>CM061541.1:61371949-66591949 GCA_030864215.1 Capsicum pubescens
ATCCATCCATCCATCCATCCATCCATCCATCCATCCATCCATCCATCCATCCATCCATCCATCCATCCATCCATCCATCCATCCATCCATCCATCCATCCATCCATCCATCCATCCATCCATCCATCCATCCATCCATCCATCCATCCATCCATCCATCCATCCATCCATCCATCCATCCATCCATCCATCCATCCATCCATCCATCCATCCATCCATCCATCCATCCATCCATCCATCCATCCATCCATCCATCCATCCATCCATCCATCCATCCATCTATCTATCTATCTATCTATCTATCTATCTATCTATCTATCTATCTATCTATCTATCTATCTATCTATCTATCTATCTATCTATCTATCTATCTATCTATCTATCTATCTATCTATCTATCTATCTATCTATCTATCTATCTATCTATCTATCTATCTATCTATCTATCTATCTATCTATCTATCTATCTATCTATCTATCTATCTATCTATCTATCTATCTATCTATCTATCTATCTATCTATCTATCTATCTATCTATCTATCTATCTATCTATCTATCTATCTATCTATCTATCTATCTATCTATCTATCTATCTATCTATCTATCTATCTATCTATCTATCTATCTATCTATCTATCTATCTATCTATCTATCTATCTATCTATCTATCTATCTATCTATCTATCTATCTATCTATCTATCTATCTATCTATCTATCTATCTATCTATCTATCTATCTACCTATCTATCTATCTATCTATCTATCTATCTATCTATCTATCTATCTATCTATCTATCTATCTATCTATCTATCTATCTATCTATCTATCTATCTATCTATCTATCTATCTATCTATCTATCTATCTATCTATCTTGCGCATTCTCTAAACATATGTTGTGCAACTCTCTGCTATTCTATCAGCATAGGCCACTCGTGCATTAATTCAATCTTAGAAAAGAAATATGTTTTTGTTATCAAATTTATTTTTTTCTAGTTGAAAACACTCTCGTGATTTGACTCTTCAATAAAGTTATGGCAGTAGTAAGCTTCTTAATCATCGAATGTAGTATGGCATTTCAACGACAAGTTGGGATTTCTCTTTTTAATTGTCCTTTTATATGATTTTTTTAATTTTGGTACAGAGGTGATTTTTTTCATCAAAGAAAATAAAATTTTTTAATCCACTTGCATTGTATATCATGATTACCCAATTTACGATTTATAGGTGATTCCTGTCATGTACCACGAAATTAATATAGAAAATGTGAAGAATCGACTTTCGCTATATTTAGTTTTATAATGAAATATGAAAACACTCTGATCAAAGGGATCAATTTAACTACTTTTCAAAATCCTAAATTTAGATACTGTTGGTTCTTTGGGTGTTGTGCCCTTTTGTTCATGCCACTAATTTTATTATTACTCTTTCCTACTGAGATCCCGAGATTTCTCATTGAGAATGAAAGAATGAAGGAGATAACAATGGTGTCTCGAGAGGAGATAAAAAAATAAAGTAAAAGTAGAGTCGTAGAAATTTTCACTATAAAATTTTGGGCCTTCACATACTTTGCCATAGATGTTCTGTTGGTGCGCTTTAACATTAAATTTAAATTGCATTATAATTGTTGGACATAAAGTGAATAAAGTGGTGTCATTATATTTTGATAACTCTTGTAACTTATAACACTTTATTTTATCATTATTCACCACATTTGAAACGCCCCAGATTTTGGTCCTTGAAAATTCCCTGAGTGCCACGTTGATGACTCATCATACGAGTCGTGTGGTGTGGATATGTGTCCAGGGACCCGAGTCATAACCAAACCATTGTGGAATTGTCTAAGTTCTACTCTGAGTATGAGTGACTCACTACGAGTCATAAGACCATATTACGAGTGGTAGGGTTGAGTCGTATATTGTCCAGTGTCTAATCCCTTTGGGTTCTGTCTTGGATATGACTAGACCATATGAGTCGTATGGTCAGGTTACGTGTGGGATCATGGAGTCGTAAGGTGTACAATGAATGGGTGTTCAACTCATTGTTTAGGATACGACTCATGGCTACGAGTCAGATGATTTGGTGACGAGTTGATGGGTCGACTCGTAACTAAGGACGACCTTTTTACATTATTTAGTTGGGGGTACTTTGGTTATTTTTCACTTATAAGCCTTAAGGAACTACGTCCCTAAAACACTTTAGGGCATTCATTCTACACTTTACAAGATCAAAACACCCTCTTTACTCTCTCAAAATCCTCTCAAGCCAAATTGGCTAGAGTTTTTCCAAAGTGGCATCTAGGGGTTAAAGATTCAATTTCTCTTCATGAATCTTTGTAATTCAAGCATGTGGCTCTTCCTTCATTGTTAGTTTACTAAAAGTATATGTTTAGAGCATTGTTCATGAATCATTAATGGTAGTTTTAAAACCAAGGATGAGAGGTTTGAATGCATTTCATTGAATATCATTTTCTATGGTTTAAACTATGATTATGCATGTTTTAATTATGGTTTTGCACATGTTGGTGCATGCGGATGGTGATTCAATTGAGGGGTCATGGTTGAACCCCAAATTTGATGATTTTGGCTTTGATAATGGCATGCCCTCAACATGGTTGTGAAATTGTTAATGAGAATGATATTTTCACAAGTTGAATTGTGTTTTAAACTAAGGCTTTGGCATATCCATGATAATGATTGATGAAGGACTTTGTAAAGACCTTTATGGCCATAGATTGATTTAAATTATAACTTTGGGGTTTGGTTGGCTAAGTAGGTTCGAGTACCAAATGTTAAACTAACTTGATGTCCATGTTTGGATAATGGGTTTGAGTCCCAAATGATGAAATTATTGTTATGGCATAATGTACGCTTGCAAGTGGGGTTGGTATGATGATACCAATGGCGTGCCTATATGTATAATAGGATAATAAATGTTGATGCATGTTAAATATTTTAAATCGGGCTTAAGAGCGGGGTGCATAGCCGGGCCGTGAAAGTGGAGGTCCGAAGGACTAAGACTTGAAATCACGCTAGCCGATATGGGTGTCTAAATTACTAGGAGTTTCGAGTCCCCCATATTGAATATATGAATGGGAGGTTCGATTCCCTCATATTATATACATTGGTGTTTAATTCACCTTGAATACGTCGGGAGGTTTGAGTCCCCCATAAAGGCATATATAGATATGGATATTCTATGGTTCGTGTGGCTTCATGCACTGAGGGTCTTTAAGCTAGGGTATAGATGGCCCATATAGCTCGTGGGTACCTTATTTCATAATGATTATGCTACACAATCTAGGTTAAGGTTTTTGAAGTTCATGCTAAGCTTTGCTCCCTACCCCAGCATGTGGTATTATATATGTATATGTATTTCATATGATATTATGCATTGAATGTTGTAATGATTTTGAACTATTATCATGACATTATTTTGTTCCTCTATCCCTGAGTTACATGTTAGCGCTCCAATCGCTAACCGTCTTCAGATGTTGTATCCCCATGCGATGCAGAAACTGGACATACTTCCATATTTCTTGCTCAGTAACTTGGATTTGGGACCAGCTAGGGATTCAGATTAAAGTGGTGAGCTTTCATCCTTCGAAAAGCCCCAGTTCATATTATGGTTTCCTTTTTAAGTTTTGACTATCTTTTAAATATTAGTTTTGGCTATCGTCGGAGGCATGTCCTGATATTTCATTGATCTTAAGTTTTGTAAAGGCTTTGTTGGATTAGTGTGGACGTGGGTGGTTTGGTTGATTATTTAGTGATGGATGGTCATCTGAGTACCGGTGGATGGTATAAACACTTAGTGAATTATTATCAGTCTTTATTATATGTTATCTTATTATATATCCAGAATTGATCAAGCATTTGAGGATGTTGTGTTAGTTCGGTTAGAGGAAGGGGGTGATCTCCGATCTATGTGAGACTTGAGATACCCGTCACGGCCAGGACCTGGCTTGGGTCATGACAAAGGTGGTATCAGAGCCAGGTCCATGATCTATTAGGTATCCATAAAGATGTGTCAAGTAGAGTCTCTTTTATAGGTATGTAGCGTACCATACTTATAAGAGAGAGGTTAAGAAATATTTATGATTGTTTCCTTTTCTTGTTGTCTTAATTTTGGGCTATAGGGTCTAAGGTGTTGGATCGCTTTGATTTTTGCCTGTTTATATTTCAGATCATGCCTCCAAGAAGATCTGATGTCCGTGGAACTTCTTCGGTCTTGTCTGAGGGCAATGTGTACGGAGCTCGTCCAAATTCTGGGGTCCAGACCAGGTCAAGGGTCGCTGCATCTGACTGTCCTCTTGGAGTCCCACCTATCCCTACTGATCCTACTCTTAAGGGCCACACTTATACTCATTCTCCTCAAGTAGAGGCTACTAATGCTGAGTATCATCGCAAAATTAACCTGTTGACCCAGTTAGTAATATCTCAGTCACGACAGCTGGGTTCTGCTGGTGATACTATGGGTTTGTTTGAGGCCACTAGAGTTGGCTAATTTTTGAGGTTCCATCCTCTGATGTTTATTGGTACTAAAGTTAAGGAGGATCCTCAAAATTTTATTTATGAGATGGAGAAGATCTTTCGGGTTATGCATGCTTCGAAGGTTGAAGGTGTGGAGTTTACAACCTATCAATTGAAGGATGTGGCACACCAGTGGTACAAAGAGTGGCAATAGTTGAGACGCGAGGTTTCTGGTTCTGCCTTGTGAGATGATTTATCTAGTGCATTTTTGGACCATTTTTTCCTCAAGAGTTGCAAAGGCGGAAGTATTTATTAACTTGAAATAAGGAAAAATGATAGTCAAGGAGTATCCTTTGAAATTTCATCATTTGTCTAGGTATGCTCCCGAGTTAGTGTCTAGCATGAGGGCTAGAATGCATAAGTTTTCTTCTGGATTATCTCGTGAGTTGATTCTTGAGAGTAAGGTTGCCTTGCTAAACAAGGACGTGGACATCTCCAGATTGATTGTGTATATGCAGCAGGTCGAAGAGGAGAAAAAAAGCAAGCTGAGATTGGTGAGAGGTAGAGTAAGAAATTTTGGTATTCAGAATAGGGTAGAGGCCAACAACATAGTGGAAAGTGGTCTAAGAAAAAGAACTGGAGGAGTCCTAACTCCTATTTGATGGCTAGTTCTCCCTACCAAAGACATCTGATGATCGATATTTTTAGGGTAGTGATGTTTATAGGTCTTAGGGTGCCTAATCTCATGAAAGTGGGGGTCAATCAGCACCATCCTACCCTCTCTGCAGATTCTGTGATCAGAACCACCGTGGGCAGTGCGAAAAAGGGAGGAACTGATGTTTTATGTGTGGTCATATCGGACATATGCAACGAGATTGCCCCTCTAAAGTTTCTTCTTAGGAAGACAAGGTTTATGTTTCCACTTCATTAGCTCTTACACCAAAGGGTGCTACTTCTGGCTCCGCCACAAGTTAGAACCGTCTTTATGCTCTCACTACTCGTCAGGAGTTTGAGGCATCTCTGAATGTCATTACTGGCATGTTGAAACTCTTTTATTATGATGTATATGATTTACTTGATCTAGGGTCTGCTCTCTCTTATGTGACCCAATTTGTGGCTGGATATTTTAGTTTCGGTCCCGAGTGTATTTTAGACCCTTTTTTATTTTCTACCCTGGTGGGTGACTCTATGATTTCTAGAAGGGTCTATAAGCATTGTGTGGTATTTATTGGTAATAGAGAAACTCTGGTGGACTTGGTAGAGTTAGACTTAGTTGACTTTGCTGTTATATTGAGGATAGATTGGTTGCACTTATGCTATGCTTCTCTTGACTGTCAGACCCATAAGGTCATGTTTAAATTCCCTAATGAGCCAATTATTGAGTGGTGGTGATTCTATAGCACCCAAGGAAAGGTTCATATCATATCTTATAGCCCAAAAATTAATTACCAAGGGTTGTCTCTATTATTTGGTCCAAGTTAAGGATTCTAACTCGGAGGGCCCTCACTTACATTCTATCTCAACAGTAAATGATTTTCCTGAAGTCTTCCCTAATGATCTTCCTGGTGTCCCTCTCGATAGGGAGATTGATTTTGGTATTGACGTTGTTCTGGACACTCATCCTATATCTATTCCCCCATATAAAATGGATCCAATTGAGTTAAAGGAGCTTAAGGAGCAATTAAATAATCTTTTGGACAAAGTTTTCATCTATCCTAGTGAGTCCCCATGGGATGCACTGGTGTTGTTCGTATATAAAAAAGATGGTTCTCCTCTAATGTGTATTGATTACTGATAATTGAATAAGGTAGCGATAAATAATAAGTACCCTCTTCTAAGGATAAATGATTTGTTTGATCAGATTCAAAGTGCTAAGTTTTTGTCCAAGATCGATCTTCGGTTCGGGTATCATCAGTTAAAGATTAGGGAGGTGGATATCCCTAAGATAGTTTTTCACACCCAGTATGGGAATTTTGAGTTCTTGGTGATGTCATTTGGCTTGAATAATGCCCCTCGGCATTCATGGATTTGATGAATAGGATCGTTCACTAGTTTCTAGATTCATTTGTGATTGTCTCCATTGTTGACATTCTACTGTACTCTAAGAGTAAGGAGGATCATGCTGATCACTTCCGCCTTGTGTTGCAGACCTTGAAAGATCAGCAGTTGTATGCTAAGTTCTCTAAATTTGAGTTCTGGTTGAATGTTATGACTTATTGGGTCATGTTGCGTCAAGTGAGGGGATCATGGTAGATCGTCAGAAGGTTGAGATAGGTAAGAAGTTTCCTAGCCCCATGACTCCATCCGATATTTTGAGCTTCTTGGGTTTAGCCGGTTACTATTAAAGATTTATGGAAAGTTTCTCTTTTATTGTTGCCTCGTTGACCAAGTTGACTAAGAAGAAGGTGAAGTTCTTGTGGTCTGATGCTTGTGAGAGTAGTTTTGAGAAGCTGGGAGATAAGTTGACTTTAGATCTGGACTTGACTCTGCCTGAAGGCACCGAGGGTTTTGCGTCTATTCTAATGCATCCCGGATTTGTTTGGACTGTGTGTTGATGCAACACGGAAAGGTGAATACTTATGCCTCTAGACAGTTAAAGGTTCATAGAAGAATTATTTGACTTGTGACTTGGAATTACTAGCCATGGTGTTTGCATTGAAAATTAAACGTCACTATTTGTATGGGGTCCATGTTGATATCTTTTCTGATCATAAGAGCCTGCAGTATATGTTCACTCAGAAAGAGCTTAGTCACTGGCAAAGAAGGTGGCTTAAGTTGCTGAAGGACTATGATATGTGTCTTTACTACCACCCAGGTAAAGCTAATGTGGTTGTTGATGCTCTTAGCGGGTTATTAATGGGTAGTTTGTCTCATGTGGATAAGGATAAGTGGAAATTGGTAAATGATATTCACCATTTGTCTTACCTTGGAGTTTATCTCTTGGACTCAGAGGATGGTTGTGTGTTGCTGCAACAGGTAGCGCAATTGTCTCTTGGTTCTGAAATAAAGGAGAAACAGGTATTAAACTATTTCTTGATGAAGATCAAGGATTATGTGGGTAAGAAGAAGGTGATGGCCTTTGAGATCGATAGTAATAGTATCTTGAGGTACCAAGGGAGGTTGTGTGTTCCCAATGTCGATGGGTTGCGAGGCAGAATCTTTGTCGAGGCCCATGAATCGCAGTATACAGTTTATCCCAGTTCAACAAAGTGTAGCATGACCTTAAGGAGGTTTATTGGTAGAATAATATGAAGCAGGATATAGGAAACTTTGTGGCTAAGTGTATGGTTTGCCAACAACTAAAGGTGGAGTACATGAGGCCCGGTGGGCTAATCCAAAAGATTTGAACAACCGGTGTAGAAAAGGGAAATAATTAATATGGATTTTGTTACCGCCCTCCGCAGTCGCGAAATCATGTGACTCCATTTGGGTCATCGTGGATAGGATGACTAAATATGCTTACTTCTTGCCAATAAGGACTAATTATTCTGCCTAGGACTATGCAAAATTTCTCATTCAGGAGGTCGTAATGTTACATGGTCCGTCTGTCTCGATTATTTTGGATCGTGGTACTTAGTTCTCATCGTATTTCTGGCACTTTTCCAACGTGGTTTGGGGACTAAAGTAAGCCTTAGCACCCCGTCTTTCACCCATAGGCGGATGGGCAAACAGAAAGAACCATTCGGACTTTGAAAGATATGCTGTGAGCTTGTATAATCGACTTTGGTGGCAGTTGGTTCAACCACTTACCTCTCATTGAATTTGCCTATAACAATAGTTACCATTCTAATATTGGTATGGCTGCGTTTGAGGCATTGTATGGTAGGATGTGCAGATCTCCTATTTGGTGGTTTAAAGTTGATGAGGTAGAGATGTTTGGCACGAATTTTTTTCACCAAACTATAGAAAAGGTGAGGGTGATTCGGGATAGGCTTAAGACCTCCCAAAATTTCCAAAAGTCCTATGCATACGTAAGGCGAAGAAACTTGAAATTTGAAGTTAGAGATTGGGTGTTCTTGAAGGTGTCTCCCATGAAAGAAGTAATGCGGTTGGGAAGAAAGGGAAGATCAGTCCCCAATATGTTGGCCCATACTTGGTTTCGAGAAAGGTTGGTAATATTGCATATGAGTTGGATTTTCCCTCTAGCTTGAGTTCCATTTATCCAAAGTTCCATATGTCCATGTTATGAAAATGCGTGGGTGATCCTTCATTGGTTGTCCCTTGGAGAACATTGGTATTTCAGATTCTCTGTACTATAAAGAGATCGCAGTGAGGATCTTGCATACACAAGTTCGTCGGTTGCGGATGAAGGACATGACTTCGATAAAGGTTCTTTGGCGGAACCAAAAGTTTAAAGAAGCTACTTGGGAAGCCGATGAGAACATGAAGTCCAATAATCTATTCCTATTCCCTATTAAGAAAAATCGTGCTTGGGGTATCTGTTGTCCTTAACATCTTTGTTTTCTATCTTTGTTAAAGGTAGATTGTGAATTCCTTGGTAATCTATTTTCAGTGTTAAAAATTTGAGCAGAGATGTTTAGGTTTTAAATCGTGCTAGTCAATGCCTTGTCCCATTATTCAAGTACGAATGATCCTGGGGAGAGGGGGAGATTAAAATGCCCTAGATTTTGGTCCTTGAAAATTTCTTGAGCTTTGAGCTCATTGCCCTATTGACGACTTATTATACGAGTCGTATGGTATGGATACGAGTCCAGGGACCCAACTCGAAACCAAATCAGTGTGGAATTAGCTAAGTTCTGCTCTGAGTACGAGAGACTTACTACGAGTCGTAAGACCATTTTATGAGTGGTATGATTGGATTGTATGCTGTCCAGTGTCTAATCCTTTTGGGTTCTGTCTTAGATACAACTAGACCATACGAGTCATATGGTCAAGTTACGTGTGGTATCATGGAGTCGTAAGGTGGATAGTGAATGGGTGTCCAACTCACTGTTTAGGATACAACTCATTGCTACGAGTCATATGATTTGGTGACGAGTCGATGGGTCGACTCGTAACCGAGGATGACCTTTTTATAGTTTTTAGTTAGGCGTATTTTTAACATTTCCTACTTAAAACCCTTAAGGACCCATATCCCTAAAACACTTTGGGGAATTCATTCTATACTTTACAAGATCAAAACATCCTTTTAACTCTCTCAAAATCCTGTCAAGCCAAATTGGCTAGGGTTTTTCCAAAATAGCCTTCTAAGGGTTCAAGAGTCAATTTCTCTTCGTGAATCTTCATAATTCAGGCATACGACTCTTCCTTCATTATTATTTTACTAAAAGTATATGTTTAGAGCATTATTCATGAATCATTAATAGTAGTTTTGAAATCAGGGATAAGGGTTTTGAATGTATTTCATTGAATATTGTTTTCTATGGTTTAAATTGTGATTATGTATGCTTTAATGGTTTTCACGTGCGGATGCATAAGGATGGTGATTAAATTAAAAGGTCATGGTTGAACCCCAAATTTGATGATTTTGACTTTGATAATGGCAATGTCCTCAACTTGTTGGTGAAATTGTTAATAAGAATGATATTGTCATAAGTTGAATTATGTTTTGAACCAAGGCTTTGGCATAACCATGATAATGATCGATGAAGGACTTTGTAAAGGCCTTGATGTCCATAGATTGATTTAAATGGTAACCTTCGGGTTCGGTTGTCTAAGTGGGTTCGAGTCCCAAATGTTAAATTAACTTGATGTCTATGTTTGGGTAAAGGGTTCGAGTCCCAAATAATGAAATTGTTGTTATGGCATAATGTACACTTGTAAATAGGGTTGGTACGATGATACCAACGGGGTGCCGATATGTATAATGGGCTAATAAATGTTGATGTATGTTAAATATTTTAAATTGGACTGAAGAGTAGGATGTGTAGCCGGGCCGTGAAAGTGGGGGTCCGAAGGACTAACACTGAAAACCGCACTTGTCAGTGTGATGTTTAAATGATTGAGAGGTTTAAGTCTCCTATATTAAATATATGAATGGGAGTTTCGAGTCCCCCATATTGTATACATTATTTCTTAAGTCATCTTGACTTCGCTAGGAGGTTCGAGTGCCCTATAAAGGCATATACAAATATGGATATTCTCTGGTTCATGCAGCTACATGCACTGGGTCCCTTCCAGCTAGGGGAGAGCTGGGCATATATAGCCCGTGGGTGCCTTGTTTTATGATGGATATGCTACACAACCCAGGTTAAGGTTTTCGAAGTTCATGCTAAGCCTTGCTCCCTACCCCAGAATGTGGTATTATATATGTATATACATTTTATATGATATTATACATTAAATACTACAATGATTTTGAACTGTTATCATGGCATTATTTTGTTCCCCTATCCCTAAGTTACATGTTAGTGCTTCAACCGCTAACCGTCTTCAAACGTTGTATCTCCACGCAATGCAGAAACTGATCATACTTTCACATCTCTTGCTCAATGACTTGGATTTGGGATCAACTAGCGAGTTCGATTAAAGTGGTGAGCTTCCATCCTTCGAAAGGCCCTAGTTCATATTGTGGTTTCCTTTTTATTTTGTCACTATTTTTTGGATATTGGTTTTGGCTATCATTGGGGGCATGTCCCAATATTTCATTGACCTTCAGTTTTGTAGAGGCTGTTGGATTACTGTGGACTTGGGTGGTTTGATTGATTGTTTGGTTCTGGACGTTCGTCCGAGTACCGGTTGATGGTATAAACACTTAGTGAATTGTTATTAGTTTTTATTATATGTTATCTTGTTATATGTTCAGAATTCAGTCGTCATTTAAGGATGTTGTGTTAGTTCGGTTAGAGAAAGGGGGTGGTCTCCAGTCCACGTGGGACTTGAGATACCCGTCACGATCAAGCCCTGGTTTGGGTCGTGACAACATTATTCTTCTAACTCACCACATTATCATTTAGTGATAGTGGGTATAAATTATGGTAAAAGATTCTCATTAGTTCTTGTAGCTCATATTATCATTAGTTTCTTGTAACTCTATGATCATTAGTTGCATGTAAAATAGGCAACATCAAGACTATTTATCTACTACATTACTATCCCTCATTCATCTTATTCATTTCATAGAAGAATCCCACACCTATAAATACTGATGTTTCTTCCTTTGTATTTATTAATTAGAAAAAAGATGATAATAGTAAATATAGTAGTAAAAGAGAGAGTTTAGACAAAGAAAATATTCTAAGTCTACAACTATATTAACTATACAAAGGAGGATTTTAATATGTTGAAGGAAGGAATTTTTGTGGTAGAGCTTTGGACTCTTCAGCTAATCTGAAGTTGTTTGAGTTGTACATCGTTGATGGGTTGTTCTATCCTAGAGGGTACAAGTCAAGAGATATATTGCTGGATCGGTGTAGATAATGCCGCAGTGGGCTTGAATCTCCTTAAAGAAAGTGATATCTGCGTCTCAGTCAAGAAGAAGATTATTTTATTTTATCACTTTTATGCATTTTATTTTCAACTATAATCATTTATTATAATTGTGGTATATTACACCAACAATTTTAAGGAGGTTCATTGTAAGACCCCGCAAAATCCCAAGCTTAACTCAGTCTTTCGGGATAGCTAAGGGGTCCCAAACTTATAAAATTTTAGCTAAGTATTCATACTTAGTATCATTTTGGCCTTCGTAAGTTGGAAACTCTATTTCACGACCTCTATCACATTAAAATGTCAATCTTCAGGTTAATTCATGATCAAGAATGTCAGTAGGTGTTCCCGAAAGAGTTTCGTATTTTTGAACCTTGTTTGAACCACATTTGGGAATCCAAAATAGTGTATCAACGTGATCTCGACGCGACGCGTTGGCTATCGCGTCGATCAATATTTTTCTTAGCTCCCAGGGGCAATTTCTAGTAAACCGATGCAGACTCAATGCGATGCATTGGCTATCGCGTCTATGCCAATGATGCTATGCGTCAGTCTGCGCGTCGATGGTTCAATTTTCAGTTATTAAAAAACCGCGTCTTTGGGGGTAATTGGGTCTTATTCACACATCCTTCAGCCCCCATAACATGAGATTTATCCCTCAATTAGCAAATTATATTCATTCTTTCTCAAAATACTCCATAACAAAAATCCTAGGAGATAAAATTTCAAATTCAAGGCTCAAGATTCTACCATTAATCTTCATTAATTTAGCAACCAAGGTATGTCAAGTGTTCATCCAAGGGTTCCTTCCACCCTTGGAGTTCAAGAAACTCTTTAAAATTTCAAGTAGCTTGATTTCATGCTTTCCATGATTTAGATTAAAATGTATTCATGATTATAATATTGATTGGATTTCTATTCCATGATTAAGTGCAAGATTTATGTAAAAACAACTATTATGTATGTATCATCATGTGAAATCATGTTAAAGTCATGAAATTGTGGTGCTCATGTGTTGATTAGTACTATGTGCATATACAATGCCTTTCAAGTGTTTGATGAGTTGTTCATGATAAGTAAATAATGAAATTAAATCATGTTAGCATGTATTCAAGTTTGTGTCATGTAAGTGTTTGTTATAATGTCCCAATGAATAAATGATGATCAAGTAGTTAGTTATCATGTTTCATGCCATGTCTTATAATTTATGCTATCGAGTCCTAGGGTATTTAATACCCGATAATTTAGCTGATTACCTAGAGCCATGGTTAATCTCAGGATAGTTTCAGTTATGCCACGATCAGTAGTACTCTCAGTCAGTTATAGAACTCAGGAAGAACTCAGTAAACTCTGTACCAGCCCAGTTCAGTTTAGTATTCAGTTCAGACCTCAGTAAGTTCATCCAGTTAACAAAATTCAGTAGCATTCTATTAGTCAACAAAACTCAGTGAACTCAGTTCATTTCAGTTAGACAGTATAATCAGTAACAATCCATTCAAGCCTAGTATGAACTAGGAAATCAGTTCAGTGACTATTCAGATGGGAATAGAATTCATCATCGATTTAACCCAGGGATAGGGGCATTCCTACTACCAAAGGGTTTGACCTTTAGTAGCAATCCCTGTGTCCAACGTAGGTTTAGATATCTTCCTGCCAGATATTATGAGGGTTGATACATCTTCTTCGAGTTCTTCCTGCCAGTGAGGGTTGACAAAAGAGTTTCCTATTAGAGAGGGTTAACTCACAGCTTGTCTTTACCCGTGGCATGGTATTGACATCCTTCTAACTAGGGTTATAGGTTGGACCCCAATCTATTCAGAAAGGGGCATGTCGGTTAGATGATTACCTCTCACAGTCTTAGTTTCAGTTCCAATCTCAGAATAGAACTCAGTTCAGTTCTACAGATTCAGGATTGTCAGATATAGTCACTCAGCTCAGTGCGAAACTCAGTATAGTTGCACAGAATCAGGACTCTCAGATACAATCCTTCAGTTATTAGTAATTCAGTATCAGTATACTCAGATATTAGTTAATTAGTATTCAGTGTTATCACACTCTCATTTACAGTTTACGTATCCATGCATATACTCTCACTCAGTTACATTCATGTCATTCAGTCAGTATTGTTCATGCATATGAACCTATGCATTTTAGCCTACCTCACTTAGCATACCAATATATTCAAAGTACTGACGCATACTTTTCTCTTGAGCTATGATATTTTATATCATAGGTTCAGACGCATGGGCTCCCAAGAACCCTTAGCAGTTCCGATCTTCAGCAGTCAGAGTTAGTAGTGAGTCCTCATAGTTTGAGGACATGATTATTATTTTAGAATTTCAGTTTATTTTAGTAGACAGATTTAGTTGGGCACTTGTCCCATCAACTCCACATTTCATCTAGTTTAGAGGCTATTCAGACTAGTGTATTTTCAGATGGATGTTTCAGCTTTGGTATTGTTATACCGTATTTAGTTTTATTATATTATTGAACCTTATGACATGTTTTCCTCTTGATTTCTGCATATTTGCAGTATTACTATTCATTTATTGCAGCAGGTACCAGTCATGGGTTAGCTTATGGTCCTTCGGGATTATGAGCATCGTGTAGCGCCTGGGGTATAGACTCGGGGTGTTACAAACTTGGTATCAGCGCCTAAATTTCAACCGATTCCTAGGAAGTCTGAAAGCCTCATATAGTAGAATCTTGTGCATGGGTGTGTAGCACGCCACACTTATGGACAGGAGGCTACGAGGTATTTTAGGAAAAGTTTCCCTTCTTTTAGTATTCATGTCTTGTGAGTGAGTATGAGCTCCAGTTAAACTCCCTGTCTAATCCAAGTTTCTCTTCTATTTATAGAATATGTCTCCAAAGAGGACTAAGGAAAGAATAACAGGAGACCAGCCAGAACCCCAGCCCATCCAGCCAGATCCTCTAGACGAACACGTCTTCTACACTGAGTTCAGAGAAGCTTTCACCACCCTAGCTCATTCTGTGGCAGCCCAGAATGAATGTCCAGCTGCTATTTTGGCCTACCCACTGGCCAACACTACTGTTTCTAGGATTTGGGATTTCATCCGAATGAACCCTCCATCTTTTACTAGGTCTAAGTCAGATGAGAACCCTCAAGAATTTCTTGATCAGGTGCAGAAAGTTACTGATATTATGGGGGTGACTGCAGTTGAGAGTGTTGAGTTGGTTGTATATCAGTTATAGAATGTGGCATACTCATGGTTTAAATAGTGGAAAGCAGAGAGGGCCACAGATACAGGGCCCATAGAATGAGAGGAGTTTGCAGTTGCATTTCTGGGTAGGTTCTTTCCACTTGAGTTAAGGGAAGCGAAGGTTTTGGAGTTTATAAATCTAAATCAGGGCAGCATGATGGTACATGTATATTCTCTTAAGTTTATTTAATTAGCCAGATATACCCCGCATGTAGTAGCAGATATCTGCTCTAAGATGAGTAAGTTTGTATCTGACGAGTCTAATAGTGTGGTCAAGGAGTGTAGGACTACAATGTTGATTAAGAAGATGGACATTTCCAGGATCATTTTCCATGCTCAGCAGATAGAGGAGCCCAAGAATAAAGAGAGGGAGAACAAGAGAGCGAGAACAGGTAGTTTTAGTTTCGCTCAGCCTAAGTCAGAGGGTGGGAATCATTCTCAGTTCTTCCTAAAATCCTCAGCTCCAGCTTTATCCTCAGCCAGTGCTCCAATGCTAAAATTTAGAGATGACAATAGAGATAGAGCGTCAGGCTCTAAACCCCAATATAGTGTCATCAGCACCCGAACCAATCCCCATTGTCAGAAATATGGCAGAAATCACCAGGGTATCTTCAGAGCTGGTAGTGATGTGTGTTTTGGATGTGGCAAGCCAGGACACAGGGTCAGACAGTGTCCTCAGGTGGGTTCTCAGAGTCAGTATAACCGCCTCCAGCTCAGTCCGATCACCCGAATCAGAAGGGTGCCGCATCCAGTGCCATCAGTGGGCAATGCCCAAATAGAATCTATGCTCTTTAGTCCCAACAGGATCAGGAAAGTTCTCCTGATATGTTCACTGGTACGTTACTTGTTTTTCATTTATATGTTTAGGCTTTGCTAGATCTAGGAGCTTCATTGTCCTTTATTACTCCATATATAGCCATTGATTTTGGAGTCAGTCCAGAAATTCTAGCAGAGCCTTTCTCAGTCTCTACCACAGTGGCTAAATCTATCATATCTCGGTGGGTATACAGGAACTGTCTGGTTATGATATCTCAGAAAGTCACTTCAGTAGACTTAGTTGAATTAAAGATGACTGATTTTGATGTTATTCTCGGCATGGATTGGCTTCATTCCTTCTATGCCTCAATCGATTGCAGAAACAAAATTGTCTAGTTTCAGTTTCATAATGAACCCGTCCTTGAGTGGAGGGGTAGTACTTTAACACTTAGGGGTCAGCTTGTTTCTTACTTTTGGGCGAGAAAAATGATATCTAAGGGATGTGTCTACCATCTCATTTGAGTCCAGGACTCTAGTTTAGAAACCCCTACTCTTGAATCAGTGTCAGTAGCATGTGAATTCCCAGAAATATTGCCCGAAGATCTTCCCAGAGTTTCTCCCGAAAGGGAAATTGACTTCAGAATACGCCTTCTTCCAAACACTCAGCCCATATCTATTCTTCCATACAAAATGGTCCCAACAGAACTTAGGGAGTTAAAAGAACAGTTAAAGAATCTCCTAGATAAGGGATTCATCAGACCCAGTGTGTCCCCGCGGGGAGCACCAGTTTTATTCATGCGAAAGAAAGACGGTTCTCTCAGAATGTGTATTAATTACCGTCAGCTAAATAAAGTCATGATTAATAACAAATATCTATTTTCTAGAATTGATGACTTGTTTGACCAAATTCAGAGTGCCAGTTATTTTTCTAAGATAGACCTCAGATCGGGCTATCATCAGCTCAGAGTCAGAGAATGTGACATCCTAAAAATAGCCTTCAGAACTCGATATCGTCACTTCAAATTCTTAGTAATGTCCTTTGGACTTACCAACGCCTCAGCAACCTTCGTGGACTTGATGAACCATGTGTTCAAGCAGTACTTGGACCTATTCATCATAGTCTTCATAGATGACATTCTTGTCTACTCCCGCAGTGAGCATGATCATGCAGACCATCTCAGAATAGTGTTACAGACTCTCAGAAACCATCAGCTATTCGCCAAATTTAGAAAGTGCAAATTTTGGCTAAGGTCAGTAGCGTTTCTTGGACATATCATTTTTGGTGATAGCATTATAGTTGATCCCCAAAAGACCGAAGAAGTGAGAAACTGGCCTAGACCCATCTCTCCATCAAATATCTAGAGTTTCTTGAGCTTGGCTCGCTATTACTGACAGTTTGTTGAGGGATTTTCATCTATTGCATCTCCTATGTCCAGATTGACTCAGAATAAAGTCAAATTCCAGTAGTCAGATTCTTGTGAGAAGAGTTTTTTGGAGTTGAAGACTCGACTCACTACAGCTCCAGTTTTAACCCTACCAGATAGTTCAAATAGGTTTGTGGTGTTTTGTGATGACTCCAGAGTTGGTTTGGGGTGTGTTTTGATGCAGAGAGGTAAGGTTATAGCCTACGCCTCTAGATAGATTAAGCCCCTTAAAAATAACTATCCCACTCATGATCTTGAGTTAGCAGCAGTAGTGTTTGCCTTAAAGATTTGGAGGCACTATTTATATGGTGTGCACATTGATGTGTTCACAGACCATAAGAGCCTGCAGTATTTGTTCTCTCAGAAATATTTAAACCTCCGTCAGAAAAGGTAGTTGGAGTGTTTGAAGGATTATGACATGAGTGTCCTGTATCATCCGGGTAAAGCCAATGTAGTGGTTGATGCTCTTAGTAGGATGTCTATGAGGAGTGTTGCTCATATGGAGGATGGTAAGAAGAAGTTAGCTTAAGAAGTTCATTAGTTTACCCGACTAGGTGTTCTCTTAGTCGATTTGTCAGAAGGTAGTGTATGGGTGCAGAGTAGTTCAGAATCATCCCTAGTTTCCGAGCTGAAGGAAAAATAGTATAGGGATCCCAGTCTAATCAAGTTGAAAAAATTAGTCAGAAATTATAAGATAGAGGTTTTCTCCCAAGGGGGAGATAGTGTGTTATGCTATCGGGGTCGGCTATGTGTGCCAGGTGTAGATGATTTGAGGAAGCAAATTATTGCAGAGGCGCATGGTGGGCGCTACTCTATTTATCCAAAGGCCACTAATATGTATTGTGATTTACGGGAGATCTATTGGTGGAGTGGGATAAAGAGAGACATTGCAAAGTATGTGGCTAAGTGCTCAATATGTCAGCAAGTAAGATCGAGCATTAGAAGCCAAGTGGGTCCATGCAGGAGTTTAGTATTCCCACTTGGAAATGAAAAGAAGTGAATCTGGATTTTGTGATGGGTTTGCCTCGTACTCGTCGCCAGCATGATTCATTTTGGACCATTATAGACAGGATAACCAAATCAGCTTATTTCCTACCAGTCCATACCTCTTATTCAGTCGAGGATTATGCCAAATTCTATATCAGGGAGTTGGTCAGATTGCACGATGTTCCGTTGTCCATTATCTCAGATAGAGGTACCCAATTCACCTCTTATTTTTGGAAGGCATTCCAAAAGGGTCTTGGTACCTTAGTTCACCTTAGTACAACCTTTCACCCTCAAACAGATGGTCAAGCAGAAAGGACCATTCAGACTTTAGAAGATATGCTGCGAGCATGTGCGATAGACTTTAAAGGTAGTTGGGATGACCACTTGCCTTTGATTGAATTCTCATATAACAACAACTATCATTCCAGCATTTAGATGGCTCCGTTTGAGGCATTTGATGGTAGAAGATGCAGGTATCCCATTGGTTGGTTTGAAGGGGGTAAGTCCGCAGTGGTATGGACTGACTTGGTATTTGATACTTTAGAGAAAGACCAGTTGATCAAGGAAAGGCTTAAGACAACTCAGAGCCAACAAAAATCGTACGCATATGTACGCAGAAAGGATCTTGAGTTCGAGATTGGTGATTTTGTGTATTTGAAAAAATCTCTCCTATGAAAGGAGTGAAGACAAGAAGGTGAAACTCAGTCCCCAATATATCGGTCCTTACCGAATTCTCAGCCGTTTCGGAAAGTTAGCTTATGAGCTTGAGTTTCCTTCAGACTTAACTTCAGTGCACCCAATATTCCATGTCTCCTTGCTAAAGAAATGCATAGGTGACCTAGAAGTAATAGTCCCTATAGAGGGCATAGATATTCAGAACAACCTCTCTTATGAAGAGATTCTAGTCAAAATCCTTGATTATCAGATTCGCAGACTGAGGAACAAAGAAGTCCCTCTAGTCAAAGTTTTTTGGCAGAATCAGTCCATTGAGGGAGCTACTTGGGAAGCAGAGGCAGACATGCGGACCAAGTATCCTCACCTCTTCTCCACAAATTCAGACTCAGCCCAAGGTAATAGTTTTTCCTTAAACTTACTCAGTCTTATGTTTAGATATACCTACTAACTTGGTATCAATTAACATTGCATACTCAGTCATGCATTCACCAACCAGTTCAGTCATGTACTCATGCTTCAGATATGCATGTTCAGTATATAAACTCAGCTTATTAGTAGTCCTAGTCATTCATTCATGAATCATGTTTAGCTATACACGCATGCATCAAATATGCATGTTTAGTATGATAATTCAGTATATCAGTAATCTCTATCATGAAATCATGCTTCAATTATGCATATCTAGTGTCTAAATCCAGTCTATCATTATTCTCAGCTTAGTCAGTCTCATTCGAGGACGAATGTTCCCAAGGGGGAGATATTGTAAGACCCCACAAAATCCTAAGCTTAACTCAGTCTTTCGAGCTAGCTAAGGGGTCCCAAACTTAGAAAATTTTAGCTAAGTATTCAAACTTAGTGTTATTTTGGCCTTCATAAGTTTAAAACTCTATTTCACAACGTCTATGACCTTAAAATGTCAATTATTAGGTTAATTCATGATCAGAAATGTCAGTAGGTATTTCTGGATGAGTTTTGTATTTTTCGGACCTCGTTTGAACCATGTTTGAGAATCCAAAATAGTGTATCGACGCGATCTCGGCGCGGCGCGGCGGCCATCGTGTCGATCAATATTTTTCTTGGCTTCCAGTGGAAATTTTTAGTGAACCGATGTGGACACGATGCGGTGCATTGGCTATCGCGTTAATGCCAATGACGTGATGCGTCGGTCTGCACGTCGAAGGTTCAATTTTTAGTCATTAAAAAGCCACGTATTTGGGGGTAATTGGGTCTTTTCCCACATCCTTCAGACCCTATATCACAAAATTTAGCCCTCAATTACCAAATTATATTCATTCTTTCTCAAAGTACTCAAGAACAAAAACCCTAGGAGATTAAATTTCAAATTCAAGGCTCAAGATTCCACCATTAATCTTCATGAATTTAGCAACCAAGGTAGTTCAAGTGTTCATCCAAGGGTTCCTTCCACCCTTGGAGTCTAAGAAACTCTTTTAAATTTCAAGTAGCTTGATTTCATATTTTTTGTGATTTGGATTCAAATGTATACATGATTATAATGTTGATTGGATTTTTATTCCATGATTAAGTGCAAGATTTATGTAAAAACAACTATTATGTATGTATCATCATGTGAAATCATGTTAAAGTCTTGAAATTGTGGTGCTCATGTGTTGATTAGTACTATGTGTATACACAATGTCTTCCAAGTGTTTGATGAGTTGTTCATGAGAAGTAAATAATGAAATTATATCATGTTAGCATGTATTCAAGTTCATATCATGCAAGTGTTTGCTATAATGTCCCAATGAATGAATGATGATCAAGTAGTTATTTATCATGTTTCAAGATTGCGCCATGTCTTATAATTTATGCTATCGAGTTCTGGGGGTATTTAATACCCAATAATTTAGTTGATTACCTAGAGCCATGGTCAGTCTCAGGATAGTGTCAGTCATGCCACGATCAGTAGTACTCTCAGTCAGTTATAGAACTCAGGAAGAACTCAGCAGACTCTGTATCAGCCCAGTTCTATTCAGTATTCAGTTTAGACCTCAGTAAATTCAGTTAATTAACAGAATTCAGTAGTATTTTGTCATTCAACGAAACTCAGTGAACTCAGCTCATTTTAGTTATATAGTATAATCAGTAATAGTCCATTCAAGCCTAGTATGAACTAGGAAATCAGTTCAGTGTCTATTCAAATGGGAGTAGGATTCAGCACTGAGTTAACCCAGGGATAGGGGCATTCCTTCCAGCAAAGGGTTTAACCCTTAGTAGCAATCCCTGTGTTACAGAACTACGTAGACAGCGTAGGTTGAGATATTTTTCTGTCAGATATTATGAGGGTTGATACATCTCCTTTAAGTTTTTTCTGCCATCGAGAGTTGATGAAAGAGTTTCCTATTAGAAAGAGTTAACTCACACCTGATCTTTACCCGTGGCACGGTATTGACACTCTTCAAACTGGGGTTACAGGTTGGACCCCAATCTATTCAAAAAGGGGTATATCGGTTAGATGATTACCTCCCACAGTCTCAGTTTCAATTCCAGACTCAGAATAGAACTTAGTACAGTTCTACAGATTCAGGATTGTCAGATATAGTTACTCAGCTCAGTACAGAACTCAGTATAGTTCTATAGAATCAGGACTGTCAGATACAATCCTTTAGTTAGCAGTAATTCAGTATCAGTGTACTCAGATATTAGTTAATCAGTATTCAGTGTTATCACGATTTTAGTTACAGTTTTTGTATTCATGCATATACTTTCACTTAGTTACATTCATGTCGTTCAGTTAGTATTGTTCATGCATATGAACCCATGTATTTCCGTCTACCTCACTTAGCATACCAATATATTCAAAGTACTGACGCATACTTTTCTCTTGCGCTATGATGTTTTATATCATAGGTTCAGACGCACGAGCTCCCAATCACCCTTAGCAGTTTCGATCTTCAGCAGTCAGAGTTAGTGGTGAGTCCTCATAGTTCGAGGACATGATTATTATTTTAGGATTTCAGTTTATTTCAGTAGACGGAGTTAGTTGGGGACTTGTCCCATCAACTCCACATTTCAGCCAGTTTGGAGGCTTTTCAGACTAGAGTATTTTCAGATGGATGTTTCAATTTTGGTATTGTTATATCGTATTCAGTTTTATTACAGTATTGAACCTTATGACATTTTTTCTGCCTAATTTCTGCATATTTGTTGTATTACTATTCAGTTATTGCAGCAGATTCCTGTCATGGATTAGCTTGTGGTCCTTCGGAATTATGAGCACCGTGTAGCACCCGAGATATAGACTCGGAGCATTACATTCTTGTTTTATTATAGTTTGAAAAATACAGATATCAAGACAGAGATCTGAACATCTTAATGTCACTAGTCTCCACAAGAGATGAAGAGTAAAGTATTTTTCTACTTGCTCAACTCAGGTGAAGAAAAGGTAAAAAAAAATGCTACTTCTTCCTGAAGAAAGATAAAGACCTTCTACCTAATAGTTTTTAATGAATAAATTAATTCTACTCTTCATGAACATAAAGTGGTATTCGAATTCTTGAAATAGTGGGGGTTAATAAAATGAGAAAAATTACCACAAAATTATGACATTTGCACTTTTGAGAATGAGCTAAAAATTTATTATAAGTGCATAATTATTGTTGAAGCACATCTCATGCATGTTACTATTTGCATATGACATGATGTCTTTAAATGTGGCTCTAACATATTATCAAAGAAAGAATAAAAATATTGATTAGCCACTTGACTTTAAATATTTGGATGATATAAATTTTATTTTAGGGATGAAAATACCTAAATCATGTGATGAACTTTTTCTTGACATGTCACATTATAGTGAAAAAGAAAAATTGTGAAATACATTTTGTTGATTGTATGAGTCATGCACCTCCTTTTGATTCAAAAATGTGAAAGTGATGTGAAAAATATAAACAAAAAGGAGTTTAATAATCTCATTGAAAAACGAGATATATGAATTATTGCACTTGACATGATAATGTATATGCACTAAAAGTACTCAACATATACAAGCAAATCTGGTACATTTACTTGGTACGAAGTTGAGGCTTGTTTTATAGAAAAAAATATTCTACTAAAATATTTTTTGATGCAATGAAAAAAAAAATTGGTGTTATTTGTTGAAATGGAAATAAATAAATTATTATTTGTTAACTCTACTATGGAGGTTGAACTAATTATTTTAGTTTCAAATAGTGAAAAAGTGAATTGATCAATCACTTTATTTTGAGAAATTGATTTCTCTAATTTTGAATTATTGTGATAGCACCAAAATTTATTGGTAGAGTATAAGCCATTTTTATAATGGTAAATTTAGACCATAAGGAGAAAAATACAATATTCGAGATCATATTGATCAACTGTATACCAATATTAATTGTGTTAAGTTTGTGATAATCTTGCAAATGAACTAATCAAGGCCTTGACAAGATAAGGGATCTAAAACACATCGAAGGAGAGGAATGAAGCCTATAGAAATACATAGTCATATATGAGAAAACCCAACTTGGGGACTAGAGATCCTATAACCAGGTTTAGTGGGAAGAATGAATCATATGATGACTCGGTGTGGCCCATAATAAAAAAAACTGTGTTTAACGATGAAATTTACTGACAGACCATTTTCTGTCACTATATAGCGACATATTAGCAACGGAATAATTAGTTTGGTCGCATACAAAATAATTCAATTTTTATGTATGCTATTAGCAACGAATCAGTGACGGAATTGCGATTCCGTCGCAAAATAATAGCGGAAAAAATTAGCGCCTAAATTTAGTGATGGATTAGCAATAAAATATTGATCGCTATGTTAATTATTTTGTAGAAACGGATTTTGCAACAAATATTCGTTGGCATGCTTCAATTTTTTTTATATTATTTTATTTAGTGACCAATTTTACTGTCGTAAAATACTCATTTTACTTTTTTAATTAATAATAAAAGTATAGAAAAGGGGGGACTTCTTGGGTTTTAATTCATTTCAGCCCCCCACTCTATTTCTACTCTTTCTCTCAAGAACCATGTTCACGATTTCAAGGCCCTTTTGCCCTATTTGAATGAGTTTTTTCACAAATTGAAGACATTTCTGAATGTATTGAAGGTCAAGCTTACACTGGTTTGCCAATTTTAAGCATTCGAAGGTATTTTCTTCCACTGTACACACTCTATCCAAATAAAAATTTGTATTTTTTTAATTTTTTGAGTCAATTTTAAATTATTGTTCACTCTTTATTCGAATTGAAGCTTGAATTAGTTTTAGCCTATCAATTTCTTTGAGAAACAGTTTGATTTTGGATGTTTGTCTGTGATTTTATTTTACAATGGATGAATCTTGTGATTTTACTTTACACGATTTTGGATGCATACAACCGGTTGGGGTTAGGGTTCATGAAAGAATTTGAAGCGAGGGTTTATTTGGGGCTAGGATAGTTAGAGTTCAGAGAATTTCAAAATTTTAAGGGCTCCTATGATAAATATGAGCAAGTATCACAATTTTGAATTTTCGCCAAGCAGATTATATAAACACACTTTTTATATTCTTAGCTACTTTGTATTTTGCTTTTCAAAACTGTTCTAAAAAATGATTTTTCTCGTCCATAATAATCTCTGGATCTTTTATTTCCTTCGTTTGCACAGCTTTATTTCTTTCTCTTTGCACTTTTGTAGCTTTGGTGTTCTGCCTTGTCACTCCGCGACTTTCTTTAATTTTCTTAAAGTGATTCACAATTGATGTATTGGGATTTTCTCGACTTTATTGTTGACATTTTTTGTTGCATCAACTTATAAATATCAAATAGGAATATGAAAGGGCTTTGAATTTCAGAAATTAAATCATAATAAAATCTTATAAGCGTGAACGGGCTGTAGGTTGATTTTCCTTACTAATATATGACTGGTAACTTAAAATTCTTGAACTTACTTGTTGTCTTCTTATATTTTCATGCGCTTATTTCATGTTGATTTACCATGAGGCCATGAAAAATAATAAGTTTCAGTGTGTTAACAATTTCTCATACATAGTATGCAACATTGAATTTGTTTGTGGTGTAAAGTGTTCACTACTCAGTCATTACCTCAAAAGACCTTCTAAATTTATCATCATCTCATATAGTTGTCTCGTCCTCTCTGTTTCTCACTTTCATAGAATCTGCTATGCTTGTAATGTCGATCAATTTTATATGTTAATAAGAATTGCTAAATACTCTTGAATATATTACTTTTTATGTGTTCTAAACTTTTGTTTTCGAATAGTGATGTTGCTCCAATTTTTAGGTAATTCATTTAATGAAATTTTTAATTTTAGATGTTAAGATTATAAAAGTTGGCGAATTAATTGAGTCTAGAATCGTACATTGCTCAACTTTGCAATGTATAATCCATCATTCAAGCCACTTTTTTCCAAAGGTACTCTCTCTACAACTAATAAGGTTCTATTATACATTATCTTTGGTAGATATGATCAAGCTTTGGAGTATCTGAAATACATGACTAGATACTCAAATGTTGTAAAGGGTGACTCGAATATTTTTTTTTTAAAAAAACTTAATGGTTGCCTAGCATTTACTGTATTCCAGGTGGTAGAGCCCAAGAAGATTATACGTGTTTGGTTGCCAACTCTGTGTACTTATTCTGAATAAGTGGGTAATGTTGTTAAATTAACCTTCAGGAGGCTAGTATATCACGTTATAAACACTGATGAAATAAATTAAAGGCAGCTCGAACGCCTATTTCTCCTACGATATCTCTAATGCCACTATCTTCATGATATAATACTTTAGATTTCAAGTCTTTTTCGCCCTCTCTTTATTTCTTTATTAAAGATGATAAAGAAATGCATTTCTCCTTGTTTTGCTGGACCTTTTTGGAAGCCCATTTATAATGTGTTGGATCAATTACTCGAGGAACACACATGGATCCCTCCTTGTATAATCGACAGTTGGGAGTTTTCTGGAAAAAAGTTGCTTAGACTTATCAACAAGAATCCATAACCAGAAAAACATATTTTCAGCCATAAAAAATATCTAATGAAAAATTTATTTCCTTATCAACTACTTTTAACCTCCCACAAACTTCTCGTCAACCATAAATGTGTGATCTTGGTAAATCACACCCTCATTTTTAGTAATAGGAAGCTTATTAATTATCTTATATAATATTTCTGACTAACTTGAGAAAAAACCTATATGCATCTGTATCATTAGGCCTTTCTCCAAATAGATTAATCTAAACTTTCATACAGTTGTTCAACCAAATAACTTTTGTGTTTACTGTTTTTGTACACAAATGTTGTGTAGTGATATTGGTGTTGGATTTGATGTTGTACAGGTTGGAAGCTTCTTCCAAATGCTCCAGTTCCATTACATTATCTTTTAAAAGTGAAGTTGATCCCAATGGAATAAATTGAAAAAGTTTCTCAAAAGATGTCAAAGATGCTTATTTTGGATAATTTAAGGTATGTCTTTTAAAATCATAATCGATAGAAATTATTTGAGTTTGCAGCTAACACTTAATTATATTACTTTAAACTATATTGCAGAAGAATTTCTATTGGGATGCTTCCGTTTGTGACGTTGTGGTGAAGCAACACTGGTCGAAGAAGGTTGCATTTTGCTACAAGATTTTTATTTCAAATATAAAAAAATATAAAACTACAGTTCAATCAGAATTTTTAAATGACCATGTGTGAAAAAAATGGATGAAACTTTAGGAAAGTGATGACTGTGTTAAGAAGTCCGAGATATATTCAAAGAACCATCATGGTGGACGTGAAGTAGCCGCTGGGACACACACATATGACTCTATCATAGCTGGAGAGCACTGGAAGAACTTATAAGTATAAATTTCATGAACAGTTTATCAACATTGATGAGTATTGGTGATTGTTGAGTGAGTATTGATGATTGTAAAAATATGATGAGTATTGGTGATTGTTGATTATGTGGTTTATGTTGTTAGCCTGTATGGCTCCTAATTTCGTTAATCTTCCACATTGTCTTCTTTATTTCTCCAATAGTTTTAGTTGCTGCTCATTGTTCAATCTCCATCCTTGCTCATAAATCTGTGTGTTGGACTTGGCTCTGCACCCTTCTGTATTACCTAGTAACTTTTGGTAATAAGCCACCAGAATACGAGAAATTTAGCTCTGGTCATGTTGCATCTGGTTGCCTTCATCTTTGAGCTGGGTAATAGAGTGTTGAAGCCTTCTTCTCTTTAGAATTGAGAAGAAGTACTTTGTGTTGTCATCACCTAGTCTTATCCATGTGACTTTACTTCTGTGAATTAACATAATTTCTATTTGATAGGAAATATTATGAAACTGTTGTCTAACCTTCTTTTCCTCCTGTTGTATGGTGTTATCCAAAGGGTCATTTTGTAGCTGACTTTGAATATTTCTTAGAGACTCTCTTGCTTTGTCTACCTTCTCTATCAGATTCTGGAATTCATGGGTGTGCAGCCTCCTTAAACCACCCTTTAGGCCTTTTAGTTTCTGCATAACCTTATATATTTGGACTTCCTCAACCCGTGTGCTTCATGCTTCCTTCACTAGAGGAAGTTGAAATCACCTACAATCATCCATGAGGATGAGCATCTTTGTTTATAAAACTCTTCCAATTTTCATGTTTGTCAATACAGATATACTCCAAAAAGGTTGAAATATCAGCTCCAATACTCTTTAAATGTTTGTTTGAATAATACTTTTCTACTTAGAAAACATTTAGAACACTAAACAATTATCACCATTACAAGAAACAGTGTTAATATTACATAGCTCAAAAGTATTGTTAGTTGTATACTAAAACACAAGTCTACCATATTGTATACCAATTCTGAGTACCAGTGATTAGTTTTTCCTCTTTCTTTTGGTGCTATATCTGATGCTCTGGTCTGCTGCCACGTACCTAAAAATTGTTGTTGATGCTGTATTTTTTTTTTTTGGAAATTTTGCCTGCTGCTGATGGTTTTTCCTCTTTCTGTTGCTGTTGTAGATGTCAAGCAGTTGTTGCTACATTTTCTGCAAGCTGACTACTGCTATGCTAGTTTATTTTTTTTACTTTGTTTTGCTGCTATATTTCCTGCAAGTTTCTCTTTCTTTTTTCTCTTTGTTTTTCTACTATGCCAAGAAGTTTGGTGACATTTTCTTGCTTAGAATGGGGCAAAGAAACTAGGTGGTTGTGTCATGATTCTCTTTAGGTTTACTTCTATGTACGCTGGTCTAATTCTAAATACCTGGAAATTCTGTATAGGCTCTTAAACTAGGTCGAGATCCAACTCCAAATGAGTTACATTTGCACGTCCATGCACATAATCATGATGGAAAATCTTTTGTTGATGAGTTTTCCCGACTTCTACATGTCAGTCCCTAACTTACATCTAATGATATGATACTCTTCTCTTATATTTCTTTTGTATTGACATGAACTTGAGTCTATTTTAATAACTTCACTTGTTATAGGAAAAGTATGAAGAAATTATACGAAAAAAATTATAGTGTGAATCTGAAATTGATCAATTGAAAACATATTATGATGCTGCGGGAGGAGCAAAGAAGAAAAGATTATTTGATTTTGGGTTTGAAGCTGACAGTTACTTTGGGAAAAAACTTTGTGCCTGCAATGCCTCCACATCATTAGTACCACCTTCGATTTGTTTACCGACAACACATTTGGAGGAATTTGTGAAGCAATTGGTTTCGGCACTTACTACTCATTTTCTTCTGGTAGTTATTGAGCGTGTTGGTGGTATTAGGGTACAAGAAGGGGCCGTGCTTGATCCTCCTCCTACTAATGATGATGATGACGACGTTGATTTCTAGCTTCATAGTATTCGTAGTCCTTGATCATTGCATTAATTTTTTATAGACTATTTTGTGTGGAAGTACAAAACATTTATGTAGTAACAAATACTAATTTTGATGGATGTTGATTTTACATTAGTTTATGTTTGACAAAATACCTGAAATTGTGGGTGTTGGACACAATTATTGTGCATTTTGCTATCTATATGAATGTTGGTTATTTTAATCATTCTATAATTTACGTGTTTCAATTATTTTCTTACAAAATTAGTAGCGATAAAAAAATAGTGACTAACATTTGTCGTTGCTACTGAAAAACTTTAGGAACGGATAAATTTAGTTGCTAAAGACGGCTGCTATTAGCGATAAAAAATTAGTGACTAACTTTTGTCGTTGCTACTAAAAAACTTTAGCGATGGATAAATTTGGTTGCTAAAGATGGCTACTCAATCGCCCAAACTATGTTACAACGGATCAATGATAAAATATTCAGTCATAAATTTAGCCATGACGAAAATAAATTTTGGGAATAGCAACGGATTAATCCGTCAGTAACATCAACAACCGAAATATTTCGTCTCTAAGGGGTCACAAATTTTGCGAAAGAAATCTAATTTTCGTCGCTATGAGGCTAGCAACGAGCAATATAGCGATAGAAGTCAATCTGTTGCTATTCGGTCGTTATTTCTATTTAGCGACAGATTTTCATATGATAGCGACGAAAATTGTGTGTTGCTAAATGTTGATTTTTTTGTAGTGTGGGATTCACTATTGTTTAATCCTTCCTATGATGTGAGTGCATAGTTCCTGTAATAATTTGTGAAGGTTGAGTCAAGGAACTCTTAATGAAATTTTGTATCTCGTATGAGTGGGGTGTCAAAATTTCAGGACCACACTTGATAGATTTCACCTATATGAGTGTGGAAGTAGGCCGCTTCCTATGAGAATTGGGCTTATTCTCAAAAATGCTCATGAAAAATCGGGATAGCATATGTCCGTAATGTGCTGGCTATTAAAGCTTATGTCAACTCCTTGATTGTTATGTGTAAGCAGTGTTACTTTATTTTCCTTAAGCAGTCATAGTTCAAGTCTGAGACCACTACTGACTCTGGAGTAAATTTTGTTGTTTTACTAAGTGAACGTTCAATGCAGAGCACACCTTCATATGCACAATAGTCTCCCTTCAACTAAATTGATGAACTCTCTTATTTGAATATTAAAATGAGGGGGGGGGGGGGGGGGGGTTGATGCATTTTAATATTAAAATTAAATTGCATGATAATTGATGGACATAAAGTAAACAAAATGGTGTCATTATATTTTGATCTCTTTTAACTTCTAACACTTTATTTGTCCATTATTCACCACATTATTCTTGTAACTCACCACATTATCTTTTAGTGTTGGTGGTTATAAATTGTGTTAAAAGATTATCATTAGTTCTTATAACTCATAAGACCATTAGTTTCTTGTAACTCGATGGTCATTAGTTGCATGTAACATATGTAACATCAAGACTATTTATCTACCACATTACTATCCCTCATTCATCCTATATATTCATTACATGAAAGAATTATACACCTATAAATAGTGGTATTTTTTCCTTTGTGTTTATTAATTAGAGAAAAGAAAAAAGATGATTAGAGTAAATATAGTAGTGAAAGAGAGAGTTGAGACAAAGAAAATATTCTATGTCTCCAACTATATTTACTATACAAAAGAGAGTAACTATATTAGTGAAAGAGAGAGTTGAGATAAGAAAAATATTCTAAGTCTACAACTATATTCACTATACAAAAGAAGATTTCAATATGTTGAAGGAAGGTGTTTTTGGGGTGGAGCTAAGGGTGTCAAACGAGTCGGTTTGACCCAGCCTGAATCGGTTCAGCCCGGCCCATCACACCAACCCGGCCCGATTTGACCTGGCCCGGTCAGCCCCCGGGCTGTAGCGTACCGGGTCCCGGACTGGGTTATTTTTTTGGGATCGGTTAACCCGGTCCGGACCAAAATCGATCCAGGCCCGCCAATTAACCGGCCCATTCCGGATAAGAAAAAAGAATTTAAAAAAAACTGGATTTTCTGAAAAATGGCAGTTGGGTCATTATAGTCGTTGGGCCCAACGGTCATATAGCCGTTGGGAGCCCAAAATGGCTATAATGCCCTTTTTGTTTTTTTTTAATTAAATTATTTTTTTAAACCCCAAAAAAAATTATAAATACCCTACACTTTCAAATCATTTTCCACACAATTTTTCATTCTCTCAAATCTCATTCCACTACCAGAAAATCTCTATTTTCTGACTGAAAATTTCCAACTGAAAAAAGTAGTCGAAAATTTCCGACTACTTCGGTCGGAAAATACACTTTTTTATTTTTATTTTTTACAAAATATTATTCGATAGTATTTGTGACTACAACAGTCAGAATATTTAGCGGAAAATTGCGGAAAATGTATATTCCGACTACTGTAGTCGGAAATAAAAATAATAAAGTAAATATATTACTAAATATATAATCAAGCCCTTATACGAAAATTAAATAATTAATATATAAATTATTAAATATTTATTTTCGACCATTGTAGTAGGAAATAAAAAATTAAATAAATATATTATTAAATATATAATCAGACCATTATACAAAAAATTAAATAACCACATAAAATATTTATTTTTGACAACTGGAGTCGAAAATATTACTAATTAAATAAATATATTATTAAATATATAATTAGAACCTTATACAAAAATTAAATAAATAATTAAATATGTATTTCTGACTACTGTAGTCGAAAATATAAATAATTTAATAAATATATTATTAAATATATAATTAGACCGTTATACAAAAATTAAATAATTATTTAAATAAATAATTAAATATGTAGTTCCGACTACTATTGTCGGAAATATTAAACAAATAAATAAATTAATTACTAATATATACTCAGATTGGTTGGCAAAAAATTGCGAGAATTATACATTCAGACTACTGTAGTCGGAAAAAAAAGAATAAAATAAATATATTACTAAATATATAATCATTTCCTTATACGAAGATTGAATAATTAATTATATAAATTATTAAATATTCTTTTCCGACCACCGTAGTTGAAAATAAAAATAATTAAATAAATAATTATTTAACATATAATCAAACCCTTATACAAAAATTAAATAACTATTTAAATAAATTGTTAAATGTATTTCCGACTACTGTAGTCGGAAATGTTAAATAATTAATTTTATTAAAATAGGTACCGACTGAAGTAGTCAGAAATGTTATTATATAAGTTATAAGTCGTCCTTTCTAAGCCAGTTTCCCAATTCTCTCTTACTCTCTAACCCTTCTCTCTCTCTAAGCTACGGCGACTACATCGACAACGATGATGGCATTGGTCGACTGTTAACGGCGACGACGACGACGGAATTGGTGGAGTCTTAACGACGCCGGCGACCACAACATTTTTAAGTTGGAAGAGATGTGATTTGCCTCTAAGAAAGATTTGCTTCTACTTATGATTTTCCTTTCTAACACAGATTTACTTATGTTTTCTTTAGTTATTCTGTAGAGAACAAAGAAGATTTTTACTTTTGCTCTCAACAGGTAAGAATTTTTGCCTTTTCTCGAAGCCTCGTTGTCATTCTTAGTAGTCTTCTTCTCCATTTTCAATTTTTGTTTAATTTTTGATTAAAAAAAACTGATATGGAATTCGCACACTAAATTTATATTTTTTAATTTCTGAAATTTGCACAATAAAGTGTTGGTTTACTAGTTTCTGGATCTATTATGATAAAAGCCAGTTGTTAGAAAGACATGCTAGTGGTGAAGATATCTAGAAAACCCATAAAAGTTCTATAGTAGTACTAGATATGGATAAAATAATTAAGATGTAGAATTTAGTTTAATTTAGCCTCATATGAGATGGCACTATGAAAATAAAAGACCACCTGGTGTTTTAAGTCATCCGTCAGATGGAGAAACATGGAAGCATTTTGATAGTGTGTATTCGGATTTTTCTAGTGAACCAAGAAACATTAGGTTTGGATTATCTACTGATGGATTTACTCCATTTTGTATCTCAGCTACACCATATTCATGTTGGCCAGTGTTTGTGACTCCTTATAATCTCCCGCCTGAATTGTGTATGACGAGTCAGTATATATTTCTAACTTCCATAATTCCAGGTCCTCGCAATCCAAAAGTTTTGATTGATGTATAACTGCAGCCATTGATTGATGAGTTGAACTTATTGTGGCATGAAGGTGTGGAAACATATGATGTATCAATGAAACAAAACTTTAGATTGCGTGCTACTTTGATGTAGACAATAAATGATTTTTCTGCTTATGGAATGATGTCTGGGTGGTAGACTGCGGGAAAGTTAGCTTGCCCTTGTTGTATGGAAGATACCAAAGCATTCACTTTCAAACATGAGGATAAAAACTCATGGTTTGACTATCACCGTTGATTCTTGCCAATGCAACATGAGTTTAGGAAAATACTAGTGATTTTATGAAGAATAAGACTGATTTTGAGGAACCACCGTCAATTTTGTCGCGAGAACAAATTTGGGATAGAGTGAGGAATCTGCCTAAGGTAACAGAGTATCCACCATCCAGGATACCTGGTTATGGTATTACACATAACTGGACTAAACGAAGCATATTTTGGGAGTTAGATTATTGGAAGGATAATCTTCTGCCTCATAATCTAGATCCTATACATATTGAGAAAAACTTCTTTGACAACTTGTTTAATACTGTGATGGATGTAAGTAACAAAACAAAGGATAACTTGAAGGCCATAATGAACTTAAAGGAGTATTGTCGGCGCAGTGAGTTGTACCTGACATACTTAAACAATAAGATTCAGAAGCCCAAGGCTAGTTACACATTCACTTTAGAGGATAGAAGAGTGATTTATGATTGGGTTAACAATTTAAGAATGCTAGATCGATATGCGTCAAATTTATCTAGGTGTGATGACATAAAGGAAGGAAAGTTGACTTCTATGAAGATCCATGACTGTCACATTTTCATGGAGTCATTGATGCCTATTGCATTCTGTGCATTGCCCGATAGAATTTGGAAGCCCATAACAGAGATAAGCTTATTTTTCAAAGGTTTATGTTCTAACACATTAAGGGAGGAGAACCTATCTTTGATGGATATCAACATTCGCTTAACCTTAAACAAGTTGTCAAAAAATTTTCCTCCTGGTTTTTTTGATGTTATGGAGCATCTTTCAATTCACCTTGTGCGAGAGGCACGACTTGGAGGGCCTGTTCAGTGTCGATGGATGTATCCCTTTGAGAGGTATTGACTTTTAACATTTACCTTCATGTGTTTTAATTGAACATTATTTCATCAAAAAGATCATACTATGCATGACTATTGGCAAATATAAGCGGACCATAAAAAACAGATCCCGAATTGAGGGATCAGTATGTGAGGCTTATTTGGCTAAAGAAACCTCTTATTTTTGTTCATATTATTTAGAACATGATGTACCATGTATGAGAAACAAAACTAATAGGCATGATGATGGAGACAATACAGATCCTTCGGCACCACCACTTTCAATATTCAATCAACCAGGTAAATGAAGTCCAAAAGGTGGTCCAGTTCGATATTTGAATGAGGCGGAGCTTAAGTCAGCTACAACACATGTATTATTAAATTGTCCTGGGGTCCTGCCTTTTTATAAGTGAGTATATTTATATTAAGGACAATCATTCAAGGCCTATCTAAGCTTTAACTAATGAAAGTCATAACTTCGTCGGACAGCTACTTCGTGTCTTTATACGGGGATGTTGTTGTTTATCCTATGTTTTTAGTGTGGTTTAGAGAATATGTAAGTGCAACTTAAATATTTAACACGATTTACACTTTTGTTCAATCTCATGTATATTTAAATTCTTACTTTTTAAAAAACTTTTTATAGGTTCATAATCCACTTAATTATGACCCAAATGGCCAATTTTTACGTGATATAGCAAGGGAACCTGATGCTAAAGTTAGAAAGTTTTCTAAGTACTATGTCAATGGGTACAGATTTCATATAGAAGAGTTCTCCAAGGGAAAGAAAACCAACAATAGTGGGGTTTGGGTGAAAGGTGATGGTGGTGTTGATTATTATGGTGTGCTTCACGAGATTTTAGAACTCGATTATCATATTGGTTGGCCGAAGAAAAAATTGGTTCTCTTTCGGTGTAAGTGGTATGATCCTAGACCTAGGTTAGGTACAAAGGTGCACCCTCAGTACAAAATAGTTGAAATTAAGCGTACAAGGGAGTATGGACTCTATGATCCATTTGTCATTGCACAAAATGAGAAACAAGTGTATTACGCTCCTTATCCTTTGAAAAAAAAAAATCTGCATGGCGAGTAGTTATAAAAACAAAGCCCGTGGATAGAGTTGTAGTGGAGGATTCATTAGATGTAGCGTATCAGAATGACATTTTAAGTGTTGAAGAAAGGGTGGATGATGAATTAGTAGGTGAGTTGCAGCACGAAGGCCTATATGAAGAATTTGATCCTTCTGAACTTAGATTGAATGTTCATGATTATGGAAAAAGAGCATCCGGGGCGAATGACGAGGAAGATCCAACTGATGAAAATGAAATAAGTGAGGAAGAGTTACTTGATGAAAATGAAATTAGTAATGAGGAAGAATCGATCAATGAATATTAAACAAGTAATGAGGAAGAATTGATGAATGACTTTGAAACAAGCGACGAGGATTGAGTTGTTATTAATAGTACTAATGTGTTGTAACAAGGTTTTGAACTATATTTTAGATACTTCTTTTTTCTATTTTTCTCGACAATATAGTGTCTTTTCTTTGTTAACATTTGTAGTTCCAGTAACCGTAATACCCCACATTTCGGACTAGGATGAAAATCAGTCATTCCTATGCGTAGACGTTTCAAAAGCTTCAAATCCTACGTAAATTTAGTGTGTTAATCAATTATGTAGTGTGGGAATCTATTTAATAATGAATTTAGATCATAGAGGTCCCCTAACTCAAGTACAAGTTGAAAGCTTTCCTATCGTTCAAGTTTTAGTGAGCGTCAAAACTTGGGACAACTTCAATCGACCATAACTCATTTTATATGAAGAACTGGGTGGTTTACTATATATAAAATGAAATATCTTTGAATTAGATTTCCAACGATACCAATTTCTCCTAAATCCGATATCGGAGCAAAGAGTTATCCCCATTTTATTCCAGCATGTCAAGCTGGAAAACGGTGACGACGTTTCTGACGGGCTATCACGTTTCAGACGACCTTTTTGACGATGTAGTCAAATTCTGACGATATTTTTGATGACTTCGTCAGCCCTGGGAATAAAATCAAGAATTCGGACCCTTTTTGTGATGACCATTCGTGACGGCCTATCACGAACCTGACGGCCTATCACGGACCTGACGGCCTGTCACGGACCTGACGGCCTGTCACGGATGGCGTCAAGTCTATTTTTCCAACAATTGAGGGATGCTTTATTAAGGGTATTTTGGTACTTTTCCTTCACTTTCCACAACTTATAACCCTCAAGGAGCGTATTATCTTCCATTCTTTTTAGATAAACATCTCAAAAAGCTCTCTCATACACTCTCAACCACAAGATTAGGGTTTCCTCTAAAGATCAAAACTCTCAAGAACAAGCCCTAGGGTTTTCATAGAAGAGTCTATTTCAAGGGAATTTTTCCTTCAATCTTCATGAATTCTTAATGAAAGGTATGCGTAATTTTCATCTATCGATCCAATCCGTTCATGGAGCTCAAGAACCATGTTTTAAATATTATTTTGTAAACTTTTTGTGGTGATATGAGTATGTACATATTGACGATTGTTGTTTAGGTTTCAATGTGATGTCTAAAGGTGTTTTCATGGAATATATATGTTTGTTAATTGAATACCATAAACTTTAGGTGATTTAATATGGTGCAAATATGAAACCTACCTAATGCCTTAAAGAATGCATGCAAGGTGTTTGATAAAATACTTAGGATGCTAGAAATTCATGTTTGTATGGTTCTATGATGTCTAAATGACAAGTCCATGTTAGCTATATACTTCAATATAAATTCCATGCTTTTTATGTGTTGCTATTGTGGTGGTATGAAGCATGTAAGATAATGGAGATATACAACATGTACACTAAAGATATCCATGCATTCCCTACAATGTTTAAGATGTTGAATAACTATATGAAATATCATATCTCCTACTTATGATATTATGTATTGTGGACTCAAATCTTGTGATCAAGTCATGTCATGTGTGTCAGTTTCCTTCTATCGAATCCTGGGGGTATTCGTACCCGAAAATATAGTTGTGTGCCTAGAGCCATGTCATAATATCACGATACTCTTAGTTAAGCCATGATCTATAGAATTCAGTCAGTCATGTGACTCAGGAAAAATAAAAAATATCAGTAATCTCAGTGCTCAGTAACCTCAGTAATCACAGTAAATCTCAGTAACTTCAGTACTCTTAATCAGTTCTCAGAACTCATTATATTCCGTCCATCATCGGAATCCAGTAAACTCAATTTTAGCTTCGCTAAATAATACCACTAGTATCAGTCTAGTTAATCAGTATCAGTTCAGCTAATCAGTTAAGTTCAGTTATTCAGTTCAGCCCAGTTATTTAGTTCAGTGTCTTTCAGATGGGAGTAGGATTCAGCACCGAGTGAGCCTAGGGATGGGGACTCACCCGCTAGATTAGGATTGAGATCCTTAGAAGCAATCCTTAAGTTCCAGAACTACGTAGCCAGCGTAGGTACGGCATGTCACCCATTAGATAGGACTGACATACTCAGGGGTCACCCGTTAGCACATTTATATATATAGGACTGATCCCAGGAGTCACCCGCTAGATTAGGACTGACTCCACAGCAGATTTCTTTACTAGTGGCACGATAATGACACCCTTCCAGTAAGGGCAGAGATTGGACCCCAATCAGCTTAGCTTGGGGCATGTCGGTTAGATGAACACATCCCACAGTTTCAGTTACAGAATCAGGGCTTTCAGACACAGTCAACTCATCTTAGTAGTACAAATTCAGTACTGTTAGATACAATCAATTCTTATCATTGTAAATAGACTTTAAGATCACCCATTAGCTAGGACTGATCTCAACTATGATTAATCAGTATCAGAATTATTAGATTTAAAGATCACCCGCTAGATAGGAATGATCTTTGACTAAGTCAAATCATCCTTATTATCAGTATACTCATGATCACCCGCTAGATAGGATTGATCTCAGATTTAGTTACTCCAAGTAGAACGGAACTCAGCTAGTTCCATCAGAACTTAGACTGTCAGATACAGTCGCTCAGTATCAGTTACATCGGTTAGGCTGATCATCACAGTTATATCAGTTATATTAGTTTTCTAAACTCATGTATCAGTCATATCAGTTATCAGAATTCATGATATCAGTATTCAGCTTCAGGATTGTCAGATACAATCAACCAGACCTGTTCTTCATAATTCGAACTGTCAGAAATAGTCGTTCATTTATTCAGTATCTCAGTATCAGTACACTCATGTTGTCAGTATTCAGACTCAGTAGTTAGTATCTCCACGAGTTCAATTACAGTTATGTATGCATGTATGTATTCTCACGTTCATATTAGTCAGCATTGTTCATGCATATAACCCTTTGCATTTAGCCTACCTCACTCGTATACTCGGTACATTCAGACGTACTGACGCATTTGCACTATGGTGCTTTCTCTTATGTTACACCATAGGATTAGAGGCACGAGCTCCAGATCAGTAGTAGCATTCCAGTGTTCAGATTTTTTAGTGAGTCCTTCTCATTCGAGGACGATATGATTATTGCTATATTTACTATTCAGTTGCTAGATAGAGTTAGTTGGAGACATGTTCCTTCAACTCCTTATTCAGTTCAGTTAGAGTCTTTCAGACTAAATGTCAGATTAGATATTTAGATCTCATTATTTTCAGTATTTATGACTTGTTTTGGTATTATTGTACCTTTTTCAGATATTTTGTTATCAGACGTTTATTCAGTTCAAACCTTATGGCCTTTCATGTTCATGTTTCTGCATTTTATGATATATTATGCAGTATACAGGTACAGATATCAGTCATGGATTAGCTTGTGGTCCTTCAGAGTCATAAGCACCGTGTAGCATTCCGATTTAGAAAATTGGGGTGTTATAAACTTGGTATCAAAGCCTAAGGTTCAATAGAGTCCTAGGAAATCTGAAAGACGCATCTAGTAGAGTATTGTACATGTGTGTGTTGTGCACCGCACTTTTGTCTAGGAGGCTATGAGATGTTTTAGGAACAGTTTCCCTTCTTTCAGTATTCCTCGTGCCAGTGAGCAGTCAGATTTGTATAGCTTGTTTTCTCATCCTTGCATCTATTCATGCTATCCAAAATCTCAGAGAATGTAACTATTTCAAGGTAGAACCTCCTAGTAGTTGCAAGTTCAGTTCATCTCATGCATCATTCATTAGTTACTGACTCCCGAAGTTTAGTTATAACCTATTTTGTAGATGCCCTATGTATCACCCAGTATCTCCATAAGGTAAGCGTTTTTAGAGGGACATAGCATCCCAAGGGGGAGATACCCCACCTTCTCTTAACGCTTCCATGCCTTAGATCCTTCAATTTCTCCCTGCATAACGAATTCAGTCTAGAATAGAGGGTACTCATAAGTTGACCTTCAAGTTAGACCTCTGTTGTAAGTCCAGTATTCAGAGGTTCAGTTCAGTTCATGATGTTCAGTCCATATGTCACATAGAAGAATCAGTCATGTTCTCATGTTTCAGTTCAATCTTAGTGCCTTTACCATTGCATATTCAGTCGCATGTTCGTGAGTCAGTTCAGTCATGTATTCATGTATCAGATATGCGTGGTCAGCTTATCAGTACTTTTAGTCATGCATTCACGTATCATGTCAGCCATATAATCATGCATCAGATATGCATGGATTCAACTTATCAGTTAAGCATCAGATATGCATTCTCAGTTTGAGAAACTCAGTTTATCGGAACACTCAGTCCTACATTCATAAATCAGCTAACCATGCATCAGATATGCATATACAGTATGATATGCTCAGTTTTTAGTCATGTCAGCCATGAAATCATGATCAGTCATTTATGCTATATATTCGTGTAAGTTGTCTTTTCTCTCATCTCAGCCAGTATTATTCGAGGATGAATGTTCCCAAGTGGGAGATATTGTACTACCCTACATTTCGGACTAGGATGAAAATCCGTCATTCCTATACGTAGATGTTGCAAAAGCCTCAAATCCTATGTAAATTTAGTGTGTTAATCAATTATGTAGTGTGGAAATCTATTTTAGCATGAATTTAGATCATAGAGGTCCCCTAACTCAAGTACAAGTTAAAAGCTTTCCTATCGTTCAAGTTTTAGTGAGCGTCAAAACTTGGGTCAACTTCAATCGACCATAACTTGTTGTATATGATGAACTGGGTGGTTTACTATATATAAAATGAAATCTCTTTGAATTAGATTTCCAACGATACCAATTTTTCCTAAATACGATATCAGAGCAAAGAGTTATCCCCATTTTATTCCAGCATGTCAAGCTGGAAAACGGTGACGACGTTTCTGACGGGCTATCACATTTCTGACGACCTTTTTGATGACATCGTCACATTCTAACGACATTTCTGACGATGTCATCAGCTCTGGGCAGAAAATCAAGAATTTGGACCCCTTTTGTGATGACCATTCATGACGGCCTATCACGGACCTGACGGCATGTCACGGATGGCGTCAAGTTTATTTTTCCAACAATTGAGGGATGTTTTAGTAAAGGTATTTTGGTCTTTTTCTTTCACTTTCCACAACTTATAACCCTCCAGGAGTGTATTATCTTCCATTCTCTTTAGTTAAACATCTCAAAAAGCTCTCTCATACACTCTTAACCACAAGATTAGGGTTTCCTCTCAAGATCAAAACTCTTAAGAACAATCCCTAGGGTTTTTATAGAAGAGTCTATTTCAAGGGAATTTTGCCGTCAATCTTCATGAATTCTTAATCTAAGGTATGCGTAGTGTTCATCTATGGATCCAATCCGTTCACGGAGCTCAAGAACCATGTTTTAAATATTATTTTGTAAACTTTTTGTGGTGATATGAGTATGTACATGTTGACGATTGTTGTTTAAGTTTCAATGTGATGTCTAAAGGTGTTTTCATGGAATATATATGTTTGTTAATTGAATACCATGAACTTTAGGTGATTTAATATGGTGCAAGTATGAAACCCACCTATGCCTTAAAGAATGCATGCAAGGTGTTTGATAAAATGCTTAGGATGCTAGAAATTCATGTTTGTATGGTTCTATGATGTCTAAATGACAAGTCCATGTTAGCTATATACTTCAATATAAATTCCATGCTTTTTATGTGTTGCTATTGTGTTGGTATGAAGCATGTAAGATAATGGAGATATACAACATGTACACTAAATATATCCATGCATTCCCTACAATGTTTAAGATGTTGAATAACTATATGAAATATGATATCTCCTACTTATGATATTATGTATTGTGGACTCAAATCTTGTGATCAAGTCATGTCATGTGTGTCAGTTTCCTTCTATCGAATCCTGGGGGTATTCGTACCCGAAAATATAGTTGTGTGCCTAGAGCCATGTCATGTTATCACGATACTCTCAATTAAGCCATGATCTATAGAATTCACTCAGTCATGTGACTCAGGAAAAATCAGAAATCTCCGTAATCTCAGTGCTCAGTAACCTCAGTAATCACAGTAAATTTCAGTAACTTCAGTACTCTTAATCAGTTCTCAAAACTCATTATATTTCGCCCGTCATCGGAATCCAGTTAACTCAGTTTTAGCTCCGCTAAATAATACCACTAGTATCAGTCTAGTTAATCAGTATTAGTTCAGCTAATCAATTCAGTTCAGTTATTCAATTCAGCCCAGTTATTTAGTTCAGTGTCTTTCAGATAGGAGTAGGATTCAGTACCGAGTGAACCTAGGGATGGGGATTCACCCGCTAGATTAGGACTGATATCCTTAGAAGAAATCCCTAAGTTCCTGAACTACGTAGCCAGCGTAGGTACGAGATGTCACCCATTAGATAGGACTGACATACTCAGGGGTGACCCGTTAGCACATTTATATGTATAGGACTGATCCCAAGAGTCACCCACTAGATTAGGACTGACTCCACAACAGATATCTTTACTGGTGGCGTGGTACAGACACCCTTCGAGTCAGGGCAGAGATTGGACCCTGGTCAGCTTTGCTTGGGGTATGTCGGTTAGATAAACGCATCCCACAGTTTCGGTTACAGAATCAGGGCTTTCAGACACAGTCAACTCAGCTTAGTTGTACAGATTCAGTACTGTTAGATACAGTCAATGCTTATCATTGTAAATAGACTTCAAGATCACCCATTAGCTAGGACTGATCTCAACTATGATTAATCAGTATCAGAATCATTAGATTTAAAGATCACCTGCTAGATAGGAATGATCTCTGACTAAGTCAAATCATCCTTATTATCAGTATACTCATGATCACCCGCTAGATAGGACTGATCTCAGATTTAGTTACTCCAAGTAGAACGAATCTCAGATAGTTCCATCAGAGCTTAGACTGTCAGATACAGTCGCCCAGTATCAGTTACATCAGTTAGGCCGATCATCACAGTTATATCAGTTATATCCATTTTCTGAACTCATGTATCAGCCATATCAGTTATCAGAATTTATGATATCAGTATTCAGCTTCAGGACTGTCATACACAGTCAACCAGACCAGTTCTTCGTAATTTGAACTGTCAGAAATAGTCGTTCATCTATTCAGTATCTCAGTATCAGTACACTCGTGTTGTGAGTATTCAAACTTAGTAGTCAGTATCTCCACGAGTTCAGTTACAGTTATGTATGCATGTATGTATTCTCACGTTCATATTAGTCAGCATTGTTCATGCATATAACCCTTTGCATTTAGACTACCTCACTTGTATACTCAGTAAATTCAGACGTACTGATGCATTTACGCTATGGTGCTTTCTCTTATGTTACACCATAGGTTCAGAAGCACGAGATCCAGATCAGCAGTAGCATTCCAGTGTTCAGAGTTTGCAGTGAGTCCTTCTCATTCGAGATGATATGATTATTGCTACATTTACTATTCAGTTGCTAGATGGAGTTAGTTGGAGACATGTTCCTTCAAATCCTTATTCAGTTCAATTAGAGGCTTTCAGACTAGATGTCAGATTAGATATTTAGATCTCATTATTTTCAGTATTTATGACTTATTTTGGTATTGTTATACCTTTTTCAGATATTTGGTTATCAGACGTTTATTCAGTTCGAACCTTATGGCCTTTCATATTCATGTTTCTGTATTTTATGATATATTATGCAGTATACAGGTACAGATATCAGTCATGGGTTAGCTTGTATTCCTTCGGGGTCATAAGCACCATGTAGCATTTCGGTTCAGAAAATTGGGGTGTTACAGTGACTATGCAACATGATTTGCTTGTTTTGTTGCATTTTCTTATTACATTGCACTCATTTGTATGCTTGTTCTATCTACATCATATGGAATCAGACTGTTTCCTCCTTTCATACAGGCATTAGGTTATTTGCTTTCAAGTTTTCTATGTATTAGTAGTTAATATTGAATTATTAACAAGCTTTGACTGTTAAATATCGGAAACTGACAGAAAAGACAAGCATTGACTTGTTGATTCAGAATTATCCAACCTTTACTTTAACTGTTTGGAATATTGGATTGAAAACTTATTTGCATGGACTCTAGATGACCAGTTTCTGAGGAAACTAGTTGGATTGTTAGAGACACCACAGAAAAAGGAAAGATTAGGTCCCTATTTTTATGCAGGCTTGCTCCATGTCCCTTGCATTACCATAATAAGACCAAGTATTAAACCACTAATACCAATTAGCAGACATGGTAAAACATGTAAGTCAAATATATCTTGAAACCCATCTGGTGTTCCTTAATCTTGATAGAGGCACCATAATAGCCTTCTTCAGGTTGGAAGACAAGCTTAAGAGAGTTACTCCATCTCAAGTTTTTAGTTTGATAACATGGTGTCCAAGTGAGCTTTCACGCACCTTGACTAAATGCACAGGATATGCTTAAACCTATTTTTAGTTTAGTACACAAATAAATTTCATACAGCTATAATTTGGTTATTGTTATTGACTTAGCAGTGCATATGCCTAACTGTTTACCTTACTTTTAGGTATAAGTTAGTTATAGAAGCCAAACTTTTTTCTTCTTGAGGCCTGCTTTCATGTTTGATGATTGATTAGAAAAAGATGGAGTACTATTATTAGTAAATGAATTTAGCTTTTTTTTTGTTAGATGTAGCTTTAGTTTAAAGTATCCTAAGTTTTATTATATATTTGTGCAGGACTTTTCTAATCTTCATTCTATTTTTCTTATTCATAAGAATGTTATAAAATTGTTTTAGTACTTAATTTTAGACCTCTTTATCTGTTATTTTTCTTTCTCATTTCTAAAGTAATTAGCCAGAGTACTTCTATTTCATTTTCTTTTTCTATTTTAAAGAAATGGAAGAAGATAAAATGCCAAAATGATGTTAAGACTAAAGTGCAAGGTCAACCATTGTAAATCATAATTTTTTTCCACTTCTGCACCTTATTTCTTCTTCCCTCTATTTTTGACATTTTTTGCACCTAAGAGGAAACTCAATTAAAAGAAGAAATAATCAAATGTTGCCTAGTCCTGCATCAATGTGGGTATTAATGAAAGGTACTTATTCTAATGAGTTCACAGCCTTGCTTTTCATACTCCAACTCTTTGATGGTTCTTTGATCTCTTGTTGTCTATTGTTTGCTATAGCTAACTCCTGTATGAGTAATTATATATTTATAACTCATTTGTTGAATCTGTTGTTTACGTTGTTATATTGTGGTTCTATTTTTTCCAGGTGCTTAATAAAGAAAATCAATGGCATCAAAAGGTCATGGTAATGGACAGCGTAAGAAAGGTAAGAAAGGAACTAATAATCTTCCCGCAGGTTAATATATAGCACCACCACCACCACCTGTTGCCACAACTCTTCCACCAGCTACTACAAATATTCTTCCTCCACCAAGGGCAAATATTTCACTACCAAATACATTTTTCATGCCCCCACCGCCTCACCAGTTCCAGCCCTCTTCTCCCCACAATAGTCTGCATAGTAGCTTTTCATCTGTACCTTCAACATCATCCACACCTAGCCTTTCTGGATTGATAATTGGAGGTGCTAGCACATCAATATCGCCATCCATTGATAGTGCTACAACATCTAATGCCATAATACCTGCTTTCCTGATTCTAAGATTTAAAGAGGTAGTAGAATATGATGGCAACAACAGTCTAATTATCGCCCCTGATGGTGATAATGGGTAAGTAAACCTTATGTTTTTTTATAATTTTTAAAAATTTTGAAAGATAAGATAATTTAATATAATTTTATTGCAGGTTCATTCCTGCGTGTAGCGGCGGACATATGATTATAGAAGCAATTAAACCATTTTACACGGAGACGTGGGGTAGTAGGAACGAGATTAAACTCGACGTCAGAGTTCTTATGTGGAACCAATTTATAGTATAATCCAAATCAAAGAATTTAACATTTCATTATGATATCAATGATGAATTTACCTTTGTATCCGTCAACTTATTTCATGACTTTATATTAAACTATTTTGCAGACAAAGTGTGTATGGAATTCTTGTCATGAAAATGAAATACAACGCATTTTCAAGTTCAAAGAAGCTCTACGTATCAAAGAACACTTATATGAGACCCGAAAGAACTTGAAAAAACCTAGTTGGATGAATACTGATATGTGGGACCAGTTCTTGGTAAAATGGGATACTCCTGAATTTAGGGCGAGGAGGGAACGGGCAAAGGCAAATAGAGCGTCTGAAACGGGTGGCTCATTGTACACAGAAGGTTCGATGAGTTTCACTACCCACCGACGAAGACTGGTAATATTATCTTAAATCTCTAATTTGTTCGATTTATTTCAATGTTTTAAAACATGACATAGTGAAGCCATGTGGGGATCTTTTGAGTTACTATTGTTGTTATCTTCTTCTTGTTGTTCATCTTGAATTCTAGTGAAGCCGTGTATGGCCTATTTTGATTCACTAGTATTATTGTTGACATCTTATTACTCTTGTTGTTGCTTGTTTCGTTTGTTGTGAACTTGATCTTGTATCACACTGCCTAATGGTTTTACAAAGTAAGAAGAAGAGAATTAGTGTATGTGTATGTGAATGCCTTCGTTAAGACACAGTTGATGAGTTGACAGTATTTAACTGTCAAGAATTTTCTACATTTACTGATTCACTTCATTTTTTAAAAGATATTTCAGTATCACTTAAAGCTATGAATAAAGCATTCTTATCTACTAGCAAGAACGCGCTCCGACCTACTAAGCTTGGGCTCTTAAGATTATCTCGACCTTTATCTTGTCTGAGTCACTATTGTCTTAACTGCAGCTGTTGTTGTTGCTGCAGTAAATGATCCAGGGATATGCTAACCTTCTTCAAAAGTAGAGATAGTTCGAGTGTCTAAAATTAAGTGATAAGTTTGGGCAAAGGGCTATTAAGCTAAGACCAGGAGAAGACTAGTTGTTGGATGAAGAGTTAATAGCCCATAGTCCATTTGCTTTATAAAAGAACACCGGGATGTAATGTGTAACAAAAAGTTGTATACAAGAACTTAGGACAACTAAATTACACGCCTAGTGTCTAAATTACTAAGTTGTTACACCAAATGCCCTCTCTAAGATATTAGGCAATGCATAACTTTTCAGAACTTCTCTGTTTTTCTTTAGAAACATTACTCAGAAAATAAACTCTAGTGATTATCAATTAAAAATCTCTAACAACATAGGATCAAAAATTAATCCTAATAACAAATTTGATTCATCCTAAATTTGACTCCCTTTCTTCATGCTAGACACATAGTTATTGAGTTCTATGTAAAGCTTTTATATGCATCCAGATGCAGCAATACCACAGCCATCAAAATATCAACATTGATTTCTTTGAACAACTTAATTATGTGTGTTTGGAAAACAAGTTTTCATGCAGTGGTTTAGTTGTAAGATCCATCTTCGAGAAAAGAACAAAAAACAAATGAAAATAAGTACTAGTATGTAACTCTTGAATTGTCAAACTTTCCAAATTCATTATGAAGTGATGTTTATTTTCAAGTCATACATATACAACAGTAAAACCATGGCACTTCAATGAAGAGTGGAGTAATACCAAACCCAGCTAAGTACCGCCTTCAAGTCAGCAAAACAATCCAATGTTTATGCAGAATTTCACTTCCATTTTCACTTAACACAATTACAACATGCCACGCCGTAAAGAAATACCACAAAGGTCTTTGGAATCAATAAAGTGGCATAATCAAGAAACAATATCTTGGTTAATCTTCGAACTAACCTTAGGTTTTATGTTAGTAGTATATGTTTTAAGAATGTTGTAATTTAATAGTTACCTTATCATACCAAACTTTTTCAATTAAATCAATACCCCCAATTGTTAGTAACCTTTGGAAATTAATCTTGTTTTATGACTCAGCACCATCAGCACCACTGGTAGGATCATCTAGACTTAGTTCAGCACCATCAACACCATTGTTATAATCATGATTAGCACCATTGTCATATACATCTAATTTTGCAGGAATATGAAAATGGGGGAAAAGAGTGCCCTTATCTTGAGGTCTACAAAGAGAGGCATAGGAAGAAAAACAAGGACGGTACAAGAGGAGATTGGGTCGAACCGTGTGCTAGGATTGCATATGTAAGATAATAACTTTTACATACATTGTTTTATTATTACTCAACTTTGCTTGTTTACGTACTGACAAATAATTTTTCTTTCAGGAAGAATTTCAAAAAAGCATAGAAGAGTGGCATCAAACCCAACCTACTTCATTGGATAGTACCATGGTCCAACCATCGCCTGCAGAGATGAATGATATGTGGACAGCTGTGGTAGGTGGTTCCAAAAAAGGTAGAACCTACGGGACAAGAGTTCTCCAATCCTCGAGTACTCCTTCGTTGTTTTCTAGTTCCTTTTCTACTTTGCAAACTGTTGAAGAAATGGAAGCGATGAAAAAGCAAATTGTGGAATTGACGTAGAAATGTGCAGCTAGTGATGCTAGGTTTGCTAAATTTGATAAATTAGAGGAGTTGGTTAAGAAGCACATGCCGCAACTATTTCATGACGAGGAAGATAATGAATATGATGATAATTAGATTGTAGTTATTGTTCTTGTTTTTGGTTGTGACATTTAGCTGTTTAAGCTATTTGATTTGATGTTTGTTTTGAATGGTTTAAAGTGGTTGTATTTATAATTTTTTGTCATGTTTGATCCTATTGTGAAAAATACATTAGTTATTGTTTATAATCTAAAAACAGTGTAAGCTAATGCAATATAATAATTATTAAATAAATATTTATTAAATAATAATTATTTATTAAATTTCCGACTACGATAGTCGGAATAATTAAAATTATTAAATAATTATTTATGAAATTTCGACTACCCTAGTCGGAATAATTAAAATAATTAAATAATTATTTATTAAATTTCCGACTATGGTAGTCGGAATAATTAAAATAACTAAATAATTATTTATTAAATTCCGACTACAGTAGTCGGAATAATTAAAATAATTAAATAATTATTTATTAAATTTCCAACTACAGTAGTCGGAATAACTAAAATTATTAAATAATTATTTATTAAATTTCCGACTACAGTAGTCGAAATAATTAAATTTATTAAATAATTATTTATTAAATTTCCAACTACAGTAGTTGGAATATTTATAATTATTAAATATCCGACTACATTTCCGACTAATATCTATGTATTGCTTTTGATAATACTTCTAACAACAAGACTGCTATAATAAAGTTAAAATCTAAGTTATCTCTGCCGTTACCTAAAAATTTTTATTTTAAATGTGTTTGTCATGTATAAAATTTAATTGTAAGAGATGGTCTTGAGTTTTTTGAGCTTTATATTGAAAAAATTCGGCTTGCCGTTGGTTTTATTCAAGAAAATAATCATAGAAGAAGAATTAAAGACTTTAAACTTAAATGTGAACAAAATGGACTTGCACCGATATTGATGCCTGAAGAATGTGATACTAGATGGAATGCTACGTATGATTTTTTAAAAACTTGTTATAAATATAGAGTTCCTATTACACTATCTTTTAACCAACATTATGGTTCGTTTGCTGATTCTACCCATTGCATGCTATATAATTCTGACTGGGCTGTAATTAATGATCTTGTTAAGTTTTTGGAAAATTTTATATAGTTACGATTGAATTTTTCGGTGCTTATTATCCTACTGTTTGTAATATTTTGGCATATATAACCGATATTTCTGGTTTGCTTAAAGAATATAAAAATAAAGAAGGTTACAAAGAAGCTGTTGGTGTCATGTTTGCTAAATTTAAAAAATATTTTTTTCCGATTCTCCCTATTTACTTGGTTGGTGCTATGCTAAATCCGTGCATGAAATATACTACTATGTGCCACTTTTGTACTCTTATTTATGCTAACTAAGAGATAAATACTGATAATGATTCTGATGATGAAGAACAAGAAAAACCTGATTTGTGGACGGCTATGGCCGATGCGAACGCTTACATAAATAAATTATATAACCACTATGCTGATTTAGTTGATTTAGTTATGCCGACAAATATCACTCCAACTGTCGCTCCTCGTCCTCCCGAGGATCCATCATCTTCTAAAAGGGCGGCACATAGTGGTTTTCCTGATCACTTTTATGATTTACCTTGTTGGAACAGTGTTGAGGAGGGAGCTTACACAACAACTTATCGGAAAGAGCTGAAGTATTATCTCCGATCGCCGCTAGAGGATCGCAGAGGACGGATCAACACGTTGGATTGGTGGAGGAATAATGAAGCACAATATCCTGTGCTTTCAAGATTAGCTAAAGATATCCTGAATGTTCCAATGTCAATCGTTGCATCGGAGAGTGCTTTTAGTCAGGGACGACAGCAGCTTGGAGACAACCGATATTTATTGGGAAACAATGCAATGAATGTTCTAGTTTGTCTTAGAGATTGGATTAGAGTCGAACGAAGAAATCAAGGAATGGAAGCGGAGCCGAACGACAAGCAGAGACTTGAAGAAATTATGACTTCACGGGAGAACTCAGCAAAATCAAGTCCAATGCATGGTTTTGCCCCCATTGACTTTGACTATCCTATGCAAGTTCCCGTTAATATTAACATGAATGAGTTGAAAAAATGATGCAAAATTTGTACATTTTTCATCCATGTAAATTATAAATTTTGGATCATTTTGCAATCAATAAAATTCAACATTCATTCACTCCTTAGTCCTTACTTTGTAATTTTTTTCATTTAATGATTTAAATTGAATTTTTAGTTTAAATTAAATAATTAATTTTAATGTATTACTAATTTATTATAAAGTATTAGTAATTTATTATATTAAGTAGCATATGTCTTATTTAAAGAAATACATATATTTTATATGTGTACGTATATATTGAATGGTACGTATAAATGTGTATATTTTCTAAAGTAGTATATATTTAACGTATACATGTGTATATGTTTTAGAAATTAGTATATAACTATATATTTAGTGTGTGTATATATTGTAGTATATATATATATATATATATATATATATATATATATATTGTAGTATATGTTTTATTTAAAGTAGTACATATATTGAATGGTACATATATATGTGTATATATCTTCTATAGACGTATATATTTAACATATACATGTGTATATGCTTTATAAATTAGTATATAACTATATATATAGTGTGTGTGTATATTGTAGTATATTTTATTTAATGTAGTACATATATATTGAATGGTACGTATATATGTGTGTATATTTTCTAAAGTAGTATATATTTAACGTATACATGTGTATATGTTTTAGAAATTAGTATATAATTATATATTTAGTGTGTGTATATATTGTAGTATATGTTTTATTTAAAATAGTACATATATTTAATGGTACGTATATATGTGTATATATTTTCTATAGACGTATACATGTGTATATGTTTTATTAACTATATGTTTAGTGTGTGTATATATTGTAGTGTATATATATTGTAGTATATGTTTTATTTAAAGTAGTACATATATTGAATGGTACGTATATATGTGTATATATTTTCTATAGACGTATATATTTAACATATACATGTGTATATGTTTTATTAACTATATATTTAATGTGTGTATATATTATAGTATATATATATTGTAGTATATGTTTTATTTAAAGTAGTATATATATTGAATGGTACGTATATATGTGTATATATTTTCTATAGACGTATATATTTAACGTATACATGTGTATATGTTTTATAAATTATTATATATATCATTATATTGTAGTATATATCTTGTAGTATATGTTTTATTTAGAGAGTATATATATATAACTAATGTATATTCGTACACACGATTACATGTGTAATTGTGTATATGTATTATGTGTATATATTTTTAAAATTCTAATGTAGTATATACTATATATATAGTGTATATATATTGTTTAACGTATTTAAAATATATATAGGTGGGTATATATAGTGTATATTGGAGAAAAAACTTTTCTTTTTTGGTTTTTGATCGGTTTTGACCGGATTTTTAACCGGTTTTGATCGGGTTTAGGTGGGTTGGAGCGGGTTGGGTTAAGTGGGCCGGTTCAGGGTTGTTTTTAAAAATTTTACTGTTGGGCCTAGAACCGGCCCGGCCCATTTAACCAGACCTGGATCCGGACCGGCCCACAACCCGGCTAAATCTCACGGGCCGGTTCCGGGTTGACCCAACCCGGCCCACTTAACACCCTTAGGTGGAGCTTTGAACTCTTCAACTAATCCGGAGTTGCTTGAGTTGTACATCGTTGATAGGATGTTGTGTCAAGAGATATACCGCTGAATCGGTGTAGATTATGCCGCAGTGGGCTTGAATCTCCTTAAAGAGAGCGAGATATCCGCGCCTCAATCAAGAAGAAGATCATTTTATTTTCTTCATTTTTATTTTCAACTTTAATCATTTATTGTAATTGTGATATATTACATCAACAAGTTCTTTGTAATTAGATGCACGTGTGCTGAACAATAACTAACTTCACTAACTTTTATGTTTTTTATTATGATTCGGGTGGTAATACCACCATTGATGACTTCTTATCAAATTATTAAAACAATACATAAAAGATTTGTGAAGGCCAAGACAAATGACTTCTGCATATATAAATATTTGGCTCATTCTCTTCACATATACTGTATAACTCTCTTGTCATTTCATAAGCATTGGCGCCCATGCAATAATTCAATGTTAGGGAAGAAAAGAAAGTGGGTACTTATTATTGGGTTTATACTTTTTTCTAGCTGAAAGTGCCCTGATTTGATTGTCAAATAATGTTATGACCTTAGTAGGCCCCTCAAACATCAAATGTAGTGGGAAGTTCCTATAACAGGTTGATGTTTCTCTATTTAATCGTCCTTTTCTATGATATTTTTTCATATTGGTACCTAAATGACATTTCATTATAGAAAGTAAAAGCTCTTAATCGACTTACATTGCATATTATGATTATGTAATTTACAACTTATATGTGATTACTGTCATTTGGCGTGAGATCAATGTAAGAGATGTTTAAGAACTACTCTCTCGTCTAGTTGGTTTTACGATATAATGTGGAATCATTTTGACCAAAGGCAACAACTTGGTCAGTTCTCAAAATCTTAGATTTGAATGGTATTGTTCTTTTGAGTGTGGTGCTCTTTTGACCATTCCACTAATTTCATTCTCTCTCTTTCTTATCAAGACCCTAATATTTCTCATTGAGGAGAGAGAATGAGTTAAGCAAAAAAAAAAAATATAATATTCCACTTAAAATCATTTTACCAAATAAAAAAAATTAAATCACTTAAATAATTGTAAATGCACATTTTATTTCATTCTTCTAAAAGTTTTCCAGCATCTAAGTAGACAGTGAAATAGTGAAGCTCTTGCGAAATATAATAGTTTATTCTGATATCAATTATCAAGGTTATAAACCTCTATAATCGATTTCTATTTTATTATCTTTTCAGTAAGACAATGTTACTTTATGTATTTTATTTCATAGTTAGATATTACATTTTTGTTATTTACTACAATTTAAATATATCAATAAGAAAAATATGAATCAATTCAATTTTTATTTTTTTTAAATAAGTGAAGAACTGAAACTTTGAGATAACTTTAAAAAGTGTCTTTCGTAGATGATTGTCTGTTCGAGTTAAATGATAACGAATTCAAGAACGAGAAGAAAAATTAAATACATTTTTATAATCAATCAAAAAGAAATATTAGAAATTGATAATAAAAGATAAACTAATAACTTTGAATATCAACAAATAAGAAAAGCATCATGAAGGATTGTGAATGGATATAATTCTCAATTAAGGGTTCGAGACTTGACAATAGATGAAGATATCTTGGTGATAAATAATATTTTTCTTTTTAATTAATATTACGTTGCGTATTCAAATTAATCGAAAATACCATATCAATACGAATACCAAATAAAGGACAAAAATAAATTCATTACAAAATTTTAAGGCCTCATAAACATTTAATAAGACATTATTAACCCAAGTAATTTTGTCATTTTCTCATCATTTTGATTCTCTCAATTTTGTTTTTCCTTATTTGTGTATGCTTTGGCTTAATGTATTAAAATCATGATTTGATACTCTTTAACTTTTTATCTCCACACTAAACTGTAGCTGGTCTTTTTTTCCTCCTTTATTTTAATTCTTATTTTTAGTTTTTACAGTTGTTTTAATCTAAAACCAGAAAAGAAAAGAAAATGTTTTGCATTCAATTGATACCATTTCAGTTTTTCAATTAATAGAGTTGGTGAAATTGCTCAATTTTCTACAAACATGAGTTAGTCAACATCCAATTATTGTCAAATGTCAATCATGATCTCAAGGTCTTATATGCTTATAATTTCTCCGTGTCCCCACTTTAATTTGAATGTTGCAATTCCACACTTAATAAAATGAAAAGTCAAACAAAATATGGAGAATATAAAACTGTACCTTTAAATATGAGTTTTCATCAATTTCTTTTCCATCATTCTCTTCAAATATAATTGATAAACTTCGATAAATATTTGATGAAGACAAAATTTGTTAATTTTTGACAAACTTAAAAAATCAAATCTATTTAGTTCAAATTGAGAGGCTATTTTAAATCTAACCTCTAACACAAGGGGTCATTTTTGTCATTTTATCAAAAATTACCCCCCGTATCTCCTCCAAAAGAAAAAAAAAAGTATAAATAGAACTCGTTACAAGAAATGATATATTATAATTGAAGTAGGTTTACAATAGTCCCTTAAATATTTTTTTGAATAATTTTAATTTTTTCAAAAATGAAGATTTACGATCTACAAAAAAAGTAAGTTTTTATTTTTTAAAAATGAGAACTCATTTTTAGGGGTGCAATTTTTGCTATTTCTTGTGTGCAATAGTATTTTTAGTAATTTATCATGTATGATGTAATTTTTGATATTGCATTTTAAAGGATTTGATTCAACTTTTCAAATCTATATATTTTTTAAATCTGTATTAATCATTTGTTAAATTTTTAACACAAAGCTAACATTTTCATATTTGCAAACTAATTGAAGGATCAAAACTTTATGAATATATTTAACAAATTATAATATCTACCTCCTAACGTAATGGACCATCTTTGTCATTTTCTCATTTCAATTAAAATTGAGTTGGTGAAGTTTGTTCATTTTTCTTCAAACATGAGTTGGTCAACATCTAATTATACGCTCTCTCTTACATTGTCAATCATGATCTCAAGGTCTTATATGCTTATTCCTATGTATTCCCCACTTTAATTTGAATGATAATTCTATTTCTACACTTTCTAAATGACAAATAATACAAAATCTGGATATAGTAATAGCCTTTTAGTTAGGCATTCTTCTTGGAATTATTATCCATGGAATATGACAAGTATATATCATTTCATGTTTGACTCTTTTAATGTGTATTTCAACTGAGAAATTGAGAGAAGAAGAATTCCATACTATCTTATTTATGTTTAGTTAAACAATATATACGCAAGACTCTAGAGATCAACAAATCCGAAAAAGAGAAATATATGCTTTTTAATGAGTATCATAAGTTCAATTGCTTTTTATTTATATCAAATTAGCTGATTTGATTCAAGATTGTATGTGATTGGTCAAAATATATCATTCATACACAACCTACTAAAATAACGTGAATTTTCAAATAGTTTCCATGCAAATTATCATATTTCCCATAGCGTTTTGACGGATACATTCGCGGAAACTTCATGTTTTTAGTGGTGTGACGTGACACATTTTCGTAGCCCTCTGATCAAACTAGGCATCTTGTGTCATGTTACGACATGTGACATGATTCTATTGACTCTTTTACTTGATTTAGTATATCAAATTATTTGACACGTGACACTAATTTGAATCTCAAAAATAAGATGTCATCTTAAACTTAATAAAATGGACATATTATTTGAAGTTCAAATATATAAACCAACCCCCAAAAAGTTGAATTTAATTAAAAGATTTTTTTAAATCGTATATCCTCTCTCAAACTAGAAAACTATATCTCAGTATAGAATTTAGTCTCATTTTGTATTGTTTTTTGGTTGATATTTCATTTTCCGTATAAGTAATACCTGCATGATCATATCATACTGCCATTCGAGTTTTATTTTATGTAGGATTCAATATGGATAACTTCTGCATCAATCATATTAACTTGACAAGAATAAATACCTAACTAAAGGACCAAAATAACTTTTCGTTCACAAGAATAAGTATGCTTGCATGAAGATAGGTTTTCTACATTGCATTCCTTTAGGATGTAATCCTTCAACAAACTCTGCATGAATACGAGTTACTACGTGATACTGCAACCAAGCAGCTTGACCTTCAATTAAAAGAATTTAAAAATAGTGTTAAAAACCCTCAAAAAAAAAAAAGAAATTAAAAAAAAAAAGGAAAAACATATATAAAAACATTAAGTCATTGAATTAGAAGGTAACTTTCTCATTAATAAACTCTTAAGAGGTGTGGTGCCACGACCAGGCGGCTTTTAGTCTTATTGCATGTTTATGGCATGAAAAAGTTGGTAACTCATTGATGCCCATTTTAATTTCTCATACATTGTTCTTTTATTAATTAAGATAATTAGGACCCCTCCATCTATCTTTGCTACTATACATGATTGAATGTATTTATTAGAAAAAAAAAAACTCTTCACTTAATTTTGATTTCCTTCATTTTCTTCTCTCTCTCTCTTTTCACATTTCAAATGACTAATGAATAGTACTAATTCATATAATTAAGTGGTTTCTTTTTCCCCCCACCTTATTAAGTAACACATATAGAGAACAAAGTTTAAACCCTAAATGATCTATGAGAATTGAGGATTTTGAAGGAGTTAAATGATTGATAATAATATGGTTATGCTTCACTTCAGCTATTATAAGGAGTAGTATAGTATGATATGATTCTTTTTAGCATAATCAAGATGTTTATGTGAATGCTCATGGTTTGAGTTGAAATATGATTTGATATATATAATTATATATGCTCGTTTATAGATAAAAAAATTCAAATTAAAAATCAATTTCGTTGATTGATTACAGTTGTGGACTGTTTTCTGATCGTGACAATAGTGTTAGGATTTTTGCCCAGATTTTCTTACAAAATTTAATTTTTATTTTTCTATAAGAAGGAAAATAAAAACAATACCATAATTACTTTTATTTTTCTTGAAAGGAAAATATAATTCTTTTCTATATTTAACTAACCTTTTTCTTTCTTGGATGAAAAGTTTTGGACATCTATAAATAGAAGACTCTCCCTTCTCATACCATAACACAATAACATCAACAATGTAGTCATTAAAGAGTCTTTGTTTAGGGGAGACTTTCTCCCAACAGACTATGTTTTCTTTAATATTAGTTTTCATGTGTAGGTCAATTGGCCAAATAATATCAGTAATATACTTTTTATTATAGCTTTATTTTTTTTTGGTCAAGCAAAACCAACGTTTTTTTATTCATATACCCCATACTTTTACATCCAGTGTTCTGTCAATAAACAAACCAAAATACGCATAACAAATACGAACAACAGAGTAAACATCGCACCCAAGCATTGTCTCTCAGTTGTTTCTTCCTACCTGTCCCTCTCATTTACAATTCTTACTAGTATATTTTCTATCCATTTTTTGTCTCGACATATCTTTCTTCTAATTAATATCTCCGTAATCTTGTCTTTACACTCCAACTGGATCCGCCTACAAACCATTTCCGGTCTAGGAACTTTCTGATTCCACACCGCGTCATTGCGAGCCTTCCAGATATAGTTGATAGTTACAGCAGTAATTGCCCATAGGAAAGTCCTGCTCACATTTCCTTTAGCCCTTTGCGCGATCTCGTCCACCAACCTTGCAACATTTGATTCCTAATTGTTATTTGGAGCCATTGCATAATCCTTTCCAGACACATTTGAGAGAAATCACATTGAAAAAATAGATGATCAATATCTTCATTCATCCTTCCACATAGTGCACAAGTCTCATCCGTGATCAAATTCATCTTCTTCAGTCTATTATTCGTCAGCATCCTTTGATGCATTGTTAACCAGCAGATAAATTGGTGTTTTGGTACGTTGCCCGTGTTCCATACCCCCCCTCCAATATGGCCAGGTCTCTCCAGGTCCTCTTCTCCATGCATAGCCACTATGTATCGTATATGTCCCATTCATTTTCAGCCAGCCGTTCGACACATAACTTGCTGCAAACATTGCCTTGATATCACAAATCTTCTTCCAGTACCAACACGAATCTTTAGGTGCGGCATATTGTCACCAGCTTGTATTCTTCAGGTACACATGATTGACCCATCGCACCCATAGATTATCTTCTTTGCTAGCTATATGCCAAACATACTTCGCCATTGCCGCTTCATTTTACGTCACACCCTCAGTTATGCCCAGACCACCTTTAACCTTTGGTCTACATACCAAGTCCCATGCTACCAATGGAGCTTTGGTTGTATGTACTTTGCTATCCCATAGGAATTTTTGGCATATTGATGTCAGTTTCTTCATAACACTCTTTGGTAATATAACCATAGATGACCAATAGGAGTGCACATGTAATAGAACATAATTCATCAATTGAGCCCTTCCTGCATATGAAAGGTTCTTTGAGCCCCAAGTCTTTACCCTACTTATCATCTTATCAACTAGTACTTCACAATCTATGGTAGATAGTTTCTTTGCAGAGATTGAAATTCCCAGATATCGGAATGAGAGTTGCCCTCTTTCATACCTTGTAACTTCGCATATATCTTCTAACTCCGCCTTAGTCATATTTGCAGAATAGATGCTAGACTTATTCGTATTAGCACTCAGTCCAGATGCCAGAGAGAAAGTTTTAAGAGCTCGGAGCATAAGCATCACAGAATTAAACTCACATTTGCTGAAAATAAGCATGTCATCATCAAAGCATAAGTGGTTTAACCGCAAACTTTTGCACCTTGTATGAAAACCAAACCCTTGATTCTTAGCTACCCACTGCATTAGCCTAGAAAAATACTCCATACAAATCACGAATAGCAGAGGGGCACACAAGTCTCATCCGTGATCAAATTCATCTTCTTCAGTCTATTATTCGTCAGCATCCTTTGATGCATTGTTAACCAGCAGCTAAATTGGTGTTTTGGTACGCTGCCCGTGTTCCATACCCCCCTCCAATATGGCCAGGTCTCTCCAGGTCCCCTTCTCCATTCATAGCCACTATGTATCGTATATATCCCATTCATTTTCAGCCAGCCGTTCGACACATAACTTGCTGCAAACATTGCCTTGATATCACAAATCTTCTTCCAGTACCAACACGAATCTTTAGGTGCGGCATATTGTCACCAGCTTGTATTCTTCAGGTACACATGATTGACCCATCGCACCCATAGATTATCTTCTTTGCTAGCTATATGCCAAACATACTTCGCCATTGCCGCTTCATTCTACGTCACACCCTCAGTTATGCCCAGACCACCTTTAACCTTTGGTCTACTGATGATAGGCGAATTTACACGCCTATAGCACTCTATTTTGCCTATATTTTAGCCTAGTTTCGAGAACAAATTATATATTTTATGCACTTTTAGTCCTTTTTCCTGTAAGTGAGCTAACGAACATGATTAGCAAAGTTTCAGGTATAAATGATGCAGAATTCAGCATTTTATGGATAACTTGACGCCAAAGAAAGCTTCACGAAAGGAGAAAAGTCAATCTTGGACGCCAAGGACTAAAAATGGCGCATGGAAAATCTGTCCTGGGCTAAAACAATATTTCTGAAGACTTTGGGGACTAGCAGTAATTTAGTAGGATTAGGATAATGATACATTAACCTAGTACAATTGGGTTAAGTATTTCATTAGCTTATTAGGATTAGGATAATGATACATTAACCTAGTACAATTGGGTTAAGTATTTCATTAGCTTAGTAGAATTAGGATATGGGTATTATAAATACCCTATTCTGCTAGAGATTTTAATAATTCTTCCATTACTTTTAACTTCGAATTACAATTCTAATTCTACTTTTCAATTCTTATTCTACTTCCGCAAGACCTTTTCTATTAATTCTACTTTTTATTCTTCTTCTATTCATCTAATCAATTCTTAATTTCCGCAACAAGAGAAACGTTACTTTGCAAGGAATTCACGCCTAACGCCTACCACACTTTGCTACATGAAATATTTATTGTGGTATAATAACAATGTCTATTGTGATTTCCTTCGCACTCATGGGTAACTAAACTTCTCTGTTGGGGTTATGAAAGCCGAATGAGATACTATCTATTGCTGTGCGTTTGTGAGTTCGTGACACGTATGCTGCTTATATCATTATTCTCTTCATCTTAATCTAAATTCTTTGTGGTTGCAAACGCAAGAATACGCCAGTATAACATTTAACTTGTTCAAAAGAAAGGTTATCTGTCTGGAAAAGAGATAATGTCAAGGTAGTAGGGTCCCATCCCCTATTAAAAAGTTAGTGCCGTAACTGGATTAACTTCTTGGAGAATTTGTACCGTTAGATACGCTTTAAGCTCGAAAGAGTTAAAGTGAAATAGTCCTTGTTCAGGTCAAAAGACGCTTGGATTTACCATCGAATACAATTCTCTATAAGCACATGCATGTCTGAACTCCGCATAACTCATAGCCAATAGAGACGTACAACTCGTAAGGTGGACATAACCCCAACTTCTCAATTCTCATCGTTTACATCTTACTAAACATTCTTTATTTTTACTTTGCTATTTCCGTTTTTTTCTACTATTTGGTTATATTACTTGCACAACAAGACTCCCCCCTTTTACGAGACTTGCACTAAAAGTCTGGTAATCTTTACTTACTTGTTGACCAAGCTATTCCCTGTGGGATCGATACCCAACCCAGTTGGGTTCTATATTTGACAAACGACCGCTTTACACTCCTACGAGAGCTGTAGATTGAGCGTTATCAAAAATTGTCGCCGCTGCCGGGGAATACAAGTGTCAATTAAGTTCGTAATAATTACTAGACCCTTTGGTCAAAGATTCTCGTACTTTTACTTTTAGTTTTTGTTTACTGCAGGTTTTTATTCAGTGCATGCCCCATACCCGAAGTTCTGGTCAACCGTTATTACCTATCAATCCTGAACCACAACGTATTGGCAGAATGGAGGCACAACACGCAATTGAAAGGATGGCTGCTCAACAGGAACAGGCGAGACTAGCCGCGCTAGCCGCCGCTCAAGTGCATCAACAGAATATTGATAACCCTGGGCGAGCAACAAATCCTGACGATGAGGATCTAGGTGATGACGAGCTACTAAACCCTAGGTATGCCGCTGAGATCGCAACACCTGCCAACAGAAGAGATCGTCAAGATAGGTTTAGGCCTGAACGCCAAGCTATGCAACCAGCTTTTGACGATGATGATGATGATCTTGATGGAGCCGGAGCCACAGGAGCCATTATTCCTCCACCATTGGCACCTGGAGCCAAGTTCAACATCACAAGCACCATGATTCAGTTATTGCAAATCAAGGGATTATTTGGTGGACTAGCAGGCGATGATCCAAATATGCATCTCATCAACTTTATTTCTACATGCAAGTCGTTTGACAATCCTGGCGTTGGTCAGAATACAATTCGATTACGTCTATTTCCATTATCTCTGTCTGGGGAGGCAAATCTATGGTTGAATGGGCTGACTCCTGATTCTATTACAAATTGGAGGCAATTGAGAGATGCTTTCCTAGAAAGATTCTTTCCGCCATCCAAAAGAACACAAATGAGAGATGAAATCAGCAACTTTCGTCAGCTTCCAACTGAAGCCCTTCATAAAATATGGGAGAGGTTCAAGACGAAGCTAATGAGGTGCCCAAACCATCACATGACTAATGTTCACCTAATGGAGATACTTTACAGAGCCTTGAATTCAATAACTAAACCAGTTGTGGATAATGCGGCTGGAGGATCATTTATGGATCTCACCTTTGGTCAGGCAAGCAATATGCTAGACAGGATGACGAAGCAAAGTAGAGCTTGGCATACCAGGGATTCTGAGGTAGCAAGCCCCACTTTATCTATAGGCATGACTGCAGACCAAAGGAGAAAAGAAGAAGAACGTGATCAAGATATGGCGCACATGAAAACACAAGTGGATCTTCTTACAAAGCATCTATTATCAGGGAAGACCGAAAAAGTCAAAGCTGTTGCGTCAAAAGGAAGAAACGAATCTGATTCAGAAGAAGAAGCCAACTACTTAAACAATCAGGGGGGTTTCCGAGGTAATACCCAAGGAAACCAAGGTCGGAACTATTATGATAAATATGGAAACAAGGACCAAGGTAGTTGGAAGAACAAGAATGACAAAAGTGGTTTGTACGTCCCCCCAGGAAGACGCGACACCACTACATCCGGTTCTGGAAATATGGAAGAGATGATGGCTAAACTGTTGAAAGGAGTGGAGGCAACCAGCGCGGAAGTAACAGAGGTAATAAATGATTTGTCCTTAATGAAGCAATTGGTTGACTCACATTCCACTTCAATAAAGCAAATAGAGCAGCAATTGAGCCAACTTTCAGCAGCACTCAATCAAAGAAAGGCTGGCACTCTACCTAGCGACACTGTGCAAAATCCAAGGAACGACGGATCATGCATGGCTATTACCACCAGGAGTGGTAAGGTGCTGGAAAATTCATCCCAAAGAAAGCAAGTGGCCGAACATAAGGAAGATAATGACGCCATAGAAGCTGACCATGACGTCCATGACGTCACCCCTAGTACTTTGAAGCTTGAAAAGACCGAAATACGGAAGCAAGAGGAGAAGAAAGCTGTGGAGAGAACACTTCCATATCCACCACCACCTTTTCCTCAAAGATTAAAGAAGCATGCAGATGATACAAAATTCGGCAAATTCATGACTATGTTAAAGCAGCTGACCATTAATGTTCCGTTGGTGGAGGCACTAGAACAAATGCCTGGGTATGCAAACTTTATGAAGGATCTTTTGACAAAGAAGCGGGCAGCAAGCTATGAGTTGAAATATACTGTTCATCATTGCGGTGCTATTGCCACCCGATCACTAGTTCAGAAAAAGGTCGACCCCGGTGCTTTCACTATTCCTTGCACGGTTGGATCTATGAATTTTGCCAAAGCATTGTGTGATTTGGGAGCTAGCATCAATTTGATTCCACTATCCGTCTACAGAAAGTTGGGGTTGGGCGACCCTACACCAACCAATATGCGGCTCGTGATGGCAGATAGGTCGGTAAAATGACCTGTGGGTATCTTGAATGATGTGTTGGTGAAGGTTTCTTCATTCATCTTTCCGGCAGACTTTGTTATTTTGGATTGTGAAGCAGACTCAGAAGTTCCCATAATCTTGGGGCGCCCTTTCCTTGCTACAGGAAGCGTGCTTATTGATTTGAGAGCTAATGAGCTTTCATTCCGAATAAATGACGAAGTAGTTCGTTTTGATGTGTGCAAATCAATGAAGCAACCCAAAGAGCTGAACGTATTCTCGGTGGCTGATGTTTACTTTGATGATGAGAAAGAACTACTTGAAGAAGAGCAAATTATTGATGACCCAGTGGCGGTTGTGCTCATGAATGAAGAGAATAAGGATGCTGAAAATTGCGAAGAAGCTATTTATGCTCTATCAGGATTAGAGACATATCGCCATACTCCCAAGAAGCTGGACTTCGATCTCAAAAATCGACCCACACCACCAGCCAAGCCATCTATCGAAGAGCCACCCACGTTAGAATTGAAGGAGCTGCCTAGTCATTTAAAGTATGCATTCTTAGGAATCGAAAACACACTTCCAGTCATTGTGGCAGCAGATTTGGGAGAGCAACAAGTTGCAGCTCTCATTGCTATTCTACAGAAGTATATAAGAGCCATTGGTTGGACCATTGCTGATATTATTGGTATTCCACCTGGGATTTGTACACACAAGATTCAGCTTGAAGAAAATTGCACACCCACTATTGAGCATCAAAGGCATCTCAACCCACCTATGCAAGAAGTGGTGAAGAAAGAAATTATCAAGTGGTTAGACGCAGGAGTTGTGTATCCAATCTCCGATAGTACATGGGTAAGCCCGATACAATGTGTTCCCAAGAAAGGAGGCATGACAGTGGTCGCAAATGAAAAGAATGAGCTTATTCTACTCAGACCCATCACCGGATGGAGAGTATGCATGGACTACAGAAAGATGAATTCTTGGACACTCAAAGATCACTTTCCAATGCCATATGGACCAAATGCTAGATCGATTAGCGGGGAAAGAATGGTTTTGTTTTCTAGATAGTTATTCAGGCTATAATCAGATTTGTATTACCCCTGAAGACCAAGAGAAGACAATGTTCACATGTCCATATGGCACGTTTGCCTTCAAACGTATGCCATTCGGGCTATGTAACGCACCAACCACCTTTCAACGTTGTATGATGTCCATTTTTTCTGATATGGTTGAAGATACTTTGGAGGTATTCATGGATGATTTTTCAGTCGTTGGTGAGTCTTTTGAAGCGTGCTTGGTAAACCTAAGTATGGCGTTGCAAAGATGTGTAGAATCCAACCTAGTGCTTAATTGGGAAAAATGCCACTTCATGGTTAAAGAAGGTATTGTTCTGGGGCATAAAATCTCCGAAAGAGGGATTGAGGTTGATCGAGCGAAAATTGAGGTTATTGAGAAGATACCACCACTAATTTCCGTAAAGGGAATTCGTAGTTTCCTCGGTCACGCAGGTTTCTATCGGCGGTTTATCAAAGACTTCTCCAAAATTGCTAGTCCATTGTGCAAACTCTTGGAGAAAGATGCAAAATTTGACTTCAATGAAGATTGTTTGAAGGCATTCGAACGCCTCAAATGAAAACTAATTGAAGCCCCTATCATGGTTGCACCAGATTGGTCTCTACCGTTCGAAGTCATGTGTGATTCTAATGGGGTAGCCGTGGGCACTGTACTTGGCCAGAGGAAGGAGAAATTATTCCATCCTATCTACTATGCTAGCAAGGTCCTGAACGAAGCCCAAAAGAACTACACTGTCACAGAACAAGAGCTCCTAGCGGTTGTGTACGCGTTTGAGAAGTTCCGTGCTTATTTGTTGGGGACCAAAGTGATCGTTCATACAGACCATGCAGCCCTAAGATATCTAATGACAAAGAAGGATGCGAAACCAAGACTAATTCGATGGGTGTTGCTGCTGCAAGAATTCGACTTCGAAGTTAAAGATAGAAGAGGTTGCGAGAACCAAGTGGTTGATCATCTATCTAGACTCGAAAACGAGCATATGGCGCAGCCTGAAATCGAGATTGATGATGCATTCCCTGATGAGGAGATCTTAGCAACAATAATGGAAAAGTTACCATGGTATGCCGACTTTGCAAATTTTACGGTAAGTAATGTGATACCTGCAAACTTATCTTACCATCAAAAGAGGAAGTTTATGCATGATGTAAAACACTACTTTTGGGATGAGCCATATTTGTTTCGACGATGCGCGGATGGTGTTATCCGACGATGTATATCCCATGCAGAGGTGCCTAATATATTGGAAGCATACCACACTTCCCAAGTTGGGGGACATCACGCAGGTAATCGGACAACAAGAAAGGTATTGCAAAGCGGATATTATTGGCCTTCGATATTTAGAGATGCCTACGACTTTGTTAGAAGATGTGACCAATGTCAGCGACAAGGTGCTATTTCGAAACACCATGAGATGCCCATGTCGAAAATCCTTGAAGTAGAGCTCTTTGACGTATGGGGTATTGATTTTATGGGTCCATTCGTAAATTCGGTTGGAATGAAGTACATCCTAGTTGTTGTAGATTATGTCTCAAAATGGGTTGAAGCAGTAGCGTTGGCCGACAATGTGGTAAAACGCGTTGTTGCATTCTTGAAGAGAAATATCTTCTCTCGCTTTGGAGTACCACGTACTATCATAAGCGATGGAGGATCCCACTTTTGCAACAAGCTATTCAAATCCGTGTTGGCAAAATATGGTGTCAAGCAACATAAGGTAGCCACACCTTATCACCCACAAACTAGCGGCCAAGTAGAGGTTTCCAACCGAGAGATCAAGCAAATCCTTGCTAAAACGGTGAATGCTAATAGGAAAGATTGGTCTAGGAAGCTGGATGATGCACTATGGGCGTACAGGACTGCATTCAAAACACCCATTGGCATGTCCCCGTACCAACTAGTTTATGGGAAGGCTTATCACTTACCCATTGAGCTTGAGCATAAGGCATTGTGGGTGTTGAAACGATTGAATTTGAATTGGGATGATACAATAAATCTGAGATTGGAGCAACTGAACGAGATGGACGAATTCCGTCTCCATGCTTATGAAAGATCAGACCTATACAAGGAGCGGATGAAAAAGTATCATGATCAGCGGATTGTTCGACGAAACTTTCAAAAGGATGATATGGTCCTTCTTTTCAATTCCAGACTGAAGTTATTCCCAAGTAAGTTAAAATCCAAGTGGTCTGGTCCATACAAAGTTAACCAAATCTACTCGTCTGGAGTAGTAGAGTTGGAAGACAATAATGGTGTTGTCTTCAAAGTGAATGGCCAAAAATAAAACCCTATATCGGTCCTCTTGATTCGATAAATTATATGGCCCTCACTTATCTCGACGAAGTCTAAGTACTCGAGGTAACTATGTCGTGCCGCGACAATAAATCAAGCGCTAGATGGGAGGCAACCCATCGTTCATCGTTTATCGTTTATCGTTTTTCATTCTTTCATTCTAATACGTGTTTTGTTTTTGATAAATAAAAATCCAAAAATAAGAGTCGTGCCACGACCAAAACTAAGGCGCTTGGTGGGAGGCAACCCATTGTACTAATCATTTTTATTGGTTTTGAGCAAATGTAGGTGCAAGAGGTATTCAACGAGGAGATCGGTTTCAAATTTTGATTTGGACGTATTGCATGGTAAAGGTGGTAAGTTAGGCATGAAGATGCAAAAGGCTATGGATTGAGCATTGCTCATGAAAATATAGGCATCGAGCAAGGCTATGCCTAGGTAAAACTAGGCCACGAACAAGGCAAGGCCTATACTATGGCCCAAGGTCTCGGAATCTAGTGTGCCATAGCATAGGCGTCGCCCATGCTCAAGTATTCCATAGCATAGGCGTCGCCTATGCTAAAGCATTTTGTCTCTGAATCTCAAATGCAAAGTAAAAGGCGCCGCCTATGCTCACCAAATGCTATGGCATAGGCGCCACCTATGCTAGACAATGCTTTGCAAAAGGCGCCGCCTATGCCAAGCATAGGCAAAGCTAAAAGCGCCGCCTATGATCACTTTATGTCTCCAAATCCGATTTTAAATGGGTCAAAACCCGACCCAATATTTTTCTATAAATAGGAGACTTAGTCTTGAGGCACAAACACATTGAAAACCTAACATAGGCGCCGCACATAGCATCCAAATCTTCTCAAAACTTTTCTTTTTGCTCTTCCACTTCACAAGAACATCTCCAAAGGCTTCAATCACGTAAGTACTCTTGTGTTCTTCATCTATTTTTCGTAAGTACTACGTTACTATGTCTATTATGAATTGCTAAATCTTGAAGAAGTATTGAAGATGTGAATATGTTTGAATTACAACCAAGTGAGTGAACATATACGTTAGGACGATCTTAACTTGTTTCCGACTTCAATTCGATTTTGATGCATACTACTTGCGGAATTGCTATAGTCATGAACATTGCATACTCTTGTCACTTGAATACTTACATGTTGGGATGTCTAGTTCATCGGAATAAGACTTATAGTTGCCTACCGACATAGGAGATTATGATTATTGATAGAAACTATACCATGATGTAATCCCTATGTAGAAGTCTTGATATACCTAACATGAAAGTATTGCAAAGATTGCAAGAAGTGTTACATCTCTGAATTTCCTGTTGAAATATAGCCCCTAAAACGTATGTCGATGAAGCCTAAGTAATCGACCACTTTCACTTCACTAATTTGTGCCAACAAACTAAGTGTGGGGTGGTACCCCTACTGCTTGTGTATAGATTATATCCATTGAGCTGATGCTAACATGAACATTGTTCTAAGTCTCAGGTACAATGGCACCCAAAGCAAGACAAGGCAAAGATAAGGCTACCACTTCCCAAAAGAGCAAGAAAAGAAGTCGCAAGGAGCAAGGAGAATCATCCTCAATGCAATTACCGTGCCGAACGTTTGAAATAAAATGGGTTCTTGAGGAGGAAGCGAAGGAATGGTATAGGAACAACAAAGAAAGAAAATATGTTCATGTGGACCTGATCAACAAGGAAAGCCTAGCGAAGGAGGAGCCGCGCATGTTGGCAAAGATCATGACATTACCTTTGGATTTCATCTTCCGAGACATGGGAGAATACAATCTTGATTTGACAAGGGAATTTTATGCCAACTGGTCGCCGAAAACCACAGGCAGCGAAGTCAAGATTCGGGGCCAAGTTTTGCAACTCAATGCGGATTTCATCAACTCCTTTCTTGGCTTGCCTTCAGTCGATCCAACACCATTCAAAGAGCAGTACAGTAGACCTCCATATAGAGCAATTCGACACACACTTTGTGGAAGTAGATCCATGGCAAGGTGGAGCAGACATAAAGACACCGGGCGATACAACACCTTCCCCTATGCTCCTTTGAATAGGGAAGCAAGGATATGGTTGCGTATTGTCAACTCTTTCCTCATACCAGGGACTCAGTACACCAAGATAACAAGAGATAGAGTGTGCTTAGTATACGCATTGATGACGAATGTCCCTATCAATGTCGGGGCAATTATTCGTTCCACAATGCGGAAAGCTAGGCTACATAAATGGTCCCACTTCAGTTTTGGCAACCTGTTGACTGCAATACTAAGGAAAGAAGACATCGAAGAGGAACCGGCTGATCACAAACTCCCACACAACACAAAGAAGGTTGACCTCACGAAGGTTAAAGATGTTGAAATCACTCATGGAGTCAACCTTACCACTTCAGAAAGGCATGCTCGCGACGAAAGCTTCTCCCGCCATTTATATGGCATAATGAAGTTTACCATGATGAGCGGGGGTCGTGTTCCAACTGCTGCAAAGCTCCAACAGTTGGATTATGACTACCCAATGAATGAGCATGTGAGGGCGATGTGTGGAGAAGGTGTATATTTTGAGGAACCTCTTGATGACGACATGCCAACCGATGATGATCAACGAATGCCAGACTCCGACGTGGAAGAGAACTCTGATGACGACGACTCTGATGACGATTCCGATGCAGGGGGTATGACCCCAGACATAGAGGATGAGTCCGACTAATCAGGTTCTTCTTATTTATTTTTCACTGAGGGCAGTGTGTCCCGTCTAAGTGTGGGGTGCTGGTATTTGCATGCTATACTTCTCTATCCACATTTGCATTTATTTATGTTTGTTTGTTTTGTTAGTAGTTAATTGTTTTTTTCAGTAGTTAAATTTTTTTTTAACTTAGCATCGCATGAAATTATTCTAATAGGCAGCATGAGATTATGACAAGAGTTTGTGCTAAAATCATGACTATTGAGACGTTTAGGCTCTAATTGTGACTCACTATGTGATATTGTTTGGTTTAATTCCTTCATCTGTTGGGTTAAGAGTCTATACTACTCCCAATAAAGTCGACCATGTGCCTTGTGTGTGTGAGATAATAGTATATTCTGTGCTTGTGGCTGATGCTAGAACTTGCCTGGTATGTATGTAAAGCAAAAATAAAGAGTGCAAGTCTAGGAGATGATTTAGGCATTTCTTTGGCAACCTATGATTATTTACCTTCTTTTTACCTACCCATGAACATTATCCTAGTCAACCCCTTTTGAGCCTTTAGCCTATTTTCTTTGACAACCTCATATGAAAGCCTAATCCATTTTTTTCAAAACCATAATTTGATCCAAATTCCTAAGTGCTTTAAAGTGTAAAGTCATGTGACAAATTAAGAGGAGATTGGGTGAATATGATGCTTTAGAATATATGGGTGCTTGAATTCATTATGAAAAAGAAGTGCTATCATAAGAGGTATGTTATGAAAAGAAAAAGGAAAGGAAAACTAAAAAGTTGGTTATGTTTAAAATTGAAAAACAAAAGAGGAGAAAAAGGGTGGTAGATTAAAAGAAAGTAGAGAGGTTGTTTCAAAGAAAAGTGTTAATGATATAATGTGATGTATTAAAGCCCTTAGGAACATAGTCACTATTTCTGGCCAAAATAGTCCTACCCGTCCCTTAGCCTACATTACAACCAGCAAAAGACCTATTTGATCCTAAGCTTAGCATTCAGACATTTAGTGGAGCATTACACTAAGGGCAAGCCTATGGTCATCAGTTACAACATATGAATTCTTTGTGAGAGTGAGAGCAAAGATTTTTTTATACCCATGTTTGAAAAATATGCTATACTTGTGAGTGATTATGGGTAATACATTGTGAGACACACATGGTTGATGAGTTTTGGGTGGTCGTGTATGATTCTTTGTGCCTTGACTTTTGAATATGAGTTGACCACCATCACGAGTCTATGTTGGAGGCTGAATTGTTTCTACTAATGATCAGAAAACTACTCTTTGTTGATAATTGTTGTGCTTGTCTTGACGAATATTTTGTGTTGTTGCTGTGAAACCCTAAGTTGATGTTTAGAGGGACGTGATATTTTGTTCGAGGACGAACAAAGCTTCAAGTGTGGGGTGTTGATGATAGGCGAATTTACACGCCTATACCACTATATTTTGCCCATATTTTAGCCTAGTTTCGAGAACAAATTATATATTTTATGCACTTTTAGTCCTTTTTCCTGTAAGTGAGCTAACGAACATGATTAGCAAAGTTTCAGGTATAAATGATGCAGAATTCAGCATTTTATGGATAACTTGACGCCAAAGAAAGCTTCACGAAAGGAGAAAAGCCAATCTTGGACGCGAAGGACTAAAAATGGCGCATGAAAAATCTATCCCGGGCTAAAACAACATTTCTGAAGACTTTGGGGACTAGCAGTAATTTAGTAGGATTAGGATAATGATACATTAACCTAGTACAATTGGGTTAAGTATTTCATTAGCTTATTAGGATTAGGATAATGATACATTAACCTAGTACAATTGGGTTAAGTATTTCATTAGCTTAGTAGAATTAGGATATGGGTATTATAAATACCCTATTCTGCTAGAGATTTTAACAATTCTTCCATTACTTTTAACTTTGAATTACAATTCTAATTCTACTTTTCAATTCTTATTCTACTTCCGCAAGACCTTTTCTATTAATTCTACTTTTTATTCTTCTTCTATTCATCTAATCAATTCTTAATTTCCGCAACAAGAGAAACGTTACTTTGCAAGGAATTCACGCCTAACGCCTACCGCACTTTGCTACACGAAATATTTAATGTGGTATAATAACAATGTCTATTGTGATTTCCTTCGCACTCATGGGTAACTAAACTTCTCTGTTGGGGTTATGGAAGCCGAATGAGATACTATCTATTGCTGTGAGTTTGTGAGTTCGTGACACGTATGCTGCTTATATCATTATTCTCTTCATCTTAATCTAAATTCTTTGTGATTGCAAACGCAAGAATACGCCAGTATAACATTTAACTTGTTCGAAAGAAAGGTTATCTGTCTGGAAAAGAGATAATGTTAAGGTAGTAGGGTCCCATCCCCTATTAAAATGTTAGTGTCGTAACTAGATTAACCTCTTGGAGAATTTGTACCGTTAGATACGCTTTAAGCTCGAAAGAGTTAAAGTGAAATAGTCCTTGTTCAGGTCGAAAGACGCTTGGATTTACCATCGAATACAATTCTCTATAAGCACATGCATGTCTGAACTCCGCATAACTCATAGCCAATAGAGACGTACAACTCATAAGGTGGACATAACCCCAACTTCTCAATTCTCATCGTTTACATCTTACTAAACATTATTTCTTTTTACTTTGCTATTTCCGTTTTTTTTCTACTATTTGGTTATATTACTTGCACAACAAGACTCCCCCCTTTTACGAGACTTGCACTAAAAGTCTAGTAATCTTTACTTACTTGTTGACCAAGCTATTCCCTGTGGGATCGATACCCAACCCAGTTGGGTTCTATATTTGACAAACGACCGCTTTACACTCTTACGAGAGCTGTAGATTGAGCGTTATCATCTACATACCAAGTCTCATGCTACCAATGGAGCTTTGGTTGTATGTACTTTGCTATCCCATAGGAAATTTTGGCATATTGATGTCAGTTTCTTCATAACACTCTTTGGTAATATAACCATAGATGACCAATAGGAGTGCACATGTAATAGAACATAATTCATCAATTAAGCCCTTCCTGCATATGAAAGGTTCTTTGAGCCCCAAGTCTTTACCCTACTTATCATCTTATCAACTAGTACTTCACAATCTATGGTAGATAGTTTCTTTGCAGAGATTGAAATTCCCAGATATCGGAATGAGAGTTGCCCTCTTTCATACCTTGTTACTTCGCATATATCTTCTAACTCCGCCTTAGTCATATTTGCAGAATAGATGCTAGACTTATTCGTATTAGCACTCAGTCCAGATGCCAGAGAGAAAGTTTTAAGAGCTCGGAGCATAAGCATCACAGAATTAAACTCACCTTTGCTGAAAATAAGCATGTCATCATCAAAGCATAAGTGGTTTAACCGCAAACTTTTGCACCTTGTATGAAAACCAAACCCTTGATTCTTAGTTACCCACTGCATTAGCCTAGAAAAATACTCCATACAAATCACGTATAGCAGCGGGGAGATTGGGTCCCCTTGCCTCAACCCCCTTGCCTCCTTAATACTTCCATACACACCACCATTCAGCGCAATACAAAATTGAGTGGTTTACACATATTCCATGGTCCATTTTATGAACTTGTACAAAAAATTTAGACTGTACAACATCTCCTCAGTAAAACCCCACTCAATAGAGTCATAGGCTTTTTTCAAATCAATTTTGAGCAAGCAGTTTTTTGTAGTGTTTTTCCAGTTATATAACCATACTAAGTCTTGACAAATTAGAATATTTTGTGCTATTGTTCGCCCCTTCACGAAAGCACTCTGATTTTTTGACGTTATGTCAGGCAACACTAGTTTTATCCTATTACACAACATATTTGAGATCACTTTATAGATTGTATTGCAACAGGAGATGGGTATGTAGTCCCCAACTGAATTTGCATGTAAGCTCTTGAGGATAAGAGTAATCACAGTGCAATTTATACTTTTTAACATTCTATTGGTCTTGAAAAATTCCAGCACCCCTCTCGTTAGATCAGGACCCACAATATCGCACGCATTTTTAAAAAATTAGCTTCCATATCCATCAGGCCCCAAAGACTTTTCCCCATCAATTGCCCACAGAGCCTCTCTTACCTCTTTGGTTGTGAACTTCTGCTGCAGCATTACTCGTTGATTCTCAGACACTAGTTCTCTTTGACGAATAACTATACTATTTACATGATTTCTGCTCGCTATTTTTTCACCTAGCAGCTCATTATAGAAATCAGTAAATGCTTGGGCAATACCATCAATACTCGTTTTCTCGTTACCATCCTTGTCTATGACTGAGAAAATTCTATTGTTATTCCTCTCCACTTTCAAGTAGCTGTGATAGAACCTTGTATTACTATCACCTTCTCTCAACCACTGAATCTTGCTTTTCTATTGTAAGAATTTGTCACTAGCCCGCTTTAGTTCTGCATACTGTTGGGCTAATTTACTCTCTTCAGCTATGACAAACATATTCTTTGGATCCTTCTGTAGTTTTCCTTGGCATTTCCACAGATTCTCCTTTGACTTTTTAGCTCTTAATTCTACTACACTAAATCTTTCTCTATTCAGCTTTCTCAGGACAATTTTTAGCCGATTTAATTTCCCGACAACCTGGTATAATATGCTACCCACTATTTCTGGTCTCCAGCTCCTTCCTACTCTTTTCTTGAAATCTACAGTCATGCTCCACATGTTGACGTATTTAAATTGCTTGTATGGAGGTCGAGCATCCTCCTCCCACTTAAGAATCGCAGGACAGTGGTCATATAGCCCCTCATTACAGAAATGCACTTCATACGTAGGAAGTTGAAATTGCCATTCAGAATTGACTTGCACTCTATCAATTCGGCTCAGCACTCTAGCCTCGCCTTGTTGCTTATTCGTCCAGGTATAGTAGGCCCCTGACGATTTCAGCTCCTCTAATCCACATGCAGCAACACATACTTTAAATTTCTTTACCTCAGTTACTGTAACTATTCTCCCCACCCTCTCCTCCTTATGCAACACACAATTGTAATCACCCATGATGGCCCAAGGCTCCTACACAAAACTGTGGATACGACCTATGCTCTCCCATAAGGATCTTCGCAAACCTTGATCGTTAAATCTATACATAAACGTAATACTCATTTTTTTAGAGTCTTTTTTATGATGAACTTCACAGCGACTCATCTGCTCTGTCATCATACTTATATTTACATCAAATACCATTGGCTTCCATACTACCCATATCCTTCCCCCAGGGTGCATGGACAAGTTGGTTGTGAAAGACCACCCCTCACAAAGATTAAGAGATGTTTTAGGAGCTTTATCTCTCTTAATCTTTGTCTCTAGGAGGCCGAATAGGCTAAATTTGGAGTTTTGTAGGAAAAGCATCACTTTTCTCTGCTTTTCCGGCCTATTCAGCCCCCTAGTGTTCCAAAACCCCATTTTATCCATTAGAGATGAGGCCTTCCCCACCCTTTACATTTCCAGGGCCTATACCTTGCCTTCCCGTAGGACTTGATCCACTTGTAGACACCTCATGTAACTTTTCTTATGGTAGCTTATCAAAAGAATTACTTTTCACCACCTGTGTATTATGAACCACCGGATTCACGGGTTGAGATTGTCCCCCCCTACCCCCCGATTATTTTTTCCTTTTCTATACATGTGTGGACCTCTCTGTTTTCCTCTATTAGCTTTAATCCACCCATTTGTCTGCACAGTGTTAGTCGTCTGCTGGTTTTTCTCTGTATTACACTGCTTCTGTATTTCCGCATCTGCTCGTTGTTTTTTCTGGCACTCGTCCACCTCATGGCCAAAGTTCTTGCATTGTTGACACAATACGAGTTTCCACTCATACTCCACTCTTTGTTCCACGATCACCCCAACTTCATTTTCGAACATAATCCCACTAGGATATTCTTTATTGATAGGAACTTCAACTAGGATCCTTGCATATGTCAATCTTTCTTTGTTCGAGGTAGCTTTATCCGCCTTTGGAGGGTTACCCACTAAGCTTGCAATCTTTGTTAACGCATTCCACCCCCAATACTTAACATCCAATCCGACTAGCCTCACCCAAATTAGGATTTTCTCTATATTTTCCTTAGTAACATCAATATTATTCTTCCACGGTTTAACCATAACATGTTTCCTATCAAATATTTGGACCCCTTCCTCTACAACTTTCTCCCGATCTTCCATCTGATGGAATCGAACTAGAAATATACCCCTGTGAACTTGTGCTACTTTATCAATACCTTTATCTTTCTATATTCTATTAAAGTATCCTTCCATGACTGTTTGTGGTGGATTTGACCTCATAACATAGCCTATAACTACGGTCGACCAGTATTGTATCTCCTCAAAAACATCTTCTTTTGTAATCTTCACAGTCGATTTGTGCTTGCCATTAATTATCAGGTCAAATCCCTCAGTTATTCCTTGCTTACCAACGATTTTGCTCCACGACGGACTAGTTTTATCTTGCAAATTTAGGTTTTCTGATTTTTCCCCATTTCAATTTCTTCTTCAACTTCATCAGCCCATTTAGCTTTCCCAAAACTCTTCTCACCTTGTGTTGATTTATTCCCACTCGAATTTGGTGTAACCTCATTTTCCCCTTTGTTGATTTGCGTCATCTCCAAAGGGAGAATTCCTTGTAATACATTCACATTCCTCATCTTCTTTGAGTCCCCCGACTGAGGGATCCCCTTTTGTTGTTCTACCTTGCTTGCCTCACCTCGCGAGATGTGTTTACCTCTCCCTCCAGCGTTCATTTTCCTCTCCATTCAGCTTTTGCCGAGAGAAACTGTCATCTAGAGAGATTTTTTTGCTTATAGCTTTATTTGTCGTCTGCATTATCATCTCTATGGTTTGCAAACTTTAAGCTTCCGCATGATGCCCTCTCAATTTCAAACCCAACAAGTGGTATCAAAGCCTATAGTTTAATGATCCGATAGTTCAGATTGAAGACATATTGAGATTAAAGTTGCAATCAATTTGATGATAGTGAAGATATTTTGTCAAAATAAAACTACATATGGAGACAATTGTCAATCATATTTTCAAAAATCGTTCTATTACATATTAGAAAATAAATCTTACTCTTAACCCTACAAAGGGCTCCAATATTTTTAACCCGAAGGGATAATATATTTTTTTACCCAAAAGCTTCATTTTTAAGCATGCCAAGTAGCAGCGATGAAGACTATGTGAAGAACAAAGATCAAAGATGTGAAGAAGGTGGATCAAGTCAAGAAAATCAAGCAAAAAAAGGGAGATTTGTTAGGGTTTTTGCCCTGATTTTCTTACCAAATTTAAGTTTATTTTTCTTAGAAGGAAAATAAAAGTAATATAATAATTACTTTTATTTTTTTTCTGAAAGGAAAATATAACTCTTTTTCATATTTGGCTAACCTCTTTCTTGGAGGAAAGGTTTTGGACATCTACAAATAGAAGACCCCCTCTTCTCATACCATAACACAATAACATCCACAATGTAGTCATTAAAGAGTCTTTATTTAGGAAGAGATTTTCTCCCAATAGTCTATGTTTTCTTTAACATTAGTTTTCATGTGTTGACCAATTGGCCAAATAATATCAGTAATATGCTTTTTATTATAGTTTTATTTATCGTCTGCATTATCATCTCTATGATTTTCAAACTTTAAGCTTCCGCATGACGCCCTCTCAATTTCGAACCCAACAAACCAAACAACTTCAAACTATTTAAAATATTATTGCAAATGTGATAAATACGTAGTAAATTGGGACTTGGAAGAACAATCTGTAAGCTTGGGTTGGGGCCACCACATTGAGTTCTAAAATTGTCGAAAAACTATACTATATCGCGGCCTATCAAATTAATACCAACAAATGTTTATATTTTTTATACGAAAAGAGGCCTAAAATGCCCTTCAACTATGTGAAATGGTGTAAAAATATCCTCCATCTACCTATTGGGCCTAAAATGCCCTTTCCGTCAATTTATTAGGCCTATTTTGCCCTTAATTTAACCTCTAACTAATGACCCTACTTCATTAATGACGTGACACATTTCTATTGGTCAATTAATATTTAATTAAATTAATTAATTTTATTCTTTAAAATCCAACGACCCAACCAAATAACCCAACCAATCAAATTTTTCGATTCGATAATTCAATTTTCGTTATTTCATGCCAACACTAGATACTAAAGAGAAATAAACTACAACAATCTATATATACTAAATAGCAAGAAAGTCTTGCCTAGATTGTTGTCAAATGGAAGCATGACATAAAGTCATGTGTTATTTTTAGGACAAGAATTAGTTAGTTAGGTGACAATCAGTTAGTAGTTATTTCTAATTTTTCAAATTTTTAAAAAAAATCAAATTTTGTAATTATCTTTAATTTTTTAACTGTTTTTTAATAGTAAAGTTGAGAATAATTAAAAGATTAAAAAATAGAAATTTTATAAACAACTATAAAATAACCAAAAAATCCATAAATTCAATTTCGTTTAAATTAAGACAAATGAAAATAAATCTTAAAACAAATAAATAAATTTAAATAATGTTGTGATAAAAGTTTCTACACTTTTTATTTATAAGAAAATAACTGATTTTAAATCTCGGTTATTCAAATAAACATTTTTTTTTCTTTAGGCTTTGAAAGAAAAAATAAATTTTAAAATATAAAATGTTAGATATCTATATATTTTAAACATATTCTATTGTGAATAGGGAAGTTACCTACATTTAAGCTAAAAAGGAAAAAGAAAAAAAGAAAAAAGAACGTGCAACATACAAGTTGGGTTATCTTTAATTTTTTAACTGTTTTTTAATAGTAAAGTTGAGAATAATTAAAAGATTAAAAAATAGAAATTTTATAAACAACTATAAAATAAGAAAAAATCCATAAATTCAATTTTGTTTAAATTAAGACAAATGAAAATAAATCTTAAAACAAATAAATAAATTTAAATAATGTTGTGATAAAAGTTTCTACATTTTTTATTTATAAGAAAATAACTGATTTTAAATCCCGGTTATTCAAATAAACATTTTTTTTCTTTAGGCTTTGAAAAGAAATTAACTTTTAAAATATAAAATGTTAGATATCTATATATTTTAAACATATTCTATTGTGAATAGGGAAGTTACCTACATTTAAGCTAAAAAGAAAAAGAAAAAAAGAAAAAAGAACGTGCAACATACAAGTTGGGTTATCTTTAATTTTTTAACTGTTTTTTAATAGTAAAGTTGAGAATAATTAAAAGATTAAAAAATAGAAATTTTATAAACAACTATAAAATAGAAAAAAAATCCATAAATTCAATTTTGTTTAAATTAAGACAAATGAAAATAAATCTTAAAACAAATAAATAAATTTAAATAATGTTGTGATAAAAGTTTCTACACTTTTTATTTATAAGAAAATAACTGATTTTAAATCCCGGTTATTCAAATAAACATTTTTTTTCTTTAGGCTTTGAAAAGAAATTAACTTTTAAAATATAAAATGTTAGATATCTATATATTTTAAACATATTCTATTGTGAATAGGGAAGTTACCTACATTTAAGCTAAAAAGAAAAAGAAAAAAAGAAAAAAGAACGTGCAACATACAAGTTGGGTTATCTTTAATTTTTTAACTGTTTTTTAATAGTAAAGTTGAGAATAATTAAAAGATTAAAAAATAGAAATTTTATAAACAACTATAAAATAGAAAAAAAATCCATAAATTCAATTTTGTTTAAATTAAGACAAATGAAAATAAATCTTAAAACAAATAAATAAATTTAAATAATGTTGTGATAAAAGTTTCTACACTTTTTATTTATAAGAAAATAACTGATTTTAAATCCCGGTTATTCAAATAAACATTTTTTTTCTTTAGGCTTTGAAAAGAAATTAACTTTTAAAATATAAAATGTTAGATATCTATATATTTTAAACATATTCTATTGTGAATAGGGAAGTTACCTACATTTAAGCTAAAAAGAAAAAGAAAAAAAGAAAAAAGAACGTGCAACATACAAGTTGGGTTATCTTTAATTTTTTAACTGTTTTTTAATAGTAAAGTTGAGAATAATTAAAAGATTAAAAAATAGAAATTTTATAAACAACTATAAAATAGCAAAAAAATCCATAAATTCAATTTCGTTTAAATTAAGACAAGTGAAAATAAATCTTAAAACAAATAAATAAATTTAAATAATGTTGTGATAAAAGTTTCTACACTTTTTATTTATAAGAAAATAATTGATTTTAAATCCCGGTTATTCAAATAAACATTTTTTCTCTTTAGACTTTGAAAGAAAAAATAAATTTTAAAATATCAAATGTTAGATATCTATATATTTTAAACATATACTATTGTGAATAGGGAAGTTACCTACATTTAAGCTAAAAAGAAAATGAAAACAAAAAGGAAAAAGAACGTGCAACATACAAGTTGGATTATTCAATTATCAATATGAATATATAGTACATATATTAATTATTAATTATTATTAAAATAATAGAGAACACCCAAATTATACGTGTGAATATAGGAAAAAAATCTTATTAGGTATCAGCCTGTTATTTTTTTCAAAAAAAGACGATACATCAATAATTTTGCGACTTTTTTCCTAATTATAATCATGTAATTATTTTTAAGAAATTCATTAAATTTGAATTTAACTGCGACTTATTTGAAGTAAAATAATAATTGTACAAAATAAACTCAAAGGCCATATTTGAAGATATATTTGCTAAAAAAAAAATTATTAATTAGAGTACATGTTTAAATTGTTAGTTTTTACTTTTAAAACTTATGTTATTATTTTAAAAGTTTTAAAAAAAGTTAATACTAATCACCTATTATTTGTTTTGACTATAATAGGATCAGTTAAATATTTCATATTTTTAGGACCACTTATAAATCTTTTTTCACTTTTAAAACTGTCCACAATTACACGTAGCCCATGAATTTTAGGCCACTAAGGATACTGCAGTATATGGAAAATTAATTATAAATACGCTGAGTATAGTTTCTCTGAATAACCATTGCTTGTTGCCACCACATATCCGACTCTGTAAGTTTTGGTAGCATAGATTTCTTCTGAAAGTTTGTAATCCTCTTAACTTATACAATTCGTTATTTAATAGACTCCAATTTTTTTTATCTTTTCCTTTTCCAAAAAACTTCAGTTCTGATTCAGTTAATGTAATATTACCAAAAAAAAGAACAATCTAAGTAGGAGACAAGTGAAGAAGCAAAATCCGCTCTTCAAGGGACTATCCTACATTTGCAAGGATTAGACATTGGTTATATATGTAGATCAATTGTCACATAAAGGCTGAAGCAAATTCGAGATTTGAAAGTTGCAAATGTCTATGCCACCCTTTGCATAAGGTATATTGATATTAAAAAAGATTTAAGTATATTTTATCATTCAATACGTATACATGGAACAACCATGGCTCAATAGTTATTTCTGTGTAGGAGACGATTGAAGAAGCAAATTGCACTACACTGTTCACGCATAAATTAAAATGCGCTCCTTGATCCGTTGATTTCAAGTTGATCTGATGAATTTTTATTTGATAAAAAATATATATCTTGAAAGATAAATGATATTTTGAATTTTTTCAATTTTAGCGGAATATATACACAATGAAAATCCATAATTTTTTTGTTATTTGGTGAATTCTGATGAAGTTCGGTCATTTTTTATGTTGAGGTCATAGGTGTTCAATATTCGTTGAAAGTTACATTGCATACAAGTATCACTGTGTGTTTTTTTGCACATGAAGATTCATTGTTGTCTTTATAATAGCTTAAATGGTTAAAAAATATGGTTTGATTGAAAGACAAGTAAAAAATATTGTAATAAAAAATTTGAATTGAAAGATTAAATACTTGAATTTGAAATACATTATCTTAATAACAAAAAATTCATAGTTGTGGAGTTCTAATAGACTATTATTATTTCAAACTTATCTCTTTTATAATTTAAAGAGAGAAAGTGTTTATTTTAATAATATAATGATAATAAGCAATAAATAATAGTAGTAGTAATGCACAAGTTGTATTGCTTTTAATTTGAAAAAATATATAGTAATAGCAACAACAACAACAACAACAACAGCAACAGCAGCAACAGCAACAACAACAACAACAACAACAACAACAACAACAACAACAACAACAACAACAACAACAACAACAACAACAATGAATAGAATTGAAGATACAACATCTTTTCAAAGATAAACTTAATCGTAACTGCAACATATCTTTTATTTAATATTAAAAGAATAGAATTTTCAAAAAGAAAAACTTAGAATTCTTTTTAAAAAAGTATCAGATTTATTAATCAATAATGCATGCTACACGAGTTGTTGTTGCACAAAATGAATAGAATCATTAATATCAAAAGAGTAATTATTTTAATCAGATACAAGAAAAAATTAAAAAATAATGAAAGATAAAGAGTTAAAATTTTGAATTTAAATAATAAGTAGTATATTAGAATCTTGAATTTAAACTTACGAAAATCATGATATTTTAAAATCTGATCTTTCTAACAAATTCATATCACATTCAATTTTGAATTTGAAATTTAGTGTGCATGCATATCCAACTTTGTAACCTCTTATATATATACATCTTGAGTGAGACACATATCATCGTAAACTTTCTTCTTCTTCTTTTTTAGTTATTAATCAATTTTAAATTTAAATTTTTATTTATCTTGAGAGAGCGATGATTGTTTTATTCAGAGAGATATTGATTAATCTTTCTTTTTATGCGTTTTAATACTATTCCGTTTCATACATTAAATGTTGTTAATATATTTTGTTTATAGCATTTTATGCAAATAACTAATTACTAGCTCTTAATGAATTACAGGTTGGAGTTGCTCAATCTCCGTCAAAGCTTTGTTTTAATTTTTTTGATCTATACATCGATAAGTCATCAATATCATATACAAAGTAACAATTTATATAAAACCATCATTTAGTCCCACACTTCAGAGGTAAAATTTAATTTATTATTATAATTTTTTCATACACGTATCTATTAATATATTTTTTTTTTATCTTAGAGAATTTCTATCATGGATAAAAAGGTTATATATAATGCTCATCACATTTCTTCATATAACTATTAAGGTATGTTGTTCATGCTTAGCTCAACTTTTTAATTATTGTATTGTTATTTGTAATAAACATTATAATTATTTTTTTCATAGATATACTTACCATGAATAAAAAAAATTATAATTAATGCTCATTATATTTCTCAAATAACTACCAAGATATGTTGTTGTACTTAATATAATTTTAATTATTTTCATATGATTTATGATCAACTTTATATTTATCTTTTATTATAGATATACCTAAGGAAGCTGAAGTTCCTACAAATTTGATGTATGAAGATATCTCAAGAATATGAAATGTAATTGAGAAATCAATCAAGGGAGAATTAGCAGACCATGTTTGTAAAGAATGAGTGTGGATGTATTTTTGCATATCTACTTTCTTCTAGGTGATTTATAAAATAGAATTATATGTATTTAAATATTATGATTAATTTATTATTTTCATCATTTAACTTGCGAATTTACTTTTATCTATTTAAATCATTTTACTAATTTTACAAGTCGTTTATATTTTATCGAATAAGTGGTATTTTTTCGTTCTTTCTTGAGTTAGTTTCATGCACTTATAAATTCTTTTTAATTCTAAGTATAAATTTAATTAATTTTTTAAAATTTGAATTAAAAATAAAAATTGAAATCGAGTGTTAGATAAAATTAAACATATATATGTAAAAGAAATTTGATAGAGAAAAATGTTATGATTAATATTTAACTTTGAATTTGAACCGAATATAATTAAATTAAGTTTGTGTGTCCTTAAAAAAAAATTATAATTATTTTAAAAATTATATTGATTAATAAGATATGATAAGTAAATAATTTAGAAAAAATGAGCAAATATATATAAACAATAATAATCAATTAAAAATGAATTAAATGTGGGTAAAGGAACACAAAGATATATCTTTCAATGAACAAATAATTTTCTACATCATAAATATAATAGTTAGGTTACCAGTTCAGCTTTTTATTTACTTTTTTATTTTTGAACTATTTTGCTAATCAACTAAATGATTTTTCTTGATCGTATAAAATAATTTACTATGTTAATGTGTTCGGTATGAAGAAACACATTTTTCAAAAAAATATTTTCTAAAGAAAACAAGTTTCTAGATGTACAAGTAAAACAAATTTTTTCTAAAGCATTTGTATATTTATTTTATACAAAATAATAGAATGAGTTGGGATAGAGTGTTGAATATTGTTGTTGGAAAGGAGAGGCCACAGGATTGTGGTGGGTAAGGCAGGATACGATGTAGGGGTAGGGGTGGGGGTGGTAATTTTTTAAAAATTATTTTAATGAACAATATAATAAATTGTATGTGCTTAATTAATTTTAAATTAAAAGGTAAATTTTAAAATTTGAAACAAAAAGCTTTGGAATTAGACACAATCGACTACTTTTAGTGTAATTATTGATTTTGAATTAACAAACAGAAAAAATTAAAATTTGAAATGAAAGATAAAAAAATGTAATCACATATCTAAATTAAAAAAATGTAATCACATATCTTAATTGGTTGTAAATATAGAAAACAACAACTATTTAATATTTACAATTATTATTTTTAATAATCATCAACAAAATTTAATAAAATATTAATTTCATTCTTTTCACATCAAAACATCTAAAATAATTGAAACTCTGACTCTATATTAACGTTTAATTACAATTTCACTATTAAATATTTTTTTTAATATTTCGTAACTAATTTAAAATATGTTAATTTTTTCAATAATAATAATAAAAGTAACTCATATATTATTCAAATTGTAACTGCCTACATCATGAATCAAAGATGAGGGATGCACAATCCACTTCATAACATCGAACATAATAGATAAAATACTTTTTTTTAAAATAAAAATTAACTATTTTTATAAAAAAGTATTCCGCGTATCGCGCGGGCACCGATCCTAGTTCAATTTAAAAGCATATCAAGTTTTACATAAGAGACCTACAGAATAACCGTTTAGAAGAGAACTAAAAATAATTAAAAACACAAGCTTAAAAGAAGAAAAATGCAAATAAAATCAGTTTCGGTCACTTTAAATTTGCATATATTTAATAGAAAAAACTAATCAAAAGTTGCATAGATATAGAATTTGTTGTTTTTCAAATTTAGTAAAATCTGTATTTTTTCAATAAGAACTTTAAACACATGTTCAAATTAAAATATGAATAATAAAATGAAGATTGAACTTTGTATTCACAATTTTGAATTTCAACAATAAGTTCAACCCAACTTATGAACAATAACAAAATGAAGTTCAAACTATTTTATGAAAAATAGCAAAACTAAAAATTTAGAAAGAGATGAAATTAGAAGATTCAAGTCCACCTAATTCACGATGTGTCCTTGAGAAAATTATTTTTCTTAAATACTCGAGATTATGAAATATATTCTCCCAATATAAAATGAATCACTTCGACAGGATGACGGTACCTCAAACTTTATCGAACTACGAACTCACTCAATGGTAGCAAATCATATTTGAGTTTTTCAAGAAAGAAGTTTTTACTTCAAAATTTCGTCAATGTACCTGAGGAAAAAAATCAGGTATTTATAGATAAAAGGTGGTACTTCAAAAAGAAAGAAATGATTCTGAAAAAATGCACTATTTTTGAAATAATGCACGACTTGCAGACCCCATCTATGGCCGCAATGGGCCACATGCAGCCACAGGTCGTCTTTTCACCAAAATAGTAAGTTTTTGTTCAATCTGCATTGGCATCTACATTCACAGATGGCCAAATGCGGACGCAAGTCTCTTTTCTATTTTCAAATAGTGCCTCGAAAGGTCACGTCTCTTCAACGTGCATTGTGACATGCTCGTGTGCGTCCACAACTGAAGAATATTTTTGTGTTAAATTTTTGTATTAAAACATCATTAGCTCTCATCTCAAGTTTCAAATGAATTTTCTCCAAAAAGATAATCTCTTGATCGATCATTTGACAAATTCAAATTAAAATTCAAATCTAAATCTAAATTCAAAGTCGAATTGAAGTTGAGTCGAGCGAGCAATGATGACGACAATGCAAGGTTTGTCTTCTTCTTCCCTCACTATCCACATAAAGGTGCGCTTCTATATTTCACTACAAGGATTTTTCTTTCTTCCACTACCGTTAGAGAACATCCTTTTATAAAGTGAACATATATTTCACTTTTCCTTCATTTTATTTTTTTCATTTTTCATTTATATTTTACTTAGAACCCAACAATCCCCCACATGAATGGTGATTGACTATTTCATCAAAAAATATACGGACAAGTGTGTGATGTACAAGCAATGACTAATTGCATCTGGATAAGATGGTTTTTCTTTGAACTTTTCGTAGTGAACTTGCATCAGATGCACTCGGTCAATCGGTAGATGAGATATCTTTGAATCGTCGAACTTTTGTGTACAACCTAGATAACATAAGTCATACAACCAACCTTTTATCATTTATGGTACTCACAGTTTTTTTTTATTTCAGCCATAAACTTTCTGGTTTTATGAGAGCTTAGAGAATAGGCATTTACTATTATTTTTTCACCCTCATATAGGTGATTCCTAAATGTTTAATCTTATAAATAAAACTATTTGGCCAGACCTTCCAAACTTGGAAATCATTAAAAAGTTTTAAACCATAAGCCTTATCCTTGTTTCCTAAGCATTATCTTCATCACGAGAATGAATTGAGTTAATTAATAATGTTGAACCGTTAGTCACAACTTTGTTTGGTCTCCGTGAACCTAGCTCTTAGGATGTCCAGTTTGCTAGATAGAGTAACTATCGTAATGACATGTGCTAGGTTGTAAATTTATTTTCTTCGATGATTTCTCAACTCCCTCTCTAGTTGACCTTTTGTAAGTGGATCCGATACATTGTACTTTGATCTCACATAGTCAATCTTGATAATTTCATTAGAGAGTAGTTTTTTAATGATATTATATCTTTGTCTTATATGACGAGATTTACCATTATGTATTATGCTCTTTATCCTATCTATCGTAGTTTAGATATCAAAGTGTATGCATACTGGTGCTAAAGATTTGAGTTAATAAGAAATATTTCAAGAAATTTTGGAGTCATTCAGCTTCTTTACCTGTCTAACGTAATAAATTCAGATTCCATTGTAGAGCGAACAATATATATCTGTTTAGATTATATTCAAGAGTCTGATCATCCTGCTAAATTCAGTACATACCAACTCATTGATTTTAATTTATTTGACCTAATGATCTAATTTGCATCACTATATCCTTCAATTATCGCTAGAAATTTATTATAATGCAAAATATAGTCTTAAGTATCTTTTAGATATACTAAAACTCTTTTCATTTCCATCTAATGAGTTTGAAGGGATTACTCATGTATCGACTCAATTTACTAATAGCACTACTATATTTGATTGCGCAAAATTCATGATATACATCAAACTTTCAAATACTCTTACATACTTCAATTGTGAGTCACTTTCACCTTTATTGTTTTGAAGTGCAAACGTCACATCCAATGGCATCTTGACAATATTGAAATTCAAATACGTAAACTTGTCAAGTATCTTTCAATGTAATGAGACTATGATAATGACAATCCTTGTGGAGTTCTATGAATTCTTATTTCTAAGATTACATCAAAACTTCAAGGTCTTTCATATCAAATTTTCTCCCTTTACTAGAATTTATGTCAGAAATGTCTCTATTGATGATCAACATGTCATCCATATACAAACAAACAATGGATTTGTGATTTGGAGTGTCTTTAATGTAAACACATTTAGCATATTCATTTATCTTGAATTCATTAGCCAACATAGTTTGGTTAAACTTTGCACGCCACTATTTGAATGCTTGCTTTAGTCCATAGAGTGACTTAACAAGTTTGCACACTTTTCTTTTTTTAACAGGAATCACAAAATCCTCGAGTTATTTCATGTAAATTTCTACCTTCAATTCAACATTCAAGAAATTTGTTTTCGCATTTATTTGATTGATTTCAAGACCACATACCATCGCTAATAGAACTAATATTCGAATAAATATAATCCTTGTTATTAGTGAGTATGTGTCAAAATAATCAAAGTCTTACTTTTTGTCTAAACCTTTCACAGTAAGTCTTTCTTTGTATTTATCAATAGTACCATCAACTTTTATTTTTCTTGAAGATATATTTAGAAACTAAAAGTTTATTTCCTAGAGGAAGATCAACCAACTCTCAAGTGTGGTTGCTCAAGATTGGTTTAATCTTCCTATTGTATGCCTCTTTTAAAAATGATGAGCCCGCATACGACGCCGCTTCTTTAAATGTTTGAGGCTCATTTTCAAGAAGAAATATTATAAAATTTGATTCAAAGAAAGTCAATATTTTTTATCGCTTACTATGCCTTGGGTTCTCTTTATTAAGTACATTCTCCTTTGGTTTATCCCTAGGTCGTTTAGACCTTTCACTAGATAGCTCATGTCTAGTCTTATACGGACAAATGTGTTCAAAAAACTCAACATTATCTCTATCAATTATCATATTATCATGAATATCTAAATATTTAGATCTACGAATCAAAAATTAACATGCTTTACTATTTGTAGCATATCCAATAAAAACATAGTTCATAGTATTTGGCCCTATTTTCACCTTTTTGGGTATAGAAACTTGTGATTTTTCTAGACACCTCTATACTTTGAAATATTTCAAGTTGGATTTTCTTTCTTTACATTTATCATATAAGATAAATTGTTTCGTACTATGGGGTACTCAATTGAGTATTCAATTTGCTGAAAGGATAGCTTTTCCCTACAAGTTTTGAGTAAACCTGAACTTATAAGTAAAATATTCATTACTTTCTTTAACGTTTGATTTTTTTCTTTTCTCAATTTCATTTGATTGAGGTGATTATGGAGCAGTAGTTTAATGGATAATTTCATATTCCGGAGATATCTCTGCAAAAGAAGATTCATACTCTCCACTCTAGAACTTCTTATCACTTTAATCTTTTTATCCAGCTGATTTTCAACTTTAGTTTTATATTGCCTAAATGCTTCTATTACTTCATCCTTACTGTTTAATAAATAAATATAATAATGTCTAGTGCAATCATCAATAAAAGTCATTACGAGATAGTGTTGATTCATATCATAAATGTCTGTGTGAATTAAGTACAAGGGATTGAAATTTCTTTCAACAGACTTATACGGATGCTTAGCATACTTCGATTCAATACATATTTGAAACTTTTATTTATTTTACTCAAAGTTAGGTAAAACTTTAAAACTAATTATTTACACAAGGTTCTTTAATTGACATGTCCTAAACGTTCACGCCATAATTCATTTGGCTCAAGAAAGTACGAAGAAGTCTTAGCTTTCTTCATTTCAACAATCATTCCATAAAGTTTGAAAAGTCCCTCATTGAGGTAACCCTTTTATACATACATTTTATTTTTGCTTATTACAACTTTATCCGAAACAAACACACACTTAAACTCTTTTTTAACGAGAATTGTTTTAAAGACTATGTTCTTCCTAATAGTAGGATCAAGAAGAACAATATTGAGAGTCAACATCTTGCTAGAAGTCATTTTTAGAAATATATTTTCACTTCTTCAACCTTGGTTTTTATATTATTTTCCATGAAGATCACTTCTTTGGGATCAACTGGTATTATAATTATCAAAAACTTCTTTGTCCGTACAAACATGTCTAGTGGCTCCTACATCAAACCACTATACATTTGGATTTTCAACTAAATTGCATTCAATGATCATAGCACATTGATTTCCAGTCTCTTCATTTGCTTCTAACACATTTATTTGATTTCTTTTCTTGTTCTTAATCAGAACTTGACAATGTAGAGTTTTGTGGCCAACATTACTGCAATTGTAGAACTTGCCTTTGAACATTTTCTTGTTTTACTCTTTCTTTTGTCCAGAAGACTTCTTTCTCTTTATATTATTTAGAGCATCATCCTTAATAGAATTTGAAACCATCATTGATGATTTCTCATTCAACTCATTATCCTCTTTAATGACAAATCACAAGATCTTTCAAACCAGACAACTAATTTTTAACCATTTCTTTTACAGGAACATGAGGATCTATACTTGTGAAGCTTTTCATTTCAAGTTTGATTAGCCAAAAGAACATCATTTGGTGTCATTCTTTGAAGTTCACACCTATAAATTTTATGATTTCTCTATCGATTTCATTGCTTGAGCAATATTTGAATGACTTAATGACGCAATATTGATTGTCGTTATTAACAACTGAATAAACTTAAAGTTTAGTTCCATTCGTCATTTTTCTGTCAAGCTTTGGCAATCAATTTAGTATTTCAGAATACTAACAATAAAGACTTAATCTTTAAACAACATGTTTCTAGTCAACAATGAAATTTTTATGTCTTCAATCGTCAATCGAATGAACTTTGAAACCAAATGAAGTTTTTATGTTCTTCAAATCAAAATCAAATTCAAATAAAGTAAAACTCATATGTTTAAATGCCAGAAACCAATACAGATAATTCAATAAATCGGTAAAAATTTTATATTTTTGAAACCAAACTTCCAATCTGATTTCTCGCAAAGTTTTTTATATTCCTTAAATCTAGGAAGTAGAAATCAAAAAATTTATATCCACAAAATCAGACTCAATACAAATATAACAAGTATTTTATAATTTTCTTAAGATTGTTGTTTTTTCAGATTTAGTAAAATCTGTATTCATTCAACAAGAAATTCAAACACATGTTCAAACTAAAATATGAACGATCAAATAAAGCTTTAACTCTTTATTCACAACTTTGAATTTCAACAATAAGTTCAACCCAACTTATGAACAACAAGAAAATGAATTTCAAACTATTTTATGAAAAATAGCAAAACCGGATGGTTAGAAAATATGAAAATTAGAAGATTCAATCTACCAAATTCATGGTGTGTCTTTAAGAAAATTATTTCCTAAACTATCCGAGGTTATGGAATATATTCGCCCAAGATAAAATTAATCACTTCAACAGAATGGAGACACCTCAACTCTGTCAAACTATGAACGCACTCAATGGTAGCAAATCACACTTATATTTTTTAAGAAGAAAAGGTTTTTTTACTTCAAAATTTTGTCAATATACCTGAGGAAAAAATTAGGTATCTAGAGCCCAAAGGTGGAGCTTCAGAAAAAAAAAACAATGGTTCTAAGAAATTGTATTATTTTTGAAATAACACCCAACCCACAGACTCTATCCACAGACGCAGATGGGCCACATGCGGCCGTCGGTCGCCTTTTCACCCAAATTGTAAGTTTTTGTTTGACCTGCGTTGGCATATGCGCGCAAGTCCCTTTTTTATTTTTCAAACAGTGCCTCGATGTATCACGTCACTTCAAGGTGCATTATGACATGTGTCCACACATGCTCGTGTGCATCCACAAATGGAGAATATTTTAATTTAAGATTTTTGTATTAAGACCTCATTAACTCTGAAGTTTCAAAAGAATTTTTTTCTAAAGAGGTAATATCTCTATCGATCATATGATAAATTCAAATCCAAATCTGAATTCGAAGCCAAGCCCAGCGAGCGCGACGGTGATGATGTGAGGCTTGTCTTCTTTTTTCCTCACTATCCTCATGAAAAAGTGCTTCTATATTTAAGCACACGGATTTTTCTTTCTCCTACCAATATTTTATCGAAAAAGATAATCTCTCGATCAATCTATATTCAAATTCGAAGCTGAAGTCAAGTCAACCGAGCAACAACAACAACAATGCGAGACTTGTGTTTTTCTTGCCTTACTATCCACATGAAGGAGTTCTTCTATATTTAAGCACAGGAATTTTTCTTCCTACCACCAATGTGGGAGAACACTCCTTTTATAAAATGAATATGCATTACAGTTTTTCGGTATTTTCTTTTCTCCATTTTTCATTTACATTTCACTTAGAGCCCAACAAAATTATGCTCCAATATGGGTTCTACTACATTAGAATTTTTAATATATAGTTTATGTTGCATAAAAATTTTTAGCAGTTGTCTGTTCGGTCATTCTACTCAGGACAACATTAGTAATGATATTGTATTGTTGTTGAAAGAACAATTGTAAATTTATAGATGTTCGAAATCTTTTTTTTCAAGAAAGAATGACCTAAATATGAAAGGTTTTATTTTTCATTCATAATTTTTTCGAGAAATAATTACGTAAATATGAAAGATTTTTATTTTTCTTTCATAAATTATTTGCCGAGATTAGAATAACATGGTTTCAAATAAATTAATGATGATTGAAAAAATTTTCCTTATTTTTTTTTTTTACCTAAATGTGACCTACTTATTCTTTTTTTGTCATGAGGAATTCCATTTAGTTAAATTAATTAAATAATTTGATGAAAAATAATAAAAAGGCGATTTTGTCTCTTGCAAAGTCTTTTAATGAAGCGCAAAAAATTAAAACAATATTTATAAGTACCTTCACACTTTTAATATAGTATCGCTAGATTGATTTTACTAACCAATGTAATTATTTTGACTGACCAGTAAAATATGTAACTTGAATAAGAAAAAAAGGATGAAAAAATGATAATAGAAAATTTGTAAAGTAAAAGGAGGGGGAGGGGGGAGTTTAAATCTTATTTTGGGATAAAAGCACTTTTGGTCACTTAATTATAAGTAAATTATGATTTTATTCATTGTGATATTTAATTAAGACATTATTGAACCTTCAATAGGTTGAAGTAGCTAGCGTGTGAATTGATCAACTCAATTTTGGGCATTATCGATTTGATTTATCGATTTTCAGTTTGTCAACACGCTATATCAATAACCAAATCAATAAGATATTTGTTATTAGTTTTGGCTTATCAATTTTGGTCCTTAATGATTTGATTTATTGATTTAACCGATAAGAAAATGCTCCTTTTATTTTTTTCACCTTCTCTTCTTATTTTCATATGTTCATATATATACATTACCTTCATGCATAAAAGCTTACACAAAGTATAAGTAGAAGCAAATTCAAATACATTATTTCTAAAATAAATTTGCTTTCTTTTTTGTTTTGTAGCAAACGTGATCCAGTAGCAATCAATAGGAGAAAATGGTCAAAAGGCCCCCCCAACCTTTATCCCAAATTCCAACTACACACTTATACTTTGCGAGGGTCCTATGACCCCCCTGAACTATTTTAAAATGAAATTATTACCTCCCCAATGCTGACATGGCAAGAGAGTGTGTTTCACTCTCTTTAAAAGAAAGTGAAAACGAAAATAATTAATTAAAAATTTATTTTTAATATATCTTTAAATAAATATATATAATTTTAATTATTATTTTTATTTCTTCTTCTTCTTCTTCTTCTTCTTCTTCTTCTTCTTCTTCTTCTTCTTCTTCTTCTTCTTCTTCTTCTTCTTCTTCTTCTTCTTCTTCTTCTTCTTCTTCGACTTCGATGAATTCTTCGATGAATTCTTCGATGAATTCTTCTTCTTCTTCGATGAATTCTTCGATGAATTCTTCTTCTTCTTCGATGAATTCTTCTTCTTCTTCTTCTTCGATGAATTCTTCTTCTTCTTCTTCGATGAATTCTTCTTCTTCTTCGATGAATTCTTCTTCTTCTTCTTCTTCTTCTTCTTCTTCTTCGAATCAATTTAGATTGAAAAATTCGAATTAATTTCTAGGTTAGAATCATTCCTTAGCTCCCTAAAAATTGATTAACGTTGAGAATGTTGAAATTCATCGAAAAAAATAAAGTCGCCGGAATTTTGAATTTTGCTGGCGCTGAATTTTGAATATTGAAACAATGTCGAATTTGGTGAAAATCAAATATTTTTGGACATTAATTGTTGATTTTATTTTGATAAGATTACCTATCGTGTGAATTTCATATGATTCATTATACCTATCGTGTGAATTTCAGAATCAGAATCAGAAGAAGAAGAATCAGAAGAATCAGAAGAATCAGAAGAAGAAGAATCAGAAGAAGAAGAAGAAGAAGAAGAAGAAGAAGAAGAATTGAATGGCATATGATGTGGAATTAATTTTTTATAGTAAAATAAAGTAATATGACGGAGAATTACGTGGAATGACACGTGGCAGCGCGTGTAGACCACAAATTAAAATAAAAGTTGGGTATGGACTTTTAGACGGGTAGATATTCCACTTTAAAATAGTTCGGGGGGTAATAATTTCATTTTAAAATAGTTCAGGGGGGTCATAGGACCCCCGCAAAGTATAAGTGTGTAGTTGAAATTTGGGGTAAAGGTTGGGGGGGCTTTTGACCATTTTCTCCAATCAATAGTGATCTTTCAAAAATGAAAAACAATGTAGATTTATAATTTATATTAAAGGGTGAAATCCAATAAGCTAACACGTTATAAAGAAAAGAACAACAGTAAGATAACAACAATAAAATTCAAAAAATAATAAGGTATGTATTTAAAATATAAAGCAACTATTATATAACTTGGGATAAAAATATAATAATCTTATTGGGTTATCAGTTTAACCATTAACTAAAACCTTAAAACTAAAAACTGAACCGATATTTCAATAAAAAGATTTCTAAAATCATTTAAAACCTGTTAACCCAATAACTTAATACCGATAAATAAATAATAATTTTTTTGATTTAGTTTATCGGTTAATTTTGTTTTTGCACACCCTAAAAGTAGTACGTTTTTCATCCTTCTAAGTGTCACTCATTTCAAATTTATCGGACTATCAACTGTTAAACAAATTAATTGACTAAATCTATACGTAATATCAAGTATGTATTGTTATGCACATTTAAAGGTAATATAGTTTCACAAAAAAAAAAAAACTAATCTTTTAAAATGAAATTCATGTACCCTAGACTTCGACCTTCTGAAATACATATGTTCTATTTGTATATATTAGAATTCGAAAGGAAAATATATTTTGGAGGAGACATAAAACTTCACCAACTAAAAATTCGAAGATTTAAAGCTTCACACATTTCATTTTCATTTTATTAAAATGAAATTCATGCTAGAAACCTATTATGACTTTCTTGTTGTGTCTAATTCTAAGTTCTAACGGATATTGAGTTTTGTTTATTCTTTTAGATCCCTTAGTCTTTGATGGGATAATTTTATCTTTTTTTTTCTCCAATATAATGTATTTCTACGTAAAGAGATTAAAAATATCTATTTTTATTAATTAAATATTAAATATTTAATCATAAGAATCAAAATAAAAATTTATTAATTTTTGAGGGATCGGGTGAGGTGATTAGACAGGACATGATGCATATTCAGGTTATAGAGGACATGAACTTAGATATGGAGATGTGGATAAAGTGTATTAGAATAGAAGGTTAGTCGGGTAGGAGTGTTGTCATGCACAGTAGTATGATAGTTTAGGGTCTAGACGTAGATAATCTATTATTGTTGTTGTTTATTGTATTTTGATTATTGTACTATTTTGTGGCTGATTATTATTTTTCTATACTTGATTATTGTTTTCTATATTGATTAGTTGTCATATTTTCTTCATTGTCTTACTTTTCTTTATACCTGAATTTACTACACTTGAGTCAAGGGTCTTTTTGAAATAACTTCTCTACTCTCGAGGTAGTGTAAGATCTGCATACACTTTACTCTCGCCTGACTTCACTTATGGAATTTTATTGGGTATGTTATCGTTGTAATACTAATATTTGAGGGATCAAAGTATTTTTATCCTTTTTTTAAATTTATTTTGATCATTTTGCATCGTAAACAAGCTATTACAGAGAATGCTAAAAGCCTCTTCTGTCTCTTCATTTCTTTTTGGCAAAACTCATACGCAGCCCCTTAAGTACATGTCATTTTTCACTTAGGCACCTCAAGTAGACATTGTTCCTTTTTTGGCACCTCAAGTAGATATAAAGTATGTCATTTTGACACTTTTTGCTGAGTTGGCAAGGTGTGTGCGACACACGCATCGAAGACGCGTTTGGGTAGCATTGTCGTAATTTTTCAGTGGCATTTTCGTAGTTTTTCTTCTTCTTCTTCTTCTCTTTTCTTCTTCTTCTTCTTTCTTCAATCCATTAACTTACCACCATTTTTTTTCTTAACACATCCTTATACTAAAATGATTAAATCAAAAATCTTACTTCTTTTATGAAAGAAGAAATAAAAAAACAAGGATGATAAAATCAAGAAATAAGAATGCTTAAGAAATAAAGCTAAATTAGTGACGAAAAATTGAATTCAAACAAAATCAATAAAAAAAAAATTAAAATCGAAGCATAAAAACCAAGAAAAATCAGTGAAAGAAAATCGAAAATCGAAGCAAAATTGATGAAAGAAATTAAAAAATAAAGCGAAATTCGTGAAGAAAAATTAAAATCAATTAAAAAAATTAAAAATTGACTGGTGGGGTGGGAGGGGCGGCGGGATGGGTGGACTGGTGGAGTGGGGGTGGGTGGGTGGGGTGGGGGTGGGCAGGTGGGTGGGGTGTTTGAAGAAGAAGGTTGGTGGGGTTAGGGGGAGGGGATATTTTTTATTTAAATTATTTGAGTATTTTTTATTTAAAATTAATTATTGAAAAAATGGGTGATTATTGATTTTTTTTTTGAAAAAAAATTAATTAATAATTTAAAAATTATTTTTTAGAAAAATGACACGTGTCGGCTTTGACCTGCTCTGGGATTTTGGATACCCGTCTTGTTTCTATGTTCATTATCACCCATTTACTGCAAAACACAACATATACAGTGTATCTCTTTTTGGTATTCGTCGTCCTTAAAAGAACAAACAAAAAATTTGTCCTATACTTTGACAAGTACTCGCTCCGCTTCAATATGATTGTACTATTTTGACTTGACATGTAGATTAAGAAATAAAAGAAACTCTTCAATCTTGTTGCCTTGAATTAGAGGTTAAGGACCTGCGTATGTATTTGCCTTTCTTTTTTAATATCATTTGAGAGTCAAAGTTTTGGTTGGCACATTTCAATCTGGAACACATAGCGTTTCTTAGTTTTTCAATCGTTTGTCTTAATATATGAATTCTGACTCATATATTTCTTCTCTGTTGTAGTAGTATTTTCACACCCCACAAGTTAAAAGAAGTTGAATCAATACTCAGGGGTTTGCCAATCTACTAATGAATTTGAAATGACAAAATATTATATATCTCGTATCTTAATATAATAAAGATCAGGATGAGTAGCTCAAGATCCAGATTTCTCCATTCAAAATTGCCCTACAAGTACACAACGTTCTTTTACTCTTCCTCCATTTGCATTTTGCCTCCACGAACACCCCACTTAAGAGCTCCCTACTCATATTTCAAAGATGCTAAGAAATTCCTAAAGTTTTGCTCTTTCTTCCATATTATTGGACAATCCAAACAACATATCAAGTTACTTTTTTTTTTTTTGGATAGTGAAAATGTGAAATACTGTTGGAAAACAGAATCTATCGAAGTTGAGCTAAAAAAGGAAGAAGAAAATGATGCAAGGCAACAGTACAACCTTATGCCATTGAGAGAAAGGCAGTAATTTCAATACAAAGATAATGGAGAATGAGCAACTCTTATTTCTTATATACATGTGCTATCCTACCCCACCTATACAGTTGTACACTACTTTATAACTAATAAACTAAGCTAACAGCTAATCTAATCACCTAATTATCAGTTAGCTACATTTTTCACTATTTTGATAACTAACTCTTACCGAACTTAGTTAAGTCACAACCCCTAATTCGTTACTCCCCCTCATGTTGACAGGAATAAACATATCTAGAACACCTGTCTTGGAAATCAAATACTTATGTTGTGATCTGAATAATTCCTTTTTCATGATGTCTGTCTGTTGTTCATAAGCTCCTAAGAACATTGGTATGATCGTAGGGATGGCAATGGGGCGGTGCGAGTTTTAAGTTATGCGGAGCAGTGCGGATTTTAAGCTATGCGGTGCGGGGCGGGTGCGGGGTGGGTTGAAGTAAGTTTTTTTTTTTAAATGGTGCGGTGCGGTGCGGGTTGCGAGTATATGCGGGTTTAAATTAAAAATTAGTATTGTTCTCGCGAATATACCTAAAATTATATGTATTCTTTACTTAAAAATTGATGATACTTAAAATGACATGTATAACACTGCAAATAAATAATTTTATAGTAGCTTTTTTAACATCTCTATTCATTTTAATAAAAATATGATATTTGATCAGTACTTTACACGTTATACTTTTTAATAATTTTTTAGTGAAAAGTGATATAATAGAAATTAGTTATTATTTCCTAGATGTAGATTTAAAAATATTATGTTTTTCAATGGAGTTAGATTTTTTCATAAAAAAGGAAAAACTAAAAAACATGGGACGGTGCGGTGCGGTTATGCGTGGATATGAATGTGGGGCGGGTTTATGCGGGTTTAAAGGTGATGCGGTGCGGTGCGATTTTAAAACTTGCGGGTTAAGAAAAAACTCGCACTGCACCCGCACCGCACTGCACTGCACCATTGTCATTCCTAAATTGATCAGTTCCTCTTGAACTTTATCTCTAATAAAGTGATAGTCTATTTCTATATGTTTTGTACTTTTATGGTATATTAAATTTGCTGCTATTATTGCAAGGCTATATTGCTATCACAAAAAGCTCCACTGACATCTCCAGTTCTTCTCCCAATTTCTTGTACAAAATAGTGATCCACACTATTTCTAAGACTATAGAAGCCATGATTCTATACTCTGATTTTGTTGAAGTTGAAAGGTTGTGTATTTTTTTGACTTTTACAAAGTCAGTGATTCATTATGTTTGATCAAGAAATCTGTCACTGACCTCCTTGTATATAAACATACAACTCAATGCCCTGTTAATTTGTTTTTCTTTTTGCTACTCATCGAAATTCCTATAGCAGGTTGTCTCTTTATATATATTACAACTTTTAAGGCTGCATCATATGTGATGTCTTTTTTTTTTTCAAAAACTGACTTAATGTTTGCACTGCAAAACATATATCTAGTCTAGTTGAGGTCAAGTAGAGTAATTTATCAATCAACATCTAACATCTAATACGATCTTATGTCCTCCAACACTGGATCATCTGTGATTCCTGTTACTTCATCTAATTCTGTAGTTGTCAGCTTCTTGTTAGTATCCAGTGGTTTCGAAAAAGGTTTAGCTCCAGCAAAACTTACTTCTTCAATCATTTTCAAAGCGTATTTTTTTGGATTCATATATGCCTCTACCAAACCTCCTAAACTTAATTTCCTAGAAATTCTTCAAAGTTTTAAGATCTTCAATCTTGAAGTTATTATGCAATACTAGCTTAGTTTGTTCAATAAAAAACAAATCATTCTCAACATTAGCGTGTCATTAACATTTATACTAAAATTATTACAATCTTCTCATGCTTCCTTTTCATGAATAATAAGTGATCCAAACTATTTTTTACAAAACTAGATAGCATCAAGGCATTTGTAAGTTTCACATTTCATTGCCTACTTGCCTGTTTGAAGCCATATAAGGATTTAACTAGCCTACACACTAGTCTTTGAAACTCTTCCTAGCTAGAAAATTCTTTAGGTAGTGACATATACACCTCATCAAAGAGTTTACCTTGAAGGAAGACATTATATACATCTATTTGACGGTTGTGCCAACCTGAACTAGTTGCTATGGAAAAAACACTTCTCACTGTAACAGTCTTTATAATAGGAGCAAAAGTGTAACGACATTGTCCGTTGTTACATATAATTCTTCTTCTAAAACTTTTTTTCTAAAATTCTTTTCAAAGTTGAAGTTATGAATTTCATGTTAGGCTAGTTTCAGATGAAATTCGAGCAAGGTATGGTCTAGGGTCAATTCAAAAATAATTTGAGTAATTATGGTGGTGTTTGATTTGATCCCTATTTAGCTAAGACGATAAGAAACTCATAGGATCTGTTGCAATTGAACTTGAGTAAGTAGAATTCCTAAAATTTGATCTTAGCATAAAGAATATTCTTTACGGTATCTAATTAGATTTAAGGTGTGTTGTAAAAAAAGAGATTTTTGAAGAAAACTAGACTTTCTGTCCCATCAACATCACTATAGCAACATGCATATCTGTAAGCAACATGTTTAAAGTAAAAAAATTCCCGTTATGACGATCAGTCAACACAATCAAGGGTTGCTATAGTGACTATATCGCTATCGCAATGCCGCTATAGCGACATATGCTATTATGAAAAAATTGTTGTTTGTTTTTTTAAAAAACCCATCAAAATGGTTTTTTAAGAAATATTTAGGGATTCAGCAATGGCGATTAGGGACAAATTCCATAAGTTTTTCATCATATTTAATTATTAAGGTAAAATTCATCCCTGTTAACCAGTAAATCAATAATCTAGCCTTAAAATTTCTAGTTTACATAATTCGAGGAAGATTAAGGGCTGAATTTTATTTATTTTCTGATGTACTGAGGTAAATTGAGTATAAAATCAATGGATGTTGGTTAATCAATGTTAGTTTACCCTTGCATGTCATCAATTCATTAAATCATACATGAAATTGATAGTTTGAAATAAATTAAGGTAGAAAATCCCTAGAATGGGGAGGAAATAATCATGAACTTAGACTTAAGGATTGGGTGTGAGTTGTAATCCCCAACATAGTAGATCATTTCATTAATTATGTGTTTGTATGTATTTCTATATCGAGATTAAGCAAAAATTGCACTGAAGAGCCATGCTCCAACTTAGTGGAGTTGTGCAAGCTTGGTTCGAGATAGGTGATTACATTGTAGTTTAATTCAATTTGTAATATATGTGCATGTTAACTACTTTCTAGTATGGATTGTTAGTACGTGCTGTTTAGTATGGTCAATTTAATGATTTTATCTTGTTGTATGATTTTGACCTACCTTATGCTTAATTAAGGAGTTCTTCGATAATTGAACATTCTCCCGGCTTTTGGGTGAAATAAGGTCAGTAGACACTTGAGTATCGGGTTTTGGTACTTGAATGAAATTTGTCCCCAGTAGGTTAAGACTAGAGGGTGGTTATGATACCAATAGCGTATATGTACTAGGTTCAAGTGAGTTTGATGATTCCATAAGTGAACCACAGAATGTACTCATATGTTTGATTATTGGTTAACTTGGTTTGACTTAGCTTGACTTATTTGACTTGGTAGTAAATGACTTGACTTGTTTCTTGTAATCCTAAATCGTTTAATTGATACTTGTTATACTAGGTGTAACTTAGAATGAACATGGATTGAATTGTTGTACTATCTTATGGTTAAATGTTCATATTCTCATCATGGATTGGCTAAGTGACCCTATCAGTATACTGTTTTTCTTGTATACTGATACTGCACATGTTCTTACTTTTTATTACGTGCAGCGCATATTCCAGAGGCTCCTACAAGATATCATTTGTGCTTCTAGCAAGTGATTCATATTTCAGGGGTGAACAACTCATTCGGCTATCATGAAAACTTTTCTTTATGTCATGGTACATTGTTTAAAAATTATGTACTTTTATTTGATTTTTGGATTGCATCTCCTTCTTGACATTTTAGTATATTTTGGTACATCGACTTTTGGATTCTATGGGTGTTTTCATTTTTGTATTTATTTCTGCAATTCTTGAAGTTGTTAGACATGATAATCTTAAAATTGTTAATGTGATAATTTTATTCTTCTTTTATTTATGTAATAACCATTTTTGTTGTTATAAAAAAATCATGTTAATATTCTTCCTGGATTTGAAGTTATAAATTTCAGTCTAGGCTAGTTTTGAATAAAATTTGATTAAGCTATGGTTCAGAGAAATTTAGAAATGTGTTGGACAAGTTTAGTGGTGTTTGATTTGATTTCTATTTAGTCAAGATGATAGTAAATCCATAGAAATTTACAGAATTGAATTTGAGTGAGTAGAACTCTCGAAATTCATCTTAAACGGCATTATTTGGAATGTCATTAAAAGTGTGACATAAAAATTGAGATTTTTGAATGACTCTAGACTTTTTTCTCATTGATGTTGATATTGCGGAGAAAATCTTTCTATAGCGATGGTCAACCCAGTCAATGACCGCTATAGCGACACGTCGCTATAGCGATCAAAGTCACAGATTTTTTTTAAAATTTTCTAAAATGATTTATTTTTCTAAAACAAGTTTTGGGGCAAGGGAGAGATAATTTTGAGTGATTTTCATTAAATTATCATTGTTTGGCTTCATAAAGGTAAGGATTTCATTTCCATTAACTAGTAATTAATAATTTAGCCTTAAAATTGCTAATTTACGGAGGTCGGAAAGGATTTAGGGAAGTATTTAGTCATTTTCTAGTCAAAAGGAGTAAATTATATATAAAGTTAATGGATATTAATTATTAATGGTTAATTTACTCTTGCATTCCGTTAATTAACTAGTTCATCCATCGAATTGGTAGTTTTAGGTAAATTACGGTAGAAAAACCCTAAAATGGGGAGGGAATGATCATGGACTTGGCCTTAGGGGTTGGTTATGAGTTATAATTCCCAACGCAGTAGGTCATTTCATTAATTATATGTTCTTATGTATTTTTCTAGACTGAGATCAAGTAAGAATTGCAAGGAAGGACAAAGCTCCGTTTTAGAAAGTTATGCAAGCTTGGTTCGAGGTAGGTGATGGTATTACAGTTTTATCCTATTTGCATTATATGTGTATGCTAACTACATCATAGTGTGTCTTGTTAGATCTTGTTATTTGGTGTGGTCAATTCAAATAATTTTTTACCTTGTTGTATGCTTTTGATCTACCCTATTGATTATTGTGGAATGTCTTGGTATTTAAAAAGTTCCCACAATTTGTTGGTGGAATAAGGTTGGTAGACACTTGTGTGTGAGATTTAAGTACATGAACGAAATTTGTTCCTTATAGGTCATGACTAGAGGGTGATTATGATATCCATATTATGTATGTAAGAGGTTCAGGTGAATCTGACGATTTAATAAGTAATCCGGGAAATATAATTATATATGCTTGATATTTGCTTAAGTTGCCTTGACTTTTTTTGACTTGGCTTGACTGAACTTGACTTGGTTGTAAGTGTATTGACTTGTTGCTTGTAACTCTAAATTGCTTAACTTGATGAGTGTTGTGCTAGGTATAGATTGTTTGAGCATATATCAATTTATTATACTATGTTTTAGTCAAATGCTCATATTCTCATTTTAGATTGGCCAAATAAATTTACCAGTATATTGTTATTTTCTTGTTTGTTGATACTACATCTGCTCTTGCTTTTGTAAGTGCAACACATATTTCAATGGTTACTACAAGACCTTACTTGTAATTCTAACATTAGACTTCATAATCAAGGTGAACAACATATTTTTGGACTACCATAAATCCTGCTTGGATGACAAAATCTTTATTTTTGAAATTACGTTTATTCTAGTTTTTTGGGTTGCATCCCCTTCTTGAAAATCTTTATTAGTTTTGGTACAGATGATTTTTAGGTCTTAGAAATGGTTTTGATTAAGTACAATGTTCCGTCTTTAAGCTGTACTTGTGTTTTATTTTTTTAGACTTGATATTTTATCGATGGTTAGTTCTATTTATTTTCTCTAAGTATTGATTATGGATCTAGTTTTGCAGTTGTTGGTTCTCTCACCGGGTGAGTAGTGTGGATGTCACTCACGACAGATTTGGATCATGGCACTTCAAGTGTTGATTAATGCTTTCGGGGCTATTAGTTCTCCCACAGAAGAATGAGGTGGGTGCCACTCATGTCCAATTAGGTCGTGAATGAAGGAGAGCTAGAAGAAGGCTATATTGCTTTGGACTTAAACAAAATGATGTCTCGAAGAAATTATATATTGTGACTATTCTCAAAATTATAAGGTGCAACTATATATAATCTGACAATCGTAATTTTAGGTACATTATGTATCTTTTCTTATTAGCGAAACTTGTAGAAAATTCTTCAATTTATAGTATTGAAATTTATTTTTATTTTAGCTACACTATAGAAATTTCTGTGATTAATAATTCTATGACAATATTCTTCAACTTATAACTATGGCTAAACCTATATATAATTATGAAAAAATATGATTATATATTCTGATATCAAATAAAAAAAAGTAGTTTTAGTTTATGTATTTTGTGGCCAAATAAATAAATTCTTAGTCGTGTATAAAAATATTTATGGCAAATACTACATTTTATAGCTTTAGATTTTCAAACTCATAGCTAAATACAAGTATTGTTATCAGGAGACTAAAATATACAACAACTAGAAATTTTAAATTTTCATAGCAAACAAATCAAATCTTTTGTCACAATAGAATACATTGTGCCTATAATTTAAAAATTGCTAGGTATTGTATTTATCGTGGAAAAAGAGTAAAAGTTTATTTTAAGTATATATTTCATAGCAAGATGTTTTATTATCAGACCTACAAACACAATTTTTTTGAAGCTGCAAGGTTTTGTCCTTAGCCACAGACCATGTAAAGCCGGTAGCAAACTTTTTATTATGATACTTCTTGTTATGAATACTACGGAATAAATTGTTACAAAAGTGTTTAGCCATGAAACTTTTCATATTTAGCTACGACATATTTTATCGCTATATATGAGTTATGTTGTAGTGATAACTTTTCTTCGTTTTCATTCCTATAACTAGATCGATTCAAACCATATCAATGGCCAATTGCTTTGACACCATGTTGAAAAAATTATCGAAGTTGAGCTAAGAAAGGAAGAAGAAAATGATACAAGGCAACAATACAACCTTATGTTATTGAGAGAAAATCAGTAACTGTCGATACAAAAATAATGAAGAATGAGCAACTCTTCTCTCTTATATACATGTGTTATCTACATCACCTATACAGTTGTACACTACTTTATAACTAATCATCTAAACTAACAACTAACCTAATTACCCAATTATCAGTTAGTTACATTTTTCACTACAACAATAACTAACTCTAACCGATTTAGTTAAGTCACATCCCTTACTTCATTAAATACAACTTCAATTACTAAAACATAAATATATACTTGTAATTTTTTGTACATAAAGGAATTGATGCTGATGATTTATCCTAAACATATTAAGTTATGTCACAAAAGCAAAAAGGGGATACAAGTGACCTGTAGCGATAGTAAGTTGAGAAAGTTCAAGGAAAGGTGTCTTTTAAGTCTTGAATGAAGGATTGGTGACATTGACCAACTTAAAGGGTCAAACATAATTAAGAAACTTGATTAAGTTAATTGTGGACTTGATTAATATTTTCAAAACTTTCTAATATTTTCAAAAGTACAAATCAACCCACACCACTCTCCTTTCTAAATCAACTGTCTCTCTCTACTCTCTCTCTCAACAGTCTCTCTCAACTCTCTCCAAACCAATAGTTCTGCAAAATTTCTCCATTTAATCCCCGGCGACTTCAAGCTCCGGCGATAAATAGCTGGGCGAGTTTCTTTTTTACTTTCAACCATCAATCGACGTGACAAGCAGTGTTCTCCAGCGACAACAACTTCAAGTTCTTTGTCGTTCCATTTCTTCTTTCACAAGTAAAAGATTATTTCTTTTTAGTTATGAAAAAACAGAGGAACTTGAGCCAACTTCTCTTCTAGTATTGGTTAACAATTTAAATATTTCTTGCTTAAATTTGAAATGCGGACTGAATAAAACCCTAATTTTGGGCATTTCTTCTCTATTCTTTTCAGTTTGAAATATAATTTTTTGTTGTTATTATAGTTCTTGTTGTCGAACTGCTGATTCAATTTGTTGATGGTTTTTGGTCACCATTGAGATTCTTAGTGTGTGTGTGTTGTGTTGGTGTTGATGGATTGATTTGTTATTTTTCTTGGTAAAAATGGTGTTATAATAGATGAACCATCTGATGCAATATATGAACCATCTAACGCAATAGATTAAACATCTGACACAACAGATGAACCATCTGACGTAACATATTAAACATATGTTGCAAAAGATGAAACATTTGATGCAACGGATTAAACATCTGATGCAACAGATGGAAATCTGATGCAACAATGAAAATCTGATGCAATAGATGAATAATATAATAGATCATTCATCTGTTGTGACAGAAGACTCTTTTGTTTAGAAGAAATCTAAATATTACTGATCTAATAAATAACTCATTTGGAAACAGATGAATGGTCTGATTCAACAGATGAGCGATCTATTTTTATTGTTTCTAACGGATTACTCATCCGCTACAACAGGTTGGTTATAAGCTGCAACATATAACCTACCTGATGTAATAGATGAGTGATATATTTTTATTATTTCCAACAGATTACTCATCCGCTGCAACAGGTTGGTTATAGGCTACAATAGACATCCTACCCGGTGCAACAGATGAGTGGCCTATTTTTATTATTTCCAACGTATTACTCATCCACTGCAATAGGTTGATTATATGCTGCAATAAATATCCTACCTGGTGCAACATATGAGTGATCTATTTTTATTGTTTTCAACGGATTACTCACCCACTGTAACAGGTTGGTTATAGGCCACAATAGATATCTGACCCGGTGCAACAAATGAGTGGCCTGTTTTTATTTTTTCCAATGGATTACTCATCCACTGCAACAGGTTGATTATATGCAACAATAAATATCCTACCTGGTGCAACAGATGAGTAATCTATTTTTATTTTTTCAAATGGATTACTCATCCGCTATAATAGGTTGGCTATATGCTGCAACAGATATCCTACCTGGTGCAACAGATGTGTGACCTATTTTTATTGTTTCTAACAGATTGATCATCCACTACAACAGGTTGGTTATATACTGCAACAGATATCCTACCTGGTGCAATAGATATGTGGTATGTTGGAACTGTTATTTTACTATTGTACATGTTTGATTTATTGTTATCTTTTTTTAACGATGCATTAATCAATTATAATATATTTTATATTTCTCTTAATTTTAGATAATATGTCTCCCAAAATAAAAAAAATCGAATCAAGTCTAAGTAAAGGAACAAGTGAAGCAGTTAGGCTACATCCACCACTCTATGAGCTTGCTTTACAAGTGTTATCTTAATCAGGAGCAGAAGATGATGAACATGGGGAGGAGGAATGTTTTAAAAGAGAAGATCCAAATTCTAATAGCCCTTCCACTGAAGAGTTGGTCAAAACCTTCAGCATTGATTGTTATCCTGTGAGAATGCAGTGCGATGTGTCATAGATTTAACGGGTGATTTTGTGGTTAAGTCAGCCATGAAAAATATTTTGACACCTTCAAAAAAGTACTTCTAGAACATAAATTAGATGTTTATTTTAGGAACAGCTGCTTTGGGAAATATCTTGATTTGTCGGAGGACAACAATGCTCGTTTCCAAATAAAAATAGTATATGATCTTCTCAAGCGTAGGTTTATATATGAAAATAAAGATAAGATGGATGGGGTGTGGATAAATTACTATGGCATGCCTGTTTATTTTGGTTGGAGGTGTTTGCCATAGTTACTAGATTAAAATGTTATCCTCCTTCTCCTTCTCAAGTTATACCTATTCTAACCTAAAAAAAGCACCCCGTACACCCAAAAAAATCAAAGGCAAGTTGAGTGATCGTGATGACTTGGTGTCCCTTATTGGTCCAAGCTTCAAAACCATAAATTTAATAGAAGCGTTGAAAGGTAAAAGACTTTTAATGAAACACTAGCAATCATTGTGCTTCGTTTGGTTTGTACATAATGTTTTTCGGGCGAGAGACGTTAACAACAACATACCACTTGGTTTGATAAAGCTCTCTGAGGATCTTGAGGCATTTAACAGATATCCCTAGGTTTATGAAAGCTACAAAATGACTATCAAATATTTGTTGACTCCATTAACGTCAAGGACAGTCAACTTATATGGCTTTCCATAGGCTTTCATGGTAAATATTTCTTTTTTCATGACATGATTCATTTTTTTCAATAATGCTTTTGATTTATTGGCGTTATTTTATAGGCTAGGGCATTTGAAGTTATTCCTTATTTGAGACAACAAGTGAACTACCACGAAGAAGGTTCCTATCCAAGAATCCTGAGATGTTTGTCGGCCAAAACTGATAAAAATGCAAAAATTCTTGATCTCTTCAACCCCCCAAAGGAAACAGCAAGTGTAATTCTAACTAAGTTTTTATTTTAATTAATCATTTTTAAAAATGATTTCATCATCATTCTAATATATGTACTGATTTATTTTAGATTGTCCATCTGTGGCTTGTTCCGACCAATTCAGAGTTGAAGATGCCATTTTTTCTTACTTTATGGTCTGTGCAAACTTTATCGTATCCTAAGGTCATTGATAGAATAAAGGAAAAATTTTTTGGACCAACAACCATCACAAGAAAAATAATTTTGGGGGGTGGGTTTGTTGTTGATGATGATAGTAGTGGTAATGGTAGTGGTGCTCCTCTTACAGTTTTTGAAAAAACAAACCATTATGATTATGATCATACTGGTTATATAGATTTTGCCACTTCTAGGGAATGTTCTAAATGCAAATGTCAAGATTGCAAGGCGAAACATAATGGAGTGATTAATGCTATTAATGCATTAACTGCTTCTGTAAAGAAAATGACATCTAAAAGGGGTGTCATTCCATCAAAAAAAAATTCATATTCATACACTCAACTAGAGATCAAGGTGGCTAAGAGGAGAAGGAAAGAAATTTCCAAGGCATCATCAAGCATTGAAAAAAGAAAAATTGCATATCTCTGTCTTTTTCTTGCACCTTTGATCAATGTTCAAGGGCCACATGAGAGAAACATGAGCTGAAGAAGGCGAATCTATATTATCTGTTCCAACAAACAAACACATATCTGTTTTAACAGATTATATATCTCCTGAAAATTATCAAATAGATATATACATTTATTGCAACTGTTGTATAACTTGTTGCATCATATTTGTTATCTGTTTCAACATATATCCGCTTGTTTAACAAATCAAGTAGGTCTTAGTACTATTTTAATTTATACCAACAGATGAGTAATATGTTGCAACAGATAGGTCATCTGTTTGAAATTATCGTACAACTCTGTTTTACCTGTTCGTGTTTGTCCCAATAGATGATCCATCTGATGTAACAGATAGATAATCTATTGTATATCTGTGATTATTAGCATTGGCAATTCTGGCTTTAGAAGCTACTACTGAACAACATAATATCATAGTTGATAATCCATCAATTGCTTCCATGGAAGAAGAAAAAGTAGAGCTTGTCAGTTCAGAAAATTGGAAGAATTACCCATTTGAAGGGTTCAACATCTCGAATAAGGCTCTAAAAAAACTAACAAAGTTGATCAACGACTATTCAGAATGGATTTTTGATGGGCTGTTAAAGTATCACGTCGGCAGGTACATAAATCTTTTTTAATGATATTGATCTATACAATTCTTGTTGTAAAAATATAACACTAACACATAAATCATGTAGAAAATAAAATAACGAACACTACAATGTGAACGAATCGAGTCTTGATTTTGATATGTTCGACTTTGTTGTTGCACATCCCAGAACGAAGGATTGGTTCTATTTGATGTCACATCCCCAAACTTGCTAGAATAATGAGGTTTAAATGTCACAGATATTACTATTAATTAATGTTTTATTTAATTACATCTGTGTATTAATTTTATTGTCATGTAACCTGAAATGTTTGATAATATATGCAGCACATCGATGTCATTTTTTACTACCTCCAAAAGAAAACCAAGTTGCAAATACAAGAACAATATAGATACACGACAGATAATTATTTGTACAAAGTTTACAAGGCCTACGATAGGTTTTGTCAACAACAGCCGAAAGTTTCCCGAACTGAGAAATGCTTAATCAACATTATCAAAGGTTTTAGCATTCCAGCTGACTTACCTTGGCATTTGATCGATGAAGTATACATCCCAATTAATTGTGGTGATGAATTTCAGTAGGTGCTGGTTGTCATTGTTCTAAAAGAGAAGCGCATCCGAGTTTATGACTCGATGTCAGGAAGGAGACGTTCCACACTATCGTTGGAGATACAAAAGCTGGCCAAAATATTGCCTACTTACCTTGATATGTGTGGATTTTTGGACCAAAAGGTTCGTTGGTCGACGATTGAAGCATACCGGGATAAAATGGGTAATCCATTTGACGTAGAATATGTTGAAGGAATTGCTCAACAACCCATTGGTAGCCTGTAAGTATCATAATTTAGTTTCATTTCATAAATTTCACAATACTTACATGAATTGAAAGATATGGATTATCTATTTTTTTAGAAAAATATAGGGATTGCGGTCTTTTTTGTTCCCGCTTACGCCAAGTATTTGAGCGATGGATTACAAGTACCAAATGATGGACTTGATGTCGGATTACTTCGCAAAATATATGCTACTCTTTTATGGAAATACAGAGAAGCGAAAGCTCAAAAGTCGTACGCAAGCGACATTAAAGATCCACAACAACCAAAGCCAAATTTCATAGCATCGGATGAAGAACAACTTGTCCATATTAAGTAGATCTTTATAGCTTGAGTCTATCAAGGTAATAACCTCTCCTTGGTAATTGTTGGCACCAAAGGTTAAATTGTTGATTTATTTGTAGAGTAGATCATTTGTACCCATAATGATTTTTTTACATTTCATATATTTGTTGAGTTATTTCATGTAATTTCTGAAGGCTATGATTTATCTAATGTTGTCTGTGAATATAATTTAATTCTTGGTTTTGAACTTATTAATTGAAATGTAATACTAGATTCAAATATCGCAACAGATAATACATATGTTGCAATAGACGACATATCTGTTGGAAATTATCAAACAGATTTAGACATATGTTGCAATATGTAGGTCATTTGTTGGAAATTATCAAATAGGTCTTCCTACTTTTTTGATTTGTTTCAATAGATTACTTATTAGTTGCAAAAAATATACTATATGTTGCAATAGATTGTATATTTGTTGCGATAGACACTGAGATAAATCTGCATAATTCAACAGATGACCAACCTATTACAACAGATAATCAATCTGTCACAACAGATATACTATTTGTTCCAACAAATAGATAATTTGTTGTATTGTAAAAAAATCATCTTTCGTCAAACCTAAAAAATTATTATGGTGTTTGTCTTTGTATATTTTCTTCTTTATCACAGGCTCCAAGAATTTTGTTATTACCCCATAAGCCCATACCTCTTATATCTTTGCCACAATAGCATCGCACAGATCGGAGATTTCTATGTCAGTCAGCAACTATTCGATGTCTGAAAGTAAGTACGGTCTGTACGCGACACCAGTTTTATTTTTTTGAAGGTGTATGCCCTTGTTTCGGCCTTCAAAATTCCATGCGTTCTTCATTAAGACTTCCGTTAGCAAATGATCCATCAGTTTACTCTACCTCAAAAAGCTGAAGAGCAACTCCAACAGTGGTTACACGTGGATAATAAAAGCATCATTGTTGAAGACAGGTAAGTTGCAGTCATATACCTTAATCTTTCCCTCCTCGAGAATTATCTCAACAGTGAGAAAATATTTGACTTCTATGTTTATGACTGCAAGAATTCTCTTTGCTTTGGTCCAGCTCTTGCCGTGTGGATATGGCCTCTTCCCTCTAACATAATTAATCATATCTTCCTCCCATTCGTACGTAGAAACTAATGTATCAAATCCCGTGCCACTAAGATTTGAAGCTAGCTTACGAATCCTATTGTACCTATTCTTAAAATTATTGTAGAAATTGAGGTCCATTATCTATCGACAGCATCATAAGCATCCGGGTACGCTAATTACCTGCCCATCATGAGGCAGAGAATTTCACCAACATACTGTGATATAAGAATACAATTTTTGAATAGGTTAGTAATTGTAAAGAAGAAAAAACATAATTAAAAGATGCAACGGATGGTCCATTTATTGCAGAGAGTTCTCTGAATTAGTTCACAGATTACCCAGCTAACGCAACTTATGCAACAGATGTTTAAGCTATTGTAATAGAACAACCACCAGTTGCACCAGAATACCCAGCTATTGGAATAAACAACATATCTGTTGGGTAGCTTCTTCTTCATAGAGTAGATTAGAAGGCTAGGTTAGGAAAAGTAAACTTACCCTATCCACGTAACACTTACGCATAGCTGTCATACTCCTGAAGTCTTCGTAGTCAAATGTATGCATGGTGTATTCTTTTGCAGGCTCCTTCTTCTTGGGATACTTGGCATTTCGCAGTTCTGTGCTTTCTTCTTCATCAAGTGTAACTTATATTTCCACCTTCTTCAGTGGCCCCGGAACTTCAACAACTTTTGAAGAGGAAGGAGTTGCAATTTTTTTTGTTTTTAGACTAGAGAGTATTTGGCTAATTTTTCTTTTCTTCCTCCTAACCGCCACTGTAGGAGTATATGGCCCCCTCACCTTATTATATAGTATGACACTCCTCTTGGATTTCAATTCAGCAACTTCATATATAGCCTCTAGTTTTTCAAGAAGTTTATCCTATCTGTCCTTGCAAACTTTACATTTTTAATAAGAACATGAGGGTGAAGAGGGGTGAGAGGGACCACGGTAAGGGTAGGAGGGACCGACGTATGGGTGATAGGGACCTGTGTAAGGGGTGATTTCAAACGTATTTATTTTTTCTTGAGCACCAACATGCTCATCATTACGACTGGCAGCAGCATGGCTGCCACCAACTCCACCAGCAACACCCCCAGAAAAAGCACCCGGATTTGTTGTAGTAGGTTTGTCATGAAAAGCTTCAACATTAGGTTGACCTTACCTAATTGCTCTTCTTATGGATGTTGCTCCAACTAATTCCATCTTTATTAACTCCACCGTTAGGTCTGCTATTGTATCAATAAAACCTAGAGTAATTAAAAAAGTCATCCCCAACTCCTGCTCAGTATGGACGATCTAAGGATGCACAACCTATAAAAAGAAGACACATACATTAATGTAAATCATATAATAATAATTTGTAGTCAAACGGTTGGGTTACATGTTAACACAGTTAACTTATGCAACAGATGATCTATCTGTCACAACAGCTGATCTGTATGTCACAACAGATTAATAATATATTGCATTAGATTACTCATCTATTGCATAATTTGCAGTCGATGGGTAATCTATTGAGTCGGGTTCAGAGAACCAGGGCAACAGATGGTTAATCTATTGTGAAATATGGATCGTCTATCGCAACAGATTACCCATCTGTTGCACCAGTTGCAGTAGACGGGTAATCTATTACAACAGACGACCCATCTATTGCAATAGATGGAACATATATTTCAATATATTTCTTTGATTCATATTATTTTACTCAAAAGAAGACATCTTGCATCATCCAGAGGGTTAAAGAGATCAGCCTCATTAATCCTTGTGCTGCGCTTTGTAGCCAACCACCTAAGGATCCTTGGATGGAAAATCTCGTCCGGATAATCCTTGACCTGTCTTCGAAGGAAAGGAATATCTTCAAATGCCCAAGCCTAAAATCTGTAAATAGGAAGCAAGCAAAAAAAAAAGTAATAATAATTATTCAATATAAATTAATAGATGAGTAAACAAATAGTTATTAAATTTACCATGAAAGCCAAAGGAAAGCCGTATAATGTGATAGTCTTTAGGGATAGCTTTGTCAGTAAATATTTGATAGTCAAGTAGTAGCTGTCATATACCAAGGGATAATTGTTGAATTTCTCAAAATCATCAGGAAGCTTAAACAAATCATCTTCTATGACTTTGTTGATGTCTCTTGCCAATATAATGGAATGGGCAAACCAAACTAAGCACAATTTATCCTTGTACTACTTTGGTATGGTTTTATCCTTGATATCTTCTATCAAATCCGTCGTTTTATAGCTACTTCCAGCAATGTCCAACAACCCAACTATTTTTCCTTGTGTTTGTTCGTTTTGGTGGGTGGTTTCTTGGACAACGCCTTCCGTCTATCTGATAGTGATGGTTTGATTATCCTACTTGCCTTGTACCTTTCGGCGGATATTTCCTTGATGAGAGGTTCTTCTAGATGATCACATCTAAAGCCATCACTATGGCAAACTCTTTCAAGCCAAAACAAACCGGCATGCCACAGTAGTTGATCCAGATTTCATCCATCTTTTTTTCACCCTCCTTCGATTTTTTATCATCCACCATGTACTTGATCCTACGCTTGAGAAGACAATATATCATGCTCATTTGGAAACAGTTAGTGTGGTCCTCAAACAGCTCAAGAAAGTGCCCAAAGAAACTCTTCTTAAAAAGTCTGTCTATGTTTTCATTCTTTATAATATTCCTAAATTCATCAAAAGGTTTCTCCAACTGACATTAAGTACAAGATCACCAGTTAGTTTTGCAGGGTCATCTATCGATATCGTAGTATGAAACCTGTCAATACTAATAGTTTTGACAGACTCATGCTGGGATTTTGATCTTATTTCACGCCTCTTTGGTGAGGCATTATCATTTTGTTTATCTTCTTCATCGTCCTTACTTTATTTTCCCCGCCAGCCCTATATACCCTTCTCCACCACCCTTTTCATAACTTTTCTCAGCCTCATTTTTCCTAACTTAGATTGTTCAGGAAGTTTTTCCGAATCCATCGGTACTCTAGCCTTTTTGTTAGGTGGTCAGAAGTTGATCCACTTTCAGTTTCTTTTCTTTTGGGGGACATCTTTTAACTACAAACAATAAAAAAACAAAAAATACACTATTGATGTCTGCATAATTTTTTTTAAAAAATCTAAGACTAATTTCAATAAATTATTATACATCACATTACAAATAAATACTTCAATGGATAACCCATCAATAAGAACAGATGGGGAATCTATTTGAAGACCTATTTTATATCTCCCAACAGTTTTCCACCTGTTGCAATAGATGGACCACCAAGACCAACACCAACACCACTACCAATGCCACCAATACCACCAAGACCACCAACACCAACACCAAGGCCACAAAGACCATCACCACCACCACTAATGCCTCCAACACCAACACCAAGACCACTATACCACCACCAAGACCGACACCACCAACAATAGCCACCAATAGCACTGCAAAAACCACCTAAAAATACCACGATAGTCAATGAAACACTGCAATAAAAACTAGGGTTTTCTCAGGTTCTTCCTATATTTTTAGCATCAAAACTCAAAATTGTTAACCCATTCTCAAAGATAATACAATTAAAAGTCTTTTTTTACCATTAACTAAAAAGTTCTAATTTTTAGAATAAATAACAAATGTAGAACTCTTCTCGAACTCTGTTACCTACTAAGACAGAGAAAACGATGGATACAAGCGAGAATGAAGTCAAAAATAACAGCTACGTGGTCGAAAATAGGAAAAAAATCAATCTGTTTTGAAGGGTTGAGAAATATGTTGAGAAATTGTTGTTTGTATTGTTGATAGAGAAATAAAAAAGCGAGAACTCAAGATTTGAAATGATAAAATATTTTTCCCGCAAATGGATGATTTGTATGGATTGATTTGTATTTTTGAAAAAGAATGACAAGTTTTGAAAATGTTAATTTGGTTCGAATCTATCTTAATTATTTTTTAAAATTTTAAAAGATATGAAATGTTTCGACACAGAATGATCGACCGACGACTCCGACTCGGGTCGGAAGAAATACAATACCAACATCATGCAATTGTAAAGACTCAATTGAAGTTGTAGTTCACCCTATGTACCCATCCCTAGTTCTACCTAAATAAATTTGGGTATTAGCTCAATAATAAGTCAATACAAAATATTTCAACTCAGAGTGATCGTGACGACTTTGACTCGGGTCGGTAGGAAATCAATACCAACATCATACAATCACAAAGACTCAATTGAAGTTGTAGTTCACCCTATGTACTCATACCTAGTTCTATCTAAATAAATTTATGTATTATATTAATAATAAGTTAATAAAAAATATTTTGACTCAGAGTGATTGGTCGACTACTCCGACTCGGGTCGGTAGGAACGCAATACCAATATTATGCAATCGTAAAAACTCAATTGAAGTTGTAGTTCACCCTATGTACTCATCCCTACTTCTACCTAAATTAATTTAGGTATTATATTAATAATAATTTAATACGAAATGTTTCTACCCAGAGCGATCGATCGACGATTCGAACTTGGGTCAGTAGGAGCGCAATACCAATATTATGCAATCGAAAAGACTCAATTAAAGTTGTAGTTCACCTTATGTACCCATCCCTAGTTCTACCTAAATAAATTTAGGTATTAGCTCAATAATAAGTTGATACGAAATATTTCAACTAGAGTGATTGATCGATGACTTCGACTCAGGTCGGTAGGAACGCAATACCAACATCATGCAATTGCAAAGACTCAATTGAAGTTGTAGTTCACCCTATGTACTCATGCCTATCTCTACCAAAATAAATTTAGGTATTAGCTCAATAATAAGTTAATACAAAATATTTTGAGTCAAGGTGATCGATCGACGACTCCGACTCGGATTAGTAGGAACGCAATACCAATATCATGCAATCGCAAAGACTCAATTGAAGTTGTAGTTCACCCTATGTATTGAAAATAAATCTGTTGCAACAGACGACTGAGTTGTTGGAGATTTTCAAACAGATATTTATATCTGTTGCAACAGATGACATATCTGATTTAATTATCAAATAGACATTTGCATCTATTGTGACAAATGACTGGGCTGTTGAAAATTTTCAAACAGATATTGATATCTATTACAATAGATGACATATCTGATTCAATTATCAAATAGACATTTGCATCTGTTGTGATAGATGACAGAGCTATTGGAAATTTTTAAATAGATATTGATATCAGTTGCAACAGATGACATATCTGTTTGAATTTTTCTTTAATTTTAAAGAAATGTTCTGTCCAAAAGAAGAAGAATAAAGATAGATAAAATAGAACTACTAAAGGCGGTAAAAAATATTTCTTGGATAACTCAAAAATCTCATTGAGTAGTCTAGTCTTGTCTTTTCAATGTCACCCGCCTTCCTCGTGCCCCTCAAGATATTAATGAATATTAATGAAATTTAAACCCATGTCTAGAATTATCTCTCCTTCAGCCCTAAATTTATTCATCTCTCATTTTTTTCTTTCTCTCTTCTTTAGGGTTATCACAGTCGTCTTTTTTTTTATCTTTTCTCTCCTCTTTCTCATAAAGATCCTTTTGGATCTAAACTGATCTATATCTTTCCTCGACTAAAACTGCTAGTTTGATCCCCTTGGTTTTGACATTGCAGGTATAGTTCACTATTGCTCTTTCATTTGCGTCTTCTTCATTGCAAGTTATTTACATCTGTTTTTTAATTTAATTACCCTTTACCCATATCATATTTGTTAAAAAAATTTGAAGGAACTTTGATGTCATGAATGAACGAACCATTTTTTATTAAAATATACAAAAAAGGTCATTTGTTGGGAGATGTTTAAAAGCCTTGTTAGCAGTACCATTTTTTTATATGTTTCTTTATTTTTGATGCTTTTATTGATGTTATTAGTGGGGTTGGTGTTGTTGTAACTTATGGTGTGGTGGTGTTGATGGTGTTGGAACAAAGGATGTTGCTTGTTTATGGTTGATGTTGTTTCTCTGTAGTTGATGTTGTTATTGATGTTGCAACACACAGAGCAACTATTGGAACAAATCAAACCACTAGCAAGGTGGTTTTATGTATTCCAACAGACTCCGCATTTGTTGCAACAAACTCTACATCTATTACAACAAACTTTACATCTATTGCAATAGACTCCACATCTGTTGCAACAAACGGATAATGTTCTTTCTATTCTTCTCTTGTTTGACATCAAATTTTTTCTCATCTTTCTAGATATAAGGAATTGAAAGTTGATCAACCTTTTTCCGACCAACACAAGAGGCTACAATAAAAATGGATTCAGAGGAATAAGCTGTTGGCAGATGGAACCACTTCATATGTAGGAGGTATGTATTACGGATAATGTTATCATGAAAACACACATAGAGTACAAAAAATTTGTGAATGTTATTTTTTATTGATTAATCATTGATCACTCAAATAAGATATCTGCAATTTTACAGTTAAGTTTGATAGGTCCAAACTGATAAGGCTGACAGACCATGAATATAGTTCTGATACGCTGAAGATTTAACGTCGGTTGTTGCTCGTGTTTATTTGTCAAACATTGTGAAGGGATCAAGTTTTGGTGGCCTTGTAAAAAGATTCAATAGCGATTGGACTAACTTTTAGGGTGCATTGGACTCTGAGAGGGCCTCGAAGCCTCCCACTGCTTCAACCAAGAATGGAAATCAATATAGTTATTGCCCTAGCCAAAATTTATATGGTTGGGTTGCTCGGAGTGATGATTATACGCCACAAGGTGCGTTAGGAGAATACCTGTGAGGGAAAATGGGGGGTTGATGAAAGACTATATCATCTGAGAGCTAATATAAGAGGAAACATAGGGTAGCAAAGAACTTCTACGTAATTTGGCCTATAAAACTGACATAGAACAAGAGAAATCTGAATCAAGTGCAAATATGAAAGTGTATCCAGTAATGAAAAATTTGTCTGTTGTTTCTCTGAAAAAAATAATGTAGATGGACACTTTTCTAAGGAGTTGCGACTAGGAAGCATAGTCGGGATAATTATCTACATAAAAATAACAAAACACCAAGAAAGCAGATTTCCGGGCACCGAGTGTTGAAATAATGTACAGTAAGTCAAGAAACGTGCGCCAATAATAACTGCAGTTAAAATAAAGAATCTAAGTGAAAGCGGAAATTCTCAAATTTTAAATTGTATCTCATGCCTTTTTGTTTGGGGTTCCGATTAAGTCCACTGCTATTGACCTGATCGGAACCATAAATAAGATTGAAAGGTAGATTGAGAATCATTACTTTCTTAGAAATATGTAATATGGATATAATTGATTGTGTTTTCTTGACTTAGCATGCTTTCAAAATATCTTGGAGAAGATCAGATGCTTCTTGTAGTATGTGAATCTCGATAATTTTCAAGCTTCCCTCCAGCTTGCTGATTCGGTATTCAAGCTTGTCGTTGTCGTCTTTGAGGTCAATGTAGAGTTCTCGGTCTTTTGTGAGGTTCCCAATGAGTAACACTTTCTTCGAAGTTGTGACATTGTAAAAGGCCTTCAGAAGGCTTCCAGAACACTTTCTTCAGAAGGCTTAAATGATACATAATGGGTCACTATATTTGTTTTGGGTCAACTTGTTGATGCACACTCAAGAAATGGTCCCCAACGGTTGAACATTATCCTATCAAATCCTTTGAAGGTTGGTTGAACAAGCTGCATTGAACAACACTTGAGAAAGTGAGCTATTGAACAGTATTGTTCAATGCATCTTGTTCAACCAACCTTAAAAGGATTTGATAGGATAATTTTCAACCGTTGGTACCACTGCTTGAGTGTGCATCAATATGTTCACCTAAAACAAACATTGCGACCCTCCATGTATTATTCAAGCCTTCTGAAGACAGTTTTTTGGAAGCCTTCTGAAGGACTTTTACAATGCCACAACTTTGAAGGAAGTGTTCCTCGTTGAAGAGCTATCAAAAGACCAAGAACTCTACACTGACCTCAATTATAGCAACGACAAGCTTGACTATCGAATCAGCAAGATAGAGGCAAGCTTGAAAATTATTGAGATTCACATACTACAAGAAACGTATGATCTTCTCCAAGATATGTTGAAATCATGCTAAGGTAAGAAAACACAATCAATTATATCCATATTGCATATTGCTAAGGAAGTAATGATACTCAATTTGTCTTTCAATCTTATTTGTGGTTCCGATCAGGTCAATAGTAGTGGAACTAATCGAAACCATAAACAAGAAGGCATGGGATGGAATTTAAAATTCAAAAATTTCCACCTTCACTTAGATTCCTTATTTTAATTGCAGCTGTTATTGGCGCACGTTTCTTGACTTACTGTACATCATTTCAACCCTCGGTGCCTGTAAAGCTATTTTCTTGGTGTTTTGTTATTTTCTATGTAGATAATTATCCCAACCATGCTTCCTTGTCGCAGCTCCCTAGAAAAGTGTTCATCTGTATTATTTTTTTCAGAGAAACAACAAACGAATTTTTCATTACTAGATTCACTTTCATATTTGCACTTGATTTAGATTTCTCATATTTTAATTTAGTTTCATCAGCCAGATTCGCTAAAAGTTCCTTACTACCCTATGTTTCCTTTTCAATTAGCTCTCAGATGATATAGTCCTTCATCAACTCCCCTTTCCCTCATAGACATTCTCCTTCGGCTCATTCTAGAGTATAATTATCTTCTAGAACAACCCTTCCATATAAATTTGGGCCAGGAGAATTTCTATTAGTTTACCGTTCTTGTTTGATGCAGTGCAAGGCTTCGAAGGCCTTCTCAGAGTCCAATTCACGCTTAAAGTTAAGTTCAATCGCTATTGGATCTCTGCAATGACACCAAATATTGATCCCTTCTCAAAACTTGACACACATAAACATGAGCAACAATTGTCAGTAATTCATAACAGGGTGTCAGGACTATCTTCATGGGGCCCTCGGTCTAATCAATTCGAACCTATCAAACTTAATTGTACAATGTAGGATCTTGTTTGAATGATCAGTGCCTAATCGGTTAAAAACTGCATTCACAAAAACATTGTACTTTATGTGTGTTTTTTCGATGACCTTATCAGTAATACTTAACTCCCACACATGAAAGTGGATCCATCCATCTGCACGTATCTTATTCTTCCCAGCCCATCTATGGCTTAATTTGAATAAACAGATGACTAACTTGTTGCAATAGATAACAGATCTATTTAAATTATCAAACAATGATAGAAATCTGTTACGACATATGATCAATCTATTGCGACATATGACTTATCTATTGGAAAAATCAAATAGATATATCTATCTATTGCAACAGATTGTCAATATTTTGTAAATTAACAAACAGATGGAATATATTTTGCAACAGATTACCCATCTATTAGATTTATTTTAAAGAAATTTTCCTTTTTTATCGAAATACAATAAAGATAAAATGTTGTATTTAGTTCCATTTTTTTTAATTTACATAAGCTTTAAAAGTCACCAATTTTAGTTAAAAAGAGGTGAATAGTCTTGGCTTTTTGACTAACCCATTCGAATTCAGTCCTTTATAAATAAGTCCCTCCTTACTCGTTCATTGTACTCCACTTCTAGATATGGCTGATCCAGATTTGTTCAAGGTGATTCATCTCGAGTCCTTGCGGGAACTTGAAAGGCGGATTCATGAACTCCGGAGGGAGTTGGGTGACTTCAGAGCAAGGCTGAGAAGGACCTTGTTGCTGCCAGTTGATGATTGGCACGTTCACAATAATAATAATACAAATACTAATGCTAATACTAATACTGATAATAATAATAGTAGTAATAATAATTAGGTTATATTTTTTCTTTTAGCGTATTATTTTCTTTTTTTAATATCAGATCTACCCAAGAGTATTTTTCTTTTATTGTATATATTTGCATATAATGGATTTAAAAATCTATGTTTGGTTGACTTTAAATTTTTAATTCTTATTGAATATTTAATTATCATTCTGTATATTCCTTATTCTCAACATGTCGACGGATGGAGGTAGGGATTGAGCATTTCTGTCAATCAATGAACCATATGTTGCAACAAATGGTTAATCTGATGTGACAGATGATGATAGGCGAATTTACGCGCCTATATCAATATATTTTGCCCATATTTTAGCCTAGTTTTGAGAACAAATTATATATTTCATGCACTTTTAGTCCTTTTTCCTGTAAGTGAGTTAACGAACATGATTAGTAAAGTTTCAGGTATAAATGATGCATAATTCAGCATTTTATGGCTTACTTGACGCTAAAGAAAGCTCACAAAGGAAGGGAAGGGAGTTTACACGCCTAAGGACCAAAACTGCTGCATGGAAAATCTGTCCCGGGCTAAAACAGCATTTCTGAAGACTTTGGGGGACCAAAACTGCTGCATGGAAAATCTGTCCCGGGCTAAAACAGCATTTCTGAAGACTTTGGGGGACCAAAACTGCTGCATGGAAAATCTGTCCCGGGCTAAAACAGCAATTCTGAAGACTTTGGGGACTTACAGACACAAAGCTGGATTTTGACAATGATACATTAACCTAGTACAATTAGGTTATGTATTTCATTATTTTATGTGGATTATGATAATGTTACCTTAACCTAGTACATTTGGGTTAAGGATTTCATTAGTCTAGTAGGATTTGGTTATTTATTTCATTAGCTTAGTAGGAGTAGGATATGTGTATTATAAATACCCTATCATGCTAGAGATTTAGAACAAGGAGGGAGGAAGGAGGGAGAACACAATACTTCCTTCCATCCCTCTCATCTTCTAACATCTTCTTAAACTTCTCGTCTTAGAAATCAATTCTATTTTCTTCTATTCTTCTATTCTTAAATTCCGCAACAAGAGAAACGTTACTTTGCAAGAAATCACACCTAACGCCTACCACTCTTGTGCTACACGAAATTGATCATTATTGTGGTATAATAACAATGTCAATTGTGGTTTTCTTCGCATTCATGGGTAACTAAACTTCTCTGTTGGGGTTATGGAAGCCGTATGAGATACTATCTATTGCTGTGAGTTTGTGAGTTCGAGGCACGTATATTGCTTATATCATTATTCTCTTCATCTTAATCTACATTCTTTGCGGTTGCAAACGCAAGAATACGCCAGTCTAACATTTAACTTGTTCGAGAGAAAAGTTATTTGTCTGGAAAAGAGATAATGTCAAGGTAGTAGGACACCCTTTCCTATTAAAAAGCTAGTGCCGTAACTGGACTAACCTCTTGGAGAATTCGTACCGTTAGACACGCTTTAAGCTCGAGAGAGTTAAAGTGAAATAGTCCTTGTTTAGGTCGAGAGACGCTTGGATTTACCATCGACTACAATCCTCTATAAGCAATTGCATGTCAGAATTCTACACACTCATAGCCAATAGATACGTATACCTCAGAAGGTGGACATAACCCCAACGCCTCAATTCTCATTGTTTACAACTTACGTAACAATCTTTCTCTTTTACTTTGCTATTTTCATCTTTTATTTAATTGTTTTGGTGACACATTACAATCCCCCCTTTTTACGAGACTTGCACCAAAAGTTTAGTAATCTTGCTTACTTGTTGGCCAAGCTATTCCCTGTGGGATCGACACCCAACCCAGGTTGGGTTCTATATTTGCTAACGACAGCTTTACACTCCTACGAGAGCTGTAGATTGAGCTTTATCAAAAATTGGCGCCGCTGCCGGGGAATACAAGTGTCAATCAAGTTCGTGAAAATTACTAGACCCTTTGGTCAAAGATTCTCGTACTTTTACTTTTAGTTGTTGTTTTTGTTTTATTCAGGTTTGTTCTGTGCATCATTGGATGCACAACGTGAAATTGAAAGGATGGATGCTCAAGCGCATCAGCAGAATATTGATAACCCAGGGCGTGCAACAAATCTTGATGAGGAGGACCTGGGCGATGAGGAGCTACTAAACCCACGGCATACTGCTGAGATGGCGGCACCCATACAGAGAAGAGATCGACAAGCTCGGTTTAGGTATGATCGCCAACCCATGCAACCAGCTTTCGACGATGATGATGATGATCTTGATGGTGCCGGAGCCACTGGAGCTATAATTCCACCACCATTAGCGCCCGGAGCCAAGTTCAACATCACAAGCACCATGATTCAGTTATTGCAACTCAAGGGATTATTTGGTGGGCTAGCAGGCGATGATCCGAATATGCATCTCATCAACTTTATTTCTACATGCAAGTCATTTGACAATCCTGGAGTTGGTCAGAATGCAATTCGGTTACGCTTATTTCCATTGTCTCTGTCTGGGGAGGCAACACTATGGTTGAATAGGCTGACTCCTGATTCAATTACAAATTGGAGGCAATTGAGAGACGCTTTCCTCGAAAGATTCTTTCCGCCTTCCAAAAGGGCACAATTGAGAGATAAAATCAGCAACTTTCGTCAGCTTCCCACTGAAGCTCTTCATGAAACATGGGAGAGGTTCAAGATAAAGCTAGCGAGGTGTCCAAACCATCATATGACTAATGTTCACCTAATGGAGATACTATACAGAGCCTTGAATTCAATAACTAAACTAGTGGTGGATAATGCGGCTGGAGGATCATTTATGGACCTCACCTTTGGTCAAGCAAGCAATATGCTAGATCGCATGACGAAACAAAGTAGAGCTTGGCATACCAGGGATTCTGAGGTAGCAAGCCCCACTTTATCTATAGGCATTACTGCAGACCAAAGAAGAAGACAAGAAGAACGTGATCAAGATATGGCGCACATGAAAACACAGATGGATCTTCTTACAAAGCATTTATTATCAGGGAAGACCGACAAAGTAAAAGTTGTGGCGCTAAAAGGAAGAGACGAATCTGATTCGGAAGAAGAAGCCAACTACTTGAATAATCAGGGGGGTTTCCGAGGGAATGCCCAAGGAAACCAAGGTCGGAACTATTATGATAATTCTGGAAACAAGGACCAAGGTAGTTGGAGAAAAAACAATGAAAAGAGTGGTGTTTATGTTCCCCCTGGTAGACGTGATACCACCACATCTAATTCTGGAAGTATGGAAGACATGATGGCTAAATTATTGAAAGGAGTGGAAACAACGAGCGCGGGAGTTACTGAGGTAATCAATGATTTGTCTTCCATGAAACAACTAGTTGATTCTCATTCCACTTCAATCAAGCAAATAGAGCAGCAACTGAGCCAACTTTCAGCAGCACTCAATCAAAGAAAGGCTGGCACTTTACCTAACGATACTGTGCAAAACCCAAGGAATGATGGGTCATGCATGGCCATCACTACCAGAAGTGGTAAGGTGCTGGAACCTTCAGCAAAAGGCAAGCAAGTGGTTGAAGAAGTTGCGGATATGGATGATAACGCAAAAGGAGAAGATGCCGCAACAACCAGTTCTGACGTCAAGGACGTCACGCCCAGTGACGTGCAACCTGAAAAAATGGAAAAATAGAAGCAAGAGGGGAAGAAAGCCATGGAGAGAACACTTTCATACCCACCACCACCTTTTCCCCAAAGATTGAAGAAGGTGGCTGAGGACACGAAGTTCAGCAAATTCATGACTATGTTAAAGCAGCTGACCATTAATGTTCCATTGGTGGAGGCACTTGAAAAAATGTCTGGGTATGCGAAGTTTATGAAAGATCTTTTGACTAAGAAGAGGGCAGCAAGTTATGAGCTGAAGGATGATGTGCATCATTGTAGTGCAATTGCTACCCGATCGATAGTTCAGAAGAAGGCCGACCCCGGAGCTTTCACTATTCCTTGCACTGTCGGATCTTTGAACTTTGCCAAAGCATTATGTGACCTAGGAGCCAGCATCAACTTGATGCCATTATCGATCTACAAGAAGTTGGGGTTAGGCGATCCGACACCAACCAATATGAGGCTCGTGATGGCTGATAGGACGGTAAAACGACCTGTGGGTATCTTGAATGATGTGTTGGTGAAGGTATCTTCATTTATCTTTCCTGCAGACTTCGTTATTCTGGATTGTGAGGTGGATTCTGACGTTCCCATAATCTTGGGACGCCCCTTCCTCGCAACTGGAAGTGTGCTTATTGACATGAAAGATAATGAGCTTTTGTTTCGAATTAATGACGAAGTGGTCCGCTTTGATATATGCAAAGCCATGAAGCAGCTCAGTGATATGAATGAGTTATCTGTAGCTGATGTTCATCATGAGGATATGAAAGCATTATCTATAGAGAAACAGCCTACTGTTGAGCCATTGTCTGTTGCACCACTGAAAGTTGAGCATGAGGATAATGAAGATTATGAAGAACTTATGGGTGCTCTAACAGAAATAGAGTCTTATACTCCTAAGCAACCGGATTGTGATCTCAAGAATCAACCAACAGCGAAGACTCCCATTGACGAGACACCAATGCTAGAATCGCAAGAGCTCCCCGATTATCTAAGGTATGTGTTCTTGGAAAGTAGAAATATACTTCCGGAGAGTGCAAATGATTTAAGTGAACAGCACGTAGAAGCTCTCATCTCTGCTCTGAAGAGATACAAGAGAGCTATGGGTTGGACTATTGATGATATAATTGGTGAAGAAGATCGCATGCCCACAGGTAAGCCTCATTGTCGTCTAAATCCTTTCAGAAAACGATCCACCATTTACCTCGACGAAGTCTGAGTACTCGAGGTAACTATGTCGAGCCACGACAATAAATAAGGCGCTAGATGGGAGGCAACCCATCGTTTATCATTTTTCATTTATAGTTTATCGTTTTCTTTCATTCTAGTACTTGATTTGTTTTTAATTAATGAAAATCCAAAAATAAGAGTCGTGCCACGACCAAAACTAAGGTGCTTGGTGGGAGGCAACCCATCGTACTAATCGTTTTCATTTGTTTGAGTGAATGTAGGTGCAAGAGGTATTCAACGAGGAGATTGATTTCAATTGACGATTTGGACGCATTGTATGGTAAAGTTGGTAAGTTAGGAAGGGTGATGCATAAGGCTATGGATTGATCCTTTCTCACGCCAAAGTAGGCTTCGAGGAAGGCTAGGCCTTGGTAAAACTAGGCCACGAACGATGCACAACCTATCCTATAGCCTAAGGTCTCGGAATCTAGTGTGCTATACACTATGCGCCACCTATTCCTAGGTATGCTTTTGACTATGCGCCGCCTATGCTATGGCATTTGGTCTCAGTATCTCATATGCCATAGACTATGCGGCGCATATGTCTACAAATGCCATAGACTATGCGGCGCATATGTCCCATTATGCCATAGACAATGCGCCGCATATGTCATATCTATGCCAAGCATTATGCGCCGCATATGTGGGATTTTTGTCTCCAAAACCGATTGTAAATGGTTCATAACCCGACCCATTCTCTTCCTATATAAAGGGGACTTAGTTTTATAACACAACACATTGCAAAGTGACCTAAAGGTGCCGCATATTCATCCAAATCCTCTCAAAATTTTCTATTTTTTCTCCTCCAATTCACAAAACCACCTCCAAAAGCTTCAAGCAATCTCAGGTACAATGGCACCTAAAGTGAGACAAGGCAAGGAGAAGGCTACCACCTCCTAAAAAGGGCAAAAAGAGAAGTTGCAAGGACCAAGGAGAACCCTCCTCGCTGCAAATACCTCGACTCACGCTTGGAATTAAGTGGGATACTTATGAGGAACTTCTGAGGATGACGACTCTGATGATGATTCCAATGCAAGGGGTATGACCCCAGACATAGAGGATAAGTCCGACCAACCAGGTTCCTCGTATTTATTTTCCACTGAGGACAGTGTCCCGACTAAGTATCGTATGCTATACTTCTCTATCGCATCTATGTTTGCTTGCGCTGTTGTTTTTGTTTCGTTTTTTTTAGTAGAAAATTTTTTCTAGCTTCGCATGAAATTATTTTGATAGGCAGCATGAGATTATAACAAGAGTATGTGCTACAATTGTGACTATTGAGACGTTTAGGCTCTAGTTGTGACTCATTATGTGATATTGTGTGGTTCAATTCCTTCACTTGTTGGGTCAAGAGTCTATATTACCTCCAATAAAGTCGACCATGTGCCTTGTGTGTGTGAGATAATAGTATATTCTATGTGTGTGGCTGATGCTAGAACTTGCCTGGTATGTATGCAAAGCGAAAATAAGGAGTGTAAGTTTAGGATATGATTTAGGCATTTCTTTGGCAACCTATACATGTTTACCTTCAGTTTTACCTACCCATGGACATCATCCTAGTGAACCCTTTTGAGCCTTTAGCCTATTTCTTTGACAACCTTGTATGTAAGCCTAATCCATTTCTTTCAAGACCGTAATTTGATCCCAAAATCTCTAAGTGCTTTAAAGTGAAAAAGTCATGTGACAACATAAAAGGAAATTGGGTGAGTATAATGCTATAAATTGGAATGGTTCTTGAATGTGTTATGAAAAAGAAAAAAAAAATGCTATCATAAGAGGTATGTTGTGAAAAGAAAAAGGAAAAGAAAGCTGAAAAGTGAGTTGTGCTTAAAATTGAAAAAAGAGGAGAACAAGGGTGGTAGAAAAAAGAAAGAAGAAAGGTTGAAAGAAAAAAGTGTCAATGATACAAAGTGATGTATTAAAGCGCTTAGGAACTAAGTCGCTATTCCTGGCCAAAATAGTCCTACCCGTCCCTTAGCCTACATTACAACCATCAAAAGACCTACTTGATCCTAATCTTAACATTCCGACATTTAGTGGAGTACTACATTAAGGGCAAGCCTATGGTCATCAGTTGCTACATATGAACTCTTTGTGAGAGTGAGAGCAACGATATTTTGATACCCATGTTTGAAAAATATGCTATATTTGTGAGTGATTATGGGTACTATATGGTGAGACACACATGGTTGATGAGTTTTGGATAGTTGTATATGATTCTATGCACCTTAACGTTTGCATGCGAGTCGATCACCATCACGAGTCTACGCTAGAGGTTAAACTGTTTCTACTTATAATCGGAAAGCTACTCTTTGTTGATAATTGTTGTGCTTGTCTTGAAGAATGTTTTGTGTGGTTGCTGTAAAAACCTTAAGTTGATGCTTAGAAGGACATGATATGTTGTTCGAGGACGAACAAAGCTCTAAGTGTGGGGTGTTGATGATAGGCGAATTTACGCGCCTATATCAATATATTTTGCCCATATTTTAGCCTAGTTTTGAGAACAAATTATATATTTCATGCACTTTTAGTCCTTTTTCCTGTAAGTGAGTTAACGAACATGATTAGTAAAGTTTCAGGTATAAATGATGCATAATTCAGCATTTTATGGCTTACTTGACGCTAAAGAAAGCTCACGAAGGAAGGGAAGGGAGTTTACACGCCTAAGGACCAAAACTGCTGCATGGAAAATCTGTCCCGGGCTAAAACAGCATTTCTGAAGACTTTGGGGGACCAAAACTGCTGCATGGAAAATCTGTCCCGGGCTAAAACAGCATTTCTGAAGACTTTGGGGGACCAAAACTGCTGCATGGAAAATCTGTCCCGGGCTAAAACAGCAATTCTGAAGACTTTGGGGACTTACAGACACAAAACTGGATTTTGACAATGATACATTAACCTAGTACAATTAGGTTATGTATTTCATTATTTTATGTGGATTATGATAATGTTACCTTAACCTAGTACATTTGGGTTAAAGATTTCATTAGTCTAGTAGGATTTGGTTATTTATTTCATTAGCTTAGTAGGAGTAGGATATGGGTATTATAAATACCCTATCATGCTAGAGATTTAGAACAAGGAGGGAGGAAGGAGGGAGAACACAATACTTCCTTCCATCCCTCTCATCTTCTAACATCTTCTTAAACTTCTCGTCTTAGAAATCAATTCTATTTTCTTCTATTCTTCTATTCTTAAATTCCGCAACAAGAGAAACGTTACTTTGCAAGAAATCACACCTAACGCCTACCACTCTTGTGCTACACGAAATTGATCATTATTGTGGTATAATAACAATGTCAATTGTGGTTTTCTTCGCATTCATGGGTAACTAAACTTCTCTGTTGGGGTTATGGAAGCCGTATGAGATACTATCTATTGCTGTGAGTTTGTGAGTTCGAGGCACGTATATTGCTTATATCATTATTCTCTTCATCTTAATCTACATTCTTTGCGGTTGCAAACGCAAGAATACGCCAGTCTAACATTTAACTTGTTCGAGAGAAAAGTTATTTGTCTGGAAAAGAGATAATGTCAAGGTAGTAGGACACCCTTTCCTATTAAAAAGCTAGTGCCGTAACTGGACTAACCTCTTGGAGAATTCGTACCGTTAGACACGCTTTAAGCTCGAGAGAGTTAAAGTGAAATAGTCCTTGTTTAGGTCGAGAGACGCTTGGATTTACCATCGACTACAATCCTCTATAAGCAATTGCATGTCAGAATTCTACACACTCATAGCCAATAGAGACGTATACCTCAGAAGGTGGACATAACCCCAACGCCTCAATTCTCATTGTTTACAACTTACGTAACAATCTTTCTCTTTTACTTTGCTATTTTCATCTTTTATTTAATTGTTTTGGTGACACATTACAATCCCCCCTTTTTACGAGACTTGCACCAAAAGTTTAGTAATCTTGCTTACTTGTTGGCCAAGCTATTCCCTGTGGGATCGACACCCAACCCAGGTTGGGTTCTATATTTGCTAACGACAGCTTTACACTCCTACGAGAGCTGTAGATTGAGCTTTATCAACAGATGGATCATATGTTACAACAAACGGTTATTAATAAAAAAGGGTTATTGTTAGTGAGAGGGTGAAAAGTCATGACTTTCCGATTATTTAATATGAAAAATTATTCGTAAATAAATAATATAAAAATAAATAATAAACACATGATTATTTAATTTTAATAATTGATCGTGACTTTTCACTATTTTTATTTTTAAATCTGTTTTTTAAAATTATTTATTTATTATATAATAATAAAGTCACAACATTGGATTAACTAAGGTATATGGTGATTATTAAAAAAAAAGGTGAACAGTCGTGATTTTTTGTATAAACACATTCAATGTTGTCGATGCATCAAATTCCCCATCTATTACGACTGATGAATCAGCTGTTAAAAGAAATTAAAAAAGCTCCTAAAACGGATGGTCGATTTGTTGCAACAGATGGTATATTTGTTTCTACAGATGGGTTATCTAATGCAACAAATATACAATCTGTTGCCACAACTCAATAAAAATGGTTATTATTTTATTAAAGAAATGGTTATGAAAAAGTGTCTTCGATTTTTAAATTGAGAAAAAAGTTATTTAAATTTAAGAACTAATTAATAATAATAAGTTGAAAAGTCATGACTTGTCACAATAATAAAAAACTCACCAGCTTATTTTAATTAAGTCATTTCTTTTCACAGAAAACAATAAGGAAATAAATGATAAACACAATTTATAACCGTAAAAAAATGGTTATTTAATTTGAATAATTGACGTTAATATTAAATAGGTGACAAGTAGTGACTTTTTTCTATTTTTGTTTTTAAATCTGTTTTTTTAATTTATATAATAAAAAAGTCACCAAATTTGGATTAATGATAAGATGGTTATTAAAAAAAGATAGATTATATGTTGCAACAAGTTGTCTATTTGTTGTAACAGATGATATATTTGTTGTCACAGATGAGTTATCTGATGCAACAGATATAGAATCTGTTGTCACAACTCAATAAAAATGATTCTTGGAAAGAATTAATTAAATTTGAAAAGTCATGACTTATCACAATATTCAAAAAGCCAGTTAGCAGCTTAATTTAATTAACTTTTCACGGTAATCAAAAATATAATTAATAAATTGAGGTGAACAGTCGCGCCTTTTTGCCTAACTCATTCAAATCAATACTCTATAAATAACTCAGTAGTATCTGTGGCAGTCAACCAAGTGTGCAAGCCAGCATTAGTACTGCAGCTGCTGCTGCTGTTGAGAGAGATGCAAATGCTTCAACAGCTGAAGAGATGCCTACAAATGCTAAATCAAGCAACAGAAGTCCTGCAGGAAGGCCTGCAAATGCTCACAGTGCACCAAGAGGTGCAGGAAGGCCTGCAAATGCTCACAGCGCACTAAGAACTGCAGGAAGACCTGCAAATGCTGCATCAATTGGTGGTGTGAGGCCTGTAAGTGCCTCAACAACTGATATAACGGCTGCAGCTATTTTGATGCCCACTACCACTTCAGAAGTTGGTGATAATGATACAAAATATACAACTCAGAAGTCTACTAGTGGTGTTGGTGCCCAAAAGAGGAAGACTAGTACAACTTTGAGAGGTGGTGCAAATCTTGCATATAAAAGACCAAGGCAAAATAAACTGATTTTGGTGTGTTGTTTGGACCAAGTGGCAGTGTGGTACAGAGGGTAAGTTTCCTATAATGTAAATTACATTTAACTGGTATTAATTAGTACATCTATAACTATTTTTCTTTTTTCTTTTTACATTCTGGAAATACTGATAAAGTGTTGCATAGTCCAACACTTATTTGTTCAGCTCCAACCAATATTGACTTGGGTTTCAAACCAAATGGACTAAGGTGGAAAGGTAGAGATGCAGTAACTCAAAGACAGCTACAAGAACAGAGTTACAAAAAATCAAAGGCAAAATCATCTACAACCACTCAAGCCATATCAAGCACTCAAGCCAGCAAAAATCAGTCCACAACAATCACTCAAGGAACAAATTAGTATAATTCTCTTTCTGTATTGATCTCAAGTGTTGTTAAGATAATTTTTTTAAGACTTCTGGTGCATTTCTCATTTAAGATGTTAAGATAAGCTTTTTTATGTCAACTCTTGTTAAGACATTATATATTGCAGATTTCTATATTGGCAAAATGGTGTTTGTCAATAAATTTGAATTTCATTTTCATTGCACATAGCAACTACATAGATCAAGTCATCATAAACAATACAATAGATAGAAACCAGATCACAACAATAATGCTAACAGTGATATCGATACTAATGCTTGATCTTTCATGTCTTTCGTGCCTTTCATATCTTCCCAGTCCTTGTTGTCTTTGTTGCCTTCGATGTCTGCCTTTATATTGTTCATTTTCATCAGCCCATCGAAAGAATCCACAGCCATTACCAACTTGATATTTTTGACAGCCCCAAAACATTCTTCCGGGTTTAGTTGGTGTTCTTGATATCTTAAGTTCCGCGTAAAGCCCACAATAACAAATTCGAACTGTCATGGTGTTGCAAAAAATTACATAAAAAAATAACTTTCCAATATTACAAACACAACAGGAAAAGAAATTAAAGAACAAAAACTTAGAGAGAGAAAAAATAAAGAAGAAGGGAGAACAAAAACTCAAATTGCTCCAACAATGGTGTTGGAAGCAAATGAGGAAGAAGGAACATTTATAAGGTGTTTTTTGACCATTGGGGACCCTTTTTTTTATGGCTAACGCGCGCTAGGAGACTAAGATACACGCTCCTATGTGATCCCAGCCACATAGGATGCCATATCAGAAAATGTGTTTAAAATATTATTTTTTAGTGAGTTCAAGGGTCCAGATGATAAACATGTAAATAGAAGTGTCCACATTACAAAACTGACATAGTACAAGGGTTCATCGAACCATTTTGCTAAAGAAAAACAAAAGGAAATTTATGGATAAGTTTCACTTACCACAACAAAAAAGAAAGTTTCATAGATGTTGACATTTAGCTCTGTCCCAATAAAATCCACAAAATTACATGTTATAGCTCAATAGTGGGTGACTTTGAATTTTTGACCCTAATAAGAAAAGTCTTTTTAGCTTTCATTCCCTTTTTAGTATAGTACAAGTACACTTTTGCCCTCCACACCTCAAATATTTTTAAACTTTTCTTACTCATTTGTCTCTCAAATTCTATTTTATTTTTATTATTTTCACTTTTTTTTATTTTTTCTTTAATTTTATTTTCATGTTTTAATTCATTTGTCTCAACCTTTATTTTTTTTCTCAAACATTATCTATTTCTTTATTTTTTTATTTTTTTTATTCATTTGTCGCAACCTTTATTTTTTACTTTTATCATTTCTCTTTTTTCCCTCATTTTTCTCAAACTTTATTTTTATTTTTTCCTCTCATTTCTATTTTTCTCAAATTTTTTAGTTCTTTGATTTTTTCTTAATCTTTATTTTTTTTCTTGTCTTTTTTTCTCAATCTCTTTTTTTTTATTTCTCTATTTTTTAATCTCTTTTTCTTTTTTCTCAATTTCTATTCTATTTTGCTAATAAATAAAAAATTGAATAATCCGCAAATAGATCTTATTTTTTTACATCAAAGCAAATTTAAGGCCATGAATTGTTGTTAGGAAGTTCTTTGTGATAAGTTTTGCCTCTAAGACAAAAATTATAGAATAACTCATAAATCAAGGCACAGTGTGGTAGTGTCAAGTCTTGATTGTGGAGCATAACTTGTTGTTTGAAAATTCTTGAGTTAAGTCTTGCTTCTAAGACAAGATATATAAAACATCTCATAAATAAAAAAAAATGTGGTAGTGTCAAACCTTGTTCATTGGGCGTAACTTGTTCTTTGGGGAGGTTCTTGGGCTAAGTTTTGTCTTAGAGGCAAGACTAATAGAGCATCACATAAATCAAGACACAATATGATAATGTCAACTCTTGTCCATGGGGCGTAACTTGTCGGCTAAGTCTTGCCTCTAAGGCAATTGTTATAGAATATCTCATAAATCAAGACACGATGTGGTAGTATTAACTCTAGCCCATGGGGAATAACTTGTTGTTTGAAATTCCTTGGACTAATTCGAGCCTCTAATACAAGAATTATAGAGCATCTCACAAATCAAGACATAATGTGGTAGTGTCAACTCTTACCCATGGGGCATAACTTCTTATTTAAAAGTCCTTGATTTATAAAATATCTCATAAACCAAGACACAATGTAGCAGTGTCAAATCTTATCCGTAGAGCGTAACTTGTTGTTTAAAAGTCCTTGGGCTAAGTCTGGTCTCTAAAGCAAGAGTTATAAAACATCTCATATATCAAAATATAATGTGATAGTGTCAACTCTTACCCATGGGACATAACTTGTTATTTGAAAGTCCTTGGGTTAACTCTTGCCTCTAAGGCAAGAGTTATAGAATATCTCATAAATCAAAACACAATGTGGTAATGTCAACTCTTGCCCATGGGGCACAATTTGTTACTTGAAATTAAAAGTCCTTGATCTAATAAGTCTTGCATCTAAGGAAAGAGTTATAAAACATCTAATAAATCAATACTCAATGTGGTGGTGTCAACTCTTGACCGTGGGGCATAACTTATTGTTTGATGTTCCTTAGGCTGGGTCTTACCTCTAAGACAAGAGTTATAGAGCATTTCATAAGTAAAAAGCATAATGTGTTAGTGTTGACTCTTGCCCAATATACGTAACTTGTTAGAAAATTCCTGGGATAAGTCGTGCCTCTAAGGCGAGAGTTATAGAACATCTCATAAATAAATACATAACGTGGTAGTGTCAACTCTTACCTGTGAGGCATAATTCATTATTTGAAAGTCCTTGAGTTAAGTCGTGCCTATAAGGCAACAGTTGTAGAACATCTCATAAATGAAAACATAATGTGGTAGAGTCAACTCTTGTCCGTGGGGCATAATTTGTAGTTTGAAAGTCCTTGAGCTAAGTCTTGTCTCTAAGGTAATAGTTGTAGAACATCTCATAAATGAAAACATAACGTGGTAGAGTTAAATCTTGCCCATGGGACATAATTTGTAGTTTGAAAGTCCTTGAGCTAAGTCTTGCCTTTAAGGCAATAGTCATAAATATCTCATAAATGAAAACATAACGTGATGGAGTCAACTCTTGCCCGTGGGACATAATTTGTAGTTTGAAAGTCCTTGAGCTAAGTCTTGCCTCTAAGGTAATAATTGTAGAACAACTCATAAATGAAAATATAACGTGGTATAGTTAACTCTTGCCTGTGGGGCATAATTTATTATTTGAAAGTGCTTGAGCTAAGTCTTGCCTCAAAGGTAAGAGTTATAAAACATCTCATAAATCAAAATACAATGTGGTAGTGTCAACTTTTGCCCATGAAACATAACTTGTTATTTGAAAGTCATAAATCTTTCCTCTACAATGTGGTAGTGTCAACTTTTGCCCACGAAACGTAGCTTGTTGTTTGAAAGTCATAAGTCTTGCCTTCATAATATGATAGTGTCAACTCTTGCTCATAAGATGTAACTTGAATGGAAGAAATCAAAGAAAAGAACAAAAATAATAAAAATTGCGGAAAAAGAAGAAAATGAAGGAAAATATTATAAAAATAAAAATCAAAGAAAATGTAGAAGTTGAGAGAGAATGGAAAAAAATAAAGATTGATAAAAATAAAAAAAAAGGTTAAATAAAAAGAAAGGTCGAGAAAAATTTAAAAGAAAAGAAAAATAAAAATCAAAGAAAAATAAAATAATTTTTTTTTATAAAAGTAGACGTTGAGAGGTGTAAAGAAAAAAAAATAAGGGTTGAGAAAAATTAAAAAGAACAAAAAAAAAAGAGGAAAGAAAAATAAATAATCAAAGTAAAATAAAAAAGAAAAAGAGAAGTTGAGAGGAAAAAAAGGAAAAAAGTAAGGGTTGAAAAAAATTAAAAAAAAAAAGAGAAAAGAAAAAATAAAAAACAAAGCAAAATTAAAAAGAGAAAAAAATAAAAGTTGAAAGATATAAATATGGAGTTGTTATTCATTAGAGAGAAGTATACATTACCCCCTGAACTTGTCGAGTTTTATTCATGGTACACCTGAACTTTTACTAGTCCTAAGTATCCCCCGAACTTGTTCTTTTAGTACGTCATGTGGCCCCCTTACTAAAAGAACAAGTTCGGGGGGGAGGGGGTACGTAGGACAAGTCAAAGTTCAGGTGTACCATGAATAAAACTCGACAAGTTCAGGAGGGTAATAGATACTTCTCTCTATCCATTATGAGGATCATTTATGAAATTTACTCCATTGGTCAGGGACAATTTCGTTCAAAAAATATTAGTTAAGAGGTAAAGACTATTTTAAGAAAACTTTTTTATTTGACACTAAAATTTGAAAGTCACCCCAATTTGGATGGATTCCTTAGATTTACCCAATAAAATCCATATACTGTACTAGTTTCAAGTTGGGACTTGGCTAACTTGATTATCCCTACTTTTTGCAGCTTGATTGTGTTAAATTGAGAGATTATAACTCAAATGAATTTTGGAGATACCACATATTTTTTCTAGTAAATATCCCTTTTAATATGCCATTTTGATTCTTTTCATGTGTCATGAATAATGAAAATTTCTTTTGATACTCAATGATAGTGCAGACTAAAACCCATAACCTGTTATTGCTTAATATTCCTTCAGTTCCATTTTATTATCCCAATTTTTTTAATTTTATTTGTCATTTTTCATTAATCACGACAAGATATTTTTTTTTTTACCCTTAATAATAATTATTTTATCTTTAAATTAAAATGTAAACATCATTTAATAGAAATAATATGATAAAATAATTATATTATTAATTATTTTTCTTAATTAGTATGTTATATCAAATTGGAACGAATAAAATAAGATGAAGTGAGTATCATATAAAATCTATAATAGCTATTTAGCCTAAAAGCTTAGACTTCTGGATAACATAATCCGTCAGTTTGCTACCTACGACTTATGCCTTCTCCTTTTTGATTCGATAACATATCCATCTGTCATGCGTCAATCTTAGTCGGAAGTTTGTCCGAATCACTTATTAAAGTCAGTGGTGGAATCAAAATTTTTATTGAGAGAATTTAGAAGTAAATATATAAACTAGTCGAAGGAGTTCAACATGTATTATATGCATAAAAGATATTTTTAACCATATAAAAATCGTATAATTTTCCATCGAAGAAGATTTGGATGAACCCCCTGAAGCAAAGGTGGCTCTGTTCCAGATTAAAGCCATCTTCAAATTTTGAATTTGCATCTGAATACAAATTTTGAACATGGAGTTATTTATCCTGACTTTCATATGTTACCTGGATAAGTTAGAGTAATATTCAGCTGCACTTCATTGTTCTTCCCGGTCGTTTTACTTATCATGTTTATTTTTGCATGCTCTTTAAAAAAATATTAAACAAAAAATAATAATTTAATTAAATTATTCTTACTCATTTTTTTATATCAATTTAGTGTCATCCTTCTTTTATTTGTCATCTAATATATAAATCTCTCTCCATATTTATTGAGTAAAATGAAATCTTAAAATTAATAATTACTTATTTTCATTTTTAAACATGGCAGTAATTTTGCATTATTTTTATTTTTTAATAAGCCCCATGATTGAAATGGACAGACGGAATAATATAATTGAAGTGTTTATGGCAATTCTATAGGGTGTTCCACATTCACATGTACACCTCTAAAATAAGAGAAGAGAGAATCCTGTTCCTACAATTGGTAACAACTTCTCCACTTGGCATAAAGTATTTACCACGTAGTTCTTGTCCTTTTCTCTTAAGTAATTAATGCAAATCCAGCTAGGTTTTGCATTTTATTTTTGTTTTTTTGTCTCTTTAGGGTTCTCCTTTCTCCACCTTAGAAAAGATCTAGCACATGCTCGACAAAAAAGGTCTTACAGTTTCCTCCAAAAACAGAACAAATAAAAACAAGAACTATCTCTTGGAATTTGGAAAACGAAATCACAACAATGTTATTCAATGAACTTATTGATCTTTATTACAGAGTACCTTGAAGGCTTGACTTATAAAATCCAACATGAAGCCAAAACTCAAAAGCAAATAAACATGTACGGCTTGGTACGTAAATAAAATGATAAATATATTACATACATCCAATAGACTAGAACTTCACGAGATATACAACTCGTGAAGTCAAATGGCAAAAACACAAAACAGAATGAGATAACTGTCCCTTTGTTGCTTTAATTACTACTTCTTTGAAACTCTTCGATTTATTCTCTCATGAATCATTTCCTTCTTATTCTTCTTGTCCTGCATAGGTAAAATTGTTTATAGATGACATAAAATAAAGGGCAGATTCCATTAATCAAGTATTCTAGTCAATGCGCTTATAAGTATGATAGGAAAAGAATACAAAAATGTGACAAATTAAATATATTACCTCGATCGAGAGTGTAAACCTAGTAGTGGCTAGGAGGAGGTGGAGAAGTGTAATAATAGTGGTAAGGGGGTGGTGGTGATTTATATTTGTAAACGGGTGGTGGTGGGGATTTGTAGACTGGAGGAGGTGGTGGCGGTGACTTGTACTTGTAAACGGGGGGTGGTGGTGATTTGTACTTGTAAACTGGAGGAGGTGGTGGAGGTGACTTGTACTTGTAAACGGGTGGTGGTGGTGATTTGTACTTGTAAACTGGAGGAGGTGGTGGAGGAGACTTGTACTTGTAAACAGGTGGAGGTGGAGATTTGTACTTGTAAACAGGTGGTGGAGGAGACTTATACTTGTAAACAGGTGGAGGTGGAGATTTGTAGACTGGAGGTGGTGGTGGTGGAGATTTGTACTTGTAGACAGGCGGTGGTGGGGACTTATACTTGTAAACTGGAGGTGGTGGTGGTGGAGACTTGTACTTGTAGACAGGTGGTGGTGGAGACTTATATTTGTAAACTGGAGGTGGTGGTGGTGGTGACTTGTACTTATAAATAGGTGGTGGTGGAGATTTGTACTTGTAAACTGGAGGTGGGGGAGGAGGAGACTTGTATTTGTAAACGGGTGGTGGTGGAGATTTATAAACCGGAGGAGGTGGTGGAGGAGACTTGTACTTGTAGACGGGTGGTGGAGGAGATTTATACTTGTAAACAGGTGGTGGTGGGGACTTGTACTTGTAGACAGGTGGTGGTGGAGATTTGTACTTGTAAACTGGAGGTGGTGGTGGGGGAGACTTGTATTTATAGACGGGTGGTGGTGGAGATTTGTACTTATAAACTGGAGGTGGTGGCGACTTATACTTATAAACCGGTGGTGGTGGGGATTTATAGACGGGAGGAGGTGGTGGTGGTGACTTGTACTTATAAACTGGCGGTGGCGGAGACTTGTACTTATAAATTGGAGCTGGTGGGGGTGGCGAAGTATAGTAGTAATTTGCTTGGCATTCTGAAGGGAAGAAGTTAAGGGACACTAAAGCCACTAAAAGAGTGGTAAGATGATGGGCTATTTTTGCCATGTTTGCTGTGCTAATGAATCGTCCCCAAGCTCTCCTTTTATAGCTCAGTCTAAGGCTTCAACTCGGCAATTATAATGCACAAAATATTAATTATAATTTTGATTATTTATTTAAATATAGTAGATTGAGCTGGCACTCTTATATTAACTAAAATAAAATTATTAATGAACCTGGACCTCCTGACTTGGCAGAATACTATATTAGCAGTTGAGGCAAAAATAGAACAAAGTAAAATATAAGGAAACAAGAAAATAAAACACTCATTAATTTCTCTTCACAAGTGTTCTGACATGACTTTCGAAAATTGGAAGTTGGTGCGGAATGATGAATTTCTCATTTTATTTATTTTCAAAATTGAAAATGAAAATCAGATGAATTTAATGAAGAGGGACCGGGCAACGCGACTACAATTTCTTGTTATCCAATCAGCTTTGTTTTCGTTATCTAACCAACTTTTACGTGCATGTAAATTTCGAATATCATTTTCACGTAATAGATCTTTGGGACGTTGGGACCCAAAGATGGAATAGCATTCACAAAAATTTAAATAGTTTTTACCTATATTTTATATGTGATATTATTATATATTAAGAAATTTATCAAATGTGTATAAATATTTTTTTTAAATTTAATTATTATTAATATTACCTTGAAATGATTGAAGGGGGGCTTGAAGTAACCGGTAAAGTTACTGTCATGTGATCAGGAGATCACGAGTTCAAGCCTTGAAAACGGTCTCTTGCAGAAATGCAAGGTAAGACTACGTACGATACACCCTTGTGGTGGGGCCCTTCTCCAGATACCACGCATTGCGATAACTTTAGTACACCAAACTATTTTTTTTTATTAACTTGAAATGATTATAACAACTTATAAATTTTAAATTCTGAATTGGTTTATAATGGGACCAATATATGATACAACTCCAGCCGCGGTTTTAAGACTTTTTCTTAGTTTCATTATCCTTAGTCCACCCGAAAATAAGTAAATTAATCAATATATAGCTGTTCGAGAAAAGTATTTTATTATTGAAAAACGAAAACATAGAAGAAAAGTAGAGAGCATTTGAGACTTTAGTTTTTACAGTGTAGTGCTATAACCTTAACGTTTACCCACTTTTATTTTTGAAGAGGATCATTATTATGTTTATTATTAAAATGAATACCACATATATACCTTTTAGCAAAAATTAAATTCGTTTTTGAAAAAAAAATTTCCTGATCACTATGAAAATTGTTTTATGAGATTGGATTTCTCTTAAACACTAGTGTAGTGGAATCTGTTCCACAATAAATGTGGGTTCAATTACAAATTATATAAAATATTCATTTTAGAAAAGAAAAAGGAATTTGTTAGGAATATAATACTCTACATGGACAGAACTCGATTCATTGTGGGAATATGGTCCAAAGACTAATGGTCCATCCAATTCATTTAAAATTGGTAAAATTTCACATATAGTTTTCTCAAAGTATCTACAACTAATTTTCTAGTCTAAATTTCATATTTACAATTTATAAATAAAATAAATAACATTTTTATGTATAAAAAAGAAGAAAAAATCCATAACAACAAAAAAAGATAAAGAAGAAAATTTTAATGTAATAAATGTCCTTAATCTTCTCCAATTTTTCATTTATTTCTCTAATATAACAGATCAATAAATATGAATTTATGCGTTAATTACTCCCTCAAAAGTTGATAAATTTTTTTTAAAAAAATTGTGATCTACAGGAAAAAGTTGGTAATTCGTGCATACAAAATTCTGGTATATACGATTTACGCAAATTATTTTTTTACTTGAATTTATTTACTGAAATCCTTTTTTGAATCTAATACGCAATAAAAATTGATTCAGTTTCAACATAATGAAAATCGATTTTATTATTGGTTTAAATTAGATTTTCGAAATTGAATGCACAATATAAACTTCAAAAACTTTCAAATTGTCAATTTTGTAATTACTATTATTTTTGTATACAATAACTTCAATTGTAATTTTATGTTTCAATTTTCGTATTCAATTTTTATTTTCGTAATTTTGAAAAAAAAATCACAAAAGTTGTTAAAAGGTTATAATCCTTGTTTGTGTTAGTTTTTTTTTTTTTTTCTAAATCCCATTTGTAATTGCAATTTGTGTGATATATTCATTCATTACTCTACTGCATATTTCATAATATACAATTGACAGTCTTTTAATTTTTTTTTTATGTATATCTATTAATAGTATATTTGAATTTCTATATATCTGTTAACATAAGTGTATAATTGTATTTGTATATCTGTTTTAAAGGTTACAAAAATTGTTTTTATTATTTGTATATCTATTGTTTGTATATCTGTATATTAGTTTACATAAATTTGATATTTGTATATATGTTGTTTGTATATCTATATATACATATATGCAAATGAAGTATACATATATTCAAATCAAAACTGTTGTTTATTATTTGTATATCTGTTGTTTGTATATCTATATATACAAATTTGAATGTTGTTTGTAAATGATATTGCAAACGAAATATACATATATTCAAATCAAAATTGTTGTTTATTATTTATATATTTGTTGTTTGTATAGCTGTATATACAGATTTGAATGTTGTTTGTAAACGAAATATACATGCAAACGAAATATACATATTTGTATATCTGTTGTTTGTATATTTGTATATACATATATGCAAACGAAATAAACATATACATATATATTTATTATTTGTATATCTTTTGTTTGTATATCTGTATATACAAATTTGAATTTTTACATAATAACAAATTTGAATGTATATGCATATATGCACTCTAAAAGTGTATATATCTACATATGCATTATTCTTCAAAATGTTTATGTGAAAGTTAACTGTATATACATATATGTAAATTGTATATACATATATCAAAAATACAAACTGTATATACATACACTATAACTCTGTATATATATGCATGTATTATTCTACAATAAAAAAAGTATACGTATCTACATACATTGAAACAAAAATGTATATTGACCAACAATTCTGTTTCATGAGAATATATACAAAAAGACCGCGTAATCATTGTCAACTTCATTGCTCCCCCTTTTAGATTTAGAAACCTTAAAATATTTTTTCCTTTCTGCTTTGCTAGAAGATGCAAAATTCATTCCTTTTTTTTTTTTTTGATAAATCATCCATAAAAAAAATGGGGAAGTGACTTATATTATAAAATAAAAATCCACAAAAACGAAAAAATTATAAAAACAAGGGAATGCTCCCCCTTTTCTATTTTTTTTTTTTTTGTAAAATATATGAACAACGAAGAAATTTAACGACTAACTGACATAATATATAAAAATTTAAAAAATATTAAATCTAATGTCAATAAATATCCTAAGCTGATTTTCTGTGGTGAAAAATTCGCAAAAACGATTTATCACAGAGAAATCAAGGATTATATTTTGTGACATTAGAGTGACTTTGAGAGAAAAATAAGGAGAAAAAAGTTGAAGAAGATCTCTTGAATAATCATGTATTATGATGTTGCCAATGTTGTCGTTTCTTTAATTTAAAATCAAGGATATTAGAGTGATTTTGAGAGAAAATTAAGAAAAAAATAGTTGAAGAAGATATCATCAAAAATCCTGTGTTTTGATATTTCATTGTTGTCTTTTTTTGAGTCAATAGGATAGAGAGAAAATAGAAAGAAAATACCAAAAATAAATATATGAGAGAGAAAATTGATATATACAAATCTTAATGTATTTGTATAAAGGGCCCAAAAAAAAAAACTAACTTTTAACTACCAAATGACTATGAATTGTAATTTTTTAAAACATAAATCATATTATGTGATTAATATAGTATTTTGTCTATAATATGTAATTTTTCCTTTAAAATTTAATGAATTGAGCCCAAAATACTTTCAAATCGAACTGATCTTTAACCTGCCCACCATAACCAAATTTTAAAGTTAGAAATTGAGCACAAACAAGGTTTACTTTGATTTTACAATTTACCCTCATAAATTTGTTTAGAAACTAAAGCTATGCGGAGCATAACTTGAAAATATATGTGTATATTTGTGCCCGGTAATTTTTTTTTATTTTTATTTCAATTTTCAAGGGATATAAATTAAACACTAGTTTACATTTGTAAAGGAGGACTTCTCGTTCAGCAATTACATATGCTGTTGTTTTATTCCCAATAGTAAGGGACATTATTTGTATAAAGATTTTACCCAAAAAGATCATTTGTATAAAGAAGAAATCTACGTCCTTTATATAATCCAATTAGGAGATCTAGACAAATATCCACTCTCTTCTTTTATAAGCTTGATTTTTGAAGCAATACACAAGTCAGGGTCAAGCCTAAACCCCTCTATCAATGATGAATAAAAAAAATGAAAGTAAATTAAAATAAACACGGTAGATAACTCACTTTTAAAGTGATATTCCATTTACTTCAATATTAACTCAATTAAAGATTTGCCTTTTTTACATTTTCCATGTATTCACTTTCCAGGAAATGTGAAACGAGTTTATTTCTTGTCTTAGCTTCTTCCACGATATAAATTTCCAGCCGTATAAGTTCCACAGACCTATTCCAAAATAAAAATATATTTGATTATTATATATGTGCTTAGAGTAAACCTTTGAAATAACATAATACCTAATTAAGTTTGAAATTTAACATATAACAATATTATATGGTATTAATAAGTCTTAACCTTAGAAACGTAGTACAATTGTTATACGGCATTAAAAGTTTTTTCAATAGAAGAAGATGTTCAGTCAAAGTGTATCCTACGTGGAGGTAGAAAAATGCATTAAAATCAATTAAACTCTTTAAAGTCTCAATATTTTGAATGGTCATAACCTACTTCTTTAGGTCATTAATTATTTACCTTTTGATTATTGAGTAAAAGTGAAAGTGTAAGTGTGGAAAATATGAGGAAATTAATCATATTGAATTTAAAAACACTATTTAAAGGGTGGTATTTATAAAATTGTCATTTTATTTATTGCTTCTTAAAAAGTATGTCAACTAGATAAGTAAACATCAACTTAAAGAGTAGTAGGTAGTACAATTAGTGCTTACACAAAAATTAATCTCCAAATTTTGCCTTTTCACATATAGTATATTGATAACTACTCCAGCAATACTACAAAATTTCTTACTATACGATTTTAATGTCAGGAATATCCTAATTCTTTATGTGCATGAGTAAAGTAGTTAGATTTTGGACTCCATATTTGATGGACTCCCTTAATTTCTACAAATTTGATGGTGATTTTGTACTTAATAAATTAACCCATATATTGTTATCTTGCCTTGGAATTTTTAACCTCTTTTAAGCAAATTCTAGCAGAAGATCTTCATTCTAAAAGTGACTATAAACAAATTTAAGATTTAAGGTGTTTTTGATTTGGAGAAAAATGTTTTCTCCAGAAATAAATGATATTTTAAATCTTATTCTATGGTATTTAATAAGTCCAAAATTTCAAGAATATTTGTATATAATTTAGAAAAATATCATGGGATGGTGAGAGGAGGCGATCAACGTTGAACATCTCTTATATATGAAACTTATTTTTCATAATCTATCAGAAAAGTCATAAAGATGATATTTTCTTATTTAACCAATCAAACATGAAAATATTGGACTCCTCAATACCACACACACCCTTAAATTTATTTAGTGGATAAAAAGGAGTATAAATAACATAAGTACCAACTTTTTAAAAGTAATTACACTCTCTCCCATTTTTTTAATTACTTTACTCTTTCTCTTTATTAATATACATAACATAACCGACATATACATAACATTCTGTGTATATGTGGAATTTTTGTAATATGTTTAGGAAGTTAAATTTTTTGTAATATTGAAAACATAAGTTGTGTATTTATGTAATTTTTAGTAAAAAGTACCACGGTCCTTATTGTATGTTTGTGACAATAGGTACAAAGTACTAATTAAGAATATTATAGGTATATTTGTGTAGAGTTGTAGGAAGAAGACATTCGAAGTGTTTCCACCACTACTGCAGACTAAATCCGCCACCAATTAGTGCGACGTGTGAAATTCCATGCGCAATTCAATCATCCGTCACCAAGTGCGACATTTGGAACATTAATTAGAGGTCTCGATTTCGAATGTTAAAGATGAATTGATAGATAACACTTTCTCTGAATGGGCTCTTATAATCGGGCTCAATGCTAAGGGATTTTTTTCTTTCTAAAAAAAAAAAAAAGAAGTAGAAGAAGTTGTTATGGACTAAAAATACATGTGAAATTCTGGTACATATATTATAGTACCTGTTTTCAACATAATTTAATTCATGGAAAATAAACTTCAACCACAAATAAAAATATGAAGAAATAACAGTTTTATTGATAAACGATGGGGTATAAATCTGTTCCTCCTTTGATTCTTCTCTCTTGATTTTCTCCGTAATTCAAGGGCCGTCAGTAGCATATTTCTCGAATGTATGAAGATTTGAATATGAATTTCTCCGTAATTCGAGGGCCGTCACTACCAGAATTTCACTATTTTTCGACCGAAATTTCCGACTGAATAAAAGTAGTTGGAACTTTTCGACTACTTCGATCGGAAGCATTACTTTTTTTAATTTATTTTTTATAAAATATTATTCTGACACTATTTGTGACAAAGCGTCAGAATATTTGGCGGAAAATTGCGGAAAATGCATATTCCGACTACTGTAGTCGAAAATAAAAATAATTAAATAAATATATTACTAGATATATAATCAGACCCTTGCACAGAAATATAATAACTATTTAAATAAATTATGAAATATTTATTTTCGACTACTTCAGTCGGAAAGTATAAATAATTAAATAAATATATTATTAAATGGATAATCAAACCCTTATATAAAAAATAAATAATTATTTAAATAAAATATTAATATTTATTTCCGACTACTGTAGTCGGAAATATAAATAATTAAACAAAGATATTATTAAATATATATTATACCCTTATACAAAACTTAAATAATTATTTAAATAAATTATTAAATATGTATTTCCGACTACTTTAGTCGGAAATATAAATAATTACATTATTAAATGTATAATAAGACCCTTACATAAAAATGAATAATTATTATTTTCGACTAAAGTAGTCAAAAATGTAAATAATTAAATGAAGATATTATTAAATATATATTATACCCTTAATCAAAACTTAAATAATTATTTAAATAAATTATTAAATATGTATTCCGACTACTGTAGTCGAAAATATATATAATTAAATAAATATATTATTAAATGTATAGATATATTATTATTTAACTAATCGATTTAGTCGATAAAAATAAAGAATTAAAAATATCATATATATTTTCGACTACAATGGTCGAAAAAATTAAATATAATAAATAATTTCCAACCGAAGTAGTCGGAATGTTATATAAAATATACCCAAAACACATCACAGAGACTTTTCTTATTCTGTCTCTCACTCTTCGCCGTCTCTCTCTCTCACTCTAAGCGGTCTCTCTCTCTAAGAGAAGGTGGAGTGATAACAACGTTCTCTCAAAAAAATTGACGACGGTGGAGTGGCAACGGCGACGGTGAACGACGGTATTGAAGGTCAATTTCACTGAACGAAGGTATTGAAGGTCAATTGCACAAGAATTTCCGATCTTCACTCATATTGTCACTGATTCGAGGTAAAAATTTATTCCATTTTCTACAAGAGTTTATGTACGTGGTCTATTTTTAGTACCTTTGTTTGATATGCAGATCCTAGATGCACAATGTCTTTAGGTTCCACTTTGTGCTTCGAAATATCGATTGTATGCCTTTACTTTGGTTAAATGCCTTGTTTTATTTTGAGATGTTTTCTGTAAAGAATGTCTTGTCTTAAGATCTCTAATTTTTCAGTTGAAAAAATTGACTGTAATGAATACAGACAGTTTTTGCGACTGATTTACATTCTCGCAGCTTTTTGCAACTTTCCAGACCTGTAGGAGTTGACTTTTGCGCATCGTAAGTGATTAGCGTGTCTATTACTTGTAATTATTTCTCATATGATGAGCTGGTAATATTATAATTTGTAAGTATCCTCACTAACGTGTGTGTTAAGCTCATAACCCTGTAATTATCAACTAATTGTGTTTTACAAGTCATGTAGTCTTTATTTTTTGTGAATCTCAATAGAAATAGTACAAAGCATATGGCTTCATTGTTCGTAAGTCGTTCTTGACATATAGGAAGTAGATTTTAGATTATGTTAGTTTCTATTATTGAGTTCACATGCCTATCTTGTCGATACAATGTTATTTTTAGTTTGTTGTGGCAATGCTTGCATATACTTGTTGCTCTTGTTGTTGCTTGTTTTTTTGTTGTTCATCTTGAAATCTAGTGAAGCCGTGTGTGGCCTATTTCGATTCACTAGCATTGTTGTCGACATCTTTTTGCTCTTGTTGTTGTTTGTTTCTTTTGTTATTCATCTTGAAGTCTAGTGAAGCCGTGTGTGGCCTATTTCGATTCACTAGCATTGTTGTCGACATCTTGTTGCTCTTGTTGTTCATCTTGAAGTCTAGTGAAGTCGCGTGTGGCCTATTTCGATTCACTATCATTGTTGTTGATATCTGGTTGTTGCTTGTTTCTTTTGTTATTCACATCTTGTTGCTCTCGTTATGTTCAAGTTTCTTTGCAAACTTCCCTTCATATTTTCACCTTGTAGTTTCGTTATGTTTCTAACTAAGAGGCATTTTTGATTTCATGGTTGGACTCTTGATCTTTTACATTACTTGTATCCCCCACTACCAAAATTTCACTATTTTTCGACTGAAATTTTTGACTGAATAAAATTAGTCAAAATTTTCCGACCACTTCAGTCGGAAACATTACTTTTTTTAATTTATTTTTTACAAAATATTATTCCGACACTATTTGTGACTAAAAACATCAGAATATTTGGCGAAAAATTATGGAAAATGTATATTCCGACTACTGTAGTCGGAACTAAATATATAATGTGACCATTATACAGATATTAAATAATTATTTAAAAAATTATAACATATTTACTTCCGACCATTTTAGTCAGAGATATAGTTGATCCATGAACATTCATATAGTTGATGTAAACATGCTTGGGATTGAGGCGTAGTTGCTAGTTTCAGCTTTTTCGTGTGAAAATTTGAGTATGTATGTTGAAGATCTATGAGATTCACTTGCTAGTTTGTTCTGCTTTCTCTTTTTCTTATATTGTTCTTTGTTTGATATGATTAAGAAGAACCAACAGCTAGAAAGAACTGTGGTAGAACAATAAATGTTGAAAAAATTTCATAAATAACTATTGTAACTAAGTGAAGCGTTGAAAACTAATGGAACTTTAAGCCATGAAATGTACGAAAACTATATTGTTGTTTTTGTTTTATTCTGTTTTAATGTTTTGGTTCTCTTGTTTTTGTTTCTCTTCTTTGTTATTATTGTTTGGCGTTCTTGTGTAGATGAAAAATGAAGATTGTACATGGATGTATAATAGAACTTATCCTAACCGTGCGGGGTTGAGGGCGGAATATAAAGCTGGGGTAGCTGGATTTATTGCTAAAGCAATAACACTTGATGATTTTCTTACCGAAGGAATAATTAGGGGTCCTTGTTGGAATTACAAGTGTTGCAAGTTATTGAGTCCAGATGATGTTACATTACATCTTTATAAGAAGGGTTTTATGGTGAATTATACTATGTGGACAGCTCATGGAGAGAGTAGTGATGCTAATGATTTTGCTTTTCAGAATTATGTTGAAAGTCCAATAAGAGAGAATAATGTTGAAAGTTCACGATATATTGAGAGGGTCAGGGATGCTTTTGGGACACATTCAGGGGCTCAAAATGAACCAAATGATGAGGCTAAGCATTTTTATGAACAGTTGGAGGAAGATAGTCATCCATTGTATGAAGGATCAACGTATTCCAAGTTATCTATTGTCGTTCGGTTAATGAGTATTAAGTCAGATTATTCTATTTCTCAAAAGGGCATGAATTCTATCATTGGACTTATGAATGAACTTAATCCAAATGAACTTGACTTACCCAAAGATTTCTACACAACAAAGAAGTTGGTTTATAAGTTAGGACTTTCATCAGAGAGAATTCACTGTTGCGAGAAAGGTTGCATGTTATTCTATAAGGAAGATGCAAATTTAGAACATTGCAAATTTTGTAACCAGCCTCGCTATGAGGAAGTCACACATGCTAAAGGGAAGAAGGTTCCTATGAAGTCGATGCATTACTTACCCCTTATACCACGATTAAAGAGGCTGTATAGATCAATGAGCTCTGCCCCTCACATGAGATGGCACTATAAAAATAAAAGACCACTTGGTGTTTTATGTCACCCGTCAGATAGAGAAGCATGGAAGTATTTTGATAGTGTGTATCCGAATTTTGCTAGTGAACCAAGAAACATTAGGTTGGGATTATTTACTGATGGATTCACTCCTTTTTCCGTCTCAGCTACACCATATTCATGTTGGCCAGTGTTTGTAACTCCTTATAATCTCCTGCCTAAATTGTGTATGACAAGTCCGTATATATTTCTGACTTGCATTATTTCGGGTCCTCGCAATCTAAAAGTTATGATTGATGTATATATGCAGCTATTGATTGATGAGTTGAACTTATTGTAGCATAAAGGTGTGGAAGCATATGATGTATCAATGAAACAGAACTTTAGATTGCGTGCTATTTTGATGTGGACTATAAATGACTTTCCTGCTTATGGAATGATGTCTGGGTGGTCGACCGCGGGCAAGTTAGCTTGCCCTTGTTGTATGGAAGACACAAAAGCATTCACTTTGAAACATGGGGGTAAAAACTCATGGTTTGATTGTCGCCGTTGATTCTTGCCAATGCAATATGAGTTTAGGAGAAATACCAGTGATTTTATAAAAAATAAGACTGATTTTGAGGAGCCACGACCAATTTTATCGCAACAAGAAGTTTAGGATAGAGTGAGGAATCTGCCTAAGGTAACAGAGTCTCCACCATCTATGATACCTGGTTATAGTGTTACACATAACTGGACTAAACAAAGCATTTTTTGGGAGTTAGATTACTGGAAGGATAATCTTCTGCCTCATAATCTGGATCCCATGCATATTGAGAAAAACTTCTTTGACAACTTGTTTAATACTGTGATGGATGTAAGTAACAAAACAAAAGATAACTTGAAGGCTAGGATGGACTTAAAGGAGTATTGTCGGCGCAGTGAGTTGTACCTAAAATACTTGAACAATAAGATTCAGAAGCCCAAGGCCAGTTACACATTCACTTTGGAGGATAGAAGAGTGATTTGTGATTGGGTTAAGAATTTGAGAATGCCAGATGGATATACATCAAATTTATCGAGGTGCGTTGACATGAAAGAAGGGAAGTTGACCTATATGAAGAACCATGACTGTCACATTTTCAAGGAGTCACTGATGCCTATTGCATTCAGTGCATTTCCCGATAGAAAATGGAATCCCATAACAGAGATAAGCTTATTTTTCAAAGACTTATGCTCTAACACATTAAGGGAGGAGAACCTATCTTTGATGGATATCAATATTCTCGTAAGCCTAAACAAGATGACAAAGATTTTTCCTCCTGGTTTTTTTTATGTTATGGAGCATCTTCCAATTCACCTTGTGCGTGAGGCACGACTTGGAGGGCCTGTTCAGCGTAGATGGATGTATCCTTTTGAGAGGTATTCACTTTTAACATTTACTTTCATGTGTTATTATTGAATATTATTTCATCTAAAAAATCATACTATGCAGGACTATTGGCAAATATAAGCGTGCCATAAAAAACAAATCTCGAATTGAGGGATCAATATGTGCAGCTTATTTGGCTAAAGAGATCTCGTATTTTTATTCATATTATTTTGACCATGATGTACCATGTCTGAGAAACCAACCTAATAGGCATGATGATCGAGACAATACAGATCTTTTAGCACCACCATTTTTAATATTCAATCAACCAGGTAAAGAAAGTTCGAAAGTTGGTCTACTTCGGTATTTGAATGAGGTGGAGCTTAAATCAGCTACGACAAATGTACTATTAATTTGTTCCAAGGTCCTGCCTTTTTATAAGTGAGTATGTTTATATTAACGACAATCATTCAAGGACTATATAAGCTTTAACTAATGAAAGTCATAACTTAATCGGACAGTTACTTCGTGTCTTTACACGGGAATGCTGCTGTTTATCCTATGTTTTCAGCGTGGTTTAGAGAATATGTAAGTGTAACTTAATTATTTAACATAATATACACTTTTGTTCTATCTTATGTATAGTTAAATTCTAACTCTGCTTGAACTTTTTTTTAGGTTCATAATCCGCTTAATTATGACCCAAATGACCAATTTTTACATGATATAGCTTGGGGACCTGATACTAAAGTCATAAAGTTTTCTAAGTACTCTGTCAATGGGTACAAATTTCATACATAAGAGTTATCTAAAGGCAAGACAACCAACAATAGTGGGGTTTGGGTGAAAGGTGATGGAGGTGTTGATTATTATGGTGTGCTTCAGGAGATTTTAGAACTTGATTATCATATTGGTTGGCCAAAGAAAAAGTTGGTTCTCTTTCGGTGTAAGTGGTATGATCCTACGCCTAGGTTAGGTACAAAGGTGCACCCTCAGTACAACATAATCGAAATTAAGCGTACAAGGGAGTATGGACTGTATGATCCATTTATCATTGCACAAAATGTGAAGCAAGTGTATTACGCTCTTTATCCTTTGTGTAAGAATAAATCTACATAGTGGGTAGTTATAAAAACAAAGCCTATGGGTAGATTTGAAGTAGAGGATGCATTGAATGTAGCGTATCAGAATGACATTTCAAGTGTTGAAGAAAGGGTGGATGATGAATTAGCAGGTGATTTGCAAAATAGCGAAGGCCTATATGAAGAATTTGATCCTTCTAAACTTAGATTGAATGTTAATGATTATGGAGAAGGAACATCCGAGGCAAATAATGAGGAAAATCCAACTGATGAAAATAACATAAGCGAGGAGGAGTTACTTGATGAAAATGAAACAAGTGATGAGGAAGAATCGATGGATGAATAGGAGTCAAGTACTGAGGAAGAATTGATGAATGACTATGAAACAAACGATGAAGATTGAGTTATTATTAATAGTAGTATGTAGTAACATGGTCTTGAATTGTATTTTAGTTGCTGCTTTTTGTTATTTTACTTGACACTATACTATCTTTTTTTGTTAACATTTGTAGTGCCAGTAAGAACATGCAGGTTGTTGGATTAAATAACAATGATGAATTTTTATAGTATTTGTGTGTTGTCTGTTTTATTCAATTGGTACTACAGGAAAGAACTATCCATTTTATATGTGCAGAAGTAAAAAAAAAATTATTTTGTATGAACACTTGCTATAGTTTTGTTTCATTCGTTGATATTGTGTTTGTTTCCTTTTTAGTAAGAATTTTCTATCCACTTTCCGTATCTATATCATGTCAAAACACTTTATGATGCAGGCAAGAACTCGGTGGTAGAAACGACAATCTAAAGTCTTGGTAAGAACTTCCGGCCTAAGTATTTAAAGTATATATCTGCCTACCTTGTAACAAACATAACTATTCTTAAATTTGGTTGTTCTTTCCTTTTCAGGTGGGTAGTAAAGAAAATCAATGGCCTCAAAAGGTAATGTTAATGGACGACATAAGAAAAGTAAGAAAGGAGCACCACCACCTATTACCATAACTCCTCAATCGGCTACTTTAAATATTCCTCTCCCTCCTAGATGCACTATTTCACTACCAAATGCATTTTTCATTCCTCCACCGTCTGACCAGTTGCATACCTCTTCATGTCAAAATAGTTTGTATAGTAGCTCTTCATTAGTGCCTTCGACATCATCTGTACCAAGCCTTTTTGGATTGAGAGTTGGAGTTCCTAACACACCAATATCGTCATCCATTGATAATGCACCAACACCTAATGCTACAACACCTGTTTCTCAAAATTTGTAATTTAAAAATGTATTAGATTATGACAATGTTGGGAGGCTATGAATCATCCCTTATCGTAATGGGTAAGTAACACTTAAATTTTTCTTAATTTTCAAAACCTAAGTTGGTGGTTTAATATAATCTTATTGCAGGTTCATTCCAACATATGTCGTCGGGCATATGGTTATAGAAGCAATTAAACCATTTTTCACAAAGCCGTGGAATAGTTGGTCAGAGATTCCATGGGAAATTAGAATTGTCATGTGGAAATAATTTATGGTATAAGCAGTTTTATAAGCTATGAATCTCATTACCTAAAGCTAGTTTTTCCATTGTTTCCATTAACTCATTTTATGACTTTTTATTAAATTATTTTGCAGACAAAGTATACATGGAATGATTGTCATGATAATGAAATAGACTATATTTTTTAGCTTAAAAGCATCTCAACAGGTCAAAGAACACTTGTATGAGGCTCGGAGGAAATTGATAAAATCTGGTTGGTTGAATGATGAAGTGTGGACTCAGTTCTTGATATTATGGGACACTCCTGAATTTAAGGAGAAGAGGGAACGAGGAAAGGCAAATAGAGCCTCTGAAACGGGTGTCTCGCTGCACACCGGAAGTTCGATGAGTTTCGCTACCCACCAACGAAGACTGGTACTATTCTTGTCCAACCCCTTTGTCCATTTACACATGATACATTGAGTAATAATTTGTTGTTATTGTCGAATTTGTATCTTCTGCTGCTGCTGATAATTATGTTGTAAAAGGGGATGTGATAATTGCTTTCTTCTTTTTTGGACTATGTTCAATTCTGGCATCGAGAATAACACGTTCCATATATTGGCATGGTGACCCATTTATAGCTTTGAATAGAAAACTAGTGTCTGCAACCATGTTGGTGTTTCTCCCATTTTGGTTTATTCTAAAACAGCAAATCTGAGCCCTCCATAAGCTATCAGTTTCATTCTCTTTGATGTTATAAATTGGATTGCATTTTTTTAACTAGGACAGTCTCTTGTTTTTTTGTACTTCTGCTGCTGCTGATAATTATATTGTAAAGTGGCTGTGATGATTGGTTCCTTATTTTTTGGACTATGTTTAATTATGGCATCCAGAATAACACGTCCTATATATAGGCAGGGCGACCCGGTTATGGATTTGAATTGCAAACTGGTGTTTGTAGCCATATTGGTGTTGCTCCTCTTTTGGTTTATTCTAAAACAACAAATCTGAGCCTCCATAAGCTGCCTGTTTTATTCTCCATAGGTGTTAGTGTATTGTACATCTTTTTTATCATGAATCTATCAATGCTCACCATTGTTTGCAACCTGGTACCAACACCACCATTCAGAGTGTTGAGAAGTTTCCTGATTTTAAATATTTTTCTGATGACCTACGTAGCATTCTGAGGAGCCTGACAACTATATCAATTGTTTTATGCTTCATATAATATATATGTACCCATTTAACCCATAGAAAATCTTTCTTGTTCGCTAGGGCCCAAATTTGTTTGATCACAACAACTTTGTTCCACCTGTACATGCTCAAGACATTGAGGCCTCCTGCTTCTCTTGCTTGGCATATTTTCTCCCACGAAACTAGGGCCCTCTTTGAAACCTCCACTGAACTTGTCCAAAGGAAAGTTCTACAAGCTGTTTTAATAAGCTTTAATATCCTCTAGGCTATTTTAATCTCTTGTTTTTTTGTGTTTCTACTGCTGCTGATAATTATGTTGTAAAAGGGTTGTGATGATTCCTTCCTTGCTTTCTGGACTATGTTCAATTCTGGCATGGAGAATAGCACATTTCATATATTGGCATGGAGACCTGTTTATGGCTTTGAATAGCAAACTAGTGTCTGCAGCCATGGTGGCGTTGCTCCTCTTTTGGTTTATTCTAAACAGCAAATCTGAGCCTCCAGAAGCTGGCTGTTTCATTCTCTTTGATGTTATAAATTGGATTGCATTTTTTAAACTAGGACAGTCTCTTATTTTTTTGTGTTTCTGCTACTACTGATAATTATGTTGTAAAGGGGCTGTGATGATTGCTTCATTCCTTTCTGGACTATGTTCAATTCTAGCATCGAGAATTACACGTCCCATATATTGGCAAGGCGACCCGGTTATGGATTTCAATAGCAAACTGGTGTCTGCAGCCATGTTGGTGTTGCTCCTCTTTTGGTTTATCTAAAACAGCAAATCTGAGCCTCCATAAGCTGGCTATTTCATTTTCTTTGATGTTATAAATTGAATTGCATTTTTTAAACTAGGATAGTCTCTTATTTTTTTGTGCTTCTACTGCTGCTGATAATTATGTTGTAAAGTGGTTGTGATGATTGCTTCCTTCCTTTCTGCACTATGTTTAATTCTGGCATGAACTTTTACAGTAGCATTGACCTATATATGGCTAAAATTTTGAAGAGTTTCTTAAATGGAGGAGTAGAAGTACCTCAAACTAAGACCTTCGAAGAGACACATAAAAAGAAAAATTCAAACAGTACAAGAGAAGAATGGGTGGAACCGCGTTCTAAGGATGAATATGTAAGATAATAAAGTTTGTATATATTATTTTCTTATTATTCAACTTAGCTTGTTTACATAATAACAATTATTTCTCTTTCAGGAAGGATTTCTAAAAAGCATTGAAGATTGGCGTCAAACCCAACCTGCTTCAGAGGATGGTACCATAGTCTAACCATCGCCTGTTGATATGAATAAAATGTGGACAAATGTGGTAGGTGGTCCAAAAATAGGTCACACCTAGGGTCTTGAATTTAACCAATCCTCGAGTAGTTCTTCGCTAATGTTGCCCAACTCCACTTCTATTTTGCAAAATGCGGAAGAAATGGAAGCGATGAGAACAAAAATTAAAGAGTTGACGCAACACTGTGTCAAATTTGCCAAGTTTGAAGTGTTAGTGAAGAAGCATATGCCGCAAGTATTTGAGGATGGTGAAGATAGTGAATCAGCTGATTAGATTGTAGTGGTTAGTTTTTGTTTATGATTGTGACATTTACACTTACACTATTAGAATTGGTGTTTGTTCTAGATTGTGACGTTTACACTTATCTTAAAATGCTTAAACTATTTGATTCCGCTATTTGTTTTGGATGTTTCAAAGTGGTTGCAAATAATTTATATATTAAATAATTATTTATTAATCTTCTGACTACGATGGTCGGAAGATTAATAAATAATTATTTAATAAATACAATTTTTCCGACTACAGTGGTCGGAAATTATGTAGAAAAAATATTAATATATAAATTATTTTCGACCACTATGGTCGGAAATATTTTATTTATTAAATTATTATTTATTAATATTTCGATCAAAATAGTCGAAAATAATTTATTTTATTAAATAATTATGTATTAATCTTCCGACCATAATGATCGGAATTATTTTATTTATTAAATAATTATTTATTAATCTTCCGACCATAATGATCGAAAATATTTTATTTATTAAATAATTATTTATTAATCTTACCACCATATCGGTCGGAAGATTTTTATTTATTAAATAATTATTTTTAATTCTTAATTTATGTTTTCGACTATAATAGTCGGAAATTTCTGACGGATGTGGTCGGAAATATATTTTCGACAAGCTCTTTTCCGACAAGCAGAATGCGGTTGGAAAGTGGTCGAAAATTCCTTAGTTTCCGACTACATGTGCCATCGAAAAATATCAAATTTTTGGTAGTGCGTTAGTGGCGTATTTATCGAACGTAGGAACATTTGGATTTGATCTTCATGAAAGGAGGGTTTGTCTTCTTGTGGTATTTGATTATCAAGAAGAGAGGGTTTTAATCTTTATGAATATCCATGAATTTATTGGGACTTTTCAGATCTTATATCCCGTGAATTTGTGGGCTACTGGAGATGCCTCTTTAAAGGGATATTTCCCCCCTTTATATAGGCATAATTTAGGGTTTAGGTTGAGTAGCCATCAAGCTAGATTTAGGGTAAAGTAGCCCCCAAGAACTCTAACCAAAATTGAACTCTTTTTGTAGAGTCCACAAAATTTCAATGTCTACAAATGCCCCCTGCTTCAAGGCTTGTCAGAGTACTTGATGAAACTCAAAGACGAGTCTTGAAGTACCTCTTCCATCTTTACGATCCTGCGGCTATAGATTTGCATATTTGATTTATGAGAGAAGAGATGAAGGGCAGATTTGGTCCCACTGGGCGTGCCAATTTGTTTTCAACATAGTTTAAATTCATGAAAAATAAATTTTAACCACAAACAAAAATATGAAGAAACAAGAATTTTTTTATTGATAAACGATTGTGGTTACAAATCTGTTTCTCCCTTGATTCTTCTCTCATGATTTTCTGTGTTTTTGTGGGATATTGGAGATCTCGATCTTTTTACGAATACCCATCAGCTTATGGGATATTCAAGATGTCTGTTTAAGGGAACATGTTACCCTTTAAATAGGCGAGATTTAGGGTAAAATAGTCTTCTAGAACTCTAACAGAATTTGGATTCTTATTGAAGAGTCCACAAATTTTAGATGTCTACAAATGTCCCATGCTTCAAGGCTTGTCAGAGTGTAGACTTAATGAAACTCAAAGACGAGTCTTGAAGTACCACTGGGTATGTCTACAGTACCCATATTATATTATACACAAAAAACATAAAGTTCCTATAATCATATAAGATGAAACTATGACACTATCCATTGACGCCTCTTTGCAGAGAATTATCAATTATATAAATTCACTGTTTTACTTCACATTGAGTTATAATTGAAAAATTATATTAGTACTATTTTACAAGAATGATATTGTTACATATAGGTTAAAGATTACTTTTACCTTCATCAGTGACATAGCTACATAGATTGATGTGGTTAATCAAATAATCTTTATTGAAAATTATATTACTATTTTATAAGAATAACATTGTTACATATAAGTTAAAAATTGCTTTTAATAAATATAAAGTTACTCTTAATAGTCTTAAAGAAATCAATAGTTGTGCAATTATTTCATTAACACAAAGGCATCATCATGTACAGCAAAGCAAAAGAATCCCGCGTTATATAGTCAAGTTGGTGAGCTTAGAATCTTTCACTATAATGCAATGTACCTTTTGGATCTTTCTATAAAGATTTTAAAAAGGAAGGATGTCATTAATCATTATTATTACCCTATTCATTTATCTTTAATTTTTTTATATTTAAAATAATTTAATAATATTGATTTAATTTGAAAAACTAATGAGTAATTCATTATTTTGTATTTATTATACTCTTGTAATTAAATATTATTTATTATGTAATACATATTCTATATTCAAATGATGACTAAGTAAAATTAATTCTATTTTTTATTATTTCTTGAGGTGTGTCAATACGATAATAAATAAATAAATAAATAAAAATAAATAGAGGAACTGCAATTTAATGTGGACCATTGACTTTATAAGTCGTTATAGCTCTGTCCTTCTCTTCTATTTTGTATGATTGTATATTTTTTTAAATTTAAATTTAATATTTTTACTTTAATTTGGCATGCTTTGAAATTATAAATTTAAAGAGTATTTTAATTGCTATAATAGCTTTAATTTAAAGTTATAAATTTCATAATTTTTACCACATTTTAAAATTAATATCAATTAGATTTAGATACATAAATTAAAACGGGAGGAATATATATAATAAGAAGAGTCTAAATCTCACCTACTTCCATTTTTTTGCATGATATGCATGTCAACTTCTACGCGTCTACCCACTTGGAAAGGAACGAAAGGGCGAAGATACTTTAACTTTATTTTAAACTGCTTTTGTCTTTTTGCTTATTCTTTATTATATCAAGGCAATTACTCGGATTCGATCCTAAATTATTGGTAGTAAATTTAGAAATCAATCATGTGGTTATATATTTTCTCCGCTCATTTTTACTTGTTCACTATATTAAAAATAAATTTTTAATCATTTTATCAATAGTTATATAATACAATTATTATCTAATATATATTTTTTCAAGTATTCAGAGGGTGTATAATAAAATTAAACCTTTTATTTATTATTTCTTAATCTGTTTGTCAAATCAATAATGAACAACTATTGATGGACGAAGAAAATGCAAACAACAGTTGACTTGAAAACTATTTTATTTTAATTATTCGATTAATCAAACATACTTTGCCCAACTAATTTGGATTCATAAAAAATTTAGTGGGCATATTATTTAGTTTTTTTTTTTTTTTGGTAAATCAAGGATTCATTCATTCATTCACAAAGTAGTAGAATGTAAGAAGTTTGAGGATCCACCCTCGTTAGACAGTTGAGGTAGATGATTGTCAATAAGGTCTGAATTACAAAAATTAACTTTTCTAGCATGTCTGCTTCCACCTCCTTCATAGTGTACATTAGAGGAACTTCCAAAATCTCAACATTACGGGATAGGATCCCTTTAGTGCTTTCCTTAGCTAAGTTGTCTATTGCTCTATTCTGCTCCCTGAGGATGGGTTGAATGGTGTTGACTCCCAATTCCTGCATCAGTTTTCTGCACTCAAAAAGCATGTTAGTGTTTGAGAGATTGCCATTTTCTATCATGGTGCAAGCAAAAGTAGAGTCAGATTCGACAATTAGAGGGAATGCAAGATTTTTGTTGTTAGAAATTTTTAGGCCAGTAGCAATTGCCAAGAGCTCTGCTGAATGAGGTTAGTGTATATGCATGTTTTGGTAAACCCAGTAACCCAATTTCCTTGATGGTCTCGGATCAGGCCCCCAATGCATCATCTACTTGTGGCATGGGAGGTTGATCCATCAACATTAAGTTTGAGTGTCCCCGGCATTGAGGGGTCCATTTAACTTGAATGGTGGCATTTTGGCGCTCATTTTCCTTCTTCGGGTGAATGACTAGATGGTATTCAGTAGCATTATTTATGACCTGGATAACATCTATGGGAGAACTCTTGCTTTTGAAATTACAATCATTTCTGGATAGCCAGATATTCTACAGGCTAAAGGGTATAATGGTGGACCAAGGAAGATAGTTGTTAAAGTTTTTCTGGTGAATGACATCCCATGTATGCTTCCAATTTGCCACATTTAGCATGGAAGAATCAAAAGTTGCTATGGAGGAGTTTTTGGATGCTAAGGTGTTCCAGAAGGCTTGAGCTTTGGGACAGTTATGATTCATATCTTCTCTATTATGGTTGCAAGATTTGCAGGAAGGGTCGAAGAAGATTCCAATATTGTGAAGGTATTGGTTTGTGGGGATCCTTTCATGGTGGAAAAGCTAGAGGAAGGTCTTTATTTTGTTAGGGATTTAGAGCTTCCATATCTAAAGAAATTCCTTGGTGGGTTCTCTCGAGGTTATGGCTCTATCAATCAGGTGATAGGCGCTATTGGTCGTGAATTTTCCAGAGCTGGTGAGTCCTCAGACAATGTTGTCTTCTTTTTCCTAGTTGATGAATAAATGATAGTCTCTAATGATAGTGGTAATGAACGAGGGAGGGATAGAGAGGTTGTCCAGTTCCCAAGAGTTGTTTCTGAAGATATCCTTGATTTTAACCTTGTGGTCATTGGTATTGAGAGGCCCTTGGAAATTATTTCTTAAGGTACCAAGATCATGGAGCTAGGGGTCCATAAGAAAGCTAACTCTATTTCTTTTGCCAATGGTCAACTTGGAGACTTCCCTACGTTATTTCTAGCCTTTTCTGATACACTTGCAGGTTCTAGAGATTGGTCACTACTAGAAAACATTAAATTTCCGACGGTCAATGTAGTCGAAAAGTGATCAAAAATTAAGGTATTTTCGACTACTTTCCGACTACATGATGGTAGTCGGAATATAGTTTATCGAAAAAACTTTTTCGACTATTGTTGTCGGAAATCTCCGGCTACTTTAGTCAAAAATGTAGTCGGATATTTAACAAATAGTTATTTAATAATTATTAAATTTTCGACTACTCTAGTCGAAATAATTAAAATTATTAAATAATTATTTATTAAATTTTCGACTAAAGTAATTGAAAAATTAATATTTAATAATTTTAATTCTTCCGACTACTGTAGTCGGATATTTAATAAATAATTATTTAATTATCTTAATTATTCTGACTACAGTAGTCGAAAATTTAATAAATAAATATTTAATAATTATAAATTTTTCGACTACTGTAGTTGGAAGTTTAATAAATAATTATTTAATAATTGTTATTATTTAATAATAATTATTATTTAATAAATAATTATTTAATAAATAATTATTTTGCATTCGCTTACACTGCTTTCAAATTATAAATGACATAACTAATGTATTGTTCACAACAGGATCAAACACGATAAAAATTTATAAATACAACCACTTTAAACCATTCAAAACAAACATCAAATCAAATAGTTTAAACATGTAAATGTCACAACCAAAAACAAGAACAATAACTACAATCTAATTATCATCAGATTCATTATCTTCCTCGTCCTGAAATACTTGCAGCATGTGCTTCTTAACCAACTCCTCCAATTTATCAAATTTAGCAAACCTAGCATCATTAGCTGCACATTTCTGCGTCAACTCCATAATTTGCTTTTTCATCGCTTCCATTTCTTCCACAGTTTGCAAAGTAGAGGAGGAACTGGGAAACAACGAAGGACTACTCGAGGATTGGAGATCCCCTGTCCCGTAGGTTCTACCGTTCTTTGGACCACCTACCACAGTCGTCCACATATTATTCAGCTCTGCAGGTGATGGTTGGACCATGGTACCATCCTCTGAAGTAGGTTGGATTTTTCGCCACTCTTCTAAGTTTTTTTTAAATTCTTCCTAAAAGAAAATTATTTATCAGTATGTAAACAAGCAAAGTTGAGTAATAATAAAACAATGTATGTAAAAGTTACTATCTTACATATGCAATCCTAGCACGCGGTTCGACCCAATCTCCTCTTGTACCGTCCTTATTTTTCTTTCTATGTGTCTCTTCGTAGACCTCAAGAAAAGGGCGCTCTTTTCCCTTATTTTCATATTCCTGCAAAATTTTAGAAAAAAAAATAATGCAAGTATGAAGACAAGTCTGGGCAGCAACCCAGGGGATGTAGTACTTTGATAATGCAAGTATGTCTGCAGGAAACGAAGAGTGCTTAACAAACTCTGCACCTATAGTGAAATCTATCCTCTCTAAATTTCTCTTCTTACTCGGTAACTACCACCTCAATACGTACATTTACTCCTCCAAACAATTTCTAATTCCTAGTTGTCCATCTATGATAGATTATCCCCCTAGATTTCAGCTATCACTTCGTTGAACAGTCACTAGTTAAACAATTTCTTCTTTAAATTTCTCTTCTTACTCTGTAACTACAACCTGTCTAAGGTGTAGGTAAATCTAGTGAAATAGTCACTAGTGAAACAACCAATTTTTTTCAGCTGCATAAAACTTGTACATCTCTTAGACAGTTTAGGTAAATCTATATTCTTTAAATTTCTCTTCTTACTCTATAACTACAACGTCAATACGTATATCTACTCCATCCCTCAGTCCTGATCCACTGTTTCCCACATAACAGCCGTCCTTCCACTCATTTGGAAGATTTGCTACAATTCCCATCCAAGGAAATGCATATTTCTCGTCAACATCATTCCCATGATGTGTTGGCTATAATTCAGTTTCCATTTCATCATACATTGTTACTGAATCTTTCCTCAGTAGATCATTGCTCAATTACCTTGTAAGACCTAAATGCTTCCCTTTATCGTTCACTTTCCGTGAGCTAGCTTTGCTCACTCCCCAATAATGTTGGACAAGGTCATAAAAACTGTAGGCCTATTTTTTTTTTCCAGGATAAAAAGGATATTGGTAAACTTTACCAGATATCTTTTCCTTCCCATAACCTTTCTTTAATTTCTGATTCCATGTATCAGCATATTCTTCCATCTCTGACTCACTAATATCGGTTTGCTCTTCAGATGACATTGACATCTTTCAGAAAACCTAAGACAACAAATGACCAAGATTATACATATGCATACAAGTAAATATATAGTACATATGAATGGAAACAAAGAAAAAGGGACTTGATATATATATCTGAAATAAAGAAGCATGTATGAGTTATTGAACAGAGAGTTGCACATTACATAAATAATCAATCAAGTTAGATACAGGACATTATTTGATTCAAGTAACAAGCCTTCGACTTTTTGTAAAGAAATATCAATTAACTAATCTGCTCGATAAAATTAAGCATAAATGAGAATGACATATAGTGTCTTTAGACAAGGGAACCAGAGGGCTACTTCTCAAAAGATCAATGAACCAAACACGTGCTCATTTAAACTGTCCCTCGAGCAGGAAATTCAATCAAATGAATCGCTAAACATATCTACTATGACTGTGTTTTGCAACACATATATGTTGGAGGTCGATCACTATAGAAAACAACAGTCAGGGAGGCTACCGCCACCCATATTTTAATATCGCAACAAGATCAAAAGGTCTCTAGAATCCCTGCCAGTTTAGTCTAAGTGTTGTACCTGAATTCCAGCTATCACCTCTCCGTCTTGTACCTGAATTCCATCCCATTGCATAATGGGATCCCTGCCAGTTTAGTCCAAGTGCAGTCTATAAACAAGTGCTGATTCTATTGCACTGCCTGCATATCAAATAAGAAGCATCTAGTTGTCTCTCCTTGGTAAGCAACCTTCCCTGAACAACCAGTCATACTATAAATGCGTAGATGGAGTTACTGCACTCCAAATGAGTTAACAATCTCCAGCTCCCTTTCAGTCCAAATAATGGCAGTTAAGGCAACTGTGACCTAGAACCATCTAACTAAACCACTAATTCTCTTCTTCTTACTTTCTGAAAGCATTAGGAAGTGTGATACAAGATCAAGTTCACAACAAAAAAAACAAGCAATAAAAAGAGCAACAAGATGTCAACAACAATGCTAGTGAATCGAAATAGGCCACACACGGCTTCACTATGTCATGGTTTAAAACATTGAACTAAATTGAACAAATCAAAAATTTAAGCTAATATTACCAGTCTTCGTCGGTGGGTAACGAAACTCATCGAACCTCCTGTGTGCAATGAGCTACCCGTTTGAGATGCTCTATTTGCCTTTGCCCGTTCCCTCCTCGCCCTAAATTCAAGAGTATCCCATTTTTCCAAGAACTTGACCCATACATCAGCATTCAGCCAACCAGGTTTTTTCAAGCTTCTCCGGGCCTCATATAAGTGTTCTTTGATTCGTAGAGCTACTTTGAACTTAAAAATGCGTTGTATTTCATTTTCATGACAAGAATTCCATGCACACTTTGTCTGCAAAATAGTTTAATCTAAATTCATGAAATGAGTTGACGGATATAACGGTAAATTCATCATTGAAAGCATACTGAAATGTTAAATTCTTTGATTTTTATTATACCACAAACTGGTTCCACATAAGAACTCTGATGTCAAGTTTAATCTCGTTCCAACTACCCCACGACTGCGTGTAAAATGGTTTAATTTCTTCTATAATCATATGTCCACCGCTAGATGCGGAAATGAACCTGCAATAAAATTATATTAAATTATCTTATCTTTTAAAAATTTAAAAAATTATAGAAAAATATAAGGTTTACTTACCCATTACCACCATCAGGGGCGATAATTAGTCTGTCGTTGCCGTCATATTCTACTACCTCTTTAAATTTCGAAAACTGGGAAGCAGTTGTTGTAGCATTAGATGTTGTAGCACTATCAATGGATGGTGATGTTGATGTTCTAGCACCTTCAATTCTCAATCCATAAAGTCTAGGTGTGGATGATGTTGAAGGTACAGATAAAGAGCTACTATGCAGACTAGTGTGGGGAGAAGAGGGCTGGAACTGGTGGGGCGGTGGGGGCATGAAAAATGCATTTGGTAGTGAAATATTTGCCCTTGGAGGAGGAAGAATATTTGTAGTAGCTTGTTGAAGAGTTGTGGTAACAGTTGGTGGTGGTGGTGTATATTGACCTGCGGGAAGATTATCAGTTCCTTTCTTACCTTTCTTATGCCGTCCTTTACCAAGACCTTTTGATGCCATTGATTATCTTTATTAAGCTCCTGAAAAAAAGAACCACAATATAAAATAATTAGTTGTATATAAGCACTGGTTATATAGAGCAAGTTCAACCATTGACTCTTCACATATAAAGGTAACAAATTCAACTTGCTGATGTAGAATAAGTACCTTTAACAGTCCATATTGTAGAACAAATGTGTTTATCATGTAATACACACTAGTAAAAGTAACTCCTTGTTTTGACTTCTCAACTTAAAAATAACAGGTTTGGATCCCACTGTAGTGTTATATTACAAATACAGATGAGTATTCCATGCATCAACATTCAACACAGAATTCTAAAAATCAAGTATATGATATGATGTTCACCAAAATTTTTGCACCATTAACATTGTTGATGTATGGATTATAAGTCAAAAAGCAATCCTAACAAGCATAAATTCCAGTGACAAGTCAGAGGAACCAGCAGGTACTAATTTCCAGAAGGCTATGTTGCTCGGACGCTATCAATTGATGCCTTACCCGTGTTGGATATTACAAAACTACAATAATCTTTGGAGGATCAGGCAGTCCGCACGCACCCATTAGTACTTTGAAAAGTTCAGGCAACATAGCCAAAAGGTCAGGGAAAAATCATGAGGAATGTCCTTGTAAATACTGTCTGCACAAGTGAAAATTTCAAGCAATAGGATCATACGTGCGAAGAATTTCAAGCAAAATGAGTTACTTTAGATTATAATGATCCAAGAATATGTGAACCAAGAGTTCTCTGCCTGTTTCATCTTCTGCAGAGGCAACAGGAAAATCTGCAGATCAAAGAGTTCTCATACAACAAATAACCAACTCGGAGGTAACTTCAGAAAATTCCCCAGGCAAAGTAGGAGTTGAAGAAACAATTGTATCAGAAAATTAATAAGGTAAGATGGAAACAGGATTATCAATCGAAGTTTGTCAAAGAAGCATTGGATAGTTTTTTATTTCCTAAACACATTGAATGGTTGTTATTCGTACATAAAGATAATACAAGTTGCTTATGGTAATATAAGATGAGTAATAAGACGGTATGCTAAATTTGTCAAACGGCCCTTCACGGAGCAAATGGGCCACCCAAATCCAAATTTTCAAAAACACACCTAAAATATAGCATTTTATTGTCAATTCACATAGTAAAACTATCACTCCCTCTTTATATTAAAACACACCGCGACATTGAGTTGGCCTACACGCCATGTGGCCATTCAAAAAGTTTAGTAGATTAATTGAACCATAGATAATTGTAATAAGAAAAAGCTAGCAATCATTTTTCTATAGCATCAGAAGTTCCAAAATGAGTATTGCAAATATTCTCAACTAACTTTTCCTATCACATATATTATAATCATAGCTTAGTCAAACATTATTAGACCCTTAACGCTTGAAAATCATGTCAGTATTTTAACTATCATGCATGACCAAGAAGGACCAAGAAGGACAGATACAAATTTCATACGATGTAGATAGGAGAATCATACAGATAAGTGCAGTGTACTAAGAAAATGCAACAAGACAAGTAAATCATGTTGCATAGTTACTGGCACTACAAATGTTAACAAAGAAAAGATACTATATTGTCAAGAAAAATAGCAAAAAGAAATAGCTAAAATATAATTCAAGACCTTATTACAACACACTACTACTATTAATAACAACCCAATCCTCGTCGCTTGTTTCATAGTCATTCATCAATTCTTCCTCATCACTTATTTCATATTCATTCATCGATTCTTCCTCGTCACTTGTTTCATTTTCATCAAGTAACTCTTCCTCGCTTACTTCATTTTCATCAGTTGGATCTTCCTCGTCATTTGCCTCGGATATTCCTTCTCCATAATCATGAACATTCAATCTAAGTTCGGAAGGATCAAATTCTTCATATAGGCCTTTTTTATACTGCAACTCACCTGCTAATTCATCATTCACCCTTTCTTCGGCACTTGAAATGTCATTCTGATACGTTACATCTAATGCATCCTCCACTACAACTCTACCCACGGGCTTTGTTTTTATAACTACCTGCCATGCAGATTTATTCTTTTTCAAAGGATAAGGAACGTAATACACTTATTTCATATTTTGTGCAATGACAAATGGATCATAGAGTCCATACTCCCTTGTACGCTTAATTTCAATTATTTTGTACTGAGGATGCACCTTTGTACCTAACCTAGGCGTAGGATCATACCACTTACACCAAAATAAAATTAATTTTTTCTTTGGCCAACCAACATGATAATCGAGTTCTAAAATCTCGTGAAGCACACCATAATAATCAACACTGCCATCACCTTTCACCCAAACCCCACTATTGTTGGTTTTCTTTCCCTTAGAGAACTCTTTTGTATGAAATTTGTACCCATTGACAGAGTACTTAGAAAACTTTCTGACTTTAGCATCAGGTTCCCAAGCTATATCACGTAAAAATTGGCTATTTGGGTCATAATTAAGTGTATTATGAACCTATAAAAAGTTCACAAAAATTAGAATTTAAATATACATGAGATTGAACATTGCTAGTAAATCATGTTAAATATTTAAGTTACACTTACATATTCTCTAAACCACACTGAAAACATAGGATAAATAGCAGCATCTCCGTGTAAAGCCACGAAGTAGCTGTCCGACAAAGTTATAACTTTTATTAGTTAAAGCTTAGATAGACCTTGAATGATTGTCCTTAATATAAATATACTCACTTATAAAAAGGCAGGACCTCGGGACAATTTAATAATACATGTGTTGTAGCTGACTTAAGTTCCGCCTCATTCAAATATCGAAGTGGACCACCTTTCGGACTCCCTTTACCTGTTTGATTGAATATTGAAAATGGCGGTGCTGAAGGATCTGTATTGTCTCCATCATCATGTCTATTAGGTCGGTTTTTCAGACATGGTACATCATGTTCAAAATCACATGAACAAAAATAAGAGGTCTCTTTAGCCAAATAAGCCTCACATATTGATCCCTCAATTCGGGATCTGTTTTTTAAGGTCTGCTTATATTTGCCAATAGTCCTGTATAGTATGATCTTTTAGATGAAATAAAATTATTAAAACACATGAAGGTAAATATTAAAAGTTTATACCTCTCAAAGGGATACATCCATCGGCACTGAACAGGCCCTCCAAGTCATGCCCCTCGCACAAGGTGAATTGGAAGATGCTTCATAACATCAAAAAAAACAAGAGGAAAATTTTTTGCCAACTTGTTTAAGGTTAAGCAAATGTTGATATCCATCAAAGATAGGTTTTCCTCCCTTAATTTGTTAGAACATAAATCTTTGAAAAATAAGCTTATCTCTGTTATGGGCTTCCAAATTCTATCGAGAAATGCACAGAATGCAATAGGCCTCAATGACTCCATGAAAATGTGACAGTCATGGCTCTTCATAGAGGTCAACTTTCCTTCCTTCATGTCAACACACCTAGATAAATTTGATGCATATCCATCTGGCATTTTCAAATTGTTAACCCAATCACAAATCAGTATTCTATCCTCCAAAGTGAATGTGTAACTGGCCTTGGGCTTTTGAATCTTATTGTTTAACTATGTCAGGTACAACTCACTGCGCCGACAATACTCTTTTAATTCTATCTTGGCCTTCAAGTTATCTTTTGTTTTGTTACTTACATCCATCACAGTATTAAACAAGTTGTCGAAGAAGTTTTTCTCAATATGTATTGGATCCAGATTATGAGGAAGGAGATTATCCTTTCAATAATCTAACTCCCAAAATATGCTTCGTTTAGTCCAGTTATGTGTAACACCATAACCAGGTATCCTGGATGGTGGAGACTCTATTACCTTAGGCAGATTCCTCACTCTATCCCAAATTTTTTCTCACGACAAAATTGGCGGTGGCTCCTCATAATCAGTCTTATTCTTCATAAAATCACTAGTATTTCTCCTAAACTCATGTTGCATTGGCAAGCATCGACGGTGGCAGTCAAACCATGAGTTTTTACCCCCCATGTTTCAAAGTGAGTGCTTTTGTGTCTTCCATGCAACAAGGGCAAGCTAACTTGCCCGCAGTCGACCACCCAGACATCATTCCATAAGAAGGAAAGTCATTTATAGTCCACATCAAAGTAGCACGCAATGTAAAGTTTTGTTTCATTGATACATCATATGCTTCCACGCCTTCATGCCTCAATAAGTTCAACTCATCAATCAATGGCTGCAAATATACATCAATCAAAACTTTTGGATTGCGAGGACCTGAAATAATGCAAGTTAGAAATAAATACTGACTCATCATACACTTTTTTGGCAGGTGATTATAAGGAGTCACAAACACTGGCCAACATGAATATGGTGTAGCTGAGACAGAAAATGGAGTGAATCCATCAGTAGATAATCCCAACCTAATGTTTCTTGGTTCACTAGAAAAATCCAGATACACACTATCAAAATGCTTCCATGCTTCTCCATCTGACGGATGACATAAAACACCAGATGGTCTTTTATTTTCATAGTGCCATCTCATATAAGGGGCAGAGCTCATTGACGCATACAACCACTTTAACCGTGGTATAAGGGGTAAGTAATGCATCGACTTCACAGGAACCTTCTTTCCTTTGGCATGTATGACTTCCTTATAACGAGGCAGATTACAAAATTTACAATGTTCTAAATTTGCATCTTCCTTATAGAATAATATGCAACCTTTCTCGCAACAGTGAACCCTCTCTGATGAAAGTCCTAACTTAGAAACCAACTTTTTTGTTGTGTAGAAATCCTTGGGTAAGTCAAGTTTATTTGGGTTAAGTTCATTCATAATTCCAATGATAGAGTTCATGCCCTCTTGAGAAATTGAATAATCTGACTTAATACTCAGTAACCGAACGGCAACAGATAACTTAGAATGCACTGATCCTTCATACAATGGATGACTAGCTTCTTTTAACTGTTCATAAAAGTGCTTAGTCTCATCATTTGGTTTATTTTGAGCCCCTGAGTATGTCCCAAAAGCATCCCTGACCATCTCACTATATTGTGAACTTTCAACATTATTCTCTCTTATTGGACTTTTAACATAATTTTGAAAAGTAAAATTATTAGCAGCACTAGTCTCTCCATGAGCTGTCCACACAGTATAATTTAATATAAAACCTTTCCTATAAAGATGTAATGTAACATCATCTGGACTCAATAACTTGCAACACTTGCCATTCCAATAAGGACTTCTAATTGTCTCTTCAATAAGAAAATCATTAAGTGTCATTGCTTTAGAAATAAATCTAGCTACCCCAGCTTTATATTCCTCCCTCAACCCCATACGGTTAGGATAAAGTCTATTATAAATCCATGTACGATCTTTATTTTCCATCTACACAAGAACGAAAACAATAATTATCGAGAAGAGAAACAAAAATAAAAGAAATAAAATAATAACAGGATTGTTTAGAGATGCTACTACGCAGTGAACACAAGCAGAAAACTAAGAGATTCAATATAAAATATTAAAGCAGCAAGCAACAATACATTTTTTAATTAAAAGAATAATTTTATTATCAGTTAAAGGAATTCAATCCATGTGATAGCTTAGCAAACAAGATAAAATAAAGGCAAAAAGGGAGACAAGCAGACTAGGTACAGAATTTAAAAGAAGAAAATAAAAAGAAAGCGCATGTTGAAAACACTAAAGAGGTTTCACTATGACCACGTCCATAAACTCTTGTACCATAAATGACACAACAATGAAGACTAGGGTCTGCTCATCAATCAAAGGTACTAAAAATAGACCACGTAGAAAATGGAATAAATTTTTACCTCGAATCAGTGAAGACGTGAGGGAATTTCTTGATTGATCTTCAATACCGTCACCTAAGAATGCTGATTTGATTCTTCCAGACCTGTTTCAGCAACTCTGACAAAAGAAAAGCATTCCACATTAATGTTTTGAAGGACCAAACTAAGTACATCACATAGAAGTATACGGAATGAACAAATTACAAATGAATACAATAGTAACATACGTGACCGCTGAAGCAAATAAAAATGCACATCAAATTCTTATGTCATTATTTAAGGGATATGTTACACACAAGAAAATAAATGTATTTGAACTCTTTATTTGATTAAAAATGCATCAATAGAAAATTGGGAAAGGCATCTGAAATAGCATCAAATAGTTAAGAGAGCAGCATTGATGAATGTACGCCCTCCAAACACTAAGCACCAAACTAACAAAACATGAATCCCAAGTAACATGAAAACCACGTAACAACATTATCAATTTCTTGTACATCAAAGATGTTATAGAGGAAAAATTTGATGGGGATGTTCTATCAACAAATAAGAATCCAACAAATGATATGGAGAATACTATTCCGGACATCTCAATATACAGAGCAACGACACAGCATGACACATAATTTATTTCTAAATAAATGGACACTGGAAGCATCATTTTTCACATTCTACAAAATGATTTGGAAGACTAAACATGGTCATGCTAAAGAATCTCTGTCAATGTCTGAAGCTTGGGATTTAACCAAGTCTATATAACGAAGTGCAAATTTACAAATGAAAGTTGAAACTATTTATAAAACCACTTACTTTAACTTTAATGAAAAAAATTATAATCAAATATAAGTGGCACGTTTAAAGTTAGAAGTTTCAAAAAACTTAATCACCGCACAAATGTAACGACATGTTTAAATTTTTAAGTCGAGTCAAAATATGCTACATAAAATAAAAATGGAAGAATATTTTAATCTATCATCAACTTGTGTAATGGACATATTGGTCAAAACCAATATTAGAGAAGTGGAACGAGACAAAGAAATTCTACACTACTGCCAAATATGAAAACACAGGACATGATATACATCTCTATTTTAGTGTCCTTTGTAATTGATTCAAAAGAATTGGAAGATATATCAATTGATCCAAAAAAATTAAAAAATAATGACCCAACAAAGGATGTGGGGATGGGATTATTTTAATTTACCCTCTCTAATCCCAATAGCAAAAGGCAAATGTGGGGAGCCTTAATCACATGCTTAAGAGTCATGGACCACACATAATCATCATCATCAACTCCATTTAGTTTCTAGATAAATCTTCTGTTCTTGAAAATCCCACACAAATTTCAGTAAAATGTTTTGGCTTAGACAGGAATTGAAGAAGAACATTAGAAATTGAACATGCAAATGAGAGAGAGATAAACGAGTCCTAAATGGGTCGGGCCGATTCCATCTTTAACTTCCCTCTATAAATACAAGCAAAAAAATATAGGTGAACTACGATCTGATATAGGTAGGGATCATTACAGTGCACTTATATGTGTGTATATTATTTTGTTATCTTACTTACTTACTTTTTTTTTTGTTTTTGCTTGTGTTGTTTTGCAGTTGAGCCAAACTTTGAGCTTCTGAACATAAAGATTAAGCTAGAAAAAGCAATTGTGTTGAGCAAGGAAATGGTGACACCAGTGAAGTATGTATCTGTTACCTTAAATTTTTTGACCTTCGATCTTCAGTAAAAATTTTAACCTTAGAAATCGGATCTTCGATCTTCAGCACAATTTTTTGACCTTCGAATTTTGATATTTTCAACAACAGAAAACTTTAGTCTCTAAATGTTTGAATTTGAGTAGTGAGTAGTGAGAGAGACAGTGAGAGATGTGAAATAAAAATGGGATCAGTAAAGTTTAAACCCTAATACAGTAGTCGGATATATATATTAAATTAATTATTAATTAATTTCTGACTGAAGTAGTCAGAAATTAATTGGTATTTATATTTAGTATTATTTCGATTTCCAACTACAATAGTCGAATATATATATTAAATTACCGACTGAAGTAGTCAGAAATTAATTGGTATTTATATTTAGTATTATATTTATTTAATTATTTCTATTTCCGACTACAGTAGTCGGATATATATTAAATTAATTATTAATTTTATTTATTTATTACTATTTCCGACAATAGTAGTCGGAAACATATATTTATTAATTTATTTAAATATTTAATTTTCGTATAATGAACTGATTATACATTTAGTAATATATTTATTTAATTATTTACATTTTCGACTACAGTGGTCGAATATATATTTAATTAATTATTAATTTTATTTCTTTATTAGTATTTTCGACTATAATTGTTGGAAATATATATTTAATAATTTATTTAAATTATTATTTAATTTTCATATAAGGGACTGATAATATATTTAATAATATATTTATTTAATTACTTATCTTCTCGACTACAGTGGTCAGATATATACTTAATTAATTATAGATTTTAGTTAGTTGTTAGCATTTCCTAATACATTAGTCCAAAATATATTTAATAATTTATTTAAATAATTATTTATTTTTCATATTAGGGACTGATTATATATTAAGCATTATATTTATTTAATTACTTATATTTCCAACTAAAGTGATCGGATATATATTAAACTAATCATTAATTTTATCTATTTATTAGTATTCCGACTATAGTAGTCGAAAATCTATATTTAATAATTTATTTAAATAAATAATTTATTTAATTATTTATATTTCTGACTAATATGGTCGGAATATATATTTTCCAGAATTTACCGTCAAATATTCTGACTGTTTTTTTCACAAATAGTATTGGAAAAATATTTTGTAAAAAATAAAAAATAAAAAATATGATTTTCGACCGAAGTAGTCGAAAATTTTCAACTACTTATTTCAGTCGGAAATATTCTGTCAAAAAAATGTGAATTTTTGGTAGTGGGTGTAGGTGGTCCCTGTAAGCTCTATTGTGGCAATGTTTGAAGTAGAGGACCCTAGCTCATAGGGCTTAGGTGTTAATAAATATTCTCCAGGCCAAACTAGCATGGATAGCTTTATTTTTTATGATAGCTTTCTGTATTCCCAGGACTCCCTCATTTTTTGGGGTGGTTAAGGTGTCCTATTTTAGCAAGTGGAGCTTTTTCCTCCTATAAGTAGTGCCCAATATAAAATTTATCTGGATTTTGTCTATGGATTTAATAGTCTTCTCAGGGAGGGTAATATACTGCATTATGTGGGATGGGATTCCACCCAGGAAGGATTTGGCTAGAGCAGTTCGACCAGTCATGTTAAGAAATTTAGTCTTTCAACCATTAATCTTAGAGTGCATTCTATCAATAATGAATTAGAAGTCACTATGCACTGGTCTGGAGTGGAACATAGGGAAGTCCAGGTATTTTCCAAAGCTTGTGCTACTTGAGATATTTAGGTATCTGGAATAATCTTTAGTATTTGAGAAGGAACTATTGTTAGAAAAGAGCATTCTAGATTTGGCTAGGTTTATTTTTTGACCAGAGGTTGAGCAAAAAGATCTAAGGATGGTGAGAACAGTGTTGCAAGCTTGGGAAAAGAGTATGACGTCGTCAGCAAAGAAGAGATGGGATAACTTGGGTCCTGCTACAGAGATGCTGATGAAATGCCAAGATTTGAAGACATCATTATCAATAGCTCTAGACAGTCCCTACATGTAGATGATAAATATGTAGGAAAAGATAGGATCACCTTGTCTTATCCCCTTTGAAGGGTTGATATATTGGGTCTTGGATCCATTGATGAGAATGGATATTGAGGAGGTAGTAATGCAGGACATTATGAGATTTGAGAGGGGGAAGTGAAGTGGAAGAAGACAAGAGATTCTTTTGTGAAGGACCATTCAATCCTATCAAAGGCTTTTTCCAGGTCAATTTTTAAGAGCATATTAGTTTTTTTTCCTTCATCTTGTATTAGTGGAAGAGATACTCTTAGACAATGATGGCATTGTCCAAGGATCTTCTCCCTAAGAGGAATCTGGTTTGGGTAGGGCCAATGATGTGGGAAAGGTAGGCTTTGATCCTATTTTCAAGAATCTTGTCACCATCTTGTAGGTTGTGTTGTGAAGGCCAATGGGTCTAAAATTTTTTAACATGGATGCATTTTAGCACTTGGGAATGAAACACATAAGGGTTTTTCCATATTAGGGTAAATGATTTCAGTACTAAAGGATACTCTATATAACTCTATGGCTTAGGGACCTACAAACTTCCAGTATTTTTATTAGAAAATGGGGTGGAATCCATCGGGGACTTGAGGGGTTGGAATGACTTAAGAGCAATGGAAATCTCGAAGGGGAAGATCAGGCTAAAGTTTAGGGGGGGTTGTGGGGGGAACTAGATTGAAGCTTACTTGCTCAGATTGGTACAGATTCTTACAGAAACTAATAACTTAGTAGTTGATGGAGTCCTTATCAAAGTACCAGTTTCCAACCTCATCTTTAATGGAATTAATTTTATTCCTCCTTCTCCTATTGATAGTGGAGGATTTGAAGAAACAGGTGTTAGAGTCCCCCTCACTTAACCAATTGATCCTCAATTTAGTTCTTCAGAAGTTTTCTTCATATTTGAGGAGCGTGTTGTATTCAAGGAGGAGTTCCTCCTCAAGATTATAAATAAAGGAGTTATGGTGGTAGTTATGGTAACTTTGGATTCCATCAAACTGAGCCAATACTCTCTTTATATTATGGAATATATTTCCAAAGGTGGATTTGTTTTATTCTGTGGCTGTGTTATAGAAAAACTTGATGGACTTCAAGAGAGATTTGGGTCGCTTAAAGCATTGTTGGACCAGATTTAGGAATGTGCAGTGTGAACACCACACGGGCTCAAATCTAAAGGGCCTATTAATATTGGGAGGCTCTTTTTTATTGAGTTGTACTAGGAGGGGGAGTGGTTAGAGTGGGTGTGGGAGAGGTGGGTAACTGTGGACTCGGGGTATTTGAGGACCCATAAGTCATTTACGAAACACCTATCAAACCTCTCAAAGATGAGGACTTTTTTGTTTTTGTACCTCCTATTGGTCCACGTGTACTTACTATCCTTGAAACCTAGATCTATCATTTTACAATGATTTAAGTAGTCCCATAAGTCAGAGGCTCTATTATTATTGATGTTTCTTCCTCATAACTTATCCCTATCCTAAAGAACTTTGTTGAAATCTCCCTCTATAAACTATTTCCTATGGTAAGATTGGGAGATATCTAGAAGTTATTCCCAATAGTCGTACGCTTGGTGAAGTCAGGGATAGCATATATAGTTGAGAGAAGCCAAGGGAAGGGTTGAGAACTTACCTTGACCATCGCATGGATTCCTTAGGGAGTTATAGACATATTTTCCAGCTTGAGGGAGTCTTCATTCTGCATGGTGACTATACCTTCGGAGAAGCCCTCCGCCAAAAATTAGATCTGAGATTTGTAACCCAAGGAACTGGTAAGGGTGTTATGCTCTGTCATCTTTGTTTCTAAAAGAACCAAGAGAGAAGGTTTGTAGAGTTTGATGTGTGCTTAGCAATGTCTGCAGAAGCAAGCGTTGTTACCACCCTTGAAGTTCCAAATGATGAAGTTCATTTTATTATTCAGAGATGACGGTGAGAGCACAAGTTCTTTTCTCTTCTCCGTCAATGGAGGGAATGGGTTGGCATTTAAGGGATTTAGAAGTACTGCATGTGGGGTCTGGTCCTTTTGATGCCTCAGATTCAAGGTCAGTTTCTTGATCTTGGGAGGACAAAAAACTAAAATAGCTTCTCTATAAGGCTCTGAGAACTCTTTTAGGTACATGCTTTACAGTTGTAAGCCTTGATTTTTGTTCCCTAAAGGCGTTAAACAACTCATCTAGTTCTTTGTTACTTTGCCTTAGGGTTTCTATTTTAGAGGTAGAGGGATTTCTTGGGTTTTCTACCTGAGAGGTTCCTTCTGGTATCCATTGAGTGAATTGGAGACTCGAGTAGTCCTGGTTCAATATGGGGGGAGAAGGGGATTTACTACTAAGCCAGATTCATCAATATATTCAACTCCGTGATAAACATGTGGCTTATATCCCCATAGAGTTGGGATTGGAGAATGGTTTAAATCAGCAGCTACTGACCAAAGTTTATTAAAGAGAGATTCATTCCATCTCGAATTAGATGGTCTATGTAACGAGGGTCTTTCAATAAGATTACTACTGGTTGACTCCGGATGTTGAGGTTCAGTGTTATAGCATGACCTAGAAGAGCTAATTCTATCCATGATTCAGGGATGTAATTCACCGGGAGAGGGGCTGAGATAAAGAAGAGTGGGTTGTGCGGGTGATTTTGGTTCTCCATTGTTAGTAGTGGTAAGGTTCACAGAGGTTATGGTAGAAGGGTTTTCCTTTTGGTTAATAACATTAGAATAGGAGGGAAGCGTTGAGGATTTAATTAACATGATGACGAGTGTCATTTCCTTACTGATGGGATGATCATTACTGTTGGTATTCGGGTGGAGAATCTTGAAAGGTGAAAGGGTGCCTCCTTTTTTATTCAGGAGAGATGAGGTTGGGCCCTAATGTAGGCCTGAGGTAGTTAATGAGGGTTGGAGGGAATTTCCTTTTGCCATAAATGTGGAGGATGGAAGGGTGTCCTTTTTTATGCTTAGATTAGTTTATGCATTATTGGGGGGTGGGTCCACTTGCTTCATTAGCAGCCTAGTTGGCGCTGAGTCAGCGTTGTGGGTGGGAGTTTTGGAAATGGCGGGAGAATATTGTTATTCTTTTTATTTATTCGCATTTGACTTAAAGGTACTTAGTTTGGGGTAAGGCCATGGATGGTTTCTTCTCCCGTTAAAGAAAGGTTAGAGAACTTTCATTGTAGACTTTTACCTGTGTGATTGTATTGCTTTTTACAGGGGTGAACTAGTTCTGGTTGGTCTTACTGCTTCTTTGATGGGGCTTTTTTTGGAAGGAGATAATTTTCCATTCTTCCTTTTTTTGTGCTTTAGTAGAAGATTCCACCTTAGGTTTTGTCTTAGTGGTAGCTTGTTGTGGTGTTATATGGGTGCATTTTTTGAGGGTATGACCGATATGACCACACCCAATGCAGAGTTTACCTTCTCCTTCATAGACCATTTCCTGAGTATGTTCCCTAATCTTGACTTTTCTTTTAACTGGTATTCAAATTGGCACATGAATGTAAATTCAGGCATAGCATCCCCTTAATGTCGCCGACATACATGTGTCTATTTTTAGAAGCACTCCTAATTTGTTACCTACTCTTTCTAGGATTGATTTATCATAGAATTTAGTTGGTAACTGAGGGAGTCGGATCCAGATAGCACTTGCGTGTAGTGGATTCTTATGGAGAGAAATTCGGCATCCATTATCACACTTAGAGAAAGTGGCCAAGAATAAACCAAGGGTGTAATACCCAGTATGCTTCCTAGTTCAATTCAACTCATAAAGTATACATGAGTGGCCTAAGACCTCAAAATTTAGCTTAGTGCTGAAGTCTTAGTATCATTTTTGGCCTCTAAACTTTGACGATTTTTTTCTCGACCTTCTCGACCCCGAAAAGTAGGTTTTTTAGTTAATTCATGATCAGAGTTGTCTATAGCTTATTTCGGGTAGGTTTTGGATTTTTCAGATAAGGTTTGAGGTTTGTTTGGATGTACAAAACAATGACCCAACGCAATTGGGTCGCGTCACATCGAGCAACGTGTTGGACAACAATGAGGCGCGGTGCTCATCGCGTCAGGTTGAGTGATGTGGTACGTCACCAATCGCGTCGCTGGGGTATTTTCAGCTCATTAAATCCCAAGTTCAGGAGGATATTTCAGTCTTTTCCCCTCACTTTAATACGGGATTTAGGTCCTAAAAGAGTATCTTTGCCTCAATTTTCATAATTTCCTCAAATTGAAATCATCTTCTCTCAAGAACACAAACCCTAGCCCTTTAAGCTTCAAGTTCAATTCTCAAGAAATCCCTCAATAACTTCCAAGAATTCGCCAATTGAGGTATGTTAAATGTCCACCCATGGATCCTTTTCACCCATGGATCCCAAGAATCCAAGTTTAAGTTTAAAGTTATGATTTCTACATATTCCCATGAATTTTGCCTATATATTTTGCATGAATTTCAAGCTTATATCATATTTTCATGAAATTGTTGTTGTTATTAAACCCTACATGTTTGGATGGTATTGTTCCCTAATTTAAGCCTTACTTTGGGGATTTAGTATCAAGATCATGCTACTACTACATACTTTAAAAAAAACTATTCCCATGTTTAACCCATGCATTGCAAGTGTTTGATAAAATGCCTCACAAAATTAGTTTTGAAAATTAATTACATGTCATGTTCTCAAAGTGTTGTTATGATCTTGTTATCATTGTTATTGAGTCCTGAGGGTTATGAATACCCGAAAGATTAGTTGTTTACTTAGTCTTAGCATTACCAATATGTTTTCAGATATAGCATTGTCAGTTCAGATAGTACATCATGTCAGTAATCTTAGTTCAGTTCAGTGATTAGAGTCAGTTCAGTTTGGAGTAGGATTTAGCACCGACCGAACCCAGGGATGGGGGGCTCACCAGCCAGTTGAGGGTGTGACCTTTAGTAGCAATCCCTGAGTTCCAAAACTACGTAGCCAGCATAGGTTGAGATGTTAACCTGCCAGTTGAGGGTTGACATATATCTCACTAGAGCACCTACTAGTTGAGGGTGAATCCTTAGTCCTTCAGGACTTTACTTTGGTGGATCCACACAGCCAATGTTAGTACCCGTGGCATGGTACTGACACCCTTCTATTTGACGTTACAAGTTAGACCCTATTTAACTTATTTTGGGGTATGTCGGTTAGATGATAGCTCCCATAGTTTCAGTCCAGTAATCAGTACAATACTCAGTTTTAGGCTTGCTTGACCACGGCATATAGTCACTAGTTGTACAGTATCAGTATTTCAGTATGTCATTCTACAGACTATCCTAGTTCTATGCCATATGCTTGGTAATGTATTCTCAGATTTTAGAGTTTTTATGCATGCTATACATCAGTTATCCCATGCCATACATACAGTCAGTTCTTATTCATGCACTTGAGCCCATGCATATCAGCCTAACCCCATTTAGCATACCAATACATTTAAAATACTAATCGCATACTCATTTCTTGTGCTATGATATCTCATATCATAGGTTCGGACGCTCAGGTTTTCAACCGCAGCTAGACCTCCTAGCGCATCAACAACAGTAGCAGTGGTGAATCCTCATGTTTCGAGGACCATTTATGTTTATTTAAGTTCAGATCAGTAGTCATTCGGAGTTAGTTGGGGACTTGTCCTATCAACTCTCCAGTCAGTCAGTTAGAGGCTTTTGGACACTTTCAGTCAGTTATTCAGTTATCAAATATTATTGACAGTCTTACGGTATTATTTTCAAACAGATGTTTTAGTATTTCGACTCAGTATTATTTTTGTATTTAAAACCTTATGGCATTTTCAGTTAAGCTCCGCACATGTTCTCTGTTATTTTATTCAGTTCTCATATTTGGTACCAGTATGGGTTAATTAGCTTGTGGTCCTTCGGGGCTATAGGCACCGTATGACGCCCAGGGTGTACTCTTGGGGCGTTATAAACATGGTATCAGAGCCTAAGGTTTTAATGTGTCCTAGGGATTCTGAAAGCCGCATTGAGTAGAGTCTTGTGCATGGGTGTGAAGCGCGCCATATTTATGGGCAAGAAGCTACAAGAAGTTTTAGGAAAAGTTTCTCTTCTTTCAGTATTCATGTCATGCGATTTAGCATGAGCTCAATTTAAACTCTCTTTCTAATCCAATTTCCTTTTCTTTTAATGAACATACCTCTCAGAAATACTAACGAAAAAAGAAACGGGAATTAGCCCGCACCTCCACCTGTTCAGGAAGATCCCCGGAATGATCCTGTCTCTCATGCTAAATTCAGAGCGGCATTCACTACCTTATCTCACTCAGTAGTATCCCAAAATAATCAGCTAGCTGTTATCCCAGCCATTTTGGTAGCCAATTCTTCCATAGCTAGGATTCAAGACTTCACTCGAATGAACCCTCCTCTATTTTTGGGATCTAAGTCTGATGAAGATCCCGTGGAATTCCTCGACTTGTTTTAGAAGGTAACTAAAACTATGGGTGTGACTTCTAGTAAGAGTTTAGAGTTGGGTGATTACCAGTTGCAGGATATTGCTCACACCTGGTAAGTAATGAAGGGAGATAGAGGAGCAGATGCAGGACCTGTTGAATGGGAGGAGTTTGCTATAACTTTTCTAGATAGGTTCTTTCCCTTGGGGTTTTGGGAAGCTAAGGTGTAGTAGTTTATTAATCTGAGGCAGGTAAACATGAGTGTAAAAGAGTATTCTCTTAAGTTTACTTGGTTAGCCAGGTATGCTCCTAATATTATATCTGATGATAGTTTTAGGATGAGTAAGTTTGTCTCTGGTATAACTGATAGCGTGGTTAAAGAATGTAGGACCACCATGTTGATTAAGGAGATGGACTTGTCTAGGTTGATAGTCCATTCTCAAAAGATTGAGAAACAGAAATATAAAGAAAGAGAGAAGGAGAATAAGAGGGCCAGAACAGGTAGCTTCAGTTTTGATCAGCCGAGGTCAAAGAGTGATAACCGTCCTTAATTCCATCAAAAAACTTCAGCCCCAGCTCCATCTTCAGCTAGTGCGCCATCACCAAAGCTTAGAAATGATAATTGAGAAGGCCCTAAACCCTAGGGAAGTGTGAACAGTGGTCACATAAATCCTCTTTGCCAGACATGCGGTAGAAACCATCAGGGTATGTCTAGATCTGGCAATGATATATGTTTCGGGTGTGGCAAGCCAGGCTATAGGATCAGGAATTGCCCACAAAGTGGTCAGCAGGGTTAGTCCAGTCGTCCCCCAGTTCTATCCGGTCGCCCGACTCAACAGGGTGTCACTTCCAGTGCCACCAGTGGTCAGCACCCGAGCAGATTATATGCATTTAGTCCCGACAGGATCAAGAAAATTCTCCTGATGTGGTTATTGGTACATTACAGGTCTTTCATTTACATGTTTATGCTTTATTAGACCCTGGAGCTTCTCTTTCTTTTGTAACTCTCTACATAGCTGTTAATTTTGGCATCAGTCCTGAGACTTTAGCAGAACCCGTCTCAGTGTCTACCCCAGTAGGTGTCTCTATTATAGCCAGGCAGGTATATAGGAACTTTCCGATCATAATATCCCAGAAAGTCACTTCAGTTGATCTTGTAGAGTTAGATATGATTGATTTTGATGTCATTCTCGGCATAGATTAGATCCACTCATGCTATGTTTCAATTGAGTGTAGAAATAGAGTTGTTCATTTTCAGTATCCGAATGAACCAATCCTTGAATGGAAGGATAGTGCTTCAATATTTAGGGGTCAGCTTATTTTGTATCTTAGAGTGATGAAAATGATATCCAAGGGGTGTGTTTACTATCTTGTTCAAGTTAAAGACTCTAGTTCAGAGACTCCGAATCTCAAGTCAGTTTCAGTAGTAAAGGAATTTCTAGATGTGTTCCCTGAAGATCTTCCTCGAGTTCCTCTCGAAAGGGAAATTAACTTTGGAATAGACCTTCTTCTAGATACCCAGCCTATCTCTATTCTTCCATATAGAATGGCTCCAGCAGTACTCAAAGAGTTGAAAGATCAGTTAAGAGACCTTCTAGATAAGGGGTTCATTAGGCCCAGTGTTTCCTCATGGGCCGCACCAGTTCTTTTCGTGTGGAAGAAAGATGGTTCTCTTCATATGTGTATCGATTACCGTCAGTTGAAAAAAGTCACCATAAAGAATAAATACCCACTTCCCAGAATCGATGACTTGTTCGACCAACTTCAGGGTGCCAGTTACTTCTCTATGATAGACCTCAGATCCGACTATCATCAGCTTAGAGTCAGAGAATGTGACATTCCAAAAATAACTTTCAGAACTCGATATGGTCACTTTGAATTCCTAGTCATGTCTTTTGGTCTTACAAATTCCCTAACAGCTTTCACGGACTTGATGAACATAGTATTCAAACAGTACTTGAACATGTTTGTCATAATCTTCTTCGATGATATTCTAGTCTATTTCCATAATAAAAATAATCATGCAGACCACCTCAGAGTAGTATTGCAGACTCTTAGAGCCTATCAGTTGTTCGCCAAATTTAGTAAGTATAAATTTTGGCTAAGATCAGTAGCTTTTCTTGGCCATATTATTTTCGGTGATGGCATTAGAGTTGACTCTCAAAATATCAAAGCAGTGAGAAACTGGCCCAAACCCATTTCTCCATTAAATATCAGGAGTTTCTTGGGTTTGGATGGCTATTACAGACATTTTATTGAAGGGTTTTCATCTATTGTATCCCCCATGTCCATATTGACTCAGAAGAAAGTCAAGTTTCAGTGGTCAGATTCTTGTGAGAAGATTTTTCAGGAGTTGAAGACTCGACTTACCTCAACCTCAGTTTTGATGTTGCCCGATTGTTCAGATGGGTTTGTGGTTTACTTTGATGATTTTAGAGTTGGTTTGGGTTGTGTATTAATGCATAGAGGTAAGGTCATAGCCTATGCCTATAGACAACTTAAGCCCCATGAGAAGAATTATCATACCCATGACCTTAAGTTAGCAGCCATGGTGTTTGCCTTGAAAATTTGGAGGCATTATCTATATAGGGTGCATGTTGATGTGTTCAAGGATCACAAGAGTTTACAGTATGTATTTTCGCAAAAAGAGTTAAATCTTTGTCAGATAAGGTGGCTAGAATTGTTAAAGAATTATGATATGAGTATTTTGTATCATCCAGGCAAGGCCAATGTAGTGGCAGATGCCCTTCGTAGATTGATTATAGGTAGTGTTGCGCATATTGAGAATGATAAGAAGAATTTGGTTTGGGAGGTTTATCGGTTGGCCAGATTAGGTGTTCACTTAGTAGACTCAGCTGAGGTTAGTGTTTGGGTACAGAATAGTTTGGAATCTTCTTTGGTTGCCGAAGTGAAAGAAAAGCAAGATAGGGATCCTAGTCTGGTTAAGTTGAAGGAGTCAGTCAGAGATCAGAATGTAGAGGTTTTCTCTCAAGGGGGAGATGGTGTGTTGCGTTGCTAGGGTAGACTGTGTGTGCCGTGTGTAGATGACCCGAGGCAGCGAATTCTTGCGAAAGAACATGGTGAGTGTTACTCAATTCATCCAGCGGCCACTAAGATGTACTACGATTTGCGGGGAAATCTATTGGTGGAATAGGATGAAGAAGGTTACCGCAGAGTTTGTAGCTAAGTGCTCTAATTGTCAGCAGTTCAAGGTTGAACACCAAAATCCTAGTGGTTCTATGAAGGAGTTCAGTATCCCCACTTAGAAGTGGGAAGAAGTGAACATAGATTTTGTGACAGGGTTGTCTCGTACACATTGCCAGCATGATTTAATTTGGGTTATGCCTCGTACAAATCGCCAGCATGATTTAATTTGGGTTATCGTAGACAGAATGACCAAATCAGCCCATTTCTTGCCAGTCCATACCTCTTATTCAGCCGAGGACTACGCCAAGCTCTATATTAGGTAGTTGGTTACGTTTTATGGAGTCCCATTATCCATCATTTTAGATAGAGGTATCCAATTTACCTCTCACTTTTGGAGAGCGTTCTAGAAGGGTCTTGGTACCCAAGTTCATCTCAGTACAACCTTTCACCATTAGAAAGATGGTACGGCAGAGAGGACCATTCAAACCTTAGAGGACATGTTGAGAGCATGTATTATTGACTTTAAGGGAATTTGGGATGATCACTTGCCTTTGATTGAGTTCGCGTATAATAACAACTATCACTCTAATATTCAGATGGCTCCATTTGAGGGTCTTTATGAAAAGAGGTGTAGATCTCCTGGAGACCGTGTTGATAGGGCATGATTCAGTGTTTGATGCATTGGATAAAGTTTAGCTAATCAGAGAAAAACTTATGACAACCTTAAGCCGGCAGAAATCCTATGCATATATGAAAGGAGAGATCTTCAGTTTGAGCTTGGCGACTTAGTTTATTTGTGAATCTCTCCCATGAAGGGAGTGGAGAGATTTGGTAAAAAAGGGAAGCTCAGTCCCGGATATATAGACACCGTGTGGCGTCCAGGATGTACTCTTGGGGCGTTACAAAGGGCCACCGTGCAATTCCCTTTGCATGTTTTTTGGTTAGTTAAACATCACTATGAAGAAGTCCCAACCCAGGTCTATAAGGATGAGATTTTCCTTCGGGTTCCATAGCTCTGTTAGTTTCTTCTTTAGGAATTAGTGGGAGACTCTTTTTTTCACAAGTTTGACTATGACTGAGTATTTTCATGATAAGTAAAGACGATTCTTCTCATCCTCTAATTGGGTGATAGACTCGTTGTCTTCCTCCTTACTGACTTTCTGTTTTTCGATAAGTTCATAGTAAGAATTATTTATTCCAACTTGTTTATCCAGAAAATTTTTACGAAAGAATTGCTTTGTTGGATGGTCTTCTTCCATGAGTGATGGAGTATTGGGGAGTTCAGGAGGGTCCGGTGGGTTGGTGGCTGGAATCTCTGCTTTAGTGGTAGGCGTATGGGTCATTTTCTCAGAGAGGGGTCAGTTCTTAGAGAAAGAATTTGTTGGATGTTGTAGTCCTTAAAGTCCCTTTTGGGGCATCTTATTTAGTTGCCCATTCACTAAAAATTTCACTAAATATTTAAATAGTACTTATTTTTTCTTCAAAAAGTTTAAATGATATCCAAGTTATAGATAATTGTACTCATTTAATCTTCACTCATTATTTAGATTTATCGGATGCGTTTTTCTCTTCCTCCTACTTAGTTGTTGTATTATGAGGGTTAAATAAAAATTAATATTCGATATGAATTGGGATAGAAAATAACAAAAATTTTATCTTTAGAAAACTACATAAAAAGTAGTACTATAAGTGTAGAAGTTAGCAATTCAAAAATACTGAGAAAGTATTTGAAAAAATTTATGGTCAAAAAAAATATCTTTGACTTTCCAAATACATCCTTCATTTTTTTAGAAAAAATTACATAAACTAGCAACCTTAAGACATTAATTACAATTAATAGCAATAGTTTCTCAAAATTATAATTAATAACAAAACTAGCAATATTTTACCTTCTTTAGGAAAAAGCGTGTGACTTTAACTCTTTTTTTACCTTCTTCTTTTTTCACGCCACATACCAATTTCAGTTTTCTCCAACTTTTTTTTTTCAAATTCTGATTTTTCTCTCTCTAAATCTTGATAAACATTGCATCCAAATATTAAGGTAAGTTTTTTTTTCCAGTTATTGCATGTTATATTTTGCATATAAACTCTTTTATGTATTTTATTGTCGAATTTTTTTGTTCAAATTTTTTATTCTTGTTTTGCTATTTGGTATGTTAGGGTTTGATTTTTTTTGACTGTGTGTTGAAATCTTTGGAGTTCCAATATAATGGCACAACATGCAAATCGTAGTAGTTCAGTTAGGGGTATTCAACTGATGAATTTAGTTTCCGCTGAACTACCATCGTTTAACCTTGAGTTAACTCAAGATGAAGATTTTAGCTTGGGTTCTACTAATATTCAGTCTAAGAGGGGTGTTAGCAGTGAAGAAGCGAGATTGAAGTACCGTAACAATTCGAAAAATATTGTAAAGAAATGAAACGAAAAAGTTTGAGAAAATCTTCATCCCCAAAATCCAAAAAAAATCAAAAATTGATGAAAAAAAGAAAGCCGGATGAAAAAGGTGAATCTAGTAAAATTTCAAGTTTTGTTTCATCTGATTTGAATCCGAAGAAGAGAAAGTGGAGGAGGTATGATTCTATTTGTAAAATTTTATATTTTCTTGAAAACATGTTCATAGATGTATTTTATATATACAATTTATTAGGTGTGTATTTATTTTTCTGTTTCGTTAAAATTTGAAATTGTAGTCTCTATTGTGTTGTTAAGATATGAAATTGTAGTCCCTAATAGCCTTTATTTTATATCTATTATATGTAAAATTTGTATTTTGTGCAAAGGTTTGTTATAGATAAGAATTGAATATTTTATATATTTTGTATATATTGGATATGTATTTGTATTTAAGATATGTGTAAGATATTTGTATTTGTCATTGATAAGGTTTGTATTTGATGTTCAGTTGTATTTTATATTCTAGTTACTTAAAATACATATTGTATTCATAAAATACATATGTATATGTTTTAATATTAGTATAATATGTATTCTGTAAATACATAAGTGTTACTGTTTTGACATGTAAGTATATACATGCTACAGTTTAGATATGTTTTTGTTTTGTTTACTGCTAAGATTTGTATTTGATGTTAAGTTGTATTTGTTATTCATTTGATTTAGACAAAGACATGTACTTATTTCTTCTTGATAAGCATGTTTTTTGTCATAGTTATGTATAAATAAAATACATATGTATTTAGTTTGCTTGAAATCATATGAAATGCATTTGTTATCGGTTAGATATGTATTTTTTGTTTGTTATTACTAATATTTATATTTTTTTCTCTGTTGTATTTGTTATTCATAAGATGATGTCGATATTTGTATTTTTATGTTTGTTAACTTAAATATAAATGACCTTCTGGACCCTTGTACTATGTCGGTTTTGTAAGTTGGACACTTCTACTTACATGTTTGTCATCTGGACCCCTGAACCCATTAAAAAGCTATATTTTTCATTCTTTGACCGTTGATCGAGCCTACATGGCATTGAAATTGCTGAGTAGGACGAAGAGCATGAAGGCACTCGCCTAAGGTGCGAGTGGGGATCAATTTTTAGTCAATTTTATTTTAAAATAATTAGAAAAAAAAAACTAAAAAAGGCCACTCAACTTTTTTTCAATTTTTTAAATTTAAAAATATTTTTAAAAATTAAAAAATAATAAATTTAGAAAAGAAAATATTAAAAATCCTCCCTTCCCCAACCCCCTCCCCCGTCCAGCCATCCCCTAGCCCCAACCCCGTCCCCCCCACCCCTCAATCCACCCCACCCCCCGTCCACCACCACCATTAACGCCCCCCACCCCCACCATTCTCATACACCAAAACACAATCACACAGCATATTCATTTTACACACCCACACAAAACATCTATTTTATTTATGGATTAGCAACTACACAACAATAATTCTTCACCCGTCATTATCAATATACGATACACTCACCATCTTTCTTTATTCTTCAACTCATACACACAGACGCACCTCTAACTAAAAAAGACAAATACACACACGGAGAGAGATCAACGGAGAAATTGAGAGTAAGAAAATAATGAAGGAAATGGCATGAACGGAAGAGATCGAGAGAAAAATGGAGAGAGTGTGATCGAATTTCGATGAGGTGAAAAGATAATCCATTAAAACCGAAGACCAAGCTCTTCATAGGAATCGACCATATCCATCTGAAAATGACTCAGAACTTACCATCGTAGGAAAACCCATCACTAGCGGTCGAAATCACCAACGAAATACCATCACCGGCGAGCTACGAGTGAGCCGCCAACATAATTCATTTCATTTGAGTTGTCCAGTTGGTTTGAGAATTTATCCCGTTTCTATTTTGGTTATCAAATAACTATTTTTTTGGTCGTTTCCTCAACTCTCACGCCCCCTTTGCTTCGTTCTCTCTTTTTTTTGCTCAATCTCTCTCAGATCTGTGTGTGTGTGATATCAGTGAAGAGTGTGTGTGAGTTGAGTGTGTGTATTTTTCTTGGTAGCTGGGTGTGTTTATATTATTTTCTCTATATCAGGAAGCCATTGATCTCTATGTGTGTATGCATTTTTATTGTGTGGGTGTAAAATCTGTACAACATGATTGTTGGAAACTCATTGTGAGTGTGTGTGATGGTGTGTATTGAGAGTGACCATGAAAAAAGTTCGTTTGTAAGAAAAAGAAGAAGAAGAAATGAAGAAAGAAAAACAACAAAAAGAAAGAAATGGAGAAAGAGAATAGAGAAAGATGAACACCAAATGGAAAAAAATGGGGAAAGAGAGAGGAAGAAGAGGAAGGGGGTTTTCTTTTTATTTATTTATTTATATATTTATTTTAATATGTAATATTTTTTATATATAAAAATGACGTGGAAGATGGCGTGGCACACGTGGCAGCTGATATGGCAGCTGACGTGGGAGAGTGTGTTACACTCACCCAAAAAGTATTTAAAACATTACTTTTTAGTCGGTTCAGGGGTCCAGATGACAAACATGTAATTAGAAGTGTCCAACTTACAAAACCAACATAGTACAAGGGTCCAGAAGGTCATTTGCCACCATCATATATTCACAAAATACATATGATAATTTTTCGTATATAATGGAGGGATAATGTAACTTTAAGATGTATTTTATAAATTCATATAAGTCACTATTTTGATATATAATTATAATTTTGTGGTGTATAGGTGTGGCGTGATCAGATATACATGAAAAAAGTATTTCCCAAATTTGCTCCACATATAGAATGCCATACGGTCAATGACATTGAAGATCGTATTAAGTCAATTTTAACGAAGAATCAGTACAAGATCTTTTGTACTAATATCATATTTGTTGTCTTCACGAATAAGAAATATTATGTGGTCCAAGCGCAGTTTGAAAGATGTATTATGTTGCTTGATACTAAGAAAAGTACTGCAAATGCCATAGTCATTCGTGTGAAGGGCACAAATCTTCATTTCAGTCCTAGAGAGTTTGTTGTGGTTACTGGTTTGAATTGTGTTTCAAACAAGGACGATTTTGTGTTTGATAAGGATCTTCCGAATAGAATTATTGAGCAATATTTGGACGGTGCTAAGTATATTCAGAAAAGAGAATTATTTGATGCTTTTTCTGGAAAAAAATTGGGGGGGGGGGGGGAATATGATGAAGATACCGTGAAGTTTGCTATTCTCTATTTTATTCACGCATTTTTATTGTCTACTGTTGATACTGTAGTTATTACATGACTACATTTTGATTTGGTTGAGAGTGATCGCTACAATGATTCTCCTTGGGGGTCTGTTGCATTCGAGGAATTAGCCAAAATCTTGAATAAAAAGCTGAAATTGAAAGAAAAGTTTTATATGCTACATGGAATGCCTCTGTCCATTCAAATTTGGTTGTACGAGTGTTGTTCCACTGTTTATCATAATGTTGCTTTAAAGGTGGACAATCAAATTCTCCGTCTTTTGAATTGGAAGAAAAATACTCCTTGTCCATGATATGAATCTCTTATGAAAAACATGTTTAATGATGCAGATGACAAGGTCAGTTTCCTTTATATCTTTTGTTCATTATGTTGATTATTTGTAAATACATTTACTATTTTTGTATATGTTTATATACAAAATATAATTTGTCAATGCTTATGCATTATGTAAAGGTTAAATATTTTGTAATGTCAGTGATTTATGTTTCTACTATCACTGGTGTTACCATCTAAAGTACTTCTTTCGTTTTATGTAATATAAATTATAGGTTTCTTTTAAGAATATTGATCCAACACAAAAAGAGATTTCATCCTTTCGGATACCCAAGAAGGTTGTTCCTGCAAGTGTAAGTCGTAAAGATGATGAGGTTAATTCGGATGATGATTTTCAGAGTCTGTCATATCCACAAAAAATTCAATCACCAAAAAAAATATCATGGTGATTCATCAACTTCACCTGTCAAGAAAAAGTTGAAGCAACAACATAAAGGGTTTGGACGAACAGACACCAAAAAGAACCCCTCCACCTCGTTTTGCAAAGAAGCTTTCTTTCAAGACTTCAATTTTTATGCCGATTCAACCAAAAGATAAAGTAACTTCAAAGAGGAAGGACATAAATCAATCAACAAGCAAAAAATCTATTCCATTCCACTTACCTGATTCATCTTCGTTCAGTTCTGAAGATGAAAATGATGTTGTTTCGAAGAAAGTGTTTGAAAAGTTTCGCAATGAGACAATTTGTGTTTAAGATTTGAATTGTTTTTTTATTTATAATGTATTTATTTTGAATCAGGTTTGTCAAGAGATAAAATTCATTTGTGGCCTAGTATCATCAAGGTGTGATCAGATAATGAATGCAATAACTGAGAACAAGGTACAATAATTTTAAAAAATAATTTGCTATGTTGTATACATAGACAAGATATATATTTATGAATTAAGATATACATATATAATATGTTGTGTCTTTTTTTATTTGTTAATATGTATTTTTCTAAATGCTAATATATATATATATTCATATATACATATGCATTTGATAATATGTATAACACATGATGTGTTAAATACATATTCTACATATACAGTTGTATTTGAATAAATACATATGCAATGTGTACTGAATTTTTACAGTTGTATTATGTACTTTTCAAATCATGAGATATATAATCATATGTATATATGTTGTGCAATTATAAATAGTTAGTTTAATATTGATCTTGATATTTTTTTATAATTTTTTAACATGAAGAAACAAGATAAAGACAATGAATCCACTCCAATGTTTGTGCATGATCTTTATAAGAATTCTGAAGGCACCCTGATAATTTAATTGTTTACATTCATATGTATTTTATTTTCTTTATACTATGCGAAATTATCTTTACATATAAGAATTATACATGTGGTAAAGGTTACTAAAGAGATCAAAAGGATCGAAGCACTAGTTTGATGGAGGTATATAATGAGGATAAAGATAATGTTCTGGTAAATAACTTATTTATTTGGTTCATGCTATTTATATAGTAGAATAATAATATTTTTTACGTTTGATTTTATCTTTTATGAAAGGATAAAACTAATATTGATGAACATGAAGCCAGAGATATATGTGAATCACCGGTATGCTGAATATATCTATGATGTTTTTTAGTTCTAGACAAATGTTGTTGATATTTAATTTGTATCAACATGTTGTGTAGAACACAAAATCGATTGATGATAATATTGGGAAAACACATATATCTGATTCTCAGTTCTCATTTTCAGATGAGGTGCTCAGAAGCATTAATCTTGATTTCATAAAATTCAATTTGAGAGTTGAAGATGAGTCTAAGGTTCTTGAATTCTACGCCTTTATTTTTTTGATAATGTTTCACATTTATAAGATATTTCTACATTTTATATAAAACACAGAAGGTGTTGCAGAAACGACTGTGAATACATCAGCAGAAAATGAGTTCAAGGTACACTGAATACGTGTATTGTCTACGTTTTTTCTTTTGCTGTAAATTCACCTTAACAAGATTTTTATATTTTCTATACAAAATACAAATTATCCTGCAGAAATTGATGAAAATAAATCAACAAAAGATCAGTCCAAGATAGCATTATTTGCTTTTGTTTATTTTGGTACTTTGCAACATTATAACATTCTGATGCATTTTATACAAAATAAAGAATATGATGCAAAAAAGATTGTACACACATCAGAAGATTATCCTGCAGAAATGAATGAAAATAAATCACCAAAAGATGAGTCCAAGATAACATTTTCTGTTATTTATTTTGCTAATGTTGTAAAATTATAACATTTTTATACATTATATACAGGACAAAGAATGTGATGCAAAAAAGATTGTAAATCCATTAGAACATAATGTGGATAAATCAAAGTTAGATCAGCGAAATCAGACTCCAGTCCATATTCATGAAGCAGTAACTGAAAAAAGCAAAGATGAATAAAATTTACCAGACTCACAAGTCACGATTGCTAATGAGTTTTTACTGAGTCTTAATACGTATGCGAATCAAGAAAGAAGTATAATTGTATATCCAACGGCAAATAAAGCACAAGAAACGTCTATGCATGTCTCAAGAATTAAGCGACCATCTAGATTCAAAAAGTCACCATTCACAATGAATTTTGGTTCAACAGCTGATTAGTACACTAACATATATTATATGGTTACCAACTTTGTTAACTTTATATATTAAAAATAGTATTTTTTTTAATGGCTAAGAAGTATGATTTTGCATTTTATTCAATGATTATTCAGTTTAAGTATTTAATATATGTGTAAAATTTTTGTATTTGTCACTAAGTAGGTTTATATTTATGTTCAGTTCTATTTTTTTCTTGTAACTTAAATTTGGACCACTCTTGTATTCGTAAAATACATATGTATATATCCTCATATAAATTCAACATGTAATCTGTAAATAGTAGATATGTATTTTGTAAATATGCACCAATACATTAGTGACACTTTTTTGACATGATAAACTTTAGATATGTATTTGTTTTGATTACTACTAAGATTTGTATTTGATGTTAAGTTATTTTTGTTATTCATTAGATTTTGATTATGACAAGTAGGTTATTTGGAACAATTTTGAACAACTAAAATACATAATTTTTTTGTTAGCTTGGAATCATGTTTATATTTTGTTGTTTGATAACTTAAATATATACTAGTGATGTATGCACAAAATTCATATGCTACAATTATGTATATATTTTGTATTATAATTTTCAGATGTATTTTATAAATACATCTCTTTCATTAGTTTGAGAAATAATTATATTTTTAGTTCAGTAGTATAATTATATCTACTATATTATTTTTGATATTTAATTATTTTTCATACTTTGCATGTCTTAACAATAAATAGAGCACAAAAGGGAAGCAAAATTTTTTTTTATTGCTGAGCTACAATAATTGCACCTATTAAAGCAACTAAAAGGATTATTGAAATAAGTTCAATGGAAGAAAAAAATCTCTTTACTTGTATGACTTAGATGTTTTGTATTTCTTGAAAAAGTGATTCAATTGATGGGATTATATTCAATCAGAAGCATCCATGCGTATATCATCCGATTAATGATATAGAAGACACTAAGGTTACCAACAAGTTCATGAAGTTACTTTCTTTGGACCTTCTTAAATTTCATACGAAGAGATATATAGGTTAGAACTTAATTGTAATAATATTTAAATATAAGTTTTTGTTAATGATGAATCATTATGTTTAATGACAAAATAGAAATACCAAGCAAAAATATTATAAGAAGGGCAAGTCCAGAATATCAGTTATTCATTTTGGAGTTTTATTTGTGGAAAAAAAGAATTGTCTCTACATTATGGGTACTCCTGGCCAATCATGGTCTAGTGAGGTAAGTGATGTACTATTATGTGAATAAGTTGTATAGTGGAATAAAATTTATTGCAGTGTTACATATTTATATTCGTAAATGCTTATTATGATTTGAATATGTATATTCGTATATACATATGTAAATGCTTATTATGATGTAGTTGAATATGTATATTTGTATATTTGTATATGCATATGCTTTTATTTTATATGTTCTGATATATGTATATGATATATATATATGTAGTGTTAGTTGCTTTGAGTTTTAATTTTATTATTTACTTTTAAATATAAATTTTTTTGTAATGTAGCAAATTGATGTATGCTTCTGCTATCTGTGAAAGAAATCTAAGTATGATTCCAATAGTTCATATAAGTACAAAACTGTAGGCTGCAATTTCATGAATATTGTAAACAGTGTGCTAGCTGTGTATAGAATTGATGAAGCATCTCTTAATGCTGGTGGAATAAAATATCATCTGAATGAGTATATAAATGGATTCTGCATGCATGCTATTATGCCTTGACATATGATTGATCATATTTTCATTTTTGTCAATGTAAAGGCCAAACATCATTGGGTTCTTGCGGTTATATCTTTCAATGATAGATGCATTTATGTATATGATTCTTTGTCGTTTGTTGGTGATAATGCTGGTGCTTGCTGAAGTTGAAAAGTTAGTTGAGGTTATACCTATATGTCTCGTTGTATGTAAATTTTATGAGAAGAAGGGTATTGATATTGCTAATCATCGAAATTACAAATCCTATGATAAGATGGATCTATTTGATATTTATGTTGTGGAGGATTTGCCTCAACAACCAAGTGGCATCTTGTAAGTAATGTATATACATATTAATTGTATATATACATATATATTATTTTTATAGAACAGATTCTTACTTATTTATATATATATTTGCAAGGATTGTGGTTTATATATGGTGACATATGTCGAGTGCCTTACTTTTGGTGATCCTGTTTCGCTCATTGATTTTGACTCAGATCTGATTCGTACGAGATATACTTCAATGTTGTGGTATTATGGTATGAGGAAAGAAGAAGCGAAGGCACAAAGTGATGATGAAGCACCAATGAGGCCTCCTCGTGAAATTGGGATAACAGAAGACACTGAAGTGTATGAAATTTGATGTGTATTTTTATTTTGCTATAGCTTACAACACTTAACATTAGCCGGAGAAATAATTTGTTGAATATTTCTTAATTTCCATCAGTAACTTTAATGTTCAAAGATGATATCATGTTATTTCTTTGTTGTTATATTTTGATTATTGATCTTTAATATTTTAAAATAAAATATTTTCGTGGTTAGTTTTTGATATTCATTACAGTTAATTATTCTACATATGTATTTATGTTCTACATATTCATTTTCATTTAATGTTCTACATATTCATTTATTTCTTGTTAATGTGTAACTTTAATGTTCTACATGTTCATTCAAGTTTACATTTGTATTTATAGCTAATGCATGTGTATTTTTCAATTAGACTTATATATTTATCAATAATATACTAACACACATGTACAACTATGTATTTTTATATATTTGCATATGTACTTTAATCAATATTTATTTATTGTATTGTTCTGCACAATTGCATATAGATTTAATTTTTCGTATTTATTTATGAATAATACATATCTTCATTTCTTTACATATGTATTTATGTAACACATATGCATATGTATTTATGCATATTGAATATGTATATATTTAAGCAGATATGCATATGTATATATCTATTCATGCATATGTATTTATGCTTAACGCATATGTATATATGTATTTAATCATATTTTTTTACAAGTTCGGATATATATTTTCAGTTATGGATATATGTACTTACATTTGTTTGAATATATATTTATCTGGCTATGTAAAAATTTATGTAGTTCTCCATTTAAATATAAATAATTTTTATCATTTATATGTATGTATTTAAGTGAATATGGATATGTATTTATGAAGAATGCATTCTTATGTATGAATATTTTTTGATAAAAAAACATATTTAATGTATTGTTTACGTAATACAAATTTCTTTACATGTATTTTTACTTTGGTTTAGCGTTTACATAAAAGTATGTTAAGTTATTATTAATTTTTATAGATGTTCATAGGTACTTAAAAGAGTCTAATATGTATTTTTTAGATTAAAATTTTAGTATGTGTAGCTTAAAATATCTCAGGTATAAATCAAAGATGTTATATATACTAATTTTACAATATATTCTTATTGAATTCGGTTAAACAAGTTCAAAAGAATATCAACAATTTAACTATAACAACTTCAATAACATCAAACATTTTTATCAAAATTGAAAATCATATATATTTTGCTCAATGAAAAAAATCAACAATTGTTTATTGACTAAATACAACAATCAACTTATCATTTATTGTATTTCCTACATGAACGCCTATTGTGACCTTTAAATTCACATTAACTACAACAATTTTTGCTTTTCGTTCCAAATATATCTCGTCCGAATTTTTCATGGTCCTTCTTTGGAGGTCTTTTAGGGGGCCACATGTATTTGGGAGGCAGAACTAGCTCATTCATAATTTCCTTCGAAATTATCAAGTCATCTTTGTATGGTAGAGGATAAACTGAAAGATCATATGTTCGCAAGACGATTTTTGGCTTGTATAGATCAAAGTAATATGGTTCCTTCTTAAAATTCTTGCTATCAAGAACTGCACAAGTATGAACACACGGTATTTCATCCAACTAAAATGCATTGCAAGAATATTTTTTTCCTTAAGACAAACAATAAAATATTTTTTCTTGTCAAGGACTGTATAGATATACTCTGATGCAGGTATAACCTGAAATTATTAAAACAAAATTAATTAGTAAAATAAAAATTATTTTGACAGTTATAATATATACAGTTTGGCATATGTATTTTTTTATCTCAGTATATGTATATTGCAAGTCTGCAAAATGCATATTTCTGTCGTGCATATGTATTTTTATTACAAAATATATTTTCTTTAATTTATTATTTGTATACGAGCATATAATTCATACAACAAATAAAAATACTATTATATATATAACATGATTACATAAATTTCATCATACCTTCATACATGTACATTCCGCTTCATTCTATTGTAGAATATTTTGAAATTTACCAATAAGATCTGTAAAAGTATACAACGCCTACTGTCTGTTTTCACAATTCCATCTATCAAACATCAATCTAACTTCCTCTAGAAAATCATATATTGGTAGTTCTCTAGCTGATACCAGCGCAACATTAATGGACTCAACAATGTTTGATGTCAAAGTCCATCATCTATGAACGGATGCATATGACCTAGCCCATTTATCATAACCGGCGAATTTCAAGTAATTCTTCACTCTAGCATCAACTGCCTCTACTTTATCCATTAACTTGTGAAATTCAGTCTTTGAATATTATTTTGCCATGGTATAGAAGATATCTGATAATGCATCATGTGATTTTAAAAAAAAATCACATTTTTTCATAGATGCCACATATATGCATAATGTGGTACATCATTGTACACGTCACTGACAGCTTTTATGATGCCTGCATTACGATCAGAAACTACACACATATGCTTTGTTTAGATTCTCAAAGAATCAAGTTCAAGATGCATCATTTTCAGAATCAAGTACTCCATAGGCCAAAGAAAATATATGTCTTGCATGTTGAAAAAAAATTAAGCATACAGGATTTTTTTCACATCTAATAATGCACATGTATATTACAAATACATGCATCTGAAAAGATACTTAACTTTCAGTGCACAAATAAAACTACTGCATATGTATATTTTAAATACATATAGCTGACAACATATATAACAGTCACTGATCACATAAACATAATATATATGTATATTATAAATACATATAGCTGACAACATATATAACAGTCACTGATCACATAAACATAATATATATGTATATTATAAATACATATAACTGAAAACATATTTGAAGTCAAATACTTATCTAATATATCTTATAGGCTCCATCCATGGTACATGTAGCTACGAAAGTGCTAGTATACAATCCTCTGAGATGACTAGCATCAACAACTATGAAAGATCTACAATGATCGAACCCTTGGATGAATATAGCTAGTGCTACAAATATATATAAAAACTCATTGTCTGCATTCATTTTCATTCTTATATGTGAACCTAGATAAATAACTAGTGTTCAACACATGTATATATGCAGGTAGTTTTCCATATGATGTTGATGGTTTCCCTCTTAACTCTTCAAGTGCTTGTTTCTTAGCTCGCCAACACATAATATATGTTAAATACATACTCAGTTGGACTGTATTTTCGCTTGTGGCTTTTAAACTTTGGTTTGACTATACCACCAATCAACTTACTAATAGAAAGAAATTTAGGATAAATCGTATCTTTGATCGGACAGGTATGTTCTGCTAAAAATTCTCTTATAGTAAACATTTCAGATTCACCGATAGCAGATGCACAAAATAAAATTCCACAATTATTAAATCTGTACAATAATGTATAACTGCAAACAAAAATAAATACATATGCTCAAATACAATAAACAAACATTGAAAAAGAAAAAATTAAATGCAGAATACATTTATCAGATTTTACTAGATCTTACAGATAGTGATTAAAACTTCTTCGAATTGTATAATCTTTCATCACCGATTTTAATACACTTTTCGAGACATAAACTTGTTCAACCTCAGTATGTTTGTGATGTGGGTCCGAGATAATAACTCTAGTTGTATCCATTTCAAATACATTCAAACATTCTTATGAAGCAGGAATAATTAATGCTCTTTCAGTAATTGTATTTATCACGTTACTCGCAGTGACAGACATCTATATACTTTCGGCATTACACAATGATAAACTTACAAATGTGCTGAAAGTATCTGTAATACCCCAAAAAAAATCCAAACCAATATTATCGCCATGTTTCAAGCTCATGCATAGTACATAATGGTTCTTTTATAGTTTTATGAGTAATTTATATATATATTACGGCTTTAAATAACTCCCATCTATCAGACGGATCAAACATTTCTTACCGATTGAATTCTTGAGAAGGATATTTCTATAGTCAACTTCAAATGAGCATATCTCTTATTATACTACAAATTTTTGAGCTCATGACCCACCAACAGATATACAATTGAATTATATTTTCAACGATACCAATTTCTCCCAAATTCGATATCGGAGCAAAAAGTTATACCTATTTTACTCTAGCATGTTAGCCTGGCAACTAAGTGACGACATTTCTGATGGCTTATCACATTTCTGACGACATATCTGTCGGCTTATCACATTTATGATGATATTTATGATGACTTATCAGCTAATGTCATCATACTTAGGCAGAAAGTCATAAATTCCAGCATCAAGTGATGGCATGAGCTGACGACTTATTACATATGTGACGACCTCAGCCGTTGAATTCAACATTTTCCAAATAGTTTTGGAGGGGTATTTTGATATTTTTCCTTCACCCCAAAGCTCCATAAACCCTGAATTCAGCCTCCATTTCACCAAAATATATTTTTTTCTATCAAATTCTCTCAAGAACAAGAAGAGGGGTTTCCAATTAAAGATCCAAATCTCAAGGATTCTTCCATCAATCTTCTCAAATCAAGTATCAAGGTATGTCATGTGTTAATTCATGGGTCCCTTTCACCAATGAAGCTCAAAAATCTCTTTTCAAAATACAATATTTGTGTATTTGTGTATTTATGAATGTTCATGATTTAAATAGAATTGAAATTCATGTTCATGATGTTGTGGGGTTTTGATTCATGTTTTAAATTACATATTCCAATAATTGACCCTAGTATATGAAGATTTGCATAATAATCATAATAAACCCCCTTCACTTTACAAGTTGACTGATGTATCCATGATTATTAGATGTGTTGATGATTGTATAACCAAAGCATGCTCCCCATGTGTTTGACTAAATGCCAATGTGAAGAAAAAGTGTCATACTAGTATAATAATATGAAATCTCCATTCATGTATAAGTTTATGCACGTCAAGTGTTTGATGAAATGTCTTAGTCAATGAATTATGGATATATGTGTAGCCATTATGGTGCTTTAGAACTTGTACTTCATGAAATCTCCAACTTATGGTATTATGGATTGTGATATGCTTTGCCAGTTTCTTCCCATCGAGTCCTGGGGGTATTTATACCCAAAAAAAATATAGTTGTGTACCTAGAGTCAGTGTCATGTTTTCACGATATCCTCAGGTAAATTATGATCCATAGAACTCAGTCAGTCATGTGACTCAGGAAAATCCAAAAATCTCAGAAATCTCAGTAATCTCAGTGATCTCAGTACTCAGTAATCTCAGTAACTTTAGTACTCTCAGTCAGTCCTCAGATCTCAGTAGCATTCCGTCAGTCAACGGAACTCAGTGAACTCAGTTTAGCTCCACTAAGAAATACCATTAGTATCAGTTTTGTTTAGTTAATCAGTTTAGTATCTATTCAGTTGGGAGTAGGATTCAGCACCGAGTGAACCCAAGGATGGGGACTCACCTATTATTCAGTGGAGGGTGTGATCCTTAGAAACAGTCCTTGTGTTCCAGAACTACGTAGACAGCGTAGGTTGAGATGCACCCTACGCGTTTAGAGATTTATACATCTCATTTAGGTTACCTACCAGGAGGGTTTGATGGAAGAGCTCCCTGTCAGAGAGGGTATACTCATAGATAGTCTTTACCCGTGGCACGATATTGACATGCTTCCAGCTGGGGTTACAGGTTGGACCCCACCAGTTCAATTTCGAGGCATGTCGATTAGATGATTATCTCCTACAGTTTCAATTACAATTTCAGTCTCGGTCTTAGTAAAAGAACTCTAATAGTTCTTCAGATTTAGGACTGTTAGATACAGTCAACTCAATATTGTACGGAACTCAGCTAGTTCCATCAGAATTTGGACTGTCCCATACAGTTACTTAGTATCAGCTATATCAGTTATTAGTAAATCATGGTATATATATAGATATATCCATATACATGAATGACAGGTACAGTCAACCAGACCAGTTCTTCATAACCAGAACTGTTAGAAACAGTTATTCATATATCAGTAACACAGTATCAGTCCTTTAGTATTTAGTAATATATTATCATTTTCTCACTTATTAGTGACTCAGATATCAATATCAATAGACTCAGTTATTTAGTATCCCAGTATTCACATACTCAGATATCAGTAAATCTATGTTGTTAGTAGACTCAGTAGTCTGAACTCAGTATTCAGTCCTATCACGACCTCAGTTACAGTTACGTAGTCATGTATGTATTCTCATGTTTATGTTATTCAGTCAGTCAGCATTGTTCATGTATTTGACCCCTTTGCATTCAGCCTACATCACTTGCATACCAGTACATTCAATCATACTGATGCATTTGCGATATGGTGCTTTATACCATAGGTTTAAAAGCACGCGCTCCAGATTATCAGTAGCATTCCAGTTTCAGCAGTCAGAGTCTCAGTGAGTCCTCATCATTCGAGGATGTTATTATTTAATTATGTTATTCTTTCAGTATTCATTTATTTCAGTACATGGAGTTAGTTGGGGATATGCCCCATTAACTCCTTATTCAGACAGTTAGAGGCTTTCAGACTACAGTATGTTCAGACAGTTATTTTAGTTACTTTGGTATTATTATACCATATTTTCAGTTATATACCAGTATTGAACCTCATGGCCTTTCAGTTCATGTTTCTGCATTTATGATATTATTATTATTATTATTCGATACTCAGTTACAGATATCAGTCATAGGTTAGCTTGTGGTACTTCGACGTCATGAGCACCGTGTAGCATTTTGGGTACCATATTCGGGGCTTTACAAACTTGGTATCAGAGCCTAAGGTTCAATAGTGCCCTAGGAAGTTTGAAAGACACATCTAGTAGAGTCTTGCATATGGGTGTGTTTTGCACCACACTTCTGTTCAGGAGGCTATGAGATGTTTTAGGAACAATTTCCCTTCTTTCGTGTCTCAGATCGTGCTGTAGAAAGATCCTCTAAGAAACTCATGTAGATTCTCATGATGCTTCACTCATGTCAACTTCACCTTACTTTCAAGATACCAGAAAAAGTGAAGTTCAAGTCCCAGAGATAGGGCTTTCTCAGATAGTCCCTGTAGTCAGTTATGGGATTGGTCACAGACACAAAGTGTCCCATTAGTCCAGTTATGTCCCAAAGTTGTACAGATTTCATTCATGAACATGAGAACTCATTCTTGAACCCAAATTTAGATATGTCATTAGATCCCTTCTCAGAATCTTATGATAGCATAGACCTAGAGCTAGAAGCATGAACCATGGAGTTTGGCAGTAGTAGAGTTGCGATAATATCATCCAGATTGAATAGATTATGTATTCATGGGGATAGTTGCACCAAAGTAAATCAGCAGGCTTGAACAGTGCAAACAAAAAATTAAGACTATTGATTTGAAATTAAGTGTGTAGAGGTGGATGTGAATTAGGAAATGCAATATTAGTAGTATATGAGGAAATAGTAGAAGATAATGTGTTTAGTAAGGCAAGCATATGTTAAACAGAGTGTAAGTATGTGGTGATGATTACAGTTCAGTCCAGAGCTTAGTAAAGTGTTCATAGACTTAAGATGATGGATTAAAGTTAAGGGGGAGATGATAGATCAAGTAACCAAGTCAGGCTCTTAGAATTCCAGTAGTACTGCTAGTATGTATAGAAAAAATAGTAAGGGAAGACGATTCCCGATCCATCCTTATCTCAGTACAAGTTTTGTACTTCAGTCAGCATGATGCCTACACGGGTTTCATAACTCAGTTCCATGAACACAGCTTATATTCACACTCTTTTCATAGAATCTTGTGCACTTCCAATTCCCCGCATAAGGAGTTCCAGCTTACTCAGTATTATGAATCATGTCTCATGAACACAAAAACTCCAACCGCAGGTCATGCAATTCATAACTCAATTACATATATCATGCTTTACAAGTATACTCAGCTTCCATGACTCATGCTACGCCCCCACTGATCAGATAAATTTAAACTATGTCATGTATATCCTCAGTTCAGACATTTTTAGTAAATCCATGTTGTTGATATTTTATTCCTCAGGTTTCAGTCATGTGTCAAGTCAGTTAGTGTCTATTCATGATTTAGGTCCTCTTGATTTAACCCTTCAGTGAGCTCTCTTTATGGAAACAGTGTAGTGATGAGCAATTGCTTAGATGGGAAAGAGTAAATGTTTATGTTAAGAGAAGATAGCTGATTTTTATTTTACACGAGGGTGTAGTTATGAAGATAGACTTGAATATCATGTTAGTGTACAAGTAAACGTCTAGCAAAAGGTTGTATTTAGAAGTTGGGAAAGTACAGAGTGTGAGTGCGCATTCAGATCTTTGACTTATGTCAGCCCCCATTGTGTAACTATCAAAATTCAGTTGACATCTCAGTTACAGTTTCAGTATTCAGTACCCAGTAATTAGTGTTTAGTCTCAAAATTTAGTACTTTAGTATCAATCTAAACCACAGTTATCAACGTTCAGTTATCAGTATTCAACTATCAAAATTCAGCATTTAGCTCCATTATGAGTCCCAGTTACAGTCTTAGTTATAGTGCCAGCTTAAGTTCCGTAATCGAATCAGAAAACTCAGTTTAATTTTAGACTTACTTGACCATAGCGTACAATTATCTATTACTCAGTTATAGGTATTTCAATACCTTAGTCTATGGAATGTTTCCAAATCATATTGTACGTTTGGTCTCACATTCACAAATAATACAGACTTCATGAATCCATGCTCAGACACCTCATGTTACTTAGTTAGTCCTTACCTCCTATGTATAATACTCTATAGTATCAGTCCAGTTATTCTGACTAAGTACAGTTCATCCTAGCAGACCCAGTATTCAGCTATCAGTTATTTAGTTAATCAGATAAGTTAGTATATTTTTGCATGCATGCTCATCACCCAAGTGAATCTTTCAGTAGTCTCAATTGCAGTACATGAGGCTTATTCACTTCATCTTAAATCTTGTTCGTAGGCCTCAACTAATCTTACCGAAATTTAACCAAATGATGATTTTTTATTCAGCTATTTTAATCAGATCACTCTAAGGTTTCCTTGCATCCCAAAGTCACTTGAAATCTACAGAAAGAGTATTAGAGGAAGGATCCAATCTATTATAAGTTTTCAATATGAGTTAGTCCACAAGGCCAGTAATTAAGTATAGCAGTCAGACGAACAAGTACGCATGGCTTGGGTTCCCGTTCCTTCCATCTAGACATACTATCCGAAGCCTTATGAATGTAACCATTCTTAGATGAACCAACTAGATAGATACAAGATCAGCTCAGTTCATGTATCATGACTCAGTTTTAGATCCCAGACATTCAATTTCGATTCAGTTCATAGGTGCCTTGCACACCATTTCTATTTTCCCTTAGTATCTCAGACATGTCAGCATTCTTCAAGGGACATAGCGTCCAAAGGGGGAGATACACTATGAACCCCTGGATTTTTATTACATAAGCATCCCATTCTCTCCTCACATAATGAATCCAATTTGGAGTAGGGAATACTCATAAGTTGACCCTCAATTTCAAATCTCAGTCGTGAGCCATGTATTTATGGGCTTAGTTAAGTTAATGAAATTCAATTTATGTGTCATGTCTCAGTTTCAGTCATGTTCTTAGGCTCCAGTTCATGCATACTTCTAGCATAATCATGGGGTCATTAGTATTTTTCAGTTTACGTAACAGTTTCTCTTGAACTTACTCAGTTCCATGTTCAAATTACCATTACAAACTTGGTATCATCAGTTTCTCTTGAACTTACTCAGTTCCATGTTCAAATTACCATTACAAACTTGGTATTCAGTTCATGCTCAGATCCCCATTACAAACTTGGGACTAAGTACTCTTCCATATTCAGCCATGCTTTCATATATTAGTTCAGACATGTAATTATGCATCAGATATGCATTCTCATTTGGAGAAAAACTCAGTTCATTAGAACACTCAGTTAGGCATTCATGAATCAGTTACTCATGCATCAGATATGCATATTCAGTATGATGTATTCAGCTTTTAAGTCATGTCCATCATGAAACTATATTTAAGTAGTGTATGTCTTGTACGTACATCAGTTGATCTTTTCTTTCATCTCAGTCAGTCTTATTCGAGGACGAATGTCCCCAAAGGGGAGACAATGTAATACCCCCAAAAAAATCAAAACCATTATTAGCGCCATATTTCAAGATCATGCATAGTACATCAAGGTTAGTTTATAGTTTTATGAGTAATTTAGATGTATATTACAGCTTCAAATAACTCCCAACTATCAGACGGATCAAAATATTCCTTACCGATTGAATTCTTAGGAAGGATATTACTATAGTCAACTTTAAATGAGCATATCTCTCTTTATACTATGAATTTTTGATCTCATGAATCAGAACAGATAGATAATTGAATTATCTTTCCAACGATACCAACTTCGCCCAAATTCAATATCGGAGCAAAAAGTTATACCCATTTTACTCCAGCATGTTAGCATGGTAACTAAGTGACGACATAACTGATGGCTTATCACATTTCTGATGACATATATGATGGCTTATCATATTTCTAATGAAAATTTTGATGAATTATCAGCTAATGTCATCAGACATAGGTAGAAAGTCATAAATTCCAGCATCAAGTGATGGCATGAGCTGATGACTTATTACATATGTGACGACATCAGCCTAATGTCATCAGCCATTGAATTCAGCATTTTTCAATCAATTTTGGAGGGGTATTTTGGTATTTTCCCTTCACCCCAAAGCTCTATAAACCCTGAATTCAGCCTCCATTTCACCAAAATACATTCTTTTCTCTCAAATTCTCTCAAGAACAAGAAGAGGGGTTTCCAATTAAAGATCCAAATCTCAAGGATTCTTCCATCAATCTTCCCAAATCAAGTATCAGGGTATATCATGTGTTGATTCATGAGTCCCTTTCACCCATGAAGCTCAAAAATCTCTTTTCAAAATACAAGATTTTTGTATTTATGAATGTTAATAATTTAAATAGAATTGAAATTCATGTTCATGATGTTGTGGGTTTTGATTCATGTTGTAAATTATATATTCCAATAATTTACCCTAGTATATGAAGATTTGAATAATAATCATTATAAACCCCCTTCACTTTACAAGTTGACTGATGTATCCATGATTATTTGATGTGTTGATGATTGTATAACCAAAGTATGCTCTCCATGTGTTTGACAAAATGCCTATGTGAAGGAAAAGTGTCATACTAGTATAATAATATAAAATCTCCATTCATTTACAAATTTATGCATGTAAAGTGTTTGATGAAATGTCTAAGTCAATGAATTATGGATAGATATGTAGACATTGTGGTGCTTTAGAACTTGTACTTCATGAAATCTCCAACTTATGGTATTATGGATTGTGATATGCTTTGTCAGTTTTTTCCCATCGAGTTCTGGGGGTATTTATACCCAAAAAATATAGTTGTGTGTGTGCCTAGAGTCAGTGTCATGTTTTCATGATATCCTCAGTCGATCCATGATCCATAGAACTCAGTCAGTCATGTGACTCAGGAAAACCCAGAAATCTCAAAAATCTCAGTAACCTCAGTAGTTCTGTAATCTCAGTGATCTCAGTACTCAGGAATCTCAGTAACTTCAGTACTCTCAGTCAGTCCTCCAATCTCAGTAGCATTTCGTCAGTCCACAAAACTCAGTGAACTCAGTTTAGCTTCGCTAAGCAATACCATTAGTATCAGTTTAGTGTTGTTAATCAGTTCAGTGTCTATTCAGTTGGGAGTAGGATTCAGTACCGAGTAAACCCAAGGATGGGGACTCACCTGTTATTCAGTGGAGGGTGTGATCCTTAGAAGAAATCCTTGTGTTCCAGAACTACATAGCCAGTGTAGCTTGAGATGCACCCTACGCGTTTAGGGATTTATAAATCTCATTTGGGTTACCTACCAGGAGGGGTTAACGGAAGAGCTCCTTGTCAGAGAGGGTATACTCACAGCTAGTTCTTACCCGTTGCACGGTATTGATACGCTTCCAGCTGGGGTTACAGGTTGGACCCTACCAGTTCAGTTTTGGGGCATGTCGGTTAGATAATTACCTCCTACAGTTTCAATTACAGTTTCAGTCTCAATCTCAATAAAAGAACTCAGATAGTTCTTCAGATTCAAGACTGACAAACATAGTCAACTCAATACAGTACGGAACTCAGCTAGTTCCATCAGAATCTAGACTGTTAGATACAATCACTCAGTATCAGCTATATCATTTGTCAATAACTCATGTTATATATATATATATATCCAGATACACGACTGATAGGTACAGTCAACTAGACCAGTTCTTCATAACCAGAACTGTTAGAAACAGTTATTCATATATCGGTAACATAGTATCAGTCCCTCATTATTCAGTAATACAGTATTATTTTCTCACTTATTAGTGACTCAGATATCAATATCAATAGACTTAGTTATCCAGTATCCCAATATTCACTTACTCAGATATCAGTAAATCCATGTATTTAGAAGACTTAGTAGTCTGAACTAAGTATTCAGTCCTATCACGACCTCGGTTATAGTTACGTAGTCATGCATGTATTCTCACATTTATGTTATTCAGTCAGTTAGTATTGTTCATGCATATGACCCTTTTGAATTCAGCCTACCTCACTTGCATACTAGTATATTCAATCATACTAACGTATTTGCGCTATGGTGTTTTATACCATAGGTTCAAAAGCACGCACTCCATAGCATTAGTAGTATTCCAGTTTCAGCAGTCAGAGTCCACAGTGAGTCCTCATCATTTGAGGATGTTATTATTTAATTATGTTATTCTTTCAGTATTTATTTATTTCAGTACATGGAGTTAGTTGGGGATATGTCCTATCAACTTCTTATTCAGACCGTTAGACGCTTTCAGACTATAGCAAGTTCAGACAGTTATTTCAGTTGCTTTGGTATTGTTATACCATATTTTAAGTTATGTACTAGTATTGAACCTTATGGCCTTTCATTTTATATTTTTGCATTTATGATATTATTATTATTATTCAGTGCTTAGTTACAGATATCAGTCATGGGTTAGCTTGTGGTCCTTCAGGGTTATGAGAACCTTGTAGAATTTTGGGTATCAGATTCGGGGCATTACAAATTTGGTATCAGAGCCTAAGGTTTAATAGTGTCCTAGGAAGTCTGAAAGCCGCATCTAGTAGAGTCTTGTGTATGGGTATGTTGTGCACCATACTTATGTGCAGGAGGCTATGAGATATTTTAGAAACAGTTTCCCTTCTTTCATGTCTCAGATCGTGCTATATAAAGGTCCTCTAAGAAACTCATGTAGATTCTCATCATGCTCCACTCATTTCAACTCCACCTTACTTTCAAGGTTCCAGAAATAGTGAAGCTCAAGTCCTAGAGATAGGACTTTCTCAGACAGTACCTGCTGTCAGTTATGGGATTGGTCACAGACTCAAAGTATCCCATCAGTCCAATTCTATCCCAAAGTTTTACAGATTTTCATTCATGAACATGAGAACTTATTCTTGAACCCGAATTTAGATATGTCATCAGATCCCTTCTTAAAATCCTATAATTGCATAGACCTAGAGTTAGAAGTATGAACTCTAGAGTTTGGCAGTAGTAGAGTTGGGATAATATCATCTAGATTTAATAGATTATGTATTCATTGGGATAGTTGTACCAAAGTGAATCAGTAGGCTTGAGAAGTACAAGCAAAAAATTAATACTATTGATTTGAAATTAAGTGTGTAGAGGTGGATATGAATTAGGAGATGTGATATTAGTAGTATATGAGGAAACAGTAGAAGATAATGTGTTTAGTAAGGCAAGCATGTGTCGAACAGAGTATTAGTATGTGGTGATGATTGCAATTCAGTCCAGAGCTTAGTAAAGTGTTCACAGACTTAAGATGATGGATTAAAGTTAAGGGGGAGATGATAGATCAAGTAACTAAGTCAGGCTCTCAGAATTCCAGTAGTAGTTCTAGTATGTATAGAAAAAGCATTAAGGGAAGATGATTCCCGATCCATCTTTATCTCAGTACAAGTTTTATACTTCAGTCAGCATGATGCCTACACATGTTTCATAACTCAGTTCCATGAACACAGCTTATATTCACACACTTTTCATAGAATCTTGTGCGCTTCTAATTCCCCACATAAGGAGTTCCAGCTTACTAAGTATTACAAATCATGTCTCATAAACATAGAAACTCCAACCTCAAGTCATGCATTTCATACTCATGTACATATATCATGCTTTACAAGTATACTCAGCTTCAATGACTCATGATATACCCCCACTGATCAGATAAATTCCGACTATGTCAAGTATATCCTCAGTTCAGACCTTTTTAGTAAATCCTTGCTATTGTTATTCTATTCCTCAGGTTTCAGTCATGTGTCAAGTTCATTCAGTGTCTATTCATGCTTCTGGTTCTCCTGATTTAACCCTTCAGTGAGCTCTCTTTATGGAAACAGTGTAGTGATGAGCAGGTTCTTAGATGGGAGAGAGTAAATATTTTATGTTAAGAGAAGATTGTTGTATGTTTGTTTTACACAAGGGTGTAGTTATGAAGATAGGCATGAATCTCATGTTAGCGTTCAAGTAAACGTCTAGCAAGATTTTGTATTTAGAAGTTGGGAAAGTACAGAGTATAAGTGTGCATTCAGATATTTGACTTATGTCAGCCCTTATCGTGTAACTATTAAAATTCAGTTGCCATCTCAGTTATAGTTTCAGTATTCAGTACCCAGTAATTAGTGTTCAGTCTCAGAATTTTGTACTTTAGTATCAGTCTAAACCACAGTTATCAACGTTCAGTTATCAGTATTCAACTATCAAAACTCGGTATTTAGCTCCATTATGAGTCCCAGTTACAGTCTTAGTTATGGTGTCAGCTTCAGTTCCATAATCAGATCAGAAAACTCAGTTTAATTTTAGACTTGCTTGGCCATAGCGTACAGTTATCAGTTACTCAGTTATAGGTATTTCAATACCTCAGTCTATGGAATGTTTCCAAATTATGTAGTACGCTTGGTCTCACATTCACAAATAATACAGACTTCATGAATCCATGCTCAGTCAGCTCATGTTACTTAGTTAGTCCTTACCTCTTATGTATAATACTCTATAGTCTCAGTCCAGTTATTCAGACTAAGTATAGTTTGGACTAGCAGACCCAGTATTCAACTATCAGTTATTCAGTTAATCAGATAATTTGGTATATTTTTGCACTCGTCCTCATCATCCAAGTGGATCTTTTAGTAGTCTCAATTACAGTACAGGAGGCTTAGTCACTTCATCTTAAATCATGTTCGTAGGCCTCAACTAATCTCACCGAAATTTAACCAAATGATGATTTTCTTATTCAGTTATTTTAATCAGATCACTCCAAGGTTTCCTTGCATCCCAAAGTCACTAGAACTCTACAGAAAGAGTATTAGAGGAAGGCTCCAATCTATTATAAGTTTTGAATATGAGTTAGTTCGCAAGGCAGTAATTTAGTTTAGCAATCAGACAGAAAAGTACGCATGGCTTGGATTCCCGTCCCTTCCATCTAGACGTACTATCCGAAGCCTTATGAATATAACCATTCTTAGATGAACCAACTAGATAGATACAAGCTCATCTTAATTCATGTATCATGACTCAGTTTTAGATCCCAGACATTCAATCACGATTCAGTTCGTAGGTGCCTTGCACACCGCCTCAATTTTCCCTCGGTATCTTAGACATGTCAGTATTCTTCAAGGGACATAGCATCCCAAAGGGAGATACACTATGAGTTCCCAATTTTTCATAACAGAAGAGTCCCATTCTCTCCTCACGTAATGAATCCAGTTTGGAGTAGGGGATACTCATAAGTTGACCCTAAAGTTCAAATCTCAGTTGTGAGCCATGTATTTAGGGGCTCAGTTTAGTTCATGAAATTCAGTTTATGTGTTATGTCTCAGTTTCAGTCATGTTCTCAAGCTCCAATTCATGCATAATTCTAGCATAATTATGGGGTAATTAGTATTTTTTAGTTTACGTAACAGTTTCTCTTGAACTTACTCAGTTCTATGTTCAAATTACCATTAAAAACTTGGTATCCATTTCTCTTGAACTTACTCAGTTCCTTGTTTAAATTACCATTACAAACTTGGTATTCAGTTCATGCTCAGATCCGCATTACAAACTTAGGACTAAGTACTCTTGCATATTCATTTATGTATTCATATATCAGTTCAGTCATGTAATTATGCATCAGATATGCATTTTTGTTTTGAGAAAAACTCAGTTCATCAGAACACTCAATCAGGCATTCATGAATCAGTTACTCATGCATCAGATATGCATATTCGGTATAATGTATTTATCTTATCAGTCATATCATTCATGAAACCATGTTTAAGTAATGTATGTCTTGTACGTACTTCAGTTGATCTTTTCTTCTATCTCAGTCAGTCTCATTCAAGGACGAATGTCCCCATGGGGGAGATAATGTAATATAATACCCAAAAAAAAATCCAAACCAATATTAGTGCCATGTTTCAAGCTCATGCATAGTACATCATGGTTCTTTTATAGTTTTATGAGTAATTTAGATGTATATTACGACTTCAAATAACTCCCAGCTATCAGACGGATCAAACCATTCCTTACCGATTGAATTCCTGGGAAGGATATTGCTATAGTCAACTTTAAATGAGAATATCTCTCGTTATACTATGAATTTTTGAGGTCATGACCCACTAACAGATAGATAATTTAATTATCTTTCCAACGATACTAATTTCTCCCAAATTCGATATCGGAGCAAAAATTTATACCCATTTTACTCCAGCATGTTAGCCTGGTAACTAAGTAACAACATATCTGATGGCTTATCACATATCTGACGACATATCGGATGGCTTATCATATTTCTGATGACATTTCTGATGACTTATTAGCTAATTTTGTCATACTTAGGTAGAAATTCATAAATTCCAGCATCAAGTGATGACATGAGCTGACGACTTATCACATATGTGCCGACATCAGCCCAATGTCGTCAGCCATTGAATTCAGCATTTTCTAAATGGTTTTGGAGGGGTATTTTGGTATTTTCCCTTCATCCCAAAGCTCCATAAACCCTGAATTCAGCCTCCATTTCACCAAAATACATTTTTTTCTCTTAAATTTTCCCAAGAACAAGAAGAGGGGTTTCCAATTCAAGATCCAAATCTCAAGGATTCTTCCATCAATCTTCCCAAACAAGTATCAAGGTATATCATGTGTTTATTCATGGGTCACTTTCACCCATGAAGCTCAAAAATCTCTTTTCAAAAAACAAGATTTGTGTATTTATGAATGTTCATGATTTAAATAGAATTGAAATTCATGTTCATGATGTTGTGGGGTTTTTATTCATGTTTTAAATTACATATTCCAATGATTGACCCTAGTATATGAAGATTTACATAATAATCATGATAAACCTCCCTTCACTTTATAAGTTGACTAATGTATCCATGATTATTAGATGTGTTGATGATTGTATAACCAAAGCATGCTCCCCATGTGTTTGAGTAAATACCTATGTGAAGGAAAAGTGTCATACTAGTATAATAATATGAAATCTCCATTCATGTACAAGTTTATGCACGTTAAGTGTTTGATGAAATGTCTTACTCAATGAATTATGGATATATGTGTAGCCATTGTGGTGCTTTAGAACTTGTACTTCATGAAATCTCCAACTTATGGTATTTTGGATTGTGATATGCTTTGTAAGTTTCTTCCCATCGAGTCCTGGGGGTATTTATACCCAAAAAATATAGATGTGTGCCTAGAGTCAGTGTCATGTTTTCACGATATCCTCAGGCAAGCCATGATCCATAAAACTCAGCCAGTCATGTGATTCAGGAAAACCTAAAAATCTCAGAAATCTCAGTAATCTCAATAGTTCAGTAATCTCAGTGATCTCAGTACTCAAAAATCTCAGTAACTTCAGTACTCTCAGTCAGTCCTCAGATCTCAGTAGCATTCCGTCAGTCAACAAAACTCAGTGAACTCAGTTTAGCTCCGCTAAGAAATACCATTAGTATCAGTTCAGTTCATTTAATCAGTTCAGTGTCTATTCAGTTGTGAGTAGGATTCAGCACCGAGTAAACCCAAGGATGGGGACTCACCTATTATTTAGTGGAGGGTGTGATCCTTAGAAGCAATCCTTGTGTTCTAGAACTACGTAGCCAGTGCTTGAGATACACCCTACGCGTTTAGGGATTTATACATCTCATTTGGGTTACCTACCAAGAGGGGTTGACACAAGAGCTCCCTGTCAGAGAGGGTATACTCACAGCTAGTCTTTACCCGTGGTACAGTATTGACACGCTTCCAGCTGGGGTTACAGGTTAGACCCCACCAGTTCAGTTTTAGGGCATGTTGGTTAGATGATTACCTCCCACAGTTTCAGTTACAGTTTCAATCTCAGTCTCAGTAAAAGAACTCAGATAGTTCTTCAGATTCAGGATTGTTAGATTCAGCTAACTCAGTACAGTACGAAACTCATCTAGTTCCATCAGAATCTAGACTGTCATATACAGTCACTCAGTATCAGCTATATCAGTTATCAGTAACTCATGTTATATATATATATATGTATATAACATGAGTTACTGATAACTGATACACGATTGACAGGTACAGTCAACCAGACCAGTTCTTCATAACCAAAACTGTTAGAAACAGTTATTCATGTATCAGTAACATAGTATCAGTCCCTTAGTATTCAGTAATATAGTATCAGTTTCTCACTTATTAGTGACTCGGATATCAATATCAATAGACTCGGTTATTCAGTATCCCAGTATTCACATACTCAGATATCAGTAAATCCATGTTGTTAGAAAACTCAGTAGTCTAAACTCAGTATTCAGTCCTATCACAACCTAAGTTATAGTTACATAGTCATACATGTATTCTCACGTTCATGTTATTCAGTTAGTCAGCATTGTTCATGCATATGATCCATTTGCATTCAGCCTACCTCACTTGCATACCAATACATTCAGTCGTACTGACGTATTTGCACTATGGTGTTTTATAACATAGGTTCAGAAGCACGCGCTCCAGAGCATCAATAGCATTCCAGTTTCAGCAGTCAGAGTCAGCAGTGAGTCCTCATCATTCTAGGATGTTATTATTTGATTATGTTATTCTTTCAGTATTCATTTATTTCAATACATGAAGTTAGTTGGGGACATGTCCCATCAACTCCTTATTCAGACAGTTAGAGGCTTTTAGACTACAACATGTTCATATAGTTATTTCAGTTGCTTTGGTATTGCTATACCATATTTTCAGTTGTGTACCAGTATTGAACCTTATGGCCTTTCAGTTCATGTTTTCACATTTATGATATTATTATTATTCAGTGCTCAGTTGCAGATATCAGTCATGGGTTAGCTTGTGGTCCTTCGGGGTCATGAGCATCGTGTAGCGTTCTGGGTACCAGATTCGGGGCTTTACAGTATCCTTGTTAGAAACACTTACATACAAAGGCAAAATACTCGTATTCTTCAACTCTTTTTTATGCATAATATAGACCTTCAAACTTATGCCATTATATATATATATATTTACCCTGCACTATCTGTTAATTGATATTCGATTTGAATGCATTTGCAGGTCAAATCAACATCAATGTGTGAAGCCAGTAGTGTGTACAGTTGGTTATACATAGTGTTTATTCTCAGCAATATCGCATCACTGATGTAATCTTCATATTGTTGTTCATATGTCCATCTACTATAGTGTTTAATAAGAACAGTTATGCTTCCCATTGTCAATCTCCAAAAATTACAAAATAATAAAAATTAAATTAAATCTCAAATACGTACTATAACAACAACTAATTCGATTATACAAAAATGCAAAATAAATTCAAAAAAAAAATTAGTCGAACACTAGTTATCCTAAACTAATATTCAAATTTAATGATAAAATTTCATCTCAACTTTCAATTGATAGAACAATAAGGGTAAATTTGAAATTGAAAAAAAAAATTAGCTTAAACAATTTTTTTCGACAACTGATGAGAAAATTGATATACGATCTCAAATTTTGAAAAACCTTCGACTGCTACACAAATTTGTTACAATTTCTTCAGCAAATTTTGCATTTTTATTTTAGTAAAATCACAAATAGAATTAAGTTGATGATCAATACCTGTAATTGCACCGTTGTATTTTTAATCTTTTCTTCAAAATGTTAGTCGATTAGCATAAAAGATAACTTGAAGGAATAGATTTTTGAATTTGAATCTGTATTTTGGATTTGGATTGAGAAGCTGATTATGAAAAATATTTTTGAATTTGAATTAGTAGCTGTAATTTAACGGTTGTGATAAAAAAAGAGTTTTAAAGGTTAAGAAATCTATAAAATTAAATGTGCCTTAAATTAAGAAACCGTTTTTTCCTTATTGAACCCAAACAGATTTGAGTTATATTAGGAATAGAATCTTTAATTATATATGTATTTAAATAGCAATAGTTTACTCAAATACAAAATACATAATGCTATTTTTTGTAATTTTGTAATTGTTACTATAAAAGTTACAATTAAGGCTCTATAGTTGTTATTTCTGAAATTTTCCCTTTTTTTTAATAAGTGCTCTTTTTGGCTTGGACACACCCTTTAATAAATAACTCACTTCTAGAACATTAAAGATAATTTTACCAACTTACTCCTAATTAAATTTTATCTCTTTTTAAATTGACGTTGATTACTCTATTTAAACTTAAGAACATATTAGAAAGATTATGAGCAAAATATCCTTAAACACTTAAATATATATATTTATTCAGGAAGAAATTAAAATCACAACTCAAAAAGGCACTTATAAAATGGAGGGAGCAATAACTAAGACAATTTTTGGGAGGATGAAGTAATATTTTTTGAATTTATAGAAATCAAAGTATAATGTTTTGAAGAAGTAGGTCTTGAATTTCAGATAAAAAGATTAATTTAAATCAGACGGATGTTTATTGAAACAACTTTGGAACAATGGCAAATCCCTAATTTTACAAAACGGATCTGTTAATTTTTAATTTTTTTTGGGGGGAGGGGGTTGTTATTTTTGACGAATTAATTATTTGGGTTTATGTTTTATTATGTGGAGCTTATATTTCAAATTTAAGTTCATTTGAGGTAGATTTAGGCATGGAGTCATCTGCTGTATTGTGGAAATTCGAAAAATACTCTAATGAATAAAATGGATCTGTTGGATTGTTGAGATACGAAGACAAGTTAATGATTTTCAGAAAAAGTCAGAATTTAGGCCCGGTCAAGGCCACAACTTCAGTAGAATGGATTGAAATCGGTCTTGACAAGTCGTTATGTATTTAAAGTTTGACCTCGTCAAAATCTAAAAAAATATCCGAAGTTTTAGAATTGATAATGTCACGCCTTTAATACAAAATGTCCGAACTTCAAAAAATCAAGTCCAATACTTGGCTTTGTTTGCATGGCCAGACTTCACGCAAAAATTGTTTGAAATATGTCAAATTTTATACACGGATTTTTGTACCTTCATTCTCCTATATTTGTTGTAATTCCAATATGGCGACCCTAAAACTAAATATTTGTTCATTTTTCTCCCTGGATTAGCACCGCACAACCCCCCTAAAAGGAGAAAAATGCATGCTACACACAAGTTTCCATTCAAAACCAACAATGATACTATGATTTTTCAGACGGTGGATTTGAAAATTTTGAATCTGCAATATAGAACAAACTTTTAATAATGTGGTACTTATTACGATTAAAAAATTCATTTGATTCATGTGGCCAATATTACATATATAAAGGGAAAACTTAGTTTGTATTCTATTTGCCTACTTTTGTTTTTAATAAGGGTGATTCGCAATTGAACTTCATTCTTTGGCTATATGATTTCATGATTTGATCAATTTAAAATTTATGATTAAAGGTGAAAATTCGGACCACTTTACCCATCTATTGTAATCATTACTGAAAGCAATATAAGCTCTGATTAATTTAATTAATTCTTTTTTAATTTAGTAAGGTGATCAATTAATATAAAATAACTATTTTTAGTAAAATGACAAATTAATATGGGACAGATGGAGTAATCATTAATGAAAGCAGTGTAATCACTGGTTAATAGACATATGATAAGAAGATTGCTAGATTTCATTTTTCCAGTAACTCCTCAACTTATTACACTTCATTTTCTTTCTTTTTTTTTTTTTTTTGCTTTTCGGGTGCAGTAGATTCGTGGAGGTGAAATTACATATAAATAGAACATAAAAGCAGGCAACTTTAATTCTTCGTCTATAGATTAAAACTTTTGTTGATTATGTGATTTGAGAATGTGGGGTTCTGTTATAAAATGTGCAATTGTTTCATTTTAAAACCTTAAGCTATTAGGCCATACGTCTTTTCATGTGTGAATATTTGACAAATTTAAATATGATATATTTACTGTCTATGGGTCCTAGGTCTGTCAACGGGGCCGGGCCGGGTCAACTCGGATCCGACCCTTTTTTAACCGATTCGTGGGTTGGTCTGATTCCGGGCCTGTGTTAACGGGCCAGTTCAGTTTTAGGCCCAATAGTAATTTTCCAAAAAATAAACCGGGATCGGCCCATTAAGGGTTTACCGGTCCAACCCGGTCAAAATTAAAAAAAAAAAAAATTAAAAGTTTTCTTTTTCAATATACACTATATATATCCATCTATATACATTTTAAATACGTTAAATAATATACACACAACATATATATACTATATATATACTACATTAGAAAACATTTACACATATACACATGTATACGACTATACGTTAAATATATATACTACTTTAGAGTGTGTACAAAATATGTACACATATATACGTACGATATAATATATGTACTACTTTAAATAATATACATACAACATACATACACTATATATATACTACTTTTGAAAATTTGAATACATAATTACATACACATGTATACGTTAAATATATATAATACTTTAGAGTCTATTGAAAATATATACACATATATATGTACCATATAATATATGTACTACTTTAAACAATATACATACAACATATATACACTATATACATACTACTTTAGAAAACATATACACATGTATACGTTAAATATATACTACTTTAGAGTCTATTGAAAATATATACACATATATACGTACCATACAATATATGTACTACTTTAAATAATATACATACAATATATATACACTATACACATACTACTTTAGAAAACATATACACATGTATATGTTAAATATATACTATTTTAGAGTCTATTGTAAATATATACACATATATACGTACCATAAAATATATGTACTACTTTAAATAATATACATACTACATATATATACTATATACATACTACTTTAGAAAACATATACACATGTATACGTTAAATATATACTATTTTAGAGTCTATTGTAAATATATACACATATATACGTACCATACAATATATGTACTACTTTAAATAATATATATACAACATATATACACTATATACATACTACTTTCGAAAATATATACACATGTATACGTTAAATATATATTATTTTAGGGTCTATTGTAAATATATACACATATATCGTACCATACAATATATGTACTACTTTAAATAATATATATACGACATATATACACTATATACATACTACTTTAGAAAACATAGACACATGTATACGTTAAATATATACTACTTTAGAATTTATTGAAAATATATACACATATATACGTACCATACAATATATGTATTACTTTAAATAATATACATACAACATATATATACTATATACATACTACTTTAGAAACATATACACATGTATACGTTAAATATATACTACTTTAAAGTCTATTGAAAATATATACACATATATGTACCATATAATATATGTACTACTTTAAATAATATACATACAACATATATATACTATATAGTATATATACATACTACTTTAGAAAATATAAACACATACAACATATGGTCATATATACACTACATATTATACTACTTTAAAAACATATACACATTAAATATATACTATTTTAATATATAAAAAATATGAACACCTATATATAGAATATATACTACTTAAAATATCACTTGAAAGTTGAAACGATATACATACAAACTATATACACTATATGTATATGTTAAAATATTAAATATATATACTTTAGAGACTATAGAAAATATACTACTTAATATAATAATACTTGAGGTTTTAAACGTAAAAGAAATTTATTTTTTCATTATGTGTATATATGTTTGTTATGTTTAATTGTCTGTTATTTAGTGTAAAGTTTGATAGTAAATTAGTAATATATTAAAACTAAGTATTTAATTCAAACTAGAAATTCAATTTAAATGAAAAAAATTATAAAGTAAGAAGTGAATGAATGTTGTATTTTATTGATTGGAAAATGATCCAAATTTTATAATTTACATGTATGAAAAATCAATAAATTTTGCATCATTTTTTTCAACTAATTCATGTTAATATTAACAGAACCTGACATAGGATAGTTAAAATCAATGGGGGCAAAATCATGCATTGGACTTGATTGTGCTAAGTTCTCCCTTGAAGTCATTCTTCAAGATTCTGTTCGTCTTTCGGCTCCATCTCTATTTCTTGATTTCTTCGTTCCACTCTAATTCAATCTCTGAGGCAAATTAGAGCATTCATAGTATTGCTCCCCAATGAGTGTCGGTTGTCCCCAAGCTGTTGTCGTCCCTGACTAAAAGCGCTCTCCGATGCAACGGTTGACATTGGAACATTCAATATATCTTTAGCTAATCTTGAAAACACAAGATATTGTCTTTCATTATTCTTTCACCAATCCAACGCGTTGATCCATCGTCTATGATCCTCTACCGACGTTCGAAGATAATACTTAAGCTCTTCCCGAGAAGTTGTTGTGTAAGTTCCCGCCTCAATGTTGTTCCAAACATTTAAATCATAAAAGTAATCAGAAAAATCACTGTGTGCTACTTTTTTAGAAGATGATGGCTCCTCGGTAGAGGTGGGCTTGGTATGGTATGGTACGGTATTTAAAATTTCGGTACGGTAATTTCAGTATTTTTTTTAAAAAAACATTATACCATTACCATACCATATTAATTCGGTATGGTTCGATATTTTGACGTTTGATTTCGGTATTTTGTGGTATGATAATCGGTAACCATAGTTTGTTTAACTTTGACAATATATACTCGTATACTAGAGTATTATTACTTTGATTTTTCAAAAGCATGTCTTAATTGTATCATAAAAATGCATTACACAAGTAGAAATATTAAAAAAGAAGTACAAACAATTCCTTTTATTAGTCAATTACACCAAAAAGACATTTCAATCAAGATAGAGTAGCGAAAGTTTCAAAATTTAAACATTTTTATACTAATACTAAGTTTTTTTTTTGTGTGTGTATATATATACATAAAAGTTACTTATGTAACTATATATACTTCGGTATGGTATTCGGTATGTCATTGTAAATACCGTATACCATACCATATACCAAAAAAAATAAAATGTATACCATATACCATACCAAATACCATAATATCAAAAATCACGGTAACAAAAATTTTAATTCGGTATGGTAATTCGGTATATACCGTACCATGCCCACCCCTCGGGAGCATGAGGAGCGATAGTTGGAGTGATATTTATCGGTACAGCTACATCAAGTAAATCGACATAATGGTTATATAATTTTTCTACGTAAATGTTCGCATCACTCATAGCCGTAAAAAAATCTGGTTGTTCTTGATCTTCATCTTCAGAATCATTGTTAACATTTATCTCTAAGTTAGAATAGATAAGAGTACTAAAGTGGCACATAGTAGTAAATTTCATACATGAATTTAGTATAACACCAACCAAGTAAAAAGGGGGAATTGGAAAAAAAATATTTTTAAAATTTAGTAAACATATCACTAACAGCTTCTTTGTAACATTCTTTATTCTTAAATTCTTTGAGCAGACCAGAAATATTGGCTACATATACTAAAATATTACAAACAGTAGGATAATAAGCACCAAAAAATTTAACCGTAGTTATATAAATTTTTTTCAAGAACTTAATAAGATCATCAATTGCAGCCCAATCAGAATCATGTAGCATATATTCAGCCGAATTAGCAAATGAACCACAAAATTGGTTAAAAGTCAATGTAATAGGAACTTTATAAGCAAGACAAGTTTTTAAATAATTATACGTAGCATTCCATCTAGTATCACATTCTTCCAGCATAAATATCGGCGTAAGTCCATTTTGTTCACATTTAACTTTAAATTCTCTAAAAAAAAATTCGATTATTTTCTTGAATAAAGCCAACAACAAGACAAATTTTTTCAATATAAAACTCAAAAATTTTAAGACCATCTCTTACAATTAAATTATATATATGACAAGTGTAGACACCTAATTTCGTCCCTCCGCAATATCATTTTTACCCATTTTTTACCTTATCCTACCGTGTACCCTCAATCATGTAATTATCCCTCCACAAATGACAAAAAATCAAAACCAACTCTAAACAAATCTTATCCCAAAATCCCCACATAATCCCAATTGATAACAAATTAAAAACCTTCCCAATTAAAAGTGGACACCTAACCCTTATCCCTCCAATTAAAAAACAACACCTACCTACCCTACTCTAACAAACCCTATCCCTACCCCTACCCCTACCCCTACCTCACTACCCTACCCCACTACCCCATCCTAATATATACACACATATACACACAATTAATGGGGGGAGAATAGACACAGCAAAGAAAAAAAAAAGGGAAAAAGATCAATATTTTGGGCCCTCTCTCTCTCTGATCTCGATCTCTCCCTCACTCGACTCTCTCAGCTCCGACGACGGCAACATCGCCGTCGTCTCGCCGTCGTCTCTCTCTCTCTTCTCCGAATCTCTCTCAGATTTCAGTTCCGACGACGGCAACATCGCCGTCGTCTCTCCGTCGTCCTTCCCTCCCTCGCTGACAGCAGCTACCGACGACCTAAGCCACCACATCTCCGTCGTCCTTCCCTCCCTCGCTGACAACAGCTACCGACGACCTAAGCCACCACATCTTCGTCGCCATCACCGGAGAGATCTGGTCGGAACTGAGAGAGAAAAATGAAGAGAGCGAGAGAACGGACGGAGCTACTGTTTCCGTTTTGTTTTTTTTTCTCCGGTGAAATCTATCCAGAAAAGCTATTTCGTGATGGTCAGGTTGGCCGGAGCTCCGACGTGGTAGAAAAGTGATAATCCGACCTCGATTCCGGCAAGCTGCGTCAGCTTAGTTTGAAATCAGTTGATTTTAGTTTCGTTTCGGATTTTTCGTACGGGGTTTTGGTTGATTATTCTTCAAATTGCGATTTTTCTAGGTTCGTTCATCAGTCTTCATACTGGTTCAAGGATTTGTTTTCTGTTTTGCCTCGATCGGTTCATCGTGGTTAGTTTGGAATTTCCATTTTTGTGCTATCGAGTTTGGGTTTGGTTCGTCGTTGAGGTTCTCTCTTCAGGATTCCAAGTCCGGGTTCTCTTAAACATTATTATTATCAACAAATCTGTTCTCCGAAGGTCCATCTCTTGACTCTATTCTTTTATCTTGAAATTGGTTAATGTCATAAGTTTGTGGTGTGACTGTGAATATTTTGAGCAAAAATATTAATTGTTGGTGTGGATGACTTGTATGTCTAAGTTCGAATCTTTGTTGGATGTATATGTTTGAAGTTGATTTTAGACTTTCGAAAAGTGTTTGATAATCGAAAAAATTGTTAACCATGGCTTGAGGATTAAACTTGTTGATTTGGGGGTCGAGATTGAAAATCTGATAATCAAATAGGTTGAAGGTTGTTTGTTTTAATTCATCACTGACTATAGGATAGTATCACGACGGGTTGAAATTGGTAGGCAAACGGTAGTTCGGGTAGGCAAAAAGTTTAGGAATGGTGTTTTGATGAATGTTTGAATGTATATGTGTTGAATATTTTCTAATTTATCGTGCTTGATTCAATTGTACCATTTGACCGGGGAATGCCCCGAAGCACTTGTATTATTTTATCCGGGGAATGCCCCGAGGTATCTTGTACTCGGAGGACGCTCGTGATCAAGGCCCGAGGCATCGGGTAAAGCTTTGGAGCATAGTTTAGGATTAATATAGGTTAGCGTAGGTTTATATTTTTTGCATTTTTCTATTTCGGGATTGTATAATTGGACTGGACACTAATTTTGGATTTATTTATTTTTTGTTTCATGTGTTTGGATGGATTGTTTTATGTGTTTTTGTGTGGTTTATACATTTGTAATGCCAAATTAGTCGATACCCTCCACCAGGCGACTGTGGTCAAACCACGGGATCGAGGGGTGCCTAACACCTTCCCCTTGGTCAACAGAATTCCTTAACCGGAATCTCTGTTCGCAAAACCAGTTTAAGAGTCAAATGATTTCGAAAAGGATTTTCTAAAGGTGACTTGGCACACCGGATTATGCCAAGTGGCGACTCTGAATAAAAAATGCAAATAATCATTTTTCCGAAACAAATTTTCATTTCTTGTCACTTAAATAATAAAACCCTTTCGAACTTTAAAAATGTATTCCAATGTTTTGGAGTACGCGTAAAAAAGGGGTGTGACAGCTCTGGCGACTCTGCTGGGGATAGAGTTAAGTTTTCAGAATTCGAGCTATTTTTGGAGTCGTATCGGCTTTGTTTGGCATTACGAGTGTATAAACATTGTTTGTGGTTATTGTTTGTGTTATTTTCACTTTATGTGCTTTTTCGTGCTCTTTGTTTATATTATTTTACCTTATGTGTTACCGCTTTATATCTGTCATCATGAGTCCACCCCCCGGCCTTCTTTCTGCAACAAGTCTGTAGTACACGTGTTGTACACAACCTCTAGTTGAGTCACCCTTATTTTAGGGGGGGGAGCCGTCGGTGTTATGGAGTAGGTGGAAAGCAAAGCAGCCACTATCGACCATACGCTCCCCCGAACAGCCTTGTTAGTAAACCACAACGTAGGTCAGCCTTTAGGTCATGCTTATGTGCATCATGTGGAGACCTAGCGGGACCCACATGGCCCTTTGTAGGAGACTCACCTTTAAAGCATCCCTACATGCTAATTGTTGCATTATTAAGGGTAACGTGGTCATTTGACGGACTGATTTTCAAAAAAAAAAAAAAAAAAAATATTAATTAAATTAAGTTAAATTAATTTGTTAGGAGTAAGGTGTGTAGGCAAAAAAAAATATATATATATAGAATAGTGAGCCGATAAGAACGAAAAAAAAGAGAGGAATGTCGTAGTTTATTTTAGAATTCGTTATGGTTTTTGTTCTTCACTATCCAAAAACTCAAAAAGTTTTTTTTTCATTTTTGCATTTTTTTTGTCTTCTCAAAGCACCGTAAATTTTTCTACGTATTTGTCAAAAGCAAAAATACCAAAAAGATTTTTCCCATAATTGATGGTGTCAGTCTTAGTTAAAGTGTCTAATTGAAAAATCCAAGAAGTTTTATTCGTTTGTTTTTGATTATATCTTTTAAGTTAGGGTTAATTTATTAGTTAATCGTTAATTGTCCGATCTGAATGAACTAAGCATACCTGATTTCCTTCCCTCGGGTTGGGATACGTAGGCAACCCTCGGAGGGTCCGGTAAATTTTTGTATCAGACTTTGGTCTTCGTATAGTCTAAGTCTCTCGTCCCGTAATCTAGAGTTGTTTGCCAAGTAGACTGATTTCGCTCAGTACTTCTGTTCGGCAAATTGGAGTCATGAATGTGGTTTGTCCCATCGACATATGTTGACGTGAAAAATCCCAAGGGGTTGGGAATCTTCTACTCCTGTCGAATTTTTGAGGTAACGTCTTGTGTGTTATTACTGGATGGATTTGTCCACCAAGTCTAGAGTCCTAATGGTTGTCAAAGTGCCCAAAAAGTTAATCAGATGGTGGGAAATGTTTAACTATGTTGATCAGCAGAAACTGACTAAAATATTAGGTGATCTTACAAAACTCCTGCATGTTACCCCTCGTCCAGATTTAATAGAGGCCTTGTTGACCTTTTGGGATCCGAGTAGTTTGGTGTTCAGGTTTGGGGAATGTGAAATGACTCCTACTTTGGCAGAAATATCTGGTTTGTTGCATTTGCCCTATATCGAGAAGGATATGATCCGAGCACGAAATCATACTGGCGTGAGATTTTTGCAATCCTGTGGTCTAAAAAGTAAGGGTATCCGTTTGGGTTGTTTAAGTGACTCGTGGGTTTCCCTAGATTTTTTGTTCGATAGATTCGGGCACTCAGAAGGTTTTGATTGTTTTTGGGAAGAATTTCATGTGACTAAGGAGAAGTGGGAGAAAAAGCGTCTTGAAGTCTTCACCCTCGTTTTGCTGGGAACGTTAGTGTTTCCACTAGAAGAAAGACATGTTAATACCCGCTTGCAATATGTGGTGATGGCCCTATTTCATAAGGATCAAAACAATAAGGGCATTGATCAAAAGGGCAGGTTTACTCTCGTACCCATGATCTTAACAGAAATATATAAGGCTTTAACCGAAGTGAAAATGGGAAGGAGATTTTTCGAGGGCAGTAACCTGATATTGCAGTTATTAATGATGGAGCACTTGCATGCACCTTCTTTAGTTAGATCAGATGTGTTAGATCGTTGTATTCCCAATCGAGTGAAAGCCATGGATTCCAGGTTGCGTTTGGACAAATTCTCGCTGCCCGTGGGAGTCAAGGCTTGGATTGAATTTCTTGAATTAAGAACCAAGGACAACATTTTGTGGACTTATCTGTGGCTTCGACCAAAGGTAGTATTGTTGGGGTGTCAGACACAGTTTCCTTTAGTTATGTTAGGGCTCAATTGCACTAAACCATACAATCCATCCAGGGTAATGCGCCAGTTAGGTAGGCTACAAGACGTGCCACCAGCAGTGGATCTTCTGAAGGATGTTGAGTACTTCAAAGACCAAGCCTTAGGTGAGAGCAGGTATGAGCAGTTTTGGAAGCATGCAACAAATCTAGGTGTGGACACATTCAAAGAAAGTTTGGATAATCCAGGCCACACTCAGGGATATGAGGTCTGGCTCTAATCTGTCCCTTGGGGTATCAGTCAACCTTTACCAACACAGCTTAGAGGGAGAATACAGGAAGAATGCATAGCAGCTGATCATCAGGATGAAAGTGTAGGGTCCAAAGTGGAAACGCTGAGAGTTCAGTTAGCAGATTTGTTCAAGACGGTAGAAAGGTGTCAGAATGATCTTTCCAGATGCACTCCTCATGAAGCAGGAATACGGGCCCGAAGCTTCTTCCCCGGTATCAGGGTATCTTTACAGGATATGCTACAAGGCTTGAATGGCAGAAAGAGAACTTCAGAGGCAGGTCCATATCAGCCAGGGTCATCGCGCAGAGCACCAGTCTGAAAGAGCACTTCTTATCTTTATTCAGTTGGAGTCTTTTATGTGTCTGTCATTGTAGGGTGGTGTCTGTTTTAAGTCGAGGTCAAGTTGTTTTTGGTATTAGAGTCTTTATTAGTAATTTTACCTGTGTCGTCTTAGGGGTCTATAATGTTGTTTCGTATTCATTTTTTTTTTAGTTTTTCAGTGGTCCCAAAATTTTATACGTTTTGTTGACAAATTGTTATTTTTCTTTTCTTCTTAAAGTTTTAAAAAAAAAAATTAAAATTAAAAAAAAAATAAAAAAATCAATTGGCCATTTTGGCAAGGCCCGAACTACGCAAGATCTGATTCATGTACAACATGATACGTAGGCAGCCTACTTTTGGGTTCGATCTAATCATTTGGTTTCGTTGTTTTTCATTATTTTTCCTCTTTTAAGGAAAACAAAAGCCATAAAGAATGATAAAATAAAGGTATATAACGTGAGGAAAAGAGCAGATATTGATAAAAAATAGTAATAGGTGTAGATAAAAAGAAAAAAAAAGTGTGTAAATAAAATCGGGATGATGTTGAAATGACCTCGCTACCCTCAAAAGCTGGTAGATATGAACATTGAACTTAGGGCAATTTTACCAATGTGATTCCCATGCTTTTGGTATACCCTAATCCTAACAGATGTCGTCTTTGATGAGCATGTTCTTTCAGATAAAAGTGGTAGGTTTGCAGCACTCTGGCTAGTCACCCATACTTCACTAGATCCAAAGCAAAGCTCGCAATGGCTAGCAGGGAGATTGAAAATTCGCTCATTGACCCGGATCAGGATCACAGGGAAGAAAGTTCAGAACACAATGATGAGGTAGTAAGGCTCAGGCAACAATTGATAGATTTGCACCGGGCATGGGCCAGCGGAATGCCTCCTCCTCCGCTCCCTGAAGGTTTTGGGAATATCTCTAATTGCCCACCGCTCTCTCAAGCACAATTCTCTGCTCCTACTGAGTCACCTGAGCACGCGCCAGGATTCACTCCGCGACATTATTATCCGGGCAATTCTGGTGTGCCCTTGGCAGCTCCCCAATCAAGACCAGCTTCTCAGCCAGCGCCACCGATCACACCGGTATTCGTGGCCCCGCCACCACAAGAAACTCCCATATATGCTGTGCGTCCCACAATGAGGCTTCCTCGGTCTTCCAGTGAGCCAACACTGAAGGTTTCAGATGGTCAGTATTATGCTACGGAGCCTACTCTGCAATTGAATGAACCGTATGGGTACACTCAGCCGCCTGCATTTCCATTTGATACGGAGAAACCTGTCGCAACGGAGGAACAGGATGTCATAGCCCGGAAACTGAAGAGTTTAGAGCAAGCTATGAGGAATTTGCAAGGAATCGGAGATTATAGAAGTGTTTCCTATAAAGACCTGTGCATGTTCCCAGACATCAACCTGCCCCCCGGTTTTAAGATGCCTAAGTTCGAGAAGTACGCAGGGCACGGTGATCTTGTTGCACACTTGAGACGTTATTGCAACCAGTTGAGGGCTGCAGGAGGAAAGGAAGAACTACTCATGGCCTTCTTTGGCGAGAGTCTTTCAGATCTGGCTTCAGAATGGTTCATCGATCGGGATATCGATAAATGGAACAGTTGGGATGATTTGGCTTCTGAATTTGTTCAACATTTTCAGTACAACATCGATTTGATTCCGGACGAAAAATCCTTGGTCAACATGAAGAAAAAGAGCACTGAAGGTTTTAGGGAATACGCTATAAGGTGGCGTGAACAGGCCGCTAGGGTAAAGCCTCCAATGAAGGAAAGTAAGTTGGTAGAAGTTTTCATTCAGGCGCAGGATGAAACCTATTTTCAACATTTACTTCCGGCAATGGGAAAGTCTTTTATGGAAGTCCTCAAAATGGGGGAGATGATAGAGGACGGGATTAAGACCGGTCGAATAGTGAGTTTTACTGCATTAAAAGCTACCACACAAGCGATTCAAGGAGGATCTGGCGCATTTGGAGGAAAAAAGAAGAAAGAGGATATTGCGACTGTCGTAGCCGGAACCCATACTTATCCTAAAAGGCCACCTCGCCCCTATCCCCAATCCCAAGCCCAAGTCTACGCCCAAGCTCCATATATTCCTCCCCACCATTATTACCCTCCACAAAATCCTTTATATTCCATTCCACCACCCCCTTACCCAGTATATAGTGCGCAACCATATGCCCAAACCCCTTCTTACCCGCAGTGGCGCGCGCAAACTTCACAAAATCGCCCATTCGCTCCACTAAATTACCAAAAACCCCCCAGACCCAGTTTTCAGCCTAGGCCCGAGTATAAGCAGGAGAAAACAGTCAAAAATCAATTCACACCTCTTGGGGAGTCATATGCTAGCTTGTTTGATAGGTTGAGGAAGTTGAAGGTTTTAAGCCCAATTCAAGGAAGGCTTTCAAATCCACCACCAAGGAATCTCGATTATTCTTTAAGGTGTGCGTACTGTTCTGATATGCCAGACCATGATATTGAGAAATGCTGGCATTTAAAGAGAGCTGTCCAAGACTTGATTGACACAAATCAGATGTTGGTCCAAGCCCCAGAGGGTCCAAACATTAACCAGAATCCGTTGCCAACCCATGCTGAAGCCAATATGTTAGAATTGATATATGATGGGAAAGAGTCTTCGAGGAGTTATAAGCCTATTGTCAAGATACACACCAGTGAGGAGAAATTGGTGAATGTAGCGGAGTCTTTGAAAGCAATGTCATTGAGCCAGGAAGGAATGAGGGAGGATAAATCCCGATAAAGCACAAAGTATCCCCTGATCACAGTACAAGGCGCCAGAAGGTATGGTGATTCGAGTCAAGATAAACCTAAGTTGACAGTGGTGGGAGCTTTGAGTCAGCCTATCTTGACGGTGAAAGGAGCACTGGCAGCGCCTATTGTCCTCAAACCGGTGACCCAACCTCCGATAGTTGATATAAAAAGGATTCCCTGGAATTATGGGCGGACTGTGATGACCTATCACGGGAAAGAAGTTGTGGAAGATGTAGATGAGGTAGGAGGTTTGACCAGGTCAGGAAGATGCTTCGTGCCTGAAAGCTTAAGAAAGTCTAAGCCAACGGTGAGTGAACCGTCGTCTATCAAAAAGCCTATCACTGAGGAGGAAGCCGAAGATTTTTTGAAAAAGATGAAATTGCCAGAGTATTCAGTATTAGACCAGCTGAAGAAAACCCCTGCTCAAATTTCCCTTTTATCTTTGTTGTTGCACTCCGAGGAGCATCGTGATGTTTTGCTGAAGGTATTGAATGAAGCATATGTTCCAAGGGAGATTACAATCAACCAGGTTGAGAAAATGGTGGGAAAAATCTTTGAGGTCAATCGGATCAGCTTTTCTGATGATGAATTGCCTGTTGAAGGTACAGGGCATAATCGGGGTCTTTACATTACAGTGAAGTGTGAGGATTTCTACGTCACTCATGTTATGATTGATGGAGGTTCAGGTGCAAATATTTTCCCTATTTCTACTTTGCAAAAGCTGAATGTTGGTGCTGATAGGATCAAGCCCAACAATGTATGTGTTAGGGCTTTCGATGGTGCAAAGTCAAATTCCATTGGCGAAATAGAACTAATGTTGACCATAGGGCCTGTTGAGTTTGCCATAGAGTTTCAGGTATTGAACGTAGAATCCTCTTACAATCTGTTGTTGGGAAGGCCCTGGATCCACAAGGCCAAGGCGGTTGCATCCACGCTGCACCAAATGATTAAGTTTGAGCATGACAGGCAAGAAGTAGTTATTCATGGTGAAGGAGATTTATCAGCCTACGAAGATTCTCCCTTGTCCTTTATTGAAGCAAATAACGTAGAGGAGACATTCGTCTATCAAATTTTTGATACAGTGCCAGTGAGTCGTATCCCTGAGTGGCAAGCTATACCGGGACCGCAATTGTCTTCTGCTTCTATCATGATAGTGAGTGAACTTTAGAAATACGGATTTGAACCAGGAAAAGGTTTGGGAGCATCTCTGCATGGTATAGTTCATCCCATATGTCCGAGTGAGAACGTGGGCACGTTTGGTCTGGGATTTGAGCCTACAGCTGAAGATCTGAAGAAAATCAGGGGAAGGAAGAAGGAAATATGGTCACTCCCTCGCCCAATGCCACTACTCAGTGAGTCATTCGTTAAGAGCGATGTCGCGAAGCATGTGGGATCTGAAGTCGAATTGGTGGGTGACCTCCAGAACTTTTTTATTGAAGTTGATATGGTTGAAGCAGGAGAAGGTACCAGTATGGCAAATGTGCAATTCATAGGTCCAGCTGTCCGGCTCAATAATTGGAAAGTCACTCCTCTCCCCGTCAGGAGGGAGTTTTGGTAGTTTATTTTGTTTTCCTTTCTGTTTATCCGAGTTATTTCAGGGTTGTAATTCGGATTTTAGTTTGTTTATGTTATATTGGTGTCTGTGTTTAAACCCTTCTATCTTTTATTTAATGAAATGCAATGTCCCTTTTGTTTTGTGTCTAATATAGTTTGTTTTTCTTTTTACACAGTTCTCTTTATGCTGATTCTAATGACATGACATGCATGCGGAATTTTCAGCCTGGTCATAAAATCCAAAATAATCCAGATGTAATGGAGCAGGATGAGGAATATGATGAAAAAGAAGCATTAGAAGCAATAAGCAAAGGGTTGGAACAATTTGAAGACAAACCGAATCCTAATTTGAATGAGACTAAGCCAATAAATCTAGGGGATCAAGAAGATGTTAGGGAAACTAAAATCAGTGTACATGTTTTGCCCCAGCTAAAGGATGAAATGATTCAAACGTTAATGGATTATAAGGATGTTTTTGCATGGTCTTATGATGATATGCCTGGTTTAAGCACTGAATTAGTGTCTCACAAATTGCCAACGGATCCCGCAGTCCCTCCTGTCAAACAGAAGTTGAGGAAGTTTAAAACAGATGTAAGTATTAAAATCAAAGAGGAAGTCATGAAACAACTTGAAGCCAAAGTAATTCGAGTGGCTCGTTATCCCATGTGGTTATCCAATGTTGTTCCCGTACCAAAGAAAGATGGCAAAATTCGAATGTGTGTTGATTACCGCGATTTGAACAGGGCAAGTCCAAAAGATGATTTTCCACTGCCCAACATCCATATTTTGCTAGACAACTGTGCTGAACACGAGGTTGCCTCTTTTGTGGATTGCTATGCCGGATATCACCAGATCATTATGGATGATGAAGACGCGGAGAAGACATCTTTTATCTCACCATGGGGAATTTATTGTTATCGGGTGATGTCGTTCGGTTTGAAGAATGCTGGAGCAACATACATGAGAGCCATGACCACTATGTTTCATGACATGATGCATAAGGAGATTGAGGTTTACGTGGATGATGTGATTATTAAGTCAAAAAGTCAGGCCGACCATGTAAAAGACTTGAGAAAGTTCTTTGAAAGACTTCGCAGGTATAACCTCAAACTCAACCCGGCAAAATGTGTATTTGGAGTTCCATCTGGAAAGCTGTTGGGGTTTGTAGTCAGCCGTCGGGGAATTGAATTAGATCCCTCGAAAATCAAAGCCATTCAGGATTTGCCCCCGCCCAAGAATAAAACGGAGGTAATGAGTTTGCTTGGTAGACTGAACTACATTAGCAGGTTTATTGCTCAACTCACAACCACTTGTGAGCCCATATTCAAGTTGCTGAAAAAGAGTGCTGTGGTAAAATGGACTGAAGAATGTCAGGAAGCGTTCGATCGAATCAAAAGATATTTGTCAAATCCGCCCGTGTTGGTACCCCCGGAGCCTGGTAGGCCTTTGATCTTATACTTGTCAGTCATGGACAATTCTTTCGGGTGTGTCCTGGGGTAACATGATGTCACAGGCAAAAAAGAGCAGGCTATTTACTATCTTAGCAAGAAGTTCACCACTTATGAGGCCAGGTATACTCTTCTTGAAAGGACGTGTTGTGCCCTAACTTGGATAGCACAGAAGTTGAAGCACTATCTCTCATCCTATACTACTTATCTCATCTCCCGCATGGATCCTTTGAAGTATATCTTTCAGAAGCCTATGCCGACAGGTCGATTGGCAAAGTGGCAAATTTTGCTTACCGAGTTCGACATCGTATATGTGACTCGAACCGCCATGAAAGCCCAAGCCTTGGATGATCATCTTGCTGAGAATCCCATCGATGAAGAGTACGAGCCATTAAAGACATATTTTCCTGACGAAGAAGTGTCGTGTGTCGATGAAGTCGTTATAGATGTTGATCCAGGTTGGAGGTTATTCTTCGATGGAGCTGTCAATATGAAAGGAGTCGGAATAGGTGCGGTTCTTGTCTCTGAATCGGGACAACATTTCCCGGTAACAGCACAACTTCAATTCTACTGTACTAACAATATGGCAGAGTATGAAGCCTGCATCCTTGGTTTGAGGTTAGCTGTTGATATGGGAGTCCAAGAATTATTGGTGTTGGGAGATTCGGATTTACTCGTCCATCAAATTCAAGGCGATTGGGAGACGCGAGATTTGAAGCTCATCCCGTATCGACAATGCTTGCAGGAGCTATGCCGACGATTTGTGTTAGTAAAATTTAGGCACATTCCAAGGATTCGTAATGAAATTGCTGATGCTTTGGCCACTTTGTCTTCAATGCTCCAACATCCTGACAAAGCCTACATCGATCCAGTGCATGTACAGAGTCGTGATCAGCATGCTTACTGCAATGTGGTTGAAGAAGAGCTCGATGGAGAACCTTGGTTCTTGGATATCAAGCGGTACATTTAATCAGGAGAATACCCAACATATGCCACCAACGATCAAAAGAGGACTCTTAGGCGTTTGGCTAGTGGATTTTTCTCGAGCGGGGGAATCTTGTATAAGAGGGCCCCAGATCTGGGACTTTTAAGGTGTGTAGATGCAAAAGAAGCCTCAGCAATCATGGTTGAAATACACTCTGGAGTATGCGGGTCGCATATGAACGGTCATGTCTTGTCAAAGAAGATTCTTCGAGCAGGTTATTACTGGTTTACTATGGAGAGGGATTCTATTCATTTTGTTCGAAAGTGTCATCAATGTCAGGTGCACGGCGATCTGATACGTTCTCCTCCTGTTGAGTTGCATGCAATGGCCGCTCCATGGTCGTTCGTAGCTTGGGGAATGGATGTGATTGGACCGATTGAGCCTAAGGCATCAAATGGACATAGATTCATTTTGGTAGCCATTAACTACTTCACAAAGTGGGTGGAAGCAGTAACTTTCAAGTCGGTGACAAAGAAGGTTGTGGTAGATTTTGTTCATGCCAATATCATTTGTATATTTGGAATTCCTAAGATGATTATTACAGACAATGCTGCCAATCTCAATAGTCATTTGATGCAAGAAGTGTGTCCACAGTTTAAGATCGCACATCGAAATTCTACTCCATATCGCCCAAAGGCCAATGATGCTGTAGAAGCCGCCAATAAAAATATAAAAAAGATACTGCGAAAAATGGTACAAGGTTCTAGACAGTGGCATGAAAAGTTGTCGTTTGCATTGCTAGGTTATCGCACCACTGTTCGCACTTTAACAGGGGCAACTCCATATTTATTAGTGTATGGGACAGAAGCAGTCATCCCTGCAGAAGTTGAAATTCCTTCTCTTCGGGTCATTGTAGAAGCAGAGATCGATGACGACGAATGGGTAAAAGCCCGACTGGAACATTTGAGTTTGATCGAGGAAAAAAGGCTAACGTCCGTGTGTCATGGCCAGTTGTATCAAAGGAGGATGGCTCGTGCGTATAACAAAAAGGTCCGTCCCAGGAATTTTGAAGTTGGTCAGTTGGTATTAAGATGTATCCTTCCTCACCAGGTTGAAGCGAAGGGCAAGTTCTCCCCTAACTGGCAAGGTCCCTTCGTTGTGAAGAAAGTGTTACCCAATGGAGCCTTATATTTGACAGATACTGAAGGCAAAATGGCAGAAATGGCTATCAATGCTGATGCGGTCAAAAGATACTATGTATGATATTTGATCCTTAGTTTGAGTTTATTGCATGTTTAGTACTTGCATTTTTTAAGATTGATATGATGAAGGCATTTTATTCTTCTATCCAAACATTGTGTCACCCTTTGCTTACCCGTTTGAGCCTCGTTTATTTTTCTTTCATATCCCTCTTTTGGAATCAAAATAGAGTCAAAGATAAATGTCAAGAAAATAAGAATAAAAGAAAGAGTTCGAAAATAAAAGAAAAAAAAATCAAATCAAAACAAAGAACAAGCTGATGGAACTACGTGCGACCTGATTCTCCTCTCTCGGGAGTGAGATACGTAGGCTGCCCTATTTCGGGCTCGGTCCAACCAAATAAAGATTCAAGATTCACCCAGTCAACAAAACTGGGGCATGAGTTAATGCATTGTTTGAGTCGATTCCAAAAGTTGTAAGTCCCACCCCCACTTCAAGTATCGTTTGAGCCTCTTACCATCTTTTCTAACCTTATCCAAAAGCCAAGTTACAACCAAAGAAAGTCCTTCAGATCAATTTTTGATAGTGTTAAGGCTAAGCATGCAATGGATATGACGATACACTGTGAAGTACCGCTTGTCTCCCTCAGCATAAGAAATCAGGAAAGAAATACAAAAATGAGAGAGTCTTATCGGTGAAAACCTTTGCAGGCACCATAAGGCGATGGTGAGTCGTTAGAAAATGAAAATGAGAGAGTCTTATTGGTGAAAACCTTTACAAGCACCATAAGGCGATGGTGAGTTGAGAGAAATACAAAAATGAGAGAGTCTTATTGGTGAAAACCTTTGCGGGCACCGTAAGGCGATGGGTGAGTTGAGAGAAATACAAAAATGAGAGTCTTATTGGTGAAAATCCTCATGGGCACCGTAGGGCGATGGAGAGTTTAAGAGAAAGGCGAAAAGTAAAAAGAAAGAGATTGGTTGGCGAAAGTCTTTTTAAATGTCGTCAGTCGAATATGATGTATGAGTACAATGGATTTCAAGAAGCGGCTCAGTGGCAAAAGGCACGAACTCAAAAACAAATGGGGAGTTTGGATAGGAAGATCAGGCAGCTCAATCCAAAATGCATGTCATACTCATTGGAGTTGGTTGTCGTATTCAGATAAGTTTTCTTTTTGAATATGGGACATTCCCCTTTTCTTTCATTTACATATTCATGTTTTTGTCTTTTCTTATGTTATTTATCAAAACAAGAGTCACCATCATTTCTTTACATTTTTTTAAAGTCAAGTCTGTGTCAAAACAAACGAGAAAGGATTTCAAAATTTACTACCAGTCTTTCCAATTATATGAGGAAAAGCCAAGGAACAGCACAGGAAAGAAATATGATCGTAATTCAACACGAAGCAAAGGAAGTCTATCAGCCGACGGGCTATTGGATTCGTGGAATTATTCAGATTTGGGAAAAGAGTGCACCTCAGGGGCATGGTAAAATGAAAACCCATTGTTTGAGTCAGAACTCATTTCCCTCAATCTGGATCTTGGTCAATGATGCGGTAAGACAGGGCAAGTGTTAGCAATTTGGGACAAAGATGAAAGGAACGAGTACTGGGGCAGATACCTGAGAAGCCAAGAGCTGCAAGCCATCACTAAGTTTTTAACTGACAAATTTTCTTTGATTGAAACAGGGGAAAATTCGTTTCACTTGATTCAGCTACCATTGGTATTCTACTTTCTGTTCAGGACCCTCCTGAAAAATGGGATTTTACTTTATGTTCAGGACCCTCCTGAAAAATGGGACTTTACTTTATGTTCAGGACCCTCCTGAAAAATGGGATTTTACTTTATGTTCAGGACCCTCCTGGAAAATGGGATTTTACTTTCTGTTCAGGACCCTCCTGAAGAATGGGAATTTACTTTAGGTTCAGGACCCTCCTGAAAAATGGGATTTTACTTTCTGTTCAGGACCCTCCTGAAGAATGGGAATTTACTTTATGTTCAGGACCCTCCTGAAAAATGGGATTTTACTTTCTGTTCAGGACCCTCCTGAAGAATGGGAATTTACTTTATGTTCAGGACCCTCCTGAAAAATGGGATTTTACTTTCTGTTCAGGACCCTCTTGGAAAATGGGATTCTACTTTCTGTTCAGGACCCTCCTGAAAAATGGGATTTTACTTTATGTTCAAGACCCTCTTGAAAAATGGGATTCTACTTTCTGTTCAGGACCCTCCTGAAAAAATGGGATTTTACTTTATGTTCAGGACCCTCCTGAAAAATGGGATTTTACTTTCTGTTCAGGACCCTCCTGAAAAATGGGATTTCACCCTCTGTTCAGGACCCTCCTGGAAATGGGACAATGCTTTCAAAAAAAAAAAAAATACTAATTATTTATAATTCTTGTTTGGGATAATTTTCTTTCTAGTTTTAATTTTTGAGTTTCAGGAGCCCGCCTAAAGAACAGGGTGATGAAATAGCAAGGCAGGAGCCCGCCTGAAGAACAGGGTGATGAAATAGCAAGTTCGGAGCCCACCGGGAGATTAGAGTGAAGAAAATGAAAAGTCAAGAAACAAAGTAATGAAATAGCAAGTCAGGAGCCCGCCTGGAGAATAGGGTGAAGAAACAAAAGAGTCAAGCAACAAAGTGAAGCAATTGAAAGCCAAGCAACAAAGGAAATGAAATTGCAAGTCAGGAGTCCGCCTGGAGAACAGGGTGATGAAAGTCGAGTCAAGAACCAACAGAAGCTGTATAGATAGGATTTTTGTAATTTCACTTATGCTTTTACTTGTAATTTTCATTTTGATGTAATAACAGAGCCGCGGACCGGAACCTCGACGGAGCCTCACTCGACTCTCCAACTCGGTATAGTCCATCTCCATCCAATCCTTGGAGATACTTATCACTTGATCCCTTCATAACTTGGGTGGGTAGGCTTTCCTAATTCAAGACCCGGTAGTCCTTCGTTCTCCTGTTTCTTTCTTTGAATAATGGTCGGGACAAAATTCTATCTCGCTGTCTACTTTTTTGCCTGAAAACACTTCATGTTTACATTCAAAGGGGGCATGATGTAGACACCTAATTTCGTCCCTCCGCAATATCATTTTTACCCGTTTTTTACCTTATCCTACCGTGTACCCTCAATCATGTAATTATCCCTCCACAAATGACAAAAAATCAAAACCAACTCTAAACAAATCTTATCCCAAAATCCCCACATAATCCCAATTAATAACAAATTAACAACCTTCCCAATTAAAAGTGGACACATAACCCTTATCCCTCTAATTAAAAAACAACACCTACCTACCCTACTCAAACAAACCCTATCCCTACCCCTACCCCTACCTCACTACCCTACCCCACTACCCCATCCTAATATATACACACACATACACACAATTAAGGGGGGAGAATAGACACAGCAAAGAAAAAAAAAAAGGGAAAAAGATCAATATTTTAGGCCCTCTCTTTCTCTGATCTCGATCTCTCCCTCACTCGACTCTCTCAGCTCCGACGACGGCAACATCGCTGTCGTCTCGCCGTCGTCTCTCTCTCTCTTCTCCGAATCTCTCTCAGATTTCAGTTCCGACGACGACAACATCGTCGTCGTCTCTCCGTCGTCCTTCCCTCCCTCGCTGACAGCAGCTACCGACGACCTAAGCCACCACATCTCCGTCGTCCTTCCCTCCCTCGCTGACAGCAGCTACCGACGACCTAAGCCACCACATCTTCGTCGCCATCACCGGAGAGATCTGGTCGGAACTGAGAGAGAAAAACGAAGAGAGCGAGAGAACGGACGGAGCTACTGTTTCCGTTTTGTTTTTTTTCTCCGGTGAAATCTAGCCAGAAAAGCTATTTCGTGACGGTCAGGTTGGCCGGAGCTCCGACGTGGTAGAAAAGTGATAATCCGACCTCGATTCCGGCAAGCTGCGTCAGCTTAGTTTGAAATCAGTTGATTTTGGTTTCGTTTCGGATTTTTCGTACGGGGTTTTGGTTGATTATTCTTCGAATTGCGATTTTTCTAGGTTCGTTCATCAGTCTTCATACTGGTTCAAGGATTTGTTTTCTGTTTTGCCTCGATCGGTTCATCGTGGTTAGTTTGGAATTTCCATTTTTGTGCTATCGAGTTTGGGTTTGGTTCATCGTTGAGGTTCTCTCTTCAGGATTCCAAGTCCGGGTTCTCTTAAACATTATTATTATCAACAAATCTTTTCTCTGAAGGTCCATCTCTTGACTCTATTCTTTTATCTTGAAATTGGTTAATGTCATAAGTTTGTGGTGTGACTGTGAATATTTTGAGCAAAAATATTAATTGTTGGTGTGGATGACTTGTATGTCTAAGTTTGAATCTTTGTTGGATGTATATGTTTGAAGTTGATTTTAGACTTTCGAAAAGTGTTTGATAATCGAAAAAATTGTTAACCATGGCTTGAGAATTAAACTTGTTTATTTGGGGGTCGAGATTGAAAATCTGATAATCAAATAGGTTGAAGGTTGTTTGTTTTAATTCATCACTGACTATAGGATAGTATCATGACGGGTTGAAATTGGTAGGCAAACGGTAGTTCGGGTAGGCAAAAAGTTTAGGAATGGTGTTTTGATGAATGTTTGAATGTATATGTGTTGAATATTTTCTAATTTATCGTGCTTGATTCAATTGTACCATTTGACCGGGGAATGCCCCGAAGCACTTGTATTATTTTATCCGGGGAATGCCCCGAGGTATCTTGTACTCGGAGGACGCTCGCGATCAAGGCCCGAGGCATTGGGTAAAGCTTTGGAGCATAGTTTAGGATTAATATAGGTTAGCGTAGGTTTATATTTTTTGCATTTTTCTATTTCGGGATTGTATAATTGGACTGGACACTAATTTTGGATTTTTTTTTTTTGTTTCATGTGTTTGGATGGATTGTTTTATGTGTTTTTGTGTGGTTTATACATTTGTAATGCCAAATTAGTCGATACCCTCCACCAGGCGACTGTGGTCAAACCACGGGATCGAGGGGTGCCTAACACCTTCCCCTTGGTCAACAGAATTCCTTAACCGGAATCTCTGTTCGCAAAACCAGTTTAAGAGTCAAATGATTTCGAAAAGGATTTTCTAAAGGTGACTTGGCACACCGGATTATGCCAAGTGGCGACTCTGAATAAAAAATGCAAATAATCCTTTTTCCGAAACAAATTTTCATTTCTTGTCACTTAAATAATAAAACCCTTTCGAACTTTAAAAATGTATTCCAATGTTTTGGAGTACGCGTAAAAAAGGGGTGTGACAACAAGCACACTTAACATGAAATATTTCAAGTAACGGCGGAGAGAAAATATTTTTTAACTTTTCAATAGCAGTGTTGTTGTTAGAAGCATTATCAAAAGCAATACATATAACTTTTCTTTCAATACCATAAAATTTTGCAACTTTACTAATAGATTCAGCAATAAATTCTCCAGTATGTCTATAGTCTTTATCATACAAAAAAGCTAGAATACGTTTTTGCATAGTAAAATTATTATCTATCCAGTGACAAGTAATGGTTGAATAATCATTTCTATTAACAGAACGATCAAGATCAGAAGTTAGAGTCAATCTACATTAAATATTTTATAATAATGTAGATAAATAATAAACATATTATGAATGAATAATAAAAATATCGGCTCGACAAGTACTTCTAGGAATACCATTAAACATAGGATTATAAATTGCTTGAATATAATGAATACAAGCATCCGAAAAAGGCAAAGTGAAAGGTAAACAACCCACAACTACCATTTTTACTATCTTCTCAGTCCCTCAATTTATTATAATTCTTAATTACTTGACCGGTTTCTGGGTTCATTCTAGTTTGTGTTGGCCCACCAACAGCCTCATCACCTTGTGCGATAAATAACTCTCTTTAGTGATTATCTCTTATATGTCTCATTAACGTACCCGTACCCTTTTGATTGCCTCCTCTTTTAAGCTCATATACTTGTTGACAAATATTGCATTGCACCTTAGTTTCTCCTTTTATACGTGTAAAAAATTCTCAAGCAATACTAGTTGGTCTACGAGCTCTTGGGGCATGGGGAGGACGATTAACCAATTCAAATCTAACATTAACATTTTCTACTGCGGGTGTCTCACCAGTATTTTCATCATCTTCATCTACTTTATTTTCTTCTTCTATACCGTAATTTTTCTGAACTTCTAAATAATCTATATCGTGAGAACCTACACCTACTTCTTCCTCAAAAGGTTGACTAAGCGGTACCTGAGGCACATAGGTATATCTACTACTTGAACTACCTCTACCGCCAGTAATTCGCTTTTTACTACCACTATCACTTTCGGGATAAAAATTTTTGACACTTTTACCGAGGTTTCTTAATTTATTCATAATATAAATCAAACTAAAAAAAATTCAAAATACACAAAATAATAAAATTAAATATTCAACAATTAATACACTAATTAAAAGTAAGAGATGGAACGACAATACCAAATTTTAGAAGTATGCGAAAGTTGCGACTTTCGAAACTTCCACTCGTACTTTGTAATCGCAAAATTAAAAAATAAAATTGAGTACTTTAGGAGATATATAGAATATTTGAGAGAGAATGAAATTTGAGAGAATGAAAATTATGTGAAAAATGATTTGAAAGTGTAGGATATGTGTGGGAATTTTTTTGTATTTTAAAAAATATTTTCAATCAATTTTATTTTTCTTTTTAAAGAAAATTAGGTCAACTAGCCGTTTGAGGCTCCAAATGGCTATATAGACGTTGGGCTCAACGGCTAGTTGGCCCAAATGTGATTTTTCCAACTTTTTTTTTTAAATAAAAAATTGGGTCGGGCTGGATTGGTTAACCGGCGGGCCAAGATTGGTTTGGGTTTGGATCGGATTAACCGGGCCCAAAAAAAAAATTTAGTCCAGTCCGAAATCGGAAGCCCTAGAGCCCAGGGGCTGACCGAGCTGAGCCTTTCTTGTGAGTCGGGCCGAGTCGGATCAAATTGGCCCGTTAAACAGGCTTAATGGGTCCTTATAATTTTCTTCAAGTTAATACATATATAAAAATGATCGGATTCATAATCGATTATTCATATTTGTTTAGTCAATTTTTAATATAAATATAATGTGTGACCAAGAATCAGTAAATTTACGTGGACTCCTATATTATAAGATCTCTCTACAACAAAAAGTAAAAGTAAAAGAAAAAGTAGTGGTCTCCGGCAAGATTTTGTTGTCATATCTTCTGAAGTCATTGTAATCATTTTTTTAATTATAGGTGATACTCGATATTCTACCATTATCCTTTTCACCGATATCTTGCAGAGTCTCTTTCACAAATAATTAGGAAAAGTTAACTTTTCTTCTGTTCCATAGTGGCAAATTCTGTAGATAATAACTTATTATAATTATTTACTTTACGGAAAAGGTCTAAAATGAAATGGTGTAAAAATATATTCCGTCTATTTATTAGGATTATAATATTTTTTTGTCTATTTATTAGGTCTAATTATCTTTTTCGTCTATCTATTGAGTTATTTTATCTTTTTATTTTAAAAGAAATTATATAATACTGTACCTCAACTTATTTTTATTAAACTACATAAAACTCCTATCATTTTTATTAATATTAATCAAATAAATAGCGCACAATATCAATTTTTCGTCATTTTAAATTGATCTGATAAATAAAAAAAATAACATAAATAGCCATTTTAAGAAAATTATTACATATACATAACCGTATTAGTTGGTTGTCAGATATAACATATAAAATATTTAGTTATTCTAATATATAGAAATATAATTATATATTAAATTTTCATATTTCTTATTTATTGTTATTTTTATGAAAGTATTTGTTCATTCATTTTTTATATACTATATCAAAATTTTACGTTTTTTTTATTTTTATTTTATGCTTCACGATGCCTCCATAAAAATATATGATATATTTATACCATAAAAATTCATGATATATTTATATACTATACAAATTATATTTATATCATAAAAATACATGATATATTTATACCATACAAATTATATTTATACAATATAAATTATATTTATACCATAAACATACATGGTATATTTTAGATATAAAAAGTATATACCATGTAATACTGAAAATATATATTTATATTTAATAAATAATTTTTAACAAGAAAAGTACTTTCGACATAATAAGATATACCATGAATATTTATTCCATAAATTATATCAAAAATATAATAATAATCTGACTTTGACATAAATTATATTTATACAACAAAAATACATGGTATATCTGTACTTCAATCTAATAATTTTTATTCCATAAATATTTATCCATAAAAACTTATGGTTAACCCATTACATTAGAATTAAAAGTACATGATAATGAAATAATATTAGATGATTAACATACATGAAAATAAAAAGAAACATACACGAGCAAATAATGAAATACTTAGTTAATTATTTAAAAATATTTGAATTTTGAATATAAGAGAGAGAAAGAATTGAAAGCAGGAATTATCTTTTCCACTTTTAATTTGAAGATTGAAAATATATCTCTTAAATTAAGATGAATTGATAATTAATTGTAGCATTAAATTATGAATTATAATTATTTTTCTAATTTTTTTAAATGGCTATGTATGAAAAATATTTTTGTAATATTGAAAAAATACTATTATTTGTGTAATTAAATTTTAAGGATGATCTTTTCGTGTAATTTGCCTAATAAAAAGGGCAAAATAGGATCAATAGGTAGACGAAAAAGATATTTTAGGCCCAATAAATAGATGATAGGCGTTTTTACAACATTTTAGGCTCTTTTCGGTTTACTTTAACATATATTAGCTAGAGGTCAAAACCTTGCTTGTAAGTAAAGTTGATTAATCCTATTAAAACGTATACTTAAAGTAATCCTATCAAGACTTTGTTTAATATTGGCAGCACGATATTTTTCAATTATGTATTACAATTATTTTTGCTTTTTCTGATATTTATTTCTTTAGCAAAAAGCAGCAATTTTTGTGTCCAAAATTTTGACGTCTGTTAGTTTTTAATAGACTAATGACAGTACAATACAATAAACAAGGTTTAATAAACAAGGTTTCGTTGTAATACAAAAAGAAGCGGAAAAGTTTGAAGAACTAAAAACTAAAGATGGTGACTGAGAATATTCTATTATTTCTAAAAGAAAGATAAATTAAAAAAAATCTTATTATAGAAGAAGAGAATGAAATATCTCGTGGTCCTACTTTTAGGTCACGGTGCTAATCATTGTAATTATATCCTAAAATAATGAAAAGAAACAAACTTTAAAAAAAAAAAACTAGATACTGCAATCCTAAGCTAAAACAACCAGCTAATGCTCTTTCTTGCAGCCGGAGCTGCAAATTTCAAATTGTTACTTAGGAATTCTAACTTGTTAATAGACGGGATTTTTTTTAAATACATCTTCTTACTGGCTAATCTTCAAATTTACGGTAAATTAAAAATGTATGTGAAAAAGGGAACAACGTAACGAGTAGCATCGTTGTCCGGGTTGCCTTGGGAACAACTTCAAGATGAGTCGGGAAGAGGGAAATCCTCTGGATCCGGTACTGCGAGCGCGAGAAGCCACCAACCTTAATGACTCTGTACTAAAGAACAAACGGGAATCAACTTGTCAAGGTGCTCAGGTGCACAAACGTTTATAAATAGTTGCTTCCTCTTCGTTGTAAAGGATCATCTCATTTTACCTTTCTGCCTCTAATGCAATAAAAGCTTTCTCTTTAAGTTTTCTCTATTTTTGCTTCTTTATTCAGTTTTACTTTCTACTCATCGACGTTGGTCGAGGCCGATTCGTGGTTAGCTAATCTAGATTATATGATCTGTGTGGTGACTCATATTTTTTCTCTAACTTTAGCTCATTCATTACACATATTATTTTCAATCTTTACTTGTTATCTAGCAAACTTTCGTTACTCGAAGCTAAGCTGTACCATATGCTTTTGATCCACATACAAATTTAACTGTCCTAAATCGATGATAAACTATTTGGCACCCACCTGGGCCAGATCAATTGCGTGGGTTCAATTCTTTTTTCCAGTTTCCTTTGAAATTTTGCTTTGTAGAATAACAGGCCATGGCTAACGATGGTGATCTTGTGGAGGATCTCTCTCTTTAGGAGACACAAGGGTCAGTTAACAGATCCCACAGGATCAGGTGGATTGATAATCCCCGGAGATGGAGACTTTTCTTTTGTCGTGAACAAAATGAATGTGAAGATGCTAAGGCAAAAAGGACCTATAGCTCTTGAGGACAATGAGATGGGAGTAAATGACATGGAAGGGTAGCATGAACTTTTGAGGGATTTAGATGAAGAATCCTAAAGGGAACTGATGTCCCGGATAGAAGCGTAGGATAAAAAGATGGATAAACCTTAAGGGGGGGCATGGACAAGGTTACCCCGAGCTATTCGAGAGGAAATGAGAGAGATAATCTAGACAAACAAGAACACGAAAATAGGATGGAGGAAGTGACAATGGTAGATGATGAAGCCTGTCTCGAAGATGAAACCCTGCCGGCGGTCATGCTGGAATTGTTGAGGAATGAGATGAAAGTGGAGTACTCCGAGCTCTCGTCTCAAATGAACCCCATATCGAAAGCACACGGTGATAAGAAAGGCATGATTTCAAAAGTTATGCCAAGTTTCCTTACACGACTAGAGCAATAACAAGTCCTTATCTCAAAGACGTTAAAGATGCTAAACATCCCTTAGTACGATGAAAACTCAGACCCTCAAATTAAACGCACTTGCTATTCTTTACCACAGCTGTGAAAGACAACGACTTAACCAAGGAAGAGGCCGAGTTGGTCATGATAAAAATGTTTAGTGAGACGCTTTCAAGAGGAGATTTCGTATGGTACTCACTTTAGCTGGAGAATTCCGTCGATTTGCCCAATATGCAAGTTTCCATCTCGCCGTCGAGGGGATGTCTTCAATATGGTAGCTGACAACTTACCATTTCTGTTTCATTCTATCCTTTAGGTTCTCCATAGGGAAGGAAGGTGCGTAATACGTGATGCTCGAACACCGCTCTCAAATACTTAAAAGATAGGATATACTTTTTTTTTTCCTTCATCCAATTTTAGCCTAGAAGGATAGGGTAGACTCTTTTTTTCTTCATCCATTTTTTATCTCAAAAAAGACATTTTTTTGGTACAGTTTTTAATGAGGTAGCATTAGGGATTTCTGGGCATGAATTATGATGAAAATCTATATATATTATAAAGCAAAGGATAAAGCATCAAAAGAAGTCATGTGGCAGAAGAATAGAAAGCCATGTGACAGATTTTAGGACAAAATTTGAGAGTATTGTAATAAAGTTTTTGAATTAAAGAATATTAAATATTTAAATTCAACAATATTAAGGTTTTAGAAGGAGAAAGAAATTCATTTATTTTAAACTAGGAACCTAAAATTAAATAGTTCTCATAATAATAATAATAATAATAATAATAATAATAATAATAATAATAATAATAATAATAATAATAATAATAAAAGTAATCGTAGGAATAGTAATAGGTGGTCTACATATTTGAATATATTCTATAAAAATAAAAATAAAAAGATACAAAATTTGAGAATAATTTATAAAACAACTCAAGGACAAAACATATTAATTTGATTTTATAGTATGTAGTAATAGTGGTGGAAAAATTAATAATTAAATAAAAGATAAGAACTGAAAATAATTAAAAAGTACTTCTCATTAGGAGTTGTTGTACATTGAAGAAGTATTTATAATAAGAAATAATAATATTATATTTTAAAGGAGAAGGAAGAGAAATAATTTTTTTATTTTGTTAGTATTTATTATAAAAGCTATTGATTAATATTATTGATTTTAAATATTTCTCTTAATGGAAATATATATTTAATATAAGCATGTTAAATTTGAAAAAAATAAGGATAAGGAAGAATATTTAACTTAAAGATGAATTACATTTGAATTTAAATTTAAATAAGTAGTTGAATTGAAATAGAATTCTACCTCCTTAATCTCTTTTATATATACTCATTCATATACTGATATATACGGTTAAACTTCCTTCTCTCTCTTTGCTATTGATTACTTATTATTAGTTTTATTTATGAATTTACTTATTGCACTCTTTATTTTTTAGGAAAATTTCCTTTGATTTAACATTTTTATGTTTATATGCATATGATGATATTTAACAATTATTTTTGTAATTCGAAATTGAATTCGGGTAAGTGATATTTTTTATTATGATTTTATAAAAGTAATTAAATACCTCTTTAAATTTTTTAATACATGATGTTAGACTAAGTAATTGATATTTTAAGTAAACTTTGATTAGGATTTAAGTTTGAGTTGTGATTGAGAAATTTAATGAAAAATTAGCATCAATAACTTTAGAAATTTGTTCTTATGAACAAGTTTTGCGTTCATGACAAAGCAGATTGCAGATTATAAAATGATTGAAGAAACTTTAAAATAAATAAATATTTATTTTTTACAATGTGCAATATTTTAACTCAATTATCTTGAAGATTAGTGAAAGTATGAACGAAAAATTTAAAAAATAAAATAAAAAAAGAGTACAAGTGAAATAAAGATAATATTTTTAAATATTTTTTGACAAATTAACGAAACAGAGAGAATTAACCTAGCATGAAAAAAATAAATAAAAAAAAATGCAAAAATATTAGAAGAAATATGCTTATTATGATTTAAATAATGAAAAGAATGTTGTATTTGTCCACATAAAAATTCACGCTTTAAATTTATGCACAATAAACTGTTTTTTTTTTTTAAATCAAATTTAATTTATTCTTTTCACTTTTTTTTCCTTAACTTGATTATTAAGAAGAGAAAAGGAATAGTATTCTCTATATTGGTTTATTAGATTTACAGATAAAAAATAATAGTTTGAATTTTTAATTTTAAAATATTTATATATTTTACTATTTTAAAATTTAATGGAATGTATACTTTTTATCTTATCTTTTCTTAATCCCAGGAGAATGACTAATTTATTAAAATTTAAATCATAATTTTTATGGTAGATCAATGATAAAAGTAATCACTCTATTAATTTTAATTCGAATTGATGGCTAAAATTTTATTTTTACTTAAATAAAATTTTATAAAATCAGTTATTTAGATACTTACTTCAAAAATGCAATCTTAAGAAAGACAGTTTTATGGAGCATTGTTAATCACATTCGTATATCTACTCTATTTTGGAAAGATTACAAAATAAAATTTGCAGATATTTAGATATTTCAATTTATTTATTCTTTTCTTGATTTTACTTATAAATCTACCTATATTTGTTTATTATTTTAATTGATTATGTGTAGTATAAAAAATAAAATATATTTTTTAAAAAATAAATAAATAATTTTTACAGTATATGCGAGTGAGTCATGATCATTAAAGGTTAAATTACAATATAAAAAGGTACATTTAATGATGTAACTTACTAACTTAGCGTTTAATTAAACATAATGTACATAAATTATATATTAAAAAAAAATCTTAAATAAAATCCATGATTTTACTTTTTCCTTTAAAATTCATATTCAAAAATTTTACATGCATTATGGAAATCATTTTAGTTATAAGGACATGTTAATAATTTTTTTTGAATTTAATTTAAAAAAAAAAGATATTTTAAAATCAAATATATGAGATAAATTTATATTTTGACAGATGTGAAAATGTTTGACTTAAATTTTAACTCATAATCTCTTTTAGCAAATTAAATTATTGTGAAATCTTCTTCTAATCTATATTTCATTTATTTTGTTATGCATAACAAAATTTATCTATTCTAATTTTTATGTTTTGAGATAAGAGAGAAGAAAACTCAAATGCTTATTCGTGTAACACAAAATATAATCTAATTTAAAGTCAAATTATAGAAAAGTAAACTAATTAAATAAAAAAAAAAATGTACTTGGAGGATTGGGGGTGGGGGAGGGGAGAAAATTTAAACAATTTTTGAGAATATAATGAAGAAATAAGATAATGTCCATATTATTATTTTATAAAATTTTGCATGGAAGAGATGGAGGGAAAATAGAATAAAAATTTAAATTATATATTTTTGACAATCTGAAAATTTTAAATTGCAAAAATATAACTAAAAAGATACGAAATATAAAAACTTTAACCACAAGGGTTGGTGGGGTGGTTCAACACCTCACCCCTTAAGCAAGAGGTTGGGGGTTCGATCCCCACCTCTGGTGAATGAAAAAAATTCTGTGTCCAGTTTTCTACCGCTTAGTGCGCTGACCGTAGGAACGAAGGATTAGTCTCATGGGCTGCCAGCTGTGGAGATACCTTGGGAAACAAAAAAAAGAAATATAAAAACTTTTTTTTACAATTACATGAGACTATTTAAATGTGTGGGGGGGGGAGGCGAGCGGGAGAGGGGGGGGGGTTGTAGAGGCTATTAACAATCCACCATCTTTAAATTGTGAATAATATTATAAAGAAAAATATGAAACATAATTTTATTTACAATTATATGATTGATTTTTCGTATAAATTTGGTTAACTTTGGGGGGGGGGGGGTAGAAAAATATTTATGTTTTTAAACAAATTGATTAGGGGTTAGGGAGGGGGTAGAAAAAGATTTTATTTTATTTTTTTATTTCATTGAGAAATAAGATGACATATGATTTTTATTAAAGATAGTATAATTTAATAAGTTCAATTGAAACATTTCATTCTGAAGCGATTAGAAATAATATTATCTGCGCATCGCGCGGGTACGTATACTAGTATCTTTATAAAGGCTAGCGGCCCATGAAATGTTAAAAGAAATGAAGTTAGTTGAGAATTTTTTCATCCCTACCCACTTTCAAAACTTATTTTGAGCTATAGACACCAAATTTCTTTTTGATTTATATTTTAGGGTTAGGTCTAAAAAGTGGGTCAGGGTTGTAGGGTCATGGGTTCATTTAACATTTTTAAGACTTGGGAAAAAATTACAACTTTTTAAAAACTACCACATGGTCCCTTTTGTATATTTTTCCATTTTTAAAATATTTTTTAAAATCAATTAATATTTTCAACTACACATTTCTCTCTCCTCAAAACCTTCCTTCTCCCGTTTTGGTTCCGATTCTTTCGAACAGAAAAATACGGTTGATTCTTGCTTCCTAAGGCAAAAAATTTTAATTTCTCTTGCTCAGGTAAGTGTAATTTTCTTCCCCAATCAGTTCTAGATTCATTTTACTAATTTTTTTCGATGACACTTTGTGTTAGGGTTCTTCGATTTTGACAAAAATTGCACTGTTCTTTGTTGAATCAGTCGAAATTTGGGTGTTTTTAGTTAACATTGTCAATTTCACATGTTTAATCGGGTTTTGCTATGGATAATGATTTGAAATTTTTTAAATTTTGGTAGTTATATTGCGTTTGATTTCGATTTTTTGGTGCTGAATTGGACCCCTTTTAATGGTGTTCTTGTTGTTGTGAATTGCACTGCCAATGTTGGAACTTAAATTACATGTTTGATGTGAGGCGTTTTCCATTTTTTCTTAATAGACCAGTGGTCGATAGGTCGACCACTGCAGATTTATCTTTGCTGCATTTGTTCATTTTTTTAATAGATCAGTGATCGATAGATCGACCACTGCAGATTTATTTTTGCTGCATGTGTTCGTTTTTTTAATAGACCAGTGGTCGATAAATCGACCACTACAGATTTGTTTTTTGCTGTAGATCATAAATCATGAGAAGAGTTCATAGAGCGGTTAAAAGGCCTACTTCTACTGCTTCTACCAGTAGGAAGCGAAAATCCAAAGAAGTTTTGAAAACTTCCAAGAGAAAAAAACCTGTAGTCGATGAATTGGAGTCGAAAACCGAATTAAGAATCCTTGCCGATATTTCTGAATATGATGAAAGTAGTGCACACGAGAGTGAGGATGCTAAGGATAGTGAAGGTAAAAGCGAGGGGGAAAGCGAAGAAGAAAGTGAAAGTGATAGCGGGGACGGTGAGGATAGGAGAGATAGCGGAGAAAGGGAGGAGGATCCCCTATCCTTACCAATTTGTGCGAGAGATATCTCCGTTGAGTCGTACGGCCTAACAGCCTGGATGGATGATCTTGGCTCTTTTCCTGCAAAGATTTTCGTGAGAGCAAGAATGGCGGTGTATCGAGAGTTTAGACGGGTTCTTGTTGAATAAAAGTTGTATTGTGATTTTAAGAAGACATGTTTTGGACACTTGAGGCATATTCTAGAACATTTTAAGTTTAATGGACAGATGGTTCATTATATGTTGCTGCGACGTATAAAAACTAAAAAAAAACTGCATGAGATTTGGTTTTGTGTGAACGGTAAGCCAGCTTGTTTCGGCTTAAAGGAATTTGCTTTAATTACAGGGCTGAATTGTTCAGCGTATCCCCTTGAATAAAAAATGAACAAAGTCCTCCAAAATGGAGAAAACTTTCATTTTAAGGTGATGAAAAACAAGAGCATTACTGCTGCAAAGTTGATTAGCCTGATGAAAAGTAATAGGCTAAATAATCAACAAAAGTTGAAGTGTGCTTTGGTTTGGTTTGTGCACGCGATGCTGCTGGTAAAGGACCCGTCAAAGAAGGTGGATTCGGACCAAATCATTAAGAATTTTTTGAGGGGTATCCATGGGGAAAAGAGTCCTTTGAGATGATCTTGAGCTATCTTCAAAAGAAGACTGATCTGACCAAGCAGAAAGAAGCTTTTGTCAAGAGGAATAATGTATCGTACGCGTTATTTGGCTTTCTTTGGGCCTTTCTGGTACTTTTAATCAACCAACCTATTGATTTATTATAGACTCCTACATATTTATGCAGTAATACATAAACACTATAGACTTACTTGTGCTTCTATTGATTGCAGGTTTGGATATATGAGGCTTTTCCTCATATGAGAAGGTACGTTGACAAATCGTTGGATTCTCCCCTGCCCATTTCCCGTTTTCTTCGATGGCACAGGTCGAAGTGCGACAACATAATGAAAGGCGACCCGTTTAAGTACAAAGGAAACAGCACAAAGGTAAAATTATACTTATTTTGATATGATACTAATATTATTATATTAGCAAATGTGTTGTAATTTATTTTTATTTTTTTGTAGATTGTGCACCCGTACCTTACCCCTACTATCCGTGAGATGGAGCAGAGATACATGAAAACTTATAAGCCATACACAGACAAAGTTAAGGATACGTCCATCGATGCGTTGAAGGCGAAACTAAAAGGCGTGACTGTCCTGACTTCATCAACGGAGGTAGCGGCCAAAGATAAAGATTTGGGTGGCCACCATTATGTTCCAAGTCCACCACGCGCTTGTGATCATGCTGGTTCAAGTGGACTCAAAACTTAACCAGATGCTTCTAATAACGATGACCTGCGTGAGCGCATTGTGTTGCTCGAGAAAAGTCTACTGGATATTGCTTCTTTTGTTAGAGATGATAAGTTGAGAAGAATCGAGAAGAATAAGAAGAAGCAACAAGAAGAAGGTAAATTAATTTATTTTTTGCTCTTCCAATTTAATTTTGTAGCATATGATTAGTAATCGTTTCAAAACAATACAGTGCATCTCGACAGGCCCCCTCTTAGCCGGCATCAAGTAAACCTCAAAGAACTTGCAGTCACAGTGATGGACATGGCTGCAGCAGATGGAAAAGGTGAAGAAGAGAAGAAAGAAGAAGAAACGAAAGAGGAGAATGCAGCAGATGAAGAAGAAGAAGTAAAAGGTCAGGACATGACAGCTGAAGTAGAAGAAGAAAATGAGGAGAAAAGAAAAAAAGATAGTGAAAAGAAATCAGAAGAAGAAGAAGACAAAATCAAGAAGACAGTTGAAGAAGAATTAGTGGTCGAACAAGAGGTTGAAAACATTGGAGAAGAGAAGAAATCAGCAGAAGAAGAAGATAAGGAAAATGAGAAGAAAGAAGTTGAAGAAGAGAAGAAAAAATAGGAAGAAAAAGAAGTGGATGTGATGGGCATTGTTGCGGAACTCAATCAAGAAAACTAGTTTTGTGGATTTGGAAAAAACAATTTTCTTACTGATTTGTTTTTTTTAGTGATTTGCTTTATGGATAATTGAATTACATATGCTTGACATGTTTTTTTAGTAATTTGTTTTTTATGGATGAATTACATATATTTGACATGTCAATGATGGCATTTACTGATGAAATAATGTTCAGTTATTCCATTATCTCGTTAGATTAAACAGCTGCCTGCATTGCATTACCAGTTCAGTTGTTGTCCTAATTTATAGTGGTTGGTTGGAAACATAATAGAAGTTATTCACTATAATTTATAGAGTTAACATACTATCGATTGAGTAATTCATATCTTTACTTACCTTAACTATCATTGTTTATAGAGGTCGATGATAAAAGACGTAGACATAATTCTCTATTAATTATAGATTACGCCCAGGATTGATTTAAGAAACCTTACATCTATTTATTCAGTTTTCTATATCCCTATTACACCTTTTCATAAAGCCAACAACAATAACAAACCATACAATAAAATTTTTTAGGCCTTTCTCTTTTTTCTCGGCCAAAATCAGCCTTTGCTTTACTTGATCCCTCTCCATTTTGACTTCTTTTAGTGATCCTTTCAAGTAATTCCTTTGATCTTTGGCTTCTTTTAGCAATTCCATGAGTAGATCTCTATTTTCTTCGGATTCTCGAAGCCTTTGGAGTATATGAAACTTGGAAGAAGTGCCTCAAAAATTTGATATCGATGGGCTGCTCGTCGGTGAGTCTTCGTCAAGCCACTTAAAAAAAGAGCATCCCCCATTATCCTTTTCAATAGTACAGTTAAAATTTTTTTGACCTGGATTTCAATCGGTGCGTGATGTCCTAAAAATAGCTGGATTGCCACAATGACATATGTAGGACACTTTTGCATTTAATTTTTGGGATGGTTGAGACATTGTAGTTGTTTACAAAAATTAAAGCCAAAAAATATGAGAGTGCTAACACAAAAATAACCTTCCTTTTATAGAAGAAAAAGTGAGATATTATCGTTGGGTGTTGATTTGACGTGTACTTTATTACTATTGTAAAAATCTGACATTTTGATTGTGTTTTATTGCTGGTCATGTTTCATAGACCTTATTAATAATCGATGCCTTCTCAGGCTTATGGTAGATGATTTACAGAATAGATAGATAGTCTAGCATATACTAAGAGCTAATTCCTTAATAATCTCACTAGACGATGCTGCATATTCAGAGACCTTAACTAGCACATATTTGGAGAAGGATTATTTAATTAACAAAATAATAAATAATTAAATTTTATGCAATTAAAGGAGCTTGAACAAGTCATGTGATCGTATGAAAGTCCACGTAAATTGGATAAGGTGATCAATGAGGTGTGAGGATGGGTAGTGGATGAACAACAAACATGCATGGGGAAATGTTTACCAAAGCACAATTGTGTTATGGAGAATTCATTTGTTCAATCACAACTCATCACCTCACGTCATTGATCACCACTTTCTATTTATGTGGACTCTCATACGATCACATGACTTATTTAGGCTCATTCGATTGCATAAAATTCAATTATTGATTATTCTATTAATTAGTTAATCCTTCTCAAAATATGTGCTAGTTATGGTCTATGAATAAATATCATAGTCTAGTTATTTATTTGTGGAGGTAGTTACGAGTCTATGATAGACTATATTAGGTCGGGTACAAAACTAATCCTAGTCTAGCATAGATTTAGTACAACTTCATTAACACATGAACTAGACTATGATGCATATTTATAGACCATGACTAGCATATGTTTTGAAAAGGATTATTTAATTAAAAAAAATAATAAGTAATTGAATTTTATGCAATCGAACGAGCCTAAACAAGTCATGTGATCATATGAGAGTCCACATAAACTGAAAGTGCTGAAACAAGATGTAAGGTGATGAGTTGTGGTTGAATAACCAACATCCTTAGGGCAATGTTTAACAAAGGAGAAGTATGTTGTGAGGAATTCATTTGTTCATCCACTAACCATCCTCACACATCATTGATCACCTCATTCAATTTATTCAGACTCTCATATTATCACATGACTTGTTCAAGCTCCTTTAATTGCATCAAATCTAATTATTTATTATTTTATTGATTAATTATTATTTTTTTCAAATATGCTACTAATGGCAATAAACCAATACTGTATATAATTGACAAGGCTTACAGTCTATTACATTTACTGAATACAATCGATGAACTGGTATTATTTAACGCATCAATTATGTATTAGGTTGAGCATAGACATTAAGATAAGTATCGAATAAACTTCGTCGATCATACATTTAATTTTGTATGAATTAACTTAATCTTGGATAGACCAGATTAGGTTTCCATTAACGTATATGAATTAGACTAAACGTCTGACAACTGTCCCATTCATCTTCTACCTTGATCTCACGCAAAAATTCTAAAAAGGACAAAAATGGTAAAATTACAGTGCAAAAAAAAGCAGGAAACAAGAATTAAACCAGAAAAAAAAACTAAACAAGAATTAAAGGAAGACAAGAATTAAACAAAAACTAAACAAGAATTTCAGTGCCACAAAATCCAGGAAACAAAAATTAATTTTCCATTAATTCACAACTGTTTGATTCATGTTCTAACAGAGGAAATTGCACAAAAATTTAAACGAGTCTAAAATTGCAGAAAGTTAAAGGAAGAAAGATATAGGAAAAACCAACATATTTCATTCATTCATTCATTCATCATTGCAATGGTAGACCCATATTTACAGCAAAACTCAAACAAAAAGTGCAAAAATACAAAAGCTTTCATCTAACATAAACCTAAACATGAAAGCTTCCCATTGTAATGACATTAAAACAAACAAAAAAAGACATAAAAACTTAAAACTAAGGGGATGGTGGGGGGCTGATCATCTCCTCCGGCTCCATGTTGAGCCGCTCCACAATCGCCCGTAAAAAATGGGCAATCCGCCGGAGTTTGAGGTGGACATGGTCCCTATCCTGCCCCAATCCATAGAAGAGGCGGTTGAAGTCGTTACGGAGGAGGAGAAGGTCGTAGTTACGGTTGATCCTTCTTTTGGGTCTTAAAGGAATGCCTGGCATTTTGTCGTCAATTTAATCTGATTTTAAGTTGATGAAGATAAATTTTGGGTGCCGTAGATGGGTGTTTATATGGACCAAAATAGAACCCTTTGGTCTTTCCACCCTTTGGTTGGTAGATGTGTGAATGGTGGAAATAAAAAAAAGGTAGCGTATACCCAATCGACGCAAAGTTTGATTGGACGTGCAACAACTTTTTTGATGTGTAATAAATGCTCAACTGCTCGCATCTGTCCTTTTGAATATTTAGAATTTTTAATAGACCTTATATAGGATCGATAATAAACCATTTGTTAAATAAAGAATAAAAGAAATAGACCGGACACACAATATATGCAATACTTTAAAAAGATCGATAATAGACTAAGAGTGCAGTTGATAAATCTGGCATTAATCAGACAACTGAAGGGTTGTCAAAATACATACACTGCCATGACTTATAAAAACATAAATTCATACAAGACTAACTACGATTTTTTGTTGTTACAAGTGGTTCTCTTGTGCCCGGGTCTCTTGCACAATGAACACTTGTTCCTCCTCTTTGACTTGAAAGTATCGCCCACGCCCTTAACGCATTTTTTTTTCTTCCTTCCGAGATTGGTGACCACGAGAGATGGAATAATATTCACGTCTAGCAATTCTTGTGGCACGCGTCATTTGGGATTTAAAGGGACAACATTAATTGATTCTGAATACGCAAGGAGGTACTCTTTCACTTTATACAGGGGCAAAGAGTAATAATAGACTCTCAAACCATAATCTTCACCATGCTTTGATCGTAAAGCGGACATCGCGTGAACGCATGGTATTTTTTCCAGGTCAAACTTCCTGCAAGAACACGACCTTTCCAGTAGGTCAACTTTGGCCGTACAGCCACTTCCAAACACAGTGTATTGCCTTTCGTCCCCGCTTATGTTCTCCACATAGAAGGAATCACCCTCGCTCATATTGTCTCTTCAGATCTTTTCGGCGGTCGGAACAAATTTGTTATCCTTACATTTGAGGTTGTAGGCACGCTTCTCCCTGAATATTTCATCAAACCTCTTGGCAATCGAATTGAATATGGATGCCACGGGGTACTCCCTTTCGTCAATCAACATAGCATTCACCGACTCGACAATATTTGTGGTCATCACGTCAAACCTATTATCGAGGAAATATGCCCTGCTCCATTTCTCAAAACCAAGCTCATGCTCGAGGAAAAAGGCTGCCTCGGGACAGTAGTTCTTGAATTCCACAAAATGGTCGCTAAACTCCTCGGGAGAATAGGCCTTTGCCGCATTGTAGAATAGAAAGAGGTGTTCTCCGCAGTGGTGATTTACCCGGAGATTTTTACCTAGGTGCCTCATGCAGTACCCGTGATAAGCATATTTGTACGCCTTCGCGATGCCGTTGGCGATGCTCTTGTTCCTATCGGAGATAAAGCATAAATCTGGTCCATCGACCACAATAGACTTCAGCTTCTCAAAGAAGAACGTCCAAGATGCATAGTTCTCCTTGTCAACGATGCAAAAGGCAATGGGATAAATGTGGTTCTCCGTATCCTGGGCAACCGCGCTTAGCAGCACGCCCTCGTACTTTCCGTATAAATGAGTATCGTCGACCGCAATAACCTTCCTCATGTGGGTAAATCCCCTAATGCAAGGGACCAATGATAAAAAGTAGTACATAAACCTACAATCGACCTTGTTCACCATGATGGAATAGGTAGTGCCAACATTAAGAGCGTCGATCATGTACGAAAAAGTGGGCTGGCAGGAATACCTGTGCTCCGCTGTCCCTCGAACCATTTCCTTGGTAATCACACCCCCCAGCCAACATTTCCAATAGCTTGGTCTACTTTTCAAGTTCTTGAAAACGATCCTCCGAATCTCGCTAGTGTACGGACCCTGTCCTTCGCGATACATGTTCACACACAGCGATGCAATGACTTTAGATGTGATTTTCCTATGACAACGGGTGGCGTATTCGATGTCGTAACTGTGATCGGCGATGTATTTATAGATGACAAATCTGTCCGTGCATTCATACTTCTTCGCTCGCAACATCCAACCGCAGCTAGGAGAAACACATTTCACCTTGAGGAATTTGCTGCAGCTCTTCAACGTAGCATAATTAAAAGAATTTCTCACAGCTGCTACGTCCAGCAATAATTTCGTCTCCTTTTTATTGCTAAATATTTGATTTACCTGAAAAGTAGTTCCGTCGGAGAAGGTGTGGTTGGTTTGTGCTCCCAATTCGCACTCTTCTCCCCCTTCTTCAGAGAGAATTGGATCTTCCAATTCTATTGAATCATCTTCTGAATCCATTGGATGAGTATCCAAACTCTCATCTTAAAATGAATCATGTTCGTCGATTTTCGGCTGTGGTGGTGGGATTGTCAAAGACCCCGAAACAATATTTATTCTCAATAATGGCCTAGATCTATCGGTAGCGACATCCAACATGTATAAAAACACATGACGATCATTATTTATGAACGTGGGATGTATTTTATCCCGCCCATTCATTACATAGCTAATCACAATGTTCTTTGGTTCGCATTCTAATTCTCCGCTCTCAATTACTCTTCGAACCATGTCCCCGTATGATCCCTTGCGACGCAGCGAGATGGGCATTGTCTCCTTTGTAGCTGATTTCCACCTTCAACAGTTGGGACCCTCCTCCCACGCACCTATATAATTACCACCCACGATAACTACCTCTGCTACTACCATAATAGACCACACAAATCGATAATAGACCAAAGTTTAAGTCTATAGATGGTCGATGACTTGTCGATCACTGGTATGAATACGTCCATACAACAACGAGAATCGGCTGATTTTTTGATATAATCGTTGCCCACCTAGCTCTGGGATGAAAAAATTTATGTCTAGGACTTCTAAACTACTGAAATATATCTAATGACGAGGTATTGAGCGGATTTGGAAAGCTTTTCGAGCTAGTAGAAATGGTGAAAAAAAAATTTGGACTTTTTTTTCAAAAAGGGTGGAACAACAATGGAGCCAATGATGAAGAATGAAGATTTTCAGTTATGATGAATAATTTTTCGTCGGAAAAGTGGCCGGAATCAGAAATTATTAGTGAAAAAGGGAGCTTTTATTGGTTCCTTCTTGGATAATTTTCTAAATTAAAATAGGAAATATAAAAAAATGGTTGAAATATAAAAAAGGTGGGTAATATTAAATATTAAATGGATGAGGTAGGGGACTAAAGTGTAAAGTTTAAAACTTGTGTGGTAGATTTGTATGTAAGAATGGATGATGTCATAAATGTGTCTAAACACCTAATTTTTCAAGACTTATGACTAAATGTAAAAATAGTTTTTTCAAAGTGTCTAAATATCAAACTATCCCAAGTTAGTTTTGTGAAAATTATTAATATGTGTGTGTGTTATCAGAAACTTTAATATATCTCATTAAACCTGATCGTTGAGTTAGATTGGGACTTTACACAAATAAGTAGGGCCCCTGGGCCAGAGATCTTTGATGCTCCAAAATGTCAGATAGGGAACACAGCCAACTAGCAAATTCTCTAGCCTCGAGAAGGAAGGCTAAGCCATTGGCTTCAAGGTCTGTGTCAACGATTGATAAAGAAGTCTAAAGTAGCTTAATCAATTAATGGACTCGAGACCCACTTCTACAGTCATAAACACCCAACTCGCGACCTATTTGGAAAGTGTAATCACAAGATTCACGTAGATAGATTGTCAAATTATGAAGAATCTAAGATCATATCGTCGTATGCTCAGCCTGAGATGCCACAAACAAGAGGCACAAATTAGGATTAACCTATGTGAAATCCTTTTTAACTTTTCTTGAGAATAGTCCATTGAGTCGTAATTGATTATAACAAAGAAAAAAGAGGGTAATCACTCTCATGCTAACACACTAAAGTTCCTAAGAGATGTATGGACTTAGACGTCTAGCAAATTAAAAATTGCGGGGATACCTCCTTGAAATAATAAGGTTTAAAAAGGCCCAAGATGCCTAGAGTGATGTTTGAACTGGCTTATTTAGGTGAACCGAATGACACACTAAAATAAAAATCGATTAATGGGTGTCTTTGATCATATATTGTAATAACTTGATACTTAATTCTATTTGAGCAAGCTCAACAATATTTATGCGTAGGTATGACCCTCTGGGGACACTCAGAAAAAAGGTGATCACCGTCGCATCGCATAAAGACAACCTCTCGTGGAAACATACTAAAACATACCTCAAAGTTAACAAGTTTGAGTTTATTACAAAAAGAAATATAGTACAATGCTTTTGTACAAATGTATGACAAATTTATTTGCTTAAATTAGAAGAAGTATGTAAAAGGCATCAAGGTTATCCCTCAAAAGTGTCCCAAAAATTCCTTCTCTATGGAACCCAATAAGTGGTTACTGGAATTACATACTGGCAATCCACAATCCACTATGAAGCAAGTAAACTTGAGTTAAATTGTATTCTCTCTCATTTATAATCGAACAATCTTAGTTTTGAACATATGTCAGCCATCATCAGGACCGAGGATGGAGTTTTCCTAGCCTAATAATTTCGATTCGGGTGAGTCCGCCTACTTCTAACAAATAAGTTTCCTTGGAAATGGCCCTATGAATACAGTGGTAGATCTTAAGTCAAAAAGAGGAATTCACAAGTTGGATCTACATATCATTCGAGACCTGCTACCTCTATAACCGTTGAGCCCAAAAATGGAGCACACAAATACTGAAGGGCCAGACCGCCACCTTAAGGGAGTTAAGGAGGAGAGGGGCATGAAAAATTGCTTTAGACCTCTTTCCCTATACCTCACCCACAATTTTTACCTTACCCTTGTTGACAACCTCATAGGATAACTTAAGGTCAAACTTCGAGATCAAAGATAAGGATAAGGCAAAAAACTATGAAAGAATTCCATATCAAAGTTTAAAAATTAAGGAAATTAAAGAAGAAATACCATAAATGAGGAATTTATTTTTCCTTCTTACTTTTATTCATTCCTCAATAGTGAAGAAGAATAAAAACATCGAATGGGATATGGTATTAGGTCTGGAAGGCTGCTACTTATGGCATAAAATCTAAAATTAAATGATCGCAAATGATTGTCATATGGCTGGACCAATCAATTTAAACAAAATCTGAAGCAAAGTTACTCAGAAGTTAAGGTATCATGCCAATACATCTCTTTGATGCATGACAGTATGAATTTTGAAAAGATAAGCCCTTTTTAATTTTCACATTTAAATAAAAAAGGAATAAACTAGGAGATGAGGTGGCAGGTAAATTTATTAGTATATATAATATTGAGTATAAATGATCACTCTAACAGTCTCAAATAAGAGGCCCGATGTAGGTATACAAGTCATTTTAGATGTGCACCAAAAAAAAACCTCTATCTTATTCGACCCTAATCTCAGAGGCCTCAAAATAAGCTATCCGTCAGCACTTCAAAAGAAGGAGGCGTTCTATTTTATTTGGGGATAATTGGTTGGCAAGATTAGCCATGGCCTGAGATTCAGAGACCTTGTTGTCCAAATTAAAATCTTCGGCACCAAGGAAAATGAGATGGATGTCTAGGATCCGAGGGATCGTTGGAAAAGAGCCTGTAGGAGAGTCGAGAAATCTCTCATAACAGTCATAGTTTTCTCAAGGTAAGATCATATTGACTAGAGACTTTCCCTCTCTATTAGGAACCAGTAGAAACTCTACATTTAAATTGTCCAACGGGGAGGTAATGCAAAAATCCTAGTTATAAGGAAGGATATGCCCGCGAGTGCATTATGGGAAATTGAAATTATTCATTGAGATAGAAGCATGAGCACAATCACTAATCAAGCATCCTGCTGAAACAATATTTTTGTGGCCAATGTATATAGGAGAAAAGTTGCTCGAAAAAGAAATAATTGGGAAGCCCAAACTTTTGGTACACGTAAAAATAGAACGACTAAAGTTTTCACTTTATTACAACACAACCTCCAAATGGGTCAAAAAATTAGATAGTATGAAATTGGAAAATTGTCACCAAACTCAACAAACTTAAAACTAGGCTAAGACAAGACGTGCTACAACCACATGTCTGAGGTAAGCCTAATTCATAGGCCCGTGGCCTTATAATATCCAAAGAAAGAAGGGGTGTTATGCAACTCAACAAATGAAAGAAGGGTGTGAGAAGTCTAGGGTTCTCCCCATCTCGATTTCTCTCATCGAACGCGAATGGGAGTACCTTAGTGCAAACAATCGCTAGTTAATTATCTCGAACATCACTTATATCCTAGATAAGGTGCCTCCAATGATAAGATTCTGACAATTCTAATGATGACAGTGACATAAATTTTGATGCCATAGAGGGAGGTCAAGCTCAATTAGCCAAAACATTTCCCGCCACCACCAACCTCAACTTTTTCCATAGTCCTTTCTTTACCAAGGTAAAAAATAAGAATTAGGAAAAGACTATTCGATAGTTAAATATGATATGAAAGAAAAAAACTACTAGAGTTGGGACTCAGTCAGCTAGGATCGGCAATATCGAGGAAGAATCTCTAGGCGGGTCGATAAAAAACAGCGAAGACTGAGATTGCCAATCAAGAAGAAATGACTTTGCTTTTCTAAAGCAAAAAAATTATTTGTTCAAGGGAGCAATTTGGTCTCAGAGTAATACCTACAAAATTATATAGAGCGTTGGTTGGTTTGTGTATGGTGTCCATAAAATTTTTTCTTTTCTATCTCTCGTCCACTATAGAATTCTATAGCAACAGACGATGGGACTATATGTATGGGTAAAAAAGAAATAGTAAAGCTAGTAGCATTATGAGGTTGGGTTACCCCGAGAACAACATCAAAATGAGTCGATAAGAAGGATATCCTCTGGATTTGGCACCAAGGGCGCGAGAAGCCAATTGTCGTAGTGACTTTACACTACAAGACAAATGGTGACCAACATGTGAGGGTGCTCAAGTGAATGAACGTTCTTCTGCAAACCTAAACTAAATACAAAACAGTAGGCTAGTGCTCCAACCCTAATGGCTTTAACAAGAGACATTCGATAATTAATCACGGTACAATGGGGCTTGATGTCATTCACTTATTGTCTATAGGTCAATCACTTACTCTATAAATAGTTGCTCCTACTCTATTGTAAAGGATTATTTGATTCTATCTCTCTGTCTCTAAGCAATCAAATTATTTAGCTTTGTCTTTAAGTTTTATCTGTCTAGTTTTCTTTCAGCTCATCAATTCCAGTTGAGATCGATTAGTGATTAGTGATTTATAAATCTAGATTATACAATTTGTACGATGACTCAGATTTTCTCTCTAATTTTAGCTCGTTCATTACTTTAATTTTTATCAATCTTTATTTGTTATCATGCAAACTTTTGTTACCAACTCGAAGTTAAGTCATAACACATGATGTTGACTCATCTACAAATTTAAATGTCCCAAAATGATAGTAAACAAAAAAAGCACATTTTTTTTAATTTGCACATTTCTCAAGAAAAAAAAATTAATGTTGAAGTTTTTCGTTTTCCCTCTGAAACACCGAATTATGAGAAATAAGTATAACGAGGTATTGCCAATTGATTATCTATATGAATCTCTGTAACGCCCCGAGTTTATACCTTGGATGCCACACAGTGCCTATGACCCCTAAGGACCACAAGCTAGCCCATAACTGATATTTACCGTGAGCACTGAATAATAATACTATAATAAATGCGAAAAAATAGGCTAAAATGCCATAAGGTTCAAAACCTGAAATACTGATAAAGAATACCAACTGTAATAATAATTTGTATAACTGAATACTGTCTAAAAGTCTAGTTTGAAAAACCTCTAACTGAATTATCTGGATATGGAGTTGATGGGACAAGCCCCCAACTAACTCCAACTACTAAACTACTGATAAACTGATAACTGAAATAAAGGCATGCCCTCAATAGATGAGGACTCACTACTGAAACTACTGCTGATAGTTCGGGCCGCTAAGTATGGTCAGGAGCCCGTGCGTTTGAACCTATGATATAAAACATCATAGCACAAAAGAAAAGGTATGCGTCAGTACTTTGAATGTACTATTATGCTAAGTGAGGTAGGCTGATATGCAAGGGTTCATATGAATAATAAATGATTGAATAACATGAATACAACTGAATAAGAGTACATGTATAACTGAAAACTGATGAAACACTGATTATGCAATACTGCACATATCTACCTATACTGTGTCAGAGATCATAGTAACACTGGATACTGAGTTCTGATAACTAAATGACTAATATCTGAGTTGACTGATAACTGTATTACTAATAGCTGGGTGACTGATTCTGACATTCCTGATTCTGTAGAACTGAACTGAGTTCTATACTGAGACTAAAACTGAAACTGTAAGAGGTAATCATCTAACCGACATACCCTAAATTTGAGCTGATAGGGGTCCAACCTGTGACCCCAATTGGAAGGGCGCTAATATCATGCCACGGGTACTAACACTGGTAAACCAGGATGCCAATCCTAACTAACGTGTGACACCTGGGCGGAGTCAAACCTAATCTAAAGGGTGATCCCTGGGAGGTAGTCAAGCCTAGTCTGATGGGTGACTCCTCATCCCGCCCTGGTTGCGTAGTTCTAGAGTACAAGTATTGTTACTAAAGACTCTGCCTCTCTGATGGGGAAACTTTCATCCTTGCACTCACTTGGTGCTAAATCTTACTCCCAACTGAAAGACACTGAACTGATTTCTCAACTATTCTAGGCTAGACTGAACTGTTACTAATCGTGTTAACTAACTAAACTGGACTGAGTTCACTGAGTATTGTAACTGATTGAGTGTTATGATCTCTATTTGTTGACTGAATATACTGAGTTCAATACTGACTGAATACTACTAAGTTCTAAACTGTTTACTGAACTGAGACTGTGACTGATTACTAAGTACTACTATTCGTGACGCTACTGAGACTATTTTGTAACTACTATAACTCTAGGTAAACAACTAGATTTTTGGGTATTGAATGCCCCATGACTTGATAACATGAAAATTAAAGCAAAGCATAAACTTGAAAAGCATCACAATGTTCACTTGCTCACAACTCGTTCATAGAGGCATTCTATCAAACACTTGTAAGATATAAGCTTGCATATATGCTAGTATGTCATGATTTTCGCATTTAATTCACATGAGTAATTTATCAAGCACTTGGGGAACATAATATATGCACATGATAATAAATAATATGTAGGCATCATAATTTCAAATTCCAATCAAAAATCAAGGGCTTTTAACATGAATTCACATGATACTACACACATGATAAATATTTTCACATGAAACTTACAATAAACCATGGATTAGAACACAATTAACATCATAATCATGAATACACTAAAATCCCACATGGAATCCTTGAAATCAATTAACTTGTAGTTTAAAAGAGTTTCTTGAACTCCAAGGGTGGAAGGAAACCCTTGGATGAACACCTAACATACCTTGGTGCTTGAATTTGTAAAAATTGATGGTGCGTTCTTGAATCTTAAATTTGAAATTAGATCCCCTATGGTTTGTTCTTGAGAGAATTTTAGAGAGTTTTAGACCTAAGAATAACTTAATTTCATGTTTTTGAGGCTGAATAGAAGTGGAATAAAGACCCATTTACCCCTTTGGACGCAGAATTAAAAGAGCAAAAACCGTGCCTAGTGACGTGCAGACCGACAGTCGCATCGATGGCATCGACGCGATGGCCAACACATCGTGTTGAGTTCATGTTGGTTCACTGGAATTGTACTAAAAATTGGGGGGGAAATTATCTGTAGGTGCGATGGGCGATGCGACGCATCGAGATCGCATCGACCCACTATTTTGGTCACCTGAACATGGTTCAAACGAGGTCCAAAAAATTCAAAACTCACCCGAAGTGACCTACTGACATTCCTGATCATGAATCAACCTAAAAATGATATTTTAAGGTCATAAGGGTCATGAAATAGGATCGCCAACTTTTGAAGGCTAAAATACTTCTAAGTATATACACTTAGCTGAAATTTCTAAGTCTGGGACCTTTTTTCAAGCTTTAACGTACTGAGTTAAGCTTAGAATTTGGTGTGGTCTTATAATATCTCCCCCTTGGGAACATTCATCCTCGAATGAGACTGATTATGCTGAGAAATACTGATGGACCGAGTTTATACTCTGAACATGCATATCTGATGCATGGAATACATGATTGAAAGTACTGATAAGCTAAGTTTTCCTACTGAATATGCATATCTGATGCATGAGTACATGACTGAACTGATTCATGAATGCATGACTGAATATGCAACGGTAATGGATACCAAGTTCATAACTGTAACTGAACATGGAACTAAGCCAATCTAAGGAAGACTGTTACCTTAAGTTGAGAATATAAATGAACTTGAGATCATTTATTGAACATACATGAACGGGAATATGAGAACATAACTGAGTCTGAAATATGATAAATGAACTGAATATCATGAACTGAGTTGATTCCTTGGATACATGCCATGACATGGGAATAGTCATACGGCTGAGATTGGAACGAGAGAGTCAACTTATGAGTACTCATTACTCTAACTGGATATTTTTACGTGAAGAGAAACTGGAAGGTTTTGAACATGAAAGCTCGGGGGTTATAGTGCATCTCTCCCTTGGGACATTATATCCCCTGAAGGATGCTGACTTAGCTGAGCTGCTGAGGAAAGACTGGGACGATGCATAGGGCACCTACGAACTGAATCACAACTGAATATCTGGAATATAAAATTGAGGCATGATACATGAACTGAGTTGAACTTGTAACTACCATAATTCTCCATTCTGGAATAATCATATTCATAAAACTTCGGATAGGACGACTGGGTGGAAAAATGGGAAACCATACGAGTTTGTCTGCCTGACTGCTAAATTGAATTGCTGGCTTTACGAACTAACTCATACTAAAACTTATACTCAACTGAAGTATTTTTTGACACTCTTTCTATAAAATTCTACTGATTTTAAGGAGGAGGGAAATCTTGGCATGGTTTGAATAAGATATCTGAATAAGAAATCACCACATGGCTACAATTCTGTAATATGAAGCAAGACCTATGAAATGTCATCTATGATAAAGTTACTAAACCTTATGCACTGCAACTACTAACTTGCAATCTTAGTCATGTTTCAACTATTCCCTCAACTGGAATTTCTACTTCAACACTGCATTTCACTTGAGGCTACTGAAAATATTCATATGGGCACTGAGCAAGAATGCATAAATTTACTATTTTATCTGATTAACTGAGTGGCTGATAGATGAATAGTGGTCATGTAGGATTGAACTGTACTTAGTCTAGACTAAAACTGTAGAGTATTATGCATATGCGGTAAGGAATGACTGAGTAACATGAGATAATTGAGCATGAATTGGTGAAAACTGTATTATTTGAGAATGAAAGAGCAAGCATATAACATGATTCTAAAATAGTCTATAAATTGAGGTACTAAAATACTGATAACTGAATAACTGATAATTGTACGCTATGGTCAAGAAAACCTGAAATTGAACTAAGTTACTGATCTAATTACTCGACTGAGACTATAACTAAGATGGTAACTAAGATTCTAATTGAGACTGTACTGGAACTAAATATTGGGTTCTGATAACTACGTGATGGATACTGACATAAATCAAGGATCTGAATAGACACTCACACTTGGTATTTTCTCAACTTCTCCTCTCATAATTTTTTTTGATTTTTCTCCCTTCAACCACTAAATACAACTTCTTGATAGCCATTTACTTAGCACACTAACCTATCATTCAGGCCTATTTTCATAACTACAGCCTCGTGTAAAACAAGCATGCAAAAATCTTTCCTTATCATGAAACATTTACTCTCTCACATCTAAGCAATCGCTCATCACTACATTATTTCATAAGGAGAGTTCACTAAAGGGTTAAAACATGAGGACCTAAAGCATGAATGACACTATACTGAACTTGACACTTAACTGAGGACTGAGGAATAGGACATCAACATCCTGAATTTTATCAAGAGATCTAAACTGGGGATATACATGATGAAATCTGAATTTTAGCTGATCATTAGAAGTATAGCATAAGTCATGGGGACTGAGCATACTTTAAAGCATGACATGAGTACATGAGTCATGAGCTGCATGACATGAGTACATGAGTCATGAGCTGCATGACCTGAGTTTGGAGTTTTTGTATTCATGGAACGTGATTTATAACACTGAGTGAACTGGAAATGCTCATAATAGGAACTATAAGCGCACATGATTTTCGTCAATGTACACGGATATGATAATAAAGTTGACATGTAAGGCATTGGTAGTTATCGTGACAGCTGAAGTACAAAACTTTGCACTTCGTTAAGGACGGGTTGGGCATCAACTTCTCCCACTAATTTTCTACACACACTAACATTACTACTAAAATATGAAGGCCTGAATTTCTAAGATATCATAACTGGACAGTTCCTGTATACCCGTCGGCTATGATAGACTGACCCACTGGGGTGGAGTCTGAGAAGGGTTCTATTAAGGTTTTTGGTTTGACATTAAAATCGACAACTATGTAAGGAGTTACAAAAGACATAGAAGCTCCTGGATCTAATAAGACAAAGTATGTAAACAGAAGATCTATAACGTACCAGTAACTACGTCAGGAGAAATTTCCTGATCTTGTCAGGACTGAGGTGCATAAAGCCTGTTTGGGCGTTTCCCACTAGCGACACTGAAAGTGGCACCCTGCTGGTTTGGAAGACCAGACTGAGTTGTAGGATAGTTGGACAGACCCTGTTGGCGCAAATCCCTTCCCCTCTGAGCCATTACTCTACACTCCCACATCTTGTGGCCTGGCTTACCACATCTAAAACATACATCACTGCCAGCTCTACACGCACCTAGGTGATTTCTACCACATTCTTTGCATAGAAGATTGGTACGACAACTGCTCACACTACCCTGGGTTTTGGAGCCTGGTGCCCCATCTCAACTTTCATTACAGAACTTTGGTACTGGCGCACTATCTAAGGATGAAGCTGGAACTGAAAACTTCTGACTAAACTGAGAACGGTTACCAACTTTTGAACCTGGTTGAGTAAAACTAATGCTACGTGTTCTGGCTCTCTTATTCTCTCCCTCCTTCTTCTTAAGCTTCTGCTCCTCAATCTGTTGAGCATGGACCATAAGCCTAGATATGTCCATCACCTTAATTAACATCGCAGTCCTACACTTCTTGACCACACTATCAGATACCCCAGACACAAACTTTCTCATTATAGATCTATTCCCTTCTACTATATGGGGAGCATACTATAACACCCCGAGTCTGTACCCTAGACGCCACACGATGCTCATAATCTCGAGGGACCGAAAGCTAACCCATGACTAGTACATGCTGTATAATTGAATAATAATACTGTGAATATGCAAAAATTAGGCAGAAACTTGCCATAAGATTCAAAACTATTAATAAATACTGAGTACGGTACATCAATACCAAAACTGAACATCTGTAAAAAATTCTCTAGTTTGAAAAGCCTCAACTGTCTGAACAAGGAGTTGATAGGAAAAGTTCCCAACTAACTCCGACTACTGAAATAAACTGAGTACTGAAATACTGGAATAATAAATCTGTCCTCAAACTATGAGGACTCACCACTAAGTCTACTGCTGATGGATCGGGCTGCTAAGTATGATCGGGAGCTCGTGCGTCTAAACCTATGATATAAGATATCATAGCGCAAAAGAAAGGTATGCATCAGTACTTTGAATGTACTGGTATGCTAAGTAAGGAAAGCTGAGATGCATGGGTTAATACACATGAACAATACTGATTGAATAACATGAGTACAACTGAATGAAAGTACATGCATGAATACGTAAACTGTAATTGAGGTCGTGATAACACTGGATACTGAGTTCTAAATTTACTGATTTACTGATATTTGAGTTTTCTGATACTGTATTACTATAAATTGAGTGACTATATCTGATAGTCCTGATTCTGTGGAACTATTTTGAGTTCCGTACTGAATTGAGTGACTGTATCTGACAGTCCTGATTTTTATAGAACTGAATTGAGTTTTATTCTGATGACTAAAACTGAGAATATGGAAGGTAATTATCTAACCGACATACCCCATTCTGAATAGATTGGGGTCAAACTTGTAACCCCAGTTGGAAGGGTGTCAGTACCATGCCACGGGTAAAGACAAATGTGAGTTAAACCTCTCTGACATAAAGCTCTTTCGTTAATCCTCACTGGCAGGAAAACTCGTATGAGATGTATCAACCCTAGTCTAGCAGAAATATATCTCAACCTACGCTGGCTACGTAGTTCTATAATGCAGGGATTGCTACTAAGGGTCAAACCCTCTACTAGAAGGAATACCCCCATCCCTGGGTTCACTCGATGCTGAATCCTACTCCCAACTGAATAGACACTGAACTGATTCCTAGTTCATACTAGGCTTGACTGAACTGTTACTGATTATACTGTCTAACTGAACTGAACTGAGTTCACTAAGTTTTGTTGACTTATGGAATACTACTGAATTCTATTAACTGACTGAATTTACTGAGGTCTGAACTGAATACTGAACTGGACTGGACTGATACTGAGTCTACTGAGTTTTTCCTAAGTTCTGTAACTGACTGAGAGTACTACTGATCATGACATAACTAAGATTATTCTATAACTAACACTGGCTCTAGGTAATCAGCTAAATTATCGGGTATTAAATACCCCTAGGACTCGATAGCATAAAAAGTAAAGCATCACATGACCTTGCATAGCATAGAAATGCACACATGTTCATAATGCATCTATAGAGGCATTTTATCAAACACTTGAATGGCATGAACTAGTATACATGCTAACATGATATAATCTCACTATTTAATTCACATGAACAACTCATCAAACACTTGGAAGGCATTGTATATGCACATAGTACTAATCAACACATGAGCATCACAATTTTAAGGCTTTAACATAAATTCGCATGGTACTATATACATAATAATTGTTTTTACATAAATCTTGCACTTAATCATGGAATAGAAACCCAATCAACATTATAATCATGAATACACTTGAACCCAAATCATGAAAATCATGGAATCAATTTACTTAAAGTTTAAAAGAGTTTCTTGAACTCCAAGGGTGGAAGGGACCCTTGGATAAACACTTGACATACCTTGGTATTCAAATTTGAGAAGAATAATGGAGTGTTCTTGAAGGCTGAATCTTGAATTGGAGATCCTAGGGTTTGCTTCTTGAGAAATTTTGAGAAAAATAAATGGATTTTGCCTCTAAAGGGGCTTAATCTCCTGTTTTGGGGGCTGACATAAGGTGGGAAAAGACCCAATTACCCTTGAGGATGTGGATTTTTAATGACTGAAAACTGATTTAGCGATGCACAAACCAACGCGCCGTGTCGTTGGCATTGATGCGATAGCCAATGCGCCATATCGAGTCCGCATCAGTTCATTGGAATTTACATTGGGAGCTGGGGAAAAATACTCATCAATGCGATGGGCGATGTGACGCGACGCATGGAGATCGCGGTGATCCACTGGTTTGAGCTTTTAAATATGTTTCAAATGAAGTTTGAAAAATCCGAAACTTGTCTGAGAACACCTACTGACATTCCTGATCATGAATTAACCTAAAAATTGATATTTAAAGGTCATAAGGATCGTAAAAAAGGATCGCCAACTTACACAGGCTAAAATAACTCTAAGTATGAATATTTAGCTGAATTTTTTTTAAGTCTAGGACCCCTTACTAGCTTTTACAGGACTGAATCAAGCTTAGGATTTTGCGGGGTCTTACAATATCTCCTCCATAGGAACATTCATCTTTGAATAAGACTGACTAAGATGAGAATGCTGATAAACTGAATTTAGATACTGGATATGCACAACTTCAACATAATTTCATAACTGACACTACTGATATGCTGAAATTTCATACTGAACATGCATATCTGATGTATGAGTACATAGCTGAACATGATTCATGAATGTATGACTGGGATTGCTAATAAGCTGAGTTTCTCATGCTGAACATGCATATCTTATGCATGAAGTCACAACTGAATATGCAATGGTAACTAGTACCAAGTCTATAAAGGAAAATCTGAGCATGGAACTGAGTAAGTTCAAGGAAAAATTGTTTCCTTGGGCTAAGTCTGAGTTTGCAAAGAAGAGGTGAGGGTACTTGGTCCGCATATATGCTTCTACTTCCCAAGTAGCTCTCTCAATTGACTGGTTCTGCCAAAGAACTTTGACTAAAGGGACCTCTTTGTTCCTCAGTCTGTGAATCTGATAATCAAGGATTTTGACTGGAATCTCCTCATAAGAGAGGTTGTTCTGAACGTCTATACTCCCTACAGGAACTACAACTTCTGGGTCACTTATGCATTTCTTTAGCAAGGAGATATAGAACACTGGATGGATTAAAACTAAATCTGAAGGCAACTCAAGCTCGTAAGCTACCTTTTTTAAATGGATAAGAATCCGGTAAAGACCAATATATTAGGGACTGAGCTTCCCTTTCTTGTCAAACCTCTTCGCTCCTTTCATAGAAGAGATCTTCAAATACACATAATCACCAATCTTGAACTCAAAATCCTTTCTTCGCACATCTGCGTATGATTTCTGTTGGCTCTGAGCTATCTTAATCCTTTCCCTGATCAGTTGAACCTTTTCTAAGGTGTCAAACACTAAGTAATGCCCTACCACTGTGGCCTCTCCCGCTTCAAAACAACCAATGGGAGATCTACATCTCCTCCCATAGAGCACCTCAAACAGAGCCATCTGAATGCTGGAATGATAGCTATTGTTAAATGCAAACTCAATCAAAGGTAAGTGGTCATCCCAACTACCTTTAAAGTCTATCGTACACGTTCGCAGCATATCCTCTAAAATCTGAATGGTCCTTTCTACTTAACCATCTTTCTGAGGGTAAAAAGTTGTACTAAGGTGGACTTGGGTACCAAGAACCTTTTGAAAGGCTTTCTAGAAATAAGAGGTAAACTGGGTACGTCTATCTGAGATTATAGATAACAGAACTCTGTGTAATCTGACCAACTCCCTGACAAAGAGCTTGGCATAGTTTTCGAATGAATAAGAGGCATGAACTGGTAGGAAATAAGCTGATTTGGTCATCCTGTCTACAATGACCCATACTGAATCGTGTTGACGTCAAGTGCCAGGTAAATCCATCAGAAAATCTATGTTCACCTCTTCCCACTTCCAAGTAGGAATACTAAACTCCTGTATAGCCTCACTAGGCTTCTGATGCTCGATCTTAACCTACTGATATGTTGAGCACTTGGCTACAAACTCTGCAATGTCTCTCTTCATCCTACTCCACCAGTATATCTCCCGTAAATCATGGTATATCTTAGCGGCCCCTGGATGAATAGAGTAACGCGCACCAAGCGCTTCTGCAAGAATCCACTGTCTCAGGTCATATACACCTGGCACACATAGCCGGCCTTGACAACGCAATACATCATTTCCCCCTTGAGAGAAAACCTCTATCTTTTGATCTCTGACTGATTCTTTCAACTTAAATAGGCTAGGATCCCTATCTTGCTTTTTCTTCACCTCGAAAAGCAGAGATGATTCTAAACTACTCAGCACCCATACACTACCTTCTGCTGAATTGACTAAGCGGACACCAGTCGGGCAAGATGATGAACTTCCAAAGATAACTTCTTCTTACCATTTTCCACATGAGCAACACTACCCATTGACATCCTACTAAGAGCATCAACCACTACATTGGGTTTACCCGGATGATACAGGACGCTCTTGTCACAGTCCTTCAACAACTCCAACCACCTTCTTCGATGGAGGTTTAGGTCTTTCTGAGAGAATGCATACTGCAGGCTCTTATGGTTTGTGAACACATCAACATGCACACTATACAAATAGTACCTCCAAATCTTTAAGGCAAAAACTAGTGCTGCTAACTCAAGATCATGAGTTGAATAGTTCTTTTTATGGGGCTTAATCTGTCTAGAGGAATAGGCTATAACCTTACCTCTCTGCATCAAAACACACCCCAAACCAACCCTGGAGGCATCACAATATACCATAAATTCGTTTGAACCATCTGGTAGAGTCAAAAGTGGGGCTGAGGTGAGTCGAGTCTTCAGCTCTTGAAAACTCTTCTCACAAGAATCTGATCACTGAAACTTGACTTTCTTCTGAGTCAATCTGGACATGGGGGATGCAATAGATGAAAATCCCTCAACAAACCGTCGGTAATAGACAGCCAAGCCCAAGAAACTCTGGATATCTATTGAAGAGATGGGTCTGGGCTAGTTTTTCACTGCTTCGGTCTTTAGGGGATCAACTCTAATTCCATCATCAAAAATGATATGGCCGAGAAAGGCTACTGACCTTAGACAAAATTTGCACTTATGGAATTTGGCGAATAACTGATGGTTTGTAAGAGTCTGCAATACTATTCTGAAATGGTCTGCATGATCATGCTCACTGCGGGAGTAAACAAGGATATACTCTATAAAGACTATGATGAACAGGTCCAAGTACTGCTTGAACACGTGGTTCATCAAGTCCATAAAAGTTGTTGGGGCATTGGTAATATCAAATGACATGACTAAGAATTTAAAGTGACCATACCGAGTTTTGAAAGTTGTTTTCAGAATATCATATTCTCTAACTCTGAGCTGATGATAGCCTGATCTGAGGTCTATCTTAGAAAAGTAACTAGAACCCTGAAGTTGGTCAAACAAGTCATCGATTTTGGGAAGTGGATACTTGTTCTTGACCGTTACTTTATTTAACTAACGGTAGTCTATACACATTCTGAGAGAACCATCTTTAACGCATGAATAGAACTGGTACACCTCACGGGGACACACTGGGTATGATGAATCCCTTATCTAGGAGATCCTTTAACTATTTTTTTAATTCTCTGAGTTCTGCTGGAGCCATTCTGCATGGCGGAATAGAGATGGGCTGAGTATCTGGAAGAAGGTCAATTCTGAAGTTAATTTCCCTTGCGGGAGGAACTCTGGAAAGATCTTCGAGAAACACATTAGGAAATTCACATGCTACTGACACTGATTCAAGATTAGGGGTTTCTGAACTAGAGTCTTGGACTCGAACAACGAGCTGGTAGGCACATCCCTTAGATATCATTTTCTTTGCCCTAAGGTAGGAGACAAGCTGACCCCTAAATGCTGAAGTAATACCCCTTCACTCTAGGATGGGTTTATTCAAGAACTGAAATTGGACAATTCTATTTCTGCAGTCGACTGAGGCATAGTAGGAATAAAGCCAATCCATGTCGAGAATGACATCAAAATCGGTCATCTCTAATTCGACTAAGTCTGCTGATGTGACTTTCTGAGATACCATAATCGAAAAGTTCCTGTATACCCACTGGGCTATGATAGATTTACCCACTGGGGTAGATATTGAGAAAGGCTCTACTAGAATTTCGGGACTGACTCCGAAGTCAATAGCTATATAAGGAGTTACAAAAAATAAAAAAGTTCCTGGATCTAGTAAAACATAAACATGTAAATGATAAACTTGTAACGTACCAGTGACCACATCCGGAGAACTTTCCTGATCCTGTCGGGACTGAAGTGCATAAATTCTATTTGAGCGTTACCCACTGGTGGCACTAGAAGCGGCACCCTGCTGATTCAGGCGACCGGACTGAGCTGAGGGACGGTTATACTGACTCTGCAAACCAACCTGAGGACATTATATGACTCTGTGGCCTGGCTTTCCACATCCAAAACATACGTAACTGCCAGCTCTACAGACACCCTGATGGTTTCTGCTACACTTCTGGAAGAGAGGATTTATTCGGGCACTACTAACACTATCCTGGGGTTTAAGTCCTGATGCCCTATCTCTATTACGATTTTTGAATTTTGGCATGGGAGCACTATCTGAGGACGGAGATGGAACTGAAGATTTCAAAAAGAATTGAGAACGATTACCACCATCTGACTTAGGCTGAGTGAAGTTGAAGCTACCTGTTCTAGCTCTCTTGTTCTCCCTTTCCTTTTCCTTATTCTTAGCCTCCTCTATCTGCTGAGCATGGACCATGAGCCTGGATATGTCCATCTTCTTAATCAGCATTGTGTTCCTACACTCTTTGACCATACTTCTAGACACGCCTGACACAAACTTACTCATCTTAGATCTGCTATCTGCTATCACATGAGGGGAAAATTTGGCTAACTAAGTAAACTTAAGATATTACTCTTGTACCATCATGTTACCCTGTCTCAGGTGTATAAAATCCAAAACCTTTGCTTTCCCCAACTCGAGCGGGAAGAACCTATCCAGAAAAGCAACAACAAACTCCTCTCACTCTATGGGTCCTGTATCTGCAGCCCTTTTTGCTTCGCACTATTTAAACCATAAGTGATCCACATCCTGCAACTGATATGCGGCCAACTCAGCACTCTTAATAGCAGTCACCCCATAATATCTGTAACTTTCTGCACCTGATCAAGAAATTCTTTAGGGTCCTTATCTGAATTAGGCCCAGTAAAAGATAGAGGGTTCATTCGAGTGAAGTCCCAAATCTTTTCTACAATAGTATTGGCCACTGGGTTGGCTGAAATGATAATTAGGCGTTCATTCTGGGCTGTCACAGAATGAGCTAGGGTGGTGAAAGTTGCTCTGAATTCAGCGTGGGAGACATATTCGTCTAGAGGATCTGGTTGGATGGGATGAGGTACTGGATGGTCTCCTGTTCCTCTTCCCTTAGCGCTCTTTGAAGGCATATTCTATAAATGGAAGAAAAACTTGGATTAGACAGAGAGTTTAACTTGAGCTTGTGCTTGCCCACACGACAGGATTACTGAAAGAAGAAAAACTTTTCCTAAAACATCTAATAACCTCCTGTCCATAAGTGTGGTGTGCTACACACCCATGCACAAGACTCTACTAGATGTGATTTTTAGACTTACTAGGACTCAGTTGAACCTTAGGATCTGATACCAAGTTTGTAACGCCCTGAGTCTGTACCCCGGACACCACATGGTGATCTTAATCCCAAGGGACCACAAGCTAACCCATGACTGGTACCTGCTGCAATAACTGAATAATAATACTGTGAATATGCGAAAATTAGGTAAAAACTTGTCATAAGGTTCAAAATTGTAAATAAATACTGAGTACGGTACATCAATACCAAAACTGAACATCTGTCTATAAATACTCTAGTCTAAAAATCCTCTACTGTCTGAATAAGGAGTTGATAGGACAAGTCCCCAACTAACTCCGACTACTGAAATAAACTGAGTACTGAAATACTGGAATAATAAATCTATCCTTGAACTATGAGGACTCACAACTAAGTCTGTTGCTGATGGATCAGGCTGCTAAGTATGATCGGGAGCCCGTGCATCTGAACCTATGATAGAAGACATCATAGCGCAAAAGAAAGGTATGCGTCAGTACTTTGAATGTACTGGTATACTAAGTGAGGTAGGCTGAGATGCATGGGTTCATATGCATGAACAATACTAACTGAATAGCATGAGTATAACTAAATGAGAGTACATGCATGAATACATAAACTGTAACTGAGGTCGTGATACACTAGATACTAAGTTCTGAATTTATTGATTTACTGATATCTGAGTTTACTGATACTGTATTACTATTAACTGAGTGACTGTATTTGACAGTACTAATTCTGTGGAACTATTCTGAGTTTCGTACTGAACTGAGTGACTGTATGTGACAGTCCTGATTCCTGAAGAACTGGACTGAGTTTTATTCTGAAGACTGAAACTGAGACTGTGGGATATAATTATCTAACCAACATACCCCATTCTAAATAGATTGGGGTCCAACCTATAACTCTAGTTGGAAAGGTGTCAGTACCGTGCCACGGGTAAAGACAACTGTGAGTTAACCCTCTCTGACAGAAAGCTCTTTCATCAACCCTCACTGGCAGGAAAACTCGTATGAGATGTATCAACTCTAGTATAAAAGGAAGATATATTAACATACGTTGGCTACGTAGTTCTGTAATGCAGGGATTGCTACTAAGGATCAAACCCTCTGCTGGCAGGAATGCCCCCATCCCTGGGTTCGCTCGGTGCTGAATTCTACTCCCAACTGAATAGACACTGAACTGATTCCTAGTTCATACTAGGCTTGACTAAACTATTACTGATTATACTGTCTAACTGAACTGAACTGAGTTCATTGAGTTTTGTTGACTTATGGAATACTACTGAATTCTGTTAACTGACTGAATTTACTGAGGTCTGAACTAAATACTGAACTGGACTGGATTGATACTGAGTCTACTGAGTTTTCCTGAGTTCTGTAACTGACTGAGAGTACTACTGATCGTGACATGACTGAGATTATTCTGTAATTGACACTGGATCTAGGTAATCAGCTAAATTATTAGGTATTAAATACCCTCAGGACTCGATAACATGTAAAGTAAAGCATCACATGACCTTGCATAGCATAGAAATGCACACTTATTCATAATACATCTATAGAGGTATTTTATCAAACACTTGAATGGCATGAACTAGTATACATGCTAACATAATATAATCTTACTATTTAATTCATATGAACGACTCATCAAACACTTGGAAGGACATGTATATGCACATAGTACTAATCAACACATGAGCATCACAATTTCAAGGCTTTAACATGAATTCACATGGTACTACATACATAATAATTATTTTTACATAAATTTTACACTTAATCATGGAATAGTAACCCAATCAATATTATAATCATGAATACACTTGAATCCAAATCATGAAAATCATAAAATCAATTTACTTAAAGTTTAAAAGAGTTTCTTGGACTCCAAGGGTGGAAGGGACCCTTGGATGAACACTTGACATACCTTGATTTTCAAATTTGAGTAGAATAATGGAGTGTTCTTGAAGGTTGAATCTTGAATTGGAGATCCTAGGGTTTGCTTCTTGAGAAATTTTGAGAAAGATGAATGGATTTTGCCTCTAAAGGGGCTTAATCTCATGTTTTAAGGGTTGGCATAAGGTGGTAAAAGACCCAATTACCCCTAAGGACGCAAATTTTTAATGACTAAAAACAGATTTAGCGACGTATAGCTGACGCACTACATCATTGGCATTGACGCGGTAGCTAACGTGTCGCGTCGGGTCCACATCGGTTCACTAGAATTTACATTGAAAGCTGGGGAAAAATACTCATCGACGTGATGGGCGACGTAGTACGTCGAGATTGCGTCGGTCCACTAGCTTGAGATTTCAAATATGTTTCAAACAAAGTACGAAAATCCAAAACTTGTTCGAGAATACCTACTGACATTTCTAGTCATGAATTAACCTAAAAATCGATATTTAAAGATCATAAGGGTTGTGAAAAAGGATCGCCAACTTACACAGGCTAAAATAACTCTAAGTATGAATACTTAGCTAAATTTTTTCTAAGTCTGGGACCACTTACTAGCTTTTACAGGACTGAATCAAGCTTAGGATTTTGCAGGGTCTTACACATACTTGGCTAAATGAATAAACTTAAGGAAATACTCTTTCACACTCATACAAATTTGCTTGAAATTGATGAACTCTAACACCTTGTCTTCTCTCAGCTCTAAGGGAAAAAATTTATCTAGAAAAGCAGTAGCAAACTCTTCCCACTCTATGGGCTCTGCATCTGTGGCCCTGTCTACCTTTCACTATTTAAACTACGTATGAGCTACATCTTGTAGCTGATAGAAAGCTAACTCAGCACTCTCACTGAAAGTCACCCCCATGATATTTGTGATTTTTTGAACCTGATTAAGGAACTCTTGTGGATCCTCTTCTGACTTAGATCCTGAGAATCGAGGAGGATTCATTCGGATGAAGTCCCGAATCCTGGCTGCAGCAGTATTGGCCACTAGGTTATCCTAAACAACAGTTGGCCATTCATTTTGAGCTACTATGGAATTAGCTAGAGTAGTGAATACAACTCTGAATTCTGCATGGGAGACATACTCGTCTAGGGGATCTGCCTAAACTGGTTGTGGTGCTGACTGATTTCCAGTTCTTCTTTCGTTAGTCTTTCTGGGAGGCAAGTTCTGTAACTAGAAGAAAGAAAGGATTAGACTGAGAATTCATCTTGAGCTCATGCTCACTCGTACGACATACATACTGAAAAAAGGGAAACTTTTCCTAAAACATCTCATTACCTCCTGTCTATAAGTATGGAGCGCTACACACCTATGCATAAGACTCTACTTGATACGGCTTTAAGACTCCCTAGGACTTTGTTGAACTTTAGGCTCTGATACCAAGTTTGTAACGCCCTGAGTCTGTACCCCGGATGCCACACGGTGCCTATGACCCCGAAGGACCACAAGCTAACCCATGACTGATATCTGCTGGGAGCATTGAATAATAATAATGTAATAAATACGAAAAAAATAGGCTGAAATGCCATAAGGTTTAAAACCTGAAATACTGATAAAGAATACCAACTGTAATAATAATTCGTACAACTAAATATTGTCTGAAAGTCTAGTCTGAAAAGCCTCTAAGTGAACTGTCTGGATGTGGAGTTAATGGGACAAGCCCCCAACTAACTCTAACTACTGAACTACTGATAAACTAACAACTGAAATAAAAGCATGCCCTCGATAGATGAGGACTCACTACTGAAACTGCTGCTGATAGTCCGGGATTCTAAGTATGATCAAGAGCCTGTGCATTTGAACCTATGATATAAAACATCATAGCACAAAAGAAAAGGTATGCGTCAGTACTTTGAATGTACTGGTATACTAAGTGAGGTAGACTGATATGCAAGGGTTCATATACTTGAACAATAACTGACTGAATAACATGAATACAACTGAATGAGAGTACATGTATAACTGAAAACTGATGAAACACTAATTATGCAATACTGCATATATCTACATATATTGTGTCTGAGATCATAGTAGCACTGGATACTGAGTTCTGATGACTGAATGACTAATATCTGAGTTGACTGATAACTGTATTACTGTTAGCTGGGTGACTATTTCTAATAGTCCTGATTCTGTAGAATTGAACTGAGTTTTATATTGAGTTGGGTGACTATGTCTGACAAACCTGATTCTGTAGAACTGAACTAAGTTCTATACTGAGACTGAAACTAAAATTATAGAAGGTAATCATCTAACCGATATGCCCTAAATCTGAGCTGATAGAGGTCCAACCTGTGACCCCAGTTGGAAGGGTTCTAATACCGTGCCACGGGTACTAACACTGAAAACCAGGATGTCATGCCTAACTGACGGGCAACACTGGGCGGAGTCAAGCCTAATCTAACAGGTGATCCCTGGAAGGTAGTCAAGCCTAGTCTGACGGGTGACTCCTCATCCTGTGCTGGCTACGCAATTCTGGAGTACAGGTATTGCTGCTAATGACTCTGCCTCTTTGACGGGGAAGTCGGCATCCCTGCACTCGCTCGGTGCTAAATTCTACTCCCAACTGAAAGACACTAAACTGATTTCTAAACTGTTCTAGGCTAGACTGAACTATTATTGATCGTGTTAACTGACTGAACTGGACTGAGTTCACTGAGTACTGTAACTAATTGAGTATTCTGAGTTCTATTTGCTGACTGAATATATTGAATTCTGTACTGACTGAATACTACTGAATTCTGAACTGTCTACTGAACTGAGACTGTGACTGTGACTGATTACTGAGTACTACTATTTGTGACGCTACTAAGACTGTTCTGTAACTAATGTAACTCTAGGTAAGCAGCTAGATTTTCGGGTATTGAATACCCCTAGGACTCGATAGCATAAAAAGTAAAGCGTATCATAAACTTGAAAAACATCACAATGTTCAATTGCTCACAACTCGTTCATAGAGGCATTCTATTAAACACTTGTAAGATATAAGCTTGCACATATGCTAGTATGTCATGATTTTCGCATTTAATTTACATGAGCAATTTATCAAGTACTTGGGGAACATAATCTATGCACATGATAATAAACAACATGTAGGCATCATAATTTTAAATTTCAATTCAAAAATCAAGGGCTTTTAACATGAATTCACATGATACTACACACATGATAAATATTTTCACATGAAACTTGAAATAAACCATGGATTAGAACACAATTAACATCATAATCATGAATATACTCAAATCCCACATGGAATTCTTGAAATCAATTAACTTGTAGTTTAAAAGAGTTTTTAAACTCCAAGGATGGGAGGAAACCCTTGGATGAACACCTAACATACCTTGGTGCTTGAATCCATGAAGATTGATGGTGCATTCTTGAATCTTGAATTTGAAATTAGATCCCCTAGGGTTTGTTCTTGAGAGGATTTTAGAGAGAATAAGTGTTTTATCCCTAAGAATGACTTGATTTTGTGTTTTTAGAGCTGAATAGAAGTGGGATAAAGACTCATTTACCCCTCTGGACGCGAAATTAAAAGAGCAAAAACTGTGCCCAGTGATGCGCAGATCGATGTGCCGCATCGACGGCATCGATGCAATGGCCAACGCGCCGCATCAAGTTCGCGTTGGTTCACTGGAATTGCACTGAAAGCTGGAAAAAAAATTATCTGTCGACACGATGGGCGACGCAACGCGTCGAGATTGCGTCGACCCACTGTTTTGGTCACCTGAACATGGTCCAAACGAGGTTCAAAAAATTCAAAATTCACCCGAAGTGACCTACTGACATTTCTGATCATAAATCAACCTAAAAATCGATATTTTAAGGTCATAAGGGTCGTGAAATAGGATCGCCAACTTACGAAGGCTAAAATACTTCTAAGTATAATCACTTAGCTGAAATTTCTAAGTTTGGGATCTCTTTTCAAGCTTTAACAAATTGAGTTAAGCTTAGAATTTTACGGTGTCTTACAATCTCAGTATTATTTTCTTATTTATATGTAGATCACAAAATATTTCTTTTTCATTCATAAGATTTGATTTACTCAGGTCATTACTGCAATGAGTTCAGCCATTACAGCTGATTGTGCCATAATTTTCTAATTCTTGAAATACCAAGTGAAAAATAACTAAACAACATAAATCTCATGCACCAATTTAGGAATTAATTACTCCTTATTCCAACTCTTTTTAATATTACTAAAAATTCCAAAATAATTTTATACGAATACATCACTATTGTACGGATACATTGTGACTCAGATACATTGCCATACTCTGATATGTATTATATCTCATTTTACATGTAAGAAATGATATGTCATGATACATAAGTTATTAGTTTGATTATTATGTATCGTGCTACAGATATATACAAGTAATATGAGATTCTATAATAATGCATAACAAAAATCATCTCACGCATAATGTATCATGATGATAGGAGAATTTAAATGCCTATAGAACTATATTTTGCCCATATTTTAGCCTAGTTTTGAGAACAAATTATATATTTCATGCACTTTTAGTCCTTTTTCCTGTAAGTGAGCTAACGAACATGATTAGCAAAGTTTCAGGTATAAATGATGCAGAATTCAGCATTTTATGGATAACTTGACGCCAAAGAAAGCTTCACGAAAGGAGAAAAGCCAATCTTGGACGCCAAGGACTAAAGATGGCGCATGGAAATTCTGTCCCGGGCTAAAACAACATTTCTGAAGACTTTGGGGACTAGCAGTAATTTATTAGGATTAGGATAATGATACATTAACCTAGTACAATTGGGTTAAGTATTTCATTAGCTTATTAGGATTAGGATAATGATACATTAACCTAGTACAATTGGGTTAAGTATTTCATTAGCTTAGTAGGATTTGGTTAAGCATTTCATTAGCTTAGTAGGAATAGGATATGGGTATTATAAATACCCTATCTTGCTAGAGATTTTGGGACATCTTCTTACATTCAATTCTATTCTATTCTACTTCTAAGACATTCTAGTTCTAAACAATCATTCTTCCATTAATTCTATATTTCTTCTTCTATTCATCTATTCTTAAATTCCACAACAAGAGAAACGTTACTTTGCTAAGGGATTCACGCCTAACGCCTACCACACCATTACAAACGTGAAATCTTTATTGTGGTATAACAACAATGTCAATTGTGATTTCCTCCGCACTCATGGGTAACTAAACTTCTCTGTTGGGGTTATGAAAGACGAATGAGATACTATCTATTGCTGTGAGTTTGTGAGTTCGTGACACGTATGTTGCTTATATCATTATTCTCTTCATCTTAATCTAAATTCTTTGTGGTTGAAAACGCAAGAATATGCCAGTATAACATTTAACTTGTTCGAAAGAAAGGTTATCTGTCTGGAAAAGAGATAATGTCAAGGTAGTAGGGTCCCATCCCCTATTAAAAAGTTAGTGCTGTAACTGGATTAACCTCTTGGAGAATTCGTACCGTTAGACACGCTTTAAGCTCGAAAGAGTTAAAGTGAAATAATCCTCGAATAGGTCGAAAGACGCCTGGATTTACCATTGAATACAATTCTCTATAAGCACATGCATGTCTGAATTCAACACACTCATAGTCAATAGAGACGTATAACTCAGAAGGTGGACATAACCCCAACTCCTCAATTCTCATTGTTTCACAACCTACTAAACATTCTTTCTTTTTACTTTGCTATTTTCCGCTTTACTCTTTTATTTTGGTTACATTACTTTCACAATACAATTCCCCCTTCTTACGAGACTTGCACTAAAAGTCTAGTAATCGTTGCTTACTTGTTGACCAAGCTATTCCCTGTGGGATCGATACCCAACCCAGGTTGGGTTCTATATTTGCTAACGACCGCTTTACACTCCTACGAGAGCTGTAGATTGAGCGTTATCAAAAATCGGCGCCGTTGCCGGGGAATACAAGTGTCAATTAAGTTCGTAATAATTACTAGACCCTTTGGTCAAAGATTCTCGTACTTTTACTTTTAGTTTTTGTTTTTGTTTACTGCAGGTTTTTATTCAGTGCATGCCCCATACCCAAAGTTTTGGTCAACCGTTATTACCTATCAATCCTGAACCACAACGTATTCGCAGAATGGAGGCACAACACGCAATTGAAAGGATGGCTGCTCAACAGGAACAGGCGAGACTAGCTGCGCTAGCCGCCGCTCAAGTGCATCAACAGAATATTGATAACCCTGGGCGAGCAACAAATCCTGACGATGAAGATCTAGGTGATGACGAGCTACTAAACCCTAGGCATACCGCTGAGATCGCAACACCTGCCAACAGAAGAGATCGTCAAGCTAGGTTTAGGCCTGAACGCCAAGCTATGCATCCAGCTTTCGACGATGATGATGATGATCTTGATGGAGCCGGAGCCACAGGAGCCATTATTCCTCCACCATTGGCACCCGAAGCCAAGTTCAACATCACGAGCACCATGATTCAGTTATTGAAACTCAAGGGATTATTTGGTGGACTAGCAGGCGATGATCCGAATATGCATCTCATCAACTTTATTTCTACATGCAAGTTGTTTGACAATCCTGGAGTTGGTCAGAATGCAATTCGATTACGTCTATTTTCATTGTCTCTGTCTGGGGAGGAAACTCTATGGTTGAATGGGCTGACTCCTGATTCTATTACAAATTGGAGGCAATTGAGAGACGCTTTCCTAGAAAGATTTTTTCCGCCATCCAAAAGAGCACAATTGAGAGATGAAATCAGCAACTTTCGTCAGCTTCCCACTGAATCTCTTCATGAAACATGGGAGAGGTTCAAGACAAAGCTAGCGAGGTGCCCAAACCATCATATGACTAATGTTCACCTAATGGAGATATTATATAGAGCCCTGAATTCAATAACTAAACCAGTGGTGGATAATGCGGCTGGAGGATCCTTTATGGATCTCACCTTTGGTCAAGCAAGCAATATGCTAGATCGTATGACGAAACAAAGGAGAGCTTGGCATACCAGGGATTCTGAGGTAGCAAGCCCCACTTTATCTATAGGCATGACTGCAGACCAAAGGAGAAGAGAAGAAGAACGTGATCAAGATATGGCGCACATGAAAACACAAGTGGATCTTCTTACAAAGCAATTATTATCAGGGAAGACCGAAAAAGTGAAAGTTATTGCGTCAAAAGGAAGAGACGAATCTGATTCGGAAGAGGAAGCCAACTACTTGAACAATCAGGGGGGTTTCCGAGGCAATGCCCAAGGAAACCAAGGTCAGAACTATCATGGTAAATATGGAAACATGGACCAAGGTAGTTGGAAGAACAAGAATGACAGTAATGGTTTGTATGTTCCCCCTGGAAGACGTGACGCCACCACATCTAGTTCTGGAAGTATGGAAGACATGATGGCTAAACTACTGAAAGGAGTGGAAGCAACTAGCGCGGGAGTAACGGAGGTAATAAATGATTTGTCCTCTATGAAGCAATTAGTTGATTCACATTCCACTTCAATCAAGCAAATAGCGCAGCAATTGAGCCAACTTTCAGCAGCACTCAATCAAAGAAAGGCTGGCACTTTACCTAGCGACACTGTGCAAAATCCAAGGAATGAGGGATCATGCATGGCTATTACTACTCGATGTGGTAAGGTGCTGGAAACTTCAGAAAAAGGCAAGCAAGTAGTTGACGAAGAAGTAGAAATTGATGATAAGGCGAAAAGGGAAGATGCCGCAGCAGCCGATCCTAACGTCCTTAACGTCACTCCTCACGACGTGCAGCCTGGAAAAGCTGAAAAATGGAAGCAAGAGGAGAAGAAAGTCGTGGAGAGAACAATTCCATACCCACCACCACCTTTTCCCCAAAGATTGAAGAAGGTGGCGGATGATACGAAGTTCAGCAAATTCATGACTATGTTAAAGCAGCTGACCATTAATGTTCCATTGGTGGAAGCACTTGAACAAATGCCTGGGTATGCGAAATTTATGAAGGATCTTTTGACAAAGAAGCGGGCAGTAAGCTATGAGCCGGCGGATAATATTCATCATTGCACTGCAATTGCCACAAGGTCCTTAGTACAGAAGAAGGCAGACCCTGGTGCTTTCACTATTCCTTGCACGGTTGGATCTATGAATTTTGCTAAGGCATTGTGCGATTTGGGAGCTAGCATCAATTTGATGCCACTATCCGTCTACAGAAAGTTGGGGTTGGGCGACCCTACTCCAACCAATATGCGGCTCGTGATGGCAGATAGGTCGGTAAAACGACCTGTGGGTATCTTGAATGATGTGTTGGTGAAGGTGTCTACCTTCATTTTTCCTGTAGACTTTGTAATTTTGGATTGCGAGGTGGATTCTGAAGTTCCCATAATCTTGGGACGTCCTTTCCTTGCAACAAGAAGTGTGCTTATTGACATGAGAGCTAATGAGCTTTTATTTCGGTTGAATGACGAAGTGGTCTGCTTTGATATATGCAAAGCAATGAAGCATCCCAGCGATATGAATGTGTTCTCTGTAGCTAATGTTCATCATGAGGATAAGAAAGTATTATCTGTAGAGAAACACCTTACTGTTGAGCCATTATCTGCTGCGCCACTGAATGTTGAGCATGAGGACGATGAAGATTATGAAGAACTTATGGGTGCTCTAACAGAAATAGAGTCCTATTCCCATACTCCTAAGCAACCGGACCGTGATCTTAATAATCAACCGTCACCAACAGCGAAGACTTCCCTTGAAGAGCCACCAATGCTAGAATCGAAAGAGCTCCCCGATTATCTAAGGTATGTGTTCTTGGAAAGTATAAATATACTTCCGATGAGTGCGGATGATTTAAGTAAACAGCACGTAGAGGCTCTCATCTCTGCTCTGAAGAGATATATGAGAGCTATGGGTTGGACTATTGATGATATAATTGGTATCCCTCCTGGGATAGGCATGCACAAGGGTCATCTCGAAGAAGATTGCATGCCTACAAGTAAGCCTCATTATCGTCTGAATCCATTCAGAAAACGATTAACCATCTATCTCGATGAAGTCTAAGTAATCGAGATAGCTATGTCGTGCCGCGACAATAAATTAAGCGCTAGATGGGAGGCAACCCATCGTTTATCGTTTTTCATTTTTCTTTCGTGCTATTACGTGTTTGCTTTTTATAAATAAAAATCTAAAAATAAGAGTCGTACCACGACCAAAACTAAGGCGCTTGATGGGAGGCAACCCATCGTTCTAATCGTTTTTATTGTTTTTAAGCAAATGTAGGTGCAGGAGATGTAAAATGAAGAGATTGGTTTCAAATTTCGATTTGGACGTATTGCATGTTCAAGATGGTAAGTGAGGAATGAAGAAGCAAAAGGCTATGGATTGGGCATTGCTTATGAAAATATAGGCAACAAACAAGGCTAGGCCTAGGTAAAACTAGGCCACGAATAAGGCAAGGCCTATACTATGGCCTAAGGTCTCGGAATCTAATGTGCCATAGCATAGGCGCCGTCTATGCCTAAGTATTCCATAGCATAGGCGCCGCCTATGCTAATGCCTTTTGTCTCTGAATCTCATATGCCATGCTAAAGGCGCCGCCTATGCTCACCAAATGCTTTGCAAAAGGCGCCGCCTATGCTCACCAAATGCTTTGCAAAAGGCATGGCCTATGCTATGGCATTCTGCTCAACTAGGCAAAGCATTAGGCACCGCCTATGGTCACTTCTTGTCTCCAAACCCTATCAAAAATTTTCCTTTTGCTCTTTTTCTTCACAAGAACATCATCCAAAGGCATCAATCAAGTACAATGGCACCCAAAACAAGACAAGGCAAAGATAAGGCTACCACTTCACAAAAAGGCAAGAAAAGAGGCCGAAAAGAGCAAGGAGAACCCTCCTCGCTGCAAATACCTCGACTCACTCTTGGAATTAAGTGGGATAATTATGAGGAACTTCTGAGGATGACGACTCTGCTGATGATTCCGATGCAAGGGGTATGACCCCAGACATAGAGGATGAGTCCGACTAACCAAGTTCTTCTTATTTATTTTCCACTGAGGACAGTGTGTCCCGTCTAAGTGTGGGGTGCTGGTATTTGCATGCTATACTTCTCCATCCACATTTGCATTTATTTATGTTTGTTTGTAGTTAATTGTTTTTTTTTAGCTTAGCTTCACATGAAATTATTCTAATAGGCAGCATGAGATTATGACAAGAGTTTGTGCTAAAATCATGCCTATTGAGACATTTAGGCTCTAATTGTGACTCACTATGTGATATTGTTTGGTTTAATTCCTTCATCTGTTGGGTCAAGAGTCTATACTACTCCCAATAAAGTCGACCATGTGCCTTGTGTATGTGAGATAATAGTATATTCTGTGCTTGTGGCTGATGCTAGAACTTGCCTGGTATGTATGTAAAGCGAAAATAAAGAGTGCAAGTCTAGGAGATGATTTAGGCATTTCTTTGGCAACCTATGATTATTTACCTTCTTTTTACCTACCCATGGACATCATCCTAGTTAAACCCTTTTGAGCCTTTAGCCTATTTTCTTTGACAAACCTCGTATGTAAGCCTAATCCATTTTTTCAAGACCATAATTTGATCCAAATTCCTAAGTGCTTTAAAGTGAAAAAGTCATGTGACAAAATAAGAGGAAATTGGGTGAGTATGATGCTTTAGAATGCATTGGTGCTTGAATGAGTTATGAAAAAGAAAGTGCTATCATAAGAGGTATGTTATCAAAAGAAAAAGGAAAGGAAAACTGAAAAGTTAGTTATGTTTAAAATTGGAAAACAAAAGAAGAGCAAAAGAGTGGTAGAATAAAAGAAAGTAGAAAGGTTGTTTGAAAGAAAAGTGTTAATGATACAATGTGATGTATTAAAGCGCTTAGGAACATAGTCACTATTTCTGGCCAAAATAGTCCTACCTGTCCCTTAGCCTACATTACAACCATCAAAAGACCTAGTTGATCCTAAGCTTGACATTCTGACATTTAGTGGAGCATTACACTAAGGGCAAGCCTATGGTCATCAGTTGCTTCATATGAATTCTTTGTGAGAGCGAGAGAAAGGATATTTTGATACCCATGTTTGAAAAATATGCTATACTTGTGAGTGATTATGGGTAATATATTGTGAGACACACATGGTTGATGAGTTTTGGGTAGTCGTGTATGATTATTTGTGCCTTAACCTTTAAATATGAGTTGACCACCATTACGAGTCTATGCTAGAGGTTAAACTGTTTCTACTAATGATCGAAAAACTACTCTTTGTTGATAATTGTTGTGCTTGTCATGACGAATATTTTGTGTTGTTGCTGTGAAACCCTAAGTTGATGTTTAGAGGGACATGATATTTTGTTCGAGGATGAACAAAGCTTCAAGTGTGGGGTGTTGATGATAGGCGAATTTACACGCCTATAGCACTATATTTTGCCCATATTTTAGCCTAGTTTTGAGAACAAATTATATATTTCATGCACTTTTAGTCCTTTTTTCCTGTAAGTGAGCTAACGAACATGATTAGCAAAGTTTCAGGTATAAATGATGCAGAATTCAGCATTTTATGAATAACTTGACGCCAAAGAAAGCTTCACGAAAGGAGAAAAGCCAATCTTGGACGCCAAGGACTAAAGATGGCGCATGGAAATTCTGTCCCGGGCTAAAACAACATTTCTGAAGACTTTGGGGACTAGCAGTAATTTATTAGGATTAGGATAATGATACATTAACCTAGTACAATTGGGTTAAATATTTCATTAGCTTATTAGGATTAGGATAATGATACATTAACCTAGTACAATTGGGTTAAGTATTTCATTAGCTTAGTAAGATTTGGTTAAGCATTTCATTAGCTTAGTAGGAATAGGATATGAGTATTATAAATACCCTATCTTTCTAGAGATTTTGGGACATCTTCTTACATTCAATTCTATTCTATTCTACTTCTAAGACATTCTAGTTCTAAACAATCATTCTTCCATTAATTCTATTTTTCTTCTTCTATTCATCTATTCTTAAATTCCACAACAAGAGAAACGTTACTTTGCTAAGGGATTCACGCCTAACGCCTACCACACCATTACAAACGTGAAATCTTTATTGTGGTATAACAACAATGTCAATTGTGATTTCCTCCGCACTCATGGGTAACTAAACTTCTCTGTTGGGGTTATGAAAGCCGAATGAGATACTATCTATTGCTGTGAGTTTGTGAGTTCGTGACACGTATGTTGCTTATATCATTATTCTCTTCATCTTAATCTAAATTCTTTGTGGTTGAAAACGCAAGAATACGCCAGTATAACATTTAACTTGTTCGAAAGAAAGGTTATCTGTCTGGAAAAGAGATAATGTCAAGGTAGTAGGGTCCCATCCCCTATTAAAAAGTTAGTGCCGTAACTGGATTAACCTCTTGGAGAATTCGTACCGTTAGACACGCTTTAAGCTCGAAAGAGTTAAAGTGAAATAATCCTCGAATAGGTCGAAAGACGCCTGGATTTACCATCGAATACAATTCTCTATAAGCACATGCATGTCTGAATTCAACACACTCATAGTCAATAGAGACGTATAACTCAGAAGGTGGACATAACCCCAACTCCTCAATTCTCATTGTTTCACAACCTACTAAACATTCTTTCTTTTTACTTTGCTATTTTCCGCTTTACTCTCTTATTTTGGTTACATTACTTTCACAATACAATTCCCCCTTCTTACGAGACTTGCACTAAAAGTCTAGTAATCGTTGCTTACTTGTTGACCAAGCTATTCCCTGTGGGATCGATACCCAACCCAGGTTGGGTTCTATATTTGCTAACGACCGCTTTACACTCCTACGAGAGCTGTAGATTGAGCGTTATCAAAAATCGGCGCCGTTGCCGGGGAATACAAGTGTCAATTAAGTTCGTAATAATTACTAGACCCTTTGGTCAAAGATTCTCGTACTTTTACTTTTAGTTTTTGTTTTTGTTTACTGCAGGTTTTTATTCAGTGCATGTCCCATACCCAAAGTTCTGGTCAACCGTTATTACCTATCAATCCTGAACCACAACGTATTCGCAGAATGGAGGCACAACACGCAATTGAAAGGATGGCTGCTCAACAGGAACAGGCGAGTCTAGCTGCGCTAGCCGCCGCTCAAGTGCATCAACAGAATATTGATAACCCTGGGCGAGCAACAAATCCTGACAATGAAGATCTAGGTGATGACAAGCTACTAAACCCTAGGCATACCGCTGAGATCGCAACACCTGCCAACAGAAGAGATCGTCAAGCTAGGTTTAGGCCTGAACGCCAAGCTATGCATCCAGCTTTCGACGATGATGATGATGATCTTGATGGAGCCGGAGCCACAGGAGCCATTATTCCTCCACCATTGGCACCCGAAGCCAAGTTCAACATCACGAGCACCATGATTCAGTTATTGCAACTCAAGGGATTATTTGGTGGACTAGCAGGCGATGATCCGAATATGCATCTCATCAACTTTATTTCTACATGCAAGTTGTTTGACAATCCTGGAGTTGGTCAGAATGCAATTCGATTACGTCTATTTTCATTGTCTCTGTCTGGGGAGGAAACTCTATGGTTGAATGGGCTGACTCCTGATTCTATTACAAATTGGAGGCAATTGAGAGACGCTTTCCTAGAAAGATTTTTTCCGCCATCCAAAAGAGCACAATTGAGAGATGAAATCAGCAACTTTCGTCAGTTTCCCACTGAATCTCTTCATGAAACATGGGAGAGGTTCAAGACAAAGCTAGCGAGGTGCCCAAACCATCATATGACTAATGTTCACCTAATGGAGATATTATATAGAGCCCTGAATTCAATAACTAAACCAGTGGTGGATAATGCGGCTGGAGGATCCTTTATGGATCTCACCTTTGGTCAAGCAAGCAATATTCTAGATCGTATGACGAAACAAAGGAGAGCTTGGCATACCAGGGATTCTGAGGTAGCAAGCCCCACTTTATCTATAGGCATGACTGCAGACCAAAGGAGAAGAGAAGAAGAACGTGATCAAGATATGGCGCACATGAAAACACAAGTGGATCTTCTTACAAAGCATTTATTATCAAGGAAGACCAAAAAAGTGAAAGCTATTGCGTCAAAAGGAAGAGACGAATCTAATTCGGAAGAGGAAGCCAACTACTTGAACAATCAGGGGGGTTTCCGAGGCAATGCCCAAGGAAACCAAGGTCGGAACTATCATGGTAAATCTGGAAACATGGACCAAGGTAGTTGGAAGAACAAGAATGACAGTAGTGGTTTGTATGTTCCCCCTGGAAGACGTGACGCCACCACATCTAGTTCTGGAAGTATGGAAGACATGATGGCTAAACTACTGAAAGGAGTGGAAGCAACTAGCGCGGGAGTAACGAAGGTAATAAATGATTTGTCCTCTATGAAGCAATTGGTTGATTCACATTCCACTTCAATCAAACAATTAGAGCAGCAATTGAGCCAACTTTCAGCAGCACTCAATCAAAGAAAGACTGGCACTTTACCTAGCGACACTGTGCAAAATCCAAGGAATGAGGGATCATGCATGGCTATTACTACTCGAAGTGGTAAGGTGCTGGAAACTTCAGAAAAAGGCAAGCAAGTGGTTGACGAAGAAGCAGAAATTGATGATAAGGCGAAAAGGGAAGATGTCGCAGCAGCCGATCCCAACGTCCTTAACGTCACTCCTCACGACGTGCAGCCTGGAAAAGCTGAAAAATGGAAGCAAGAGGAGAAGAAAGCCGTGGAGAGAACAATTCCATACCCACCACTACCTTTTCCCCAAAGATTGAAGAAGGTGGCGGATGATACGAAGTTCAGCAAATTCATGACTATGTTAAAGCAGCTGACCATTAATGTTCCATTGGTGGAAGCACTTGAACAAATGCCTGGGTATGCGAAATTTATGAAGGATCTTTTGACAAAGAAGCGGGCAGTAAGCTATGAGCCGGCAGATAATATTCATCATTGCAGTGCAATTGCCACAAGGTCCTTAGTACAGAAGAAGGCAGACCCTGGTGCTTTCACTATTCCTTGCACGGTTGGATCTATGAATTTTTCTAAGGCATTGTGCGATTTGGGAGCTAGCATCAATTTGATGCCACTATCCGTCTACAGAAAGTTGGGGGTTGGGCGACCCTACTCCAACCAATATGCGGCTCGTGATGGCAGATAGGTCGGTAAAATGACCTGTGGGTATCTTGAATGATGTGTTGGTGAAGGTGTCTACCTTCATTTTTCCTGCAGACTTTGTAATTTTGGATTGCGAGGTGGATTCTGAAGTTCCCTTAATCTTGGGACGTCCTTTCCTTGCAACAGGAAGTGTGCTTATTGACATGAGAGCTAATGAGCTTTTATTTCGGTTGAATGACGAAGTGGTCTGCTTTGATATGTGCAAAGTAATGAAGCAGCCCAGCGATATGAATGTGTTCTCTGTAGCTAATGTTCATCATGAGGATAAGAAAGCATTATCTGTAGAGAAACACCTTACTGTTGAGCTATTGTCTGCTAACACCTAGACTAATGTATTTGACTAAAGTCAGTCTGATACATAACTTTAGTCAAATACATTAGTCTAGGTGTTAGCAAGATTAAAATCCATCAGACATCGATTTTTAAAAAAATTTGAAACGAAAAAAAACAAATGTTTCCTATCAGATCTGGATAGATCTCCACATATATCATCAAAATTCTCCAACATTTGCAGGAAAAGATAAAATTTTGGGAGATTTTCATTTTGATAGTGATTCACCGGTGATTTTTTATTTATTGAAGATGACCGAAAATGAAAAGACATGGAGGTGGAGAGAAGGAGATGAGAGCGGAGTGAAGGAAAGGGAGAAGAGAGAGAGAGCGGCGGACTCGGTGGTGACTGGATAGTGTGAGTGAAGAGATGAAAGCTTTTTGTCGCCGTCAACGATGATTTTTTGATCAGAGAAAGTGAGAGAAAAGGAGAAGTTGAGAGAAAGATAGTGATGCAATGGGAGGATGGTAGAAACTTGGGAGATCTGAGAACAATGGGGAGACAGATTTGAGGAGATAAAAATAAAAATGTGATGTATCAAGTACAATGGAGATAGAAAAATTAAAATATGGAATGAGATGCTACTAAATAAAAAAGTGAAATTTTAAGTAGATATGGTAAGGTAAGTAGTGTTGTCGTGTAATTTTTCCAAAAAAAAAATCACTGATCCTAAGCTGAAGCTATATACTGATGTAGTTTTCATTTATTGTTAGATTCAGCAATTACTCTATGAGATTAATCCATATATAATACACTTGAAATTCTCATACTGCTTGAATTTTATACGATACTCAATGATATCTTTAATGTATCTAATAGTTTTTTTGTTGTTTCCAGATGCTTTTCAGTAGCACAACTTAAAGATTTAGACGAAAAAAACTTACAACAAATGATTTATTTGGACTTATAACAGTGAGATACATCAAGCGTTTGATCAAACTTTTGAAATTGCATCAAAATTGATCAGCTTCATCTTGTTAACATAATTGCTCTGTTGAATTCATTGATGCGCTTGCACCTTAGTGATTTTCCATGAAAATTTACAAGCATCTCTGTAGCATACTTTTCTGACAAATAAAAATTTCATCAAAATCTTATTTGTTTTTCATCTGTAGAAAGTATATTGTTAGTCCTAGATTTATCATTTTCAAAACTTGCATCAATTTCTTTTTAAAAATGTCAACTAGATAATAATACTTGTAGATAATAATAAGGGCAAAATTCAGAAATAACATACTTATCCTCTTAATTATTATGAGTTTCATAACAACAGTTTCATAATTACATAATATAGCAAGTTGTATTTTATATTTTTACAAACTGTTGCTACAAAAATACAAATACATATGATTTTTACTGTCCTTATGATCGATATGTATTTTGTATTTTTGCAAACTGTTGCTATAAAAATACAAATACATATGCTACAAAATGTAATTTGATAAAAGTGTTGCAATTTTTAATAATTTAATATTTAAGTATGCTACTTTATGTATTTTTTTCTAATAATATTGACAGTCTTTTATGTCAGATTTCATTTTTCTTTGGCAGGCCTCTAGTCTCCCTTTTACATCAAAAATTTATTTATTTATTTTGTGGGATTCAACTTCTTAAATAGGCTCTTGTAGTCAGGTAATTACTGAAATCACTATATTTAATCAAAAAATCGATGAACTCTTACTTGAGATGCGTATTACAATCAAAATATGAGATATCTTGACGTATCAACTTTAATTTATTATCGTTTTGTTTTAGCTTTTTGAATAATTACTGTAGTTGCTCAAGTTCAATAGTTTGGTTTACCTAGCTCCCATTAGGGCTGTTAAGTGGGTCGGATCGGGTCAACCCAGAACCGGCCGGTCGAGTTTATCCGGTTTGTGAGATGGTCCGGATTCGGGCCTGGTTAAACGGTTCGGTCTGATTTTGGGCCCAACAACCCACTTAACCTAATCCGGTCCAACCCACCTAAATCCGGTCAAAATCGATCCAAAATTCGATCAAAATCGATCAAAAATAAAAAAAAAATTAAGAGTTTTTTCTTCAATATACACTATATATACCCATCTATATACATTTTAAATACGTTAAACAATATATATACACTATATATATATAGTATATAGTATATTAGAATTTAAAAAATATATACACAATTACACATGTAATCGCGGATACGACGATATGTTAGTTATATATATACTACTCTAAAGAAAACATATGTTACAAGATATATACTACAATATAATGATATATATACTAATTTATAAAACATATACACATGTATACGTTAAATATATACTACTTTATAGTTTGTAGAAGATATATACACATATATACGTACCATTCAATATATATGTACTACTTTAAATAAAACCTATACTACAATATATACACACACTAAATATATAGTTATATACTAATTTATAAAACATATATATGTGTATATGTTAAATATATACTACTTTAGAGTCTATAGAAGATATATACACATATATACGTACCATTCAATATATATGTACTACTTTAAATAAAATATACTACAATATATATACTACAATATAATGATATATATATACTAATTTATAAAATATATACACATGTATACATTAAATATACACTACTTTAGAGTTTATAGAAGATATATACACATATATACGTACCATTCAATATATATATACTACTTTAAATAAAATATACTACAATATATATACTATAACACACACACACACACACTATATATATAGTTATATACTAATTTATAAAACATATACACATGTATAAGCTAAATATATACTACTTTAGAGTCTATATTCTATATATACACATATATACGTACAATTCAATATATATACTATATAAAAAAGATGCTCCAAGATATATACTACAATATAATGATATATATACTAATTTATAAAACATATATACATGTATACGTTAAATATATACTACTTTAGAGTCTATAGAAGATATATATACACATATATACGTACAATTCAATATATACGTACTACTTTAAATAAAATTTACTACAATATATATATATATATATATATATATATATTTATATACTAATTTATAAAACATATATACATGTATACGTTAAATATATACTACTTTAGAGTCTATAGAAAATATACACACATATATATGTACCATTCAATATATATGTACTACTTTAAATAAAATATATTGCAATATATATAGTACAATATAATGATATATATACTAATTTATAAAATACATACACATGTATACGTTAAATATACACTACTTTAGAGTCTATATTCTATATATACATTTATATACGTATCATTCAATATCTATACTACTCTAGATAAAACATATACTACAAGATATATACTACAATATAATAATATATATACTAAATCTGATTTAAAAAAAAAAAAATAGTTATCCGGGCCGAGTCGGTTAACCAGCGGACCTGAACCGATTTTGATCCGGACCGGATTAATCAAGCCCAAAAAAATCAACCCAGCTTAGGATTCGATACCCTACAGCCCATGGGCTGATCGGACCGGATCAAACCAGACCGAATTTGTTTAGTGGGCTGGGTCAACCCAGCCCGTTTAGCAGGCTTAGTTCCCATCTTGTACAAGAATGTGTACATGCTAATCCCCCTCTACGAACTGTACTTCTTAATCACTAGCAAGAAAATCGTGACTTGATTTGTCATTTTTTTTTTAAAAAAAGTTACCATCTAAATCATCTAATTTGAGACAAGTTCTCAAAAGGTTTCTATTTATAATAACATGAAAGATTTCTATATGTCCATTTGTTTATTGTATTTGTATTTGTTATATCTAAGAACTTAATCAATTTCTTAAACAAGGTCTTGATTGGCCAGCAGAGTGAAAATTCTCTTGTAATTATTTTAGCTCATTTCCAACCACAATATTGATGGAATATTTGGGATCGACGCATAGTGACTCAGAGGGTGTTTGGATGAGCTTAAAACCTGATCAAATTAACTTAAAAATATTTTTTGATTTATTTGGGTGTTTGGCAAACAACAAAAGTACTTAAAAATAAATACTTTTAAGTTAAAATAAACCAAAAGCTATAAGTTGGTCTACCCTAACTTATTGCTTTTGGCTTAAAATTTTTTTTAAGTTTGACCAAGTAATTTACTTTATTATCCCTTGCATGTTCTTTAAACTCCTAAAATATCCTTCCTTATCCTAACTTATTTTTTCGTTTCTTGCTCTTTTCCATTGCTGCTGCGCTCTATCATAATTTATGATTTTTTTCCTTTGCACATTGTAATGATATAATTGACTAGTTTATTTCGTTTAGTCAAATTTTACTATTCAAAGATTATATTAATTAAAATAATATTAAATATTATTTGAAAGGTCCTATGGGTGGAGGCAGAGCAGGTTCCTCTATTTTAAAAACCTCTGTGTCCAAGAAGTACCTTAGCATGCCAAGTTTATGTCGAAGGTACGGCTCAGATAAACCTTCAATCTTGCAATCACATCAACGTTATGATCTTCCATCATAGGGAATGTCAATTTGATTTAAATTTTCTCGTGACAAAAAAAGATGGCAAAATATTTCATTGGACCCTTGTACTATGTCCGTTTTGTAATATGAATACTCCTACTTACATGTTTGTCATCTGGACCCTTGAACCCATTAAAAAATAATATTTTAAACCCTTTGACCGTTGACCGAACCTATGTGGTATTAAAATGGCTGGTTAGGATAAAGAACGTGTAGACACGCGCCTAGGGTGCTAGTGAGGATCAATTTTTGATTAATTTTATATTAAAATAATTAAAAAAAAATGAAAGGAACTCTTCCCTCCTTTTCTCCTCTATTCCTCATCTTTACTTCCTCTTCCTGCAACAAATGATATACAAAATTGAGTAGAAGTGTGAAACGAATAAATGATAAAAGCCGAAGATGCTTCACAGTTCTAGTTTATTCAATTAAAGGTTCAGGTTAGTATTGAAGTGTTTATAGGTATCAGTTTTGTGTTTTGGTTCAGATATTTTCAGCTGAAAACTAAAATTATATATTCTCTTAGTTAATGATGTGACCAGTGAATTGATTGAATTCCAAAATCAATTCCAAAATCATTTGAAGTTTCAACCTTTCACAAACAAGATTCGAACCCCAGCTCCAAAATCAGTTAGAGTTTCAACCTTTTGATAAACAAGACTCAAAACCCAGCTCCAAAATCATCTAAAGTTTCAACCTTTCACAAACAAAATTCGAAATCGAGTTCCAAAATCATATAAAATTTCAATCTTTACAATCAAGATTCAAACTCAGTTCACAGAATCGTGTAAATCAATCAAAATTCACAGAAAAAGGCTTAAGAATTTTAAATTTCAATAAAACCAAATGGAGTTCCACTACTACATTAAGAGAAAATTTTCAAAACCCACCATTAACAACTTTTGGGGATTCAAGGCTTCCATGGCCACACCACCATTAACACCAAATTAGGCTGATTTGTGGCGTAACAAACAAACCAAAATTGATGGCATTTGACCCACAAATTTTTGGGGCTTTTTGGTAGGTTTTGTTCCCCGTGAAGAGGCACCCCTTCTAGTTTAGGATTTTTTTGGTTTGCCGATCAGACGCAGCGGCACCGTCGTCATCGAAATTCGCAATGGTGGCGCAGATAAAAAAGCAAAAACGTGGACAAGTAGATGCAAGTACTTGATGATAACAACATTGATTTTTGAGAAGATGGAGAAGAGAGAAGATGAAGAAGAGAGAGTGGAGAGATGGAGAAGAGATCATTTTTTTTTTAATTTTCAATTTTTTTTTTTTTAATATTTAATTTTTTATGTGTCATTTTAAAAATAATGTGAAATTTAATGTTATATTTAAAATGACGTGGAAGCTGACGTGGGGTGAGTGTGTTACACTCACCAAAAAAGTGTTAAAAATGTTGTTTTTTAATGGGTTCAATGGTCCAAATGACAAACATGTAAGTAGGAGTATCCACATTACAAAACGGATATAGTACAAGGGTCCATCGAACCATTTTGCCTAAAGATTGACAAGAAAGTTCTTATTCTTGTTATAATTAGTAATTTTACATTGGAGTGAAAATCAATTTTTTTTTGCTATTTTTCAGTTTCATACAATGTTTTCAATAAACAATCTGAAATTATTAGAAAATAATTTTATCTAATTAATTTGAAATATGAAATAACTTAAGATATAAATTCACTTATATTTTAACCAATTGGAATTAAACATTTTGCAAGGATCGATTTTACGAACTTTCACCTTTAAGGATATTTATGTCATTTTAACATAAAAAAATGCTTATCAGCATTTTTTTACCAAACACATCAGTTGTTTATTTTCAGTTTCAGCACTTTTATCTAAATAAGTAACTGTTTATATGTAGAATAAGCTGCAACACCTTAAAAGTGCTTTTCATGCTTGCTGCTTAAAAGCTATTTATTTTAAGCTAATCCAAACGGGCTCTTACAATTTTTTCTTTTTTTCATGTAATTTACGTAACAAGTAAAGCTTTGATTGGATTAGATGAATTACATAATTTAATTCTGTAAATTAATATTGACAGATAATATAATAGTATTGTCTAAGCTCAATAATACCTAATGTATATTTGGTCGATCATACACATATAACTCTACCCTTTTCCTTATCTTTCGTTTAATAGGAAACTTTTTCATATCTTTTGCAAAATCAGTTTGTCTTGACACTTTCCATCACGATCAAAAAAGGGGAAAGAGATGTCACCTATCTAAATCACTGATAGGTAAGCTAAACTAAAAAAGATAAAAGCATAATTAAACACGAATACATGAAAATCAACATTTAAAATCAAACTATTGAACTTGAGCAGCTACATTAATTATTCAAAAAGCTAAAACAAAATGATAATAATTAAAGTAATTTAGTTATATAAAAATTTATTTCAAAAATATTAAAAAGTAGGAACCAAATTCACTTAAAAAAATGAATGCATCAACCATTCTGCTTCAAATTCCTTAATTATCTTTTTGTGGTGCCCATGGAGAGTTCCAACATAATTAAACTGTGGGCGTGCGAGCAATTGTTAGTTATAATTACCAAAAACTTGACTGGATTATGAATTATCTCAACTGTATCTCGCATTTACCAAATATATATTGGATGAATTTTATGAAACAGCACATATATGAGGATGGTGACTTCTTGAGGAATAATATAACTTACTATGATGTCTTCGTCCTATTTTTGAATGGTTGCCAAATGCTAAATAGTTTTCCCAATTATTTCACCAACTTTTATTTTTTCATCATCAATTTTTTAACACTTTACCATTGTCAATTTTGGAAATTTTCTTAATCTACTTGTCGCTCAAGCATACGTTGATGCCGTGAGAGTAACTTCTTTTTTTAGTTAACCAATATATCTATATCTATATCTATATCTAAATCTATATCTATATCTATAATCTATATCTATGTCTATATCTATAATATATTAAAAATATGAAGACGCTTAGAAAAGTGATTTGAATTTTTTGCCCTTCATTAAAAGTCTCTTCTTTAGACAAAATCGTCTTTTCATTATTTTCTTTTAATTTATTATTTAATTATTTTTTATTATATTAACTAGACTTCCCAAAATATATGGGACTCCTAAAATATATGGTAGGAGAATTAATTAATATTTTTCTTTCTACTAATACTTCCTAAAATATATGAGACTCCTAAATATATGGAAAAAGACACTCTATAACACTTTTTAAAACAAATAGCCCAAGTTTGAAAATTTTTCAAAAAGTGGTCAGTCGGATATACTATTTCTGCTTTATAGCCATTTCCTAATTTTGATCATTTTGGCCTACGTAGTCCATATACAATACTGATACAGTCTATATACAATACTGATACAGTATTCAACTTGGGCAATTCGACCCTTTTAAAAATATTTTAATATTTATTTTGCTATAAATTTTTTAAATGATCAAATATTCTATTTTTTATTATTTAGAAATAATAATTAAATTATATAAAAATGATATAATTGTTAAATAGAATATGTATCTATACAAGATATATGTATAGAAATTGTATAGTCCTATCAAATATGTATATGTATAAAATATATATAAAAAATATATAGAAAGTATATGAAAATTATATAATTATTGTATAAAACGTGTAAAAAAATGTACAATTATTGTATAAATTGTATATCAAAACTGTATAATTTTCGTATAAAATATTTATATGTATAAGATTAGCATAGAAACTGTATAGAAGGTGTGCAGAAACGGTATAGAACAAACCAGTAAATTGAAATAGCTAGAAAGTGGAATTTAAATTCCATGGCCATTTTCATGGAAATAGTTTAATTTGAAATGTCGTTTCTGTTCTTCCCCCTAAAATATATGGTAGGAGAATTAATTAATATTTTTCTTTCTACTGTTCAATTAGAAAATACTCCTAAAATAGGACTCTATTAAGGAAATACTTCTATAAATATTGAGATGTATGTTAAACTAGAGAACAAACCGGTTTGCCTATTGGGAGAATATGATTGATGCTCGTCTAACTTGATTCGATTGCATGTCTAGATTGGTGGATGCTTGATTTTCTAACCCTCAACTTCTTCACTGTTTTTGTCAGCATAATAAAATTCAACATGTGTGTGTATATATATATATATATATATATATATATATATATATATATATATATATTCTTTGTTTTGATCAAAATCATTCTTTAGGATCGAAATTTTTGCTCAGACAAGAATTAGTTTGAAAAATTGAAGTTTTGTGATCACAATTATATTTATTTTCTTATAGTTTATAGGCCGTGGATGAATGTCAGTTGGTTTTGAAGAATTTCTTGTGTAAAGGTTAAGTTTAATTGTATTATTTTGATATGTTTATTATCTTATTGTTTTGTTTTAATTTACAGATGTTAGATGAATGTGAGTCGGCTTTGAAATTCTTTTTTTAGGTAAAGGTTAGGTTTAATTGTATTATCGTAATATCTCTATTAGTTTGTTATTTTGAGGTAATTTACAGTTCGTAGATGAATCTCTATCGGCTTTGAGAAATTTTTGTTTGTAAAATTTAAGCTTCATTGTATTGTTTTGATATCACGTTTATCGTATTATTTTGTTGCAGTTTACATGTGAGAGATAAATGTTGATCGGCTTTGAGGAATTTTTTTTATGTAAATGTTAGGTTTAGTTGTATTATTTTGATATCTTTATTATCGTATTATTATGTTATTGTTTATGGGTGGTAGATGGGTGTCAGACGGCTTTGAGAAAATTTTTGTGTGTAAATATTGGATTTAATTGTATTATTTTGATGTCTCTATCATTGTATTATTTTTTTGCAATTTACAGATGATAGATTAATGTCGATCGACTTTTAAAAATATTTTTGGTAAAGACTAGGTTTAATAAATAAATTCTCCATCTTTACATTCTCAAAAGATATTAAATTTAATTATTATGTTCATCTTTATTATTAAACAAATATCCTATTTAATGTAATGTTTGAACTCATTAAAGTAAGGTACACGCGCAAGGCGCGTACACCTAAACTAGTATATATATATAGTAAGTATCGAGGGACGGATCTAGAGTATACCAAGGAAGTTCACCTGAACCCCCTCGGTAAATTATTATATTGTATATATAAGGTATTTTCTCAATTTTTATGTATATGTACAGAGGCGGACCCACGTGGATCAGTGAGGGTGCATGTGCACCCGGTAACTTTTTAAAAAAATCGTATATATATGTATAGATACCGTAAAAACGTGGTAATATATTAAATTGTGCACCCATAATATCAAATGTCATTTCGGTGCACTGGTTAGAAAAGCAGATGAAAGGTCTCTTGACCCGAGACGTCGCGGGTTCGATTCCTGGCAAGTGTCCTTTTTTGTTTTTGTATATTCTTATTTAATAAACCCATGGGTCATGCAATTCTCCAATCCCAAAACTTCCAAGCCTACAACATCAAATCCCTAAAATTTACAATTTTTCCAAGTTCTCTTCAAGCCAAGTATATCATGTTTGATCATGAAAATCATAATTTTTTAGAGTTGGAGTTAGAGTTGAAGTTAAAGTTGAAATTAGAGTTGTGTTTGACCATAAATATAAATTAAAGTTGTTTTTAAAATTTTGTAAGAGAAATATGAGTGAAAAGGTGAAAACAAGTAAAACTTGTTTTTACTTTTCCAAATATAATTACAGAATTATATTTGAAATTTTGATGGCCAAACCCATCTTGTTTTCACTTTTTTCACTAAAGAGAAATAATTTTTCGAAAAAAAGTAAATAATTTTCATGACCAAACGACTACTAAATATACGTTAGAACACGCACACTCAACTGATAGCTTTTTCAGTTCTCTCGCTACTGCAACTGTAGAGAGAGCTTTTTCATCCATGAAACATATCAAGAATGAGTTGCGTAGCAGTATTTGTGATGCATTTTTTAATTAATTATTTAGTTTGTTACATTGAGAAGGATGTATTTGTAAATATAAGCAACGATGCAATCATTGACCGTTTTCAGAATATGAAAACGCGTCGATGTCTAGTATGAAAGGATAGTCTACTTTTGTTATATTAGTACTAAATTAACGTCATTTGATCATTTTGAAGTTTATACTTTGTTCATAATATTTTTTGAAATTTTTAAGTTTAAAAAAATTGTATAACAAATTATGTAGTTGATAGACATGACCATGTTAAAGATAATAATGCACCCTCTATCTTCAAATCCTGGATTCGCCTCTGTATATGTATAGATTTTGAATTTAATTTACTAAACATAAGATTAGAGGCTGATTTAGTGTTTGAGGGGCTTCAAAATTCACCTTGAGTCTTGAGATTCTAAGTTCAAATCTCAAATATTAAATTTTTATTTTCGACCCCCTTGATTGAATAGTTGAATTTATTGGCGAACCTCATTCGATCGATTTGATAAAGTCGCGGAGCCTCACCTAAATGATTCGATATAAAGAAGATGAAATAAAAAACAGAAACAAAACAGTAATAGAGAGAGAAGGTTAAACTCAACGTATAGTACTAGTAACTTATTTTATTCATCTCATAACCTCTGCATGCATTGAAACTGAGCAAACATGCACAAAGACGTAAAAAGTAAAATATAAATAAACATAAGAGTACACACATTATCACTAATAACTTAGAGAACATGAAGCTGGAAAGAACTTCGCCTCCTATATATAGGGCTTATTATTTACTCCTCTCTTCTTTTATTGCGACATTTTCATTGCCTCTAGAAAAAGGAAAATGCCTTTCTTTTAGCTCAGCATTCTGTTTTTCCTGCATAAGATTATAATATTGTGAATGAGAACATGTAGTACATCAATAAAGCTAACCAAATAAGTAGGCATCATAGGTCTTTATATTATGCTTATCGCCCGTTTAAAAAAGAATGACCTATTTTTTTTTAGTCCGTTTAAAAAAGAATGATCCTTTCTTTTTTTGGCAATACTTTAATTTTAACTTTCCACATGACATGTTTAGGACCACAAGATTAAAGGACATTTTGGTACATTTAACACAACTTTTTTTAAATTTTGTGCTAAATCAAAATAGGTCATTCTTTTTTAAACGGATAGATTACTTATTATTGCTTTGAATTTTAGTCATACCATTTTTGATAGTTTCGGTTTTTCTTAATTACCTTAGATATAATTAATTAGTCCCTTCTTAGTAATGAAGGGAGGAGGAGGAGAGGTCTAAAGATAGTGGGGTGGTGGAGGAGACTTATAGACTGGAGTTGGTGGTGGTGGAGACTTGTAAACTGGTGTAGGAGGGTACGGATTTGGTGAAGGATGGTATGGCTTCACTGGTGGTGGTGGAGATTTGTAAACAGGAGTTGATGGTGGTGGAGACTTGTCAACTGGTGCAGGATGGTATGGTGCTGGTGAAGGATGGTATGGCTTTGTTGTTGTTGGTGGTGACTTGTAAACTGGTGTAGGATGGTATGGCTTCGTTGGTGGTGGTGGTGACTTGTAAACTGGTGTAGGATGGTATGACCTCTTAGGTGGTGGCGGCGACTTGTACACCGGAATTGGTGGTGGAGACTTATGAACTGGGGTGTGTGGAGGGTAGTATGGCTTTTTGGGTGGTGGTGGAGACTTGTAAACTGGGGTGTGTGGAGGATAGTATGACTTCTTGGGTGGCGGTGGTGGTGTTGACTTGTAAATTGGTGTGTGTGGAGGATAGTATGGCTTCTTGTGTGGTGGGGGTGACTTGTAAACTGGAGTTGGTGGAGGTGGAGACTTGTAGACTGGTGTTGGTGGTGGTGGTGACTTGTAAACTGGAGTGTGTGGAGGATAGTATGGCTTCTTCGGTGGTGGTGGCGACTTGTAAACTGGTGTTGGCGGTGGTGGAGATGTATAAATCGGGGCAGGATGATAAGGTGTTGGTGAAGGGTGGTATGGCTTCTTTGGTGGTGGGGGAGATGAGTATTGATAATTTGCTGAGCTTTCGGAAGCTAAGCTAAGTGACACTAAAACCACTAATAGAGGGGCGAATAGAGAGCCCATTTTCCCCATATATTTGAAACAAAGGAGAGAAGTTGTTGTCCTCTTAAGCTGCTTAAACTCCTTTATATAGCTTTCATTTAGACGTGTACGCTTTTCAAGAATTTCACATATGAAGGTAAAAATCTCAATAGAATACTTAAGACCTACCAAAAAAAGTTAAAATCATTTTGATTTTGGCTTTTTCATGTTGCCAGCTCAATTTGACTTTTGTTGCTATGATTTATTTGTTGGATAGACGCTGCAAGCTTAAGCAAAGAAATAAACTTCTATGGCAGCTATACTATTTACTATTTTTGATGCAATAATGCAAAGAGCTAGAAAGTCTTGTTTTTTCTCTCCTGTCTTCTTTATTCATATATAGAATCTTTGAGAAAAATGCGTGTCTCAACTTTGCACGATTTTATTTATGGAAATAGCAATTTGCTTTTTACACTTAGCCGTTTGGTCATGAATATTTTTATTTTTTTCTGAAAAATTATTTTACTTTAATGAAAAAAGTGAAAATCACATTGTTTGGTCATGAAAATTTCAAATACAATTTGGAATTGTATTTTTGAAAAGTGAAAATAAGAAAAACTTATTTTCACTTTTTTCACTTTTTTCACTTTTTTCACTCCTACCTCTCTCACAAAATTTTAAAAATAACTTTAATTTATATTAATGGTCAAACACAACTCCAACTCTAACTTCAATTCTATTTTCAACTTCAAAAATTATGTTTTCTTAGCGAAATGACGCCTTAGTTAACCTTTGTGTGCTTTCTGAGTTTCTGCTTAAATAGTAAATAAAAGAGGAGAGAAATTTAGAACAAGAACAAATTGATCCATTTTTAGTAGCCGTTTGGCCATAAAAACTAAAATTTTTTGAAGTTGGAGTTGAAGTTGGAGTTGTGTTTGGTCATGTCTTTTTTAAAATATTTTTTTGACTTTTGAAAAAACTTTTTAAAATATGATTTTATGCCCTAACTTTTACAAACTATCAAAATCACCCAACTAAAATTTACTTACTAATGGAAAAAGAACACAATTAGCCACTATTATAAAAATAATTATATATACATGGCCATATTTAATGAATTTCAATTATGACATATATAATATTTACATTAGTAGCCGTTTTCTCATATTTGAAAATTTTAAATATGAATGTTATATTAACAGATCACTGCTTCCTGTTTTTTAGGTAACAAATATTATCTTTCAAACAAATTTATTTTTTTAGGAATTTATTTAATTTATTTCCTTCATTTTCCGTTCCTAAAAAATAGGAAATGATGAGTTGTTATTGAATTTTAGGGTGCCGCTAATTTATTTCTTTAATTTTCTTATACATGAAAGATTTTACTGTGTGTGAATAAATTATTTCTATGTAAAACATGCTTTGCATATTTATGGTATATTATATCATATACCATAAATATATAAATATGCTTGGCATGTTTCTTTATACTTTATATTTTTATATATGTGTGTATATGATATATACATGGTATAAACTTCATATATAACATACTTTGTATATTTATATTATAAATATGCTTAGTATGTTTCTTAATACTTTGTATATTTATATTGTGTGTATATGATATATACATGATATAACTTTATATATAACATACTTTGTATATTTCTATTATAAATATAATACTTTATATATTTATGGATATAATTATAAATTAGCAGTAAAATAATGTCTTAAATAAGGAAGAAAATTAAATAAGGGATAAAAATATGATAAGAGAGAAAAAGAGATATATATTAATTAGGATAACATTAAGTTTGAAATTATAATTATCTTGTTCTTTAAAACTGCTACATACGTAATATTGAAAAAGTAATGTTATAAGGAGAGTTTTATGTAAAAATTTAAAAGATTGGGGTTATATGTAATAATAATAAAAGTTGGAATTGGAGTTGAAAAATTATGAAAACAACAAAAACCTGTTTTCTCATTTCAAAAACAAATTTAAAATTATTTTTTAAATTTTCATGACCAAACACCACAATTTTTAACTCCGAAAATTTTTTTTGAAAAAAAGAGAAAAATTTTCATGGTCAAACTGGACCTTAAAGAGTTTTATCGAGAGAAGACAAAAGAAAACAGTACATGTGACACCCTTTTCTTCATTACCAAAACAACCAATCAATGCTGTTCTTTCCTTTTAGGTTTAGGTGGGAGTAGAGCGCTAAAAATTCAGCGGATTTTATACCTCAATATTGAAAATTTATGTTATCACGTAGAGAGTTGTTAATATGGGTCGGTCCAGTTCATTCAGGTTAATTTATACAGATTTTGAGTTTGACAGGTTAAATTGGACTGGCCCATCAAAAAACATCAAACCCACACCATTACTTTGTGGGCTGCGGACCTTACGGGTCAAATCACTTTTTAAAAACTAATATTTTATAATTTAATTATAGAATGTTAATAAACATAAATATTACCAAACATATTACATAGTATTAATACTTGTTAATCAAGTCTCCAACACCTCGAAAATACTTTTAATAGCGAAATTAAATAACTTTTGATATGATATCCTTCGAATCAAATAAAAATACTAATAAAGAATCTAAATAGTTGCATATATTTGACTTACAGGCCGGCTCACGGGCTAGCCCAACCCATATTGCTCAAACCCCATGGGCCACGGGCTTATTCGGACCAGGCTAAAATGTCATGTTCTTAAATGAGCGACAAAAACTGAAGCCCGACTCCATCAAATTACAAGTCGGGTCGGGTCAGCCCAACGGACCTGACCTATATTGATGGCTCTACTCATTTACTTTTAAAAGTGAAAAACTACTTTAACAATAGATTTTTATTTGGGTAACTTACATAAATCTCTGAATCTTTAAGTAATATTACATAAAATCCCGACTATTCTGTTAATTACATTTTATCCCGATTTTTGAAATGGTAATACATATGTTATACGGTGATACGTATAAAAAAATTGATACATTTTAAACTGATAAAAATATTTATTTAAGAAAATAATAGATTCTCTTTTATTCTTTGGAGCAAATCACGCATAATCAATTATACAACAAATTAATCAGATTCAAAAAATTTTCAATACCCCAATTTCTATCAATCCCAATTCAATCCAATATGATCCTATCTATTTTCTCTGCTTTCTCTGCTGACCCACCTTAAATGACGTCCAGCTCCACTTTCTCTCCTCCGCCATCTGCCGCTGGCGACGACAGAGGAAGACAAAGAGATGCTCACAAGTTCTTTCAGTTGGAAAACTTCAAAGCTCATGATTAATCCACTCGTATTAGTATTTCAATTTTGCAATGTGGAATTTGATTAACCCTAATTCATGTCTGCTCTAGCTTGCAAGTCAATTCCATTTTGTTTTTATAATAATCCATCCAGTAAGTAGAGGCTGTTGATGCAAAATTCGCCGCTTCGTTTAGACTTTCGTCTACTAGTGAGTAGTGATCATCACACTTCCCTGCTTTTCCTAACTATTTAAGTACTAGGATTATAGCGCAAAATTATTTTACCTTTAAATACTCTGATCCGGTAATGGGGATAACTGCTCCATTTTTAGATACAGTGCGAACAAAATGTATCACTCATTAATAACATATGAATCACCTAATAATTGAAATAAATAATTGTATCTATCATATGAATCACCATAATACCATATATATCACTCATTAATATGATATGACTCACCCAATAATTGAAATAAATAAATGTATCTACCATATGAATTACCATAATACAATATGTATCACCCATTAAAATCATACAAAATGTATCTATCATATGAATCACCATAATACCCATATAATGATATCATATTTATCATTCATATGAATTACCATTAAAAAAATAAACATGTATGAATAACTAAATAAATTTATATATGAATCAATAAATTTTTTTTAGAAAAAAATGAAAGAGATATTAGAAGAGGAAAAAAAAAGTTGCACGCATTAATAGAGGAGAAAAAATCAGGAAGGAAGATGATTTAAGTGTTAATGGAGAAGAAAAAATCAGGAAGGAAGATGATTTAATTGTTGATAATTAGGGAGATACTTTAGGGAAGGAAATTTTTGAATTTTTTTTTTAGCTTGAATGAGTTAATGGTGGAGTAAAAATAAGATGTGAGGTTTTGTTGATGCGTATCAAGAGTAAAGTTGAAAATCAGGATTTTATGTAAATTTTAAAAAAGTAAGGGATATTAGGTAATATAGTCTTTTAAGTTTGAAATTTGTGTAATTTTCACTTTTTATTTTTATTTATCACTTTTAATATATCTAAAAAAATAAGTAATAAAAAATTTCCATATTTTTTCTTTAGCTTCAAGATTTAATACTACACATCACACTACTAGAAAATATTAAATTTCCAACGGCCAATGTAGTCGAAATGTGGTCGGAATATGAGGTAGTTTCGACTACTTTCTGACTTCTTGATGGTAGTCGGAATATAGCTTGTCGGAAAAATATTTTCGACTACAGTAGTAAAAAAATTCTGACTACTTTAGTCGAAAATGTAATAGGATATTTAATGAATATTTATTTAATAATTATAAATATTCTGACTACTGTAGTCGGAAATTTAATAAATAATTATTTAATAATTTTAATTATTCCGACTACTGTAGTAAAAAATTTAATAAATAATTATTTAATAATTTTAATTATTTCGACTACTATAGTAAAAAATGAAATAAATAAATATTTAATAATTATAATTATTCCGACTACCGTAGTCGGAAATTTAATAAATAATTATTTAATAATTTTAATTATTTTGACTACTGTAGTCGGAAATTTAATAAATAAATATTTAATAATTATAATTATTCCGACTACTGTAGTCGAAAATTTAATAAATAATTATTTAATAATTATTATATTGCATTAGCTTACACTGTTTTCAGACTATAAACAATAACTAATGTATTTTTCACGATAGGATCAAACACGATAAAAAATTATAAATACAACCACTTTAAACCATTCAAAACAAACATCAAATCAAATAGTTTAAACATCTAAATGTCACAACCAAAACCAAGAACAATAACTACAATCTAATTATCATCAGATTCATTATCTTCCTCGTCATGAAATAGTTGAGGCATGTGATTCTTAACCAACTCCTCCAATTTATCAAATTTAGCAAACCTAACATCGTTAGCTGCACATTCCTGCGTCAATTCCACAATTTGCTTTTTCATCATTTCGATTTCTTCTATAGTTTGCAAAGTAGAAGAGGAACTGGAAAACAACGAAGGAGTACTCAAGGATTGGAGAACTCCTGTCCCGTAGGTTCTACCTTTCTTTGAACCACTAACCACAACTGTACACATATTATTCATCTCTGCAGGTGATGGTTGGACCATGGTACCATCCTCTGAAGTAGGTTGGGTTTGACGCCACTCTTCTATGCTTTTTTGAAATTCTTCCTAAAAAAAAAATTATTTGTCAGTACGTAAACAAGCAAAGTTGAGTAATAATAAAACAATGTATGTAAAAGTTATTATCTTACATATGCAATTCTAGCACGCGGTTCGACCCAATCTCCTCTTGTACCGTCCTTGTTTTTCTTCCTATGCGTCTCTTCGTAGACCTCAAGAAAAGGGCGCTCTTTCCCCCCACTTTTATATTCTTGTAAAATTAGATGAATATGACAATGGTGCTAATCATGATTATGTTAATGGTGTTGATGGTGCTGAACTAAGTCTAGATGATCCCACCAGTGGTGCTGATGGTGCTGAGTCAAGATTAGATAATCATAACAATATTGCTGAAACTCTTTTTTCCTTGAACTCATATTAGATGCAATAAAATAAGGTGATATAAAACCTTCCAGCTCTTGAACAATAACATATACAAGTTTTGCTAACTTTACCAATAGAAGTTGTGACTATCCACAAAGAGTCTGCAACCACTCCTCAAATTCATCACATGGTTATTGGACTCAATGTTAAGTCCTTTCCTATACTAGACTCAATGTTAAGCCCCTGCCTATTGTTCATAACTCCTTTCCTATTACCCATAACTTACTTTTTATTCTTAAAATGGATGTAATAAGCTTAAGTTAGTGAACAAAGCCATGAGTTCCTCTTATTGGGTCACAATAATGCAGGATGAATCAGTAGCCTTAAACCACAATAAGACTTAGATCCTAGTTCTTAGAACTTTAAATATGAATATTGTAAGGTCTAAGTGGGTGTTCAAGATAAATCCAAACCTTTTTGATTAATTGAGAGGCATAAAAACAAGATTAGTTTCCAAAGGTTACTAACAGGTTGGGGGTAGATTTAATTAAAAAAAGTTGGTATGGTAAGGTAAGTATTAAATTACAAAGCAATCATCTAGGTTATTGATTAGAAAATAGTACAACACTCGTGCAATATTCATACCAAAAATTGACTAATAAATTTAAGAAACTTTTGAAGTGAATGAGTCTAAAAGAGAAAGTCACTGTAATTGATTACCAAAACACCAAAAGAAAGAAAAACAAGTCCATTTTTTAGTAGGAAAAATCTGCCATGAATCTCCACTCCATACTATAACTCTTCCTCTTATCATCATCATCATCTCTGTTACTCTACACTTAGTTCTTGAAGATTTTTGTTTTTTTCACCTTTCATACCAAAAACTGTTATAAAATCTTAAGCTTACCCCCACCACCTACCCACCATCTCCAGAACCATCCTTTATTCGAAAAATCTTTTTCCCCTTTTTAACTTCATGTCCTCTATCACACTTTCGTCAATTAGATATGAAGAATGCTTCTTGCATGGTGTTTTTCAAGAAAAGGATGATATTATTCAACAACCGTAGCAAAGATAAGATCTTTTGTAAATACAAAACTGCAGTCCTCAGTAGAGGCTGAAGCAACAACAGTTGTTGCAGCATCTGCTACCAATGTAGTGAGCCCATTTACTACAGCAACAGCAGCAACTGCAGTTAAGACAACAGTGAACCAGGCAAGATAAAAGTCGAGATAAGCTTAAGAGTCCAATGGTTGTGGAAGGGTCTGAAATCTTCGCCAACCGTTACTAACTAAAGTGAAGTGCAGATAATGAACTTAATAGGGGCGAGATTCTCAAATGATGCTCTGTGGGTGTTTATTTATAAATAACCTACTATCTACATGGTGCAAACCACCTGACTTTTAGTCATTCACTAGCAATATAGTTCCATAGCTTTCAAGAGTTGTAATACAAAAAAGGCTCACAGTCTTCTTTCAGATGGCACTGCCCGCCAACTATACTGAGATTCAGACTAATTCAATTACTTAATTCCGTTATTCAGACTTTATTTCTTTGTTTGTTGCCAGCTACATTGAGAACTCTATACCAATGACTTTCTTATACTAAGAGTGTTACTATAAATACTTTGCTCATTACTTCTAATTAAGTCATCACCTCTCTAACTAAATCCTTAATTCTCTTCTTCTTACTTTCTAAAACCACTAGGCAGTGTGATACAAGATCAAGTTTACAAAAAAAAAAACAAGCAACAACAAGAGCAACAAAATGTCAACAACAATGCTAGTGAATCAAAATAGGCCACACACGACTTTACTAGACTTCAAGATGAACAACAATAAGAAGATAACAACAATAGTGAATTGAAAGAGCCCCACACGACTTCACTATGTCACGGTTTATAACATTGAACTAAACCAAACAAATCAGAAATTTAAGCTAATATTACCAGTCTTCGTCGGTGGGTAGTGAAACTCATCGAACCTCTAGTGTGCAATGAGCCATCTTTTTGAGACGCTCTATTTGCGTTTGCCCGTTCCCTCCTTGCCCTATATTCAAGAGTATCCCATTTTTCCAAGAACTGGACCCACACATCAACATTCAGCCAACCAGGTTTTTCCAAGTTCTTCCGGGCCTCATATAAGTGTTCTTTGATTCGTAGAGCTGCTTTGAACTTGAAAATGCATTGTATTTCATTTTCATGACAAGAATTCTAGGAACACTTTGTCTGCAAAATAGTTTAATATAAAGTCATGAAATGAGTTGACAGATACAAAGGTAAATTCATGTAATACCCGTACCTTTTTCCTAACTTGAAATCATCTCAAGTATGTTAGAACTTGCCTTGAAATGTGAATTTATTTTTGTACACATGGTATTTTTAAGATTTTCACTTTTTTCCACGTAGAAAATCGAATAAGCTTTCCACCAATACCAATTTCATCAAAATTCGGTGTCAGACGAGAGAGTTATGGCCGAAATACAGAAGGCAATAAAACTGCCCAGGTGCGACGGTGTAGGCCGACGGACCATCGACCACGACCGTCGCATCGAGGAAGTGAGCCAGTTCTCTGGATGAGTACGACAGAGAGATCCGATGGACCGTCTGACTAGCGACGGACCGTTGCACCCCACCGTCGCTCCATGGCAGTAGGTCCCAGTTCTGTCTCTGTCCGACGGATCATTGCACCCCACCATCGCATGTCTCGCTCAGTATTTTAAAGCCATTTTTAAAGGGGTATTTTGGTTATTTACCACCCGTTTATATAACTAGTTATATCTGATCAAAGCTCAGAAATTCATTATCTATCTATAACATCAAAACTAGGGGTTTTCTCTCTAAAATTCATTATCTATCTACAACATCAAATCTTTTTCAAGAATCAAAGAGATTCAAATTCTTCAAGTTCAAGAACTACAAGAAACTCAACCCAGGTATGCATAGTGTTTATTCAGGGACTCCTTTCGTCCATGAAGCCCAAGATTTTTTTTTTAAGATCAAGTTTATGGATTTTCTTTATGAATTTCATGATTGGGCTGCTCTTGTTCATCTTGATAATAAGTAATTGAATTCTATTCCATGTTGGGTGATAAATTTTATGTGGATTTGATTAGTATAGATGTAGATTCATGTAAACCTATGATTAAACCGTTGAATGGAAAAATTAGAATTGAACCATGATGTTTAATTGTTGTATAATGTTGTTTACATATACTATTCCTACCATGTGTTTGATTAAATGCCTATATGAAGGAGAAGTGCCTAACTAGTATGATACTATGAAATCCCCATGTATGTACAAGTTCATGTGTATCACATGTTTGATGAAATACTTCAATGAATGAATTATGGATTATAATGTTAGTCATATGTTCAAGTAAGTCATGCTTTATCAGTTTCCTTCCATCGAGTCCTGGGGGTACTTGTACCCGAAATATTAGTTATGTGCCTAGAGCCATGTCATGTTTTCACGATACTCTCAGTCAAGCCATGATCCTTAGACTTCAGACAGTCTTATGACTCAGAAAATCTCACTAATCTCATGAACTCAGTCAGTTGTCAGATATCAGTAGTATTCTGCCAGTCAACGGGATTCAGTAACTCAGTCCATGTTCAGTTCAGAAAAATCATGTTCAGTGTCTATTCAGAAGGGAGTAGAAATTAGCACCGAGTGAACCCAAGGATGGAAACTCACCTACTAGTAGAGGGTGTGATTCCTAGGAGCAGTTCTTGTGTTCCAGAACTACGTAGCCACCGTAGGTTGAGACATCATACCTGCTAGTTGAGGGTAGATAAAGTGGCTTAACCTGCTAGTTGAAGGTTCCCACCGTTCTCATTAGAGTAACCTGCTAGTAGAGGGTTGCTCATATGTTGTCTTTACCAGTGGCGCGGTATTGACACCCTTCCAATCAGGGCACAGATTGGACCCCAGCTCTACTATTATGGTGTATTTGGGGCATGCCCGGTTAGATGACTACTTCCCACAGTTTCAGTATCAGTATCGGTCAAGAACTCAGATAGTTCTTTAGATTTCAGGACTGTTAGATACAGTCAACTCAGATACAGTATGAAACTCAGCTAGTTCCATCAGATTCAGGACTGTCAGATACAATCACTCATGTTATCAGTTATATCAGTTATCAGTATGTCATATGATTAGTATTCAGATTCAGTAATCATGTATTCACGGTATCAGTGTCAGTTATTATGTCTTATGCATGTATTCTCACGCTCATGATAGCCAGTCTGTTAGTAATATTGTTCATGCATATGAACCCCATGCATTTAGCCTACCTCACATGCATACTAGTACATTCAGTCGTACTGACGCATTTGCGCTATAGTGTCTTATACCATAGGTTCATAGACACGAGCTCCAGAGCAGTAGTAGATTCCAGTCTCTGTAGTCAGAGTTAGAAGTGAGCCCTCATCTTTTGAGGACATGATTATTTACTTTTCCTTATTATCTCATTAATTAGTTTTTATTAGTTGGAGTTAGTTGGGATTATGTCCCATCAAATTCTTACTCAGACAGATCAGTCAGTTAGAGGCTTTCCAGACTATTATGTTCAGTTAGTTTATTTCAGTTTTTTTTTTGGGTATTTCACACCCCATTCAGATGTTATACTTTTCATCAGATATTATGTTTCATCTTGAATCTTATGGCCTTTCAGTCCATGTTTCCGCATTATTCAGTATTTTATGCAGTATACAGGTACAAATATCAGTCATGAGTTAGCTTGTGGTCCTTCGGGGTCATGAGCACCGTGTAGCATTTCGAGTGTCAGATTCGGGGTGTTATAATTCATCATTGATAGCATAATGAAATGTTAAATTCTTTGATTCTGATTATACCATAAACTGGTTCCACATAAGAATTCTGACAGCTTGATATTGATGCCAATGGTATTCTTTCCATCACGGCTATTGATAAGGGTACAGGAAAGAAGCAGGAAAACCCCTTTTTTAAACTAAAGGAAGTACCAATTCTCACAGTTTCATATCTAATAGCAGAGGCCAAATTTTATATACGAAAATTAAAGTCGTATTTAGTGATTAATCTGCATTAATCTGTACAATAGCTTGCATAGTGATATAACAAGAAACTATAGAAACAGAAGATAAGTAACATCAATAGGTTTGAATCAAACAAATCATCAGTTTATCATCTATGTGTATAACCGACTATATACTTTAAACGTAGAAATCATCTATCTCCAGTATGAATTTAAACATAGAAAGCATAATGCTAGTTACTACGTTCCCTTTCTGATCAGGTTTTCTTGGAACCCCCAAATTTCAGTACCCAAAACCCCAACAGATTTTGGCCTATTTCAGTACCCAAAACCCCTAAATTTCCATCATTATTCCCTAAGTTTTTTCTAAGTGCTACCCTTTTTTGGAATGGTGTTACTATATGTAAAAATCGACTGTATAAGGAATAGTAGACATGAATTCATAATCTTCAAAATACAGTGGATTTCATGATAAGAAATTTAGACAAAAAATGAGATATTTAAAACATGCAACATTCTAACCAACCTAACAAGTAAAGCTTGAAGAAGTAAAATCATGTTTCTAGCTTTAATTTTGCCAAGGAAAATGGGCCTGGATTCACTGGGTAACACAAAAACAAACAAACAAGTGAAACAGAAAAGGAAAAACATCAAATCATAACAAGTTATAGATCTTTAAATCTACGCCAACAGCCAACTGGCACAATACTTCACCGAGCTTCTTTCTTTTAAGACTTCAAGTGGTAACCATTTTATCCTTAATGAGAAAGGGAACGTACATATGCAGAAACAGAAACATATGCAGCTTATTTCCTTGAATCTTGATACAAGTAGATCAAGATTTACGAAAACAAACCCCAAAACAACAATCTTACGGAAATGCAGGTCACTATATACATTAATACACTAAAAAATACCCAAAAACTATAAGTAAATTTCTTGCAAGTCTGTCCACTTTTTACCTCGAATCAGTGAAATTGACCGTCGCCGTTACCTTTTTTTGCGAGAGATGCAGCCTTCACGATCAATTTTTTAGAGAGAGACGCAGAGCGAAGAGAGCCGAGAGAGAGAACTACGTGCCCTAGCTTAGAGAGAGAGTAAGTGAGAGAGTGAACTGGAAAAGCTGTGTGTTTAGTGTATATTAAATGTGAATTTTTGACTACTTCAGTCGGGTAGAAAATTAATATGTTTAATTATTTAATGTTTCCGACTACTTCACTCGGTTAGATATTTAATATAATTAAATTATATATTTAAATCAATTATTTATAAGATTTTCGACTACAATGATCGAAAAATATATATTTAATTATTTAATTATTTAATTTATATTTCTGACCACTGTAGTCGGAATAATTTTATTATATTTAATTATTTAATATTTACGACTACAGTGGTCGAAAATATATATATTTAATAATTTTTTAAATAATTATTTAATTTTGTATAAGGGTCTGATTATATATTAAGTAATATATTTATTTAATTATTTAAATTTTCGACTACAGTAGTCGGAAATACATATTTAATCATTTATTTAAATAATTATTTAATTTCCATGTAAGGGTCCGATTATATATATACTAATATATTCATATAATTATTTTTATTTTCGACTACAACAGTCAGAAATATATATTATAATTTATTTTACTTATTTTTAAAATTTCGTATAAGAGACTGATTATACATTTAGTAATATATTTATTTAAATTTTTACATTTACGACTATCGTGGTCGGACATATATTTTATTATTTATTAATTTTATTTAGTTATTAATATTTATGACTACAGTAGTCAGAAATATATATTTAATAATTTATTAAAATAATTATTTAATTTTCGTATAAGGGACTTGATTATATATTTAGTATTATATTTATTTAATTATTTATATTTACGACTACCGTTGTCGGAATATATATTTAATAATTTATTTAAATAAATAATTTATTTAATTATTTATATTTCCGACTACTGTAGTCGGAATATATATTTTTCGGAATTTTTCGCCAAATATTTTGACTATTTTTGTCACAAATAGTATTGAAAAAATATTTTATAAAAAATAAAAATAAAAAAATAAGATTTCCAACGGAAGTAGTCGAAATTTCCGACTACTGTGTTCAGTCGGTAATTTTCGGTCAGAAAATAATAAATTTCTGGTAGTGTCAATTAATATAACAATACAATCCTCATTTTAACTAATCATTATTTCTTAATAAATGAACAAATTTTAAAATAGATAAATAAAAATGAATGGAAAAAATAATTCAATACAATATCTCCGAAAATGTATTTGCGTATTTTATCATAATATTCTAAATTGTTTATCAACGACAGAGGAAAGAAATAATGTACTAACTTCGTTCACTTTTACTTGTTCATTATTTTAAAAGTAGATTTTTTTTAATTTTATTTATCACTTTTAACATATTAAGATTTTTTTTAATATTTTAGCCTTAGCGTTAATTAATTATTTTCAAATTATTTTTCAGGAATTAATAATAACATCAGTTAATATGGATATTATGATAAAATAATCATATCAATTACCGTTTCTTAGGCAACATGCAAAGTAAAAAAATGAATAAATTAACAAAAATAGTAATATTAGTGGTAATATTTACATTTTTAAAAGGAAAAAAAAATCCAACAATTTTCTGAGATATGAGAAGATTCCAATTATTCAATGGACATATAATTAAAGGGATCGTCTAGAGAAAGAAATATGAAAAAATTAAACAAATATACCTCTGTCTTCCCATTGTATTAGCCAGATATTCCAATACTTTTTGATAAATAGGAGAAGCTTAGCAAATTATATCCTGCATACTATTTTTTTCATATTTTTTCTAGCTTCAAGATCTAATACTACGACACATCAATTAATATGACAATAAAATCATCATTTCAACTAATTATTATTTCTTAATAAATGTACAAATTTTGAAATGGATAAATAAAATGTAGGAGAAAAGAATTCTATACAATATCTCCGAAAATGAATTTGAGTATTACAATCGTAACATTCTAAATTGTTTATCCAGGACACAGGAAAAAAACATGTACTCGATTCGTTTAGTTTTACTTGTTCATTATTTTAAAAGTAGAGTTTTTTATTTTTACTTGTCATTTTTAATATATCAAAAAATATTTTTTTTTCATATTTTATCCTTAAAGTTAATTACTTATTTTTAAATCATTTTTCAAGAACTAATAGTAACATCAATTAATATGGATATTATGATAAAATAATCATATCAATTAGTGTTTCTTAAGGAACATGCAAAGTCCATAGTGGATAAATAAAAATGAACAAAGAAAGTATTATTAACATTTTTAAAAGACAAAAAAAAATTCTAACAACTTTCTAAGATATGAGGATATTCCAATTATTCAATGGACACATAATTAAAGGGAACGCCTAGGAAAAGAAATATGAAAAAATTAAACAAATTACAAAAGAAAAATAGAGAAGAACTTTTACATGTATAAGATGGAAAGAAATTAATAATCCCCAATTCAGTTTTACGTTAGGATTGTGTCTTCATAACTAAAATTTTCTTAATAATGTGGCTCCTTATTTTTAGAGAATAAAATTAAAGTCGAAATTTACAGTTGTATTTTAGTTCTTTTCTTCAAATCTTAAAATATGAAAACACCCAGTATCTTAAAAAATAGACCTAAAAGAATAGTTAAAAGCTTGAATCGAAACAGTTCAAGGTATTCTTAACATAAGTTTTCACTTTTCTGTTTTTAGGTTCGAATAAATAATTAACATTACTGCAAATATAATTGATTTGAGACCCTAGTAAGAATTTTGCATGATATATCAAGCTTATTGATTTACACCGTTCCTTTACAATATCTTCTTCATTTTGTCAAAACATTACACGCGTTTTCTTCCACTTGTCAGAGCAAGTAAATTAATCTTTTCTCTAACTAACGGACTTAATACGTAACTGTTCTTTCGTTTAAATATTCATAAGTAAAACAAAAAAAATTAAGATGAAGCTAAGATACTATTCAATGATTGAAATCTAGTACTACCATCTACATGGAGGACGTACACCATTTGCTTCATCCAACAACTTTAACATTTTAACTAACAAAACAATTAATTATTAGCATAACTTAATCACCGACAAAGATAAAATTACTAATCCACGTAACTTGATCGCGCTATCATAAAAATTATTAAATTTATGAAAGATCTTTAATATTACATGAACATTAAAAGTAATGAAACGTAAATTTTTTAGGAACTAAAAGACATTAAAACAAGTTTTTTTCTTGAGCCGGGGATCTACCGGAAACAACCTACATAATAAATATTATATTTATAAACCTATATTATATCATTTATCATTTGAACTCTAGCAAGAACACATCATAGATTTTCATTTCAAAAAGGGAAAATTTAAACATTGTTTTTTTCCCGACTGATAAGGATTTCATTAAATCTTTTTATAATGAGATTTCCAAACCTGACATCCAAATATTATGTCTACATAGTCACATTAGTCTTATTTAACATCAAAGGATTATGAGATGATCAAGGACAAGAAATTTAACATCTCCATAAAATTTCTAAATGCAACTGATCTAGACCCTCCTAGTAACAGCAGCACACATGGCATCGGCGAGATGAGGAATTGTCCGAGAACTAAGACCAGCCACGCTAATTCTCCCATCGGATGTCATGTAAATATGATACTCCCTAATCATGAAGAAAACTTGCTCGGCATTCGATCCCGTGAAAATAAACATTCCAGTTTGCTTGATGTTGTGACTCTGTGTACCTCGAGCTTGCATGGCATCAAAGAGTTTCTGGCCTGCGCATGCTAATAATTTGGTCAGCCATTGCTTTCAGCTCAACTGTCCATTCATCGTACATTTGTCCGTCCTTGAGTATAGTAGCAACAATAGATGCACCATGAATTGGTGGATTTGAGTATATTGGCCTTATAACCAGCTTTAGCTGGCTTTCGACCTTGCTTGCAATATTACTATCTTTGTAAACAACGCTAAGGGCACCAACACACTCTCCATAAAGTCCCAACAAGTACAGAACAGTGGTCACCCTATCTCTTGAATGGCACGGCTGTCAGCACCAAATATAAGCTTGGCACTCAGTTTGTTAAAATTCGCTAGTCCAGTAATTGCGAGATATTCCTTCACTTGAGACGTGTCATGGACAAGCATTTGTTCAGCTCATCTCACCACATTAAGAACAAGGGGCTTTCCTTCCTTAGTTCGATATGCGCCAACACCCAAATTCACTTTCAGTGGGTTGGTATCTTTGTTATAAGCAACTGTCACCCATAAGATGGGATCTTCAGGAGCGCGAACAACATGGGCAAAAACAGAATTGGAGGAATCTGCCATTGGAAAATGATGATTAAATATGCTTGGGTTTTCAGAGACGTTCGTTCTAAGATGTGATCTTAGAGGAATTTATGATGGTGAGATCAGTACCTCCTCTTTCCTCATTGATAAAAAGTGTGAAATATTCGTTGGGACTGCATGCAACGCGCTATCTGTAACCTGTGGGTGGTTTAAAACAGAAATTTAAACACTGAAATTTTTTGATGGAAGAACACAATTAAATAAAGCTAAATAAGTACCTGAAATGAAGTTTTTGAAGCTTATGATGAGCCAATCATTTGAGAGGATAAATCCAAGTCACCTTTCCTTCTTTCGTCACCATGACAGGATTTGTGAACTTGAACGAGAATAAATTGTCCATCTCAAAAAGGGTGACAAACAATTATTTAGGAAAAGAGAATGAAATTAAAAAAACTGTATCTAAATATTTAAGCGAGATTGAATATGGTGCCCATACGGGGATAGGTGAATGATACATTTAAAAGTTCTTTGGGGGGATTTTTTTTTCTGATCAGAGGCAAATGAAATTTTGTTTTTCTCTGTCTTCTTTCTCAAGTATCACCTTTTGGTGACACAAATTTCTGAATCTCTAACAATCAAATTTCAAAAAACAAATGAAAGAAAGGGATTTCAAGTGAACCATTATACATTCATAACAAACTTTATTCGAACATTCAATTTTAAAACTCAAACAGAGCGAACTCATAATAATTGCAAACATGCTTGAGAGAGCAAAAAGATACAAAATTATATGAAAACTTTAAGTTCATACCAAAGAGAACATCAAAATCAATAACAATAACAATCTTTCGTACTCTATGAGCCTGTTTTGATGGGGTTTTAGCTTTTGACTTATAAGTCAAAAGCCATAAGTTAGGAATTTCAATGTATGAATTTTGAATCAAGTACTTTAATCTTACCCAAACATTAAAATAGTGTTTAAAAGTTATTTTGGTTTAAAAGCACCTAATACGCAATCCAAACAGGCTTTATGCAGGTGAATAGCTAAATTTAACACACAAAAGAAAGTACATATATAAGAAAAGCAACTAATATGTAGAACATCACGAACAAATTATTTTCCTTTTCAAGGCATCCTTTCTCTTGAGTAGAAATCTACAATGTTGTGATTGGATTCCACTTTTCGCTCCAACTTTCATGCACTTGTTTGATTTCTATATTTTATTATGTATGTAGCTATCAAACTATTTTGGCAACCATTTTTGTTATGCTTTCAGCACACTGCGCAACTCCATAGACAATAACACTGGATGTTTCACACCTTCGTGGCTGCAATGAAACCATTATTCTTAGAGTTGTCATGCTAAGATTTTTCAAGAGTTGTTGATTGAGAAGTTGTCCTATTCCCAGAATTGCTGCATTTTCAGACAATTGGGTAAAAGTTGTTGTAGCCATACCTTTAGAAATACTTTCCCTCCTAAATTAAAGCTCCCATTATATTTTTACAGATTAAAAAAGACTAATCGACTAAATCTCAACATCACAATAGCACCACAACGTAACAGAGAAAACTTACATTGATAGGTAGTTCTGCAGAATAAACTTTGGACATTTGTACATCCTCAAAAACCAAGTAGGATGCAGTGTCTTCGGTAAATCAAGCTTTTTAGATGCAGTGTCTTCGGTAAATCAAGCTTTTTATCCTTTTTCTACTTTTCTAATGCAATTTGTTCATTCTAATCTGGAGGCAGTGTCCTTCTCTACAATGCCATATTTGTCCAGCTAAAATATTATAATGTTCTAATCTTCTCAGCAAAAAATATATGATATCAAAACGACATTTTTGTTCAAAAATATATACATCCGTCGTATCTTCGATGGTTTCCAAGAATCCAATATAACTACTATTATTCTATTGAAGCAGGTGGTCTAGTTTTATAAAGATATAACATGAAACAAAATCTAAGAATCTCAAAAAGAAAAAGATGAGATCTACCTTGGAGTGAGGAGTACATTGAATAAATCCATAGTCTTCCATGAAGAATATAATGCTTGTCCCTTATCTTTTGTCGAGTGAAGAAATTTATCCAAATCCCCTCTATTAACATTCAATTCCTCTTAATACCATTGAATACTATCAAATTGACACAAAATAATCAATGAATCCGCAAAATGAGCCAAACATTCAAGAACTCTTGACTAAACATTTTAGTTAATTAAACACATGCAGTGATAGAGGAGAAGGAATGAAAAAATCTTCTGAACAATACCCTATGAGCCTCACTTTGAAATCTCCAAAAGTTGTGACTTTCAATAGCTAAAGATAGAATACTATTAAAATTACTATAAATTATAATTTTTTTCATATCGATGTAACAAAAAAACAGTCAAAATTAACATACTTTGATTCTCAGAAAACAAAACATAACAAAAATTATAATTTTTATCATATCGATATAATAAAAAAAAGTCAAAACTAACATACTTTGATTCTCAGAAAATAAAACATAACAAATATTACTCCATATAGTTTTTCTCATATATAATAAAAAAAGGGTCAAAATTAACATATGTTGATATAATAAAAAAAAGGGTCAAAATTAACATACTTTGATTCTCAGAAAACAAAACATAACAAATAACTTAAAATAGGAGGATGTATTACTGCCGGAAAAGGTTGACTCGCTCAACAATCAAATTTCTTCATTCGGCCATTTGAGTCTTTTAGTTGGTTTGAGAAAAAGGGTTAACAACGGTTGAAGACGGAAGAAGGGAAAATCAAAGAGCATTTTTGAAACGGCAAGGGTTATTGTCTCTGATGCTAGGTGTGAGTTGTAACAGTAAATGACAATTAATGGATTTATTAATTAAGAAAAAAATTGAAAAATAAAAAATAAATAAAATGTAGAAAAAACTCAAAAATACCAGAAAAAGGATAAAAGCGAATATTGGCTTTAGAGGCATGCCACATTAGCAACCTCATATTCTTTCTTTAGTTAAGCTAAATTATTACTTCTTGATCACCCTAAGAGAGGTAGATCTAGAAACAAGTACAGATCATACCTATATTGTAATATTTCAAGTATACAATCTGTATTTAAAATATAAACTTCAACAAGAAGTTTATGAACAACAAAAAAGTTCAAATAAATTTTTGGAAAATAGTAATAATAAAAAAGAAAGAGATGAACATAGAATTAAGAATCAAGTTCACTGAATTTATAGTGTGTCCTTAAGGAAATTATTTTCCTCAAGTATCCAAAGTTATGGAATATATCCTCCCAGGATCAAATGATTTACTTCAACCGAATAACGATATCTCAAATTCCCTGAATTTCGAACACACTTAATGGTTGCAAATCTCACTAGAGTTTTTCACTTGAACTTTTCGTGCGAATACATGAGCCAAAAGTAGATATTTATATCCAAAAGGTGTTTTTTTAGAAAAAGGCAATGGTTCGTGAAGAGTTGCACTTTTTTAAAATGATGGGTCTACATACGACCACGTGCGTCCGGTGAAATGCACCTAGATGTCGCTTTTGTTGAAAATAAAAAGTTGACATTAATATGCGTTGGCAACTGCGGAGCCATATGCATCCATAAATGGTTAAATGTGCACGCACATCAGCCTTTTTATCTTCAAATAGTGAATTGAAGGATCACGCTCCTTCAATGTGCATTTTGATATGCGTACGTACATGCTCGTGTGCGTCCGCAAATGAAGAAAAAATTTTACATCAGTTTTTTAACACTTAAGTTTCAAATGAATTTGTCCAAAAATATAGTCTCTCGATCATTTGACAAATTCAAATCCAAAGTCAAAGCTGAACCCGTGCCGAGTAAGCGACAACGACGGTGCTCGACTTGTCTTCTTCTTGGCTTACTAACAATTAGGAGGTATGCTTTTATTTTTAATAACAAAGATATTCCTTTCTCCCACCAACGTGGGAAAACACTCCTTTTATAAAATAAAGACACATTTATTTTTCCTTCATTTTCTCCATTGTTTATTTACATTTTATCACCAGATGCCAACATTCTGCCACATGAATAGGGAATGACTATTAGATCAAAAAAATATATGGACACGTGTGTGATTTATAAGCAAAGACTTATTGCATCTGGATAAGTAAATTTTGCTTTAAACTTTTCATAGTGAACTTATACCGGATATCCTAGATCAATCGGTTGGCATGTTATCTTTGAAATGTAAAACTTTGTTGTATATCTAAACTATACAAGTCACACAACTAACCTTTCACCATTTATGGTTCTCAAGATTTTTGTTCGTTTCAACCATGAACACTACTTGACTTTATGAGAACTTAAAGAATATTCCTTTACTATCATCCTCCTTGAAGCGAATTTCTTTTTAAACACACACAGGTGATTCCTAAATGTTTGATCCTATAGATGAACTATTTGGTCATATCTGCGAAATTTAGAAATCATAAAAATCCTTAATACCTTAAGTCTTGTCCTTAATTATAGAACATTGTCTTAATCACGAGAATAGGTTATTATTTGACAATGTTGAACCAACAGTCACAATTTTATTTGATCTCCTTAAACCTAGCACTCGGAATAGAGATACCTTCATGATGATTTGTTCTAGGCCTTAAAGTCATTCCCTTTGATGATCTTTCAACTCCCTTACTAGTTAGGCCTTTTGTAAGTGGATCCAACACATTATCCTTTGACTTCACATAGTCAATCATGATAATTTACTAAAGAGTATTTTTCAAATAATATAATTTCTTCATCTTATGTAATGAGATTTTTCATTATACATCATGCTGTCACAATCCAAAAATCAAGGTCATAGTAGCACCTACCTGGACCCAACTTTGGTAGGTAAGCCGAATATCAAAAAAGGAAAGGAAAACATAAAATATCAATTAAATAAATAAAAATGAGACTTCTAGAATTAAGTTAGCCAACATATATAAACATGGTCGAAATATAAGTGAAATATAATAAAACTCCAAGATACAAGTGGCATAAGTGTAAAGACGATCTAGTACAAATCTGAATATCTAAAATTCTACATAGTCTGTCTCTGATAGAAAATAAAGACACGAGATAAGATAAGAGGAGGTCCAAAATCATCTCTAAATTTTGGAGCATGCCAGTACCTTGAATATAGACTTTGATATCACTAAATCAGTTGTCGCAAATCGTACTCGAACTAGAATCTACACTAAAAGAGCATAATAGGGGTGGGTATGGTCCACTTATACTTAGTAGGTACCATAGGACGACTGCACAAAGTAGAAAAATAATACAAATAAAAGATACTAGGAGCACGTTACATGCAAATAAAAAAGTTCCCAAACGGTAGCTTACACCGTCTCCACTAACAGTTCTATAACATAAGATAAAATAAAAAACAACACATGAAATAAATTAGGGAACTAAGTAAACATCACGAGTATGTAAAAAAAACTGAAGAAGCAAAATCAATGCAATGCAATTGTTGACACCAAATTTTTGCCCTCCGCGACTAAATTTAACCCTGAGATTCTTCAATTTTTAGTAAAATTAGAATATTTATTTCTTTCGGATAAATGGGTTCTAAAATAATTATTTGGGTTAGTTTTATCATTTAATTGACGATTATGCATTTTCGTATTTCCATATGCAAAATTGTATAAATTTTGTTACTTAAATGAACATTTTTATCAAAATTGAACTTTTACTGATTAAGCTTGAAAATTAATCTAAACGGATAAAGTCTTGATTTAAATAAAATTTGTTCTCAGAATTAATTTATATGGAGAAATATTTATTTGATTTTATTAAATCAAGAAGCTCAGGATCAAAAGAAGTATTAATTCGTATTGAATTTTAATTTAATTTAGTCAATCTATTAGATATGACTATAATTGAAATCAAATTGTCCATAATTGCAATGCAATCGGTCAATTGATTTTTAATTTGGTCTAAATTAAATAAATTTGGCTAAATTTTAAATCTCAATTGGGGTTATATTTTTAAATAGCCCTAAATTCCCCAAAACTCTCATAATTTCTATCAAATTCCCACCAAAATCAAATTCAAATACCAAATTTCAAATTTGTACTAGATAGCTTTTTTTTCAATTTTGAAATTCAAAAATTGTACTACATTGTATAATTTTCCCTCAACCTTGTCCTTTTTCTAAATTCAAATTTTAAAATTCAAAAATTGTACTATATTGTATAATTTTCCCTAAACCTTGTTCTTTTTTTAAATTCAAATTTTGAAATTCAAAAATTGTACTACATTGTACAATTCTCCCTCAACCTTATCCTTTTTTTAAATTCAAATTTTGAAATACAAAATTGTACTACATTGTACATTCCCCTCTCAATCTTATCCTTTTTTTAAATTTTGAAATTCAAAAAAATTATACTACATTGCGTAAATTTCCCTCCCCCCCCCCCCCCCTTATCTTCCACTTCACCTTATCTTCAATTTTTAAAATTCCAAAAAAACCCATAAATACTTTCTCCTACATTAGTGGATTAATAGAATTGGATCTCCATCCTTTCTTATAAATACTACCACCATTTTGGTAGAAGGGGGAAGCTTCAAAGAGAAAAAAAAGTCTCAAAGAGTGAAAAAAACTTTTGAGCAAATAGTTAAATTTCTTCTCTTTAGTAAAAATTTTCAAGCGGTAGTCTAATCGAGGTTCTCGAAAAATTACTTTCCGGTGGTTTTCATAACTCCGAAGAAAGCTTGAAGTCCCATTTTGCAACCCCAAAAAGGTAAACACACCTTTCCCTTTTTAGTTTTATTATCATTTTCTTCTTCATCTCCTTCTTTTTGTAGTTCTTTGTAATTGTGTTTGCTGAATTATTTGTTGTAGACGACCTTGAAGTCCATAGGACGTTGTGGTTTGATATTATGATTATTTTCACGTTCATGGTATAAAAATGAGCTAGCAATCGTTGAACATATTTGTTTGGCTTTATTCTTTGATTATTATGGATAAAGTTTCAATCTTTGTTTAAAAACATGTTCACGCCTTGTTTAAACTCATTGTTGGTGGATATGTTTGTTTTTAGCATGTAAAGTTATTTTCTTTATGTTGAAAAGAATAGTTAATATTGATTGTTTCGCCTTTTGACCTTATTCTTTGATTATTATGGATAAAGTTTCAATCTTTATTTTGAAAATATACTCATGTCTTGTTTAAATTCATTGTTGGTGGATATATTTGTTTTTAGCATGTACAGTTATTTTTTTTTTTATGTTGAAAAGAATAGTTAATATTGATTGTCTTGCCTTTTGACTTTATTCTTTGATTATTATGTATAAAGTTTTGATCTTTGCTCAGAAGACGTACTCATGCCTTGTTTAAATTCATTGTTGGTGGATTTATTTATTTTTAGCAAGTAAAATTATTTTTTTTATGTTGAAAAAATAGTTACTATTGTTTGTTCCGCGTTAATAAAATAGTAATTGGTTAAGTCAAAAATTTATCATTTGCTTACTAATTATTTTAATGGATTTCAAAATCCTCATATAAGAGATGAAGTGCTAGCTTTATTTTCCATCTAAGATGCTTATTCCTCTTTTCTTTGTATGTTGTCTTGTAAAAATGATAAGAAAGTTTGGACTTTTGTGGCTAAATAGAATTATTTAGATCCTTTTGAGTCATGCATAGTATGATTGTTGAACGATATTTCACTTTTAGAGATGCTAAACTTTTATTCTAATTTTCTTAATCCGGATTGTTATATGTGCTCTTTGTGCGTGTAAAGACTTGATTCATGTCTCTCTTTGATTCCTAATATCAAAAGAGAATCAACGATGTCTTAGAAAGATAAATCATAGTTTGTTACATGTTTTCCTTAAAGTTTTCCATGATTTGAATGTATGAATCTTTATTAATATCGCCTTAATTGAAATTTAAGGATTCCCTTACTTGAAAAGTTAGCCTTTATTTTCTATTGTTATATGGATTAGAGTCTATGTTTGTTCAATTTTAGAACTCATGGGTATTTTTCTTATTTCCTCATTCTTTTTCTTTAGAAAGCTTACTTTGTTAGTTCTCGCATTAATTCACTGAATATGGCTTTCTTCGTTTTACCTTTATTAATTCTTATTATGAACATAAATTATGAGACATGTAAGTGGGTGTCTTTGCTTTGCATTTTATCCGTTGACTCTCATTCTTGGTATACATGTGCAAGTGTGCTTATCATTGTCATCCAAAGATTGTTTCTTGATATTTCTTTTGCTTTGAAATGTGTCACTTTTATGCCTTGAACGTTTATTAATTTCCTTATCTTTTCTTTGCATGCAAAAAATATCTCGAGTCTAAATGAACTCCTCTCCTTTTGCATTTCGTAATGGTCCAATGAGGCCCACCACTTCGAGTCAAGTTCGAAGTTTAAACCCAAGGTCAACTATATAGTGTGCGGGTGCAAGAAGATAGAAGAAGAAGGAAATGGGTCAAATCCCATTGATGAGGTGTCTAAGAGATTTGAAAAGTCTCGATTTTTATCATTGTCTTATTCTTTATCGATTTATTTATTTATCTATTTGTTCATTCATTTGGGCCTCGAAACCAAAGTTATAAATTAATACAAATGAAGTAGGTTGTGGGCCGAAAGCCTAATTTTTAGATTAGGACAAGTGATGATAGGACAAAAGCACAAATTAGATTAGGACGGGTTTATTGATTTGGGCCTAATGACCCAAGTCTTTTAGTTTCCCCCTTACCCTTTTATGTGCTAGTTGTTATTACTGTTCTCAGGCCTAGTTGAATTCCATACTAAGTCGTTAAAAAAATCGATTTTGCATAAACCTCCAAAAATATATTTTCTTAATCACTTTCTTTTCAAAAATCAACTTCTCCTTTTCCGATGTTAGTCAATATGGTTTTCAAATAGTCCGGATAACGACAAGTTAGGGACATTTTAGGTTCCTTAAAAACCCTCCTAAAATGTTAATAGGAACCTCTTACTCGGGATTTTCTTAAAAGCCTAAGTCTTTTTCTGTTTTAAGATTTAGGATTTTATTTTAAAGTTTTCTTAATTTCATTTCAAATAAATTAAGCGGCGACTCTATGATTTCTTAGATTGTTTTAATTTTTTTAAAAGTTTTAAAATAGTTTAAAAAGTCGAAATCAATGTTTTTCAACCCTTCGAACTAAAAAGGGATAAAACAGAAATGACAACTCAGCTGGAAAGTTTTAACTAGGTTCTAGCCAAATGTTTGAAATGGCTTCTTTGACTAATTATTAAACTATTTATGTGCTTATATGTTTAAATTCTGCGAAATTTAACTATTGCATTTCATGTCATAATCTCGCATGATGATTATTAAACTGTTTTGGGTTTTATAGATGTCCCGACCTTTATTGATCAACTCCAAATCAAGTGTTGGGAATACGATTGTTTACCGGCACGTTAGGCAGTCGGAGGCTGTTCGTATTTCCAAACCTAAGTTGTTCGCTTGGGAACCTGTGTCCTAACCCACTCTCACCCAGGATAGAGCTAAAAAAAACCCTCTTTTAGGCATGAGCCTAGGACGACCCAATGCCCGAGGGGGTATTGGGCCTATTAGAAAACATGCCCTACGTCTATTGGCCACGAGTCAATTAAAGACGAATTATATTTATGTGTTGAAAAAATATATGTTATTTAGTCCAATCTATTATCCTTTCGGGTATAAAGGTTTATTTTGTTTTCTTTCGTATAAGGACGCTTCAATCATCCACCAATTGAGGGAAAAAATTAAAGCGAGCCAGGAAAGAGGTTGATCAATTTGGACGATTGCATGATTTCCCAAACTAATGATGTATGATTATAGAGCACAATTATACGGGAAATCGCTTGATCATCAACAGATATCACCTACTACAAAAAGTGGACAAAGTTAAGAGGGCAAAAGAGGATAGAGGAACATCCAGGAACTAGTATTTCCTATCCCCTACGCGGTACATTGTTCTTTTTCTCATGTCCCTAAAAATTATATCCCTTTTGTGCAAATTTTGTAAGAATTTATTCCCTTTATGTAAACCTATGGAGGTTTTGTAGGGATAATGAATTGGTTTTTAAAAAGCATATACTTCCTTCAAATACGTTAGGCCAACCCTTAGCTCAAAAGGGTTACCCAATTAGGATGCACGTTTATTACAATATGCTTGTGTGATAACTGCTTTATGTGCTTATACGTGTTATGTTGATTCGAATCAAAGGTGAATTGATCCCATCTCATTTTTCAAAGAGCACCTCTAAGAAGAAAAATACCCACTATATAAAAGTCCGACCAAACATACTCTAGGTCTCCTAAGTCTCTAAAAAAAGTCCGCAATAATTCTTAAAACTTCCTGAAAAGCTTGCTACCATTTCAAGAAGGTTGACTATGGAGTCAGAAGAAGCCATTATATGCTCGAACTATGTAGGGCCTGATTTCTCCTCCATAAGATACATAGGCAGCCTTTTGGCCCGGCCTCTATCCTTAAATATTCTGTTATCCTCCACTTTCTTGAAAGAAGAAATAAGGTCGGAAAGAAGAAGAGCTGAACCTTCCTGATATATTTCATTTGTCTATATCAATGAGAAAAATCTTGTTCATTGAAATTCTCGAGTTATCATTACTCCATGGAAATTCGCAAGAGATGAGAAACAATCTTATGTGTTTACTTCCTGCCTTATCATCTTGCTTATTATTAACGGAATCTAACACGTTAGACTTTGAATTTTTTTTTAGTTTGCAGGTAATAGAAACTACTCTGTGATAGCATAAAATGTCCCTACTTCACTAGATCAAAGTGAATAAAGATTCCTCTCTTGACTATAGCATTATTACAGGATAGGAAAAATGACTAGTAGTAAAACTAAACTCTACCAGTTATTTTTCAAAACCTATAAGCGATGGTCTCGATGATGGAATAGGAAAAAGTGTGATTCTACCATGGGAAAATTTTTTCAAGACAACTGGAATCAAGGAAGATGAGAAAATGTTAAGGAAGTACAACTCGAAATTGAATCTTGCTAAATATGTTTTCGGTGTGCCATCCAGGAAATTAGTGGAGTTCATAGTTAGAAGAAGGGGCATCGAGCTAGACCCATCCAATATCAAGACAATTCAGAACATATCTCATTATCCAATTGAAGTATATATTTCAGAAATCCATGCCTACGAAAAAGTTAGCCAAGTGGCAAATATTGCTGAGTGAGTTCGACATTATGTATGTGACTCAAAAGGCAATCAAAGGTCAAGCCTTAGCAGATCATTTAGCAGAGAATCTGGTTGATTATGAATACGAGCCACTTCAAACATACTTCCCATATGAAGAGATTTTATTTGTGGAAGTGGACATTGTAGAGATCTACCTCGAATGGAGATTGTTCTTTGATGGAGCGGGCAACTTCAAAGGATCAAGAATCAAAGCAATTTTAGTGTCAGAAATAGGCCAACACTATCCAGTAACTACTAAATTGCACTTCCCGTGTACCAATAACATGGTTGAATGATACTTGCATTCTAGGCCTCAAGATAGCACTTGATATAGGTGTTCGTAAATTGTTAGTCATTAGAGACTCAAATTTGTCGATTCACCAAGTACAAGGAAATGGGTGGTAAAGAACTCCAAGATTACCTGTTATGCAGAGCTAGTGTGGGATTTGTGGAAGTTTAAAAAAAGATGATTTCAGACATATCCCAAGGATACAAAATAAATAACTCATGTCGATTGAGCACCCAGATTAGAGTTACATTGATCCTTTGGAAATAAGTTTGAAGTAATAATCATTATGCATATATCGAAGATGAACCTTATGGAAAACCATGGTACTATGATATTAAAAGGTATTTGGAATCTAGGACGTATCCTTACGAGGCCAACAACAATCAGAAAAAGACGATCCAATGTTTGGCAAAGAATTATTTTCCAATTGGAGAGATTCTTTTTAGAAGAACTCCAGATTTGGGATTTCTAAGATGTGTTAATGCCGCGAAAGCCACAAAGTTAATAAAGGAAGTACATATCGGAGTCTTTGGGCCCTACATGAATAGAAGTACAAAAATTTTAGATACACGAAGATTTGTTCTGAATGCCCCCACATGAGCTTTATGCGATGAGTTTACCTTGGCCTTTCGTAGCTTAGGATATGAATGTTATCGGACCAATAGATCCACCGACATCAAATGGACATAGATTCATTTTGGTTGCTATTGATTACTTTACTAAGTGGGTCGAAGCTATTTCATATAGACATCACCAAGAAAGTAGTTGCAGATTTTATCAGGAATAACTTAATTTGCCTATTTGGATTTCCAGAATCGATCATTACTGATAATAGGGCTAACTTGAACAGTCACTTTATGAGTGAGATTTGTGATTAGTTCAAGATAGTTCATTGCAACTCGATTGTATATTATCCACAGATGAATGGAGCCCTGGAAGCCGCCAATAAGAATATCAAGAAGATATTGAGGAAAATGAATCAAAAATGATAGATCATGGAATGAGATGTTGCCTTACGCTCTACTAGGGTAACCCCTTATCTACCTTTTTACCGAAATAAAACTGTGATACCTGCCAAGGTTGAAATACCTTCCTTAAGGATTATTCAAGAAGCCGGATTAAGTAACGAAGAGTGGGTTCACGCTCTCTATGAACAACTCATGTTGAATGATGAGAAGAGAATGGTTGTCATGTATCATGATTAGTTGTATCAACACAGGATGATCCGCGCCTTTAATAAGTAAGTAAGAGCTCGAACATTTGAAGTTAGACAATTGGTTCTCAAACGAATATTTCCTCACCAAGAAGAGTACAAAGGCAAGTTCGCTCTGAATTGGCAAGGGCCATACATAGTTCACAAAGTACTATCCAGAGGAGCTCTGAGTCTATCTGAGATGGATGGTCAAGAGTGGACCAAACCAATCAATTCTGATGCAGTAAAGAGATACTATGTTTGAAGGTTGTTTTTAGTTTTTGTTTTCTTGGTTTATTTGTAATCGTCTTTATGATAGTATTTATGCCGTATAATTTCCTAGAATCCCTTTTCTTTTATGTAAGAACTATGTTTGACCTGAATTCCCAAGAAAGAGATACGTAGGCGGCCTATGTCGGCTTAGGCCAACTCCTTAGGAGATTTTATTCGTTCCTTTTATGTACGAACTGCGTTTAACCTGAATTCCAAAGAATGAATATGTAGGAGGCCTATGTCGACTTCGGTCAACCCCTTAGGAGATTTTATCTGTTACTTTTATATACTGTAACGCCCCTAAATCTCATCCCGAGACGTCACACGGTGCTTAAGGCTAAAAATAGCCCCAAGCTAACCCTTTGATCCTACTACTGCATTTAATACTCATTTTAAGAATTCAAATCATATAATAGAATTAATTTTCATCAAACCACACTGTAAACATAATGTCCAAATCATAAGATTCTGAAAAGTCTGACAACACAACTGGTAGTCTAGTCTGACAGAGCCTCTACAACTCAAGAATAGGGAGCCATTGGGACAGATCCCCAACTGACTCCTACTTAAATGAAAGGAGATAAATACCACTGCTGATAATACTAAATATCTGGAAATTAGGTCCTCGAACCATGAGGACTCACCACTGCAGGAATGTAGACGAGGGTGCTCGAAATCACTGACGCTGCTGGGACTGAGCACCTGAACTTACATTATGAGACAATGTAGCACATAGACGTATATGTGGGTTAGCACTTTGGAAATGTACTGAGTATATAGGGGTGTATGCATTTAAGTAACCAATAGCATTAATCTTTATAGAAATCATGCATGCTGACAATAATGACTCGAAAAGCTTGATTAAAATTTGAAATATAAACATCATAAATCATGAATAATGAAATATGTATCATAAATCTCGTGAGTCATTATACTTAACACAAGAATCTAAATTGCTCCTCTTATTCTCAAAACTCGTAAGCTAAAGAAATCTTTAAACAATACTCTCAAAACTCATACTTCTTTATCGAGGAGAATAAAACTTCTTTAAAACTAAAGGACCTAAAGCTTTATAAACTCAAGAATTAGAATTGGGAAACTTTGGACTATTATGGACTTGGGAGTTTTCTTCTAACCGACATAAACCATGTGAGATGACATGAAGTCCAATGTCTCGCCCACGATGGGGAGAGCTATTCTATCCTTGCCATCGGAGTAGAACCTCAACTTTTACTGATCACTATCTCGGCCTAGAGCCCACAAATCTCAATCCCATGGTGGTGCATAGTTCTGGGGCATGAAACCTTGGAATCAAGCCCAACTCGGTGCTAAATACTACTCCCATACTCAAGCTCAGAACTCATTAGGAAATCCACCTTAAAATAACTCAACGGTCTATAATGAAGACCAAATCATATTTATTTTATTTTAAATCATAAGCAATTGTGGACTCCTATCTTAACTCAAATTCACAATATCAATCTTGATTCAAATCTTGGTAAGCAATTTTCTTAAGGAAAGCTTAAAATCATAACATCATCAAAATTCAAACTCATTCTTGATTTGACTATGATAGTTCAAAACTTTCAAGAACATAGTATTAAAATCTCAATACACTTCTTGGGAAACTTGAGAAAATATCAACAACTCATTCTTGGACTTAAAGCATGTATGCATATTCAAGTAATATTAAGCTTTAAGATAGTAGTGAATCATAACTTCAACTTTAGAAACATTCAAAATCTCAATCATGGTAGGAATATACAATTCATTCATAAATTCTCAATTCACAATGTAAAATAGGTGAAATATCATATACTTCAAAACTTAATCAATTCATAATTTCATGAACTTGAAATATATCAAACTAGGCATAATTCAACTTGAAGATACAAAATTCTTTAAGAAAACCAACATTTTGGGCACAAGAATGAAAGGATTGTTCTTGTTCAAACCCCACATACCTCAAATTATGAATCTGGATGAACTCTGGATTTTGGAACTCTATTCATAAAACTGATGGGTGCTTCTTGTAGCTCTCGTAATGGGGATTCCGAATCTAAGATCAATTTTGAAATTTTATGATTGAATTTTGATGGATCTTGATTTTTATTTTGAGTCTAAGGGGTGTTGTTCTTGAGAAATTGGAAGATAATGACCATATTTTGGTCAATTGGGATTAAAATACCGTGTTTATGGCTGATAAGGATGGGGGAAAAGACTAAAATGCCTCTAAGGAAATAAACAAAGTCACACCTGTCCCTCAGTTGACATACTGATAGGCTGAAGTAAATTGGTCATAACTTTTTACTTCGATATTGGATTTGCATGAAATCAATTGTATTGGAAAGAAGACTCAAACATATTTCATTGGATATATAGCAGCTCTCCCATTTCATTATATACAATAAGTTATGATCATTGGAATTTGACCCTAAAATTATGGCCTGAAATGCACTCGAAATGCGGGAGCACTTCAAACCAGTGAATTAAGCCCTTGAAATGCACCCAAGATGCACCAGGAATGTGCCCAGGATATGCTATTGACATGACCCATCACAACACAACTTGAAAATCAAAAAACGGATGTCGTAAAGTTCATGTAATAAGTTCTCAAAGTTGAAGGCTTAATGAATAAACTAAGTGTTGGGAACACTTAGCAAAAATTCTAAGTGTAAGGCTTCTTTTAATTCGTTTCAAAAGTCTTAACGACAAGAGAACTTTGCGGGGTCTTACAATATCTCCCCCTTGGGAACATTCGTACTCGAATGTCTCTTATTAGGCTAAGAACATTGAGAAAACTGAGGATACACTGCTGAAATAACTTGCTAAACTGACTCTACATCACTCTAAACTTTGAGTACTTCAAAGAATACATGAACTCATGATAAGAATGGCTATATAGCTGAATCGTAAATAAGAAAGGGCTGAATTAACGGAGAATAGTACCTTTGGCTTGCTCTGAATTGGCGGAGAAGAGGTGTGGATACTTGGCTCGCATGTCTGCTTCTGCTTCCCAAGTAGCGCCCTTAACTGACTGATTTCTCCATAAAACTTTGACCAAGGGAACTTCTTTGTTCCTTAGTCTACGGATCTGGTAATCTAAAATCTCAACTGGAACCTCATCATATGAAAGACTGTTTTGGACATCTGGGTTCTCCGAAGGGTCTATAACAACAAAATCACCAATACACTTCCTAAGCATAGATACGTGGAATACTGGATGAACAACTGATAATTCTGCGGGAAACTCAATCTCATAGACTACTTTTCTAACACGACTCAAAACTCTATAAGGGCCAACATACCGGGGGCTAAGCTTCCCCTTTTTCCCAAATCTTTTCACCCCTTTCATGGGTGAAATCTTCAGATACACCAAGTTATTAACTTCAAACTCAAGGTCTCGTCTTCTCACATCTGCATAAGACTTCTGACGACTTTGAGCTATCTTCAACCTCTCTCTAATCAACTTCACCTTCTCCATAGCCTCAAATACTGTATCAGGTCCAATCACAGAAGCTTCACCCACTTCTAACCAACCTATGGGTGATCGATATCTCATCCCATACAAAGCCACAAATGGTGCCATTTGGATTCTAGCATGGTAACTATTGTTATAAGAAAACTCTATCAATGGAAAATGTTCATCCCAACTATCCTTGAAATCAAGAGTACATTCCCTCAACATATCCTCCAAAGTCTAAATAGTCCTCTCAGCCTGACCATCAGTCGGTGATAACGCTCAAACTACAACTCTCGTAAGAGTGTAAGCGGTCGTTGTCAAATATAGAACCCAACTGGGTTGGGTGTCAAATCCCACAGAGAATACTTGGTTACTAAGTAAGCAAAGATTAGTAGACTTTTGGTGAAAGTTTCGTAAAAGGGGGGATTGTAACGTGCAATAATGTAACAAAGTGAAAACGGAAAATAGCAAAGTAAAAAGAAAGAATGTTTAGTAAGATTCTAATCAATGAGAATTGAGAGTTGGGGTTATGTCCACCTTATGAGTTATACATCTCTATTGGCTATGAGTTATGCGGAATTCAGACATGCATGTGCTTATAGAGAATTGTATTCTATGGTAAATCCAGGCGTCTTTCGACCATCAAGGATTATTTCACTTTAACTCTTTCGAGCTTAAATCGTATCTAACGGTACAAATTCTCCAAGAGGTTAATCCAGTTACGGCACTAACTTTTTAACAGGGGTTGGTGCCCTATTACCTTGACATTATCTCTTTTCCAGACATATAACTTTTCTTTCGAACAAGTTAATGCTATACTGGCGTATTCTATATGTTTGCAACCACTAGAATTTAGATTAAGATAAAGAGAGTAATGATATAAGCAGCATACGTGTCACGAATTCACAAACTTATAGCAATAGATAGTATCTCATAAGGCTTCCATAACCCCAACAGAGAAGTTTAGCTACTCATGATTGCAACGGAGATCACAATAAACATCATCATGATCTCACGTTGGTCACAAGGGTCGTGCTTTCTCTGTCAGAAAGTAACGTGAATAGTACTAAATGTCAAAGAAAATAGAATTGAATAGAAAATAGGATGAATGAGTTGAATTGTAAGGGTTGAATGAATTAATGAGTGAATGAATAAAAAGTTCAGCACAATAGGGTATTTATAACACCCATATCCTATTCCTACTAGGCTACTGTGTACTTATCCTAATCCTACTAGGATACTGCGTACTTATCCTAATCCTAATAAGTTACTGCTGATCCCCAAAGTCTTTAGAATTGCTGTTTTTGCCCGGGACAGGTTTTCCATGCGTCACTTTTAGTCCCTAGGCGTCCAAGCTCTCCTTTCCTTCTTTCGTGAGGCTTCCTTGGGCGTCAAGTTATCCATAAAATGCTGAAATCTTCATCATTTATACCTGAAAACTTGCTAATCACGTTTGTTAGCTCACTTACAGGAAAAAAGACTAAAAGTGCATGAATTATATATTTTGTCCTCAAAACTTAGCTAAAATATGGGTAAATTATAATACTTTAGGCGTGTAAATACGCCTATCATCAGTCGGCGGATGAAAAGCAAAACTCAAATGAACCTGCGTACCCAGACCCTTCTAAAAAGCCCTCCAAAATTATGAAGTGAACTGAGTACCCCTATCTGATATGATAGACAAGGGAATTTCATACAATCTGACTAACTCCCAAATATACAATCTAGCATAATCCTCGGCTGTATAAGATGTATGCACAGGTAGGAAATGTATTGACTTAGTCAACCTATCTACAATAACTTAAATAGAATCATGACGACGACGCGAAAGAGGTAAACCAGTCACAAAATCCATATTCACCTCTTCCTACTTCCAAGTAGGAATGCTAAACTCTTGCATCTTACCACCGGTTTTTGGTGATCTACCTTAACCTGTTTCTATGTTGCACACTTCTCTACAAACTCATCTATATCCTACTTTATACCACTCCACTAATAGATATCCCGTAAGTTGTGGTACATCTTAGCAGCGCCGGGATGGATAGAATATCATGCGCCATACGCTTCAACCATAATCCTCCGCCTCAGATCATCAACATCAAGAACACACAATCTACCCTGTATTCTCAACACACTATCTCCTTTAGGAGAAAACCTCTACCTTTTGGTCGTTGACTGACTTTTTCTGTCTAACCAAACTAGCATCTAAGTCTTGCTTCTCTTTCACTTCTGAAACTAAAGAGGATTCAGAACTCTCTGCACTAACATACTCCCCTCGGCAGAATCAAGCAGCCTAACGCCCAATCTAGACAAATGATGCACATCACAAGCTAGTTCTTTCTTCTCATTCTCTACATGAGCCACACTACACATAAACACCCTACTAAGGGCATCCGCCACTATATTGGCCTTTCTCGAATGATACAACACACTCATATCATAATCTTTTAGCTATTCTAACCATCTCCTCTGATAAAGATTCAACTCCCTCTGAGTAAACACATACTGCAGGCTTTTGTAATCAATAAACACATCAACATGAACACCATACAGGTAATGTCTCTGAATTTTTAAAGCAAATACTACAACAGCTAACTCAAGATCATGGGTTGGGTAATTCTTTTCATGCGTCTTCAATTGTCTAGAGGCGTTACTCTAGAGGCATCAAAATACACTACAAAACCATCAGTATCATCGGGTAAAGCTAACACTGGGGCTGAAGTGAGTCGAGTCTTCGACTCCTAAAAACTCTTTTCACAGGAATCCGACAACTGGAACTTAACTTTATTTTGGGTCAATCGGGTCATAGGAGATGCAATAAAAGAGAAACCTTTGATAAAACAGCGGTAATAGCCAGCTAGGCCCAAGAAACTCCTAATATTTTATGGGGAGGTAGGTCTAGGCTAATTTTTTACAGCTTCTATCTTTTGGGGATCAACTCTAATACCTTCGGCAGAAATAATATGACCCATAAAAGAAACTGACTTTAGCAAAAATTCACATTTGTTAAATTTGGCGAACAATTGATGATCCCTAAGGGTTTGCAAGACAATTCTGAGATGATCTGCATGGTCATCCTCACTACGGGAGTAAACAAGGATATCATCTATAAACACTATAACAAACATATCAAGCTATTGTTTGAACACTCGATTCATGAGGTCCATGAAAGATGCTGGAGCATTTATTAGCCAAAAATACATGACAAGAAACTCAAAGTGTCCATAACGGGTTCGGAAGGCTGTCTTCGAAATATCACACTCTCTCACATTAAGTTGATGATAGCCGGATCTAAGGTCTATCTTGGAGAAGTAACTTTCACCTTGCAATTGATCAAACAGGTCATCAATTCTAGGGAGAGGATACTTATTTTTGACTTTAACCTTGTTAAGCTAATGATAGTCAATACACATACGCACGGAACCATCTTTCTTTCGCACAAATAGGACAGGTGCACCCCAAGGAGAGACACTGGGACTTATGAAACCTTTATCTAGAAGATCTTTGAGTTGGTCTTTTAACTCTTTAAGCTTGCGGGTGCCATACGGTAGGGAGGAATAAAAATAGGCTGGGTATCGGGAAGAAGGTCAATGCCGAACTCTATCTCTCTATTAGGAGGTACCCTTGAAAGATCCTCCGGGAAGACATTGGGAAACTCATTAACTATGCTGACTGATTGAAGGGTCGGAGTTTCAGACTTAGTGTCTTTAACTTGAACTAGGTGATAGATGTAACCTTTGGATATTAACTTTCAAGCTTTAAGATAGGAAATAAAATGACTCTTGGGAGATACAGAATTTCAAGACCACTCAAAGACTGGCTCATCAGGAAACTGAAACTTGACTACCCGAGTGCAACATTCTATAGATACATAACAAGAGTGAAGCCAATCCATACCCTGAATAACATCAAAGTCAACTATCTCTATCTTTATCAAATCAACAAGAATGACTCTATGAAGAACAGTAACAAGACACTTTTTATACACATGCTTAACAATAATTGACTCCCCTACTAGAGTACATACTAGGAAAGGCTCAGGAATCTTTTCAGGTCTCACTTCAAAATTCACAGCAACCAATGGTGTCACATAGGAAAAACTCAACTCGGGGTCCAACAATACATAAAAATCAAAGTGAAAAACATGGAGCATACCAGTAACAACATCGGGAGAATTCTCCTGCTCCTGGCGGGATGGTAAGGCATAGAATCTATTTTGGCGCTGACCGCCAGCAGTTCTGGAAGAAGCAACTTGAGGAAGAGCTGGGCGGGCTAATAGAGCTGGTGCACTGGTAGCCTGAGTCTGAGGTCGAACATCTCTATTTCCTTACCTAGCATGCGGGCACTCTCTAAGTTTGTGGCCCAACTTTCCACAACCAAAACAACCCTTCTGATTGGCTAAGCACTTACCTAGATGGTCCCTGCCATACTTAGCACATGGAGGACCATGAGGTCTGTTACTAACACTGTTCTGGGACCTGGACATAAAAGACCATTCCCCTGCTCTTGTCTACCTCTAGGTGTGGGAGCACTAGCTAATGAAGGTGTAGGAATAGGTGAACGACTAAAATACTATGGAAGGTTCCCTCCATGGGACCTGGTCTGACCATACTCCTGTTGCTCGGATCTAGCCCTCTTATTTCCCCTCACTCTATCACTCTCTCTTATCTTGTCTACTTCTATTTGTTGTGCATGCATCATCAATCTCGCAAGATTCATGTCTCTGTTGAGCATAGCAGATCTACACTCCTTAAGGAGATACCCAGACACACCAGTCACAAACTTACTCATACTAGTTCTGAAGTCAGCCATCAAATACGGAGCATACTTGGCTAACTGGTTAAACTTTAAACAGTACTTCTTTATAGTTATAAATCCCTATCTAAAGTTCATAAACTCCTCAATCTTTGATTCTCCCATCTCGAGCGGGAAAAACTTGTCCAAGAACGCATCTTGGAACTCCTACCAAGTTATGGGAGCTACACCCTTCTCTCTATTTTTTCTCCATGCTACAACCCAGTCATAAGCAATATCTGTCAACCCGTAAGACGCTAGTTCAACACTCTTTTCCTCGGAAATATGCATCACCTGTGTGATCTTCCTTATCTTCTCAAGATACAATTGTAGGTCCCCCACCTATCTTAGACCCATAAAATTATGGTGGACTCATCCTCATGAAGTCACGAAGTCAGGCTGCGGCCGAATCATTTCCTTGCTGAGGAGAAATTGCAGTTTGGTTACTGGCCTGAACATTGGCAGTGACTGCCTTGGCTAACACCTGGAAAGCTTCCTGAAAATCAACATGCGCCATATTTTCATTCAGAGGACTTTTGGGCTGAGGTGGCTGGTCATTGATTCTACGGATACTAGCTCGGCGAGGAGGCATATTCTGTCCAAATCACAAGATTCTAAAAAGTCTGACAATACAACTGGTAGTCTAGTCTGACAGAGCCTCTACAACTCAAGAATAGGGAGCCATTGGGACAGATCCCCAACAGACTCATACTCAAATAAAAGGAGATAAATACAACTGCTGATAATACTGAATATCTGAAAATTAGGTCCTCAAACCAGGAGTACTCACCACTGCAGGAATGTAGACGAGGGCGCTCGAAATCACTGACGCTGCTGGGACTGAGCACCTGAACCTACATTATGAGACAATGTAGCACATACACGTATATGTGAGTCAACACTTTGGGAATGTACTGAGTATATGGGGGTGTATGCATTTAAGTAACCAATATCATTAATCTTTATAGAAATCATGCATGCTGACAATAATGACTCAAAAATCTTGACTAAAATTTGAAATATAAACATCATAAATCATGAATAATGAAATATGTATCATAAATCTCATAAGTCATTATACTTAACACAAGAATTTGAATTTCTCCTCTTATTCTCAAAACTCGTAAGCTAAAGAAATCTTTAAACAATACTCTCAAAACTCATACTTCTTTATCGAGGAGAATAGAACTTCTTTAAAACTAAAGGACTTAAAACTTTATAAACTCAAGAATTAGAATTGGGAAACTTTGGACTCTTATGGATTTGGGAGTTTTCTTCTAATCGACATAAACCATGTGAGCTGACATGGAGTCCAACGTCTCGCCCACCTTGGGGAGAGCTATTCTATCCTTTCCATTGGAGTAGAACCTCAACTTTTAGTGATCACTATCTCGGCCTCGGGCCTAAAAATCTCAATCCTACGGTGGGGCGTAGTTGTGGGGCATGAAACCTTGGAATCAAGCCCAACTCGGTGCTAAATACTACTTTCGTACTCAAGCTCAGAACTCTTTAGGAAATCCACCTTAAAATAACTCAACAGTCTATAATGAAGACCAAATCATATTTATTTTAGTTTAAATCATAAACAATTGTGGACTCCTATCTTTACTCAAATTCACAATATCAATCTTGATTCAAATCTTGGTAAGCAATTTGCTTAAGGAAAGCTTAAAATCATAACATCATCAAAATCCAAACTCATTCTTGATTTGAATATGGTAGTTCAAAACTTTCAAGAACATAGTAGTAAAATCTCAATACACTTCTTGGGACACTTAGGAAAATATCAACAATTCATTCTTGGACTTAAGGCATGTATGCATATTCAAGTAATATTAAGCTTCAAGATAGTAGTGAATCATAACTTCAACTTTAGAAACATTCAAAACCTCAATCATGGTAGGAATATACAATTCATTCATAAATTCTCAATTCACAACGTAAAATAGGTGAAATATCATATACTTCAAAACTTAATCAATTCATAATTTCATGAACTTGAAATATATCAAACTAGGCATAATTCAACTTGAAGATACAAAATTCTTTAAGAAAACCAACATTTTGCGCACAAGAACGAAAAAATTGTTCTTGTTTAAACCCCACATACCTCAAATTATGAATTTGAATGAACTCTTGATTTCAGAACTCTATTCGTAAAACTGATGGGTGCTTCTTGTAGCTCTCTCAATGGGGATTCCGAACCTTAGATCAATTTTGAAATTTTACGGTTGAATTTTGATGGATCTTGATTTTTATTTTGAGTCTAAGGGGTGTTGTTCTTAAGAAATTGGAAGATAATGACCATATTTTGGTCATTTGGGATTAAAATCCCGTGTTTATGGCTGATAAGGGTGGGGGAAAAGACTAAATTTCCCCTAAGGAAAAAAACAAAGTCACAGTTGTCCCTCAGTTGACAGGCTGATAGACTGAAGTAAATTGGTCATAACTTTTTACTCTGATGTTGGATTTGGATGAAATCAATTGTATTGGAAGGAAGACTCAAAGATATTTCATTGGATATATAGTAGCTCTCCCAGTTCATTATATACAATAAATTATGATCATTAGAATTTGACCCTGAAATTATGGCCTGAAATGCGCCCGGAATGCGGGAGCATTTCAAACCAGTGAATTAAGCCCTTGAAATGCACCCAAGATGTGCCAGGAATGCGCCCAAGATGTACTATTGATATGCCCCATCGCAACGCAATTTGAAAATCAAAAAACAAATTTCGGAAAGGTCATGAAATAATTCCTCGAAGTTGAAGGCTCAAGAATAAACTAAGTGTTGGGAACACTTAGCAAAAATTCTAAGTGTAAGGCTTATTTTAATTCATTTCGAAAGCCTTAATGACAAGAGAAATTTGCGGCCTATGTTAGCTTCGGTCAACCCCTTAGGAGATTTTATCCATTCCTTTTATATATGAACTATGTGATGACCTGAATTCTCAAGAATGAGATACATAGGTGGCCTATATCGGCTTCGGTCAAATCGTTAGATTTTTCTATATATCCTTAGCGTTGTCCTAAACTACGTTTGACCTGATTCCTACTTCAACGGGATATGTAGTTGCCCCAATGGCTTGGTCATACTACCCTAAGAAATGGAAATTGGGGAAAAATTTTCAAAAAATAATCTCGAAAATTCACAAGAGGAAGATCATCATCCAATAAAGAAAATAAAGGCCTATGAAGCCTTCAAATCCTCTCAAGCTGAGATCATCTCAAACAACATTAAATTGGGGCAAAAATTTTGTGGAGGGCCTCAAAATTTCCACTAAACACTATAATATATTTCAAATCACCCAGCACTAGAGGTCGAAGTCAAGTTTTGGGAAATCGCTAAGTGCGACCATGTCTAGGCAGACTAAATCTTTGGCTATGACATAACTTCTGGTAGAAACCCCCAGTCAAAATGACAAATCCCTGGATTTTCTCCATCAAACGTTAGATATACTCGAAACCAAGAGAAAGACGTTCATCGAGCTAGTTCATGACATGACCGACAGAGATTTTCTAAAGCTTTATAAAAAAATTTAAACTACTTTTTAAAATTAAGACTACTTTCAAAAATCTATACAAATCTCTTACTTAGTGATTGCCTAAGCATCTATTGGGACGGGAGTCAGGGTGGAAGTCCCAACATGATGGATTACCTGAAAGATGGAGAGGAGCAAACCAAGAATCGAAGGAGGCAACACGGAGTAGTATCGCTCAAGACTAATTATTTTTCTATGAATGCAGGGATGAATATTTAAAAATGGGAATCTTTTTTAAAAATTCCTAAGCGAGTTGCGAGCCACACCAAAGCATATAATGCTCAAGAATGGTGTTTTCGGGTAGCCCCAGAGATAGGTTTAATACTCATTTATCGAGGACCTTTTGAGACCATGAAGGACAAACAAAGACGCCTTATCTTCTTCATGAATATTGTATTTAGAATTTTCTAAAAAAAATAGTTGCTAGCAAAGCGACTTTATGTCTGCTAAATATTTACCTTGAGCGCAGGTGCATTCAAGGGAGTCAGCACAATAAATACAACATTCAAAAGGATCACTCAATAGGAGAGAGAGTAGAAAATCAGCCTCAAAATTTTCCTTGAAGCGAAACAAACGATCTGAGTAATCCCCAAATAAGAATTTTCCCTCCATTTACTTGCATTCGGTGGATTTTCTATTTAATTATTGCTTTAAATAGAGAAGACTAATAGAGGATTAAGTCATTCAAATTATGAAGCTTAGTATTTGTCATAAAGCTTGACTTTGGTCACTAGTGAGAGTGACATTATGTCTACTAACTGTCTACCTTGAGTATAGGTACATGTAGAAAACAAGACGCAGAAAAACAGACTCAGGTGAAACTATTTTCAAATCACCGAAAGAACCATTTCATATCATCTTATTTCCCTAGGTTCATTATATGCCATTGTCGAGAGGTCCATTTCATATTATTCTATTGCCAAGATGATACAACACGATCATGAAGATGTATGTATGTGAGCATACATGGAATCAAGCCGAGGGAGTGTACGAGTTGAAGTGTGAAGAGGGATTTGGACACACCAAATCCTCCCCTACATACACTCCATAGGCACCTTTTATCTTCCCTTCATTAAGGTCTTTTGGGATATTTCACTTATGTTTGTAATAAGCTTATAAATAGACTAGTTTAGGTCTTTAGTTATTTAGTTGTTGAATGATATTGTAAGACATAACTTGTAACACCTTTCTTCTCTTATGGAGAGTGTAACACCATAGTTGTAGGGCTTGGAAAGGCCACCTAAACCGAAATGAGGGTGATGCTAGTGTGGAATCACTAGTATTACAAAACATTGTTAGAAACCTTGGTGCTTGAGTGGTTAACGCCCTATTGTGTCATGGTAATAGTGTTGGTGTTTCTTTTACAATAGTTAAGGGTCTTAGTGTTTAAGATACACTTAGGTTATTAGTTCTTGTAAGAGTTGATGTCTCACTACCTAGCTTTATATTTCTTGTAATCGTGTTTGTGTTTTTTTTTCTAGTAAAACCGTGTATTATTGTTATTGTGTTGTTGTTCTCCTCATCTCGTTTTCATATTGTTGTTTGCTGTTTTGGTGTGAAAAACACCTTGTTACCTTGTTTTTCTTATTGTATTCTCGATTTTGGACTTGTGGCTGAGAGTTGGTGTCTTGTTATTCTCGGCCTAGTCTTGTGTTTGTGTCTTATTTTCGTGTTGTGGGTTGATTCCAATATCATTTGGTATCAAAGACATCATTGATTTTGTTCCAACAAAATCAATCTTGGGCTATCTCACTTGAAAAAAAAAGAGTTGTGTTCTTGAGTTTGGTGTTCTTGACCGAGAAAGTTGTTGTTCTTGTTGTAGTCTTGGATGAGACTTGTCTTTGAGTACTAGATCTAGGAGTATTCCGTGAGTCTTGGGTGTCATTAGTGTTGGTTTATTCTTCCCTAACACTAATAGAGTCAATATCCAAGTTGAACTCCTTTTTGTGTTGTGTTGTGCGGATTCAAGGTTTGGACGAAGTATTGTTGGTGTTGGTTTTGTGGATCCAAAAATTGGACGTTTTGGGTGTGTTGTTATTTTGAAATCCGAATTTTAAAGGTGTGTTGTTGGTAATGTTGTTGTGGATTTGTGTTTGAATAGGAGATGTTGTTGTTGGGAGGAACAATTTGAACCTTGGTCTTCAAATCCTTATTGAAAGTTCTTGATGTTCTTAAACCATCTTCATGTCTTGTGGCAAGAAGAACTTTTAATAGTAGTGATTTGATCTTAAGACTAAGTGGAAAGAGTGAAGTCTCTTGTTTGTCTTGAAACTAGTCCCAAAGTTATACCAAAGAACTAAGGGACAAAAGGGGCTTTTAAAAAGGCTTGTTGCCAAAAGAGAGAAAAAACTCTTTCCAAGGTTGACAAAAGAGGAAAGGGCTACCAACCCTTTAAAAAGATGTCTTTCCCAAAAGGTGCAAGACAAGTCAACCCTTTTGAATGTGAAAAGAGACTCCAAAAACTTGTTGGCTTCCCTCCAAAACTGATTTTGCTCTTCCACAAGTTGGAAAAACACTAAATTTTTCAAATTCCACAACTATTCCAAGGCTTCCACATCACTATCCACAACCAATCAAAGGCTGCCACATCACTCCTTATACAACTAACGTGTTTTCTATTTTGTAGTTAACTTCTTGGCCATAATGGAATCCATTTTGGTCCACCTTGATGCTATTTCCCGAGGCATGGCTAAGGCGAATGCGGGCCTTGAAAAATTAAGCTCGGATATGTCTACTATACTTGAGAGGTTGGATCGAATAGAGTCAAAGGAACTCTCGTGTTTCTACTCCCAAAATATTACATCCAACAATCAATCCTCCAAGACCAAATGCCATAAGCTAAGTTTCCAATCACCCTCAAAATCGAGACCTAAGTAGGCCACCTCCCTCGTAAATTGATCAAGTCCAACAAGAAGGACTTGGAAGCGAAATGCCTCCACTAAAAATGAACTCTCCTGTCCAAACTCCACAATCAAAGATCCACTTCACCAAATCAATTCTCTAAACCAAAGCTCTACTTCCCCAAAGTCGAGACATCCATATAGAGGTATATGGTAGAGAGGGACATGAAGAATATGGAATCTTTGATGATGCTTATATGATGGAAGACGAGTTGAGAGGAAGATGTAGGGATCAACAAGGAACCCGCCACCAAGTGAATATAGGAGAATTGAGGCGGATGAGATTGAGGGCCAATCTCAAGATGGAGAGGAAGTCGAGGTGCAAAATGAAGTTGGTGGTGAAGATGTTTGAACATATAATGATGCATGTGACATACATAATTGAAAAAGAAGAATCCGTGAATTTGAGGTCAAATTCCTCTCAAGATGGAGAGGATGATACGGGCACGATCATGAAGATGGATGTATGCAAGCATGCATGGAATCCAGCCGGGGGAGTGTACAAGTTGAAGTGTGAAGAGGGATTTGGACACACCAAATCCTCCCCTACATACACTCCATAGGCACCTTTTGTCTTCCCTTCATTAAGGGCTTTTGGGACATTTCACTTGTGTTTGTAATAAGTCTATAAATAGACTAGTTTAGGTCTTTAGTTCTTTAGTTGTTGAATGATATTGTAAGACATAACTTGTAATACCTTTCTTCTCTCATGGAGAGTGTAACACCATAGTTGTAGGGATTTTAAAAGCCACCAAAATCGAAATGAGGGTGATGATAGTGTGGAATCACTAGTATTGCAAAATATTGTTAGAAACCTTGGTGCTTGAGTGGTTAATGCCCTCTTGTGTCATGGTAAGAGTGTTGGTGTTGCTTTTACAATAGTTAAGGGTCTTAGTGTTTAAGATAAACTTAGGTTATTAGTTTTTGTAAGAGTTGATGTCTCACTACCTATCTTTACATTTCTTGTAATAGTGTTTGTGTTCGTTTTCTAGAAAAACCGTGTATTGTTGTTATTGTGTTGTTGTTCTCCTCATCTCGTGTTCATCTTATTGTTTGCTGTTTTGGTGTCAAAAACACCTTGTTACCTTGTCTTTCTTGTTGTATTCTCGATTTTGGACTTGTGGCTAAGAGTTGGTGCCTTGTTGTTCTTGGCCTAGTCTTGTGTTTGTGTCTTGCTTCCGTGTTGTGGATTGATTCCGCTATCACAAAGGGCCATGCCGAGAGGTCCATTTCATGCCATTTTCAAGAGGGCCATTTCATATCATCTCATTGTCAAGAGTTCCATTTAATATCATCTCATTACCAAGAGGGCCATTTCATGCCATTGCCGAGAGGGCCATTTCATGCCATTGCCAAGAGGTCCATTACATATCATCACCGAGAGGGCCATTTCATGCCATTGCCAAGAGGGCCATTGCATATCATCGCTGAGAGGGATATTTCTTTCCATTTTCGAGAGAGACATTGACTATTATCATTGAGAGGTCCATTTAATGACATCGCCGAGAGGGGCATTTAAAGCCATTACTGAGAGGGCCATTTCATGCCATTGCTGAGAGGGCCATTGCATATCATCACCAAGAGGGCCATTTTATGCCATTGATGAGAGGCAATAACATTTAATATCTATTGACATGCAAGACACAAATACTGGCTTCGAGGATATCATAGCATTTAATATCTATTGACACGCGAGACACAAACGTTGGCGTAGAGGATATTATGGCATTTAATATATTTTAACATGTGAGAAACAAATACAGGCATCAAGGATATCATAGAATTTAATATCTGTTGACACGTGTGACACAAATGCTGGCGTTGAGGATATTATGGTATTTAATATCTGTTGACACGCGAGACACAAATACTGGCATCAAGGATATCATGACATTTAATATCTATTGAAACGCGAGACACAAACGCTAGCGTCGAGGATATCTCATCATGAATCAATATCTAAATGTATCAAAAGCCCATGATTTGAAGGAATGTCTTTAAGTCGATATCTGAAAACGAATGACATATGAGACTTCCTAGAAATTGACAATCCTAGGGTTATCTATAAGTCATATTATTTGTTATAGGGTAGTGTGCAAAATTACCTATGAGTTGATAGTCCATAGGTCATCCATAAGCCACAATAACATCCTAACCGGATAGTGTGCAAGGTTACCCTAAGATCATTAGTTTGAAGGTTATCCATAAGTCACAGCTAAATCCTTATCGGAGAATATGCAAGATTATTAAATTGATACGTCTAAGGGTTCTCTATAAGTTGCGTCATATCCAAGATCGATTATGTACAAGATTACCCAAAGACTAGCAATTTTAGAGATTTCAATAAGTCATATTGTATCTAAGGTCGGATGATGTGCAGGAACATGTAAGAGCTAGCGATTGGAGGGACATCAGTAAGTCATCTCTTATCTAAGGCGGATAATGTTTAGGATTATCTTAAAAGCTAGCAACTCAAAGGATATCGTTAAGTCACCTCATATTCAACATCAAATAATGCGTATGATTATTCAAAGATTGATAATTCAAGGAAAATCTATAAGTCGTATCGATACAAAAGATGCGCTAGACTTAACCAAGGTCACATGCAAAGAATCATTATCTATAATTGGAGAGGTTATCATTCCACATATAAAAAGAATTTTAGGTGACCAAAAGGTTTGCCGTATCAGCATAAGATTACACGGTTGCAGGAACCGTTATGCATAAAGTATCGTTGGTGGCAAAAGGGTCACCCCACTTTGAAGAGATATTCATTCGACAAATAAGATAATTATGCAATAACCAAGTAGGTTGTTGTGTTTGTTGTCGCAAGTTATTTCCTTCCAAATAGGTACATGAAAGTATGACTTTGCTTTTTAGGCAACAAATCATGTGGAGATATGGTAAAAGACTATATATTTCTTTTGTGAATTATGTTTAGCACTAACAATTTTTGAGACATTGTCGAGAGCATCTGAGAGGATAAAATCTCAAATCAAAACCAATGGTTTGGATGACTATAGATAGGACACATCACGAAGTGGAACTCTTTCTTAGTAGCAAAATGTGACATAGTCTAAAGTGGGACGTCAAGCTCTTTGGATGTGATATAAAGGATGATCTCCACCACCATCAAACCACATCCCTGTTAGAAGGCATGTGGGTTTTTGGGATCTTTCAGTTTCAGCTTCACCTTCAGGATATATCTAAACTCATACTGAGGGTAAACTTTTTTTGCTTTCAAGTCTGAGTGATAGCATACCTAGAGTGTTGGAAATTATGTTCGGGTAGATTCTTACCTATGGATGTGAAGAGCTCCAAATTCATTGTTAAGAGGCTACAAGCCTCTTTTCCGCAACTCAATCAGCTTCTCACTCATCCTAAGCCAAAGATTGTCTAAAATAAAGGACTATATTTTTTACCAATTGAGTCGAACTACAAACAGTCTGATTCCCTGAGTCTCGGGGATATGTAGGCGAGGATCTATGTAGAAAACTCGATTGCATTCCAACTCCCCAAAATTCTTTTATTCTCCATCTTTTTGGTTTTATCAAACACTCGAAAACTGAGATAGCTTGCGGATTTTTTGAAAATCGTGCTTTAAGTCAAGCTTTATGAACTACAATATCCTGAATTGTCATGTAACCTGATATATATAGGAAAACTGATACCGAAGTCCGGCAATAACTCCATAAAACTCATGAGAAAATCAATCTCTTTCAGAAATAAATTTGTGGTTGGATAAAAATTAGGAATGTCAAGCTCCCTTTGCCCAGGGTTACTTGCATCCACCCTACCCAAAGGGAGGGGACAGTTGTTGACACCTAATTTTTTCCCTCCATGACTAAATTTAACCTTGAGTTTCTTCAATTTTTAGTAAAATTAAAATATTTATTTCATTCGGATAAATGCGCTCTAAAATATTTATTTGGATTAATTCTGTCATTTAATTAACGATTATACGTTTTCATATTTACATATGCAAAATTGTATAAATTTTGTTACTTAAATGAATATTTTTATCAAAATTAAAATTTTAGTGACTAAGCCTGAAAATTAATCTAAACGGATAAAGTCTTGATTTAAATAAGATAAAATACTCAATTACCCCCCTGAACTATACCCAAAAAGGTTATGACACACCTCAACTTAAAGGGGGTCCTATTACCCCCTGAACTAATTAAAAGTATAATTTTGACACCTTTAGTGCCTACGTGGCACATACATGGCACACTCGTGTGCCTACGTGGACACTTTAGTGTGTTGTACCACATATGTGCCATGTATGCACCACGTAGACACTATGAGTGTCAAAATTATACTTTTAATTAGTTCAAGGGGGTAATAGGACCCCCGTTAAGTTGAGGTGTGTCATAACCTTTTTGGGTATAGTTCAGGGGGGTAATTGAGTATTATCTCTTTAAATAAAATTTGTTCTCAGAATTAATTTACTTGGAGAAATATTTATTTGATTTTATTAAATCAAGATGCTCAGGATTAAAGGAAATATTAATTCGTATTGAATTTTAATTTAATTTAGCCAATCTATTATATTTGACCATAAGTGAAATCAAATTGGCCAAAATTGCAATGCAATCGGTCAATTGATTTTTAATTTGGTCAAAATTAAATAAATTTGGCTAAATTTTAAATCTCAATTGGGTTTATATTTTTAAGGAATCCAAAATTTCCCAAAACTCTCATAATTTCTATCCAATTCCCAGCTAAATCAAATTCAAATCCCAAGTTTCAAATTTGTACTAGATAGTATAATTCCGCCTCAACCTTGTCCTTTTTTAATTTTGAAATTCATAAATTGTACTACATTGTATAATTCCCCCTCAACCATGTCCTTTTTTCAAATCAAATTTTGAAATTCAAAAACTATACTACATTGTACAATTTTCTCCCTTAACCTTATCTGTTTTTCAAATTCAAATTTTGAAATTCAAAATTGTACTACATTGTACAATTCTCCCTCAACCTTATTCTTTTTTCAAATTCAAATTATGAAATTAAAAATTGTACTACATTGTACAATTCCTCCCCTTAACCTGGTCCCTTTTTTAATTTTAAAATTAAAAAATTATACTACATTGTACAATTTCCCCCCACCTTATCTTCCACCCCACCTTATCTTCAATTTTTAAAATTCCAAAAACACTCCTAAATATTTTCTCCCACATTGATGGATTAATAGAATTGGATCACCATCCTTTTCTATAAATACTACCACTATTTTTGTTGAAGGAGGAAGTTTCAAAGAGAAAAAAAAAACTCTCAAAGAGTGGGAAAAACTTTTAAGAAAATCGTTAAATTTCTTCTCTTTAATAAAAATTTTCAAGCGGTAGTCTAATCGGGGTTCTCGAAAGATTGCTTTTCTGTGGTGATCAAGACTCTGAAGAGAGCTTCAAGTCCCATTTTTCTACCCCAAAAAAGGTAAACACACCTTTTCCTTTTTAGTTTTATTATCATTTTCTTCTTCATCTCCTTTTTCTTCGTAGTTCATAGTTGTAATGGTGTTTGTTGGGATTGTTTGTTGTAGACGATCTTGAAGTCCATAGGACGTTGTGGTATCAATATTATGGTTATTTTCACGTTCATGGTATAAAAATGAGCTAGCAATCGTTGAACGTGTTTCTTTGGATTTATTCTTTGCTTATTATGGATAAACTTTCAATCTCTGCTTAAAAAACGTGTCCATGCCTTGTTTAAACTCATTGTTGGTAGATATGTTTATTTTTAGCATGTAAAGTTATTTTCTTTATGTTGAAAAGAATAGTTTATATTTATTGTTTCGCCTTTTGAACTTATTCTTTGATTATTATGGATAAAATTTCAATCCTTGCTTTAAAAACATACTCATGTCTTGTTTAAACTCATTGTTGGTGGATATGTTTGTTTTAAGCATGTAAAGTTATTTCCTTTATGTTGAAAAGAATAGTTAATATTTATTGTCTTGCCTTTTGATTTTATTCTTTGATTATTATGTATAAAGTTTTGATCTTTGCTCAAAAGAAGTACTCATACCTTTCTTTAAATTTATTGTTGGCGGATATGTTAGTTTTTAGTATGTAAAGTTGTTTCTTTTATGTTGGAAAAATAATTACTATTGTTTGTTTCGCCTTAATAAAATAGTAATTGGTTAAGTCAAGAATTTGTCATTTGTTTGCTAATTATTTTAATGGATTTCAGAGTCCTCATATAAGAGATGAAGTGTTAACTTTATTTTCCATCCAAGATGTTTATTCATCTTTTGCATGTTGTCTTGTCAAAATAATGAGAAAGTTCAAACTTTTGTGGCTAAATAGAATTATTTAGATATTTTTTAGTCATGCATAGTATGATTGTTGAACGATATTTCACTTTTAGAGATGCTAAACTTTTATTCTAATTTTTTTACTCCAGATTGTTATATGTGCTCTTTGTGTGTGTAAAAACTTAATTCATGTCTCTCTTTGATTCATAATATCAAAAGAGAATCAGCGATGTCTTACAAAGATAAATCATAGGTCGTTACATTTTTTTCCTAAAGTTGGCCATGATTTGAATGTATGAATCTTCGTTAATGTCACCTTAATTGAAATTTAAGAATTCCCTTTCTTGAAAAGTTAGCCTTTATTTTCTTTTGTTATATGGATTAGTGTCTATGTTTGTTCAATTTTAGAAGTCATGGGTATTTTTATTATTGTCTCATCCCTTTATTTTCGCAATCTTACGTTTTTGTTCTCGCATTAATTCATTGAATATGACTTTCTTCCTTTTACCTTTATTCATTCTTAATATGAACATAAATCATGAGACATGTAAGTGGGTATCTTTGCTTTGCATTTTACCTGTTGACTCTTATTCTTATTATGCGTGTGCAAGTATGCTTATCATTGTCATCCAAAGATTGGTTCTTGATATTTTCATTTGCTTTGAAATGTGTCACTTTTATGCCTTGAACGTATATTAATTTCCTTATCTTTTCTTTGTATGCAAAAAATATCTCGAGTCAAAATGAACTCCTCTCCTCTTGCATTTCGTAATGGGTCAATAAGGCCTACCTCTTTGAGTCAAGTTCGAAGTTTAAACCCAAGGTCGACTATATGGCGTGCGGGTGCAAGAAGATCGAAGAAGAAGGAAATGGGTCAAAACCCATCGATGAAGTCTCTAATAGACTTAAGAAGTCTCAATTTTTATTATTGTCTTATTCTTTATTGATTTATTTATTTATGGATTTGTTCATTCATTTGGGCCTCAAAGCCAAAGTTATAAATTAATATAAGTGAAGTAGGTTGTGGGTCGAAAGCCCAATATTTATATTAGGACAGGTGATGATGGATCGAAAGACCAAATTAGATCAGGACAGGTTTATTGATTTAGGCCTAATGGCCTAAGTCTTTTAGTTTTCCCCTTACCCTTTTATGTGCTAGTTATTATTACTGTTCTTAGGCCTAGTTAAATTCCCTACTGAGTCATTAAAAAAACTTATTTTGCATAAACCTCCAAAGAATATATATTTTCTTTTCAAAAATCAACTTCTCTTTTTTCGATGTTAGTCAAAGTGGTTTTCAAATAATCCAGATAACCGCAAATTAGCGGATATTTTAGGTGTCTTAAAACCTTCCTAAAATGTTAATAGGAACCGCTTACCCGGAATTTCCTTACAGACCTAAGTCTTTTTCTATTTTGAGACTTAGGATTTTATTTTAAAGTTTTCTTAATTTCTTTTCAAATAAATTAATTAAGTGGCAACTCTGTGATTTCTTAGATTGTTTTGAAATTTTCTTTAAAGTTTCGAAATAGTTTAAAAAATTGAAATCAATGTTTTCCAACCCTTTGAGTTAAAAAGGGATAAAACAACAATGCAATGATGTAATGATAGTGACACTTACATATATACCTTGCAAGTCTCAATGCTTTAGGACAATACCCATAGGGGGTTTGCAATCCATATACTTTTATTACCTCAGTATACCTTATTGGAAAATGACCTTGACCCAGGCTTTTCATTATTTCATAGCTAACCTTGTCGACAATGACCTCGACCAAGGGGTTTAATAAAAAAAATTATTTACTTTCAAAATTACTATTTTCCAGTGGTACCAAAATCTCATAAATATGTATGTATGAAATGAGGATGTAATGATCACAATCAATCGGTATGAAGATAATGATTAATTAAATAAAACTATAAAAGAGCTCATAATTAACTAAATATTCTAATAATTCATGATCTTAGCTCTCGCTCGACACCACTATAATGAATAGTTATGTAATACATCAACGCTATCATTCCAAACATCTCACTTGGGTATTACTATCATGATAGAGGCGATTAATGCTCAAACAAGGAATATAACTTCTACTCAAGCCCCCGGACTAGCATTACAACATCCAACAAGACATTTACTACATATGTAAGGTCTATGATGTCAAATAAAGCTCCAAAACGGGCAACACACAACATATATAATATATCAAGTCAACAACAATATACATATAAGCCCCCATACGGGCACAGGATAATGATAACAGCCTCGAAATGTAACTTTCATGGCTAATTTTCTTCCCCATAGCATACTTTACATGCAAGTTCACTATCCAACCAGTTTGAAGAAAGTTAAGCCAAAACCTACCTCAAAGTGCCAAAATCCCTAGAACCATCAACGCAGAGTCTTTTCCTATCGAATAGTCTCGGGGTAAGATAAATCTATCAAATACATAATCTATGTGTCAAAAGAAAGCTAATGATACCCATATCGACTATTTTTAAGACGGGTCCAAAATAAGTTCGAAATAAGTTCGACATCAAAAGAGGGTAAAATTAAAATTTTATTTTAAAAACATATTCTCTATAACAATAGAAATCTACAACTAAAAATTTACACGAAAAAAAGTTGAAAATAAGTTTCAAATAGATGAAAAACTATTTTAAGAGTTTACTAGAAAAAATTCCAAATTCTAGTTTGCAAACAATATTAAAAGGTGTTTTTGATGATATAATAACTAGAAAATAATGAAAGAATGAATTTGGAGTCTACCCAAGTAATAATGGTAGAGAAAACACTAAGAATTTCCCTTTTACAAGGCTCCAAGGTCCAAAAAATGAAAGAAAATTATGAAAATGAGCTATTTATACCATTCTTTAAACTGTACCTAGGGTCAACATTGACTGGCCAATAATTAGGCCTTTGCATTCATGGCCATCCCTTTGCATTTTCCAAGGCAGGTAACCCTAACCCATTGCATTCGTGAAGGTCTAGTCTCATTCGCGATATGGAAGCACACACAACATCATTGCGATGAAAGATTCTTTCCTTACTAGTGTTTGCCGTCAAGGGTCCGCGTTCGTGATAAAGGGTCTTTGCACTAGAAAATGTTAGTGCACCAGCTGGTTTTTCATCACTTCAAAGTCACCGAATGGACCCTCGAGATTTGTTTGCGACCCCACAAAACAAAACCAAAGATGCTATAGGCTATTTTCAATGTTTTGGATTCAATGGCAATGCCAGATTTTTTAAAAGAGGCAGTTTATAATAATTTAGCCCCTAAGATGCCATTTTGGATTATTTCACTAGTTTTTATTCAATGGGTCGAAATACAAAATAAGGCTCAGGCTCAAAATACCCATGCTACTAGCTCAAAATCAATGCTTCAGATCTAATAAAATTTTTGAAATTACCATCTTGTGCTTGAAACATAAAATATTTACTAAAATCAAACTCATATCTTTTAAAGCCTCTAAGAATCTCAAACTCTCCCAAATCACTTTCGAATGCATCAGGGACTATGTCAGTCCCCCCCCCCCCCATCTCACAAATAGCATGTAACAACTAGGGAAAGAAAAAATGGTTAAAATACACAAAAGAGGAATTTCACAATTAAGGTTGTTACATTATCCACTACTAAACACTAGTTTGTCTCAAACTAAAAAGAAAATAAGGTACCTGAAGCAGTAAAAACTTGGGGTATCTATGAAGTTTGTCAGATTCGACCTCCCAGATAGACTCTTCAATAAGGAGATATCTCTAATAGACCTTCACTAAATTAATACTCTTAGATTTCAATTTTCTAGTCTACTGTTTAGGATGACAATAGGATCCTCCTCAAAGAATAAATCATGGTCCAACACAGTGGAATTCCATCAAACCACATGTACATCATCTGTATAGTATCTCTTCAACATGGAAATATGGAATACATGATGAGCATTTGATTGATGTGGAGGCAAATCTAGCCTATACACCACATCGCCATATTTTGCAAGGATCTTGAAATGGACAATGAACCTAAGACTTAGCTTTCCTTTGTTCTCGAACATCATCACACCCTTTATGGATAAAAATTTCAAACAAACTCAATCTCCAATCATGAATGATACATCATGGGTATGACAGTTGGCATATCTCTTCTGCCTTCTTTGGGCAGCCAATAGTCTCTGCTGAATCAGTCTCATATGATCCATTGAATTCTTCAATAAATAAAAAGATGCCATCTAAATGCTGGAATGATAATTGTTGTTGTAGGCAAACTCCACTAGAGTTAAGTACTGGTTTATATGACCTCCAAAGTCCATGAAACAGGCTCGAAACATATCCTCTTGTACCTGAATAATCCTATCAAATTGTCCATCTATCTGAGGATTAAAACTCGTGGTCAAATCAAGTTGAGTGCGCAACTCACTCTAAATTGTGCTCTAATAATTTGAGGTATACCGAGTACCTCCATCAGATAAAATAGAAATAATGACACCATGTAATCATACAATATCCCTAATGTAGATCTTGGCCAAATTATCCATATTATAATTTGTTGTCATAGGTATGAAATGCATTTATTTGGTCAATCAATCCATAATTACCCTAAATAAAATCAAACTTCCCTAAGGTCGTAGGTAGACTAGCTATGAAATCCATGGTGATCCGTTCCCATTTTGACTCGATAATGGACACCCTCTACATCGTACAACCCAATCATTGATGCTCATATTCACCTTTTGGCAATTCTAAAACTTAGCCACGAACTCCATAATATTCTTATTCAGACCACTCCACCAATAATGTTGCTTTAGATCATGGTACATTTTGGTCGCCTATGGATTCACTACAACAAATGTGATATATAGCTATGAAATTACTAGCTATGACTTGAAATTCGTCACTAATCGTTCACTTTTTGTAACAAAAACAACATTTCGTGCTTACATACACGAGGAGCATACTTTTAGTAACGAAACACAAAATTTGTAGCAAAGTTTTGTCCACTAAATTTTTCCACCAAACAATGGATTGGCGTCATTTTTTGAGTACTATTAGCCACAAATTTTAAGTTATTTGTGACACATTATTTTATCACTAATGATGTTCTCATTTCGTGACAAATTATTTTTTGTCCTAAAATTAGTTAAAGTTTGGATATGATTTTTTTTTTTCGCAAATGATATACTGATACACTAGTGACAAACCATTTTTTTCATAAAATTTATTAAATTTTGGATACAAAAAAATTCGTCACAAAAAATATATTGATATATTAGCGATAAATTAGAATTTATAGTTAATTATTGTAATTTTGGCCATAAATTATCTAAAATTTTGTGGCTTATGTTACAATGATTAACTATTATGTTACAATGATTAACTATAACTTCTAATTTGTCGCTAATGTATCAATATATTTTTTGTGATGAAAGTTTTTCGTATCCAAAATTTAATTAATGACAAAATAGGGTTTGACACTAATGTGTCAATATATTTTTTGTGACAAAAGATTCGTATCCAAATTTTAACTAATTTTAGGACAAAAAATGATTTGTCACGAAATGAGACCATCATTATAGTATATCTATATACTGACATAGTATGATGAAAGGTTACTTCAGTCCTTTAATGTGACACTCCTTAGTATATCGTCACATTATATTTATATATTGGCATAGTATCAATGACTTTGACGACTACTTCAATTCTTCAATTAGAGGACTACTTCAATTCTTCAATTAGACTTCCTCAGTATACCATTATAGTATATCTACATATTGATATTTTATCATGGAGGGCCGCTGAAGTCCTTAAATGAAACACTCCACATTCTTCCATGATGCCATCGTGATTTATTTATATACTGATATAGATCATCCTTCAGTGAGACACTCTTCAATCCTCTATGTTACCATCATTATACATCTATATATTGACATAGTATCATGGACGACTGCTTGAATCCTTCAATAAGACAATTAGTATACCACCTAGTATATTAGTATATATATATATATTTCTCTATGATAACATGCTAGTATATGGTATAATGTGATGATAAATCGACCAAGTTTCAATGAAGAAATTAAGTATTCCTCCATGATATTATATCAATATATAGATATACTATGATGTTATTATAGAGGACTAAGGAGTGTCTCATTGAAGAATGATATCATGTGAGTAGATAGATATACCATATATTGTGGTATATTAAGGAGTATCTCATTGAAAGACTAAAGTAATCCTCAATGATATCATGCAGTAAAAATATATATTATTATGGTATAATAGAAGACTGAGAAGTTTCTTGTTTGAAGAATGAATATATAATAAAAAAACTTCTCAGTCTTCTATTATACGATAATAATATATATTTGTACTGGCATGATATCATAGAGGATTGCTTTAGTCTTTCAATGAGATACTCCTTAATATACCACAACATATTGTATATCTATATACTCGCACAATATCATTGTTCAACAAGACACTCCTTATTCCTCTATATTACCATCATTGTATATCTACATATTAATATAATATCATGGAGAAATACTTAATTTCTTCATTAAAACTTGCTCGATTTATCATCACATTATATCATAAACTAGCATGTTATCATAGAGGACTACTTTGATCCTTCAATGATAAACTCCTTATTTCTATATATATAAAATATTTCAAAAAAAAAAAAAAAGAATCAAAGGATCATAAAGTTTGTAACAAGTAATGTGCACTATATTGAAATGTAATACCGTTAGTCATAATTATTTTCTCGACACAAATTTAATTATCTACAGTATGTTTTATAAAGTAATTATAATATGTCAATATTATATAATTGGAGCGCTAAATTCAATATCTCCATAAAATAAGTATTGTAGACACACGAATGATAAAATACATTTTAGTCATACAAGATTAGAGCAAATGAATAAACAAACATATTCATTAGAAGGTCCAAATAGCATCCATTGAAGAGATTAGAAATATGATTATTAAATGAATTATTCAATAGTTTTCTTCTGCATTTTAATTTATTTTCAGTTGCATTTTATTTTGTATGCATATAAATTACGTTTAAATTTCTTCTAAAAGTAAGTTTTATTTTCTCGACAGTTATTTTTATTTTACTAGTATGAAGAAAGAAAAAAAGAAACAATAAACATCCCTAGAAATCAAGACATTATTGGGTAATTGGACTCAAAATTGAGAACGTGCGGGTATAATTTCCTCTCCCCAATTCATGAAACCTTTCAGCAGGGCTCAATTCCCTCTCTTCATTACCTTTTCTATTGACTAAGTAGGCACAATACGAACAAGACAGGTTTCTACTTTGTCTTACACTTTCTTATTTTTTGTTGCTTTATATGATCTTTGTTTAGTTCCAATGCTAAGTCCCTTATACCCAAAATTATTTAGAGTAGGCTTATCAATCTATGCATTGACTATAAATCTTATCTTTTTCAGAGTCGATGTTGTGAGATAAATGGTTACGTGCTTTTGAAAAGAAGGGTTTATTGTGAGAGATTGTACCTTTGTATTAGCTGAAATTTTAAGTGTTCATTGTGATGGTAAAAAATAAGCATCTCACTGTTATTGAATTTAAAAAACTCACAATACATTTTGCAATAGAATTGCCAGACTAAATAGTACAACTTAGAAATCAACTGGATACTACTTTAGACATACATAACTCAAGTTTTCTTGATTGAAAGTCGAAACCAGTCTCAGTTTTTTCTATTAGATCTACTTCCTATTAATGAAATAGAGTTAGACCTTTAGGATCATTTTGTGCTCTTTAAGATTGAATACTAGTGGCAACAACTTTGGTTTAGTACGAATTTGTATGTGCTACTGTCTTTAGTTTAGGACTTGATGGTCTATTAGAATATATTTAGAAAATTCTAGAGATACTGTAATTTCTTTAGGCATTAATCATTATTTGAGAATCTAGGTTGTTTACGATTTGGTGAAAGATCAGATCAAATCAAATCAAACTAAATCAAATCAATTTTAAAAAAATCAACGTCGAATTTGATCTTAAATTTTAAAAGCTGACAATATTTGATTTAGTTTTGATTTTACTAAAACATAACAAAAAAATAAATTGATTTAGTTTTGCTCTTAATCAAAACTCGAGTCAAACCGGATCATGAACGCCTCATTTGATATTACAATTTTAGATAGGTTCAATAATGAACTTTAGCCTACTAATATACAACTTGAGTAGGATTAATTTACTTTTAAGATAGTCCTTTTGAATGGGTAAATTACTGTAGTAAGCCATTTCTCAGATAATAAGTAATCCATTATACATGGTCTAGAATTATTTGAATGTTAAGTTAGATAATTAGAGTAATGATAGTCAAAGATGCAATTAATTCAAATGTCTCTAATAACAAGTAATCTAGTATTTCGCGGAGAAAATCTAATTTAGTGGCTTAATCTTTGCTTCTTTTTATGATAGTCAAATCCAAATTTATCCATTTTCTCTTTTCGTCTTGGTTTACAATTATTTTACTTTCTAATAGTTTCTTACATTTCTTGAGAGTTGAAGATAATTTTCATGATGGTAAAATTTTTATCATCGTGGTGCCTTTAGTTGTCTAGCTTAATCGATCTCATTCATAAGCCTGAATGTAGATATAGACACATGTTGCCCTAAGATCTAATTGTTGATAGACATAGGCTCCCCATAATCATCGAGCATGAATCTAAGGAAACACAGAGGGAAATAGAGCGAACAAACTAATCAAGATAATAATTTTTGTCTTCGAGACATGGAGCAATCTGTCTATACTTAGCAATCTTGGCATGTATCTCCTGGATGATTTACTTGATTATCTGGGCAATAGCCTACTTTTTGTTTAGGAAAACTCTAAAATTCCTTTCTCTCTCTTTCTCTCCTCACGTGGTAAGTTGTTGACTTGCTGCAGAATGAGATCTTCCATTGTCATATTTAACAACCTAATTTAGTTCATCATTCTAATCTTTAGCTCTCTTGTAATGCCTAACTATGACAACTACTTTTTTCAAACGGTAGCAGATACGTCACTAGCAAAGAACAAGTGTGCTATAATCTCATGATCATGTTCACAGAGAGGATAAGCTTGATCATTTACAACCCCCATGTGAACAATCTGTTTCTAGTTCATAATCCAACCAATGCAGCCAGTCTTTGGATAAAAATCAACCTAGGAGATTTTTGAGGTTCATATGGGTGATCGCAACTAATACTAGTTTGAGATTCACTATTTTATTGTTTTATGATATGCTTCGTGGACTTGATGATATTGTCTAGTTTTTTAACTTGAAAAATATAGAAAAACTGGTTGTTTCTTTAATAAAAGAATATTAGCAGAAAAACATTGACCTTTGAACTCAACTGGTTGTCAAAATTTTGTGATCACTGAAAATACTAATTAAGTTTAGAGTATTGAACTATATTAAATTCCTTGGAATTTCAACTGACTAAGAAGTTCTAAAAGGTATCTTCAAGTTCTGGATTTATTTTGGTGTTGATTCATTTGAACTTGAAACTCCAATTGAGAAAGCACCAGTCTCATTTCCTGCTAATTTTATCAATTCTTTGCGTAGCAAAATGTAAGACCCCGCAAAATTCTAAGCTTAATTCAGTCCTTTAAAGCTTGTTAACGGGTCCCAGACTTAGAAAATTTTTAGCTAAGTATTCATACTTGGAGTTATTTTAGCCTTCATAGTTGACGATCTTATTTCGCGACCCTTATGACCATTAAATATCGATCTTTAAGTTGCTTCATGATCAGGAATGTCAATAGGTGTTCTCGGACGAGTTTCAAATTTTTCGGACATCATTTGAGGCACGCTTGGGAGTCCAAACCAGTGAATCAACGCGATCTCTACGTGCCACGTCGCCTATCACGTCGATGAATATTTTTTCCCAGTTTCCAGTGTCAAATTCCAGTGAGTCGACATAGACTCGGCGCGGAGCGGCAGCCATAGCGTCGATCCCATCAATACAACGCGTCGGGCTACGCGTCACTGGACCTGTTTTCAGTCATTAAAAGACTTCGTCCTCAGGGGTATAAATGGGATATTTTTCCACGACTATTCATCCCCAAAAACATGAAATTCAGCTCCCCTTAAGCAAATTACACCCATTCTCTCTCAAATTGCTCAAGAACAAACCCTAGGGCTTTCCATTCAAGATTCAAATACCAAGAATTTCACAATCAATCTTCAGGAATTCAAGCATTAAGGTATGTGAAGTGTTCATCCATGGGATCCTTCCACCCTTGGAGTTTAATAAACTCTTTTAAAAACTTTAATTTAATTGATTTGATGAATTCTATGTTGGAGTTAAGAATGATCATGATTATGATGTTAATTGGGTTTCTATTCTATGGTTTATTACAATTTCATGTGCAATTACTTAACATGTGTGTAGTATCATCTGAATTCATGTTAAACCCTTGATTTAGTAATTTGGGATTAAAGTTATGATGTCTACATGTTATTTAGTATCATGTGTAAGCTTATACCTCACATGTGTTTGGTAAAATTCCTATGTGAATGAAATAGTGCCATTATAACATGATAGCATGTATTCCCCATTCATGTATCTGTAAATGCATTATTATTGTTTGCTAAAACATCTCAATGAGTGAATTTAGGCCAAGTAGCCATTATTATGTTTTCAAGATTTTGCCATGATTTACTTTGATGCAATCGAATCCTGGAGGTATTTAATATCCGATTATTTAGCTATTTACCTAGAGCTAGTGTCAGTTACATAGTCGTATCAGTCATGTCACAATTAGTACAATTCAGTCAGTTATAGAATTCAGTAGAACTCAACCAGATACAAAACTTAGGAAAAATCAGTAAACTCAGCCTCAGTCCAGTCCAGTTTAGTATACTCAGTTCAGTATCTTTCAGTTGGGAGTAGGATTCAGCATTGAGTGAACCCAAGAATGGGGGATCACCTGCCAGTAGAGGGTGTGATCCTTAGAAGCAGTCCTTGTGTTCCTGTAATACCCGTACCTTGTTCTTAGCTTAAAATCATCTCAAGGATGTTAGAACTTGCGTTGAAATATGAATCTATTTTTGTACACATGGTAATTCTTAAGATTTTCACTTTCTATCATGTGGAAAATTGAATAATCTTTCCAACGATACCAATTTTGCCCAAATACGGTATCAGGAGAAAAGTTATGGACATTTTACGGAAGCAGTTTGGACTGCCCAGAACCGACAGACAGGTCGACGGACCATCGCTAGCCCGACGGACCGTCGAGCTGGTCATCGCAACTGAGGTAGTGGACCTTCTTTCTATCTAAAAACAATGGTAGAAGCCGACGGACCATCGGTATATCGATGGACCATCAAAGCCTGCTGTCGCACTGAGGTAGTGAAACTCGTTTCTGCCCAGGTCCGACGGTCAGGACCGACGGACTGTCGCCCAAGCCCGTCGTACCATACGTTCAGTATTTTTAGGCCATTTTTAAAAGGGTATTTTGGTATTTTACCACCCGTTTACATACTTAGTTAAATCTGGCCAGAAATCACATTCTCATTATTCATTCATAACATCAAGATAAGGTTTCTCTCAAGATCAAAATCCAAGAACTAGGGTTAAATCCTTCTTCAAGAAATTCAAGAAAATTCAAGAATCAGTCTAGAAATTCTCCAAGAATCTTCAAGGATCTATCATCCCAGGTATGCATAGTGTTCATTCATGGACTCCTTTCATCCATGAAGCCCAAGAATTCCTTTTCTAAGTCATGTTTATGGATTTTCTTTATGAATTTCATGATTAGGCTGCTCTAGTTTATGTTGATAATGAGTAATTGAATTCTATTCCATGTTGGGTGATAAATTTTATGTGGGTTTGATTAGTATAGATATAGATTCATGCAAACCTATGACTAAACCCTTGAATGATGAAATTAGAATCGAATCATGATGTTTAATTGTTGTATAATGTTGTTTACACATACTATGCTTACCGTGTGTTTGATTAAATTCCTATATGAAGGAAAAGTGCCCAACTAGCATGATATCATGAAATCCACATGTATGTACAAGTTTATGCCTATCACCTATTTGATAAAATGCTTCAATAAATGAATTATGAATTATGGTAATTATTATGTGTTCAAGTAAGTCATGCTTTGTCAGTTTCCTTCTATCGAGTCCTGGGGGTACTTGTACCCGAAACATTAGTTGTGTGCCTAGAGCCATGTCATGTTTTCACGATACTCTCAGTCAAGCTATGATCCTTAGACTTTAGACAATCTTATGACTCAGGAACTCGCCATGATCTCATGAACTCAATCAATTGTCAGATACCAGTAGTATTCCATCAATCAACAGAATTTAGTAACTCAGTCCATGTTCAGTTCAGTAAATCATGTTCAGTATCTATTCATATGGGAGTAGAAATTAGCACCGAGTGAACCCATGGATGGGAACTTACTTGTTATATAAGGGTGTGATTCTTAAAAGTAGTTCTTGCATTCCAGAACTATGTAGCCAGCATAGGTTGAGACATCATAGACTGCTATATGAGGGTAGATGATATGGCTTAACCTTCTATATGAGGGTTCCCACCGTTCTTACTAGAGTTACCTGTTATATTAGGGTTACTCACATATTATCCTTACTAGTGGTGCGGTATTGACACCCTTCCAATCAAGGCACAGATTAGACCCCAGCTCAGCTATTATGACATATTTGGGGCATGTCGGTTAGATGACTACTTCCCACAGTTTCAGTAGCAGTATCATTCAAGAACTCAGATAGTTCTTCAGATTTTAGGACTGTCAGATAAAGTCAACTAAGATACAGTATGGAACTCAGCTAGTTCCATCAGATTCAGGACTGTCAGATACAGTCAACTCAGATACAGTACGGAACTCATCTAGTTCCATCATACTCAGGACTATCAGATACAGTCACTCATGTTATCAATTGTATTAGTTATCAGTATGTCATGTTATCAGTATTCAGGTTCAGAAATCGCGTTATCACGATATTAGTGTTGATTATTATGTCTCATGCATGTATTCTCACGCTCATGATAGTCAGTCTGTTATTATTATCGTTCATGGATATGAACCCCATGCATGTAGCCTACCTCACATACATACTAGTACATTCAGTCGTACTGACGCATTTGCGCTATGGTGTCTTATACCATAGGTTCAGAGACACGAGATCTAGAGCATCAGTAGATTCCAGATATCAGCAGTCAGAGTTAGAAATGAGTCTTTATCCTTCAAGGACATGATTATTTCTCTATTATCTTATTAATTAGTTTATTCGTTGGAGTTAGTTGGGGACATGTCCCATAAACTCCTTACTCAGACAGTTCAGTCAGTTAGAGGCTTTCCAGACTTTTATGTTCAGTTAATTTATTTCAGTTGTTTTGGGTATTTCATACCCCATGTAGATGTTATACTTTTCATCAGATATTATGTTTCAGTTTGAACCTTATGGCCTTTCAGTTCATGTTTTCGTGTTATTCAATATTCTATGTAGTAAACAGGTACAGATATCAGTCATGGATTAGCTCGTGGTCCTTCGGGGTAATGAGCACCGTGTAGCATTTTGGGCACCAGATTCGGGGTGTTACAGTACCAGAACTACGTAACCAACGTAGGTTGAGACATTAACCTACCAGTTGAGGGTTGATGAGGTGTCCTACCTGCCAGTTGAGGGTACCACCATTCTCATTCAGAGCACCTACCAGATGAGGGTGACTCAACAATTGTCTTTACCCGTGGCACGGTACTGCACCCTTCCAATTGGGGTTACAGATTGGACCCCAACTCAGTTATCTTATTTGGGACATGTTGGTTAGATGATTATCTCCCACAGTTTTAGTTTCAGTCTCAGTATAGAACTCAGTTCAGTTCTACAGAATCAGGACTGTCAAAAATAGTCCCCCAGTTATCAATCAGGACTGTCAGAAACAGTCACTCAGTTATCAGTAGTACAGTATCAGTAAACTCAGATATTAGTTAATCAGTATTCATAACTCAGTAACCAACGTTAACATAAACTCAGTTATAGTTTATGTATTCATGCATGTTCTCTCATTTAGTTATGTTCATGTTACTCAGTCAGTTATTGTTCATGCATATGAACCCATGTATATCAGCCTACCTCACTTAGCATACCAGTACATTCAAAGTACTGACGCATACTTTTCTTTTGCACTATGATGTCTTATATTATAGGTTCGGACGCACGGGCTACTGATCGTACTTAGCAGCCCAGCCGATCAGCAGCAAACTTCGTGGTGAGTCCTCATAGTTTGAGGACAGAGTATTATTTCAGTATTTCAGTACAGTTTCAGTAGTCAGAGTTAGTTGGGGGTTTGTCCCATCAACTCCATAATTCAGACAGTTAGAGGCTTTCTAACTAGAGTATTTTAGATGGATGTTTCAGTTTTCAGTATTCAGCTTTCAGTATTCAGTATTGGTCTTTTAGTTATGAACCTTACGGCATTTTCATCCTAACTTCCGCACTTATTTCAGTTATGTTATTATTACAGTGTTATTATTATTCAGTGCTCACAGCAGGTACCAGTCATGGGTTAGTCGGTGGTCCTTCGGGGTCGCTAGCACCGTGTAGCATCCGGGGTACAGACTCGGAGCGTTACACAAAATCTATTAAGATATATTAAGAATGGGTGCATTGAGAAATTTTATGTGATATTGCATTATTGTAATGGTACATGAAAAATGCATATGATGATAACAATTATCTGATTTTATCTTGCCACTATTATAATTTATCGCTTGTATGTCCTCCAACTTATCGAAGATCTAAGATTAAGGTAGAAGGTCAGTAGATAGAGAGCGTGTAGCACCTTTATGTGGAAGACACGAGGGTAATCTTCTCTTCCACTTTTCTCCCTACTAGCAGTGTTCCTGTTTAGTACTTGCATCGTATTTTCTAATTTATTCATTGTTACATGCCTTTCTATATGTGTCCATTTAGCCACTTCGTTGTTGTTATTTTTTTTTTTTTCCTTTCTAGTTTTTCTTGGTTTCCTGTTTTAGTGCTTTGTATCTTGCTTGGGCATTGTCATTTTCTCTTGCAAATATGCTTTATTTTCTTTCTTTTGAGCTGAGGGTCTATCGAAAACAACCTCTCTACTCCCACAAAGGTAGAGATAAGGTATATGTACATCCTACACTCCTCAGAACCCGCTTGTGAAATTATGTTAGGTATGTTATTGCTGATTTGTTATGATTTTCTGACTGAAACATTTTTGAGGCTCAACATTTGATCTGCAATGCTCCAGTTCATTTCCCTTCAGGTAGCTCTAGTTTGTGGTACCAATATCTTCGTATGTTTCGCCAACTATGTGATTTATTTTTAATTACTTTTAGGAGATAAATAATTTGGGAGTAAGCAAAGAACCGGAGGCGGATACACCATGAAATTAATTATCCTGAGATTTAGTGTACTTAGCTAACTATAGAAAATTAAAGATAAATTTATCTTAAGTAAATGACAACCAACATTTAGTACTATATTCAAATGACTCTATTTTCTATTCATGTTATATGTTAAGTGCAGATTTTGCGACACATATTAATGATTTTTATATTTTCCAGTAAGCCGAATTAAAGGGTTATGGCAGATATACAACTAAACTGTCTAACTAGCAAAAAGAATTCACTAAAATCTTAGTCTTATTACATCAAGAAACATAGCTAAAAAAGTTGCAACTTTTTATTCCGGGATATTACATAAAATTGTCTATTTGATGTAACCTTGCAGTACACTTCCTAATCAAGATATAATAATTACTTGTAAGTTTTACAAGTTCTATTTTTAAAATTTATCTCACTTGTTGTTAACTTGCTATTGTATTTGAATATACTTTAAATCAAATCATAATTTTCTTTTCTCTCTTCCACACGCATAGAGACTGTGAATTGAATCAGAACTAATTTGCAAGTCAAGTTTCACTGCGTTATTGGTATTTTGAGAAAGAGCCTTCACTTATCTAGCTTAGTTTAGGAGTAATATTTGTATATGTTGGTTAAGTTTTCTTGTTGGCATATTTTACTTTTATTTAAGGGGCTTGTAATGAGATATTATCTTAATTTAATTTTAGTTCTTAATTGTATGATCATAATTGATTTTTTGTTATTGTATGGCTTTTATTATTATTATGGCCATTAGTTATTTTTTTTTATAATATGATTTCTATTATTATTATTATTATTATTATTATTATTATTATTATTATTATTATTATTATTATTATTATTATTATTATTATTATTATTATTATTATTATTATTATGCAATTCTAGTATAAAAATAAGCACCAGTATGAAATTATTAAGCATTATCAAAATGTTTATAATTAGTCACAAAAGATTTTGTCATTAAATAAATTAGCTTTTAGCAACAACTAATGAAATTTTTGAAGACAATTTGTTTTGCCACAAAACATCTTAGTTGGCTACGTTTAGTCTTACATTATATGACAAATGTAATTGTCACTAATCATGACCATAATAGTGATAATTCTTTGTAATAGCAAAGTTGTCACTAATTTATACATTCTGGGACGAAATATTTTTTGTATATAAAAGGCCAATTTCAGTGACAAAATTAAGTTTATTTAACTATGAAATACATATAACTTTAGAGACAATTGATGTCGTCATTGATTGACCTAAATAATTAGGGACGATGAAATTTTATCGGTATTAATAATCTTATTAGTGACCAAATCATATTATCAGCTACTAAAAAGTTATATTTTCATGACAAACAAATTCGTTACAAATCGTCTTTTGTAGGTAAAATAATATCTTTCGTGACGAACCATTAAATCGTTTTGTATACTTTTAGCGACCCACGTTTAGAAATGATTGATTGACAATTTTTTTTGTCACATAATTTTTTCTGTGATATGACTTATAAGTGAGGAAATCATTTGTCGCTGATAATCGAATTTATTGTAGTGATTAATGAAATATCTAGAATAATGAGCCTCCTTCAAGATCAATCAAACCCATCTGCCAAGTCTCAACAAACAAACTCGGTCACTAATCCTCAAAACACCATTAGAATCAAGAGATGTCGCCTTTGACTTGCCACTCAACACCTTATCACGAACACCCTTAATTTATCATCATCAAAATGATGATCTCTAATCTGCCCCATTTAAAAAGATCTAGCCTCAACAAAGGCTAATACATGACCGATGTCAAAATATCAAGCCTAACCAGCTGATTAACTAAAGATCAAAACTCTAAGGTCAAAGGTTGCTCATGAGTGAAAAAATGAGCTAAACTCCTCATACTCGTCGTCGTCCGGCTTAAGGCATTTGAAACCATATTTGTCTTTCCCAAACGATCCTGAAGCAGCTCAAGCAAACATCGCTATCTCATAGTAAGATCTCGCTAAGTGAAGAAGTACTGCAGGCTATGATAATTCGAGGAAATCTCACAATGGACCCATGCAACTAATGCCAGCACAACTTCAATACAAAGACAACTGCGGCTAACCCTAAGTCATACAACTACGGCTAACCCTAAGTCATAGGTAGGGTAATTCTTATTATGAGACTTCAACTGACGAGAAGCATATATAATCATCTTATCCTCCTACATCAACAACTGACTTCAACTGTTTGACAAATGCCCTCCTTAGGCCAGGTCAAAATAGGAGTTGATGTCAACAACTGTTTGATCTTTTGAAATCGCTCTCACAAGCATACGACCACTGGAGTACAATCTTCTTCTGAGTCAACTTAGTCAAAGGAGCCACAATCGAAGAGAAACCCCCCATAAAATATTGATATAACCCGATAAATCAATAAAACTCCTAATCTCGATAGAAGAAGTAGGTCTCGTCCAATCACGACATGCTGCTATCTTGGCCAGATAATCCATAACGTCATCCTTGGTCACTACATGAACCAAGAAAGAAATAGAATCCGACCAGAAATTGCACTTGTAGAACTTTGTATATAACTTCTCATCTCGCAATCTCTAAGGAACAGTCCTAAAATGCCTCACATGGTAAGCCTCGTTCTTAATAGACCAAGATACCATCTATAAATACAATCACAAAAACGTTGAGATACGATTAAAATACTCTTGTTCATCAACTCCATGAACACTGCTGGGGCATTGGTTAGTCTAAATGACATAACCAAAAGTTCATGATGACCGTACTAAGTCTAAAAATCTATCTTCGGAACATCTGAAACTATAATCTTCAACTGGTGATACCCAAATCTCAAGTCAATCTTACAAAACTCAAAGCACCCTAGAACTAGTTAAATAGATCATAAATGTGAGGAAAAGGATACTTATTATTACCTCCTATAGTCAATGTACATGCACATAGATCCATTTCTTTTCTTCAAAAATAAAACTGGGGTACCCCAAGCACACACACTAAGTCTAATGAGCCCTTACTCAACAAATCCTGCAACTTCTTCTTTAATTTCTTCATCTCAAATGGGGCCAATCTATAAGAAGGAATGGAAATGGTATTGGTGCTCAACTCCACATCAATTGCAAAAACATTATAATTTAGAGATATACCAGACAAATCTGTAGGAAACACATCCTGAAACTCCCTTACGACTTAAACCAAATCTAAAGGAGGTAGTGAAGCAACATTAGTATCATAAATAAAAGACAAGTAAGATAGAAATACCTTTTATACCATGCAATGAACACGTTGAAAAATATAACTTCCTTCAGACTCAAATTTAGAGTATCTTTGACATACTCGAAGTAGCTAGAGTCTAACAATTCGAAATAGCATGATAGGGATATAACTAATCCATACCCAATCTAAACAATAAAATTAATCATATATATAGGATAATCGAGTCTACTCAGGTCTCACTTCCTACAAAGGTCACCACACAAGATCAGTACACTTGATCCACCACAATGAATCCCTACTAGGGTAGAAATACGAAAAGGTACATGTAATACCCTGTATTTTTCCTGGATTAAATTCGTTCCTAGAATGTTAAGAAATAGCTTCCAAAATAAAAAATATTTATTTGGTGTGGAATCTTCCATATTTAGACCTCCCATTGTGTGGAAAATTGAATAATCTTCCTATCGATACCAAATTCGCCCAATTCTGATACTCGGTTGAGGAGTTAGAGCATTTTTAAGTTGACAGTGTCCCACCTAGGCACTTGGCGCATCGCAGAGGTGAGTAAAATGATAATTTTCAAATTCCAATGGCACTCTGCGATAGTCCCGCATCACAGAGAGGGCCAATTTCCTAATTATTAATTTTCAATAGCCTAACGCTATATTGGCGCGTCGCGTCAGTGGCCAAAATGGCATTTCTATAGGGCACCACGATGGTGGCGCGTCGCGTTGAAGTTTTAGGTCACAATTATCAAAATCCAGTGGGACAACGCGATAGATCCGCATCGCGGAGACCCCAATTTCCCAGTCATCAATTTCTAGTTATCCATTGCGATAGTGGCGTGTCGCGGTGGTCCATTAAATCGGGATTTTTAGTTCTCTTTTCTAGTTCCGTTTAGAAGTTTAAAAGGGGTATTTTGGTAAATTTTCAATCCCCCAATCCGTCCAAAATACAAGATTTATCATATTCAAAGCACTTTGTGCTCCTTATTCATCATTCTCTTCAAAAGCAAAACCCTAGAGCTCTAAAACCTCTTCTCCAAGAAATTAAAATCCTCCATAGATTCTCTAAGGAAGATCTAAATTGAGGATTCCCAAGGCAAGATAATCAAGAATCCATCATCAAGAACTCAAATAGGAATCCATAATTCAAGAATCTCCATTTAATCATCAATCAAGGTATGTGAGGTTTATGAACAAGGATCTTCTTCCATTCTTGTGCCCAAAACCAAGATTTTATTTGAAATTCATATGATTTTGAATGATTATTTAGGAGATTTGAATTAGGGTTCATACCCATTATTGCTCTTTGCAAGATTTTGAGATTTCAAGTATTTAAGAAGATGAATTGCATGTCTATTTTCATACTTTCATGCCTATTGCAGAAATTTACAAATTTTGAGATGAATTATCATTGTTTTCATTATTGAGCATGAATATTATGATGTTTTGACATAAGATTGATGCATGGGTTATAACCCAAGATTGAATATTATTATTTCAATAAAGATGATGCTTTAAGCATTCTATTATCAGATTATTTTTAGATTTTCAGCAAAGCTTTGATCTTTCGATCATCAGATTAGCTATGGAATCCACTTTTTAGATTATTACAAATTACAGAATTCAGATTTGCTCCATTTATACATTTTATCATATTAATGCATAATTGGTTTCAGATAAACCCTTATGCCATTTTAAAAGTAGATTTCTAACAGAATGAGCATAACAAATAAAAAGGGAGTAGTATTTAGCACCGAACAGAAAGTGTGGGTTTAGCGTATTATTCATAGAACTACGTAGCCAACGTAGGTACAAATTAACATATTATTCCCACTTCTACGTGGATGATAGTTTCAGATGTGATCACTTAGCTCAGGTTATACTTCTTGGCAAAAGTATGACACCTCTCCCCATCGTGAGGTTTTCCCCTAAGGGGAACGAGACATTGGACTCCATGTAGCTCGCATGGTTTATGTCGGTTAAGAGAACCTCCCTAACAGTAAAAGCTTTCAGAATAGTTTTAAAGTATTTTTTCCTACAGACTAAATATTTTAGAAAAGATTAACAGAAAATCTTTTAGAAAACTAAATGTAACGGCTCACAAAGTTTACTCAGATTATTCTTTACAGAATGATATTAGCTACAGACTTTAGCTTTCAGATTTCAAAATTTAGAGTGAGTCTTTTCTACACTTAGACACTATGATTTAAAGAAAGAACACAAGTACAACTTTCAGAACTAAATGTTATGACTCACTAAATTTATAAAGTATGAATGATTTATTATTCATGATTTCAGTATTTCAGATATTCCAACTTATGTGAGTCATTTACATTTAGCATGCATTATTTTATAAATTATGATGATGAGATGATATTTTATTTATGCATTTCACCCCCATATACTCAGTATATCCTCAAAGTACTGATCCACATATATGTCTATGTGCTACATTATCTCATAATGTAGGTTCAGGTGCTCAGTATCAGCAACGTGAGTAGTTTGAGCATCTCCATCTACATCCTACAGTCGGAGAGTCCTCATAGTTTAGGGACTTGTTCACTCAGATTTTGTAGCTTATCAGTTTACATGATTTAGTATTCTTTTCAGACAGTTCGAGTTAACTGGGGGTTTGTCCCAGTGACTCTCTAATTGTTAGTAGTAGAGTCTTGTCAGACTACTAGTTATGATTTAGCTTATTCAGTATTGAGATTTCAGACATTGTTTCAGATATTATATTCAGACGGTTTTTCGTATTCAACATGACTTTATGTCTATATTTCCATTATTATCAGTTTCAGATTTAGTAGTAGGTAGACGGGGTTAGCTTAAGCCTACTCATAGTATTGAGCACCATGTGAAGTCTCGGGATTTGATTTTGGGGTGTTACAGTACAACAAGGGACTTATATGCAATATCAAAACTAGTAGAAAGATATATAGACATATAGGAGAATGTAGATCAAGGGACAAATAACATAGAAGAAGAACGATAACAAATTGGAATGATACTTGTAATACTTATAATGTGGAATAAATGTTTCAATCATCCTCGTCATACCATAATTGTTTGGTTGCAGGCTCTCCCCAGCCATCTCATATTACTGAGATAATTCTTTATTCCAATTGATCCGAGATCCTTCAATCAGTATATAGAAGAGAATGATAAATAGCGAATACAAAAGCTGAAACCCAAAAAAAAAGGTTCTAATGAATTAGATGTAAAAAGTGAATTTTCCAGAATTGTATTGTTGTTCATGTTGCTTCATATTAAAAATAATATAAAAATACATTGTCCACATCCGCTTCTGGACTTATCAACCTCACATCCACCACCATAATATCCTCTAGAACCTCTAGTGCCACTTCTACCGCTCTTAATAACCACCTATGGCAGTAAATATAAGAGTAGGGCAAAGCTAAAGCTGAGAATTCTACTAGGCAAGAGCTAATGCATATCGAGGGTAGTCCCTCGCATAATGGCCAATGTTAGTACGTATTAAACACTCTATGCTACTAGCATCATGATGATAAGGCCCAAAATAATAAAAACACCTACCCTGGCCCGCTGCACTAAAATTAGAGTCTCTACCTGCATGACCTGACTCCTAGCTAACTGAAGTTGTAGAAACAAAAAGACTACCATCCTAACTCTATAAGGCTTCCTGAATTGGTATACCATGATAATAGCGAGAGCCTCTATTGGATAAATCCCTACCTCAGGATGTAAATTTACTAAACTAACCCTGCAGGCGCACCTTCTTGGTGGATTCCCGAGTAGCCTAACTAATCGACTCATTCACTTAGCATGATCTACAATGCTTTGAAAAGAATCTCATGAAGCAACCATTTGAGTTGTCGCTAACTGATAATCACCTATAAAACCCTTGAAAAACCTCCTAATCCTTTCTGACTCGATGGAAATACTAGCAGTGTCATATCTGTATAGTGCATAAAAATATGCCTTTTACTCCACAATGGTCATGGAGAGCTACTTCGGGTGATCAAAGTTATTTCTCATCTGACCCCTTAAACTTCAAGGCATGAACCTCTCAAAAAAGCCTAAAAAATATGGGTCCACATCATAACAGTCGAACCCAAAAGGCTATAACTAGAGAGAGACCTCCATCATTATCTGGCCACATCAGTCAACTGATCTATAGTATATTCAACTTCATAGGACTCAAAAGATCTAAGTTTATGAAACCTTCACTGGTAGTCAATCAAAAACACATGGGCATCATGTCTAATAGCACCACTAAACTTGTAAGGAGCCAAGCAGATGAATCTCTAAAATATCTTTTGACCATCAGAAGTCATCAGAGGACCCAAAGCAATAGGAGAATCAGTGAGTCTAGTAGGCAGTGAATTAATAAGAGGGGGTACTAAAGAAGATGGTCATATCCCTACAATCGAAGAATCATAAGTAGGAGCCTACCTTGATGGAAGAATACCTTACGAAGTGTGAAAAGTACCCGACACACTCAAAGTAACACTAGTCTGGAGAGCATTATCCAGATGAATCAACAAACTAATTAATAAGTCATGTAACAACGGGGTATCAACTAAACCCTATGGGACCTGAGCTAGTCTCAGATTCTCTATTTGTCAATCATCTTTAGCATAATCAATCTTAATCTTAGTAGAGGACTTCCTAGAACATTCTCTCACTAGGGTAGCTCCTCGTGCCCATTCTCTACCTTTAAGTCTGCCATGAACCCTACATTAACCCCTTATTAGGGCCCCAATAACGGGTGCTGGCTCAATATTCCAAACATCTTTGGATCTTTTTCTCACTATCTACATAAAAAAGAATAGAATACAAGTTTAGGTCATTGGGTGTGAATAACCCGTACGATAAGGGATCATATTAGAGAGGTTTTTCCTAAAGACATCATATAGAATCTTGAAGATAGATATGAACGTAAACGTATTGATCCACGAGACTCTATTAAGAATCCTGCTCTTTTACGTATGAAACTAGAGAACTTGGTGCTTTGATACCAATTTATCACAACCAAAAAGTCAATGTCATGATGACACCTACCTCGATCCAGCCTTAGTAGGCCGATTACCTAAAAAGAAAAGGAAATTCTAAAATACAAATCAAACAGATAAAAATAAAACTTTTAGAATGAATTCAGACCAAAATAAGTAAACATGGAAAAAATATAAATGAAATATAATAAACCCCAAAATACAAGTGTCACAATTGTAAAGGGAATTTAGTAAAAAACCAAATATCTAAAAATACTACAACGTCTTTATCTGACAGACAATAAGGACATGGGATAGGATAAGAGGAGGTTTAAAATCAACTCTAAACTTTGGAGCATGCCAATACCACATATATTGACTATGATAGCATAAAATCAGTTGTTGCAAGTCATACTCGAATTAGGATCTGAACCAAAAGGGATTAATAGGAGTGAGAACTATCCACTTATACTCTATAGGTAGCATAGGATGACTAAGAAAAGTAGAGAAAATAATACAAGTAAAAGATACGATCAGCACATCACTTACAAACAAAAAAGTTACTGAATAGTAGCTCACACTGTCACCACTAACAGTTCAATAATATAAGATCAAAGAAACAACTACACATGAAATACATTAGGGTACTAATACACATTATGAATATGTGAAAGAAACACAAAATCTATAAATGTAATGCAATGCAATGATGTAATGATAGTGGGAGTTACGTATACATACTTTTCAAACCTCTGCACTTCAGGACAGGGCCATTGAGGGTTGGCAACCCATATAATTTCATAATCCCAACAAACCTTACCGACAAATGACCTCAGCTTAGGCTCTCTAATATATCACAATTAACCTTGTCGACAAAGACCTCGGCCAAGGGGTTTTATAAGGAGTTTCTACTTTCTTTCAAAATCAGAATTTATCAGTGGTACCAATATCTCATGAATATATATGTATTAAAAGAAGATGTAATTCTCACAACCAATTAGTATGAAGATAATGATAAATTTAATACAGGTATAAATAAGCTTAAAATCAACTTGATATATCAGTAACTCATGATCCTGGCCCTTCCTCGACACCACTATAATGAATAATCATGTAAGAAATTAATAATATCATTTCAAACCCCTCACTCGGATATTACTATCACGATAGAGGAAAATTAATGCTTAAAGAAGACCTATAATATCTACTCAATCCCCAACATGGGAATCACAACAACAAATATGACATTTAATGCACAAGTAAGGCCTATGATGTCAAATAAAGTCCCTACATAGTCAACTTGCAACATATATAATATAAAAAGTCAACAATAATATGCATATTAGCCCCTACACGAGCACATGATAATGATAAATATAACAAGTCAACAATAATATGCATATTAGCCCCTACACGAGCACATGATAATGATAAAAGTCTCAAAATATAATTTTCATGGCTAATTTCTCACTCCATAGTATGATTTATATGTATGTAAACTATCCAACCCAGTCTAAAGAAAGTTAAGCCATAACCTACCTCGATGTGCCGAAATCCAAGTGTAGAACCTTCAATATGGTGCCTTTCCCTTTTGAACGATCTTGAGTGATCTAAATCTATCAAATACATAATTTATGCATCAAAAGGAAGCTAATGATACTCATATAGACTATTTTTAATATGGATCTAAAATAGATTCAAAAAATGAGTTAGAAATTGAAAGGGGGTAAAATCAAAATTTTATTTTGAAACATATTTTCCATAAAAATAGGAATCTACATTTGAAAATCCATGCAAAAATAAGTTTAAAATGAGGTTCAAATCGATGAAAAACTATATTAATAGTTTATCAAAAAAAGTTCCCAAATTCTAGTTTGAAAATAAGATTAAAAGGTGTTTTTATTGATATAATCACTAGGAAATAAAAGAAAGATGATTTAGAGCTTACCCAAGCAAGAATGGTGGAGAAAACCCTAACAATAACCTTTTTTTGAAGCTTTAAGGTCTAAAATAGAAGAAAATCATGAAAATGAGCTATTCATACTATTTTGTGAACAGTACCTCACGATCGCGGTTCATGTCTCGTGTCTGTGAGGGTTAATGTTGACTGGCTAATAATTTTGTCTTCGCATTTATAGCCAGGCCTTCACATTCATGAATTCTAGTAACCCAGATCCATCGCATTTGTGAAGGTTTGGTCACCTTTGCGATGAGAAAAAAACTGGATTCAATCTCGATAAAGCTTCAAGATTGGGGCCACCTCCATCGCGATCGCGATGAAGGATACTTTCCTCATTGCTTTAGAAATTAAGGGTCTGCATCTACATTTGCAAAGAAGGGTTTTTTCACCATAAAATGCTTCGGCTCCAGCTGATTTTCCATGAAATTAAACTCTCTAAACAGATCATTAGAATTCATTCGGGACCCTACGTAACTAAAACATATATGTTAATAGGCTATTTTTTATGTTTTAAATTCAATTGAAATGTCAAATTTTTGAAAAGAGGTTATTTATAATAATTTATCCCCCAGGAACCCACTTTGGCTTATTTCACTAGTTTTCGTTCAAAGAATCAAAATATAAAGTAAAGGTATTGTGCCCAAACTACCCGTGCTACTAATCCAAAATCAATGTGTTGGGTCTAATAAAACTGTGTAAATCACCATGTGTTGTATGAAACATAAAATATTGACCGAAGTCAATGTCATGGATTTTAATGCTTGTAAAAGTCTCAAATCACTCCCTAATACATTGGGGACCATGTCAACCCTTCTCACATCTCATAAATGGAATGTAACAACTACAAATAAGAGTAAAATGTTTAAAATACATAAAAAGAAAATTTTCACTATTAAAGTTGTTACACATTCTCCCTGCCCTAGGTATTTCAACTTGACTATCACTTTGTATGCATAATGGTGCTAAGGGTTTGAAGCAAAAAATTTCTTTCAAGAAATTTTTTAGTCGTTCAATTTCTTCACCAGCCTTAACTAAAGCGATAAACTGAGATTCCATTATAAAGTGGCAATTCATGTTTATTTGGATGATTTGCAAACTGCTCCTCTACCACAAGTAAATACATATTCAATTGTGAATTTTAATTCATTTGATTTGATGATCCAATTTACATCACTATAGCCTTCTATTATGGTTAGATAATTGTTACAATATAAATCATAGTTTTTAGTATGCTTTACATACCCCAAATCTCTTTAGATTGTCATCCAATGAGTTTGATTGAGATTACTTGTGAACAGACTTAATTTACTAATTGCACGTGCTATATTTGGCCTCATACAATTCATGATATATATGAAACTTTTCAACACTCTAGCATAGTTTAATTGTGAGTCACTTTCATCTTTATTTTTTGAAGTGCAAAGCTCACATTTATTGGTGTCTTGACAATATTGAAATCCAAATACTTGAACTTGTCAAGAATATTAATAATGTAATGAGACTGTGACAAGGCTAAACCTTGTAGAGTTCTATAAATTCTTATTCCTAAGATCACATCCGCAACTCTAGGATTTTTCATACCAAATTTACTTGCTAGCATTAACTTTATAACATTTATGTCGTAAATGTCTCTACTGATGATGAACATCTCATCAATATACGAGCAAACAATGGCTTTATGATTTGGAGTGTCTCTAATGTAAACGCATTTGTCAAACTCATTAATCTTAAATCCATTTTCCAACATAGTTTGGTCAAATTTTACATGCCACTGTTTAGATATTTGATTTAGGCCTCATTTGTTTGCACTTAATGAAGGTCTGAATCTGAATGGTTCAGACTTCAGACCATTAAGTGCATTTGTTTTTTATTAAGATTTTAGCTCTTAATAGGTCTTAGTCATTCAGATCTAGAATCAAGTCTTAATAGGTCTGAAGAGATATTCTGGTGCTGGATAATATTCACCACTTTATTCATAATTAGCAGTCACTAGCACTAACCACCTCTGCCGCCGCCACCGTTGTCAACCACCACCCACCACCAATAACCACCTCTGCCATCACAACGACCATCAACAATAAATATCGCTACCAACCACTATTGTCAACTGCTACTACACCTACTATATTTATTATTCTAATTTATTCACCGTCGTCAACAACACCACAATCATCAACCACTACCGGCCAATTCCTACTACCGACCAACTTATCTATTACAACTAGCACCACCACTAATACGTCACAACCTCCACACATTCTTTGACTGCCACCACCATTGTCTCTGGTAATGCCACCTCTACCATCACTTCAACCACTATCGTCGCTATAATTTATCTCTACTAATAATTATCTCCACCATCACAACAAACAACATCTCCAACTAGCACCAACATACATTCATGTTTCAGCCAACACAATCAATACCTCAAACTACTAACATTAAGCAACGTCATATCACAACCACCATCACCAACATCAATCATCACCATCATAACAATCACTATAATACCAAGCATCATAACTATCACCACCAACATTAGTAATCACCAACATCAATCATTGTCACTACAACCACCATTATAAACCATCTCCACTATCACTGACAAACATAAAGATTTTTTCTCAATCAAATTATAATTTTATTGTATTAAATTACATACTTTTCTAATATATAATTAATTTTTTATTTAAATTATATTTTTTATTTTATTATATATACAAATAAATTTTTTTTGCACATTCAGATGTTGAAAAACAAAGAGTCTTAGTCATTCAATTTTCAGATCTAGATACAACATCTTAATCATTAAGATGTGCAATCAGATTCAGACATTTGAATGTTAAAAAAACAAATGCAGCCTTAGTCCATAAAGTCACTTAACAAGTTTGCACTCTTTTCTTTTTTTTTATCAGTAACCACAAAATTCTTAGATTATTTCATGTAAATTTCTTCCTCATATTATTCATTTAAAAAAGTTATTTTAATATTCATTTGATGGATATGAAGACCATATACCACAGCTAATACTACAAACATTTGAATGGATGTAATTTTTTTTACTGGCGAGTATGTGCCGAAATAATAAAAGCTTTCTTTTTGTCTAAATCCTTTAATGATAAGTCTTGTATTGTATTTTTCAATAATTTCATAAGTTTTATTTTCTTTTTGAAGATCTATTTTGAACCTAAAGGCTTATTTTCTAGAAGAAGATCAACCAAATCCTAAGTATGGTTGTTCAAGATTGAATCAATTTTACTATTGACAACCTTTTTTCAAAAGTATGAGTCCGAAGAAGACATGACTTTTTTGAATGTTTGAGGCTCATTTTCAAAAGAAATGTTACAAAGTCATATTAGAAGAAAGTAGATGTTCTTTGATGTTTACTATGCTTTGGATTCTCTTCATTATGTACATTCTTCTTTAGTTCTTTTCGAGGTTGTTTAGACTATTCATTGGATAATTCATATTTAGTTTTATTTGGATAAATGTTCTCAAAGAATTCAATATTATCTGATTCAATTATCATGCTGTCATGAATATCCACATGTTTATATTTATGGATCAAATATCTACATGCTTTACAATCTGTAGCATATCCAATGAAAATACAGTCCATCATTTTTTATCTAATTTTGACCATTTTGAGCATAGAAATTTAAAGTTTTGAGGACATGACCCTAGATAGAAAGTTGTGGAGATGGAGAATTAGGGTAGTAGGTTAGTATTATTTCAGAAAGTTGTATTATTGTATTACTTGGTGAATCTTTTGTTTCTTATCCTTTTACTATTCCTTGTCAAGATTATTTTATCTTGAGTCGAGGGTCTATAAAAAATAGTCTCTCTATATCACCTTTGAGGTAATGGTATGGACTGTATGCACCTATCCTTCTCAGACCTCACTTGGTGGGAATATACTGGGTGTGGTGTTGTTGTTGTTGAAACTTGGACTTTGGCTAGGCATCCCCACACTTTGAAATATTTTAAGTTGGGATTTCTATTTCTCATATGAAATAGATTGTATCTTACTATAAGACACTCTATTGAGTATTCAGTTGAGGATAGCTTCCCCTAGCAAGTTTTGCAGTAAAGCTAAACTTATAAGTAAAACATTCATCATTAACTTTATCATTTAATTTTTTCTTTGGCCAAACACATCGACAGGTCCCTCAATTTGACACGATCATTTACATTGACACCTAAAGTTGACGTTGTTCATTTTAAGCACCTCAACTAGCATCTCAGTGTGTCATTTTGGCATATTTTGTAAAGTTGGCTTGGTGCATGTATTACACTTACCTGAAGGCACGTGGAAGGTCTTCCCGGCTGATATGATGTCCAAGTTTGCCCACAAACAGTATATTAACTCACCCTTATTAATTTATACCATTTTCCTCATTTTTATCCATCATTTTTCTCAATCTTAAGATTATTTAATAGTAAAAATTATTGAAAGAGATTTAAAAATTGAATATGCATCTCTGCATAAATTAGAAGATTATATGATAAGATCCAAAATTCACTTGAGGAAACATATTTACGAGTTCGTGAAGATCAAATAAGAAGCACCACTTTTTTAGTCATTTTTTCAAGCATTAAAAATGGATAGATTAATAATTTAATAGAAAAAAGGTCAAAAATTTGCAGAAATTTGTCAAATTCTTATTCCCAGATTAATAATTGACATATTAATAATTTATCAAAAATTGACAAATTAATAATTTATCATTATTGCATCATCTTATCTTTTGTTTCCAGATTCCTTTGATTTCAAATTTTGGAATTTAAAATTTTTGTAACTTTCTCTTCTTTTCTCATCGGAACTTGTAGAATATATTTAGGGAAGGGGATGGTGAAGAAGATGATACTTTGGAAGGAGGAGAGGGTTGTTGCAGCAGGCGATTTGGGGGCGGGGTATTGGTGGGTTAGAGAAGAAAATATTTATAGGGGTCTATTGTAGAACGCAATTTGAAAGTGGGGATTTGGTGGGTTGGAGAAGACAATTCAAAGGGGGATGGGTGGGGGGAGGGGGTGGGGGTGGCAACATACGATTTGGGAGTGGGATGGTTAGGAAAGATGATATGGGATGGGGTTGGGGTTATTAATAATTTTTTAATTTAAATTAATTATATAAAAATTATTTTGATAAAAATGATAGATGTCCTATTATAATTGGTTACTTTACACGCCATAGCGCGTGTAATACATACACAATATTTATTTTTGCTGATTTGTATAAAAGTGTCAAAATGTCACACATGAATACTCGTTGAGTGCTTATCAACAAAGTCGACTTTAGGTGTCAGAGTGAAATTTTGTGCCAAATTTAGGTAACTGGTGACGTGTTTGGCCTTTTTCTTTTCATAATTTTATGTGATTGAGTCTAGAAGGGGTAGTAGTTTGATGGACAATTTCATTTTTAAAACATATCTCAACAAAAGGAGATTCATACTCTCCACCCTACCACTTCTTATCATTTTAATCTTTTTATCTAACTGATTTTCAACTTTAGTTTTATATTAGCTAAATGCTTCTATTGTTTCATCTTACTATTCAATAAATAAACACAACAATATCTAGTGTAATCATCAATAAAAGTTATGAATACTTTTTTCACCATGAGTTTGTGTTGATTTCATATCACAAATATCTATGTTAGTAAATTTTAAGGGATTGAAATTCCTTTCAATAGATTTATAGCGATTCTTAGCATACTTATATTCTAACACATGCTTAATATTTTAATTTATTACACTCAAATTTAGGCAAAATTTCTATACTTATCAATTTTTGTAAGGTTCTGTAATTGATATGCCCTAAACGTTCATGCCATAATTTATTTGGCTCAAGTAAGTAAAAAAATTAAAAATTTTATTCATATCAATAGTTATTACATTGATCTTAAAAAGGTGCTCGATGAGGTAACTTTTAACTATATATAGAGACACATTTGAATCTATTCTTAGTCAGAAGTAATGTTAAGACTAAATTCTTTCGTAAGGCTAGAATATAAAGGACATTATTTAGTATCACCACTTTGTTAGATGTAATTTTCAAACAAATCTTGTTTGTTCCTTTAACTTTTACAGTTGCAAAGTTAGCCCTGAATATATTCTCATCAGGTTGAATCAGAGTATATCACGCAAAAAGTTCTTTGTTGGCACAACCGTGGAAAGAGGCAACAAAAGTCATCTATCATTCTCTTGATTTACCAATCATATTGCATTCTAAAAGTATGGCATAAAGATTGTCCATTTATTTTTTGAATTCAGTCATGTTTGCTTGATTCTTTTTTTTCTCGTATTTGGAGCCCTACAATTAGGAGCCTTGTGACAAACTCTGCAACAATTGAAGCAATTTTCTTTGAATTTCTTCTTAGATGAATTGTTTTGCTATCAAGATGTTTTCTTCCTTTTCTTTGACTTTGTGGGATAATCTTCAATAGCTTATGTTGCAGATATTGTTGAATTCTCAATATTACAATGAGATCTTCGACTGTCATCTCCTTGAATTTTTGGTTCAAGTAATTTCTGAAGTCCTTCCACAAAGGTGGTAGCTTCTCAATTATGACAATCACTTGAAATGCATCATTCACCACCAAACCTTTAGCAAGGAGATCATGGATTATAACTTGCAACTCTTGAACTTAGGTAAAAAGAAGCTTTATTGTCTAGCATTTTGAAGTAAAAAATCTTTGCAACAACGAATTTCTTCATTCAGGCATCCTCTATCTTGTACGTCTTTTTCAAAGCATCCCATAATTCTTTTGATTTCTTCATGTTGTTATACACATTATACAAATTATTTTGTAGGTCGCTCAAAATATAGTTTTTATATAAATAATCTGAGTACTTTCAAGTTTCAGTCACTAAGAGATGTTCTTTATTTGGAGTTGATTCCGACAAGATGAAAATATTTTCATTGATGGAATTTTATAGACTTAGAGAAGTCAAGTAGACTAATATCTTTTGCTACCACCTCTTGAAATCTACACCAAAAATTTTCCTAATTTTTCAGTTTATCCCATGACTGAAAAATTTAATCGACTTAAAGATGCAGTAGTTGTTGTTGCAACATTCATCATTCCATCATTGACTTCATTTTCATTAGTTATTTTGCCATCATAATTAAACAAACAACTTAGTACTTAAAATACTAAAAATAATGACTTAATCTTTATACAACTTATTTCTCCTTAACGATGAAGTTTTTTTATTCTTCAAATTGTAAATCAAATGACCTTTCAATTCTAACAAAGTTTTTATATCTTCAAATGAGTATCAAATTCAAATAGAGTAGAAAATCAAAAGATTTTAATCTCCAGAAATCATAATACAGATAAAATAATTTCTTAAAATTTTTATTTCAAGTATAAAATCTGCATTTAAAATATGAACTTCAACAAGTTTAAGAACAACTCAGAAACAACAAAGAAGTTCAAACTATTTTCTAGAAAATAGTAAAAACCAACACGAAGGAGATGAAGATAGAATTACGAATCAAGTCAACTGAATTCACAATATGTCCTTAAGGAAATTATTTTCCCCAAGTACTCGTATTTATGGAATATATCCTCCTGGCATAAAATAATTCACTTCAGTTGATTAACGGTACCCTAAATTTCAAACTCACGCAATGACAGCAAATCACACTAGTTTTGCAAGAAAGAAGAGTTTTTCACTTGAAAATTTCATGCCAATATCTGAGAAAAAAATTAGATTTTTATTGTCAGAAAAGATGTTGCTTCAGAAAAAATAATGATTCGTGAAGAGTTGCACTTCTTCAAAACCACAGATCCATATGTGGACCCATGTGCGTCCGCACATGATGAGATGCGAATGCATATTATTTTCGTCATCAAAATAAAAAATTAACATTGATGTGCGTTGGCATCTGCGGAGCCATATGCATTGTAGATTGATAAATGTGCACGTATGTCAGCTTTTTCATCTTTAAACAGTGAACTGGAGGATTGTGTCCCTTCAATGTGTATTTTGATATGCATCTGCACATGCTCGTGTGCGTCTGTAACTGGAGGAAAATTTTCAGATCAATTTTTTGGATTAAAAAATCATCAACACTTAATTTTCAAATGAATTTTATTCAAAAATATGATCTCTCTATTTTTAATTTTGAAGCTAAGCAAGTGACAACAATAATTATTGCATGAGCCTTGTGTTCTTCTTGCCTCCCTTAACACAAAGAGATGTGCTTCTTTATTTAAGTACAAGGATGTTTTGTTTTCTCATCAATGTGGGAGAAACACTACTTTTATGAAATGAAGACATATTTTACTTTTCTTTCATTTTCCATTCATATTTCATTACTAAAAAAGACTTAAAAGTCTTTCTTTTCACCTAACCTATAAGACTTTGAATTTTCCTACTTTACATTAACTTCTCAATAAATGTTACTAACTAATGTTACTAACTAATGTTAACTTTTACGTAACATCTTTGTACAAATAAGTCTTCTGTCTATTTTGTCATATCTGCTGTATCTCCATTATTGCTCTAAATTCAAACATATATGCTACTTCTGTATTTTTTAAATAACTGGGCTCTGATACCATTTGTAGGGGGGTGCGGATTAGGTGCGTAGATTCAACTAGATAATAAATACGTATGTATTTATTTTTATAATGATTATTATTGATTGGAATAATTTTCATTTTTATCTTCTTGACTTAAGATGTTTTATTAATTCATATTCTAAATTAGATATTATCGTGATTAAATTATCTAGTGTTTTAGGATCCTCGTTAGTAATATGTAATCTTTTGTATTCTAGGTATAAACTATATAGTTGAGTTTCTATTTCTTTTAATGATTTATTCTTTTCGTAAGATGTATCCATTAATTTATTTTATCCTATTGAAATTTTAGCAATTTCTGTGTAGTATTTTATTCTAACTTTGCTATATTCAATGCGTAGGTTTATATTTTTTATCTGACTAATTAGTATTTGTTGTTCATGTATAACTAATTTTCCATCTGTATTAAATAATTTTTCGTATGTATTAAATAAATTATTACTTGTATTTTCCTTTTCTAAGGTTAAATTTATTTTAAGTAATTTTTCTTCTAGTTGTTTTTTCTCTATTTCAAGTTGATTTCTGTAATTAACTTCTTCATATATCCAATTTTGCCTTTCTCTAATTTTCTTTATATATTCTAACATCCACAGTCTTGATCTGAATAATATCCTTCTGGGTAAATGTCTTCGTATATCTGTTCCAACGCATTTATTGTTTCAATTTCGTAGTTTATTACTTCTTCTAATATTATTTTCTTAATATCTTTAATTTCTATGTCTTTAAGTATATATAAGATTAAAACTTTAAGGTAGTCTAAATGGTCTATTTTCTAAAATTGATATTTTATATCTTTATTTTCCATGTATTTGTCTATATTTTTCATCTGTTTTTCTAGTAGTTGTATGTTTCTCATATCTTTTTCTAAAAATTCTATGTAATTTATCATGCTAAGTATTTGTAAGAGTAGTTAGGTATGTGTGGTATATAATTTACTCTAGTCATGTAATATTTACCAAATGCTTTTTCTAATATGATTTTTCTTATATCTACTACAGTTATATCTTTAAGTGCATACAAAATAAGTATTTTAAATTTATCTACCATCACATCAGATAAATAATTATTATTCATTTTCATAAAATTGTTTTTTTCAAAATATTCCCTTCAACCATATACATAACAAAATATAGTCATCTTAGATTACTATATACTAGATTATTCTTAAATAACATGTTCTTCGATCACTATTAGCATGGTAATCTGGATACTTTTCCCTTAAACAGCGCCTCTACTCTGGTTACTCCCCACCACGGCTTCTTGCCTTATTGGTTTCACCTTTAGGATGGCATAGTTCTTAGGGATCTTTCTCCGTTTCCACTTTGCTAATAAACTTCTTAACATATTATTCCTCGAATAATTCTACTATAAAGTAACTAACATGAATTTATTTTATCATATCATGATTGTTGGGAATTATGAATTTAGCTATTCATAATCATAAATAAATATACCTGTTCTGGTAGGTTTGATATTTCTGTGCTTTGTTCCTCCATAGATTTTTCCATTGATATATACCTGTTTTTTAATAACTAAGCAAAATATTTATTGTGGACTTTGAGAGAATGTTTGCTTCAACGCATGAAGGCTTGCTTTGCAATGCCTTCTGCTTTCTCTATTTATAGAATGAAAAATGTACAAAAGTTTTTACATCCGTATTCAATAAAATATTAAAAAACTAAAAAGCTAAAAAAAACTTAAAAAAGACTTAAAAGTCTTTCTTTTCACCTAACCTATAAGACTTTGAATTTTCCTACTTTACATTAACTTCTCAATAAATGCTACTAACTAATGTTAACTTTTACGTAACATCTTTGTACAAATAAGTCTTCTGTCTATTTTGTCATATCTGTTGTATCTCCATTATTGCTCTGGTCTTATCTTTCCAGCTGTCGTCCTTATCTTCTCATTCTAACTGTACTGCTGGGACATCATTATCTCCTCCATTACATTTTGAACATCTGTGGTCTGGATATTTGTGTCCAATAGTCTTGCAGTATCTGGTCAATAATTCTTCTGAAATAAATTTTTCTTTAATAGCTCTGGCGATAGGTTCTGTCTCTGGTTTAAGCAACATGATAATCCATTGCCTAATAGTTTCCATATCTGTTTCTCGTAACTCTTTTGAATTCGAATATATTAATACATGATCTCTTGAATAGTAGTTCCATATGGGATTTTGTTTGCAATATGTATTTGCTAGCTCTTGTAAAATTGTAGATAATCCGATAATCCTCTTGTTTGCATAAAATTTTGGTATCTCGATTCTGGGTATCTCTGGTTGTGAAATAATATCTTGTGGTATAATCATATCTCGTGTCATTCCTATCTTTACAACTTGTATAGGTTTTTTAACTTCATCAAATAATATCTCTGCCGGTGCCGCGTAAATTTTTATAAAGAACAAGGTACCTTTGGTTATTCTTTTAAAAATGGTAAATGCTTCATATATTTCTGGTATAGTGGATATCTCAGTTCCGTCCGTGGTATATACAGTACTAAGTAGTCCATATTCGTAGCAAGTTTTAACTATATTTGGTTTGGTTTTAGGTAAGGCAATTAGTTTATTATATCCGGTCAATCTCTGGGTTATATAGTTTGTATCTGGTTCTTGGACATTTGTAGCTTTGGGGTTGCTATTTAAAAAGGTTTGTATATTGTAGATATTTTCTATGTATTTTTGGGATGTGTAGTTATAAACTTTTTTATCTTGGTTCAGACTATCTCGGTATGTGGTAATTTGTGGGGGTATAAACATGGGATCTTTTGGTGTATTTGGGGTATATGGTTTTTCAAATATTTTATTCATATTCATGTTCTGGTATCTTGGTCGATTAGCTCCTTTGCTTGTACCTGCGGAAGTAGATAGATAAACGTTATGGGTTTTATGGAGTATCCCAACGTCTCCTTCTAGCTCTGGAATTTTAATGTCTTCCGATCGACATAGCTCTGCACACTGCTGAGTTAGCTGATTTGTAGCTATAGACTTCAGTTTACCTTCATTAGTCTTTAGCTTTTCTATCTCATTTCCCATACTGTCCACTTTTATTGAAAGCGTAGTTAGGGTGTTGAGTATCTTTTCTAGAGTATCTTCTTCTATAATATCAGTCTGTGTAGCTTTGTCTTGATATGTAATCTGCAATAACATTTTTGTTAGTACTGGTTACTTCTATTGTAAATGTAAAATTTAATATATTCAATACTAGTCTCCGAATTTCTTTTGTTGTAACTGAATTTTGTATTTTCTTTGTTAGCCACCAGCGTACTTGTGTATTATCTGTTCGCACAATAAATTTGTTATATACAATATATGGCTCAAATGCTAACAAACATTTATATAATGAACATAATTCTTTTCTATTTATTTCCCATTTTATTTATGTCTCGTTGAATGTGCCTGAGTAATATCTACAATGGTGTTCTATTTTTTCTACTTCATATTTATATTTGAGTACTCCTCCGTAACTATATTCACTGGCATCTGCTTCTACTATATATATAAATTTTCTATTTTCATCTGGAAATTGTAATTTTGGTAATTCTTTACAAAGTATTTTTATTTTTTGAACTTGTTTTTTATCTTCTTCATTATAGTTATATTCTATACCCTTTTTTAATTTTTTCTGTAGTGGGTTTAAGTTTTCTGCTAATTTTGGAATATATTCTCTTACTTGGTTTACTAATCCTAAAAATGATTGTAATTTCTTTTTCGTATCTAATTCCTCTTTCGAATTTACTATTTTTTGTACTATATGTTGTTGCATTTTTACTCCACTTTTATCTATTTATATTCCTAAAAATTCTATTTGATTTTTCATAATTTCAGCTTTCTTTTTACTTAAACTTATTCCCGAATTTTCTATTATATCCGTAAATTGTTCTAATAATTTTAAATGTTCTTCTTTGGTCTTTGTATATAATAGTATATCGTCTATATATACTATACAATTAGGTAGTTGTTTAAAATAACTATCCATAAAATGTTGATATCTACCTGGTGCATTTTTATATCCAAATGGTAGTACATTCCATTCATAAAATCCTTGTGGTACCGTAAATGCGGTTAATTCCTTAGATTCTTCTTCTAATTTTAGATGGTAAAATCCTGATTTACAATCAAATTTACTAAAATAATTATATCCTTGTATTTGTCTTATTTTTAATATCTTATTCGGTATTGGGTAATTATAAGTTATTGTTTTTGCATTTAAATTTCTATAATCAATAACCATTCTACTTTTTCCTCTTTTTTGTTCACTATGTTTATTTACTATAAATGCTGGGCTATTATGTTTGCTATTACTTTTTTGTATATATTGTTTTTCTAATAATTCATCTATATGCATTTTAAATTCTTTTAAATCATCAAAATTATATGTTAATGGTTTCTGGGTTATTATGCTATTTTTATCTATTAATTCAATTTTTATAGTAGTTTTATGTTTTTCCCATCCTTTTAATGGATCTTCACTATATTATTGTTCTAATTTTTTCTTAATTATTTCTATCTTATTTATTGAAAATATAGTTATTTCTGTTTTATTTATCGAAAATACAACTAATTCTATTGTATCTTCAGTATTTTTTATATTTTCTAACTTTTGTGTAATTTTTTCACTTCCTTTTATCCAATCAGTTTTCTTTCTTATTTTATTATTAACTCTTTTTGCTCTTACTTTTTGTTTACATGGTGTTGTAAACCACCAGTCTGTTCTAGTTATTATATGTGGGTATAATTTATCTAGAAACGGCATTCCTAAAAGTATATCTTTTGATGTTAGTTCATAATTATAAATTTCTTCTATTGTTAATATTTTATCCCATACTTGTGTTTTTACATTCTTAGCTTTATAAGTAATTAAGCTTCCTTCGTTATTAAATCCTTTAACTATTATTGGTGTTTTCAATTTATCCCATTTACTTTCTGGTAAACAATTATATCTACATAAATTGGCTTCTGCTCCTGTATCTATCATAGGCGTATAATATCTACTGTAATATCCTTCTACTACTATCTTCATTAATACATATATTTTCATTTTATGTTAATGCTCTTCTTAAGAATAATTCCTCTCTGTTATATGTTATAGTTAATTGTGTATGTTCTATATTATATGGTTTTACTTGTTCTAGCCATTTTATTCCTAATATTATGTCTGTTTTTTGCATTTCTTCTTTTACTTCAAATTCTATTTTTATTTTTCTTATTCCTATTATTATTTCTTTTTCTGCTATATTTTTAGTGTTTATTAAACTTCTTGGTAGATCTGGGCATATATTATTGTCGATTTTTATTTCTTCATTTTTTACTAGATATTTTGCTATATAATTTTCTTCTTGTCCTGTATTTAATAGTATTAAATATTCTTTTTCATTTACCTTTCCTGTTATGTAATAATGGTTTGAATTATCCATTGAACATGTTTCATAACTTATTCTTTTTGATGAGCTTGATGATTCCGGTTTATCATAAGCTGTTCTTTTTGTTGTACTTATTCTATCATTTATTATTTCTAGATTTTCTTCTACATCTATATCTCTATAGCTATAATCATTATAGTCTATTGTTTTTACAAATTGTTCAAATGGGCTATCTATTTGTATCTTATTAATCTTATTTTTTCCCGTTATTTTATGTTTTGTTGTTAACACATATAAATTTTTGCATCTTGCTGTAAATATTTTACTTCCTGGAGTTAATTCTATTCCTGATATCTTCCAATATAATACTAGTGATTTATCTATATTTCTATCCGTTACTGCTACTGAATAGTTCGCACTTATTATGAATTTAAATTTTTGGTATATTAAATTTCCTTTTATGGCAGTTATTATGCTTTTTTCTATAGGTTTTATAATTCTATCATCTGCTAAATATAATTCTATTGGTGTATCTATTCCTTCTCTAAAACATGCTTTTATCAATATTTCTGTACCTCCAAGGTGTACATATTTTATTGGGTCTCTACTTTTTATATCGTTTATTTCTTTATTAATTATTCTTTTTGTTACTAGTGGTATACTGGCTTTACCTTTTGCATATCTACAGTCTATTACGTGCTCTTTTTGACTTATTACATAATATTCTTCCTTTTTTCTAGTAAATATATTTTTTATTGTTGGTATTTTAAATAATTTTTCTACACTTAAGTCTAACTCTTTTCCTTTTATTTCATTGAATACATTGTTATCAAATATTATTTTTTGATCTGTTCCTTCTTCATTTAAATATTCTTCTTTTGTTAATATTTTTATATCTTCTTCAGTCATTTAATTCATCTAATTCACTATCTATTTCATTATCTGTTTCATTCTCTGAAATTTCATATATACTGTCTTCGCTTTCTAATTCGTAATCTATATAATCTATTTGCATATATTCTGTATTTTCTATTTTTATTTCTGAGATTTGTTTATTTTTTGGGTTTTTAGGTAATTTACAATCTCTAGCTAAGTGTCCTAACTTTCCACAATTATAACAAGTACATTCTTTTATAGATTTTTTCTTTCTATATGGTCTCTTGTTTTTATAATTTTTTACATAATATCTTTTTCTTGGTTTTTTGTATTTATATTTTGATTTTTTGTATTTCTTATATTTCTTATGCCTTTTTCTTTTCTTATAATATCTTTCTTCGCATCCAAATTGAGGTGCTATTTTATCTTTGCAACATGCTAAATTTTTTATTAATGTTTTTTCCATTTTTATTTCTTCTCTGTATTTTTCACATAAGTTTCTATACCATTGTTGTAAAAATTTTATTCTTGCTCCTAAAGTATCTACTATTTTTGTTTCATCCCAACTTTTTATTATTTTTGAACTAAATGGTTCAGGTAATTTATTAAAATATAATTTTCTTATTTCTTTACTTTCTTCTATATTATATGCTCCTTTATAATAATATTCTTTAAATGCGCAAGTATATTCATCTATGTAACACATATTACATATTGCTAATTTTAACATTAAATTTCTATTTATGTCTTTCTCTTCATTTTGTTCTTCTTCTGTTGTTGTCATGCTACTGAATTCGTCTTTTATAGCTGTTTCATATTTTTTTAATAATTCTATAGGTGTTAATTTCATTATTCCTTCTGTGGGTTTGTCAGTTCTTAATATTTTTTTACTATTTTCAGTTAGATTTAAAAACCATAATTTTACTGTTCCTATTAGTGTTCTTTCTATATATTCTGGTGCATCTGTTACACTTATATTATTATCTAATAATTGTTTTGTCATATATCTTATCTATAATTGTATTGTTTTTTTGTATCTATTACACAATCTAAGTCTAGAAAATTATAATTTTTATTAACTATTTGTTTTGGTGTCCATTTGTCATATTCATTCTTTAGATTATATCTTTTAAACTTATTTTTATAATATGTAGGTTTCCTTATTTCTGATGTACTGGGTATTATATTTTGATCTTCTTTTTTATCAAGAGTATTTATTTCTGTGTTGATGTTTTCTAAATTTTCTTCATTAATTGCTTCTTGTTTTTCATTGATTTCTAAATTTTTTGTATTTGTTAATATTTCTGTATATGTTTCACTATCTTCTGAATCATAATTGTCTGTCTCTTCAACATCTATATTATTTATTTCTAATTCCTTGTTTTTTATTTCTTTATTGTCTATTTCTAATTTTTCTTTAAATTGATTTATCTCGTTTAATAATTTTTGTTCTTTATCTTTTTCTTCTTTTTCTTTCTGTCTTTTTTCATACAAATCTTTTAACATTTGTAATTCTTTTTCTAATTCAGCAATCCTACTATTTTTAGTTTCTTCTATTTTTCGTATTTCTTCTGTAGTTTGTTGTTTTATTTTTTCTATTTCCTTTTTTCTATCTATTTCTTCGTTTTCTCTTTCTATTCTAACCATAGCTGTCAATTTATCTTCTAATTTTAATTCTTCTTTTTCTAACATTAAATATAAATGTTCGCCTATTTTCTTATATCTTCTTCCTAAATTAGAAAATACTATTCTTATTTTTAATCCTTCGTGATTTTCATATATTTTTTCGTCTATTATAAATTCTTCTTTGTTCATTTTATTGTAAATAGTTCATGTTGATATATATATTCTAAACTATCTATTTGTGATTCTAAATTTGATATTTCATCTTTTTGTGCATTTATTGAGTTTTTACTAACTCCGGCAAATATATTATAATTTAATCTTTTTGTTCTTATTTTTAATTCTTTACGTTTTTCAGATATAGTCTGTTTTAGTTCTTTGTATTTTTTGTATTTTATTCATCCAAACAGTATTTATAGTATTTTGGTGGATATCTAAATCTAATTTTATCATAATTAGATGGTATATGTCTCATTCTTCTAGATTTTAAATGGATTATTAATTTTGCTTCAATACTAGATATTAAGGTAATTAGGTAAGCTAATCTTTGTGGGTTTTCTTTTGTTTTATTTAGTCTTATATATTCTGAATAATTACTAATTAAAGATTCTTTAATTTTTCTAAAAGCTTCTCTGTTTTTAAATGGTCTTCTCATAATTAATTAATTAATTGATTGATTATTGTAATTTTTTCATAAACTCTAAATTCAAACATATATGCTACTTCTGTATTTTTTAAATAACTGGGCTCTGATACCATTTGTAGGGGGTGCGGATTAGGTGCGTAGATTCAACTAGATAATAAATACGTATTAGCATGGTAATCTGGATACTTTTCCCTTAAACAGCGCCTCTACTCTGGTTACTCCCCACCACGGCTTCTTGCCTTATTGGTTTCACCTTTAGGATGACAACATTATTACCGACATATTTATTAGATAGATATTTGTCCAAACGAGTTAGATTATAATATATAAGAATTAATGTGTAGGTTGATTATTATTTTCTATTATTATATGGGTAAAAATATTATTTTTTATTTGCATAGTTAATTTAGGCATAGTTGGAGAATAGTGGTCGAGAAGTACTCACCATTTTCTTAGACTTAAAAGGTGGCTTCAATACGTGCCTTTTGCACAAGCATTGCAAATTTTATCATCTTTAAATTTGGTGTCACGCAAGCCTGTGACTGAATACTTGGTGTGACTATTTCATTCAATTAAGTCTAGAATATCTCACCTTTTATTTTCTTAAATCAAAATTCGTTATCCCAGAAATAAACACCTCTTAGATAATTGGGGTTTGGCAAGGCCCCCTTGCATGTCAATAAATCAACAAAAAATAAACAAGGATACAAAACCTCTTATTCATAAGAAATGAGTTATCGTCTAGCACACTTAAGCTGGTTAATTTATTTCAAGGAGAGACAAGATATATACATGGTAAACATTGTTCTGTCTTTTTCCTTGAGCACAATTTCTCTTGAATTGGTAACTTGTAAGTCAAACAGTGTTCCAAAGTACTCACTCTTGTTTCCTCGGTCACACATAGTTTAAAAATGCTCAAAAATTGTGTTTAAGATGACTTACGAAATAAAAATACTTTATAGCATGGGAGGAGACTTACAAATTTTACCTATGATAATTTTATCTTTCTTGCCATTATCAAAAGCCACACATCCTTCCTGAAAAGTTGTTAGTGAGATACACTTTTCTTATTCTCAATCATACACCTTGAACGATCACTATCTAGCTAGATATCAAAGTTGATTGCTTTAGACAAAGCTGAGTGCTCATTTTTATTAGTGTCTTATATTATCACAGTGTGTACAACTTATTCTCAGTAGGCTATCATCCTGGAGTTATTGTACATCATATTTATGAAAGAGTACAAAGGAGAACTATCTAAATATTACTGGCAAAATTGATCGTCATTAATATCTTTAAATTCGGAGGTAAAATTCGCTAATAATTGACGCCAACTTACTTTTTTTGTGGAGGAATTTTATAGAGTAAATATTTTCTACGAAATTTAATTTACGTCATTAAATTCTTAAAAGTATGTGACTCATGTACATTTGAGTACGGAATATAATTTTTGTCATATAAAATGCCTTAGTAATGACGAATTTTAAATCGCTAAATATTTCGTGACTAAATATCCCATTTGTTGTCCGCCCTATGGGTGTCAAACGGGCCGGGCCGGACCAACCCGGAACCGGCCCTTCTATTTTAACCGGGTTGAGGGCCGATTTTGGCTCTAGACGGGCTGGGATGGGATGGGCCGGGCCAAACAGTAAAAAAATTAAAACCCACCCTAACCCGGCCCACTTAACCTAACCCGGTCAAATCCACCAAAATCCGGTCAAACCCGGTCAAAAATATAAAAAAAAAACTTTCTTTCAATATACATTACATATACCCACCTATATACATTATAAATAAGTTAAATAATATATATACACTATATATATAGTATATACTACATTAGAATTTAAAAAATATATACACATATACACAATTAGTCAATTACTCTCATATACACACCATTCAATGTATATATACTACTACTTATAAAATATACTACAATATATATACATTACAATATATATAGGTATACTTATATACTAATTCATAAAACATATACACATGTATACGTTAAATACAAGATATATACACGTGTATATGCACCATACAATGTATATATACTACTACTTATAAAATATACTACAATATATATACATTACAATATATATAGATATAGTTATATACTAATTTATAAAACATATACACATGTATACGTTAAATATACACTTCTATAGAAGATATATACACGTGTATATGCAACATTCAATGTATATATACTACTACTTATAAAATATACTACAATATATATAGATATACTTATATACTAATTTATAAAAAATATACACATGTATACGTTAAATATACGCTTCTATAGAAGATATATACACGTGTATACGCACCATTCAATGTATATATACTACTAATTATAAAATATACTACATTATATATACATTACAATATATATAGATATACTTATATACTAATTTATAAAATATATACACATGTATACGTTAAATATACACTTCTATAGAAGATATCCAATTTATAAAACATATACACATGTATACGTTAAATATACACTTCTATAGAAGATATATACACGTGTATACGCACCATTCAATGTATATATACTACTACTTATAAAATATACTACATTATATATACATTACAATATATATAGATATACTTATATACTAAGTTATAAAACATATACACGTTAAATATACACTTTTATAGAAGATATATACACAAATATACAAAACATATGCTACTTAATATAATAAATTAATAATATTTGGTAGTAAATTAATAATATATTAGAAGTAAGTTTTTAATTTAAAGTAGAAAACTAGAAATTCAATTTAAAATTTTAAATCGTTAAATGAAAAAATATAAAAAGCAAGGACTAAGGAGTGAATGAATTTGGGAAATTTTATTGATTACAAAATTATCCAAAATTTATAATTTACATGAATGAAAAATCTACAAATTATGCATCATTTTTTCCAACTCATTCGTGTTAATATTAACGGGAACTTGCATAGGATATTCGAAGTCAACGGGGGCAAAACCATGCATTGGACTTGATTCTGCTGAGTTCTCCCGTGAAGTCATAATTTCTTCAAGTTTCAGCTCGTTGCTCGGCTCCGGTTCCATTCCTTGGTTTCTTCTTTCCGCTCTAATCCAATCTCTGAGGCAAACTAGAACATTCATTGCATTGCTTCCCAATGAGTGTCGGTTGTCTCCAAGCTGCTGTCGTCCCTGACTAAAGGCGTTCTCTGATGCAACGGTTGACATTGGAACATTCAAGATATCTCTAGTTAATCTTGAAAGCACAGGATATTGTGTTTCATTACTCCTCCACCAATCCCACGTGTTGATCCGTCGTCTGCGATCCTCTAGTGCCGTCCGAAGATAATATTTCAGCTCTTCCCGATAAGTTGATGTGTAAGTTCTCTCATCAACACTGTTCCAACAATTTAAATCATAAAACAAATCAGGAAACCCACTATGTGCCGGCCTTTTAGAAGATGATGACTCCTCGAGAGGATGAGGAGCGACAGTTGGAGTGATATTTGTAGGTACAGCTAAATCAAATAAATCAGCATAGTGATTATATAATTTTTCTATGTAATCCTTTGCATCAGCCGTAGCCGTCCACAAATCAGGTTGTACTTGTTCAGAATCATGGTTAGTATTTATTTCTAAGTTAGTATAAATAAGAGTACTAAAGTGGCATATATTATTATATTTCATGCACGGATTTAGCATAGCACCAACCAAGTAAATAGGGGGAATCGGAAAAAAATATTTTTTAAATTTCCTAAACATGGCGCCAACAGCTTCTTTATAACCTTCTTTATTTTTATATTCTTTGAGCAAACCAGAAATATCGGCTATATATGCCAAAATATTACAAACAGTAGGATAATAAGCACCGAAAAATTCAACCGTAGCTACATAAATTTTTTCTAAAAACTTAACAAGATCATTAATTACAACCCAATCAGAATTATGTAGCATGCAATCAACAGAATCAGCAAATGAACCGCAATGTTGGTTAAAAGCTAGTGTAATAGAAATTTTATATTTATAACAAGTTTTTAAAAATTCATACGTAGAATTCCATCTAGTATCAATTTCCTCAGGCATCAAAATCGATGTAAGTCCATTTTCTTGACATTTAACTTTAAATTCTCTAATTCTCGATCTACGATTATTTCCTTGAATAAAATCAACGGCAAGACGAATTTTTTCAATATAAAGCTCAAAAAACTCAAGACCATTTTTTACAATTAAATTATATATATGACATGCACACTTAATATGAAAAATTTCAGGCAAGGGCGGAGATAACGTCGATTTTAATTTTTTTTATAGCAGTCTTGTTGTTGAAGCATTATCAAAGGCAATACATAAAATTTTATTTTCAATACCATAATATCCGACAATTTTAACAATAGAATCAACAATAAATTGTTCAGTATGTTTACGATCTTCATCATATAAAAAAGCAAGAATACGTTTTTGCATCACGAAATTACTATTCATCCAATGACAAGTAACAATTAAATAATCATTTTTATTTACAGCACGACCAAGATCAGAAGTTAGAGACAATCTACATTAAATATTTTTTAACAATGTTGATAAATAAAAACAATATTGTGAATGAAGTCTAAAAATATCAGACCGACAAGTAGTTCTAGGAATACCGTTAAACATAGGATTATAAATTGCTTGTATATAATGAATAAAGGCATCAGAAGAAGGAAAACTAAAAGGCAAACAACCCACAACTACCATTTTAGCTATTTCTTTCCGGTCCCTCAATTTATTATACTTCTTCACTACGTGACCGGTTGCTGGGTCCATTCTAGTTTGCGTTGGCCCACCAACATCCCCACCACCTTGTGCAATATTTAACTCTCTTTTGTGATCTTCAGTTATATGTCTCATTAACGTACCCGTACCCCCTTGCTTGCCTCCACTTCTATGCTTATATATTTGTTGACAAATATTGCATTGCACCTCAATATATGATATACGTTCAATAAATTGTCATGCAACACTAGTTCTTTTACGAGGTCTTGGGGCACTGAGAGGACGGGGAGGGAGATTAACCGATTCAGATCTAACGTTAGCATCTCCTACTGCGGGAGTCTCAGCAATATTTTCATTATCTTCATCTAAATTAACCGCATCTACTTCATTTTCTTCTTCTATACCGTAATTTTTCTGAGCTTCTACATAATCCATATCGTAAGCACCTACACCTATTTCTTCCTCAAAAGGTGTACCAAGCGGTACCGGAGACGAAGGCACACAGGTATATCTACTACTTGAACTACCTCTACCGCTTCTGGGACAAAATTTTTTAACACCTTTAGTAGCGAGGTTTCTTAATTTATTCATAATATAAATTAAATTAAACTAAAAATATTCAAAATACACAAATATAATAAAATTAAATATTAAACAGTTAATACAATAAATAAAAATTAAACGTAAGAGATGGAACGACAATACCAAATTTTGGAAGTATCCGAAGGTTGCGACTTTAGAAACTTCCTCTCGTACTTTGTAAACGAAAAATTAAAAAATTAAAGTGAACACTTTAAGAAATTAAATATATTGAATATTTGAGAATTGAGATTTGAGAGAGTGAAAATTTTTGTGAAAAATGATTTGAAGTTGTAGGGTATTTATAAAATTTTTTTTGAGATTAAAAAATATTTTTTAAAGTTAAATTTTTTTTTTTAATAAATGGGCCCAAACTAGTCGTTTGGACCGAAAAACGGCTATATAGCCATTGGGCCAACAACTAGTTTGACCCAAAATCCCAATTTTTTTTTTAAAAAAAAAAAGAAAAAAAAGGTATCCGGGCCGGGCCGGTTAACCGGCGGGCCTGGATCGGGCTTGGTCCGGGACGGGTTAGCCGGACCCATTTTAAAAAAATAATCGGCCTGGGACTTGGAACCCTAAAGCCCTAAGGCTTATCGGGTTGGGTTAGTTACGAGGGTTGGGTCGGGTCGGGTCGGATCTGGCCCACTTGACACCCTTAGTCCACCCCAACCCCCCTCTATTCAACTATCTCATGTCTTACTAAGCTGCCACCATGATATAATATCGCCAAGACACGTTGATTGGTTTTTAAAAATACAGATAAATTAAGTTATCCACTTTTAGAGTCGTTAAGAGTATCAATTGTGCTCATCTAGGAAATCTTTAGTAGCTCAAACAGTTGGCTATCTAAACTCCTACTTTATTGATGAGGATTCGATTTCCCACGTTATAATCTCTTCCTATATCTCTTATTTAAAAGTAAAAAAATAAAAAATTGTGCTCATCTATGAGCTATCTTGAAGTATTAACTTTAATTTATTGTAACATTTTTTAGCTTTTCCGATAAAGCTATTGTAATTTAGTTGCTGAAGTATACCAACTTGGTTTACTAAAGAATGTCCAGGGTTCTGCTCTCCTCCTACAAATTGCACTTCTCAATCAGTATCAATTAAATTTTGACTTGATTTGATTTGGTAAAAAGAGTCACCTTCCAAATTATATAATTCGAGACCATTTCTCAAAAATTCTTATTATAATTGCATTGAGATTCTATGTCTCTAATCATTTCGTAGCCGTTTGGCCATGAGTAATATTTTTACTTTTTTTGAAAAATTATTTTACTTTAGTGAAAAAAATAAAAACTGTGGTGTTTGTCCATGAAAATTTCAAACACAATCTCGGAACTGTATCTGGAAAAATGAAAATAAGTTTTACTTGTTTTCACTTTTTTCACTCATACTTCTCTCATAAAATTTCAACAATAACTTTAATTTATATTCATTGTCAAACACAACTACAACTCCAACTTCAACTCCAACTCCAACTCCAACTCCTGAAAATTTTGATTTTCATGGCCAAACAGGGCCTTAGAGTCGTTTGGTAGGGTGTATATGACTAGTATAAAATATTTTGTATTAGTAATACCTGCATTAATTACAATTTTTTCTTATTCAATGTTTGATTTAGTGTATTAAAAATAACATAAATTGCATAATTTCTAGAAAAAATATTTTTGTATAAAAATATTCTCCATTAATATGGTGGAAAGGATGTGGAAAAGATTTTGAGGGACAATTATGACTTTAACAATATTAATGCATGCATTAGAATCCATTGCATTACTAATACCATAGATATCTATGAATTAGTAATACACTTCTTAATGCCAAATAGAGTATATAACTAATGCAAGCATTAGTAATGCATAGGATGAAAAAGTGTACCAAATAATATGTTAGTAATACACAAAGCTAATGTAAGCATTAATTTTTTGTGTAAATAACATAAATCCCACTTTTTTGAAATATAATTACCTTTTTCCCCCTTTTTCAATTAAAATTTCTCTCTCCCTATTTTTATACATAAGTTGTGGACCATATACATTACTACTTATGTATCTAAACTAACTGACTAAACTATAATTAAGAAAATAAAATATTTGTCTTAAATAAATAACACAAATAATGTTATATTTATGGAATTGTTATTAATGAATCCCTTAAATTCAGTAACACATTTTCAATTTCAAAAATTTGAAACATCAAATCAATTTCAACAATCAGAATTAGAGATTGAGGAATCTCGGTTTGATTTCGACAATTGCATCCGAACTACATCCCCTATAATAACATATATTGCAAACTAATATTAGTTTAATATGCAACAAAACTTAAACAAAATTTAAAACATTGCTTAATATTCTTTCATATACATAACAATGATATGTCTATAGGCTGAAATAAACACACTTCAGCTTGTCTAACAAAGTCATATACATAATTGTGTTAGGTATAACATTATTAATGCATAACATATACGTAATTCTGTAATGTATATGTTCTGAAAATACAACAGTCCAACAGTGTCTGTTTCAACACATATACATAAAAGAATTATATGTATAGGTTGATATACATAACTGTGTTATGTATAACACTATTAATGCATAACATATACATAACTCTGTAATGTATATGTTTTGAAATAAACAATCAATTTGTGTTTATTTCATCATATATATATACTAGTTTAGGTATACGCGCCTTACGCGTGTACCTCACTTTAATGAGTTCAAACATTACATCAAATAAGATATTTTTTTAAATAATAAATATGAATATAATAATTAAATTTAATATTTTTTGAGTATGTAAAGATGGAGAATTTATTTATTAAACCTAATCTTTACCAGAAATATTAAAGTTGATCGACATTCATCTATCATCTGTAAATTCAACAAAATAATACAATGATAGAGACATCAAAATAATACAATTAAATCTAATCTTTATATACAAAAAATTTTCTCAAAGTCGTCCGACACTCATTACCACCTATAAACGATAACAGAGATATCAAAATAATACAATTAAACCTACATTTACATAAAAAAATTTCTCAAAGCCGACCAACATTTATCTGTCGCCTGTAAACTGCAACAAAATAATACGATAAAAGTGATATCAAAACAATACAATTAAACTTTAATTTTACACACAAAAAATTATCAAACCCGACCGAGATTCATCTACGAACTGTAAACTACCACAAAATAACAAATTAATATAGATATTATGATAATACACTTAAACCTAGCTTTTACCTAACAAAAATTTTCAAAGCCGACCCACATTCATCTAGCACCTGTAAATTAAATAAAAATAATAAGATAATAAAAATATCAAAACAATACAATTAAACCTAACTTTTACACAAGAAATTCTTTAAAGTCAATTGACATTCCTCTATGACCTGTAAACTATAAAAAGAATATAATAGTGATCACAAAACTTTGATTTTGATCCAACTAATTCTTGTCTGAACAAAAATTTTGACCCTAAAGAATGATTTTGAATGAAAACAAAGAAGATATATATATATACACACATGTTGAATTTTATTATGCTGACAAAAACATTGAAGAAGTTGAGGGTTAAAAAATCAAACATCCACCAATATAGACATGCAATCGAATCAAGTTAGATGAACATCAATCATATTCTCCCAATAGGAAAATCGGTTTGTTCTCTAGTTTAATAGAGTCCTATTTTAGGAGTATTTTCCTTAATTGAATAGTAGAAAGGAAAATATTAATTAATTCCCCTACCATATATTTTAGGAGTCCCGTATATTTTAGGAAGTCAAGTAGAAAGGAAAATATTAATTAATTCTCCTATCATATATTTTAGGAGTCCAATATATTTTAGGAAGTCTAGTTAATATAATAAAAATAATTAAATAATAAATTAAAAAATAGTGAAAAAACAATTTTGTCTAAAGAATAGTCTTTTAATGAAGGATAAAAAGTTCAAATCACTTTTCTAAGGGTCTTCACACTTTTAATATATCATAGATATAGATTATAGATATAGTTATAGATTATAGATTATACATATAGATATAGCTATAACAAATTTAAACTACAAGGACTCATATACATAATAATGTTGGGATGAAGTAACAACAAATTCCATACATATGTATATGGTGTGACATAAAAACTCTCCACAATGTCAAATTTCATACATATACATTCCTTTCAAGTGTGAGAAAAAGGAAGAGGGCGAGATCGAAGAATGAAATTGCCATGAGAAGTATTAGCAATATGAACCAGGTTCTTTGGAGTAGTCGTCTGGGCAAGGAGACGTTTTAGCTTCCTGCTGCCATGTTGGAGGAGTAGTTGAGCAAATCAGTTTTCTACATGTGAAAATTTTGATGATGTGTCGAATTTTGGTTGGTGGAGCATGGTTGTTGTCTACGTGGTGATGAAGACTAAACCGATTGATATGGTACTTATATAGGCTTCTTCCCAAATTTACAGGTCAAACAAACATTTCACACTTAATGTCATTCAATAATTTTTTTACGGTTGTTTCATACAGGGTTTAAGGTTATTTTTTGTGGGGTTTTTTATGAATTAGAAATAGGGATTTGAAAAGAATAATAAATTTAAAATTTGAAAAATTGAGATTACTTAATTGTAGGCATCTTCTAAGGAAATAAAAGTGTAAGAAGGGATAGGTAAAGTTATGTATATGGATTACACACAGAGAGAGAGAGAAATTATAAATATGAGATACTTGTAATCAGTTTCGGGACTTGGGATATTGTGTAGTAAAAGAAAGTAAAGTTGTGGCTTTTTTTATTTTGATGTAATTTTTTAAACACATTCTACCCAACGATTCCTTATTATTTAATGTATTTGTATCTAGATTGACCAAGTGGCAAACTATTGAGAAACCACTTGGCAGTTTTTAGGACAAAATTTAATTGTATGTAATAAAATTTTTGAACTAAAGGATTGAAATATTTGAATTTAAAAATACATTATCCTTTATTATAACTACTATTTTTATTAGATTAAAAATAAAAATTTATGGTTGAAGAGTTCTAAATAGACTTCTACTCTTTCATAAACTTATCTCTTTTAAAATTTAAATGTTATTATATAATATATCTAAATATAATTTATTTCAATATTAAATTAAGGATGAAACTAAAATTCATGGTTGAAGAGTTCTAAATATACTTCTACTCTTTTACAAACTTATCTCTTTTAAAATTTAAATGTTATAAAATATATCTAAGTATAATTTATTTAATTATTAAATTAAAGATGAACTATCATCATCATCATCATCATCATCATCATCATCATCATCATCATTATCATCATAATAATAATAATAATAATCTCTTTCTCTCTCTCTCTCTCTATATATATAAGCCACTTGACAGTTTTTAGGACAAAATTTAATAATAACATCTTTGAACTAAAGGTTTGAAATATTTGAATCTAAAAATTCATTATCCTTTATTATAACTATTATTTTTATTAGCTTAAAATTAAAAATAGATAGTTGAAGAGTTCTAAATAGATTTATACTCTTTCATAAACTTATCTCTTTTAAAATTTAAATGTTAGTATATAATATATCTAAATATAACTTATTTAAATGTTAAGTTAAGAATGAAACTAAAATTCATGGTTGAAGAGTTGTAAATAGACTTCTACTCTTTTATAAACTTATCTCTTTTAAAATTTAAATGTTGTATAATATATCTAAGTATAAGTTATTTAAATATTAAATTAAAGATGAACTGTTATAAGCAGCAACAGCAGGCCAATAATAATAATAATAATAATAATAATAATAATAATAATAATAATAATAATTAAAAAAAGTAGTACACATGTTTAGTAGTCCCAATAAGTCCCGAAGTGAGCCTCCACTTCAACTACCCTGCCCCAATACGATGTGTGACATCCTCGTCAATCTCACCATTACTCTGAATTATGGACCCCAGATACTTGAAACTCTCCCTCTTCTGGATGACCTGAGAGTCTAGACAGATAAGTAAATATATAGATAATTGTAACAATAATATATATATAAGTAAGTATATATATAATAACAATAATATCAATAGTAGACAGATAAGTAAATATATAGATAATAATAACAATAATATATCTATAATAAACAGAATAGTAATAGTATAACAAAAATAGCTAGAATAATGAATATATAGATAATAATAACAATAATAAGCAAACAATAATAATAATAATAATAAGCAAAATAAGATAATAAAAATAGTAAGCAGGAATAAACAGCTGATAAAGAGTTGATGAAATTTAAACAAGAAACAAGTAATTAAAGACAGATAAACAGGTATGAAAAATAAAACAGAGTTAAAGCGCATGTGTTATATATGGTGTAAAATCCTACTCAGTACTACCTCCTTCGTTATCCTTAATCCAGTGTAGTAGATAAGTTAAATAGATCAAAGTGTATTTTCTCCTCATAAAATAAATTATTTTTTATATTTTTTGATTTTTTTTTTATCTATACCCACGTCTATTTATAATTCTGGATAACATGTTGGTTGTTAGTCTTTCTTGGGTAAAGCTGGGTCTTGGTCTGGCTTGTCTATTCGTGAATGTTGAAAAAAGGTCCATGCTTTTGGTTTAGTTTTAATAACTTTTTCTTTTTCTTTTTGAGGAGTTATTTTTATCTTTTTAATTGTTCTATAAATTCTTCTATATTTTTATCTTGACTGTCTTTTCACTTTTTTTTTATATTTTTATTAAGTTCTAATAGTAGTAAAATTATAATATTATTCTATTTTATGATTAGAGAGTCTGCTTTTTCCTGAGGTTGATGGTCTGATAATCCTTTGGGATTTGGTTGAATCTGTGCTGCCTTTTGTAATATTGTTAGATAAAGTTTATCTTGCAATACATCACTCATGAGAGTATTATATTTTTTATCTGGTTAATTTCTTTTCATACCTCTTGTAGTACTAGTTTTATTTTCATATTGTCTTTGTTATCTTTGTCTTTATTAACTAAATCTTTGAATTTCTTATCTAATTCTGCTTGTTGATTTTTTAAGAAATCAAAATTTAATTCTCTTTTACCTAACAATTTCTTTTGTTTGTTTTGCAGGTCTTCTAATATCTCTAGAGTTTTCAATTATCTCTAGTTTGTGTAGGATTTGTATTATTTTATCTAGGTCTTTTTGATCTTTAATTACTCCTATCTGTTGCATACCTTTCCTAAAATTGTATAATTCTGTTTCTAGTTCTATTAATGTATAGTCTTTTTCTATTTCTTCTACTATCAATAGATCTTGTAATTCTTCATACATTGTAACCTTATCATTACAAGTACAATTTTCTCCTTTATCACATTCTAGAGTTCTTTTCAATTTTATTTGATCATTTGAGCTTTCGATTATTTATTCTATCTTATCTTTAAGGAAATAATATTTAGTTAGCAGGGGTTGTGTCTGTACTGGCGAGTGAGTAATATTACTTGCGAAAATTACCCAATTTTTTTATAACAAAACATCCTCCATTATTTTGCATCATGAAATCTAATCCTAACACAAAGTCTGCTTTTATGTTTAAATCTCTAAGTAGTATTTCATTGAGTGTATATGAAGGTTGGTAGAATTTTTCATAAGTGATTAATGAAACTTACCTGGGTATATAGTCTGTATAGGTATTATGAGTTACGTCCATTTGCATGGATAGTTGAGGTTTTGGAATTATTTTTATTAATTTTGATGGTAAAATTATACTATTTAAAATGCTTTTTCTACATCCTGAATCAACTATAGCTAATGTCTAGAACTTATAGTCTTCAATTTTTACTCTTGCTAAAACTTTGACTGTACTTATCTTCTTTTCTTCATTGCATACCATTCCTTCAAACGATATATTCATTGATTTTTTCGGTTTAACTTTATTATTTTCGACAGATGTATTTAATAATTCTACCTCTACTAAGTCTTCTTCTCTAATAATCTCTTTACTGTACACTCTTATTTCTAATCTTTTTAGTCTTTCTTCTAATTCTAATATTCTCTCTTCTGTTGTTCTAGTTATTGGTTCCTTGTTGTAAAATTTATTTGAATTATTTATTAATTTTGGAGTTTCTAAGATTTATGAGGTTTTGTCTATACATTTTATACATCATTCCTTGTAACATTTCCTACATTTTGCCCTATAATTTTTACTTGGAAACCACTTACAAAAGCAACACTTACTACTATCTAATCCTTTTCCTTCCTCAAATTCATGTTCACATTCTGCTATCAAATTTACCAAATCATAGTAGTCTGAGTTTGTCTTTTCTAATCCTATTTCATTTATAAATTCCTCTTCTCCAGAATCTAAAGAATCAGATTTATTTATTTCTTCTTCAAAAATTTCCATACTTCTAATAGAGTATATACTTTCATTATCTGACATATATTCGTCTACATTAATAAATTTGCATTTACATCTTCTATTAATTGTGCATTCCTAGATCTATTATTGATTCTTTTTTAACAAGTATTTGCTAAGTGGTCTATGCTTCCGCAGGTAAAATATTCTAATTTATTTTTGTAGGTTCTACTAGTGTTATACTTTCTTACATGTTTATTCTTATCTAGGTATGACTTCCTTGCATTTGATTTTCTTAAATAATATTTCTTCTTAGGGCGATAGTCATTTTTATATGCCTTTCTATATTTTTCCTTTTATAATCTTGGTCATAGTGTTGTGTAGTATATATGTTTTTACAAAAATCTGTATCACTTCTTTTTAATTGTTTTTGTATCTGTATATTTGTACATTTTTCTTGTAATATATCCATTACATGTTGTATTCTTTGTCCTATTGACCATAGGTTGTTTGGATTTTGCATTACTCCTTCTCTCTTGACCCATTTTTCTTCTATCTCTCTTTCTAGAGCCCCTGGTAATTTATTAAATAATCTAGCTCCTAAAGTCTGATCAAACGAGTTCCCAATAATTGTATAATAATAAAAATAGTCCTTTAGAAATTCTTTAATCCATGACCAATTATTAATACTTAGTTGTTCTAAATTTATTAGGACTTTTTGTTGTAATACTACTAATCCACTATTAGGATCTTCTCCTGTTAGTAGAGTATGTACTTTGTTTACAAAATTGTATGGATTTGAACCTAGTTCTATTAATTCATGAAAATCTTATGGGAATGATGTCTTATATGCTTCCCATAGTGCTTTCGTACTTTCTCCTAGAAATGTTTCTAAATATCTATACATAATTTCTGCATCTGGTTCGTGATTACCCTATATATGTTGTATGTAGTCTGCTACAACTACATTTTCTCATATGTCTATTACATTATTCCATGCCTGAGGGTCATGAGCTGGTAAGTATAAAATTTTTTCTTTATTACCACCTTCTTGTAATCTAATAGGTTCTTCTATTGGCATTCTTTTTTTTAGGTTTTATGTCTTGTTCATCTTGAGTGTCTGGGTTTATTCTAAATACTCTATGTCTTGAAAAATTTCCTGTTGTTACTGGTACTCTTTGCATACTAGTTGTTCTCTGGAAAGGGCTTGCGGTACTTGCTGCATTTTTCATAAATTCTTTTATACTTTAGTCTATACTATAGATCGATTCTAAGTCTTCACCTTTTCTTTCCTTTCTATGTGTATTACCATAATTATATGTTCTTAAATTACATTTTATAAAATGTTCTTTCATTTCTACAACTTTTAAGTTTCCTAATTTACAGCCTGTGCATTTAAAAATGCTATTACTGTTGATTTCGTATATGGCTTTTGCTTTCATTATAGCCTTATTTACTTCAAAACCATCTTCTTCCATTGTTTCTATATTCATGTATTCACTATACTCTCTTGTCTCAGCCTCTTCATCTGTCTCTTTTTCATTTGTATATATATAATCTGTAAATCTTACTGATGTGTCTCCTTTCTTATTTGTATACATTAAATGATCTGTGGGTTTTAATATTTCTTTCTTACTGAAATTTTTTAAATTCCATTCTAATCCTACATATTCTTCTGAATTTATCTTTAAAGGCTTTATTAATTTAATACCTTTATTTTTCATTATACTTACTACATCATCTATCTTTAAATTGAATTTTATACTACTATTGTTGGCAAGTTTTCCTATAAATCCTACATATATTAATAAATTATTTCCATTATTCATTTCTTTATATCCTTTAGTTTGAATGTCTATCTTTATATATTTTTCACATTCTAAAGAAACTATCATATAATCTGGACTACAGTAAAAAAGTCCTCCATTTGTCGACATGTCTACTTCTATTATTTCTATTATGGATTTTTTCGAGTCTGACCATCTATTATCATATATTGTAACTAATACCTTAGTTCCTAGATTTTTTCTAGTTAGGCCTTTTAAACCTACTACTATGAGTCCCATATGCATGAGGATCATCTTTGACTTGGCAATCTGTCTTAAAGATTCTGGAATTATTAAATTTACACTAGCACTATCATTTCCAATTAGGCATAATTGCTCTTCCCTATAATGTTTATATAATTGTGCCACTGAAAACATTCCTTCATTGTATAAAGTCTTAGTGCTTAATAGTTTTAATTTGTTTTGTTGAAAAAACTATATGTTTTTGTCCACGTCTACTATCTCTTCTAGCTGTTGTTTTGAAATCATTTTTGGTCTATTTATAATTCTGGATAACATGTTGGTTGATAGTCTTTCTTGGGTGAAGCTTATTTGTAATACCTCGTACTCTTTCCTAGCTTGAAATCGTCTAAAAAATATTAGAAACTTTCTTTGAAAGATGAATCCACTTTTGTACATGTAGTATTTTTAAAATTTTCACTTTTTGTCATGTGGGAAATTCAACAAGCTTTCCATCGATATAATATTTGCTTAAATTTGATAACCCGGTAAGAAGTTATGACTATTTCAAGTTCCCGTCGTAAAACAATGATATATTAGTTAGTGGCGCGCCGCGCCACAAGCTAAAATGGAAATTGTTCTTTTCCAGTGTCTCAACACGATTTTCCCGCATCGCGCCAAACTTCCAGGTCACAAAGGAAGTGGAAATACGATGGCTCCGCGTCGCGCCATCCCTCAATTTCCCAGTTGTCAAATTCCAGTGACACGATGCGATAACGCTGCATCGCGCCAGGGGTCCAATTCGAGAAATTTTTACTAAAATTAAAAGACGCGCCCAGGGTTAAAAAGGTCAATTTCCCACCCCTATTTAAGCTCTTTAACACAAGATTCATCTATTGGTAACCTAAATTATACTCTCTTCTCTCAAAAACCTCTCAAGAACAACCTAGGGCTTTTCATAGAAGATTCAAAATCAAGAATTTCCTCTATCAATCTTCATGTATTTATGAACCAAGGTATGCACAGTGTTCATTAATGGATTCCTTCTATCCATGAAGCTCAAGAACCTTGTTTTATCTATAAATCATGGTATTTAGGTTGTGGGTTATTTGTAATGATGTTGTTGACGTTGATTGATTTCAAAGTTGGAATCTTTGTGTGTTTTTTATGATATTATGTTAACATGCAAGATAAAATTCATGAATTTAGTTGCTTATGATATGTAATTTGATGATTTCACCTACGCCCTAAATTGTGCATGCAAGGTGTTTGATAGAATACTTGGAAGAGTAGAAATCATGCCTTACAACCCAAAACATAAACTAAATGTGACATGCTTGTCATCCTCTTATGTTTATATGGTTTTCATGCCATCATTGTGAAATGTGTATGTTGTTGGAATGCCCATGATATTAGAACATGAGATTATGATATAATTATAAGCATTCCCGTCCATGTTAGATAGTATGATAACAATGTACTTTGTGAAATCCCCAACTTATTATCTTATGGATTATTGATGTTGGTCATGCATTCAAGAAAGTCAGGCTTTGTCAGTTTTCTTCCGTCGAGTCCTGGGGGTACTTGTACCCGACAATTTAGCTGTATGCCTAGAGCCAATGTCATGTTTTCAAGATACTCTCAGTCAAGCCATGTTCAGTAGAATTCAGTCAGTCTCATGGCTTAGGAAAACTCAGTAATCTCAGTAATATTCTGTCAGTCAACGGAACTCAGTTAACTCAGTCCAGTTCAGTTCAGTAACCCATGTTCAGTGTCTATTCAGATGGGAGTAGAAATTAGCATCGAGTGAACCCAAGGATAGGAACTCACCTGGCAGTAGAGGGTGTGATTCTTAAGAGCAATCCTTGCGTTCCATAACTACGTAGCCAGCGTAGGTTGAGATATCATACCTATTAGTTGAGGGTAGATGAGGTGGCTTAACCTGCTAGTTGAGGGTTCCCACCGTTCTTATTAGAGTAACCTACTAGTTCAGCGTCACTCACATGTTGTACTTACCAGTGGCGCGATATTGACACCCTTCCAATCAGGGCACAGATTGGACCCTAATTCAGAATAATGTGTTATTTGGGGCATGTCGATTAGATAACTACTTCTTACAATTTCATGTTACAGAACCAGGATTGTCAGATACAACCAATCAGTCTCAGTAATAGAACTCAAATAGTTCTATAAAATTCAGGACTGTCAGATACAGTCAACTCAGATACAGTACGGAACTTAGCTAGTTCCATCAGATTTAGGGCTGTCAGATACAGTCACTCATGTTATCAGTTATATCAGTTATCAAAACTCATTCATTAGTTATGTTAGTTATCAGTAAACTCATGTTATCACAATTTCAGTTATAGTTACTATGTATGTATGCATATATTCTTACGCTCATATTAGTCAGTTAGTCAGTATTATTCATGCATATGAACCCCATGCATTCAGCCTACCTCATATGCATACCAGTATATTCAAAGTACTGAGGCATTTGTGATATGGTGTCTTATACTATAGGTTCAGAGACATGAGCTGCAAAACATCAGTAGATTTCAATCTCAGTAGTCAGAGTTAGAAGTGAGTCCTCATTTTTTGAGGACACGATTATTATTTTAATATCTCATTAATTAATTGTTTAGTTGGAGTTAGTTGGGGACATGTCCCATCAACTCCTTATTCAGAAAGTTATGTTTAGAGGCTTTTCAGACTACAGTATGTTCAGATAGCTTATTTCAGCTTTGTTTTGGGTATATTTTACCCCATCTATATGTTACGATTTATTAGATCTTATGTTACAGTTTTGAACCTTATGGCCTTTCAGTTCATGTTTCTGCATTATACTGTATGTTATGTGGTATACAGGTATAGATATCAGTCATGGGTTAGATTGTGGTCCTTCGGGGTCATGAGCACCGTGTAGCATTTTGGGTACCGAATTCAGGGTAATAAAAACATGGTATCAAAGCCTAAGGTTCAATAGAGTCCTACGAAGTCTGAAAGCCACATCTAGTAGAGTCTTATACATGGGTGTGTTGTGCGCCACATTTATGTGCAGGAGGCTATAAGATGTTTAGGAATAGTTTCCCTTCTTCCAGTATTCATGTTGTGCCAGTGAGCTTAATCTCAAGTCAATTTCTCATTCTAATCCATTTCTCCCCTTTTTCTACAGAACATGCCTCCCAAAAAAAGAAATGGAAATCAGTCATCCCTTCAGCCCGAAGAACCTTTGGGTGAACATGTTTCTCATGCAGAGTTCAGATCTGCATTCACTACTCTTGATCAGTAAGTTTCTACTCAGAATGAATAACCAGTTGTCGCTCAGGCCAACCCAGTGGCCAATTCAACTGCAACCAGAATTCGGGACTTTACCCGAATGAATCTCCCATCCTTTCTTGGGTCTAAGTCAGATGAGGACTCACAGGAATTCCTAGATCAAGTTCAGAAGGTTACAGACATCATGGGGGTTACTCCTGTTGAGAGTGCTAAGATAGATGCATATCCATTGTAGGATGTTGCTCACACTTGGTTTAAACAGTGGAAGTCAGAAAGGTCAGATGATGCAGGGCCTGTTGAGTGGGAGGAGTTTGCTTCTTCTTTTCTTGATAGATTCTTTCCCCTAGAGCTTAGAGAATCTAAGGTGTTAGAATTCATCAACCTCAGGCAGGGAAACATGACGGTGAAAGAGTATTCTCTTAAGTTTACTCAATTAGCCAGATATGCCCCTCATGTGGTTGCAGATAATAGAGCCAAGATGAGTAAGTTCATTTCAGGGGTAAATGATAGCGTGGTTAATGAGTGTAGATACGCCATGATGAATAGTAACATGACTTTAGCCAGGCTCATGACTCATGCTCAATAGATAGAGGAGCAAAAGATTAAGATGAGGGAGAGGAAGAATAAGAGAGAAAGGACAGGTAGTTTTAACTTTGCTCAGCCCAAATCAGAAGGAGGAAACTGTTCCCAGTTTCATCCTAAGTCATCAGTTCCAGCTCCTTCTTCAGCCAGTGCTCCAATTCCTAAGTTCATAGAGGGTAACAAAGATAGAGCGCCAGACTCTAAGTCTCAGGGCAGTGTTAGCAGTGCCTGCACCTATCCTCTTTGTCAAACTTGCGGCAAGAACCACCAGGGTACTTGCAGAGATAGCAGTGATACTTGTTTTGGGTGTGGTAAGCTAGGACACAGAGTTAGATATTGTCCGCAGTCAGGTCCACAGGGTTAACAGAACCGTTTCTCAGCTCAGTCTGGTCGCTCGAATCAATAGGGTACCACCTCCAGTGCTACTAGTGGGCAACGTCCAAACAAACGCTATGCTCTCCAATCCCAACAGGATCAGAAAAATTCTCCTGGTGTAGTTACGGGTACGTTATAGATCTTTAATGTGCATGTTTACACTTTGCTAGACCCAGGAGCTTCTTTGTCTTTTGTTACTCCCTATATAGCAGGAGATTTTGAAATCAGTCCCAAAATTCTAGCAGAGCCCTTTTCAGTCTCTACCCCAGTGGGTAAATTCATCACAGCCTGGCGGGTATACAAGAACTGTCCGATTATGATATTTCAAAAGGTCACTTCAGCAGACTTAGTCGAATTAGAGATGATTGATTTTGATGTCATTCTCGACATGGATTGGCTTCATTCCTGCTATGCCACAGTCGACTACGGAAATAGAATAGTCCAGTTTCAGTTTCCGAATGAATCTTTCCTAGAGTGGAAGGGTAGTGTATCTGTTTTCAGAGGTCAGCTTGTCTCCTACCTTCGGGCACGGAAAATGATATCCAAGGGATGTGTCTATCATCTTTTTTAAGTTAAGGACACTAGTTTTGAAACTCCCAGTCTTGAATCATCCCCCGTAGTGAATAAGTATTCAGATGTCTTTCCCAAAGATTTTCCAAGAATTTCTTCCGAAAGGGAAATAGACTTCGGCATTGATCTTCTTCAAGATACTTAGCCTATATCTATTCGTCCATACAGAATGGTACCAGCAGAACTTAGGGAATTGAAATAGCAGTTGAAGGATCTCTTAGATAAGGGGTTCATTAGACCCAGTATTTCCCCGTGGAGCGCACCAGTCTTATTCGTGCACAAGAAAGATAGATCTCTCAGGATGTGTATTGATTATCGTAAACTCAATAAAGTCACGGTCAAGAACAAGTATCCACTTCCCAAAATCGATGACTTGTTTTACCAAATTCAGGGTGCCAGCTATTTCTCTAAGATAGACCTCAGATCAGGCTACCATCAGCTTAGAGTTAGAGAATGTGATATTCTGAAAATAGCCTTTCATACCCAGTATGGTCACTTCAAATTCCTAGTCATGTCCTTTGGTCTCACCAATGCCCCAACAGCTTTCATGGACTTGATGAACCGTGTGTTCAAGCAGTACTTGGACATGTTTTTCATAGTATTCATAGATGATATTTTGGTTTATTCCCACAGCGAGCGTGATCATGTAGACTATCTAAGAATTGTACTTCAGACTCTCAGAAATCATTAGTTGTTCACCAAATTCAGTAAGTGCGAATTTTGGCCAAGGTCAGTAGCATTCCTTGGTCATATAGTTTTAGGTAATGGCATTAGAGTAGATCCTCAAAAAACTGAAGTGGTAAGAAACTGGCCCAGACCTGTCTTTCCATCAGACATCAGGAGTTTCTTGGGTTTGGCTGGCTATTACAGACGGTTTATTGAAGGATTTTCTTCTATTGCATCCCCTATGTCCAGATTAACTTAGAAGAAAGTCAAGTTTCAATGGTCATACCCTTGCGAGAAGAGTTTTTGAGAGTTGAAGACTCGACTCACCTCAGATCTATTCCTAGCTCTTCCAGATGGTTCAGATGGGTTCGTAGTATACTATGATCCATCCATAGTAGGTTTGGGTTGTGTCCTCATGCAGCATAGTAAGATCATAGCCTATTCCTTCATACATCTTAAACCTCATGAGAAGAATTATCCTACTCATGATCTCGAGTTAACAGCTGTAGTATTTGCTTTAAAGATTTGAAGGCGTTATCTATATGGTGTTCATGTAGATATGTTCACAGATCATAAGAGCCTTCAGTATGTCTTTTCTCAGAAAGATCTAAATCTTCGTCAGAGAAGGTGGCTAGAGCTCTTAAAAGATTATGACATGAGTGTCCTTTATCATCCGGGCAAGGCCAATGTAGTGGCCGTCGCTCTTAGTAGACTATCTATGGGTAGTGTTGCTCATGTTGAAGACAGTAAGAAAAAGCTAGCTCAGGAAATCCATCAGCTTTCCAGACTAGGCGTTTGCTTGGTCAATACAGAAGAAGGCGATATATGGGTTCAGGGTAGTTCAGAATCATATCTAGTTTCCGAGGTAAAAGAAAAGCAAGATAGAGATCCCAGCTTTGTTAAGTTGAAAGCGTCAGTCAAGGATCAGAAAGTAGAGGTTTTCTCCCAAGGGGGAGATGGTGTCCTTCGTTGTCAGGGTCGTCTTTGTGTTCCAGTTGTAGATGACTTGAGGCAACGAGTTTTTGCAGAAGCACATAGTGCACGCTACTCTATTCATCCAGGGTCCACAAAGATGTACCGCGACTTATAGGAGATTTATTGGTGGAGTGGGATAAAGAGAGATATTGCAGAGTTTGTAACTAAGTGCTCTACATGTCAGCAGGTTAAGATACAATATTAGAAGCCTAGTGGTCCTATGCAGGATTTCAGTATTCCTACTTAAAAGTGAGAAGAAGTGAACATGGACTTCATGATGAGTTTTCCTTGAACTCGTCATCAACATGATTCAGTTTGGGTCATTGTAAATAGGAAGACCAAATCAGCTCATTTTTTTTAGTCCATACCTCTTATCAGCCGAGGATTACGCCAAACTCTACATCAAAGTGTTGGTCAGATTGCATGGTGTTCCGTATTCCATTATCTCAGATAGAGGTACCCAGTTCACCTTTTACTTCTGGAAAGTGTTCCAAAATGGTCTTGGTACCCAATTTCATCTCAGTACGGCCTTCCATCCTCAAATAGATGGTTAAGCAGAAAGGACCATTCATACCCTAGAAGATATGCTAAGGGTGTGTGCAATTAATTTCAAAGGTGGTTGGGCTGACCACTTGCCTTTGATTGAGTTTGCTTACAATAACAGCTATCATTCCAGTATTCAAATGGCTCCATTCGAAGCTCTCTATGGTAGGAGGTGTAGATATCCAATCGGTTGGTTCGAAGTAAGTGAGGCCTCAGTTATAGGGCCTAACTTAGTATTCGATGCCTTAGAAAAAGTCCAGTTGATTAGGAAAAAAACTACGGGCCGCTCAGATCCTGCAGAAGTCTTATTTAGACGTGCGCAGAAAGGATATCAAGTTTGAGATGGTGACTATATATACCTCAAGATCTCTCCTATAAAGGAAGTGAAGAGGTTCGGCAAGAAGGGAAAACTTAGTCCCCGATATGTCGGTCTCTTCAAAATTCTCAGTCGCTTTGGCAAAGTAGCTTATGAGCTCGAATTACCTTCAGACCTAGCTTCAGTTCATCCAGTCTTCCATGTTTTTTTTCGAAAGAAGTGCATAGGTTACCTAGCAGTTGTAGTCCCTATTCAGAGCATTGATGTTCAGAACAGTCTCTCTTATGAGGAGATTCCAGTCGAAATCCTAAACTATCAGACTCGTAGACTGAGGAACAAAGAAGTCCCTATAGTTAAAGTTCTTTGGCAAAATTAGTCCGTCGAGGGAGATACTTGTGAAGAAGAAGTAGACATGTATACCAAGTATCCTCACCTCTTCTCCGCCAACTCAGATTAAGCTCAAGGTAATAGTTCTCCTTAAGCTTACTCCATTTCATGTTTGGTGTTCATCACAAAATTAGTATCAAGTACCATTGCATATTCAGTCATGCATTCATGTATCAATTCAGTTATATAATTATTCATCAGACATTCATTCTCATTGTGAGAAACTTAGTTCCTCAGAACACTCAGTCATGCATTCATGAATCAGTTACACATGCATCAAATATGCATGTCCAGTATGATATATTCAGTTATCGGTCATGTTCCAGTTATCCATGTTAAGTATGTGCGTCGGTTTATGTTCTTCCCATCACTCTTATTTTCATTCAAGGATGAATGTTCTCGAGAAAGAGATATTGTGATACCCCGTACTCTTTCCTAGCTTGAAATCGTCTAAAAATGTTAGAAGCTTTCTTTGAAAGATGAATCCACTTTTGTACATGTGGTATTTTTAAGATTTTCAATTTTTTTCACATGGAAAATTCAACAAGCCTTCCATCGAAATAAGATTCGCTTAAATCCAACAACTAGATAAGAAGTTATGACTATTTCAAGTTCCCGTTGTAATACAATGCTGTATTGGTCAGTGGCGCGCCGCGCCACAAGCTAAAATAGAAATTGTCCTTTTCCAGTGTCTCAGCATAATTTTCCAGCGTCGTGCCAAACTTCCAGGTCACAAGGGAAGTGGAAACGCAATGTCTTAGCGTCGCTCCATCCCTCAATTTCCCAATTGCCAAATTCCAGTGACACAACGCGATAGTGTCGCGTCGTGCTAGGGGTCGTATTTGAGAATTTTTCACTGATATTAAAAGACGAGTCCAGGGTTAAAAAGGTCAATTTACTACCCCTATTTAAGCCCTTTAACACGAGATTCAACTATTGAGAACCTAAATGATACTCTCTTTTCTCAAAAACCTCTCAAGAACAACCTAGGGCTTTTCATAGAAGATTGAAAATCAAGAATTTCCTCCTTCAATCTTCATGTATTTATGGACCAAGGTATGAACAGTGTTCATTCATGGATTTCTTCTATCCATGAAGTTCAAGAACCTTGTTTTATCTATAAATCATGGCATTTAGGTTGTGGGTTATTTGTAATCATGTTGTTGCCGTTGATTGATTTCAAAGTTGGAATCTTTGTGTGTATTTTTTATGATATTATGTTAACATGCAATATAAAATCCATGAATTTAGTTGCTTATGATGTTTTATTTGATGATTTCACCTATGCCCTAAATTGTGCATGCAATATGTTTGATAAAATGCTCGAAAGAGTAGAAATCATGCATTATAGCCCAAAACATAAACTAAATGTGACATGTTTGTCATCCTCTTATGTTTAGATGGCTTCCATGCCATCATTGTGAAATGTATATATTTTTGGAATGCCCATGATATTAGAACATGAGATTATGATATGATTATAAGCATTCTCATCCATGTCAGATAGTATGATAACCATGTACTTCATGAAATCTCCAACTTATTATATTATGGATTGTTGATATTGGTCATGTATTCAAGAAAATCAGGCTTTGTCAGTTTCCTTCCGTCGAGTCCTGGGGGTACTTGTACCCGACAATTTAGCTGTATGCCTAGAGCCAATGTTATGTTTTCAAGATACTCTCAATCAAGCCATGTTCAGTAGAATTTAGTCAGTCTCATAACTTAGGAAAACTCAGTAATATCAATAATATTTTGTCAGTCAATGGAACTCAGTTAATTCGGTCCAATTCAGTTCAGTAACCCATGTTCAGTATCTATTCAGATGGGAGTAGAAATTAGCACTAAGTGAACCCAAGGATGGGAACTCACCTGCCAGTAGAGGGTGTGATTCTTAAGAGCAATCCTTGTATTCCAGAACTACGTAGCCAGCGTAGGTTGAGACATCATACCTGCTAGTTGAGGGTAGATGAGGTATCTTAACCTGCTAGTTGAGGGTTCCTACCGTTCTCATTAGAGTAACCTGCTAGTTGAGGGTTACTCACATATTGTTCTTCCCAGTGGTGCGGTATTGACACCCTTCAAATCAGGGGACAGATTGGACCCCAATTCAGCTATAATACGTCATTTGGGGTATGACAGTTAGATAAATACTTCCCATAATTTTATGTTACAGAACCAGGACTGTCAGATACAACCAATCAGTCTTAGTAATAGAACTCAGATAGTTCTACAGAATTCAGGATTGTCAGATACTGTCAACTCAGATACAATACGAAACTCAACTAGTTCCATCAGTTTTAGGACTGTCAGATACTATCAACTCAGATACAGTATGAAACTCAACTAGTTCCATCAGTTTTAGGACTGTCAGATACAGTCACTCATGTTATCAGTTATATCAGTTATCAGAACTCATTCATTAGTCATGTTAGTAATCAGTAAACTCACGTTATCACGATTTCAGTTATAGTTATTGTGTATGTATGCATGTATTCTCAAGCTCATATTAGTCAGTTAGTCAGTAGTGTTCATGCATATGAACCCCATGCATTCAGCCTACCTCACATGCATACCAGTATATTCAAAGTACAGACGCATTTGTGCTATGGTGTCTTATACCATAGGTTCAGAGACATGAGCTGCAAAACATCAGTACATTCCAATCTCAGTAGTCAGAGTTAGAAGTGAGTCCTCATCTTTCGAGGACACGATAATTATTTTAATATCTCATTAATTAATTTATTAGTTGGAGTTAGTTGGGGACATGTCCCATCAACTCCTTATTCAGACAGACATGTTTAGAGGCTTTTCAAACTACAGTATGTTTAGCTAACTTATTTTAGCTTTGTTTTGGCCATGTCATACCCCATCCATATGTTATGATTTATTAGATCTTATGTTAAAGTTTTGAACCTTATGGCCTTTCTATTCATGTTTTTGCATTATACGGTATGTTATGTAGTATACAGGTACAAATATCTGTCATGGATTAGCTTGTGGTCCTTCAGAGTCATGAGCACCGTGCAACATTTCAGGTACCAGATTCAGGACGTTACATTGATCTTGGTCTGTCTTGTCTGTTCGTGAATGTTGAAAAAAGGTCCATGCTTTTGGTTTGGTTTTAATAGCTTCTTCTTTTTCTTTTTGGGGATATATTTTTATCTTTTTTAGTTGTTCTATTAATTCTTCTATATTTTTATCTTGACTTTCTTTTTATTTTTATTTTTCTATATTTTTATTACATTTCAATAGTAGTAAAATTATAATATTATTTTGCTTTATGATTAGAGAGTCTGCTTTTCCCTGAGGTTGATGGTCTGCTAATCCTTCGGGATTTGGTTGAATCTGTGATTCCTTTTGTAATATTTTTAGATAAAATTTATCTTGTAATATATCACTCATGAGAGTATTATATTTTTTATTTGGTTAATTTCTTTTCGTTCTTGTAGTACTAGCTTTATTTCCGTATTTTCTATATTATCTTTGTCTTTATTAACTAAATCTTTGAATTTCTTATCTAATTCTGCTTGTTGATTTTTTAAGAAATCAAAATTTAATTCTATTTTACCTAACAATTTCTTTTGTTTGTTTTGCAGGTCTTTTAATATCTCTAGAGTTTTCAATATTTTAGTATTTTCCTGTTGAACTTTCTCTCCTAGATTTATTATAAAGTCTGTAATAGTATTTAGTTGAGAATCTTCTCCATGCAAAATATGTTCTCCATTACCGAAATTACATTTAATTAATGAATCTTTTATTTGTCTATGCCTCCTTTCTTCTTTTATTTGCAAATTTAGATATTCTATTTTCTTTACGGAATCTATTGTAATACTCTTATCCTAGCCAAAATGTCTCTCTATTGCATTCTTCTCTAATTGGTTTTATTCTAATCAATAAAAGATAGATAAGTCAATATATAGATAATTGTAACAATATTAGACAGATAAGTAACTATATAGATAATTGTAACAATAATATATATAAGTTAATATATAGATAATCACAATAATATCAATAATAGACAAATAAGTAAATATATAGATAATGATAATAATAATAATATATTTATAATAAACAGAATAGTAATAATATAACAAAAACAGATAGAATAGTAAATATATAGATAATAATAACAATAATAAGCAAACTATTGTAATAATAATAATAAGCAAAATAAGATAATAAAAATAGTAAGCAGAAATAAACAACTAATAGAAAGTTGATGAAATTTAAATAAGAAACAAGAAAGAAAGATAAGCAGGTATGAAAAATAAAACAGAGTTAACGCGGATGTGTTATATATGGTGTAAAATCCTACTCAATACTCCCTTCTTCGTTATTCTTAATCCAGTGTAGTTGACAAGTTAAATAGATCAAAGTGTATTTTCTCCCAATAATACCTGAAGTTTGACCGGATTACCAGTTGAGCATACTGAACTTTGCGGGGGGTCCAATTACCCCCCCCCCAGACTTTTTTTTCGTATTTTAATGTCATATATCTGCAACTTGTCCCATTGCGTATTAGTCACGCGCATTGAGCGCGTGAAACTGTTAAAAAACATTAAAAACTCCTTTTTTTTAACCAAACAACCCCTAAATTTTCTTATTTTTTATTTATTTTTTCATTCTTCTGTCTTCTCTTCTATCTTCTTTCTTTATTCTCTCCAACAATGAAGTCTTTAACAATGGTTGCTCCATTGTTGAATTGAAATTGAACACAATTTCATCACACACATACACACCCAAATGGTCATATTCAATACACTCAATTCAATTACATCAATTTGATTCAATTTCAACACACACACCCCAAATGAGTCATCTTCAATTCCATTAAAATGACAATTTAACCCTCTATTGCCACCACCAACCAACCACCATTGATCAACCACCAACTAAGGGGAAAAATCAAAAAAAGAAAATCCACTAAGAGAGGAGAAAAAATTATTCGTCGAAACTAGAAGCAAATTTGAATAATTCTTGAAGAAAGTTTTCAATTTGAAACTTTGAATAATTTCAAATTCAAATTCAATTTCATACTTGAATTCAAATTCAATTTCCAGTTTCCAATTTCCAGTTTCATTGCGTTCAATGTTCCACAGGTTGTGTTGAATAGTTGGAAATTGAAATTTGAATTTGAATTTCCAGTCTTTTGGACTTGAAATTTGTAATTGACTCAATGAAATCATTTGTAATTTGATTTGTAGAAGGAATTTGAGTTATGGAATCTTTAATATGGTTATAATGGTGAAAAAATATTGAAAAGTGATAAAATGGAGAAGACAAAGCGCGTGTACTACACTTCTGACGTCAAAACTGGGTATAACTTTGCGGGGGATAATTAATTCCACTATGAAAAAGTTCGGGGGGGGGGGGGATTAATCCCATTTTAAAAAGTATATGTGTGTAATAGGACCCCCGCAAAGTTTAATATGCTCAACTGGTAATCTGGTCAAACTTCTGGTATTTTTGTGAGTATTCTCCCTTATTTTTTGCATTTTTTTATTTATACCCTGTTCATCTCTTTCTCTTCAGTTTTTGGTATTTTAGCAATATCTTCTTTAATCACACTCTGGGAAAATAACAATAGTCCCTTTTAAATCTTCCTTGGATTTTTCAAATCCCTAGAAATTTACAGATTAATCCATCGTTACTGCTAAAACACTAAGATAATAACCATATACTAGGGGTATATTTATAAATAATTTACTAATATTATAAGATTGAACAACTAGTGGTAATCCGTACGGCTACCCAGATCTATAATATTTAAACATATGTAGTAGTAAATATGTACTAATAAGTTATTTACTAATTTTTTACAAGATCGAAAAATGGCAGTAATCCGCACGGCTATCCAGATCTATAATATTAAAAACACATCTGAAAGAAAAAATGAACTTCATTAATCCAAACATAATTTACAAACTAGGGAGAAAAATACAAAGATCTATGTAACGACTACTTACATGTCTTAAGGAAGAAGTGAGGTTTACCTTTCGAGAGTCCCCTGAGAGCTAACGGCTACCGAGAAAATGAAGGAATAAAAGACTAATATACACTACATACTCTTCTTCTTTTTTTATTGTATGGATGAAAAGAAGCAAAAAAGAGAAGAGTGTGGACTTTAATAATAGATCTAGGAATAGTCTTTTATTCTTATTTTCAAAGTTTGTAAGTTTGTTAAACAAAATAAAAAGAGAAGAGTGTGTAGTGTATATTAGTCTTTTATTCCTTCATTTTTTCGGTAGTCGCTAACTCTCAGGGGAGTCCCAGAAGGAAAACCTCACTTTTTTCTTAAGACATGTAAGTAGTCGTTACATAGATCTTTGTATTTTTCTCCCTAATTTGTAAATTATGTTTGAATTAATGAAGTTCATTTTTTCTTTCAGATGTGTTTTAATATTATAGATCTGGATAGCCGTGCGGATTACCGCTAGTTTTCGAATCTTGTAAAAAATTAGTAAAGAACTTATTAGTACATATTTACTAGTACACATTTAAATATTATAGATCTGGATAGCCGTGCGGATTACCGCCAATTGTTCAATCTTATAATATTAGTAAATTATTTATAAATATACCCCTAGTATATGATTATTCTCTCAGTGTTTTAGCAGTAACGATGGATTAATCTATAAATTTCTAGGGATTTAAAAAGTCCAAAGATTATTAAAAAAAAGACCGTTGTTATTGTCCCGGTGTGTGATTAAAGAAGATATTGCTAAAATACCTAAAACTGAAGAGAAAAAAATGAACAGGGTTTAAATATAAAAAATCAAAAAATGCAAAAAATAATTTATTTTATTGAGAGAAAATACACTTTGATCTATTTAACTTGTCTACTACATTGGATTAAGGATAATGAAGGAGGGTGTACAGAATTAGTAGACAATTATATGTGTATTAATCTTGCAGCTAAGTTTTCTTTCATGCATGAGTCTTGAAGTAGCGACCTTTGAAAGCCTTGGATGTTCTTTGATTGTTAGAATAATTTATATATATGAATACATTTTTTTCCTTTCTTTTTGCATGAATCCGCCTTGGAGTCTAAACGGACTTTTTTCCCTTGCATTCCTTAATGGGACAATGAGGCCTATCTCGTTCAGTCAAGCCTGAAGTTCTAAGTCTAAAATGATCCAGTGGCGTATAAGTATGAGGAGTTGGAAGAAGAAAGGCGGGTTAAAGACCCACATTTGAAGCGGCAAAGAGACTAGAAAGATTCTTTTTATCTCTTTATTTATTTACATATTCATTGTCGTCTTTCATTTGTTTATTTACTTCTTTATTCATTCATATGGATCTCGAAGCCAAAGTTGTAAATTTAATACAAGTGGAGCGAGACTCGAGCCAAAGGCTCGAAAACTAGATTAGGACAGGTGAAATGGGTTGAACACCCTATTAATTTAGGACAGGGTTTATCAATTTGGGTCTAATGGTCTAAATCCCTTACTTCCTTCCCTTCCCTCTTTTCTTTGTGTTTGTTTGCCTTATGTGTTTTGCGAACCTAGTTAAATCCTTAGCTAGGTCGCTAAAAACAGGTTTTGCATAGACATCAAAATATTTCTAAATTCACTTTCTTTCCAAAACAATCCTATTTTGAAGTTAGTCAAAGATGTTTTCAAACAGTCCGGATAACCGCAAGTTAGCAGATGTTTTAGGTGCCTAACAACTTACTAAAACATTAATAGGAACCGCATATCTAGAATCTATAACTTAAAATAATTTTCCTATTTTGGATCATTTGAAGTAACTCTCTAAAGGTTTCTTAATTCCTTTTCAAAATTAAGTAGCGACTCTTCTAAAAAGTCAAAAATTCCGCAAAACAATACCGTGTTAACATGATTACTAAATCTGAATACAGATAACATGAGTGACTATATCTAAAAGTCCTGATTCTGATGGAACTATCTGAGTTTAGTACTAAGCTGAGTTGACTGTATCTAACAGTCCTAAAATCTAAATAACTATTTGAGTTCTTGACTGATACTGATACTGAAATTGTAGGAAGTAGTTATCTAACCGACATGCCCCAAATGCCCTATAATAGCTGAGCTGGGGTCCAATCTGTTCCCTGATTAGAAGGGTGTCGATACCGCGCCACTGATAAGGACAACATGTGAGTGACCCTCAACTAGAAGGTTACTATAATAAGAACGATGGGAACCCTCAACTAGCAGTCTAAGCCACCTCATCAACCCTCTACTAGTAGGTTATGATGTCTCAACCTATGCTGGCTACGTAGTTCTGGAATGCAAGGATTGCTTTTAAGAATCACACCCTCTATTGGCAGGTGAGTTCCGATCCTTGGGTTCGCTTATTGCTAATTTCTACTCCCATCTAAATGGACACTAAACATAGCTAACTGAACTGGCTGAACTGAGTTTACAAAGTTCTATTGACTGACGGAATATTACTGAGACTATTGAGTTTTCCTGAGTCATGAGACTGACTGAATTCTACTGAACATGGCTTGACTGAGAGTATCTTGAAAACATGACATTGGCTCTAGGCATACAACTAAATTGTCGGGTTCAAGTACCACCAGGACTCGAAAGAAGGAAACTGATAAAGCATGACTTTCTTGAATACATGTTCAACATCATAATTCACAATTCATTGACTAAGACATTTCATCAAACACTTGTCATGCATAAACTTGTACATAATTGGGGATTTAATAATATCATACTAGTTGAGAACTTTTCCTTCACATAGGCATTTAATCAAACACATGGTAAACATAGTATATGAAGACAACATTATACAACAAGTAATCATCATGATTCAACTATAATTTTATCATCCAAAGGTTTTTTATTATAGGTTTACATGAAGCTACACCTATAATAATCAATTTCACTTAAGATTTACCACTAAACTTGGAATAGAATTCAATTGATCATTATCAATATGAACAAAAGAAAACCCAACATGGAAATCATACAGATTCATATACTTAAACTTTGAAAAAGAGATTCTTGGGCTTCATGGACGAAAGGAGTTCGTGAATAAACACCAAGCATACCTGGGCAGTGAGTTTCTTGAAGATTTATGGAGGAAAACTTGAATTCTTGGCATGGAATCAAGCACCTAGGGTTTTTTGTCCTTTGGAATTGATTTCCTAGAGAAACCCTAATTTGTTATTGTAGAAGAATAATTAACTAATGAGCTATGGTCGTGTGTAATTAGGGATTAAATCGGGTGGAAAAAGATCCAAATACCCTTTTAAAAATAACTTTAAAATAACTGAATGGAACATGCGACGGTGGGTGCGATGGTGCGTCGATGGGTCGATGGTTCGTCGGTCCTGACCGTTGCACCTGGGCAGAATGGGGCCTCTCTTTCTCCCCTGCGATGGTGTGGGCAACGGTCCATCTCTAGTCCAACAGTCCGCCAGCCTCTACCGTCGACCTGGACGGTTCTGACTGCCTTTTGTATTTTGGCCATAACTTTCTCTTCCGATACCGGATTTGGACAAAATTGGAATAGTTGGAAAGCTAATTCAATTTCCCACGTGAAAAAAAGTGAAAATCTTAAAAATTTCACATGTACAAAAATGTATTCATATTTCAAAGTAAGTTTCCAACATTCTTGAGATAATTTCAAGCTAGGTAGAAGTACGGGGTATTACAATATCTCCCTCTTGAGAACATTCATCCTCGAATGAAACTGAGAGTGAGGGGAAAAGATAAACTGACATACATACTGAACATGAATAACTGAAATATGGTCTCATGACTGACATAACAAATAACTGAATATAACATACTGAGCATGCATAGCTGATGCATGTGTAACTGATTCATGAGTGCATAATTGAGTGTTCTGAGGAACTAAGTTCCTCACAATGAAATTACATGTCTGATGTATAATTATATAACTGAACTGATATGTGAATGCATGATTGAATATGCAATGGTATTTAATACCAAGTCTATAATGAAATTCTGAACATGAAATGGATACCAAGCTTATAACTGAAATTTGAGCATGAAACTGAAAATCTTAAGGAGAACTGTTACCTTGAGCTTGATCTAAATTGGCAGAGAAGAGGTAAGGATACTTGGTACGCATGTCTGCTTCTGCTTCCCAAGTAGCTCCCTCAACGGACTGATTTTGCCAAAGAACTTTGACTAAAGGGACTTTTTTGTTCCTTAGTCTACGAGTCTGATAGTCTAGGATTTCGACTGGAATCTCTTCATAAGAGAGGATATTCTGAACATCTATGCTTTGAATAGGGACTACAACTGCTGGGTCACCTATGCACTTTTTTAGCAAAGAGACATGGAAAACTGGATTAACTGAGGCTAGATCTAAAGGCAATTCAAGCTTATAAGCTACCTTGCCAAGACGACTGAGAATTTTGAAGGGACCGACATATTGGGGACTGAGCTTTCCCTTCTTATTGAATCGCTTCACTCCTTTCATGGGAGATATATTTAAATACACATAGTCACCAATCTCAAACTCGAGATCTTTTCTACGAACATCTGCATAAAACTTCTGTCGGCTTTGAGCAGCACGGAGTCTTTCTCTGATCAACTGGACTTTTTCTAAGGCATCGAATACTAAGTCAGGCCCTATAACTGAGGCCTCACTAACTTCGAACCAACCAATTGGGGATCTACATCTCCTACCATAGGGAGATTTGAATGGAGCCATCCGAATACTGGAATAAAAGTTATTGTTGTATGCAAACTCAATCAAAGACAAGTGATCATCCCAACTACCCTTGAAATCAATTGCACACGCCCTTAGCATATCTTCTAAAGTATGAATGGTCCTTTCTGCTTGACCATCTGTCTAAGGATGAAATTCTGTACTGAGGTGAACTTGGGTACCAAGACCCTTTTGGAACACTTTCCAGAAATAAAAGGTGAATTGGGTACCTCTGTCTGAAATAATAGATAGCAGAACACCATGAAATCTGACCAACTCTTTGATGTCGAGTTTGGCGTAATCCTCGACTAAATAAGAGGTATGAACTGGAAGAAAATGAGTTGACTTGGTCATCTATCTACAATGATCCAAACTGAATCATGCTGATGACGGGTACGAGGCAAACCCATCACGAAGTCCATGTTCACTTCTTCCTATTTCCAAGTAGGAATACTGAACTCCTGCATGGACCCACTAGGCTTTTGATTCTCTATCTTAACCTGATGACATGTAGAATACTTAGCCATAAAATCTACAACATCTCTCTTCATCACACTCCACCAATAGATTTCCCGTAAGTCGTGGTACATCTTTATGTCCCCGGGATGAATAGAGTAGCACGCACCATGCATTTCTGTGAGAATTCACTGCCTTATGTCATCTATACCTGGGACACATAGATGACCCTAACAACATAAAACACCATCTCTCCCTTGGGAGAAGACCTCTACTTTCTGATCCTTGGCTGAGTCTTTTAACTTGACAAGGCTAGGATCTCTATCTTGCTTTTCTTTCACCTCGGAAACTAGATATGATTCTGAACTACTCTGAACCCATTTGTCACCCTCCTATGTATCGACTAAGCAAACGCCTAGTCTGGCAAGATGATGGACTTCTTGAGCTAAATTTTTCTTATTGTCCTCGACATGAGCAACACTACCCATAGACAGTCTAATGAGAACATCGGTAACCACGTTGGCCTTGCCCGGATGATAAAGGACACTCATGTCATAATCTTTCAAGAGCTCTAACCACCTTCTCTGACGAAGATTGAGATCTTTCTGAGAAAACACATATTGAAGGCTCTTATGATCTGTGAATACATCTAAATGAACACCGTATAGATAATGCCTTCAAATCTTTAAGGCAAAAACTACGGCTGCTAGCTCAAGATTATGAGTAGGATAATTCTTCTCATGGGGATATGACCTTACCATGCTGTATGAGGACACAACCCAAACCTACTCTGGATGCATCACAATACACCACAAACCCATCTGGACCATCTAGAAGAGCTAAGACTAGAGCTGAGGTGAGTCGAGTCTTCAACTCCTAAAAATTCTTCTCGCAAGGATCTGACAACTGAAACTTGACTTTATTATGAGTCAATATGGACATAGGGGATACTATAGAAGAAAATCCTTCAACAAACCGTCTGTAATAGCATGCCAAACCTAAGAAACTCCTGATATCTAATGGAGAGACAGGGCGAGGCCATTTTCTTACTGCTTCAGCCTTTTGAGGATCTACTCTAATGACATCACCGGAAATGATATGGACAAGGAATGCTACTGACCTTAGACAAAACTCCCACTTACTGAATTTGGTGAACAACTAATGATCTCTGAGAGTCTGAAGTATGATTCTGAGATGGTCTGCATAATCGCGTTCACAATGAGAATCGACCAGAATATCATCTATGAAGACTATGACGAACATGTCCAAGTACTGCTTGAACACATGGTTCATCAAGTCCATGAAAGTTGTTAGGGCATTGGTAAGACCAAAGGACATAACTAAGAATTTGAAATGACCATACCGAGTATGAAAGGCTATTTTCAGAATGTCACATTCTCTAACTCTGAGCTGATGATAGACGGATCTGAGGTCTATCTTAGAGAAATAGCTAGCACCCTGAAGTTGGTTAAACAAGTCATCGATTCTGGGAAGAGGATACTTGTTCTTGACCGTAACTTTATTAACCTGACAGTAATCAATGCACATTCTGGGAGAACCATCTTTCTTGCACATGTATACTAGAGCGCCCCACGGGGACACACTGAGCCTGATGAATCTCTTATCTAAGAGATCCTTCAACTTTTCCTTCAATTTTTTTATTTCTGCTGGTGTCATTCTGTATGGAGGAATAGATATAGGCTGAGTATCTGGAAGGAGATCAATGCCGAAGTCGATTTCCCTTTCGGGAGGAATCCCTGGAAGATCTTTGGGAAAGACATTTGAATATTCGTTTACGACTGGGACTAATTCAAGACTGGGATTTTTGAAACTAGAGTCCTTAACATGAACAAGATGATAGACACATCCCATAGATATCATTTTCCTCGCCCGAAGGTAGGAAACAAGCTGACCTCTGAATACTGAAGTACTGCCCCTCCACTCTAGGACGGGTTCATTTGGAAATTGAAACTGGATGATTCTATTTCTGTAGTCGACTGTGGCATAGCAGGAATAAAGCTAATCCATGTGAGAATGACATCAAAATCAGTCATCTCTAATTTGACTAAGTCTGTTGAAGTGACTTTTTGAAATATCATAATCGGGCAGTTCTTGTATACTCACCGGGTTATGAAGGTTTTACCCACAAGGGTAGAGACTGAAAAGGGCTTTGCTAGAATTTTGGGACTTATTCTGAAATCAACTACAGCATAAGGAGTAATAAAAGACAAAGAAGCTCCTGGATCTAGCAAAGTGTAAACATGCACATGAAAGATCTGTAACGTACAAGTAACCACATCAGGATAATTTTCCTGATCTTGCCGAGACTGGAGAGCATAAAGTCGATTTAGACGTTGCCCACTAGTAGCACTGGAGGTGGCACCCTACTGATTTAGGAGACTGGACTAAGCTGGGGAACGGTTATGCTGACCCTGAGAACTTGGCTGAGGACAGTCTCTGACTCTGTGGCCTAGCTTGCCACACCCGAAAGAAATACCACTGCCATCTCTACAAATACCCTGATGGTGCTTACCATAAGTCTTGCAAAAAGAATATGTGTGGGCACTGCTAACACTGCCCTGAGACTTAGAGCCTGGTGATCTATCTTTGTTACCCTCCCTAAACTTAGGAACTGGAGAACTGGTTAAAGAAGGAGCTGGAACTGATGACTTAGGATAAAATTGAGAATGGTTTCCTCCTTCTAATTTGGGCTGAGCAAAGTTAAAACTACCTGTCCTTGCTTTTTTATTCTACTTCTCCCTCATCTTAATCTTTTGATTTTCTATCTGCTGAACATGAGTCATAAGCCATGCTAAAGTCATATGAATATTCAACATCGCAGACCTACACTCGTTAACCATACTATCATTCACCTCAGAAACAAACTTACTCATCTTGGCCCTACTGTATGCAACTACATGAGGGGCATATCTGGCTAATTGAGTAAACTTAAGAGAATACTCTTTCACTGTCATGTTTACCTACCTGAGGTTGATGAATTCTAACATCTTAGCTTCTCACGGATCTAAGGGAAAGAACCTCTCTAAGAATGCGGTGACAAACTCCTCCCACTCAATAGGCCCTACATCATCTAGCCTTTCTGACTTCCACTGCTTGTACCAAATGCAAGCAATATCCTGCAACTGATAGATAGCTAGCTCAACACTCTTAACAGCTGGCACCCCTATAATGTCAGTAACCTTCTGAAGCTGATCGATGAATTCCTAAGGGTCTTCATCTGACTTAGACCTGAGAAAAGATGGAGGATTTATTTGGGTGAAGTCTTGAATTATGGATGCAGCTGAATTTTCCACTGGATTGTCCAGAATGATAGCTGGTCATTCATTCTGAGCAGCAACGGACTGAGCAAGAGTAGTGAATGCAGCTCTGAACTCTGCATGAGAAACATGTTCGCCCAAAGGTTCTTCGGGCTGAGGGGCTGACTGATTCCCATTTTTTCTTTTAGGAGGCATGTTCTGTAGAAGAAAGAGAGAAATGGATTAGACTGAGAGATTAGATTGAGATTATGCTTATTGGAATGACATGAATACTAAAAGAAGGGGAAACTGTTCCTAAACATCTTATAGCCTCCTGCACATAAATATGACGCGTAACACACCCATGTACAAGACCCTACTAGATATGGCTTTCAGACTTTCTAGGACACTATTGAACCTTAGGCTCTAATACCAAGTTTGTACCACCCTAAATCTGGTACCCGAAATGCTACATGGTGCTCATGACCTCGAAGGACCATAAGCTAACCCATGACTGATATTTGTACCTATATACTGCATAATATACTGTATAATGCGAAAACATGAATAAAAGGTCCATAAGGTTCAAAACTGTGACATAATATCTGATCTAAAATATAATATCTGGGTGGGGTATGAAATACCCAAAATAACTGAAATAAACTATTTGAACATACTGTACTCTAAAAAGCCTCTAAAACATGACTGTCTGAAATAAGGAGTCGATAGGACATGTCCCCAACTAACTCCAACTATAAATTAATTAATGACATACAAAAGTAATGATCATGTCCTCGATAAATAAGGACTAACTTCTAACTCTGACTGCTGAGACTGGAATGCTACTGATGCTCTGGAGCTCGTGTCTCTAAATCTATGGTATAAAAACACCATAGCGTGAATGAATCAGTACAATTGAATGTACTAGTATGCATGTGAGGTAGGATAAATGCATGGGGTTCGTATGCATGAACAATAATAATAACAGACTGACTATCATGAGAGTGAGAATACATGCATGAGACATAATAACTGACACTGATACTATGTTAACATGATTACTAAATCTGAATACTGATAACATAAGTGACTGTATCGGACATCCTGATTCTGATGGAACTATTTGAGTTCTGTACTAAGCTGAGATGACTATATCTGATAGTCCTGAAATCTGAAGAACTATCTGAGTTCTTGACTGATACTGATACTGAAACTATGGAAAGTAGTTATCTAACCGACATGCCCCAAATGTGCTACAATAGTTAATATGGGGTCCAATCTATGCCCTGGTTGGAAGGGTGTCGATACCTCTCCACTAGTAAGGACAACATGTGAGTGACCCTCAACTAGCAGGTTACTCTAATGAGAACAGTGGGAACCCTCAACTAGAAGGTTAAGCCACTTCATCTACCCTCAACTAGTAGGTTATGATGTCTCAACCTACGCTGGCTATGTAATTCTGGAACGCAAGGATTGCTTCTAAGAATCACACCCTCTACTGGAAGTTGAGTTCCCATTCTTAGATTCACTCGGTGATAATTTCTACTCCAATCGGAATGGACATTGAACATAGCTAACTGAACTGACTGGACTAAGTTTAGTAAGTTCTATTGACTGATGGAATATTACTCAGACTATTGAGTTTTCTTGAGTCATGAGACTGACTGAATTCTACTGAACATGGCTTGACTGAGAGTATCTTGAAAACATGACATTGGCTCTAGGCGTACAGCTAAATTGTCGGGTAGAAGTACCCCCAGGACTCGATAGAAGGAAACTGACAAAATATGACTATCTTGAATACATGTTCAACATCATAATTCACAATTCATTGACTAATACATTTCATTAAACACTTGTCATGCCTAAACTTGTACATAATTGGGGATTTCATAATATCATACTAGTTGAGCACTTTTCCTTTACATAGGCATTTAATCAAACACATGGTAAACATAGTATATGTAGACAACATTATACAACAAGTAATCATCATGATTCAACTATAATTTTATCATCCAAGGGTTTTTAATCATAGGTTTACATGAAGCTACACCTATAATAATCAATTTCACTTAAGATTTACCACTAAACATGGAATAGAATTCAATTGGTCATTATCAACATGAACAAAAGCAAACCCAACATGGAATTCATATAGATTCATATACTTGAGCTTTTAAAAAGAGATTCTTGGGATTCAGGGATGAAAGGAGTCCATGAATGAACACTATGCCTACCTGGGCTGTGAGTTTCTTGAAGATTTATGGAGGAAAACTTGAATTCTTGGCTTGGAATCAAGCACCTAGGGTTTCTTGTTCTTGGGAATTGATTTCTTAGAGAAACCCTAATTTGTTTTTATAGAAGAATAATGAACTAATGAGCTATGGTCGTGTGTAATTAGGGATTAAATCGGGTGGAAAAAAATCCAAATACCCTTTTAAAAACGGTTTTAAAATAACTGAACGGAATATGCGATGGTGGGTGCGATGGTCCGTCGGTCCTAATCATCGCACCTGGGAAGAATAGGGCCTCTCTGTCTCCCATACGACGGTTGTGGGCAACGGTCCGTCACTAGTCCGATGGTCTGTCGGCCTCTATCATCGCACCTGGGCGGTTCTGTATTTTGGCCATAACTTTCTCTTCCGATATCGAATTTGGACGAAATTGGTATAGTTGAAAGCTAATTCAATTTCCCACGTGACAATAAATGAGAATATTAAAAATTCCATGTGTACAAAAATGGATTTATATTTCAAAGTAAGTTTCTAACATTCTTGAGACGATTTCAAGCTCGGTAGAAGTATGGGGTATTACATTACCCTTCATTTTTTCCTCTTTTTTCCATAGAAATAAATACACACACTCTCAATGATACACAACACTCACACACAGGGATATACACACATCGATCTACACACTCACACAAATCCATGGATGTACATACACAAAAATATAAGAAAATAGAGAGAAAAAAGGGAAAGGCGAGAGGAAATAGTAGGAAAGTAAGTGAAAAACAGTGAAGGAAATAGAGAGTGAATGAAAAAGGCAAAACCCAGCTCCAACCAAGTTTTTTAGATGAAGTTTTCCCCTGAATCGTCTTCCCGTCATGTAATTTGACTACTACCTCTCAAAACCTGATCGAATCCAGCGACCAACACCCAAAATTATAAAAAAAAAATAGGGCAAACCTCGAAATCGCTCCCTTCTGTGTTTTTCAGCGATAAAATTGCTGAAAAAGGGGTGAGATTTCACTATCCTATTATGTTAGATGTCGAGTTGTTATTTCCTTTTGGGAAAGCATTAGCACAAACCACTCACTATCTCTTAATTTCGAGAAATCCCATCAAAATTGTGTTCATGTTCGGATTTTATTTAGAATCGGGTATCGTTGTTTTAGGTTGATTATTTTTTTTTGTGGATTTCTGTTTGAATCAGATTTTGAGAATATTTTTTGGTTGAATTATCTTATAGTTGAGATATTGGTATTCATTGAGGTTCTTAGTGCATTTCTTTATTCTCTTCTTAAGTCAATCAAAAGTACTAGAGAGGTTCAATTCTTCAACTCTTTTTTGTCATGTTATCTTAACTTGGTGTGTTGATGTTATGATTATGTGGTTGATGATGTGATTTGGTGATGGTTATGAGTGTATTTGACCAATTTTGATTGTCGTAACAATGAATATTTGATTTCATCTTAAAATTAATCAATCATGTGATTGGGAATGAAATTAGGATGGGAATTAAAAATTTATAAAAGTTAATATGGATTTGTTCTGGTTCATTGATGTTTTGTTTGATTCGAAATAGGCGTCGACTTTTTAAAATTTGAACGTATCATATTTAGGTCGGCAATTGATAGGTAAATCTTAGGTATTAGGGTAGGCAAATTTTAGAGATTGTGGATACTTGAATGTTTATTGAATGGTTGTTGTTTTATCATATTTGAATCAGTTATACTCATTTGGATGGGGAATGCCCCAAGATTATCTATATTGATTTATTCAGGGAATGCCCTCAGAGATTTGTATTTGGCGATCGTTCGTGATCAGGGCCCGAAACGTCGGGTGGAGTTTTGTTTAGGATTAGTTTAGAATAGAGTAGGTTTATGTTTTAATATTTTTATTTTCCGAAACTGTAGAATTAGACTAGACATTATTTGATTTGAATTCTTGTTTTGTTTGTTGTGTTATTTGCTTGTGGTTTGTTGGTTTATACATTTCATAGTGTCATATTGATTGTTGTAACTTCATGAAGCAACTATGGTCGAACCAGGGACCTAGGGGTGCCTAACACCTTCCCCTCAGTCAATAGAATTTCTTAACTAGAATCTCTCTTTGTGGATCAATGTTAAGAGTTAAATTGTTTTTGAAAAGGATTTCCAAAGGTGACTTGGTACACCGGATTTATACTAGGTGGAAACTCTGAGTTTAAGTTTAAAATTATTTTTCAAAATATTTTATTTTGTCACTTAATAATAAAACTTTTTCGAACCTAAAATAAATCTCTTTTAGTAAAAAGGGGGTGTGATAGCTCTGGCGACTCTGTTGGGACTCTTTTCAAAATTTACGCTTATTATTGAGTTGTATCGTCTTAGTTTGACACTATAGGTGCATAGATATTTTTTTTGTGTTGTCGTTGGTATTATCATTTTATCATTGTTGGATGCCTACGTGCTCTGTGTTTATAGCTTTCCTTATCTGTTACGGCTTTATACCTGCATCATATGCATTACCCCAAGTCATTTCTTTTGTAACAAGTCCCGTAGTACATGCAGTGTACACGACCCTTCCTATAGTTACCCTTATTTTAGAAGGGGGAGCCTTCGGCTGGTATGGAGTAGGTAGAAAGCAATCGTAGGCACTATCAACCATATGCTCCCCCGAACAACCTTATTAGTTGAACCCCAACCTTGGTCAGCCTTTAGGTCATTCTTATTTGCATCATGTTGAGACCTAGTAGGACCTGTTTGGTTCTTTGTAGGAGACTCATCCCTAAGCATTCCTACGTGCTAATTATTGCATCTTTACGGGTAATAGTGTCATTTGACGGACTGATTTGGGGAAGTATGTGTTAGAACTAAGGGAAAAAGTATGTTTAGGCTAAGAAAAGTTTGAAAAAATAAGAGAAAAGAAAAAACAGTGAGAAAAAAAGAGTTTCGTAGTTTATAGGAGTTCTTTATGGCTTTCGTTTTCACAATCAAAAATTCAAAAAGATTTTACCTTTTGAATATTTTTTCTAAAAAAAAACATCAAAAAGAATTTTTCTTTGTTTCCTTTAGCATGCATTCACAACCTGAAAATTTCAAAAAAAGATTTTATTTGGTAGGAGTTTTATATATTTTTAAAAAATAAAATCCAAAAAGATTTTAGAAATTTTGTACATTTCATATAATGAAAATACCAAAATGATTTTTCTTTTAGTGTCATCATGTGTTTCCACATCGAAAATTTTAAAAAATATTTTATTTTGTTGGTTCTTTATTTTTGAACAATTTCATCTGAAAATACTTAAAAAAAAATCCTTTCGGCGTTTTGGGTATCATTTTTATGTGAAGGTCAAATCGTATACTAAAAAAAAGGATTTTATTGAAATTTTTCAGCATTTATTTTTGGTCGTGTCTCTCAAGTTAGGGGGTACTCTGTTATTTAATCTTTAATTATCTAATATGGATGAACTACGCACACCTAATTCTCCTCTTTCGAGAGTAAGATACGTAAGCAGCCTTTCTAGGGATCACTAACCTTATTTAAAAAATTAAAAAAAAACGCTCTTCATTTTAGAGTTGATGTTTCATATATGTCTTTAAAAAGAAAAAAAATCTTTAATAGTTCTACGTTTCGTTAGTGTATGAAATTCAAAATCGAAAATTCAAAAAAAAAATTGTCAATACCTTTTGAAAATAATGATAAAGAAAAAATAAAAATTTCATCATTTTAGATTAGTTATTAGCGCATGTTGATTCATCTGAAAAATATAAAAAAAAATCCTTTGATAATTTTAGGTTTCATTTTTTATATGAAATTCAGAACAAAAATTTTAGAAAGATTGTGTAAATTTCTGTTGAAAAGAAAAATAGTTACTCTTCTTGTTGGATTAGTTGTTTGACGTGTGTTTTTTTTATGAAAAAGAGAGAAAAAATTCATTTGGTAATAGATTAGTTAAGCAATTCAATTCTTCATATGAACATATAAAAAAAAAATTCTTTGATAATCATAGGTTTCACTTTGCAAAAGAGATTTAAAGCTGAAAAATTCAAAAAGATTTCCATCTACTTTTCAAACTTTGTTATTTTCTTTTCCTCTAAATTTTCATCAAAAAGGGAGAAAAAAAGAGTTTGATTGGCCATTTTTTGGCCAAAATTCACGAACTACGCACACCTAATTCTCCTCTCTCGGGGGTGAGATACGTAGGCGCCCTAAGAGAAGAAAAAAAGAGAGGTTTTGAAAAAGTGTTGAACTCCAACGCATTTGTTACCTCTATTGTTCAGTTAGTTTAAGGTGTTTTATTTGTGGAATTCTGGCTGGTCCTCTATATTACACCAAGTTCAAGGAAGAGTTAGTTATATCTAACAAGGATATCGAGAGTGACATCATGGATCAGACAAAGTGTCAAGAGAATGAGAGTTTAAAGCAAGAGATTTTAAGACTAAGGCAACAATGACAGAACTACACCGATCTTAGGCCAATGGGTTGTCTCCTCCTCCATTCCCCACAATTGACCCTATAAATACCTTTAATTTTTCAACAATATCGCAAACTCAGTTTCCTACTGTTGTTGACACACCACAACATGCATCAGAATTTACTCCAAGCCCAAAACTTCCCAACGCTTCCACCACTTATTCTCTAGCACCTTAGTATAAACCTACCATATTTATAGCACTACCTACCATCTGTGCTTCTATTTTTCGACCCTCAACCGACGCTCCTACCTTGGCTATTCGTCCAACGGTTATGCTTCTCCTATCTGCTAGTGAGTCTATGTTTAATAATTTTGATGACCACTATTATACTCATGATCCCATATCTAAGTTAATTGGACCATCAAAATTTCTTACCATGAAGCCTTACATGGTAGAAGAACAAGAAAACATGGCTAGGAAAATAAAGAATGCAGAAAAGGCTATGAAAAATTCTCTAGGACTTGCGGGTTATAAAGATGTTTCATCTAACGACTGGGCATGTCTTTTGATATTAACTTTCCTTCTAGCTTTGAGATATCAGAATTTCAAAAGCATGATGGGCATGAGAAATCTGAGTAGCACTTGGGAAGATATTATAATCAATAAAGGGATTTGGAGGAAAAAAGGAAAATATAGCTATTGTTGTGCCATGGACACAACAGAGCTCGAGATGTCCAACTCACCAATACTGTCATCCTCAACCCCAAGCCTATAAATCAGATCCACATACTCACCTAAGGTTTCTCTCTTTGAAATTCAAAATATTTCATTCCTTTTCCTCAGTATCCTTTGAACAATACACAATCATATACCCTTCTATCTACTTATCCACAATGGTATGCACTAATCTCTCAATATCGTCCTCGAGCCCCATATGTTTACCAAGGTACTCCTAAATCAAAGTTTCAACCTAGACCAGATTTTGCAAAGAGGAAGAAGCCAAAGGATAATTTCATACCATTTAGGGAATCCTTATCAATTTGTTCCAAAAATTAAGACAGTGGGGCATGATTACTCCTCTTCTCGGATATACTTATGACCATCATTCAAAAAATTTAATCCTAATGTACAATGTGCATATCATTCTAATATTAAGGGTCATAGTACTGAAGATTGTCATACTTTGAAAACAGAAATAAAAAGGATGTACAAGGAAAAATGATTATGGTGCAAGACATCAACACTGCAAACATCACACAAAATCCTTCATCAACACACGGTAATGCATAATATATTAGAAGCAATGACTTTGTAACACCTCGACCATTCCAATGCTTAAAAATTTCTTGAAATAATCCTTTAAAACCACAATATTAAATATCTCCCACCTAAGATTAGGTTTGAATGGGTTGGGGATGTTTTTAGACTTTGAAAATGCTCGTGTATTGCAAAATTTGCACCCCACGGTAGCCCCACGCTGTGAAGGGGCCCGTGATAGGCTATTGACATGGGTTCGCACTAGGGTTGAACCCAAAAACCCTCATTCTTGCGATGATGGTCGCCCCATGAACCTGTTAATTTATGATGGGGGTCACACCGCGAACCCCCGCCCCGTGCGTCGAAAATATTCCATTTTAGCAATATTTTAAAGGTACTAAGATCTTTTTACCCCCTTAAGTCATTCTCAATCCTTTATGTACGTGATTAGGGTTTAAAATGATTTTTCATCTCAAAATTCCCCTAACCATAATCCTAATATCAAGAGAGAAGAAAATTACCTAGGGTTTGAAATGTCTTAGCTCCAAAGGTAATTTTACACTGCATTCTCTCAAATTTAAGGTATGCAGAACTATCCTACAATACATGGGCTTGAAAAATATGTTTTTATAGTACTCTCAATTGTTTTTATATGTATATGGTATGGATTTTTAAATTGGTTGAAGAGCATGTATCATGAACCCCTTTTGATAGAATTTTGTATTTATTATGGGGTTATCTATAAATGTAAAACTGGATTTATGTTCATGTGTTATGAATCGTGAAATGGATTTGAGAGAATCAACCATAAGTCTCCTTCTTTTGATCATGAGATTTATTTATGATTAATGTTGGGGCAGTTTTATGAATGATAATGAATAGTGTTTTAAAATACCTCTTTATCTATTATGTATTGTTATTTTACATATTTTTAAAGAGGTGATTCTTAGTCTAAATTATCTTGTTTCCTAATGGAGAATTGCATGTAATTTATGAAAGAATTGGCCACCATATGTTAAAGTCATTAACATGATTTTAAGTGAAAGAGCTATGGATGATATGATTTGGCTTGCAAGTCTAGGTATGATGGTATCTATTATGTAATGCCCTTAACATGAATGAAATAAATATTTTAAGCAAGAAGCACGATTTTAAGAGGTTAAAATTGGGCTTAAATAGAGATAAATGGTTATCAGAAGAAAGTATGAGTGCAAGGGCTCATTGCTAGAAGCCGTGTTTTATCGACGTGGGGTTTTATGATATGTTATCCTGTACGGGGGATGCTTAGAGTATTCTTGCAAAGGGGTATACTAACTTATGAAAACTCCAATCCTTGCGACAAACTTGGATTGGGAGCTTTACCACCGAGTTAATGATGGACCCGTATAGCCCATGGATAATAGGAATTATAAGGTGTAGCGTCTAGCTCAAAACTAAAGCAAAGAGTTGAGTCAACGCTATGCAAGAATGCTTTAAAGTTCATTGATAATGCCAATGTGCTTTTCTCTCTTTTATGTTTAGTTGCTTTCACAATGCTCTTCGATATTCTATATGAAATATATATAGTGTTTTTTAGATTGTTATGCATATCAATACATTCCAAGTATTGACCGTCTTCAGGTGGCTGCATTATCTTATAATGTAGGTTTTGAGGCATAGTCCCGAGGTCTACCATAATAGTAGACCATTGTCAAAAATCTAGAGTTGGTGCGCTTCCCTTACTTTGGAAGGTGTCATATCTATATGTTAGTTTTTTTTAGTTCCATGGTTTGATCGGGGGCCTTGTACCGGCTTAGATAGACTAGTTTTTCAGTAGAGCCTTCTTAGAGTGGATTTGGGTTATGTTTTGATGACATGATGTATTTTAATTTGATTATGAGACTTCTCATGTTTCAGTTTATCTTTTGCACTTTTATTTTGTATGAATAATGCTTATGGTGTATACTATGAGGTCTCTCGAGCCATCATGATTTGGGATGCCCATCGCGGCTAGGGCCCCGACTTAGATCGTCACAAGCTTGGTATTAAAGCACATCTTAGGGTCCTAGGGTATCTATGAAACCGTGTTGAGTAGAGTCCTTTTTATGGGTGTGTAGTGTGCCATACTTATAAGAGGGAAGCTACGCGGAATTTAGGAATGTTTTTCCTTTTTTACAGTTCTAGTTCGTGCTATAGGGTCTGAATGTTTCCTAGTACCTAAATTTCAGCATTTCAAATTATGCCTCCCCAAAGATCCAATGTTCAAAACCGCTCAATCGGACACTCTGTTCCTATTGGGACAAATGCTGGAGAGATCTGCCCTACTCATAGGATGCAAACCCGTTGTACAACCCATATTTTAGAGTTCACTGCTCCTTCAGGGGTTCTACCAGTCCCAACTAGCCCTCCTTAAGTTCCTCAGTTTAGTATCAACCTTACTCAGTCTCCATATAGTGGGCTCACGAATGCTGGGTTTTGTCAGTCTATCCATATTTCTACTCAGCTTGTGTCTTCGTAGTCTCATCGGTCTGGAAATGTGAATTCTGCACTAGTTCTTCTGAGATTACTCAAGTTGGTCAATTCATGAGGCTAAACCCACCCATCTTTACAAAAGAAGAGGTTGAGGAAGATCCCCAAAAGTTCATTGATGAAATAGAGCAAATATTTAGGGGCATGCATGCCATAATACCGACCGGTGGAGTTTGTAGATTATCAGTTGAAAGAAGTGGCTTACCAGTGGTATGATGAGTGGTAAGGATTAAGGGGTGACGATGTTGAACCTGTAGTATGGGAGGAATTTTTGAGTGCTTTTCTAGATAACTTCTTTCCTCAAGAAATAAGAGAAGCTAAGGCTGCAGAATTTGTTAATCTGAAACATAGAAAGATGAGCGTCAAATAATATGCATTAAAATTCACTCAGCTATCGTGTTATGCTCCAGAGTTTGTGTGCAACATAGGGACCGTATGAGAAAGTTCACATCCATCTTTTGAATGATTTGGTGTTGGAATATAAGGGGCGATGCTGAATAGTGACATAGATTTATCTAGGTTGGGGGTGAATATGCAATAAGTAGAGGAGGAAAAAAAAAGGCAGGTGGAGGTAGGGGAGAGGCAGGTTAAGAGAGATAAGTCTACAGATCAGGATAGCAGCTAACAACAGGGTGGCAGATGGGTCAAGAAATGATCCAAGAAAAAGTTTTAGGGCAATGTTTAGTCATTAGCTAGTGCTCCTACACCCAGACCCTCCATGAACATAGGTTCCATTCCAGTGGAGGAACACAAAAATAGGTCACTCAGTCTCATGGGAGTGTGACTAAACCCTCTAGATACCATCCTTACTATTATATTTATGGAAGCAATCACTTAGGAAAGTGTTATTTTAGAGATAATGTGTGCTACACTTGTGGTCATCCTGGACATTTCCAGAGGGGTTGTCCCTTAAGGAGGGGGCATTATGGGGTAGTGAGAGTCTAGATACTACATCTTCTGCCCCAATTATTAAGAGGAATATCCCCAAAGAAGGCATGGGCCATAACTGTTTGTATGCCCTATCTACACGCCAGGACTCAGAGGATTCAGCAAATATTGTTACGAGTATGTTATGGATCTTCTCTCGTGATATCAATATGTTGCTTAATACCAGTTCTACCCTTTCTTATGTGACTCCTTATGTGGCAGTGCATTTTAGTTTTGAACCCAAAAATATTTTTGAACCCTTCTCTGTATCCACCCCTATTGGTGACTCTATTATTGTTGGAAAAGTTTATAGAAATTGTGTGGTGTTTGTATTTCATCGGGATACTCTGGTAGACCTTGTAGAACTTGATATGGTGGATTTTTACGTTATTCTAGGGATGGATTGGCTTCACTTATGCTATGATACACTAGATTGTAGAACCAAAAAGGTCAGTTTATGTTTCCCTAATGGAAGGGGTATTCTCTTGAAACTAAAGGGAAGTTCATATCTTATCTTAGGCCCAAAAGATTATATCCAAAGGTTGTTTGTACCATTTTTTTGGGTCAAAGATTCTAGCACTGAAAATAATTCTCTCCAGTTGATCTTTGAAGTTAATGAATTCCCAAAAGTATTTCTTGATGACCTCCCTGGGATACCCTCAGAAAGGGAGATAGAATTTGGTATTGACCTATTGCCAGACACTCAACCTATTTTTATTCTGACATGTAGAATGACTCTTGTAGAATTGAAAGAATTAAAAGAGCAGTTAAAAGATCTCCTTGATAAAGTCTCCACTCGTCCTACTATATCTCTTTAGGTGTCTGTCATGCCCCAAAATCCAATCGGGCCGGACTGGCACCCGAAGCCGAGAAGGCCCGGGAGAACCCGTTCAAATACCTGTACTTTCCCTTACATGTCACCAAAAATTTGGACAGCACTTCGTTGCATATAGAAGGATCTAATTACCTGTATCAGCACAACACACACAAATATATATATATATAATACTTGGCCGTCGGGGCCACCATATAAACAGATATAACATCACTATATAAACTTCCATGACTTTACCCTTCCTTATGTCTACAAAGCCTCTAGGATATACATGACATAACTAGGGTCGGGACAAACCCCCGCCCACACATGACTCCTGTACAATAAAAAAACATAAGGAACCAACTCGAAAAGCTTCGAAGCAAACTGGAGCTCACCAACAATAGCTGTATGACCTGGCTCCTACTTGTGCGGTGTATGAGCTGAGGTACCTGTGCCTGCAGCATGAAATGCAGGTCCCCGTGGGGGACGTCAGTACGAAATATGTACTGAGTATGTAAAGCTGTAGATAATCAGATATGATATAGGAGCTCAATAGAAATCCGAAACAAGTGAATAAATCGTAATAGGAGTGGACCACACTTACTAGAACTTGTGACAACCTATACATTGAATTTATTCAATCACTTTACCTTCGTTCTTAACATCTTTGTAATCATTACTGTACTGTACTGTGACCATTAGGCTGCCCCCAGTACATATCAACTGGGTTCGACCCATGCTAGGCTTATGCCCCTGGGATACCACCCATAAACACGTAAATAGGGATCGACCCATGCTAGGCTTATGCCCCTGGGATACCACCCGATAAGAGAGAACTTCCATCACTTAGTTCAATTAATCTTTGAGATTGTTATTTCTGTCGCCACCACATTTTTGATATTTTGAAACAATGATACATCAATAGGAACCAAGTAATAGACCTTCTATACAATAACGATGTAATAAAGACTCATTGGTACATCAACAATGTGTTTCAGAATCATCAATATCACAACAATGAAATAGGAGCCTTTTGGTATATCAATGAAACATTTTGACACTTTATAGGATGGAAACAACTTCGTTGGTAACGTAGAACAATACATGTTTTTGGACAACCTTGGAATCTTACTTGATGGAACATTGGTGTTTTCATGCCAAAGATTATTGTTAGAGTATGCTTTACATACCTCGTCGTAGATTCGGCTACCAATTCAACACAACTTCCCGCCTTTACAAATCACTTATCTACAATGAAATGTTTGGCATCTAGTATTAGCAACCCAACACCACAATTCTCTTCCATAATTCCATACAACCAGTATTTGCATAGCATTCCAAAAACCAACTTGAACAATAGGTTTATGTGTGTGTATATATATATATATATAATCATCATTTCAATACCACATCATCACACCAAATCCCTTCACAATTCAACATAATCCAACCATGCACAAGAATAATCTAACATCATTCCCAATCATCTTTCAACAACAATCAAATAACACACTTCTTATGCTTACATGCATATATATACATATCCATATAAATAACACCAACATAATTTACATCCTTACCATAAAATGGCCCTTTTGATTTTGAAGTCCTGTTGGCACAAATAAGGGGTGCTTCTCGAAGCCCTCGAGACGGTGAACACAACTACGAAATAAATTTGGATTTTCTACGGTTGAATCACAAGATAATTGGAGTTGAACTTTGGTTAGGGTTTCTTATTCTTATATAATGGATGATAAAAAATAGATATGAGGCTAAGTATATGTATATAATGACCAATTTTCGTTCATGAGGTGATGGAAAATGACCATATTGCCCTTAAAATTTTTAGTAAATTCGAATCTGTCCATGGTGGACTGTTTTGACAAGCTAAAGTAGTTCGACCATAACTCTTTTCTACGATATCGGATTTGGGTGAAATTGGTATCGTTAGAAAGATAATTCAATGGGATTTCATTTCATATAAAGTAGGCCACCCAGTTCGTCCTGTACAAGGAGTTATGATCGTTTGAAGTTGACCCTAAAAATCTGTTTTGAGAGGCTAAAGTAAAACGAGTATAACTCCTTACTAAGACGTTGGATTTGGATGAAACCAATTGCATTGGAAACAAGACTCAAAGATATTTCTTTTTATAGGTCGTAGCTCTCCCATTTCATTATATTAAGGTAGTTATGATCGTTCAAAGTTGACCCAAAAAACTGGCAGGCCTCAGTAGTTTGTGTGCAGGAAATTTTCCTGCACATTTACTATTCACCATATCCCGGCCACCGTTTTATAGTTTCGAACGTGCTCGATTATATTCGAAACTTATCCATTTTTGGAAATCTTTATATCGTTGAAAAGCTTATTCAATAACCTTCGTATGGAACCATCGACGGGTAAATTCCGGTATAAATAAAATAAAAAAATTAATTCCATATAAATAAGACCAATACACGTACTTGAATACGCCAATACATGTACTTGAATACGGGGTGTTACATCCTTCCCCCCTTTAGGACATTCGTCCTCGAATGTTAGCGTAGTTATTCAACCAAAACAAGTTCAAGTCCACCATTAACATTCACATCATCATATAAATACTATGCATATATAAACAAAAACTTACTTGTTAATGTTCTAACTCCGTTTCTTGAACTTCCTCTTCATCTTTGAAAAAATGAGGGTACTTAGATTTCATTGCTTCCTCATCTTCCCATGTAATCTCTTCCCTTTGTTGATTTCTCCAAAGTACTTTCACCGATGCTACTTCTTTATTTCTCATCTTCTTAACTTGACGATCTAATATAGCAATAGGCATCTCCTCATAGGTAAGATCTTCTGTTACTTGCACATCTTCAGTAGAAATAATAAAGGACGGATCTCCGATGCACTTTCGAAGCATCGATACATGAAATACTGGATGCACTGATGAGAGTTCCTGGGGTAGCTCTAATTCATAAGCAACTTGCCCACATCTTTGAATAATCTTATACGGGCCTATATATCGTGGACTCAACTTTCCTTTCTTGCCAAATCTCATCACCCCTTTCATTGGCGATACCTTCAAAAATACCCAATCGCCTAACGAAAATTCTAGCCCTCTTCTTCTACTATCCGCATATGACTTGTGTCGACTTTGGGCTGTTTTCAACCGTTGCTGAATCACCTTGACTTTTTCTATGGCTTGATACACAAGATCCGGTCTGAACATAAGAGTTTCACCCGCTTTGAACCATCCTATTGGTGATCTACACTTCCTCCTATATAAAGCTTCATATGGTGCCATTTTGATACTTGAATGATAGCTATTATTGTAGGCAAACTCAATAAGAGGTAAATGATCATCCCAGCTGCCTTTAAAATCTATAACACATGCTCGTAGCATATCTTCAAGTGTTTGAATGGTGCGCTCTGCTTGTCCATCCGTCTGAGGGTGAAAAGTTGTACTCAGATTCACTTGTGTTCCCAAACTCCCTTGGAAAGACTTCCAAAAGTTTGCGGTAAATTGAGTTCCCCGATCCGATATAATAGAAGTTGGCACCCCATGTAATCGGACTATTTCTTTAACATACAGCTTCGAATATTCTTCAACTGTGTAAGTGGTCTTAACGGGTAAGAAATATACGGATTTAGTAAGCCTATCCACAATCACCCATATAGAATCAAATTTCCGAGCTGTACGAGGCAAACCTGTAAAAAAATCCATGTTGATCATGTCCCATTTCCAAATTGGAAGATCTATGCATTGCATATAGCCTCCGGGTTTTTGGTGCTCAACTTTAACTCTTTGACAATTTGGACATTCAGCTACAAATTCTGCAATGCTTTTCTTCATGTCATTCCACCAATACATATCTTTCAAATCTTGATACATTTTGGTTGATCCTGGATGAATGGAATACCTTGAAAAATGTGCCTCTGTCATAATCTTCTTTCTTAGCCCGTCTATATCCGGCACACACAATCGGTTTTGGCACTGAAGTACTCCTTCTCGCGTAAGCTCAAATGCCTTGGTCGCACCACTCTGAACGTTCTCCTTAAGCTTTAATAAAATAGGGTCTGTATATTGCTTCTCTTTCACTTCAGCTACTAATGAAGATTCTGCAACATTATGTACGATAAGCTTTTTATTCGGAGTTTCAAGAAGGCGAACTCCCAAACTAACTAACTAGTGAAGATCCTTAACCATTCCTTGCCTTTCTATAGGCGCCATCATAGCCTTACGACTTAACACATCAGCTACCACATTTGCTTTCCCTGGATGGTATAAGATATCAACATCGTAGTCCTTTAATAGTTCAAGCCATCTCCGCTGCCTTAAATTTAGATCCTTCTGATTAAAAATATATTGCAAGCTCTTATGGTCAGTATATATATCAACATGAACCCCATATAAGTAGTGGCGTCATATCTTTAAAGCAAAAATAACTGCTGCCAGCTCAAGATCGTGTGTAGGATAATTTTTCTCATGTGGCCGCAATTGTCTAGAAGCATATGCTATTACCTTACCATGCTGCATCAATACACATCCTAAACCAATTCTGGAGGCATCACAATACACTGTATACCCTTCGGTGCCTTCTGGAAGTACCAACACGGGTGTAGAAATCAACTTGTTCTTTAAATCTTGAAAACTCTTCTCACAGGCATCATTCCATTGGAATTTGGATGCTTTATGGGTTAGCTTGGTTAAGGGTGCTGAAATGGAAGAAAATCCTTTAACAAACCTTCTATAATAACTGGCCAACCTGAGAAAACTATGAATCTCCGTAGGCGTTGTGGGCCTTGGCCAGTTCTTCACAGCTTCTATCTTTTGAGCATCAACCTTTATCCCTTCACTAGATACAATATGACCCAAAAATGCCACCGACTTTAACCAAAACTCACATTTAGAGAACTTTGTATAAAGCTTACAATCACGAAGAGTCTGCAATGCCTATCGTAAGTGATTGGCATGGTCCTCTTCTGATCTAGAATAAACTAGAATATCATCTATAAAAATTATCATAAATACATCCAGGAATGGCTTAAAAACCCTATTCATCAAATCCATAAAAGTTGCGGGTGCATTTGTTAGCCCAAATGACATAACTAGAAACTCATAATGATCATACCTTGTTCGGAAAGCTGTTTTGGGTATATCTTTTTCTTTGACCCTCACTTGGTGGTAACCTGACCTCAAATCAATCTTAGAAAAGCACTTGGCACCCTGTAACTGATCAAATAAATCATCAATTCTTGGGAAAGGATATTTATTCTTAATAGTCACCTTATTCAATTACCGATAATCAATACACATCCTCAGCGAGCCATCCTTTTTGCGTACAAATAACACTGGTGCTCCCCAAGGGGAAATACTAGGCCTAATGAACCCCTTTTCTAGCAAATCTTTCAATTGCTCTTTCAATTCTCGTAATTCTGCTGGGGCCATTCTATACGGAGGAATGGAGATTGGTTGGGTTCCTGGTATTACATCAATACCAAACTCTACTTCTCGTTCAGGAGGCAAACCTGGAAGATCTTCAGGAAATACATCAGAAAATTCATTTACCACCGGAAAGCGTGAAGAGTTGGTGGCTCCGCTTCTGTATCCCTTACTCTAACTAAATGATATATATATCCCTTGGAAATCATTCTTCTTGCCTTAAAATAAGAAATAAATCTACCTCTTGGCGCGCTAATTTCACCTTTCCATTCAAGGACTGATTCATTTGGAAAATGGAAATATACCTTTTTAGTGCAGCAATCAATTGTGTCATAACAAGACGTCAACCATTCCATACCCATTATAACATCAAAATCTACCATTTCTAACTCCACAAGATCATACATCGTATCACGACCACAAATAGTTACTATGCAGTTTCGATAAACCCTTCTAGCTATAATAGATTCCCCGACCGGTGTGGATACTTCAAATGGCTTAACTAATAGTTCGGGTATTCTTTCAAACTTTCCAGCAACCAATGGAGTAACATAAGATAATGTAGAAGCGGGATCAATTAAGGCATATAAATCGAATGAAAATATAGACAATGTACCCGTAACCACATCTAGGAAAGCCTCTAAATTCTGTCGATCCGCTAGAGCATACGTACGATTTTGAGCCCCGCTAGAACTCGTGGCTCCTCTATTACCTCTAACACGACCCATTGGCTGTGCACCCCTTCCTGAATAAGGTATCGATGATGATGATGCAACAAATGACCCCGTAGGTCATGCCATACCACCTATGTCCCTTCGTGGGCATTCCCTCATCATATGCCCTCACATACCTCACCAAAAGCAAACATTGGTCCCCAGCCGACATGCGCCCAAATGATACCTTCCACATTTATTGCATGGCTCTCGAGGAGGTCTCGATTGGCTCATATTCCCTTGCCCCTGGTAACCCACTGATCGCAAACTATGACCCTCACTTATTTTCCCAAATTGACTGCCTCTGAACCCCTGATGCTGTGGTGGAGCACTAGCTGCAGAATAAGAAAATAATGGCCTAGGTGGTCTAGTAGAAAATTGAGGTCTAAAACCTCCCTGTGGCGCCATAAACTGCCTTGTAGATCTGGCCCTCTTAGAAGATCTGCTTTCAAATTCCTGTGTTCTTCTTCTTTGCCTCTGATCTTCCATTTTCTGTGCAAATGCTTGGATCCTAGCTATATCCATGTCTTTATTCAGTGCAGCAATAGTACAATCCCTAACCAAATACGGATCCAATCCAACCACATACCGATGAACTCTGTCATCCATAGTAGTTATAATATTAGGAGCATATCTGGACAAAGAATTAAATCGAAGACTATACTCCCTCATACTTGTATTACCCTGTCGAAGATTTAAGAACTGATCCGCACGGGCCTGACAAGTCTCATATGGAAGATAATGATCAATAAATGTCTCTTTAAACTCTTTCCAAGTAGCTGGGGGTGCATCAATGCCCCTTGACCGTTTCCAGTCTTCATACCAATATATAGCCTCACCTTTGAATCTATGCGCGGCTAACTCCACTGTCTCTCTGCCCGATACATGCATCACCTCTAGGGCCCTTTGGATCTGATCAATAAAGTCTTGTGGGTCCTCGTTAAGATCTGATCCAGTAAAAGTAGGAGGATCCATCTTAAGAAAATCCTGTGTTCGAAGGCTAGCCGCCCTATCTATACCACTAGGACCTGTAGTAGGAATGGCTTGCCCTTGAGCTTGCCCAGCAACTATACGAGTCAAAAGTTGCACTGCATTTCTAAGATCTTGATCAACAACATTAATAGGTGGCTCTGGGGATATAGTTCTCCTCCCCTTTATTTCTTTCGGACTGGGGGAAGTTTCTGATGCATGCTCAGCTGGAGCCTCACTTTGATTAGCTGGTATAGTGGGTGACTTACTAGTCCCCTCTCTGGCAGCCACATCTACTTGCTTACCGGTATTCTTGCTTCTGGTAACCGACATCATTACTATAATAAGAGAAACAAACTGATTCAGTGGTCAACTATGACTTCATATACAATATAAGCTCTATCGCACGATATAAGAAATGAAGAAAAGAAACAATTCCTAAATGTCCATAGCCTCCTGTTTATAGATGTGGTACACAACACATCGATAAACAAGACTCTACGTAGACACGGCTTTGTAGACTCACTAGGACGAACCTCTATGATACTATTTTTGTCACGCCCCAAAATCCCATCGGGCCGGACTGGCACCCGAAGCCGAGAAGGCCCGGGAGAACCCGTTCAAATACCTGTACTTTCCCTTACATGTCACCAAAAATTTAGACAACACTTCATTGCATATAGAAGGATCTAATTACCTGTATCAGCACAACACGCACAAATATATATATATATATAATACTTGGCCGTCGGGGCCACCACATATACAGATATAACATCACTATATAAACTTCCATGACTTTACCCTTCCTTATGTCTACAAAGCCTCTAGGATATACATGACATAACTAGGGTCGGGACAAACCCCCACCCACACATGACTCCTGTACAATAACAAAACATAAGGAACCGATTCAGAAAGCTCCGAAGCAAACTGGAGCTCACCAACAATAGTTGTATGACCTGTCTCCTACTTGTGCGGTGTATGAGCTGAGGTACCTGTGCCTGCAGCATGAAATGCAGGTCCTCGTGGGGGACGTCAGTACGAAATATGTACTGAGTATGTAAAGCTGTAGATAATCAGATATGATATAGGAGCTCAATAGAAATCTGAAACATGTGAATAAATCGTAATAGGAGTGGACCACACTTACTAGAACTTGTGACAACCTGTACATTGAATTTATTCAATCACTTTACCTTCGTTCTTAACATCTTTGTAATCATTACTGTACTGTACTGTGACCATTAGGCTGCCCCCAGTACATATCAACTGGGGTCGACCCATGCTAGGCTTATGCCCCTGGGATACCACCCGATAAGAGAGAACTTCCATCACTTAGTTCAATTAATCTTTGAGATTGTTATTTCTGTCGCCACCACATTTTTGATATTTTGAAACAATGATACATCAATAGGAACCAAGTAATAGACCTTCTATACAATAACGATGTAATAAAGACTCATTGGTACATCAACAATGTGTTTCAGAATCATCAATATCACAACAATGAAATAGGAGCCTTTTGGTATATCAATGAAACATTTTGACACTTTATAGGATGTAAACAACTTCGTTGGTAACGTAGAATAATACATGTTTTTGGACAACCTTGGAATCTTACTTGATGGAACATTGGTGTTTTCATGCCAAAGAACATTGTTAGAGTATACTTTACATACCTCGTCGTAGATTCGGATACCAATTCAACACAACTTTCTGCCTTTACAAATCACTTATCTACAATGAAATGTTTGGCATCTAGTATTAGCAACCAAACACCACAATTCTCTTCCATAATTCCATACAACCAGTATTTGCATAGCATTCCAAAAATCAACTTGAACAATAGGTTTATGTGTGTGTGTGTGTATATATATATATATATATATATAATCATTTCAATACCACATCATCACACCAAATCCCTTCACAATTCAACATAATCCAACCATGCACAATAATAATCCAACATCATTCTCAATCATCTTTCAACAACAATCAAATAACACACTTCTTATGCTTACATGCATATATATATATATATCCATATAAATAACACCAACATAATTTACATCCTTACCATAAAATGGCCCTTTTTATTTCGAAGTCCTGTTGGCACAAATAAGGGGTGCTTCTCGAAGCCCTCGAGACGGTGAACACAACTACGGAATCAATTTGGATTTTCTACGGTTGAATCACAAGATAATTGGAGTTGAAATTTGGCTAGGGTTTCTTATTCTTCAATAATGGATGATAAAAAATAGATATAAGGCTAAGTATATGTATATAATGACCAATTTCCGTTCATGAGGTGATTGAAAATGACCATATTGCCCTTAAAATTTTTAGTAAATCCGAATCTGTCCATGGTGGACTGTTTTGATAAGCTAAAGTAGATCGACCATAACTCTTTTATCCGATATCGGATTTGGGTGAAATTGGTATCGTTAGAAAGATAATTCAAATTTATTTCATTTCATATAAAGTAGGCCACCCAGTTCGTCCTGTACAAGGAGTTATGATCGTTTGAAGTTGACCCTAAAAATCTGTTTTGAGAGGCTAAAGTAAAACGAGTATAACTCCTTACTCAGATATTGGATTTGGATGAAACCAATTGTATTGGAAAGAAGACTCAAAGATATTTCTTTTGATAGGTTGTATCTCTCCCAGTTCATTATATTAAGGGAGTTATGATCGTTCAAAGTTGACCCAAAAAACTGGCAGGCCTCAGTAGTTTGTGTGCAGGAAATTTTCCTGCACATTTACTATTCACCATATCCCGGCCACCGTTTTATAGTTTCGAACGTGCTCTATTATATCCGAAACTTATCCGTTTTTGGAAATCTTTATATCGTTGGAAAGCTTATTCAATAACCTTCGTATGGAACCATCGACGGGCAAATTCCGGTATAAATAAAATAAAAAAATTAATTCCATATAAATAAGACCAATACACGTACTTGAATACACCAATACATGTACTTGAATACGGGGTGTTACAGTGTCCCTATACTCTTCGTGTATAAGAAAGATGGATCCCTCCGTATGTTCATAGATTACTATCAGTTGAATAAAGTCATAGTCAAGAATAAGTACCCCCTCCCAAAATTGATGATCTTTTTTACCAACTTCAAGGTGCTATATATTTCTCTAAGATTGACCTTCTTTTGGGTTATCATCAATTGAAAGTAATGGTGGTCCTAAAATAGCTTTAAAAACTTGGTATGGTTACTATGAATTCTTGGTCATGTCCTTTGGACTAACTGATTCTCCAACAACATTTATGGAACTCATGAATAGGGTGTTCCGATAGTTTTTGGACCTATTTGTCATAGTTTTTATCAATGATATTGGTTTACTCTAAGAGTGAGAATGCTCATGTTAATCATCTATGCATCGTCCTTCAAACTCTTAAGGACCATGAGTTATATGTCAAATTATCTAAGTGTTAATTTTGGCTCAGTACAATAGTTCTTTTGGTGCATATTGTTTCTAGTAAGGGAATTAAATTTGATTCCCAAAAGATTAAGGTAGCAAGGAAATGGCCCATACCCATGACTCCAACTGACATTCGGAGCTTCTTTAGTTTGGCAGGATATTATAGGAGGTTTGTAGAGATTTTTTCATCTATTGCTACCCGACTTACCTGGTTGACTCAGAAGAAGGTTATATTTTTGTGGTCTGACGCTTGTGAGAATAGTTTTGAGAGATTGAAAGACAAGTTGACTATTGCACCTGTTTTGATCCTTCCTGAGGGTACAGAGGGTTTTGATGTATATTATGATGCATCATGGGTGGGACTTAGTTTGTATTATGCAGCATGGTAAGGTGGTGGCCTATGCATACACGCAATTGAAAGTTCATGAGAGAGACTATCCAACCCATGATTTAGAGTTGGCAGTTGTGGTTTTTGCACTCAAAATTTAGCATCATTATCTTTATTGCACTCAAAATCACATTAGCCTGCACTATCATCAAGGTAAAGCTAATATGATTGTTGATGCTCTTAGCAGGTTGTCCATAGGCAGTCTTTCTTATATCGAGGAATGAAAAAGAAATTTGGTTAAGGACATTCATCAACTTGCCAATTTGGGAGTTCAACTCCTAGACTCTAATGATAGAGGGTTGCTTGTCCAAAAGGTAGATAAATCATCCCTATGTTCCGAGGTTAAGAAAAAAAAAGCCAAATATCCTATATTGATGCTAATCAAGGAAGATGTTCCGCAACAAAGGTTATGATATTTGAAATTGGAAGGGATGTTATTTTGAGATACCAAGGTAGGTTGTGTGTGCCAAATGTGGATGGATTGTGAGAAAGTACTCTAGATGAAGCATATACTTCCAGGTATGTTGTTCATCCTAGCTCTACTAAAATGTATCATGACCTAAAGGAGATTTACTGGTGGAATAACATGAAAAAAAAATGTTGCTAACTTTGTACCTAAGTGTTTGAATTACCAACAAGTTAAGGTTGAACACTTGAGGCAAGGTGGTACCTCCCAGGACATAGCTTTGACCTAATGGAAATGGGAGATGATCAACATGGACTTTGTTTCCGATCTCCCTTGATTCTAAAACTAGTATGACTCTATTTGGGTTATTGTTGACATAATGACCAAGTTCGCTCACTTCTTGCCTATGAGGACTAATTATTCAGGAGATGAGTATGTGAAGTTTTATATTCAAGAATAGTTCGATTGCATGGGGCTCCAGTATCCATTATATTCGATCGAGAAATGCAGTTCTCTTCTTATATTTATCGGTTTTTTCTGAAAGGTTTGGGTATCCAGGTGAACCTTAGCACCGCTTTCCACCCTCAGACAGACGGGCAAGTGGAGCATACCATTCATACTTTAGAGGACATACTAAGGGCTTGCATGATTATTTTTTAAGATTTTTGGGTAGATCACTTGTCGCTAATAGAAATGTCTACAATAATAGCAATCACTCTAGTATCCAAATGGCTCATTTTGAGGTCCTCTATGACAGGAGGTGATAATCACCAATTGGTTGGTCTGGGGTGGGAGAAACCATTTAATTTGGACCCAATCTTATTCATCAAACCATAGCAAGGTATACGCCATTACAAAGAGACTTAAGACCGCCCAAAGTTACCAGAAATCCTATGTCGATATAAGAAAAAGGGAGTTAGAATTTGAGGTTGATGATTGAGTGTCTCTGAAAATCTCCCCTATGAAGGGAGTCATGAGTTTTGGGAGGAAAGGAAAACTTAGTCCTTTTTACATAGGTCTTTATCAGATTACAAGGAGGATTAGTAGAGTTGGGATTTAGTTGGATTTGCCCGCAAGTTTAGCTTTGGTTCATCCCGTCTTTCGTGTGTCAATGCTTAAGAAATTTATTGAAGATCATTCACTTGTGATACTATTTGAGGATATTGGTGAGAGGGATTCCTTATCATACAAATAAGTACCCATAGCGATATTGGATCGCCAATATTTAAAATTAAGAAGAAAAGAGATAGTTATGGTTTAAGTGTTATGGAGAAATCAAAAGATAGAGGAAGCTACTTGGGAATCAGATGATGATTTGAGTGTAAGGTACCCATCACTTTTTGAATCGTCAGACGATGTCATGGAAGGTATTAATCAATAATACCCCATATTTCCCTAGCTTAAATTAACTCTCAATTCATGAGTTATCCGATATAAAAAATTTGAAATGCTCATTATTTTTCAGTTTAGAGTTTGCCATTTTGTAGGAAATTGAATCAGCTTTACAATGATATAAAATTTGTCTAAATCCGATAATCAGGTAAGAAGTTATGGCTATTTTATGTTTCAGTCATTAAACACCAAAATTCCGTCCAATAGCGCATCGCAAGTAAGCCAAAATGGCAATTGTGAATTTCCAGTGAGGTACTGCAATATCGGTGCATCACGCCAAAGCTCATTTTCACATTTGTCAATTTTCAGTGAGCCAATGTGATTGTACCGCGTCGCGCTGAGCTTTCAGGTCCTATCCAGTATTGCAACGCGATTCCACCACGTCGCGCCACCATCCACATTCCCAGTTGTCATTTTCTAGTGGCTTGGTGCGATAGCGGCGCATCGCGCCAGGGCCCAAAATCAAGTTTTCAGTAAATAAAATTAAAAACTTTCCAGGGGTAATAGGGTTTTTTTCCATGACCTAGATCAGCCTTAAACACAAAATTATGCCCTAAATTCCCTATTATATCATTATTCACTCACTTTTCTCAAGATTTAAAACATTCTCTCTCAAAGAGGCAAAACCTCTAGTTCAAGAAACCAAGGTCAATCCTTAAGAAATCCTCCAAGAACCTTCAAGAAAGAATCTTCTAAGGTATGTTAAGTGTTCATCTATGGGTTCCTTTCACCCATAGAGTCCATGAATCTATTTTCAAATTACAAGATTGTTGGATTATGAACCTCCATGTTTGAATTGAATTGAATTCATGTTCATGTTATTGTGGGGTCTTAGTCCATGATTAAATTACAAGCCTTCATGAAATTAAATAGCAGGTGTGATGAATATGTGATTATCTCGATAAACCCTTGAATTTACAAAGTGATTAATGTGTCTATGATGTTAATTGGGTTTAATCTATGATTATTATAAGATTTATGAAATTAGATTAGTATTTTATGGGAAATTATATGAATTGCATGCTAAACCCATGAAATTGTATGTTTGGGCATTGTAGTTACCATGATTATATGTTATCCATGATTATGTGCATGAAGTTGTGCTCCCCAAGTGGTTGATAGAATGTCCATGTGAATAAAGTGATGAAATCATGACATGTTCGTATATGTACAATCTTATTCCCTACAAGTGTTTGAAAAAATGTCTCTATAGATGAACTATGAACATGTGTACATTGTTATGCTTTGCAAGATCATGTGATGCTTTACTTTTCATGATATCGAGTCCTGGGGGTATTTAATACCCAATAATTTAGCTGTTTATCTAGAGCCAGTGTCAGTAACAGAATAATCTCAGTCATGTCACGATTAATAGTACTCTTCATTAGTTACAAAACTCAGTAGAACTCAGTCAATTACTGAACTCAGGAAACCTCAGTAAACTCTGTATCAGTCCAAGTCCAGTTCAGTACACTCAGTTTGGTGTCTTTCAGTTGGGATAAGATTTAGCACCGAGCGAGCCTAGTGATGGGGTCTCACCCGTTAGTTAGGACTGAGTCCCTAAAAGCATTCCCTAAGTTCTAGAACTATGTAGCCAGCATAGGTTATGAGATTTCACCGTTAGATAGGACTGACATACTAGGGATCACCCGCTAGTTTAGGACTGATCTCAGGGATCACCCGCTAGTTAGGATTGACTCCACAACAGTTGTCTTTAGCCGTGGCACGGTACTGACACTCTTCTAACTGGGGTCACAAGTTGAACCCCAACTCAATTATCTTATTTGGGGCATGTCGGTTAGATGATTACCTCCCACAGTTTTAGTTTCACTTTTTAGTTTAGAATTTAGTTCAGTTTTACATAATCAGGATTATTAGACAGTGTCAATCAGTATCAGTAAATCAGTTATTAGTAACTTTAGATATCAGTTACTCAGTTATCAGAACTCAGTACTTAGCTTTAGAAAAGCTCAGATATAGTATATATTTATGTATGTCCATATTATTGCATACTCAGTGATTTCAACAGTATCAGTTACTCACGTACTCTTACATTCAGTTACTCTATATCATTCAGTCAGTTATTGTTCGTGCATATGAACCCTTGCATTTAGCCTTTCCTCATCTAGCAGACCAGTACATTCTACGTACTGACACATACTCTTTCTTTGCGCTATGATGTCTTATATCATTGGTTCGGAGGCTCAGGTTCCTAACCGCACTTAGACAGACCCAGTCAACAGTGGCAGATTTAGTAGTAAGTCCTCATCTATCGAGGGCATACTTTATTTCAGTATTTTAGTTTATCCATAGATTAGTAGTAAGAGTTAGTTGGGGGTTTGTCCCATCAACTCCATATTCAGATAGTTCAGTTAGAGGCTTTCAGACTAGACTAGTTCAGACAGTATTTCAGTCTTCAGATGTTTTTAACAGATGTTACATTTACTTGTATTTTAGATTTTGAACCTTATGGTATTTCAGCCTATTTTTTGCATTTATTTCAGTATTACTATTCAGTGCTCATAGAAGATATCAGTCATGGGTTAGCTTGTGGTCCTTCAGGGTCGTAAGCACCGTGTGGCATCCAGGGTATACTTTTGGGGTGTTATATAATCTTATCTTACTCATTTTATTCTATGTAACTCTTTAAATTATGCTTAAGATATTTCGAGCCATCATTCAAGGATGAATGATACCAAGGGGGACAATGTAACACCTCGACTTTGTTTATACTTTAAAATTGCTTTAATTGATCCCTTAAGACCCCAATATCAAAGATAGACCACCTAATATTGGGATTGAATGGGTTGGGGATATTTTAAGACGTTAAAAGTGCCCGTGAGTCATGAAATGGGCACCCTGTAGTTGTCCTACACCGCGAAGGGGCCTGAGATAGGCTACTACCTCAGGTTCACATCGGGGGTCTCCCCACGAACCTTTAGGTTTGTGATGGGAGTCGCACCATGAACCTCCTGGTTCTCGATAGGGGTCGCATCGCGAACCCCATATTTTCAACCTACTAAGGTCTTTTCACACCCTTAATTTGTTACCCATCCTTTATGTATGAGATTAGGGTCTTAAAAATGGCTTTTCATCTCAAAAATCCTCTAATCATCATCCTAATAGTGAAAGAGGAGAAAACCACCTACAGTTTGAAATTTCTAAGCTCCAAGGGCAATTTTACACTATGTTCTCTCAAATTCAAAGTATATAGAACTATCCTACTTCACATGGGTAATTATGACATACTTTGTGGTATATGCCTAAAGTGTGCCCACAAAGTGGTATACTAACTTATAAAAACTCCAATCCTTATGGTAAACTTGGATTGGGGGCTTGATTGTCGAGTTAATGGTGGTCCTATATAGCCCGTGGTTAATCAGAATTGTAGGGTGCACCGTCTAGCTCAAAACTAAAGCAAAGAGTTGATTCAATATTGTGTAAGAATGTTTTGAAGTTCATTGATAATGCTCATGTGTTTTATTCTATTATGTTAAATTGCATTCACAATGCTCTTCGCTATTTTATATGGAATATATATATATATATATATATATATATATATATATATATATATATGTTGTCTTTTTTGGATTTTTTTGTATACCAATAAATTCCAAGTATTGACCATCCTCAGATGGTTACATTGTCTTATAATGTAGGTTTTGAGTCATAGTATCGGGGTCCACCACAACAATAGACCATTGTCAGAAACCTAGAGTTGGTAAGCCTCCCTTACTTCAGAAGGCGGCATATGTATATGTTGTTTTCTTTTAGTTTCACAGTCCGGTCAGGGGGCTTTTTCCCAGATTAAATAGACTAGTTTTTAGTAGAGGCTTCATAGAATGGATTTGGGTTATGTTTTGATGACATGATGTATTAAAATTTGATTATGAGACTTTCTATGTTTCAGTTTATCTCCCGCCCTTCTATTTTGTATAATGATGCTTATAGTAGTATGTGAAGGTGCCTTTTGGGCCATCATGGTTTCGATGCCCATCATGGCCAATGCCCCGGCTCGGATCGTGACAGACTTAAACATGGGGTCCCATAACTTATTTAATAAGGGGAATGTATTTGACAGTGGTGAAAGTGTCATTCATGCAGATGTGCAAACCAGTGGCTAAGATGTCAAGATCAGTAATTGGGAAGACACTCTTCTTCATACTAGGAAGGGATTTTGGTAGTTGTTTTGGTTATCTTTTTTGTTAGCCAAATTATTTCAAGCTTGTAGTTCGGAATCTATCTTGGTTTATTTCTTTGTCATTTATGGTCAAACTCTTCTCTTTTTCCTTTCAACTAAATGTAGTGTCCCTTTTTATCTTTTGCTTTTTATTTTATGTCCTTCATTTGTCTTCTTTATACTGTTCATCTTTTGTTGGTTTGAGTGATATCACATGCTTGCAGAATTTTTTGTCAGATCTTAAAATCCAATCCAATCATGAAACATGAATCAGAATAGAAAAGAGCCTCTAAGAAATTAAATAGAGCATTAAGACATTTTGTGACCAAGTTCAAGTCTTACTTGAATAGATTGAAGTAGTTACTTTGAGAATCACAAAAATAACTTCGTTGTCAATTGAAAGACACATCACAAGCATTTTAAATTGGATCAAACAATGGATAGACGGTCTCCCATGTCAAGAGAAACAAAAGAAAATTTGTTCCACTAAAGTATGAAGCCATCCAATGTGAGGCTGTACAACAAAAGGTGGAGTTGTATGTTTGACAAATGCAGAAGAAGAAGTAACACACACGCTCAGTCAAAGTTCGTGTTGTCAAAAAAAATGGGATAAGTGATCTTCATCCTCCAGTTTCAAATTGTATGATTTTAAGGATTGATATGACGAAGTCATTTCATTCTATATCCAAACATTGACTCATCCTTTGTTTACCCCATTTGAGCTTTAGTTCTATCTTTTCTTTCGCATCCCTCTTTATGAATGAAGTTGGAGTCGGTGAAAGTTCAAAAAAAAAGTGTTGAGCAAAAGAATAGAATAAAAAAAATCCACAACAGAGCTAGCAAGTCAAAAAAATGAGATAAGAGTGTCAGGAACAATAGAGTCAGAAAAATACCCCCACCTCCCACCCACCAAAAAAAGAAAAAAAATCAAAATCAAGAAAAAGAACAAGTGGTCGGAACTACAGTTGACCTAATTCTTGCAATGACAAGATATGTAGGTAGCCCTACTCTGGATTCGGTCCAACAAAATAGATAATGCAGAATTACCCAGTCAAAGAAACTGGGGCAAGAGTTAATTTTCATTGTTTGAGTCTATTGCAAAAGTTGTAAATCCCATCCATTTCAAGTGTCATTTCAGCCTCATGCCATCCTTTCTTTCTAACCTTATCAAAAAGCCACATTACTACCAAAGAAAGACCTTCAGATCATTTTTTTAGAATGTTACAGCTAAGCATGCGATAAATATATGACATTGTGTTTTGGGTACTACTTGCCTTTATTCATCAGCATAAGGAATCAAGAGAAAAATGAAAATAAGAAAGTCTTATTTGTGAAAATCCTTATAGGTACCGTAAGGCGATGGTGAGTTGGGAGAAATAAATATAAGAGAGTTTTATTGGTGAAAATCCTTATTGGCACCATATGGCGATGGTGAGCTGACAGAAATTAAAATAAAAGAGTCTCATTGGTAAAAATCCTTATGGGCACTAAGTTGAGAGAAATGAAAATATGAGAGTCTCATTGGTGGAAACTCTTACAGACACCGTAGGACGATGGTGAGATAAGAGAAAGAAAAATGAGAGAGGTTTGTTGGCAAAAATCCTTCAAGGCGTTACTAGCGGAATGAGGTTTATGAGTACAATTGACCTAAGAAAGCAACTTAGTTTCAGCGTCATTAACTCAACAACAATTGGGGAAAGTTTGGATGGAAAGATTAGGCAGTTTAATCTAAATACATGTCATATTCGTTAGATTTGACTATCATTTTCAAATAATTTTTTCTTTTCTCTATTATCAAAAAGGGACATACATTGTATATTCTTTCTATTTTTGTGCGTTTGAGTATGTTATCCAAATAGAAAATTCTTATCATTTTTCTTATATTTTTTAGTCATTCCATGTCAAAACAAGTAAGAAAGAATTTCAAAACTTGCTACCAACTTCTTCAATTACACAAAGGAAGACGAAAGTCCAGCACATGAAAGAAACATGTCAATAAGCCAAAACAAGGCATGCTAAATGTTTTGTTAATAGACAAGTTTGGGTATTTGTTGAAATACCAAGGTTAAAAGGATTTATCTGAGAGACAGCAAAATAAAGATAATTCAGAGTCACTCTTAATCATCTGAGTTTGGATCAATGGTGCAACAAGTCAATAACATATGCCATTAGTTGGAAGCAAGATTAAATGTGAAAAGTGCAAAAGCAATCGCCTGGAGAACAAGCTGGAGAAATTTCAAGTCGAGAGTCTGCCTAGAGAATAGGGTGAAGAAAATTGCAAGTCAGGAACCCGCCTGGAGAACAGGGTGAAGAATTTAAAATTCAGGATCCCATCTGGAAAGCAGGCTGAAGAAATTGCAAATAAGGGTCCAGTCGGGAGAATAAGGTGAAGATATTGAAAGTCAGAACCTGAAGAATAGGATAAAAAAACTATAAGTCAAGATCCCACCTGGAGAACATGGTGAAGAAAGGTCAAATCAGAAGCTCGCCTGGACAATATGGTGAAGATTTTAAATTGCAAATCAGGAGCCTACATGGAAAATAGGGTGCAGAAATTGAAAGTCAGGAGCCCTTCTTAAAAAAAAGGTAAAGAAATTGCAAGTCAGGATCCCACCTTGAGAACAGGGCGAAGAAATGGCAAATCAAAAGTCCGCCTGGAGAATAGGGTGAAGAAATTGAAAGTTAGGATCCTTCCTGTAAAATAGGGTGAATATTTTCAAGTTCAAGTTCAAATTCAGAAGTACAACCTACAGAACATGGTCAATTTCTTAATTCACCTCCAATGCCAAATTTTGCATAGAGAAAGAATCTATTTTCAACGCCAACTCTAAGAAAAAAAGATATTTTATCAATTAAGAAAGCATTGAAAACTCAAGTCAAGAATCAAGAGAAGTTGCATAGATAGGACTTTTGTATTTCATTTATTTTTTTAACTTGTGATTTTCATTTTTGATGTAATGACAGAGCCGCATACTAGAACCTCGAAAGGACCTCACTCGACTCTCCAACTCGGTATAGTCTCTCTCTTTTCAACCTTTGAAACTACATATTACATGATTTTCTCATAACTTGGGATAGGTAGGGTGCGCGAAATCAAGATTCAGTTGCACTCTATCTTTCTTTTCCTTTCTTTTGAATAATGGTCGATTCAAGTTTTGTCTCGTTGTCTACTTCTTTATTTGGAAACACTTTGTATTTACAGACAAAGAGGGGCATGATGTAGACACATAAATTTGATCCTCATCCAAATACAAATCAACTCAACCCACTCACCTTACCATGCACCTGTAACGACCCAAAAATATCTCCCTGGATGTCACACAGTTCTTAGGGCTATGAGTAGCCCCAAGCTAACCCTTTGAGCCTATCACTTCTCATAATAACTCATTCAAGAAGGAATACATAAAACACTAACACTGTCATAGCAAGTGAAAGGGAATACAAAGGTAATACTCAGTCCAAACGACCACAAAACTGAAATCTCAACTAAACCATAATCTGATACCTAGTCTGACAAAGCCTCTACTACTCCATGAACTCGAGAGCCGTTGGGAAAGGTCCCCAACTGACTCAAACTGAACTGAAAGTAATACCATAAACACTCGAATACTGAAATATCTGAAGATAGGTCCTCAAACCATAAGGACTCACCACTGTAGAAATATAGACGAAGGTACTCTAGAATCACTGACGAGACTGGGACTGAGCACCTGAACCTACATTATATGACAATGTAGCACATAGACGTATATGTGAATCAGCCCTTGGGAATGTACTGAGTATGTGGGGGTGCATGTATTTATATAAAACAACATCAATACTCTTTAATCAAATCATGCATGCAATAAGTAATGACTCACATGGTTTGAATAAGTATAAAATGTAAAGCTCATGAATCATGTAGAATGGAGCATGTAACACAAATCTCGTGAGTCATCATAGTTTAACTTTGAAATCGATAACCTTCTCTTATTCTCATTACCCATAGGCTAAAGGAGACTTTAAACAATACTTTCAACTCATTCATATGCCTCATGGAGAGTAAAACTTCTTTAATGCTCAAGAACTCATAACTCTTTTGAACTTAAATACTTGGAATACGAAATCATATAACTTTGAAACATACTTGAAGGCATTTCATTCACTTTAGGAAAATATCTCATTGGAAGGGTAAATACTTTAGTGTTCAAGGAAGTAACTGATCTCGAAGTTTAAATGTCAAGGGAGGTTCTCTTAACCTACATAAACCATGCGATCTACATGGAGTCCAATATTTTTTCCTCCTAAGGAAGAGACCTCACATTAAGGAGAGGTGTCATACTCTTGCTAGGGAGTATAACCTAGGTCCAGTGATCACTAAACAAACTCGGTCTCGGGCCCAATATCAACTCGGCCTTAGGCCCAATAATAATCATAAACTCGACCTCAGGCCTAACCTACGGTGGCACGTAGTTTTGGGGTAAGAAACCGTAGTAACTTACCCACTCGATGCTAAATACTACCCCCTTTAGATTATCTGTGCTCATCTCATAAAAATCCACTTTTAGAAATAATCTCATGGTTCACCACAAATCCAATAATCAAATCTATACTCTCATGTAGGAAAGTGGATTTCAAAGCTCAATGACCATTAGGTCAAAACATTTCTCAACAATCTCAAAATACTTAAATCATGGGTGCTTATAGCACAATAGTTCATAAAATTGCAAGTCTCAAGTAGGGTTTAATAACCCATAATTCAATCTCGAGTTAAAACTCATCAAAAGCATAATAGATAGCATATAGATTCATAACCCATGTAGAAATATGGAAATTTCAGCAATTTGTCTCAAAATCTCAACATACTTATATACTTCAATATCTCAAACATTTCAACTATTAACTACTCAAGGATTAAAATCATGGGGTATTGACCCAGCTGCAATTTTTCAAGAAAACATGTAAAAATCATGCCATTAGACTCTCAATTCATGGGAAACATCAAAAGCTTGCAACCAATAACAATGGGTGAAAAGCCCCAATTCAATTTCATGTAAAATCTCATAAATTGCAAAGAAATTGTAGTTTAAATAAGCCTTTGGGCATAAGAGTGAAAGGATGACCCTTGTTCAAAATCCCACATACCTTAGATTATGAAATTGGATGAACGAGCTTGCTCTAAACTCTTCTTATTACTCTTGAGAGAGAGTTCTTACAACCTTTGAACTTGAGAAACTCAAATCTCAACTCAATTTGTAGAATCCATGGTGAGTTCTTGGATTTCTTGGAGAAGGGTTTTAGATTTGCTATTGAGGGAGAAACCCTAGATCTCTTGTATTTTGGATGATGAATGAATCCATTTGCTTTATTTGGAATATATCAGGGTATAAAAGAGTGGAAAGGACCAAAAAGCCCTTTTAAACACGAGCTAAAAATACTAAATGGGGTCTGCGACGGTCGGAGCAACGGTCCATCGCAAGTCCGACGGTCCGTCGGGTCGTTCGTCACACGATGACTAGAAAAAGGACATACTACCTAGATGCGACGGTCAGATCGATGGTCCATCACAGGTTCGACGGTCGATCGGATCGTCCGTCGCACGATGGCCAGGATGAGACCACACTGCCTTAGTGGCGACGGTCTCAGCGACGGTCCGTCGCAGCCTTAAAGGTTTGTCGTCCTGGCCATAGAACTTGGGCCAGGAAAGAGAGTTTCTGCCTTGGTAGCGATGGTCCGTCGCTGACTCGACGGTCTGCCGGATCGTCCATCGCACTTGGGCGGTTCCGACAACTCTCAGTAAAACGGCCATAACTTCTCACCCCGATATTGGATTTGGATGAAATTGGTATCATTGGAAAGATAATTCAATTCTCTACATGACAAAAAGTCAAATTTAAGAAAATTCTATATGGTATAAATACCAATCACTTGGGAAGTAACTTCTCAATCTTTTAGGGTCGGAATCACACTTTGCTTGACATGCTCTAAGGCTCAGACTACGAAGGAACTTTGCGGGGTCTTACAATATCTCCCCCTTTGAAATATTCATCCTCGAATATCGCTAGTTAGACTAGGAACACAGGAAAATAGAGTACACATAGCTGAAGCAATTTGCTAAATGGCTCAAAATCTCTCTAAACTCTTTAATACCTCAGAAGTTGCAAGAACTCATGCAAGAATAGATATATAGCTGAACTTCAGTTTAGAAGGGATGAATTAAGGAAGAATAATACCTTTGGATCGATCTGAACTCATGGAAAAGAGGTGCCGGTACTTGGCTCGCATGTCTGCTTCTGCTTCCCAAGTAGCGCCCTCAACTGACTGGTTCCGCCACAAAACTTTAACCAAGTGAACTTCTTTGTTCCTCAATCTACGGATTAGAAAATCTAGAATCTCAATTGAAATCTCATCGAATGAAAGACTGTCTTGAATATCAGCACTCTCTAAAGGATCTACCACAACGGAATCACCAATGTGCTTCTTGAGCATGGAGACATGAAAGATAGGATGAACGGCTGACAACTCTGCGGGAAACTCAACTTCATAGGCTGTTTTACCAACACGGCTCAAGACTCTATAGGAGCCAACATAACGGGGACTAAGCTTCCCCTTTTTACCAAACCTTTTCACCCCTTTCATGGATGAAATCTTCAAGTATACCAAATCACCCACTTCAAATTCAAGATCTCTTCTCCTTACATTGGCATAAGACTTTTGACGACTCTGAGTGGTCTTCAACCTCTCTCTAATCAACTTAACTTTCTCCATAGCTTCAAACACTGCATCAGGCCCAGTTATGACAGCTTCACCTACTTCAAACCAACCTATGGGTGATCTACATCTCCTACCATACAAGGACTCAAATGGTGTCATCTCGATGCTAGCATGGTAAATATGGTTATAGGCAAACTCTATCAGTGGAAAATACTCATTCCAACTACCTTTGAAATCAAAAGCATATGCCCTCAACATATCTTCCAGGTTTAGAATGGTCCTCTCAGTATGACCATCTGTTTGCGGATGAAAAGCGAAACTCAAAAAGACTTGGGTACCAAGATCCTGCTGGAATGCCCTCCAAAACTGAGAAGTAAATTGAGTACCGCTATCCAAAATGATAGATGAGGGAACTCCATACAGCCTGACTAACTCCCGAATATACAATCTAGCATAATCCACCGCTGTATAAGATGTATGCACGTGCAAAAAGTGTGTGGACTTAGTCAACCTGTCTACAACAACCTAAATAGAATCATGATGATGACGCGAAAGAGGTGACCCGGTTACGAAGTCCATATTCACCACCTCCCACTTTCGAGTGGGTATAACAAACTCTTGCATCACACCACCAGGTATTTGGTGCTCTAGTTTAACATGTTGGCACATTGCACACTTTGCTACGAACTCGATTATATCCATCTTCATACTATTCCCCAAATAGATTTCCCGTAAGTCACGGTATATCTTGGCAGTGTTGGGATGAATAAAAAACGGTGCGCCATGCGCTTCAGCCATAATCCTCTACCTCAGATCATCAACACACGAAACACACAATCTAGCCTACAATCTCAACATGCCATATACCCCTTGGAAGAAAGCCTCTACCTTTTGTTCCTTAACTACCTCGTTCAGTCTTACAAAACTAGGATCTCTATTTTGCTTCTTCTTCACTTCCAAAACTAAAGGGGATTCGGAACAACTCTTCACCAAAGTACTTCCCTCAGATAAATCAAGCAACCTAACACCCAATCTAGCCAGACAATGCACATCACGAGCTAACTCCTTCTTACCTTCCTCTACATGAGCAACACTACCCATAGACAATCTGCTAAGGGAATTCGCCACTATATTGGCCTTGCCCGGGTGATACAACACACTCATATGATAGTCTTTTAACAACTCTAACCACCTTCTCTATCTAATATTCAACTTCATCTGATTAAACACATACTGCAGGCTCTTATGATCAGTAAACACATCAACATGAACACCATAAAGGTAGTGTCTCCAGATTTTCAAAGCAAAGACCACAGTAGCTAACTCAAAATCATGGGTTGGGTAATTCTTCTCATGCGGATTTAACTGTTTAGAGGCATAGGCTATAACCTTACCTCTTTTCATCAACACACAACCCAAACCAATCCTAAAGGCATCACAAAACACCACAAAACCATATTTACCATCAGGATAAGTCAACACAGGGGATGAAGTAAGTCGAGTCTTCAACTCCTGAAAACTCTTCTCACAAGAATCTGACTACTGGAACTTAACTTTCTTTTGGGTCAACCGACTCATGGGAGATGCAATAGAAGAGAAACCCTCAACAAAACAACGGTAGTATACCGCTAAACCTAAGAAACTTCTAATGTCAGATGGAGAGATAGGTCTAGGCCAATTTTGTACAACTTCTGTCTTTTGGGGATCAACTCTAATACCCTCAGCTGAAATAATATGACCCAGAAAGGCTACAGACCTTAGCCAAAATACACATTTGCTGAATTTAGGGAACAATATGTGGTTTTTAAGAGTTTACAAGACAATTCTAAGGTGGTTTGCATGGTCTTTCTCATTATGGGAGTACACAAGGATGTCATCTATGAAGACATTGACAAACATATCGAGATAGTGCTTGAATACTTGGTTCATGAGGTCCATAAAGGTTATCGGGGCATTGGTTAGCCCGAAAGACATGACTAGAAACTCAAAGTCACCATAGCGGGTTCGAAAAGCTGTCTTTGGAATATCACATTCCCTTACATTAAGTTGATGATAGCCGGATCTAAGGTCTATCTTAGGGAAATAACTTGCACCTTGCAACTGATCAAACAGGTCATCAATTCCTGAAAGAGGATATTTGTTCTTGAAAGTGACCTTGTTAAGCTGACGGTAGTCAATGCACATACGCAAAGAACCGTCTTTCTTTTGCACGAATAAGACAGGTATGACCCAAGGAGAAATACTAGGCCTAATGAAACCTTTGTCTAAAAGATCTTTGAGTTGCTCTTTCAAATCCTTAAGCTCTACAGGTGCCATATGGTATGGCGGAATAGAAATGGGACGAGTGTCGGGAAGAAGGTCAATCCCAAATTCTATCTCTCTATCGAGAGGTACCCCTGGGAGATCTTCCAAAAAAATATCTGGAAACTCGTTAACAATATCGACTGACTAAATAGTTGGAGCCTCGGACTTAGTGTGTTTGACTCTAACTAGGTGATAGATGCAACCCTTGGATATAAGCTTTTTGGCTTTGACATAGGAGATAAAATGACTCTTAGGAGATATCAAACTCCCAGACCACTCAAAAACTGGCTCATCAGGGAATTGAAACTTGACCACATGGGTACGACAATCTATATATGCATAACAAGAATAAAGCCAATCCATACCCAAAATAAGGTCAAAATCTACCATGTCTAACTCTATCAAATCAGTAAGTATGACTCTATGAAGAACAATAACAGGACAATCTCTATACACTTATTTAGCAACAACTGACTCCCCTACTGGTGTGGAGACTAGGAAAGGCTCAGGAATCTTTTTGGGACTCATTTTGAAATTCAGATCCACAAGTGGGGTCACATAAGAGAGACTTGACCCGAGGTCCAACAACACATAAACATCAAAACAAAAGATGTAGAGCATACCAGTAATAATATCGGGAGAGTTCTCCTACTCCTGATGGGATGGTAAAGAATAGAATCTGTTCAGGCACTGACCGCCATCAGTGATAGATAAGCACCCTGAATAAGGGCGGGACGAGGGACAGGAGATGGAGTACTAGTAGTTTATGCCTAAGGTCGGGAATCTCTATTCCCCTGCCTAGAATGAGGATAATCTCTAAGTCAGTGGCCCTGCTTATCACAACCAAAATAGCCCCTCAAATCTATGAAACACTCACTGGGGTGATCCCTACCACACTTAGCACAAGGAAGATAACGGGGCCTGTTACCAACACTATTTTGCGACCTAGACATAAAATACCTTCCCCCTTGCTCCTGCCTGCCTCTAGGCGCGAGAGCACTAGTTGATGAAGGCGCTAGCATAGACGGACATCTCTGAAACTGAAGGCGGTTCCCTCCATGGAACCTAGGCTAGCTAAACTCATGTTTCTCAGATCTAGCCCTCTTGTTACCCCTCACTTTATCTCTCTCTCTAATCTTATCCACATTTATCTACTGGGCATGCATCATCAACCAAGCCAGATCCATATCCCTATGCAGCATCGTAGTCCTACACTCTTTCAGTACCAACCCAGAAACACCGGTCACAAACTTGCTCATACTAGCTCGGGAGTCAGAAATCAAATCAGGAGCATACTTGGCCAACTGGTTGAACTTCAAGCAGTACTTCTTAACAGTCATAGAGCCCTGCCTCAAGTTCATAAACTCCTCAATCATTGATTCCCTTATCTCAAGCGGAAAGAACTTGTCCAAGAATGCATTTTAGAACACCTGCCAAGACATAGGAGCAACATCCTCACCTCTACCCTTTCTCCACGATACAACCCAGTCATAAGCTATGTTCTTCAACTGTAAGACGCAAACTCAACACTTTTTTTCCTCAGAAATATGCGTCACCTGCGTGATCTTTCTCACCTCCTCAAGGTACAACTGTAGGTCCTCATATTCCTTAGACCTATAGAACTCTGGCAGATTCATTCGTATGAAATCACGAATCCTAGCCGTGGCTACATCACCTCCCTGCTGATTAGCAGCTTCGGCTTGGTTCTTGTCCCGAACATTAGCGGTGAATGCTTGGGCTAATGCCAGAAAATCCTCCTAAAACTCAGCATGAGACATAGTCTTATTCAAAGGATCAACAGGTGGGGGTTTCTCATCATCGTCCCTACGGGCATTCGCTCTTCGGAGAGGCATTTTCTGAAATAGAAGAGCATAAATTATTAGATGAGAGGGACAATTGTAGGCATGATAGATTCTGAAAGAAGAAACAACTTTTTCCTAAAATGTCTTGTAGCCTCTTGCTCATAGATGTGGCGCGCTACACACCAATGATCAAGACTCTACTCAACGCGGCTTTTCAGACTCCCTAAGACTCCTTAAAAATCTTAGGCTCTGATACCAAATTTGTAACAATCCAAAATCACCTCCCGGGATGTCACACGATGCTTAGGGCTATGAGTAGCCCCAAACTAACCCTTTGATCCTATCACTTCTCATATTAACTCATTCAAGAAGGAATACATAAAACAATAACACTGTCATATCAAGTGAAAGGAAATACGAAGGTAATACTCGGTCCAAACGACCACAAAACTAAAATCTTAACACAACCATAATCTGATAACTAGTCTGACAAAGCCTCTACTACTCCATGAACTCGAGAGCCATTGGGGTAGGTCCCCAACTGACTCAAACTAAACTGAAACTAATACCATAAACACTCAAATACTGAAATGTCTGAAGATAGGTCCTCGAACCATAAGGACTCACCACTGTAGAAATGTAGACAAAGGTACTCTAAAATCACTGACGAGACTGGGACTGAGCACCTGAACCTATATTATAAGACAATGTAGCACATAGACGTATATGTGGATCAGCACTTGGGAATGTACTGAGTATGTGGGGGTGCATGCATTTATATAAAACTACATAAATACTCTTTAATCAAATCATGCATACAATAAGTAATAAATCTCATGGCTTGAATAAGTATAAAATGTAAAGCTCATGAATCATGTAGAATCGAGCATGTAACACAAATCTCGTGAGTCATCATAGTTTAACTTTGAAATCGGTAATCTTCTCTTATTCTCATTATCCATAGGCTAAAGGAGACTTTAAACAATACTTTCAACTCATTCATATGCCTCATGGAGAGTTAAACTTCTTTATTTCTCAAGAACTCATAACTCTTTTGAACTCAAATACTTGGAATACGGAATCATATAACTTTGAAACATACTTGAAGTCATTTCATTCACTTTAGGAAAATATCTCATTGGAAGGGTAAATACTTTAGTGTTCAAGAAAGTAACTGATCTCGAAGTTTAAATGTCAAGAGAGGTTCTCTTAAGCGACATAAATCATGCAGGCTACTTGGAGTCCAATGTTTTATCCTCCTAAAGAAGAGGCCTCACGTTGGGGAGAGGCGTCATACTCTTGCCTTGGAGTATAACATAGGTCCAGTAATCACTAAACAAACTTAGCCTCTGGCCCAATATCAACTCGGCCTTAGGCCCAATAATAATCATAAACTTGGCCTCAGGCCCAACCTACGGTGGCACGTAGTTTTGGGGTAAGAAACCATAGTAACGTACCCACTCGGTGCTAAATACTACTCCTTTTAGATTATCTGTGCTCATCTCATAAAAATCCACATTTAGAAATAATCTGATGGTTCACCAGGTACCCAATAATCAAATCTATACTCTTATGTAGGAAAGTGGCTTTCAAAGATCAATGGTCGTTAGGTCAAAATATTTCTCAATAATCTCAGAATACTCAAATAATGGGTACTTATAGCACAATAGTTCATAAAATTGCAAGTCTCAAGTAGGGTTTAATAACCCATAATTATATCTCAAGTTAAAACTCATCAAAAGCATAATAGATAGAATGAATATAGATTCATAACCCATGTAGAAAACTAGAAATTTGCTCTTGAGAGAGAAACCCTAGCTCTCTTGTATTTTGGATGATTAATGAAACCATTTGCTTTGTTTGGAATATATCAGGGTATAAAAGAGTGGAAAGGACCAAGAATTCCTTTTAAACACGAGCTAAAAATACTGAACGGGGTCTGCGATGGTCCGTCGGGTTATTCGTTTCACGATGACAGAAAAAGGACATACTGCCTCGATACGAAGATCGGATTGACAGTCTGTCATAGGTCCAACGGTCCATTGGATCGTAAATCGCATGATGGCCAGGATGAAACCACACTGCCTTAGTGGCGACGGTCCATCACAGCCTTGACAGTCTGTCATCCTGGCCATCGCACTTGGGCCAAGAAAGGGAGTTTCTGCCTTGGTCACGATGGTCCATCGAAGACTCGACAGTCCGTCGGATCGTCCGTCGCACCTGGGCGGTTCTAACAACTCTCAGTAAAACAACCATAACTTCTTACCCCGATGCCAGATTTGGATGAAATTAGTATTGTTGGAAAGCTAATTCAAATCTCTACATGAAAAAAAAGTCAAATTTAAGAAAATTCTATATTTTTTAAACACTAATCACTTGGGAAGTCACTTGTTAATCTTTTAGGGCTGGAATTACTATTTTCTTGACACGCTCTAAGGCTCAGACTACGAGGAAACTTTGCGGGGTCTTACATCACCCCACCCATTTGATAATTTTCCTCACGAAAAAATAAAAGAAACAACAACTCCACCATACCAATTCTACCCTTTCACAAAGAATAACAAATTTATAATAAAATAACCACCTCACCTAATAAATATTGGACAACTCACTCCACCACCCCAACCCCCTTTCCCATGTTCCCCCTCCTTACCTTTTAAAATATTCCCTCTTTTCCCATAGAAATTAACACACATGCTCTAAATAATATACAAAAATCACACACAAGGATCTACACACTCACACAGATGCATGGATGCACACACACAAAGAGAAAAATAAAAATAGAGAGATACAAAGAAAAAGCAAGAGAAAATAAAGGAAAAATGAGTAAAAACATTAAAGGAAATAAATAGTGAATAGAAAAGGAAAAACTCAACTCTGGTTGAGTTTTTCCAACAAATTTTTAACCAAAATTGCCTCCATATCACATAATCCCATCACTAACTTCCAAAACCCAATCAAATCCAGCGACAACAGCCAAAATCTATTGGAAAACCCACTACAAGCCCCGAAATTGTTCCATTTGTTATCCTTTTAATGATAAACTCATTGGAAAAGGGGTAAGGTTTCACTGTCAAGCTCTGTTAGATGTTAAGTTATTGTTTTTAGTGGGAAGGAACCACCACAAACTACTTAATACCTACTAATATCAAGAAAACCAACCCGAAATTGTGTTCGTGTTCGGATTTTGTTTAGACTTGGTTATCGTTATTTTAGGTTGTTTTTTTGTGAATTTCTATTCTAATCATATTTTGTGGATATTTTTGGTTGAGTTGGTTCATAGTTGAGATATTGGTATTCGATGAGGTTCTCGATGCGACTCTTTATTCTCTTCTTAAATCAATCTAAGTACTCGAAAGGTTTAATTCTTAAACTTTTTCTTTTATTTTATCTTAATTTTGTATGTTAATGTTATAATTACATGGTTGATGAAGTGATTTGGTTATGGTTTTGAGTGTATTTTAATAATTTTGATTGTCGTGGCTTTGAATGTTTGATTTCTTCTTACAATTAATCAATCGTGTGATTGGAAATAAAATCTGGATGGGAATTAAAAATTTATAAAGTGAATATGGATTCGTTTTGGTTCATTGATGCTTTGTTTGATTTATAATAAGCATCGACTTTGTTAAACTTGATAGTATCATGTTTAGTTCAAGAATTAATAAGCAAGTCTTAGGTTTTGGGCTAGGCAAATTTTAGAGATTATGGATTGTTGAATGTTTGTTGAATGATTGTTGTTTTATAGCATTTGAATCAGTTGTACTATTTTCCTAGGGAATGCCCCAAGATTATTTGTATTGATTTATTCGAGGAATGCCTTGAGAGATTTATATTTGAAGATAATTTGTGATCAAGGCCCAAAACATCGAGTGGAGTTTAGTTTAGAATAGAGTAGTTTTATGTTTTTGTATTTTCATTTTCTAGAACTGTATAATCAGGTTGTACACTACTTGACTTTAACTCTTCTTTTGTTTTTGTTTTCTTGTTTATGTGTTTTGTTGGCTTATGCTTTTCATAGTGTCATATTGCCCGATGTAACTCCACGGAGCGATCATAGTCGAACCATGGGACCGAGGGGTGCCTAACACCTTTCCATCAGTCAATAGAATTCCTTAATCAGAATCTCTATTCGTGGATCAGTTTTAAGAGTCAAATCATTTTTTAAAACATTTTCAAAAGATGACTTGGCATACCAGATTTATGCCAAATGGCGACTCTGAATATAAGTTTAAAATCCTTTTTTGAAATATTTTATTTTTTTAGTTAATAATAAAACCCTTTTGAACTTAAAATGAATCTTTTCGGTAAAAAAAGGGGTGTGAGAAGTATTTCACATTCTTAGAGAAGTTCGAGTAGGAGTTCTGGACCAAAATAGCAAGCTCATTATGGGAAGAGTTGGCTTTAAATTTAATGAAGTAGACTTGCTTGAATAACTTGTTGAAAGTTTTAACTCCTTCCTATTTGAGGATATCAAGTGAAATGTGTATTTTGGCCACGTCACTACTGGTGTTTTTCCCCAATTGTAGCAGCTTAGTGATTTACTCCTGAAGACCATATATCCCTTCTTCGATAACATTCAGTCGCTCCTTAATTTTTTCTATTTCCTTCAACACCATAAAAGCAGGGTTAGCAGTAATTTTATTTACCTTAGGGACATCAGACTTGGATTTTACAGCATTTTTTGCACCATTCATTACCAACCAGAGCATATCCCACTCTAGCGAAGGTTTTGGAGTCATAGGTGGAAAAAACTTCAATTGTAGGGAAATCTGATATATCAATGAAATAATGGAGCAGTATTTGAGTAATTAACAACCATATGGCAAGATCTTTGATGCATGAGAGTCAACCGCACTTTCTAGCATGCATTCACGAAACCACAAAACCCAATTTATTTTATGTTTCTTAATCATACAATATAGAATAAACACGCCTCTAGTTATGACATTGCTGAGAGATCCTTTACAAGGAATAAAGGTATTAGATATAATGTGGGCTAGAATTTTATGTTTGAAACACAAAGATAGAGGTCCCAAATTCGATAAATTAGCCTCAAGTTCGGCAACTGTTTCTTGTGCTTCCTCAAAACTAACTTCAAAATTTTAGGGCCAAGTGTCATTTATAAATGGAACCACTCTAGAAAATTTAGTATCAAATACTTTCTCAAACAAAAAATAATTTAGACCAATCCTTGTGACTGGCACTAGAATTTCAAGTTCAACATTATCTTTAGAGATATGGAGATTCGCATAGAACATTCTGACGGAATCCTTGAACATTGTTGATCCACTTAGACAAAAAATAAGAGATATATTTTTCGAGGATCCCCTAAGAATGTTCTATACGAATCTCCATATCTCTAAAGACAATGTTGAACTTAGATTTTAGTGAGATTCCATCAATTGTGGAATAATAACAACTCTTACAGACACTATTGAGCGACTTTAGAATGCCACAAACTTCTCTAAGTAGGAAGCGGTCCAGAACTTATGCATATCTTCTGGAGTAAGATTTTACAAAAATGATGAAAAGTCTTTTTGTAGGTCAAATTTTGTCCAGAAGAGGTACAACTTTTAGGATTAGAAGAATCCAAAGAGCGAGAAGAGGATTCTTTAGAAGAACCTGGAATAAGAATTGGTTCTTAATTATCTGAGAGATAATCGATGGGGGCTTTTTTGGAGATTGGCCATAGATATTGATTTTTTCATGAGGAGATGGATGGGAAAACAAATAAGAGGAGAGGGATATAAAATGGGCCTAAAAGAATATGAAGCGATGTGAAGGTAAAAGGGTGTGATAGAAAGGAAAGGATGTAGTCCTTGGAAAGATAAAAAGGCAAGAAAAATTGAACAAGGAAATGAAATGGAGGCGGAAGGTTTGGTTATTAATGAGATAGTGATAATGATTATAAAAAAGCCGTGTGAAAAAGAAGAAAAATATATTATGCACATAATCGAAAGATTTTTTAAGAAAATTAGATTCCAATCAAATATTATTAATGCAAATAATGTCGAGATTTTTTTATATGAAAATAGAATCTTTCTTCGAGCAAGAGTTTTGTAAAAATATCAATAAGTTGGTTTTCTAAATCAACAAATTTAAACATAAAATCACCATGCTCAACATAATCATTAATAAAATAATGCTTAATATCTATATACTTAGCCTTGGAGTGATCCACAATGTATTTAGACAGACAAATAGCACTAGTATTGTCACACATGAATGGCACAGATTCAAATGATAAATCAAAATCAAGTAATTGATGCATTATCCATAATATCGGAGTGCCACAACTTCCAATGGATATGTATTCATATTCGGTAATTGATAATGTGACTGATGTTTATTTCTTGTTATGCCATGAAATTAAAGCATCACCAAGAATTTGATAGGAGACGTTAGTGTTGTTTTGATCATTTTTACCACCTGCAAAATAAGCATTTGAATAACCAATTAATTAAAGCTTGAGGAATGGGGTTACCGCAATTTGAAGTCTTGAGTCTCAGTGAGAAATATAATAATCCATATAACTACAATCAGATATGATTTTTAAGAGATGACTGAAATCTTGTGCATTTGAAAATATTGAACATGATGTTGGGTCGACTTGCAGTTGTAACACCCCATATTTTTTGGGATAGAATTCAAACCGTTGTTCCAATGTATATGACCTGAACCTAATGATTTTATATCTATATATGTGTGATTATCAATTCTATAGCGTGGAAATATCTTTGTATATGAATCGAGGTCATAAAAATCTCCTAACTCAAAGACGAGTTGAGAACTTTTCTATCGATAGAGTTTTAATGGATGCTCCAACTAGGGTCTAATTTATATGAGTGTATCTAATAGAATATAACTATTCATGTTTCCTACTATATACCAAATGAAATATCTTCTAGTCTTCTTTTCAACGCATCTTATTTCACCTTAATAAGGTTTAGAGTAGAAAGTTATGCTCATTTTACTTCAGAGTGTCCATCTGTCAACAAGGTGACGACTTAAGGTGATAAGCCATCAAATAAGTGATGAGCTATCAAACTAGTCGTCAGCCTTAACTATAAAATACCCTACATCACTTAGTAAAAGTGTCGACTAGGTTGATAAGCCGTCAACTAGTTGACAGGCTATCAATTAAGTTGTCAGCCTTAACCAAATCATTAAGAGAATGTGATGACTAGGTTTATAAGCCATCAACTAGTTGATAAGCTACCAACTAAGTCATCAACTAATAGTTTATGAAATTTAATTATTTCTCTAAGGGTATTTTGGTATTTTCCTCACCTCAAAACCTACTCCCCACAAGTTAAATTATCAACTAAGCATTATTAGCCATTACTAATAAGTTTTAAATGCCATTAATCCTTTCCATTCTCAAGAAAATTAAGATTAGGGTTTTTCCAACAAGTCATCTCTCAAGTCACAAAATCCATGTTTCTTCTCAAGAATTCAAGCATCCAAATTACCAATTCCAAGCATCTTCTTCACAGATTCATACAATTAAGGTAAGTGGGGTATTCATCAATGGGTTCCTTTCACCCATTGAATCCCAAAATCCCCTTTTTGTTCAAGTATGAGTTTTTTAATCATGTTTTATGGAATTATCCATGTAAATCATAAATTTAATCCATGTCTTCTTAGAGATTTGAATTCAAACCAAGTCAACATATTTTCCATGTAAATTAGATTATGTCATGCTTTAAATTTCAATTAACCATGTCATATTCAAGTGATTTCATGCTAAATCTTCAAGTTATGTATTAAACCATGTAAATATATTGTCCTCTCATGTTTAACACATTTCCATGTTCAAATTCATGTTTCTCAATTATTTATTGAAGTATCTCATGTTTTGGTTCTTTTAATAATGATTTTACGTTGTTGTCTTAAGTGTAGTTATCGACGTTTTATAATCATTCAGTGCTGGTAGGTTATAAACAACTGATACATACGTGTTTACTTACGTTTCAGACCTTTCAAGTAATGAGTCAGTCAACTCATGATTTTATTGTTAAACTTGGTTTTTTACAATCATGTTGAGCACTATCAGTTTACATATTTATAATTACTTCAGAATTTGTATGCACTATTATTTTCAAAATACCATGACCTAATCTTATCAGTTATAAGTGCATGCACTAGTTAGTATTTTAGTGTCTTTCAGTTGGGAGTAGGATTTAGAACAGAGTGGAAAGTGTGGGTTCAGTGCATCCTACTTCCCCAGAAACTACATGCCACCGTAGGGTTAGGGGCCTCGGTAGAGAGTGTTTTCCTTGCCAATATGGGCTCAGTTTAGTGATTACACCAGTTCAGGTTCTACTTTTGTGGAAAGGTTAGAACAACCCTCCTCAGCGTGGGTCAGATGTTGGACTCCATGATAGCTCACAAGGTTTATGTCGGTTATATGATAGCTCCCACAATTCCAGTCAATATTCAGTTTATCTCAGTTCAGATTTGCTTGACCAAGTATATAAATTTCAGCATTTATTTAGCCAGTTTTACAGATTATTTCAATTATTCAAATATCATTTATTCAATTATTCAAATTATTTCAGGACATGCTTTATTTGGTCTTGCATTCTCAATTTTACAGGTTCATGTTTTCATTCTCAGTATCCATATATGATCCTCAGTATGGTTTTATAGTCTATTCAGCTTTACATGAGATTTACATACAGTATACATGTTTTACTGCTTCCCAACTTAAAAAAAAAATTTAGCTCATGATTTATAAATCTCACTATGACTTACAGTTTTCACATATAGCCTTATTTTAAATGTATGTTTCAGCAAATAACTTATATCCCCGGTTTTAAAGCATGTTTTAGATACTTCTATGATTTAGTGCATGTCTTCATACGCTCAGTATATTCCAACGTACCGACCACATATATGCATTTGTGGCTGCATTCCTTCATAATGTAGGTACCAGATATAGTACACACACCAAGGTCAGAAATTTCTCAACATTCAGATAGTAGATGATAAGTTTCCTTATTTTTAGGGACTCCAGTCCATTGCAGTTTATGTGTTGTATTTTGATTAGACATATGTATTGATAATGGTAGTTAGAGGCATATCCTGGATATCTATAGTCAGTATAGTAGAGCTTCATGGATGGTCAGTTAGATTCATTCATGTAATTTAAGTTCTTTCTTTAGAATTATTATGATGTAAACTATTACAGTATCTTATTTATTTAGATTTTCTCATGGATTTTCTTCCGCTCAGCAAATTTATCTATTATATACATTTTAAATCAGTTGCTCAAGTATCATGCCAGTACATGGGTTAGATTGGGGTCACTTGTGGTTCCAAGCACCATGTTATGACTAGGGGGTAGCCTCGGGTCGTGACAAACTTGTTATCAGAGAACAAGGTTCAAGTGTCCTAGGGTGTCTATGAAGTCGTGTCTAGTAGAGTTTTTCAGAATGGTATAGAGACGTCTATACTTTTCTTCGAGAGGCTACAGGATATTTAAGAAATATTTCACTTCTTTCATATCTCTGATCGTGCAGTAGAAGAGTTCTTTAAGAAACTTATACAGATTCTCATCTTTCTCCATTCATGCTAACTCCTCCTCATTCTTGAGGTTACAAAAATAGTCAGGCTTAAATTCCTACTGATACTATTTTCTCAGAGAGTCCCCATAGATAGTTACAAGATTGTACGCTAGCTCAAAAAGTATCCCACCAATGCCTTTATATTTCAAAGTATGAAAGATTTTATGCATGATCATGAAAAATCATTAATTGAATCGAAGTCAGATGTACTTTCAGATCCCTTCTCTGAATCTTATGATAGTATATGATCTAGAGTTAGAAGCGCAAACCCAGAAGTTTAGTAGTAGTAAAGTGGGGATAATTTTATCTGAATTTAGTAGATTATGTATCCATGGGGCTAGTTGTATGAAAGGTGAACCAGTAGGCTCAAAATAGTGTATACAAAAATTTAAATTTATTGATTTGAAATTATGTATGTGTTGATTTCTGAAGCTAAGGAAAGTTAAGGATAGTATATATTATGAGAGTGTTCAAGAATGAAGTTAGTATAGTCCATTAAAAATTTTGGGAATGTCCATGTTAAGTATTAAAATTTAAGTTTGAATCTTGGTTGATTGAGCTACTAGAAAGGAGATTTGAAATTCTAGACGGTGTGAACTCAGGATATGGGGATACTCATGAAGATTCTAAGTTAGTCATTGTTTAAGTTATTATATGATGACTATTAGGGATATAGAAAGTTAGGAGTTCTATCTCATAAGGAAGTACAAGCAGTGGGTTCTATACTTTTAGGTGCAATCTTTCAGGGTGAGTTTATCATTTATGTGTATTGTTATATATCGGAATTTAGAGTAAAGTGGTTGAAATTTAGTTTAGAGTTTATTAAAGGGGTCCACAAACTTAGAATGTGGCTTAAAGCTAAGGGGGAGTTGATAGAACAAGAAACCAAGTCAGGCTCTCAGATCCTAGTGGTGATGCCAGTGTGATGTAGAAAAATACTAGGGAGGAAGATACCCAACCCATTCTTATCTTAGTGTAAATTTTTGTACTTCAGTCAATATGACATCTACTCAAGCCTTACACGTTAGATCCATGATCATAGCTTATGTTCATACACTTCATAGAGAATTATATATGCTCTCAGTTCCTAGTATAAGGAGTTTCATCTCACTCAAAACTCAGGTCATGCAACTCATGACTCATGTACTCATGCTTTATGGTATACTCAGTTCTCATAACTCATGGTAAACCCTTAATGACTGGTGAAAATTCGCATTATGTCATGTATGTCCTCAGTTTTGATCTCTTTAATGAAGTTATGCCTTTGATACTCTATTCCTCATACCTCAATCAAGTGTCAAAGTTATGTATAGTATTCTTTCATGCTTTAGGTCCTCATTCTCTAACCTTTCAGTGACCTCTACTTATGTTAAGGTAGTAGTGATAAAAAAATTGATGAATAATGGTTAAGATGGGAAAGAGTAATTGCCCCTTATTAGGGAAATGTTGTTTTATGTTTGTTTAATATAAGGCTATAAGTGTGAAGGAATATTAAGGTAAAGCTTTGGTATATGTCATGGTTAGTTGAGAATTCTATGTGTGTTTTATTGGGGATAGTGCATGGGAGTTTTTATTGACATAAGATATTTGAGAATTTGGTAAAGGTTCCTAGGTGGGTTGGCTGACCAGAAGTTTATATGCAGTTATAAGGATAGCTTGAATATCATTTTCGTATAGAAGTGGATGGATGTATTGTGAGTTAGTGAATTCCTAGTAAGAGGTTAAAGTTAATCGTTGAAGTGGTAAGGAGTAATATTCTAGAGATGAGAGATCTAAAAACACATAGGATATTGAATCCATGGTTTACACTAGTATTATGGTGTTATGTGTGGTACCTTGTGACTTTGAGTAGGCTTGAACATGGAGAGAGAATTTAGTTCAGCTCGGACTTTAGTAGATAGAGTTATCAATGCCCATGTGAGAATTATAAGTTGAATCAATGAGCATAGTATTTAAGAGGCTAAGTATAGTTGAGGCAGTATTTGAGAAGTGTGGCTAAGCTCTCAGATCATGCCCAGAATTCTTTGCTCTCTAATTTTATTAAAGCTTCTTACAAAGAGTGTTGAAGAAATACTCTAGTTGAGTATAAGATTTTAATATAATTAAGTTCGTATAGCCAATAATTTGGTTTGGCAATCATACAAATAAACTCCTATAGTTTTACATATTTCCATGTAGTCTTACTGTCTGAAGTTTCATGAATATGGTTATTCTATGAGGTAATTTGTTCACATACATGTAAGTTACGAATTAAGTTCAGTCCATGCATCATGTTTCAGATTCAGCTATGTAATTATGATTCAGATCATAAGTTTTTAGTGCATGATCTCAGTTTTCCAAGTATTCCATCTTAGACATTTCAATACCCCTTGTACGACCTAAGTCTCGTTATCTCATGATTCATGCTTACATAATGTACTTGGCGATGTCATTAAGCCCTTTTTCTTTTGATTCCTATACCTACTTTGTTGAGGGATAATTTCTAATGAGAAATTACATACTTTATTTCATCCTTAGTAACTCTTGGAATTTTATTGCATCGGTTATCACTTCACAGTTTTATATGTCTGATTGTATTATGAACACTTCTAGTGAGTTCTAAACTCTCGGCATGAACCAACTCCTTATAGTTAATAAAGTCAAGTAAGCTCAGAAATTAGTTTCATGATAAAAGTTTTAATGTTTCAGCTCATCTATATCTTTCATTAACGGATATGTCATGTGTACATTATTCCATACTTCTAAGACTTCAACAAGTTCCTATCCATCATTCGAGGACGAATGATTTCAAAGGGGAGATAATGTAACACCTCACATTTTTGGGGCTAGGATTCAAACCGTTGTTCCAATGAATACAGACCTAAAACCAATAATTCCATCTCTATGTATGTGTGATTATTAATTATATAGTGTGGGAATATCTTTGTATATGAATCGAGGTCATAAAAATCTCCTAACTCAAAGACGAGTTGAGGACTTTTCTATCGGTAGAGTTTTAATGGATGCTCCAACTAGGGTCCAATTTAGATGAGTGTATCTACTAGAATATAACTATTCAGGTGTCCTACTATATACCATATGAAAAATCTTCGAGTATTTTTTTCAACGCATCTTATTTCACTTTAATCTGATATCGGAGTAGAAAGTTATGCTCATTTTACTTCAGAGTGTCCATTTGTCAACAAGGTGACGACTTGAGGTGATAAGCCGTCAACTAAGTTACGAGCTATCAACCTCGTCGTTATCCTTAACCAAAAAATATCCTACATCACTTAGGAAATGTGACGACTAGGTTGATAAGACGTCAACTAGTTGACAAGCTATCAACTAAGTCGTCAACCTTAACCAAATCATTAAGAGAAGGTGACGACTAGGTTGATAAGCCATCAACTAGCTGATAAACTATCAAATAAGTCATAAACTAAAAATTTATGCAATTTTATTTAATTTTCACATGATTATTTTGATCTTTTCCTCACCTCAAACCCTACTCCCCACAACTTAAATCATCAAATAATCATTATTAGCTATTACTAATCAGTTTTAAATGCCATTAATCCTCTCTATTCTCAAAAACATCAAGATTAGAGTTTTCTCATCAAGTCATCTCTCAAGCCTCAAAATTCAAGTTTCTTCTCAAGAATTCAAGCATCCAAGTTCCCAATTCCAAACTTCTTATTCAAGGATTCATACAATTATGGTATGTGGGGTATTTATCAATGGGTTCCTTTCACCTATTGAGTCCCAAAATTCCCTTTTTGTTCAAGTATGATTTTTTAATCATCTTTTATGAAATTATCCAAGTAAATCATGAATTTAATCCATGTCTGCTTAGAGATTTGAATTCAAACCATGTCAGCATGTTTTCCCATTTAAATTAGATTATTTCGTACTTTAAATTTCAATTACCCATGTCATATTCAAGTGAATTCATGCTAAATCTTCAAGTTGTGCATTAAACCATGTAAATATGTTGTCCTCTCATGTTTAACTCATTCCTATATTCAAATTCATGTTTCTCAATTATTTATTGAAATATTTCATATTTTGGGTCTTTGAATTATAATTTTACGTTGTTTTAAGTGTAGTTATCGACGTTTTATATCACTTAGTGCTGGCGGGTTATGAACACCTGATATCTACGTGTTTAGTTATGTTTCAGACCTTTCAAGTAATGAGTCAGTCAACTCATGATTTTATTGTTAAACTCAGTTTGTTATGATCATGTTGATCACTATTAGTTTACATGTTTATAATTACTTTAGAATCTGTATGCAGTGTTGTTTTCAAAATACATGACCTAAGCTTATCAGTTATCAGCGCATGCACAAGTTAGTATTTCAGTGTCTTTCAATTAGGAGTAGGATTTAGCACCGAGTGGGAAGTATGGGTTCAGAGAATCCTACTTCCCCAGAAACTACATGCCACCATAGGCTTAGGGGCCTCGATAGAAAGTGTTTCCCCTTGCCCAATAGGGTCTCAGTTTAGTGATCACTCCAATTTAGGTTCTACTCCAATGGCAAGGACAGAAAAACCCTCCTCAATATGGGTCAGACGTTGTACTCCATGATAACTCACATGGTTTATGTCATTTATATGATAGCTCCCAAATTTTCAGTCTGTATTCTTCTTATCTCAATTAATATTCGCTTGACCAAGTAGACAAATTTCAGCATTTGTTTAGGCAGTTTTACAAATTATCTCAGTTATTATGATATCAGTTATTCAGATCATTTCAGTACATGCTTTACTTGGTCTTGCATTCTCAATTTTACATGTTCATGTTTTCATGCTCAGTATCCATACATGATCCTCAGTATGATTTTATAGTCTATTAGTTTTACATGAGATTTACATACAGTATTCATGTTTTACCGCTTCACAGCTTACAAAATTATTTTCAACTCATGATTTATGAATCTCACTATGACTTACAGTTTTCACATATAGACTTGTTTTAAATTTATGTTTCAGTAAATAACATATATCCCCAGTTTTAAAGCATGTTTTAGATACTTCTATAATTTAGTGCATGTCTCAATATGCTCAGAACATTCTAATGTACTGACCACATATATGTGTTTGTGGCTATATTCCTTCATAATATAGGTACCAAATGTAGTACACGCAACAAGGTCAGAAAGTTCTCCGCATTCAGGCAGCAGGTGATGATTTTCCTCATTTTGGAGACTCCAGTGCATTACAGTTTATGTGTTGTATTTTAATTATACATGTGTAATTAGTGGTAGTTGGAGGCATGTCTCATCTATCTGCAGTCATTATAGTAGGGGCTTCATAGATGGTCAGTCAAAGTCACTCATGTAATTCAAGTTTTTTCTTTAGAATTATCATGATGTAAACTATTACAGTATCTTATTTATTCTGATTTTTGCTTCACTATGTTTCCGCTCAGCAAATTTAGCTATTATATACATTTTAAATTGGTTGCTCAAGTATCATGCCAATACATGGATTATCTTGGGATCACTTGTGGTTCTAAGAACCATGTTACGACTAGGAGGTAGCATCGGGTCGTGACAACAGTCAACTAGAGTAGAGATTCAATCATTCCTCTTGGGGTATTTTCATCTACACCCTTTCCAGATGTATCTGAGTCAAGATTTGGTGAGAGACTCATAAGGGTTCCAAAATCTTTTTCTTTTTCCATACCATACTTTTTGATGAGTTCCTTTGTTTATTTAGTTTGACTAATGAAGGTTCCTTTTGGAGTTTGCTTGATTTGAAGCCCTAAGATGAATGTGAGTTCTCCTATGTTCGTTTCAAATTCTCTCTTCATAAGATTTGCAAAATTCTCACACAAATAAGTGGTATGACTTTTAAAAATGATATCATCCACATAAATTTGCATAGTAAGAATACTTGAATCTGCTTTTTGAACAAAAAACGTATCTATGTTATCTCTCTGAAAATTATTATTTACAAAAATGTTCTCAATCTCTCATACCAATCCATCGGAGCTTATTTGAGACCATAGAGTGCTTTTGAGTGTTTAAAAACATGATTTGGGCATTATAGATTTTCAAAACCTAGAGGTTGTTTAACAAAATTAATAAAACTATTTTGAGAAGCACTCTTTACATCCATTTGATATAATTTGAAACGTTTAAAAGAGGAAAATTCTAAGAGAATGTAATCATAATCAATACCTTCCTACTGAGAGTAACCTTGAGCTACTAACCTGGCCTTGTTTTTTACAGCCTTAACTTCTTTGTTTAATTATGATTTCTATAGACCCATCTGGTTCCAATGACTGAGTAATTTTTTGGTCTTTCAACTAGATTCTAAACTTGAATTTGTTAAAATTGATCCAGCTCTTCCTTTATAGCTTTGGACCAAGATTCGTCCTTGAGTGCCTCATCAACCCTTTTTGGTTCAACTTACAATACAAAAGCCACCAATACTTGTTTTCTCAAGAAGGCCTATGTACGCATCTTATTATTTGTATTTTCAGTAATGAATTTATTTGAAAAGCTTGTACTATATCTCCATTCCATTGGAATGTTCATTTTTGATGTTTCAATGGAGGTAGCTGACTCTGGTGATATAATAGTCGACTCAACGTCTATTTATTTTGTGGTTATTTTAGGGATGACTTTGAGTTGAGATCCATTCACCTGTTCCTTCAAAATGCAAACTCATAGAGATAGGATTAGAGTCGTCAAAAACTATATACTTAGATTCTTCAGCACATAAGGTTCATTTGTTAAAATCTCTATAGGCAGGACTAGTTGAAGAGTAACTGGGAAAGATAACATTGTCACTTCATGGATCAAACTTTCCAAGATTATTCTTACCATAGTTATGGATAAAGCATTTGCATCTAAGAGGATGGAAATAACTAATATTCGTCTTCTTTCCTCTCCACAACTCATTCTTCTTTAGAATGGGTCTAATAAGGCATCTATTAAGAATATGATATGCAGTGCTTACCAACTCTGCCCAGAAATGGTTAGAAAAGTCTTGCTCTAGTAATATAGTTTGTGAGGTTTTTGAAAGAATCTAATTTTTCATTCGATGACAACATTCTATAGAGGAGATTGAGGTAATAAAAAGTTTTGAGAGCAACCATTTTGAGTACAGTAGTCTTTAAAAGCCTTATATTCAAATTCTCTGCCATGATCACTGTGCACATAAGTAATGAAATACCTTGCTTCTCTTTGAACTTTTCAACAAGAAATTTTAGAGTTAGGAAAAGCTTCATGCTTATAAGCGAGAAATATTACCCATGTAAATCTGGTGAAGCCATTAACAATTACAAACACATATCTTTTTCCACTAATTCTAGCCATTTTGGTGGGACTAAATAGATCCATATGGATCGTTTGAAGGGGTTTGGTGATGCTAACAATGTCTTTGACTCTAAAATATGTTCGAGTTTGTTTGCCGAGTTGACAAGCATCACAGATGTGATCCTTCTCGAACTTCAGTGTTGGCAAACCATTCACCAATTCAAGTCTAGAGAGTTTTTAAATGGCATGCATACTAGCATGTCCAAGCTTTCTATGTCACAATAAAGGATCACTAGTTTTTTTAGCAATAAGACACAATAGGGTACAAAATATCTATTATTCAAGACATAAAAACTATCGACAGGATCACCAATAAGAGTAATTCTCTTTTTTTCATGTTTGATGGAGAAATTATCATTATTGAATAATATACCAAATCCTGCATCACAGAGTTGACTAATGCTTAAAAAATTATTTTTGAGTCCATCCCCAGGTAAACTTTAATCAGCTTGCAGGAGGAGTTGATCCTTACAGAGCTGACTCCTATGAATTCTCATTTGGCTTTATGTCTAAGCCTAACGAATCTACCATCAATTTTATTTATGGTGCTAAAGTTATCTTTCTTTTTTGTCATATGTCTGAAACATATGTTGTTTATTACCCATATTTTGCAAACATGTTTTTGCAAAATAAGAAAATTAGTTTCGTTTAGGTACCCAAGTATTCTACGGTCCTTGAGGGTTAGATGGATTTTTTTTTGGTCACCAAATCCACGTTCCTCCAGATTGTTGTCTGTAGTTATGTGATTTATGCCCCCTTTTTTGACACGTGTAGCAAATTGGTCTATGATAAGAAACCCTACAAGTTTGACAATCCAAATTTGCATAACAAGAATGCAACCTATCCATGCCCAAGATTACATGGGGTCATAACATAACCAAAACCAAATTCCATTACCATTAAAACATTACCATGCAATTTCATAATCCAAAACCACTATTAATGCATAGAAAGCATAATTAAAATCATAACAAATCATAACCAAGCCTTTAACATCAAAACCCTATCTCTAATTTACTTATCTTCTCAATTATTTGGTTTTTTAAGTTGTAAATTCATCTGAATAGTAGGATTTGGCTGATCATCGAATGTTCAGCTATGCCCATATCCTAAGCATATAAAATTGCAAATTATATCCTTAGGTTTTTACTTAAAAGCTTATCAATTTTAGGTAAAAATTAATGACACTACTAGAAATTCACAATTTTTCGACAGCACATATAGTCGGTGTGTGTGGCTAAAGCACTTCGCATAATGAATGTGTGTAGATGGGTAAAATCCTCGGTCTAATTAGAATGTGAATGTGGCTAAAGTCCTTGCAGAGGTTTTTACAGAAGTAAATGAGTAAGCAGAAGAAGTAGATATAGTATTCAAAATATTGGACTTGACAAAACTGTGAATTGGTGATTTTCTGATGCTATTCAACTGCATCTTAACATCATCAAGTACTTCTAGAAGCAAGTCGATCTCTATCCGGCTTGCTACAAGTTGAATATGTCAATTGCTTCTTTTCTCTTCAATCTTTCTTTTAAAAAAAATTTGCTAATTTTTCTTTTCTTGAGCAATTTTTTTGTATTCAGCAATGATCTTTTGAAGTTCATCAGTTATCATATCAAGATTTAATTGTATTATATTCTAGTTTTGACAGTCAAAGGGTCTTACCTTACTGTATTCACCTATGGCCATAAAACACATATTCGTTGAATTTGCATCGTCCTCAGTTTAATCTTCATCACTCCAAGCGCCAATAATTTTGTTTTTCTTGGATAATCCTATTCTTGGTTCAGGAAAATTTTGTTTGATGTGGACAGGTTTGTAGTAATGATAGCAGCGATCATCATTTCTTGAGAAGTCATTATTTTTGAAGGTTTGTACTTGAGGCCTCTACTATCTTTGCCTTAGATTGTGCCTGACTCCATGATTTATAAGGTTCATTCCTTAATTATTGTCTTCGTCTATGTTTTTGCTTTCTCTAGGGCTAATAGTGTTGAGGGCTATAGGTTTCTTTTTATCCTACTTGTTGTACCTATTTATATAATTTTGTTCATATGCAAGAAGATTATAGCGCAGCTTTTTGTATGTCATGTTATAGATATCTCCATCTTCTAGATTGGATGCCTTGGTTTTCCATGCTTTTGGAAGACTCCTTACTATTTTCTTGACTGGAAGACTGTTTGAGTAGATCATCCCTATAGACTTGAGTTTACAAATAATTTTTCTAAAGTGCGAGACCGTTGACTCCACTCCTTTATCGTCCTTCATTTTGAAAAGCTCGTATTCGTTAACTAGAGCATTGATCCTGGCTTCCTTCACATTGGTAGTACCTTCATAAGTTACTTCAAATTTGTCTCATATTTTCTTGGTCGTTTCACAGGTTGATATCTTGTCGTATTTTGCTCCACTGATTGCATAGTATAAAAAACTTATAGCTCTAGCATTAATTTCAGTTACCTCTTATTGTTCCATTGTGATTTCAAAGGTTTCAAAATTATTTGTGTTGCTGGATTCATTTTCCTTTTGTTTGTCCTTCAGTTCGGGTACAAGTTTGGGTTCCTTCTTGATTACTACCCAAGTCTGGAAGTCGGCTGACTACACAAGGATTCTAAATATATTCTTCCAGTGCAAGTTGTATTTTCCATTGAAGTAGGATGGCCTTGTTGAGGAATGTCCATCTCGAAGGAGTGCTCCTGAAATTTGGTAGTTAGCCATTTGATCTATACTCACGTGCGGTTAAGCGACTCTTTAGTGTGAGAGCTCCTTTGATACCAATTGAAATTCAAGAGAGAGGGAATGAATTGAAATCTTTTTTGAGTCAACTAATCAATCTATTTAGTCAACTTCCCTGTAAAGGTTAGTATAAGCGATAAACTTAAGATAAATTAAATATAGAAAATAAAGGAAGACAAAGAATTTTTATATTGGTTCAGATCATTAATGTTGTGCTTATTCCAGTCCCCTTGGGTTGCAAGAGTTTCCTTTAGAGCTTAATATGAGATTTGGGTTACAACATAAATGGAAAAGTCCTGGATTTGAACTTAACACTGTCCAGTTCTTGTGACACAGCTTCAACTAGTATAACTTAGGACTGACTCTATATTTTTCTTTCTGTAAAAATTGTAAACTAAGAGAATTAAAAATCTTAAGAGTTAAAAGATGAGACAGAATTGTAGTTCCAGTGAGTTGCATGATCACCCTTCTATTCTCTATGCACTTATATAGTCTTCATCTTTGCTGCCTCTTTACACTAAAAGAGAAACCCCGAGGGATTTTCTTTCAATTAAGGATTTGTATGGATTCCTTGATTGAGTACTCATATCGTTAGAAAGTCCATATCATATATTTCCATGTGTGTGATCTGTTTTTCCTTTTCTGGACAGATAGATCATATTCGTACACATCCATATCAAATATGTTCGTATAGGAAATATGATCTCATTCCGTTGAAAAACTCGCATTCGTTAACTAGAGCACTTATCCTGGATTTCTTCACATTGGTAGTACCTTCATAAGTTACTTCAAGTTTGTCTCATATTTCCTTGTTCGTTTCGAAGGTTGATATATTGTCGTATTCTGCTCCACTGCTGCACAGTATAACAAACTTATAGCTTTATCATTAGTTTCAATTACCTCTTGTTGTTCCTTTGTGATTTCAAAGGTTTTAAAATTATTTGTAGTGCTGGATTCCTTTTCCATTTGTTTGTCATTCAGTTCGGGTACAAGTTTAGGTTTCTTCTTGATAACTACCCGGGTCTGGAAGTCATTTGACTGCACAAGGATTCTAAATTTGTTTTTCCAGTGCAAGTAGTGTTTTTCACTAAAGTAGGGTGGCCTTGTTAAGGAATGTCCATCTTGAAGAAGTGCTCCTGAAATTTGGTAGTTGGTCATTTGATCTTTACTTACGTGTGGTTAAGCGAATCTTTAGTGTGAGACTTTCTCTAATGCCAATTGAAATTCAAGAGAGGGGAAGCGAATTGAAATCTTTTTTGAGTCAACTAATCAATCTATTTAGTCAACCCCCCTGTAAAGGTTAGTATAAGCGATAAACTTGAGATAAACTAAATATAGAAAATAAAGTATAAAGGAAGACAAAGAATTTTTATATTGGTTTGGATCACTAGTGTGATGTTTAATCCAGTCCCCTTGTGTTGCAACAGTTTTCTTTAAATCTTAATATGAGATTTAGGTTACAACATAAATGGACAAGTCCTGGATCTAAACGTAACACTTTCTGGTTCTTATGACACAACTTCATTCCACTGGTATAACTCAGGACTGAATCTATATTTTTTTTTCTGTAAAAATTGTAAATTAAAAGAATTACAAGGCTTTATAAAGATTTAAAACATGAGACAGAATTGTAGTTCCAGTGAAATTTCACGATCACCCTTCTATTCTCTATGCACTTATATAGTCTTCATCTTTGTTGCCTCTTTACTCTAAAAGAAAAACCCAAGGGAGTTTCTTTAAATCAAGGATTTGTATGGATTCCTTGATTGAGGACTCATATCGCTAGTACATCCATATCAGATATGTCCGTGCATGTGATCTATTTTTCCTTTTCTGGACTGATGGGTTATATTCGTACACATCAGTATCAGATATGTCCCTATAGGAAATATGATCTCTTTCCTTGCTTGGTCTTAATGAGATCTTGCTTAGTACTGATTTTCTCTTTTCACTGCTCAATTATTGGTAGTCGAAATCTTTGATTGCCCTTCCGAATCTTTCTAAACTTGATGCGAAATCTTCATTAATTGTTCCTCGTGTGAGTATCTTATGATTCTATATTTTAAGCTCCTCCAAGGAAGCTGAATCGTTTATTAGGTTCTTTCCACTCTAAGTCTGAGATCTTTATTGATTGCTCCATATGTGAATATCTTCTGATTCCATACTTTGAGATCCTTCAAGGTTGGTCCTGCATGTTTACTTAGATAGTTTGTCATTATTAAAATTTATTAGGCGATTATAGGAGGCTAACAGAGTAGTTGTTTTCACTTTTGTAGTTGATACATATAATGCCTCACCGAGTACTATCTTTCTCTTTTCGTTTTTTGAATACACAATAAGTGTATGGGGTCAAAATATCTTGGGACAAGTTTGGTCGGTTGGGCCAAGTTGGGTCAGGTACGAATAGAGTCGAACCACAATATCATCATTCTAGAGCAAATGCCAACTCGGTGAGGCACATACTCGGGCAAGGAATGAATGTGATTGGGGCCAGCTAGGGATGGTGACCACGTACAAAGGATCGATAAGAGGACAATGTGTCGGGCCATATATGTGCCATGACGATTTTTGGCTATATCGCGTCAGACGTGCAGTAGTGTGCTTGCATCCCCCAACGGCTCGAGGACAAGTGTCTAAAGGCTATTGAACATGATACTATGAGCTCTGAGAATAACATTATCTTATTGACCGAAGGACAACCTCTGCACCCTATAAATAGACATCCCCTCACCCATTGTAAAGGACCCAATTTTTGCTCATCCTTATCCCTTAAGAAATCAAGTATCTTAGCTTGCTCCTTAAGAATTACCATCTTCCTTAGTTGTTCTTGGTAATATATGTGAATCACTTAAGCTCAGACACTCTCGATCCTTGACTAATACATGTTCCTAATCACTACAAGTTTGATTTATTGACTCTTACGTCGACATTACTTACTTCCTTGAAATGTTTACTACTAATCTGCAGCTAACGTGTGCTTTTGACTCACGAACAAATTCAACTATACAAAAAAGACGATAACAGTTTGGCGTCCCCACTGTGGAGCCAGAGTAACTGCGTTGGTTTTCATCTTCCTCAACACTCGATAGATTTCTGTTTCTACTTTGTTTTGCACGGAAATAGGTCATGACAAACGGTAGTGATGACCGCATGGGGGATAATGCCCCAGAGCGGACTCCAAAGTACATTGATGTAACGCCTGGGGCCTCCGGGCGAAGAACAACTCCTATTGACGACCAGATGGCTCTTGACGTGGACACTACAAATGTAGACAAGGAGAGAAGGCAGAAGAGGCCTATCAATCTGGACATCGAAAAGGAGGAGCCCGACTCACAGGATTTACGGGATCTCTTGAGGGGTCTGACTACGACCCACAAGGAGCAACTGGAGCGGATGGAGGCCAAGACAGACGGATGGACGAGTTGCAGGGTCGTTGTTGCAGTTAGTAGTTACAGATGTAGTAGATAAATGGGACTATCTCTTCGTCTTACTAAGTTATCAGTATGATACAATAGTTCCGGAGACAGGTTAACTTTTTTAAAAATACAGATAAATTAAAACTACCTTCAATCCTCGTTTAGAGACGTTAAGAGAAGATAAATTGTGCTAATCTATGAGCTATCTTGAAGTATCAGTTGAAGTTACTAACATGGCTTACTAGGTTCTCAACTTGTACAAGAATGTTCAGGGTTCTACTCTTTTTCAACAAATTGCACCTCTCAATCAGTATCATAAAATTTTTACTTGATTTGATTTAGAAAAAATAGTCACCGTCCAAATTATGGTGACTAATTCGAGACCATTTCTCAAAAAAATTCTTATTATAATTGCATGGAGATTCTATGTCTCTAACCATTTATTATTTAATGTATTTGTATTAACTACATATATAACTGAAAACTTAAATCAATATCTTAAATAATGTCATGATTCATTAGCACAATGAGAATCAACTTGCAATTATTTTAGCCTATTTCAAGCCAAAACATTGACGGAGTATTTATGATCGACGCATATTGACCGATATATATTTTTTCAATCATATAATATACCTAACAAGTCAAGCTTTAATCAAATTAGATGAACTGCATATTATTTAATCATTTAAACTAATATCGTTAGCTCTATAATAAGACATTATTGTCCAAGCTTAATAATAATCATACACAATAATCCCCCTTTTCCTTGTCTCAATTAGGTCGCTTCCTTTTATATACAGGATTGACTAAATCCTAGCATTTTACCAAATATATATTGGATGAATTTTATGAAACAGCATATGAAGATGATAGCTACTTGAAGAATAATTTATCTAGTGATGACTTTGTCCTATTTCTCAAAGGATTATTATATGCGACGTACGTACATTAAACATAGTTTCCAATCAATCATATCACCCACTCTTTTGTTCATCATTAATTTTTCCAAAAAAAAACAAATATACCTTTGAATTATCATAAATGGTATACATATATCTTTGGTTATACTTTGGGTATATATATACCCGTTTGGTATATACCCTTTATCCAAACGGTGGGACACGTAGCATCATCCTAAGAATTGACCCTATATTTATTTATTTTACGAAAAGGGGACAAATATACTCCCGAACTATTATAAATGATATGCATATACCCTCTCATTATACTTTGGGTATGTACCCCTGCCGTCAATCTCTTGGGTTGTATGGAGTCCTTAAAGTGAAGCAACGAGCAATTTCACCACAAGAAAATGTCTTCATCGAATTAGTAATATAATCACAGCTAATTTTAGACATGATATAATATCTAGTTTATGGAATTAAAAAGGAAAGCAAAATGTCAAATCGGGTATGTTGTTAACACTACTAAAAAAACAGAAAAACCGACCACATGTGGTCGTTTTTGCTGAATTTTTTATCATAAAATCGATCAAAATGCGTGATCGTTAAAAGTGCGGTAGCTTTTTAAAAACCGACCACGTGTGGTCGATTTTTTAAAATATATATATATATATATTTAAAATTCATTATTATTTTATCAAAATAGAAAAAATAATTTCAAAAAAAAAAAAATTCAAAATAAACCGACCACAAGTGGTCTATTTTATTTTAAAATTAATTAATTAATTTTAATAAAATCGATAACAAGTGGTCGGTTTTTAAAATTTAATTAATTTTTATTAAAACCGACCACAAGAGGTCGGTTTTCTTTTAAATTAATTAATTCATTTTATTAAAACTGATCACTTTTGGTCGGTTTTTTTAAATTAATTAATTTTATTAAAACCGACAACTTGTGGTCTGTTTTTTGTAAAATTTCCAAAAAAAAAACGATCACATGTGGTCGGTTTTATGTAATTTTTTTTAAAAAAACGACCACATGTGGTCGATTTTTCTAGGAATTTTTTTAGAAAAATAAAAAGCAACAAATGAAACAATGTACAATGCAACAATAACAACAACAAACCAAGTGTATTCCCACACAACATACAAAATTTCACTGCAACACATACAAAATGTCCAACAAAAATGTAAAAGTGTAAAAACTACAATAAAACATACAAAAGTGTAAAAACTACAACAAAATGTCCAAATCCAAACTAAAACACATATAAAAGTCAAAAAACTACCACTCATCTTCATCATCATCGTCTTCGTCTTCCGCATCCTCATCTGTGTTGATATCATCCAGTGGGCCTAGACCTTTTGCAACCCGAACTGCATCACCAGGACATGGAGGAATAATCCCTGCAGACTGAATAAAAGAGTTAAACTGCTCCTTCAGGATCCTGATTTGTGACGATGTTTCTTCCTCCTTCTTTTGCGCCCTCTCTCTCTGTTCACCAAGCTCTTTAGTGAGTTTAGAAATCATATTTTTTAGTGATTCAATGGTTTCTCTATCAACTGAATAGGTATAGGATGTAGGATCGGACGAAGACATAATATTCTCGCCAAAATAATTTTTGTGGTATCCATAGTAATGGCCTCTAACTGCAGGACCCAAAGTTTGTTCCCATAACTCCTCCTCTACATGTTGGGGTATTCGGTCACCCTAACTTTCACGAGGCTAACTACTACGAAATTCACTAAGGAGCTGCATATATTTGTCCTATATTCAAAGTAAAATTAAAATTAATAGTCAAAAAATATTAAAGTACTTATACTTGAATAATATCAACTTTGAGAAAAAAATTTATAAATTTATAAATTTAAAATTTGATTTTTACATGGGTAGCTTTTGCACGAGGCTCAACCCAGACATCTTCATCAGTCGGGTTCTTTTTCTTCAGTCGGGTTCTTTTTCTTCTTCTCATGCATCTCCTCGAATACCTCATCGAAGGATATCTTCCTACCCTTTTATTTTTTTTGCATATAAAAAAATTATTAATCTTCAAATAATTAAAAATTTAAATAGAAAAAAACAATTAAAACTGTAAAAGCTACATACTATTTTTTTTCCTCCACAGCAATCAAACTAACTGCACCCACAGTATGTAGAGAGCCACCCTTGGATGATGCCCGGGCTTTCTTTCCTTTGTCTCTCAACAATTGGTATTCTTCGCTATTCCAATAGCGAATATACTGTTGCCATATGGATTTACCTATCCAGTCAGTTTGTATCAAGTTGGTTCTGGCATAATTCAACAAACCGTTAAATCTGGATCTAGCTCTTCTGTAAAAATTTCTCCTTATAGCACATTCATTCGCATCATCCCACCAGTAATATTTCTACAACCAAAACAAAAATATAATATTCAATCTTTTGTTCTAAAAATGTGTTAAGTAGTCGATAAGTTAAATCCTTACATGAAATTCTTTAAACATTCTTTCTCTATTATTTTCTGGAACCGTTTGCCAACTGGTCCAGCAGCCGTTGAAGTGCCGACAAATGCATTTACTCGCAATTTTTCCAACTCCAGCATCTGGCTTAAACCTACAACACAAGATCAAATAGTAATTTCATAGAGCATAATGATATAGTAATGAAAAATGAATAATGTTATTATATTTAGAAATCTTACCCTGTTCCATATGGAATAAGATAATGCCTCCCATAATCATCTCTGTCTCTGGAATACGGAGAAAGTGCTGGTGGATGCACTGGCGTGGGCAGTTCTGAAGCACCGGATGGAGTGCCTCCAAGATGAATATCCGAAAACCCAATAGATCTAACAGAATCATTGTACGAACATAGGTGACTGCTACAAGAGGGTACTGATGATGGTAGATGTCCGGATGTGTCAGCAATCATCCGATAGTACTGTGATGGTGGTGGCACAGTGACAGGAGAAGAATGAGTTAGTGTAGAGCCATGAAGTGGCCCCATATGTGTAGGAGTAGGAACCAAATACTGAGATGACCTAGAATATGAGGTTCGTGCTAGCGCGTCAGCAAACCGACCCTCAGATATATGAATACCTGTCGGTCGTCTATAAGGCAGAGGTTGTTTTTTCTTTTTTGTTTTTGTAGGATCAACTTTTCCCTTACCTTTGTCACCTCTACCTGACATCTAAATTATGTAAAGTTGACAAGTAGTTAGTTCCTACAAAATGAATATATAAGAACACATTCCATGAAACTGATTTCAAGTTACTAATTCACATTTCAAATCGCTCCAACAACACGAGATAGACAAGAATATTTTTATTACTATATAAATTATGAAAAAGTGAAAACAACAATCTTAAACAGTATATTACATATCAATCTTAAACAAGAAACATAAAGTTAAATATATAGTACAAAGCATAAAGACATCAATACATAATAAATACAACCTACACAAACTAATTCTCCTCTTCTGAAAACTCTCCACTAAACCATTCACTCTCTTCAGAAGTTTCCTCATCTCCTACTCACTCAGCCTCTTCTTCCACAATATTAACTTCTTCAAATATATTTTTCGGGTGATTCAAACTATCCACTAAGTCAATGTCCACTAGATGGTGATCAATCTGTATTTTATTTTGATACGCAGTCTCCAGCAAATTCTCAACTTCCACCCGTCCTATAGGCTTTGTTTTGACTACAGCCCACCAATCAGACTTATCACTACGCAACGGATAAGGAGCATAATACACTTGTTTAGCATTTTACGCTAGAACAAATGGATCATAAACAGGATACGACCTATTGTGCTTCACTTCAATGATGTTATGCTCCTTATGTACTCTTGTATTTCTTGTGCTTGGATTAAACCACTTACATCGAAAGAGGACAATTTTTTTATTGGAAAACCAGCATACTCCAGTTCTAAGATCTCAAGTATGATGCCAAAGAAATCAACATCATCATCACCTATAACCCAAACAACACTATTGTTTGTTTTCCTTGTTCTGGAGTGTTCTTTGGTGGAAAATTTAAACTCATTTACTGGGTAATGGGACATTACATGAGCTTCAACTGGACCCAAAGAAATATCTCTCAAAAACTGATCGTATACGGCTGCATTTGGTGACTGGTGTACCTAAAAATATTATACATATATATATATATATGTTAGTTGAGGAATGTGTAAATGTTTCAAATTTGTAGAAATATTAATACACTTACGAACCTCATATGTAAACCAGGTTGCAAAGGATGCATACACTTGATTTTCGTGGAATTGAGTCATAAATGAATTGAAGATCCAACATGCGAAACACAATTAGTTTCTTTAAGGGAATGAGTAAATAAATAAGATATGTTAAAATTTTACTCTCCTTACTTCAAAAAAGGGCTCAACTTCCGAGAAATATGCTCTGTGGGAGTGAGCCAGCAAAATATGGTCTTTTTAGCCTTACAACCAGATTGATTGAAAATTGATATCGATTGCAAATGAGGCTCATTCTCATCGTCACGATGACGATTCGGCCGGTTTCTTGAACAAGCAACTTCATCACAAAATTAGTATGAACAAAATTGAAATGTTTCTCTTGCAAGATATGCCTCAACTATAGAGTCTTCCGCCCTATATTTGTTTTTAGCACCCCTTTTTAATTTTTCAATTGCCCTGCACAATTTAAATATGTTGCAATTGCTTACCGTTCAAATGGATACATCCACCTAGTTTGAACTGGACCACCTAGACGAGCTTCGTACACAAGGTAAATGGAAAAATATTCCATCACATCGAAGAACGCTGGCGGAAAAATCTTCTCCAACTTATTGGTGATAACAAAAATATTACTTTTCATTCGTGCCAGATTTTCTTCGTTTAATGTGGTGGCACATAAGTATTTGAAAAACAAACTAATCTCTGTTATTGGTTTCCATATGTTTTCAGGTAAATCAATAAAAGCAATTGGAAGTAATTATTCCGAAAACATGACAATCATGGCTTTTTATTCCATGCAAGTTTCCTTGTGCCATATCAATCCTCTTTCCCAAATTTGAGGCATATCCATCAGGCATCTTCAAACTTTGGACCCACTCACATATTTAATGTTTTTGGTCCAACTTGAATGTAAAACTAACCTTGGGCTTAAGAACATTGTCATTGGGCCCCTCATGTAAGTGTAATTCTCTGCATTTGTAATATTCTGGTAAGTCAAGTCTGGCCTTAGGACTATCCTTTATTTTGCCGGTGACATCCATAACTGTGTTGAACAAGTTGTCAAAATAGTTCTTCTCAGTATGCATGACATCAACATTATGTCTAAGTAAATTATCTAGCCAAAATTCTAACTCCTAAAATATACTTTGCTTAGTCCAGTTATGTGAAACACCATATTTATCCAGCCTATACAATGGTTCCTCGCTAACTTTACTATCTCCCAGATGTCATGACCAGATAGCCTTGGAGGTAGACCATCATGTTCCATTTTATTCCTTCTGAATGCATTTTTGAGTCTCTTAAATTCATGATCAAGTGGCAAGAAACAACAATGACAATCAAACCATAAATTTTTCCTGCCATGTCTCAATGTGAAAGATTTTGTTTTTTTCTATGCAGTATGGACAAGACAACTTTCTAGCTGTCATCCACCCAGACAACATTCCATAAGTAGAAAAATCATTAACAGTCCACATTAGATATGCACACAGATTGAAATTCTATTTAAGTGAGATGTCCCAAGTTTCAACCCCCTCATGTCATAAAATTTGAAGTTCATCGATCAAAGGTTGCAAGTCGACATCTATTCCGCTTTTTGGATTACGCAGGTCAGGAACAACACAATTCAGAAATATATAGGGACTAGTCATCAATATTTCAGGGGGAAGATTATATGGGGTGATAAATACAGGCCAACATGAATATAGAGCAGCACCAACTGAAAAGGGAGAGAATCCATCCGCACATAATCCCAAACGAATATTTCATGGCTCAGCTGCAAAATCAGGATAAGTTACATCAAAATGCTTCCAAGACTCTCTATCAGATGGATGACACATAACACCATTGGGCCTTCTATTTTCACTGTGCCATCTCATATGAGAAGCTGAGTTGTTTGAAGCATACAACCTCTTCAACCTTGGTATTAAAGGTAAATAATGCATCGCCTTAATAGCAATTTTATTTCCACTACAACCATGCTTATATCGAAGGTGCTGACAAAACTTACGGGACTCTAGGTCAGCATCTTCCTTAAAGTATAACATGCAGCCATTTTCATAACAATCAATTCAAACCGAGGAGAGACCTAACTTTGACACCAATCTTTTTGCCTTATAGAAAGAATCAGGAACCTCCAAGACTACAGGAAATCAGGTTTTTAGTGGCAAAAAAACTTGCCGCAAAAGAACCAAAAGTCGCCACTAATTATTTTTGTGGCGACATAAGGGTCGTAGCAATTACTTCAGTAAATGAAAGTTTTTTGTGACGACATATATAAGTCAACACAAAACATACATTTTGTGGCGACAAAACTTGCCACAAAAAAGCAAGCAAACACGCCACAAAACAAAGTTCAAAAAATTAATTTTGGAATAGTCACCATTGAAGATGACGCTTTAGCTGCGACCATTGTCGCCACTAATACACATTTTTTTGTGGCGACTATGGGTCGCCACTAATACTCACTTTTTGTGGCGATTATGAGTTGCCACTAATCTCGCTTTTTGTGGTGACTATGTGTCGCCACTAATACTCGCATTTTGTGGAGACTATGTGTCACCACTAATACTCGCTTTTTGTGGCGACTATGGGTCGCCACTAATACTCACTTTTTTCTCAAAAAAAATATAAATTATATATTATCTGCTTCGTTGCCAATAATACAACTATAGTACTTAAAAGGTGCAAAGACGATATTAAAATATATTTCTCCACAAGAGAATTATATAGTTTTTAATGGGTAACAAATCAGTGTAATATACATTTGAGAAAGAAAATCACAAAATATCTTCAAACTTCTCATGGCTAACAATTCCCATCATGAAATTACTTGTCCCTAAAATAAAAAGTAAAGCAAAGTTTCAATTCTAACTTGTTAAAATGCAAGAAATTATTTGAGGAATCTTAATGTTGTTTTCTAAAAGAGATGACAAGAATATCTTTGAATTAAAATAGTACGGAATACATTAAAGATTTCAGAATGCACAAACTAGTTTGCCCCCTGTGGTAATCTCCCTCAATACTCAACTTACAAATGGGGATAAAAACATACTTATCAGACTGGCTCTTCCAAAATGATAAGACTTTTAATTCCCCAAATGATGAATTAGATTAAGAAAGCTTAGGAACTTTGACTCAATAAAAATTCTGCCCTTTTTCTGTTTTCCAAGAAATGAACTTCCTTTTTAACTACTCTTAGTTAAACCAAAATAGACTAAAAGGACAATGAAACTAACAGAAAGATCTGGCCAGTAAAAAACAAAGATCTCAATTCATCTAACACCACCAAACTTATTCATGTTAGGCATATCAATTCCTAATACATTTTTTCTTAAGGATTTACTTATGAATTATCTAAGACACTAATGAGACATTTACTTAACTTCCACTTCATTTTATCCATTATGTGGTCCTAAAACTCTGTTAACTCTCAAAATTTTTAAAAAAAATTGCCAGAGTTCCTTTGTAAATAGGCCTATCGAAAACCTATCAGATAACCAGAATACATATAAATACGCTTCACAGAGCGTTACAACTATGTTACTCAACTGATAATACATGAGGCTCCACGTAACCACTATTGCGTACTTAATAAAAAGACTAAAAGTCTTCCTTAGCTTAAACACTAAATTTAAGATACCCAATGGACCATTAACATATAATTACAATAACAACATCAAAAAGTCTAGAATTTCATAAATGAACTTTCATCTTAACCATAGATCGATATATCGCACAGACGACTGTCAAGACCAAGAATAGAAAAAAAAATAGGGTAAAACATTTATTGTACCTTCGAAGCTTTGAACAAGTGCAAACCTTCACAACTTCAAATGGCTTACCCCGTGCTGATTTTCAAACTATCAACACTTTTTGTTCCTCCTTCGACTTCCTAAATATTTTCAAATGAATTTAACAAATTATAGGTGAAATCTAAAAGAACATTCACATTTCAAGTGACTATTAATAGATCATTGGGTGATGAGGTCCTAATTGTCTTGCAAGAGCTTCATTAATATCTAAAGATTAAAAAGTGGTTCAATCACTATGATCTGGGGAGGATTATCATAATAACAGGATACTACTACACAACTTTGGTGCATGAGTTCTACACAAACAATGTTGCCACATTCAACATCTAGTGCAAGAAGGGGCAAAAAGTGCCAAAGATTTCTCACTTGATCAAAGTTTTTATTGATAGAGTATTAGTAGATATTTCTAATATAATCAACCATTTAATATATGGGCCTAATTATTTTCCACCTACCAACATTATGCATTTTAACCATACACTATGTTTAAAATTAAACCATATAAGAAGCATAATATTAAGAAGTCTAAATATTAAACCATGTTTTAATTAAGTGTGCATGAGGGAATGCCTCATATGCTTGGGTCTATTAGTAAAGCAGTGGAAATGATACCTTCAAAAGTATCAGGAGATGCCACAAGTAGAGACCACTTCCACAAAGAAATTATCCCAACCAATAGCACAAAATATCTCTTCACAAGTAATCAAACCAGTAGCATCTTCAATTTGATAACATAAGTATAATTATCAAATTAATTCACTAACATCTTCAATTGATTAACAAGAACACAACGATGGACAAATCAGTCCCTAATTCAAAGTCAAGGTTGATAAAAATTGAGGCTTTAACATATGATAGTCCAAGCATACTAGAAAACACAAATCACAAGAAATAACACAAAAATCTTAACCAAATTACATTAATTTCCAATTTAAGAATCTGTCAAAGGGGAAAAGAGAGTAGAAGGGAATTGTAATTGCACATAAAAATAAATACGAAGTCAAACCTGGGATGGGTTCATAGGAACCCATCATTTTTGGCGAACTTCGGAGGTGGGCTGATCGGCTTTTCCCCCCGACGGCAGCGGCAACGGCAATGGTGGACTAGTGTCCTGGTGGCGCTGGTTTACGTTGAGCGGTGGCATATGGGTGCCGGTGGCTGAGATTGTTGGCTGATTTCGCCGGCTGAAATAGTGGCTCGTGATAAAGGTGATGGGGTCTTCTTCAATGGCTGGTGGGTAAAGGCGGAGAAGAGAACGGAGGGAGGAGGGACGCCTGGTTGCATGGGGGTTGTTGCTATTAGCGGTGACAGAGGCTGGCAGCGGTGTGGTGACGAAGGAGTTGGAGCGGCGCGGACTGAAAGGCACCCTTGACTGCGGCGGTGAGAGACAAGGCGGAGGAGGTCATCGCCGGGGTGAGGACGAGTGCAGCGCTGGTGGTTTTGTTGGCTGGAGTGGTGAACGGCGGTGGAGCGATGATGGTTTTTGTTGGTTTAGAGAGAGAAGATAGAGAAAGGAAAGAGAGAAAATTATGTGGCTGATTTTCTTTTGGGATTGAAGGATTAGGGTGTATTTTGATAGATGGCGGATTTGATCTCAGCCATTGATCGGATGAGATTAATAGTTGTGATTAGAATTGAGAAGGGGATAAAAATTATTTTTAAATTGGAAATAGGCTAGAATTGAAATCAATTGAGTATAAGGATGAATAGAATTTAAATAAATTGGAGGTAATTGAATTGACTTAGGCTGCTATTGTAATAATGACGAAAAAAATAATGAGACATTGATGTAAAATTAATGTTACGTAAAATAACAATAACAACAACAACAACAACAATAATAATAATAATAACATTTAATCAAAAAATTTGTTTGATGCAAGAAAAATGTGTAAAAATACTAACATTTAAAAAATTAATAATTTTGCTAAAATAGTAGCCTAAATGTAGTATCGGGAGGTCAAAATTTAGTGTCAACAACATGTGTGAAAAATAATTTAATAAATATTAAAAAAATATGTAAAATGTTATATTCGAATTAATCAATTGTAAGTAATAACAATAATTTGTATATTTTAAAAATAATGAATATGACACGTCGTTGTTTATTTTATATCAAAATAATACGTAAAATATATCAATATTCAAAATTAATTATTTTGGTAAAATAGCAACCTAAGAGGAGCATCGAGAGGTCAAAATTGGGTGTCAACATATCTTACACTCTCACATATAAATTTGTGGAACTATATATATATCCAGTCATATCCCTCTATAATGTCACCTCATTATAACCACTAAAAAAATTTTAATTTACCTATATAAGTGGGCAGAATAAAGAAGTAGAAGTATTAGTGGCGACAAAAAAAATGGCCACAACAGATCTCCCTTTAGCAGCGATTAAGTCGCCACAAAAGACTTTTAGTAGCGACAACTCGTAGGTCGTCACAAACCCAAATTTTATTGGAAAGATTACTACATATTTGTGGCGACATACACATAGTGGCCACTAAATATGTCATTATTAGTGGCGACTAAGTCGCCACAAAAGTCTTTTAGTAGCGACAATTCGTAGGTCGCCACTAACCCAAATTTTATTGGAAAAATTACTACATTTTTGTGGCGACCTACACATTGTCGCCACTAAATATGTCATTATTAGTGGCGACTTTAACGGTCGCCCCTAAATCGTAAACCTTTTGTGGCAACCTTTGTATGTCGCCACAAAGATTCTAATTTTCGTGGCAACTGTTGTGGTCGCAACTGAAAGTCGTCACAAAAATTGTATTTCTTGTAGTGAAGTCGGGGTCAACTAACTCTTTAAAAAGGTCTATCATTGAGTCCATTCCTCCTTCAGCAATATTTCAGTCAGATTTAATACTTAATAATCTAATAGCAACAGACAAACGAGAGTGCGAACACCCATTAATCAAAGGATGACTAACAGCATGCAATTGTTCATAGAATTTACCCGTTTCTCTATTAGGAATATCTTCGACATTTTTCCTAAAGTCGCCCCCGTGTTGCATCCCAAAAGCATCGTGCACCATTTCTGTTATCCTAGTATCTTGATATTCATTATACCCTGCAGACCTACTACTTTCTCCAACAATAAAGTTATTTTCGCAACATCACCATCAATAGCACGCAATCTTAAAAAGTCCTCGTGAAACCCCCTTCTATAAAGATGTTACTTCACAACTTCTTTTTTTAAAAGATTTATACCATCACATCTAACACAAGGACAACGAATAGCCCAAAACGTGACCAAACATCAAGTGTCTTAGCATGTTCAACAAATCGTTTGACACCTTCAATAAATTCCTCCTTAAGACCCATTCTATTATCATTATTTTGTTGATATATCCATCTATAATCAGGTTCCATCTACACAATCAATCAGATTCAACTAATTAGATTAAGTCACAAAAAGTTTACATTTCAAGTACCTAAATTCAAAATGAAAAAGTACCTACATCATAATCAATTTCAAGTGACTAAGTCACCAAACTTAACTACATTCAACACAAAAAATTGACATTTCAAGTACCTAAACTTCAACATTTCTAAGTCACTAAGTCATCACCCAAGTCACCAAAATAAACCATATTCAAAAACAAAATTCACCTTTAAAGTACCTACACTTTATCAATTTCAAGTGACTAAGTCACCTACCAAGTCACCAAACTAAACCACATTAAAAACAAAAAATTCACCTTTAAAGTACCTACACTTCATCAAATTCAAGTGACTAAGTCACTTACCAAGTCACCAAACTTAACTACATAAATCACCTTTCAAGTACCTACACTTAGTAAATTTCAAGTCACTAAGTCATCATCACTCAAGTCACCAAACTAAACCACATTCAAAATAAAAATTCACTTTTAAAGTACCTACACTTTATCAATTTTAAGTGACTAAGTCACCTACCAAGTCACCAAACTAAACCACATTAAAAATAAAAAATTCACCTTTAAAATACCTACACTTTATCAATTTCAAGTGACTAACTCACCTATCAAGTCACCAAACTTAACTACATTCAAAACAAAAAACTCACCTTTCAAGTACCTACACTTAGTAAATTTCAAGTCACTAAGTCATTGTAACGACCTAAAAATTTGATGAAATATGTAAAATTTATGATTTTGTGTGATTTAACTATTTTACTCCACCCCGTAGTTGCATTATGATATTTTTGGGGTGTGGGAGTGATTGACATAATTTTCGATGCATTTTGGTATCATTTATACAATATTGTGGGTTTTGATGGTTTAAAGAGCCTTAATTGGGACTTATGTGGATATCTTTTGATCCTTGCGATGGATGGCCGAACGTACTGCGCCAGAAGCTCCGGAATATCAATTTTAGAAAGGGTAGACCTTTGGTTCGGTTTCCGGTGCACCCAAGCTCATTTCGACATATTGATCGGAAAGTTGGAAAATTAAAAATATGGGTGTGGGACCCACATTTTGATCGAAACGACCTCGAATGGAAAATACGACTTTGCCAGCAGATCCAGAATATCGAATTTAGGGTGTTAGCATATTTGGTATGATTTTACGGACTTTAAATATCATTTCGACCCTCGGTTTGAAAAATTATAATTTCGGGTTTTGGGGGTCAATTTTGTGAAAGCGAAATTTTTTTGAAAATTTAATATCGTCATCGCGTCCAGAACATCGAATTTAGTATGTTTGCATAGTTCATTTGCATAAATCGGACTTCGAACGAATCTCGAGCACCCCGTCGAAGTCCATTTCGGCTTAAGGGGGAAAATCTGCACTAATAAATACAGTTTTTTCCACCTATTTTGGCTCATTTTGCTCATTTGTCATCTTGCCTCTTGAGAGTTAAACCTAATATAGTTTGGGAGCTTAAAAGTAGAGTTTGTGGGAGCTTAGGAAGCTAGATTAACACCTTTTTCTTGGTTTTATTACGGATTAAAGGTAAGAATTCACCCTGTTTCTTAATAATTTCTCGATAAATTCCTCAAAACTCCAAAAATTTTAGGGCATGATTTTAAATCCAAATTTCACCACTTTCACTTGAATAATATTTTTATCTTATAATTACTAATTTTTCATCAATTTAACCTTCAAAACAACTCCGATTCTTGATTTTAACCCGAATTTCAAAGATTTTACCCGGTAAAGCTCAAAAATGGTTTTTCTTCGATTTGAACTCCGTTTTTTACTCAATTTAACTTGGGTTTTAAGCTGTAGGTTCCTAAAAATATGGGAAACATATTTTTGAAGTGAAGTTCCAATTTTGCCCTTCTTTTTCGAAAACCCATTTTGGGGGTCCGTTTTGATCCGAAACCAAAAGTAATCAATATGGGTGTCGTTGATTTTGTCTTGAAAATTAAATTTAATATTTGATATTTTTAGTGGATTTTGAGATTGTTCGTGAAAATTAAGATCGCGGGTTCAAGTGTAGCGGACCAGTTTCGGCTTTTGAGGTAGATATGGCTTAACTCTTCAGACTGGGTTGGGTAGTAAGTGATGGTACAAAATGCATGTTAAGGGTGGGAACTAATCATGAAAAATTTCTATCTATGTGTTGTACCCTTGTGGGGGCCTATATGTGATGTAATTGTCGAAATTGAGATATTATGTGATATGTTTGACCATGTGGGGTCCTATGTGATATTGCTAGCCTTGAATACATGTGAATAATTGTATTATATTGCTTAATATGGTACCATTGGTGTAATGTGATTATATTCATACTTTATTGGCATATGAGACATGTGGAAATTCATGGATGAAACGAAAATAATAAGTGGATGTTGGCTCATGTGGTTGTGGGAATGTATCATTGTGGTTGGTTGTGGAAATATATTATTTGATTGGTTGTGGAAATACTCATTGTGATTGGTTGTGAGCATTACATCTTCTTATCATACTCATTCATGAAATATTGGTACCACCGTGGCAACATCTGAGAAACACTGACAATATCTTTTTAAGAAAATATTGAAACACCTTATAAAACTCGTTCTGAGGGATATGCCGGAAAGAAGATATGATATATGTGGATTGTATATGGGTTAACGAACCCCTCATGGGTCCTACGTTGGGAAGCTTTAGCTCCGTAGGTGTATACGGGGATTGTACGATGATCCCAGAGGTTATGCGACGACCTCATGAATCTTCATCATCATTATATACATTTCACTTATTTTATTGTGTTTGTGTTGTGTTACATTGCCTTATTGACTTGTCATCTATGTATTTGTCTCATCTTCCTTTACTTGTATTTGATGATCTTATATCTATATGTTCTCGCTTGTTCTATTTATATGTGACATAATGTATACTTGTGTTCTATACCTTGGTGTGTTGTTGTAATATATGTGAGATATGTTAGAACTGTTAGTGCAAGCGGTGTCGGCTACCGTTGTGGGACATTTTTTTATTGCAGGTGACGTGCCCTTAGTGTATATTTTGTATGCTTTATTTACTACTTTGCTTGGTCGGCCTATGATACCTACTGAGTACAAGTGGACCGTACTCATGCCTACTACGCCCTTTCGGTGCAGGTCCTAGCTCGAGTGCGCTTCAGATTTCTTAACTTGGGCGATTGTTGGAGCTTCCAAGGTAGCGGTTGGATATTCATGCGTCCGAAGTTCACCTCAATCTTTCTAAATTAGTTATGTCTTTATTAGTATTTAGAGATAGATATTATTCCTTTTGTGGTTATTTTTCTGGTATATTTGACTCTTGGATTATCTTAGTAGTTCTTACATTATTGACACCTGGTTTTGGGTATGATTGGTATTTTGGATAAGTTTTTTCCGCATTGTTATGATTACTTATATGGTTCGGCTTCATTCTAGAAGTCTTACCGTGGGATATTTCTGTTTTTTCTTATTTTTCTATCAGTTTGGGTGATAGGCATACTTGTCAAGATACGCCACGACAAGGGCCATCATGGCCCTTATTTTTGGGTCATGACAAATTGGTATCAAAGCAACCAGGTTTCATTGGTCTCAATGGTGTAAGAATGGGATGTCTAATAGAGTCTCACGGATTGGTATGTAGAAGTTTGTATCTATCTTTGAGAGGTTATAAGATGTCTTTAGGAAACTTCCATCATTTTATTTCTTATCATGCGAATTCTTTCATATCTTTTGTTCTGAGTTGTGTTTTACTCTTTCTCTGTGGATGGTGTGTCTTATACTACATATCAGTTGAGAGATGCTGTGAGAAATTAGTGGATATCATTTATCGGTTGTAGGCTTGTTGATGCTCCTGCATTTTCATATGATCAGTTTGTTAATGCCTTTGTGAAGAGATTTGTGTCTTTCAGTTTGTGAGATCCTATGTGGGACGAGTTTGATCATTTGGAGCAGGACTCCATGGCAGTTTTTTAGTATAAGGCATACTTTCATGCCCTATCTAGATATTCCTATCATAGCTTTTCCATCGAGTTTGGAAAGGTTTGAAAGTTCATGAAGGGTTTGGATATTTCTCTTTAGTTGGCTATATCTCAGATGATTATGCATGGAGCTCCTCTTTAGAGTATTATGGATCGCGGTAAGATGACAGAGGGTATTATTAGAGCATCTCAGGGAGGCACCAAGAAGGCGCGACGTTTTGGTAAGTTTAGGAGTCAGACCTCTCGAGGCAGAAATTTTAGAGGATCTCAGGGATACCATGGTAGGCCAGTGCAGGTGATTTTATAGAGTTCATCTTGTGGATCTTCTAATTCAGTAGTTCAGGGTGGTCGTTTGGGATCAGTTGTACTTTTTATTGTTGAGATTAGTCGCAGAAGTTGCTATGTGTGTGATAAGATTGGCCATGTGGCCAAGGACTGTTCTCGTCGTTTGTTTAGAGCTATTCCTATTTCAACTATGAGAGGTAGGTATTCTACTAAAGGTGAAAGAGGTAAAGATAGTAGGGCCTGTATTAGTGGTTGTGTGGCTACCCAGCCAGTTGGTAGTCATGGATAGTGTTATGCTATACCAGGCAGACCTGAGGTAGAGGCTTCTGATGTCATGATTATAGGTACCTTCCTCATTTTTTTCAAACATGCATCTGTATTATTTAATCTCGAATCGACTTTCTCCTATGTATCTGTGTATTTTACTTCGGGTTTTGATTGTGTTACAGAGCCTCTTTCCATGCCTATTCATGTATCTACCCCGATAGGTGATTCTTTAGTGGTGGATCGGGTGCATCGATCTTGTGTTGTGACTTTTGTCGAGCGTGATACTTTGATAGACTTGCTTGTGCTAGATATGATCGATTTTGATGTTATTTTGGATATGAATTGGTTGTCTCTTTATCATGCTATCTTAGATTGATATTTCAAGACTGTGACTTTAGCTTCGCCGGATATGCCAAAGATAACTTGGAAGGGTACACTTCATTCAGGTCCTAAGAGGGTCATATATTATGTTCAGGCTCATAAATTGGTTGAGAGGGGATTTTTATCTTACTTGACCCATATTCGTTACACCAGTGTTGTTTTACTTCTTTCCTTAGATTTTATCTGTGTTGTCCATGATTTTATAGATGTGTTCCCTAGTATACGAACTTGCCTAGTATATCTTCGGATTAAGATATTAATTTTATTATTGATGTTGAGTCGGGCACCAAGCCTATTTTTATTCCTCCTTATAGGATGGCTCCAGCAGAGCTGAAGGAACTGAAGGATCAGTTACAGGATTCGTTGGATAAGAGATTTATTCGACCTATTATTTCACCTTGGGGTGCGCCTATCTTATTTATGAAGAGAAAAAATGGGTCTATGCGGATGTGTATTGATTATTGGTAGTTGAATAAGGTGATGGTTAAGAATAAGTATCCTCTCTCGCATCGATGATTTGTTTGATCAGCTTCAGGGTGTTGCGGTGTTTTTGAAGAATAATTTGAGGTCTGGTTATCACCAGTTGAGGATTAGAGCTTTGGATATTCCAAAAATTACTTTTCTAGCTCGATATGGTCATTATGAGTTCTTAGTCATGTCTTTTGGGTTGACCCATGCCCCTACCGTATTCATGGAGTTGATGAACTGGGTGTTTCGACCGTATCTTGACTCCTTTGTTATGGTATTTATAGATAATATCTTGGTTTATTCCAAGAATAAGGTTTAGCATGAGGATCATTTGTGGATTATGCTTTAGAGATTGAGGGATAAGAAGTCGTATTCTAAGTTCTCTAAGTGCGATTTTTGGTTGGATTCTGTTTCTTTCTTGGGTCATGTGATGACCAAGGAAGGTATTATAGTTGATCCATCCAAGGTTACAGCGGTTCGTGACTGGGCTAGACCTACTTCGCCTAATGAGATTTAGAGTTTTGTTGGCTTGGTCGGGTATTATCAACGTTTTTTTGAGGGTTTTTCATCCATTACAGCTCCATTAACCTAGTTGACCCGAAAGAAGATTTCTTTTCAGTGGTATGATGTTGTGAGGCGAGCTTTCAAAAGCTCAAGGATTTGTTGACTTCAGCTCCTAAATTGGTTTTGCCTAAGGAGGGCATGGGCTTTATTGTCTTTTATGATGCTTCAGGTGTTGGGTTAGGTGTTGTGTTGATGCAGGAGGGCAAGGTAATTGTGTATGCATCTCATTAAGATTGGAGCCTCATGAGAAGAATTATCCTAACCATGATTTGGAGTTGTGCGCAGTTGTGTTTGCCTTGAAGTTGTGGAGGCACTACTTGTATGGAGTCCGTTGTGAGATATTCTCAGATCATCATAGCCTTCAGTACTTCTTTACTAGTAAGATCTCCATATGAGGCAGCGCTGTTAGCTTGAGTTTCTTAAGGATTATGACTTGACTATTCTCTACCATCCGGGAAGGGCTAATATGGTTGCAGATGCCATGAACCGAAAGTTGGCTTGCATGGGTAGCTTGGTGCATCTTTTGACCTAGGAGAGGCTTTTGGACTTAGAGATTCTTTTTTTAGCTAACCAGATGGTTAGGTTTGATATTTCGACACCGGGGTGTGTTTTGGCATTTGTGGAGGCTAGATCTTCTTCAATGAAGCAAATTCAAGCTCATTGGTTTGATGATGTTGGATTGAGGTTGATTCAAGATAAAGTGTTGAGTGGGGAGGATAAGTAAGCCTCACTTGATTAAGATAGAGTTTTGAGGATTAAGGGCTGAGTTTGTGTGTCGAGAGTGGTGATTGGATTAGGTTGATCTTGGAGAAGGCCCATTGTTCCAGATATTCCATCCATCCAAGTATGACTAAAATGTATAGCGATTTGAGACAACACTACTTGGGGGGTGGTTGAGGCGTGATATAGCAGATTTTGTGGCTCATTTCCTATGTTGTCAGCGGGTGAAGGCCAAGTATATGAGACCTGGTAGTTTACTTTAGAGTTATCCACTCCCGAGTGGAAGTGGGAACAGACCACTATGGACTTCGTGACTGGGTTGCCTCGTACTTCTCTTAGTTCTGACAGTGTTTGGATCATCATGGATCAATTGACCAAGTCAGCTCATTTTATTCCGGTTCAGGTCTCATTCAGTGCTGAGAGGTTAGCCCATATATTCTTTCGTGATATTATGCATCTGTATGGTATGTCGATGTCCATTATTTCAGATTGAGATTTTGTGTTCACATCTTACTTTTGGAAGACTTTTCAAGATGAGTTGGGTACTCAGGTTGATCTTAGCACAGCGTTTCACCCCCAGACTGATGGCCAGTCAGAGCGGACTATCCAGGTTTTGAAGGATATGTTTTATGTGTGCGCGATGGATTTTGGTGACCAGTGGGAGCAGCATTTGGCTTTAGCAGAGTTTGCATATAGTAATAGATACCACTCCAATATTGATATGACTCTTTTTGAGACATTGTATGGTAGGCATTGTCGCTCCCCTGTGGATTGGTTTGATGTTTCAGAGGTGAGACCTCGAGGTACAGACTTGCTTCGTGAGTCGTTGGATAGAGTTCGAGTCATTCAGGATAGACTTAGAGCGGTTTAGAGTAGGAAGAAGTGTTATGCTGATCGTAGACTTTGTTTCTTGAGATTTGGTGTAGGTGATCATGTTTTCCATCGATTTTCACTCATGAAGGGTGTGATGAGGTTTGGGAAGAAGGGCAAGCTTAGCCCCAAGTATATTGGTCCATTTGAGATTCTTCGATCTGTTGGTGATGTGGATTATGAGTTGGTTTTGTCCCTTGATCTATCAGCTGCTCGCCCAAATTTCCATGTTTCTACGCTTCGTTGTTATATTCCCGATGAGTCTCATGTCATTCGTTGGGAGTTGGTTCAGTTAGATGAGCGGTTATCCTTTGTGGAGAAGCCGATTTCCTTTTTGTCTAAGGATGTTAGGCAGTTGCGCTCTAGAGTGATCCATGTGGTTAAGATCCAGTGGTGACATCAACCTAGAGATGAGGCTACTTCAGAGGTTGAGTCTGATATGCATAGTTCCTATCCTAAGTTTTTCATTAATTCAGGTATTTCCTTGCCTTAGTTTGAGGACAAACTAGATTTTTAGTGGTGGATGATATAACGGCCTAAAAATTTGATGAAATATGTGAAATTTATGATTTTATGTGATTTGACTATTTTACCCTTCCCCGTAGTTGCATTATGATATTTTCGGGGTGTGGTAGTGATTGGCGTAATTTTCGATGCATTTTGGTATCATTTATACAATATTGTGGGTTTTGATGGCTTAAAGAGCCTTAATTGGGACTTATATGGATATCTTTTGATCCGTGCGACGGATGACGGATAGCCGAACGGATTACGTCAGCAGCTCCGGAAATCGATTTTAGGAGGGGTAGACCTTTGGTTCGGGTCCCAGTGCACCCAAACTCATTTCGACATATTGATCAGAAAGTTGGAAAATTGAAAATATAGGTGTGGGACCCACATTTAATCGAAACGACCTCAGATCGAAAATCCGACTTCGCCAGCAGATTCGAAATATCAATTTTAGGGTGTTAGCATGTTTGGTATGATTTTACGGCTTTTAAATCTCATTTTGACCCTCGGTTTGGAAAAGAGAAAAGGCATCGTTTCCACCCCAAACTATACCCGAAAAGTCGAAGCCACACCTAAACTATACTAGTGACCTATTACACACCTAAACTATAAAAAAGTGAAACTATTTACACCCTGTCAGGGTACCACCACTTGCATGTGGTGTAGTGTTTTACATGCACTGTCACGTCCGCACCACGTCAGTAAAAAGTATCACTTTTTTATAGTTAAGGTGTGTAATAGGTCACTTATATAGTTTAGGTGTGGATTCGACTTTTCGACTATAGTTTGGGGTGGAAACGATGCCTTTTTCCTTAATGTTTTTAGCCATTTACTATTGTTATTTAATAGGCTGGACGCGCCTAAAATAAGTGTAACACACGCGCCTTAGAATGGGGGTCGCGGGGAGGTAATAATATAACTTTTATATAGTTTAGGTGTGTAATAGGTCACTTATATAATTTAGGTGTGGCTTAGACTTTTCTTGTATAGAATGGGGTGGAAATGATGTGAAAACGATATTTTTTTGGGTTTCGGGGGTCAATTTTGTGAAAACGATATTATTTTGAAAATCTGATATCGTCAACGTGTTCGAAACATCGAATTTAGTATGGTTGCATAGTTCGTGCATAAATCGGACTCCGGACGAATCTCGAGCACCCCGTTGAAGTTCATTTCGACTTAAAGGAAAAAATCTACACTAAATGTTGCAGATTTTTCTGCAATAAATACAGTTTTTTTTACCCATTTTGCTCATTTTTCATCTTGCCTCTTGAGAGTTAAACCTAATATAGTGTGGGAGCTTAAAAGTAGAGTTTGCGGGAGCTTGGGAAGCTAGATTAACACCTTTTTCTTGATTTTATTACGGATTGAAGACAAGAATTCACCCTTTTTCTTATTAATTTCTTGATAAATTCCTCAAAACCCCAAAAATCTTAGGGCGTGATGTTAAACTCAAATTTCACCCCTTTTACTTGAATAATATTTTTATCTTATAAATACTTATTTTTCATCAATTTAACCTTCAAAACAACTCTCATTCTTGATTTTAGCCCGGATTTCAAAGATTTTACCCGGTAAAGCTCAAAAATGGTTTTTCTTCGATTTGAACTCCGTTTTATACTCGATTTAATTTGGGTTTTCAGCTGTAGGTTCCTAAAAATATAGGGAACATATTTTTGAAGTGAAGTTCTAATTTTTTCCTTCTTTTTAAGAAATCCATTTTGGGGGTTCGTTTTGACCCGAAACCAAAAGTAGTTAATATGGGTATCGTTGATTTTGTATTGTCACGTAGATTTCATATTTGATATTTTTAGTGGAGTTTGAGATTATTCGTAAAAATTAAGGTCGCGGGTTCAAGTGTAGCGGACCGATTTTGGCTTTCGAGGTAGGTTGTGGCTTAACTCTTCAGACTGGGTTGGGTAGTAAATGATGGTACAAAATGCATGTTAAGGGTGGGAACTAATCATGAAAAATAGCTATCTATGTGTGGGGGGGCCTATAAGTGATGTAATTTTCTAAATTGAGATATTATGTCATATGTTTGACCATGTGGGGTCCTATGTGATATTGATAGCATTGAATACATGTGAATAATTGTATTGTGTTGCTTAATGTGGTACCATTGGTGTATTGTAATTATATTCATACTTTATTGGCATATGATACATGTGAAAATTCATGGATGAAACGAAAATAATAAGTGGATGTTGGCTCTTGTGGTTGTGGGAATGTATCATTGTGGTTGGTTGTGGAAATATATCATGTGATTGGTTGTGAAAATACTCATTGTGATTGGTTGTGAGCATTACATCTTCATATCATACTCATTCATGAAATATTGGTACCACCGTGGCAACATCTAAGAAACACTGGCAACGCCTTTTTAAGAAAATATTGTAACACCTTATAAAACCCTTTTGAGGGATATACCAAAAAGAATATATGAGATATGTGGATTGTATATGGGTTAACGAACCCTCCATGGGTCCTACGTCGGGAAGCTTTAGCTCCGTAGGTGTATACGGGGCTTGTGCGATGATCTCGGAGGTTGTACGACGACCTCGTGCATTATCATATATATTGCACTTACTTTATTGTGTTTATGTTGTGTTGTATTGCCTTATTGACTTGCCATCTATGTATTTGTCTTATCTTCGTTTACTTGTATTTGATGATCTTGTATCTACATTTTCTTTCTTGTTCTATTTATATGTGACATAATGTATACTTGTGTTCTATACCTTGGTGTGTTGTTGTAATATATGTGAGATATGTTAGAAATGTTAGTGCAAGCGGTGTCGGCTACCGTTGTGGGACATTTTCTGATTGCAGGTGACTTGCCCTTAGCGTATATTTTGTATACTTTATTTACTACTTTGTTTGGTCGGCCTATGATACCTACTAAGTATAAGTGGACCGTACCCATGCCTACTGCGCCCTTTCGGTGCAGGTCCTTGCTCGAGCGCGCCTCAGATTTCTTAACTCGGGCGATTATTGGAGCTTTCAAGGTAGTGGTTGGATATTCATGCGTCCGTAGTTCACCTCTATCTTTCTAAAGTAGTTATGTCTTTATTAGTATTCGGAGATTAATATTATTCCTTTTGTGGTTATTTTTCCGATGTATTTGACTCTTGGATTGTATTAGTAGTTCTTACACTATTGACACCTGATTTTGGGCATGATTGGTATTTTGGATAAGTTCTTTTTGCATTGTTATGATTACTTATATGGTTCGGCTTCGTTCTAGTAGCCTTACCGTGGGATATTTCTGTCTTTTTTTTGTTTTGTATCAGTTTGGGTGATAGGCTTACTTGTCAAGGTACGTCACGACAAGTGTCATCATGACCTTTATTTTTGAGTTGTGACAGTCATCACCCAAGTCACCAAACTAAATCACATTCAAAACAAAAATTCATCTTTAAAGTACCTACAATTTATCAATTTCAAGTGACTAAGTCACCTACTAAGTCACCAAAGTAAACCACATTAAAAATAAAAAAATTCATCTTTAAAGTACCTACACTTTATCAATTTCAAGTGACTAAGTCACCTACCAAGTCACCAAACTTAACTACATTCAAAACAAAAAAATCACCTTGCAAGTACCTACACTTGATAAATTTAAAGTCACTAAGTCATCGCCCAAGTCACCAAACTAAACCACATTCAAAACAAAAATTCACCTATAAAGTACCTACACTTTATCAATTTCAAATGACTAAGTCACCTACCAATTAAGTTACCAAACTTAACTACATTCAAAATAAAAAAAATCACCTTTCAAGTACCTACACTTGGTAAATTTCAAGTCACTAAGTCATCACCCAAGTCACCAAACTAAACCACATTCAAAAAAAAGTTCACCTTTAAAGTACCTACACTTAATCAATTTCAAGTGACTAAGTCACCTACCAAATCACCAAACTTAAAGAAGATTCAAAACAAAAATTCACCTTTAAAGTACCTACACTGAGTAAATTTCAAGTGACTAAGTCACCTACCAAGTCACCATACTTAAAGAAGATTCAAAACAAAAATTCACCGCCAAAGTACCTAAACTTCAACATTTTCAAGTCACTAAGTCACCTCCTAAAACAACAAACTAAACTACCTTCAAAATGATACATTCACATTTCAAGTACCTACACATAATCGATTTCAAGTGACTAAATCACCACCCAATTTACCAAACTAAACCACATTAAAAACAAAAATTTACATTTCAAGTACCTAAACTTCAACATTTTCAACTCACTAAGTCATCACCCAAGTCACCAAACTAAACCACATTTTAAATAAAAAAAATCACCTTTAAAGTACCTACACTTATTAAATTTCAACTCACAAAGTCACCACGCAAGTCACCAAACTTAAAGAAGATTCAAAACAAAAATTCACCATTGAAGTACCTACACTTAATCAATTTCAAGTGAATAAGTCACCTACCAAATCACCAAACTTAAAGAAGATTCAAAACAAAAATTCTCCGCCAAAGTACCTAAACTTCAACATTTTCAAGTCACTAAGTCACCTCCTAAAATAACAAACTGAACTACCTTCAAAATGATACATTCACATTCCAAGTACCTACACATAATCGATTTCAAGTGACTAAGTCACTACCCAAGTCACCAAACTAAACCACATTCAAAATTAACAAGCATAGCAAAATTCACATTTCAAGTCAAGTACCTACGGTTCAATAAAATTCAAAATAAAAGTTCACCTTCAAGCTAAGTAACTACACGTATTCACTTTCAAGTAACATATCCATTTATAGTATAATAAGTCAAACAATTTAACAAGTGTAACAAAGATAATGAGTAGAGGCATCGCATGTCCCTCTCACACCATATAATCATCACAAAATTCCTATGGCTTTCAAAGCCTTCTACAGCGAATAATTCCAAACTAAACTACATGTAAAGACTTCATTATAAGAAAATAGAGAGAAATCAACTTACTGTTACTTGGCCTAAATTAAAGAGAAAGAGATAAGCGGACACCGAAAAAATGGCAAAGCAATCCTTTTCCGAAATTTGAATTCTACCAAACAATAACATCAAATTTCAAGCAACCCATTAGGAAACTAGAAGAAAAAAATCTTGACCATTAGGTAAAATAACAAATCACAAAAATGGGGTTTGAATATTTTAGCTTCATGAAAACTTTGCAAGAACTTTAATTTTTCTACACCATGAGGCAACAAATATAATTATAACCAAAACACAATGAAATTTTTGTCAATGGTCAAAATTACATATGTTAAGGCATAGATAAAATTTATACATTATCATCGTCTCCTCTTTTCTTAATTCAAAATTCTAAATTAGAGATTGTTGTATCTTCGATTGTTCTTTTTGGGAACATTAAGCTAATTGTTGGAGCTTTATTATAAAGTTCATGAGGAATGGAATAAGATTTTCTAACTCTCAAATCAACACATTACATAGAAATAATAACATCAATTACTCGAGAGTGTAGCATAGTTTTCACTCTCAATGTCAACTCAAAATCACAAGAAAATATTACATCACTTATCTTTTTTTTTCCTCATACAACTAATTTGATCAACAATGGCAAAGAAACCTAGCATGGGTCATCAAAAGATCAAAATGGCAACTAATTTGAACAACAATGGCAAAGAAATCAATGGCAACTAATTTGGTCAACAATGGCAAACAAATCAATGTTAAACTATTTTTATATCAAATATGAGTGGAAAAGGCAAGAATGGAAAAGGATTTGGGTGTTGGTATCTGAGCGGCGGCGATGGTAGTCGACGGCGGCTGTGGCAGTCAACAGCAGGATAGATTTGGAAAAGGATTTGGGTGCATTTTGGGTGTGTTTGTCGGGTTTGTGTGTGTGTAGGTCGATTTGTGTATGTGTGTGTGTGTGTGTGTGTGTGTGTTTCAATTAGGGTTTTTGTGTGTGTTGTGTTAAAGCCAGTTGGGTCGGGTCGGGTCATGTGGGGGTTGGGGTCAGGTAGGAGTTATTTTATGAAATATTTTCTTGAGAACCAACCACATGTGATCGATTTTTAAGAAAATAATTAAAAAATATTTTAATTACTACAATTAATAAATTAATAAATTAAAATAAATTAATAAATTAAAATTAATTTTTAATAAATTATTTTTTTAATAAATTCTATAATATTTATAAGAATAACACGAGTAGTATATTTCCTCAATCGCATAATAATATCAATGAATTTTATAAATTACGATAAATTTTTTGTTAATTATCTTTTAATTACGATATTATATATATATATAAAAAATATCATAATTAAAAGCTAATTAACCAAAAAAATATCGTAATTTGAAAAATTCATTGATATATATATATACCTCGTAATACAACATGTTAATCAATTAAAGTATTGATTACTTGTCTTACATTATTACATCTTCAATAATATATGTGTATCTACATTGACACTAAATAGTATATCTATTTCCTCAATAGTATGATATCAATGTATTATTCAAAATATTTGGATACATAGATTTAGTTATCGAACTTTCAATTACTGCATACGTCACTACACGAGATATACGTATATATACATATATTCAATTGTCTATCAACTTTCAAATACGTACTATAAACATCACATACATGATTTAATACCCCATAATAATATCAACGTATTTCACATATAATCAGATACAAAAATTTTAAGCGAAAAAACTCAAATTCACCGCCAAAATTTGGCGATCGTTCAAAATTTGAAATTCAAAGCAAATGGTAAGTATATGCCAGTTTCAGGATTCAATTTTCTGTCTCCCTCCCCTACTTCCTTCCTCCCTCCATTTATACCTCGTAATACTTGTCTTACGTTACTACAACTTCAACAACATACGCGTGTCTACATTGACCCAAAATAGTATATCTATTTCCTCAATAGTATGATATCAACGTATTATTCAAAATATTTTGATATATAGATTCAGTTATCTAGCTTTCGATTACTGCATACATCACTACACGAGATATACGTATAAATACATATATTCAATTGTCTATCAGCTTTTAAATACGTACTATAAACATCACATACAGTGGCGGATGTACATGTATTCCAGGAGGTTCATCCGAACCCCCTTCGTCGAAAAATTATTCTATTTTTACATGGTAAAAAAAAATTTATGTATAAATAATAGAGGCTGAACCCCCTTCGACTAGTCTGTATATGTACTACTGAACCCCCTCACTGAAAATCCTGGATCCGCCCCTGATCACATACACGATTTTAATTTACTATCCCATAATAATATACAATGTATTTCACATATACTAATCAGATGAATTATCGGTTAGTTTATCTTATGTCATTAATATACCTTCACTATATAATATGTATATACTATATATATACCTATACATATACACACATATACACACTATCGACTATATCAAGTTCTAAATACGTACTATATACATCACATACATACACGAGTATATTATCCAATAATATAATGCGACGTATAACATATACATACTCTGATGAGTGATAAATTAATTTGATTAGCTTACATTAGTATAACTTCAACGTCTAGTATACATTACTTCTGTCATTTCAAATTAAGGTATTCAATATGTTTGGATAGATTCTACTAGGTTTTGACTACATCTTGTTCATTAATCGATCACTACATCATATATATATATGTATATGTATGACCTCTTGAATGCGTACTATATACATCACATCCACAAGTATATTACCTTATAATAGAATACGTTCATTATATTCTGATGAATTATCGGTTATATATTACATTATTATGACTGCAATAGTAGCATAATATCATTATCCAAACGGTATGATATATATACACATATTCATTATACAAAGATTATACATGTTTAACGTCATTTAACGTATATACAAAGGAAAATATTTATTTTATGTATAGAAACATAAGTAAAAGATAAAGATTATGTTTAACGTAATTTGTTTCACAAAATCTAAGATTGATTGATTTTTATTATTATTATATTGGTTATTGACTACGTGTGATATCAAAAAATAAGATATTAGATTATATATATAATTATTTTTTAATAAAACCGACCACAAGTGGTCGGTTTCCTAAAAATTATTTACTTTTTTATTTTTTTTTAATTCCAAAACCGACCACAAGTGGTCGGTTTTTTAAAAAAAAAAAAAAAAAAAAAACCGTCCACAAGTGGCCGATTTTTTAAAATAATTTTTTTTTATTTTAATTAAAAACCGACCAGTAGTGGTCTATTTTTTAAAATTATTTTCTTTTTTTATTTTAATTAGAAACCGACCACAAGTGGTCAATTTTTTAAAATTATTTTCTATTTATTTTAATTAAAACCGACCACAAGTGGTTGGTTTATTAAAAATATTTTTTTCATTAAAAACCGACCACAAGTGGTAAGTTTTTTAAATTTTTTAATTTTTTATTTGTAAAAGAAATAATAATTAATATAAAAAATTATTGAAATGATTATTTTGAAATTTTAAAATATAAAAGCGACCACTTGTGGTCGCTTTTTTAAAGAAAAAAAAACGACCACACACATGTGGTCGGTTTTTTGTGGTTGGAAATCTGTCTTTTTTTAGTAGAGTAAAAATCAAAATTTGGAGCTTGAATAGTGAGAAATTCTAGGATTTGAAGTGAGGCAGAACAAGAATGACGATTAAAAGGTTTCTTAATCTTTTTAATGTCGCCTCTTGAATCGGGTTTCTAATTCCGGCTCTATGGTTGAGATTTTAATTGGGTCTGTGGAATGGATAGTTAGGTGGGTTATTTTTATTTTGGATAAAATAAATAAATCGGGTAAATGCCTTAGATCATCCCATGTGTCCCGTTGTTCGGATAAAGGATATATACAACCCAAAAAATTGACAACAAGGGTATATGCGTACTATTTATAATACTTCGAGGTTATATTTATCTCTTTTTTGTAAAATAAAGAAAAATTGGATAAATGCCTAGGATGATGCCACGTGTCTCGTCGTTTGAGTAAAGGGTTTACAAAACTAAAAAAATTGACGGCAACGATAAATATATATCCAAAGTCTAACAGAAACTATATGCACACCATTTATGATAATTCGAAGGTATTTATCCCTTTTTCCGTTAATTTTTTATACTGTACCATTATCGACTTTGAATTTTTTTCTTAATTTATTGGTCAGTCTAGCATACGTTGACATCGTGGGAGTAACTTCTTTTAATTGGCATGTTGCCTATTGTATTATATTCTAACATATTGTTATTTAGGATTCAATATTTAGTTTGATTCTTACTTAAATTTTTTTGCATAACGATTGATTTAATGTAATCGATGAGCCTCACCTAAATGATTTGATATAAAGATGATAAGATTAAAAGAGAAGAAAAAAACGAGTAGAGAGAGAAGGAAAAACCTAAAACGTATAGCAATAACTTATTTTATTCATCTGATAACCTCAGGATTTTGCAAGAGATCGAAACTGAGGAAACATACACAAAGAAATAGAATTAAAATATAAATATAATATAGAGTACACACAATATTACTAGTAACTTAGACAGCACGAAGCTACAAAAGAACTTCTCCTCCCGCGAGGCTTATTATTTATTTTTTTCCTCATTTCCACTCGAAAATGAAAAATGCCTTTATTGCAGCTCAACGTTATGCATTTCTTGCATAAGAATATAATATTGTGAATGAGAACATAGAGTAAAAATGTGACAACATAGGTCTATATATTAATGATTTGCATGAAGATTGTGAAACTTATTGCTAGGCACTTTAGACATATCATTTTTATAAGTTATAGTTTGCTTTACCTCAGATATAATGAAGTCTCTTCTTAGTAATGGTAAGGAGGAGGGGAAGAGGTGTAAAGATAGTGGGGTGGTGGTGGAGACTTGTAGTCTGAAGTTGGTGGTGGTGGCGATATGTAAATTGAGGTGTAAAGAGGATAGTATGGATCTTTGGGTGGTGGTGGCAACTTGTAAATAGGAGTTGGTGGAGGTGATGTCTTGTAAACTGGAGTATAAGGTGGGTAGTAGGGTACCTTGGGTGGCGGTGGTTGTGAAAATCTGAAACTATGTAGAAGAGAAAGATTTGTATATCGATTATATGATACATAGTACATCAGCAGTGTATTTATATACACACAATATAGTAGACTCATACATACACTAAAGTCCTAGTACAAGTTTTAAACTAGCTAAGATCAGAGTTCTGTTGTAACGTGAACTCTACTAGTAACATGATACTAAGTACTGAAGCTTATCACTAACAACTAGAGTGTATGTCTAAGTAATCTTATCATCATCTTCAATACTTCCCCTCAAGCTAATTGGAGGTGATTTGATCACACTTAGGTTGTCTCTAAAAAATATGAATGAGTCCTTTGCTAAAGCCTTAGTGTGAATATCGACTCGTTGATCTCTTGATCTCACAAACTGAGTGACTAGCTATCCTTGAGCCACTTTTTATCTGATGAAATGATAATCCAGCTTAATGTGTTTAGTTCTGGCATGCAAAACTGGATTGATGGACATGTATAGTGCACTTAAGTTGTCACAAAATAGTGTGGAAGATGACTTGATGCATATACCTGTCGCAACCCGAGTCGGGGCCCTGGCCATGACGGGCGTCCCAAACCATTTAGGCCCGGGAGACCCCTGTAACTCCCCAACCCACTAGTGATATTGTCCCATTTGGTCCCAGGCCCGCACGGCTTTAAAATACATCACTAGGGAGTAAGGCTTGCTTACTTATATACCCAGCATCCCTCCTGTGTTTTGCCGATGTGGGACTCCTTCTCTTAAGTTGGGGTGTTACATACACCCTTCCTTATGGACTCAGCGTCCTCGCTGAGGTTTTCCCCACCGAATGGGATTTGCCTACACTCAGTACTGAGGTTTGCCCCATCTTACCGGGATTCGCCTACACTCAATTTGAACTCTGGCTCATATCGACAAGGCTGACACAGGAGAGACTCTGATACCATTCTTTCATGACCAGAGCTAGGGCCCTGGACGCAACGGGCATCCCGAACCATCTAGGCTCGAGAGACCCCTTGTAACTCCCCAACCCACTAGTGATATTGTCCGCATTGGGCCCTGGCCCGCACGACTTTAAAACGCGTCACTAGAGAGTAAGACTTGCTTACTTATATGCCCAGCATCCCTCCTGTGTTTTGCCGATATGGGATTTCTTCTCTTAAGTTGGGGTGTTACAATACCAATATCCTGTAGTATATAAGTCAACCATGTAAGCTCAGTTGTTGTAGAAGCTAAGGCTTTATACTCAGCTTCTGCACTTGATCTTGCAACTGTGTTCTATTTTCTAGAGGACCATGATATACAATTTGCACCAAGATACATGTTATAACCAGTGGTGGATCTTCTTGTGGTTGCACACCCTGCCCAAACAGCATCTAAAAAACCATATAACTTGAGTGAGGACTGGGAGATAATGCATAGACCATGAGTAATGGTTTCTTTAATATATCTGAATATCCTTTTCACAGCCTGAAGATGCATAGATTTAGGACTCTGTATGAATCGACTTGTAAGGTTTACAGCATGGGTTATATCTAGTATGGTCAATGTCAGGTATTGTAGACTCCCTACAATGCTTCTATACACTGATGGATCAATTGTTACTCCAGTATCCTCCTGTAAGCTGCGATTTTATGCTAAGGGAGTATGTACTGCCTTTGTGTTTGTCATGTCCACTTTCTTTAGTAGATCATATGCATACTTTCTTTGACATAAGTGAATTCTATTTGAAAAATAGGTAACTTCAACTCCAAGAAAGAAACTCAGCTGCCCAAGGTCTTTCATGGCAAATTTTGTGCTCAGCTTCTTCACAACTTCATCTATCAGCCTTGAGTTATTTCCTGTCACAATTATGTCATCCACATACAATAGTAGTAATATAGTTTCTATTGATCTATGAAAAGTGAATAGTGATGAGTCAGCTCTACTGCACTTGAACCCAATATTGAGGAGGTACATTTTGAATCTTTCAAACAAGGCTCTAGGAGCCTATTTTAGGACATACAATGCCTTTTTTAGCTGACAAACATGTCCTGGATACCTGCTATCAACAAAACCTGGTGGTTGACTCATATAAACCTCATTTGCAAGACGTCCATGTAGGAAAGCATTTTTAACCTCTAGTTGTCTAATGGACCAATGTTGAGTGACTGCAACAGATAGGACAACTCTGATAGTAGTTGCCTTTACAACAGGGCTAAATGTTTCTTCAAAGTCTATCCCTTCAAGTTGTGAGTAACCTTTTGCAACTAACCTGGTTTTATATCTCTCAATTGATCCATCTCGCTTTATTTTTATTTTATACACCCATTTAGAGCCTATTACATTCATCTTGGCAGTCCTAGGAACAAGAATCCAAGTCTCATTTTTATGCAGTGCTTGTAATTCTTCCTGCATAGCTATTGACCAGTGCGAAGTGCTTCTTTGAGTGACTTAGGTTCACTTGATGCAGTGTTGAACCTGGCTGCAGATAAAGACGTATGAGACAAAGAGAGATTCTTAGCTTTTGACTTGGTAATCATAATATGTTCTACTGGTGCAGTTGGAGCTGAAACATAACACGTTGAGACTGTGAAAAACTTTGAGGAATCAAACTCACGTTGAATTCCCTTTGGATCTACAATGTGGGATATCTTTAGCAATTGTTGGTGATCACTCATCTGCAACTTGTCATCTACATGCACCTCATTGGAAGAGTTTGCCGGAGATTGATCTTTTGTAGAAGTTGGTAATTCCACAGTGGCATGTTGAGACTCTTCTGGAGCTAGTACTTCAAGTGTTAGTATATCTTATATCACTTTCCCTAAAGTGTTATCCAAAGTAGCTACAGGAGAAGAATTTGATGAGTCAAAATTCTAACTTGCCAATGAACCGCCTGCCTTCTTGTCTTCTGAGAAGAGTTCAAAAATGTGGCAAAATGAGTTGATCCTGCAGAAGAGTTGTTATTTTCCTGCACATAAGGTGGAGTTAGTTCATCAACGACAACATGTCTTGATATGAATACCCTTCTTATGGATGGATAGTAACATTTGTATCCCTTGTGGAGGCTGCTATAACCAATGAAACACATGGATATGTCTTTAGAGAGAACTTGCTGCTTCCTTTGATGTAAGGAAAACATCTACACCCAAATACTTTCAAGCTATTATAGTTAGGGTGTGTTCCATGAAGCTTATGAAAAGGTGTTTTCTTCTTAAAAGCTGAAGATAGTAGCCTATTTATTAGAAAAACAGTTGTAAGGAAGGTTTTTGTCCATAGAAACAAATGCAATTTAGCATGGAACAATAGAGTTAAACCAGTTTCTACCACATGCCTATGTTTTCTTTCTGCAATACCATTCTGCTTATGTGTATATGGACAGGAAATGTGTCTAGCAATCCACAATTTTCCAAGTGATTAATGAATTGTGAACTAGAGAATTCACCACCTCCATCACATTGGAATATTTTAATGCTTTTAGTGAACTATTTTTCAACCATCTTTTGGAACTTAATAAACACTTCAAAGAAGTCTGATTTTTTCTTAATGGATAAAGCCATGTGTATCTACTATGATCATCTACAAACAGTGCATAAAATCTCATATGCTGTGAAGACTCAACAGGTGCAGGACCCCATATATCACAATGAATTTTTAGCAAAGGTTCTTTTTCAGCTTTATTTTTCAAACCAAAAGGCAATTTACAACCTTTACCCATTTGACAACTAACACAAACAGTAGGATTTTTATTCCAACAAGTGATATTGATACACTTATTTCTGTCTAAAACTTCTAAATACTTAGAATTTGGATGCCCAAGTCGGGCATGCGAAACATCACTAGAACTAAAGCTACTCATTCTTGTCTGCATTGCTGTCAATACTAGTGGATTGTTGTCTTCCAATACATTAATATCTTCTCTTCTAGATCCCTTCGCTAGTTGCTTCCCTATTTTATTGTCCTTTACATCAAAAGTTAATTCATCAAACTCAATTGTACAATAATTATCTTTGGTTAGCTTGCTTACTGATAGTAGTTTCTTCTTAAGTTCAGGAACAACCAGTACCTCTTTCAGTTTTAAGCCAGATACACTACCACTGCCAATGTGTGTAATATTGAGTTCATTTCCAACTACTATCTTATCAGATCCTTCGTAAGGTTTTAGATCAAATAGTTTACCTGAGAAGTTTGTCATATGAGTACTTGCTCGAGAATCCACATAGACTGCATTGTCTACATTGTTGGGACCATTTAAGGTGACAGATGCTAAAGCTTGAGGCAAGTCATCTTTAGCTTGGTATGAAAACTCCCATCTATAGAAGCATTTGAGTGCATTGTGGTTGTTTCTCCCACAGATCTGACAAGCAGCAGAGTCTTGCTTCTCTTTTAAGGAATTTGCAGTGTTTTGGGTAGGCTGTTGGTTAGAGCTCTGTCCAGCTACTCTAAAACCCCTGCCTCTTGAGTTGTAGTTCATATTTCCTCTACCTCTATAGGAGTTTTATCTACCCTTATAGTTATTTTGCTTGCCATGATTGGCCTATTGAGCAATGAAAGCAGTGTTGTGGTTGATTTGTTGAGGTTCTTCTTCATCATCTTCCCTGAGACCAAAGCCTCTCAAAGCATTAACTAATTGGTTCAAAGTTGGATAGGGTGGCTTACCAAGCCTAACAGTCCTGAATGTCTTGTACTTGGGTCCTAGCCCTCCGGCAAAATTGGTTACCTTACTGTCCTCATCCACTGACTTGTGTATGGCTGCTAAACCATCACATATGCCTTTGAACTCTTTTAAAAACTCATCAGTAGACTTGGATCCAAGTCTAATGGTTTGAAGTTGTTGCTTCAACTGGAACTCTTTGTCCTTAGTGGCTTGGAGGTATGTTTCCTCTAAGATTTTCCATATTTTCCTGGCAGTTTTATAGCCCACAGTGAGGTACATGGTGTTTTCTGATAGTGTACCAGAGATCCAACTCCTCAATAACACATCTTTCTCCTCCCAATCATCAATGTCACTGCTCTTGTCAGTGTCTTTACCACTATTTTTTTCACTGCTGAAAGTAGTTTCATCAGTAGGTTCTGCTTTGGACTCGTCCTTAATGAGATAGGCTAATCTCATAACTGGAATAAGCTGTAGAATCTGAGTTCTCCATATTAAATAATTTAATGGCTTAAGCTTAATAGGAACAAAAATAATGAGGTGGTGCAGTGAGGAAGTTGAGAGTGAGTTTGGGGCTGATGCTATTTTGGGATAAGACTGTTTTAGCAATTTGAGAATTGGTTAGCAGAAGAACGCTTAGCGCTCTGATACCATGTGAAAATCTAATGCTATGTAGAAGAGAAAGATTTATATATCGATTATATGATACATAGTACATCAGCAGTGTATTTATATACACACAGTACAGTAGACGCATACATACACTAGAGTCCTAGTACAAGTTTAAAACTAGTTAAGATCAGAGTTTTGTTATAACATGAACTCTACTATTAACATGATACTAAGTACTGAAGCTTATCACTAACAACTAGAGCTTATCTCTAAGTAATCTTATCATTATCTTCAACAGTGACAACTTGTAAACAGGGGTTGGTGGATGTGGTGACTTATAGACGGGAGTGTGTGGAAGATAGTAAGGCACCTTGGGTGGTGGTGATGACTTGTAAACTGGAGTTAGCGGTGATGGCAACTTATAAATTTGGGGGAGGGGGGGGTAGTATGACTCCTTGGGTGGAGGTGGAGACTTGTAAACTAGACTTGGTGGAGGTGGCGACTGGTAAACTAAGATATATGGAGGGTAGTAAGGCTCCTTGGGTGGTGGTGGTGACTTATAAACTGGAGTTGGTGGTGGTGGTGATTTGTAGACTGAGTGTGTGGAGGGTAGTATGACTCCTTAGGTGGTGGTGGTGAATTGCAAATGGGAGTTGGTGGTGGCGGAGACTTATAAACTGGTGCGGGATGATATGGCTCCTTGGGTGGTGGAGGCGACATGTAGACTAGGGTTGGTGTAGGTGGTGACTTGTTGACTAGGTGTGTGAAGGGTAGTAAGGCTCCTTGGTAGTGGTGGCGACTTGTAAATTGTAGTCGGTGGAGGCGGTGACTTGTAGATTGGGGTATGAGGAGGGTAGTATGGCTCCTTGGGTGGTTGTGGTGACTTGTAAACTGGAGTCGACAGAGGTGGCGACTTGTAAAATGGGTATGTGGAGGGTAGTAAGGCTCTTTGGGTGGGGCTGGCGACTTATAAATTTAAGTTGGTGGAAGTGGTGATTTGTAGACTGGGTGTGTGGGGGATAGTATGGCTCCTTAGGTGTTAGTGGTGATTGGTAAATAGGAGCCGGTGGAAGTGGCGACTTATAGACTGGGTGTGTGGAGGGTAGTAAGGCTCTTTTGGTGGGGGTGACGACTTGTAAACTGGAGTTGGTGGAGGTGGTGATTTGTAGACTGGGGTGTGTAGAGGATAGTATGGCTCCCTGGGTAGTGGTGGTGACTGGTAAAGCGGAGTTAGAGGTGGTGGTGATTTGTAAAGTGGTGCAAGATGATAAGGTGTTGGTGAAGGGTGGTATGGCCCCTTTGGTGGTGGTGGAGATAAATATTGATAATTTGCTAAGCTTTGGGAAGCCAAGCAAAGTGACACAAAAACCACTAAAAGATTGGAAAATAGAGAGGCCATTTCTCCCAAAATGAAACAAAGGAGAGAAGTTGTTGTCCCTTTAAGCTGCACTCAAAGCCCTTTATATAGCTTTCATTTAGAAGGTATAAGGCCAGAGTTATGTATTTTTAATGGGAAAATTTCAAAAATAGCAACTATAGAGTTTTAATTGTAACTTTTCTAGCAACAGTTTCAAAATTATAAAAAATAGCAATATGTATTTTGTATTTAAGTAAACTGTTGCTAGTTAAATACATATACAACAGAATATTAGGTTCCTAATATATGGTAAATCGGTTTCAGTTTAAAATGGAAAAAACGGTTTCATAATTTATGGCACAATTAATTGACAGATTCCCTTACCTTTTAAAATTCTTTTTTTACATCAATGATAAATTACAACAATTAATTCAAATTCAAAAAACATTTTCAATAATCAGAAACTAAAATCAAAATCCAAAATACTGATTCAAATTAAAAAAAGTAAATTTAATCAGTTAGAGTTAAATAAGGAATGAAACTGTTCCTTGATTTATGGCACATTTAATTAAACAGATTCTTTTACCTTATATGACTTTTATTTTTACCTCAGCCGTTAATTTACATCAACATAATTCAAATTTAGACAACAATTTTCATAAACAGCAAATCAAAGCTAATTCAAAAAATAAAGTGCTTCTAATATTTTTGATGATCTTCTAAAATTTTGAAGAAAATATTAAAAATACAACTCTCCAATTACAGGTATCGATAAACAAACTTGATTATGTTTGTGAATTTCATAAAAGAAATATCGCGAGAATTGCTGAAAAACTTGCAACAAAGTTGCGTAATAGTTGTGGAATTTCAAAATTTGAGATTGTATATGAATACGTTTAGTTCTCAAAAAAATAGTTTGAGCAAATTATTTCTTTCAAATTTAAAGTTATTCATGCCGTTATTTAATTTGAAATTTGAGATACAATTGTTATACAATAAATTTGAATTTTAGTAGATGATAACTAGTATTCAAAAGATATATTCATGTTTGTTGGAATTCGTTTTGCATTTTTGTATATATGAAATAGTTATTTTTAAAGTACGTATTTCAACAGCTATATGTATTTGAATTTATATATTTTAACAGTTATATGTATTTATAATATACATATGCAGTCTATTTATATGTTCACTATCTGTTTCAAATGTTTCCAGGTATATGTATTTATATTATACATATGCAGTAATTTATATGTCGTAATGAAAATACGTATGCATATCATAAATATACATATTAAGACTTGTAATATACATATGTTTCTTTAGAATAAATACATTTGATAAACTGGAATGATTTGAATTGTCAATTATTTTTTAAAAATTATTCTTGTATTAATAATTTCAGATTATACCAGCCTCAGAGTATGTCTTGACAATCCACGACATGGATAAACATTTTATTGTTTGTCTTAAGGAAAAAATGTTCTTGCCATGCATTCCAATTGGACGAGATATTATGTGTGCATGTTTGTGCAGTACTTGATAGCAAGAGTTTTCAAAAGGGACCATATTGCTATTATCTATACAAGCTAAAAATTGTGTTAAGAACGTATGATCTTCCCATTTATCCTCTACCACATAAAATGAGTGGATAATTCCACAGGAGATATTGGAGGAGATAGTTTTGCCCTCAAAATACAAGTTCCCCTGGGAGACCTGCAAAGAAGAATCGTGAAAAATCGAGAAGAGATATGTTCGAAAAAAAAAATTATTGTAGTTCATTCACAATAGACGTTCATGTAGAAAATATAATAAATGATAAGTTTATTGATGTATTCAGTCAAAAAATAATTGCTTCATTTTTCCACTGATTATTATATGATTCTAAATTTTGATAATTTTTTTAATGTTATTGAACTTTTTGTAGTTAAATTGTTGCAAATGCTATCATTAAGAATATAGTATACAAGACGTGTAACATCATTTATTTATATTTAATGAATTGTACGTTACACAAGTCAAATTTTTAATCTAAAAAAATACATATGAGAATCTAATAAAAACCTATATCTATCTATAAAAAATAAGAATAAGTTAACATACATTTATGTATAAATAAAAGTAATTAAGAATACATACAATGGCTTATCAATTACATAACTAAAACTTTAAATACATTTATTTTTTTTAAAAAAAACATATGCATTAATCATACATTAATATGCATTATTCATAGATATATATACATATATGAAAAAAATCTATGAATAACTCATAAATACATATGCTTATGTGGTAAAATACATATGTATTAAATTAGACAAATACACATAATACATAAAATGAAAAATACAAATGAATAACTGAAAAATACATATAATGACTGAAACATACATATTCATTGCTGAAAATTATATTCAAAACTAGAAAGCACATATTCATACCAAAATATGCATAACAGTAGCATAAACTAAGCACGAACAACTGTAATTTAGAAATTTAAACATCAAAAATCTAATAATTACAGCAAAGAAAATATTAAGATATCAATTTTCAACATTAAAGTGACATATGAAACCTAAGAAATATTCAACTAAATCTTAGTCTACCTAAAGTTCATTATTGTAAAATATAACAAATTCAAAATAATCTTCAAATATCATGCACTTCAATATCTTCTGTTATCTCAATATCCCTAAGATGCCTCATTGGTGCTTCATCATCACTTTGTGCCTTCTCTTCTTCTTTCCTCGAACCATAATGCCACAACATTAAAGCATATCTCGTGCGAAAAAAATCTGGATCAAAATCAATAGTTGGAACACCATCAACAGTTGAAACATACACATGAATTACTCTTGCCATGTATATTTTGAGAACGCAACACCTATACAACATAAAAATACAATTATATGTCTAAACAGTGCAGCATATGTATTTAAGAAAATACATCCTAAAAGTTACATTACTAGTCAATATCTAAGTTATCAACACATCAAAATAAAAAAACTATCATCACCTGATGTATGTAAAAAATATATTTCAACAAACAAGAACTACATATCACATTCAAAATGTAATGACTACCAAATACAACTTAACATCGAATAAAATTCTTAGAGGTAAAAAGAAAAACACATATCTAAACTGAATGTATTTTCAGAATACATATTAGAATTATATTTCAACAAACACATATATATTTTGTGAATACATGAATCGTACAAATTTAATTTACAAGAACAGAGTATAATAACACATATACAAATTATATAACAAATGTATTTTCAGAATACATAATACACTTCTATATAAAAATATATATACAGAAACCTTGCCATTGATAAATACAAATATTTTACACAAATTTTAGTACCATACCTCCTCTACTTTTTCTTGTTCAGATTCATAATTTGATGCAATGGGACTTGTAATTTTACTACAGTCTTCTTTTTCATTCGATTTTCTCCTTTTCACTGATTTTTGAAATTTTATGGATTTTGGGGATGAAGATTTTGTCAATGCTCCACAATCTTTTCGGGATTGTTACAGTGCTTCGATCTCAACTCTTCAACGATAACACCTTCGCTAGACAAAATATTAGTAAAAATCTTCGCCTTGTGTTAAACCAAAACTAAACGATGGTAGTTCATCGGAAACTAAATTCTTCGATTGATTTTATCTAACTGAACTACTACGATTTAAATGTTGAGCCATTATACATTAACTCGTACAATTTCAACAAAAAAAAAAAAATAAACCCAAAAAGACGAGTTTCGCAAATTAATTTTGAAAAAATGGCGACACTAAAACACCTTAACAGAAATTAAATGGAAAAAAAAAAAAGCATGCATTAACTAAATAAAAACTTACCTTAAAAAGTGGAGATGGACTTTATCAAGATGTGGAATTTCATGCGGAATTTGGGGAAATTGAAAAAAAAAAAAAAAAAAAAAAAAAAAAGGAAGTTGGGGGGAAGTGAAATAGGTAAAGTAGAGTAAAAATAGAGAATTGAAAATAAGAGAGTAGATTTCACGTGCTTTTAAAAAAAAAGAATATAATATTACTAGTTTTGTTATTAGTTGTAATTTTGTCAAACTATTATTATTTCTTGTAATTAATATATTAAGGTTGCTAGTTTATGTAATTTTTTAATTTTTAATTAGTTTTGTCATGTTGTCGGTTCAATTTGACTTTGTAGGTATACTTTTTTTTTGTTGGATAGAAGGTGCAAGCTAAGCAAAGAAATTAACTACTATGGCAGCTATACTATTTGTGATGCAATAATTCAAAAAAAAAATACGTGGATCCCACAACTTCCCACACGGTTTTAGTTATACGAATCTGAGCACTTTTTTTTTTACACGTGGGGTGTGTTTGGTAGGATGAAAAATATTTATGAAAAATGTTTTTCTATTTTCTCTTGTTTGGTTGTAGTAAAATATTAAAAAAATATTTTCTAAGATAATTTATTTTTCCTATTTGAGGAAAAATAACTTTCCTCATGGAATAAGGAAAGTCATTTTTCAGAAAATGACAAATGTGACTTATGCCCCCACACCCACCCCTCTTCCCACCCCAACAACATTCATATTCACATGACTCAAAAAATTCACATTTCTAAAAAATTTACTTTACTCGAAAATATTTTTCACTGTGCTTTGCTTCAATTTTTCACTGCTTGAAATAAAAAATAGTGAAGCCCGACTTTTTTTCATTTCCAATGTTCATTGAATGTATTGTTATTTTCATATGCATAGAGGAAAACTTACCTATGTTACTTTTGCTAATTGCATATTTTATTTTGTCATCGATGTTACTTCTTTCACGAGGTTGAATAAGCTTATCGTTCCGTTATATTTCTATTGATTGTAGTATCTTGGGATTGTCCTGACAAAATGTTGAAAAGTGTCTCGTATATTTGCTAATTAATAGTTGCTTAAATTTAGTGATTCTAATATTTTAGTATTCGATATTGTTATTATTTGTTATGCTTAAATTAGTTCTAACAAATTGTTGAGTTGCTAGAGGTACTGATATACTAGTTAACAGTTAGTAGTATTTCCTAAAAAATATTTTTTCACTCACCAATCAAACACTAGAAAATATAAAAAATATTTTCTACTCATCAACCAAACAACAAAATATTTTTCACTCACCAACCAAACATGAGAAAATAAGTAGAAAAACAACTTATTTTCCGAGAAAACAATTTCCAAGAAAACATTTTTGATGAAAAATATTTTCCATCGTACCAAACACACCCATAGTATTTGAAGAATTCAATTCTTGTGGATTCTGACAGCTTAACTAACCTTCACTTAAGTGCTGAGAAATTTAAAACAATATGTATACAGTATCATATATTCTTTAAAAGAAATGATATGTCATTGTTAAAAGAGTTTAATCTAGAGAAAACTGTGCATGTGACGCGCTTTCATTACCAACTAAATCAATTATGTTCTTTCCTTTTGTGTAGTAGAGGTAAAAGAAACATCAACCGATTATTTTGTAGCTCAATGTTGAAAACTTATGTGATTCAATATGATATCTCTGAAAATTTTACAGCTTGTTTGGATGGCTGTTGCCTACTAATGTATTGTATCGTGCTGTTAGTTTAAATATAATGTGTATTTTGATTGTTACTTAAATTTTACTGTATCATTAAATCTTTAACTAGATAGCAATGAAAAGTCTCATTTTGTGTAACGACCTATTTGATGCGATCGCGTTGTTACCTTTTTTCCCTTTTTATTTATTATTTAATTATCTTAATGCTCCTTTATCCTATATTTTTATAGTAAAGTCTACCTCACGTTTTCTATTTTCCTTCTAGGCTTATCCTGTAAACTGTTATATGAAGGATGTTATGTAATGACGAAAAAGGTATAATATATCCAAATATCGTAACGTTCACTAAAATAATAAAGTACGATACAATACAACATGATACTTTATGAAACAATATCATTCCAAGTTTAGGACTTGATTAGAATGTGCATGTAAAGTGTCTGATAGGTTACTTAAGTATAAAGTTCAAGTCCATATATCTGTAAATTCTAGTGCTTGAGCTACTCACGTTTACATTTTAGAATGAATAATGTAACGAACTTAATCATTGTCCAGACAATCAATTAACCAGTTAATTAGCTCAAAACATTAGAAAATAATTATATTGCATGATTTGAATTATTTATTTATTATCTATGCAATTATCCATATTGCTCATACTCAGGTCAGATTTAGATAATGTAACCACATACAAGTACGTACCCTTTTTATGGTACTTAACTCATTTGAGCTTACTACATCATGTGGCAGGTGTTGAGGATGTAGGAGATGGATTCCATGATTAGTTCCAAAATTCGTTATTCAGTTTATAGGCATTGTTGATTTATCTCGGTGGCAGTGAACTCTTTCTATTCGAACCCTAAAATTTGATTAAGGATAAAGTACTTACTACTTTTACTTTGTATAAGCGATAAGAACACACAAATAAAAAGATAAACCCTAATTATAATGCCTTCATCGCTTGTGGCCAGCCAGCCAGTTGTCTACTACTGAATTTCCTCCTTTGAACCCAAATTCTATTGTGAATATCTAAACCCTACCGTTGGATAAATCTTTTGTTGAATCAATCAGTACAACAAAGTTGGACACCGTCTCTCGCAAAGAGGTGGTCATGGTGGAAGGAATCCCGAATGTCAAATGGACTGAAAAAAGTGGATACAGTGAATAAAATGGAGAATTTGCAATTTGTTGTCATAGGTAAATTCACTTAAGAATGGACGGATATAGAAGAATTAAGGAATATTATCCCACAGCAATGCAACATTAATGGTGATTGTCAAATTGGAGTATTCAGAAATAAACATATTTTCATTCGTTTGACACAGGAGTCGGATTTTATTATTATCATCATCTCAAAGGGAGCTTTTTACTTGCACTGTAAGGATGGGTTCTCTTATTTGATGCGAACACTCTCACACTTATCTATGATCCCCTTTTCAAAGTAACTGAAGAGACTACAAAGACTTTCGCATGGATTTCTTTCCCAAATCTATTGCCTACCTATTATGTCAAGGAATGTTTGTTTTCTTTAGCTGCAACAGTGGGAAAGCCTGTCCAACTTGATCTAGCCACCATTAATAGGACTAGACCAAGTTGTGCAAGGATTAAGGTCTTGGTTGATCTAAAAGCTGATTTCTCTTAAATCAGTCCGGATGGATATTGAAAATGAAGAGTCAGGTAAATGCACGACAATAGTGGAGCGGATTAAATTCGACCATATTCCTAAGTATTGTCATGAATGCAATATGCAAGTTCATGCTAAGAATCAATGTAGAAACTTAGGCACCCCAGAGGATGCAACAATGGCAGTAACAGTGGATAATAAGGAATAAAAGAGGCCAGTACAACATCTTCCTAAATTCACAATGCCTTTTGTACACAAATTTCAAAACGGAAAAGCATGAGTTCTTTCGAGTGGGATTGTAGTTGGAGATCCTACTAACCGGAAGGTTATTAAAAATGATAAGAGGATAGTTAATACTTCCCAACAGCCTCTTTCAATGACAAATAACCAATTTGCTGCTCTAGCTACCGACGACCAAGAACCTGCTGAATTAAACATTTCGACAAAGGAGAGTTCAAACCTTAAGGCATGTACGGATGTGTTCCAAATAATAAGGAAAATGAAAAAGTTAATCTGTGGTCCAATAAAGAATCTGCTAAAGAGTGGGTATCAAGGGATTTTGGCAAGCTAGGTGAAGTTCCCAATTCTGTAATACCTGTACAGCAACAAGGCAGTCAGCAACTAAGTAATCAACAACAAAGGCAAGATAGAGATAATAATGCTAAAGAGAATAATAAAGATGGTAATGGGATGGAGAATGATATGCAGGTTAAATCTTAAATAAATCAGGAGCATAATATTGATGATGGTCAGCAACAATGCCTCATAGTCAAAAAGGACAATCTGCAATCTATAGAAGATGTGCAACCAGATACCAAGCAATAGTCAATGCAGATTAATCAAGATTTTTACAGTGGAAGCTATGATAATGGAGATAGGTCAGTTGAGGAAAGTGTGGGGATAACAGTTGTGATGCAAGGGGAACAAAATGTGTCTTTAGAAATAATGGAGATTCCAAAACCAGTGCAGATAGATGAATCATTTATCGTTACCAAGAGTTCTCCCAACAAAGTAATACATGACATTGTCTCTCATAGTTTAGGGGACATTAAATGTAGTAATCAAACTCACATGGCCAAAGGAGTTAAAGAAGTAGATGTAGAAGATGATTCGAAGGATCATGCTCCATTGGAAGCTGATTTATCACCAAGATTGATGAAAATCTCTAAAAAAAGATAAAAAGAATGTGGATGGGAGAAAAGTCACAACCTACCAGAGTTCATCCTAAGCGATCCAAATCTGCCCTAAATTATCAATGAAAGCACTTATTTGGAACATTAGGTCTGTGAAGACACAACAAGATTTCAAAGACTTCAGATGCTTAATAATTATCATAAGTTCACCGGTTTCAGTTTGTTAGAGCCTTTTCAGAATGTTAGATATATCGACAGATATAAGAGAAGATTGAAAATGCATAGGGCTATGTCAAACTGCAATAGAAAGATTTGGTTTTTCTCCTCTCAAGATGTGATAACAACTGTTATTAAAGACACTGATCATCAGCTACAGTTCACCTGCAGGAGCAAGCTCAGAGCTTAGATTTTTGTATTACTCTTGTTTATGCAAAGTGTTCTAAAGAGGAGAGATTAATCTTATGGAAGGATATTTATCAAGTTGCTTCTGGAATTTCAAAACCTTGGATGATAGGAGGAGATTTAATGTTGTTTTGAATTCTGAAGAGAAAATTGGTGGCCTTCCAATTCTTGATGCAGGCCATGGGGACTTTCAATCATGTTTCTTGTTGTGATTTGATGGAGATACCTTTTAAAGAAAGTTCTTTCACTTGGTGGAATGGTAGAGCAGGTAATGACTGTATTTTAGAAAGATTGGATAGAATTTTTGCTAATCAAGATTTACAAAATAAGTTCAATCACATGAAGGTAGAACATCTTGCTACTAGTTCAGATCATGCTCCCATGTTGTTGTATTGTTATGACAGAGATATCAGTTACAAGAAATCTTTTAGATTTCTTAAGTTTTGGACTGATCATCCTAAGTTCCTAGAAGTAGTAAGGCAGAATTGGTGTTCTTCAGGTTCTCAGAGTCCATTCTTAGATTTCAAAGCAAACATTAAGAGAATTAAAGTTGCTTTGACAAGATGGAGTAAAGAGACTTCTGGGGATATTTTTAAATAGTTGATAATCAGGGAAGAAATTGTCAAGATCAAAGAGAAATTATTTGAGGAATGCCCTACGGCTGATAACAGCGAAGTGTTGCAAAGAGCTCAGTCCGAGCACAAAAGATATCTTCGTTTTGAAGAGATTTTTTGGCAGCAAAAAGCAGGTTATGACTGGTTTGAGAATGGTGACAGAAATATTAAATTTTTCATAGCACTGTGAAGGGGAGGAGGAAAAGATTGAATTTGAATAGAATTCAAATTAATCAGGGTATTTGGCTGGATAAAGAAGAAAAGATAGCCGCAGAGGTTGTTATGTTTTATCAGGACCAATTTAGACAAGAACAAGAGGCTAATGTTTTTTCATAACTGAATAATATACCTAAGAGTATTTCTGATGAGCAAAATATTGTTTTATGTCAGTAAGCTGATCTTGAAGAAGTTAAAAAGGCAGTTTTTAGCTTAAATGAATATAGTGCAAGTGGCCCGGATGGGTTAACAAGTAGGTTCTATCAGGTTAGCTGGGATATTATTGGTAATGATGTTCTTAATCTGGTGCAAGATTTCTTAAAAGGTAATACTCTTCCCAAATTCATTATTCATACTAATTTGGTGTTGCTTCCCAAGAAGGATTTTATTCAATTTTTCTCAGATTTGAGACCAATTAGTCTGAGTAATTTTATTAATAAGATCATTTCTAGGATTGAGCATGACAAAAGTGAACTTCTTTTGCCTAGACTGATTTCTTTTAATCAATCTAAATTTGTCAAAGGGAGAAGAATTATTAAAAATTTCCTCCTGACTCGAGATAGTTACTGACATCAGAAAAATGGGTAAGCCGGCTAATGTGGTCTTAAAGCTTGATATGACTAAGGCCTATGATAGGGTTTCCTGGTTTTTCCTGATGAAGGTTCTAAGAAAAATGGGGTTCTCAAAATTGTTTATGGACTTGTTTTGGAGATTATTGTCTAATAATTGGTATTCTATACTAATTAATGGGGGATCACACGGCTTTTTTCACTCAACTAGGGGAGTAAAACAAAGAAATCCTTTATCTCCAGATTTATTTATTCTTTCAGTAGGAGTTCTTTCTAGAGCTCTAAATGCTTTATTTGATGATGCTCAATATGTAGGTTATGATATGCCAAAGTGGAGTTCCAATATTAATCATCTTGCTTATGCAGATGACACTATTATATTCGCTGCAGCTAACAGATACTCTTTGAGAAAGATTTTTTAGTGTTACGGGAATATGAAACTCAATCAGGGCAAAAAGTTAATAAAGAGAAGAATGCTTTCTACATGCATCAGAATTCAGCTGCAGTTGATAAACAAATGGTGGAAGATTGTGCGGGTATTTCTAAAGGCCAATTTCCTTTGAAATACCTTGAATGTCCTATCACTCATGCTAGAAAAAGAAAGAGTCATTATCCAGAGCTAATTCAGAAGGTTAAGTCAAAATTACAGGCTTGGAAAGGTAATATTCTCTCATATGGGGGGAAAGGAGGTCCTTATCTCTAGTGTTCTTCAAAGTGTTCCTATACATATCCTTCCTGTTGTTGTCCCTCCTATTTGTGTATTGAAGGAGCTTCACAGAATATTTGCAAAATTTTTTGGAGTAACAAGGCCGATGGAAGAAACAAACACTGGGCTGCTTGGGTAAAGGTGTTTTTACCAAAACAGAAGGCAGTTTGAGTTTTAGATCGATGTTTGAGGTATCTCAAGCCACGTATACTAAGTTCTGGTGGAAGTTTAGAACTCAAAATACTACTTGGTCCAACTTTATATGAGACAAGTATTGCAAAAAGCAAATACCTTCACTAGTTTAATGGAAAGGTGGCTCGCAAGTAAGGAAGCATATGTTGCAAAATAGGGATCTAGTGGAGCAATTCTTGTGGTGGAACCTAAAGGAGGTACTTCTTCAGTTTGGTATGATAATTGGACTCAACTTGGTCCTCTTTTCAAACACCAGGTAGAGGTCATTCTTGTTTTCCAATGATGGATATTGAGGAATTCATGTTGGGCTCAGACTGGGATTTTGAGAATATGCAATATCATTTATCAGATAATGTAGTAGAGCATGTAAGATTACATTTGAGGCTTGTACGACATCCTGGAGAAGGTGACAAGCCCTGGTGGATTAAATTTAGTTCTGGCAAGTTCTCGGTTAAAAGTGCTTGGGAAGAACGGAGGAAAAAGAAGTTTGTAATGAGTCATTTCAGAAGATCTGGGTAAAAGAGATTCCTTTCAAAATTTCTTACTTTGGTTGGAGAGTTTGGACAAATAGGATTCCTGTAGCCTCTGTTTTAGCTAATTGGAATCCTAACTTGTCTCCTCTTTGTTCATATTGGGTTTCAAGAAATCATGGAGCACCTCTTTCTAAAAGGTGAAGTGGTTATTTCTGTTTGGATTTATTACGCCAATGCTGCAGGTATTCTGGGGCCCTGGGTTCAAATTAAACTATCCATAAAGAAGTGGTGGGATACAAATGGTAATTAAAGACAAAGATTCATCTTTCAGGAAGTTCCTACTCTCATTTTGTGGTTTTTACGGAAAAGAAGGAATGCATTAGTTCATGGAGGTTCATACTCTACAGCCAAGGTTATTTGGGATATTAATGGTTTAATTAAGAAAATTCTCAGAAAGAAGTTTGGTTATGATCAGTTACCATCTAGTTGGCCTCAAATAGTTGCTTTTTGACTTATTTAGACCTACATTTTTATCTAGATGGATAAGATGGTATCCCCCACCTAGGGGATAGTGGAAATATAACACTGATGGAACCTCGAGAGGTAATCTAGGTCGAATTTCAGTTGATTTTTGTGTACGAAATCATGTAGGTGATCTTGTGTATGCTAAGGGTTTCTCTATTCCAGATTCCACTAATCTGGTTGTTAAAGTCATTGCTATAGGAGTTGGTTTACATTATTGCTTAGCAAATCAAATTGTCAACATTATTGTGGAATCCGATTCCCTTGTAGTAGTCAACATGATTAATGGAGTGTGGGAAATTCCTTGGAGTGTGATAATGGAGGTCAACTCCATTAAAGATATGATGGATTCTTGTTCAGCAAGAGTACAACACTCCTTAGGAAAGGGAAATACTCTTGCTGATTATTTAGCTAACTTGGTTTTTCATTTTGCAGGTAACTTTGAATTCAACAGTTTTCATGAAATTCCAAGCGCAGGTAGGAAGATTATCAATCTAGACAAACAAGGCATTCCACAAATGAGGATAAGACAGTGTACATCAACTAATTCAACAAGGGATGGATCGCTACTGCAGATTACAAAGTGAATTTACAAACTCTATTAGTAGTGACTAGTTACTGGTGAATTTAGTGCAGTCTGAATTAGTTTCGTTTGGTTAACATACCATGCACCTGTGGGAATTTTTAGGTGTTACATATAGTATAAACCCAGGACTCACTTATACTAGTTGTTAATTTCTAGGTATAGAGTTTATAAAAATCAAGCACAAATTTAGAGGTATTTCATAGTCTCAAATCTGCTGATGAGGAGAGGATGGAGTACCGGGGACCTCAAATATAGCGGCGGAAGATAGACAGGGTATAATTATCAAGCAATACAATTCTTTTATACAGATTCCACTTCAGAGAAGAACAAAAATAATCATTGAGAAAAACAAAATTCCCAACTTATGGATTGCAAAGTGTCAAAATAGAAATTTCAGCATTTGGAGTAACACAAGAAGGCAAGGAGCAAGATAAGTATTAATGGACAGTAGTGGTGATTAACATTCACTAATACTGATTGATTTCTAAGTCATACAATTGAAATGGGGGTTAAGGTGAACCTGTTAGTTCTGGATCCTTGGTGGTGGTATCAATCTCCTTGAGGTTCATTCCGCTAGGAAAAAGAGATAACAGTGAAATCATTTATTTCATTTCACAGATGAGTTTAGAATAGAAAAAGGGAGGTGACTTACCATATCATCTGCAATAAATATTTATTGATTTGGAGCTGTAGAAATTTAGTTGAAACCAGTTTCATGAAGTTTGTAAGAGATTAAAGTGTCTCAGTGAAATTTGATGGATGTTCCATGGCAATAATGGCTTCCACAACTTAATGCAACAACCAGATGAGGTTGGAGCAGCAAAGATTGAAACCATATGTCTTTCAGCTTTGAGTTTTATCCACACATTCCTTTTCCTGCTTACATTTTCTGTTTTTTGTCTTTTCAGATGTCTAGATATTTCTGTTGCTTTTGTTTTGGACCCGGGTCTTGCTTAACTTGGGCCAATTTGTACATATCTTTTCTGCTCCTGAATAAATTGGGCTCTGGTCCATCTTCAATTAAAAAAAAAAAGGAAAAATGACATGGACTGACCAGTTTAAAAAAAGGAAATTTTACATATATACCAACATGTTTACTCTTAATTACCAAAAATCCCAACATTTTTCAAAATCTCCAAAAATTCCAACATCTGACCTCTGATGATACAAGTTAATCACATTAGATACATACTGCTGATACATGTATCTAATGTGATTAACTTGTATCATACATTAGATACATGTAGGGTTACATTAAATACATGTAGGATTAACTTGTATCTCATAAATAGTCCCAAATATGAAATGTTGGGATTTATGTAATTTTTCATAAGTAGGGGGATTTTTAGAAATTTTGAAAGTTATGATGTTTATTTATGTAATTTTTTGTTAAAAAAAAAAAATAGCCCACGCTATGAAAATATGGACAATTGGAGCCAGTATGCCCAATTTATTTCCTTTTTTTTTAGTCATTTGGCCCAAAATTATTCTCCTTACACAATTAAGGGGATTAAATACTCTTCACAGTAGGCTACTCTTAAATCACTTTTCTTTTCAAACTATACTTTCCCAAAAAAATGTCCGCCTCTATTATGTGTAGATTAATCTACTGTGTTTTGTGATAACAATTGAGTTAGTAGGGCACATGCAGCCTCTATACCCAATTGATACACTTTTGTACCATATTGATACACGTTTATACCCAATTGATACTCTTTATACTACATTGATACACTTTTATACCCAATTGATACTCTTTTATACTAGATTGATACACTTTTATACCACGTCGATACAGTATGTATATTACATAAATACATCTTTTACAGAGAAAATTTGTGCAAGCATATACAGTAACAATACCAAATTAATACAGTAAATCAAAATTAGTAAGTACGAACATAATTGATACTCCTTAAAATTATAGTATTAATAGTACATAAAGTAACAAAAAAAAGATCAAATCATCTTTCCATCAATTATTGTTTTGATTCAGTTCATTCTTTCTCCTTAATGCTCTTTTATATTTCTAACTTCCTCTTCCTACCTTTATTTTCTCTTCTTTTTTTCTTTCCTTCATTACTATGTTAGTTGTAAACACTCATATGATGAAGTATGTATTTACTCTTGAGTTGATGTCGTATTTATCCTGCTAAGAAAAATCACACGTTTAGTAAGGGATTGTCTAGACATGGAGTACATATAAAAATTTATTCTGCCACTTGAAAAAACCTGTAAAAAAATAATTAAATTCAGATTTTTTGAGATTTTATACAAAATTTATGAAATGAGAAAGGTAAATTGGAGTATCGAAAAAAGGTAAAGAAACAAATATTTAGGAGTTTGAATGGAAAGGAAACTGCAAATGAAAAGAAAAGAAAGAAAGGAAAATTACTTCAAGGATGTTTTTGATTTTGTTTAAGCGTATGACAGTGAAGGCTAGTTAGTGAAATTACTTTGTGTCTATTTATGATGTATTTAATTTTGACTACTATTTTTGTGATATTATTTTAGTTTTAGGTGTTATTTCTGTCCTTTGCCCAAAAAAAAACTTACTACTTTACTATAATTCTTGTTGGTAAGAATACATTATTTCTTATTTTTTTTTAGGGTAAACAACACAAATTTGGAGAGTTTGGAGCTTAATTACAGAAAATTCTGATATTTTTCATAATTGTTGAAAATCTCAATTTTGGATCTGTTGAGATACATTATTAACTTCCGATACATTCAAAAAGATACATTTTTAACTTTGTAAAGATATATAATTAGCTCCCGCTACATATTTTTTAAATTTTGCGTTTGTTGAGATATATAATACATCCAATGAAGATAAAAAAAATTCTTTGTAAAGATATATAATTAGCTCCCGATGCAGTTTTTTTATTTTTGGGTCTGTCGAGATACATAATGAGCTTTCGATACATCCAATGAAGATATATAATTAATTGAGTTTTTTATAGTTATTTTGTAAGAGTGAAAATTTTGTATACATATAATAAGTTAAGATGTATATTTATATTATTTTTCCATAATTTGCTTGCGAACCAAATGGACCACTAAAGAATTGAAAAGTTAAACAATTTATTCCCAATACCGAACAAACTTTAGCCTAAAATTTAATGCTAAAAATTACTACAATGAGCTGAGTGGCTGAAATGGTGCCACTTATGAATAATTTGGTGGATGAAATGAATGAATTGTTTTGGAGTACAAATTTTGATTTAGACAATCTATTGAAATTTATTATAGTACTGTTTATATTTAGGGGCCATTTTTCAGGATCTATGAAAAAATTATAATGTTGAGTCTTAGAACATACTATAAAAGTAATGTTGGATAGAGCATATAACACATTAGCACAATCCTAATCAATAATGATAGATAGCTATTCATCTGTAGTTCACTTTTACAGTTAATCAAAGAATTATTAACAACGAAAATTAATTTTCTTATTTTGGTTTTCTATCATTGAATCAGCAATAGTTTGATATAAGAACTATTCAGAACAGACTAAATTAAAGAGAAAGATGGAATATCGTCAATGAAAATAATAGGATATGATATCTTCAAAGATAAAGAAGGCAGTGAACTTTTTCCACATATAATACGTAGCATACATAGAGAAGAGAGTACTTTGTCTCCCTCAATAAATACCTAGAGAAAAAAAATGTAACTCATTAGTAGTTTCTTGATTTTGTAAAAAAAAAATTATTTAAAAAAGAGTAAAATTTGAAGAACGTCATTAATATCTTTTTTATTATCTAAAACAACATTTATTATCTTTTTTATTATCTAAAACAACATTTATTAGGAGCAAAATAAAAAAGCTAAACAGCCACTTATTAGAAACAGAGGAAGTACTAATTATCTGATAGTGTTTTCAGTGTTACGCATCATGAACTAAAAAGCTTAATTTAAGAAGCATTGTCTGCTTAATGAAATCTTTTAATTCACAATGATAATAAGGAAATCCAATTTGTGTTGTATCATTCTAGCCTTTCCATTTTTTATGGAGACAAAGCATTAATAGACAAATGGGGATTGGACATATCAAGATTTCAGTCTCATCCTGTCAAATCATTAATCGTAAAACTTTCACGTATTTCTATGTTCAGCCTAAGATATTAAGGTGTTAATATTCTTTTAAAACATGAAGAGTTTCTGATATTGGGAGACATGGTTGTGTGTCTAATATGTTTATTTCCCAATAATTGAAATATATAATTGTATTTGATGTGAAGAAAGTATTAGTTAAAATGCAGTTTGGTTCATTTTGGCTAGGGATTCCATCCTTTCCATGTATAAAAGTTTTTGAATGTAAGGATGAGAAATTAAGGTATCTACTACACGTTTTTTTCTATATACGTGTGGCGCACATATCGAGAAATTAGTCAAAGAAGAAAGATTTCCTCAGCTAATTCTCAATCAACACCAACTCCATCCTAGGAAAGTGTGGTTGGTTCTGTTCTTCCTGGAATTCAATGAACTTTTGTCATATTGTCATACATATAACGAACAATATATATATATATATATATGTGTGCCTCTTTTCCTCTTTAAATTTTAAAGTAATAATTAAGAAGAAAAAAGAAGAAGAAGATACTATTCAATAATTTAATTCTGATACCGTCAACATGGAAGACTCCATTTGCTTCATCTAACAATGGACTTTGGCATTATATAATTAACAAAACAATTAATTATTAGGATAACTTAATCACCGACAAAGGTTTCTTACTATCATCCTTATGAGATTCCACTAGTTAAGCTAAATATTTTTAATCGACCTAAGAGTTATGAATGTATAAACAAGTAGATCTTAGCTACATTGACCTAGTCAATAATTATTATTACCGACATATTTATACTACACAAATATTTGTCCTAATGCTATCTTTTATTTACTTTTTTTTATGGAGAAGGGTCAAAAAGATTTCTGAATTATTCGAAATGGAACAAAAATATTCCTCGTTAATTTTTTGTCTCAAAAGTATCCCTCTCTAATGAAATGACACCAAGCATGCCATGTAGACAAAATACGTCACTTGGACAGTCCAAGTCAGATCGACCATCTTTACTAAAGGTGAATGCTCTATTAAATGAGAGATTTTTCATGTGGATGTTGGCGTTAGGGGTGGACATGGTATGGTATATATCGAATATCATTCTGAAATTAAAAATTTTTATACCGTGGTATAGATGCTAATGATATTTGGTATGGTGTTTGGTAAGAGTTTTAAATTATTTTGGTATTTGGTACGGTATTTGGTATTTATGCAATAAATATCGAAATACTGTATACCGCACCGAAGTTTTTTAACAATATATAAAACCCATATACAGTATAACCTCGATAAATTAATACTCGATAAATTAATAACCTCGCTAAAATAATAATTTTCTTCGATCCCGAGTCGGGATCAACGTGGTAAATTAATAATTCGCTAAATTTATAAGATAATACAAAAAAAAAAATCATATAGGTCCCATTTGATATATAAATTAATAATTCATCTGTATCAAAATATTTCATACATAATACATAAGTAAACTAAACAGGTTTCTGAAAATATGAATCTAATGTTGTTTGTTTCTTCTTGAAATCAATATCACCTTGAATCTCATCTCTAACCCTTCTTACTGCATTAAGAATATCAGGTGTAGTCTTCTCATATTGCAAAAGGAAGTGATGTAAGGTGATTGTTGCTTTCAGAGCATCTTTGCGCGAAACTTGTTCTAATTCTACACTATCATCTTCCACTTCATCTTATTTATGTGTTTCCATAACACTCTCAATTATTTGTTCATCCGTAGGTAGCTCAAAACTCGTATCATTTTCTCCCGGATAATTCAAAACATCTTCAGCATTCATTGCATTTCGATACTTCAATCCATTGATTAGATTCTGCAATTGTTGTAAGCCATCATTATTCAACTGTTCTTGATTTTCCGAGGATTCATCATCTAACAACCTAAGTTTACAATGCTTAAAATAATTTGCAATTGTACTTGAGTTGACATCCATTTTCCATGCCGAGATTACAAGATTCATTGCATCTAAAATATTAATCTTTTCTGGATTTGAGATCCCAATTTCATAACCCTCCAAAAGATTTCGATAAAATCGCCTACGATAATGCATCTTAAAAGCTCTTATGATCCCTGCATCACAAGGCTGAATCTTTGATGTTGTGTTAGGTGGTAAAAATAATAATTCAACATTTCTCAAACCTTCGACATTTTTTGGATGAGCAGGACAATTATCAACAATTAAAAGAATTTTTCTGTCGTCCATTTTTGCATCAAGTTGTTGAACATATTCTTGTAATAGAATCCCAGTCATCCATGCTCTTTTATTGGCTCGATATTCACAATCCATGCTTTCCAAATTCACATTCTTGAAACAACGTGGTTTTAAATACTTCCCAATGATCCATAAAGGAATTTTCTCATAACCATCCTCATTACAGCAAATAACAACTGTAAGTCTTTCTTTATCTTGTTTCTTACCTTCAAGTTGCTTCGTTGCAAGAGAATGATCTGGTTGTAGCCTAAAGAACAATCCAGTTTCATCCATATTGAAAACATCTTTCTTAGCAAACTGATCAAGTTTCTCTCTGATGGATTGTACATTGCTCTCCATGGCCTCCATATTAACTGATCCACTTTCTCCAAAATGACGATATTGCTTGATACCGTGTCTTGATTTGAAACGCTCTAGCCAGCCTTGAGAAAAATAAAAATCAGGTGTATCGATGGGATACATCTTTTTTAGAAGCTCTTTTCCCTTCGTTACAATTAGTTCCCCATTCATATTAACACGCTCTTGGTAATGAATAAACCACTCGAACAGAGCCTTCTCTAATTCTGGAAATTTGACAGCTTTATGTCTTTTAGCCTCATCTTTTGGAATGTCGGCTGCTGATAGATACTCTGCTGACCTCTTGATCGTGTTTGATATTGTGGCTTGACTCACTTGCAAATTAAACTTCTCTAACACCCATTGTTGCAATTGCTTTTGAGTGCATGCTAGATTTTGTTGTTTATACTCGCACAGTTCTCTACGTATACCATTAGTCATGGTTGATTTTTTAACACCTTTGAGATGAGAAGCCATTTTTTTTGTTTTTTGATCTGAAGACTTGCATAATACATCTATTTATATAGTAACTTAGTTAATGTATGTATGTGTAACTACATTAATAATTGAGTGGATTTATACATTTTAATGAATGTAGGTACATGTAACTACATTAATAATTAAGTAGATTTATATATTTTATTAAGATATACATAGAATATTGAAAATGTATCAGCAAAAATACATGAATTTGGTTAGGTATGCATAATTAATAGTCAATGTAGAAATTAGTTTTCACGTACACCTAGGTACATTCATAATATGGACCCAAAAAGTATATAATTTATAAATTAATAATTATTAATTTATACGATTAATTAATACCTCGCTAAATTAATAAAATTTGACGGTCCCAACAGTATTAATTTATCGAGGTTATACTGTATATTATATTTAAGATTATTAAATATATTTATATATCATCCATTAGTCAATTGAACATAAAAGTAATTTTTATTTAGAAATAAATTTTTTGCGAAACTTATTATTTAGGAGTACTATGCTTAAGTTTAGGTAATGTTGTTCAGAGTTTGTATTTTGGACTACTCAATCATGATTCAGTGGCGGAGCCAGAGTTTGGGTTAAGGGTGTTCAAAAAAATGAAAAAAAAGGTTGTTGCTCCCACCAGGAATCAAACCCAGACTGTTGCTGCAGATTTGCACACCCTTGACCAATAGACTATGCTTCTTTAGATTGTCAAGAGTGTTCAACAATATGTATATAACCATAAATATCTATATTTAACGTATATACTCGGAAAAAATTCGACGAAGGGTGTTCATCTGATCACCCTTCGGTGGCTGTAGCTCCGCCCCTGTCGTGATTGAAATGTTCTTTTTGTGTAATTGATTAATAAAGGTAGTTGTTAGTCTTATATGATTGAAACGTTTTTAAAGTTTAAAGATATAGTTTTTTTTATATGAATATATGTAAGTCGAAATCAAATAAAGTATGGTTACCGAATTACCATACCGTAAAATATCGAAACCGAATTTAAAAATACCGAACCATACCGAGCTAATTTGATATGGTAATGGTATTGTTCTTTTAGATACCGAAAACCGAAGTTACCATATCGAATTTTAAAATACCGTACCGTACCATGCCCACCCCTAGCTGGCGTGGACTGTTCAAGTGGTGCTTTTTGTTCACGTGACATGCTTAGTATCATTCTGTTAGAGAGATGAATAGTTTTGAGCCAAAAATTTAACGGAGGAATATTTGTAAGCAAAAAAACTAATGAAAGATATTTTTACTTCATTTCAAATAATTTAGGAATATTTTTAATCGTTTTTCACCTTTTTTATGATTTCTAAGTTGCTTATAATTTTTTTATTACTATATTTTGATTAATAATATTTCTTTATTTCCATAAACAACAGAGAATGAACTAAGTTGCACCTTAATGGTCGAGAAGTATTCACTATTTTCTTAGACTTAAAGAGGTGATTCTGATACATGTCTTATGAACAATCATTACAAATTTTATTATTTTAAATTTTGTTTTAGGTAAGTCTATGATTAAGTTGTTGGTGACCAATTTATTCAATTGAGTGAGGCTGGCATGTACTAAGATTTTAGGACGAAGAAACGGGTTATTATCTTAATTAGGTAAATTTATTTTAGGGAGAAATAAGGCATATGCTTTAATTTGTAAATATTAATATGTATTTTTCCATAAGCATAGCTTCTTTTAAATTTAAATTAGTAATCAAATAGTGTTTAGTAGTATTTTCTACCTTGTTGGCTCTGTCACAAATTTGAGAGATGCTAAAAAAGTGTATTCAAGACAAAAAAAATAAGAGGGAAAGAGAAGCATACTGGCTCAAAGGTAAAGCCGCTAAAACATGCTTTAAGGTTCAAAAATATTATTTTTATTATATAATTAGTCTCTCCTATGTTTTACAGTTTATAGTCTATATGCAATAAATCAAATTTTATTATATAAAAATAAAAGTTTCTTTCAAGTTAATTAAAGGATGTCCATTTGTTGTAATAAAATACATTGATTTTGGTTCTCAGAATCCTATTGGTACATAATAAACTTTGGCTATTTTAATTCAAAGTTTTAAAATATTAAATACAGTTCTATAATCTTTAACTAAAAACTTAAAAATAAGATTATTAAACTTCTGATGCTATGATTGTATAAGAAAATAATAAACATTTTAAAATGTTATTGTAACTTTATAATACATGTAACAGTATTTTTCTAGTGATTATAAGAAGAATTTTATTGAAAAATCAAACGTAATTGTAACTTGCGGTATTGAAAGTAAAATTTGATGGCGAGGAAAATATGAGTCCATTCCTATGTCATTAAAATTTATAAACCTTTTTATTAAGATGACTTGAAAATGGTATTTAACTATATATAATTAATAATTTTTTAATTATCATAAATAAAATATTTCATTTTCGTGATATTTTAGTTTAGATTGCTCAGATGAGAGAGAAGATTAGATTAAGTAATTTCTATCTATCATTAATGGCAAAATACATCGTCAGACCCCTCAACTTGACACCATTTTTCACTTTGGCATCTCAAGTGGACGTTGCTCACCTTTGGTAGTTCAAATAGCCATAAAGTGTATCATTTTGGCACCTTTCGACATCAATAAAAGTGTGTGTTACACTCACTGTCAACGTGGATAAAACGTTAGTTTTTTTTTTTTTAATAAAGATCAAAACACATGGTAATTAATGGCATAATTATCCAACTCATTAATATATATACAAAATTAAATTAAAAGAATCAATTAATTGCTGACACGTGGCATTTTTCAAAATAATTATAAAATTATTTATTTTATTTGGACAACCCTCCACCCCACCTCCCACCCCCAAACCCCAAAGTCATCTTCTCCACCAGAGGCGGATCCAGGATTCGGAAGCTCCGGGTGCCACCTTATTTTGAACAATAACGTATACTCCGTACGATATTTTTAGGATAGTGGAGTCAATATTTAAGGAATAAACTATAATTATATATATCAACAAATATTTGTATTACATGAAGGCTTGCCTAGTTGGTATTGTCAAGTGTTTTGTAAGAAGAGGTCAAGGGTTCCATTCTTCATAGTGACAATATGTTTTTTTAAGAGAAAACAGACATATAGTAATACAGTGTTGAGCGGGGATAGAACCCGCGTTGCTGGAGTAAAACTCAATCATTTCGACCACTTGCACCACCAATTCCTTTGATATTGCAAGTGCCAAGAGTAATATTCATACATTAACCGATACATATACACATAAATATGCAGAGTTTCAATCGAGAAGTGCGGGTGCCGTGGCACCCCAGACCTTGTGAATAGATCCGCCCCTGTTCTCCAACCCACCCCCCCCCGATAACCCCCACCCAAAGTCATCTTCTCTATTTGGCAACACCCCCTTCCCGTCATGTTCTCCATCCCCCCTCCCACCCGAGTCATCTCATCCTCTCCATTTGCCCCTTTGAAAAGAATTTGAACACGTAGAGTCTTGAATCATTTTTTACGTAAATGAGGCTACGTAACTAATGAAGCCAACTGTCTGATTAGTGAGTCGAATGGACAAATCAAAGATTATAGTATATATGTATATCAAAGACCTTGATTAGTCATAGCTTGACCTCAAAAATTAGAAGGCATTACATGACTTTTTTTTTTCTTAACAAAAAAATGTTAAGTTTAAATCTTCCTTTAGAGGTTGGTTCCCACTTAACACTGATGTTCAATAATCTATTTTTCACGACCTGATTCAGGATCTGGCCGTGATGGGCATCCCAAGCTAACCAAGGTCGGAGATGACCCCTAACCTTACCTCAAGAGCACATCAGTAAAAACAAACAACAAAAGCCAACCAAGATAAAAAAGAGAAACATATGATTCCAAAAGAAAGTTAAGAGTCAAAACCAACTCCATAATAATATCCCGACACTGCCTACAAAAGTCTCTAATCCAAGAATACCAACTAAGCCAGGACATGTCCCCGACTATAACAAAAGAAATTCAAAAGTTCTGAAATGATAAATGTAACTAAGAAAGAGGTCAAGTCTTTTGAAGGATGGAGGCTCACCACTTCACAGCTGACCAATAGGAGTACTGAATCACCTAACACACCACATGGTCACAAGAAAAGCCATCGAAACCTACATCATGAAATGATATAGCTCGTCCGGGGACAATTAGTACAACAAGTAATGGCATGCAACCCAAGAAAAGGGAAAAAATATATGCATCTACCAAAAATCCACTCATAAACCACATGTACTACAATTATATTTATATATATATATATACACACGCAATTATATATATATATACACACATAATTATATCTATGTATACGATGTCGGGGGTAGGATCAAGGGACATAAACATGATCATTTAAGTATTTAGTACTGAACTATATAGTTCATATCGACCTAAAGACACCCACAGGCTATATGAGTCCAGCTCCCCATGCCGGAAGGGCCCAGTTCATGTTAGCCGCATATACTAGAGAAATAGGCTAAAGCCCCCAATAGTCAATTAGCCTTCCAAATTCTATTGTGCAAATATGACACAGTGGTCATAGACCCCCAACGTCGGCAAACGTGGTTTTCAGTGTGGTCCTCCTAGGACTACACCTTCTCGGTGAACTACACAATTTCCTTTAAGCCCAAATTATAGCATTTGCACATAATACCAACCATGGAGTCTTTTATTAAGGCATTTATGAATTGGTATCGTCATACCAATAAACTTGCAAGTTATTTCAATTATGCTAAAGCATAGCTATTTAACCAATTTGACTCTAAATTCCAAAATCATAGCCCTCAAGGTCATTCCAAAACCTCTTTAATCCTTTATTATTTAATGCAATGCAGTATTTAAAAAGGGTAAGTTAAAATCTATTTAGAATCCATGTTTAAAGCCAAACTAAACATAAGGGTTGAGGTTTATATCATTACCATACCAAAATTCATCAATATTGAGAAACCCAAATTACCAAATTCCACCATTATCATAATGCACAAATTCAGTTCGTAAATCATCATTTAAACCATGAATTAACCATTAAAATAAGAAAAAAAAGACCATGCAAGAGTATCACAATCCAAAAATCCTCAACCCTAGTTCAAAATCAACATTCAAGAACACTTAAATAACAATTAAATTATACAATAATATAATATTTAAATTAGGGAGTGTCCAACATGCCTTTTTGACAGGAATTATTGAAGAAGATAGGAAGATTTGAACCTACGTGTCTTGGAATTGAGAAATCCTTCTTGATGTTCGTGGGAGGAAGAGAATGGGGAATTTTGGGAAGAAATCTTTCTTGATGTTATTTGGAGGAAGAGAATGGGTAATTTTGGCATCCTTCTACTAACTTTGGATGACCTTAGGGTTATAAAATGAATTGAGGGAGTTATAGGGAGTGAAAGGACAATTTTGCCCTTAATTTAATATGGGAAAAACATGTTTTAACATTTAGGAATGGAGGGTTGAATCGTGGTCCCCATCGCATGGCTCCAACTGCGCTCTGTGACCCCAATTACATGGCCTAAATATTACCTCACGCGGCCATTGCGTACCTTGGATAGTACCTCACTAAAATGCCTATAACTTTCTACTCCGAAGTCGGATTGAGAAAAGGTCAGTGTATTAGAAAGAAAACTCGAAGGGTTTTAATTTGATATATAGTAGGACACATAACTCATTTTATTCTGGGAGTAATGGTTGTTGGAAGTTGACCCAAGTAAAATCGTATACTAAAACTCAATAGGTAGGAAAATTCTCAACTTAACTTTGAGCTAGGAAACTTTTGTGACTTCAATCAATATCTAAAGATGTTCCTACGCCAAATAGTTGATCATCCCACTTATAGTTAGATAGAAATCATTGGGTTCTGATCTATACATATATGAAGGACAGGTTCGATTTTGTAAAAACTCGAGACTACCCCTAGTCGTCACACGGTGCTTACGACCACAAAGGACTACAAGCTAACCCATGAATGATATCTACTGTGAGCATTGGACAATAATACTAAAATAAATGCAGAATAATGGGCTGAAATTTCATAAGGTTCAAAACATCTAAAATACTGATAAAATATAACATTTGTAAAACTGAATACTGCCTGAAAATCTAGTCTAAAAAGCCTCTAACTGAATTGTCTAAAAGTGGAGTTGATGGGATAATTTCCCAACTAACTCCATCTACTAAAATACTTCTAAGATGAAGTACTAAAATAAAAGCATATCCTCAATGACTGCTAAATCTGCTACTGCTGGCTAAATCTGGCTAAGCGCGGTCAGGAACCTGAGCGTCCGAACCTATGATATGAAACATCATAGCGCAAGAAACAGGTATATGATCAGTACGTGGGAATGTACTGGTATGATAAATGAGGTAAGGTTGAATGCATGGGTTCATATGCATGAACAATAACTAATTGAATGATATGCAAGAGCTGGATTAGCATACATGGAGGATCTGTAACTACTGAACATACTGTTCCTACTATGACTAAGTATACTGGAACTATATATGATAACTGATAACTGAATATACTAATAATCTGAGATCACTGATAATCTGAATTACTGTTAACTGAGTGACTGTATCTGATAGTCCTGATTCTGTAGAACTGAACTGATTTCTATTCTCGAGACTGAGACCGAAACTGAAACTGTGAGAGGTAATCATCTAATCGACATGCCCCAAATAAGATAAGATAACTGAGATGGGGTCCAATCTATAACCCCTATAAGAAGGGTGTCAGTACCGTACCACGGGTAAAGACAAGCTGAAGAGTAACCCTCTACTGGAAGGTTCCCTAAACGAGAACGGTGGTACCCTCTACTGGAGGGTAGATCACCTCATCAACCCTCAATTGGCAGGTTTGATGTCTCAAGCTATGTTGGCTACGTAGTTCTGGAATGCAAGAATTACTTCTAAGGATCACACCCTCTACTGGCAGGTGAGCCCCCATCCCTTGGGTTCACTCGGTGCTGAATCCTACTCCCAACTGAAAGACACTGAACTGTTATACTGGACTGAACTAGACTGAATTCACTAAGATTACTGAGTTTTCCTAAGTTCTGTAACTGACTGAATTCTACTTATTTTTGTAACGGATTGAGAGTATTACTGATCCTGACATGACTGATACTATTCTGTAACTGGCACCGACTCTAAATAAACAGCTACGTTATTGGGTATTAAATACCCCCTGTACTCGATAGCATGAAAAGTAAAGAAAAACATAATCTTGAATAACACAACAATGTTCACTTGGTCATAATTCATTCATAGAGACATTCCATCAAACACTTGAAATGCATTAAGTTGTACATGAATGGGGATTATATGTTAGCGTGCTATAATGGCATTATTTCATTCTCATAGACAATTTATCAAATACGTGGGAAGCATGCTTGATTCATTAAATCATAAACACTTAGGGTTAACATGGCTACAACAATCAACTTGCAAATTGAAGGATTTATCATGAATACCATGTAATTCAACACATACTAGAATCAATTCTTGGAACTTGTAATCTAAATCATGGATTAAAACTCAAACAACATCATGAACATGAATTCAATCTAATTCAAACATGGAAAATCATAAATCATAAATCTTGTATTTTGAAAAAGGATTCTTGGGGTCCATGGAAGGTAAGGATCCATGGATGAACATTTAACATACCTTAATTTGATAAGTTCTTGGAGAAATTTTTGGGATTGACCTTGATTCTTGAGAGCTAGGGTTTATTTTCTTGAGAGAGAATTATCTTTTGATTTTGAGAAAAAGTAAATATAAAGGGTTTTACATGTTTTTAGGGTTTAAATCCCACATCTGGGCAAAATAAAATTATGAGAAAAGACTGTTTTAACCCTGGACGCAACTTTAATTTTTTGAGAAATTTTCCCTATTTGGACCCCTGGCGCGACGTGACGCTATCGCGCTGAGCCACTGGAAAATGATGACTGAGAAATTGCATGGTGGTGCGATGCTGTGGTATCGCATTGCCAATTTGTTTGTGAAATGGAAGTGCACCGCGACGCGATGGAATCGCGTTGGTACACTGAAAATTGACAATTGAGAACTGGGTCTATGGCGCGACGCGCCAATATCGCGGAGCAACACTGAAAATTGACAATTGCTATTTTAACACACTCCGTGATGCGCTATTGGCCTGAATGACGATGTTTAACTACTGAAACTTAAAATTTCCATAACTTATTACTCGGTTATCGGATTTAGTCAAATTTTATATCGTTGGAAAGCTAATTAAATTTTTTACGCAATGGCAGGCTTAAATTTGAAAATTATTGAGTATTCTAAAAAAATTATTTAGGATAACTCATGTACCGAGGGTTAATCTAAGCTAGAAAAATATGGGGTATTACAGATTTTTATCCCAAAAACATGGGGTGTTACATTATCTCCCCATTGAAATCATTCATCCTCAAAATGACGGGTTGAAACATTTTGAAACTCTAGAAGTATGGAATAAAGGATGTAACTTCGCATTAGGAATTCTCCCTCAACAAAATATACAAAGGCAAAAAAAATAGCTTCATGATAGCACCAAGTAGATCATGTAAGAATGAATCATGAGATAACAAGATTTAGCATATACATGATATAGGACATGAGTTTATGGAACATGATCATTTCAAAGTAAGATATGAATTTTGCAGAAAACATCAGCCTGATTGAGATTGATACAAGACATGAAATAAGATTTTCACGGGACAAATCATGTACTACCGATGAAATATCCCGCATAATATACTACTCCATTGAATACATAAATCAATCTAAATTTCTTATTTCACTTAACTATGGCCTACAAACAAATCTTCTCCGCAACATTACTACTACAGCTTAAAATTTATTACATATCTTCTCACCTACTAAACTGGCTTATAACTAATAGATAAAAAACAAGGGAACCTCAGTGTAGTAAAAACCATATAGTGAGGATAGTCGATCTTAATCATATAACATAACCCATTATGGTCTATAGATTATTCACCTCCCTCACATCGTGTCCAATTACCCATGCATTCATCCCAACTACCTTAAAAATTATATAAACATCACTAAGTCCCTCTTTCTAAGGTTTTCCCCGAGTGAATGCTAAATTTATACATTATTAGCCAATCTATCCTCCCATTCAAAATCTATGATTACTTTTACTACTATAATAACTAGTTATCATGAGCTCCTTTTCTATTTCAACTAAAGACATTAATATTTTAACTAACCACTCTCTTTCTGTTGACTATCATAAGTTTGCTAATTTTTTATACACCTTAAACGGTACCATAAGGACATAACACCCCGAACAGTCATATAAAGGTTTCACAAATACAACTATCCTTTTTCACTGAAAAGTTATCCTCACTCCAACTTCTAAATGTATGACTTCATATTACTAATCTTGGGATCATCTTACTACTCATAGGTCATAACATCTCAATTTATATTACCTCTAGGATGTAAATACTACCCCAATATTCGGATACATATCTTTCTCCATAGGCGAGACTTCTAGGATAAAGTTTTGAAAGGGACAGAATACATATCTTACCTCGAGCTAAAATGCATGATTCATGAAGATAAATATATACACTTGAATCCATACACCTTGATTCAATCATGGAATCTTTTCAAGTCCTTGTGTTGTTTTATAACATTTTTTATGACTCAATCAGAAAGGAACATATTGTTAGGAATCTAAAATTTTGCACTTGTATCTCCTCGATAATGAGACATATACAACAATATTAGAGCAATGAAGAAATTTAGATAACATTCATATGGACAACATTATTGCACGATCTAGAGTATGAAAGAATGAGACAATTTTCTTAAATGCCTCATAGCCTCTCCTTATAAGTGTAGTGCGTTATACACCCATAAAATGAACTCTACTTGACACGACTTTGTGGACATCCAATAATCCTAAACCGTGCTTTGATACCAAGCTTGTCATGACCCAAATCATTGGTCGTGACGGACATTCCAAGATAGCCAAGGCCGTAGATGACCCCTAACCTTACCTCAAGAGCACATCGGTAAAAACAAACAACGAAAGCCAACCAGGATAAAAAGAAAAATATATGATTCCAAAAGAAAGTTAAGAGTTAAAACCAACTCCATAATAATATCCAAACACTGTGCACAAAAGCCTCTAATAGACGAATACCAACTAAGTTGGGATATGCCCCCGACTATAACAAAAGAATCCAACAACTTATAAGTTATAAATGTAACTAAGAGAGAGGTCAAGCATCCTGAAGGATGGAGGCTCACCACTTCACAGTTGACCAACAAGAGTACCAAACTACCTAACGCTGCACATGGTCATAAGAAAAACCCTCAAAACCTACATCATGAAATGATATAGCATCTTGGGACGGTCAGTATGGTGAGTACCGGCATGCAACCCAAGAAAAGGGATAAAATATACGCATTTACCAAAAATCCAATCATTAACCAAATGCATTACAATTATATATACATATATAGGATGTTGGGGTAGGGGCAAGGGACATGAATATGATCGTTTAAAGATTTAATCCTAAACTGTGTAGCTCAAACCGACCTAAAGGCACCCACGAGCTATATGGGTCTGACTCTTCCTGTTGTAAGAGCCCCAATCCATGTTAGTCACGTGTAAGAAATAGTCTAAAGCCACCAATAGTCAATTAGCCTTAAAAAATATACTATGCAAATCTGACATCGTGGTCATAGACCCTCAACATCAGCAAACGTGGTTTTCAATGTTGGTTCCCTAGGACTACACCTTCTCGGTGAACTACACAATTTTTTTAAGCTCAAATTAAAATAGTTGCACATAATTCCAATCATAGAGTCTTTTATTAAGGCATTTCTGAATTGGTATCGTCATACGAATAGATTTGCAAGTTATTCCAATTATGCCAAACCATAACTATTTAACCAATTTGACTCTAAATTGAATTTAAATTTCAAAACTATAGCCCCTAAGGGCATTCCAAAATCTCTTTATTCCTTTACTATTTAATGCAATGCAATATTTCAAACGGGTAAGTTAAACTCCATTTAGAATCCTTGTTTAAAGCCAAATTAAACATATGGGTTGAGGTTCATATCATTACCATTCCCAAATTCATCAATATTAGGAAACCCAAAATATCAAATTCCACCATTATCACAATGCACTAATTTAGTTCACAAATCATCATTTAAACCATGAATAAACCATTACAACTAGGAAAAAACTATGCAAGAGTATCACAACCCAAAAACCCTCAACCCCAGTTGAAAATCAACATTCAAAAACACTTAAATAACAATTGAATTATGCAATAATATAATATTTAAATTAAGAAGTGTCCAGCATATATTTTTTATTGGAATCTTTGAAGAAGATAGGAAGATTTAAACCTACAAGCCTTGGAATTAAGAAATCCTTCTTGATATTCTTGGGAGAAAGAGAATGAGGAATTTAAGAATCCTTCTACTAGTTTTGGATGACCTTAGGGTTATAAAATAGATTGGGAGAGATATAGAGAGTGAAAAGACCATTTTGTCCTTGATTTAATATAGGGAAAACATATTTTAACATCTGGGAAAGGAGGTTCTCATCGTAGGCCCCATTGTATGGATCCATCTATGTTATACTACCCTAATCATGTACCCTAAACATTGCCTCGTGCGGCCATCGCGCACCCTTGATTGTGCCTCACTAAAATGCCTATAACTTTTTACTCCGAACTCAAATTGGAAAAGGCTATTGCGTTGGAAAGAAGACTCTAAGATATTTAATTTGATATATATTAGTCCATGGTAATCATCTTATTTTCGGAGTAATGGTCGTTGTAAGGTGAACCAAATAAAATCGTATACTAAAACTCAATAGAGAGGAAAATTCTCAACTTAACTTTGAGCTAGGAGATTTTTGTGACTTCAATAAATATCCAAAGATGTTTACACACTAAATAGTTAATCATTCAACTTATATTTAGATATAAATCATTGAGTTTGGGTCTATACACTTACGAAGGACGGGTTTGATTTCTATCCCAAAAACGTGGTTTGTTACACTATTCCTAATGACTTTGTGGTTTTCCAGGTGGTGGAAATCAATTACCTGAGAATAGGAATGATGGAACATAGGTTTGGCATCACTATTATTGAAATATTTATGGTTCCAATTCTTCTAAATTTCCACATACAGAAGGGTAGAATTGAGTCCCAAGTAATAAGGCTGTCAAAGTTTTTGCCCTTTTGTCAAATCCAAGCTGTGTCCATGTTGGTAGGAGAAAATTTAGAAGTGGCCAGTAGTTGGTGACCAGTGGCTTCTCTGATAGCAGTGCTGCAACACTCCAGATTTTTGGTCTTAAAAATTTTTGAGTTTTCGAACTCACTTCCCTAATTACGACTGACCTTAGAGTCGTAAGGTCACCTTACGTGTCTTAAGACCTCCAATCATAGCCTAACCAGTATGTTAGCCTAAAGTTTCTGTTGTTATTACGACTAAGCGGTCACAAGTCGTAAAGACTTTATACGAGTCATATAGTCTCATTCGTAGCCAAACCAGTGTGGTGCCCAAATATTTTTGTCTTGACTATGATTGGACCCTATGAGTCATAAGGTCCGACTAGAGTCATTTTATGTGACTCATAGGTTCAATAGTGAGGGGTCTTTGAGCTATTTCTCAGACCACGAGTCGTGAAGACGACTCATATCCAGACATCGCAAGTCGTAAGTTGACTTGTGGCAGCTGGGCGACTTTTTTTGAACTTTTAAGTAGTGGCATTCTTGTTATTTCTCTCTTTCCCCACTAAGGAACCAAATCCATAAAACACCCTAGGAGTGTTATTTTCATTACTTTAATAATCAATGCATACTCTCTTCTCTCTTAAATCCTTAAGTCAATAGCACTAGGGTTTCTAAGGGATTGGCAATTAAATTTTTTAAGGGTTGATTTCTCTCCATAATTCTTGATAACTCAGGCATGTTACTCTTCCCCAAAGTTTACTTTGCTAAAATCATATATTTATAATTTTTATTCATGTGATCAAATTATGGTTGATGAATGTGGGTTGAGGGATTTGAGCTTTAATGAATGAATTATTTTTCCCATGGCTTTTATGGATGATTCATGGTTTGAATTGATGGTTTTGAACTATTTGGGGTGCATGGGTAGGGTTAATTGAAATGGGGGTCGTGGCATTTTCCCACACTAATTTAATGAATAAAGGAGAACGTGGCGTTACCCTACACTGATTTAATAAACAAAGGGAATTGAGGCATTCCCCCAAGTTAATAGAATTAAAATGGCATAATTATAATCTTGCAAGCGTAAGGGTGTGATGATGCCTATGGTGTGCCTTAATGGTCAATTCCTTGGTTAAATAGATGGGTTATGTAAAACTTGCTTTTAATTGGGCTTAATGGGGGTTATGTAGCTAAGTTATGAAGGTGGAGGTCCTGAAGGACCAATATTAAAAACTCACATTTGTCGGTCTGAGGGATTAGTATTGATGACCATGTGTATAGTTTACACTATTGATATTTTTTTGTATCCTAGATTGACGTGGGTTTGGGGAATTCCCTGGTCTTCTTTGATACCTCTAGTTCGTGCGGCTAATATGCACTGGGCCCTTTCAGTAGGGGAGATAAACCCATATAGACCGTGTGTGACTTATTATGACGGCTAAGCTATATAGTCAAGGCTAATGTTTTACTTTCATGCTAAACATTGCTCCCTATCTCAGCCTGTTATATATGTGTGTGTGTGTGTGTACAATGTGTGCATGTAAATTTTACTGTGGTTTTGATTTGGAATTACTTTACCTCTTCCCTAGTTATATGATAGCGCTAACCCTGCTAACTATTTCCAGACGTTGTATCCCCACGCGATGCAGGAATAGAAGACACTTTTACTTTTTTTATGCGGTGATAGCGTTCTGGGTTGTCAGTAGTCAGCTTTGAAATGGTGAGCTTGCATTCTCTTGAAGGGTTTTTATTTTGAAGTCTTGTTTTATTTATGTCTTATACTACTTCTATTGGATTCTTTTGGCTATCGTCGGGGGGCATGTCCTGACTTAGATTGGTTTTGGTCTACTTAGAGGTTTTGTAGATTATTGTGGATTGGGATGTCACTGAATTCTTAGAACTTTACTTATTATTGGTTAGGCTATCTTGTTATATGTTCTGAATTTATCCGCTCCTAGTATGTTATGTTTTATTTGACAAGGCAAAGGGGGTGGTCCCTGGTCCTCGGCATACTTGAGATATCCGTCATAGCCAGGCCCTGGTTCGGGTCATGACAAAGTTGATATCAGAGCCTAGGTTCATGTCATTGGGTGTCCATGAAGCCGTGTCAAGTAGAGTCTCTTTATGGGTGTATAGCGCATCACACTTATAAAGGAAATGCTACAAGGCACTTAGGAATATTTTTCTTTCTTGTGTTCTACTTTTGGGTTGTAGAGTCTAGGATGTTGAAATCTCCTCTAATCCCTATTTGTTCACATTTTAGATTATCCCTCTGGGGAGATATGATGCTCGTGGAAACTTTTCTATCCCACTGGAGGAATATATGGACAAAACTCATCCTACGTATGGGGTACAGACCTAATCTAGGGTCCCTGCTTTGAATTGCCCCCGTGGAGTTCCATCGGTTCCCACTAGTCCCCCTCAAACTCCTCAGGGTAAAGTGTCTAATATTGAGTTTTTCCAGTTGATACATTTACTCACTAAGCTTATGCCCTTCCAGACACTCCAGTCTGAGCATGTTGCTTCTGTCACTCCTTTTTCTGAGGCCACAAAGGTAGGCTAGTTTATAAGGTTGAGTACTTCGACTTTCACTGGTTCCAAGGTTAAGGAGGATCCTCAAGGATTCATAGATGAGATAGAAAAGATTTTTCAAGTGATGCATGCTTTTGACTTTAAGGATGTGGAGTTCACTGCCGCATATCAGTTGAAGGATATAACATATCAGTGGTATGTGGAGTGGGAATAATCGAGAGAAGATGATGCTGAGCAAACTATGTGGGATGACTTTAGTAATTTTCTCGATAGCTTCTTTCCTCTGGAGTTGATGAAGGCGAAGGCCGAAACGTTTGTGAATCTGAGGCAAGAGAGAATGATTGTGAAAGAGTACACCTTGAAATTTTATCAGTTATCTCTTTATGCTCTGGAGTTGGTATCATCTATGAGAGATAAGATGAGGAAACTTACTTTGGGTTTGTCTGGGAACTTGGTGTTGGAGTGCAAGGCCGTTTTGCTGAATAATGACATGGATATCTCTAGGCTTGTAGTGTATATGCAATAAATTGAGAAGAAAAAAAAGAAACAAGTTGAAATAAGGGAAAGACAAAGTAAGAAATTTAGGTATCCTAAGTCGGGTGGAGGTCACCAGATAGTGGTAGAGATGGCAGGCAGTGGTCTAAGAAGAAGTGGGGAAATTTAGGTTCTTATTCTATGGCTAGTGCTCCATATCTGAAGCCATCTGGTGATCGTCGCTTTCAGAGTAACAGTGGGTTTAAGGTACAAGGTGCCTAATCTCAGTCCAATGGGTCTTAGTCAGCTCCATCATATTCTTCTTACAGATTTTGTGAATAGTTGCACCATGGTTTTTGTAATAAGGGGAGAAATAAGTGTTTCAAATATGGCTAGCCTAGCCATATTCAAAGAAACTATCCAGCAGGCGATGGCGCTACTGGAGCTAATAAGGTTCTGGTTGCTTCATCTTTGGACCAGCACCCAAGGGTGTTATTTTGGGTACTGACATTGGTTAGAATTATCTATATTCTTTCGCCACCCATCAAGAATTTGAGGCTTCTCCTGATGTTGTCACTGCTACGTTATAACTTTTATCTCATGAGATGTATTATCTACTTGATCCAGGGTCTACTCTTTCTTATATGACCCCTTATGTGGTGATTCACTTAGGTTTCGTTCCTGGGTGTATTTCTGATATTTTTTTATGTCTACTTTGGTGAGTGGTTCTGTTGTGTCTTAAAAGGTCTTTAGGGGTTACGTGGTATCTATTTGTGGTTGGGAGATGCTGGCGGATCAAATAGAGTTGGATATGTTAGACTTTGATATTATTTTGGGGATTGATTGGCTCCACTCATGCTATGCGTCTCTTGATTGTAGAACTCAAAGCATCAGTTTCCAATTATAGGATGGACTGGTGATTTCGTAGGGATAGAGCTCTTTAGTACCTAAGGGGAGGTTCATTTCTTATCTAAGAGCCCAAAAATTAAATTAAAAGGGGTGTTTATATTATTTAGTTCGGGTTAATTATTCTGATTCTGAAAGTCCTTCTTTGAAATCTGTCCCTATAGTCAATGAATTTTCTGAAGTATTCCCTGATGATCTTTCTAGTATTTCTCCTGATAGGGAAATAGACTTTGGGATTGATCTTCTACCGGATACCCATCTTATCTATATCCCTCCTTACAAAATGGCTCCAGCTAAATTGAAAGAGCTTAAGAAGAAGTTGAAAGATCTTCTTGATAAGGGTTTTATTTGCCCTAGTGTTTCTTCATGGGGGTGCTCATGTGCTTTTTATGCGTAAGAAAGATAGATCCCTCCAAATATGTATAGACTATCGATAGTTGAATAAGGTAACGATAAAGAATAAGTATCATCTTCCTAAGATTGATAATATGTTTGATCAGTTTCAGGGTGCTAAATATTTTTCTAAGATTGATCTATGGTTGGGTTATCATCATTTGAAGATAAGGGGGATATATATCTCTAAGACTACTTTCTGAACTTGGTATGGCCACTATGAGTTCTTGGTCATGTCCTTCGATTTAACTAATGCCCTGGTAGCATTTATGGTCTTATGAACCGAGTATTCCGCCAGTTTTTGGATTTATTCATCAGTGTGTCTATTGATGACATCTTGGTATATTCTAAGAGTGAGGAGGACTATTCTACTCACCTTCGTATAGTATTTCAGCCTCTTAAAAATCAGCGGTTGTATGCTAAGTTTTTGAAGTGTGAGTACTGGTTAAATATTGTTACTTTGTTGGGTCATATGGTTTCTAGTGAGAGAATCATGGTGGATCTACAAAAAGTTGAGGCAGTTAAGAAGTGGCCTAGACCCATGTCTCCAACCGATATTCGAAGCTTCTTGTGTTTAGCCAGGTATTATAGGAGGTTTGTGGAGAGTTTCTCGTTGATCGCTGCTCCATTGACTAAGTTGACTAAGAAGAAGGTGAAGTTTCTATGGTCCAATGCTTGTAAGGTTAGTTTTGAGAAGTTGAAGAATAAGTTGACTTCAGCTACGGTTTTGACCCTACCCGAGGGTACAAATGGCTTTGTTGTTTACTGTGATGTGTCCCTTGTAGGGCTGGGTTGTGTGTTGATACAGCATGGTAAGGTGGTGGCCTATGCCTCTAGGCAGTTAAAATTTTATGAAAGGAAATATCCAACTCATGATTTGGTATTATTAGCTGTAGCTTTTGCTTTGATGATTTAGCGTCATTATTTGTATGGGGTTGATGTTGATATATATTCTGACCAAAAAAGCTTGTAGTAGGTGTTCACCCAAAAAGAGTTGAATCTCAAGCAAATAAGATGCCTTGAGTTGCTCAAAGATTATGATATGAGTCTCCACTATCATCCGGATAATGCTAATATGGTTATTGATGCTCTTACCAGGTTATCTATAGGGAGCTTATCTCAGATAGATGAGGAGAAGCGAGGTTTGGTAAAGGATATTCCTTATTTGTATATTCTTGGAGTTCGTCTTTTAGACTCCAAAGATGGAGGTGTGATTATTCAAGAGGTGATGAAGTCTTCTCTTGGTACTGAGGTGAAAGAGAAGCAGATTTTAGACCATATCTTAATGCAGATTAAGGATGATGCGGGTCAGCAGAAGGTGGTTACTTTTGAGATTGGTGGTGATGGTATCTTGAGATACCAAAGTATATTGTGTGTTATCGTTATTGATAGGCTGCGGGAAAGAATCTTGGGTGATGCTTATGAGTTGAGGTACACGATTTATCTTGATTCGGTGAAGATGTACCATGACTTGAAGGAGATTTATTAGTGGAACAACGAGAAGAGAGATGTGGCCAATTTTGTGGCTAAGTGCATAGTTTGTAAACAAGTGAAAGTAGAGCACTTAAGGTCGGGTGGTTTGTCTTAAAAGATTGAGTATCCTGTGTGGAAATGGGAAGTGATTAGTATGGATTTCATTACTGGTCTTCTGCAGTCTCGTAGTCAGTTTGATTCAATTTGGATCATCATGGATAGGATGACCAAGTCTGCATATTTTTTCTAGTGGGGACTAATTATTCTGCTAAGGATTATGCTAAGCGTTTCATTTAGGAGATCATCAAGTTACGTGGTGTGACTATTTATATTATATCTGATAAAGGTACGCAGTTCTCTTTGCAATTTTTATGGTCATTCCAAAGAGGTTTGGGAACTAAGGTGAACCTTAGCACCATTTTCCACCTTAGACGGATGGACAAGTGGAAAAGACTAGTCAGACTTTGGAGGACATTCTAAGGGCCGGAGTGATTGACTTTGGTGGTAATTGGATTGATGATTTGCCTCTCATCGAGTTTTCTTATAATAACAACTATCATTCTAGCATTCAGATGGCTCCGTTCAAGGCCTTGTATGATAAGAGATGTCGTTCTCCTATTGGGTAGTACAAAGTCAGTGAGACTAGATTATTTAGTCCTTAATTAATTCATCATTCTATGGAGAAGGTGAAGGTGGTTAGGGATACGCTTAAAATCGCCCAAATTCCCTAAAATTCCTATACAGATGTTTGGCAAATGGAGTTTGAGTTTTATGTTGGTGATTAGATGTTCTTAAAGGTGTCTCTTATGAAGGGAGTAATGAGGTTTGGAAAGAAGAGGAAGCTCAGTCCTTGGTATGTGGGTGATCCTTCCTTGGTTGTTCCCTTGGAGAGTGTTGTTGTTTCAGATTCCTTATTTTATGAGGAATTCTGATTGAGATTCTGGATAGGAAAATCCGTCATTTGAGGACTAAGTATGTGGCTTCGGTGAAAGTACTACGGAGGAATCATAAGGTTGAAGAAGCTACTTGGGAAGCTGAAAAGGACATGAAGTCTAATATCCATTCCTGTTTCCCACATTAGATAATCGTGTTTAAAGTATGCGTATTCCTTAGTATTTTTTTTCTTTCTTTGTTAAAAAAATTTCGGTTGCATTTCTTTGTTAAATTGTGCTAATGAATGCCTTGACTCATTATTCGAGGACGAATGATCCGAAGGGGAGAATGTAACACCCTAGATTCTTGGGGCTAAAAATTTCTGAGTTTTTGGACACACTTCTCTGATTACAACCGACCTTACGAGTCGTAAGGTCACTTTAAGGGTCTTAAGACCCCTAAAATTAGCCTGACCAGTGTGTTAGCCTGAAGTTTTTATTGTGATTACGACTAGGGGTTCACGAGTCGTAAAGACTCTATACGAGTCATTTAGTCTCATCCGTAGCCAAACCGGCGTGGTGACCAAATGTTTTCGTCCTGACTACGACAGGACCTACGAGTCGTAAGGTACAACTATGAGTCTTAGTGTTTGACTTTTAATGTCAACAGTGAGGGTTCATTGAGCTACTGCTCAGACCACGAGTCATGAGAACGACTCGTAGCCAGACATCGCGAGTCATAAGTTGACCAGTGATGACTAGCGACCTTTTCTGCACTTTTAAGTAGGGGCATTCTTGTCATTTTCCTCTTTTCCCACTTAGGACTCACATCCATATAATATCCAAGAAGGGTTATTTCCATCACTTGAACAATCAAATACATACTCTCTTCTCTCTCAAATCCTTAAATCAAGAACACTAGGGTTTCCAAGGAATTGGCCAGTAGAGTTTCCAAGGGTTGATTTCTCTCCATAATTCTTGATATCTCAGGCATGTTACTATTCTCTAAAGTTTATTTTGCTAAAAACATATATTTAAAATTTTTGAAAAATAGCTAGGTAGACCCTTGTACTTGTCTGAGTTTGTAAAGTGAACGTCTCTACTTAGACTTTTTTCATCTGAACTCCTGAACTCATTAAAACACAATATTTCAAACCCTATTTTGGTGTGTGTAACACAATTGCTGTCACGTCAGCTTTCACATTATTTTTAAATGTTGCATTAAATTCCATGTCATTTTTAAAATATCATATAAGAAATTAAATATTAAGTAAATTTAAATTGAGAAAGTAAATTAAAAAAATTAAAAGGTGAATTAAAAATGAAACAATTAAATTAAAAATGAATTTTTTTTCAATACTTCCTGGAACTATTGCAATTTTCAGCGGGTTGTTGCCGCAATCGACAATAGGGGCCGGGTTTAGCTATTTGAGGTTGTTAATGGAGTTTTGGGTCATATTTTTGGTGGGATGGAGAAGATGGCATGGTTTTCCGATTGGTTTTTGGCGAGAACTCGCCGATAACAGTGAGATTTCCTGTGTTTCCCCTCTTTCTCGCATCTCTCTCCAACCACTCTTCTTTTCCTCTGCTTTCTCTCTCAATTCTTTCCCTCTTTGAATCCCTTTCTTGACTTCCCTCTACTCTCCCTTCATTCTTTTTGCATCTTCTCTTATTTCCCCCCCTTTTTTGCTCAATTTGTATGTGTGAATCTGTAAATTTGATGTGTGTGGATTGCTATGTGTGTATATCATCTTATGTGTCTATATGATGTGGTTGTGTGTGTTCTGTTTAGTGTGTATTTGTTCTTATTTAATGGAAAAGCCTAGGAGTATATCTCTTACGTCGTCATCTTCCCTGTGTGATTCTAATATGTGTGTATATATTATAGAAAAATGGAGAAAAGTAGGGGTCCTTCCCCGAGGACGGTGGCAATGGTGCGGAGGAGGAGAATCGAGGAAGGTTTAATGGTGGCGGTGGCAAAGCAGCTTAGGGCTACAATGGTGTTGCATAAGGGGCTGCAATGGTGCTGCGGGGTGCGGGGGTAGGGGGCTTTTTGTTTCTTTTTTAATTTTCTTAATTGTTTAATGTAAAAAGACCAAAAAATGACCCTCACTCTCCCCATGTGCATGCAGTCACGCAGTTTATCCAACTCATCCAATTTTGTGCCACATATTGGTCAATGGTCAGAGGGGTTTGAAATATTGTGTTTTAATGAGTTCAGGGGTTCAGATGACTAAAGTCTAAGTAGAGACGTTTACTTTACAAACTCAGACAAGTACAAGGGTCCATCGAGCTATTTTGCCTACAATTGTTATTTGTGTGATTAAATTATGGTTTATGAATGTGGGTTGAGGGTTTTTGAGCCTTAATGAATGAATTGTTTTTTCCATGGCTTTTACGGATAATTCATGGTTTGAATTGATGATTTTAAACTATTTGGGGTGCATGGGTAGGGTTAATTCGAATGGGGGTTGTGGCATTACCCCACACTAATTTAATGAACAAATAGGGTTGTGGCATTCTCCTACACTGATTTAATAACAAAGGGGATCGATGTATTACCCAAAGTTAATGGAATAAAAATGGCGTAATTATAAGCTTGCAAGCGTAAGGATATGGCGATACCTATGGAGTGTCTTAATGGTCAATTTCTTGGTTAAATGGATGGGTTATGTAAAACTTGCTTTTAATTGGGTTTAATAGGGGTTATGTATCTAAGCTATGAAGGTGGAGGTCCCGAAGGACCGTTATTGGAAACTCACATTTGTCGGCGTGATGGATTGGTCTTGATGACCGTGTGCATGGTTCACACTATTGATATTTATTTGTATCCTGAATTGACACGGGATTGGGGGATTCCCTAGTCTTTCTTGATACCTCTGGTTCGTGCGGCTAATACGCACTAGGACCCTTTCAGCAGGAGAGTTGAGCCCATATAGCTCGTGAGTGCCTTATTATGATGGTTAAGCTACATAGTTCATACTAATGTTTTACTTTCATGCTAAACGTTGCTCCCTATCCCAGCATGTTATATATGTGTGTGTGTGTGTACAACGTGTGCATATAGATTTTACTATGGTTTTGACTTAACATTATTTTACCCATTTCCTGAGTTACATGCTAGCACTCATCCCATTAACCATCTCCGAACGTTGTATGCTCATGTGATACAGGAACCGAAGATACTTCTACTTTTCATGAGCAGCGATAGGAGTCTTATTTGAAGTAGTGAGCTTTCATTCTCCGGAAGGGTTATCATTTTGAAGTGTTATTTCATGTATGTCTTAGACCACTTTTATTGAATACTTTTAGCTATCATCGGGGGCATGTCCCGTCTTAGATTAGTTTTGGTCTCCTTTGAGTCTTTGTGGATTAATGTGGATTGTGGTGTTGGTGAATTCATAGAACTTTCCTTATTATTGGTTATTCTATCTTGTTATATGTTTGAAATTCATCCGCTTCTAGTATGTTTTGTTCTATTTGACTAGAAAAAGAGGGTGGTCTCCAGTTCTCGATAGACTTGGGATATCCACCACGAACAGGCCCTGGTTCGGGTCGTGACAAGTGCACCAAAAATCCTTGGAAAGGGGGAAATCATACAAGAAGTGGTCAGTATCCTCTATGATGTTTGTGCTTTGACTGCACATAGCAATGATGTTGATTCTCCTTTGATCAAGGAGGGGGGAATTTATTTTTAGTAAGGTGGCCAATTAAAATATAATGGAGGGAGTACTTAGTATGGTGTGGGTCGCGCGTGTACTGGGACAAGCATGCTACTCTGAGTTATAATTAGGGGTGGCAATTTTAGCTCATATTAGTGAAATGAGTCCATTTAACCCATATTTATTGAGTTGAATCACTCATATTTTGAATGGATAAATACGGACTTCAACTCATTTAAAAAGCTAATACAAATATAGATAAAGTGGGTAAAATATAGGTATCCATTTAGGCACAGAGATCGCCCACCTATGCTTAAAATTTCTAATTGAAGGGTAGGAGTGGGGTGCTAGGTTGATTGGAATTGGAGGGCGGGCAAATAAAAAAAAATTAAATATGGAGGTTGAGGGTAGGGATGTGTGAGACGGTGGGGGGGGGGGAGGGGATAAAAAAATTGGGGCTGGGGTAAGAAATTATTTTTTAAAATAAAAATTAGTTTTTTTAGAAAAATAGTTTTTTTTTTTGGGGGGGGGGGGATCGGTGTAGGGGTGTGAGGGTGCACGGGAGGGGGGCTGGGAGGGTGGAGAGTAACTTTTTTTAAAAGAAAAATATATATTTTTTAGGGGGGCGGTAGAGGGAGGAGGGGTGCAGGGGGTGGGAGGGTGAGGTAGGGGATAAAAAATTCAAGTTGATATACATAGAATTTCTAGGTTTTTGGATTTAGGAGTTAAAGTGTGTTGGAAGCATTTTTACCCAATTCATATTTGACCAAATTCATATTTACTCATATATTATATGGGTGGATTACAATCCATTTCATTTAATCTCAATTCATATTCAATCCATCCAAATTTAATTCGATCCACCCATTTGCCACTCTTAGCTATAATTAATATGATTATGCTTCTCTCAGTTATAACATGACATTGTTGAGTTTAAGAGCATGAATCAGAATTGTTTTTTGTTATAAACTAATCAGTTATAACATGGCATCCTAGTATGTTTGTTATAACTAAAGCATGATGGAGCTATTTGATATTACAATACGTGTTAGATATTTTTGTGTATGTGATTTTCATCAAGTTATGTCTGCACTATATGATGTATTTTCTCTACTTGAAATTCATCAAATGCTATTGGTTTAGATGTCGTGCCGGCTAAGGCCTATGGTGTTTGTTTAGCTGTCCTATCGGCTAAGGCCTATGTTTTGATTTAGTCATCCTACTACCAAAAAAAAAAATAGAATTAGCAGCAAACTTCGTCACTTATTCATTGCTAATTTGCGCATTGCTATTCATCACTAAATAGAGTTAGTGGTGAAAATATTTTTATTAAATGGATAGAATGCAAAGTGTAAAGCTTCTTTAAGCTTATCCAAAAAGAGAAGTCCAAATACGTTGTTATCAAAAACATTTACAAAATATATTGTTAGAAAATGTAAATTCTTAATTCTTTTGTAACAATGTCCTATCAATTCTCCTTGAATGGACGAATTCATTTGGTGAAATAATTTTCGTTTAACTGGTGAGTTAATTCATCCAATAACCATTAACTCACTCTTGTAACATATTTCATTCCTCACCTATATTAACCACTTCATTTGTGCACAAAAGTAACACCAACAAATTGAAAGAAAAATACCTCCCTCCTTTCTTCCTAAGTTCACTATTTTTGAGCAATAGTTTTGAGCAACATCTAAACTTCCAGCTACAAGTGCTCGTGTTTGGAAGTAGTTGTGGAACCTATGGGAGCGACCGGCTAAAAAAATTTGCACCGGAGTTGGGCCAAAATCGCTTTCAAGGCAGTGGCTTGCTACGACACAATATTTATGACAATTTTATTACTATTATTAATTCCAGTTTCATATCAATATTGTAATAACATTTTCAACAATTTGAAAGTTATTTTACTTACATACAATATTGATAAATGGTCATTTCTTTGAACAAATTTTTTTCTTATTTTTCAAAACTTAAGTCATTGAACGAAAATAAATTTAAACATTGGTCACAAAAACTTCTGATTTTCTTTCAACAATTAGACATTGATTATGTTTTATTTAATGAACCTCTTATAGATGGATCTAACATTGTTGTGGTTGATGATGTTGCTGAAAAGAAACTTGAAAAAAATGAAAAAATAGTTAAAGGACATTTGTTGAACCATATGACTAATTCTTTCTTTGATTTATTTGTTACTTAGAAATCCGCTAAGAAAATATGGGATAGTTTAAAAGACATATGGTGTTGATGATGTTGGAAAGAAAAAATATGTTGCCGGACAATAGAAATTTTAGATGGTTGATAATAAATCAATCATGAAATAAGTTCACAAATATGAAAATTTGTGTGTTAATGTTCTCAACGAAGGCATAAAGATATGTGAGATTCTTCAGGTTAATATTCTACTCGAAATATTCGCACCATCCTGAAGTGATTATAAAAATTAATTGAAACATAAGAAAAATAATTTAACTCTCCAAGAACTTATCATTCACATGAGGAGTGAGGAGGCAAACCGTCTCAAAGATAAGATGGAAGCTCTTTCTCTTAATTCTTCTAAAGCTAACCTTATGGAATCTTCTGGTACTATTGCAAATGACAGTTTTGACGACAAACAAAAGAATGTCCAGAAAAAATAACAAGTGAAGAAGAAAAATATTTCAACAAGCCAGAGATTCAAATTAAAAAATTAAAGGGACCCTATTTTGTCTGCGAAAAACTTGGCCACCAAGTTGCCCAGTGCTATCTAAGAAAAGAACAAAAGTCAAAGCAGGTTGACACGATTATGTCCAAGCTCATCTTGCTGAGGGTGATAAAGTAATTATTGTAGTAGTCGCCTAGGTAAATCTGGTAGCTAACAAGACTGATTCGGTGTTGGACACAGATGCTTCAAGGCATTTCTGCACCAACAAACAGGTATTCCATGACTTTGAGAAATTAACCGATTGAGAGTGTGTCTACATAGGTAACTCCACTACTGCTGGAGTTATGGATAAAGGAAATTTTTTACTTAAATTAACTTTTGCAAAAATATTAGCCTTGAACAATGTTCTATATGTTTCCTCGCTCCGTAGAAACTTAATTTTTGAAGCACTTCTCAATAAAGTAGGTCTTAAACTTATTTTTAAGATGATAAAATAATTATTTATCATGGAGGAGACTTTGTTGGTAAGGAATACCTTAGTGAGGAATTATTTGTGCTGAACATTGTTAAAGTGATTCAATAATGCAAGTATTTTTAATTTTGCTAATATTGCTAAGTATATTTATTTGTGGCATAATAGTCTAGGTCATGTTAATATTGCTTCTATTAAAAAAATTAGAAAAATAAAATTAATTCATGAGGTAAATATTGACGATATTTCTAATTGTCTTGTCTGTGTAGAAGCAAAACACGCCAAAAAAACTTTTTAAATATGTTACTAGTAGAAAGATTGAATTGCTTGAACTAGTACATTTTGACTTAGTAGATTTCAAGAAAATTATTAGTAAAAATAGAAAGAAGTATTATATCACTTTTGTTGATGATTTTTTTAGGTACACTAAGGTATATATCCTCAAGTCTGAGGATAAGACTGAAAGCATGTTTTTAAAATTCAAAGCAGAAGTAGAAAATCAATTAGACAAGAAAAATAAGAGATTTAGATCTGATAGGGACAGTGAATATAGTACTAAAATTCTAGAATATTTTTGTGAGATAAATGATATTATTCATGAGTTTAGTGTTCCCCATACTCCCCAACAAAATGGCGTAGCCGAATGAAAGCATAGATACCTTAAGAAAATGATGAATTATATGCTTGTAAGCTCGTATCTACCTGACTATGTGTAGGGGGAAGTTGCATTATCTGCATGGTATATTCTTAATAGAGTCCCTCATAAAAAGTTAGACAAGACCTCTTACGAGTTATGAAAAGGGTTTGCTCCTAACTTGAAATTTTTGAAGTGTGAGGATGTTTGGCTAAGGTTAGTCTACCTGATTTTAAATGTATAAATGTAGGCTCTAAGAATTTTAACACTATCTTTATTGGCTATGCTCAAAATAGTGTTGCATACAGATTTATGTCATTAACTGATTATTCTATTTGTGAATCTAGAGGTGCGAATTTTTTTTAGCATGTTTTTTCTTTGAAAAATGATGTGCCTAGTAATGAAAAAATAATACTTTTATATCTATGACTATTAACTCTCATATTATGCCTGCATCTAATGTTATTGTTAATGAGCATGAAAATAAACTTAGAAGGAGTAAAAGACGTAGAACTGAGACTAGTTTTTATTCTAATCTTATCACAACCTTATTAACATAAAATTTTGATATTGATACTTTAAATGATGAATTATTATCTATCTACTGAATAGAAGAATATCTTAAGATTTATGATGAAGCAATGAGTTCAATAGATGCAATATTTTGCAAAGAGGTTATTAAAAGTGAGTTAGACTCTATTGTCTCTAATCACACTTGAAACTTGCATGATTTGCCTAAAGGTTAATAAATTTTCTTCTATTTTAGAAGGGTTTTTTATGCAAACTAGATAATTGATAATGATGAAGTCAATTCCTCCAGTGGCTATGTGTTTACTTGGGTGCAGGTGTTAGTTCATGAAAGACTTTAAAGCAAACTTATATAGTACATTCTATCATGAAATCTGAATTCATTGCTCTCAAGTTAGTAGGACAAGAAGCTGAGTGGCTGAGAAACCTTTTGACAGATGTGCCATTATGAGGAAGGCAAGTGTCATCGGTTACTTTACGTTGTGACTCTCAGGCGATAATTGAAATTGATAAAAATAGTGTATATAATGAAAAAAGTAGACATGATGTAGTTAAGCAATTGTTAAAACATGGTGTTATTTTTTGAAATATGTAAGGTCCATATGAAATTTGACGGATCCTATGACCAAGGGTTGGACAAAAAAAATAGTCCTTGAATCGTCGAGGGTAATGGAGCTAAAGTTCATGAAATGCGGTCAAACGTAGCTATATAGTCCTTCAATAAATGCTACATATCCTATTCCTATGGAGTGATGTAATGTATTAAAAGGTTGAGCTTATTTTTACTCTTAATGATCCATAGCCTTAAAGTGGTCGATGAGATAGACTTGGTGGATTACCTATGTGAGTGTAAAGGGTTATTCACCTTTTTATAAAAGATTTGGATCGTATTTCTAGAACACTCATGAGTCTCAAGGTCTGTGCATGGTCATATAAAAGCAAACTGATAATATCAGAGAGGTTGTTTAAAATCAAGAATATGATATGTATGGTGGAGTTCTCAGCTTATGTCTATCTAGTTCAAGAATACTTCACTTTTTAAATATTTGTTGTTGTCTTATATCACTACGTGTCAATTCAAATCGAAAGATATTGACACTTATGTATATGTTCCTTTTATTTGCCCCAAAATATTTCTATTCTTGTCTTTGCATTTGTCGGAGATTGAAAGTATTTTTATTAAATAGTTAGAATGCAAAGTGTAATGTTTCGCTAAGCTTATCCAAAAAGAGAAGTACAAATACGTTGTTACCAAACACAATTACGAAATACATTATAAGAAAATGTAACTTCTTAATTGTTTTGTAACCATGTCCTTTCAATTCTCCTTGAATAAATGAATTTATTTTGTGAGAGAATTCTTGCATAACTGATAAGTTCATTTATTCAATTCACCATTAACTCACTCTTGTTACATTCTTTGTTCCTCGCCTATATAAACCACTCCATTTATGAACAAAAGTAACACCAACAAAGTGAAAGAAAAATATCTCCCTCCTTGTTTCCTAAGTTCACTATTTTTGGGCAATAGTTTTGAGCAACCTCAAAATTATCAACCGTGAGTGCACGTATTTGGAGGTTTTGGATTCTAAGTGTAAATGTGAATGGAAAATAAAGAAAACAAATGGAGAAAAAGGTGAAGAGTGTTTTCACTTTAAGAAAGTGAAGTTCTCTCACATTGGTGAGAAAAAGAAACTTTCTAAGGCTTATATTGAGAAGCATTTCTTCATATGGATAGTGAGGCAAGAACAAGACATGTTCCGTGTCATTCGTCATCGCTCGCTTAGTTTGGCCTTGAATTTAGATTTGGATTTGAAAAGTGATCGATCGAGAGATTATCTTTATAGACAAAAATTATTTGAAGCTTGAGAATTAGTGAAGTTTTTAATTCAAAAATTCAATAGAAAATATTTCTCTATTTACGGACGCACATGGCATGTGAGAACGCAGTCACAATGCACCTTGAAGGGACATGGCCCTTTGAGACACTGTTTAAAAATGAAATTATGACTTGTGCTTCATCTGCAGACACAGGTCCAGCTTAGGACAAGCCAAAACATTCTGATTTTGCGCAAAAATGCAACCTGCGCACGCAGGTTCTACGTAAATGAGGTGACTTTTAAAAACAGTGCATTTTTCGTTAATCATTATTTTCTTTCTAAAGAACTAACTTTTGGCTATAAATACTTGAATTTTTTCTCAGGTAAAGGTACAAAAATTTGAAGAGAAAAACATCTTCTTCTTCTTCTTAAAACTCTAGTGTAATCTTCAAACTATTGAGTGAGTTTGTTGTTCAGAAAATTTGAGGTACCACTCTTTTCTTAAGAGAATCATTTTATTCTGAGAGGATATATTCCATTAACCTCGGGCACTTGAGGAGAATAATTTTTTTAAGGATACACCGTGAATTCGATGGAGTGGATTCAATCATTTATGTCTTTATCTAATCTTCTTAAAGTTGGTTTTTAATATTTTTTCAGAAAAATAATTTGAACTTCATATTGATAGTTCTTCATCTGCTTGAACTTGTGTTTGAAGTTCGTGAAATTTTATTTTGATAGTTCATAAGTTGGTTGAACTTGTGTTGAAGTTATTGTGGATTAAATACAAATTTTGTACCTAGAATAACAATCTTAAGAAATTTATTAATAATTTTAATTTTTGAGTTTCTAGAGATTAAAACTTCTTGTTTTCTACACTGTTTGAACTTTATAGTGATTTGAAGATATAAAAACTTCATCACAGGTTAATGTTCATTCAGTTGATGATTAGAAGAACATAAAAGCTTCAAGATTAAACTAGAAATAAGTTGTTTAAAGTTTTTAAAACTTTATTGTTAGTATTCTAACTTACTAAATTGGTTGTCTCTTTGTCATAATAAAAATGACTATTGAAAATCAAGTTAATGTTGGAATGATCAATGTCGCAACAACAGATATTGCTACTTAAAATCGCTCGAATTCTGCTCCGCCAAGGCACTGACAGAAAAATCAGAAAGTTTTCTGGTGTGGATTTTAAAAGATGGAAGCAGAAGTTGTTCTTTTATCTGACTATATTAAATATACAAACGTTCATCACTGAAAGCATTTCAGAGTTATCGAAAGAAATATCCAAAAATATACTTTATAGTAACAAAAGCTTGAAAGCACTCGAATTTTTTATATAAGAACTACATACTGAGTGGCTACAACATGACATGTACAATGTGTACAGCAATATGAAGACCTCTAAGGAACTATGGGTAGCTTTGGAAAAGAAGTACAAGATAGAGGATGCATGAATGAAGAAATTCATTGTTGCAAGATTTCTAGATTTTAGGTGGTAGACAGTAAAACTGTAGTTGCCCAAGTTCAAGAACTGCAAGTCATCATTCATGATCTCCTCACCAAAGGTATAAACTTGATTAATACCTTTATTGAACATATTAAGTTTGTTCTTGATACTTATATAGTCTCTGATGTAGGCTTAATTGTGAACGAGGCTTGTCAAGTAGCTGCTATAATCGAGAAGTTACCACATTTGTGGAAAGACTTCAAAAACTACTTGAAGCACAAACACAAGGAGATGTCTTTCGAAGACCTTATTGCGAGGTTAAGAATTGAAGAGGACAATAAAGAACCAGAAAAGTGGTCTCGATGGAATTTACAATAAGTAGAGAAAATATTGTGGAAGACGACCCCCAATAAATCAAAGAGAGAAAGGAAGTGTCAGGACAATAAGGCAATCCTCCTAAGAAGAAATTCAAAGAAAATTATTTTAACTGTGACAAAGTTGGCCACAAGTCTTCAGATTATCAGGCTCCTAAGAAGGGCAAGAAAAGAGGATCAAGCTAACATGGTTGAATCCAAAGATGATGTGGAGATCTATGTGCTATGCTTTTGGAGTGCATGTTGGTTGAAAATTCTAGAGAGTAGTGGATTAATTCAGGTGCCACCAGCCACAATGTGCCAACAAAAAATTATTTCCATTATATTTTCTGGCTCAGGCTAATGAGAACATATTCACGGTAACTCTGTTACGGTAAAGATTGAAGAAAAATGCAAGATTTACTTGAAGATGGCATTGGGCAAGGTGGTGACACTAAACAACGTCCTTTATGTTTCAAAGTTGCGAAAGAACTTAGTTTCTACTTCACTTCTAACTAAAAATAGATTCAAATAAGAATTTGTTTCTGACAAAGCTGTAATTAGTAAGCAAGAAGTATATGTAGGTAAAGGTTACTTCATCGAGGGCTTTTTTAAGATCAGTGTAATAAATGTTGAAATCAATAAAAATTTTGTTTCTTCTTACTTACTTAAGTTAAATGAATTATGATATGAACTGTAGGACATATTAATTACAAAACTTTGCAAAAACTGATTAATTTAGAAATTTTGCCTAACTTTGAGTGTAATAAATCAAATTGTCAAACATGTGTGGAATCTAAGTATGCTAAGCATCTATATAAGTCTGTTGAAAGGAATTTCAATCCCTTAGACTTAATCCACACAAATATTTATGCTATGAAGTCAATACCATCTCGTGGTGAGAAAAAGTATTTCATAACTTTTATTGATGATTGCACTAGATATTGTTATTTTTATTTTCTAAATGATAAGGATAAAGTAATAGACGTATTTAGGCAATAGAAAACTAAAGTTGAAAATCAGTTGGATAAAAAGATCAAAATGATAAGAAGTAATAGGAGTAGAGAGTATGTATCTCCTTTTGCAGGGGTATGTTAGAAAAAAGGAATTATCCATCAAACTAATTTCCCGTATTCACCTCAATCAAATGGGATTGTGAAAAGAAAAATCAAATGTTAAAGAAAATAATAATTGTCTTACTCATAAGTTCAGATATACCGCAAAACCTGTGGGGGGAAAGTTATCCTTACAGCAAATCGAATACTCAATAGAGTGCCCCATAAGAAGACACACTTTATCCTATATGAAAATGAAAAGGAAGGAAACCCAACTTGAAATATTTCAAAGTGTGGGATTGTCTAGCTAAAGTCCAAGTCCATATACCTAAAAGGATAAAAAAAAGGACCAAAGATTGTGGATTGTGTGTTCATCGTATATGCTACAAGCAGTAAAGCATGTCAATGTTTGGTTCATAAATTCAAACCATGAAAATACGATAATCTGAATCAGATAATATTGAGTTCTTTGAATACATTTATCCGTATAAAATTGGACATGAGATGTCTAGTGGAGGATCTAAACAACCTCGAGATGAACCAAAGGAAAATGTACTTAATAATGAGAATCAAGGTGTAGTACGCATCAAATACCGTCAATTTTCTTTGGATAATATTTTGTAACATTTTTTCTTGAAAATGAGCATTAAACATTGAAAGAAACGATGTCGTCTTCGGGGCCATCCTTTTGGAAAGAGGCAATCAATGGTGATATAGATTCAATCTTGAGCAACCATACTTAGGAATTGATTGATCTTTCTTTGGTAAATAAACCTTTAGGTTCTAATGGATCTTCAAAAGGAAAATGAAAGCTAGTGGTACTTTTGACAAATATAAGACAAGACTTGTTGTGAAAGATTTTAGACAAAAAGAAGGCCTTTATTATTTCGATACATACTCGCCAATAACAAGGATAACGTTCATTCAGATGTTGGTTGCGTTGACGACAGTATATGATGTTGAAATTCATCAAATGGATGTGAATACAGCATTCTTAAATAGAGAATTGAAGGAAGAAATTTACATAAAACAACCTAAGGGTTTTGTAGTTCCTGGTAAAGAAAAGAAAGTGTGCAAACTTGTTAAACCACTTTATGGACTAAAACAAGCACCCAAATAGTGGCATATAAAATTTGACCAAACCATATTGGCAAACTATTTCAAGATAAATGAATATGATAAATGTGTTTACATTAAAGACACTCCAAATCACAAAGTCATTATTTGTTTGTATGTGGATGACATGTTGACCATCAGTAGAGACATTTCTAACATAAATGCTATGAAATAAATGCTTGAGGGCAAGTTTGATTTGAAAGACCTCGGAGTTGCTAACGTAATCTTAGGGATAAGAATTTTTAGAACTCCACAGGTATTGGCGTTGTCACAGTCGCATTACATTGAAAAGGTGTTTGACAAGTTCAAGCATTTAGATTTCAATATTGTTGAGACTACATTAGACATGAGCTTTGCATTTCAAAAGAATGAAGGTGAAAGTGACTCACAGTTGGACTATGCAAGAGTGTTGAAAAGTTTGGTGTATATATCATGAATTGTACGTGAGAAGACATAGAATGCACTATTAGTAAATTGAGTTGGTAAAAGATTAATCCTAATCAAACTCATTGGATGGATATGAAAAAAGGTTTAGGGTATCTAAAACATACCCAAGACTATGTTTTTATTCTAACAAATATCCAGCGCAAATGAGGTGACTTTTCAAAACAATGTAATTTTTCGTGAACCATTGCTTTCTTTCTGAAGCACCACATTTTGGCTATAAATGCCTTAATTTTTCCTCAGATAAAGGTATGAAAATTTGAAGGGAAAAACATTTTCTTCTTCTTCTTAAAACTCTAGTATGATCTTCAAACTGTTGTGTGAGTTCGTTGTTCAGAAAATTTGAGGTACCACTATTTTTTGAAGAGAATCATTTTACGTAGGGAGGATATATTCCATTAACCTCGGGTACTTGAGTAGAATAATTTTTTTAAGGATACATCGTGAATTCAGTGGACTTGACTCAATCGTTTCTGTCTTCATCCCCATTTTCTTAAAGTTGGTTTTATTGTTTTTTCCAGAAAAATAGTTTGAACATCATATTGATAGTTCTTCATTTGTTTGAACTTGTGTTTGAAGTTTTTGAAACTTCATTTTGATAGGTTATAAGTTGTTGAACTTGTGTTGAAGTTATTGTGGATTAAATACAGATTTTGTACCAAAAATAACACGAAATAGCTGTGAAACCTTGGGGAGCGACCAACTAGAAGAATTTACACCGAAGTCGGTCCGAAATCACTTTCAAAATAATGGCTTACCACAACACAATATTTATGATGATTTGATTACTATTATTAATTTCAGTTCCATATCAATATTACAGTAATTTTTCCAACAAGTGGCGAAGTTTGTTATTTAACTACAAAATTTGTTCGTCAATAAATCCTTGTTTTTCTTTTGTTGGGTAGTATATTTTGGTTTTATCTAATCAATCTATCGACAAGCTAAGCGCCTACGAAAACGATGTTAGATGTTCTACCTATGGGGGGGGGGGGGGCGGGGGGAGGAGGGGCTATTACAATTACAAAAATAAACTGAATGTTGAGTTTCAGTTCCACTAACAGCTTGCAAAAGTGAATTACACATGAAAGATGGGGGTATTATATCAAAAAAAAAAACATATCTTTTGTTGTTTCTAATTTCTAACGATATATTTTTGATCCATTGCTTTCCCATAGTATGCTAACTTGACAGCCACTTTGTTTTGCTTTTCTATATACGTGGAACACTTTTTTTTTCGTCAAAATGCGAATAATAATTTAATCCTTCAATTTTTACTAAATTGTAATTGTCTTTTTTTTTTTTTTATAAACAGAGATAGCAAGTAACCCAAGCAAAAAAAAATGTCTAGCAGAACATATTACGCATCCTCGAAACTACTATGACCTATAAAACTAGATAATAAAAAAATTGGTTTTATCGTACTGGCACACTTGTAGATGTTCCATAATTCATGTAAATTTACTTCAGATGAATTGTAGTTTTTGTGTTCAAATTCATATAAAAACTAAATGATTTAATTTTCGTTCTTTGAATATCGCCATATAGAAATAAAATAGAACAAGGGGAGTACTTTTCTAGGTCTCTATTTGATATTTTATCAGTACCAATTTGAAAATAGTCATAACTCATACACGTAGTAGTAGGTGGAAATGTTTCTGATTGAATTCGGCATAAAAATATTTTTATGGAAAAAAAGTTTCTTCTAGTTTTGGTTTATAAGTGGATCAATTTTTATGGAAAAAAAGTTTCTGCTAGTTTTGGTTTTTAAGTGGATCATTCATTCCCTAGCGCTCTACTAAATGATTTAATTTTACATAAAGAAGATGAAATTATAAGAAAAAAGAGAAAAAAGAAAAAGACTAGAGATCTAAAGAAGGGAAAACTTAAAGTATGTGGTAATAACTTCTTTTATTCATCACATAATCTCTGCATTTTGCAAGGAGATTGAAACTGAGCAAACATACACAAAAACATAAAAGTAAAAATACAAATACAAATATAAATAGAGTACAAACAATATCACTAATAACTTAGAGAACATGAAGCTACAAAAGAACTTCGCCTCCCGTGGGGCTTATTGTTTACTGTTTTTTCTTGTTTTTGGCATTGCCTCTCGAAATGAAAAATGCCTTTCCTTGAGCTCAACATTTTGCTTTTCCTGCATAAGAGTATAATATTGTCAATGAGAACATATAGTAACTGATTAATAAACCTAATAAGTAGGAGATAGCATAGGCTTATATATTAATGCGTTTGCATGAAGAAATTCTGCAACTTGTATTCATTTGCATTTAGACAAATCATTTTTAAGAATTTTAGTTTGGCTTAATTACCTTAGATTTGATGTTGTTGTTTCTTAGTGATGGTAGGGAGGAGGGGGAGACTTGTAAACCGGAGTTGGTGGTGGTGGAGACTTGTATACTGGTGCAGGATGGTATGGATTCACTGGTGGTGGTGACTTGTAAACGGGAGTTGGTGGTGGTGGAGACTTGTATACTGGTGCAGGGTGGTATGACTTCACTGGTGGTGGTGGTGACTTGTAAACGGGTGTTGGTGGTGGTGGAGACTTGTATACTGGTGCAGGGTGGTATGACTTCACTGGTGGTGGTGGTGACTTGTAAACGGGTGTTGGTGGGGGTGGAGACTTATAAACTGGTGTGGGATGATATGGTGTTGGTGGAGGATGGTATGGCCTCTTAGGTGGTGGTGGTGACTTGTAAACTGGAGTTGGTGGTGGTGGCGACTTGTACACTGGAGTGTGTGGAGGGTAGTATGGCTTTTTGGGTGGTGGTGGGGACTTGTAAACTGGAGTTGGGGGTGGTGGAGACTTGTAAACTGGGGTGTGTGGAGGGTAGTGTGGCTTCTTGGTTGGTGGTGGTGACTTGTAAACTGGAGTCGGGGGTGGTGGAGACTTGTAAACTGGGGTGTGTGGAGGATAATGTGGCTTCTTTGGTGGTGGTGGGGACTTGTACACTGGAGTGTGTGGAGGATAGTGTGGCTCCTTCGGTGGTGGTGGTGACGACTTGTAAACAGGAGTTGGTGGTGGTGGGGACTTGTACACTGGAGTGTGTGGAGGATAGTGTGGCTTCTTCGGTGGTGGTGGTGACGACTTGTAAACAGGAGTTGGTGGTGGTGGCGACTTGTGAACTGGTGCGGGATGATAAGGTGTTGGTGAAGGGTGGTATGGCTTCTTAGGTGGTGGTGCAGATTTGTAAACAGGATGATGATGGTGTGGTGGAGGGGACTTATATACTGGGTGGTGGGGTGGAGATGGATAGACATGCACTGGTGGAGGAGGAGATGAATAATGAGAATCTGCAGAGCTTTCAGAAGCTAAGCTAAGTGACACTAAAACCACCAAAAGAGTGGCAACTAGAGAGGCCATTTTCCCCATATTTGAAACAAAGGAGAGAAGTTGTTGTTCTCTTAAGCCACGCTTGAGCCCCTTTATATAGCTTTTATTTAGGCATTTATCCTTTCCAAGAATTACATAAATGAAGTTAAAAGTCTCAATAAAATACTTAAAACCTACAAAAAGTTAAATGGCATTTTTATTTGGTTTTTTCATGCTGTCGGCTCAAATTAACTTGAGTAGGTATATTTTTTGTTGGATTGAGGCTGCAAGCTAAGCAAAGGAATAAACTATTAAGGACGCTATGCTATTTGTGGTGCAATAATTCAAAGAGAAAGTCTTCTTTTTTCCATCTTTTCAGTATATTGTATTGAAGCCTTGAAAAATATGTGTGGATCCCTCAACTTCCCATGATAATTACAGAAATTCAGCGCAGCTTGCTTTTTTTTTTTTTTTAATATTACACCTTACTTTCCTTTGACATTTCTATTCACATGTACATATGATTATGCATTTATGATCATTATAAAAAGACAATTATGAAAGTACTTTACCATAATCACAAACAGTTGCATGCATTAATGTTAAATACAATAAAGTTAATTTTCATCATGATTAGTGTCAGTCCTTATGTCGTTCAAAAGTTGATTTTACCAATAAAGCTCAACTATGTCAGTGATTTATAATAAAGTAATTACATTAAGTTAAATTTAACCTGTAAGATTGATGCTTCTAGTGAAGAATATATTAGGAGATACGAATAGGAGAATATAAACATATCAGTATGCTTGAATCAGTATTCAAGCTTAGTTTTTCCATTTTGAGTATAAGGAATTACTGCTATTTATGGCATTCTGGTGAAAGAAACATAATTGTACCAATTCCCTACCAAAAAAATAATAATTGTACCAATTAATTGGTGTGTTACGTATTCTGACTGGTTAAATAACCTTCACATGTTCAAGAAGCCTGTCAGGGATATTTCAACCTATCCTGTCTCTAGGCTCCAGCTATCATAACACACATGAACAGACAAAAACAGTAAATATATTATGTCATAAGAGTAGTATAAAATATGATGTATTAGTAGTAATACTTATATTGATAATGTTGGTGTTAATATGTTTGAATTAGTTATGTTTAGATTTGTTTATGCAATATTTGATTTGATCTATTAAAAATAACATGCATTATTACATAATTTCTAAAAATATATATACATTCAAACATCTTTATAGTGTCGTCTTGTTCGAAAATTTTATGACTACTACAGTGAAGTGTTGTAATATATATATACTGACAATTGACTTTCAGATCTTATTTAGTTATTATAAATAAAAGTATGCAAAATTAGTAAGAGCGCGAATATAAAAAAGGCAAACATTACTAACCTTTTCCCCTTGAAGTTATTAAACAATTAGTGTGCGCTATTTAAATATATTTTTTCCTTTAAATTAGATATGCGTACTAAAAATCTACTGTTTGCATGACATTAATGATAATTACCATAAATATTTTAATAATTTATTTTGTACATAATATATTTCTTACAAAATATTATTACATAATATTTGAGTATGCTATTATAGAGAGGTAATTTTGCAAAGAGTATACCACTATATAATAAACGTCATTGTCGTTATAGGTAGAATGATGTCATAGAGAAGTAATATATAACATGAGAAATCGATTTCGGAGAAAATCAGACCGCTATTGTGAAATATTGTTATAACGAGGTGACGTTACTATAAGAAAATGGCTAAATTGTGACAGAGATTTTAGTCACAAATCATTGATTGTGATGGATTTGTGACGGAAAATGTGCATCTCAGAACCTTTGGTCATAAAATCATTGTGACGGATTTAATTTTCGTCACAAAATTATTGTGACGGAACTGAGACAGATCGTCCGTCACAATATGAATCCTTAAATTTGACTTAAATTCCGTCACAAATTTATAAAGATTTGTGACAAAATATTCCGTTATAAAATAGTGACAGAATAATTTTCGTAACAAATTTTCAAACCTAGTCACCACAATTGTGACAATATATTTTGTTACAAATAATTTGTGACAGACTAATTCAGTCACAATATGACTCTCTTGTCTATATTAGTAACAAATTTAAGATAGATTGTGACAAATTAAATCTGTCACAAATTTTATTTGAATTTTTAATTTTAATAAATAATAATTACGAAATACTATGCTCTCTCTCACACATACTATATATATAAAACATAATATACAAGATTTATAATATAAAAGTATGAAGTTAATTAAAACATGCGAAATCACAACTTCAATAAGCAAAAGTCTACCAATGTTTAAAATTTAAAGCATATAACTATCCAAAAAAGTGTGACAATGTTCAAGTCAACACTTCAAGTAACTAAAGTCTCAAAATATTAAACACTTAAGCATTAGATGAGTCCCTATTAGGGAGAGTAGGATTACTAAATGAGCGAGAAGATAATGTCATATCGCTCATCATGTGAGACCATTGCTCTTCCATAGATTTGAATTGATCATCACGTTGTTGCCTCAAACGGGAAAGCTCCTGCTCTACTCGTTGTTGCACCTCCGCTTCTACACGTTCTTGAAGAACTCTCTCTTGATTTTCTCTCATTTGGGATGCCTCTTTCTCAAGTATTTTGATGAGCACTTCGACAACATGACCGGACGCTAAATTTGCCGAATTGACATATTTTTTATCTTTATACAAGGTTGAAGCTTGAGAGCCCAATCCATACACACACTATTTTTTTGCTCCACCCGCAACATCAAAATACATGAGATTTATATCGAGTTCTTGATCTTCTAATGAATCATCTGATGAGGCCAAAAGAGCAGTAGCTATGATGGCCTCCATTTTATCCTAAAAATTACAACTAATCAGCCACCAAATATTTAATCATCACAATGAGACACACGAAGTAACTGAATATAGTGCCTGAATTATGTTTATTCCAAATGATCTAACTGTACAAATTAAAAAACCTCACAACCTCAAGGAAAAGCAACTATCTAAAGTAATGGATATACATAATAAAATTCTCAACTTTCAACCACAAAAAAAGAATTTTTTTTCCCTATCAAAACAGTCATTTGGGAACAACAGCAACTATGTAACAACAGCAACATACCCAGTCTAGTCTCACTTTGATCTGCGAAGGATAGAGTGTACAAAAACCTCACCTATACCTCAAAGGTAGAGAGGTTGTTCCCGATAGACCATCGACTCAATATATAGAATCCAGGTAACTAACTAATCTTACTGTACCCTTCTAAAAACTAGTTTTCTAACACAACAATGAATATAATGCATTGACCTTTTCCTATTCGAAATGTTCAGTTTATCCATTCCTTTTTCATTCGTTCAACCTTTACACCAACACAAAAAAGGTATATTTCATTCCTTTAAAAGCAACATATGACTTATCAAATGAGGAGAGACGAAAATAGCTTCAATCCAGTAAATCAAAATATTTTTACTAATAAATGATGTAGAAGTTATACTAATCAGTTAGTTACCAAGTAGAATCAAGGCACTTAGTGATCCAACAGTAATATTCCTCACCTCCATATAGCATGTAACGAAAATCTGTTTAGCTAAGGAAGTGGAGCAACTAACATACCGAAGAAAACAAAAGAGCATTTTTCATATCCAATCAAATGAAAGCTACTACTGGTTATCAAGAAAGAAAAATGTAAAATAACTATCGAACACTTTTTGATAGAAATAACTAACTATCAAACTCTACGAGTTCACAAACTCCGAAAAGTTCATCTTGCAAACAAAACAACCTCTCTAGATAGTCGAGAAGAAATTAAGGAGAAGTGAGAAGGTTTATACACTAACAGCAGGCCATTTCAGTTTGGTAATGCTTATGGAAACAACTGTGATATCAAGTACGCCATTACAAGTTTCTCCAAAAAGTTATGCAAGGAGCAACAATAGAAGGTGGATTTTAAACCGCAAGTCCAAACATATAAAGAACAAAGAAGAAGCGGAGGATAACATCGCAGCAGCAGAGAGCTTGAACAGAGGAGAAATGCAGCAGCAAAGAGGTTGAATAGAAAAGCGTAAAAATAAATCACATCTGTTTCACTCACATAAATCACAACTGATAGCCACCTAAGTTTGGAATGACAGAGTTGACAAAATCCAGAAGCTATAACTTTTATCTTTGGACCAGATATTTAAAAAATTTGTGACGACCATCACTCAAAATAAATACAATTCCCAAATAAAACTATATAATCACAAGTCCAAAAGCTTGATGCAGATCATATTTATAGACTTTGTTAGGATAAATTCAGCTAATAAAATAATGAATCATGCCAATGATGGATTTTGGTGTCGGTGTGGGTGTGGGGGGATGGAGGTGACCCTAAGCTTATAGCTACTCAGCTAACTTCCCCTTTTTCTTTCGGGGGAGTAGTGAAAACTGGTTCAGTATAAAATTGAGAGTCATTGAGTGATTTATACCAATAAAATTGCAAAATACACACGCTTAACAGAAGGGCTCGCGTTCTTAGCAACTATTGACTCCAACTCGCAATTGAGAAGAGAAGAAAAACAGAGAACACGAATGAATGACAATTGATCTCAGTCTACCCTTGAGAAAACAGGCAACACCACGCAGATGTTCCGATAATTTTTTGGAAGTAAGAGCATAAGAGAGAACAGAAAAGGCTAAGAGATAAGCACGTCCGCAGGTACACATCTAACTGGTACTACAGGAATAGACCTCCTGACCCTGAATTCTAGGCTAAAGTTAATTAGTTGTTCTTAACAAAAATGAAGGTACTTACATAAACATAAAGTAGAAGCAGAAAGATCATTACATGAAAATGTTGTAGGAATACATAAATATTGATACAAGATCAAGTTCAAATACAAGAAGCAAACCACAACAAGAACAACAAGATGTCAAGGACAATGCTAATGAATCAAAATAGGCCGCACGCGGCTTCAGTAGAATGCTAGTGAATCGAAATAGGCCATACACGGCTTCACTAGACTTCAAGATTTCAAAAAAAATCAGATTTTTAAGAGTAGAAGATTGCAACAAGTGTAGTGAATCGAAATTGGCCCCACACGGCTTCACTACTTCAAGATACAAACAACAAGTCACTCTACTTGCAAGATCTATATTGATCTCAAGCTTTCATGATCTAAAGAATGAGAATCTTATTAGCAAACTTACATTAATGCTCTTCGACTTGGTCAACAAAACTGTCATCCTTTTTTTGGTGCAACTTCTTAAATATCTCCCATAAACTTGGTTCACGACCCATTTCGGTTGCCTGAAAAAAAGTTCAACATAAAAATCGGAGATAAAGTCAAAGAATTAATCTATTAAAGTACAAAATTTATCAATTTTATAGTATACTCCACTGTTGACCTGGAACCACCGGTATACTTGCTTGGACCAGTGTCCGGACCACCAGTTTCACTACATCGATTTTGAGTTGCAATATGAGATTTGTTCTTAAACTCATCAGAAGCGCAATATGTCTTCCAGCTTTGCCAAATATTATCCGACAAGATGCTGCTGGACCAGGTGCGTTTGATTATGGAGTTCTCTGTAGGATTCCACTAATATGATTTCAAGAAAAAAATTTAGTTAGAGACATAAACACAACAATAACATTATAAATTTTTAATATAAAGCAATATTTACCATGAATTCAAGCCAATAGAATTTACGAGTGGATTCAGTAACACCCCTCCATGTGTATCCAGCAGCATCTTGTCGTTCCTTAGAATTTTCTGTGATGGTCTTTGAGATAGAATGACCACTAGGGACAAACCTGAAATATAATTATAAAGAGTAAATTATACATTTTATGAAATTTATTTTTTTAAAAAGGTAAATAACTTTTGTAAAAATATCTTTTCTTACTTTTTCCTAACAACTGATATGACCAACCGCCTAGTTGTTAATGAGCTGTTACTAGACCCAATAGGGATATCTACGGAACCAGGAGTATCAGGAGAACCAGAAACCAATGATGGCGTATCACTCATATTCTAAAATGACAATTATTCTATAACTGCAAAACAAAGTCTATGAAAAATGAATCATGCGAAATAAATTGTTAAGAAAGAAAGGAAATCTAAATCTCAAAACTTTAATTCAAAACACTTCAAGAACTTAGCTTTTACAGTCACACAAGAACAAGAAAAGAGCATCAAGATTCAAGAGACAATCCGGAGACATAAGCAATAACAACAAGAAGATAGTAAGAAAATCGAGGCATAAGAGAAAATCTATTCCAACAACTGTTTGAGATAAATTCCAACTTAGTCTATTACATACCTCAAAACAATATATTCCAACGACCGCTTGAGATAAATTCCAACTTAGTCTATTCCAACAGAACTCTAACTTAGTCTATTCCATACCTCAAAACAATCTATTCCAACGACTGCTTGAGATAAATTCCAATAATCTATTCAAAACAATCTATTTCAACAGGCAAAAAACAATCGAAATTGAGATAAATTCCAACAATCTATTTCATACCTCAACAAGTTGCAAAACCGACCTTTTTCATACCTCAATAAGTTGTAAAAAAAATAGAAATTTAGATAAATTACCTCAACGAGTGAAGAAGAAGAATCGAAATTGAGATGAACTAAGAGCTTGTTCGTAATTTTCAATTGCATCCAAATCTAGAGGGATAAGTTATGAGAAAAAAATTGTAATGAATCGTGGTTTTACATACACGGTTAACAACTAAAAGATCAGGCTTTTCAGAAACTGAATACCATTTAATGTCTAATTATATCCATTCTAAAAAATAGAATTAACCAGCAGGTATCCCAATCCTACCATTCGGAATTTCAAAAAGAAGATTGGATCTTTTAGTGTTAGAAAAGTTTGAAGTTAGCATCAAATAAAAGATTGAATTAGTTTCATTTAATGAAGGACGTAATAAAAGAGAAAAGTGAAAAACAAAGAAAGCAGAAGAGGCATGCGAGTAATTCAATTGCTAGGGCTCAACAAGTCTTGTAATAAAGAGAAAAAAGAATTAGCGCATAAAATCGATTGATTTCAAAGTGCAAGTAAGGTATTGTAGTCCATAGATATTTTCATTTTTTCGACAATACGCTCAATTTAACCACATCAAAAATATAGAGAGATGAAAGGATTTTGTGGAGTACATCATCTGGGAGTGAACTTATTCTATCAATTCCTTCAATCTTGGATTTTCTTGAAGATATTTATATCAATTTCATTAGTATATCTTCAGATTTGAACTATTTAAAAACAACAAAAATAGCAACAAAATTAACTTGCCTTGGAGATTAAAGAGGTAGAATGGATTTCTTCACAATCATGCTGGCCCAGCTACCCATCTTCATGAACCCTAGCATCGAAACAAATTTTTTGGGGAAAAAATGTATACAGCGGGTGTGTTTGGTAGTGAGGAAAATGCTTTTCTTCTTTCAAATAAGAGGAAAAACGATATATGTAAAAAAAAAAAGAAGGAAAAACTAAAAAACTTTTAGAACCAATTCTGTTTTGACGGAAAAAGATCTGTCACAAATAATTTTTTTATATTTTTTGTGAAGGAATAAATTAGTTGCAAATTTTTATTACATTAATTATTTTTAAAAATAAATAAATTGTGATGGAATGCTCAATCTGTCACAAATTTAGTCACGGATTTGTGACAGAAAGTTATTATTTTTCTTTTCAACTTTAATTTGTGACAAATTATGTCTGTCACAAAAATTACATTTAAATCTGTTAAAAAATTATCACAAATCTGTTACTCTTTGAATATTTATGTGAAAATAAAAAAATTTATATTTATGCAAAAATAATTCATCATAAATTCATCAAAATTCAATCACAAATTGTGACAGAAGTGTTCCGTCTCAAATATTCCGTCACAATTTGATCATTTTCTTGTAGAAAAATCTGATTGTATTTGTTTAAAAATTATCCTTCACAAATATGATGGAAAGGACGTGACAAAAGTTTTGAGGAGTAATTGTATCATTAATCAAGCTAATGGCAAGTGTGCTTGAAGACCTTTATATTGCTAATATATGAAAAATCATGGTATTGGTGGATACTATTGCCTCCCACCAACAATAAATATTAGGTAACTCTAAAGAATCGGCTAGTGTTTTTTGCTTCTGCTTGAATTTGAATCTGAGACCTCAGATTCTCAACCTACTTTATTGACCATTAAACCACAACTTTAAATGCTAATGCATGCATTATTTTTCTCTAATACTCTCTACCAAACGATCCATAAGAGATTGATCAAGAACAAAGTGATGATGATAGTATACAAAAACCGTTGAGCACTTTCAAGGTGTCAATTACTTTACTCCAATCATGAAACTCAAAGTTAGTAGGTAAATAGAGGATTTAAAATATAAAGAAGTAAATATTTAAGAAGAAGAAGAAGAAGAAGAAGAAGAAGAAGAAGAAGAAGAAGAAGAAGAAGAAGAAGAAGAAGAAGAAGAAGAAGAAGAAGAAGAAGAAGAAGAAGAAGAAGAAGAAGAAGAAGAAGAAGAAGAAGAAGAAGAAGAAGAAGAAGAAGAGGAAGAAGAGGAGGAAGAAGAGGAGGAAGAAGAGGAAGAAGAAGAGGAAGAGGAAGAGGAAGAAGAAGAAGAAGAAGAAGAAGAAGAAGAAGAATGGATATAATTAGACATTAAATGGTATATATATATATATATATATATATATATATATATTAATGGTATATATATATATATATATATATATATATATATATATTATTTTTTGGTTTCAATTTATGTGAAATAAATAGAATTTAGATGATAAAATAATTTAAATTTTTAGTTATTATGATTTATAATATTTTTCTTAAATTTCAACTTAAGTGACTAATATAATTCGAGAGTCATCTAAATATCTTACATCTTATAAATTTTGTAAGTTATTAATTATGTACTTTATAATATTTTGTACATAATTTTTTGATAAGATATGAATACTCTCTCCATCTCAATTTATGTGGCACAGATAAAATTTTGACAGTCAATCTTTATATATATATATATACAATACACACACACATATATATACATATACATACACACACACATACACATACATACATACATACATATATATATATATATATATATATATAATCTATAATCTATAATATATTAAAAGTGTGAAGACCCTTAGAAAAGTGATTTAAACTTTTTGTCCTTCATTAAAAGACTCTTCTTTAGACAAAATTGTCTTTTCATTATCTTCTTTAATTTATTATTCAATTACTTTTATTATATTATTTAGACTCCTAAAATATATGGGACTCCTAAAATATATGGAAGGAGAATCAATTAATATTTTTTCTTGTATTGATCAATTAAAAAAATATTTCTAAAATAGAATAGAAAGATACTCCTAAAATAAGACTCTATTAAGGAAATACTTATATAAATATTGATATGTATGTTAAACTTCCGAAGAAATCAATTTACTTATTGGAAAAATATGATTGATGCTCATCTAACTTAATTTGGTTGCATGTCTAGATTGGTGGATGCTTAATTTTTTAATGCTCAACTTCTATGTCTGTCAATTTTGAGGAATTCTTTTAGGTAAAGGTTTGGTTTAATTGTATTATTTTTATATCTTTGTTTTGAATTTTTTTGATGTAAAGATTAAGTTTAGTTGTATTATTTTAATATTTCTATTATCGTATTATTTTGTTATAATTTACAGATGGTAGATGAGTGTCAGGCGGCTTTGAAAATTTTTTTATGTAAAAGTTAGATTTAATTATATTGTTTTGATGTCTCTATCATCATATTGTTTTGTTGCATTTTACAGGTGTTAGATGAATGTCGAACTACTTTGACAAATTTTTTTGGTAAAGGTTAGATTTAATTAAATAAATTCTTCAAAAAATGTTGATTTAATTATTTTATTTATCTTTGTTATTTAGACAAATATCTTTTTTAGTATAACGTTTAAACTAAATAAAGTGAGTCACACGCGCGAGGTGCGTATACAGGCCCCTGAACTATTTGACTTTTTCTGTATTGGCACCTCAATTAAGTCTTGAACCTATTAAACCATTTACTCCTTCACAAACAGTGTCAATTAAGCACAAATCGTACAATTTCAAATTAAATTTGGTGTGTGAAATCCACTTGCCATGACATGAAAATTATAGCCAATGGTAAAATTGCATATCATCAAGGAAAAAAATCAAAAAAATATTTTTTTAGAAAAATAAAAAACAATTTTATTTCTTTACCTTCTTCTTCCTCTACCCTTCCACCATTAAACCTCACTTTCAATTCTTCATTTTTCCACCAAAACAACACCCAACAACCATCAAAGGAGGAAACAGTTTACCAATTCAATACGCATTCATATACAACAAGCAACAATAACAATTTTAAAAAAATATATATATTTTTTTGTCTTCTTCTTCCTCTAATCTTCCACCATTAAAATTCACCTTTAATCCTCCATTTTTCACCAAAACAACACCCAACAATCATTAGAGGAAGAAAAAGATCTCTTACTTTTGAGGAATTAAGCGATGGCATCAAGAACTTTTACACGTTCCTCCATCAATTTTCATTGACCAACATCAATTTTTGATGTTGAATTTTTCCACAAAAAATCAATTGTAATGTTGAGAATTTTGATATGGAAAAAAAAATAAAAAAAAGGAAATTACAGAAAATTATGGTTTCTCACTCTCCTAATGGATAGTGTATTACACATGTCATGTCATATCAGCAATTGTGCTTAATTGATCCTGTTTGTGAAGGAGTGAAGGGTTCAATAGGTTCAAGGCTTAATTGAGGTGTGTATACAGAAAAAAGTCAAATAGTTCAGGGGCTTGTGTGTGTGTGTGTGTGTGTGTGTGTATATAAAGTTCTCAATTATTGTGATTTACAATATTTTCTTATCTTATTTTCAAATAATATATGTTACTTTATGTGTTCCTCCATCTCATCTCAATTTATGTGGCTCTAATATAATTTCGATTGTCAATTAAATTTTTTATGTTGACATATTATTTTGTTCCAATGTTATTTTTTTTATGAAATATTATTAATATTTTAATGTTTAAATGATCATAATATAGTAAAATTACGATTAAAGCAGTGAAACAAACATGTCTTTTTATGGTGTTCATAGTCAATTATATTTTTAAAATAATTTAAGTTTTTAACTATTGTGATTTATAATATTTTTCTTCTATTCCAATTTAAGTGGCATTGATATAATTTCGAGAGCCAACCAAATATTTTATATCTTTGTTTTCTAAGTTGTTAATTATTGCGATTTTTAACATTTTTTATTTCTTGAAATATATAACAGATTAATTTTTTTTAGATTTTTTAAGTTGTTAACTATTGTAATTTATAATACATTTTATGTAATTTTCAAATAATATATTACTCTTCTTGTCCAAACTTTTGTGGCATTGATGGTCAATCATATTTGTTTAATAATTTAAGTTTTTAATTATTGTGATATATAATATTTTTTCTTCTATTTCAATTTAATTGACACAATGCTTAGATGATCATAATAATTAATTAGGTATAATATTTAGTAAAATTATGATTGAAGTTACTGAAGCAGACATGTTATAAATGCCTATTTTATTGTTTATTAAATATGATTAATTTTTTAATATATAAATAAATTATAATAATTAATTAGGGATAATATAATAAAATCACGAAGCAAGCTGTCGAAGCAGACATTTCGAAACTAAGTTATTGCTCTCACACTTCGAATATACTCCCTTTGTTTCAAAAAGAATGACCTACTTTCCTTTTTAGTTTGTTTAAAAAAGAATGACCCTTTTCCTTTTTTGACAATACTTTAATTTCAACTTTCCACGTGACATGTTCAGGACCATAAGATTAAAGAACATTTTGATACATTTGACAACTTTAATTTAGGGTCACAAGATTCAAAAATCTTCTTTATTTTTTTAAACTTTGTGTCAAGTCAAAATATGTCATTCTTTTTCAACAGAAGGGAATACTAGAAATACATTAATATAATTTTTTGACAAGACGCCCCTAGCTCCGGCCATATCCCCAAGACCCAACGACTTGGAAGTGAGTCAAGCGGGAATACTACGTGGAGCATTTTTACTAGGTTATTTTCATAGGATTAAATCTAGAGAAGACGAGAGAAAAACTTTGCATGTGGCCCATTTTCAGTAACAAATAAAGCAGAGTTAATAACTCAAATGGTCACTCAACTTTGGACTTTTATCCCAGAAAGTCACTCAACTTTGAACTTTTATCCCAGAAAGTCACTCAACTTTGATCTTTACTCAGAAAGTCACTCAACTTTCACATTTTTACTTAGAGTCACTCAAACTGAATGACTTTCTGAGTAAAAATGTGAAAGTTGAGTGACTTTCTGAGTAAAAATGTAAAAGTTGAGTGACTTTCTGAGTAAAGATCAAAGTTGAGTGACTTTCTGAGTAAAGATCAAAGTTGAGTGACTTTCTGGGATAACAATCCAAAATTGAGTGACTTTCTGAGATAAAAATTTAAAGTTGAGTAACCATTTGAGTTATTAACTCAAATAAAACAATGTTGTTCTTTCCTTTTGACTGGTAGAGAATGCAAAAAATTATATTGAAATTTTGTGATTCAACAGGATATTTATTGTATATTCATAATAAATTCGTTTTAACCTTATCTATATAGAGTAATTTTTTGATTAAAAAATTTGGATGAACTATCTTGCGTTCCTAGCTAAGGTCATCTGCCCCCAAAACCAAGGATTCTTTCTCATGAGGCTTGAGCCGTCTAGAGACATATGTTATAATCTTGTCATAGTGCATCAACACACAATATAATTAAATAATATATTTAAATTGTAAAACCCGATAAGTTAATTTTTCTATATTTCAAACACAAATTCAAAATCTTGGATTCACCTCTCTCCTTGTCACACACACCCAACTCAGAGGATAGTAGAGGAATTTCTTGCATGTGTAACATTTTTATTAGGTCATTTCCGGAGAGTTAAATCTAGAAGAGATGAGAGAAAAGATATTAATGTAGCCACATTTCAGTACCAAATAAAGCAATGTAGTTATTTCCTTTTGGGTGGTAGAGAAGGCAAAAAATTCAAATATTTTTATAGCTCAATGTTGGAAATTTATGTGATTCAATAGGATATTTATTAGTAAAAACATAGTACAAAAAAATATGTGAACTTATATATTAGAGTAATTTATCGACAAAGAGATTTAGATGAATAACCTTGCAACCTCCCGTCATGCCACCAACCCAAGGACGGAGCTAGAGTTCTAGCTGCAGGCCCCATTAATTTGGCCAAAATTTTATATATTGGTGTTAAGAATTTACTTACTATACTAGAAAAAGGGCCAAATTTATCTTTCCTTATATTTTTGGATTAAATTTATCCTTGATATTATATTTTGGGCCATATTGACCTTCTTGTTAAGAAGCTTAATTTCAGTGGAAAATTTTGACTAATAGAATTAAAGGGGTATATTTGTTTGTGTTTTTTTGTGGCTTGAGTCGGGCTGAACGAATTAGATTAGATGTGTTTTATTTTTAAAAATTAGACATTTAATGTTGATTCGGGCTTTTCTATTAAAGTATTGGTATGTGTGACAAGTTTCTTAACAACGAGGGTATATTTGACTCCAAAGTATGAAATCGAGGGTAAATTTGATCCCAAAGTATGACGAATGGTATATTTAACCAATTTTTCAAAGTAAAAGGATAAATTTGGCTCCAAAGTATGACAAAGAATATATTTAGTCAATTTTTCAAAATAAAGATGGAAATTTAACCCTTTTTTCTACTATATATAATTAAAGGATAAATTATGCGAAAACACAAACTTAAGAGGTATAAATACATAAAATTTCTTATCTTTTAAAATATTTCATAAAATCTCATATTTCTCTTTTTCCTCTTGATACATATTAAATAAGGAAGTGACATATTTGCATTTATTTTAGAGAGGGAAATAATGGGAGAGAATCTTTTAAATATCTAAAAGAAAAAAAAAATAAAAATTTCCATCAGATCTTATTACTTGCAATTTACAAGTTGATTCAATTTTTTTCCATCTCTATTTATTTTTTTCCTTAAATTTTTGAAAGTTTTACTGTGTGCTTCATGTTGACAAGTATTCATATTTTTTGGAGAATCCTCATACTGTAGAAACTAAACAATCTTATAGTTTCCCGCTAAATCATGAAAATGATGATGACTACTGCAATGATTTGCAAAATTAGATATCGAATTCGGCGTTGATACATCTATAATATTGCTAATTTCTTGATACATTTTCATACTATAAACGATGATACATATGAGTGATACATTTACTGTCAATATATTGGTGATAGATATGAGTGATACATCTGTTCAGAATACTGGTGATATATATGGCAGATACTTTTTGATTTACTTATAAATATTTGATACATTTAACATAGGTTTGACATATATAAACTATTTATTTTTGTGTGAGATTGAATTTTGAATAATGCGTAATGAGTAACTTGACCAGATGTATCATAGTGATAGCAAATGTATCATTATGATACATCTGGAACCAAATATATTTATGCTACGATTTGCGCGCGATTTACTCCCCGTAATAATTGAAAATCAGTTACTTCCTTATTTAACTAACCACTCAGTTATAAATATATTACAATGCATATGCAGCAAAGCTAAAAATATATATCATAAAAAATAAAATTTAAAATATCTTATAATTTAATAAAATTATGATAAAATATGTTACAACCCAATAAAAATTCAAAATGCATGTAAGTTATCCTTAAAATAGGCAAAATCCCATAAGCTAACTTTTCTATATTTCAAAGCTAACAAATTCAAAATTTTGAGTTCACCTCTCTCCCTGCCGCATACCTCAACTCTGAGGGTGGGAGGGGAATTTCACGCATGTGTGGCATTTTCACTAGGTCATTTTCAGAGAGTTAAATCTAGAGAAGACAAAGGAAAAACTATGCATGTGGCCCATTTTTAAGTACCAAATAAAATAATTTGAGGAAAAGACATCGTTTTCATCCTAAATTATACCCGAAAAGTCGAAGTCACACCTCAACTATACTAGTAACCTATTACACACCTAAACTATAAAAAAGTGAAACTATTTACACTCTGTCAGGCTACCACCACTTGCATGTGGTGTAGTGTTTTACACGCGCTGCCACGTCAGCACCACGTCAGTAAAAAGTATCATTTTTTTATAGTTAAGGTGTGTAATAGGTCACTTATATAGTTTAGGTGTGGATTTGACTTTTCGACTATAGTTTGGGGTGGAAACGATGTCTTTTCCCTTAATATTTTTAGCCATTTACTTTTGTTATTTAATAGGCAGGACGCGCCTAAAATAAGTGTAACACACGCGCCTTAGAATGGGGGTCGCGGGGAGGTAATAATATCTCTTTTATATAGTTAAGGTGTGTAATAAATCACTTATATAATTTAAGTGTGACTTAAACTTTTCTTATATAGTATAGGATGAAAATGATGTTTTTTCCCAACAATTTGTTCTTTCTTTTTGGATGGTAGAGAAGGCAAGAAATTCAACGACTTTGTATCTAAATATTGAAAAATTTATGTAATTTAATAAGATATTTCTGAATGTCAATTATCTTAGATTATCATTATGGGAACAGACAAAGAGGTGGAAAAATTCATGTTTAATCAATGGACTAAAGTTAATACTCCCTCCGTTTCGGAATAAGTGAATTGTTGGGATATTGATTGGTGTTTCAAAATAAGTGAATCATTGAAATTTTTTTTAAATTTACCCTTATGGTTTGATAACCAATTAACTTTTAAAAATATATTACAAAATCAGTTTTTTCTTTTTTTTTGGATAAAAATAGAAAATTGTGTTAAATTTATGTCTTTAATGCTCTTTTTTTTAATCTGTATGCAAAAATTCAATAATTCATTTATTATGAAACGGAGGGAGTAAAAAGTATCCAAAAGTAAAAAGGGGAAATGGAATCCAGAAGGATCTAGACATACAACATGTCAAATTGTGGTAGGCAAATGCATTTGAGTATTATAAAATCATAACATTTTAAAATTAATTATTCAAGAGAGAGGAGAGAAACAGTTTATTATCACTAATAAAAACATAATTAATTACAAATTACATTGTTAAATTACTTATAGCTAACAAAAGTTTTTAAAAAATCATCGCAAGCAGTCCGCGGGAAAATAGAATTAGCAATGGATTTTACTATTGTAGCTACGAAAGTTGTCCATAGTTTTTTTTTTTTTTTGTAGTGATATTGCGTGAGGGTATTGTTAACATTTATATATTCAAAAGAAGAAAAAAAAGAAGAGATTCTAACAACTTTCTGAGAAAAGTGAAGATCCCATATAACTTAAATAATAATTATTAATTCCTACAGTACTAATTGATGGGAGCTTAGACCTTAATATTCAAAAGCATAATACAAGTTTTTATAGTAATTTGTCAGTGGCAAAAACTAATAAAAGGAAGCTTCCACCTTAACTAATGAACAATAATTTGTTAGTTTAAAGGCAAAGAGTATCAGAACCACCAATGTTTATGCTCTCTTTTCTTCAAATTTCTTTTAAGTATCATATATCCAGGGCTAAAATCCAATTCACTTTGTCAAAAATTCTAAATATATATCATCAAATGCATTGTCATATGCTGCTCTTGATTTTTAAAGCATCTTCTTTCTTTTTAGTTTTTGAAGCCAATGTGATAAAGTCCTCAAGAAAATAGATGATTCTTGGTTTCATAATTTGATTTTCTGATACTATAAAATAAATAGAATTAGTTGCAAACTTTGTCGATTCTAAATAGCTTTAGCTATCATAAGATTTAAATAGCTAATTTCATTGCTAATTAACTGCTAAATAAGATTAGTAACAAAAATTTTTTGAGCCAATAAGATGATCGTTGCTGATTTCTGATTTTATTTTATTTTTAAATTGTTTGAAATATTTGGACCTTTTAGAATATGTATTACCAAAGATTGAAATTTCAAATTCTAACAGTAATGTGGCTACTGAAAATTTAACTTGTCAAAAGGAGAAAGGACAATCAATTCATCGTTAGATGACGTAACATTTAAGAGAAAATAGTCTAAGTCCCCTCCAATCTATACTCGAAATTCCAATTATACACTTCAACTTTGTAGAAGTATTATGACCAGTTTAAAATTGAAATTATTATATCTTTAAAACTGACATGATAAGGAGAGTGTGTTTCACTCTCTTCACTCTTCTTGAGAGAGTGAGCACCAAAAAATCATTAAAACTTTATTAAATTTATATATATCTTTATTTATAATTTATATCTATAATGTATAATTTATACCTATAATCTATAATATAATATATAATAATAATAATATTTTAAAAGTGTGAAGAGCCTTAGAAATATCGTTTGAACTTTTTGTCTTTCATTAAAAGTTTTTGTTTTAGACAAAATCGTATTTTCACTATTTTTTTACTAATATTTAAGAGTTGAAAATCTATATCTATATATATAATTTATAATATATTAAAAGTGTGAAGGGCATTACAGATGTCGTTTGAATTTTTTTCCCTTTATTAAAAGTTTTTGCGTTAGACAAAATTGTCTTTTCAATATTTTTTCATAATATTTAAGAGTTAAAATTAATTAAATATATTTATTGTAAAATCTTTCCTTATTAAAATTCATCAGAATTAATGAGAACTAATACTATTTTCATTAGGTTAAGAATTCTAAATCAATTAAATTTGATTTTAGGAAAAAAATTTAAAAATCTATAAATCTACATATACAATATATTAAAAATGTGAAGACCATTAGAAAAGTAAGAGCTTAAAACCAACTAAAATTTAATTTTTGCAAAGTTGCCCAAATATTAGTATTGTAAGTGATTGTTTTTTGCCTTGCATAGAGCTAAGACTTGATTTATTTATTTTACAAAACTACTTTTTACGTCTTCTTTTTTAAATTTTTATTGTTTTTAAATATTAAAAATATTTTGATATTGTACACTATTTAGGTTGCGAGTCTTTGCTTTAGACAAAATCATTTTTTCACTATTTTTTCCTAATATTTAAGAGTTGAAAATTAATTAAATTTATTTATGATAAAATCTTTCCTTATTAGAAGTCATCAAAATTTCACTATTTTTTTCTAATTTAAGAGTTGAAAATTAATTAAATATATTTATTATAAAACATTTTCTTATTAGAAGTCATCAGAATTAATGATAACTCATACTTTTTTCATTAGGTTAAGAATTCTAAATAAACTAAGTTTGATTTTAAGAAGATTTTAAAACTCTATAAATCTACATCTACAAATCTACATCTACATCTACAATATATTAAAAATGTAAAGACCATTAGAAAAGTAATAGTTTAAAACCAACTAAAATTTGATTTTTGCAAAGTTGTCCAAATTTCTTTTCTTTTCTATATTATAGAAGAGTTGGTTTGGTCATGGGATGAAAATGATATAACAAATTTCTCTAGGGGTAATTTGATCATTACAATAAATTATAAGCTCAATTCAATTATTTTTTGTGCTTTGACTTTGAAACTTCATCAAAAATTTGAACAAAAACCCATTATTTTCTCTTTAATTACAAACAATACCATTGAAGAAATTTACCATAATGCCATCACACATATTTCCACACATGTGGGCCCTCTATCTTTCATTTACTTTTCAATCTTATTTATCTTTTTTATTTTTATGTATAAAATTATTTCAAATATATTTAAGTAAATTGATTAGTAGGATGATAATTTATTGTAAAAATAAATTATAATTGATGCAATTAAATAAATTTTATTATTATTTAATTTCATATCAAACATATAATTTACTTTCTTTCTTATTTGTTATTACATTTTCACCTAATTTAAATTTTTTCCTAATATATTCAATCGTGATTTTACTATATCATCTCTAATTAATTATTATGGTCATCTAAGTATCATGTCACTTAAATTGGAGTAGAAAAAGTTTTACACAATAATTAAAAATTTAAAATATTTAAAAAATATTATTTTTCTTTTCTTTTCTATTATATATATATATATATATATATATATATATATATATATATATATATATATATATATATATATTTCCATTATATAGAAGAGGTGGTTTCGACCACCTCTTGCAATTACCAAAATAACCCAATTACTTCCACTTAATTACATACTATGCTTCAATATATAATAATTCTATTGTTTTATCATAATGATTTAAATATTTAATATATTTTATTAAATTATATTAATTAACTATAACTACATATTGGAAGTAAATTTTTTTATTTATTTAATTGTCTATCATGTTCAAAACTAATTTATTACCACAAATCACAATAATTAATAACTTAAAATATTTAAAAGACATATAGAAATTTTATTGACTCTTACCAAAACCCCCCTCTACTCTCACTTAATTACATACCATGCCCCAATATATAATAATTCCATTATTTCATCATAATGATTTAAATATTTAATATATTCTATTAATTTATATTAATTAACTATAACTACATATTGGAAATAATTTTTATTTATTTATTTAATTGACTATCATGTTCAAAACTAATTTGTTACCACAAATCACAATAATTAATAACTTAAAATATTTAAAAGACATATACAAATTTTATTGACTCTCATTATTTTAGCAATGCCACATAAACTGAGATAAAATAAAAAGTACTGTAGATTATAATAATTAACAACTTAAAATATTTAAAAGATATATAAAAAATTTATTTGACTCTCAAATTGTATTGAAGCCGCATAAATTGGGACACAAGGAGTAAATATAATATTTGATAATTTCGTAAAAATTATTATAAATCACAATAATTAACAAGTTAAAATACCTTTTAAAAAATAGATAAAAGTTCTATTCAACTCTCAAAATTTTATCGGTGCAGCATAAATCGTGACAAAATAAAAAATTATCTTAATTAATTGCAACTAAATATTTAAAGTAAATCAATTTTATTATTTTAATTGACTTTTATATCAAAATAATCTTTTTATATATTTATTTATTTTAGTAAATTTATATTTTAAAATTATATTTTCTTATATAGAAATACTAATATTTAAACTTAACTTTAAATTTTTAAAGAACAAAATTAATAAATTTAATTTAATAAAATAAATTTCTAATGAATATTTTCTTAGAATTTGTGTTGGATCAATATGTATCAAGTTAAAAAGAAATAAAGAAAAATATATAGTAAAATTTTATTATTGTGAAAGATAAATATAATGCACTATCCAATAATGTTTAGCAACAGCGGGCAGCAGCAGCGGGAGCAGCGGCGGCGGCGGCAGCAGCAAAAACAATACAATATAATAAGATAATAAAGATATCAAAACAATACAATTAAACCTAAAACTTTACACAAAAAAAATCTTCAAAGCCAACCGACATTCATCTACGACCTGCAAACTAAAACAAAATGATACAATAGTGATCACAAAGCTTCGATTTTGATGAAAATAATTCTCGTCTGAGCGAAAACTTTGACCCTAAAGAATGAATTGAATGAAAACAAAGAAGATACATATATAAACACACGTTGAATTCTATTATGTTGACAAAAATAGTGAAAAAGTTGGGGGTTAGATAATCAAGCTTCCATTAATCTAGAGCTGTAATCAAATCACGTTAGATGAGCATCAATCATATTCTCCCAATAGGCAAGAAAAATTAACTTCAATTGATCAAAGTATAACCGCAAAGTTAAAAAATCGAGAGAGCATCAAATTGACAAAATACTCCATAAGGACATACGTAATTCAATGAATATAAATATTAACATGACATACTTACAACAACGTCAAAATGCATATAAGAAACCATCAACCTCAACTTTCGTGACAAAGCAAAAACAAAAGAACATACATAAATGTGAAATAGATCATACAAATATGGAGAATTATATTAATTAACTAGGAAAAAAAGGTATTAAAGATGTAAATTGAACACAAATTCCTATTGCCCATAGACGAATTTATCTTTACCATATGTAACAATTCATATAATAATTTCATAAAAAAATAAAAAGAAAGAAGACTGACTTACAAATTCAAGAGGTATGTATCTTATTCCGTATATTTATAGAAGTATTTTCTTAATAGAATCCTATTTTAGGAGTATTTTTCTAGTTGAACAATAGAAAGAAAAATATTAATTAATATTTAGGAGTCCCATATATTTTATGAGGTTTAGCTAATATAATAAAAAATAATTAAATAATAAATTAAAGAAATAGTGAAAAGACAGTTTTATCTAAAAAAGTCTTTTAATAAATAACAAAAAGTTTAATCACTTTTCTAAAGATCTTTATATTTTTAATATATTATTATTATTATTATTATTATTATTATTATATTATAGATATAGATTTTTACGTTTTATATTTTCTTTTATTGGGAGTTGAAGTTTTACGGTCATATCATTACGTTTAAAGGTGATAGTAAAATTTAATAATTTTTTGAATATGAAAATGCAACTATTCTTTAAGCAGTTGAAAAAAGAAAATATTACATATTTCCTCCGTTTCAGAAAGAATGATTTAATTTAATTTTTTTAATCTATTTTTTTAATAAAAAAAGGTTCTTTCCTCTTTTGGGGTTATTTTAATTTTTTTAAAAAAAATTGATACATATACACAGCTTTAATTTAATATTATAAATTTAAATTTTTTTTTTTTTTTTTAGACTCTATATTAAATTAAAATATGATATTTTCTTTTAAACAGGAGAAATAAAATAAGATAAAGTAAGTATTGTTTTATATTGGTCTTATAATCTCTGTTCGCCGAGTCAAACATCCCAATCAATAATGATATAGCACTTTTGTTCTTATCATTGAAAATAGTAACATTGAAAATATTAAGCATTTTCTTGAAGCAATTAAAAACTTCAGAGTGGTTAATTAAAATCAGTAGCATCAAAAATAAAATAATAATAACAATTAAAAAATACACCAACTTACATGTATAAGGTGGGAAGAAAATTAATCAGGTTTATGCTGACTTTAGAATTAAAAATTCCATAAAGATGCATTTTAGAAAATAAAATGTTTGATTAGTTAGTTAGATAATTGCACTTCTATTTTCTTTCTTTTAAATTTAATACGAGTGCTAGGAGAGTAAAATCAAAACAAATTAAAAGATTATATTGAACCAGTTGAGAGTTCAATGATTTAATAAGCTTCCCCTTTCTGTGTGTTCAACTCTGAATAAATAAATTAATATTATTTCAATTAAAATTATCATGATAATTATGAATTTTCTTATTTTCGATTCTAGAATTTCAAAATGGGACCAAGATTGCTTATAAATTAATTTAGCCCTACAAAACCCATCTCTTTCGCTTTCTTCTTTCATTTCCTACAAATATTTTAGTACTCGTTTTCTTCCTCTGTTGTCTAATCAATCCGAGTAAATTAATCTTTTCATATTTCTTATTACTATATTATCTACCTCAATTGTCGTTGATTTTTTTGCTTTTTCTCGAATTCAATGAATGTTTGCCAAGTTGTCATACACATTATAACAAACCAAAGACGTGCCTCTCACTTAATAAATATTTTAAAGTAGAAATAAAGATACTGTTTCATATTATTTCTCGGATGACTTAGAACATTTCCTTACAAAAATTATTAAGGGTGTATTTGTTGGGTTCGAAATCGAGAGTATATCATGCGGAAGTTAATAGTTTTAAAAATATAATATTATTACTATATATTTTGGCCAATTGACCTACATATTAAAAAATTCAATATAAAAGAAATCATAAAAAATTTAGAAAGAAAATGTTCCTTTAAACAAAACTCTACATTGCGGATGTTGTTGTGTTATTATATGTGAAGTGGGTTTTTATTTATAGAGGTCCAAAATCATTCCTCCAAAAATTAAGTTAGCCAAATATGAAAAATAAATAAATTATTTTCATTTCATAAAAAGTAAAAATAATCATAGTATTACTTTTATTTCCCTTCTAAGAAAAATAAAACTTAAATTTGGTAGGATAATCAGAGAAAAACCCCTAACAAATCTTTTTTTTTTTGGCTTAATTTTTTGACAATGTAATCTTGATCTTCCTTCTTCACACGATCTTCATATATTACTGCTGCTTACCATGATTAAAAGTTGATATGGGCTAAAAAATTGGAGCTCTATGCGTTAAAAATAAAAGCATGAGTTAACATTATTGGAGCCCTGTGTTATAAGTGGACAAGATTAAAAGTGGAGTCTTGTGCATTGAAAGTGAGCACAAGTTAAAAGTGGAGCTCATGCGTTAAAAGTATATGCACGAGTTGAAAGAACCCAAACATTAAAAGTAAGCAAGGGTTGAAAGTTGGAGCCCATAAACATGGATTGAAAATTGTTTTTGGTTATAAAGATGATTAGCAGCATTATTAAAAACTTGTTTGGAACTTTTCTCCACTTATAGTTAGACAAATATCTTTATTATCATCAAATTGGTTACAACTTTGATCTCAATACGTCCTCAATCTGAATCATCGGACCATTGAATCATAAGCTTTGATACGACTTGTTGCGTTCAAAATCGAGAGGGCGTCATGCGAAAGCTAATAGTTGCAAACCATGAGATGATAAATCAGACGATAAAGAAAATAATATTTAAAAGTATAATATTATTACTATATGATTTAGTCAATTGACTTACATATTAAAAAACCTAATACCAAAGAAATCATAAAAACTTTAGAGAAAAAATCTCCCTCTAAACAAAACTCTACATTACGGATGTTGTTGTGTTATTGTATGAGAAGGGGGTCTTCTATTTACAGAAATCCAAAATCATTCTTTCAAAAAGGAGGTTAGTCAAATATGTAAAAAAAAATTATATTTTTCTTTCAGAAAAAGTAAAAGTAATTATAGTATTACTTTTATTTTCATTCTAAAAAAAGTAAAATTTAAATTTGATAAGAAAATCAGGGCAAAAACCCTAATAATATTTTGCTAACTAACTATATTAATGATGTTTCAAAATTTTGATTCAATTATTATTACTTTTTATAGTTATTTAACACTAATATAATATAAAAAAATTAAAAAAATTCACAGTTTGCTATAACAGATAAGTAAAAAAAGAAAATGTTATTTTCAATATTAAGATCAAATAAAATTAAGGGTGTATTTGTTGGGTTCGAAATCGAGAGTACATCATGCGAAAGTTAATAGTTTTAAAAATATAATATTATTATTATATATTTTGGTCAATTGACCTACATATTAAAAAACTCAATATAAAAGAAATCATAAAAAATTTAGAGAGAAAATATTCCTCTAAACAAAACTCTACATTGCGGATGTTGTTGTGTTATTATATGTGAAGTGGGTTTCTATTTATAGAGGTCCAAAATCATTCCTCCAAAAATTAAGTCAGCCAAATATGAAAAATAAATAAATTATTTTCATTTCAGAAAAAGTAAAAATAATCATAGTATTACTTTTATTTCTCTTCTAAGAAAAATAAAACTTAAATTTTGTAAGTTAATCAGAGCAAAACCCCTAACAAATCTTCTTTTTTGGCTTGATTTTTTGACAATGTAATCTTGATCTTCCTTCTTCACACGATCTTCATATATTACTGCTTTTTATCATGATTAAAAGTTGATATGGGCTAAAAAATTGGAGCTCTATGCGTTAAAAATAAAAGCATGAGTTAACATTATTGGAGCCCTGTGTTATAAGTGGACAAGGTTAAAAGTGGAGTCTTGTGCATTGAAAGTGAACACAGATTAAAAGTGGAGCTCATATGTTAAAAGTATATGCACGAGTTGAAAGAGCCCAAACATTAAAAGTAAGCAAGGGTTGAAAGTTGGAGTCCATAAACATGGATTGAAAATTATTTTTGGTTATAAAGATGATTAGCAGCATTATTAAAAACTTGTTTGGAACTTTTCTCCACTTATAGTTAGCCAAATATCTTTATTATCATCAAATTGGTTACAACTTTGATCTCAATACGTCCTCAATCTGAATCATCGGACCATTGAACCATAAACTTTGATACGACTTGTTGCGTTCAAAATCGAGAGGGCGTCATGCGGAAGCTAATAGTTGCAAACCATGAGATGATAAATCAGACGATAAAGAAAACAATATTTAAAAGTATAATATTATTACTATATGATTTGATCAATTGACTTACATATTAAAAAACTTAATACCAAGGAAATCACAAAAACTTTAGAGATCTCCCTCTAAATAAAACTCTACATTACGAATGTTGTTGTGTTATTGTATGAGAAGGGGGTCTTCTATTTACAGAAATCCAAAGTCATTCTTTCAAAAAGGAGGTTAGTCAAATATGTAAAAAAATTATATTTTTCTTTCAGAAAAAGTAAAAGTAATTTTAGTATTACTTTTATTTTTCTTCTAAAAAAAATAAAACTTAAATTTGATAAGAAAATCAGGGCAAAAACCCTAATAATATTTTGCTAACTAACTATATTAATGATGTTTCAAAATTTTGATTCAATTATTATTACTTTTTATAGTTATTTAACACTAATATAATATTAAAAAATTCAAAAAATTCACAGTTTGCTGTAACAGATAAATAAAAAAAGAAAATGTTATTTTCAATATTAAGATCAAATAAAATTAAATGGAGGGAGTATTCAATAATTGAATGTTATTTCCATCTACATTTGGAGGACTCCATTTGACATTTTTATGAGAGAAACAATTAATTATTAGCATAACTTAATCACCGACAAAGGTAAATTTACTAATCTCCTCATAGGATTCTGTTAATTAAAAAAATCTATGGATCTATAAACAAGCACAGTACAGCTCTTAGTTTACATTGACCTAGTCAATAATTATTATTACCGACATATTTATTACACAAAATATTTGTCGTAACGAGTCTGAGATCTTCTATTCTCTTTTGTTTACTGTTTTTCTTCTTCTTTTTTTACAGTTTACAATTAATTAATCTATTCATTTTGGTTTTAAACTCCCTAATCCTGTTCTTGGCATTTCATTAAATAGTCCATAACAATGATCTAATCCAAGTATTAAAACTTGCCGACGAATATGGGATTAACATTACTTTAATCTAAAGATAGAATAGCCTACACAATAATTGAAGTGACATTAATTGATTACATAATCAATGTATTTGACCTACCCCGCACAAAAACTTCAGCATTTTCATGAAGCCATTGAAAAATGTATATTGTATTCCAAGAGTTTAGCTCTAGTTAATGACGATGTCAACAATATTTACCTATTTTCTATTTAGGAATTACACTGAGTTTGTTGATGTTGTTATCGTCAATAATATTGACACAATCAGACTACAATAGTATTAATGATTTTTTTTTCTTTTTTTTATGAGGGGGGAGGGGGGGAGGGGATGGGGATTACAATGTGGGGAATCGAACCCTTACCAACAAGGTGGAAGTTCAGGTAACTAACCAACTAAACTACTAAGATTCTTAGTATTAATGATTAATACGATCAAATTGGTAACTAATTACAATAAATTAAATTAAGCTGATAAAATAAATTATAAATAAGAAAATGACAAAACAGAAGTCCAAATCAAAGATAACGAAGTGTTGTTAATTATTAATTTGTTAAACATGTCCCCTTTTCCACATTTTTCTACCGTTAAACACGGAATTAACAATATATGAATTATAGTCAAAAATCAGTCTCTATACACACACAAAATAGGAAGTAAACATTAAATAATACTACAGAAAAAGCATAATTTGACTATACTAATCATTTTCAATTAGATTTGTGTCATGTAGGATAATGATACTATTTTTTTGTGGTAGGTAAAAGCGTTGAAGACGCCATGCAAAAAACAAAAACATTGAAAGGTCAATAGAAATATTAAATGCATTATGCATGTGGACCATGTGTTAGATCTATCAAGCAAGATCTTTTTCTTTGTTACTTTACCCCTTTTGATTTACAAAATACATTTTCATTTACGTACTAAAGTTTTTAAATTTCTTTTCTTATCACTTTTTAGATGTTTGCTTTCTTTTTAAAACTTTTAAATGATATTTGTTGACTCTTTTACTAATATTACGTGTACTTGCTGATTACAATTTTTTATTAATTGTAACTTAATGTTCTTTTTTTTGTTCTAGTGAGAATTTCAACTATGAATTACTAAATAGCACCAGAGGAAATGGATAAAAATGTAGTCGCACTCCATATTTCTGTTTTATACTAATTTCAATGAATAAATAAAAAAAAAACTCTTCATTTGCACTTTATTACTAAATCATAATTAATTATACATATTCACCTTAATTTATAACTTATTGTGATAAATTAGTATTGTAATTTAATGCAAACACAGTATCTCTAAATATTTACCAAACAAATGCCCATACTCGATTCTTTCGAAAAATAGATCGATGAATGAGAACTTGAAAAGAATAAAACAAAAGTTATCAAAAAGAATAATTCAGTACGTTAAGCTTTCACATTGTACGGAAAGAAATACCGGGTCACATTAGGGATTACATCCAATAATATGTGTCATTGCATTGTCCTATATGCGAGAAGTCAAGCAGTTAGGTTTTCTTTGAAAAAAATAAAGTTTTATTTTCGTTAAGTAACACTGCTGAACATATTGATCTGCGATTCAACAACTAATTAAAATATCATGGAAAGGATGAAATTATGAAGCAATTTAGAAAAATCAATAATCATAGTAGACGTTGAAGGTCAATAGAGTATTGCAAATTAAACTTTTCCTCTTCCTCTTCTTTTTTTCTTTTTTTTGGGGGGTGGGGGGTATGATATGGTTTTACTTTATCTGATAAGAGTTAAATTCATATATCAGCTTGCTTATATGAAAATTTTACAACAAATTAAAACATGGTTAATATGAACCGTAAAAAGAAAATTCCATTCATCCCCAATTTATATAACGTCATTGAGTACAAAAAGAGTTTAAGATATTAATCCACTTGTGTGATAATATTTTCAGTCAGGCGGTTAAAAAGAATTTCACTTCCCTAACCATAAATATTTGTAGCTATGGTCGGTGTATATTTAGGAGCCGTTTGGTTTGAGGTATAGGGTATAATAATTTTGGAATAAAATGTAGGATTATTGTATTTTGTGTTTGGACTTTGGATGGAGATATTAGGTAGTTTCGAGATTATTTATCCTACTATTTATACCATAGTGATGGGATAAGTTATCCCTCCCATATGCATGGTGGGAAAACTTATCTTGAGATAGCTAATTCTGGGGACAACTTGTTCCCAACCAAACGATACCTTAGAGTATAATAAGTACATAATGTGATACAATGATTACACGTTTATCATACAAGCTTCTTATGAGCTTGTACAGGCGACAAAAAATTTGCAATAAATTAACCACATGTATATGTAAATATGTAATATATCGATATTATATAAATAGTGTATAGTCATATATATATATATGATTTATAATATGTATTAGAGATGTATGTACATACATATAGACTGTTTATGTAATATTTATACATTAGTTTTTGTTAACAGAATCAGAGAAAATGGATAAAAACATACTCACTTAGTATTTATACTAGTTCAATGCATGAATGATACATCTCTTTATATACACTCTTATTACTAAACCATAGTTAAAATACATATTTTCACCTTAATTTATAGCTTATTATAATAATATTAAAATAGATATAATTTAAAATAAACACGGAGTGTCACTAAATTTTACCAAGCAAATGCCCATAATAGATCGATGAATGAGAACTTGAAAAGAACATAGCAAAATTATTGAAAATAACAATTCGATATATTAAGCTTTGACAATATATAAAATTCTGAGAAATATAGGGTCAAATTAGGTATCACATCCAATAATCTCATCTGTCATTGCATTGTCTATGCGAGAAGTCAAGCAGTAGTTAGGTTCTTTTTTTCACAAACTAAGCTTTATTTTCGTTAATTAACACTTTGACATCTTACATAAGAGCGGACAAGGATGGTCTCAAGGTAAGTTTTGAAATTCCCACATTATTATTATTATTATTATTATTATTATTATTATTATTATTATTATTATTATTATTATTATTATTATTATTATTATTATTATTATTTTCTAGCAAAGATAGTTATATTATATTAGCATCATAACAAAAAACTACAGGAAGGAGTTTGGTAGCACAACCACCATAGTATCTGCACTTAGGGGTCGTTTCGTAGGAATATAGATAATACATGGATTAGTAATACATGGATTAATAATGTAGGAATTAGTAATACAAGGATTATAATGGTTGGATTATTTTTTATTAAGTGTTTGGTTCATTGTATTAAAAATAAAATATACCATGGATTGTGTTTGATTTAAAACTCTAAAAATGTTATAAACTAATAAAGAATAAAGGAGAAGAGTAGAGAGAATAGAGAGTAATTCTTATTTCTCTTGAGGGATGAATTACAATGAGGGGAAACTCCTTTATTTATAGGGGAAAACTAACCTTGGAGTTTGTAACTTTTCCATAAATAGATATACACAATATATGGTAAAGTAGGTATTCACTATATATGGTAAAGTAGACATTCACTATATATGGTACATTTATAACACTCCTCCTTGAATGTCTAATTGATAGATAATACACATATATGCTGCTGTTCGCAAAAAAATTTCGTTAACGCTGAAAATTAACTGCAAGCAAAAAATAAAATAAACTAAAAGAATAATTTTATTTAAAGTAATTTTGAGGGTACAATTCCGTAATTCTCTCGATTCTTCTCTCCTAAGTTTTTCCGTGATTTGAGGGCCTTTGCAGCGTGATTCTCGAATGTAGGATGATTTGAGTCTCCTAGAAATGTGTTTGGATCTCCAGGAATTGTCTGACAGCACTTTGTCTTGTCGAGTTGATCTCCGGGCAGAACTCCGTTTGTCAATTCATTGATAGCACTTCGTCTTGTCGAGTTGATCTCCGGGCAGAACTCCGTTAGTCAATTCGTTAAAGAGCTGTGTATTCAATGCGGAAGCTTCCTCCAATGCTTGCAGAATGTCCTCCTTTTTATTTTTCTTCTCTTTTTAGAATGTTATGTTACCCCCTATTTATAGTTGTGGGGGTAGGCCTAGTTGCTTGTGATTGGCCGAAACATGTCACTTTGATACTTGACACCTTTTGACTGTTTGTTGAATTTGAATGAGATTTCCACATCATTTGTACATATGGCGGCGTCTCATTGGTTTTGGATTTGACTGGGATGCCACGTTACTTGATGTGTTTGGACTTCAAAGTGAGATGGACCTTGATGAAGAATAAAATAGGCTTATTATTTTTTTTAGCCCAAAATAAGTTTAAACCCAATAACATATGACTCAAATTCAAATTTTATATGAATTTGATCCAATAAATTTTATGTGTCTACAGCTGCCTCATTAAAAATTTTATAATGAAAACACAGTGGGATAAAACTCCGTAAGGGAAAAAGAGTACAACGTGTATTAACTCCCCCTAATGAGAAAATCCTTGAACCTTTGCATTCCGATCTTGTGCACCATCTTCTTGAAAGTTGCAATTGAAGGAGACTTGGTGAATAAATCAGCCACATTGTCACTTGAACGAATCTGTTGCATGTTAATATCACCATTCTTTTGGAGCTCATGTATGTAGAAAAACTTTGACGAAACGTGTTTCGTTCTATCTCCTTTTATGGATCTTCCCTTAAGTTGTGCTATGCATGCTGCATTATCTTCATATAAGATTGTGGGTATATTGTCACATTTCAAACAACATTTTTCTCGAATGAGATGTATCATGCCTCAACCATATACATTCTCGGCTTGCTTCATGAATAATTATTATCTCAGCATGGTTTCACGAAGTGGCTACGATAGATTGCTTTGTATATCTCCAAGATATTACAGTACCACCACATATGAACACATAGCCTATTTGAGACCGAGTTTTATGTAGGTCAGATAAGTACCCAACATCAACATGACCAATAAGATCGAGATTGCAAACTTGCTAACAAATTAACTGAAAAAGTCTATATCAGGTCTTATAGTATTTGCAGGATACATTTGTGCATCAATTGCACTAAGATATAGTACTTCATAACCAAGGAGTTCCTCATTCTTTTCTGGGGGTCGGAATGGATTCTTATTCAATTTTGCATGTTTCTCATTTAAGCAAAAATTCGATTGCTTTTGAAAACTCTCCAAGAGTTTCAATGATACTCAAATCATGAAATTATCTCTTATGAGGATAATACAAAGTTTTCCAGAAACTTTATATGCTTCAGGCATTTTGAATTCTTTAGAGATTTTCATATGGATTTTTGTCAAGTGACAATAGCCAACATATCAAGTATGACATCTTCAAGTGTCTGGACTACAAATCAAATAAGTTTTATACTTACCAAAATGCATCCTTTCGTGTCACTTGATAAATATTTCTACGTCAGCATGCTTAAATTAACGTAGAATTCAAATCCTCATAATTTTTCACAATATTACGCTAATATTGTATCAAAGATATCGTCGACGGTTTTTCATTTTTTATTGGTTAGCAATGTGACATAACATTTTAAGATCTCATCACTTCATTATTTTCAGGTACCTAAACTTATCATAAGGTTTCATGAAGTGTTATGCCGTAGGCTCTTCAAAGCACATTGACTTCTTATTATGATTATTTTTTCCTTGTTTCATTTGGAACCGATTAGTCTACAATGTTTCATGCATGCATAGACTTTGTCCTTCAAGGACACAAAATAGGAGCATTTGTAGCATAAATATGAGATGCTTTCGGCATATGACTTAAATTATCTTATGAATGAGGATCTGATTATAATTCCTAACATACTTCATAGCTGCTTATAATCTCCCCCTTATGTTAGGAAAACTAACATACATACTCCATCTTCTTTGAGGAATCCATCTTTATACATCATGGTATATTCATTAATCGTATACCACATATCAACTATTAGATGGACAACGTGTGGTTCCTAACTTAGAACCAATTGAGAGGAAGGAAATAATCATAATTTGTTGGTCTAATGCATACAAGTGCTATTGTATGTAATATATCATATTTCAGAACAACACATGAAGCTTTGTTCTCATTAGCAATGGTTTAACTATTTATCAAAGGCATTCAACGGCAAACCATCATCATCAAGATAAATTATCTTGATTGCACAATCTGAAAGTTATATTCTTAACTCAATTTTATTGAGAAAATAACTTTATGAATGTCAAACGCAGGTTGACAATGAATGTACATATGATCATCTTATTGATGCATCTTTTCAACGTATCACATGATAGGTGAACGGACCCATATTCACCTTTTAACTTTTCAGATTTTGAGAGATCCAATCCCAATATTAGTTGGTCCAACCAACTTATCATGAGAACAAGCGACATAAATAATTCTTGAAGAATCTTGTATTTCTTTAATACATGTCTAATACTCAATACGTACATCTTTGGGATGTCATAATCGTTCATGTCAACTTATGAACTTATTTATAGCAGTAAACTCCAAGTTTACCATGACATGTATTTTTTTTTTCTTTAGTAAATTTCAAATTTACTATTACATGAATAAATTTCAGATTTACTACTTTAGAAGTAGCTTTTGAAATAACTCTGCTCAGTTATTCTGCCTCATTCAGAGGTGAGTTGTGATACCATCACAATCAAGTACACGTTTATATTAATAAGCTTCACTAAATATTATCACATTCACCCCAGGGAATGGATCTGTGCTTATAATAATCAAAATTCTGATTTTCCAAGAATGGAATATAATCGCCTATCAAATTATGATAACTTATATATCTTATAAACTCTTTCATCATATTGCTACTTCAGGAGAAAATTGAGGCATACATATGATGTAGAGAATTTTTCTCTACCATATGTTATAATCATAATAAGCGTGTGAAAATATTATCACTTTTGATGATTATTATCATATTGTCTCTCCACGCTTATATTCGTGCATCCAATCACTTGCTTCTTTCAAGACTGAAGTAAGTTGTCAATTTTCAGATTTATGCTACCATATTCACTTCATGGAATAGAACATATTAATGGACTATGTTTTATGACCTTTTATTAAACACCCATTATTTTGCCTTAACCATCATAATATCATCAATATGGTGTATTGAGATTCAAACTCAACATCTCATCCATATAAAGGCGTCTTAGGCATGAATCGATGGGACTTGAACCCAACATATTATCATCATTTTTGATAATATTGTTCTTGAGAAATAAATTTAAAATATAAATGGTTCCAAACCAATTATTTTTTCTCAAATTCAATAATAATTATATTAGTAGTAGCAAAAGAAAGATAACATAAAGAATTACTAACCTTGAAATTCTTCAGATGTATAATCTCACATTGTTTGACAGAGTTTCGTGTTGATAACGTGTTATAAACTAATAAAGAATAAAGAAGAAGAGTAGAGAGAATAGAGAGAGTAATTCTTATTTCTCTTGAGGGATGAATTACAATGAGGGAAAACCACTTTATTTATAGGGGAAAACTAACCTTGAGGTTTGTAACTTTTTTTTTTTGGTTAGAGGGGTTTGTAACTTTTTCATAAATAGACATATACAATATATGGTAAAATAGATATTCACTATATATGGTAAAGTAGACATTCACTATATATGGTACATTTATAACAAAAAAAGTCTTCTTTACATTTATACCCTTGAATTTTTATGGGATTTTCTGCTACATTAAATTAGTCAAGTTAAAAATTAAAATATTAATAAAAATTTATTACGAATTTTTAGGTGTGATGTGTCACTACGAAAATCCTTAATAGCATGGTCTACTTTCAATATTTTATTTATTGATCAAATATGTCTTAAATTATAGATTTAAGGCTACATAAATATTTAAATACCTCAAAATTATTTTTAAAAAAATAAATGTTTAAGTCACCAATCCATGAACTAATTTTTTTATTATTTAAAAAGCCTCCTTCCCCCACCAAGAAAAATTCAACCCAGTAAGTAAAGCAAACCAAATGTGTTTATAAAAAAAGCAAACATTAATTATGAAATCATAAAATTATAGTGAATCGAATTTGAAAAATTAAATAGGACATTCATAATTAACTCAATATAATTAGAGAGGACATTAAATTATAAAAAAAAATTAGAAAAAGAAATTGAGGGATAATTTGGTCATTTAGGGGTCTTATCCATGGATTATTAACCTTGGATAAGTTAACCCTTCATTTACTGTGGATAAATTAATACCACATATGTTGTATAAGCAATCCATGTATTAAGTTAAAAGAAGTAACTAAATAATGTGTTGAATAAGACTAAATTTTAATCCAAGAATTATTCTAATTAATACGGCCTACCAAACGGGTCCTTAGTGCAATATTTACAGTCCATCCATTAAAGCCTAACGTAGAACTAGTAGGAATATTAACATAAACACTAGGCGGTAAAACTCCCATGGTTTTGACACATCTAGTAGCATAATCTCCTCGCTTATTAGCTTCCAAGAACTTCATCAAGTCAGAGAAGGTGACCAAAAAATAGTAGTAGCAGCCGTGACTGAAGTACTGATATATAAACTGGATGGTAGTGCAGTAGAGATGACTTTCCTTGCCAGGCCATCAACTAGCCTTTTTTGCTCCCTGTAGACGGAAGTAACTACTGAACTACCTAGCTGTAGGAGTAGGTACCTGCAATTAGACAAAAGTGTAGATTTTTCAGTGTATTTGTTTGCATCTGTTAACATAACAACAACTTGCTTGGCATCCATATTTATTTCCAGAGGTTTGAGATTATTCTTGATAGCAAGATGTAAGCCTACAATTAGCGCTAAAATTTCAAGTTGATTAATATCTTAAGCAGTTGTATAAGCAGTAAATCCAATCACCCAATCCCCTCAGAATTACAAAAGATCCCTCCTAGGCCGGCAATGTTAAGCTCAGAAAATAAAGCAACATCCGTATTTAGCATTAGGTTGTCATTTTTTGGAGGATTCTATTTGACATATAAAGTAGTAGAAATATTGGTAGTGTATGGTCTCCTCGTTAGATAGCAATACTCAGTGGAGGAGTTTATGGCAAAGCTTGGTGAAGGGTCATTATTCGCTTGGCCATCAAACAAATGTTTGTTGCGGTAAGTCTAAATAATCCACAAGTAGTAAGGAAGCAAGACACTCAAAGGCAGCTTAGGAGAGGTGTAGGTATGTTTTTAAGCGTTGTCTCTTAGCCAAGATATAAGGGTAGCATTGGAGTTTTGAAGGGGTAAGGACAGTGATGAACCCATGCCTATCACATTGATAAGCTTTTCCCAGAAGTGGTTGAGGCCCGTGCATGAAAAGAACAGGTGGAATATTATCTCAGCACTCCATGCTGGCAGAGCCTACAATTAGGCGACTGTAGGTAGGAAATGTGGTACAAGTATGAAGTTGTCGGGAGCATATTTAACCTTAATAACCATAGAAAGTATTTAATTTTTGGAATAACATTCAAGTTCCAAATCCATCTACAATCTCTAGGGAGCATATAGTCCTTTTTTTAGGTAACATTTGATTGTAACAAGATTAGACCGTAAACCTACTCGTGGGTGTAAGTCCCCATTTAATCCGATCATATGCATTAGCAAATATAGGGAAATAGACGGCTAGTATTTGGCTAACTATAGATTGATGGAGAACAAAAGGAATGCTTGCCAAGTTCCAAGAGTCATTAGCTCTATAGTCAGAGATAAGTTTAAACTTTTTCGAGTGAGTTAAGGTCTCGTGAATCATGGATCTTAAGGTGGCTCCCAGATTTATCCATGATTGGTTCTAGAAATTAATATGCCTCCCGTTAGCCGATTGCCAGATGATCCCATTTTGACAGTACTTCCACCCCAACATAAGGTTCTTCCATACTGAGAAAATGGTAGTTGAGTTGGGGGAACGATTGAGGTATTTGTTCCTCAGAATAGTTGTTCAGAATGAGTTCTGTGCATAAAATAATCTCCATTCAGTTGAAGCTAGCAAGGCATGATTCTTAGTTGTTAAACTTTGGATACCCAATCCCCCGTCTTTCCTGGGCTTCGTTATATTTGACCATTTCACAAGATTAATTTCCTTGTGGAATTTAGAAGTTCCCCAAATAAAATCTTTTTTGTATTTCTTCATTTTCTTAATAACTTAGATAGGTAATCTGTTAATTTGCATTAAATGATTTGGCAAAGAATTTAGCATCGAATTAATGAAAGTCAGCCAGCCTACAGTGGAAAGAAATTTACTTTTCCACTCTGTTAGACGACGCTTGAAGCTATTTATGAGGAATTGATAATCACCCATAGTAGGCTTAGAACTTGTAATCAGAAAGCCTAAGTATCTACTAAATCTATCTCGTTCCGCGATCCCAAATGTAGAACAAACATGTTGTTTAATTCTATCCGGTGTGTTAGCTGAGAAAAATAGCCCAGATTTAGCGGCGTTAATTTATTGGCCTGATGACACACTAAAGCTAGCAAGGGTTTGCAGCATATTTCGACGTTAGTGATTTTTTATCTAGCTATACAAGATAATGTCATCTGCAAAAAAGGTGGGATATTGGGGGTCCCTTTGGAGAAATTTTTGTAGGTGTCCACAACCCAATTTTAACCTATAGGTCTATTTTCCTCGACAACCTTTTCATACATAGGATAAAAATATATGGTGACAAAGGATCACCTTGATGGGTTCCCCTTGTTGGGTAAAAGATAGAAAAGGCATTCCCATTAGGAGAATGGAGATAATGGAGGTGGTAATGCAGGACATAATCAAGTTAACTAATTCATAAGGGAACCTAAATAGAGGAGTGTCTCCCATATGAAGGACCACTCTAATCGATCGAAAGCTTTCTCTAGGTCTATTTTAATGAGAACATGAGAGTCCCTACCTTTAGTATGTTTAAAGTAGTGGAGAATTTCCTGTGCTATTATGGCATTCTCAGTTGCATATCTATTTTTTAGGAAGCTAGCTTGTGTCGGTCCTATTATTTGAGGTAGCAAAGGTTGGATCCTATTAACAATATTTTTAGTAATTATTTTATAGATAGTATTACAAAGACTTATAGGTCGGAATTGAGAAATAGAGGATGCCCGGATACCTTAGGAATTAGACACATGTAGGTTGTATTTATTTTCTCAGGAATGCAGTAACTCAAAAACACCTGACCGCAGAAATTGACCACGGAATGACCCACTAAATGTAGAAATTGCTGGTAGAAAAAAGGGTGCAGACCATTTGGACCAGGTGCTTTGAAAGGTTTGAAGGAATAGATAGCGTCAACTACCTCCTTACGGAGTAGAGGAGATGACAAGGCAAAAGTAATATCCGGGGGCACGAAGCAAGAGATAGCTAAGGGACGTGACCAACCAGAGGTGTTGAAGTCAGTAGAGTAAAAGGATGTGTAGAATTCTAAAATATGATCTTCACTTATCCAGTTACCCACACTATCCTATAGGCTAGTGATATGGTTCCTCCTCCTTCTTTGGAGTGTTGACATATGGAAAAACTTGGTGTTAACATCACAGTTATTTATACAAAGAATTCTAGACTTCAGTTTCCAGAAATCTTCCTCCATAATAAGTAAATGTTGATAGTCAGCTTGAAGGGTTTCTTCTAGACTTTGGAGGCACATACTAGTTGGGTAGTGAGCAGAATTTTGAAGGCCTTGTAAACGGTCTATTATCACACCCTCTTTTCCGCTCGAGGGACCGAGGTCGAAGGATTTTTTCAATTAAAGTGACGATATTGAATAGGAATTATTTTTAATTACAGAGTCGCCACTTGAAATTGAGTTATGGTGTTCCAAGTCACCTTATTGAATCCCTAATCAAAAGGAAATGACTCTTTGTTGGTCTGCAAAAATAGAACACTGGGTAAGGAATTCTGTTGACCGAGAAAAAGGTGTGAGACACCCCTCGAGTCCCGTGGTTCAAGCGCGGTCGCTTTTATTGGCTTATCTTGACTTAAATTATTTTAATAAATTATGTTAAGACCTAAAATCGCTCATTTTAAATTATACCAAAAATGTCTGACTACACCTCTTATGTGAAATAAATTGGCAAAAATTAATTTTAGAAGAATATTTGTCAAGGTGCATTATTGCATCCTCGAATTTTTAAATGTCTCAGAAAGATGCATACGTTGCATTTTTAATTGAAACGAATATTTTAAACGTGCCTTGAATTTTCCTAATGTTAAAGGCTTTGGATCGTCTCTTATAAATTAGAAATAATTTTATCTTGTCTAATTTTATTCTTATTTTTGCTCTCTTTTCTTTTAAAATTCGTGACGAATTTTGGATTAGTCCGCAACTCATCTCGCTCCCTCACAAATAGCTTTTTCCACTCTTTTTTATGCAATGAAATTTAGAATAAATCTGTATCTCATCTCGCTCATTTTCACCTTAATTAATAAGTGGTCCCTAAAAGTAAGTGTAGGCTTAACTAAATTTTAACGAAAAATAGTATGTTAATCCCATAATTATTATAAGATTATTATATTATTTTTATATTTCAAATACCATAAATTATATGTTAATGAGAAGAGATATAGGAAACTTTGCTATGCACATACTATGTATAAAAATGCATTTTTTGATAAACTAATAAAGATCAACTAAATTTAAATCAACAATCTAATTTTTTATAGTATCACTATATCTTTTTAACTTCATGTATTTATTCAATTTCCTATTTTTCTAATATAATCAAATAGTGACTCAAAAGAAACCAAACTCCTTATTCTGACTAAACAACTACATAGATCCATAGTATATATTATTTTTATTTTTTTTGCTAACCATAATACTCATAAACCATAACTTCACAGAATAATTTAGTCACTAACTTAAACTCAAACTCTAACTTATGTTTTAAAATATTTAATCTCAAAATGGTGTTAAAAATATAGTACCAAAATGCTAAACCTATTACAAATGCATGCAAATATTATTTTTGAAAAAGTACGTAACTAAAATTGGCCATTAACATTGCACCTTTATATAGTCTAACTAAAAATTAATCCTATGATCTTATTTATATTTTTATTATAATCACACTCTTCATGCACGTTTCAAGCAAGTCATCAATTTAAACTGTAATAGTAAAAAAAAAAATAAAAAAAATTCAAGGAAACAAAACTAACACACTAAGATCAAATTAACAAACTATTAATTCCATTTTCAGTAACCAAAAGCACCGAGCAAGGAAATGAATTAACCCATCGTTAGCTAATGATATTCAAGGAAAAATAAAAATATTAAATCGATTACAGATCTGACCAAACGAAAACGGAAAGAAAAGAATGAACAGAATCACCATTAGAACACCAACATCACAATTTTGTTTGACACATTATTTTGCTACAAGAGAAGGTTCGAGGGTTACCTCTTGCATGTTAAAATTTAAGCAAAAGTTGTTAATAATCCATTGAATTCCAAGAAATAGCAACTGCTCAACTCCTTTTGATTCAAACTGTATGATGAACTAACTAAACGAGAAACACGAACGACGTCACTGAAAACTCGAATGGACCCCAACTTGAACTCAAGTCATCCTTCCTTTTTCCTTTTTTTTTGGTTTCACGTACTCTCCCTTTTTCTCTCCTTTCTGTTTTTTTCTTATTTGTGTCTGAGTCTGTGTAGAATCTACGTCTAATAGTCTGAGGGTGAGCGTCCTTAAATAGAAGAATTTTGGGGAAGTAGTTAGGGTAGTTTAGGATTCAAATTTTGAATTTTTTTTTTTAGGATAATGATCTCTTTTTTTTTTCTTATAATAAATAAATAAATTATATATAAAATAAATAATAATAATAAAAGAATATTAACTAATTAATTTTTATACTTATGAAAAATAAAAATAAAAATATAACTATCTTAAAATAAAATATAATTAAGAGAAAATAAAATCACTAGCTTATTTATACAAAATCTAAATTAAAAGAAAATATTTTTTGATTTTTTTTATATTATTTTAAAAATAAAAATAAAAATAAAATATCTTAAAATGTAAATTTATTTATTTATTTTCAACTGAAACTTATTAAAAATGAAATAAGAGTTAAAATAATACCGGACCAAATATAAATATTTAATATAAAAAAAATATATTAAATTCGAGGAGGGTCAAAATCATGTGTCTACATCTATGAGCCTTCTTTTTTTTAGCAAAAATATTGCCAAAAACATGCTTATTCCAAAGTAGGACATTCTTTGTAAACAGTTTTGAGGCTGGGAGGAAAACATTATTCGATGCTCCCCATGCCGCGGACACAATTTTTGGAAAATCAGGATGTGAAGTCCAGATGGTTTCTAGGAGAAATGGTTTATTAGGAAAGTGCCTTGCGGAGTTTAAAATAAAGAATGACTCTTTGGAGAGTTGTACTTAAATAGAAGATGCATCATTCAGAGTAATTCACGCACTTACAAAGCAGAAAAGCACAATCGAAAAATTGAATTCACGAAGTGATATTCAATCACTGAAGAAACACATTGAAGAACCAGGTCCTAAGTATAGAATCCAGCTAAGAGTTTTAGCTTTGATTTTTAGAATTGTTCATTGTGTTTGAGCTATTGATGTAATATTAGTTTCAGTGTGTTATAAACTGAATTAGGAGATAGTCTTCGAGTTGGGAAAAACTCAGAGACTTTGGGAAAGCATACCTTGGGAGGTGTATGTGTAGTTAGGAACTTGTCGTTGAGTTAAAGGAATTAGAGTTTATAATTTCTAGTTGTTGAGATTTAGGGATCAGAGTTTATGATTCCTATTTGTTGGTTACAAGAGTTTTGTAATCAGTCGTTGTTGAGACCTAGAGTTATTTAGTGAAGTTGGGGTTAAATCCTGTAAAGGTGCAGGTCGTGTTTTTTTTACAACTTTTGAGCCGGGTATTTTCCACGTAAAAATCATTGTGTTCTTTACTTTCTGTTTTACTGCTTCCTTGAAACACGTCAGACAACCCGTTTCATCGATAAGTAACAGTTAGGCGAAAATAAGATAATCAGTTGAGCACGAACTCTAACAATAACCTATCACAAATAAATGGCCCACAGTTAGAGTTAATTATCAATGAATGACCAATCGGCCAAACTAATTCCTAAAATTGGACACTTTTAATCCTTTTTCCATTTGGGCCATTCGACTTTTTTAAAAAAATAATTCAGTTTTTTTGAAGCATTGATTGCTCATTTTATTATGTCAATTTATGGTAAGATATTTGCACGTTTATTTTTGTTCCTGTCTCTTTCTTTTTCTTGTTGGAAATTGATTTTAATGGTTGTTCTTTTCATGTGTTTGTTCATGATGATATTTATTCTCGTCGTCTGTATTTTTTTGCTACAAATATTTTGACTAGAAAAAAGTCTACTTTATTTTTTGATTTAAAGTAATAATTAAATACAATTGTATAAAAATTATATAATTGTTGTATATAATATGTGTTAATATAAGATATATGTATAGAAACTAGATAGGAGGACATATGCATGCATATATAATTTTTATTCCAAACTAATACAACACTTATACCATATTGATGCACTTTTTTAAAAGAGACAAAACCTATACATGCATATATAATCCCTATACCAAATCGATACAACACTTATACCACATTGATATACTTTTTTAAAAGAGAGAAAATCTACGCATGAATATACAGTTCCTATACCAAACTGATACAACGCTTATACCACTTTGATACACTTTTTCAAAAGAGAAGAAATCTGTGCATGCATATACAGTCCCTACATCAAACTGATACAAAACTTATACCACATTGACATACTTTTTCAAATGAGAGGGAGCCTATGCATGCGTATACAAGGAAAGAAATCTATGCATGCATATACAGTCCCTACATCAAACTGATACAAAGCTTATACCACATTGACATACTTTTTCAAATGAGAGGGAGCCTATGCATGCATATCCAAGGAACCCTTAAATGAAACAATAAGAACTTTAAATAAACGACTAAGGAGAAGAAGCCTACAGGAAAATGGCTAAAAATAAAAATTAATTTAGTGGTTAATTATAGGTAATTAATTTTTGGTGGCTATTATGATGAAATTATTCTAGAGTGAAGTGTCATTTTTGCCCCCTTTCCTTTCTTTTTTAATTCCTAATGATTTATGTACAATGAAAAAATAATGATATAAGAGTCATGGTTATCGTGGTGAACATATTGATCTGCGATTCAACAACTAATTAAAATATTATGGAAAAGATGAATTGTGAAATAATTTAGAAAATATAATAATCATAGTATACGTGGAAGGTCAATAAAGTATTGCAAATTAAACTTTTTCTTTTTTTGTGTGTGTGTGATATGGTTTTACTCTATCTAAATAGAGTTAAATGAAGTCATTACAATACAAATAATATAGAACAAGATAGCAAGAGAACAATATAAGATAATTCTTTCAAGTGTATTGAACATCTTGCTCAAGACCTCTATTTATAGTATTACATTAGGGGATAAGGGGTACTTCAAGAGGTGTCATAAACATGACATTAACTCATGAGAAAGTGAAGAAGAATATGGGGGAGTGGATGATTAATGAGGAGGTGGTGGAGTTACTACACTTAAAGGATGAGTAATGCCTAGAAGTTATGGACATCCAAAATAATATCATAATAATTATTTACAATACTTCCCCTTGAATGTTCATTGAAAGACAATGTGCCTCATTAAAATCTTACTAGGAAAAAACTGTGGAAAAAAAATCCTTGTGAAGTAAAAAGAGTACACATATATTCTTATACGTATTGTTTGCCACCTCATTAAAACCTTGTCAGGAAAATCCATTGAGACAAAATTTAGACCAAGAAAAAAGAATGCAGTGCGCATTTACTCTCCTTGATGCAAATATCATTTCATTTTTTTGGAGACAACGTATTCCAATCTTGAATATCAGTTTCTCAAATGTTAAGGTCGGTAATGTTTTAGTGAACATGTCTGTCAAATTATCGGCTGAACGAATTTGTTGAACATCTATTTCACCTTTCTTTTCAAGATCATGAGTGAAATTGTTCTTGGTGAAATGGGTTTTATTTTTTCTCTTTTAATGTAACCTCCCTTCAACTCAGCTATACATGTAGCCTTATCTTCATACAATGTAGTTGGAATATCCTTATTCAAAGAAAATTCACACATTTTCTGAATACGTTGAATCATTGATCTCAATCAAATACATTGATCTCAATCAAATACACTCCCAGCTCGCTTCATGAATGACAATGAGTTCTGCATGATTTGAAGAAGTCGCAGGTAATGTTTGATACATTGAATGCCATGATATAGTTATGCCACCATATATAAATAAATAATCCGCCTGAGATCGAGCCTCATGTGGATCATAAAAGTATCCTGCATTTGCATAACCAGTCATTTTTTACTTAGATTTATTAGAAAATAATTCTAAGTCAATGATTCTCTGAAGGTATCTAAATATATGCTAGACACCATTTCAATATCTTTTTATTGGGGAAGAGATGAATCTTGTCAATAAACTTACTGCAAAATAAATATCCGATCGAATATTATTGGCAAGATACATTAGTGCGTTGATTGCACTAAGATATGGAGTTTCATCGCCAAGAAGTGCTTCATCATTTTCTTAAGGTCGTAATGGAACTTGTTTATATCAAGCAACCTCACAACCATTTGGATACTCAATGGATGTGATTTATCTATGTAAAATCGCTTTAAAATCTTTTAGTGTATGTTGATTGATGGATAAAAATTTCATTTGTCAAATGCTCAATCTGTAGGTCGAGACAAAATTTTTTCTTTTTCAGATTTTTCATTTCAAATTCTTTCTTCAAACACTCAACAACTTTTGAAAGCTCTTTAGGAGTTCCAATGATATTCAAGTCATCAACGTATACAACTATGATAGCAAATTCAGATTCAAACCTTCTTATAAAAATACAAGAGCAAATTGGGTCATTTTTGTGCTCTTCTTTTATCAAATATTCGCTAAGACGATTGTACCACATCTGTCCTGATTGTTTCAATTCATATAAGGATTTCTAAAGCCTTATTGAGAAAGCTTCTTGCAAATTTTTATATGCTTCAGAAACTTTGAAGGCTTCTGAAATTTTCATAAAAATATCATTGTCTAATGAGTCATACAAATAGGCCGTGATAACATACATAAGGCGCATATAAAACTTTTCATTAACTACCAGATTTGTTATATATCTAAAGGTAATTTCATCCACCACAGTAGAATATGTCTCCGCATATATAGTCAATGTCAGGCCTTTCTGAAAAACTTTGTGCCACAAGCCGTGCTTACGATTTTACCTTTTTTTATTTTTTTTTGCACAAAAACTTATTTATACCCCACTGACTTGACATCTTTAGATGTTCGGACTATTGATTCAAAAACTTCACGTTTTTCAAGTGAAGTCAATTCTGCTTGAATTACATCCTTCCATTTTGACAAATTATTTTTCTATCTTCATTCATTGATAGATTATGATTTTAAATGCTTATCGTGTTGCATTATTTCAGTAGCAACATTGTAAGAAAAAATATTGTCAACCACAATATTATTGCGATTGTACTTATTTCTCGTTGAGACATAACTTATTGCAATTTCTTAATTTTTATTAATTTCAGGTATTTTAATCTCCTCAGTGGTCTTATCATTTGTTAGATATCGAGATTCTTTTTAAGTAATTGCCATCATATCATGATCATTCTGATTATTTTTTTTTATTTTTTTTTATCCTTGGAATCAATTGGTCTACCATGTTTTAAATGTGACCTAGACTCATTTGCATTAACCACTTGTCCTATCGAGATATCAACTCGAACTAGAGCATTTGCAGCTGGAATATAAGATTCAGTAACTCTTGATAGGTTAGAAAATAAATCTGGCATCTATTTTATAATATTTTATAAGTAAATCATCTTTTGAACATCTAACTCACATTGATTTGTTCGAGGATCTAACTGAGATAGTGATAATCATTTCAATCTATCTCATGTTTCAACTGCTTATGTTCTCCTCCTAATATTGGGTATACTAATCCATCAAAATGTCAATCAATAAATATTGTCGTAAATTAATCTCCTGTCATAGGTTCAAATATTTATAATGGAAGGAGATTCATACCCAATATATATCCCCAACCTTCTTCGGGGTTCCATCTTTGTGTATTGTGGTGGAGCAATTGAAACATATACCGTACACCCAAATATATTATGATGAAAAATGTTTGGTTCTTGATCAAAAGTCAATTATAATGGAGAGAATTTATGAAAACTGGTTGACCTTATGCGCGTAAGTGCTACTACATGCAAAATAGCATGCCTCCATGTTGAAATAGAAAGTTTTGTCCTCATTAACATCGATCTAGCTATCAAAAGAGGATGTTTGATCAATGATTATGCTAAATCATTTTGAGTGTGAACATGAGCAACCGGATGTTCAACTTTTATTTCGATGGACATACAAGAATCATTATTAAGATGAGTAGTCTTTATTGCATAATCTGCAAATTGTGCTCTTAACCTTGTTATTTGAGCAAATAATTTCGCAAAAGTCATATTGCTAGTTGATAATAAGCACACATGTGATCATCTTGTACATTGCATCTATCAAGATAATATAATATTTGAAAGGTTCATATAGAGGGTGAATTGATCCATATATATCATCCTATATACATTTAATAAATGCAGGGGGTTCAATTCCAACCTTAGTGATTGATGGTTTAATAATCAATTTTCCTTGAGAACAAGCAACACAAGAGAATTCCTTTAATTGAAGAATATTTTGATTTTTCAAAGTTTGCTCATATGAATTCTCAATAATTCTGCACATCATATTAAAATTGAGATGGCTTGACCGGTTATATGATAAAATCATTAGAACCTATAAATCTTTTGCTTACTACGACATGTGATTCAACCACACAAATACTTATTTGGTACAATTTAGAAGAAAGTGCAGGTAGTTTTTCATGCACAAACTTTTTTTCTAGTTTTATTATAGTAATATAATGGTATTCAACCTTTCCTTCATTTGTAGTCTCAATATGATAGCCATTTTGACGAATAATCTTGAAACTTAACAAGTTTCTTTGAGACTTTCTACAATATAATGCATTATCAATGACCAATATTATTTCCCTATGTAGTAATAAGGTCGCTCTTCAGAGCTCTTAATTGACTTTGTACTACCGAATATTGTATTTACATAAATCCTTTTCATAATCAAATTAGAGAAATGTTTCTTTTCTCTTAATATAGTGTGAGTTGTAGCACTATCAGGAAGACATATATCTCCATTACTCAGCTTGGATCCAATTAAAGATTAAAAAAAATTATTATCTTTAAAAAAAAAATAACATGATAAGAAATGTGAAATCTCACAATCTTACAATGAAACTTAAATATTTTTTTCTTGAAAAATAAAAACAACATAGTGAAAAAATATGATAACTAAAAAAACTACATAAATAAAACAACAAAATTTATTTTTCCAATAAATTAATTAAGATTTAGTTTGAATCTCCAAAGAAGTCTTCAACTTCCAAATGAGTAATATCATCAAGGCCATCAAAATCATCATATTTCAAAATCAAATTTGCCTCAACATTGTCATCATATCTTTGTAAAGGTGCTGCCTCATCATTATTTTTGAAAGACTAAGCGTGACTCCATTCGGGCATTAGAATAGGTCCCAACTTCATTTCTCTTTGTTTTGAAAGAATCTTGATAAAGCCTAGCAAAATGCTTAGGTGCACAACACTCATTCACCCAATGGTCTTTCATGCCACAACGATGACAATTACCTCTTGAAGGATTGTTTTGAGGACCTATTTGATTTTCCCTTTTCTAGTTACCACCACCACGACGATTATTATATCGTCCCCTGCTATTGCCACGTCCATACATATTATTATTACCCTGATCTTGCCGCTTTTCAAGCTGGTCATGTGTTTGTACCCTATTTGCTTCCAATAATGAAACAATTCTAGTGGGACTGACTTCATGATTTTTCATCAAAAGGGCATTTATGTTGCTCAGCCACTAGAATACTTCTGAAAGCCTTTTACACGATATTGTTGCTGCAATATCACATTTATTGCATGAAAAGTCGTAAGATTCTTTTTCATTATGTCCTCATCATTTATAGTTTTTCCACATAGTTTTAATTGGGAAACAATTCTGAATACATCAAATTATATTCAACAACGATTTTAAAATCTTGAAATCGTAAGTACATCCACTCACAACGAGCTCTAGGTTGTACCGTGAACTTTAGGTGGTCATACCTTCCCTTTAAATCAGTCAACAATTCAAGTGGATCTTTCACTGTCAGGTATTCAACCTTTAGTCCTTCATCCAGATGATGATGAAGGAAAATCATAGCCTTGGCCTTATCCTGACTCGACGCTGCATTATTCGGGATAATAGTAGCACTAAGACCCTTAGCAGCTAGGTGAATTTCAGCGTCTAGAATTCCTGATAAGTAATTTTTTTTGAAGATGTCAAGTGCCACAAACTCAAGCTTTGACATATTCGACATGATAAAAACTATCATAAAAATAATGAAGTTAGACAACAATACAATAACATAATCTCAAAATAGTAGACCTTTTTTCTCTTTCAAAGATTTAACTTTTTTTTAATAAAATAGTACGTTACTTTTCTTTTTTTCACAAAAAATAAAGGGTTTTAAAAATACACCATGAAACAGTAACTTTATAAATACAATATGAACATCTAAAATATACTAAACAGTAGCTTCAAGCTAATAAAAATATCAACTTGAATAATAACTATAAAAAAACAAAATATATGAAATAAAAAATTTACACAAAAAATATTACTGCCTAACAACTTTAAAATAAAATTTCATGTTGTATATGCAAGGAAAATTAAGTGCTAGAGACAGACAAACTATGATAGTGAATTTTTTTTTAAAAGTGACAGAAATTTAGGACAACAAACATGTAACGCATATTTTTCTAGTATGCATATAAATTTGGCCAATTCTATAATATTATTTTAATTTTTCATATATAACTTTAACGTTAAAATCAAAATTTTAGTAAAAGAAAATAACAAACTGCAATATTTAAACAAGTAAATTGATTATACCTGACGGATTGAAAACTGGAAAAAGAGTTGAGTCGTGCTGATAACGTGTTTCAATATTAAGAATAAGAATTGCAAGAAAAGAACAATAGCAACAATATAGAACAAGATAGAAAGAGAACAATATAAGATAATTCTTTCAAATGTATTGAACATCTTCCTCAACACCTCTATTTATAGTATTACATGAGATAAGGGGTACTTCAAGAGGTGTCATAAATATTACATTAACTCATGAGAAAGTGAGAAAGAATATGGGAAGTGGATGATCAATGAGGAGGTGGTAGAGGTATGGGAGTTACTACACTTAAAGAAGAAGTAATACCTAGAAATTATGGAAATCCACAATATCTTAATAATCATTTACAATATTAGTTACCTATATGAAAATATTACAACAAAATTAAAAATAAGTTCAATATGAATCCCAAACAAATATTCCATTTAGTTCCAATTTGTATGATGTTATTGAGTACAAAAGTGTTTAAGTTATTAATTGATATTTGTTTAAGGTATCTCTCATGAACTAACCAGAATTGTAGGACGTCTTGTCCCTCAGATCCCCAAACTCCTCATGAAGCATAAGCTACTCCTTTGCCTTATCAAACACCCTCTGAAATGAAGATCCAGATTAAGCAATATATATAGGGAAAACTGTCTCTCTAAGCCTGAAGATCAATCCTCTCGATCCTTTTAGTCTCATCCGATAGAATTACCATGGCATGACAAGATAAAACATAAATGTCTCATTATCGATCACTAAGATACCCTCGTAGGTAAAATGCCCAAAATGATGTCTACGCTCCCTCCTCAAGCTGCGAGAGACAAACCTATTAAAAAAGGCTTGTGCAAATATATTTCAAGTCATAGACAAAGAACCTGTTGGCCTGAAGTACTCAATATATGACCGCCACCACTGCTTGGGAAAATCCCTCATATGTAATGTTGTGTAGTCAACCTTATGGCACTCAACTAATCCCAAACTCTGGAGCTTCTCGAGGCAGCTAATCAAAAAATTGTATGTATCCTTACCCGAGCCACCCTTAAACTAGGTCGATCCATCTCTCTAAACCTCTCAAATCTTCACTGCTCTTTGTCTGACATAGTAACCCTAACTCCACTTGTGGATCACACTCTCGATAACAACATACCATTATAACTAGGCATTGGCTGAACTATTATATTCTGGTAGATTTGATAAGGCCGTTGATATGAGTTTGGGCACTCGCTCTAGTCTAAAAAACCCAAGACTTGCCTACGAATCCTCCACCCTAAACCAAACCCTGTAAAACACCTATTATTTGAGCCAATATATTCGGGGTCCCTGAAGTAAAAAGATGATCAGGTGGAGCCTACCTGAGGCCCACCTCCTGGGTCAGAATCTAATCATGTTTGTCTCGTAGTTAAACTCCGCGGACTCTGCCCTATAGGGATGAATATGAGCTCTACCCCTGCCATAACCTATGTCATGACTCTGTCGCGATCTAACGTCCCCTACCTCGTCTGCAAGTCCCAGGAAAGACGATCGCTGAAGGGGCTTGAATAGGCTCCTGACCTTCTTCCAAAGATGCACGAGTCCTCACCATCTATGAGAGAATAAAATAAGAATCTCTATAATTAATCAAAGTAATTCGTCCACATGATAAGAAAAATGAAAGGAAGTTTCCTAAAGTCTCATGACCTCTCAAAAAATAGATAACGAACGGCTTTGCACCAATCCGCGAGACTCTACTAGATTGAATTTATACTTGTTAGACCAATAAGAATGTGACTCTGACACCAACTTTAAAACATTTTGATTCGTGCAAATTTAATTCATTTCTATATTAAGCTTAGTTAGGTGAGGAAAAAAAATTCAAAATGAATTTCTGCGGGGGGGGGGGGGGGGGGAGTGGGTGGGTGGGTGGGGTGTTATATACCATTAGACTAAAACACAAAGGGAGGGGGGGAGGAGACCTTATTCGTGATGTACAAACACAAGCAAAAAGAGAATATATAACATAGACCGTCGTATATTTTTAAGAAAAAATTACCTAAATACACAACATAAGTTTCTAAACTTCAAAAAAATCCACCCACTTATAAAAAATTACTTAAATCCCAATATTTCATAATTTTTAGTAAAGTTGAGATACAAGTTAAAATACCCAACTACAAAAAAGATTCTTTACCAAAAATAACCCACTTCTCCCTCTTTGTACGCCACAATTTGTGGAGCGGTTTCTATCCAACTTCTTCATTCAATTCAAAACTTGAAGCAAGGTAATTTTGCTCCCTAAAATCCACTTCAATTTCTTCTAATTGTTTTTACGTTTTTTTCTTTCAAAAAAAATATTTTGCGCCTTAGTTTATAGAGTAAAATTTGGGTGATTTGGTTGAGCAATTTCTTCGATTAATTATTTTTAAGGCTTCATTGTTTGAATTGCCATTATGAATAGAGATTTGGGACCTTCCTTTAGTCTTGGGGTTTCTCAATTAGAAAGTATCAAAAAATCTCATGGAGTTGTTAACTTCATTTTCGAAAGTTTTGATTATGAATTTGTTGACTTTGATGAAAATAGATTAAAGCATAGAAACGATCCCCAAATTATGAAGAAGTTGTGGCAAAAGCATCTAAGGACAAGAAAAAAAAGTGGTTCTAAGAAAAGGGGATCCAACAGTCCTGAAAGTAAAGCTCCCGCCAAGAGAAGAAGAATTGTCGAAGCAATTTTCAGAAATGAACTTCCTAAGGTAATTGCATGTTCAGATCTATTGAATGTTAGGCCGAGATACATATTTTGGGTTGCATGATACGTTTAGAATTTCTTTGTTTATCTGTTTTTTTGTTGCTAAGTTATTTGTATCTTGTGTATTTTATTTTTTATTGAAATTAATATAACAAAATACAAGTTCATAAATACATTGATACATGTTAAGTGGACTTGTATATGTGAGTGATTATTAATGCTTTGATTTATATCTAGTTTTGTTCAATTTTACTTAAAGTCTAAATATAATAGATACATATTTTTATTTCTAAGATACATGTTATATTAACTTGTATTTGTGAGTTACTGTAAATGTTTTGATATGTTTCTTGTGTTATTTAAATGGTATTGAAAGTAGAATTACACAAGATACATTTTTTCACGCTGAAATACATGTTGTAGAGATTAAAGATACATTTGTATAATCTTATATCTAATATTATATATATTGTACTGTCTTAGAGTAAACTTGTTGCATCGCAAACATTTTTTTTATTTTTTTTTATTTTTAGGGATTGAATTACGTTACAAGTATGTTATAACAAGTTAAATGCATTGATAATGTAAAAATATTTTTACATTATTTGTTTATAAAAGTTAATTTAATCTTAAATCCTTAGATGGGGAGCTCCTGTGCATCCTAAATTCTGCACATAATCAGACAGTAGCTAGACTAGCCCCCATTTTGTATTAGATACATAATAACAAAATATGTATCTTTCTGTATTAATATGTATCTTGGTCATTATCTGAAGCAATTGTCTATTACCTACATTAATCACATTACATACATAAAATATTTAATTTGTACCTCTTTCAGTTTTAATGATTACGGTAGGCTGATGTAACATATATTTCATTTGTTTACAATTTGAACAACATCTGAATGTCATCATGTACTACTTGAGGAAGAAGTACAAAAACAAGAATTTTCCAAGCAAGAGATACACTACCACAGATTACTTTTTCAAAGTGTACATCGATAAGACATATGTGAATTACTATGATGCTGACGCTGGCAACGAGCTTGCCACACAAGATGCATCTGCAAAGACTGATGAGGTTGCTGATATGAAGACGACATTGATTAACACCATCAAGGAATTCATTCCACGCACAGGTCAGCCTTGTCATTTGGTTGATGAGATCTTTGTCCCAATTAACTGTGATGGTACCTTTCACTGGATATTGGAAGTCATTGAACTAAAGGATCGATGCATTCGTGTGTACGATTCAATGGCCTCTTCACAAAAAAGAACACAAACAAGTGAGATTGAAAAGTTGGTTGTCATGATTCCTACTTACCTTCAATACAATAACTTTTTTAGCAAAAGGTACCAACTAACTGGACTGCACTGGCATCCTACAAGGGAAAGACCAGACGTGATCCATTTAAAGTGAAATACATATCTGATATAGCACAACAAGAAAGTGGAAGTTTGTACGTATTACATTACTTTTTGAGATGGTTTCATTAGCTTATAATTTTATATTGTATTTTTTTAATTAAATTACTAATTTTTATTCAGAGATTGTGGTGTATTTGTAGCTGTATATGTTGAGTATCTGAGCGAGGGATTAGACATTCCATATTCAAAAATTGATGCTCACTACCATCGTTTGAGATATGCTAGTCTTTTGTGCAAGTACGGGTCTGTAAAAGCAGACAATGGATACTTTAGTGAGAATGACGATCCACCAAGGACAAGGATGAAGTTCACACCAAAAGAAACCGATCGTGTTTTACGTATTCGGTAGCTTGTAGATTTTCCCAACCTTAACATCACTATGTTTGCAATCAGTAATGATCTTGTTTCCCTTGTTACCCAACAAAGGCATAGGAGAAGTAGAATTAGATTTATAACTAATAATTTCTGCAACTTTTTTTGATAGACTTTCCAAACACATTACAACACCAACTTTTCCATCAAAAAATAATTTCTTGTCCGATCTTTTGGCATAGTAATTGAAGAAATGCTCAATTTCAAATTGACAAATCAAATAAAAAAAATTGGTATGTTTTCTCTGAACAAGAAGAATGAAGTTTTTCAATTTCAAAAAAGTAATACAAAAGCGTTTATTAATTTTAATGTGGTGGAGTAATATTCTGATTAGCATAAATTGTGGGATTTCATTTTTTTTTTTACCTTAATTAGTTAGATTAAATGTTGATTTAATGCTAGTCTTTTGTGCAAGTACGGATCTATAAAAGCAGACAATGGATACTTTAGTGAGAATGACGATCCACCAAGGCCAAGGATGAAGTTCACACCAAAAGAAACCGATCGTGTTTTACGTATTCGGTAGCTGTTAATTTTTGGCTAGTAGACTATTAAAAACACTGTTGATGATATAAACTTTGATGATGTTAGTAGTGTTTAGACAAGCATACATTAAATTTTTTCAATGAATAATTACTTCTATTTTGCATTAACATTCTAACGCAATGCTAAATAATATAAAGATATATTTATGGTATCGTTATGATATTTTTTTCACGCAATATACATACATTATATTGGATACATGTGTTATTGTATTTTATAATTTTATGCATGCATCTAAAATAAAGAAAGATATATTACAATATAGGTATTAACCATCACAATATTGTCGTATTATGTATCTATAACAGTTTTTTGTTATAGATAATTCATGTTGTCTCTTACATGCATACCAAATTATATCATAACTTAATAGAACTAAGTCTTAAAAATATTAACCTATTACATTTTACATGTGAAACAAATTATTAGATCTTGTATCTATAACTTTATATGAGATACATCTTCTCAAATTGTATGTATCTATTATAAGAAAACTGTTTTACTATATAATCATAGTAACCAACAAATTATTATATTTTTATGTATCTACAACCCTTTTTATTAATGGAAAAAGATGTTTGACTATAACCTGCATAACAAATTCTAGTAGAACCTATATTACTAAATCTTAATAATATTGACAAATTATATTTTACAAACAATACATATTTGTTAAAATTGAATTTATAAATTTAATGGAGATACATACTATAAGAATGTATCTATTTTCTATCGTTCACTGTGGTAGAACTACTAATAGAATGTATAATAACATTGTCAGTTATTATATCTAAATTTCTACTTTATGTGTCACGAAAAAATACACCATTAATATATAACTAAATAACAAATTAACAAAGAATAATATTTATTTCGGTAAATGTCTTTTCTAAATTTCATAAAAAACCAAGAATCTTACCAACTAAAATGTCGAACAAAATAGATAAAAAATCCAGCAACATTCCAAGGAACTATTCAACATTATTCATTAGTCAACTACATTTGTCACTCCTTCTTTGGAAAGAAGTTGCAAGTGCGCCTATTGTTATCTTCATAACCACATCTCCCGCAACAATTACTGCTCGATGTCATTGTTTTACTTGATTTCTTATGCCTGTTTTTTTTTGGCCTTCCAGGTTGACGTTTGTATTTAGGTGGTAACACAACTTACCGAGATGATGCTTTAAATGTCCAAACATAATCCTCCGAATGACATCGTAAGACATAACTGAATCAATGAAAATAAAACTTCAACTTTTTAACCTCGAGTTACTTTCAAACTGTATAATAAGACATCAATATATTCACCGAGATACATAATTAGACATCAATATATTCACCTAGATACAAGATGATCAAAATGTATCTTTTATCATAATGATGTATCTCGATCAAATTAACATAACGTCATGAGTAAAACACAACAAGAAACATAATTAAACATAACATCATAAACGGAGATACAAGATGGGGCAAAATGTATCATTTTCATAACAAAATGTATCTCAGCGTGAAACTTGTACAACATGTATCTAGAAAATTTTACAACATGTACTAGGACATTTCTATTATACATGTGAAACTAAAACACAACAAGAAACATAATTAAACATAAATTCATAAACTGAGATACAGGATGAGCAAAATGTATCATTTTCAGAATAAAATGTATCTCAGCGTTAATAACATAAACACACAAAAAAAATCTTTAAACTAACCAAACATTGAATACAAAATTAAATTAACGTACACAAAATTAACAACACCAGCTACATCAAAAACATAACATACCTTCTCTTGTCCGATCTTTTGGCATAGTAATTGAAGGAATGCTTAATTGAAAATCGCGCCATAACCGAAATGAGAGTACACTTGTCCTTGTAGATTTGCCCAACCTTAACATCACTATGTTTGCAATAAGTAATGATCTTGTTTCCCTTGTTACCCAACAAAGACATAGGAGAAGTAGAATTAGATTTATAACTAATAATTTCTGCAACTTTTTTTGATAGACTTTCCAAACACATTACAACACCAACTTTTCCATCAAAAAAAAATTTCTTGTCCGATCTTTTGGCATAGTAATTGAAGAAATGCTCAATTTCAAATTGACTAATCAAATAAAAAAAATGATATGTTTTCTCTGAACAAGAAGAATGAAGTTTTTCAATTTCAAAAAAATAATACAAAAGCGTTTATTAGTTTTAATGTGGTGGAGTAATATTCTGATTAGCATAAATTGTGGGATTTCATTTTTTTTTTACCTTAATTAGTTAGATTAAATGTTGATTTAATGCAAACTAATCTGTTACATCTCTTAAAACGTGCTGATTTAATTAATTATTACTTGTATCTGTACTATGTATCTAATGTGATTAACATGTATTATCAGAGGTCAAATGTTGGGATTTTAGAAGATTTTGAAAAAAGTTGGAAATTTTAGTAATTATTAGTAAACATCTCGTTATATATGTAATTTTCACTATTTTTAATAGTTGCAATGACCTAACAAAAAAGTTGACTTTATCATATTGTAGTCTTATGCTACGTATCTATCTTTTGTCAAAAAATATGGCCCAAAGAGGCCCATTAGACATTTGATTCATGTCATTTCTAATGCGAAATGTATCAACAGAAGTTATCAATTTTGCTAAATAATCTACAGCCATATTTACTTTGCTGTAGCAGTGCTGAAATGTCACCTCTTTATGCAGAGTCGATGTAATTATATTTTTAATGAAGGATTTGAAACTAGATTGTAAGTAATTTTCTTATTTACCATTTAAGTCGCCATCATAGAATCAAGTTCCATAGTGCACCGCATTGTGTCTGTATCATCCATTGAGCAATATGCTTTGCAACCGTCACTTCTGCTACATTATGGTTGTTACATTGTATCGGGACAGCAAGACAAACGTTAAATCTCCATTAGCAACTTTATCGATTTCAGCTTTATCAAATTGCTTCATATTGGTTTTATCTGTGTTAATCATGATCTTTCTGCTGGAGGCATCCTCCAAGTCATCATCTAGCTATGAACTTTAGGTCTAAGTTTTTCCACAACTTCACCTAATTAAATCCAATGATAATCTAATTTGAGATTGTGGAATCCAATGATATCTCAATCAACACTAAACTAAGGGAATCCGCCCTCTAAGAAAAACTACAAAATCAATATTTCATCTCAATTCAATCTAAGGAATGAAAAATAACTAAGACATCTATTTATTGTTTATCTCTTACAATGAAAAATAGCTTGATCATCACCACATGTGGGTCTTCTCGCTCTTCCATCCAAGCTACCTTCCATAGCTTGAGCACTCCCACACATGGGTCTTCAATGGCCTTCAAGAATTCCATCTTCTCAATCAAAAAGAGTGTAGCTTGAAGATGTGCAATTGAACTCTCTGAAGCACCTCAAATATGGTGGTGTGTTCCATGAGCCACCATTGTCTTGATGTTGCGCTTCACCATGAATTCCAATCATCATCAAGCTCCTTGAGCTTTCCAGGGTCAAATCAATTTCCTCACGTAATTCCATGCATCTTTGTTGGAGAATTTCCATCCAAGGCTGGTTTCCATGTGAGGTAGTCCCTTCTGTCTGGAGTTGCAATTGTAATGTTGTAGATGTGCTGACAAATTCAACCAGACAGAATGTTGTCTATTTATCTCCCATCTCTGATCAACGATAACATTTTTGGCCTTTACTCTAATAGTATGATTGTCCTGGGAAATGGTAAGCCAAAGTTGTTCCAACCAAAAGCTGCTCACCCCATTCTTATAATCGAAATCGTATCAGGCCAGCCTTCTTTCTTATGCTCATTCAGTTAGCAAAGTTTGGACAAGGAATATAACCCAAATTGATATTTGAAAAATCTTTGTCAAAATATTCAGAGCATTTTATTACAACTATAATAACAAAATAGAATATTTAAAAATTTTATTCAGTAACTGTAACAAACTAAAACTTTACAAGAGCTACACTCGTACTCATTGTTTAACTTAGCTTTGACCCAGTCCATTTTAGCCCCAATATTTGCACAAGACTGGAATAGCCCATTTATTGACTCAAATTAATGAGACCCAAAACCATCCATTTGCCACCCTTAGTTTCCATATAACAAAAATTCCAATTACAACAGAAAAACTTTTCCAGGATAACTTATCAAATAAATAGGGGATGAGAACTTTGTGAATCTTAAATTTCATCACATAATCCAAGTTTTAGAACATGGAACTCAAGCTAAGTTACTGACTACAGAGAGGATCCAAAGGGTGTTAAAAAACCAAGACGAGAAGCACTTACCGAGAATTTATCACTAACTCTTAAAAATCCACACTCTGGAATAAAACCAGAAGCATTTCTTCAAACTAGAAGTCTAGTACTACAACCTGTGTCCACCTATCAAGTTGTACAATCTCAGAAACAAAGTTTCACTGGCTTTAAAGGCCTGTTGAAGCGGAGAACTCACGCTTCAAAAACCAATAGGGTACATATTACTGTAACCATGGTTAGCACCCATTGTTGCGCCAATTGTGAATTGCATATTCCAGTAACAGTACATAATACATAAAGTCAATTCATACGGAGCATTATGTAAATAAAAAGCTGGTGGAAGTTATTTATCGCTTCCCACGACTTCCTGAGCCACCAGACCTCGGACCTGGAAACTTTGAGAACTGCAACCTCAAGTAGGCAGAATCGTGGTCATGTTCGTCCATTTTGTAACCTGGCAAATTCATCAGCAGAGACCGCCGGTAAGATTATTCCACAAGAACCTCATCGATGATGGTAGTAAATTCTAAAAAAAATGTTTTTTATCATAAATATAATAGTTATTGTGCATGCGTGAGTTGGGCTCATAGACGAAACAAAAATGTGCATCTGCAAGTGCAGAGAACCATGAAAGACACAACCAATCATACCCAGAAATATGAATAAGATTTTCATAATGGTTGGTAACAGAGTACAGGAGCAACTAGCAAGAAACTGAAGAGAAAGGACACCATGCCACAACTGTAGATAGAAGGTATGCCCGTCCTACAAATCTAGAATGCAAGTAGTATCATACAATCATGTGAAAAATTAGTAAACCAAACTATGAGAATGAGAATTTGCCACAGCGGCATGTCATACAAATAAATGACCCAGAATGCAAGTATCACAAGATAATGAGGATTATTAGATATTTAAACCAAAGCAAGCAAACAAGAACATGCCAATTGTCACAGCAGCAGCTAGTTAATTATGTAAATATTAGCTATCTTAACCCAAGAATCAAGATTGACACCATTCTTGAATGGCAGACCCAACGGTAGTCTACAAGTCAATCTGGACCTTTAGGAGTAATAAGTACAACTACAGTCAAATTTCTTTCTTTACAGATCTGAATATTTTACTTCAAATATAGGCACGATAGTTTACAGAAGAAAATGGGTGAAGGAAATGGACAGATCAGAAGACAAAGACTACGACAAAAATTAGAGGAGGCAGTGCTTTTTCCTGAGATACATTGCCATGGGATTTGCATGTGCACAACGAGGAGAGGTCGTCAATGGATATACACAGATCTATGGCCTTACGGGAAGCTAGTACATAAAGCAACTGGGTTCTACTTCACAGATTACCCCACAATTTGACTACATACAGGAATGAAGAATCAGAACTAGAGCACTCATGCATCTGAAAAAAATTGAACTGCCAAGGATCTGTAGGTTGAAAAAACAAAGAGCGAGTAAAGCACTTAAAACACTCTAGCAATGCCCACATACACTGAGTGATAATCATAGATCGGATCATTGCAGCTGAGATAACAAGTCACTAACGGAAGTCGGAGAGCAGATTACTATCAGTTAAAAAAGAATCACCTTGCAATGCACTCAAAGCAGTAGCTGCACATGCTGGATCAACGAAATCCACAAAACAAAGGATAAGAGGATCTCCACCACGCTGCAAAATGAAGTTTTTATTAATACATCACCTTGTACATACATGCTATACTAATGAAAAGGCATAAACATCAACTTACATGTTTTGATTCCTTTCTAACAAGTCTGACTTCTTTGTAGCCCACAAAAGGGCGAAAAATATCTTTTTAGTACAATTAGGGAACAAGCAACAGATATCTAATAGAACTTAAGTAGAACTGTCCAATAATGATCCAGTAAGTTACATCTCAAAGGATACGGGCTACTTCTCTCCTGGAACTGTCTGAAGGAAGTCCCTCTATATAGAGGGTGTTGGAAGCATCAGGAGGGAGAGGTAGTGTTTCACGAGGCCTCGGCATAGGTTCGACTGGCAGTTGGCCACTAAATACCATCGCTCTTCCATTTGGTGCTAGTTCTGGACCACGAGCTGATGGAAGCGGATCACGAACAGGAAGGGCAGGCATACCACCACCACCTGCTCTAGCTAATCCAACTCCCTTATAGTTATTAGCTTCTCCGACTGAAAGGGAAGAAAGTTGCTACAAGAGGAAGACGAATAATAAAAACAGAATCAAAATTAGCACAAAATCCAAGCATGCCTGAGGAATGTAGGAGCACTTTCAGCTTCAGTGATTACCGAACTCTGGAGATAACGATCATATGCTGATCCGATAGCCTGATTGTCCACTACTCGAGGTACACCACGATCATATGCTGATCCGATTGGCTGTGTGTCCACTACTCGAGGTCCTTCACGATCATCATTCCTTCCTAAGTAATGATGCACTTCATGAGCTGACGGCATCCCAGATTGTGGAAGATCTGGTACTGCAAAGATATATGATCAAACCACATATGCTGATCGAAACATATAACAAAGTCAGTGCACAAAGTTACTCGCATAGCATGTAGTTTGTCCTCAAAAGGATAAAGTTTCTTTTGCCTATAGGTAGGATCAAAATGGCCTTCTTGCGTAGAAAAGCACAGTATACACAGAAAGACTGAAGCAAGAAAACAGGGTGCTGAGAACATGTACAGAATAAAATGCAACTGCTGATGGGAACTCTCGCAGCTAAAATCATCACTGACATGAAAATACAGTGCCAATTTCAGAAATCAGCATCAGGCTCAAGGTAGAACTGGAGACTTGGTGCCATAATAAGTCAGCAACCATTGTAGAACCAATACAAGGAGGGCATATACAGTTCCAGCATCGAATCTGAAACCACAAATAGTTCTTGAATAAACCGGTAAAGAGGAATGAGATGAGATTGGACAACCATTTTCTTGAAAAAGAGCTTCTGCAGTAATAGGAATTGAGAGGAGGAAGTAAAACTAAGATGTACAGCTCTGTTTTAGACAGAACAGCACTCAACAAGATACAACCCAGTATAATCATACGAAGTGCTCGGATGGGGAAGAGAAAGCAACTTAATAGAATTCATTGGGTTGGTTGTGATTAGGTCAAAAGGGCTTGTTAAGGTTGATACCAAACAAAAAACACCACAAAGTAAAAAGAAAGAGAAACAAATGATGTTAAATTTTGAACTTGGAGCTAAAATCCTCTTTATTTGGCACAAGAAGAACCGAGTTCCGTCCTTTCCAGTTTTCAACTCTCCTATCTTCTTCTGCCACTTTTTGCCTGTACTTGCTATAAGTGACTCATGAAGTCACATTGCCAAGAATATTGACAAAGAAGTGGATCCAAATGACGAGATAGATGAAGAAAAAAGTGTAACTACACAACACGTGCTACCTAAGCATATGTAACTATAACTGTAAATTGGTAACCACAAACTACACATGGATGTCCTAGAATAGATAGTCAAAACTCAGACATGTCCTTGCTAATTCTAAAAGTTACTCCAGCCTCAAATCGAGTTCTATGCTTCCTTAAGAAACCTTCACTCAATAAAACCATGATTGACTTGTCCATGAAGCTTAAGTAATTAATTAACCTAACTTTTTAAAATCCAAATCATACCAAATAAATATAGGTCACGGGTCACAGACTTAAAATTGGCAATATCAGTAATACAGTTCAGACCGAACACTTCAACTAGAACCAGAACTGCCTATTTGATCCCTCACAAGCCACACCTGCTTTATCATTTCCAATAAATTGCTCAATAAAACTCCAGCCTCCTGATGTTTTAACGTTTCACACAGAGAAACTACATCCATGAGATATATTACCATATGACATCATAATACAACCACTAGACTCATCGATTTTTTCAATCCGTCTATCTCTAACGGTGCCGGGCTAGGAATCTTGATAAAGGGATTCCAAATATGCAAGAATGCAACACCTAGTGTTCAAACTTGTGACAAAAAGCAATTTTGAAACCCCTTTATTAAAATTTGCCCTAATGCCATGGGGATTCAGAAACTTACATAAAAAAAAAAAGTATTCCTATTTTTTCTTTGATAATCGTGGTGTCCAGACTAACTTTCACACCTCAACTAATTTCATGGGTTACATGCCACCTCCCACCAGTAGTAGCAGCTTACTTTGTCCACAAAGTAGGGGCAAATTTATAGGCCAAATATGGGCACGTGAACCCATGGTCCCTCCATAAATTTAGGTATTTTATATATAAATTTTCTAAATTTAGTATAATATTATTTGTTGGCACCCATTTTCAAAAAGACAAAAATGGTGCATTTGGTTGAAGGTTGAGTTATTTACCTAGAGTACTAGGAACCAATTCCAACTAAATACATCGTTTCCTCTTTTTTTATTCTACCCATGTTCTTAATTTATTTATTTATTGACAACCGTGGTGTAAAGGCTAGCTTGCGCGCACCTCGACAAATCCAAGAGAACCCAGCCACCTCTCACCAACAACAGGTACCAGATAATTCTGTCCACCAAGGCTAGAACTGTAGAACAGAATGGAAAAAATCACCTAATATTTTTGTCTTTGAAAATTAAACCTGAGACCTCATGGTGCTCAACCCTCGTCATTGACCACTACGCCACACCTAGGCGCCCATATTCCAGAAATCCAAGATTCACCACTAGTGTTTACTTCGGAGAATTATGCAATGAAAATAGGGGAAAATGTCTCCAAAATTCACGAAAACCTAACACATCCAGCTAACTTATGACGCATCAATCTACAACTTGAAATGTTCCAAATGTATAAATGTAGTCTTTCCATGATTGAAAAAACAAAAAATGGATCTAGGGTTCCACGATTAATCTCAAATTAAGTGATAATTACTAAGCCAATTATTAGGAAAAAAGAGGGAATTTGTTACCATATTCAGAGCGAGGACGTTTGAGTAATCCAGCAGATTGAGGAAGCTGCTGTTGCTGCTGTTGTGGTTGACGATTCCAATACGCATCCCCCATCTACAGTTTAAAGAACTATTTACCTAAATCCCCAAAATACAAACAAATTGGAATACAGAATAGAGAGATTAATAAAGGAGAACACCTTGAGGAAGAAAACCCTAGCTGCTTCAGCCGTCACCCCTTTGTACACTCTCGGTGCGTTGATGTGGATTTGCCAAAGCAAATTTTGTGGGAGAAGGTTAGGGCTTTATTCTCATGTAATCTTCTGCGCGGCAGGTGTATCATTCGTTTGATAGTATAGCCAATAGTTATCTGACACGTTAGTATGACCGACATCCAGGCTATTATTTTTTATTTTTTATTTTTTAATAATTTACTTCTCCCACATACTAAAAATAATCATTTTAAATTACTTCTGCTTTTTCATTTATCAAATTTAGAGTGTGTTGGCATGAATGAAAATATTTTGTTGAAAATGTTTTTTAATTTTTTCATGTTTGATTGACTTAAATATTTTGAAAAATATTTTTCGAATCAACTTATTTTTCTCAAATTTAAGAAAAATGACTTTCCTTCAAAAAGTAAGGAAAACATTTTTTCAACCCACTCTCAAGTTGAAATGTTCATACAACTCTCGAAATCACCCTCCTCTCTCTACCCCGACCCCCAATCCCCTACCACCTCCTATCCAAAAATCTATTTAATTTTTTTAAAAAAAATATTTTAAATTTTTTTCTTACCCCGACCCTCACCCCTTATCAGCCATCTCCAAAAAAGATATTTTTTTAAAATTCAAATTAGGCCAAGGCCCAGTGTATAAAAAACTGCAAATATTTACAACACAAAGACTTGGGCCCAATAGTGACCACAACAACAACAACATGCCCAGTGTATTCCCACATAGCGGGGTTTAGGGAGGGTAAAGTGTACACAATTTATACCACTACCTCGGGTGAAGTAGGTAGGTCGTTTCCGATAGACCCTCAACTCAGGACAGATAACATTGTAACAAACACAAAAACATAAAATTATATAAGCTAATACAGTACGTAATAAACTAACACTGCTAGCTACTACAGGAAACAATATTACCACAAGATACTACTATACACTATCTATCCAAAAACATAAACATCACTCAAACACACCGAACACGGACCTCCAGACGCAGACAAAGTATTCTTCCCTATAGTTACAGACACACTCCTACTCCCTAACCCTCTACCCTAATCCACGTCCGCCACGCATTCCTATTAAGGGTCATGTCCTCCGTAAGCTGTAACTACTCTATATATGCCTACTCACTTCCTTCCAATATATTTGTGGCCTACCTCTACCCGACCTAAAACCATCCATAGCCAGCCTCTAACATCTCCATACAAGAGCATCCAAACCCCTCTTCATCACATGCCCGAACCAACGTAACCCCACTTCTCACAACTTATCTTCCACCGAAGCCACTCTCACCTTCTTCTGAATCCTCTCAATCCTAACCCTATCTCTCCTGGTAAAGACCACACATCCATCGCAACATTCTCATCTCCGCCACCTTCAACTTTTGGATGTGGGAGTTCTTAACTGGCCAACACTCAGCTTCATACAACATAGCCGATCAGACAACCTCTCTATAGAACTTACCTTTGAGCTTCAGAGACACCTTCTTATCACACAATACTCCCGAAGCGACCCTCCATTTCAACCACCTAACACCAATATGGTGCGTGACATCCTCGTCGATCTCACCATTCCCATGAATCATAAACCCCAGATACTTGAAACTCCCCCTCTTCTGAATGACCGCAGAATCCAGCTCCACTCCTGTGACAAAACACTAAACTTGCATTTTAAGTACTTCGTCTTGCTCCTGCTCAACCGAAACTCTTTAGACTCAAGGGTCTGTCCCCAAATTTCCAACTTATCATTAACTCTTCTCCGAGTCTCATCAATCAGTACCACATCATTAGTAAATAACATACACCAAGGCACCTCCTCTTGAGTACGTCGTGTCAAAACATCCATCACCAAGGAGAATTGAAAAGGTTAAGAGTCGATCTCTGGTGCAACCCTGTCAAAATGGTAAAGTGCTACGAATCTCCACCAACCGTCCTTGCCATCGTCTTCGCTCCGTCGTTCATGTCCTGAATCGACCTAGTGTAAGCCATAGGCACCCCTTTATCTTCCAAGCACCTCTATAGAATCTCCCGGGGGACTTTGTCATATGCCTTCTCAAGGTCAAGGAATACTATGTACAAGTCCTTCCTCCTCTCTCTAAACTGCTTTACTAATTTCCTCACGAGGAGAATAGCCTCAGTAGTCGATTGACCTGTTATGAAACCAAACCGATTCTTAGAAATAGTCACGATCTTTCTCAGTCTCAACTCTACCACTCTTTCCCAAACCTTCATAGTATGACTCAACAACTTGATACCCCTATAATTATTGCAACTCTAAATGCCCCCTTGTTCTTATATAATGGAATCATTGTACTTTATCTCCAAGCTTCGGGCAACCTCACCGCCCTAAAAATGATATTAAACAACCTCATTAGCCACTCCAACCCTGCCGGACCTATGCTCTTCCAAAAATCTATTGGGATCTCATCTAGCCCAGTCGCCCTACCTCTATACATCCCGCAGATAGCACCCAAAACCTTCTCAACCTTGATACGCCTACAATAACCGTAATCGCAACACCTCTCATAGTTCTCCAATTCCCCAGCACAACTTTTGTCCCCCTCGTCATTCAAAAACTTATGGAAATAGAACTACCACCTCTTCCTAATGAGGGTATCCTCAACCAACACTGTACCATCCTCCCCCTTGATGAACTTTACTTAGCCAAGGTCACGATACCTCCGCTCCCTGGCCTTGGCAAGTTTATACAACTTTTTATCCCCGCCCTTCTCCTTTAAAGCCACATATAATCTGCCTTAGCCTCCATAATCGCTAACTTAGCCTCTTTTTGAGCTACCTTATACTCCTATTTATTCGTCTGCATCTCCCCATCATCCTCTCTCTCCACCAACTTAGTATAAGCTACCTTCTTAGTCGCTACCTTCATTCTAACTTCTTAATTCCATCACATGTCCCCTCGGTGCTTGCCAGATCGGCCTCTCAAGACACACAATACCTCTCTAGTGGTCTCCTTAAAGTAATTAGCAGTCGTCTCCCATATACTATCCACATCCCCTCTACTCTCCTAAGCCCTCCTCATCACCAACTTCTCTCCTATTTCCAAAACACTAGCCAAAGTCAAGCTACCCCACCTAATCCTGGGCCGACCCTTAACACTCCTCCTCGTTCTGCCCTTACTGATTACCATATCCATCACTAACAACATATGTTGAGTTGAAAGATTCTCGCTAGGTATGACCTTACAGTCTTTACAAATTGCTTTATCACCCTTTCTAAGGAGAAAAAAGTCTATTTGGATCTTAGCCATCGAACTACGAAAGGTAATAAGGTGTTCATCTTTCTTTGGGAAGCTCGAATTCACCAACCATAACCCAAAAACACTAGCAAAATCCAAAAGAGAAGCTCCTCTTTTATTCTGTTTCCCAAAACCGAAATCGCCATACACATCATCATAACCTCTCAATAAAGACCCCATATGCCCATCAAAATCCCCTCAAACGAAAAGTATCTCCGTGCTTGGAACAACTCTGACCACCTCATCTAAAGTCTCAAATTAGCAAAAATATCTCTAAGAAATATAAGATAATAACTTAGAAACAATTAAAAAAGCTCTAGGGTCCTAGAGAGAGAAGGTGAAACAACATCTATAAAATCATGGTCATTGTTAGAACGACTTCATCTCCACCAATTAGAAAAACTTTATCTCCACCAACCTTACCTCATTGGAGTACTGTGAGGTTCACAAAAATGCTGAGATCGAGTGAAATTCATATAAATGCTTAAACTTCTCACAAACGCCATGAATTCAAACTCAATGAAGACTCCTTCAGCTAAGAATCAATTCACCAGGATGTACCACCTAGATAAGATCAATAACTTTCTTAATCTCTGTACAAATATTGCTTGAAAGAACTTATCTACCCGATATTTTTTCTTTGCAGATTGAGCTCCAAAGAGATAATACCACTACATGAAAGTCCAGATCTAGTCGATAAATGCTCTAAAGCACTTTCCAGATTTAGCACAACAAGGTTAATCTTGAACTACTTTCTTTGATATTTTTGTTATCCCACTACTTTGTGATGTACTTAAAAGTGTAGTTGGTTGCTAGAACTATGTAGAATTATTGATTGTCTTTGATTTGTATCTTGAATTTTATAAGACTTGTTCTAACACTTTTTGATTCTCAAAGTTGGCATGCCCATTTCCTCCGTTTGAATTCATGATTTTGCCTTAAGCGGAAGTTCTTGAAATAAATTAAAATGCACTATTTGTGTTCCTACGAAACTGAAAACAAAATTAGTTAAAAAATTTGCCACATGCTTTTCTTCTAAAAAAATATGCTCCACCTCCACCACATTATGTCTCCTCAACCCTTAAATCAATTTAATCTCCACTGAAATAGCCCAACGGATCTCCCAGAGTCCATCTAACACCTGTTTAATAGCCAGTGAATCAATCTCCAAGATTACTGGAAGAAGGTTGTTATTTATACAGTATTCCATCCCAAACCTCATAGCTTTGACCTCAGCTTCCAGTACTGACCAATTCTTTCCTTTTTTTTTTGTCTCAGGATAAACAAACTTTTCTTCACTATTTCTAATGTAGAAAGTAAAAGAACTTAGTCCTGAACTTCCTTTACTAGCTCCATCACTGTTGCATTTATACTTACCTCTTCCAGGACTTTTCCATTTAATGATCTTACATGAAATCAGTGGTGTGTATTTCTTAAAGAACTTAACCATCATGGACCAAGAATCAGGTATCTCTTATAGCCAGGAATATCTGCTTTTTGCAAACAAATACATATTTCTGTTAACCTTCATTGTTAAAGGTTTTAGCTTAACTCTAACATCTGCAAGCCACCATTTATCCATGACGTGTCTTACCTGAAGAAAAGGACCCTGAATCTCTATAGCTTGTGCAAATTCACTCTACAAATTATGAGATTCAGGACAACTAACAAAAAGGTAATCAAAATATTCCTGAATGTTATTAGCACAACAACATTCCATATTATCCACTACTGTCATTCTCACTAGAACTTCTCCAATTGATAATTTACCCTTCCATAATCTCCATAAAAAAGATGCTTTAAAAGGTATTCTTTTCTCCCTGATGTTCCAAATTGATCATGAGGTTCTCTTTTTTATCTAAGTAAGTTTCATGCACCACTCACTAAAAACTTTTCTGTACTATTGAGCATCCATCATGGCTTGTCCTAGTTTTTTGATGCACTTCTATCTTTAATAGCACTATTCACATGATTGCATACTTCTTCATTGAATATTTTCAATATAAAATTCTGATTCCAGCCTTCATTAGTCATAATCTACCTCACCTCATCAAACTCTTTTTTACATACATAAGAAATAGGTAAGTAAAAATACAAAGCACCTAACTGGGATCAATTATCAAACCAAATGTTAGAATGTCCGCATTTAGATTTTCACCAGATTTCCTGATAAATAGAATCTCTAGCAATCAACATTTGTTTCCATATTTGAGATCCTCCATTTCATTTTATCACTTGAGGCATGTATCTTTTGCAGTATTTGTTCCACAAAAAGTTAGACCAAATAGTTTTTTAGTTCTAAACATTCATCAATATCTTAGCAAATAAGGCTTTTGATACATCAAACAGAGATCTAAAATCCAAACCACCTTCCTCATTATAAGACAAATCTCATTCCATGAAACGTAATGTTTACTTCTTTCATCCTTAAAATTTTAGAGAAACCTTGAAAAACATCTGTGAAGATCATTAATCACATTTATGAGGAATAATTGCAGAGAAAAGATAAATTGTAATGCTTTGCAATACATGGTTGATCAATATAACTTTACCATCAAAAGAAAGTAATTTACCTTTCCAAACCTAAAACTTATTTTGTACTTTCTTTATAAGTTCAATAAAGTGATTTTTCCTTCTCCTTGTATGTCCAATGGGACATCTAATTACATTAGAGGAAAAGTACCCCTAATGAAACCTATATTTCTTTACACAACATGAGCAACATCTCATGAAGCCTTGCTAAACATATAGAAAAAACTATTTTTTATATTAATTTTCTTTTTAGATTGTGATTCATATTGCCTAAGCACCTCCATGATAAGCTTCAAAGATTTTTTTTAAGCAGCAACAAAAATTATTTTATCATCAGCATAAGCTAGATGATTTTAAATTGTCACTCCATTTAAGAATCCCAAAACTCTTAAATTCATTGGTAAAAAATAATCTATTAAGAGTATTAGACAAAATCCCAGCAACAAGTAGGGTTGGGCATAAAATACCAAAAACTAAATTACCAAATTGAAAAATTTGATATTTGGTATTTGGTAATTTAGTATGAAATTTGAGAGTAAAATTTTAATATTTTGGTATTCGAAATTAGGTTTGGTATAAGATATTAATACCGTTTGGTATTCGGTATTTACCGTATACTGAATTATTTAATATATATATATATATATTAAATAATACGATATGTATAACTAACCCAATAAACTATAATATTAGTTATTCTAAAGAATCTCTTGGACCTTGGTAATATATTCATGAAAAGCACAAAAAAATATTAAATAGGGTTTCCATTAAAGACACCTTTTGAAGTTTAAACGTAGTTTGCAAACCTCCAACTTTAATATGGTATTACCAAATACCGTACCGAATCTTATTTTACTGATTACCAAATTATTGAACTGATGTTTTAAAATATGATATGTGGTATCTACTCTCAAATACCGATTATCAAATTATCAAACTCGAACTTCAAAAGTATCAAATCAAATACCGAACGCCCACCCCTAGCAACAAGTATAAATAAAGTAGGGGATAATGGATCACCTTACTTGATCCCTCCGGTGGAATAGAAAAAACCATGAGTCTGACCATTAATCAGGATTGAGTACCAATTATTGGCCACAATTCTCCAGATCTTGTCCAAAAATAGATTATTAAAGCTCATTTTATCCAGCACATTAATCAAAAATCTCCAATTAATTCTATTATATGCCTTTGCTGTATCAAGCTTTAAAATCACATTTGTAGGTTTTCCTCTTTTTCTTATTAGTAACAATTTCTCGTGTTAAGAGAATTTTTTCTCTGATACTCCTGTCTTTTACAAAACCTGATTGATTAAGAGAGATAAGCTTAGACAACAAACCTTCTAGTCTATTATAAATAATTCTTGAGATCACTTTCTGAAGAAATTGCTCAAAATAATTAGCTTTAAATCAAAACATGTTTAAATACCATCTTTTTTAGGTAATACGACCAAATTAGTATGTGTAATGGCCTTTGACAGAGTTCTACCTTTAAAGAAAGCATGAACAAGTCCAATTATATCCTGGCCCATAATGTCCCAACAAGATTGATAAAAATGACTAGTGAAACCGCCTGGGCCCCAAGTACTATTAACATTTAGCGTAAACACTACTTTTTTAATCTCTTCAGCAGTAGGTAAACTATTCAGCAAAAGATTATCCTCCCCAGTGATTATTAAAGGAATATGTTGTACCATAGAAAAGTCAGAGTTGCTTTGATCTCCTGAAAATTGATTATGACAAAAATTAACAGCCTCTTCAGTATTTGATCTTCCCCTTCTGCCCAAGTTCCATCACTTCTCTGAATTCTTTTAAATGTTAGCCTCTTTCTTCTTTCTTTCATCAAATAATGAAAGAACTTAGTGTTCTTGTCCCCCCCCGTGAACTATTGAATACTAGTTTTTTGTCTACATAATTCTTTTTCAAAGTGTAAGTTTTTCATAGTTTTGCATGAGAATTTTGTAGGATAATTATGTTAGCTGCAGTGGGGAACTCCTCAAATAAATCTTCTTTTATTCCCACTATTTTCTCTCTAATAACGAGTTGTTTAAAGATATCCCTAAATTTGTCTCTACTTCACTTAAATAGAGCTTGTTTAGTCTTTTTCTGCTTTTACTTCAACTGAAAAAAAGCATCCCCCTGCCTCTGCTGCTACCCAATTCTCTTTCAGTGCCTCCAAGAAATCTTTTCTAGTTGTCCAGAACTTGAGAAATCTAAAAGGTTTGATAAATTATCGACAATCAACACTACACGTGATCAATAAAGGAACATGATCAGACCTAGTTCTAGCAAGATTTTGTATCTCAGTGTTACCGAATACATCTAGAAGATTCCGATTTATCACTACTCTGTCTAACCTTTTGAAGATGCAATCTTCATTAACTCTCCTATTCCACCAAGTAAAAAGACTACTAGTGAAAGGAACATCAACTAACTCACAAGAATTTAGGCAAAAAATAAAATCCTCATATTCTTGGGGGTACACAAGAAACCCTCCAATCTTATCTTCTTCACTCTTAATAACATTGAAATCTCCATCATAAGCCAAAGTGTGTGAATGTCTTGCTCTAAGTTATAAATGTCATTTCAAAGCCCCATTTTTTCCACAGTAGTACATTTGGCATACACTACAACAGTTAGAGCTGTTTACCATCATTAAATATGAGCCGTGGTGACAATTATTAATCAGAATCTGAAACTACTTCCACCTGAATATGATTTTGTATGAAGACACAAATCTGCCCATTTTGATTATAATTAACATGCAAGCCTAATCTTCTCTTATATTTTTGATTTTGTCTTGTATCTTGAAATGACTTCATTAATGATATATAACAAAATTTGTGATGTCTATGAAGCATTTGAACTCTATAAAAAGTATTTTGAGTTCACAGATCTAATGTTCCAAAAGAGAGCTTTATACTTCATTTATATGAGATTTTGCCCCCTTCTTATTACCATTCTTGATGACTTATTTTTGGTGTCTTATTTTTTTTTCTTTCTTCTATCTGAAGTGATGTTGTACTGATATTCCTTCTTCCATACATGTTTTTATTAAGTTACTCTTATTTTCATCTTCTTTCTTATTTTTAATTGGAGGTTCCATTTTAGAAATGACACTATCACATGAATTATTCTGAAGTACTTAATGAGATACTATTTGATGTAGCTCATGCATAGGGGGTAAATTGGAATCCTCAATTACCAAATATAATGGAAAATCAAAACCCTCGTCTCTATCCAATGCTTTCTTCTCTACTGAGATTATTTGCAATAGTTCATGTTATGTAGCTTCAACTAGTTCCTTCAACAACAAGAGTTCATCCCCCCGTTTATGATTAACCAAAGAAGCATCTTCTGTACTCTGCTTATTTTTGTTGGAAATTATAATGCCATTCATCTCTTTTTGGCTGCCCTTAGTAACCATATTATGCTGCTCTTCCATAATTTTTTTTTGACGTTCATTCATTAATACTTTATTTAAACTAGACAATGTTAAAACTTGTTGCTGATCTTGTTGTTGGGACTGACATTCTTGTACTTTTTGTTGGTCAACTTTATATGTAGGTTCTTTCTTATTTTGATGAATTTCTACTGTGCTGACTGCATTTATATAATGATTGGCAAATGCCCTGAGGATCCATTCTTTAGTGAAGAAATGATGATGCACCTGAGAATTCTCTTGTTTGGAACTTTTCTTCACCAGTTTTTGTTGAGAATATTGCCTACCCATTACATATATTTGATCAATATTAGTATGAACCTGAGGCCTGTTCTCATTAATCTCATCTACTCGAGTCATTGTCTCAACTGGTTGAGCTGGTATTCTTGATCTTTGACTACCTGCTAACATCACCATGTGACTGCTTTTGTGTTTCACCTACATTCCTATGTTCCACTTTTGTAACTTTTACCTCATCCATTAATGGAACAAAGACATTGTTGATGATAACTATTTTAGACGGCGATATTGCTTTATCACTAAACTGAACAGGTGCATTCTTATCATACATAAACCTCCTGTGTGTCGAGTTCCATTACAATCTCTGAACTTTATTATTCTTCCTTCGACTCTCAGTAGTCACTGTCTTATTAATTTGTCTTCCTAGATTTGTTCAAAAACACCAGGTTCCTTATTTTTCAATTCTGGGTGCAACACTCTACAATCTTGTGCATCATGTCCTAGAATTTTGCACTCTTTGTAATACTTAGGGATCATATCATATTAGATTTTAATTCTTTCCACTCTTGATTCATTTCTACAAGCTTTGAAAATCCTGATAATAGATCAACTTGCACCTTAATCATAGCACAACTAGGTCTCGTCTTATTAATGGTAGCTGAGTCAAGCTGAAGAGACTACTGCGGAAATAGAGAATATTGATTCCTTCACAAAGAAAGTAGGCTTCAAATTTAGAAAAGATATTCATGCCAATGCTTGAGTTGTCTCCTCCTTCATTTTAAAATTGGCATCATAAATTAATGGTCATATTGGACATGAGTAGCCTTCTTTATCCAAAAATGTTAATAAAGTCCTCTTCTTGGTGAAATCTAATCAAACTATGTTTATTCTTCAATAGGCTAATGTTGCAACCTCCCTTAGTTTTACATTGTTTAGGTATTTGAGATCCAAGCTCATCCAATTTTGACAAATCATATGAGAACTTACCAACAACCGAAAATTGTAAGTTCTCTATAATATTCGTTCTATTAACCTCATCTCCAGTCCACTGCACTCTAGGTATCCCGTTAAAGTAAGACAACTTCTTCAAAGGAATTGGTTTAATCACTTGAACAGAACTCTGATCTCAAATGAAGCTTTAAATAATGAGATAAAATTACTAGTTCCAGTAGTTATAGGCAAATCATTAGGCTCAGTAGGCAAACTAGGGTTTGATGACTCAACTTTCGATGGGGAGAAGAGAGGAAAATCTAATGTAGAATTTATAGGGATGGACTGGTTATCCTAGCCCTAGGAACAGGCTGACCAGTGGCCGTGGTGGCCATCGACCGTGGTTTAATTATTCAACTTTGGTTAGCGCTCTCATGAAAAGCTAGCAGACGTAGTTAATTCAAACTTTTTACTCACCCCATCCTTACCTCCCCCCCCCCAAAAAAAAAAAAAAATTAAAAAAAATTAAATTTTAAAATTTGTTTTTTAAAAAGTTTCAATTTTTTGGTTACCCCGCCCTCCCTCCCCTACCCTAACCACACCCCCACTAGCCGCCCCTCCCCATCTAAAAATTAATTTTTTAATTTTTTTTAAAATTAAATTCAAAACTTTTTTCTTACCCACCCCTACCACCTATTCTGCCCCCTCCCAAAAAAAGATTTAATTTTTAACTTATTTATTATAAAAGTTTTTACCCACTCTCCTTACCCTATTTGTTTTCATTATTTTTTATTAAATATATACAAATACTTTTAGAATTTTTTTTCCTACTTGCATAACGAATACAAGAATATATGTAAGAAACAACTTATTTTTTCCTCCTCCATATCGAACACACCCTAAAAAAGTTTTTTTGGGGTCAAAAATTATTTTTCTAAGAAGTATTTTCTACTCTTTAGCTAAATACTAAAATATATTTTATGAAAAATATTTTCTCATTCACCGACCAAACACTAAAGAAGATTTTCTGAAAAATATTTTCCACTCACCAACCAGACATAAGAAAAAAATAATTCAAAAACCAACTTGTTTTCCATGAAAATATTTTCTAGGAAATATTTTTCATGAAAAACATTTTTCTTCATACCAAACACATCCTTAGAGTTCAAAGTAGCATTAATAATAAATATTTAATAAAATACATTCTTAATTAAAATTTTCTTAATGAATATGTCAAATCAGCAAAGGCCTAAATGGAAGGTATGTAGTACGATTTAACTTTTATTTGACGCAAAATTGAACTACAACCACAAAATATTTTACAATTAAAATTATATATTAACTTATACAAAAAGTACTATAAGTTATAGGAGTTTGTTTCAGTGAAATGATTAAAAAAATATTTTATATATTAATTAAAGTTTATATAGTTTGAATCTCAAAAATAAAAGATGTAAATACAAATTGAGACAAAGAGAATACTATTTTTCCTAAGTATAGTATTTATTTTTTGGTCAAGTAGAAAAAACTTATAGTATTACTATAAGTGGGATGTATTTGAAGTGCAGCTTTATACACAAGTTGTATAGAAATAAGGATTTATTAGGTAGAGTATATAAGAATAGTGTAGAATATAGTGTATAAGTAATGCTTGCATTAGTAATGACAGTAATAGTTATGCAAACATTATTTCTTATATGCTATTTGCTTTTATGTAATAGAAATAACATGTAAGGTGTAATTTTATATAAAATAATATTACTTTACAAAAATGCCTTCATTTAATTTTATACGCTTTCTTTTCAATAAACTTCCTTTACCTTTAAAACATAATATCACATAGGTTTCAATCAACTTATATTTCATTTCTCAACTTAGTTTCACATAAATTTCGAACATCATCCTCCACAAGCTTTGGTCGGATGTTGATTTTTGTTAGCTGCAGATTAATTGTATTTATCACATTATTTTATAATTAATATATTTAGCTCATTCCTAAATAATCTTTATACTTGTAAAGACTTGTTCACAATAAATCTGAAATGATTTAATAGAGGGATTTTACCTTTCTTTGGTAGCAAGCGAGAGTGAGATGCTTATTTTTTCATATAGTACCCTAGCCCCAACCTTACCAGATTTTACATCAAAATTCATCATTAATAGTTAATCAGCCACTAGTCAATCATCAACGATAATGGTTGACCAGTCACCCTAGCCGCAACACCCAAAATACCCCATCCCACCCACCACCACCTTTACCACTTCACATGTTACTACCAATCAAGACTATTCGAAGATCTTGAAACCCTCTACTCTGAATAACATGCAAGCTTCCAATAAATGGGATTTGTCTAACCTATTACCATGTTACATGGTGCACCATACATAAAATGGTCCGAATATAAAGTTGTCAATATGAATGTAATAGAGAACCTTCAACATGTTGTTGTAGGAAAATTTTCCTATGGCTGGCCCAAGTTGGAGTAATTGTTTACCATTATCCCTGCACAATGTAATATCAAAAGGTGATTTTCAAATTGGTTACTTCATAAATAGGCATCTTTTAATCTTTGGAACGAGACTTCATTAACATTACGCCCAAGGCTGTTTTTCATGCGAGGATGAATATTGAAGATGAGGCAAAGAGTGTTATAAGGACTATGGAAGTCAATATTCAATATGACTATTCCCATAAATATTGCAAAGAGTACAGGCTTTAAGGTCACAATATGTATGAGTGTAGGTGTAGGTTGATTCATCCTTAATTAGCCAAGGTGAATGATGATTCTAAGAAAGAATCAGTTTTGCAAAATGGAAAAGTCAAAAGCTGTATGAATTGTGAGGCTGAGAAACATAACAGAGGTCCTAGCAAAATGATTGGCCAAGAAAGAGAAGGAAATAATCAACAATCTCAACCCACTGGATTTTCCTTAGGAGACTAACTAGTGGTACAATTTTGAAAACACTAGGGACTGGAATGAGTGTCAAGCAAGAAAGAAAAGACGAAGGTTATCCATTAGAATTCTTAGGTGCAAAATAATAAAAAAGGGTCATATGCTGGAACAAAAACCCAATACATAACCTTACACTCTATTTTTGATGATGGAACAAAGGATGGAAATGATAAAAAATAGCAGTACAACTGAATCTGTAGAGGCAAAGGATGTGTCACAAGTGTCATGATCCGAGCTGAGGCCCTGGCCGCGACGGGAATCCCAAATCATAGAGGCTCGAGAGATCCCTTAGCATACTATAATAAGCATAATTCATATGAAAAAGAAGTCTGAGATGTATTTGAAGTGCAACTTTATACACAAGTTGTATAGAAATAATGAATTATTTGGTAGAGTATATAAGAATAGTGTAGAATATAGTGTACAAGTAATGCTTGCATTAGTAATGTCAGTATTAGTTATGCAGGCATTATTTCTTACATGCTGTTTGATTTGATGTAATAGAAATAACATGTAAGGTATAATTTTATATAAAATAATATTGATTTATAAAAATATCCTCTTTTAATTTTGTACGCTTTCTTTTCAATAAACTTCTTCTACCTTTAAAACATAATATCACATAGGTTTCAATCAGCTTATATTTCATTTCTCAACTTAGTTTCACGTAAATTCCGAACATCATCCTCTACAAGCTTTTGTTGGATGTTGATTCTTGTTAGCTGCAGATTAATTGTATTTATCACATTATTTTATAATTAATCCATTTAGCTCATTCTTAGATAATCTTTGTACTTGCAAAGACTTGTTCACAATAAATCTAAAATGAATTAATGGAGGGATTTTATCTTCTTTGGTAGAAATGAGAGTGAGACGCTTTTTTCCCATACAGTACCCTAGCCCTAACCCTACCAGATTTTCCATAAAAATTCATTATTAATAGTCAATCCAGCCACTAGTCAATTATCAACAAAAATGGTTGACCAGTCACCCTAGCCGCAATACCCAAAATACCCCATCCCACCCACCACCACCACTACCATTTCACATGTTGCTACCAATCTAGACTATTCGAAGATCTTAAAATCCTCCACTCTAAATAACATGCAAGTGTCCAATAAAAAGGATTTGTCTAACCTATTACCATGTTACATGGTGCACCATACGTAAAATGGTCCGAATATAAAGTTGTCAATATGAATGTAATAGAGAACCTTTAACATGTTGTTGGAAAATTTTCCTATGGCTAGCCTGAGTTGGAGTTATTGTTTACCATTATCCCTGCACAATGTAATATCAAAAGGTGATTGTCAAATTAGTTACTTCATAAATAGGCATCTTTTAATCTTTGAAGGAAGACTTCGTTAACATAAGGCTGCTTTTCATGCGAGGATGAATATTAAAAATAAAGCAAAGGGTGTTATAAGGACCGTGAAAGTCAATATTCAATATGACTATTCCCATAAATATTGCAAAGATTGCAGGCTTTAAGGTCATAATATGTATGAGTGTAGGTTGATTCATTCTTAATTAGACAAGGTGAATGATGATCCCAAGAAAGAATCAATTTTGTAAAATGGAAAAGATGAAATCTATACGAATTATGAGGCTGAGAAACATAACAGAGGTCTTAGCAAAATGATTGGCCAAGAGAGAGAAGGAAATAATCAGCAATCTCAACCCACTGGATCTTACTTGGGAGACTAATAAGTGGTAAAATTTTGAAAACTCTAGGGACTGGAATGAAGTGTTAAGCATGAAATAAAAGACGAAGGTTATCCATCAAAATTCTTAGGTGCAAAATAATCAAAAGGGGTCATGTGCTGGAACAAAAATCCAATACACAACCTTACACTCTATTTCTAACAATGGAGCAAACGATGGAGATGATAAAAAATAGCAGTACAACTGAATCTGTAGCAACAAAGGATGGGTCACGAGTGTCACAACCCGAGCCGAGGCCCTGATTGTGACGGGCATCCCGAATTATGAAGGCTCGAGAGACCCTTTAGCATACTATCATAAACATAATTCATATGAAAAAGAAGTGTGTAAGATATAATGAAAGTCAAGGAAAACTTATAATCAAATTATGTCAAAAATATTATGACAATACAAAGAACCAAATCTCGTTTACGAAGCCTCTACTAAATACTAACTATTTAGGCCGGGACAAGGCCCTCGACTGGACCCTAAACTGAAGAAGTCAACATATGAATAAATTCCTTTTGGAAGATGGATGGCTTACCAACTCTATCATATCCAAATATTCTACTGATGTGATGGACCATAGGACTGTGCCTCAGAACCTATATTCTGAGACAATATAGTCGCCATGAGGATGGTCAATACTTGTAATATATTGGTATGTAGAACAATTCAAAATAACATATATTTTATATAAAATAATCGAGAGCATAGTGAAAATAATTCAACATAATAGAGATCAAAACACATGGGCATACTTACAAAAAACTTCAATCAACTTTGGAAAACATAGACTCAACTCTTTATTTTAGTTTTAAGATTAATGGTACACCCTACAAGTCTACAATCCCATGGGATATATGGAATCCACCATTAACTTAGCGGCCAAGCCCTTAAGCCAAGTTTGCCGCAAGGATTGGAGTTTTCGTAAGCTGGTATACCCCCTATGTGAGTATATTGTAGGCATCCCTCCATATGAGATGTCCTAATTATCCATCCATGTTGTCATGACACGAACCAGGGCTTGGCCTTGACGGGTACCTTAAGTCCATCGAGGACCAGAGACCACCCCTTTCGCCTAGGCAACCATAACACAATATAATATAACATCGAAATTCCAAATGTAAAAACAAAATAGATAAATATGACTCAAAAGAAATCGAAGAATTCAACAACCAATACCAAGTCCACAGTAATCCACAAAGACTCTATACAAAACCAAAATCAATTCTAAGTCGGGACATGCCCCCAGCGATAGCCAAAACTAGATCAAAGAAAAATATATGACGTATGGAAACCAAATTATGAAATGAGGTCTTCCAAAATATGGAAGCTCACCACTTTAAGCTGACTCACGAACTTATCCAACGATTACCTGTCACTGTGCATGAAAAGTATAAGTATGGCCAGTTCTTGCATCGCATGGGGATACATCGTCTGAAGACGGTTAGAAGTTGGAACGCTAGCATGTAACTCAGGGATAAAGGATAAAATAATTCTATGATCCATAATACAGAAACCATTAAAAACTAATGCACAACATCATATGCAATACATACATATATATATCATATACCGGGAAAGGGAACAGGGCTTAGTATGAGCTTTAAAACCTTAACCTAGATTGTGTAGCATAACCATCATAATTAAGGCACTTACAGGTTATATAGGTCCAACTATCCCCTAGTTGGAAGGGCCCCAGTGCATGTAGCCGTACGAACCAGAGTATAATCATACGTGTATATGCCTTATGGGGGACTCGAATCTCCCAACTTATATCATGGTAACTTAATCAACAAATCATGTGATATGGGGAACTCAAACATCCCGGATATTTAGACCCCCGCATTGACAATCACTATTTCCAGTATTGGTCCCTCGGGACGTTCACTTTATGGCCCAGCTATATAACCCTCTTTTAAGTTCAATTAAAATCATTTAGCACATATTCCTATTAATTGAACCAGATATGCACTAAGGCATCCTTTTGGTATCGTCATACCGACCCTACTTGCTAGTTCATTATCATTCCGTATCCATCATCCATCACATGGGGAAATTCATGACCCCTTAGGTTAAAATTATCCATTCATATGAGGAATCCATGTACCCTAAAGTTCAATGGAATCAATCCATGGTTCATTAACCTTTTATGCCAATGCATTAGTATAAGTGGGCATGTCAAACCGTATGACAAAATCATATTCATTATCAATTTCACTATTTGGGTTGAGGGAAGCACAATTTCCAAAGCTATATATCAAGGCAAAATTATCAAATTGGGGATAACCACGACCCCTTAGTTTATTTACCATTCTCATGCACCCCAATAAGTGTATAAATCAATAATGTAAAGCGTAATAGTTCAATAGTAACCATGAGAAAGCATTCAAATAATTTATATCCAAAACCCTCAACATATAGTTCAAAACCCAACACCAAAACCATGAATAATAAACCTTTTTTCATGAGATTTAGAAAATACAAGTATAGGGAAAGAGGTACATGCCTTAGACATACAAGGATTTGTGAGCAATTGGGAACTTGGAACCTTGAAGATGAATGTACGATGAAACCTATATGCTTTCTTGGGGTTTTGAGTTCAAGAGTGAAATAATAGCTTTTGTGTCGTGAAAACTGATGGAAATAGGTTCATATAGTGTTTAAAAGTCGTTCATAGGTGAAAAAACCTCATTACCGCTCATCCTAAAGGAAAAAACACAAAACAACATGATTTTTACATAACGACATGGCATGGCCTTATCCGGAAGGCTAACCTCCATGCCACGCTGCTTATCGTAGAGATTATCCTCTGTGACACGCTGAAATCGCGGACCCTTACTGGTTCCTCACAAAAATGCTCATAACTTTTTGCTAAGGTATCGTATTAAGGCGAAATTGGATACGCTGGAAAAAGACTCAATTATATTTAATTTGGTTGGTCTTAATCCCTAAAATTCAGCATATTCCAAAAGTTATACACTTTCAAAGTTGAGCCTAGTAGGATCGAATATCAAAATTTGGTTGAATAAAAAACTCTTAGCTCAACTTTTCCCTAAGTGCTTCCTATGAATATTTTTCACCCCAATATCACTTTACATACTAGGCTAATGTCCATGATACTAATATTTACTTAGGAATCATTGGTTTTGATTTTATATATGTAGGAACAACAGTTTGAATTCTAGCTCGAAAATATGGGGTGTAACATTATCTCTCCCTTGGAATAATTCATCCTTGAATGATGGGTAGAAACTTAATGAAGCTTTAGGAGTTTGGAATGTAGTATGTAACTTCATATTAGGAATTCTTCCTCAACAAAACACGTATAGGAATCAAAAGAAAAGGGCTCCATGGGGCTCCATGGCATCACCAATAAATTATGTAAGAACGAATCATGAGATAATGAGACTAACATCGTACAAGGAGTAAAAATGCCCGAAGCCCCTTACCCAAGTGAGAAAATAAAAAACTGGACGAATTTGAAACATCAACATGGCATGGTTCTTATCTTGGAGGCTATCCTCCATGCTACACTGCTTATTGCGGAGGCTAGCCTCCGTGCCGCATTGATATCCCAGAGGCTTACTGCCTCAGTGTTCCTAAATAGCTCCGAACCCTTTCCAAAAATTCCAAAACTCACCCGAATTACCCTTTTAACATACCTAAATACAATTTAAGTCAAAAATTGATGTTTCGAGCATGGGAGGGTCAAAAATAAAAAAATGGAAATTTTGATGGTCTTATACTAATAGCCCTTAAATATCACAATAATTCTCAACTATGAATTCAGCTACGAATGCCACACTTCAGCAATTCAATCTTACAATTTTCCCACAAGGCACTATCCCGAGTCTAATTTCACATTACTTCGATAGTGAAGTCTACTACGGAGTTAGAAGGTGCTAACTTAAGCTACATGGATCTATACCTTACACCCATCCAAGAATACTACTCTATACTATCATTGTAGTCAAACAACATCATGTTTTATTAAGAGTACTAGCCATATAACATAATGGTTTATGTATCTATCAATCACAACATTCAAGCCTATCTTTACTACACCCACTTTACGGATCTCCCCACTAAAAACCCAGCAACCTTAATCACTTTTACAAGGATTTTCACCACATATTCCCCTCCTATCTGTTTCACATAACAAAAGTTTCATCTTACTCTTCTCGCTTCATCTATAACCTTAGTTGGAGTAGCCACACCAAAATTTTACAGTAAAGATCCATCACTCTCTAATCTAGAACATTACTATGCTTTCATAACCACTACCATCCTGACATAAGGAGAGTAAATGAGGAAATAGAGTATGAACTTCAAAGATAGGAGTGATAGTATTCAATTACATCATATATTTGTTGCATTACTCAAGGTGGGGTCTATGACGTAAGATATGACCCAATAATCACGAAGGGGTTTGCATATCAAAACGCCTAGATCATAATTAGAGGGATGTAACATGGGCATAGATTGTATAGAGAACTGGAAACTTAGGCATAGACAACATTTGAATACGAGGGATGTTGGTAGAATGTCCTCTTAAACCAAAATAGCAGGAATTTGCTAGATTAAGAATAAATTTATCATTACTCTCCCCTGAAACTCACCACCATAAGAAAATTCAAGATTTGCATCATCTCCCCCTTAGATCAAAGGTCACTATCCCAATCTTGAAAGTACATCCCCTTATTAAATCTATACGCACAACACTCTGCACAACTGGGAAGGGGAGTTATCACTATGCACAAGAACACAAACTCACCTTGACAACTTTAATATAAAAACACTAAATTCTTTCTAGGACATCCCCTTCAGGGATACTAATCATAACTTCCTCCAACCTCCAAGGTCATTTCCTTATAACCAAGATTTTAATGGGCATAGACATCTATGCTTCTAAACACTTAACACTCCATTTCAACTCCTTAGAATACTAGCATTACACCTCTAATATCATAACCTCATAACCTAACAAAATTTAAAACTATACTAAGATTTCACATAGTCTATCTATTTCTCCCTCAATTCAGCTCTACATAACACCATACAACAACTCCCTAGACCTCTCCATACCAAGAGTTTTAAGAACACATACTAGGTATACATGTCACGCATAACTCAAAACCGAGCACATTTTATTCTTATAACCTAAGGCTCTTATCTATCTATTGATTTAGCCACCATTTCTACTTCAACACTAGACCTCATTCATATTTCACAATTACACAGTCCAATATTGTATAAGTCATCAATATAAGCTCTTTCACATATTACATCAAACCTACTAATTCACTCCCACAAATCTTGCATCACTACCCTCGAGCTAACATTTTTATCATTACAATTAACATCTAAAGTTCAAACTTAGTGTCTAGTAATAATAATATACCACTAACAAAATATCCCGCATAATATACTCATCCACCAAATAGATAAATCCACTTAAATTCCTTATTGAACTTAACTACGACCCATAAGAACATTCTTTCTCACCATATTACTAATACACCTTAATATTCCTTACATGTCTTCTCACATACCAAACCAACTTACAACTACAGGTTAAAAAAATCAGGGGACCCTTAGTGTATTAAAACCACCTAATAAGGACAGTCGATCTTAATTTTATCATCTAACCCCTTATAGTCTATGGGACATTCACCTCCTCACATTACATCCGCTTAACCATGCATACACCCCAACTATATTCAAGATTCTATAAACACCACCGAGTCCCTTCTTTATATGATCTCCCCAAATGAACTCTAAATTCATAAATTATTATCCGACCAATCCTTCCATTCACAATTTATGATTTATTTCACTACTACTATATCTAGTCCTCATGAGCTAATTTCTTATTTCAACTAAAGATACAAATATTGCAATAACCACTCTCTTTTACCGACTACCATAAATTTGCTAATTTTTGGTGCACCTTAACCAACACCATAAAAGCATACTACCCCCAACACTCACTTAAAAGTGATGCAAACACAACTATCTTTTTTTCACTAGAAAGTTACCCTCACTCCGACTTCTAAATATAAGATTCATATCACTAACCCCAGGATAACCTTACTACTCATAGGTCATAACACCCCAATTTATACTACCTCTTAGGATTGAAATACCACCCCAATATTTAGATACATATCCTCCCCTTAAGCGAGACGTCCGCAATACAGTTTTCAAAAGGGACAATTTACACATCTTACCTCAGGTTGAAAAGCTTGATTCATACAGTTAGAGGTACATGCTTGAATCAACGCACCTTGACGTACTAATGGATTCCTTTCAGGTCTTTGCACCATTCTTTTTATAGCTTTTGATGACTCATTCAGACTGTTAGGAAAGCTAAGCCTTTGCACTAGTATCACTTCATTAATGGGACATAACCCACAAATTAGAGTAAGGAAGAAAGTTGTATAACTTTCATATGAACAACACAATTGCACGATCTAGAGTATGAAAGAATGAGAAATATTTCCTAAATGCCTCGTAGCCTCTTGATTATTAGTATGGTGCATGACACACATATAAGCAAGACTCTACTAGACATGGCTTTATGAACACCTAACTTTGTCTCGACCCAAGCCATGGCCTAGCTGTGATGGGTATCTCAATTCCATCGAGGACCGGAGACCACCCCCTTCACCTATTCAACCAGAATACAATATAATATAACAGTGGAATTTCAAACATAAAATAAGATAGATAAGTATGACTTAAAAGAAGTATAATAATTCAACAACTAATCCCAAGTCCACAGTAATCCATGAAGCCTCTATACAACATCAAAATCAATCTAAGTCGGGACATACCCCCGATGATAGCCAAAACTAGACCAAAGAAAAGTATATAACATGAGGAAACCAAATCATGAAATAAGTTCTTCTGTAATATGGAAGCTTACCACTTTAAGATGACTCACGAACTTATCTATCGATCACATATCACAGTGCAGGAAAAGTAGAAGTATGGCCAGTTCTTGCATTACGTGGGGATACAATGTCTAAAGATGGTTAACGGTTGGGGTGCTAGCATGTAACTTAGGAATAAAGAATAAAATAATGTAATGATCCATAATACATAAACCATTAAAAACCAATGTACAACATCATATGCAATACACACACACATATATCACATACCGAGAAAGGAAACAGGTCTTAGCATAAACTTTAAAACCTTAACCTGGATTATGTAGCATAAACTTCATAATCAAGGTACCCATGGGCCCAGCTCTCTCCCAGATGTAAGGGCCCCAGTGCGTGTAGCGGTACGAACTAGAGGATATTCGTAAGTGCATATGCCTTATGGGGGATTCGAACCTCCTAGCATATATCAAGGTGACTTAAGCACCAAATTATGTGATATTGGGGACTCAAACATCTTAATCATATAATAAGGGGTATTTCACCTTTCGGACATTTAAACCCTTGCGTTAGCAACCACGATTTCCAGTATTGGTCCCTTAGGACCTCCACTTTCATGACCCAACTAAACTATAAAATCCTCTTTTAAGCTAAATTAAAAAAATTTAGCACACATTCCTATTAATTGAACTAGTTATGCATTAAGGCATCTAGTGGTATAATCATACCAACCTCACTTGCAAGTTCATTATTATGCCGTATCTATCATCCATCACACTGGGAAATTCATGACTTCTTAGGTTCTAATTATCCATTCATATGAGGAATCCATGTACTCTAAAGTTCAATGGAATCAATCCATGGTTCATTAACCTTTTATGTAGTGCATTAGTCAAACCATATGACAAAACCATATTCATTATCAATTTAACAATTTGGGTTGAGGGTAACACAATTTCCAAAACCATATATCCAAGCAAAATCATCAAATTGGGGATAACCATGACCCTTTAGTTTATTTACCATTCCGATGCACCCCAATAAGTGTATAAATCAACAATGTAAAGCATAATAGTTCAATAGTAACTATGAGAAAATATTCAAATAATTTATATCCAAAACCCTCAACCCTTAGTTCAAAACCCAACACCAAAATCATGAATAATAAACCAATTTTCATGCCATTTGAAAAAAACAAGTATAGGAAAAGAGGTACATGCCTTAGACATACACAAATTTGTGAGCAATTGGGAACTTGGAATATGATGAAACCCATATGATTTGTTAGGGTTTTGAGTTTGAGAATGAAATAATAGCTTTTGTGTTGTGAAAACTGATGAAAATAGGTACATATAATATTTAAAAGTCATTCATAGGTGAAAATACCTCATTACCCTTCATCCTAAGGGAAAAACATAAAACAACATGACTTTTACATAGAGGCATGGCACAAACCTTATTGCGGCGGCTGACCTCTGTGCCGCGCTGCTTATCATGGAGATTATCCTTAGTGACATCCTGAAATCACGAACCCTCATTGATTTCTCACAAAAATGCTCATAACTTTTTGTTTGGGTAACAGATTAAGGCAAAATCAGATGTGTTGGAAAAAGGACTCAATTATCTTTAATTTGTTGGGTCATAAGTCCCAAAATTTAATATATTCTAGAAGTTATACATGTACAAAGTTGAGTCTTGTAGGATTGAGTACCAAAATTTGGTTGAATCAAAAGCTCTTAACTCAACTTTCCCCTAAGTGATTCCTATGAAAATTTTTCACCTTGATAGCATTTTACATACAAGGCTAATGGTCAAGACACTAATATTATTAGAGTAATATTTGGTTTTGAATTTATACACATAGGACCAACGATTTGAATTGTAGTCCAAAAATAAGGGGTGTTACACATGTAGGATAACATATCATAAATTTAGAGTTGACACGATTTCCAGCAATGAGCCCTTTCACTTAATGCTCTCTTTAAGTCTAATTGTAGTCCTTTAAAATCATGATTCATGCTCAAAATAGTTACTTTTCTCTTATTAAGGTCATTCCATAATAGTTATCGTCATACCTAGACTTGCAAGCTATATCATATCATATCATATCATATCATATCATATCATATCATATCATATCATATCATATCATATCATGTCATATCATATCATATCATATCATATCATGTCATGTCATATCATATCATGTCATGTCATGTCATGTCATGTCATGTCATGTCATGTCATGTCATGTCATGTCATGTCATGTCATGTCATGTCATGTCATGTCATGTCATGTCATATCATATCATGTCATGTCATATCATATCATATCATATCATATCATATCATATCATATCATATCATATCATATCATATCATATCATATCATATCATATCATATCATATCATATCATATCATATCATATCATATCATATCATATCATATCATATCATATCATATCATATCATATCATATCATATCATATCATATCATATCATATCATATCATATCATATCATATCATATCATATCATATCATATCATATCATATCATATCATATCATATCATATCATATCATATCATATCATATCATATCATATCATATCATATCATATCATATCATATCATATCATATCATGTGATATCATATCATATCATTTCATGTGATATCATATCATATCATATCATATTATGTCATGTCATGTCATATCATATCATGTCATGTCATGTCATATCATGTCATGTCATGTCATATCATATCATGTCATGTCATGTCATATCATGTCATGTCATGTCATGTCATGTCATGTCATACCATGTCATGTCATATCATGTCATGTCATATCATATCATATCATATCATATCATATCATGTCATATCATGTCATGTCATATCATATCATATCATATCATATCATATCATATCATATCATATCATATCATATCATATCATATCATATCATGTCATATCATATCATATCATATCATATCATATCATATCATATCATATCATATCATATCATATCATATCATATCATATCATATCATATCATATCATATCATATCATATCATATCATATCATATCATATCGTATCATATCATATCGTATCATATCATATCGTATCATATCATATCGTATCATATCATATCGTATCATATCATATCGTATCATATCATATCGTATCATATCATATCGTATCATATCATATCGTATCATATCATATCGTATCATATCATATCGTGTCATATCATATCATGTCATATCATATCATGTCATATCATATCATGTCATATCATGTCATGTCATATCATGTCATGTCATGTCATATCATGTCATGTCATGTCATATCATGTCATGTCATGTCATGTCATGTCATATCATGTCATGTCATGTCATATCATGTCATGTCATATCATATCATATCATGTCATGTCATATCATATCATGTCATGTCATATCATATCATATCATATCATGTCATATCATATCATATCATATCATATCATATCATATCATATCATATCATATCATATCATATCATATCATATCATGTGATATCATATCATATCATTTCATGTGATATCATATCATATCATATCATTTCATGTGATATCATATCATATCATATCATATCATATCATATCATATCATATCATATCATATCATATCATATCATATCATATCATATCATATCATATCATATCATATCATATCATATCATATCATATCATATCATATCATATCATATCATATCATGTGATATCATATCATATCATATCATATCATATCATATCATTTCATGTGATATCATATCATATCATATCATATCATATCATATCATATCATATCATATCATATCATATCATATCATATCATATCATATCATATCATATCATATCATATCATATCATATCATATCATATCATATCATATCATATCATATCATATCATATCATATCATATCATATCATATCATATCATATCATATCATATCATATCATATCATATCATATCATATCATATCATATCATATCATATCATATCATATCATATCATATCATATCATATCATATCATATCATATCATATCATATCATATCATATCATATCATATCATATCATATCATATCATATCATATCATATCATATCATATCATATCATATCATATCATATCATATCATATCATATCATATCATATCATATCATATCATATCATATCATATCATATCATAGCTCTTCTAATTAAAAAATATGTTAATGACCATCAAAAGATTTAAACATCACATGAGAGTACTTATTTCAAAAAATATATGAAACTTATGCAAAACACTTTCTTTTCAAGACTTTAATGTATGGTGGCCAATTATTTCATTAATCATATGCATTTTTTTTATTAGGACTCAAGAGCCTTTAGTATGCGAAACACCCCTTCAAAAACATGCAAAACGACAATGCATAATGGTTAAAGAGATATTTAAAACTCAAGAATTATAATAATTCATAAAAACAACTCCAACACTAGTTACAAATGAATCTTATGATCGTAAACAGGGACTTACAGTTCATGCTCTCAAATCCATTTCAAAATTCATAATAGATACTCATATTTCATACTTATTTGAGAACCCACAACAATTGTTAAATACATAATTCTTATCATAAAGTTGGGTTTCATGTTTCAAAAATTTCAAACACTTCAAAAACCCGTAACATATGCACATAAATGAAATCTCAAGTTTATAGAAAACCCCATAGTAAATACATAAGTTCATTATATAGAGAGGTTTCATTATTCATGATTTCTAATCAATTTCAAAGCCTTCACATATACATATATAATATAGGGATCATTAATATCATCATACTTACACCTATGTGTATTAGGATAGTTCTACATACCTTGAATTGGAGAGAACATAGTGTAATTTGACCCGTGGAGCTTAGAATCCTCAAACCCTAGGTAGTTTTCTCCTTTCTTGCTATTAGAATGATGAATAGGGATTTACTGAGGTGTAAAAACATTTTAAGGATCTAAACTCATGCATAAGGGATTAGGAATGACTTAATGGTGTGAAAAGACCCTAATGCCCTTAAAATATAACAAAAATGGAGAACTATCAATGAAAATGAAGGTGGTTCATGGCATGACCTTTATCGTGCAAACCCCAAAGTTCGTAGGGAGGACCCATTACAAACCATAGGGTTCATGGGGTGAACCCAATTATGAACCATAGGGTTCGTGGGGCGAACCCAATCGCAAGCCTGCGGCAGTAGCTTACTAAAACGCCTATAACTTCTTGATCCAAACTTGAATTGATGAACGATCAATGACATATGAAAGAAGACTAAAAGGGCTTTAATTTGATATATAGAAGGCTACATAACTCGTTATATTCTTGGACTAAAGGTCGCTGGAAGTTGACCCAAGTTAAATTGTCAACTAAAACTCAACCGATAGGAAAGTCCCAACTAACTTTGAGCTAGGAGATTTTTATGACTTATATTCATCTCCAAAGATATTCTCATACTAAAGAATTGTTATTCACATTTATATCTAAATAGAAATCATCGGGTTAGGGTCTATATACATAGGAAGGTCTATTCGAACTCTAGCCCAAAAATATGGGGTGTTACATTATCTCTCATTTGGGATCATTCATCCTCGCATGATGGACAGGAATTTATTAAAGCTATAGAAGTACAGGATAAAAGATACAACCTCACATTAGGAATTCCCCCTCAACAAAACATACATAGGCATCAAGAAGAGCTTCATGGAATCACCGAGTGAATTATGTAAACACAAAGAATGAGATCATGAGGATTGACATAGAGATGACCTTGCACATGAGTTATATGGGTCATAATCATCACAACAGAAGACATAAATTCATTTGGTGATCATAGGTCTGAGTTTATATTGGTACTTGACATGAAATAAGGTTTTATGAGACATAAGAATAGAGGTATCCTCCACCTTACATGGTACGACTAATAGGCCTTAAATTTAGTGGCACTACTCGACTATTCTCTATACAATGAATTATATACTTCATAATTTCCAACTTATAATTCCCCCACAACACACCTAACTACAAGAGTCTGAGTCCCACTACATAGTACTTCTATGTTGAAGCCTAATTCGAGCTAAAAGGTGCTAGCTTAAGCTGTGAGGACCTATACTTTACATCCCTTTAAGAATATTTCTTCACCTTATCACTATAATCAAATAACCTCAGGACTTAAATCAAGGGGTACTAACGACATAGCACATTGGTTTGTGTATTCATCAATCACAGTATTCAAGCCTATCTTTACTACACTCACTTTATGGATCTCCCCACTAAAAATCAGCAACTTCAATTACTCTCACAAAGAGTTTCGCCATATGTCCCCTTCCTAACTATTTCACATAAAGAAAGTTTATCTCCCACTTCTCTCTTCATCTATAACCTTATCTCAATGTAGTCACACCAAAATTTTCATAATAAAGAACCTATACCCCTTTATCTAAAACATTACTATGCTTTTATAACTACCATCATCCTAACATAAGAAAGGTCATTGAGGGACTAGAGCATAAAAATCAAGAATGGAAGTGACACCATGAGAAAATTCAATACCTATCTTGGTTCGTTATCTCCCCCTTAGATCAAACTCACAGTCCTAGACTTGCGGATTTATCCTCTTATTAGGTCTTTAAGCATAACACTCATCTCAATGGGATATCACTATACACATAAACGTTAGACACGCCCTGATAAACTATATTGGAAAGTTCTAATTTCTTGCTAAGACATTCCTTCAAAGGACACTACTCTTAACATTCTCTATCCTCCAAGATTGAACTCGAGCCTTAAAACTCTCACGATGGTTTTGAAGAGAAGAATAACCCCTTTTTTAAGTAATTAAGGATGTTTTAAGAATTAGATACGAGTTATGTTAAGGTGGGATAATTTATAGGACGTGAAAGGAGCCAAAGTACCCTTTTTAAGAACATCAACCCATTGACAAAAGGAAGGGTGGTCGCGGAATGGACCCCAACATGGAGGCCAGCCTTGCGGCGTAGGGTCTATTGTGAGACTACCTTTTTGCGGCATGTAGCCAACACGGAGATGAGGCATCAGCCCTCGCAGGACCTATCACAGTACGGGGTCATCACGAATTATCCCCTTCGCGATGCCTAGCCTATTTTCTATGCCCAAACTTCCCCAATGCATTAGAACCCATCCCTAGGTATCCTATACTCGATCTAGGGACCATGTAAGCCCGTTTTAAGCTTGATTTATACTCACTAAACACCCCAGGTACTACAATTTCATTTCTTAAAAACTAGTCCTCATACACATATATTTAAACATATATCAAAATTATCCACTCAAACCTTTCATAAGTTATAAATCGAGGCCCTTTCACACATTATATCAAGCTTACTAACTCACTCCCACATATCTTGCATCATAATTCTTGAGTTAACATTCTTATTACCATAATCCACATCTAAATTTCAAACCTAGTATCTAGCACTAATCATGTACAACCGATAAAACATCTTGCATAATATTTTAGTCCACTAAATAGAGAAAACAACCTAAATTCCTTATTTATCTTGATAGTATACCAACATATTTTACTTCACAACATTAGTACAACACCTTAATAATCATTATGCGCCTTCTTACATACTGTACTAGCTTACAACCACTAGAGAAAATAAGAGTCACGAGGGATAAAGTCACATAGTAACAATAACCAATTTTAACCTTATAATCTAGCCCATTATGGACTATTACCACATCTTCCTTCCTCACATTATTTCAACTCACCCATGCATTAATTTAAACTACTTTCAAAATTCTATAAACCTCACCGAGTCCCTCTTTCTAAGATTTTTTCCCCAAAGAAGTCTAAATTATAAATTATTATCCACTCTATCCATTCATTCACAATCTATAAATGATTTTACTACAACAACTACTATCCATCATCCGCTCCTTACCTATTTCAAATAAATTCCAAATCATCATAACGAATCACTTCATTTACTAACTACCATCAAATATACAAATCTTGCTACAACCTTTGCCAATCACCATAAGAGGGCCTACCTGTAAGACCCCATAAGATCCTAGCTCAATTCAGCTAACCATTGTATGTAAAAGGGGTCCAATAGTTAGAAAATTTCACTAAGTATTAGGACTTAGTCATTTTTAAAGCCCCTAAACTTTAATGATTTTATTTTTGAACTTTTTGACATCGGAAAGTTAGTTTTTAAGTTGATTTATGATCGGGGTTGTCGATAGAACATCTCGGGTGAGTTTCAAAATTTTTGGACGAGCGTAAGTGCGCGTTTAGAGACTTAAAATAGTAGACCCCCCAGAATGGGCTCGCGATGTGGGGGTTGGTCTACTGCTGGAGGTGCCCGCAGCAGAGCCTGAGGCGCGGGGCTTAGACCATCGGTCCAGAGCCCGTGGTGCTTGGCTCATCTCCCGCCTTTATTTTTTCATCTTTTGATTAAGTTTTTCCAAGGGTAATTGGGTCTTTTCCCTTTACCCAATTGATCCATAACATGTGATTAAGGGTCCCAAAAGCATTATTTGTCATTTTTTACTCAAAATTCTCTTAAAAGAAAATAATTCTCTCTCAAGAACAAACCCTAGACTCTTCAAAATTCAAGCTCAAGCTTCAAGAAACCACCAAGAACTTTCACTAATTCATCAATTAAGGTATGTGTGATGTTCATTCTTGGGTCCTTTTCACCCATGGAGTCCAAGAATCCATTTTCAAGTTTAAAGCCATGATTTTTACATGCTATTATAAGTTATCTTCATGAAGTTAATATGAATCTTGATTATAAATTATGTTTACCATATATTTTCATTGGAAATTGTCCTTGACACATTTGAATGATGATGTTCGTATGTTAAATCCTAAATTCATGATTTTAGTATTTCAATTATGTTAGAATAATATGTTTTAACTATTCTCATGTTTAAGCCTCTGAATTTCTAGTGTTTGATAAAATGACTAAATAATTGGGTTTTGAACAATGACTGCTTATTATATTTTTGAAGTTTCAGTACGTTCCTATTGTTATTGTTATTGAGTCTTGGGTTATGAATACCTAAAATTTAGCTGTTTAACTAGTTTTTAGTATCTACAGAAGGATTTCAGTTATACCATAAATAATATCATTCAGTCAGTAATATGGTTAGTGGTGAGTCCAATTAAGCTCAGTTCAGTCTAATAATTAGTGTCTTTTAATTTGGAGTAAAACTTAGCACCTAGTGCATGTAGGGATGGCATATCTCTCGTTAGTAGTCATGAGGCACTTTTCTCCCCTGTTAGTAGGCATGAGACATTAGTAGCAGTCCCTAGATTCCAAACCTACGGTACCATCGTAGACATTGAGGGTCCCCTGTCAGTTAGGCATGACACCCTCATCCTTTGAGATATCAGATTAGTGGATCCACACAACTAATATTAGTACCCATGGCACGGTACTAACGCTTTTCCAACTAGGGTTACAGGTTGGACCCTGATAGTATATTGGGTCATATCGGTAACAGCTAGCTCCTACAGTCTCAGTTCAGTATTCAAAATAGAGTTTAATTTTAGGTTTTCTTGACCATAACATTCAACTATCAGTTATTCAGTATCAGTATTTTAGTTTACAGACTATATCAGAATCATGTTTTAAGCTTGGTCATGCATTCTCAGATTTTTACAGCTTTGATGCATTCATACTCAATTATCTCATCATATTCAGTCAGTTATTATCTCATACATATAAATCGTACATTTCAGCCTAACTTTATCTCATATACCAGTACATTCAAGGTACTAACCATATACTCATTTATTGTGCTATGATATATTATATTATAGGTTCAGAAACTTAGGTTCCCGACTGTACTTAGACATTCCAGTGCATCAACAATATTAGAAGTGATGAGTTCTCATATGTCGAGGACCATTTATGTTTATCTCATTCTTTCAGATCAGTATTCGTCGGAGTTAGTTAGGGCTTGTCCTATCAACTCCTCAGTCAATTAGATACTTTTCAGACTATGTTAGACAGTTAGTCCATTTACCAGTTGTTATTATCAGTCTTCTCAGTGTTATTTTCATATGCTTTCAGGACTATGATTTTTAATCGCATATTTCAGTATTTAAAACCTTATTGCATTTTCAGTTAAATTTTGCACATGTTATTTTGTTCTATTTTATTCAGTACTCACAGTAGGTACCAGCTCATGGGTTAGCTTATGGTCTCTTGGGACCATAAGCATCGTGTAACATCTAGGGTGTATTTTTGGGATGTTACAGACTTGGTATCAAAGCTTAAGGTTTTAAAGTGTCCTAAGGAGTCTAAAAGCCGCATTGAGTAGGGTCTTATGCATGGGTGTGAAGCGTGCCATACTTATGGACAAGAGGCTACAAGGAGTTTTAGGAAAAATATCCCTTCTTTCAGTGTTCATGTCATGCAAAAGAGCATAAGATCTATTTAAACTCTCTTTCTAATCCAATCTTCCTTTTGTTTACAAAACATACCTCCCAGAAAGACTAATGGAAAAAGAAACAAAAATAAGACCACACCTCCGCCCGTTCAGGAAGATCCCCTGAATAAGAATGTCTCTCATGCCGAGTATAGACCCGCATTCACTACTTTAGACCATTCAGTAGCATATTAGAACAATTAGCCAACTGCTATCCCAGCTAATCCAATTGCTAATACTGTCGCAGCCAAGATTTGGGATTTCACCCGAATAAATCCTCCTTTGTTTTTGGGATCCAAGTCTGATGAGGATCTATAAGAGTTCCTTGATATGGTTCAGAAGGTAACATATATTATGGGTCTGACATCTAGTGAGAGTGCATAATTGGCTGCTTACCAGTTGTAGGATATAGATCACACCTAGTTTAAATAGTGAAATAGGGATAGAGGCGCAGATGCAGGGCCTGTAGAATGGAAGGAGTTTGCTACAACCTTTTTAGATAGATTATTCCCTTTGGAGTTGAGAGAAGCTAAGTTGCTGAAATTTATTAATTTAAAGCAGGATAGTATGAGTGTAAAGGAATATTCACTTAAGTTTACTCAGTTGGCAAGGTATGCTCCTCATGTGGTGTCTGATAACAGGTCTAGGATGAGTAAGTTTGTCTCTGGTATAGCTGATAGCATACTCAAAGAGTGTAGGACCGTTATGTTGATTAAAGAGATAGACTTGTCTAGGTTGATGGTCTATGCTCAGTAGATTAAGAAACAGAAGGCTAAGGAGAGAGAAAGAGAGAACGAGAAGGCTAGTACAGGTAGTTTCAATTTTGCTCAGCTGAGGTCGAAAGGTGGTAATTGTCCTCAATTCTGTTAGAAATATTTTGTACCAACTCCATCATCAGCTAGTGATCCAGTGCCAAAGTTTAAAATGGTAACCAGGATAGCGCGTTAGGCTTTAAGACTCAGGGTAGTGTGAACAGTGGTCGGACTAATTCGCTTTACTAGAAGTGTGGTAGAAATCATCAAGGTGTGTGTAGGACTAAAAGTGATGTGTGTTTTAGATGTAGCAAGCCAGGTCACAGGATAAGGAAGTGTTCGATAGGTATGTGGAAAGGTAGAAATGACCGCCAGCAGGGTTAGGCTAAATCTTCAGCAGTACCAGTAGGTTGCCCAACTTAGCAAGGTGCCACTTCCAGTCCCACCAGTGATCAGTGCCAACACAAATTATATGACCTCCATACCCATCATGATCAATAAAGTTCTCCTAATATGGTTACGGGTACGTTACAAGTCTTTTATTTACATGTTTATGCTTTGTTAGATCCCGAGGCTTCACTCTCTTTTGCAACTCCTTATATAGTTGTCAATTTTAGAGTCAGTCCTAAAACCTTAGTAGAAACCTTCTCAGTATCTACCCCAGTAGGTGTCTCTATTGTAGCCAAGTAGGTATATAAGAATTGTCCAGTCACAATATCCCAGAAAGTCACTTCAGTTGATCTTGTAGAGTTAGAGATGACTGATTTTGATGTCATTCTTGATATGGATTGGCTCTACTCATGCATTGCTTTAGTTAACTGTAGAAACAAAGTAATTTAGTTTTGGTTTCCAGATGAACCAGTGATTGAATGGAAAGGTAGTACTTCTATGCTTCAGGGTCGACTTATTTTGTAACTTAGAGCAAGAAAAATGATATCCAAGGGGTGTGTTTACCATCTTGTTCAAGTTAAAGACTCTAATTCCGAGACTCTCAATCTCGAGTTAGTTTCAGTAGTGAGGGAATTTCCAAATGTGTTCCCTGAAGATCTTTCCGGAGTTTCTCCCAAAAGAAAAATTAACTTCGAAATAGACCTTCTTCCAAATACCTAGCCTATCTCTATTCCACCCTACAGAATAGATCCAGCTGAGCTTAACAAGTTGAAAGAACATCTAAAAGATCTCTTAGACAAGGGATTCATCAGACCTAGAGTTTGTAGCTAAGTGCTCAAATTGTTAGCAGGTTTAGGTTGAGAACCAGAGGCTTAGTGGTACATTGCAAGAGTTTAGTATTCCCACTTAGAAGTGGGAAGCGTTGCACATAGATTTTGTGATAGGGTTGACCAGTTTGTGTCATCAACATGACACATTTTGGGTTATTATAGATAGAATGACCAAATCAACCCATTTCTTGCTAGTTCATACTTCCTATACAGCCGAGGACTATACCAAGATCTATATTAGAGAGTTGGTTAGATTGCATAGAGTTCCATTGTATATCATTTCAGATAGAGGTACTCAATTTACCTCTCACTTTTGGAAGGCTTTTTAGAAGGGTCTCGGTACCCAAGTTCGTCTCAATACTGCTTCCTCAGACAGATCGTTAGGCAGAGAGTACCATTCATACCTGATGTGTGAGCAGATGCTAACATATTTGAGGCTTTTAACTAAGAATAATTGCAAAGTGTTAAGCAACTTTTGTTGTTTTTGATTGTTTTTTCTTTGTTATTGCAGGAAAAGTCAAGATGAAAGAAAACCAATAACAACTGAGATAAAAGAATTAAATTTTGAGCAAAATAAGAAGGGAAGTGTAGTTGATGACTTGTCTGATAAGTTGTTAACTCCCTGATAAGTTATCGAACTCATCGTCAGCCTTAGATCGAAAATGAGATTTAGCTGGAAGAAGTGACAACAACCTGTGATAGGCCGTCAGAGTTGTGATAAGCCGTCAGGCTTGTCGTTAGGCTTGGGCAATGCTTGAGAAATTGAAGTGAAAATGTGCCGACGTCTGTGATAAGTTGTCAGGTGTTTGATAAGCCATCAAGAAGGTCGTCACACATAAGCAGAAGGCAAAACTTTAAAGCATGCCTGACGATATGTTCTGATAAGCTATCACACATGTCGTCACCTAAGGGGCAAAAATCTGAATTTTAAATTTCAAATTTTTCTTAAGTGCGGATATAAATAGCAAGTTTTAGGGTTTTATTCAGCATATTGAACTTATTCCAAGGGAGTTCACCTCTCTTTTGGGGCTCTTAACTTAGAATTCAATTTTCAATTCTTTGATTTAGTTGTGGGATATTCTTCTTGAACTTGGAAGAGAATCAACTTCATACTTTATCTTTTGTAAGTTTAATTACTTTGAATGATGAATATAATTGTTGCTATCTCTTTCTTTCTCATGTGGAACTAAAACCCACAACTAGGGTTATGGGATCTATGATTATACCTCTATAGATGTAATAGTTGGCTAGGATTTGAGTGATTGTGGAAATATCTTGATAATTCTTTTGTATTAATTATTTTCTGTTGGTTGCAAATAATAGGCCTTGCTTACTGTTGATTTGCTTAAGATAAGAAATTAACCCTAGTAAGAAGTGAATTATCAACGAGTATTTGGGAAGGTTAAGTTCTCATCTAATGATTAATGCTGTAACAAGATTGATCAACTTGATATAAAATTAGTATAAATAGAATGACTTCTTAAGTTCAAGAGAATTAGGGAGTTCAACATCTAGGTAGGTTGAGAAATACTTAGATGGACTGTTGAAACTGATAATCTAGTGTTTCTCACAAGTCATGAGAACCCAATGCTACAGTTATTATTTAATAGGGATTAGTAATCATAGTGATCACAACCCTAGTTTATTCTTTATCGTTGATTTGAACTATTGAAATTTTGGTTTTGAGTTCTGAAGCAAGTTATAACTTTAACATTTGTTTGATCATCAAAAACCCCCATTTTATCTTTTCGTGCCAGTTGTTTGAATTTAACTTGTCGCTTTAGTTTCGAACTAGTTTAATCTCCACTCATATTATTTCCTGTGGATTTGACCCCAACTCTAAAGTTGGGTAAATATATTGACGACGACCGGCTTGCACTAAATTGACGTGTAAGTTGAGCGTTATCAAAAATAGCGCCATTGCCGGGGAACAATTTAGCGTATTGAGTTGGTTTGGAATTTTAGCCTACTTGATTGAATTCAAACTTGTAAATATTTGTTTTTAGTTTTTTTTATTTCTTGTGTTAGGTAGATTTTTATTTTAGTTTACTTATTACTATGGCATCGTGGAATGAACATGAGCTTGGTGGTTGGAAATCTTATCTTGATGGTCCATGTTCATATTGTGATGGACCTCACTTTTGGCAAGATTGTAGATATGCTCCCCGGAGAGAAATGTGTGCACCATCTCCATCCTACTGGGAGTATGATTGTTCTTTATGTGATGGTCAAGATGGACATTGGAGTGATTGCCCAAATGCCCCTTCCCCCTATTGCGCTAACCCAAGTTCTAATTTTTCTTATGAGTTTGATAGGTCTTATGGTCAAGAAAAGAAAGAACGAAGCACCGGAAAGAGTGGCATTGAGGCTATGTTTCAACGAATGTTGGATCTCCAGAAAGAAATGTATGATATCATATGTGAAATGCGTTAAGACATGAAGCTAATCATTCATGAGGAGATGGATATAGAGGTCAATCATTCAAAGCATTCTTCTATATTATGTTTATATGATATCTTGTCTATGAAATCATTTAACATAATGGAATAGTGAGAAGATGAGGAGCAAGAACCCTATGTTGATGTTGAACTTGATGTTGAGCAACCCTCAGTGATTTCCCAACCAACCGAACCAGCCATGAGAGTTGATGCCAAGATTGAGGACATGGTGCTAGAGGCAAAAGAAGAAACCAAAAAAATCTCTAATAAAGACTCTAGCCCAATTCGAAGTGAAGATGTTGAGAAAGTGAATAAAAGTGAGTGTGTAGTAGATAGTGTAAATTTTGAAATAGAATTAGTTGGGCCTCACTTGAAGTATTTTTCCACATTATGTTTAGATGATATCTTGTCTGTGGAATCATCTAAAATAGTGGAAGAGTGTGAAGATGAGGAACAAGAATCCTATATTCTTTATTTTACACTTGATAAGCAACATAAGGAAAAACCTCACTTTAAGGCCGAGTAGTTTACCATACTCAATCTATTACTTGACTTCTTAACTTTTGTACCACCCCCTATAAGCGAGGCAATTAGATGGACTCTAAGTTGGGGGTGAAATTCATATCCTCAAGGTGGAGGAAAAAGCTGAGTTGGGTCGTGCCGTGACACTAAATTAGGCGCTTTTTGGGAGGTAACCCAAGGTATTTTGTTGTTTGTATTCGTATTTATGTGATTGCCATCAAATCTTCACACCCATGGTACCACATGTATGTGTCTGGATCTCTTGTTTTGGTTTGATGCATTGGGGACATTGCATGACTTTTAGTTGAGGGTGGGGCTACTTGTAGGTGTTGATGTCCTTTAGGGTTTTTATTGCTGTGCCTCTTTTCCCTGGAGTCTTGTTCCTAATAGAGCAGGCATGTTTAGGCGTATTGTCTTTTGTTTTGTGATGTGTTATGGTTAACTAGGAGAAAAATAAGTATCTACGACAGTTGACATATTTTTGTTGATTTTTGGGAATGATGAATACCTCTCCAATAGTCTATTTTGTAATTGTGTGATGTGCATCTATATGTGACTACTATGAATCTTTTTATGGCATTGGTATTAGGGACATGATAATCACTGCTAACAATTGCATGAACCGAATGGGTAGCAGCTTGTGATGTACCTTTGTGCTATGTGTGTGTGAGACACTACCTAGTTCCCATTGTGTGTTAAATCCAGAACTTTCCCGGTTGGTCTTGCCTTGGTTGTAGGATAGCGGTTAGGAAAGGATCATAGGACTTTGTTGATATTAGTCCACTTTTAGCCTAAATGACCTTCCATATGTGAATAATATCCCTTGATCCTGATTTTGAGCCCGAATGCCTATTCTTTTTTATTATACCTAACACTTTCCTATTTGTATCACAATGAACCTGTTTTGACCCTGGTCCTCCTTGGATATTATGCACTTTGACTTAGGCAAATAGCCTAAGTTAAGGGTGGCTATAATAGGGGTGTGTGATGTAAAGTGAGTATGAAGAAGGGTAATAAAAAACAACAAAAATTGCTTAAGACTTTGCAATTATTCTCAGTTAAAAGCCTCAAATGTGTTAGCATCTGCTCACACATCAACACCCTCAACTTAAAACAATTTCTTGTCCTCAAGAAACTACATGACACCACACTATGATGCTTAACCAGGAGACACATAAGATACCTATGACAGTTGATCATCAATTTTAGTTCAAAACCACTACCCTCTCCATTTTCAATCACTTTAAACCCAACTGTGTATATCAATAAAGATTAATAATGTCACGTAAGGGAATCAAGATATGGCATCAAATTAGCAACACTAACCATGCATATATACAAATTACACTTCCCAAACAAGTAGGCAACTAACAATACAACTGATGTGACTTTACAACAAAGAAGTCCCTCCCCACTCATATATGAAATCAAGCATGTAAATGCAGGGATGGTCAAGAGACACTCACTCTCAGAAAGAAGTTCCAGTCAATGTATGCCAAATACCATAAGCTTGCCCTTATTTTCATTACCGAAGCTTTCAGACAGTTAAGTTAGGATCACTATAGGACTTTTCTTTAGCTTGTAATGTAGGCTATTTTTGGGATCTCACTTATCAACCTTTACCTTATTTCTCCTTTTCTTGATTAAGCAAATTCAGGATGGGTGTGGTCATTTAGTCATTCATTTTTTTTTTCACAACTTTTCTTTTCTTATTCTTTTTCTACCACACCAAGCCTTGCATATATTTTTTTTATTACCCTTCTTCATACTCACTTTACATCACGCACCCCTATTATAGCCACCCTCAACTTAGACTATTTTCCTAAGTCAAAGTGCATAATATCCAAGGAGGACCAGGGCCAAAACAGGTTCATTGTGATACAAATGGGAAGGTGATAGGTATAATAAAAAGAATAGGCATTCAGGCTCAAAATTAGGATCAAGGGATATTATTCACACATAGAAGGTCATTTAGGCTAAAAGTGGACTAATATCAATAACGATCTATGATACTTTACTAACCACTATCCTACAACCAAGGCAAGACCAATCGGGCAAGTTCTGGATTTAACATACAACGGGAACTAGGTAGTGTCTCACACACATATAGCACAAAGGTACATCACAAGCTGCTACCCATTCGGTTCATGCTATTGTTAGCATTGATTATCATTTCCCTAATACCAATGCCATAAAAAGATTCACAGTAGTCACATATAGATGCACATCACACAGTTACAAAATAGACTATTGGAGAGGTATTTATCATTCCCAAAAATCAACAAAAATATGTCAACTACCGTAGATACTTATTTTTCTCCCAGTTAACCATAACACATCACAAACAAAACACAATACACATAAATATGCCGGCTCTACTAGGAACAAGACTCCGGGGAAAAGAAGCATGACAACAGAAACCCCAAGAGAACATCAACACCCATAAGTATCCCCACCCTCAACTAAAAATCATGCAATGTCCCCAATGCGTCAAACCAAAACAAGAGAGTCAGAAACATACTTGTGGAACCATGGGTGCAAAGATCTGATTTCAATCACATAATATGAATACAAACAACAAAATACCTTGGGTTGCCTCCCAAGAAGTGCCTAATTTAGTGTCGCGGCACAACCCAACTCAGCTTTTTCCTCCACCTTGAGGATATGAATTTCACCCCAACTTAGAGTCCATCTTCTTGCCTCGATCATAGGGTGGTGGTACAAAAGTTAAGAAGTCGAGTAATAGATAGAGTGTGGTAAACCACTCGGTCTAAAAGTGAGGTGTGTTCTGATGTTGCTTATCAAGTGTAAAATAAAGAATATAGGATTCTTGTTTAATTTTGAATTTATATCCATACCATCAATACATCAATGTTATCAATGCCCTAGAAGACATGTTGAGAGCTTGTGTTATCGACTTTAAGGGTAGTTGGGATGATCACTTTCCTTTGATTGAGTTTTCCTACAATAACAATTATCACTCCAGTATTTAGATGGCTCTATTTGAGGCTCTCTATGAGAGGAGATGTAGATCTCGCGGTTGGTTTGAAGCAGGCGAGGTTGCTTTGGTAGGGCTAGATTTGGTATTTAATGTGATAGAGAAGGTTCAGTTGATCAGGGAGAGGCTTAAAACAACCCAAAGCCATCCAAAATCCTATGCTGATATGTGTAGGAGAGATATTGAGTTTAAGGTTGGCGACTTAGTCTATTTGAAAATTTCCCCCATGAAGGGAGTGAAGAAATATGGAAAGAAGGGAAAACTCAGTCCCTGATATATTGTCCCTTACAGGATCTTGAGTCGTTATGGGAAGGTAGCGTATGATCTTGAGTTGCCCGCATATGTGCCATTAGTACATCTTGTGTTCCATGTTTCCCTATTGAAGAAGTTTATTGGTGAACCAACAGTAGTTGTTCCTTTAGAAAGTACAGACGTACAAGACAACCTCTCTTACTAAGAAATCCCAGTTGAGTTCTTTGATCATCAAATTCATAGGCTAATGAACAAGGAAGTTCCCTTGGTCAAAGTCCTTCGGCGGAATCAGTCCGTTGAGGGAGCCACTTGGGAAGCAGAAGCAGATATGTGAACCAAGTACCCTCATATTTTCTTTGCAAACTTAGACTCAGCTTAAGGTAATAGTTCTTTTTAGATCTTTTCTTTTCAATTCTCAGTTCCTAACATGTAATCATTTTCATGTCATCGCATGCATTCACTAATCAGATTAGTTATTCATCATGTTTCAGCTTCAGTCATGTGATCATGTTTTCATTTATTCATATTCAGTATGGAACCTCAGTTCCTCAATATTCTCAGCTTAATCAGTTTCATTCGAAGATGAATATTCCCAAGGAGGAGATATTATAAGACCATGTAAGATCCTAGCTCAATTTAGCTCACCATTGTATGTAAAAGGGGTCTTATAGTTAGAAAATTTCACTAAGTGTTAGGACTTAGTCATTATAAAGCCTTTAAACTTTGATGATTTTATTTTTGACCTTCCCAATATCGTTAAGTTAGTTTTTAAGTTGATTAATGATCGGGGTTGTCGATAGAACATCTCAGGTGAGTTTCAAAATTTTTGGACAAGTGTAAGGGCACGTTTATAGACTTAAAATAGTAGACCCCCTGGAATAGGACCGCGACGTAGGGCTTGGTCTATTGCTGGGGGTGCTCGCAGCGTGGGGATTAGACCGCTGGTCCAGAGCCCTCGGCGCTCGAGTCATCGCCTGCCTCCATTTTACCAACTTTTGATTCCATTTTTCCAAGGGCAATTAGGTCCTTTTCCTTCACCCAATTGATCCATAACACGTGATTAAGGGTCACAAAAGTATTATTTGTCATCTTTTACTCAAAATTCTCTCAAAAGAAAGAAATTCTCTCTCAATAACAAACCCTAGCCTCTTCAAAATTCAATCTCAAACTTCAAGAAACCACCAAGAACTTTCACTAATTCATCAATTAAGGTATGTGTGATGTTCATTCATGGGTCCTTTTCACCCATGGAGTCCAACAATCCATTTTCAAGTTTAAAGCTATGATTTTTATATGTTAATATATGTTATCTTCATGAAGTTATTATGAATCTTGATTATAAATTATGTTTATCATATGTTTTCATTGAAAATTGTCCTTGATACGTTTGAATGATGATGTTCGCATGTTAAATCCTAAATCCATGATTTTTGTATGTCAATTATGTTAGAATAACATGTTTTAACTATTCTCATGCTTAAGCCTCTGAATTTCAAGTGTTTGATAAAATGACTAAATGATTGGATTTTGAACAATGACTAATTATGTTTTTAAAGTTTCAGTACGTTCCTACTATTATTGTTATTGAGTACTGGGGGTTATGAATACTCGAAATTTAGCTGTTTACCTAGTTTTTAGTATCTGCAGAATGATTTCAGTTATACCATAAACAATATCATTCAGTCAGTTATATGGTCAGTGGTGAGTCCAATTAAGCTCAATTCAGTCCAGTAATTAGTGTCTTTTAGTTTGGAGTAAAACTTAGCATCGAGTGAACGTAGGGATGACGTCTCCCCCATCAATAGGCATGAGGCACTTGTCTCCTCCGTCAGTAGGCATGAGACGTTAGTAGCAGTCCCTAGGTTCCAAACCTATGGTGCCACCGTAGATTTGAAGGGTCTTCCGTCAGTTAGGCATGACACCCTCATCCTTCAGAATATCAGATTAGTGGATCCACACAACCAATGTTAGTACTCGTGTCATAGTACTGATGCTCTTCTAACTGGGGTTACAGGTTGGACCCTGATAGTATATTGGGGCATGTCGGTTATAGCTAGCTCCTGTAGTCTCAGTCTAGTATTCAGTACAGAGTTTATTTTTAGGTTCTCTTGACCATAGCATACAACTATCAGTTATTCAGTATCAGTATTTCAGTTAAAGACTATATTTGAATCATGTTTTATGCTTGGTCATGCATTCTCAGATTTTTACAACTTTTATGCCTTCATACTCAGTTATCTCATGCTATTCAGTCAGTTATTATCTCATGCATATAACCCTTACATTTCAGGCTAACCTCATCTCATATACCAGTACATTACAAGTACTGACCGCATACTCATTTCTTGAGCTATGATATCTTATATCATAGGTTCAGACGCTCAGGTTCCCGACCGTACTTAGACATTCCAGCACATCATCATCAATAGCAGTGGTGAGTCTTCATATATCGAGGACCGTTTATGTTTATCTCAGTCTTTCATATTAGTAGTCAATTAGAGTTAGTTGGGTGCTAGTCCGATAAACTCCTCAGTCAGTTAGAGGCTTTTCAGACTATTTTAGACAGTCAGTCAGTTTACCAGTTGTTATTATCAGTCTTCTCAATATTATTTTCAGAAGCTTTCAAAACTATGATTTTTAATCGCATGCTTTAGTATTTAAAACCTTATGTCATTTTTAGTTAAATTCTGCACATGTTATTTTGTTATCTATTTTATTCAGTGCTCACAACAGGTACCAACTCGTGGGTTAGCTTGTGGTCTCTCGGGAACGTAAGCATCGTGTGACGTCCAGGGTGTATTTTTTGGGCATTATAATACCACCCTTCGCTAAGATTATACAACTAAAACTACCTTCTTTACTCAAAGTTACCTTCCCTCTAAATTTTAGCTTATGGTTTCATAGAACTAACTCTGGGATCATTTTACTACTCATAGGTTATAACACCTTAATATGTTTACCTCTCGAGTGTAAATACTATTCCAACATTCTGCGTCATATCATTATCCTTATGTGTGACATCTATAACAAAGATTGAAAGGGTCGGGATACAATCCTTACCTTAGGCTCAAATGCATGGTTGATATATATAGGGTTATACGCTTTAATCAATACACTTTGATGCACTAATGGACTCTTTAAAGTCCCGTGCTATTTCATAACTTTCTGATGACTCAATCAAAGATAAGTCTCGTACTGTTTCATAACTTTCTAATGACTCAATCAAAAAGGAACACCTTATTAGGAATCTAAGACTTTGCACTTCAATCACCTAATGAGACAGAAAAAAATTAGAGCAAGGAAATAATTTGGATAACTTTCTAGTGGACAACTATAACAATCCGGGACTACCCCCTAGTCATCATACGGTGCTTACGACCCCGAACGACTACAAGCTAACCCATGAATGAAATTTACCGTGAGCACTGAGCAATAATACTGAAATAAATATGGAATAATGGGCTGAAATTCCATAAGGTTCAAAACATGTAAAATACTGATAAAATATAACATCTGTAAAACTAAATATTGTCTGAAAAGCCTCTAACCGAATCTTTCTGAAAGTAGAGTTGATGGAATAATCCTCCAACTAACTCCATCTACTAAAATAATGCTAAGATAAAGTATTGAAATAAAAGCATATCCTCGATAGATGAGGATTCACTGCTAAATCTGCTACTGCTGGCTGAATCTAGCTCAGCGCGGTCAGGAACCTGTGCGTCCAAACCTATGATATGAAACATCATAGTGCAAGAAATGGGTTTGCCACCAGTATGTAGGAATGTACTGGTATGCTAAATAAGGTAAGGCTGAATGCATGGGTTCATATGCGTGAACAATAACTAACTGAATGATATGCAAAAGCTGGATTAACATATATGGATGATCTGTAACTACTGAACATACTGCTCCTACTTTGACTGAGTATACTGGAACTGAATATGATAATTGATAACTAAATATACTAATAATCTGAGATCACTGATAATCTGAATTACTTTTAATCGAGTAACTGTATCTAATAGTCCTGATTCTGTAGAACTGAACTGAGTTTTATTCTGAAGACTGAGACTAAAATTGAAATTATGGGAGGTAATCATCTAACTGACATGCCCCAAATAAGATAAGATAATTGAGCTGGGGTCCAATCTGTGACCCCAATTGGAAGGGTGTCAGTACCGTGCTACGGGTAAAGAAAAGCTGAAGAGTAACCCTCTACTGGCAAGTTCCCTAAACGAGAACTGTGGTACCCTTTACTGTTAGGTAGATCACCTCATCAACCCTCAACTGACAGGTTTGATGTCTTAACCTACGCTGGCTACGTAGTTCTGGAATGCAAGGATTACTTTTAAGGATTACACCCTCTGCTGGCAGGTGAGCCCCCATCCTTTAGTTTACTTGGTGTAAATCCTACTCCCAACTTAAAGACACTGAACTATTATACTGGATTGAACTGGACTGAATTCACTGAGATTATTGAGTTTTCCTAAGTTCTGTAATTGACTGAGTTCTACTGAGTTCTGTAATGGACTGAGAGTACTACTGATCATGACATGACTGATACTATTCTGTAACTGACACTGGCTCTAAATAAATAGCTAAGTTGTTGGGTATTAAATACCCCCAGGACTCGATAGCATGAAAAGTAAAGAAAAGCATAATCTGGAATAACATAACATTGTTCATTTGGTCATAATTCATTCATAGAGACATTCTATCAAACACTTGTAATGCATTAACTTGTACATGAATGGGGATTACATGTTAGCATGCTATAATGGAATTATTTCATTCTCATAGACAATTTATCAAACACATGGGAAACGTGCTTGGTTTATTAAATCATAAACACTTAGGGTTAATATGGCTACAATAGTCAACTTGCAAATTGAAGGGTTTATCATGAATACCATGTAATTCAACACATACTAGAATCAATTTTTGGAACTTGTAATCTAAATCATGGATTAAAACTCAAACAACATCATGAACATGAATTTAGTCTAATTGAAACATGGAAATCATAAATCATAAATCTTGTATTTTGAAAAAGGATTCTTGGGCTCCATGGAAGGTAAGGATCCATGGATGAACATCTAACATACCTTAGTTTGATGAGTTCTTGGAGAAATTCTTGGGATTGACCTTGATTCTTGAGATCTAGGGTTTGTTTTCATGAGAGAGAATTATCTTTTATTTTGGGAAAAAGTGAATAATGAAGGGGTTTATGATAACACTCAAACTACAACTCTCGTAAGAGTGTAAGTGGTCGTTGTCAAATATAGAACCCAACTGGGTTGGGTGTCGAATCCCACAGGGAATACTTGGTCACTAAGTATGCAACGATTAGTAGACCGTTGATCGAAAATTCTACGAAAAAGGGGGGATTTAATTGTAGCGTGAATTAAGAGTATCAAAGTAACAAAGAGAAACGAAATGTTTAGTAGGTTTTAATCAATGAGAATTTTAAGTTAGGGTTATGTCCACCTTATGAGTTTTATGTATCTATTGGCTATGAGTTATGCGGAATTCAGACATGCATGCGCTTATAGATATTCGTATTCTATGGTAAATCCTAGTGTCTTTCGACCATCAAGGATTATATCACTTTAACTCTTTCAAGCTTAAAGCGTATACTAATGGTACGAATTCTCCAAGAGGTTAATCCAGTTACGGCACTAACTTTTAAACAGGGGTTGGTAGCCCTATTTCCTTGTCATTCTCTCTTTTCCAGACATGTAACTTTTCTTTCGAACAAGTTAATGCTATACTGGCGTATTCTATATGTTTGCAACCACAAGAATTCAATTAAGATGAAGAGAGTAATGATATAAGCAGCATACGTATCAAGAATTCACAAACTCATAGAAATAGATAGTATATCATAAGGCTTCCATAACCCTAACAGAGAAGTTTAGCTACTCATGAGTGCAACGGAAATCACAATAGATATAATCATCATACCACAACCTAGAATAATCTTGGCGATGGAAGTGATATGGCGTCAAAAGCTCTCAAACGTTTTGCCCTAGCCGTTCTTCTCAAGAGAGCCGAGTTCTCTATGTTAGACTTACAGAATATTGTAACGTGAATTAGAAGCAAAAGTCGAATGAAAAAGACTTGAATTAATGAATGAGTGAGTGAATGAGTGAATGCTGAAAAATTCAGCAAAATAGGGTTTTTATAACATCCTTGTCCTAGTCCTATTGAAATAGGGTTTTTATCCTTGTCCTAGTCCTACTGGGTTACTGCATACTTGTCCTAATCCTGCTAAGTTACTGCTGATCCCCCAAGTCTTTAGAAATACTGTTTTTGCCCGGGACAAGTTCTCCATGCATCACTTTCAGTCCACAAGCTTCCAGAAGCTGCCTTCCTTCTTACGTGAAGTTTCCTTTGGCGTCCAACAGTCCATAAAATGCTGAAATCTTCATCATTTATTCCTGAAAACTTGCTAATCACGTTGGTTAGCTCACTTACAGGAAAAAGAACTAAAAGTGTAGAAATTATATATTTTGTCCTCAAAACTTAGCTAAAATATGGGTACATTAAGGTGCTTTAGGCGTGTAAATACGCCTAACATCAACACCCCACACTTAAAGCTTTGTTCATCCTCGAACAAAATATTACGTCCATGCAATCATCTAACTAGAAATCACAGCAGTAACACAAAATATTCATCAAGACAGGCACGACAATTATCAACAGAGAGTAGTTTTCTGATCACTACTAGAAACAATTCAACCTCCAACATAGACTCGTGATGATGGTTAATTCATATTCAAAAGTTAAGGCACAAAGAATCATACAAGACTACCCAAAACTCATCAACCATGTGTGTCTCACAATATATCACCCATAATTACTCACAAGTATTTCATTTTTCAAAACATGGGTATAAAATTATCCTTGCTCTCACTCTCACAATGAATTCATATGTTGCAACTGATGACCATAGGCTTGCCCTTAGTGTAATACTCTACTAATATCAAAATGTTACGCTTAGGATCAAATAGATCTTTATAGGTTGTAATGTAGGCTAAGGGACGGGTAGGACTATTTTGGCCAGAAATAGTGACTATGTTCCTAAGCGCTTTAATACATCACATTATGCCATTAACACTCTCTTTTAATCAACCCTGCTACCTTTCTTTCATCTATCACCCCTTTTCACCTATTTTGCCATTCAAGCATAACTATCTTTTTATTTAATCATAAACACAATTTATCTTTTTGTTTTTCTATTTCTTTTTCTTTTCTTTTCTTCTTTTTTTATAACACACCTCTATGATAGCCACTCTTTTTCATAACAAATTCAAGTACCAATACACTCTAAGGCATCACTCTCACCCAATTTCCTCTTATTTTGTCACATGACTTCACAATTTAAAGCACTTAGAAATTTGGATCAAATTATGGTCTTGAAAAAAAATTGGATTAGGCTTACATATGAGGCTGTCAAAGAAAATGGCTAAAGGCTCAAAGGGGTTGACTAGGATAATGTCCACGGGTAGGTAAAAAGAAGGTAAACAATCACAGGTTGTCAAAGAAATGCCTAAATCATCTCCTAAACTCACACTCTTTATTTCTCTTTACACACACACTGGGCAAGTTCTAGCATCAGCCACAAACATAGAATATACTATCATCTCACACACACAAGGCACATGGTCAACTTTATTGGGAGCAGTATAGACTCTTGACCTAACATATAAAGGAATTAAACCATACAACAGTGAGTCACATTTGGAGCCTAAATGTCTCAATAGTAATGGTTTTAGCACAAACTCTTGTCATAATACCATGCCGCCTATCAGAACAATTGCATGCAAAGTGTAAAAAAAAAATTTCTAAAATTTAACTACTAACAACTAAATACAACTAAAACAAATAAACATAAATAAATGCAAATGCAGATAAAGAAGTATAGCATACAAATACCAGCACCCCACACTTAGACGGGACACACTGCCCTCAGTGGAAAATAAATAAAAAGAACCTGATTAGTCGGACTCATCCTCTATGTCTGGGGTCATACCCCCTGCATCGGAATCATCATCAGAGTCATCGTCATCAGAGTTCTCCTCCACATCGGAGTCGGGCATTCGACGATCATCATCGGTTGGCACATCATCATCAAGAGGTTCCTCAAAGTATATACCTACTCCACACATAGCCCTTGCATGCTCATTCATTGGGTAGTCATAATCCAATTGTTGGAGCTCTGCAGCAGTTGGAACACGACCCCCGCTTATCATGGTAAATCTCGCCATGCCATATAAATGGCGGAAAAAGCTTTCGTCGCGAGCATGTCTTTCTGCAGTGGTTAGGTTGACGCCATACATGGATTCAACATCTTTAACCTTTGTGAGGTCAACCTTCTTCGGGTTGTGTGGAAGCTTATGATATGCAGGTTCCTCTTCGATGTCCTCCTTCCTCAATATCGCAGTCAACAGATTGCCAAAGCTGAAGTGGGACCTCTTGTGCAGGCTGGACTTACGCATTGAAGATCGAATAATCGCCCCAATGTTGATGGGGATGTTCGTCATCAAAGCGTACACCAAGAACACTCTATCACGTGTGATCTTTGTGTACTGTGACCCTGGAATCAGGCAAGAGTTGACTATTCGCAACCATATCCTAGCTTCCCTGTTCAAGGAGACATACGGGAAGGTGTTGTGCCCACCGGTGTCCTTGTGTCTACTCCAACGTGCCATTAATCTTGTTCCGCACAGTGTGTGTATGATTTCCCTGTACGGAGGTCTGTTATACAGCTCCTTGAGTTGTGATGGATCAACAGATGGCAAACCTAGAAAGGAGTTGAAGAACTCCGCATTTAGTTGCAGGACTTGGCCCTGAATCTTTACTTCACTCCCTGTAGTTTTCGGTGACCAGTTAGCATAGAATTCTCGCGTTAGATAGAGATTTAACTCTCCCATATCTCGGAAGATGAAATCAAGATGTAACACCATTATCTTAGCCAAAATACAGGGTTCTTTCTTTGCTAGGCTCTTTTTTTGTATCAACTCCACATGAACATATTTTTTTACTTTATTGTTCTTGTACCACTCCTTTCCTTCATCCTCTAGGACCCATTTTATCCCATATATGCGTCGAGGTATTTGCAGCGAGGAGGATTCAGCTTGCTTTTTTCTTCCCCTTTTCTGGCCTTTCTGTGAGGTAGATGCTTTTTCTTTTCCGGGTTGACTTTTTGGTGCCATTGTACCTGAGATTAAAATAATAGTCATGTTAGCTTCATCTCGGTAGATACAATCGAAAAACCAATAGTAGTGGCACTACCCCACACTTAATTTGTTGGCACAAACTTAATTAAGTGAAAGATGTCGATTACTCAGACTTCATCGCCCTACATTTAGGTGTTATGTTCCAACAATATATTCAACGCAGTCATACTTTTCTTGTCATCTTCACTATCCTTTTCAATTTTTTTTCATGTATTCTTAACTATGTTTTCATGTTTGGACTAATGCATCTCTTTGAACAAAACTACTACATAGATATCGTATCAATTTATGGCTTAGAAATAATCACAACATCTCATGTTTGTAGTTAACCATGATTTTCATCTCGATGGACAAGTCATTCAAACATACAAGCTTTCGAGTTACAAGATTATGCAATTATCTTAACCATATCGATTCCGCAAAAGTATGACAGTGTATCAAAATCAAATTCAGGTTGGAACCAAGTCTATAACATCCTTACGTATTCTTTCACTCACTTAGTTGTATCACAACAAATTAACCATATTTAAATCACCAACACTACTTCAAAATTTAACAATTTATTATAGGCGTAGTAGTGTAGTACTTTACGGAATATAAAAGAAGAGCAAAGAAGTACTTACTTGGTTGATGGCCTCGGAAGATGTTCTTGCAAAGTTAAAAGAGCAAAAGGAAACTTTTTGAGAGATTTTGGAGAGGTAGGCGACGCTTAGGTTGAATTTGCAATGAAATTTTGTTCTAAGACTAAGGTTCTATTTATAGGACAAGCTTGGGTCGGGTTTTGACCCATTTGGAATCGGATTAGGAGACCAAAACGTGAGCATAGGCGGCGCCTAATGCTTTGCCTATGCTTGGCATAGGCGGCGCCTTTTGCAAAGCCTAGTTGAGCATAGGCGGCGCCTATGCTATGGCATTGTTAGGCATAGGCGGAGCCTATGCCATGCCATTCTAGATTCAGAGACAAAAGGCTTTTGCATAGGCGACGCCTATGCTATGGCATTGTTAGGCATAGGCGGCGCCTATGCCATGGCATTCTAGATTCAGAGACAAAAGGATTTTGCATAGGCGGCGCCTATGCTATGGCATTGTTAGGCATAGGCCATGGCATAGGCCTTGCCTTGTTCGTTGCCTAGATTTTCATAGGCAATGCCTAACTCATAGCCTTTTGCTTCTCCATTCCCAACTTACCACCTTCAACATGCAATACTTCCAAATCAAAATTTGAAACCAATCTCCTCCTTTACACCTCTTGCACCTATACTTATTCAGAAACAACAAAAACGATTAGAACGATGGGTTGCCTCCCACCAAGCGCCTTAGTTTTGGTCATGGCTCGACTCTTCTTTTTGGATTTTTATTTAACAAAAACAATCTCTTAGTAAAACAAAACGATTAAAAATGATGGGTTGCCTCCCATCTAGCGCTTGATTTATTGTCGCAGCACGACATAGTAACCTAGATTACTTAGACTTCGTCGAGATAGATGGTGCATCATTTTCTGAATGGATTCAGACGACGGTGATGCTTACTTGTAGGCATGCAATCTTCTTCAAGATGACTCTTGTGCATACATATCCCAGGAGGGATACTAATTATATCATCAATAGTCCAACCCATAGCTCTCTTGTACCTCTTCAGAGCAGAGATGAGAGCCTCTACATGCTGTTCACCTAAATCAGCCGCAACACTCACCGGAAGTGTATTTCCACTTCCCAAGAACGCATACCTTAGGTGACTGGGGAGCTCTTTGGATTCTAGCACTGGTGGCTCTTCAATGAAAGTCTTCGCTGTTGGTGAAGGTCGATTCCTAAGATCAAGGTCCAGCTTCTTAGTAGCATGAGAATAGGACCTTATTCCTATTAGATCCCAAACGGTTTCTTCATATTCTTCAACCTCCTCACGCTCAAAATTCAACAACACAGCAGATAATGGCTCAACAGTAAGCTGCTTCTCTATAGATAATCCTTTCTCATCCTTATAGTAAACATCCATATCTTTAAGCTACAGAGAACACATCCATATCTTTAGGCTGCTTCATCGATTTGCATACATCAAAATGGACCACTTCGTCATTCAGCCAAAATAAAAGATCATTAGCTCTTAAATCAATAAGCACATTTCCAGTTGCGAGGAAATGGCATCCCAAGATTATGGGAGCTTCAGAATCTACCTCGCAATCCAAAATAACAAAGTCTGTAGGAAAGATGAATGTAGAAACCTTCACCAATACATCATATAATATACCAACAGGTCATTTTACCGACCTATCTTCCATCACAAGTCGCATATTGGTTGGTGTAGGATCGCCCAACCCCAACTTTCTGTAGATGGATAACGGCATCAAATTGATGCTAGACCCCAGATCGCATAATGCCTTAGCAAAATTCATAGATCCAACCATGCAAGGAATAGTGAAAGCACCAGGATCTTCCTTCTTCTGTACTAAAGACCTCGTGGCAATTGCACTGCAATGATGAACATTATCTGCCAGCTCATAGCTTACTGCCCGCTTCTTTGTCAAAAGGTCCTTCATGAATTTAGCATACCCAGGCATCTGTTCTAGCGCCTCCACCAACGGAACATTAATAGTCAGCTGCTTCAACATGGTCATGAATTTACTGAACCTGGTGTCATCAGCTTTCTTCTTCAGTCTCTGCGGAAAAGGTGGTGGTGGAAGGGGAATCCTTTTTGTCCACCACTTTCTCTTTATCTTGCTTCTGATTATCAAACTTTTCAAGAGTGTCATCAGCCTTCTTCTTCAATCTCTGAGGAAAAGGTGGTGGTGGAAGAGGGATCGTTTTCTCCACCACTTCCTTTTTATCTTTCTTCCAATTATCACTCTTTTTAGGCTGGTGACGTCTAGGTGTAACATCATGAGCACTCACTTCAGCTTCTACGACATTTTCAAACTCTGCTTCATCAACATTCTCTGCTATATCATCAACCACCTGCTTGCCTTTGAATGGATTTTCCAACACTTTACCACTCCGGGTAGTAATAGCCATACATGATCCATCATTCCTTGGGTTTTGCACAGTGTTGCTAGGTAATGTGCCAGCCTTTCTTTGGTTGAATGCCGCTGATAATGGACTCAATTGTTGCTCCAGCTGTTTTATTGCAGTAGAATGCGAGTCAACCAATTGATTTATTGATGACAAATCATTCTTTACCTCAGTAACACCCATATTGGTTGCCTCCACTCCTCTCAACAGCTTAGCCATTATATCTTCCATGGACATCTTCCCAGAGCCATACGCCACAGCCTCACGATTTCTAGGAGGAACATACAAACCACTCCTGCCAGTCTTGTTCTTCCAACTACCTTGATCGCGGTCCTTGTATCCAGATTTATCATAATAGTTCCGACCTTGGTATCCTTGGGCATTGCCTTGGAAACCCCCCTGATTATTCAAGTAGTTTGCTTCTTCCTCAGAGTCTGATTCTTCTCTTCCCTATGATACAATGTCTTTAACCTTTTCGGTCTTCCCTGATAATAAATGCTTGGTAAGAAGATCCATCTGCGTTATCATGTGATCCATATCTTGGTCACATTCCTCTTGTCTACGCCTCTGCTCTGCAGTCATGCCAACAGATGCGATAGAGCTTGCTACCTCAGAATCCCTGGTATGCCAAGCTCTACTCTGCTTTGTCATACGACCTAGCATATCACTTGCCTCAAGAAAAGTAAGGTCCATGAATGACCTACCTGCAGCATTATCAACCACTGGCTTTGTCACCGAGTTCAAAGCCCTATATAATATTTCCATCAAGTGGATATTCTTCATCTGATGGTTTGGGAACCGCATAAGCTTCTTCTTGAACCTCTCCCATGTTTCTTGGAGAGATTCAGTTGGAAGCTGTCGGAAATTGCTGATCTCATCTCTTAACTGTTCTCTCTTGGATGGCGGAAAGAATCTTTCTAGGAAAGCGTCTTTCAGTTGCCTCCAATTAGTAATAGAATCAGGAGTTAGCCCGTTCAACCATAGAGTTGCCTCCCTAGACAGAGACAATGGAAATAAGCGCAGCCGAATTGCATTCTGCCCAACTCCTGGATTGTCAAACGACTTGCATGTTGAAATAAAATTGATCAGATGCATATTCGGATCATCTTCTGCGAGTCCACCAAATAACCCCTTGAACTGCAATAACTGAATCATGGTGCTAGTGATATTGAACTTAGCTCCGGGTGCCAAGGGTGGAGGAATAATAGCCCCTGTGGCACCAGCTCCATCCAGATCATCATCATCATCATCAAAAGGAGCCTGCACAGCTCGGCGGTCAGGTCTCATTCTAGCTTGGCGATCTCTCCTGTGCATAGGTGCTGCCACTTCATCAGTACGCCTGGGATTCAGTAACTCATCATCACCCAGGTCCTCATCATCAGGATTTGTTGCCCGACCTGGGTTATCAATATTCTATTGATGTACTTGAGCAGCTGCCAATGCAGCTAATCTAGCCTGCTCCTGTTGAGCAGCCCTTCTTTCAATGTCACGTTGTGCATCCATTCTGCCAATAAGTTGTGGTTCAGGATTGATAGGTAATAACGGTTGACCTAAACTTCGAGTGTTTGTCATGCACTCAAGCAAACCTAAATAAAACAAAAACAACAACTAAAAGTAAAAAAGGGTTTAGTAACTATCACAAACTTAGTTGACAACCGTATTCCCTAGCAATGGTGCCAAAATTTGATAACGCTCAAACTACAGATCTCGTAAGAGTGTAAGCGGTCGTTGTCAAATATAGAACCCAACTGGGTTGGGTGTCGAATCCCACAGGGAATACTTGATCACTAAGTATGCAACGATTAGTAGACCGTTGATCGAAAATTCTACGAAAAAGGGGGGATTTAATTGTAGCGTGAATTAAGAGTATCAAAGTAACAAAGAGAAACGGAATGTTTAGTAGGTTTTAATCAATGAGAATTTTAAGTTAGGGTTATGTCCACCTTATGAGTTTTACGTATCTATTGGCTATGAGTTATGCGGAATTCGGACATGCATGCGCTTATAGAGATTCGTATTCTATGGTAAATTCTAGTGTCTTTCGACCATCAAGGATTATATCACTTTAACTCTTTCAAGCTTAAAGCGTATACTAATGGTACGAATTCTCCAAGAGGTTAATCCAGTTACGGCACTAACTTTTAAACAGGGGTTGGTAGCCCTATTTCCTTGTCATTCTCTCTTTTCCAAACATGTAACTTTTCTTTCGAACAAGTTAATGCTATACTGGCGTATTCTATATGTTTGCAACCACAAGAATTCAATTAAGATGAAGAGAGTAATGATATAAGAAGCATACGTATCAAGAATTCACAAACTCATAGCAATAGATAGTATATCATAAGGCTTTCATAATCCTAACAGAGAAGTTTAGCTACTCATGAGTGCAACGGAAATCACAATAGATATAATCATCATACCACAACCTAGAATAATCTTGGCGATGGAAGTGATATGGCATCAAAAGCTCTCAAATGTTTTGCCCTAGCCGTTCTTCTCAAGAGATCCAAGTTCTCTGTGTTAGACTTACAGAATATTGTAACGTGAATTAGGAGCAAAAGTCGAATGAAAAAGACTTGAATTAATGAATGAGTGAGTGAGTGAATGAGTGAATGCTGAAAAATTCAGCAAAATAGGGTTTTTATAACATCCTTGTCCTAGTCCTATTGAAATAGGGTTTTTATCCTTGTCCTAGTCCTACTGGGTTACTGCATACTTGTCCTAATCCTACTAAGTTACTGCTGATTCCCCAAGTCTTTAGAAATACTGCTTTTGCCCGGGACAAGTTCTCCATGCATCACTTTCAGTCCACAAGCTTCCAGAAGCTGCCTTCCTTCTTACGTGAAGTTTCCTTTGGCGTCCAACAGTCCATAAAATGCTGAAATCTTCATCATTTATTCCTGAAAACTTGCTAATCACGTTGGTTAGCTCACTTACAGGAAAAAGGACTAAAAGTGTAGGAATTATATATTTTGTCCTCAAAACTTAGCTAAAATATGGGTACATTAAGGTGCTTTAGGCGTGTAAATACGCCTAACATCAGTTTACACATTTTTAGGGCTTAAATTCTACATCTGGGCGGAATAAAATCATGGAAAAAGACTGTTTTAATCCAGGGCGCAACTTTAATTTTTTGAGGATTTTTTCTGATCTGGACCCTTGGCGCGATGCGATGCTATCGTGCTAGGCCACTGGAAAATGACGACTGGGAAATTGCATGGTGGCACGACGCGGTGGTATCATATTGCCACTTTGTTTGTGAATTAGAAGTGCACCTCAATGCGGTGGAATTGCGTTGGTACTCTGGAAATTGACAATTGTGAATTGGGTCTATAGAGCGACGCGCCAATATCGTAGAGCAACACTGAAAATTGACACTTGCTATTTTAACACACTCTGTGATGCGCTACTGGCCCAAACAACAATGTTTAATGACTGAAACTTAAAATTGCCATAACTTCTTACCCGATTATCGGATTTAGGAAAATTTTATATCGTTGGAAAGCTAATTGAATTTTCTACGCAATGGAAGGCTCAGATCTGAAAATTATTGAGTATTCTAAAATTTTTATTTAGGATAACCCATTTACTGAGGGTTAATCTAGGCTAGGGAAATATGAGGTATTACAACAACCCTATAGCACGAACAAGTGTATGAAACAATGGAAAACATCTCTTAAATACTCGATAGCCTTCTGATTATAAGTGTGGTAAAAAACACACCCATAAGCAAGACTCTACTAGACGATTTCGTAGACAACCTAGGACCCTGAATCGTGTTATGATACCAAGTTTGTCATGACTCGAGCTGAGGCCTTATCCGCAATGGGCATCCCAAACCACGAAGGCCCAAGAGACCCCTTAGCATACTATCATAAGCATAATTCATATAAAATAGAAGTGCGGAAGATATAATAAAACCTAAGGAAAACTTATGATCAAATTATAAATTTTTTTATGACAATATCAAAACCAAATCTCATCTACGAAGCCTCTACTGAGTACTAACTATCTAGGCCAAGACAAGGCCCTCGGCTAGACCACAAACTGAGAGAAGTCAACATATGAATAAATATCTTCCGAAAGATGGATGACTCACCAACTCTGCCATATCCAAATGTTCTACTGATGTGACGGACCATGAGACTATGCCATAGAACCTACATTATGAGACAATACGACCTCCATGAGGATAGTTAATACTCAGAATATTTGTATGCAGAACAATCCAAAAATAGCATATATTTTATATAAACTAATCGAGAGCATTGTGAAAATAATTCAATATAATAGAGATCAAATCATATGGGCATAGTTAAAAAAACTTCAATCAACCTCGTAAAACATTGACTCAACTCTTCGTTTTAGATCTGAGCAAGATGGTACACCCTACAAGTCTACAATCCCATGGGCTATATGGAATCCGCCATTAACTAGGCTGCCAAGCCCCCAATTCAAGTTTGCTACCAGAATTGAAGTTTTTTGGAGTTGGTATACCACCCATATGAGTGTACAGTAGGCATATTCCCATGTGAGATATCCTAATTATCCTCCCATGTAGGATAACATATCATAAATCTCGCATCAACAAAACACGGTTTCTAGCAATGAACCCTTGCACTCAATGCTTTATTCAGGTAATTATCTAGCTCTCTTTAAGCTTAATTTTAGTCCTTTAAAATCATGCTATATGCCCAACATATTAAATTTTTTTATTAAGGGCATTCCATAATCGGTATCGTCATACTTAGACTTCCAAGCCAAATCATATCATATTATGTCAATAGCCCTTCTCATAAAAAATATGTTAATGACCATCATAAGATTTAAATATTACATGAGAGTACTTATTTCAAATAACATATGAAATTTATGCAAAACACTCTCTTTTCAAAACTTTAACATATGGTGGCTAATTCTTTAATTAATCACATGCATTTTCTTCATTAGGACTCAAGAGCCTTTAGTATGATAAACACCATTTCGAAAATGTGCAAAATAATATGCATAATAGTCAAAGAGACATTTAAAACTCAAGAATTATCATCATTCATAAAAATAGCCCCAAAACTTGTAACAAATGAATCTTATGATAAAAAACGGGGACTTATAATTCATACTCGCAAATCCACTTCAAAATCCATAATACATGCTCATATTTCGTATTTATTTGAGAACCCACAATAATTGTTAAATACATAATTTTTATCATAAAATAGGGGTTCATGTTTTACATATTCAAACACTTCAAAACCTATAACATATGCACATGAATGAAATCTCAAGTTTAGGGAAAATCCCATAGTAAATACATAAGTTCATCATAAAAATGGGTTTCGTTATTAACGATTTCCATTCAATGTCAAAGCCTTCACATATACATATACAATATATGGATCATTAAAATTATCATACTTACTCCCTTGAGTGTTAGGATAGTTCTACATACATTGAATTGGAGAGAACGTAGTGTAATTTGACCCCTGGAGCTTAGAATCCTCAAACCCTAGGTAGTTTTGTCCTTTCTTGCTATTAGAATTATGATTAGGGATTTACTAAGGTGTAAAAATGTTTTTAAGTCTCTAAACTCATACATAAGGGATTTGGAATGACTTAAGGGTGTGAAAAGATCCTAACGCCCTTAAAATATAACAAAAATAGAGAGCTATTGACGAAATTAGAGGGGGTTCATGGAGCGACCCCCATAGCGATTCCTAAGATTCGTGCGACATCCCCCCATAAAGAATCACGAGATTCATGGGGTGAACCCAATAACAAACTATAGGGTTCGTGGGGAAAACTCAATTGTAAACTGTAATACCCAGAAAATTTTTCATTGAAATTTTGTGCGTAAACGTGTTGGGTTCTATCTTCTAGAATGAATTATAAATTTTTCGTGCGGAATGTCTTAGATTATGACCCACCATTGCGTAGAGTATCGAATAATATTTCCAACGATATGTGGATCATTTAAAACGGACACTCGAGCGACGAGTTATGAACATTCCGATCAAACCGTGAAAAGTAGTGAATAGTAGAACGTGCAGGAAAAAGTACTGAGGCCTGGCGTATTTTTTCTCCAACTTTAAACGATCATAACTACTTGTACATAATGATCTGGGTGATTTACTATATATCAACGTAAAGCTCTGTGAGTCCTCTTTCTAATGAAATTGGTTTCATCCTATTTGGATATCGGAGTAAAAACGTTATGGTTGATCTACTTCAGACTATCAAAACAGTCCACCAAAGGACAAATTCGAGAATTATTTGATTTTTAGGGGCGTTTTGGTCATTCCCCCTCACCCAAAATCCGTCCAAACCCTATATTAAAGCATATTAGAAGCATTATATGTTATATTTCATCAAATTTCCTCAAAAAGAAAACCCTAAGCTTCTACATCCAACTTCAAGAACCTCCAAAGTTCACCATTAATTCTGCAAATTTATTCAAGATTCCAAGTTCCTAGTTCAAGAACTCCAAGAACCATCATTCAAAGGCATGATTAATATCTCAAAAATGAGTATCGATCTAAAGTTCATCATTCAAGGTATGTGGGGTTTTTCAACAAGAACTCTCTTTCGTTCTTGTGCCCAAAAGTAATTTTCTTTACAAAGGCATGATTTTTATTTGATTTTTATGAATTTGAAGCATGAACCCATATCTTATGATGATTATTATGAAATCTTGATGTTTATGATTTTGAAAGATGAATTTACATGTGTGGTGAGATAAAGCATGAATCTTGAACGATATTTATCATGATTTTAATATTTGGGTCGTGAATCCCTATTGGAAATTGTGTTTTTTTAGAAAGTGTGTGTTATAAGCATGTTGATGTTGAATATTTAAGATATTTTGAATGATTTGACCTTTTGGTCTTAATGGAGTTGTTTTGAACTCGAGTGTGAAAGAAATCCACGATGTGGTTGATTTTGATAGATGCAAAACATGATGGCTCCCGATGTATATTTATATATTACTGAAATTGTTTTGTTGTGGATTGTCTTTGAAATGATCTGAGCTAAGTACGGGAGAAATTTTTAGCACCGAGTAAGAGGTATAAAGAGACCTTACTTCCCTAGAACTACATGCCCCCGTAGGAGTGAGCCTGAGGCTGATTTATATAGTGATCACTAGTTTGTGTGGATTTGATATCGATAGTCCTACTCCGATGGCAAGGATAGGACGGCTCTCCCCAACGTGGGTTGTACGTTAGACTCTATGTAGCTCACATGGTTTATGTTGGTTATAGGATCTCCCAGTGTGTGTGTGTTTCCTTGTGTCTATGGTGAATGGTGAAGTGATTTGAAAGTGGAATTATGAAAGTTATTCTTTCGAAAGATTTAAATGATATTTACATTATGAGAATTGATATTCTTGATGAACTGAAAGTGATTGACAAATTATATGATGACTCACATGTGTTATTATACTTATTTCATCCTCTCATGATTATGATGATTTTCTTCGGGCTATGTGAGTCTTTCATACATCCTGCATATTTGTTATAAATATTTATGATGATGATGTTTATACAACTGCATACACCCCCTTATACTCGGTTCCTTTCCATGGTACTGACCCACATCTTCGGATGTGGGCTACATTTTCTTGGAATGTAGGTTCAGGTGCTCAGTTCCAGGTTCGACAGTGATTCTTCAGGCACACTGTTCTACATCCTCTGTTGTGGTAAGTCCTCATGTTTCGAGGACGTGATGTCTGATGTTGGTTTCACGGAATTGTTTACATTTGATAACTGAGTATGAGTCAGTTGGGGCATGTCTCAATGGCTCGCTGGTTTTATTGATTTTCTTAGAGGCTTGTCTGACTAGTATTGATATTGGGAGTTGACTAATAAGTCGTATTTTGTTATCTTTCTGAATTCTTTTTTATTATTGGATGATGATGACTCTGTTGATATTTGAGGGTTATTTATGGAAACCCTGTTGATTTGTGTTGAACTAAATAAAAATGGCTCAAAGGGTTAGCTTGGGGCTACTCGTAGCCTCAAGCACCGTGTGACGCTCCGGGACCCATTTTTTGGGGCGTTACAAACTTGGTATCAGAGCCTAAGGTTTTAAGGTGTCCTAGGGAGTCTGACAAGACGCGTTAAGTAGAGTCTTGATCATTGGTGTGTAGCGCACCACATCTATGAGCAAGAGGCTACAAGACATTTTAGGAAAAAGTGTGATTCTTTCTTTCAGAAGTCTATCGTGCTTAAAGTGTCTCTCTATGCTATTGATTCGTGCTCTCCTCTTTCAGAAATATGCCTTCACGTCGAGCAAGAAGAAATAATGATGCTCAGTAACCTCAACCCGCTGACCCATTGAATGAAAATGTGTCTCATGCTGAATTTCGGGCAGCCTTTCAGGCGCTGACCCAAGCTGTTACAGCAAATGTTTAGGCCAACCCAGACCTGGCTCCACAACATCAGAGAGGTGATTCAGCTGCTGCCAGGATCCGTGACTTCATGCGGATGAATCCGCCGGAATTCTATGGGTCCAAGTCTGATGAGGATCCACGGTTGTTTTTAGAGGAGGTGCAGAAGATTACTCAGGTGATGCATGTATCTGAGGAACATAGTGTGGAGTTGGCTGTGTATAGGTTGAAAGGCCTTGCTTATGACTGGAGGAAAGGTAGAGGTGAGGGAGCTGTCCGTACGACTTAGCAAGAGTTCCAGAATGCATTCCTGGATAAGTTTTTCCCTTTGAAGATGAGGGAGGCAAAGGTGGAAGAGTTTATGAACCTGCGATAGGGCTCTATGACTATTAGGGAGTACTGTCTAAAGTTCAATCAGTTGGCCAAGTATGCTCCTGACTTAGTGGCTGATATTCGAGCTAGTATGAGTACGTTTGTGACTGGAGTGTCTAGTTATATGGTTAAGGAGTGTAGGTATGCTATGCTGAATAGTGATATGAATCTTTCTAGGCTGATAACTCATGCCCAACAGATTGAGACAGACAATATTAAGGAGAGAGATAGAATAAGATAGAATAAGAGAGCTAGGTTCGAGCAGCACAGAAAGGGTCAGACTAGATCGCAGGGAGGGAGTCGCCCTCAGTATCAGGATCGTTCGTCTATGCCAGCACTGTCATCTGCTAGTGCTCCCGTGCCTAGAGGTAGGCAGGAGCAAGGTAGCAGTTCATATGCATCCAGGTCCCAGTACAGTGCTGGCAGTAAGCTGAATCGTCCCCTGTGTCCTAAGTATGGTAGGGCTCATTCGGGTGAGTGTTGGGGTGAGAAGAGGGGTTGTTTTCGGTGTGATAACATGGGTCACATATTTAGATATTGTCCACAGGATGGACAAGGGCGTCGTGACTATCATCCTCAGACCCAGACTCAGACTGTTAGTGCTCCAATTCCAGCGACTCGCCCAGCCCCAGCTCAGGGCGCCTCTTCTAGCAATGCAGGCGGGCAGTGCCAAAATAGATTCTATGCTTTACCGTCCCTCCAGGAATAGGAGGTCTCTCCCGATGTTGTTACTGGTATGCTTCATATATTTCAGTTTGATGTGTATGCTTTGTTGGATCCTGGATCCAATTTCTCATATGTTACACCTTTGATTGCTGTGAATTTTGAAATAAGTCCTGAGATTATTCCTGAGCCTATACTAGTTTCTACCCCAGTGGGTGATTCGATTGTTGCCTAGAAAGTGTATAAAAAGTGTCCTGTTACCGTTCTTCATAGAGTCTTGTTGGCTGATCTAATTGAGTTAGACGTGGTAGATTTTGATGTGATTCTGGGTATGGACTGGCTGTATTTTTCTTATGCCTCTATTGATTGTTGGACCCAAATGGTCAAGTTTCAGTTTCCGGGTGCATCCGTGTTTGAGTGGTCTGAGAATTCTGTGTCACCCAAGAGTCATTTTATCTCTTACCTCAAAGCTAGAAAGCTTATTTCCAAGGGGTGTATTTATCATTTGGTTAGAGTCAAAGACACTAAGTCTGAGACTCCAACTCTCCAGTCTGTTAACGTCGTCAATGAGTTTTCTGATGTCTTTTCGGATGATCTCCCAGGGATACCTCCTGATAGAGAGATAGAGTTCGGGATTGATCTTCTTCCCGATACTCAGCCCATTTCTATTCCTCTTTACCGTATGACCCCTGCAGAACTTAAGGAGTTGAAAGAGCAACTCAAAGATCTACTATATAAGGGTTTCATAAGGCCCAATGTTTCTCCTTGGGGTGCTCCTGTATTGTTTGTGAGAAAGAAAGATGGCTCTTTGTGTATGTGCATTGATTACCGCCAACTGAATAAAGTCACCATAAAAAATAAGTACCCCCTTTCGAGAATAGATGATTTGTTTGACCAATTGCAAGGTGTAAGTTATTTCTCAAAGATAGACCTTTGTTCCGGCTATCATCAACTCAAAGTTAGGGAGTGTGACATCCCGAAAACCACTTTCCGAACTCGTTATGCCTTTTGGGTTAACTAATGCCCCAACAGTTTTCATGGACTTCATGAATCGAGTGTTCAGACCATATCTGGATATGTTTGTCATAGTGTTCATCGATGATATACTGGTGTACTCCCATAGTGAGGATGAACATTCTGATTATCTCCGAACTGTCTTGCAAACCCTTAGAGATCACAAGTTGTTTGCCAAGTTCAGTAAGTGTGAGTTTTGGCTAAGGTCAGTTGCTTTTTTGGGTCATATCATTTCTTCCGAGGGTATTAGAGTTGATCCCCAAAAGACCGAAGTTGTTAGAAATTGGCCTAGACCTATTTCTCCGACTGATATTCGAAGTTTCTTGGGTTCAGCTGGGTATTACCGCCGTTTTGTTGAGGGTTTCTCCTCTATAGCATCTCCTATGACTCAGTTGACCCAAAAGAAAGTGAAGTTCTTGTGGTCCGAATCTTGTGAGAAGAGTTTTCAGGAGTTGAAGACTTGACTCACTTCATCCCCTGTTTTGACTTTGCCTGATGGTGTTGATGGTTTTGTGGTGTACTATGATGCTTCGAGAGTTGGGTTGGGTTGCGTATTGATGCAGAAGGGTAAGGTGATAGCTTATGCTTCTAGACAGTTGAAACCCCATGAGAAAAATTACCCCACCCATGACCTTGAGTTGGCTGCTGTTGTGTTTTCTTTAAAAATCTGGAGACACTATTTGTATGGTGTCCATGTTGATGTTTTCACTGATCATAAGAGTCTGCAGTATGTGTTTACCCAGAGAGAATTGAATCTTAGGCAGAGACGATGGTTAGAATTATTAAAGGACTATGATATGAGTGTGCTGTACCATCCGAGCAAGGCCAATGTTGTGGCGGATGCCCTAAGTAGAGTGTCCATGGGTAGTGTTTTGTATGTGGTAGAAGGTAAAAAAGAGTTGGCTCGTGATGTACATCATTTGGCTATATTGGGGGTTAGGTTGTTTGACTCTGCTGAAGGTAGTATAGGGGTTCAGGGTAGTTCCGAATCCTCTTTGGTTTCGGAAGTGAAGGAAAAGCAATACTTAGATCCTAGTTTGGTCAGACTGAAGGAGTCAGTCAAGGACCAAAAAGTAGAGGTTTTCTCCCAAGGGGGAGATGGTGTGTTGAGATTGCAGGGTAGATTGTGTGTCCTGAATGTTGATGATCTGAGACAGAGGATTATGGCTGAAGCGCACGGGGCGCGATATTCTATTCATCCTGGTGCCACCAAGATGTACCGAGACTTGCGAGAAATCTATTAGTGGAGTGGCATGAAGACAGATATAACAACGTTTGTAGCTAAGTGTGCAACATGCCAACAGGTTAAGGTTGAACACCAAAGACCTGGTGGTATGATGCAAGAGTTTAGTATTCCCACCTGGAAGTAGGAAGAGATAAATATGGACTTCGTGATTGGTTTACCTCCTTCCCGACACCATCATGATTCCATTTGGGTTGTGGTTGATAGATTGACTAAGTCTGCTCATTTATTGCCTGTTCATACTTCATATACTGCTGAGGATTACGCTAGATTTTATATCCGAGAGCTAGTCAGACTGCATGGAGTTCCCTTGTCTATCATTTTGGATAGGGGTACTCAGTTCACTTCACAATTTTGGAAAGCTTTTCAGAAGGATCTTGGTACCCAAGTGTTTTTGAGTTCTGCTTTTCATCCGCAGACCGATGGTCAGGCTGAGCAGACCATCCAGACCTTAGAGGATATGTTGAGAGCTTGTGCACTTATCTTTAAGGGAAGTTGGGATGATCACTTACCATTGATAGAGTTTGCTTACAATAACAGTTTCCACTCTAGTATTGGCATGGCTCCGTTTGAAGCCTTATATGTGAGGAAGTGTAGATAACCCATAGGTTGATTCGAGGTGGGTGAAGCGGCTGTAAGTGGTCCTGATTCGGTATTTGAGGCTATGGAAAAAGTTAAGTTGATTAGGGAAAGTTTGAAAACTGCACAGAGTTGTCAGAAGTCATATGCGGATGTTAGAAGGAGAGACCTTGAATTTGAAGTTGGTGACCTAGTGTATCTAAAAATTTCACCCATGAGGGGGGTGAAGAGATTCGGAAAGAAGGGGAAGCTTAGTCCCCGTTATGTTGGTCCTTACAAAATTCTTAGCCGTGTTGGTAAGGTAGCTTATGAGGTCGAGTTGCCTTCCGAGTTGTCCTCTGTTCATCCAATATTCCATGTCTCCATGCTTAGAAAGCATATTAGTGATGCTGTGGTAGTGGATTCCTCTGTGAGTACTGACATTCAAGAAAATCTTTCATTTGATGAGATTCCTGTTGAGATTCTTGATTTCAGTGTCCGAAGACTAAGGAACAAAGAAGTTCCCTTGGTCAAGGTGTTGTGGCAAAACCAATCTGTTGAGGGTGCAACTTGGGAAGCTGAGGCGGATATGCGATCCAAGTACCCGCACCTATTTTCCGCGAACTCTGATCTAGCCGAAGGTACCGTTCTTTCCTAAATCATGCACTTTTGATAAAAGTTGCAGCAGTTCAGCTGTCATTTATTATGTGTTCAGCTGTAGTTTCTTGAATTTATGCATTCTATGTTGCATTCAGAGTGAGAAACGATGTGGTGATGATTATAACGAATGGTTTCATCTGTATTCTCTATTCCCTATCTAATCTTGGCATGTATAGCATCATTCAAAGACGAATGTTTCCAAGGGGGGATGATGTAATACCCCGGGAAATTTTTCGTTGAAATTTTGTGCGTAAACGTGTTGGGTTCTATCTTCTAGATTGAATTATAAATTTTCCGTGCGGAATGTCTTAGATTATGACCCACCATTTCATAGATTATCGAATAAGCTTTCCAACGATATGTGGATCATCCAAAACGGACACCGAGCGACGAGTTATGAACATTCCAATCGAACCGTGAATAGTAGTGAACAGCAAAAAGTACTGAGGCCTGGCGTATTTTTTCTCCAACTTTAAACGATCATAAATCCTTGTACATAATGATCTGGATAATCTACAATATATCAACGGAAAGCTCTGTGAGTCCTCTTTCTAATGAAATTAGTTTCATCCGATTTGGATAACGGAGTAAAACGTTATGGTTGATCTACTTTAGACTATCAAAACAGTCCACTAAAGGACAAATTCGAGAATTATTTGATTTTTAGGGGCGTTTTGGTCATTCCCCCTCACCCAAAATCCGTCCAAACCCTATATTAAATCCTATTAGAAGCATTATATGTTATATTTCATCAAATTTCCTCAAAAATAAAACTCTAAGCTTCTACATCCAACTTCAAGAACCTCCAAAGTTCACCATTAATTCTGCAAATTTATTCAAGATTCCAAGTTCCTAGTTCAAGAACTCCAAGAACCATCATTCAAAGGCATGATTAACATCTCAAAAATGAGTATCGATCTAAAGTTCATCATTCAAGGTATGTGGGGTTTTTCAACAAGAACTCTCTTTCGTTCTTGTGCCTAAAAGTAATTTTCTTTACAAAGGCATGATTTTTATTTGATTTTTATGAATTTGAAGCATGAACCCATATCTTATGATGATTATTATGAAATCTTGATGTTTATGATTTTGAAAGATGAATTTACATATGTGGTGATATAAAGCATGAATCTTGAACGATATTTATCATGATTTTGATATTTGGGTCGTGAATCCCCATTGGAAATTGTGTTTTTTTTAAGAAAGTGTGTGTTATAAGCACGTTGATGTTGAATATTTAAGATATTTTGAATGATTTGACCTTTTGGTCTTAATGGAGTTGTTTTGAACTCGAGTGTGAAATAAATCCACAACGTGGTTGATTTTGATAGATGGGAAGCATGATGGCTCCTGATGTATAGTTATATATTACTGAAATTGTTTTGTTGTGAATTGTCTTTGAAATGATCTGAGCTAAGTCCGGGAGAAATTTTTAGCACCGAGTGGGAGGTATAAAGCGACCTTACTTCCCTAGAACTACGTGCTCCTATTTTTCGGGGCGTTACATAAACCACAGGGTTCGTGGGGTGAACCCAATCGCAAACCTAAGGCAGTAGCCTACTAAAACGCCTATAACTTCTTAATCCAAACTCGGATTGAAAAATAGTTAGAGGTTTTGGAAAGAAGAACAAAAGGTCATTCATTTGATATATAGAAGGCCATATAACTCATTATATTCTAGAAGTAATGGTTACTGAACTTTTACCCAAGTAAAATTGTCAACTAAAACTCTACCGGTAGGAAAGTGCCCAACTTAACTTTAAGCTAGGAGATTTTTATGACTTATATTCATATCCAAAGATGTTCCCACACTAAAGAATTGTTATTCATACTTATATCTAAATAAAAATCACCGGATTTGGGTTTCTTTATATAGTAAAAATGGTTCAAAGCTAAAAAATAAGGGGTGTTACAACAAGAGATGTTCTCAGATAAAGGAAAAGATAATAAACCATGGGTTGAGAAAGTTAATCAGGAAATTGGAGATTTAAGAAAAAACAACATTGAGTTGGAGCTTAAAAGAGCTATGTTGATAAGGATGATCAACCAAATAATGATGAACAAACTATAACAGGAAAGTACCAGAAAAAATTGGGTAGTTGTACATAGAGAAAAGGTGGGTTTTCATCTCAGTTCCACTAGAGAAACATGTAATGTTAGTGACAAATAAAATCAGGTTATAAAACAAAGAGAGAAGGTGGTTATTTTTTTTCAATTCACATTCAATCACAGAACCTAGTAGTAAAATCCTTACCAAGGAACTCAGGAAACAAGAACTACTGGGCAACTATCAGGATCTAAAAAAAAGGATAATAAGGGTATAGGTGCTTTTGGTATTACCTTGAAGAAGCAATTGGTCATCAATTCTTCTCACCAGTAGGATATTCTAGCTTATCTCGTACATAATGCATAATTAATTATGTCTTATAGAACTCTAATTGCAAACATGGTCCTGCATGACATTATTACACATCAAATTCAAGAGAAAAGACTTTATGAAAATACATAACACACAAAACTACAAATATAATACAAAGAATAAGGGAAATAACTTGATATTTGATCGAGTTTTGAGGAAAGCAGATTTGCCCCAAAAATCTCAAGTCAAAGGGAGGAAAACTCTTCCACCTCCTAGAACTGTACCAAGAGGGGGGGGGGGGGTGAAATATAATTTAAGATGATGCTGAAATATCTTATATGAAATATTAGGTATGTCAAAATTCAACATGGCTTTCACAGTGTTTAGATGCTAAATAGGCACCACAAACTCTTTTTTATTACTTTATTAAAAATATTTAAAGAAGCAAGACATATCTAAAAAATAAAAGGAGATTAGGGATGCAACATGCTAACTATAATCTCAATAAAAAGATTTGAGTTCTAATTCAAGATGGAGTTCACATGGGGGTGATGCTGGATTCTATCCAGTAGATTTCTCTAAAGTTAGTCTTTGCAAATAGTGGAAGAATAATATTTGTCACATTGATTTATTCCAAGTGTAATGCTTTAAGAGAATGAATTTATAGGATGCCATCTATAATATAGCCAACAATATGAGGCAACCCTGATTGGTAAAAGGTGATTTTAATGTTGTCTTAAATGAGGAAGAGAAAATAGGCGGTCAATCTGTTTATCCTTTCGAATTTGAATTTTTTTTGTTTTTTTCTCAACTCTGATGAATTATTTGACTTTAATTTTAAGGGAAACCCATTTATTTGGTGAAATGGTAGGGTGGATGATCAATGTATTTTCAAGAAACTTGAGAGAATGGTTGGTAATCAAGAGTTTCTAAACTATTTTGGTATCTCCAAAGTTGAACATTTGTCTAGAACTGATTCTAATCATGACTCCCTTTTTTATCTTGTGGGGTTCATGTCTCTCAGGTATTAGCTTCAAGTTTTTCAAATTTTGGACAGAAAAAAAGGAATTTATAGAGTAAGAGAAAATTGGTGACTAATACAAATGATATTTTTGTTCAATTCAAACAAAGATAAAGAGGGCTAAAAGTGAACTTTCTAAGTGGAGTAGATCTTGCTTTGGTGATATTTTTAAGCAGTTGATTATCATGGATGACATTAGGAAGATTAAGGAGAAATTATTTGAAGAATCTCCCACTAGTTCTAATAAAACTATTCTTCAAAAATCACAAACATAAATAAAGAAATACATATGAAGAAGAATATTGGAGACAAAAATCCAAAATTAATTGGTTTATCGAAGGGGGCAGAAACATAAGAGTTTTTCATAATCTTGTAAATAGTAGAAAGAAAAGACTGTCTATTGATAGAATCCAAAATAAAGATGGTGAATGGATTGATGAAAGTAATTTGGGGGTAGAAAAGTAGTTAATGTATTTCAGAACCAATTTTCTAGAATTACGGATGCTTCAAACATGCGTCTTCTACAATTTTTTACCGAGTCTGTCTCTAATGAGGATAATAAAAACTTTACTACCTGTCCAACTTTAGCTGAAGTAAAGAAAGTGGTCTTTGAGCTAAATAGTGATAGTGTTTTTAGTTTGGATAGTCTTACTGGTTACTTCTTTCAAAAATATTGAGCTATAGTTATTGTTGATGTGTTTGGGATTATACAAGTTTTTTTCTAGGTCATAGTTTGCCTAAGTATCACTCATACTAATTTGACTTTTTGTCTAAGAAGGATAGAGTTACTTTCTTAGCAGATATGAAACCTATTAATTTGAGTAATTTCATAAATAAGGTGATATCTAGACTCTTTCATGATAGATTGAAGGAGTTTCTTCCTGTAATCATATCACATAACTAATCTGGTTTTGTGAAATAGAAGAGTATAACTGAGAATGTCTACTAGCCCAGGAGATCATCATAGATATTAAAAAAGGGGCAAGCCATCCAATGTAGTAGTTAAGCTTGACATGGCTAAAGCATATGACAAGGTGTCTTGGGAATTCTTAATTAAGATTCTTCTGAATATAGTTTTTAATAGACTATTTGTTGATATGATTTGGAGGTTGATATCTAATAATTGGTATTTAGTAATGTTAAATGGACAAGCTAATGGGTTTTTCCATTCCAATAGAGAAGTAAAATAGAGGGATCTTCTTTCTCCAGCTTTGTATATTATTACTGCAGAAGTACTTTCTAGAGGTCTGGATACTTTATTCCTTAATGATGGTTTCAAATCTATGGTATGCCTAAATGGAGTTATGATCTTAATCATTTGGTATATACTGATAATACAATTATTTGGTCTTTTACTGATAAAGAGTCTTTGTAAATGATCATGACTACTTTGGGGGATTATAAAAGATAATTTGGGCAGAAAATTAACAAGAATTTTTTTTATATGTTTATAGCAAGACTCATAGTAGAATCAACCAACAAATAGAGGATGTTACTGATTTTAATAGAGAAAAGTTTCCTTTAACTTATTTGGAATATCCTATTGGGAATGCGAGGAAAAGGAAATCACACTTCTTTGAGATTATTAACAAGGTTAAGAACTAACTTTAGGCCTGGAAAGGAAAATTTTATCCCTCGGAGGTAAGACTATCTTAATCAATTCTGTGTTACAAAGTCATCCTAGTATGTTTTGTCTATTATTACTCCTCCAAAATGTGTTATTCATGAATTGCACAAATTATTTGCTAGATGTTTCTAAAGTAACAATGAAGGGACTAAGAATCACATTGCATCTCATGGACCAATATGTGCTTTCCGAAGAGAGAATGTGGTTTTGGTTTTAGATTGTTATTTGAACATATATAAGTACTTGCAAAATTATGGTGGATTTTTAGAACCACAAAATCCATGGGGGTCAATTTTATATGGAACAAATATTGCAAGAGGTTTAAACCTCCAAAAGTGGAATGAAAGAGAGGTTCACAATTAGGAAAATACATGCTTGAAGCTGGAGAGGAATTTGATCAGATGATATGGTGGAAATCTAAGCATAGTCACTCAAGTGTGTGCTATGATAATTGGACAAAACTGGGTGCTTTATATTATTTCATCCCTTCTTCTAGCAATTTAGTTGAGTCAGTAGAAGAGGTGAATGAATTAATGGACAATGGTAGTTGGATTTCTTAAAAAATGTAGGAATTTATCCCTCAAGAAATAATTGATCAGATTCATAATAAGATTTACTATTTGGAGAGTACTTATGAGTGAGACAGGACTTGAAAGACGTTTTTTTATTTTGGAATTTTTTTACAAGTGCTTGAGAGGAAGTGAGACAAAAGAAAGAAAAATTTTCTTTATACTCTTTCATATAGATTTAAGGTCTACCTTTTAAGGTACCCTTTTTTCTGTAGAGACTGTTGAAACAAAGACTTTCAATTAGTAAATTTCTAGTCAGACTAAGGGTGGTGGAAGAGGCAGTGTTATTTTTGCTATAGTCCTCATCCTGAATCTGTTGATCTTATTTTCTTATATTCACCTTTTGATAAAAAGGTATGCTAGACTTTTGTTGATGCTGTTGGATTTCAGGTTGATGGATCTCAATTAAAAGTGGGTTTGTGTAAATGGTGGAACAACAAAATTGCCCCTAAGCTTAAGCCGATTCTGTAGGATATTCCTACTTTCATTATTTTATGATTGTGGAAGAGAAAAAATATCCATAAATATGGGGATAAAATGTCTTCCTATATGACAATAAGGGAGGTTAATAGGCTATTCTATTACATAACTAGATGTCGATACCCATGGTTGCCTATAATCCCCTATCACTGGACTGATCTTGTAAAGTTCTTAGAAGACTACACTTCAATTATAGTTACTAAAATAATTCAAAGGAAAAATCTTGTGGTTGGGTATTTTAAATGTTATACTGATGGTGTAGCAAAAGGTAATCCTGGGCCTAGCACTGATGGCTTTTGCGTGAGAGATTCAGAAGAAAATATCATTTATGTAGAGTCTGTTAAATTGCTAGATGACAATAACCTCATTGCATAGGAGAAAGCACCAGATGTTGTCTGGAATTTTTGTATTAATAGACAACATATCCCATTGATAATGGAGATTGATTATTTGGTCATAAAGAAGGTTTTGGATGGCATTTGGGAGACTCCTTGGTCTATTCTATGAAGGTACAATAATCAGTTAAGGAGTAAAAGTGGAGTGAAGGTGGAACACATCTACAGAGAAGGAAGTCATCTTGCTAAACTAGCTGTTAATTTTGCAGGTACATTAAGCTTTAATAATTTCCAGGAGGTTCCACCAGAGGGTAGAGGAATTATTAATATGGAAAAAATATAGATACCGACTCTTTGGATTAGACGATATCAGAACAGGTGTTATTGACAAGTAAGCTAATCACCCAAAAAGAAAATAAATTCTCAACAAATAACCATTATAATAAGACAAGATTTTTAGAACAAAGTTAGACCAACTCAAAAACATAAATAAAGCAGAATTTTGAAACAAATAACATAAAATCCCCAAAATTAGGTGTCATAAGTGTAGAGCACCTAAAACATCATCCGAATATAGGAAAGGTAGTAAAGACATAATAAAAGTAAGACGAGGTCCAAAAGTCAACTTTAGCCCCTAGAGCAACCCACTACCTCGATCATAGTCTCTAAAAGCACGATCAACCCCTACATGTCAACTCCAATAAGGATCTGCACTGAAAGGGTACAATAAGGATTAGTATGGTCCACTTGTACTTAGTAGATATCATAGACGGACTGAGCAAAGAAAAAATAATATAAGTAAATAAAATTATGAGAATGTCACCTACAAACAGAAAAGTTTCCAAAAGTAGTTCACACTGTCTCCACTAATAGTTTTAATATATATACAGAAAAGGACAACACAAATATACACAAAGAGTACATAATAACTAAACTCAAGTCAATGGGAATAAGAAAATCATGAAAGATGCTTATAGAATGCAATGCAATGATGATGGAATGAATAACGAAAGTCACCGCGTTAATTTTTATATACACCCACCGAGCCTGGAACTCCCAGGATAAGACCTATAGAGGGTTTACAACCATATACTATAACTCATATCTCAAATCTCAATTCACCTCTTCACCTCATGTTCACAGAGAGATTTTTATAAAAATGTCTCATTTTTTTTCAAAAACAGATGGTGTCGGTATCTCATGAATGTATATATATGAAATGTGTATGTAATGCTCACAATTAGATCAGTATAAATATATCCAATCCATTCAATATGTATATAATTGAGCCTAGAAATCAACTCAATATGTCCACAATTCTTGATTATCAACTCTAATTAGGAACCATTGCAATAAATATGCATGTAAGACATCATTAATGTACCCTAACTCGAGAATTCCATCATCATAAAGGAAGACAATGCTCAATAAGGCCTATAAAAGTAATTCAAGCCCCCACACGATCATTATATTTAGAATAAAGGCATTTAACTACACATATAAGACCAATGATGTCAAACAAAGCCCCCACATGGCAACACACAATATCAGCTATCACAAGTTAACAACAACAAAATATAAGCCTCCTCTCGGACACATAATAGTATTAATGATCTCAAGATACAAGATATAAACCCGTAGTTATTTTCCAACTTATAGCATGTTTTACTTATTTATTAACTACCCGCTCAATCTGAAAGAAGTTGAACCTTAACCTACTTTGAAATGATAAAATTCAAGTCTAAAGTGCTTCAAAAAAATCTTTCTCCTTTTGAACGGACTCAGAATCAACTACAACATTAAAATATAATATTGACGTATTAAAAGAAACTAATGATACCCATTTTGTCCATATTTGAGCTGAGTCCGAAATGGGTTCGATAAGAGAGTTACAAAACGAAAGAAGTAAAACCAAAATTTTATTTCAAAAATACATTTCTCAAGGTTAAAGGAATCTATATATGAAAATCCATTCAAAAATAAGTTAAAACAAGGTTAAATCGAAGAAAATCTATCTTAAAGTTTTTTTTTTAGAAAAATCCTCAGAAATCCATTTAGAAATTAATGTTAAAAGGTGTTTTCAAAGACATAATTAATATAAAATAATGAAATAATGAATTTAGAAGTTACCCACAAGATATTAATGGAGAAACCATCGATAATCGCCCAAAATCTAGGCCTCAAAGCTTAGAAATAGATAAAAGAAATGAATAGGGTGAAAATAGAGTAACTATATTCAACAGTGTCACCTAGGCAGTCCTTTAGTCGCCTAACCGACATTGTCTAGATGGATAGACTACTGCTATAATGCCTCGAGTCTACACCCCAGATGCTACACGGTGCTTATAATCCCAAAGGACTACAAGCTAACCCATAATTGATACCTGTTGAAATCCCTGAATAGTAATATTATAATAATATGGAATTTAAGCAGAAATTGCCATAAGGTTCAAAACTAAAATCAAAATACTAAAAATCAATACTGAAATCTGAACATCTGCTTGTAAATACTCTAACTGTCTAAAGGTGGAGTTGATGGGACAAGTTCCTAACTAACTCTAACTACCGAGGTACTGATAGCTGAAAATAATGAAATAACAACTCTGTCCTCGAACTATGAGGACTCACCACTAAATCTGCTACTGATAATTTGGGCTGCTAAGTGCGGTCAGGAGCCCGTGCATTTGAACCTATGATATAATATATCATAGCGCAAAAGAAAGGTATACGTCAGTACTTTGAATGTACTGGTATCCTAAGTGAGGTAAGGCTGAATGCATGGGTTCATATGTATGAACAATAACTAACTGAGTGGCATGAATATAACTGAATAAGAGTACATGTATATTTGAAACTACTATAAATGCCGATCATACAATGATATGCACATAACTATGAAGACCATAACTGAGATCATGTTAACACTGGGTACTGAATTCTGATAACTGAATGACTGATATCTGAGTATACTAATACTGAATAATTGTATACTGAGTGACTATTTCTGACAGTCCTGATTCTGTAGAATTGAACTGAGTTATGTACTGAGCTGGGTGGCTGTATTTGATAGTCCTGATTCTGAAATTAAACTAAGATTTTATACTGAATCTAAATCTGAAACTATAGGAGTGTTCATATAAATGACATACACCGAGTATGACAGAGTTGAGGTCTAACCTGTGACCCCAGTTGGAAGGGTGTTATCACCTTGCCAAGGTATACTAATAATGGCTATAAGTTAACCCTCCCTGACAGAAAACTCTTTCGTCAATCCTCGTTGACAGAAAAACTCGTATGAGTTGTATCAAGCCAAGATTGGTAGGAAGACATCTCAACCTATGCTGGATATGTAGTTTTATAATGTAGGGATTGCTACTAAGGGTCAAACCCTTTACTGGTAGGAATGCCCCCATTTCTGGGTTCGCTCGGTGCTGATTTCTACTCCTAACTAAATAGACACTGAACTGATTTCAAGACTGTACTAGGCTTAACTAAACTATTACTAATCATACTATCTAACTGAACTGAACTGAGCTCACTGATTTCTATTAACTGACTAAGTACGCTGAATTCTGTTAACTGACTGAATACACTGAGTTCTGTAACTGTCTGAGTACTATTGGATGTGACATTACAGAGACTATTCTGAAACTACTGTAAATATAGGTAAATATCTAGATTGTCGGCTATTAAATAACCCCAAAACTTAATAGCATAAATTGTAAAACATAGCACAATCTTGAAAATATGATAACTAGTTATTTTGCCACCATTCATTCATTGATGCATTTTAACAAACACATGCATGGCATGAACTTGTATACATACAAACATGATATGATTTCATTACTCATCTCACATGAACAATTCATCAAACACTCGGGGAGCACAATCTATGTACATAATAATGAACAACATGTAGGCATTATGATTTCCAGTCTCAACTTACAAATTCATGGGTTTTTTAATATAAATCCACATACCATTACATGCGTAAATTAATTTACATGAAACTTGAATTAAATCTTGGATTGGCAACCCCAAAGAACATTATAATCATGAATACAATCAATTCAACATGAAACTCATGGAAGAAATCAACTTATAATTTTAAAAGGATTCTTAAACTCCAAGGGTGGAAGGAAACCCTTGGATGAACACCTAACATACCTGATTGCTAATTCTCTAAAAGTTGTGGAGAATTTCTTGAAGCTTGAATCTTGAATTGGAAGACCTAGGGTCGTGTTCTTGAGTAATTTTGAGAATAGAGAATTGTAAGACCCCACAAAGTTCCCTCGTAGTCTTAGCCTTTAGAACGTGCCTAGTGAAGTATAATTCCGGCCCTAAAAGATTAAGAAGTTACTTCCAAAGTGATTAGTGTTTAAACCTTGTTGAATTTTCCGAAAAATGACTCTCTATTCTGTATGAAATTGAATTATCTTTCCAATGATACCCATTTTGTCAAAATCTGACATCGGAAGAGAAAGATATGGCCATTTTACAGAAGGCAGTTTGAACCACCCAGGTGAGACGGAAAGGGCCAACGGACCATTGAGCTAGCGATGGACAATCACCCATACTATTGCGATGAGGGAAAAGACTGACTCACTGGCCAAGTGCTACGAAGAGGGTCGACGGACCATCGGGCTAGCGACAGACTGTCGCCCAAATCATCACAAATGAGAAAGAGAACCAAGTTCTGGCCCAGGAGCAATGGTTAGGACCGACGGACCATCGGATCCTCGATGAACCATCGCACATCCCGATCGTTAATTTTAAGTCATTTTAAAAAAAAGGCTTTTTTGTCTTTTCCCACCCTTTTAACACCTTGATATACCCAATACGAATTAGATTACTTCATTATCTCTCAAAATATCTCCAAAGCTAGAGTTTTCTCCTCTATAGCAAGAATCAATCCTTCCTTCAAGAGCTCCAAGAATCCACCATAGCTTTCACAAATTGAGCTAAGATTCAAGGTTCCTAAGTCAAAAACTTTAAGAACCCTCTTTCAAGAGTAAGAAGAAGAGTCTCAAACAAGTTTGTTCATCCAAGTCATATTCTAAGGTATGTGGGGTTTGAACAAGGACACTTCTTTCGTCCTTGTGGCCAAAAGATATTTTAATTACGAGAATATATGTTTTTCTATGTTTTCTAATGAAATTGAAGTATGGGTTTATACCCTATATTGTTATTCCTTGAGATTTTAATAGTTCCAATGTTCTAGAAGTTGAAATACATGAGTATGTTGAGATTTTAATGCAAATTGCTGAAAATTCCAGATTTCTATATGATTATGAATTCTTATGACATCTAGTATGCATTTTGATGAGTCTTAACTTGAGATTTGATTATGGGTCATTAATCCCTACTTGAGATTTATAATTTTATGAACTTTTGTGCTATAAGAACCCATGAATTGAGTACTTTGATATTATTGAGAATAATTTGTCCTTTTGGTCATAATATAGTTGAAATCCACATTGAGTATGACTTAAAGCAAATAGAATTATGTTTTGGTCTTCATTATAGACCCTTGAGTTATTTTGAGGTGGATTTACTAAGAGTTCTAAACTGAGTATGAGAGTAGTATTTAGCACTGAGTTGGGTATGATTTCAAGGTCTCATACCCTAGAACTACGTGCCACCATAGGTTTGAGATTTATAGGACCAAGGCCGAGATAGTGGGCACTAAAGATGAGGTTCTACTCTGATGGAAAATATATAACAACTCTCCCCAACGTGGGCAAGACATTGGACTCCATGTAGCTCACATGGTTTATGTTGGTTAGAAGAGACTCCCAAAGTTATATAATTCCAAGAGTCATAGAGTTCCCAAGTCTTAAAGTTTCTAAAAGTCCTAAGTCCTTAAGTTTTAAAGAAGTTTTTTCACTCCATGAGATAAAAGCATATGGTTAAAAGTATTGTTTAAATCTTCCGTTAGCCTTCAAGTACGAAGAATAAGAGGAGAGTATAGATTTTAAAGTTAACTATAATGACTCACAAGATTTGTGTTACATGCTTCACTATTCATGATTCATGAGTTTTATATTTCAGACTTATTCAAGCTATGTGAGTCATTCATATTTGCATGCATGATTTTATTAAGGATGTTAATATTGTTTTAAGTAAATGCATACACCCCCATATACTCAGTACATTCCCAAAGTGTTGATCAACATATACGTCTGTGTTCTACATTGTCTCATAATGTAGGTTCATGTGCTCAGTCTCAGTAGTGACCGTGATTCCCGAGTGACTTTGCCTACATCCCACAGTTGGTGAGTCCTCATGGTTTGAGGACCTACTTTTCTCAAATTCTCAGTTGTTATTACTTTTATATCAGTCTGAGTCAGTTGGGGGTTTGTCCTAATGGCTATTTAGTTTGAGTAGTAAAGGATTTGTCAGACTAGACTAGCAGTGGTGTTTTAGACTTTTAATATTATATATTTCAGATTACGTTGTCCAGTCATTTCAGTTTTGAGATAATATATTTTAGCCTCATTTCTTGACTTAATATCCCAAAGTGAGAGATAGAGATAGTGACAGGCTCGAAGGGTTAGCTTGGGGATACTTGTAGCCTTAAGCACCGTGTGATGCTCTGGGATGAGATTTTGAGGTGTTACAAATTTGGTATCAGATCTTAAGGTTTAAGGAGTCCTAGGAAGTCTGACAAGCCACGTTAAGTAGCGTCTTGATCATCAGTGTGTAGAGCGCTGCATCTATGAGTAAGAGGCTACAAGACATTTTAGGAAAAAGTTATTTCTTTCTTTCAGATTCTATTGTGCCTACAGTTGTCCCTCTTATCTAATAACTTGTGCTCTCCTATTTCAGAAAATGCCTCTCTGAAGAGCGAATGCCCATAAAAATAATAATGAGCAACCCCAGCCTATTGATCCCTTGAATGAGACAGTGTCTCATGTTGAGTTTTGGGTGGCCTTTTAGGCGTTAGACCAAGTAGTAACCGCCAATGTTCAGGCCAATAACCAGGCCACAGTTTTGAATCAGTAAGGAGGTGATTTAGCTACTGCTAGGATTCGTGATTTTATGCAGATGAATCCGCCAGAGTTTTATGGGTCTAAGGTAGGTAAGGACCCATAGTTATACCTTGAGGAGGTGAGGAGGATTACACAGGTGATGCATGTTTCTGAGGAAGAAAGTGTTGAGGTAACATCTTACTGGTTGAAAGACATTGCTTATGACTGGGTTGTAGTGTGGAGGAAGGGTAGAGGTGAGGATGTTGCTCCTATGACTTGGCAGGTAATCTAAGATGCATTCTGGGACAAGTTATTCCCACTTGAGATGAGGGAAACGAAGATTGAGGAGTTTATAAACTTAAGGCAGGGCTCCATGACTATTAAGGAGTACTGTCTGAAGTTCAACCAGTTAGCCAAATCTGCTTCTGATTTGATTGATGACACCCGAGCTAGTATGAGCAAGTTCGTGATAGGTGTTTCTGGTTTGGTACTAAAAGAGTGTAGGACTGCGATGCTGAATAAGGATATGGATCTATCTAGGTTGATAATACATACACAATAGATAGAGGTAGACTAGATAAGAGAGAGAGATAGAGTAAGGGGTAATAATAAGGCTATATTCGAGCAGCATGCGTATAGTCAGGCTAGGTCCCATGGAGGGAACCACCCACTATTCCAGAGCCATTCGTCTATGCCAGCACCTTCATCAGCTAGTGCTCACATGCCTAGAGGTAGGCAGAAGCAAGGGAATAGGTCTTCTATGTCTAGGTCGCAGAACAGTGTAAGTAACAGACCCCGCTATTCTCCATATGCTATGTGTGGTAAGGACCATCTTGGTGAGTATTTAGCAGAACAGAGGGGTTGTTTTGGTTGTGAAAAGCTGGGCCATAGACTTACAGATTGCCTGCATGCTAGGCAAGGGAACAGAGATGTCTGACCTCAAACACAGACTACTAATGCACCATCTCCTGTAGCCCATCCCACCCCTGCTCAGGGTGCTTAATCCAGTACTGCTGGCGGTCAGTGCCAGAATAGATTCTATGCCTTACCATCCCATCAGGAGCAGGAGGATTCTCCCGATGTTGTTACTGGTATGATTCACATCTTTTTCTTGAATGTTTATGTGTTGTTGGACCCCGGGTCAAGTTTCTCTTATGTGACCCCAATTGTAGCAGTGAATTTTGAAATGAGTCCCGAGAAGATTCCTGAGCCTTTCCTAGTTTCCACACCAGTAGGGGACTCAGTTGTTACTAAGAAAATGTATAGAAATTTTTTTGTTACTGTTCTTCATAGAGTCATGCTTACTGATTTGATAGAGTTGGACATGGTAGATTTTGACCTTATTTTGGATATGGATTGGCTACACTCTTGTTATGCATCTATAGACTGTCGTACCTGTGTGGTCAAGTTTTAATTTCCAGATGAACCAGTTTTTGAGTGGTTTGAAAATTCAGTAAATCCGAAGTCATTTTATCTCCTATCTCAAAGACAAAAAACTAATATCCAAAGGTTGCATCAATCACCTAGTTAGAGTTAAAGATACTAAGTCTTAGGCTCCAACTATTCAATCAGTCAATATTGTTAATTAGTTTCCTGATGTTTTTCCGAAAGATCTTCCAGGGGTACCTCCCGATAGAGAGATATAATTCAGGATTAACCTTCTTCCTGACAATTAACCAATTTCTATTCCGACATTCCATATGGCACCTACAGAGCTTAAGGAGTTGAAAGAGCAACTCAAAGATCTTTTAGATAAAGGTTTCATAAGGCCCAGGGTTTCTTCTTAGGGTGCACCTATTCTATTCGTGTAAAAGAAAGATGGTTCTTTGCATATGTGCATTGACTATCATCGGCTTAACAAGGTCACAGTAAAAAATAAGTATCCTCTTCCAAGAATTAATGATCTGTTTGATCAGTTACGAGGTACAAGTTATTTCTCCAAGATAGACCTTAGATCCGGCTATCACCAACTTAATGTAAGGGAGTGTGACATCTCGAAAATAGCCTTTCAAACCCGTTATGGTCACTTTGAGTTTCTAGTTATGTCTTTCAGGCTAACCAATACACCAGCAGCCTTTATGGACCTCATGAATCGAGTCTTCAAGCAGTATCTTGATATGTTTGTCATAGTGTTCATAGATGATATCCTTGTGTACTCCCTCACTGAGGATGATCATGCGGATCACCTTAGAATTGTCTTACAAAATCTTAGAGATCACCAGTTGTTCACCAAATTCAACAAGAGTGAATTTTGGCTAAGATTAGTAGCCTTTCTGGGTCATATCATTTCAGTTGAAGGCATTAGAGTTGATCCCCAAAAGACAGAAACTGTAAGAAATTAGCCTAGACTTATCTCTCCATCTGACATTAGGAGTTTCTTGGGTCTAGTTGGCTATTAGTACCATTTTGTCAAAGGTTACTCTTCTATTACGTCTCCCATGACCCGGTTGACCCAAAAGAAAGTTAAGTTCCAGTGGTCAGATTCCTGTGAGAAGAGTTTTCAGGAGTTGAAGACTTGACTTACTTCAACCCCTGTGTTGACTTTTCCTGATGCTATAGATGGTTTTATAGTGTATTGTGATGTCTCTAGAGTTAGTTTGGGTTATGTGTTTATGAAAAAAAAGGTAAGGTTATAGCCTATTCCTCTAGACAGTTGAAGCCGCATGAAAAAAACTACCCAATCCATGATCTTGAGTCAGCTACTGTGGTCTTTGCTTTGAAAATCTGGAGACACTATCTTTATGGTGTTTATGTTGATATATTTATTGATCATAAGTTTCTACAATATATTCTTACTCAGAGGGATTTGAATCTAAGAAAGATGAGGTGGTTAGAGTTGTTAAAGGACTATGATATGAGTGTGTTGTATCACTCAGGCAAGGCCAATGTAGTGGCAAATGCCCTTAGCAGGTTGTCTATGGGTAGTGTTACTCATGTAGAGAAAGGTAAGAAAGGGTTATCTTGTGATGTGCATTGTTTCGGTAGACTGGAGTTAGTGTAAAACCTCGCAAAGTTCCCTCGTAGTCCGAGCCTTAGAGCGTGTCAAGTGAAGTATAATTCCAGCCCTAAAAGATTGAGAAGTGACTTCCCAAGTGATTGGTGTTTAAATAATATAGAATTTTCATAAATTTTACTTTTTGTCATATAGAGAATTGAATTAGCTTTCCAATGATACTAATTTCATCCAAATTCGGTATAGGGGTGAGAAGTTATGGTCGTTTTATTGAGAGTTATCAAAACTGCCCAGGTGTGATGGGCAGGTTGACGGACCATCGAGTGTGTGACAGAACGTCACCCAGACCTTCACAACCAAGGCGGTAACTCCCTTTCCTATCCCAAGTGCGACGGCCAGGACGACGGACCATCAAGACTGCGACAGACTGTCGCTGAGACCGTCGCCACTGAGGCAGTGTGGTCTTATCCTAGCCAACATGTGACAAATAATCTGACAGACTGTTAAGACTACGATGGACCATCACTTCGATCGTCACACCAAGGTAGTGTGTTCTTTTTCTGACTGACGTGCGACGGACGATCAGATGGACCGTCAGACTAACAACAGACCGTCGCATCCCCAGTTCAGTATCTTTAACTCATTTTAAAAAGGGATTTTCGGTCTTCTCCACTCTTTTATCAACCAAATATATTCCAAACTAAGCAAATAGATTCATTCATTATCCAAAACACAAGAGAGATAGGGTTTCTACCTCAAGATCAAATCTAAAGCCCTTCTCCAAGAAATCCAAAAACTCACCATAGATTCTACAAATAGAGTTGAGATTTGCGTTCCCCAAGTTCAAGGATTGCAAAAACCCTCTCTCAAGAGTAAGAAGAAGAGTTTAAAGCAAGCTTGTTCATCCAATTTCATAATCTAAGGTATGTGGGGTTTTGAACATGGGTAATCCTTTCACCCTTGTGCCCAAAGGCTTATTTAAACTATAATTTTTTGTAACTTATGAGATTTTACATGAAATTGAATTAGGGGTTTTCACCCATTGTTATTGGTTGCAAGCTTTTGATGTTTTCCATGAATTGAGAGTCTAATGGTATGATTTTTAAATGTTTTCTTGAGAAATTGAAGCAGGGTTTATACCTCATGATTTTAATCCTTGAGAAGTTAATAGTTGCAATGTTTGAGATATTGAAGTATATGAGTATGTTGAGATTTTGAGATAAATTGTTGTAAATTCCAGATTTCAACATGAATTATGAATCTATATACTGTCTATTATGCATTATGACGAGTTTTCACTTGAGATTGAATTATGGGTCATTAAGCCCTACTTGAGACTTGTAATTTTATGAACTATTGTTCTATAAGAACCCATGATTTGAGTATTTTGAGATTATTGAGAAATGTTTTAACCTAATGTCCATAGAGTTTTGAAATCCACTCTACCACATGAGATTACAGATTTGATTATTGGGTTCTTTTAAACCATGAGATTATTTTGAAATTGGATTTCCATGAGATGAGTGAGATAAACTAAAAGGAGCAGTATTTAGCACCTAGTTGGGTAAGGTACCATATTTTCTTACCCTAGAACTATATGCCATCGTAGGTTTGAGATTTTATGCCTGAGGCCGAGATGATTGGGCCCGAGGATAAGATAAATGATCACTGAATTGTGGTTATACTCCTTGGCAAGAGTATGACGCCTCTCCCCAACGTGAGGTTTCTTCCTTAGTAGGACAAGACGTTGAACTCCATATAGCTCACATGGTTTATGTCGGTTAAAAGAACCTCCCTAAACTAAAGTATTTTCCATTGAGATAGAATATTTTCCCTAAGCTTTGAGATGAGATATTTTCCAAAATGAAGGAATTGCTTTTAAGTATTTTCAAAAGAAGGAAGTAGTTTTCTCTACTAATATGAATTGATCACCGGTTTTCTTAAACCAAAGTTATATGATTTTGAGTTTCAAGTGTTTGAGTTCAAAAGAGTTATAAGTCCTTGAGCAATAAAGAAGTTTTACTCTCCATGAGATATATGCATGAGTTGAAAGTATTATTTAAATCTTCCTTTATCCTATGAGTAGTGAGAATAAGAAGAGAGGACAGATTTTAAAGCCAAAGTATAATGACTCATGAGATTTGTGTTACATGCTTTATTCTACATGATTTATAAGCTTTACATTTTAGACTTATTCAAGCCATGTGAGTCATTCCTATTTGCATGCATAATTTGATTAAAGAGTATTGATATTGTTTTATGCAAATGCATACACCCCCATATACTTAGTACATTCCCAAGTGCCGATCCACATATACATCTATGTGCTACATTATCTTATAATGTAGGTTCAGGTGATCAGTCCCAGCCTCGTCAGTGATTCCTGAGTACCTTCATCTATATTTCTACAGTGGTAAGTCCTCATGTTTGAGGACCTATCTTCAGACATTTCAGTATTCGAGTGTTTATGTTATTACTTTTAGTTCAGTTTGAGTCAGTTGGGGACCTATCCTAACTGCTCTCGAGTTCATTGAGTAGTAGAGTTTTTGTCAGATTAGTTATCAACCTGTGGTTGTGTTGAGATTTCCAATATTATGGTCGTTTGGATCGAGTATTATCTTCGTATTTCCTTTTATTTGATATAACAGTGCCAGTGTTTTGTATATTCCTTCTTGAATGAGTATTATGAGAAGTGATAGGCTCAAAGGGTTAGCTTGGGGCTACTTGTATCCCTAAGCACCGTGTGATATCCCGGGAGGTGATTTTGGGTCGTTACAAACTTAGTATCAAAGCCTACGGTTTTAAAGAAGTCCTAGGGAGTCTGACAAGCCGCGTTGAGTAGAGTATTAATCATCGGTGTATAGCATGCACATGTATGAGTAAGAGGCTACAAGACGTTTTAGACAAAGTTATTTCTTTCTTTTAGATTCCGTCGTGCATGTAGTTGTTCCTTTCATTTAATAGTTTGTGCTCTCCTATTTCAGAAGATGCCTTTCCAAAGAGTGAATACCCGCAGAAACAATGATGAGCAACCCTCACCTGTTGATCCTTTTAATGAGACTGTGTCTCATGCTTAGTTTCGAGCGGCCTTTCAGGCATTAACCCACGCAATCACTGCTAATGTTTAGGCTAATAACCAGGTCACAATTGCAAATCAGCAGGGAAGTGATGTAGCTGCTTCTATGATTTGTGATTTCATACAGATGAATTTGCCAGAGTTTTATGGGTCCAAGGCAGGTGAGGACCCACAGTTATACCTTGATGAGATGATAAAGATCACGCAGGTGATGTATGTTTTTGAGGAAGAAAGTGTTGAGTTGGTGTCTTACAAGTTAACGGACATAGCTTATGACTGGGTTGTATCATGGAGGAAGGGTAGAGGTGAGGATGCTGCTCCTATAACTTGGCAGGTGTTCCAAGATGCATTTTTGGACAAGTTCTTTTCGCTTGAGATGAGGGAAGCAAAGATTGAGGAGTTTATAAACTTGAGACAGGGCTCTATGACTATTAATGAGTACTGCTTAAAGTTCAACCAGTTGGCCAAGTATGCTCCTGATTTGATTTCTGACAATCGAGCTAGTATGAGCAAGTTCATGATAGGTGTTTCTGGTTTGGTGCTAAAAGAGTGTAGGACTGCGATACTGCATAAGGATATAGATCTGTCTAGGTTTATGATACATGCACAACAGATAGAGGTGGATAAGATTAGAGAGAGAGTGAGGGGTAATAAGAGGGCTAGATTTAAGTAGCATGAGTATAGTCATCCTAGGTTCCATGGAGGAAACCGCCCTCAGTTTCAGAGATGTCCGTCTATTCCAATGCCTTCATCATCTAGTGCTCCCACGCCTAGAGGCAGACAGGAGCAAAGGAGCAGGTCTTTTATGTCTAGGTCACAAAACAGTGATGGTAAAAGAACCCATTATCCTCCTTATGCTAAGTGTGGTAGAGATCATCCTGTTGAGTGTTTCACAAATTTGAGGGGTTGTTTTGGTTGTGGCAAGCAGGGCCACAAACTTAGAGATTGTTCGTATACAAGCCAGGGGACAAGAGATACCCGACCTCAGGCACAGACTACTAGTTTACCAGCTTCTGTCCCTCGTCCCACCCCTATTCAGGACGCTTCATCTAGCACTGCTGGCAGTCAGCGCCAGAACAGATTCTATGCCTTACCATCCAGTCAAAAGTAGGAGGACTCTCATGATGTTGTTACTGGTATGATCCGCGTCTGTTGTTTTGATGATTATGTATTGTTGGACCCAGGGTCAAGTCTCTCCTAAGTGACCCCACTTGTGGCTGTGAATTTCAAAATGAGTCCCGAAAAGATTCCTGAGCCTTTCCTAGTCTCCACACCAGTAGGGGAGTCAGTTGTTGCTAAACAAGTGTAAGGAGTTTGTCTTGTTACTGTTCTTCATAGAGTCATACTTGCTGATTTGATAGAGTTAGACATGGTAGATTTTGACCTTATTCTGGGTATGGATTGACTTTATTCTTGTTATGCATCTATAGATTTTCGTACCCGTGTGGTCAAGTTTCAGTTCTCTGATGAGCTAGTTTTTGAGTGGTCCGGGAGTTCGGTAAATCCCAAGAGTTATTTTATCTCCTATCTCAAAGCCAAAAAGCTAATATCCAAGGTTTGCATCTATTACCTAGGTAGAGTCAAAGATACTAAGTCCGAGGCTCCAACTATTTAGTCAGTCAATATTGTTAACGAGTTTCCATATATTTTTCCAGAAGATCTCCTAGGGGTACCTCCCGATAGAGAGATAGAATTTAGGATTGACCTTTTTCCCGACACTCATCCCATTTCTATTCTGCCATACTGTATGGCACTTGCTGAGCTTAAGGAGTTGAAAGAGCAACTCAAAGATCTTTTAGACAAAGGTTTCATAAGGCCCAGTATTTCTCCTTGGGGTGCACCTATTCTTTTCTTGCGGAAGAAAGCTGGTTCTTTGCGTATGTGCATTGACTATCATCATCTTAACAAGGTATTGTGATGCCTTTAGAATTGGTTTGGGTTGTTTGTCGGTGCAAAGAGGTAAGGTTATAGCCTATTCCTCTAGACATTTAAAGCCGCATGAGAAGAATTACCAAACCCATGATCTTGAGTTAGCTACTGTGGTATTTTCTTTGAAAATCTGGAGACACTATCTTTATAGTGTTCATGTTGATGTGTTTACTGATCATAAGAGCCTGCAGTATGAATTTACTCAGAGGGGGTTGAATCTTAGGTAGAGGAGGTGGTTAGAGTTGTTAAAAGACTATGATATGAGTGTGTTGTATCACCCAACCAAGGCTAATATAGTGGCGGATGTCCTTAGCAGATTGTCTATGGGTAGTGTTGCTCATGTAGAGGAACGTAAGAAGAAGTTAGCTCGTGATGTGCATTGTATGGCTTGATTGATTATTAGGTTGCTTTAGTTTTAGAAGTGAAGGAGAAGCAAGATAGAGATCCTAGTTTGGTCAGGCTGAAGGAGACAGTTAAGGACCAACAGGTAGAGGTTTTATCCCAAGATGGAGATGGTGTGTTGAGATTGCAGGGTATATTGTGTGTTCCGTATGTCGATGATCTGAGGCAGAGAATTATTGCTGAAGCAGATGGCGTGCGATATTCTATTCATCCCGGCACTACCAAGATGTACTGCGACTTGCGAGAAATCTATTGGTGGAATGGTATGAAGAAGGATATAGATGAGTTTGTAGTAAAGTGTGCAACGTGTCAATAGGTTAAGGCAGAGCAACAAAGACCTGGTGGTGTGATGCAAGAGTTTGTTATACCCACTTGGAAGTGAGAGGTGGTGAATATGGACTTCGTGACCGGGTTACCTCTTTTGCGTCGTCATCATGATTCTATTTAGGTTGTTGTAGACAGGCTGACTAAGTCTGTGCACTTCTTGCCCGTGCATACATCTTATACAGTGGAGGATTATGCTAGATTGTATATCAGGGAGTTAGTCAGGCTGCACGGAGTTGTCTTGTCTATTATTTCGGATAGGGGTACTTAATTTACTTCTTAGTTTTGGAGGGCTTTTCAGTAGGGTCTTGGTACCCAAGTTCTTTTGAGTTTCGCTTTTCATCCGCAGACAAATAGTCAGGCTGAGAGGACTATTTAGACCCTAGAAGATATGTTGAGGGCGTGTGCTCTTGATTTCAAAGGTAGTTGGGATGAACATTCACCATTGATAGAATTCGCCTATAACAATAGTTACAATGCTAGCATTGGGATGGCACCATTTGAGGCCTTGTATGGTAGAAGATGTCTATCACCCATAGATTGGTTTGAAGTGGGTGAAGCTACCGTGATTGGGCCTGATGCAGTGTTTGAAGATATGGAGAAAGTTCAGTTGATTAAAGAGAGGTTAAATATAGCTCAGAGTCATCAAAAGTCATATACCGATGTGAGGAGAAGAGATCTTGAGTTTGAAGTGGGTGATTTGGTGTACTTGAAGATTTCACCCATGAAAGTGGTAAAGAGGTTTGGTAAAAAGGGAAAGCTTAGTCCCCGTTATGTTGGCCCGTATAGAGTTTTGAGCCATGTTGGGAAAGTAGCCAATGAGGTTGAGTTGCATGTGGAGTTATCAGCCATTCATCCTATTTTTCATGTCTCCATGCTTAAAAAGCATATTGGTGATTCCGTTATGGTAGATCCTTCAGAGAGTGCTGATATTCAGAACAGTCTTTCATTCGATGAGATTCCTCTTGAAATCCTAGATTTTCAGATCTGTAGATTGAGGAACAAAGAGGTTCGCTTAGTCAAAGTGTTGTGACAGAACCAGTCAGTTGGGGGCGTTACTTGGGAGGCAGAAGAAGACATGAGAACCAAGTACCCGCACCTCTTTTCCATGAGTTCAAATCGATCCGAAGGTATTATTCTTCCTTAATTCAGCCCTTCTAAATCTAAAGTTCATCTATAAATTTATTCTTGCATAAGTTCTAGCAATTTCTGAGGTATTCAAGAGTTTAGAGAGATTTTGATCCATTTAGGAAATTGCTTCAGCTATGTGTACTCTGTTTTCCTATGTTCCTAGTCTTACTAGCGAAATTCGAGGATAAATGTTTCCAAGGGGGATATATTGTAAGACCCCACAAAGTTTCCTTGTAGTCCGAGCCTTAGAGCGTGTCAAGTGAAGTGTAATTCCGATCCTGAAAAAATTGAGAAGTGACTTCCCAAGTTATTGGTGTTTAAACAATATAGAATTTTCTTAAATTTGACTTTTTGTCATATAGAGAATTGAATTAGCTTTCCAACGATACCAATTTCGTCCAAATTCGGTATTGGGGTGAGAAGTTATGGTCGTTTTACCGAGAGTTATCGAAACTGCCCAAGTGCGATGGATAGGTTGACGGACCGTCGAGTGTTTGATGGACCGTCGCGACCAAGACAGTAACTCCCTTTCCTGGCCCAAGTGTGACGTCCAGGACGATGGACCGTCAAGGTTGCGACGTACCATCGCTGAGACCGTCGCCACTGAGGTAGTGTGGTCTCATCTTAGCCAACATGCGACGGGCAATCTGATGGACTGTCAAGACCGCGATGGACTATCGCTTCGACTGTCACACCAAGGCAGTGTGTTCTTTTTCTGACCGATGTGCGACGGACGATCCGACGAACCGTCAGACTAGCGATGGATCATCGCTTTGATCGTCGCAGCCCCCGTTCAGTATTTTTAACTCATTTTAAAAAGGGCTTTTCGGTCTTCTCCACTCTTTTATCAACCAAATATATTCCAAATGAAGCAAATGGCTTCATTCATCATCCAAAACACAAGAGAGCTAGAGTTTCTCCCTCAAGATCAAATCTAAAATCCTTCTCCAAGAAATCCAAGAACTCACCATAGATTCTACAAATTGAGTTGAGATTTGCATTTGCCAAGTTCAAGGGTTGCAAGAACCCTCTCTCAAGAGTATAAAGAAGAGTTTAAAGCAAGCTCGTTCATCCAATTTCATAATCTAAGGTATGTGGGGTTTTGAACATGGGTAATCCTTTCACCCTTGTCCCCAAAGGCTTATTTAAACTACAATTTTCTGCAACTTAAGAGATTTTACATGAAATTGAATTATGGTTTTTCACCCATAGTTATTGGTTGCAAGCTTTTGAAGTTTTTCATGAATTGAGAGTCTAATGGCATGATTTTTACATGTTTTCTTGAGAAATTGAAGCTGGGTTTATACCTTATGATTTTAATCCTTGAGAAGTTAATAGTTACAATGTTTGAGATATTGAAGTATATGAGTATGTTGAGATTTTGAGATAAATTTCTATAAATTCCAAATTTCTACATGAATTATGAATCTATATGCTATCTATTATGCATTATGATGAGTTTTAACTTGAGATTAAATTATGGGTCACTAAGCCCTACTTGAGACTTGCAATTTTATGAATTATTGTGCTATAAGAACCCATGATTTTAGTATTTTGAGATTATTGAGAAATGTTTTGACTTAATGGCCCTAGAGTTTTGAAATCCACTCTACCACATGAGATTACATATTTGATTGTTGGGTTCTTATGAACCATGAGATTATTTTGAAAGTGGATTTCCATGAGATAAGCGAGATAAACTAAAGGGAGTAGTATTTAGCATCGAGTTGGGTAAGTTACCACGGTTTCTTACTCTAGAACTACGTACCATCGTAGGTTTGAGATTTTGCGCCTGAGGTCGAGATGATTGGGCCTGAGGCTGAGATAAGTGATCACTGAATTGAGGTTATACTCCTTGGCAAGAGTATGATGCCTCTCCCCAACGTGAGGTTTCTTCCTTAGGAGGACAAGACGTTGAACTCCATGTAGCTTGCATGGTTTATTTCGGTTAAGAGAACCTCCTTAAACTAAAGTATTTTCCATTAATATAGAGTATTTTCCCTAAAGCTTTGAGATGAGATATTTTCCAAAATGAATGAATTGCTTTTGAGTATTTTCCAAAAAAGTAAGTAGTTTTCTCTACTAATACGAGTTGATCACCGATTTTCTTAAACCAAAGTTATATGATTCTGAGTTCCAAGTGTTTGAGTTCAAAAGAGTTATAAGTCCTTGAGCAATAAATAAGTTTTACTCTCCATGAGATATATGCATGAGTTGAAAGTATTGTTTAAATCTTCCTTTATCCTATGAGTAATGAGAATAAGAGGAGAACACAGATTTTAAAGCCAAAGTATAATGACTCACAAGATTTGTGTTACATGCTTCATTCTACATGATTTATGAGCTTTACATTTTAGACTTATTCAAGCCATGTGAGTCATTCCTATTTGCATGCATGATTTGATTAATGAGTATTGATATTGTTTTATGTAAATGCATACACTCCCATATATTCAATACATTCCCAAGTGGTGATCCACATAGACGTCTATGTACTACATTATCTTATAATATAGGTTTAGGTTCTCAGTCCCAGCCTCATTAGTGATTCTCGATTACCTTCATCTATATTTCTACAGTGGTGAGTTCTCATGGTTCGAGGACCTATCTTCAAATATTTTAGTATTCGAGTGTTTATGTTATTACTTTTAGTTTAGTTTGAGTTAGTTGGGGACCTGTCCCAACGGTTCTCGAGTTCATGGAGTAGTAAAGGCTTTGTCAGACTAGTTATCAGCCTGTGGTTGTGTTGAGATTTCCAGTATTATGGTCGTTTGGACCAAGTATTATCTTCCTATTTCCTTTCATTTGATATAACAATGCCAGTGTTTTGTATATTTCTTATTGAATGAGTATTATTAGAAGTGATAGGCTCAAAGGGTTAGCTTGGAGCTACTTGCAGCCCTAAGTACGTGTGACGTCCTAGGAGGTGATTTTGGGTCATTACAGTTAGGTTTCTTGATTCCACTGAGGGGAATATTTTGTGCAGAGTAGTTCCGAATCATCTTTAGTTTCGGAAGTGAAGGAGAAGCAAGACAGAGATCCTAGTTTGGTCAGACTGAAGTAGTAGTTAAGGACCAAAAGGTAGAGATTTTCTCCCAAGAGGGAGAAGGAGAGTTGAGATTTCAGGGTAGAATATGTGTTCCGTGTGTTAATGATCTGAGGTAGAGGATTATGGTTGAATCGCATGGAGCATAATATTCTATTCATCTCGGTGCTACCAAGATATACTGTGACTTGCGGGAAATCTATTGGTGGAGTGGAATGAAGAAGGATATAGCTGAGTTTGTAGCGAAGTGTGCAATGTTCCTAAAGGTTAAGGTAGAACACCAAAGACCTGGTGGTGTGATGCAAGAGTTTAGTATACCCACTTGGTAGTGGGAAGAGGTGAATATGGATTTCGTGACTGGTTTACCTCTTTTGGGCCATCATTATGATTCTATTTAGGTGGTTATGGACAAGTTGACTAAGTCTGCGCATTTCTCGCCCGTGCATACCTCTTATGCAACTGAGGATTATGCTAGGTTGTATATCCGAGAGTTAGTTAGGTTACATGGAGTCCCTTTGTCTATCATTTTGGATAGGGGTACTTAGTTCACTTCTCAGTTTTGGAGGGCGTTTCAGAAGGGTCTTGGTACCCAAGTTCATTTGAGTTCAGCTTTTCATCCGCAGACAGATGGTCAAGCTGAGAGGACTATTCATACTCTAGAAGATATATTGAGGGCCTGTGCAATGGATTTGAAAGGTATTTGGGATGAGCATTTGCCACTAATTGTGTTTGCATATAACAACAGTTACCATGCTAGCATCAAGATGGCACCATTTGAGGCTTTGTGTGGTAGAAGATATAGATCACCCATAGGTTGGTTTAAAGTGGATGAAGATTCTTTGATTGGACCTGATGTAGTATTGGCAGCTATGGAGAAGGTGAAGATGATTAGAGAAAGGTTGAAGACACCTCAGAGTCGTCAAAAGTCATACGCCGATGTGAGGAAAAGGGATCTTGAGTTTGAGGTGGATGATTTGGTGTACTTGAAGATTTCACCCATGAAGGGGGTGAAGAGGTTTGGGAAAAAGAGGAAGCTTAGTCCCCGTTATGTTGGCCCTTATAGAGTCTTGAGTCATTTTGGGAGAGTAGCCTATGAAGTTGAGTTTCCCGCAGAATTGTTAGTTGTTCATCTTATTTTTCACGTCTCCATGCTTAAAAAGCATATTGGTGATTCCGTTGTAGTGGATCCTTCAGAGAGTACTGATATTCAGAATTGTCTTTCATTTGATGAGGTTCCCGTTGAGATACTAGATTTCCAGATCCATAGACTGAGGAACAAAGAGGTTCCCTTGGTCAAAGTTTTATGGCGGAACCAGTCAATTGAGGGCGCTACTTGGGAGGCAGAAGCAGACATGCCAGCCAAGTACCCGCACCTCTTCTCCGCGAGTTCAGATCAAGACGAAGGTATTATTCTTCCTTAATTCAGTCTTCTAATCTAAAGTTCAGCTATGTATCTATTCTTATATGAGTTCTTGCAATTTCCAAAGTATTCAAAAGTTTAGAAAGATATAAAATCAGTTTAGCGATTTGTTTCAGCTGTACCACCCCTGATTTCTCCGTACTTTGAACCTAAATAGCGATATTCGAGGACGAAAGTTCCCAAAGGGGATATATTGTAAGACCCCACAAAGCTCTCTCATAGTCTGAGCCTTTAGAGCGTGTCTCGTGAAGTGTAATTTTGACCCTAAAAGATTAAGAAGTGACTTCCAAAGTGATTAGTGTTTAAACCTTGTTGAATTTTCCTAAAAATGAATTTTTATTGTGTAGAAAATTGAATTATCTTTCCAACGATACCTATTTCGTCAAAATTTGTCATCGGAAGAGAAAGATATGGCCATTTTATAGAAGGTAGTCTGAACCACCCAGGTGCGATGAAAAGGGCCGACGGACCGTCGCCCATACCGTTGCTATAAGGCAGAATACCGACTCACTATCCAAGTGAGACGGAGAGGGCCGACGGACCGTCGGGCTAGCAATAAACCATCTCCCAAACCATCTCAAATGAGACAGAGAACCAAGTTCTGGCCAAAGTGCGACGGTCAGGACCGACGGACCGTCGAGCCCTCAACGGACCGTCGCACATCCCGATTGGTAAGTTTGAGTCAGTTTTTAAAAAAGGGTTTTATGGTCTTTTTTCACCCTTTTAACATCTTGATATACCCAATACAAATTAGATCACTTCGTTATCTCCCAAAACATCTCCAAAGCTAGGGTTTTCTCCTCTAGAACAAGAATAAATTCTTCCTTCAAGAGCTCCAAGAATCCACCATAGCTTTCACAAATTGAGCTAAGATTCAAGGTTTCCAAGTCAAAGACTTCAAGAACCCTCTCTCAAGAGTAAGAAGAAGAGTCTCAAACAAGTTTGTTTATCCAAGTCATAATCTAAGGTATGTGGGGTTTGAACAAGGACACTTCTTTCGTCCTTATGCCCAAAAGTTTTTTTAATTACAAGAATATATGATTTTCTATGATTTCTTATGAAATTGAAGTATGGGTTTATACCCTATGTTGTTATTCCTTGAGAATTTAACAGTTCTAATGTTCTAGAAGTTAAAATACATGAGTATGTTGAGATTTTAAGGCAAATTGCTGAAAATTCCAGATTTCTATATCATTATGAATCCTTATGACATCTAGTATGCATTTTGATGAGTCTTAACTTGAGATTTGATTATGGGTCACTAAGACCTACTTGAGATTTACAATTTTATGAACTTTTGTGCTATAAGAACCCATGAATTGAGTACTTTGATATTATTGAGAATAATTTGGCCTTTTGGTCATAATATAGTTGAAATCCACATTGAGTATGATTTAAAGCAAATAAAATTATGTTTTGGTCTTCATTATAGACCCTTGAGTTATTTTGAGGTGGATTTCCTAAGAGTTCTGAGCTGAGTATGAGAGTAGTATTTAGCACCGAGTTGGGTATGATTCCAAGGTCTCATTCTCCAGAACTGCGTGCCACCGTAGGTTCGAGATTTATGGGCCCAAGGCCGAGATAGTGATCACTAAAGATGAGGTTCTACTCTGATGGTATGGAGAAAACAACTATCCCCAACGTGGAAAAGACGTTGGACTCCATGTAGCTCACATGGTTTATGTCGGTTAGAAGAAACTCCCTAAGTTATATAATTCCAAGAGTCACAGAGTTCCCAAGTCTTAAAGTTTCTAAAAGTCCTAAGTCCTTAAGTTTTAAAGAAGTTTTTTCTTTCCATGAGACAAAAGCATGAGGTTGAAAGTATTGTTTAAATCTTTTGTTAGCCTTCAAGTATAGAGAATCAGATGAGAGTATAGATTTTAAAGTTAAGTATAATGACTCATGAGATTTGTGTTACATGCTCCACTATTCATGATTCATGAGTTTTATATTTCACTTATTCGAGCTATGTGATTCATTCATATTTGCATGCATGATTTTATTAAGGATGTTGATATTGTTTTAAGTAAATTTATACACCCCCATATACTCAGTACATTCCCAAAGTGCTGATCCACATATACGTCTATGTGATATATTGTCTCATAATGTAGGTTCAGGTTCTCAGTCTCAGTAGTGACCGTGATTCCCGAGTGACTTTACCTATATCCCACAGTTGGTGAGTCCTCATGGTTCGAGGACCTACTTTTCCCAGATTCTCAGTTATTATTACTTTTATATCAGTCAGAGTCAGTTGGAGGTTTGTTCCAATGGCTCTTCAGTTTGAGTAGTAGAGGCTTTGTCAGACTAGAATAGAAGTGGTGTTTTAGACTTTTAGTATTTTATATTTCAGATTACGTTTACCAGTTATTTCATTTTTAAGATGATATATTATAGCATCATTGCTTGACTTGATATCCCAAAGTGAGAGATAGAGATAGTGACATGCTCGAAGGGTTAGCTTGGGACTACTTGTAGCCTTAAGCACCGTGTGATGCTCCGGGAAGAGATTTTGGGGCATTACAAGAATGGATTTTGCCTCTAAAGTGGCTTAATCTTGTGTTTTAGGTCTAAAATAAGGTGAGAAAAGACCCAATTACCTCTATGGATGCGGGTTTTTAATGACTGAAAATATGTCTAGTGACGCACAGACCGACGCGCCAGTCGATGGCATTAATACGATGACCAATGCACCGCATCGAGTTTGCGTTGGTTCACTGGAATTGCACTGTAAGCTAGGGTAAAAATTACTCATCGGCGTGATGGGTGACACAATGCGATGCATCGAGATCGCATCGACCCAGTATTTTGGTCACCTGAATATAATTCAAATGAGGTCTAAAAAATATGAAACTCACCCGGAGTGACTTGTTGACTCACCTGATCATGATTCAACAATCTAAGGATCAACATTTTAAGGTCATAAGGGTCGTAGAATAGGATCGCCAACTTATAAAGGCTAAAATAATTCTAAGTATAAAAGATTAGCTGAAATTTCTAAGTCTGGGATCTCTTTTCAAGCTTTAACGGATTGAGTTATGCTTAGAATTTTGATGGGTCTTACAATATCTCCCCCTTGGGAACATTCATCCTCGAATGAGACAAACTAAGCTGAGAATACTGAAAAACTAAATTTATATATACTGAACATGCACAACTGAAGTATGATTACATAACTGAAAGTACTGATATACTGAGTTATCATATTGACATGCATAACTGAAGCATGACTGAGTTTTGAAGACATTATACATGACTGATCTGTTTCATGAAGGTATGTATGATATGAAAATGCTATGCAACTGAACCGATATAGAGTTGTAAAGGTAATCTGAGCATGGATTTGAATGAATTCAAGGAAAACTGTTACCTGGAGTTGAGTCTGCATTTGTGGAGAAGAGGTGAGGATAATTGGTCTGCATATCTTCTTCTGCTTCCCAAGTAGCTCCCTCATCAGACTGATTCTGCCAAAGAACTTTGACTAAAGGAGCTTCTTTGTTCCTCAGTCTACGAACCTAATGATCGAGAATTTCGACTGGGATCTCTTCATAAGAGAGACTATTTTGAACATCTATACCCTCTATAGGGACTATAACTGCTGGTTCACCTATGCACTTATTTAGAAAGGAGACATGAAACACTGGGTGCACTGAACCTAAGTCTAAAGGCAACTTAAGCTAGTAAGCTACCTTTCCGAAATGGTTGAGAATTCGATAAGGACCGGCATATTCGGGACTAAGCTTCCCCTTTTTTCCAAACCTCTTCACTTATTTCATTGGAGAGATTTTCAAATACATATAATCCCCTATCTTAATTTCGAGATCCTTTCTGCGCACATCTGCATATGATTTCTATCGGCTCTGAGCTGTCTTAAGACTTTCCCTGATTAACTAAACTTTTTCTAAGGCATCAAATACCAAGTTAGGTCCTACCACTGCGGCCTCACCCTCTTCGAACCAACCAATGGGATATCTACATCTCCTCACATAGAGCTCCTTAAATGGAGCCATCTAAATACTGGAATCAGCACTACCCTCTGCTGTTATTCCAAAGTCTGAATGGTCCTTTCTGCTTGACCTTCCTGAACTAACTTCTTCTTACCCTCCTTAAGCGGATACCTAATCGGGCAAGCTAATGAACTTCCTGCTAAATACTGGAATCAGCACTAGCCTCTGCTGTTATTCCAAAGTCTGAATGGTCCTTTCTGCTTGACCTTCCTGAACTAACTTCTTCTTACCCTCCTTAAGCGGACACCTAATCGGGCAAGCTGATGAACTTCCTGCTAAATACTGGAATCAGCACTACCCTCTGCTGTTATTCCAAAGTCTGAATGGTCCTTTCTGCTTGACCTTCCTGAACTAACTTCTTCTTACCCTCCTTAAGCGGACACCTAATCGGTCAAGCTGATGAACTTCCTGAACTAAATTCTTCTTACCATCCTCCACGTGAGCAACACTACCTATAGATATCCTAGTCAGAGCATCAACCACTACATTGGCTTTACTCAGATGATACAAAACACTCATGTCATAGTATTTCAACAACTCTAACCACCTTCTCTGGCCCAGGTTCAGATCTTTCTGAGAAAACACATACTGTAGGCTCTTATGGTCTATGAACACATCTACATGTACCCCATACAAATAATGCCTTCAATTTTTTAAGGCAAATACAATAGCTGCTAACTCAAGATTATGAGTTTGATAATTCTTTTCATGGGGCTTAAGATGTATAGAGGAATAGGCTATGACCTTACCTCTCTGCATCAACACACACCCCAAACCAACTCTGGAAGCATCATAATATACCACAAACCCGTCTGACCCATCAGGTAAAGTCAAAATTGGTGCTATAGTGAGTCGAGTCCTTAACTCCTGAAAACTCTTCTCACAAGAATCTAACCACTGGAACTTGACTTTATTCTAAGTCAATCTGGACATGGGGGATGTAAAAAATGAGAATACCAAGATAAACCATTGGTAATAGCCAGCCAAATCCAAAAAACTCCTGATATCTAACGGAGAGATGGGTTTGGACCAGTTTCTCACTGCTTCGGTCTTTTGAGGATCCACTTTAATTCCATCACCGTAAACTATATGGCCAAGGAAATCTACTGACCTTAGCCAAAATTCACACTTACTGAATTTGGCGAACAACTGATGGGTTCTGAGAGTTTGTAACACTATTCTGAGATGGTCTACATGATTATGTTCACTACGGGAGTAGACAAGAATGTCATCAATGACTATGACAAATATGTCTAAGTACTGCTTGAACACGCAATTCATAAAGTCCATGAAGGCTACTGGGGCATTGGTAAGACCAAATAACATGACAAGGAATTCAAAGTGACCATACCGAGTTCTGAAAGTTTTTTTTAGAATGTCACATTCTTTGACTCTAAGCTGATGATAGCCTGATTTGAGGTCTATCTTAGAAAATTAGCTGACACCCTGAAGTTGGTCAAACAAGTCTTTGATTCTGGAAAGTGGATACTTGTTCTTGATCATGACTTTATTTTATTGAAGGTAGTCTATATATATTCTAAGAGAACCGTCTTTCTTACATACGAATAGAACTGGTGCACCCCAAGGGGATACACTGGGTTTGATGAATTCTGCTTGGGGCATTCTATATGGAGGGATGAGATAGGCTGAGTATCTGGAAGAAGATCTATTCCAAAGTCAATTTCTCACTCGAGAGGGACTCCTGGAAGATCTTCAGGAAACACATCTAGGAATTCACATGCTACTAGAACTGACTTAAGATTAGGGGTTTCTGAACTAGAGTCTTGAACTTAAATGAGATGATAGACATATCCCTTAGATATCATTTTTCTCGCCCTAAGGTAAGAAATAAGCTGACCTTAAATGCTGAAGTACTACCCCTCAATTCAAGGATAGGTTCATTTGGAAACTAAAAATGGACAATTCTATTTCTACAGTCAACTGAAGCATAGCATGAATAAAGATAATCCATGTCTAGAATGACATCAAAATAGGTCATCTCTAATTCTACTAGGTCTACTAAAGTGTCTTTTTGAGATACCATAATTGGAAAATTCTTGTATACCCGTTGGGCTATGATAGATTTACCCACTTGGGTAGAGACTGAGAAGGGCTCTACTAGGATTTTGGGACTGACTCCGAAATCAACAACTATATAAGGAGTTACAAAGGATAAAGAAGCTACTAGATCCAGCAAAGCATAAACGTACAAATGATAAACTTGTAACGTACTAGTGACTATATCAGGAGAACTTTCCTGATCCTGTTGGGATTGAAGTGCATAAAGCCTGTTTGGGCGTTACCCACTGGTGGCACTGAAGTGGTACCCTGCAGATTCGGGTGATCGGACTGAGCTGAAGGATAATTATGTTGAATCTGTGAACCCATTTAAGTACACTCTCTGACCCTGTGTCCTGGCTTGCCACATCCGAAACATACATTACTGCCAGCCCTGCAGACACCCTGGTGGTTTCTGCCATACTTCTGGAAAAAAAGATTTATTCGGGCACTGCTAACACTACCCTGAGGTGTAGAGCCTGGTGCCCTATTTTTTTTTCCATCTCTGAATTTTGACACCGGAGCACTGGCTGAGGACAGAGCTAGAATAGAAGATTTTGGCTGGAACAAAGAATGACTCCTACCCTCTGAATTAGGTTGAGTGAAGTTAAAGCTACCCGTTCTAGCTTTGTTGTTCTCCGTCTCTTTCTTCTTATTCTTAGCCTCCTCTATCTTCTAAGCATGGACTATAATCCTAGATATGTCCATCTCTTTAATCAGCATTGCGATCCTGTACTCCTTGACCACACTGTTAGATACACCAGACATAAAATTACTCATCTTAGATCTGCTATCTGCTACTACACGAGAAACGTATCTGACCAACTGAGTAAACTTGAGAGAATACTCTTTCACTGTCATGTTGCCCTACTTTAGATTAATGAACTCCAAAACCTTCACTTCCCTCAACTCCAGTAGGAAGAACCTATCCAGAAAAAAAGTGGCAAACTCCTCCTATTCTATGGGCCCTGCATCAGTAGCCCTATCTGCCTTACAATGCTTGAACCATGAGTGAGCCACATCCTGTAACTTATATATGGCTAACTCTATGCTCTCACTCGCAGTCACCCCCATAATATCTGTGACTTTCTGCACCTGATCAAGGAATTCATGTGGATCCTCCTTTGACTTAGACCTGGTAAAGGCTGGAGGGTTTATTTTGGTGAAGTCTCGAGTCCTAGCTACAACAGTATTGGCCACTGGGTTATCTGGAATGGTAGCTGGGCGTTCATTCTGGGCTACCACAGAATGGGCTCGAGTGATGAAAGCGACTCTGAATTCTGCATGGGAAACATGCTCTTCCAGGGGATCTGGCTGGACGGACGGAGGTGCTGGCTGATTTCCTGTTCTCTTTCTGCTGTTCTTTTTGGGAGGCATAGTCTGTAAACAAAAGTAAAAAAAGGATTAGACTGAGTCTGTAACTTGAGCTCATGCTCACTCGCATGATATGAATACTGAAAGAAGGGAAACTTTTCCTAAAACACCTCATAGCCTCTTGTCCATAAGTGTGGCGTGCTACACACCCATGCACAAGACTCTACTAGATGCAACTTTTAGACTTTCTAGGATTCTGTTGAACCTTAGGATATGATACCAAGTTTGTAACACCCCGAGTCTGCACCGTAGATGCTACACGGTGCTCATAATCCCAAAGGACTACAAGCTAACCCATGACTGGTACCTATTGAAATCATTGAATAGTAATACTGTAATAATGCAAAATTTAGGTGGAAATTGCCATAAAGTTCAAAATTGAAATCAAAATACTGAATACTTAAAATCAATACTAAAATCTGAACATCTTCCTGTAAATACTCTAGTCTGAAAGCCTCTAACTGTCTGAAGGTGGAGTTGATGGGACAAGTCCCCAACTAACTCCAACTACTGAAGTACTAATAACTAAAAATAATGAAATAACAACTCTTTCCTTAAAATATGAGGACTCACCACTAAATCTGTTGCTGATAATTTAGGCTGCTAAGTGCGGTCAGGAGCCCGTGCGGCTGAATCTATGATATAATACATCATAGCGCAAAATAAAGGTATGCGTCAGTACTTTGAATTTGTTGGTATGCTAAGTGAGGTAAGGCTAAATGCATGGGTTCATACGCATGAACAATAACTGACTAAGTGGCATAAATATAACTGAATGAGAGTACATGTATAACTGAAACTACTATAAATGTGGACTATGCAATGATATACACATAACTACATAGACTGTAACTAAGATCATGTTAACACTACGTACTGAATTTTGATAAATGAATGATTGATATCTGAGTATACTGATACTGAATTTCTATATACTCAGTGACTATTTCTGATAGTCTTGATTCTGTAGAACTGAACTGAGTTCTGTACTGAGCTGGGTGACTATATCTGATAGTCCTAATTCTAAAATTGAACTGAGATTTCATACTGAATCTGAAACTAAAATTGTGGGAGTGTTCATCTAACCAACATACCCCGAGTATGACTGAGTTGGGGTCCAACTTGTTACCCCAGTTGGAAGGGTGTTAGCACCTTGCCAAGGAATACTAATAATGGCTATGAATTAACCCTCTCTAACAAAAAGCTCTGTCATCAACCCTCGCTAGCAGGAAAACTCATACGAGATGTATCAACCCTAGACTGGCAGGAAGACATTTGAACCTATGCTGGCTACATAGTTCTGTAACGCAGGGATTACTACTAAGTGTCAAACCCTTTACTGGCAGTAATGCCCCCATCCCTGGGTTCACTCGGTGCTGATCCCTATTTCCAACTGAATATACACTGAATTGATTTCAAGAATGTACTAGGCTTAACTGAACTGTTACTGATCGTACTGTCTAATTAAACTGAACTAAGTTCACTGAGTTTTATTGATTGATTGAGTACGCTAAATTTTGTTAACTGACTGAATACGTTGACATCTATAATTGTATTAGTACTAATGGACGTGACATTACTGAGACTATTCTGAAACTACTATAAATCTAGATAAATAATAGATTATCGGGTATTAAACACCCCCAGGACTCGATAGCATAAATTTAAAACATATCACAATCTTAAAAACATGATAACTAGTTATTTTACCACCATTCATTCATTGAGGCATTTTAAGAAACACTTGCATGGAATGAACTTGTATACATGCTAACATGATATGATTTCATTACTCATCTCACATGAACAATTCATCAAACACTTGGGGAGCACAATCTATGCACATAATAATGAATAACATGTAGGCATCATGATTACCAGTCTCAACTTACAAATTCATGGGGGTTTTAACATAAATCCATATACCATTACATGCGTAAATTAATTTACATGAAACTTGAATTAAATCATGGATTGGCAACCCTAAAGAACATAATAATCATGAATACAATTAATTCAACATGAAACTCATGGAAGAAATCAACTTGTAATTTAAAAAGGATTCTTGAACTCCAAGGGTGGAAGGAAACCCTTAGATGAACACCTAACATACTTGATTGTTAATTCTCTGAAAGTTGTGGAGAATTTCTTGAAGCTTGAATTGGAAGTCCTAGGGTTTTGTTCTTGAGTAATTTTGAGAATAGAGAATGAATTTTGCCTCTAAAGTGGCTTAATATCATGTTTTGGGTCTGAAATAAGGTAGGAAAAGACTCAATTATCCCTCTGGATGCGGGCTTTTAATGACTAAAAACGTGTCCAGTGACGAGTAGACTGACGCACCGCGTCGATGGCATTAACGCAATGACCAACGCGCTGCGTCGAGTTTGTGTTGGTTCACTAGAATTGCACTGTAAGCCAGGGAAAACTTATCCGTCAACGCGATGGGTGACGTGACGCGTCTAGATCACGTTGACCCACTGTTTTGGTCACCTGAATATGATTCAAACGAGGTCCAAAAAATCTAAAACTCACCCGGACCGACCTATTGACTCACGTAATCACGATTCAATCTAAGGATCAATATTTTAAGGTCATAATGGTCATAGAAAAGGATTGTCAACTTATGAAGGCTAAAATAATTCTAACTATAAACACTTAGCTAAAAATTCTAAGTCTGGGATCTCATTTCAAGCTTTAACGGACTGAGTTAAGCTTAAAATTTTGAGGGGTCTTAAAACTGCTAAGGCATTAATCACTTGCCACACGACCTGTCTCTTAATTGGCCCTTTAGCCGTTAAGGAATTTTCGCCAAGGCGATACACCCACCGATCAAGCAATGATTCTTGTAGAGTGGACCTTCACTAAGATGAAACTTGGTCCGCCTAAGAGATACCACTAAGGTGAATGGTGGACCGCTCCAGCGGTTGCACTAGAAACAAGCAATTGCTAAAATCCAACCAAGTAATTATGACTCCAAATAAACCTTCAAAATTTGATCGGGATCACCACAGAGACAAATCATATTTGCTACTAGGCAAATCTTGATTCTAGAAATGATCACTACATTGGATTTTCAAAACAAAGATTATTTTTAAAAATTAACCCCCGAGATCCCTCTAAGACAAATTTTACTACTCCCTCTGTTTAAAAAAGAATGACCTACTTTGACTTGACACAAAGTTTAAGTAAATAAAGAAGACTTTTGAATCTTGTGGCCTTAAATTAAAGTTGTGTCAAATGTACCAAAATGCCCTTTACTCTTGTGGTCCTAAGCATGCCATGTGGAAAGTTAAAATTAAAGAATTACCAAAAAAGGAAAGGGATCATTCTTTTTGAAACAGACTAAAAAACAAAGTAGGTCATTCTTTTTGAAATAAAGGAAGTATTTTTTTAAATGGAGAGTAGAAACGCAAACTAAAGTCTCCGAACCCGAACCAAACCTTGCTACTAATTCATACTTAGATATTATGGATCAAATGGAACTATCCAAATTACCATCCGTCACTTAGAATAACAAATATTTATCAAAGTCAACTATATGGATTTTAAAACCTCTAAAATTCTAACTCTCAAATCCCTCCCAATCGCATTGAAACCATGTCAACATACCCACACTCTAAAATCAACATGTAGAAATTATGGAGAAGGGAGAAATGATCAAAATACATGAAATTTACACTCCAAGTCATTACACTATACAAATCCTAACAACGAGGCTCATACTGATAAATTCCATAGGACTAGGATGATTACAATTCAAGTAACAAATCCAGCAACAAATCAAGTAGATCAAATAACAAATGAAGCAATTATTATTTCTAATTTTGGATTTCACAACAACATTTCAAATTAAGCACTTCAATAACAAATACAACTTGTAGAGCATAAAGAAACAAGTTTATTAAACATACCAGTTGATAATAGATGGATATTCCATAAGGGATAAACAATTAACTATGACATCCCCTTCAAACATTGGTATTAAATATCGTGAGGCTCAATATATTGAAGAAAATAAATAGTTGGTAATTCATAACTCAAAGAATCAATATTTTCACGTTTAGATTTCAGTTGGGTATTTACCTTTAAAACTTGATATAAGTGAAATTTCAACTGAGAGCTGAAGAAGTTTTCTATGTATTGAATTTCATGGTACCTATGAGACTTATTGGTGTCTTATGTTGAATCAATCCAAGCTCTGTGCTTTGAGTTCCATGAAAGATTGGTGTTTAGGGTTGACATTTTAGCTAATCTCACATAATTATGACATTTTTGAAGTCGGGTTCATCAAATTTTCTCAACCGGCCAATCACCAGAGTGGTTCAGCTTTTCTTACCATTCACTTTCCTTTCTTGAGACTTTGTGTTTTATCTGATATTTGTTTGCTCTTTAGTTGTTTTTTTATTTGTTTGTTTTTTAGTTGTTTTGTTCCTTTTAGCGGGTTGTTGTTTTGGGACTGATTTATTTTGGCTTCAAATCTTTGTAGTTTGAACCTTGAGTTTTATGAATTTATTAGGTGGTTTTGCCATTTTTTTTGAAAAAAAAGAGACTTGTTCACTCAATTGAAAAAACTTAATTGAAAAGAAGCTAACTATAGTAAAAGTTTTTGCTCCAAAGATCATAGACTTCCAGACCTAGGGTACGACTCTTTCATACATCACATTAAACAATTATCAGACATAGTCTACACTTCACGTACATTTCTATCAATGCATTATAAATAGAAATTTTCCACAAATATCACGTAGAGATCATTGTCCTAGAACTCAAAACCTCAAATTTGGAATTCCCCTCTAGCCAATAACCATCATATTTCTTGAGATATCTCCAACAAAAAGCAAGGACCAAATAAAAAAATATAAAAAATAATTAAAGCACTGTCACAACATCTATGTAATTGCATCATAGAATCTCAAAATGTAAAAACTACAAAGAAAATTTGAAGAATTATCATAGAAGCTATATAATTACATAGACACTCAACATTTGTTCTGGAGTTAAGATAGTTAATAAACTCTAGTTACACAAATTTTTTTTAGTATCATCGAGCCCACACTAATAATTATAGGTGTCAAAAAGGCACTACCATAAAACTTTGAAGTTGTTAGTCAAGCATAAACTGTCAAAAGAGTTTTGCCATTTATATCCACAAGTTTTCCATACTTCAAAGTTAGACAACCATCAACATCATTGTTTGACGCACATGTTCACCCATACATAGAAATAATTTTATTTTCTTGTCATCTTTGAAGAGAATCATTGCATCTTTGATATGTCAATCTACGGTCTAAAATTCAAATGCAGGAGATTCAAGGATGGAATAAATTTGATCATGACATCAAACTAATCACAATCTTCAATTTTTTCAATCAAAACACCCATTCTTTTATCATGGCTTTTAGTAAATTTTTACATTACTAAAAAACCCAGAAAAATCGACCACATGTGGTCGGTTTTTAAATTTTTTTAATTTTTTTAAAAAGCGACCACATGTGGTCGCTTTTTTATTTTAAAATATCAAAATATCAAAATATCATTTCAATAATTTTATATTAATTATTATTTCTTTTACAAATAAAAATTTTAAAAAATAAATAAAATCGACCACATGTGGTCGGTTTTCTTTTAAAAAAAATAATTAATTTTTTCTTAAAAAACCGACCACAAGTGGCCGGTTTTTAAAAATTCTTTTTTAATTAATTTTTTTTAAAAATCGATCACTAGTGGTCGATTTTTAATTATTTATAAAAAAATATTTTTAAAAAATCGACCACTTGTGGTTGATTTTTAATTAAAATAAAAAGAAGATAATTTTTAAAAATCGACCACTTGTGGTCATTTTTTAATAAAAACAAAAAAGAAAATAATTTAAAAAAACCGACCACTTGTGGTCGATTTTTATTAAAAAAATAAATAAATAAATTTTAAAAACCTTCTTAATTAAAATAAAAAAGGAAATAATTTTTAAAAATTGACCACTTGTGATTCCCGAAATGGACAGAGAAAGAATGTTTAACGAATTTCATGTAAGAATTTAACTTATCAACTACTTAACACATTGTTAGAACAAAAGATTGAATATTATATTTTTGTTTTTGTTGTAGAAATATTATTGGTAGGATGATGCGAATGAATGTGCTATAAAGAGAAATTTTTACAAAAGAGCTAGATCTAGATTTAATGGTCTGATGGATTATGCCAGAACCAAGATGACCTGACTGGATAAGTGAATCCTTATGGCAATAGTATATTCGCTATTGGAATAATGAAGAATACCAATTGTTGAGGGACAAAGGAAAGAAAGCCTGGGCATCATCCAAGGGTGGCTCCCTACATACTGCAGTTACAGTTAGTATGATTACTGTGGAGGAAAAAATGGTATGTAACTTTTACAGTTTTAATCATTTATTTCTATTTAAGATACCACCCGATGAGCTATTCGAGGAGACGCATCTGAAAAAGAAAAAGAACCCGACTGATGAAGATGTCTGGGTTGAACCTTGAGCAAAAGCTTCCAATGTAAGAATCGAATTTTGAATTTATAAAACTTTTTCTCAAAGTTGATATTATTCAAATATAAGTACTTTAATTTTTTTTTACTATTAATTTTAACTTTAATTTGAATATAGGACAAATATAGGCAGCTCCTTAGTGAGTTTCGTAGTAGTCAGCCTCCTGAAAGTTAGGGTGATCCAATACCCCAACATATAGAGAAGGAGTTATGGGAACAAGCTGTGGGTCCTGCAGTTAGAGGCCATTTCTACGGATACTACAAAAATTATTTTGGCGAGAATGTTAGGTCTTCGTTCGGTCCTACATCCCATACCTATTTAGTTGATAGAGAAACCATTGAATCACTAAAAAATATGGTTTCTAAACTCACTGAAGATCTTGCTGAACAGAGAGAGAGGGCGCAAAAGAAGGAGGAGAAAACAACATCACAAATCAGGAGCAGTTCAACTCTTTTATTCATACTGTAGGGTAATTTCCTCCATGTCTTGGTGATGCAGTTCGGGCTGCAAAAGGTCTAGGCCCATTGGATGATGTCATAACAGATGAAGATGCGGAAGACGAAGACTATGACGATGACGATAAAGATGAGTATTAGTTTTTTTGACTTTTGTATGGGTTGTACTTTGAATTTGGACATTTTGTTGTAGTTTTTACACTTTTGTATGTATTGTTGTAGTTTTTACACTTTGGTTTGTACTTTGGTTTGTTGTTGTATGGATTTGGACATTTTATTGTAGTTTGTACTTTGGTTTGTTGTTGTTGTTGTTGTTGTATTGTATGGTATTTCATTTGTTGCTTTTTATTTTTTTAATTTTTTTTTTCAGAAAAAACGACCACTTTGGTCGATTTTGTAATAAAAATTTGCATAAAACTGACCACAAGTGATCGATTTTTCTGGAAATTTTACAAAAAATCGACCACAAGTGGTTGATTTTATTAAAATTAATTTATTAATTTTAAAAGAAAATCGATCACTCGTGGTCGGTTTTATTTTAAAATTAATTAATTAATTTTAATAAACACGACCACTTGTGATTGGTTTTAATAAAATTAATTAATTAATTTTAAAATAAAACCGACCACTTGTGATCGTTTTATTTTAAATCTTTTTATTTTTAAACTCATTTTTTCTATTTTAATAAAATAATAATAATTTTTTTATATATATATATATATATATATATTTAAAAAAGCTACCACATTTTACCGATCATGCACTTTGGTCTGTTTTGTGGTCGGAATTTGAGGAAGTCAATTTTTATGGTCGATTTTTCTTTTTTTTTAGCAGTGTTAAATACTCCCATCACACTCTTAAAAAATGTCTCATTATCTTTCTTTTCTATTTTTTTTCTTTTTCTTCTTTTCATTAAATACTAAACATGACATTTTAGCATTCTTATAGTGTTTATGAGTGCATTTGGATCCATTATATTCATTTTTTGATCTTCTGGCATTAACTTCAACGACATTCTCTTCTCCGATAAATGCACTAGGTCCCGTGAAATTCTCACCTTTAGTAACTAAATTAGGTTTAGTGGCATCTTCAATTATAGTAAATATACTATGTTCAATGATATTTTCAGCTTCTTCAATACCTCCAAAATATAAACATTAATAAAATGAAAATAAATACACTAAAAATAAAAATATTTAGAGAAGTTAAGAAATATCCACGCACAAATAAAAATAGATCCATTAGAGCTATAATAAATCTATTTAAGTTATCCGATTTATCCGCACCCCCTCCAAAATCTATAGAATCATTTTCTTATTCATAATTAACATCAACATCAACATTAATAAGAAATTTCAAAGTCATCATTATAAAGTTGTGGAGCTTGACTCTACCTTAGAAGTATCTAGTGGTCCTTTTGCGAACTCTCCTATTGCTCTATCCTTATTAAATATTTCCTTCCAATCCTCAAATATATATCATTTCTTTATATTTATATTTTTGACTTGCGATTCACTCTAAAAAAATAATAATTAAAAAGCAGTGTCATATTGATAGAAGAATTTATTAACTGAAATAGACACAATAAGTTTCTTTGTTCATCTAAAAAAAAATACCAATAGTAACTATACTATTTGAAAATGACAAACTTTATTTTTTCCTTTAAAATCTAGAAGAAAATAACATTAGAGAGCTAGAAGGATTGTACATATTATACTTAAATTAAAGAAGGGAAAATACATCGTTTTCACCTCAAATTATACCCGAAAAGTCGAAGCCATACCTAAACTATACTAGTGACCTATTACACACCTAAACTATAAAAAAGTGAAACTATTTACACTCTGTCAGGCTACCACCACTTGCATGTGGTGTAGTGTTTTACACGCGCTGCCACGTCAGCACCACGTCAGTAAAAAGTATCACTTTTTTATAGTTAAGGTGTGTAATAGGTCACTTATATAGTTTAGGTGTGGATTCGACTTTTCGACTATAGTTTGGGGTGGAAACGATGCCTTTTCCCTTAATGTTTTTAGCCGTTTACTTTTGTTATTTAATAGGCTGGACGCGCCTAAAATAAGTGTAACACACGCGCCTTAGAATGGGGGTCGCGGGGAGGTAATAATATCACTTTTATATAGTTAAGGTGTGTAATAAGTCACTTATATAATTTATGTGTGGCTTAAACTTTTCTTATATAGTATGGGGTGGAAATGATGCTTTTTCCCATTAAAGAAAATACAGATTATATCTTTCTTTCTTTTCCTAGCTAGTTTACAAACATAAGGATTAAGGAACATACAACACTTGAATGGGTAAATATATAATGTTTTTGTTTCTATGACCACTTCATTTTATTTATGATAAACACATATGAACAAGACGCCAAGGAATGAGGCATACTTCAAATCAAGGAGAAGAAAACTATACTAAAGAGCACTAGAAAGAAACACTGAAAACAGTTTAAAAAGAAGGTTGTAAGAACTGCTTACTACACTTGGAAAGCAAGAAATTGAACTACTTTAAATAATAAAATATGAATACGAAGGCAATTTTCTTACTAGATAAAACGTAATATTGTAGAAAGACTAGAAGGGGAGCGCGTAGTTCTAGAAGTTTTTTTTCAAATAAAAAAATCAACTATAATAGTTTTAGGCCAATCTTGCCCAATATATAAACTAGAAAGTAACAAAACTTAATACTTCCTTCGTTTCGGAATAAGTGAATTGTTGGGGTATTTATTGATATTTCAAAATAAGTGAATCATTGATTTTTTTTTCAAATTTGCCCTTATGATTTGACAATCAATTAACTTTTGAAAAGGTATTATAAGGTCAACTTTTTCTTTTTTGGGGGTAAAAATGAAAAGTTGTGTTAAATTTATATCTTTAATGCTTTTTTCTTAATATATATGTCAAAATTCAACAATTCATTTATTACGAAACGGAGAAAGTAGAACATAAAAGTAAAAAAGTCTATAGTTTCAGGTGTCTGACCAATAAGTCCAGCACTCCAGTCAAGTAGGTGATTACTTCAATAGTGAATTTTTATGCAACGATTTTCATAAATGATCTGCGAGATCATCAAAGCATATATATATATATATAACATCCACTTTTAGCTTGAAAATTAATTTATTTTTAAATCAATAAAAGATTATCCTCCCCTCTTTCCCCCTAAAAAAAAGTAAATTTTAGACAATTTAGATATTACTATATTAACAAATTAATTTATCTAACTATCACAGTAGGACGATAGTAGTGGGGTTAGGGATGGGCCGGCGACGATGATTGTAAAATATCCAGCCATGAAATGTCTGAAAATTCGAGATATAAGTTGAAAAGTTGATTGTAAATCTTTTTTTGAAGACGACTACAATTTAATTTGAAATTGTCCCATTCGCTTACAAATGTTTCACCTCCACAACGTGAGGTAATAGTTATTCTATGTCCGTTTCTACTCAGCACCAGCAGAAATATTGTTTGATGAAATAAAACAGACAATTACTGTTGTCAAGATAGGAATGACACGAGATTATATTATCCCTGAAGAAATATGCGAACAAGAAGAGATAACCAAAAATCAGATACCGGATCTCTACCGAAACAGGAGAGTTATTGGACTTAGCAGTATATTGACTGAGTTAACAAATAATTAAATAAATCAAAACCCAGTTTGAATTTACTATAACAAAAATCAATTATTGGTTTACTCTACTTGTAAAAATATTAGAGAAAATGACAGAGAAGAGATAAGAAAATGGGTCATGACGATCCTAAAACCATAAGAGTTACCAGTCACAAGATCTATTACGAAAGGAGTTATTTCAGAAGAAGCAATGGATCAATTCTGTAAACAGGTTGGCCAAAGATACGATAACCACATATGCAGCAGATGTAGTGGAAGACACAACTTTATTCCAGATGTGATGCTACAATAGCAAAAAGATAAAAAAAAAAAGCAAGCAGATATGACAAGAAGAAAATAACAACGGATCAATAATAGAGAAATAAAAGACAAAGGAGACAAGTTAATAAAAGTTAGAAAGCGACATATGGAAGAATAGTTAGTTTTTCTTAACTTATTCTTACATAAAATGTATAGCATTATTAGAGTGTCATTATTACTCTTGACTTTTTGGCACCTATCATTACTAGTCTTAATAGCCTTTAAGACTCTTTGATTTCTATTTTTTGTAAAGTAGTTTTTGTAGAATTATATTAGGACAGGTGTAAAGTAAAATAGTATACACGTTTTTATTTTTAGGTTATAAATAGACAAGCATCCACTCAGATAAAGGGTAAGTCTTCATGAGTTGAAGCAAAACCCTCTCTTGTACACAAAACTTTTGAATTATTTAATAAAAATAGGTATATTTCCAAGGAAAAGCTATGAATCATCAAACAACTATGGAAAATCTAGAATTATTAGATTTACCAGAACAGGTATTTATATTTGTGATTATGAATAGCTAAATTCATAAATTCCTGACAATCATGATATGATAAAATAAGTTCATGTTAGTTACTTTATAGTAGAATTATTCGAAAAATAGCATGTTAAGAAGTTTATTAGCAAAGTGGAAAAGGAGAAAAATCCCTAAGAACTATGCCATCCTAAAGGTGAAACCGGTGAGGTAAGAAAGCCGTGATAGGGGAGTAGCCAGAGTAGAGGCGTTGTTTAAGGAAAAAGTATCCAGATTACCATGCTAATAGTGACCAAAGAACATGTTATTTAAGGATAATCTAGTATATAGTAATCTAAAATAATCATATTTTGTTATGTGGATGATTGAAGGGAATACTTTGAAAAAGCATCATATGAAAAATAAATACTTATTTATCTGACGAAATGGTAGATAAATTTAAAATACTTGTTTTATATATACTTAAGGATATATAAATTGTAGATATAAGAAAAATCAGATTGAAAAAAATATTTGATAAATATTTTATGACTAGAATAAATTACATACCACACCTACCTACCTTCTCTTACAAATACTTACATACCAAACCTACACATCAACCATGATAAATTACGTACATTTAGAATATTGGAAAATGGATATAAAAAATATACAATTAATAGGAAAACTAATGAAAACAAATCTAGAAAAATATATGAGAACTAAAGATATAAAATAAATAGAATTTCTTAATGAAAATATACAAGAATTATTAAGATTAAAACAAACAACTAATAAGTACTATGATAAAATAATTAATTACTATAGTCCAATTCCAAGTTATCCAAGTTATTCGTAGAAACCTAAACATAATATGAATAATATGACAAGTTATATATCTGATGAAACTAAGATACTTGTTTTATATATCATAAAAGACTTAGAATTAGAAGACATAAAAAAAATAATATGGGAAAAAATATTTGATTTTGAAGATGAGTTACTAAGTACTAATTGGATAGAAGATGAATTAGAAAATATAGATTTCTATGGTAGAAATTATTATTCGAATAGTTATTATTCAGATGGATATTATACAGATTAAAAATGCTAAAATATATTCAAAGAGTTAGAGAAAAACAAAGTTGGCTATACGAAGAAATTAATTATAGAAACCAGCTTAGAAAAGGAAGAGGACAATTAAAAGAAAGATTAATTTGGATAAATAAAACCATAAACAACTAGAATTAAAAGATAGTTTAGAATATGATTTAGACATAGAATTATTCATAGACGAAAAAGACAGGATAATTAACGAAATAGATAACCTAGAATTTAATATCAGATATAGTACAATTAGAATAAATTATTATAAAGAAATTTGCAGTATCACAACTACTTTAGGATAAAATGATAGACTATGAGTATTTAAAATATTGGAGACAAGATATGAATATTAATAAAATTAAAATAAATAAAAATGCTTAGAGAAGTTAAGAAATATCCACGCACAAATAAAAATAGATTCCTTAGAGCTATAATAGATCTATTTTAGTTACCCAAGTTATCCGCACCCCCTACAACCGCCCTAAGACTTGAACTTCTATGATAATTTTAATGTCCTTAGTTGTAGGAGTTTTGTAACGCCCCGAGTCTGTACCCTGGATGTCACACAATACTTACAACCCCGAAGGATCATAAGCTAACCCATGACAACCTGCTGTGTGAACTAAATAATAATACTGAAAATATATGCGAAAGTAAAACTGAATATACCATAAGGTTCTCAAAACACTGAAATAATAAGTGAATGTACTGATAATAACATCTAAAAAACTGAAAACTGATTGTGCTAGTCTGAAATCCTCTAACTGTCTGATATGGAGTTGATGGGACAAGTCCCCAACTAACTCCAACTACTGAACTAATTGAAATATTGAACTGCTAAAATAAAATGATATCCTCGCTGGATGAGGACTCACTACTAAAACTACTGCTGATAGCCTGAGCTACTAAGTACGGTCAGGAATCTGAGTGTCCGAACCTATGATATGAGACATTATAGCGCAAAGAAAGAGTATACGTCAGTATGTGGAATGTACTAGTATGCTAAGTGAGGTAGGCTAATATACATGGGTTCATTTGCATGAGATGACAACTGACTGAATGAACATCATGAAGTAACTGGATGAGAGTACATGCAAACTATAACTACTAAATACGCTGAATATGCAATAGTGTGCATATAACGTCTGTCTGAATTAGACTGAAACTGAAGTACTGAGTTCTGATAACTGAATATTGATAACTGAAAGTTTAGACTGATACTGAAGTACTGATTTCTGATGTCTAAGTAACTGATAGCCATAGTTCTATAGAACTATCTGAGTTCTTTACTGAATACTGGGACTGAAACTATAACTGTGGGAGTGTTTATCTAACCGATATACCCCGGTTATAAACTGAGTTGGGGTCCAACCTGTGACCCTAGTTGGAAAGGTGTTAGCACCTTGCCAAGGGATACTAACAATGTTGGGCCAACCCTAATCTGGCAGGAAGACTTATGAAATATATATATGGTTGCATCAACCCTAGTCTGGCAGGAGGACATCTGTAAGACCCCGTAAAATCCTAATCTTAATTCAGTCCGTTAATGCAGGAAAAGGGGTCCCAGACTTAGAAATTTCAGCTAAGTGTTTGCACTTAGAATTTATTTAGCCTTCATAAGTTGGCGATCCGATTTTACGATTCTTACGACATTAAAATGTCGAATTCTAGGTTGGTTCATGATCAGGAATGTCAATAGGTGTTCTCGGATGAGTTTTGGAATTTTTGAACATCGTTTGAGGCATGTTTGGAAATCTAAAATAGCGGATCGACACTATCTTGACGCGCCGCGTCGCCCATCGCGTTGATAAATATTTTACTTAGCTCCCAGTGCCAAATTCCAGTGAGCTGATGCAAACTCAACGCGTAGCATCAACCATCACGTCGACCCATCAATGCGGTGCGTCAGTCTACGCGTTGCTGGGCACATTTTTTAGTAATTAAAAATCCGCATCATCAGGGGTAATTGGGTTATTTTTTCACCTTATTCAGCCCTAAACCCCCGAAATTAAGTCATTCCTATGGCAAAATTCATTCCTTCATCACAAATTGCTCTCAAGAACAAACACTAGGGCCTTTGATTTCAAATTTAAGACTCAAGAACTCACAATCAACCTTCATTAATTCAAGTACCAAGGTATGTGAAGTGTTCATCCAAGGGTTTCCTTCCACCCTTGGAGTTCAAGAAACTTTTTTAAACTATAAGTTAATTGATTTCATGTTGGATTTGAATGTAATCTTGATTATGATTTTAAATGGGTTTTCAATTTCATGAATTATCATAAGTTTCATAAAAACTAGTTAGTGTGGATTAAATTATGTGAACTTCATGTTGAACTCTCTAATTGTAAGTTGAATGTAGTATCCATGATAGTATTACATGTTTATTAATATGTGGAATGCCCATGCTCCCCAAGTGTTTGTCAAAATGCTTATGTGAATTGACTAGTGCAAGCATTATGTGATTTCATTCATGCACAAGCCCATGAATATAAAATGTTTGAAAAAAATGTCTAAATGAATGCATTATTGGTAAGCAAGTACTATTATGCTATTAAAGTCATACAATGTTTTACTTTTTATGCTATCGAGTCCTGGGGGTATTCTATACCCGAAAAATCTAGCTGTTTACCTAGAGATACAGTAATTATAAAATAGTTTTAGTAGTGTCACGAATATTAGTACTCAGTAATCAGTCCCAGTTTTAGTTCAGTATTTAGTTCAGACCTCAAGTAAACCCAATCAGTTAACAAAACTCAGTAGTATTCTGTCAGTCAACGGAACCAGTGAACTCAGTTCAGTTAGACAACACGATCAGTAATAGTTTAGTTAAGCCTAGTGCAGTCTAGAAATCAGTTCAGTGTCTAATCAATTGGGAGTAGGATTCAACATCGAGCGTGTGCAGGGATGCCGGTTTCTCTGTCAGATAGACAGAGTCGTTAGTAGCAGACCATGTACTCCAAAACTATGTAGCCTGCGTAGGATATGAGAAGTCACCCATCAATTTAGGCATGACTTTCTCACAGGGGTCACCCGTCAGTTCAGGCTTGACACTCTTAGTCCTTCAGGATAATACAATACATTAGTATAGTAGATCCATACAGCCAGAGTCAGTACCCGTGGCACGGTATTGATGCCCTTCCAACTGGGGTTACAGGTTGAACCCCAATTGTAATGCCCCGAGTCTAGTACCCCGGACGCTACACGGTGCTAACAATCCCAAAGGACCACTAGCTAACCCATGAATGATATCTATAACTGAGCACTAGATAATAGTAATATTGTAATAACAATATAACTAAAATAAATGCAGAAATTTGGCAGAAAATTTTCCATAAGGTTTAAATACTAAACAATACTGAATAAAACAACGTCTGAACAAGGTATGATAATACCAAAATTGAAATAACTGTCTGATCATGCTATAGTCTAAAAGACTCTAAACCGTCTGAACTGCAAAGTTGATGGGAAAAATAACTAAGTATTGAAATACTGAAAGAATGAAATAATCATGTCCTTAGAATATAAGAAATCACCACTGACTTTGAATGCTGATATCTGAGCTTCTAAGTGTGATCGAAAACCTAAGGGTCCGAACCTATGGTATAAAACACCATAGCGTAAGAGAAAAGTATGCGTCAGTACGTGAGAATGTACTAGTACGCAAAGTGAGGTAAGACTGAATGCAAGGGTTCATATGCATGAACTACACTGACCGAATAATATGAACATGAGTACGTGAGGATACATGCATGAATACATAACTGTAACTGAAATCATAAGTATTCTAAATACGGAGTTTACTAATAACATGGATTACTGATAACTGATATAACTGATAACTGAGTGACTGTGCCTGACAGTCCTGATTTTAATGGAACTAACTGAGTTCTGTACTAAGCTGAGTGACTGTATCTGACAGTCCTGAAATTTGTAGAACTATCTGTGTTTTTTACTAAAGACTGTGACTGAGACTGTGGGAGGTAGTCATCTAACTGACATACCCCAAATAAGGTATTATAACTCAGTTGGGGTCCAATCTGTAACCCCAATTGGAAGGGTGTCAATACCGCGCCACTGGTAAGGACAAGTTGTGAGTGACCCTCATCTATCAAGTACCCTAACAAGAATGGTGGGTCCCTTACCTAACAGGTTATGTCACCTTATCAACCCTCATTTAGAAGGTAAGATGTCTCAATCTATGCTGGCTATGTAGTTTTGGAATGCAAGGATTACTTCTAAGAATCACACCCTCTGCTATCAAGTGAGTTCCCATCCTTGGATTCACTCGGTGCTGAATCCTACTCCCATCTGAATAAACACTGAACTGAGTATACTGGACTGAGTTCATTGAGTTCCTTTGATTGATGGAATATTACTAAATTCAGATAACTGACTGAGCTACTAAGGACTGAACTGAATACTACTGAGTTTTTCTTGAGTTCTGAGATTGACTGAATTCTACTGATCGTGGCTTGACCAAGATTATCTTGAAAAATGAAACTGGGTCTAGGCACACAGCTAAATTGTCGGGTATTGAATACCCCCAGGACTCGATAGCATGAAAATAAATGGGTCATGATACTTCTTGAACACATGACCACAGTCAACAATTCATAATAGTATCATTGAGGGATTTCATGAAGCACTGAAAGTGATGAGCTTACACATGAATAGGAATGCATGCTAACATATCATAATTTAACAAATCCATACTTATGAGTATTCCACCAAATCACTACAAGATATAGCTATAACATAAGAGTCAATTTAAACATGTGGGTACATCATAAGTTCATCATATAGAATATATAGGTCATTATGCACAATTCTTATTCACTTAGGCATTTTAAAAAACACATGGAAGGCATAACCTTTTCTAGGGCATGGATCAATAACTAATACATCATGGTCATATCAAGCACTTCAAATTTAAGGATTTCAATCCACATACTAACATGAAGTCATGAGAATTCAATAAAGATTCAATCTTGGAAATCATATAACAACATAAATATATGTACAATCAAACCCACAACATGGAATTCAAAATTCATATTTTTAAAAAGGGTTTCTTGAGCTCCAAGGGTGAAAGGTACCCTTGGATGAACACTTTACATACCTTGGTTGACAAATTTCTTGAAAATTAATGGAAGAAAGCTTAAGTTCTTGAATTGAAATTAATCACCTAGGGTTTCTTGTTCTTGAGCACTTGTGAAATAATGAATGTATTTAGCCAAAAGTGGACTAAATTTTGTGTTATAAAGGCTGAAGGTAGGGGGAAAATGACTTGATTACCTTTAAGGACGCGGTTATTTAATGACTGAAACTGGGCACTAACGCATTTGGCGACGCAGTACATTGATGGCATCGATGCGATACTCGACACGTCGCACCATACCTCAGTACTTTTGACTGGCAACCAGGAACAATATTAACCAACACGATGGGCGATGTGGCGTGCTAAGATTGCATTGGTCCACTATTTTAGACTTCCAAACATGGTATAAACAAGTTCTGAAAAATCCAAAACTTCTTCGGGAACACCTATTGACCTTCCTGATCATGAATTAACAAAAGTATAGACCCTTAAAGGACATTAAGGTCGCGAAATGAGATTGCCAAATTTCGAAGGCTAAAAAATAAACTAAGTCTGGAAACTTATCTAGAATTTTTCTAAGTCTGGGACCCCTTGACAAGCTTAAAGGACTGAATTAAGTTAGGAATTTTGCAGGTCTTACAATATCTCCCCCTTGGGAATATTCATCCTCGAATGAGACTGACTGAGATGTGAGAAATGGTAAGATAAAGTACATACTGAACATGAACAATTGGAACATGATTACATAACTGACATTACTAATTTATTGAGATTCATACTGAGCATTCATATTTGATGCAATGATTTCATGACTGAGCTGATACATGAATGCATGACTAGAGTACTGATAGGCTGATTATGCATATCTGATGCATGAATACATAACTGAACCGACTCTTGAACATGCGACTGAACATGCAATGGTAAAGGATACCAAGTTTGACATTGAAACTGAGCATGAAATTGAATACCAAGTTTGTAACTAAAATCTTAACATGAAACAGAATAAGCTTAAGAAAATCTATTACCTTGGGATGAGTCTGAATTAGCGGAGAAGAGGTCAGGATACTTGGTTCGCATGTCTACTTCTGCTTCCTAAGAAGCTCCCTCAACGGATTGATTCCGCCAAAGAACTTTTACTAGAGGGACTTCTTTGTTCCTCAGTCTGCGGGTCTGATAGTCAAGGATTTGGACTGAAATTTCTTTGTAAGGGAGATTGTTCTGAATATCTATGCCCTCTTGAGGTGATTAAGAGTTAAGTAAAGTCCGAAATAAAGATATAATTAGGTAGAAATAAAAAATAGCTCTGTATATCTTAAATTAGTGTTAGTGATATAAGAGTGGTTTGTCTTGACCATGAAATATTGGTCGTTGAAAAATATTTGAGTTAGTGATTGTCTGTATATAAGTTATAGCTATGGATTTATGCATTAGGGAAAATCTTAAGAAGATAAATTATTGTCGACTTGACCTTGTGGAAGAATTATGCATGTACATGTCCTGTAGAGTTAGCTGAATTATGACCCTTTTATAGGATATTAATTCCCATGATGGTGGCAATGCAAAATCATATGGCTTAGTTACACTCATAAAATAATTAAGAATGATCCTGAATGGGAGAATAAGTGAATTGTTAAATGGCATGATTGATCCTTTCTTGGATGATTCTTGTTTGAAAAAGCTTGTTGAGTGATTAAGATATGATGATTAAATGGATATTAACAATGTTGTGGAGGAGAATGTGTTGTAGGCTCTAATTCTATGGAATCTCTATGGCTAATAGTTGTAAGTTTTTTTAATGAGTGAGAGGTTGTGTTGTCACCTATATATAGTAGTAAACACTAAACTTGAAACGGTGAGTGATCTTGAGGTTAAACGGATAGTGGTTGTGAGAAGTTGAAGCTAGATTTATAAAATAAATTTAATATTTTTGTTGAGTTCATGCAGATATCTAAGTTATGTGACTTGTAAATGGTGTGGTGACTTGCATATGATCAAGATGTAGATTCTCCATAGGATAGTCTTGGCTAGAAACTGAGTTAGGTGTCTCAGAGAGAGTTTGTGTGTTAGGTGGATTAGATGTGACTTTTTTAGTGTTGAAATTCAAATAGTAATTTCATGTAGCATCTCATAGCAAATTTTAGAATAGAATTCGGGACTCTGGAGCTACGGTAGTAAAAAAAGAGGTGTTTTTGAATGTTTGTATTCATCAAGGTAAATCTTTTAACCATCTTTATCATGCTTTCGTAAAGCTCAAGTTCAGACTTAGGCCATTGAAAGGAGAATAAGTGATTCGTATGTAAATATTTGGCTCCACATCTTCGTATTTTGAAAAGATTTATTAGAATGATTGAGTATAGAATATGGGTTGATCGATAAGGATATCAAGAGAGTGAACAAGGTGCAGTATAAGAAAAATCTGTTAGTAATGTCTCTCTAATTCCAGCCTCGTGTTGATCTCCACTGAATGCTCGTTCGAGGACGAATAAATGGTAAATTGGTATCTGATTGTAACGACCCATTTCTCCGTTACTAATTATTCGTAATAAATTCATTCATCAATATTAATTTGGGTCCAAATTATCCTATATTTTATTTATTGTGTCCCCTTAAACTTTTCGACGAAGATTTTTGCCTTTGGATGTGTCTAGATAGACTCAGGCCGATGAATTTAATTATTCATGAGTTCTAATATCAATAACTTAGTTTGAAATTACTTTAGCTATTAATTTAGGTCATACAATATCCTAAACACAAAGTTAAGTATAAAACTTCCTTTTCGATACAATTTCGATATGGGTTTCTATTAGGGCCAACTTCAAACAATCATATCTCTTAGAATATAAGGAGTTACGAAACCCATTACATATCAAATCAAATATCTTTGAGTCCTCTTTCCAACGAAACACACCGTTCCTCAATCCGAATTCAGAGTAAAAGGTTATGACTTTTTTACCGAGCACTGTTCGAGATAAAATGGGATTTTGCTGTAGCAAAATTTCTAATTGTATTTAAATCAACTTCAACCATTTTTGACGCCTAAAATCCCAAATTTCATTCCCCAACCCTAAGAGGTGATTTCCCAAAGCTTAAGGTGAAATTCCTTCATTGAGGTAAGTTTGTTTCATTATTTTCTTCATTTTTTAATCCTTTGACATCTTACAATCCTTAGAAAGATCTTCAACGGTGGAATCCTTTTGAGAAATACCCATGGGTAGTTTTAATATGTCCTAGATCTGATTATATACTATAAATTAAAGATTCCTGACATGAATTTCATAAACTAGATTATGAATTTTGATGGTTAGGAGCCTTGAATTCCGTAAAGATGAGGCCTTTAGCATAAAACCCCCATTAATGGAGATGGGTAAAGCTTGAAAGATGTAATTAATGGCTAACTGACATTGGGGAATGATATAGACCTTGAATTAAGGATAGAACTAGTGATTTTGAATCCCCAAGATATTTGTTTGATGAGTAATTATTTAATTAATCTTATTATTGCTTAATTTTTAGATGGTTGATTATTCCAAGGCATGAAGGAAAAGAAATAACATTCTTGTTGTGGCTTGTGCTTTATTCAAAATCTTGGCATCCAGATAGGCTAGGTTTAATGAGTAGAAGATCATGTTATTTCATATTTTCATAATTTAGAATTGATGGGAGAAAGCATGTCTAGGCCTGCGGGCATGGAGTTGAGGCGGATAAAAATATGAGTACTTAACTTTAATCCCAAAAACTATATTACTGATTGATTATGTGATATTTATGATATTATATGTTATGTGCCCGAAAGGAGATTGTTGTAAATGTGATATATGAACATGATGTTTTTTAGTTGTTCTAGTGATGAACCTAGTTGAGTTGTAATGGTATTAAGTTGTATGTATTGTGTAATAATATGATGAGGAGAGTTATGATAAGATCGAATATTGATGAGCATAGTAATATCTAAGGGATATATGACTTGAATCAGTGTGATGATTGTATTATGTGGAAAAAGGTAGAGGATAATGATATGCGTGAACGTTCTAGTTATAGATGGTGATGTTAGAACCTAAATTGCGGTATTTAAGAAGATAATAATATTTTTAATAATTAATGAGTAATTAAGGCTCCAATAGTGACTTTTATACATAAGAATTAAAGAGTGATTTATGTTATGATATTCTTATTTTGATATTGATAAAAAATATTATATGTATTTGATGCCCATGAGAGGCTAAATTGGTGATAATGATGGTTTACTGAATTGTGCCTATGAGTGGCTTATTTGATAATGATAACTCCTTAAAGTAATAATATGAATACTTGTTGATTGGTATTCAGACATGCTTGATATTGTTGATGTTTGGATTGTTAATGCGTGTATTAAGGATTATTGAAAATTCACTTGATGGAATTGTCTTATGACTTTAAGAGTACTTGTAAACTTGGTACATTGTATTGTTTGCTGTTATGTTGTGTAAATTTGATATTGATAATACTTGTTTATGTTGGATCGGGTACCACACCGGTATGAATATATATATGTTGGATCGGGTACCGCACCGGTACGGATATGTATATGTTGGATCGGGTACCACGCCGGTATAGATATGTGTATGTTGGATTGGGTACCATGCTGGTATGGATGTGTATATATTGGATCTGGTACCACACCGGTACGGATGTGTATATGTTGGATCGGGTACCATGCCGGTACAGATGTGTATATGTTTGATCTGGTACCATACCGGTACGAATGTGTATATGTTGGATTGGGTATCACGCCGGTACAGATATGTATATGTTGGATTGGGTACCATGCTAGTATGGATGTGCATATGTTGGATCGGGTACTACGCCGGTACGAATATGTATATGTTGTATTGGGTACCACGCCGGTATAGATATGTATATGTTGGATCGAGTACCATGCCGGTACGGTGCATGAACATAGATTGTTCCCTGTAGGTCATGACTATTTGGGCAAAAATAAGTCCCATAGCATTTGTGTACATAGTTGTGTTGAGTCTGTGGATGTTTACAATATGGTTGATGCTCTTGATGGTTATGTGGCTTGTTTGTGAGCACTGTTTGATTTGTTATTCTTGTATTATTGATTCATTGGGTATTTGATTGTGTGAGATATATTTGAAAAGGTGAAACTTTGTAGTTACATATATGTTGCTTGACTTGCTTCATTTATATGTTTTTTAATCGTAGCTTACCAAAATGACTAGTTATCATTCTTTAATATTATAATAGAGTATTTGGTTGTTAGCCCAAGAGTTTAGTGTGGGTTGTGTAAAATTATGGGTTTGTTCCTGTGAATATGAGTAATGAAAAAGATAAGGTGAATAAAGAGGAATAGTGATGTAAGATAAGGTGAATAAAGAGGAATAGTGATGTACTAGTATTGAATTATGGTTGATGGTGTGAACTAATGAGGCTAGAGTATGTTAGTAGTGAATATAATATTGATAGAGTTGGAAGAGTTAGTTGGATTTTATAACTTATATAGGTAAAGTAATAATATTATTACAACCTTAGTTGAATTATATTCCATTAAAGATGTCATGATTTATTTTCCTTAATTCTATTTTATGATTTTATGAACTAACACGGTCGACCAATGATGCCTACCAGTACCTATGGTTGTACTAAACCTACTCTTCTACATTCCTTCTTGGAGTGTAGACTAGATGCAGGTTAGTTGCAGTTACTAGATGGATGACGATATTCAGCACTAAATTCTGCACTTTCTTCCTGGCAGATGTTAGAGTCTTTGTATTATTTATTTCATTGTCAGTCTATGTTTTAATAGGTAGCTCTTATAAATGTCTGGCCAAGTCTTGGGATAGTGAAGGATATTTGTAAGAAGTATTTATAAAAAGTTTGTTTATTAGTATTTAATTTACTTTGTATTTCCTTAAAAACTTTTAGTTGGGTAGTAAGGGTTTTCCTAGCTACTTAGAATAGTGTAAGTGCCTTCATGATCCATTAATCTGGATCGTGACATGGATACTTATTGATTAGTATTCGGACATGCTTGAAATTGATGATGTCTGGATTGTTGAGACATGTATAAATGGTTTTTTAAAATTTACTTGATCGAATTGTCTTATGACTTTAAGTGTACTTGTAAACTTGATACATTGTATTGTATACTGTGAGGTAGTTGTAAATTTGATATTACTTGTTTATGGTGTATATGGTACCACGCCGGTACAGATATGTATATGGTGGATCGGGTACCACGCCGGTACAGATATGTATATGATGGATTGGGTACCACGCCGGTACGGATATGTATATGGTGGGTCGGGTACCACGCCGGTACGGATATGCATATGATGTATCGGGTACCACGTTAGTACAAATATGTATATGATATATCGGGTACCATGCCGGTATGGATATGTATATGTTAGATCGGGTACCACGCTAGTACGGATATGTATATATTAGATCGGATACCACGCCGGTATGTATATGTATATGATGGATCGGGTACCACGCTGGTACGGATATGTATATGGTGGATACCACACCGGTACGGTACATGAACATAGATTGTTCCCTGCAGGTCATGATTATTTGGGTAAAATAAGCCCCATAACATGTGTGTACATATTTGTATTGAGTCTGGGGATGCTTACAGTATAGTTGATACTTTTGATGGTATTTGGCTTATTTGTGAGTATTGTTTGATTTGTTATTGTTGTATTTTTGATCCACTGGGTATTTGATTGTGTGATATGTATTTGAAAAGGTGAAACTTTGTACTTATTTATATGTTGGTTGACTTGTTTCATTTATACGTGTTTTAATTATAGCTTACCAGAATGGCTAGTTGTCATTCTTTAATATTATAAGAGAGCATTTGGTTGTTATCCCGAGAGTTTAGTGTGGGTTGTCTATGATTACGAGTTTGTTCCTATGAATATGAGTAATGATAAAGATAAGGTGAATAAAGAGAAATAGTGATGTATTAGCATTGATTGTGGTTGATTGTGTGAATTAATGAGGCTATAGTATGTTAGTAGTGAATATAATATTAATTATGTTGAATTTTTTCTATTTAATTTGGTATTTTATTAATAATCATCAAATGATAATGGACTAACCCATTATACAATTAAGAGCCCAATACTATTTGACATACTCGGTCCAACCCAGATCCATTTAAAACATATACAGGCTGTAGGGTTTCCTAAAACATCCACTTTCTTAATATCTATTAGCTTCACGCCTCCTCGCAAGATGGATCTTTTCTTTTTCAACCGTGAGTTCCACCGCCTTCTTCTTTGGATCATCAACCAGGTGCCATCTTCTTCAGTATAAATATTATTACAACCTTAGTTGAAAGACATCATGATTTATTTTTCTTAATTCTATTTTATGATTATATGGACTAAAATGATCGGCCGATGATGCCTATCAGTACGTGTGGTTGTACTGACCCTACTCTTCTACATACCTTCTTAGGGTGTAGATTAGATGCAGGTTAGTTTGCAGTTACTAGATGGATGAAGATATTCAGCACTAACTTCTAAACTTTCATCTTGGCAGATGTTAGAGTCTTCGTATTATTTATTTTATTGTCAGTCTATGTTGTAGTAGATAGCTCTTGTACATGTCTAACCAAGTCTTGGCATAGTGAAGGACACTTATAAGAAGTTTTATTAAAAAAAATTATTTATTAATTTTTAATTTACCTTATTATGTTTAATCCAGTATCCCCTTAAAACAGAAGTCTTCCACATATTTTTAGTTAGGTAATAAAGGTTCTCCTAGTTGCTTAGAATAGCGTAGGTGCCCACACGGTCCAGTAGTTTGGGTCATGGCATTTTACTTCTTGATGAAAATAAAATAGAAAAAAGCAACAACTATTATCAAACGAATAAATACTAAAAAATACATTCAAAAGGAAGATAAATTTAGGAAGAGTCATTTATTAATAAGCAATAATGAAGCCTCTTTTGTATTACTCATATGTGTATTTTCTCCATAGAGTATCAAATACACACTATCAACATTAATAAATTATCAACAAGTTAATTTATTAGATAATTATATGACAACACACAATCGAAAATCGCTACTTTTTTCTGGAATAAAACATCAATAACATGAAACATCCTTAAATTAACATAACCCTTAAACACATCTAAAGTCCAGAACAATGAATTGAGGCCCTCAACATTCAACCCTTCCATCAATTCCTCAAACAAATTCAAAATTCCAAAATTTAAACCTGTCAAGAAATGGACCTTGGGCCTAACTCAACCTCAAAAGCTAGCTCATGAGGGGAGGATTGCCCAAATCCTTATACGGAGACCAATTACCCATTCATTTTCCAATGTGGGATACTTAACACTCTCTCGCACACTCAGACCTCGTTAACTAGAGCATGGAAAACATAATATGGGGCCCAACATCGGTGAATAATGATTTGGGATGGGCCTGACTCTGATACCATGTGGGAAATATAGGTTAATAATATTATTGAATTGTTGTAACTACATTATTACATTGAGGCTCTATTTATAGACACTATATTTCAATACTTTTCCTAATAGGACACTACATTATAATCCCTTTCCAAGTAGGATTCTATATGATATTCCTATTCCTACTCATATTCTAACAAAATCCTTCTATCTTAAATTTATAGCCTCAAAAAATGAAGAATTCCATTTCATATTCATACCCCAATGAAAAAATATTCTGATTAAAGCGATACAAGTTTAAATGTTATATTTAAATTCACTTTCTTTTAATTGAAAAAAAATAATAAAGCAACATTAGGATCCTCCCTTAAGCTATTAAGCATTTCAGTAACTCAATATGAGTACACCTCAATGTATTGTTGGTAAACTTAATATTATTCATCTAGGTGTTTATAATTTGTTAGTTAAAACTAGAATCTAACAAAAAAATATAAATAAAAATATTTTGATAGTATTCCAAAATGATTGGCACACTTTAAATCACCGATTTTAGTATAAAAACAACTGTACTCAAATTGTAAAAATAAGGGTAGAAAAGGCAAAAAATGACGAAAGAAATAGACTTCGCAGAAGTACTAACCTCGTAGAGAAGAGCAAACAATATTTGATTAGGTGGAAGGAAGAAGAAGATGCGGTGAAAAGCATCCTTTATTTTTCAAGGCTAAGTATAAGAAAAGAGAGAAGCAAAGTGCAGAATAGAGAGGTAAAGTACGTTGAGAAATGACTTGAAAAAAATATTCTAGTAGGAATTTGAGGGGCAATTTTATCATTTAATAAGTTAATGCTTGTATTAAAATAATTTGTATTACTAATACATAAAAAAAAGATGGTGTCAGTAATACATAGCTTAATGCACAATAGAGTGTTTTACCACTAATGCAAGCTTTAGTTATACATAGGCACCAAAAAAGTACTAAACAAGATACTAGTAGTACACAAGAGTAATTCATGCAGTGACAGAGCTAAAATTTTCATTGAGGATTTCAAATCATAAAAAATAAACATACAAAAAAATAATAAACTTTACTACTAAAAAACAACAGAATACATCATCACAACTATACTCGACGAGACTTGAAATGTTTTTGCAATAGAATTACTCAAAATATTAATAGATACGTCTTTTATACATAAGGCATCAAGCAACCACTCAAAAATTCATCATTCATATAATTTCTCAAAACATTCTTAGTAAATCAGTACAGAAAAGACTCTTTCAAATGATGCAGTAACAACCGATAAAAGCAAAATAAATTTCACTGAGCGAAATACAAGAGAAAATTTAAGTGCTTTTTGTCTTAACTAGTTTTCTTGAGAGAAACAAAGTCCATGTAATTAGATAATCTTTCATCAATATCACGAACATCAATATTATAACCAGCAAGTTGATTCTCAAGAGCACCCATACTAAACTCATCAAAATCATCAGGATATAATTTTGCCATTCTCATTATCTTCCTAATATTAAAATTAGGAAATGTATCACTTGAATTCAAACAAGCAACTCCATGAAGAAAATTAATAGCCACCTCATTGAAATGATCATTGAGTTTCTGAAGTTGCCAATCAATAATTTTCAAAATACTTCAGCATAATAACAATGTAAGACGGTATAATCAACAGGTCTATGTCGTGATTTTTTAAAATTAACATATTATAGGTGCATTTTAATATTATAATATATTATATGCATCAAATTTAATTTTTAGTTGAATATTATTGGTTGTTGCACTTCTTCTTTAATATTAGTGTCTCATTAGCCATTATGACCTATGTTTAATGTTTGCAGTAATACACCTAACATGTGCCTTATTTGTGCAATAGTTTTACTAATATTCTTTATGGCATATTACATTTACTCCCTCACATAAATGGGTTTAAAGAGCATGAATGTGCATTCTTCTTATGACTGATATGGCTATTATCTTGTTGTAACTCTCATAGTTATTAGTGTTATTAGTTTCTTGTAATAAATTTTGTAACCTAAGACTATTGATCTTTCCTCTTTACTATCGTTTAGTCATTCTTATTCGTTATAAACATGAAATAGAGTGCACAAAAGAGAGTAATTATATTAGTGAAAGAGAGAGTTGTGACAAAGAAAAATATTTTAAATCTACAACTATATTCACTGTATAAAAGAGAATTTTAATATGTTGAAGGAATATATGCTTGTGGTAGAGCTTTGAACTCTTTAACTAATTCAGAGATGCTTGAATTATACATCATAATGGGATGTTGTATTCTAAGATACTATTGGATTGGTGTAGATTATACCGCAGTAGGCTTGAATCTCCTTAAAGAGAGTGAGATATTCATGCCTTAGCTTGAATATTTATTTATTATTTTTATTTAATTTATTTTTAACTCTAATTATTATAATTTGGGTATATCACACCAACATATATGACTCATTCAAATAGGTTATTAAAATTTTATATTTGATACAAAATGTTGATACCTTACCAATAAGTGCATCCCATCCATCATCCATTCGCGTTTACAACCTTCTGTTTGCCAACTATTAGCATATATAACATTTACAATGTCCTACTTGTTCTGTTGTAAGAATTTATTAAGCTCATTTGTGATTCCTGAGATATCTTTCATAAAGTGAAGTATAAAGCAATCGTAAATATTTGACAAGCTTAGAGAAATTTCATTGTCTTAGCTCTTTTATCTGTAGAATATGCATCAATAGCAAGTGCATCAAGAACATCAATAATAGAATCAAACATAAGAATAAAATTGCTAAAAGATTTGTGGTGAGATTTCCAGCGAGAATCGTCAGCTCTTATAAGATCAGATCTTGATGCAGGCCTATACTGATTGTAAATTCACTCATATCTAATGTCTCTTGAATTATTCCTTTTTAAGAATCTCAAAATTCATTCATATGCTTAAAATAAGCTCCCAACACATTCAAAATATTTGAAACCAATAATACAAGCTTCCCACTTGAATATATTTTTTAGAAACGACAATCAGAGTTAGTTGAAGTTGATGAGTAAAATAATGAATAGAATAAGCTAAGATATTTTCTTGCCTAATCAATATTTTAAGGTCATTCATCTCACCTTGCATATTGTTATATCGGATTTAAAAATCTGTATGTTTCAACCCAAACTTCAATACTAAGTTCAAGAATAACTTTGAAGAACTACAGTTAAGTTACAACAACTTCAAACACAAGTCCAAATGAATAATCAAATAAACTATGAAAATGAAGTGTTTATCAACTTTAAGAAAAAGATGAAGCAGAAAATTGTAGAATCCTAGTCCACCGAATGTACGGTGTGTCCTTAAGAAAATTATTTCCCCAAGTACATGAGGTTATAGAATAATCCTCTCAAGATAAAATGAATCACTTCAACAAAATATCGGTACCTCAAATTCTATCGAACTACGAACGGACCTAATGGAAGTAAATCAAACATGAGTTTTTTCAAGAAAGAGGAGAATTTATTATTCAAAATTCCACGTCTGTACTTGAGGAAAAATTCAAGTATTTATAGCCATCAAGGTGTAGTTTCTTGAAGAGAAGTTGTAATACCCCGTATTTCTCTAGCTTAATTTAACTCTCAGTACATGAGTTATTCTATATAATTTTTCTAAATACTCAGTATTTTTTAGTTTAAAGCTTACCACTGTATAGGAAATTTAGTCAGCTTTCCAATGATATAAAGTTCCCCCAAATCTGATATTCGTGCGAAGAGTTATAACATATTTTGTAAAATAGTGTGCTAATTTGGCAATCAGCGCGTTGCAGAGGCAGTCCAAATGGCAATTGTCATTTTACACTGTTACATCGTGATCCCACCATGTCACACCAGCATTCATTTTCCCAATTGTCACTTTCCAGTGTGACTCCGCGATCATGGTGTGTCGCGCCAAGGGGTAAATTCGCAACAGTGAAGCTCTGCGATTGTACCGCATCGGGCCAAGCTCCTAGTTCCCAATTTTCAATTTCTAATGACATGGTGTGATAGCACCGCATCGCACCAGGGGCCTTTTTCAGAAAATTTTGATGAAAATTAAAAGTTTCATCCAGGGTTAAACTAGTCTTTTCTATGATTTTAATACACTTAAATATGGAATTTAATCCCTAAAAATGTTTTAAACCCATTCTTTATTAACTTTTCCCCAAAATCAACAAGATCTCTCTCAATCAGCAAACCTTAATCTTCAAGAAATCAAGAGCAATCCTCAAGAAAATCACCAAGAGCTTCAAGAATTAAAATATCCAGGTATGTTAGGTGTTGATCTATGTTTTCCTTTCACCTATAGAGTCCTAGAATCCATTTTTAAAACTACAAGATTATTGATTCATGATTTACATGCTTGAAATCGGATTGTATTCATGTTTATGACATTAATTGAGTTTCAATCCATGATTAATTGTAGATTCCATGAAATTGAAATAGCATATATACTGAATTGTGTAATACCCATGTTATAATCCTTGAATTAGTAAGTTTGGGTATTGTACTTACAATGTTTACATGTTGTCCACGATTTTATGCATTAAGTTGTGCTCCCCATGTGTTTGATGGAATGTTCATGTGAATTAAATGGTGAAATCATGACATGCCAGCATATATATAAGCTTATGCCCTACAAGTGTTTGATAAAAGGTCCCTATGAATGAATTATGAACAAGTGGACATTGTTATGCTTTTCAAGATCATGTTATGCTTTACTTTTCATGCTATCGAGTCCTGGGGGTATTTAATACCCGACTTCTAGCTATTTACCTAGAGTTACAGTAGTTACAGAGTAATCTTAGTCATGTCACGAAACAGTAGTACTCAGTCAGTTACAGAACTCAGTGAACTCAGTCCAGTTCAGTCAGTCAGTCAACACGATCAGTAATAGTACAGTAAAATCCAATACAGTCTAGCAATCAGTTCACGGTCTATTCAGTTGGGTGTAGGATTCAACATTGAGTGAACCCAAAGATGTGGGCTCACCTTCTAGTAGAGGGTGTGATCCTTAGAAGTAGTCCTTACATTCCAAAACTACGTAGCCAACATAGATTGAGACATCAACCTTCCAGTTGAGGGTTGATGAGGTGTTTTAATTTGCCAGTTGAGGGTTCCACCATTCTCATTAGAGTACCTGCTAGATAAGGGTAACTCTTCAGCTTGTCTTTACCCGTGTCGCGGTACTGACACCCTTCCAACTAGGGTTATAGGTTGGACCCCAGTTATCTTATTTAGGGCATGTTGGTTAGATGATTACCTCCCACAGTCTCAATTTCAGTCTCAGTATATAACTTAGTTCAGTTCTACAGAATCAGGACTGTCAGATACAGTCACTCAGCTATCAGTAATTCAGTTATTAGTAATCTCAGATATCAGTTACTTAGTTATCAAAAATTAGTACTTAGCTTCAGCAAAATCTCAGATATAGTATATACGTATATGCACAGTATTGCATACTCAGTATTTACAGTAGTTTCAATTATCCATGTACTCTCATATTCAGTTACTCTATATCATTCAGTCGGTTATTGTTCATGCATATGAACCCTTGCATTCAACTTTACCTTATCTAGCATACTAGTACATTCCATGTACTGACGCATACTCTTCCTTTGCATTATGATGTCTCATATCATAGGTTCGAACGCTCAGGTTCCTGACCGCGCATAGATAGATTCAGTTATCAGTAGTAGTTTCAGTAGATAGTCCTTATCTATCGAGGATATGCATTTACTTCAGTATTTTTAATAGCTTCAACATTTCAGTAGTCAGAGTTAGTTTGGGGCTTGTCCCATCAACTCCACATTCAGACAATTCAGTTAGAGGCTTTTCAGACTAGACTAGTACAGACAATATTTTAGATTCAGCTATTTTATCAGATACTATTATTTATCAGTATTCAGATTATGAACCATATGTTATTTTAGCCTATTATTCCGCAGTATTTTAGTATTAATATTCAGTGCTCACAGTAGGTACTAGTCATGGGTTAGCTTGTGGTCCTTCGAGGTCGTAAGCATCGTTTGTCATTTGGGGTATAGACTCGAGGCTTTAAAAATTTGGTATCAGAGCCAAAGGTTCAACAGAGTCCTAGGGATTCTGAAAGCCGTGTCTAGTAGAGTCTTGTGCATGGGTGTGTAGCGAGCCACACTTATGGGCAAGAGGCTATGAGGCATTTTTAGGAAAATTTTCCCTTCTTTCAGTATTCATGTCGTGAGAGTGAGCATGAGCTCTACTTAAACTCTCAGTCTAATCCTTTTCTTTCTTCCATTTATAGAACATGTCTCCTATAAAGACTAACGAAAGAAGAATAGGAAACCAGTCAACACCTCAGCTCATTCTGGCAGATCCCCTGGGCGTGCATGTCTCCCATGCAGAATTCAAAGTTGCGTTTACTACTCTAGCCAATTCCGTAGCAGCTCAGAAAAAATGACCAACTTCTATTCAGGCCAACCCAGTGGCCAATACTGCCGTAGCTAATATTTAGGACTTCACCCGAATGAATCCTCCCCTCTTCTCAGGATCTAAGATAGAAGAAGATCCACAGGAGTTCCTCGATCAGGTTCAGAAAGTCACAGATATCATGGGAGTGACTTCCAGTGAGAGTGCTGAGTTAGCTTCCTATCAACTACAAGATGTAGCTTATACTTGGTTTAAGTAGTGGAAAGTAGACAGGGGCACAAATGTAGATCCCATGGAGTGGAAAGAGTTTACTACATCTTTTCTAGATAGATTCTTTTCCTTAGAGCTAAGAGAAGCCAAGGTGTTAGAGATCATCAATCTCAGGCAAGGTAGCATGAGTGTGAAAGAGTATTCTCTCAAGTTTGTTCAGTTATCCAAGTATGTTTCCCATATAGTAGCAGACAGTAGGTCCACAATGAGTAAGTTCGTATATGGGGTATCAGAAAGTATGGTTAAGGAGTGCAGAATAGTGATGTTTATTAAGGAGATGTATATATCCAGGCTTATTATTATGCTCAGAAAATAGAAGAGGCTAAGAATAAAAAGAGAGAGAGAGAGGGAAAATAAGAGATCTAGAACAAGTAGCTTTAATTTCACTCGGCCTAAGTCAGAAAACGGTAACCGTTCCCAGTTCCATCCAAAGTCCTTAGTTCTAGCTCCGTCCTCAGCCAGTGCTCCAGTACATAAGTTTAGAAATGGTAACAAAGATAGGTCACCAGGATCTAAATATCAGGGTAGTGTCAGTAGTGCTCGAACAAATCCTATTTGTCAAAAATATGGTAGAAACCATCAGGGTGTCTATTTAGCTGGTAGTGATATTTGTTTTGGGTGTGGCAAGCCAGGACAAAAAATTAGAGATTATCCTCAGTCAGGTTCTCAGGGTTAGTATAATCATCCTTCAGCTTAGTCTGGTCGCCCGAATCAACAGGGTGACACTTCCAGTGCCACCAGCGGGCAACACCCAAATAGGCTTATGCACTTTAGTCTCGACAAGATCAGAAAATTTTTCCTAATATGGTCACTGGTATGTTACAAATATTTTATTTATATGTTATTGCCTTATTATATCTAGGAGCTTCTTTGTCTTTTGTAACTCCTTACATAGCAGTCAACTTCAAGGTCAAACCATAAATCTTAACAGAACCTTTCTCAGTCTCTACCCCAGTGGGTTAGTCTCAGAAAGTTACTTCAGTAGACTTAGTAGAGTTATAGATAACGGATTTTGACGCCATTCTTGTCATGGAATGGCTCCATTCATGTTATACCTCAGTTGATTGTAGAAATAGAATTTTTTATTTTTAGTTTCCAAATAAACCAGTCCTTGAGGGTCAGTTAATTTCATACCTTAGGGCGAGAAGAATGATATCCAAGGGATGTGTCTATCATCTTATGCAAGTCAAAGACTCTAGTTCAGAGACTTCTAATCTTGAGTCAGTTCTAGTAGTAAATGAATTCTCAGATATGTTTCCTAAAGATTTTCCTGGAGTTCCTCCCGAGAGGTAAATTGACTTTGGAATAGACCTTCTTCCAGATACTCAGCCTATATTTATCCCACCATACAAAATGGCTTTAGCTAAACTCAGAGAATTAAAAGAACAGTTAAAGGACCTTTTAGATAAGGGGTTATTCATCAGACCCAATATTTCCCCGTGGGGCGCGCCAGTCTTATTTGTTCATAAGAAAAATGGTTCTCTTAGAATGTGTATAGACTACCATCAGTTGAAAAAAGTCACAGTCAAGAATAAATACCCACTTCCTAGAATCGATGACTTGTTCGACCAACTTAAGGGTGCCAGTTACTTTTCTCAGATAGACCTTACATCCAGCTATCATTAGCTCAGAGTCAGAGAATGTGACATTCTGAAAATAGCCTTCAAAATTCAATATGGTCACTTTGAATTCCTAGTCATGTTATTTGGTCTTACCAATGCCCCAACAACTTTCATGGACTTGATGAACCGAGTGTTCAAGTAGTACTTGGACATGTATGTTATAGTCTTCATCGATGACATTCTTGTCTATTCTTGTAGAGAAAATGATAATGCAGACCACCTCAGAATCATACTTCAGACTCTCAGTGCCTATCAGTTGTTCGCCGAATTTAGTAAGTGTGAATTTTGGCTAAGGTCAGTAACATTCCTTGGTCATATTATTTCCAGTGATGGCATTAGAGTTGATCCTCAAAAGACCGAGGTAGTGAGAAACTCACCTAGACCCATTTCTCTATCAGATATAAGGAGCTTCTTGGGTTTAGCTAGCTATTACTATCAGTTTGTTGAAGGGTTTTCATCTATCACATCCCCTATATCAAGATTGACTCAGAAGAAAGTCAAGTTTCAGTGGTCAGATTCTTGCGAGAAGAGTTTTCAAGAGTTAAGGACTCGAATCACCTAAGCCCCAGTTTTGACTTTACCAGATAGTTCAGAAGGGTTTGTTGTGTACTGTGATGCATCTAGAGTAGGTTTGGATTGTGTTCTCATGCAAAGAGGTAAGGTCATAGCTAATGCCTCTAGACAACTTAAGCCTCATGAGAAGAATTACCCTACCTATGATCTTGAGTTAGCAGCTGTAGTGTTTACCTTAAAGATTTGGAGGCATTATTTGTATGAGGTACATGTTGATGTGTTCACAGATCACAAAATCTTGCAGTAAGTGTTGTCTCAGAAAGATTTGAATCTGCACCAAAGAAGGTGGTTAGAGTTGTTGAAAAACTATGACATGAGTGTTCTGTACCATTCGGGCAAGGCCAATATAGTGGCTAATGTTCTTAGTAGGTTTTCTATGGGTAGTGTTGCTCGTGTTGAGAATGGTTAGAAGAAGTTAGCTTAATAAGTTCATCAACTTGCTCGACTAGGTTTCCTCTTAGTCGATTCAGCAGACAACAATGTATGGGTGCAGAATAGTTCAGAATCATCTCTAGTTTCCAAAGTAAAGGAAAAATAGGATAGAGATCCCAGTCTAGTTAAGTTGAAAGAGTCAGTTAGAGATCAAAAAATAGAGGTTTTCTCCCAAGGGGGAGATGGTGTGTTGCGTTGCCAGGGTCGGTTATGTGTGCCAGGTATAGATGACTTGAGGTAATGAATTCTTTCAGAAGCGTATAGTACGCATTACTCAATTCATCTAGGGGCCACTAAGATGTACCGCGATTTGAGGGAATATATTGGTGGAGTCGGATGAAGAGGGAAGTTGCAGAGTTTGTAGCTATGTGCTATACTTGTCAGCAAGTTAATATTGAGCACCAAAAACCTAGTGGGTCCATACAGGAGTTCAGTATTCCCACATGGAAATGGGAAGAAGTAAACATGGACTTTGTGATGGGTTTGCCTCGAGCTCATCGCCAGCATGATTCTATATAGGCTATTGTAGATAGGATGACCAAATCAGCTTATTTCTTTCTAGTTCATACCTCTTATTCAGCCGAGGACTACGCCAAACTCTATATCAGAAAGGTGGTCAAGTTACACGGAGTCCCAGAAGCCATCATCTTAGATAAAGGTACCCAGTTTACCTCTCAATTTTGGAAAGCATTCCAAAAGGGTCTTGGTACCCAAGTCCACCTCAGTACAACTTTTTCCCCTCAGACAGGTTGTTAACCAGAAAGGATCATTCAGACTCTAGAAGATATGTTAAGAGCATGCATTTTTGATATTAAATGTAGTTGGTATGACCACTTGCCTTTGATTGAATTCTCATATAATAACAACTATCATTCAAGTATTTAGATGGCTCCTTTGAAGCTCTTTATGGTAGGAGATGTAGATCTCCAATTGGTTGGTTCAAGGTAGGTGAGGCCGCAGTGGTCGGACTTGACTTAGTTTTTGATGCCTTAGAGAAGATTCAGTTGATCAGAGAAAGGCTTAGGTTATCCCAAAGCCGATAGAAATCATATGCAGATGTGAGGAGAAAAGATCTTGAGTTTGAGATTGGTGATTTTATGTACTTGAAAATCTCTCCCATGAAGGGAATAAAGCAGTTCGGAAAGAAGGGAAAGCTCAGTCCTCGATATGTCGATCCTTATTGAATTCTCAGCCATTTTGGAAGGGTAGCTTACGAGCTTGATTTGCCTTCAGATCTAGCTTCAGTGCACCCAGTATTCTACGTCTCCTTGATAAAGAAAGGCATTGGTGACCCAGTAGTCATAGTTCCCTTAGAGGGAGTAGATATTCAGAATGATCTTTCTTTCGAAGAGGTTTCAGTCTAAATCCTTGATCACCAGATTCGCAGACTGAGGAACAAAGAAGTTCCCTTGGTCAAAGTTCTTTGGCGGAATCAGTCCATTGAGGGAGCTACTTGGAAAACAGAAGAAGATATACGGACCAAGTATCCTCACCTCTTCTCCATAAATCTAGACACAACTTAAGGGTAATAGTATTCCTTAGTTTTACTCAGTTACATGTTCATTTACAGTTATAAACTTGGTATTCCTTACTGTTGTGTATTCAGTCATGCATTCATGAATCAGTTCAGCCATGTACTCATGCATCAGATATGCATGTTCAGCATGAAAACTCAGCTTATCAGTAGCTTCAATCATGTATTCCATGCATCAAATATGCATGTTCAGTATATAAACTCAGTCTATTAGTATTTCTCATCTTAATCAGTCTCATTCGAGGATTAATTTTCCCAAGGGGGAGATATTGTAATACCTCGTATTCCCCTAGCTTAATTTAACTCTAAGTACATGAGTTATCCTATATAAATTTTTCTAAATACTCAATATTTTTCAGTTTATAGCTTACCACTATGTAGGAAATTTAGTCAGCTTACCAATGATATAAAGTTCGCCCAAATCCGACATCCGGGCGAAGAGTTATAGCATATTTTGTAAAATAATGTGCCAATTTGGCAATCAGTGCATCGCGGAGGCAGTCCAAATAGCAATTTTCATTTTCCAGTGTTCCATCGTGATCCCATCACTTCGCGCCACCAGCAATTTTCCTAATTGTCACTTTATAGTGTGATTCCGCGATCATGGGACATCGCGTCAAGGGGTAAATTCGCATACAGTGAAGCTCTGCAATTGTACGGCGTCGCGCCAAGATCCCTATTCCTAATTGTCAATTTCCAGTGACACGGTGTGATAGCGCCGCGTTACGCCAGAGGCCTTTTTTGGAAAATTTTGATGGAAATTAAAAGTTTCATCCAGGGTTAAACTAGTCTTTTCCATGATTTTTGTACGCCCAGATATGGGATTTAATCCCTAAAAACATTTTAAACTCATTCTTAATTAATTTTTCCCCAATATCAACAAGTTCTCTCTCAATTAGCAAACCCCAATCTTCAAGAAATCAAGAGAAATCCTCAAGAAAATCACCAAGAGCTTCAAGAATTAAAATACCTAGGTATGCTAGGTGTTCATCAATGGTTTTCTTTCACCCATAAAGTCCTAGAATCCATTTTAAAACTACAAGATTATTGATTCATGATTTACATGATTGAAATTGGATTGTATTCATATTCATGAAATTAATTGAGTTTCAATCCATGATTAATTGTAGAATCCATGAAATTGAAATAGCATATATATTGAATTGTGGAATTCCCATCATATAATCCTTGAATTAGCAAGTTTGGGTGTTGTAGTTACAATGTTTACATGTTGTCCATGATTTTATGCATTAAGTTGTGCTCCCCATGTATTTGATGGAATATCCATGTGACTTAAATGGTAAAATCATGACATGCTAGCATATGTATAAGCTAATGCCCTACAAGTGTTTCATAAAAGGTCTCTACGAATGAATTATGAACAAGTGGACAATGTTATGCTTTTCAAGATCATGCTATTCTTTACTTTTCATGCTATCGAGTCCTGGGGATATTTAATACCCAACAATCTAGGTATTTACCTAGAGCTACAATAGTTACATATTAGTCTTAGTCATGTCACAAAACAGTAATACTCAGTCAGTAACAAAACTCAGTGACCTCAATTCAGTTGAGTCAGTCAGTCGACACGATCAGTAACAGTTCAGTCAAATCAATACAGTCTAGCAATGTAACGCCCTAAGTCTAGTACCCTGGATGCTACATGGTGCTAAAAATACCAAAGGACCACAAGCTAACCCATGACTGATATCTATAACTGAGCACTAGATAATAGTAATATTGTAATAACAATATAACTAAAATAAATGCAAAAATCTGGCGAAAAACTTGCCATAAGGTTCAAATACTAAAAAATACTAAATAAAATAATGTTTGAACAAGATATGATAATACCAAGACTGAAATAACTGTCTGATCATGCTATAGTTTGAAAGCCTCTAAACTGTCTAAACTGCAGAGTTTATGGGACACATCCCCAACTAACTCCATCTACTGAAAATAACTAAGTACTAAAATACTAAAAGAATGAAATAATCATGTCCTTGAAATATGAGGGATCACTACTGACTCTGACTACTGATATCTGAGCTGCTAAGCGTGATTGGGAACATTAGCATCCAAACCTATGGTATAAAACATCATAGGACAAAAGAAAAGTATGCATCAGTACGTGAGAATGTACTGGTACGTAAAGTGAGGTAAGTATGAATTCAAGGGTTCATACGCATGAACTACATTGACTAAATAAATGGGACATGACACTTCTTAAACACATGAGCACAATCAACAATTCATAATACTATCATTGAGGGATTTCATGAAGCATTGCAAGTCATAAGCTTACACATGAATAGGAACGCATGCTAACATATCATAAGTTCACAAATCCATACTTATGAGCATTCCACAAAATCATTACAAGACATAGCTATAGCATGAGAGTCAATTTGAACATGTGGGTACATCATAAGTTCATCATATAGCTCACAAATAGGTTATAATGCACAATTCTTATTCATTTAGGCATTTTAACAAACACATGGAAGGGATAACCTTTTCTAGGGCTTAAATCAACAATTAATACATCATGCTCATATCAAGCACTTCAAATTTAAGGATTTCAATGCACATACTAGCATGAAGTCATGAGAATTCAATAAAGATTCAATCTTGGAAATCATATCACAACATAAACATGTGTATAATCAAACCCACAACATGAAATTCAAAATTCATATTTTGAAAAGGGTTTCTTGAATTCAAAGGGTGAAAGGGACCCTTGGATGAACACTTTACATACCTTGGTTGACAAATTTCTTGAATATTAATGAAAGAAAGCTTGTGTTCTTGAATTGAAATTAATCACCTAGGGTTTCTTTTTCTTGAGCACTTGTGAAATAATGAATGTATTTATCCAAAAGAGGGATAAATTTCATGTTATGAAGGTTGAAGGTCGGGGGAAAATAACCTGATTACCCTTAAGGATGCGATCATTTAATGACTAAAACTGGGAACTAACGCATTTGGCGATGTGGCGCATCAATGGTATCAATGCGATACTCGAAGCATCATTCCATGATCGTGCCATGTCTCAATACTTTTGACTGGCAACCTGGAACAATATTAACCAACACGATGGGCGATGTAGCGTGCCAAGATCGCGTTGGTCCACTATGTTGTACTTTCAAATATGGTCTAAACGAGGTCCAAAAAATCCAAAACTTGTTCGAGAATACCTATTGACTTTCCTGATCATGAATTAACAAAAATATAGACCCTTAAAGGATATTAAGGTCGTGAAATGAGATTGCCAACTTTCGAAGGCTAAAAAATAAACTAAGTCTGGAAACTTAGCTAGAATTTTTCTAAGTCTGGGTCCCCTTGACAACCTTAAAGGACTGAATTAAGCAAGGAATTTCACGGGGTCTTACAATATCTCTCCCTTGGGAATATTTGTCCTCGAATGAGACTGGCTAAGATGGGAGAAATGATAAGCTGAAGTACATACTGAACATGAACAACTGGAACATGATTACATGACTGAAATTACTGATTTACCAAAATTCATACTGAGCATGCATATCTGATGCATGATTTCATGACTGATCTAATACACGAATGAATGACTGGGTGTAGTGATAAGCTGATCATGCATATCTGATGCATGAATACATGACTGAACTGACTCATGAACATGCGACTGAACATGTAATGGTAAAATATACCGAGTTTGAAATGGAAAACTGAGCATGAAACTGAATACCAAGTTTGTAACTAAAATTTGAACATAAAACGAAATAAGCTTAAGGAAATCTATTACCTTGGGCTGAGTCTGAATTTGTAGAGAAGAGGTGAGGATACTTGGTCCGCATGCCTACTTCTTCTTCCCAAGTATCTCCCTCAGTGGACTGATTCAACCAAAGAACTTTGACTAGAGAGACTTCTTTGTTCCTCAGTCTGCGGGTCTGATAGTCAAGAATTTTGACTGAAATTTCTTCGTAAGAAAGACTGTTCTGAATATCTATGCCCTGAATAGGGACTACAACTACTGGGTCACATATGCACTTCTTAATCAAGGAGACATGGAACACTGGATGCACTAAAGCTAGATTTGAAGGTAACTCGAGCTCATAAGCAACTTTGCTGAAGCGACTGAGAATCTTGAAGGGACCGACATATCGGGTACTGAGCTTTCCCTTATTGCCAAACCTCTTCACTCCCTTCATGGAAGAGACTTTCAGGTACATATAATCACCAATATTGAACTCGAGATCCTTTTTGTGCACATCTGCATATGATTTCTATCTACTCTGAGCTATCTTGACTAAACTGGGATCTCTATCCTACTTTTCCTTCACCTCAGAAACTAAAGATGATTCTGAACTACTATGTACCCATATACCACCTTCTACTGAATCGACTAAGCGTACACCTAGTCTGGCTAACTGATGAACTTCCTAGGATAACTTTTTCTTACTGTCCTCAACATGAGAAACACTACCCATAGACAGTCTACTGAGAGAATAGCCACTACATTAGCCTTGCCTGGATGATAAAGGACATTCATGTCATAATCCTTCAAAAGCTCTAACCATCTTCTCTGACAGAGATTAAGATCTTTTTGTGAGAACATGTACTAGAGGATTTTTTAATTATGTGAACATATCTACATGCACCCAATACAAGTAGTGTCGTAGTGCCTCCAAATCTTTAACACAAAGACTATTGCTGCTAAGTCAAGATCATGAGTCAGATAATTCTTCTTATGGGGCTTAAGCTATCTGGAGGTGTAGGTTATGACCTTACCATGCTGCATGAGGACATAACCCAAACCTACCCTGGATGCATCACAGTACATGACATACCCATTTGGACATAGGGGATGCAATAGACAAAAATCCCAAAACTCTTCTCGCATGAATCTGACCACTAGAACTTGACTTTCTTCTGAGTCAATCTGGACATAGGGGATGCAGTAAATGAAAATCCCTCAACAAATCATCTATAACAGATAGCCAAACCCAAGAAACTCCTGATATCTAATGGAGTGATGGGTCTAGGCCAATTTCTTACTGCCTTGGTCTTTTGAGGATCAACTCTAATGTCATCATCGAAAATGATATGACCAAGGAATGTTATTGACCTTAGCCAAAATTTGCACTTACTAAATTTGGCGAATGACTGATGATTTCTGAGAATCTGCAATACTATTCTGAGATGGTCTGTATGATTATGCTCACTACGAGAATAGACAAGAATGTCATCTATGAAGACTATGAAGAATATGTCCAAGTACTGATTGAACACACGATTCATCAAGTCCATGAAAGTTGCTGGAGCATTGGTAAGACCAAATGACATAACTAAGAAATCGAAGTGACCATACCAAGTTCAGAAGTCCATTTTTGAAATATCACATTCTCTGACTCTGAGATGATGATAGCCTGATCTGAGGTCTATCTTAGAGAAGTAACCGGAACCCTGGAGTTGGTCAAACAAGTCATCGATTCTGGAAAGTGGATACTTATTCTTGACTGTAACTTTATTGAACTGATGGTAGTCTATGCACATTCTGAGAGAACCATCTTTCTTGCGCATGAATAGATTGGGTGCACCCCACGGAGACACACTGGGTCTGATAAATCCCTTATCTAAGAGATCCTTTAACATCTCTTTTAATTCTTTGAGTTCTGCTGGTGCCATTTTGTATGGTGGAATAGATATGTGCTGAGTATCTGGAAGAAGATCGATACCGAAGTTTATTTACCTTTCGAGAGGAATTTTGGGATGATCCTCTGGAAACACATCTGAATATTCATTCACTACTGGGACTGGTTTAAGACTGGGAGTTTTGGAACTAGAGTCCTTAACTCAAACAAGATGATAGACACATCCCTTGGATATCATTTTCCTTGCCCTTAGGTAGGTAACAAGCTGACCCCTGAAGGATGAAGTATTACCCCTTTACTCTAAGATGGGTTCATAAAAAACTATAACTAGATAACTCTATTTCTACAGTCGGCTGTGGCATAGCAGGAATGAAGCCAATGCATGCCGAGGATGACATCAAAATTAGTCATCTCTAATTCAACTAAGTCTGTTGAAGTGACTTTCTGAGATACCAAAATTGGTTAGTTCATGTATACCCGTGGGGCTATGATAGTTTTACCCATAGGGGTAGATACTAAGAAGGGCTCTGCTAGAATTTCTGGACTGACTCCAAAATTAACTCCTATATAAGGAGTAACAAAAGACAAGAAAGCTCCTGGATCTAGCAAAGCATAAACATGTATATGAAAGATCTCTAACGTACCATTGACCACATCAGGAGAATTCTCCTGGTCCTATCGGGACTAAAGAACATAAATTCTATTTGGGCATTGCCCACTGGTAGCGCTAGAAGTGGCACCCTACTAATTCAAGCGATCGGATTGAGCTGAGAAACGGTTAGGCTGACCCTAAAAACCTGACTAAGGACAATCTCTGACTCTGTGTCCTAGCTTGATACATCCTAAACAAACATCACTACCAGCTCTGTAAATACCCTGATGGTTTTTGCCATAAGTCTGACAAAGAGGATGATTTTGGGCACTGCAAACACTGCTCTGAGACTTAGAGCCTGGAGCCCTATCTTCGTTACCATTCTTGAACTTAGGAACTGGATGAGGAAAGAGATGGAACTGAGGACTTTGGGCGTAACTAAGAATGACTCCCACCCTCTAACTTAGGCTGACTAAAATTAAAGCTATCTATTCTAGATCTCTTATTTTATTTTTCTCTCTCCTTATTCTTCTGCTCCTCTATCTACTGAGCATGGATCATGAGCCTAGACAAGTCTATCTCACTAATCAACATCGCATTCCTACACTCTTTGACCACGCCATCATTTACTCTAGACACAAACTTACTCATTCGAGATCTGTTATCTGCCACCACATGGGGAGCATATCTAGCTAGTTGAGTAAACTTAAGAGAATACTCTTTCACTGTTATGTTGCCCTGCCTGAGGTTAATAAATTCTAAACACCTTAGCTTCTCTCAGCTCTAGGGGAAAGAATCTATCTATAAAAGCGATGGCAAACTCCTCCCAATCAATACACCCTGCATCTATAGCCCTCTCTGCTTTCCACTATTTGAACCAAGTGTGATCCATATCCTGCAACTGATATACAGATAGCTCAACACTCTGGATAGCAGTCACTCCCATAATATCAGTAATATTCTGCACCTGATCAAGATAATCTTGAGGGTCCTTATCTGTCTTAGACTTGGAAAAAAAGGAGGATTCATTCGGGTAAAGTTCCAAATCCTAGCTGCAGTAGAATTAGCCACTGGGTTGGCTGAAATGACAGTTGAACGTTTGTTCTAGGCCGCAAATGAATAAGAAAGAGTAGTGAATGTAGCTCTAAATTCTGCATGGGATACATGTTCGCTTAAAGGATTAGGCTGATCGGGCTGAGGGGCTGGCTGATCTCCTGTTCCTCTTCCCTGAGTCCTCTTTGGAGGTATTTTTTCTGTAGATGGAAGAGAAAGAAGGATTAGACTGAGAGTTTAACTGGAGCTCATACTCACACGCACGACATGAATACTAAAAGAAGGGAAACTATTCCTAAAACATCTCATAGCATCCTGTACTTAAATATGGTGCACTATACACCCATGCATAAGACTCTAGTAGATGTGTATTTCAGACTTCCTAGGATTCTATTGAACCTTAGGCTCTGATACCAAGTTTGTAATTCCCTGAGTCGGTACCCCGGATGCTACATAGTGCTAACAATCCCGAAGGACCACTAGCTAACCTATGATTGATATCTATAACTGAGCACTGGATAATAGTAATATTGTAATAACAATATAACTGAAATAAATATGGAAATCTGGCTGAAAACTTGCCATAATGTTCAAATACAAAATAATACTGAATAAAACAATGTTTGAACAAGGTATGATAATACCAAGACTAAAATAACTGTCTGATTATGTTATGTCTGAAAGCCTCTAAACTGTCTGAACTGTGGAGTTGATGGGACATGTCCCTAACTAACTCTATCTTCTAAAAATAACTAAGTATTGAAATACTAAAAGAATGAAATAATTATGTCCTCAGAATATGAGGACTCACCACTAACTCTGACTAATGATATCTAAGCTGCTAAGCATGATCGAGAACCTGAGTGTCCGAACCTATGGTATAAAACACCATAGTGCAAGAGAAAAGTATGCGTCAGTACGTGAGAATTTACTGGTACACAAAGTGAGGTAAGGCTGAATGCAAGGGTTCATATGCATAAACTACACTAACTGAATAACATACACATGACTACGTAAGGATACATGCATGAATACATAATTGTAACTGAAATCATAAGGATTCTGAATACTGAGTTTACTGATAACATGGATTACTGATAACGGATAACTGAGTGACTGTGTCTGATAGTCCTGATTCTAATGGAACTAGATAAGTTTCATACTAAGGTGAGTGACTCTCTACCAGTCCTGAAATCTATAGAACTATCTGAGTTCTTTACTAAAGACAGAGATAGAGACTGTGGGAGGTAGTCATCTAACCGACATGCCCCAAATAAGGTATTATAATTGAGTTGGGGTCCAATCTGTAACCCCAAATAGAAAGGTATCAATACCGTGCCACTGGTAAGGACAAGATATGAGTGACCCTCATCTATCGGGTACCCTAACGAGAATAGTGGGACCCTCACCTAATAGGTTAAGCCACCTCATCAACCCTCATATAGTAGGTTAGATGTCTCAACCTATGCTAGCTACGAAGTTCTGGAATGCAAGGATTACTTCTAAGAATCACACCCTCTGCTATCAGGTGAGTTGCCATCCTTGGGTTCTCTCGGTGCTGAATCCTACTCCTATCTGAATAGACACTGAATTGAGTACACTGGACTGAACTGGACTGAGTTCACTAAGTTCCTTTGACTGACGGAATATTACTAAATTCTGATAACTGACTGAGCTACTGAGGACTGAACTGAATACTACTGAGTTTTTCCTAAGTTTTGAGATTGAATTAATTCTACTGATCTTGGCTTAACTGAGAATATCTTGAAAACTGACACTGGCTCTAGGCACACAACTAAATTATCTTGTATTGAATACCTCCAAGACTCGATAGCATGAAAATAAATGGGACATGACACTTCTTGATCACATAACCATAGTCAACAAATCATAATACTATCATTGAGGAATTTCATGAAGCATTATAAGTCATGAGCTTACACATAAATAGGAATGCATGCTAACATATCATAATTTCACAGATCCATACTTATGAGCATTCCACCAAATCATTACAAGACATATCTATACAATCAGAGTTAATTTAAAATGTGGGTACATCATAAATTCATCATATAGCTCACAAATAGGTCACAAGGCACAATTATTATTCACTTAGGAATTTTAACAAACACATGGATGGCATAACCTTTTCTAGGGCATGAATCAAAAAATAATACATCACGGACATATCAAGCACTTAAAATTTAAGGATTTCAATCCACATACTAATATGAAGTCATGAGAATTCAATAAAGATTCAATCTTGGAAATCATATCACAACATAAACATGTGTACAATAAAACCCACAACATGGAATTCAAAATTCATCTTTTGAAAAGGGTTTCTTGATCTCCAAAGGTGAAAGGGACCTTTGGATGAACACTTTACATACCTTGGTTGACAAATTTCTCAAAGATTGATGGAAAAAAGCTTGAGTTCTTGAATTGAAATTAATCACCTAAGGGTTCTTGTTCTTGAGCACTTGTGAAATAATGAATGTATTTTGCCAAAAGAGGGCTAAATTTTGTGTTATCAGGGCTAAAGATCAGGGAAAATGACTTGATTACCCTTAAGGACGTGGTCATTTAATGACTAAAACTCGGCACTAACGCGTTTGGCAATGCGGCACATCGATGGCATTGATGCGATACTCGATGCGTCACTCCATAATTGCACCATGTCTCAGTACTTTTGACTGGCAAATTTTAACAATATTAACCAATGCGATGGGTGATGTGGCATGCCAAGATTGCATTGGTTCACTATTTTGAACTTCCAAATGTGGTCTAAACGAGGTCCAAAAAATCCAAAACTTGTTCGGAAACACCTATTGACCTTTATGACCATGAATTAACGAAAATATAGACCCTTAAAGGACATTAAGGTCGCGAACTGAGATTGCCAACTTTCGAAGGCTAAAAAATACACTAAGTCTGGAAACCTAGCTAGAATTTTTCCAAGTCAAGGACCCCTTGACAAGCTTAAAGGACTGAATTAAGCTAGGAATTTCGTGGGGTCTTATTAGATATCAGTCCATGGTTTATTCAGCTGGGAGTAGGATTCAACACCGAGTGAACCCAAAGATGGGGGCTCACTTGCCAGTAGAAGGTGTGATCCTTAGAAGTATTTCTTGCATTCCAAAACTATGTAGCCAACATATGTTGATACGTCAACCTGCCAGTTGAGGGTTGATGAGATATTTTAACCAACCAGTTGTAGGTTTCACCATTCTCATTAGAGTACCTACCATATGAGGGTAAATCTTCATCTTGTCTTTACCCGTGGCACGGTAGTAATACCCTTCCAACTGGGGTTACAGGTTGGACCCAGTTATTATATTTGGGGTATGTCGGTTAGATTATTACCTCCCATAGTCTCAATTTCAGTCCCAGTATAGAACTCAGTTTAGTTCTATAGAATCAAGATTATCAGATACAGTTACTCAACTATCAGTAATTCAGTTATCAGTAATCTCAGATATCAGTTACTCAGTTATCAGAAATCAGTACTTAGCTTTAGTAAAAGATCAGATACAATAAACACGTATATGCACATTATTGCTTACTTAGTATTTACAGCAGTTTCAGTTATCCATGTACTCTTATATTCAGTTACTCTATATTATTTAGTCAGTTATTATTCATGCATATGAACCCTTGCATTCAGCTTTACCTCATCTTGCATACTAGAGCATTCTACATATTGACGCATACTTTTTCTTTGTGATATGATGTCTCATATCATATGTTCAGACGCTCAAATTCCTGTCCGCGCATAGACAGATTCAATTATCAGTAGCAATTTCAGTAATGAGTCCTCATCTATCGAGGATATGCATTTACTTCAGTATTTTCAGTAGCTTCAGCATTTCAGTAGTCAGAGTTAGATGGGGGCTTGTCCCATCAATTCCACATTCAGACAGTTCAGTTAGAGGCTTTTCAGACTAGACTAGTTCAGGCAACATTCAGATTTAGATATTTTATCAAATACTATTATTTATCAGTATTCAGATTATGAACCTTATGGCATTTCAACCTATTATTCTCTATTATTTTAGTATTATTATTCAGTTCTCATAGTAGGTACCAGTCATGGGTTAGCTTGTGTCCTTTGGGGTCGTAAGCACCGTGTGTCATCTGGGGTACAGACTCGAGGCTTTACAGAAGTAATGTTTCAGAAAGGTGCACCTTTTCATAAAGGTGCAACTTTTTAAAAAAGTCACAACCCTCTAGAAAGGTCATAACCATCCAATCCGAAAGATGCCAATTCAAATTGCATCATTTCTCTTGGTGTCTTTTCGAAAAAACACCTATTTATTTTTTATTCACACCTATTGAAAATCCAACACATATTACTTGCCCCATCGTAACATTGTTCACGTACATAAGATAGAATCAATAAACGGAAAAGGTACTAATATACCCTCTGTCATACTTTGGGTACAAATATACCCTTATCGTTAATGAATAGGTAAAATATACCCTCACACTTTAATAAATGGTACAAATATATCCTCCATCATACTTTGGGTACAAATATACCTTTTTGTTAATGAAAAGGTACAAATATACCCTTTTTATTAACTGCGGGACATATGTTAGCATCGTATTAGTTGGCCCTTTTAAATCTATTTTATTTGTGAATTATTTAATCCATCCTAAATTATTACCCATATTCGGTCTAAATAACTTTACCCGACCTGTGATATAATGAGGACCTTGGTTCTGCCATGGAATGTCCAAACTTTGCAAGTTTTTCTTATGTTGCTGTTCTTAAATTTATCTCATTGATGTTGGTGAACAACGGTGTAACAATGAGTTTAAAGCACGTAACAACAACCATGAATCAGAAATAGTTTTTGATTCATCGACGTTCATAAATCAGAAAAAACAAACAACAATTGTTCATGAGGACATTAAACAACATCAAAATATTAATCTAACATCAGAATATTAAACAACATCACAATATTAAACAAATCTCTACTCGATTCCTAATGGTAGATAGATCAAAACATGAATCAAACCGATGCATTTGTTAGAGGTTTTTGGGTTAGTAAGAGTGTGTGAGTGTGAGAGAGTGGAAGAAAGAAATTAGTGTGAATAAAGATGCATGATATGTCTCTTGAAGCTTCTTTATTACACGGGTCGGGTCGGGTATGAGTTATAATTTAGGATAGATTAAATTATTCACAAAAAAATAAATTAAAAAGGTCTAACCAATACGATGCTGACACGTGTACCATCATTAATGAGAAGGGCATATTTGTATTTCATTAATGAAGATGGTATATTTTTACCCAACATATGATGGAGTGTATATTTGTACCATTTATTAAAGGTAAAGGGTATATTTGTACCTTTTCATTAACGACAAGGGTATATTTGTACCCAAAGTATGACAGAGGATAAATTTGTACCATTTATTAAAGTTCAAGGGTATATTTGTACCTTTTTCGATCAATAAATATTGAGCAAGTAAATTGATAATTATGATCTTCAAAGATTAAGCACTCGCATCTCGTACATGAACAATATCAATCAATCACTCCATTGCAAATCTCATTATATCAACATATCATAAAACAATATTCATTTGTTCCTCATGAAACATCAAAATGTTCATCAACTAATAAGGTAAAATAATCACAATTTCATTCCTCAATAATAGCTTTGATGGTTTTTATCTTACATGCTGTCACAACATCTTTTTGAATCATTGGATAAGTAATTTGGTAATTTCGAGGAGCATGTTCTAACACATCATCATATATTTTATCACAATGCTTCACATATCATGAGAGAATTTTAAGAAAATTACCCCTCTTAGATTCATCGTGACCCCGAAAAGCAAAAGTCTTATTATATCAATTGAAGCAAACAAATGAAGTCAATACTCATACTTAAATTGATTAGATTATTTTTTAACGCAGATAAGTAGATTTTTTTGTCTCACCAACTCTTCACTTTTCTTTTTACTTGATTATAAATGTTATTAGGACCACCAATATATTGTTTAAAACTACCCATCTTATTCAGCTATTAAACCATATTTTTAAAAATAATTCACCTTCATATTGATAAATATTATCATCTTTAAATAAATCACAATATAAACAATATGTGGCACTCTTTTTATACTATACTCCAACTAGTCATGATACTCTTTTCATCATTCCGAATTAAAACAACACATATCTCCATAAATGTTTATTTGAGGAAAGATATAATTATTAGTTGACAAAGACCTTCCCAAATGTATGTTCTCCTACTTACATCACGATCATTTAGATGATAGTCTAAGACTAATTTTCTTTTGGTCAGATCAAACTCTAAAGAATCTAAACCGACTTCTTGTTTTTGAGAAAAATATAATCAGTCCAAATAAGTTGATTATGAGAGATCAAATTATATTATGATACTTTAAAAAAATAATTCTTAAATTACTTTTGAGACGAAATTATACAATAAAAATTTAGTCAGAAATATATCTAACAAAGCATTGTTAATTAATATTTTGATTACTAGTTTTGCAACAAAAGAGAGAATTTAGAAATCTAACCAACAAAAAATGTAAATAAAAATTAGAGGATAAAGACGAAAATAAACTTACCGATGTAATAGACTACAACTAAAGACCTACGAATATCAATGGATGGCAAGTGAAATGATGAGCGACGGACGTCCGCGATGATTGGTGGTAAGTAGTGACTGACAGGAGAAAATGGAAGGAAAGGTGTCTTTTAAGTCTAGAAAGACGGATTGGTGACATTGACCAACTTAAAGGGTCAAACATAATTAAGAAACTTGATTAAGTTAATTATGAACTTGATTAATATTTTTAAAATTTTCTAATCTTTCAAAAATACAAAACAACCTACACCCCTCTCCCCTCCAAACTAACCGTCTCTCTCCCCTCTCGCTTCATCAGTTTCCCTCAAACTTCTCCCAACCAACAATTTTATAAATTTCTCCCTTCAATCCCCAGTGACTTAAACCTCCGATGACAAATAGTTTTGAGTTTCTTTTCGACTTTCAACCATCAATCAGTGTGATAATATTTTCTAATGATAATAACTTTGAGTTCTTCATCACCCCTTTTCGACTTTCACAGGTAAAAAATATTTTCAATTATGAATAAAAAGAGAAATTTGAGTCAACTACTCTTCTAGTATTGGTTAAAAAATTTAATATTTGTTGCGTAAATTTGAAATAGGGACTCAAGAAAATCCTAATTTATGGTATTTCTTCTCTTCTCTTTTCAAAGTAAAATATGATTTTTTGTTGTTACTATAGTTCTTGTTCTCGAACTGTTGATTCGATTTGTTGGTGTTTATTGTATTTTTTGGCCTTTGTTTTTTTGATGTTTGTGTTTGTACAAACAAAACAACAATGTTGGTGTTGTTGGTTAATGTTGATGTTCTTGTTGGTATGTTGTGTTGTGTTGTTGGGTTGATTTGTTGTTTGTGGGTTGTTATTGTTCTTGGTAAAAATGGTGTATTGATATTAACTAGTGATATTGTTGTTGTTCTATTGAACAAAATCTTACTACTATTTTTTTTTCAATAGATGAACCATCTATTGCATCAGATCAACCATCTGTTGCAATAGATAAACCATCTGTTACATTAGATAAACCATCTTTTGCAACAGATGAACCATCTGTTGGATGAAATTCTAATAGCTATTCAAACAAATGACATGTGTAAGACATTGATTTCTTCCAACAAATTATTTATCTTGTAACTCCCCGAATCTAGTACCCGAAATTCTACATGGTGCTCATGACCCCGAAGGACCACAAGTTAACCCATGACCGATATTTGTACCTGTACACTGCATAACATACTGAATATAATGCGGAAATAGAGACTAAAAGTCCATAAGGTTCAAACTACATAACTGATAAAATATAACATCTGCGTGGGGTAATAGAATACCCAAACCTGAAATACTGTCTGAACATACTGTAGTCTGAAAAGCCTCTAAAACATGACTGTCTGGATAAGGAGTTGATGGGACATGTCCCTAACTAACTCTGACTACTGAAATAACTAAGTACTGAAATAATGAAATAAAAAATCATATCATTCTCGAAGGATGAGGACTCACTGCTGACTGACTACTGATATCTGGAATCTACTGATGCTCTGGAGCTCGTGTCTCTGAACCTAAAGTATAAAACACCATAGTGTGAATGCGTCAGTACGATTGAATATACTGGTAGGCAATTGAGGTAGGCTGGATGCATGGGGTTCATATGCATGAACAATACTAACTAACTACCTAACATAAACGTGAGAACACATGCATGGATACATAGTAACTATATATAAGATCGTGATAACATAAATTTTACTGATAACTAACATGACTGATAACTAGTTCTGATGACTGATATAACTGATAACATGAGTGACTGTATCTGACAGTCCTGAATCTGAAGGAACTAACTGAGTTCCGTACTGTAGCTGAGTTGACTGTATCTGACAATCCTAGAATCTGAAGAACTATATGAGTTCTTTTTTCTGAGATTGATACTGAAACTGTGGGAGGTAGTCATCTAACCGACATGCCCCAAATGACGTATTATAGCTGAATTGGGGTCCAATTTGTGCCCTGATTGGAAGGGTGCCAATACCACTTCACTGGTAAGGGCAACATGTGAGTGACCCTCAACTAACAGGTTACTCTAATGAGAACGGTGGAAACCCTTGACTAGAAGGTTAATACACTTTATCTACCCTCAACGAGTAGGTCTGATGTCTCCACCTACGCTGGATACGTAGTTCTTTGATGCAAGGATTGCTTCTAAGAATCACACCCTCTACTGGCAGGTGATTTCCCATCCTTGGGTTCACTCAGTGCTAATTCCTACTCCCATCTGAATAGACACTGAACATGATTAACTAAACTGGACTAAACTTAATTCATGAAGTTCTATTGTCTGACGGAATACTACTGAGATTACTGAATTACTGAGCTTTCCTGAGATACATGACTGACTGAGTTCTATGGATCTTGCTTTGACTGAGGATATCGTGAAAACATGACACTGGCCCTAGGCACACAACTATATCTTTTGGGTACGATTACCCCCAGGACTCGATAGAAGGATACTGACAAAGCATGACTTTCTTGAATACATGACTCACATCAACCATGCATAGGATGATAAGTTGTGGATTTCATGAAGTACATGATTATCATATTATCTAACATGACGGAGAATGCTTTTAATCATATCATAATCTCATGTTCTAATATCATGGGAATTTCGACAATATATATATTTCACAATAATAGCATGGAAACCTTTTACACATAAGAAGATGACAAGCATGTCACATTTAGTTCAGGTTTGATCTATAAGGCATAATTTCTATTCTTTCAAGTATTTTAACAAACACCTTGCATGCACAATTTTGGGCATAGGTGAAATCATCAAATTTCACATCATAAGAAACTCAATTCATGGGTTTTATCTTGCATGCATGCTAACTTAATATTATGAAAAACATATAAAGATTCCAACGTTGAAATCAATTAACATCAACAACATGGTTACAAATAACCCACAACATAAATACCATGATTTATAGATAAAACAAGGTTCTTGAGCTTCATGGATGAAAGGAATCCATGAATCAACACAACACATACCTTGGTTCATAAATACATAAATATTGATGGAGGAAATTCTTGATTTTGAATCTTCTATGAAAAGTCCTAGGTTGTTCTTGAGAAGTTTTTGAGAGAAGAGAGTATTTTTTGGTGTAAATATGGATTAATACCGTATTTTTTACTTATATAGGGGTGTGGAAAATGATAACTTTTCCCTAAAAAATGCTGAACTGGATGCTGAAATTTTCGGTAGCATGCGATGGAGCGTGCGTCTCATGCTCTAGTCCACCGCACTGGAGCACGTGTTGCAAGCTCTATCGCATGCTAGGACCAGTGAGATGGACATGCGACGCATGCTAATCACATGGTGCTACTGTTTTGAATTCCTAACATGCACTAAATGGATTCTAAAAATTCCAAAACTCACCCGAAATGTACTATTGACTTGCCCCATCGTAACGCAACTTGAAAATCAAAAAACGGAGGTCGGGAAGGTTGTCAAATAAAACCCCAAAGTTTAGAGGCTAAAATGAGACTAAGTTTTGAACACTTAGCTAAAATATTCTAAGTGATGGACCTTGTAAAGCTTAAGGAGATGAATTTTAGACTTAGAATTTTATGGGGTCTTACAATATTTCCCACTTGGAAACATTTATCCTTGAATAGAGACTGACTGAGAGGGGGAAGAAAACCACTAAGGTGCATATAGAGCATACACTACTGAAAACATGAGATCTTGACTGACATAACTGATAATATAAACCCATCATACTGAACATGTATATCTAATGCATGACTGATAAGCTGAATTCATACATATCTGATACATAGATAACTGATTCATGAATGCATAAATGAGTGTTCTAATGAACTAAGTTTCTCACAATGAGAATGGATGTCGGATGCATAATTACATAACTGAACTGATACGTGAATGCATGACTGAATATGCAATGGTACTCAGTACCAAGTTTTTATTAAACTTAAACATGAAACTGAATAAGCTTAAGGAGAACTGTTACCTTGAGCTGAGTCTGAGTTAGTGGAGAAGAGGTAAGGGTACTTGGTGCGTATGTATGCTTCTGCTTCCTAAGTATCTCTCTTAATGGACTGATTCCGCCAAAGAACTTTGACTAGAGGGACTTCTTTATTCCTCAGTCTATGAGTCTGATAGTCTAGGATTTTGACTGGAATATCTTCATAAGAGAGGCTGTTCTGAACATCTATGCTTTGAATAGGGACTACAACTGTTGGGTCACCCATGCGCTTCTTGAGAAAAAAGACATGGAAGACTTGATGAACTGAGTCTAGACCTAAAGGCAACTCGAGCTCATAAGCTACTTTGCCGAAGCAACTGAGAATCTTGAAGGGGTCGATATATCGGGGACTGAGCTTTCCCTTCTTGCCGAATCTCTTCACTCCCTTCATGGGATAGATCTTGAGGTATACATAATCACCAATATCGAACTCGAGATCCTTCCTGCTCATATTTGCATAAGACTTCTGTTGGCTCTAAGCAGCCCAAAGTCTCTCTCTGATCAACTGGACTTTTTCTAAAGTATCGAATACCAAGTCAGGCCCTATGACTGAGGCCTCACTAACTTTGAACCAACTACTGGAGATCTATATCTCCTACCGTAGAGAGCTTCAACTGGGGACATATGAATACTGTAAGGATAGCTGTTGTTGTATGCAAACTCAATCAAAGGCAAGTAGTCATCCCAACTTCCCTTGAAATCAACTGTACATGTACATAGCATATCTTCCAAAGTCTAAACGGTCCTTTCTGCTTGACCATCCATCTGAGGATGAAAGGCTATACTGAAATGAACTTAGGTACCAAGATCCTTTTGGAATGCTTTCCATAAGTGAGAGGTGAACTGGGTCCTCGGTCTGAGATTATAGATAACAGAACACCATGTAATCTAACCAACTCCCTAATGTAGAGTTTGGCATAATCCTCAGCTGAGTAAGAGGTATGAACTGGAAGAAAATGAGTTGACTTGGTCATTCTATTTATAATGACCCAAACCTAATCATGCTAAATATGAGTTCGAGGCAAACCCATCATGAAGTCCATGTTCAATTCATCCCACCTTCAAGTAGGAATAATGAACTCCTGCATAGGACCACTAGGCTTCTGATGCTCTATCTTAACCTGCTGAGATGTAGAGCACTTAGCCACAAACTCTGTAATATCTCTCTTCATCCCACTCCACCAATAGATTTCCCCCAAGTCACGGTACATCTTTGTGGCCCCTGGATGAATTGAGTAGCGCGCACCATACGCTTCTGTAAGAATTCCCTCGCTTAAGTCATTTACACCTTGAACACAGAGATGACCCTGACAATGCAAAACACCATCTCCCCCTTGGGAGAAAACCTCTACTTTCTGATCCTTGACTGACCCTTTCAACTTGACAAGGCTGGGATCTCTATCTTGCTTTTCTTTCACCTCGAAAATTAGAGATAATTCTGAACTACCCTGAACCCATATGTCGCCCTCCTCTATATCGACTAAGAGAACGCCTAATCTGGCAAACTGATAGACTTCCTAAGGTAGCTTCTTTTTACTGTCCTTAACATGAGCAACACTACCCATAGACAGTCTACTGAGAGCATCAGCCACAACGTTGGTCTTTCCCGGATGATAAAGGACACTCATATCATAATCTTTCAAGAGCTATAACCATCATCTCTAAAGAAGATTGAGATCTTTCTGAGAAAAGACATACTGGAGACTTTTATGATCTATGAACACATCTACATGAACGTCGTATAGATAATGCCTCCAAATTTTTAAGAAAAATACTACGGCTGCTAACTCAAGATCATGAGTAGGATAATTCTTCTCATGGGGATTTAACTATTTGGAGGCATAGGCTATGACCTTACCATGCTGCATGAGGACACGACCCAAACCTACTCTGGATGCATCACAATACACCACGAACCTATCTGGTCCATCTGGAAGAGCTAAGACTGGAGTTGAGGTGAGTCGAGTCTTAAACTCCTGAAAACTCTTCTTGCAAGAATCTGACCACTAAAAGTTGACTTTTTTCTGAGTCAATCTGGACATAGGGGATGCAATAGATGAAAATCTTTCAACAAACCATTTGTAATAGACCTCCAAACCCAAGAAACTCCTGATATCTAATGGAGAGACAGGTCTGGGCCAGTTTCTTACTACTTTGGTCTTTTGAGGATCTACTCGAATGTCATCACCGGAAATGATATGGCCAAGTAATGTTACTGACCTTAGCCAAAACTCGCAATTACTGAATTTGGTGAACAGATGATGATCTCTGAGAGTCTGAAGTACTTTCCTGAGATGTTCTTCATGATCACTCTCACTGTGGGAATAGACAAGGATATCATCTGTGAAGACTATATGTCCAAGTACTGCTTGAACACATGGTTCATTAAGTCCATGAAAGCTGCTGGGGTTTTTGTAAGACCAAAGGAAATGACTAGGAACTCGAAGTGACCATACCGATTATAGAAAGTTGTATTTGGAATGTCACATTCTCTAACTCTAAGCTGATGATAGCCGAATCTAAGGTCTATCTTAGAGAAATAGCTGGCACCCTGAAGTTGGTCAAATAAGTCATCGATTTTGGGAAAAGGATACTTGTTCTTGACCATGACTTTATTTAGTTGATGGTAATCAATGCATATTCTGAGATCCAAGAGAACCAGGACTGGAGAGCATAAAGTCTGTTTGGGCGCTGCCCACTAGTAGCACTGGAAGTGGCAGCCTATGGATTTGGGCAACCGGACTGAGCTGAGAAACGATTTTGCTGACCTCGAGAACCTGGCTGAGGACAGTCGCTGACTCTATGGCCTGGATTTCCACACCCAAAACAAGTATCACTTCCAGCTCTATAAGTACCCTGGTGTTTCTTTCCATAAGTCTGACAAATAAAATAGGTGCAGGAACTGCTAACACTGCCCTGAGACTTAGAGCCTGTGCTCTATCTCTGTTTCCATCTCTAAATTTTGCCATCGGAGCACTAGCTGAAGAAAGAGATGGAGCTGATGACTTAGGAAAAAACTGCGAATGGTTTCCTCTTTCTGATTTAGGCTGAGCAAAGTTGAAACTACCTCTCCTTTGTCTCTTATTCTGCTTCTCCCTCATCTTAATCTTCTTCTCTTCTATCTGCTGAACATGAGTCATGATCTTGGCTATGGTCATATTACTATTCAACATTGCATACCTGCAGTCATTCACCACACTATCCTTTACCCCTGAAACGAACTTATTCATCTTGGTCCTGCCATCTGCAACCACATGAGGGGCATATCTAGATAATTGAGTGAACTTAAGAGAATACTCTTTCACCGTCATGTTTCCCTACCTGAGGTTGATAAATTATAACACCTTAGCGTCTCTCAACTCTAGGGGAAAGAATCTATCTAAGAATGTGGTGACAAACTCCTCCCACTCAATAGGCCCTGCATCATCTGGACTTTCTGACTTCTACTACTTGTACCAAGTGTGAGCAACATTCTGCAACTGATATGCATCTAGTTCAGCACTCTCACTAGGAGTAATCCCTATGATGTCTGTAAGTTTCTGAACCTAATTGATGAATTCCTGAGAGTCCTCATCTGATTTAGACCTGAGAAAGGATGGAGGATTTATTCGGGTGAAGTCTCGACCCTTGGCTATAACTGAATTGACCACTGGGCTGGTCGGAACGATAGCTATTCATTCATTCTGAGAAGCAACTGACTGAGCAAGAGTAGTGAAAGTAGTCGTGAACTCTGCATGACAAACATGTTCATCCAAGGGATCTTCTTGGACATGTTGGTTTCTTCTCTTGGGAGGCATGTTATGAAATAAAGAGAAAAAATAGATTAGACTAAGAGATTGACTTGATATTATGCTCACTGGCATGACATGATTACTGAATGAAGGGAAACTGTTCCTAAACATCTCATAGCCTAATGCACATAAATGTGGCATGCAACACACCCATATACAATACTCTACTAGATGTAGTTTTCAGACTTCCTAGGACTCTATTGAACCATAAGCTCTGATACCAAGTTTGTAACGCCCCAAATCTGGTACCCAAAATGCTACATGGTGCTCGTGACCCCAAAGGACCATAAGCTAATCCATGACTGATATCTGCACCTGTACACTGCATATCATACTGAATATAATGTAGAAATAAAGGCTTAAAGTCCACAAGGTTCAAACTGCATAACTGATAAAATATAACATTTGCATAGGGTAATAGAATACCCAAAACTGAAATACTATTTGAACATACTGTAGTATGAAAATCCTCTAAAACATGACTGTCTGGATAAGCAGTTAATGGGACATGTTCCCAACTAACTCTGACTACTGAAATAACTAAGTATTGAAATAATGAAATAACAAATCATATCATCCTCAAAGGATGAGGACTTACTGTTGACTGACTACTGATATCTAGAATCTACTGATGCTCTGGAGCTCGTGTCTCTGAACCTATGGTATAAAACACCATAGTGTGAATGCATCAGTACGATTGAATATACTGGTATGCAAGTGAGGTAGGCTGGATGCATGGGGTTCATATGCATGAACAATACTGACTAACTGCCTAACATGAATGTGAGAACACATGCATGGATACATAGTAACTATATCTGAGATCGTGATAACATGAATTTTACTGATAACTAACATGACTGATAACTGAGTTATAATGACTGATATAACTGATAACATGAGTGACTGTATCTGACAGTCCTGAATCTAAAGGAACTAGCTGAGTTTTGTACTGTAGCTATGTTGATTGTATCTAACAGTCTTGAAATCTGAAGAACTATTTGAGTTATGTTACTAAGATTGATACTGAAACTGTGGGAGGTAGTCATTTAACCGACATGCCCCAAATAACGCATTATATCTAAATTGGGGTCCAATTTGTGCCCTGATTTGAAGGGTGCCAATACCGCACCACTGATAAAGGCAACATGTGAGTGACCCTCAACTAGCAGGTTACTCTAATGAGAATGGTGGGAACCCTCGACTAGCTGGTTAAGCCACCTCATCTACCCTTAACTAGTAGGTATGATGTCTCTACCTACGCTGGCTACGTAGTTCTGGAATGCAAGGATTGCTTCTAAGAATCACACTCTCTACTGGCAGGTGAGTTCCCATTCTTGGGTTCACTCGGTGCTAATTCCTACTCCTATCTAAATAGACACTGAACATGATTAACTGAACTGGACTAAAATGAATTCATGAAGTTCCATTATCTGATGGAATACTACTGAGATTACTGAATTACTGAGCTTTCCTGAGTCACATGATTGACTGAGTTCTATGGATAATGCTTAGACTAAGGATATCGTGAAAACATGACACTGGTTCTAGGCACACAACTATATATTTCGGGTACGAGTACCCCCAGGACTTGATAGAAGGAGATTGGCAAAGCATGACTTTCTTGAATACATGACTCAGATTAACCATACATAGGATGATAAGGTGGGGATTTCATGAATTACATGGATATCATATTATCTAACATGAACGAGAATGCTTTTAATCATATCATAATCTCATGTTCTAATATCATGGGTATTCCGACAATATATACATTTCATAATAATAGCAAGGAAACCATTTAAACATAAGAAGATGAAAAGCATGTCACATTTAGTTCAGGTTTGAGCTATAAGGCATAATTTCTATTCTTTCAAGAATTTTAACAAACACCTTGCATGCAGAATTTTGGGCATAGGTGAAATCATCAAATTTCACATTATAAGCAACTCAATTCATGGGTTTTATCTTGCATGCTAACTTAATATTATGAAAAACACATAAAGATTCTTACTTTGAAATCAATTAACATAAACAACATGGTTACAAATAACCCACAACACAAATACCATGATTTATAGATAAAACAAGGTTCTTGAGCTTCATGGATGAAAGAAATCCATGAAACACAACGCATACCTTGGTTCATAAATACACGAAGATTGAAGGAGGAAATTCTTGAGTTGAATCTTCTATGAAAAGCCCTAGGTTGTTCTTGATAGATTTTTGAGAGAAGTGAGTATACAGATTCCAAAAATTTTGAAACTCACTTGGGACGTACTATTGACTTGCCCTATCGTAACGCAACTTGAAAATCGAAAAACAGAGGTTGGGAAGCTCGTCAAATAAATCTCCGAAGTTCGAAGGCTAAAATAATACTAAGTGTTGAACACTTAGCTAAAATATTCTAAGTGATGGACCTTGTAAAGCTTAAGGAGCTGAATTTTAGACTTAGAATTTTACGGGGTCTTACATATCTATTGTAACAGATGACCTATCTATTCGAAGAAATCTAAATTATTTGACAATAGTTCCAACAAATCACTCATCTTCTACAATCGAAGAATGATCTTTTGTATAAATCAATCATCTATTTCAACACATGAGTGATTTATTGGAAGAAATCACAATAGTATTGAAACGGTTTTTATTGTTTCCAACAGATTAATTTGTTGGAACTATTATTTTACTATGTTGTACTTGTTAGATTTACTGTTATCCTTTCTTTAACACTGCATTAACAATTATAATCTTTTTTCTTTTTCTCTCATTTTTAGATAATATGGCTCCCAAAAGAAAAAAAAGTGAATTAAGTCCAAGTAAAGGAATAAGTGAAGCAGCTAGACTACATCCACCACTCTATGAGCTTGTTGTACAAGTGATATCTCAATCAAAAGCAGAAAAACATGAACATCAGGAAGAGGAAAGTTTCAAAAGAGATGATCCAAATGGTAACTGATGTTGGGCGTATTTACAAGCCTAAGCACCATAATTTACCCATGTTTCAGCTAAGTTTTGAGGATAAAATATATAATTCTTGCACTTTTAGTCCATTTTCCATTAAGTGAGCTTACCTATGTGATTAGCATATTTTCAGGTACTAATGATGAAGATTTCATCACTTTGTGGACCTGTGGGCAACAAAGGAAAACTTCACATAAGAGGGAAGGCAGCTTTTGGACTGAAAGTGATGCATGAGAACTTTTTTCCGGACAAACCCAGTATTTTTAAATACTTAAGGATGCAGTAGCAACTTATTAGACAAGGATGCTATTAAAAACATTATTGCTGAATTTTTCAGCATCATTATCATTCGATTATTATTGACAATTCACGTTGGAGGATTTGGTACGAGTTTTGAGAACAGAAAACGGCTCACTTGAGCAACGGAGAAAGAAAACACATTTCATCTCCATAGCTGAGATTTCTCTAAGTTTTGATATGATGATGATGTCTACTTTGATTTTCGTTGTATTCATGAGTAGCTAAACTTATCTGTTAGGGTTATGGAAACCTTGTAAGATACTATCTATTACTATGAGTTTGTCAATTCTTGATGTGTTATGATACTTATATCATTACTCTCTTCGTTTTGATTGAATTCTTATGGTTGCAAACATAGAGAATACGCCATTATAGCATTAACTTGTTCGAGAGAAAAGTTACATGTTTGGAAAAGAGAGTGTGACAGGGAAATAGGGTTTCCAACCTCTATTTACACGTTAATGCCTTAACCGGATTAACTTCTTGGAGAATTTGTACCATTTGTTATACACTTTAGGCTCGAGAGAGCTAAAGCAAAATAAATCCTTGATGGTTGAGAAACACTTAGATTTAGAATTAGAATACGATTCTCTATAAGTGCATGCATGTCTAAATTCCACGTTACTCATAGTTAATAGAGAAGTAGAACTTATAAGGTGGACATAACCCTAACTTATCAATCCCTGTGATTAAATCTTACTACGCAAATCGTTCCATCGTTACTTTGATAATATTAGTTCATGCCTAAACCAAACCCCCCTTTTGTCCTTGGAATTTTTGACCAACAGTCTACTAATAATTGCAACACTTAGTGACCAGAGTATTCCCTATGGGGTTCGACACCCAACCCAGTTGGTATCTATATTTGACAGCGACCGTTTACACTTTCTAACGAGAGTTGTAATTTGGGCGTATCAAATTTTGGCGTCGTTGCCGGGGAATACGGTTGTCAACTAAGTTTGTGATAGTTAATAGACCTTTTGGTCAAAGATTCTCGAATTTTACTTTTTGTTTGTTGTTTTTGTTTTGTTCAGGTTTATTGGAGTGCATGCCAAATACACGAAGTTCTGGTCAACCGTTATTACCTATAAATCCTGAACAATATCTTATTGGCAGAATGGATGCGCAATGAAACCTTGAACGGATGGCTGCTCAACAGGAGCAGGAAATATTAGCTGCATTGGCAGCTGCTCAAGTGCATCAACAGAATATTGATAACCCAGGTCGGGCAACAAATCTTGATGAAGAGGACCTGGGTGATAATGAGTTATTAAATCCAAGGCGTGCTGGTAAGGTGGCAACACCTGTGAACAGAAGAGATCATCAAGATAGAATGAGACCTGAACGCCGAGCTGTGCAGGCCCCTTTCGATGATAATGATGACGATTTGGATGGGGCTGGTTCCACAGGGGCTATTATTCCTCCACCCTTGGCACCCGGAGCCAAGTTCAATATCACCAGCACCATGATCCAGCTATTACAACTCAAAGGGTTATTTGGTAGACTTCCAGGCGATGATCCGAATATGCATCTAATTAATTTTATCTCAACATGCAAATCATTTGATAATCCAGGGGTTGGACAGAATGTGATTTGGCTGCGCTTATTTCCATTGTCTCTATCTGGAGAGGCAACTCTATTGTTAAATGGGCTAACTCCTGACTTTATTACCAATTGGAGGCAACTGAAAGAGGCTTTCCTAGAAAGATTCTTTCCGCCATCCAAGAGGGCACAACTGAGAGATGAGATAAGTAATTTCAGATAGCTTCCAACTGAAGCTCTCCACAAAACATGGGAGAGGTTCAAGAAGAAGCTTACGCGGTGCCCAAATCATCAGATGACCAACATCCACTTGATGGAAATATTATACAGGGCGTTGAACTCGGTGACTAAGCCAGTGGTTGATAATGTTGTAGGTGGGTCATTCATGGACCTTACATTTATTGAGGCTGGTGATATGTTGGATCGTATGACAAAGCAGAGTAGAGCTTGGCATACCAGGGATTCTGAGGTAGCAAGCTCTACAGTATCTACTGGCATGACAACAGAACAGAGGCGAAGAGAAGAGGAAAGTGACCAAGATATGGCTCACATAAAAATGTAGATGGACCTTCTTACCAAGAATTTATTATCATGGGAGACAAAAAGGTCAAGGCTGTTGTATCACAGGGTAGAGATGAATCCGATTCTGAGAAGGAAGCGAATTATTTGAATAATCAGGGGGGTTTCCGAGGTAATGCCCAAGGAAACCAAGGTTGGAACTATTATGAAAAATCCAGATTCAAGAATAAGACTGACAGGAGTGGTTTGTATGTCCCTCCTAGAAATCGTGAAGTTGTTGCAACTAGTTCTGGGAAGATATCCATGGAGGACATGATGGCCAAGCTTTTAAAAGGAGTGGAGGCAACCAACACGGGACTAGCTGAGGTAAAAAATGATTTGTCCTCAATAAATCAATTGGTTGACTCGCATTCCACTGCAATAAAATAGCTGGAACAACAAATGAGTCAACTATCAGCGGTATTCAATCAAAGAAAAGATGGCACTTTACCTAGTAACACTGTGAAAAATCCACGGAATGATGGATCATGTATGGCTATTACTACCAGGAGTGGTAAGGTGTGGAAAAATCCATCCAAAGGCAAGAAGGTGGTTGATAATAAAAAAGAGAATGTTATTGAAGCAGATTGTGATGATTCTGTAGAAGCTGAAAATCAGAATGAGAACGTTCATGACACTACACCTAGATGTCACCAGCCTGAAAAGATTGATAATCGGAAGAAAAAACAAAAGGAAGTGGTGGAAAAGACTTTTCCAAATCCACCACCACCTTTTCCTCAGAGACTGAAGAAGAAGGCTGATGACACCAGGTTTAGTAAATTCATGACCATGCTGAAGCAGCTGACTATTAATGTGCCTTTGGTGGAGACACTGGAGCAGATGCCAGGGTACGCCAAATTCATGAAGGACCTTTTGACAAAGAAAAGGGCAGCAAGTTATGAACTGGCAGATAATGTTCATCATTGCAGTGCAATTGCCACAAGATCTTTAGTACAGAACAAGGCGGATCCTGGTGCTTTCACTATTCCTTGCATGGTTGGATCCTTGGATTTTGCTAAGGCATTGTGCGATTTGGGGGCTAGCATCAATTTGATGCCGCTATCTATTTATAAATAGTTGGGGTTGGTCGATCCTACACCAACCAATATTCGGCTTATGATGGCAGATAGGTTAGTAAAATGACCTGTTGGTATCTTACATGATGTATTAGTGAAGGTTCCTACCTTCATTTTTCCCGCAGACTTTCTTATTTTGGATTGCAAGGTGGATTTTGAGGTGCCCATAATCTTGGGTCGACCTTTCCTTGCAATAGGAAGTATGCTTATTGATTTACGAGCAAATGAGCTTTTATTTCAGATGAATGATGAAGTGGTACATTTTGATGTAAGCAAATCAATGAAGCAGCCCAAAGATATGAATATGTTCTCTATAGCTGATGTTCATTATGAGGATGAGAAGGAATTATCTTTAGAGAAGCAGCTTACTGTTGATCCATTAGCTGCTGTGCTTATGAACTTTGAGCGTGAGGATGTTGAAGAGAACGAAGAAACTATCCGTGCTTTGACAGGAATGGGGTCGTATTCATATGACCCCAAGAATCTGGACCTTGACCTTAAGAATCGACCCTCACCACCGGTGAAGCCACCAGATATCTTGATGAAGTCTGAGTAATCGAGAAAACTATGTCGTGCCGCGACAATAAATCAAGCGCTACATAGGAGGCAACCCATCATTAGGAGTTATTTTCGTTAGGATTTTGTTTTTGATAAATAAAAGTTCAAAAAGAAGAGTCGAGCCAAGACCAAAACTAAGGCACTCGGTGGGAGACAACCCATCCTTCTAATCATTTTTGTTGTTTTTGATTAAGTGTAGGTGCAAGATATACAAAGGAGGAGATTAGTCCCAAATTTTGATTTGAAAGTGAGCCATGCTAAAGGTGGTAAGTGAAGAATGATGGAGCAAAGGCTATAGGTTAGGCATTGCCTATGCCAATCTAGGCAACGGACAAGGCAATGCCTATGCCATTGCCTATGCTCACTGCCTCACATAGGCAATGGACAAGGCAAGGCCTATACCAATGTAGGCAATACTATAGGCGCTGCCTATGCCATTGCCTATGCTCACTTCCTCACATAGGCAATGCCATAGGCGCCGCCAATGCTAATCTAGGCGATAGGCAAGGTGCCGCCTATGCCAATCTAGGTGATAGGCAAGGCTCCGCCTATGCCTATATAGGCATTTCTAAAGGCGCCGCCTATGCTAAGCATAGGCAAAGCATTAGGCGCCGCCTAATTATCCTTTTTTGCCTCCTAACCCGATTGTACATGGATCAAACCCGGCCCATGGCTTACCCTTTAAATAGATCATCAACCTTAGAACACAATTTGGAGGAACCTCTCGATGATGACGTGACGACTGACGATGATCACCGACTGCCAGACTCAGATGTGGAGGACAACTCTGATGACGACGACTCTGTTGATGATTCCGACGCAGGGGGTATGACCCCAGACATAGAAGAGGAGTTCGACTATTCATTTTTTCTTATTTATTTCCACTAAGGAAAGTGTGTCCCGTCTAAGTGTGGGGTGCGGGTATATGTCTGTTGTATTGTATTTCTTTGCCAACATTTATTCTTGTTTGTTTGAATTAGTAGTTAGTTAGTTAGTTGTAATTAGTTAGTAGATTTTAGATGTTGCATGAAATTGTTCTGATAGACGGCATGGTATTATAACAAGAGTTTGTGCTAAATCATTGCTATTGAGACGCTTAGGCTCTAAGTTGTGATTCACTGTGTGATAAATTGTTGTGGTTTAATTCATTCACCTGTTGGGTCAAGAATCTATAATGCCCCCAATGAAGTTGACCATGTGCCTTGTGTGTGTGAGGTTATTGTATATTCTTTGTTGTGACTGATGCTAGAACTTTCCTGGTGTGTGTGTGAAGCGAAATAAAGAATGTGAGTTTAGGAGATGATTTAGGCATTTCTTTGGCAGCCTGAAATTGTTTACTTTTTTTTTTTTTTATACCTACCTTTGTACATTGTCCTAGTGAATCCATTTTGAGCCTTTAGCTATTTTCTTTGGCAGCCTCATATGTAGCCTAATCCATTTTTTTTCAAGACCATATTTTGATCCAAACTCCTAAGCACTTTAAAATTGTAGAATCATGTGGAAAAATAAAAGAAGAATGGTGAAAGTGATGCCTCAGGGTGTATTGGTACTTGAAATTGTTGTGAAAAAGAGTGGCTATTATAGGGATGCTTGCTTAATATAAAAAAAAAAGAGAAAAAAAATATATATAAAATAAAATAAAAAATTTAGAAAAATAAAAAGATAGTTGTGTTTATGATTGAATAACAAAATGGGTGAAAAGGGGTTGGTAGATGAAAGAAAGGTAGAGTGGTTGTTAAAAGATAGTGTAAATGGCATATTGTAGTGTATTAAAGCGCTTAGGGAACATAGTCATTAATTCTGGCCAAAATAGTCCTACCTGTCCATTAGCCTACATTACAACCTGTAAAGACCTATTTGATCCTAAAATTAGCAGTCTGATATTAGTAGAGCATTACACTAAGGGCAAACCTATGGTCATCAATTGCAATATAAGAATTCTTTGTGAGAGCAAGAGCAAGGAGAGTCTTATACCCATGTTTCAAAAAATGCAAAACTATGAGTGATTATGGGTGATATCTTGTGTGAGCACACATGGTTGATGGTTTTTGGGTAGTTTTATATGTTTCTTTGTGTCTTAACTTGTGGATACGAATAAACCATCGTAATGAGTCTATGTTGGAGGTTGAATTGTTTCTAGTAGTGATCGAGAAACCTACTCTTTGTTAATGATTGTTGTGCATGCCTTGTTGAAAATTTCGTGTTGCTATTGTGAAATTCTAGTTAGGTGTTTGCATGGATGTAATATTTTGTTCGAGGACAAACAAAGATTTAAGTGTGGGGTGGTGATGTTGGGCGTATTTACACGCCTAAGCACCAAAATTTGCCCATGTTTCAGCTAAGTTTTGAGGATAAAATATATAATTCTTGCACTTTTAGTCCATTTTCCTTTAAGTGAGCTGACCTATGTGATTAGCATGTTTTCAGGTACTAATGATGAAGATTTCAGCACTTTGTGGACCTGTGGGCAACAAAGGAAAACTTCACATAAGAGGGAAGGCAGCTTTTGGACTGAAAGTGATGCATGAGAACTTTTTTACGGGCAAACCCAGTATTTTTAAATACTTAAAGATGCAGTAGCAACTTATTAGACAAGGATGCTATTAAAAACCTTATTGCTGAATTTTTCAGCATCATTATCATTCGATTATTATTGACAATTCACGTTGGAGGATTTGGTACGAGTTTTGAGAACAGAAAACGGCTCACTTGAGAAACGGAGAAAGAAAACACGTTAATCTCCATAGCTGAGATTTCTCTAAGTTTTGGTATGATGATGATGTCTACTTTGATTTCCGTTGTATTCATGAGTTGCTAAACTTATCTGTTAGGGTTATGGAAACCTTGTAAGATACTATCTATTACTATGAGTTTGTGAATTCTTGATGTGTTATGCTACTTATATCATTACTCTCTTCGTTTTGATTGAATTCTTATGGTTGCAAACATAGAGAATACGCCATTATAGCATTAACTTGTTCGAGAGAAAAGTTACATATTTAGAAAAGAGAGTGTGACAAGGAAATAGGATTTCCAACCTCTATTTACATGTTAATGCCTTAACCGGATTAACTTCTTGGAAAATTTGTACCATTTGTTATACACTTTAGGCTCGAGAGAGCTAAAGCGAAATAAATCCTTAATGGTTGAGAAACACTTGGATTTAGAATTAGAATACGATTCTCTATAAGTGCATGCATGTCTAAATTCCGCGTTACTCATAGTTAATAGAGAAGTAGAACTTATAAGGTGGACATAACCCTAACTTATCAATCTCTGTGATTAAATCTTACTACGCAAATCATTCCATCGTTATTTTGATAATATTAGTTCACGCCTAAACCAAACCCCCCTTTTGTCCTTGGAATTTTCGACCAACAGTCTACTAATAATTGCAACACTTAGTGACCAGAGTATTCCCTATGGGATTCGACACCCAACCCAGTTGGGTTCTATATTTGACAGCGACCGTTTACAATTTCTAACGAGAGTTGTAATTTGGGCGTATCAAAAAAAAAAAAAAGGTAAACAATTTCAGGCTGCCAAAGAAATGCCTAAATCATCTCCTAAACTTACATTCTTTATTTTGCTTCACACACCAGGAAAGTTCTAGCATCAGTCACAACAAAGAATATACAATAACCTCACACACACAAGGCACATGGTCAACTTCATTGGGGGCATTATAGATTCTTGACCCAACAGGTGAATGAATTAAACCACAATAATTTATCACACAGTGAATCACAACTTAGAGCCTAAGCATCTCAATAGCAATGATTTAGCACAAACTCTTGTTATAATACCATGCCATCTATCAGAACAATTTCATGCAAAATCTAAAATCTACTAACTAATTACAACTAACTAACTAACTACTAATTCAAACAAACAAGAATAAATGTAGGCAAAGAAATATAATAAAGCAGACATATACCCGCACCCCACACTTAGACGGGACACACTGTCTTCAGTGGAAATAAATAAGGAAAACCTGATTAGTCGGACTCCTCTTCTATGTCTGAGGTCATACCCCCTGCGTCGGAATCATCAACAGAGTCGTCGTCATCAGAGTTGTCCTCCACATCTAAGTCTGGCAGTCGGTGATCATCGTTAGTCGGCACGTCATCATCGAAAGGTTCCTCCAAATTGTGTTCTGAGGTTGAGGATCTATTTAAAGGCTAAGCCATGGGTCGGGTTTGATCCATGTACAATTGGGTTTGGAGGCAAAAAAGGATAAGTAGGCGGCGCCTAATGCTTTGCCTATGCTTAGCATAGGTGGCGCCTTTAGCAATGCCTAGATAGGCATAGACGGCTCCTTGCCTATCGCCTATATTGGCATAGGCGGTGCCTTGCCTATCGCCTAGATTGGCATAGGCGGCGCCTATAGCATTGCCTACATTGGTATAGGCCTTGCCTTGTCCATTGCCTATGTGAGGCAGTGAGCATAGGCAATGGCATAGGCATTGCCTTGTCCGTTGCCTAGATTGGCATAGGCAATGCCTAACCTATAGTCTTCGCTCCATCGTTCCTCACTTACCACCTTTAGCATGGCTCACTTTCAAATCAAAATATGGCACTAATATCCTCCTTTGTATATCTTGCACCTACACTTAATCAAAAACAACAAAAATGATTAGAAGGATGGGTTGCCTCCCATTGAGCGCCTTAGTTTTGGTCGTGGCTCGACTCTTCTTTTTGAACTTTTATTTATCAAAAACAAAATCCTAATGAAACAAAATCCTAATGATGGGTTGCCTCCCATGTAGAGCTTGATTTATTGTCATGGCACGACATAGTTATCTCGATTACTCAGACTTCATCAAGATATCTGGTGGCTTCGCCGGTGGTGAGGGTCAATTCTTAAGTTCAAGGTCCAGCTTCTTGGGGTCATATGAATACGACCCTATTCCTGTCAAAGCACGGATAGTTTTTTCGTTCTTTTCAACATCCTCACGCTCAAAGTTCAAAAGCACAGCAGCCAATGTCTCAACAGTAAGCTGCTTCTCTAAAGATAATTCCTTCTCATCCTTATAATGAACATCAGCTATAGAGAACACATTCATATCTTTGGGCTGCTTCATTGATTTGCTTAGATCAAAACGTACCACTTTGTCATTCATCCAAAATAAAATCTCATTTGCTCGTAAATCAATAAGCACACTTCATGTTGCGAGGAAAGGTTGACCCAAGATTATGGGCACCTCAAAATCCACATCGCAATCTAAAATAACAAAGTCTGCAGGAAAAATGAAGGTAGAAACCTTCACTAATACATCATGTACGATACCAACAGGTCATTTTACCGACCTATCTTCCATCACGAGCCGCATATTGGTTGGTGTAGGATCGCCCAACCCCAACTGTTTATAAATAGATAGCGGCTTCAAATTAATGCTAGCCCCCAAATCGCACAATGCCTTAGCAAAATCTAAAGATCCAACTGTGCAAGGAATAGTGAAAGCACCCGGATCTGCCTTTTTCTGTAATAAAGACCTCGTGGCAATTGCACTGCAATGATAAACATTATCTTCCAGTTCATAACTTGCTGCCCTTTTCTTTGTCAAAAGGTACTTCATGAATTTGGCGTACCCTGGCATCTGCTCCAGTGTCTCCACCAAAGGCACATTAATAGTCAGTTGTTTCAGCATGGTCATGAATTTGCTAAACCTGGTGTCATCAGCCTTCTTCTTCAGTCTCTGAGGAAAAGGTGGTGGTGGATTTGGAAGAGTCTTTTCCACCACATCCTTTTGGTTTTTCTTCCGATTATCAATCTTTTCAGGCTGGTGACATCTAGGTGTAGTGTCATGAATGTTCTCATTCTGATTTTCATCTTCTACAGAATCATCACAATCTGCTTCAATAACATTCTCTTCTGTATTATCAACCACCTGCTTGCCTTTGGATGGATTTTCCAACACCTTACCACTCCTGGTAGTAATAGCCATACATGATCCATCATTCCGTTGATTTTTCACAGTGTTACTAGGTAAAGTGCCAGCTTTTCTTTGATTGAATGTCGTTGATAGTTGACTCATTTGTTGTTCCAGCTGTTTTATTACAGTGGAATGTGAGTCAACCAATTGATTTATTGAGGACATCATTTTTTACCTCAGCTAGTCCCGTGTTGGTTGCCTCCACTCCTTTCAAAAGCTTGGCCATTATGTCCTCCATGGACATCTTCCCAGAACTAGTTGCAACAGCTTCACGATTTCCAGGAGGGACATACAAACCACTCCTGTCAGTCTTATTCTTGAATTCGGATTTTTCATAATAGTTCCGACCTTGGTTTCCTTGGGCATTGCCTCGGAAACCCCCCTGATTATTCAAATAATTTGCTTCCTCCTCAGAATCGGATTTATCTCTACCCTGTGATATAACAGCCTTGACCTTTTTTGTCTTCGCTGATAATAAATGCTTGGTAAGAAGGTCCATCTGCGTTTTCATGTGAGCCATATCTTGATCATGTTCCTCTTCTCTTCCCCTCTATTCTGTTGTCATGCCAGTAGATATAGTAGAGCTTGCTACCTCAGAATCCCTGGTATGCTAAGCTCTACTCTGCTTTGTCATACGATCCAACATATCACCAGCCTCAATAAAAGTAAGGTCAATGAATGACCCACCTGCAGCATTATCAACCACTGGCTTAGTCACCGAGTTCAACGCCCTGTATAATATTTCCATCAAGTGGATGTTGGTCATCTGATGATTTGGGCACCGCATAAGCTTCTTTTTGAACCTCTCCCATGTTTCGTGGAGAGCTTCAGTTGGAAGCTGTCGAAAATTGTTGATCTCATCTCGTAACTGTGCTCTCTTGGATGGCAGAAAGAATCTTTCTAGGAAAGCATCTTTCAGTTGCCTCCAATTAGTAATAGAGTCAGGAGTCATCCCGTTCAACCATAGAGTTGCCTCTCCAGATAGAGACAATGGAAATAAGCGCAGTCGAATTACATTCTGTCCAACTCCTGGATTGTCAAACGACTTGCATGTTGAGATAAAGTTGATCAGATGAATATTCAGATCATCGCCTTCAAGTCCACCAAATAACCCTTTGAGTTGCAATAGCTGGATCATGGTGCTAGTGATATTGAACTTTGCTTCGGGTGCCAAGGGCGGAGGAATAATAGCCCCTGTGGCACCAGCCCCGTCCAAGTCGTCATCATCATTATCAAAAGTGATTTTCACAGCTCGGCGTTCAGGTCTCATTCTCGCTTGATGATCTCTGTTGACATTCATGTTCACTGGTGCAGCCACATCATCTACACGCCTTGGATTTAATAACTCATCATCACCCAGGTCCTCATCATCAGGATTTGGTACCCGACCTGGGTTATCAGCATTCTTTTGATTTACTTACGCAACTGCCAATACAGCTAATCTAGCCTGCTCCTGTTGAGCAGCTATCCTTTTAGGGTCTCGTTGCGCATCCATTCTGCCAATGAGCTGTGATTCAGGATTTATAGGTAATAATGGTTGATCAGAACTTCGTGTATTTGGCATACACTCCACTAAACCTGAACAAAACAAAAACAACAAACAAAAATTAAAATTCAAGAATCTTTGACCAAAGGGTCTATTAACTATCAAAAACTTAGTTGACAACCGTATTCCCCGGCAACGGCGCCAAAATTTGATACGCCCAAATTACAACTCTCGTTAGAAAGTGTAAGCGGTCGCTGTCAAATATAGAACCCAACTGGGTTGGGTGTTGAATCCCACAGGGAATACTCTGGTCACTAAGTGTTGCAATTATTAGTAGACTGTTGGTCAAACATTCCAAGGACAAAAGGGGGGTTTGGTTTAGGCGTGAACTAATATTATCAAAGTAACGATGGAACGATTTGCGTAGTAAGATTTAATCACAGAGATTGATAAGTTAGGGTTATGTCCACCTTATAAGTTCTACTTCTCTATTAACTATGAGTAACGCGGAATTTAGACATGTATGCACTTATAGAGAATCATATTCTAATTCTAAATCCAAGTGTTTCTCAACCATCAAGGATTTATTTCGCTTTAGCTCTCTCGAGCCTAAAGTGTATAACAAATGGTACAAATTCTTCAAGAAGTTAATCCGGTTAAGGAATTAATGTGTAAATAGAGGTTGGAAACCCTATTTCCTTGTCACACTCTCTTTTCCAAACATGTAACTTTTCTCTCGAACAAGTTAATGCTATAATGGCGTATTCTCTATGTTTGCAACCATAAGAATTCAATCAAAACGAAGAGAGTAATGATATAAGTAGCATAACACATCAAGAATTCACAAACTCATAGTAATAGATAGTATCTTACAAGGTTTCCATAACCCTAACAGATAAGTTTAGCTACTCATGAATACAACGAAAATCAAAGTAGACATCATCATCATACCAAAACTTAGAGACATCTCGGCTATGGAGATAAAACGTGTTTTCTTTCTCCGTTGCTCAAGTGAGCCATTTTTTGTTCCCAAAACTCGTAAAAAATCTTCCAACGTGAATTATGAATAATGTTGAATGATAATAATCCTGAAAAATTCAGCAATAAGGTTTTTATTAGCATCCTTGTCTAATAAGTTGCTACTGCATCCTTAAGTATTTAAAAATACTGGGTTTTCCCGGGAAAAAGTTCTCATGCATCACATTCAGTCCAAAAGTTGCCTTCCCTCTTATGTGAAGTTTTCCTTTGCTGCCCACAGGTCCATAAAGTGCTGAAATCTTCATCATTAGTACCTGAAAAACATGCTAATCATATAGGTCAGCTCACTTAAAGGAAAATGGACTAAAAGTGCAAGAATTATATATTTTATCCTCAAAACTTAGCCAAAACATGGGTAAATTATGGTGCTTAGACGTATAAATACACCCAACATCAGTAACAGCCCTTCCACTGAAGAGTTGGTCAAACCTTCAGTATTGATAGTTATCCTGTGAGAATGCAACCCGATAGTGCCAAAAATTTAACTAGTGATTTTGTAGTAAAGTCAGCCATGGGATTTTTTTTGATACCTTTGGAAAAATACTTTGAGCGAAAAATTGGATGCTTATTTCAGGGACAACTACTATGGGCAATATCTTAATTTGTCGGAGGACAACAATGCTCGTTTCCAAATTACTGTGGTGTATGATCTTCTCAAGTGTAGGTGTATGAAAATAAAGATAAGATGAATGAGGTATGGATAAATTACTATGGCATGCCTTTTTATTTTGGTTGGAAGGATTTTTCCATAGTTACTAGACTAAAATGTGATCCTCCTTCTCATCCTATATCAATTCTAACCCCAAAAAAGCACCCCACATACTAATGTCACCCAAAACTATCCTCCAAAAGAAGTATGTTACGGTCGATGCCAAATATAGTAACAGGTTAGGGTCGAACCCATAGGAAAGATGTTGAATAGTTGCTTGAATTAATCTAATCCACGAACTGTATAGGAAAGTAAATGGCCGAAATTTGATATCAATTGCAAGTAGTAACCAAAACTTGAGTGGTTTTGAGTTGTAAACAATAGAAGATGAACACTAGGCTTGTGTTCTCCTGACTTCTTAAATCCATAAGTTTCTCGTGTTCAACCCACTTACTCTATTGTTCTGCATGTAAAGTCTACAAGATATGTATTATCAGCTTCCTTGCGAATGTGAAGATAAATCTCACCCTTTACTAGTTCAGTCTCAGGGCGTCACCTTGTTGCTTCTTGCTACGACCTGAGTTCACTATAACCTTGTATGTTCAAGTTATTAGATGAGATGGCAGGGACTATAAGATGGAGGTGAGTCCCAAATCACCATCCTAATCTTTTTTTCCCAATCACAAACTCCCTTGTAAGGATAAATGCAAAGACAAGTTATCTCAAGCTTCCACAGCAGCTCAGAGATTAATTATTGCAAAAAAGATTAAGATACACGCATAAACCCTATAATAGATGAAGATTGCACTTCCTCTATGTATCTAATCTGACAGGGTTCCCACAACCTTAGTCAAGGAGATTAATCTCTCATGTTCATGAAAGAATCCATGATTATCAATGAAGAAGACATGTAATTAATTGCATAAGAATAAGATGAATAAACTCTAAATCTTGAATTGAATAAAAAATTAAAATCTCAATAATAATTGTAAAAGTATGAAAAAGTAAGTAACCTATTGTAAGAATGTGTAAACTAATAAAAGATAAGCCTTAGGGTATTTATAGTATCTCAAAATAACATAGAAATCCTAATAAAATGGGAAAGGTAAATTTATGTTGGAACTCGGTACGACTCGGTTTTCAACTCGTACCGGCATTATACGAGTCGTACTATGACTTCTCATATCCATTCCAGTGTCTGATCTCCCAAGGCTTCAACTTTTGTTCTCCATACGACTTTATCTTATGAAATGTATCTTGATAATATGACTTATGTTCCTCACTCATATCCACCTGGGACTTCTGTCTTTCCAAGCTTTGAAAATTGGTCTGTGTACGACTTCCCTATACGAGTCGTACTCAAACTTCCAACTCGTATACTTCTAAGACTTCAACTTTTGATGGTAGCTTTAGAATCTATTATACTTACGACTTCTTCATACGACTCGTATCCTTGCTTACGACTTGGTTGTATGATTTCTATCTTCTCCATACTTAGATTCTCAGTTTGTCTTTAGGTTTTGTTGTGCTTACGAGTCATCCTATAAGTCGTATAATATGTTGACAACTCGTGAGGTGACTCGTACCTTGATCAGTCTTATTCCTTTTCAGGTCTTTTTATTCCAAATTCAATCCAACACTCTTGTAGACTTATTTGTCCTACAACAAGAACAAAAGTTCATCATATATACTAAAAAAATCTAAGTACACGCAAAAATTCTTGGTTTTAAGAATCGAAAGTGCCATGTTTCCATGACACATCAACACCCATAACTTAGACTTTTGCATGTCCTCAGGCAAACAAAACCAAAAACTATTTCCAAACACAAAACCGATGCTCAAACAAGAAGATCTTAAGCTACCCATGGCAGTAATTTTTGAACTAAAATTTCAATCATGTTATTCCCCTCCTAGTTTTTAACTTTTCAAGGCTCAAACTGTGTATATCGATTTAGCACACAGAGAAACACGAGGGAATCCGATGATGTCATTACATTTGAAATAAACAACTAGGCATGGATACAAACTACGTTCACAAAATAATTTAGCAACTTAGCAACATAACCCATGTGTGCTCTTGGTTGAATAAATCCCATTCACTCTCATTATGAATCAACTAATTTATTTAGGGATATAACAAATACTCTCTCGCTCACAAAGAAGTATCGCAGGTGTATACAGAATACCATAGGCTTGCCCTTATGCTCTCTTCTTAAGTTTTCAGAAAGTCACGGTAGGATCACCTTAGGTCTTTATTCGGCTTGTAACGTAGGCTTAGGGATAGTATGTTATCTTTTGGGATTCATTTAGTGACTATGCCTCCTTGACACTATGCTTTATTTTGAGGTCCACTAATTTCTCCATTTATTTCATTTATATCCACCCTTATGTCTTCCTTTTCATTTTAAGGACTTTCATCTCAGAACAGGATGGTTTTCTCACTTTATTTTCTTTTTATTTTATTTTCATTGCACTTTTTTCTTTTATTTTCACCACACCTGTCCAAGTTTCAACTATTTTTCTTCTACACACTTTCTTCATAATCATTTTCTCCTACTCACTCCTTTAATAGACACCCTTAACTTAGGCAATTTTCCTGAGTTGACAATCGCCTAAGTTGGGGTATATAGTGTCCAATAAGGACCAGGACCAAATAGGTTCATTACAAGGGAAACAGAAAGCTGAAATTGGTGTAATCAACAAATCTATTCAGGCTCAAATATTTGAATAAAAGGGATTCATACTTTTTGGTTAGGGTATTTAGGTTTCGATGGACTCATAACAAAAAGGGCCTCTGATCACTTCTTACTTGACTATCTTAGACCTAGGTAAAAGCAACCAGGTAAATTCTAGATTTCGACTTACCAGGAACTCAATAATTCCTCACATGCACTTGCACAGGGTCACATTGCTAAGTACCATTCATCTGGTTATGCAACTATTTGCCTTTAGTTGTTCTATCCCTAATCCTAATGACATTATTAGATTCCCAACAGTCTTAGACATCTACATATATCACACAGTCACAAAATGCAAAAATTTAGGAGAGATCTCAACTTTTTCAACACGATTCAATTAAACACAAATGCTTTCAGAATAACCATTTCAAATCCATAATTTATGTTTCCAGAATCATAGATTTTCAAAATCATAATTTATTATAAATCAATTTCGAAATTCATCAAAATCAATAAAATCCTCTGCCATTGGTGCAGATTTTCTTCCTATCTCAGTTATTAGCACCAAAACCTGCAAGTCATAACAGACTTTTAGCTATATATATTTTTCAGCTACTCCTAAAATTTCAAAATCAGGTATACTCCCACCCCAACTGAAAATCCTAGAAATCTTCCCAGTGCAATAAAAATGTAAAGTAAGGATGAAAGGTCATACCTGGGTTCTCAAGGCGTCGACTCTACAATATCAGTAGGTGGGCCCTCAGGTCGGGTCCCGCTGTCATCAGTAACCGTCCCATCAACTACTGGGGCTGAATCATCAATAATGGTCAGGGGCACAATACTCTCCCCCTCAGCATCAGTAACAGGTGGTCTCGAACCACTAGCTCCAGCAGCTATTTCACGGACCCTCATATGCCAGTCTATCTCATCCTGTATACTCTTTTCCCTGGCCTTCTTCTCAGGATCTTTCTCTTCATGTTTTCTCTTTTATCTCTCTCATTTTTCTTCTTGAGCCTTCTCAACTTTTCGGGTCTCCTAGTTTTTAACTTTTCAAGACTCAAACTATGTATATCTATTTAGTACATAGAGAAACACGAGGGAATCTGATGATGGCATTATATTTGAAATAAACAACTGGCATTCATATAATCTAAATTCACCAAACAATCTAGCAACTTAGCAACATAACCCATGTGCACTCTTGGTCAAAGAAATCCCATTCACTCTCATTATGGATCAACTAATTTATTTAGGGATATAAAAAATACTCGCTCACTCACAAAGAAGTATCGCAGGTGTATACAGAATACCATAAGCTTGCCTTTATGCTCTCTTCCTAAGTTTTCAGACAGTCATGGTAGGATCACTATAGGGATTTATTCGGCTTGTAACGTAGGCTTAGAGCTGGTATGTTATCTTTTGGGATTCATTTAGTGACTACGCCTCCTTAACGCTACGCTTTTTTTGAGGTCCACTAATTTCTCCATTTTTTTCATTTATTTCCACCCTTATGTCTTTTTTTTATTATAGGACTTTCAGCTTAGACTAGGATGGTTTTCTCACTTTATTTTCTTTTCATTGCACTTTTTTTCTTTTATTTTTCCCACACCTGTCCAAGTTTTAACTATTTTCTTCTATACACTTTCTCCATAATCATTTTCTCCTACGCACGCCTATAATAGCCACCCTTAACTTAGTTGATTTTCTTGAGTTTAGAATCGTCTAAGTTGAGGTGTAGAATGTCCAATGAGGACCAAAGCCAAACAGGTTAATTGTAAAGGACACAAGAAGGTGAAATTGGTGTAATCAATAAATCTATTCAGTCTCAAATATTTGGATCAAAGGAATTCATACTTTTTGGTTAGGGTATTTAGGCTTCGACGGACTCATAAAAAGGGGCCTATTATAACACCCCACATTTTTGGGCTAGTCTATGAACCATCATTCCTACACATGTAAGCTCTAATACAATGATCCCCATGTGGATACAAGTTTCATGATCTTTATACTTGTGTATGAAATACTCATGAGGTTAAAAATATTGATAGAAATCATATAGAGCCAAGTTGAGCTAAGATCCTTTGAATCGCCCGGAGTATGGTATTCGATTCTACAAAGGTCTACTTTAAGCTTGTATAACTTTTTATATATATGTAATATTTCATCTTAAGACCCACCAAAATTTATATAATCAAATTAGCTTGCCAACGATACCAATTTTGCTAAAATCTGATACCTGAGTGAAGTTATGTCATTTTTTGTGTGAGGAAGTGAGCTCTCACAGTAAGCTCGTGATGCGAGTTTCATTCTCATTTCTGGGAGGTGAGATGCGAGATTAATTTATGCTTCTTAAGGTCATGCCACTATGGTTATTTACATGAAAGAGAGAGGCCAAGGGGTATTATAGTCCATTTCCCCATCCCTAGCCATCCAAACATAATTTATAACACCCTAAAGGGCATTATTTGCCCACTTTTTATCATCAAAACTCATGTAATCCCTCTCCTTTCCCCCATGAATGAGTTTCAACCTTTTCCTCTCAAGAACATAAGAATTCAAGCATTAATTTCAAGATTCCTCCAAGAAATCTAAGAGTTCCATCTTCCAAGTTCAATAATTCTTCAAGAGATATCAAAAATAAAGTTTCTTTCACAAGTTCATCATCCAAGTTCCAACATTCAAGCTTTCTTCATCAAATCAAGTCTATTAAGGTATGTGGGATTTTGAACAAGGATAAACCTTTCATACTTGTGCCCAAAACATAATTTTGGTATCAATTTTTCTGAATATTCTATGATTTCTCATGAAATTTAAGTTAGGGTTGATACCCAAATCCTCATTATTTGAGTTTATGACATTATTATGATATTTAATGATCCAATTGCAAGAAAATTACATATATTCATGTTTGAAATTATAAGATTCATATTATGAGTTATATACCATTATCATGACTGGGATTGTTGATAGATTTTAAGATGATTATTGAGCATGAAATTTAAATCTGATTATTGATGTAATTATTGATGCATTAAAGCTTTATAGTTTGAGTACTAAGTATTATTGATGATTTTATAAGGAGATTATGATATCAAGTCCTATTGACAAGTTTTGATTAGTGTTTTCAAAAGCAAAGATTGATATTTTGATCCTAAGCTAAGATAGAAATCCACATTATTCATACGATTTATGATTTAAAACAAAGAGAAGCATAATTGGTTTTAATTATAAACCATTATGTTGTTTTAAGGTGGATTTCCTAAAAGTTCTGAGCAATAAGTATGAGAGTAGTATTTAGCACCGAGTTAAGTATGATTCCAAGGTCCCATGCCATGCCCCAGAACTATGTACCACCGTAGGTTTCTGATTTTCCCATAATGGGCTAAGATAGTGATCATTTAAGTTAAGGTTCTATTATGATGGCAAGGATAGAACAGATCTCTCCAACGTCGGCAAGATGTTGGAATCCATATCAGCTTACATGGTTTATGTTGGTTAGAAGAACCTCCCCAAAGATATCCCCCACTCTTCAACAGTCTATTGATTTAAAGATTTAAGATAAAAGCTTATGTTTTGGAAGTTATGGTTTTAATATTTTAAGCCCTAAGATAAAGTATTTTACAAAATTTAGAAAACTATTTGTAAAGGCTCACTGTTTTACTCAGATTATGCTTTACAGAAAGATAAGAGTTACAGATTTTAGTGTTCAGATTTGAGACTTAGAATTGAGTCCTTTCTACACTTAGACAGTATGATTTCAAGATAGAGTATCAGCACAGCTTAGCTTTTAGAACTAAATGTTATGGCTCACTAGATTTACAAGTATGATTTATTTCTCATGATTATTATTTTCAGTAGTACAGATTACTCGAGCCTATGTGAGTCATTTACATTTAGCATGCATGATTTTATAAATTATGATGATTGATATTATGTTTTACTTATGTATTTCACCACCATATACTCAATATATCCTCAAAGTACTAATCCACATATATGTCTATGTGCTACATTGTCTCATAATGTAGGTACAAGTTTTACTATGCACATTCAGACTCAAACAGTTGCATATTCCTGCTAGCAAGATGATGAGTCCTCCTAATTTAGGGACTTCAGTTAGATTTGTTTATGTTCTTTACTTTCTTATTCAGTCATATTGATTTGGGATAGTTGGGGGTCATGTCTTGGCTATCTATAGTCAATACTAGTAGAGGCTTCATAGACAGTCAGTAGAGTTAATTTATTTGATTTTAGTTTGGTTGTAAAAGAAGAGTTGTAATCATGCGAATTCAGTTCTGTATTGACAGATTCAGAAAAGAGTTATCTTCCGCTAATTTTGTATAGATTTATGTATTTTATTTAGTTTCTTATGAGTTATGCTAGTAGAAGGGTTAGCTTTGGGTCACTTGTGACCCTAAGTACCTTGTGACGTCTCGAGACCTATTTTTGGGGCATTACAAACTTAGTAACAGAGTACAAGGTTCAAGTGTCCTAGGGTGTCTATGAAGCCATGTCTAGTAGAGTATTGCAGAATGGTACAGAGACGTCTGTACTTTTTTTTGAGTGGCTACAAGACATTTAAGAAAAGTTTCCCTCCTTTCATACTCTAAATCGTTCTGTCAAGTTGTTTCTTCAAAACTCATGTATATTCCTATGTTACCCCAAAATTCTTCATTTATGTATTATTCTTGAGATAACATAATTAGTAACTTCCAGTTCCTCTCCAGATAATGGTCTCAGATTTATTAGCAGAAGTTTCAGAAGTCACACAAAAGGGCTTGAGAGGAACTCTCTAATATGCTATAAGTCCCTCAAGTTTAAAGTTATGTCCTCATTCTTATGAGTCATTCAGTTAAGATAGAGTAAAGATATGTATTTAGATTCCTCATTAGTCTCTCAATACGAATAGCTCTCATTAGAGGAGATAGTGTGAATATAGATTTCAGGATAGAGTTTGTATTCTTCAGATATTGAAACCTAGATCGTTATGATTCATAAGTAGTTGAACCTTCTTATAGTTGGGGGTGTAGGTTTAGAAGTGTAGTGACAAAAAAGGTGGTAAGGCCAATTTATTGAATAAAAATAGCCAAATTTTTGCATATCATTGAGTTAGTAATGAAGTGATATGTCCTTGTATGTTAGTTTAGTGGAGGGTGAAGAAGGAGTTTTTAGTTAAGGTGAATTGTTATTTGCTTAAAGTACGAAAAAAGTTATTGATGGTGTTTGTTGTGTTAGAAAAGTATGGACTATTAATGAAGTACTTGGTGGTTTAGTATTGTCAATTTAGGCTTCCCTTAAGGTTGTAAAAAGTAGTTTAGTTGAAATCTATAGAGCTATGAAAGAAGTTTAGGTGTATTGATGGGTAAATAGTAGTGATGTGTAGAGGGAGGACGTGCTAATGGGTTATGATATGATAGGCCATATGATCTTGATCAATTATTATTTTTATGAGGTTTTAGCGGACTAGTGTTTCTTGAGGTTTTATTTTATAGTTTTCAAGTGAGAATAGTATATGATGTTTTGTTGTTAATCATGCCTAGCGCTAGACACAAGGTGTGAATACTAGATGATCATCAAGGTGAAAACAACTATTACTTGGTTAGTGATACTAGTTATATGGAGGTGAACTAATAGGCTTGAAACAGTGAATGCAAGAATGTAAGTTTATTGATTTGAGATTAATTATGATATTGTATGTATGATGTAGAAGTATGCCCAAGGTGCTAAGGGGTTGCCGTATTTTCTAAGTCTATTACATGTTGTGTATGACTAGTAGTACCGTTGAGCTGTTAGGTGAAGAAAGACTAGTTAGATGGTATATGGTTCTCTTAATAGCCTAGTTAAGGAGTTTTAATTGATAGTGTTGAGCCTTTTAATATGATCTTGATTCTCTTGGTCTATAGATATAAGTTTGGAGATGTGATATTCGTAGGCTATGACAGAAGCAGTATGGTTTATTAAGGGTTGAAGATATCCGTGTTAAGTATTGGAATCTAAGTTGGGTTTTAAAGGTTGAGCTAATAGAAGTAAGAGTTGAAGTACTAGATGGTGTGCACTCCGACTATGTGGATACTCATGAAGATTCGAAGTTAGAAAGTGTTCAAGTATTATATGATGACTATTGGGGCTATAGAAAGATAGAGTGTATCTCAGAAGGTAGTATTAGCAATGGGTTTTCCACTTCCAGGTGTAGTCTTTCGGGTTAAGTTCTATTAGTTACGTTTATTGTTATACCCGAGCTCTAGAGTAAGGTGGCTGTAGTTCAGTTAGAGTTTAGTAAAAGGGGTTCTACAGGCTTGGAATGATGGCTTAAAGCTAAGGGGGAGATGATAGGATGAGTAACAAAGTCAGGCTCTCAGATTCTAGTAGTAATGCCAGTATGATATAGAACATCAGAAAGTGAGGGTGATTTCAGTCATCCCATTACCTACTCATGACTTAAATTTTAGTTCCATGATCATAGTCCATGTTTATGCATATGATAGAGAATCATGTGCTTTTCCAGTTCCAAATGAGGAGTTCTAGTTCAGTCAGTAGTCAGAATCACATTCCCTAAGTTATGAACTCCAAATTAAGGTCATGAACCTCATGACTCGTGTGCTCGTACTTTATAGTATACCCAGTTCCCATAACTCATGCTACGCTCCTAATGATTGGCGAAATTCAGCTTATAGTCATGTTCGTCCTCAGATTAGATCTCTTTAATGAATCCATGTCGTGCATGCTCTATTCCTTAGGCCTCAGTAAGGTGTCAAAATATGCTTAGTATCCCTTCATATTCTAGATCCTGATATTCCAACCTTTCAGTGACCTTCTCTTAGATCAAGATAGCGATGATGAATGATTGTGCAGATGAAAAAAAGTAATTGTGTCAATCCGCGAAAGATTGTTGTATGTTTGTTTTATGTAAGTCCATGAGTGGAGAATATTGAGGTAAAGTCTTGTGTATGATTAGGTTAGTTGAGAATAGTTTATGTGTGTCTTCCTAAGAATTGAATAGTGCAGATGTGGATATAAAGATAGGCTTGAATATCATGTCGGTATGTAAGAGGTTGAATTTAGTTGTTGAAGTGATGAGGAAAAATCATCCTAGAGGGAGTAGTTATGATAGTTCTCGGAGTATTGAATTCATGGTTCAGATTTGTATTATGGTGTGGAGTTACGTGCAACATCTTGTGGTTTCGAGTTTGGCCTGACCATGATAAGAGGATCTAGTTCAGTTTAGACTTTAGTAGACGGATTTATCAATGCCCATGTGAGAATTATAAGTTGAATCAAATGAGTATGGTGTGTAAGGGGAATAGTATAGTTAAGGGAGTATTCGAGGAGTGTTGCTAAGTTTGAAAGTAAGAAGTTGTGTTGTCTAAGGCCTGGTAATTCTATCCTAGCTTATGAGTTATATGTCTATATTCCATGCTATAGAGTAGTGTCAATGTTTTGATTCCTTAGTCAGATGTCTTGTTTAGATTATGCCCAAGATTCTTTGCTCCCTGATATTACTAGAACTTCTTTAGAAAGAGTGTTGAAGAGATACTCCAGTTAAGTATAAGTTTCTAGTATAATTCAGTCAGTATAGCCAGCAATTTAGTTTAATAGTCAGGCAGACATGTGCCTATGGTTTTCCACCTTTTCACCCATTCCTACTATTCGAAGTCTCATGCGTATAATCATTTCAAGAGATAATCTATTCCAAACATGTAAATTGTGGATTCAGTTTAGTCTAAGCATCATGTTTCATATTCAGCTATTTAGCCATGACTCAATTCATAAGTGTCTAATACAATCTCAATTTTCCAAGTATTTTAGCTCAGACAGTGTAATACCCTTGTAAGATCTAAGTCTTATTGTCTCGTGATTCATACTTGCCTAAGTTATCACTTCCCAATTTAATATTTATGATTGGATCATGAACACTTCAAGAAATTCTAAACTCTCAGTATGAATCAGTTCTTGATAGTCAATAAAGTCAAGTCACCTCAAAATTCAGTTTCATGATAGAAGTTTAAATGTTTTAGCTCGGTTATGTCCTTTATCAGAAGACACATCATGTCCATATTATTCCATACCTATAAGGCTTCAATTATTTCCTATCCATCATTTGAGGATGAATGATTCCAAGAGGAAGATAATGTAACACCCCATATTTTCAGGCTAGTGTATGAACCGGCGTTCCTACACATGTAAGCTATAATAAAATGATACCCATGTGGATACAAGATTCATGGTCTTTATACTAGTGTGTGAAATGCTCATGAGGTTAAAAATGTTGATAGAAATCATTTAGAGCCAAGTTGAGCTAAGATCCTTTGATTCGCCTAGAGTTTGGTATTCGATTCTACAAGGGTCTACTTTAAACATGTATAACTTTTTAAATACATAGAAATTTTAATCTTAAGACCCAAAAAATTATATATAATCAAATTATCTTTCCAACGATACCAATTTCGTGGAAATCCGATACCCGAGTGAAACATTCTGTCATTTTTTTGGGGAGGCAGTGAGCTCTTGCGATAAGCTCGCGACGCGAGTTTCATACCCTTTTCTGGGAGGCGCAACGCAAGATTTATTTCCTCTTCTAGAGGTCGCGCCATGATGGTTATTTGTACAAAACAGAGAGGCCAAGGGGTAGTATAGTCCATTTCCCCCATCCCCAGCCATCCAAACACGATTTATAACACCCCAAAGGGCATTATTTGGCCACTTTTCATCATCAAAACTCACGTAAACCCTCTCCTTTCCCCCATTAATGAGTTTCAATATTTTCCTCTCAAAAATATAAGAATTCAAGCATCAATTTCAAGATTCCTCCAAGAAATCTAAGAGTTCAATCTTCCAAGTTCAATAATTCTTCAAGAGATATCAAAAATAAAGTTTCTTTCACAAGTTCATCATCCAAGTTCCAACATTCAAGCTTTCTTCATCAAATCAAGTCTATTAAGGTATGTGGGTTTTTGAACAAGGATAAACCATTCATCCTTGTTCCGAAAACATAATTTTGGTTTCAATTTTTTTGAATATTCTATGAACCCAATTCCTCATTATTTTAGTTTATCACATTATTATGATATTTAATGCTCCAATTGCAAGAAAATTACATAAATTCATGTTTGAAATTATAAGATTCATATTATGAGCTATATACCATTATCTTAACTGAGATTGTTGAAAGATTTTAAGATGATTATTGAGCATGAAGTTTAAATCTGATTATTGATGTAATTATTGATGCATTAAAGCTTTATAGTTTGAGTACTAAGTACTATTGATGATTTTATAAGGATATTATGATCTCAAGTCCTATTGACAATTTTTGATTAGTGATTTCAAAAGCAAAGATTGATATTTTGATCCTAAGCTAAGATAGGAATCGACATTATTCATACAATTTATGATTTAAAACAAAGAGAAACATAATTGGTTTTCATTATAAACCCTTGTGTTTTTTAAGGTGGATTTCCTAAAAGTTCTGAGTAATAAGTATGGGAGTAGTATTTAGCACCGAGTTGGGTATGATTCCAAGGTTTCATGCGATGACCAAGAACTACATGCCACCGTAGATTTCTGATTTGCCCATAATGGGCTAAGATAGTGATCACTTAAGTTAAGGTTCTATACCAATGGCAAGGATAGAACAGTTCTCCCTAACTTGGGAAAGACGTTGGACTCCATGTTATTTTACATGGTTTATGTCAGTTAGAAGAACCTCCCAAAAGATATCCCCCACTCTTCAACAGTCTATTGATTTAAAGATTTAAGATAAAAGCATATGTTTTGGAAGTTATGGTTTTAAGATTTTAAGCCCTAAGATAAAGTATTTTCCATATTTTAGAAAACTATGTGTAAAGTCTCACCGTTTTACTCAGATTATGCTTTACAGAAAGATAAGAGTTATAGATTTCAGTGTTCAGATTTCAGACTTAGAAGTAAGTCTTTTCTACACATAGAGAGTATGATTTAAAGATAGAGTATTAGCACATCTTTTAGAACTAAATGTTATGGCGTACTAGATTTACAAGTATGATTTGTTTCTCATGAATATTATTTTCAGTATTTCAGATTACTCGAGCCTATGTGAGTCATTTACATTTACTATGCATGATTTTATAAATCATGATGATTGATATTATGTTTTACTTATGCATTTCACCCCCATATACTCAGTACATCCTCAAAGTACTCATCCATATATATGTGTATGTGCTACATTGTCTCATAATGTTGGTACAAGTTTTAGTATGCACATTCAGACTCAGACAGTTGCAGATTCCAGCCAGCAAGATGATGAGTCCTCTTACTTCGGGGACTTCAGTTAGATTTGTTTATGTTGTTTACTTTCTTATTCAGTCGTATTGATTTGGGATAGTTGGGGTCATGTTCCTGCTACCTATAATCAATACTAGTAGAGGCTTCATAGACAGTCAGTAGAGTCAATGTATTTGATTTTAGCATTGTTGTAAAAGCAGAGTTGTAATCATGTGAATTCAGTTCTGTATTGATCAGATTCAGAAAATAGTTATCTTCCGCTAATTTTGTATAGATTTATGTATTTTATTCAGTTACTTATGGGTTATGCTAGTAGAAGGGTTAGCTTGGGGTCACTTGTGACCCTAAGCACCGTGTGACATCTCGAGACCCATTTTTAGGGCGTTACACCTATGATCACTTCCAACTTGACAATCTTAGACCTAGGTAAAACAAAATAGGTAAGTTCTAGATTCTGACACACCGGGAACTCAATAATTCCTCACACGCACTTGCATAGGGTCACATTGCTATGTACCATTCATTTGGCTATGCAACTATTTTCCCCTAGTTGTTCTATCCCTGATGCTAATCTTATTATTAGATTCCCAATAGTCTCATACATCCACATATATCACAAAGTCACAAAATGCAAAAATTTAGTAGGGATCTCAACTTTTTCAACACGATTCAATTAAACACAATTGCTTTCAAAATAACCATTTCAAATCCATAATTTATGTTTCCAGAATCACAGATTTTCAGAATCATAAATCACAATTTATTATTAATCAATTTCAAAAATCATCAAAAATCAATAAAATCCTCTGCCATAAGTGCAGATTTTCTCCTTATCTTAGCTGTTAGCACCAAAATCTGCACGTCATAACAGACTTTTAGTTATATGTATTTTTCAGCTACTCCTAGAATTTCAAAATCAGGTATACTCCCACCCCAACTAAAAATCCTGGAAATGTTCCTAATGCAATAAAAATGTAAAGTAAGGATGAAAGGTCATACCTGGGTGCTCAAGGCGTCGGCTATACAATATCAATAGGTGGCCCTCAGGTCGGGTCCCGCTGTTATCAGTAATCATCCCATCAGCTACTTGGTCTGAATTAGCATTAATGGTTGGGGCACAATACTCTTCCCCTCAGCATCAGTAACAGGTGGTCTCGAACCACCAGCTCCAATGGCTATTTCACAGACTCTCGTCTGCCGGTCTAGCTTGTCCTCTATGCTCTCTTCCCTGGCCTTCTTCTCAACCTCTTTCTCTTCACATTTTTTCTTTTTTCTCTCTCATTTTTCTTCTCGGGTCTCCTCAACTCTTGGCTCTAGAATATCCCAAATATTAAGAACATGGATAATGGGCACCACTATCTCAATCACAAGCTCTGTAATCACCGGTCTATTATCCAACTCTTGCACCATCCTCTTAATTTCAGAAACTTCAGTCTTTATCTCTGTAACATTAGTGTCTACCCTTCACTCAACTAATGAGTAATTCTCGACTCAAAAGTATCTAGTTTTCCTTGGATCCATCTGTCCTGGTTTGCAAAATATATGTCAATCCAGGGCTTCACGCCTTTCTCTATATAATCGACTTTAGCATCCAGTATGTCTAGTCGAGCCATGACCTCGGTCCATAATGCCTACAAAATCATCATAAGTCTAGAAGACTTTCCTCGTGGCCTGAGTGGTACAGACTATACCAGAGGTAGGGCACCAGAAGAACCCACTGCATTTATTTGTAAAGTCTCCATCTGTACACTTGCCTCAGCAACCTCAGCATTCCCAGCTTGAACGCTCTGCTAGAACATATATGCCATCAAATCTGTTGCCTTCCTTTCCTGCCGGGCCAAAGGGTTGGTTGCATCTCGAATCAAGCCTAAGTCAGTAACGTTCATGGCCTCTAGCATTTCATCAATCCCGGGAGTATTTGTACTCCCTCATCCAAATAGATTTGTGTAATAATATAGGGGTAAGCCAACAATAACTTATCACCTCCAACTGCATAATATCTCATATCTCGGGATAAAAACTCTGCTTCATCGAACTCACAACCAATTATAAAACTGACTATCATGGTTGCCTGAATCGGGATCAGAACATTATCTCTAGTAGTTGGACATAGTCGATGTTGATCCAATGTCCACCAAGATTTACCCTCGAAGTTGAGGGTATTCTTTTTAATTTTTTGTGAGACAACCACGGGGCCTCTTACAACCCATACTGCATTCTGGTCATTCGAAGCTATGTGCTCCACAATCAATCTAAACAGATCCATCTTGTCCTCCCAATCTAGAATTCTCTTGGTAATCTTCTTTATTTCTTCCATCCGGTAGTCCATTTCCCCAGAGTATCGGAGCCTGATACTCTGGTCCATATAAAAATCTCTTAATCATATGTGGGGAAATGTCTACGTGTACTCTCCAAATAACAAAGAAAGTAATCAACTCACAACCTTCCACGACTGACCTTGTGGATATATTCTTTAAATTTCACCCTTGTACACCGCATAAAATTCCCATACCAGCACTTCACTATACTTTCCAGGGGCCCTCGTCGTCCATTCCAATTTATTTTATCTGAAGCGCTCCTCAAATCCGGGTAACTCTGTCATCCCAATAGTCATCAACCTCCTTTCTAAACTGAACACTCATCTAATCTTTCCACCCTAGAGTCTGCTCAACCTACTATAAAAAGTATTTTGCATTTTGGGTACCCTCATCATTTAATGATGGGCACCGGGGCAGTAGTAATTACAATTGGGGGATCCTGTCGATTGGGGTGGAATCAAAATCTTTTGTACTGATGACATTCTTAGAACTAGCTTATTTTGAACATGATTGAGCATCCTCATCAGCATCAGAAGGTGGTGGCGTATGCGAAGAAGAGACAGCTGGATTTTTTCTCCTCGTGCCCCGTAGAGGTGTTTTCTCCAGGGGTATAACCTTATTCCCCTTTTATTTTTCAATTTCTTTTCCTTTTGGGGAAACCTTGCCATTTGTTGAGTCTTCATAGAGCTCACCGTTGTTATCGATTGACTCATCAAATTCAAAACTAGTAGACTCCGAGCTAGTAGCCGGTGTCTGCTTATTTACCTTTTTAGTTTATTTTGATAAAGATAGGTTCTTGGGAGGCATTGTACCAGCAAGTACACTATCATTAGTAAGGAAGTAAAGAAAGGAAAACAAAACTTTGAAACTAAAGTTCAGTGTGCATGCTCAGTTAAGGGTACGAGTGAATGTACTGGTCGTATCGACTGGGTACGACTAGTATGAACGAGTCGTATGTTACACAGCGCATGAACAGTTGTTCACTGCTCAGCTTACGACTCCTTCTAACCAGTCATATTGAGAAGGTACAACTCATTACCAATAGTCGTAGCTAATCAAAAACATTTTATAAAATAATATAACTCCCTGGTGGGTTGGACTTTAAGAGTACGAGTGATGTGTGAGCACATGCTAACATATTTGAGGCTTTTAACTGAGAATAATTTCAAAGTCTTAAGCAAATTTTGTCATTTTTAGTTTTTTTCTATTTGATATTGCAGTAAAAGTCAAGATGCAAGAGAACCAGCAATAATGGAAGTAAAAGAGTTAATTTCTGAGCAAGTAGAGAGGGAAGTATAGCTGATGACTTGTTTGATAGGTCATCAGCCTTGTGATAATCTATCAGAGTTGTCGTCATCCTTAGACAGAGAATAAGCTTCAGCTGAAATTCATGACAACATCTATGATAGGCCATCAGAAGTATGATAAGCCGTCAGGCTTGTCGTTAGGCTTAGGCAGGGAATAGGATTTAAAGTGAAGAAGAGACGATAATTTTGATAAGTCATCAAATGTTTGATAAGACATCACGTCTCATCGTCAACCTAAGGTTGAGATTTTCAAAAGTGAAGAGGAGCTGACGACATTCCTGATAAGTCGTCAGACTCCTGATAAGTCGTGACACACGTTGTCGCCTTTCTGAAAAAATACTGTGATCTATGATTTTGTTTCCATAATTAGGCTAAAGAATTTAAAGCATATATTAAGGTTTTCTAATAAGGGGCGGAACATCTTGAATTTATTCGAGAGACTACTTTAATTCTCTTGGGTCTCAAAAACTTAGAATTCAATTTTCAACTCTTTGATTTGGTTATGGGAATTTTCTCTAGAACTTAGAAGAGAATCAACTTCAGACTTCATCTTTGGTATGTTTAATTACTTTGAATGATGATTATATTTGTTGCTATCTTTTTCTTTCTCATGTGGAACTAAAACCCACAACTAGGGTTGTGGGATCTATGATTATTTCCCCATGGATTTAATAGTTGGTTAGGGTTTGAGTAATTGTGGGAACATCTTAATAATTCCTTTGTTATGATTGTTATTTATTGGTTGCAAACAACAAATCCCGCCATAGGTTGATTTGTTCGAACTGAGAAATAAACTAAAGGTAGTGAATTATCAACAAGGATTTGGGAAGGTTAAGCTCTTATCTAATGATTAATGTTGTAATAAGATTGATCAACTTGAGATAAAATTAGTATGAATAGAATGATTTCCTAAGTTCAAGAGAATTAGGGAGTTCAACATCTAAGTAGGTTGAGAAACACTTAGATGGACTATCGAAACTGATAATTTGGTGTTTCCCACAAGTCATGAGAAACCAGTACTACAACTATTATTCAATGGAGGATTACTAATCATAGTGATCACAACTCTAGTTTATCTATATTATTGATTTAAAATATTGCAGTTTAAGCTTCGAGTTCTAAGGCGAATTAAAGTGTTAATAACTTTTGTTCAATCATTAGAAACCCCATTTTATCTTTTCGTATCATTTGTTTGAATTCAACTTATATCTATAGTTTTAAATTAGTTTAATCGCCACTCACATTGTTCCTCGTGGATTCGACCCCGACTCCAAAATTGAGTAAATATATTGACGACGACTGCCTTGCACTAAATTAACATGTAAGTTGAGCGTTATCAAAAATTGTGCCATTGCCGGGGAACAATTTGGCGTATTGAGTTGGTTTGGAATTTTAGCCTACTTGCTTGAATTCAAACTTGTAAATATTTATTTTTAGCTTTCTTTTATTTCTTGTGTTAGGTAGATTTTTATTTTAGTTTACTTATTACTATGGCATCATGGAATGAACATGAGCTTGGTGGTTGGAAATCTTATCTTGATGATCCATGTCCATATTGTAATGGACCTCACTTTTGGCATGATTATAGATATGCTCCCCGGAGAGAGATATGTTCACCATCTCCATCCTACCGAGAGTACTATTATACTTTATGTGGTGGTCAAGATGGATATTAGAGTGATTTCCCAAATGCCCCCACCCCCTATTGTGCTAACCCAAATTCTAGTTCTTCTTATGAGTTTGATAGGTCATATGGTCAAGAAAAGGAAGAATAAGCACCGGGAAGAGGGACATTGAAGCTATGTTTCAACAAATGTTGGATCTCTAGAAAGAAACGTATGATATCATAAGTGATATACATCAAGACATGAAGCCAATCATTCATGAGGAGATAGATATAGAGGTCAATCATTCAAAGCATTCGTTTATATTATGTTTAGATGATATCTTATCTGTGGAATAATTTAAAATAATAGAAGAGTGTGAAAATGAGGACCAAGAACCCTATATTGATGTTGAGCTTGATGATAAGAAAGCTTTGATGATTTCCCAACCAACCATGAGAGATAATGCCAAGATTGAGGAAATGGTGCTAGAGGCAAAATAAGAAACCAAGCCAATATCTTATAAAGACTCTATCCCAATTTGGGGTGAAGAGGTCGAGAAGGATGCAACTCCAATATTAGGGGGAATATCTCACTCAAATCACTTTTCAACATTATGCTTGGTGGATGTAATGAAAGTCGAATCACCCAAGCAAATGATGAATTTTTTAAATGAGGAGAAAAAATTCTATATTTTGGAGTTTGTCTTGCCGAAAGGATATAATACAACCCCAATCTTGAAGGACAAGAAGCTTAAATATCGATGTCCATTTAGTGGATTTTTAAGATTCTCACTACTGCCAAATGAGCCCACACGAAAGTTCGATGCAAAATTGGGCAAGTGGTTCAAGTCTTCGAAGTGGCGTGATAGAACTTTCCTTATCATGCCCTCACATTTTCCCAACGCACCTAAAATATGTAAAGATCAAAAGATGGACCAACGATTCAAATCGTCTAAGTGGAGGGACAAAGGATGAAGCACTTTTTAGGTATCTTAATAAATTCTGAGTAGTCAAGATAACCTAGTCGTGCCGCGACATTAAATCAGGTGCTGCTTGGGAGGCAACCCAAGGTATTTTATTGTTTAAATTTGTATTATGTGATTGATATCAGATCTTCACACCCATGGTTCCACAGGTATGTTTCTAACTTTCTTATTTTGGTTTGATGCATTGGGGACATTGCATGATTTTAAGTTGGGGGTGGGGCTACTTGTGGGTGTCTATGTCCTCTTGGGGTGTTTGCTGTCGTACCTCTTTTCCACAGAGTCTTGTTCCTAGTAGAGCCGACATGTTTAGGCGTATTGTGATTTATTGTAAAATATTGTAGTTGACTAGGAGAAATACAAGTACCTTAGCCAGTTAACATGTTTTTTGTTGATTATTTAACACCACTCCAATGGTCTATTTTATAACTGTGTGATATAGATTTATGTGTGACCACTGTGGATCTTGTTATGGTATTAGTACTAGTGACATGATAACCATTAATAAACAATTGCATGAACCGAATGGTTAGTAGCTTGTGATGTACCTTTATGCCATGTGTGTGTGAGATACTGCCTAGTTCCCGTTGTGTGTTAAATCCAGAACTTACCCGGTCTGTCTTGCCTTGGTTGTAGGATAGCGGTTAGGAAAGGATCATAGGACGGTGTTGATATTAGTCCACTTTTAGCCTAAATGACCTTCTATGTGTGAATAATATCCCTTGATCCTAATTTTGATCCTAAATGCCTATTCTTTTTACTATACCTATCACCTTCCCATTTGTATCACAATGAACCTATTTTGGCCCTGGTCCTCCTTGGACATTATGCACTTTGACTTAGGAAAATAGCCTAAGTTGAGGGTGGCTATCATAGGGGTGCGTGATGTAAAGTGAATATGAAGAAGGGTAAAAAAATAAATAAAAAGATGGGTGCGGTGGAAAAGAATAAGAAAAGAAAAGTTAAGAAAAAAAAAGTGATTGTAGAAAAGACCGCTCCCATCCTGAATATGTGTGATCAAGAAAAGCGAAGAATAGAAAAAGGTTAATAAGTGAGACCCCAGAAGCTAGTGTAGTGTCAAGGAGGCTTAGTCACTTTAAATATCATCGAGTATCATACCATCCCCTAGCCTATATTACAAGCCAAAGAGAAGACCTATAGTGATCCTAACATAACTTTCTGAAAGGTTCAGTAATGAAAATAAGGGCAAGCTTATGGTATTTGACATACATTGACTGGAACTTCTTTCTGAGAGTGAGTGTCTCTTGACCGTCCCCGTATTGACATACTTGAGTTCACATATGAGTGAGGAGGTATCCCTTTGTTGTAAGCGCACACTGGTTACGTTGCTAATTGCTAACTTGTTTAGATAATGCAATCTTGATACATGCATGGTTGTTGTCGCTGAATTGATGCCATATCTTGATTCCTGTCTGTCGCATTGTTGTTCTTCAATAATATGCACAATTGTTTTTTTAAAATTAATTGACCTTGGAGATGTTGAAGATGTTTTGAGCTAAAATGGATGATTGACTGCCAAATGTGCTTTGTATCCTCTTAGTTATGTTTTAGTTGCTTGAGGATAACCAATTATTTTAGGTTGAGGGTGTTGATGTGTGAGCAGATGCTAACACATTTGAGGCTTTTAACTGAGAATAGTTGTAAAGTTTTAAGCAACTTTTGTTGTTTTTGATTGTTTTTTGTTTGATATTGCAGTAAAAGTCAAGATGCAAGAGAACCAGCAATAGTGGAAGTAAAAGAGTTGATTTTTGAGCAAGTAGAGAGGGAAGTATAGCTGACGACTTGTCTGATAAGTCTTTAGCCTTGTGATAAGCTATCAGAGTTGCCGTCAGCCTTAGATAGAGAATGATCTTCAGCTGGAATTCATGATGACATCTGTGATAGGCCATCAAAAGTGTGATAAGCCGTCAGGCTCGTCGTTAGGCTTAGGCATGGAATGGGATTTAAAGTGAAGAAGAGACCATAATTCTGATAAGTAGTCAAATGTCTGATAATACATCACGTCTCATCGTCAACCTAAGGCAGAGATTTTCAAAAGTAAATAGGAGCTGACGACATTCCTGATAAGTCGTCAGACTCCTGATAAGTCGTGACACACGTCGTCGCCTGTCCGAGAAAATACTGTGATCTATGATTTTGTTTCCATAATTAGGCTGAAGTATTTAAAGCATATGTTAGGGTTTTCTAATAAGGGGCGGAACATCTTGAATTTGAGAGACTACTTTAATTCTCCTGAGTCTCAAAAACTTAGAATTCAATTTTCAACTCTTTGATTTGGTTATGGGAATTTTCTCTTGAACTTAGAAGAGAATCAACTTCAGACTTCATCTTTTGTATGTTTAATTACTTTGAATGATGATTATAATTGTTTCTATCTCTTTCTTTCTCATGTGGAACTGAAACCACAACTAGGGTTGTAGGATCTATGATTATTCCCCCATGGATTTAATAGTTGGTTAGGGTTTGAGTGATTGTGAGGACATCTTGATAATTCCTTTGTTATGATTGTTATTTATTAGTTGCAAACAATAAATCACGCCTTATGTTGATTTGCTCGAACTGAGAAATAAACTAAAGGTAGCCAATTATCAACAAGGATTTGGGAAGGTTAAGCTCTCATCTAATGATTAATGTTCTAACAAGATTGATCAACTTGAGATAAAATCAGTATGAATAGAATGATTTCCTAAGTTCGATAGAATTAGGGAGTTCAACATCTAAGTAGGTTGAGAAACACTTAGATGGATTGTCGAAATTTATAATTTGGTGTTTCCCACAAGTCATGAGAATCCATTACTACAACTATTATTCAATAGAGGATTACTAATCATAGTGATCACAACTCTAGTTTATCTATATCATTGATTTGAAATATTATAGTTTAATCTTCGAGTACTAAGGTGAATTGAAGTGTTAATAACTTTTGTTCAATCATTAGAAACCCCATTTTATCTTTTCGTATCATTTGTTTGAATTCAACTTATAGCTATAGTTTTAAATTAGTTTAATCACCACTCACATTGTTCCTCGTGGATTCGACCCTGACTCCAAAGTTGGATAAATATATTTATGACAACCGTCTTGCACTAAATTGACGTGTAAGCTGAGCGTTATCAACAAGTTATATGGTTTGGATACAACTCGTGTAGGTTAGTCGTATCCATTCCAGAACTTTAAATTTGTTAGACTTCCATATTGTCAGTGGGTACGAGTCTCGTTATGACCCCATAACCAGTGGGTACGAGGCGTAAGGAGTTTCGCGTCCATTGCAACATAAAGTCCAACTTTAAAGTTTGACTCTAAATCAAATCATTAAAATGCCCATGACAATTTGCAGCAATATCAATAAATTTTGGACAAAATAACACACAAAATCACTATCCAAAACCCAATTCACCCCCAGCTCTCATTTTCAACCTAAAACCCAAGAACTAGGGTTCCACAATTCAACAATTAAGCAATAGTAACTCAAAGAAAGTTATAAACCACTTATTTATAAGTTTAACTTGAAATAACAATGATTTTCATTCAAAAACTTACTTGAATAAATGAGAAAGTATTTTTCTCAAGTTTCCACTTGTTATTTTCCAAATTCTTGGTTAAATTCGTGCAAAATAGAGAATTCGAGCAAAGTGGTGGTTGATTTTAGTTGTATTCAAGTGATTTCATGCTTTTGGAACTTTGAAATCAAGGCAAAAATGGAGGTGGGTGTGATTTTTGGTTATTGAGTGTCCGACGGGTACCCTTCTTTTTATTTAAATTTAAGTTTTGGGTCGTGTTGACCCGCGATCCCAACCTAGTAAGCTTGGGTATAAGTGTGTATACGACTCGCACTCAGACTTACGGGTCTTTTCTATAGATTGTATAGACCTGGAATCTTACCTGGGTTCTGGAGTCGATACAAATCCATGTAACAAGTCGTACCTTGAAGGTATGACTCTTTTTGAGAGTCGTATCCACTCTAGAAATTTTTACTTAATTCTTCTAAGTTTCCTAGGTCCATACGACTCCTAATCATGAGTCATACCATATAGTACGACTCGTAAAAAGTTTGTATGAACAAACTTTTTGAACTTTTTTGAGTATCTTCTGCACTCTTTTAGCCCTGGACACTGAATAAACATATTACCTTATAAATAAATAAGTACAAAAAACATGGTTTGCCTCCCACACAGTGCTTGATTTAACATCGCAGCACGATGTAGCTAAGTTAGATACTCAGATTTCCCAAACCAGCCTCATGGGTTGCCTCCCATGCAGCGCTTGATTTAATGTCGCAGCACGACGTGATTGCCTTTGTTACTCACGATCCACCAAGGTCATTTTAAAAATTACATCAATTTCCTTAGTGTTACCTATGTAGTTCTTTACTCTTTGCCCATTAAACTTGAATGGGGCTTTGACATCCCTCTTTAATTCCAAAGCACCATGTGGAAACACTCTAAGCACAGTAAAGGGACCATACCATCTAGACTTCAACTTACCTGGAAACAAGCTAAGCCTTGAGTTGTAGAGCAATACCTGGTCCCCTTTCTCGAAGATTCTTTTCTCAATTTTATGATCATGATGCGCTTTATTTTTTCCTTGTAAAGTGCAAAACCTACATATGCCTGGAGTTGGAATTTATCTAACTCATTCATCTTGTTCAATCTTGACTTGGTTGCATCTTTCCACTCAAAATTCAGCTTCTTCAAGGCTCATAGTGCTTTATGTTCTAGCTCAATAGGCAAGTGACAAGCCTTTCCATACACTAGCTGATATGGTGAAGCATCAACTGGAGTCTTGAATGTTTTTCGGTAAGCCCATAATATATCATCAACTTTCGTGACCAATCAGTCCTATTGGCAATCACTGTCTTCGCCAATATGAACTTAATTTCTCTATTAGACACCTTAACCTGACCACTAGTCTGTGGATGATAACGTGTTGCCATCTTATGTTTCACTCCATCCTTCTCAAGAATACCTTTGAATAGACGATTACAAAAATATTACCCATCGTCACTAATGCTAGCACGTGAATTGCCAAATCGAGAAAAGAGGTGTTTTTTTAGGAAAGCAGTGACACTACGTGCTTTATTGTTGGGAAGCGAAATTGCCTCCACCCATTTAGATACATAATCTACAACCACTACTATATACTTCATAGTAAATGAACTCATGAAAGACCCCATGAAATCTATACCCCATACATCAAACAATTCTAATTCTAAGATAGAATTCATAGGAAGTTTATGTCATCTAGAGATATTACCTTGTCGTGACACTGGTCACAGTGGAAGCAAAATCATATGCATCTTTATAGATTGTAAGACAATAATACCCACATTACAAGATTTTGTTGGTTGTGAAGGTTCCACCATGATGACCCTTAACTGGCAAGGAATGACAAGCCTCAAGTATGCTAATCATCCCTACCTCAGGTATGCATCTACGAATAATCCCATCCGCATAAATTCTGACCAAATAAGGTTCATCCTAGAAAAATTTCCTTACCTCATGCATAAATTTCTTTCTCTGTTGAAAAGAAAGATCTTCTGGAACTAGATCACTGGCTACATAATTTGCATATTCTGAAAACCATGGAAATAGATCTTAGGAAGTTGCTAATATCTGCTCATCTGTAAAACTGTCATTAATCTCAAGCCCATCTTCAACATTCTGCATATCTTCATCCTCTAGTCTAGACAAATGATCCGCAACTTGATTCTCAGTGCCTTTTCTTTCCTTGACCTTAAAATTAAATTCTTACAGCAATAGCATCCACCTAATCAGTTTAGGCTTCACATCCTTTTTTGCATCAAGTACTATAATTTTGTATGATCAGGCATAACAGTAATACGACATTTCTTATTAGGAATAACAATAATATTACCTTTATTCAACACACATTGTACCGAACAGACCCACTTACTATCAATAATAGACTATACTAGACCAACATCCAACTACTTAATTATATCTTTCTTCACCACCTCCTGAATAAGAGGATTGAGTCAACACTGATGCTCTATACTTAGAATACAATCTAACTCTAGTTTAATTTTATGAGTACACAAACTAGGCGGAATACCCATAATATCTACAATAGACCAATCTATGGCCCTCTTGAATCTCTACAACACTGACAATAATGCTTCCACTTTTGACTGTATCAAATCAGCTGCAATGATTACCGATAAAGTATTTTTGGCCCCCAAAAATGCATAATACAAATAAGAGGGGAAGGCCTTCAACTCTAAGACCGATGGATCTTCAATGGATGGGAGAGCAGGTAGAGTAGTTCTATTCTTCAAAACCAAATCAATCTCCTTTTGTTCATAAGGATAGGAACAACTCCCGTGAAGTTCTCATACCATCTCATCATACTCCTCAATGCCATCACTATCAAATTTTATGATCACAGCTGTAGGAGATTCAACACCTAACCTATCTTCAATAAGAACAACAACATTAAAATCATCATACCAAAGACTAACTGCATCAATATCATAGAATGAATCTATCTTATCATCATACACATCAATCACTGATATCACTCTCAACTCATCAGGTTGATTCATAGGTTTGCATACATTGAATGTCACTTGTTCATCATTGAGTCTCAACATTAAATGTTCTCTCTCCAAATCAATCAACGTCCTAACTGTAACTAAGAATGGTCTTCCTAAAATAATTAGGACTTAAAAGTCCACTTCATAGTCCAAGATCACAAAATTAGCAGAAAAATAAAATAAGCCACCTTTCACCAACACGTCACATAGAATACGAACTGGCTTCTTCATTGTCCTATCCACTATTACTAGTCTTATGGTAGTTGGTTTGGTAGTTCCCAACCCCAACTATTTTAATACTGCAAAGGGCATGAGGTTGATGCTAGCACCCAAATCACATAATGCTTTAGTGAAGTTGAAAGATCCAAGAGTGCAATGAATGGCGAAAGTACCAGTATCTTCCTTCTTCTCTACCAATAATCTAGTAACTAAAATACTCCAATGATGAATATTGGCGACTAGCTCATAACTCACTGACCTTTTCTTGGTGGTTAAATCTTTCATAAATTTTTCATATCCCGGCATTTTCTCCAATACCTCTACAAGTGGTATGTTGACTGACAACTCTTTTAACATGGACAAAAATTTCTAATACTTACCCTCTTTTTGTTTCTTTTTAGCCTTTGAGGAAAGGGAGGAAGAGGTCTCGTAATAGGCTTCAGTACAGTCTTCTAAACTTTGTCTTTTTCTTTATCCTTTTTAATACTGCTCTTTGCATCAATAGTATCTCCATTATTTTATGCTCATCTATAGTGGAAAAAGGTGGGTCTGTGGTGGTTTTAACACTCTGAGTGGTAATGGCATGGCAATGAGCATCATTCTTTAAATTTTGAACTGTATTATTTGGAAGAGTATCCGACTGCCTCTAATTCATTATGGTTGTCATCTAACCGAATTGTTGCTCCAACTATTTGATTGTTATAGCCTGTGATCCAACTTTTTGATTAAGCCCTGATAGATCTGCCTTAATATCCTTAAGACAGCTTTCTTGACTTTTTTGTCCTTTGACTAACTTTGACAAAAGTGCCTCCATTCTGGATTCTGAATCACGACCCCTAGGTGGAACATACTTATCACTCTTCTCCTTGTATTCATCTTTCTGATGCCAATCACCATCTCTGTTTCTACTTCTATCTATGTATTTGTCATTATAATAGTTTCGACCTTGATTCCCTTGCCCTTTGTCTCAAAAATCCGCCAACCTATGATCAAGATACTTTGCTTCCTCTTCAGATTCAATCTCAAAAATTTTCTAAGTATAAATCTGAGTCTCCACTGTATTTACTTCCTCAGCACCCATTGCTGCAAATTGCTTAGTAAGATGCCTAATATCCATCCGAAGTTGCGAAAACTCTTGTGCGACCAATTCATTATTCATGCCATAATCACTAGCTTCTCTAATAGCATATACATTTGCACCACGATCAACATCTCAAGTATGCCATCCTCTATTGGTCATTGAAATATCATCTAGCATCTTTTGTGCATAATCCTACTGAAGTCGCATAAATGCACCTCCTGAAATAGTATTTGCCATTTCTCTCGAACTGAAATTTAGTGATCTGTAGAAGATTTCTAGTAGATTTGACCCTCTTATTTTATGATTAGGTACCATGCTCATATTCTTCTTGAATCTAAACCATGTCTCATATAAGTATTCTCCAGGTAACTATTTGAAATTATAAATTTCATCTTTCAACTGTAACATCCTTGCAGGAGGAAACCTACTAAGGAACTATTTTCACAACTCATGAGAAGAAGTGATTGAACCTCTTGGAAGTTTCCCCAATTATAGTGATGCTTATATAGTAAGCCAAAATGGGACCAAACTCAACCTCAAAGCTTCTTGGTCTACCCCCGGAATGGAATATGATGTGCAGATCTCAGTAAAGTTAGCAAAATACAGATTTGCATCATCAGTTGTTGCCCCTAAAAACACTCTTATGGCACTAGTAATGTCAAACTTCATATTGAGTGGTAGCAGTGAAGGAATGATTGCTCCTATCTCAGTCGGTTCAACTTATCCCATGTCCTCATCGTCTTTATCATATGGTTGCAGAGGCTGATATGCAGGGATAGCTGGAACTCTGCCTCTTTGAACTCTATCACCCACTTATCTAGGCCTGACAAGTTCTCTATTCTTAGTTATTTGAGCCTCTTCAGCTAAACTAGCCTCTTCAGCTTCTCATCAAACCCAACCAGACCTGGGTATGTGTCGTAATGGGCGTCCCAAGTTCGATCGGGACCGAAGACCACCCCCGTGACCCAACCCAACCTCAAGCCGCCTGCCCTGAGTGGGATGAATATGGAACATGTAATAAGATAGCGTAACTGGATAAGGACTAACTATGGGATAGGTATATTACTAGACCAAACTTACCAAGTCATCCCTTCCACCAAGTCGTACCAACCAAACCACCAAGCCAACCCAATACCAAAACAGGGTCCATAAACCAAGCCATAACCAAATGAGATCAAAAATATAATATAATTAATCCCAAAATGAAATATGATGGAACAATGAGAAATTTTGTCCAATGATGTTAGCCCTAATACCAATGCTAATATTAAGGCTGACACCAATACCGATCCCGCCCATACCAGCCCATAGTAGTACCATAATCCTCGAACCAAAAGAGTAAGAATATCTAGTTGGGACATGCCCCCAACCATAGCCGAAACTAATATCTAGAATAGATCAATATGTCTAAAAATATCCATATCATGAAATAGAGCCTTCTAAAAAAAATGGAAGGTCACCACTTCAATCCAACAATTGTCCCCGAGTCAATCACTATGTGGGAGGAGTAGAATGATTGGTTTCTCTTGCATAGCATGGGTATACAGTCGCTCAAAGATAGGTTAGCGGGTGAATGCTAGCATGAACTTAGGATAAGAATAAAATAATGTCATTTATAAAACCAAGTAAAAGCCATCTGTAACACCCCAGAAGTAGCCCCTGGATGTCACATGGTGGTTAAGACTATGAGTAGTCCCAAGCTAACCCTTTAAGCCTTCTAATCTTGGAACTCATTCTATAACTGAACCAACCTATGAAATCTAAAGATAACTGTAATAATATCTTTACTAAAAGTATTAAACTTGGAAATCTTGATAACAAACACTTTTTGAATCTAAAACCAAAAATAGTAGGACAAGCCTCTACTTCTAACTAGAGAGCCACTGAGACAAACCCCATCTAACTCAAACTTAACAGAAATCAATTGACTAAAATACTTCATCAATATAAAAGTCTGATAAAATGGGTCCTCAAACTATGAGGACTCACCAAAAGTTAGGATGTAGGTGGAGATGCTCGTAATCAATCACGCTGCTGGAACTGAGCACCAGTACCTACATTATGAAATAATGTAGCATATAAACATATATATGGATCAGTACTTCTAGAATGTACTGAGTATGTAGGGGTGAATGCATAAGTAAAATAATAACTCAATATTCATATAAACTTTCAAATGATGCATGGTAAGTGTAAATGACTTACCTTGAGCTTGAATAAATCAAAAATTTCAAAATCATAACATGAGTAATGAAAAATAAGAAAAACTTTGTAAGCCATAACACTTAGTTCTAAAAGCTTTACTTTTATTCTTTCTTAGGGAGGTTCTCTTAACTGACATAATGTTACGCCCCGAATCTGGGACCCAGAATGCTACATGGTGCTCATGGCCCCGAAGGACCACAAGCTAACCCATGACTAATATTTGTACTTGTGCACTATATAGCATAATGTATAAATGTAGAATAATAATTGAAAGGCCATAAGGTTCAAATCTGATAAAAACATAACATCTGAGGTAGGGTATGAAATACCCAAAACAACTGAAATAAAATGTCTAAACATGATAGTCTGGAAAGCCTTTAACTGTCATGAATAAGGAGTTGATGGGATAGGTCCCCAACTAACTCTGACTACTGAAATAAACTAAATACTAAAATGATAAGATAATAATCATGTCCTCAAGGGATGATGACGCACTGCTAACTCTGACTGCAAAAACTGGACTACTACTGAGGCTCTGGAGTTCGTTCTTTTGAACCTATGGTATAAAACACCATAGTGCAAATGCGTTAATACGATTGAATGTACTGGTATGCATGTGAAGTAGTCTAAATGTATGGGGTTCATATGTATGAACAATAATAATAACAGACTGACTATCATGAGTGTGAGAATACATGCATGAGATATAATAACTAACACTGATACCATGATAACATGATTACTGAATCTGAATACTGATAACATGAGTGACTGTATCTGACAGTCCTACTTCTGATGGAACTATCTGAGTTTCGTACTAAGCTGAGTTGACTGTATCTGACAGTCCTGAAATCTGAAGAACTATTTGAGTTCTTGACTGATACCGATACTGAAACTATGGGAAGTAGTCATCTAATCGACATGCCCCTAATACACCATTATGGCTGAGTTAGGGTTCAATCTGTAATCCCAAATAGAAGGGTGTCAATACCGTACCACTGGTAAAAATAAGTTGTGGGTAACCCTTATCTGACAGTGTCCCCAAAAGAGAATAGTGGGGCCCTCATCTAACAGTGCTTATCCACTTCATCAAACCTCATCTGACAGTATTGATGTCTCAACCTATGCTAGCTACATAGTTCTAGAATACAAGGATGACTTCTAAGAATCACACCTCATCTGACAGTGTGTGTTCCCATCCTTGGGTTCACTCGGTGCTAATTCCTACTCCTATCTGAACAGACATTGTACATGATTAACTGAACTTGACTAAATTAAATTCATGGAGTTCCATTGACTAACGGAATACTACTGAGATTACTGAATTACTAAGCTTTCCTAAGTCACATGACTGACTAAGTTCTATGGATCATGGCTTGACTGAGGATATCATGAAAATATGACACCGAATCTAGGCACACAACTATATTTTTTGGGTACAAATACCCCCAGGACTCAATAGAAGGAAACTGACTATGCATGACTTTCTTGAATACATGACCAACACCGACAATCCATGATATAATAAATTAGGGAAATTTCATGAGCACTTGATTGTCATAATCAATCTTATACATGGATAAGTGAGCAAATAGTCATGGATTACTACATATTTCTAATATCATGAACATTTTAACCAAGCAAGCATAATGCATAATCAATCATAGGGGAGTCATGTTGAACATGAGTAAATGGCAAGTATTTATCATATGAACCACAGTTGAGACTCTATACATGATTTCTACTACACTAGGCATTTTATCAAACACTTTGCATGCATGATTTAGGGCATAGGCATGATCATCAATTAAAATAAAATATGATTCCACAATTTAACTCCATTGTATGTATTTCAACCCTATACTAACATGGTTTTGTGAAAACATGGTAAGGATTCAATCTTGGTAGTCATACGACTATAACAACATGAACATAATCAATTCACCACATAAATATCATGATATAGAATTTAAAAGAGGATTCTTGGGCTTCATGGATGAAATAAATCCACGAATGGACACTATGCATACCTTAGTTGAAAGTTCCTTAAAGATTTACGGTGAAATCTCTTGGATTCGGGCCTTCAAGTTAAAACCCTTGTTCTTGTTCTTGAGAGAAATTGAGAAAAGAGAGTATAATTTGGTGTTTTTGAGCCTTAATCCCGTGTTTTTTATATATATAGGGATGGGAAAATGACCAATTTACCCCTCAAAGCACGGAGGTAGAATGCTGAAAAACTGGGCACAAAGGCTATATCAAGGCGGCGCCTTTCCCACAGCCTTTTATAGTTGGGTGGCACCTTGCTATTGAGGGAGGGGGCCAAGGCTACAAGCTGGGCGGCACCCTCTTATAGCCTTTAGCTACTGGTTCGAAATCCAAACGTGCCCTAAAAAAATTCTAAAAAATTCCGAAACTCACCCGAAATGTACTATTGACTTGCCCCATCGCAATGCAACTTGAATATTGGAAAATGGAGGTCGGGAAGGTCGTCAAATAAATCCCCGAAGTTTGAAGGCTTAAAATGAGACTAAGTGTTGAACACCTAGCTAAAATATTCTAAGTGTTGGACCTTCCAAAGAGGTTTTAGGAGCTAAAAGCACTGATTATTAACGTAAGATTTTATGGGGTCTTATAATATCTCCCCCTTGGGGACATTCATCCTCGAATGAGACTGACTGAGAGGGGAGAAAAGATAACTAAAGTGAATAATGAGCATGAACAACTGAAACATGATTTCATGACTGACATGACTGATAAGCTGAACATATCATACTGAATATGCATATCTGATGCATGTATAACTGATCCATGAATACATAACTGAGTGTTCTGATGAACTAAGTTTCTCGCAATGAGAATGCATATCTGATGCATGATTATATAACTAAACTGATACATGAATGCATGACTGAATATACAATGGTACTTGATCTCAAGTTTGTGATAAACACTGATCATGAAACTGAGTAAGCTGAAGGAGAACTATTACCTTGAGCTTGATCTGAGTTGGCGGAGAAGAGGTGAGGATACTTGGTATGCATGTCTTCTTCTGCTTCCCAAGTAGATTCCTCGATAGACTAATTTCGCCAAAGAACTTTAACTAGAGGGACTTCTTTGTTCCTTAGTCTACGAGTCTGATAGTCTAGGATTTCGACTGAAATCTCTTCATAAGAGAGGTTGTTCTGAACATCTATGCTCTAAATAGGGACTACAACTGTTGGGTCACCTATGCACTTCTTGAGAAAAGATACATGGAAGACTGGATGAACTGAAGCTAGATCTGAAGGTAACTCGAGCTCATAAGCTACCTTGCCAAAACAACTGAGAATCTTGAAGGGACCGACATATCGGGGACTGGGCTTTCCCTTCTTGATGAACCGTTTTACTCCCTTCATGGGAGAGATCTTTAGGTAGACAAAATCACCAACCTCGAACTCGAGATCCTTTTTATGAATGTTTGCGTAAGACTTATATCATCTCTGAGTATCCCAGAGTCTTTCTTTAATCAACTGGACTTTTTCTAAGGCATCGAATACTAAGTCAGGCCCTATGACTGAGGCCTCACTAACTTCAAACCAACCGACTGGAGACCTATATCTCCCACCATAGAGAACTTTAAATAGAACCACATTGATACTGGAATGATAGTTATTGTTGTATGCAAACTCAATCAAAGGCAAGTAGTCATCCCAACTACCCTTGAAATCAATTTCACACACCCTTAGAATATCTTTTAAAGTCTGAATGGTCCTTTCGGCTTGACCATCTATCTGAGGATGAAAGGTTGTACTGAGATAAACTTGGGTACCAAGACCCTTTTGGAACACTTTCCATAAGTGAGAGGTAAATTGGGTACCTCTGTCTGAGATAATAGATAGCAGAACACCATGCAATTTGACTAACTCTCTAATGTAGAGTTTGGCATAATCCTCGAATGAATAAGAGGTATGAACTGGAAGGAAAGTAGTTGATTTGGTCATTCTATCTACAATGACCCAAACTGAATCATGATGATGATGAGTTCGAGGCAAACCCGTCACAAAGTCCATATTCACTTATTCCAGTTTCCAAGTAGGAATACTAAACTCCTGCATGGACCCACTAGGTTTTTGATGCTCTATCTTAACTTGTTGACATGTAGAGTACTTAGCCACAAATTTTGCAGTATCTCTCTTCATCCCACTTCACCAATAAATTTCCTGCAAGTCGCGGTACATCTTTGTGGCCCCTGGATAAATAGAGTAGCGCGCACCATGCGCTTCTGCAAGAATTCGCTACCTTAAGTCATCTACCCCTGGAACACAAAGACAACCCTGATAAAGCAATACACCATCTCCCCCTTAGGAGAAAACCTCTACTTTCTGATCCTTGGTTGACTCTTTCAACTTGACTAGATTGGGATCTCTGTCCTTCTTTTTTTTCACTTTGGAAACTAGAGATGATTCTGAACTACTCTGAACCCATATACCCCCTCTTCTAAATCGACTAAGCGAGCACCTAGTCTGGCAAGATGATGGAATTCCTAAGCTAGATTCTTCTTACTGTCCTCAACATGAGAAACATTACCCATAGAGAGTCTACTAAGAGCATCAGCCATAACATTAGCCTTGCTCGGATGATAAAGGACACTCATGTCATAATCTTTAAAGAGCTCTAACCACCTTCTCTATCGAAGATTGAGATATTTCTGGGAAAAGAAATAAGGAAGGCTCTTATGATCTGTGAAGACATCTACATAAAATCTGTAGACATAATGCCTCCATATCTTCAAGGCAAAGACTACGGCTGCTAACTCAAGATCATGAGTAGGATAATTCTTCTCATGGGGTTTAAGCTGTCTGGAGGCGTAGGATATGACCTTACCATGCTGCATGAGGACACATCCTAAACCCACTCTGGATGCATCACAATACACTATGAACTCATCTGGACTATTTGGAAGAGCTAAGACTGGAGCTGAGTTGAGTCGAGTCTTCAACTCCTGAAAACTCTTCTCGCAAGGTTCTGACCACTGAAACTTAACTTTCTTCTGAGTCAATCTGTACATAGGGGAGGAGATAGAAGAAAATCCCTCAACAAACCTCCTGTAATAGCCAGTCAAACCTAAGAAACTCCTGATGTCTAATGGAGAGACAGGTCTGGTCCATTTGCTTACCGCTTCAGTCTTTTGAGGATCTGTTCTAATGCCATCACCGAAAATGATATGACCAAGAAATGCTACTGTCCTTAGCCAAAACTCGTATTTTCTGAATTTGGCGAATAGCTGATGATCTCTGGGAGTCTAAAGTACAATTCTGAGATGGTCTGCATAACTCGCTCACTGCGGGAATAGACAAGAATATCATCTATGAAGACTATGACGAACACGTCCAAGTACTGGTTGAACACCCAGCTCATCAAGTCTATGAAAGCTTCTAGGGGATTGGTAAGACCAAAGGACATAACTAAGAATTCAAAGTGACCATACCAAGTACGGAAAGTTATCTTTGGAATGTCATATTCTCTGACTCTGAGCTGATGGTAGCCTGATCTAAGGTCTATTTTGGAGAAATAGCTGGAACCTTAGAGTTGGTCAAATAAGTCATCGATCCTGGGAAGAGGATACCTATTCTTGATAGTAACTTTATTGAGTTGATGGTAATCAATACATATCCTGAGAGAACCGTCTTTCTTGCGTACGAATAAGACTGGTGCACTCCACGGGGAAACACTGGGCCAGATGAATCCCTTGACTAAGAGATCCTTCAACTACTCTTTTAATTCTTTGAGCTCTGTTGGTCCCATTCTATATGGCAAAATACATATAAGCTGAGTATCTGGAAGGAGATCAATACCAAAGTTTATTTCCCTTTTGGGAGGAATTCCTAAAAGATCTTTGGGAAAGACATCTGAATATTCATTCACTACTGGTACTGATTCAAGACTGGGAGTTTCGGAATTAGAGTCCTTAACATGAAAAAGATGATAAACACATCATTTAGATATCAGTTTTCTTGCCCGAAGATAGGAAATAAGCTGACCTCTGAAAGCAGATACACTACCCTTCCATACTAGGATGGGTTCATTGAGAAACTAAAACTGGACTATTCTATTTCTGCAGTCGACTGTGGAATAGTAGGAATGAAGCCAATCCATGCCTAGAATGACATCAAAATTAGTCATCTCTAATTTGACTAAGTCTGCTGAAGTGACTTTCTGAAATATCATAACTGGGCAGTTCTTGTATACCCACCAGGCTATGATGGTTTTACCCACTGGGGTAGATACTGAGAAGAGATCTACTAGAATTTCGGGACTAACTCCAAAATTGACAGCTATATAGGGAGTAACAAATGACAAAGAAGCACCTAGATCTAGCAAAGTGTAAATATGCACATAAAAGATATGTAACATACCAGTAACTACATTTGGAGAATTTTCCTAATCTTGTTGGGACTGGATAGCATAAATCTTGTTTGGGCGTTGCCCACTAGTAGCACTGGAAGTGGCACCCTGTTGATTTGGGAGACCGGGCTGAGCTGGGGAACGGTTCTGCTAACCCTGATAACCCGACTGAGGATAATATTTGACCCTGTGGACTATCTTGCAACAACCAAAATAGATATCTCTACCTGATCTGCAAACACCTTTATGGTTCTTACCACAAGTCTGACAAAAGGGATTAGTTCGGGCATTGCTGACATTGCCTTAGGACTTAGAGCTTGGCGCTCTATCTCTGTTGCCATCTCTAGACTTAAGAGCTGGAGCACTGGCTGAAGAAAGAGATGGAACTGATGACTTAGGATGAAACTGAGAACGATTTCCTCCTTCTGAATTGGGCTGAGCAAAGTTGAAACTACCTGTCCTTGCACTCTTATTCTACTTCTCCTTCATCTTAATATTTTTCTCTTCTATCTACTGAGCATGATTCATAAGCCTGGCTAAAGTCATGTCACTATTCAACATTGCAGACCTACACTCATTGACCACACTATTATTTACCCCAGAAACAAACTTACTCATCTTGGACCTACTTGCTGCAACCACAACAGGGGCATATCTGCCTAATTGAGTAAACTTAAGAGAATACTCTTTCACCGTCATGTTGCCCTACCTGAGGTTAATGAATTCTAACACCTTAGCATCTCTAATCTCTTGGGAAAGAATCTATCTAAGAATGCAGTCACAAACTCCTGCCAATTTATAGATCCTGCATTAACTGACCTTTTTGACTTCTACTGCTTGTACCAAGTGTGAGAAATATCCTACAACTGATATGCAGCTATATCAGCACTCTCACTAGGAGTAACCCCCATAATGTTAGTAACCTTCTGAACCAGATCAATGAATTCCTGAGGGTCCTCATCTGACTTAGACCCGAGAAAAGATGGAGGGTTCACTCGGGTGAAGTCCCAAATCCTAGCTACAGCTGAATTGGCCACTGGGTTGGATGGAACGACATCTGGTCATTCATTCTAAGCAGAAACTGACTGAGCAAGAGTAGTGAATGTAGCCCTGAACTCCGCATGAGAAACATGTTCATCCAAGGGATCTTCCTGGACAGACTGGTTTCTTCTTTTGGGAGGCATGTTCTAAAATAAAGAGAAGAAATGGATTAGACTGAGAGATCAACTTTGAGAATATACTCACTGGCACGACATGAATACTGAAAAAAGGGAAATTGTTCCTAAAACATCCTCTAGCCTCTTGTACATAAATATGGCGCTCAACACACCCATGTAAAAGATTCTACTAGATGCGCCTTTCAGACTTTCCTAGGACTCTATTGAACCTTAGGCTCTGATACCAAGTTTGTAACGCCCCGAATCTGGTACCCGGAATACTACACGGTGCTCATAGCCCCGAAGGACCACAAGATAACACATGACAGATATCTATACCTGTGCACTATATAGCATAATGTATAAATGCAGAATAATAGTTGAAAGGCCATGAGGTTCAAGTCTGATAAAAACATAACATCTGAGGTGGGGTATGAAATACCCAAACTAATTAAAATAAACTATCTGAACATGATAGTCTGGAAAGCCTCTAACTGTCATGAATAAGGAGTTGATGGGACAGGTCCCCAACTAACTCCGACTACTAAAATAAACTAAATACTAAAATGATAAGATAATAATAATGTCCTCAAGGGATGAGGACGCACTACTAACTCTGACTGTGGAAACTAGACTACTACTGAGGCTCTGGAGCTCGTGTTTCTAAACTTATGGTATAAAACACCATAGCTCGAATATGTTATTACGATTGAATGTACTGGTATGCATGTGAGTTAGGCTAAATTCATGGGGTTCAAATGGATGAATAATAATAATAACAGACTAACTATCATGAGCGTGACAATACATGCATGAGATATAATAATTGACACTGATACCATGATAACATGATTACTGGATCTGAATACTGATAACATCAGTGACTGTATCTGATAGTCCTGATTCTGATGGAACTATCCGAGTTTCGTACTAAGTTGAGTTAACTATATCTGACAGTCCTAAAATGTGAAGAACTATCTGAGTTCTTGACTGATACTGATACTGAAACTGTGGGAAGTAGTCATCTAACCGACATGCCCCTAATACGCCATTATGGATGAGTTGGTGTCCAATCTATAACCCCAATTGGAAGGGTGTCAATACCATACCACTGGTAAGGACAAGCTGTGGGTAACCCTCATCTGACAGTATCCCCAAAAGAGAATAGTGGGGCTCTCATCTGACAGTGCTTATCCACCTCATCAACTCACACCTGACAGTGTTGATGTCTCAACCTATGTTGGCTACATAGTTCAGTAATGCAAAGATGACTTCTAAGAATCACACTCTCATCTAACAGTATGTGTTCCCATCCTTGGGTTCACTCGGTGCTAATTTCTACTCCTATCTGAACAGACACTGTACATGATTAACTGAACTTGGCTAAATTGAATTCATGAAGTTCCGTTGACTGAAGGAATACTACTAAGATTACTGAGATTTCCTGAGTCACATGATTGACTAATTTCTATGGATCATGGCTTGACTGAGGATATCGTGCAAACATGACACCGGCTCTAGGAACACAGCTATATTTTTTAGGTACAAGTACCCCCAGCACTTGATAGAAGAAAACTGACTACACATGACTTTCTTGAATACATGACCAACACCAACAATCCATGATATAATAAATTAGGGAAATTTAATGAGCTCTTGATTGTCATAATCTTATACATGGATAAGGGAGCAAATAGTCATGGTTTACTACATACTTCTAATATTATGAACATTTTAACCAAGCAGGCATAATGCATAATCAATCTAAGGGGAGTCATGTTGAACATGAGTAAATGGCATGTATTTATCATATGAACCACAGTTGAGACTCTATACATGATTTCTACTATACAAGGCATTTCATCAAACACCTTGCATGCATGATTTAGGGCATAGGCATGATCATCAATTAAAATACAATATGATTCCAGTATTTAACTCCATTCCATAGATTTCAACCCTATACTAACATGGTTTCATGAAAACATGGTAAAGATTCAATCTTGATAGTCATACGACTATAACAACATGAACATAATCAATTCACCACATAAATATCATGATATTGAATTTAAAAGAGGATTCTTGGGATTCATGAATGAAAGGAATCCATGAATGGATACTATGCATACCTTAGTTGAAAGTTTGTTAAAGATTTACGGTTAAATCTCTTGGATTTGGGCCTTCAACATTAAACCCTTGTTCTTGTTCTTGAGAGAAATTGAGAAAAAAGAGTATAATTTGGTGTTTTTGAGCCTTAATCCCGTGTTTTATATATATATATATATAGGGGTGGTAAAATGATCAAATTACCCTCAAAGCACGGAGGTAGAATACTGAAAAACTGGGCACAAAGGCTATAGCAAGACGGCGCCTTTCCCAGAGCCTTTTGTAGCTGGGCAGGGCCTTGCTATTGAGGGAGGGGGCCAAGGCTACAAGCTGGGCGGCACCCTCTTATAGCCTTTAGCTAATGGTTCAAAATCCAAACGTGCCCTAAATAGATTCCAAAAATTTCTAAAACTCACCTGGAATGTACTATTGACTTACCCCATCGCAATGCAACTTGAAAATTAAAAAACGGAGGTCGGGAAGGTCGTCAAATAAATCCCCGAAGTTTGAAGGCTTAAAATGAAAATAAATGTTGAACACCTAGCTAAATATTCTAAGTGTTTGACCTTCTAATGAGATTTTAGGATCTAAAAGAGTTGATTATTAACATAATATTTTATGGGGTCTTACACATAAACCATGTGAGCTATCATGGAGTCCAATGTTTTACCCCTGTTGGGGAGATCTGTTCTACCCTTGCCATCGAAATACAACCTTAAGTGATCACTATACTTAACCTACTATGGGACTTAAACCTACGGTGGCATGTATTTCTGGGGCATGTGACCTTGGACTCATACCCAACTCGGTGCTAAATACTACTACTATATTACATATATGCTCATACTTTTAGGAAATCCACCTTAAAAATTGCACAAGGGTTTATATAATGAAAACCATGTATGTTTCTCTTTGCTTTAAATCAAAGTCAAGCTTAACAAATGTGGATTCCATGTCTTATCTAAGGATCAATAGATCAATCTTTGCTTTTAAAGCACTTAACAAAACTTGTCAATAGAACTTGAGAACATAATCTCTTTATAAACTCATCCCTTGTACTTGAGACTAAAAATATCATGCTTTAATGCATCAATAATAATATTTAAACTTCATGCTCAATAATTATCTTATAAGCTTTCAATAATCTCACTCAAGGTATTGGAATATAAATCATAATATGAATCTCATGAATTCAAACATGGATATATATAACTCTCGTACAATTGAAGCCTTAAATCACATGATAATTTCATAAACTAAAAATAATAAGAATTGGGTATGAACCCTAATTTCAATTCATTCAAAATTCAACTTAAAACCAAGTTTTGGGCACAGGGGTGGAAGAAAACTCTTTTTCATAATCCCACATACCTTAATAGTCTTGACTTGGTGGAGAAACCTTGACCTTGAAAGCCTTGGAGATGATCTTGAAGGTTTTCTTGAAAATTCTTGGATTAGGAAACTTAAATTCTTGTTTTTCTTGAAGATAAGATGATGGAATGGATGAACTTGGGGAAAAGGATTAGGGTTTGTTCTTGAGAGTAAAATTGATGAATGTGGGAAAATATTTCCCTAACTGCGTTTAATCACGTGTTTTTATGACTTGGGGTGATGGGAAAAGAACTAACTGCCCCTCAGAAGATTAAATTCATAACTGAGATTCCATTTGGAGGGACACCGCGATGCGGTGAATGGCCCATCGTTATACCTACCATGACGCACCATAATCGCGGTGAGGTTCTAGAATCGAACTCCAAATATGCCTCAATCCTCGTCCAAAAAATCTAAAACTTCCCCGAGACATGCTCCGTACAATCTTGAACATGAATTAACTCAAAAATCATCATCTCAGAGTCTGAAAGGTCCACTTAAAAATCCTCGAAGTTAGGAGGTCTTAAAAATGGTTAAGTCCCCTAATACTTAGCTAAATTTTCAGGCTTTAAGCCTCTTATGCATGCACTAGGAGCTGAACCAAGCTAAGTCTAATATGAGGTATTACAATATTTCCCCCTTCAGAACATTCATCCTCGAATGAGACTAATTAAGCTGTGAATACTGAGGAATTAAGATTATGTACTGAAATTGCATAATTAAAAACATGATTACATGGCTGAACTGATTCGTGAATACATGAAATGACATGAATATGATTATATAAAGTTGGAACTGAGAATGGAAAAGAGATAATCTAAGGAAAATTGTTACCTTAAGTTAAATCTGAACTTGCGAAGAAAATATAAGGGTACTTGGTTTGCATATTTTCTTTTCCTTTCCAAGTGGCCCTCTCAACGGACTGATTCCGCCAAAGAACTTTAACCAAGGGAACTTCTTTGTTCCTTAGTCTTCAAATATATCGATCAAGGATCTCAACTGGGATTTTTCATAAGAATGGCTATCCTAAATATCTGTGCTTTCTAAAGGAACTACAACAGTTGGGTCACCAATACACTTCTTTAATAAGGAGACATGAAACACTGGATGCACTGATGTAAAATCCGCAAGCAACTCAAGCTCATATGCTACCTTCCCAAAACCACTCAAGATTCTGTAAGGACCAACATATCGAGGGATAAGGTTCCCTTTCTTTCCAAATCTCTTCACTCCCTTCATGGGAGAGATTGTTAAATAAACCAAATCACCAACCCCAAACTTTAGATCTCTCTTTCTTACATCTACATAGGATTTTTGTCGGCTTTGGGTTGTCTTAAGCCTCTCCCTAATTAGCTACACTTTCTCTATTGCATCAACTACTGAATTAGGCCCTGTCAATGCAGTCTCACCTACCTCAAACCAACCAATGAGAGATCTACATCTCCTCCTACAGAGTGCCTCAAATGGAGCCATCTGGATACTGTAGTGATTACTATTATTGTAGGAAAACTCAATTAAATTGTAAGTGATCATCCCAACTTTCTTTAAATTCAATAACACATGCTCTCAACATGTCCTCTAATGTGTGAATGGCTCTCTCTGCCTGACCATCTATCTGAGGATGAAAAGCTATACTGAGATGAACTTGGGTACCAAGACCCTTCTGAAAAGCTTTCCAAAAGTGAGAGGTAAATTGAGTACCTCTATCGAAAATGATAGACAATGGGACTCAATGCAATCTAACCAACTCTCTAAGGTAGAGCTTGGCATAATCCTCGGCTGAATATGAGGTATGAAGTGGCAAGAAATGGGCTGATTTGGTCATTTTGTCTACAATAACCCTATCATAAAATCCATGTTCACCTCTTCCCACTTCCAAGTGGGAATACTGAACTCCTGCATAGTGCCACTAGGCCTTTGGTGCTCAACCTTAACCTACTGACAATTAGCACACTTAGCTATAAACTCTGCAATATCCCTCTTTATGACACTCCACCAATAGATTTCCTATAAATTACGGTACATCTTAGTTTCTCCTGGGTGTATAGAGTAACGTATACCATGCGTTTCTGCCAAAATTCACTGTCTTACACCATCAACACCTGGCACACACAATCTACCATAGAATCGTAACACACCATCTCCCCCTTGGGAGAAAACCTCTACTTTCTGATATCTAACTGAATCCTTTAACTTAAATAAACTGGAATCACTATATTACTTCTCCTTTACTTCGAAAACCAAAGAAGATTCTAAACTATTTTGAACCCATACACTACCCTCGGCTGAGTCAACCAATAGAACACCTAATCTATCCCACTGATGAACCTCCTGGACTAACTTTTTCTTATCATTCTTAATGTGAGAAACACTACCCATAGACAATATACTTAAGGTATCTACCACTACATTGGCCTTGCTCAGATGATACAAACACTCATGTCATAATCTTTCAACAACTCCAACCACCTTCTCTGACGAAGAATTAAATCTTTCTATAAGAACACATAATGTAAAATTTTGTAATCTGTGAACACATCAACTTGCACCCTATAAAGATAATGTCTCTAAATTTTCAAGGCAAAAACGATAGCGGCTAACTCAAGATCATGGGTAGGATAATTCTTTTCATAAGGTTTAAGTTGTCTAGAGACATAGGCTATGAACTTACTTCTCTGCATCAAAACACAACCAAGACCAACTCTAGAAACATCACAGTAAATAATAAATCCATCTGAATTATTTGGTATCGTTAGAACTGAGGCTGAAGTGAGTTAAGTCTTCAACTCCTAAAAACTCTTCTCACAAGAATCTGACTACTGAAACTTAACTTTTTTCTGAGTCAATTTGGACATGGGGGATGTAATAGACGAAAACCCTTCAACAACTCATCTGTAATAGCCAACCAAACCCAAGAAACTATTGATGCCTGACGGAGAGACGGGTTTGGGTCAATTTCTCACTACTTCAGTCTTTTGAGGGTCAACTCTAATGCCCTCACCGGAAATAATGACTAAGGAAAGCTACTGACCTTAGCCAAAACTCGCACTTACAGAATTTGGCGAACAACTGATGATCTCTAAGGATTTGCAACACAATTCTGAGAAGGCCTGCATAATCACTCTCGCTACCAGAATAAAAAAAAATGTCATCAATAAAGACTATGACCAACATGTCCAAGTACCGCTTGAACACTTTGTTCATCAAATGTATGAAGGCTGCTGGAGCATTCGTTAGTCTAAAGGACATGACTAGAAATTTGAAGTGACCATACCGAGTTTTGAAAGCTGTATTTGAAATATCACATTCTCTTACTCTAAGCTGGTGATAGTCGGATCTGTGGTCTATCTTAGAGAAACAACTTTCACCTTGAAGCTGGTCGAATAAGTCATCAATCCTAAGAAGAGAATATTTGTTCTTGATTGTGACTTTGTTCAACTGGCGACAGTCGATGCATATTCAGGGAGATCCATCTTTTATTACACACGAACAGGACTAGAGTTCCCCATGGAGAAACACTGGCCTTATGAAACCTTTATCTAAGAGGTCTTTAATCTACTCTTTTAAAACTGTAAGCTTGGTTGGAGCCATACGATATAGAGGGATGGAGATGGGTTAAGTATCAGGGAGAATACAATACCGAATTCTAGTTCTCTATTGGGAGGTACCCCTGGAAAATCTTTGGGAAAAAACTTGGGAAACTCATTGACTACACGGACTAACTAAACTGTTGGAGCTTCAGTCTTAGTATCTTTGACTGAAACTAAATGATAAATTCACCCTTTAGATATCAAATTTTTGGCCTTAAGATAAGATATGAAATGACTCTTGGGAGATTTAGAACTACTTTCCCACTCAAAAATTACGTATCAGGAAACTGAAACATCACCACATTGTTGCGACAATCTATTGATGCATAGCATGAATGGAGCCAATCTATGCCTAGAATAACATCAAAATCTACCATTTCTAACTTTATTAGGTCTACTAGAATGATCTTATGTAGGACAGTGATAGGACACTTCTTATAGACACATTCGGTAACAGCTGACTCACCCGTTAGGTGGAAACTAAGAAGGGCTTAGAGAGCTTTTCAGGACCTATCCCAAAATTTATCAAAACCAATGGAGTCAGATAAGATAAATTTGATCCTGGGTCTAACAACGCATATACATCAAGATGAAAAATACGAAGCATACCAGTAACAACATCTGGCGAACTCTCCTGCTCCTGTTGGCATGGTAAATCATAAAGCTGATTTTGGCATTGACCACCACCGGTACTTGATGATGTGCCTCAGAGAGGAGCTGGAAAACCCGGTGAAGCTGTTGCGTTAATACCCTGAGTCTGAGAACGAGCATCCTTACTTCCCTGCTTAGCATATCTCTTTGATTCTGTGGACCAACTTATAAAACCCATAATAACCCTTTTTCCCATCAAACACTCACCAAGGTAGTTTTTGCCACACTTTGTACATATCGGTTAACTAGGCCTTCCACCTACACTATTCTGAGACCTAGAAATAGAAGTCCTGCCCCACTGCTCTTTCTTGGTTCTGGGTCAAGGGAATTGGCCGAGGATGGCGCTAGCACAGATGAATTACCCTAAAATATGAATGGTTTCCCCCTTCAAACCTTCATTATCCATACTCAAACTGTCCAGTTCTATCCTTCTTATTTATCTTCTCTCTTTTCTTCAACTTCTCTGCCTCAATCTTCTGAGCATGAGTCATAAACCTAGAAATATACATATCCCCAATAAGCATGGAAATCCTACACTCCTTGACTACCAGATCAGACACTCCAGTAACAAACTTACTCATGCTAGATCTAGGGTCAGCTACCAACTCGGGAGCATACTTAGACAACTGAGTGACCATAAGGAAATACTCATTCACTGTCATAGTTCCTTATCTCAGGTTCATGAACTCCTCAACCATAGCTTCTCTCATCTCATGTGGAAAGAACCTGCCCAGAAACATATCCTGAAATACGTGCCAACTTATAGGATTTGCATTCTCACCTCTACCATCTTTCCACATAACAAACCAATCATAATCAACATCCTTCATCATATAGCATACCAATTCTACACTCTCCTCTACAGTAACATGTATGATCTGAGTGATATTTCTCACCTCATTAATGAAAAGTTATGGATCCTTACCAACCTTTGACCCAAAGAACTCAGGTGGATTCATTCTTATGAAGTTACGAATCCTAGTTGTAGCTAGATTACCATTGCAGCTAGTTTCCCTGAACATTGGCATTCATAGCTTGGGCCAGCGCCTGAAAGGCAGCCCAAAATTCAGCATGAGATACGTTCTCATTTAGAGGGTCGACTTGCATTGGTGGTTGGTCACCATTTTTGCATGCATTGGATTGGTAAAAGGCATATTCTGTCACATAAAATCACAAGTTCAAGCAAATAGCAGTTAGAGGCAACTGTAAGAATGATGGATCATGAAAGAAATGATGATTCGTAACTCGTTCCATAGCCTCTTGCTCATAAATGTGGCATGCTTTACATCCATGATCAAGACTCTATGTAACACATCTTGTCTGGCTCCTTAGGACTCTTTAAAACCTTAGGTTCGGATACTAAGTTTGTAACACCCTAAAAGTACCCCCTGGATGTCACACGGTACTCAAGACTACGAGTAGTCCCAAGCTAACCATTTAAGCCTTATAATTCTGGAATTCATGCTATAACTAAACCAACATATGAAATCTAAAGATAACTATAATAATATCTTTACTGAAAGTCTTAAACTTGGAAATCTTGATAACAAACACTTTTGAATCTAAAACAGAAAATAGTCGAACAAGCTGCTACCTCTAACTAGAGAGCCTCTGAGACAAGTGTAATTACCCAAGCCTACCCCCTAGTCGTCAAACGATGCTTAGTACCACAAGTAATCCTAATATAACCTTTGTACTGGCATAACTCATGAGCAACTGAATAAAACTGAAAGAATAATGCAGAAGATAAATCTTTTCTGAATATGATCAATACAAAACTTATTGAAATGATTACAACTCTGATTATGTAAAACAAAACTGGATTCAAATACATTAACTCTACTGACTATCTATGAAGCCTCTACTAGTATTGACTATAGGTAGTCGGGAAATAACCCCCAAATATCCCAAATCAATACAACTGAATAAAGAAATTAAAATGCTACTCGAACTATGACTGACTCGAACCCTTAAATCAAAAGGGCTCATCACTGCTGACTGAAAGCTACAACTATCTGATTATGATGTGCATGCTACAACTTGTACCTATATTATTAAAAAATGTAGCACATAGACGTATATGTGAATCAGTACTTTTGGAATGTTATGAGCATGTGGGGGTGAATGCATAAATAAAACAAAAGTTCAATATTCATACAAAACTTTCAAGGGATACATGCTAAGTGTAAATTACTCACCTTGGCTCAAATAAAATGTGTAATGCGAAATAATAAAATATGAGTATGTAAAACATAGATAATCTTTATGAGCCATAACACTTAGTTCTAAAAGTTGTACTTTTACTCTTTCTATCGGAAGTTTCTTCTAACCGACATAAACCATGTGGTCGTCATAGAGTCCAACGTCTTACCCATGTTGGGGAGATCTTCTCTACCCTTACCATCGGAATAGAACCTTATCTTAAGTGATAACTTCCTTAGACTACTATAGGCACTTAAACCTATGGTGGCACGTAGTTCTGGGGCATAAGACCTTTGAAATCATATCCAACTCAGTGCTAAATACTACTCTTATACTTATCGCTCAGACTTTAGGAAATCCACCTTAAAATAGCACAAGGGTTTGTAAGGAAAACTAGTTATGCTTCTCTTTGATTTAAATCATAAACTATATGAATAATGTGGATTCCTTATCTTAGTTTAGGATCAAAGCTCAATTCTTTCTTAAATCTTGGTAAACAACTTATAAAATAGGCTTAAGATCGTAGTCTTCTTGAAATCTCAAAAATTATTCTTGGGTTTAAAGCATATGCACTTAAAGTTTCAGAATTCCATAATAACACATCATCCTCAACAATCATCTTGAAATCATTTACCAATCTCAATTCACGAAAAGGAAGTGCAATACATGACATAAATCTTCAAGTCAAAGCATTAATAGATGACATAAATATACACTCCAATACTTAAACCACTTATAAACTCATAAATTCAAAATGAAATAGTTTGGGTAAGAACCCTAATTCACAAATCATGAAATCGTAAGTTAAAAGCAATTTTTGGGCACAAGGATGAAAGAGTATCCTTGTTCATAACCCCACATACCTTATTATGCTTGATTTGATGTAAAAGCTTGACTTTGAACCCTTAGGAATGTTCTTGAAGGCTTTTCTTGAAGTTCTTGGATTAGGAACATTAAATTCTTGATTCTTCTTGAAGAGAAGGTGATAAAATGGATGATCTTAAGGAGGAATGATTAGCCTTTGTTCTTGAGAGTAAAATAGGATAATGAGTGCAAATAATGCCCTAATGGACGCATAACATCATGTTTTATGACCTGGGTTGAGGTGGGAAAATACTCAATTGACCCTCTCTCATTTAAACCAAAAATTCACAACCCAGATTGCAGTTTGAAGGCTCAATGCGATGCGGCATAATCGCGGTGGCTTACTGGTTCTGACGAAAATGATCATAACTTTCTGCTCGAGTATCGGATTAAGGCGAAATTGGTATCGTTGGAAAGCTGACTCAATTATCTACAATTTGGCGGGTCTTGAGATGAAAATTCTAAATACATAAAAAGTTATACACTTTCAAAGTTTACCATTGTAGAATCGAACACCATACTTTGGACGAATCTAAGGTTCTTATCTCAGCTTGGCTCTAAGTGATTTCTATGAACAATCTTCACCTAATAAGTATTTCAAACACTAGGATAAAGATCATGATACATGCATTCAAATTATGAATCAAGAACATGGAGAATACACCTTCACCGCGATGCGATGAGTGTCTCATCTCTATTCCTGGCGCAACGCAGTGGAATCGCATTGAGCTACTGAAATTGAAATGGAAACATGACCCAATCCTCATCTGAAGAATCTGAAATTTACCCGAGACATGCTCCTTACACCCCTAAACATGAATCAACTCAAAAACCATCATCTCAGAGTCTGAAAGGTCAACTTAAAATTCCTCGAAGTTAGAAGGTCTTAAAAATAGCTAAGTCCTCAACACATAGGTAAATTTTTAGGCTTTTAGCCTCTTATTCAATCACTGGGAGCTGAATTGAACTAAGAAAAGTATGGGGTATTACTTAAATTGGTGGAGACGCCTTGACCTTGAAAGCCTTGAAGATGATCTTGAAGGTTTTCTTGAAAATCATGGATTAGGGAACTTAAATTCTTGTTTTTCTTGAAGATAAGATGATGGAATGGATGAACTTGGGGGAAAGTATTAGGGTTTGTTTCTGAGAGTAAAATTGAAGAATGTGGGCAAATAATGCCCTAACTGACATTTAATCTCATGTTCTTAACTAGTATGACATTTGAAGGGACACCGCGATGCGGTGAATGGCCCATCATTAAAGCCACTGTGACGCACCACAATCACAGTGAGGTTCTAGAATCAAAATCCAAACGTGCCTCAATTGTCTTTTAAAAAATCCAAAACTTCCCCGAGACATGCTCCTTACAACTCTGAACCTGAATTAGCTTAAAAACCATCGTCTTAGAGTCTGAAAGGTCAACTTAAAAATCCCCGAAGGTATGAAGTCTTAAATTGGTTAAGTCCCCGAACACTTAGCTAAATTTTCAGGCTTTAAGCCTCTTATGCATGCACTAGGAGCTGAACCGAGCTAAGTCTAATACGGGGTATTACACCATCCATATGCACACACCATACATATATATAACCATGCTGGGAAAGGGAACCGGGTTTGGCATTCTATTAAAACCTTTACCTAGGATGTGTAGCTCTGCCATCCTAAACTACCCATGGGCTATATGGGTTCAGCTTCCCCTACTGAAAGGGCCCTAGTGCATAAAGTCGTACAACCAAGGAAGAAAACCTGGGATGACTAGTACATCCCCTCAATATACAGTGTGATATCATGCATATGGTCACCAAGACCAAACCTCACATCAACAAATATGAGTTTCCAGTTTTGGTCCCCTTGGACCTCCACTTTCCACGGATTTGTTGCATACCCTGCCATTATTGCCCAACAATTACCAAGAAACCAACCAATCCATTAACCATTTATTAAACGAAGCCATTAGTAGTGGTATCGTTATATATACTATAGTTGCAAGTTTTGTCCATAGCCAACCATATATAGGTTTAAGGGATTCCATGTACCCTTCTATTAACCATATTAAACCACTTGGGGGATTTCCATGTACCACACAAGCATAACCATTTAGCCTTTTTACCTTTTCAAACCATTTAAACCATGTATAATTCCTTTACCAAGTTTAAAACAAGCAAGATTTCCATTAAAAATAGTAAATGCAATGAAAACATACTTATAGGCATTTTGTCAAACACATTGGGGGTATAATATAACCAAAACCAATTCCAATTACCATTTAACCAATCCCATACAATTCAATTATCCAAAATCACCAATTAAGCATGTACATACATAATTAAAACCATGGGAAACCATATCCAATCATTTATAATCAAGACCCCCAAATCATAGTTGAAAACCCAAAATCATACAACAATGAAATCATGAAAACCATTCATAAACACCATGCCTTTGTTGATATTAATAGTGAGGGAAGAGAACATGCCTTAATTGATGATGTAGACATAAAGAAACCACCAACAGGATCCCCAATTTAGTCCTCTAGTTGATACCCTAGCTTCTTTGCCCAAAAGCTCTTGAGAGAATTATAGTGTTTAGGAAGAATATCTAAGTGCAAATGAATATAATAATAGGGTAAATAACCTCCCAAGTGAGTTATAAGTTGTGGAACCTTATTACGGTAAGTGGGGAAATGTCCATATTACCCCCACTTAAGTTGCACAAAAATTCCATCGCAGGGGGACGATTGACCCTCATGAGTCATACCCTTCGATACGAGTGGTACCTACCACTCGTATCCAAAGCCTACACTGCCACGTGTATAAATCATCCTCCCCAATTCGTAATGACAGTATACGATCTGTACCCTCCACCCGTATCCCTAGAAGAATAGAATCCATAGGAGGTTTGAACACTGACCACCATACGAGTCCTGGATACGACTCATACCCTGGCTTATAGCTCATGGTTAATCACTCGTACTTAGATCCAACTTAAGTTACCAAGTCTAAGATTAAGCTAAGAAAATCCCAAACCAAACGATCCGTATCCAACCATACGACTCATACCATTCAAGTCGTACCAATTTTAGTTACCAAAATCCATCCCACCAACCAACACTGGCCAGCATATGATTGAACCATACCATTCATACCCCAACATACGGCTCGTACCCATGAGTCGTATTAGTTCCAGAGACCAGAATTCCAAGAATTTCCAAAGGTCTAGAAAATAGGGTGTTTCTGTCTCCCCCACTAAGAACATTCATCCCCAAATGATGGATAAGGTAGGGTTAAACACACGCACGAGTCATTTGCATTATCAAATATATGTCCAATCTTTAACAAAGTTTGAAAACAAAGAGGCAAAGATATTAATCTTTCCTTTAAAAAACTCAAAAATTAAAGATGTGTTGAAATCACATACCTTCCGCACAAATTCCAAGAGAAAAAAATAGATGCAGATACTTGGACTTCATGTCCTCCTCCGCTTCCCATGTAGTTTCTTTCACCTTATGGTTCCGCCATAGAACCTTAACCGAAGCCACATCCATGGTTCGCAACTGATGAACCTGCCTATCTAAGATCTCAACTGGGACCTCTTCATAAGACAGAGAGTCTGAGATACCCAACCCCTCTAGAGGAACAATCGAGAAGGATCACCAAGACATTTTCTCAACATGGAGACATAAAATACCGGATGAACCGAGCTCAATATAGAAGGTAACTCTAACTTGTAAGCAACATTACCAACCCTCTAATAAATCTTGTAAGGATAACATACCGGGTACTGAGCTTTTCATTCTTACCAAATTTTACTACTCTCTTCATGGGAGATACCTTGAGAAACACCTTATCCCCAACCTCAAACTCCAAGTATCTACGCCTAATATCCACATAGGAATTTTGGCTACTTTGGGTAGCCTTAAGCCTATCCCGAATCACCTTTACCTTTTTATACCCTGATAGACCAAATCTAGACCAAACATATCTGCCTCACCAAGCTCAAACAAACCAATAGGAGATCTACACCTCCTACCATACAATGCCTCAAAATGAGCCATACCAATACAAGAATGATAGTTATTATTATAAGCAAACTCTACCAAAGGTAGATGCTCAACCCAATTTCCACCATAATCAACCAAAATGCTTGAAGCATATCCTCCAATGTCTGAATAGTTCTTTCTGCTTGCCCATCCGTCTGAGGATGAAAAGTAGTTCTCAGACTCACCTTAGTACCCAATCCCATCTAAAAAAACTGCCAAAATGAGATTAAAACTCCATACCACAATCAAAGATAATCAAAAAAGATACCCCATGCAGCTTTACAATCTCCTGAAGATATAACTTATCATAATCCTCCGTCAAAAAGGTAGTCCTCACTGGCAAGAAGTGAATCATCCTATCTATGATGACCCAAATTAAATTATATTAATTTTGAGACCAAGGAAGACCGGTAATGAAATCTATATTGATTACCTCCCATTTCAATTCGGGCAAAACAATCTCCTGATATAACCCACCAGGCCTCATGTGTTCAACTTTAACTTGTCGACACACCAAGCACTTGGCCACAAAATCAGCCACATCCCTCTTCATACCATTCCACCAATATATCTCCTTAAGATCATGATACATCTTTATCGAGTCGGGATGTAAAACAAAGCGTGATTCATGTGGATCAGCCAAAATCCTTTGTCACAAACCATCAACATCAGGAATGCACAACCTTTCTTGGTACCATAAAGTAATATCACCACTAATTCCAAATGCCATCACCTTTTTCCCACCAACATCACCCTTGATTTTCATCAAGATAGGATCCAGCACTTGCTTCTCCTTAACCTCTGCACCCAGAGATGATCTAACCACTTTTTGTTCCATTATACCTCCATCTTTGGAGTCCAAGAGGAAAACTCTAAGATTAGCCAAACGGTGAATATCTTTCACCAATTCCTATTTTCCTTTCTCCATATAAGCCAAAATCCCCATGGACAACCTTCTAAGAGCATCAGCAACCATGTTAGCCTTACCTGGGTAATAGTGGAGACTCATGTCATAGTCGTTGAGAAACTCCAACCATTTTCTTTGACGAGGATTGCGCTACTTTTGAGTGAACACATACTGTAGACTCTTAAGATCAGAAAAGATATCGACATGTACACCATACAAATAATACCGCCATATTTTCAAAGTATACACATCTACCGACAGCTCCAAATAATGAGTAGGATAGTTCCTCTCATGTACCTTCAACTGCCTGGAAGCATAGGCAATCACCTTCCTATGCTGCATCAATACACAACCAAGACCTACCTGAGATGCATCACAATAGACTATGAACCCATCATTTCCTTCCGACAAAGTCATAATTGAAGCCGAAGTCATCTTGTCTATCAACTTCTCAAAACTCCCCTTACAAGAATACAACTAAGAAAACTTCACCTTCTTCTGAGTCAACATAGACAAAGGAGAAGCTATCATCAAAAATCTCTCCACAAACAGCTGATAATACCCAGCCAAGCCTAAGAAGCTTCGAATATCAGTTGGAGTCGTGGGTCCATCTTTATTGGATCTACCATGATCCCTTCGCTAGAAATAATATGACCAAGAAAAGTCATAGTGTTCAACTAAAACTCACACTTGGAGAACTTGTCATACAACTGTTGTTCCTTCAAGGTCTACAATACCACATGAAGGTGATTAGCATGATCCACCTTACTTTTAGAATAAACCAAAATATCATCAATAAACACAATGACGAAGAGATTCAAGAACTGCTTGAAAACCCTATTCAATAGATCTATAAATGTCATTGGGGTGTTAGTCAAACCAAATAACATCACCAAGAATTCAAAGTGCCCATATCGAGTACAAAAAGTCATCTTAGGGATATCCTCCTCCCTAATCTTAAGTTGATGATACCTGGACCAAAGATCTATCTTATAAAAGAACATGGCACCTTGCAACTTATCAAATAAGTCACCAATCCTTGGAAGAGGATACTTGTTCTTGATCGTTACCTTATTCAACTATCGATAGTCAATGCACATCCGAAGGGAACCATCTTTATTGCACACGAACAGCACCGATTGACCCCATGGAGATACATTAGGATGAATAAACCCCTTATCCAAAAGATCCTTAAGTTTCTCCTTAAGTTCTCTCAACTCAACCGATGCCATTATATAAGGCGAAATAGATTTGGACAAGTGTCTGAAACCAAATCAATACCAAACTCTATTTCCTTATCTGGAGGAAAACTAGGAAGACCATCCGGAAAGACCTCAGAAAACTCATTTACCACCAGGATTGACTGTAAAGAAGGACCTTTCAAGTTAGAATTTTTAACTCGGACCAAGTGGTGATAAACACAACCTTTAGAGATTAACCTTTGAGCTCTAAGATAAGAATAAACCTCCTCCTAGGAGCTAGGGAACCACTCTCCCACTCTATTACCAATTTACCAGGGAACTTAAAGACAAGCTTATGGGTACAACAATCCCAGAATAATATCAAAATCCACCATATCAAGTTTAAAAAAATCCACTTAAGTCTGCCTACCACCAACAGATACCACACACCCCTATAGTCTCTCTTAGAAATAATCGAGTCACCTACTGGGGTAGAAAAAGAAAAAAGATCTAAAATAACCTCTTGATCAAAACCAATACATACAGCCACATATGGGGTCACATAGAAAAAAGTGAACTCCGAATCAAACAGATAAGACATGTCGTGAGAAAAGAGTTGTAACGTACCAATAATGATGTTAGGTAATGTCTCAGATTCCTTTCGGGATGCCAAAGCACACAACCTATTTTGACTAATACTAGAACCAGGAGCAGTGACAGAAGTAGACGTGGCACTGCCGATTGTAGGAGAAGAAGATGAAGCCATCGGTACCTTATTTACTCCCATAGCAACCTTATTAACTGGACAATCCCTGAGTTGATGGTCTTCCTGGACACACTTGAAGCATTTGTCCCTCCCTTTATCACAATAACCTCAATAAGGACGACCTCAAAACTGACAAGGAGGGCATGAATAAACCGATTGATCCTCACTCGCATGAGATTGGGCACCCTATGCCCAGAAATTATCTACACTCTGATAACGCCTGTCATCTGAATGCCTCAGGTAAGGAGCGGTCACAGTAGTGAAAGAACCAAAACTTCCCCACTTCTTTTTCTGCCATTGTCGCCATTCCGACCACCCTGAGACTGTGCACTTCCCTGATCAAAAAAACTACTCCTCTTACCCTACCTATCTACGGACTCCGCCTATTTTCTCTCCTCATCCTTTAGCTGTTGTATATGAACAGTCAATCTAGAAATGTCCATATCATTAATCAACAAAGCATTCTTGCTTTCCAAGATTAAATTCCTATTTAACCCAAAAGCAAACTTTCTCATCCTTGCTCTTATGTCAGCCACCAAATCAGGATCATACCTTGATAACTAATGAAATTTCAAGGCATATTATTTTACAGACATTCTCCCTTGCTTAAGATTCATAAACTCCTCGATCTTTGCTTCCCTCAAAGGAAAGAAACGATCTAGAAAAGTACTAGAAAAATCATCTCATAAGAATGACTCATCCATATTACCTCTATTTTTATCCCACTCTTCGTACCATTGGTACGTAACATCTTTAAGCTGATAAGCTGCAAAGTTTAAACTTTCCACATTTGTGACCCGCATAACCCAGAATATCTTCTCTATCTAATCCAAGAAACCTTGAGGATCCTCCTCTACCTCACACTAGTAAAAGTAGGAGGTTTAAGTTTCATAAACTGACCAACCCTTATGGCCTCAACAGATAACCCACCGAACGTATCCCGCTCAGTCTGAGCAGCAACCAATTAAGCAATAGTATTAATAGACTAGCAAAATTCTACATTATTTACCTCACCCTGAGGAGGATTAGTAGCAATTGGAGGAACTCCAGAACAATCAGGGATACGACCCTGAGATTGAAGATAAACTCCAAAGGTAGGATGTACCCCATCAAAATTGTCCCCAAATGGGACTGAAGAGTTTCCTCGTGTTCTAGATCATAGAGGCATGATCTGAAAAGAGAACAACCAAGGATTAGAGAAGAATTCCAGGACTTAAACTCTAAGCTTGAAAATAAAATACCAAGAAAGTAAAACATTCCTAAATGCCTTGTAGCCTCTCTCTTATGAGTGTGGTATGCTACAAACCCAAAAAAGAGACTCTACCAGACACGGCTTAGTGGACTCCAAATTGACCATGAACCTAAAGCTCTGATACCAACTTGACACGACATGACCCAAGGACTTGTTGTAATGGGCATCCCAAGTTTGACCGGGATTAGAGACCACCCCCATTACCCAACCCAACCTCCATTCGCCTGCACTGAGTGGGATAAATTTTGAACATATAACAAGATAGCATAACTGGAAAAGGATTGACTTTGGGATAGGTCTATTCCTAAACCAACCCTACCAATTAATCCTATCTACCAAGTTGTACCAACCAAACCACCAAGACAACCTAATACTAAAACTAGGGTCATAAACCAAGCCATAACCAAATGAGATCCAAAATATAATATAATTAATCCCAAAATGAAATATGATGGAACAGTGACAAATTACATCTAATAATGTCAGCCCAAATACCAATGCCAATATTAAGGCCGACACCGATATCGATCCCGCCCATACCAACCCATAGTAGTACCATAAAGCCTTTAACCAAAAGAGTAAGAATATCATATTGGGATATTCCCCCAACCATAGCAAAAACCAATATCAAGAAATAGATCAATATGTCTAAAAATATTCATATCATGAAATGGAGCCTTCCGAAAAGATGGAAGCTCACTACTTTAATCCAATAGCTATCCTCGAGTTAATCTTATGTAGGAGGATTAGAACGGCCGATTCCTGCATAGTTTGGGTATACAGTCGCCCGAAGACGGGTTAGCAGGTAAACGCTAGCATGAACTCAGGATAAGGATAAAATAATGTCATTTATAAAACCAAGTAAAAACCATCCATATGCACACACCATATATATATATATATGTATAACCATGCTGGGAAAGGAAATTGGGTTTAGAAAGCCATTAAAACCTTTACTTGGGATATGTAGCACTGCCGTTCTAAACCACCCATGGGCTATATGGGTTCAGCTCCCCTTGCTGAAAGGGCCCTAGTACGTGAAGCCGCATGACCAGGGAAGAAAACCTTGGATGACTAGTACATCCCCTAATATACAGTGTTACATCATGCACACAGTCACCAAGACCAAACCTCGTATCAGCAAATATGAGTTTCCAGTTTTGGTCCCTCTGAGACCTCCACCTTCCACGGCTTTGCTACACACCCCGCCATTATTGCCCAATTAAAACCATTACAAAGAAACCAACCAATCTATTAACCATTTATTAACCGAGACCATTAGTAGTGGTATCATCATACCGACTATACTTGCAAGTTTTGTCCATAGACAACTATATATTGGTTTAAGGGATTTTATGTACCCTTCCATTAGCCATATTAAACCACTTGGGGATTCCCATGAACCCTAATAGAATAACCATTTAGCCTTTTTGCCTTTCCAAACCATTTAAACTATGCATAATTCCTTTACCAAGTTTAAAACAAGCAAGAGTTCCATTAAAAATAGTAAATGCAATGAAAACATCCTTATAGGTATTTTGTCAAATAGATTGGGTGCATAATCTAACCAAAACCAATTTCAATTACCATTTAACCAATCCCATGCAACACAATTATCCAAAAACACCAATTAAGCATGTAAATACATAATTAAAACCATGGGAAACCATAACAATCATTTATAATCACAACCCCCAAATCATAGTTGAAAACTCAAAATCATACAATAATGGAATGAAAACAATTCATAAAAACTATGACTTAGTTGAAATTAATAGTGATGGAAGATAACATTCCTTAATCAAAAAATTAGATGGAGAGAAATCACCAACAAGATCCCAGATTTAGTCCTCTAGTTGAAACCCTAGCTTCCTTGCCCAAAAGCTCTTGAAAGAATTATCGAGTGTTTAGAAAAAGTTTCTAAGTGTTAATGAATAGAATAATAGGGTAAATAACCTCCTAAGTAAGTTAAAAGTCGTGGAAACTTGTTAGTTTAAGTGGGGAAATGTCTAGATTACCGCCACTTAAGTTGCACAAAAATCCCATCACAGAGGTACGACTGACCCTCATGATTCGTACCCTTCGATACGAGTGATACCTACCACTCATATGCAAAGCTTCAATCCTTGGGCCCAATATTTTCCCATGTATGAATCATCCTCCCCAAGTCGTATTGACAGCATATGATCCATACCCTTCACCCATATCCCTGAAAGAATAGAATCCACAGGAGGTTTGAACACTGACCACTATACGAGTCCTAGGTACAACTCGTACCCTGGCTTTCGAATCATGGTGATCCACTCGTACTTATATCCAGCTTAATTTACCAAGTCCAATATTAAGCTAAGAAAAACCCAAACTAAATGATCTATATCCAACCATACTACCCATACTATTCAATTCGTACCTATTCCAGTGATCAAAATCCATCCCACCAATAAATACTGGACAGTATATGACTGGACCATACCATTCATACCCTAACATATGGATCATACCCATGAGCCATATTGGGTCTTAAGGTTCAAAAACCAGGGTGTTTCATCGTCTCTCTCGCTCTAGAAATTATTATGTCTATATATCTACAACATTCTATGAATCAAGTGAATTAAGTGGGATTTCCATATTTGGATCAATAGGTGGAGGGTCTTGACCCCTAGAATGAACACCATCACAAACTTGTTCCGCCATTCTTCGTGGTATTTGAAGAATTCTTTTTGGCTCTAGATCGAATGGGAGTAAGGGATTGCCTCTTCTCCTTGTGTTTGACATACACCAGTGTATGCCAAATCAAAAATAGAAAATAAAACTTACAAACTTTACCAAAATCAATCAACAATAACATCATCTTCCCCGACAACGGCACCAAAATCTGATGTCACCCAAAACTAGCCTCCAAAAGAAGTATGATACAGTCGATGCCAAATACCCAACTAAGTTAGGGTCAAACCCACAGGGAAGATGTTGAACAGTTACTTGAATTGATGTAATCCATGAGTAGTACAGGAAAATAAATGGGGGGAATTTTGTATAAAATGCAAGCAGTAACCAAAACTTGAGAGTTTTTGAGTTGTAAACAATAGAAGATGAACTTTAGGCTTATGTTCCCCCTGACTTCTTAACTCCGTAATTTTCTCATGTTCAACCCACCTATTTTGTTGTTCTACATGTAAAGTATACAAGATATGTATTATCAACCCATCTTGAGAACGTGAAGATAAATCTCACTCTTTATTGGTACAGTCTCAGGGTGTCGCCGTGTTGCTCTTTTCTATGACCTCATTTCACTATCACCTTATAAGTTTAAGTGATTAGATGAGATGGTGGGGATTATAAGATGGAGGTGAATCCCAAATCATTATCCTAATGTACTTTTCCCAAACACAAACTCCCTTGTAAGGATGAATGCAAATACAGGCTATCTCAAGCTTCTGCAGCAACTCTGAGATTAATTATTTTAAAGAATATTAAGATACGTGAATAAACCCTAGAATAGATTAATATCACACTTCCTCTATGTATCTAATACGCCAGGGTTTCTACAACCCTAGTCAAGGATATTAGTCGCTCATGTTCATGCAAGAATCCAGTAGTATCAATGAAGAAGAGATGTAATTAATTGAACAAGAATAAGATGAATAAACTCCAAAGTATTGAATTGAATAAAAAAACAAAATCTCAAGAATAATTGTAAAATTATGTAAAAGTAAGTAACCTATTATAAGAATGTGTAACCTAATAAAAGATAAGCCCTAGGGTATTTATAGTATCTCAAAATAACATAGATTTCCTAATAAAAAATGGGAAAGGTAAAGTTATGTTGGAACTCGATACGTCGGTATTCAACTCGTACCGGAATCATACTAGTCGTACTAGGCCTTCTCGTATCCTTTCCAGTGTTTAATCTCACAAGGCTTTAACTTTCTGTTCTTCATACGACTTTAGCTTACTAGTATTATCTTAAAAATACAACTCTTGTTCTTCTATTGTATCCATCTGAGACTTTTGTCTTTCTAAACTTTGAACACTGGTCTGTGTATGAATTCTTATACGAGTCTTACTCAGACTTCCGACTCGTATACTTCTATGACTTTGACTTTTAATGTTAGCTTTAGACTCTGTTATGCTTACGACATCTTCATACGACTCGTATCCTTGCTTACTACTTGGTTGCTTGAGTCGTATCTTCTCCATACTTAGATTTTTAGTTTGGCTTTAGGTTCTGTTGCGCTTATGAGTCAGCCTACGAGTCGTATAATGTGTTGACGACTTGTAAGGTGACCCGTGCCTTAATCAGTCTTTCTCTTTTTTAGGTATTTTTATTCCAAATTTAGTCCAACATTCTTGTAGACCTATTTGACCTGCAACAAACACAAAAGTGCATCATATCTACTAAAACAACCTAAGTACATGTATAAATTCTTAGTTTTAAGCATCTAAAGTGTTGTGTTTCCACGACACATCACATACCAAAATTCAAAGGAAAGTCAAGTGATGGTGATGACTTGTTGTCCCTTGTTGTTCCAAGCTTCAAAAACAAAAATTTGATAGAAGAGTTCAAAGGTAAAAGACTTTCAAAGAAGCACAAGCAGGCATTGTACTTGGTTTGGTGTGTACATAATATTCTTTGGGCAAGAGACGTTAACAACAACATACCAATTGATTTAATAAAACTCTCTGGGGATCTTGAGGCATTTAACAACTATCCTTGGGGTTATGAAAGCTTTAAAATGATTATCAAATATTTGTTGACTTCGTTAATACCAAAGACAGTCAATTTATATGGCTTTCCATGGGCTTTCATGATAAATATTTTCTTATTATGATTCATTTATTTTTTATATAATAATGCTTTTGATTTATTGGCATAATTTTATAGGCTTGGGCTTTTGAAGTCATTCTTTATCTCAGACAACAAATGAACTACCAGGAAAAAGTTTTATGTCCAAGAATTCTGAGATGGTTGTCAGTCAAAACTGGTAAAAAAGTAAAATTTATTGATCTGTTCAACCCTCTGGAGGAAGTAGTAAGTCTAATTCTAATTAATTTTTCATTTTAATTAATATTTTTTGTAAATGATTTAATCATCATTCTAATATATGTACTGATTTATTTTAGATTGTGTATTCATGGCTTGTTTCAACGAATGAGAGTTGAAGATTCCATTTTTTCTTACTTTACGATCTGTGTAAACTTTATAGAATCCTAAGGTCATTGATAGAATAAAAAGGAATTATTTGGAGAAACAACCATCACAGGAAGAACACTTTTGGAGGATATATGGACTTATTGTTGTTGATGGTATTAGTGGTGATGAAATTGTTGGTGGTGGTAGTGGTAGTGGTAGTGGTGCTTATTTTAGGACTAATGATATTGCACTTTCAGTTTTTGAAACAACAAACCAATATGATTATGATCATTCATATTTTTTCCCTCCTAGTGAATGTTTAGCATGCAAATGTCAAAACTAAAGGCGAAATATGATGGAGTGATTAATGCTATTAATGTATTAACTGCTTCTGTAAATAAATTGACATCTAAGAGGGGTGTCATTCCATCAAACAGGATTTCATATCCATACACTCCACTAGAGATTATGGCTAAAAGAGAAGGAAATAATTTTCCAAGGCATTATCAAACATCGCTAAAAGCAAAGTTGCAACTCCTCTGTCTTTGTCTTTCACTTTTGAGCATTGTACAAGGGCCAAAGAGAGTAGCATGAGCTTAAAGGTGTGAGTAATTATTATTTGTTCCAACAAATAAATATACTACATATCTATTCCAACAGATGACACATTTGCTGAAAATTATCAAACAGATATAGACATCTGTTGCAACAGATAACTAATCTTTTGCATTAGATGCATTATCTGTTGTAACATATGTCTCATCAGTTGGAGAAAATCAAATAAGTTTTCCTACTATTTTAATTTTTCCCAATAGATGACCTATCTATTGCAACAGATGGGTCATCTGTTGGGACAAATTAAATCAAGACTTCCAACAGTTTTAGTTTGTTCCAACAAGTGAGTCGCCTATTGAAACTAATGGGCCATCTATTGGAAATTATCATACAGGTCTTTCTCATGTTTTAATTTTTTCCAACAAATAATCTGTCCATTGCAATAGATATGTCATTTGTTGGGACAAATTAAAATAGTATGAAACCTGTTGATTTCCTCCAACAGATGAGTTATCTTTTCTGTTTCTATTGTTTTTGTATCTCTATGTTAGCAATTGATAATTCTGACTTTTCAAGTGGATGTCACAATAGAAGTTACTGGTAAACAGCATACCATTACAGTTGATAATCCATCAATTGCTTCCAAAGAAGAAGAAATAAATTTTGGCAGTCCGAAAGAATGAAAGAATTATCCGTTTGAAGCGTTCAGCATCTCGGACGAAGCTGTAAAAAACTAACAAAGTTGATCAATGACTATTCAGAATGGATTGCCGATGGGTTGTTAAAGTTTTATGCCAACAGGTACATAAATCATTTTTTAAAATATTAATTTATATAATTCTTCTTGTAAAAACATGGCATTAACACATATAAATCATGCAGAAAAGATGAACACTACAAAGTGAACCAATCGGGTCTTGGTTTTGATATGTTCGACTTTGTTGTTGCACATCCCAAAATAAAGAATTGATTCTATTTGATGTCATATCACCAAAATGGAATGATGAGGTTTAAATGAAATATATATATATATATGTTATATTTAATTATCTTTGTTTATTAATTTTATTATTACATAATCTGAAATATATAGCACATTGATGTCATTTTTTACTACCTCTGAAAGAAGTTCAGTTGCAAACACAACAACAATACAGACACACGACAGGTAACTGTTTGTTCAAAGTTTACATCAATAAGTCCTACGATCTTTGTCAACAATAGCTGGAAGTTCCTCGAAATGAGGAATGTTTAATTAACATCATCAAGCGTTTTAGTATTCCAGCTGGCTTACCTTGGAACTTGGTCAACGAAGTATACATCCCAAACATTTATGGTGATGTCTTTCATTAGGTGTTGGCTATTGTTTTTCTAAAAGAGAGGTGCATTCGAGTTTATGACTCAATGTCGTGAGACATTCTTGGATGTCGTCTGAGAAACAAAAGTTGGAAAAACTATTGCCTACTTACCTTGATATAAGTGGCTTTTTGGATCAAAATATTTATACTGATTGGTCGACGATTGAAGCATACCGGGATAAAATGGGTAATCTATTTGATGTAGAATATGTTGAAGAAATCTCTCAACAATCCAGTGATAGACTCTAAGTATCATCATGGTTTGGTTTCATAAATTCCACAACTCTTACATTAATTACAAGATATGTATTATCTAACTTTTACAAATGCAAGAATTACGGTCTTTTTGTAGCCACTTACGCGGAGTATTAAATGATGGATTACAAGTACCAAATGATGGACTTAATTTTGGATTACTTCGTAAACAATATGCTACTCTTTTATGGAAATATGGAAAAGTGAAGACTCGGAAATCATACGTAAAAGACATTAAAGATACACGATGACCAAAGTCAAATTTCATAGAACCGGATGAAGAACAACTGATCAATATTGAGTAGATATTTATAGCTTGAGTATGTCAAAGTAATAACCTCTCCTTAGGAATTATTGGCTTCAAAACTTAAATTGTAATTATTTATCATCTGTACCCATACCAATTTTTATATTTCTTTATTTGTTGATTAATTTAATGTAATTTGTGAAGGCTTTGGTTTATTTTATATTGTCTATGAATTTTATTTTATCCTTAGATTTGAACTTATTAATTAAAATGGAATAGTAGATTCAAATATTTCAACAGAAAGATAAGGGATCTGTTTCAACAGATGACACATCTGGTGTAAATTATCAAACAGGTCTTCCTACTGATTTGAATTGTTCCAATATATGGACTATCTGTTGCAACTGATGGTTCATCTATTGGAACAAATTAAAATAATAGTAATTATTTTTTTTTACTAATTCATAAGTTTGTAAATTTAATAAAATAATACAGTTGTCATCAAACATAAAAAATAAAAAAAAAATTGTCATTACTTAAATAATATTCAGTTAAGTTAAATATTTGAATAAAAATTGTCATCATTTTTTTACATTTTCTTTTTCATACATAGGCTTCAAACTTTAATATAGTATCTCAGCAACCCAAACCTCTTGCATCCTTACCACAATATTGTCATTCAGTAAGGTCCTTGGTAACGACATTTCGGTGTTGGTTAGCAAACATTCAATATATGCAAGTGAGTATGACCCGCACGAGGAACCGGTTTTGTTTTAAAAAGTCCTTTTTTTACCTTTAAAAGTCCATTTTTAACACTTCCTCTGGCAAGTCATTCATTAAGTCACTTTGCTCCAACAATTTGGGGAGCAAGTCTAATAGTGGTTGCACCTTGAAAAACTAATTCCAGTCCTCGAAGCATGGTAAGTTGCAATCATAATCATTAATGTGTCCCTCATGGAGGAAGATATTAAGATCCACAAAATGTTTTTTTAGGTTCATGAATGCAAGAATTCTCTTTTCTCGATACAATTCATGTTGTATGGAAATGGCCTCTTCACTGTAACCTAGTTAATCATATCTTGATTCCATTCAAACTGTGAAATTAACGTCTCAAGATCTAGGTCACCAGGAGTTATCGCTTTGGTATTGATTACCTCGTGCCAACTTATGAAATTATTGTAGAAGTTGAGGTCCATTATCCTATATGCTTTGTTGTATACGAGTTGTCTAGCTCTCATGAGGCAGATAATTTCATCAACATGTTGTGATATAAGAAGATAATTTTTAAATAGGTTAGTAATTAAAAAAGGCTGGAAAGATGCAATGGATTGACCATTTATTCCAACAGATCATCAATATATTGCAACAGATGGATAATATGTTGTAATAGATGGTCGATATATTGCATAGGTTCTCTGAATTTGTTAACAGATTACCCATCTTCTGCTGCTTATGCAGTAGATGGAAAACCTGTTGCAACAGATTGCCCATTTGTTACAATAAACAACTTATCTATTATGTTGTTTCTCTGAACCTGTGTTAACATATTACCCAATCTACTGCAACTTATGCAGCAGATGGGTAATCTATTAAAAATAACTTAGAAGGTTAGGTTAAAAAAAAAAAACTTACCCTATCCTCGTACCACACATACATATCTGACATCTTAAAGTCTTGGGAGGAAAGTGGATTCATCATGAAGTTCTTGGGGTCTGCTTGGAATTCATGTACTTTCTCAGATGCACCAACCTATTGGTGTCAACTAACGTATATGTGTCCATTTTCTTCAATTGTACATGAACTTCATCAAAATTTAAAAGAGTATTTATGATTTTTCTTGATTTTCTATTTGAGAGTATATGTCCAATCGACTTTTTATTCATCCTAACCTCCACTATAGGAGTGTATTGCTCTCTCACCTTCTTGGATGGTATGACACCCCTCTTGGATGTGAATTCCTTGGCAGCATCAGTGAGAGCATCTATTCTTTTGATAAGCTCTTCCAGTCTGTCCATGCACTTTTTACATTTGCAAATAGAATATGAGCTTGAAGAGGGGTTAGTTGAACCACTGAAAGGGGTGATTTTGAAATCATCATCTTCTAGAAGGTTAAATTTGATTTTAGACATATTTTTTTTTCTTGAGCATTCTTAGAAGGCTAAATTTGGTTTCAGACATAATTATTTTTTCTTTAGCATCCGCAATATGCTCAGCATCATGGCTGGCACCAACATCAACAACTCCACCAGCAACACTATCACCACCAACACCCCCACAAGCATCACCCTAATCTATTGAAGCAGGTTGGTCATGAAGAGCCTCAACATGAGGCTGACCTTTCTTAACTGCTTTTATTATGGTTGTTGATCCAGCCAATTCCTTCTTTATTAACTCTACTGTTGGGTCTGCAATTGTATGAACAAGACCTAGAGTCATAAAAGAAGTCATCCCCAACTCTTGCTCAGTTGGTTAAGCCATGGATGCACAACCTATGAATAAAAGTAGATATATTTAAATTAAATAATAATTTGCACTCAGTTGGGTAATATGTTAACACAAGAAATAGATGATCTTTCAATTGTAATAGATGAATCATTTATTGCGAAAGATTAACCATCTGTTGCAACAGATTACCTATTTATTGCATAAGTTGCAGTAGATGTGTAATTTGTTAAGTCGGGTTTAGAGAACCAAAGCAAAAGATGGATAATCTATTGTAAAAAAATGACACATCTGTCGCAACAGATTACCTATCTATTGCACTAATTGTCATAGATGAGTAATCTGTTAAGATAAATTGCAACAGATAGTTCATCTGGTGCAATAGATGGCCCATTTGTGTCAGTATCTTTCTTTGAGTCAAATTATTCTACTTGAAAGAAGACTTATTGCATCATCCTGAGAGTTAAAAAAATCAGTCTCCTTAATTTTTGTGTTGCTCTTTTACAGCAAACCACCTTAGGATCCTTGGATAAGAAAACTCATTCGGGTAATCTTTGACCTGCTTTCAGAGGTGAGGAATGACTTCAAATGCCCAAGCCTACAAAAATGTAAACATTAAGCAAACAAAAAAGTCATAATAATTATTAAATATTAATTAATTCAAGAGTAAACAGATAGTGATTAAATTTATCATGAAAACCCAAGAAAAACTGTATAAACCGATCATGTTTAGGGATAGTTTTGTCCATAAATATTTGACTGTCAACTTGTAGTTGTCATATCCCTAGAGATAAATGTTGAATTTATCCAAATCCTGAGCAAGCACCAACAAATCATCTTCTATGGCTTTGTTGATGTCTCTTGCCAATATAACGTAATGGACAAACAAAATAAGCATAATTGTTTTCTCTACTTCTTTGGTATGTTTTTATTCTTGAGATTATCCCTCAACCTCATGGTTCTATTGTTATATCCAGCAATGTCCAACAATCCCTTGATTTTTTCATTACCTTTATTGAAAAGGTTCATCGCTTGAACAATGTCATGCCTTTCTTTGATGGTGGTGGTTTGGCTTTCCTGCTTGCCTTGGACATTTCGATAGGTGATTCCTTAAGGAGAGGTTCAATTGGACGATCACATCTCAAAACAGTTACTATGGAAAACTCTTCCATGCCAAAACAAATCGACATTCCACTGTAGTTAATCAAGATTTCATCCATCTTTTTGTCCCCCTTCTTCAAATATTCATCATCACCTACGTACTAGATCATGCGCTTGAGAACACCATATATCATGCTTATTTGGAAGCGGGCACTATTGTCCTCAGGCAGGTCAAGAAAGTATCCAAAGTAGCTGGACCTAAAAAACTCCTCAAGTTTTTCCTATTTCATAATATTCCTAAAATCATCAAAAAAATTCCCACAAAGGATTTAACTACAAAATCACCATTTAAATTTGTAGGTTTATCTATCGGTATCTCAACGTAAAACCTGTCAATACTAATAGTTTTGATAGGATCATGCTGGGATTTCGATCTTAATTCACGTCCCATTGATGATGCATTATCATCATCTTGATCATCCTCACTATCTATGTCACGACCCGAACCAAGTCCTGGCCATGACGGGTATCTCAAGTCCCACATGACCGGAGATCACCACATTCACCTAACCTAGTTAGCTCAAAAACTTCAACTATCGGATGAGTTCCGAGACTATAAAAAGATAGTGCAAAATAAGACTAACGATAAATCATGAAATGTCTAAGACAATCCACCAAAACAACACACCCAAGTCCACAATAACCCAACAAAGCCTCTACAAATCTGAAGTCAATAAAATATTGGGACATTCCCCCGACATTAGCCAAAACCAAGTCTAAACAAAGTCTAAGACATGAAATATATAGTCCATGAAATAAAGCCTTCCGAAGTATGGAGCTCACCACTACAATGTAAACTCATGATCCACTCAGACACCTGATCACTACACAGGAAAACTAAAAGAAGTTCAGGCCCCTGCATCACGTGGGGATATAGCGTACGGAGATAGTTAGCGATTGGAGAGCTAGCATGTAACTCAGGAATAGAGGAATAAAATAATGTCATCATTCAAAACCAAGTCAAATCATCATATACAATCACATGTATACACACACACACACATATATATATATATTATCGGAATAGGGAACAAGGCTTAGCATGAACTTCGAATATCTTAACCTGGTTTGTGTAGCATAACCGTCATATAACAAGGCACCCACGGGCTATATGGGCCCATCTCTACCCTATTTGGAAGGGCCTCAGTGCGTTTAGCTGCACGAACTAGAGAATATCCAAATCCATATATGCCTTTATGGGGGACTCGAACCTCCCGGCATGGTCAAGGTGACTTAAAAACCAATGTATACAATATGGGGGACTCGGACCTCCCATTCATATATACATTCGGGGGACTCAAACCTCCCGGTAATATAGACACCCGTACCGGCTAGCGCGGTTTCTAGTATTAGTCTTTCGAACTCCACTTTCACGACTCGTCTTCACATCCCGCTTTAAAGACCAATTAAAACATTTATTACACATACAAAGCCATTAATCCAATTATTACCAAAGAAATCCCGTGGTATCACCATACCAACTCCACTTGCAAGCGTACAACATGCCATAACCACTATTAATCACTTTGGGACTCAAACTCATTGTCTAACAAAGATGTCAATTTGATTCATCATTTAGGGACTCGAACCCATTTAGTGTTTCAAATCAATTTATGTCCAACAAGGCCTTCATAAAACCATTTACCAATCATTCATATTCCTAGTCCAATGCCTTAGTTCAAACACAATTCATATGTGACAAGATTCTTCTCATTGACATTTTCACAAATAGGTTGAGGGCATACCATTATCAAACCATTATTCAAAATCAAAAACCATAAAGTCTAGGGTTAAACATGACCCTTTCATTAAACCATAATCCCATGAACCCACATGTGCAAGACCATTATCAAAACATGTATAATCATAATTTTAATCTTGAGAAAACAATACTCAACATTATGCATCCAAATCCTCAACCATGGTTTCAAAACAACCATTAATAAATCAAGAACAATGTTTAAAACACATGATTTTTTTGAACTAACAATTAAAGGAGAGTCACATGCCTGGGTTACGAAGATTCATGGAGAGATTTTGATCTTTAAGCCTCCAACTCGTAACCACATCATACTAGTGGTACCCTCAAGTCATCACTTGATCAGAAAGTTGGACACCATATATTGTCCAACATACGACTCCCTTGCCCAACTCGTATCATCAAGTCATACCCAAGGCAGAACATCAAAGGCTAGACACTAGACAACATACGATTAAACCCTTTACTTCTCGTTACTTGATAATACGACTCGTATGGAGTCTCTCGTACCTAGAACAGAACTTAGCCAATATCACAGAGACCAACATACAACTAGGGTCCCTAGACCCGTAACCACACCATACGAGTAATGTTGTGAGTCGTATAATGACCAGAAGGTTCAAGACTCAAGAAATTTTGCAAGGACAAAAGTTTGGGGTGTTTTAGGCTCCCCTCCCCCCCCCCCCCTTCTGGATCATTCATCCTCAAATGATTCCACAAATCAATACAAGCACGATTTAGATTCCACACACCAGTACTCTTACCTTTAACTAAGTTAGAAAACAAAACACCAAGGAATCCACAATATACATTTAACAAAGACATAAAACAAAGATGTTAAGAGCAACACATACCTTAAGCATGATTTTCCAGAATTGGGAATAGGAATGGATACTTGGACTTCATGTCCTCCTCGGCCTCCCAAGTAGCTTCCTTGGACTTTTGGTTTAGCTTTAAAACATTTATCGAAGCCACGTCTTTCGTTTGTAACTAACAAACTTGCCAATCTAAGATCCTCACCGAGACCTTCTTATAGGACAGAGAATCCAAAATACCAGTGTTATCTAATGGAACAACCAATAAAGGACCACTCATGCATTTTTGAAACACAGACACATGGAATACCGAATGGATGGAACTCATGCTATAAGGCAATTCCAACTCATATGCAACATTATGACCCTTCTCAAAATGACATATGGCCAAATATATCAAGGACTGAGCTTTCCCTTCTTCCTAAACCGCATCACTCCTTTCATGGGAGATACCTTCAAAAACACCCAATCCCAACCTCGAACTCTAAGTCCCTTTTTCTCACATCCGCATAGGACTTTTGCCGACTTTGAGTGGTCTAAAGCCTATCCCAAATTTCCTTCACCTTTTCTATATCTTGGTGAACCAGATACGGACCAACCTCGAACTACCCAATAGGGGATCTACACCTCATACTATACAATGCTTCAAACGAAGCCATACAAATGCTAGAATGGTAACTATTATTATAAGAAAATTCAATCAACGGAAAATGGTTTAACCACTACCACCATCATCAATCACATAGGCTTAAAACATATATTCCAATGTCTGAATAGTCCTTTCACCTTGCCCATCCGATTGCGGGTGAAAATCTGTACTAAGACTAACTTTAGTCCCCAAACCACGTTGAAAAGAGCACCAAAAATGCAATGAGAACTGAGTACCACGATCCAAAATAATTAAGACAGGCGTACAATGTAACTTTACAACTTTCTAAATGAACAACTTTCCATAATCCTCGACAGAATATGTAGTCCTCACTAGTAAAAAGTGAGCGGACTTAGTCATCCTATCCATGATGAGCTAAATGGAGTCACACTGATTTCACGACCATGGAAGGCCAGTAACGAAATCTATATTAATTATCTCCCATTTCTACACCAGTAATTCAATCTCTTAAAGTAGCCCATCGGGCCTATGGTACTCCACCTTCACTTACTGACACACCATACACTTAGCTAAAAAGTTGGCTACATCCTGTTTCATGTTATTCCACCAATACATATCCTTAAGATCATGATACATCTTTGTTTAATTGGGATGAACCGTATACCATAATTCATGGGCCTCGGCCAAAATCTTGCCTCGCAATGATCCAAGTCTGTAAATCACAACCTTCCTTGGTAACTCAAGATACCATCACCACCAATCTCGAAGGCCATCACCTTCTGCTTACCCACATCATTCTTAATCTTCATCAAAGAGGATCTAACACCTGCTTCTCTTTTATTTCTTTACCAAGAGAAGACTGCATAACCTATTGCATAAATACACCACCATCCTCGAAGTCCAAGAGATGAACCTCAAGGTTAGCCAAACGGTGAATATTCTTCACCAATTCCTACTTATCCTTATCCACATGTGACAAGATTTCCATGGACAACCTACTATGAGCATCCGCAACCATATTAGCTTTACCTAGGTGGTAGTGAAGACTTATATCATAGTCCTTCAGCAACTCAAGCCACTTTCTTTGCCTAAGATTAAAATTTTTTGGAGTAAACACATATTGTAGGCTCTTATGATCAGAAAAAATATCAACCAGAACCCCATACAAATAGTGATGCCAAATTTTCAATGTGAATACCACAGCTAATAACTCAAAGTCATGAGTCGTATAGTTCTTCTCTTGAACCTTCAACTGTCTAGAGGTATAAGAAACCACCTTACTATGCTGCATTAACACACAACCCAAACCAACCCGGGATGCATCATAATAAATGACAAAACCCTCGGTACCCTCAGGTAGAGTCAAAACCGGAGCTGAAGTCAACTTATCTTTAAGCTTTTCAAAGCTACCCTCACAAGTATCAGACCATAAGAACTTCACCTTCTTCTGAGTCGACTTGGTCAATAGAGAAGAAATAGAAGAAAAGTTTTCCACAAACCTCTTATAGTAACCAACTAAACCTAAGACACTCCGAATATCAGGTGGAGTCATAGGCCTAGGCCACTTCTTAACAATAACAACCTTCTGAGGATCTACCATAATTCTCTCACTAGACATGACATAACTAAGACAAGTTACGATATTCAACCAGAATTCACACTTGAATTTAGCATACAACTGCTGATCTTTCAAGGTCTGCAACACGAGGCAGAGGTGATCGGCATGATCCTTCTTACTCTTAGAGTACACTAAGATGTCATCAATGAAGACAATTATAAATAGATCCAAAAACTGATGGAAAACCCTATTTGTCAAATCCATGAATGTTGTAGGGTCATTGGTCAAGCCAAACGACATCACCAAGAACTCAAAATGCCCATACCGGGTATAAAAAGTTATCTTAGGGATATTCATCTCCATAATCTTTAACTGATGATACCCGGACCAAAAATCAATCTTAGAAAAGAATTTGGCACCCTTAAGTTAGTTAAAGAGATCACTAATTCTCGAAAGAGGGTACTTATTCTTTACCGTTACCTTGTTTAACTATCGGTAATCAATAGACATACGAAGGGACCCATCCTTCTTACGCACGAACAAGACAGGTGCACCCAATGGGGATATACTAGAATGGATGAAACCCTTGTCTAAGAGATATTTTAATTGCTCTTTGAGTTCCTTCAACTCAGCTGGAGTTACTCTATATAGGGAAATAGAAATATGATGAGTGTTTGGAATAAGGTCAATACCAAAATCAATCTCCCTATCGGGAGGTACACTAGGAAAATCATCAGGAAAGACTTTAGGAAACTCATTTACCACAAGAATGGAATGCAAAAAAAGACCCTCCAAGTTAGAATCTTTAACCTGGACTAGATGATAGAGACAGCCTTAGAAAATTGACTCCCAAGCTCTAAGATACGATATGAATTTTCCCTTAGGATCTAGGGAACCACCCTCCCACTCAACAATTGGCTAATTAGAGAAATTAAACATGACCTTACGGGTTCTACATTCTAGAGAAGCATAGCACAAGTGGAACCGTCTATTCCTAGAATAACATTAAAGTCAACCATATCTAACTCTATCATATTTACTAGAGTTTCTCTACTACGAATAGATACTACACAGCCCCTATAGACTCTTTTGTCAACCACAGAGTCTCCCATCGAGGTAGAAATAAAAAAGAGTCCAACAAACACTTAAGAACGAAACCAAAATGTACAGCCACAAATAGGGTCACATAAGAGAGAGTGGACCCCAGATCAAGTAAATAGTATACATCATAAGAAAAGAGTTGCAACATACCAGTAACAACATCCAGAGATGCCTCGGACTCCTGACGAGTAGTAAGAGCATAAAGATGGTCCCGGCAGTGCTGGAGCCAGAAGTAGCACCCTTTGGTGCAGAAGCTGATGAAGAGAAAATAGGAACCTTGTTGGACCAAGAATCAACCCTAGAGGAACAATCCCGCTACATATGCCCAATCTGACCATACATAAAACATTAGTTATCCCCTTCTCACACTGACCACGATGATGTTGACCACAGAATATGTAAAGAGGGTAGGATGGTACTGACTTGGCCCCACTGGCCTGAGATTGGGCACTTTGTGCCTAGAAGCATCACCATCCTAAAAACATCAGTAACCAAACAACTTTGGGTAGGAAGTACTAGCCGTCGAATAGGAGTTAAGACTCCCTAAGATCTTATTCTTAGACCACTTTCCACTTTGTTGTTGGCTCCCACTCTGTTCTAAATACCAAAATTTCTTACTCTACCTCTCACCAATCTCAGCCTGCTACTTTTTCTTCTCTTCGACCTACTGCATATATACAACTAATCTGGAAAAGTTCATGTCCTTATTTAACAAGGCAACCTTACTTTCAAGAATCAACTCACGAGACAATCCCAAAGCAAACTTTCTCATCTGGGACCTCATATTAGATTCCAATTCAGGAGCATACCAAGACAACTGATGGAATTTTAAAGCATACTCTTTGACTGTCATTCTCCCTTGCTTCAAGTTATAAATTTTTTTGCTTTCGCCTCCCTCAACTTCTAAGGGAAGAAGCAATCTATAAATGCACTAAAGAAATTATATCACAAGGTAGAACTATCATCCTCACCTTTTTACTATTCCTACTTATCATACCACTAGTACGCTACATCTTTTAATTGGTAGGCAGCAAACTCTACCCCTTCAACCTCTGAAGCATGCATAACCCATAAGATATTCTCATCTCATCAATGAAGCTTTGAGGATTCTCCTAAAACTCTGTACCAGTAAATATTGGAGGACGCAACCTCATAAATTGGCTAACTCTTGTGGCCACAGATGAACCCATAGTAACACCAGCAGAACCCGATAGTTATGACTAAGACATCACTAACTGAGTTAATAAGGTAATGGAGTGACAAAACTCAGCATTTATAACCTCTCCGAAAGGCGACTGAGTATGAGTGTCACCCTCAGGGGTGGGATTAGTAGGAACAGGTGAGACCCCATGAGGACAGTCAAATACAGTGACCCTTGACCGGGTATAGACCCCAGAAGTTAGAAGAGCTCTATCCATATTATCCTCATATAGGATAAAAAAGTTTGTATGAACATCAGATCTTCTTGGAGGCATGATCTGAAAGACAAGCAAACGAAAATCAGAAGAATCGAAGACCTTAGATTCTATAGCTGAAAATTAAGAAAACAAGAAAGGGAAACATTTCTAAATGCCTCATAGACTCTCTTTTATAAGTGTGTCATGCTACACACCCATAAAAGACACTCTACTTGACACAGATTTGTGGACACCCAATTGGCCATGAACCTAAGCTAAGATACCAACTTTGTCACGACCCAAAATAGGGCCAGGCCATGATGGTTATCTCAAGTCCCACATGGATCGGAGATCACCCTCTTCACCAAACCTAGTCAGCTCAACAATTTTAAGTGTCAGATGAGCTCCTAGCATATACTAAGATAGTGCAAAATAAGACTAACAATAACTCAAGTAAAGTATAAACCTATCCACCAAAACAGCACATCCAAGTCCACAGTAATCAAACTAAGCCTCTATAAATCTAAAATTAATAAAATATTGGGACATTTCCCTGACGATAACCAAAACCAAGTCTAAACAAAGTCTAAGACATGAAATATATAGACCATGAAATGAAGCCTTCCAAAGTATGAAAGGTCACCACTTCAATGTCAAATCATGATCCACTCGAACACCTGATCACTGCGCAAAAAAAGTAGATAAAGTTTTGGCCCCTACATCACGTGGGGATACAACATTCAAAGATGGTTAGTAGTTAGAGTTCTAGCATGTAACTCAGGGATAGAGGAATAAAATAATGCCATCATTCAAGACCAAGTCAAATCATCATATGCAATCACATATATTTATATATATATAGTTCCGAGATAGGGAACGGGGCTTAGCATGAACTTTAAAAACCTTAACCTGGGTTGTGTAGCATAACCATCATATAACAAGGCACCTATAGCTATATGGGCCCAGCTCTCCCCTAACTGGAAGGACCCTAGTATATGTAGCCATACAAACCAGAGAATATCCATATCCATATATGCTTTTATGGAGACTCGAACCTCTCAGTATGGTTTTTACGACCCAAGACTACCCCCTAATCATAAGACAGTGCTTAAGGACACAAGGGTCCAAAGCTAATCCATGATTTGGTACCTGCTATGAGCACTGAATAAAGATAATAAAACCACATGTGCAGAAGATAAATTGATAAAATACTGCCAACTGAAGTACTACAATATATATAAAACAACATTATCTGATAAATACTAGAAACTAGACTATCTTTCCGAAACAACTGAATAAACTGAAAATCAACTGAGTTTCTATCAGTTTGAAAGCTTTTAAGAATCATAAGGAGTTGATGGGACAGGCCTCTAAGTAACTCTAACTAACTGAACATAAATAGATGCTGAAATAATAGTAAAATATGTCATGTCCTCGATGGAAGAGGAATCACCACTACTGTTGCTGGGTAAATGCTGGACTGTCTAAGAACAGTTGGGAAACTGAGTGTCTGAACCTATGTTATAAGACAACATAGCGCAAGAGGAGAGTATACAGTCAGTACTTTGAATGTACTGGTACGTGAGATAAGGACATACTAAAATACAAATGGCAACTGAACATGGATATATGAACATATAAAACTGAGAATGCAAGACCAAGCATAAATATGTCTTGAAATAATCTGTAATCTGAATGGCTGAATCACTGTTATCTACATAACTAGATAACTGAAATTTGTATAACTGAACAACTGATATCTATATGCTTGGCCATGCAAACCTAAACTGGACTATTCTGAATACTACACTGATACTATGGGAGCTAACTATAACCGACGTACCCTAATTTGAGCTATCAGGGTCCAACTTGTAACCCCAGTTGGAATGGTAATGGTACCTTTCCAGGAATACTAACACATAACTAACGATGTAGATCCATAAGGCTGATGTCCCAAAGGATGAGGGTGTTATACCTAACTGACAGGGGACCCCTAATAATCTACGATGGCTCCGTAGGTCTGGAACTTAGGGACTTCTACTAACGATTCATGCCTAACTGACGTGGGAGCTGTCATCACTGCGTTTACTCGATTCTAAGTGTTACTCCCAACTAAATGAAACTAATATTATTATTCATTTAACATGATATGGTACTATACTAATAAGTGCTCAGCATGAACATGGTAGTCTGAATATGATAATAAAATCATGGTCTGACTGACTTATTATTTGGAAATGAAATTATGTAAGACACATAGGTACCTGGTGTTCATAACCCGACAGCACTAAATGTCATAAAAATATGATAACAATGCTTAAAACAGTGGTATGAAATCATAGTTCAAAGATCCAAAATATAAGACATTTCAATAAATAAGTGAGAAACATAAATTTGAACATGGAAATATGTTAAACATGAGAGGACAACATATTTACATGGCTTAATACACAAATTGATGATTTAGCATGAAATCACTTTAATATGGGTAATTGAAATTTAAAGCTTGAAATAACCTAATTTACATGAGAAAATATGCTGACATGGCTTGAATTCAAATTTCTAAGAAGACATGGATTAAATTCATGATTCATATGGATAATTTCACAGCAAAAGATAAAAAATCCATACTTGAATAAAAAGGGGATTTTGGGACTCAATAGGTGGAAGGAACCCATTGATGAATACCCCACATACCTTGAATTTCTTGACTTGAGAAGAGGACTTAAACTTTGGGACTTAAGAGATGACTTGGTGAGGGAAATCCTAATCTTAATGTTCTTGAAAATGGGATAAGGTAAGTGTTGTTAATTGATTTAAAAGAGGTAGAAAATAATGCCTCTTTAAGGGTTATAGGTCGTGGTTGGGAGTTATAAGAGGGGAAAAAACAAAAAGCCCTTTAACTGAACATTACAAAAATTGATCATCAGTCTTCATGACTCAACCATATGACTCATATATTAGGGTATGACTAAGCCGATTAACTCATAAGCTAGGCAGAATCAAACATGGTCTCACGACTCAACCGTTGTTAATCTCACAACTTCACTTCTATCTCAGACTCAACCACTGTTAGTCTCACAACTTCACTCCATATGACTCATATGGTGTATGTACGACTCAAGGATATGAGTCAAACCTAGAACATAATGTAAACCAATTCACACTATCTTTGATATGACTACAACTTACGACTCGTATGTTGTACGTACAACTCAAGGGCATGAGTAGTATGTAGTACAGTGGCTTTTAGACATAAGGTATTACAATATCTTCCTCTTGGAAACATTCATCTTCGAATGTGACTGATTAAGCTTAGATACTAAGGAAACTAAGCTTGTATGTTAAATAATCATGGACTGAAACATGATTAGACAACTGAGTTTGAGATATGATACATGGATTGAATTGATTTCATGAATACATGCAATGACATGAGAATGGTTAAATAGCTGAAATGGAGAACGGGAAAGAGTTGATTTAAGAAAAATCGTTACCTCAAGCTGAATCTGAATTCATGAAGAAAATATGAGGGTACTTGGCTCACATATTTGTTTCTACTTCATAAGTAGCTCCCTCAACATATTTTTTTTTCCATAGAACTTTCACCAAAGGAACCTTTTTATTCCTCAACCAATGAATCTGACAGTCAAGGATCTCAACTGAAATTTCTTCATGGGAAAGACTATCTCTCACATCCATACTCTCTAAGGGCATGACTAAAGCTAGGTCGCCAATACAGTTCTTTAACAAAGAGACATGAAACACTAGATGCACTGATGCAAAATTTGCAGGTAACTCTAACTCATAAGCTACTTTCCTAAAATAGTTCATAATTCTATATAGGCCAACATAACGGGGACTAATCTTCCCCTTCTTGCCGAATCTCTTTACTCCTTTCATGGGCAAAATTTTCAAATAAACCAAATCACGACCATCAAACTCAAGATCTCTTCTCCTCACATTTGTATAAGATTTCTTACGACTTTGGGCTATCCTCGACCTTTTATGAATCAACTGAACTTTGTCCATGGCCTCAAACACTGAATCTGGTCCTATCAAAGCAATCTCACTTGCCTCAAACCAACCAATATGAGATCTACATCTCCTCTCATAGAGATCCTAAAATAGAGCCATCTAAATACTGGAGTGGTAGCTGTTGTCGTAGGCAAACTCAGTCAAAGGTAAGTGGTCGTCCCAACTACCTTTAAGGTAAAAAAACATAGGACCTCAATGTGTCCTCTAAAGTCTAAATGGTCCATTCTTCCTAACTATCTATCTCAGGATAAAAAGTTGTATTGAGATGAACTTGGGTACCAAGACCCTTCTGAAAGACCTTTCAAAAGTGAGAGGTAAACTGAGTACCCCTATTTGAAATGGTAGTCAATGAAATCCCATGCAACTTAACCAACTCCCTGAGATAGAGTCTAGCATAATCCTCAGCTGAATATGAAGTATGAACTAGAAAAAAATGAGTTGACTTGGTCATTCTGTCTATAATGACCCATCTTGAATCAAGCTGACGACACATACGAGGCAACCCTATCACGAAATCCATGTTCACCACCTCTCACTTCTAAGTGAGGATGCTAAACTCTTCAAGTATACCACTAGTTCTTTGGTGCTCAACCTTAACCTATTGATAATTTGAAAAGTTAACCACAAACTATGCAATATCTTTTTTTATACCGCTTCACCAATAGATCTCCCATAAATCACGGTACATCTTAGTTGCTCTGCGGTGAATAGAATATCCTGCACCATGAACTTTAGCTAAAATTCATTGTCTCAGACCATCAACATACAGATCACATACTCTTCCTTGACAACGAAGTACACCATCTCACCCTTGGGAGAAAACCTCCACCTTCTGATCTCTAAATGCTTCTTTCAACTTGACCAAACTAGGATCCCTATCTTGTTTTCTTTTCACTTTGGCAACCTATGAAGATTTTGAACCATTCTGAACCCATACACAACCTTTGGCCGAATCAACCAACTGAACCCTTAACCTAGCAAACTGGTGAACCTTACGGGCTAACTCCTTCTTATCATCCTCAACATGAGCAACACTACCTATAGAAAATCTACTAAGGGCATCCGCCACTACATTGTCCTTGCTCGGATGGTACAACCACTCATATCATAGTCTTTTAATAATATAAGCCACCTTGTCTGACGAAGATGCAGCTCTTTTTGTGTGAACACGTACTATAAACTCTTGTGATCCATGAACACATCAATGTGAACCCCATAAAGGTAGTTCCTCCAAATATGTAAGGCAAAAACTACAGCTGCCAACTTAAGATCATGGGCTGGATAAGTCTTCTAATAGGGATTAAGTTGTCTAGAGGCGTAGGCTATGACCTTACCTCTCAATATTAATACATAACCAAGACCAACTCTAGAGGCATCACAATACACTATGAACCCATCTGTGCCATATGGCAAAGTCAAGACTGGACGAAAGTAATTCGAGTCTTTAACTCCAGAAAACTCTTCTCCTAGGAATCTGACCACTGAAATTTAACCTTCTTCAAGGTTAGACATGATATAGGGGAAGAAATGGAAGAAAACTCTTTAACAAACCATCTATAATATCCAACTAAACCCATGACACTCCTGATATCTAATGGAGAGATGGGTTTTGGCTAGTTTCTCACTGCTTTGGTCTTTTGAGGATCAACTCAAATGCAATCACTGGAAACTATGTGGCCAAGGCCAAGCTACTGGTCTCAACCAAAATTCATACTTATTAAACTAAGTGAATAACTGATGATCTCTAAGGGTCTGCAACAAAACTCTCAAATAGTCTACATGGTCATTCTCACTATGGGAATAAACAAGGATGTCATTAATGAAGCCTATGACAAACATGTCCAAGTATTGATTGAACACCCAGTTCATTAAGTCCATGAAAAATGTAGGGGCATTTGATATTCCAAAATACATAACTAGGAATTCAAAGTGACCATACCAAGTTTTGAAGGTTGTTTTAGAATGTCACAATCTCTAACTTTAAGCTGATGATAGTCGGGTCTGAGGTCTATCTTAGAGATATAACTTGCACCCTCAAGTTGGTAGAATAAGTCATCAATTATGGGGAGAGGATACTTATTATTGATTATGACTTTGTTCAACTGACAGTATTCGATGCACATTTGATACGCCCAAATTACAACTCTCGTTAGAAAGTGTAAGCGGTCGCTGTCAAATATAGAACCCAACTGAGTTGGGTGTCGAATCCCACAGGGAATACTCTGGTCACTAAGTGTTGCAATTATTAGTAGACTGTTGGTCGAAAATTCTAAGAAAAAAGGGGGTTTGGTTTAGGCGTGAACAAATATTATCAAAGTAACAATGGAACGATTTGCGTAGTAAGAGATAATCACAGAGATTGATAAGCTAGGGTTATGTCCACCTTATAAGTTCTACTTCTCTATTAACTATGAGTAACGCGGAATTTAGACATGCATGCACTTATAGAGAATCGTATTCTAATTCTAAATCCAAGTGTTTCTCAACCATCAAGGATTTATTTCGCTTTAGCTCTCTCGATCCTAAAGTGTATAACAAATGGTACAAATTCTCCAAGAAGTTAATCCGGTTAAGGCATTAACGTGTAAATAGAGGATGGAAACCCTATTTCCTTGTCACACTCTCTTTTCCAAACATGTAACTTTTCTCTCGAACAAGTTAATGCTATAATGGCGTATTCTCTATGTTTGCAACCATAAGAATTCAATCAAAACGAAGAGAGTAATGATATAAGTAGCATAACACATCAAGAATTCACAAACTCATAGTAATAGATAGTATCTTACAAGGTTTTCATAACCCTAGCAGATAAGTTTAGCTACTCATGAATACAACGAAAATCAAAGTAGACATCATCATCATACAAAAACTTAGAGAAATCTCAGATATAGAGATGAAACATGTTTTTTTTCTCCATTGCTCAAGTGAGCCATTTTCTGCTCTCAAAACCCGTACAAAAATCCTCCAACGTGAATTCAATAATAATCGAATGATAATGATAATTGTAATGATGCTGAAAAATTCAGCAATAAGGTTTTTAATAGCATCCTTGTCTAATAAGTTGCTACTTCATCCTTAAGTATTTAAAAATACTGGGTTTGCCCGGGAAAAAGTTCCCATGCATCACATTCAGTCCAAAAGCTGCCTTCCCTCTTATGTGAAGTTTTCCTTTGCTTCCCACAGGTCCACAAAGTGCTGAAATCTTCATCATTAGTACCTGAAAAACATGCAAATCACATAGGTCAGCTCACTTAAAGGAAAATGGACTAAAAGTGCAAGAATTATATATTTTATCCTCAAAACTTAGCCAAAACATGGGTAAATTATGGTGCTTAGACGTATAAATACGCCCAACATCACCACCCCACACTTAAAGCTTTGTTTGTCCTCGAACAAAATATTACATCCATGCAAACACCTAACTAGAATTTCACAATAGCAACACAAAATTTTCAACAAGACATGCACGGCAATTATTAACAAAGAGTAGGTTTCTCGATCACTACTAGAAACAACTCAACCTCCAACATAGACTCATTAGGATGGTTAATTCATATCCACAAGTTAAGCCAAAAAGAAACATATAAAACTACCCAACAACCATCAACCATGTGTGCTCACAAATAATATCACCCATAATCACTCATAGTTTTGCATTTTTTGAAACATGAGTATAATACTCTCCTTGCTCTCGCTCTCGCAAAGAATTCTTATATTGCAACTGATGACCAAAGGCTTGCCCTTAGTGTAATGCTCTACTAATATCAGACTGCTAAGTTTAGGATCAAATAGGTCTTTACAGGTTGTAATGTAGGCTAAGGGACAGGTAGGACTATTTTGGCCAGAAATAGTGACTATGTTCCCTAAGCTCTTTAATACACTACAATATGCCATTTACACTATCTTTTAACAACCACTCTACCTCTCTTTCATCTACCAACCCCTTTTCACCCATTTTGTTATTCAATCATAAACACAACTATCTTTTTGTTTTTCTAAATTTTTTTATTTTATTTTATATTTTTTTTCTTTTTTTTTCTTTTTTTTTATATTAAGCAAGCATCCCTATAATAGCCACTCTTTTTCACAACAATTTCAAGTACCAATACACCCTGAGGCATCACTTTTACCATTCTCCTTTTATTTTTCCACATGATTCTACAATTTTAAAGCGCTTAGGAGTTTGGATCAAATTATGGTCTTGAAAAAAAATGGATTAGGCTACATATGAGGCTGCCAAAGAAAATAGCTAAAGGCTCAAAGGGGGTTCACTAGGACAATGTATAAAGGTAGGTAAAAAGAAGGTAAACAATTTCAGGGCTGCCAAAGAAATGACTAAATCATCTCCTACACTTACAATCTTTATTTCGCTTCACACACACACCAGGCAAGTTCTAGCATCAGTCACAACAAAGAATATACAATATACTCACACACACAAGGCACATGGTCAACTTCATTGGGAGCATTATAGATTCTTGACCCACCAGATGAATGAATTAAACCACAATAATTTATCACACAGTGAGTCACAACTTAGAGCCTAAGCATTTCAATAGCAATGATTTAGCACAAATTCTTGTTATAATACCATGCCGTCTATCAGAACAATTTCATGCAACATCTAAAATCTACTAACTAATTACAACTAACTAACTAACTACTAATTCAAACAAACAAGAATAAATATAGGCAAAGAAATACAATACAGCAGACATATACCCGCACCCCACACTTAGACAGGACACATTGTCCTCAGTGGAAATAAATAAGGAAAACCTGATTAGTCGGTCTCCTCTTCTATGTCTGGGGTCATACCCCCTGCATCGGAATCATCATCAGAGTCGTCGTCATCAAAGTTTTCCTCCACGTCTGAGTCTGGCAGTCGGTGATCATCGCCAGTCGGTACGTCATCGGCGAGAGTTCCTCAAAATGTACCCCCACTCCACACATGGCCCGCGCATGCTCATTAAGCGGGTAATCATAGTCCAACTGCTGAAGCTCTGCATCATTCAGAACACGACCCCCATTTATCAGTGTAAATCTAGTCATGCCATACAGATGGCGGAAAAAGCTTTCATCTTGAGCATGCCTCTCTGCAGTGGTGAGTTGATGCCTTGACCAGTTTCTGGCTCTTTAACCTTTGTGAGATCAACCTTCTTCGGGTTGTGTGGTAGCTTATGATCCGCGGGTTCCTCTTCAATGTGTTCTTTCCTTAAGATCGCAGTCAACAAGTTGCCAAAACTAAAATAGGACCTTTTATGCAGCCTAGCCTTGCGCATTGACGATCGTATAACCGCACCAATGTTGATAGGAATATTCGTCATCAAAGCGTACACCAAGCAGACTCGATCACGTGTGATCTTAGTATATTGTGTCCCAGGAATCAAGCAAGATTTGACTATCCTTAACCATATGCGAGCTTCCCTGTTCAAAGAGGCATACAGGTAGGTGTTGTGGCGACCATTATCATTATGCCAAATCCACCGTGCCATTAACCTTGATCCACACAGTATATGTCTGATGGCCCTGTAGGGAGGTCTGTGATTAAGCTCCGTGAGCGGTGATGGATCCACAGATGGAAGGCCCAGAAAAGAGTTGAAGAATTCCGCATTCAGTTGCAATACTTGGCCCCGAATCTTTACTTCACTTCCAGTAGTCTTTGGGGACCAATTGGCATAAAACTCTCACGTTAGATCAAGATTGCATTCCCCCATATCTCGGAAAATGAAATCAAGATTTAGTGCCATGATTTTAGCCAAAATGTGGGGCTCTCTCTTTGCTAGACTCTCCTTCTGCATCAAATCCACGTGAACATATTTTTTTACTTTGTTGTTCTTATACCACTCCTTTCCTTCCTCCTCTAGGACCCACTTTATCCTGAAAGTGCGTCGAGGTACTTGCAAAGAGGAGGACTCAGCCTGATCTTTTCTTGCCCTTTTCTGACTTTTTTTGGAGGTGGACACTTTTTCTTTTCCTTGTCGTCCTTTTGGGGCCATTCTACCTGAGATCACAATAATGTTACGTTAGTTTCATCATGGAAGATTTACTATAGTCGAAAAAGAAAATCGTGATGATACCACCCCACACTTAATCCGTTTGCACAATGTTAATATTCATGTAATCTTGACTATCCTTTCCGACTTTATTTCATTAGATTAAGGTAATGTTTGAACAAGACTACCACATAGCAATCTTATCAGGTTTTTGCATCGAAATAACCAAACCATGTTATACTTGTGGTCAATCGTGATCAATACCTTCGATGAACGAGTCATTCAAACATTCAAGCTTACAACTTTCAAGATTATGCATTAACTTCAAAATTTTGATTTCATAAAAATACAACAATGAATACCAATCAAATACAAGTCGGAGTAAAGTCAAGAACACCCACACGAATTCTTTCACTCAACTAGATGCATCATAACAAACCAACCATATTCTCATCACCAAATACCACTTCACAATCTAATAAACCATTATAAGCGGAGTAGTGCAACAACTACGGAATATAAAAGAGTAACTTACGTGGTGATGGATCCGGAAGATGAACTTGCAAGATTAGATGAGCAAAAAGAAAAACTTTGAGAGAATTTGGGAGCTTAGGCGTCGCCTATCTTAAGCAAAAAATGGAATTTTTTTCTAAGGTTGAGGATCTATTTAAAGGCTAAGCCATGGGTCGGGTTTGATCCATGTACAATCGGGTTAGGAGGAAAAAAAGGATAAGTAGGCGGCGCCTAATGCTTTGCCTATGCTTAGCATAGGCGGCGCCTTTAGCAATGCCTAGATAGGCATAGGCGGCACCTATGGCATTGCCTATGTGAGGCAGTGAGCATAGGCAATGGCATAGGCGGTGCCTATAGCATTTCCTACATTGGTATAGTCCTTGCCTTGTCCATTGCCTATGTGAGGCAGTGAGCATAGGCAATGGCATAGGCATTGCCTTGTCCGTTGCCTAGATTTGCATAGGCATTGCCTTGTTCGTTGCCTAGATTGGCATAGGCATTGCCTTGTTCGTTTCCTAGATTGGCATAGGCAATGCCTAACCTATAGCCTTTGCTCCATCATTCCTCACTTACCACCTTTAGCATGGCTCACTTTCAAATCAAAATTTGGGACTAATCTCCTCCTTTGTATATCTTGCACCTACACTTAATCAAAAACAACAAAAATGATTAGAAGGATGGGTTGCCTCCCACCAAGCGCCTTAGTTTTGGTCGTGGCTCGACTCTTCTTTTTGCATTTTTATTTATCAAAAACAAACTCCTAATGAAACAAAAATGATTAGAATGATGGGTTGCCTCCCATGTAGCGCTTGATTTATTGTCGCGGCACGACATAGTTATCTCGAGTACTCAGACTTCCTCGAGATATATGGTGGCTATACATTTTATCGAATCGGTTGGGCCGATATATAGCTTCACTCTTTGTCCATTCACCTTAAAGACACCACCATCATTGTTTTCTAACTCCACTACTCCAGATGAATAAACTTGGCTGATTCTGAATGGACCAGACCATTTAGATTTCAACTTACCTGGAAACAGCTTCAGTCTGGAGTTGAAAAGAAGTACCAAATCACCCTTCTAAAACTTTCGTTGGACAATCCTCCGATCATGGTACCTTTTCATCCTTTCCTTGTAAAGATTTGCTCTTTCATACGCATGTAGACGGAATTCATCCATCTCATTCAGTTGTTCCAACCTCAGATTAATAGAATCATCCCAATTCAAGTTAAGCCGCTTCAGCGCCCACAGTGTTTTATGTTCTAGATCAATTGGCAAGTGACAAGCCTTCCCATAAACTAGTTGATATAGTGACATGCCAATTGGTGTCTTAAATGCAGTCCTATATGCCTATAAGGCATCATCCAGCTTTTTGGACCAATCTTTCCTACTGGCATTCACAGTCTTCACAAGGATTAGCTTGATCTTCCGATTAGAAACCTCTACCTACCCACTAGTTTATGGGTGATATGGTGTAGCTACCTTATGTTGCTTAACCCCATATTTCACCAATACAGCTCTGAACAGCTTGTTGCAAAAATGTGAACCTCCATCGCTTATGATGGTACGAGGTACCCCAAAACGAGAGAAGATATTTCTCTTTAAGAACGCTACAACACGCTTACCTTCATTATCAGCTAGCGCTACTGCTTCGACCCATTTGGATACATAATCCACAGCAACTAGGATATATTTCATCCCAAACGAACTCACAAATGGGCCCATGAAATCAATACCCCATACATCAAATAGTTCTACTTCAAGAATTTTAGACATGGGCATCTCATGGTGCTTCGAGATAGAGCCTTGCCTCTGACACTGATCACATCATCTCACAAAATTGTAAGCATCCTTGAATAATGAAGGCCAGTAATAGCCACTTTGGAGTACCTTCCTTGTCGTTCGATCACCTGCATGGTGACCCCCAACTTGGGAAGCATGACTTGCTTTCAGTATGCTAGGCACCTCCACATCTGAGATGCATCGCCTAATAATACCATCAGCACATCGTCAAAAGAGATACGGTTCATCCCAGAAGTAGTGTTTCACATCATGCATGAACTTTCTCTTTTAATGAAAGGAGAGATGCTCAAGAATCACTTTACTTACCACGTAGTTCGCAAAGTCTGCATACCACGGTAGGTCTTCCACCATAGTGGCTAGGATTTCTTCGTCGAGAAATGCATCATCAATATCAAGGTCGGGTTGCACTATGTGCTCACTCTCAAGTCTAGATAGATGATCAGCTACTTGGTTTTCGCAACCTTTTCTATCCTTTACCTCGAAATCAAATTCTTGAAGCAGTAACACCCACCTAATTAGCCTTAGCTTCGCATCCTTATTTTCCATTAGATATCGTAGAGCCGCATGATCTGTATGAACCACTACTTTGGTTCCTAACAAGTAAGCACGGAACTTTTCAAAAGCATAAACAACTGCTAGAAGCTCTTGTTAGTGACGGTATAGTTCTTATGTGCTCCATTCAAGGCCTTGATCGCATAGTAGATTGGATGAAATAGCCTTTCTCTTTTCTGACCAAGTACAGCACCCAAGGCTACCCCACTTGCATCACACATAACTCCAAAAGGTAGAGACCAATCGGGTGCTACAATAATAGGAGCTTCAATTAGCTTTTCTTTGAGGCATTCAAATGCCTTCAAGCAATCTTCACCAAAGTCAAATTTTGCCTCCTTCTCCAAAAGTTTGCATAATGGTCTAGCAATCTTGGAGAAGTCTTTAATAAACCTCCGATAAAAAACTGCATGACCAAGAAAACTACGCACCCCTTTTACAGAAATTGGAGGTGGTAATCTCTCGATAACTTCAATCTTGGCCCGATCAACCTCAATTCCCCTTTCAGAGACTTTATGCCCAAGAACAATGCCTTCCTTAACCATAAAGTGACACTTCTCCCAATTTAACACCAGGTTGAATTCAACACATCTCTGCAAAGCCATACTCAGATTTGCCAAGCATGATTCAAATGACTCACCTACAACAGAAAAGTCGTCCATAAATACCTCCAAGGTGTCTTCGACCATATCAAAAAAAATGGACATCATACATCGCTGGAAAGTAGCAGGTGCGTTACATAGCCCAAATGGCATTCGTTTGAAGGCAAACGTACCATACGGGCATGTAAAAGTGGTCTTCTCCTGATCTTCAGGAGCAATGCAAATCTGATTGTATCCTAAATAACCATCTAAGAAACAGAACCATCCCTTCCCTGCCAATCGATCAAGCATTTGATCATGAATGGCATTGGAAAGTGATCCTTTAACGTCCACGAATTCAGCTTCCGGTAGTCCATGCACACTCTCCACCCTGTGACAGGTCTGAGTGGAATTAGCTCATTCTTTTCATTTACGACTACTGTCATGCCTCCTTTCTTGGGCACACATTGCACTTGACTCACCCATTTACTGTCTGAAATTGGGTACACCACCCCTGCATCTAACCACTTAATAATTTCTTTCTTCACCACCTCTTGCATAGGTGGATTCAAACGACGTTGGTGCTCAATGGTGGGTACGCAATCTTCCTCGAGCTGAATATTGTGCATACATATCCCAGGAGGGATACCAATTATATCAGCAATAGTCCAACCAATGGCTCTCTTGTACCTCTTCAGAACAGATATGAGAGCCGTTATTTGTTGTTCACCTAAATCAGCCGCAACAATAATCGGAAGTGTATTCCCACGTCCCAAGAACGCATACTTTAGATGACTGGGGAGCTCTTTCAATTCTAGCACTGGTGGATCTTCAATGGATGGTTTCGCTGGTGGTGACGGTTGATTCTTAAGGTCAAGGTCCAGCTTCTTAGGGGCATGAGAATAGAACCCCATTCCTGTTAGAGCACGAATAGTTTCTTCATACTCTTCAACATCGTCATGCTCAAAGTTCAAAAGTACAGCAGACAATGGCTCAACAGTAAGATGCTTCTCTACAGATAATTCTTTCTCGTCCTCATAATAAACATCAGCTATAGAGAACACATTCATATCTTTAGGCTGCTTCATTTATTTGCATACATCAAAACGGACCACTTCGTCATTCATCCGAAATAAAAGCTCGTTTGCTCGTAAATCAATAAGCACACTTCCTGTTGTGAGGAAAGGGCATCCCAAGATTATGGGAACTTCAGAATCTACCTCGCAATCCAAAATAACAAAGTCTGCAGAAAAAATGAAGGAAGAAACCTTTACCAGTACATCATATAAGATACCAACAGGTCATTTTACCGACCTATCTGCCATCACGAGCCGTATATTGGTTGGTGTAGGATCGCCCAACCCCAACTGTTTATAAATAGATAGAGGCATCACATTGATTCTAGCCCCCAAATCGCACAATGCCTTAGCAAAATCCAAGGATCCAACCGTGCAAGGAATAGTGAAAGCACCAGGATCCGTCTTTTTCTGTACTAAAGATATCGTGGCAATTGCACTGCAATGATGAACATTATCTGCCAGTTCATAACTTGCTGCCCTTTTCTTTGTCAAAAGGTCCTTCATGAATTTGGTGTATCCTGGCATCTGCTCCAGTGCCTCCACCAAAGGCACATTAATAGTCAACTTCTTCAACATAGTCATGAATTTACTGAACCTGGTGTCATCAGCTTTCTTCTTCAGTCTCTGAGGAAAAGGTGGTGGTGGAGTTGGGAGAGTTTTCTCCACCACTTCTTTTTTATCTTGCTTCCGATTATCAATCTTTTCAGGCTGGTGACATCTAGGTGTAGTGTCATGAACATTCTCATTCTGATTTTCAGCTTCTACAGAATCATCACAATCTGCTTCAATAGCATTCTCTTTTGTAATATCAACCACCTGCTTTCATTTGGATGGATTTTCCAATACCTTACCACTCCTGGTAGTAATAGCCATACATGATCCATCATTCCTTGGGTTCTACATAGTGTTGCTAGGTAAGGTACCAACTTTTCTTTGATTGAGTGTCGCTGATAGTTGACTCAATTGTTGTTCCAACTGTTTTATTGAAGTGGAATGCGAATCAACCAATTGATTTATTGAGGACAAATCATTTTTTACCTCAGTTACTCCCGTGTTGTTTGCCTCCACTCCTTTCAACAACTTAGCCATCATATCTTCCATGGACATCTTTCCAGAGCCAGATGTCGCAGCCTCATGATTTCCAAGAGGAACATACAAACCACTCCTGTCAGTCTTATTCTTGAATCCGGATTTTTCATAATAGTTCCGACCTTGGTTTCCTTGGGCATTGCCTCGGAAACCCCCCTGATTATTCAAATAATTCGCTTCCTCCTCAGAATTGGATTCATCTCTACCCTAAGATACAACAGCCTTGACCTTTTCTGTCTTCCCTGATAATAAATACTTGGTAAGAAGGTCCATCTGCATTTTCATGTGAGCCATATCTTGGTCACGTTCCTCTTCTCTTCGCCTTTGTTCTACTGTCGTGCCAGTATATACAGTAGAGCTTGCTACCTCAGAATCCCTGGTATACCAAGCTCTACTCTGCTTTGTCATACGATCCAGCATATCACCAGCCTCAATAAAAGTAAGGTCCATGAATGACCCATCTGCGGCATTATCAACCACTGGCTTAGTCACCGAGTTCAACGCCCTGTATAATATTTCGTTCAAGTGGATGTTGGTCATCTGATGATTTGGGTACCGCATAAGCTTCTCCTTGAACCTCTCCCATGTTTCGTGGAGTGCTTCAGTTGGAAGCTGTCGAAAATTGCTAATCTCATCTCGTAATTGTGCTCTCTTGGATGGCGGAAAGAATCTTTCTAGGAAAGCGTCTTTCAGTTGCCTCCAATTAGTAATAGAGTCAGGAGTCAGCCCATTCAACCATAGAGTTTCCTCTCCAAATAGAGACAATGGAAATAAGCGCAGTCGAATTGCATTCTGTCCAACTCCTGGATTGTTAAACGACTTGCATGTTGAGATAAAGTTGATCAGATGCATATTCGGATCATCGCCTACAAGTCCACCAAATAACCCTTTGAGTTGTAATAGCTGGATCATGGTGCTGGTGATATTGAACTTGGCTCCAGGTGCCAAGAGTGGAGGAATAATAGCCCCTGTGGCACCAGCCGCATCCAAATCATCATCATCATCATCAAAAGGGGCCTGCACAGCTCGGCATTCAGGTCTTATTCTAGCTTGACGATCTCTCCCGTTCACAGGTGCTGCCACCTCACCAACACACCTTGGATTTAATAACTCATCATCACCTAGGTCCTATTCATCAAGATTTGTTTCCCGACCTGGGTTATCAATATTCTGTTGATGCACTTGAGCAGCTGCCAATGCAGCTAATCTTTCCTGCTCCTGTTGAGCAGCCATCCGTTCAAGGTTTCGTTGCGCATCCATTCTGCCAATAAGATATGGTTCAGGATTTATAGGTAATATAGGTTGACCAGAACTTCGTAGGGGATGACATACCCATTTGGACATAGGGGATGCAATAGACAAAAATCCCAAAACTCTTCTCGCATGAATCTGACCACTAGAACTTGACTTTCTTCTGAGTCAATCTGGACATAGGGGATGTAGTAAATGAAAATCCCTCAACAAATCATCTATAACAGATAGCCAAACCCAAGAAACTCCTTATATCTGATAGAGTGATGGGTTTAGGCCAATTTCTTACTGCCTTGGTCTTTTGAGGATCCACTCTAATGTCATCATCGAAAATGATATGACCAAGGAATGTTATTGACCTTAGCCAAAATTTGCACTCACTAAATTTGGCGAATGACTGATGATTTCTGAGAATCTGCAATACTATTCTGAGATGGTCTGTATGATTATGCTCACTACGATAATAGACAAGAATGTCATCTATGAAGAATATGAAGAACATGTCCAAGTACTAATTGAACACACGGTTCATCAAGTCCATGAAAGTTGTTGGAGCATTGGTAAGACCAAATGACATAACTAAGAAATCGAAGTGACCATACCAAGTTCAGAAGTCCATTTTTGAAATATCACATTCTCTGACTCTGAGATGATGATAGCCTGATCTGAGGTCTATCTTAGAGAAGTAACCGGAACCCTGGAGTTGGTCAAACAAGTCATCGATTCTGGAAAGTGCATACTTATTCTTGACTGTAACTTTATTGAACTGATGGTAGTCTATGCACATTCTGAGAGAACCATATTTCTTGCGCATGAATAGATTGGGTGCACCCCACGGAGACACACTGGGTCTGATAAATCCCTTATCTAAGAGATCCTTTAACATCTCTTTTAATTCTTTGAGTTCTGTTGGTGCCATTTTGTATGGTGGAATAGATATGTGCTGAGTATCTGGAAGAAGATCGATACCAAAGTTTATTTACCTTTCGAGAGGAATTTTGGGATGATCCTCTGGAAACACATCTGAATATTCATTCACTACTGGGACTGGTTTAAGACTGGGAGTTTTGGAACTAGAGTCCTTAACTCAAACAAGATGATAGACACATCCCTTGGATATCATTTTCCTTGCCCTTAGGTAGGTAACAAGCTGACCCCTGAAGGATGAAGTATTACCCCTTTACTCTAAGATGGGTTCATACAAAAACTATAACTATATAACTCTATTTCTACAGTCGGTTGTGGCATAGCAGGAATGAAGCCAATCCAAGCCGAGGATGACATCAAAATTAGTCATCTCTAATTCAACTAAGTCTGTTGAAGTGACTTTCTGAGTTACCAAAATTGGTTAGTTCATGTATACCCGTGGGGATATGATAGTTTTACGCATAGGGGTAGATACTAAGAAGGGCTCTGCTAGAATTTCGGGACTGACTCCAAAATTAACCCCTATATAAGGAGTAACAAAAAACAAGAAAGCCCCTGGATCTAGCAAAGCATAAACATGTATATGAAAGATATCTGACGTACCATTGACCACATCAGGAGAATTCTCCTGGTCCTATCGGGACTAAAGAGCATAAAGTCTATTTGGGTATTGCCCACTAGTAGCGCTGGAAGTGGCACCCTACTGATTCAAGCGATCGGATTGAGCTGAGAAACGGTTAGGCTGACCCTAAAAACCTGACTAAGGACAATCTCTGACTCTATAGCCTGGCTTGCTACATCCTAAACAAACATCACTACCAGCTCTGCAAATACCCTGATGGTTTTTGCCATAAGTCTGACAAAGAGGATGATTTCGGGCACTGCTAACACTGCTCTGAGACTTCGAGCCTGGAGCCCTATCTTCGTTACCATTCTTGAACTTAGGAATTGGACGAGGAAGGAGATGGAACTGAGGACTTTGGGCGTAACTAAGAATGACTCCCACCCTCTAACTTAGGCTGACTAAAATTAAAGCTACCTATTCTAGCTCTCTTATTCTATTTTTCTCTCTCCTTATTCTTCTGCTCCTCTATCTGCTGAGCATGGATCATGAGCCTAGCCAAGTCTATCTCACTAATCAACATCGCATTTCTACACTCTTTGACCACACCATCATTTACTCTAGACACAAACTTACTCATTCGAGATCTGCTATCTGCCACCACATGGGGAGCATATCTAGCTAGTTGAGTAAACTTAAGAGAATACTCTTTCACTGTTATATTGCCCTTCCTGAGGTTAGTAAATTCTAAACACCTTAGCTTCTCTCTGCTCTAGGGGAAAGAATCTATCTAGAAAAGAGGTGGCAAACTCCTCCCAATCAATACACCCTGCATCTATAGCCCTCTTTGTTTTCCACTATTTGAACCAAGTGTGATCTATTTCCTGCAACTGATATATAGATAGCTCAACACTCTGGATAGCAGTCACTCCCATAATATCAGTAATCTTCTTCACCTGATCAAGATAATCTTGAGGTTCCTTATCTATCTTAGACTTGGAAAAAAAGGAGGATTCATTCGAGTAAAGTTCCGAATCCTAGCTGCAGCAGAATTAGCCACTAGATTGGCTAAAATAACAGTTGAACGTTTGTTCTAGGCCACAAATGAATAAGAAAGAGTAGTGAATGTAGCTCTAAATTCTGCATGGGAGACATGTTCGCTTAAAGGATTAGGCTGATCGGGCTGAGGGGCTGGCTGATCTCCTGTTCCTCTTCCCTGAGTCCTCTTTGGAGGTATTTTTTCTATAGATGGAAGAGAAAGAAGTATTAGACTGAGAGTTTAACTGGAGCTCATACTCACACGCATGACATGAATACTAAAAGAAGGGAAACTATTCCTAAAACATCTCATAGCATCCTGTACTTAAATATGGTGCACTACACACCCATGCATAAGACTCTAGTAGATGTGTCTTTCAGACTTCCTAGGATTCTATTGAACCTTAGGCTCTGATACCAAGTTTGTAATGCCCTGATTCGGTAACCCGGATGCTACATGGTGCTAACAATCCCGAAGGACCACTAGCTAACCTATGATTGATATCTATAACTGAGCACTGGATAATAGTAATATTGTAATAACAATATAACTGAAATAAATGTGGAAATCTGGCTGAAAACTTACCATAATGTTCAAATACAAAATAATACTGAATAAAACAACGTCTGAACAAGGTATGATAATACCAAGACTAAAATAACTGTCTGATTATGCTATGTCTGAAAGCCTCTAAACTGTCTGAACTGCGGAGTTGATGGGACATGTCCCTAACTAACTCCATCTTCTAAAAATAACTAAGTATTGAAATACTAAAAGAATGAAATAATTATGTCCTCAGAATATGAGGACTCACCACTGACTCTGACTAATGATATCTGAGCTGCTAAGCGTGATCGAGAACCTGAGTGTCCGAATCTATGGTATAAAACACCATAGTGCAAGAGAAAAGTATGTGTCAGTACGTGAGAATTTACTGGTACACAAAGTGAGGTAAGTCTAAATGCAAGGGTTCATATGCATAAACTACACTAACTGAATAACATACACATGACTACGTAAGGATACATGCATGAATACATAATTATAACTGAAATCATAAGGATTCTGAATACTGAGTTTACTGATAACATGGATTACTGATAACGGATAACTGAGTGACTGTGTCTGATAGTCCTGATTCTAATGGAACTAGCTGAGTTTCATACTAAGCTGAGTGACTCTCTACCAGTCCTGAAATCTATAGAACTATCTGAGTTCTTTACTGAAGACAGAGATAGAGACTGTGGGAGGTAGTCATCTAACCGACATGCCCCAAATAAGGTATTATAATTGACTTGGGGTCCAATCTGTAACCCCAAATAGAAGGGTATCAATACCGTGCCACTGGTAAGGACAAGATATGAGTGACCCTCATCTATCGGGTACCCTAACGAGAATAGTAGGACCCTCACCTAATAGGTTAAGCCACCCCATCAACCCTCATATAGTAGGTTAGATGTCTCAACCTATGCTAGCTACGAAGTTCTGGAATGCAAGGATTACTTCTAAGAATCACACCCTCTGCTATCAGGTGAGTTGTCATCCTTGGGTTCACTCGGTGCTGAATCCTACTCCTATCTGAATAGACACTAAATTGAGTATACTGGACTAAACTGGACTGAGTTCACTAAGTTCCTTTGACTGACGGAATATTACTGAATTCTGATAACTGACTGAGCTACTGAGGACTGAACTGAATACTACTGAGTTTTTCCTAAGTTTTAAGATTGAATTAATTCTACTGATCTTGGCTTGACTGAGAATATCTTGAAAACTGACACTGGCTCTAGGCACACAGCTAAATTATCTTGTATTGAATACCTCCAAGACTCGATAGCATGAAAATAAATGGGACATGACACTTCTTGATCACATGACCATAGTCAACAAATCATAATACTATCATTGAGGAATTTCATGAAGCATTATAAGTCATGAGCTTACACATAAATAGGAATGCATGCTAACATATCATAATTTCACAAATCCATACTTATGAGCATTCCACCAAATCATTACAAGACATAGCTATATAATGAGAGTCAATTTAAAATGTGGGTACATCATAAATTCATCATATAGCTCACAAATAGGTCACAAGGCACAATTATTATTCACTTAGGCATTTTAACAAACACATGGATGGCATAACCTTTTCTAGGGCATGAATCAAAAAATAATACATCACGGCCATATCAAGCACTTAAAATTTAAGGTTTTCAATCCACATACTAATATGAAGTCATGAGAATTCAATAAAGATTCAATCTTAGAAATCATATCACAACATAAACATGTGTACAATAAAACCCACAACATGGAATTCAAAATTCATCTTTTGAAAAGGGTTTCTTGATCTCCAAAGGTGAAAGGGACCCTTGGATGAACACTTTACATACCTTGGTTGACAAATTTCTCAAAGATTGATGGAAAAAATCTTGAGTTCTTGAATTGAAATTAATCACCTAAGGGTTCTTGTTCTTGAGCACTTGTGAAATAATGAATGTATTTTGCCAAAAGAGGGCTAAATTTTGTGTTATGAGGGCTAAAGATCAAGGAAAATGACTTGATTACCCTTAAGGACGCGGTCATTTAATGACTAAAACTTGGCACTAACGCGTTTGGCAATGCGGCACATCGATGGCATTGACGCGATACTCGACGCGTCATTCCATAATCACACCATGTCTCAGTACTTTTGACTGGCAACTTTTAACAATATTAACCAATGCGATGGGTGACGCGGCACGCCAAGATCGCATTGGTCAACTAACTGAGATTGCCAACTTTCGAAGGCTAAAAAATAAACTAAGTCTGGAAACCTAGCTAGAATTTTTCCAAGTCAATGACCCCTTGACAAGCTTAAAGGACTGAATTAAGCTAGGAATTTCGTGGGGTCTTACAAGAAATCAGTCCATGGTTTATTCAGCTGGGAGTAGGATTCAACACCGAGTGAACCCAAAGATGGGGGCTCACCTTCCAGTAGAAGGTGTGATCCTTAGAAGCATTTCTTGCATTCCAAAACTATGTAGCCAGCATATATTGATACATCAACCTTCCAGTTGAGGGTTGATGAGATATTTTAACCAACCAGTTGTAGGTTTCACCATTCTCATTAGAGTACCTACCATATGAGGGTAACTCTTCATCTTGTCTTTACCCGTGGCACGGTAGTAATACCCTTCCAACTGGGGTTACAGGTTGGACCCAGTTATCATATTTGGGACATGTTGGTTAGATGATTACCTCCCTAGTCTCAATTTCAATCCTAGTATAGAACTCAGTTTAGTTCTATAGAATCAGGATTATCAGATACAGTTACTCAACTATCAGTAATTCAGTTATCAGTAATCTCAGATATCAGCTACTCAGTTATCAGAAATCAGTACTTAGCTTTAGTAAAAGATCAGATACAGTAAACACGTATATGCACATTATTGCTTACTTAGTATTTACAGCAGTTTCAGTTATCCATGTACTCTTATATTCAGTTACTCTATATTATTTAGTCAGTTATTATTCATGCATATGAACCCTTGCATTCATCTTTACCTCATCTAGCATACTAGAGCATTCTACATATTGACGCATACTCTTTCTTTGTGATATGATGTCTCATATCAAATGTTCAGACGCTCAAGTTCCTGTCCGCGCATAGACAGATTCAATTATCAGCAGCAATTTCAGTAGTGAGTCCTCATCTATCGAGGATATGCATTTACTTCAGTAATTTCAGTAGCTTCAGCATTTCAGTAGTCGGAGTTAGTTGGGGGCTTGTCCCATCAATTCCACATTCAGACAGTTCAGTTAGAGGCTTTTCAGACTAGACTAGTTCAGGCAACATTCAGATTCAGATATTTTATCAAATACTATTATTTATCAGTATTCAGATTATGAACCTTATGGCATTTCAACCTATTATTCTCTATTATATTAGTATTATTATTCAGTTCTCATAGTAGGTACCAGTCATGGGTTAGCTTGTGTCCATTAGGGTCGTAAGCACCGTGTGTCATCTGGGGTACAGACTCGAGGCTTTACAGAAGTAATGGTTCAGAAAGGTGCACCTTTTCATAAAGGTGCAACTTTTTAAAAAAGTCACAACCCTCTAGAAAGGTCATAACCATCCAATCCGAAAGATGCCAATTCAAATTGCATCATTTCTCTTGGTGTCTTTTTGAAAAAACACCTATTTTATTTTCATTCACACCTATTGAAAATCCAACACATATTACTTGCCCCATCATAACATTGTTCACGTACATAAGATAGAATCAATAAACGGAAAAGGTACTAATATACCCTCTGTCATACTTTGGGTACAAATATACCCTTATCGTTAATGAATAGGTAAAAATATACCCTCACACTTTAATAAATGGTACAAATATATCCTCCATCATACTTTGGGTACAAATATACCTTTTTGTTAATGAAAAGGTACAAATATACCCTTTTTATTAATTGCGGGACATATGTTAGCATCGTATTAGTTGGACCTTTTTAATCTATTTTATTTGTGAATAATTTAATCCATCCTAAATTATTACCCATATTCGGTCTAAATAACTTGACCCGACCTGTGATATAATGAGGACCTTGGTTCTGCCATGGAATGTCCAAACTTTGCAAGTTTTTTTTATGTTTCTGTTCTTAAATTTATCTCATTGATGTTGGTGAACAACGGTGTAACAATGAGTTTAAAGCACGTAACAACAACCATGAATCAGAAATAGTTTTTGATTCATCGACGTTCATAAATCAGAAAAAACAAACAACAATTGTTCATGAGGACATTAAACAACATCAAAATATTAATCTAACATCAGAATATTAAACAACATCACAATATTAAACAAATCTCTACTCGATTTCTGATGGTAGATAGATCAAAACATGAATCAAACCGATGCATTTGTTAGAGGTTTTTGGGTTAGTAAGAGTGTGTGAGTGTGAGAGAGTGGAAGAAAGAAATTAGTGTGAATAAAGATGCATGATATGTCTCTTGAAGCTTCTTTATTACACGGGTCGGGTCGGGTATGAGTTATAATTTAGGATAGATTAAATTATTCACAAAAAAAATAAATTAAAAAGGTCTAACCAATACGATGCTGACACGTGTACCATCATTAATGAGAAGGGCATATTTGTATTTCATTAATGAAGATGGTATATTTTTACCCAACATATGATGGAGGGTATATTTGTACCATTTATTAAAGGTAGAGGGTATATTTGTACCTTTTCATTAACGACGAGGGTATATTTGTACCCAAAGTATGACAGAGGATAAATTTGTACCATTTATTAAAGTTCAAGGGTATATTTGTACCTTTTTCGATCAATAAATATTGAGCAAGTAAATTGATAATTATGATCTTCAAAGATTAAGCACTCGCATCTCGTACATGAACAATATCAATCAATCACTCTATTGCAAATCTCATTATATCAACATATCATAAAACAATATTCATTTGTTCCTCATGAAACATCAAAATGTTCATCAACTAATAAGGTAAAATAATCACAATTTCATTCCTCAATAATAGCTTTGATGGTTTCTATCTTACATGCTGTCACAACATCTTTTTGAATCATTGGATAAGTAATTTGGTAATTTCGAGGAGCATGTTCTAACACATCATCATATATTTTATCACAATGCTTCACGTATCATGAGAGAATTTCAAGAAAATTACCCCTCTTAGATTCATCATGACCCCGAAAAGTAAAAGTCTTATTATATCAATTGAAGCAAACAAATGAAGTCAATACTCATGCTTAAATTGATTAGATTATTTTTTAACGCAGATAAATAGATTTTTTTGTCTCACCAACTCTTCACTTTTCTTTTTACTTGATTATAAATGTTATTAGGACCACCAATGTATTGTTTAAAACTACCCATCTTATTCAGCTATTAAACCATATTTTTAAAAATAATTCACCTTCATATTGATAAATATTATCATCTTTAAATAAATCACAATATAAACAATATGTGGCACTCTTTTTATACTATACTCCAACTAGTCATGATACTCTTTTCATCATTCCGAATTAAAACAACACATATCTCCATAAATGTTTATTTGAGGAAAGATATAATTATTAGTTGACAAAGACCTTCCCAAATGTATGTTCTCCTACTTACATCACAATCATTTAGATGATAGTCTAAGACTAATTTTCTTTTGGTCAGATCAAACTCTAAAGAATATAAATTGACTTCTTGTTTTTGAGAAAAATATAATCAGTCCAAATAAGTTGATTATGAGAGATCAAATTATATTATGGTACTTTAAAAAAATAATTCTTAAATTAATTTTGAGACGAAATTATACAATAAAAATTTAGTCAGAAATATATCTAACAAAGCTTTGTTAATTAATATTTTGATTACTAGTTTTGCAACAAAAGAGATAATTTAGAAATCTAACCAACAAAAAATGTAAATAAAAATTAGAGGATAAAGACGAAAATAAACTTACCGATGTAATAGACTACAACTAAAGACCTACGAATATGAATGGATGGCAAGTGAAATGATGAGTGACGGACGTCCGCGATGATTGGTGGTAAGTAGTGACTGACAGGAGAAAATGGAAGGAAAGGTGTCTTTTAAGTCTAGAATGACGGATTGGTGACATTGACCAACTTAAAGGGTCAAACATAATTAAGAAACTTGATTAAGTTAATTATGAACTTGATTAATATTTTTAAAATTTTCTAATCTTTCAAAAATACAAAACAACCTACACCCCTCTCCCCTCCAAACTAACCGTCTCTCTCCCCTCTCGCTTCATTAGTTTCCCTCAAACTTCTCCCAACCAACAATTTTGTAAATTTCTCCCTTCAATCCCCAGTGACTTAAACCTCCGATGACAAATAGTTTTGAGTTTCTTTTCGACTTTCAACCATCAATCAGCGTGATAATATTCTCCAATGATAATAACTTTGAGTTCTTCATCACCCCTTTTCGACTTTCACAGGTAAAAAGATATTTTCAATTATGAATAAAAAGAGAAATTTGAGTCAACTACTCTTCTAGTATTGGTTAAAAATTTTAATATTTGTTGCGTAAATTTGAAATAGGGACTCAAGAAAATCCTAATTTATGGTATTTCTTCTCTTCTCTTTTCAAAGTGAAATATGATTTTTTGTTGTTACTGTAGTTCTTGTTCTCGAACTGTTGATTCGATTTGTTGGTGTTTATTATATTTTTTGGCCTTTGTTTTTTTTATGTTTGTGTTTGTACAAACAAAACAACAATGTTGGTGTTGTTGGTTAATGTTGATGTTCTTGTTGGTATGTTGTGTTGTGTTGTTGGGTTGATTTGTTGTTTGTGGGTTGTTATTGTTCTTGGTAAAAATGGTGTATTGATATTAAATAGTGATATTGTTGTTGTTCAATTGAACAAAATCTTACTACTGGTTTTTTTTCAATAGATGAACCATCTATTGCATCAGATCAACCATCTGTTGCAATAGATAAATCATCTGTTACATTAGATAAACCATCTTTTGCAACAGATGAACCATCTGTTGGATGAAATTCTAATAGCTATTCAAACAAATGACATGTGTAAGACTTTGATTTCTTCCAACAAATTATTTATCTTTTAACTCCCCGAATCTAGTACCCAAAATGCTACATGGTGCTCATGACCCCGAAGGACCACAAGTTAACCCATGACTGATATTTGTACCTGTACACTGCATAACATACTGAATATAATGCGGAAATAGAGACTAAAAGTCCATAAGGTTCAAACTACATAACTGATAAAATATAACATTTGTGTGGGGTAAAAGAATACCCAAACCTGAAATACTGTCTGAACATACTGTAGTCTGAAAAGCCTCTAAAACATGACTGTCTGGATAAGGAGTTGATGGGACATGTCCCTAACTAACTCCGACTACTGAAATAACTAAGTACTGAAATAATGAAATAAAAAATCATATCATCCTCGAAGGATGAGGACTCACTGTTGACTGACTACTGATATCTGGAATCTACTAATGCTCTGGAGCTCGTGTCTCTGAACCTATAGTATAAAACACCATAGCGTGAATGCGTCAGTACGATTGAATATACTGGTATTCAATTGAGGTAGGCTGGATGCATGGGGTTCATATGCATGAACAATACTGACTAACTACCTAACATGAACGTGAGAACACATGCATGGATACATAGTAACTATATATAAGATCGTGATAACATAAATTTTACTGATAACTAACATGACTGATAACTAGTTCTGATGACTGATATAACTGATAACATGAGTGACTGTATCTGAAAGTCCTGAATCTGAAGAAACTAACTGAGTTCCGTACTGTAGCTGAGTTGACTGTATCTCACAATCCTAGAATCTGAAGAACTATATGAGTTCTTTTTTTTAGATTGATACTGAAACTGTGGGAGGTAGTCATCTAACCGACATGCCCCAAATGACGTATTATAGCTGAATTGGGGTCCAATCTGTGCCCTGATTGGAAGGGTGCCAATACCACTTCACTGGTAAGGGCAACATGTGAGTTACCCTCAACTAGCAGGTTACTCTAATGAGAACGGTGGAAACCCTTGACTAGAAGGTTAATACACTTTATCTACCCTCAACTAGTAGGTATGATGTCTTCACCTACGCTGGATACGTAGTTCTTTGATGCAAGGATTGCTTCTAAGAATCACACCCTCTACTGGCAGGTGAGTTCCAATCCTTGGGTTCACTCAGTGCTAATTCCTACTCCCATCTGAATAGACACTGAACATGATTAACTAAACTGGACTAAACATAATTCATGAAGTTCTATTATCTGACGGAATACTACTGAGATTACTGAATTACTGAGCTTTCCTGAGATACATGACTGACTGAGTTCTATGGATCTTGCCTCGACTGAGGATATCGTGAAAACATGACACTGGCCCTAGGCACAAAACTATATCTTTTGGGTACGAGTACCCCCAGGACTCGATAGAAGGATACTGACAAAGCATGACTTTCTTGAATACATGACTCACATCAACCATGCATAGGATGATAAGTTGTGGATTTCATGAAGTACATGATTATCATATTATCTAACATGACGGAGAATGCTTTTAATCATATCATAATCTCATGTTCTAATATCATGGGCATTCCGACAATATATATATTTCACAATAATAGCATGGAAACCATTTAAACATAAGAAGATGACAAGCATGTCACATTTAGTTCAGGTTTGATCTATAAGGCATAATTTCTATTCTTTCAAGTATTTTAACAAACACCTTGCATGCACAATTTTGGGCATAGGTGAAATCATCAAATTTCACATCATAAGAAACTCAATTCATGGGTTTTATCTTGCATGCTAACTTAATATTATGAGAAACACATAAAGATTCCAACGTTGAAATCAATTAACATCAACAACATGGTTACAAATAACCCACAACATAAATACCATGATTTATAGATAAAACAAGGTTCTTGAGCTTCATGGATGAAAGGAATCCATGAATCAACACAACACATACCTTGGTTCATAAATACAAAAATATTGATGGAGGAAATTCTTGATTTTGAATCTTCTATGAAAAGTCCTAGGTTGTTCTTGAGAAGTTCTCGAGAGAAGAGAGTATTTTTTGGTGTAAATATGGCTTAATCCCGTATTTTTTACTTATATAGGGGTGTGGAAAATGACAACTTTTCCCTAAAAAATACTGAACTGGATGCTGAAAATTTCGGTAGCATGCGATGGAGCGTGCGTCTCATGCTCTAGTCCACCGCACTGGAGCACGTGTTGCATGATCTATCGCATGCTAGGACCAGTGAGATGTCCATGTGACGCATGCTAATCGCATGGTGCTACTGTTTTGAATTCCAAACATGCACTAAATGGATTCTAAAAATTCCAAAACTAACCCGAAATGTACTATTGACTTGCCCCATCGTAACGCAACTTGAAAATCAAAAAACGGAGGTTGGGAAGGTCGTCAAATAAAACCCCAAAGTTCAAAGGATAAAATGAGACTAGGTTTTGAACACTTAGCTAAAATATTCTAAGTGATGGACCTTGTAAAGCTTAAGGAGATGAATTTTAGACTTAGAATTTTATGGGGTCTTACAATATTTCCCCCTTGGAAACATTTATCCTTGAATAGAGACTGACTGAGAGGGGGACGAAAACCACTAAGATGCATATAGAGCATACACTACTGAAAACATGAGATCTTGACTGACATAACTGATAATATAAACCCATCATACTGAACATGCATATCTGATGCATGACTGATAAGCTGAATTCATACATATCTGATGCATAGATAACTGATTCATGAATGCATAACTGAGTGTTCTAATGAACTAAGTTTCTCGCAATGAGAATGGATGTCGGATGCATAATTACATAACTGAACTGATACGTGAATGCATGACTGAATATGCAATAGTACTCAGTACCAAGTTTTTATTGAACTTAAACATGAAACTGAATAAGCTTAAGGAGAACTGTTACCTTGAGTTGAGTCTGAGTTAGTGGAGAAGAGGTAAGGGTACTTGGTGCGCATGTATGCTTCTGCTTCCTAAGTATCTCTCTTAACGGACTGATTCCGCCAAAGAAATTTGACTAGAGGGACTTCTTTATTCCTCAATCTATGAGTCTGATAGTCTAGGATTTTGACTGGAATATCTTCATAAGAGAGGTTGTTCTGAACATCTATGCTTTGAATAGGGACTACAACTGTTGGGTCACCCATGCGCTTCTTGAGAAAAGAGACATGGAAGACTTGATGAACTGAGTCTAGACCTAAAGGAAACTCGAGCTCATGAGCTACTTTGCCGAAACAACTGAGAATCTTGAAGGGGTTGATATATCAGGGACTGAGCTTTCCCTTCTTGCCGAATCTCTTCACTCCCTTCATGGGATAGATCTTGAGGTATACATAATCACCAATCTCAAACTCGAGATCCCTCCTGCTCACATTTGCATAAGACTTTTGTTGGCTCTGAGCAGCCCGAAGTCTCTCTCTGATCAACTGGACTTTTTCTAAAGCATCGAATACCAAGTCAGGCCCTATGACTGAGGCCTCACTAAATTTGAACCAACTACTGGAGATCTATATCTCCTACCGTAGAGAGCTTCAACTGGGGACATATGAATACTGGAAGGATAGTTGTTGTTGTATGCAAACTCAATCAAAGGCAAGTAGTCATCCCAACTTCCTTTGAAATCAACTGTACACGTACGTAGCATATCTTCCAAAGTCTAAATGGTCCTTTCTGCTTGACCATCCGTCTGAGGATGAAAGGTTGTACTAAAATGAACTTAGGTACCAAGACCCTTTTGGAATGCTTTCCATAAGTGAGAGGTGAACTGGGTACCTCGGTCTGAGATTATAGATAACGGAACACCATGTAATCTAACCAACTCCCTAATGTAGAGTTTGGCCTAATCCTCGACTGAGTAAGAGGTATGAACTAAAAGAAAATGAGATGACTTGGTCATTCTATTTATAATGACCCAAACCTAATCATGCTAAAGACGAGTTCGAGGCAAACCCATCATGAAGTCCATGTTCAATTCATCCCACCTTCAAGTAGGAATAATGAACTCCTGCATAGGACCACTAGGCTTTTGATGCTCTATCTTAACCTGCTGACATGTAGAGCACTTAGACACAAACTCTGTAATATCTCTCTTCATCCCACTCCACCAATATATTTCCCGCAAGTCACGATACATCTTTGTGGCCCCTGGATGAATAGAGTAGCGCGCACCATACGCTTCTGTAAGAATTCCCTGCCTTAAGTCATTTACACCTGGAACACAAAGACGGCCCTGACAATGCAAAACACCATCTCCCCCTTGGGAGAAAACCTCTACTTTCTGATCCTTGACTGACCCTTTCAACTTGACAAAGCTGGGATCTCTATCTTGCTTTTCTTTCACCTTGAAAACTAGAGATAATTCTGAACTACCCTGAACCCATATGTCGCCTTCCTCTATATCGACTAAGCGAACGCCTAGTCTGGCAAGCTGATAGACTTCCTGAGGTAGCTTCTTTTTATTATCATTAACATGAGCAACACTACCCATAGACAGTCTACTGAGAGCATCAGCCACAACGTTGGCCTTTCCCGGATGATAAAGGACACTCATGTCATAATCTTTCAAGAGCTATAACCATCATCTCTAAAGAAGATTGAGATCTTTCTGAGAAAATACATACTAGAGACTTTTATGATCTATGAACACATCTGCATGAACGTCGTATAGATAATGCCTCCAAATTTTCAAGAAAAATACTACGGCTGCTAACTCAAGATCATGAGTAGGATAATTCTTCTCATGGGGCTTTAACTATTTGGAGGCATAGGCTATGACCTTACCATGCTGCATGAGGACACGACCCAAACCTACTCTGGATGCATCACAATACACCACGAACCTATCTGGTCCATCTGGAAGAGCTAAGACTGGAGTTAAGGTGAGTCGAGTCTTAAACTCCTGAAAACTCTTCTCGCAAGAATTTGACCACTAAAAGTTGACTTTCTTCTGAGTCAATCTGGACATAGGGGATGCAATAGATGAAAATCTTTCAACAAACCATTTGTAATAGACCGCCAAACCCAAGATACTCCTGATATCTAATGGAGAGATAGGTCTGGGCCAGTTTCTTACTACTTTGGTCTTTTGAGGATCTACTCGAATGTCATCACCGGAAATGATATGGCCAAGTAATGTTACTGACCTTAGCCAAAACTCGCAATTACTGAATTTGGTGAATAGATGATGATCTCTAAGAGTCTGAAGTACTTTCCTGAGATGTTCTGCATGATCACTCTCACTGTGGGAATAGACAAGGATATCATCTATGAAGACTATATGTCCAAGTACTGCTTGAACACATGGTTCATTAAGTCCATGAAAGCTGCTGGGGTTTTTGTAAGACCAAAGGACATGACTAGGAACTCGAAGTGACCATACCGATTATAGAAAGTTGTCTTTGGAATGTCACATTCTCTAAATCTAAGCTGATGATAGCCGAATCTAAGGTCTATCTTAGAGAAATAGTTGGCACCCTGAAGTTGGTCAAATAAGTCATCGATTTTGGGAAGAGGATACTTTTTCTTGACCATGACTTTATTTAGTTGATGGTAATCAATGCACATTCTGAGATCCAAGAGAACCAGGACTAGAGAGCATAAAGTCTGTTTGGGCGCTGCCCACTAGTAGCACTGGAAGTGGCAGCCTATGGATTTGGGCAACCGGACTGAGCTGAGGAACGATTCTGCTGACCTCGAGAACCTGGCTGAGGATAGTCGCTGACTCTATGGCCTGGATTTCCACACCCAAAACAAGTATCACTTCCAGCTCTATAAGTACCCTGGTGTTTCTTTCCATAAGTCTGACAAATAAAATAGGTGCAGGAACTGCTAACACTGCCCTGAGACTTAGAGCCTGTGCTCTATCTCTATTTCCATCTCTAAATTTTGCCATCGGAGCACTAGCTGAAGAAAGAGATGGAGCTGATGACTTAGGAAAAAACTGTGAATGGTTTCCTCTTTCTGATTTAGGCTGAGCAAAGTTGAAACTACCTCTCCTTTCTCTCTTATTCTGCTTCTCCCTCATCTTAATCTTCTGCTCTTCTATCTGCTGAGCATGAGTCATGAGCCTTGCTATGGTCATATTACTATTCAATATTGCATACCTGCAGTCATTCACCACACTATCCTTTACCCCTGAAACGAACTTACTCATCTTGGTCCTGCTATCTGCAACCACATGAGGGGCATATCTAGATAATTGAGTGAACTTAAGAGAATACTCTTTCACCGTCATGTTTCCCTGCCTGAGGTTGATAAATTATAACACCTTAGCTTCTCTCAACTCTAGGGGAAAGAATCTATCTAAGAATGTGGTGACAAACTCCTCCCACTCAATAGGCCCTGCATTATCTGGACTTTCTGACTTCTACTACTTGTACCAAGTGTGAGAAACATCCTGCAACTGATATGCAGCTAGTTCAGCACTCTCACTAGGAGTAATCCCTATGATGTCTGTAACTCTCTGAACCTAATTGATGAATTCCTAAGAGTCCTCATCTGATTTAGACCTGAGAAAGGATGGAGGATTTATTCGGGTGAAGTCTCGGCCCTTGGCTGTAGCTGAATTAACCACTGGGCTGGCCGTAACGATAGCTAGTCATTCATTCTGAGAAGCAACTGACTGAGCAAGAGTAGTGAAAGTAGCCGTGAACTCTGCATGACAAACATGTTCATCCAAGGGATCTTCTTGGACAGGTTGGTTTCTTCTCTTGGGAGGCATGTTATGAAATAAAGACAAGAAACAAATTAGACTAAGAGATTGACTTGATATTATGCTCACTGGCATGACATGATTACTGAAAGAAGGGAAACTATTCCAAAATATCTCATAGCCTAATGCACATAAATGTGGCATGCAACACACCCATATACAATACTCTACTAGATGCAGTTTTCAGACTTCCTAGGACTCTATTGAACCTTAAGCTCTGATACCAAGTTTGTAACGCCCCAAATCTGGTACCCAAAATGCTACATGGTGCTCATGACCCCAAAGGACCATAAGCTAATCCATGACTGATATCTGCACCAGTACACTGCATATCATACTGAATATAATGTAGAAATAAAGGCTTAAAGGCCACAAGGTTCAAACTGCATAATTGATAAAATATAACATCTGCATAGGGTAATAGTATACCCAAAATTGAAATACTATTTGAACATACTGTAGTATGAAAATCCTCTAAAACATGACTGTCTGGATAAGCAGTTAATGGGACATGTCCCCAACTAACTCCGACTACTGAAATAACTAAGTATTGAAATAATGAAATAACAAATCATATCATCCTCAAAGGATGAGGACTTACTGCTGACTGACTACTGATATCTAGAATCTACTGATGCTCTGGAGCTCGTGTCTCTGAACCTATGGTATAAAACACCATAGTGTGAATGCATCAGTACGATTGAATATACTGGTATGCAAGTGAGGTAGGCTGGATGCATGGGGTTCATATGCATGACCAATACTGACTAACTTCCTAACATGAATGTGAGAACAAATGCATGGATACATAGTAACTATATCTGAGATCGTGATAACATGAATTTTACTGATAACTAACATGACTGATAACTGAGTTATAATGACTGATATAACTGATAACATGAGTGACTGTATCTGACAATCCTGAATCTAAAGGAACTAGCTGAGTTCTGTACTGTAGCTAAGTTGATTGTATCTAACAGTCTTGAAATCTGAAGAACTATTTGAGTTCTGTTACTAAGATTGATACTGAAACTGTGGGAGGTAGTCATTTAACCAACATGCCCCAAATAACGCATTATATCTAAATTGGGGTCCAATCTGTGCCCTGATTGGAAGGGTGCCAGTACCGCACCACTGATAATGGCAACATGTGAGTGACCCTCAACTAGCAGGTTACTCTAATGAGAATGGTGGGAACCCTCGACTAGCAGGTTAAGCCACCTTATCTACCCTCAACTAGTAGGTATGATGTCTCTACCTACGCTGGCTACATAGTTCTGGAATGCAAGGATTGCTTCTAAGAATCACACCCTCTACTGGCAGGTGAGTTCCCATTCTTGGGTTCACTCGGTGCTAATTCCTACTCCTATCTGAATAGACACTGAACATGATTAACTAAACTGGACTAAACTGAATTCATGAAGTTCCAATGTCTGATGGAATACTACTGAGATTACTGAATTACTGAGCTTTCCTGAGTCACATGATTGACTGAGTTCTATGGATAATGCTTCGACTAAGGATATCGTGAAAACATGACACTGGTTCTAGGCACACAACTATATATTTCGGGTACGAGTACCCCCAGGAATTGATAGAAGGAGATTGGAAAAGCATGACTTTCTTGAATACATGACTCAGATTAACCATACATAGGATGATAAGGTGGGGATTTCATGAATTACATGGTTATCATATTATCTAACATGAACGAGAATACTTTTAATCATATCATAATCTCATGTTCTAATATCATGGGTATTCCGACAATATATACATTTCACAATAATAGCAAGGAAACCATTTAAACATAAGAAGATGAAAAACATGTCACATTTAGTTCAGGTTTGAGCTATAAGGCATAATTTCTATTCTTTCAAGAATTTTAACAAACACCTTGCATGCAGAATTTTGGGCATAGGTGAAATCATCAAATTTCACATTATAAGCAACTCAATTCATGGGTTTTATCTTGCATGCTAACTTAATATTATGAAAAACACATAAAGATTCTTACTTTGAAATCAATTAACATCAACAACATGGTTACAAATAACCCACAACACAAATACCATGATTTATAGATGAAACAAGGTTCTTGAGCTTCATGGATGAAAGAAATCCATAAAACACAACACATACCTTGGTTCATAAATACACGAAGATTGAAGGAGGAAATTCTTGAGTTGAATCTTCTATGAAAAGCCCTAGGTTGTTCTTGACAGGTTTTTGAGAGAAGTGAGTATACAGATTCCAAAAATTTTGAAACTCACTCGGGACGTACTATTGACTTGCCCTATCGTAACGCAACTTGAAAATCAAAAAACAGAGGTTGGGAAGCTCATCAAATAAATCTCCGAAGTTCAAAGGCTAAAATAAGACTAAGTGTTGAATATTTAGCTAAAATATTCTAAGTGATGGACCTTGTAAAGCTTAAGGAGCTGAATTTTAGACTTAGAATTTTACGGGGTCTTACATATCTATTGTAACAGATGACCTATCTATTCGAAGAAATCTAAATTATTTGACAATAGTTCCAACAAATCACTCATCTTCTACAATCAAAGAATGATCTGTTGTATAAATCAATCATCTATTTCAACACATGAGTGATTTATTGGAAGAAATCACAATAGTATTGAAACGGTTTTTATTGTTTCCAACAGATTAATTTGTTGGAACTATTATTTCACTATGTTGTACTTGTTAGATTTACTGTTATCCTATCTTTAACAATGCATTAACAATTATAATCTTTTTTCTTTTTCTCTTATTTTTAGATAATATGGCTCCCAAAAGAAAAAAAAAGTGAATTAAGTCCAAGTAAAGGAAAAAGTGAAGCAGCTAGACTACATCCACCACTCTATGAGCATGTTGTACAAGTGATATCTCAATCAAAAGCAGAAAAACATGAACATGAGGAAGAGGAAAGTTTCAAAAGAGATGATCCAAATGGTAACTGATGTTGGGCGTATTTACACGCCTAAGCACCATAATTTACCCATGTTTCAGCTAAGTTTTGAGGATAAAATAAATAATTCTTGCACTATTAGCCCATTTTCCTTTAAGTGAGCTGACCTATGTGATTAGCATATTTTTAGGTACTAATGATGAAGATTTCATCACTTTGTGGACCTGTGGGCAACAAAGGAAAACTTCACATAAGAAGGAAGGCAGCTTTTGGACTGAAAGTGATGCATGGGAAGTTTTTCCCGGGCAAACCCAGTATTTTTAAATACTTAAGGATGCAGTAGCAACTTATTAGACAAGGATGCTATTAAAAACCTTATTTCTGAATTTTTCAGCTTCATTATCATTCGATTATTATTGACAATTCACGTTGGAGGATTTGGTACGAGTTTTGAGAACAGAAAACGGCTCACTTGAGCAACGGAGAAAGAAAACACATTTCATCTCCATAGCTGAGATTTCTCTATGTTTTGATATAATGATGATGTCTACTTTGATTTTCGTTGTATTCATGAGTAGCTAAACTTATCTGTTAGGGTTATGGAAACCTTGTAAGATACTATCTATTACTATGAGTTTGTCAATTCTTTATGTGTTATGCTACTTATATCATTACTCTCTTCGTTTTGATTGAATTCTTATGGTTGCAAACATAGAGAATACGCCATTATAGCATTAACTTGTTCGAGAGAAAAGTTACATGTTTGGAAAAGAGAGTGTGACAGGGAAATAGGGTTTCCAACCTCTATTTACACGTTAATGCCTTAACTGGATTAACTTCTTGGAGAATTTGTACCATTTGTTATACACTTTAGGCTCTAGAGAGAAAAAGCGAAATAAATCATTGATGGTTGAGAAACACTTGGATTTAGAATTAGAATACGATTCTCTATAAGTGCATGCATGTCTAAATTCCGCGTTACTCATTGTTAATAGAGAAGTAGAACTTATAAGGTGGACATAACCCTAACTTATCAATCCCTGTGATTAAATCTTACTACGCAAATCATTCCATCGTTACTTTGATAATATTAGTTCACGCCTAAACCAAACCCCCCTTTTGTCCTTGGAATTTTCGACCAACAGTCTACTAATAATTGCAACACTTAGTGACCAGAGTATTCCCTATGGGATTCGACACCCAACCCAGTTTGTATCTATATTTGACAGCGACCGCTTACACTTTCTAACGAGAGTTGTAATTTGGGCATATCAAATTTTGGCGCCATTGACGGGGAATACGGTTGTCAACTAAGTTTGTGATAGTTAATAGACCCTTTGGTCAAAGATTCTTGAATTTTACTTTTTTTTTGTTGTTTTTGTTTTGTTCAGGTTTATTGGAGTGCATGCCAAATACACGAAGTTCTGGTCAACCGTTATTACCTATAAATCCTGAACCACATCTTATTGGCAGAATGGATGCGCAACGAAACCTTGAACGGATGGCTGCTCAAGTGGAGCAGGAAAGATTAGCTGCATTGGCAGCTGCTCAAGTGCATCAACAGATTATTGATAACCCAGGTCGGGCAACAAATCTTGATGAAGAGGACCTGGGTGATGATGAGTTATTAAATCCAAGGCGTGTTGGTGAGGTGGTAGCACCTGTGAACATGAGAGATCGTCAAGCTAGAATGAGACCTGAACGCCGAGTTGTGCAGGCCCCTTTCGATGATGATGATGATGATGACGATTTGGATGGGGCTGGTGCCACAGGGGATATTATTCCTCCACTCTTGGCACCCTGAGCCAAGTTCAATATCACCAGCACCATGATCCAGCTATTACAACTCAAAGGGTTATTTGGTGGACTTACAGGCGATGATCCGAATATGCATCTGATTAATTTTATCTCAACATGCAAATCATTTGATAATCCAGGGGCTGGACAGAATGCAATTCGGCTGCGCTTATTTCCATTGTCTCTATCTGGAGAGGCAACTCTATGGTTAAATGGGCTAACTCCTGACTCTATTACCAATTGGAGGCAACTGAAAGAGGCTTTCCTAGAAAGATTCTTTCCGCCATCCAAGAGGGCACAATTGAAAGATGAAATAAGCAATTTCAGACAGCTTCCAACTGAAGCTCTCCACGAAACATGGGAGAGGTTCAAGAAGAAGCTTATGCGGTGCCCAAATCATCAGATGACCAACATCCACTTGATGGAAATATTATACAGGGTGTTAAACTCGGTGACTAAGCCAGTGGTTGATAATGTTATAGGTGGGTCATTCATGGACCTTACGTTTATTGAGGTTGGTGATATGCTGGATCGTATGAAAAAGCAGAGTAGAGCTTGGCATACCAGGGATTCTGAGGTAGCAAGCTCTACAGTATCTACTGGCATGACAGCAAAACAGAGGCGAAGAGAAGAGGAACATGACCAAGATATGGCTCACATAAAAATGCAGATGGACCTTCTTACCAAGCATTTATTATCAGGGGAGACAAAAAAGGTCAAGGTTGTTTTTTCAGAGGTAGAGATGAATCCGATTCTGAGGAGGAAGTGAATTATTTGAATAATCAGGGGGGTTTCCGAGGCAATGCCCAAGGAACCCAAGGTCAGAACTATTATGAAAAATCCGGATTCAAGAATAAGACTAACAGAAGTGGTTTGTATGTCCCTCCTGGAAATCGTGAAGCTGTTGCAACTAGTTCTGGGAAGATGTCCATGGAGGACATGATGGCCAAGCTTTTGAAAGGAGTGGAGGCAACCAACACGGGACTAGCTGAGGTAAAAAATCATTTGTCCTCAATAAATCAATTGGTTGACTCGCATTCCACTACAATAAAACAGCTGGAACAACAAATGAGTCAACTATCAGCGACATTCAATCAAAGAAAAGCTATCACTTTACCTAGTAACACTGTGCAAAATCCACGGAATGATGGATCATGTATGGCTATTACTACCAGGAGTGGTAAGGTGTTGGAAAATCCATCCAAAGGCAAGCAGGTGGTTGATAATACAGAAGAGAATGTTATTGAAGCAGATTGTGATGATTCTGTAAAAGCTGAAAATCAGAATAAGAACGTTCATGACACTACACCTAGATGTCACCAGCCTGAAAAAATTGATAATCGGAAGAAAAACCAAAAGAAAGTGGTGGAAAAGACTCTTCCAAATCCACCACCACCTTTTCCTCAGAGACTGAAGAAGAAGGCTGATGACACCAGGTTTAGTAAATTCATGACCATGATGAAACAGCTGACTATTAATGTGCCTTTGGTGGAGGCACTGGAGCAGATGCCAGGGTACGCCAAATTCATGAAGTACCTTTTGAAAAAGAAAAGGGCAGCAAGTTATGAACTGCCAGATAATGTTCATCATTGCAGTGCAATTGCCATGAGATCTTTAGTACAGAAAAAAGCGGATCCTGGTGCTTTCACTATTCCTTGCACAGTTGGATCCTTGGATTTTGCGAAGGCATTGTGCGATTTGGGGGCTAGCATCAATTTGATGTCGCTATCTATTTATAAACAGTTGGGGTTGGGCGATCCTACACCAACCAATATGCGGCTTGTGATGGCAGATAGGTCGGTAAAATGACCTGTTGGTATCTTACATGATGTATTAGTGAAGGTTTCAACCTTTATTTTTCCCGCAGACTTTCTTATTTTGGATTGCGAGGTGGATTTTGAGGTGCCTATAATCTTGGGTCGACCTTTCCTTGCAACAAGAAGTGTGCTTATTGATTTACGAGCAAATGAGCTTTTATTTCAGATGAATAACGAAGTGGTACATTTTGATGTAGGCAAATCAATGAAGCAGCCCAAAGATATGAATATGTTCTCTATAGTTGATGTTCATTATGAGGATGAGAAGGAATTATCTTTAGAGAAGCAGCTTACTGTTAAGCCATTGGCTGTTGTGCTTATAAACTTTGAGCGTGAGGATGTTGAAGAGAACGAAGAAACTATTCGTGCTTTGACAGGAATGGGGTCGTATTCATATGACCCCAAAAAGCTGGACCTTGACCTTAAGAATCGACCCTCACCACCGGTGAAGCCACCAGATATCTTGATGAAGTCTAAGTAATCGAGATAACTATGTCATGCCGCGACAATAAATCAAGCGCTACATGGGAGGCAACCCATCATTAGGAGTTTGTTTCGTTAGGATTTTGTTTTTGATAAAAAAAAGTTCAAAAAGAAGAGTCGAGTCACGACCAAAACTAAGGCGCTCGGTGGGAGGCAACCCATCCTTCTAATCATTTTTGTTGTTTTTTATTAAGTGTAGGTGCAAGATATACAAAGGAGGAGATTAGTCCCAAATTTTGATTTGAAAGTGAGCCATGCTAAAGGTGGTAAGTGAGGAATGATAGAGCAAAGGTTATAGGTTAGGCATTGCCTATGCCAATCTAGGCAACGGACAAGGCAATGCCTATGCCATTGCCTATGCTCACTGCCTCACATAGGCAATGGACAAGGCAAGGCCTATACCAATGTAGGCAATACGATTGGTGTTGCCTATGCCATTATCTATGCTCACTGCCTCACATAGGCAATGCCATAGGCGCCACCTATGCCAATCTAGGCGATAGGCAAGGCGCCGCCTATGCCAATCTAGGCGATAGGCAAGGCTCCGCCTATGCCTATCTAGGCATTGCTAAAGGCGCCGCCTATGCTAAGCATAGGCAAAGCATTAGGCGCCGCCTACTTATCCTTTTTTGCCTCCTAACCCGATTGTACATGGATCAAACCCGACCCATGGCTTAGCCTTTAAATAGATCATCAACCTTAGAACACAATTTGGAGGAACCTCTCGATGATGACGTGACGACTGACGATGATCACCGACTGCCAGACTCAGATGTGGAGGACAACTCTGATGACGACGACTTTATTGATGATTCCAACGCAGGGGGTATGACCCCAGACATAGAAGAGGAGTCCGACTAATCATTTTTCCTTATTTATTTCCACTGAGGACAGTGTGTCCCATCTAAGTGTGGGGTGCGGGTATATATCTGATGTATTGTATTTCTTTGCCTACATTTATTCTTGTTTGTTTGAATTAGTAGTTAGTTAGTTAGTTGTAATTAGTTAGTAGATTTTAGATGTTGCATGAAATTGTTCTGATAGACGGCATGGTATTATAACAAGAGTTTGTGCTAAATCATTGCTATTGAGACGCTTAGGCTCTAAGTTCTGATTCACCGTGTGATAAATTGTTGTGGTTTAATTCATTCACCTGTTGGGTCAAGAATCTATAATTCCCCCAATGAAGTTGACCATGTGCCTTGTGTGTGAGAGGTTATTGTATATTCTTTGTTGTGACTGATGCTAGAACTTGCCTGGTGTGTGTGTGAAGCGAAATAAAGAATGTGAGTTTAGGAGATGATTTAGGCATTTCTTTGGCAGCCTGAAATAGTTTACCTTTTTTTTTATACCTACCTTTGTACATTGTCCTAGTGAACCCCCTTTGAGCCTTTAGCTATTTTCTTTGACAGCCTCATATGTAGCCTAATCCATTTTTTTCAAGACCATAATTTGATCCAAACTCCTAAGCACTGTAAAATTATAGAATCATGTGGAAAAATAAAAGGAGAATGGTGAAAGTGATGCCTCAGGGTGTATTGGTACTTGAAATTGTTGTGAAAAAAAGTGGCTATTATAGGGATGCTTGCTTAATATTAAAAAAAAAAAAAAAAAATTTAGAAAAACAAAAAGATAGTTGTGTTTATGATTGAATAACAAAATAGGTGAAAAGGGGTTGGTAGATGAAAGAGAGGTAAAGTGGTTGTTAAAAGATAGTGTAAATGGCATAATGTAGTGTATTAAAGCGCTTAGGGAACATAGTCACTATTTCTGGCCAAAATAGTCCTACCTGTCCCTTAGCCTACATTACAACCTGTAAAGACCTATTTGATCCTAAGCTTAGCATTCTGCTATTAGTGGAGAATTATACTAAGGGAAAGCCTATGGTCATCAGTTGCAATATAAGAATTCCTTGTAAAAGTGAGCGCAAGGAAAATCTTATACCCATGTTTCGAAAAATGCAAAAATATGAGTGTTTATGGGTGATATCTTTTGTGAGCACACATGGTTGATGATTGTTGGGTGGTTTTAAATGATTCTTTGTTTCTTAACTTGTGTATAACGAATTGAACACCCTAATGAGTCTATGTTGGAGGCTGAGTTGTTTCTAGTAATGATCAAGAAACCTACTCTCTGTTAATAATTGTCATGCATATCTTATTGAAACTTTTTGTGTTGTTATTGTGAAATTCTAGTTAGGTGTTTGCATGGATGTAATATTTTGTTCGAGGACAAACAAAGCTTTAAGTGTGGGGTGGTGATGTTGGGCGTATTTATACGTCTAAGCACCATAATTTACCCATGTTTTGGCTACGTTTTGAGGATAAAATATATAATTCTTGCACTTTTAGTCCATTTTCCTTTAAGTGAGCTGACCTATGTGATTAGCATGTTTTCAGGTACTAATGATGAAGATTTCAGCACTTTGTGGACCTGTGGGCAGCAAAGAAAAACTTCACATAAGAGGGAAGGCAGCTATTGGACTGAAAGTGATGCATGGGAACTTTTTCCCGGGCAAACCCAGTATTTTTAAATACTTAAGGATGCAGTAGCAACTTATTAGACAAGGATGCTATTAAAAACCTTATTGCTGAATTTTTCAGCATTATTATCATTCGACATTATTCATAATTCACGTTGGAAGATTTTGTACGAGTTTTCAGAATAGAAAACGGCTCACTTGAGCAACGGAGAAAGAAAACACGTTTCATCTCCATATCCGAGATTTCTCTAAGTTTTGGTATGATGATGATGTCTACTTTGATTTCCATTGTATTCATGAGTAGCTAAACTTATCTGTTAGGGTTATGGAAACCTTGTAAGATACTATCTATTACTATGAGTTTGTGAATTCTTGATGTTTTATGCTACTTATATCATTACGCTCTTCATTTTGATTGAATTCTTATGGTTGAAACATAGAGAATACGCCATTATAGCATTAACTTGTTCGAGAGAAATTTTACATGTTTGGAAAAGAGAGTGTGACAAGGAAATAGGGTTTCCAACCTCTATTTACACGTTAATGCCTTAACCGGATTAACTTCTTGGGGAATTTGTACCATTTGTTATACACTTTAGGCTCGAGAGAGCTAAAGCGAAATAAATCCTTAATGGTTGAGAAACACTTGGATTTAGAATTAGAATATGATTCTCTATAAGTGCATGCATGTCTAAATTTCGTGTTACTCATAGTTAATAGAGAAGTAGAACTTATAAGGTGGACATAACCCTAACTTATCAATCTCTGTGATTAAATCTTACTATGCAAATTGTTCCATCGTTACTTTGATAATATTAGTTCACGCCTAAACCAAACCCCCCTTTTGTCCTTAGAATTTTCGACCAACAGTCTACTAATAATTGCTACACTTAGTGACCAGAGTATTCCCTATGGGATTCAACACCCAACCCAGTTGGGTTCTATATTTGACAGCGACCGCTTACACTTTCTAACGAGAGTTGTAATTTGGGCGTATCAAATTTTGTGCGGGTATATGTCTGCTATATTGTATTTCTTTGCCTACATTTATTCTTGTTTGTTTGAATTAGTAGTTAGTTAGTTAGTTGTAATTAGTTAGTAGATTTTAGATGTTGCATGAAATTGTTCTGATAGACGGCATGGTATTATAACAAGAGTTTGTGCTAAATCATTGCTATTGAGACGCTTAGGCTCTAAGTTGTGATACACTGTGTGATAAATTGTTGTGGTTTAATTCATTCACCTGTTGGGTCAAGAATCTATAATGCCCCCAATGAAGTTGACCATGTGCCTTGTGTGTGAGAGGTTATTGTATATTCTTTGTTGTGACTGATGCTAGAACTTGCCTGGTGTGTGTGTGAAGCGAAATAAAGAATGTTAGTTTAGGAGATGATTTAGGCATTTCTTTGGCAGCCTGAAATTGTTTACCTTCTTTTTTTCTTTTATACCTACCTTTGTACATTGTCCTAGTGAACCTCCTTTGAGCCTTTAGCTATTTTCTTTGGCAGCCTCATATGTAGCCTAATCCATTTTTTTTCAAGACCATAATTTGATCCAAACTCCTAAGCGCTTTAAAATTGTAGAATCATGTGGAAAAATAAAAGAAGAATGGTGAAAGTGATGCCTCAGGGTGTATTGGTACTTGAAATTGTTGTGAAAAAGAGTGGCTATTATAGGGATGCTTGCTTAATATAAAAAAAACAGAAAAAATATATATAAAAAATAAAATAAAAAATTTAGAAAAACAAAAAGATAGTTGTGTTTATGATTGAATAACAAAATGGGTGAAAAAGGGTTGGTAGATGAAAGAAAGGTAGAGTGGTTGTTAAAAGATAGTGTAAATGGCATATTGTAGTGTATTAAAGCGCTTAGGGAACATAGTCACTAATTCTGGCCAAAATAGTCCTACCTGTACATTAGCCAACATTACAACCTGTAAAGACCTATTTGATCCTAAACTTAGCAGTCTGATATTAGTAGAGCATTACACTAAGGGCAAACCTATGGTCATCAGTTGCAATATAAGAATTCTTTGTGAGAGCGAGAGCAAGGAGAGTCTTATACCCATGTTTCGAAAAATGCAAAACTATGAGTGATTATGGGTGATATCTTGTGTGAGCACACATGGTTGATGGTTGTTGGGTAGTTTTATATGTTTCTTTGTGGCTTAACTTGTGGATACGAATAAACCATCCTAATGAGTCTATGTTGGAGGTTGAATTGTTTCTAGTAGTGATCGAGAAACCTACTCTTTGTTAATGATTGTTGTGCATGCCTTGTTGAAAATTTCGTGTTGCTAATGTGAAATTCTAGTTAGGTGTTTGCATGGATGTAATATTTTGTTCGAGGACAAACAAAGCTTTAAGTGTGGGGTGGTGATGTTGGGTGTATTTACACGCCTAAGCACCATAATTTACCCATGTTTCAGCTAAGTTTTGAGGATAAAATATATAATTCTTGCACTTTTAGTTCATTTTCCTTTAAGTGAGCTGACCTATGTGATTAGCATGTTTTCAGGTACTAATGATGAAGATTTCAGCACTTTGTGGACCTGTGGGCAACAAAGGAAAACTTCACATAAGAGGGAAGGCAGCTTTTGGACTGAAAGTGATGCATGGGAACATTTTCCCGGGCAAACCCAGTATTTTTAAATACTTAAGGATGCAGTAGCAACTTATTAGACAAGGATGCTATTAAAAAACTTATTGCTGAATTTTTCAGCATCATTATCATTCGATTATTATTGACAATTCACGTTGGAGGATTTGGTACGAGTTTTAAGAACAGAAAATGGCTCACTTGAGCAACGGAGAAAGAAAACACGTTAATCTCCATAGCCGAGATTTCTCTAAGTTTTGGTATGATGATGATGTCTACTTTGATTTCTGTTGTATTCATGAGTTGCTAAACTTATCTGTTAGGGTTATGGAAACCTTGTAAGATACTATCTATTACTATGAGTTTGTGAATTCTTGATGTGTTATGCTACTTATATCATTACTCTCTTCGTTTTGATTGAATTCTTATGGTTGCAAACATAGAGAATACGCCATTATAGCATTAACTTGTTCGAGAGAAAAGTTACATGTTTAGAAAAGAGAGTGTGACAAGGAAATAGGATTTCCAACCTCTATTTACACGTTAATGCCTTAACCGGATTAACTTCTTGGAAAATTTGTACCATTTGTTATACACTTTAGGCTCGAGAGAGCTAAAGCGAAATAAATCCTTGATGGTTGAGAAACACTTGGATTTAGAATTAGAATACGATTCTCTATAAGTGCATGCATGTCTAAATTCCGCGTTACTCATAGTTAATAGAGAAGTAGAACTTATAAGGTGGACATGACCCTAACTTATCAATCCCTGTGATTAAATCTTACTACGCAAATCGTTCCATCGTTATTTTGATAATATTAGTTCACGCCTAAACCAAACCCCCCTTTTGTCCTTGGAATTTTCGACCAACAGTCTACTAATAATTGCAACACTTAGTGACCAGAGTATTCCCTATGGGATTAGACATCCAACCCAGTTGGGTTCTATATTTGATAGCGACCGCTTACACTTTCTAACGAGAGTTGTAATTTGGGCGTATCAAAAAAAAAAAAAAAAAAGGTAAACAATTTCAGGCTGCCAAAGAAAAGCCTAAATCATCTCCTAAACTCACATTCTTTATTTTGATTCACACACCAGGAAAGTTCTAGCATCAGTCACAACAAAGAATATACAATAACCTCACACACACAAGGCACATGGTCAACTTCATTGGGGGCATTATAGATTCTTGACCCAACAGGTGAATGAATTAAACCACAACAATTTATCACATAGTGAATCACAACTTAGAGCCTAAGCGTCTCAATAGCAATGATTTAGCACAAACTCTTATTATAATACCATGCCGTCTATCAGAACAATTTCATGCAACATCTAAAATCTACTAACTAATTACAACTAACTAACTAACTACTAATTCAAACAAACAAGAATAAATGTAGGCAAAGAAATACAATACAGCAGACATATATCCGCACCCCACACTTAGACGGGACATACTGTCCTCAGTGGAAATAAATAAGGAAAACCTGATTAGTCGGACTCCTCTTCTATGTCTGGGGTCATACCCCCTGCGTTGGAATCATCCACAGAGTCGTCGTCATCAGAGTTGTCCTCCACATCTGAGTCTGGCAGTCGGTGATCATCGTCAGTCGGCACGTCATCATCGAGAGGTTCCTCCAAATTGTGTTCTAAGGTTGAGGATCTATTTAAAGGCTAAACCATGGGTCGGGTTTGATCCATGTACAATCGGGTTAGGAGGCAAAAAGGATAAGTAGGCGGCGCCTAATGCTTTGCCTATGCTTAGCATAGGCGGCGCCTTTAGGAATGCCTAGATAGGCATAGACGGCGCCTTGCCTATCGCCTAGATTGGCATAGGTGGCGCCTTGCCTATCGCCTAGATTGGCATAGGCGGCGCCTATGGCATTGCCTATGTGAGGCAGTGAGCATAGGCAATGGCATAGGCGGCGCCTATAGCATTGCCTACATTGGTATAGGCCTTGCCTTGTCCATTGCCTATGTGAGGCAGTGAGCATAGGCAATGGCATAGGCATTGCCTTGTCCGTTGCCTAGATTGGCATAGGCAATGCCTAACCTATAGTCTTCGCTCCATCATTCCTCACTTAGCACCTTTAGCATGGCTCACTTTCAAATCAAAATTTGGGACTAATCTCTTCCTTTGTATATCTTGCACCTACACTTAATCAAAAACAACAAAAATGATTAGAAGGATGGGTTGCCTCCCATCGAGCGCCTTAGTTTTGGTCATGGCTCGACTCTTCTTTTTGAACTTTTATTTATCAAAAACAAAATCCTAATGAAACAAACTCCTAATGATGGGTTGCCTCCCATATAGCGCTTGATTTATTGTCGCGGCACGACATAGTTATCTTGATTACTCAGACTTCATCAAGATATCTGGTGGTTTCGCCGGTGGTGAGGGTCGATTCTTAAGTTCAAGGTCCAGCTTCTTCGGGTCATATGAATACGACCCCATTCCTGTCAAATCACGGATAGTTTTTTCGTTCTCTTCAACATCCTCACGCTCAAAGTTCAAAAGCACAGCAGCCAATGGCTCAACAGTAAGCTGTTTCTCTAAAGATAATTCCTTCTCATCCTCATAATGAACATCAGCTATAGAGAACACATTCATATCTTTGGGTTGCTTCATTGATTTGCTTAGATCAAAACGTACCACTTCGTCATTCATCCGAAATAAAAGCTCATTTGCTCGTAAATCAATAAGCACACTTCCTGTTGCAAGGAAAGGTCGACCCAAGATTATGGGCACCTCAAAATCCACATCGCAATCTAAAATAACTAAGTCTGCAGGAAAAATGAAGGTAGAAACCTTCACTAATACATCATGTATGATACCAACAGGTCGTTTTACCGACCTATCTGCCATCACGAGCCGCATATTGGTTGGTGTAGGATCACCCAACCCCAACTGTTTATAAATAGATAGTGGCATCAAATTAATGCTAGCCCCCAAATCGCACAATGCCTTAGCAAAATCTAAAGATCCAACTGTGCAAGGACTAGTGAAAGCACCCGGATCTGCCTTTTTCGGTAATAAAGACCTCGTGGCAATTGCACTGCAATGATAAATATTATCTGGCAGTTCATAACTTGCTGCCCTTTTCTTTTTCAAAAGGTACTTCATGAATTTGGCGTACCCTGGCATCTGCTCCAGTGCCTCCACCAAAGGCACATTAATAGTCAGCTGTTTCATCATGGTCATGAATTTACTAAACCTGGTGTCATCAGCCTTCTTCTTCAGTCTCTGAGGAAAAGGTGGTGGTGGATTTGGAAGAGTCTTTTCCACCACTTTCTTTTGGTTTTTCTTCCGATTATCAATCTTTTCAGGCTGGTGACATCTAGGTGTAGTGTCATGAACGTTCTTATTCTGATTTTCAGCTTTTACAGAATCATCACAATCTGCTTCAATAACATTCTCTTCTGTATTATCAACCACCTGCTTGCCTTTGGATGGATTTTCCAACACCTTACCACTCCTGGTAGTAATAGCCATACATGATCCATCATTCCGTGGATTTTGCACAGTGTTACTAGGTAAAGTGATAGCTTTTCTTTGATTGAATGTCGCTGATAGTTGACTCATTTGTTGTTCCAGCTGTTTTATTGTAGTGGAATGCGAGTCAACCAATTGATTTATTGAGGACAAATCATTTTTTACCTCAGCTAGTCCCGTGTTGGTTTCCTCCACTCATTTCAAAAGCTTGGCCATTATGTCCTCCATGGACATCTTCCCAGAACTAGTTGCAACAGCTTCACGATTTCCAGGAGGGACATACAAACCACTCATGTCAGTCTTATTCTTGAATTCGGATTTTTCATAATAGTTCCGACCTTGGTTTCCTTGGGAATTGCCTCGGAAACCCCCCTGATTATTCAAATAATTCGCTTCCTCCTCAGAATCAGATTTATCTCTACCCTGTGATACAACAGCCTTGACCTTTTCTGTCTTCGCTGATAATAAATGCTTGGTAAGAAGGTCCATCTGTGTTTTCATGTGAGCCATATCTTGATCACGTTCCTCTTTTCTTCCCCTTTGTTCTGTTGTTATGCCAGTAGATACAGTAGAGCTTGCTACCTCAGAATCCCTGGTATGCCAAGCTCTACTCTGCTTTGTCATACGATCCAGCATATCACCAGCCTCAATAAAAGTAAGGTCCATGAATGACCCACTTGCAGCATTATCAACCACTGGCTTAGTCACCGAGTTCAACACCCTGTATAATATTTCCATCAAGTGGATGTTGGTCATCGGATGATTTGGGCACCGCATAAGCTTCTTCTTGAACCTCTCCCATGTTTCGTGGAGAGCTTCAGTTGGAAGCTGTCGAAAATTACTGATCTCATCTCGTAACTGTGCTCTCTTGGATGGCGAAAAGAATCTTTCTAGGAAAGCGTCTTTCAGTTGCCTCCAATTAGTAATAGAGTCAGGAGTCAGCCCGTTCAACCATAGAGTTGCCTCTCCAGATAGAGACAATGGAAATAAGCGCAGTCGAATTGCATTCTGTCCAACTCCTGGATTGTCAAACGACTTGCATGTTGAGATAAAGTTGATCAGATGCATATTCGGATCATCGCCTGCAAGTCCACCAAATAACCCTTTGAGTTGCAATAGCTGGATCATGGTGCTAGTGATATTGAACTTGGCTCCGGGTGCCAAGGGCGGAGGTATAATAGCCCCTGTGTCACCAGCCTCGTCCAAGTCGTCATCATCATCATCAAAAGCGGTTTTCACAGCTCGGCGTTCAGGTCTCATTCTCGCTTGATGATCTCTGTTGACATTCCTGTTCACTGGTGCAGCCACATCATCTGCACGCCTTGGATTTAATAACTCATCATCACCCAGGTCCTCATCATCAGGATTTGGTACCCGACCTGGGTTATCAGCATTCTGTTGATTTACTTGTGTAACTGCCTATGCAGCTAATCTAGCCTGCTCCTGTTGAGCAGCTATCCTTTTAGGGTCTCTCTGCGCATCCATTCTGCCAATGAGTTGTGATTCAGGATTTATAGGTAATAATGGTTGACCAGATCTTCGTGTATTTGGCATACACTCCACTAAACCTGAACAAAACAAAAACAACAAACAAAAAGTAAAATTCAAGAATCTTTGACCAAAGGGTCTATTAACTATCACAAACTTAGTTGACAATCGTATTCCCCGGCAACGGCGCCAAAATTTGATACGCCTAAATTACAACTCTCGTTAGAAAGTGTAAGCGGTCGTTGTCAAACATAGAACCCAACTGGGTTGGGTGTTGAATCCCACAGGGAATACTCTGGTCACTAAGTGTTGCAATTATTAGTAGACTGTTGGTCGAATAATCCAAGGACAAAAGGGGGGTTTGGTTTAGGCGTGAACTAATATTATCAAAGTAACGATGGAATGATTTGCGTAGTAAGATTTAATCACAGAGATTGATAAGTTAGGGTTATGTCCACCTTATAAGTTCTACTTCTCTATTAACTATGAGTAACGCGGAATTTAGACATGCATGCACTTATAGAGAATCATATTCTAATTCTAAATCCAAGTGTTTCTCAACCATCAAGGATTTATTTCGCTTTAGCTCTCTCGAGCCTAAAGTGTATAACAAATGGTACAAATTCTCCAAGAAGTTAATCCGGTTAAGGCATTAACGTGTAAATAGAGGTTGGAAACCCTATTTCCTTGTCACACTCTCTTTTCCAAACATGTAACTTTTCTCTCGAACAAGTTAATGCTATAATGGCGTATTCTCTATGTTTGCAACCATAAGAATTCAATCAAAACGAAGAGAGTAATGATATAAGTAGCATAACACATCAAGAATTCACAAACTCATAGTAATAGATAGTATCTTACAAGGTTTCCATAACCCTAACAGATAAGTTTAGCTACTCATGAATACAACGAAAATCAAAGTAGACATCATCATCATACCAAAACTTAGAGAAATCTCGGCTATGGAGATGAAACGTGTTTTCTTTCTCCGTTGCTCAAGTGAGCCGTTTTCTGCTCTCAAAACCCGTACAAAAATCCTCCAACGTGAATTCAATAATAATCGAATGATAATGATAATTGTAATGATGCTGAAAAATTCAGCAATAAGGTTTTTAATAGCATCCTTGTCTAATAAGTTGCTACTGCATCCTTAAGTATTTAAAAATACTGGGTTTGCCCAGGAAAAAGTTCCCATGCATCACATTCAGTCCAAAAGCTTCCTTCCCTCTTATGTGAAGTTTTCCTTTGCTGCCCACAGGTCCACAAAGTGCTGAAATCTTCATCATTAGTACCTGAAAAATATGCTAATCACATAGGTCAGCTCACTTAAAGGAAAATGGACTAAAAGTGCAAGAATTATATATTTTATCCTCAAAACTTAGCCAAAACATGGGTAAATTATGGTTCTTAGAAGTATAAATACGCCCAACATCAACATTCTAAGAGAACCGTCTTTCTTGCGTACAAAAAGAACTAGAGTGCCTCATGGGTAAACACTGTGCCTGATGAAACCCTTATCTAAGAGATCCTTTAATTGATCTTTTAGTTCCTTAAGCTCAACTGGACACATCCTATAAGATGGAATACAGCTAGGCTAGGTATCTAGAACCAGATCCATTCCGAAGTCTATCTCCCATTCGAGGGAAACTCCAGGAAAATCCTCTGGAAAAACATCTGGAAATTCTCTTACTACTGAAACCGACTCGAGACTCGAGGTTTCAAAATTTGAGTCCTTGACATGGAAAAAATGGTAAATACACCCCTTAGATATCATCTTTCTTGCCTTAAGATAGAAAACAAGCTGACCCTTAAGCATAGAAGTACTACCCCTCCATTCGATAACTATTTTATTAGGAAACTGGAACTAGAAAATTCTATTCCTAAGTCAACTGAGGCATAACATGAGTTGAGCCAATCCATGACGAAAATGACATCAAAATCAGTCATTTATAACTCAACAAGGTCAATTGAAGTAACTTTTGGGGACACTGTGATCAAGCAGTTTTTGTATACTCATCTGGCTACTATAGACTTACCCACTAGGGTAGACACTGATAAAGGATTGACACCAAAGTATATATCTATATAGGGAATCACAAAAGAAAGTGAAACTCCAGGGTCTAACAAAGCATAAGCATACAGATGGAAAACTTGCAATGTAATTGTAACCACATCAGAAGAACTCTCTTGCTCATGACGAGTCTCGAGAGCATACAGTATGTTCTGGCACTACCCACTGGTGGCACTGGAGGTGGCACCATGCTGAGTTGGGTGACCTGATGGTGCTGCTGAAGAATTTGCCTGGCCGTGTGAGAGATTATTTCTACCCTTCCACATGCCAACAGGGCAATTCCTTACCCTATGGCCTAATTTTCCACATCCAAAACACACATCACTGCCTGTCCTACATTCACCCTAATGATTCTTACCACACTTTCTACAGAGCAGATTGGTATGACCACTTTTCACACTACCCTAGGACTTAGAGCCTGGCGCTCTATAACGACTGGCTTGCCTGAATTTAGGCATAGGCACACTAGCTAAAGATGGATATGGGGCCAAAAATTTTGGATAGAACTGGGAACCGTTACCGTCTTCTGACCTTGTCTGAGAAAAGTTAAAACAACCTGTTCTGGCCCTCTTATTATTTTATTCTTTTTCATTAAGTTTCTCCTCCTTAATCTGCTGAGCATGTACCGTAAGTCTAGAAAGGTCCATCTCCTTAATCAACATGGAAGTCCTACACTCCTTAACCACACTATTAGACACAACAGATACAAACTTACTTATCTTGGATCTAGAGTCAGCCACTATAGTAGAAGCATACCTCACCAACTGAGTGAACTTGAGTGCGTACTCCTTTACACTCATGCTACCCTGCTTAAAATTTATGATCTCCTAAACCTTAGCTTTCCTAAACTCTAGTGGGAAGAACCTGCATAAGAAAGTCGTGGCAAAATCCTCCCACTTTATCGGCCCTGCCTCAACACCTCTGCTCTCCTTCCACTGCTTGAACTAGGTGTGAGCTACTCCCTGTAACTGGTAAGCAACTAAGTCTAAACTCTCACTCGAAGTGACACCCATGATGCAAGTCACCTTCTTACAGTATCCAAAAACTCTTGCGGATCCTCCTCAGACTTGGATCCATAAAATAAAGGGGGATTCATCCAAGTAAGAGACATGATCGTTCAGGGGATCTTCTTGAATAGATGGTGGTGCGGTAGGATCCCAGTTACTTCTTTCGTTGTTTCTCCTAGGAGGCATTGTCCGTAAACAGAATAAAGGATGAGTTAAAAAAACTAATTCAATAGAGATCATGCTCTTTCGTACGATATGAATACTGAAAGAAGAAAAACTTTCTTAAAAATATCTCGTAGCCTCTTGTCCATAAGTGTGGCGCGTTTTACACCCATGCACGAGACTCTACTCAATGCGGCTTTAAGACTCCCTAGGACACTTTATAACTTTAGGCTTTGATACCATGTTTTGTCACGACCTGAGACTACCCCCTAGTCATAATACGATGCTTAAGAACACAAGGGCCCTAAGCTAACCCATGATTTGTACCTGCTATGAGCACTGAATAAAGATAATAAAACCACGTGTGAGGAAGATAAATTGATAAAATACTGCCAACTAAAGAATTGGAATATATATAAAACAACAATATCTGATAAATATTGGAAACTAGACTATTTGTCTAAAATAACTGAATAAACTGAAAACCAATTAAGTGTCTGTATGTTTGAAAGCCTTTTAGAATCATAAGGAGTTGATTGAACAGACCCCCAACTAACTTCGACTGACTAAACATAAATAGATGTTGAAATAATGGTAAAATATGGCATGTCCTCGACGGAAGAAGACCCATCACTACTGTTGTTGGATAAATGTCAAATTGTCTAAGAATGATCGGGAAACTGAGCATTCAAACTTATGTTATCAGACAACATACTGCAAGAGGAGAGTATGTGGTCAGTACTTTGAATGTACTGGTACATGAGATAAGGACTAACTAAAATACATATGGCAACTAAACATGGATTCATGAACAGGTAAATTTTCACGCTATGTTATTGGCTCACAGAGACCGATAGCAAAGAAAACACTGGCTTGAGGGAACTATGCACTACTAGTATACTTTTTTTATAAAGGAACTAGGCGGGGGAGCTTACTTTACTTGCTTACCCGGAGACAAAAATCTATTAGGGTAGTCCCATTACTTAAAGTAAGATAACGAAAATCATTTTAGTAAAATCTATGCCCCTTAGCTTAGATACATAAGAGAAAAGATAGTCATGTCTGCTAACAACTGAGAATGCAAGACCAAGTATAAACATGTCCTGAAATAATCTGTAATCTAAATGACTGAATCACTGTTATCTGCATAACTGGATAACTGAAATCTGTATAACTGAACAACTGATATCTATACGCTTGGTCATGCAAACCTAAATTGACCTATTCTGAATACTACATTGAGACTGTGGGAGCTAAATACAACCGACATGCCCCAATTTGAGCTATCGGGGTCCAACTTGTAACCCTATTTAGAAGGGTGTTGGTACCTTGCTAGGGGTACCAACACATGACTGATGATGTGGATCCACAAGGCTAATGTCCCAAAAGACGAGGGTGTCATGCCTAACTGACAGGGCACCCCTCATAATCTACGGTGGCGCCGTAGGTCTGAAAATTAGGGGCTGCTACTAATGACTCATGCCTAACTGATGAGGGAGCTGTCATCCTTGCGTTCACTCGGTGCTAAGTGTTACTCCCAATTGAATGACACTAGTACTATTATTTGTTTAACATGATATGGTACTGTACTGATAAATGCTCTACATAAACATGGTAATATGAATATAATAATAAAATCATGTTCTAACTGACTTGTTACTTGGGAACAAAATCATGTAAAACACATAGGTATCGGGTGTTCATAGCCCACCAGTATTGAATGATCACAAAAATACGATAACAATGCTTAAAACAGTGGTATGAAATCATAGTTCAAAGATTCAAAACATAAGACACTTCAATAAATAAGTAAGAAACATGAATTTGAACATGGGAATGTGTTAAACATAAGAGGACAACATATTTACATGGTTTAATACATAACTTAATGATTTAGCATGAAATCACTTGAATATAACACGGGTAATTGAAATTTAAGGCATGAAATAACCTAATTTACATGGAAAAATATGTTGACATGGCTTGAATTTCAATTTCTAAAAAGACATGGATTAAATTTATGATTCACATGGATAATTTCACAAAAGAAGATTAAAAATCCATATTTGAATAAAAAGGAAATTTGGGGATTCAATGGCTGGAAGGAACCCATTGATAAATACCCTACATATCTTGAATTTCTTGACTTGGGAAGAAGACTTGCACTGTGGGACTAGAGAGATGACTTGGTGAGGGAAACCCTAATCTTGATGGTCTTAAAGATAGGAGAAGGTAAGTGTCGTTAATTAATTGGAAAGAGGAGGAAAATAACGCCTATTTGAGGGCTATAGGTCGTGGTTGGGAGTTATAAGAGGGAAAAATACCAAAAATCCCTTTAACTGAACATTACAGAAATTAATTGTCAGTCTTCACGACTCAACCTTACGACTCGTATGTTAGGGTACGACTAGGACCATCAACTCGTAAGCTAGGCGGAATCAAATATGGTGTATACTGATCATCATACGAGTTGTAATGTACGACTAATGACATCTCCATACGACTTTAGCCCCCCACTCGTATCTTGGACAAAATCTTAGGGAGCCTATACTTCTAATCTCACAACTTCACTTCATACGACTCGTATGGTGTATGAAAGACTCAAGGACATGAGTCGTACCTTGAACAGAATGTTAACCAATTCACACTGTCTTGGATACGACTACAACATATGACTCGTATGTTGTATGTACAACTTAAAGGCATGGGTCGTATGTAGTACAGTAGCTTTTAGACACGAGGTATTACAATGGTCAAGGTGACTTAAGCACCAATGTATACAATATGGGGGACTCAAACCTTCCATTCATATATCTATTCGGGGGACTCGAACCTCCCGATCATATAGACATCCGCATTGGCTAGCACGGTTTTCAGTGTTAGTCCTTCAGACTCCACTTTCACGGCCCGAATACATATCCCATTTTAAAGCCTAATTTAAAGCATTCATTACACATATACACAACTATTAATCCAATTACTTAACAAAGGTATCCCGTTGGTATCGTCATACCCACCTCACTTGCAAGCGTACAACATATCATAACCATTATTAATTAACTTTTGGACTCTAACTATTGTCTAAACCAAGACATCAATTAAATTCAATATTTAGGAACTTGAACCCATTTAGCCAATTAAACCACCAAGGTTACAATTTCAAAACAATTTTTGGCCAACAAGGCCTTCATAAAATTATTTACCAATCATCAACATTCATAGGCCAATGCCTTAGTCCAAACATAATTCATATGTGACAAGATTCTTCCCATTGACATTTTCACAAACAAGTTGAGGGGATACCATTATCAAACCATTATTCAAAGCCAAAAAAAAAACATGACTCATTCATTAAACCACAATTATCATGCACCCACATATGCAAAACTATTATCAAAACATGTATAGTCATAATTTAAAACATGAGAAGATAATACTCAACATTATGCATTCAAACCCTCAACCATGGTTTTCAAAACCACCATTAATGAATCATGAACAATGTTTAGAACACATGATTTTTATGAACTAACAATGAAGGAAGAGTCACATACCTGAGTTATGAGGATTCACGGAGAGATTTTGATCTTTAACCCCTAGATGATCACCTTGAAGAAATCCTAGCCCAATCCCCTCTCTCAGTTTCAAGTTACTTGGCTCGTATTGATTTGTCACACCCCTTAAGAATTTTAATCAAAGGTGCATTTTATTAAATTAACTATATTAATGATGCCTTGAACTCTAAATTTGACTACAATTACTTTATATAGTTATTTAGTACTAAGGATAGAAAAGAAAAAAATATAATAAAATGTTTTTGATTTTATAAATTATACAAGTAGATTCAAACAACTATTTTTAATATAGAGATCAAGTAATATGAAATGAAGAGAGTAGTTGTTAACTTTCAGAACTTACAAATAAACCCCTACAATTTTTAATTATTAATTTGATTATTACGTATTTTACTGAAGTGTAATTGCTTATTTTCAGTTAGTCTTTCCCTCTCTCGTGCAAAATAAAGGCTATTTATACTTATTTGGAGCTTACCTATGCAAATCCCTTAATTAAAATAGTGAGAAGTCTAACTTTTAGCATATGGGAAAAAATTGTCTAATTGAAATAAATTATATATTTATATTTACTGATTACAGGTGTAATATCAGAAATGGCCAAATGAGTGTTAATATTTCTCACATTGCTACTTGTGAAAATCTTCCTCTACTATAACTCAAATTATGTGGGCCTATTAAAATAACTTATTTCAGAAATTGGGCCGAAGTAAGTTTCTCATGGGCCTTGAATGAGTCCACTAATTTAGATTGTTTTTCTTTGGGTGCACCTTTACAGAAAGCAGAAACTAGAAAGCTCTACTTCAAAATTCTGAATTTTGGAACCGAATTTCATTTATCTATTTGAAATGTAATTTATTTATTTTTTTTTGGGGGGGGGTCTATACCAATCCAAAAGGGCTAAAATATTTTGGTGCCAATATTTTTCTGATAAATGTTTTTACCAATTTATCCAAAATGGCTAAAATATTTTGGTGCCAATATTTTTCTGATATATGTTTTTACCAATTTACCACTTTACCACTTTTAAGCAAATGTTTGTAAAGAGTTTCTCTTTGAAAAGCAGTTTTTTTAAAATTAAAAATTGGTAAGTGGAGTAGTGTTTGAAAAAAAGTTATTGTCTATCTAAAAGATACCAAGTTTAATTTAATGGCAGATAAACTGTATATGTGAAAACAATCCGGAAATTAGGATTTTTATTAAGTGGTTTAACATATAAACAAGTATGTATACGAGAAATCAAGGAAAATCAACATCTTAAAATTATCTTTATTTTTTATATATAGTATAATTTTTTTTTATGAAGATGATTCGAATGAACCCCTTATAATATCGTCGTAGTTTAACCCGGAGGAAACTAAATGGCAGGAGGCGGAGAAACATTCACTAATACAAAATAATTCTGACAGGAATTTTTGGTATGACATTCTTATTTTACAGTAGTTGATTTTGAAGAAATTCAGTTTGGAAAAATCCCAACATTTGCCATTAATTCAAATGATGGTAAACGTAGACATATTATTCATCAATAAATAGAAGTATTCATTCTATAAAATAAATACACTGCTACTATTCTACAAACTCACGTGAATAATGGAGTAATAATATAGTGCTTTAATTTACATCACTTGGTCCGTTGGTCGTATTTTGGGTCCAAGGAATTTTAATTCTTTCATACTGTCTAACATGCATGTGGCCTCCTTATAATCTTATATTTATATTCTCCTACCCCTTGTTTTTTCGTGGGGAATTTAATATTTTTTCGGTATCCCATAAATTGATTTGTCCACATATCTCTACTTCTTTTTCACAACTCTGCCACCAAATTCCTAGTTCCACTTAATGTTTATGAAATTGTGGTCCCGATTCAAGACACTAAATAATTGTGTTAATTCATTAATTGAAAATTAATATGTATTAATTTATCTCAATTTATTATACGTTAAATGATACTATTATACGTATGAATTTTAAATTTTTGCATTCATATAAATCAACAAAAACAATATGTCCAATTAATTAAATTCACCCACCAAATCTGCCTTTGCCGAACACTGGAATAAGGTGTTCTTGTTTCAACCGTCTAGAATATTGATTTATCCTCATTTACTTGTCTACTCTATTTAAATGTAGTCAGTTCAAGTCAATAAAGCTGAAGAAGGAAAAATAAGGAAAAAGTGAAGGAGGATTATTATCAACATATACTGTTTGATCTACTAGTTAGCAACAAAGTCAAAATATACATATATATATATACACTATTTAGAAATTTTATATATATTTTATAAATTAGATGACCGATTGGTTATTTCAAAAAAAAAAAAAAAAAGGGGGTCAGTTTATAGTGGCTAAGTTGAACACTATAGGAGGCAGGTTCCATCGAGTTAATTAATTCTGTGATGGGTATAACGTCGAATGTTTTCTTAGCAAGGTACAGATCCAAATTAGTCGTTTTTATTCCATTTTTAATGTTAATTCAATCTTCTTATCTAACTAATTATTGAAAGGTCCACACGTTAGATGTATTAATCCACCACGTCAATTCTTCCCATGACTAATGAAGTATCCTTGCGTCCCAAATTTTCTAATTTGATTTCTCATTTTAGTTGTTTTTTTTTTCATTAATTAAGAATAGACGAAAAAAAAAATCATGTTTTACTCTTTGCATCAATTATTTTTTCTTCAAATTAAAATGTAAACATCATTTAATAGGGGTACTATGGTAAACTAGCCATGTTATTAATTATTTTTCTTAATCAATACGTCATCTCAATTTGAGACGGGGGAGTAATATTTTTCTTTCTGATTAGCTTATTGGTAAATTTCACCTCACTTCTCTACCTAAATACTTGTCTTAAAATTGATAGAATGGCACAGTTTGATATACTAAACGCACGATATATATGTGCTAGATTCGAGAGAAAGTTAGACCACATTAACTCTGTTGTGCACAACTTCACTTACCATTACTCAAAAAAATTATTTTTAGAATTTAAACATATGACTAGTGGTGCAAACTAAATTTATATAAAAGAATTCAAAAAAATATTAGGATGGCCAACCTTAAGATTTGAATTTGTGAAGCAAGTTAGACCAATTTTTGAACCCTTGAGCTTCCAGATAATAAAATCATATTATTGTAAAGAGATTCAGAAATTTACATATAATAAGGATTAAGGAATTATTTTATTCTTTTTTCGTGCTATAAATTTTTTAAATGAAAGCAATTCAATTCCCATATCTCTTGGTCACATAACTATTCATCAAAAAATAGACTAACAAAATAAATAATTAAAAATGTAGTAATCAATTTCAAATCCGTGGGACGATTCTCCATAAATTTTGGCCCCAAGAGGTGAAGAAATGATGATGATGATTTATGAAAAGAACCATACAAGAAAATGATGTTTTAATTTACTAAACCTCAGCGTCAAGCTTGGGTTTTACCAAAACTCATCATTATGTGATTACAAGCCAATTTCATAATTTGTGATAATGAAAACGACCATGACAATTAACCATAACTCCCCTACCCAAACCCCTCACCACAAACATCAAAAATAAATTAAAATAAAAACCTATTATATAATTAATGTCTATTGAAAACAACCTTTTTACCCTACTAAGGTAAAGATTAAACCTGCTTATAGCTTATCATTTTCAGATTTTATTTCTGGAACTATACTGAGCTATATTGTTGTTGTTGTACATAATTATACTTGACATGCTCAAAAGTATGATGTAGTGATGAGTAATGAAGTGAATCGAGAATTATACGGTTTCATGCTGAAATTTGTAAGGAGATAAAAATATTAATAGATGATTTCTTCTCATCTCTTCAAATTTTGTTAGAGAGGTTATCAAGTACCTAGTGACGAAGTTAGAAATTTGGTGAAGAATATGCAAATATTCTTTTTAGTTATTTAAGGGTGTGTAGATAATTTACACTCATAATAGTTAATATATATTTAACCTCAATACATCATATAATTTTTCGACGAAGGATGTGCATTAGACCACCTTTCGCCTTAGGTGCCTATGCCAGGACCTGTGCTGATAGGAGGTCGCAGATAACACGAAAAATTAGTGTAAGTGAGAAGGGCTCCGATACAAATGATTATAAAAAGAAAACATACTTTTTTGGTTGAGAAAAAGAAGAAGTCCACATATAGAACTTCACTAAAATATTTTAAGTTGGTCATCTAAGCTTTCATCTTGCTTATCCTTAAGAAAACGATATTTAGTTGGTAGGGGTTGTATCTGCATTGGTAAGTGTGATATTGCTAGCGAATATTATCCATTTTTTTGTAAGACTATATCTTAGGATTAAATTTTATGATGCAAAATAATGACGGATGTTTAGTTAAAAAAAAAAAATTGAGTAGCCAACAATGTTCCTTCAAATTAAAGGAGTGAAAATCAATATCAATCTCTAAATTAGAAAGGTGAGTCAAGAATAGGGAAGACAAAAGGGTCCACTTCTTACATCTACGTAGACATAATTCTTCTTTAATTTATGCCATGATTATAACTTTGGTTTTATAGTAAGGACCTAACTTGTATATATAAGATTTTGATAATGAAAACAGAAGATTTTGTTCTATTTGGAGTTATAGAGTGGTCCTTGTTAGCATGTTACAGCTACCATACAAAAAGAAACTACACCACTTAACCTATTGGCTATAGCTAGGCTCTTCATTATGCATGTTGGATTGAAAATGATATGAAACCTATAAAATGGAAAATTGATGAAAACCTTTAGAATAACCAAGAAATGGCATATTATGTCTAAAAAAGAAGAAATTAAAAAAAAGTTGCTTTACTAAGACCAGCATGCCCTTTTGCTTTATTTATTTTTGGGATAACTATATAACTTTATTTTATCATATTTTATGTTTTTTATGTTTTTGTATACTGCCTTGTATCTTGAGCCGGGGGTCTATCGGAAACAGCCTTTTTACCTCCTTAGAGGTAGTGGTATGGACTGCGTACACTCTAACCTCCTCAGACCCCACTTTATGGAAATATACTGGATTGTTGTTATTGGAATAACTACATAACTTAGCAAATATAGATTCTTAATTATTCTATTTAACCTAAGTTTTAATTAATTATAATTCATAACCTCCTCTTACCTATTAATTATCCTTAATTACAATTCACAGTTTCTCTCATATTTTCTCTTTTTGTGTATTTGCTATTACTCCCCTTCTTCTTCTTTTTTCATTTTTCAGTTTTTTTTCTTTTTCATTTTTTCTTTCTCTTTCTTTTTTTCTTTTTTCACTTTTTTCTTTTTTCTATTTTTCCTTTTTTTTGTTTTTCTCCTTTTTTTTGTTTTTTTTTCTATTATCTATTACTCTTTTTTTTTTGTATTTTTCTCTTTTTTTCTTTTTTTTCCTTTTCATTTTTCTCTTTGTTTTCATTTGTGCGAACTAGCAAACACAAATACAAGTGTGAACTATAAAATACAAATGTAAATTATAACATACAAATACAAGTGTGAACTGTAAAATACAAATACAAATGTAAACTATAACATATAGATACAAGTGGGAACTATCATTTGTATTTTTTAATTATTGAAAAGGAACGATTGATTTTCTTCCTACGAATACTTGTTTGTATTTATTGATACAAGTTGTATTTATTGATACAAATAAATACAATTTAAATTTTTATACAAATACAATATAATACAAATACATATTGCATTTATATATGTAAAATCATTTGTTTGTAATTGTATCTGTATCAAGTGATATTTGTTTATTACAAATGCGAATGATAATTTTGACATAAAAATACAAAACGGTACATTTGTATCAAATGATACATTACATATTTATATATTTTAGAATCAAGAAAATACAATTAATGCATTTACTTGTTTGTATACAAATGATAAACTATACATAATCACGGCTAAATACAATATGCAATCAACTTACAAATACAAATACAAAATAATTCTTTAAAATAAAAAGGTATCGATGAAAATAGAATACAAATACAAATATAATCTAAATATATAAACACAATAAAACCACAATAGAAATATAATCCAATATAATATATAGTCAATTATAAAATACAAATATAGTTCTTTAAAATACAAGTGCGAATTATATAAAATATAAATGATGGTGCGAACTATAAAATACAAATATAAATGTAAACTACAAAATACAAATACAAGCGCAAACTTTAAAATACAAATAGAAATACAGTTGTATCAATGAATACAAGAATATAAACTATGGTGTGACTACAAATACGATAAACAATTGTGGTATTTATGTTATCATCCAAGACTTGTACTCGAGTAGCCATATTTTTTGAAAATAAAAAAAATATAAAATAGAACAAAAAAATGATAAAGAAAATAAGTACAAAAAAAATCAAAGAAGAAAGAGAAATAGAAGTTAGAGATAGAAGACAGGGAGAAAAACAAGAAGAAAAAAATAAAAAAAAATAGGAAAAAATAGAAAAAAGAAGAAGATAAAACGAGAAAAACACGAAAAAAGAATATAAAAAATGAAAAAGAAAAAAATGATAGTGTTTTTGGCGAGACTAAATATGTAGTGTATTTATGTTTTTTTATGAATACATATCATTGAGTAAAAGTGAATACAACGGCTAAATAGGTATTGTATTTATATTTTATATGAATACAAACTATTGATATAATCGAATACAGTATGCGTAAATTGAATACAGCGGCTATAAATGGTAATTAAATAAAATATGGCTATAGAAGATGAATTTTTTAGCGAAATATAGCTATTTCTGAAAGATTTCCTTTATTTTTTTCTTTTCTTCTTTTTTTGGAGATGAGGAGGTGCGGAAGGGGGGGATGGGGGTGGGGACGGGGGTGTTTGGGGGAGGGTGAGGAGTGGTTTAAATTACTCTTGCACCATTTGTTTTGGGGAAATGAGTCAAATTACTCTTCTATTTTGGAAATTGGGCTAAATATACCATTTATCATACTTTTATCCTCATTGTCATATTTGGGGTTAAATTTACCCCCCTACTTTAAAAAAATAGCTAAATATATCTTTTGTCATATTTTGGACCCAAATTTACCTTCGATGTCATTCTTTTGGGTCAAATTCACCCCTGTTGTTAAGAAATTTTTTACATATACCCTTTCTTTAATAAAAAGTTCAAATCAACGTTAAATGTCATATTTCTTAAAATAAAAGACACTCTAATCTAATTCGGCAAATCCGACTCGAGCCACAAAAGAAAAGACGAATATATACCCCCCTCAGTTATGTTGATCAAATTTTTTCAACGAGATTAAACCACTGAACACAAACAAATATACCTCTCACTTAGTTCATAGATCTACATCAGTGCAAAGCTCATGAAATGACACTTAACGGTCAAATGCAATAGATTGGGTCCACTGGATATTTCTCTGGATGATTAAAATGTCTCCTTATGTGTCAATCGTGACATCTCTTTATTCGTATGTCTTTATATATAACTTGAATCTACACAATTTTTTCATCATGTCATTTGTCAGAAAACTTATCCTCTAATTCTACAATTTAGATGCACATAGAATTGCATACCAAATTTTGACATTTGAACATAACCGGAACAAAAGTAGAATTTGCAATAGACATTTTTTCTAGTTTCATATTTCTGCGTTATCCCATTTACTTTTTGTTCAATTATAAAAAACCAACCGATGTTGCACGTTGAAAGAGAAGTATATTTGTTCATTGAAAAAATTCGACCAACAGAATTGAGGAAGAGTTATATTTATTTTTGTATATTTTTTTAGGTCGGATCAGGTGGTTTAGATTAGGGTATGTTTTATTTTTTAAAAAATGAGTCACTTAACGTTGGGGTTTTCTGTTAAAAGAAGGGTACATGTGAAAAGTTTATTTATAATGAGGGTAAATTTGACCCTAATGTATGACATCGAGGGTAAAGTTGGCCTCCTGATATGACAGTAAGGGTAAATTTGATCTCAAAGTATGATAAAGGATATTTAATCATTATTTTAAAGTAGAGGGGTCAATTTGACCCTTTTCCTTTATTTTTTATTGAGTTAAGCTTAGATCATTGACATAGATTAACATAAAAATCATCCCTTAGGAATATCAGCGGAAAATAAACATCGAATAATTGTCAGTAAACGGAATGATCCCAGTTACTTCTTTCGTTGTTTCTCCTAGGAGGCATTGTCTGTAAACGGAATAAAGGATGAGTTAAAAAAAGTAATTCAATAGAGATCATGCTCTTTCGCACGATATGAATACTGAAAGAAGAAAAACTTTCTTAAAAATATCTCGTAGCCTCTTGTCCATAAGTGTGGCGCGTTTTACACCCATGCACGAGACTCTACTCAATGCGGCTTAAAGACTCCCTAGGACACTTTATAACTTTAGGCTTTGATACCAAGTTTTGTCACGACCTGAGACTACCCCCTAGTCGTAATACGATGCTTAAGGACACAAGGGCCCTAAGCTAACCCATGATTTGTACCTGCTATGAGCACTGAATAAAGATAATAAAACCACGTATGAAGAAGATAAATTGATAAAATACTGCCAACTAAAGAATTGGAATATATATAAAACAACAATATCTGATAAATATTGGAAACTAGACTATTTGTCTAAAATAACTGAATAAACTGAAAACCAATTAAGTGTCTATACGTTTGAAAGCCTTTTAGAATCATAAGGAATTGATTGAACAGACCCCCAACTAACTTCGACTGACTAAACATAAATAGATGTTGAAATAATGGTAAAATATATCATGTCCTCGACGGAAGAAGACCCATCACTACTGTTGTTGGGTAAATATCAAATTGTCTAAGAATGATCGGGAAACTGAGCATTCAAACTTATGTTATCAGACAACATACTGCAAGAGGAGAGTATGTGGTCAGTACTTTGAATGTACCGGTACATGAGATAAGGACTAACTAAAATACATATGGCAACTAAACATGGATTCATGAACAGGTAAATTTTCACCCTATGTTATTGGCTCACAGGGACCGATAGTAAAGAAAACACTAGCTTGAGGGAACTATGCCCTACTAGTACACTTTTTTTACAAAGGAACTAGGCGGGGGAGCTTACTTTACTTGCTTACCCGGAGAGAAAAATCTATTAGGGTAGTCCCATTACTTAAAGTAAGATAACGAAAATCATTTTAGTAAAATCTATGCCCCTTAGCTTAGATACATAAGAGAAAAGATAGTCATGTCTGCTAACAACTGAGAATGCAAGACCAAGTATAAACATGTCCTGAAATAATTTGTAATCTAAATGACTGAATCACTGTTATCTGCATAACTGGATAACTGAAATCTGTATAACTGAACAACTGATATCTATACGTTTGGCCATGCAAACCTAAATTGACCTATTCTGAATACTACATTGAGACTGTGGGAGCTAAATACAACCGACATGACCCAATCTGAGCTATCGGGGTCCAACTTGTAACCCTATTTAGAAGGGTGTTGGTACCTTGCTAGGGGTACCAACACATGACTGATGATGTGGATCCACAAGGCTAATGTCCCAAAAGACGAGGGTGTCATGCCTAACTGACAGGGCACCCCTCATAATCTACGGTGGCGTCGTAGGTCTGGAAATTAGGGGTTGCTACTAATGACTCATGCCTAACTAATGAGGGAGCTGCCATCCTTGTGTTCACTCGGTGCTAAGTGTTACTCCCAATTGAATGACACTAGTACTATTATTCAAGACGCTAGCAAGAAGATCACAAAGACGCTATCGACCGACGAGGTAGAGCTGTCATTGAGAGTAGAAGTCCGAATTTGTTTAAACTCATGTCTTAATAACTTCATAAGAAACTTACATGAGATTTCTGTCACAGGTTAAGGACATCGCTACCTGAATACTTATTATCATTAATCATGTCCATCTCATTCTAAATCAATGTGTGATGGAGCAATAAAATTCTTGAATCTCTTGAGAAAGAGTTGTAAGGACTGTTTCAGTTGATAAATTTGTGCATCATTATTATGAAGCTATCCATTAAAGGTATTTCCACATCGCACGAGCAAAGAACATAGGACTGAAATTATCGATATACTCCTCAATCTATGTATGTATCGTTACATCAGACACACATTATTTAGAGATAACTGCTGAATTATCAGTCATAATTGCTGGTTTAGGTGAGGTAACATGAAGCCAAAACTCTCTTTCATAAAGAAAATTACGATAATATGAAGGCCAAAGAGTAGCTCTTTCCTTCAAGTTTGACGGGAAAGAAAAACCCACAAGGCGGAGGAGAAAACAAAATTAGAGCATTTGATACCTTATGAACACCGAAACCCCTGATTTTCTTTTATCTTTAAAATGAGGGAGATCATCTTTCTTATGTGGTTACAAAGAAAGTTATACATATCAGATTACATGATAAGTAATATACATAGTAAAGTAGATTCTAGGTAATTACATACAATCTACTTTCAAATCAATCAATTATAACTAGAACTATATATGGTAGGTATAGGTTATAGGTTATTAACAATTTATTTAATAATATAATTGTTTATACACAAGTTGTAATATGTGTTGAACACCGTTAAAGATACCCATCCGGAACGACTAATATTTTTGCTCCACATAATTTAATCTTCTATTTTACCCTTCCATTGCTTCAACCTTAAGAAATGCAATCTTGAGATCATCATTTTTTTTTTACTAAAAACTTATAAGTTATAACTAGGGTGTACAAACCAAACCATTAAGTCAAATCGAACCGATGAATCAAACCAAATCGAGGAAAAAATCCGACTTATGATTTGGTTTGATTGGTTTGGTGTTGGAAAAAAAATCGATCATTCTTGGTTTGGTTTGATATTAGAAAAAATAAAATCAAACCGAACCCAAACCGAACCGACATAATACACATATAATTTTAATTTCTTATACTAAAAAAATATTACTTATAATCTACTTTCTAATTACTTTTATTACTTTTTTATATTCAGAAAATAGATTTTTAATTACTTTTATTATTTTTTTATATTCAGAAAATAGATATATATTCTTAGCCTTTAATTATAATATTTGTCCATTAGTAACAAATTAATACAAAGCCCAATTTTAATATAAAAACCTAAAACTCTTCAATTGTTTCACTTTACATTTTACTTTTCAAGTTTTCAGAGAGTTCTCATTATTTCCTCATCTTTACTTTTCTCATTCTCCTCATTCATCAAGTTGTAATTTAGGTTGTTTCTCTTCTTTCTCTTTTTTCTTATGGAATTATGTTATAGTTAATTATTTTATGAAGTTAATCTTTTAATAAGTTGTCTCCAATTCTTCATTCTTTTGTATGCTCACATTTTATGTGAAAGAAACTTTCATACAAGCTACTATGACTAGTGACTTAGAAATTGAACTACCGGGCATCCACATAATATTACTTTGAGAGATAGTAGTTTAGACGTCTTAGTAATTTGTCAACTTAATTTTTTATTGGAACTACTCTATGACCATTGTTTTTTTATCTTTTTAGTGAAAATATTTAATTTTTTCTTCAATCACATTATAATTGTAAAAAAGCCGAAAAAACCGAAATAAAAAACCGATTGTATATTGGTTTGATTTGATTTACAGATTTAGAAAACCGACATTATTGATTTGGTTATATTTTAATGAAAAATCGAACCAACCCGACCTATGTACACCCCTAATTATAACAATATCACTATCTTTCTCGAGATGATACTTTTATTACATAAAGCGGGGGGGGGGGGGGGGGGGGGATCACTTATAAAGAATTGCAACATGGTTTATTATCCAAGGCACCTGGGAAATGAAATGAAACATTCTGCATCTCCAAGAACAGATATCCTCCCGCTTTATTAACATATTATCTCAATAATTAATTCCTTTTAACTTTTTTTAAAGTTACAAAGACATACAATGGTCCTACATTTCAATAGCGACTTTAATATCTCTCTCTAACAATACTGAACAAAATGTCAAGCAATTTGGAATGCATGATTAAAATCTCCCTCAACAATCACTCTCTAATATATTACGTCAGAAATATATATATAGAGAGAGAGTTAATTGTACAAAAGCTTTATTACGTTTTTAATTCTGAAAAGTATTGATGACATTATTATATTTGTGTAAGATTTCCATCATATAACGATATAATTAGGTGTTTGATTTAAAATAAAATAAACAGTGTCTACCATCTAAATTCGAGAAGTTAAATGTAACTAAAATTTATGTTGAATAAATTATGAACTATCATTACATATGAAAGAGGAATATTTATTTAACTTTAAAATGAGAGACCCACCTTAATTTCACCTTCTATCCAATCACACCCTTTCTTTTCGTCCTTCTCCCTCAATTTCTCTTTAGTCTTTTTTTTAATCGAAATTTAAAACTAATTTTATTATATATTGATCATAATTATTTAAAATAGTTTTGGATAAAGGTCATCAGTGGATAACTAAATTTTGAATTTATCACAAAAATTTATTTATTTATTTATTTATTTATTATATAAAAGTCATTTCATTATAAAGTTTATCACAAAAGTGTTTTTCTTGAAACATTAACTAGGTTCAATAAATATGAAAAATATGATTTTTATAATGTGTCAATGTTTATCATGTCTAAAATTTTTTGAATTTTGATTATCATTATTGAAATATTTTCAAATTAGACTTATAAATTATTTAAATATAGTTTAAATTTATTAAAATATAATAATTAATTAAAACTATTTAGTTAGAGGATATATTAATAGTGAATATAAGTAATATTCACAAGTTATCAAATTATCGCAATATAGAGGTACAAAATTACAACAATAATGCGCCTTGATATCTTTGGTTGTTGTTAACTAGGGTCCACAAATGTGAATTTTGTGATTTTCACAATTTTTATAATGTGTCAATATCTATTATGTGTATAATGATTTGAATTTTGACTGTTGTTAATGAAATATATTAAATTATATTTAAAATTTATCTAAATATATAGCTTAAATTTTATTTAATTATAATATTACTTAATTAGAGATCATATTAATAACAAATATAAATTATAATTTGCAAATAATAAAATCGACGTAACATAAGGGCGTAAGACGACGGCATCAATGCATGACCCTCATGAGTTGCTGTTAACTAGGATCAAAATATATGAGCTATACGATTTTTATAATATGCCGATGTCTACCATGTTTAAAGTTTTTTGAATTTTGACTGTCGCTATTAAAATATTTTAAAATTATATTTAAAAATTATTGAAATAAAATTTAAATTTATTTAAATATAATATTTTATTTAAATATAATATTTAATAAAATTGCTTAATTAAAGGACATATTCATTAAAATTATTAGTAATGATTCACAAATTATCAAATCAGCATAACCTAAGGGTCTAAGATTACAACATTAATGCGTCTTGATATCTCGAGTTGTTGCTAACTAGGGTCAATACATGTGAACTGTATAATTTTTAGGATTCTATAATGTGTCGACGTCTATTATGTCTAAAGTGTATTTGAAATTTTAACTATTGTTATTATTCAGATTATATTTAAACTTATAGTTTAAATTTATTGCAAGTTGGCTTGGACACCACGACTGTAAAAAAATAATTTAAACATAATTAATAATTAGAGGTCGTATTAATAACATATGTAAATGATAATTCGCAAGTTATCAAATCGACGTAATACGAGAGCATAAGCCCCCCACAACACTAGCGAAAGACGTTTTAGGATTGTTGTTAACTAGATTGACACACATAAACTATATGAGTTTTATGATTTTTATAATGTGTTGATGTCCACCATGTCTAAAGTAAGACTCGTATTTGATAGCAACTAACCCTTATAAATGATACTAAATTGATATTCAAGATACATATATTATTTATTAAAAATATATTAATAAATGAATATATATATTTATAACTAATATTATAAAAATAATTGATTCATATTTTTTGATAATTTTTTATGACCCACGTAATTTAATTTAAAAGAAAAGAAAATATGAATCTATAATCTTGTTCAACAATAAAATTCTATTTTAATTCAATAATTAAAATTGTAGTGTAGTTAATCAGTTATTCTAGATGAGGAAATAAATAAATAAATAAATAAATAATAAAAATAAGTGACATAACAATAAAATTACAAGAAGTAATGATTGACAAATAAAAAGAAAGGAAATGGAACTTAAATAATGTAAAATAAAAAATTAAGATTAAAAAGTAAAAACGTAAATAGTAATAAAAAATTGAATAATGAAAGAGGCTACATATCCATGCAACACCTTTTAATTCGGAGAGAAATTGATGAAAGAGGCCAAATTATTATTTTTTCCTTTTATTTTTTAATTTGGAAATAATTTGATAAAAAGTTAGCAAATGTATAATTTATTTATTTTATAAAATAATTTTTTTGTGTCTAATGAGTGTGATATGAAATGATACTAATTATTTAATAGGATAAACCAACTATTAGTAATAATTTATTTTTACTTTAAATACTTAAGTTATTTATAATTTTATTTAAATGTAATATTTTATTTTGTTCTTTCACTTTAAAATTATTTTATACATAATTTTTTAAATGTATAAAAATAGGTATTATATTACAGAAAGTATAGGTGTAAGATTTTCATAATATAGCATATGTATGCTTGATTTTCATAATTAGGGTCGACACTTATAATATGTCAATGTCTATCATAACTAAAGTACTTTGAATTTTGAGTGTTGCTATTGAAATATTTAAAAGTTATATTTAAAAATAAATAAATATATAGTTTAAATTTTATTCAAACATAATCATTTATAAAATTACTTATTTAGAGCTCATATTAATAGCAAATATAAGTAATGATTCATAAGTTGTCAAATAGGCATAAAATAAGGGCACAAAAACTGCAATATTAATTTGTTAGTACTCTCCTAGGTTATTGTTAATTAGGTCAAATAAACTTCTTTGAAAAAAGATTACAAAAATACAATACTAAATTTATATTGTGTTTGCATAGCAATTAAATATTTTTATCATAAAATCAAACACTAAGTTTCATCACAATAATATATTTGTCGATCTAATTAAATTAGATTTTTAATCATTTGATTTGATTTGATTTGATACAATCTTACCGAGTCTTACAAGTAAATTTGAAATGTAATTTAAATAGATCAGTGATTATTATGTAATTATTTTTAATTAATTAATTATAGCAGATTTAAATAAAATTTTACTGCGTTTAAACTTAAGTTTTATCTTGATCGGATATTTTGATAACTGTTATGACTCTCAAACATTATTTATTGAAACAATACTTTTAGGGTCTATTATTAAATTGAATTAACTAATAATTACTACAAATGTAATTATTGTTAGTTGAACAAAGATTAATAACTGAACATAATAATTATAAAAGTGTATTTATACAATAATTTATATCTAAATACAACAACAACAAACTCAGTATATTCCCACATCGTGGGGTCTGGGAGGGGTAGAGTGTACGCAGTCCATACCACTACCTCTAAAGAAGTAGAGAGGCTGTTTTCGATACAATAATTTATATCTAAATAAATGGACAATTAAATTTAATTGCTTTTAATCAACTAATTATATTAATTTTAAACAAATTAATTTCACTAAATGTTACGTCATGTTTGTTCGATAATAATACTTTTATTGCAATGGCGTCGATAGAAGTTCAGTATTTTAAAATAAAATCTATGTAAGAAATTATAGTCAATTTTTGGATGAAAGAAAACCTCTTTATAAAGAGAAAAATGAATAAATTAAATTTTATTTTTTTGACTTAATTATCGATTAGAAGATTTAGCTTGTATGAATTATTATTGATTTGATACCAATACGGAGCTATTTCAGTATCTTAAGCATATATATATATATATATCCACGATTAAAATTAATTGATAGACTTGTCTCACATATAGAGTATTTGAAGGGTCATTAGAGTTGACGATTGGATCGAATTTTATTGCTTGTAAATTTTAAATGTAATTTAAAAAAAAATAATTATATTAACTTTGATTTACTAATTATATCAAATCTAAACAAAATTTTAATAAGCCTCACACAAGCTTATCCTAATCATAAAATCGTTATTATAGCTATTATATGTCCTTTGATTTGTTATTTTCTAATAGTACACAAAAATTGTGGTCAAATATTTTTTGTGTTCTAAATTTTAAAGATAGAATATTTTTATGTCAAAAATATATTAATTTTTAAAGTTAAATGAGGTTTATGTTTGAATTTTTTTATGTGATAGAATCAATGTTAGGTAATAGCAGATAACTTTAACCTATCTTTGAATTCAGTTATTCAATTTTTTTTAATTTTCACCTACAACATGCCTAGTGTAAGTGAAAAAATTATTTTCCTCACGATAAAAGTTAATTTAGCAATATTAACCTCAGCTTGCAGCCGTAATAAATTATTTCAAACAAAATATTTTAATTAATCAATATTTCTACTTCAGGTTATTAAAAAATATAAAAACAATTAAATATGGGCGTAGTTAATTTTTATTGAAAGTACTAAGAAATTATGACAATGGTTAGCTTAATAGCTATAATGAGTGATTATTTTGGGTTGATGTTTACTAGGGTCAACAATTATGAACTCTATGATTTTTATAATGTGTTAATATCTATCATGTCCAAAGAATTTTGAATTTAGAAAATCGTTATAGAAATATTTTTTAATTATATTTTTAAACTATTTAAATATGTTGTTCGATTTTTTTAAACATAAAAATAAAATTACTTAGTTAAAGTTCATATTAATAACAAATATAATTAATGATTCACCAGTTAATAATTATATTTTTAATTCACCAGTTAACAAATATAATAATTAAAGTACGTAGGATCGCAAGACTATAACATTAATGTGTGACTTTCTTGAATTGATGTTTAACCAATATCGACTTTTTTTGAACTATATGATTTTTATGTTGTGTTGATATCTATCATGTCTAAAGTAATTTGAGCTTTGACTATCACTATTGAAATATTTTTAAACTATATTTAAAAAAAAACTATTCAAATATATAGTTTAAATTTATATAAACATAAAAATTAATATAGTTCCTTAATTAGAAGTCATATATATTAATAAAAATATAAATAATGGTTCCTAAGTTATCAAATCGGCGTAACATAGTGACGCAAGACTACAATATCAATGTGTGACTCTTTTAGGCTATTGTTAATTAAAGTCGACACTTATGAACCATATGATTTTTATAACTTGTCAATGTCTACCACGTCTAAAGTGTTTTAAGTTTTTATTATTTTTATTAAAATATTTTCATATTATATTAAAAATTATTTAACTATGCAAACTTTTAGTTTTAAAACACGTAAATATTTTTTATTCTATTCGTTATGTATTTTCTTATCATTTATATATAATTTAAGTATAAGATTAACATAGGATAATTTTTTTTCAACTACGAAAATTTTTAAGCCAAATTTTCAAATGTTATGTTGACTTCTTTCTGCTCTACTTCTAAAAATAGATAGAAAAGATTTGAAATGAAAAAAAAAAATCATTTGAATTATCATGAGAAAGATTATAGCATAATTAAAATTGTACAACTGAATTCATAAAAAAAATAATTAAATTTTTTTGTTGGAAATTTCTATAATTGTTTATTTTATGTAATACTAAACTACGAATTAGAGTTCAACAAAAATAAAAATAAAAACTAAAAGTTATTCAAAATATTTATAGGCTTTAAGATATATATCTATACCTCCTATTTATCTATATAAAATAAAGAGATATAAATTTAAAATTAAACATTAAAAAAAATAAGAATTATTTATATGATAAAACACATAATTAAGTAGATATAATACATAAATATATAATGTTAAATTAAAAATTTCAGATAATACTACTTTGGTCACACTGATTTTGAATATATGAGAATATAATTAATTAATTTTATATTATTATTTTTATCTTAAACTATTCTTTTCAAGTAATAAGTATTATGCAATCATATTTATAAAAATTATGTTAATTTGTCCATTCTCATGTATTGGGATAGTTTCTAATATATTAGGAAAGAGTAATAAAATAAGTAATGAAAGAATTTTAAATTTAAGATGAAAGGGGCAAAATATCCAAAAGAAAACTAGTTTACACTGTGAATAAAAATTTATTACTATTGTGGCCAAATTTTATGACCAAAAGGACTTTTCCTTACTTTTATTGTTTTACATATCAAACTAGTTTTATATCTATAATCTTATGTTAACGTACTAACTTTATGTATAGAAGAAAGCTTTGAAATAACGATAAAATTATTTTTATTTAATTTATTGATCACAAATTTAAATTACAAAAACAAATTTTAATACTAATATTAGAATAAAATATCAATATCACATGCCCTAACATACAATTCTTCCTCAATCTCTGCATAAATACAAAATACTGTGCATCATATTACTTTTACATTAACTGTATGTATAACGAAGCACTATATATCATACAAAACTCTGCGAGATTTTTGAAAGTAGAAAAGGTGAAGAGCAAAGAAACAAATCTGTAGGACATAAAATAGCTGGAATTAAAATAAAACAAAAAAATAAGATTAATAAAGTGAAACAAAAAGTAGCATTGATTTTTGCATAATGTCATCCAACAGCCGACCAAAGTGTTAGGTTGTGTCAAATCAAACAGTTCTCCTTTTTCTTTGGCTTCTTCTCCGCAAAGTTTGCATTTTGCCCTTGACAAACTTAACGCTACCTTTCTCTTCTTCTTTAACATTTTTTTAATTAAAAAATAAAATAATTTCATTTGATATTTTGATGTTTGAATTAAAATCTAGATAAATTAAATTAATGTTATTTTAAATTTAAATAAAAACAAATTATTCTTTTTAAACTTTTTTGTTTATTTTCAGAAATTTCTAATTAACTGTGAAAGTATTATATTCATCTCATCATAATTCTTAGTGAATCTGTAACGTTTAAATTATGCAGTTTAATTTAATAAAATGAGATAATTATTATCTTTTGGTTATTTATATAGAATTATTTGATAAATAAATTAATTAGGTAAATATTATTTATATGGAGTAATTGATGCATAAAACGTAAAGGAAAAATCTTTTTGGCCACAATAGAAAAAAGTCTTATTCACACTATAAACTAGTTAGTTTTTAGATATTTTTGCCCTTTTCATCCTAAATTTGAATTTCTAATATTATTTTATTTAATGATCATTTTTCAATATATTGAAAACTATCCCAATATATGGGAACGGATAATTTATGTATTCTATTTTAATTATTTTATTTTTTAATTGACAATTACATAATTAAATAACTGTCAAATGGAGTAGTATGCAATTAAAAAAATAAAAATTAATTAGTACAAATTTATTTATTAATTGTTAGTTATATTTTTTCTTTTTTTTACGTTTGAAATTGTTTAATTTTGGTTCAACTTTTAATTATGTATAGTTTATACTTTGTACATATTTTGATAAATTTAATTAAGTAGTTTTATTTATTTTTTATCTAGTATGATTTTTCTTTTTAACGAAATCTAAAAATTAGTGTATGAAAATAGAGTTTTAAAAGTGAATTCCCTAAATAGTCACCTAAGTTTTGAAAATTTCCTTCAATATCACTTATGTTTTATTTAGGATTACAATATCACTCAACTATCATTTTTTTCTCAAAAAATACTAAACACTCAAAAGTTTTCTTCTCTCTTAGTTAACATGTCATGTCATTAAAACTTTTTTTGAAAAAAATTACTAAACCTATTTAACTCATCAAACTCATTTAATTAAATTATAATTCTATTTTTTTCTAAAAAGATACATTAGTTTATTAAAAAGAAATTTTTATACTTAGAAAAACTTTATCGGTATTAAAACTTGACATATATTTTTTCAAAGGTTATTTTTCTGAATGGTCACTCATATTTTTTGAATTCCCTACAAAAATTATTTTTTATCTTTCTAGAGATAATAATATGACTCAACTATCATTATCATCCTAAAAAAAAATATATCTCATACATCTCTTTCTCTCTAATTGACAGGACACGTTATTAAATAATAGACCTATTTAAATCATCTAACTTATTTAGTCAAAATGATATACTTATTCTTTTCTTTAAACGAAATATATTAATTTATTAAGAAAAAAATTTCATACTTAGAAATCTTTTATCATTACTTAAACTTTTAGTTTTTTCTAAAGTTATTTTCTTGGATTGTTATCAATGTTTCTAGAGTCGCTTATAAAAATCACTTTTTGTTTTTGCTAAGACAATAATGTCACTCAGTTATTAATATTTTTCTCAAATAATCACTAAATACCTCAAAAGTTTCCTCCTCTTCTAATTAGCATGTCATACCAATAAACCATTATTTAAAAAAAAAAAATATTAACTCTACAAACTCATTTAACCAAAATAATAATTTTATTTTTTTTAAAAAAAATATTAATTTATTAAGAAGAACTTCTCATACTATTTTCTTAGATGATCATTCAGGTTTTTATATATAATTGCCTACAAAGATCAGTTGTTTTCTAAAGTAAATAATATCACTAAAGTAAATAAGTTATCTAGAGATTTTAATTTTCATGTAAAATAATATGGTAAAGATTAAGTTTTGGTACAGAATTCCTAAACGGGAAATTAAACTAATGCATTTTTTTCAAAAAAAAAAATAAATTTATAATTTTGAGTAAATGAGTTTGATGAATTAAATGATTTATTATTTAAAAAATGTGATTTTAATGGCATGGCATGCCAACTAAGAGAGAAGAATACTTTTGAGGTGTTTAGTATATTTTTAGGAAAAGAGTGATAGTTGAGTAATATTGTGGTCCTAAATAAAATATAAGTGGTATTTGAAAGAAATTCTCAAAACTTAAGTGACTATTTGGAGAATTCACTCAGAGTTTTAATAATAACAAGTTTTGACATGCTTAAAATTTTGTTATTTTACATTTTCCTATAGATAGATATACTAACAAAATACATCGTGGTTAAATGTAAAAAATTATTTTGCTAAATAATCTAACCACAATATTTTTTTCGTAACATTTATAGTAATAAGTGTGGCTAAAATTTATTTACTGTTATGAAATATAAAGTATGAACAACAAGAATAAATAGAGAGAGAAGAGGGAGACTTTTTTATTTTCCTTGATGGTTGAGACATCATCAGATTGAGAATACAATGAATAAAATTTCTCTATTTATAGAGGAAAATACGCCTAGTTTCTGACTAAAAGACAAATACTTCAAATCCTGATAGATATCAACTAAATCTTATTAGATCTTGATAGACATTTACTATAATGTAAATATATTTATAACACTTTCCTTTGAATGTCTAGATAGATAATGTGTCTCGTTAAAACCTTACTAGAAAAAATCCAGTGGGAAAAAAAATCCAGTGAAGGAAAAAGAGTACACATCTCTAACAATACGTATATAGGTTGCCTCATTAAAAACCTTACAAGGAAAATCCAGTAGGACAAAACCTCGTAAGGGAAAAAGATTACAACGCGTATCAACTCCCTCTAATGAGAACATCCTTGAACTTTTGCATCCCAATCTTGTGCAGCATCTTGTTGAAAGTTGAAATTGGAAAAGATTTGGTGAATAAATCAGCCACATTGTCACTTGAATGTATCTGTTGCACGTTAATATCACCATTCTTTTGTAGCTCATGTATGTAGAAAAGCTTTGGCAAAGTGTGTTTCGTTCTATCTTCTTTTATGACTCCTCCCTTAAGATGTGCTATGCGTATTGCATTATCTCTGTATAAAATTGTGGATAGATTGTCATATTTCACACCACATTTTTCTTGAATGAGATGTATCATGGACCTCAACCATACACATTCTCGGCTTGCTTCATGAATAGCTATTAACTAAGTATGATTCGATGAAATGGCTACGATAGACTGCTTTGTATATCTCCAAGATATAACAGTACCACCACATATGAACATATAGCCTGTTTGAGACCGAGCTTTATGTGGATCAGATAAGTACTCACATCATCATGACCAATAAGATCGGGACTGCAATCTTTAGAATAAAATAAGCTCACGTGTTTTATCCTATTCTGATGTCTCCTAGTAGGAGTAGAAATATACCTTGCTAACAAATTGACCGAAAAGGCTATATCGGGTCTTGTAGTATTTGCAAGATACATGAGTGCACTACTTGCACTAAGATATGGTACTTCATAACCAATCTAATTCGGTATATTTCTTATTTCAGCAAATAATCTATTGCTTTAAAAACTCTCCAAGAGTTTCAATAATTTTCAAGCTATAAGCTTATACAAGATAAGGATTATCAATAAGTTTCCCAAAAACTTTTATATTTTGAATCCTTAAAGAAGTTTTCATATATATTTTGTCAAGTGACAATATTCAATATTTCATACGTGATATCTTCAAGTGTCTGAACTGCAAATCAAATAAGTTTTACGCTTACCAAGATGCATCCTTTCATGTCACTTGATAAATATTTCTACGTCAGCATGCTCAAATTAACGTAGAATTCAGATCCTCATAATCTTTTACACTATTGCGCCAATATTGTATCAAAGATATCATCAACGATTTCTCATTTTATATCGGTTCACAATGCGACATAACATTTTGAGATCTCATCACTTCATTATTTTCAGGTACCTGAACCTCTTATAAGGTTTCATGAAGTGTTATGTCATAGGCTCTTCAAGCACACATTGCCTTCTTATTATGATTATTCGCTCCTTATTCGTTTCAAGGATTATTTTATTTGGAACCGATTGGTCTACCATGCTTTACGTATGCATAGACTTTGTCCTTTGGGGACACAAAATAGGAGCACTTACAGCTTAATAGGAGATGCTTTCGACATTTGACTTGAATTATCCTTTGAATGAGGATCTGGTGATAATTTCTAACATATTTCATAGCTGCTTATAATTTCTCCCTTATGTTAGGAAAACTAACATACATCCTCTACTTCTTTGAGGAATCCATCTTTGTGCATCAAGATATATTCATTAATCGTATACCGCACATCAAAATTATTAGATGGAATAGTTGGTTTCTGACCTTAAACCAATTAAGAGGAAAGAAATAATCATAATATATTGGTCTAATGCATACAAGTGTTATTGTATGCAACATATCATATTTCAGATCAACACATGAAGCTTTGTTCTTATTAACAATGGTTTAGTTATTTATCGAAGGCATTCAATGCCAAACCATCATCATCAAGATGAATTATCTTGATTATACAATCTGAAAGTTATGTTTTTAACTCAATTTTATTGAGCAAGCAGCTTTATGAATGTCAAACTGCAGGTTGACAATGAATGTACATGTGATCATCTTATTGATGCATATTTTCAACATATCACATGATAAGTGAACGAGTCTTTATTCACCTTTTATACTTTTGAGATTTTAAGGGATCCAATCCCAATATTAGTTGGTCCAACTAACTTATCATGAGAACAAGCAACATTATGTTTAATACTTAATATGCACATCTTTAGGATATCGCAATCATTCATGTCAATTTATGAACTTTTATACTAGTAAACTCCAAGTTTACCATGACATGTATTTTTCACTTTAGTAAATTTCAGACTTACTATTGAATGAATAAATTTCAGATTTACTACTTTAGAAGTAGATTTCAAAATAACTTTTCTTGGTTATTCTGCCTCTTTCAAAGGTGAGTTGTGATACCATCACAATCAAGTACACGTTTGTGTGGATAAGCTTTACTAAATATCATCACATTCACCCAGGGAATGGATCTATGCTTATAACAATTAAAATTCTTATTCTCATGAATGAAATATAATCATGTCTTAAGCTTATTAAATTGATAGCTTATAACCTCTTTTATGATATTGCTACTTCAGGAGCAAATCGAGGCATACATATGATCTAGAGGATTTTTCTCTCTAACATATCTTATGATCATAATATGCGTGTGAAAATATCATCATTTTTAATGAACATTATCATATTGTCCCTTCACGTGTATATTCGTGCATTCAATCACTTGTCTTCTTTTAGACATATTATGCACTGTTGTTACATACACTTCAAGAATGAAGTAAGTTGTCATATTTCAGACTTATCATATATTGCTACTACATTCACTTCATGGAAGGGAGCATATTCAATGGGACATATTTCATGACTTTTCATCAAAAACACATTATTTTGACTTAGCCATCATAATATCATTAATATGGTGCATTGAGATTCAAACTCAACGTCTTACCCATATAAATACGTCTTAGGCATAAATCAATGCGACTTGAACCCAACATATTATCATCCCTTTTGATAATATTATTTTTGAGGAATAAATTTAAAACATAAATGGTTCCAAGCCAATTATTTTTCCTTAAATCCAACAATAATTATATTATTAGTAGCAAAAGACAGATAACATAAGGAATTACTAACCTTGAAATTACCTTTAGATTTATAATCTCATCTTGTTTGGCAGAGTCTCGTGCTAATAACGTGTTATGAAATATAAATAAAGAACAACTAGAATAAATAGAGAGAGAAGAGGAAAACTTTTTTATTTTTCTTGATGACTGAGAGATCATCAGATTGAGAATACAATGAATAAAATTCCTCTATTTATAGGGGAAAATACTCCTAGTTTCTGACTAAAGGACAGATACTTCAAATCCTGATAGATATCAACTAGATCTTATTAGATCTTGATAGACATTCACTATAATGTAAATATATTTATAACATTTTACATATTTTATATGATCCATGACTAAGAATTTGTAATTATTGCTATGAAATTTTATTATGTTGCAGACTGTAGTTGTAAAGAAAAAAAATATTTTGCATGATATATATGTATAGTAAGTGATTTTATCCACGACAAATAATTTGTATCTATCTTCATATAATTAGCGAGAATTTGTAAAAAAATAAATTAGATTAAGTTTATTCATTAATAAAATATTTAGATATTAATAATTTATTTATTCAAATTATATTTGAAACTTATAAATAAGATCCTGTAAATTTGAATTGCATCAAATAATAAACACCTTCAATTAAATGATAATTCTTAAAATACTTGATCGTGATGAAGCTTGAGTGAAACATATTAAAATTTTGTTTAAATTCTTTATAATTAGTTAATTGAAGTTAATATAATCATTTATTTTTAAAAAAATTATATTTGAAACTTACAAGTTATAAAATTGAATTGCATCATTGACAACACTAATTACACTAGACCGATAAAGATATTATTCTGATGAAACAAGTATAAAGTAAAATTTAGTAAAGTTAATTTGTTTAAATTTGTTATAATTAGTTAATAAAAAATAACTAAACTTAATCACTTATTTATTTAGATATAAATTATTGTACAATTACACTTTTGTGATAACTATGTCCAATTATTAATCATTTTTTCAACTAATTATAACTACATTGATAATTTAATAATAGACCATAAAAATATTGTTCAGAAAGATGAGGTTCGAGACTTCGAATAAAATAACGACTGTCATAACACTTGATCACGGTAAAACTTGAATGAGACATGATAAATTTTGTTTATATTGTTATATATAGCAAATTGAAAGTAAATACATTATAATTACTTATTTATTTAAATTGTATCTCAAATTTGCTAGTAAGACCTGTTAAGCCCGAATCAAATCAAATTATATTTAATCACTTATTTATCTAAATCATATTTCAAATGTACTAGTAAAATTCGGTAAGATCGAATCAAATCAAGTGATTAACACATCTAATTATCTTAGATCGATGGTGTTTGATTTTATAATAAAGATTGTCCAGTCACTATATAGACAAGATATAATATCTCGCTCTCAAATGTAACCTTTTTTAGTTTAGTATTGTGACAATAAATTTTCATTCATGATAAAAAATGATTATTAGCTACAAATTCTATCAAAATTCATTTCGCCATAACAAATAGTTATGGAACTTGAAGTAAAAACTTAACAATTGTCATAATTTTTTAGAATTTGAAACAAAATGTACTCATTTAGTTACAATATTTTGCTTGAAGTAATTTATTGTACCTACAGATTTAGTATTGTTGTAGTAATTTTATTATGTCAAAAACATATCAAGTTATACTTATGCGAGAGAATCCTTTTACTGACAAAAAGATCAGAGCTGATTCCACTTTTCAAGTAGTTAATGATTCACATAGATAATTTTTCTCTACCACTTCTACTCTTCCTATGTCTTTTATTAAAAAATTATTATGAAATTAAATCAATATTTTTGATGAGCAATTAATTTTTTTTTCATGATTTTAAAAAATAATTGAGGTATGTGAAAATTATGGAATTACACTGGGCATGTTGTAGGTGAAAACTAGAAGAATTGAAAAATTGAATAACTGAAATTAAAGATAGGTCAAATTTATCGGCGATCACCTAACATTTAGTCTATCATACAAAAATATTGGTTTCAATTTTTTTAACATAAAAGTCATTTAACTTTAAAAATTGATATACAAAAAATACTTTTTTATTTTGTGACATAAAAGTATCCTATCTTTAAAATTTAGTACAAATTATTTTATTTATTTTTCAAAAGGTGTTTACAAAATTTACTATACGAATACATATATTAGTGAGGAAAATAGTCAAAGTACATTTTCTTCGATATTACTAATATTAGATTAAAATTAATATAAAAAAATCAAACTAAGAAAAGCAAGTATAATATTGTATACCCCCAACAAGTTATGTGTTAAAAAATAAAATATTAGAGATATTTCTAATATTATCATGAAGGTAATTAATTTATTTTGGACCCATGTCATATTTTCTATATGATATATCAAAATTCAGATGAAATTTACTTTTTAATTAACTTGATCAAAGTTGAATGACTTTTAAGTGACAAAACATTAAGAAAAAATTACTTTTATGTCACAAATTTTGAAATTTGAATGACTTCTATATAAACAAACTATAATAATAATAATAATAATAATAATAATAATAATAATAATAATAATAATAATAATAATAATAATAAAACTATAAACTTTATAATTGGATGAAGTGTACATAATAATTTTAAAAATTATATTATAAATTTAAAATTAGATAACTAAATCAAAAGCATCTTAATGAATTATTATTTTTTATATAATAAAGTTAGCCTTAAATTTGATAAAAACAAATAAAAACGAACGAGCTAAAAATAGGGGAAACAAAAACAGTTAGTTGAGGAGAATGAGAAAAAGATGAAGTTGAATGATATGGTGGAATCCACTTTATAAAATTAATTAAATATTTTTTTATATAATTAATGATAATTATAGCTATGATTCATTCAATGTAAACTTTTAATTTTATTAAGTTTAAAAAATAATAAAAATTTAACTCCCTTTAATTAATATTTTTAAAACAAATTAATTTATTTTAAAAAAAATAATAATTTATTTTTTTATAATTATGATTAAATTTAGACCAAAAAATTATGAACATTTATACTTCCCTCGTAAATTCTTTCTTTTCCCTACTCATCCATTGTGGTGTGCTCTGTCGATTCTCATTATTACTTTTGTCTGGTTTTCACTTTTTTTTCTCTCTTGTTGCAGTCCCATAGTACTTACTAATTATTATTTGGATTTATAAAAATGACGGCTTTCAACTTACTACTATATCCTTTTTTTCACTATGATTGCCGATTTGCCATGATGGTAATATTGACATCTTGCAATCGCAATCCCCACTTTTCATTCCCAAAGAACTATTATTATTGTGACACTTTGTTTTAAATTATATTATCTTCATTTTTGTTTATACGGTGAATTTTTTCCCCTTTTGCAGTCTCTTTGTTATAGTTAGAAACCATTTTCTTCTTAGTTTACCTTTAGTGACTTATTTTTATAAAAATAACATGTCATGTTAAAAATTATAAGATTATAAATATATATTTAGCTTACTAAATTATATTTAATTTGTATGTCAAAATCTTTTTTTAATAATTAAATATCATAACATAAAAGCACTGGTCCTTATCTTGACTTTCTTAAATATTTAAAGCAGAAAAATAACTAAACGTCATGTATATATTCTAGTTTAGATAGCTTATTTAAGAATCATTGCTTTATTAAGTGACTCATACTTCTTCAGTGAAACTTGAACTTATACAAGCAAAGAAGCGTGACGTGTGTATGGAGGATATATGATCCACAATGTTTTTCGCAAAAAATATTTCGTGTGAAGAATATAATTTAGAAATGTTGGCTTTTAGGTTGTTTTCTGATATTTGGTTGCATGGTTGAATTGAGCAATAGCTTAGCAATTAATAACTCAACGAGGTTTGTCATCTAATAATAAACCGAAGAGGTGGAAACTGGAAAGGGGAAGCATATTTTGTGGCATTTGATCCCATATATACTTGATGGAGAATTTAACATAGGGGTTGATACTATGTGATAGTACTCTTAGCCTTTGGTAATAAAAGTTTACTATAATGTTACATATTTGTAATTGAAATAAACATGTTGTAAATGAATTAAGATGATTATAGAGAAAACGACATACATATATCAATATTATAAATCATTTTCTCCAATTAGGTGTAAAATAATTTCCTCTTGCGCCAATTGAGCATTAAAATTAAATAATATCACGGAAGACAATACCAATTTTGGTTCTAATGTTTTTTCTTTTTAAAAGATCAAGGATACTTCTTGTGAAATTATTAAAGTTTATACGTAAAGGTTTCCTTTTGGTCAAAGACATGTGCTTAAAGCTTCATATATAATATCATATTTAACTTGCATTTTAACTAAAGCAATCTTTCGTAATCATGAACTTTGTTATGTCTTGGTTATGCATGCTACTTTCCAACCATCCATAATTGGCCTTTTCCGTTTTTAAGATGTCCGGGTTACGTTACGTTGTAGGGGATGCTTGTCAATTAGAATGGCTTTATGTCGAAAGAATTTTTATCATACCAAACACATAAAATGTTTACCTTTAGGTGAAAAAAACATCGAAGGAAATCACCAGAAAAGATCTCCCATTAAAAGCATAGAAATATTCTTTTGGCTGACAAATCGTAATATTCTTTTTCCCAAGAATATCTGCCTCTATATTTATAGTATTATCTGAAACTCCACAGGCTCATGCGTCATTGTAGAATAAAAACTTATGAAGATTCATAGATATGTTGATGCCTTCTCCATGACTTGTGATGTGAATCTACATAAAATTTTAGCTAAATACTTTTGAATTTTATCTTTATATATTGCACATTTTCCATACACTCAAATATGTTTACTATCTCTCAAGAAAAAAATAAATGAGATTAAAAAAAAATTGCAATGAATAAGTATGGAAGATAAAGAGCTAGTCGCCTTGCACGAATGCCAACACTTTAATTTGATGCTATAGTCTTTAATTCTGTTAAGAATTCGTGCCCTACTGATTTTCTTATTTTCGCCTAACTTTTGCTTATCGATGGAACATATTGCCTGACGTGTTCCACTGACGTGTTTCAAGGAAGCAGTAAACAGAAAGTAAAGAACACAATGATTTTTACGTGGAAAACATCCGGCTCAAAAGGTGTAAAAAACCACGACCTGCACCTCTACAGGATTTAACCCCAACTTCACTAAAATACTCTGAGCCTCAACAACGACTGATTACAAAACTCTTGTAACCAACAAATAGGAATTATAAACTCTAATTCCTATAACTCAACAACTAGGAATTATAAACTCTAATCCCTATAACTCAACAACTAGGAATTATAAACTCCAATTCCTAACTACACACACATCTCCCAAGGTATGTGTTCCCAAAGTCTCTGAGTTTTCCCCAACTCGAAGACTAGCTCCTAATTCAAGTTATAGCACACTGAAACTAATATTACATGAATAGCTCAAACACAATGAACAACTCTAAAAATCAACGTTAAAACTCTTAGCTGGATTCTGTACTGAGGACCAGGTTCTTCAACGTGTTTCTTCAGTGATTGATTAGCACTTCGTGAAGTCAATCTGTCGATTGAGCTTTTCTATTTTTTTAAGTGCGTGAATTATTCTGGCTACTGCATCTTCTATTTAAGCACAACTCTCCAAAGAGTCATTCTTTATTTCAAACTCCTCCTCTAATCAAAACTCTCATTGCATAGAGTTTTACTTCAAGTGAGACTCCTTCTTCAATTCCAACTCTTGTCTCTTTGGTGTTGTAGTCAAATTCCAATTCTTTAAATCAGCACATATTAATTTATCAGAATCTTTCTCCTCCCACACATAGGACTCCTTTTTCAACTCAACTTGTTTTCCCTTATCATCAAGTGTTTGAATCAAATTCAACTTGTTTTATTCCCCATGTGATCAGTAAGTTGAAGTTTCCAGTTGCATTGAATTAACTCATATCAACTTATTTCATTCATATTGTCATTAATCAAAACTTCAAGGTTCCAACAAATTCCCCCTTTTTGATGATGACAAACCTTTTGTCTTTGTGCATTCAAACATCTTCACCTGTTGTCACTAAAGTTTAAAACACTAGAATGAAACAAGTTAGTCAATGAGTTATAAACACTGCATAACCCTCTTATCTTCCCCCTTTTGGCATCATCGAAAACCATTTCAATGCAATAATATACTAGCCAAAGTGATTTGTTATGCTATTCATGGCCACTGGGGCAATCACCAAAACAATCAGACAAAGACTTTAGCCAACATAGTAATGTATTAAAGAGAGCAAAAATATGAGTCAATTTTGCAAAGATAACCATTCCATTTAACTGTCAGTGCATATTTCTCATTAAACCTAAGCTAGTACTGAATAAAACAAAATAATTGAGCATTAAAAAATACGGTATAAAAGTGGGACATGACTAAGGATACAAATAGTGAGGAGCTGATGAGGAAGGTGGAACGGGTGATATCAACTGTGTCAATTGATGAATGACTTTAACATTTTCACCCCTCTATCAATCAAGGTCAAGCTTCAAAGTCATGATCCTAGCCTTAAAGACCTCTTATTCAACTTCATGACTGTCTTATGCAGCTTCTAGTTCAGATTTGTTTTTCTCAAATGAGTCTTAGCCCTCCTTATTAAAACGGGTAGAGCAACATGATTCATCTGTTCAAGAACATCAATTTTTTTATAAGTCAAACCTGATTTAGGACTGAGAAGCCCAAAAAAATTACCAATTAGGAACTAAAAGGGAAAGCATAGCCTTTTTCATTCTTCAGAAACATATGCTGCAGGTGATTGATGATCAAGCTTGGCAAATCCATGGTACACAACTGATATTTTGGTTGAGAAAGAAGAAATTTTTTTTGGTATAGGATTAACACACTTGTGCACACCCATTTGGAGAGAATCAAAGAAAGTTTGGTCAATAATTCATTAGCTTTATTAGACAATGAGAGGATGAAGTGTGTGGAATTGAACAGGTGTGTTCAACTGTTTCAACTTAGACAGCCTATGCTTATGTCAGTGTAGAACATACCTGATAAGAAGAACTTTATGGTCACAATTGCTTGCTTGCACCTATTTTTCTGCACAATCTAATACAAAATTAGGTTAAAAAAGTCAAAAATCTGGAATTGGAACACACAACTAAATGTGCAAGACTGAATAGAATAATATTTTAGCTAATAAGATTAAAAAGAAAAATAATTATTCTAGTCAATCATTGAGGGGAGTTCATGCAATTTTAATCATTCCCAAGTCTAACCTATTCCTTTCAAAATGCTCTCTACTTAGTGCCTTTGGTGCTTCTCCAGTCAATTAAGTAACCCACATAGTCAACATTTTTATAGCCCTCAAGAGTGAAATTACTTTCATTTGAATAACATAGTCTCAAGCCATTGATTTCCATGAGATATCTCAAGATTCTTATGACAACACCAATTCTTATGAATTACCAACAAAATTATCATCAGCTTGTGTTGGTGTTATTGATGCATCAATTTCTTGATTTGTTGTTTCCCCTGTCAATATACCCTCAGTCTGTACAACAGTTGAACCAGGTGGTACAACATGTTCCCCCTGTCAATATGCCTTCAGTCTGTACAACAGTTGAACCGGGTGGTACAATATGTTCCTGTGCATGTACATCAGTTTCACAGTCATCCTCTTTTTTTATTTTTTTAAACCTCCCTTGCTTCCCCCTTACACGAGCACTATAAATCTGGCCATCTTTCAAATGATCCATTCTCCCTTTAAATGTGGTGAGTGAAAGAAACTTTATTTTCTTCTAGTCTTATGCCTTGAAGCAAGCCTTATCCATGTACAAATTTTTCTTGCCTCCTTTCACTCTCACCTACAAAACAAATTAGGGGTTAAATTTAGGCACCCAGACAATCTTGGGTCCTTTCTTATGAATAAATGGATGAATCAGATTTCTTCTAGCCCATGCAGGTAACAGGTTACGTGACCTGTTTCTCTGACCAGGTTTACTTATCCTTTTCTTGGTCTGAGATAGTTTATTTTCCAGATTTAGACTGCTAGATCTGCTTTTGGCATCAACTGAACATTCAGTGGTTGGATGTCCAAGGTTACCATAAATATAACATAAATCTTTAGGAACATCAAAATTTTTGTGGAATCCTAATCCTGCTTTTTCACTGTAATTTCTTTTCTCCAATTTGTGAATAATTCTTGAGGAGTTTGTCCACCTATTTGCCCTTTCAAGATCAAGTTTTAGTTTAGAAACTTCTTGACTCAACTTATTCATTTTTTCAGTTAGATCATGACATTCTTGTTTGTATCTAACTAGCTCAAGTTCAACATTTTCTTGATCTTTACTCATGGCCTTTTTTCCCTTTTCAGAGAGTGTCAATTTTAGAACTTCAGACTTAAGATCATTGTTTGAAGAATCAAGTTGCTCAACCTGTTTCTTGAGAGTGCAGTTTTCTTGTTCGACAATGTTCTTGCAAGCTTCTAAATCAATAAAATCAAACTTGATACTTGCAAGACTATTGAACAGCTCATCCCTATCAGAAGTTAATTCTTAGAAGTCATCAATTAGTGTACTCATCAATGAAATAAGTTTTTTTTTAGAAAATAAATGCACTTTTCTTTAAGTTCAAGTATACTTACCTCAGAAGCATCATCTTCTTCCTCTAAGTCTGAATCTCCAAGAGCCATGAGTGCTGCTTCATCAACTTCATCATCATCTGAGTTAAATCCTCAAGCTGCTACCATTGCATATTCTTCCCTCTTTTTGATTTTTTCTTTCAATTCCTTTTCAGCCCTTTCCTTTCTCCATTCTATTTCCCAGACAGGACAATTCTTGATATGATGATCAGTCTTACCATACTTGTAGCATCCATTTAGATTGTCATTTGACCATTTCTTACTACCTGTTCCCTTCTTCTTTTTAAAGAATTTACTGAAGGTCTTAGCTATAAAGGCAACCTGTTCTTTATCAAGTTCAATTTCTTCATCACTATAAGATGCCTTCAGAGATAAGGTATCCTCTGGGGCTTCTAGCACTTTAGTTCCATCAATTTCTATTTCATAAGTTCTTAAATTCCCCACTAATTCATCCAGGGTCATGCCTGAAAGATCCTTATTTGCTTCCCTGATCGCAGTCACCTTAACATTCCACTTTGATTTTGGTAATACCCTCAGTACCTTCTCTACTTGTTCTTCTTCAGATATAGTTTTTCCTAAGAAGGTCATCTCATTTGTTAAGGCAGTAAGCCTTGTCATCATCTTATGCAAGGTTTCATTCTCCTTCATCATAAATGCCTCATACTCAGTGAAGAGAAGAGAAATTCTGAATTTTCTTACTTGAGATGTGCCTTCATGAGCATTTACTAGAGCATCCCAAATTTGCTTAGCAGTGGTACATGTTGATACCCTATTGTATTCAACAGGTCCTAATCCACAAACCAAAATGTTTTTGGCCTTAACATTTTTCTTTAATGCCAATAAGTCATGAGGAGTGAATTTACTTCTTACTTTCTTGACCTGTTTCCCATCTTCTAACTTTATTGGAATAGTAGGAACATCAGGGATCCTATCCCATAACTCGTAGTCTTCCCCTTGATTGAATGTTTCCATCCTGGCTTTCCACCAAATGAAGTGAGAACCATCAAAGAGTGGAGGTCTAATAGTGGATTGACCTTCACTGTGACCAGTAGGTGGTGCGGAATTCATCATATTGATCTTTGTCTTAGGTGGTAGCCCTTTTTAAGACAACCTTTCTCTGATACCACTTGTTAAGAATTCGTGCCCTACTGATTATCTTATTTTGGCCTAACTTTTGCTTATCGATGGAACGTGTTGCCTGATGTGTTCCACTGACGTGTTTTAAGGAAGCAGTAAACAGAAAGTAAAGAACACAATGATTTTTACGTGGAAAACACCCGACTCAAAAGGTGTAAAAAACCACGACCTGCACCTCTACAGGATTTAACCCCAACTTCACTAAAATACTCTAAGCCTCAACAACGACTGATTACAAAACTCTTGTAACCAACAAATAGGAATTATAAACTCTAATTCCTATAACTCAAAAACTAGGAATTATAATCTCTAATCTCTATAACTCAACAACTAGGAATTATAAACTCCAATTCCTAACTACACACACACCTCCCAAGGTATGTGTTCCCAAAGTCTCTGAGTTTTCCCCAACTCGAAGACTAGCTCCTAATTCAGTTTATAATAAACTGAAACTAATATTACATGAATAGCTCAAACACAATGAACAACTCTAAAAATCAACGCTAAAATATTACATGAATAGCTCAAACACTATGAACAACTCTAAAAATCAACGCTAAAACTCTTAGCTGGATTCTGTACTGAGGACCAGGTTCTTCAACGTGTTTCTTCAGTGATTGAGTAGCACTTCGTGAAGTCAATCTGTCGATTGAGCTTTTCTATTTTTTTAAGTGCGTGAATTATTTTGGCTGCTGCATCTTCTATTTAAGCACAACTCTCCACAGAGTCATTCTTTATTTCAAACTCCTCCTCTAATCAAAACTCTCATTGCATAGAGTTTTACTTCAAGTGAGACTCCTTCTTCAATTCCAACTCTTGTCTCCTTGGTGTTGTAGTCAAATTCCAATTCTTTAAATCAGCACATATTAATTTATCAGAATCTTTCTCCTCCCACACATAGGACTCCTTTTTCAACTCAACTTGTTTTCCCTTATTATCAAGTGTTTGAATCAAATTTAACTTGTTCTATTCCCCATGTGATCAATAAGTTGAAGTTTCCAGTTGCATTGAATTAACTCATATCAACTTGTTTCATTCATATTGTCATTCATCAAAACTTCAAGGTTCCAATAAATTCCCTGTTAAATGGTAACCCAACAAATTAAAACTTATGACACACTACTGTTTCATTGAGTTTTGATGATGATTTCCCTTATATTTAGGACTAGATCCGTCGCAACTCGCATGTATACTTCATAAGAAATGCTATGGTATAGTTGTACACTGATACACACTGTACAAATTTATCCAGTAGTATCAATATTACTATGGAGGTGCACAACGTACAATGAGGAGACACTTGGTCCAATAGAATGCCTATTCGATTTATCCCTCACCATATATAAGAAAAGAGGTGATTATTTGAATACCTAGTTTTACACAAATCAGTTTTCTAAGAAACGTAAAGCTGCTCTTACTCAAGAAATAGAAAGTTACTTTTTCAGGGACCTAATAGCTTTTATCTTCTTATTTTCTTGAGTCTTTGAGTCTTGTTCGAAAATAGTAGTTTACTCTTGTAATCATGAGTAATAATTCTTCTTGAATATGCTGAGTGTTGGCTTAGGTAGAGTTATCTAGCAGTAATCAACTAGATCTAATTGGTTAGTAGAGGTGTGGTAGAGTTGTCGCATTAGATTGTTATAGAGGTATTACAAGTGTAAGAATTTAGAGTTAAATCCTTCCCGAGTTTGGATTGAGTATGTAATCAGTTGGCTGCTTGATTATAGTGAAGTTTGGAGAAATCTTGTAAGGACAAGTCATGTTTTTTCCTCCCTTAAGCATGAAGATTTCCACATAAAATCTCTTATGTTATTTGTTTCTACAAATTTCATTTTAGTTCATTTATTTCAGTTGTCTAATATTCTCCAGGGACCTGATCCCTTGCTGGTGGTGAATTTGTATAATTCAACCAGTGGTATCAGAGTGGTACACTCTAAACAGTTAACACGTAGAGTGCATCCTTATTTATGACAATACCACCAAGCTTGGAAGAAGGATAGTCAACCACCAAACCACCTCATTTCAATGAATAATACTACAACTGATGAAATACAAAAATACATGACTTTATAATGACTGAGGAAGAGACATTATTTGCGATGGTCCACGTGTGCCAATGAGGGAAGTCAAATAAGGAGAGATCACTAAACTGGTTTCCAAGACTCAAAGGGAATATGATGAAGAGGATCGCAAAAAGGTTGATAAAAGTACAAGGCAAAGAAGTTGTTGGTATGTGAAATAAGTCTTGATGAGTATAATTGAATTCATCTTGTGAAATAGTAAAAGAAATATGGGACTACTTGAGAACAACTCATAAAGGGACTAGTCAGATCAAAGAGTCCAAAGTGGATATCCTCACTACCCAATATGAAGCCTTTACTATGAAATAAAGTAAAATTATTTAGGAAATGCACACTAGGTTAACCTTAATCACAAATGAGTTACACTGCCTTGGTAAAGTTATTCCTCCTAGCAAACAAGTAAGGAAAATATTAAGTGTTTTACCCAAGTCATGGGAAATTAAATTCAATGCCATATCTGAGGCAAGATATCTAAAAAACACTCACTATGGATGAGTTGATTGAAAATTTGAAAACCTATGAGCTGAAGAAACAACGAGATCAAGAGAAAAATGAGCCTAAAAAGGAGAAATCCTTGGCATTAAGGGCCTTAAGATGGACTATCAGGAATACATTGAAGTCTGTAGAAGACCAAGGGAAGAAGAAGGACCGGATTCGTGACAAGTCCAAAAGGAAGTCACAGTAAATTATGTAGTTAAACAAGCCTTATCCGCTTGGGGTGACTCATTAAGTGAATTAGGTAAGTCAGAACAACCTGAAGATGCTTCCATGCTAGCTATAAAAATGATGAAACAGTTTACAATTCTTTTTTTTTCTCTCATGCCAAAATCTGATGATGATAAAGATGATGAGGTAACTCTTCTTAAAATTAAGAAAAATACGAATAACTTTTCTCCTAAGAAGTTAAGAAAACTTGAAAATATTTTAATTGATTCTCTATGTGAGCTCACCATTGAAAAAGATTTTCTTGAAGAGAAGGTAGGAAATCTTGAGTGTGAGAAAATAGTTCTAACTATTCAAATCTCTGGGCTAGGAGAACACTCTCAAAAACTAAATTTCAGAAATATAAAGATTTTATAAAATCTAAAGAAATTGTCTGAATCTATTTCTAAAGGAAAATATGAGGCTAATAGTATTCAAATTGAGCTTGAAGGGAAACTAAATAAGTCTTAGGACCTCCTTGCATCTTCTCTTGATAAAAATGTTAAATTTGGAAGGGACCTAATCCGCATAAGAAGATATCTAAACAAATCTCTAAAATGGTTTGCTTCTTCATAAATCTTAGCTAATCTGACAAATTGAAGATTAAACAATGGCAGAGGTCCTAGTTGTCAGAATGTTAACCCCCCCTTCAACCGTCAAAACAAGTATGTATCTTTGTCCAACAATCTGTTATGCACTTATTATAAAAGAAATGGCCACAAAAAGGGAAATTGTCAAGAAAAGTTAAGAACTAAAGTTAACTCTACCAAGTATGTTCACTTACTAAGAACTCAGACTCAAATGAGTTTTCAAAGCTAACAAATAATTTCTATATGCAGGACGGAGTAAGAAGAAACCGTCAAAGTTGGTTCATAGAAGTGAATTTGACTGTTTTCTCTCACTCAAGGCACTTCAAGGTGAAAGTATCTCTTTTGGAGATGGTAAGAAATGTTACATTATTGTTGTTATAAAGATTAGAAAATCCTAACATCATGCTATTGAAGATGTGTACTATGTGAGTGGATTGAAGTACAGTTTGCTGAGTGTGTCTCAAATATATGATAAGAAAAATAAAGTAATTTTTTTGTCAGATTGGTGCACTGTAACTAGTCTGAATAATGGAAATGTTATACTCACAGCTGAAAGATGTAAAAGTATGTTTGTGGTTCATCTAAACTCAGTTCCTAGTAGTTGATCTGACTTGTCCGAGTGTTCAAAGTGAGAATGTTGATCTTTGGCACATAAGACTTGGTCATGTAAGTTCATCTCTATTGAACAAATTGGTCTCAAAGGACCTGGTCTGAGGTGTTCCAAAGTTGCAGTTCTCAGACAACAGGGTATATGATGCCCATGTCAAGTGAAAGCAAATCAAATCCTCTTTCAAATAATAGAAACAAGTAAATACTACTAGACCGCTTGCGTTGTTGCATATGGATTTATGTAGACCTGTCAAGGTTCAAAGTAGAAAAGAAAAGATATATGTCTTTGTCATTGTGGATGAATTCTCCAAATTCACATGGGCCATATTCTTGAAAACAAAAGATGAGACATGTGAGGTGTTGGTGATCATTGCTAAACGAATTCAAGTAAAGCTGAACAGTAAAATAGTAAAATAGTGGGAATCAGGTCTGATCACGGAACAAAATTTAAAAATGCTGGAGTTGAGGAATTTTGTGCTGAAAATGGAATTAGTTATAACTTTTTAGCTCTAAGACCCCCTCAACAAAATGGAGTAGTTGAAAAGAAGAATAGAACCCTGATTGATATTGCCAGAACCATGTTAATAGATTGTGGTCTTCCAAAGAAATTCTGGGCTGAAGTAGTGAACACTGCCTATTATGTCACCAATAGGTGCCTCATCAGGTACATCCTCAACAAGACTCTTTATGAGATGATATTCAATAAAAGCCCAAACTTAACTACTTTAAACCTTTTGTTTGCAAGTGTTTTGTTGTTTGCAAGTGTTTTGTTTGGAAATATTTTATTGTAGAAGTGATGAGACAGTATTTGTGGATTACTCCTCAACCAGCAAAGCCTACAGAATTCATAACAAAAGAACATTGTGTGTTGAGGATAGTGTTCATGTCATTTTTTATGAAACGAGAAACACGAAGAACCCTGCATATAGTGATGGCACAGACATAGGAGAGCTTATTCCCATTGAGACAAATAATTCAAGTGAAGAGGACACTCAAGGCAAAAATGCTCAAGATATTGTGATAGGTGAAGAATGAGGAGAAAGGGAACCATGTCCTCAACTTCAGGACTCTGAATTTGGTAGGCCTCAACAAGAGACTCAAGATCAAATCTCTGAGGCACCTGGTCCCAAGACTCAATCAACTTCAACAAGGTCTAACTGGAAGCACAAGTTATCTCATTCTCTTAAAAAATTGACTTCTCCCTTGGAGTCACGAATGCAGACTAGTGATTAAGCAAGAGACTTTGTGTCCTTTTCGACATTCATATCCTCTATTGAACCTAAAAAATATGAAGAAAGTTTTCAAAGATGCTGATGGGTAAATGCAATGCAGAAAGAACTTCACCAGTTTGAAAGAAGCAAGGTCTGACACTTGGTCCCCAAACTTGCCTATAGAATCATTATAGGGAAAAATGGGTGTACATAAACAAACATGATGAATATGGAACCATCACTAAAAACAAAGAAAGGCTTATGGTACAAGGATACAATCAAGAATAAAAAATTGATTATGATGAGACCTTTACTCCTATAGCTAGAATGTAGGAAATAAGAATTCTCATTGTCTTTGTTGCATACATTAGATTTAAACTATTCCAAATAGATGTAAAGAGTGATTTTCTAAATGGATACTTGAAGAAAAAATTCTATGTAAACAAACACCTGGATTTGAAGATATTGATCAACTAAATCATGTTCTGAAGTTAGATAAGACTCTATATGGATTGAAACAGGTCCCTAGAATATGGTTTGAAAGACTATCAAAGTTTCTTCTTGAAAATGGTTTTTAGAAAAAAAAAACTTGACAATACTCTATTTTTGAAATCTAGAGGAAAGAGCCTACTGATTGCGCTAGTTTATGCCGATGATATCATATTTGGTGCAACTTCAAACTCTATATGTGAAGAATTTGCAAAATTCATGAGACGTGAGTTGAAATAAGCATGATGGGTGAATTGAGCTTCTTTCTTAAGTTGCAGATTAAGAAAACACCACAAGGTACCATATTTGTCAAGAGAAATACATCAAGGAATTTCTAACTCCCTGAGACAACCCCCTGGACGTCACACGGTGCTTAAGACCACAAGTGATCCCAAGTTAACCCCTGTACTGTCATATTGCTTGAGCTACTAATTTAATTACATAAAACTAAAAGTAATAAGCAGAAGAGAAGTCCTTAGTTGAACACATCCAAAAAAAGACTATTTAAAATATTTACACTTTGGTTATACAAGACAGACTGAAATCAAATACATCAACTCTACTGACTTTCTATGAAGCCTCTACTAATACTGACTATAGGTAACCGGGATAAAAACCCCAGCCATCCCAAATCAATACGACTAAATAAAAGGATGGTACTGAAACTGTAGTTGACTCGAGTCCTCGAATCAAAAGAACTCATCATCTGCTGACTGCAAGCTGCAACTTTCTGATTATGATATGTGCACTACAACTGGTACCTATATTATGAGACATTATATCACATAGACATATATATGGATCAATACTTCTAGAATGTACTGAGTAGATGAGGGTGAATGTATAAGTAAAACAATAACTAAATAGTCATATAGACTTTCAAATAATGTATACTAAGTGTAAATGACTCACCTTGGGCTTCAATAAAACTGATAGCTGATAACTCATAAATCATGAATAATAAAGCGTACTGAATAACTTTGTGAGCCATAATACTTAGTTCTAAAAGCTTTACTTTTATTCTTTCTTAGGGAGGTTCTTCTAACCGACATAAACCATGTGAGCTAACATAGAGTCCAATGTCTTACTCACGTTAGGGAGAGCTGTTCTACCCTTGCCATCAGAATAGAACCTTAACTTAAGTGATCACTATCTTTAACTTCATCCATATCGAGAATAAGCTTAACCTATGTTGGTTCGTAGTTCTGGGGCATGTGACCTTGGACTCATATCCAACTCGATGCTAAATACTACTCCCTTATTACTTATATGCTCATACTTTAGAAAATCCACCTTAAAATAGCATAAGATTTTATAGAATAAAAACTAGTTATGCTTCTCTTTGCATTAATTCAAACTCAGAATGAACAAATGTGGATTCCATATCTTAGTTTAGGATCAAAAGATCACTTCTTTCTTTAAATCTTGGTAAACAAATATCAAAGAGGCTTAAGATCATAGTCTTCATGAAATCTCAAAAACTCATGCTTGAGGTTTAAAGTATATGTACTTAAATCTTTAGAATTTCACAATATAGCTTCATTCTCAATAATTCTCTTGAAACCATTCAACAATATCAATTCACGACGTGGAAGTGCAATTCATGATATAAATCTTCAAGTCAAAGCATAAATAGATGAAATAAACATGAACTTCAATACTTAAATCACTTATAAATTCATAAACTAAAAACAAGATAGTTTGGGTGTGAACCCTAATTTGTAAATCATAGAATCTTAACTTAAAAGCAAATTTTGTGCACAAGGATGAAAGAGTATCCTTGTTCATAACCCCACATACCTTGATTGGATGAATCCTTGGAGAAAATTTTGAATTTGGAACTTAACTTCTTGATTCTTGGGAGATGACACTTGGATTTTTGTTCTTGGGAATGGAGGGGTTTTTTGATTTATTTACTGATTTCTTAGGGTTAAGAGAAGTTAATATGTTTAATACATCATCAAAATATTTTGAAGTAATTAGGGATGGTTTAGGGGTGTGAAATGAATTCAACACCCTTGATTAAAGTCAAAACGAAGTGTTTTTTGCACTGGGCAATGGCCTAGGCGACGCCCAGTCAATCACCCAAGCCAAGGTGGGTGATGACTTTCCAATCGCCTAGCCTTGGGCTGGGAGACGCATGGATAATCGCCTATACCTTGGTTGGTATATTCCTAGACAATCACACACCCATTCCAGTAGCCTTAGGCCATCGTCAGGCGACGCACACCCCTTTGGATGGCCATAACTTTTCGTCTGGGTATCGGATTAAGGCAAAATTGGTATCGTTGGAAAGTTAACTCAATTATCTATCATTTGGTGGGTCTTGAGTTGAAAAATTCACATATATAAAAAGTTATACACATTTAAAGTAGACTCTTGTAGAATCAGATACCAAACTTTGGACAAATCAAAGGCTCTTAGCTCAACTTTGTTCTAAGTAATTCCTATGAACATTTTTCACCTCGAAAGCACTTCACACACTAGTATAAAGATCATGACACATGAATTCAAAAGTAAATCATGGGATTATATTTTACACACGTAAGAGCGACGCTTCAAAGTCTATCCCAAAAATACAGGGTGTTACAGAATTACTGAAGAAATTTAACATAAATAGTACAAAGCCCATTAATACTCCTATAGGAATAAGGTCAAATATAGATACTAATTAGCACTGTTACTCAGTAAATGAGACTATGTATATATGAATCATTAAATCACTACTATATCTGACTGCTAGCAGACCTTACATCGTGTTCAGTGTAGGTATCTATGCCAGGTTCCGAGCTTGTCCAAAAGAGTCTCACTTTAAGGTTGCTCATAAAATTCTCAAATACTTGAAAGAAATAGGGGACCTGGTCTTGTTCTATCCTTTAGATAACAAGTTTGATCTTATTAAGTATAATGATGTCGGTTATGCTGGTTACCGGGTAGATAGGAAAAGTGCCCCTAGAATGAATCATTTTCTTGGTTCATCCCTGATCTTATGGTGCTTTGAAAAGTAAAATTTAGTTGCCCTCTCCACTGCTGAAGTTTAATATGTAGAAGTTGTTTCATGTTATGCTCAATTACTTTGGACTTAAGCAACAAGTCAAAGATTTGGGATAGTGACTGATACTATTTCATTGTTGTGATAGCACAAGTGCTCTGAATATGGTAAAAAAAATTGTACAACACAAGAGGACTAAACATATTGGTGTGAGACACTACTTTCTTAGAGATAACATGGAAAAGAGAGTAATTTGCATGAAATTTTGCAAAATTAAAGATCAAGTAATTGATATTTTCATAAAGTCTCTTCACAGGAAGCAATTTGTGAAAGCAGACTGAGGTTGGGGTTAATTAAAATGAACTGAGCTACCTCAGTTGATTTTATCTCCCCTAATTTTGGCTATGATTAGGGAGCAAGTATCCTAGAGCAAATCTGTTCAATTGGCTAGCTTAGAACCATACCTTCTGCAGGTATACATGCATGGTGAGCAAAAATAAAGATAGATGAAGAGAGCAGACATAAATGAAGAAATTTCTTTCGAATAAGGGAAGGACCTAATCCTTACCCATAGGTTAGTATCATTCGTGTCTTTCTTAAATTTGAATACAAGTTACTATTCATAATTGCCAGGTGTCTCTTCCTGCTCCTCTATACTGCTATCAAATTATTTAAATTCAAAGGGATGTACCCAATAAGGACCACACACATCTTTTGCACTTTAAGTCCAAATGTTACTTCTTTTCACTATATTTAATACAAAAAATCAAAACCTTTTTCACCCAATTCTTACAATCTTATCAAATTTCTTTTCTAAGTTGCTTCTAGTCTCAGAACAAATAAAAAAAAACTTTTTCTCTCCCCAAACTAAAATGTTTCATGAAGATTTATCTACTAACCCTCCCCCTCTCAATGAACTCTGACCTTATCCTACACCTACTCTAGAAGAAAATCCTTTTTCGTAGAAAACCCAGCATCCTTAGCTGGAGAAGAGACTCTTGTTGAAGTATTTCCTAAAATTTCTAAAAAAGCACCTGAAATTGCTCACGTTTCTATCGAAAACCCCTCTAGTGTTGGTTTTGGGTCACCTATTGAGCATGATTCTCTTATGTATCCTTATGAGACACCAGTTCTTGGTATACCCACTAAACTTCTCAAGAACCTGGTCCCCCAGCTGATATAAAATGAGATACAAGATATATAGATTCAAAAGATAATCCAGAAATTAAAGAAAAATAGGGAAGAAAGAAAGAATAATCCCACAATTGAAGTAAATTAGATATGAACAAATGAATATTTGTGACTCTCTAATTTGAAAAAAATAATTACATGATTAATTCAAGAGAGGAGAGAATTGAACTCATACATGAATAATTTTCATGACCCAAGACTACCCCTTAGTCGTAACACGGTGCTTAGAACCACAAGTGATCCCAAGATAACCCATGAACTGACATGATACTTGAGCAACTAATTTAGAATAAATAAAATAGGTCAATTTGCTGTGTGAAAACATAAACATGACTTAATATGGATAAATAAAATACTAATAAAGTTTACAACTTGATAAAACTGAAGAGAGAACTGAAATTTACATTTCATGACTCTGACTGACTATCTATGAAGCCTCTACTATACTGACTATAGATAGCTGAGACATGCCTCCAACTACCACTAATCAATACACATGAATAATAAAAATAAAGTACATAGACTGCAACTAACTGGAGTCCCTGAAATAGGAGAACTCATCACCTATTGGATGGAAGCTGCAAACTGTTTGATTATGACGTGTAGGCTACAACTGGTACCTACATTATGAGACAATGTAGCACATAGACATATATGTGGATCAGTACTTTTGGAATGTACTGAGTATATGAGGGTGAATGCATAAATAAAACAATAACTGAATATACTTATAAACTTTCAAATAATGCATACGAAGTGTAGATGACTCACCTTGAGATTGAATAAAACAAAGACTGCAAAATCATAAACAGGAAGCAAAAGGATAAACTTTGTGATCCATAACACTTAGTTCTAAAATCTTTCCTTTTAATTCTTCTTAGGGAGGTTCTTCTAATCGAGATAAATCATGTGAGCTATCATGGAGTCCAATGTCTTACCCACGTTGAGAAGAGTTGTTCTACCCTTGGCATCGGAATAGATCCTTGACTTGAGTGAACACTATACTTAACCCATATTGGGACTTAAACCTACGATGGCACATAGTTCTGGGGTATGTTACCTCGGACTCATACCCAACTAGGTGCTAAATACTACTCCCATATTACTTATATGCTCATGCTTTAGGAAATTCACCTTAAAATTAAATAGCATAAAATTTTATAGAATGAAAACCAGTTATACTTTTCTTTACTTTAAATCATAATCAATATGAACAAATGTGGATTCCATATCTTATCTTAAGATCAAAAGATCAATCTTTTCTTTGTATCATAAGGATGATAAATGATTGTGAATTTCAAACCTTATCTTGGAATCAAAAGATTCAAACTTTTCTTGTCAACTTAGTGCTCAAACTCAAGCCTTAAATCTTATACTTTCTTTAATATAACTTGTAATACAATATCATGCTTAAAACTCAATTGAAAATCTTTAATCAATGTTCAAATCAAACTCATGATATACAAATCATAGTAGAGAATCTTCAAGTCAAAACATAAATAGATGAGAGCATGTATGCACTTTAATTATTCAATTACATAATAATATCATAATCTCAAGACAAGATAGTTTGGGTATGAACCCTAATTTGCAAATCATATAAATTTAACTTTAAAATAAGTTTTGGGCACAAGGATGAAAGAATATCCTTCTTCATAAACCCCACATACCTTAATTGAATGGATTTTTGAAGAAATATTAAAATTGAAGCTTGAATCCTTATGTTCTTGAGAGGAAAAACTTGAATTATTATTCTTGGGAAAGGGAAGGGTTTTTACGTGAGTTGCTTTGAGGATAAAGGGAAAATAATGCCCTTTTTGGTATTATAATCCACACTTTGGATGTTTGGGTTGAGGGGAAAGGACCAAAGTACCCATTGTCACTTAAGAAGATGAAATAGTGAAGGAACAGACCCCGCGGCGTACCCTCTAGTCTGTGGGAGTATCCCCCGCAGCACCCGTCTTTTTCGGGGGAATAACCCCCGCAGCGCGGGCTTATCGCCTGCCCTTACTACCTTTCATGAAAAAGGCCATAACTTTTTGGTCGGGCATCAGATTAAGGCAAAATTGGTATCGTTGGAAAGATAACTCAATTATATATCATTTGGTGGGTCTTGAGATAAAAAATTTCATATATATCAAAAGTTATACATGTTCAAATTATACCCTTGTAGAATTGAATACAAATATTTGGTCGAATCAAAGACTCTTAGCTCAACTTTGTTCTAAGTGATTTCCATGAACATTTTTACCTCTAAAGCACTTAACACACTAGAATAATAATCATGACACATGTATTCACATACGATTATGAAAGTAAAGTTTACACACGTAGGAATGACGGTTCAATGCCTAGCCTGAAAATGCAGGGTGTTACAATAATCTTACCAAAAGATATTCAAGAGAGATCCAATGTAGAGACAAGGGGATAAACCCATAAACTCACCAAGAGTGTTCAATCTAAAAAATATTGTCTAACTAAAATAATGTTCATCCTATTCTATTTATAGTGCTAGAGTTAGCTAATTTACAAAATGTTATAAATGCCCTTAGTTACATGTGCATCATACATGACCAAAAAGTATCCTAAAATATAATGTAAATATTTTCTTGTATTAATTATTTGGTTTTCACACTCTCTTGAAACACCCCAAACTTTCGATGTCAAGTTGGAATCCTTCTAAGCAATTAGCCCTTTCCGAACTTGCATCATTCTCCTCTTGTTGAAAAAAATTCGACCTCGAATTTGAAACTTGCAAATCATTGAGAGAAATTAGTACACAAGTCAAAAAATAGTCTTTTGAAAAAGTGACATACCACTCCCCAAAATACACACTTTTGTGATAGAGCCAAGAATCATGAAGTCCCATAAAAATCAACTTTTCAAACATAGTATCAAGAACTTTAATCAAAAGTATACCACAATCATAAGAAAAGTTAAAGAAACTAATAATTTTACACATTAGAATTTTCAAGTCAAAAGTAGTTTCTTCAATAAGTTGGACCAAATAATTTCTTAATTCACAATTGAATTGTACTCTTCTAATCACATGATTAAGAGAACTAACAATATCCACAAACTTTAAATAAAAGTATGCATTTTCGAATTCGAACACAAACATCAATCTCAAAACTTTCTTGTATTTCTCACTTAGTAACTCACAACATAAATCAAATAGCAACATAAAAGAATTCTCACTAATCACAATAAAGTTGCTACTATAAAGGTCAAAGGCATAAAAATTTACCTTCATGGCTTTAGAAAGTTCAAAAATAAGCACTAGCCATTCAAACAAATCATTCTTGAATTTAGAGGCAAAGATACCACAAATCTTTTTGTAGCTCAAAAAGATTCTCCCAAGTATCTTACCTTATTGTAGATCCTCTCTTGATGGTATTTTACAAATAGATCAACAAGGTTAACAAACTCATCAAAAGAAGAATTGTCACATTTATGCCCATAAATATTTGGCAATGCTTCAAATAGATCATATTTATATTTCTTTCTAGAAGCATTTAAAAATTTAACCCAAATTATATCTTCAAATGCAAGATTAGAGTAAGTAAATAAATTGACACAAAAGCTAGCATCTATCAATTTACTACTCCAATCACTTGTATCTCTCCCATTCTTTAAAATATTTTATTCAATTTTGGAGAACTTTTTAACACAAAAAGTACTTTTAACAAATAATTTGGGAGTTAGCTTTCTAATATCCAAACAATTGACACCCTCAAACAAGTCCTAAGAATCATTCTCACAAATCATGCACTTTTTAAATTTTGGATAATCACTTTCGTCAAGTGCATATGAGTCAATAATAAATGGATCATTCAATTAAAAATCACCAATAAGAGGATTGCCAATTTTTTTTTAAATTTTTGACATTCTTTAAGCTCAAAAAGACCATGATCACACTTCTCATGCTCTATTCAAGAGTACTACCACCAAGAATATTCATGTCCTTACGAGATAATGAATTGTTACAATAAAATTCACTTGCAAATAAACAATCATCATCAATTGCATTTTTAGTGTTCCGAGTAGCTAAAGAAGAAATATATTTATCTTCATCAAAAGAATTCAAGGAAACACCATGTTTTTTCACATTTGACATAACACTAGCTTGAAGCATTTTAAGCTCTCAATCAATAACTATTTTAGATCCACATTCACATTCAACTAGTGTATGGCCATCATCTATTTGTCTATTGACACAAAGTGAAGAATCGTCAAGCTCACCCAAAAATGGTCCAACATTCACACTCAAGTCACTATCAAGTTCATTTGAATTAACTAAAGAGTTAGGATTAGTCTTCTTCTCTTGATGAACACTTGAAGATCCTTCTTTACCTTGATTTTCTAAACTTAAGCTCACTTGCTCACTTGAAGTAGTCTCAACTCGACTTACTTCTTTCAATTCTTGAACTTTTTTCCATGTTGAGTCATTCTTTTTGTGTTCTTCTTCAAGAAGACCTACAAAAGAAGAGGAAATATTAGAAGAACAAGAATTCAAAGGATTATAGTTAGGATAAGAAAACCTCTTACTCTCACTTTCTTGTTTTTCTATTATCTCATTTTCTTTTCTTTCACTTGCTTCGCTCTTCTTATTTCCTTTTTGTGACAATTCATTTTCATTTTTCAAATCTCTTTTCTTTTGTGCGTGTAGCCATTCACTCACTTCATTCTAAATATTCTTTATTTTTTCCTCTTTTGAATTATCACTATTCATTCCCTTACTTCTCTTTTTCTTTTCTCGCTTACTCATTTCATTAGGAGTGCAATAGGCTGCAAGGATCCCTTTTGAGTTATTGAGATGACTCTTTACATCAACTTTTAACTTAGCATCACTAGAAGCTTCAAAGACTCTACTTGAATTATTAGAATGACTTTGGACATCAAATTTCAAGTTAGTAATCTTCACTTTCACTTTCATGACTTTCTTATTTGTTATTGAAGATTCCTTAATGGCCATAGGAGTTAGAACATGCTTTCGTTTCATCGAATCTACAACAACAAACTTTTTCAACTCTCTATCAAATTAAAATTTATTACGATTAAATCAAGGAGATCCTAAACATATCAAACAAGTAGACAAAGGATAGACATCACACCAAATATCCCCTTGATAGCTTCCATGACAAAACAATGATCTTCACCTCTTTATCAATCAACATTCCACCAAATTTATGTGATAAACTTTTCGTATGACAAGGTATGTCCAACCACTCAATCAAAGAAGGATCAAAAAAGTTGGTATAACACAATTTGCTTACACCTAAGGTGTAATCAAATGTGCAACCACTCTCATATACCTTCTCAATGAATTTAAATTTAGTCAAACCTTCATTAAGCTCATGCTCTCCTTTTCTTCTAGAAACACCACTATAATCATGAAAAACTTCACAATAACTCTTACTAGAAGTAGAATTATAAGATGAAATTCTCCTTTCGCTATTGACATTCAAACCTTCATTGTAACTCCTTGAACCTATATAAGCCATAAATAGGATAATAAAAGTGGTTAGTAAAATAATGAACCTCACAAGTCACTCCCTCACATGTATAACTAAAATGATGGAACTCAATTTTCTTTCCGCTCGTGCATACACTCAAAGGTCGTAGGTTTTTAGGACCACACTCAAATGATCTCACCCCTCAAGCCTTTTACCACTCAAGGGTATTCCTTAGTCTCTTCACGGTTCTGCGGTCTCAAATAATCTCAAAGTAAGCTTTCAAATATCGATTCGGAGTAGAGTTTATGTCAATAATAAAGAAGGACAAAATGTACTAATGGACAAGAAATGAATTAAACACACAATGAAACTAAAAAAAGAAAAACACAAAAGAAATTGACACGAAATGAAATACGAACACAAAAATAATTAGATAACACAAGTAGAACTAATACTCGAAATTAGGAAAAGGGCACAACTGCTGGAAAAATTTCCATCAAAGAGTACCAAGGCAAAGACTTCATCAAAGAAAAATGCAAAGGGCAAGGGAAAAAGTTCTGTTGATGGTGGTTGTTAGTTGTTATTTGTTGGCTATTGTAACTACTTGTAATATTATAACAGAATGATTCAAGTAGTCGTTATTTATGTGTTTTGACAGTCGATGTTTTAAGTACTCTACTTGATTTTAGTTGACTTAAGCATTATGGTGCCGTTAATTTCATGATCAAATTTATGGAATGCATTTATTATGTACAAAGTTGTGTTGTTACATTATGCTTACGTTGTGTTGTATCACTATATTGTATTGTATTAAGCTTAAGTTATGTTGTTGCCAACTTATCATCTTCTTACAGAGAAGCCAACAATAACCAAGAAATATTAGAAGTATAACTACAAATATATTTCTTTAATCATCAAAGTAATATAACTATATCCGTCAAAATACACCATCTTATCAAACTAATGCACCATTACATACACCAACATCAATTTTCAATTCAACGACACAAAAGATAAATGAACATCATCACATTACATATCAAACTAATGCACAAAATTAGCTTTAACATCCTTTTGCCTTTCAACTCTTTTTGTTGTTTTTTGGTCTTCATCAACAAATCCAAAATCACAATATTGGCTTGATGTGGAAATTCTAGATCATACCAATCAAAAAAGTTATAACTAGTTCGAAATAGAGACTACAATTCATAGAAAAGAAAGTTATAAAAATTAACTTGTTACAAAACTAAAAAAAAAAAGGAACATAAAAATTACATACACCACAATGCATAAAATCGAGGAATCTACTCCGAAATTGTCATCCGACCATGAAATTCTCACAATTGGAGGAAACCCACATGCAAAAATAAGTCTCCTATTATAATTCATGGAGTTAGAAATAAGTAGATAAAGTAGAAGCAATCAAATGAAATTTTTAGATTGGAAGTGAAAAAGGAAGAGGGATAATAAATAGAAAGACGAATAATTGAAATTTTTGAAAAGATTAAAGAAAGATGGATTTTAATTTTTTTTTACCGTTGAAAATGCTAATTTGGCAAAAAAATAACTCCATCATACGCGTGATAGAATTTGAAATTAAACAATTTACCACGTAGGCCAAAAAGGGTCACCCGAAATAGTAAAACAACAATTCGAGGGGAGGGAGGGGTCAAAGTTCAGGTGTACCATGAATAAAATGTGACAAGTTCAGGGATCTACTTGATACTTCTCTCTTATTTATTGTCAACCTTTCTCTAAGTTTTTTCTCTGTTATTTCTTAGTCAAGTTATTTATATCGTTTGAGTTTCTGTCAAATCCTCCAACTGTTTGTTGTTGGAATATACCCCTTGAAGAATCAACATTCAAATTCAATAAATATGTAATATCACAGAGATCAAACTCTTTGTCGGTGGGTTCTTGAACAGTAGGACAATGTTTAGTTGGCAGATACATATCAAGACTCGTTAAGTTAATGTGATTATCAAAAATTTCAACAGTATGGAGAAATAAAGGCAAAGAATGATCACTCCAAATATAAGTCTCACCGTACGTTGTAACTCCATTAGCTGAAAAGACGTTTGATATCGTCCGGTGATAGCCATACCTTTCGAATTACTTATACCTATTTTGTTCCTTAGTAGACGTTGCAATCCCTCATATTTATGCGATAATGGATACACTTGCACAATTACAAGTGGTCCACTATATCTTATAGAACTGGCTTTATATGAAATATGACCACCCCAATATAAATTTTACTCTTACTGAATTTCATCTTTTATATAATGAAAAGATAACTTCTGCAACTTATTCAATAAAACAAGAAATTGAAAGAGAAAAGTTTAACTCAAACAAAATACGAAGAAGAAACTTATATAGAGAAATTTTAGAAAAATAGATAAAACATTAAAGAAAGTGGATGGTAGGCCGACGACTTTTAAATTATTGGGCAAGAGAGTTTTGTCTCATAAAAAGACATGGTATAGCTCTTTTTTTAAAAAGTAGTTCAAGTTTGGGTCTATAGACATAAAATGTCTTGTCGGGTATATTAATGCCACATAATAGCCATTTTCTATTCTTTCTCAATTTGGGTCATTTTGACCCATGTAATTCAGATACAGCTTATATACCATATGATACAGTCCATATATACAATACTGATACGGTTTTCAACTTGGGTCATTCGGCCCTTTTCTAAAAATATTTTCAGTTCTTTTTTGCTACAATTTTTTTAACTGAAAAATATTCTGCTTTTTTTTAATTTTTAAAAAATAATAATTAAATATAATTATATAAAAACGGTATAATTGTTTTATAAAATATGTCTCTATATAAGATATATATGTATAGAAATTGTATAGTTTTATCAAATATGTATATGTATAAAATATATATAAAAAAGATATAGAAAGTGTATAAAAATTATATAATTTTTGTATAAAATGTGTAAAAAAAAAATGTACAGTTATTGTATAAAATGTATATCGAAACTATATAATTTTCGTATAGAATATTTATATGCATAAAATATGTATAGAAACTGCATAGAAGGTGTGTAGAAACTGTATAGAACAATCCAGCAAATTGAAATGACTAGAAAAGTGGAATTTAAATTTCATGGTCATTTTCATAGAATTTGTTTGATCTAAAGTGTCATTTCCGTCCTTTCACTTTGTTTTTTCCCAACATTCATTGTCTCCTTTAAAATTTTTACTTAAAACATTATCCCTTTCAACTTCGGACTCATTTAAATGTTGTGTGTCAACTCTCAGAGCCCACACATCTGTCCCTGCCAGATGACATTTGAAGTCTCTACCTCAGAAAACAGCCTTTGTTTGTTGTTTATTTCTGGAGCATAGCGTTCTATACAACCCTTCATTTCCTCTTCTACTGACATTCGAATACCTAAATAGCACAATGTAACAAAATATCCACCTAAATCTGTTAATACCTATATACTATTAGTTTACAAAGTTGTGCCAAAACGACTTGAGAAGAGGACATGAACACACCCAAATCAGTCTGGAGTGCTCACATTATTGTGTCAAGGTACGAATAATTTTGGGCACGTCCAAACTTAAGGACGCTACCATGTGCGATCCCAAACTCGAACTTTCCTCCAAGATTGAAACAACAAGGTAAAAAGTACGAGATTTCCTCTAACTAACACGTTAAAATAGACAACTAATCAACTCTAAAGAAAAATTCTACGTTGGGCATTTTTTTAAAAACAAAGTAGGGTTCTTTTAGTCCATCACTTATCTCTATACTAAATAATTTTCGTAAACAATAATTGATAGAGAAAGTTAAATTTTGAATTTTCGGCAAGACAAACCTTTGATTTGTCTAGCTACTTTGTTCAACAACAACATGCTTCTTGATTAGAATTTTTCAGCCGAAAGAAAAAAAATAATCAAAAAGGGATTACTCATAGTCATGTTGATTAGCTATTAAAATAAGTTGAAGATATTATATAGAATCACTATTGACGTGAAAATATATAATAATATTCTGTAAAATCTAATTGCTTTTATTATAATAAAGGCAAACTCTTTTTCTTCTTTAGTTCTTTCTTATATTTTTTGGTGACCTATTCTTTCAACTTAGAACTCATTTGTTTGCTTTTAATAGAGGTTTGAATCTGAATGGTTCAGATTTCAGACCATTAAGTGTATTTATTTATAATTAAAATTTTAGCTCATAAGAGGTTTGAATAGGTCTTAATCATTTAGATCAGGAACCAAGTCTTAATGCCATTAAGAGGTATTCTTGTATTGGAGGATATTCATCTTCACTTTATCCACAATAACCAGTCACCACCACCAGCACTACCACTGCCACCGCCACCATTGTCACCCACTACCCACCACCAACAACCATCATCATCAACCGCCATCACTAGCCACTTCCACCATTACAACCACCATTGACAAGCAATATTGCTACCAACCACTATTCTCAGCTGCTACAAAACCTATCATCTCCCTTATTCTAATTATATTTACCACCATCGCCACTGCGAATGCTGACATCAATTTCAGCTTATGCAACCACCATCATCAATCACTACCGATTAATTCCTACAACCGTCCAACTCGTTTATCACAACTAGCACCACATCTAACACATCATCAACCTCCATATATTCTTCGTCTACCACCATTATCCTTGTCACCCATATTGCCACCACTACCACCACTTCAACCACTACCATCACAATCTATCTATATGAACAACCATCTACATTATCACAGGTTACAACGTCTCCAACTACCACCAACACATTGTCAAACATTAAGCATTTCATTTTTTTGTTATTGCAATCAACACATCAAATAACTAACATCAACAAGCTTCACATCACAACCACCATCACCAAAATCAATCACCACTGTCATAACAGTGACTACAATAACAATCATCTCTACTTTCATAACTATCACAACCAACAATATCAATCACTAACATCAATCATTTCCACCAGCGCCACCAATAAAAATCATTTCCACTATCACTAACAAAAAAAAATGATTTTTCTAATTAAATAATAATTTTATTATATTAAATTAAAATTTTTAATATATAATTATATTTTTATTGTATATACAAATAAATAAATTTTACACATTCAGATGTTGAAAAACAAACAGATTTAATCATTGAGTTTTCAGATTTAGAGACAACTTCTTAATCATTTAGATGTGCATTCAGATTCAGACGTCTAAATCTTAATAAAAACAAATGCAGCCTTAATCATGAGCAATACAAACATTGACACCGAAATTTCACACAACTTTTTGCTTCAATGATTTCAATAATTTTTTCGCGTAGATCTCCTATAAATCTTTTTAGTGATAAATTATTCCAACAAATCTCTCTTTAATCCAAATATCCAATCCAAAAATATGTGTATAGTAAAATAAAAATAAACTTTTTAGTTATGAAGTATTCGAACAAATCTCTCTTAAATCCAATCCAAAAGTATGAGTATAGTAACATAAAAATATGTAAAACAAACATTTGGATTGGTATTTTTCATCAGAAGGCACAATATATTTGTTCCTTCATCAGTACATTGACAAATTAATTTCGTAGTTAAAAAAAATTGCATTGAACAATATTTTCAAAACAAATTAGAGGTAAATTTTTATTTTTTTGGGTGAGATAAATCTTTGATTTTTGGATTACTTCATACTGCGGCAATATGTTTATTTCATTCAATTTTTTAATCAAAAATTTTCAACTAAAAGCAAAAAAATGAGAAATTAGCAAAAAGGAAGAATCAATAATCAATTTTTGATCATGTATAATTTATATATAAGCTTTAAATTTATTAATTAAAAAAAATTTAAAAAGAAGAAGAAAAGAAGAAGAAGAAGAAAAAGAAATGATGATGATGAATGCATGCAGGAGATAAGTTGATTCAAATCAAAATAAGAAAAATAAAGTACGAAGAAGTTGTGTATATTTCTAATAAAGTTTGATTTTTTAAAATATTATTTAATTTTTTTTATATAAAATAAATTTTAATTAATTTAGAATTTATAAATATTATAAAAAATTAAATTTATTTTGTATGAAATTATTTACTATTACTAGTTTATCCCCAAGTGCCTCGCACGTGTAACGTTTGATTATTTAAAATTAAATGATTTCATCTTTTTGGAAAGTTTTAACGATGTGTAAAAGTTTAAATCACTTTTCAAAGATACTTCACATTTTAATATAATAATATAAACATAAACATATTTTTTAGTGTAAGCACATATATGTTTTATGGGGTATTTAGCTAAAAGTGACAAAAGATTTTGAAAAGGAGTTGTAGGTGACTCAAGTCTTAATAATTGAGTGGAGGTGACAATTACTTTATTATGGATTAAGAAAATTGGGAAAGTTTGAGAATAGCCCACAAGTTTTTAAATTTACACTTTGATTCAAATGTTAACCTAATATAACAAGAAATGGAGGGAAAAAATGCGCGTTTCTCTCTCTTCTCATCCATTGTTGTTTTCTCTCTCTTAGCAATTTTTGTTGTTCATTGTTGTTGCTTCTTTATTCATCATCTTCTGTTTCATTATCATCATCATCTTCTTCATTATCATCATCTTCATCTTCTTCTTGTTGACCATAGTTGTTGTTGTTACCGCTACTGCTGCTATCTGACCAATTTCTTATGTCAAATTTTATTTCCTACATTACTTTCCACTTTGGCACTACTTCATAAGAGACTTTGGTAAGTCAAATTATAATTTTTAGCTGAATTTGTCATCTGGGTAATTGCTATTGTGTTGTTTTTTCAACAATAGATAGCACGCGAACATGAATGCAACATAAGAGCCATCTGCTTAAATAGAACACTAATCTGTTGCGACATATGAGCCATCTGTTGAATGAAAAACTCATATGTTGGATCCATGTTTATGGTTCTATAATGTTGTAACATGAATCGAATAGATGGGTTATATGTTGCAACAGACTAGTTATCTGTTACACTGGGGTAAATATCTATCGCAACAGATCGGTAACCTGTTGCAACAGAACCTGAACTCAATTTCAACAGACGCGTCGTCTGTTGCAACAAAGTAAATATCTGTCGCATATGTTAGTTATCTGTTGCAACATGTCACTCATCTATTGGAATCAGCTTTAAAGGTTCCTTAGTACTATAACATCTATCCCAACAGGTGCTTTATATGTTGCAACAAATGTATGATCTGTTGCAACATATGATTCACCTAATACAACAAATGACTCATCTGTTGAAACCAGCTTCAGGAGCGTAACATGAATCCCAACAGGTAAGTAATTTGTTGCAACTGATAACTTACTTGGTGCAACATATTTTTCACATATTGCAACAGATTACACATCTTTTGGGGTTCATGTTACGCACTATAAAATCACTATTCATTTTATTATGATATAATTATTAACTTTTTTAACAAATGATTATATTAAGGTACCACTAATAGAAGGATCAAATAATAATAGAGGTAGATTGTCATGGTCAATAGATCAAGAAGAGTAATCGATATGTATGACGTTGGAAGGAGGGTGAAATGCTAGAGACGATATCTATGACAGTCCAAAGTGATATTTTGTATGATGATTTTGTGAACTTAATCATCAGCTATTGTGGACTGAATTTTTAATCGGACGAACTCGTCATCAGCTACATGCAGAACTCCTTTGAAAATCAGAGGGTACCACCTTTTAAGATAACCGATCAGGTTCAGTTGCGTGCTTATCTTAGTGATTCATCCAAGCCGGTGCTAAGGGTGTATGTGGTTGAAAAGACAAGAGAGAATGAGAACCAGAATAGAGAATAAGAACAACAATAATACATATTTGATGATAGGTTGGATGATCTGTACATGAATATTCCAGATGATGATCAAACACCTACGCCTGTTACTGCGAGAAATACGGTGGGCAGTTCTTCTCAATCGACACAACCTGGCAATCGTTAAGACGATGAGATCGACTTTTACATTGTAATGTCATTCAAGGACAAGAAAGACCTATCTACTATTTTGTTTATTTCTTGCTTGAAAAAGATTTCAGAATAATGAAGGTGATTAATTCGAGCAAAGTCTTTTGCTACAGATGTGTTAATCCAAACTGCAAGTGGTGGTTGATAGCGGTAAAGTAATTAAGTTCTGAAAAATTTGTCATTCATAAACATAAAATGTATCACTCATGTGTTCAGATCATATTTCAGGCCAATATCCTCACGCCACTGAAAAGGTCCTCGGTGAATATTTCAAGAATAGATTCCCTAATGGCAAAGGCCCTTCTACAAAGGATATGTCCAATCAACTTCATATGGAATTGGGTGTCATGGTCAGTTACTTAAAGATAGATACGCTCATGGGGATTGCCAAGGAATTGGTTAGGGGGATACATGAGCACGGGTATGCAATCCTCGATGCCTACATTACATGCTTGAGTCCAAAAATCTCGAAAGCAAGACGGCGTTGCATGTTGATGAAAATGGAAGGTTCAAGAACTTTTTTGTATCCAATGGTGCTTGGATTCAAGGTATTCGACATTTGAGAAAAGGCATTGCCATCAACGAAACCTTCTTGAGGAGCAGGTTTAATGGAGTTCTGCTAGTGGCGGAGGCAAAGGATGCGGAGAATCACATCTTTCTTATTACTTTTTGTGTAGCAGACAAGGAATATGATGCCTATTACGAATATTTTTTTGAACAACTGCGAAGCTGCGTTAAAGATACTGAAGAGTTGTATTTTATTTCGGATAGGCATCTAAGTATTCCAAAGATTGGTTCAATTTTCTTCACTTCAACTCAGTTTGGTTGTTGCATCAGGCATCTTGGAGAGAACATTCATACCAACCTTCACAATGAAAGGGTCGTGACCCTTTTTTTTATAGAGCAGCTAAAGCATATAGTAGAGAGGAGTTTTTAGACCATTTAAATCAAATAACGGATATTCATCCCAAGACAGAAGAACATCGCATACTGTCAGTTTCAAGAGATAGAGCCGGGCATACTGTCCGACAAATAAGTACATTCTTATCACGACCCGAGAGTGCCGCTAGTCGTAAAATGATGCTTGGAACCACAAGTGACCCCAAGCTAACCCATGAACTGACATACTATTAAGCAACTGAATTATAATATATTAAATAGCTGTGCTGCTGTGCGGAAATATAATCATGAAAAAATCTGAGAGAAATTATATTACTGATACAATTTATAATTTGATAAAGACTGAGGAGAAAATTAAATTTACATGACTGACTCTGACTGACATCTATGAAGCCTCTACTATACTGACTTTAGGTAGATGGGACATACCTCCAACTACCATTAATCAATATATATGGAGAAATTAAAGCACAACACAGTTTATGAATTAAATCTGACTGGAGCTCCCGAAATAGGTGAACTTATCACCTGTTGGTTGGAAGCTGCAACTCTCTGATTATGATGCGTAGGCTATAACTGGTACCTACATTATAAGACAATGTAGCACATAGACATATATGTGGATCAGTACTTCTGGAATGTACTGAGTAAGTGGGGGTGAATGCAATAAGTAAAACTAGTTTCATACGTAATCTTAAAACATGCATGACGAGGTGTAAGTAGACTCACCAAGAGACTGAAATAAACTAAAAACTGAAGTATCTTAAAACAAGAGTAACAAACATAATCTGATGAGCTGTTGAATCACTATGCTTAGTTTCTTAAAACCTTTCTTTTGCAGAATAAGTAGAACTGAAGCTGGGATACAGTAACACATGAATACGTGAACATTCGAAATCAAACATATATATACTGAACTGATCTGATTAACTGAATAATTGAATTCTGGGTTACAGAATGAATGAAATCTAAGAAAAAAGGATAACTAGCGTATACATACTGATAGCCTAAGGGACTATCAACACAAAAAATTGACACTTAAAGGCAAAAATCAGCAACCACACAAAGAGAAAACAACACACTAGAAAGGAGAAGAAGAAGAAGATTGCATAAAAATAAAGATAGTTAGAAAGACCTTTACTCCTACTAAGTGATTAGCACAAGAAGATGTTTCAAACCTTCAAACACACCTCACCAATAGAAGCTCAAACCTTCCTATTAGGTGGACCAAAGGACTTACACTTCCTCAAGTTCACCTTTCTTTCCAAATAACCCAATACAAGTGAAAACAAATTCAATTGCATTCAAGGTTCCAAATTTCAGATTCTACACTAGAACTAGATGGATAAAACTACAATCGATGAGTAATATTCAATGTCATTCAAAACTAATGAAAAGAGTGAAGAAATTGTCTATTTATACTATTACATGCCAAATAACAAAACTACCCTTAATGATCTAAAGAAAAGGGGCGCCCCTTGAGTGTTGGATTATAAAGTGAAAAGTCCTTCTTTCCCTTCAAGTGAGGCGCCTCTTGAGTATATTGATTCCCTTATCCTCCTTCAACTTGACAAGACTTTAAAAGACTCCAAATACTTGCCAATTCCAAAGATTGAGCCTTTGACCATGCCTTGTATTCCTTTGTGCTCTTCGTGCTTGTATCATATTCTCCACCTTGAAAGGAATTTATCCTCAAATTTACACCTTGAAAAACCAAAGTTAGGGAAAACAAATAAACAATTCTCATGATAGGAGGGTTAACATTAGTACCATAAGTGAGGTAAACATGCCAAGGGGTTACACTCTTAGAATACAACCAACTATCCTTTGTGAGGAGTAAGAAAATCCGACCACTAACATCACAAAGGTCACACCTAAAGAAAGCATAAATGAGTGAAGGATATAATTCGAAACTAACACAAATGCCACTTGTTTTCAAGGGAAGACAAATTTTCAAAATTTGACATCTATGGCTTAAGAAGGTTCCCTTAATAATATAAACCTATCACTCTCCACATATCTATGAACATGATTACTATGAAGCATTCTACTATCAAGGTCTTCATCAAACAAATTCAAAGAACCATATTCATCATCAAGATCTACATTGTAAGCATCTACACTAACTTGAAAGTTTTTAATCACACTCTTCTCATGTTCAAGTAGTAAGCTAACCTTAGGATCACATGGTTCATCAAGCACATCAAGAGAACTAACAAGGGAAGAAATATACACGTCTATATCAAGTGAAATCGAGACCACTTCACAAGGAATCACATGGCAATAATTTAAGCTCAAGAGAAGGTGAGGTGTAGCAACATTACCTCAGTTTAGGATAGGACAGTCCACTATTTTGAAGCTCTCGGCCAAGGGTGTCTTGAGGTTATTTTCATGTAAAACCCCTTGTTGATCCTTCTTCGACAACTTATGAGTTTGAACCTGCAAATAAGAAAGATCAAATCTAGGCAAAATGCTAGCCTTTGGGTTAGGAAGTGAAAAGGTACATTTATGGGAAAGTCCCACAATTAAATTTGCTTTTCCCCTTCCAATTTCACAATCCGAGATCTCTCTTTCCTTTTTTTTTGTTTTTTTCTCACCCAACTTCTTGGTTTTCTCTTGGATTTCATTCACACTAGATGATGTAAGAGGGAGAAGAGTGAACTTTCGGTCACCATGCACAAAGGTGTACCTATTAGACCTTTCATCATGTATAGTGAGCCTATCAAATTTCCAAGGCCTTCCCAACAATATGTGACATGCTTGCATAGGTATTACATCACATAAAACTTCATCATGATAACTCCATATCTTGAATCTAATCATACATTGTCGTTTTACCTTTAATTCACCATACTTGTTTAACCATTGAAGCTTGTATGGATTCGGGTGAAGGATAGTGGATAGTTTCAAGTGGTCAACCAAGGTAACAAACAATATTCACACAACTCCCACTATCTATGATCATTGAACTCAAAATTTCTTTAATAAGGCACTTGGTATGAAATAGGATCTCTCTTTGATCATCCAAGACCTTACTAAACAAAGTTCTCCTAACAACATAACTAGGCACATCACATTCTCCTTCACAAGGCAACACATCTTCCTCACTTCCTTATCCTTGAGTTTCGGGTTCTATGCACTCTCTATCTTAAGAGTTGTCATCATTCCCCTCGGTTTTCAACTCTACTTCTTCACCAATATAATACAATTTCCCCTCCTTTAGGATCACATTACGTCGGGTGGGACACTCACTTCCCTATGACCCTATCCTTGACACTTGAAATATTGTAGACTCTTAGAATGAGAAGTAGAAGTTGGTTTACCTTCAAGCTTTGAAGAATGGTGTTGGGAAGACTTGGTCATGACTTGAGTAGGATCCATAGATGCCGAGACCATGCCCTTTTCTTTGGACCAATTCTAGGAGGTGTAGGGAGCCTTTGGCTTGTATCTTTCCTTATTCTCTTTCTCAATTTCCATAGCTGCTTGAAAGACTTCAACCACTGTTTCAAACTTATGAAGAGTCATATGAGAAGAGATGTTTTTGTTCAATCCTACCTTGAAACGAATGATGTCATGATGAACTTCTTTCTCTCTAGGATCAAGTTTTAAGATAAGTTGTTGGAATTCATTATAGTAGGCCATGACACTCTTGATCCCTTGCCTTAGATTATAAAGATTGGAAAGGAGATAATGTCTATAATGCTCTGGTACATATCTTTCTCTCATAATTCTCTTCAATATCTCCTAAGGAGGTAGTTGGTCACCAATTATCTCATCATAAAATCTTTTGGTGTAATCCCACCAAGTGTTTGCATATCCTTCAAAGTGAGCAATAGTATAGAAACTTTTCTTTTCTTTGGAAAGGTCATTCACTAGAAAAATCTTTTCACAAGTGGATTCCCAAGCTATGTACATTTCTGGATCACTCTCACCTTTGAAAATTGGAATGCCAACCTTGATTGAGTTAATACCAATGTCTCGAATTCTTTGATGATCAACATGGCCTGGTCTTTCCCCATTCCATCAGAATCTACCATAATGCCCTCTTTGATTATATCTTTCTCTTACTTCATCCTCAAACCAATAGTCATCATGGTGAAAACCATAACCTTCTTGCTCCCCTCTACCATAATCTTCAATTTGGATGGGTGGGTTTTGTATTTGGGGTCTTTGGGGAGGTGGGTTTGGTCTTTGATTATTTGGTACTTGAACTTGTGGCATTGGATGTGGTGGAGGAAAGGGTATTTGGTAAGTAGCATTTTGTAGAGGTATTTGGTTATATGGAGAAGTTGGTCTTTAGTCAAAGGGATTTGGCACTTGTAGGTTCAAATTTTGTGGTGGAGCTTGAGTTCCAAGTCCTTCTTGTAAAACTTGGTTCATTTGGGGATATAGTGGCCTTTGTAGGTTTCGGTTAGTAGAGGTTTGGGTATGGTTTAGTGGCTGGTTTTGTGGAACTCTTGAAGGGTATAGCATTTGTTGGAGAGTTTCGGGTGTCATGGTCATGGAGTAGTTGTTGACTTGGACACTTGAAGATGCATGGTAGGGATTTACATTCAACACAATCAAGCCTTCCACTAAAAATGGACATTTCACTCCCCATAGCACCCAAATCACTCCTCAAAGCATCATTATAACTCTTCATATCTCGGGCAAAGGCCTCAAATCGAGCCATCAAGGCTCCCAAAACATCATTTTCCAAAGGTTGGGATGAGGTATTTTCGGATTCCATTTTAAATATACCTAACAAAATCCAAAAAACAGCAAGATAGCACCTACAAAATGAACAAACAAATTAGTTCAAAAAGCCTCACCACACTCTTACTCAACCTCACCTCACACCAGGCTTCACAAGTGTTGGATAATTGGCAATACTTGGAAAGTTACTTGAGTGGTGAGAAGCTTTGGTACGGAATCGATCTTTGTTTGAAATGACTCAAATAAAGTGATGTATGAACTTGAACCAACAAAACACTACGAATTAAAAATGAGAAAATGCACTCAAAATCGAAGACACGAAACAAACGGACTCTAATCTAATTACCAAACTAGTAGGTACTTACTAGCTTACTAGTTTGGGATAGAATTAACTTTTAAGAAACTAGAATAAAAATTAGAAACTAAGAAAATCTAATTTTAGAGATGAATTTGGTTGATCACAAGTGATGACGTGGCACTATGGGGTTGGTTGTCACTTTTCAAATTTTCAACTTCCCCAAACCCTGTTTCAGCCAAATATCACCCTTTGGGAAGGAGAGTTTTGGATTTGAGGGGGTAAAGAGGCAAATTAGGGCTCTTTCAAGCCTCCGATTGAAATTGAAATAAAATGGTCCCCCCTGTACTTGCAAGTGTACTTTGTTGTCCCCTTGTCCCCTCCTCCTTTTGGAAGAATGAAATATTCTTGGAATATGCTTTTGGACTAACAACTTTTTCACTCTTTTTCTTCCCTCTTTTGGATCAAACAACACCTTTGAATATTCGTCTTCCCTAAGATATGAAGATGATGGATGAACAAGATGAATATTCAAATGTTGACCAAGTTCGACCAACAAGCAAATGAACCCTAATGTTAATTTTTCATTTAGATCTAGGGTCCTTAGGAAAAAACAAACTCAACCAACTAAAAATCACCCAAAAAACACGTCCAAATCATAAGAACAAATCTGGATCTAGCTCAAAAAGCTTCAAAACTCCATAGCCATGATGGATCTTAGCTCAAACTCAACCAATCTTCACTCTAAAAGTAGATCTAGACTCCCTAGGTACTAGAGAGCAAGGATCTAGTACAAGAAAAAAAAACACAATAAAATTTAGTAGATATAAGGATTAAATTTCAGATCTACAACACACACAACACAACTCAACAGAACTAGACACCATTTTTTTGAGATTTTTAGATTTTGACTCTTTTTGGTTGAGACTTAAAAAAATAAGAACACTAAAACCAAGATTTAGGGATGTTGGAAAAACCCTAAAGAAGGCTTTCATACCAAATAATAGCCTAAAGGACTATCAACACACGAAATTGACACTTAAAGGCAAAAATCGGCAACCAAACAAAGAGAAAACAACACACTAGAAGGGAGAAGAAGAAGAAGATTGCATAAAAATAAAGATAGTTAGAAAGACCTTTACTCCTACCAAGTGATTATCACAAGAAGGTGTTTCAAACCTTCAAACAAACCTCACCAATAGAAGATCAAACCTTCCTCTTAGGTGGACCAAAGGACTTACACTTCCTCAAGTTCACCTTTCTTTCCAAATAACCCAATACAAGTGAAAACCAATTCAATTGCATTCAAGGTTCCAAATTTTAGATTCTATACTAGAACTAGATGACTAAAACTAAAATCTATGAGTAATATTCAATGTCATTCAAAACTAATGAAAAGAGTGAAAAAGTTGTCAATTTATACTATTACATGCCAAATGGCAAAACTACCCTTAATGATCTAAAGAAAACGGGCACCCCTTGAGTGTTGGATTACAAAGTGAAAAGTATTTATTGCCCTTCAAGTGAAGAGCCTCTTAAGTATATTGATTCTCTTCTCTTTCTTCAACTTGACAAGACTTTAAAAGGCTCCAAATACTTGCCAATTCCGAAGATTGAGCCTTTGACCATGCCTTGTATTCTTTTGTGCTCTTCATGTTTGTATCACATACTAAGTAGCTAATATATGAATACAAACTACATAAAAACATGAGATAGATGAGCACAAATGCATAGAAATTGTAGAATCTGAGAATGCAAGAACAAGCATAAGCATATTCTTGAAATAATCTGTAAACTGAAATATTGAAATCTGATAACTAAATAATTGAAGATTTGTATGCTTTGGTCAAATAAACATGAAATGAAACTACACTTAAATACTGTACTGAGACTATGGGAGGTACCATCTAACTGATATGCCCTAATCTGAGCTAATAGGGGTCTAACCTGTAACCCCAGTTGGAAGGGTGTCAGTATCGTGCCAGGGGTACTAACACTAACTGTGTGGATCCACTAAAGAGAAGTCCCAGAGGACTAAAGAGTCACCCTCTACCGAAAGGTGCTCTAATGAGATACGTTTCAACCCTCAACTGGCAGGTTAACATCTCAAACCTACGCTGGCGATGCAGTTCTGGAACGTAGGGATTGCTACTAAGAGTCATACCCTAAACTGGCAGGTGAGACCCTATCCCTAGGTTCTCTCGGTGCTAAGATCTACTCCCAACTGAAAGACACTAAAATAATAATTGTTGCATGCACTAATAACTAATAAATAATAAGCTCAAATCATGGTATTCTGTAATTATCAGTGCATACGGATTCTGAGGTAATTGTTAATGTATAAAATGATACTGGAACTGAAACTGGACTGAGTTTAACTGAACATGATACTAATTGAATGACAAGGCTCATGGTTTATCTGAAACCATTCTGAAGATACTGAAAACTATGTAAACAACTAAGTAACGGGTGTTCAAAACTCTCCAGGACTCAACGGAATAATAATAGGAACACATGAAAGCTTTACAATCCATAATAGGGAATCATTATTCAAAACCCAATATTTAGATATTTCATCAAACACATGGAAGTCATGAACTTGAACATGGAAATATGGTATACGTGTGAAAACAACATGAGTGCATGACTAAATTCATAAGTTGGGGATTTAACATGAAATTAATGAAATAGGATATGGAAACTTGAAACTCAAAGCATGAATAGATTAATTCACTAAAAAAATGCTTGTAGATATGGCAAAGTTCATAATTCGATATTATACCATGAAATTCAATTGGATACGTCATGAGAATCAAAACTTAAAGCATGAGATAACCTAACTTTTCATGAAAACATCCTTGGACATGAATCTAGTCAAATTACTAAGGGAATCATGATTCAACTTAAGATATGGGCAATTCATCAAACATGTAGAAAACAAGTACTTGTACATGGGGATATTCTAAACATGAGAATTTGATTCAACAACATGAAATTTATTTGAGTATGACATGGGAAACAAAATCCATAGCATGAGGAAATCGAATCTTGCATGGGATAATACATGGGCTTAATTTAATTTAAATCACCATGGAAATATGAAATTCAATCTTTAATTGAAAGAAAAGGGTTTTTGGGCTCCATGGGTGAAAGGAGATCCATGGATAAACTCCCACATATATTAAAACTTTAAATCTTGAAGAAGAAACAAAAACTTGAAAGCTTTCTTGAATTGGAAAACTTTGATTCTTGATTGTTCTTAAAGAGGAGGATTGAATTTGATGTTCTTGGGATTAGATTAGGGTTTCTTGGAGATAAAAGTGAATTAGAATGGGCAAATAATGCTTAAACCGACATCTTAAATCATATTTTTATGACCTGGAATGAGGTGGGAAAATACCCAATTGCCTCTTACTCATTTAAACCAAAATTTCATAATCCGGATTGCATTTTGACAGCTCACCGCTATACGGTATAATCGTGGTGGCTTACTGGCTCAGGAAAAAGACCATAACTTTCTGCTCGAGTATCGGATTAAGGCAAAATGTTATCGTTGGAAATCTGACTCAATTATCCATAATTTGGTGGGTCTTGAGCTGAAAAATTCTACATATATCAAAAGTTATACACTTTCAAAGTTGATCCTTGTAGAATCGAACTCCAAACTTTGGACGAATCTAAGGTTCTTAGCTCAACTTGGCTCTAAGTGATTTCTATGAACATTATTCACCTAATAAGCATATCACATACTAGGATACAGATTATGACACATGCATTTGAATTATGAATCAAGAACATAACAAATACACCTTCACTGCGACGCGATGAGTGTCTCTTCGCTATCCCTGGCACTAAGCAGTGGAATTACATTGAGCTACTAGAATTGAAATCCAAATGTGACCCAATCCTCATTTAAAAAATCCTAAACTTACTTGGGACATGCTCCTTACATCCCTGAACATGAATCAACTCAAAAACTATCATCTCGAAGTTCAAAAGGTCAACTTAAAACTCCTTGAAGTTAGAAGTACTTAAAAATGGCTAAGTCCTCAACACATAGCTAAATTTTTAGTCTTTTAGCCTCTTATGCAAGTACTAGGAGTTGAACTGAACTAAGAAAAGTATGGGGTATTACAATATCTCCCCCTTGGGAACATACATCCTCAAATAAGACTGGTTACCCTAAGAGTACTGTACTAAGGTAACTGAGGTCATATACTGAACATGCATGACTTAGAAACATGATTTCATAACTGAGTCTGAGCATGATACATGAACTGAACTGATTTTGTGAATACATGCATCGACATGAAAATGGTTATAAAGTTGAGATAGAAATGAAAGAGTCAATATATGAGTATCCTTTGCCTTAGGCTAGATCTGGTTTCATAAAAAAAAGATGAGAGGTTTAGGACAAAAAAACTCGAGGTATTACAATACTTCTCCCCCTTGGGATATTTTTTCTCTAGAATAATACTGACTTGGCTGAAATACTAAGAAAAGACTGAGATGATGCACGGGAAACTTACAGACTGAATCATGACTGAATATCTGGAATTTGAAACTGATGCATGATGCATGAAGTGAGTTGAATTCACAAATAACATGGATGCAAATGAATTACCTTTTGGAATAGCCATATTCATGAGATTTTGAATAGTATGACTATATGGAAAGATGGAAAGCCATATGAACGTGTCTGTCTGGCTGCTAGATTGGATTGCTGGCTATTCAAACTAATTATACTGAAAGCCTAAACTCGACTATTCATTTCATTTTAAAGCTACACTTTACTTAAGGCTACTTAAAATATTCACATGGGCACTGATAACTCTTCCTACTGAAGTCTAAGCTGAACATAATTCTCTCACCATGTTCAAGCCTACTCGAATCTACGAAGTACACATATAACACTATAATACTAGTCTGAATCATGAAAACAAGGAACCTCTCTCCTATCTAAACAATTGTTCATTATCACTATCATAATATTAAGAAAAGGTCACTGAAAGGTTAGAACATAAGGACCTGAAGCATTAACGGGATACTATGCATAATTTGACACTTTACTGAGTCCTGAGGATTAGAGTATCAACATCATAGATCTATCAGAGAGATCGAAACTGAGGGAATACATAACATAAACTTAATTTCATTGATCATTATAACATACCATGAGTTCTGAGAGCTAAGCATATGATAACGCTCAAATTACACTCCTGAATGGGTGTAAGCGATCGTTGTCAATATAAAACTCAACTAGGTTGGGGTCAAATCCCACAGGTAATAGGATGTGAACTTCGATTTGTTTACAAAATACTTTACTGGCAGCTTACTATTTCCAAAAATGGGGGTTTGAGTTTCAGAGAGAGTCAATTTTCACTTTCAATATTTTAGTGTTTGTAACCAAGATAAAGGGAAAACTAGAGTTATGTTCACCATGGGTTTTTGGGAGTTGACAGATACTAGGTAATGCTTAAGACTCTTGAAGTAGAAAGAAACGGTAGAATATCCCTGACGACGGTACTATCTGACTTATCTTTCGACCTCACCAGACAATTTATTATCTAATTATCTCAAACTTAGATAACATATCTATTTCCAATAGGATTTTATCTCAGGTAGATTAATCCAGTTACGACATCAATCATTAAACAGAAGGTTAGTAGCTTCCGAGTCCCTGTTGATAATTCACGTCCTTTAGTTTATTTCTCTGTTAAAAGCAAATAAGCCTAAGGCATATCCATTGTTTGCAACCAATAGATTCAAGTTAAAATAACAGAATTTCAAGATGCCCTACTACTCTTTGAATCCTTTAAATACCTAGCATCATGTCATACCCTAATCCATGGATCCCATAACTCGGGCTAATGGAATTAGCCGCTCATAATTTGATGAACGAAATAACAAGTTGAATTCTTGATAATATGGATAAACTTACTAAGGGATGAAACCCAACAAGTCTTTATTCAATTCAATCACAAGATAGAAACCCACAATAGTTGATAAGTGTTTTGAATAGAGAACAGGAAATGTACTTGATGAAAGAGACCAAGCAATTCATGACCTCTCCACAGGATTAATTGTCTGATTGATTAAAAGATCATCCTCCGTTCCAATAATAATAATAATAATAATAATAAAAATCATATAAAAACCCTAAAACAAGTCTTTAAATGGTTAATTGTAAATAAGGAAACAAAAATTAAGATTTTAGTTTTCTCTTCGGAATAGACGGCGACGATCTTGATGGCGTGTCAGACGTCTGACGATGTGTGAAAGATGTCGTCAAAGATTCCAGTGAATTGTTATCTTCTGATTCTTCTGACATAAAATCTGACGGTGTGTCACTTATGTGACGGCGCATAAAAATTGTCGTCACATCTTCATTGGAAATCATCATGTTCTGCTTTGAGTTGACGGTAATTTTGACGCCTTATCACAGTTGTGATGGGACTTCAAAAAGGTCATCACAAATCACTTCAGTTCTTCAGATTCTGTCTACGTTTGACGGTGACTTTGACAGCCTTTCACATATCTGACGGCACTTCAGAAATGTTGGCAGCTTTACCTCAGCTTATTTGCACCAGATTCCAACTGATTTGTTATTATTTTCTTTTGTTTTCTCCCCTTTCACCTACATCTGCATTAACACGATAAAAATAATAAAAAATAACAAAACTTGCTTAAGACTTTGCAATTATTCTGAGTTAAAAGCCTCAAATGTGTTAGCATCTGCTCACACAGCAACACCCTCAACTTAAAACAATTGTTTGTCCTCAAGTAACCAAAACATAACTAGGAGTATACAAAGTACAATTCGGCAGCTAACTACTCCTATCAGGTCAGAATACATGCACCATCTCCATGATCAGTCAAAGTATGATCAACTATGTTTATTATTTGAAAACAACCATACAACTCACCGGTATCTAGATTTGGCAAAATTCTCAGCAATAACAACCCTACACATGCCCAAATCACATTATCCGAACAAAGCAGTTATTAGCAACATACCTAGTGTGCCCTCACAATAAAGAAACCCTTCTTTCACTCAGATTTACATGTATAGACATAGGGATGAACATAAGACTCTCTCTCAGAACAAAATTCCAATATTGCGCATCAAATGCATTGGCTTGCCCTTATAGTCAGTACCTAAGTCTTCAGACAAGTCAGTTAGGATCACTATAGGGATTTTCTTAAGCTTGTAATGTAGGCTAGGGGCTGGTATGATATTCATGGGTATTTCATAGTGGTTACTCCTCCTTGGCACTACATTAACTCTCAGGGTTTCAACTTTTGACTTTTTTTTCTTCCCTCTTTTATTTTTCAAGCCTGCTCAAGATGGGTGCTGTCTGTTCAAGCATCAGATTATTTTTTCTTAACTTTTTTAGTTTTCTCCCTTCCTATTTCTTTTTTTTCACTGCACCCAACTTCTTATTTTTTTTCATTCTTTTACCTCTCTTCATACTCATAATATATCACGCACCCCTATAGTAGCCACCCTCAACTTAGGTTATTTGCCTAAGTCAAGGTGCACAGTGCCCAAGGAGGACCAGGGCCAAAACAGGTTCATTGTGATGTAATGAAAAAGTGAAAGGTATACAAGAAGGAACTAGGCTATTTAGGCTCAAAAAGGTATCAAGGGATATTATTCACATTTGGATGGTCATTTAAGCTAAAGTTGGTTAACATGCAAGAACGACCTATGATCCTTTCCTAACGCCTATCCTATGACTATGGCACGACTAACTGGGAAAGTTCTAGATTCAATGCACAACAGGAACTGAGTAAGACCTTACACGCACATGGCACACAAGTATATTGCATATCACTACTCATTTGTTTCATGCATTTATTTTCTACAGGTTATTTATTTGCCACACTAATGCCACAAACAGATACACAATGGTCACAATGGATGCAATCCACACAGTACACAACAGATTAGACTACTAGAGAGGTACTCAAAATCATAAAATAACTTAACTACCTCAAGTACTTGTACTGCTCCTAATTATCTACAGAATATGTTACAACAATAGTTTACCCTACACCCTTAACTTAAAATAAAAAATAAAATGCACTAAGGGTTAGGATATACCTGAAGACAGTCAAGCATGTGGATCCTAGGTCTTCGACCCTGCTACTGTATCATCTGCTGTCTTCTCCCCACCCATAGCATATGCCCTTGTAGTGGTTGGAGCCTACTAGATGAAGCACCTGCAGCCCTAGCTCTGACGGCTGCTTCTCATTTTTCCATGTCATCCAGAGACTCCAATCTTACCTTTTTCGATTCTTTCTTTTCTGCCTTCTTCTTTGACTTCTTTTTAGCCTTTCTCTCCTTTTCGCTATCCGGCTCATCTCTCTTATTCTTGCCTTTCTTTTCTCCCTTTTTCTTTTTTTTCTTCGGGGAGTCCGCTGTGAGATCAAGTATAGGAATTTCTTCCTCCACATCATGTATAGCTGAACCTGATGGTGCCATAATTTGGTGCTTCTGAAGCATCCCAACCTCAGCCTTTACCTTATCCAACGCAGCCCTGAACGTAGCCAGATTAGCACCTATCATCTCTTTTGCTCGGGCCTCGAATTTGTTCTCCAAATCTGCCACCCGCCCCGGCAAAGTCATAAAAGGTTCAAGTGCAGCCTTGATTCTTTTGTCCATAGCAGCAGCAAACTGTTTGGCGAAGGCATATAGTTGTACCTCACACCAATTGGCTTGCCTAGCCACCTTCCTAATATCAATCGGTTGAAATACAGAACCTGTTGCTGCTGGAGAGACTAAAGTAGTCGGCTAACTTTGAGGAACTGCGCCTGCCTGAGTTGAAGATGCTGGTGGTGGTGGTACATCTTCAGAGCTTTATACCCCCACATCTGGTGCTAAAATAGTCTCAGTGACTGGAGGATCTGTTGTGCCAACTGTATCTCGATCAAGTTGCAAGCCCGACTGAAGTTCATCTTTTCTGGCAGGGTTGTTGGTCTTCTTGGCATGTAGCTCATCATCAATACCTGAAATCTCAGGTACATTCACTGCTTCACACAACCTAGTAATCAGACATAGTAATGGATATGCAGCATCGGGTCTTGCGAGCCGAATCTTGATCTCTTCCGCTATAATTTCTCAAAAATCCAATGGAGTTCTATCAATCAAGCTTGCAACCAATATTTCTCGATCATCCCCTAATATATTGTCTCCCTCGATTGGTATCAGATGAATCCACACTAAAACCCACCAAAATCTTGCCTCTGAATTTAGAGATGCTTTGGTTATCTTTTCTGCAGGATTATTCAGCCACTCAGGTTCTCCATCTTCTATGAGAGTTGCTAGCCATTTGCTCTGATTTTCCCAATGCTTTAATCAGGCATAGAAGGTAGGTGAAGTTGCTCGTGGGATGAAGGCTGGCCCATGAAGAAACCTGTTTATAGTGGCGTATGATACATCCACCCTCACCCCATGTACTACAACTTTGGTCAGTAGAGGCTTATCTGAAGTTCTATCCCCATCTTTGCACATATTTTCCACCATAGCCTGGTAGTTCGCATAGAAATCTCGGACTAACGAAGGACAGTAAACACCACTTCCCCTAGTAGTCCACTCCTGGCCATAATCTTTGAGTTTTTGCATCACCTCAGGGTATCTGATCAATCCTGTAGTGATAATCTTCTTCTCCTCTAAAATTGGCCTTCAGCACTTCTTCGATCCGTTCTGCGAAGTCCGTCCCAAAAGATCTTTTTAGCCTGAGGGATTTTTCATCTCGCATTGTTCCTAATTTTAGGGTTTTTGCATTTCACAAAAGTTCCCCGTAATGGATAATCCTTATCACATTGCTGCTCCGATGATGGTGATTTTGACTCAGTTTCTTCAGCAGGCCTCTAAGAATCCTCATATTCAAATTCTTGTTTAGTGTCCTCAGACTCCTGCTCAGTGTGTTTGAATCCTTGTTCCTCCGATGCTTGCTCAGATGAGGTTGTTTCCTCGGTATTATCAGTATCCTCTACCTCAATAGGCTTGGTTAGAGGTGGTGCCTTTGGACTAGCCCTCTTTTTTGTCCATCTGAGCAATGGTTCGTTGTCTTTATAATCAGAGTCCTCATCGACAAGTTTTCGAGGTACACTCTCTTTAGCTATTTTCTTTGGTGTGGTTGGGTTCTTTTTCTTGGGTGCCATGCTCAGTTATGCAATAACATAAAAAAAATCCTCAATTAGTGTCTATAATTAAATAAGAGAAGAATAAGGATCACCTCAGTTTAACATCATTACTGTTTTTAGTTCAAAGGTTTGATGGCCTTTCTGATTTGTCGTCACATGTGTGACGGCGCTTCAAAAGCGTCGTCAACCTTATCCTGAATCTACAATATTTCTCAACTTTTTACAGTATTTTTGAATAGCCGTATACAGGTGAAAGGTCATAAAAATTTTCGTCAGATAAAATTATAACTTCCAACTCATTTTTACTTGATTTTTTATCTACCATTATTCTCAATTTCAACTTAGGTCATGCTATTTAACTGAAATTCCAATGATGTTGTACAGAATACCCCTACAAACCTTAGTTTTCAAAAGAGCTTGAAATATGTTAATGGATTTAGCTCATTCCTTTTGAAACCAAGGTTTTTTGTAGTTCACAATTTCTCCAAAGAAAGATAAAGTTGAAGTTTTTCTCATAAATGAATGTCGACACTTAGCGGGTGTACCTTGAGCACTTAGAATTATGAGTGAGAGAAGACTGAGATGAGAGAGAGGGAAGGTTTCTTGACTTAACTCTCAAGCTTCAACTTACAAGGAAATTTTAAAATTTGCCTTAGATGGAAATAAATTTGAAAAAGCAAGGGAAATAACTCAATAAGGAAAGAAAACCAAAACTAAAAGAAAAATATCTATAGTACGCGGGAATGTGAACAGTTGTTGCTGGGCCGGGTTAGCTTAAAAATTTTAACTGGGCCCAACTCATTTGACGGCATTTTTAATGGTGCATCAGAGGTCGTACGACGCTTCAAAGTTGTCGTCAGCCTTAACAGTATAAGGATTCAACTTGCTTGTTTTGATGACATTTCTCATGGCTTGTCAACTTGTGATAGCCGTCAAAAATTATCGGCAACCTTCTTAAGCTGACTGTAACCAGTTCACCTCCTTTGTACAACTCTTAGCTACTAAAATTTAAAAACGCTAGTGCAATAAAATTAAAACTTTGGGTTGCCTCCCAAATAGCGCCTGATTTAACGTCGCGGCACTACTTGATTATCTCGACTGCTCAGACTTCATCAAGATACCATATCAATACCTCATTACCATTTTCCTGGAATACATCCACAACTGAGAAGATATTCATTTCCTCCAACTGCTTCATAGAAGGATGCATTTTGAATCTGGCCTCTCTTTTTTCATACCTGAACTTTAGCTCATTGAGCTCCATATCAACTAATACTCTTCCCGTGGCTAATAGTGGTCTACCCAAAATGATGGGTACCTCAAAATCAACATCACAATCCAATATCACAAAATCTGCAGGCAGAATAAAGTCATCCACCTTTACCGGCACATCATTCAATATACCAACTGGTCGTTTTACCGATCTGTCTGCCATCACAAGACACATCATTGTGGGGGTAGGTTTCCCCAATCCAATCTTCTTGTAGATATCAAGTGGCATCAAATTAATACTTGCTCCTAAGTCACACAAATCTTTGGTAAACTTCATGGACCCAACTGTGCACGGTATGGTAAATGCTCCAGGGTCAGGCTTTTTCTGCACTAAAGATTGTGAAGAAACAACACTACAGTGGTGGATGTTGTCCATCATCTCATATCTTACCTTTCTCTTCTTGGTGACTAGGTCTTTCATGAACTTGGCATAACCTGGAATTTGCTCTAGTGCCTCAACCAAAGGCACATTAATCATCAATTGCTTCAGCATAGCTGTGAACTTACCAAATTTCGCATCATTGACCTTTTTCTTCAATCATTGAGGAAAAGGAGGTAGTGGTCTAGGGATAGTCTTTAGCACCACTTTCTCTTCCTTCTCATCTTATTTCTTTGAAATATCAACCAAACCATCTAGCTTCTCAGACTCCACTGGACTATTTCCTTCAGGTTCATCAACACTTACCTTATTCTCTACAAGTTTGCCCACAGAAGGGCCACATAACATCTTACCACTTCGAGTGGTAATCTCCATACAAGAGCCATCATTCCGTGGGTTCTATGCCATATCACTAGGTAGAGTACCAGATTTTCTCTGATTCAGTGTAGTAGAAAGTTGGCTCATCTGTTGCTCCAACTGCTTAATAGAAGCAGAGTGTGAGCTAACCAACTAACTGAGGGTAGAAAATTCACTATTCATAGTAGTTACCCCCGAGTTGGTAGCCTCAAATCCCTTCAACAACCTTTCCATCATGTCCTCCATGGACATCTTGCCTGAACTGATTGTCACAGCATCCCGACTTCTAGGAGTAACATACAAACCACTCTTATTATTATTGTTTGTCCAGTGTCCCTTCTCCCTATCTTTATAATCAAGATTGTCATAGAACGTCCGACCTTGGTTCCCTTGGCTATTGCCTCAGAAACCTCCCTGATTACTCACATAGTTTGCCTTCGCATCAGCACCTGTAGAAACAGTACCCTGAGATTCCATAACTTTAACCATTTTAGTCTTTCTGGATAGCAAGTGCTTGGCCAACAAGTCCATCTGCGTCTTTAAATGGGCCATGTCTTGGTCTCGCTCCTCATCCCTTCTACGCTGCTCCACAGTTATACCACCAGCAACAGTTGGGCTAGCCACTACAGAATCCCTAGTGTACCAAGCCTGACTCTGTTTGGTCATTCTATTTAGCATGTCAGAAGCATCTAGAAAAGAGAGGTTAATGAACTAACCACCTGCAGCGTTGTCAACAATTGGCTTTGTCACAGAGTTGAAAGCTCTGTACAAAGTCTCCATCAAGTGCAAGTCCGTCATGTTGTGGTTCGGACATTGTGCAAGTTTCTTATTAAATCTTTCCCAGGTTTCGTGCAATGCTTCGGTCGGGAGCTGTCTAAAGTTACTAATTTCGTCCCTCAACTTTACCCTTCTGGAGGGTGGAAAGAAACGTTCTAGGAACACATCTTTCAACTGTCTCCAGCTGGTTATAGAATCAGACTCTAGTTCGTTCATCCACATGGTTTCCTCTCCAGACAGAGACCACGAAAACAACCTCAACCTGATCGCATTCTTGCTCACTCCCGGATTGTCAAAAGATTTGCAAATGGTGATAAAGTTCACCAAATGCATGTTCGGATCATCACCAGGCAAACCTCCAAATAACCCCTTCATATTTAGGAGTTGGATCATTGTACTTGTTATGATGAATTTTGCACCTGGTGCCAACGGTGGAGGAATGATAGCACCCGTTGCACCCGCTCCATCCATTCCTTCATCATCTTCATCAGCCTCACATTGAATAAGCTATTGACCATATCTTCCTCGGACTGGACGGTTTCTATTGCCATTTCATTGCACTGGTGCAACAATTTGCTCAGCTCGCCTTGGGTTTTGAGGATTCAATAACTCCTGATCACTGAAGTCTTCATCATTAGGGTTCTGATGACGTGCTTGTTGACCCTGGCCAAAGCAGCTAGTCTTTCTGCTTCTTATTGTTCAGCCATTCTCCCTATCAGCTGAGGTTCCAGGTTGATTGGTAATACCGGTTCTCCAAAACTTCTTGTTTTTGTCATAAACAACACAACACCTAAAATAGACAAAAACAACAAATAAACGTAAATCAAGGAAACTTAACTATCAACAAATTTTCGTGCACAAACTTTTAGTCTACAACTGTATTCCCCGGCAACGGCACCATTTTTGATAACGCTCAAATTACACTCTTGAATGGGTGTAAGCGATCGTTGTCAATATAAAACCCAACTAGGTTGGTGTCAAATCCTATGGGGAATAGGGTGTGAACTTCAATTTGTTTAAGAAATACTTTACTGGTAGCTTACTGTTTTCGAAAATGGGGGTTTGAGTTTCACAGAGAGTCAATTTTCACTTTCAATATTTTAGTGTTTGTAACCAAGATAAATGGGAAACCAGAGTTATGTTCACCATGGCTTTTTGGGAGTTGACAGATACTATGTAATGCTTAAGACTCTTGAAGTTGGTAGAAATGATAGAATATCCCTGACGATGGTACTATATGACTTATCTTTCGACCTCACCAGACAATTTATTATCTAATTATCTCAAACTTAGATAACATATCTATTTCCAATAGGATTTTATCTCAGGTAGATTAATCCAGTTATGGCATCAATCATTAAACAGAAGGTTGGTAGCTTCTGAGTCCCTGTTGACAATTCACGTCCTCTAGTTTATTTCTTTGTTAAAAGCAAATAAGCCTAAGGCATAACCTATTGTTTGCAACCAATAGATTCAAGTTAAAATAACAGAATTTCAAGACGTCATACTACTCTTTGAATCCTTTAAATACCTAGCATCATGTCATACCCTAATCCATGGATCCTATAACTCGAGCTAATAGAATTAGCTGCTCATGATTTGATGAATAAAATAACAAGTTGAATTCTTGATAATATGGATAAACTTACTAAAGGATGAAACCCAACAAGTCTTACTTCAATTCAATCACAAGATAGAAACCCACAATAGTTGATAAGGGTTTTGAAGAGAGAACAGGAAATGTACTTGATGAAAGAGACCAAGCAATTCACGACCTCTCCACAGGATTAATTGTCTGATAGATTAAAAGATCATCCTCCATTCCAAAAATAATAATAATAATAATAATCATATAAGAACCCAAAAACAAGTCTTTAAATAGTTAATGCTAAATAAGGAAACACAAATTAAGATTCCAGTTTTCTCTTCGGAATAGACGGCAACGATCTTGACGGCGTGTCAGACGTTTGATGACGTGTGCAAGATGTCGTCAAAGATTCCAGGAAATTGTTATCTTCTGATTCTTCTGACGGCAATTCTGATGGTATGTCACTTATGTGACGGCGACTGAAAATTGTCGTCACATCTTCATTGGAAATCATCATGTTCTACTTTGAGTTGACGGCAATTTTGACGCCTTATCACAGTTGTGATTGCACTTCAGAAAGGTCGTCACACGTCACTTCAGTTCTTCAGATTCTGTCTACGCTTGATGGTGACTTTGACAGCCTTTCACATATCTGACGGCGCTTCAGAAATGTCATCAGCTTTACCTTAGCTTATTTGCACCAGATTCCAACTGATTTGTTCTTCTTTCCTTTTGTTTCCGCTTCTTTCACCCACATCTGCATTAACACGATAAAAATAATAAAAAATAACCAAAGTTTCTTAAGACTTTGCAATTATTCTGAGTTAAAAGCCTCAAATGTGTTAGCATCTGCTCACTCATCAGTATATTGTAAGGCATCGGTACATGAGTCATGAGCCGCATGACCTGATTTTAGAGTTCATAATTTCATGGAATATGATTCTTACTGTTGAATGAATTGGAACTCCTCATACTAGGAACTGGGAGAGTACATGATTCTCTATTATATGCATGAACATGAACTATGATCATGGAGTTGACATGTAAGGCATGAGTAGATATTGTGATGACTGAAATACAATACTAAAATAAGAATGGTTGGGAATCATCCTCCCTTACTAATGTTCTACAATATTCTAGCATCACTACTAGATTTTGAGAGCCTGACTTGGTTACTTGTTCTATCATCTCACCCTTAGCTTTAGGCTATCATTCTAAGTTTATGGAACCCTTTAATAACTTTAAACTGATCTGCAACTAAATTACTCTAGAGTCCGCGATATAACAATACACAGATAATTTTACCCTAAAAGATTACATCTGAAAGTGTAAAACCCACTGATAATACTTTATTTTGAGAAACAACTCTTAACTTTCTATAGCCCTAAAAGTCAAGACGTAATAATTTGAACTCTTACTAACTTAGAATCTTCATGAGTATCACCATACCATAAGTTTACACCATCTAGAATTTCAACTCTTCTATCTATTAGCTCAATAATCAAGATTCAAACTTAGATTCTAACACTTAACATGGATATCCCCAAACCTTCAATGAACCACACTGACGTCCATCATAGCGTACTAATAACACATCTCTAAACTTATATTTCTCCCTACACCATGAGAATTACCATCACAATAACATACCCAACATCAACAATATATAATTTTAAATCAAAATACATAAATTCTTGCATGCATTATTTCAAGCCTACCGGTTCACTATTCATACAACAAGCCCCATGGATACAAAATCTGCTCAATCCGGATAACACTATACCAACTCTACTACTACTAAACTTCTGAGTTCAGCCTTCTAACTCTTGATCATATGCTATCAAAGTATTCTGAGAAGGGATCTGAGGGCACATCTAACTTAGGCTTAGTGCATGATTTTTAATAAACATAAATAAATTCCTTCAAACTTCGGAACTAAAAGCACTGATGGGATACTTTAAGCCTGTGTACAATCGCATAACTATCTGTGGGGTCCATCTGAGAAAGATCTATCAATAGGAATTTGAGTTTCACTGTTTTTGTTACCTTAAAATAAGGTAGAGTTGACATAAATGGAGCAAGATGAGGATCCATATAAATTTCTTAGAGAAAACTTTTACTGCACGATCTGAGACATAAAAGAAGGAAAATATTTTCTAAATGCCCTGTAACCTCTCGAAGAAAAGTACAAACATCTTTGTACGATTCTGCAAGACTCTACTAGACATGGCTTCATAGAGACCCTAGGACACTTGAACCTTGTGCTATGACACTAAGTTTGTCACGACTCGAGACTACCCCCTAGTCATAACACGATGATTGGAACCAAAAGTGACCCCAATCTAACCCATGAACTAACATACAATTAAGCAACTGAATTATGATATATTAAATAGTTGTCCTGCTGTGCAGAAATATAATCATGATAAAATTTGAGAGAAATTATATTATTGATACAATTTACAATTTGATAAAGACCGAGGAGAAAACTAAATTTACATGACTGACTTTGATTGACATCTATAAAGCCTCTACTATACTGACTTTAGGTAGATGGGACATGCCTCCAACTATCACTAATCAATACATATGGAGAAATGCAAATTGAGTAGCTGATATATGAATACAAACTACTGAACAACATGAGATAACTGAGCAGAAATACATGAAAACTATAGAATCTGAGAATGCAAGACCAAGCATAAGCATATTTTTGAAATAATCTGTAAACTAAAGACTGAAATCTGATAACTGAATAACTGTAGATCTGTATGCTTTGGTCAAACAAACATGAATAGAAACTATACTGAAATATTATACTGAGACTGTGGGAGGTACCATCTAACTGACATACCCCAAACTGAGCTAATCAGGGTCCAACCTGCAACCCCAGTTGGAAGGTTGTCAGATCGTGCCAAGGGTACTAACACTGGTTGTGTGGATCCGCTAAATTAAAATCCCAAAGGACTAAAGTGTCACCCTCTACTAGAAGGTGCTCTGGTGTGATATGTGTTAACCCTTAACTGGCAAGTTAACATCTCAAACCTATTTTGGCTACGTAGTTCTGGAACGCAGGGATTGCTACTAAAAGTCATACCCTCAATTGGCAGATGAGCCCCCATCCCTGGGTTGGCTCGGTGCTAAATCCTACTCCCAACTAAAAGACACTGAAATAATAATTGTTGCATGCACTTATAAATAATAGCTGGTAAGCTCAAATCATGGTATTCTGAAAATAACAGTGCATACGGATTCTGAGGTAATTATTAATGTGTAAACTCATACTAAAACTGAAACTGGACTGAGATTAACTGAACATGATACTAACTGAATGACAAGGCTCATAGTTTATCTGAAACCATTCTGAAGATACTGAAAACTATGTAAACAACTAAGTAACGGGTGTTCAAAACTCTCCAGGACTCAATGGAATAATAATAGGAACACATGAAAGCTTTACAATCCATAATAAGGAATTATTAGTCAAAACCCAATATTTAGACATTTCATCAAACACATGAAAGTCATGAACTTGAACATAGAAATATGGTATACATGTGAAAACAATATGAGTGCATGACTAAATTCATAAGTTGGGGATTTAACATGAAATCAATGAAATAGGACATGAAAACTTGTAACTCAAAGCATGAATAGATTAATTCACTCGAAAAATGCTTGTAGATATGGCAAAGTTCATAATTCGATGTTATAACATGAAATTCAATTGGATACGTCATGGGAATCGAAACTTAAAGCATGAGATAACCTAACTTTTTATGAAAACATCCTTGGACATGAATCTAGTCAAATTACTAAGGGATTCATGATTCAACTTAAGACATGGGCAATTCATCAAACATGTAGAAAACATGGACTTGTACATGGGGATATTCTAAACATGAGAATCTGATTCAACAACATGAAATTTATTTGAGTATGACATGGGAAACAAAATCCATAGCATGAGGAAATTGAATCTTGCATGGGATAATACAAGGGCTGAATTTAATTTAAATCATCATGAAAACATGAAATTCAATCTTTAATTGAAAGTAAAGGGTTTTTGGGTTCCATGGGTGAAAGGGGATCCATGGATGAACTCCCACATACATTAAAACTTTAAATCTTGAAGAAGAAATAAAATCTTGAAAGCTTTCTTGAATTGGGAAACTTTGATTATTGGTTGTTCTTGAAGTGGAGGATTGAATTTGATGTTCTTGGGATTAGATTAGGGTTTCTTGGAGAGAAAAGTGAAGGATAATAAATAAATAATGCTTAAACCGACATCTTAAATCGTGTTTTTACGACCTGGATTGAGGTGAGGAAAGACCCAATTGACCCTCACTTATTTAAGCTAAAAATTCATACTCCGGATTGCGTTTTGATGGCTCACCGCGATGCAGTATAATCGTGGTGGCTTACGGGTTCCAACGAAAATGACCACAACTTTTTGCTCGAGTATCGGATTAAGGCAAAATTGGTATCTTTGGAAAGCTGACTCAATTATCTACAATTTAGTGGGTTTTGATATGAAAAATTCTGCATACATCAAAAGTTATACACTTTTAAAGTTGATCCTTGTAGAATCAAACACCAAACTTTGGACGAATCTAAGGTTCTTGGCTCAACTTGGCTCTAAGTGATTTCTATGAACATTCTTCACATAATAAGAACTTCACACGCTAGGATAAAGATCATGACACATGAATTCAAATTATGAATCAAGAACATGACAAATACACCTTCACCGCGATGCGATGAGTGTCTCATAGCTATCCCTGGCGCGACGGTGTGGAATCGCATTGAGCAACTGGAATTGAAATCTAAATGTGACCCAATCCTCGTTTGAAAAATATGAAACTTACCCAAGTCATGCTCCTTATATCCTTGAACATGGATCAACTTAAAAACTATTATCTCAGAGTCTGAAAGGTCAACTTAAAACTCCTCGAAATTAGAAGGTCTTAAAAATGGCTAAGTCCTCAACACATATCTAAATTATTAGGCTTTTAGCCTCTTATGCAAACACTAGGAGATGAACTGAACTAAGAAAAGTATTGGGTATTATAATTCTTATGAATGTAATATCTTGTTTGAGGAACAAGATTAGTATGATGTCGTACTAAGTGATTCTTTTGTATAGGTACAATATCATGACATCAAATATAGCTGAATTGGTGAATTCATTGTTTGACGATGAAAGAGAATTTCCCATCATGGCTCTATTTGCTATAATAAATAAGAAGTATGGAAAAATTTTCCGTGAAAGGGATATAGAGTTCGATAATGTAGGAACCCTATTTGTTCTAGAAGCAAAAAAATAATATCAATGAACATCAGTTTGGGGAATAGGTTATTTTCTCAGCCAATAGCAGATTACAAGTTCAGTATCAATGGTCATGGTGATTTTGCCACGGTCGATCTTCAAACAAGATCTTGTACAAAATACCCTGTCCACATGCTATGGCAGCACTTCGAGCTCAATACGATGCAATATATGGACGTAAAACTTATGAGTATCCTCTCCATATTATTCATTGAAAAAAATAAAAAATGACATATAGTGGGCATATTACTCCGGTGCCTCCCGAAGAATCTTGGGTTGTTCCTGCAAAGCTTTTGAGGAGATTAATACCTCATCCATATATTGACCCAAGCACTATCAAACTGAAAAGAAGGCCATATAAGAAGAGGCGTGAAATCGTAGAATCATTTCCATCAAGAAGAAACAAGTGCTCAGTATGTAAGAAGGTTGGCCACAAAAGAACTACATGCCCAGATCGTAATTCACCATGATCGTTGAAATTTCAAAAACTTTTGTTGTTGTTTGTTATGGACTTTTATATATTTAACTCATTGTTGTGAATGTAAATGTTATCATTTATTATATAAAATATCTCTTTAATAACTTGGACATAAACAAAAAGAGGCAAAACAGGAACTAAATATAGTAGACCACAAAATTATTTTCAACAGATTAGCCATCTATTGCAACAGATGGACATTAATTGGAAGAACACAATACAGTTCATCAAACTGAAATATTTTTCTTCAACAGATGAAAATTTATTGCAACAGATGGATAATCTACTGACTGAAACCTAACCGATGACCAATCCGTTTTATTAGATGGTCCATCGGTTGAAAGAACTCAAAACTCTTGCTATTGATACTGGATTTAAAATTTCTCCTTACCTCCAACCGTCGACATATTTGTTAAGAATAACAAATAGACAGAATGAAAATTAAATAAGAATTAAAATGCCAAAGTCGACCAAAAATAAAATTTTCATTAAATGAAAAATAAAATATATTAGGTATAGATCCGATATAGAAAAATTAAAATACATACGCTAAAAGAAAAAACACATTCTAATTATTATTATCATCATCATCATTATTATTGCCATCCGACCAATCGTCAGCAGCAGGGCCCTCATCAGCCTCTACATCTCTTTGAACATCCTTGGTCTCACGGTGACCAACACCCTCTGCAGTTCATTAACTTGCCTCTGAAGTTCCCACACGGTGTCACGCAGAATAGCAATGTCCCAAATAGGATCAACCATATCTAGAACACGCATGAAATGACAAAAAAAGTATACACAAAAGTAAAGAAAAGAGTTCAAAAGTAATATAACATATACTACCAACTGGTAGATTTACACACATGAAAAAAACCTTACCTCAACGAGAAAGAAATATTCTCTTTGAAGAGAGGTGGTTGAAGATGTAATACGAAAAGATACAATTCAAGAAATATTAAATAAATTGGAGTAGAATGAAGATTAAGGAGGAACCTATTAATAGAGGATTGAATCTAAATGTGTTAAGCAAAAAGGCACGACTGTTCAACTCTATTGTATTAATTACATTCAAACTGATTTTTTATTTTCTGTGGAAAGTCATGACTTATTATTTTACATTTAAACTTCTCACCTTTTCAAAATGGTTTCTCTCATAATAACAATCGTTATTATTGAGTTGTTGCAATAGATGGTCCATCTGTCAGAATAGATAACCCATCTGTCGTAATAGAATTACCATCTATTGTAATATATGGTCTGTATGTTGCAACAGATGAGATATTTGTTGTAACATATGGATTATCTGTTATGATAGATGAACCATCTACTGGAGAAGATATTTTGATTTCTTCTAACAGTTAGTTTATCATATACAATAGATGGGAAATTTGATTTATCAGCTGTTCTGAATATGTTAGACAAAAAGTTACAAATGTTTACCTCTATTTTAATAGTCATCTCATACCTTAATTAATCCAAATTGGTGACTATTTTATTATATTTTAAAAAATAGATCTAAAAATAAAAAGGTGAAAAAGTCACGACTTCTAGCACTTGTTTTTTCTTGACGGGCATTTAGTCCTCTGACATTGAAGATGGTTACCTTCTGAGCCTCTGTAGTCTTGTACACTACTTAACCATGGGAAGTGAAGAATAAACATTGTTCGACATTGATGGGGTAGGAAGAATAAGGTGCGTGCAGATTAATGGATCCACTTTCATACGTGGGAGTTATGTATTATTAATCAGGTTTTCGTGACAGACACACATAAAGTACAATAATTTTGTGAATGCAGTTTTTTATCGATTAGACATTGATCCTTTAAAGAAGATCCTGTATTTTACAGTTTAGTTTGATAGGTGAGAACTAATAAGGTCGATGGGTTCCAAGAATGTGGTGCAATACCCAGTTATAATTTAATGATGATTTTTCTCATGTTTATGCATCAAGGTCTGAGAAGGGATCAATATTTGATGGCATTATAGACATTCAATTAGTGATTGGACCAATTTTAATGGTGTAATAAACTTTTGAAATGCCTCCAAAGCCGCGCGCTACAACAAACAAGAATGAAAAACCAATAGAAATTCCCATGGTCCAAATTTATATGGATGCATTACTCGAGGAGACTATTATATGGCAGAAGGTGCTTGGGAGAAAACCTGTACAGGAAAGGGGAGGTAGAGAAGACCATATACCATCTCAAACCTTGTTTAAGAGGAAATATAGGAAAATAAATAAGGAACTTCTAGTGAATCTGGCCAATGAAATTGACTTGAGAAATGAAAAAACTGAATGAGCTTCAAATGTAAAAGTGTATCAAAATATTAAAATCTTCCAGTCGTTGTTAAAAAAGAAAAATATTAAAGAGGACTGGATCTAGACACTTTGCTAGGGACTACGACTAGCGAGCGTAGCCTCAATGAAGACCCATAATGTGCAGGACCAAAACTCTAAGAAAGTAGCTTGGCGAGCACAGGGGATGTTAAGATTTCCAGTCAAGAATGAAACCTAAACCAACAACTCCAGAAGTAAAAATAAGGGAAGCCAAGACGTCAATTTTTGAAGTCTAACTTGCATCCCATGCCTTCTTTTTGTGGTTCTGATCTGGTCAAACAATCCCATGCCTTGTTGTTTCCACTGTCTTTGACTAGACCAGAACCATAAAGAGGAGGCATAGGATACAAGTTTAACTTGAAAAATTGCCACCTTGGCTTGATCCCTTATTTTACTTCAGGAGTTGTTGGTTCAGGTTTTGTTCCTGAACGAAAATCTAACCACCATCAGTGCTCACAAAGATGTGATCTTAGATTTATGGTCCTGTATTTTGTGGGTCTTCATTTAGGCCATGCTAGCTAGTTGCAATCCCCCAATAAAGTGCACAACTTCAATCTACTTCAGCATTTTTCTTTTCAAAATGGATTGATGGATTTTTATTTTTTGATACACTTTTACATTTGTAGCTCATTCAGTTTTTTCATTTTTCATGTCAATTTCATAAGCCAAATTCGCTACATGTTCCTTCCTACCATGTGTTTCTTCATTAATAAGGTCTGAGTTGATATATGGTCTTCTCTATCTCCCCTTTCCCGCATGGGTATTCTCCCAATCATCTTATGTTATATAATAGTCTCCTTGAGCAACAAATCCATATAAATGTAGACCAGGGGAATTTCTATTGGTTCTCCGTTCTTGTTTGCAGCAGTGCGAGGCTTCAGAGGCCTTTCAAAAGTTCATTAAACCCTTAAAATCAATCCAATTATTATTTGAATGTTTACATTGGCACCAAAAACATGAACCCTTCTCCAAACTTGACATATAAACATTAGCAAAATCTTCATTAAACCGTAATAGGATATCGACACCACCTACTTGGTACCTCAGTCTTACCAGTTTGAACTTAATAATCTTAACTATAAAATGTCATATCTTGTTTGAATGATTAACTCCTAATAGGTAAAGAAACAACATCCACAAAATCAGTGTACTGGATGTACGTTTTCAGCATATGTTGATCAGTAATACATACCTCCCACATATGAAGTGGTTCCATCTGCAAGCAGCTTATTCTGCCGAACCCATCTTTACTTTAGCCTTTAATCCTGGTCAGGCAAAAGTTGATACACTTTCACTTCCTTTTATCTACAAATAAGAGAAAAATATTTGAGGTCAGACTAGAGAAGAACAAAAAGAACATTACAAAAGGGTAACACAAAATTGAATGAATACAACACACTACAATAGGTGTTGCAATAGATGGCCCATTTGGTGCATCAAATTCCCAATCTATTCAACAAATGAGTCATCTGTTGTAACTGGTATCACATTTGTGGCAACAGATGGCTGACTTGTTATAACAGATAGGTCATCTGTTGGAATAAATCAAACCACCCTAGCTACTAGTTTGATTTATTCCAACAGTTGCTCTGTCTATTCCAACAACTGATTCATCAGTTACAATAGTTTAGAAAACTATTGCAACACCTCCAACAACATCAACAACAACATCAACAATACAGAAACAACATCATATGATCCAACACCGTCAACAACACAAACACCACATGTTTCAATAATACCAACACCCCCAAAAATAGCACCACCAACAAAGTAACAAATAAAAGACATAAAAAATGCTACTGACAACAAGGCTTTTTAAGTTCTCCCAACAGATGACGTTTTTTGCATATTTTTTAATAAAAATAATGTTTCATTCATTCAAGACTTAAAAGTCACTTTTTCTTCAATCTTCTCAATCAATAGAATACTGGTAATGGTTAAATCAATAAAAACAATAGATGTAAATATCTAATTTGAAAAACATAAAAATAACAAGATGAGAAGGAGAAATATTGAAACATACCTGCAAAGTCAAAAAGCAAAGGGATTAGAACACCTATTTCAGAAGCGAAAAGATATTGATCAATTGAGATCCGAAAGAATCCTCATGCAAAAAAGGAGAGAAAGGAGAGAAAAAAAGGAGACTGTTGTTATTACCCTAAAGAGGAGAGAAAGAAAATTCTGAAAGAAAGAAGAGAAATGAGCTAAGTTAATTTATGGCTGAAGAAGAGAGAATTCTAGAGATGAGTTTTAAATATTCAATAATAACTTTAAAACGCACGAGGAGACGATGACATTGAAAAAACATGATAATATTACTCAAGAAGGAGATTTTTAAGCTATCTAAGTAATATTTTTTACCGCCTTACTATTTTATCTTAATATATAAGTCACCTATTGCAATAGATGACAATTTCTGTTTGAAAATTTTTAACTGCTTAGTCATCTGTCTCAACAGATGCCAACGTCCATTTGATAATTTACAACAGATAGGTAATCTGTTGCAACATATTCAATAATCTATTTGACAAATTTCAAATGATAAGATATCTGTTGCAACAGTTTGAACATTTATTTTTATACAATTTCATTTGAGTTCATATATTCAACTACAACTTTAATTGATTTAGCTACAACTCGGGATGAGTGATAGGGTCAACTACAACTTTAATTGAGTCTTTGCAACTGCGTGATATTGGTATTGTGTTACTCCCGACTTGAGTCATTGATCGATCACTCTGAGTTGAAATGATTCCTATTAACTCATTATTAAGCTAATACCTAAATTGATATAGCTACAACTATGAATGAGTTGACAGGGTCAACTATAACTTTAATTGAGTTTTTGAAATTGCATGATGTTGGTATTGCGTTCCTCCCGATCTGAGTCATCGATCGATCACTCTGAGTTGAAACAATTCCTATTAACTTATTATTAAGTTAATACCTAAATTGATTTTGCTACAACTAGGGATGAGTTGACAGGGTCAACTACAACTTCAATTGAGTTTTTGCAATTGCATGATATTTGTATTGCATTCCTTCCGACCTGAGTCATCGACTGATCACTCTGAGTTGAGATGATTCCTATTAACTTATTATTAAGATAATATCAAAATTGATTTATCTACAACTAGGGATGAGTTAACAGGGTCAACTACAACTTCAATTGAGTCTTTGCAATTGCACGATGTAATATTGCGTTTCTCCCGGACTGAGATCGATCGATCACTCTGTGTTGAAATGATTCCTATTAAGTTATTATTAAGATAATACCTAAATTGATTTATCTACAACTAGGGATGAGTTGACAGGGTAAACTACAACTTTAATTGAGTCTTTTCAATTTCATGATATTGGTATTATGTTTCTCCCGACCTGAGTCATCGAACGATCACTCTGAGTTGAAATGATTACTATTAACTTATTATAAGCTAATACCAAATTTTTTTAGCTATAACTAGGGATGAGTTGATATAATACTCCATAAATCGACCTAGCTTAAATTTGTCCCCAAAGATGTAAAAGACTTATTTTAAAGATGAATCCACTTTTATACGTGTGGTATTTTCAAGATTTTCACTTTTTATCATATGGGAAATTTAATAAGATTTTCAATGATATAAAATTTGCCTAAATACGATGACCGAATAAGAAGTTATGATGATTTAAAGTTTCAGTCGTTAAACACCGTCATTTAGGCTAGTAGTGTGTCGCGGAGTATGTCAAAATAGCAACTGTCAATTTTCAGTGTTGCTCCTCGATAGTGGCGCATCGCGCCAAATTTCTAGGTCACAAACAAATTGGCAATACGATAGCTCCGCATTACTCTATCTCCCAATTTCCCAGTTGGCAATTTCCAGTGACACGGCGCGGTAGCGCCGCGTCGCGCCAGGTGAGCATTTTGGAAAATTTTGACGAAAATTAAAAGTTTCATCAAGGGATAAAGAAGTATTTTCTCAAGGTTTTAACATGTCCAGGTACGGGATATAATCCCTAAAAACGTTTTGAATCATTATTATTCACTTTTTCCCCAAAAATCAAGAACATTCTCTCTTAAGCAAAACAAACCCCTAGCTCTTGAGAATCAAGGTTAATCTCAAGAAATCCATCCAAGAACCTTCAAGGTTTTCTTTTTAAGGTATGTCAAGTGTTGATTCATGGATCCCTTTCACCCATGAAGCTTAAGAAACCCTTTTAAAAATATAATTTCGAATTCCATGTTATAAATTGAATTATATCCATGTTGTTTTGGTTTCCAGGTTGAAATATTTAGTAAATACCATGGAACTATGTTGGTATGTGACTGGAATTCTTGAATTGAAAGTGAAGCATGTTGCCATGATGTATCAATTTGATAATTATGCCTATGCCTTGAGTTGTGCATGCTAGGTGTTTGATAAAATGCCTACAAGAATAGGAATTGTTCCTTATGACTCAATTGTGTCCAAGTTGATGAATCCATGTTTTAACCTTGTTCTTAAAACGACTTTCATGCTAAATTTATGTTGTGTAGTTGTTTGATGAAATGCTCATGAGACTAGAATTATGAAATTTATGACTTGTTTATACGCACTCCTATTCATGTGTAAGCTTATGACATGCAAATACTTCATGAATATCCCCAATGATAGTACTATGAATGTTTGACTATGATTATGTGTCAAGAAATGTCATGTCTCATCCGTTTTATGCTATCGAGTCCTAGGGGTATTTATACCCGACAATATAGTTGTATGCCTAGAGTCGGTGTCAGTTTTATGATAATCTCAGTCATGCCATGATTAGTAGTATTCTCAGTTAGTTTCAGTACTCGATAGAATTCAGTCAGTTACATGACCCAGGAAAATTCAGTAATCTCATGAACTCGGTCAGATTAACAGAATTCAGTAGTATTTCATTAGTCCACAAAACTCAGTGAACTTAGTCCAGTTTATCTCAATATACTCAATTCCGTGTCTATTCAGTTGGGAGTAGGATTCAGCACCAAGTGAACCCAAGGATGGGAACTCACCTACCAGTAGAGGGTGTGATTCTTAGAAGCAGTCCTTGCATTCTAAAAATACTTAGCTAGCGTAGGTTAAGACATCAAACCTTCTAAATAAGGGTAGATGAGCTGGCTTAACCTGTTAGGTGAGGGTCCCATCATTTTATTTAGAGTACCTGTTAGATAAGGGCCACTCCCAGCTTGTCCTTTCCAGTGACACGGTATTGATACCCTTCAAATTAGGGTTACAGATTGGACCCCAACTCAGCTATCTTACTTTATTCGTGGCATGTCAGTTAGATAACTACTTCCCACAGCTCAGTCGTAGTAATAGAACTCAGATAGTTCTACAGAATTCAGGACTATCAAATACAAAAAACTCAAAATAGTACGAAACACAGCTAGTTCCATCAGAACCTAGACTATCAAATACAGTCGCTCAGTATCAGTATCAATAACTCATGTTATCAGTATTCAGATTCAGTAGTCAGTATCATCATGAATTCAGTTACAGTCATTTATTCATGCATATATTCTCACGTTCATGTTATATAGTCAGTTAGCATTGTTCATACATTTGAACCCCATGCATTAAGCCTACCTCACTTGTATACCAGTACATTCAATCAAACTGACGCATTTGCACTATGGTGTCTTATACCATAGGTTCAGAAGCACGAGCTCCAGAGCATCAGTAGCAGCCAGATTAAGAAGTAAGTCCTTATCACTCGAGGGCGATGTTATTAGTTATTTCATCATTTCATTTAGCTTTCAGTAGATGGAGTTAGTTAGAGACATGTCCCATAAACTCCTTATTCAGACAGTTCAGTCAGCTAGAGGCTTTTTAGACTATAGTATGTTCAGACTGTTTATTTCAGTTGTTTTAGGTATTTTATACCCCACCCATATGTTATATTTTATCAGATATTATGTCTCAGTTTTGAACCTTATGGCCTTTCAGCCTTTATTTCCATATTTATACAGTATATCATGCAGTGTTCAGGTACAGATATCAGTCATGGGTTAGCTTGTGGTCCTTCAGGGTCATGAGCACCGTGTAGCATTCCAGGTACCAGATTTGGGGTGTTACAGTTGATAGGGTCAATTATAATTTTAATTGAGTCTTTGCAGTTGCATAATATTGGTATTGCGTTCCTCCCGACCTGAGTCGTTGATCGATCCCTCTGAGTTAAAATGATTTCTATTAACTTATTATTAAGCTAATACCTAAATTGATTTAGATATAACTAGGGATGAGTTGACCGGGTCAATTACAATTTTAATTGAGTCTTTGCAATTGCATAATGTTGGTATTACGTTCCTTCCGACCTGAGTCATCGAACGATCACCCTTAGTTGAAACGATTCCTATTAACTTATTATTAATATAATGACTAAATTTATTTAGCTACAACTGGGGATGAGTTGACAGGGTCAACTACAACTTTAATTGAGTCTTTGCAACTACATGATATTGGTATTACGTTCCTCCCGACCTGAGTCGTCGATCGATCAATATGAGTTGAAATGATTCCTGTTAACTTAAATTAAGCTAATACCAAAATTAATTTAGCTACAACAAGGGATGAGTTGACAGGGTCAACTACAACTTCAAGTGAGTCTTTGCAATTGCATGATGTTAGTATTGTGTTCCTCCCGACCTGAGTCGTCGATCGATCACTCTGAGTAGAAATGATTCCTATTAACTTATTATTAAGATAATACTTAAATTTATCTAGCTACAACTAGGGATGAGTATACAGGGTTAAGTACAACTTCAAGTGAGTCTTTGCAATTGCATGTTGTTGGTATTGCGTTCCTCCCAACCTAAGTCGTTGATCGATCACTCTGAGTTGAAACAATTACTATTAAATTATTATTAAACTAATACCTAAATTGATTTATCTACAACTTTGAATGAGTTGATAGAGTCAACTACAAATTCAATTGAGTCTTTACAATTGCATGATATTGGTATTGTGTTCCTCCCGACCTGAGTCATCAATCAATTACTCTGAGTTGAAATGATTCCTATTAACTTATTATTAATCTAATACCTAAATTGATTTAGCTACAACTAGGGATGAGTTGACAGGGTCAACTACAACTTTAATTGAGTCTTTGCAATTGCATGATGTTGGTATTGCATTTCTCCCGACCTGAGTCATCGATCGATTACTCTGAGTTGATACTATTCTTATTAATTTATCATTAAGCTAATACCTAAAATTCATCAGTGTTTCAATTAAACTTCATACACTTTATTATGATGAGATGGTTAAAAATTATATTTCTTAAAATTTTAAAAAAATAATTAATATCAATTCAGACCAAATTAACATTTTCAAAACTTGTCATTCTTTTTCAAAATACAAATCAACCCATACAAATAATCTATTGGTGGAAAAATATTTCATTATTTCAAATCTTGAGTTCTCGTTCTTTTCTTTCACTCTCAACAATACAGATAAAAACTACTCAACATATGACTCAACCCTTCACAACAGATCAATTTTCTTCCCATTTCTAACCACATATTTGTTATTTTCAAATTTATTCTTGCTTGTATCCATTGTTTTGTATGTCTGGATAGGTAATAGAGTTCGAGAAGAGTTCTACATTTTTTTCTAAAAATTAGGGCTTTTTAGTTAATGTTGAAAAAGAAGACTTTTAGTTGTATTATCTTCAAGAATGGGTTAATAATTTTGAGTTTTGATGATAAAATCGTAGGAAAGACTTGCGAAAACTCTACTTTTTATCATAGTATTCCGTTGACTGCCGTGGTATTATTGGAGGGTGTTTGTGGTATTGTTGGTGGCTGTTGATGGTAGTGTTGATATAAGTGGCATTGTAAGTGGTATTGGTATTGGTGATTTGGTTGTTATAATACCCCGTACTTTTTCCTAGCTAATTTCATCTCAAAGATGTCTAGTATTAGCTTCTAAATTGAATGATGGTTATTCCATGAGGAATTTTTAAGATTTTCACTTTTTGTCATGTGGAAAATTCAATAAGCTTTCCATCGATATAAGATTCACCCAAATCTGATAACCGGGCCAGAAGTTACGACTATTTCCAGTTCCCATCGTAAAACAGTGCCATATTAGTCAGTGGCACGCTGCTCCACAAGAGGAAATGGCATTTAACAAATTCCAGTAGGGGTTCGCGATTATGGCGCGTCGCGCCAGGGCCCAAATCTAGAATTGTCCATTTTCCAGTGTCTCAGCGCGATTTTCCCCGCGTCGCGCCAAAGTTTCAGGTCACAAAGAAAGTGGCAACGCGATGTCCCCACGTCGCGCCATTCCTCAATTTCCCCATTGTCAAAATCCAGTGACATGGCGCGACAATGCCGCATCGCGCTAAAGGTCCAGTTCGGGAAATTTTTACAATTTTAAGACGCATCCAAGGGTTAAAAGGGTCAATAACACGTGATTTAGCTATTCTTCACCCAAAATATACTAGTTTCTCTCAAGTTTCTCTCAAGAATAAGCTAGGTTTTCTATTGGGGATTCGAATTCAAGAACGTTTCACCATCAATCCTCACGAAATCATGAACTAAGGTATGCATAGTGTTCATTCATGGAATCCTTTCATCCATGAAGCCCAAGAATCCCCTTAACAAATTCAAGTTTATGGATTTTCTTATGAATTTCATGATTGGGACGCTCTTGTTCATGTGGATAATGAGAAATTGAATTCTACTTCATGTTGGGTGACAAATTCTATGTGGTCTAAATTATTATAGATATAGATTCATGCAAACCTATGACTAAACCCTTGAATGATGAAATTAGAATTGAACCATGTTGTTTTATTATTGTATAATGATGTTTACATGTACCATACCTATAATATGTTTGATTAAATGCCTAGATGAAGGAAAAGTTCCTATCTAGCATGATACCATGATATCCCCATGTATGTACAAGTTATGCCTATAACATGTTTTGATGAAATGCTTCTATAAATGTATTATGGATTATGATGTTAGTTATATGTTCAAGTAAGTTATGCTTGGTCAGTTTCCTTCCATCGAGTCCTGGGGATACTCGTACCCAAAATATTAGCAGTGTGCCTAGAGCCATGTCATATTTTCACGATACTCTCAGTCAAGCTATGATCCTTAGAATTCAGACAGTCTTATGACTCAGGAAATCTCCATGATCTCATAAACTCAATCATTTGTCAGATATCAGTAGTATTCCGTCAGTCAACAGAATTCAGTAACTCAGTCCATGTTCAGTTCAGTAAATCATGTTTAGAGTCTATTCAGATGGGAGTAGGAATTAGCACCAAGTGAACCCAAGGATGGGAACACACACTATTAGATGAGGGTGTGATTCTTAGAAGTCATCCTTGCATACCATAACTATGTAGCCAGCATAGGTTGAGACATCAACACTGTCCGATGAGGGTTGATGGGGTGGATAAGCACTGTCAGAAGAGGGCCCCACCGTTCTCATATAGAGGACACTATCAGATAAGGGTCGCCCATAGCTTGTCCTTACCTGTGGTGCAGTATTGATACCCTTCCATTTGGGGTTACCGATTGGACACCAACTCAGCCATAATGGCGTATCAGAGGCATGTCAGTTAGATAACTACTTCCCACAGTTTCATATTATATAATCAAGACTGTCAGATATAGTCAATCAGTCTCAGTAATAGAACTCAGATAGTTCTTCAGATTTCAGGACTGTCAGATACACTCAACTCAGATACAGTGCAGAACTCAAATAGTTCCATCAGATTCAGGACTTTCAGATATAGTCATTCATGTTATCAGTTATATTCAGATTCATTAATCATGTTATCACAGTATTAGTGTCAGTTTTTATGTCTCATGCATGTATGCTCACACTCATGATAGTTAGTCAGTTATTATTATTGTTCATGTATATGAACCCCATGCATTCAGCCTACCTCACATGCATACCAGTATATTCAAAGTACTGATGCATTTGCGCTATGGTGTCTTATACCATAGGTTCAGATACATGATCTCCAGAGCAACAGTAGATTCCAGATATCCGCAGACAGAGTTAGAAATGAGTCCTTATCTTTTGAGGATCTGATTATTTCCCTATTATCTCATTAATCAGTTTATTAGTTGGAGTTAGTTGGGGGCATGTCCTATCAACTCCTTACTCAGACAGTTCATTCAGTTAGAGGCTTTCTAGACTATCATGTTTCAGAGTTCAGTATGTTCAGTTTGTTTTTGGGTATTCTATTACCCCACACAGATGTTATATTATTCAGATCATGTTTAGTATTGAACCTTATGGCCTTTCAGTTCATGTTTCTGCATTATATAGTATTTTATGCAGTATACAGGTACAGATATCAGTCATGGGTTAGGTTGTGGTCCTTCGGGGTCATGAGTAGAGATATACATACCAAACCATCAAGTCAAACCAAACTGACGAACTAAACCAAACTGAGAAAAATACCGACTTATGGTTTAGTTTGATTAGTTTGGCGTTAGAAAAAAAATGACCATTCTTGGTTTGGTTTGGTGTTAACCAAAAGAAAATCAAACCGAACCCGAATCAAACCGACATAATATATATATATATATACATATATTAGTTTAACCGCACGTGTCTCGCACGTGTAACCTTAGGTTATTTAAAATTAGACGATTTTTTCTATTGCGAAAGCTTATATAGATATTTATATATAACTTTATTATAAAAAGTTAAATAGTAATTTACTCAAATAGAGTGGATTATAAATTTTTACAAAGTTAGCTAATTATAATAACATTGCTTGCTTACAAATCTTATGCCAAAAAAAGACTAAAATTGGACACAACAGTAAAATTAAAACCTTAACAATTACATGCACAAATGATGATAAAAGAAATATTCCTAGAGAAAAAAATGCAATATTGTCGAAGGCAAAAATAATTGAGAGAATAATACCTTACAAATTTGTGATGAAGAATATTGAAAAATGGCCTTTTATATATAAGCGTTCGGATCCTTCTCCTTACATAAATATCAGTCGAATTTTCATGTTCATATCTCAAATCTATATAGTCAGATTTTTTAAGTAGATATTTGAATTATATTTAGTCGAATTCCCACATCTACATTTGTATGTGGCTCTATATCATCAAATCTTTAAATTTAGATTATGAAGATCAAATATCCACATGTGATTACAAGCAACCAAGACATTCACATATAAACTAAAACCAACTCAATCAAACCCAACCTTCGATAAAGGAGGGTACTATGCATAATGTGATATTTGTGAAAATGACTATACTGCAAATAACTTTTTTGCTTTGATTTTATTTTGTTCTTTGAAATTTCGTAGCCGCCTTTTTTATGTCATTCTCATAAATTAGTATTACGATTTTCTTTAACATAAATAACAATTAATATGTCTCACTTACAAATAATATGGATTTCTATAGTGGTTGAATTGTACATAAAAGTTACGATATTACAAAAAACATGACTCATAAATAAAAAAAAATTTAACCCCCTGTCCTAATTCGTGACATTGATATATTTTTTTTAAAAAAATGGGATTGGAGCCTTTTTTATGTCACGATAATCAAAATTATGTCACGGTCACGCAAAGAAAGTAAAAGAAAAAAAGAGCAATAAACCTTTAATTTTTGACAACTTCATTCGACGGCAACATACTTATCCAATTTTTCGATCAGAAACTTCCAACTAAAAGAAAAACACAAGAAATTATCAAAAGAGAGAATAAATGTCAATTGTTGATTATTATTCTTCATATATAATCTTTAAAGGTATGATTTAAAAGAAATAAATAAAGGCAAAAGGGATGATGATAATGATAGTAAGAAAACACGTGAATCAAAACTAAAATAAAAGGCAAAAGTACAATATAAGAATTTGTTTCGTATAAATTTTGATCCAAAATATTACTTAAATAGAATTATAAAGAATATTTTTTATATAAGACAAAATTCTATTTTTAGAAGTACTAAATATTACCTAGATTAAATAATCAATATCAACAAATATATGTTATTAAATAATAAAACTCATGAGTAGGAATAATAAATTAAATTTATTCTATTTATAAAGTTTTCCTTTTATAAATCATATAATTAAATATAAATTTTTCCGCCTCGTTTTTTTTACGTGCAAAACGATTTCTTTCTTTTTTAACTTTGACTTGTCCTACAATTTTATTCATAATATTCTACTTATTCTTTTTTATAATTTTAAATTATGAAGTACTAGAATTTTTTAGTTTATCAGGATTCTTTCTATATATTTTAAGAGTTATTAAATTCTTTTCATATATTTTAGGAGTCTTTAATCTAATTAAATAATAAATTGAGGAAAATAGTAAAAAGACGTTTTTATCTATTGCAGAGGCTTCTATTGAAAGGAAAAAAGTTCAAACATCATTTTTAAGGCCCTTCACACTTTTAATATAGTATAGATATAATATTCAAACTTTTTTAAACATAAAATATTAATTATAATCTACTTTTTAAATACCTTTTCAACTAGTTTTAGTAATTTTCAATAATACGAAAGTAGATGTAGATATATATTTAAATTTGGGCCTTTAAGTTGTAATATTTGTCCATTAATTTCTAATTAAATGATCAAAAACCCAATATAAATTTAGAACCTAAACTTTTCACTCTTCATCTCACTTTTTAGTTTCAAGAGAGTTTTACACTCCTCATTTTTTTTAATAATTATGGTTTTTCATTAGCACATGAGTGAAAACATATTTGATCTAGTCTTTGATCACAATATAATTGTAAAAACTACATATTATTAAAAAAAAAAAAAAAAAAAAATAACCAACCCCCCCCCCCCAAAAAAAGACTAAAACCTAAACCGAAAAAATCAATGTTATGTTGGTTTGATTTGGTTTATAGTTTTAATAAACCAACATGATTGGATTCTTTGTTTTTAAATAAAAACCGAACCAACCCGACCTATGTACACTCCTAGTCATGAACACCGTGTAGTGTTTTGGATACCAGATTTGGGGCGTTACAAACTTGGTATCAGAGCCTAAGGTTCAACAGAGTCCTAGGAAGTCTGAAAGCCGCATAGTCTTGTACATGGGTGTGTTGCGTGCCACATTTATGTGCAAGAGGCTACAAGGTATTTTAGGAATAGTTTCCCTTCTTTCAGTATTCATGTTGTGCCAGTGTGCATAATCTCAACTCAATCTTTGAGTCTAATCTGATTCTCTCTTTCTTCTACAGAACATGCCTCCTAAAAGAAGAAACGGAAATCAGTCGGCCCCTCAGCCCGAAGATCCGTTGGGCGATCATGTTTCTCATGCGGAGTTCAGGGTCGCATTCACTACTCTTGCTCAGTCAGTTGCCACTTAAAATAAACGGACAACAGTCATTCCAGCTAAACCAGTGGCCAATTCATCCACAGCTAGGATTCAGGACTTCACCCGAATGAATCCTCTATCCTTCCTCGAGTCTAAGGTAGATGAGGACCCTCAGGAATTCATTGATCAGGTTCAGAAGGTGACAGACATCATGGGGGTGACTACTGTTGAGTGTGCTGAGCTACCTACATATCAGTTGCAGGATGTGGCTCATACTTGGTTCAAACAGTGGAAGTCAGAAAGGTCAGATGATGCAGGTCCTATATAGTGGGAGGAGTTTGTCATTGCATTCTTAGACAGATTCTTTCCCCAAGATCTTAGAGAGGCTAAGGTACTAGAATTCATCAACCTCAGGCAGGGCAATATGATGGTGAAAGAGTATTCTCTTAAGTTTACTCAATTAGCCAGATATGCCCCTCACGTGGTTGCAGACAGTAGAGCCAAGATGAGTAAGTTCACTTCAGGGGTAAATGATAGCATGGTAAATGAGTGCAGATCTGCCATGCTGAATAGTGACATGACTTTAGCAAGGATTATGACTCATGCTCAGCAGATAGAGGAGCAAAATATTAAGCAAAGGAAGAAGCAGAATAAGAGAGCGAAGACAGGTAGTTTCAACTTCTCTCAATCTAAATCAGAAGGAGGAAACCATTCCTAGTTTCATCCTAAATCATCAGTTCCGGCCCATTCTTTAGCCAGTTCTCTAGTTCCTAAGTCCAGGGAGGGTAACCGAGATAGAACGCCAGGCTCTAGGTCTCAGGGCAGTGTTTACAATGCCCGAACTAATCCTTTTTGTCATACTTGTGGTAAGAACCACAAGGGTGCTTGCAGATCTGGTAGCGATGTCTGTTTCGAATGTGGCAAGCCAAGACACAGAGTCAGAGACTACCCTCAGTTAGGTTATTAGAGTCATCTCCGCTCCTCAGCTCAATTCGGTCGCCCGAATCAGCAGGGTGCCACCACCAGTTCTACTAGTGGGCAACACCCAAATCATCTCTATGCTCTTCAGTCATGATAGGATTAGGAAAATTCTCCTGATGTAGTTACTGGTACATTACAGATCTTTCATGTACATGTTTACGCTTTGCTAGATCCAGGAGCTTATTTATCTTTTGTTAGTCCCTACATAGCAGGCGATTTCAGAATCAGTCCCAAAATTCTAACAGAGCCCTTTTCAGTCTCTACCGCAGTGAGTAAAACCATCATAGACCAGCGGGTATACAGGAACTGCCCGGTTATGATATTTCAGAAAGTCACTTTAGCAGACTTAGTCGAATTAGAGAAGACTGATTTTGATGTCATTCTCGGCATGGATTGGCTTCATTCCTACTTTGCCACAGTCGACTGCAGAAATAGAATAGTATAGTTTCAGTTTCCGAATAAACTCATCCTTGAGTGAAAGTGTAGTACTTCAGCGGTCAGTCTGTTTCCTACCTTTGGGCACGGAAAATAATATCTAAAGGATGTGTCTATCATCTTGTTTGAGTTAAGGACACTAGTTTCGAAACCCCCATCCTTGAATCAGTTCCAGTTGTAGGTGAATATTCAGATGTATTTCCTGAAGATCTTCCAGGAATTCCTCCCGAAAGAGAAATAGACTTCGACATTGATCTTCTTCCTGATACTCAGCCTATATCTATTCCTCCATACAGAATAGCACCAACAGAACTCAGAGAACTGAAAGAACAATTGAAGGACCTCTTAGAAAAGGGATTCATCAGGCCCTGTGTTTCCCCGTGGGGCACTCCAGTATTATTCGTGTGCAAGAAAGACAGTTCTTTTAGGATGTGTGTAGACTACCGTCAACTCAATAAGGTCATGGTCAAGAATAATTATCCTCTTTCCAGAATCGATGACTTTTTTTATCAACTTCAGGGTGCCAGTTATTTCTCTAAGATAGACCTCAGTTTTGGCTATCATCAGCTCAGAGTTAAAGAATGTGACATTCCAAAAATAGCTTTTGTACTCGGTATGGTAATTTTTAATTCTTAGTTATGTCCTTTGGTCTTACCAATGCCCTAGAAGATTTTATGGACTTGATGAACCGTGTGTTCAAGCAGTACTTGGACATGTTCATCATAGTCTTCATAGATAATATTCTGGTCTATTCCCGCAGTGAACGTGATCATACAGACCATCTCAAAACAGTACTTCAGACTCTCAGAGATCATAAGCTATTCTCCAAATTTAGTAAGTGTAAATTTTTTCTAAGGTCAGTAGCATTCCTTGGTCATATTATTTTCGGTAATGGCATTAGAGTGGATCCTCAAAAAACTGAAGCAGTAAAAAACTAACCTCTCCTTGTCTCTCCATCAGATATTAGAAGTTTCTTAGGTTTGGCCGGCTATTACACATGGTTTGTTGAGGGATTTTCTTATATTGCATCCCCTACGTCCAGATAGACTCAAAAAAAGTCATGATTTAGTGGTCAGATCCTTGCGAGAAGAGTTTTTAGGAGTTGAAGAATCAACTCACCTCAGCTCCAGTATTAGCTCTTCCAGATGGTCTAGGTGGTTTTGTAGTGTATTGTGAATCATCCAGAGTAGGTTTGGGTTATGTCCTCATGCAGCTTGGTAAAGTCATAGCCTACGCCTCCAGACAGTTTAAGCCCCATGAGAGGAATTATCCTGCACATGATCTTGAGTTAGCAGCCGTAGTCTTTTCCTTGAAGATTTGGAGGCATTATCTATACGGTGTTCATGTAGATGTGTTCACTGATTATAAAATTCTTCAGTATGTATTTTCTCAGAAAGATCTCAATCTTCGTTGGAGAAGGTGGTTAGAGCTCTAGAAAGATTATGACATGAGTGTCTTTTATCATCCGGGAAAGGCCCATGTAGTGGCCTACGCTCTCAGTAGACTATCCATGGGTAGTGTTTCTTATGTTGAGGACAGTAAGATAAAGTTAGTTCAGGAAGTCCATCAGCTTGCCAGACTAGGCGTTCGCTTAGTCAATACAAAAGAGGGTGATATATGCATTTAGAGTAGTTCAAAATGATCTCTAGTTTTTGAGTTGAAAGAAAAGCAAGATAGAGATCCCAGCCTTGTCAAGTTGAAAGAGTCAGTCCAGGATCAAAAAGTAGAGGTTTTCTCCCAAGGAGGAGATGGTGTTCTTCGTTGTCAGGGTCGTCTCTGTGTTCTAGGTGTAGATGACTTAATGTAGAAAATTCTTGCAGAAGCGCATGGTGCACGCTACGCTATTCATCTAGGAGCCACAAAGATATCCCGTGACTTGTGAGAAATATATTGGTGGAGTGGGATGCAGAGAGACATTGCAGAGTTTGTGGCTAAATGCTCTACATGTTAGCAGGTTAAGATAGAGCATCAGAAGCCTAGTAGGTCCATGCAGGAGTTCAGTAATCCTACTTGGAAGTGGGAAGTTGTGAACATAGACTTTGTGACGGGTTTGCCTTGAACTCATTATCAGGATGATTAAGTCTGGGTCATTGTAGACAGAATGACCAAATCAGCTCATTTCCTTCCAGTTCATACCTCTTATTCAGCCAAGGATTATGCCAAACTCTACATCAAGGAGTTGGTCAGATTACACGGTGTTCCATTATCCATTATCTCAGACAGAGGTACCCAGTTCACCTCTTATTTTAGGAAAGCATTCTAAAAGGGTCTTGGTACCCAAGTTTATCTTAGTACAGCCTTTCATCCTCAGACAGATGGTCAAGCAAAAAATACCATTCAAACGTTAGAAGATATGCTAAGGGTGTGTGCAATCGATTTCAAGGAAAGTTTGGATGACCACTTACCTTTGATTGAGTTTGCATACAACAACAACTTTCATTTCAGTATTCAGATGGCTCCATTCGAAGCTCTCTATGGTAGGAGATGTAAATCTCCAATTGGTTGGTTCGAAGTCAGTGAGGCCTCAGTCATAGGTCCTGACTTGGTATTCTACGCCTTAGAAAAATTCCAGTTAATTCGAGAAAGACTCCAGGCTACTCAAAGCCAACAGAACTCTTATGCAGATGTTCGTAGAAAAACTCTCGAGTTTGAGATTGATGATCATGTCTATATAAAGATCTCTCCCACGTAGGGAGTGAAGAGATTCGTCAAGAGTAATACCCCGTTCTTTTTCCTAACTAATTTTATCACAAGAATGTCTAGTATTAGCTTCTAAATTAAATGATGGTTATTCCATGAGGAATTTTCAATATTTTTACTTTTTTCAAGTGGAAAATTCAATAAGCTTTCCAGCGATATAAGATTCTCCCAAATTCGATAACCGGATCAAAAGTTACAACTATTTCAAGTTCCCATCGTAAAAAAATGCCATATTAGTCAGTGGCACACCGCGACACAAGAGGTAATGGTATTTGGCAAATTCCACTAGGGGTCCAAGACTATGGCGTGTCGCACCAGGGTCCAAATTCAAAATTATCCGTTTTCCAGTGTCTCAGTGCGATTTCTCCTGCGTCGCGCCAAAGTTCCAGGTCACAAAGGAAGTGGCAACGTGATGGCCCCACATAAAAGTGTTCACTGATCATAAAAGTCTTCAGTATGTTTTTTCTCAGAAAGATCTCGATCTTCGTTAGAGAAGGTGGTTAGAGCTCTTGAAATATTATGACATGAGTTTCTTTTATCATCAGGGAAAGACCAATGTAGTGACTGATGCTCTTAGTAGACTACACATAGGTAGTGTTTCTCATGTTGAGACATTAAGAAGAAGTTAACTCAAGAAGTCATCAGCTTGCCAGACTAGGCGTTCGCTTAGTCGAGACAGAAGAGGGTGATATATGGGTTCAGAGTAGTTCAGAATCATCTCTAGTTTTCAAGGTGAAAGAAAATCAAGATAGAGATCCCAGCCTTGTCAAGTCGAAAAAGTCAGTCCAGGATCATAAAGTAGAGGTTTTCTACCAAGGGGAAGATGGTGTCCTTCGTTGTCAGGGTCGTCTCTGTGTTCCAGTTGTAGATGACTTAAGGCAGAAAATTCTTGTAGAAGCGCATGGTGTGCGCTACTCTATTCATCCAGGGGCCACAAAGATGTACTACATCTTGAGGGAAATCTATTGGTGGAGTGGGATGAAGAAAGACATTACAGAGTTTGTGGCTAAGTGCTCTACATATCAGTAGGTTAAGATAGAGCATCAGAAGCCTAGTGGGTCCATGCAGGAGTTCAGTATTCCTACTTGGAAGTGGGTAGTTGTGAACACGGACTTCATGATGGGTATACTTCGAACTCCTCATCAGCATGATTCAGTCTGGGTCATTATAGATAGAATGATCAAATCAGCTCATTTCCTTCCAGTTCATACCTCTTATTCAGCCGAGGATTATACCAAAATCTACATCAAGGAGTTGGTCATATTTCACGGTGTTCCATTGTCCATTATCTCAGACAGAGGTACCCAGTTCACTATTCATTTCTATAAAGCATACCAAAAGTGTCTTGGTAACCAAGTTCATCTTAGTACAGTCTTTCTTTCTCAGACAGATGATCAAGCAAAAAGGACCATTCAGATATTAGAATGTATGCTAAGGGCGTGTGCAATCGATTTCAAGGGAAGTTTGGATGACAACTTACCTTTGATTGAGTTTGCATACAACAACAACTTTCATTTTAGTATTCAGATGGCTCCATTCGAAGCTCTCTACGGTAGGAGATGTAGATCTCCAATTGGTTGGTTCAAAGTTAGTGAGGCCTCAGTCATAGGTCCTGACTTGGTATTCGACGCCTTAAAAAAGTCCAGTTGATTAAGGAAAGACTCCGAGCTTCTCAGAGATGACAGAAGTCTTATGCAAATATTTATATAAAAGATCCCAAGTTTGAGATTGGTGATCATGTCTATCTAAGGATATCTCCCATGAAGGGAGTGAAGAGATTCGGTAAGAAGGGAAAGCTCAGTCCCCGATATGTTAGTCCCTTCAAGATTCTCAGTTGCTTTGGCAAGGTAGCCTATGAGCTTGAATTGACTTTAGATCTAGCCTCAGTTCATCCAGTCTTTCATGTCTCTTTTCTCAAGAAGTGCATAGGTGACCTATCAATTGTAGTCCCTATTCAGAGAATTGATATTCAGAACACTCTCTCTTATGAAGAGATTCTTGTTAAAATCTTAGACTATCAGACTTATAGATTGAGGAACAAATAATTCCCTCTTAAGGTTCTTTGGTGAAATCAGTCCATCGAGAGAGATACTTGGGAATAAGAGGTAGACATGCGTACCAAGTATCCTCACCTCTTCTTCTCCAACTCAGATTAAGCTCAAGGTAACAGTTCTCCTTAAGCTTACTCAGTTTCTTTTTTTGTGTTCATCACAAACTTGGTATGCAGTTTTATGCATATGTTCCAATTATAAACTTGGTATCAAGTACCATTGCATATTCAGTTATGCACTTATGTATCAGTTTAGTTATGTAATTATACATCAGACATACATTCTTATTGTGAGAAACTTAGTTCTTCAGAACACTCAGTCATGCATTCATGAATAAGTTACACATGCATAAGATATGCATGTTCTGTATTATATGTTCATCTTGTCAGTCATGTCAGTCATGAGATCATGTTCCAGTTGTTCATGTTCAGTATGTACGTCAGTTATCTGTTCTCCCCTCTCAGTCAGTCTCATTCGAGGATGAATGTTCTATAGAGGGAGATATTGTAATACCCCATACTTTTTCCTAGCTAAAATCATCTCAAGAATGTCAAGTATTAGATTTTAAATATAATGATGGTTATTCCATGAGGAAATTTCAAGATTTCACTTTTTGTCATGTTGGAAATTTAATAAGCTTTCCATCGATATAAGATTCGCCGAAACCGATAACCGGGTCAGAAGTTATGACTATTTCAAGTGTCCATCATAAAACATCGCCATATTAGTAGGTGGCGCACCACACCACAAGAAGAAATGGCATTTGGTGAATTTCAGTAGGGGTCCGTGATTATGGCGCATTGCGCCAAAGCCCAAATTCAGAATTGTCCATTTTCTAGTGTCTCAGCGTGATTTTCCCTGCGTCGCGCCAAAGTTCTAGGTCACAAAGGAAGTGGCAACATGATGTCCCCGCGTCGTGCCATCCCTCAATTTCTTAATTGTCAAAATCTAGTGACACGGTGCGATAGCGCCGCATCGTGCTAAAGGTCCAGTTCAGGAAATTTTTACAATTTTAAAAGACGCATCCAAGGGTTAAAAGGGTTAATTTTCTTCCCTTATTTAAACCCAATAAAACGTTATTTAGCTATTCTTCACCCAAAATATACTAGTTTCTCTCAAGAACAAGCTAGATTTTCTATTGGGGATTCGAATTCAAGAAGGTTTCATCGTCAATCCTCATGAAATCACGAACTAAGGTATGCATAGTGTTCATTCATGGACTCCTTTCATCCATGAAGCCCAAGAATCCCTTTTCTTAATTCAAGTTTAGGGATTTTCTTATGAATTTCATGATTGGGCTGTTCTTGTTCATGTGGATAATGAGAAATAAAATTCTACTCCATGATGGGTGACAAATTCTATGTGGGTTAAATTATTATTGATATAGATTCATGCATACCTATGACTAAACCCTTGAATGATGAAATTAGAATTGAACCATGATGTTTAATTATTGTACAATGATGTTTACATGTACCATGCCTACAATATGTTTGATTAAATGCCTAGATGAAGGAAAAGTGCCTAACTAGCATGATACTATCAAATCCCCATGTATGTACAAGTTATGCCTATCACATGTTTTGATGAAATGCTTCTATAAATATATTATGGATTGTGATATTAGTTATATGTTCAAGTAAGTTATGCTTGGTCAGTTTCCTTCCATCGATTCCTGGGGGTACTCGTACCCGAAATATTAGTTGTGTGCCTAGAGCCATGTCATATTTTCATGAAACTCTCAGTCAAGCTATGATACTTAGACATCAGACAGTGTCATGACTCAGGAAATCTCCATGATCTCATGAACTTAGTCAGTTGTCAGATATCAGTAGAATTCCGTCAGTCAATAGAATTCATTAACTCAGCCCATGTTTAGTTCAGTAAATCATGTTCAGAGTCTATTCAGATGAAAGTAGGAATTAGGTGAACCCAAGGACAGGAACACACACTATCAGATGAGGGTGTGATTCTTAGAAGTCATCCTTGCATTCCAAAACTATATAGCCAGGATAGGTTCAGACATCTACACTGTACGATGAGGGTTGATGAGGCAGATAAGCACTGTCAGATAAGGGCCCCACCATTCTCGTACAGGGGACACTATCATATGAGGGTCGCCCACAGCTTGTCCTTATCGGTGGCATGATATTGACACCCTTCCAATCGGGGTTATAGATTGGACCCCAACTCAGCCATAATAGCGTATCAGGGGCATGTCGGTTAGATAAGTACTTCCCACAGTTTCATGTTATAGAATCAAGACTATCAGATATAGTCAATCAGTCTCAGTAATAGAACTCAGATAGTTCTTCAGATTTCACGACTGTCAGATACAGTCAACTCAGATAGGTCCATCAGATTTAGGACTTTCAGATACCGTCACTCATGTTATAAGTTATATTCAGATTCAGTAATCATGTTATCACAGTATTAGTGTCAGTTGTTATGTCTCATGCATGTATTCTCACGCTCATGATAGTTAGTCATTTATTATTATTATTCATACATATAAACCCCATGCATTCAGCCTACCTCACATGCATACCAGTATATTTAAAGTATTGATGCATTTGTGCTATGGTGTTTTATACCATAGGTTCAGAGACACGAGCTCTAGAGCAATAGTAGATTCTAGATATCCGCAGACAGAGTTAGAAGTGAGTCCTTGAGGACATGATTATTTTTTTGTTATCTCATTAATCAGTTTATTAGTTGGAGTTAATTGGGGACATGTCCCATCAACTCTTTACTCAGACAGTTCAGTCAGTTAGAGGCTTTCTAGACTATCATGTTTCATACTTCAGTATGTTCAGTTTTGTTTTGGATATTCTGTTACCCCACACAGATGTTATATCATTCAGATCATGTTCAGTATTGAACCTTATGGCCTTTCAGTTCATGTTTCCGCATTATAAAGTATTTTATGCAGTATACAGGTACAGATATCAGTCATGGGTTAGCTTGTGGTTCTTCGGGGTCATGAGCACCATGTAGCATTTTGGGTACCAGATTTGGGACGTTACAATAGTGGTGGTGGTGGAATTGGTGTTGTTGGTGGCTATTGGTATTGGTGTTGGTAGTCATCATGGAGGCACTGGTGGTGTTTGTGGTGGTATCAGTATTGGTGGTGTTTGTGGTAGATGCTGGTGGTGTTTGTAATGTAATTTTTAAAATTTATGCTTACCTCAATTGTAATGTATTTTTTATTTTTTTGTTGTTTATAGGTAAAACATGTCACCCAAAAGAAAAAAAATGAAAGTGGATCAATTTTTGACCACCTAACAAAAAGGCTAGAGTATAGATGGATTTGGAGAAGCTTCTAAACAATCTCAGTCATCGAAAAGTGAAGATGAGGCAAGATATAAAAACGACGTTGTGGGAGGTGGAAAAGGGTCTGTAGATGGTGATGAGGAAAATGAAAGTGAGGAGGAAGAAGAAGAAGATAAACAAGAAGATGAGTGAGAAGAAAGTGAGAATGTCAAAACTATTATCACCAATGGGGCATAAATTAATATCAAAATCCCAGCATGAGGATGTCAAAACTATTAGTGTTGATAGGTTTCAGTTTGCGATGCTGATGGATGACTCTGCAGAACTAACTAGTTATTTTTTCCTTACATGTCAGTTGGGGCAACCTTTTGATGACTTTAGGATAACTATGAAGAATGAAAACATAGATGAAATTTTTAAGAAGAGCTACTTTGGACACTTTCTTGCAACCATAATGGATGTCTCCAAATAAGCATGGAATATGGTCTTCTCAAGTGCAGGATCAAGTACGTAGGGGATGATAAACATTCTAAGGAGGAGGGCAAAAAGATGGATGAAATCTGGATCAACTACTGTGGCATGTCGATTTGTTTTGGCTTGAAAGAGTTTGTCAGAGTGACAGACCTAAGATACGGTTGTCCAGAAGAACCTCTCATCAAGGAAACACCCCACAAAAGGTCCAAGGCAAGCAGGGAAGCCAAACTACTACCATCAAATAGAGGGAAAACATTGTCCTAGTGACCACCCACAAAAACCAATAAACACAAGAAAAAATAGATGGATTGTTGCACATTGATGGACGTGGGTATAAAGTCAATAAGTTGATAAAACATCTCAAGGATAAAACCATATCAAATAAGTACAAGGAGCAATTGTGCTTAGTTTGGTTTGCCCATTATGCTATATTGGCAAGAGACGTCAATAAAGTCATAGAAGATGATTTGTTGAAGCTTGCTGAGGATTTTGAGAAACTCAATAATTATACCTGGGGATATGATAGCTACAACTTGGTTGTCAAATATTTACTGTCAAAGCTATCCCCAAATACAATCACATTATACGGTTTTGTTGGGCTTTCATGGTAAATTTAATCACTGTTTATTTACTCATCCATTAATTTATATTGAATAATTATTATGACTTTTTTTCCTTTCTTCCCGTTTACATTTTTTAGGCCTGGCATTTGAAGCGATTCCTCCCCTCCGAAAGCAGTTCAAGATTACTCGAATGAGTTTTCTCATTCAAGGATCCTTAGATAGTTGGCTGCAAAGAGCAACACAAAAATTAAGGAGGTTGATCTCTTTAACCCTCCGGATGATGCAGTACATCTTCTCTCAAGTAAAATTATTTGACTCAACTGGTTACCCATCTACTGCAACGGGTGCAACAGATGGGTAATCTATTTCGACAAATAATTCATATTTCACATCAGATTACCCATCTGTTGCTTTGGTTCTCTGAACTCGACTCAATAGATTACCCATCTATTGTAAATTATGCAACAGATGGGTAATCTGATACAATATATTGATAATCTATTGCGACAGACAGATAAGCTGTTGCGACAGAAAGATTATCTGTTTCCTAAGTTGTCTGTGTTAACATGTAACCCAACTAACTGCAAATTATTATATTATTTAAATATATCTATTTTTTTATAGGTTGTGCATCCATGGATAGTGCCTACTAAGCAGGAGTTGGGGATGACTTTTTTTATTACTCTAGGTCTTGTTGATACAATAGTAGACCCAACGGTGGAGTTAATAAAGAAGGAATTGGTTGGAGCAATATCCATAAAAAGAGAAGTTAGGCAAGGTCAGCCCTTCATGACCAACCTACTGCAACATATCCGGGTGCTTCTTCTGGGGGTGTTGCTGCTGAAGTTGTTGATGTTGGTGGAAGGCATTCTGATGCTGATGCTAGTTGTGATGATGAGCATGTTGATTCTCAAGGAAAAATAAATATTTTTTAAAACACCTCTTTCACAGGTCCCTCTCACCCGTACACAGGTCCCTCTTACCCTTACACCGGTCCCTCCCACCCTTACAGTGGTCCATCTCACCCCTCCCCACCCCCGTGTTCTCATTGCAAATACAAAGAGTGAAAGTGCAGATAGGATAAACTCTTTGAAAAAGTAGAGGCTATCGCTAAAGATGTTGAGGAATTAAAATTCAAGAGAGGTGTTATACCCTCCAAGAAGGTGAGGGAGCCATACACTCTCACAGTGGTGGTTAGGAGGAAGAAAGGAGTAATTAGCCAAGTACTGTCCAATCAAAAATAAAACAAAATTGCTACTCTTCCCTCTCCAAAAGTTGTTGAAAAGCAGGGGGCATTGAAAAAGGTGGACATATACGCAGAACTTCGTGCCAAAGAGAAGAGGGATCCACGACGGGCCAAGAATGCCACGCAAGATTACCCCATGCATACCTTTTCCGCCCAAGACTTTAAGAGTATGATAGATAGGCGTACACCGTATATGGACAAGTTAAGTTTACTTTTCCTAACCTATCCTTTTAATCTACTCCATGAACAAGAAGCTGTCCAACAGATGTATCATTTATTACAACAGCTGTGTATTGTGGTACAACTGGTGGTGGTTCTGTTCCAACATATTACCCATATGTTGCATAAGTCAGGTTAGATGGGTAATCTGTGAACAGATTCAGAGAACCCTCTGCAACAGATGGACCATACGTTCCATGTTTCCACTATGTTTTTCTTCTTTACAATTACTAACCTATTTAAAAATTGACTTCTTATATCACAGTATATTGAAGAAATTCTCTGCCTCATGAGGGGCAGGTAATTAGCATACCTGTAAGCTTATGATGTTGCTGGTAGGATAATGGACCTCAACTTCTATAGGAATTTCAAGGATAGGTACGATGATCTCACTAAGTAAGCGTCCGTTCCTGGTGGCCTGAGATTTAATTCGTTAGTTTATGGGTTCTAATGGGATGAAGAAATAATAAAATATGTTAGAGGGGAGAGGCCATATCCACACGGCATGAGCTGAACCAAGCAAAGAGAATTCTTGCAATCATGAACGTGAATGTCAAACATTTTTTGGTTCTTGAGATACTACTCGAGGAGGGAAAGATGAAGGTTTATGACTACAACTTACCTGTCATCGATGAGGTCAATTTTTTTACCCACAATCAGTCACTGTTGGATTTGTTCCCCAACTTGTTGAGGCAGAGTAAACTGATGGATGATTTGCCAGCGGAAGTGTTGAAAAAGCAAACATGGAATTTTGAAGGTCAAAATAAGGACATGGACCTTCCAAAAAATGAAACCACTGCCACGTGCGGGTCGTACGTGCTTGCATGCATTGAATGTTTACTGGCAGGCACTAAAATGGTCAAGCCAACGACCTTTTTGTACGATAACGTTGTGGCAAACATGTAAGAGGTCTAGGCTTATGGGATACTAACTGGACGGTTGGAGCCTGTGTATAAATAGGAAGATGTAGAACACAAATACCATAACATTTTTTTATTTCAAGTCAATTCACTTTACATGTAGTGGCAATTTTTTTTGTTTGATAAGAGTTGAATTTTTAATAATGCAACAGATTGTCTGTCTATTGTGAGAGATATTCTACCTGTTATGACAGATAGTTTACATGTTGCAATAGGTTGGTCATTTGTTGCATTATGCCGATGTTTCTAAGTCTATCTATTACAACAGTGGGAAGACCTGTTTGATAATTTCTAAAATATGACCTACATGTTGCAATATATGTCTAAATCTATTTGATAATTTCCAACAATTATGCTTGAATATCCATGTGCTCAACAACACCAAACCAGTAGCAAATACACTACTATGAAAAATTCAGCAATTTGGCTTGAATATCCATGTGCCCAACAACACCAAACCAGTAGCAATAACGCCAATAATGTAGTATCTTCTTGCTCGATTTTGTTTCTCTTCAAAAACTTGACTTTCTTCGATAAACCCCAGATTACACGATTTGCTTGTGAAGGGTGTCATTCTTCATACCAATCAAAGTACTCACATTCACCCAATTTCTATAAATATAAGACCACAATTACAGAATAATTACAGGTCAATAATTAATCAACTATAACAACAACAACAACAAACCTAGTAAATTCCCACATAGTGGGTTCTGGGGAGGGTAGAATGTACATAGTCCATACCACTACCTCCAAAGAAATAGAGAGGCTATTTTCGAAAGACCCCCGGCTCGAGACAAAAAACCGTATTCAAACATCACAAGCATGCAACATAAAGAAAATAATAGCGATACAACAACAACAAAAAACATACATTAACCAACAAAGGGCACCCCCTCCCCCCCCCAAACTAGCACTACAAACCAAGCTACACCAAACTCTCCTAACTACAGCCTATGACTTGCCCGCCCTTCTTAGCCCTCTACCCTAATACTCTTCCTCCAAACCTTCCTATCTAAGGTCATGTACTCAGTGAGCCATAATTTTTCCATGTCACATCTAATTAATTCTCACCAGTATTTTTTTATCTACCCCTACCCCGCTTGAAACCATCCAAGTCCAACCTCTCACACCTATGGACTGTAGCATCCGTGCCCCTTCTCATCACATGCCCAAACCATCTCAACCTCACTTCTCGAATCTTATCCTCCACCGACGCCACTCCCACCTTATCCTGAATAATCTCATTCTTAACCCTGTCAGCCCTCGTAAAACCACATATCCAGCGCAACATTCTCATTTTTGCCACCTTCAACTTCTGGACGTGAGAATTCTTAACCGGCCAACACTCTACTCCATACAACATAGTCGTCCGAACTGCAACTCTGTAGAATTTTCCTTTAAGCTTGGGTGGCACCTTCTTATCACATAAAATTCCCGAGGTGAGCCACCATTTCAACCAACCTGGCCCAATACGGTGAGAGACATCCTCATCAATTTCCTCATTCCCCTGAATCATGGACCCAAGGTACTTGAAACACTCCATCTTACAAACTGCCTGAGACTCCAACTTCACTACCCCCCTCGTCCTCTTGCCTTGACTCACTAAACTTGTACTCTAAGTACTCCGTCTTGGTCCTACTTAACCTAAAACCTTTAGCTTCCAGGGTTTTTCTCTAAACCTCTAACTTATCATTAACACCTCGACGTGACTCGTCATTTAAAACTACATCATCCGCAAAAAGCATACACCATGGCACCTCACCTTGAATACTCTGAGTCAACACATCCATTACCATGGCGAATAAAAATGGATTAAGAGTCAATCCCTAGTGCAACCCCGTCAAGACCGGAAAATGCTTGAAATACCCACCCCCCATCCTTACCAGAGTATTTTCCCCCTCTTACATATCCTTAATTGAACGAATGTACGCCACGGGGACCTCCCTCACCTCCAAGCATCTCCAAATAACCTCCCTAAGAACTTTGTCATACGCCTTTTCCAAGTCAATAAACACCATGTGCAGATCCTTCTTCCTTTCTCTATACTGCTCAACCAGTCTCCGCACTAGGTGAATTGCCTCAGTCGTCGAGCGACCAGGCATAAATCCAAATTGATTCTCAGAAATAGACACTATCTTCCTTAACCTCCGCTCCACCACCCTCTCCCAAATCTTTATCATGTGACTCAATAACTTAATACCACGGTAGTTGTTGCAACTCTGAATGTCACCCTTATTCTTATATAAAGGAATTATTATGCTCCATCTCAACTAATTAAATAAAAAAATATTACCTTTACAATCTTACAAGTAAAAAACCAATGACCTGAATTTTGTTGAGTCTTTGTTGAGTCTAAGAAGTATTGAATAGAGCTTCATGACAACACTTACAATATCAAAAATCTTTATCACAAAAAGCAGTGGAAGATGAGCTCGACATTGTCAAGCTCAGTTAGAAAAATGAAAAAAAGATTAAAAAAAAAATGGATAGAGAAAAAAAAATGATGAAGAAGAAAATTTGGGAATTTAGTGTTAAATTTAAGGAAGAATATGAATATATAATACAATGGGGAAAAATAACTGTTGGGGGCCAAATCAGACGTCAAGTCAGCAAAAATGGGGGTTCAGGGTGCCTTGGCTGCGTGAATTACACGCGAGCTGCCAACAGGGAAAAAAGTGTCAAACTGATACATTTGATGCCTAATTTAGGTGTTTAAAATGAACACTGTCTACTTGAGGTGCCAAAGTGAAAGATCGCTGGAACTTTAGGTACCTGTCGATGGATTCCACCTTTTTTTATTTCAAGTCACTTCACTTTATATGTAGTGACAATTTTTTATGTCTAGTAAAAGTTAAATTTTTTATAATGCAACAGATTGTATATTTTTTGTAACAGATGTTCTACCCATTCTGATAGATAGTTTAATTGTTGCAATAGGTTGGCCATCTATAGCATTATGTTGATGTTTCTATCTAAATCTATCTGTTGCAATAATGGGAAGACCTGTCTGATAATTTCCAATAGATGACCTATATGTTGCAGTATATGTCTACATTTGTTTGACATTTTCTAACAAATATGTCGTCTATTGCAACAGATACCTTATCTGTTGCAATATTTGAATCTAGTATTCCATTCCAATTAATATATTTAAATCTACGGATAAAATAAAATTCATAGACAACATAAAATAAATTGAAGCCTTAAGAAATTACATGAAATAAATTAACAAATAAATAAAATGTAAAAAGATTGTTATGGGTACAGATCTCGACAAATAAATCAACAATTTAAGTTTTTATGCCAAAAATTCCTAAGGAGGGGTGAGGTTATTACTTTGATAGACTCAAGCTATAAAGATCTACTCAATATAGATAAGTTGTTCTTCATCCGGTGCTATGGAACTCGGCTTTGGTCATCGTGGATCTTTAATGTCGCTTGCATACGGTTTCTGCGCTTTCGCTTCTCTATATTTTCATAAAAAGAGTAGCATATTTTCAATGTTTTTCAGAAGTAGCTTCTACTATGACATCCACCTGGAAAGCCAAAATTATCAATGCTAACCACAGAGATGCAAAAAAAAAGGATAAGTCATCTATTTTAGCAAATAGATTATCTTTCTGTTGCAATATATGGTGCATCTATTGGGACAAATTAAAATATGAGGAAGACCTGTATTATAATTTCCAATGAATAAACCATCTGTTGCAACATATGACTCATCTGTTTGGAAAAACTAAAATAGTAGAAAGTCTTGATTTAATTTATCCCAATATATGACCCATCTATTGCAACATATAGGTTATCTGTTGGTACAAATAAAAATGGTATGTAAAGCTATTTTATTTGCTAAAACAGATGTGACGTATGTTGCAATAGATATTGCATCTAATGCAATAGGCTAGTCAACTGTTACAACAGATGTATATATTTGTTTGATAATTTTCAGTAGATATGTCATTTATTGAAACATATATGTGTCTGTTTGTTAGTTGGAACAAATGTTATATATTCACCTTCTTTAGCTCATGTTTCTCTCCTGTAGGCTTTGTACATTGCTCAATAGTGCAACACAAAGACAGCGGAGTTGTAATTTTGCTTTTTTGGATGCTTGATAATGCCTTGAAAATTACTTTCGTTCTCCCCTTAGGCTTAATCTCTAATGAAGTGGATGGATATAAAATCCTCTTTGATGGAATGACGCCCCTCTTAGATGTCAATTTCTTTACATAAGTAGTTAATCCATTAATAGCATTAATCACTACATCATGCTTCGCCTTGCAGTCTTGACATTTGCATGCAGAACATTCGCCAGGAGGGGCAAAATCTGCATAACCAATATGATCATACTCATAATGGTTTGTTTTAAAAACTGTAAGAGGAGCATCATTAGCCCCAACAACAGCACCACTACCACCAACAACAACTCTGCTACCACTACCATCATCAACAACAACAAGCCCACCCTTTAAATTATTATTTTTTATGGTTGTTGCTCCAAACAATTCTATTTTTATTCTGTTAATGACCTTAGGGTCCGATAAGTTTGCACAGACCGTAAAGTAAGAAAAAATAACATCCTCAACTCTCGATTGGTCAGAACAAGCGACGGATGTACAATCTAACATAAATTAGTACATATATTAGAATGATGATTAGACCATTCAAAAAAATCATTAATTGAAATAAAAACTTAATTAGAATTAGACTTACTGCATCCTTTGGGGGGTTTAAGAGATCAATAAATTTTATATTTTTATTGGTTTTGGACGACAACCATCTCTAGATTCTTGGACAGGAAACTTCTTTCTGGTAGTTCACTTGTTGTCTCAAATAAGGAGTGGCTTCAAATGCCCAAACCTATAAAATAACGCCAACAAATCAAAAGCATTATTGAATAAAAAAATGAATCATATCATAATAAAAGAAATATTTATCATGAAAGCCCATGGAAAGCCATATAAGTTGACTGTCTTTGGCATTAACGGAGTCAGCAAATATTTGACAGTCATTTTGAAACTTTCATAACTCCAAGGATAGCTGTTAAATGACTCAAGATCCTCGGAGAGATTTATTAAACCAAGTGGTTTGTTGTTGTTAACGTCTCTCGCCCAAAGAATATTATGTACAAACCAAACCAAGCACAATGATTGTTCGTGCTTATTTGAAAGTTTTTTACCTTTCAACGCTTCTATCAAATTTTTATTTTTGAAGCTTGGACCAACAAGGGACACCAAGTATTCACGATCACTCAACTTGTATTTGCCTTTTGAGGGTGAGCGGGGTGCTTTTTAGGTTAGAATGGGTATAACTTAAGAAGGAAATAGAGGATAATATTTTAGTCCAGTAACTATGCAAACTCCTTCCAACCAAAATAAACAGGCATACCATGTTAATTTATCGACACCTCATCCATCTTATCTTTGTTTTCATACATAAACCTACGCTTGAGAAGATCATAAACCATTTTTATTTGAAAATGAGCATTTTTGTCCTCCGATAAATTAAGATATTGCCCAAAGCAGATGTCCTTGAAATAAGAATCCAATTTTTGATTTTGAAGTATTTTTTTGAAGGCGTTAAAATATTTTTCCATGGCCAACTTAACCACGAAATCACCCATTAAATTTGTGGCACCATCGCACTGCATTCTCACAGGATAACTATCAATGCTGAAGGTTTTGACCAACTCTTCGGTGGAAGGGATATTAGCATTTGAATCATCTTTTTTGAAACATTTCTCATCCTTATGTTCCTCATCTTTTTCTCTTGATTGAGATAACACTTGTAAAGCAAACTCATAGAGTGGTGGATGTAGCCTAGCTGCTTCACTTGTTCCTTTACTTGAACTTGATTCAATTTTTTTTCTTTTGGGAACTATATTATCTAAAATTAATAGAAACATAAAATAGATTATAATTGATTAATGCATCGTTAAAAAGGAATAACAAAAAATCTAACATGCACAACAGTAAAATAACAGTTCCAATAGATCATATATCGATTGCACCAGGTAGGTTATCTGTTGCAACATATAACTAACTTGTTGCAATGGATGAGTAATATGTCGAAATAAATGAATGGTATGTGCAACAGAATACACATTTATCGTAATATGAGTGATCTGTTGCAACATATAACTAACTTATTGCAACGGATGAGTAATCTATTGCAATAATAAAAATAGATCACTCATATATTGAAACAGATGACTGGTATGTGCAATAGATCACACATCTGTTACAATATATGAGTTATCTGTTGGAACAATTATCAACGATTAATATTGTTTAGATTTCTTCCAACAGAAGGGTCGTCTATCGCAATAGATGAATGGTCAGTTTAAAAAATCAAGTCTTGAACATGTCATGTCGGAATAGTTTATACGATTTTATCCAACAGAAGGTTCATCTGTTACATCAGATGATTAAACTGTTTCATTAGATTTTTAATTTGATGGTTCCTCTATTGCATTAGATGGTAAATCTGTTGCATCATATGGTTAATCTGTTGTATCAGATGGTTAATCTGTTGCATCAGATGGTAAATCTATTGCATCAGATTTTTAATTCGATGGTAAATCTGTTGCATCTGATTTTTAATTCGAAGGTAAATCTGTAGCATCAGATGGTAAATTTGTTGTATCAGGTTTTAAATTTGATGGTTAATCTGTTGCATTAGATTTTTTTATCCGATGGTAAATTTATTACATCATACGGTAAATCTGTTGCATCAGATGGTTAATCTGTTGCATCAGATGGTTAATCTGTTACATTAGATGGTTAATATGTTGCATCAGATAGTTAATCTATTGCAGAAAAAAATAGTAGCATGATTTTATTCAATAGAACAACAACAATATCACCATTTTTACCAAGAACAAATTAACCTAGCAACGAGTGCAACATCAAAAACACCAACATCGTTGTTTTATTTGTACAAGCACAAACAATAAAAATCAAACTTCAAAAAATACAACAAATAACAAAAAATCATATTGCACTCCGAAAAGAGAAGATAAAATAACAAAAATTAGAGTTTTATTCAGACCGTATTTCAAATTAGAGCAACAAATATTGAAATTGTTCACCAATACTAGAAGAGAAGTTGGCTCAAGTTTCTCATTTTCTTCAAAACTAAAAAGGCCATAAATTTTTACAAGTGAAAGAAGAAAAGGGACGATGAAGAACTTGAAGTTGTTATGGCTGGAGAGCAAGGTTGTCACGTCCATTGATGGTTGAAAGTCAAAAAGAAACTCGAAGCCCAACTATTTATCGTAGGAGGTTGAAGTTGTCAGGGATTGAAAGAAGAAATTTGCAGAACTGTTGGTTGGGAGAAACTGCCGAGAGAGAGAGAAGAGACGGTTGATTTGGAGAGAAGAGGGGTGTGGGTTGATTTGTATTTTTAAAATGATTAGAAAGTTTTAAAAATATTAATCAAGACCACAATTAACTTAATCAAGTTTTCAAATTATGTTTGACCCTTTAAATTGGTCAGTGTCACCAATTCTTCATTCAAGACTTAAATGACACCTTTCCTTCAATTTTCTCATGTTTTATATCACTTTTACGTTTGTCATGCAGTACCTCTTTCCCCTGCCAGAGAATTTCAAGATTTAAATTGTGGTAACTTTAAAAGAAATTATTTTAAGTCATATTTTTCTCAATCACATTAATAGGAGATAAGAAGTGTAGCTTACCGTGCATATCATATCGTTTTGAATATTAAATTCTAATTTTAAAATAATTTAATTCAATTTTGCTTCAAAAATTAGTCTTAAAGTTGTGTACTTAATACAATAGGAACACACAATAATATATGATTTTTGTATATATTTATTACTAATTAATGTCTTCTTCTTCTTTTGGCTAAGAAAATACAAAAGCTCTATTGCTTTAATCAATGTCAAATAACTTGAATCTTTTATCAAATATTATAAAAATTAAATTGACTAAAATTTTAGTTAAGGTTACAAACAATTTAAATTTCAATCATAAAATATGTTAATCATATTGAACTTAAATTAAAATTAAGTTAAAAACTAATACAATTATAGCAATTGGCATAAACGAATAATCATTCTACCATTAAAAAACAATTGAGACGAAGGGTGTACATGACAAGTTTAAGATCACAAGATTTATAAGACTACACACTCTTCTAATTATTTTTTAACCTTCATGCTTAATTAAACTAATACACTTAAATTGAGACAGATCGAGCAACAAAAGATTATCTGTCGAACTAAGTTCATACAAAGATGATATTTGATGTCTCTTCTAAGGTCCTTAGGAAGGTTGCTTATCATCTCACATTCTTCAACCCCACATGTTGCTGTAAATCTTTGCCGCTAGTAATTTTTGACTCTCTGCTTGAATTTTGAAGGCAACTTTTCTCCTCATCTACATGCAAGAATATCTTCATCAATGTTATATTATTATACACCATAACATATACAAGATATAATTTATGAACGTGCACAGTTATAATAATTGACAGCAATAAATCATCATACCACTATTAATTAAAACAAAAAACAAGATAAAATATTACATTGAATGAAAAAAAAAAGTTGAATCAAAAACAAAAAAAAAAAACGATACAAAGAAAGAAGAAGAAGAAGAAACAACAACAAAGATGTGCAAAAGTCACTTAGATAATTCCCAGTTAACTTAAATTATGATTCTACTAAAGATATACTACAATGTAACGAGTACACATACTCTTTTACCATATATATTAATTTTGCTACCATATATTAAGATTCTTAATATTTAAAATATATCTTTCTCTGATCGTAAAATTTAGGACTTGGTAATTATTATCATATATCTTTCTCTTATCATATATTTAGGGCACCTTAATTTTTATTAAACTAATGAAAAAAGTATTAGATGTCACTAATTCTGATGACTTCTAATAAGGAAGGATTTTATCATAAATATATTTAATTAATTTTTAATTCTTTAATATTATAAAAAATAGTGAAAAGATAATTTTGTTTAAAACAGAAACTTTTAATGAAGGGCAAAAAGTTCAAATAATATTCTAAACCCCTTCTCACTTTTAATATATTATAGATTTATAGATATAGATTATAGATTATAGATATATTTAGATATAGATTATAGATTATAGATATAGATATAGATTATAGATATAAATATAGATATAGATTAGAAACTAATCAATTTAGTTAGTATTTTCCAGAGGTTCAATTGTTAATATGTACCAATAATTACCATCGAAGGATGTGGTGCGCGAATGAGGTTACTCCTCCCTTAAGAGTTCTCGGGTTCAAGTTTTGAATATGAAAAAATTCTTTTTATTTTCGAATAGGTCATACGCAGTACGAATTCAAATAATCGAGTTACAATGCGAGTACAAATGAAAGAAATAATAATATCATTTAATCGTGGGACTCCTTTACACATTAGTTCTCCATATATAATTTGAACCTCTTTTTAAAAAAAGTCAACCAGCCTATTTTCACGCACCTAACAAAATACGTAGTAACAAATAGCATTAACCATAAATTTAGGAATTTTTGGAGAGAACTATCGTACCCAATCAAAAAATCCAAACCACCGATCTTTTTTTTAGGAAAAATCCACCGGACTTTTTTCTTTGGGAAAAGGTCACATATCCAACCAAAAAAAAATGAATTCTTTTTCAATATATTTATTAAAATTAATTTTTGATATTATAAAGATAATAATACAATAATTTGAGAAAAATATGAGAAGATGACCGTCTGTTACAAAGTTTTTAATAAAGACAAAAAAGTTTAAATGAAATTCTTAAGATCCTTCATAATTTTAATATAGTATAGATTAAAAATAAGACAAATATTATAAAAGTAAAAAACAATACTCTAATTGGCATACTCAATCCGGTGAAATTTTAATTTTATATTAAAATATTTCTACTATTTCTAGAGTAATTTTAATAGTTCGTGTAGAATTGACTAAATTGAAAATTTTTCAGAATTATAATCTATAAGTACTTACCTAACATCTAATATTTGTGATGTTAAGTAATATAAAACAATTTATACATGTGTATTCGTGTCTTACGAGGTATAACAAAAAAAATGATATTATTAATTTAAAAAAGAAATTTCAAAATACAATTACCATGTATTGTAAGAAGTTAATAGGAAAATTATTTATTAAAAATTTATTAAATTGCTATATTATACTAGAGAAGGGTTCAACACATTTGTTACTTGTCAAAAATAACTATACCAAGGTTGTTTCTCTTTCTCAGATATCTCTATTTCTTTTTCTCTGTAAAAAAATAATAAGTAAACAAAAAGAGCGATCACAATCTATTTTTCTTTGTGTCTTTTCTGGTGTGGTATTATTGATCAGGTATGTTGTTTTGTCAATTGGTTATTCGATATCATATCATCTTAAGCTTTTGATTGTCGATTTTCTGCGTTTTGGACAATATTTTTTGAATTTTATTTTGGGTTTCTATCCATCCTTAGTTCTAATAGAAAAAGAGAACTTAATTTGATTCTTCTATTTCTAGATTAGATTGGCTTCTAAGATTTAGATCTATAGAGATTTCCTCAAATTATTAAATATTTTTTTCTTTTTTCATGAAACAAATATATTAAGCTCTTTATTTTATTTTATTTTATTTTTCATTTTGTTGCATATATGATTGGTTACAGAGAAAGGCTAAATCCTTTAAATAGTGACAAAATGTGGTTTTCCTCATGCAACTACTCTACAGTGTAGCACCAGTATCACACATACATGGCGGAGAAAATTAACGAAAAGACCAACGTGCAGAGTGTTTCGATGAACAGCCATTTGGAGACAAGAAACGCAGACCGACGTGTGTGGTTAATGAAATGTCCTAGCGTTGTGTCTCGATTCTTCGAACAACATCAACAGTCTTCTTCTGCTGCTGACAATGACCTCTCTTTTATTTCTCCTGGACCTGTTGCCAAAGTGACCGTCGTCGTTGATCCTCTCCTTGCTAATGATGCCACTCAGTTTACCATGGACTTGACTGGAACTTCATCTAAAAATATGCCCACTCACTACTCCATGGATATGTCGACAGATTTTATTCCAATGTCTATATTTTCTGAGTCGACCCAAAGAAGACTTTCTGTGGAAGGAAAGATATATCACAAATTTGATATGAAGCCACATCATGAAAGCATTGAGAACTATGGAAAACTTTGTCGTGAAAGGACCAATAAGTACATGACAAAAAATAGACAAATTCAGGTTATTGATAATGATAACGCCAAACATATGAGGCCTATGCCTGGATATTTTGCAACTAAAGCTTCTGGATCTGCAGATAAGAAGAAGGTGTCAAGTAAGGGATTAGAAATGAAAAGAACAAGGAGGGACCGTGATGAAATGGAAGAAATTCTGTTCAAACTCTTTGAGAGGCAATCAAATTGGACACTAAAACAGCTGATCCATGAGACTGACCAACCTGAGCAATTTATGAAAGATATGCTCAAACTTCTCTGCATCTACAATAATAAAGGTGTTCATCAAGGCACATACGAGTTGAAGCCAGAGTACAAGAGATCAGAAGACAAGGATGATTCTTGATTATTTAAGCATATAATCTTTTTAAGTCAGAGTCCATAATCGTCAGCTAGGGAAAAACACCCAACTGTTTTTACTTGAAGATACCATTCTTTTGTGCATAAAATCAAGTTTAAATAAAATTTTATGGTTGTTAACAATCGATTTGCTTTATCTGATCAATTCTCTTCGGCTTTAAAAAATAAATTCTTTTTGTGAAAATCAAATAACAATTCACCCAATAGTTTAAAATATCAAAAAGGATTATTCTTTTTAACTTAAAAATATGAAACTTGAAATTTAGAGTTTTTAGAATTTAAAGTTTGTGTTTGAAAAATCATTTTACTTGAATTTTGTTTAGCCAAATTTCATGGCCAAAGATATATCTAAGGATCAATAATTATCTGATCAAATATGTTTTAATATAATATTCATACTTGCCTCCGCAGATGCCCATTTGCTCCCACATCTCAGTTTTTCATCATTCAAATAGTGAACTGAAGGATCGTATTCCTTTCATATGCATTTTAATATACGTCCACATTTGCCCATAAGCATCCGCAATAAACAAAAATTTTAGATCGGAATTTTGGATTAAAAAATTATTAACACTTGAGTTTTAAATAAATTTTATCCAAAAAAAATAGTCTCTTGATCGATTATTTGACAAATTCAAATCTAAATTCAAATTCGAAGCCGATTGAGCTAAGCGAGTGACAACGATGACAGTGCGGGACTTGTCTTCAGGGGTGTGTGTCGATCGGTTCGGTTCAATTTTATGTATTATCGATTTGGTTTATCGACTTTCAATTTTTAAATATGCTAAAACAATAACAAAACCAATAAAATATTTTGTGTCGATTTTCAATTTATCGATTTTAAGTCCTTAACGTTTTAATTTTTTATTTGACCGATAAGAAAATACTCATAACATAGAAATAGTAGCAACTAACATGAAAAGAAATTAAATATCTTTGTTGCAACCAAAATCCTACATAATGTGTTTTAACTTACAAGAGTCTTCAAGCTTGAATAGGTTTTCAGGAAATTAAATAGGTATATAGAAATTAATGAGAAATTAATGAGAAATTAAGAGAAATATATAACAAGTAGGGGTAAAGTAGAAATTTAGCATATTCTTATTGGATTATCGGTTTACCCAATAACCCAATAAGAAAAAATCAAAACCAAATCAATAACCCAATAAAATAAATTATAGAGCCATTAAAAATCATTAGCTTAACAACCAATAACAATAAACCAATAACATTTTAATCGATTTGATTTATTGGTCGGTTCAGTTTTTGCACACCCCTAGTTGTATTCTTCTTACCTCACTATCACATGGAGTAATACTTCTATATTTAAGCATAAGAATATTACTTTCTCCCACCAATGTGGCAAAACACTCTTTTTTTTAAAATGAAGGCACGTTTCACTTTTTCTTCATTTTTCTTTCCTCCATTTTTCATTCACATTTCACTAGAATCCAATAATTCCTCCACGTGAATGGAGAATGACAATTATATCTAAAACTATACATATAAGTGTGTGATTTACAAGCAAAGACTAATTATATTTAGATAAGTAGATTTTCCTTTGAACTTTCCATAGTGAACTTATATCGAATGGACTCGGCCAATATTGATTGACGTGATATCTTTGAACCGTCAAATATTATCGTACACCTAAATAATACAAGCCACAAAACTAACCTTTTACCAGTTATGGTTCTTATGGTTTTCTTTATTTCAGCCATGAATACTACCTAGTTTTATGAGAGCTTAGAGAAAAGGCCTTTGAATCATTCTCCTTAAAGCGACTATCACTTCACACTCATACAGGTGATTCCTAAACATTAAATCCTATAGATAAATGTAATACCCCGAAGTTTCCTAACTAATTTTGTCCCAAGAATGTCAAGAATTAGCTTCTAAACTGAATGATGTTTATTCCATGGGGAATTTTTAAGATTTTCACTATTTGTCATGTGAAAAATTCAATAAGCTTTCCATCGATATAAGATTTTCCCAAATCCGATAACCTAGTAAGAAGTTATGACTATTTCAAGTTTCCATCGTAAAACAACGCCATATTAGCCAGGGCGCGTCGCGCCACAAGAGAAAATGGCATTTGTCAAATTCCAGTAGGGGCCCGTGATAATAGCGCGTCGCTCCAAACTTCCAGGTCGCAAACGAAGTAGCAAAGCATGGCTCCGCGTCGCGCCATCCCCATATTTCCCAGTTGTTAAATTTCAGTGACACGGCGTGATAGCGCCGCGTCGCGCCAGGGGTCCAGATCGAGAAATTTTCACCAATTTAAAATACGTATCCAGGATTAAAAGGGTTAATTTCCCACCCCTATTTAAGCTTTTTAACACGAGATTCAGCTATTTGAAACCCAAAATATACTAGTTTCTATCAATTTTCTTTCAAGAACAAGCTAGGGTTTCAATTGGGGATTCAATTTCAAGAAAGTCTCTCCGTCAATCTTCATAGGATCAAGAAATAAGGTATGCGTTGTGTTGATTTATGGATTCCTTTCATCCATAAAGCTCAAGAACCCTATTTCAAATTGTAAATCATGATATTTATGTTGTGGGTTGGTTGTAACCATGTTTATCTTGTTATATGATTCCCAAGTTGGAATATTTATGTGTTTTTCATGAAACTACATTAGCAAGTGAGTGAAATCCATAAATTGAGTTATTTATAATGTGTCAATTTGATGATTATGCCTATGCCCTAAAGGTGCATGCAAGGTGTTTGATAAAATGCCTAGGAGGATAGAAATTATGCACTATAGCTAAATTGTGATCCAAATGACAATGTATGCTTTAACCTTATATTCAATATGACTTCCATGTTATTCTTATGTATTGAAATTGTATGTTGGATTGCTCATGAGTTAGCCTTATGAAATTATGCTATGTATACGTGTTATCTTATTCATGTATCAAGTTATGATAATCAAATGCCCATGAAATATTTCTAATTATTGTATTATGGATTGTTGATGTTGGTCATATATTTAAGAATGTCATGCCTTGTCTGTTTCCCTATACCGAGTCCTGGGGATACTTGTACCCAAAAAATATAGTTGTGTGTCTAGAGTCAGTGTCAAGTTTTCACGATATCCTCGGTCCAGCCATGATCCATAGAATTCAGATAGTCATGTGACTCAGGAAATCTCAGTAAATCTCAGTCAGTTATCAGATCTAAGTAATATTCCGTCAGTCAACAAAATTCAGTTAATTTAATCCAGTTCAGTTTATTTATTCATGTTCGTGGTCTATTCAAATGGAAGTAGGAATTAGCACCGAGTGAACCCAAGGATGGGAACTCACCTGTTATATGAGGGTGTGATTCTTAGAAGCAATCCTTACATTCCAGAACTATGTAGCCAGCATAGGTTGAGACGTCATAGCCTGTTATATAAGGGGATATGAGGTGGCTTAACCTGTTATATGAGGTTTCCCACCATTCTCACTAGAGTTACCTGTTATATGAGGGTTACTCACAGATTATCCTTACCAGTGGAGCAGTATCAACACCCTTCCAATTGGGGTTACAGATTGGACCTCAACCAGCCATAATGGCATATTAGGGGCGTGTCAGTTAGATGACTACTTCCCACGGTTTCAGTTGCAGAATAAGGACTGTCAGATATAGTCAACTCAAAACAGTATGGAACTCAGCTAGTTCCATCAGATTCAGGACTGTCAGATACAGTCACTCATGTTATCAGTTATATCAGTCATCAGAACTTCGTTATTAGTCTTATTAGTTATCAGTAAATTAATGTTATCACGATCTCAAATGTAGTTACTATGTATTAATGCATGTGTTCTCACGTCAATATTAGTCAGTTGGTCAGTATTGTTTATGCATATGAACCTCATGCATTCAGCCTACCTCACATGCATACCAGTACATTCAATTGTACTGACGTATTTGCGCTATGGTGTTTTATACCATAGGTTCAGAAGCACGAGCTCCAGAGCATTAGTAGATTCCAGATATCAGCAGTCAGTCAGCAGTGAGTCCTCATCCTTCGAGGACGGTATGATTAGTTATTTCATTATTTCAGTACTTAGTTATTTCAGTAGTCGGAGTTAGTTGGGGACAAGTTCCATCAACTCCTTATTCAGATAGTTCAGTCAGTTAGAGGCTTTTCAGACTATCATGTTCAGACATTTATTTCAGTTGTTTTAGGTATTTCATACCCCATTCGGATGTTATATCTTTATCAGTTATGTTATATTTTTGAACCTTATGGCCTTTCAGTTTATGTTTTCGCATTTATACAGTATATCATGCAGTATACAGGTACAGATATCAGTCATGGGTTAGCTTATGGTCCTTTGGGATCATGAGCACCGTGTAGCATTTCGGGTACCAGATTCGGGGCGTTACAATAAAATACTTGGCATACCTGCCAAACTTAGAAACCATTAAAAAGTTTCAACCTTAAGCCTTATCCTTGTTACCTGAACATTATGTTCATCATGAGAAAGTGTGAGTTATTTGACAATGTTGAATCATCAGTCACAACTTTGTTTAATCTCTTTGAACCTAGCTTTTGGGATCTCTTGTCTGCTAGGTTGAGTTACTGTCATGATGACTTGTCCTAGGTTTAAAACTCATTCTGTTTGATGATCTCTTAATTTTCTCTCTAGTTAGTACTTTTGCTAGTAGAGTCGACACATTATTATTTGACTTCATATAGTCAATCATGATAATTCCACTAGCGAGTATTTTCTCTAACGATATTATAAATCCATCTTATATGATGAAATTTTTTGTTATACATCATGCTCCTTGCCCTACCTTTACAGTTTGACTATTACAATATATATATATTGGTGCCAAAGGTTTTGGCCAAATAGGAATATCTTTTAAGAAATTTTGGAGTCATTCAACTTCTTCACTAGCCTTATCTAACGTGATACATTCAAATTTTATTGTAAAGCGAGTGATCCATATCTGTTTGAAAGATTTCCAAAAGTCCGCTCCTTCACCAAGAGTAAATACATACCCACTTATGAATTTTACTTCATTTGATCCGGTGATCCAATTTGCATCACTATATCCTTCTATTACTGTTGGATATTTGTTATAATGCAAAACATAGTTTTGAGTATATTTTAGGTACCCCAAAAAAAATTTCATTGTCATCCAATGGGTTTAATTGAGATTAATTATGACACGACTCAATTTACTAATAGAACATGCTATATCTGATCATGCATAATTCATTATAAATATCAATCTTTCCAACACTCTTAAATAGTCCAATTATGAGTCACGTTTACCTTCATTCTTTTGAAGTGCAAAGCTTACATCTATTAGTGTCTTGGCAATATTGAAATTCAAATACTTGAACTTATCAAGTTCCTTTTTAATATAATGAGATTGTGACAAAGCTAAACTTTATGGAGTTCTATGAATTCTTATTTCTAAAATCACATCAGCAACTTCAAGCTCTTTCATATCAAATTTTCTTTCTAGTATTTGCTTAATAGCATTTATGTCAAAAATGTCTCTACTGATGATTAACATATCATCAAAATACGAACAGATAATGACTTTGTGATTTGAATGTCTTTAATGTAAACACATTTATCACACTCATTAATCTTAAATTCATTTGCTATTATGATGTGGTCAAATTTTACATACCACTATTTGAGTGATTGTTTTAGTCCATAAAGTTACTTAACAAGAAACCCTCAGGTTGTTCCATGTAGATTTCTTCCTCCAATTCTTCATTTAAGAAAGTCATTTTCACATCTACTTGATGGATTTCAAGATCATATACTGCCACTACCAACATTGATACGGATGTAATTTTTATAACTAGAGAGTATGTGTTAAAATAATTAAGGCCTTTTTTTGTGTAAAGTCTTCAACGATAAGTCTTGCATTGTATTTGTCAATAGTTTTATCAGTTTTCATTTTCTTTTGAAGATCTATTTTGAACCTAAAGGTTTATTTTTTCAAGGATGATCAACCAACTCCCAAGTATGGTTGTTCAAGATTGAATCAATCTCTCTATTGATTGTCTCTTTCTAAAAAGTTGAGTCCAAAAAAGACTTGACTTTTTTGAATGATTGAGGCTCATGTTCAAGAAGAAATATTATAAAATTAGATCTGAATGAAGTAGATATCCTTTGACATTTACTAAGCCTTGAATTCTCTTTATAAGTACATTTTTCATTGATATTTCGAGATCATTTAGACCCTTCACAAAATAGCTCATATCTAGTTTTATGTGGATAAAAATGTTCAAAGAACTCAACATTATTTAATTCAATTATCATATTATTATAAATATCTAAATACTTGGATTTGTGAATTAAAAATTAACATGTTTTTCTATTTGTAGCATACCCTATGAAAATACAGTCCACGGTCATGTGTCCTATTTTGACCTTTTGGGTATAGAAACTTGAACTTTGACTAGACACCCCCACATTTTAAAATATTTTAATTTGGATAGCCTTCCTTTTCATTTATCATATGAAATTGATTGTATCTTGCTATTGTGCACTCTATAGAGTATTCAATTTGTTGTAAGGATAGCTTTCTCCCGCATATTTTGCGGTAAAGCTAAACTTACAAAGAAGGATTCATCAGTTTCTTCGATGTTTGATTTTTTCTTTTCACAATTCCACTAGATTGAGGTGAGTACGGAACAGTAATCTGATAGAAAATTTCATTTTCCTAACACATATGTCTGTAAAAGGAGATCCATACTCTCCATCCTTATCACTTCTTATTATTTTATTTTTTTATCCAATTGAATTTCAACTAAAGTTTTATATTGCTTAGATGTTTCGTCGATTCTTCCTTACTATTCAGAAAATAAACACAATAATATCTAGTACAATCATCAATAAAAGTTATGAAATATTTTTTTTCACTATAAGAGGGTGTCGATATCATATCACAAATATTAGTGTGAATTAATTCTAAGGGATGGGAATTCCTTTATAAAAATTTATAGGTATGCTTATCATACTTAGATTCAATACATCTTTGATATTTTGATTTATTACACTCAAAGTTACACAAAACTTTTAAATCAGTCAGTTTTCACAAGGTCTTATAAGTGATATGTCTTAAACGTTCATGCCATAAATCATTTGACTTAAGTAAGTAAGAAGAACTAGAAATTTTATTCATCTCGATAGTTACATTGATCTTAAAAGGGCTCTCAGTGTTGTAACTTTTACCTACATACACTTTATTCTTACTTACTACAGTTTTTTCGGAAACAAAAGCACATTGGATCTATTCTTAGTCAGAAATAATATTGAAACTAAGCTCTTTTACAACTCTGTAATATGAAGGATATTTTTTAGTGTCACCACCTTGCCAGATGTCATCTTTAAGAAAATCTTGCCTGTTTCTTCAACTTTTATAGCAGTAGATTTTCTCATAAATATCTTCTCATCAGGTTGAGTAGGAGCATACGATGAAAAGAGTTCCTTGTTGGCATAAAAAAAGTGGGAGGCACCGAAATCCATCCACCAATCTCCTGAATTATCAACAGGATGTTTTCTAAAAATATGGCACAAAGATTGCCTATTTCTTCTTTCGATTCAGCCAAGTTTGCTATATCATTTTTCTTGCACGTCTTTGAAACCTGACAATCAGGAGCTTTGTGACCAACTTTGACACAATTAAATTAATTTTCTTTGAATTTCTTCTCAATAGATTGTTTTATTTTTCAAATTCTTTCTTTCTCTTCTTTAACTTTGTGGGTTCATCTTCAATAATTTTTGCTTTAGTTATTGTTGAACTTCCATGTGACCTATTTTTGGAAGCTTTGTTATACTCTTTAATTCTCAAGAATACAATGAGATTTTCAACCATTATTTTCTTGCATTTTTGTTTCAATTAGTTTATGAAGTCCTTCCACAAAGGTGATAACTTCTCAGTTATAACAGTTACTTGAAATGCATTATTTACAAACAAACCTACATTGAATATTATGTGAGTATCAAGAACAAACTTAATGTGTTCAAAAAAGATATTATCTAAGTTTATACCTTCAACAAAGAGATCATGGATTATAACTTATAACTCCTGAACTTGAGTAACAATAACTTTACTGTCTATCATTGTGAAGTTCAGAAATTTTACAACTCTGAATTTCTTCATTTCAACATCCTCTGTTTTGTACTTCTTTTTCAAAGCATCCAAGAGTTCCTTTGAGGTCTTTATGTTTTTTTATACGTTGTACGAATCCTCGTGTAGCCCATATAAATTTAGTTTTTACAAAAAAAATCTGTGTGTTTTCAAGCTTCGTCACTAAGAGGCATTCTTTATTTGGATTTGATTCTGGCAAGATAGAAATGCTTTAATTGATGAACTTTTGTAGACTTAAAAGCAGTCAAACAGAAGAACATTTGGTGCCATCTCTTGAAATCTACATCAATTTTTTTAAATTTTTCAGTCGGTGCTATGGCAGGAGCACCACGTGAATGACTTAAAGATGCAGTAGTTATTGTTGTAACATTCACTGTTCCCTCATTGGTCTTATTATTACTAGTCATTTTACTGTCACAATTAGACAAACAACTTAGTATTTGGAAAACTAAAATAATAACTTAATCTTTATACAACTTATTTCTAGTTAGTGATGAAGTTCTTATATACTTCAAATCGCCAATTGAATGAACTTTGAATCTCAATAAAGTTTTTAGATCTTCAAATTGATATCAAATTTTAACAGAATAGAAAATCAAAAGGTTTTAATCTCCATAAATCGAAATACAGATTATTAATTTCCTTAAAATTATTTTGTTGGGGGATAATAAAATATGCATTTTCAACATGGACTTCAACAACAAGTTTAAACAAACTTTAAAACAACAAGGAAGTTCTAATTATTTCAGAAAAATAGAAAACCAAACTTATAGAAAGATATGAAGATTAGAAGATTCAAGACCACTGAATTCACAGTGTGTTCTTAAGAAAATTATTGCCCTCAAGTATGTGAGGTTTGTGGGATAAATAAATCACTTCTCTAAAATGATGGTACCTCAAATTCTACCAAACAATGAATTCACTCAACGATAGCAAATCATAATTGAGTTCTGTAAGAAAGAGGAGTATTTTAACTTTTAGATTTTGTGCCAATATCTGAGAAAAATTAGATAGTTATAACCAAAAGATGTTGCTTCAAAAAGAAGTAATAGTTCGTGAAGAATAGCACTATTTTAGAATATCAAGTCCATGTGGTAATCCATCTGCATCCGCAGATGACAATGTGTGGGTACACATTAATTTTTACTCAAAATAAAAAAGTCAACGATTGATGTGTGTCGGCATTTGCATCCGAAGATACCTATATGCTCCCGCATCTCACTTTTTAGTCATTCGAACAATGAACTGAAGGATGCGTCTCTTCAATGTGTGACTTGATATGTGTCCGCACATGCTTCTATGCATTTACAAATAGAGAAAAAGGCTCAAATTAGATTTTTAGATTAAACAGTCATTAGCACTTAAGTTTTAAATGAATTTTGTCTAAAAATATAGTCTCTCGATCGATCATTTGACAAATTCAAATTTAAAACTGAAGTCAAGCGGAGCTAGCAATAACAACGATAGTGCGAGGCATATCTTCTTATTACCTCACTATCCATGTGAAGTAATACTTCTATATTTAAACATAAGAATGTTTTCCTTTCTCCCACCAATGTGGGAGAATACTTTTTTTATAAAAATGAAGACGCATTTCAGTTTTCCTCCATTTTTCCCTTATGTTTCACTAGAACCCAACAAATATTCACAACTTCAAATTGAAATTTTTCGTCCTTACGTAAGTGTAAAGTTTTATTGTAAAGCTTGTGTATGTATAAATACTCTATTTAGCCATGTGTGTTTTTAAATTATTTTTGATCAAGTGTGTTTTTAACTTGGAACTCTATAATAAAGTGATACATAAAAATAACAAAATAGTTTAAAAAAATGGATGGAGACAAAAACAGAATAACAGAAAAGAAGAAGTGAGACCTCATTCTTTGCTAGGAGGTAAATTGCACTTTTTCTTATGTAATACTAGGCCAAGTCTTTCATATATCACATGTCCATTTAGTACTATTATTGTTATCCCCCTTGATTAGCATATTGTATTTATGTATTTTAATCATCTTTAAGTTTGTCATTAGCCTCTATCTTTTACCTCTTTGCACTTTAGCTAGCTCATATAATTTCTTTTCTTTGATGGTATTTCTTTTTGTATTAATACTAATGTTTCTATATCTTAAGCAGAATGTTGAAATACACTTATGTATCTGTGCATTTTATTTATAAACTTTAAAATAAAAGGAATCATATTCAATCCTCATATTTTCTACTCTATGCATGTAACAACTAGTTCCATTGTTACTAAAATCAGTGTGTCCGAAGGGCACAAGGCACAAAAATACCATTAATATTTCTGAAAAAGATTTGTAAAAGTTTTTGTTGAATACATTTGAGGTAGAAAATTTTAGGATGGACTGACATCATCCCGCTATAGTGGTGCCTTAGTAGCGGCATGCAGGTCACTACAGCGAGGGGTCGAGAAATAGTCCACCTGAGTTTTTAATTATCCTTTTCTTTTCAATTGTAAATCAGAATGAGGCTTAATTCTAAAAATTCTTTAGGATTGCCTCAAGGCTATGGAGCAATGGAGAAGAGGGAGTGTGTTTAAAGGGGTAAAACCCAATATTTTCTTACAGTTTTCACGATGAAAATCACTAGAATGGAGCAAGGATTTTAAATTCATGCCTCCATAGAAGCTTCTAGGTGCTCAGATAGGGTAGGTTTATCTGAGTAGCAAATACATGTGTTAGAAATGTATGCATAATACATATTGATGGGAGATTTCATGTATAGGTCTACGAGCAATATGTTTGGATAGATAAAATCAATAGATTAGGGTTATGTGAATGTGATGAATTTTTTAATAAGATAATGTAATGTTGTTAGTTTTATTTTGTATCCCTTGAACATAATTAATTGGTTAGTGAATAAAGATGGACAGTTATGATAGTGTATTATGGATAAATTAATAGGTGTTAGTATGGTGGATATGACTGACTTGTTTCTTGCTTAATGGGGTGATTGTGTAATGTGGAGAGGATATAGAGTTAATATGGAAAGTTGAAAGTAAATGTGAGTGTAGATTAGAGGAGTATGTGTTCCAAATGTCGGTAGTCCAAAGACCATTCTCAAGTAGTGTGTTTTACTTATCTCTATGTGTTATTTGATCTTAGATATTATGGTTGGTGGGGGGAAAAAGGGATGGTTGAATTGTAGTAAAATACTCAAATCGATTATATGTGCATGTTAATTACCTAGTTATCTATGTGTTGTAATGCATGTTGTTGAACTTGTGGGATAAATTCATAAGTTGTTTAATCACATGGGATATGATTGTGTAAAAAAGCTCGTTTCAAAGAGCAAGTGTGATTTACTTATCTCATATTGTGATTTACATGTTATGACATTGGTTGATATTATGAGATGAACCGACAAAGTTCATCATCATGAAATTGGTGGATATTAAGGGATTATAAGGGTAGGATCATTGGAATAAATATTTTATAACATTGCTTTGGGACAAAGTTGTAACACTAGATGTTTGAGTTGTTGGTACATAGATTGTCACGATCCGAGAACTAGGTCATGATGACACTTGCTCAACCGTGACAAGTAAGTCCATCTCCCAAAATAAAAAAAAATCTCAATATAATAATAAATAAGGCAAGACGAGAATTCTAGAATGAAGTCGACCAGCACAAAACATAAATAAAGTGGTAAGTTTGAAGAAGTAATATAAAAACCCCAAAATCTGGTATCACAATAGTAAGAGCATCTAATACATAATGGAATCTGAAGATACATAGTCTATCTCTAGAAATAATAAGGACATAATAAAGGTAGGATAACGTCCCGAAAGAACAAATTTAAAGTCTAGAGCGCTCCAGTACCTCAAAAAATCACCAACTCAATAGCATGGACTCAGCCTCTGTGTGTTGTACTTGAGCTAGGATTTGCATCAAAAGGTGTGACACCCTAATTTTTTGAGATTTAAACCCTTCAAGATTTGAGTAATTAAATTAGCCAAGATTCTGAAGTGACGTCGAAACTGCCAGAGATAACGGTCCAGGGTACGACTCATTAAGAGACATAACAAGTCGTGATGAAGAATCATTGTCTCGATAGTGAGTTTTGATCCCTTGATAATGAGTTAGGGTACGACCCGCGGTGAGACCCAATGAGTCGTTAGGAGGGACTTGTTGTCATAACAGAAAGTTACCTAGTAGTTCAATCCCTGACAACGAGTCTGTGTCACGACTCATGATGGCAGACAATGAGTCGTGATGAGTGACTCATTATCATACCAGTGAGGGACCATATTTTTTATCCTTAGGTAAAAATCTTGGCCACGACTCGTGGTCAGGCCTCATGAGTCGTTACCCAAGTCGTGATGACTGTTTTGAATTATTCCTGCACATTTTAATTGGGGACTTTTTGGTCTTTTCCTCCCTTTAAATTATTCCCACGACATAAAAACACTTTAATGGCCTGTCTAAAACCAGTAATCAAAATTAGAATTTACTCTCTTCCTCTTTAAACTCCCAAGGCAAGAAACACTAGGGTTTTAGAAGGAAATAAATTAGTCAAGCTCCAAACTTCAAATCCCTTTCAATTTCTCATGTATTTCAGGCATGTATCCCATCCCTACACTTGTATTTTACATTATTGTATAAATTGATTCAACATTCATGTGATTTAATTGTTGGGTTTGAAATTTAGGTTGAGTGAATTTGTGGTTTCTACTTGAATTATTTTCCCATGATTAAATATGTTATTCATACTTTGATTAATGTTTTGGGGGCTGAAAGGGCGCAATATTATGGGGATTAGAACGGGGAGCATAGGTTTTTTCAAGTTGATGGATTTTTGGATTGGTAATGGCATTTAACCTCAACCCACCTTCATAAATTTAATTTTGAATATGGAATTTGGATAAATTAACTTACCTTTGAAATATTTCATCGCATTAATGGATAATTGGATGATGAAAATGGTTTTGGAATTCTCTTGGTGGCAATAGTTTGGATTTTAAATGGAACTTGGGATTCTAATGGTTAATTAATGACTCCTAGATTAATGGTTGGATTTATGTGCAAACTATTTTAATTTGGAATTAAAAGAAATTGTGTAGCTCACCGTGAAGTTCTAGTCCCGAGGGGACCAACACTGGAAACCACGTTTGCCGGCGTAGGGATCTATATGACCGTGTATTTGATGCACACATTATATTTTAGATGGCTATCACCTTGGTGTATTTAGCTTTTCCTTGGTGTCCTTAGTTTGTGCGACTAACACGCACTAGAGCCCTTTCAGCAAGGAAGCTAAACCCATATAGCTCGTGGGTGCCTTTAGGATGAAGTAAGCTACACAGTTCAGGATAATGATTTAAACTTTCATGTTTCATGACCCTTGTCCCTATTCCGGAATCCTATATATGTATATATTAATATTGTGTATATGGTTTGGAATGGTTTTTGGCAATGGCTTTATTTTATCACTTTCCCAGAGTTACATGCCAGTGCATACCCAGCTGGGGTCCGAGGGTTTTTCTATTACTCCTGTGCAATGTTAGGTGGTGTGGTACGACGGTTGAGTTTTTGTGAAGTGGTGAGCCTCTATCTTCTGAAAAGCCCTGGCATTTCACTAGGTTTCTTTTTAGATTTTGGAAATTGTGAATTTTCTTTTGTCATGGTTGGGGTCATGTCCCCACCTAGTTTGATATTCTGGTATTAGAGTCTTTTGTGGACAAGTGTGGGTTGGTTGTTTATTTTGAATCTTAGTTCTCATTTGGTTTGTCTAATCTTCTTATAATCATGTTTGGTTGTCTTTCGTTGTATTCTTTTATTGTGTTCTAGATGTTTGGCTTAGGGGGTGGTCTCTGGCTTATGATGGGCTTGAGATATCCGTCGCGACTAGGTCGAGTCGTGACTAAAGGGTATGGTAGGAGTGAATACGGTATACTTGTGCTCAGTATATATCATAGGCCGACTGAGCAAAGTAGAAAATAATATAATTAAAGAAAACTATGAGCGGGTCAACTGCAAATAGAAAATTTCCCAAATGGTAGCTCACACAATCTCCACTAACAGTTCTAATACAAATACTAAAATGAAATAACAGAAATATACAAAAAAAGTATATGAAAGATCAACATAATTCAAAGAAAACTAAAAGAATCATGAAAGACGTATATGCAATACAATGAAATGATGAATGATGAATAGTGCAAGTCATCGTATGACTTTTTTCATGCACCTACCGAGCTCGCATCTCCCAAGATAGGACTTATGAAGGGTTCACAGTCATATTAAATAACTCATATATCAACCCATCTCTCCGACTCAGGTTCATTGATACAATAAAAACTTGGAAAAATAAGAAACGCACAAAACTGTCCACAAGCTAACCAAATCCGAGAGCCCTTTTGGAGACCTAGTCTCGGCCTACTTCAAAAGCAACAAGAATGGCACAATATCAAGGTGTTTTAACACCAAAATAGCAAACCAACAAACTAACAAGAAGGATAAAAGAATGAAACAACCATAAAATGAACAACAACAATGCCCCACACGGCTTACACTAAACAAGAGGAAACACTATAAGATTACAATAAAAGTAAAGGGATAGATAGATAGACCAATGGTTGGTATAATCTTAAGAACCCAAGATCTTATTCCACTCTTGGACCCTTAACACCACACAAAACAAAGACCTATCTCTTACGTGACACAGGATCGGATTCCACCTCTCAAGCATCGACGTTTCTAAGCAAAACTCAATCACTAGTGATTTCACACTAGTTCTTGACCTAGTTTCGATTTGGTGCCTCAAAGGAGAGAGGACTTTTGTTCTTTTATGTCTTATGACTTACAACATTCTCAAAAACTAATTAGAGAATCCCTAACATGTTCCTTATATAGCTATTACAAAATGGAAGACTAAAATATCCATAATACCCCTCAAGGGTGAGGCGCCTATCAAGTGTAATAAGTGGACTGATTTTGGTGTGTTTTGGCCCTTTTTTACACTTCAATTGTACACACCAATCCTCGAGTCCAACACGCACTCTCATGAGTACATATCTGTGATTATTCTTGTATCATCCTCTCCATCTTGAGAGGAATTTGACCACAAATTCAGCACTTCACCTCTTTCAAGGACCACTTCAGAAGGAATCACTCAAAACAGCCCGCAAAACATGAGATGGCACAAACTAGTCCGCAAAAACATGAGGAACCCGAGAGCTCAATAACACAAGTCTCAGCCAACATCTTCCTTTTGAACCTCAGCTTCTTCTTCATCTTGAGCCTTGTCTTCAATCTCATCCGAATCACATCCCACCTCTTTTCTTGGTGACGAGTTCCTTGTGGATTTCTACGTCTTCCACTCAACTTCTCTTACATCATAGAAGCATCATTGTAGACTCCATGACTTTCATGTTCCTTTCTACCATACTTCTCTACATGGATATATCGGTTTTGGTGAAGTAGAGTTTTGGTTGAGAGAAATGATTTGGTAAGGTAGAGCTTCAGTTGTGGATCTTGAATGGGAGGGAATTGGCTTCCAAGTCCTTCTTGTTGGAGTTGATCGAATTAAGGGGGAATTGGCTTATTAAGGTCTCAGGTTTGAGGACATTTAGTGGCTTGGCTTATGTCTTAAGTCATTTGGTGGTGGTCTTGGAGGATTGTTCGTTTGAGGTAAAGTTTCGGGAGTAGAAACACAAAAGTTCCTTCGACTCTCCACTCAATCCAACTTCTTAAGTATAGTAGAAATATCCGAGCCTAATTTTTGAAGACCCGCATTAGCCCTAGCCATGTGTCGGGAAATAGCATCAAGGTGGGCCAAAATGGTTTCCATTATGGCCAAGAAGTTACCTTCAAAACAAAAAACACGTTAGTTGTACAAAAATATCCTCACTCCCTCTTTTTATTTCTTGTCTCTCGGATCCCTCACACTCAATCTATCAAATGTTGTAAGCTTGCTTGTACTCTGAGAGGCGTTGAGAGGTGAATCCAATGTTTACAATGACTCAAAAGAGTAAGGAAAACACACAAGGACGTATTACAATGAATCAAAAGAATTAAGACACACAAAGGAAAGTTAACACAAAGAACGGTTTCAAAACTAACTTACAATTTAGTACTAGATTGTAAGTTAGTAATGGAATCAACAAACAAGACTAAAGAACAAGAAAATGAAACTAGAAGATCAAATTTGAGCTTAAAATTTGTCATATGATCAGTAATTGGTAAAGTAGAAGTCTGTGATTGGCCTCGGTTCAAAACAAATTTTATTTTCCAACTAGAAGTCTTGATCACTTTACAATTTGAAATGGTGAAATTTGGTCAATGGAGGGAAACTACAAGTCTTGAAACTCTTTTCAATTTTTCAAGAAAAAGTCTTGACTTGACTTGTACTATTTCATCAAGACAAGGGCCCTTGAATCATGGAAATTTGTTGGAAAGTGGGTGAGATGTGATTGACTAGTTGGTGAGTGATGGTAAGTCTTTCAAGACTAACAAAGCTTCACCTTTGTCCCTTCAACTTTAAAGATATAATGCTCTCTTTAAGTTTAACAATTTATGAAGGGGTAAAGAACACCAAGAACTGCAACAACATTCCACCAAGAACAGCAACAATCTCCCAATAACAACAAGTCTACCACAACAAGGTCAACTATCTCACGGCCAAGACCACAAGGATAGCAACAACAATCGGCCAAGACACCTTTGTGTTGTCTTTCAGCTTTAGAAAGTGAGGAAAGTTGTGATGAATACACGGTCCACACCTTGTTCACAACAACACTTCAACAAGTTCAAGCTCAAGTTTAGATCTAGACTCAAGTGCTAGTGAACAAGAAAACCAAAACTTATAAACAACTAAGCAAAACAAAATGACGCTAAGATCTAGTCACACAAACATTCGGCCAAGACACAACAACAACAAGTTCTACACCTCTCGGACAATAACACAAACACAAGAACACTTTTTTACTCTTTTTTTTTATTTTTATTACAAGCAAGCCCAAGATTTGATCTCTTAGGAACAAGATCAAGCCATGCTTTGATACCAAATGATACGATAAAAAATTATAAACACAAGAAACGCATAAAAAGTCTACAAGCTAGCTAAACCCGAGAGCCCTTTTGGAGACCTAGTCTCGGCCAACTTCAAAAGCAACAAGAATGGCACAATATCAAGGTGTTTTAACACCAAAACAACAAACCAACAAACTAACAAGGAGGATAACAAAATGAAACAACCATAATATGAACAACAACAACAATAATGCCCCACACGGCTTATACTAAACAAGAGAAAACACTATAAGATTACAATAAAAGTAAAGAGATAGATAGATAGACCAATGGCTAGTATAATCTTACGAACCCAAGAGCTTATTCCACTCTTGGACCCTTAACACAACACGCAACAAATACCTATCTCTTATGTGACACAGGATCGTATTCCACCTCTCAAGCATCGATGTTTCTAAGCAAAACTCAATCACTAGTGATTCCACACTAGTTCATGACCTAGTTTTCATTTGGTGCCTCAAAGGAGAGAGGACTTGTGTTCTTTTATGTCTTACGACTTACAACATTCTCAAAAACTAATTAGAGAAGCCCTAACGTGTTCCTTATATAGCTATTAATAAATAGAAGACTAAAATATCCATAATACCCCTCAAGGGTAAGGCGCGTATCAAGTGTAACAAATGGACTGATTTTGGTGTATTTTGGCTCTCTTTTACACTTTAATTGCACACACCAAGCCTCGGGTCCAACACGCACTCTCATAAGTCCATATCCATGATTATTCTTGTATCATTCGTGGAGAGGATTTTTATAAAAATGTCTCATTTTCTTTCCAAAATGGTGTTCCTTAATGGTATTGGTATCTCATGAATGTAAATGTATGGGATGAGGATGTAATACTCACAATCAAATCAGTATGAAGATATCCAATCCTTTCAATACATATAAGTAAGCCCATAAATTAACTCAATAAGTCCACAATTTATAATTGTCAGCCCTACTTAGACATTATCGGAATAAATATACAAGTAAGACATCATTAATATCATATTAACCCTTATCTCAGATATTTATATCATGATAAAGGCAATCAATGTTCAATAAGGCCTATATTAACAATCCAAGCCCCCGCATGGACATTATATAGAATAAAGGCATTTAAATGCACAGATAAGGCTAATAATGTCAACTATAGGCCCCACACGAGCAACACGCACTATTAGATTTCAAAAGTCACAACAACAGAATATAAGCCTCCACTCGGGCATACAACAGTAATAATAATCTCAAAATATAAATATCATAGTTATCTTCCCCAACTCATAGCATGCTTTACTTATTTATTAACTACACAGCTCAATCTAAAGGAGTTAAATCCTCGAACAACAAAAATCCAAGCCTAAAGTGCTTCAAAACAGAGCTTTTCCTTTTTGAACAACCTTGAAATCAACTACAAAATTCAAATATAGCATCTACACTTAAAAAAATTAATGATATCCATATTTCCCTTATTTGAGTTTGGTCCAAAATGGGTTTGAAAATGAGTTTGAAAATAAAAGGCATAAAACTGGAATTTTGTGTTAGAAATACATTCCTCAAGATTAAAGGAATTTACTATTGAGAACCCATGCAAAAACGAGTTACAAACAAGGTCCAAATCGAAGAAAAATTATTTTTAAGCTTTTCCAGAAAAATCCTCAAAATCCCATATTAAAACCAAGATTAAGGAGTATTTTGAAGATATGAATCAGTAAAAAGTAATCAATTCAAGGTTTTGGAGCTTAACTAAGCTCAAATGGTGATCAAAACCTTGAAAAACTCCTAAACCCAAATCTCAAACTCCAAAAATAATGAAAAATAGTGAAAAGGGATTTATATACAGCGGTTTTCGCTTAAATGGCTAAACGGCCGCTAAAGCGGATACTACTTAAGCGAGGCTTCGCCACTAAAGTGGCTAACGCTTAAGTGGTATTGGGCCGCTAAAGCGATCTTGGAATGATAAAGTGGTTGCCACTTAGGCTGACCTTGGTGCTTAAGTTGTAGCACCGGATATCAGCAAATGTTGAATTTGGTGCAAGCCTACCAAGCCCCGAACGGACCCTTGGATTGGAACGGGATCCTACAGAAACAAATCATATATGCTACTAGACTAATTTTCATATTCCAGACTTAGTGGGGATATCACAATTTCTAAAAAGGGTCATTATCAACAAATTAACCCTCGGGACCTCTTTAAGGCTTATTTTTACTAGTTTTTTAAATAGGGGTTGAAACGCAACCTAAAGGATCTGAACCCAAATGAACCCCGCTACTAACCCAATTTCCACATTTCAAACCTAATGAGACTGTTCAAATCATCATCCGGGACTCAAAACATCAAATATTGACCAAAGTCATCTATGAAACCTTTAAAGCCGCTAAAACTCATAAACTCTTCCAAATCACTCTGATCACATAGAGAATTGTGTCAACCATTCTCACACCCTAAATAACATGTAACAACTATGAGCAGAAGCAAAATGGTCAAGAACATAAAAAAGCAAGATTTCACACTTCAGGTAATCACAGTATCCACCACTAAAATTCGAGTTCATCCTTGAACTAAAACGCTAGGAAATACCTGAATCGGTAAAGAGCAGAGGGTAACTACTACTGTCACGACCCAAACCAGGGCCTGGCCGTGATAGCATATCCAATCCACCGTGAACCAAAAACCACCCCTGAACCTCACAAGCACCATGCACAGCCCAACAATGGCTGAATTTCAAATATATAACAAGATAGAACAAGGTAAGTTTAAGGAATAATAGATATGTCTATAACCGATAACTGATCAAAACAACCGACCAATATCACCCAAGTCCACAGTAATCCAACAAAGACTCTACCAAAACTGAATATCAATAAAATATCAAGACATGCTCCCGACTATAGCAGAAAATAAGTCTTACGACATAAGAGACCAAAACATGAAATGTGGACTTCCTATATATGAAAGCTCACCAATTAAATATCAACTCACAAACTGATCCCAAATCCTAATCACTGAGCAGGATAAGTAGAAGTATGGCCAGTTCCTGCATCGCTTGGAGATACAGCGTCCGAAGAAGGTTAGCGGGGTGAACATTAGCATGTATCTCAGGGATAATGGATAAAATAATGACATGGATAACAAATTTAAACTAGTACAAAATCCAATGCACAACATCATATGCAATTACATACATTCATAATATCACATGTTGGGATAGGGAACAAGGCTTAACATGAACTTTAAAAACCTTAACCTGAATTGTGTATCTCAACTGTCATAACATAAGAAGACACCCACGAGCTATATAGGCCCAACTCTCCCCCAGCTGAAGGGCCCCAGTGCGTGTGGCCTCATGAACCAGAGGGTATACATATGCACTATAGGGGACTCGAACCACCTAGCATATTAAGGTGACACAAGCGCCCAATCATATAATATAATATGGGGGATTCGAACCTCCCAATCATATGATAATAATAAAGGAGACTCGAACCACCCGGTCATATCGACCCAGCATGGGGAACCGCGGTTTTCAATATTGGTCCCATGGAACCTCCACTTTCATGACTCAGCTACACAACCCTTATTAAAGCCTAATTAAAATAATTCATACGTTCCGATTCATTGAACCACAATATACATTTAGGCATATATTGTTGGTATCGTCATACCAACTATACTTGCAATGTAACATCAATATGCTATACCAATTATCATCATATGGGGAAATTCACAACCTTCTTGGTTCAATTAGACATTAACTTGGGGAGTTACACAACCCCTTAAGGTTCAATTCAAAACCATTGTACTTCATTGACTTTTCATATTATGTAATAGTTCAAGAGTAGTTCAATATGCATTCTTTTCATATTCAAAACCAATTTCACAGTATGGGGTTGAGGTAAATCATGGGAAACATTGTTCAACAACAAACATTCAAAACTCTCAACCCATGTTTCAAAACCATCATCAATACCATATGAATAACACTTTAAAACATATATTTTTAACAAATTAGCAATTAGGGAAGAGTAACATGCCTGAAATACCCAAGATTATGGAGAGAATCCAACCCTTGGGCCCTTGGATAACCTACTTCTTGAAAACCCTATGTTTGGATGCTGGAGAGACTTGAGAGAGAAGAAAGAGTGTTTGGAGTGGATTATCGATAAAAATAAGGCCCAAAATATGTTTATAGGTCATGGGTTATTTGGTGATAAGAGGAAATATATAAAATACCCCCACTTAAAAAGTTGGAAAAATAAATTGTCAGTCATAACGAGTCTCATAACGACTCGTCACGACTCATTACAACTGTTTCCATGAGTCATTGTCAAAACAGTGTCACCAGGCATATAATAAGACCCTACGACTCATGACTACAGTCATAGTCAACACAGAAACCAATTGGGGTAATCACTGGACATCCTACGATTTGCACACCACGACTCGTAATGAGTCCTTATGACTCGTAGTGAGCCACTCGTACTCAAAACATAACGTAGCCCTACACACGCTGTTTAGGCTATGATTTGAGTACAGTGACTCGTCATGGATATTTACGGCTCATATCCCCAAGTCGTACTCAGGACAACAACTCAAGAACCATTCACTGGATATCTTACGACTAGGGTCATATGACCCCTCAAGATTCCCTACGACTCGTAGGGTGAGTCGTTATTACGACAGTAAGGATAAAATTTTAGAATTTTTCAAGGACCAAAAACCCAGGGTATTACAACTATGCATGTCGGACTCGACATTCTAAGTAGCCCCTTAATATGATGGTGTATCCATTGAACCATAACAAATGGATTATCTCGAGAATGCAACCATTTATTATTCCTGGATAAAATGTTCATGGGCTTCTCTACAAAGGTCAACCTTTCATCCAACTAAATTGAGTCCTAAAAAAGCACATGAGACTCATCCGTAATATAGCACCAAAGCATAGATACATGAAAATTTGGATAAACGGCTAAAATGTTAGAGGGTAAATCTAACTCATAAGCAACCTCCCCAACTATCTGAAGAATATCAAAAGGCTCGATATACCTAGGTCTAAGTTTGTCCCTATTTGCAAACCTCATCACCCCCTCCAGGGGTCACACGAAGAAAGACTCGATCATTGACCCAAACTTTAAGGCATGAAGTCAATGATCTGTATAACTCATTGCCTACTCTAGGATGCCTAAAGTCTATCCTAAATCATTAGAACCCTATCTAAAGACTTGTAAATCAAGTCAGTACTATGGGATCTAATCTTTGAAGTCTCAAACCAACCAATAGAAGATCGAACATGTCTTTCATACAATGTCTCAAAAGGTGTCATCTCAATACTCGAATGGTAGCTATTATTATTAGCATACTCTGCTAAGTCCAAATTATGCTCCCACTGACCTCCAAAGTCCATAACATATACGAGAAACATATCCTTCAAAACATGAATAGTCTGTTCCGACTGACTGTCGCTCTGGGTGGAAAGTTATGCTAATATCAACCTGAGTACCAACTCCTCCTGAAATATCTGCCTGAAACTAGAAGTGAATACTGATCCACTGTCTGAAATACTGGACACGGATAACCCATGAAGATAAACTATCTCTCAAACATAGATATGAGCCAACCTCTCAGTACTGAAGAAAATCTAAATAGGTACAAAGTGGATTAATTTGATCAACTAATCCACAATGACCCGAATGTTGTTAGAACCATAAAAAGTATGAGGTAACTCACTCATGAAGTCCTTAGTAATTCACTCTCACTCCTACTCAGGATTGGGTAAACTCTGAAGCAAACCATCCAGTCTCTGATGCTTGGCCTTCACTTATTGATAACACAAGCAACCAACTATAAAGTCTGGCAAATCCTTCTTCATACCACCCCACCATTAATGTTGCTACAAATCAAAATACATCTTAGTCATCTCTGGGTGGATGGATACTTGGAACAATATGCCTCTTTTATAATCAATATCACCCATCCACTAACTCTCGACACATAATCTCAACCTCCAATCCTCAAAACACCATCTGAATCAAGAGACATCACCTTCATCTCGCCACTCAACACCTTATCTTGAATTACCCTCAAACTATCATTATCTAACTGTGAGCTCAAATTTGTTCAATCAATGAAGATCTGGCATAAACAAAGGCTAAAACACATCCAAGTGTAGAAATATCAAGTCTAACCATTTGTTTAGCTAAGGATTGGACCTCCAAGGCTAAAAACCACTCTAGGGAGATGAGATGAGCTAAACTCCCCATACTAGTCGACTTCTTGCTTAAGGAATCCGCAACTACATTAGCCTTGTTCAGATGATACAAAATAGTGAGGTCATAATTCTTGAGCAACTCGCCACTGTCCCATATTAAGATCCAACTGATTGAAGAAGTACTGAAGGATAAAATGATCTAAGAAAATATCTCAAGGAACTCCATACAAGTAATGACTCTACAATTTCAACTTAAATACCTAACGTGAGGCATAAGCGATCACCTTACTCTTCTGCATCAACACCTCACCCAAACCAACATGAGAAGCATCACAAAACACTATAAAACCACACACTCCTTAGGCAAGGTCAAGATAAAAGTCGGAGTCAACAACTCTTCAAACTTTTCAAGGCTCTTCTTACATGCATTCGACCACTAAAATACCACTTTTTATGAGTCAACTTTGTCAAAGAAACCGTAATAGACAAAAAACCCTTCATAAAAAACTGATAATAACCCGCCAAACCAATTAAACTCTAAATCTTACTAGGAAAAGTAGGTTTATACTAATCATAAATCGATGTTATCTTGGTCAGACCAACCATAATACCATCCTTGGTCACCACATAACCCAAGAAAGATATAGAATCCAACCAAAACTCATACTTGAAAAACTTGGCATACCACTTCTCATCACGTAATATCTGAAGTATAGTTCTCAAATATTTCACATAATCAAACTCATTCATGGAATAAACCAGTTGTCATCTATAAATACAATAACAAATAAGTCGAGATACAGTCAAAATACATTGTTTATCAACTCTATGAACGTTGCAATAGCATTGGTCAACCAAAAAGGCATGACCAAGAATTCATAATAACTGTACCGAGTCTGAAAAGTCATCTTTAGGCATTCAAAGCTCTAATCTTTAACTGGTGATACCTGAATCTGAAATCAATCTTGGAAAACACTGAAGCACCATGAAGTTGGTCAAAAAGATCATTAATGCATGGAAGAGAGTACTTGTTCTTTACCATCATATTGTATAACTACCTATAATCAATGCACATACGCATAGAACCATCCTTTTTCTTCACAAATAAGACAAGAGTATCCCAAGGAGATACACTAGGTCAAGTGAACCCCTTACTAAACAAATCCTGCAACTATTTCTTTAAGTCTTTCAACTCAATTAGGGCCATCCTATAGGGAGGGATAGAAATAGGACTGGTACCAGGCTCCAGATTAATAAAAAAATAAAGATCATAACACAAACATATACCAGCAAAATCCATAAAAAACACATCCATGAACTCGTGAATAACCCAAATAGAATCCATAAGAGATGACAAGGCAACACTAGTATCAAGGACATAAGCCAAATAAACAAACACCTTATCTCTACCATGCTATGTGCACATATAAAATATACAACACCCTTCAGGACCAAATTAAGCATATCGTTCCAATTTAACCATGGCACACCCAGCATAGCTAAGGTCACGGTCTTGGCATAACAGTTCAAGATAATACGACAAAGATCTAACCAATCCATACCTAAAATAACATAAAAATTATCCATCTCTAGGATAATCAATTCTACCAAGTTTTACATCCTCCAAAGTTAATCACACAAGATTAGTACACTCTATCCACCACTAAAGAATCTCCTACAGGGAAAAAACACGAAATGTCATAGCAAGGTGCTCACATGCAACATCAAATCCAGAAGAAAAATATATTAACATAGGAGAATGTTAACCCAAGGTCAGATGAAACAAAGTAGATTTGTAGCAAACTATGACGGTATCTATAATAACTACATCAAAAGCCTCTACCTCGAGTCTCCTAGGTATAGTATAACATTGACCATATCTATCCTCGAACTAAGATGCGTCAAAACCACCTCCATGAGCTCCCTTGCCTCTATCTCTAGACCCTCTAGCACCACTGGCACCATCCCTACCACTCTGTGGTCTACCTCTCATTGCAGATATCGGAGTAAGGCAAAGTTGAAACTGCAAATCCTATTGACTTGGTCCAAAAAAATATTAAGGGTTATTCTTGTTCATAAGACCACACTCGTCACATACAAAATATTCTTGTTATCTGACTCAATCTGAGAAGTTTTGGATAAACTAGAACGATCACCATGTCCTGAAGAATTAACCTTGGAGCCTTCATTCGCATGACCTGATACTTGTCTAACAAAAACACACAACCCAAAGGTATACCGCCTGTTAAGCTCCCAAGTTTATGTTTTAATAATGACAAACTCATAAGTGTATCTCTACAGCTGGTAATAATGGAAAGATAAAGGAAGCCTGCTTCAGAAATAGAAGGACATCAAGAATGGAAAGACATCCACCATATCCAAGTAGCATCCAAATAAAATCAATCATGAGGGGATAAATGGAAGGAGCATCATAGGCCCAAATATTACAAAAAATTATGACATAATGATATGGAGAACCTCGGCATGGAAAGAAGATTAATCAAACATCACAAAAATAGAAGAAAGATCAACCCTCCCACAATTATAGTTGCAATCCCCAGAATCACAACAAAATGAATCAGTCAAGTATAAAAGATCACAAGTGCATCGGCAAGGCATCAAAATCAAAAAGGAAATATAGATCATAGACATATCTGATATGGACGTGATTCAAAGTCGTATATGGGCATATCTTATATGGACATTATACATGGCTATATCCCTCAATCAAGGAATCAATTCATATCCTTAATTAAGATGAAATCTCTTGGGTTTCCTAATGAAGGGTAGCAGCCGAAGACTATAAAAGGAGAAGATCAAAGACAGACATTTTTCATGCAACTTTAAGGAGAAAATTCAAAGTGTCTCATTCTTAGTCTCACAAAGCTCTATAACATTAGTATACAATTGTTATATAAATAGTAGGATCGAGTCATCTTTGTAACATCAACTGAAGTTATGTCACAAGATCTAAAGAGCAAAATAAGTCTTCAGAACTTATTTCCTATCATTGTACTTGAACTAAACCATCAACGTTCTAAAGGAAATTTGAAACCCAAAGGGACTGGACGTAGGAACTGGATTGGTGTGCCGAACCAAGATAAATCTTTGTGTTATTTACTTTATGCTTTATTATTTACGTGCTTAACTATTTAAGTTTAATTTTCTTGTGAAGTATTTTTAATCTCCAAGCGAGTCGACTGTGAGTAGTCAGTAGTCGACTCACAGAAGAAAATTTCAATTCACTTCCCCCCTCTTGAATATAAATTAGTATCAGAGCAGGTCTCATATATAGCATTGCTTAACCGCAAGTAAGCAAAGATCAAATGGCCCATTACCAAATTCCCAGTGTTCTTCTTCAGAATGGTCACTACTACACAAGACCACCATACTTCAATAGACAACATTACTTATACTGGAAAAACAAATTCACCATCTTTGTCAAATCAAATAACTACCAAGCATGAGTTGTCATCAAAAAGGGTCCCAATCCAATTCCAGGGCTCAAGGAAAAATAAAAGGACAAGGATAAAGAATCCTGTAGTATTGATAGTGAAGATCTTAAAAAATTTGATATTACCAAAGAACAACAGGAGGCAATCCAAACTAATGCATGTGTTATAAGTTTTCTTTTGTATGCAGTTAGTGAAGAAGAATACCACAAGATCTCAATATGGGAGACAGCAAAAGAAATATGGGACAAACTGGCGGTAACCTATGAAGGAACCACCAAAGTCAAAAAGTCAAAGATTGTTGCTCTTGTGAATAAATATGAATTATTCAATAATGAGAAAAATAAGGATATTGAAACAATGTTCACCAGATTCAACAAAATCGTGTGCGAACTGAAGTCACTAGGGATGATCTATCCTCACAGCCTGCAAGTCCAGAAATTGGTCTGAAGCCTCCCAAAGACTTGGGAAACTAAGGCTGCCATATTGGAAGACAGAGATCGTCACAACATGACATATGCTGAACTGCAAGATAACCTTATTTCATATGAGAAAAATTATATCAACAGGTTTTAAAGGGATGGAAGAAACAAAACTATAGCCTTTAATGCTACTCCAACTGGAGATGAGGACATTCTGGAAAATATTGATAGCAAAGGAATGGCCCTCATCAACCGTGGGGGTAAGGCAGATTATGAGATAGAGACAGAAAAGATCCCAGAGAGGCAAAAAAGAATGACTCCACCAGAAACAATGATCTTTATTACCATTGTGGAAGACCTAGACACTTCAAACAAAACTGTCCAGAATTAAGATGACGATCATCTAGAAATAATCAAAAATTTAGGGCCTGGAGCAATGAAGATGAAACTGAAGAAGAAATGAAGGTTGCAGATATGTGTTTTTTGGCAATAAGTGGATCTAGTGAGGAACAAATCTGCAAGAGCTATAGAAAAAAAATGTGGGTCATTGATTCAGTGATAATGTCAGAGGCAACTTTATTGGAGTCAACTAGGTAAAACTCAGCTTATCATGCAAATTCACCGAAGTATACTTGGTAGACGGTCTCAAACACAGCCTTCTCAACATCAGTCAACTCTGTGACACCAGGTTTGGAGTGCTCTTCAAAGTTGAAAGCTGCTCAGTTAAACATGACAAAAGAAATATCTCCCTTATCTGACTTTGCCACCCTTAACTGCCTCACTGTCCAAGTCAATAACACTTGGTTATGTCATAGGAAGCGTGGGCATGCCAGCTACACATTATTGAGAAACTGTCTAGGCTTTATTTGGTGAAAGGTCTGCCAAAACTCAACTTTAAAAAAGATCACATCTGTGATGCCTGCCAATTGGGTAAACAAAATAGAACATTCTTCAAAGACAAAGACAATGTCTCTACTACTAAGCCTCCCTAAACAATCCACATGGATCTGTTTGATCCCACCAAAACTGCAAGCATTGGTGGAAAAATATATATTTTTTCATAGTTGATGATTACTCACGATTTACCTGGGTTATGTTTCTTGCACATAAACATGAAGCTTTCGGAAATTTTGAGATTTTTTATAGAAAAATACAGAGAGAATCCAGGAACCTCATCAACTACATTCACAGTGATCATGGAGGGGAATTTGAAAATAAGACATTTAAAGAATATTGTGCTCAAGATGGTGTAGTGGGCCGAAACAGCCAGTCTCTGCAGGAAACCGCCAGAACAATGTTGTTAGAACACAATCTCCCAGATCACTTTTGGGCAGAAGCAGTTAGCACAGCATGTCATATCATCAACAGGTGTCTAATCAGACCTATTTTAAAGAAAACACCTTATGAACTTGGAGAGAAAAGAAGCCCAACATCGGTTACTTTTATTTCTTCAGCTACAAATATTTTATTCACAATAATGGTAAGAATACCCTAGGAAAATTAGATCCACAAAGTGACGAAGGTATTTTCCTTGGGTAATCTCTCACTAGTTGTGCTTACAGGGCTTTTAATAAAAGAACTTTTGTTGTTGAGAAATCTATGCAAATTGTCTTTGATGAATCTAACCACCGCACTACGAATATAAGTGTTGATGAAGAACTGGTAGGTAATGTACAGACTGGAGAAAATCTCAGTACAACTCCAAAGCCCTCTCAAGATAAGTCGACTACACCCCCAATAGAGTTGACTCCTACAGCAGAAACAGGGAGGCCAAATATTCCAAAAGATTTGAAGAGGGATGGTAGCCATCCAAATAAACTCATCATCGAAAATCCAGAAGACAAAGTGCAAACCAGAGCATCATTAAGGAGATAAGCATCCGTTGCCCTCGTGTCTCAAATCAAATCGAAGAAAACTAATGAAACTCTTAATGATGAATCATGGGTTGAAGCTATGGAATAAGAATTAGAAGAATTTGAATGAAATCAAGTTTGGACACTAGTTGAAAGACTAAGAAACTGCTCAGTAATTGGAACCAGATAGGTCTACAGAAATAAGGTATATGAAGAAGGTAAGGTTATCAGAAATAAATCCAGGCTCGTAGCTCAAGGCTAATCTCATCAGGAAAGTATTGATTACGATGAAACCTTTGCCTCTATGGCTAGGTTAGATTCAATACAAAATTTATAAACTTTTTCCACATTCAAATATTTTAAATTATATCAATTTGATGTAAAAAGTGCTTTCTTAAATGGCTTTATTCATGAGGAAGTTTTCGTAAAACAACTCCTAGATTTGAAGATCCCTCATTTTCAAATCACATTTTCAAGTTATAAAAAGCACTCTATGTCACACCCCTTTTTTTCGTACTACAAAAAGATTATTTGATTTTAAGTTTCGAAAGGGCTTTTATTAAAAATGACAAAAAAAAATAAAAATTTTGTTTCGAAAAGGATTATTTATATTTAAACTCAGAGTCTCCACTTGGCATAATCTGGTGTGCCAAGTCACCGTTGAAAATCCTTTTTCGAAAATAATTTTGACTCTTTTATACTGATCTACGAACAGAGATTCCGACTAAGGAATTCTGTTGACCGAGGGGAAGGTGTTAGGCACCCCTTGGTCCCGTGGTTTGACCACGGTCGCTTGGTGGAACATATCGGCTAATTTGACATTACAAATGTACAAACCACATAAACACACAAAACAAGCAAACAAACAAATCACACAAAATTCAAAACAAACCAAAATAATGTTCAGTCCAAGTTATACAATCCAAAATAAAAGAGGTGCTGAAATATAAAACCTATTCTATTCTAAACTAAACTCCACCCGACGTTCCAGGCCTTCATCGCAAACGTCTTCCGCCAACATAATACGTCGAGGCATTCCCCGGTGAATAAATACAATGTGTCTCAGGACATTCCCCGGCTAGATGAATATATTTTCCAAATCCGAGAAAGGTAAATCATTCCACAAACATTTCAAACGCTCGAACAATCCATAAGTTCTAAATTTGCCTACTCAAGCTTATTATTTGCCTATGTTTTTTACGGTCTTATCATGATACTACCAAATTCATCAACATCCATCAATTAACTGAATTGAAAAATATTAATCTTTTATCAATTTCTCCCTTCCGCCCCAAATTCATTCCCAACCAATGATTAACACATGTTTTGATTATCAATTCACTTTTCAAAGTCCGAAACCAACATCAACCAACATATAACAAATATTCAAACATACCAAACACGTAAATTATTCATGATTACGTAAAATTAAGAGGAGAAAGGATAGATTTGGACCTTTCGAATATCGATTTCCGTTGATAATAATATTTAAGAAAACCCAAATCCGAAAGCCTGAATAGAAAACCTCAACAATAACAACTCCAACTCGGTAATGCAGAACTGAAATCCGTAACTGACCAACCCGATTGAGATGGATAGGAATCAGTTCCCAAAATATACGAGCAACTGAAGTGTCTGAAACAGAAATCGCAACAAAGAACCAAACCCGAACATGATTTTGTAGGAAAATAATTCGAACAAGCCGATTCTACTAGAAATTGGGGGTTGGTTATTATTTTTAGACGGCTAAGACTGAAATTCGAGCCGGCAATGCTTGAATCCGTCGAACAGTAGTAGTCTCCGGCTAGTTTTAACGGAAAACTGGGAAAAGGAAGTGATTATCGGCTTAAATTTGGATCGACTTGGGGTTGGGGTCGCTATTTCACGTCGCCGGAGCTCCGTCGATCTCAGACAACGGCGAGAACCACAAAAGCAGACCGAATTCAGGCCATACTCAGGGGAAATTCACCGGAACAGTACCCCTTTCCGATTCTCTCCTTCGTTCTCAAATCATCTCTCTCGAGTATCCCTTAAGTTCTCTCCTCTCCCTATTGTTCTCTCCATGTGTCTGATTTTTTTATGGTGATGTGTTTCTCCGGTGTGAATGGATGAAGGTAAGGTCTGTGGGACCTTTTTGTGAAGAAGAAGAAAAGAAGCCCCCCCCCCCCCCCCATTTGGAAGCTTCTGTGTGTATATATATATGTAAAAAAATAGAAATGGTGAATGGATTTTCTTTTGATGTGGGGCCCGTTTATTGTATGTCTCCCCTCCTCATTGTAGGTACATGTTATCAAAAGTGGAAAAAGAAACATGTGGGGGGGTCATGTGGGGTAGGGTAGGGAGTGATGTGTTTTATTTTGATTGGGTAGGTTGTTAGGATAGGATGTAAAGGGGTTAAGATAGGATAGAATTTGTTAGGGAGTTTGTTATTTTTTGTATTTTGTGATGGTATAATAACATGGATGAGGGTACACGGTAGGATAAGGTAAAATTGGGTAAATTAATCTTTCAGAGGGACAAAATTATGTGTCTACACTCTACGGCCTCAAACAAGCCCCAAAAGCTTGGTATGAGAGACTGAGTACTTTTCTACTAAATAATAATTTCCAAAGAGGTAAAATTGACACAACCTTGTTTATTCAAAAGCTTGATTCAAATCTCCTCATTGTGTAAGTTAATGTGGACGATATCATTTTTGATAGTTCTAACCTTTCTATGTTCAAGAATTTTGCTAATTTCATGAAAGGTGAATTCGAAATGAGTCTTATGGGTGAGCTCACATTCTTTCTGGGACTACAAATCAAGCAAAATCCCAAGGTCACCTTCATCAGTCAAGACAAATACACGAAAAAACTCATCAAAAAGTTTGGCATGGAGAAGGGAAAGGCCTATGTAACATCCATGAGTCCATCCACAAGAATTGATTCAGATTTGACCGAAAAGGACGTTTATGAAAAAATGTATCGTGGAATGATCGGGTCTCTACTTTACTTAACTGCAAGTTGGCCAGATATTATGTTCAGCGTGTGCAAATGCGCCAGATTCCAGTCAACTCCTAAAGAATCTCATCTCATTATCGTCAAATGAGTTATTCGATATCTAATAGGAACACAAGACCTCGGTCTATGGTATCGCTGCTCTTCTCATTTAGATTTAATTGGATATTCAAAAGTTGATTTTGCAGGAGACAAAAATAAAAGAAAGAGCACCAGCGAAACATGTCAAATTCTTGGTGATGCTCTTATCTCCTGGAACAGTAAGAAATAGACTTTTATTGCTCTCTCAACCACAGAAGTTGAATACATAATTGTCGAAAGTTGTGTCACTCAAATTCTTTGGATTATGCATCAATTTCTTGACTTTGACTAAGCTTTTGAATTTGTTCCTATTATGTGTAATAACACTAGTGCCATTAGCCTATCTAAGTACACTGTGCATCACACTAGGGCTAAACATATTGATATCAAGCATTATTTCATTCGAGATCATGTTGAAAATGTTGACTTTTTCCTAAACTATGTTGACTCAGAAAATCAACTGGCAGATATCTTTATAAAACCTTTGCTAGAAGAAAGATTTTGCTTTCTACGAAAATGCTTGGTATCATTAGCATTCATGACATTTAGAATCCCTTTTATCTGTGCATTTCATTGTCTGCATATTGCCTGTATATTTTTTTTATTATGTCAAAGGGGGAGAAGAACAGAAACATTAGAGTAGCCTACCAGTAAGAGGAATCAAAACAAGTTCAAATGTTAGCTAATACTTGCACAAGTCAGGGGGGCGCAAGCTGACAAATAGGAAGTTAACTGATGTTTACACTTGTTGTCATTATCAAAAAGGGGGAGATTATTGAGCTCCCAAGTTTATGTTTTAATAATGACAAACTCACAAGTGTATCTCTGCAGCTGGTAATAATAGAAAGATAAAGAAAGTCGGCTTCAGAAATAGAAGGAAATCAAGAATGGAAAGACATCCACTCTATCTAAGTAGCATCCAAATAAAATCAATCATAAGAGGACAAATGGAAGGAGCATCATAGTCCTAAAAATTATGAAAAATTATGACACAATGATATGGAGGACCTCGGCATGGCAAGAAGATCAATCAAACATCATAGAAATAGAAGAAAGATCAACCCTCCCACAATCATGGTTGCAATCCTAAGAATCATGACAGAATAAATCAATCGAGGAGAGAAGATCACAAGTGCATAGATAAGGCATCAAAATCAAAAAGGAAATATAGATCATGGGCATATCTGATATGGACGGAATTCAAAGTTGTATATGTACATATCTTATATGGATATTATACACGGCTACATCCCTCAATTAAGGAATTAATTCATATCCTTGATTGAGAAGAAATCCCTAGGGTTTCCTTATGAAGGGTAGAAGTCGAAGACTATAAAAAGAGAAGGCCAAAAATAGATATTCTTCACGCAACTTCAAGGAGAAAAATCAAAATGTCTCATTCTTATTCTCACAAAGCTTTGTAACATTAGTTTACAATTGTTATTAAAGAGTATGATCGAGTCATCTTTGTAACACCAACTGAAGTTGTGTCACAAGATCTGAAGAGCAAAATAAGTCTTCAGAACTTGTTTCCTATCATTGTACTCAAACCAAACCTTCAACGTTCTAAAGAAAATTTGAAACCCAAGGGGACTGGATGTAGGCACTGGATTGGTGTGTCGAACCAAGATAAATCTTTGTGTTGTTTACTTTATGCATTATTATTTACGTGCTTAACTGTTTAAGTATAATTTTTTTGTGAAGTGTTTTTGATTTGCAGGTGAGTCGACTGTGAGGAGTCAGTAGTTGACTCACAGAAGAAAATTTCAATTCACCCCTCTCTTGAATTTTACCACCTTTCATATAATGCAGCCTGAACCATCATACCATAAAAACCTCTACTAGAGAAATCTCTACCTCAAGAGGTGTGTCCACTAAACATACCTTAATAATGCACCTTCTTGCTGCCTTTTTGACAAGCATAGATAATAGACTCGATCATTTTGGCATCCTCAATAATAATCCAAAAAGAAGCTTGTGAAACTACTATCTAGGTTGTAGACAACTGATAAGAACCATTTATCCCCTTTACAAAGTCTTGAATCCTCTCAGAATCAGTGGAAATGCTAGAGATTGAATATCTGGATAAGGTGTGAAAATGTGCCACATACTTAGCAATAGACATGGATCCCAACTCAAAATGATCAAACTCATCCCTCATCTGGTATCTCAAGCTATACATTTCAAACCTCTCCAAGAAGGCCTTAAAAGTGAGTCTAAGTCATAGAAGGCAAACCCAAAGTCCTACAATATGCATGCAACCTCTACCAATCTCTAGACATATCCATCAATAGATAGGTAGTATAAGCAACTCTATGCGACTCAACAGATCCAAACTTGTGAAACTTCTTCTGGTGATCAATCAAAAACTCGTATACATTTTTTCAAATGGCTTCACCAAACTTTGGATGACCCAACCAAATAAACCTTTCAATCTCTTCTAGTCATCAAAAGAAATAGTTGTATCTAAGGAAACCAGAGAAATAGTAAGTCTGGCAGTCAAAGAGTCGACACATAGGGGTACCACAAATGATGATTGTACACCAAAAATAGGAATATCATAAGCAAATGTCGGTACTGATGGTGGAATATCACTCTAAGTCAGAGAAATACCAATTACACACAAAGGAACACCCCCCAAAATGACTAAAGAGACAAACTAAAAGACTCTAAAGTACTGGGTATCGACTGAACTCTGTGGAACTTAAGTTGGACCTACACCCCCTGCCTGATAATCATCCTTGGGATGCATAACTTCAAGATTGGGTGAGGGCTCCCTAGTTCGTCCTCTAGCTGGGGAAACTCCCCGTGCCCGTCCTCTATCTTTGGATCGACCATGAACCTTGCCTCGCCCTTAAATTGGGGCTCCCTTATCAGGTTGTTGGCTCAATATATCTAGCCTTATTGGACCTAGTCCTCACCATCTTCACAGAAGAGAATGGAATAAAAGTTTAGAACATTCGGCATAAACAACCCGCATAACAAAAAATCAAATGAGAAAAGTTTTTTCCTACAGATATCGTATAGACTCTTAAAGATAGATATCAACATCTATGTACAAATTTGTGAGACTCTACTAGACATATTTCTCTTACACTTATAAGACCAAGAACCTAGTACCTTCATATCGATTTGTCACGACCCAAAAATGAGGTCATGATGACACTTGCCATGGCTCAACCTTGACGAGTAAGCCCATTCCCAAAAATTAAAAGAAAATCTCAACATTATAAGAAATAAGGGAAGATGAGATATCTACAATAAAGTCAGGATGGCACAAAACATAAATAAAGCAAAACTCTAAAGAAGTAATATAAAACCCTCAAAAATTGATGTCACAAATATAAAAGCATCTAATACATTACGTTATCTGAAGATACATAGTCTATCTCTAAAAATGACATAAATACAAAAATAAATATAGAATAAGGTCCCAAAAGAACAACTCTGAACTCTAGAGCGCTCTAGTACCTCGAAAAGTCACCAACTTAATTGCACAAACTCAGCCTCTATATGTCGTACTAGAGCTAGTATCTGCACTGAAAGGGCACAGTAGGAGTAAGTATGGTCCACTTGTACTCAGTAGATATCATAGGCTGACTAAGCAAATCAGAAAATAATATAAGTAAAGAAAACTATGAGCACATCACCTACAAATTGAAAATTTTCCAACGGGTAGCTCACACCATTTCTACTAACAATTTTAATACAAATACTGAAATAAAATAACACAAATATAAACAAAAAGTATATGATAGTTAATCCCAGTCAAGGAAAACTAAAAGAATCATAAAATATGCATATGCAATGCAATGCAATGCAATGCAATGCAATGCAATGATGATGGGATGACTAGTGAAAGTTACTGCATAACTTTTTGTAAACACCTACCAAGCTTGAAGTTTCTAATATATGATCTATGGGAGGTTTGCAATCCATATACTATAACTTATATCTCAAATCTCAACCCACATCTTTGGCTCGTGTTCATGAAGAGGGTTTTATAAAAATATCTCATTCTTTCAAAAACAGTGTTCCTCAATGGTATCAATATCTCATGAATGTATATGTATCGAATAAGAATATAACAATCATAATCAAGTTAGTATGAAGATCTCTATTCCATTCAATACTTATAGAAATAAGACCATAAATCAACTCAATAAGTCAACAATTCATGATTATTAACTCTAAGTAGGCACCATCAGAATAAATATGCATGTAAGATATTATTAATATCATATCAATCCTTATCTTCGGCATTTCTATCATGATAAAGGAAGTCAATACTCAATAAGGCCTATATTAACAATTCAAACCCTCATACAGACATTATATCTAGAATAAAAACATTTAAATGCATTAACAAGGCAAATAATGCCAAATAAAGCCCTTGCACCGGTAACACGCAATATCATATATCACAAGTCAACAATAGCAGAAGATTAGCCCCACTCAGGCACACAACAGTATTAATAATCTCAAAATATAAGCCCTGTCATTAATCTCTAACCCATAGCATGCTTTAATTATTCAATAACTACCCAACTCAATCTGAATGAAGTTAAGACATAACCTACCTTGAACGACAAAATCCAAGCATAAGATGCTTCAAAAAGGAGCTTTTCTCTTTTTAACAGCCTTGAAATCAACTACAACATTCAAATATAGAATCTAAGCATTAAAAGAAATCTAATCATACAAATATTGCCTTATTTAGCCGAGTCCAAAATGAGTTTGAAAAAAGAGTTCAAAAACAAAAAGGGTAAAATAAAAATTTTGTTTAAGAAATACATTCCCAAGGTTAAAGGAATCTATAGTTAAAAACCCACACAAAAATGAGTTTAAAACAAGGTCCAAATCAAAGAAAAACCATTTCTAAGCTTATTAAAAAAATTATCAAAATCTCATGTTAAAACTAGGATTAAAGAGTGCTTTTGATGATATAAATCAATGAAAAGTAATGGAATGAAAGTTTTGGAGCTTATCCAAGCTCAAATGGTGGTAAAAACCTAAAAATCACCCATACTCGAATCTCAAAGTCTAAAAAGTGTGAAAAAACTCAAAAAGTGGGTTTATATATAGCAGTTTCCACCTAGATAAGAGACAACGAGGCATGGAGAGACATCGTAGACAATATTAGCTCAGCAATAACAACAGAGTTCTACCTTTCCATCATGAAAGGCAACTTTACGTCCATATAGGCGGCACATCATACGAAATTAAAGCTTTCATCGATAGCATAATATATTTCTTATGACTGGAGCAACACATACACTAACCCTAAAGAACGATTTTCCACAAAATAGAGACTTCGCAACCTGCTACAAAATGTCTAAACTTTGTCAGTCATAAAACACAATAAATCCTTCATATTCTTAGTAACACAATTGTTCTGTATATGACATATACAGTCTTTTCGAGGCTCTCCCATGGACTTTAGCGCCCTCAACAAACCATGGAATAAAGTGTACCCAACTTTGAATTTACGTGTTTTAATAAAAACAAAAAGTAAATTCATAATATATTGTGTGTACCAAACCAATTTATTTTCATAATCATGAAAAGTACTTATACATTCATGTTGTAATCACAACAAGTATACTTGGCTAAGTTTTTCCTTACCCCACTACTCCGACCTAAAGGATCGAAATACCTATCCCTTCGAAATAGAGGAGCAAGAGAGAGAACTTACTATGAGCAAATTTTTCACTCATTTATATTCAAATTATCGCACACTATGATGAATTAATTATTTACACGAGGATAATATTCACTAAAATTATTAATTTCCAATGTTTGTGCTCTTGCAGGAAATCTGATGAAAATGAGTTGAGACAAAGCTGGAAGAAAAGTAAAGTGGGTAAGTAGAGCAAAAGAACTAAAGACCAAACCCAGGAGGAAACCCTCAGGTGCCGTGATCGCATTTTGAGGGTCGTGATCGAGGTCAGTCAAGAAAGTCAAAGGGAAGTACTCGCGATATGATGTTTAGCAATCGTGGAGTCGCGATAGCAACTAAAGTATGGCGATTGCAATATAAAGGGAAAAATTCAGGGGCAAAATTAGAACTTCATAGATCTGAATCCCAAAATACAAAAGGCTAAACCCTTTTATAATTTTAGCATCTTTTAGCTAATATTTCCAATTAGAAGAGCTAAGAATAGGTTTGTGAGTGAGAAGCAAATTGAGGAGTGTTCCTTAGAGATAATTTAGCTTTATTGATTGAACTTGAAGTTGGAGATTTAAATTATTTTGATTTTCTTTATTGATTGGGTATATCTCTTCTCTTTAATTTCATGAGTAGCAAAGTCTATATCTTAGGGTTATATTTAAATAGGTGGTGGTTAATGTGTGGGCATTGATTGTTAGTTCAAATTTTTAGTTAAAGGTTATGGGTTTCACTTTTGTCTCATGTTTGAACTGAGAATTGGGAGTGAAAAACCCAATTACTTAAAGATCCCATATCATCCTTGAAAGAGGGATACGGTCAAGGATATTTGTGAACAACAATTTGAAGTAGCTTAATTCTTAGCATCATCTTAGAAATAAGGATTTTAGTTGAATTAGCTATGTTCATAAGCATCATCTTAGAAATAAAGATGCTAGCTTGAGGTAATAGATTGGTAATCATGTCACGTTCATAAGGTGTTCGAAAGAATCCATCAGTGAAATTTAGTATTTTATCGAAAGGTTAACACTAAGACCATAAATCTAGCCTACCCAAAACCCTTAGTTAAAACTTGGATTAACTCTTGATTATCCATGCATGTACACCACCTAGGATAGCATAACCCCAAGGTTTCCCTCAATTTGGTATACCTTTCAATTGTTCAATCTATTGTTAGTGTTATTTTGGTAATTATGTTCAACAAATTTTTGAATCAAACTCCCCCTAAATTGTTTTTATGTTTTATTTAAATGTTTCATTAAGGGTTAACGCATAGTTAACTCTCAATACACGTAAGCTTTAAAAACTAGTTCACACTCCTCGTGAATTCGACCCCGACTCTTGTTGGGTATATATTGACAATGTCCACCTTGCACTTAATTTGACATGTAAGTTGAGCGTTATCACTTACCAATAAATATTCTAAGATAAGCATTTCATCTCGAAGAGTTTCCAGTGTGTTTTTCTTGTCTTTGACTTGTGTCTCCACATAAGAACTTAAGTAGGATGTGAATGTTGAATAAAAAATCTTGGGATGTGAGATAAGTGTTTATATTGACAATCCCAAATGCGTTCCACCAATCTCTGAGAATTTTGGAGAATCTTAAGTGGCTAAATGACAGTTTAAGCAGCTACTGCTTAAGCAAGGACTGGATGCTAAAGAGGTTACCACTTAAGCAATCTTGGGACACTAAAGCGGTTGCTACTTAAGCGTACCTTGGTTGCTTATGTGGCTACACCAGATATCAGCAAATGTCGAATTTGGTGAAAGCCTACCAAGCTATGAACGGACCCGGAGATTTGATTGAGACCCCACATAGACAAATCATATATGCTAGCAGACTAATTTCAATATTTTGGACTCAATGGCAATTTTAGACTTTCAAAAATAAGATCATTTCAATAAATTAATCCCCAGGACCCCTTTAAGACATATTTGACTTATTTTTTAAATGAATAATCGAAACTCAAACTAAAGTCTATAAACCCAAACCAACTCTACTAATAATCCAAATTTGACATTTCAAACCTAATGGATCTATCCAAATTGCTATCCAGCACTCAAAATGTCAAATTTAGATCGAAGTTAATTATGAAACTTTTAAAGCCTTTTAAAGTTACAAACTCTTCCAAATCACTCTCAATCACATCAAGAACCGTGTCAACCATCCCCGTATCAATACATAGCAGCTATGGAGAGGATGAAAATAGTCAAAATGTATAAAAAGTAAGATTTCATAGTTCAGGTCATTACATAGACTAAACTAGTCCCCTGCAGGTCATGGCTAGTGGGTATTTATAAGATATATAACATGTGTGTACATGATATTAGTTCATTTAACGATTTCATGAGTGAACTGGGTTATCTTGTGGTTGTTATTTTGGTTTCTTGAATTAACCGAATTATATTGTTGTTGTTACTGAATCCATGAATAGTCTGGGATGTTGATATACTTGAACGGGATTGACATTGTTGAAAACTTCAAATTAAGAAATAGATAATTGTGGTTGGGTTAAGCTAGCAATTTATGAGTCATGGATATTGACCAGTTGGATATTTGAATTTTTTTACATTTTATGTCTTATTTGATTGGTTTTTAAGAAAATACTAAGTGAAGATATAATTGTCAAAGTGTTACATAGTTGTTCTTATTTTACAAATAACAGGTTATGTTATAATCAAGTGTCGTGCTTACGTTGGTCTTATTAGTTAAGTAATAATGAGTATTATTGGATTATGTAATAAGTGTGCATAAAGTAGCTCATGAGATATCCATGATTTAGGTAGTGCTTAAAACAGTAGCATTGTGAATGAGTAAGAATAGATTGGTTGGTAATTTTCTTGATGCTCCCAAATAAATATATGACAATGGATCATATATTGAGTAGGTGATAAATGTGTAGTTAAGAGTTATAAGTAAGGAGGAGAGTGGTGAATGAAAATTGGTTGAGAAATACACGTTGAACTGTTGTTTTTGTAAGTGCATATTTAGATCTAAATATTTATATTGTATTTATGTGATTTAACCTGTGTCAACCGATGATGCTTACCAGTAAGTGTGTTTGTACTGATGTTACTCTTGTTATATCTTTTTTAGGGTATAGCCTGTTGTAAGATCAATTAAGGTTTTATTGCTTAATGTTGATAAAGATCTTCATCAGCTTTTGTCTTCTTATTCCTATGGTGGAAGCTGGGTCTTATTTATTTTCTTGTTTGTGGTAGCTCTTGTACATGTTGTTACTAGATTTTTGGGCTAAAAGACTGTAACGGTCATTATCATTGTTAGGTATAAACCTTTCTTTTAAAATTCTATGTTATAATTCTTCCCAAATTTAAAGTTATAAATTTCAGACAAGGCTAGTTTCGAACAAAATCAAAGCGAGGTATGGCCTAGGGAAATTTGGAAATGAGTTTGGCAAATTTGATGGTATTTGATTTGACTTTTAGTTAGTTAAGACATAAGGAACCATAGGAATTTACGAAATTAAATTTGGGTTAGTAGAACTCCCAAAATTGGTTTTAGCGTAAAGGACATTATTTGATATGTCTTAGATTTAAGGTGTGCTATATAATTGAGATTTTTGGGGAAAACTGGACATTCTATCGCGTCGATGTTGCTATAGCAATATATCGATATAGCGGAGAAATTTTTGCTATAGTGACGGTCAACCCGATTAATGGTTATTAATACAACGGAGAAATTTATGCTATCGTAATGGTCGACCCGATCAGTGGTTGCTATAGCGATGAAAACTGCAATTTATTCAAATTTATCCCCAAAAAAGTTTTTTTTTTTAAATACATTTTGGACTAAGGGAGAGGCAATTTTGGATAATTTTAATAAGAATTTCATCATTTTGATTCGTTAAGGTAAGGATTTCATCCCTATCAACTAGTAAATGATAATTTAGCTTTAGAATTATTAATTTGTGGAGTTCGGAGAGGGTTTTAGGATTGATTTTAGTTATTTTCTAGTGAAAGTAGGTAAATAAAGCATTAAGTTAATGGATTATGATTATAAATGGTTAATTTACCCTTGCATTATGTTAATTCACTAATTTATCACTGAAATTAGTAGTTTTAGGTGAATTGCGGTAGAAAAGCCCTAAATCAGGGAAAAAATGACCATGAACTTCGCCTAGGGTATGGATGTGAGTTATAATTCCCAACATAGTAGGTTATTTAATTAAGGGAAAAAGCATCGTTTCCACCCCAAACTATACCCGGAAAGTCGAAGCCACACCTAAACTATACCAGTGACCTATTACACACCTAAACTATAAAAAAGTGAAACTATTTACACCCTGTCAGGCTACCACCACTTGCATGTGGTATAGTGTTTTACACGCGCTGCCACGTCAGCACCATGTCAGTAAAAAGTATCACTTTTTTATAGTTAAGGTGTGTAATAGGTCACTTATATAGTTTAGGTGTGGATTCGACTTTTCAACTATAGTTTGGAGTGAAAACGATGTCTTTTTCCTTAATTTTTTTAGCCGTTTACTTTTGTTATTTAATAGGTTGGACGCGCCTAAAATAAGTGTAACACACGCGCCTTAGAATGGGGGTCGCGGGGAGGTAATAATATCACTTTTATATAGTTAAGGTGTGTAATAGGTCACTTATATAATTTAGGTGTGGCTTAGACTTTTCTTGTATAGTATGGGGTGAAAATGATGTCTTTTCCCTTTAATTAACTATATTTCTGTATGTATTTTTCTAGACTGAAATCAAGGAAAAATTACACGGAAAGGCAAAGCTTCGACTTAGAGGAATTGTGCAAGCTTGGTCTGAGGTAGGTAATGGTATTGTAGTTTAATTCAATTTGTACTATATCATGTTAACTACTCTGTAGTGTGGCTTGTTAATGCATTTTGTTTGGTGTGGTCAATGCCAAATATTTTACGTGGTTGTATGATTTTGACCTACCTTATAGTTAAACGTGAAATATTAGGCATTTGAGATGTTCTCACGGGTCATGGGTGAAACATGGTTGGCAGACACTTGTGTCTGGGATTTTAGTACATGTATAGAAATTGTCCTATGTGGGTTGGTGGATGCATTACCGTGAGCGTGTATGTAAGAGGGCAAAGCGAGTTTGACAGTTTCATGAGTTAATTGAGGAATATATTTATATGGTTGATAATTATTTAATTTGTCTTGATTTAGCTTGACTGAACTTTTGGTATTAGTATATTGACTTATTGATGGTAGTCCTAAATTGCTTATTTGATTCTTGATGTGCTAGTGTATGTTAGTTTTAGCATGGACTAACTTGTTGTACTATATTTTATTTAAGTGTTCATCTTCTCTTGGGTTAGATAAATGATCCTACCAGTACACTATTATTTTCTTGTGTGTTGATACTATACCTACTCTTACTTTGTTGAGTGCAACGCATATTTTAGCAGCTCCTACGAGATCCCATTTTTTATTCCAGTGGTTAATTCAGATTTTAGAGTGAGCAGCATATTCGGGCTACCATGGGATTTTTTCTTTATGACATAGTCCTTTATTTTGGACACTATGCACTTTATTTTTAGTTTTGGGGTCGCATCATCTTCTTTAAAATTTTAAATGTTTTGGTACGGACAACCTTCGGCCCTAGGAATGGATTTTTTTATTAAGTACGATGTTCCACTTAAGTTGTGCTGACAATTTTCTAGACTTGAATATTTATTGATGAATTGGTTCTAGTTATTCTTCTAACTGTTGATTATGAGGTGGTATTTTGGGTAGATGGTTTTTTCATTGCGTGAGTAGTGTGGGTGCACTCACGACAGGTTTGTGTCGTGACAAGGACTTCCTTGTTGTATTTTCATTTATGAAATTGTAATGAGTTTTATAATACTTAAGGAGTTTAATATTATTATTTTATGACTTTCAAATATTTTGTCACTGGATGGTAAGTGTTCTCATATCTTGGTAGATTAGAATAGGTGTCATCACGATTCGATTAATTGGGTCGTGATGATGTAACAGGTCTCAATCTTATGGTTAAAAATCTCAACCTCAAAATGCATCGAGTTTTGTTATTTCTATAAATAAGATGTAAACAACGGTCTTGTAAAACCTTGGCAATTATTACCAAGTTGTTAATGTGTCTTGTATATTTTATGTATTGCTAATTATAATTCTAATTGGAATTAATCTAGTTTAGCATTAATACATAAAACATTCTTGACGTTGGACCCGTGTTGACATGGTCCATACTCCCCTGCTAAACATAAGTAATCTTTTCTAAATTTTGACTTTAGGTCATTTATTTTACTGAGCGTTGATCTTAGGCGTATTAATACACCTAAGTGTCATTATCTACGTGCGTTAAGCTTAGTTTTGAGGATAAATTAGTATGTTTAAGTGAATGATTAGAGATATTGGTGTATTTGTGTTGAAATCCTCATGCTTAGGTGGTCTAAGTTTTACTTGAATCAATTCAAGATTAAAAACAATAAAGGCAAGGCTAAACGAGTAAACTAGTCAAATCAAGCTTGCGTTGTGCTTATTCTTCAGTGATTTTGATGGGTTTAAGCCATTGTATTCTCTAATGATTGTTATAAGCATATGTAGGATCTTAAAGGATGGGAATTTTATTATATTTGAAGCTACAAATGAGCTACAATAGATGATAGAACAAGGAGCAAGTTCGACGAGCAATAAGGGACAAAATCGGGTACAATTATGCCCAATTATTGCTCCCTCTGAACCGCGAAGCAAAGCCTAAGACCCTAGCCATGTGCCACCCAAAAACATGGATTGAGATACTATAATGTCAATCCAAGTAGAGTCGCGCCATGCCCCTCAATAAATCCAAGTAGCTCCGCTCTGCGAAGCTCCTACAAGCGGGAAACAAATTAGTCCCAAAGTCCTAGTTTGAGTAGAAAACGTATAGTTCTTGTACTAAATTCTTATGGTACTTGGATTAAATGACTACTAGTCCATATAAACATATTAAAATTCTGCAAATAGTGGGAAGAACATGGGGGATTCCATAACACAAAATTAACACACACTCCTAAACCGATTGGGATTTAGTTTTTTACTAATTTTAAGTGACAGAAAATGGGTGAATGTGTATATTTTCATGTGGGATACATATGGACGAATTTTTGATCCATAAAAGGAGTACTTATTCAAATTTACACACATTCGTGGAGGCTACATAAGTTGGAGAGGAGAAGCAGACATCAAGAAGCTCAAATTAGGATTCTTTTTTTTTTGCTTTTCTTTCTTGTAATTTTAATTGATGAATTAATTTATGGAGATTCATTTTCTGAATATGTGTGTCTAAACACCCTATTCCTAGGGGTGAGGCTACAACATGGTTGCTTAAGTATGGTTTAAAGTTTGGTTTATATATTTATGAAGTTATGTGATTGTTCTTGCATTTTTGTTTACCATTCTAAAGAATTGCAAACTTTAGGATAAATTGTAGTCTCTAAATGAATTGGCCATAGGAGTGGAGGGACAAAATAACGACTTAGGGAGTGTGTATTATATCTTCAATTGATTAGAGGCTAATTGGTAAAGAATGATTTGTTATTAGGATGGAGATACACCTAAACACCCCACTTGGTTAATGAATAGGAAAGATAACTTAATGCATCTGAATTAAAGACTCACATCTCTGCTCTTTGTGAGATTAATTTGGGTTGATGACTTATAGGCTGACCATTCTCAAGTTATAATATCAACCTTGTAGATCAACAAGTACGATAAATACAAACATCAACTAGCAACCATAGTTATGCATGAATGTAATTAAATGCATCAACCTTGAAATTATTTACAATTCAATTTTTATATCATTTTTATTTAGATTATTTATGTTATAAAATAAAAACTAAAAACTCTTGTTTGTTACAAATTGCATGTATTTAAACATAAGCAGTAATGGTTGAATTGGATAGTTTGCTACTCACCAAGTCCCTGTGGGATTGATATTCGGCTGGCTAGAGTTACTTTACTACTTAGTTGACCACGTACACTTGCTAGTACACTTGGGAACAACAAGCACCCTCATCTCATTGCAATATTTAAAGACATTGAAATTTTGGTAAATAGTTTTATTGCACTTTTTATTTTTTTAAAAAGCAATCTTGATTCGATCCCAAGCTTCTCTCAATCATATATCATTCAAGACAATCAAGTATTTTCACTTTATTTTGAAATACCTAGTACAACCTCAACTACATACATATCATGGTAATACTTGACATTTTTAATGAATTTATTAATGATGTTGAGATATAATTGTCTTTGTCTTGTATGATTAGGAAACATAAAGTCAAAATATGTAAAGAACTCATATTCAATCTTCGGGTACTTAAAAATCTTACTGACTAGTGTAGCTTTTCAAAGACTGCGCATTCCAACAATTGAAATAACCTATAAATCATTTAATCATTTATGAGGATGGTCGATACCATTTTGTGCCTCCCCTACCCACTATAGTGGGCACCAGTAGTTAAAACATCGTTATCCTAATTTTGAGTGGATTTCTTCCTTTAAGTTAAGAAACTTAGAATAATAATTTAATTTGTGCATAAATATTTTATTTTGCACCTTTTTATTTCAAAAGATCTGGATAGAGTGGTTGAGTATAACATAGTATTTAGTTAATGAATGAAAGAAAGTCGGTCCAGTATGGGTGTAATATAAGTAATTCTGAGAGTAATGCCCTTCTAATTAAAAACTCTTACTTCTCTTTGCTTAATGTTTGTTCATGAACGAACAATTGATAAATTGATATCTAATATAACGAATTAATCCATTCATCGTTACTAAAAATCTCTGCAGTAAAAATATAAAAATCTCATTTGTCATAGGTGTTAGATTCAATTCCTTAGTATGGGAATGCATTAAATATAAATTAAGGTCGTTTCCCCTAACACAAAGTTGAGATGAAAGCATACTTACCAATTGAATTTCGGTAAGAGTTTTAAATAAGGTAAACTTAAAATGATCATACCTCATAGAATTTAAAGAATTGTGGGACAAAGTACCTATCAAGTTAAAGATATTTGAGTCTTCTTTCCAATGCTACTGATCATTCATTAATCCATTTCTGCATAAAGGTTTATGGGTATTTTACTAAACGATGTTCGTGCTGAAAAGATGAGTTTTGTTGTAGCGTACATAGGTCGGTTTTAGCAAGTATGGGCCCACTACAGCCGTCGATGGTAGCCTTTAAGTATTATTTTGATGAATTTTGGGTTTTTAACTCAAAAAATGCATTCCAAAGTCCTAGATGAGCGATTTCCCAAGGTTTGAATAAAAATTCTTCATTGAAATAGAGTTGTTACTTCCTTTTTACAATAATTAAAATGTTCTTCTTCTAGAATCATTTGAAAGAAAAATTATGGGGAAATTCTTTAGGGATAGAACCCAAGGTTCATGCAATTATGAGAAAATCTATGGAAATGTGTAATATCACCTAGAATTACTTCAAGATTATAAACTAACCCCTACTAGCATGAATTTGTTATTCTAAAACATGAATTATGGTGGTTGAAAACTTTGAGTTCAATAAAAATGGAAACTTTAACATTAAAACTCCAGTAATGGAGATAAGGTGAGTATGATAGAATTAGACAATAGTTAATTGACTCTTGAGTAACGTTATATATCGTAAACAAGGGTAGAATTAGTGGATTTAAATTTCATAGGGATTACTTGAAGAGTAATTAATTAATTATTTTTAGAAATACTTATTTATTAGATGATTGAATATCTTGTGAAAAAAGAAAAAGAACATCCATGGCGTGGCTTACTTGTTTCAAGATTTTCAGTTGAGGTAGGTTATGATTTACTGTGGTTGGTAATTATATGCATAATATAGAATTTCATGAGAGAATCATGATTACACCTATAGGCATGGTATTTGAATAGATTAAAAAATGAAATTGATGTAATAAAGATCTAATTATGTGTGATATATTAATGTATAATTATCTTGATGGGTTTTGTGTGTTCATATGACTTTATGATAGATTATAATGTGAATTATGTGAATATAGATGATGATAAGGAGATTTTGTAAACTTGTAATCATAAAAAAAGTGAATTCGCTATTGTGTGTGTTTTATATGTAGGGTATTCTTATTGAGAGATAGTTATAAAAATTGATCATGATAAGAGGATGTAGTATCATAACTTAAAGAATCTAAAGTCAAGTTTCCCTAGTTGTTAGGAAGTAATTTGTGTAAAGGTGCATAACTAAGATGGAATAGTTAGTTGAATAGATTTGAATGGTTGAATACTCGGTAAATGAAATGGTTTCTTGAATCTAGTAATGACTTGAATGTAAGGGTTACTAGTTAGTAACTGAATTTAATAATATTTATACGAATAAAAGAGGGTAGAATTAGTGAATAAATTAGGTGTGTTGAATTAGAGTATGTTGGTCTTCGAATATTTTTGTGATTGATGAATGTGATTGTTTATGCTTGAACGGATAAGTTGTGGATTGGTTTTTGAAAATACTTGAATTTAATAAATATGGTTTGACAATAATTCCTTGAATAAGTTGTTGATTGGTCATCGAAAACTGCTTATAATCGTGATTTTATTATAATGTGTGCTAGCAAATATAGTATACTCTAATGGCTCGTGATAGATTGATTAAGTAATAAAATACATAATGTGATTATCGAGGATTGAGTGCCACAAGCCAACACGAATGTAGTTGTTAATATTCAGAGGGTCAGATACCGTTTCGGTACATGTTACTTATTTTTTTATTTTTAGAGAGCCAGGTACCACATCGGTAGGATACATGGACGAAGATGGTTCCCCGCAGGTCATGACTACAAGTTCTGCAAGCCTTCTTAGTATGTATATAAGGATTTGAGAGGAGGTTGTGAAGATTTGTGATGTTGATAGAGGTAATATATTATAATTTAACTAATGGTGTTCTTAAATTATGAGGTTGGGATAACTAAGTTATACTAAGGCTATGATTATCGTTTACGTCATTTGTCTATGGAATTATTGGGTGTGTTTGTTGCACTTATTGACTTTATTGATTTACTTACAATTGTGATGTTATGGTTGTGATTTTAGAGTAGAGGCTATGATGATACTGGTATGATCTATGTGTTCTCATTGTAAATTAAGTATGTGTAATGACTCATTCCATTGTTACTGAAAAATATCTGCAGTAAAGGCATAAAAACCTCATATATCATAGGTTTTTAAGATCAATTCCTTAGTATGGTTGTGCATTAGACATTAATTAAGGTCATACAATACCTCTAGTATAGAGCTAAGATGAAGGTGTCCTTATCGATTGAGTATTGGTCTAAGTTCAAGGTCAACTTCAAATGATAACTTCTCCTAAAATATAAAAAGCTATGGATCCCAGTACCCACCAAAATTAAAGATTTTTGAGTCATTTTTCCAATGTTTTCAACCTTTTGGAGTAAAATGTTATGTCTATTTTACTGAAGATTGTTCGTGCTAAAAAAATTGAGTCGCCACAGTGATGAATGGGTCGTTGTAGCGACAAACAAGCAGTACTTAACATTATTTTAATGATTTTTAGATTTTCAACTCAAAAAAATTATTTCAAAATCCTAGGGGAATGATTTACCAAGGTCTACAATAAAAATTCTTTGTTGAGGTAAGCTTTTTCATCATATTCTTTGTCTTTCAATCCAATAACACCTTAGAATTAGTAGAATGATCTTTAATAGTTAAATTAAGGGTTAGAATCCTAAGTTCATGAGAATTTTAGGGAAAACCTATGAGTTGGGATAATATCATTACTTCTAGATTGTTGACTAATGATTTCTAGCATGAAATTTTATTCTAAAACATGAAATTTGCTTGTTGGAAACTTTGAATTTAATAAAAGTGGAATATTTTCCTTTAAAACTCTATTAACGGAGATGGATTGAGTATGATAGAACTATTTAAGCTGTTGAGTTGGCAAGGGTTCACAATATCAATAACCATTTGGATGGATGAGGTTACATGGATGAGCTCTCATGCCGGTGGTAATTCGGCTACTGCTTACATCTTGAGGATAAGTCTGGCAGGATGCATATATCGAGTTTGGATGGAAAGAAACAAATGACTTTTTCATATTAAGGCTGGTACAGTACAGATGCTAGTTAGGAAGATAGTACAAGATATTTTTTTGTTGCTCAAAGGCAGGTCAGGCTAGTCAGGACTTTGGCAAAGCTGAACTTCTATCCTTTATAACTTACTCTGTAGGTAGATTATTTTAGTACTAAGTTGTGTTACCAGACTTAGTCTTAGATGTGTTGTAATGATCACTTTGATAATAAAATGAAATTTTAGTTACCAAAAAAAAGTGACCATTGGATAATGTTTTAGATCATGAATAACGATAGAATTAGTGGATTGAATACTCAAAGTAGTTAATCAAAGAGTAATTGATTAATTACTCCTATAGTCTGGACTAATAAAGGAATGAAGGGAAGGAAAGATCAACCTTAGTGTGTCTTTCTTGTTCCAAGATCTTCGATCGAGTAGGTTATGATTTAATATGTAGTAGATTTTATTATTTCGGGTATACAAGAGTCTGTATTTCGGCAAAATAATTTCAACACACGTTCAAGAATAAATCAAGAACACTTATGAAGTACACCAACACCTTAAACACAAGATCAAAATGATCTTTCAAAGAAGTGTGTTATTTCAGAAAATTTGATAAAACAGAAAAGGTCAAGTCCTCTGAATTCACAGAGTGTCCTTAAGGAAATAATTCCCCTCAAGTACCCAAGGTTGCGGAATCTTCCTCCCCATTTGCCAACATGGTTTGGTCAAACTTCGCATGCCACTATTTAGGTGTTTGTTTTAGTCCATAGAGTAACTTAACCAGTTTGCACACCTTCTTTTCTTTACCAGGAACCACAAAATCGTTGGGTTGTTCCATGTAAATTTCTTTCTTCAATTCTCCATTTAAGAATGTTGTTTTTACATCCATTTGATGGATTTCAAGATCATATACCGTCACCAAGGCAATTAACATTCGAATTGACATTATCCTTGTTACTAGCGAGTATGTGTCAAACTAATCAAGGCCTTCTTTCAGGTTGAAGCCTTTTACTACAAGTCTTGACTTGAATTTGTCAATAGTACCATCCACTTTCATTTTTCTTTTGAAGATCCATTTTGAACTTAAAGGTTTATTTCTGGAGGAAGATCAACCAACTCTCACATATGGTTGCTTAAGATTAAATCAATCTCACTATTGACTGCCTCTTTGCAACAGGATGAGTCTGAACATGACATCACTTTTATAAATGTTTGAGGCTCATTTTTTAAGAGAAATGTTACAAAATCCGATCTAAAAGAAGTTGACGTTCTTTGACGTGTACTACATATTGGATTCTCATCACTATGTACATCCTCACTTGGTTCATCTCGAGGTCTTTTAGACCCCCCACTTGATTGTCCATGTCTAGTTTTATACGGATAAATATGTTCAAAGAATTCAGCACTATCTGATTCAATTACCGTATTTTCATTGATATCCAAATGTTCGGATTTATGAACCAAAAACTAACATGCTTTACTACTTTTAGCATATCCTAGAACACGCAGTCCACCGTCTTAGGTCCTATCCTTACTCTTTTAGGCATAGAAACTTGGACCTTCGCTAGACACCCCCATACTTTGAAATATTTCAAGTTAAGTTTTCTTCATTTTCATTTTTCATATGGAATTGATTGTGTCTTACTATGGGGCACTCTATTGAGTATTCGATTAGCTGTAAGGATAGCTTTCGCCCATAAGTTTTTCGATAAACTTAAACGTATAAGTAAGGCATTCATTATTTCCTTTAAGGTTCGATTTTTCCTTTCTGCAACTCCATTAGATTGAGGTGAATACAGGGCCTAATTTGATGGACAATCCCATTTTCTACACATAGTTCTGCAAAGGGAGATTCATATTCTCCGCCCCTATCACTTCTTATCGTTTTGATCTTTTTCTCTAACTGATTTTCAACTTCTATTTTATATTGCCTAAATGCATCTATTGCTTTATCCTTACTGTTTAGCAAATAGACATAACAGTATCTTGTGCAATCGTCAATCAAAGTTATAAAATACTTTTTCCCACCACGAGATGGTGTTGACTTCATATCACAAATATCAGTGTGGATTAAGTCTAAGAGATTGAAATTCCTTTCAACGGACTTATTAGGATGCTTAACATACTTCGATTCCATACACATTTGGCATTTTGATTTATTAAACTCAAAGTTTGGCAAAACTTCTAAATTAATCAGTTTTCACAATGTTTTGTAATTAAAATGTCTTAATCGTTCATGTCACAAATCATTAGACTCAAGCAAGTAAGAAGAAACTGAACTTTTATTGATTTCAACATTCATTACATTTATTTTGAATAAGCCCTCAGTGAGGTAATCATTTCCTATGTATACTTCACCTTTACTAAGTACAATTTTTTTGAAAACAAATACACATAATACAGAAATCAAGTTCTTTCGTAACTTCGGTACATACAGGACATTGATCAAAGTCAAAACTTTGCCTGAGGTTATTTTCAGGCTGACTTTTCCTATTCCTTCAACTTTTGCAGTTGCGGAGTTGGCCATATATATCTTTTTTTCGCCTTGAGCCAGAGCAAAAGTAGCAAACAACTCCTTATTTGCACAAACGTGGCGGGTGGCATCGGAATCCACTGTCATTCTTGAGTATTTCCCACCAAGTTGCATTTAGATAGCATGGCATACAGATCGTCCGTTTCTTTCTTGGATTCAGCCATATTTGTTTGGTCCTTCTTTTTCCCTTTCTTTGGGGCACGACAATCTGTTGACTTGTGGTCAATCTTGTCACAGTTAAAGCATTTTTCCTTGAATTTCTTCTTAGGTTGATTGCTTTTCTGTCCAGCTTTTCTCCGCTTTTTAGAGTTGTTGTGGCCGTCTTCTACAATATTTGCTCCACTTATTGCATAATCTCTTTTCGATCTCCTTTTCGCGACTTTGTTGTCTTCTTCAATGCACTGTTTGGGGAGGTGGTGGTATCAGCTTCATCGAAGCTCAACCCACTGAACTAATTATTAGGGAAAGAAAGATTAAAGGGCAGATACTTAGATTCGGTGAAGGAACACGGAGGATGATGAACTTATGGCGAGGTCAATCGGTGAAAGGCAGCAGTTGAAGTCACAAATTGGAAGATTGGGGCAGCTGAGGATGACAACCAACTTTCCTAATTCTATCCATGGATGTCTTTTTCTTAGTTTTGATGGAGCAAATCGGGTGAGACTAATTTTGGGTCTGGCCCTGTCAAATTGTATTATTTGATTTGGAGACCTTATTTCATTTTAATAAAATGGGCATATGGCCCGACTTTAATTTAAAAAATAAAGTGTTATAGAATAATACCATTACTTAATTGAGAGTCAATCACATAGATATTAGTTGAGCTTGATAAATTATGGAACGTTTTTATAAAAAATAAAAAAATGGAGTAAAGTTTAAATTTGTATAAGTTTTTAAAAAATAGAATTTGGTCCAAAAATTAATTTGTTTCTAATTCTTGGAAATGTGAATTTTTCGACAAATGTATTTGCCAAAAAAAAAGAATAAATTATACTCTCTTATTCAAAATAAATGAATTTTTACCTTAATGCACATCTATTAAGGAAAAGAAATTAGGACATAAATTGTACTTTATATTTTAATTTTACTTTTTTAGATGTTATCAAACTATTCTTAAAATTTCAGTCAAATTAAAATAAAGTCAGTTAAGTCTCTTGAAACTCATAACCTTGAAAATATAAATAAAGGATAAAATGAGAGAAAATTTGCAACATATCCCTTGAAGAATAAACGATTCACTTATTTTGAACATCGTAAAATGACTCAAAAATTCACTTATTTTACTTTAGAAAGGGTACGATATGATCAAATACTTTTTGCCAAGAAAAATTCTCAAACTACTTCTATTTATGGCTAAAACATATCCATAACTTGAGGTACTTCCTCAGTTCATTTCTACTTATTACATAAATAATTATCAATATGACTAATTTATAATACTATATTTATTTATTGATACTAGTTTAATTGCATGTGCATCGCACGTATAACGTTTGATTATTTAAAATTAAATGATATTATTTATTGCGGAAATTTTTAATAAAGTGTAAAAAATTCAAATCACTTTTCAATGATTCTTCATACTTTAATATAATAATGTAAACATAAACATATATTTTAGTGTAAGCCCATATATATATTAACACCAGAAGTTTAAGTGGTTAATGGATCATCACTTTTGCGGTTGTGATGTGGTACCTCCTTTCCTTTTTGTCAGAGGATGCGTCAATTTGAACTATATTTGTGGTGCAATTATTCTTTTTCAATGTTTAAAAATTTTCCTTGTTTTTAAAGTCAAATTTTTACAATATCAACGATTACATTCTTATTACGTACTTAAAACTCTTAAAAATTTGCTGCTTATTTAATTTTTTTATTCTAACGTTTTTATATCTATTTTAGATTTTAGATATTCTTAAAATCAAATATAGTTGATTTAGAATTCTTAAACTAATGAAAAAAATATCAATTGTCATTAATTCTGATGACTTCTAATAGGGAAAGATTTTACCATAAATTTATTTAATTAATTTTCAACTTTTAAATATTAGAAAAAATAGTGAAAAGACGATTTTGTCTAAAGCAAATACTTTTGATAAAGACAAAAAGTTCAAACAATATTTTTAAGGTTCTTCACACTTTTAATATATTATAGATAAAGATTATAGATTAAGATTTAGATAGATAAGATATAGATTATAGATCTACATTATAGATTATAGATATAGATTTAAAGTACTATGCCTTGAAAATAAGTTTAAAAAAAATAAGCAATTGATACAAAAGATAAAATAGAAAGAACTTTTATTTTTTCTTGATATGTCTAAAATAAGAAGTAAAAATAAAAATTATTTTAATTTTAAAAATAAATTACAAATAAAATTAAACCGATAGAGTATAATGTTTTTGCAATGAATGAGAGCCGGGTTGGTCATCTTCCAAACAAAGAGGGTCCACATGATTTTGATTTTCTAGGTGGTGGGATCCTTGTTGCTTTGTTGCATCATGATTAAGCCTACAATGGTCGCTCACCTACCAAATCCAAGATGGAGGGCTCATTCTCCAATAATTGATAAGTACTGTATAAATATTTTTGCTCCAAATTTCTAGAAAAACTTCTCAAAAGCAAAGGAAGATCACATTCATAATTACCCTAACTGTGCACTTTTTTCTCCCCTTAATTCTGCTAAATTATTTATGCAATTTGTTACCTTAAAAACCACACCCTCTTGGCCTGAATTTCAGAGAATTTTTTATTTTGACCCCGCTTCTGTATCCGATATATCCGATCTTGGGTTTGGTTCTTATACTCACTTCTCCCCATTATTTCACTTGATGCTCTTGTTAAAAGTATTTATTTTAATTTATTTTAAATTATTTAATTATTTTTTAAAAATAATTATTTTAATTTATTTATCTAATATATGAAATTAAATATTTTTTTCATATTTAAAAAAAAATACTATCTCTAGTATTAAAGTACTTGATAAAGTATTAGTACTAATCAAATTTAAGTTTTCAAAAGCATAACTAAATATACTCTTTATCATATTTTGAAATTAAATTTATCTTTATTGATATACTTTAGAGTTAAATTTATCTCTTTACTTAGAAAAATTAACTAAATATATCTATCGACATATTTAGGAATCAAATTTAAACTTTTCACATGTACCATTTTTTTAACGGAAAACCCTAAAATTTAAAAAAAAAAAAAAGATTTAAATATACCCCTAAACTTTAATAAATGGTGCAAATATACCCTCCGTCATACTTTGAGAACAAATATACCCTTGATGCTAATGAAAAGGTACAATTATACCCTCAAACTTTAATAAATAGTACAAATATATCCCTCATCATACTTTGGGTACAAATATACTCTTGTCGTTAATGAAAATGTACACTTAAACCCTTCTCATTAACGATGGGACACGTGTAGCATCGTATTGTTAGGCCATTTTTTTAAATTATTTTATCTGTGAATAATTTAATTCATCTTAAATTATAACCCACAACCGATCCAAATAACCCGACCTGTGATACAATGAGGACCTTGGTTTGGCCGAGGAATGTCCAAGTTTTGCAAGTTTTTATCATGTTTTTGTTTTTAAAATGTTGTCTTCTTGTTCACTCTTTGAAGTTGGTGAACAATCATGTAACAATGGATTTAAAGCAGGTAACAACAACCATGAATTATAAATAATTTTTGATTCATCGATGCTCACGAATCAAAAAAAACAAACAACAGTCATTCATGTGGAACATTAAACAACATCAGATATATTAATCTAACATCAGACCATTAACCAACATCACAATATTAAACAAATCTCTACTCGATTATAGATGGTAGATGGATTGAAACATGAATCGAATCAATGCGTTTGTTAGGATTTTTTGGGTTAGTGAGAGAGTGTGAGTGTGAAAGAGTGGAAGAAAGAAACATGCGTGAATAGAGGCGCGTGATATGTCTCTTGAAGCTTCTCTATTACACGGGTCGGGTCAGGTTATTGAAATCGGATATGAGTTATAATTTAGGATATATTAAATTATTTAAAGATAAAATAAATTTAAAAGGGTTAACCAATCTGATGCTGATATGTGTCTTGTCGTTAATGATAAGGGTATATTTGTACCTTTTCATTAACGACGAGGATATATTTGTACCCAAAGTATGATGAAGGGTATATTTGTACCATTTATTAAAGTACGAGGGTATATTTGTACCTTTTCATTAACGACAAGGGTATATTTGTATCCAAAGTATGACAGAGGGTATATTTATACCATTTATTAAAGTTTGAGGGTATATTTGTACCTTTTTCAAATAAAAAAATACACTCTAATTTATCTCTCTCGATCCGATTCAAAAAAATTCACAAATAGATATAACTCTCCCTCAGTTCTGTTGGTCGAATTTTTTCAATGAACAAATATATTTCTCTTTCAATGTGCAGCACTGACAGGTTGTTTATAAATGAACAAAAAGTAAAATGGAATGGGATAACGCAGAAGTATGGAACTAGAGAAAAATGACTATTACAAATTTTGCTTTTGTTCTAGTTATGTTCAAATTTCAAATTTTTATATGTAATTTTATATTCATCTAAATTTTAGAATCAGTGGATAAGTTTTCTAAGCAAATGACGTCATGAAAAATTTGTGTAGATTCAAATTGTATATAAAAACATAAGAATGAAGAGATTTGCATTGGCACATAAGGAGACATCTTAACTCAATCATTCAGAGAAATATTCAGTGGGTCTAATCTGTTGCATTTAATCACTAAATGTCATTTTTCATGAGTTCTACACTGATGTAGATCCACGAATTGAGAGAGAGGTATATTTATTTGTATTTGCGCTAATATAGATTCATTTTTCATGAGTTATGAACTAATAAATATTCAATGGCTTAATCTCATTAAAAAATATTGATCAACAGAACTATGTGGGGGAGAAAGAGTATATTGTTTGTGTCTTTTTGTGGCTCGAGTCAGATCAGACAAGTTAAATTAGAGTGTGTTTAATTTTTAAAAAATGGGGCATTCACTATTGATTTGGATTTTCCTATTAAAGGAATGATATAGATGAAAAATTTCTTAACAACGGGGATAAATTGACCTCAAAATATGATAAAGATATATTAGCCAATTTTTCAATATAGAGGGATAAATTTGACCACAAAATATGTTAACGATGGTAAATTAACCCCAAAATATAATAAAGATATATTAGCTATTTTTTTAAAGTAGAGACGTAACTTTGACCCTTTTTCTTTTTTATTAATTAGGGAAATATCAAGTCAACATAGACAAGTAACTTGAAATGGGGGGATTATATAGTTTTGTTTCATTTCTGCTCTCTCCGTTTCAAAATAGTTGATCATTATTGACTTGAAACTCTCTTTAAGAAAATATTTATTAGGGTTTATTTTGTTAAATTAACCTTATTAATTATGCTTTTAAAATATAAATTTGAGTATATATACTTCCTCCTTTCGTTTTTACTTGGCACATTTTGATTTGACACATTCATTAAGAAAAACAATTAATAACATAGTTATTTTATCACAATATCCCTGTTAAATGATGTTTACATCATGTCTTAAAAATAATTTGGAGAAAAGACAATTATTACTAAGGATAAAATAGAAAAAAAAAAGTTTTTTCTATATGTCAAAAATGACAAGAAAAAGTAGAAATATAATTAAAAAAATAGTGAAAAGTAAAAGCGAACGGAGAGAGTACTTTATTTAGTCATTTAATAATAAGGATAGTGTCGAAAAAACATAATAAAAAAATTTTATTTCATAAAAAAAATAATTAAATTAAAATAAATATTTTTAGAAAGAAGATTAATTATTTTAAAACAGATGAAATAATTAGTAATTTGTAAAATAGGACATTAGAAATTAGAAGTGATAACATTTTACATCATTACTTATTCCAAAGCCTATACAATGAGAACTAAAGGACTAACAAAGAAAATTATCGTGCCAAACTTTTTAAGCATCAAACAAATACCTAATGACGAAAAAGCAAAGTTCATAACAAGGGACGTTGTTCTTTGTTTTGCTTTTCAATTGTTTTTGGTATCGGATCTATATTAGATCTCGATTTAATTTAGACTTACGTTGAGTAAAAATAGCATGACTTTTTTATATCGAATATTGAAATTCAAGATTTTATTTATTTCATTACAATTCTTGTCGGTTTGAAGCAGTATTTGTTTTGACCTATTTGTCTAATTAATCTCTAATTACGTAGCATGCCTTCAAATCTCATTAATTATTTCTCATTTAATTTTTTTCCTTTTGTTTATGAATCCACCTAGCCAAACAATCTGATAAATTGAAACACGTCATTGGTTCTAGTACATGTTTACATTTGCATCGAAAAAAGCAAGCTAAGGTCAAAATTGCGATACGGCTGACGGCTCTCGCAATGCTAATAAATTAAACTAACCTCATTTTCTTTCCTAGACAAGAAAATTCCATCGTTAATCTTTATTTATTACACAGAGGGAGAAATTGTTTAATTCTTTGTTTTGTATGTACTCCCAAATTTTATTGATAAGTTACCCTTGGAATTAAAAATATTTTCGTCGTACATAAGTTATTTTAATTATACACAACTTAAAATAATTCTAACTTCTAAAATTATCACAAAAACAACAAAATGGTCTAACTCAAAAGAACTTTATTATATATGATTATGTTCTGTGCAAACCAGTGAAATATAACCCTACTTAGCATTGGGGATTCTAAGAAGTTTAAAACTAAAGTGAAGCAATAAAATTATAGTAGTATTTAGTTTGAATACTGTACCGAATAAGTACTGAATTTTTCTTAGTAAATTAGTTTCAATGCACTACTTGTGTTTGCTTATAGTCAACAAAAAATTTCAGGGCTAAATATCCTATGATTTCGTCAACAAAACTGATTGTTCCAGTTAATTTTCTGCTAACAATATTTGTTTTACTTATTATTTTTTGAAATATGTTTTATTTAAGTGAAACATCTATCAAAAATAATTTATTTACCTCCATAAGCATGTGTACACAGTACACACCACCCTCACCGTACCCACTCGTAGTGAGGGTGTATAACTAATACATATAATACCAAATAAGGTGTATAACTAATACCTTTCATTTGGTGTATTAATAATACATAGGATTTACTATCACGAGACTAATATATGTAAAAATAAAAATATCCCTCATATTCTTTTAAGTATTTTTTTATTTTATTGATTTTATATTTTATATTTGTAATGATAAATTTATTTCAATAAATTATGTTATAATTTTTTTTATTTAGACAGCTCCGTTTCTAAATAAAATACAATACTAATCAATACAGTATTTGAAATGTAAGTTGTTTAGCGTTAACTAATTGAAAAAGCAAATATATGACCAGTGACCTTTGTGATCTTACTTGAATTTATTATTTATTTATATATGTGTGGTTTTTCAATTATTTGAATTTTGAACAATTTATAAATTGCATACATATTAAAACTATAATTTACAGTTTTTATGTGTAAAAGTAAATGGTTTACCGGTTTTACTATTGTTTATCGTCTTTGTTATTTTAAAAATAGATGATCTATCTAATCTATTTTAATTGAAAGTTCACGTTTTGTGAATGAATTAATTTATCAAGATGAAAATTATTTATCGTCAAATAAGTGAAGTGAAAATATTTTTTAAAAAAGAATAAATAATAAAATTTTGGAAAGAAAATACATAAAGTTACAGAATATGAAGGATATTTTTATAAACAAAATATATTTTTTTTAAATATAACAACATATATTATTTTTAATACATCAAATCAAACACTAAATAAAAAAATAAGTCTAATCCTTCTAATTTCAGTATACTAATCCCAACATTACTACTTAACTCATTACTATCCTTATACATTCTACAAAACCACATCTTAATGGGAAAAAAAACGTATATAGCAATTATTAGATAGGAAATTACAACTTATAGCATAAGTTTCATTTTTTCAAGTTGTAGCAAAAAAAAATTTTAAAAAAAATGTTTTAAAAAAAAAAAATACAAACAAAGTAATTACTTAAAAGGAAAATAAAGATTTAATACAACTAATATGCAATAATCCTTCCTTAAATATACTTATCCTTATTTATTGATATCAATCCACCCCAATTCCCTCTAACCATTTTTCTTTTCTCCTATTTTAATACTTTCATTAAGAGCTTTCATCTTCATACACTACCTTCTTTTTATACTCATTACAAATTGTGATTATTTTTTTCAGTATGAAAGATGACAGTGTTCATTAAATCTTAATTTAATACAAAAGTAGATGAGATAGAATCTTGATTCAAAGAAAGAAACACATAGTGTATGGAATGGGTATATAAATTGGTATCACCTAAATTTAATATCGCAATCCATAAATATCAATTTATATATCTATTTCATACAAAATGTGATATGTAAGAAAACACTTTATAAACTGATTCCATTCAATTTATAATCTTAATTATATCTTCTTAATTTAATATCACAATCACATCATATTCATTCCATATAAATATAACATGTAAGAAACTATTTTATAAAACTTGAATGTAATATTAATATTATACACATTTCATACATGAAATAATTCAAAAAAATATAAGTTTGTATATTTATTTAATACACTAAAATAAATAATAACGTATAATATTTGGTGAAAGTCGATTTCTATACCAACTTCTGCAATCATTATACTTATTTCATACTGATTTTATACAGAATTTATACACGACACAATTTAATATGTATATACAAGATAATTTTTACTATATTATTCTTATGAAAGATTAGATCTATATTTAAATCCTTTTTTATGTTGTTACCAACACAAACTGATTGTTCAATATTTTTTCTCTAATATCCATTGGCATATCTTTTATTGTTATATACAATGAGTATTTAATAAAGAAATTGACAATGCTTCTTATATCATATTATTTTTAAAGAACAAAAGGGAAAATAGAAGAAAAAGAATTTATGATGAAGGAGAACAAATGGTTGGTTGAATAATGATTCACAATGGAACTAATCATTGGTTGAATATTCTAGGACTTCTACGCGAAATGAGTAGAATCGAATTTTGGTTTAGACATAATTCACAATGGAGAATGAAAAAAATAAATATATCAATTTTATGTTTTTGGAAAGAAGATGAATGTTATCTTAAACCCACTTTTTTTCAATGAAGAAGATGAATATTATATAAAATCCACTTTTTTTCAATCTTGTATTTTCAAGGGAAGAATATGAATATTATAGGAGTAAGTTAATAGAATTAGAATTTTCAATAATTTTTTGAAAGGTTGAGTATTAGAATGAAGAAGGAGAATATATATATTTATTATAATTATCAATACACAATTTAAGGAGGATATTGATTACAACCTTATAAATATGAAACTGATTTTAAATTATATAATTAAAAATAAATTTTGAAAATATAATTAAAATAATATATCTTTTAATAAGTTGCTATAACTTGTAACTAAATTACTATTAACTCAATTATCTAAAAGTGTTGCTAAAATTTGTTATTTATAATCTAATAATACTATAGAGGATAATTTTCTCCATCTTAATATGTTGTTGTCGTTGTTTAAAATCGAAACAAATATGAGCCCATTTAAATAAGATTTAAAATCTAGTCAACTCAACTTTTAATCTCGTTTTTATTTTTTTTAGGCGTTTGATAAAATTAAAAAGTACTTTAAAAAGTTAAAAATTGATTAAAAAAAGTGAAAAATAGGGCACCCCGGCTTTTTATTTTTAAATTAGGGATAATACTCACAAAAATACCTGAACTTTGATCAAATTTTCAGTTGAGCATAATGAACTTTGCGGGGGTCCTATTACCCCCCTGGACTTTTTAAAGTGGATTTAATTCTCCCCCCCCCCCCCCCCCCGGAAACTCTATACCCAATTTTGGTGGCTGGCAGTGTAATACACGCGTCAATCTCATTTTTACACGTGTATTGGCGCATGTAATAAACGTGCCAACCTTATATTTACACGTGTCTAAGTGGACAGATATATGTCATTAAAATACGAAAAAAAAGTCTAGGGAGGTAATAGGATCCCCGCAAAGTTCAGTATGCTCAACTGAACATCCGGTTAAAGTTCAAGTATTTTTGCGAGTATTATCCCTTTAAATTAAAATTCATTTAGGTTTGATCAAGACATTTATCTTTTTATCGCTTATATTTTCTTTCAATTTCAATAATACCCTAAAATTATAGCTCTTTATGTGACTTTTCTTTCTTTTTCTTTTTGTCGCTTCTCTTCGTCTATTTCTTCTAATTTCCTCTTCATCTTTCTTCTTTGTTTTCAACAAATCATCATACATCAAAAGTTTGCTCAAAAATTTTATTTTAGAACTAAAAATTATAAACAATTTATCGTATTTATGGTGTTAATAATTTTAAGGACATTTAAGTTATTTTGATCCAAAAAAAAAGCATAACAATACTTGCTTGTTAATTCAGTACTTCTATTCAAACACTCATCTATTTATATTGTAATCACTTATTTTAAATTTTTAACCACTTAAACTAAAAAACTAATTTTTATTAATGTTATTTAAAGTGGTTTGTAAATAATTGATTGTGCTCTTCACGTATTAATAACTTAACATTGTGAGTAGAAATTTGTAAATAATCTAATTAGCAAAATTGTGAAGTGTCTAGTTTGAATTTCTGTTTGCTTTGGTTAAAATTCAAATTTAATTCAATAGGAGTAGAAGCTACTTGGCATTACACTTCACACAAGTTGTTCACGTTCCACGTAAGCAAGCAGGAGCATGTTGGCCATCACCATAACATGCCACGTCAACACACGAAATGAAAGGGTCAATTACGTCATTTAGTAAAAAGGCAAAGGCTTGACCCCGCCAACCTGCATCCCTCGTCTGGTCCAAATCAGATGACATCGGCATATGCAACACACAAATGTATAATCACTTTCACCCCCAACGTTTTCTCAAATAACTTTATTCACCCTTTAACATTTTTATGCAACAACGAATGACAGAAGGCCAAACACATCGACAAATTCTTTAACTTGACACCATTTTTTATTTTGACATTTTAAGTAGACGTTATTCACTTTTAATATTTCAAAGACAAAAAAATATGTCATTTTGACACTTTTTGTTGAGTCATCATGGGGCGTATATTACACACATTTTAAGTGCTTTTCAGGAGTATTTTCGTAATTTTTTCATCTTCCTTCTCTTTCTTCCTCACTCTTTCAATCCATTAATTTTTTACCATTTTTTTTCTTTCCTTAACACATCCATACACTCATGTTTAGCTAATCTCATCCAAAAAGCAGCTGAAAAATTAAAAAAAAAAACATATTTTCCTTCTAACCCGATCCGCTTACTCATTTTCAGCTATGTTTAACTATCTTTCTCAAACACCCAGCTTAAAAAAATAAAAATGAACCATTTTTCCTTCTGACTCGACCCGGTTACCCATTTTTAGCCATGTTTGGCCATCAAGAACTCAACTGAAAACCCCAAAATCCCCTTCTTCCTCCGACCCATTTACCCATTTCATCCAAATACCCGATTCATTTACCCGTTTACCCATTTTCAGCCATCTTACTCAACTTCAAGAACCCATCTGAAACTCAAAATTCTCAGCTTTTTCCTCCAACCCATTTCACCAATAAACCCGACCCATTTACCCATTTTATCGATACAATAAGCAATTTTGAGCATATTGATACTCTAAAGATAAAAAATGAGCAAGATGAAGCGAACAATGCTGCGATTGAATTGTCCAAGAAGCGCGACCAAAAAACAACAATTGTTGATGAAACTGAAGTTGTTGGTATGGTGGAATTGAGTAGACAAAATCAAGTTGAAGTATTTGAAAAAAATTCAGGTGATTTGGCCTGTGATAAAACATTTGGAGTGGTGCGACATTTCGGCTAGTCTAATCAACAAAATCGACCAACTTTTGAGCAAATGTGTGTTGAACAAAATTGGAGAAGCGGTCATTAATGAAAACAGAGTAAAAAAGATTATAACTTTGTTTTTGTGTGTGTGTTCGATGAATGTCGGAGTTGAATTTGGGTTATAGGGATTTAAGAAGTGGTGGGGTTAGAGAAGATAATGATTGGGTGGGGTGGGGGTGGAGTGGGTATTTGGAGAAGATGACTTAGTGGGTGAGTGGATTGAGGGGGCGGGGGGGGGGGAGTTGAGGGTATTTTGAGAAGAAGATAATTTAAAATTTAAAATTTATATTGGAGAAAAATGATAATTGTCGGTATACTATTTGTCACTTTATACGTCATCAGCGTCTGTAATACACGCACGTTGTATATTTTTGTTGATTCAGCAAAAAGTGTCAAAATGACACATCTGTATGCTACTTGAGGTGTCAAAAGTAAACAACATCCACTTAAGATGTCAAAATCAAAGATTGTGCCAAATTGAAGGGTCTATCGAGTGTCGATGTGTTTAGCCATGAGAGAAAGATGCAACTTTGCTTTTGGGACATCAAAATTTAAAAAATTTAGAGTTAGAAGTTAGAATTTGCATTCGATCCTGAAAATAAATTGAAGTTTTTTTTTGATTTATTGTGAGACAAGTTATAGTGAAAAAGGTGAAATCAAATTTTCAAATACGATTTTCACTTTTTCGAATATAAATTCACTTATTTTTATTTTTTTTTAAATATAATTTTAAATTATATTTGAATTCTTATGGTCAAATATTATGATTTTTACTAAAATAAATAACTTTTTCTTTAAAAAAAGAAAAGAAAAGTTCTCCTGGTCAAACTGGCAAGAAGATTAAAAATTATACTTACATTTTCTAATTATTGTTATGTAATTTTGCTTACAAAATAGGAGATTATATGGTGATTGTGAAATTTTAGCTGCATTTTTTCTAACGAAATTATTCTCTAAAGTAATCAATCGATGTAATAGGAGTCTTATTAGAGAGCGCTCTGATTAAAGACTTTTTTGATTTTATGAATTTGATTAGGATTAGTGAAAGTTAGATGTTTTTAAATTGTTTTATGCATTGACAAAAACTCATTTGATTTAAGCCCGTGACTACTAAGATTATTAGATGACAACTTGAACTAATTATTATGTAGTTCAAATATAGCATATTCAATTTGGTCCTCTTGATAATATATTATCTCAAAGTTAAATTAATGTTGTACTTATTATACATTATTTAAATAAAAAGTTACCTTTCGCTTATCAGCTTTAAGCTGTCGAGTGACGATTGCTCTATCTATTAAGAAAGGACACAATTAATACATGTCGGGTGAATATTTAAAATTATTTTGTGTTTTGATTTTCAAATTTAGATTATATGATGAAAAAAAGATTAAACAACATAGTAAGATTTGATATAATGTGACTTGTGATTTAATAAATTTGCGATAGAAACAATTCTTCCTTAAACAAATCAAACAATATACAGAAACAATTCAAGAATAAAGGTGAACCTCATACTCCAATCTCGACGACTTCATGTTTACTCCGTAGAACTTAATTTTTTTGATCTTATCTTATTCTTGTTTTTTAAATAAGTGATCACTAAATGATCCATTCATAATTGACTAATTTTTATTGGATTAATATTTAATGTATCCGTCATTTTTCATACATATAAAAATCAAATGTCAAGTATGACTAATGAACGGAGAAATCACCAACGTTGGTGGTGTAGTGATGAACTACCCCTTAATTAAAGGTTTCGAATTTGAGTCTAGGTACGAATTTTTTTTTGTTGGGAACACTACTCCCGAAATGGACCCGACAGTGCGCTATTTGAATTGTAGTCGGGGTTTGCGGGTACCGAACATCGGACGAAAAATCAGAAAAGCTGAACTTAAATATCCCAAATGAGATTAATCCAACTAAACCAGCATTTAGAGAAAAAATGTAAGAAATTATAAACTAGCGTTTATCATAAATTTTATTCAAAATTGAAAAAATTGAGTTCTTAAGTTGTTGAAAAAATGTTTTTAAAACTTGAAATTGTATTTGAAAATATATTTTACTTGATAAAAATTAAAAATTTGCGATTGAACATGATTTTCATACAAAAATTGATTTTAAAGTTGAAAAATTGACCAAATTTCATGAACAAACAATGTGTTCAAATTTATTTTGAAAATCTACTCTCAAATATCTAAGGCCAACTCAGAGCAAATTAAAGAAATGTTTGGCCACGAATTCTTTTTAGTTTTTTTAAGAGTTTAACTTCAAACAACAATATAATCATAAAAAATATGAAGTTTTCAAGAATTCTAAAAACAACAGAAAGTTATTTTCAGTTTTTATACTTCAATTTGCTCAAAAAATAAAAAAATAATTCTAATTTATATTCATAATCAAATGCAATTTCAATTTTTAAATATTATCTTTTACTTTATGTGATAGGATTGCATCAAGAATCAACTCTAAAATCATTTTATTTGTTTTAGTCATGGATGAATTGACACAACATATGATATATATATATATATATATATATATATATATATATATATATATGTGTGTGTGTGTGTGTGTGTGTGTGTGTATGTATGTATATTTTCGAAATGTCATAGTTATGATTGTCGAGACTCGAGGCAGAGTTAACTCTAAGCTGGAGGTATGAAGGTAGACCTTAGAGTCTAAAAGATTTAGGTTGAGCAGGTACATGTATATTTTGGAAATGTCATAGTTATGATTGTCGAGACTCGAGACAGAGTTGACTATAAGCTGGAGGTATGAAGGTAGACCTTAGAGTATAAAGGGTTTAGGTTGAGCAGGTACATGTATATTTTGGAAATGTCATAGTTATGATTGTCGAGACTCAAGGCAGAGTTAACGCTAAGCTGGTGGCCGGTTTGAAGATAGACCTTAGAGTCTAAATGATTTACGTTGAGCAAGGGCGAATCTAGGGGCCTGGGAGGAGGTTTCAGGAACCCAGTAATTTTCATGCGAATCTAATGTTTATATAGAGAAATCTAGTAAATATATAATAATTATAAGTTGGGAACCCATAAACAAAGTGTATTGTTGGTCTAGTGGAGTAGAGAGACTTATAAAAGTTGTATTGACATTTGAGGTTGAGTAGATTCAGGATTTAGGTTGAGTAGAATCAAAATAGATTATTTGGAGTACAAGACACATGTCATTTAGAAGAGATGAAGTATTAAGTATCTTAAATTTACTATCTAATGAAATGGGGAGATTGACGACGAAGTCACACACTATATAGGTGCAGGATGAATAAAATAGAGGCTTGCGTATGGAGTATTGTGAGATAAAAATGTACCATAAAAACTTAAAGATACAAACTATGGAATGGTGGTTAGACTGACTATGTTATATAGAGCGACGGTTGGCTAGTACATTCAGAAGATGAAAATTGTGGAGATCAAGATGATGAGATGGACGTATGGGCATAGTATGAGAGATAAAATTAGGAATAAGGATATCCGGGACAAGATAGGAATGACTCCGATAGAGAAAAAGATGCAAAAAATGAGGTTGAGATAATTCAGGTATGTTCAAAGGAGATGTACGAATACCCAGGTAAGAGGTGTGAAAGGTTGACTATGGATAATTTCAAGAGAGGTAGAAATAAGTCGAAGAAGTATTGAGCAGAAGGATTAGACATGCCATGTGTAGGCAATGAAATTTTATTAAATTAAAATCCGTATGAAATTCGGATTATGTTAAATTCAAAATAGATTAGTCCCAAATAAATATGATGGATTAATATAATTGGATTAATTATTTAAGTCCAAACATGTATGGATTTAATTAAAATCCAATTTTTATTGGGCTAGCCCATTGATTTGAGCTATAAATGATGAACCCACGTTGCTAAGCCCAAGACATTATCAAATTCTAAAGGACCAAATAAGCGTCGTGTGTCAAACGATGTGGCATGCCAAGTCAAGTGAAGGAGCCAATAGGACCACACCACATGTCAAAATGATGCAGCAAACCTAGTGAAATCAAAAGCCCATAAAAGATGCCACGTCACTTCAATTTGATTGGTCAAAGAAAGTCCATCTTCACCATGACTCTTCCCTTTTAACAACTATAAATAGGGGTCTTATGATTCAGAAAAAAGACCTCTAAAACTCTAATAAGAAGCAAGAGAAAGCTCGTGGATCAAATGTTGTAATTTTTCTACAAAGCTCAAGCATTCAAATCAAGTTCATCAAGATTCAAGATCAAGACAACAATATTCAAGAATAAGCTCAAAAGCCCTTGAATTCAAGCACAAGTCAAAATCAAGTCCCTCAAATCAACAAATCAAGTTCAAATTCAAGATCAAGATTTAATCCCTTAAATTTATATTTGAAAAGGCGAATCAGAGGATTCATATAGATTGTACCACTCACATATTGAAATCAATAAATTAATTGTTGTAATATTTTCTTATCTCGATTATTTATTTTCGATCTCAAAATTTTATTGTCCAACAAATTCTGGCACGTCCAGTGGGACAATCTCTACCTCTCATCTCAACTTTTCTAACATCAAAGTTCAACGACACTGAAATGGCTTTCAAGAATGCCAATTCTCAATCATCTGCTTCCAAGGCTGCCGATTCAAAATTCTTTGCTGAAGTAAAAAACATTCTTGGTGTTACTTTTAGAAGCTCTGGAACTGTCACGAGGAGCAAGGCAAACAAGTTAGGACAACAAACACATTAAGTGTCGTCCGCGCTAGCTTCAATTTTTGGATCTTCAACCCCAAAAAGAGCGATATCCCATGCAATTGCTTCAGAAGGAGGAAGTGATGTGGTAGAGTCACTTAAGAAAACTCTAGCTCTGCTTGAGCACTCTGATTCTAAATACTCTAGCGCAAAGGACGATAGTTGTTCAACCAACGCGTCATCTCCATTTACACCGCGTAAGCTGAGCACTTCGAAAATCAACTTACGCGATAATCCGTGCTACTTTCCAACATCTCCAGTAATTATGCAAGCAATGGTGACTGATGCCTCATCTGTGGAGGAGCAACTTGTAAACCTGACGAGGGCGATTGAAGGTCTCACTAAGTATGTGCAGAATCAGGACGCTCGAATTGATAAGTTGGTAGACATAATGGATGGCTTAATAGACGGAGAGTCTATCCATGTACCTGGGAAAGATCTGAAAGGTCACGAGATAGAGCATCCCGTAAAAGAAACACCACCTACTAAGGAAGTACAAGCCTCCTCCGAGGGATTGATCCCGATTGATCAATTAAGAGAGTTCATTGAAGGGACGCTCAAAGACAAGTATGAGGTTGTCACTAAGTCTTCCATGACATATACCAATCCCTACACTACAAGAACTGATAATCCCAAAATGCCTGCAGGCTATCAACCCAAAAAATTTCAACAATTTGAGGGAAAAGAGAACCCAAAACAATATGTCGCACACTTTGTTGAGACATGTAATAACACTGAAACTTACAGGGACCATCTTGTCAAACAGTTTGTTCGTTCCTTAAAGGGAAACGCCTTCTATTGGTATACAGACCTTGAGTCTAACCCCATCGATAGTTGGGAACAGTTGGAGCGAAAATTTCTTAATCGTTTTTATATCACAAGACGTGTCGTTAGTATGACAGAAATTACAAAGGCTCGCCAACATGAAGATGAGCCAGTTGTTGACTTTATCAATCGGTGGAAAAGTTTGAGCCTCAACTGTAAAGATCGCCTAAATAAAACTTCTAACATTGAAATGTGCATTCAAGGCATGATTTGGGGTCTTTTCTACATCCTCCAAGGATTTAAATCCAATACATTTGAAGATTTGATAACTCGTGCACATGATATGGAATTAAGCATGGCTATAAGAGGAGATAAACGAAAGCTTATCTGTGAGCCTCACAAAGTTAAAGATATAAAAGACCTTTATAGTGGGGGCAAGTTTACACCTAAAGATGAATTCAAAGAGATTATTTATGTCTCAACGTTTCTCAACGCACGATTTTAAACTGCAAGTTACAAAACTCCTCAATGCACAAGTCTAAACTGCAAGTTAAATTACTCCTCAACTCATGAGCTTAAACTAAAAGTTACAAAACACCTCAATGCACGAGTTTAAACTGCAAGTTATAACGCTCCTCAGTGCATGAGCTTAAACTGCAAGTTATAAAACTCCTCAATGTATAAGTCTAAACCGTAAGTTAAATTGCTCCTAGACGCACGAGCTTAAACTACATGTCACAAAGCTCTTCAAATTTTAGCTAAATGTTACAAAACTCACCAAATTGCGAGCTAAAATTTCAAATCATAAAGCTCTTAAAATTTGAGCTAAGTATTCAAGTAAAAATAATCCTCGAAACACAAGCCTAAACTGTATATCACCAAGCTCCTTAAATTTGAGCTAAATGTTACAAAGCTCACCAAATTGCGAGCTAAATTTTCAAATCACAAAGCTCTTCAAATTTGAGCTAAGTATTCAAGTCAAAATGCTCCTTGAAACATGAGTCTAAATTGTATATCACCAAGCTCTTCAAATTTGAGTTAAGTATTCAAGTCAAAATGCTCCTAGAAACACGAACTTAAACTGTATGTTGCTAAGCTCTTTAAATTCAAGCTAATTCTTCAAGTCTAAACACTCCTTAAGACACGCGTATAAACTGTATGTCCACTCCTGGCCCGTAAGAGTATAAACTGTGTACAGCTAAAAAAAAAGTCCGCTAGGTTGAAAACCTCGAAAAAAGCAGCCTAGGTAAAAGTTAGGATGCAAAAAATAAAATTCAAATAAAAAGAACTCACCTAGAACTCCGTTGTGACTTGGTTCTCTTCACCGAGGTATACAGACGCTTAGAATTTCATTCTGAGTTCAGTTGCATGAGTGTAAAAAAAAAATATGTTCCTACAGTATCCACCATACGAACGCCAAGTATGAAACTACTCTAATTAAATTTTTGGACTAACTCCAAATATTTGTTGCTCAATGGGGGCAACCCGTCGAAAAGAAAAAGAGTTCCTTCAATGGGATTTGGAATGCTAAAGTTCTCCAAGCCTACAACTAAAAGGATCTAAAAATTTTCATGCCTTAAGGTGGACAAAATTTGTCCCTTTACACCTTAAGCTGGCTTCTAACGAGTTTATCCTTAAAGGATATCGAAATTTCCATGCCTTAAGGTGGACAAGATTTGTCCCTTTGCACTTTAAGTTGGCCTCTCACGGGTTTATCCTTAAAAGGATATCAAAATTTTCATGCCTTAAGGTGGACAAGATTTACCCTTTGCACCTTAAGCTGGCCTCTTACGTGTTTATCCTTAAAAGGATATCAAAATTTCCATGCCTTAAGTTGGACAAGATTTGTCCCTTTGCACCTTAAGCTGGCATTCTGATGGATTTGTTATGTAAAAGGACGGTCTTAAAGTCGAATTGATCGATCTTAGAGTGTACGGAGGCGAAGTTAAACTCTCGCACCCTAAGCGGATTGTTGCATAGCCACCATCTTGAAGTCAAATTGGTTGGTTTTAGAGTGTATGTAGGCGAAGTTAAATTCTCGCACCCTAAGCCGATTGTTGCAAGCCACCGTCTTGAAGTCGAATTGGTCGGTCTTAGAGTGTACGGATGTGAAGTTAAACTCTTGCACCCTAAGCCAATTGTTGCATAGCCACCATCTTGAAGTCAAATTAGTTTGTCTTAGAATGTACGGAGGCAAGTTAAACTCTCGCACCCTAAGCCGATTGTTGCATATTGCTATTTGTTTCAACCCTGCAAAAAAAAGGAAAACAAGAAAGAAAGTAAAAACACAAATAGAAAGGATGTTACCTGTCAGAGCGTTGCAATCTTGGAAGTTGTATATCACCAACTTGGATCGAGACAAGATGCCTTGATGAGAATAAGCCCACAAAATCTAGTTTGAAGCAATCAAAACCCCATTTTATTGCGATGGTCCCACATCAAGATATAAATTATTTAGTGAAGCGATGCAAATCTGAAATCCTCCGCCGGACAAAATATATGATCGACTTCAAAAATTCGTCTAGAACAATCCAAGAAGTGTTAATATCCAAATCTTCCCCCATACTAATTCAAATTGGAGGTTGTTTCCTTCTCCAATACAAATTGGAAGAGTTTCCATCTCCAAATTCAAATTGGAGGTTATTTTCTTCTCTCATACAAATTCAAATTGAAAGTTGTTTCCTTCTCCAATATAAATTTAAACTGGAAGAGTTTTATTCCTGGTTAAATAAGGAGGTAAAAAAAAATTCAAAATTTATTTGGAATGGGATGTCATGCCTCACCAACGAGTCTTACATGTAGAGATTCATGAAAAAAATAAGAGATTTTTTGAGAGGCAATACCGATATGTAAATTGCATGGTTCAGCTTTATAGAAATCTTTAAAGCACGAAGGAAGCATGTTTAAATAAATCACACTTCAAGTCTAGTCTCAAAAAGATTAAATATTTCGACAAGTCTTGAAGTAGGGAGTATTTTGTGGGAAACGAAATTTTATTAAATTGAAATCCGTACGAAATTCGGATGATGTTAAATTCAAAATAGATTAGTCCCAAATAAATATGACGGATTAATATAATTGAATTAATTATTTAAGTCCAAACATGTATGGATTTAATTAAAGTTCAATCTTTATTGGGCTAGACCATTGATTTGAACTATAAACGATGAGCCCACTTTGCTAAGCCCAAGTTATTGTCATATTCTAGAGACCCAAATAAGCGTCACGTGTCAAACGATGTGGCATGCCAAGTCAAGTGAAGGAGCCAATATGACCATGCCACATGTCAAAATGATGCAGCAGACCTAGTGAAATCAAAAGCCCATAAAAGGCGCCACGTCACTTGAATTTGATTGGTCAAAGGAAGTCCATCTTTATCATGACTCTTCCCTTTTCACAACTATAAATATGAGTCTCATAATTCAGAAAAATGACTTTCAGAACTCTAACAAGAAGCAAGAGAAAGCTCATGAATCAAACACCGCAATTTCTCTATAAAACTCAAGCATTCAAATCAAGTTCATCAAGATTCAAGATCAAGACTGCAATATTCAAGAACAAGCTCAAAAGCTCTTGAATTCAAACACAAGTCAACATCAAGTCCCTCAAATCAACAAATCAAGTTCAAATTCAAGATCAAACTTTAAACCCTTGAATTTATATATGAAAAGACAAGTCAGAGGATTTATAGAGATTGTAACACTCACATATTGAAATCAATAAATTGATTGTTGCAATATTTTCTTGTTTCGATTATTTATTTTCGATCTCGAAATTTTATTGTTCAACAACATGATGCAATTTCAATTTACAGAGGATATGACTCTAGAAAAAAGATTACGGAGAACACTGATAAGAGTAGAAGAAAATTAGATAATTGAGTGTTGTCTTGCTTATTCTTCTATACTAGTAGTCATGTTATTAATTGTAGTATTACTCTTATAGTTACGTGTAGTTGCATGTTCTTTAAGTTTGGTTATTATGTGTGATTTCTTTTACAATTTGATTATGAATTATGTTTAGGGTGATTTATTAGGTTGTTTACAGTATTTTACTATGAATTTTGTTTTAGTTATTTTGTTCTCTATAGATATTGCTTTGGATTATTTATGATTGAGGTGATGTTCTATCGAAAACAACCTCTACCCGTAAGATATTGATGCAACCTCCATATATTCCACTCTCCTTAAATCCAATCTTGTGTGAATACATTATGTATATATTGTTACTATAATTATTCTAACTTTAAGAATAAAAATTACTTTTAAAAAACAATCACATTTTTCTAAAGGAGTATGAAAGAAACATTTGTTCTAATCAGAACTTAAATTCTTAAATTTAATTTGGGGGTGAATTTTTCAGTTTTCTTCTCATGGGTACAACTGCTAAAAAAGGAAAAAAGGAAAAAAGGAAAAAAGAGAAAGAAAAAGAAAGCATTGGAAATGTCTTTGATTTTAATTTTCTCAGACGCCTTTTGTGTTCTTCTTCTTTGACTGACTCCCTCCCTCCCCCTCTCTCTCTCTACTTACCCGCACACCACCTCCTTCTTCTTCAATCTTCTCTCTCTTCTCTTACACACAATTCTTCCTTTTTATCCATTTCACTCTTCCGGCGCCGGTAACCGCTCCGTCAGCGGCGCCACCTTCTTCTGCCGGAAGATTTGTAATTTTTATTTGAAAGTAGAGAATCACTACGATTATTGTTTGACTTAGACGACTTTTGTTTGACTTGAATCATTGACCGGAAGACGGCGAGTTTTAGCAATAGGTAGTCGAGTTGTTCAGATCTGTGAGGATTTTTAGTGAATGTTGAAAAGTATTCGAGGTTAGGGTGTTTTTTGGAAGATTTTTTTTCAAGTGTGGATGGTAGTGTACGGACGGCGTAGTTCGGTCGTCGCCGCCGCCGGAAAAATAGGAGGAGGAGTTGATGATGAGCGGAGGTGTTGAGAGTAGAAGGTGGCGGAGGTGGCAAATTGGTTGCTCTTTCACATGGAATGGCAGATCTTGTTAGCTATGGTGATGCCGACCGTGATGTTGAGCAGGTATTTTTCACCTCGATTTTGGGGTATTTTCATCAAATTGTACCGAATGGGACATCTTTTTGTTCTATTTTTGAAATCAAACGTCTATCCGTTTGAAGAATTCTTTGAAATTTTCAGTTTGAGTAAGTTTTTCTTAGAGCAGATGCAGTTTTAGTGGGCAAAAAAAGCATCTTTATTAGAAGCATATTGCTCTTCACCAAAGTGTTGATTAAACCTTCTTTATGGTGCTTTTTTTCCTTTTTCGTTAACCGTGGTGTCCTTTGATTAAACCTTCTTTATGGTGCTTTTTTTCCTTTTTCGTTAACCGTGGTGTCCGGGTCAACTTTCGCGCACCTTGAATAAATCCGCTAGATGCTTGCCACCTCTGACCAACAACATATACGAGGTAACTCTATCCACCGAGGCTAAGGCAGATGGGAAGAATCACGTAGCATTTTCTTGTCTCTACTGGGATTCGAACCAGAGACCTCAGGTTCTCAACCCACTTAATTGACCACTAGGCCACACCCTTGGTTTTTTTTAGAAGTATCATTTTTTGGCTGAAATGGGCATATGGTGGATCTCAGCTGGTTTGGTATTTAAATGAACTTGATTGATTGATTCTTGAAGTAGGTGTTAAAGAAAAATAAAGAAGAAAGATTGGTTGATCTTTGAAGTAAGATTCCTGTGGGTGGGTGGATGGGGGTTTGACAGTGTGACGGAGAGGAAATTTTAAAGGTTTCAATGTTTCTGTCCATGCTTGTCAATGCTCTTCCTGAGTTTTTAATGTTTTTTGAATTTGACAATTTAGGGAATGGCTGTTATTGGGCTATCCACCAAGATGGCCTTGTTTATATTTCCTAGGTTTCAGAGTTACAGCTTTATGTAGTTCAGGGCCTTAATTTGTTGAATTTAGAAGCAATAGAGTTATCTTATGTTGATCAATAAATGGTATAGACTGAAATGAGTATTTCCAAAATTGCCAAGCATATCCATAAATTAGTTGCATATAGAAAGTCTAGGCAAGATTAATCCATTAAGATGTGATTCGTCTAACTTTTAGCTACTATTCGAAAGGGGAGATAAATTGGTGATAGCAAAATTGTCCGGAATTAGCGGCACAATCGCACAAATCACCGGTTGAAGCATGTGGATTTCTAGTTCCTTCTTTTAAAAGATAATCTTGCCTTAAATTCTCATTATTCATTAACTTTAGCCATAAATTACGTAACTACGTCTAGTCATATAGAGATGGGAAGGTTAGCTCAGTGGTTTGTTGCCCAAGTAGGTCATGTCTTCGAAGGTTAAAGGATTCAATCTCGTTATCAGTTCATAAAAAAAGAAAAAGAATAACTAAGTTAAGTCTAGTCCTAGACCCCCAATGCATTATGGTCTTGTTCCAGAGGAAATGTCTTTTCTAAACTCATTTCTTATCATTTGCAGGCACTAATTGCTTTAAAGAAAGGAGCTCAGTTGTTGAAATATGGACGCAAAGGGAAGCCCAAGTTCTATCCATTTAGACTTTCTAATGTAAGTTGACATTAGCATGTGGACACAATTTAGTTGATTAGGGATTTATGAAATAGGACTGCTGAGTGAGTGTATTTAGAGGTGCATCATGCTTACTATATTGCATTATCATGGGCCTTGAGCTTCACCATGATCTTATGGTTCTCTTGATGATACAGTCTTTTTGATTGAATATTGAGTCTCCTAATATGTCAGTATAATATTATTTCTCGGGTACTTTCTACTTTTATTTTGCTTTAGTGAATTGGAGATTTGAATATAATTATAATGGAAATGGGGAGATAAAAGTTGGAACTTTAAGGAGTATGATCCCATTTCCCTTTAGATATGTGGTTCCGTATGGTTTTGATCTAAGCCTCGATGAATAGTGCTTTAGGTAGTTGAAGGTAGTAGTACTTGTGGCTGGCTTTTGTATGTGCAAGTATAATTGGTTTAACAGCAGTAACCTTTTTCAGCAGGAGTTGAAACAATAAAACTAAAAAAACTTATTCCTAGGTAAAGCCATAATTTTTATTTTTTTAAAAATTTCTTATTTACATCAAAGTGCTTATATATTAGTTATAATTTTTATGCTCTTTAATTTCTTACCTCCAAGGTAGTGGTATGGACAGCGTGCACTTACCCTCCCCAGACCCCACCTCGTGGGAATTTACTGGGTATATTGTTTTTGTTGCTCTTTAATTTCTTACACATAATAATCTCTTGGCTCAAAAACTTCTGTGCACAGTGTGTTTCCTAAATCACAACTTGATCTGAAATTAGTTGCTTTTTCTTCTTGCTCTTTTACCCATAACTACATCAGCTGATATTTTGTGACAGAAAAATTCAACATCAAATAAATGTGTGAGCTTCAGTGAAAACCAGTAGTAATATGTAGATCTCTCAGTCCATGGAATGGGAACTCTGGCTAACCTAAATGTTATCTGGTATGGTGGGCTTGCATAGGTCATATGTCGGCATATTAATAAATTATTAAAATATAATATTTTTTCCTGTTAGAAAGAATCGAGAAGGTATAATAGAAATTTTGGGAGTAGATATTGTTGGAACTGCATATTTTCTCAGTAGAATTGGATAGGGAAACGGCTACTTTACCTTTTCAAGAAAAAGAGAGTTAGCTGTAGATACAGAAATTAGTACCATGATGTGATATGAAATGGTAGGAATTTTCATTAGATAAGTTTTGATTTAAAAATGTACACAGTTTGTGCTCTGAGCATTCTATATTAATCAAAAGAACGTTTCAGTTTGATGCTGAATGTTTTTTAGAAGGTCAAATTTTGATTCACAGTTTGGTAGACGGTAGGGGATTGGTGAATTGTGGTAATTCCGAGTACAACATCTTCTACTCTAAGGGTGTGGCTTAGTGGTCAATGAAGTGGGGTGAGAACCATGAGGTCTTAGGTTCAAATCCTCTGGAGGCAGAAAGGCAAAAACACTTCTCCCTAAGTTGCGCAGACTCTTCACTTCCGATGCAGCACCTGTTGGATTCTCCTAAAATACACTAGTTTTAGTGAATCCGACACGCGCCTATTAACATATTTGAAGAGTCCAAGCAACACAGACTTCTCCCCATCTATCCAAGCATTAGCGGACAGATTACACGGTATCTGTTGGTGGGAGATAGCGAGGATCCCGTGGTATTGGTCAAGGTGCGCATAAGGCGTAAGCTGGCCCAAACAAAATGGTTTATCATCAAATAATTAAAAAAAGGATTACATCATAATCATCTCTTTTACATCATAATCATCTGTTCTCTCTCGTAATTTATTTCAAGATCTTCTTGATCCTGTATAGTATGGTGACCTTGGTCATATTTTACTTGAAGAAAGAAAAAGATTAAATGGTGGGTAGCTTTTCCCCTTTCATGTTAAACCAATTATCTTTTCATTCTTCGGCTGCAACTTCCATCCATCGTTTGTTGAGACTTTTTTAGTCTATGAAGTGACAAGGGTTGATATACGTAAAAAGGTCCCTTTCTGTGTGGAACTTCATATGAATCTTTTATAGTTTGTTTTGGATACTCAACATTGGTGACAAAATGCAGCAACTTTTGTGCACAATCAGAAATTATTTTTATTGAAGCCCTGAAGTTAAGTGCAATATAGGCTTGATGATTTGCTTACTTCGGTTACATTTCCAGTGGTGGCATCATGAGTTCCTCTTGAACTTTCATTTTTCCAACTAAAATGTGTCTTCAATTGTGCTTTTCCTAAGGCAGATTTTGGTGCTTCTCTATGATATTTTTCTTTGACAACACACTGCTCATGTTGGTCTTTATGGAAAATTTTCAGGATGAATTATCTTTAGTTTGGATCTCTAGCAGCGGTGAAAAGAGTTTAAAGTTAGCTTCAGTGTCTAGAATCATTCCTGGGCAAAGAACTGTGAGATCATCTTCTTCTCTACCAAACTCCACTTTGAATTTATGATGAATACCTCTCATAACAACCTTAAAATTTTCTACAAGTGGGATTAGCTCCTTAAGTTTTACCTGTGCTTTTGAACTTCCAGGCTGTTTTTCGACGATATCTTCGTCCTGAAAAGGATTACTTGTCCTTCTCTCTCATTTACAATTACGGAAAAAGATCGCTTGATCTGGTTAGTTATATAGACCAAGTTTCCCTACCACGTGACTTTGTAGTTTTTTCTCTGGTTTTCATTGAGTTAACATGTATCCTGTTGTTCCAGATCTGTAAGGACAAGGTTGAGGCAGAGTTCTGGATCACTGGCCTAAAAGCTTTGATATCTTCTGGACAAGGTGGGCGCTCAAAGGTTGACGGTTGGAGTGATGGAGGCCTCTACTTTGATGTAACGCTACCTACCTAACAACTTCTTTGTTTCAATTTAAGACTGGTTTATCCTACTTATTTAATGTGTAATGCTAAAGGATTGAGTATTGAGAAATCACAATTCTTAATTGACTTTGAATCATTTGCCTGTGCATGGTCTTGATTGGAGATTTAATTTGAATTGCAAATAATATTTCCATTCTGGTACTATTGTCACTATCTTAGGATGGCATCTTCCAGTTTTGAATAACACTAGTTGCAGAATGTTAATCACTTCCTTTTTCTTTGTTGTTTGGAAAATCTGTCATTTATAACGCGGTGGTCCTTTTAGAATCTGCCAAATAGCTGATCATGTGTATAGAAATTACAAGATAATAGCAGCTCTCTACTGATTGCCTGGTAGTGATGAATGCCATTCTCTAGTCCCCATTTTGGTTTATCTTGCAGACTGACTGGTGACTGGTTATATTTATCTATTTCTTTGGTTTGATGTTTATGCTAGCTTGTGATGATGTCTTCGGCATGGTATGTGTCGGAATAAAATTATAATAATATCTATGAAGTGACACTTGACAGATAGTGATACGTGGAAGTGTGAACCATGAAGTGAATGTTATTCTATGGATTGTATTTTCAGGGGAAAGGTGAAAGATGATATTTGTTTGGATATTTGTAATTCTGACGAGGACTGTGTTTCATTTGGATTTGCATTAATTCATGGCTTGAATTGATTTAATCTCATCAGAGATTGGTCCTCACATTCTCTGCCCCCTCCCTTCACTACAGTAAAAAAAAAGAAAAGATTTCAGTCTCTTGTAACCTTAAAATTGTTTTTTGTTGTAGTACTTCGTTTTGGGATGCAGTAGACATGCAAGTAATATCAAATTTCTAATGTCACTCCTCTAACTGAACAATTTTTGCAGGATAGTCGAGATTTGACATCAAATAGTCCAAGTTCTAGTTCTGTTAGTGGTACAAAAGAAATTAGCTCTCCAGACGCTTCCTTAAGTTCCAACCCTAATACTTCGCCTAAGAGCTATCAGCCTTGTAACTTTGTGCAGTCTGAAAGGTCACATGTAGCTTTGGATCAAGCAAATATGCAGAACATTCAAGCCAAAGGATCTGCTTCAGACGTGTTCCGAGTTAGTGTTTCCAGTGCCCCCAGTACTTCTAGTCATGGTTCCGCACCAGATGATTGTGATGCTTTGGGTGATGTTTATATTTGGGGTGAGGTAATATGTGATAATATTGTCAAGGTTGGACCTGAAAAAAACTCCAGTACGGTGAGCACAAGGGCAGACGTGCTTGTTCCAAGACCACTGGAATCCAGTGTAGTTTTGGATGTTCATCATATAGCTTGTGGGGTCAAGCATGCTGCCCTTGTCACCAGGCAAGGTGAAATATTTACATGGGGTGAAGAATCTGGTGGCCGGCTTGGCCATGGTGTTGGGAATGATGTCACTCAACCTCGGTTTGTTGAATCACTGTCCTTCTGCAGCATCGACTTTGTTGCATGTGGTGAGTTTCACACCTGTGCTGTTACAATGGCTGGTGAATTATATACTTGGGGGGATGGCACACACAATGCTGGGCTTCTAGGTAATGGCACTGACGTCAGCCACTGGATACCAAAGAGAATATCAGGCCCTCTGGAAGGACTTCAAGTTGCATCAGTAACATGTGGTCCATGGCATACTGCTTTAATAACATCAAATGGGCAGCTCTTCACATTTGGGGATGGAACATTTGGTGTTTTAGGCCATGGTGATAGGGAAAATGTATTGTTCCCCAGGGAGGTGAAGTCTCTGTCAGGTCTGAGGACGATTGCTGCGGCATGTGGGGTATGGCATACTGCTGCTGTAGTTGAAGTTATTGTGACACAATCTAGTGCTAGTGTTTCATCTGGAAAATTATTTACTTGGGGAGATGGAGATAAAAATCGTCTTGGACATGGTGATAAAGAACCTCGATTGGAACCTACTTGTGTACCTGCACTTATTGATTACAATTTTCACAAAATTGCTTGTGGGCATAGTTTAACTGTCTGCTTGACCACATCTGGTCATGTTTTTACAATGGGAAGTACTGTCTATGGACAACTTGGAAATCCTTATTCTGATGGCAAGTTGCCTTGCCTGGTAGAAGACAAACTTTCGGGGGAAATCGTTGAAGATATTGCTTCTGGTTCATACCATGTGGCTGTTTTGACATCCAAAAATGAGGTTTATACATGGGGCAAGGGAGCCAATGGGAGATTAGGTCATGGGGATGTAGAGGACCGGAAAGCCCCCACTTTAGTTGAAGCTTTGAAGGACAGACATGTGAAATATATTGCTTGTGGTTCTAATTACACTGCTGCGATATGTCTTCACAAATGGGTTTCTGGTGCTGAACAGTCCCAATGTTCAGCCTGTAGACAGGCTTTTGGCTTCACAAGGAAAAGACACAATTGCTACAACTGCGGACTTGTGCATTGCCATTCATGTACTTCAAGAAAAGCAATAAGGGCAGCATTGGCCCCAAATCCAAACAAACCGTATCGTGTGTGTGATTCTTGTTTCACAAAACTGAGTAAGGTTGCTGAGATTGGAATCAATAACAGGAGAAGTGCCGGACCTCGGCTTTCTGGTGAGAACAAGGACAGGCTGGACAAGGCTGATATACGATCAGCGAAATCAGGAATGCCACCCAATCTTGATTTGATCAAGCAGCTAGATAGTAAAGCAGTCAAACAAGGAAAAAAAGCTGACACATTTTCCTTGGGTCGTTCCTCGCAAGCTCCTTTGTTACAGCTGAAAGATGTAGTTTTGTCGACCACTGGTGATCTGCGTTGGGCAGTACCAAAACCCGTTGTGATCCAATCGGGTGTTAGTTCCAGATCTGTATCACCTTTCTCTAGGAAGCCAAGCCCACCACGCTCAGCAACACCAGTGCCTACCACAGCAGGACTTTCATTCTCCAAAAGCATTGCTGACAGTTTGAAGAAGACCAATGAGCTTTTAAATCAGGAAGTTCATAAATTGCGGGCTCAGGTATTAAAGTTTTCCCATTTGTGCTTTACATTTTGCTCAAGTTATATATACTATTTCCTAGTTCCTTGTAACTGATGTGATTTTTGTTGACTTAGGTCGAGAACCTGAGACATCGTTGTGAGCTTCAGGAGTTGGAGCTGCAGAAATCAACAAAAAAAGCCCAGGATGCAATGGCTTTGGCAGCCGAGGAATCTGCCAAAAGCAAAGCTGCAAAAGAAGCTATGAAGTCTCTGATGGCACAGGTATGCTCATACACACGAACACATTCACAACAGACACATACTCTCCCTCTCTCTCTCTATCTGTGTGGGTATATATTGTATGCAAAGCTTTGTCAAATTGAAATACAATGTTGGTCAAATTTATTTAGGTGGTCTATTGCTTACTGACTAGAAATATCTTTTTGGACCTTGTTGTTTTGCTGAATATGAAGGTGTGTTGCCCTATAATTTGCTCTTTTTTACAGCTCAAAGACATGGCGGAAAGGTTGCCACCTGGGGCTTATGACATGGAGAGCCTGAAACTAGCTTACCTACCGAATGGGTTGGACGCAAATGGTATTCACTATCCTGATGCTAATGGGGAGCGCCATTCGAGATCTGATTCTGTCACTAGCTCTTACATGGCCTCTCAAACCAGCATGGACTTTAATACATATGGAATGCAAAGCCCCAGCAGATACCAAAGGGATTCCAGTAGCATTGAAGCTAGTGCAAACAATCAAATTCTGACCTCCAATTGTACAGATGATCGAGCTGAAGTTAGACTGCCTAATGGTAGCGGGGCACAGGTGAGCATGAATAGTGCGTCTCAAGCCATCGATAATGAAGACACTGAATCTTTACAAGACAATGGAAACGGATTGAAATCAAGAAATTCTCTGCCTTCTGGTAACCCTAATCAAATTGAGGCTGAATGGATTGAACAATACGAGCCTGGAGTGTATATTACCCTAATGGCTCTTCGAGATGGCACTAGAGATCTCAAACGAGTTCGCTTCAGGTAATTGTCTTGATCACTTGGCTCGAGTGATTTTTCTCAACTTACTAATGATCTACCACAGTAGCATGGTCCATACACAGCAAAATCTTCTATATCAGGAACAACACCAGTGGAGAATAATCAATCCACCTTTATAATATTCAAATTTTTTATCTTGGAAAATTGGCTAGTGTTACCTATTTTTGATTAATCTGTTTTGTGCTTTAGATAACATTGCTTCCAATGATTCTGATATAATAGTTGGTTCTGTTGTAATTCAATCCGCAGTCGCAGAAGATTCGGGGAGCATCAAGCTGAGACTTGGTGGTCGGAGAACCGTGAAAAAGTTTACGAGAGATATAATGTTCGTGGTTCTGACAAGTCGTCAGTTACAGGCCATGCTGCTCGGAGGTCTGAAGGGGCTCTCTCTCCATCTTCCCAGATTTAGAATTTCATTAATAGGTCTGTTTTAGCAGTTTTTCTCTACGTTTTTAATACGTATGCTAGTCAAATTATTGGGGGGAGAGAGCCAGACCCTTCACTTCCGTTCTCACCCTATTCCACAAATTCCTCAGCCACTTTTTGTGTTACTTTTTGGTTCAGTCTTATTTCTTAGCGGGTTCACCATTTAACTTATTTGTTGTTGTATTGTAGTGTATATAATAGTATCAATCAATTATATTTGTTGCCCAACAGGACCCGCATTCTTGTCCCTTTTCTTTGTTTCTGTTTCTCACTTGGGCCTAAACTGATTCTAGTAACGTAGCCAAATGATGTGGTGTAGCGGATAGGGTTGTTCGTCGCTATCTAGTCGGGCTCGTATGGACACCTGATCGAAAATAAAAAAAAATGAAGAAATCCTAATAATATACAAAGCTAAAGAGAGCTGATGAAAATGAATTTTGGCAAGATGATTTCCTTCATCTTTTCGGATGAGTTGTGGAAACATAAGAGGGAATTTCTCGTTGAGAAGTATCATTGGTTTCTTGACGAATCGTCCCCGTTTATAGTTTTTGGCTAGCGACATTCTTTCTTAGCAAATTGTCTCGTATTTAACGTTTGATGATTAGCAAGTTAATTTTTTTTTAGCTTCAACATGAGTTTGGAGCTACGAACGTGGTCGAAATTTTGATGTGCTGCAGCCAGTGGATTTAGGCATTTAAAATTTACTCAATTATATTTTTAAAACAAGTGAGACAAATTTATTACTTTCGGCCTAAGTTCTTGATGTGCTGCAGCCAGTGGATTTAGGCATTTAAAGTTTACTCATTTATGTTTTTAAAAGGAAAAAATACATAAAAGTAGCATAAGTATTAAATTACAAAAAATAGTAACACTTTTATCAAATTACATTTTGTAGCATATGTATTTGTATGTATTTATATTTTTGTAGCAGCAGTTTGCAAAAATACAAAATACATATAGATCATAAGGGCAGTAAAAATCATATGTATTTGTATTTTTGTAGCAACAGTTTGCAAAAATACAAAATACAACTTGCTATATTATGTAATTATGAAACTGTTGCTATGAAACTCATAATTAAGGGGATAAGTATGCTATTTCTGAATTTTGCCCTTTCTAAAACAAGTGAGAAAATTTATTACTTTCGGCCTTAGTTCCTTATCTTCTTGGCTTCGTGGTCTAAATTATAATTAATTAAAAATTAGATAAACAAAGAGAAAAGATCAGCCCTTCAGTAAAAGAACAGAAAAAGAGCAGTCAAAATATTCTTTAGGAGCTATGGCTTTAGCAAAATTTTTACCAAAAATTATATATATACAAAAGGTAATTTTACTTTATTACATAAAATCCTATATTGGGAAAAAAATTACAAAAATTTCAAAATAATTACTTAAATCCCTACCTTTTTTACTTTCTCTCTCCTATCCATACATCCCAAATACGTGGTCTTTTGCTCTATATTGTGTTCGATATTTTCTCCATTATTGAACTCCATATTTCACGCCTAAATTCAGAAATACCGCATTTTGCTTCATTATTGTTTTCCGTTTTTTGCTCCTTATCTCAGCTCCTTTATTTACGCCTTGAATCAAGCTTACGTGATCAAGTGAGTTTCAAATTTTTTCAGTTATCAACCATTAACTGAACAAAGTTCACCCTCTTCATTTAATTTTAAGTTTTTTTTTCAACTTTACCAAATCAAATTTGGATTCGAATTATTCTTTGTTGCATGTCGGTACTTATCAAAGTATCTGCTTTTGTTAGTCAATACCATTGTGAAAGTTGATTTTTTTTTTATATTTTTTCATAATTTTCAAAGTCAGATCTTTGCTTTATTTGCTTTTTTTTTTTTTTAAATTGGTTAGACAGTAAAGTATAAATTTTGCAATGGAATTTGGTCCTAACTTTAGTTTAGGACTTAGGCAGTTAGATCCTCAAGAACAAACCATTTTCGTTGATGATTTCGTTCCTGGTTCTTTTGATTATGAAGAACCCAATTTCGCAGAGAACCGTTCGAAGCACCGAAACGACTCAGTAACAATGAAGAAATTGAGGGAAGTTTTCGGTTCAAGTTCAAACGAGAAAGTTCCAAAATCGTCAAGTAAGAAAAAGGTTGATGATTCTGGACAACCATGTCTACCGAAGGTATAGTTATCATTAAAATATGTATTAGCAGCACTATTCTATATATAAGATTTCATTATACAGTGTTAAGATTATATAGTGAATTGTATAAGGTGTTCGTATACATGTGAAACAGTATTAGATTATATTTATTACTTGTATAAGGTTTACACATACACGTGAAACTGTTGTATGAGATTGTCTTTTATTTGTTTTGGCAGTATGCTTCTATGTATAAGATTTCATTATACACGTATTAACACTATATTATTAATTGTATAAGGTTTACACGTACATGTGAAACTGTTGTATCAGGTTGCATTTTTTTGTTTTGTCTTTCTGCTTCTATGTATTAGATTTCATAATACATTGGTTCAGATATGTACTGATTTGTATAAGGTTCACACATACATGTGAAACTGTTGTATCAGGTTGCATTTTTTTTTTGTTTTGGCTTTATACTTCTATGTATAAGAATTCATTATACATTTGTTCAGATTATGTTCTGATTTGTATAAGGTGTACACATACATGTGTAACTATATAAGATTATATTAAGACAAGCTTGGTCAGCGCACTCAACTTCTCAATCAACACCCATTTGATGTTGACTATGTGCAAAACATACCTCAGCAAATATCTGCTAGTCTGTAAGTGCTCTTATTTTTTTTTTTTTTAACTTTATAAGACGTATAAACATGTAATAATATTTTTAACGGCTTGTTAAATAATAGTATTATTTTATTTTCAGGGACTGTGATATTTTTGTTGCTGCTTATGTAGAAATATTAAGTGAAGGACTAGAAGTGCCTTCAATTGAATTTGACGTACAAGACCAATGTGTACGCTACAAATCTTTACTCTGAAATTACGGGGTCAGAAAGGCAATTGAAGGATACACAAGTGATAATGACGATCCTCCGCGTCCAAGGAATAATTATGTTCCGACAATTGATGAAATTGCCATAGTCACTTTAGAGTAGCACAGTTCTTAAACGTTCATCGTGAAAATATTTATATTATTCTTTTATGTATTGGAGGTTAAACAATTACAACAATCGTGAGTCTCTGATGTTGGTGATGATTATACTTGTTGCTCTATTGAAACTGCTTATACATACATATGTTATGTATTTTTAGCAGCGTCATTTAATAGGTTCATGTTTCTTTTTAATTCAGTTTTTTGCAATGATGTTTGCTATGGTATTTCTCATACCTTTCAATATATTGCTATGATATTTCTCATGAACTATATTATTTAATTCAGGTTCATGAACTTAAAATTATATTGCTATGGTATTTCTCATACCTTTCATTATAAAAAATGAATTACACTAACTAATGTATAAAAGATTATATAATAACATTACACATTACTTCTGTTGATATACAGTGAATTACATGTATAAGGAACCCTCATTCTTAAATGTTAATACTATTATGATTGAAAAAAGCAGTATACTTAAACAACTATATATGAAACATCTTATACATTAAGTAATAATACCATACATTATCTATACCATTATAGAATTAAATACATGTATAATGCATCCTCATACATTGTAATTTATATTGCTACGTGTAAACAAATTTTGTACTGATCTCATTATACATTTGTTCAGACTATGTACTGATTTCATTATACATTTGTTCAGATTATATTATTACTAGTATAAGGTTTGCACATACATGTAAAAATATTGTATTAGGTTGTCTTTTATTTGTTTTGGCTGTATGCTACTATGTATAAGTTTTATTATGCATATATTAACATTGCAAAACTATTGTATAAGGTATACACATATGTGTGAAACTGTTGTATCAGGTTGCATGTGTTTTTATTTTAGCTTTCAGCTTCTATGTATAAGATTTCATTATACATTTGTTCAGATTATGTACTGATTTGAAATCTTAACATAGAAGCATATTGCCTAAACAGATAAAAGACAATCTCATACAACAGTTAAACATGTATGTGTTAACCTTATACAAGTAATAATATAATGCATCCTCATATATTATAATTAATACCGCTACTTTTAAATAAATTTTATTATATATGCAAGCAACTATGTATGAGTCAGCTTATACATAAGTATGCACGATAGTTTAATCTTAACACTTAACCAAACAATTATCATATTTCATACCTCGAATATTTTAAATAATTTTTTAAGTATAACATAGGTAACATAATACATTTCATATATGATTATAACATATGTACCTTTCATCATTCATACTGAGTATATAATGAAATACAATTAGAACCAATTCTCAAAATCAAAGGTATGAGAATTGAATTCCGCAACATATGTTAAAACTAGTAACTCCGTCAAAGGTATGTACTGTAATACTGCAAATCATAATTATTCAATCAAAATAAAAACACGAAATACCAATTACAAACTATAAATTAGAAATGAACCAGAAATAACAATTTCAAATAAAGTCATAATAGTTTTCCAGATTGTTTGCAGGTATACTGTAAACTAGTTATTCAAAAAAAAAAAGGGTCATCATTTTGATAATGAAATTATCTTGTCCACATTTCCTTTGAGAAAAAATTGCAGGTACGTCGGTTGTGACCTGCACGTCGGAGACGAATTACCTTCAACGATGTACTTTAATTCAATTTTTTTTAACTTTCATTGATATTTAACTCCGTGGCAATAGTCAAGATCAATTTCAAGAATGTTACACTTTCTGAAACAACAATACCATCACTCAATATCCTTATTGGACTTGTCGAAAGTTGAAATACACAGCGAAAAATTTACAAATTCTAAAAAAATTTTCTTCAACTCAATGTACACACTCACTCTATTGTCATTTCTTATGATCATTGGAGAGGAATTACCTTCAACAATGTATTTTACTTCAATTCTTTTACGAACTTCATCAATATTCAATTCCGTCGTAATTGTCGCAATCAATTTCAAGAACGTAATACTTTCTGAAACAATAATTCCTTCACTTTTGTATTGTTGATAAAGAATTTTGGACTCTCAAATACCCGAATGACGCAACAATATGGGGGTATTCATATTGATTTTTGGATAAGAGAAGAAACTAGTTGTTGACTTTTTTTAGATCGTAATGCAACAAAAAAGAAAATTAATAGTGATGTTTAAGATATTTTTTGAATTTGAATTTCAGTTACTATAGTTAATAATACACCACATAATGATAGGTAATTAGTGACGTTAATTAAGTAATAAAAAGATAGTATCTAATTTCTCTTTCCATAAATATAGACTAATCAGTTTTCTCATACATTTCAGCAATGTATGAGGGTCCACGACATGTATAAGTATTTTTACCAAAATCGAGAGAGAGAAAGACAACCGGTATTTTGTGTAATTACTTTCATTATGGAAGAGATTTATGTGGTTCATACAAAATTTTATGATAGGTGAGGCACACCATTAATTGCATGAGGATTTATTTAATGAATTAAATATTGTGGATCCCACTCAATCTGCTAACTTTTCCTTTTCTCTTCCCCTCTACCTTCTATTCATCCTCACTCTTCCGAGTCCTTGATGACATGTAAGTTTTTATTTTCTTTGTTTGTTTACATGAGTCATTATTTTTCTTCTCATGTATTTTATTTCGTTTCTCTCTTATAGTTTTGATCTTCATTTGTCAAACAAATTTTATCTTCTTCGGCTTTTTCCTGGTTTATGTTCTTTTGGTTACACCCTTGATCCATCTTTATTTGTTTATTTTTCTATTGGTACAACATTAAGAAGCAGTAAATGATAAAAGTAAACTTTTTACATCATATTACCTTTGAACATAATAAATTTAATGCTTTGAAAAATGTATTAGATAATGACTCATATTTAAGTAAAATATGTAGACATAGATAAATTATTCATTGATTTTATAAACTGAAAAAATATTGTCCAACACTTTAAAACGAGATAACTATATGGCTTAACAAACATAGACTTCTAATTACCCTATTTAGCCTAGGTTTTAATTAATTACAATCTATAGCCCCCTTCTTGCCTATTAATTATCCCTAATTATAATTCATAATCTTTCTCATTATTTTCTCTCTTTCTCTATTTTCTATTACTCTTTTTTTTCCTTTGTCAATTTTTTTCTTCAATTTTTCTTATTTTTTTTTTGTTATCTTTCTTTTTTCTTTTTCTTTTTTTTCTTTTCCTTTTCATTTTTTATCCTTTTTTTCTTTTTAATATTTTTCTCTATATTCTATTACTCTCCTTTTTTTATATTTTTTTCTTCATTTTTTCTCCTTTTTTTTCTCTCATTTTTTCTCCTTTGTTTTTCTTTTTCTTTTTTTCTCCTTTTCATTTGTGCAAACTAGCAAACACAAGTACAAGTGCGAAATATAAAACACAAATACAAATGCGAACTATAACATACAAATACAAGTGCGAATTATAAAATACAAATACAAATGCGAATTATAACATATAAATACAAGTGTGAATTATAAAATACAAATAGAAATGCGAACTATAACATACAAATGCAAGTGCGAACTATAAAATACAAATGCGAACGATCATTTGTACTTTTTAATTATTGAAAAGGAACGATTGATTTTTTCTTTCTACGAATACTTATTTGTATTTATTGATACAAATAAATACAATTCAAATTTTTGTACAAATACAATATATACAAATACATATTGTGTGTGTATTTGTAAAATTATTTATTTCATTTGTTTGTAATTGTATTTGTATCAAGTGATATTTGATTATTTACAAATACGAATGACAATACATACAAATACAAAATGGTACATTTGTATCAAATGATACATTACATATTTATATATTTTAGAATAAAAAAAATATAATTAATGCATTTACTTATTTGTATACAAATGATAAATTGTACATAGTTTCGACTAAATAAAATATGCAATCAACTTACAAATACAAATATAAAATAATTCTTTAAAAATATAAAGGCATTTCCAAAAATAGAATATAAATACAAATATAATCAAAATATAATCTAAATATAAAAACACAATACCACAATATAAATATAATCCAATATAATGTGCAGTCAATTATAAAATACAAATACAAAATATTTTTTTAAAATACAAGTGCGAATTATATAAAATATAAATGATGGTGCGAACTAACAAATACAAATACAAGTGCGAACTATAAAATATAAATACAAATGCGAACTACAAAATACAAATACAAGCGTGAACTTTAAAATACAAATACAAATACAGTTGTATCAATGAATACAAAAATATAAATGACGGTGTGACTACAAATACGATAAATAATTGTGGTATTTATGTTATCACCCATGACTTGTGCTCTGGTAGTCATATTTTTAAAAAAATTTAAAAGTATAAAACAAAACAAAAAAAACGATAAAGAAAATAAGTATAAAAAAGAAAAAGAAATCAAAGAAGAAAAGAAAAGAAGAAAGAAAAATAGAAGTTAGAGATAGAAGAGAGAAAAAAAGAAAAAAAGAAAAAACAAACAAAAAGAAAGAAACGAAAAAAATAAAAATAAGAAAAAATAGAAAAAAGATGAAGAAAAACTTGGAAAAAGAAAAAAAATGATAGTATTTTTGGCGAGACTAAATATGCAGTGTATTTATATTTTTTATGAACACAGACTACTGAGTAAAAGTGAATACAATGACTGAGAATTGAATACAACGGCTATAAATGGTAAATATATAAAGTATGGCTATGAAAGGTGAGTTTTGTGCCAAACTTTTGCTATTTCTAAAATTTCTCCCTTTTAAAATAGAAAAATGGACAAGTAAAGATGAACGCAGAAAGAAATATTTTAGACCTTCATAACTTAAATTTTTTAATGATAAGTGCAATACCAATGTACCAACATTAAATTTCTATATTACAAATAACAAAATAAAAGAATATTGTGTATCATAAAATTTATATATATTACTTAATTTTGTAAAAGAGATTTTTTTTTTTTAATTTGATTTAATTTTTCATAAATACCTTTATCAACAAATATACCCTTTTGCATTTCACTATTTTCACGGACACACCTTAGTTGAAACAAAAAGAAAGATTCAGAGAGCTGGGAAAGTATACGTGAGACAGGAAGATTAAGATATTTTCTCTGTTACATTTTTACTTGATTTCTTGACTTTTCTCATTCCTTAAAAAAAGATTAAAGATGTAATATTAAACTAACTTTATTAATGATATTTTCAAATTCTAAATTTGACTACTACTCTTTCCGTCCAACAATGTCACTATACTAATATGTCCAACAGTATTTGTACAGTTTGAAAAATTAATGAATAATTTATTTATTTTTGCTCATTTTATTCCTGGTATTAATACTATTCATTATCCAATACATTTTTCAAAATAATGAATTAATTATATTCAAAGAGTGATACTGTAAAATTATCTCTATTATTTATTGTTTCTTAATATGTTTGTCAAGTTAATAGTGGACAAATATTATCGGACTGAGAGAGCACTTTATGATTACTTATTTAATGCTAATGATAATACTCCCTCCGTTTCTTATTAGTTGACCCTTATGAACTTGACACACTCATTAAGAAATCAATAAATAGAAATGTATTTACATATTTACCCTTTCGTGTCTTTTAAAGTGTAATAATTAATGCAATGATTAAACATTAAAATTTTGTACATATTACTCTATCCCATGCATTACATCTAGAAGATTGAGTATTTATAATTGAAACTAGTAATAATCATTTAATTTTGATTTTGAAAAATGAGATTATTTATGTACCATTCAACGATTTTTAAAACTGTGGATGTATTTAGTATTCCTATCAAGGGTAAAATGGAAAACATATGTATAAAATACTCTTGATTTTAGAACTTGGACAACTAAAATGAAACAAATATTTTTAGAAAGAAGGCCAACTAATACGAAATGAAGGGAGTATAAAAAAAAACCTCCTGATTTACAAAAATAGATAAGTAAACCGAAATATCTATTTTTACATAGGAATCAAGTAAAACAAAATGGAAAGAGTATAAAAGAGAAAAGTATTTTTAAGAAAAAGAGAAAGATATAAAGTAACCATTAAAATTGTATTGAATTTACCAAAAAATACTTAAAATTTACAGGTGTCCTATGACCTCATTTTACTTATTTAAAATAATATAAATTTCATATTTTGAACTTACATAGACCTTGTATGTTTTACACTTGTTTGGAGCACGCGAAGAGCCCCAAAACTATTTCTGTATTTCATTAAAATCTTTTCTTTTGTTTTTCATTCTTTCTTTCTCCATTTCTTTATTTTTTTATTTTTATTTGCAAATTTCTCTTTCTTGTTTCTTCTTCAACCATGTCACTTCCACAATATTTCACCATAACTCTTCTACTTCCCCCCACCTCCTATCACCACCACATCTCCCCCCTTTTAATTCCCCCTTCTTTCTTTCGTTTCGTATTCATAGGCACAACATTTCACAAACCAACATTCATATATGAGACGGATTTGTGGCTTTTTACCATAACTCTTCTTTATTTTTTTGTTTTTTGTCAATTTTTTTTTAAATAGTTCAAAAAAGTTAATATTTGCATTTAGTAGCTTGATTCAATGGTGATATTTTCTTTCATGTTCTTTTTCTATTCTTCGGTATTCACATTTCATGGATTTAGTGTGGATCATTACAATTCTTGATTTTTAATTGGGTGGCAAGTTAGATTTTCATATTTTGATTTGATTTTCGATGGATTTGGTGATGATTTCAAATGATTTTAATTTAGTGATAGCTTGATCTTATTTTTGATGGAGGTGGTGTTTACAAGGTTTATTGTTGGAGAAGAAGGGTAATAACAATAAAAAATAGAAAGAAAAATAAAAATATAAATGAAAATAGTGAATAAAAAAAGAAAAAAGAAAGCAAAGAAAAATAAGATGTAAACGAAAATATTGAAAATATAAAAGAAAATGATTTGGCACAATCTTATTGGTGCGTGTCATGCACTGAATTTCTTAAAAGTGGTGGTGACCACAAAATGTGATATTTATACTATTTTAAATTAGTAAAAGGAGGTCATAGGATACCCGCAAATTTTAGGTGTCCTTTTGCAAATTCAAGACAATTTTAATGGTTACTTTATGTCTTTAGAAAGACAAGAGGTAAAATAGTGAGGGTTATTTTCAAATATAGACCTAAATTAGGGTGACTTTTAAATTTTATCCCCAAATAAAAAGGCTTTGTTAAAATAGCCTTTACTTGTTAAGTCATATTTTTTTGGACAAAAATATCCTCCTGCAAAATATTCTCGGTTAAATCTCTTTCTTCCTCTCTTTCTTCCAAATTCCAGAATCGACCTCCAAAATATTGCTGTTAAATCTCTTTCTTCTAAATTCGATAATCGAATTTCAAACATTCGCAGAATCGACTTTAGCCGTAAGATTTCCTCAGGTATGAATTTCATCATCAAAATTCATTGTGGTAATCTTAGCTTAATGATGCATTGTGGTAATTTTAGCTCGTTATATAATTAACATATTTATTTGATTTTGAGGAGGTGAACGTAAGCTGAACTTGAAATATGCTGTTGTTGTAGTAACATATTTACCATTGAGGAATTTCATCGAACAGGTTGTGGGGAGTTTGTTATTGCACTTATAATTGTGTTTGAGTAGTTGCGGGGGGTTGGTCTTGGAGAAAAAGACCGTTAATATGGGAGTTAACGTTGATCGCAATATATTTTGGGAAGGCCAAACGTATAAGGTCAAGGTAGGCTAAGAAATTAGTTCCAAATATTTTAAACTAGTGGTATAATTAGCATTAGAAGATGATGAGAAATTATGTCGAACAGGTTGTGGGAAGTTTGTTATTGCGATTATAATTGTGTTTGAGTAGTTGCGAGGGTTTGTTCTTGGAGGGAAAGACTGTGTTTTCCATCTCGAATGAATCCAACCTATGTTTTAGAGATTAAAGAAGCACTAACTTGTTGATTCTAAGAGAAAACACTTTAGCTATTAGCTTGTATAACATAGAGCAACAGGCAGTGGGTTTAAACTCTCTAATGGTAGTAAGATTTGGCACTTTAGGTAACAAGATTACTATTATACAACTTTTCAGTGTTAAAAAAAATTCTTCATTGTTGAACACGCATCATATTTAATCCTTCATCTTTTGTTAACTACAGTAGTATTGGTTAGTGCACACTCCATTAAATATTGGTAAAAAGTAATAATCTCATGCTTAATATCCTCAGGATCAGCCAATTTAACACTATTTAAAGAAATAAGCTCCACTATCTGCTTCTTATTACTTTTTTTCTTTCATAGCTGCACTAAAATACATGGGCTTTGAATTACCTAGCTTATACACAAAGCCCTGAATTTTTATTGTAACATGCTCTCTTCAATATTTCTCCACTTCTCAATAATAGTCAGTACATCGTTCTCTTTCATGGCCATACTATCACCGTATTGAGTTGATAAACTATGTTGTATCACTTGCAACCTATCTCTGAAGTAAACAACCCTTTCAGAATCATCCCTATAGTATGTGTTATTCAGTAGTTTCAAGTGCGATTTTAGCATCTTCAGATTTTGCTGTATATTTCAAGTTATGACCCATGGGCAAGAGTTGACACTGCCTTAGTCTGTAATGATTTGGAAGATAACCTATAACTTTTGCCCCAGATGCAAGACTGAGATAGTTATGCCCCATGGGCAAGAGTTGACACTGCCATAGTCTGTAATGATTTGGCAGATGACCTATAACTCTTGCCCTAGAGGCAAGACTTTGACAGTTATGCCCCACAGGTAATAGTTGACTAAGACTTACTCTTTAATGATTTTACTTGTTCAAGATATATATTCTAAATTAAATTGTTACTAATCTTTTGTTGTTTCATTTTTCACAAGGGTTGTGCTTGGAATGGATGGAAAAGAAATGAGTATTGAGTAATACAATATGGGACAATCAATTGAAATTATTGATAGAAATAATGAGTTACAGGTTATCGAATCAATAGTGGAGGCTGCAATAGCTGAAAAATGGGGCAGCCATCCAAGATTGAGAGGGTACGACAAAAAAAAGAGAGGATACTTGATGTCGAGACTACTCTCTTGTGATACAATGCCTCTTTGAATAAGGTAAATGTCAAGTAGATATTCATTGACAAACAAAATATAATGACGTTCATGTCAAACATTGCAATTACACACAACATCCAATTTAAGGTTATCAAATCAAGCACAACAAGATATTCACTGGAATGTTTGGACGACAACTGTGTGTGGTGGTTTCATGCCTTGAAGATTGCAATTCTTTGCTCTTTCAGGTTACTTGTAATACCCCAAACTTTCTTTAAGTTAAATCTAGTCTCCAAAATAGTTAGTGATGACTTCCTAAATGATTAATGTTTAAATAAATAGAATTTCCCCAATTTTGACTTTTTATAATGTTGGAAATTGAATTAGTTTTCCAACGATACCAATTTCGTCCAAATTCAATATCAGAGTAAAAAGTTATGGACGTTTTACAGAGGACTGCTGGAACTGCTCAGAAGCGACGGTCAGGCCGATGGACCGTCGAGCTAGCGACAGACCATCATTCAAACCATCGCAGGCGAGACAGTAAGTCAACCTTCTGGCTAAGGTGTAACAGACAGGTTGATGGAACGTTGAGCTTGCGATAGACCGTCGCCTAAGCCGTCGCTACTAAGGCAATGAGTCCCTATTTTGGCCCAAGTACGACGGTCAGAATGACGGACCGTCAAGCCAGCGATAGACCGTTGCACGAGCCGTCGCAGATCCCGTTCAATAATTTTTAAGTCATTTTTAAAAGGGTATTTGGGTTTTTTTCCACCCGTTTTAACCCCTAACTATACCAGACCATAGCTCATTACTTCATTATTCATTCACAACACCAAATTAGGGTTCCCCTCAAAGATCAATCCCCAAGAACAAGAAACCCTAGGTGCTTAATTCCAAGTCAAGAATTCAAGCTCTCCTCCACTAATCTTTAAGAAATCATCCACCCAGGTATGTCAAGTGTTGATTCATGGGTTCCTTTCACCCATGAAGCTCAAAAAACCCTATTTGAACTATTAACTTTGGATTTTATGGTATGAATTGAAATATATCCATGTTCATGTTGTTGTTTGATTTCCCAGTTAAAGTCTTTCATGATTATCATGAAAATATATTAGCATATGATTAAAGTTCTTGCATTAGAAGTATAAAATATTGCTATGATGTATTATTTCAATATTCATACCTAAGCCTAAATATATGCATGCAATGTGTTTGATAAAATGCCTAAAGAATAAGAAGCATTCTTTAGGACTCAATTATGACCAAATAGATGAACCCATGCTATGCCCTTATATTCAAAATGACTTCCATGTTATTGTTATGCATTGAAATTATTCGATGAATTGTTCTATGAAATTATGACATGTTTATATTCTTTCCTATTCATGTACCAAACCATGACTATCAAGTGCCTCATGAAATTCCCCAATGGATGTATTACGAATTATTGACTATGGTCATGTGTCAAGAAGTGTCATGTCTTGTCAGTTTCATGCTATCGAGTCCTGGGGTACTTATACATGGAAATTTAGCCTTGTGCCTAGATTCAGTGTCATGTTATCAAGATACTCTCAGTAAAGCCATGATCCATAGAACTCAGTCAGTCATGTGACTCAGGAAAACTCAGTAAACTTAGTAATCCCAGTAATCTCAGAAAGCTCAGTAATTTAGTAATCTCAGTAGTATTCTGTCAGTCAACAAAACTTAATGAACTCAGTCCAGATCAGTTAAGTTGATCATAGTTAGTGTCTATTCAGATGGGAGTAGGATTTAGCACCGAGTAAACCCAAGGATGAGAACTTACCTGCCAGTAGAGGGTGTGATTCGTAGAAGTAATCCTTGCATTCCAAAACTACGTAGCCAGTGTAGGTTGAGATATCTAACCTGCCAGTTGAGGGCTGATGAGGTGGCTTACCTGCCAGTTGAGGGTTCCCACCATTCTCATTTGAGTACCTGCCAGTTGAGGGTCACTCACAGTTTGTTTATAGATTGGACCCCAATTTAGCTATATTGCTTTATTTGGAGCATGTCGGTTAGATTATTACTTCCCAAAGTTACAGTCTCAATCTCAATAAAAGAACTCAGATAGTTCTTTAGAATCTAGGACTGTTAGATACAGTCAACTCAGAACTGTATGGAACTCAGCTGGTTCTATCAGAACCTAGACTTCAGATACAGTCGCTCAGTACCAGTTATATCAGTTATCAGTAACTCATGTTATCAGTAATCAGACTTAGTAGTCAGTATCATCACGAACTCAGTTACAATCACTTATTTATGTATGCATACTCTCATTTATGTTATATAGTCAGTTAGCATTGTTTATACATTTGAACCATTTGCATTCAGCCTACCTCACTTGCATACCAGTACATTCAATCACACTGACGTATTTGCGCTATGGTGTTTTATACTATAGGTTCAGAAGCACGAGCTCCAGAGCATCAGTAGCATTCCAGTCTCAGCAGTCAGAGTTGGAAGTGGGTCCTCATCCTCCGAAGACATGATCATTACTTTATTATTTCATTACTTAGTTTATTTCAGTAGTTGGAGTTAGTTGGGGACATGTCCCATCAACTCCTTATTCAGACAGTTAGAGGCTTTTCAGATTATCATGTTTAGATAGTTTATTTAAGTTGTTTTAGGTATTTCATACCCCATTCAGATGTCATGGTTTATCAGTTACGTTTCAGTATTGAACCTTATGGCCTATCAACCTTTATTTTTGCATTTATATACTTATATCATGCAGTGTTCTGGTACAGATATCAGTCATGGGTTAGTTTATATTCCTCCGGGGTCATGGGCACCGTGTAGAATTTAGGGTGTTAGATTCGAGACGTTACAAACTTGGTATCAGTGTCTAAGGTTCAATCGAGTCCTAGGAAGTCTGAAAGCCGCATCTAGTAGAGTCTTGTACATGGGTGTATTGCGTGCCACATTTATGTACAGGAGGCTATGAGGTGTTTTAGGAATAGTTTCCCTTCTTTTAGTATTCATGTCGTGCCAGTGAGCATAATCTTAAGTTAATCTCTCAGTCTAATACTTTTCTCTTCCATTTACAGAACATGGCCCCCAAAAATAGAACTGGAAATCAGTCAACCCCTCGGCCTGAAGATCCTTTGGGCGAACATGTCTCTCATGCAGAGTTTAGAGCTGCATTCACTACTCTTGCTCAGTCAGTTAATGCTCAAAATGAACGACCAACTGTCGTTCCGGCCAATTCAGCTGCTGCTAGGATTCAGGACTTCACCCGAATGAACCCTTCATCCCTTTTTGGGTCTAAGTCAAATGAGGACCCTCAGGAATTTCCTGACTAGGTTCAGAAGGTTATAGACATCATGGGGGTATCAGCTGTTGAGAGTGCTGAGCTAGTTGAATATCAATTACAGGATATTTCTCACACTTGGTTCAAACAGTGGAATCAGAGAGGTCAGTTGATGTAGAATCCATTGAGTGGGAGGAGTTTGTCGCCAGATTCTTAGATAAATTCTTTCCCCTAGATCTAAGAGAAGCTAAGGTGTTAGAATTTATCAACCTCTGGCAGGGCAACATGACAGTGAAAGAGTATTCTCTTAAGTTTACTTAATTAGCCAGATATTTTCCTTATGTGGTTGCAAATAGCAGGGCCAAGATGAGTAAGTTTGTCTCTGGGGTGAATGATAATGTGGTCAATAAGTGCAGGTCCGCGATATTGAATAATGATATGAACATAGCCAGGCTTATGACCCATTCTCATAATAGAAGAGCAATATATAAAGATGAGGGAGAAGTAGAATAAGAGAGCAAGGACAGGTAGTTTCAACTTTGCTTAGCCTAAGTCAGAGGGAGGAAACAGTTCTCAGTTTTATTCTAAGTCATCAGTCCCAACTCCTTCTTCAGCCAGTGCTTCTGCTTGGTAATAGAGATAGGGCACCAGGCTTTAAGTCTCAAGGCAGTGTTAGTAATGCCTAAACTAATTCTCTTTGTTAGACTTGTGGCGAACACCATCAGGGTATTTGCAGAGCTAAAAGCAATATTTGCTTCGGATGTGGCAAGCCAGGCCACAAAGTTAGAGATTATCCTCAAACAGGTTCCTAGGGTCAGCATAACTGTTCCTCAGCTCATTTCGATCGTCGAACCAGTAAGGTGCCATCTCCAGTACTACTAGTGGGTAGCACCCAAATTGACTTTATGCTTTCCAGTCCTAGCAAGATCAAGAAAATTCTCCTGATGTGATTACTGGTACGTTACAGATCTTTCATGTGTATGTTTACGCTTTGCTAGATCCAGAAGCTTCTTTGTCTTTTGTTACTCCTTATATAGCTGTTGATTTCGGAGTCAGTCTCGAAATTCTAGTAGAGCCCTTCTCAGTATCTACCCCAGTGGGTAAAACTATCATAGACCGACGGGTATACAGGAACTGTCCAGTTATGGTATCTCAAAAAATCATTTCAGCAGACTTAGTCGAATTAGAGATGACTAATTTTGATGTCATTCTCGGCATGGATTGGCTTCATTCCTTTTATGACACAATTGACTGCAGAAACAGAGTTGTCCAATTTCAGTTTTTGAATGAACCTATCCTAGAGTGGAGTGGTAGTACTTCAGTTTTCAAACGTCAGCTTGTTTCCTACCTTCAAGCAAGGAAAATGTTATCTAAAGGATGTTTCTATCATCTTGTTCGAGTTAAGAACACTAGTTCTGAAACTCCCAGGCTTGATTCAGTCCCAGTCGTGAATAAATATTCAGATATTTTTCCCAAAGATCTTCCACGAATTTCTTCCAAAAGGGAAATAGACTTCGGCATTGATCTCTTTCTACATACCCAGCCTATATCTATTTTGCCATATAGAATGGCACCAACAGAACTCAGAGAATTGAAATAGCAGTTGAAGGATCTCTTAGATAAGGGATTCATCAGACCCAACGTGTCCCCATGAGGCGCACCAGTCTTATTTGTATGCAAGAAAAATGGTTCTCTCAGGATATGCATTGATTATCGTCAGCTCAATAAAGTCACGGTCAAGAACAAGTATCCTCTTTCCAAAATTGATGATTTTTCTGACCAACTTCAGGGTGCTAGTTATTTCTCTAATATAGACCTCAGATTCGGCTACCATCAGCTCAGAGTCAGAGAATGTGACATTCTGAATATAGCTTTCTGTACTCGGTATGGTCACTTCAAATTCTTGGTTATGTCCTTTGGTCTTACTAATCTCCCAACCGCTTTCATGGACTTGATGAACCACGTGTTCAAGCAGTACTTGGACATATTCGTCATAGTCTTGATAGATGATATCCTTGTCTATTCCCGCAGTGAGCGGGATCATGCAGACCATCTCAGAATCGTACTTTAGACTCTCAGAGATCATCAGATATTTGCCAAATTTAGTAAGTGTAATTTTTGGCTAAGTTAGTAGCATTCTTTGGTCATATCATTTCCGGTGATGGCATTAGAGTAGATCCTCAAAAGACTGAAACGGTAAGAAACTGGCCCAGACCTGTCTCTCCATCAGACATCAGGAGTTTCTTGGGTTTGGATGGATATTACAGACGGTTTGTGGAGGGATTTTATTCTATTACATCCCCTATGTCTAGATTGACTCAGAAGAAGGTCAAGTTTCTGTGGTCAGATCCTTGCGAGAAGAGTTTTCAGGAGTTGAAGACTCGACTTGCCTCAACTCCCATTTTGGATCTTCCAGATGGTTCAAAGGGGTTCATAGTGTATTGTGATGCATCCAGAGTTGGTTTGGGTTGTGTTCTCATATAGCATGTTAAGGTCATAGCCTACGCCTCCAGACAACTTAAACCCCATGAGAAAAATTATCCTATTTATGATCTTGAGTTAGCAGTCATAGTCTTTGCCTTGAAGATTTGGAGGCATTATCTATATGGAGTTCATGTAGATGTTTTCACAGATCATAAGAGCCTTCAATATGTCTTTTCTCAGAAAGATCTCAATCTTCATTAGAGGAGGTGGTTAGAGCTCTTGAAAGATTATTACATGAGTGTCCTTTATCATTCAGGCAAGGCCAACGTAGTGGACGACGCTCTCAGTAGATTGTCCATGGGTAGTGTTGCTCATGTTGAGGACAGTAAGAAAAAGTTAGCTCAGAAAGTCCATCAGCTTGCTAGACTAGGCGCCCGCTTAGTAGATTCAGTAGAAGGTAGTATATAGGTTCAGAATAGTTCAGAATCATCTCTAGTATCCGAGGTAAAAGAAAAGCAAGATAGAGAACCTAGTCTAGTCAAGTTAAAAGAGTCAGTCAAGGATCAGAAGGTAGAGGTTTTCTCCCAAGAGGGAGATGGTGTTCTGCATTGTCAGTGTCGTCTGTGTGTCCCTGGTGTAGATGACTTGAGGTAGCGAATTCTTGCAGAAGCGCATGGTGTGCACTACTCTATTCATCCAGGGGCTACTAAGATGTACCATGACTTATGGGAGATCTATTGGTGGAGTGGGATGAAGAGATATGTTGCAGATTTCATGGCTATATGCTCTACATGTCAGCAGGTTAAGATTGAGCATCAGAAGCCTAGTGGGTCCATACAAGAGTTCAGTATTACTACTTAGAAGTGGGAAGAAGTGAACATGGACTTTGTGATGGGTTTGCCTTGTACTCATCGCCAGCATGATTTAGTTTGGGTCATTGTAGACAGGATGACCAAATCAACTCATTTTCTTCTAATCCATACCTTTTATTCATCCGAGGATTATGCCAAACTCTATACCAGAGATTTGGTCAGATTACACGGTGTTCCATTATCTATTATCTCAGATAGAGATACCCAGTTCACCTCTCTTTTCTAGAAAGCGTTCCAAAAGGGTATTGGTACCCAAGTTCATCTCAGTATAACCTTTCATCCTTAGATAGATGGTCAAGTAGAAAGGACCATTCAGACTTTAGAAAATATGCTGCGAGCTTGTGCAATTGGTTTCAAGGGTAGTTGGGATGACCACTTACCCTTGATTGAGTTTGCATACAACAACTATCATTCTAGTATTTGGATGGCTCCATTCAAAGCTATCTATGGTAGGAGGTGAAGATCTCCAATCGGTTGATTCGAAGTTAGCGAGGCCTCAGTTATAGGGCCAGACTTAGTATTCGATGCCTTAGAAAAATTCCAGTTGATCAGAGAAAGACTCCGGGATTCTCAAAGTCGATAGAAGTCTTATGCAGATGTATGCAGAAAGGATCTCAAGTTCGAGATTGGTGACTATGTTTATCTAAATATCTCTTCTATGAAGGGAGTGAAGAGATTCGGCAAGAAAGGAAAACTCAGTCCCCGATATGTCGGTCCCTTCAAAATTCTCAGTCGCTTTGGCAAGGTAGCTTATGAGCTCAAGTTTTCCATGTCTCTTTACTCAAGAAGTGCATAGGTGACCCATCAGTTGTAGTCCCTATAGAGGGCATTGATGTTCAGAGCAGCCTCTCTTATGAAGATATTCCAGTCAAAATCCTAGACTATCAGATTGAGGAACAAAGAAGTTCCTCTAGTCAAAGTTCTTTGGCGAAATCAGTCCATTGAGGGAGCTACTTGGGAAGCAGAAGTAGGCATACATACCAAGTATCCTCAACTCTTATCCACTAACTCATATCTAGATCAAGGTAACAGTTCTCCTTAAGCTATTCAGTTTCATGTTCAGGTTTCAGTTATAAGCTTGGAATCCATTTCATGTTCAGAATTCCATTATAAACTTGGTATTAAATACCATTGCATATTCAGTCATTCATTCATGTATCAGTTTAGTCAAGTAATCATGCATCAGATATGCTTTCTCATTATGAGAAACTCAGTTCCTTAAACACTCAGTCATGCATTAATGAATCAGTTACTCATGCATCAGATTTGCATGTTCAGTATGATATATATTCAGTTTACCAGTCATGTTAGTCATGGATTCATGTTTCAGTCATTTGTGTCCAGGTTGTGCTTCAGTCTATTATTTCTCCCATCTTAGTCAGTCGCATTTGAGGACAAATGTTTCTAAAGGGGAGATATTGTAATACCCCAAAATTTCTTTAAGTCGAATCTAGTCTTCAGAAGAGTTAGTGATGACTTCTTAAATGATTAATGTTTAAATTAGATAGAATTTCCCCAATTTTGACTTTTTATCATGTGGAAAATTGAATTAGCTTTCCAACGATACCAATTTCGTCCAAATCTAGTATCAGAGTAAAATGTTATAGACGTTTTACAGAGGACTATTGGAATTGCTCAAAAGAGATGGTTAGGCCGACGGACCGTCGAGCTAGCGACGAACCGTCGCCCAAACTGTTGCAGACGAGGCAGTAAGTCAACCTTCTAGATAAGGTGCGATGAGTAGGTTGACGAACCATCGAGCTTGCGATGGATCGTCGTCCAATTCATCGCAACTAAGGTAGTGAGTCCCTATTATGGCCCAAGTGCGATGGTCAGAACGACGGACCATCGTATGAGCCATCGCAGATCCCTTTCAGCAAATTTTAAGTTATTTTTAAAAGGGTATTTGGGTCTTTCCCCCCTGTTTTAACCCCTAATTATACCAGACCATAGATCATAACTTCATTATTCATTCATAACACCAAATTAGGGTTTTTCTCAAAGATCAATTCCAGAATAAGAAACCCTAGGTGCTTGATTCCAAGTTAAGAATTCAAGCTCTCCTTCACCAATCTTCAAGAAATCATCCACCCAGGTATGTCAAGTGTTGATTCATGGGTTCTTTTCACCCATGAAGCTCAAAAAACCCTATTTGAAATATTAACTTTAGATTTCATGGTGTGAATTGAAATATATCCATGTTCATGTTGTTGTTTGATTTCCCAGTTAAAGTCTTTCATGATTATCATGAAAATATGTTAGCATGTGGTTGAAGTTTTTGCATTGGAAGTATAAAATGTTGCTATGATGTATTATTTCAATACTCATGCCTAAGCCTAAATATATGCATGCAATGTGTTTGATAAAATGCCTAAAGAACAAGAAGCATGCTTTAGGACTCAATTATGACCAAATGGATGAACCCATGCATTACCCTTATGTTCAAAATGACTTCCATGTTATTGTTATGCATTAAAATTGTTTGATGGATTGTTCATGAGATTGTTCTATGAAATTATGAAATGTTTGTATGCTTTCCTATTCATGTACCAAACCAAGATAATCAAGTGCCTCATAAAATTCCCCAATGGTTGTATTATTGATTGTTGACTATGGTCATGTGTCAAGAAGTGTCATGTTTTGTCAGTTTTATGCTATCGAGTCCTGGGGGTACTTGTACCCGATAATTTAGCTGTGTGCCTAGTATCAGTGTCATGTAATCAAGATTCTCTCAGTCAAGCCATGATCCATATAACTCAGTCAGTCATGTTACTCAGGAAAACTCAGTAAACTCAGTAATCCCAGTAATCTCAGAAAGTTCAGTAATTCAGTAATCCCAGCTATATTACGGTAGTCAACAGAACTTAATGAACTCAGTATAGATCAGTTAAGTTGATCATATTCAGTGTATATTCATATGAGAGTAGGATTTAGCACCGAGTGAACCCAAGAATGGGAACTCACCTGCCAGTAGAGGGTGTAATTCTTAGAAGCAATCCTTGCATTCCAGAACTACATAGCCAGCGTAGGTTGGGATATCTAACCAGCCAGTTGAGGGTTGATGAGGTCTCTTACCTGCCAGTTGAGGGTTCCTACCATTCTCATTTGAGTACCTGCCAGTTGAGGTTCACTCATTGCTTGTCCTTATCGGTGGCGAGGTATTGACATCCTTCCAATTGGGGTTACAGATTGGACCCCAACTCAACTATATTGCTTTATTTGGGCCATGTCAGTTAGATGATTACTTCCCACAGTTACAGTCTCAGTATAAAAACTCAGATAGTTCTTCAGAATCCAGGACTATCAGATACAGTCAACTCAGAACAATATAGAACTCAGCTAGTTCTATTAGAACTTAGACTGACAGATACAGTCACTCCGTACCAGTTATATCAGTTATCAATAACTCATGTTATCAGTAATCAAACTCAGTAGTCAGTATTATCACGAACTCAGTTACAGTCACTTATTCATGCATGCATCCTCACGTTCATGTTATACCGTCAGTTAGCATTGTTTATGCATTTGAACCCTTTGCATTCAGCCTACCTCACTTGCATACCAGTACATTCAATCGTACTGACGCATTTGCGCTATGCTATTTTATATGATAGGTTCAGAATCACGAGCTCCAGAGCATTAGTAGCATTCTAGTCTCAGCAGTCAGATTTATCAGTGACTCTTCATCCTCTGAGGACATGATCATTACTTTATTATTTCATTACTTAGTTTATTTCAGTAGTTGGAGTTAGTTGGGGACATGTCCCATCAACTCCTTATTTAGACAGTTAGAGGCTTTTCAGTATCATGTTTAGATAGTTTATTTAAGTTATTTTGGGTATTTCATACCCTATTCAGATGTTATGGTTTATCAGTTACGTTTTAGTATTGAACCTTATGGCCTATCAACCTTTATTTTTGCATTTATATACGTATATCATGCAGTGTTCAGGTATAGATATCAGTCATGGGTTAGCTTGTGGTCCTTTGGAGTCCTGGGCACCGTGTAGCATTCCAGGTGTCAAATTCAGGGCGTTACATTACTACATATAAAAAGGCTCATAGTTGCTCGGTTGATTTCATAACGTCCGACCATAGAAATGCAACATCAAAGGTTATATGTGCCTACATACTAGAGCTTGTGCGTGAATCTAGTAATGTAATCACATCAAACTTTGTGGTAGATGAAATGAGAAGGAAATACGAAATAATCATATCCTACAACAAAGAATGGCAAGTGATACAACATACCTATACAGTGATAAGAGGAATTGCGGAAGAGAACTACAATAGGTTGCCATCGTATTTTCACATGATGAAAAAAATAACCCAGGAATATACACAAACATAAAAAGGGACGATAAGAACAGGTACAAATGCTATACTATTGAAATTGAAAGCTTTTGCCCAACAGACAAAAGTTTATTCTTTAATTGCACTGATTAGATTATTAACATATATGCAACTCTTGCTTCATGGGCAAGACTTAGTTTAGAAAATTATTGTACAAATGCTATACAGTTGAAATTGAAAACTTTTGCCCAAGGAGAAAAAGTTTATTCTTTAATTGCACTTATTAGATTATTAACATGTATGCAACTCTTGCCTCACGGGCAAGACTTAGTTTAGAAAATTGTTGAAATTGAAAACTTTTACCCAAGAGACAAAAGTTTATTGTTTAATTACACTGATTAGATTATTAACATATATACAACTCTTGCCTCAAGGGCAAAACTTAGTTTAGAAAATTGTTAAAATTAAAAACTTTTGCCCAAGAGGCAAAAGTTTATTCTTTAATTGCACTGATTAGATTATTAACATATATGCAAATCTTACCTCATGGGCAAGACTTAGTTTAGAAAATTGTTGAAATTGAAAACTTATCCCCAAGAGGCAACAATTTATCCTTTAATTGCACTGATTAGATTATTAACATATATGCAACTCTTGCCTCATGGGCAAAACTTAGTTTAGAAAATTGTTGTACAAATGCTATACTGTTGAAATTGAAAACTTTTTTCCAAGAGGTAAAACTTTATTCTATAATTTCACTCATTAGATTATTAACATATATGAAACTCTTGCCTCATGGGCAAGACTTAGTTTAGAAAATTATTGAAATTGAAAACTTTTGTCCAAGAGGCAAAAGTTTATCCTTTAATTGCACTGATTAGATTATTAACATATATGCAACTCTTGCCTCATGGGCAAGACTTAGTTTATACAAATTCTATACTCTTGAAATTGAAAACTTTTACCCAAGAGGCAAAAGGTTATTCTTTAATTTCCCTACTTAGATTATTAACATATATGCAACTCTTGCCTCATGGGAAAGACTTAGTTTATACAAATGCTATACTGTTGAAATTGAAAACTTTTGCCTAGGAGGCAAAAGTTTATTCTTTAATTTTATTGATTAGATTATTAACATATATGCAACTCTTTCCTTATGGGCAAGACTTAGTTTAGAAAATTATTGTACAAATGCTATACTGTTGAAATTGAAATTTTTTGCCTCTTATTCTTTAATTGCACTGATTAGATTATTAACATATATGCAAATCTTGCCTCATGGGAAAGAATTAGTTTAGAAAATTATTGAAACTGAAAACTTTTGCCCAAAAGGCAAAAGTTTATCCTTTATTTGCACTGATTAAATTATTAACATAGATGAAACTCTTGCCTCATAGGCAAGACTTAGTTTAGAAAATTATTGTATAAATGCTATATTGTTGAAGTTGAAATTTTTTTCCCAAGAGGAAAAGTGTATTCTTTAATTGCACTAATTAGATTATTAACATATATGCAACTCTTTCCTCATGGGCAAGACTTAGTTTAGAAAATTATTGTACTCTGATTATAAACATCAAATGCAAATTGTTACTAATATTATTTTGCTCAACATAGGTTTCAATATGCTTTTTCACTGCTATTGATACACCACCTTCAAAGAAAGTTCTGAAAACTGATCCAATTGTGCAACCAGCAATAAAAGGCTCCTTGTCTAGCAAGGCTTTGGTTCCAGTCTCTCAGTCCTCATATTTTGAAGGCAAAGTTTTGCTTAAAAGAACCAACTTTTCTATAATGACATTTGAATTTGTTGAAGCCAATGGTGTGCTCTCTACAACGAATGCTTCATCTTCTCTTCTCCTTTTTCGTTGAGACTTCATATTGATGATGGTTATAAAACAAACGACTGAAAGGATTACTGCAATAGCAACAATAGAAACAACAACCAAGGCACTCAATTTTGGTTTCTTTTTTGTAAAAGTAGTGCCACCGGCAGAACATGAAACTTCTAAAGGTTTACCACACGAATCAGTATTATGAAAAAAAGCTGAGGGTCCAAACTTTTGGATGCTCTCAATTGAGGGAATAACACCAGATAGAAGGTTGTAAGATAAATTAAAATGAGTTAAATTTTGCAAATCCCCAAAGGCAACAAGGATTGATCTAGACAACGTATTTTGCGATAAATTCAAAAAATGCAAGTTAGACAAATTTCCAATGTTTGATGGAATACTATCATTCAATTGGTTATGATGTAAGTCAAGATATACAAGGTTTGACAAGTTGTACAGGTTTTGTGATATTTTTCCTTGTAAAAGATTCCCAGATAGATCCCCACATCAAATATTAGACTCTTCAAAATTCCAGTTCAAAGCAATGATGAAATTAAACAAACTAAACTGAAATAGTACTATACTCACAGTTTAAGAAGAAGCTTGCAGTTGCTAATCTCCTGCGGGATTTCACCAAATAGGGTGAGATAGACTGGCAGAGAATTCTTCAGACATTGATGTAAAATACATATTAGTGATAAATTGAATTTAGTAGAAACTTACATCAACAATGATGCCAATTAAGTTTGAAGACAGAAGTCTCGAAGAATCGGAATCAACATCCACTAAGAGATGCTCTATTTCTTCATCAAAAGCAATATCCATTTTTTTCTATTAATGGAGTTTGAAGATTTGAGTGAAATCGGCTGAAGAGAAAGAGGAGCAAGAGCAAGAGTAATTGAGAAATGAGGAAAAAAGATAACAAAGAGAATCAATATCTGAGAAAAATCTAGGAAAAAAAAAGAGAAATAAGAAAAACTCTAAATAAAGGTTAAAGACAAATTAATTAAAAAAAAGAAAAAAATGAAGAAATAGATAATGGTTGAGAAAAAAGAAAAAGAAAAAAAATAAAGGTTGAAATAAATAAATTAAAACATGAAAATAAAGTTAAAGGATAAAATAAAAACTGAAAATATTAAAAAACAGATTAATAAATTTAAAGAAAAAAATAAAAAAGTGGAAAAAAGTAGAATAAAAATAGTAAAGGAAAAATAAAAAAGTGAAAATAATAAAAAATAAAAAATAAAATTTTAGAGATAAATGAGTATGGAAAGTTTAATAATATATTTGAGGTGTAGAGGGGCAAAATGGTACTTTTAGTATATTAAAAAGTAAGGAAGACTATTCTTCAGAGACATTCTTATTTAGGGTCAAATATCTAACGCCACCCACATTTGGATCTATGGGATGCAATTTCCTGAAAAAGTGAAATGCAAAAATGAAATAAAAGAAAATATGAGGAAATGAGGTGAGAGGAACATTGAATGACAAAATGGGACCCACCAAAATACTTGTCAAAAAGTAAATGGTGCCTCACACAACTGTTGTTGGTTGTGCCTCACCTAAGGTAAAATTTTTTGCAATGAAACGTTACATCTCCTGTGAAATCATGGCGCTTCTAAGACTAATAATTAATTTCCTTCTTTAATTTGTTTGACCTATTTTTACTAACTAATATAAACGAAGTTAGTATCAAAGAAAGGACAGTTTTAGAACAATAAAATTATTTTGTTTAAGGTTGAACAAGTGCAAGTAGCACATTGGCCATGCATCAAATGGTTAAATTTTAAAAAATAGGTCAATCAAATTTTAAGCATTTATTATAAACATTTGAAGAATCTAATCAAACACATGGGTTTCTGGATCATTGAATTTATTTTACTAGTCTAATGGTGCAATCACATGTATAAAATATGAACTAAACCAAAATAGTCACAATCTATAAACGCCTACATGTTACAGAGGTTTGTTCATGATTTTCGGAAAAAATCTCTTTTTCCAAGAACTTGAGAGAAGGAAGAAGAAGACATTCAGTTTTTCAAAAAGAAGTGTCGAGAGTTTTTCTAAAACCTCTCATTTTTCGCTCATAAGCGATACATCGGTTCATGAGAAGTCTCTTACCGTTGTGTCTCTTTTTTTTCTTTTAATTTAAATCTATAACTAATTATATATTATTTCTTAATTAATATGGACCCAGTTGACCAACATGGGTGACCCAATCCAATTTTCTTTATCTCCCACTCATGCATAGTTGGTCAACTCTCATTTCTATTCTATAATATTCATACTTAACGACTAGACCGTGTGATCAGTGCATACTTTGAGAGCTTCATTGCTACACATTTGTTAGGAATATACATTATCTCATTCATTGAAACTTAAAGAAGATTATAGTATGTAGTACCCTTAAACATTTATCACATTTCTATTTTTCATCATTTTTTTTTCTTAATTTTGAGTTCAACATTATATACTTGTCTCACAGACAAACGTAAAGGACGTCAATGAACACAATTAATGTGATAATATCTAATGATCTTCCTCATCTCACGAATCTCTTAATTTCAACATGATATATTTTTCTACAAATGCACCGCTAGACTGAATCAACCATGATCTCTTCGCAACATACTAAGATAGCAAACACCAAATTGAATCTCAAGAAACTGATTAAAGTCATAAGGGTACAAAGTGAGAATTATTTAAAATTTTTAGGGCTTAACATTCTAGCAAGTGAATACTAAACTTGAAATACTATGCAGATGATAGTTTTGACAACTCATGTCTAACTTTGAATTCACAAATCTACTTAATTATTTTATTCTTTAAAACTCACATCTGACATTAGAAACACACTAACTCATTTTAATCACAATTTAACAAACGATATTCTGATTATAAACTTTCATCTCTCTTTATCATCTCTTCTGACAATAACAAGTATATAACCGTTCCATCTTTACTTGCTGTCACACCCCCTTTTTATCAAAAAGATTATGATTTTATAGTTTGAAAAGGTTTTTTCTATTAAGGTCATTAAAATAAAATGTGTTTTGAAAAAAGTATTTTTATAATTAAACTCAGATTTGCCACTTGATATAAATTTAGTGTGTTAAGTCATCTTTGAAAATCTTTTTTCAAAAACAATTTGACTCTTAAAACTGATCCACGAACAGAGATTCTAGTTAAGGAATTCTGTTGATCGAGGAGAAGGTGTTAGGTACCCCTCAATATCGTGGTTCAAACATGATCACTTCTTTGACTTATATCGGCTAATCTGACGCTATGAAGTAAATAACCCAACAAGGCACATAAAACAAACAAATCAAACAAGAATTCAAAATAAAACAATGTCCAATTTGAATTATACAATTCAAAAATAAAAAAATATGAAAATGTAAACCTATTCTATCTAAAGTAATTTCAGACTATGCTCCACCCGACATCCTAGGTCGTGTCCACGAACACCGCCACGCACAAGATCTCATGGGGCATTCTCCGGTGAATGAATACATAAGACCTCGAGGCATTACCCGAAAAATGAATACATAAGACCTCAGGCATTTCCCGCCAAAATAAATACAATTTCAATTTCGTGTGGTAAAATAGAAAACCATTCAAACATACATTCAAACATTCGATAAAGATAGAATTCTAAAATTTGCCTACCATATTTGACGGTCTAATCATAATACTAACTAGTGGAATCGATATATTTATGACATGAATTAAACAAAAATAAAAAAATTACATCTCAATTTTCTTACTTTCAATCCTTCCCTCAAATTGATGATTTTAGTACTCTACGCTCGTTAGTCGATTAGCTAACAAATTCAACATAATTCTATTTACACATTAATTTAAATAATTAATACAAAAATAATCAATTCAAATATCTGATCAACCAAATGAACATCAATCGTCACATTGTCCACCAACACATTATAAAATTAAAATAAGATATTGAGATGAGAATAAGAATTAGACCTCAAATGAGTTTTTAGTGTGCCAAATTACACGATCGGAAGATGGAGCTTTACCACTATACCTAGAATAACTCAATTTTGAACAAACCCAAACTCCACAATATGCTTTGGACCAATCGAAGAAAAAGCTAAAAAAAAATCCAACCACGGATGACTAAAAAGGGCTCTTGGATGAGAAACTGCAGGGTTGTTGTTATTGGTTCAACGACTGGTTGGGGTTGGCTCGTTAATGGATTTCCGACCGATATAGATGGTGTTTCGATGGGAGTTCATCAGAATTGACGCGAGGAGGGTGGTTTTGGTCGCTTTTCGGGTGAGCTTCTGCCGTCGAAACCGTCACCACGGTGGCGGAAAAGAAAGCGGGTCATATTTTTTTGTGGATTTTGGGGAGGGGCAGTCAGATTATGTGATGGATCAATGAATTTTCATCAACAAAAGTTATTTTCCATATTTTATTCACTCTCTATTTTTCTCTCCTCCCTTGCATCTCAATATGTTGAACTCTCTCTCTTTTTTCTTTTCTTTCTCTAATCATCCCACTATCTTTCTTCACTCTATTTATTTAATGTGTGTGTATCTAATCTGCTATCTCCCTTCCTTTTCTCTTTATTTTTCCTCCTCTTATTTTTTTTTCTCTCTTTCTCTGTTAGTAGGTGTGTGGGTATATATGCTCTGGAATGGAAATAGAGGAGTATGTGGGGATGTATTTTGTCAGTGTGTAATTGTTTTTTGTTTTCTTGTGTGTATGTATTGTACAACTATTTGAGTATGGGTTTGTATGTGTATATAATATGTGTGTACAATGTGTGTAGGAGAGGGGCCCAAAAAATGTAATCCGATTGGAGGGATACGTGGGATTTAGGGATGGGTGATGGTGAGGTGTTCAAATTGTTGTGGATTTGTCATTTTTGTATAAGGGTAAAAAATTGCGTAGTGAGGTTATTATTTTTTTATTTTTTTGAGGGAGAGAGAGTTATCAAATAAGATGGGGTGTATGGTAAAGTGAGGGAAATGGATAAATTTGACTTTTGGGAGAGTCAAAATTATGTGTCTACATCACCCCTCTTTGGCTGTAAACATAATGTATTTTTAGACAAAAAAGTAGGCAACGAGATAGAATTTGACCCGGTCACTATTCAAAAAGAAGAAACAAAAAGATAGAGTGCGACCAAGTCTTGATTTTGGGCATTCTACCTATCCTAGGTTATGTAGGAATCAAGTCATATTTAGTTTCCAGGGTTGAAAAAAAGAGGAACTATACCGAGTTGGAGAGTCCAGTGAAGTCCTGTTGATGTTCCGGTCTACGACTCTATCATTACATCAAAAATAAAAATTACAAGTTAAAAAAATAAATGAAATTACAAAAGTCCTATCTCTGTAGCTTCTCTTAACTATTGACTTGAGTCTTCAATGCTTTCAAAAGTGATAAAATATCTGATCTTTTTTGAGTTAAACTTGGAAATAGATTCTTTATCCATGTAAACCTGGTATTAGAGGTGAACTCAAAAATTGACCATGTTCTGCAGGTGGCACTTCTGAATTTGAACTTAAACTTGAAAATCTTCACCCTTTTTTCTAGGCGAGCTCCTAACTTGCAATTTCTTCACCCTATTTTCCAGGTAGGATCCTAACTTGCAATTTCTTCACCTTGTTCTCTACGCGAGCTCTTGACTTGATATTTCTTCACCCTATTCTATAGGCTGGCCCCTGACTTTCAATTTATTCACCCTATTCTCCAAGTGGGCCCCTGAATTTCAATTTCTTCATGCTATTCTCCAAGCAGGCTCATGACTTGCTATTTCTTCACCCTGTTCTTCATGCGGTCTCTTGACTTGCAATTTCTTTACCCTATTCTCCAGTCAGGCTCCTGACTTGTAATTTCTTGACCCTGTTCTCCAGGCGGCTCGTGAATTTCAATTTCTTTACCCTATTCTCCAGGTGGGCTCTCGAATTATGATTTCTTTACCCTGTTCTCCAGGTGGGCTCCTAACTTTCAATTTCATCACCTTGTTCTCCAGGCGGTCTCCTGACTTATAATTTCTTCACACTATTCTCCAGATGGGTTCCTTACTTGCTGTTTCCTCGTCCTATTTTCCAGGTGGGCTCCTGACTTGTAATTTTTTTACCCTGTTCTCCAGGTGGGCTCTTGACCTGCAATTTCTTCACCCTGTTCTCCACGCATGCTCTGGACTTGTTATTTCTCTATCCTTATTCTCTAAGAGGGCTCCTGACTTTCTATTCCTTCACCCTATTCTTCAGGCGGACCCTTGACTTGCTATTTCTTCACCCTATTCTCCAGGCGGGCTCCTGACTTGCTATTTCTTCACCCTATTCTCTAGGCAATTTCATGTCTCAAACTCAAAATTAGAAAAGAAGTTATCTCAAACAAAGATTATGATAAAGAAATATGCCATTTTTTAGAAAATAAAGTCCCATTTTTCAGGAGGGTCCTGAACAGAAAATAAAGTTTCAAATAACAAATAAAATTTTTGTCCCAGTTTCTTATCAGAAAAATTTTGTAAGTGTCAAACTAAATCACAACTACTTGCAAAATGCATAATGCTAAGGTGAATCAAGACTCTGACCTATAAATGCATCTCTTCAGAGTAAAATTGAATGACGATGACTAGGGATTAAATAAAATGACTCAACTAGAATGTGCATCTTCTAGGAGTAAAGGTGCCAGTTAGAAAGTACTTCACCTAACAAATGAAACTTGAATGACCCAGACAAGGAAGTGCATCTCCTAGGGGTTAAATGGAATGACTCGATTAGAAAGTGTATCTTCTAGGAGTAAAGTTTTATGTTAGAAAGTACATCACCTAACAAATGGAAACTGAAATACCTAGTCAAAAAAGTTCTTCTCCTAGGGGTTAAATGGAATGACTAGACTAGAAAGTGCATCTTCAAGGAGTAAAGGTTCAAGTAAGGAAGTGCGTCACCTAACAAATAAAACTTGAATTATCTAGACAAGGAAGTGCGCCTCCTAGGGTTTAAATGGAATGACTCGACTAGAAAGTGCATTTTCTAGGAGTAAATGTTCAAGTTAAGAAGTGTGTCACCGAACGAACAAAACTTGAATTACCCAGACCAGGAAGTGCATCTCCCAGGGATATAGGATGATGAGTTTTTACCATGATTGTGATGATCAAACCTGTGTGGCAATACTGCCTCTTGCATTTGCAAAAGTGATGAATTGAACCTTTTGATATTTAGGATTTGAAGGTAATATATGTTTCTATTTCATCAAAGAAAATTTGTGAGTATAAAAACATGGTGGCTGGTTTGTTGCTTTAGTTTTGAGGCAATCGCTCTTGCACTAGTCACATTCAACTTGCTTCAAACTGGTGGCATATGTCATTGACTTTTTGCACTATTAATCCAAACTCAAACTACTAAGATTGACTCTGAAGCAACCACAATATCCCTATTTTACTATGTCTTTGAGATAAACCCTTTGAACCTTGGTATTCACACGAATGCTTAAAAATCCATCTGTTGACAACTTTATACATATCTTGTTTTGACTTATAATCATATTTCTTTCATGTGCTGGCCTTCTGTTTTGCTTTGTGCAATTGAAGAAGTTAGTAGCAAATTTTGAAATTCTTTCTCACTTGTTTTGACATGGACTTGACTCAAAGGCATGAGAAAAATGATAATAATTTTCTATTTGGATAACATACTCAAGAGAATAAAATAGAAACATAGAGAAGAAATAAAGACAATGAATGTCCCCTTTTTGAAAATAGAGAAGAGAAAAATGTATCTGGATACAACATTCAACTCTAATAATTATAATATGCATTTTGGATTAAGCTGTCCGATCTTTCCATCTAAATTTTTAGGAATTGTTGATGAGTTAATGGACCTAAAACTGATCTACTCCCTTACGCCCATTACATTCATATACCTCATTCGTCTAGTGGCGCCCTGAAGGGGCTCTTCGCCAGCAAGCTTCTCTTATTTTGATATTTCTCAGCTCACCATCTCCTTACAATTTTTGTGAGAGTTTTCACCAATGAGACTCTCTGATTCTCATTTCTCTCATCTAACCATCTACTTACAATGCCCATAAGGGTTTTCACAAATAAAATCTCTCATTTTATTTTCTCTCAACTCACCATTGTCTTACGGTGCCTGTAAGGGTTTTTATCAATAAGACTCTCATTTTTAGTCTTTCCTGATTCCTTATGCTGAGGAAGACAAGTAGTACCAAAAATGCATCATCATATCCATTGCATGGTTAGCCTTAACATTCTTAAAGATTGATCTGAAGGTCTTTCTTTGATTGTAACGTGACTTTTGGAAAGAGTTAGAAAGAAAGGATGACATGAGGCTCAAATGACACTTGAAGTGGGGTGGGACTTAGAGCTTTTAAAATTGACTCAAATTAATAAAGATTAACTCTTGCCCCAGTTTTTTTAACCGGGTGACTCAAAATTATTTATTTGGTTGGACCAAACCCAGAGTAGGATTGCCTACATATCTTGTCGCACCAAGAATCAGGTCAAATGTAGTTCAGACAACTTTTTCTTTTGCTTGATGTTGGTTTCTTTTTTTTTCCTCTTTGGGACTTCTAACTCAATTTTTCTTGATACTCTTATCTCTTTTTTTTGACTTACTCTTTTTTTGACTCTATTCTTTTGCTCGACACTTTTTTTCTTTTTTTTTTTTGAACTTTTACTGACTTCAACTTTATTCCAAAAGAGGGGTATGAAAAATAATTAGAACTAAATTTCAAATGAGATAAACAAAAGATGACCCAATATTTGAATAGCAGAATGAAATGCCTTCGTCATATCAATCCTTAAAAATACAAGTACAAAGCATGCAATATAAAAGTGGAAGATGAAGATCACTTATACCATTTTTTTACAATACTAACTTTAGCTGAACATGTGTGCTACTTCTTCTTCTGTACTTGTCAAACATATAACTCCATCTTTGTTGTACACACCTCGGACGACTCATACTTTAGTGGAGCAAATTTTCCTTTTTATTCTTGATAAGAGGTCATGCATCCACTGTTTGATCCAATTCAAATGATTGAGATATACCTTTCAATTGATGACCAGGTTATTCTTGTGATTCTCAAAGTGATTTCCTTAATTTATTCAAGAAAGGCTTCAATTTGGTCACCAAATGTCTCTACACTCTACCTATTTTCAGAGCTTTTTTCTAACTTTAACATTATGATTTCAAATTTTATGTACCACATAAAGAAAACAAACAAACAACACATATTAGAAAGAAAAATAAAAAAAAGGACACTCCATTTAGTTGAAAGAAAAAATAGAAGGATTTGAACATAGATGACAAAGAGACAAAAAAAGATAGATCCCAATCTATAACCCTAAAATAATTCAAATAACAGAAAGGAAAAAAAATAAACTACCAATAATCCCTTCTATTGAGGAGATGAGTGACTTTTCAATTGCTGAACTTGACATCTTAGCCACTAGTTTGCACATCATCATGACTAGAGCTTTCACCACTTTTCATGTGTTGCATAATGATCAATTTATCTTAAGTCATCCTTTTTATTTCTCTTTTTAAAGCACGACATTCTTCAATACTATAATCCTGAACATTAGAATGATATGCACATCGTACATTAGGATTAAAATTTTTTGAATATAGGTCAGGACTGTACCCAAGAAGAGGGGTGATCATGCCCCACTGTCTCAATTTATGGAACAAACTGGTATACAATTCCCCAATTGGTATGAAACTATCCCTTGACTTCTTATTCTTTTCATTATTTGACTTTGATCGGAAATCAGGCCTAGAAGGGCTTTCGTATGTTTGTGGAGTTGGAAAATGACTCTGAGGAGTTTATGTTGCCATTGTGGGTAAGAAGGGGGTTTAACTTATGGTTGTGCGCTATATACCAGATATGGAAGTGAGAAAATAGAGTATAATAGGTATTGGGGAGGATTGCAATATTATGAGTGATTATATAGAGCTTGAGTATAACCTTGGTCTTGAGGCCGAGGGTAACAATGAGTGATCTTCTTGGATGTGCACGTTGTCTAGCTACAACAATAGCTACATCTTCCTTAGTCTTCTTTCCTCCAACATTTCCTGAATTATTTTGAATTGCTTAAGTAGTTGCTTTCAATGCTGCAAAACTCATAATGCGACCGATCTTAATCCTATCGTCTATCATCTCCCCCATTTTGAGGACTTCAATAAATGACTTACCTAATGCTGGTTATAGGTGTCGAAAATATGTTTCATCCTGCGATTGAATAAACACCTCCACCATCTTGCTTTCTTTCATTGGTGGTTTTACCCTAGCCGTTTGTTCTTGCCATCTAATGGCATATTCTCTGAAACTTTTGATACTATTCTTTGTCATGCTGGTCAAGGACTTTTCATTGAGGATTAAGTCAATATTGTATTAAAATTGGTGCACAAATTCATTAGCCATATCATCCCAACTATTCCTCTTAACAATGTCTTGATCAACAAGTCATTCAAAAGCTAAACCTTCTATACTTTCCTTGAAATAAGCCATAAGAAATTCTTCTTTCCCTCCAGCTCCCCAAAATTAATTGTAATAACATCTCAGATGTGCTACGGGTTCATTATATCCATCATACTTCTCAAACTTCAACATCTTAAAGACAAAAGGGAGACACTTTTATAGCCCCAAGTCCTTGAAAGTTCTTCATAGCCAGTTCCAAACTTTTTACCTTTTTGGTCACTTCTTATTGTTCTTCTATCATAACAAGCTTCTCAGCATTAAAATAAAATTCAGGCGGTTTAGTATAGCTATAAGGATCAGTTAGCTTAAATGTGGGCTCAAGAGCATAATGTTGATCACCATAAATATTGAATATAGGCTCACTCGTAGAGTGAGAAAGCATAACCGTTGGATGAACATCAAAAGTAGGAGCTCTAGGTGGGGGTGGCACCGCAAAATCATGAATAGTGGGTGGAACAAAACATGTGGTGGTTTTGTGTTGAGGAGTTAGAAAATGAATATTGGAAGTATTGAGATAGTGTTGCTTTGAAATAAATCCTGGTGCATGTTGTGGCATGTTAACAAAAATGGGAAATTATGCATCTAACGTTGGAGGTAAGTTAGAAGGACTTACCAGATTATCCATGGAAAAGGGAGGAGGAGGCAGCCAATTAGCCCAAGCTTGATGCATTTCTATCACTTGTCACCTCAATTTCATGATCTCTTCATTAGGTCCTAAATTCTCATTCCCTGAACTCCTTATCTGATTAGTGACAACAACCTCAGTATCTTTGTTGGCCATAACTAACTTTCTCTTGAACTCAATGTAATATAGGTAACTAGCCAAAATTCTACAAACCAACCACCATGAGCAAACTGTATAATAGAAATAACAAATATGTTAGTTCAAAATATATCTTTTTTTTCTTTTTTTTTTTTAAATTTCTGAAAAGATCACCAAACCCTAGAAGGACACCTATGTATCTCACTCCCGAGAAAGGAGAATTAGGTGTGCGTAATTCGTGAAGTTTTACTACAAAAGGGCTAATCAACTTTCTTTTTCTTTTCTTCTTTTCATTTTCTTTTAAAAAAATTCCCAAAATGTTGGACGTAAATCTTTTTGAATATTTTAACTCAAGATCCCTTATTAAAAATGAAACCTATGATTATCGAAGAAAATATATTTTGAATTTTTGATTTTGAATTTCATATGAAAATAAAACCTAAAACTTATTAAACGGAGATATTTTTGTATTTTTTTAAAGTTGTATATGAAACATCTACTCTAAATGAAGCATGATTTTTTTTTTTTGAATCTTTAGATAAGAACACTGAACCCAAGAAGGGCTACCTATGTATCTCATTCACTCGAGAGAAGAATCAGGTTTGCGTAGTTCGTCCAGATTGAAAAATTAAATATTAACTAACGAATTCGACCCCGACTTAATACATAACCAAAACAAATGATGACACACGCAATAAAATCTTTTTTTTTTAGTTTTTAGTTCGAAACTTCACATAAAAATGACACCAACAACTGTGAAAGGAAAATCTTTTTTCGTATTTTTAGATGAAATTGTTTAATAAAGCATCACTACAAATAATTTATTTTCATAGAAAAACATATAAAGATACTAAAAGAGAAATCTTTTTGGCGTTTTTCCTATATTAAATGTATAGAAAATTTATTTATTTTTTTGACTTTTTCTATATAGAAATGGATGGAGCTCCCATAAAAGTTTTTTTTTTTGACATTTTCAAGTTATGAATGAGTGTTGAAGAAAATAAAGGAAAAATCTTTTTTATGTTTTATTTTTTGTGAAAATACATGTAAAAGGTAAAAAAATCTTTTTATATTTTTAATTATGAAAACAAAAGAAAAAAAGAACCCCTATAAATTACAAAACTCTCTTCTTTTTTCTTGACTTTGATTTTTTGACATCTTTTTTTCCTTAATCATCCTCGCCTAAACACACATTTTCCAACAACTTTAGCACATGCCTCCCTAAATAGTCCATCAAATTACCTTTTTACCTTCAAAGATGCAACAAGTAGCACATAGGGATACTTATGGATAAGTCTCCTATAAAGGACCAAATGGGTCCCACTAGGTCTCAACATGATGCCAAAAAAAAATGACCTAAAGTCTGACATAGGCTGGGGTTTAACTAACAAGGCTGTTTGGGGGAGTGTATGGTGGTTGTGATTGTTTTCCACCCACTCCATACGTCCGACGGCTTTTCCTCCTAAAATAAAGGTGACTCAACAAAGGTTCATGTACACGATGTGTACTCTGAGACTTGTTTCAAAATAAATAAATCAGGGTAATGCATATGATGATAGATATAAAACGGTAACACAAAAGAAAAAACTGTAAACACATAGCATGTAGACGTCCAACAATGATAACACTAACACAGACGATAATACAAACAAAGTATCAATCTAAGCGAATGCAACTTAATAATGAATCTCAAACTCTCAAAGTCCCAACCAGAGTCGCCAAAGCTGTCATCCCCTTTTTTTACCGAAAAGAGTACGATTTTATAATCCGAAAAGTGTTTTTATTATTAAGGTGACTAAAATGAAATGTGTTTAGAAATAATATTTTTTACAATTAAATTTAGAGTCACCACTTGGCATAAATCTGGTGTACCAAGTCATCTTTGAAATTCTTTTCAAAAATGATTTGACTTAAAATTAATCTCTAAACAAAGATTTCAATTAAGGAATTCTATTGATCGAGGGGAAGGTGTTAGACTTCCTTCGATCCCGTGGTTCAAACATGGTCGCTTCTTTTCCTTGTATCGATTAATCTGACACTATGAAGTGAATAAATCAACAAGGCACTTAAAACAAATAATTAAACAAATCAAACAAGAATTCAAAATAAAATAATGTTCAGTCCAAATTGAACCTCAAATGGGTTTTTAGTGTTCCAAATTACATGATTGAAAGACGGAGCTTTACCACTGGAAATTAACTAACTTGATTTTGAAAAAACCCAAACTCCACAATTTGCTTTGGACCAACCGACGATAAAACTCAAAAAAAAAATTGACCACGGATGACTCAAAAGAGCTCTAGGATGAGAAGCTGCTGGGTTGTTGTTATTGGTTCAAGGACTGGTTGGGGTTTTCCTGTTAATGGAGTTTCAACCGGTGTAGATGGTGTTTTTGGCAGGAGTTCACTGAAATTAACGTAAGGGGGGGTGGTTTTGGTCACTTTTCATGTGAACTTCCGCCGTTAAAACTGTAACCATGGCAGTGGAAGGGAGGTGGGCCATATTTTCAGATGGATTTTTTGGAGTGGTGGATGATTCTGTGATGGAGCTATGATTCCGACAAAAACTTCATCGGAAAAAGTTATTTTCTACTATTTCATTCACTCTTTTTTTTCTCTCCTCTCTCGCATCTCAATCTGTCGAAATCTCTCTCGCCTTTTTCTTCTCTAATCATCCCCACAGTCTTTCTTCACCTGTTTCTTCACTGTGTGTATATAATCTATTATCTCCCTCCCTTTACCCCTTTTATTTTTCCTTCTCATATTCTATTTTTTCTCCCCTCTAATGATTCTCACTTTCTCTGTTAGTGGGTGTGTGAGTATATATGCTTTGAAATGAAAATGGAGGAGCATGCGGGGTGTATTATGTGAGTGTGTTGTTTTGTGAGTGTGTAATTGTTTATTTTCTCTTGTATGTATTGTATAACTATATGAGTGTGGGTGTGTATGTGTATATAGAGTGTGTACAGTGAGTGAATGAGAGAGGCCCCAAAAAATGTGATTACGATGGTGGGATATGTGAGATTTAGGGTGGGGTGGGGTGATGGTGAGGTGTTCAAATTATTATGGATTTGTTATTTTTGGATAAGGATAGAAAAATGTATGGTGGAGTTATTATTTTTTTATTTTCTTGTGGTGGTGGTAGTGGTGGGAGTGTGGTGGGGTGGGGGGGAGGGTATCAAACTAGATGGGGTGTATGGTAAGGTGAGGGAATTGCCTTTGTGAATAGGCCTATCTTTTTGTATGTTTGACATACTTTTTATTCTCAAGAACTTATGTACACCACATAAAAATGATATATGTATGTGAACCAACAAGAAGAAAAATTAGGCAGAAATACACATTAAATTTAATAATGTGAATATACATGAACATGATAAGGAAAAATAAAATATAAATATATCAATATCTACATAAACTCAAGCATCACATACTATGGATTTTTAAGGGATTTGTTATTAGTTGATGCATAGATATGTATTTCACATTTTCCTTCTTTTTCACAACCCCGTCTCTTACGAAATTATACTTTATGTCGACATATTTTGTCTTCCCATGATACTTATATCCTCTATGTAGGCTATTGCAATCTGACTATCACAGGTTCAACAATATTATTATACATATCCAAGTGGATCAGAAAATGTTTAAGCCAAACAACTTCTTGCACAATAGATGAAAGTGTCATAAATTTAGCTTTCATCGTAGATAAGGATATACATGACTGTTACTTGATACTCCATGATATGATATCATTGTTCAACAATAATGCTTATTCAAAGGTGTCTTTTCTCTCATTTAAATCACCTCCCCAATCAACATCAATATAGCCTTGTAGATCATTTTTTTGATAATATAAAGAATAATCAACTATGCCTTAAAGATACCTCAATATTCTTTTAAATGCTTTCCAGTGTTGCAGTTCTGGATCAAATTGATATATGCTAACTAAGACAACGACAAAAAAAATGTCAGGTCTAGTACACATCATACATACAATAGACTTCCGACTGCATTGGCATAAGAAACTTTTCTCATTTGTTCCTTCTCTCATGAAGTTTGAGGGTACATCCTCTGATTTAAAGCTTCACTTTTAAGAATTAGAGTGTTTATGGATTTTTAATCTTGCATATTAAAATGTTCAAGAACTTTCTTAATGTAAGGTTATTGTGAAAGAGATAAAAATCTTTTTGAACGGTCTCTTAAAATCTCAACTCCAAGAATGTATGACGTTTCACCCACATCTTTAATATCAAAAGTAGATGATGACCACTCTTTTATTTCTTTTACATACTCAATGTCACTTACAACTATAAGTATGTCGTATACATATAATGATAAGATTACAAACTTATCTTTGGATCTTTTGATGTATACACAACAATCTTCATGAATCATACAAAATCTTACGATATCATTGCATTATGAAAATTCAAGTACCATTGTCTAGAAGATTGTTTAAGGCCATAAATCAACCTTTAAAGTCGACATGCTTTATTTTTTTTGCTTTTTTCGTGCAATCTACAGGATTGTTTTATATAGATTTTTTCTTTTAGTTCTCCATTGAGAAATGGAGTTTTCACATCCATTTCATGCAATTCAAAATCCAAAATAGTTAATATAGACAAAATTAATCTTATTGAAGTAAAGCGTACAACAAGAGAAAAAGTTTCTTCATAATTAATTTCTTCCTGTTGTGTGTACTCCTTAGCTACTTGGAGAGCTTTAAATATTTTGATACTACCATCTTCCTTAAACTTAATTTTGAGAATCCATTTATTTTCAATAGCTTTTTTGACCTATAGGTAGATCAATCAATTTCCACACTTTGTTAGATTTTCATTGACTTTATCTCTTCCTCCATTACTTTTAATCAGTTTTATTTAATGGGGCATGTAAGAGCCTTATTTATATTCCTTGTTACTACATCATCTGGAGTAACTATAAAATTTTTCCTTCAATCTCAAATCAATGACAAAGAATTTGTGGGCAATTTATTCATCGAGGTTGAGATTGACAAATTAATTTATAAATTGACAATTTACTCCTACTCAGACCAAAAATTTTACTAGAATTTATGAAAATAGGAACAAATCCATTATCATTAGCATGACTCTCACTCAAATTCATTTGAATGTCGACTGTGTAAGTGGTCTAGTTCATATTTTCATAAAGAGATAAGTCTTGATCAATCTCTCCCTACTTATAAAAATCATTCTCTATGAATGTAATATCACATGACTCAATTTTATTTACAGTGTCACTATCTTGTTCACCTATGAACACATAATACTTAGACTGTTCAGAGTATCTTATAAAGATACATTTCTTTTCCGTGGATCAAATATTTCATATTGGAAAGAAGAGTTATGAATAAAAGCATCACAATCCAGTGCTTCAAAATGCTCAAATCGGGCGTTCGTTTAATCCATAACTTATGCGGTATAGTTGTAAATAATTTGGAAGGGACACAATTAAGTACAAAGCAACAATGAGAAATGCACCACCCTAATAGGTGATAGACAATTTTGCCTATGCCATTGTTTACCTAACTATTTCTAACAATGTTCTATTTCATCATTCTGCAATATTATTTTGTTGTACAATGTAAGGAGTAGTTAATTGTCTTTGAATTCCTTTTCAACTCACAATCATTTGATATCATCAGACAAATACTTTCTTACTCAATCGATTCTTAATGCTTCTCAACCAAGTTCATAAACTTAATGAATCAACTCAATGATTAAGATTTATCAGAAATTAAATATATATAACCGAATCGAGAAAAATCATCAATAAAAGTAATGAAGTAAATAGCACTATGTATTGCCCTTATATTCATTGGACCACAAATATCAGAATGAATTAATTAAAATGGAGTATAGGTTCTTGTGCCTTTTTCAAATGGTTTTCTTGAAATTTTTTTTGGCGAGACAAACTTCACAAGTAGATAATTCTACTTTATCAATTGTGTCAAACGAACCTTCTTCAACTATGAGATTCATTATTTGTTGATCAATATAGCCAAGCCTAGCATGTCTTATATTTATGTCATTCTCACAATTAGAAGTTGACATAAATAAGAAAAAACTAATATAATTATTATAGGACTTTGAACAACATTCAATATAAAAAATTGATTATTAAAATAATTAGTTCCATATTTTTTCTGTGCCAAAGACAAATTCATACCATGTTCGTGAAAGAAAAAAATAAATCCTAACTTAATTAACATTCTGATAGAGACTAAATTTTGACGTATTGTTGGGTTAAATAGTACATCATGTAGATATAGAGTTCGTCCACCACACATTTTGTGTTTTTAGGTACCAATACCTTTTACCTCCTCTCTGGAGTTATTTCCTACTAATACCCATTTGAATCCTTGTGGGATTTGTAAAAAATCTATGTATCTCTATCCATTGCTATGTGCTCGATGGCTGTTGAGTCTACAAAGCACATAGGAAGCGATTCAGTTAAAAAAGCAGAACAAGAAATATTTACATCATTATGTAAATTATTAATAAGGTCATGTACCTTTCTAGGCTCAGGGAAATCTCGAGCAAAGTGTTCCTTATTCTCACAGTTGTAGCACTTGAGCTTAACCATATTCACCTTTTTTTGAAGAAATATTTTTCTCTACTTGTTGATTATTTTTAGGTTTTTTGATACTTTTTTTCCTTATTTTAAGAAAATTTACAACGCTTGCATTTGTTATCATGTTCATATTTTGAATCTGTCATAGATGCATTTGTAGAGGCATTGTTTACTCCAAGTGCTCTTCCTCGAATTTCAAATGACGCTTAGCATCTTTCATAGTATTGATGCTAACATGTGAGTTAAGTGCATTTTCATATTTTTCCATCTTTATGGTAGGGAGAGAACCACAACTTGGAGTTTTTTCCCTTCAGTCAATACATGACTGGTATTTTTTAGTTCATTCACCATGTTTGACATATGACGAAGATGCTTTTGCAAAGTATGATCAGGGCGTTCCTTATATGTATCAAACTTAGTAATAAGATCCCTTAACTTAGCAACTGAAGTATGGATAAATTTTCTTTTAATGCAGAGCACATGTCCTTAGCATCATCATACTTTCAAAATTCTCTCATGATATCATTATCCATGTTGCTCAACAACGTTATACGAGCAAGAGAATTTTTCTTATTTTAAGCTTGATATGCCTCAAGATCTTTCACATGTTGGGACTTATACCATTTTCCGGAAGTATCATAGACACATTAAGAGCTTCAATAGCTTCTTGATTTTCCAAGGAATATTGAATCTTTATACTCCATATTTCATAGTTATCACCGTTAAGCTTATCGACTTAATCAAGCTCGATGGATATGTTCTTTGCAGCAATTGACATACTTATTTAAAAATTATAAAGTATGGTGAGAAAACTACGTACATTAATTTAGCCTAAATTCATATGCATAATAATTCTTAAAACTAATCTACTATATCAATATTCATTTCACATCAGTTCAGATTCGGAAGTTCACTACGTAACCAATCATCTTCTGATGTAATGTCTTAAATCTTACCCAATCAATCATCTAGGAACCATTTATCTTAAATCACTAAATTCAATTCAAAATATGAATAAATTCTATAGCAAATATAGAAACACTCAATGAAGAATATAATTACATAAATAATATAAATTCATACAAGTGATGTTACATACAAACAATAATTAAACAAAATAAATGCACATTATCACAGTAATATTTTAGTACGAACAAGAAAAGATAGATTAAGATCTATTCGCAAGTTCATAGGAAAGTAATTCCTTTTAGACAGCCCGTGAGAATGACACACAATCTTTTGAACCTTCAAGTTGATGTAGTTATTTATAAAATTTTGTACATACGATTTGTAAAATTGTAATACCCCAGAATTTTCAGCTTTAAACCCTACATAAGATAGACTATTGGATTAGCTTTCTAATGCCACCAGTCTTGCCTTTATCCGATATTGTATTAAGAAGTTCTAGAAAATTTTCCTAAGTGACAGTCAAACTCCTAGTGATAATGACTCTGGTAACGACCCGTTACCAAACGTATCGAGTTGTTACGTGTGAGTTGTTGTCAAACTAGTGAGATTTCTAGGTTTTTATCTAGTGGAAATAAGTCCAACCCATGACTCATTATTAGACATAACAAGTCATTGTGTGGAACTATTGTCACAATAGTAACAAATTCATAAATACCATCCCTGATCACGACTCCACCTATTGACCCGTGATTCCTAAGGAGTTATTAGGAGAGGAGTCATCATTATAACAATGAGGGCCCAAGAACTTATGTTCTCATGTCATGACTTAGACAATGACTCGTGACTTGACAAAATGAGTTGTTACCTGACTCATGATGAATGGAGCATGTTTTTTCTTGCACAATTTTAAAAAGGTTGTTTGATCTTTACCCATACTTTTAACTCCTAACCCACATTGTTTAGGCTTCCCCAAGACTGGTATATAATCCTAAACATCTCTAAATTCTACCTTAAATCAGTAAATAAATAGAGATCAAGGAAGAGGGTAATTTATTCTTCTCTAAATCCAATCAAGGGTTCCTCAAGTTCAAGCACAAATTCCAAGGATTTCTCTAAGGATTCCACCTTCATGTATGTGGAATTTCATCAATGGGTACCTTTCACCCATTGAGTCCCAAGAACTCCTTAATTCTCAAGTGATATTCTCCTTCCCTTATATGGGGTTCCAGGTCAAATATGAGAGAGCCCACTCTCATCAGTTTATGTGTGTAACCAAACCATGAGTACCACTTTCCACAAGATTAGTGTTTTCCAACGTCCAAAATCATAAAATTCTATACTATGATAAATTGTTGAGTTTTGGGTTTTACATTGTGAAATTTGTTTATCATGTTCAGTTAATGCTGTCATGTCCAATTGCATTAGTCAGAGTTGGCAGTTTATAAATACTCGATACCTAGATAGTCATACATATATTGGTTTTAATATTTTGAGCCATTCAGATCACATTTATGTTGCTAAATTCAAAATATTATCATGTTAAACATATATCAGTTATTAGATTATGTTAAACAATTACTAGTAATCAGTGTCAGTTTAGTTCAGAGTAGTTCTTAGGATCAAGAAAATGCAAGGATGAAGGCTCACTTGCCAGTTGAGGATAAATACCTTTAGTAGAATTCCCTTTATTCCAGAACTACGGTGCCATCGTAGGTCATGATTGGTCATCCTTCAGTTGAGGACTGACACCCTAGTCCTTGGGATATCGATTTAGTGGATCCACATTAGCCAGTGTTGGTACCCTTGGAAAGGTACTAGAACCCTTCCAACTGGGGTTACAGGTTTGACCTTGATTATCTCAAATTAGGGCATGTTGATTGTTGTTAGCTTCCATGGTTTTCAGTTTATGTTCAGTTGTGTTTTAGCTAAATTTTGGCACGACCTTGTATTCAGATATTCAGTTTTCATGTAGTGCAAGTTAATACTTGGTCTTACATTTAGTTATCACGTTTCATGCATTTCATGCGTTGCTTATATATCAGTTAGATTCCCATCTCACATACTCAGTACTTTCAAAGTACTGATCGCATACTCTTTTGTGCTATATTGTCTCATAATATAGGTTCGGACTCTCAGTTCCCAGATTGCACCTAGTTCATTCTTGTGCCACTCAACAATAGTTGTGGTGAGTCCTCATCCTTTGAGGACTTGTTATCAGTAGTTAGTTTTAACTTTTTATTTTATTTTCAGCCAGTTGGAGTTAGTTGGGGACTTATACCATCAACTCCCTATGTTTTAAAGACTTTCAGGTAGTTATACATGTTTTTAGCTTGGTAAGTTTTCAGACGGTCTTGGTATCATTTCCATTATCATTTATTATCAGATTTTGCAGTTTAGATTTTGTCCAGTATTTTGTTATTTCTCCAGTGTTCATTGCGTATCCGAAACTATCGGTTAGCTTGGAGTTGCTTGTAACTCTAGGCACCATGTTATTACTAGGGGGAAGTCTCGGATTATGATGAATTCGGTATCAAAGCATGATTTAAAGTGTCCTAGGGTATTTGAAAGCCGCTTTAAGTAGAATCTGGTTCGTGGGTGTGCAGCGCGCCACACTTATGGGCTAGAGGCTACAAAACATTTTAGAAAAGTCTCCTTTCTTTCATTATTCATGTTGTGTGATAAAGCTTAAGATTTATTAAACTTCTTCTTCTAACTTGTCCTCTACCCGTTTATAGAAAATGCCTCCCAGAAAAAATAATGAAGGATCATCCAACACCCCTTTAATTTAGGAAGACCCTCTAAATGAGCAGGTCTCTCACACTAAATTTATTGCTGCTTTTACAACATTATCTCAATCTATGGCTTCTCAGAATATCCAACATGTTGTTTCATCAATTAGAATTCAAGACTTTACTCGGATGAATCCCCCAGTGTTTTTTGGGTCCAAGCCTGAGGAGGATCCATAGGATTTCTTAGACAGTATTTAGAAAATGACTGAGATCATGGGTGTCCCTTCATGTAAGAGTGATGATTTGGTTTCTTACCAACTGCTAAGGGTGACTCACATCTGGTTAAGTAGTGGAAGGAGGATAGACGAACCAATACAGGGCCTGTAGAGTGGGACGAATTTGTTACTGTTTTTTTGGATAGGTTCTTCCTACTTAGTTAAGGGAAGCCAAAGTGCAGGAGTTCATCAACTTGATGCAAGGAAGTATGAGTGTGAAAGAATATTCACTCAAGTTCACTTAGTTAACAAGATATGCTCCAACTATGGTGGATGATTCTAGGGCCTGAATGATTAAGTTCGTGTCTGGTGTTTCTAAGGATATGATCAAAGAGTGTAGGACGACCATATTGGTTAGGGTGATGGACCTCTTTAGATTGATGTTTATGCTCAGCAAATTGAAGATGAAAATATTAAGAAAATAGAAAGTGAAAATAAGAAGGCCAGGACTGGTAGATTCAATTTCTCTTGGCCGAGGTCAGAGAGTGGTAATCTTTCTTAGTTCTACCAAAAATTATTTTCCCCAGCCCTATCTTTTTCTGGTGCTCTAGTACCTAAGTTCAGATAGGATACCCGTGATAGAGAGCCAGTCTCTAAGTCCCAGGGTAGTATGAATAGTAGTCGCACTAACCCAGTCTGCAAAAGAAGTGGTATGAATCACAAAGGGAAGTGCATGGCTGGTAGTGGTATTTGTTTTGGGTGTGGCAAGTCAGGACACAAAATTAGTGATTGAATTGTGGTTGCACAGAGGGGTAAGGATCTTTGTCAGCAGGTTTAGGTTAACTCCTCATCAGTTCCAACAGGTCTCTCCACTCAGTAAGTGGCAATATCAAAATAGGTTGTATGCCTTTCAAACTCGCCAGGACCAGGAGGGTTTCCTTGATGTTGTTACTAATACATTACATGTCTTTCATATTCATCTGTATGCATTATTAGATCCTTGAGCCACATTTTTCTTCGTGACTCCCTATATAGAAGTAAACTTTAGCGTCAATCCTGAAATCTTTGTAGAACCTTTCTCAGTGTATATTCCAGTCAATAGTTCTATTATAGTCAGACAGGTATACAGAAACTGCCCCATCACAATATCCCAAAAGGTCACTTAAGTCAATCTCATAGAGTTAGAAATAACTAATTTTGATGTGATTCTTGGCATGAATTGGCTTCATTCGTGTTATGACTCAGTTAACTATAGAAATAAAGTAGTCTAGTTTCAATTTCTAAATGAGCCAATCTTAGAATGGAAGTGTAGTACCTCAGTGCCTATAGGTCAATTCGTATTTTTCCTTAAGGTAAGAAAGATGATATCCAAAGGGTGCATCTATTATCTCATCTGATTCAAGGACTCAAGATCAGAAATCCCAAGTCTTGAGTCAGTTCCAGTAGTAAATGAGTTCCCAGAAGTATTTCCTGAAGATCTTCCCAGAGTTTCTCCCGAGCGGGAAATCAACTTTGAACTAAATCTCCTTCTACATATCGACCCATTTTAATTCCACATTATAGAATGACTCCAGCTGAGATTAAGGAATTGAAAAAACAAGTGAAAGATCTCCGAGAAAAAGGGATTTATCAGGACTAGTATTTCCCCATAGGGTGCCCCAGTTCTACTCATGCATAAGAAGGACAGTTCTCTTAGAATGTACATCAAATACCGTTAGTTAAACGAAGCCACATTCAAGAATAAGTATCCCATCCCCAGGATTGATGACTTTTTTACCAACTTCAGTGTGCTAATTACTTCTCTAAGATTAACCTCAGATCCGGCTATCATCAACTTAAAGTCCAAGAATGTGATATCCCGAAGATAGGTTTTTGAACTTAGAATGGTTACTTTGAATTTGTACTTATGTATTTTAGACTAATAAATGCTCCTATAGATTTTATGGACTTGATGAACAGGGTGTTTAATTAGTACTTGGACGTGTTTGCTATCGTCTTCATAGATGATATTTTTGTCTACTCCCATAATGAGGGTGAGCATGCAGACTATTTGAGGATTGCCTTGAAGACTCCTAAGGATAACCAGTTGTTCTCTAAGTTCAACAAGTGCGAATTCTATTTAAAATTAGTAGCTTTTCTTGGTCACATTATTTTCGATGAAGACATTTGAGTTGATTCGCAAAAGACCGAAGCGGTAAGAAACTGGCCTCAACCTATTTCTCCATCAGATATTAGGAGTTTCTTCTTTTTATCCGGTTACTACAGAGGTTTGTTGGAGGATTTTCCTCTATTGCCACTCCCATATCCTGACTGACTCAGAAGAAAGTCAAATTCTAGTGGTTTGATTTGTGCGAGAAGAGTTTTCAAGTGTTGATGACTCGACTCACCTCTACTCTAGTTTTGAATTTACCAGAGGTTCAGATGGTTTTATGGTATATTGTGATGCTTCCAGAGTTGGCCTTGATTGTGTTTTGATGAAGCGAGGAAAGGTTATAGAATATACCTCTAGAAAACTCAAACCCCATGAGAAGAACTTCCTAACTCATGATCTCGAGTTAGTGACAGTTGTTTTTCTCTAAACGGTTTAAAGGCATTATTTTTATGAGATTCATGTCGATGTGTTCACTGATCATAAGAGTCTTCAGTATGTATTCAGCCAAAAAAATTTAAATTTTTGTCAGAGAAGGTGGTTAGAGTTCTTGAAGAACTATGATATGAGTGCCTTATATCACTCGTGTAAAGATAATATTGTGTCTGACGCCCTTAGCCGATTGTCTGTGGAAAGTGTTGCCTACATTAAAGATGATAAGAAGGAGCTAGTTCGTAAGGTTTATCAGCTTGCTAGTTTGGGAGTGCATTTGGTTTATTCAACTGAAGGTAGTGTTTGGGTTCAGAATGGTTCAAAATCTTCTTTGGTTGCCGAGGTGAAGGAAAAGCAAAACAGTGAACCTATTTTGCCTCAATTGAAGGGGCAGTTTGGTTTTAAAAGGTTAAGGATTTATTCCAAAGGGAGATGATGTTCTTCATTGTCAGGGTAGGTTATGTGTGCCGAATGTGGATGATTTGAGGTAGTGGATATTAGTAGAGGCTCACGGTTCTCGATATTCTATTCACCTAGGAGTAACTAACATATACTGTTATTTTTGAGAGGTTTATTGGTGGAATAACATAAAAAGTGATATTGCGAAATTCATGGCTAAGTGTTCAAATTGTCAGCAGGTTAAGGTTGAGCAACAGAGGCCTAGTTGTATGCTTCAGGTATTCAATATCCCTACTTGGAAGTGGAAAGTGGTGAATATGGACTTCATCAAGGGTTACCTCATACCCATCGTCAACATGATTCTATTTGGGTTATTGTGGAGCAAATGACTAAATCATCTATTTTTTTTCCAGTTATTACTTTGGACTTAGACGAAGATTATGCTAGACTTTACCTTATGGAGTTGGTGAAATTTCATGGAGTTCCTTTGACCATTATGTTTGATAGAGGTACTTACTTTACCTCTCAATTTTGGAAGGCATTTTAGAAAGGTCTTGGTACCCAAGTTTATCTTAGTACAACTTTTCATCCTCAGAGAGGACCATTCATACCTTGGAGGACATTTTGAGGGCGTGTATGATTGATTTCAAGGGTAGTTGGGATGATCACTTGCCTTTGATTGAATTTGGTTATAATAACAATTATCACTCTAGCATTTAAATAAGTGATTTGAGGTTGGTGAGGCTATTTTAATAAGGCTAGATTCAGTGAATAAGGAGATCGCAAAGGTCTAGATGATTTGAGAAAGGCTGAAAATGCTCCAGAGTCATCAGAAATCTTATGTAGATATAAGGAGAAGGGAATTTGTGTTTGATGTTGGTAATTTTATTTACTTAAAAGTTTCACCCATGAAAGGGGTGAAGAGGTTTGGTAAGGAAGAAAAGCTCAGTCCCCTTTATGTTAGTCGCTATAAGATTTTGAGTTGGTATGGGAAGGTGGATTATGAGTAGGAGTTACCTATTGAGTTAGAATTAGTGTATTCAGTCTTTCATGTCTCTTTGTTGAAGAAGTGCATTGGTGACACAACATCAGTAATTCCTTTAGAAAGTGATGGTGTGGAAAATATCCTCTCTTATGAAGAGGTCCCTATTGAAATCCTTGATCATTAAGTTTGTAGATTGAGAAATAAAGAGGTCGCCTTACTAAAAGTTCTGTGGAGGAATCAGTCAATCAAGGGAGTTACTTGGGAAACAGAGGCAAATATGATGACCAAGTACCCCCAACTTTTGTCTTCGAACCCAGTTCCAGCTTGAGGTAATAGTTTCCCTTAATTAATTAATTCTTTCATTTCTATCTCAGGCCTCTCAGTTATTTTCATGTCTTTGCATGCATTCATGAGTTTAAAATAGTCTATGCATCAGTCACAAATTAAGATATTAACTCATGGTTCAACTCATAAATAATCAGTGCAAAATTATAGCTTTTCCCTAATAATTCAACTTAAATCAGTTTCATTCGGGGAAAAATGATCCCAAGAGGAGATATTATAATACCCCAAATTTTTTAGCTTTAGACTCTCAACGAGATAGACCATTGGATTAGCTTTCCAACGCCACCAGTATTGCCTTGATCAAATATTGTGATGAGAAGTTCTGGAAAATTTGCCTAAGGGACAGTCAAACTCCCAGTGATAATAACTCTGGTAATGACCCATTACCAGACGTAATGGGCCATAATGTGTGAGTTGTTTTTGCACCAGTTAGATTTCCAGGTTTTGATCTAGTGGAAATGAGTCTATCCCATGACTTGTTATCAAATATAACGAGTCATTGTGTGGACCCATTATCACAATAGTAAGAGATTCAAAAATCCCATCCTTGATCACGACTTTACCTAATGACCCGTTATCAGTACTAACGAGTCGTTAGGAGAGGAATCATCATCATAACAGTGAGGGACCAAGAACTCAGGTCCTCATGTCACAACTTAGACAACAACTCGTGACTTTACAAAATGAGTCGTTACTTAAGTCATGACGACTGGAGCGAGTATTTTCCTGCATAATTTAAAAAAGGCTATTTGGTCTTTTTCCATCCTTTTAACTCCTCACCCTCATTGTTTAGGCTTTCCCAATAGTGGTATATAAGCCTAAACATCCTCAATTCTCCCTTAAGTCATAAAATCAATTGAGATAAAGAAAGAGGGCAATTTTTTCTTCTCCAAACCTTAGTTAGGGTTCCTCAAGTTCAAGCACAAATTCCAAGGATTTATCTAAGGCTTCCACCTCCAGGTAAGTGGGATTTCATAAATGGGTCCCTTTCACTCATTGAGTCCCAAGAAATCCTTAATTCTTAAGTAATATTTCCCTTCCCCTTGTATTGGGTTCCAAGTCAAATATTAGATTCCCCACTCTAATCAGTTTATGTGTGTAACCAAACCATAAGTACGTGCTTTCCATAAGATTAGTGTTTTATAATGTGCAAAATCATGGAATTCTCTAATATGACAAGTTATTGAGTTTCAAGTTTAAATTATGAAATTTCTTTATCATGTTCACTCAACGCTATAATGTCTAGTTGCATTAGTCTGAGCTGGCGAGTTATGAACACCCGATACCTAGATAGTCATACATATATCAATTTTCATGTTATGATCCATTCAGAACATGTTTATGTTGCTAAATTCAGAATATTATCATGTTGAACATATATAAATTATCAGATCATGTTAAGCAATTACCAGTTATCAGTGTCATTTCAGTTGAGAGTAGTACTTAGCATCGAGAAAATGTAAGGATGAAGGCTCACCCACCAGTTGAAGACTGTGTGACCTTTAGTACAAGTCCCTAAGTTCAAGAGCTACGACACCACTGTAGGTTATGAGGGGTCACCCCCCAGTTGAGGACTGACACTATAGTCCTTTAGGACATCAGTTTAGTAGATCCACGCTAGCCAGTGTTGGTACCCTTTCCAAGGTACTAGCACCCCTCCAACTAGGGTTACAAGTTGGATCCTAATTTGCTCAGATTGGGGTATGTCAGTTATTTTTAGCTCCTACAATTTCCAGTTCATGTTCAGTTATGTTTAAGCTCAATTTTTGCATGATCTTGTATTTAAATATTCAATTTTCATGCAGTACATGCTAATACTTGGTCTTGCATTTTGTTATCATATTTCATGCATTTCATGCATTTCATGCTTAGATTATATATCAGTTAGCTTTCTATATCACATACTCTATACATTCAAAGTACTGATCGCATACTCCTTTGTGCTATATTGTCTCCTAATATAAGTTCGGACACTTCGTTCCCGGATCACACCTTGTTTGTTCTTAAGGCACTCAACATTAGTTATGTTGAGTCCTCATCCTTTGATGACTAGTTATCAGTATTTGGTCTAAGCACAATGACCAAAACCTACCAACACTGTACACGAAAGCCCTCTAAACTAGAAATACCAAACTAGGTTGGGACATGCCCTTGACCATGACAAAAGAGAATTCTCAATTCGAAAAATATGAAAAGAAACTTAATGAAATGGCAGGGCTTTCCGAAAGATGGAGGCTCACTGCTTCATAGTAACTCAATTAACGTAACGCACCAGCTAACGCTTCAAAAGAGTAATAAAAAATCCCTGGAACCCTACATCATGAAATGATACAGCGTTCAGGGATGGTCGGTGGGGCGAACACTGCATGTAACTCAGGAAAAGAGGATAAATAATGTCATTGCCAAAAACCAGTCAAAATCATATGCATAACATTCATATATACATATATAGGATGTCGGGATAGGGACAAGGTTCATGAATATGAGAGTTTAAATTATTAACCTGAACTGCATAGCTCACTCTGTCCTAAAGGTACCCATGGGCTACATGGGTTCAGCTCCTCTTACTGAAAGAGCCCCAGTGCGTGTTAGCCGTATAAACCAAGGAAACCGAGGAAAGGCTAAAGACACCAAATGATAGCCATCCAAAATATAAAGTGTGCACCACAAACACGATCACATAGAGCCCCACGCCTGCAACTGTGGTTTTTTCGTGTTGGTCCCCCCGGGACTTACACTTTCACGGCGAGCTACACAATTCTCTTTAAGCCCAAATTAAAATGGTTTGCACATAAATCCAACCATTAACCTAGAAGTCATTTATTAAGGCATTTTCCAACCTGGTATCGTCATACCAATATGCTTGTAAGCTAATTAAATTATGTCAAGCCAATTCATACAATCATTAGACTCCCAAGTTTCATTTAAAATCCAAACCATTGCCACCAAGGGCATTCAAAAACCAATTTTATCATCTATTATCCTTTAATGCAATGAAATGGTCCAAAACTAAGTTAAATTATGCAAATTCCATATTCAAAACAAAAGTCATAAAGGTGAGTTGAGGTTAATGCCATTATCAAGCCAAATTTGTTTTCATCAATTTGGGGAAGCCCATGTTCCCCATTCCAATTCTCATAACAATACACCCATTCAGCCCCAAAATCATCAATTAAAGTATAAACAACACACTTAAATCATGAGAAATACAATTTAAGTAATAACCAAAAAAAACCCTCAACCCAAGTTTAAATCTATTATTCAAAACATATGAGTATTGAGTAAACAAGTGCTATAATGTAAAAATACAAGTTAGGGATGAGCTACATGCATAAATATAGAGGAAATTGAAAGGAATTTGAAGTTTAGAGCTTGAATGCTAGATTTCCTTGTAAAATCCTAGTATCTATTGCCTTGGGAATTAAAGAGGAAATAAGTAAGTTTAATCTTGATAACTAAATACAAGGAGGTTCTTTGAGTGTTTTTAAGTCATGGGAAAGAGTGTGATGGGAGAAAAATATTAAAAAGACCCTAATTAAAATATACTGGAAAAATTAGGAATAGTCATCACGACTTGAGTAACGACTTATCAGGTCTGACCATAAGTCATGGCTTGGAGTCGTTACCTGAGGACCAAATATCTGGTCTTCATTGTTATGACAATGGATCCCACATAAAAACTCATTATGTTTTATAACGAGTCGTACCCTGAACTCGTTGTCAAGGAACCTAAGTTTGGGCTTTCTTACTGTCGTGGAAATGAGTCCTCCTAAGGACTCGTGACATCTGGCAACGATTCATTGTCAGAACTGTTGCCACTGGAAATTTGACATCATTTTCCGTAACTTTGGTAATTTAATTATTCTCCTCTTAGAGGGTCTAAAGTTTAAGAATTTGGGTGTGTTACACTATGAAAACTCAATGACATTACATGTCTTTCATAAGAATCACACGTTATGGATTTCTGTAAGGGATCTGTTATTATGTGATGCATAGATATGTATTTCATGTTTACTTCCTTTTGTACAACCCCATCTCTTACAAAATTATACTTTATGATGATATGTTTTGTCTTTCTATGATACTTAGATCCTCTATGTAGTCTAGTGTAGCCAAAAAATCATAATTAATTATGACTGGTTCAACAACATTGTTATACATACTCAAGCGGATCAAAAAATATTTAAGCTAAACAACTTCTTGCACAACAGTTGAAAATGTCACAAATTTAGCTTTCATCATAGATAAGGCGATACATGACTGTTTCTTTCTACACCAATATATGGCATCATTGTTCAACAAGAATGCATAGTCAAAGATGAATTTCATCTCATTTAAATATCCTCCAAAATAAACATCAATATAGCCTTTGAATTGAAGATCATTTTTGTAATACCCCGAAAAATTTTTCGTTGAAATTTTGTGCGTAAACGTGTTGGGTTCTATCTTCTAGAATGAATTATAAATTTTTCGTGTGGAATGTCTTAAATTATGAGCCACCACTGCATAGAGTATCGAATAATCTTTCCAACGATATGTGGAACATCCAAAACGGACACCCGAGCGTTGAGTTATGAACATTCCAATCGAACCGTGAATAGTAGTGAATAGTAAAACGTGCAGGAAAAAAATTACTGAGGCTTGGCGTATTTTTTCTCCAACTTTAAATGATCATAACTCCTTGTATATAATGATCTGGGTGATCTACTATATATCAACAAAAATCTCTGTGAGTCCTCTTTCCGATGAAATTGGTTTCATCCAATTTGTCTATCGGAGCAAAAAGTTATAGTCGATCTACTTTAGCCTATCAAAAGTGAATTTTTGGGTTAACTTCAAATGATCATAACTACTCATACACAATGATCTGGGTGAGATACTATATATCAATGGAAATATATGAGAGTCCTCTTTCTAATGAAATTGGTTTCATCCAATTTGGATATCGGAGTAAAATGTTATGGTTGATCTACTTCAGACTATCAAAACAGTCCACCAAAGGACAAATGCGAGAATTATTTGATTTTTAGGGGCGTTTTCGTCATTCTCCCTCACCCAAAATCCATCCAAATCCTATATTAAAACCTATTAGAAGCATTATATGTTATAGTTCATCAAATTCCCTCAAAAATAAAACCCTAAGCTCCTACATCCAACTTCAAGAACCTCCAAAGTTCACCATTAATTCTGCAAATTTATTCAAGATTCCAAGTTCCTAGTTCAAGAACTCCAAGAACTATCATTCAAAGGCACGATTAACATCTCAAAAATGAGTATCGATCTAAAGTTCATCATTCAAGGTATGTGGGGTTTTTCAACAAGAACTCTCTTTCGTTCTTGTGCCCAAAAGTAATTTTCCTTACAAAGGCATGATTTTTATTTGATTTTTGTATGAATTTGAAGCATGAAGCCATATCTTATGATGATTATTATGAAATCTTGATGTTTATGATTTTGAAAGATGAATTTACATGTGTGGTGATATAAAGCATGAATCTTGAACGATATTTATCATGATTTTGATATTTGGGTCGCGAACCCCATTTGAAATTATGTTTTTGAGAAAATGTGTGTTATAAGCACGTTGATGTTGAATATTTGAGATGTTTTGAATGATTTGACCTTTTGGTCGTGAATGAGTTATTTTGAACTCGACTGTGAAAGAAATTCACATTTTTATTGATTATGATAAAGGGGTAGCAAATTGGCTCCTGATGAAAATTATTAAAGTGTTTATTGTGGATTTTCTTTAATGTGAGCCTGAGGCTGATTTAAATTTCTGAGATAAGTCTGAGAGTAATCTTTAGCACCGAGTGGGAGGTATAAAGTGACCATACTTCCCTAGAACTACGTGCCCCCGTAGGATGTGAGCCTGAGACTGATTTATATAGTGATCACTAGTGTGTTTGAATTAATACTGGAAGTCCTACTCTGATGGCAAGAATAGGACGGCTCTCCCCAACGTGGGTTGTACGTTGGACTCCATGTAGCTCATATGGTTTATGTCGGTTATAGGATCTCCCAATGTGTGTGTGTGTACTCTTCTATCTGAGATGAAAACATATTTGCTTAAAAGGCTGAGTTTGAGAAAGTCATTATTCTTAAAAGATTTAAGGAATATATTCTAATGAGAATTGACATGAGATTTGATTGTTTTGATGATTTGAAATTGAGATGAAAGTGAATTGAGAACGTATTGTAATGACTCACTTGTTTTACTTTACATGTATTATTCATCCATAGTTTTGATGATTTAATTCGAGCTAAGTGAGTCATCTATATCAGCATGCATAATTTTATAAACTATGATGATATTAAGATATTATTTTATATATGCATTGCACCCCCATATGCTCAGAATTTTTCCACGGTGCTGACCCACATATTTGTATGTGGGCTATATTTTCTCGGAATGTAGGTACAAGGTATAGTTGCACCTTCGGATCTAGTCAATTCGTGGTATCCAGTCAGTTCGTGGTATCCAGTCAGCAGGTGATGAGTCCTTTTGATTCAAGGGCTTGGGTTAGTTATGCAGAGTTTATAGTGTTGTATTTTCTTTATTCAGTCGTATTGAGTTAGGGTAGTCGGGAGTCATGACCCGGCTACCTATAGTCAGTACTAGTAGATGCTTCATAGACAGTCAGTAGAAGTTGATGTATTTTGTTTCAATTTTAGTTGTAAAGGCAGAATTGTAATCCTTTAAAATTCCATTTTTGTATCGATCAGATTCAGAAAAGAGTTAATTTCTGCTGATTTGTATGGATTTGTATTTTTATTCAGTTGCTTATGAGTTATGCCAGTAGAAGGGTTATCTTGGGGTCACTTGTGACCCTAAGCACCGTGTGACGTCTCGGGACCCGATTTTAGGGTGTTACAAACTTGGTATCAGAGCCATGTTTCAAGTGTGCTAGGGTGTCTATGAAGTCGTGTCTAGTAGATTCTTGCGGAATGGTATGAAGACGTCTGTACTTTTTCTTCGAGGGGCTACAGGGCATTTAGGAAATGTTTCCCTTCTTTCAAGTCTAAGATCGTGCTATAAAAAGGTTCTCTAAGAAGCTTATATAGATTCTCATCTTACTCTATTCTGGCCAACTCTACCTCATTTTCAAGGCATCAGAAATAGTTAAGCTTAATTCTCCATAGATAGTTATGGGATTGTAAGAGAGCTAGAAAGTATCCTGTCAGTGCTTTTGAGTTCCAAATATTGAAGTACTTTATTCATGTTCATAAAAGTCGTGAACTAAGCCTAGGTTAGGTGTGCTTTCAGATTCCTCCTCAGAATCTAACAATGTTAATCTATACTTCTCCCTCTATGTATTATTTTTGAGATAACATAATTCGCAAGCTCCAGTTCTTCCCCAGGTAATGCTTTTATATTTTCTAGAAGAAATTTCAAAAGTTACACAAAAAGGCTTGAAAGGAGCTCTCTAGTGTGTTAAGTTCCTTAAGTTGAAATTTATGCCCTCATTCTTATGAGTTATTTAATTAAGACAGAGTAAGGTGTATTCTTAGATCGTTGAATATTGTGTGTCAAGTTTCTATCTCTTGTATTATGTAATTTTGTTATCATTATGTTTCTGAAAAATCAAAGTCTAGTGAAGCCGTGTGGGGCTCTTTCGATTCACTAGCATAGCTTCTTTGTTATTCATCTCATTTTCTTGTTCAAAATACAAACCAAAGTCTAGTGAAGCCGTGTGGGGCCTATTTTGATTCACTAGCATAGTTACTTTGTTATTCATATAACTTCCTTGATCAAAACACAAAATCAAAGTCTAGTGAAGCCGTGTGAGGCCTATTTCGATCCACTAGCAACTTGTAGTTCATCTTGTTCCTTGTGCTAACTGAAAATATGAGATGTGGAGGTGTAGTAGTAAGAAGGATGGTAAGTGTGATTTGTTGAGCATAAGTATAGCGAAATCCCTTTTTGCATGCAATTGGGTTAATAGGAAGTGATATAGTTTGTTCGAGGTATGAAATGGGTGTTGACGGTATTTGTATGATAGAGAGTATAGGTTAGTGATGGAAGTACTCGGTGGGTAAGTACTGTTAATCTAGGCGCTCTCCAAATTGCAAGAGGAAGTTAAGTTAAGACGTAGAGAGCTATGAACTATGTTAAGTTGTGTATGAAGGATAGAGAGTAGTGACGGGTGAAATAAGGATGTGTTAATAGATTGTGAATAAGATAGGCTATATGATTAGGACCAATTATTATTGTTATGAAGTTTAAGTGGGCTAGTGTTCATGGATGTGTTGTTTTATAATCTTCACGTGGGAGTTATGCGTGAGATGGAGTTGTAAATTATGTGAAGTGTGAGACCTTAAGTTTGAACGATTGGTGATCATGAAGCCGAATGTGATGGTTTCTGGATTAATGGTATTAGTTGCCGGAAGTGACCTAATAGGCTTGAACAGTGTACACAAGAGTTTAAGTGTAGTTGACTTGTAATTAAGTTTAATATTATATTATGATGAGAAAGTTCACCCAAGATATTATGGGACTGCTTTAATTTCGAGGATTAGTGTATGTGGTGTAGTGAGTCTTGCCATGGGATTGTTAGATAGATAAATACTAGTTAGACGATGGATAATGTTTTGATGGCTAAGTTAAGGCGAGGCGTATGATTGGAAATGTTGAGCCTCTTAAGTGTGATTTTGATTCTTATGGGTTAGAAACATAAGTTGATAGGTATGGTATTAGAGGGAGAAGACAGAAGTAGCATGGTCTATCAAAAGGTTAGAAAGTATTCAAGTTGAGCTAATAGAAATAAGAGTTGAAGCACTAGATGGTGTACATTCCGGCGATAGAGATGTTCGTGGAGATTCGAAATTAGTAAGCATTTGTGAATTTGAGTGGTGGCTTAAAGCTAAGGGGGAGATGATAGAACAAGTAGTCAAGCCAAGCTTTTACATTTTAGTAGAAGTACCAGTAAGTTGTAAATTTGCTGTGAGAAAGATCGGTGCTTGACCCAATGTTATTTCAGTATTTTCAGCTGTCCCAAAACCTACTCATGCTTTACATTTCAGTTCCATGATATTAATTCATGTTCATACACGTGATGGAGAATTACATACTCTTCTAGTTTCCAAAAATGAAAAATTCCAGTTCTTCTAGCAGTTGGAATCACATTCCATAAGTTATGAGCTCTAAAGTCAAGGCATGCCGCCCATGACTCATATACTCAAGTTTTACAGTATGTTTAGTTCCAGTACTCTCGCAATACTCTTGTTGATCAGTGAGATTTAGTTTTTGTTATGGGTGTCTTCAGTTTTGATACCTTAATGAACCCATTGTATTTGATATTTTATTCCTAAGGCCTCAATAGAGAGAGTGAAGTTATTTACATTATCCCTTCATGTTTCAGGTCTTCATGTTTTAAAATTTTGTGACCTTTTCATTAAGTCAAGCTAATGGTGTTGAGTAGTTGTCTAGAAGGGAGAGAAGATACTTCCTTATCTATGATAGAAGGTGGTGTGCTCACGACGGTGAAGTGAAGTTAGATTGAGGCTAAGTCCTTGATACATGCCGTGGTTAGTTGAAGTTTTAAATGTTTATTTGGAAAGATTGTTGTGCGTTGGTTTTATACACTTCTATGAGGTTGTAGGAATAGTAATACAGAGTTTTTGTGTATAGTTCAATTGGTTGAGAAAATGTTATGTGTGCTGTTTAAAGAATTGACCAGTATGTGTGAATGATGTAGTTGATGGAATCTTAGAGAAGGCGAGGAAGATGCTTTATGAGTGTTCGTTTAGAGGTGCATGTGCGAAGTGCGTATGTTGTTATGAGTATAGGCTTGAATGTTATGGTTGTATATCTAAAAGAATGCACCGCAAGTTAGCGGATCCCTAGTATAAGATTGTATGTGGTTGTTGGAGTAGAAATAAGAGTTATGTTTGAAGTGAGGAGTTGTGAGGCTCAGTGTGTATTGAGGTTCATGATATAGATTAATATTATAGTGCTATGTGGCGTATCTCATGAGTACTTGGAGTTAGGCTTGAACATAGTCGAGGGAGTAGTTAGGAAGTGTTGCTAAGTTTGGAAGCAAGGAGTTATGTTTCCCAAGACCTAGAAATTCCTATCTTAATTTATGCCATATGGGTCCTTGTTCCCATACGATAGGATTATATCAAATTATGGTTCATTTTCTCCCCGAACAATGTCATTTGAATCTTTTGGAGGGAGTGCTGAGGGACGTTTCATTTGGAAGCAAGTGGTCCTTCTTTTAATGAGATCCCCATCGAGACCTTTGATTATCAGTCTCTGACTAAACCAAAGATATCGATTCCTTAAAATCAGTCTCCTTTGTTTAAGATCCAACTATGTGACCATTCTCATTATGAATCGTATGTTCTATGAAGTATTCGAAAGTTTGGAGTGAAGTAAGTGGATTGACTTTGTTATCCCAACCTTTTTTCCTCATTTCCATGGTATTCTATACTTATTCATCGACATTCGAGGATGAATGTTTCCAAGGGGGAGATGATGTAATACCCCGGGAAATTTTGTGCGTAAACGTGTTGGGTTCTATCTTCTAGAATGAATTATAAATTTTTCATGTGGAATGTATTAGATTATGACCCACCATTGCGTAGAGTATCAAATAATCTTTCCAACGATATGTGTATCATCCAAAACAGACACCCGAGCGACGAGTTATGAACATTCCGATCGAACCGTGAATAGTAGTGAACAGTAAAACGTGCAGGAAAAAAAGTACTGAGGCCTGGCGTATTTTTTCTCCAACTTCAAACGATCATAACTCCTCGTACATAATGATCTGGGTGATCTACTATATATCAACGGAAATATCTACGAGTCCTCTTTCCGATGAAATAGGTTTCATCCAATTTGTCTATCGAAGAAAAAAAGTTATGGTCGATCTACTTCAGCCTATCAAAAGTAAATTTTTATGTTAACTTCAAATGATCATAACTCCTCGTACATAATAATCTGGGTGAGATACTATATATCAACGGAAAGATATGAGAGTCCTCTTTCTAATGAAATTAGTTTCATCCAATTTGGATATCGAAGTAAAACGTTATGGTTGATCTACTTCAGACTATCAAAACAGTCAACCAAAGGACAGATGCGAGAATTATTTAATTTTTAGGGGCGTTTTGGTCATTCCCCCTCACCCAAAATCCATCCAAACCCTATATTAAAGCCTATTAAAAGCATTATATATTATATTTCATCAAATTCCCTCAAAACGAAAACCCTAGGCTCCTACATCCAACTTCAAGAACCTTCAAAGTTCACCATTAATTCTGCAAATTTATTCAAGATTCCAAGTTCCTAGTTCAAGAACTCCAAGAACCATCATTCAAAGGAATGATTGACATTTCAAAAACGAGTATCGATCTAAAGTTCATCATTCAAGGTATGTGGGGTTTTTCAACAAGAACTCTCTTTCGTTCTTGTGCCCAAAAGTAATTTTCCTTACAAAGGCATGATTTTTATTTGATTTTTTATGAATTTGAAGCATGAACCGATATCTTATGATGATTATTATGAAATCTTGATGTTTATGATTTTGAAAGATAAATTTACATGTGTGGTGATATAAAGCATGAATCTTGAACGATATTTATCATGATTTTGATATTTGGGTCGCGAACCCCATTTGAAATTGTATTTTTGAGAAAATGTATGTTATAAGCACGTTGATGTTGAATATTTGAGATGTTTTGAATGATTTGACCTTTTGGTCGTGAATGAGTTATTTTGAACTCGACTGTGAAAGAAATCCACGTTTTTATTGATTATGATAAAGGGGTAGCAAATTGGCTCCCGATAAAAATTATTGAAGTGTTTATTGTGGATTTTCTTTAATGTGAGCCTGAGGCTGATTTAAATTTCTGAGCTAAGTCCAGGAGTAATCTTTAGCACTGAGTGGGAGGTATAAAATGACCTTACTTCCCTAGAACTACGTGCCCCCATAGGATGTGAGCCTGAGGCTAATTTATATAGTGATCACTAGTGTTTTTGAATTGATACTGGAAGTCCTACTCCGATGGCAAGGATAGGACGGCTCTCCCCAACGTGGGTTGTACGTTGGACTCCATATATCTCACATGGTTTATGTCGGTTATAGGATCTCCCAATGTGTGTGTGTGTACTCTTCTATCTGAGATGAAAACATATTTGCTTAAAAGGCTGAGTTTGAGAAAGTCATTATTCTTAAAAGATTTAAGGAATATATTCTAATGAGAATTGACATGAGATTTGATTGTTTTGATGATTTGAAATTGAGATGAAAGTGAATTGAGAACGTATTGTAATGACTCACTTGTTTTACTTTACATGTATTATTCATCCATGATTTTGATGATTTAATTCGAGCTAAGTGAGTCATCTATATCAGCATGCATAATTTTATAAACTATGATGATATTAAGATATTATTTTATATATGCATTGCACCCCCATATGCTCGGTATTTTTCCACGGTGCTGACCCACATATTTGTATGTGGGCTACATTTTCTCGGAATGTAGGTACAAGGTATAGTTGCACCTTCGGATCCAGTCAGTTCGTGGTATCCAGTCAGCAGGTGATGAGTCCTTTTTATTCAAGGTCTTGGGTTAGTTATGCAGAGTTTATAGTGTTGTATTTTCTTTATTCAGTCGTATTGAGTTGGGGTAGTCGGGAGTCATGACCCGTCTACCTACAGTCAGTACTAGTAGAGGCTTCATAGACAGTCAGTAGAAGTTGATGTATTTTGTTTCAATTTTGATTGTAAAGGCAGAATCGTAATCCTGTAAAATTCCATTTTTGTATCGATCAGATTCAGAAAAGAGTTAATTTCTGCGGATTTGTATTTTTATTCAGTTTCTTATGAGTTATGCCAGTAGAAGGGTTAGCTTGGGGTCACTTGTGACCCTAAGCACCGTGTGACGTCTCGGGACTCGATTTCGAGGCGTTACAATTTTCTTGATAACATAAGAAATAATTGACTGTGCCTTTAAGATACCTCAATATTCTTTCAAATGCTTTCCACTGTTGCGGTTCATGATCAAATTGATATCTTCTAACTTATCCAACAACATAACAAATGTTAGGTCTAGTACACATCAAACATACAATAGACTTTCGACTGCATTCGCATAAAAAACCTTTCTTATTTATTCTTTCTCTTGTGAAGTCTGAGGGCTCATCCTCTAGTTTAAAGCTTCACTTTTAAAAATTGGAGTGTTTATGGATTTGCATTTTTGCATATTAAAATATTCAAGAACTTTCTTAATGTAAGGTTCTTGTGAAAGAGATAATAATCTTTTCGAATGGTCTCTTAAAATCTTAACTCCAAGAATATATGATGCTTCACCCATATCTTTTATCTCAAGAACAGATGATAACCATTCTTTTATTTCCTTTACATACTCAATGTCATTTTCAACTATAAGTATGTCGTCTACATATAATGATAAGATTACAAACTTATCTTTGGATCTTTTGATGTATACACAATGATCTCAATGAATCATAACGAAATCATATGATATCATCGCATTATGGAGATACAAGTACCATTATCTAGAAGATTGTTTAAGGCCATAGATCGATCTTCAAAGTCGACATGATTTATTTTCTTGGACTTTTTTATATAACCTACAGGTTATTTCATAAAGATTTTTTCTTCTAGTTCTCCATTGAGAAATACATTTTTCATATCCATTTGATGCAATTCAAAATTCAACATAGTCAATATAGACAGAATTAATCTTATTGAAGTAAAATGTACAACAGGAGAAAAAGTTTCTTCATAACCAATTTCTTCATGTTCTGTGTATCACTTAGCTACTAGGAAAGCTTTAATTATTTTGATACTACCTTCTTCCTTACACTTAATTTTGAGATTTTTTTTTTAATAGATTTTTGGCCTATAGGTAGATTAAATCAATTTCCACACTTGGTTAGATTTCATTGACTTTATCTCCCCCTCCATTGCTTTTAATCAGTTTTATTTAGTGGGGCATGTAAGAGCCTCATTTATATTTTTTGGTTCTTCATCATCTGGAGTAACTATAAATGCTTTTCCTACGGTAGTAAATCGATGACAAAGAATTTGTAGACGACTTGTTCGTCGAGGTTGAGATTGAAAAATTGATTTATCAGTTGACAAATTACTCCCATTCTAACCAACAATATCATTAGAATTTATAAAAATAGAAACGGATTCATTATCATCAACATGACTCTCACTCAAATCCATTTGAATGTCACTAGTGAAAGCGGTCTTGTTCGCAGTTTCATAAAGAGATAAGTCTTGATATATCTCGCCCTACTTAGGAAAATCATGATTTATGAATGTAATATCACGTGACTCAATTTTAGTTACAGTGTCACTATCTTGATCATCTATGAACACATAATCCTTAGGCTATTCTTAGTATCTTATAAAGATATGTTTTTTTTCTGTGGACCTAATTTTTCATATTGGGAAGAAGAGTTATGGATCAAAATAACACAATTCAAGGCTTCAAAATGCTCAAATCGGACCGTCATTTAGTCCATAACTAATACGGTATAGTTATAACTGATTTTGAAGGGACACGATTAAGTATAAGTGCAATAATGAGCAATACACCACTCCAATAGGTGATAGACAATTTTGCCTGTGCCATCATTTACCTAACTATTTCTAACTAGGTTCTATTTCATCATTCTACAATATCATTTTGGTGTGGAGTGTAAGGAGTAGTAATTGTCTTTGAATTTCTTTTTCAGCTCATAATTATTTTATCTCATCAGATAAATATTCTCATACTCGATCGGTTCATAATGCTTTAATTTTCTATCCAATTGATTCTCAATCATTTTCATAAACTTAATGAAATAACTCAAAGATTAAGATTTATTAGAAATCAAATATATATAACCGAATGGAGAAAAATCATCAATAAAAGTGATGAAGTAAGTAGCACCATGTCTTGCCCTTATATTAATTGGACCACAAATGTTAGAATGAATTAATTAAAATGGCATTATCTCGAGCAAAATGTTCCTTGTTCTCATAGTTGTAGCACTTGAACTTAATAATTTTCACTTTTTTCTTTTAATTTTGGAGAAGAAATATTTTTCTCTACTTGTTGATTATACTTAGGGCTTTTTTGAGACTTTTTTTTATTTTGAGAAAATTTGTCACGCGTTCGTTTGTTATCATGTTCATATCTTGGATTTGTCATAGAAACATTTGTAGCGGCATTGTCTACTCCAAGGAACTCTTTCTCAATTTTTAAATGAAGCTTAGCATCTTCCATAGTTGTGATGCTAACATGTGGGTTAAGTGCATTTAGATATTTTTCCAGCTTTAGGGCAGGGAGCGAATCACAGCTTGGAGTTGTTTCCTTTAGATCAACACATGACCGTCATCTTTTAGTTCATTTACCATGTTTGACATATGACAAAGATGTTTTTGCATAGTATGATCAGGGCGTTCCTTATAAATATTAAATTTAGTAATAAGCGCCCTTAACTTAGCAACTGAATTATGAATGAACTTTTCTTTTATTGTAGAGAATATTTCCTTAGCATTATCATACTTTCAAAATTCTCTCATGATATCAGTATCTATGTTGCTCAACAACGTTATGCGAGCAAGAGAATTTTTCTTTTTTTAAGCTTGATATGCCTCAAACTTTCACATATTGGGAGTTATACCATTTTCAGGAAATGTCATAGACACATTAAGAGCTTTAAGAGCCTCTTACTTTTTCAAGACATATTGAAATGTTTATACTCCATATTTCATAGTTATCACTGTTAGGTTTATCACCTTTGTCAAGCTCGGCGAGAATATTCTTTGCAGCAGTTGACATACTGATTTATACAATTATAAAGTATGGTGAGAAAAGTACGTACATTATTTTAGCCTAAATTCATATGCATAATAATTCTTAAAATAATCTACTATGTCAATTTTCATTTCACATCAGTTTTAGATTCTGAAGTTCACTTAGTTCCTAATCATCTTCCGCATTCTAATATCTCAAATCTGACACAATTAATCATCTGAGAACTATTTATCTTAAAACACTAAATTCAAGATAAAATATGAATAAATTCTATAACAAATATAGAAACACTCAAATAAGAATATAATCATATAAATAATATAAATTCATACAAGTGATGTTACATACAAACAATAATTAAATAAAATAAATGCATATTATCACGGTTATATCTTAGTGTAAACAGAAAAGGATAGAATAAGATCTATTCGCAAGTTCATATGCAAGTAATTGCTTTTAGGCAACCTGTGAGAATGACATACAATCTTCTGAACCTTCAAGTCAATGTACTTATTTATAAAATCTTGTACTTACGACTTTTAAAATATTGTCAAGATTTGTCATGCAATCCCTTTTGAATATCATTAGGCACTGCAGAGCGCAAAGTCAGATATTTTCTCTCTATACTTAATAGGCCCCTAGGCCACAAAACTTCTTGAATTAATTTGTTAATTTTCGTTATGTGTTACAAAGATTGTAAGATTATCATCTTGAACATTGAATTCTGACAAGAGATTTAAAATTCTCACTCTATCCTTCTGTTGCTTTTTGAAAATTCATCTGAATGTCCTTATCATTATCATTATTTTTTATAACACATACAAAAAATTATTACACACATATATACACACACATTCACTGTCATATTTCAAGTCTAGATTATTGAAGTGATATCGAGGGTCATGTGGAAACTGATTAACAAATAGCGAAACACAATTGAGAAACCAAAAAATTTTATATGCAGTCGCACAGACCGTAAAGAAAATTTCAACAAAAATTTTTATTTCTTTACCCCCACTGCTTTAGCAACCAATACATGTTTTTCATGATCTCTTTTTTGATCTTTCTCAAAATATTTTAAGATCAATGTATAATAAAACAAATGAACCAAGCAATTTGCATGGTAATGGGACTAACTAGAAAAACTAGTACTCTACTTTGTTTTCCTTGAACGAAAATAAAAAACTAATAGGACAAACCTATTGAATATTCCATAAAACTTAAAAATCCCAAAATAAACTTTAGCGAATAGGAACCAAGTTGGACTAGTTTCTACTGGGTTAAGTCTTTGAGATAATACTAATAAGTTAACACAATTTTTTAGTGAATATACGAGTCTCTTGTACACTTTCTTTCGAAGAAGAAAAACAATAACCACAAATTGATGTTCTATTCCTTTTCATTAGGCTTTAGCAGTGACTTGTTCCCGTTACAGAAAACACACGAAAATGAAAAATTGGAACGATATAGAACTAATTTTAATATTTCATGCAATCAGATTTTTCCAAGAACATAAAACTGGGAAATCGAATAATGCATGCGCTGATGTCAATGAATAAACTAATCAAACACATAGTTTGCATGATCATAGAATTTATTTTACTAGTCTAATAGTGCAACACAGGTATAAAATATGAATTACACCAAACTAGTCACAATCTATAATCGTCTAATACCTATTACAGAGGTTTATTCATGATTTTCGAAAAAAAATCTCTTTTTCAAGAACTTGAGAGAAGAAAGAAGAAGACGTTCAGTTTTTCAGAGATAAAAAGTGTCGAGAGTTTTTCCAAAAACTCTCTTTTATTGCTCATAAGCGATACATCGATTCAGGAGAAGCCTCCTTCCGTTGTCTCTCTTTTTCTTTAAAAAAAATTAAATATACAATTAATTATATATTATCTCTTTATTAATAGAGACCCGAGTTGACCTATATAGATGACCCGACCTGATTTTCTTTAATATTAGTAGTTGGTTATTGGTAGTATACTTTCAACTCAATCTGTTGTGTCAAATTTTGCTTTAATCTTCAACCTCTTGTTTGTTATTAAAGTCAACTCCTGCACCTATTATACACTAACACCCATCCACTTATTCCAATATAAAAAAACCTTCTCTCTCTTCTTAAATTGTCTCCCAACTCCCGATTTCAAGAGCTGTTCTCCCCAAATGCCATTTTAGTTTTTCCTTCTTCTGCAGTTGTTAAGAGCTCGTTGTTGCATCATAAGGTTAGTTAAAATCATGTTTTCATATTTGTAGATCCAGTTAAATAGGTTTCTTTGCTAATCAATTCGTAGTGATGCAGGAATTTTTTTTCCGAATTTGGTTGATTAAGGAGTTTTGGTTTAGTTCCATTTTTTTTTAGAAAAGAAGTGTTAAATGGTGGGATAATTATTATTTGAAGAGTTATTTTGGCAGTTTGATTTGAACAGTCACCTGTTTCTGTCCGTAGACCCGTGGCCTATGAAATCGACCTGTGGTCTATGAAATCAGAATGCCCTAGATTGAAATCAATTTTTAGACGTATGAAATTCTTTTAAAATATGGTTTCTTAAATAATGGAAATTGAAAGATTAATAGCTAATTATTTCGATTAGGTGCACTAGTTTAATTTTTAGCAATTGTTGTGTTTTGATACTGCATGTTGGATTTTGGTTCAGTTATTGATGTGCGGAGTGAACTGTTTGATGGTAAAAGAGTTATTTCGGCATTTTTATTCAAACAGTGACCTGTTCCTGTCCATAGAACCGTGGTCTATGAAATGAGAATGCTCTAGATTGAAATCAATTTTTATACGTATGAAATTCTTTTAAAATATGATGGCTGGAATAGTGAAAATTGGAAGATTAATAGCTAATTAGTTTGATTAGGTGCACTAGTTTGATTTTGATACTGCATGTTGGATTTTGGTGGGGTATTTTTTTTTTTTTTTTGGGGGGGGAGGGTATTTGAGCATTGACTTATTTCTATTGATAGACTTGTGGTCTATCAACTGAAAATGAGAGATTTGTTCTGCAGGTGTAGATTATGTTGAAAATGGGTAAAAAAACCATCCATCCTAAAAGCAAAGCCGGTACCGGTTCTAATTCTGCTAGTATCAGTAGAAAAAAAAGTCGAGGCAGTTGAAAATGTCTCAAAAAAAAAAAATTAATGAGGAAGTGTCCAAATCATATCCAGAGTTAAAGGAGATAAGCGACTACGCCGAGTCTAGTAAAGATGTCCTTTCCGAGCGCAGTGTCAGTGGTGACAGTAAATAGAGCGAGGTAAGTGGGAGACCTTCGAACGATAATTGTCCGTGCCATCTCTTTCAAGGTGCATTTTTGTGAAGCGGTATGACCTTCGAACGGTAATTGACGAGGTCGGATATTTTTTGGAGAAGATATCGGTAAGATCAAGAATGACTTCTTATCGAGAATTTAAGAAAGTTCTTGTAGACCAGGAATTGAAGAAAAGATTCAAGCGGTCCTATTTGGGACACCTGAGAAACCTGTCGGAACATCTAAAGTTTAGTGGGCAGTTGGTTTATTATTTGTTGTTACGACACATTAAGAGAGATAATATGCATCATGAGATGTGGTTCAACATTAATAACAAGCCTGTCTATTTTGGCATGAAAGAGTTTTGTTTGATGACAGGACTGAACTGCTCGTCATACCCCAGCGAATAAAAAAATGAAGAAGGTGTTAGACAAATGAGAGCATTTTTTCTTTAAGGTGCCGAAAAACAAAAATATTACGGTGGCAAAGTTGTTACATTGATCAGAGGGAATAAGCTGAACGAGGACCAAAAGTTTAAGTGATGTTTATTGTGGTTCTTGCACACCATGTTTTTTGCAAAATATTTGACGAAGGTTGTCGACACAAAACTGATTCGAATGGTTGATTCTTTGAGTTTCTTTGAGAATTATCCGTGGGGGAAAGAGACATTCAACTGAACCTGGACTATCTGAAGAAGAAAAGTGACTTGAAGAAGCAGAAGGAAGTATTTGATGAGAAGCAAAAGACATCCTATGCTCTATTCAAATTTTTCTAGGCATTCATAGTATCTACAATAAACCCTTAGTGAGTTTATCGTAGATTCTTGTTTTATTTATACTCTGTCATAGACTCTGAGTTCTTTTTTCACTGTTGTACTGCTTACCGGTTTGGATATATGAGGCCTTTCTTCATCTTAGAAAATTTGCTGGAAAATCAATGGATGAGCCCTTTCCCATTTCCCGTATCCTCAGATGGCACACAATAAAAGGTGACCAGATAATCGAAGGCGACCCATTCAAGTACAAAGAGTTACCGAGGTATGAACTTATTTTTTATTACGCAATAATACTACTGTTGTATCAATGTTATGTAATTATTAATTGATACTTTGTAGAACGTGCACCCATACATCATCCCTACTGTTCGTGAAATGGAGATGGATTACATGGTTACATTTAAGCTATATACAGATGAGGTGAAGAATAACGCCCTCGACTGCTTGAAAAAAGAGTTAGAAGGGGTGACTATCCTTACTTTAAATGAGGATAGTGATTATGACGGGGATTTGGGTAGTAACTCCGTTGGAGTACGCATTGGTGATGATACTTCTCCGAGCACCTCCAAAGATGCAGTGGGAACCACATCCCCTGGGGATCTTCATAAGTGTGTTGTTGTGCTCAAGGAAGCGTTGTTGGATATTGCTGCCTATATCTGAGAAAAAAAACTGAAGAAAAAAGAAAAGGATGAGCGACAACATGAGTGAGGTAACTTCATTAACTATTGATGTTGTTGATGAATTTTCAGCTTTAAATATCAGTAACAATTTGTAATATAATGATACAGTGCATGTGGACCTTCGTGAATTGGAGAGGAATGAAGAATGAGAAAAAATGAGCGAAATGGATGAGTTGGCCTCCGTTGTGGTAGAAGAGGGAAAAAAAGAAGAAAAAAAGGTTGAAGAAGAAGAAAGTGGAAAAGGAGCAGCTGCAGAAGCGGAAAATAAGCAGCAGCAGATGAAGAAGGCACGGAAAAAGAAAAAACTGATGAAGAAGTTGATAAAAAAAGCTGAGAAAGAAGCATCAGGTGAAGGAAAAGAAGATGAGGAAGAAACAAATGCTGCTGGTGAAGAAAGAGAAGAAGCTGAGGAAGAAAAGGAAGATGAAAAAGCACCAGCTACTACAAATACTAAAAAAAAAGGAGAAGAAGGTGCGAATGAAGAAGCAGCTGCAACTTTTGAAAAAAAAAGAGCTGAAGCTGACCAAAAAGATGTGGTGATGGATATTGTTGATGAAATCTACAGTAACATTTGTGTTGATGAGGAACATAGGGAGAAAGACATTTGAATGCTAATATTGTTAATGTGTTGTTGAATGATGAGTAGTTAGGATATGAATTTTTTTTTATTTCATAAAAATGAAGGTTAAAGGATCTGGTGGAGGATATGACAAACATGCTTTTATTGTATGAAATTTGTTATGATTCTGCACTAAATCTTTTTCTATCAAACTGATTTGTGGCATGGAATTTGAATATGCAGGGTGTTGTCATAGTTGGTACAGTGTATGCTTGATATCATAGAATGCATACTTAATCTTTCGTATACCGCATGCATAGTCTATCATTACCATGTTACTCGAATTTTAGTTGACGTGTTGTTTGATTGACCATGATTCTATCAAAAATAGTATTAACATTATAGAAAAATAGAAGTATTTTTATTTATTCAATATCACTACATCCATGTTACACTTTTTCAAAGAACAAATACTAGCATTATAGCACATAACATCATTTTTAGGCCATTCTCCCTTTCTTCGGCCAAAATTAATTTTTGTTTTAGTTGATTTCTCTCTATTTGTGTGTTATGTAGCAATACTTTAAAGTGATCTCTCTGTTCTTCGGCTTATGAGAAAATTTTTATTTTCTTCGCATTGTTGGAGCCTTTGTAGTAGATTAAATTTTTCTAAGCCTTGAAAATTTGATGTCTCAGGTCTCAGACTCAACGTTGATGGACTGGTTGGAGGTGATAGCTCGTTAAGACATTTAAAAAACGAGCATGCACCATTATCCTAGAAAAAAACAATAATTACATAATGATAAACTTAACTTTATCAAAAAGACACAACAACTCACCTTCGCAATCGCACAATTATAAAATTTATGATCTAGATTTGAATCCGTGCGTGACGTCCTCAAGAAAGCCGCATTGCCACAATGAGAAATTATTGTATTTTTAGAATTGGATGTTTGAGATGCTCGAGACATTGTAAAATTTTTAAAAACAAAATAAAGTGAATGAAATAAAATAATGAGGGATGGATATCTTATATATGAAGTTAAACCAAAGTGTTAACACTAATGGATTACAAAAGTAGCAGTTTATTACCGTTGGAATAGTATTTTTTTATGAACTGGTGGTGACACTTAATAGACTGTCGTAGATCATGACTTATGTCATCTATCAACGAGATACCAAAGTCTACCGTAGACTCTCATAATCGATGGACCCTTAATAATATGTTAAATAAAAATTATTACAGTAAAAAATATACTTGTGCTTTGAGGGTCCATCAATTCGGTTGGTATATCGTAGACTTATGCCTCAAGGAGTGCATTAATTGACCCATGTCAAATCCATATAAAAAATATACTTGTGCTTTGAGGGTCCATTGACCCGTTTGGTCGACCGTAGACTTACACCTTCAGGAGTGCATAGATTGGTTTCTTGATTATTCGTAGACCACATAGTTCTATTGATGATAGGCGGATTTACACGCCTATATCAATATATTTTGCCCATATTTTAGCCTAGTTTTGAGAACAAATTATATATTTCATGCACTTTTAGTCCTTTTTCCCGTAAATGAGCTAACGAACATGACTAGAAAAGTTTCAGGTATAAATGATGCAAAATACAGCATTTTATGGCTAACTTGATGCAAAAGAAAGCTCACGAACGAAGGAGAAGGAAGTGGGACGCCTAAAGGACCAAAACTGCTGCATGGAAAATCTGTCCCGGGCTAAAACAACAATTCTGAAGACTTTGGGAACTTATAGACACAAAGCTGGATTTTGACAATGATACATTAACCTAGTGCAATTAGGTTATGTATTTCATTATTTTATGTGGATTATGATAATGTTACCTTAACCTAGTACATTTGGATTAAGGATTTCATTAGTCTAGTAGGATTTGGTTATTTATTTCATTAGCTTAGTAGGAGTAGGATAGGGGTATTATAAATACCCTATCATGCTAGAGATTTATGAATCGGACATTCATCATTCAACAATTAATTTTCTTCCATCCCTCTCATCTTCCACTACAAACACTTCTAATCTACTCTTCTATTCTTAAACTCCACAACAAGAGAATCGTTACTTGCTAAGGAATCACGCCTCACGCCTATCACTTGATCTACACGCCATTACTCAATATCGTGATATAATAACAATGTCAATCGTGATTTCCTTCGCATTCATGGGTAACTAAACTTCTTTGTTGGGGTTATGGAAGCCGAATGAGTTACTATCTATTGCTGTGAGTTTGTGAGTTCGAGGCACGTATATTGCTTATATCATTATTCTCTTCATCTTAATCTACATTCTTTGCGGTTGCAAACGCAAGAATACGCCAGTCTAACATTTAACTTGTTTGAGAGAAAAGTTATTTGTCTGGAAAAGAGATAATGTCAAGGTAGTAGGACACCCTTTCCTATTAAAAAGCTAGTGCCGTAACTGGACTAACCTCTTGGAGAATTCATACCGTTAGACACGCTTTAAGCTCGAGAGAGTTAAAGTGAAATAGTCCTTGTTTAGGTCGAGAGACACTTGGATTTACCATCGACTACAATCCTCTATAAGCAATTGCATGTCAGAATTCTACACACTCATAGCCAATAGAGACGTATACCTCAGAAGGTGGACATAACCCCAACGCTTCAATTCTCATTGTTTACAACCAACGTAACAATCTCTCTCTTTTTACTTTATTATTTTCAGCTTTTGTTTACATTACTTGCAAAATAAGAATCCCCCCTTCTTACGAGACTTGCACCAAAAGTTTAGTAATTTTACTTACTTGTTGGTCAAGCTATTCCCTGTGGGATCGACACCCAACCCAGGTTGGGTTCTATATTTGCTAACGACCGCTTTACACTCAAATGAGAGCTGTAGATTGAGCGTTATCAAAAATTGGCGCCGTTGCCGGGGAATACAAGTGTCAATTAAGTTCGTAATAATTACTAGACCCTTTGGTCAAAGACTCTCGTACTTTTACTTTTAGTTTTCGTTTTTGTTTACTGCAGGTTTTTTGTTCAGTACATCAATGGATGCACAACGTGAAATACCATTTGATGATGATGATGATGATCTTGATGGAGCTGGTGCCACTGGAGCCATTATTCTTCCGCCATTAGCCCCCGGAGCCAAGTTCAACATCACGAGCACCATGATTCAGTTATTTCAACTCAAGGGATTATTTGGTGGACTAGCAGGCGATGATCCGAATATGCATCTCATAACCTTTATTTCTACATGCAAGTCTTTTGACAATCCTGGTGTTGGTCAGAATGCAATTCGATTACATCTATTCCCATTGTCTCTGTCTGGGGAGGCAACACTATGGTTGAATGGGCTGACTCCTGATTCAATTACAAATTGGAGGCAATTGAGAGACGCTTTCCTAGAAAGATTCTTTCCGCACATATATGGCGTACATGAAAACACAGATGGATCTTCTTACAAAGCATTTATTATCAGGGAAGACCGAAAAAGTGAAAGCTGTGGCGCTAAAAGGAAGAGACGAATCTGATTCAGAAGAAGAAGCCAACTACTTGAATAATCAGGGGGGTTTCCGAGGCAATACCCAAGGAAACCAAGGTCGGAACTATTATGTTAAATCTGGAAACATGGACCAAGGTAGTTGGAAGAACAAGAATGAAAAGAGTGGTTTGTACGTTCCCCTTGGTAGACGTGATACCACCACATCTAATTCTGGAAGTATGGAAGACATGATGGCTAAATTATTGAAAGGAGTGGAAGAAACAAGCGCGGGAGTTACTGAGGTAATTAATGATTTGTCCTCCATGAAATAACTAGTTGATTCTCATTCCACTTCAATCAAGCAAATAGAGCAGCAATTGAGCCAACTTTCAGCAGCACTCAATCAAAGAAAGGCTGGCACTTTACCTAGCAATACTGTGCAAAACCCAAGGAATGATGGGTCATGCATGGCCATCACTACCCGAAGTGGTAAGGTGCTGGAAACTTTAGAAAAAGGCAAGCAAGTGGTTGTTGAAGAAGCGGAAATTGATGATAAGGCGAAAGGGGAAGATGCCGCAGCAGCCGATCCTAACGTCCTTAACATCACTCCTCACAACGTGCAACCTGGAAAAGCTAAAAAACGGAAGCAAGAGGAGAAGAAAGCCATGGAGAGAACAATTCCATACCCACCACCACCTTTTCCTCAAAGATTGAAGAAGGTGGCGGATGATACAAAGTTCAGCAAATTCATGACCATGTTGAAGGAGCTGACCATTAATGTTCCGTTGGTAGAGGTGCTAGAAAAGATGCCTGGGTACGCTAAATTCATGAAGGACCTGTTGACAAAAAAGCGGGCAGTAAGCTATGAGCCGACAGATAATATTCATCATTGCAGTGCAATTGCCACAAGGTCCTTAGTACAGAAGAAGGCAGACCCTGGTGCTTTCACTATTCCTTGCACGGTTGGATCTATGAATTTTGCTAAGGCATTGTGCGATCTGGGTGCTAGCATCACTTTGATGCCACTATCCGTCTACAAGAAGTTGGGGTTAGGCAATCCGACACCAACCAATATGAGGCTCGTGATGGATGATAGGTCGGTAAAACGACCTGTGGGTATCTTGAATGATGTGTTGGTGAAGGTGTCTACCTTTATTTTTCCTGTAGACTTTGTGATTTTGGATTGCGAGGTGGATTCTGACGTTCCCATAATCTTGGGACGTCCTTTCCTTGCAACAGGAAGTGTGCTTATTGACATGAGAGATAATGAGCTTTTATTTCGAATGAATGACGAAGTGATTCGTTTTGATTTGTGCAAAGCGATGAAGAAGCCAAGAGATATGGATGTGTTCTCTGTAGCTGATGTTCATTATGAAGGTAAGAAAGCATTATCTGTAGAGAAACAGCCTACTGTTGAGCCATTGTCTGCTGCGCTGCTGAATGTTGAGCATGAGGATGCTAAAGAATATGAAGAACTTATGGGTGCTCTAACAGAAATAGAGTCCTATTCCCATACTCCTAAGCAACCGGACCGTGATCTTATGAATCAACCGTCACCAACAGCGAAGACTTCCCTTGAAGAGCCACCAATGCTAGAATCGAAAGAGCTCTCCAATTATCTAAGGTATGTGTTCTTGGAAAGTATAAATATACTTCCGGTGAGTGCAGATGATTTAAGTAAACAACACGTAGAGGCTCTCATCTCTGCTCTGAAGAGATACATGAGAGCTATGGGTTGGACTATTGATGATATAATTGGTGACCCTCCGGGGAGACGTATGAGTCTTCTCGAAGAAGATTGCATGCCTACAAGTAAGCCTCATTGTCGTCTAAATCCATTCAGAAAATGACCAACCATCTATCTCGACGAAGTCTAAGTACTCGAGGTAACTATGTCGAGCCACGACAATAAATAAGGCGCTAGATGGGAGGCAACCCATCGTTTATCATTTTCTTTCAGTCTAGTACTTGATTTGTTTTTAATTAATGAAAATCCAAAAATAAGAGTCGTTCCACGACCAAAACTAAGGCGCTTGGTGGGAGGCAACCCATCGTACTAATCGTTTTCATTTGTTTGAGCGAATATAGGTGCAAGAAGTAGTCAACGAGGAGATTGATTTCAATTGACGATTTGGACGCATTGTATGGTAAAGTTGGTAAGTTAGGAATGGTGATGCATAAGGCTATGGATTGAGCCTTTCTCACGCCAAAATAGGCTTCGAGGAAGGCTAGGCCTTGGTAAAACTAGGCCACGAACGATGCATAACCTATCCTATAGCCTAAGGTCTCGGAATGTAGTGTGCTATACACTATGCGCCGCCTATTCCTAGGTATGCTTTTGACTATGCGCCGCCTATGCTATGGCATTTGGTCTAATAATCTCATATGCCATAGACTATACGGTGCATATGTCTACAAATGCCATAGACTATGCGGCGCATATTTCCCATTATGCCATAGACAATACGCCGCATATGTCATTGATATGCCGAGTATTATGCGCCGCATATGTAGGATTTTTGTCTCCAAAACCGAGTGTAAATGGGTCATAACCCGACCCATACTCTTCCTATATAAAGGGGACTTAGTTTTATAACACAACCACAATAGAAAATACCCTAAAGGCGCCGCATACTCTTCCAAATCTTCTCAAAATTTTCTTCTTTTGCTCTTCCAATTCACAAAACCATCTCCACAAGTTTCAAGCAAGTAAGTACTCTCTTATTCTTCATTTATTTCTCGTAAGTACTATGTTGCTATGGCTATTATGAATTGCTAAATTATATAAGATTGTTGGTGATGTTCATGTGTTTGGATTGTTGTTGCAAAATCATGTGAGTGAACATATACGTAGGAAAATCTTGACTTGTTTCCGACTTGAATTTAGTTTCAATAGCATTGTTATGATATTTGCGGAATTTCTATGGCTATGAATATTGCTTAAGATTGTTGTTTGGATACTTACATGTTAGACTATCCCGGCCATCGGGATAAGACTTATAGTGCCTACCGAGTTAGGAGGTTGTGATTGTTGTAAGAATAACGATTCAATGTGGTAACCCCTATGTAGTAGTGTTGCTATATCTACCATGAAAGTAGTCCAATGGCTGCAAGTAAGTGATGCATTGCTGATTTTCTTGTCGGAATACAATCCTAAAACGTATCTCGATGAAATCTGAGTAAATCGACTACTTTCACCTCACTGATTTGTGTTAACAAAACTAAGTGTGGGGTGGTACCCCTAATGCTTGCTTATAGATTGTATCAAGTGAGACTGTGCTGCAACTAACACTATTTCTAGTCTCAGGTACAATGGCACCTAAAGCGAGGCAAGGCAAGGAGAAGGCGACCACTTCCAAAAAGGGCAAGAAGAGAAGTCGAAAAGACCAAGGAGAATCATCCTCAGCACAACTACCACGCAGAATGTTCGGAATAAAATGGGTTCTTGAGGAAGAAGCCAAAGCATGGTACATCAGCAACAAAGAAAGAAAATATGTGCACGTCGACTTGATCAACAAGGATACCTTAGCAAAGAAGGAGCCGCGTATGTTGGCAAAAATAATGGCTTTGAAGTTGGATTTTATCTTCCGCGACATGGGAGAGTGTAATATTGATCTAACAAGAGAGTTTTATGCCAACTGGTCGCCGAACACAACAGGCAATGAAGTCAAAATTCGGGGCCAAGTGTTACAGCTCACCGCGGACTGGATCAACTCTTTTCTTGGCTTACCTTCGGTCGACACAGCACCATTCATCGTGATTTCCTTCGCATTCATGCCGACTGATGACGATCCACGCTTGCCAGACTCTGACGAGGAGGAGAACTCTGACGACGACTCTTATGATGATTCCGAAGAAGGGGGTATGACCCCCGACATTGAGGAAGAGTTCGACTAACCAGGTTCCTCGTATTTATTTTCCACTGAGGGCAGTGTCCCGTTTAAGTGTGGGGTGGAGGTATCGTATGCTATACTTCTCTATCGCATCTATGTTTGTTTATTTTGTTGTTTTTTTTGTTTTTTTTTCGTGTTTTAGTTTTTTTGTTTTTGTTATTTTTTCTAGCTTCGCATGAAACTATTTTGATAGGCAGCATGAGATTATAACAAGAGGATGTGCTACAATTGTGACTATTGAGACGTTTAGGCTCTAGTTGTGACTCATTATGTGATATTGTGATTCAATTCCTTCACTTGTTGGGTCGAGAGTCTATACTACTCCCAATCAAGTCGACCATGTGCCTTGTGTGTGTGAGATAATCGTATAATCTATGTGTGTGGCTGATGCTAGAACTTGCCTGGTATGTATGCAAAGCGAAAATAAGGAGTGTAAGTTTAGGATATGATTTAGGCATTTCTTTGGCAACCCATATTTGTTTACCTTCAGTTTTACCTACCCATGGACATCATCCTAGTTAAACCCTTTTGAGCCTTTAGCCTATTTCTTTGACAACCTTGTATGTAAGCCTAATCCATTTTTTTCAAGACCGTAATTTGATCCAAACTCCTAAGTGCTTTAAAGTGAAAAAGTCATGTGACAACATAAGAGGAAATTGGGTGAGCATGATGCTATATATTGTAATGGTGCTTGAATGTGTTATGAAAAAGAAAGTGCTATCATAAGAGGTATGTTGTGAAAAGAAAAAGGAAAAGAAAGCTGAAAAGCGAGTTGTGCTTAAAATTGAAAAACAAAAGAGGAGAACAAGGGTGGTATAACAAAAGAAAGAAGAAAGGTTGAAAGAAAAAAGTGTCAATGATACAAAGTGATGTATTAAAGCGCTTAGGAACTTAGTCACTATTCCTGGCCAAAATAGTCCTACCCGTCCCTTAGCCTACATTACAACCATCAAAAGACCTACTTGATCCTAATCTTAACATTCCAACATTTAGTAGAGTATTACATTAAGGGCAAGCCTATGGTCATCAGTCGCTACATATGAATTCTTTGTGAGAGTGAGAGCAAGGACATTTTGATACCCATGTTTGAAAAATATGCTATATTTGTGAGTGATTATGGGTACTATATGGTGAGACACACATGGTTGATAAGTTTTGGATAGAGGTATATGATTCTATGCACTTTAACGTTTGCATGCGAGTTGATCACCATCACGAGTCTATACTTGAGGTTAAATTGTTTCTACTTATAATCGGAAAGCTACTCTTGGTTGATAATCGTTGTGCTTGTCTTAATAAATGTTTTGTGTTGTTGCTGTAAAAACCTTAAGTTGATGCTGAGAAGGACATGATATGTTGTTCGAGGACGAACAAAGCTCTAAGTGTGGGGTATTGATGATAGGCGGATTTACACGCCTATATCAATATATTTTGCCCATATTTTAGCCTAGTTTTGAGAACAAATTATATATTTCATGCACTTTTAGTCCTTTTTCCCGTAAATGAGCTAACGAACATGACTAGGAAAGTTTCAGGTATAAATGATGCAAAATACAGCATTTTATGGCTAACTTGACGCAAAAGAAAGCTCACGAACGAAGGAGAAGGAAGTGGGACGCCTAAAGGACCAAAACTGCTGCATGGAAAATCTGTCCCGGGCTAAAACAATAATTCTGAAGACTTTGGGGACTTACAGACACAAAGCTGGATTTTGACAATGATACATTAACCTAGTGCAATTAGGTTATGTATTTCATTATTTTATGTGGATTATGATAATGTTACCTTAACCTAGTACATTTGGGTTAAGGATTTCATTAGTCTAGTAGAATTTGGTTATTTATTTCATTAGCTTAGTAGGAGTAGGATATGGGTATTATAAATACCCTATCATGCTAGAGATTTATGAATCGGACATTCATCATTCAACAATTAATTTTCTTCCATCCCTCTCATCTTCTACTACAAACACTTCTAATCTACTCTTCTATTCTTAAACTCCACAACAAGAGAATCGTTACTTGCTAAGGAATCACGCCTCACGCCTATCACTTGATCTACACGCCATTACTCAATATCGTGATATAATAACAATGTCAATCGTGATTTCCTTCGCATTCATGGGTAACTAAACTTCTCTGTTGGGGTTATGGAAACCGAATGAGTTACTATCTATTGCTGTGAGTTTGTGAGTTCGAGGCACGTATATTGCTTATATCATTATTCTCTTCATCTTAATCTACATTCTTTGCGGTTGCAAACGCAAGAATACGCCAGTCTAACATTTAACTTGTTCGAGAGAAAAGTTATTTGTCTGGAAAAGAGATAATGTCAAGGTAGTAGGACACCCTTTCCTATTAAAAAGCTAGTGCCGTAACTGGACTAACCTCTTGGAGAATTTGTACCGTTAGACACGCTTTAAGATCGAGAGAGTTAAAGTGAAATAGTCCTTGTTTAGGTCGAGAGACGCTTGGATTTACCATCGACTACAATCCTCTATAAGCAATTGCATGTCAGAATTCTACACACTCATAGCCAATAGAGACGTATACCTCAGAAGGTGGACATAACACCAACGCTTCAATTCTCATTGTTTACAACCAACGTAACAATCTCTCTCTTTTTACTTTATTATTTTCAGCTTTTGTTTACATTACTTGCAAAACAAGAATCCCCCCTTCTTACGAGACTTGCACCAAAAGTTTAGTAATTTTACTTACTTGTTGGCCAAGCTATTCCCCGTGGGATTGACACCCAACCCAGGTTGGGTTCTATATTTGCTAACGACTGCTTTACACTCAAACGAGAGTTGTAGATTGAGCGTTATCATCTATGTACATTGCTATAGACCAACACTTGAATATTGTTTAAAAATTAATAAATAAATTAAAAATAAATATACTGTGGGTTTGTACACATATGAAGGAGTGTAAAGAAGTCAGATAAACATATTAGAGCTTATACAAATTAGGGGTGGTGAATTAAGGAGTGTGTGAATAGGTATTGGTCAAACAAATAATATCCTAAGAGTAATGGTTGTCAAAGCACTAGTATGTTTTGAGGATGGTGATTATTTAACCACTAACCATTCCATATACTCTTTTGATTTGGGGTGGTGATTGAAGAGTGGTGATTGGAGTAGTATGTGGAATGGGTAGTCATCAAATACAATCAACATCCTTAAAACATACTTGTGCTTCAACAAGCATTACTCTTAGGATATTGTTTGTTTCGACCAATACCCACCCACCCACTCCTTAATTCACCATCCCTAATTTTTATAAGGTCTAATATGATTATGTGACTTATTTACACTCCTTCATATGTGTACAAAACTACACTATATTTATTTTTAATTTATTTATTCATTTTTAAACAACATCCAAGTGTTGGTCTATAGCAGTGTACATAGAACTAAGTGGTCTACGAATAATCAGGAGACTAATCTATGCACTCCTGAAGGTGTACGTCTATGTTAGACCTAGCGGGTCGATGGACCCTCAAAGCACAAGTATATTTTTTACATGGATTTGACATGGGTCAACATCGATGGCAGTCTATTAAGTGTCACCAACAGTTCAAGATTGTTTGTTTAACCACCCCCAAATCATGTGATTATGTGTTTAAAGATTTTTAATTTAATTATTTTTTTTCAACACCCCCAAATCATGTGATTATGTTTTAATTTTTTTAAAATTTACTTATTTTATTTAATCATCCCCCAAACACGTGAATTATCAATTTAAATCTTTTTTAATTTAATTATTTACTTTCACCAGCCCCAAAACATGTTATTATCTTTTTAAATCTTTTGAAATTTAATTATATTCTTTCACTAGCCCCAAATCATGTGATTATTTGTTTAAATCTTTTTTAATTTAATTATTTTCTTTCAAACTACAAGACACTCATGGGCCATCGACCGACGCGATAGTGAGTCTACGATCGACGATAGACTATATATGTGATCTGTATTTACTCTACGTCAATTCAATCAAGTTGATCTACAGATGCATTCATTGGACATGTAATAAAGTAAACTCAAAAAACAACAATAACCAAAATGAGAAAAATAAAATTTGAAATCAGAAATACTTATATTAACATTGGTTCATTGCAGAAATTTGGGAATCATACATCCATTGGCACAGCGGATAGAACAAGCAAAATAAGCAAAAAAAAAAAAGAAGAGGCTTTTTTCTAACAACAATCCTACCATGAAAGCTTCTTCTTCAATGAACTATACAAAAAAAAACTTAAATACATAAAGTAAAATAAAAACCTAAACTAAATTTAGGGGGATGGTGGTGGTGGTGGGAGGTGATGTAGTCATTATCGTTCATGCCAAGCCTCTCTAGAATTGATCGGTGGAAACGAGCAATACATCCGAGCTCACGCTCAAAGTATGCTTGATATTCTCCCAGGACATAGAAAAGCCGATCAAGGTTATTACGCAGCAGCAATAGATCGTATTGACAAGGAGGAACTCATCTGATTGGGCGAAGGGGAATCCGACGACCAGTCATGTTTTCAATTTTGGGGAAGAAAAAGAAGGTTTCTGGTGTGTTGGGTTTGGGTACAACTGAAGGGTTACATAAAAATAGTCACTTTATTTATTGACCTATAGAAGGCATCTTTTCATATTTCCACCCAATGGCCAGTCGACGCGAGTGATCATAGAAAGAGCTTGGCTTGCGTATACCAACAGTTTTTCTTGAGAATAGACATTTCTGTAGCTTTTCATTAAATGGGAATGGGAAAATATGATTCATTGCATTGATTGGAGAGATAAGGCAGTAAAAAGACCAACATAGCGTGTTTGATGAGTAATCATATAACCAATACATAATATTGTATAGAACGTGTGAATGATATACCATAGAATTTACATAGTCTATCGTAGACAATGCTTTAAGTTGATTACAACTGAATGTTAAATTCTATAGAAATGAATATTTATCCCCCAAAACGGTAGCTTTATAGCTAAAGCAAAAAAAGGCTATCTACGATTTGTTGGCCATTCTACATGTGGTTTTTTTGTGCCTGGATTTCTTGCATACTGAACACCTATTCCTCTTTTTGAACTTGAATGTCTCACCAACGCCCTTAGTGCATTTGACTTTCTTCCTTCTGAGTTTGCGATCGTAGAGGGTGGAGAAATATTACTGTCTCGCACTTCCTGTGGCACAGTCCATTCGGCCTCTAGAGGGACAATGTTAATAGCTTCCGAGTATGCGAGAAGGTAAGTTTCAGATTTATAAATTGGCAAAGAGTACTCATAGATGGAGTTACCATAACCTACGCCATCGCCATACTTTGCTCTCAAAGCAACCATCGCATGTTTGCACGACATTTTCACCAAGTCAAATTTCCAACAAGAACAACTCCTCTCCAAAAAATTGACCTTGGCAGCAACGCCATTGCCGAACACCGTGAATTGGTCGAGACCCCCTTTTACATTAGTCACATACAAGGAATCGCTCACACTCTTGTTATCCCTTAGGATCCTTTCCGCACAAGGCACAAATTTATTGTTTTGAACAACGACAAAGGCATGCCGCTCCATAAACTTTTCACCAAATTTTCTAGCAATTGAATTGAATTGAATATGTACGACACGGGGTACTCCCGTTCATCCATCAACACCGACTTGAGCAACTCAGTGATATTTGTGGTCATCACATCATACCTATTGCCCGGGAAGTGTGCTCTACTCTATTTCTCAAAACCAAGAAATTTTTAAGGAAATGTGCTGCCTCGGGGATATTATTCTTCAATTCGGCAATATACTCGCTAAACTCATCAATAGTATACACCTTTGTCGCGGCGTAGAAAAGATAAAGATGTTTTCTACAGTGCAGATTTATATGCAGATTTTTAGCGAGCTGCCTCATGCAAAGTCCATGATGTGCACGACTGTAAACACAAGAGAGACATTGGCAATGATGATGTGCCTGTCAGAGATGACACATAGATCTGGTTCATCTTCTACGATAGATTTCAACTTATGGAAGAAGAAAGTCCAAGAAGCATTATTCTCTTTATCGATGACACAAAAGACAACTGGAAAGATGTGATTTTCGGTGTCCTGTGCAACTACATTCAGAAACACCCCCTACTTGCCATATAAATGTGTGCCATCAATGGCAATTACCTTTCTCGTATGGGCATATCCCCGTATGCAAGCTCTGAATGCTAAAAAGTAGTAATGGAATAATCCATCAATCTGGTTAAACACGATAGAGTTAGAAGACCCTGGATTCAACAACTCCACCATGAGGGAAAATCTGGCAAGCAAGATATCCGTGCTCCGGTGTCCCGCGAATGATGTTCTTCACAATTACACTTTCTTTCTAACACATCCAATAGCTTGTGTGGCAATGTAACTCCTTGAACACAATCCTTTGAATTTCTCTTATGCTTGGACCTTTACCATCTCAAAAATGATTTACACATAGTGAAACAATCAATTCGGAGGATAATTTCTTATGCCTACGGGTGGCGTGTCCAACATTGCATGTGTGGAACCCAACATACTTGTATATGCCAAATCTGTATGAGGTTTCATACATTATTGCCCTCAACAACTAGCCAAAACCATGAGATAAGCATTTCGCCTTCAAGATTTTAGAGCAGTTCTTCTCTAAACAATAATCAAAAAGCTGCCTCACCGTTGTTATGTCTAGTAGCATTTTGAGCTCTTTTTTGTCGGTGAATGTTTGATCGAGATAGAAATTGGTTCTATCGGTGAAGAAATATCCTGGTTATGATCCCGTTCCAGGTCTTCTTCATCGTCCTACGAGTTCGATGAATCATCTTCCATATGCATAGAATCATCTTCCATATTAATAGGATGATTACCATTATTCTCTTAATCATTGAAATCATCGTCGACTGCCGGGCACGGTGGTGAGGGTTTTGATGAATTTACCGGTCCTTCGAAGGACCTCTCAACTACATTTATCCTCAAAATAGGCCTAAAGTCATTTGCATCGATATCCATCATGTACAACAGCATACGTACATCACTATTTATGATCGTAGGATTCACCTTATCCCTCGAATGCATTAGATAACTAATCACCATATTGCCCAACGTGCAATCTAGATCCCCGCTCTACATTACGCTTGCAACCAATTCGTAGTATGAACTGTTGCGGCGGACAACAACGGGGATTGTCACCTTGGTAAAAGATCTCTATTTCCAGTATTTAGGAGTCTCCACCCATTCTTCCATGAAATCACCAGAAACCAGAACAAATTCTGTAATAGACATCCTGGAATTAGGCTTTGGTCGATGGTAGATTATGCTTATGGTCTAGGTCGGGTTATATGCACGATCGAAGAATGATGATCAGTGGTCGATGAATAGGTAACTATCCATATGAAAAACTTGAAATTGAAAATATTGCTTCTAATCAATGATCGTTGGGTTTGTGGAATAAAGAAATGAACTTGGAGTCGCCTGAGTTGCTGTAATGTACTTTCTAAAGTGATTTTGAGTAATGTGAGTGGTTTCAAGCTTTTTAACAATGGTGGAAAGTGTGTTTGAGAAGATACCAAACAAATGGGGTAACAATCGGTTCAATGGATAAGCTTATGATGTTTGTGAGTGGTTTCCTTTGGGCAAGTATGCCAAAAAGACACTTTTGAAAACTATTTTGCCAAAGAGACAAAAGTCTTGAAAAATTTGTCAAAAGGACACTTAAATCCACATCATCATCAACTTTTCCAACTTAACAACTTCACCCACAAATTTTATAATAATTCACTTTAACCTAATACTTCTAACTTAATAAATTAATCCACAAGTTTTAAATAATACACTTCAACCCACTCCATCATTCACCATTATAGATATAAAAATATCGAGGTTTTCAAAAATATTAAATACAAAAAAATTCAAAAGCTAAAAATAGAATGTGGTTGTTTTTCCCTCCAAAAAGCTCCGATTTTGGCCACTTTTCTGGTATTATTTTCCGGTGATTAGTTCTAAATCAGTCCACAAACATCATAAGATTGTCCATTGCACCCATTGTTACCCCATTTGTTTGGTATCTTCTCAAACATACTTAAAACCATTGTTAAAAATCTTGAAACCACTCATATTACTCAAAACCACTTTAGAAAGTACATTACAACAACTCAGGCGACTCCAAGTTCATTTCTCTATTCCATAAACCCAACGATCGTTGATTAGAAACAATATTTGTAATTTTAAAGTTTTTGTAGGGATAGCTACCGAGTCATTGACCACTGATCATCATTCATCGACCGTGCATATAACCCGACCTAGACCATAAGCATAATCTACCATCGACCAAAGCCTAATTCCAGGATATCTATTGCAAAATTTGTTCTTCTTTTTGGTGATTTCATGGGAGAATGGGTGAAGACTTCCAAATGCTGGAAATGGAGATCTTTTACCAAGGTAACAATCCCCATTGTTGTTCGCCGCAATAGTTTATATGAAGAATTGGTTGCAAGCGTAATGCAGAGCGGGGACCTAGATTGCACGTCGGGTGACGTGGTAATTAGTTATTTAATGTATTTGAGGGAAATGGTGAATCCTACGATTATAAATAGTGATGTACGTGTGCTGATGTACATGATGGATGTCAATGTAGATGGCTTTAGGCCTATTTTAAGGACAAATGTAGTTAAGAGGTCCTTCGAAGGATCGATAAATTCATCAGAATCCCCACCTCCGCGCCCGACAGTCCACGGTGATTTTAGTGATTATGAGAATGATGGTAATCATCCTATTAATACGAAAGATAATTCTATACATATAGAAGACGTTTTATCAGACTCGCAAGATGATGAAAAAGACCGTGGAACGGGATCTCAACCAGTACATTCCTTCGCCGATGAAACCAATTTCTATCTCGATCAAATATTTGCCAATAAGAAAAAGCTCAAAATGCTACTAAACGCAGTAGTAGTGAGACAGTCTTTTGATTATTGTTGGAGAAAAAATGCTCCAAATTCTTGAAGGCAAAATATTTTTCTCGTGCTTGTGGCTGGTTGTTGAGGGCAATAAAGTACAAAACCTCATGCAAATTTCGCATATACAAGTATGTCGGGTTGCACACGTATGGTGTTGAACACGCCACCCGTAGGCATAAGAGATTTTCCTCCAAATTGATTGCTTTACTATGCGTAAATTATTTTCGGGATGGTAAGGGTCCAAGCATAAGAGTAATTCAAAGGATTGTGTTCAAGGAGTTGCATTGCCACGCAAGCTATTGGATGTGTTGGAAAGAAAGTGTAATTGAGAAGAACATCATTTGCGGATACCGGAGCACGGATATGCTTGTTTGCCGGCTTTTTCTCACATGGTGGAGTTGTTGAATCCAAGGTCTTCTTACTCTATTATGTTTAACCAGATTGATGGATCGTTCCGTTACTACTTTTTAGCATTCGTAGCTTGCATACGAGGATATACCCACACGAGAAAGGTAATTTTTATTGATGGCACACATTTATAAGGCAAGTACGAGGGTGTGTTGTTGAGTGCAGTTGCACATAACATCAAAAATCACATCTTTCAAATTTCCTTTTGTGTCGTCGATTAAGAGAACGATGCTTCTTGGACCTTCTTCTTCCATACTTCTTCCAGAAGTTGAAGTCTATTGTAGAAGATGAACCATATCTATGTATTATCTCCGACAGGCACATTAGCATTGCCATTGCCTTCTCCCATGTTTACAGTCGTGCACATCATGGACTTTGTATGATGCACCTCGCTAAAAATTTACGTGTAAATTAGCAATGTGGAGAACATCTTTATCTGTTCTATGCCGTGGCAAAGGCGTATACTATTGATGAGTTTAGCAAGCATTTTGCTGAATTAAAGAATAATATCCCCGAGCCAGCACATATCCTTAAAAATGTGTTTGGTTTTGAGAAATGGAGTAGAGCACACTTCCCAGGCAATAGGTACGATGTGATGACCACAAAAATCGCCGAGTCATTCAACGCCATGTTGATGGATGAATAGGAGTACCCCGTGTCGCACATATTCAATTTCTAGAAATTTTGGTGAAAAGTTTAGAGAACGGCATGCCTTTGTCAAAAAATTGAACTGGTGAAAATGCCTAGCGAACATCCAATAGCAGCTTTGTGAGCAAAGTATAGCGATGGCGCAGGTTATGGTATACCATATACGAGTACTCTTTGCCAATTTATAAAGATAAAACTTACATCCTCGCGTACTCGGAAGCTATTAACGTTGTTCCTCCAGAGGCCGAATGAACTGTGCCACAGAAAGTGAAAGACAGTAAAATTTCTCTACCTCCTACGATCGCAAACTTGGATGGAAGAAATTCAAATGAGTTAAGGGCATCAGTGAGACATTCAAGTCCAAAAGTAGGAATAGGTGTTCAATATGCAAAAAATCCGGACACAAAAGAACCACATGTAGCATGGCCAACAAATCATAGATAGTCTTTCTTTTGCTTCAGTTGTAAAGCTACTGATTTGGGGGATAAATATGCATTTCTGTAGAATTTAACATTCAGTTGTAATCGACCTAAAGCCTTGTCTACGATAGACTACAGAAATTCTACGATATATCTTTTAGAAGGTCTATAAGATATTATGTGTTGTTTGTATGATTATTTATCAAACACCCTATGTTGGTTTTTTTACCGCTTAATCTCTCCATTCGATGCATTGAATCATTGTTACTTGTTACTATTTAATGAAAATCTGCTGACATGTCTGTTTTCAAGAAAAACCACTGTATACGTTAAGTAGGACTTTTTTTTTCCCACACAAAATCGACTCACCATTGGGTGGGAATTTGAAAGGCCACATTCTATAGGTCAATAAATGCACGCCTATTTCTATCTAACCCTTCAGTAGTACGTAAACCCAACACACAAGAAACCCTCTTCTTCTGCCTCATCAAACTAAAATAATGTCGCCCAGAAGGATACCCCTACGCCCCATCTGACGTGTTCCCCCAAGACATTACGATCTCCTTCTGGTTAGGAATGATTTCGATCATTTTTTCTTTGACCTGGGTCCAGACCGTATCTACCTTGAGCGCGAACTCCAGCGAATTGCTCATTTCTTGTGGGCAATTCTTGAAATGCTTGAAATGGAAGGACCTGACTACATCACCCCCCAACATCCCCCTGAAATTAGTTTTTAAGTTTTTATTTTATTTTATGTTTTTAAGTTTTTTTTGTATTGTTCATTGCTGAAGAAGCTTTCGTAATAGGATGTTGTTAGAAGAAAGCTTCTTCAATTTTGCCTTTTTTGCTTAAAATCCATGTAATACAATGAACAGGTTCAATTAATATAAGTATTTTTAGTTTGAACATTTTGTTTTCCCTCTTTTTTTCGACTGTTATTTTTTTGTGGTTATTCGTCTGTGCAGACAACATTTCAAAAATTTATGCATTGTTAAATCGTATAGTCTATCATCGATCGTATACTCCATCAGTCCTCGACCTAACATAGTAGTCGATCGTCGACCATGTGAATCGATGGGCCATGTTTTGGGGCTAGTGGAATAAAATAATTAAATTAAAAATAATTTAAACTGATAATAACATATTTTGGGGCTGGTGGAATAAAATAATTAAATTAAAAATAATTTAAACTGATAATAACATATTTTGGGGCTGGTGGAATAAAATAATTAAATTAAAAATAATTTAAATTGATAATAACATGTTTTGGGGTTGTAGGAATAAAATAATTTAAACTGATAATAACATGTTTTGGGGCTGGTGGAATAAAATAATTAAATTAAAAATGATTTAAATAAACAATCTTTAACTGTTGGTGACACTTAATAGACTGTCATCGATGTTGGCCCATGTCAAATATTAATAAAAGATATACTTGTGCTTTGAGGGTCTATCGACTCGTTCGGTCTATCGTAGACCTGCACCTTTAGGAGTGCATCGATGGATCTCTTAATTATGCGTAGACCACAGTGATCTATGTACACTGCTATAGACCAACACTTGGATGTTGTTTAAAAGAGAATAAATAAATAAAAAATAAATGTAGGGTGGGTTTCTACACATGTGAGGGAGTGTAAGCAAGTCACACAATCATATTAGAGCTTATACAAACTAGGGATTGTGTATTAAGGAGTGTGTGGATGGGTAGTGGTTGAATGTTTACTATCCTAAGAGTAGTGTTTGTCAAAGCACAAGTATGTTTTGAGGATATATTTTGTATTTGATGACTACACATTCCACATACTCCTTCAATTACCACCCCCAAATCAAAAGAGTATGTGGAATGGATAGTGGTTGAACAATCATCATCCTCAATACATATGCTTTGAGAAACATTACTCTTAGGAGATTGAACATTCAACCACTACCCATCCACACACTCCTTAATACACCACCCCTAATTTGTATAAGCTCTAATATGATTGTGTGACTTGTTTACACTCCTTCACATGTGTAGAAATCCACCCTACATTTATTTTTAATTTATTTATTCTCTTTTAAACAACATTCAAGTGTTGGTCTATAGCAGTGTACATAGATCACCGTGGTCTACGTATAATTAAGAGATCCATCGATGCACTCCTAAAGGTATAGGTCTACGATATACCGGATGAGTCGATGGACCCTCAAGGCACAAGTATATCATTTACTGATTTTTTTAACATGTTATTGAGGGTCCATCGATTACGCTTGTCTACGGTAGACTTTAGTATCTCGTTGATGGCTGACATTGGTCATGATCTACGACAGTCTATTAAGTGTCACCACCAGTTTCAAAAAAAAAATTATTGTTCTAACGGTAACAAACGGCTAATTTCGTACTTAACACATCTTTTTTACTTCATATATAAAGTCGTCACTCCCTCATTATTTTATTTCGTCATCTTTGTTTTTATTTAAAAATTCTACAATGTCTCAAGCATCTCAAATATCCAATTCTAAAAAGACTCTATTTTGTCATTGTGGGAATGCGACTGTCTTGAGGATGTCACGCACGGACTCAAATCCAGGTCGCAAATTTTATAACTGTGCAATTGCGAAGGTGAGTCGTGTATGTCTTTTTTATAATGTTAAGATAATCGTTATGTGATTATAATTTATTTTCTAGGATAATGGCGCATACTCATTTTTTAAATGGCTCGATGAGCTATCACCTCCAAGCAGTCCATCAACGTTGAGTTTGGGACACGAGGCATCAAATTTTTGTGGCTTGGCAAAATTTAATCTATTACAAAGGCTCCAAAAATGCGAAGAAAATAGAGATTTTCTTGTGAATTTGTTCAAAGAAGCCGAAGAACAAAGGGATCACCTTAAAGTATTGCTACATGACACCCAAATAGAGAGGGATCAACTAAAATAAAAATTAATTTTGGTCGAAGAAAGGGAGAATGTCCTAAAAATGATGTTATGTGCTATAATGCTAGTATTCGTTCTTTAAAAATATGTAACATGGATGTAGTGATATTGAATAAATAATAATACTTCTATTTTCTACAATGTTAACACTGTTTTTGATAGAATCATAATCGATCAATCAACACATCAACATAAATGGAGCAGCATGGTAATGATAGACTATGAAAGAAGTATACGAAAGATTAAATAAATATTCTATGGAATAAAAGAATGTTTCAAATATCCTACCAGCAGATCATTCAACACATTAACAATATTAGCATTCAAATGTCTATTTCACTATTTTCCTCCTCATCAGCATAGGTGTTATTGATTTCATCAACGATATCCACGAAACCAACTTGTTTTTCTTCCTCAGCTTCTTTTTTTCCTTCACCTTCAACAACTGCTTCTTTCTCACCTTCTTTTTCTTCCTCAGTTTCTTTTTTTTTCTTCACCTTCAATAGCTGCTTATTTCTTACCTTCCTTTTATTCCTCAACTTTTTCTTTTTCTTTACCCGCTGCAGCTTTATCAGCTTCTTCTTCTTCTTAATCAGCTGCTGCTCCTATTTTTTCAGCTTCTTCTTTTTCCTTGCCTTCTTCAACTACAACTTCTTCTTTTTCCTTGTCTTCTTCTTCAACTGCTGCTGCTTCTTTTTCAATTTCTTCTTCTTTTTATTCATCTGCAGCTGCTTCTTTTCCAGTTTCTTCTTGGCTTTTATCTTCTTCCATTTCTTCTTCTTCATTCTTTTTTCCTTCTTCTTTTCCCTCTTCAGCCACAACAGTGGCCAACATATCTATTTTGCTCATATTTTCTCCTTCTTTATTTCTCTCCGATTCACGAAAGTCCACATGTACTTTATCATCATATTACAAATTCTTATTGATATTTAAAGATGAAAATTCATCAACAACATCAATTGTTGAATGAAGTTACCTCGCTCGTATTGTCGCTCATTTTTTTTCCAGTCTTTTCTCTCTGATATAGTCAGCAATGTCCAACAATGCTTCCTCGAACACAACAACACGCTTATGAAGATCCCCAGGGGGTGAGGTTCCTGCTGCATCTTTGGAGGTACTCGGAGAAGCATCATCACCAATGCGTACTCCAACGGGGTTACCACCCGAATCCCCGTCATAATCACTGTCCTCATTTGAAGTAAGGACAATCACCCCTTCTAACTCTTTCTTCAAGCAGTCGAGGATGTTATTTTTTACCTCGTTCATATATGGCTTAAACGTAACCATGTAATCTATCTTCGTCTCACGAACAGTAGGGATGATGTACGGGTGCACATTTTGCAAAGTATCAATTAACAATTACATAACATTCGATACAACAGTAGTATTATTGAATAATTAAAAATAAATTCATACCTCGGTAACTTTACCTTTGTACTTGAATGAGTCGCCTTCGATTATCTGGTCGTTTTTTGTAGTGTGCCATCTGAGGATGCGGGGAATGAAAAAGGGCCCATCCATTGATTTTCCAACAAATTTTTTAAGATGAGAAAAGGCCTCATAGATCCAAACCTATAAGTAGTACAACAGTGAAAAAAGAACTTAGAGTCTATGAAAGAGTATAAATAAAACAAGAATCTATGATAAACTCACTTAAGGGTTTATGGTAGATACCATGAATGACCATGGAAATCCAAATAGAGCATAGGATGCCTTCTGCTTCTCATCAAATACTTCCCTCTGCTTTTTCAGATCACTTTTCTTCTCCAGATAGTCTAGGGTCAGTTGAAATGTCTCTTTCCCCCACGAATAATTCTCAAAGAAACTCAAAGAATCGATCATTCAATCAATTTCGTGTCGACAACCTTCGTCAAATTTTTTGCAAGCAACATAGTGTGCTAGAACCACAGTAAACAACACTTAAACTTCTAGTCCTCGTTCAGCTTATTCCCTCTGATCAAGGGTAACAAGTTGACCGTCGTAATATTTTTGTTTTTCGTCACCTTAAAGAAAAAATGCTCTCTTTGTCTAACACCTTCTTCATTTTTGATTCACTGGGGTATGATGAGCAGTTCAGCTCTGTGATAAAACAAAACTCTTTCAAGCCAAAATAGACAGGTTTGTTGTTAACGCAGAACCATATCTCATGATGTATCTTATCGCTCTTGATGCGTCGCAACAACAAATAATGGACCAACTGCCCATTGAACTTGAGATGTTTCGACAGGTTTCTCAGGTGTCCGAAACAGGACCGCTTGAATCTTTTCTTCAAATCCTTATCGACAAGAACTTGCTTAAATTCTTGATAAGAAGCTATTCTTGATCTGATCAATATCTTCATTGGAAAAGATCCGACCTCGTCCATTATCATTCGAAGGTCATCCCGCTTCACGGAAATGAACCTTGACAAACATGGAACGAACAATGGATCATTATCCCCATCATCATTGTTTCTCCCACTTCCCTCACTCTCTTCACTATCACCACTAACACTACGCTCGGAAAGGACATCTTCACTAGAATCGGCGTAGTCGCTTATCTCCTTTAACTTTGGATCTGATTCAGACACTTCCTCATCAATTTTATTTTTTTTGAGATATTTTCAACTGCCTCGACTTTTCTTTTTCTACTGCTATAACAGAACCGGTACCGGCTTTGCTTTTAAGATGGATGTTTTTTTACCTATTTTCAACACAATCTACACCTGCAGAATAAATCTCTCATTTTCAGTTCATAGACCACAAGTCTATCAATAGAAATAAGTCATTGCTCAAATGAATCCCCCCCTCCCCCCCAAAAAAAACAAAGAATTACCCCACCAAAATCCAACATGCAGTATCAAAATCAAACTAGTGCACCTAATCAAACTAATTAGCTATTAATCTTTCATTTTTTACTATTTCAGGCATCATATTTTAAAAGAATTTCATACATCTAAAAATTGAGTTCAATCTAAGGCATTCTCATTTCATAGACCGATCTACGGATAGGAACAAGTCACTTTTCGAATCAAAATGCCGAAATAACTCTTCCACCATCAAACACTTCACTCCACACATCAATAACTGAACCAAAATTCAACATGCAGTATCAAAACACAATAATTGCTAACAATCAAACTAATGCACCTAATCGAACTAATTAGCTATTAATCTTTCTATTTCCACTATTTAAGCGACCATATTTTAAAAGAATTTCATACGTCTAAAAATCGATTTCAATCTAGGGTATTTTGATTTCATAGACTACAAGTCAATTTCATAGACCACAGATCTACGGACAGAAACATATGACTATTCGAATCAAACTGCCAAAATAAATCTTCAAATAACGATTATCCCATCATTCAACACTTCTTTGCTAAAAAAATGGAACTAAATCAAAACTTCTTAATCAATCAAATTCGAAAAAAAAAATCCTACATCACTACGAATCGATTAGCAAAGAAACCTGTTTAAATAGATCTACAAATGATCGAAATATGATTTTAACTAACCTTATGAAGCAACAACGAGTTCTTAGCAGCTGCAGAAGAAGGAAAAACGAAAATGGTGTTTGGAAAAAAGAGTTCTTGAAAGCGGGAGTTGGGAGACAATTTAAGAGGAGAGAGAAGTTTTTTTTTTGATATTGGAATAAGGGGTCATTTGGTAGAGTGTATAAGAATAATGTTAAATAGGGCGTATTAGTAATACTTGTATTATTAATGCAAGTATTAGTAATGCTGGTATTAGTTACACATCCATTATTGTTTACACATTGTTTGGTTTAATGTATTAAAGATAATATATATTTATATAATTTTTATAAAAAAATATTTGTTAACTACATTACCCTTTCCTTGTACATGCTCTATCCGATTCTCAAGTCACCATTCAATACACAGTATTTGGATTTCATTCTGGTCACAATTTTCATGTTGGGAGAGCCCTTTTGAGATAAAATCCCTACCGATGCAAATGGGGATTCCTATTCAATCAACCTGTCCTTTGTTGCAAGTCTTCTATCCCGAAAATGTAGATTATCTGTTCTCAGAATGGTAAATTTCTCATGGCATCTGTAAAAACCTGGCTGGTCATTTTGTCATAGCCTATTATTGGCACACGAAAAATCTGGAAGGCAAAATGTACTGTGAAATACGTCGATGTGATTAAGGAGAAGAAGAAGATGCAGTAGTTTGATTAAGGAGAAGAAGAAAATGCATTAACCTTCAAAAACAGAGAGTAATTTTGAGAGTAATTTTTATTATGGTGGAAAAGGAAAAGGGAGGGTGATATGGTGGAAGGAGGAGGAAAAATAATTTAAGGGGTAATAATGTCATTTAATAAATTAATACATGTGTTGAAAGTGTTGCATTACTAATACATAGAAAATGATGTGTATTATTAATACACACTTCAATACACAATACATTGTATAATTAATACAAGTATTATTTATGCATAGTAAAAAAATGGTACCAAACAATGTATTACTAATGCTCATTAATTAATACATGCATTAATTTTGCCAATACACTCCACCAAACAATCCTAAGTGGATAGGTGTTAGTGTATTATATTAAATTTGTAAAGTTAGAAAAATGATACAATAGTCCTTTGGCCCACATGTGGGCCTATTTTTTCAATTTTTCCACACTTTTTACACCCTAAACCTAAAAAGTAATTCAAAAAGAAATTTAGTGTTCCTTTGACAAAATAGTTTTAAGAAAGATAGTTTTTCCAATTTTTTCCAAGTTTCTTAGTTGTTGACAACTTCATAATATTACAATGTTATTTAGTTATAAAGAATAAAAAATGATTATTTATGAATTTCACTCAGAACTTGTGAGTGCAATTCTCTAGTGGTCAAATCAGTAACGTTAAAAAAAAATATGAGAAATACCAATGAGAAAAGAAGGTGCTCGATAAAGGAGATGAGACTGTGCATCATAAAAAGAAAAAAACAAATCAAACATAGTTAGAAATTTAAATATTGAGATTTAAAATTAAAAACAAGTATGTCTAGTCTAGTTCCTCATTGAAAAGAATGATCTTTAGAACCTAATTAACAATCCTAGATTATTAACCTAAAAAGATAAAATCTCCCTTTATTATATTATACTAGTATACATATTCGTGCGATGCGCGAATAATATTAAAAAAAAATCTATTAATAATTTCATATTAAAATGCCTTGTTTAAATCATGTTCAATCATATTACTTTAAAAAATATAACTATTATACTATTTCTCCATAAAATGTGAAAATAAATTTTAAAAATTCTACGTCGACACCACCCACCTCCATCTCCATACCCCCTACTCCACCCTATTTATTTTACCCGCCCCCCCACACCTACAAATCAACACCCCAACTCACCTATTTCTAATCAAATCTATGAAGAAAAACAATCATGTGATTTTTTAAATAATTTTATGCTTTATTTTTTACTTTATTATGTTATTTACAATTTAAAAATATTAGATTACTAATACTTTCTCTCTCCGACTCCTAATAAAATCTATATGAGTAAAAACAATCATATGATTGTAAAAAACTTTTATGTTTCATATTTACTTTTAGAATTTAAAATTTTCAAATTGTTACTTTTTTATTCTATTTTCCCTTGCTTATTCCGTTTAAAACTTATAAATAGTAATATGTCTATGATTTAATTACTTCGTGATATTCTCAAAATTAGTTTAAATTTTTCTCACCCCCGTCCTCACCTCAATCCTTGGTTTACATTTTTTTCTAATATATTTTAATTACTTTACTTTTTTTTTTAATTGGAATTTGAATAAAACAAAAATGATGTTACACGCATAAGCAGTTTTCTTTTCTTTTTATTCATAATATGGAAATTAAAATAGATAAGTATTGCTATGCTTAACAAAATAATTGAAACATAGATTATAAGAAGACTCCAAAATAGTTTAATATATAATTAGATAATTATCATTTTCGCCCATATTAAGTATCGGTAAACTATGAATTGGGTGATTAATGAATAGATTGGGTATGAGTTTACCTATATTTTACCCTTAAGAGTTGTTTTGTGTGAGATATAAGGTATAATAATATGAGAATATCAAGTTAATTTTATCATGTGTTTTGTTAGAGGTATTAGTTAATCTCAAGATTATGTATCCCGTCACATATACCATAGTGATAAAATTAGTTATCTCATATACATGACAAGATAACTTATTCCGAAATAGCTAATCCGATGATAACTTGTCCCCAATCAAACAACCCCTTAGAGAATTGAACAATTTTAAATTTCTAATCTGTTTTTTTTTCCTATCCGCCACCTCCAACCTACCCATGCCCCGAATTTATTTATTTATTTTTTAAACTTTTTTTCCACCCCCCTCCCTCTCCCTCCATTTGAACTTTCAATGATATACCAACCTATGTCGTAGGCCGTCTTCTAATATTATCAAAAAAATTAAATTTTTTGTTTCCAACTACCTTCCCCCCTCCCGCCTCAAACCTCAAGTTTTTTTTATGTTTTTCAAAAAGAAAAAAAAAAAGAAATTAGAATTTTTCTGCCCCACCCCCACTTCTTTTTTAAAAATTATTTTTTTATTCCCCCCCCCCCCCCCTCCCCCTTTAATTTTTTTTTTTAAAATAAATTTTTTTCTTACACAAAGGCCCCACTTCCACCCAAGCACTCCTACTATTTTAAAATTATTTTTTTGAGATCTTTGTTTTTTAGTGCAATTTTAGATTTTGAGTAGAAGTGGACCATGAGTTGTAAGTCTATCTGCATGGTTATTCATATTTTATTCACTTTCTTCATATTTTGATGAATTTTTAGAATAGATTAAAGTTCAGATTCACCCAATTAAAATAAAGTTATCTAATACATTAAATATGAGTTAAATAGATTCATTTCATTAATATGTTATGAAATTGTCAGCTTTTATTATTATTATTATTATTATAATTTGTGTATTCATATACTTTCCTCTTTTGAAATTCTCAATAAAGATAAATGCAGTTACTTGTAAAAAATATTATACATAAATCATCATCTTCATTAATAGCCTTATTTTGAAATTGAAAATCATTATTCTGTCTCAGTGTCCTCATCTCTACTTCAATTTTTATAATTGAGTTTCAAATACAATACATTTCTAGAGTATTATAATTTAGGATAAAACATCATTTTCAACCCTTTTTAAATCAACAATTTATAAGGAATATATTAGAGTAAGCAAATCAAATATACATTTCAAAAATTTGTATATTCAGCATAACTTTGAAGTTTATTTATATAATTGAACGTATTTGTCTTTAGCATAACTCTGAAGTTTATTTATATAATTGAACGTATTTGTCTTCATAAAAAATCAAAGGAACAAAATCGTAATGAAAAACATTATTTACTTGAATTCAGGCTTGAATATGATAGAAAAATAGATTAGAATGTAATATCACCATCACTCAACTGCATATAACAAATAAAAATATTAAAACAAATAAAAATTCTAGAAAATAAAGAATATAAATAATGCAGTAAATAAAGCTAAAGATCAATAATAATTAATAATAATAAAAAAAGAAAGAGAGAGAGCGAGAAAAAAGCTTAACATTATATACCACTATTCAAGTATACATAGGAGAAGTTAAGAAGTTAGAACTCCATCGCAACTCGAATTTCATTTAAATTTAAAGTCAAATGCTCATTGATTAAGATATTGATTTGAATAAATATAAATATAAAAAATAAAATAAAAATAAAAGAGCACGGCTTATAGTTACTAATAAAGCGGAGCCTATAAAGAAATATAATTCTTTTTGCTACAAAATATGCTATAAAAAGGGATTACACAACAAAATAATTAATTTTTAATTTACATTCAATAAAAACCTTTATCTTGAGGTAAGGGAACATTTAGTTTTATTTTTTAATACTATTGTTATTGTCAGTTTGCCACTATTACTGCTCTTCTTCTTCTTCTTCTTCTTCTTCTTCTTCTAATACTACTTCTTCTTCTTCTTCTTCTTCTTCTTCTTCTTCTTCTTCTTCTTCTTCTTCTTCTAATACTTCTAATACTATTAATATTACAACTACTTCTACTATTATTACTATTGCAATTATTATTATTATTTTTATTTATTTATTATTTATTTTGCATTATTATTATATTATTATTTATTATTTGATATTTAAAATTGTTATTAATGTATAAAATTGTTTCTTCTTCTTCTTCTTCTTCTTCTTCTTCTTCTTCTTCTTCTTCTGTTATTGTTGTTATTGTTGTTATTGTTATTCTTCTTCTTCTTCTTCTTCTTCTTATTATTATTATTATTATTATTATTATTATTATTGTTATTATTATTATTATTATTATTATTATTATTATTATTTTATTATTATTATTGCTCAACTACTACTTACCAATACTACAACGTATTACTACTGCTAGTACTATTATCTATTCGTGTTTTTTTTTTATTATTATTTTTAACTTTTATTTAAAATTCAAATGTATTATTACTTCTTCTATTACATAACGTACTACTATTACTAATTAATATTATTATTTTAATAATACTTTTATCTTTCATTAATCTGTAAATAAATTATATTAAAATATATTTTGTAGCATTTATATTTTAAAAGAGATAAATTTAAAATAGTAAAAGTCTATTAGAGCTCTTCAATTATGGATTTCTATTTTTAAGATAATAAATTTTTATATTTTTTTAAAAAAGGGATAATGTATTTCAAATTCAAGATTCTAAAATTGAGTGAAGACATGGTCCCCCCCCTCCCCCGAACTTGTTCGGTCAACTTACTTTAGTACTTAAACTTAACTTTCACTTATTTCTCCTTCATAACATCTTTAAAGTGTATTAAAATTCTCATTTAACTGCCCATGTGTAAACAAGTGCTGTTGGGCGCGTTAAAACTCGTATTTTGTCTATTTAATTTCTTTTAAATATTCATTTAAAGAAAAAAATGCGTATATTTATAAAAAAAAATCACTGATATTATATTTAAAATATAATAGAATTTATAAAAAAAAAATAAAAAAATGGACACCTTTTATTCTTTCTTCTCCAAAACATCAACAACACTCAAATTCCTCCATTAACAACCTCAAATCCATTCTCCATCAACACTCTCCTTCAATTTTTTTTATTTTCCTCCATTAACACCACCAAAGACACTAAATTAAAAAAATTTCTCCATTGAACGCCATCTCAAACTTCAATTCAACTCCCACAAAATTTGAACAAAAATTAAATTAAATTAATGATTTTGTGTTTGAACCACTTATCATCAATGAGATTTCTTTGGATTTCTACTTTTGAATTTTTTTGTTAATAAGATAATTTTTGAATTACTTTTTTTAAATTTAAAACTTGAATCAGAAATAAGAAAAAGAAAACATCACAAACCTATTTGTAGGGGTGGGGTTGCGGCGGGTGGGGACTGGAAAAAATGTGGTATTTTTGTGTTAACAAAAAAGGAGGGGGGGGGGGACCTATTTGTGGGGGAGGAGGGAGGGAGCCGTTGGAAGAGGACGGGGGGAGGGGGGGGGGGTCTGAAGAAAAATACATAAAAATAGTATGTGTGTGAAATTACTTTTTTTTTAAAAAAAAATTATAAATTCTTACGTGGAAATGATGTGGCGGTAACGTGGCGGTAACGTGGCGGTGATGTGTGGTGAGTGTAATACACTCTCCATTATGAGAGTGATAATATATATTATGGGGTGAAACTAGTACACTTTAAAGATGTTAAGGGGAGTAAATAAATGAAAATTAAGTTTAAGTGCTAAATTAAGTTGAGCGGACAAATTCAGGGGGAAGACATGTAATCACTCTCTAAAATTTGTTAGAATCTTATAAAGATAACATTCTAAAATGTCATATTATCTTATAGTTTACATAATTTGAGTTTGCAAAAATATATATATGAAATTAATGATACCAATTAGGAGTTTTCTACAACAGAAATAAACAAAATAAAAAACACATTTTAAATTAATGATATTGATTCTAAAATATTAGTATCAGCTTATTTTAACTTTTTCATATGTTTTTTTACCTTTTTGTTCTCTTTTATTCTTTTCTATTAAAAAAAAATTAATTTATTTTAAATCTTATATAATTCACCACCACCACCTTACTATTAATTATTATTATTATTTTAATATTTTTTATCTTATCCTAATATTAAATAAATTATATTTAAATATATTTTACCACCACCACCACATTACTACTAATTATTATTATTATTTTAATATTTTTTTATCTTATCCTAATACTAAATAAATTATGTTTAAATATATTTTATAACATTCAAATTTTATAAGAGATAAGTTTGAAATAGTATATGTTTATTAGAAATCTTTAATTATGAGTTTCTATTTTTAAGACAATGAAAATCTTTTTGTAAAAGGATAATTTATTCAAATTCAAATACTTAATCTTTCAATTCAATTTTTTTATTACAATATGTTTAAATTTGTCTTAAAATATTTTTTAATTATGTCCTAAAAACTGCCATGTGACTATTTTAATATGTTGCCACTTGACATCTTGTCTTAGTTTAGTTTTCCTTTTATATATATATAGAGAGATACTCAGATTGTAATATGACACACCAACTAGCCGTTCAAATAATGCCATCAAATTTTGAAATAAAGATACAGATTGGCTAATACTTTCTTTGATTTAGACTTGATGAAACAACAAATCCAAGCACGATATTCGTTAGTTATTATTTTATTTGGTTGTCATTGTGTTATAAATAATAGTACTAATAATGTTAAAAAAGTAATTATTTGGTAAGAGAAATCAAATAATGAAACAATGAAGAATTTTGTAGCAGTTGTAGTAGCAGTTGAATGTATTGGAACATTGATTTATTTGACAATATAATTATCTATATATGTCCTGAATTGAATCCAAAGCATCTCTATGTATATCATTGACTATGTAAAATCACAACTTCTAAGATGTTTTATTCTTTCAACATCTTGAAAACCGATAGTTTTATTTTCAACAGAAGATATGTCAAATTTGACCAACTTTAAATTAACAACAAAGTCAGTGATTCTTCCCAATATTTATCGTTTTGACGAATTGAATTTTGCTCTAAAATATTTACTAATATTTTAGAAAATGTATAGGTATTTATTACTTCTCTCGACTCATGATCCTTATTGCCTGAATTAGTAGAGTATTAATGGAGTGAGACGTTTAAAAGAGCTGAAAAGAGTATTTTAGATAAATATTATTACGATGAATGCTACTAATAGCTTTGGCCAGCTTCTAAAATTTGTTTTATTTTGAGAAATGTTATTTGTTAAAATATTAGAACATCTGGTTGGCCAAGTTACAAAAGTTCTTGTGGGAAGAAACTCTTATCAACTACTGCTCCGCGCAAGTCGCTTATTTTTTCTTAAAATTTGGTCATATGCCTCAACTCTATAAAATAAATATTGTTTCTTAAAATTATAAGTACTTTTGGCAATTCTTAGAAGCTTGACCAAACAACTATAAATTTCTTTTTGAAGGGGTCAATAAAAATCTTAAGAGACAGATAATATGAAGACCTTTTACAATTCGAATTTGATATTTTATATAATACTTGTAAAGAGAAGAAAATCAACATTCAAGTCCCAAATTTTGAAAAAGTTCAACAGAAGTTTTTCGTTGGTAGATATATGTATGTTCTTCTAGCAATGTAGTCATGTTATACGTCTTTCCACCAAACCATCATTAATTTTCCCCTCCTAACAACAAACAAGTTTCAATTATATTTAACGACCTTTGACATTGTGCAAATTAATTGTTGTTATAAGTAAGCAATAATTTAGAAATTATTATTTGTTGCAGTGTTTTTCAGATTTGGTAGCATGGTTTACTTACAAAAGGTCCTTTGCCGGCCAATACATTTATATACATAGGACTTTATCTAAACCTTATAGAGTTTTCAACTCTCATGTTTTTACTAATTAATGTAAAATATAATGTATGTACTTTTAGTTTTATCTATATAGTAATATTTCTTCTTAAGTCCTGCCAATATAGATGCTGACTTGTGAAATCTTTTGTTAAGTCATAGATTTTTCAAGCTAATTAGAACATTATTAAAGTGTTTCTAATAAAATGCATACATATTCTCTTGTTTTATTTGACTTTTCTTTTGATGAGAAATTCTTCCCTGACCTTTGGGTTATATTTGACTTAAGTTTTGAACGAACTTGAAAAAAATTTCATCGTTCTATATTAGCAAATTCAAGTACATTAATCCATTCTTATTTTTTAATTCGATATTAGGTATTCGTCTTGAAGCTTTGTTGATTTAGATCCACGTAGAGAAGACACATTTTGGATGGAAAAATGCTCCAAATAAATGTGACTCTATCTCTAGGGACGTTCGAACAGAACATAAAATCTCTAATTAAGGATGGAGGCTGATACTCACCTCCACCAAAACTTTTGGTGGTAGATGCTAATATTTTTGGTTCGACTTTTTCCTTTTATACATAGACAGTATAATTATTTTTTCATTCAATCAAGGCCTGAAATTTTGCTGCAGGTAATCATTCATAATAAATAGTAGGATTTTTAACGTATAAAGAGTTTATATATAGTTGGTGTTAGAGTTGAGATCCAAATTTTATTGGTTCGATCCAGAAAGTTTCATGGTGCGACTCATGTTTGTGATTTTTCAATAGAGTCTATGATGGTAGCGTAGGGATCGGTCCGACCTTTATGTTTTTGGGCCTAGGACTTATCCTAATCAGAGACAAATGTAGGATTTGAAAGTTTCAGGTGTCACACTGCTTTAAAGAATAATGAATACTGCGTTCTGTCATAAGTTATATTAATGTTTAAACAAAATATGTAATAGTATATTTTAGAGAAAAGACATTTTTTCCTCCCGAACTTGTCGCCACAACTCACTTTAGCACTTAAACTTAACTTCCGTTTATTTACCCCCCTTAACATCTTTAAAGTGAATTATTTTCACCCCTCAAAACTGAATACCACTCTCACGACGAAGAGTGCGCTACACACGCGCCACGTCATTGCCAAATCAGTGCCATGTCATTTGCCGCGTAAGATTTTTTTTTTTTTCTTTTTTAATAATCCCACACACTAACTTTTTATATATTTTATATATAATATTTTTATATATATATAAAATGTATTTTTTTTTAAAAGAGTATATTTTTTATAAGAAAATATATTTTATATAAATAAAATAGACCCCACCTCCCTTCCTTCTTCTTCTTCACAACCCCCACCCCCTTCATTCTTTCACATCCCCCACCCCACCCCACCCCAATTCCTTCTACTTCTTCATTAGACAGCAGCCCCCGTCCCACCCCCTTCCTCCTCCTCCTCCTTCTTCTTCTTCTTCACATAAAAGCACCACTTTTTCTATTTCTTTCACTATTACCACAAGCTTTTTCAATGAATTTTTTTCTTCATCAAATGCAAAATTAACTTGAATTAGCTTGAGCAAATCCATCAATGAACTAAATACAAGTACATGATCACAAAAACACATCAATACACAAAATCTCAAATCCAAATTCTTTCACATTAACCAAAACCCAAAATTCCAAAACTCCTAAATTTTCAATTTCTTACTAAAAAATGTCTACAGAAATGACATAAACAGTCCGAAATTCGAAATGGCATAGATGATATTCACATGACATGAAATTCTTGGCCAAGAATCAAACTTGTTCATCAATCTTGAACCCTTTTTGATTGTCTAAAAATAAAATTTTGGATTAATTAGGACTTGATAGGAAGGTAATTACGAAGAAACGGGGTGGGGGTACGAAGAAGATGAAGAAATGGAGTGTTGGGGGTGGGGTGGGGTGGGGGTGGGCGTGGGGGTGGGGAAGGGGAGTGATGGAGAAGATGAAAATGTCTTCTATGAACATTTTTCCTTTTAATGTAATATATATATATATAACATTTTATTTACCCCCTTAACAACTTTCAAATGAATTAAATTCCCCCCTATAGCTGACGTGGCAAAAAAAAAAGAGCGAGTGATTTTTTTTTTTTTTAAAGACCACTTTATTGCTATTTTTATTATTATTATTATTATTATTATTATTATTATTATACATACATACATACATACATACATATGTATGTATATATATATAGGTATGTATGTATGTATGTATGTATAATAATAATAATAAAAATAGCAATAAAGTGGTCTTTTAAAAAAAAAAAATTCACTCGCTCTTTTTTTTTTTGGCCACATCAGCTATAGGGGAGAATTTAATTCATTTGAAAGTTGTTAAGGGGGGTAAATAAACAGAAGTTAAGTTTAAGTGCTAAAGTGAGTTGTGACGACAAGTTCAAAGGGGAAAAAATGTCTTTTCTCTATATTTTAACATCCATCAAAGGTACAGGGAAACACTTGGCTAACTGGTTTATGTGTTTTATTGAAGGTCGAGGGTTCAAAACCTGGTTACGAAATATTTTTTTAACAATGTACCCCACTATTTGTCTGGGTACCAAGGCTAAACTTTATACATTTTCCCATGCATATATACATATATATACAAAATTTTAACCGAGACTTTGGGGTGCCATGGCACCTCATCCATATACATAGATCCGCCCCTCACCCCAACCCAAATTCATGTAGAGTATAGTTGTAATATATGGATTCTCCCACATTGGTGGTTTAAAGGCACCCTTAAGGTCAAACCCATGTAGTCGATTTAATTGAGTAAGTCTACATATATATTGATTTATTTTCGTAATTTATTTTATTTGAATTTAATATTTAATTTTTTAGATTAATTAGAATAGTTGCGTCTGTTTAGAAAAGGAGAACAGATACGTCTGTTCAGAAAGGAGGGACTTTTTTGAAAAGTCTCCTTGTCAGATTCTATAAATACGAAGGAAACCCAAAAATAGCGTATTCAATTGCAAATATATTATCAAGCTTTGTTGTATCCTGATAAAGAATTGCTTGCAATTCCGAAAGAATATACTGGCAATAACTCTTGAAAGATAATAGTGATCTTTTACGCCTACTCAACCTTTTGCAGCACCAAATCGAACAATCATATTTTACTATGGAGATATATTTCTGGAAATTGTGGAACATGCAAAAACGAACATTTATTTGAGAGTACAATTTCAACTAGATAATACTAGTAAAACCAGAATTTATTGCCTTGTGTTCCATGCAACTTGTTTTCCTTTCTTACGTAATAAACTAAATTAAACTACAATACTGCAAACACTTGAAATCATATTGAACAAGAACAATTATAAATTTGGAATCTCGTACAACAACTAAATTATATACTATGTAGTAGAGACCGCATATTATTCATTTACTGCGTTTCAGCTACCAAGAATCAAAACCATGAAGAAGGAAAAAGAAAAATTAAAGAGATGATCATGTTCATTTAAAACTGCATGATTTTACCCTTGAAATGGGCTGATTTTTTACCTTTGCTCCTAAAAATTAAACTTATGTCTAGCCAATCATAACTTATGGGATATTAATAATGTGAATATATAAACTTACGCCCACGGAAAAGTCTTGGACTGAAAGTTTAAAACCAACACAAATAGGAGAAAAATGCATATGGCTCCATCATGTTCTTTTCATAGTTTCATTATTAAATGATAGGGTTTTCGAAAAGAATAAAATGATCAAAAGAAACAAATAAAATAAAATTGTGAAGAAGTGCTGAGAATTGCTCTAGAGCTCTAAAAAAGCCCAATTAGCCAGGTTCCGAAAGCATCAATAATCATATATAGCTAGTAGAAAAATAGAAGAGTAACTTGCTTATATGATTTGATGGTGTAAAAATTCTTTAAACTACCGGTGTATATAACTTAAATCCCCTGAGAGATTACAAATCTTTAATGTAGACCTTTAAGTGACTTGTAAGTCAAAAATATGCCTTCTAAAGCATTAGACTAAAAAGGACAAAAAAAAAAATAGGAGAGAAATATATCTTAGTATAATTAATTTATGCCCCTGGAATACTGTACAATTTAAAATAAACTTTGAGTAAAAAATTTCAATGAAGTTACCAAAAATAAAGTTCGTCAATGAAGGAAAAATCCCTGCTCTTGATTTTTCTTTTGATTTTCCTTTGTTGCTTCATGGCCAAAATCTTTTGAGGTTGATTCCATTGTGCCTTTTAGAAGGAGCAGAAGGTGGAATTGGTACCCCTTTTGGCAAAGACTCATTAGGAGATTTATTATTATAATTCTTAGGCAAAGGCTTCACCTTGAAAAATTGTGTGTGTCTTGCACCATATGCATGTTGAATTATCACAAGAACCAAAATGATGGATATTATATAGGTTGTGGTTTTTATGCTCATTTTTTCCATCTCCCTAAGCTTGTTGTAAGGTTAGAATGGTATTATAGTTGAAATAAAAGGGAAGAGGTGTGGAGAGGGCCAAAGATTTGAAATGGAAAAAGAAGTGATGTTTTGCTGTGGGATTGATTAGTATAATAGTTGGTGGAAATATCTTGTTTGATTTATGTGTTTGTGTGTGTTATTGTTTAATATAGTGGCAACAGGAAAATGGGGTGGTGGGTGGGATAGAGTGGGGGTGACTTGTTTGTTAAGTGTATGACTATATTTCAACCAAAAAAAAAAAAAGTGTTCGACTATTTATGTGGGAGAAAATAAAACGAAGAATGTTGTCTTTACTTCCCTTCATAAATTTGTCCTAAGAAATCTCATTTAATTTATGAAAGAAATATTACTTCCTTCGTCTTTTTCCCCCCTTTGACGATTGATGTTGACAGACTCATTAGGAATATAATTTAATAGATTATGTTTTGCAACAAAATTTTGTTTATGAAAAATTAAATGACCACAAATAAAATATGCAAAGAAAACAAAATTTTATTTTATAAATAATATGCTGGGGACAATTTTTATTTATTCTCTAGATTTTTTTTTTTACTTTCTTCATAATTTGAGAATTGTTAGTAGCGTATTTCTCAAACATAGAATAATCTTTTTATAAATATTTCATGATTTTGTGGGATATTAGAGATGCCTCTTTACGAGAATATTTAATTCTTTATATAAGTGTAATTTAGGATTAAGGTGGAGTAACTTGTAAGTTAGGCAGACCGCTCTCTCTCTCTCCCGGATTTAACGCCCAACAACTTAAAAGCTAACTTCATCGCTGCGTGAGTTCACGCGACACCGCCATGGAGCCATCTATGGCGGGGCAAACAGTGCATATCACTCAGTCGAATGATCCCCCGCCAACTTCGATTAACGATAATAGCAGCAGCACCCAGAAACTTTCATATCTTCAAGCTCTCAATGAAGCCTGTACTGAAAATTCTCCATTAAAAATCAAGTGATAGCCAAACACACAACCCACAATGGTAAACCAGCTGTGATCTTCAAAGCTACTGACTATTATGGTGTAATGGCGGCGGAATGTAAATTAACTTTGGTCGGCAAATTCATGACGGGGAGGCTCAGAATTGAGCTTATCCGACCAAAATTCTTGGAACAAACTCCATTAACGGGCAAGGTCAGGATTGGAGCTTATGACTACAGGCATATCTTTATTGATTTTACTGATGGAATGGATTTTAACTCTGTTTACTTTAAACGATTTATGGGCATTGATGGGTCTTTGATGAGATTGTTTAAGTGGTTTCCGGACTTCGACCCCAGTGAGGAATCTTCCCTTGCACCGGTGTGGGTCTTATAGCATGAGTTAAACTTCCATCTTTTCAAATGGGAATATCTAAAGAAAATTTTATCAATTGTGGGCACTTCGCTCAAAGAAGATGCAGCCACTATAGGGAAATCCAGACCACATTTGGCTAAAGTAAGAGTGGAAATCGATCTAATGAAGTCTTTAATAGACTCTGATTGGGTTGGTCTTGAAGGAGAGAGGGCTGGAAGGAAAGGTTATGACCAGAAATTGGAGTATGAAGGGATGCTTGCCATTTGTAAATCCTGCAAAATGCGAGGACATAACCTTGCTAGATGTAAAGTAGAAGAAAAAATAAGAGAGTCCCGAGAATTAGAAAATGACGGAAACAAAAATGGGGCACGTGAAGATTATCACAATGGAAATTCAGTTGACAAACACAACAACAAGGGAGAAAACGATATCGAAACAAATGAGAAAGACGTGGAAGAAGGTTTCAAAGAAGTAAGGAATAGGAAAAAAAGAACTGCTTATAAACAACCATAATCCATAGATACTAGTAAGTTCAAAGAGCAGAAAGGAAAAGAAAACAACATAGATAAGACAGATATCGCAGTGGATCATCAAAGCAACAAGTTCACAGATACTCCAAGGAAACAACCAATTGATTTGCAAAAGGAACACATCGGAACCTCTACCTACCAAGACTATAATGAAGCACATGAGAAAACTAGTAAGGTACAAGAGGACATGGAAATTGCTAATAATCTACAGTTCAGGGAGCATCAGAACAATAAAGCCTCAAAGAAGACAAGGAACACTTTGAAGCAATTGCCTACTAATAACTTCCTAAAGCAGTTAGTTATGGCAAAACAAAGACTAAAACATACTCCAGAGGGAAAAAACAAATTGGGAACAAGGAAGGAACTTTACAATAAAAAGAAAGTTACGAAAAAAGGCTAATATAGAATCCCTTAAAGAAGTGAAAAACAAGAAGCAGGACAACAAATATAGATTTGAGAAAAAATAAGAAACTGGCAATGATAACAACACCAACAACCACCAGGAGGACCAACTGAGAAAAATTGAGCAGGTAAAACATATAGGTGAACAAGAGGTGTTATCGATCTCGGCCCATGACGGTAAATTCTAATGACATTCCTGACCTCTCGGGTGAACTGGTAGTCGACTTGGGAACTATAAATGTACAACAAAGACAGGTATGCAACGACAACAATCCAAATAATAAAATAGGAGAAGCAACAAACACAAGAAATGAGGGATCAGATAATGAAGAAAAGAACTATCCTTCTGATGAAGAGGTTGCAGACAGTCTCATAGAAATCTTTGCTCCTATAAGGGAAAAAAAGTTGGATCCTATCAACAAAGAAACTAATGAGATTATCAGCAACCAAGGTCTCTCACCTAGGAAAAACATCCACAAACAACAATCATACTTGGTATGTATCATACCTCACACAACGTGAATGGTAAAATCTAGATGTTTTGGAAGGATGCCTACGAGTGTGAAGTAATTTCCAATAAGAAGTAGTAGAAGTAACAACACAGGGAGCAATAACTTCTTTTGGATTACTGCCATTTATGCCAAATCTACAACAGCCAGGAAGAAGAAGCTATGAAAAAATCTTGCAGTCATGAGTGATAGTATCCATGGTCCATGGGTAGTTTTTGAAGATTTTAACTCTATTCTGTCTCCTGTGGAAAAAAAGAGGGGAAGCAACACAAGTTGAGCAAGGGTCTCAACTTTATTAATCGTATTGAGAAGTGTGACCTTCATGATGCAGGGTATATAGGTAATGGATTCACATGGTGCAATGGGAGGAGGAAAAGAAAAGAATTTGTAAAAGTCTAGATAGAGTTCTTACGAATGAATAATGGTTGGACCAATTCAAACCACCAGAGTGGATCATAAGGCCAAAACGGGTTCTGACCATAACGTTTTGCTTATGATGAATTACAACAACAATCAAGTGATCACTAATTACTTCAAATTTCTTAACTTTTAGGCACAACAATCGGTTACAAGGAGCTGGTGGATGAGACCTGGAAGCAGAAAGTGGTTCATAAGAAGTAGACCAGGTTTGTTAAAGGTAGACTCATCACAGAGAATGTCTCTCTGGAACAAGATGGTTCAGGAAACCTTATTATCAAGTTTGATATGTCAAAAGCTTATGTCCGGTTGTTCTGGACTTTCCTCATTAATGCTATGAAAAAAATTGGATTCTCAGATAAAGTCACTGGCCTTATTTATAGGATTATCTCCAATAAATGGTACTCCATTATTATAAATGGTACCAGATATAGTTTCTTTGATTCATCAAGAGGTGTTAAGCAAGGAGATCCATTCTCCCCTGATCTTTTTATTATCGCCACAGAGGTGCTTTCAAGAAATCTTACTGAGCTCCATAACTCTCCAGGCTACAAAGGTTATGCTATGAGCTAGAAGGCCCCTCAAATTAATCATTTGTGCTATGCGGATGATCTAATTTTATTTACCTCCAGGGATAAGCAATCAGTCAAAATAATTATGAGGGGACTAAATAGCTATCAACTTTCTTCTGGATAACAAATCAACAAGGAAAAAACTACATTATATACCTATGGATGTTTTTATAGGAGATCTAAAAGAAGGCTGAGAAGGTGGACTGGTTTCAGAGACGCTGACTTTACTTTCACTTATTTGGGATTCCCTTTGTATGTTGGAAAGAAATTGGTTGGTTATTTTGCAGATATGGCAACCAAAGTTCTAAATAAAGCTGCAGGATGGCAAGGCAGCATGTTATCAGCAGGAGGGAGGGCCATTATTATTAAGCATATTTTTCAATCCCAAATCCTCTATAATATGGCCTCTCTAGTCCCTCTAAAGACCATTATTGATCAAATAGAAATGCATCTAGCCAATTTCTTCTGGGGAACCAAAGAAGGAAAGAATAATTATCACTAGAGTTCATGGGATAACATGTGTTATTCATATAATGAAGGAGGTCTTGGTTTTAAGAAAATTCAGGACATAAGCAGGGTTTTTTATGCCAAAAGATGGTGGAGATTCAGAAGTGATTCGTCTATCCTAACAAATTTTCTTAATGCTAAATGTTGTCCTAGATCTAATGCCATCTCAAAAATTAAAAATTCTAAAGATTTGTCCAACTGGAGAGATTTGTTGGATATTAGAGAGATGATTGAACATAATACTTTTTGGAAGCTTGGAGAGGGTAAAGTACTCTTCTGGTGGGATCAATGGTTGAGCATTGATCCTTTTCACTCATTGCTTGTTCAAACTCACAAACCTAGCAATATTTTGGTCAAACAGTTTTACCAGCACAACACTTGGAATAAGGAAGCTCTTGAAATAACCGTCCCTAGACAGATAGTTGATGAGATTATTGTCACCAAGATTGAAGAAGGTCACAGGGACATGCCTATTTGGAAGTTTGAATCCAACGAAAATTTCTCATGTGCATCAGCATATCAAGCCCTTAGACAAAAGAGACCTTTTTTTCCTCAACTAGATCTAGTTTGGAATAAAACAATTCCTTTTAGAATTTATTTGCTAATGTGGAGGCTTCTTGAGAAAAAGCTCCCACTTGGAAATTCTTTAAGAAAATTTGGTACTACTTCTAATATGGATTGAGTTTGTTGCAGGGCACCTATCAAGGAATCCTATAACCACTTGTTTGCAGATGGAGAAATGGCAAGAAGAACCTGGCAATGGGTTTCAAGACCACTTGGGATTGACTCTAATAGTCACAATATTATTCAAATTCTAGACAACTGATGGAAAGCTAATACCAACAATGTTGTTCACAATTTGATAACTATCGTTATGCCAAATATCGTGTGTTGGGTATTGTGGAAATCAAGGTGCTCAAAAAAATTCAACAGTAAAACCATTTCTAGGGCATGGGTTTACAATAAAATTTTATTTCAAACCAAGATCGCCATTGCCAAAACATTTGGTAAAATAAATAATCAATGGGGATGGAAAAGAGTATGCAATATCGCCATGGATTACAGTCCAAGGTTGACCAGCTGTATAGTCAAATGGAATAGACATGATGAGGATCTAATTTTAAACAATGATGGAAGCTACATGATTAGCACAGGGAGAGCTGGAGACGGAGGAATTATTAGAAGAGGAAATGGAAATATGGTAATGGCATTCGCTAATCCTATTTATTTCTTAACTAACAATTTTAGTGAGGTAAGTGCAGCCCTCTTCGGGGTCTCTTGGTGTTATGATCAAGGATATGATAATTTTAGAATGGAACTAGACTCTATGATTATAGTCCATATGATAAAAGGAACATGCAATATTCTTTAGAATCCGATCTCCATAATAGAAGAAATTCAACAAAGAGTCCAGGAAAGAGGTATACATGTTTCACATTGCTATAGGGAAGGAGACTCAGTAGCTGATGCACTACCAAAATATGCTACTTTCCTGAATCAAGAAGTTGTTTTTAACAAAGAAGATCAACTACCAAAGAAAGTAAAAGGGGCTTACATAATGGACAAGCTGAACATGCCAAATTTCAGAATAAAGGTCACCAAACACTTAAGTTGGCACTTTGACCCACCTTGAATAGGTTATGTGCTTGAATCAAAATATTGAAAACTTTGCTGCACGTAGAATAAAATTATTAAGCTTTCTTTAGCAAGATCTTTTTTCAAACCCTAAGAGTCACCACTTTTGTAAAAGACTAGGTAGTTTAGATCCTAGAAATAGTGTCTTTATTTCCTATCAGACTCTAGAAATATTTTGTGGTTGCTACAAATGGAGGCAAGGCACTCCACCCTCCTTGATACAATACAAACTTGGAAATACAAGAAATAGTATCAAAATAGTCCACAAATGAAGGAAAAATCGAGGGCATACTTGAGATCAAGTCTCGGCTTTAACAACAAACAACAAGAACAATAATATGACAATAATAACAAGGTGTTTGGACACCAAATTAGCCAATCAAACTAAGTTACAATAATAAGATGAAGAAACAAGAACAATATGATAACAACAATAAAAGACAGTTTGAATAACAAGAACACAAACTACAAGATTACAATGAAAACAAAGGATAAATAGATAGACTACACAAAGGTATAATCTTAAGAACCCAAGGAACCTATTCCACTCTTGGACCCTTACACCACACTCAATGATTCACATATCTCTTACGTGACACAAGATCAGATTCCACCCCTCTAACATCTATGTTTCCAAGCAAAATACAATTACTAGTGATTCCACACTAGATTTTGTCCTAGTTTCGGCCAAACCTCTTTAGACAGAGGACTTGATGTTTCTTGTGTCTTATGACTTACAATAATATTCAAAAACTAAGTAATCAAAATCCTACATTATTCATTAAATAGTGTATTACATAATAGAAACTAAAACGACCAAAAGGCCCATCCACTAAGGGGCGCCCATCAAGTGTTAGGAGTGGACTGATTTTGATGTGTTTTGGGCCTCATTTACACTTCAATTGCACACACCAAGACTCTGATCCAATTCGCATGCTCATAAGTCCATATCCATGATTATTCTTGTATCACTCCTCTTTGTTGTACAATATTTGATATTGAATAAACGAGGTAGGCGTCTACGCCTAACCCCCCACCGCTACAGGAATACCTATGTGGTTGGTTTATATATAAAAAAACCCTCTAAGTTAGCTTTAGGATATATATAAAGTATCTTCAAACAACTCTATCAGAATTTGAATTCTTCTTGTTGCGTTCATAAAATTTCTCTATCTACAAATGCCCCCTACTTCAAGGCTTTTTGGAGTGTAGACTTGATGAAACTCAAAGACGAGTCTTGAAATACCCAGAGAGTTTTTATTTTATGGTATTGCGGCTACAAATTTGAAGATATGATTTATGAGAGAAGAGATGAGGGACAAATTTGATCCTACTGAGTGTGTCAATTTGTTTACGATAAAATTTCGTTTATGAAAAATTAAACGATCACAAACAAAATATGAAGAAACAGGAATTTCATTTGATATACAATATGCGGATATTTCGAAGGCGTATATTTCTCAAACATATGATGATCTCTTTGTGAATATCCCATGATTTTGTGTGATATTGGAGATGTTTTTTAAGGGAATATTCACCCCTTTATATAGATTTAATTTAGGATTTAGCATAGAGTAGCCTCCAAACTAGATTTAAGATAAAGTAACCTCAAAGACCTTGAACAGAAATTGAATTCTTCTACAAAATTTTGATCTCTAAGGATTAACCAAGAACATTGAAAAGTGTTTAATGACTATTCTTATAGATATTTTAATTGAATCAGTGAGAAAAGATAAAATAGTGCGTATTTTCACACATAAAATTAGGAAGACTCCCAATATTGCAATAAAAATCTATTTCTCACCTCGTGTTTTCTAAGTGAGTTGATTCGGTGAAAAATGAGTGAGAAAATCAAGCTTTTATAACACAAATTTTCATTAATTCACAGAGAGAAAACCTCTATTTTTAATATTGTGACAAATATGTACATCCAAATTCTTCATCGTTGCATTTCAAAAAATTGAAAGAATTTAGAAAAGAACACCGCCACCCTCCCTTCCTCTACCCCCACCCCACCCCGGGGTCTATTTTAGATGCAATGTAATAGTGATCCCCATTTAATGAAGAAATGACCAAAGAATGGAAGAAAAGAGGGAAATGAGAGCATTGAATGAAAAAGAGTTATTGTTGAAAGAAGAAGAAGCATTAAATGAAGGAGGGCAGGAACACATGTTTTCTTGGACTAGCACCATTTGGTATCACAAAATGGGCCAGCTGTGTTCACTAACAATTTCTATCCATTTTTCTCATAGGTGCTAGAAAACACATACTTCCTCCGTTTTAAAATAATTGATCTTTATTGACTTGATACTTTCTTTAAAATAATATTAATTAGGTACTTAGTTTACCAAATTAGCTTTATTAATTATGCTTTAAAAGTATAAATGTAAATATATATACTTTATGTAGTCATTTAATAGTAGAGATAATCTTGAATGAATATTTTTGACAAGAAAGTCAACTATTTTAAAACCTGAGGGAGTAAATTAACAAAATGCATTTTATTTGTTGTTAGAAACACATAAAATGCATTTTATTTGTTGAATGCTTGCAGGTTTCTTCTTATGGTTATGGATCATCCTCTAGTATGATACATATATCGCGTGGTCAATATATATTGCGAATACGTTAGCTTTATATTGCTAGAACTTTTCAAAAATATCATTAATGCATATCGAAATCCTTCAAAAGTAATATATTTTTGAAGAATCCGACACACATGTGACAATAATTATAGAGTGTTCGAGCAACTTAGCTTTAGCTCATTAACTATCTATGCGGACTCCACAAAGAACATTATACTATAGAAAAGCAAGGTATTGTTAACAGACTTTCAGTCACGTTTCAAGCTCATTATATGTATTATATATTTAACTATTTTGAGTTGAGGTTCAACGTGGTATTCACCTAAAGTGTCATATGCACCTCATATTCAGAAGCTTAACAGTCTGCAATTAATTCTGCTAGACCCGCTTTCATCATATGCCCTTCGTCGGGGCTTCACATATAATCTGTTACTGACTCAGCGTCCTCACATAAGTTTGATCCAACATCGTGGCGATGTAGTCATATTCTAATATCATATTTTCCATGATCCAAACTCATTGCAATGCGTATAATCCGCTTTACACCTAGGTCCAAAGAAAAAAAAGAATGGGAAAGAGAACGTTCGCTCCCTATCTTTATTTCTATTACTTCTTTCGTTCAATAATACTTGTTCATTATTGACTTAACACATATTTTAAGAAACGATAAATAATGAAGATAATTTTACTGTATTACTCTTTGAGTATAATAAATTTAATATTTTGAGAAACACATTGAATAAATGAATAGTGTTTAATAGTAAGCGTAAAATAGAGCACAAATGGATAACTTATCCATTAGTTTGTCAAATTGAACAAATATTATTGAACATCTATTTCTAATAACATAAATAAGAAAAAAATGGACAGGAATTACATTCTATTTTACCATATCATATTTTCTTTTGCCAAATTCGAATATCACCATCAATATCGAAAGGGAAATGGAAGCATTAAATGCAAAAGAGAGCAGAGTTATTGAAACAAGAAGCATTAACTGAAGGTGGGCAAGTTCACATGTTTTCTCAGACTAGTAACCTTACTCGTTATATTTTGTCTCTCAATTACTTGCAAAAAAACCAGTTAAAGAACAGCGTAAATAAAATCATGTTATTTATCTATAATCTATAATCTATATCAATATCTATAATGTATAATCTATATCTATAATCTATAATCTATAATTTATATCTATAATCTATTAAAAGTGTAAAAGATCCTTAGAAAAGTGATTTTAACTTTTTGCTCTGCATTAAAAGACTCCACAACAGATAAAATTGTCTTTTCACTTATTTTCTTTTATTGTTATCTAATTATTTTTGTTATATTTTATGACTTTAAAATTACCTAAATTAGTTATTAAAATTTTTCTTATTTAGATATATGTTAAAGGTACTAAAATTAAAGAAATTGTGAGTGGGAAGGGAATATCCTATTGACTGAAATTTTTGTGCTTGGAAAGGAAGGTTTCTTGGAATAAGTTTCAATTTAAATCGGAATCAACTACATATTATAATTTATATATTAACTAATTTTGTACAGAATTTTTCTGTTGATATTGGATAAGTGATGATGCCTATTTCCTGATCCATCAATATCTCAACCAATCTCTTCGCCACAACTTTAAAATATGAAAGCAAGCACATGACTATTTAATGTTATTAGACTATCAAAAAAGTGATACATTCAACAAATTCTTGATTAGATCTTTTGCTTTTTTAATTTTAAAATTAATGAAGAGTTATCTAAATTTTAATTTTTTCATTGTTGATGTTTATGTACAGTTTATTATTGTATTGATGAAACTTGATTCTCACTTTGCTTAAAACAATCAATAACAGATTATGAAATTCACATAAGAAATCAAAGGATTAAATAGATGAGAAAAACTTAAATCTTTCGAATCAGAATTTTATATGAGACAAAATTATTTTTATTGGAGACTAGACAAGAAAAAACTTGGATCTTTCATATCAGAATTGTTAATCAGACAAAAATTATTTTCATTGGAGACCGGAGCTTTACGGTCATTATCATATTGTTTTGTTGTAGTTTACACATCGCAGATCACTGTCGGTTGAATTTGAGAATTTTTTTTTATGTAAAGATTAGATTTAATTATATTATTTTGATATCTCTATTATCGTATTGTAGATGAATGCCAGTTATCGTTTTGGTGTCTCTATTGTTATATTATTTTGTGGTAGTTTGCAGGTTTTCAGAATTTTTTTTGTGTAAAGGTTAGGTTTAATTGTATTATTTTGATATATTTATTTTCGTATTATTTTGTTGTAGTTTACATATGGTCAATGAATATCGGTCAACTTTGAATTTTTTTTTGTGTAAAGGTTAGTTTACAGATGGTAGATGAATGTCGATCGACTTTGAAAAATCCTTTCAGGTAAAGACTAGGTTTAATTGTATTATCTTGATATCTCTATTATCATTGTTTTATAGTAGTTTACAGGTGGTAGATGAATATCGACCAACTTTGAGAATTTATTTTTACAAGGGTTAGGTTTAATTGCTTAATTCTATTGTTTTGATATCTCTATTATTATATTGTTTTGATATCTCTATTATCGTATTGTTTTGTTGTAGTTTACATGTGGTAGATTAATGTCGATCGGCTTAAAGAATTTTTTTATGTAAAAATTAATAACTCTTATTTATAACTTGTCTAGATTTAGTTTGTTCATACCTACAACATTAGTGGTTCGTGTGAAGATCCTATATATCCGTTTCACGATAATTTGAATGGTATGAAATTAAATTGCTCTTTACAACTAAATACAATAGCAATATTAGGTGCTTGATTTACAGGAACACATAAATCACGACAAGGAAATTCAGTACTAAGATACCTCAACGCTTATACTTGAGATATGTACAAAGTTGATTTCAAACAGTTCCATGATCAATAAGTGATAGTATCATAAATTAATTTAGTTAAATTTCTATTGACCAAAAAACTAATAGAAAAAACTTGAAAATAATAATGGTTTGATGTTTGCATGAACAACACATAGAAGCATTGTTAACTTTAAATGTCCTCACTGCAATATCAATAGGAATATTATCCTGAATCAATTTAAAAATGAAAAAAGAGAAGTTGAAAGGGAATAAAAAATACCAATTTGATAAATTCTAGACTAATTTTAATTTGTCTCTCCATTCACATAGAAATTTGCTTGAATTGTATGATTAGCGTTAGATTATTTTTTCAATAAATTATATATTTTTAATATTACGTTGTCAATATGTTGGTCACCTGATCAAATCATATTAAATATCATGTTTAGTTTTTTCTTAAGACACTATTTTTATTGTTTCTCTGAATCTATATTACAAACTAAAATTTAAAATTATGAGTGTTGTGCAGAGAAAGAGCATGAATAGATTTGGAGTGGTAGAAAAGTGATATCAACTATTTGATCAAGAAAAGGGACTGAAGTGACGCGGAATCTGCAGGTCAAATTTTGCATTTCTAGAATGGAATCAAGTTAAATTGTCCAACTATGGAAATTATGAAGCACTAATCATCGGCTTACTAAAGACACCAATCATAATTTAAAGGATTGTCAATGTATTTCACCTACAACTACTATATAACTAACTAACTAAATTCTCCATCTTTACATGTTCAAAATTTGTTGAATTTCATTATTGTATTCATCTTTTTTAGTTAAATAAATATATTATTTAGTATAATGTTTAAACTCATTAAAGTGAGGTACACACGCAAGGCGCATACACCTAAACTAGTAATCTGATAAGGTGGATACATGCTAGTTTCTTGATCAACAGAAAATGCACAATGTAAAATATAAACTCTATCTCAATTTGTCCTGTGTTTCATTTTTATGTTTTAAACAGTATCTCAAAACTAATTACAAATATTTTATTTTTACAATTTCTCTCTCTATAATTCATATACATAACTGTACCTTCCCATTTATATTTTTTTTTGCCTAATTAGAAAGTATCTACAATCAAGGAACAACATTCAAGATGTTACCAAGTTTGAATTTACAACCATGTTTGGATCAAACTGCTCATCATCATCTTTCTATTTAGTGACAAACTCCATACTCAAAATTCAATATTTTCAAACTCTATGCTCACAATTTCACTGTTTTAACAAAACTGAAAAATTCCATCTTGGAGCCAAACTCCAACGATGGTGGTTTTTGCCTCTCCTCCCCCAAAATTGACGCTCCTTCAACCCTTAGATTCACTCAAAAGCTCCAATCTCCATTTTCTTCATTCTTTACACCCTATAATTTCATCAATTTTGTCTCTGCCTCGCCCTTCTTTGTTGTATCAATCATCAATTTTGATAAAGACAAGATTTTAAATTTTTTTATCATAGAGCAAACACCGTAATGACCTCGCTAAGATGAAGAAGTTGAAAAAGTTGCCGGTAGAAGTCAAAAAAGGACGTTGGTGAATCTTCAAGGAAGAAAAAAAAATAAAGAAACGTCACGAATCCGTCTTCCCAAGGTAGAGTGTTTGGTTCCTGAATTTGTTTATTTTGCTTAATTTTTGTATTCATATACATAACTACAAAATATCAGTGTTGTTATTTTAACCCTAATACATATCATGGCTATGTATATGTTTGTGGGCAATCGTTCGATATTTGTTGTTATTGAATTTAAGAGATTCATTAATCACAATTTCATAAATATAACATTAATTACGTTACGCATTTAAGCCAACTGTTTTATTTTCTTAATTATAGTTAAATCAGTTAATTTAAATACATAAGCAGTAATGTATATCGGCGTTCAGTTATGTATATGGATAGTTAAAATTCAAGAGAGAGAAAAATTAAATAAGAAAATTGGGAGGGAGGGTAATTAAGGAGCAAACTAGTGTAAGTTATTTATCCATATGTAAAACGTTTGTTTGGGCTCAAAAATGAGCCAACGACATGAGATTTATTAGGCCAAACCAAACAATATTATAAGGATAATTTATATAAATACATAAACTTAAAAGACAGAAATACATAAAATTCCTTATATTTTAAAATATTTCATAAAATTTCTTATTTCTCCTTTTCCTCTTGATACATATTAAATAAGGAAGTAAAAGATTTGTATTTATTTATAGTAGTAAATCATGGGAAAGAATGTCTTAAATATCTAAAACAAAAAAAATCAAATTAAAAAATTTCCATTAGATCTTATCATTTGCATTTTACAATTTGGTTCAATTTTTTTCATCTCTATTAATCTTTTTTTTCTTAAAATTTTGAAAGCTTTATTGTGTGCTTCATGTTGACAAGCATTCATATTCTTTTAAAGAGTCTTCATACTACAAAAGCTCTCATAGTTTTAGGCGGAACCATGACATTGATGATGACCACTGCAATGGCATCACCCTCTCAGCAACTGCTTATCAATCCTTTTAGATACCAATTAAGATAAAAAAGAGTGGCACACCCCTTTTTCCACCAAAAAAATTAATTTTAAGTTTGAAAAAGGTTTTATTATTAAGTGAAAAAAAGAAAATAATTTCTTCCGAAAAGAACTTTTAACAATTAAAACTCAGAGTTGTCACTTGAAATAAATCTGGTGTACCAAGTCACCTTTGAAAGTCCTTTTTTAAAATGATTTTTAGACTCTTTTAAAACTAGTCCACAAACAGAGATTCCGGTTAAGGAATTTTGTTGACAGAGGGGAAGGTGTTAGGCACCCCTCGGTCCCATGGTTCGACCACAGTCACTTCATAGAGTGTATCAGCTAGTACGACACTATGAAATACATAAATTAAATAATATACACAACACACAAAAAACAAACAATCAAACTTTCAAAATAAAAAAATAGTGTCCAGTCCAATTTATTACAAACTGAATTAAAAAAATGCTGAAATTAAGACTTATACTATTCTAACTATCTTACACTATGCTTTACCCGATGCCTCGGGACTTGATCACGATCGGAGTACAAATATTGCGGGGCATTCTCCGATAATAAAAATAATTTTTCTCGGTGCATTCCCCAAGCAAATGAGTACAAGAAATTTAAATGCAATGAAATAAAGGCCATTCAACAATCCACAATCCCTAAGTTTTGCCTACCCAACCGACCATTTTCCTACTCATTTCGACTTATCATGATTCTATCACGTTCAACATCATCAATGAATCAAAATCAATCCAAATTTACTTTTATCAAGATCAATCCCTCCCTAAATTCCTTTTTAACACATAAATTTTCCACCTGAAAAATAATTAGCCATCCATATTAACATCAAACTTGTACCATGATCAATTATTCAACACCAAACATCCACAAAACACCCAAACATATTCATCAAATACCTAATCATAACATCAATCCAACAAAATAAGATAAAAATGAAGAGAAAATCTTAAAGAGTTGGACATCAATGTTACTTTTATTCAATCAACTTGAATCGATTTCTACAGCGATGGAAGCCTCGTGAACCAATGAATCACGGACAGACCTGAATCGACCATCCTCGACCTCCAATGTTCTTTCGAATGGATTAAATTATTTCCAACAGAGATCAAAATTTTGAAAACGATGAAATTTCAACCCCGATACCCATTGTTCCGCTTTCTTCTCAATTTAAAGCTGAATCACTGGTATTACTCAGCTGAAATCAAAGCTAGTGTGGTGGGGATCATTTGTCGTTGGTAGATAATGAGATTTTCAATGACAAGCTCACTGAAATTGATAGGAAATAAGTCGTTTTGGTAGGTTTTAGGAATTGGGGTGCCATTTTCTGGCGAAGAGCTAGTGTTTTTCAACAAAAGGTTATCGGATAGACGAACTTCTTAGTCTATTCTTCTCTCTATCACGTCTTCTCTACCATTCCTCTCTCTATTATCATCTTCTTCCTATTATGTATGTGTATAGTGTTCTCTGGTGATTGTGTGTGTATCATTTTTTATTTGTCTGTGTATCTATCAGTGTGTGTGTCCATTGTGAGGTGAGTCCCCTATGAATATTAGTGTATGGGTGTATGTATGTATTTTTTTGATGATGTGTGTATGTATAGAGAGCTGAGCCTGAGTCCCCTTTATTGTGAGTGTATTTTTTAATTTTTGTTTTTTGTGAGTTTGTTAGGGAGGGGAATAAAACGTGAGTGGGGTTTGTATGGGGTGGGGGCAGTCGGGGTAAGGAGACACATGGGTTGGGGGTGGTGAGGTGTCCAAATTATTTAGGGTAGGTTGTTATTTTTTGAGAATTTGTTGTTTTGTCTTAAGTGGATGGATCATCACACGGGGGTGAGGTATATGGTATGGTGAACGTAAATGTGTTAAAGTTGACTTTTAGAGGGACAAAATTACGTGTCTTCGTCATGCCCCTCTTTGAATGTAAACACAAAGTGTTTTCAGAAAAAAAAGTAGACAATAAGACCGAATTTTGTACCCACCATTATTCAAAAGAAAGAAACAAAATAAAGAAGGGTAATCGAGTCTTGATTTTGGGTATTCTACCTATCTCAAGTTATGTGGATCCCAAGTTACATGTAGCTCCAGGGTTGATAAGGAAGAGGGACTATAATGAGTTAGAGAGTCGAGTGAGTCCCTGTCAAGGTTCTGGTCTGCAGCTCTATCATTGCATCAAAAATGAAAATTACAAGTTAAAAAGATAACTGAAATTAGAAAAAAATCCTATCTTTGTCATTTCTCTTGACTCTTGACTTGAGTCTTCAATTCTTTCAAAAGTGATAAAAAATTTGGTCTTCTTTGGATTGAACTTTGAGAATAGATATTTTCTCCATACAAAATTTGGTGTTGGAGATGAACTCAAAATTGACCATGTTCTCCAGGTGGTATTTCTGAATGTGAATCTGAGTTTGAAAATCTTCACCCTATTCTCTAGGCGGGATCCTGACTTATAATTTCTTCACCTTGTTGCTTGGCTTTCAATTTCTTCACTTTGTTGCTTAACTTTCAATTTCTTCACCATTTGCTTGACTTTCAATTTTTCACCTTATTGCTCGACTTTCAATTTCTTCACCTTTTTGCTTGACTTTTAATTTCTTCACTTTGTTGCTCGACTTTTAATTGTTCACATTATTCTCCGAGCGGGCTCCCGACTTGTAATTTCATCACCTTATTCTTCAGGCGGGCTCTTGAATTTCAATTTCATCACCCTATTCTCCGGGAGAGCTTTCAACTTACAATTTCATCACCCTATTCTTCGAGCAGGCTCCCGACTTGTAATTTCATCACCCTATTCTTCGGGTGGGCTCCCGACTTGCAATTTCCTCACCCCATTTTTCAAAAGGGCTCCTAGCTTTTAATTTTATTACCCCATTCTTCAGGCGGGTTCCCGACCTGCAATTTTATCACCCGATTCTCTAGGAGGGCTACCGACTTGTAATTTTATCACCCTGTTCTCCAGGTGGGCTCCTGACTTTCACTTTTATCACCCTATTCTTCGGGAGGGCTCCCGACTTGAAAATTCATCACTCTACTCTTTATGCGGTCTTCTGAATTTCAATTTCATCACCCTATTCTCTTGGCGGGCTCCTGACTTGCAATTTCATCACCCTGTTCTTCAGGCGGGTTCCTGATTTTTAATTTCATCAACCTGTTCTCTGGGAGGGCACCTGACTTGAAATTTCATCACCCTATTCTTTAGGTGAGATCTTGACTTTTAATTTCATCACCCTGTTCTCTGGACAGGCTCACGACTTGCAATTTTATCACTCTATTCTTCGTGAAAGCTCCCGACTTGCAATTTCATCACCCTATTCTCTGATTGGGCTCCCGACTTGCAATTTCATCTCCTTATTCTCCAGGTAGGCCTCTGACTTTCAATTTTATCACCTTATTCTCCGGTTGGGCTCCTGACATGCTATTTCATCATCCCATTCTCCGGGCGGGGTCTTGACTAATTCTTTCATCACCTTGTTCTCCGGGTAGGCTCTCGACTTGCAATTTCATCACCCTATTCTCCGGGCAGGCTACCGACTTGCAATTTCATCACCCTGTTCTCTAGGTGACCTCCTGAAATCAAAATCAACAGTAGAACAAAATTATCCCAAACAAATATTATGATAAGGAAGGATTTCATTTTCTAGAAAAATAAAGTCTCACTCTCTAGGAGGGTCCTAAAGTGAAGTTCCAAATAACAGAAATTAAATTTTGTTTTTTCCCCATTTTATTTATCAAAAAGATTTTGTGGGTGTCAAACCCAATCACAACTACTTTCTACAATGTATAATGCAAAGATGGATCAAGATTCTTATCAATAAATACATCTTTTGAGGATAAAATTGAATGACTGAGACCAACAAGTTTGCCTCTTAAGAGTAAAAAGTGAAAGATTCTTACTAAAACTGCATCTTTTAGGATTAACTGCTCAAATTAGAGAATGTGTCTCTTAGGGGTACAAGATGATGAGTTTTACCATAATTGTGATTACCAAACCTGTATAGCAACACTGGCACTTGCTTTTGCAGAAACGAGGAATTGCACCTCTTGATATTTGCGCTTTTAAGACTTCGATTTGAAGGTAGCAAGTGTTACTGTTTCATACAAAGAAAACTTATGAGTTTAAAACAGGGTGGTTGGCTTGTGACTTTGGCTTTTGAGGCGATTGATCTTGCACTTGTCCCTTTTAATTTTGCTTTCAACTAATGGCATATGTCATCGAATTGTTGCACCCTTGACCTAAACTCATTTAATTAAAAGTGACTCTAAAACAAACACAATATCTCCATTTTGCTATGTCTCTCAGGTGAATCCTTCGAACCTTGGTATTTCCTTGATTTCCTAAACTTGTTTCTGAAAAAACTTTCTGTTTGTCTTGTTTTGGCTTACAATCATGTTTCTTTCATGTGCTGGCCTATTGTATTGCTATGTGCAATTGAAGAAGTTGGTGACAAGTTTTGAAATTCTTTCTCACTTGTTTTGACATGGACTTAACTCAAAGACACGAGAAAAATGATTTTCTGTTCAAATAACAGACTCAAAAGGACAAAAATAAAAATATAGAGAAGAAGGAAAAGACAATGTTTGTCCCTTTTTGAAAATAAAGAAAAGAAAAATTTATCTGAAAATGACAATGAATTCTAATGATTATGCCATACATTTTTGGATTAAGCTTCCTGATCTTTTCATACAAACTTTCCACAAATTGTTGTTGAGTTGATGGCCTTGAAACTGAGTTGCTTCCTTAGATCAATTGCACTTATAGACCTCATACGGCTAGTGACACCTTGAAGGGTTTTCACCAACAAGCCTTTCGTATTTTTCTTTCTCTCAGCTCAGCATTGTCTTATGGTGTCCGTGAGGGTTTTTACCAATAAAACTCTATGAGACTTTCTCATTTTTATCTCTCTCAACTTACCACCGTCTTACGGTGCCCTTCGGGGTTTTTACCGATAAGACTCTCTTATTTTTATTTTCTCTCCTGAGTCCTTATGCCGAGGAAGATAAGTAGCTCCCAAAATGCATCATCATATGCATTGCATGCTTAGCCTTATCATTCTTAAAGATTGAGCTGAAGGTCTTTCTTTGGTTGTAACTTAGCTTTTGGATAGAGTTATAAATAAAGGATGACATGAGGCCCAAATGACACTTGAAGTCGGTTAGGACTTACAACTTTTGAAATTGGCTCAAATAACAAAGATTAACTCATGCCCCAGTTTCTTTTGACTAGGTCATTCTAAATTGTTTATTTGGTTGGAGCGAGCCCAGAGTAGGGCCGTCGTATCTCACTTTCGAGAGAGGAGAATCAGGTCACACGTAGTTCCAACAACTTGTTCTTTTTCTTGATTCTAATTTCTTTATTTTTTTTCTTTTTTATTGACTCTTTTTCTCTGTGGAACTTTTCTGATTCTATTTTTCTTGACACTCTTCTTTTTTCTTTCTTTTTGGACATATATTTTTTAGAACTTTTCTGACCTTATTTTTTTCTCGACACTTTTTCTTTTGAACTTTGCTGACTCTATATTGATTCCAAAAGAGGGGTATGAAAGAAAATAGGACTAAATCTCAAACGGGTTAAACAAAGGATGAAATAATGTTTGGATAGCAGACTGAAATGCCTTCGTCATATCAATCCCTAAAAATACAAGTACATAACATGCAATATGAAAGTGGGAGATGAAGATCATTTATAACATTTTTACAACACTAACTTGACCTGAGCACATGCATCACTACTTCTCCTGCACTTGTCCAACATACAACTCCACCTTTATTCTACATTTCTCACATTGAATGACCCATGCTTTCTTGGAGCTGATTTTTTTTTCTCTTCCTTTTGATGTATGACTGTGCATCCATTTTTTGACCTAATTGAGATATGCCTTTCAATTGATGACCAAGTATTCTTGTGATTCTCAAAATAGTTGCCTTAATTTTCAAAGGAGGTTTCAACTTGGTCACTAAATGTCTCAACACCCTACCTATTTTCTCATATGTTTTTTCTTTCTAACTTTATCCCTCTGATTCAAATGTTTCATGATTAAACTAGATGAAAATTTTGCTAGCTGGTCATATCACTAGAACCAACATAAAAGTGTAAAGAAGACAAACAAACAACTTAAAATAAGACAAAACAACAAGGGACACCACATTTCATTAAAAGAAAAGATAGAAGGGTTTGAACAAAGACAATAAAGACACAAAACATGATAGATTCTGAACTATAACCCTAAAATAATTCAAAAAATAGAAAGAAAAATAAAACAAACTACCAACAATCCTTCCTAGTAAGGAGAGAAGTGATTTCTTAATTGCTGAGCTTGATATCTTAGCCACTGATTGACACATTATCATGACATGAGTTTTCATCACCATCAAATACAATTACCTTAACAAATAGGTTCTGGATCATCATGCTCAACTCATTGCTTCCCATGTATTGTGCATTACTGTGTGTTGTCAAAGGATTCTGTGTGACACTCGTAGTGTCAATGTTTTGCACTATGATCAATTTTTCTTGAATCATCCTTTCTATTTCTGTTTTCAGAGTACGACAATCTTCTGTGACCTTGAACATTAGAATGATACGCACTCCGTACATTAGGATCAAAATTTCTTAAATATGGGTCAGGTGTATACCTAAGGAGAGGAGTAATCACGACCTACTGTCTCAATCTCTGGAACAAAATGGTCTAGGATTCCCCAATTGGTGTGAAATTATACTTTGACTTCCTCCTCTTTGCAAACTCTGGACTCGGTTGAAACTTAGATTTAGAGGTTCCTTGGTAAATTGTGGGGGTCGAGGATGATGTTGAGGGATCGATGCATTCCATTATGGATAAGAAGACAGACGAGTATACAATTATACATTATTTAAAGAATATTGAGGAAGTGAAATAGAATGCCTTGGATTTTGGAGAGAGGAACCTTATTGTAGGTGAGTATGTGGATATGATATGTAAGTTCAGGATTGAGGCTGACAGTATTGGTGAGTTGGACCTCTCGAGTTTTGCATTGGCCCTGGCACTACAATAGGTATGTTTTCCTTCTTATTTCCTTTGATTGATTTCCATATCGTCCCAAATATTTCACAAAATCCTTCTGTCCATCATGCTCCTCAAATTTTGATGTCTCAAAGCTTAGAGGAAGGTTAACACTTGAAGACATGCCCCAGTTTTTATATGAAACATCTTTATAACCTTCAAGTCCCAAGAAACTTTTCATATCATTTTCTACACTCTTCATTTTTCTAACCATTTTCTCTTGCTCTTCTGGCATGTCAGACTTCTAAGTAAGAAATTTTGATGGTCCCTTTAACTTAAATATAGGCTCGGGGGTATAGCAGTGATCATCGAGAGTATTGAACATAAACTCATTAGCTGATTGGGGAATCACAATCATTGGGTTGATAGCCAAAGTGGGGGCCCCAGTAGAAGATTGAGCAACAAAAGCATAGACAATATGTGTTTCTGTGAATATGGTAGGCTTATACTGAGCTAGATAATAATTGGTGAAACAGTTTGGATCTTATTGGCATTGTGGTGTATCAAAAATGATAAGAAACAGACTTTGGAATTTTAGTGGAAAACCCAAGGTATTTGCAGGATTAATAGTGGGAAATGGAGGAGGAGGCAACCCACTGGTGCATTTCCGTCTGCCTTAGTCTCAAAATATCTTGCTTTAAACTCTCATTTTCCCGACTCATTGTCTTATCCATTATTTCAACCAAAATGCCACAAACCAACCACCTTAAACTAACTGAAAAAAGAGATAACAAATGCGTTAGAGTTCAATACTTCTTCAAAAGCTCTTTTTTTCTTCTATTTTTTTGGAAAGATCATCGAATCCTAGAAGGGATCCTACGTATATCACCCTCGAGAGAAGAGAATCAGGTGTGCGTAGTTCGTGAAGGTTGGCCACAAAATGACAAATCAACTTTTTTTTTAAAACTTCAAGAAGAAAAGAAAATAACAAATTGTCAAAAGAATTGATGAAAATCTTTGTTGAATTTTTTCAGCTTTAAAATTCCTATACAAAATGAAACCTATGATTACCAAAGAATTTTTTTTTATTGTATTTTCGATTTTAAATTTCATATGAAAATGAAGCTTGAAACTATTAAGAATTTTTTTTGTAGTTTTCTTTTAAAGATGTATATGACACCTATTCTAAATGAAAGTGAAGAAAATATTTTTGTATTTTTGAAATAAGATTACCGAACCCACGAAGGGTTGCCTACGTATCTCACTTTCAAAAGAGGAGAATCAGGTGTGCGTAGTTTATTTAGATTAGAAAATTAAAGATTAAATAACCGACTGAACCTAACTTGAGAGACACGAACACAAACAGATGATGAAAAATGTTAATATTTTTTTTTTGAGTTTTCAATTTGAGACTTCATATAAAAATGACGCCAAAAACTATGAAAGAAAAATCTTTTTGGTATTTTCGTTATATAAAATGTACAAAAATTCTACCATCTTTTTTTGAATTTTTCTTTTATAAAAATCTCCTATTCAAAAAAGGTCTTTTTGAAGTTTTCGAACTATGAATGCTTGCTAAAGGAAACAAAACAAAAATATTTCTGATGTTTTTTTTATTTTTTTGAGAAATGAGTGCACAAGGTAAAAAAAAATCCTTTCGAATTTTTGGACTGTGGAAAACAAAAGCCATAAATAACTTTAAAAAAAACTACATAACTCTTTTTTGAGTAACTTTTTGCCTAAACACGCGCTTTCCTTTAATTTTAGAACATGCTTTCCCAAATCAGTCCACCATATGACCCTGTTACTCTCAAAGATGCAACAATTAGCACATAAGGATGTTTTAGGGTGAGTCTCCTACAAAGGACATGTGGGTCCCGTTAGGTCTCAAAATGATGCACATAAGCATGACCTAAAGGTTGACCTAGGTTGGGGTCCGTTAACAAGGCTGTTCGGGGGAGCGTATGATCGATAGTGGCTATGATAGCTTTCCACCCACTCCATACACCCAACGGCTCCCCCTCCTAAAATAAGTGTACCTCAACAAATGTTTGTGTACACATGTGTACTACAGGACTTGTTGTGAAAGAAGTGACCCGAGGTAATACATATGATGACCGATATAAATCGATAACACATAAGGAAAAGTTATAAACAAAGAGCACATACGCATCCAATAATGATAAAACAATAACACAAATGCAAACACAAAAAAAATGTCTATACACCTATAGTGTCCAACTAAGCTTATACAACTCAAAAAATAAGTTCGAATTCTAAAATATCGCAACAGAGTCGCCAGAGCTGTCACACCCCTTCTCCACCAAAAAGATTAATTTTATGTTTGAAAAGAATTTTATTATTAAGTGACAAAAATAATAATTTGTTCCGAAAAGAACTTTTAACAATTAAAACTCAGAGTCGCCACTTGGCATAAATTTGGTGTGCCAAGTAACCTTTAAAAATCCTTTTTCAAAATGATTTTTTGACGCTTTCAAAATTGATCTATGAACTAAGATTCCAATTAAAAAATTTTATTGACAGAGGGGAAGGTGTTAGGCGCCCTTCGATCCCATGGTTCGACCACAGTCGTTTCATGGAGTGTATCGGCTAGTACGACACTATGAAATGCATAAACTAAATAAAACACACAACACGTCCCATGGTTCGGCTACAGTCGCTTCGTGGAGTGTATCGGTTAGTCTGACACTATGAAATGCATAAACTAAATAAAATACACAACACACAAAAACTGATAATCAAATAGTCAAAACTCCAAAATAGTGTCTAGTCTAATTTATTAAAAGCCCAATTACAAAAATACCTAAATTGTGACATAAACTATTTTAAATATCCTACACTATACTTTACATGATGCCTCGGGCCTTGATCACGATCGGTCTTCTGAGTACAAAGTATCAGGGGGCATTCCCCGATAATAAATAGAATTTTCCTAGGGGCATTCCCCGACCAAATGAGTATAGGGAATTTAGATGCAATGAAATAAAAGACATTCAACACATTCAAACATTCAACAATCCATAATCCCTATGTTTTGCCTACCGACCTACCATTTGCCTACTCATTTTGACTTATCATGATTCTGTCACGTTCAACATTATCAATGAATCAAAAGCAATCTAAATTCACTTTTATCAAGATCAATCCCCCCCCTCCCCAAATTCCTTTTTAACACACAAATTTTATACATGAAAAATAGTTATCCACCTATATTAACATCAAACTTGTACCATGATCAATTATTCAATACCAAACATCCACAAAAACACCCAAACATAATCATCAAACACCAAATCATAACATCAATTCAATAAATTAAGATAAAAATGAAGAATAAGTATTAAAGAGTTGGACCTCAATTTTGCTTTTATTCAATCAACTTGAATCGATTTCCACAGTGACGGGAGCCTTGTGAACCAATGAACCAGGGACAAACTTGAATCAACCATCCTCAACCTCCACTATACTTTCAAATGGATTAAATTATTTCCATCAAAGATTAAAATTTTGCAAATAATGAAATCTCAACTCCGATACCCACTGTTCCTCTTTCTTCCCAATTTAAAGTTGATTCACTAGTGTTACACAGATAAAATTAAAGCTAGTGGGGTGGAGATCATTCGTTGTTAGTAGCTGATGAGATTTTTGACAACAAGCTCACTAAAATTGGCAGAAAATAGGTCATTTTGGTGGGTTTCAGGAATTAGGGTGCTATTTTCTGGCGAGGAGCTGGTGTTTTACAACGAAAGGTCATCGAACATATGAATTTCTTGGTCTATTCTTATCTCTCTCATGTCCTCTCTACCTCTCCTCTCTCTATTATTTTTTTCTCCCTATTATGTGTGTATAGTGTTCTCTGGTGATTGTGTGTGTATCATTTTTTCTTTATGTGTGTGTATCTATTCATGTGTGTTCATTGTGAGGTGAGTCCCCCATGAATATTGGTGTATGGGTGTATGATTTGTTTTTCTGATGGTAGGTGTGTGTATAGAGAGTTGATCCTGAGTCCCCTTTATTGTAAATGTATTTTTTGTTTTTTTGTGAGTTTGTTAGGAAAGGGAATAAAATGTGAGTGTGGTTAGGATGGGGTAGGGGTAGTTAGGGCACGTGGGTTGAGGGTGGTGAGGTGTCCAAATAAGTTAGGGTAGATTGTTATTTTTTGAGAATTTATTATTTTGTCTTAAGTGGAGGGATCAACACATAGGGGTGAGGTGCATGGTATGGTGAGAGTAAACGTGTAAAAGTTGAATTTTGGAGGGACAAAATTACGTGTCTACAAGGAACAATGCTGCTAAGTTTTCAATGATAACGATGACAAAGGAAATGATGGCAGTGGAGGAGTTGTTGGCGTATTTGACTGCTTTTAATCAAGGTTGAGAGAGTTAATGAATAGTGGTGAAGATGGAGAAGAAGATCACTTCATTAAAATAAATTTCATGATACACAGGAATGTATCACTATGCATATGTATCATAGTAAAAAAAGAATATATCTTTTTGTTCATGATACATATGAATGTACTTCCATGCTAATGTATCATAGTCTACTAATTCATATATAATATGAATTTTATTAGTATTTGTTCATGGAATATGCGAGTGTATCTTTGTGCATATGTATCAGAGTAAAAAAGAATGTAATTTTTGTTCATGATACATATGAATGTAATTGCATGTATGCATATTCATTTTGATACAAAAAAAATTGTTATTCTTGATACATATGAATGCATCTACATTCTCAAGTAATAATTTATCTTTTTTTTATTTATACAATACATTAGTACGTGTTTATGATACATATGAATATCTATTTACACAATTATATTATTCCTGATATCATAGTCCATCAATTTTTATCAAAATGAATTAATGTATCAATCACAAGTATCAAGTGTACCTGCATTAGGCATATGTATCAGATAAACGTATTTGATACATATTAAGAACTTGTGTTTCTTTTTCATAATATAAGAATGATGCATATGTTAGAAATCTAATATATGAGATATATGAATCGTATATATGTATCAGAAAAAATCTGTGCTACACACACACACATAGACACACACATACATATATATATGATAAGATCTGATGAAAAGTTTTAAATTTTAATTTTTCTTAGATATTCTCTCCCATGATTTACTCTCATAAATAAATGCAATTCTATTACTTTCTTATTTAACTAATCAATTAATTTAAAATATACCAAAGAAGATATGTATCAAGGCTTAAAATATGTATCACAAAATGAGTTTTATGAGATTTTATGTAATTAGGCAAAATTGTGGTAAAAAGTATTAGTAACTCCTTAACTTATGGAATTTATATAAGTTACCTATATTATTAGGGATCATTTGATGGGAGGTATTTGAAAAAATAATTATACTGTATATACCACTGGTGTAATATACCACAAATAATAATAATTACAGTTGAAAATAATAAAAGAAAACTTGAAGAAATAAATATCCAGGTTAAGACACGTATATCTTGCTCACTTTAAGAAGATTCAAGTTCACTACGGCATAATCTACGTCGATTCAGCACTATGAACTCTTTGACTTATTTTAATGACAAAAAATATGTGATTTTGGGTGATTTGACTGTTTTATTTCTCACCATAGTTTCATTATGGTATTTCAAGGGTGTGAGGGTGAGTGACATAGTTTCTATCCCTTTGGGTACCACATATGCGATATTGTGATTTTTGGTGTCTTCGAGAGCCTTATTTTGAACTTTTATAGTTATCTTTTGATCTGTGCAACTGATGACTGAACGAACTGTGCCAATAGATCTAGAACGTCGATTTTAGGGTGGTAACATGATTGGTGTGGTTTTATGGATTTTAAATCTCATTTCAATACTCGGTTTGGAAAATTGTGATTTTGAGTTTTGGGGGTTGACTTTGTGGAAATAATATTTTGAAATTCTGATATCACCATTGTGTCCGGAGCATAAAATTTAGTGTGGTTGCATAGTTAATTTACGTATTCGGATTTCAAACGAATCCCGGGCACTCCGTTGAAGTTCGTTTTGGACTTAGAAAATCTAGTTCACCTGGTTGTTGATGCAACCTAGATCATAAAGTGTAAAACTCATTTGAGGAATGCATTTGATGTCTTATGCACCTGGTACGAGTATAAATTGCCCCTTTTTGCCCGACTTTTGCTCATTTTTCTTCTTGTCTCTTGAGAGCTAAACCCTAAAATAGTTTGAGAGATTAAAAGTAAAGTTTGTGGGAGCTTGGGAATCAAGATTAACATCTATTTCTTGATTCTCTTACGAATTTAAGGTTAGAATTCACCCTTTTCTTAATGAATTTCTCAAAACCCCAAAACCTTAAGACTTGATTTTAAACCTCAATTTTACTTCTTTTCACTTGAATAATGTTCCTAATATTATAATTAATTATTTTCCTTGATTCTCTCTTCAAAACAACTGCGATTCTTGATGTTAAAGTGGATTGCAAAGGTTTTACCCAGTAAAGCTCAAAAATATTTTTTCTTTGATTTGAACCTCATTTTTTACTCTATTTGACTAAGATTTTTAGTTGTAGATTTCTAAAGGTATGGGGAACACATTTTTAAGTAAATTTATGATTTTGTTTTTCTTTTTTGAGAACTTATTTTGGGGGTCTGTTTTGACCCCGAATAAAAAATGGAAAATATGGGTATTGTTAGCCTTATTTTGAAATATAGATTCTATATTTATTGGTTTTAGTTGATTTTGGGACCGTTGTGAAAAGTAGAGTTTTGTTGTTGAAGTGTTGTGGACCAGTTTTGGCCTTTGAGGTGGGTTATGACCTAACTTTTTCAGACTGGGTTGGGTAGTAAATATTGGTACAAAATTCATGTTAATGGTGGAAACTAATCATGATAAATGACTATCTATGTGTTTTTCCCCGTTGTGGCCTATCTGGTATGTAATTATTAAAATTGAGATATTGTGCGATATGTATAACAGTGTGGGGTTCTCTGTGATGCCGATAGCCTAAAATAAATGTGATAATTGTATTGCGTTATTGAAAATATCTTTTTATGGTACCATTGGTGTATTGTGATATATTCATATTTGTTGGCATATGAAACATGTGGATCATGGATGGACGAAAATAATGAGTGGATATTGGCTCACATGGTTGTGGCAATGTTACTTTGTGACAGGTTGTGGAAATATATCATTGTGGTTGCTTGTGAAAATACTCATTATAACTGGTTTTGAGCATTATATCCTCATATCCTACTCATTCATGAAACAAATAGTACCTATGTGGGAATATCTGAGCACTACCAACACCTTTTATAAAATCCTTCACAAGGGATGTGCTGGAAAAGAGATATTTTGATACCTTTTAAATCCCTCACCGAGGGATGTACCTGGAGGAGATATAGATATATGTATTTATATGGCTGAAAACCCCCCATAGGTCCCACGATGGGAGGCTTGCCTCCATGGGTGTATATGGAGGTTGTGAGACGACCTCGTGCATCATCATCATCATCATCGTCATCTTATTATTATTATTATTATTATAATATATTGTACTTACTTTAATGTGTTCATTTTGTGATTGAATTGCCATATTGACTAGTAATTGTACGTGACTATCTTGTATATACATGTTCTTCCTTATTTCTAAGCGTATGTGATATTATGTATATTTGTGTTCTACTTGGTTGTGTTGTTGAAATATATATGATATATATACTAGAACTGTTAGTGCAAGTGGTATGGGCTACCGTTGTGGGACATTTTCTGATTACATGTGATGCACCCATAGTGTATAATTTGTATGCTTTATTTTCTAGTTTTCTCGATTGGCCTATGATACCTACTGAGTACAAGTGGACCATAATCATGCATATTGTGCCCTTTCGGTGCAGTACCTAGTTCGAGTGCATCCCATCTTGGTTGATTAAAGCAAAATTTGGTGCTTTTAAGGTAGTGGTTGACTTTCAGGCGTCCGGATGTATTCTACTACCTTTCTTATGGACTATGTCTTTGTTTTCATTTCTGGATAGAGTTGCTCTTGTATTTGGACATCTTATGTATTTCCTTTGAATTTGAGTTGTACTGGATACGTTCTTATACTGTTGACATCAGGTTTTAAGAGTTATGGCTATGTTATTGATTATATTCTTTCCATATTTATGATACTTATATGGTTGGTCTTTATTCTAGAAGCCTTACCCTGGGGGTATTTCTTTCTATTTTTCCTTTATTTATCAGATTGAGTGATTGGCTTACTCGTCAAGGTTCGCTGTGGTGAGTGCCATCATGATACTTGGATTTTAGGTCGTAAAAATTGGTATCAGAGCAGTCAGGTTTTTGTTGGTCTCAATGGTGTAAGAACGAGATGTCTATTGAGTCTCGCAATCGGTACATAGACATTCGTATATATCTTCGAGAGGCTATAGGATGTCTTTAGGAAACTTTTCTTATTTTATTCTTTATCGTGAAAATTTCTTTCATACCTTGGGTTCTGAGTTGTGTTTCAGTCTTTCTGTGCAGATAGTATTGACTAGGTCCCGCGAGGTCAGAGAATCAAAGCCTTCTCCCAGAGGGCGAGCCTCAAGTCATGGATGGATCGAGGGTGTTGACGGGCCCAAAGATCAGCCCCATCTAGGAGGAGTGCTAGGGGACTCTCCCCTAAGCCTAGTAATGAGCAAGTTGGAGGTGTGGGTTTTACTCCAGTCCCTCAGAGTTTATCTTCCCCAGTTTTGGAGGGGTTGGTGATGAATTTGTTGACTCGCTAAGAGGGTTCTTATTTGGTTATGCTGGTGTTCCTCCAGGTTCAAGTCTGGATCTACCTATTTCACCTGCTTCTATTTTGGGTACTCCTCAGACCCCGAGTCCTATTCTTATTTCAGCACCACATCCGAACATGGTGTTCTGAGATTAGGATTTCAGCCTTTGTCTATGTTACCTCTTCAGATAGGATCTCATCCTGTTAGAGTTACTATGCCTCCCCTTGATGTGAGTGATGTTAGTTCTTCTGAGGATCAGAAGAGGTTTGAGAGGTTTACTCGTTTGGGTGCTCCTATATTCAGTGGTGTTGTAGAAAATGATGCCTAATAGTTCCTGATTGATTGCTGATAGTAGTTGTATAATTTGGGATCGCTTGAGTCACATGGGGTTTCTTATACTACCTATTAGTTGAGAGATGTTGCTAGAGATTAGTGAAGGTCATTGGTTAGTTGCAGACCTCTTGATTCTCCCAATATGACTTAGGATCAGTTTGCTGATGCATTTCTAGAGAGGTTTGCCCCTTATAGTTGATCACACTCAACTTACTGCATGAATTATGAGTAAGGCGGGCCTTGTCAAATATAATAACCCAACGTGAGTTGGGGTCAAATCCTTGAGGAGTGAATCTGGTATTCAAATCCTATGGGTGTTAAGAGTCTCTAAGTATATACCCACAGTTTAAACGAGTTGAAATGTATAAATTAAAATTTGGGGGAATGGTTTCGAAGAGTTATTTTACCAAAATCTACTCAAAGTACCAATTAAAGGCAACAAATGTGGATAAGATTTCAATATGAGATAAGTTCTGGGATTATGTCTTTCTAGGGGAAAGTAATGCATGGGTTCATGATAATAAAATGAAAATTCTAGTTAACGACTACATAGGTAGGCTAGGTTAGGGGTTCTTGATGCTAGTTTTTCAATCAAACATCAAGATTATCACCCATGGACCCTTTCGGATACCTCTTGGATATGGCAAGAAAATCTACCCAATACCTCAATTGGGCGTCCCTATGTCTAGGAAGATACCCAAGACCAATCTAATTCTCATTCCACCCTTATTTCTAAGATAATGAAAAGGGAATAAACTCCATCTAACTATTGTTCACTAATACCTTGCAACCCATATTCCTCTTTCAAGGATGATATCAGATCCAGTTTGGTAGGGTTTCAAATTACTCCAAGTTCAATTCTAGTTGGGAAAATACCAAAAAATGAAAGGAATTTTTCATTATATGGGATTTGGGGTTGACTTCATAAAATTACAAAACTTCCCCTTGGCATAAACCTGCGGTTCCACAATCGCCCAAGATTGATCGCGATTGCGGTGAGTCCTTTGCTATCGCTGACTCTGACTAATCTTGACTTCCTATGATCACGGTAACTAAGGGTTAGATCATGCTCTTGCTTTTTCATGTTTTGCATTTCTCTTCCCTTTTTGATCCCTTTTTAGCTCACTTTACTTCTTTTCTTCTCATCACCTGTATATCTACAAATTATGGGATTTAGTGAATTCAAATGACAAAGTTGTCTCATTCATACCGTTAAATCATAGTAGTGTCCACACATTTGGACGTAAATGAGTGTTAAATTTACCACTCATCAATACCCCCAACTTAAACTTTTCTTGTCCTCAAGAAATACTACTTCTTACTCAATAAGACTATGCAATTATAACCCCATTTATATGACCAAAAGATGAAAAAAATTTGAATGGTTCAAGGCTTGTAATGTGGTTGCCAAAAAAAGGCTTGAAGGCTCAAAATGGGTAACTAAGGATACTATTCTATGTATGGGTAGTCTATTTAGGCTAAAGTGGGCTCCTATGTTCACCAAGAAGGCTTAAGATCATTTCACCAACCAAGTATTATCACAATTAGCCTTAAGAGACTAATAAGGCAAGTTCTAGATGGTACAAGTATGCATGAGAGTTAGACAATTACGCTCACCACAGATGGCATGCAAACTTTTCTAGGAGGCTCAATTGCACTTCCTACCAGTAACAAAATGGAGTATTTACCAATTTCTACAAGCTAAAGACCGGAGTCACAAAAAGAGATAAAGTATTGTTACAAAATTGTTCACTTCCATGACCTTGGTTTTCAATTTTTTTTTATGGAGGTGGGTGTTTTCTTCATATTTACACCATGGAAAATTTTCTACTGATGGAACCAAACCAATCCGTAGTCTCAAATTTTGTCTCCCAAGAAGACAAACCATATGCATATTAAAATTTGACCAGATCTGTAAGGGCGATCCCAAAACTCCGATGCTGTAGGTACTCAGACTTCCCCTGTATCTATAGATCAAAACCCAATTACGATGATTTTACCTTAAGAATGTCTTCACTCAATCTTTCATAGGGGAAGTATCATCCGATATCATAATAATCAAGATAAAATAAAAACTATAAATGAAACAAACAACTAATCCATGAAATGTGGGCACCATTAGAGTGCCCGAATATTAAAACCCAAAATAAAAATAAAAATAAAAATAAAAATCATCCAAATCAAAACAAAAACATCCACGAATATCTCAATAATACAGACCAAATGAATGAATATGGAGACGGTCACCCCGACTAAAAATCTTGCAGTGACCTCACTAAATAATAAATAAAGCATAAAGAGAGTAAAGGGTGCTCCCTGTAACTACATCTGGAGCTGCTATCTCACAGAACTCAGCATCACTTCTCGCATCATCTAAACTAGACCACTTATCTTGTGCCTCATCATAACTATCATCCTTAGGAGAAGGAAGTTTGTCTCTGGGTTTTAGGAACTTTCAAAGGCCCTTCTCCTTCTTCCACATCTTGGTGAAGAATTTGTTCTCCTCTTCTCCCTCTTATTCATCTTCTCATGTGAGTCCCTGAGATCCCTGTGAGAATGTACCAAAGATGAGTAGGCCCTCTCAATACTAGAAATAGTGTCCTCCTACTTCTTCTGATCCTCCAGGTACTTCTCATAATCATACCAAGTAACATATGAATGACGAGTAGTGGAAGACTCTCCCGGCCCGTGCGCAACCCTGTTACAAGATTTTTTATCACCTTTATCTCCTTAAAAGGACCTACTTTGGATGGCTTGCAGGAGTAAGTTTTCTCACCTATTGACTTTCCTGAGTCGATCTTCCTCTTCTTGCTCTTACCAGATGCACCTTCGCCCCAAATCTTAAAAGGGGAATAGGGGTATTAGGATGCACTCGAGTGTCTTCGGGATACTCCTCAACCCCGGATCTCCTGCACAACTCAATAATCAAAGAAGAAAATAATAGGAGTGTACCACCATGGTTTTTAAAATTCCTCATGTCTTAAATCACAAGCTGACCAATATTCAATGGAATGTTTTCTAGTACACAAACAACTATCCGGGCTCGCACAAATGGAACAACAATCATGTGTGTGGATGGAGAAACCCGACTACAAGTAATGTTCAACCATATCCTTGCCTCATCTGTGAAATTATTCACTAATATACCCCTCTTGGTGGACTCCCAATGAACCTCCTTGCCAACACACAACTTTTCAGCCATCTAACTCCCCAATTCACACCCTTTTCCCTCGAATTAGCACATGTCCTCATCAATTAGCCCATATAAATCATTATTATGTTCGACCTCGAATTGAACATTCTTTTTTGGATCCATAAAAATGGTTCATACAAAGATATTATACTAAGGTTAACGTAGAATTCCCTTACCTAATGCTCGTTTGCCCGATAAGGATCCGGGGCAAACAAACTCCACCCGGTGGCTACTAAGAGGTTATGAAATTTTAGGAGCTTCTTCAGCACTCTGTCCAAACAAATGCCTCTCTTTAGGAGAAATTTGGTTTTGGAGAGGTCGGGAAAGTGCTGATCATGGCATTCTAGGGCCATGAACCGAGTTTGATCATAATCTTTCATATTGAGCCTTGAAAACTTGAGAATTATACAATAGCATTAATTGTAAACATTTACATGTTAAACTATGCTATGTTATCAGTTTAAGCCAATGGGGTGGTGCCTTAGCAATTTTTGGGCAAGAAATGGACTTAGCAGATTTTTGGTCCAGGCTAAAAAATATCCTTAGATGCCGCAATCATAGGCCACTGAGACGCGATTGTGGTAACGCGGTCGTGATCGTGATTACTGAGGCTATGTCGACCAAAATTTTCAAACATTTAATTTGTCCAATTTCAATGCCACATTGTGTTCCAAAGAAAAGACATACATTAAGAGCTAAGAATATGGTTCCTAGGTACTCGATCATGCCCTTAGAACATGGAAAAACTAATATTGAATTTGTTTGGGCATTTAATCGAGCACTTGTGTGCACACACTATTTCAAACAAATTTTAAACAAATTCTGGTACTCAGGGCTTCCCCAAATGTGTGCACATCAATTTCAACAATGGACCACAAGCATAATTAACCAAAGATTTAGCATGTCAATCAGAATTCTAGGCTTTTCCTATAACATGAGTTTTAAGGCCTACTTATACGCACAATAAGTAAATTTTAAAGCATATATTGGTTTAGCGACGCAGAGTGTGTGCTAAAACACTTTTGGGATATCCAAAATACAGTAACAAAGGAAGTAAGTTGAGAGAATTTGAATAAGGAGTGCGGGGGAATTGACAATCGACAGGTCATATAACACAGTCCTGACTATGATCGCCATCTAAGTTTTGTGATCGTGATGGCACGAATGCCGTGATCGCGGTAACTGAGGTTATTTTTTTATCCTCTATTTTCCCCTGTTCAGTCCACTACATAAAATTTTCACACTTCTCCCTATTCAACCTCATTCAAACACCTCATAGTACCACAATTTCATGGATTAATCACACAAAAAATGAAATCTACTCTACTAACTCAATAACAAATGATTTGGTCCACTTTTGTGGCATTGGTGGGTTGCCTCCCGCATAGCACCCAATTTATCTTCGTGGAACGACGTTTTTCAACTTTCAAGGTGGATTCTCAAGGGACCCATCACCCATTTACTTGTGCACCACATCAATTACGGACACCACTTGTAGTTCCATGGGTTGTTTCTTGGTCTTGCATACCTGAAAGGACACTTCATTATTTTGGATATAAAATTTCATTTCTCCTAACTCCATATCAACAATAACTCTTCTGATTGCAAGAAAAGGTCAGCCAAGGATAATAGGTATCTCATGGTCTATGTTATAATCAAGCACAATAAAGTCCGCGGGAAGAATAAAGTGATCCACCTTCACGAAAACATCAAACAAAATTCCAACCCGTCTTTTGATAGACCGGTCCACCATTAAAAGCCTCACTATTGTTGGTGTAGGGGTTCCCAGACCAAGTTTTTGATAGATTGCATAGGGCATGAGATTGATGCCTACACCAAGGTCACACAAAGCTTTTTCAAACTTGTGTGTCTCTATGGTGCAAGGGATTTTAAAAGCTCTGAGATCCTTAATGAGTAACTTCAATGGTTTCACCATCAACAAGATGGTTTTTTGACATAAACTTCTTCATAAGCTTAGAATATCCCAGAATCTCTTGAATGACCTCTAACAATGGGATATTAATTGAAAGATCGCTAAGCTTAGCAAAGAACGTCTTGAATTTGGCATTGTCCTTCATCTTTTTGAGCCTTTGAGGAAATGGAGGGGGAACCTTTATGGTGGGCGATAAATCACTTTCCAATTTATTATTCTCAACTACCTTAGGATATCCCTCTTCATCAACCATTTCTTTAATTATCATTGGTTCTTTTTCATCCCCTTCTTGAGACTTTAGAGCCTCCTCATTTGAATCAACCACATGCTTTTTTTTCATATTTGTTTGTTCAGCCTGGCCTCTTTTTCAAATTTCACCACATGATCACCAAGGATTTTTCCACTCCTAGTGACAATTGCCAATACTTGAGTATCATTTTTTGGATTCACAACGGTATCACTAAGAAGACCCCCATTTTATCTAGCATTAAGTTGAGTGTAGATTTGGCCAATTTGAGTCTCCAGTTATTTGATTGAGGTAGAGTGTGATACAATTGTTTGGTTTTATTTGAGAAAAGTTACCTTTCAATTCTTGTACCATATTGTTCATTCCCTCCACTCTCATTAAGTTCCTTGTTAACACATCTTCGGTCTTGAATTTTTTGGGATCAACAAAATTGGACTCTTTTCGTTTTGCTCAATTATGGGGGGCATATATTGATCATACTCTCTTTCCTTGTCCCTCCAATCACAATATCTATCCCTATCAAGCCATTCCTATTCTCTTTCACAATTGGTCTAACCTTGGTTCCCATATTTTCTTTGAGAGGCCAGGAGGGAACCCACTGGATATTTAGCCAAATATCTAATTTCTTCATTAAGACTCTTGATCTATTATTCGTCATACCCCTTGGATGCCACGACAATCACCATTTTTATGGGTCCACCCATCACATGCTTTGTTAGGAGCTCTAATTGCATTATCATTTTGCCATATTTTTTGCCAGCTCTTCATCTCTCTTCCTTTGCTCTTTATCAACATAGGAGGTGGTAGGGGATCCGTAATCTACCTCGATGTCTTGGATATGCCACCTCAGATTTTGCTTTGTGAATTCCTCCAACAAGTTTGTAGCAATATTATAAGACAACTTCACAAGTGAACCCCCGACCGCATTAACCACCACAGTTTTATTTAGTTGATACAAAGCCTTATAAAAGATTTAGAGAAATATCTTCTCTGGGACCTCGTGGTTGGGACATTGTATAATCTTTCCATTAAATCTCTCCCACACTTCATATAGAGGATCTCTATTCAATTGATAAAAGTTTATGATTTTGTCACATAATTGTAACCTCTTTGATGGTGGCAAGTATCGATCTAAGAAATCAATGGTAAGTTCTTCCCACGATATGATTGACCCAGTGAGAAGAGAGCGTAGTTACAACACCACCTCACCCATTTGAGAAAACGGAAAGAGGAGAAACCATATGGATTTTTGTGAGAGGTGAGCAATATCGAAAGGGGAACACACTTCCACAAAGTTCTTCAAGTGCAAATTAGGGTCTTCATGAGCTTGGAACCCTAAAAGACCTTTTATTTGAAGTATGTGCAACATAACACTCGTGACGTGGAATACCTTAATCCCTTGATTAGGTGGGATATAGATAGCACTCGCACTTCCAATGTCATAGAGTTGCTCCTCTTCATCAAGGGGGCCATCAAAGGTCCCGTCATTACTTGCATGATCACTCATTGTGTCGTGGACACTATTGAAATCATCTAAAAAGAAACAAAAACAACAACCAAAGCAAATAACAGCCACTACGGGTAAATCCAAAGCTACTATCAACACCGCACAAGCAAAAACTAAGTTTCACACACCGACAACTACACCACTTTAATCACGCTCAACTTACATTATGAATTATGGGTAAGGTAGACATTGTCAAATATAATAACCCAACGTGATTTGGGGTCGAATCCTCGAGGAGTGAATCTAGTATTCAAATCCTATAGATGTTGAGAGTGTCTAACTATATACCCGTAGTGTAAACAAAATGAAATGCATAAATTAAAATTTGGGGGGAATGATTTGGAAGAGTTGTTTTACCAAAATCTACTCAAACTACCAATTAAAGGCAACAAATATGGATAAGATTCCAATATGAGACAAGTCTTGGGATTATGTCTTCCTAGGGGTAAATAATTCATGGGTTCATGATTATAAAATGCAAATTCTAGTTAATGACTACATGGGTAGGCTAGGTTAGGGGTTCTTAAGGCTTGTTTTTTAATCAAACATCAAGATTATCAGCCATGGAACCTTTCAAATTCCTCATGGATAAGGTAAGAAAATACACCTAATACCTCAATTGGGCATCCCTATGTCTAAAAAGATGCCCAAGACCTAGCTAATTCTCATTCCACCCTTATTTCTAATATAATGAAAAAAGGAATAAACTATATCTAACTATGGTTCACTAATACCTTGTCACCCATATTCCTCTTTCAAGGATGATATAGGATCCAAAAGTATACTCACATCCCTCTTTCAAGGGTGATGTGATATTTTTGTGAATTTATGGTTTTCACCCACAAATTCCAACTCAATCAAGCAAGAATTAGTGAAACCCATCATCATTAACCAAAAATCTACACTAATAAATCACAACCCATACATATTTGCTCCCTATTTCAACATAATCCCAAGATAGATGTTTAGCTACTCATGAAGTTAAAGGAAAGAAATATACCAAAAGGATCATTCAATGCTTCCATTCAAGATGGAATAAAAAATGTTCTCCAATTTAACTTCAATTATCACTAAACTCAATTGAGAAATAAGAAACAATAGTTTTCCCAATTTGGTAGGGTTCCAAATTGCTCCAAGTTCAATTCTAGTTGGAAAGATACCAAAAAATGAAAGGTTTTTTTGCTCTATATGGGATTTGGGGTTGGCTTCATGAAATTACAAAACCATCCTTTGGCATAAACCCATACTGTTGCGATTGACTTAGCTTGATCGTGATCGCGACTCCCGCAATTGCGGTGAGTTCTTCGTGATCACTGACTCTGATGGTCCATAATTGCAACCCTCAGATCACTATCATGGTAACTGAGGGTTAGATTCTACACCTGCTTTTTCATGTTTTGCACTTTTCTTCCCTTTTAGATCCCTTTTTAGATCACTTCACTTTTTTTCTTCTCATCACCTGTATACCTGCAAAATATGGGAATTAGTGCATTCAAATGATAAAGTTGTCTCATTCATACCATTAAATCATAGTAGTGTGCACACATTTGGATGTAAATGAGTGGTAAATTTATCACTCATCAACATCAACATCCGCAACTTAAACTTTTACTTGTTCTGAAGCAACACTACTTCTTACTCATGAAACTATGCAATTGTAAGGCCATTAAAATGACCAAATGATCACAATGACTTCAGACGTGATTGACACTAATAAATGCTATAAAACAAGGGCAAAGCTATTCTCACAACTCTTCTCAACATGAAACACAATTATAAATATGGAAGGGACTTCCAAGAATAACAATGCAACAATCACTAACTCTCTAGAAGTGACTCCCTATGATAAAAACTCTACTACGCCCCTTTTTTCCTCATTATTTGGAAGATGACAATTTTAACTAACTTAATTTGTATACATGCCTTCTCACACGAAGGAAACCCCATACACACCAAATTATCTATTATGCAACAAGGGATTTTAGTACAAAACACTCTCTCACAAAGTCTCTTTCAATGCTAACAAGTACCATACCATATACTTGCCCTTATTTTCAATCACCACTATAATGAATACACTTGGTTGGAGATCTCGATGGTATTTTTGAGCTTGTAACATAGGTTCGGGAAAGAATATGATATCATTTAAGAATGGCTACACCCTCTTTGAACATCTACATCATACTGTTAAAGCCAACTTTTGAACATAGACCACTTCATTTGTTTCCAAAATTCACACATGCCCACTTTAGCTACCTTGATTTACCCATCTCTTTGAAAGCATTTCTTTATGACTAATTCTTTTGCTTTCTAATGTTATTCCTTCATTTGATGTTTCCTATCTTTTTTAGTTTTCCCATTTCTTCCTTTGCTTAGCATCAAAGGCATCCAATTACATTACCATGGACCAAGGTCATCTCTTCCAAACTTACCACCCCCAACTTAGGCATCTAGCCTCAAGTTTTATTTTCCAAGTTCAAGGAGGGTATGGTTGAAAGAAGGGAAAACTTTGAATGGTTCAAGTCTTTTAACGTGGTTGCCAAAGAAAGGGTTGAAGGCTCAAAGTGGGTAAATGAGGATACTATTTGATGTATGGGTAAGATATTTAGGATAAAGTGGGCTATTACATTCACCAAGAAGATTCTATCTTATGTTTAGATCCTACGAGGATCATATCTTATGTTCAGGCTCATAGGTTGGTTGAGAGGTAATGTTTATCTTATTTGGCTCATATTCATGATACTAGTGTGAGTTCACCTTCTTTTTTGAACTTTGTTTGTATTGTCCGTGAGTTTATAGATGTGTTTCCTACGAATTTACCTGGTATGCCTCTGGATTGTGATATTGATTTTGCTATTATTATTGAGCCAGTCACCAAGCCCATTTCTATTCTTTCTTATAGGATGGCCCCAGCTGAGTTGAAGGAATTAAAGAATCAATTCCAGAAGTTGTTGGGTAAGGGATTCATCCGATTTAGTGTATCTCCTTGGGGTGAAAATATCGTGTTTATGAAGAGTAAAGATGGGTCTTGTAATACCCCACACTAGTCTTAGTTTGATTCATCTCTTAGTTTCATGCATAAGGTACTTAAGGCCTGAAAGTTTCACTGAGTGGAGACTTAATCATTTTCAAGACCCCTAAACTTCGAGAGTTTTATTTTTGGTCTTCTATACCCCAAGACATTGATTTTTTAGTTATTTCATGTTCAGGAATGTCAGAATTATGCCTCGAAGGAGTTTCAGATTTTTTAAACAAGGTTTTGGGCATGTTTGGATCACAAAACCAGTGGGTTACCGCGATAAGCCTACGGTGCAGCATTATTCTCGAACTAATGTCTACCACATCGCGGTGAGGTAATTCAATGACCGCGATTAGACCGTATTGTGGTGTTGTTGTTGCATCTAATTTTTGATTTAAATAGTTGAGGGGAAATTGAGTATTTTTCCCTCCACCCAAATCATCCATAACACGAATTAGAACATTATTTAGGGCATTATTTGCCCTTCTTCTCCAAATCCCTCTCAATAAAACCCTCCTGTTTTCCCCAAGAATACAAATTCAATTCTTCTTTCCTAAGAAATCAAGAGTTCAAGTTCCCCAAGTTCAAGAACCTTCAAGGAAGTATCAAGAATAGCATTTTTCCTTTTAAGTTAAAAGCTTAAGGTATGTGGGGTGTTCATCCATGGATCCCTTTCACCCATAGTGCCCCGAAACCCTCTTTTCAATTAAAGAATAGATTTTTGAATCATTATTGTATTTTGTATTGCTTAAGATGGTATTAATTCCTGTTTTCAGTCCATGTATGATCCCATGAAAGAGTTGAATTCCTTATGCTATGAATTTTAGTTTCCCATGTCTTAGCCAAATGAACTTCATGTTGTTGAATTCTTATGTTTAAATGTCATGTTTTAATGATCACATAGTGCTGGTGGGTTATGAATACCCGATACCTACATGCCTTACATGATTTTTAAATTTTCCAGCATGATTCAGTTAAACCATGAATATCCTTACTTATTCAGTTATTATGATTAAGATGAGAATTATCAAAAATAATATTCAGTTAAACTTAATTTAGTTCAGTACCAGTTTCAGTTTAGTTGGGAGTAGGATTTAGCACTGACCGAACCTAGGGATGAGTGCTCACCCGCCAGTTAGGACTGGGTCCTTTGTAGTAGTCCCTAAGTTCCAAAACTATGTAGACAATGTAGGATTATGAAATGCCACCCACAAGTTTAGGACTGACACTCTTTTAGTGATACTTCTTACTCAATGAAACTATGCAATTGTAAGCCCATTTAAATGACCAAATGATCACAATGACTTCAAACTTGATTAACACTAACAAATAGATATCAAACAAGGGCAAAGCTATTCTCACGACACCTCTCAATATGAAACACAATTTTAAATATGGAAGGGACTTCCAAGAATAACAATACAACAATCACCAACTCTGTAGAAGTAACTCTCTATGACAGCAACTCCACTACACTCTTTTTTTCTTGGTTATTTGGAAGATGACAATTTCACCTAACTCAATTTGTATATATTCCTTCTCACATGAAGGAAATCCCATACACACCAAATTATCTATTATGAAACAAGGTATTTTAGTACAAAACACTCTCTCTCACAGAAATTCTCTTAATGCTAACAAGTACCATACCATAGGCTTGCCCTTATTTTTCAATCACCACTATAATGAATACACTTGGTTGGAGATCTCAAAGGGTTTTTTGAGCTTGTAACATAGGTTCGAGAAAGGTTATGATATCATTTAAGAATGGCTATACCCTCTTTGAACATCTACATCATACTATTGAATCCAACTTTTGACCATGGACCACTTTATTTGTTTCCAAAATTCACACATGCGTACTTTAGCTATCTTGATTTACCCATATCTTTGAAAGCTTAAGGTATGTGGGGTGTTCATCCATGGATTCCTTTCACCCATACTGCCCTAAAACCCTCTTTTCAATTAAAGAATAGATTTTTCAATCATTATTGTACTTTGTATTGCTTAAGATGGGTTTAATTTATGTTTTCAATCCATGTATGATCCCATGAAAGATTTGAATTCCTCATACTATGAATTTCAGTTTCCCATGTCTTAGCCAAGTGAACTTCATGTTGTTGAATTCTCATATTTAAATGTCATGTTTTAATGATCACGTAGTGCTGGTGGGTTATGAATACCCGATACCTACGTGCCTTATATTATTTTCAGATTTTCCAGTATGATTTAGTTAAACCATAAATATCCCCTTACTTATTCACTTATTATGATTAAGATGAGCATTATCAAAAATAATTTTTAGTTAAATTTAATTCAGTTCAGTACTAGTGTCAGTTCAGTTGGGAGTAAGATTTAGCACTGAGCGAACCAAGGGATAGGGGCTTACCCACCAGTTAGGACTGGGTCCTTAGTAGTAGTCCCTAAGTTCCAAAACTATGTAGCTAATATAGGATTATGAGATGTCACCCAAAAGTTTAGGACTGACACTCTTTTAAGGGTCACCTAACAGTCAAGACTGACTCCCTAGTCCTATGGGACTCAGCCTTGTAGAATCCACATCGTCAACCAGTGTTAGTACCCGTGGTATAGTATTGACACCCTTATAATTGGGTTCATAGGTTGGACCTCAATTACTCAGATTGGGGCATGTCGGTTACATAATACCTCACATAGTCTCAGTACAATATTCAGTATATATTCAGTTCAGGTTTACTTGACCAAAGCATACAGATTTATAGTTATTTAGTTATACAGATTTCAGTATTTTAGGTTATAGATTATTTCAAAAATATATATATGATTGGTCTTTCATTATCATTCATTATAGTTTTCATGCATTTGTGCTCAGTTATTTTATTCTATTCAGTTAATTCTTATCTCATGTGCACAATACCATAAGTGTTTCAACCAGACCTTATCTCATATGCCTGTATATTCAAAGTATTGATCTCATACTTCTATTTGCACTATGTTGTCTTATAACATAGGTCCAGACGCTCAGTTTCTCAACGTTCCTAGACAACTCAGCGTACCCAGCAACAATAATGGTGAGTCCTCATCTATTGGGGACATGATTGCTTATTCTAGTTATTTTAGTAGTTCTTTATATTCAATCAGACAGAGTTATTTGGGTGATTGTCCCATCAACTCCTCTGTTAGTTGGAGGTTTTTCAGACAAACAATTAGATAGTCAGTCAGTTACTTTTAACTTTTATCAGTTATCTTAGATATAACAATATTACATATTTCGGTATTTCAGTTTTCAGTAGTTTATCAACTTATCTTCTAAATAGGTTATATTAGTGCCATTTTATTCAGTGATCACAGTAGGTACCAGTTCATGGGTTATCTTATGGTCACTTGTGGTCGTAAGCACCATTATCGTGGTTAGGGGGTAGCCTCGGGTCATGATAGGTCTATACATATATGTATTGATTATCAACAGTTAAATAAAGTGATAGTTAAGAATAAGTATCCTCTTTCTCATATTGATGATTTATTTGATCAGCTTCAAGGTGTTGCAATGTTTTTAAAGATTGATTTGAGATTCAATTATCACCTATTAAGGATTAGGTCTTTAGATATTCTGAAGACTGCTTTTTGGACTCGATATGGTCATTATGAGTTCTTGGTCATATCCTTTGGGTTGACTAATGCACCTACCACATTCATAGAGTTGATGAAATAGGTGTTTTGATCGTATTCAACTCCTTTGTTATTGTATTTATAGATGATATATTGGTTTATTCCAAGAGTGAGGTTGATCATAAAGAGCATTTTTGGATTATACTTTAGAGACTGAGGGATGAGAAGTTGTATGCTAAGTTCTCCAAGTGTGAGTTTTGGTTTAGTCTATTTCTTTCTTCGGTTATGTGGTGACTAAGGATGGTATATGATTGATCCAGCCAAGACTGCAGTAGTTCTTCATTGGCTTAGACCTACTTAGCCTACTAAGATTTAGATTTTTGTTGGCTTGGTCGGGTATTATCGATATTTTGTTAAGTGTTTCTCTTTAATTGCAACTCCTTTGACCAAGTTTACTTAGAAGAAGATCTCATTTCAGTGGTCTGATGCTTGTGAGGTGAGCTTTTGAAAGCTCAAGGATTTGTTGACTTCAGCTTCTATCTTGAATTTTCCCAAGGAGGGCATAGGTTTACCGTCTTTTGTGATACTTCAGTTGTTGGATTAGGTGTTGTGTTGATGCAGGAGGGTAAGTTAATTGTGTATGCTTCTATTCAATTGAAGTCCTATGTGAAGAATTACCCTACCCATGATTTGGAGTTGTGTACAGTTGTGTTTGCTTTGAAGTTGTGGAGGCACTACTTGTATGGAGTCTATTGTGAGATCTTCTCAGATCATCGTTGCCTTCAGTACTTTTTCACCCAGTGAGATCTTAATTGAGGAAGCACCATTTGCTTAATTTTCTTAAGGATTATGAATTAACCATTCTCAATAACTAGGCAAGGCTAATGTGGTTGCGGATGCCTTGAGCCGGAAATCAAATAACATGGGTAGCTTGACGCATATTTTGACCCAAGAGAGGCATTTAGCCTTAGAGTTTCAATCGTTAGCTAGCCATATGGTTAAGCTTGATATTTTTATACAAGGGTATATTTTGGCATTTGTGGAGGATAGGTCTTCTTTGATGAAGCGGATTTAAGCTCATCAGTTTGATGATGCAGGTTTGAGGTCAGTTTGAGATAAGGTGTTGAGTGGCGAGGCTAAGAAAGACTTACTTGATTCAAATGGAGTTTTGAGGTTGGAGGCCGAGTTTGTGTGCCTAGAGTGGGTGACTGGATCAAGTAGATCTTGGAGGAGGGCTATTATTCCAGATATTACATCCATCAAGGTGTGACTAATGTATCGTAACTTAAGACAACATTACTGGTGGGGTGTTATGAGGTGAGAAGTAGTGGATTTCATGGCTTGTTGCTTATGTTTTCTGCTGGTAAAGTCCAAACATTTGAGACCTGGTGATTTGCTTCATAGGTTACCCATTCCTCAGTGGAAGTGGGAAAGGATCACTATGGACATAGTGACTAGTTTTCCCCATACATCTCTTAATTTTGATTGTGTTTAGATATTATGGATAGATTAACCAAGTCAGCTTAATTCATTCCGGTTCAGGTCTCATTCAGTGTTGAGAGTTTGGCCCATATCTACTGTTGACGCCCAATTTTATCTCTCTTTTTCCTATAATTAAGTTTTCTACACTTCTTAGTCCTGAATACTTTACCAAAATGATGTTTTGATCCTTCGTATTAATTTCAATAATTTTTGGCATAAACAGAATAATCTTTTCTTTTGCTTTCTTATTTGATTTTTATATATATAAATATATATATATATATATATATATATATATTGCATCGAGTAGTTTAAAGATGACTCTCTTCATTGTTATTAGAAAAATAAATAAATATATATTTGTATGTTTAATTTTACGTTTAACTCTAAAATAAATTTTGTCATATTGTTATAATATTTAATAAATGCAGTTCTAAAATATTATTGTGTTTGTTAAGTTCATACGTATGCATATACATTCATAAATTATGGAAAATTACTTAGGACGAAAGAAGCATCATTCTATTAATTAGGAAGAATTGTTAGAGAAATAAAATTTTCTTGCATTTGGGCCAAATCTTCAATTACAGCCGACATATTCTTTTTTTTCATCCATTTATTTTAGCCTAAAGTGGCTTGCCCTGACCCAAATCCTAATCCCCCAACTAAATCTCCTAACCTGTTAGTTTCTTCTCCATTCCAAACAAACCAGATATCAATCAAACCAATATCTATAATCTTCACCCCTCCTTTCATCTCTGCAATGCCAATTTCTCCCCTGGACCATCGGATAATAGCAATTCTGATGGTCCTCAACCTTTCCCCTTCCTCTTCCGCCTGCTCTACATAAACTTTATTTCTCTTCTATTACTTTTTCTTTCAATCAAATTAGACCTTAAAACTTTTTCCTCTTCTTTTTCATCTCCATTACTGCTCCTAAAAAAATGAAGAGCATGAAGGACTGCAGAATTTGGGGTTATCATCTCTTTAATAAGATGGGTCTAAACTTGAAGACTCAAAATCTCTCTTGACCCCTTTCACCTCAACTTAAAAAGGTGAAATATTTCAATCCTTTCCTTCTCCAATTTCATCTCCTTATTTCTCCCTATGATTTGGGCTTCCCAAGAATTTAAAATTTGAATTCTTGGAATCCTCACTAGAGAACTGTTGAAGCCTCCTTCAATTCACCTATAAAAGGAGCCCTTGGGATCTCATTTTTCATCATAAAAAAAATCAGCAAAGGGAACACCCAAAAAAAATCAGTATACTATTACCCTTGCCCTCTTTCCAAGTTTGGTGCGAGTCCAAGTTTGAGTTCAAATTTGAGTTCCGATCTTTGGCGTGGAAACCTTAGTTTGCTACTCCACACAAGGTAAACTCTATCCCATCTTGATTACGTTGCACTTAATTTTGTTAATCATTTATCATGTGGTTAGTCAAGAGGATAACCAACTGATTCAAAGTATAAAAGACTGAAATGAAATAATTTTATAAGTTTGAGATTGAGTAAATTCTATTCTATTTAATTTATGTTATGTTTGGTTTGGTTAGGTGATTCACTGCTCATTTGAATTTTTTTATTTTTGTTTGGCTGACGATGAGTGTTAATATGAAAATAAAAATGGTGTGTGGTTATTGAATTTTTTTGCATATTATGTGATGCGTTTATGGAACTTTTTTTTGTTTTTGTTTGTAATTTGGTCTAAATGAAACTACTAGATTCCGAGGATATGAATAGAGTGGGTTGTTCTATTTTACTAGTTGAAAATGCAAACTCGAAGTGGTAGTTATGATGTTGTATGGTTTCATACATTCGTAGCAACTTGCCAACAAGTTCCTTGAAGCTTTGAGTTTCAATACATTTTAGTGGACTGTTTGATGCCTTTTCTTGTAGGTTTAGATTTTTTTCACATCATAATATTGACTTATTTACATGCTATTTTTGTGTGTTGATAAGGTGGTTTTTGTTCTTACGCTCGACTGAGTTGTTGTAAAATGTCAAAACTTATAGTTTAACTTTGAATAAGTTCTGTGAGGTTCACAGTTTGTGTATGGTTAGTGGATCCTATAAGATCAGTGTTGTATTGGTACATGGTGATAGCTGTTTTATCTTTGTAGTACCCCATATTTTCCTAGCTCAATTAACTCTTAGTACACAAGTATTCCTATATGATTTTTTCAAAATACTTGGAATTTTTCAGTTTAAGACCTGCCATGGCGTAGGAAATTCAGTCAGCTTTCTAACGATATAAAATTCGCCCAAATCTAATACCCAGGCGAAGAGCTAGAACTGTTTTTGTAAAATGGTGTACCACCTGGTTCTTCACCATGTCGCGAAGGTGGTACAAATGGTAATTGTCAAAATCCAGTGAGCCATCATGATCGGACCAATTTCCAGTTTCCCAATTGTCACTTTCCAGTGTGGCTCCGCGCCAATTCTCACTCTTTTCCACTATTTTTCATATGTTTGTCCAAGTCAATTACTTCAACATGACCAAGTAAAATAGATAAGAGAGTTTGAAACAAGCCCATAAATGATCTATTTTGAATCTTATGATGACTATCTTTTGTGGAAGCTATTGAACTATGCGACTTTTGCTTATCTGAATATACAAATGAAACACCTAGCATGATAAAGAATGAGAATTAGAATATTGACTCACAACTTGATGGATTTTTTTCCTGTTTAAATGTCTGGTTTGTTAAAGGATGCCTCTATGTAAGACCCCGTGAAGATCCTAGTCCATTTCAGTCTTATAATACATGACATGAGGATCCAATACTTAAAATTTAGTTAAGTGTTAAGACTTAGACTCATTTTTGGCCTCGATATTTCAATGGTCTTATTTCCAATCTTCTCAGACTTAGATTGTCGATTTTAAAATTGATTCATGATCAGGGTTATTTATAGGTCATCTCGGGTGAGTTTCAAAATTTTTGGACATCATTTGAGACTTGTTTGGATGACCAAAACAGTGACCCAACGTGATCAGGACACGTCACGTTGGCCATTGCGTCGTCACCATCGACGTGGCGCGTCGGTAATTTCATCGACACCATCTACACGATGCGTTGGCTGCAACATTACTGGGCATGTTTTGTTTAATAAATTACAGGTTGTAGGGTTAATTAGGTCATTTTCCTCTTACTTTACCACACCCATAACAGAAATTAAGCTTCTAAAAGGACAAATTCACTCCTCTTTTCACAAATTCTGTCAAGAGAAAAACCCTAGCTTCATCAAGTTCAAGTCTAAGTTTCAAGAAATCCCCAATAACTCATATGAATTCAACAATCAAGGTATGTTAGATGTTAATCCTTGGGTCCCTTCCACCCTTCGAGTCCAAGAACCTTCTTTAAATTCAAGTTATGAGTTTCATATGATTTATATTGAATTATGTCCATGTATGTGTTGTTATTTGAGTTTTAAGTTAAGAAAATATGAGTTTTATGTAAAATAAATCAATGGGTATGTTGGTTGATATAGATCTCATGTAAAACCCTTGAATTGTGAATTGATTGTTGTAGTCATGATGCATTAACATGGCTTTCACTCCCATGTACAAGGTTATGCCTCCTAAGTGTTTGAAAAAATTTCTAAGTGAACGAACTTTGCATGGTGATCTATTTGTTATGCATTTAAAGTTGTGATATGGTCCCATGGTCAATGCTATAGAGTCCTGGGGGTATTGAATACTCAAAATTAGATATTTACTTAGTCCCAAACGTATAGAATGGTCCTCGTAGTATCACGAGAAGTATCATCCAGTTAGTTAACAGGATCAGTGTGAATCCAATCAAGCTTAGCCCAGTCTAGTGATCAGTTCTAGTGTCGGTTCAATTGGGAGTAGGATTCAGCACCAGCAAACTAAGGGATGGGGGCATTCTCGCCAGGATAGAGTGTGACCCTTAGTAGCAATCCCTGAGTTATAGAACTACGTAGTCAGCGTAGGTTGAGATATCTTGCTGCCAGATAAGGGTTGACATATTTTATATGAATTTTCCTGCCAGTGAGGGTTGACAAAATGACTTCCTGCCAGTTATGGTGACTCACAGCCAGTGTTAGTACCCGTGGCATAGTACTAACACCCTTTAAACTGGGTTATAGGTTGGACCCCAAATCAGTTTATAATCGGGGTATGTCGGTTAGATGATAACTCTCATAGTTTAAGTTTCAGTATTCAACATTCAGTATTCAGTACAGAATTCAGTTCAGTTCTTCACAATCATGACTTACAGTTATCAGTTATTTGGTTATCAGAAATTCAGTACTTCAGTTTCAGTCTAAACTTTAGTTATCAGTATTCAGTTACTAGAACTCAGTACTTTAGTTTTAGTCTAATTCAGGCAGACGATATATGTTTGGTATTGTACGTTCAGTACTTTCAGTAGTCCCAATTTTGCATATACTCTCATCTAGTTACTTCATGATATTTAGTTATTATTACTCATACAATGAACTCATGCATATTAGCCTAACCTCACCTAGAGTACCAGTACATTCAAAGTACTGACACATTCTTTCTTTATGCTATGATGTCTTATATTATAGGTTCAAACGCTCGGGTTCCTGACCATACTTAGCCAGATCAGTCGATCAGTCATCGTTGCATTCTATTAATTGCTTTTCTGTTTTGAAGTTTGAAATATTTTATTCATGTTCCTAAAAATTGTGCACTAAACCCAAAGTAAGATATGCCATCAGACCCCTTCTAAGAATCCTATGATAGCATATGATCTAGAATTTGAAACATAAAACCTGGAGTTTACCTGTAGTAGTAGAGTTCGGATAGTGTTATCTAATATTGAGTGGATTATATAGTTCATGGGGATAGTTATATGAGAGGTGAATCGGTAGGCTTGAAATAATATATGCAAGAGTTTAAGTTTGTTGATTCAAAACATATGTTGGGGATGTGATATTTGTAGGCTATGGTGAAAGTAGTGTGGTTATTAAGGATTTGGGTATATCCATGTTAAGTGCTAGAATCTAAGTTCAAATATCTGAAGATTGGGAATTCTAAGTTAGTCAGTGTTAAGGTTGTTATATGAGGATTGTTGGGACCACAGAAAGCTAAGAGTTGTATCTCAGAAGAAAGTAGTAGCTACAAGTTTTACATTATCAGGCATAGTCATTTAGGGTGAGTTTTCTAATTATGCATATTATTAAACCCTAGATTCTCGAGTAAAGTGGTGGCAATTCAGTTTAGAGATGTTGATTAAGTGGTTCCCAGACTTAGAATGATGGTTTTAAGCTAAGGGGGAGATGGTAGCACAAGTGACCAAATCAAGCTCTTAGATTTTAGTAGCGATTCTCGTATACAGATGTCTTAATCAGACAATGTCCAGGATTCCCTACTCTCTAACATTATTAAAACCTCTTAGAAAGAGCGTTAAAGAAATGATCTAGCTGATTGTAGGCCATTTCAAGGGGTAATCTATTCCCATCCATGTAAACTACGAATTCAGCTCAGTTCCGACATTAGGCATCAGTTTCAAAATTTAGATATTCAGTCATAGTTCAGTTCATAACCATTCTGTGCATCATCTTAGTTTTCCTAGTATTTTATCTAAGTCAATATCATTCGGGGGACGAACTATCCCAAGGGGGAGATGTAATACCCCCGAGATTTTCATGTACTAAATCTCTCATCTTTTCTTCACAAAATTAGATCCATCCGGAGGTAATGGTTACTCATAAGTTGACTGTCTCATTCCCAACTCAGCCTTATAACAATTCTTATGTCACTACATGTGTTCAAGAAATCAGTTCAGTTTATGATATCCAGTTCATGTATCATGTTTCAGACTCAGTTATCATCTCATGTTCTCATTCATGCATGTTCAGTAAATCATCTCAGATTCTTCAGTATTCTCAACTTAAGGTAACAACTTTCCTTAGAATCTCTCTTTTCCAAACTCAGTTTCAGCGGCATATCATTCTTATGTCATTCATGAATTCACAAATCAGTTCAATCAGTCACCATGTGTCAGACTCAGTCATGTAGTCACATTTCAGTTATGCGTATTCAGCATGTACTCTCAGTACCTCAGTGCCTCTTAGTTTACTCAGTCTCATTCGAGGACGAATATTCCCAAGGGGGAGATGTTGTAAGACCCCGGGAAAATCCCATTCCATTTCAGTCATATTACATGTCATGAGGGTCCAATACTTAGAAAATTTAGCTAAGTGTTAAGACTTAGTCTTAATTTTGGCCTCGGTATTTCAATGGTCTCATTTTTTATCTTTCCGACCTTTGATTGTCAATTTTTAAATTGATTCATAATTAGGGTGTAATGACCCGAGAGTACACCCTAGTTGTCACGCGGTACTTACAGCCCCGAAAGACCACAAGTTAACCCATGAGCTGGTACCTACTGCGAGCACTGAATAAAACTGAAATCAAAAGATTTATTTTGCCGAATTAAACTAAAATTTCCATAAGGTTTAACTCATAATTCTGATGTTCTATGTAAATCAACACTGATAATAACAACTGAAAGCTGACTAACTGTTTGTACTAGTCTGAAAACCTCTAATTGAATAACTGAGGACTTGATGGGACAAGCTCCCAACAAACTCCGACTATCTACTAAAACTGAAATGACATAACTGGTCCTCGAAACATGAGGACTCACCACTTCTGCTGCTACCAGTGTGTTGGGATAACTAGGTACGATCGGGAACCTGAGCGTCTGAACCTATGATATAAATATCATAGTGTAAGAAATGGGTATGCAATAAGTACTTTGAATGTACTGGTATTCTAAATGAGGTTAGGCTAATATGCATGGTTTCATGTGCATGTGTAGTAACTGACTGAATGTAGAGCATGAAGTGCTGAGTAAAAATGCATGACCAAGCATAAAATCATGTTCTGAATATAGTCTGAAAACTGAAATATTGAGTATTGATAAATGAGTAACTGATATCTGTATGATATGGTCAAGAAAAACTGAAACTGAATAATTAAGTTAAATACTAGACTGAAACTGTGGAAGCTATCATGTAACCGACATAAACCATGTGAGCTATCATGGAGTCTAAGGTCTGACCCACGTTGAGGAGGGTTGTTCTATCCTTGCCGTCGGAATAGAACCAAAACTATAGTGATTACTAAACTGAGCCTATATTGGGCAAAGGAAAATACTCTCTGGTGAGACCCTTAGACCTACGGTGGCACATAGTTTCTGGGGAAGTAGGATGCGTTGAACCCACACTTTCCACTCGGTGCTAAATCCTACTCCCAACTAAAAGACACTGAATTACTAACTGGTGCATGCACTGATAACTGATAAGCTCAGGTCATGGTATGTTAACAACAATAATGCATACAGATTCTGGGGTAATTATTAACCTTAAATTGATTATGATGACTAATTGGGTTAAAAGACTCATGGTTTATCTGAAAACAATCTGAAAATACTAAAACTATGTAAACAACTAAATTTTGGGTATTCATAACCCCCAGGACTAAATAGCAATAATAGAAATATCATACTAAAACTTTGAGGATATGACATGTAAACATTTATTCAAAACTGATTCTTGTAGGCATTTCATCAAACACTTGCAATGCATGGTCTGAGCTAAGTATAGGATTAGTTTAAACTTGTAGTAATAGCATTATTTTAATAATAAAATCACCAATTAAGGCTTAAATCAATGAACATCACCATTCAAACATTTGGGGTTTAATAATAACAACAATTACGTGTAAACATGGTATAGAATCGAAATTCATGGGAATTCATGGTTAAAAATCATAATAATCATGTAAAATCATAAATTTGAATTTGAAATTGGGTTCTTGGACTCCATGGGTGAAAAGGACTCATGGATGAACATCTAACATACCTTAACGCCTTGATTTTGAAACAGAATTAACTTTTCTTGAACATTCTTGGATTGGGAATTATAATTTCTTGGTTTTCTTGAAGAAGGGCTTGAATATTGTTCTAGATGATCTTGAGAAAAAATGCTAATTTTTTTGTTATTTAGAGTATAAAGGATTATGAGTGATGATAAACTAATATTTTATCACTTAATAGGATTTAATACGTGATTTAATTCGTGGGAGGTGAGGAAAAAGACCAAAATACCTCTCCGAATCTGAATGGGAATTGCTGAATTCCATGGGTGACGACTTGGACTGATAAGTTGTCACTTCAGTGACGGCCCGTCACCTCAGGTTATCACTTAGAAGCTGGAATTGATGATTTTCTTCCTAAGGATGACGACTTGGGCTGATAAGTCGTCACATATGTGACGGCCCCGTCAGCTTAGGTCATCACTTAGTTGACAGACTGAGATGCTGGAGTAAAATAGGCATGAGTTATCACTCCAATATTGGATTAAGGTGAAACCAAATGCGTTGGAAAGAAGATTCAAATATCTTTCATTTGATATATAGTAGTCCATGTAACACATTATTTACAAGGAGTAATGGTTGTTGAAAGTTGATCCAAGATGAAATGTTTGATAAAACTTAATCAATAGAAGTGTTCACAACTCGTCTCTGAGTTTGGAGATTTTTATGACCTCGACTGATATAAGAGGACATTTTCACACTATAGTATTGATCATAACACATATACAGACATAAATTCATTAGGTTCGGGTATGTATACATAGGAACACCGGTTTGAATTCTAGCCCAAAAATGTTGGGTGTTACAATGGGTTATCTATAGGTCATCTCGGGTGAGTTTTAGAATTTGTGTACATCATTTGAGACTTGTTTGGATGGACAAAATAGTGAGCCAACCCGATTAGGATGCATCACATTGGCCATCGTGTCGTTACCATCGATGCAGTGCGTCGACACCATCAACGTGACGCATCGACTGCAGCATCATTGGGCATGTTTTGTTTAATAAATTATGGATTGTGGGGGTAATGTCATTTTACTCTTACTTTACCACACCCATAGCACGAAATTAAGCTTCCAAAACGACAATTTCACTCTTTTTTTCACAAATTCTCTCAAGAGAAAAACCCTAGCTTCATCAAGTTTAAGTCTAAGTTTCAAGAAATCTCCAACAAACTCATATGAATTCAACAATCAAGGTATGTTAAATGTTCATCATTTGGTCCCTTCCACCCTTCGAGTCCAAGAACCTCTTTTAAATTCAAGTTCTAAGTTTCACATGATTTATATTGAATTATGTCCATGTATGTGTTGTTATTTGAGTTTCAAGTTAAGAAAATATGAGTTTCATGTAAAATAAATCAATCGGCATGTTGGTTGATGTAGATATCATGTTAAACCCTTGAATTGTGAATTGATTGTTATATTCATGATGCATTAACATGTTGTTCATTCCCATGTACAAGGTTATGCATCCTAACTGTTTGACAAAATGTCTCAGTGAATGAACTTTGCATGGTGATCTATTTGTTATACTTTTAAAGCTGTGATATGGTCCTATGGTCAATGCTATAGAGTCTTAGGGGTATTGAATACCCGAAATTAGCTGTTTACTTAACTCCAATCATTATAGAATGGTCCCCATAGTATCACGAAAAGTAGCATTCAGTCAGTTAATAGGATCAGTGTGAATCCAATCAAGCTTAGCTCAGTCTAGTGATTAGTTCTAGTGTCGATTTAGTTGGAAGTAGGATTCAGCACCGAGCGAACCCAGGGACGGGGGCATTCCTGCCAGGTTAGAGTGTGACCCTTAGTAGAAATCCCTGAGTTACAAAACTACATAGCCAGCATCGGTTGAGATATCTTCCTGCTAGATAAGGGTTGACACATCTCGTATGAGTTTTCCTGCTAGTGAGGGTTGACAAAATGACTTTCTGCTAGTTAGGGTGACTCACAGCCAGTGTTAGTACCCGTGGCATGGTACTAACACCCTTTCAACTGGGGTTACAAGATGGTCCCCAAATCACTCTATAATCAGGGTATGTCGGTTAGATGATAACTCCCACAGTCTCAGTTTCAGTATTCAGTATTCACTACAGAATTCTATTCAGTTCTACATGATCATGACTTACAGTTATCAGTTATTTAGTTATTATAAATTCAATACTTTAGTTTCAGTCTAAACTTTAGTTATTAGAATTCTGTTACCAGAACTCAGTACTTTAGTTTCAGTCTAATTTAGGCAAACGATAGATGCTTGGTATCATACGTTCAGTACTTTCAGTAGTCCCAGTCTTGCATATACTCTCATCTAGTTACTTCATGATATTTAGTTATTATTACTCATGAAAATGAACCCATGCATATTAGCTTAACCTCACCTAGCGTCCCAGTATATTCAAAGTACTGACGCATACTCTCTTTGCACTAAGATGTCTCATATCATAGGTTCGGATGCTCGTGTTCCTGACCGTACTTAGCCAGATCATTCGATTAGCCGCAGCTGCAGTAGTGAGTCCTCATCCATCAAGTACGTGATACTTATTTAGTCATTGCATTACTTTCAGTATTTCAGTTATTTTTAAATAGTAGTTGGAGTTAGTTGGGGCCTGTCCCACCAACTCTTTTATTTCAAATGTTTAGAGGCTTTCAAGTACTTTCAGTTAGAAGTTATTCCACAGATGTACTCAACATTTTTTTTAGTATTATGGACCTTATGGCATTATCAGCATCACTTCCGCACATGTTTTATAATATTTATTCAATATTCATAGCAGGTACCAGATATGGGTTAGCTTGTGATCCTTCAGGGTCGTAAGCACCGTGTGACGCCCAGGGTGTATTCCCATATCATTACACCCTATCTTTTAAAAGTGATATTGTTACATCTTTGAAGTACTTCCGTTCTTATTTTGATCACCTGCAATCTCTAGCTATTTCATTTTCTTTAACTAATTGTGTGAATAGTCTCAATGAGGTAAGTCTGAAAGAGGTTTAACATAACTTTTGTGTCTTGTTATTGAATTTTGTCTTCATGAAAATTCAAAGATATTAGTACCACTTCTTAGTTATATTTTTCCAATAAACTATATGGATAAATAAGTTTTTTCTTTTTTTTTTGTTTGTTTGTTTAAATTCTCTAATGTTCACGTTTATTAAGGAGAAATATGGTTCGCAGTAGCATGTGTTTGTCAATTTCCAGTTAGGGATAAAGATGTGAAAAGAATGAATTAATCTCTAATAATCCTGCCTAAGTTTCATACTTAGTTTTCTGCTATTTTGGTTCTTCTAAGTGGAACAAACATGTAGATGTGTTACTCGTCTGTCTATGTTGATTAAGCTATTTGGAGTGATTGAACTTACTTGATATTTTTAGAAGTCCTGCTAGTATGAACTTAGGTCCTTTACTAAACAATTAAGTTTACTTAGGGAACCAACATGGAAGCTTCCTGGATATGCAGGTTACCATTTCCTTTATCTTGCTTTCTTCGTGTATTTTCTTTAGTAGACTTTGATTCACTTCCTTAAAGGTTTAAATATGGTTCCTTCATTGTCTTTATTACTCAAGTACATTATAAAAATATCATGGCTTGACTCCATTTCTATCCAAATTAGAGAAGCGAGCAAATTGTATTACTTATATGCGTCTAGCTGTCGAGCTCCTCATTCCCTTTTTAATTCTATTATTGTTATTTGAAAGTGGAGTTTTGTATATTCTTGTTTGAATTAACCTTTAAATATTGTAGAAAATCCTATTTTCTTAGATTCTATACTTAGCATAATTACTAGGTTTTAGTATAGAATTTATATCATTAAAAGTTTTAAATTTGGTAGGTTAAACATACCTTTTAGTATAAATGGCCGGGTTTGTTAGAATCCCTCAAAGCTTCTTTAATGCGAAATAATAATCTACCTTAGGATCAAGTTAGTTGACAAAATTGAAGGAAAGGTGCCATTTAAGTCTTGAATGAAGGATTGGTGACATTGACCAAATTAAAGGGTCAAACATAATTAGAAAAATTGATTAAGTTAATTATGGACTTCATTAATATTTTTAAAACTTTCTAATCTTTTTCAAAATACAAATAAACTCACACCCACAAAACTTCCCTCTCTCTACAAATCAATCGTCTCTTCTTTTTTTCTCTCGATAGTTTCTCTCTCTAACTTCTCCCAACCTACAACTTTCCAAATTTATTCCTTCAATCTTTTGCAACTTCAACCTTCGGCAACAAATAGTTTTGAGTTCTTTCCCGTTTCTTTTTTACTTTCAATCGTCAGTCAATGTGACAACATTCTCTGGCGACAACAACTTCGAGTTCTTCATCGTTTCTTTTTATTTTCACATGTAAAAAATAAGGGCTTTTTAGTTGTGAAGAAAATGAGGAACTTGAGTTAACTTCTCTTGTAGTATGAGTTAACAATTTAAATATTTATTGCTTAAATTTACAATGGGGACTCAAGAATACCCTAATTTGTGGTATTTCTTTTCTTCTCTTTTTTGGAGTGAAATATAATTTTTTATTGTTATTGTAGTTCTTGATGTCGAACATTGTTGTGAAAATAGCAAGAGTAGAATTTAAATGTTTTTCCAGAGACATCTTTATGACCAAATCTGACAAACAATTGCTGTTTTGTTGGTGTTTGTTAGTTTTTTTATGTTTTTTGTTATTTACGTTTGTACAATATTGATGTCCTTAGTTGTTGTTACTTAGGTGATTTTAGTAAGTAAAATTATAATTTTTAGTTGAATTTCTTATCTAGGTGTATTTACTACTGTTGTTTTGTAACTCCCCAAAATTTGGTTCCTGGGATCCACACGGTGCTCCGAACTACAAGTAGTCCTAAGCTAACCCTAACTGTCTTTTCTAAATCTGAATCTCAAAATAGGGAAATATAGATGAAAAATCATAATATATGCGGAAAGCTGTCTGAATCTTCTAAGTATATCTGAATCATACTAAATCTCAAAAGTCTGAGAAAGTAATGCTAAAAATCTGAATACTAACTCAAAGGTCTAAATTTGAATCTAATAGTCCAACAAGCCTTTACTATATGAATCTAGAGAGTCACTGGGATAGGCCCCACCTGACTCAACTGTCTGAAATGAGTAAAGACATATCTATTAGTAACTTGGAAATCTGAATAACTAAGCCCTCGAACTATGAGGACTTACCAACTGCAGAGATGTAGATAAGATGCTCGAAAATCAATCACACTGCTGAGACTGAGCACCTGAACCTACATAATGAGATAATTTAGCACATAGACATATATGTGGATCAGTACTTTGATGATGTACTGAGTATATGGGGGTGTATACAATAAATAAATAATATCATCACAGTTTATAAAATCATGCATGCTAAATGTAAATGACTCACGTAAGCTTGAGTAATCTGAAATATGAAAGTAAAGCATGAATAATAAAACACGTAATCTAAATCTTGTGAGTCATCACACTTAGTTTTAAAATATGTAGTTTTGTTCTATTTCTCAAACCACATAGGCTAAGTGAAGTTTGAAAGCTTATTTTGTGTATCTAAAGGCTTCAAATCAAATAAAACTATTTAAGAATAGGGGACATCTTTTAAGAAGTTTTTCTAACCAACATGCACACCATGTGAGCATCCATGGTGTCCCACGACTAGCCCCCATAAGGTTAGGGTTGTTCTATCCTTCCTATCAGAATAGAACATTCTAATCTGTGTGATGCGTCATCCACGTAGAAGTGGAAATAATCTAATAATCTATACTTACGGTGGCACGTAGTTCTGGGGTATGAAACAGTAGTAACTTACCCATCTCGGTGCTAAATACTACTCCCAATCTCATGCTCAAATTTTTTAAAAATCCACTTTAAAATTACACAAAGGTTTATAGAAAGCCAACTATGCTTTGCTTTCCTTTAAATCTCAAGTTTTCTGAAATAAAGTGGATTCTTTATCTGAAATATGAAAATAATCTAGTCATGGGGTGCTTATAGCACAAACAATCTTGAAACAACAATCTTTAAATGGGGTCTATTGACCAAAGCATCAATCTCATGTTAAAATATCCAAAAATTCATACTTAGTAATGTAAACATTCATAAATAATCTTAAAATCTGAAAATTTCTGCACAAGGCATAGAAATATGAATAAAGTCATGTAATTCAACTTGTAAATCATGGGAAATCTCAAGATCTTGCAAATAATGATAATGGGTATAAACCCTAACTTGAATCTCAGGGAAAATCATATAAATTGCAGTAAACTTGCATTTAAAATAAAGTTTTGGGCACAAGGCTGAAAGATTTATCCTTGTTCAAACCCCACATACCTTAATTTGATGATCTAGATGCTAGAACTTGAATCTTGGATCTCTATTGATGTTTTGGAGATGGATCCTTGGAGTTCTTGAATTGGGGATTCTTAATCTTGAATTATCTTAGAGGATTAATGGAGGAATTCTGAGTTTCTTGGGGAGGAAGTATGATGAACTAGGGTTTTGCTTTGAGGAAAAAGATGAATAAAACATAAAGTGCTTTGCAATTTGATAAATCTTCTATATTTGGACTGATTGGGGGTTGCGTAGTTTACCAAAATGCCCCTATATCTCTTAAACGGAACTGGAAAACGTACATTTTTCCTAATTTGGGTGGCCATCACGATGTGTCACAATCGTGGTGGTTCACTGGATAAAGGACGAGTGGGAATTGAGTTCCCTCCGCGATGCGCCACCATCGCGGAGCCCCTAAGTTTGCCATTTCGACTACTGGCGTGATGCGCCAGTATCGTAGAGTGACACTGGAAATTGCCAAATGGGAAATTGGGCCTCTCCGAAATGCACCAAAATTGTGGAGTCTCTCTCGAAATTGACAATTATTATTTTACATTTCTCTGCGACGTGCTAAGGACCCAAATCACGATAATTTACGACTGGAACTTAAAATAGTCATAACTTCTTATCCGATTGTCGGATTTAGGCGAATCTTATATCGTTGGAAAGATAATTCGATTTTCTACATCATGGAAAGTCCAAATATAAAGAATTTTACACTAAATAACCATCACTCATTCTAGAAGCTACTCCTTGTTATTTTCGGGACGAGTTTAAGCTAGAAAAAGTTATGGGGTATTACATATTTTTTCAACAATGGATAAAACATGTAACATGAATCCAATAGATGAGTAATTTGTTGCAATATATGACTCATCTATTGTAATAAATGAGTCATATGTTGCAACAACACGTGGGTAATCTGTTGCAACAGATTACTCATCTATTGGATTCGTATTATAAATAGGTGAATCATCTATTGCAACAGATTACTCACTTGTTGTAACAAATGACTCATATGTTGAATTCATGTTACAGGTTCTATCCATTAAAGTAGTAGCAGATACACCAAATAAGAAATTCAACAAAAATCACAATTTTACTTATAAAATCTCCATTGAAAAAATGTCCAAGTGACATACGAACAAACTTTAACCAAAAAAAATTTTAAAATTTCAATAGGGGAACAACGAATAAGTGAAACACATGAAAAAAATCACGAAACGGGTTAAGAAGACAATTATAGTATACCATACATGAGATGCAAAAGGATCAAGGGGACAAACATTTGAATTCTCCTAAAAATGTTTAAGTTCCCTAGTATTTTAATTGCTTTCTAATAGATGACCCATCTATTACAATAAGTTTTCTAGTTGTTTGATAATTTTCAACAAATGAATTATTTGTTGCAATATATTAGTCATCTATTGATTCAACTTAAGCAATTATTAGTAATAACTAAATTGATTTAACTAAAATTAAAGACAAGTCTTTAAGAAAATGAGACAAACATTTGAGTTCTCCTAAAAATGTCTAAGTTCCCTAGAATTTTAATTATTTTTCAATAGATGACCTTTTTGTTGCAACAAGTTAGTCATCTGTTGCAACAGATGTTTATAACAGGTTAATCATTTGTTGATTTAAATTAAGGAATTATTAATAATAATTAAATTGATTTAATTAAAATTTAAGACAAGTCTTTAACATAAGACCTTATAAAAGGGGACAAACATTTGAGTTCTAAAAATATTTGAGTTTTAGTATTTTAAATTGTTTTTCAACATATATCCTGTCTATTTGATAATTTCCAACAGATGAGTCATATGTTGCAACAGCTTAGTCATCTGTCGCAACAGATGTCTATTTCTGTTTGATAATTTTTAATAGATGAGTCAGTTATTTTAACAGGTTAGTCATCTGTTGCAACTGATGTCTATATCTTTTTGGTCATTTTCAACAGATGTCTTTATGTGTTTGGTCATTTCCAACAGATTACTCATCTGTTGCAATATTTTAGTCATCTATTAATTCAAATTAAGCCATTATTAGTAATAACTAAATTGATTAAACTAGAATTAAGTATGAATTAATAAGTTCAGTTACAATTTCAATTAATCTCATGGTAATTATACGACCAACTAAGTGTGTCCGTCCTAAGTTGAGTAATCAATTGACCAATTTTATTTGAAATGATTCAAAATAAGCCATCATTAGAAATAACTATGTTGATTTAACTAAAATTAAAGATGAATTAGTAAGTTCAATTACGATTTTAATTAATCTCATAATAATTACATGAACAACTAAGTGTTTGGCTCTGAGTAGAATGATCAATTGACCAATTTTATTTTAAATGATTCAAATTAAGCAATTATTAGTAATAACTATTGATTTAACTAAAATTAAAGATGAATTGATGAGTTCACTTACAATTCCAATTAATCTCATAGTATTACATGATTAACTAAGTGTATTCGTCCTGAGTAGAGTGATCAATTGACCAATTTTATTTGAACAGATTCAAATTAAGTCATTATTAGTAATAATTAAATTAATTTAAGTAAAATTAAAGATGAACTTGAAATTTCAATTAATCTCATAGTAATTACACGATCAACTAAGTGTATTCATCATGAATAGAGTGATCAATTGACCAGTTTTATTTAAAATGAATCAAATTAAGCAATTATTCGTAATAACTAAATTGATATAGCAAAAATTAAAGATGAATTGAGAAGTTCACTTACAATTTCAATTAATATCATAGTAATTACATGATCAACTAAGTGTATTAATCTCGAGGAGAGTGATCAATTGACCAATTTAATTTGAAGCGATTCAAATTAAGCCATTATTAGTAACAACTAAATTGATAAGTTGTTGGTCTTGGTAAAAATGGTGTATTTATAAATGATGATTTGTTATAATTTCTATCGAATAAATCTTGCTACTGATTTGTTTTTTCAACAGATAAATAATCTGTTGCAACAGATGAATAATTTGTGACAACTGATGAACCATCTATTGCAACAGATGGGTCATCTATTACAACAGATGAACTATATGTTGCAAAAATGAATTAATTATTCCAACAGATGAGTCATATATTGCAACAAAAGGGTTATCTGTTGCAACTGATGGACCATATGTTGCAACAGATAGATCATCTGTTGGAAGAACTCAAGGGTCATGACTTTTCGATCATTTAATTAAAACAACGATTTGTAAATAAATAATATAAAAAAATATGATAGACACAATTTTGTAGCTATTTAATTTAAATAACTAATATATTAAAAAGGTGAAAAGTTATGACTTTTAACCTTTTTTGTATTTAAATCTATTTTTTTAATTTAAATAATTGAAAATTCACCAAGTTTGATTTAATTAAGAGATATAGTTATTAAAAAAGAGGTGAACGGTCGTGATTTTTGTCTAACACAATACACTACTCACTCATTCAATATTTTATAAATAGGTCTCCTCAGCTCTATCTCTTGCATCTTGTCTTGCATAAAAACGTTATTAAGTCTTCAACCACTTCTCTTTCAAAAATAAATTTCTTGTTCGTACGTTGAGGTATGTTTTATTTTCTTGATCTAACATGAAAATTGTTAACATGCATCTATTTTCTAGTTAAGTTTCACATTTTTTTGTTAAACTTCAGTTGGTAGCCTATGTAGTTTAGTGTTTTACGTTATTTATTCATGCATTTTCTAGATATGGATCATCTGATTTGGTACATGGAGATTCTTCTTGACACCATGCAGGAATCTGAAAGTCCGGTTCATGAACTCCAGTGAGAGTTGGGCACCACGAGAGCAAGGGTGCTTCATGAGATTTGAAGGCTAAAGGGTTTGCTGCCCAATGGATTCCCGATTAACAATAATAATAATAATAATAGGTTATGTATTTTTTTATCATATGCAATTTATTTTATTGGATTTACCTAATGTTATAAATTTTTTGTATGTAATGAATAAGAAAATCTATTGTTGATTGACTGAGTTTATTCATATTTTTTTTTTCATTCAACCTATTAATTTTTTCTTAAGATGTTGAGAGGTGTAGGTTTTTTAGCGTTCAAGAGCAGAAAGAATTAATTACAAGAAAGAAAGTGTTTGGTTGAGAGAAAAGTCACAAACTAAAATCAAATAACAACACAAGATTATTTACAATTAGAACAAAGTTAAAGATAGATTGATAACAGATGGCCCATCTGTTGCAACAGATGGGTAATCTATTGGAAATGACCAAGTAGATAAAGACATCTATTGCAACATATTAATCGTCTGTCGCAACAAATTAGTATTATGTTGAAAATGACCAAACAGATAAAGACATTCATTGCAACAGATTGGTCATCTATTGCAACAGATTAGTAATCTGTTGGAAATGATCAAATAGATAAAGTCGTATGTTGCAATAGATTGGTCATCTATTGCAATAGATTGGTAATCTATTGGAAATGACCAAACAAATAAAGACATTGGTTACAATAGATGACCAATCTTTTGCAACATATGTGTATATTTGTTTGATAATTTTCAACAGATGACTCATCTATTGCAACAAGTTAAATCTGTTGCAATAGGTTATACACTTAAATGATCATGTAATTACTATGAGATTAATTGAAGTTGTAATTATTAAATCAATTTAGCTATTATTAATAATGGCTTAATTTGAATCATTTCAAATAAAATTGAAAAATTGATCACTCTACTCAGGACTAACACACTAAGATGGTCATGTAATTAATATGAGAATAAGTGAAATTCTAATTGGACTTATCAATTCAACTTTAATTTTAGTTAAATCAATGTAGTAATTACTAATAATGTCTTAATTTTGAATCATTTCAAATAAAATTGGTCAATTGACACTCTACTCAAGACGAATGCACTTAGATGATCATGTAATTACTATGAGATTATTTGAAATTGTAATTAAACTTATCAATTCATCTTTAATTTTAGTTAAATCAATTTAGTAATTCCTAATAATTGCTTAATATTTATTATTTCAAATAAAATTCGTCAATTGATCATTATACTCATGATGAATACACTTAGTTGATCATTAATTACGATAAAATTAATTGAAATTGTAAGTGAACTTATCAATTCATATTTAATTTAGTTAAAATCAATTTAGTTATTCATAATAATGACTTAAATTGAATCATTTCAAATAAAATTAGTCAATCAATCACTCTCCTCGGGACGAATACACTTAGTTGATCATGTAATTACTATGAGATTAATTAAAATTGTTAGTTAACTTATCAATTCATCTTTAATTTTTGTTATATCAATTTAGTTATTACGAATACTGGCTTAATTTTATCCATTTCAAATAAAATTGGTCAATTGATCACTCTATTCATGACGAATACTCTTAGTTGATCATTTAATTACTATAAGATTAATTGAAATTGTAAGTGTATCTTTAATTTTAGTTAAATAAATTTAGTTATTACTAATAATTACTTAATTTGAATTATTTTAAATAAAATTGGTCAGTTGATCACTCTACTCAGGATGAATACACTTAGTTAATCATGTAATTACTATAAGATTAATTGAAATTGTACGTGAACTTATCAATTTGTCTTTAATTTTAGTTAAATCAATATAATTATTACTAATAATGACTTAATTTGAACCATTTCAAATAAAATTGGTAAGTTGATCATTCTACTCAAGCCGAAACACTTAGTTGATCATTTAATTACTATGAAATTAATTGAAATTGCAATTGAACTTACTAATTCATCTTTACTTTTAGTTAAATTAATATAGTTATTTCTAATGATGTCTTAGTTTGAATCATTTCAAATAAAATTGGTTAATTGATTACTCTACTTAGGATGAACATACTTAGTTGATTGTATAATTACCATAAGATTGATTGAAACTGTAATTGAACTTATTAATTCATGTTTAATTTTAGTTAAATCAATTTAGTTACTACTAATAATGGCTTAATATGAATTAATAGATTACTAACATGTTACAACAGATGAGCAGTCTATTGAAAATGACCAAACAGATAAAGACATCTGTTGGAAATGACTAAACAAATAAAGATATTTGTTGAAAATGACCAAACAAATATAGACATCTGTTGCAACAGATGACTAACCTTCTGCAATAAATGACTCATCTATTGAAAATTATCAAATAAATATAAACATTTGTTGCAGCAGATGACTAAGTTGTTACAACGTATGACTCATCTGTTAAAAATTATCAAACAGATAGGATATATGTTGGAAATCAATTTAAAATATGAAAGCTCAAATATTTTTAGGAGAACTCAAACGGTTGTCCCCTTGTCTAAGGTCTTGTCTTTAATTTTAGTTAAATCAATTTAGTTATTACTAATAACTGCTTAATTTGAATCATTTCAACTAAAATTGGTCAATTGATCATTCTATTTAGGACGAATACACTTAGTTGATCATGTAATTACAATGAAATTAATTAAAATTGTAGTGGACTTATCAATTCATCTTTAATTTAGTTGTTACTAATAATGGCTTAACTTGAATCGTTTCAAATAAAATTGGTCGATTGATCACTCTCCTCGAGATGAATACACTTAGTTGATCATATAATTACTATGAGATTAATTAAAATTGTTAGTTAACTTATCAATTCATCTTTAATTTTAGTTATATCAATTTAGTTATTACGAATAATGGCTTAGTTGTACTCATTTCAAATAAAATTGATCAATTGATCACTCTATTCATGACGAATAAACTTAGTTGATTGTGTAATTACTATGAGATTAATCAAAATTGTAAGTTCATCTTTAATTTTAGTTAAATCAGTTTAGTTATTACTAATAATGACTTAATTTGAATTATTTTAAATAAAATTGGTCAATTGATCACTCTACTCAGAACGAATATACTTAGTTAATCATGTAATTACTATGAGATTAATTGAAATTGTAAGTGAACTCATCAATTCATCTTTAATTTTCGTTAAATCAATATATTTATTACTAATAATGGCTTAATTTGAATCATATTAAATAAAATTGGTCAATTGATCATTCTACTCAAGACGAAACACTTAATTAATTATGTAATTACTATGAGATTAATTGAAATCGCAATTGAACTTACTAATTCATCTTTAATTTTAGTTAAATCAATATAGTTATTTCTAATGACGGCTTAGTTTGAATCATTTCAAATAAAATTGGTCAATTGATCACTATATTCAGGCCGAACACACTTAGTTGATCGTGTAATTACCATGAGCTTAATTGAAACTGTAATTGAACTTATTAATTCATATTTATTTTAGTTAAATCAATTTAGTTATTACTAATAATGTCTTTATTTGAATCAATAGATAACCAAAATGTTGCAACAGATAAGTAATATGTTGGAAATGACAAAACAGATAAAAACATCTGTTGAAAATGACCAAACAAATATAGTCATTTGTTGTTGCAACAGATGACTAGCCTATTGCAATAAATGACTCATTCTATTAAAAATTATCAAATAGATTTAGACATCTATTACGACAGATGACTAAGATGTTGCAACATATGACTCATCTGTTGGAAATTATTAAATAGACAAAATATATATTTAAAAGCAATTCAAAATTCTAAAGCTCAAATATTTTTAGGAGAACTCAAACATTTGTCCCTTTGTCTAAGGTCTTGTCTTCAATTTTAATTAAATCAACTTAGTTATTACTAATAATTACTTAATTTGAATCAACAAATGAATATCCTGTTATAAACATCTGTTGCAATAGATGACTAACTTGTTGCAACAAATAGGTCATCTGTTGGAAAACAATTAAAATACTAGGGAACTCAAACGTTTTTAGGAGAACTCAAATGTTTGTCCCATTCTCTGAAAGACTTGTCTTTAATTTTAGTTAAATCAATTTAGTTATTACTAATAATTTCTTAATTTAAATCAACAGATGACTAATATGTTGCAACAGATGATTCATCTATTGGAAATTATCAAATAGATAGAAAATTTGTTATAACATATGGGTCATCTATTAGAAAATAATTAAAATACTAGGGAACTTAAACGTTTTTCCCCTTGATCCTTTTGCATTTGATGTATGATATACTATTTTTGTCTTCTTTACTTGTTTCATGAAACTTTTCATGTGTTTCACTTATTCGTGGTGCCCCTGTTGAAATTTTTGGAATTTCTTTAGGTTAAATTTTGTTCGTACATCACTTGGACATTACTTCATAGGTGATTTTGTAAGTAAAGTTATGATTTTTGTTGAATTTCTTATTTGGTGTATTTGCTACTGCTATAATGGATAGAACCTGCAACATGAATCCAACATATGAGTCATCTGTTGCAACAAGTGAGTAATCTGTTATAATAGATGATCCACATGTTGCAACAAATGACCCATATGTTGAATTCATGTTTCAACACTATAATAAGAATCCAACAGATGAGTCATCTGTTGCAACATATGACTCATATGTTGAATTCACGTTACATATTTTATCCATTGTTGAAAAAGCGCCAGTAGAAAATATATCCAGATGAGAAATTAAACTATAAATTATAATTTTACTTACTAAAATATCCTGTGAAGTAATTCCCAAGTGATATACGAATAAAATTTGACGGAAAAAAATTTGATCAAGTAGAAACAGTAGCGGTAACAACAACAACAATGGTCAACAATAAGAAGATGATGATGATGGAGAAGAAGATGATGATAGTGAATAAGAAGATGGTGAATAAATCAACAACAATAATGAACAACAAATAAATGGAAAGAGAGAGAAACACATCTTTTTTCCTCCGTTTCTAGTTATATTAGGTTTTAAATTGGATCAAAGTGTAAATTAAAAAACTTGTGGGGCATTCTAAAACTTTCCTTACTTTCTGAATCCTTAATAAAGTAATTGTCATCTACACTTAATTATTAAGACTTGAGTCACTTACACCTCATTTTAAAACTCTTTTATCTCTTTTAACAAAATTGTCCAAGTTAGCTCTTCACTAATTAATAATATTGGTTTAATAAAATATAAATTTCGCAATAGATGAATTTATTATAGCTAAACTCGGGAATCGGCTTTAGTAATTTTGGATATGGTATATTAATTTCATTTTTTATCAATTTCAAATAAAAGATAATATTTTTCCAATTTGATTTCCTGGGGCATTTTCTTAAGATTTCAAATGACGAAAAGTATTTCCTTTAAACATGAGTTTTTTTAATAAGGAATAAATTCTCAAGTCATTATAGATTTGGACAATTATATTTTTAGTTATCTCAATGATTCACCTACCATATGCTAATTTGTCATTTTATCTATATTATAAAAATTCAAAGTTATTTTCTTAGTAATGAAGAAAATGTGATTTTCTTGATATAGAATAATTAACCTCTTTTTTGGGCCTAGATTTTTTTATTTATTAATTAAGAGCTTTGCATATCTTTTATAAAAAATGATTTGAAATAACTATCTTTTGGGACAATAAGGTTGCATTATTTAGGAGTTATCTTTGATAATTTTTGATAAGTGGGTAAATCTTTCTAAAGGTTTTTCTAATTTTTTTTCTTATAAATAATTAGCATATTTTATTTTAATAAGATGTATCCAATATTTTAAATACATTATTTATATCTTTGTTAACATAGCATTTGATTTACTTATCTATCCTAAGTTTGGTTGGTTAACCGTAGTTGGTGGATCCTTTAGGGTGCCTAATCCCTTCCCTTTAGGATAATTAGAACCCTTACCTAGAATCACTTAGTTAAGTTGACCTAAAAACTGAAGTCTTTAGTTTCTTTTAATCACATAGTTTAGAATAGGTGTCTTAATTCACCATAGAACTAATTAGGTGGCGACTTCCGTAAATTTATTTAGAAGTTTTTCAATATATGGTACCTTGGTTTGACCCGTGTTAAAATATGGTATGACATCTTGGTGACTCCACTGGGGACTATTAGGTTCTTAACCATAACAAACTTAGGTTAATAATTAAGTTTTTTATACTCCCTCCGTTTAAAAAAGAATGACCTAGTTTGACTTGGCACAAAATTTAAGAAAATAAAGAAGACTTTTGAATTTTATGGTCTAAAATTAAAGATGTGTCAAATGTACAAAAATACCCTTCAATCTTGTGAGTCTTAAATATGTCATGTGGAAAGTTAAAATTTAAAAGTTGCTTAAAAGAAAAAGAAGTCATTCTTTTTTAAACGGAGGGAGCATTTTGTTATTTGTTTCATCCTAATTGTCTTATTTTATCATGTTTGTGTGGCATAAATTGTGTATTTGCTATTATTTTGTATGAATTTCATACTTGTTTACTGCTTTATATAAATTGGTATTCCATTAATATTTCCTCCACTTTGAAAAACTGACAATCACACACATTGTACACACCGATTGTACATTGTACTTTTCTAAAATTCTTCAAACAACCTTATTTTAGAGAGTCGACGCATATATGGGGTGAGCAGAAGTTTTACTGTCATTTGAACACATGCCTTCTTGTATAGGAAATCCAAGTTCGTGCCTACCCAAATCTTAGAAAAACTTACGATAGAGCGTTGTCACCCTTGTTAGGCCATGCATGCATAAGCCACATGTGGTTTGGCACATGGTGTTATTCCACAAATTTAGGAAATTCTCTAATGTCAAAAGGGTTCACGACCCAATGGCGACCCTGATATTATGTGCAGAGAAAATGATAAATTAATCCAAGTAAAAATTTTGACCAAATTATGTTTGAAAAAGCATTTACTTATGTTGTCTTTTTGTAGGTTGCTAGAATGGATAACTTGCCTAATTTTGCCATCACCCAAATGGTCGTGTATGTGAAACTTAAGCTAAGGAGATGGTGGGAGAAAATCAATATGGATCATGGGTTCAAGATTAGGAGAACTGAAAGCGGCCAAGCGCACACGCAAGTTTACATGGTCTACAAAGCAATATAGTGGCCTTCAAGAAAGCCGAAAATTGATCCCACAGGACTTGTGTTACACAACTATCCAACTCTAGTTTAACAAATTGAGAAGAGTAACAAATAAAGTTTTAGAGTTGTAAACTAAAATTAACTAGAATAATGCAAAAAAGTAATGACTTTGGACAATCAAAGGATAGAGACTCAGGGTTAAGGATTACGAACAATCATACTACGCCATTGAACTTCATTTGTTAGATTGCTTATCATGGTTTTTGATTTGTAGGGTTAATCATATGATTATGGTCTCCCGACCTCTAACCGTTTACCTAATCTGGACATTACAACTACATCATTGAGCGGGGATGTAATAATCCAATTAAGTGTTTTAAACTATCATCCAATGTGTGAATCAAGTAAGGCATCTAAGTACATTCTTGTCCTAGACGCTAATTCGAAATCCTTATTTTATGAAAGACTACGAACCTTACTTTGCTTATACCCATGTTCTATCCTTCTATTCCCCCTCCCGATATCACAAGGTTGACAATGAATATATTCTAAGGGTAGCTAATCCTTAAAATAATTAAAACAAGGATAAACAAACAACCATATTCATAAGCAAATCAACAAACTTAATTCAAAACGAAAGTATTCATGATATTTGACTTAACCCTGGAATGAGAGTTTAGACTTTAACGAAAATATTCATCAACCAATCCCTTGGATCAATGATACAAACCATAAAGAAACTAAATTAATGAATGATAAAACCTAACAAGAAGTTGTGGTAGCCTCCAATATCTTCCAAGGATGTCCAAAAGTGAATAATAATGTTTACAAAGATGTATTTATAGTATCCAAGTAGTCCCAATCCAAATAGGAGCTGTAGTAAAAAAATTGGTCGTGTTAGGAGGGGGGCCGCGATGCGCAATCTAGAAACAGGAGTGGAAGTTGTGTCGCACAAGCTGGAAATAGGAATGTAGGTCGCGTTGCGAGGCTTAAAAGGGTATGTGGAGGTCGCGACACACCCTCATCTCAAGGGATCACTATTTTGGATCCCTTCTAAGGCTTTTTTTCTATATAATACGCCAATTTTCCTTTCCTACATCCCACACACGCCCTGGACATTCCCGGACTCCGAATTGCGTCCAAGTTGTGTATTGTGCTTTCGTTGATCCATTATGAACCTTTTTGAGTTGCTTACACTTGATTTGAAGCTTGTATATCCTTAATATATCATCATAATACATTCAACAAGCATCCTATATGATTAAACACAACAATTTAGAGATCAAAACAGCACAACATCCATAACAAAGAACTAGAAACATGAGCTAAGCATTGGCTTCATTCACTTTGATTTCTAACTTATTGTTTTTACTCTTGTCTTGATCTAATTGACCCTTAAACATTACCAATAAGTTATTTCACATATAAACACACAATAAAAATCTTAGTAACTCATTAAACATTTTAGAACCCAACATGATAGACTAGACAAACACCTAGCTCAAGCTAGTCATACTAGTTTTCTTGGTTGAACTCTAAATGATCAATTTAAATTAAAACTTGCTTGGAAACACCATTAAACATTGTAAACACATACATGGACACTTATATGAATATTTATCTCATTATTAACATATTAAGCACATGAATCATCCTCAAAACAAGGCTAAATAGGCTAGAATAGTAACGCTAGAATGCATAAATACACCCAACATCAAGAACTTTGGGTTTCTTTACATTATTAATTTACATCTCTTCTGATAGGCAAATATTCAAAGCATTTCTAAAATTCTGGGATCCTACTAGAGTCGTGTTCAAGTTCAAGGATTTTGAATTGACCCCCACAATTAAAGATATTGGTGTATTTACCAATTTGAAGTATCAAGGACGGGGTATGATCAAGACTCGCAAATAGTGGAGAAAGAAATTCTTGCATCTTCTTGGGCTTAGAAACAACCTCAAGCTTACGTGTTTGGATCGTGATTGAATTTCTCTTGACTGCTTGTATGAAATATTTGGTTGCAAGGATAGTCACGAAGTATTTAGTAGGGAATTCTCTTGTTCTGCTGAGATTTGGACAAAGAAATGCCCTCTCGCTTTTGCCATTGATTTAATAGGCACTTTGGTATTTCCTTTGGAGGATGGAAGTATTGACACTAGCCTTAACTCCGTGGCTCGAGCTCTTTTTGTGGGGTTGAAATGCTGAAGTTATACTGGTTTCAGTGATTGTATCAGAAATGATGAGAGCACTATCTAAATGTTCTAGAGAAAGGAGGATATTTGAAGGTTGCAATCTCCTTCTTCATATTTGGATATAGAACATTTCTATAGATGTAATTCCATGATTAACATACTCTTTAGTAGACCCAACAAGATCGACTCTCATCTACAAAGAATGGCGGAATATGTAGCTCACGGGGAATAAAATCTAATGAAGGTACCCATGATTGTCACCTCGTGTTGCCATCATCAGGGGTCATACGACATACTATATTGAGATTATTGTCTTGAAAGGTCCTCAACCATATGCTCCCTCATGAATGCTTCAGCAATTTGGACGTCATCAAGTCATTCTACTTTGTTCAGATATGAGCAGATTTGAGGTTGATTTTGGGCCAATTTTTGAGATTCCTAGAGCAATGGAGTTGCTTCAAGAGTGGAGAAAATTGATGGCAATAGATGTGCTTAACGAGCAAGCTTACTGTAATCCAGAGTATTATGTGTGGTTATGAGCAGATATGGAGGATGCAGGCTTTAGCCGTAAAGGACAAACTGTTGGTATCCTGATTAACCACTTTGTCACCCCACCAGAAATGTGGGAAAAAGTCATTCCTGTATCTTTGGCACACATTGGAGCATGAAGACTTAATTTAGTGGCTAGGTTTTCTCCTTTTATTATCACGTACTGTCTTTATGTTTTTGGGTAGGATTTTTCTTTTGATATCATGTACTCTCTTTATGTTTTTTAAATCAATGTAATGGTCTAATGATGATATTTAAATGAAGTTTGTTTCTCATTTTCTAACTCCAAACTCGAGCAATGTCATTAATTAAAGCTTGGATCAATTTTCATAATATCAATTATTTGACGCATAGGCCCACCTCTTGCAACAAAAGAGGTCCCGTTCATAGTAGGATGCATTTTTTATTATTGAAATTATATGCTTTTTTTTTGCAATATGATGCGTGCTTTTTTTTGTTTTCTAACATTGTTTGCTTAATTGTGAGTTACTTTATTATGAAAATTATTCGCCTATACGGATATATTTCTTTCTCTTGAAGGTTTTCTTTATTTTAGTTTATTTCCCTAAAGGTTAATTTGTATTTACTGCAAACTGGCTGATCACCCATATTTTCTGAGATCAAAATCATGATCAAATGCCAACATGACTGATTTAGGTACACCTGATGGCTTAGGACTTGTCACCATCCCAAGAGGTGAACCTAAGACTTTGGGAGAGAGGGATGCAACCCTTCGTGATGAACATATAGCCCATATGATGCAACGAATGACCGACATGTAAAATGAAATCGATCGACTTCAAAACCTCACCAAACTATCCAATAGCAAGAACACTCCACTTCCTGAACGTGGGACAATACCACTATTCCATCTTCTTTTCCACCTATTTACTCTCCCGCCTACCAAAACTTCCCACCAAATCCAACACTCCACCAAAGCAACCCAATTTCTACCAAATCTCTCGCTAACCTACAAGAAAACAACCCGCAACAAGTAGACTCGTAACAAACAAAACCATTACCCTTCACTATGCCATATGTTCCTCAAGCTCCACTTACCCAAACTCTATTTACCCAAGATCTAATTACCCAAATTCCTAGCATGCAGTATGTTCCACAAGTATATGTTGTGGGAGCTCAACCTTTCACTATCCCAATGCTGACTGCGTAGGAAGTTGATCCTTATGATGAGATGGAAAAAGAAGTAACGTTAAAGGAAGCATTTAGAAGAATCCAACAACACAAAGTATGCGAAGGGCTTGAGTATGAAGATTTATGTGTTCATACATATGTCAAGCTGCCGATTGGCTATAAGGTGCTGAAATTTGATATGTTTGATGGAAAAGGGAATTCTCGAGCTCATTTAAGGTCGTGCTATTACAAGCTAGTTCGTATAGGTAAGGATGAGGCCATTAGAATGAAGTTTTTTATAAGGAGTTTGACAGAATAAGCTTTAGATTGTTACATGAGCCAAAACCCACAGAAATGGCGTAGTTGGAATGCCTTGGCGCAAGAATTTATGGATAGATTCAGGTTTAACACTAAAGCCATCCAGATCAGTTCCACTTGATAAATATGGAAAATAAAACAATAGAGTCCTTCAAAAAATATGTCATCCTGTGGAGAGAAGATGACGCAAAAGTTCAGCCTCCAATGGAGGAAAGAAAAATGACCTCTCTTTTTGTGCAGTCTCAAAAGGATGTAATGTATTATGACAAGCTGGTAATCGTGGTTGCACAAAAGTTCTCTGAGGTTTTTAGGATAGGAGAATTCATTGAAGTAGGTTTTAAAACTGGGAGAATCACTAATCTGGAAGCTTTACAAGCATTAAGTAAGGCAAGGTAGTCTGATCCAACTGGGGAAGCGAATAAAAATAAGAAGGATAGAGTTTCCGTTGTCATGACCATTCAAGAGAAAAGACCAAACCATATGTTAACATACAAAAATCCACCACCCTAGTATTCCTACTATAACTAATGTGCCAAAACTTCTCACCCATATTACCAACCTTTACCTATCCAGTTTATGCCACCCACCCATCATATTGTCTACCTCGAGCACCAACCTATCAAAATCTGCCACAATACCAACCTACCTATCTACCTCAAACACACTACCAACGATAAAATTGTCCACCAAATTCACCCAGACCTCGCCCAAACTATGAAAAAGGCCAACCAAAACCTATACACCTCTAGCTGAACCCTTATCCCAATTATATGAAAGAATGAGAACTACAGAAGTACTCCAGCTGATCGAAGGTAGAATTCCAAATCCCTTTCCTGGATAGTATAAAGGGACAAAGCATTGTGCTTACCACTCAGGGGTTGCTGGGAAAAACACTGAGAATTATCTTACATACAAGCATAAGATTGGGGCACTAATCAAAGAAGGAGTTATTTAGCTCAAAGGGGCTTTCCCCAATATGAAAAGCAATCCCTTCCCAAATCATGGAAATGCTTTATGAAATCCAAGAAACACATCCTTCTAGATGATGATACGGTCCTTGTAAAGATATAGTAACCCAACTAAGGTTGGGGACGAATCCCAAGGGAACATGTGGATTTGCAAATCTTAGCAGTTGTAGTCAACGGGCAGAACAAAAAAAGTAAATAGGGGGATTGTTTGTAGTAATCTCAAGCAAAGAATAGGGTTAAATCCAGTTGTAATCAGTATAGGTGAACACTAGGATTGTGTTCCCTCTGGATTCTTAACACCGTAGGTTTATCGTGTGTTGTTGAACCACAATACCTTACATGCAGAATCGATAAGCTATGTACCTTCTACAGTCTTTTGGACGAGTAAAAAGATTTCACCCTTTACTTTTGAGTCTTAAGAGGTCGCATTACTAACCCTTATCTTAATCCCAGTTAACTATTACCTTTTGAGTCTCTAGTTATTAGATAAAATCTAACCATCTTACGTAAATATTACCTAGTAGCGTGGATCGATAGTTAAACCTCAAATTACTATTGTCATTATCTTTTCCTTGTCACTACTCCTCTTTTGGAGTAAGTAGTGATAATCTAGGTGGGATCCTAACATTTGCAACCGCTAAGAAATCTATTAAAGTGAAGATAATGCAATGCATGCCATGGGTATTGGTTCAATTCTACAATTGCACTTCCCCTACTTCGTTAATCCGCCAGAGTTTACACAACCCTAGCATGGGCTTTTATCCACTCATAGTTGTAAAGAAATCAATAGCATTCATAGTAGAAAGCATAGATGAAATCATACTGATAAGATGAATGAAAACCCAAAATCGTAACTTGATTAATCAACTAAAGTTAAGACAAGAGAATCCCAAGATCAAATTCAGATCTTGAAATCAAAATATGTTTGTGAGTATCAAAAGTGTGTAATTCCTACTGAGAAGTACATAAAGGGTATTTATAGATGTAACGCCCCGAAATATCATCCCGAGACGCCACACAGTGCCCAAGGCTACACGTAGCCTCAAGCTAACCCTTTAAGACAAAAAACTACCCTTGGGTTCCACCACAATAACATACACGCTACGCTAAGGATATATATAAGTACATATCATATAACATCGCACATAGCACAGAATATTGTTAGACTGTACATATATAGAATGTCTATACGCAAACCAACCCAACAATACACTAGTCTGACATAGCCTCTATATAGCAAAATCAACAAGCCATTGGGACAAACCCCCAACTGACTCAACAGACCAAAGGGATCACAAAACAAAAACACCAAAACTAGCAACTTGGTCCTCAAACCATGAGGGCTCACCACTGAAGGAACGTAGATGCGACACTTAGATATCACTGTCGCGGCTGCGGCTGAGTACCTGAACCTACATCATGGTAAGAATGTAGCCCATAGAGAAATATGTTGGTCAGCATAAGATACGTACTGAGTATGTGGGGGTGCATGCAAAATATAAATAATATCATAAATTTCGTAAAAACGTACATACGGGCCATAATGACACACCTGGCTTGAGTGACATTGAATCATGCAACTCATAACATCTTAGATAGGAAATGTAGAAGAAAAACCTCATAAATCATTATAGATCATCATAGGCAACTTGACTTACCACATCAAAACTCGGAGTGACTCAGTATTTCAATAAACATGACTCTTATGGACACGGGAGTTTTCTATAACCAACAACCCCACGTGAGCTACGTGGAATACCAACGTTTGAAACCCCCGTTGGCGGGAGCGTCATACTCTTTGCCAGGGAGTACGACCTTAAAACTGCAATAATCACAATCGGGCTCTCCGGCCAATAATATCATCATCAAACAACCCTACGGTGGCACATAAGTTTGGGAAAATACCAAATTTCACTCTCGGTTCTAAGTACTACTCCCCGACAAGCTCAGAACGCGTTAGAAAATCCACCACAACATCACAAGGGTCTATCATAAAGACCAAATCAAATCTCTTTCTCATTTATCAAGTCGTATCAATTTGTGGATTCCTAACTCAACACATTTAGCTCAAAACATTTTAATCTTCCTCAACATCAACAAGGTATCAATGCATTGAAACATAACCGACTCGACATTTGGACAAGGATATGAAGACTCAATACATAATATTTTCAATAATTTAACTCATCAAAACCATTCGGAAAATACCAAGACTCATTGCAACTTCAATATCAACATTTCTTAACTTGTCATCCAACTCTCATTTAAAGGTACTTGAGACATCAACCCATAGTAGGGATATAGAATTTCCAATATTAATTATAAATTCATAATAAGGAAATAATGGAATGATATTATAAATCAAGGCTTAACAAATTAAATCATCATACTCTCATAATCAAATACTTTTTGGACATAATTCCATCTCAACATCATACACATATCGGATAACATAATCCCATAGCTCATGGACAATAATATAAGATATAAAACCATATTTCCAATTCATGGTAAAACATGTAAAATCTCATGTCAATGTAATTTAACAAAAATACCGGGCACAAGATCGAAAGGATAATCTTGTTCAAAGCCCCACATACCTAAAAATGGAAGATGAATATGAACTTCCGACTCCGAAACTTTATTCACGAAAATAAAGGGTGCTTCTCGAATCCCTTAACATGATCAACTCGAATCCCAAATCAATTTGAAATTTCTACGGTTCAATGAAGAGACATAGAAGGATGAAATTTGGAGTAGTAGGGTTGGAGTTTGAGCCTTAGGAAATTTTGGAGAAAAATGAGCTATTGAATGATCTTAATGGACTTAAATCCATGGTTAACCCGGATGGATTGGAGTGGAAATGACCAAAATAACCTTAAAAATCAAATAATGTCAAATTTGTCCTTTGGTGGACTGTTTTGATAGGCTGAAGTAGATCGACCATAACTTTTTGCTCCGATGGCCAAATTGGATGAAACTAATTTCATTGGAAAGAGGACTTTCAGAGATTTCTAGTGATATATAATAGCTCACCCAGATCATTATGTACAATGAGGTATGAATGTTTGAAGTTGACCCTAAAATTCGACTGGCCTCAGTATTTTTTTTCCTGCACATTTACTGTTCAGCACTATTCATGGTTAAATCGGAATGATCATAACTCATCGCTCGAGTGTCCGTTTTAGATGATCCACATATCATTGGAAATCTTATTCGATTCTCTACGCGATGACGGGTTGCATATCCAGAAATTCCACACAGAAAAATTATTAATCACGTTAAAAAACAGAATTCAACACATTTTCATCCGAGATCTTAACGAATTTTATTTTTTTCAGGGCATCACATCATCTCCCTCTTGGAAACATTCGTCCTCGAATGTTGATAGGTAGGTCAAGAATACTATGAAAAAGAGTATATAGAGAAAAATTATCTTGCCCAAGCATATACTCCATTCTAGATTTTTTTTGGATATCGTAGAAAACACACAAGCCAAGATAAACATAGTAATAAGGATTAAATCAAAAGAGAACGATATCTTTGACATGCTCAGGATTTGTAGGAAAGAGGTGGGGATATTTGGCGCGCATATCCACTTCGGCTTCCCAAGTAGCACTCTCCACGGATTGATTTCACCAAAGCACTTTAACCAAAGGAACTTCCTTGTTTCTTAGCCTACGAACTTGAAAGTCAAAAACCTCAACCGGAATCTCTTCATATGAAAGACTATCTTGAATATCCGAGCTTTCGGAAGGATCAATCACAATAGAATCACCAATAGAATTCTTAAGCATAGAAACATGGAAAACCGGATGGACATTAGATAACTCCGCGGGCAATTCAACCTTATACGCTACCTTCCCAATGCGATCCACAATCTTATAAGGACCAATGTAACGGGGGCTTAGTTTCCCTTTCTTCCCAAATCTCTTCACCCCTTTCATGGGTGAAACTTTCAAGTATACTAAATCACCAACATCAAATTCAAGGTCTTTCCTCTTTACATCTGCGTATGATTTTTGACGACTTTGGGCGGTTTTCAACCTTTCCCGAATAAACTTAACCTTCTTCATGGCCTCGAACACCGCATCCATTCCAGTCGCGGTAGCCTCACCAACTTCAAACCAACCAATGGGTGATCTACACCTTCTACCATACAAAGCTTCAAACAGGGTCATTCCAATAATAGCATGAAAACTGTTATTATAAGCAAACTCAATTAATACTAAGTGCTCATCCCAACTACCTTTAAAATCAAGCACACAATCCCTCAACATATCTTCTAAAGTCTGAATGGTCCGCTCTTCCTGACCATCTTTTTGCGGATGGAAAGCAGAACTTAAATGAATTTGGGTACCGAGACCCTTCTGGAAAGATTTCCAAAACTGAGAGGTAAACTGAGTACCTCTGTCAGAAATAATAGCCAAAGGGATTCCATGAAGTCTGACGGGTTCCCGAATATATATTCTAGCATAATCTTCAGCTGTATACGATGAATGCACAGGCAATAAATGAGTTGATTTCATCAGCCGATCTACGATAACCCAAATCGAATCATGATGGCGACGAGAAGGAGGCAAACCAACTATGAAGTCCATATTCACTTCTTCCCACTTCGAAGTAGGAATGCTAAACTCTTTCATCACGCCACTGGGCCTTTGATGCTCTATTTTAACCTGTTGACACGTGGAACACTTCGCCACAAATTCTGCTATGTTCCTATTCATACCGTTCCACCAATAGATTTCCCGCAAATTATGGTACATCTTGGTAGCACCAGGATGGATGGAGTATCGCGTACCATGCGCTTCCGTCATAATCCTCTGCTTCAAGTTATCAACATCAGGAACACATAATCTTTCTCGGAGTCTCAAAACGCCATCTCCCCCTTGGGAGAAAACCTCCACCTTTTGGTCTTTAACTGACTTTTTTAAACTAACCAAGGTAGGATCCCTGTCTTGCTTCTTCTTTACTTCCGAAACTAAAGAGGATTCGGAACCGCTTTGCACTCCTATACTACCCTCAGCATCACCAAACAACCTAACCCCCAATCTAGCCAAATGATGTACCTCACGGGACAACTCCTTCTTACCGATCTCCACATGTGCTACGCTACCCATGGACTTCCGACTAAGGGCATCTGCTACTACATTGGCCTTGCTCGGATGATATTGCACGCTCATAGCATAATCTTTCAACAGTTCTAACCATCGTCTCTGCCTAAGATTCAACTCCTTTTGGGTGAATACATACTGCAAGCTCTTATGGTCCGTGAAGACATCGACATGGACACCATAAAAATAATGTCTCCAGATTTTCAAAGAAAAAACCACGGCAGCTAATTCAAGGTCATGGGTAGGATAATTCTTCTCGTGAGGCTTTAGCTGCCTGGAAGCATAAGCTATAAGCTTGCCCTTTTGCATCAATACACAACCCAAATCGACTCTGGAAGCAACACAATACACCACAAAACCATCAACACCGTCAGGAAAAGTCAACACAGGGGCTGAAGTGAGTCGAGTCTTCAACTCCTGAAAACTCTTCTCGCAAGATTCGGACCACAGGAACTTCACTTTCTTTTGGGTCAAACGGGTCATAGGAGACGCAATAGATAAAAACCCTTCAAAAAAACGATGATAATAACCAGCTAGACCCAAGAAACTTTGGATATCAGAAGGAGAAATAGGTCTAGGCCAACTCTTTATAGCCTTTATCTTTTGAGGATCAACTCTAATACCTTCGGAAGAAACAACATGACCTAAGAATGCTACAGAGTTCATCAAGAACCCATACTTATTGAACTTAGCATACAACTGATAAGTTCAAAAAGTTTCCAACATGATTTGGAGATGATCCGCATAATCACCCTCACTTCGGGAGTAAATAAGAATATCATCAAGGAACACTATTACAAATAAATCCAGCTATGGCCGGAATACATGGATCATAAGATCCATGAAAGCCGCTGGAGCATTAGTTAACCCGAAAGACATCACTAGAAATTCAAAATGATCGTAACGGGTTCGAAGGCTGTCTTGGGGATATCACATTCCCTAACCTTAAGTTGGTGATAACCGGATCTGAGGTCTATCTTCGAAAAGTAGCTCGCACCTTGCAATTGATCAAATAAATCATCAATTCGAGGAAGAGGATATTTATTCTTCATAGTAACTCTATTAAGCTGTCGGTAATCAATATACATCCGCAAAGAACCATCTTTCTTACACACAAACAGGACAAGTGCACCCCACGGGGACACACTAAATCTGATAAAGCTTTTGTCTAAAAGATCTTTCAATTACTCCTTCAACTCATTAAGTTCTCCGGGAGCCATGCAATACGGAGGAATGGAAATAGGCTGAGTATCGGGAAGAAGGTCAATCCCGAACTCTATCTCTCTATCAAGAGGTACTCCAGGGAGATCTTTCGAAAAGATATCAAGAAACTCATCAACAACATTAATTGACTGAATGGTCGGGGTTTCAGACTTAGTGTCTTTAACCCGAACCAAATAGTGGATGCAACCCTTGGAAATCAACTTCCTAGCTTTGAGATAAGATATGAAACGACCCTTAGGAATCACAGAACTTCCGGACCATTCGAGGATAGGTTCATCAGGAAACTGAAACTTGACCACACGGGCACGACAATCAATAGATGCATAGCATGAGTGAAGCCAATCCATACCCAGAATGATATCAAAGTCAACCATATATAGCTCAATCAAATCATCATACATAACCCGATGAAAGACAGTAATGGGACTTTTCTTACACACCAGCTTAGCAATGACAGACTCTCCTACTGGAGTAGAAACCAAAATAGGCTCAAAAATTAGTTCAGGATCCATTTCAAAATTTACAGCAACCAGAGGTGTCACATAAGAAAAACTCGAACCGGGGTCCATCAACACATAGACATCAAAATAGAAAATACGGAGCATACCAGTGACAACATCGGGAGAGTCCTCCTGCTCCTGACGAGGTGGTATAGCATAGAAACGATTCTGGCATTGACCACCAGCAGTACTAGGTGAAGCACCCTGAGGAGGATCTGGACGGGCTGCGGGAGGCGGGGCACTGGTAGCCTGACTCTGGGGATGGGCATCACGACTCCGCTGTCTGGCATACGGGCAGTCTCTAAGTATGTGGCCCAACTTGCCACAACCAAAATAGCCTCGCTGCCCCATATAACACTTCCCAAAATGGTCTTTACCACACTTAGCACACGAAGGAGGATGAGGCCGGTTGCTTACACTATCCTGAGACCTGGAAGGTACCGACCTATTCCCGAGATCCTGCCTGCCCCGATATATGGGAGCACTAGCTGAGGAAGGCGCAGGTATAAATAGACGTCTTTAAAACTGAGGGCGACTCCCTCCGGAGAATCTAGTCTAACCAAACCCCTGTTGCTCCGATCTAACTCTCTTAATCCCTCTTACTCTTTCTCTTTCCTTTATCTTGTCCGACTCAATATGTTGGGCGTGAATCATTAACCTAGGAAGATCAATCTCCCTGTTGATCATAGCAGATCTACATTCTTTCACCACATAACTCAACACCCCAGTTAGAAACTTGCTCATACTAGTCCTCAAGTCAACCATCATATTGGGAGCGTACTTCGATAGTTGATTAAACTTAAGAAAATACTCCTTAACCAAAATGGAGCCTTGTCTCAAATTCATAAACTCCTCCATCTTAGCTTCCCATAACTCAAGAGGAAAGAATCTATCCAAGAAAGTATCTTGGAATAATTAACAAGTCACCAGAGTGGTATCTTCCTCTTTACCCTTATTGCATATCTGCAACCAGTCATAGGCAACATCCTTCAACTAATAAGAAGCCAGCTCTACACTTTCTTCCTCGATCACATGCATAATCTGTGTAATTTTCTTTATTTCATCAACATACATCTGCAGGTCCTCACCTGCTCTCGACCCATGAAACTCTAGCGGATTTATCTGCATAAAATCACGAATTCGTGCTGCTGCCGAATTATTTTCCTGCGGAGGTGGAGCGTTGGCCTGAGTATTGGCGGTAACTGCCTGGGCTAGCGTCTAAAAAGATGCTCGAAATTCATCATGGGATACAGTCTCATGTAACAGATCAACAGGTTGAGGTTGGTTGTTGTTTCCGCGAGTTCGACGTGGAGGCATTTTTTGTCGTAAGAACGCACGACGTAACAGCAGAAGGAAATAGTTGTAAGCATGATAGCATCTAGTAGAAAGAAAGAAATGACTTTTCCTAGAATGCCCCGTAGCCTCTTGATCATAGGTGTGGCGCGCTACACACCGATGCTCAAGACTCTATGTAACACGGCTTGTCAGACTCCCTAGGACTCTTCACAACCTTAGGCTCTGATACCAAGTTTGTAACGCCCCGAAATATCATCCAGAGATGCCACACGGTGCCCAAGGCTACACGTAGCCTCAAGCTAACCCTTTAAGCCAAAACACTACCCTTGGGTTCCAACACAACAACATACATGCTACACTAAGGATATATATATAAGTACATAGCATATCACATCGCACATGGCACGGAATATCGTTAGACTGTACATATATGGAATGACTATACGCAAACCAACCTAATAATACACTAGTCTAACATAGCCTCTATACAGCAAAATTAACGAGCCATTGGGACAAACCCCCAACTGACTCAACAGACCAAAGGGATCACAAAACAACAGCACCAAAACTAGAAACTTGGTCCTCGAACCATGAGGACTCACCACTGAAGGAACGTAGATGCGTCACTCGGATATCACTGTCGCGGCTGCGGCTGAGTACCTGAACCTACATCATGGTAAGAATGTAGCCCATAGAGAAATATGTGGGTCAGCACAAGATACGTACTGAGTATGTGGGGGCGCATGCAAAATATAAATAATATCATAAATTTCGTAAAAACATACATACAGACCATAATGACACACCTGGCTTGAGTGACATTGAATCATGCAACTCATAACATCTTAGATAGGAAATGTAGAAGAAAAATCTCATAAATCATTATAGATCATCATAGGCAACTTGACTTACCACATCAAAACTCGGAGTGACTCGGTATTTCAATAAACATGACTCTTATGGACACGGGAGTTTCCTATAACCGACAACCCCACGTGAGCTATGTGGAATACCAACGTTTGAAACCCCCATTTGCGGGAGAGTCATACTCTTTGCCAGGGAGTACGACCTTAAAACTGCAATAATCATAATCGGGCTCTCCGGCCAATAATATCATCATCAAACAACCCTACGGTGGCACATAGGTTTGGGGAAATACCAAATTTCCCTCTCGGGGCTAAGTACTGCTCCCTGACTAGCTCAGAACACGTTAGAAAATCCACCACAACATCACAAGGGTCTATCATAAAGACCAAATCAAATCTCTTTCTCATTTATCAAGTCATATCAATTTGTGGATTCCTAACTCAACACATTTAGCTCAAAACATTTTAATCTTCCTCAACATCAACAAGGTATCAATGCATTGAACCATAACCGACTCAACATTTGGACAAGGATATGAAGACTCAATACATAATATTTTCAACAATTTAACTCATCAAAACCATCCAGAAAATACCAAGACTCATTGCAACTTCAATATCAACATTTCTCAATTTGCCATCCAACTCTCATTTAAAGGTACTTGAGACATCAACCCATAGTAGGGATATAGAATTTCCAATATCAATTATAAATTCATAATAAGGAAATAGTGGAATGATAGTATAAATCAAGGCTTAGAAAATTAAATCATCATACTCTCATAATCAAATACTTTTTGGACATAATTCCATCTCAACATCATACACCTATCGGATGACATAATCCCATAGCTCATGGACAATAATATAAGATATAAAACCATATTTACAATTCATGGTAAAATAAGTAAAATCTCATGTCAATGTAATTCAACAAAAATACCGGGCACAAGATCGAAAGGATAATCTTGTTCAAAGCCCCACATACCTAAAAATGAAAGATGAATATGAACTTCTGACTCCAGAACTTTATTCACGAAAATAAAGGGTGCTTCTCGAAGCCCTTAACATGATCAACTCGAATCCCAAATCAATTTGAAATTTCTACAGTTCAATGAAGAGACATAGAAGGATGAAATTTGGAGTAGCAGGGTTGAGGTTTGAGCCTTAGTAAATGTTGGAGAAAATGAGCTATTGAATGCTCTTAATGGACTTAAATCCATGGTTTATCCAGATGGATTGGAGTGAGAATGACCAAAATACCCTTAAAAATCAAATAATGTCAAATTTGTCCTTTGGTGGACTGTTTTGATAGGCTGAAGTAGATCGACCATAACTTTTTGCTCCGATGGCCAAATTGGATGAAACTAATTTCATTGGAAAGAGGACTTTCAGAGATTTCTGTTGATATATAATAGCTCACCCTGATCATTATGTACAAGGAGGTATGAATGTTTGAAGTTGACCCTAAAATTCGATTGGCCTCAGAATTTTTTTTCCTGCACATTTACTGTTCAACACTATTCATGGTTAAATCGGAATGATCATAACTCATCGCTCGAGTGTTCGTTTTGGATGATCCACATATCGTTGGAAATATTATTCGATTCTCTACGCGATGACGGGTTGCATATCCAGAAATTCTACACAGAAAAATTATTAATCACGATAAAGAACAGAATTCAACACATTTTTATCTGAGATCTTAACGGAATTTTTTTTTCGGGGCATAACAATAGTACAAGAGGAAACCCTAAAACCAAAGCACTAATGAAATAAAGAAAATTGGGTCAGTGGCCTGCACCTACAGTCTATCCCCGGGCGCAGGTACTACTTGCAGTCCTGTGCCTGGGTGCAGGCACCGGATGGAAAAAATCCTGTAAGTTAGCTCTTAGGATTTTGGACTTCTAGTACTTTCTATGCCTACCCGCGGTTTGTAGGTACTACATGCGGCCCATAGGCTGACTTAGTAGGTGCCAAGAGTAATCTTTTCAGCTCTTCTTCGATTCTCGAACATGCTTTCATCACAACCTAGCTGGTAAACATCTCGGATATCCAAAATTGCTCCAAAAAATAGCCAAAAACACCTTTTTAACCTTTCTCATGAACTTAGCATCCAAAACCTGATTTCCTATAAAACATACCCAAAACAGATCATATCTATAATATAGCCTCAGAAACTTGCATATTCTCCTTGTTTTAAGTGTCGAAAGTGCTATATTTATATACCACATCAACACCCTTAACTTAGAATGTTTTTATTTCCTCAGACAACAAAACACAACAAAAATAATCACAATATTTTACTAAGAGAATCTGAGCTATTCAAGGTAGTCAGTCACCACATTCAGTTCAAATCACAACACCTCATTCAATCTCACTTTTCAAAATCAACTGTGTATGAACAAGAAGCACAACAATATGACACAGTGGGATCAAGGTATGGCAATTACATTAGCAATAGAAAACCACTCATCTATACAAATTACACTACCCAAAATAAGCAAATAGCTAGCAATATGACTCAAGTTCCCTCACAAAAAAGAAGTCCCACTCACTCATATGAAATCATCCAAGTTAATTCAAGGACGGTCAAGAGACATTCATGCTCAACAAAGAAGTTCCAATCAATGCATGTCAAATACCATATGCTTGCCCTTATTTTCTTTACCTTAGCATTCAGATAGTATAGTTAGGATCACTATAGGACTTTTCTTGGCTTGTAATGTGGGATTGGGGGCTGGTAGTACATATGGACATTTAAAGTGACTAAGTCTCCTTGACACTACACTAATTTTTGGGGTCACACTTACTAACCAATTTTCCCTTTATTCCATCTTATTTCTCCCTTTTTATTATTTTAAAGCACGTTCAGGTTGGGTGTGGTCTTTTATTATTTATTTTTCACAAGTTTTCTTCTCTTTTCTTTTGCTACCACACCCAGCCTTACTAATTTTTATATTATTTTACCCTTCTTCATGCCTATTTTACACTATGCACCCCTATGATAGCCTCTCTCAACTTAGGCTTTTTGCATAAGTTAAGGTGCATAATCTCCAAGAAGGTCTTGGGCCAAAACAGATTTTTTGTAACATAAATGGGTAGGTGAATAGTGAAACAAGAAAAATAGGCTTATAAGGCTCAGAATGGGGATCAATATATAATTCATACATAGAAGGTTATTTAACAAAAAATGGACTAAAATAAAAAAAGGGCATATAATCCTTTCCTAACCGACTATCCCTTAACCTAGGCAAGACTAACTAGTCAAGTTCTGAATTCAACACACAAAGGGAACTAGGTAGTATCTCACACACATGGAACAGGATCAATATCACCAACTACTACCTATCCAGTTCATGCAATTGTCAGTAAATGATTATCATGTCTCTAATTCTAATGACATAACAAGATCCACAAAACTCACATATATATATACATCAATACAGTTCTAAGACACAAAATTTTGGAGGGGTATCAAAAATAAAAACAGGGCTACTACCCTTAATACTTAAAAATCTCCTAATTACATAAAATATCATGAAACAAAACACAATACGCCTATGCATGCCGACTTTACTAGGAACAAGACTCTGGGGAAAAGAGGTACGACAAAAAAATCCAAGAGGACATCAAGACCCACAAGCATCCCCACCCCCAATTAAAAATCATGCATTACCCCTAATGCATCTAACCAGAACAAGAGAGCTAGGAACATACCTGTGGCACCATAGGTACAAAGATCTGATGTCAATTACAAAAATACGAATATAAACAAAAAAATTCATTGGGTTGCCTCCCAAGAAGTGCCTGATTTACTATCGTGGCACGACTCAGTTCCCTTGGCTACTAAGACTCCACCAAGGTCTATCTCAGCATAAACTCTTACTTCTTCTAGGTTTCTCATGTAGTGTTTCATTCGCTTCCCATTCACTTTAAAAGAGATATCACCATCACACTTTATATCAAGAGCACCTTATGGGGATACCTTAACCACAGTGAATGGTCCAGTCCATCTCAATTTTAGCTTGCCAAGAAACAAACGTATTCTTGAATTATATAACAAGACTACATCATCGAGTTTGAATATTCTATTCTCGATCTTCTTGTCATGGTACAACTTCATTTTTTATTTTTATATGGATGGTCTCTCGTAAGCACAGGTTTGGAATTCATCCAACTCATTCACCTTACTAAACCTCAAGTTTGTTGCATCGCACCACTCAAAATTTAGCCTTTTCAATGCCTATAGTGACTTGTACTCAAGATCATCCGGTAAGTGGCATACTTTGCCATATACAAGTTGGTATGGAGAGTCACTTATGGGGGTCCTATAAGCTATTCGGTAGGCCCACAATGCATTATCTAACTTTTTTGACCAATCAGTCCTATTGGCATTCACAGTCTTCACCAAGATGGGCTTTATTTTTCTATTTGAGACTTCTACTTTCCCACTTATCTAAGGATGGTAAGGTGTTTCGACCTTATGCCTTACACCATATCCATCAAGAAGGGCTTTGAATAAGAGATTGCAAAAGTGAGACCCACCATCACTAATAATGGCACGAGGAGTGCCAAATCTAAAAAAAATATTTCTTTTAAGGAAAATAGTGACACTTCTGCCTTCATTATCTGGAAGTACAACTGCCTCCACCTATTTTGATACATAGTCAACCGCTACCAGAATATACCTCATGCTAAAGGATCTCACAAATGGGCCCATAAAATCAATCTCCTACATATCAAATAGCTCCAACTCTAAAATAGATGTCATGGGGAGTTCATGGCGCCATGAAACATTGCCTTGATATTGACATTGGTCATAGGTCTTTGCAAAATCATGACCATACCTATAGATTGTAGGACAATAAAACCAACATTGTAAGATTTTATAGGTTATGTGTGTACCACTATGATGAGCCCCAGATGGTGATGAATGATAAGCCTCTAGAATGCTTAACTTATCCACCTCTGGTATACATCTCCAAATTACCCCATCAGTAAAAACACTAAATAGATATGGCTTATCCCAGAAGAACTTCCTTACCTCATGCATCAATCTTCATCACTACTGGAAGGATAAATCTTCTAGAATGAGATCACTTGCCAAGTAGTTGGCAAAATTAGCAAACCAGGGGATTAAAACATAAGATTCCTCTAACACACACTTATCTGGAAAGGCATTATCTATTTCATAATTACCTCTAATTTTTGTATAGTCTCCTCTTCAAGTCTGGATAAGTGGTCTGCAACCTGATTTTCTTTCACTTTTTGATCCTTGACTTCAAAATCGAACACTTACAGCAAGAGATCCCTACGTATCAATCATAGTTTAGAATCTTTCTTTGACATCAATTACCTCAAGGTTGCATGGTCTATGTGAACTATCACCTTTGTACCAATCAAATAAGATCGAAACTTCTCAAAAACAAAAACCACTGCAAGTAGATCCTATTCTGTGAATGTATAATTCTTCTGTGCAGGGTTCAAAGCTTTGTAGGAATAATAGATAGGATGAAAAATATTCTCTCTTATTTGACCTAGGGCAGCACCCAAGGCCACTCCACTCGCATCACGTATAACCTCAAAAGGTGCAGACCAGTCAGGCGATAGAATAATGGGTGTCGAAATTAATCACTCCTTCAGGTATTTGAAAGACTTGATATACTTATCATCAAAAACAAATTTCACCTCCTTATCTAAAAGTTTGTACAAAGGATTCATAATTTTAGAGAAGTCCTTGATGAATCTTCTATAGAAACCCGCATGACCCAAAAAGCTTTGCATGCCTCTAACTGGTACTAGTGGTGGCAATTTCTCAATCCCCTTAATCTTCATTTTTTCCACCTAAATACCATGTTTGGAGATCTTGTTCCCTAACACGATACCTTCTCTCACCATGAAATGGCATTTTTCCCAGTTTAGCACAAAATTGCACACTTTACATCTCTGCAGTGCATTGGCCAGAGGAGCCAAATAAACATCGAATGAATCCCTAACCACCAAAAAGTCATCCATGAATACCTCGATCATGTCTTCAACCATATCAGAGAATATGGACATCATACATCTCTAAAAAGTGGCAGGTGCATAGCAAAGTCCAAACGGCATCCTCTTGAATACAAAGGTACCATAAGGGCAAGTAAAGATAGTCTTTTCTTGGTCTTCAGGAGCAATCATGATTTGATCATAACCTGAGTAACCATCAAGAAAATCGTACCAACCCCTGCCTGCTAATATGTCCAACATCTGATCCATGAAAGACATAAGTAAATAGTCATTTTATGTTTAATTGTTCAGATTTCAGTAGTTCATGCATACTGTAATACCCCATAGGATCCTAACTCAATTCATCTCACAATTTCATGTTAAAGAGGTCTAAGACTTAGAAATTTCACTAAGTGTTGGGACTTAGTCATTTCCAATTTCCCTAAACTTAGATGATTTTATTTTTAATCTTTCTAACCTCATAACGTCAATTTTTAAGTTGATTCATGATCGGGGTAGTTAAAAGTACATTTCAGGTGAGTTTTAGAATTTTTGAATGAGCGTAAGGGCATGTTTGGGAATCCAAAATAGTAACATCACCACTCTAAGCGGGTGCTGCCCCCTCCAGTGTGTCGTTCTAACACGGGGCCATGCCCTTCAGTGCGCCTCTCCAGGGCGGGCGTCGTGCCCTCTAGTATGCTGCTATAATGGGCCATCGTGCCCTCCTTGTCTGTCCATCTTTTTGTTCTTTAATAATTAAGGGTATTTGGGTCATTTCCCTTCACCCAATTAGTCCATAACATGAGATTTAACTACCAAAAGAGCATTATTTGCTCTTTCTACCACAAATTCACTCAAAAGACCCCTCATTTTTCCTCTAGAATGAACCCTAACCCATTCTCACGCAATCAAGGAATTCAAGCTTCAAACCTTAAGAAATTCTAAATAATCTTTACAAAATCATCTAGTAAGGTATGTGTGATGTTCATCCATAGGCCTTTTTCACCCATGGAATCCAATAATCTTTTTTTTTGTTCTTAAATCATGAGTTTTACATGTTTAAGTTGAACTATATCTATGGATATCTTGATAGTTTGATTTCAAGTTATGATTATAAGTGTTTCCAAGTGGAATGAGCCATTACATGTTTTAAATATTAAAATCTTTATATTTAAATCCCTAGTTCATGGTTTTAGTATTATAACTATGTTATTATCACATGCTTTACCCATTCCTATGTTTAAGTTTATGACTCTCATATGTTTGATGAATTGCCTAAGTTTGAGTGTTGAACAATGGGTCCCTATTACGGTTTTTAAAGCTTTTATATGGCATTACTATTACTCCATTCAGTGCTGGTGGGTTATGAACACCCGATACCTAGTTGTTTACATAATTTCAGTATCCTCAAAATGATTTCAGATAAACCATGAATATTGTCATTTAGTCAGTTATTATGATCAGTTGTTTGCTCAGTTAAACCTAGTTTAGTCCAATAATCAGTGTCATTTAGTTGGTAGTAGGATTCAACATAGAGTAAACACAAGGATGGGGGCATTCTTGCCAGTTTAATATGTGACCCTTAGTAGCAATTCCTAAGTTACAAAACTACATAGACATCATAGGTTTGAAATGTCTTCCTACTAGTTTACGGTTGACATATATCTCATAAGTGCTTCTGCCAGTATAGGATGACTCATTAGTCCTTCAGGACGCTAATTTAGTGGATCAGTGTAGCCAGTGTTAGTACTAGTGGCACGGTACTAACACCCTTCCAACTAGGGTTACTGGTTGGACCCCAATTAGTTCAGATTCGGGCATGTCGGTTAGATGATACCTCCCACAGTCTTAGTGTAGTATTCAGAATAGAATTCAGTTCAGGCTTGCTTGACCAAGGCATCCAGATTACCAGTTACTCAGTTTTTAGATTTCAGTATTTTAGTTTACATATTATTTCAAAAATATTATATGCTTGGTCTTGCATTCTCAGATAATTTAGTTTCTCATTCATTCATGATTTGTTGTCTCATGTTATTCAGTTAGTACTTATTTTATATATACGGTACCTCATGAATATTATCCTAACCTCGTCTCATATACCAATACATTCAAATTACTGATCGCATACTCTTCTTTGCACTATGATGAATTACATCATAGGTTCGGATGCACATCTTCCCGATTGCAGTTAGATAGTTATGCACAAATCCATCATCCGTAGTGGTGAGTCCTCATCCATAGAGGATGTGTTATGATTATTCAGCTATTTTAGTGTTTATTTTACTCAATCGGTCGCAGTTAGTTGGGAATTTGTCCCATCAATTCCTCAGTCAGTTTAGAGGCTTTCAGATATTCAGATAGTCAGTTAGACAGTCAGTCAGTTACCTTCAGTTTTTATCAAATGTTTTTAGACTTATGATTGATTCGTTATTGAAGTATTCAGATTTACATTCCCTTTTTATCTTATATTTTGCACATGTGTTATGTTCATATTTTATTCTGTGCTCACAGCAGGTACCAGTCATGGGTTAGCTTGTGGTCACTTGTAACTGTAAGCACCGTTGTCGTGACTAGGGGTAGCCTCAGGTCATGACATAGACTCTCCATCCAGTCACTATCCCCATTGGTACTAACTCATATGTTTCATTTGTAACCACTGTGATTCCACCTTTCTTTGGCACGCACTATACCAGGCTAGACCACTTGTTGTCTAAAATAGGAAAAACCACCCCAGCATCTAACCACTTGATTATCTTTTTTTTCACCACTTCTTTCATAGTAGGATTTAGTCATCTCTGATGCTCAATACTGGGAATATTGTATGGCTCAAGCTGTATCTTATGTGTACATATAAGTGTTGGAATCCCTACAATGTCTGCAATAGTCCACCCAATAGCTCTCTTGAATTTTTGCAATACTTATATCAAATCTTATAGCTGTACTCCTACCAAATCTGCTGCAATAATTACCGGTAATGTATTTTGTTGGCCCCCAAGAATGCATACTACAAATGAGATAGGAGGGCTTTTATTCCAATACCAGAAGTTCTTCAATCGACGGTCTTGCAAGAGATGTGATTTTGTTCTTGAAATCAAGATCCATCTTCTTTGGGGCATAATGGTAAGAGCCTATGTCATGTATTTCACTGACCATTTCATCATAGTCATTTATTCCATCACTCTCGAAGTTCATAATCATGAATACTAGTGCTTCTACCCTTAATGTCTCCCCAATAGGCTTATCTACTGTGAACATGTCATCATCCACTGCATCTATCACTGTCACTACTCTTATATCATTCGGCTATTGTACTGTGATATATATATTCAACACAATTTTCCCATCATTCCACTTAAAAGTGATCTCTTCTAAATCCATGTCAATCAACACTCGACCAATAGACAAGAAGGGTCTACCCAATATGATAGATGAATGGGTATCCACTTTACAGTCTAGAATCATTAAATCTATTGGATAACTGAATAATGCCTCCTTTACTACTACATTGTGCACAATACCTACTGGCTCATTTACAGGTGAATCAGCCATCAACAACCTTGCAGAGGTAGGATTGAGTTCACCTAATCCCAATACCTTGTATATCACCAATGACATTATATTTATTCATACTTTCGTATCACACAAAGCCTGATTAATCTCATAAAGTTCAATAGATCACGGGATGCTGACTGCACCTGGGTCTCTCTTATTCTCTACCAATAGTGCATAAAAACCTGAGCTAAACTATTGCACTATATTCTAGAGCTCTTCTGCAACCCAGTCATTACCACAATCAACATCAAAATTATCATCACTACAGGTCAGTTTCTCAAATTTTGCCTCTGGTGGATCATCATCAACAACATCCTTTTTCTTTGGCTCATTAGTAGTAGTCAAAATATGCTTATCGGGTGAGAAGTCACCCCTAGTATCAATATCCATACAATGCACAAGTGTAGGAGGATTTTGCATGGTGTCACTAGGAAATACTCCTAATTATCTCTCAGCAAAAGTAATAGAGATTTGCCCATACTACTGCTCAAACTGCTTGATAGTAGCTGTATGTGAAGTAACTTTTTAGGATAATCCTAAAATATCAGCCTTAAGTTCTTTCAGACAAGTCTCTTGTCCCTCTTGACCCTTCATCAACTTGGTGAAAATTTCTTCTATTCTCAATTTTGCATCTCATCTGCCAAGTGAAATGTACTTATCTATTTTATCATAATAGTTCTGACCCTAATTCCCTTGCCCTTGCGCTTGGAAACCCACCAACAGACGATCCACATACTTTGCATCCTCAGCTAATTTAGACTCATGTACCTTAGAAGAATTTATTATTGCAAATTATTTGGTCAATTCACTAAAATCCGTCTGTAATAGTGAAATCTCTTGATCTATAATATTCTCAATTCCTTTATGATCACTGGAAGCTCCAATGGCATAAATATTAGAACCTCTCTCAACCTCTCGAGTTTGCCACCTTTGGTTAGTTAAAGAGATCTAATCCATAATACTCGAAGCTATCTCACATCGTAATCACATAAAGGATCCTCCAAAGATAGTGTATGCCATCACCCTAGAACTAATTTTCAGGGCTTTATAAAATATATCTGACAAGCTTATCCCTGATATACGGTGGTTGGGCATCATGCTAAGCTTCTTCTTGCACCTAAACTATACTTCACACATAGACTCTGACTACAACTGACTGAATTTATAAATCTCATCCTTAAGCTTTAATACCCTGGATGGAGAAAAAAACCTGTTTTAGAACTGTCGGTGTAACTTGCTCCATGTGGTAATAGAACCTCTTGAAAGTTCCTCTAGCCATAATGATGCTTCTCCAGTAAGCGAGAAAGGAAACAACCTCAGTCTTAGTGCCTCATAATCTACCCCAGGTATGGTATACGAAGTGCAGATCCCAATAAAATTTGCCAGATGTATGTTTAAGTTATCTATAGGAAACCCCACAAATACAATCTTCAAGTACAAGAGTTGTATCATAAATCTAGAGATATTGAGCTTAACATTGGGAGGTAACACAGAAGGCATAATGTCTCCATTCTCAGCCGGCTCACGTATCCCATATCTTCTTCATTGTCAGCATACAGCTGCACGTACTGGTATGCTGGGATCACTTAAAATTGGCCTTATCTGACTCTATCCTGATTTCCACTGAGTACTGCTTGGCGGTTTACTACCTGTATCTGCTCAGCTAGCTCCGTCTGAGCTAATACCAAACCAGTTTGTCTATCAACAACCTCCTAAACTCCTTCTTCAGGGAGATTGTACCACTTTGGCTCTGACATTCTACTATGTGATTGTAGGATCTTCTGAAATCAGTGAGAGTAAGGGACTGAATTTTCTCCATATGCTAAGTATACACATTCGTATACCCAACTCAGAACAAAACAAAAAACCCAAAAACTACGAACTACTTCAAATAAAAAAATAAACACCATGTTTCTTGGTAACGGCGGCAATTTCTTGATGAAGTCCAAGAAACACCTCCTTCTAGATAATGATATGATTGTTGTTAATATATAGTAACCCAACTAAGGTTGGGTTCAAATCCCAAGGGAACACGTGGCTTTGCAAATCTCAATAGTTGTAGTCAACAGGCAGAATAAGAAAAGTAAATGGGGGGATTATTTGTAGTAATCTCGAGAAAAGAACAATGTTAACTCCAGTTGTAATTAGTATAGATGAACACTAGGATTGTGTTCCCTATGGATTCTCAACTTTGTCGTTTTATCGTGTGTTGTTGAACTAACCCAATACCTTGCATGTAGAATCAATAAGCTATGTACCTTCTACAGTTATTTGGACGAGTAGAAGGATTTTACCCTTTACCTTTTGAGTCTCAGGATATCACATTACTAACCCTTATCTTGATCCCAATTAACTATTACCTTTTGAGTCTCTAGTTATTAGATGAAAGCTATCCATCTTACGTAAATATTACCTAATAGTGTGGATTGAAAGTTAAATCTGAAATTATTGTTGTCATTATTTTTTCGTAGTCACTACTCCTCTTTTTGAGTAAGTAGCAATAATATAGGTGAGGTCTTAATATTTGAAACCGCTAAGAAATCTATTAAAGTGTAAATAATGTAATGCATGTCATGGGTATTAGTTTGATTCAACAATCGTACTTCCCCTACTTTGTCAATCTGCTAGGGTTTACACAACCCTAAACATGGGGTTTTATCTACTCATAGTTGTGAAGAAATCAATAACATTCATAGTAGATAGCATAGATGAAATCACAATGATAAGATGAATAAAAACCCAAAACAGTAACTTGATTAATCAACTGAAGTTAAGAAAAAAGAATCCCAAGATCAAAATTGGATCTTGAAATCAAAATATGTTTGTGAGTATCAAAAGTGTGTAACTCCTACTAAAAACACATATAAAAGGTATTTATAGTACAAGAGTAAACCCTAAAACTAAAGCCCAAACAAAATAGGAGAAAATCGGGTCAGTGGCCACATGTGACCTGCACTTGTGGTTTGGCCCCGGGCGCAGTACCAGATGGAAAAATTCCTGCAAATTAGTTCATGGGATTTTGGACTTCTGGTACCTTCTATGCCTAACCGTGGTCCGTAGGTACTACATGCAACCGATAGATAGACTTAGTAGGTACCGGGAGTCATATTTTCAGCTCTTCTTCGATTCTCAAACATGCTTTGGTCATGAACAAGATGGAAAATATCCTGAATATCCATAATTGCTCCAAAAAGTAAACAAAATAACCTTTCTCATGAACTTAGCATCCAAAACCTGATTTTCTAAAAAACATACCCATAACAGATCATATCTAAACAAATAGCCTCAAAAACTTGCATATTCTCCCAATTTTAAGCGTCGAGAGCGCTATATTTCTATAGAGCATCAATGCCTATGTGAACACGATCACCATCAATAAAGAACGTAATTTAGAAGGAACTATTATATTGGTCAATGATAAGGAAAAGGTTGAAACATTAGCTTTTGTTGTGCCTATAATTATAGTCTAGATGTGAGGGCCAATTGAAGTAGAAGTTCTTTTTCCCAAGCCTACGATCATTGATTTAGTTGCTCAAACACCTTCATTAGATACTAAAAACTTCCATTGAATTAATCAACAGATGCAAGGTACAAAGGAAAGGGAAAATTAGTTATAGAAGTCGTTGCTACCGAAATAACAAGATTTGGGCACTGTTATGCCCCTGAAGAAATGATGCAAGGAGTGCATAATAAGGAGAATTGTCAAAAGAGAGTTGTGATAGAGGCTGAGGTAGAGGATTTCTGGAGGAAATGATGACTAGAGAGTATTCTGTTGTGGAACAGCTCAAGAAAACTCTTTCCCAAATCTCCTTATTATCATTATTGATGAATTTTGCAACTCATAGGAGCACTCTGGTGAAGGTGCTAAATAAAGCTTATGTGCCAAATGAGATAACTAGTGATAATCTCATTAGCTCTAATGGGACAAGTTCTGAAAGCTAATACAGTCTCATTTCATGAAGATTAGTTGTCTCCCAAAGGCTTTAGGTAAAATAGATCATCGAAAATCATTGTCAAGTTTAGGTACAAGTTTATTTCTGAAGTTCTCATTGACAATGGCTCAGTTGTTAATATTTGTTCTACTACTGCCCTTTGAGCTTTAGGAATTGACATCAGGAAAGTTCGTGAAAGTAATATGAGGGTTAAAGGCTTTGATGGGACTCAAATTAAAGTTATTGGAGAGATGGATATAGTGCTACAAATTGACTTGTGGAGTTTACAATAGAATTCCAAGTGTTGGACATATCTGCTAGTTCTAATTTATTACTTGAAAGACCATAGATCTACAGTGCTGGCACAGCACCTTCTATCCTACACCAAACTTTGAAATTTATTTGGGATTATCATGATATTGTGATTCATGGAGAAAAAAGAATTCTATCTACCATGAAAACTCAATCCCTATTATTGAACGTATGGAAAATCTGGATGGATCGATATTTCATATTAAGGAGATAATGTGTACTGCTCAGGTAGAAAGGTTAAAGTTGCCACGGGTACTTATGATGGTTTCCTTGGAAATTTTGAAGAATTGTTTTGTGCCTGGTTGTGGTCTTGGTATGAAATTGGATGGAATACTAGAGCCACTTCAATTTTCTAGACAAAAGAGCACTTTTGGTCTTGAATATGAGCCCACTCTTGAAGAAGTCTCATTGGCTAATCTCAAAAAAGAAAGGTGACATTCTTCTGCCAAATCCTGTTCCTCTCCTGAATCAGTCATTTTCTCAAGCAAATGTTGCCCAAGTACTAGAGGAAGATGTTGAAGAAGATCTAGAGGAAGAAATAAAAAACTTGTTCATTACTGAAGAAGAAGTTGAGTGCAATGTGATTCTGGAGGATTACATCGAGACCCTGACTATCTGGGATGCTGAGCCTGGAGATGCTTTGAACAATTGAACTTATAACCTATACCCGTTTCTCTGGGAATTTTGGTAGATAATTATGTTAGCATTAATGAAAGAACACAATTCAAAATTTAGGCTTGAATTGTGTTTATGAGTTCATGTGTTTTGCCTCCACTTTTGAAAGCCTAAATGCCAAATCCAAACTATGTTTTGTTGTTTTTATTTCAAATCATCTTCATTAATTTATTTTCTCTTTTTCTTTTTTCAGCAATCAAACTAATAAATTTGCCAGTATTGTGAATGTGACATGTAATGAAACAAGCAAAATAATTTCAAATAGCGAAAAAGACTTTGTGGAATATGAAGAAGATCCTTTGTCTGAGGAGTTGACTAGAGAATTTGACCATTTTAAAAATAAGGCAAGTCCAAATTTGGATGAAATGGAGACAATAAATTTGGGGAAATCAGAACTCATAAGAGAAATAAGGATTAACATTCATTTGACTCTGTCCCAAAGGAAAAAATTGATTGATCTCTTGAAGCAATATATAGATGTGTTTGCATGGACCTATGATGATATGCCATGTCTAAGTATAGATATTGTTTCGGATAGGTTGCCAACTGATCCATCTTGTCCTCCTATAAAGAAAAAACCGAGAAAGATGAAGCTTGGTTTGAGTTTGAAAGTCAAGGAGGAAGTGTCCAAGCAATTCGATGCCAACGTCATCCGAGTTACGAAGTATCCAACTTGGTAGGCCAATATTGTACTCGCGCCAAAGAAACATGAGTTACAGTCATTTGTTGATTGCTTCGAAGGGTACCACCAGATCTTGATGAATGAAGAAGATGCCGAGAAAATTGGATTCATCACACCTTGGGGATAAATTGTTATCGAGTGATGCCTTTTGGACTCAAGAACGTAGGGGCAACTTACATGAGGGAGATGACAGTTATTTTTTATGACATGATCCCTAAGGAGATTGAATTCTATGTTGATGATGTCATTATTAAGCCCCGAAAGAGCTCGGATCATTTGAAAGATTTGAAGAAGTTGTTTGACAGGCTGAGACAGTACGATTTGAAATTGAATCCTGCAAAGTGCGTATTTGGTGTCCCCGTTGGGAAGCTATTGGGTTTCATTGTAAGTAGGAAAGGCATATAATTGGATACTTCAAAAATAAAGGCTATCCAAGACTTACCTCCTCCAAGAAGTTGAAAGGAAGTGATGATTTTCCTAGGTCAACTCAATTACATCAGTCGATTTATTACACAATCCACGATAATTTGTGAACTAATATTCAAGTTGATAAGAAAGGATGATGCTACCAAATGGACAGAAGATTTCCAACAAGCTTTTGATAAAGTCAAAGAATTTTTATTAAATCCACCAGTTTTGGTGCCTCCAGAACTCGGAAGGGCATTGTTGCTATATTTTTCTATACGAGATAATGCATTTGGGTGTGCACTAGGGCAACATGATGAAACCGGGAAGAAGGAGCAAGCTATATATTACTTGAGCAAGAAGTTCACACCCTATAAAGCCTGGTATACATTACTGGAATGTACCTTTTGTGCCTTGACTTGGATTGCACAAAATTTAAAGTATTACATCTATGCGCATACCACTTTTCTGATTTCTATAATGGATTCACTCAAGTATATCTTTCATAAGCCCATGCATACCGGAAAGCTAGCAAAGTGGCAGATTTTACTAAGTGAATTTGACATTGTTTGTGTTACTCAAAAGGCGATCAAAGGACAAGCTTTAGCTGACCATCTTACTGAAAACCCTATAGATAAAGAGTACAAGCCTCTTAAGACTTATTTATCGGATGAAGAAGTTTTATTTATTGGAGAGGATGTTTCAAAAGAATATCAAAGATGGAGAATGTTCTTTGATGGTGCTGCAAACTTCAAAGGAGTTGGTATCGGGGTAGTACTGATTTCATAATCAAGCCAGCATTATTCGATCTCAGTAAACTCAGTTTTCCATGCACTAAGTATATGGCAGAGTATGAGGCTTGCATTCTTGGTCATAGAATGGATGTTGATATGAACATACAAGAACTTTTGGTTATAGGGGATTCAGATTTAGGGGATTGTCAAGTACACGGTGAATGGAGTGTCACTAACGTGAAATTGCTTCCATATCTAGAATACGTGAAAGAGTTGCGCAAGAAACTCATCAAGGTTGAATTCAAACATGTCTCGAGAACTCAAAATGAGTTATCATATGCATTGGTAACCATGTCCTCTATGATTCAACATCCTGACAAGAATTTCATAGATCCTATCAAGGTGAATGCACAGGACCAACCGACATACTATCTTCAAGTAGATACAGAATCAGATGGAAAACCTAGTATTATGATATTAAAAGGTATATTAAGGAAGGAAACTATCCGGAGGGCATAACCAGTATTCAGAAGAGAACACTTTGGGGATTGGCAAATCACTTTATCCTAAATGGGGAAATCCTTTATAGATGGACTCCAGATTAGTGTTTTTAAGGAACGTCGATGCTCAAGAGACGATCAAGTTAGTCGAAGAGATACATAGGTGTATGTGTGGGACGCATATGAATGGTTTTATTTGGCAAAGAAAATTCTCCGAGCCGGCTATTTATTGATGAAAATAGAAACAGATTGCATTTGCATTATGTGAAAATGTCATCAATGTCATATTCATGGTGATTTGATTCATGTTCTACCAGATGAACTCAATATGATGAGTTCTCCTTGGCAGTTTGTAGCTTGGGGCATGGATATCATTGGTCCTATAGATCCAGCTGCATCAAATAGACATAGGTTTATTTTGGTAGCTATCGATTATTTCACCAAATAGGTAGAATCCTCATCGTACATGTCTATAACAAAGAAAGAGGTGACAGATTTTGTTCATAATAAAATTATTTGTCGATTTGGAGTTTCACAGTTAATTATAACTTTGTAGTAATATAGATTAAATGGTTTTGAAGATTTCAAATGCCCTGCACATGACTTCTAGCTAGTCTACATAGATGTCTTTTAATATACCGCATAAGTGTTTTAAATGCTTAAAAGGCACAATACATGGATTTCAATTATTTTGCGTCTATGCTCTAAAATGCACAACATATGCACGCACAAATGCTTTAAAATATGTTAAAATGCATTGCACATGGCTATAATGGCTCTGCATAAACACAGACGATTGCATAATCGCTTTAAATTAATTTAAAATGCACTAGATGTGGGTTTCAATTACTTTGCATATATGCTCTAAAATGCACTGAACTAATGTTTTAACATATTTTAGAATGCATTACATATGGCTTTAACAATCTCTTTAACAATTGCATATTGCATATGGCTTTAACATATTTTAGAATGCATTACATATTTTAGAATGAGTTGCATATGGCTTTAACAATCGCTTTAAGTTATTTTGCACTATGTATGACTTCCATTTCCTTCTAAAGCACAACACATTCATTTTAAGTTATTTTGCACTATGCATGGCTTTTATTTTTTTCTTCTAAGGCACTGTACAATCGCCTTAAGTTATTTTGCACTATGCATGGCTTTCAATTTTTTCTATAGAATCACAAAATTACTTTCAAATACACTACATAATTGCTTTTTGATAACTGCACAAAATCTTATGGATGCACCTAACAAATGCTTTATAGAAATTCATTGCTTGCAAAAGTTATTTTTCATAAATCATTGTCTTAGAAAAAAGCCTTCATCCATCAATCATTCAGCTTAAAACGCCTCATCTTCATAATTTACTTAGTTTAAGGCCTCATTCTCATCGCCAGAAGGCATTATTCACATGAACCATCGGCCTAAAATTTCATTTTGCATAAGCTTGGTTTCCAGCTTTAAGACTACTTTGCATAAAGTAACACCCTAGGCGTTATTTTCACTGAATGCATTTACTATTTATGTACTAATTATTTTATCTAGTTTAAGTTTTACAGGAACTTTAGCATAAAAGTGGAACTATCTCTAAGCAGTGAACTAGGATAAAGCTAGCAGAATGTCAAATATCCCTGCCAGCGTCGACGATTCAAAGCTTGACTCGACTCAATTTTTAAAATTTCTCATATAACTTTCAACCTTTTCACAAATCTATCACATATTCCAGTACCATCATAAGATGAAACTAGGACAAAATTTTGAGATTCTCTCCAAATTATTGCATAATATAATTTTGAACTACATCGACCTAATTCTCCTCAAACCCAGGATATGTAGGTGACTCAGAAACTAGGGTTTGGTCAAATTCATAATCACAGTCATGCTAATTCTAGTTTCATCGTACCACTCTTTGATTGTAGCCTTCCCAGAATTGGTCTAATTCATAAGTAATTGGTTTACGTCAACGTCTTCGTCCAAAGACTCTTTTCATCATCTTTGGTCTAAGAGGGACAATCTGTTGACACCCAATTTTATTTCTCCTTTTCCTATAAGTAAGTTTATTACGCTTCTTAGTCCTGAATACTTTACAAAAATAATGTTTTGATCCTTCGTATTAATTTCAATAATTTTTGGCGTAAACAAAATAATTTTTTCTAATGCATTCTTATTTGTTTTATATAAGAGTTAAACGAAAAAGTAAACATACTAATATATATTTTTTCTAAAAATAGTGTAGAGAGTCATCTTTCAATTACTCGATGCAATATATAAATATATATTTATATATATGTATATATTGCATCGAGTAATTGAAAGATGACTCTCTACACTGTTTTTAGAAAAAATATATATTAGTATGTTTACTTTTTCGTTTAACTCTAAAATAAATTTTGTCATATTGTTATAATATTTCCTAAATACAGTTCTAAAATATAATTATGTTTGTTAAGTTTATAAGTATGCATATACATTCATAAATTATGGAAAATTACTTAGGACAAAATAAGAATCATTAAATTAATTAGGGAGAATTGTTAGAGAAACAAGATTCTCTTGCATTTGGGCCAAATCTTTAATTACAGCCCACAGATCCTTTTTTTCAACCATTTATTTTAGCCCAAAGTGGCTTGACCCAGCCCAAATCCTAATCCCCCAACTAAATCTCCTAACCCTTTAGTTTCTTCTCCATTCCAAGCAAACTAGATATCAATCAAACCAACATCGATAACTTTCACCTCTCATTTCATCTCTGCGATGCTAATTTCTCCCTCATACAATCAGATAATAGCAATTTCGATGGTCCTCAACCTTTTCCATCCTTTTCCCGCCTACTCTCCATCAACTTTATTTCTCTTATATCACTTATTCTATCAATGAAATCATACTTTAAAAGTTTTTTCTATTCTTTTTTATCTCCACTGCTACTCCTAAAAAGATGAAGAGCATGACGGACTTCAGGATTTGGGTTTATCATCTCTTTAATTCAGTGGGTCTGAGCTTGAAGCCTCAAAATCTCTCTTGACCCCTTTCACCTCAACCTGAAAAGGTGAAATATTGTAGTCCTTTTTGTCTCTAATTTCAACTCCTTAATTCTCCCTGTGATTTGGGCTTCCCAAGAATTCAAAAGTTGAATTCTTGGAATTCTGAGAAGCCTCACTAGAGAAATGTTGAAGCCTCCCTCAATTCAGCTATAAAAGGAGCCTTTAAGTTCCCATTTTTCATCAGCATAAAAAAAATCATGCAAAGAGAATACCCAAAAAAAATTATTATACTATTATTCTCTCCCTCTTTTGAAGTTTGGTGAGAGTCCGAGTTCTAGTTCAAATTTGAGTTTTAATCTCCGGCACGGAAGCTTTAGTTTGCCTCACCATATAAGGTAAACTTTATCCCATCTTGATTACGTTGCACTTAATTTTGTTAATCATTTATCATGTGGTTTGTCGAGATGATAGTCAACTGGTTCAAAGTATAAAAGTCTGCAATGAAATAATTTTATGGGTTTGAATAGAGTAAATTATATTTCATTTAATTTATGTTATGTTTGATTTGGTGTTTCCCTGCTCATTTGAATTTTTTTCATTCTTGTTTGGATGACTATGAGTGTAACGAAAATGAAAATGGCGTGTGGATTTTGAATTTTGTACAAATTATATAATGTGTTTAAGGAAAATATTTTTTGTTTTTTTTGTAATTTTGGTCTAAATGAAACTAATAGATTCGGAGGATATGAATAGAGCGGGTTGTTCTGTTTTACTAGTTGAAAATGCAAACTCAAAGTGGTAGTTCTTATGTTGTATGGTTTTATACATTCGCAGCAACTTGCCAACAAGTTCCTTGAAGCTTTGAGTTCTAATACACTTTAGTGGACTGCTTGATACCTTTTCTTGTTGTTTTAGATTTTTTTAACATCGTTCTATTGACTTAGTTACATGTTGATTTTTGTGTGTTGATAAGATGGTTTTTTTCCTATGCTCGACTGAGTTGCTGTAAAATGTCAAAACTTGTAGTTTAGCTTTGAATAAGTTCTCTGAGGTTCACAGTTTGTGTCTGGTGAGTGGCTCGTATAAGATCAGTGTTATGTTGGTTTGGACGTTTTCAAACATGGTGATAACTGTTTTAGCCTTTCTCCTGCCCTGTGCCTTTACAAGACGTCAGTAGGCTTTGGTTCAAGCTTTGTTCTCAAGAAAACCTCATACTTTCCCATGAATAAGGTTCAAGTTTTTCCTCTCAATAACACAAGGATTCAAGCTTTAAATTCATGATTTCTTCAATAATTCATCGAATTAAGGTATGTGGGAGTTCATCCATAGGTCCCCTTCACCCATGGAGCCCAAAAAACTATTTTATTTCAATTAAAGAATGAAATTTTATCATTATGATATTTTATAAGCTCAAGAAGATTGAATTTCATATTTCTATGGTGATTTAAATTAAATTCAGCCTATGTATGATCCCATGTAAGATTTTATTTCCTCATTTCCTAGGCGATGAATTACTAATTCAGGCTTTGGTTCAAGCTTTTTTCTCAAGAAAACCTCATACTTTCCCATGAATAAGGTTCAAGCTTTTTCTCTCAAGAATACAAGGATTGAAGTTTCAAATTCATGATCTTTTCAATAATCCATCGAATTAAGGTATGTGGGAGTTCATCTATGGGTCCCATTTCACCATGGAGCCCAAAAAAACCTTTTCTTTTAATTAAAGAATGAACTTTTATCATTATGATATTTTATAAGCTCAAGAAGATTGAATTTCATGTTTCCATAGTGATTTAAATTAAATTCAGCCTATGTATGATCCCATGCAAGATTTGATTTTCTCATGCGATGAATTTTGTTTCCCATGTCATACTCAAGTAAATTTCCTGTTGTTGAATTGAATGCTCATGTTTAGAATATCCCCATGCTTTATTCAAGTGAATTCCATGATAGATCCTAAGTTCGTGATTTTTAGAGAATATTCCCGTGTTTTAAATTCATGTTTTCCACATGTTTGATGAAATTCCCATATCATGTTCAACTAGTTTCAAAATGAATCCCCAAGTTATGAATATTTCCATGTAACTCTATTGTTCCCCCATATTTAAGATATCTTTATGTTCAAGCTATGATCTCTACATGATGTGATAAAACATCTATGTTCTATTTCAAGAAAATTTCATGTAAATCCCAAATTCATGATTTAATTATGTAATCATGTCATTCTTTCATATTTAAAATATTCCTATGCTCAATTTTATAGTCCTCATGTGTTTGATGAAATGCCCAAGTGATGAATTTCTTTGAATAATGCTTTCTAATTATGGTTTTGAAGATTTAGTATGCCCTATTGTTATTGTTATTGAGTCCTGGGGGGTTATGAATACCCGAAATTTAGTTAACCTAGTTTTCCGTATCTATAGGATGATTTTAGTTATACCATGAGAAATATCATTCAGTTAGTGATATGGTTAGTTATGAGTCCAATTAATCTTAGCTCAGTCCAGTTTCAGTTCTAGTATCAATTTACACATTAATAATTACCTCAGAATCCGTATGCACTGTTATTTTAGAATACCATGACCAGAGCTAATCAGTTATTAGTTACCAGTGCATGCACCAGTTAGTAATCTGTGTTAGTTCAGTTGGGAGTAGGATTCAGCACCAAGCGAACCCAGGGATAGGGGCATTCCTGCCAGGTTAGGGTGTGACCCTTAGTAGCAATTCCTGAGTTATAAAACTACGTAGCCAGCATAGGTTGAGATATATTTCTGTCAGATAAGGGTTGACACATCTCACAAGAGTTTTCAGTCCGGTGAGGGTTGACAAAATGTCTTTCTGCCAGTTAGAGCTGACCTATAGCCATTGTAAGTACCCGTGACACGGTACTAGCACCCTTCCAACTGGGGTCACAGGTTGGACCCCAATCAGATCAACTTTGGGGTATGTCGGTTAGATGATACCTCCCACAGTTTTAGTCAGTATTCAGTGTATTCTCAGTTCAAGTTTGCTTGACCAAGTGTACAAACTTTCAGTTATATAGTTTACAGTCTTTCAGATTTTAGACTTATTTCAGATTATAGATTTATGCTTGGTCTTAAATTCTCATATATTACAATTTTCATGCATTCATGCTTAGTTATCTCAAGCTATTTAGATAGTCCTTACCTTATATGCATAGTACTCTATAGTTTCAGTCCAGTTGTTCAAACTAAGTACAGTTTAATCTTACATGACCAATATTCAGCTATCAGTCATTCAGTACACCAGATAATCTTTGTATATTTTATGTTAGTCTTCATCACATAGTTTCAGACCTAGTATTCATACAGTACCCATGTTTTACGATTTTCCCAGATTTAATTCTACTTATAGTCTAAAAAGAAAAGTTTTAAGAAACTAAGTGTAGTGATTCACCAGCTTATCAGATTATGGTTGTTACTCATGCTTTAAGATATTTCATCTTTCATTTTATTTCAGTCTCTTGGTGAGTCTACTTACACCTAGTCATGCATGTTTTAAGATTACGTATGAAATCAGTTTTACTTATTGCATTCACCTCTGAATACTCAGTACATTCCAGAAGTACTGATCCACATATACGTCTATATGCTACATTGTCTCATAATGTAGGTACCAATTATAGCCTACGCATCATGATCAAACAGTTGCAGTTTCCAGCCAGCAGGTGATGAGTTCTCTTATTTTGGAAACTCCAGACACTTTTAGTTCATGAACAGTTCATTTATTTTTTTCATATGTTTTGATTAGTGGTAGTTGGAGGCATGTACCAACTATCTATAGTCAGTATAGTAGAGGCTTCCTAGATTTCAGTCACATTTAGTTATGTAATTTCAGTTTCTTTCTTCAGATTTATAAGATTGTAAAACTTTATCAGTTACATACTATTTTAGATTTTCAGTATGATTATGTTTCTGCATAGAAGAACTTGTTATTTAATATATTATAATTCAGTTGCTTAACAGTATGTCAGTTCATGGGTTTGCTTGGGATCACTTGTGGTTCCAAGAACCATATGGCGTCCAGGTTGTACTCTCGAGGTGTTGCAAACTTGGAATCAGAGCATAGAGTTCAAGTGTCCTAGGTTTTCTATGAAGCCGTGTCTAGTACAGTCTTGCAGAATGGAACGGAGATGTCTGTACATTTCTTCGAGAGGCTACACGTCATTTAGGAAATATTTTCCTTCTTTCATGTCTCAGATCGTACTATATAAAGGTTCTCTAAGAAATTAGTGTAGATTCTCATCATGTTCCACTCATGTCAACTCTACCTTACTTTCAAGGTAACAAAACACTGAAGCTTAAATTCCTACAGATAGAGCTTTCTCAGACAGTCCCCGCAGATAGTTGTGGGATTGCACGCAGGCTCAAAAGTATCCTATCAGTTCCATCATGTTCCAAAGTTTTAAAGATTTTATTCATGACTATGAAAACTCATGCACTAATCCAAGGTTAGATGTGCATTCAGATCCCTCCTCAGAATCCTATGATAGTATGTGATCTAGAGTTAAAAGTATGAACCCAAAAGTTTAGCAGTAGTAGAGTTGGGATAGCATTATCTAGATTGAGCAGATTATGTATTCATAGGGCTAGTTGTAGAAAGGTGAATAGTAGGCTTGAACAGTATATGCAAGAATTTAAGTTTATTAATTTTAAATTAAGTATAATGATGTGTTTATGATCTAAAAGTGTACCCGAGTTCATGGGATTGAATTATTTCTAAGTTTTAAAGTATGTGTCGAGAAGAGTGCAAGTATGTGATGATGATTGCAGAAGCTAAAGAAAGTTAAGGGTAGTATATTCTATGGGAGTTTAGTATTTATGTGTATCCTTATATCTCAGGCTCTAGAGTAAAGTGGTTGTAGTTCAATAAGAGTTTGTTAAGTGGTTCACATACTTAGAATGATTGCTTAAGGCTAAGGGGAAGATGATAGAACAAGTAACCAAGTCAGGCTCTCAGATTTTAGTAGTAGTGTCAGTATGTGTAGAAAAGAAGTAAGGGAGGATGATTCCCAACCTATTCGTCTCTCAGTGTAAAGTTTTTCAGTCATCACGACATCTACTCATGCATTACATGCCAGTTCTATCATCACAGCTCATATTCATGCGCTTTATAGAAAATCATGTACGCTTCTAAATCCTAGTATAAGCAGTTCCAGTTTACTCGGCAGTAAAAATCATATTCTATGACATAATGAACTCCAAACTCAGGTCATGTATCTCATAAATCCAGTACCTATGCCTTACAGTATGTTCAATTCTAGGTGCTCATGCTACACTCCTAATGATTAGAAAAATTCAGATTTATGTCATGTATGTCCTCAGTTCAAACCTCTCTGGCGAATTTATGTCATTGATTCTTTATTTCTCAGGCCTTAGTTGATTGTCAAAGTTATTCTTTTATGTTTTAGGTCCTTATGCTCTAATCTTTCAGTGACCTCTCCTTATGTCATGATTAGTTAAAATTCTATATATATTTTCTTGGGGTATTGCATGGAAGTTTTAAGGATAGAGGTTTAGAGAATATGAGAAAGATGTTTTTGTGGTTGTTTTCCTATAAGTTCATGTGTGGTTATTAAGATAAGGTTGAATGTCATGTTAGTGTACAAGTGAAGTGTATAGTTGAGTATAAGCTTTCAGTATGAATCATTCTGTATAGCCAGTAATTCAGTTTAGCGATCAGGTAGACAAGTTCCTATGGTTTTCCATCTTTCCTATTTATGAGGTAATTCACGTCCATGAAAATTTTGAATTCATCGCAGTTTACGCATATGCATCAGTTTCAAATTCCATATATTCAGTCATGATTCAGTCCATAAGCATCCCAAGCATCATCTAGGTCTTTACTTAGTATTTCATCCAAGTCAGTATCATTCGGGGGACAAAGTATCCCAAGGGGGAGATGTAATACCCCGAGTATTAATGTACAAAACCTTTCATCTTTTCTTCATGAAACAAGATCCATCTTGAAGTAATGGTTACTCATAAATTGACTCTCTCTTTTCTATCTCAGCCTTATGACCATTATCATGTCATTACATGTATTCATGAAATCAGTCAGTACATGTATTATGCTCAGACTCAATTATGAAATAATGTTCCAAGTAATGCATTCAAAATATGATCTCATTTACCTTCGTATAGTACTCTCAGTCTAACCAGTCTCATTCGAGGATGAATGTTCCCAAAGGGGAGATAATATAAGACCCCACATTTTTGGGCTAGTCTTTGAACTGTATTCCTACATGCCTAAGCTATAATCTAAATGATTCCCATGTGAATATAAGTTTTATGATCTTTATCCTCGTGTTTGTTGTGATTTCGAGGTGAAAAATGTCCATAAGAATGACTTAGAACAAAGTTGAGCTAAGATTATTTGATTCGTCCAAAATTTGGTATTCGATTCTACAAAGGTCTACTTTAAACGTGTATAAATTTTGATATACGTGGAATTTTTTAGATCAAGACCCACCAAATTGTAGATAATTGAATCAACTTTCCAACTATACTAATTTCGCCTAAATTAGATACCCGAGCAAAAAGTTACAGCCATTTTCATGAGAGATAGTAAGCTGAGGCGATATGCCCGCACTACACGGGTTATTGCACCGGAATAGATGAGGCGCCGCGGGATCTACTCCCCTGGGATAAAGGGGGCAGTGCCTTTTCCATGCTTCAACTATTTTAAACTCCTTAAGGGTCAAGGGTCACTTTGGTCCTTTCTCCTCAACCCCCAAACGTCCAAAGGACAATTTAAAGCATCCAATAGGGCATTATTTGCCAATCTTCTTCAAGAATTGCTCTCAAGAAACCCTCATACTTTCCCATGAACAAGATTCAAGCTTTTTCTCTCAAGAATACAAGGATTGAAGTTTCAAATTCATGATCTTTTCAATAATCCATCGAATTAAGGTATGTGGGAGTTCATCTATGGGTCCCCTTTCACCATGGAGCCCAAAAAACCCTTTTCTTTTAATTAAAGAATGAACTTTTATCATTATGATATTTTATAAGCTCAAGAAGATTGAATTTCATATTTCCATAGTGATTTAAATTAAATTCAGCCTATGTATGATCCCATGCAAGATTTGATTTTCTCATGCGATGAATTTTGTTTCCCATGTCATACTCAAGTAAATTTCAAGTTGTTGAATTGAATGCTCATGTTTAGAATATCCCCATGGTCAGGTTTGCTTGACCAAGTGTATAGACTTTCAGTTGTTCATCTATACAGTTTACAATCTTTTAGATTTCAGACTTATTTCAGATTACAGATTTATGCTTGATCTTATATTCTCATAAATTACAGTTTTCATGCATTCATGTTCAGTTATCTCATGTTGTTCAGGTAGTCCTTACCTTATATGCATAGTTCTCCACAGTTTCAGTCCAGTTGTTCAGACTAAGTACAGTTCAGTCTTACATGACCAGTATTCAGTTATCATCCATTCAGTGCATCAAATAAGCTTAGTATATTTTATGCCAATCTTCATCACGTAGTTTCAGACCCAGTATTCATACAGTAGCCATGATTTATGATTTTTCCAGCTTCAATTCTGCTTATATTCTAAAAAGGAAAGTTTAAAGAAACTAAGTATAGTGATTCACCGGCTTATCAGATTATGGTTGTTACTCATGTTTTAAGATATTTCAGCTTTCATTTTATTTCAGTCTCTTGGTGAATCTACTTACACCTAGTCATGCATGTTTTAAGATTACGTATGAAATTAGTTTTACTTATTGCATTCACCCCTGCATACTCAGTACATTCCAGAAGTACTGATTCACATATATGTCTATGTGCTACATTCTCTCATAATGTAGGTACCAGTTATAGCCTACGCATCATGATCAGACAGTTGCAGTTTCCAGCTAGCAAGTGATGAGTTCTCTTATTTTGAAAACTCTAGACAGTTTTAGGTCATGTACAGTTCATTTATTTTTTTCATATGTATTGATTAGTGGTAGTTGGAGGTATGTCCTAACTATTTATAGTCAGAATAGTAGAGGCTTCATAGATTTCAGTCAGAGTCAGTTATGTAATTTCAGTTTCTTCCTTCAGATTTATAAGATTGTAAAACTTTATTAGTTACATACTATTTCAGATTTTCAGTATGATTATGTTTCCGCACAGCAGAACTTGTTATTTAATATATTATAATTCAGTTGCTTAATAGTATTCTAGTTCATGGGTTAGCTTGGGATCACTTGTGGTTCCAAGCACCGTGTGGAGTCCAGGGTGTACTCTCAGGGCGTTACATTATCTCCACCAGATATAGCCAACACAATTCAGTAAAAGTAGCAAGCAACTTTATCAGATTTTCCTACAATTAAAGGTGAAGAAACCATATAATAGAACACACATCAAAGCTGAAAATATACCCATCAAATCATTTTAATCACATAACCAAAATCGGGGGATAATTTTAGAGAGACTACAAAAAACTTACAAGAAACCTTTTAGGAAGCCACTTGATTTTTTTCGTTGTTGTTTTTCAAGAAAATATTAGCAAAAAGATACCAAAATGTGCAAAATAAAAGAGAAATAATGTTAATGCAGAGACCACTAAAGCAAAAGATAAATCCTTTACCTTTACCAGATATAGCCATACATGTAAATGCTTGTAAGAACAAGAAAAACACAATTCAGTTTAAATAAAAAATAGCAGGCAATTTTATAAGATTTTTCCACAATCAAAGCTGAAAACTCCATACAACATAACACTCAAGAAAGTTGAAAAAATACCTAATAAATTATTTTGACCGCAGAATCAAAAAAGGAAACAACTTGAAGAGATTACAAAGAACTTGGTTCGACCCATCTGATCTTTTTGGTGTTATTTCAAGAAAATATGAGCACAAAAAGAAAAGATGTAAAGACCAAAATGTTCAAATAAAAGAGAAATAATGGTAATTCATAGACCAATACAATTAAAAGATAAATTCTTTATCACCATCGAGATATAGTAAGAACAACAAAACATAATTCAGCAAAAAAACAGACAAGTTTATAACATTTTTCCACAATCCATATAACATAACACACAACAAAGTTGCTATAAAAATAAATCGACAGTAGAGAGACAATATGATGCTTGCTTCCTTAACAAAATATAGCCAAAAGGTCATAATCGAAATATTCTAGTGCGCACTATTTTGAAAAGCATAGAATATCACCTCTCGGTGTACAAAGGTAATCAACACCAAAAGTATTAGGGCAGAATACAAAATCATCCGCATGAGTGCATCATAAAGTACACGACTGAATTAGATTTTTCTATGGCCAGCAAGAGATCAATAGAATTTTAGATTTTTACTGAAGTACCTTTTTTGATAGAATACTAGTTACAAATTCGATTGACAATTGACAAGCTGAATTTGGCATATCTACACCACCCATAATAAATTAGCCAAATCAGCAAAACTCAGATAAATAGACAGGTAATCAATATTGTTTTCATGGAGAAAAATTAAAATTCACTTGACAAAACGAAACTAGTACAAAAAAGGTCAACATGAAATTATGAAAGTAGTTTCAAACTTGAAAGTAGCATGAAGAGTTTAAAAAACACCATTTATAGCCTCCGACAGCAAAAGTATCATAGTATATATATAGTTTCTTTATATTCAACCTAGAGAAGTTATCTATCTACTAAGGAAACTTGAAGATTGAGGATCCTCTGGTGGCTGGTTTTTCACATTTTCTGGTTATATATGAACATGCCTCACTTTTCAACGTGTGTAAGCTGAAGTTTGCAGATGAAATTGGAATTACGTTATCATGAATAGGCGAAAGTTGTAGCCTTTACTAAGGGTAAGTCCAGTATCGGCAAGACCCAAATCTACTCCAAGACTGAAGCCCCCTCTCCACCTTGAATTCCACTTTCGTTGAACAACATTTGGGGGAATTTCCTCCATTGATACCGCTCGTATTGCCTCAATTTTTAAAGTTAATAGGAGAGAGCAAAAACTCTACCTTAATTGGACACCCATAATAGCCAAACTTTTAGAATTTTTGAAGTCGGTTTTTTTTGGGGGCAAAATGATATATGTTTGTGAGATATGCTTATTTGAGGGATATATTTACTTTATTTTTTATTTTTTGGCCAATTAAAAATTGAAGCAATACAAGGGAAAGGTAAAGATTTTAGTGAAAAATTTAAGCCACACTTTTAAAGTGTTGTCCTTAAAATTATAAAAAGACACGCTAAAAGTGTATTTAAATATGTAAATAAGCATTGCCAATTAGATCATGATTTGGTAACGCTTATAAAGTGTGGCCTATATCATTATAAATCACACTTTCAAAGTGTTGTTAAAAATAATATGGTCAAAAGCTAAAAACTAAGGTTATGCCTCAAAAGTGTAACCAAATATATTTTAGGCCACATTTTGTAAGTGTGGTCCAGATTTAGTGTTGTTGAAAAACAGAAAAGTTGTAGTGTACTACATAGAAAGGCGAGTGAGCAGGCAACTGACAGTTGTCATGCCTGCTTCCAGCTTGCCTGTTTCTAGTCAAGAGTATTTTTGTAATTTCATATTTTTTTTATTTTAATTTAGTTATTTTCTTTTTCTTTTTAATCTGTTATATATTTGAAAATTGCGTAAAGTATTATAAATTATAATTAACAATTTAAATTTTATTTCAACACACATAAACAATTTTGATTGACTCAAAATTTTATCAGTGCAAAATTGAGATATAGGAAGTTATACATTATTTTAAAATATCGTGAAAAGTAATATAAATCACAATAATTAACAACTTAAAATATTTGAAGGTTGTATACAAAATTGGTTTGACTTTTCAAATTCTATCAATGTCATATAAATTGAAAAATTAGAAACTTAAAATATCTAAAAACTATATAACAAATTTAGTATAGTTCAAGTCTTGAAAACAATCTCTGGCAAAAATGCACAGCAAGACTGTGTACAATACACCCTTATGGTGGGGCTCTTTTTCGAACCCTGTGCATAGAGGGAGCTTTAGTGCACCAGGCTATCTCTTTTATATGGTCAAATATATCGATAAACACCTCAACTTGACACGATCTTTAACTTTGCCACCTTAAGTGAATTGTGTTCATTTTAAGCACCTAAACCAGCTACAAACTGTATCATTATGGCACCTTTTTGCATCAGATCTGGTGCATGAGGTGCACTCGCGCCGACGTGGATTAAACAAATATTTAATTTATGTCAACTCATTTTAAATCGCCATATCATTATATACATCCATAATTTTTTTAAAAGATCAAAATCATCTTCCCCACTCAATCCATCTTCTTTAACCTCCATTAATGGAGGTTGAATTTTTTATTTCCTTTATGAGGTTTTTTAACTAAGGTATTTGCATACCCACAAATTGAAACTAGTTCAAGAAAACACATCTCTTTCAGTCATTCTATCAAAAACTTTGTAAGCATCCTACATAATATTGAAAACTGCATACATATTAATCAATAAATTAGCCACAAATAAATTCGACTCACTCATTCCTCACCAACAATCCGTGAACAATTCTTTCATGAATAACTGATCTTTGATGTGCACAAGACAAAACAATGAAAGTGAAGGTATACTCATCGGGAAGAACCCGAATGAGGTGGTCTAAATTCAAGAATTGGCGAAAAAGATAAAAACTTTTGAAAAAAAAATAAAAAAATTTAGAAATTAGAAAATTAATTAACAAAAGAAAACATGGGGTACTGTAGGGAGTTGAAGAGGTTTGGTGCTTAATCTTATAAACCAAATTTTAGTTTAATAATATTCTTTAAGAGTTAATTATTATATTGATACAATATATTACTCTTTGTGTTTGAATTAGTAACTCAATTTTATTAATTTTATTAATTTTATTGGGTAGATATAGTTTTAGACAAATTTTTATTTTCTTCATTTTTTAGATTATATTATTAGAAGTGATATAGAAAAAACATTCAAATAAATTATTTTCTACGAAATAGAGGAGGTTTGGAAGTACCGTCAAAGGAGTTTGAGCTTGAAAAATGGTAGAAGATGGTGGAATAAAAAAATTGGAAAGAAGACAAAATTAAATTAAAAAATGGGTTAAAATAACATTGTCACGCTCCTAAAAGCGAGTGTTCTACACGCACTTTGCCATGTTAGCGCAAGGTGCCAAAGTGACATAGTTTATGACTATTTAGGTGCTTAAAATGGACACCGGCTACTTAAGGTATCAAAGTGAAAGATCATGTCAAGTTGAGGTTTCTATTGATATGTTTGGCCTTTTTATTTAACAAATTTGATTGACTTTCTCAAATATTTTATCAGTGCTACATAAACTGAGACAGAAAAAATAGCATATAGTATTTAAAAATTATGTAAAAGTACTATAAATCAATAATTAACAACTTAAAGAATTTAAATATTATACAAGAAAAAAACTGGTTAAATTTTTCAAATTTCATCTGTATTACATAAATTGGGATTAAAAAAAGTAACATACATTGGGCTCGTGCTGCATGGACTCCTATATCTAGTTATTTTATAGAAAAAATAACATAAACATACACCTTAACTTATCATATTTGCACAAATCTCCATTCTTACAAAGTAATTACAAAAACTTTGTTCCAAATAATTATGTATCTTCGTTGGATGCGTCAAGAGCTAATTATGTATGTCGACAGTCAAAATTGAAAAAAAAATATCGGAAGCTAATTATGTATCTTCGCTGAATGTATTATGTATCTTGACAGATTCAAAATCAAAAAACGTATATCGGAAGCTAATTATGTATCTTTACAAAGCAAAAAATGTATCTTTATTGAATATATCGGGAGTTAATTATATATCTCGAAAGATTCAAAATTAAAATTTTAATAATTATGTAAAATATCAAAATTTTCTGTTATTAAATTTCAAACTATCAAAATTTTTGTTGTTTTTCCTATTTTATAACTACTCTGCTAGCCATGTGATAATATAATCAAATACTGTTTTTTTTTCTTTTAATTTCCCTGCTGATTAAGTAGCCCGGTAGTATAGTACTAGTAGTATAGTAGTATGACATAAAATGTTGGGGAGCTAGGTAGCAGGTTAGCACTTCCTGGTGTTAAATAGTTGGCAGGTTTATATTTTAAGAAAAAATTAATTTGGAGCGTGTTTGATTAATATATAATATTAATTTTTTAATATTATTTATTTATATGTTTTTTAATTGTAGAATAATTAACATTAAGGGTAGAGTTGAAAAAAATAATTAATAATCTCTTATTTTTAAAATTAATAATTATTTTAAAATTAATATCTTTAATAAACATGTCAACTATTTTAAAATAAAGAATTATTTTGCATTTTACCTCTCTCATATTAAATGCTGAAGTTGAATAATTTTGTCTGAATATGTAGGCCCTTGTTGATTTTGTAGCAGGATGCATGCTTCCACCTTACCCCTTTTTCTGCAACAGTATGGCCTACCATGAGCTTCAAAGTTCGCCTGCTTTTCTTTTAAATCTTTTGGTACAGCAATAATCAACTGATTGGAGAAATAAAGATTTTATTGTAAGAACATAACCGTTCTTCAACTACTTAACTGAAAATGGAATTAAATATAGGGTGTGTTTGGTATAAAGAAAAATGTTTCTTAAAACATATTTTCTTAGAAAACTGGTGGGCTTCTTTTATATTTTTTAGGAAAAAGGACACTTTATAGTACTTTTTAAAATAAATAGCGTAAGTTTGAAAAATTTTCAAATAGTGATCAGTCGGATATAATATTTTCACTTTTTGGCCTACGTAGTCCATATACAGTTCATATACAATACTGATACAGTTTATATACAATATTGATACAGTATTCAACTTGGGCAATTCATCTCTTTTAAAAATATTTCAATATTTTTTTACTATAAATTTTTTAACTGATCTAATATTCTTTTTTATTATTATTTAAAAATAATAATTAAATTATATAGAAACGATATAATTGTTAAATAGAATATGTATCCATATAAGATATATGTATAGAAATTGTATAGTTCTATCAAATATTTATATATATAAAATATATAAAAAAAATATATAGAAAGTTTATGAAAATTATATAATTTTTGTATAAAACGTGTAAAAAAAATGTACAGCTATTGTATAAATTATGTATCAAAACTGTATAATTTTTATATAGAATATTTATATGTATAAGATTTGTGTAGAAATTGTAAAGAAGGTGTGTAGAAACGGTATAGAACAAGTCAGTAAATTGAAATGACTAGAACGTGAAATTTAAATTTCATGGTCATTTTCATGGAAATAGTTTAATTTGGAGTGTTGTTTCTATCCTTTCCTCTATTGTTAAGGAAAAATTACAAAAAATGACAAACTTAAAATCATAATTACAATAAATAGAAACACTTTCACAAAATTACATTTTTTTAGCAAAAATAATATTTTTTGCCCATAAATTTCAAACACGCGTGTTTCACTATCCCTCTCCTATTTTCACTCCATTACTTTACCTCTCTCCTATTTCAATCCATTACTTTACGTCGCTCCAATCTTACCGTATTTTTTTTTAAAATTGAGCTTAGTTTTCGAATTTCATTCCAATTTTGTACCTGCTTATCACGTTTTTTTTTACATTGTTGATAAATATCATGTTCCATCAAATAAGGTAACTATCAAATTACAGTTATTGCATGTTATCTCTTCTACATATTTTATAAATTTTGTATCTTTTATACTTTTTTTGTTCAACATTGTTCTTGCGATTTTTATTTAGGGTTTTGTTATTTTCTTGTTGTAAGATTGTGGAGGATTAACACAAGATGAAGATCTCAAATTTGTTTCTACGCCTATTCAGTTGAAGAAAGCTGTGAGCATAGAAGAGGTGCGATCGAAGCATCATAATAATCTGGAGAAGATTGCGAAAATTATGAAACAAAAAGGATTGAGAAAACCACCATCTCCAAATCCCTCAAAAATGCAAAGATCTAAGAAAAAGAAAAAGTCAAAGGAAATGGGAGAATCAAGTAAAATTTCAAGTCCTATTAGTGAAAATTCTTCTAAATACGATTTCGAAGAAGATAAAGTCGAAAAGATATTTATATTTGTAATTTATTAGCTTATGGGTCATGTGTAGTATATATGTATTTTTTATATACATATGGTTATTATTGATATTTTTTTATAGGGTAACCTATATACTTTTTAGTATTTTTTAATGTTTATGATATGTATTATTTATTTATTTTTAGTTTAGTTATATGTATATATACATAGTTGTAGTAGTTATTGTTTAAGATATACATTTTTATTTTCTTGTTTTATATGAGTCACCTTTGTATTATGCAAATACATATGAAGATATATAGTATAGTTATATTTGTTACTGTTTAACATGAATATGATATATATTTCATAAATACATACAGAGTCATATTTGCATTTTTTTTATAGTAATATACATGTGGATCAGACATGTATTCTGTAAATATATATGCAGAGTTATATGTATTTTTTTTGTAATGTAATATATATTATGTAAAAGAAAACATATGCATACTATTTATTTTGTATTATATTTTTGTGAAAAGTACATGTAATATAGATTTATGTCATTATTTTGTTCTATAGGTGATGGCAAGAGTACTTCCAAGGTTTGCACCACATATAGGATGTCACACGGTCAATGATATTAAAGAACGTATTAAGGTAATGTTATCAAAGAAGCGATACACGATTTTTGTCATAAGAATATTTGTTGTGTCTACATGAGTAAGAAAAAATGTGTAGTTCAGGCGCAATAAGACAAATATATTATAAATTTTTGGGGGGCATGTGCATGTATTTGTATTTTGTATATATAAATGCATATCTATACGTATTTTTGTACGATGATGAATTTGTCTTTAAACTGTTCTATGTCATTCTAGATGGTAACATATGTATTTATTTTTATTTTTTACTATTTAAAATATGTATCATGTATTTTTTGTTTACATATATGTATATGTATATAGTTGTCCTTTTTGTTATAGAGATTTTGTGTCCTATATGTTTATATATATATATATATATATATATATATATATATATATGTAAATACATATGCGGATACATATGTGTGTTTTATACTGTAAATACATATCCAGATCTGCATGACTATGTATTTTGTATATTTTTTGAATACTAATTTAGGTGTACGCACCTTGCGCATGTACCTCACTTTAATGAGTTCAAACATTACATTACATAGGATATTTGTTTAAATAATAAAGATGAATATAATAATTAAATTTAATATCTTTTTTAGTATGTAAAGATGGAGAATTTATATAAAACCTAATCTTTACCAAAAATATTTTTAAAAGTTGATCAACATTCATCTACCATCTGTAAATTACAAAAAATTAATACAATGATAGAGACATCAAAATAATACAATTAAATTTAATCTTTACACACAAAAAAAATTTCAAAGTCGTCTGACACTCATCTATCACCTGTAAACAATAACAAAATAATACTCCACTAAAATAGAGATATCAAAATAATACAACTAAACCTAACCTTTACATAAAAAAAATTCCTCAAAGCAGACCAACATTTATCTATCACCTGTAAACTGCAACAAAATAATACGATAAAAGTGATATCAAAACAATACAATTAAACTTAAATTTTACAGACAAAAAATTTTCAAAGCCGACCGAGATTCATCTACGAACTGTAAACTACCACAAAATAACAAACTAATAGAAATGTTATGATAATACAATAAAACCTAACCTTTACCTAAAAAAGAATTTCAAAGTTGACCCACATTCATCTAGTATCTGTAAATTAAAATAAAACAATAAGATAATAAAGATATCAAACCAATACAATTATACCTGACCTTTACACAAGAAATTCTTCAAAGCAAACTGACATTCATCTACGACCTGTAAACTATAAAAAAAAATATAATAGTGATCACAAAGCTTCGATTTTGATCTAACTAATTCTTGTCTAAGCAAAAATTTTGACCATAAGAAATGATTTTGAATGAAAATAATATATATATATATATATATATATATATATATATATATATATATATATATATATAAATAAATAAATACACACATATTGAATTCTATTTTGCTGACAAATACAATGAAGAAGTTGAGGGTTAGAAAATCAAGCATCCACCATCTAGACATACTATCTAATCAAGTTAGACGAACATCAATCATATTCTAACAATAGGCAAATTGATTTGTTCTCTAGTTTAACGTACATCTCAATATTTATAGAAGTATTGCCTTAATACAGTCCTATTTTAGGAGTATTTTTCTAATTGAATAGTAAAAAAAAGAAAATATTAATTAATTCTCCTACCATATATTTTAGGAGTCCCATATATTTTAAAAAGTCTAGTAGAAAAGAAAATATTAAATAATTCTCCTACTATATATTTTAGGAGTCCCATATTTCAGGAAGTCTAGTTATTATAAGAAAAAATAATTAAATAATAAATTAAAAAATAGTGAAAAAACAGTTTTGTCTAAAGAAAAGTCTTTTAATGAAGGGCAAAAAGTTCAAATCACTTTTCTAAGGGTATTCACACTTTTAATATATTATAGATTATAGATGTGTATGTGATATACATATTTATCTTTTAAAAATAAAAGTTAGAGATAGAGAGTAAAAAAATAAAAAATAAAAAACAGAAAAAGAAAAAAATGAAAAAAAAAAGTGAAAAAGAAAAAAAAAAGAATGAGAAATAGAAATAGAACCTATAAATAAAAGTGTAAAAATAAAATTAAAAAAAAATATATATAAAAGAAATAAGAAGAAAATGAAAATAGGAAATGAAAAAAAGATATGAGAAAAGGAAAAAAAGGAAATAAAAAATAAAAGAAGAAAAATAGAAGAGAGAAAATAAAGTGGAAATAAAAAATAAAAATGAAAAAAAAATAAAAACAAAAAAAATGTTTAAAAAAAGATGAAATAAACTAACAAGAAAAAAAGCTAGAGATAATAAGAGAGTGAAAAAAGAAAAAAAAATAATGAAGTTTTATTTCAAAATTTTGAAGATCATTAAGATAATTAATTATCTTCAGATTTGAGTTTGATTTGTAAAAAGAAACCATTAGTTAAAGAAAAATATGAGAAAGGAAAAAAAACAAAAAAAAAAAGATAAAGAAAAAAAAAAGGAAGAGAAATAGAAGAGAGAAAATAAAGTAAAAAAAGAAAAAATGAAAAAAGAGAAATTAAAATAAAAAAATAAAATGATAAATGATAAAAAAAAAGATGAAAAAAAATAGTAATGATGATTTAATTTGAAATTTTGAAGATCAATAATAATCTTTCTGTTTAATTTGTAAAAGAAATCTACTAGTTTAAAAGAGTAATTTATGAAAAAAGGATCAATTGTTTTAAATAAGAAGAGTAATTTATGAAAAAAATAAATTATTGTTTTAAATAAATGGATAATTGTTCCTTCTTTAACTCAACTGATTTGAGTAAAAAAAAGACGGTAAATCTCGTTTGTATATGTATTTATATAGCAAACTTTACCTAAAATACAAAATACAACTTGCTATTATTTGTAATTATGAAATAGTTGCTATGAAACTCTTAATTATGAGTTTAAGTTTGCTACTTATGAAATTTATAATAATAATAATAATAATAATATAGGGCATTTATGTATAAACTAACAAAACATTATGAGGTTAGCACTAATAGAAAAAATAGAAAAAACGATCATAAAAAACGATCATGTGGTCGCTTTTTCTAATTATGCGACACAAAAGCGACCACAAGGTGTGGTCTCAAAAATAGTGGTTGCTTTTTTAAAAGCGATCACACGTGGTTGCTTTTTTAAAAAAAATATTTATAATTCAATATTAATTTTTTAAAGAAAAAAGATTATCAATTTTTTTAATTCAAAAAAGCAACCATCTGTGATCGCTTTTTTATATATATATTTAATTAATAACTTTATATATACAAAAGCGATCACATGTGATCGCTTTTATTAAATTAATAAAAGCTATTTTTTTAGTAGTGTTGATGGGGTGAGAAGTGGGGGTATTAAGGGTAGAGGAGTAGAATGGTCAAAGATTAAGAGTTGAGAGTGGGTGATTTGGGAAGAGAAAGTGAACCTAAAATGTTATTTATGAAATTTGTTTGTCATTATAAAAAAAAAAAAAAAGGTTTGTCGTCATTAAAAAGAGAAAAATTATTGAGCATGTGTTGAATTTGAGTTTTGATAATTGAAAATTATCTTGCACAAAAATAGGTCTCCAACAGGTCTCAATAAGGAACTAATAGTGTTTATGATTGACAAACAACTATAATAACACAATGTCCTTAACAAGTCCAAAAGAACCAAGTTCTTAGCATGATTATTGTAGGAACTGATTTGCAGAGGTTTTATACACTGAGTGAAAGAATCAAGTGCTCCACAAACGATTGGAGCTTTATTTTTTAAAAAAAGAAAAAAGATGGCATCATAGTAGAAAAATTCTTCTCACAATTTCGGAGAGATTCAAGTATAAACTTTCATCTCTAAAAGAGTCTAAAAATATCTCTATCATCTCTATTGAAGAATTAACAAGTGCTCTGCAATCACAAGAGCAAAGAAGAGCCTTCAGACAAGACAAGGCTACTGAGAGTGCCTTTTATGCACAAAAAAAAAAAAAAAAATTGCAGACATTGTAAAAAAAAAAAAAACTTGGTGAATTTTTGTTAGTGGAGACCTGATGCAATATGTGAAAATTAAAAATAAGTAGGCCATGTTATAAAAGTGTGCAAGCTTAAAAACAATTCTTAAGCACAAGCAGCAGAAGTAGAAATCGAGGTGGAGCAGCTTTTTTAAATCACAGTAACTAAAGCTAAGGCAGGGTGTTGAAAATTGATTTTAGTTGTTGCAATAATTTTTAGGAAAATAAGTTATTTAATTTAAGATGAATTTAAATTTTGAATTTTATATTAGGTTGTTTTAGTTGTTGAGAATTTTTAGGATTTTAACTTTTAAATTATGTAGATTTTTTTTAATTGTAAGTTGACTATTTAAAGATCATTTATGCTTAAGAAATCTATTGAAATCATGTAAGTCATTTAAATCCATTGAGAGTCATTTTAACCCCCTTTTTTGTTGTCTCATTTTAAAAAAATAAAATCAACAGTGGTATCAGAGCTTCATTGATCTTACGGGATCTGTGAATTCTTTCAAAATTACCATATCATTTTAATTATTTTTTTAATGAATATATCAATCAACAGTTTCTCACTGAATGCTCCAAAATTTTCACTAGCAAAAGCTATTAGATTTGATCAGTAAAAAATCATATCTTAAAGCGTGTGATCTGTGAAAATTTTTTGTGGATGATACATGATTACAATCACTCCCTACAAACTCTATCCTTGCTCAGATTAAATTTTATTCAGATAGAAAAAAATTAAAATCAACACTGTAATTCAAAATTCAATTGTGGATTCGAACTTTTCTAAAATCTTTGCTTGTGAGACAACAAATGAAGCTTGAAAAAAGCTAAAAAAAGATCAAGGAAATTACCAAGTCAAATAAATAAAAATTTTGAATTTGAAAAGAAATTTTGAATCTCTTAGGTTGCAAGAGGATGAAACTATTGTTAGTGTTCTGACAAGATTTCTTTGATTGTTAGCAAAATCAGATTGCAAGGCGAGGATTTCAAAAATGACAAAATAATTTTAAAAAAATTATTGACAATTTCAGAGAGATTCGAGTCTAAATCCTCTCTTTGAAAGAGTCTAAAAACATTTCTCCTATCTTTGTTGAAGAACCAATAAGTGTTCTTCAAGCACAAGAGAAAATAAGAACATTCAGACAAGACAATGTTACTGAGTGTGTCTTTTATGCACAAAGTAAAAAAAGATAATTATCCTTGTTAAAGACACTTCAAAATAAAAAAAAATACTTGGAGAATTTTTATTGGTGAAGACCTGATGCAATACGTGAAAATTGCAAACAAACAAGCCATGTTATAAAAGTGTGCAAGCTTAAAAACAATTCTCAAGCACAAGCATCAGAAACAGAAATCAAGGAGGAGTACCTTTTGAAATCATAATAACTAAAGCAAAGAAGGAGTGTTGAAAATTGCTTTTAATTACTGCAGTACTTTTTAGAAAAATAAGTTATTTAATTTATGATGAATTTGAGTTTTGAATTTTAGAAGGTTGTTTTAGTCTTTGATAATCTTCAGAATTTTAAATTTTAAAGAGTAAAGCATCTACTACCCCCAGAATTATGACCAAATTTGCTACGACATACTCTAACTTCACAGGAGTCCTATTACCTCCCCCCCCCCCCCCCCCCGGCCCTTCAAAATAAATTTAAGTATTTTTTGTCACCCTTTTTAGCTGATGTGGCACCTTTTTAGCTGACGTGATACCTTTAACGTGGGTCCTATTTTTATGTAATAAAGATGTCATATCAGCACAAAAGGGTGATAAAAATACGCTAAAATTGAGTTCGGGGGTAATAGGAGCCATGTGAAGTTGATGTGTGTCGTAACAACTTTGGCCATGGTTCGAGGGGGTACTGGATGCTTATCTCAATTTTAAATTATGCAAAAAAATTTATGTAAAAATTACTTATATAACGACCTGTTTACTGGTATTTACTAAAAATTTTAACTATTTTTAAAATTTCAGAAAATCCCTACATTTAGACTTGATGATACATATAACTTATGTTAGATACATCTTACAGATACATGTAATAATTAAATTAATTAGCATATTTACGGATATAACGGCTAACTAGCATTAATATAACAATTAACCTAACTAATTATGGTAAAAGCTCAATAAAATTCCATGAAAAAAGATAATTTGTTTGTTATTCCAACTTTTTAAATAAATTCTCTTCCATAATCAGTTTTCAAACTATTTGTACGACTTTTTTTTTGTTTTTCTTGATTTTGTTTTAGCTTTAGCTACCAACTCTTTTGTTGTTTTAAATTCTTGAGTTACTCTGTTATCTTCGGTGGTTGATGACGGAGGTTGTAGTAGAGTTTTCGGCTGCTCCGTTGAAGTCACTAGCGCCGGCGACCCATCAATCTAAAATTAGAACTTCACTAATTTGTTCTCCGATAAGAAATCTAATGATATTATACTGTTATTGAATTATAATCAAGTCATTCAAGATGAATTTCTCCGAGCGAGAGTTTCTTGGATAAACAAAGTTGAAAGATTTGGAGGAGTTTGTAATCAGAGTTTCTTGCTGAGGATTAAGAAGAAGGATAAACGGGGGACTCTTCGGCCCTATTTTCAGCATATTCATATAGTTTTCGATGATATTAAACAACGAAGAAGAGAACCAAAGTTGTTTATGAATAATGGGTCATCGAAAAATCCTGTAAATGGACGGTGAAAATTGATTTCTTTTACAGATCCGTCTACTTTGGATACCATAGCCATGGATCCTGATCTCAAGAATAAAGTAAAATCTGATGTGGGCAATTTTAGTCCGAGATACATATTTAGACACTAAAGATACTTTTTTCAATTTCTTCTATTCTTGTTCTCTGTTTATGTTTTTATATATCTTATTTTCTTAAGTTTTAGTGAAATAAGCATATCAAAGATACATGTTAGTAAGTTTAAAGATACATATTGTGTACGAGGATGATTTGTATGTATCTCACATTATTTTTTATTTTGATTCAATTATTTATACCAAATATACATATTCTGTAAAATAACAGATATATTTTAAGCTTTTTGTATATCTGATTTTGTGTTGTTGTGGATTTATGTATCTCATATTATTTCAAATCTGAATAATTTTAGGCTTAAATATATATTTAGACATACATGATATTTTTTTCAATATCTTGTATCTCTTATTTTCTGTTTAAGTTTTACATGTAACTCTTGTTTTTAAGTTTTAGCGAAATCAGCAGACCAAAAAGACATGTTAAAGCTTAAAAATACATATTGTGTATCTAACATAAAATTGATTATTATTTTACGTAACACTTTTGTAGTTATGTTAAGTTGGCCGAGATACATATTTGACCATGCATGATACATTTTTCATGTTCTTGTATCTCTGGTAATCTGATTATGTATAAATATGTATCTCGTGATGTTTTAGTTTCGGTGATATAAGCATACGAAAGATTATACAGTGTATGTATCTCTCATAATTTTTTGTGCACGATGGTGCAGTGTATGCATCTCTCATTATTTTTTCAGTACGTTAAAATACATCTTATTTTTTATAACAGATTATAAAGTTTTTTTTGTATGATTGCAGTTATGTCCTAAAATATCGTTCGGAGGATTGTATGGATATTTAAGACATCTTGTCGGCGGGGAACTGACCTATAGTCATATTGGTTGGATCTCAAAAATTGATGTCTCGATCTTGTTGGATCATTAAAACATGCAAACATCATTTTTAAAGAGTCCAAGCAACATAAATTGGACGTTATTCAGCTGAAAGGAGAAGAAACAATTTTTTTTTGCCTTTTACTTGTACTATACTATTTTTTGTTTGTAGATAGTTTATCTTATTTTTTCTTTTTAGATTTTACAAGTCCATCCTATTGTATATCTTCCAAATCCTCCATGAAATTCAAGGAAGCATTGTTCTATCCTCTAGCATGAAAAAACTCACTTAGAATCATAAGATGTCAAAACACTAGATGCTTTCTATATTGATACGTTCAAACTTTGGTTGATAGAGTTATTTGGTATTTGTGTTGTTGGTAAATAGCAGATATCCCAAAAAATATTCATGGTGCGTGCAAATTGACTCAAACACTACTTTCGAGTACAATACTATTTTCTTTTAAGAAAGTTTTTTTTGTTCTTCTTTTTAGTTTTTTTCAAGTCCATCATATTGTATATTCCCCAATCTTCCTTTAAATTCAAAGAAGCATTGTTTTGTGCTATAGCTTGAAAAGACTTAATAAGGATCATAAGTTGTCAGAATCTGTAAAAAAAAATTCTATTCTATAAACTTTACTACTAAAGAATTTTAATTTCTAATGAATCTTGAGTTTTCCTGCTTAGCACTTTTCCAGCATTATTTTTGTTTTACCTCTTGATTATAGAGCTTTTACAGTACGACAATTGATAATTTGCATAAGTTAGTCAAAGCAGGAGCCTATCCTTATCAACGTGCATTCAAAATTTTGAAACCGTCTTTGATCAGCTTAGAAACGAAAGTAGTTTATTTTCTGAACATAGTGAAAGTTCATAAATAAAGATACTCAATAAACATACATGAAGGTCATACCCCTCAATTCAAATAGAATTTATGCAGTAGAATATGTTAATGAAAAATTAGTTCATTTCCCTCGACATATTAAATAAATCTTTGACTATTTTCAATACAATAATTTGATTTAATACAAAGTGTCACAGAGCTATAAATCCTTGATGAAATTAGTGGATAAGACCTCATCATTACATATGGGGCAAACCTGCAAAGAAAAATATAGAGAAGTATGAGCATCAAGAAAATATATATAGGCAATAACAAAAGATACATACATTTACAATAACACAATACCAGAGATACAAAATGCTTAAATTGTATCTATTATGTTACAGAATATGTATCTTTGATATAAATAATTGAATCCAAAAAAAAATTGTGAGATACATATAACATACCCCTCATACACAATATGTATCTTTAAGCTTACTAACATGTCTCTTAAGTATGATGATTTCGCTAAAACTTAAAAACAAGAGTTACATGTAAAACTTAAACAGATAACAAGAGATACAAGATATTGAAAAAAGTATCATGTATGTCTAAATAAGTATTTAAGCCTAAAATTACTCAGATCTAAAATAACATGAGATACATAAATTCACAATAACACAAAATCAGATATACAAAAAGCTTAAAATATATGTATCTGTTATTTTATAGAATATGTATCTTTGGTATAAATAATTGAATCAAAATAAAAAATAATGTGAGATACATACAAATCACCCACGTACACAATATGTATCTTTAAACTTACTAACATGTATCTTTGATATGCTTATTTCACTAAAACTTAAAAAAATAAGAGATACATATAAAGACATAAACAGAGAACAAGAGATACAAGAAACTGAAAAAAAGTATCTTTAGTGTCTACATATGTATCTCGGCCTAAAATTGCCCACATCATATTTCACCTTGTTCTTGAGATCGGGATCCATGGCTATGGTATCCAAAGTAGACGGATATGTAAAAAGGAATCGATCTCCACCTTCCATTTACAGGATTTTCCGACGACTCATGATTCATAAATAACTTCGGTTCTCTTCTTCGTTGTTCAATATCATCAAAAACTGTATGAATATACTGAAGATAGGGTAGAAGAGTCCTCCTTTTATCCTTCTTCTTAATCCTCTGCAAGAAACTCCGATTACAAACTCCTCCAAATCTTTCAACTTTGTTTATCCAAGAAACTTTAGCTCCGAGAAACTCATCTTGAATGACCTGATTATCATCCAATAACAATATAATATTATTAGATTTCTTATCGGAGAACAAATTAGTGTAATTCGAATCTTCGATTGATGGCAACACATTGACATAAAGAAAAACTCTCTTGTAAAACTGATTTTCTTGTCCATTTTCGTTCAGTTCGGCAACTTTAAGGTACTGATGAACATGAATTTTATCGTCAACCCAATTTACCCATTTTCGTAGCATGAAAATCAACGTTATTTTGTATAAGATAAATCTAAGAAGAAATAAAAAGCAAGGGACCAAGAATAATAGAAAAAGTATATTTACAACCCACATGGTGGAGGAAAAAATGGGATTGAAACTGGTTCCTGGATTAATGGCGTAGGAGGAGAAACCGTTCTTAATTTCGTAAAGTAAGGGCGTAGGATGAGGGGACCTTCAACATGTATCTCAACTTTTAGTAAAAATAGTAAATGTTGGGATATATGTAATATTTTTAAAGTGGAAGGATTTTTAGTAGTTTTGAAACTTAAGTTAATTTTTCCTTTTTTTTAATTGCATGTTGGTTATTTAAAGCCCATCTATGCTTCAGAAATCTATTGAAAGCTTGAAAGTCATTTCAATCCATTGAGAGCCATTTTAACCCTTTTTTTTGTTGCTCCAGGAGCTAATTGCTAATTAGTGGTTACAAAATAGATTGCAGATGCAAGAAGAGTTATTCCTTGAAGAATTGGATTTGCCGCTGTAAGGATGGATCAAGGAACAAGAATTTAACATGAAAACATTATCATATTTGCACAACAGAAAAGAGAGTTGAAATTAAGAGAGAACGTGTGAAGGTTAAAATAAATAAGAAACCAAGATAAATAGGTTTTGGAACATGAAAGTAAGAGTATTTCGGTCATCAACTCTCCTAAAGCACCATACTGACGTTATTATCTTGAATAATATTCACATATATTGAGATTTATTCTTGCAAATACTAGTGAACTTATTCTAAAGGAAGTTGTTGCTTTAGTTCTCAAGTTATTAGGTTGATTCCTGTGTTTGTGAATTGTAACATATTTACTTTATTATATAATTTTGTAATAGGTGTTTGTTAATTTAGTTGTAAAGGTTATCATGACTAAAGAAGAGTATTAAAGGGGGTAGGTACGATTAGGGGAAATTGTAAAGGAAAAGGTATTAATGTGTAGTTTTTTTTTTAATTATAGAGTAATAATAAGTAATATAAAATTGCTTGTATTACATTTCAAATTTTAATTCTTATTAGGTGACTGACAAGTTCTTCAGTCCATTAGGTGGCAGCTAAAATAACAATTTTGATTATCAAACATGATAAAATTAGAAGAAGAAAAAAACATGTTTTCATAGTACTAAACACAATCAGAGTATAAAAAATTGGTCAAGATCAGTATCGCGTAAAATTTAACTTTCAGTACTCACAAAACTTCTGATTTTTCTAGTAAAATTTAGGTCCAAACATAATTTCAAGATTAAAAATTATTTCTTAACACAATTTTAAAACGTAGTTTTCAAGTTTTAACTAAAATTTATGATCAAATTCTAGCATAAAGTTCCACTTACATGAATAAAAAACTCAAATACTTGACAAACTTGGTGTCAAGGTGGCTCATATAATTATTCATAGCGGGCTATCCTCTTGTCTTCTATGTACTAGTGAATTAGACCGCGTTTTACACGGTAAAAGAAAATTAAGTAAACTGATAAAATGACACTTTTATAAGATTAGAAATTAGTAAATAACTATATCCAAGTGTACCAACTATATTGATTGGATATCTACATGAACATCGCACATTACTTTTTCATCCTTCATACAGAGAACTTTTTAAGATTACCTTTAATATGAAACAGTATTAAGACTATCGTAAAGTCTTATATATATATATTATTTGTACACGAGTAGTTATATTATTTATTAGTAAATATAATTAGAAACGATCATTTTCACCAATATGAATAAATTACTCTCATTCTAAATTTAATTTAATATTATATTATTTATTATTAGACGAGAATCTAAACAAATGAAATTTCACTTGTACTTTCTTTGCCCTTTAATTTCTTCGCTCAATTAAACGTCGCAATTATTATACTATGCATAAAGCCATAAATTGATTTGAGATTTAAAATTTGAAACTTATGGTTCTTATCGTTATCTCAAGTTAATATTATAATAATAATAATTAGATTCAAGTTAAATATTTAATGAATAATTATTTAGTAAAAGCAAAAGCTACAAAATTCACATGAACCCATAATCAATAGAGTAATTAAAATCTACAAAGTCATTCTTTACCTTGTCAATATTTAAAATCAAGGTATGACACATAAGTAAAAAGGAAAGAAAAACAGTGAAAGTAATTTTTTATGGAATTACAAATTTTATGTTGGCGAATTCAATAACATTCCACAAAAAGTCACTCATTACTTAATAGGATTGTAGGGTATTCGTAATACGCAATGGAAAATAAAAAGCAATCTAGACAGATTTATTTGCGTTTAAAATTTATTATCATATAACTGAAGAGGTTTCAAGACAAGCCTGATGATCATAGTCGTAATTCATAATTTCTTCAAAAAAATCAATGTGTATTCACACTGAGACTGATCTTTGCTATCAACTTCTTGATCAATGAAACTCGTGAATAAATTGGATTATGAATATTGTGTTGAAACTTTTTCAAAAATCTCAACCCACAATTAATGAAACAAGAAATACTTTTCTTGTCAATTATATTTTCTCTCTTGATTTAGTATTGAACTACACTTTCAATAAGTGTTATTCATATAACAACTTTTCTCATAGTGAAAACCGTTTTGATGATGAAAATCTTTCTCAAAGTGAAAACCCTTTTTCATAATAAAAACTTTTTTTATAATGAAAATCTTTTTTACTTTTCATAAACTTGTGTTATAATGAAAATCCTTTTTCCATTCAAAACCTGTTCAATGGAATTCTCCCATCACCCTTTATACAGTATCACCTATAAACTTTGGCTAAGATAACACTTTGCTTGAGGTAAAATTTAATTCCATAATTAAATTTTAAAAAAAAAATTCTATGGAAAATTTAGCTCCAATTCTTAATTGGAATAGCAACAATTTCGTTGCAAAAGTCCATGAGAGTTTCCCCGAGCAAATATGTCCATTGGGACATTCCGTAATTAAAAATTAGCAAACCAATTCCAAATTGGATTGCATGCAGCACGTGAAATTACTCTCCAGTTCTAAATTGGACTTCATGTTGCACGCAAGTGCTAATTCAATTTCAAATGGAATTCAATTCACAATTTTCTATATTATTTATAATAATTTAGCCGCACGTGTTCTACACGTGTATTTTTTTATTATTTAAAGTTAGATGATTTTATCTATTATGAAATTTTTTAATAAAGTGCAAAAAGTTCAAAACATATATTTTATTGTAAGCACATATATATTTTACCACCAGAAGTTTCAAGTGGTTAATGGATTGTTACTTTTGTATTTGTGATGCAGTACCTATTTTTTTTTGCTGCTAGAGGCTAAGAGAGACGCATTGATTTGAACAATATTTGTAGTACGACTATTTTTTTACATATTTAAAATCTTTCTTTATTTTTAAAGTTAAATCTTTAGAAAATCTTTGATTACTTACTTAAAACTTTTACAAATTTGGTATTTCTTATATTTTTCTTATTCTAATACTTTCATATTGATTTTTAGATTTTTCAAATCTTCTTAGAATTCTTAAACTAATGAAAAATATATTAATTGTCACTAATTCTGATAACTTCTAATAGGAAAGTGTTTACTATAATTATTTAATTGATTTTCAAACTCTTAAATATTAGAAAAATGATGAAAAGACGATTTTGTCTAAAGCATAGACTTTTAATGAAGGACAAAAAGTCAAATAATATTTTTACGACCCTTCACACTTTTAATATATTATAGATTATAGATATAGATACAACAACAACAACAACAACACCCAGTATGTTCCTACATAGTGGGGTCTGGAGAAGGTAAAATGTACGCAGTCCATACCACTACGTAGATATTATAGATATAGATATAGATAAATATAAATATAAATATAAATATAAATGTAAATATAAATACATATCAAACAGCCATGGTGGGTTGGTGACAACTTATATGCTACTATCATTCTCTTGCCATAAAAGTTAATTACCAAAAATAAAAATATATGCTAGTGTCATTTCATTACGTAATGTTGAAGTAAATTTGATAAAACAATTAAGGTGAAGTGTAAAATATTAAAACAATTGCTCACATACACAACATACATATAGAGTCTGTGAAACAACAAAATTAGGAGTCCTTTCTCCACGTAGAATCTGCATGCACTATTGATAATATTTTCTTTAATTTCTTACTATATATTTTAGGACTTTAAAATTATAAATAAGTTAATTTTAAATTATTAATTACATATGAGTCATTAAAAACAAAAATCACAAAATATATATCAATTAATATTTATCTATCAAAAATACGTGATTAATTATTAACTTATCAATTAACAGTTATCTATCAAGAATGGATCATAATTTATTTATCGTAAACATAAAAAATATACTTAAATTTTTAAAAACTTAAAAATCACAAACAATTTACTTTCTTAATCATAGATACTATCAAGATTTCATTGAATAAGAAAATTCTATACATAAACTTATTTTTTCCCTACCTACGTTACGTTTTGAAACTTGTAAAAATAAAGACAAAAGAAAGAAGTAAGTGAACTGAAAATCAAATAAAGAAAGACAAAGAGGATGATGACAATGAATGCAATAATATGACTATAAGAAGAAAACTAAAAATATAATAAGTCAATATTTATGTTTCTTGTAAAATTTGATTGAAAATATTACTTAAATAGAGTTGTAATTTTTTTTTTTATATAAGGTGAAATTTTAATTGATTTAGAAGTATTAAATATTATAATTTCTAATCTAGATGAAGTAAGGACTTTAATTAATTTTGAAAATCTAAATAATATATAATTGGCTTATTTTAAAAAAAAAAAATAGTCCCAACCTCAATAATGTATAATATTAACTTATTTAAAAACAATAATCCCAAACCAACTTTGATTTTTTGAAAAAAGTTCAAAAAAGAAGACACACAAAGCAGTTTTGTAAAATAAGTAAGCAAAAACAATATCCATCACAAATAGTAGTTAGTAACACGTACTATACTAATATTTAGACAACTTTGCAAAATTAAATTTTAGTTGATTTTAAACTATTACTTTTCTAAGCATTTTCATACTTTTAATTATTGTAGATAGATGTAAATATAAATGTTGATTTATAGATTTTTTAAATCTTCTTAAAATCAAATTTAGTTGATTTAGACTTCTTAAAATAATGAAAAAAATATTAGTTGTCATTAATTATTGTAACTTCTAATAAGGAAAGGTTTTATCATAAATATATTTAATTAACTTTCAACTTTTAAATATTAGGAAAAAAATAGTAAAAGACAATTTTATCTAAAACAGAGACTTTTAATGGAGGACAAAAAGTTCAAAAAACATTTCTAAGGCCTTTTTCACTTTTAATATATTATAGATATAGATTATAGATATAGATATAGATATAGATTATAGATATAGATATGGATATAGATATACATATAGATTATAGATACTAAAAATAAATAAATATTAAATATATATCATATATATGTATTTTAGTCAAGAGATATAATTTAATTTTCTATTGTATATAGAATAATTCAATTTATGCAGAATATTAATTATATTTTTCATATTCGGCAAAGAACATAACAATATTCTGCTTGGACTAATAATTGATTTATTTGATTAATTAAATTCTTTACTTTAATATCAAACAATAAAATAATTAATTCATTAACAAAGATCAGAATATTCATTAGTGTGGGGCGGCATAGGTTCAAAACTGAGCCGGTAGTAAATTGATCATATCAATATACTAATCAAGGTTAGTGTCTAGCAACACTTCTTTACGACCGAATAGCCTAAAGTACACAATTTACTCTCAAGAACCCGTAGAAGAATGATATAGTATATTCTTCTGTCCTTATAGCCCCGGATCACCCTAGGATATGATCGAACTGTGAAATTTCAATAGGTGATCAACTATGTGTACACGTCAGATTATATTTGACTGTTGAATGACCTAAGAAACTATTTTCTTCTTTTATTCAATTGCCTTGGCCAAGGTCTTGATTAGTCGTTTATACTACGTGACAACATAGAGCTTAAACTTTTTACCAAGAGTTGACAGATTCCATCTTGCATCAATCATTCTACAAGCATTTACTCATACCCAACATCCTTTCAATCATATCTGTATGGACATGGGGGTTCGGTATCAAAGTATAATAAGAAAACTTATAAATTACTATGATGATCTCATCTCAAAGAAAACTCTTACATCTCATTCTTCAAGATGATATCCTAGTGACAATTTATGATAATTTAACGATTAAGAATTATCCGGTGAGTCTGTTCAATGACCGTATCTCCATATACATCGTCTATGCATGCAAGTTAGTTAATGAGATCAAGAATCTTATCACATTAATCAAATAATTTAATATAACTATAAAAAAGAAAATTATTCTGCAAATTAAACTGCTACCAGCTTTTTCAAGTCCATGTATCATCTATGCCTCCATCTACTTTTATAATTGATAAAATATGTTGAATAATCTCATATTTGAGTGAAATATGCAAGTTCATACATTTAGGACCAGTAATACTAAGAAAAGAAACGACTCTTTATACCCCACAAAAAGAACTTACACACAAAAATAAACTCTTCGATGTAACATACGGATTTACATTTTGTTTAACATGAAAGTCCTAGTGGGCAAAAAAAATCTTTATTCTTATCCAAGATCAATTTTTTGTTTTTTTACATAGAAAAACATATCAAACATAATCTTTGGTGTAACATTTGAATTTACACCTTGACTTATTACCTTAAGGACCGTATGAGTGGGGGGGGGGGGGGGGGGAACCGGGATCTTTAAAAAATAACAGCATTTTGCTATAAAACCCACCTTTTATAGCCACATTTTACATAATTACCATTTATAGCCGTTGTATTCGATTTATGTCCGCTGTATTCGGTTTTACAGATAGTATGTATTCATATAAAATATTAATACAGTTCCTAATTAGTCGCGCTAAAAATGAAGTTCAATATTTTTTAAAAGAAAAAAATCTCAATCACGCTTATTTTGTTGAACTGAATATTTTCTTACCTAACACTACCATTATCTTTTTTTATATTTCTTTATTTTTTGTGTTTTTTTCGTTTTTTCATCTTCTTTTTTCTATTTTTTCCTACTTTTTTTTTTGTTTCTTTCTTTTTGTTTTTTTTTTCTTTTTCTTTTTTTCTCTCTTTAATCTCTAACTTCTATTTCTCTTTCTTCTTTTCTTTTCTTCTTTGTTTTTTTTTTTTAATTTTTTTTGTACTTATTTTCTTTATTATTTTTTTAGTTCTATTTTATATTGTTTGTATTTTCGAAAAATATGACTAGTCGAGCACAAGTCATGGATGATAACGTAAATACCACAATTGTTTATCATATTTGAAGTCATGGATGATAACGTAAATACCACAATTGTTTATCATATTTGTAGTCACACCGCCATTTATATTTTTGTATTTATTGATACACTGTATTTGTATTTATATTTTAAAGTTTGTACTTCTATTTATATTTTATAGTTCGTATTTGTATTTAATAGTTCGCACTTGTATTTGTATTTGTTAGTTTGCGCCATCTTTATATTTTATATAATTCACACTTGTATTTTAAAGAACTATTTTGTATTTGTATTTTATAATTGATTGTATATTATATTGGATTATATTTATATTATGGTTTTATTGTGTTTGTATATTTAGATTATATTTGGATTATACTTGTATTTTTATTCAATTTTCTTCAATACCTTTTTATTTTTAAGAAATTATTTTGTATTTGTATTTGTAAGTTGATTGCATATTGTATTTAGTCGTGACTATGTACAATTTATCATTTATATTTGTATACAAATAAGTAAGTGCATTAATTGTATTTTCGTGATTCTAAAATATATAAATATGTAATGTATCATTTGATACAAATGTACCACTTTGTATTTGTATATCAAAATTATCATTCATATTTTTAAATAAACAAATATCACTTGATACAAATACAATAGCAAACAAATGAAACAAATAATTTTACAACTAATATAAAAATTTGAGTTGTATAACTAAATACAACTAGTATCAATAAATACAAACAAGTATTCGTAGAAAGAAAATCAATCGTTCCTTTTCAATAATTAAAAATTGCAAATGATAGTTCACACTTGTATTTATATGTTATAGTTCTCATTTGTATTTGTATTTTATTTTATAGTTCACACTTGTATTTATATGATATAGTTCGCATTTGAATTTGTATTTTATAGTTCGCACTTATATTTGTATGTTATAGTTTGCATTTGTATTTATATTTTATAGTTCACACTTGTATTTGTGTTTACTAGTTCACACAAATAAAAAGGAGAGAAATTGAAAAGAAAAAATAAGGATAAAAATGAGAGAAAAAGAAGGAGAAAAAATACAAAAAAAGAAGAAGAAAAAAAAGGAGAAAAATGGATAAAAAATAAAAAGGAAAAAGAAAAAGGTGAAAAAATAAAAAATAAAGAGAAATCAACAAAAAAGGAAAAGAAAAACTGAAGAAAAAAAACTGAAAAAAAATAAAAAGGAGAGAATAATAGAAAATAGAAAAAGAGAAAAAGAGAAAAATAAAAAGGAAAAAAAGAAAAAGAAAAAAAATGAATAAAAAAGAAAAAAGTGGAAAAATAAAAAATAAAGAGAAAACAACAAAAAAAAGAAAAAAAAAAGACAGAAGAAAAAAAATTGAAAAAGGAAAAAAGAAGAAGAGAATAGTAGAAAAATAGAAAAAGAGAGAAAATACATGAGAAAAACCATGAATTGTAATTAGAAATAATTAATAGGCAAGAGGGGACTATGAATTGTAATTAATTGAAAATTAAGCTTTAAGTGGTAATAAAAGCCCAATAGAGGCTAGTCTGGGTAATTTTTCCAAAGAGGATCTTTCAAAAATAGCAGCATTTTGCTATAAAACCCACCTTCCATAGCCACATTTTACATAATTACCATTTATAACTGTTGTATTCGATTTACGCCTGTTATATTCGGTTTTACAGATAGTATGTATTCATATAAAATATGAATACAATTCCTATTTAGTCGCGCCAAAAATGAAATTCAATATTTTTAAAAAGAAAAAAATCTCAATCACACTTATTTCGTTCAACTAAATATTTTCTTGCCTAACACTACCATTGTCATTTTTTATATTTTTATATTTTTTGTGTTTTTCCCTTCTTTTTTTTTCGTTTCTTTCTTTTTATTTTTTTCTCTCTTTAATCTCTGACTTCTATTTCTCTTTCTTCTTTGATTTTTTTTGTACTTATTTTCTTTCTTATTTTTTTTTTTTTATATTTTTTATATTTTCGAAGAATATGACTAGTCGAGCACAAGTCATGGATGATAACGTAAATACCACAATTATTTATCGTATTTGTAGTCACACCGTCATTTATATTTTTGTATATATTGATACAACTGTTTTTGTATTTATATTTTAAAGTTCACAGTTGTATTTATATTTTATAGTTCACATTTGTATTTGTATTTAATAGTTCGCACTTGTATTTGTATTTGTTAGTTTGCGCCATCATTTATATTTTATATAATTCACACTTGTATTTTAAAGAATTATTTTGTATTTGTATTTTATAATTGATTGCATATTATATTGGATTATATTTATATTATGATTTTATTGTGTTTGTATATCTCGATTATATTTGGATTCTACTTGTATTTGTATTCTATTTTCTTCATTACATTTTTATTTTTAAGAAATTATTTTATATTTGTATTTGTAAGTTGATTGCATATTATATTTAGTCGTGACTATGTACAATTTATCATTTATATTTGTATACAAACAAGTAAGTGCATTAATTGTATTTTCGTGATTCTAAAATATATAAATATGTAATGTATCATTTGATACAAATGTACCGTTTTGTATTTGTATATTCAAATTATCATTCATATTTGTAAATAAACAAATATCACTTGATACAAATACAATGACAAACAAATGAAACAAATAATTTTACAAATACAATATGTATTTGTATATATTGTATTTGTCTAAAAATTTGAGTTGTATTTATTTGTATAACTAAATACAACTAGTATCAATAAATACAAACAAGTATTCGTAGAAAGAAAATCAATCGTTCCTTTTTAATAATTAAAAAATACAAATGATAGTTCACACTTGTATTTATATGTTATAGTTCTTATTTGTATTTGTATTTTATAGTTCGCACTTGTATTTGTATGTTATGGTTCACATTTATATTTATATTTTATAGTTCGCACTTATATTTACATTTACTAGTTCACACAAATGAAAAGGAGAGAAATTGAAAAGAAAAAATAAGGACAAAAATGAGAGAAAAAGAAGGAGAAAAAATACAAAAAAAAAAAAAAAAAAAAAAAAGAAGAAAAAGGAAAAGGAAAAAAAAAGAAAAAGAAAAAGGAAAAAAATGAATAAAAAATAAAAAGGTAAAAGAAAAAGGTGAAAAACAAAAAATAAAGAGAAAACAACAAAAAAGGAAAAGAAAAACTGAAGAAAAAAAAAGGAGAGAATAATAAAAAAGAGAAAAATAAAAAGGAAAAGAAAAAAGTGAAAAAATAAAAAATAAAGAGAAAGCAACAAAAAAAGGAAAAGAAAAACTGAAGAAAAAAAGGAATAAAAAGAAGAGAATAATAGAAAATTAGAAAAAGAGCAAAACTACATGAGAAAGACTTTAAATTGTAATTAGATATAATTAATAGGTAAGGGGGCTATGAATTGTAATTAGTTGAAAATTAGGCTTTAAGTGGTAATAAAAACCCAATAGTAACTAGTCTGGGTAATTTTCTCCAAAAAAAATTAACCCTCATCCAGATTAAATTCGAGAACCAAGTAAACCATATCGATAACACTTCATTATAAGTATCAACTGATTAATCCCCTTTGGCAACCACTGTTATTATCCATATGTCCTCTTCTTTCTCTTCAATTTGAAGATTAAAATTATGTAATGAGAAATATCCTAAATGGAATAAATACATAAGCAGTAAAAAATACTAAAAATAAAAAATAAAAAAGGGGTCAAATTGCGGGGGTTAATTTTAAGATTTACGGGAATTTTAAACCCCCGTAAATTTCGATTCCAGCGGCCAAAATTCCCCGCAATACGAGTCTTCACAACCAGTTTGCGGTAATTTTTTTCTGACCACCATAATTATTTTGTGGCGGTCGATCTCCGTTACTCTAAATTTAATTCTTTTTATAATAATTTTTTTATTTAAAATTGTGGCGGCTTAAAACCTCCGCAATTGTTTTATTTTTTAATTTAGTGGGGCCCATCAATTTTTAATAAAAAATTATAAATTTTAATTTTAGATCAAATTTAATTATTCTTTTAGGCATAATCTACAATCCAATATTTATTCAATTCATATATCATTAACACAACATAACTAATTAAACATTATAATTCACAAGCATATAAAAAATACATTGAACATTAAACTTTAAAATTAAATTTTCAACATTAACATCTTTAAACTCTAAATTTTCAACATTAACTAGTATCTTCAAACTTCCAAATCAAATTTAAACACAAAACCTTCAATATTCTAAGATTTGCTCCTACCACACAATTACATCAATCATAATTGAATATCCAAGACAATTTACAACGAAATCAACGACTGTCATTAGGATCACTATCATCACGTGGTCTCCTTGCATCCATGGGAGATACGGGTCCACTAGTCACATCACTTGGCTACATAAAAATACAAAATATAAAAACCAATCAGATAAACTTTCAGTCCTTATTATAAAATATTTATATCTGCGTACAACTAAAAACATCATGATAAATATAAATAGATCAATCAACAACTACTCCACACTACGATTTCAAACTACTCAATCAGTTGATCAAACTAAAAATCTGAGTACCATTCAACATACAGTTAATATCAAACAAGAAACCTGAGTACTATTCAACATACAGGTAATACCATTCAACATATAGTAACATAAGTTCAATATTTTCTTTGCTAATATCTTCATTTTAAATGTGCAGTTTGAAGAGATTGCTTACAAGATTAGGCAAGAAACTATAATAATATGTTGTGGAGGACCATCAAGCACAAAAGAAAAGACTATACTAAATGGAGTGACAGGTACTGTATATCCAGGTGAGATACTAGCAATTTTAGGTCCATCAGGTAGTGGCAAAACTACGCTCTTAACAACACTAGGAGGACGTCTTTTGAGCAAGTTATCTGGAAAGATTACATACAACAGCCAGTCATTCTCATGTAGAGCATGTCATAGCACAACTTGGATTAAACAAGTGTATAAATAATATGATTGGAGGGTCATTGTTTAGAGGGATATCAGGTGGAGAGAAAAATAAGAGTCAGTATAGGTCAAGAAATGTTAATCAACCCGAGTTTACTACTTCTAGAAGAGCCAACTTAGGACTGTATTCGACAACAGTCCCTTCTTTAAGTATGTTCGTGTTAAGTGTTGCATATTGTGTTACATATATTGTGTTAAATTGTGCAACCACACTACTTTATCCAATAATATTTGCTAGAAATGCTATGTCAAGTTCCATCTGTGACTAAAATTCAAATCCTATGTTATATGCAAAGGCACACTTATGAGGCCTAGTTTTCATTGATTCTACAAATTACCTTCAGAAGGAATGCATTCAGATCAACTGGTATAATTAATGTTGTGGCAGTTGTTGCGAGATCATATTTGTTCCTAAAATACAAGATAAAAGTAGTTATGTCATGCATTATCAAACTATAATGAGAAATAAACGAACGTCAAGGCTGCAATACAACTTTGAAAAAATATGTTAACTCATCAATCTTGAACTGAAATCCCATCCACTTTCAGCAGCTAATGCCAGATCACAATAAAATTCTTTTTTTCACCGATATTTGGTAGTTTGGAAACTGTTTCCCTATCCTATATAAAATGAAAATTGAAAAGAAATATAGTTAATACTGTATGAAGTTTATGATATACCCAATTCAGGAATATGAGTTATGGAGCCTTACTATAGTTGACGATTTTGGCTGGGGTTTGTTCCACATAGCATAGTACCGACTTAAACTGTGGTTCGATCCCTGAGCATCTAGAATAGTCACTTTATGTATTCCTTGAACAAAAAAAAAGTCAAAAATGACAGATAAGTGAAAGTTTTTGTGTAGACCTACCATTGGAAGCATAGTATATATTTAACATAGCCAACAAATTGCAAGAAAAGAACAGCTAATTCAATAGGCAGCCTAAAAGAAACAAGATAGTACCGAATTCCAAAAGTGATGCTCCTTGAGCAAACCAAGAAGATATCTTCTAACCAAATCTAAATCACCCGTTCGATTGTATATGTCAACAATCATTGCAGTTGGGACATGAGGCTGACTGAATATTTGAATCACAACTACATAAGATACAATAAGAATTTGCACAACGTGATAAAAGAAAATAGACGAAACTAGGCACTTTTTTCACCTATAACTATAACTTATACAGTCGGTCCAATACAATTTCTAGCAAATACTTGAGAAGGTCACCCGTACCCCCTCCATCCTCATCCACCAAAAGAAAAAGGAAAAGATGCTTACCTTCTATTATTGTAATACGCTCGTGCACCATTAAGAACATAACCAAACTAATCATCAGATAAATCAGATTAGTCAATACCCCTTTTGCAGTTTCATACATCTTGCTAGCTAACAAGCCCCTCCATAAAAAATATGTCCAACTTACAAGATTTTCTCAAAGGAAAACTATTAAATGCAATAATTTATGTCATTGCAACATCATCACCTTATACAAAACACTTAACGATGAGATTAGATTCTAGCTAGTTAATTAAATCATAGAACAACAAAAATTTTGCATTTTTCTGATTAAATGGTAGGCCTCAAGCATATATTTACATTAACAGTATGTGAAGTTGTGTTTAGAAACTTCAAAACTTTTTTTTAAAAAGAAAACTGAAACTTTTCAGAAGACAAAACAGTAGTTGAGGTCCAATAACAACAACATACCTAGTAAGTCAAATTGACCGCTACTAAATACCCACTACCTTCACCAGTACAAGTATCGAATAACTTTGTGCGTCAAGACTTAGGCAAATGGCAAGAAGATACCTAATAATTTTTGTCTTCATTGAGATCTAAACTTTGATCTCCTATGATTTTAAATCATTTCATTGACCGCTAGTCCACCCTGTTAGATTCTATAATGTCAATAAAAAAATGACACTGCTAGGTAAGTTTAATGTAAAAAGATGATATAAGAGAATTCTGATGAGAAAAGCACTAATAAAAAAAGATTACTATAATTAGACAATGAGATGACAGTAAATCATACTCTAAGAAAGGATTAGTTAGTGACCACCAGCTGTTATAATAAAATCCAAACTGATGACATTTAGTTTTTTATGAAATTTAATTTTTTAATTTGGACCACTTATCAACCAAACTGTAATGGTACTTGTGGTTTTCTTAAACCTGATATCTTGGAAGAAATTTATTCTTAAAAACTCACTGCTTTATGAATATGTGATTGCTTAGTTTATTGGCATAATGCATAAAGCCTCAACTGACATCTATGACCTCCAATACGGAATACCTGTCACCTCCCACCACCAACAAGTATCAGGTAACTCTGTCCACCAAAGCTAAACCAGATGAAAGAAAATCACCTAATCAAGAGATCTCATGATTCTCAACTCACTTCATCGACCGCTAGACCACATCCTTAGCTACACAAATTACCACATTATCAACTACGCAAGGAAATTTATCATACTGTACAACTACTATTCACTAAATTTATCAACTTTGTCCCCCGAGGCTAGGTCAGACACGCGATACCTGCTACCTCCCACCAACAACAGGTACCAAGAAACTAATGTCCACCAAAGCTAAACCAGATGAAAGAAAATCACCTAATCATGAGAACTCATGATTCTCAACTCACTTCATCGACCGCTAGGCCACATCCTTAGCTACACAAATTACCACATTATCAACTATACAAGAAAATTTACCGTACTGTAAATACAACTATTATTTCACGTTCAATTTCTCCCTTCACTAAACTTCACAACCCTATTTCACCAAAAAGTCAGATCTACTCAACAAATGCAATTTCACCATACAATCAAACTACTGCTACTATTACAAAAAGAAATTTCTCATTTACACAACACCAAAACACATAGTATACAATTACATTAAAAACATAAGATAACTATGGTGATGAAAGAACAGAAACAGAAAATTGAGATACTGAATTGATTAGCATTCACCTGAATAGACAAAAACTCCACACAAAAATAGAAAATCGAGGTTAAGGAGAGTAGCATTTACCTGACCGAAGTACCAATGATCGATCCGAGACACCGGAGTAGCAATGGCCGATGGAGATGTAGCAATTACTGGCCGGAGTCTATAGATTTTGGGAAAAAATGAGAGAGACTTTAGCTCAATTTGGGGAAAATATTTTGATAATTAAAAAATATTTTGAGGAAAAATAGCTATTTTGATGAGTTTAGGCACATATTTTGGGGGGGGGGGGGAATATTAAATATTTTTTTAATGTAAAAAGGAGGCAAGAGTTTAGGTGCTATTATTTTTTATGGATAGCGGGAGATTTTAATCCCCACAAATATATAATTTTTAGCGACACATATTTAACCTCCACATTTCATATACTTTTGTGAAGGTTAAAATAACCTCCGAAAATAAACTTCTGCAATTAGACGTGTTTTTTTGTAGTGAAAGATATAGCAAAAGACCAGAAAAATTAATGACATACCACTATAAATTGTAGATCAGTCACTTTACTCATTGGTGACATGTAACAATATGAAGGTTATCTTGATCTAAGCAATTACTCATGTTTTCTACCAAAATGCTAGGCAAAAAGGATATTTGGTCTGCTGATATTGGTGAGGTGAAAACATAGGCATGGAGAAGAATTATTTTTGTTATGATTAAAGATGAGAATGAACCTAAGTATATATAATCTTCCACTATCACATTATGGACATTGATTAGCAGTAACAAAACTTCAATATATCATCGGTTAAAAAAAATTCTTGCATTCTGTTAGTTGACTAATATTAAAAAGTTATGATTCTTCATGCTTACTTTATTCTCTTTTACTTGTCACTTTTTGACATGACAAATTCATTAAGAAAATAATTATTGATATAGTTGTTTTACCATTCTGTTTCTATTAATTGATGTTTAGAGTAATATGTCATAAAATCAATTTGTAGAATAAACAATTAATGCTAAAGGTAAACTAGAAAATAATTTTTTGTCTTTTCTTGATATGTCAAAAGTGACAAGTAAAAATGAAATTTCAACTTAAAAAAATAGTGACAAGTACAAGCGGGCGGAGGGAGTATAACATTATCATTACAATTTACTCCCTCCATTTGGATTTACTTGTCTCTATTTTTCTTATTTGATTTTCATTTTTCCTTGTAAGTTTTGACAAATCAAGAAAAGGCCAAAAAATATTTGCATGTTTTATCCTTAACATTAATTTATTATTCTCCAAATTATTTTTCAATATGTATTACTGAACATCGATTAATAGAGGTAATATGTACAATACTAATTGTTATTTTCTTAACTAGATAGAGATGGCCCGTGCTAGCACGGGTCCGACATGTAATTTTATTAAAAATTTAATATATAAAAGTTAACAAGAACATTTAATTAAATTTGTTTTGATGTCACGTACAAATACTGTTGTACTCTAATTGACGCATATATTATATAATATAATACGTATATTTCAATATACAATAATATCACTGACCATGAAAATATCATCCTATTGGATGTAGAAATATTGTATTTACATGATTCAACATTTACATATATGGAAGTACTATTTACATTGAGATACTATTTATAAAATAAACAAAAGCAAACACATGCAATGGTCAAATCTTTTGAGTAGTCGTTGATTAAATACAACTGTTAAATTTGAGTTGATAAGCAAATGTTAGTATTCTAATAATGTGATTAAACAATATACTAATAAATTGTGATAACACTTCTAATATCATGAAGATATATTAGTATTCAATGAATACTAGTCAAGTTGATAATTCGAATACTCATAAAAAGAAGGCATTCAAATAGCAGCAAACATCAAAAGAACAATAATAAGGGCATACAATAGCAACAACAAAAATGATTTCAATCAAATCCAAAATGACAGTAAAATTATTTCAACCACACTTGATCAAAACAACAACAAACAATGTATTTAATAACACCATTTATTTATGATAATGTTTAACTGCAAAATAATGTTCAACAAAATAGACAAAAGCTTGTTCAAAGTAACTATGAAAAGCTTGTTCATTGCAAGTTTTTGAACTCTTCTCTAACCTAATAAAATCAATGTCTAATGGCTAGTCCTCATTGAGACCAAATATGTATGAAAAAGAAAATTAGAAATGAAATATCTTAAAATAAGATTTGCAACAAATTGAACTACGTAAAATGTTACTAATCTTTTCTCTTATACTCGAGCATCCTCAAAGCATCACTTCTAATACAACCTACATAATGCAAAAAGAATTATCCAGAAATAAAATTGCACATCAAATATATTAAAAAACATAACTCTTGAAAGGCTTTCATGACAACTCTTTTATAGCATCTACCTTCCTTTTAGCAAGTTCTTTGTCTTTGTAGATGGTAAGCTTTCATGATCTTATGAAGACAAAGAAACTACTATATAATATGTATTGACAAAGATAGTTAAAACATCAAATAATAGAAAAATATCATGTTTGTCACTTGTTATATTAAGTTGAAGCATTCAAGAAGTCTATACATATGCTCCTAAAAAATGATGCAAAGTTAAGGAGGAATAAAATGCCATATTCAGTATTTGAGGAAGTAGAAAGTTGGTTGATGGGATCTTCAATTCAGGAACGTATGAAAAAACTTATCATTTCTGTAAGTCTTTAAATATTCAAAATAAAGTGTATATAAGCATTTTATGAAAACCCAATCAATAATATTTTACGATAAAAAATGGTATTACCAATAACTTACAAATCTATATTGGGCTTTATATAGTAAAAATCAATCAAACTCGATAAGAGGAGTTCAAGCAGCAACTCTATGCAATTCCTTCAATCTATAAGCTTTCATATGAGATCTTTGTTTATTTTGAGATCCAAATACTCAAAAAAATTTATCTACACTTTTTCAGTTAATTTTTTATCCTCTTTCTTTGAAGTTGATATCAGTGTCAAAAATGTTCTGATGGGATAGCTGAAGTATCTCCTATGAAATATGTAACATAATATATGTTCTGATGGGATAGCTGAAGTATCTCCTATGAAATATGTAACATAATATGATAGTGAAAAAAGTATTACTTATTAGACTCGTAGTAACTCACTTGGTTGATTGACTGTTGAACATTCACCGGCTCGCTTTCTCCTTTCTCCTTCCACTATCCCTAATTTATTTTTAGAAAACCCTCTCAAAGAGTCAATACTATTTATGATTTAGCATGTATGTTTATCGAGAAAAAAACACAATAAATAGTCATTAAAAATCTAATTAAGAATTATATCTATGTGTCACAAAAGATGAAATAAATAGACGATATATTATCTGAAAGATAACGAGTCCATGAACAAATAGAGAACAAAAGAATTTTCAATTAAAAATAATTCTTGAATGAAGAAAGGTCTAGACGTCTAGTGGTCAGTACATAAATTAATTGCATTGCTTGGAGCTTGACTTGGCGAGGCAGTTTTGATTTGTCCACGCTTAGCAATTTTTTGATTCTTTTATCTTCAAAATACAAAACACGTTGAATTAGTTTCAAAACACAAAAATGAGAAAAAATTAGGAGTATTTAGCGTATATTACTCTCAGAACAAGGTATAAAATGGGCAAAAAATGACTAAAAGTCATGTAAATATACCCAAGACCAGCAACCCCTGCTTCCCCTCGAATGGCCATGTATTTTGTGACACCAAGATGCAGATCAATTAGAGCAAAAAATCAGCTTGTTAGAAACATTCAGAATGACATTAATTTCAACATCTCTGAACTACAACCACATTGACATCAATAAGTTAAAAAGTATTTGACAAAGTGACATGATTACTTAATTAAAAGGCAAACATATTCATAAACAATTTGGCATGGACTACAACAATAATGGTTCTTATCTTTTCGTAACATTATTTTTCATAATTTGTCCATTCACAACATTAAATACATCAAGATCTAGACTTACCATATTTCATTTCAAGACAGATCAAATCACCAACGAAATGTTAAAATTAAAATAAAAGAAACTAAAAAGGATAAAAACCCCAAAAAGCAGCCTTTAATTTTTTTTTAAAAACGTTGTTAAAAAGATTGTGAAGAAATACAAAGGAGGCTCTACAGTTACCCATAACAATTCGCATCATAAATGCTAACAAAAATCTATAAACAACTACAAAGTGTTTTGCGGAAAATGACTTTTTGGTGTTTTTCACAAGTTCAAATACTTTCTAATAAAAGTTTTAAACTCGAGAATAGAGTCACCACTTAATTTATTTAGGAAAATGAAGAAAAACTTTGAAATTACTTAAACCATCCAAAACAGAAAAATTAGTTAAGTTCAAAAATTCTGAGTAAGTGGTTCCTATTAATACTCTTGAAAGGTTGTTAAGGCATCAAGAGTATCCGCTAACTTGTGGTTATCCGAACTATTTAAAAATAATTCGTTGACTAACTTAGAGAAAAGAAGTTGGTTTTTGAAAAGAAATTGATTAAGAAAATATTTTCTCAAAATCAATTTTTGGGCAACTTAGTGGGAAATTTAACTAGTTCTAAGAAAAGTAATATCAAATAGCACGAAAAGGGAAAGGGACCAAATTTCTGTCCTAATCTAATTGAGCTTTAGGCTCACTTGCACCTGTCTTAAACTATTCATTTGGGCTTTTAGCCCATCTTCACCTGTCCTAATCTAGATCATTGAGCTTTTGGCCCACAACCTGTTTCACTTGTATTAATTTACAACTTTGGCTTCGAGGCCCAAATTAATGAACAAGTAGATAAATAAATAAATAAATAAATAAAAAATAAGAAAATAAGAAAAATTGAGACTTTTCAAGTCTCTTAGAGACCTCATCAATGAGTTTTGACCAATTTTCCTTTCTCTTCTATTTTCTTGCACCCGCACGCCATATAGTCGACCTTGGATTTAAACTTCAGACTTGTCTCAAAGAGGTGGGCCTCATTGGCCCGTTATGAAATGAAAAAGGAAAGGAGTCCATTTGGACTCCAAAATATTTTTTGCATGCAAAGAAAAGATAAAGAAATTAATATACGTTCAAGGCATAAAAGTGACATATTTCGAAGCAAAAGAAAATATCAAGAACCAAATTTTGAATGACAATGATAAGCACACTTGCACACGTATAACAAGAATGAGATTCAACAGATAAAATGCTAAGCAAAGACACCCACTTACATGCCTCATGATTTATGTTCATAGTAAGAAAGAATAAAGGTAAAAGGAAGAAGATCATTTTCAATGAATTAATGCGAGAACAAACAACGTAATCTTGCAAAAGTAAAGGAACATGACTTCTAAAATTGAACAAATATAGACACTAATCCATATAACAAAAGAAAATAAAGGCTAACTTTCAAGAAAGGGAATCTTTAAATTTCAATTAAGACGACATTAATGAAGATTCATACATCTAAATTACAACCAACATTTTAGGAAAAAATGTGTAACGACTTATGGTTTATCTTTCTAAGACATATTTGATTTTCTTTTGATATTATGAATCAAAGAGAGACACGAATCAAGTTTTTACACACACAAAAAGCACATATAACAATCCAAAGGTAGTAAGAAAATTAGAATAAAAGTTTAGCATATCTAAAAGTGAAATATCATTCAACAATCATACTATGCATGAATTGTAAATATCTAAATAATTCTATTTAGTTACAAAAATCCAAACTTTCTCATCATTTTGAAAAAACAACATGAAAAAAAGAGGAATAAACATCTTGGATAGAAAATAAAGCTAGCACTTCATCTCTCATATGAGGATTTTGAAATATCAATAAAATAATTAGCAAGCAAATTACAAGTTCTTGACTTAACCAATTACTATTTTATTAAGACAAAACTGTAACGACCTGAAAATTTGATGAAATATGTGAAATTTGTGATTTTATGTGATTTGACTATTTTTTCCCTCTCCATAGTTGCATTATGGTATTTCTGGAGTGTGGGAGTGATTGGCATAATTTTATATGCATTTTAGTATCATTTATGCAATAATGTGGTTTTTGATGGTTTTGAGAGCCTTATTATGGACTCATGTGGTTATATTTTGATCCGTGCGATGGATGACCGAATGGACTACGCCAGTAGCTCTGGAATATCGATTTTAGGCTAGGTATACCTTGGGTTCGGGTCCTGGTGCACCCGAGCTCATTTCGACCTATTGATCGAAAAGTTAAAAAATTGGAAAGTTGGGTGTGGGACCCACATTTAGTCAAAACAACCTCGTATCGAAAACCCGACTTCGTCAGTAGATCAAAAATTTTGATTTTAGCGTGTTAGCATATTTGGTATGATTTTACTGCTTTTAAATCTCATTTCGACACTCGATTTGAAAAATTGTGATTTCGGGTTTCGGGGGTCAATTTTGTGAAAACGACGTTTTCTAGAAAATCTGGTATTGCCATCGCGTCCAGAACGTAGAAGTGTGGTTGCATAGTTCTTTTGCATAAAACAGACTCCGAACGAATTCCGAGCACCCTGTCAAAGTCCATTTCGACTTAGAAAAAAAGGACTGCACAGCTATTGCAGAAAAATCTGCAATATATAGCAGATTTTTCACTCTTTTTGGCCCATTTTGCTCATTTTTCATCTTGCCTCTTGAGAGTTAAACCCTAAATATTTTGGGAGCTTAAAAGTGAAGTTTGTGGGAGCTTGGGAAGCTAGATTAACACCTATTTCTTGATTATATTACGAATTTAAGGTAAGAATTTACCCTTATCTTAGTAATTTCTTCATTCATTTCTCAAAACCCCAAAAATCTTAGGACATGATTTTAAACCCAAATTTCACTAATTTTCACTTGAATAATACTTTTATCTTATAATTATTAGTTTTTCATCAATTTAACCTTCAAAACAACCCCGATTCTGGATTTTAACCCGAATTTCAAATATTTTACACGGTAAAGCCCAAAAATGGTTTTTCTTCGATTTGAACCTCGTTTTTGACTCAATTTAACTTGGATTTTCAGTTGTAGGTTCCTAACATATTTTTAAAGTAAAGTTCTGATTTTGCCCTTCTTTTTTTGGAAACCCATTTTGAGGGTCCGTTTTGACTCCGAACCAAAAGTAGTCAATATGGGTGTCGTTGGTTTTTTTGACGCGTAGATTTCATATTTGATGTTTCTAGTAAAGTTCGAGATTGTTCGTAAAAGGTAAGGTTGCGGGTTTATGTGTAGCAGATCGATTTTGACTTTCGAGGTATGTTATGACTTAACTTTTCAGACTGGGCTGGGTAGTAAATGATGGTGCAAAATGCATGTTAAGGGTGAAAACTAATCATGAAAAATGTCCATCTACGTGTTGTTCCCGTGTGGGGGCCTATATGTGATGTAATTGCCAAAATTGAAATATTATGTTATATGTTTGACCGTGTGGGGTGCTATATGATATTTATAGCCTTGAATAAATGCGAACAATTGTACTGTATTGTTTAATGTGGTACCATTGGTGTATTGTGATTATATTCATACTTTATTGGCATATAAGACATGTGGAAATTCATAGATGAAATAAAAATAATGAGTGGATATTGGCTCATGTGGTTGTGGAAATGTATCTTTGTGGTTGGTTGTGGAAATACTTATTGTGATGGGTTGTGAGAATTACATCTTCATGTCATACTCATTCATGAAACATTGGTACCACCGTTGTAACATCTGAGAAACACTGGCAATACCTTTTTAAAAATATTGTAACACCTTATAAAACCCTTTTCGCGGGATATGCCGGAAAGGAGATATGAGAAATGTGGATTGTATATGGGTTAACGAACCCCCCATGGGTCCTACGTTGGGAAGCTTTAGCTTCGTAGGTGTATACGGAGATTATGCGACGATCCCGGAGGTTGTGCAACAACCTCGTGCATCATCATCATTATCATCATCATCATCATTATCATATACATTGCACTTACTTTATTGTGTTTTTGTTGTGTTGTATTGCCTTATTGACTTGTCATCTATGTGTTTGTCTTACTTTTCTTTACTTGTATTTGATGATCTTGTATCAACATGTTCTCTCTTGTTCTATTCTATGTGACATAATGTATACTTGTGTTTTGTATCTTGGTGTGTTTTTGTAATATATGTGAGATATACTAAAAATGTTAGTGCAAATGGTGTGGGCTACCGTTGTGGTATATTTTCTGATTGCAGGTGACGTGCTCTTAGTGTATATTTTGTATGATTTATTTACCACTTTGCTTGGTCGGCCTATGATACCTACTGAGTACAAGTGGACCGTACTCATGCCTACTGCGCCCTTTCGGTACAGGTCCTAGCTCGAGTGCGCCTCAGCTTACTTGATTCGGGCGATTATTGGAGCTTCGAAGGTAGCGGTTGGACATTCATGCGTCCGAAGTTCACCTCCATCTTTCTATACTAGTTATGTCTTTATTAGTATTCGGAGATAGTTATTATTCTTTTGTGGTTATTTTTCTGTTGTATTGAACTCTTGAATTGTATTAGTAGTTCTTACACTATTGACACCTGGTTTTGGGCATGATTGGTAGTTGACATAAGTTCTTTCCGCATTTTTATGATTATTTATATAGTTTGGCTTCGTTCTAGAAGCCTTACCTTGGGATATTTCTATCCTTTTCTCTATTCGTATCAGTTTGGGTGATAGTCTTACTTGTCAAGGTACGCCGTGACAAGTGCCATCATGACCCTAGTTTTTGGGTCATGACAAATTGATATCAGAGCAGCTAGGTTTTATTGGTCTCAACGGTGTAAGAACGGGATGTCTAATAGAGTCTTGCGGATCGGTACGTAGACGTCCGTATCTATCTTCGAGAGGCTGTAGGACATCTTTAGGAAACTTTTCTCATTTTATTCCTTATCGTGCTAATTCTTTCATACCCTGTATTCTGAGTTGTGTTTTACTCCTTCTACGCGAATGGAGTTGCTTATACCTATTATCAGTTGAGAGATGCAGTGAGAGATTATTGGATATCATTTGTTGGTTGTAGGCTTGTTAATGCTCTTAAGTTGTCATGGGATCAGTTTGTTGATGCCTTTCTGGAGAGATTTGTGCCTTTTTATTTGAGTGATCGTATGTGGAACGAGTTTGATCATATGGAGCAGGGCTCCATGACAGTTGTTGAGTATAAGGCATGATTCCACGCCCTGTCCAGATATGAGTTTGAGAATATTCAAAAGTTTGTGAAAGGTTTGGTTGCCTCCTTTCAGTTGGCTACATCTCAGATGGTTGTGTTTGATGGTTCTTTTCAGAGTATTGTGGATTATGTTAAGGTCACAGAGGATATTCTTAGTGCATCTCAGGGAGGCGCGACATTTTGATGAGTTCAGGAGTCAGCCTATTGAGGTTGAAATTTTAGAGGTTCTTGTGGATACCATGGTAGGCCAGTAGAGGTGATTTTCTAGAGTGCAGGTAATCTTGTAGAGTTCAGCTGGTGGATCTTCTTGTTCATCTATTCAGTATGGTTGTTCGAGCTCAGTTGTACTTTCTCTTGTTGAGACTGGTCGTAGAGGTTACTATGTATGTCATGAGATTGGCAATGTGGCTAGGGACTGTCCCCGTCGGGTGATTCGAGCTACTCCTATTTCATCTGTGAGGGGTAGAGGTGCTACTAGAGGTGCGAGGGGTAGAGGTAGTGGATCTCGTGAGGGTGGCCGTGGGTCCACTCAAGCAGTTGGTGGTCGTGGGGCTACCCAGGCAGCTGGTGGCCGAGGTCAGTGTTACGCTATACCAGCCAGACCTGAGGCAGAGGCTTCTGATGTTGTGATCGCAGGTACCGCGTCATTTGTTTCAGACCTGCATCTGTATTATTTGATCCTAAAATAACTTTCTCCTATGTGTCTGCGTATTTTTCCTGGGGTTTTGATTCTGTTAGTGAGCCTTCTGCCATGCCTATTTGTGTATCTACCCCAGTAGGTGATTCTTTAGTGGTGGATCGAGCGTACTGATCTTGTGTTGTGACTTTTACCGGGCGTGAGACTTTGGTAGGCTTGCTTGTGTTAGATATGATCGATTTTGATGTTATTTTTCGGCATGGATTAGTTGGCTCCTTATCTTGTTGTCTTAGATTGTTTTGCTAAGACTGTGACTTTAGCTTTAGTTGGTGTGATAAGGATAACTTGGAAAGGGTACACTTAATTTGGGTCCTAAAAGAATTATATCTTATGTTCAGGATCCTAAATTGGTTGAGAAGGGATTTTTATCTTAGTTGGCTTATATTCGTGAAACAAGTGTTGTTTCGCCTCCTTCCTTGGATTCTGTCTGTGTTATTCATGATTTTATGGAGGTGTTCCTTACGAACTTGCCTAGTATGTCTTAGGATCGAGATATTGATTTTATTATTGATGTTGAGTCGGGCACTAAGCCCATTTCTATTCCTCCTTGTAGGATGGCCCCAGCAGAGTTAAAGGAACTGAAGGATCAGTTGTAGGAGTTGTTGGATAAGGGATCTATTCGATCTAGTGTTTTACCTTGGGGTATGTCTGTCTTGTTTGTAAAGAAAGAGAATGGGTCTATGCAGACATGTATTAATTATCGACAGTTGAATAAGGTGACGGTTAAGAATAAGTATCCTCTTTCTCGCATTGATGATTTATTTGATCAGCTTCAGGGTGCTGCGGTGTTTTCGAAGATTGAATTGCGGTTCAATTATCACCAGTTGAGGATTAGGGCTTTTGATATTCCAAAAATAGCTTTTTAGACTCGATATGGTCATTATAAGTTCTTGGTCATATTCTTCGGGTTGACCAATGCCCCTGCCGCGTTCATGGAGTTGATGAACCGAGTGTTTCGACCGTATCTTAACTCTTTTGTTATTGTATTTATTGATGATATCTTGGTTTATTCCAAGAGTGAGTTTGAGCATGAGGAGCATTTGTGGATTGTGTTTTAGAGATTGGGGGATGAGAAATTGTATGCTAAGTTCTCTAAATGCGATTTTTGGTTGGAGTCTGTTTCTTTCTTCGGTCATGTGGTGACCAAGGAAGGTATTATGGTTGATCCAACTAAGGTTGCAGCAGTTCGTGATTGGGCTAAACCTACATTGGCCACTGAGATTTTGAGTTTTATTTTCTTGGCCGGGTATTATTAGTGTTTTGTTGAAGGTTTCTCTTCCATGCAGCTCCATTGACCAAGTTGACCCAAAAGAAGATTCCTTTTCAGTGGTACGATGTTTGTGAGGCGAGTTTTCAAAAGCTTAAGGATTTATTAACTTCAGCTCCTATTTTGGCTTTGCCCAAGAAGAGCATTGGCGTTATTGTCTTTTGTAATGCTTCAGGTGTTGAGTTAAGTGTTGTGTTAATGCAGGAGGGCAAGGTAATCGTGTACGTGTCTCGTCAAGATTGAAGCCTCATGAGAGGATTTATCTTACCCATGATTTGGAGTTGTGCGCAGTTGTGTTTGCCTTGAATTTTTGGGGGCACTACTTGTATGGATTCCATTGTGAGATTTTCTCAGATCATCGTAGCCTTCGGTACTTCTTTATCAACGAGATTTTCTTAAGAGGCAGTGTCATTGGCTTGAGTTTCTTAAAGATTATGACTTGACTATTCTCTTCCATCAGGGCAAGGCTAATGTAGTTGCGGATGACTTGAGCCGAAAGTCGACTAGCATGGGTATCTTGGTGCATCTTTTGATTCAGGAGAGGCAATTGGCCTTAGAGGTTCAGTCTTTGGCTAACCAGATGGTTAGGCTTGATACTTCGACACCAGGGCGTGTTTTGGCATTTATGGAGGCTAGATCATCTTTGATAGAGTAGATTCGAGCTCATCAGTTTGACGATGTTGGATTGAGGTTGATTCGAGATAAGGTATAGAGTGGGGAGGCTAAGGAAGCCTCACTTGATTCGGATGGAGTTTTAAGGATTGAGGGATGAGTTGTGTGCCGAGAGTGGTGATCGGATTAGGTTGATCTTGGGGGAGGCCCATTGTTTCAGATATTCTATCTATCCAGGTGTGACTAAGATGTATCTTGATTTATGGCAGCACTACTGGTGGGGAGGTATGAAGCGAGATATAGCGGATTTTGTGGCTCATTGCCTATGTTGTCAGCAGGTGAAGGGCGAACATATAAGACCTGGTGGTTTTTCTTCAGAGGTTACCCGTTCCTGAGTGGAAGTGGGAACGCATCACTATGGACTTTATGACTGGTTGGCCTCATACATTTTATGGTTCTGACAGTGTTTGGGTCATCGTGGATTGATTAACCAAGTCAGCTTATTTTATTCCGGTTCAGGTCTCATTCAGTGTTGAGAGGTTAACCCCTATCATCATTCGTGAGATTGTGCATTTTCATGGTGTGTCGGTGTTCATTATTTTGGATCGAGGCTTTGTGTTCACATCTCACTTTTGGAAGACTTTTCAGGATGATTTGGGTACTTGGGTTGATCTTTAGCACAACTTTTCACACCTTGACTGATGGCCATTCAGAACAGACTACTCAGGTTTTAGAGGATATGCTCTGCGCGTGCGTGATGGATTTTGGTGGCCAGTGGGAGCAGCATTTAGTTTTAGCAGAGTTTGCATATAGTAATAGTTACCATTCCAGTGTTGATATGGCTCCTTTTGAGGCATTGTATGATTGGCGTTGTCGCTCTCCATTAGGTTGGTTTGACGTTTCAAAGGTGAGACCTCGAGGTACGGACTTTCTTTATGAGTAGTTGGATAGAGTTCGAGTCATTCAGATAGACTTAGACCGGCTTAGAGTAGGCAGAACTATTATGTTAATCGTAGATTTCGTGCCTTGAGATTTTGTGTTGGTGATCGTGTTTTCCTTCGAGTTTCACCCATGAAGGGTGTGATGAGGTTTGGAAAGAGGGGCACGCTTAGCCCCAGGTATATTGGGCCATTTGAGATTCTTCGGACTATTGGTGATGTGGCTTATGAGTTGGCTTTGCTCCTCAATCTATCAGCTGTTCATCCAAGTTTTTCATGTTTCTATGCTTCGTCGCTATATTCCTAATGAGTCTCATATTATTCGTTAGGAGTCAGTTCATCTAGATCAATGGTTGTCCTTTGTTGAGAAACCAGTTTTTATTTTGGCTAGGGATGTTAGGCGATTGCACTCTAAAGTGATCCCCGTGGTTAAGGTCCAGTGACAACATCGACCTATAGACGAGGCTGCTTGGGAGGTTGAGTCTGATATGCGTAGTTCCTATCCCTAGCTTTTCATTGACTTAGGTATTTCTTTGCCTTAGTTCGAGGACGAACTAGATTTTTAGTGGCGGATGATATAACAACCTGAAAATTTGATGAAATATGTGAAATTTGTGATTTTGTGTGATTTGACTATTTTACCCCTCCCCGTAGTTGCATTATAGTATTTATGGGGTGTGAGAGTGATTGACATGATTTTTGATGCATTTTAGTATCATTTATGTCATATTGTGGTTTTTGATGGCTTTGAGAGCCTTATTATTGACTCATGTGGTTATATTTTGATCCGTGCGACGGATGTCCGAACGGACTGCGCCAACAACTCCATAATATCGATTTTAGGTTAGGTAGACCTTGGGTTCGGGTCCTGGTGCACCCGAGCTCATTTTGACCTATTGATCGGAAAGTTGAAAAATTGGAAAGTTAGATGTGGGACCCATATTTAGTCAAAACGACCTTGTATGGAAAGTCCGACTTTGCCAGCAGATCCGAAATGTCGATTTTAGTGTGTTAGCATATTTAGTATGATTTTATGACTTTTAAATCTCATTTCGACCCTCGATTTGGAAAATTGTGATTTCGAGTTTCGAGGATCAATTTTGTGAAAACAACTTTTTCTGGAAAATCTAGTATCGACATCACGTCCGAAACGTCGAATTTAGTATGGTTGCATAGTTCATTTGCATAAAACAGACTCCGAACGAATCCCGAGCACCCCGTCGAAGTCCATTTCGATTTAGAACAAAAGGATTGCACAGCTATTGCAGAAAAATCTGCAATATATAGCAGATTTTTCACCCTTTTGGGCCCATTTTGCTCATTTTTCATCTTGCCTCTTGAGAGTTAAATCCTAAATATTTTAGGAGCTTAAAAGTGAAGTTTGTGGGAGCTTGAGAAGCTAGATTAACACCTATTTCTTGATTATATTGTGGATTGAAGGTAAGAATTCACCATTTTCTTAGTAATTTCTTCATTCATTTCTCAAAATCCCAAAAATCTTAGGACATGATTTTAAATTCAAATTTTACTCATTTTCACTTGAATAATACTTTTATCTTATAATTACTAGTTTTTCATCAATTTAACCTTCAAAACAACTCCGATTCTGGATTTTCACCCGGATTTCAAATATTTTACCCGGTAAAGCTCAAAAATAATTTTTTTTTCTATTTGAACCTCATTTTTTACTCGATTTAACTTGGATTTTCAGATATAGGTTCCTAAAAATATGTGGAACATGTTTTTAAAGTAAAGTTCCAATTTTGCCCTTCTTTTTCCAGAAACCCATTTTGGGGGTCCATTTTGATCCCGAACCAAAAGTAGTCAATATGGGTGTCTTTGATTTTTTTTTTGACACGTAGATTTCATATTTGATGTTTCTAGTAAAGTTCGAGATTTTTCGTAAAAGGTAAGGTTGCGGGTTCAAGTGTAGCGGACCGATTTCGACTTTCGAGGTAGGTTATGACTTAACTTTACAGACTGGGCTGAGTAGTAAATGATGGTGCAAAATGCATGTTAAGGGTGAAAACTAATCATGAAAAATGGCTATCTACGTGTTGTGCCCGTGTGGGGGCATATATGTGATGTAATTGCCGAAATTGAAATATTATGTGATATGTTTGACCGTGTGGGGTCCTATGTGATATTGATAGCCTTGAATAAATGTGAACAATTGTATTGTATTGTTTAATGTGGTACCATTGGTGTATTGTGATTATATTCATACTTTATTGGCATATAACACATGTGAAAATTCATGGATGAAATGAAAATAACGAGTGGATATTGGCTCATGTGGTTGTGGAAATGTATCATTGGGGTTGGTTGTGGAAATACTTATTGTGATAGGTTGTGAGCATTACATCTTCATATCATACTCATTCATGAAATATTGGTACCACCGTTGCAACATCTAAGAAACACTGGCAACACCTTTTTAAAAATATTGTAACACCTTATAAAACCCTTTCCGAGGGATATGTCGGAAAGGAGATATGAGAAATGTGGATTGTATATGGGTTGACGAACCCCCCATGGGTCCTATTTCGGGAAGCTTTAGCTCCGTAGGTGTATATGGGGATTCTACGACGATCCCGGAGGTTGTGCGACAACCTCATGCATCATCATCATCATCATTATCATATACATTGCACTTACTTTATTGTGTTTTTGTTGTGTTGTATTGCCTTATTGACTTGTCATCTATGTGTTTGTCTTACTTTCCTTTACTTGTATTTGATTATCTTGTATCTACATGTTCTCTCTTGTTCTATTATATGTGACATAATGTATACTTGTGTTTCGTATCTTGGTGTGTTTTTGTAATATATGTGAGATATACTAGAACTGTTAGTGCAAACGGTGTGGGCTATCGTTGTGGTATATTTTCTGATTGCAAGTAACGTTCCCTTAGTGTATATTTTGTATGCTTTATTTACCACTTTGCTTGGTCGGCCTATGATACCTACTGAGTACAAGTGGGCCGTACTCATGCCTACTGCGCCCTTTCGGTGCAGGTCCTAGCTCGAGTGTGCCTCAGCTTACTTGATTCGGGCGATTATTGGATCTTCTAAGGTAGCGGTTGGACATTCATGCGTCCGAAGTTCACCTCTATCTTTCTATACTAGTTATGTCTTTATTAGTATTCGGAGACAGTTATTATTCCTTTGTGGCTATTTTTTCGATGTATTTAACTCTTGGATTGTATTAGTAGTTCTTACACTATTGACACCTGGTTTTGGGCATGATTGGTAGTTGAGATAAGTTCTTTCCGCATTGTTATGATTATTTATATAGTTTGGCTTCGTTCTAGAAGTCTTACCATGGGATATTTCTATTTTTTTCTTTATTCGTATCAGTTTGGGTGATAGGCTTACTTGTCAAGGTACGCCGCGACAAGTGTCATCATGACCCTCATTTTTGGGTCATGACAAAACAAACAATAGTAACTTCTCTTTTCGACATAAAAAAATAACTTTACATGCTAAAAACAAATATATCCGCCAACAATGAATTTAAACAAAACATAAGTACGTCTTTTAAGCGAAGATTGAAACTTTATCTATAATAATCAAAGAATAAAGTCAAAAAGGCAAAGAAATCAATTTTAACTATTCTTTTTAATATAAAAGAAACAACTTTACATGCTAAAAACAAACATATCCTCCACCAATGAATTTAAACAAGGCATGAGTACGTCTTTTAAGCAAAGAACGAAACTTTATCCATAATAATCAAAGAATAAAGACAAAGAAACACACTCAACTATTGTTAGCTTATTTTTATACCATGAACATGAAAATAGCCATAATATCGATATCACAACGTCCTATGAACTTCAGGGCCTTCTACAGCAACTAGTCCCAGCAAACAAAATTACACCTATGAACTATGTAGAAGAAGAGATGAAGAAGAAAATGATAATAAAACTAAAAAAAAAAAGTGTGTTTACCTTTTTAGGGCAGCAAAACGGGGCTTCAAGCATTCTTCAGAGTCTTGATCAACACCGGAATGCAATCTTTCGAGAACCCCGATTAGACTACCGCTTGAAAATTTTTACTAAAAAAAAGAAATTTAACTATTTGCTCAAAAGTTTTTTTCACTCTTTGAGACTTGAAAATTCTACCAAAATAGTGGTAGTATTTATAGGAAAGGATGGAGATTCAATTCTTTTCATCTACCAATGTGGGAGAAAGACTTTAGGGGTGTTTTGAGAATTTAAAATTGAGGAAAAGGTTTGTTGGAGGATTAGGTGAGGTGGAATTGTACAATTTAGTATAAATTTTGAAATTCAAAAATGAAAAAAGGACAACGTTGAGGTGGAATTATACAATCTAGTACAAATTTGAAATTCAAAATTTGAATTTCAAAAATGAAAAAAGAATAAGGTTGAGGTGGAATTGAACAATCTAATACAAATTTTGAATTTCAAAATGGGAAAAGAATAAGGTTGAGGTGGAATTGTACAATCTAGTACGAATTTTGAAATTCAAATTGGAAAAAGGACAAGGTTGAGAGAGAATTGTACAATCTAGTACAAATTTAAAATTCAAATTTGAATTTTGGGATTTGAATGGGTATCATTGACTTAGTCTATTTATTAAATAACCAAATTAAGTTGAAATTAGCCAATCTCATTTAAATTTTGGCCAATTGAGAATCAATTAGTCAGTTATATTATAATTATGGCCCTAAATCATAATTTTAGTCAATTTTATTCAAATTAAAATCATATTGAAAATTAATTAGTTAATTGCATTGCAATTATGGCCAAATTGATTTTAATTATGACCAAATTTAATAAATTAACTAAAATTTAAATAAGATCCAATATGAATTATTAACAGTTTAATTCCAAACTTCTTGATTAGATAAAATCAAATAAATATTTTTCTAAATAAATTATTTTTAAGAATAAATTATATTTAAATCAAGATTTTACCCATTTGAATTAATTTTTAATATTAATCTCAATAATAGTCCAATTTTGATAAAAATATTCATTTAAGTAACAAATTTATACAATCTCGTATATGTAAATATGAAAATGTATAATCGTCACTTAAATGACTAAATTACCCAAAATAAATATTTTAGAGCATATTTTTTCGGAGGAAATAAGTATTTCGATTTTATTAAAAGTTGAAAAAACTCAAGATTAAATTTAGTTGTGGAGGGCAAAAATTAGGTGTTAACACAAAGTAAAAAAAAAGAATGAAAATTAAGAATAGAACACCTTGTTTAATTGATATTTGATCGTATTGCTTTGACTTGTAACCTATAGAAAAATCCTCAAACATCAAAGAAAAAATGTGAAATTGATTCCCATTGCCAGTAACTGAGTCTTTTCTTGCAATTACACTTACATTTTGAGAAGAAAATCAGTAAGAAAGAAAGCAGTTTGAGAAAATGAAAGACAACAAAGAAAATCAAGGAAAAATCTAGAGAGAGCAACTGAGAACGGAAAGAATACTTCTAGAATATGTATTGAATATTTTAATGATACTATAATTCTAATTTTATGAACAAAGTAAGAGGCTAATATAACAAAGAGATTCCAAATTCACATTAGTCCTAAAAAAACTGAATAACCATGAGATAAAGATGCAAACCAAAGCAATTAGTTATCAAGTATTAGTCAAATATTGTAAGTCCAACTCTTTGATAGCTAAAGTCCCACAGGGTGGGATCAAGGGAAGGTAGGATGTACGCAGATCTTATCCCTACCTTACTGTGGTAGAGAGACTGGTATGACTTGAAATTCACAATCCACTTGTTAGAGGTGGACAAACCTAGAATAAGTGTGTTAAATTGAATGTTGAATAGAGTATTGAGCTATCCCCTTGTAATAGTCATACATTATGAGTTAATACTAGAAGTTATTCACTATTCAATGTTGCAGACTCATAGTATCCAGTTCACCACTCACCCCAACTATTCCATCAACTTTAATGCCTTAAAGAGAAAAAAAAATGAATGGCATGGAAGGTTTGGCCATGAACCAATAGTATTGATGGATACAATAAAAAGGGATAATATGTTGGTTATTGATGACCACTTTTGATTTATTGTTAGACCGAGATTGCTTCAATAGTTGAGCATGAAGTAAGAGAAAGATTACAGACATACAACCAATAGGCCACGACAAACTGCCCAGCTCTCTTCAAATTAGCATAGTTTTTGTTAATTTTTCATTTTCTAGACTTGATATATCATAATATGAACAGTAAATCATGTGAGTATAAAAGTAGATGAAACATACACTAAAACAAAAAGAAAAAGGGTAGGTGAAGCAAACCTCAAACTTGGTCAACACATTAATGTGAAAAGAGCCAATATTTAACTCAGTAACCTCCTAATTGACTCAAAAACTACTAATGGTCTTGGCGCTTCACAAATTCCTTTTCCTTGCAGTAATATTATCTCCAGCATCAAGATAAGTGCCTTTGAGGTGATCCGTACATGTTTCAGGGAGAGATTGATGCATAGTTATAGCTCTCCATTTGGCTTATTTCAATCGAGTGACATTGCTGCCTCTGGTACTTTGCACCTAAATGAAGTTCTTGTTGAGCTTGAAAGCTAACTATAATTCAAATACAAATGTAATTCCTAATTAATAATGTGCAAAGAAGAGAGAAGAAGATAGAGGTATCCAAATTAGAAAAAGGTAAACTTGGAAAATGATTTTGATATAAGCAAACATACCGTATGATGCAAATCGAGTTTCACCAATATCATGGAATGAAAAATTGAAGCTCAATCATCACCATACAACAGAGATAAGAGAATGAATAAACTTGCATAGTCAATATATATCTATATTACTGAAAAATAATGCCAGAATAAGTAAACCTATCTCCTATCAATATAAACTAGAATTCTCGATAACTCAACCATCAATTTGCAATTAGAATGAAAACACTTAATCTACTCCATAATGATTGTTCTAGACGAAATCATTATTAGAAAACTTCTACAGGGAGTTGTAATGTTACAACCACGACTATGAAAACAAGGCCCATACCTTCTAAAGATATAGGAGTGACACAACAAATATCATTTATGAAATTAGAAGAGCATATGGATAGCAGAAATTTTAACTTGTTAGTTAGCATCATCGGAGCAAAAATTAAAATCAAAATTATGAACTTCTAAAAATAAAAAATTAGAAACGACACAAAAAATTAAAAAATCTAGAAAGAACTACCAGTAAGAAATGCATTACTTCACTTGAACTAGGTTGTTACCTTCAATTTTTTACTTGATTATAAGAGACTTGAATGTGCATATATCATGTGAAGGAAATGTTAGAGAAACTTTGGCAATTTGATGATTATAGTTACCGGAGCATCAAAGACACGAATAGCTATCAGAGAAGCAGAAACCTAATACAAACATAGCATATTTAGGAATATGATCTTCGAACCATGTCTTGATAGAATTCTATTATATTTCTTGACAAAAATTTCAGCAAATCTTTACTCATATACTCATCTTAAATTGCTTACCAAAAATCTATGAACATTTACAAAGCAAGGAATAAGGCTGAAATTTAAGAAAAGAACCAACCTTTTTTCATTGAAATTTAACAGTTTAGATGATTTTCAATAAACTTTAGAAAGGTTCTCAAATACCAGAGCAAAGCTATGAAATTGTTGGTCGATGAGTTTGCCTATGTCTACTGCACGCAATTGATTTTGTTTGCAAGAAAGATTATTTACATTTTACTAGAAGCACACTTTTAAAAGACGAAGAGAAAGGTTTAAAGCGGTGAAAGAGAACAGAGATATAGATGCTTCTAAAGTTATAAGTTTGCGTTGAGTATTAGTGTAAACTTACAAAAATACCCTTGATCGTTCCTTACCCATCTTTTTTTATAATATAAAATATCTGTGAACTCTTGTACTAACTTTTATCTTTTATACTCAACCGTGTATACATATCAACAATTCTCCTTTTCCTTAGCAAATCACAACCTTCTATGACAACTATAAGCTCTAGAGAATTGGCAAAAAATACATTAATTGAGGTGTAGAATGAACTTACACTTATGGAGGAATCGTCAATCAGCTTACCAACTAAAAAATGATTTGTTGAGAATTATAAAATATAACTATCCCAATTCAGAGTCGTTCGATACTCTTTCACACTTGAGTTTGAATGATCTCAAAGATTTTTGATTTTTTTTTAAATTTTATTTATATTGAAAAAAAATATTTGAAAAGTTTGTTAATTAGTTGTTATTTTCTTAACAGTTCTTATGGACTTGTATTCGATGCTATCCGAACAAAATGTATTACCTGTGACGGTATATTTTATCATGAAAGTTATGATATGACTATGTTTCATGTCTATAAATGTCTTAACAAAGGACGCCCAAGTTTATATTATCACGATGACATATATTATTATATAACGTTGTCTCCTTAAAAAAATTTCACCATAAAAAATTCCTACATCCTAACATGGAATAGGTATTTTGAGTAATTTTGAATTATAATTCTTTTTGAATTAGAAAAAGTAATAACTATTTTTTATTTATAAATCCATGAAACATACTTGTGACGCTACTATTTTGGGGGCCATTAACCATGTGAAAAAACAAATATAAGAGCATATAGTCATAGACTATTTATTGAAAAGAACACCAGAAGTATAAGGTATTGAAGGTGATAAAGAATGACATAACAAAACTTTATAATTATTTTGTCATAAATAGACCCGATATGAGTGATGGAAAATATTCTTTACTAAAATCCTAGTTTCTGTTCGTGGTCCTCAAGTTCCTAGTCTTGATACTATGTGTTTTTCTTAAGAGAGAGGATATAATTTACGTAAAGGATAAAAAGGATGAAAATGTTGAAATTCAGCAAATGTCAATTGAGGATGCTATTGCACAATTTGAAGAGAAAATCAAATCGAACAATGGCATAGATTGGCTTTCATGGTGTAAACTGTGTACAGAAAGAGGAGGAAGAAGAGACATCCATGATCTTTATTTTTAGGGTAGCTCAAGAGTAAGACTAGTAAAACATTTGCTTTATGCCCCTAAAATTTTGAGGCCTCAAAAAGTTTAGAGAAAAGGACACTGTATAACCTTTTTTTTTTTAAAAAAAAAGACTCAAATTTGGGCTTTTGAACTAATTAGAGCACTTGGCCCGTTTAAATTTCATTTATTGGTCATTTTTTGATTTGGCCCAATTCGGACCCTTTATTCATTTTTTAAAAATTATTTTTCGCTACTTTTATGGAGCAAAAAACTTTTATTTTTTTTAAAAATAATTAAATACAATTGTATAAAAAACTCTTTTTTCATTGATGAGCTTAAATAAGCCTTTTTGACTTATTAAATTCTTTTCTCATGAAACAATACTCTATTCCAAGTACAATAATAGTAAATAACCTGAGGAAAAATTAATCAGAAGAAAAACATCATCAGTGACAACCTATTAACCTTCTCAACTCTAATACCACAATCATGTTACCTTATCAATAACAACACACCCACTTGAACTAAAAAGTAAAACAAATTTCTTATATTACATCATTTTACCATATGTTACCTTATCAATAACAACACATCCACTTGAACTAAAAAGTAAAACAAATTTCTTATATTACATCATTTTACCATACAAAATGTAATTCTAATATTGCTATATGTCATCGATGAGTATTATTGCATTTGAATAAAATCTTATAAAAATTTCACATATACAAAGGGACGTACAACTTTACATCGATGAAGGAAGCCATAACTTATTCGATAATAGCAAAAGAAAAACAATAAAAATTCTCACCAAATTGTTAAGTTGTTTCAAACATATCACCAAACGTCCTGGGTTGACCAATCTTCATAGCTTCAAATTACATCATAACAATATCAAAGGATAAAAATAAGAAAAAATATCAAAAAAGAAATAGTTATCAAAATGGAAATCGTCAACAAATTATAAATAAGACGAATGAACACCATAAAAATATATTTACAAATATACTATGGTATCAACAACTAAAATATATAAATAAGCAAATACTGAATCTTCCAACATCAAGCTTAACATTATAAAATGTATAAATAACATAAATACCAACCCTTTTGGAAGTAATTACACTCTCTTCCACATTTTTTAATTACTTTACTCTCTCTCCCTATTAATATACATAACATAGCCGACATATACATAGCATTCTGTGTATATGTTGGAATTTTTGTAATATGTTTAGGGAGTTGAAATTTTTTGTAATATTGCAAACATAAGTTGTATATTTGTATAAGTTTTAGTTATAAAATTTTGCACAAATCATTTGATTTGCAATAATGAATTAGTACCAAAGGTCAAAAAGACATCAAAGATTAGTAATTCAAAATAATAGTATATGATTATTACATGTACCAGGGATCTATTTCCAACCATCCATGTTTGGATAAAAAATAATTGCTAAAACAAAAAAAATTAGACAAACACCCAAGGGAATTCAGAAACGACCAAAAAATTCCTTCAAGGAGAAAAAGAACAAAAAGTAAAATTACCAGATTAGTGAATGAAGCTAAAAAAATTACCAAAGAAACTTATTTACCCTTTTTCTTGAAATAATCTGCGCGGGCCCATATACTAGTTTTATATATATAAAAATAAAAAGTAAAAAAAAAAATACATTACATGGAATAAAAAGAAAAAACAAAAAAAAAAGCCACACATTTAATCCTCATTGTTTGACTACTGACAAAATCTATCTAATCTCTCTTTTTCTTTCTTCCTCTCTCATCTAACCTATCTCTAATCGAAGCACCCAAAAATGAATTCTGTTGTTTTTTGTTCTTACTTTTCAATTATGGAAACTGCAGGTAGTTATGGAATTCGTTATGGTTCAATTATTATAATCAAACAAACTAAATATAAACGAAAACACAAAGGAGAAAGAACTCATCAGAAAGCAGAGAAAGAGGAACGACGTAGAGAGAAATGAAAAATGAGACGGATGAAGCTGAAAATGTACACTTTTTTGGGATAAAATAAAAAGTATAGACTACGTAGATCTCTGATCAGCACACACATACAAATTTTTTGATAGACAAAACAGCCTCAATTTAGGTTATATTAACAAAAATGCCCTTTGTCGTCTCAATGAACCTTCACTTATTATATAGTGTAAGTAAATGTAAAAATAGAAATTACAAACCCTAATTCATTTGGGGACTCTTCCTATAGCGTCGTCATTCAAACACTAAATTCAATTCCACTATCTACAACATCGTGACTCAGAGATTCAAAGACATAAATGCTCAAATCAGAGATTCCAAGACACAAACCTTCAAAGCAAAGTAAAGCACAACCTCCTATGATGATTATGGATGCTATAGAATTTGCAAAAGAAAAATAATTGAGGTGCACAATGAACTTACACTTATGGAGGAATTGTCTTTACCTTAATGAGTTTACCAACTAAAAAAAGAATTTGTTGGAAATGATGAAATATAACTATCCCAATCCAAAGTCGTTCGACACTTTTTCACTCCCCAATTTAAGGGTATCAAACGGGCCGGCCCGACCCGGCCTGATTAGCTAACCCGGCCCGGTTTGACCCGGCCCGGTAAGCCCTAGGGCTTTAGGGTTCCGGGTCTCGGGCCGGTTTTTTTGTTAAAATGGGCCCGGTTAACCCGGCCCGGATCAAGACCGGTCCAGGCCCGCCGGTTAACCGGCCCGGGAAAAAAAATTGATTTTGGGCCAAACTAGCCGTTGGCCCAACGGCTATATAGCCGTTTTTGGGTCCAAACGGCTAGTTTGGGCCCATTTAATAATAATAATAAAAAAAACTTTAAAAAATATTTTTTAATCCCCAAAAAAAATCTATAAATACCCTACAACTTCAAATCATTTTTCACACAATTTTTCACTCTCTCAAATCTCATTCTCTCTCAAATCTCAATTCTCAGTTCTCTAATATTCAATATATTTAATTTCTTAAAGTATTCACTTTAATTTTTTAATTTTCGTTTACAAAGTACGAGCGGAAGTTTCTAAAGTCGCAATCTTCGGATACTTCCAAAATTTGGTATTGTCGTTCCATCTCTTACGTTTAATTTTTATTTATTGTATTAATTGTTTAATATTTAATTTTATTATATTTGTGTATTTTGAATATTTTTAGTTTAATTTAATTTATATTATGGATAAATTAAAAAACCTCGCTGCTAAAGGTGTTTAAAATTTTTGTCCCGGAAGCGGTAGTGGTAGTAAAAAGCGAATTACTAGCGGTAGAGGTAGTTCAAGTAATAGATATACCCGTGTGCCTTCGCCTCCGGTACCGCTTGGTACACCTTTTGAGGAAGAAATAGGTGTAGGTGCTCACGATATGGATTATGTAGAAGCTCAGGAAAATTACGGTATAGAAGAAGAAAATGAAGTAGATGCAGTTAATTTAGACGAAGATAATGAAAATATTGCTGAAACACCCGCAGTAGGAGATGCTAACGTTAGATCTGAATCAGTTAATCTCCCTTTCCGTCCTCCCAGTGCCCCAAAACCTCGTAAAAGAACTAGTATTGCATGGCAATTTTTTGAACGTATATCAGATATTGAGGTGCAGTGCAATATTTGTCAACAAATATATAAGCATAGAAGTGGAGGCAAGCAAGGGGGTACGGGTACGTTAACGAGACATATAGCTGAAGATCACAAAAGAGAGTTAAATATTGCAAAAAGTGGTGGGGATGTTGGTGGGTCAACGCAAACTAGAATGGACCCAACAACCGGTCAAGTAGCGAAAAAGTATAATAAATTGAGGGACAGGGAAGAAATAGCTAAAATGGTAGCTGTGGGTTGTTTGCCTTTTAGTTTTCCTTCTTCTGATGCTTTTATTCGTTATATACAAGCAATTTATAATCCTATGTTTAATGGTATTCCTAGAACTACTTGTCGGTCTGATATTTTTAGACTCCATTCACAATATTGTTTTTATTTATCAACATTGTTAACAAATATTCAATGTAGATTGTCCCTAACTTCTGATCTTGGTCGTGCTGTAAATAAAAATGATTATTTAACCGTTACTTGTCATTGGATGGATAGTAATTTCGTGATGCAAAAACGTATTCTTGTTTTTTTATATGATGAAGATCGTAAACATACTGGATAATTTATTGCTGATTCTATTGTTAAAATTGCCGGATATTATGGTATAGAAAATAAAATTTTATGTATTGCTTTTGATAATGCTTCTAACAACAAGACTGCTATAACAAAAATAAAATCTACGCTATCTCCACCCTTGCCTGAAATTTTTCATATTAAGTGTGCATGTCATATATATAATTTAATTGTAAAAGACGGTCTTGAGTTTTTTGAGCTTTATATTGAAAAAATTCGTCTTGCCGTTGGTTTTATTCAAGGAAATAATCGTAGATCGAGAATTAGAGAATTTAAAGTTAAATGTCAAGAAAATGGACTTACACCGATTTTGATGCCTGAGGAAATTGATACTAGATGGAATTCTACGTATGAATTTCTAAAAACTTGTTATAAATATAGAATTCCTATTACACTAGCTTTTAACCAACATTGCGGTTCATTTGCTGATTCTGCTGATTGCATGCTACATAATTCTGATTGGGTTGTAATTAATGATCTTGTTAAGTTTTTAGAAAAATTTTATGTAGCTACGGTTGAATTTTTCGGTGCTTATTATCCTACTGTTTGTAATATTTTGGCATATATAGCCGATATTTCTGGTTCGCTCCAACAATATAAAAATAAAGAAGGTTATAAAGAAGCTGTTGGCGCCATGTTTACGAAATTTAAAAAATATTTTTTCCCGATTCCCCCTATTTACTTGGTTGGTGCTATGCTAAATCCGTGCATGAAATTTAATCATATGTGTCACTTTAGTACTCTTATTTATACTAACTTAGAAATAAATACTAACCATGATTCTGAACAAGTACAGCCTGATTTGTGGACGGCTACGGCTGATGCAAAGGATTATATAGAAAAATTATATAATCACTATGCTGATTTATTTGATTCAGCCTTACCTACAAATATCACTCCAACTGTCGCTCCTCATCCTCCCGAGGAGCCATCATCTTCTAAAAGGCCGGCACATAGTGGTTTTTCTGATTCGTTTTATGATTTAAATTGTTGGAACAGTGTTGATGAGAGAACTTACACATCAACTTATCGGGAAGAGCTGAAATATTATCTTCGGACGGCACCAGAGGATCGCAGACGACGGATCAACACGCTGGATTGGTGGAGGAATAATGAATCACAATATCCTGTGCTTTCAAGATTAGCTAGAGATATCTTGAATGTTCCAATGTCAACCGTTGCATCAGAGAGCGCCTTCAGTCAGGGACGACAGCAGCTTGGAGACAACCGACACTCATTGGGAAGCAATGCAATGAATGTTCTAGTTTGCCTCAGAGATTGGATTAGAGCGGAAAGAAGAAACCAAGGAATGGAACCGGAGCCGAGCGACGAGCTGAAACTTGAAGAAATTATGACTTCACGGGAGAACTCCGCAGAATCAAGTCCAATGCATGGTTTTGCCCCCGTTGACTTCGATTATCCTATGCAAGTTCCCATTAATATTAACATGAATGAGTTGGAAAAAATGATGCATAATTTATAGATTTTTCATTCATGTAAATTATAAATTTTGGATCATTTTGCAATCAATAAAATTCCCCAAATTCATTCACTCCTTAGTCGTTGTTTTTTTTATTTTTTTTATTTAACGATTTAAAATTTAAAATTGAATTTCTAGTTTTCTACTTTAAATTAAAAACTTACTTCTAATATATTATTAATTTACTACCAAATATTATTAATTTATTATATTAAGTAGCATATGTTTTGTATATTTGTGCATATATCTTCTATAGAAGTGTATATTTAACGTATACATGTGTATATATTTTATAAATTAGTATATAAGTATATCTATACATATTGTAATGTATATATAATGTAGTATATTTTATAAGTAGTAGTATATATACATTTAATGGTGCGTATACACGTGTATATATCTTCTATAGAAGTGTATATTTAATGTATACATGTGTATATGTTTTATAAATTAGTATATAACTATACAAATATATATTGTAATGTATATACATTATAGTATATTTCATTTTAAGTATTACATATACATAGAATAGAGTGAATGGATCTTCTATAGACGTGTATATTTAACGTATACATGTGTATATATTTTATAAATTAGTATATAACTATACAAATATATATTGTAATGTATATATATTGTATATATCTCATTTAAAGTATTACATATACATAGAATAGAGTGTATATATGTGAATAGATCTTCTATAGACGTGTATATTTAACGTATACATTACTTTATGTTTTATAAATTAGTATATATATTGTAGTATATACTTTTTTTAAAGTAGTACATATATATTGAATGGTGCGTATATATGTGTATATATCTTCTATAGACGTATATCTTTAAAGTATACAAGTGTATATGTTTTATAAATTAGTATGTAACTATATATATATACATATTGTTGTATATATATATATGTATATCGCTATACTGTAGTATATATTTTATTTAAAGTAGTACATATATATTGAATGGTGCATATATATGTGTATATATCTTCTAAAGTAGTATATATTTAACGTATACATGTGTATATGTTTTATAAATTAGTATATATATATATTGTAGTGTATATATATATATATTATACTATTATAGCATATGTTTTATTTAAAGTAGTACGTATAGTCATATATAATTATATATTGAATGGTACGTATATATGTGTAATTGTTTATACTTTATATATTTTTTTAAAAATATATATTGTATATTGGAGTGTATATAGTGTATATTGGAGTGTATATTAAATTTTTTATTTATTTTTTAAACGGGTTTGACCGATTTTTAATCGGGTTTGACCGGGTCTTGGTGGGTTTGACCGGATTTGGTTAAGTGGGCCGGGTTCGGGTGGATTTTAATTTTTTTACTGTTTGGCCGGCCCGACCCGGCCCAGTTAACCCCAAACCCGGCCCGTCACCGGCCCGTCACCCGGTAAAATGGGAGGGCCGGTCCGGGTTGTCCCGGTCCGGCCCGTTAGATACCCTTACCCCAATTGGATTATCTTAAAGATTTTTGATATGTTCCTTTGTTTTTTAATTCTATTTACATTGAAAAAAATTATTTGAAAAAGATTGTTAATTAATTCTTATTTTTTTAACAGTTCTCATGCAATTGTATTCAGTGCTATTCGAACAAAATGTATTACCTATGATGATATACTTTATCATGAAAGTAATGATACGACTACGTTGCATGTCTATAAATGTCTTAACAAAGGGTGTTCGAGTTTATACTGTCGCGATGACATATATTATGATATAGATCTGTCTCCTAGGGAAATCTTCACCAATTAAAAAAATTCAACATTCTAACCTGAAACATATACTTTGAGTAATTTTAAATTATAATTCTTTTTGAATTAGAAGAGTACTAACTATTTTCTATTTTTTTCTTTAGAGGTAATGAAAAAAAATTTAATGCCCGACCACTTGTGGTCTTTTTTTTTGTAAATTCTGTAATACCCGACCCAATCCAATCATGATCCGACCCAGCCCATCTTAATTATCCTTTTTCCCTTCTTAATTATCTTAGAAGCCCAAACAACTCTCACCTCACTCTCAAACACCTCTCACCGATGGAAACAACACCGATGAAATAGATCCAGAGAATCCAATATTTTAACATAAATTTCCAATCCCTGCAAATTCTGTGAAAGCATTTTAATGCAAATTTTCGGTCCCTGCAAATCTAGTTCGACGCTAAGTTTGTAATATAAATTTTCCCTTCGTATACTTTTTTATCTGTTAAAACCCCCCCAACATTTTTCCCTTTAACGCTATTATTAGTAGTAAGTGAAGAAGAAAAGTTCACTAATGCATTCTTAGTATTCAACAAGTTAAGATTTAGTGCATTTTGCCTAATGGATTGACTTTTTCATTTATGCTTAAAGATTGTTGTCGTTCATACTCTTGTTGTAAAATTGGGATTTAGTGATGACCTAGTTGTGTGTAATAGGTTCTTGAGTATTTATGCAAGGAGATTGAAAGAGTTATGGTGTGCGCAACGTAAGGTGTTTGATGAAATGCCTGAGAAGGATGTTGTTTGTTGGACTTGTTTGATTTCTGAATGTGCAAAGTTTGGTTCGTCTGCGGAAGGTTTGTGTTTGTTTTTGTGATGGTGAAGAAGAAGTTGATTTCTAAAAATGATACTATGATTAGTGTTTTATCTACGTGTTTTATAATGGAGCATTATGATTTGGGGTGTTCGAAATGTGACTCAGTTAGTGTTGTTGTAATTTGCTTGTATAGGAAGTTGGGGAAAGTTAATAAGAGCAGGGAAGTGTTTGAACGGATTTCTGACGATAGGAAGAGAAGTGTAATTCCTTGAAATGTTACGATAGCATCAGATTTATGCCAATTGATTAGGTAGAAACACTAGGAAATTTGAAGAAGCTTCCTGGTTTGAATTTATTGTATTGGTCTTTGAAAGATAACAATGAATTTATGCATCATTTGGGACATAAATAGACGTTGTTGCTTTGAGGTGAGTTTTCTATATTTTGGTCAACTTTTATAATGTTGATGTAGTGTTAAGTGGCTAGAGCTCCCATCCCATACACAATTTGATTTGTGCCTAATTTTGCAGTTGTCTTTAATGGAATTACTATTAATTTGAATTTTAAGCCAACTTCAATTACTGAGTTTTATAATATTTAATTTGAAAAATTAAGATATGCTTTGTTCGCAAATGATTTTGTGTTGCTTTTTAACAGAATTCGATTTAGGAAAAAAGAATTGCTTTGCTATTTTCGACGATCATTTGTTTCTTTCTCTTCAATTTTGGTCAAGCAAAGATAAGTTGATTTCTCTCTATTTTCTTATAGTAAATTCTTTAAATATAGTGTTAAGGTGAGACTATTTTATGTAGAAGGTTTTGAAAGTCATAGATTTTGTGATGGATATGCGTCGCCTCTACTTATTTGCTTTATTAAATTTGTTGAATTGTTTGATTTGAAAGCCATAGGTTTTGTGATGAACATGTGAATTAGTGACTTGAAAATAAAAATTTTCATTGATAAAAAATTCCAACATCCTAACATGGAACAAATATTTTGAGTAACTTTAATTATTATTCTTTGTGAATTAGAAGAGTACTAACTATTTTTTATTTTTCTCTTTACAGGTAATGAAAAACTTTAAAGATAGGTCCATGAAAACATACTTACGACGCTACTATTTTGGAGGTCATTAATCGTGTGAAAAAATAAATAAAAGAGCATATAGTTACAGACTGTTTAGTAATAGAACACAAGAAGTATAAGATATTGAAAGAGAAAAAAAATAGCATAACAAAAGTCTATAATTATTTTGTCATAAATCGACCTGATATGAGCAATGGAAAATGTTCCTTTACTCATATTCTAGTTTCTGTTCGTGGTCCTCAAGTTACTAGTCTTGATTCTATGTGTTTTCTTAAGAGAGAGGATGTAATTTATGTAAACGATAAAAAGTAGCATATATTGGCGTATATTGATTTTCATGGTGTAAACAACGTACATAAGGAGAAAGATGAAGAGACATCCATGATCTTTGTTTCCATAGTGGCTCAAGGTAAGGCTAGTAAAACGTTTGCTTTAAGCCTTCAAATTTTGATGCCTAAAAAATTTTAAGGGAAAGGATACTATATTACCCTTTTCAAAACAAATGACTCATTTGAGTTTTTGGACAAATTAGAGCACTTGACCCATTTAAATTTCACTTATTGGTCATTTTTTATATGACCCAATTTGGGCCCTTTATTCAGTTTTTTTTTAAATTATTTTTTTCTACTTTTTGGGACAAAAAATATCTGTTTTTTCTAAAAATAATTAAATAAAATTGTATATAAATTGTTTAATTGTTCTATAACATGCATATCTATATAAAAATATATAGAAATTGTATAGAACGTGTATAGAAACTATATAGTCATTATATAAATATATCTAAATAATAAATGTAGCTAAAGGTTGTATAAAATTGGTATAAAATTGTATAATTATTTTATAGAATATGTATCTGAATAATTACTGCAGATACATGTTGTATAAAATATATATAAAAAGTGTTTAATTATTGTATATGATATGTATGTGTATAAGATGTGTATAAAAAGTGTATAATTATTATATAAAATATGTATCTAAATAATTGTGGCTACAGGTTGTGTAAAATGTGCATACAAATTGTATAATTATTGCATAGAATATGTATTTCGTGTATAATATATAGAAATTGTATTGTATAGAATATGTATTGGTATAAGATGTGTATAAAAATTATATCATTGTTGTATAAAATAAGTATATGTATTATTGTTTTATAAAATATGTATGTATATGCATTTATACATTCTTTTTTAATTGTATTTAAGAAATAAAAACATTATACAATTTATATAATTGTTGATTGTATTTTTTTGGTAGAATTAATAATAAATAGATTTATCATTTTTTAAACAAAGAGGGAAAAAAGGATGAAGAAGCAGTGACAAACAAAAAAGAAAGAAGAACGAAGAAGAATGGAAAAAAAGAAACAAATAAAAAATAAAAGGACATGCATCAACCCAAATGGCTATAATATGAAATTTGAAATTCATGGGCCGTTTTTGGAGGAATATTTTTGGCCGACAGACCACTTCTGTCCTTTCCCCAAAATTTTAATTTTAAATTTATGATTATCAACTTCACTTAAAATAATCATGAAGATTGTGAAATACGTCTGAAAAAAATAATAAAGAAAGAAAAACTATCTAATTTTTACTAAAAATATTTTAGAATTTTGAATTAAACAACTCAAATTTCATGCAATAAATAAAGTTATAACACTAACATCCAAGTTAATGTATTATTGCAAATACATGTCTAACATTTTATTCACTGAAATTAATCCTTACTTTTATTAATAATAATATTAATATGTGAAGTTAAATGGTATGCATCTTTAAAAAATACTACACCAAAAATAACTAATATGCAAGAATAAAAAAAGACAATTTTAAATTATTACAGTATTATTTTTGTATGTATGCGCATATATTTAAGTTCTTTATTAAAATTTGACTTTAGGCCATTAATTATATTGAGACGCCCCTGTTTGTTTCTCTCGTAATGAGTATACGATGCCATTAAAAATTGTAAGTAGTCCTTGCTTTAAGTTAACTTATTATCTCCTTAAGTATTAATTTTTTAATTAAAATCTTAGTTATTGATGATAAAACTTTAATTTTAGTTGATAGTAACTTTGCTATTAATTTGTCTATCTTTTGATTAACTTGAAAATGTTTTTTTGCAAAATTATTAATATTGAAATTCAAAGTTAAATAACATGCTACTATATAAGTGAGGCATTGGCTTCGTGATGGATACGTAAGAACAACAAGGAACCAAAAAGATCAACGTCGCAAAACGAGCAGAAATGGCCAAGTAGGGTGAAGGCTCGTGCTAGAAACTTGTTTCGTGTTAGCTTTTGTACTTTCTATTGGCATGATAGTTTAGTTATATTTTGAGAGTTGAGAGTTCTTGACCATCCAGAAGTAATCCACTAGAATCTTTTATTCTTTATATAGTTTATTGCTTTAGAGAAGCTATCAGCATTATATTTATTTGTTGCGTGGCGTGGACTACATTGTTCTTGGTGAGGTAACAAGTAAAGTTGTAGGGAAAAAATTCTCTTAGAGTGTGAGATTTCTCAAGACCACCAAAATAGCTATCTTATTTTAGATAACTATAAATAATATGAGCACAATTTAATAAATATCTTCCCTTTGAAATGCATTGATTGTACTTTTCTTGGCAACATGTTAATCTATTTGCGCATGTTAGGCATGAAATTCTACCTTAGCATGCTTGTGTTTGTGTTTATATAGAGAGTTCAACTTTGTAACACTTATTTTTGTGTACATATATAGGGTTCAACCTTAAAACATTTAATTATATTGAATTCGTGAAACCATTACTTGATCCTCCACTTTCTTATCAATTAAGACCGAAAAGTTAGAGATAAAAAGCAAATAGTGGAAGAAACAAGTTTGGGAGATATTATACATAACATTTAAGCTCTCTAATTTTATGTGACACCCTTTATTTAGACAAAATTTAAGATATTAATTTAATTTGCGTATTAGTATACAAGTAATAGTGGGAAAGAATAGTTAAGTCATAAGCGAAGTAATCTTAAAAGACAACATCGAATCAAAACCCAAATTAATTGGTTAAGCAAGAAACGGTAAACAATATTGCAGTAAACTATTGTCTTGACCAAAGTCTAGAATGCATAGTCAAATTGATTGATACCTTGGTTGTCCCTCCATGAGTTCTTTGTTTTTCTTAGTTTGCTCATCAATTTCTAATGCATCCAGTTTCTCTAATAATACATTAATGATGGTAAAACAACTTCATAAGTCACTCAATTGGTAAGTAAGGATTTCACTAGATGATTTATGATATGCTTTTGATTTTGAAATAACTTTCTTTTTTTTCTCTTATTTGATGGATTTTGTGTTAGTTCTTTTCAGGAACTTGTTTGTTCCTTATTTAGTAGGGTACTTTAATATAACTACATATGAATTCTAGGATTTGCAGTTAAAGTTCTTGCTGACTAATTATTTCTTCAGCTTTAGTACATAAATGTGTATCTTCTTTATCATTTCTAATTATGGTGCTTTGAATGAGAATCATGCTTATGTAAAGGTGTTGACCTGTTTGATTAACTCCGAGAGCATATGTGTATGTGTGTGTTTTCTTGACATATTTTCTGACATAAATTTCAGTAAATTGTTACTCATAATGATTCTCATCTTAAATTGCTTACAAAAAATCTATGAACAATTACAAAGAAAGGAATAAGGCTGAGATTTACGAAAAGAACTATCCTATTGTTTCTTTGAAATTTGACAGCTTATATGATTTTCAATAAACTTTAGAAAGTTTCTCAAATATCAGAGCAAACATATAAAATTATTGGTCCACAGGTTTGCCTATACCTAATGCACGCATGTCACAACCCAAAATAGGATCATGACCGGCGCTAAGGAGTTTAGGACTCCTAAGCTAGCCTCGTCAGAATTCTACGAAAAATCGGGCAGAGTTTCCCCTGTTTTTCGGCCTAACAAGAAAATTCTCTGTCTCAAATCAATAGCACCACAACCAACACATCAATCACACCAACACAATCCATCACAAACCATCAACAAGTCACCAACACCACCAATAACAACATAATATCCATCTCCAAAATATGAGAGGGAGTTCAATACTCCACAGGTCCAAAATAATAAAAGAATACTCGAAACTCTAAAGACATGGCTATGGAGTGACTCTAAGAGTTTGCAAGAAACAGAACATAACAAATAAATAAACTCTTGCCCACGCGAACAAATGCGGGGCTTACCAGGAAAATGCTACCTCGAGCTCTCTAGCTAACGTAATCCTTGCCGTCACCTGCGTTCTCTGAAAAATAATAGCGGGGAGTGAGACGCTAGCTCAGTGAGTAATAACACTTAACCACAACCGTTTAATGGGGACAAGTCATAAAACCTCATGAAATAATGCTCTTTCAGAAAACAATAGCAATAAACAATATCATTTGCTTCATGTAAGCAGAGTGAATCAATAGTTCAGTAATAAACTTAAAAAGCATCATATCATATCAAATATACATATTTGGGAGGTTTCCAAGAATAAATCATGTAATCAGTGTGGAATTCTTCTTTATTAAGAATAACCCATAACAGTGGACCCCTCATAAAGGAGTCAAATATCATATCAGTATCAGTATGCTAGTTCTACCTTCCCACTAGCGAGGGCTGTAACATTCATCAGTAATTACAAGGTGCACTAGGTCTAACGATCCCGCCGTTAGCTACGGAATTCAATCAAGGTCTACTCCCATTCATAAATTCTTTGAAAACAATAGGATATTCGTATGAAAATATCTTTCAGAATAGAACATAACTTTAAAATTCATATCAATAATAATACATGTAAACTTGAATAAAACATATATCAAAAATACTTATTTCTCATGTAAGTGAAGAATATTCACAATAGTAATATCATAGCTCAAATAACCATATCAATATCATTTAAGTAAAGAACTTGTCCCACGTGCAAATTTTTAAAGAATTCAATAACTCTTATTTTCATCAAAAATGGTATAAATATGCAATTTAAGAAACATAAATTATGGCAAGATTACTACTCACAGTACTCTTGTCGAAATACCAATTTTGTCACCTCGAATGATTCGTATCACTTTCTTGGATCAAACCTATAATCACATCATATCCATTCTCGTGTTAAATCTCTTATTTTTGGCTAATTCATGATAAAATTAGACTACCCAACCCTAAGGTTTCATGATAACTTTCAATTTCTCAAACTTCATGCCCAAAATCACACCTTAATATGCATATTTCTTGTCTTTAATAAGTAACTTTTAGTATCCAAAATAAATTATCTAGACCAAAAATCATGATAAAAAAGTAGAAAAAAGATTTACCTTAAACCCGATAGAAATCTCCAAACAAACAAACTTTTTCTTCTTCTTCTTCTTTCCCCAATTTTTATACTCCAAAAGATTTGTTTTTGTTTTTTTTTTCCTTGGCTGGAGGTGCTGTACGTATCAACCTTCCCCAACCTTTCTTTATAATAATTGTTTTTTTCTTTTTCGTGCTGCTGCTGTACGCAGAATTCACTTCCCCCAATTCCCTTTTGTTTAGGATTAGTATATGGGCATAAGCCCATTCTTTCTTTTTTTTTTTAATTGGGTTATTCTCAAATATAGATTCAAATTAGGGAGACTTCGTTTCTCCTTGCACTGGGAATCCTCACGTTTCTCCCGGGTAAGTCAAAAAAATACATTAATAGATATTGTTTTGGATCCGTAAGCTGTTATTCTTTTGTCCATAGTTGTTCGATATGTCCTCGAGGAGAGTGTCGTAGTTCATTAAATACAGAATAAATTTGCAGATGCATCATTGATTTGATAGCCTAATTTACATTTATGTTAACAAGGTAACTTTCATTGAATTTGCAGCAGAATAAATAAGTGAGATAGCAAATGGTAGGGCTACTTGTTACTGTATCTGTCCTCTCTGTAGTTGCTAGAAGCATTATATCAAGGTGATTGTAGATCTGCAGTGAAAATGGTCATACTAAATTGATTTATTGGGATGTACATTACATCTTACAAACTTCTGCAATAGGCAATAGATTCTACTTCGCCATATTTTCTCCGTTTTGTTTAGACAGTCTTGAGTTTAACATGCTACACTTCTGGTTGCATATTTTCTTTATTCAAGTTTTTATATTCACTTTTTTATTAATTAATTGATTACACTACTTCCAACTATGTTTGCAGGTTTCTATGAGACGCGGATTGCATATTACTCTAGGAGAGGTGCTAAAGATTATCGATTTACTGTCATCCCTGACTATTGAAGTCTTCAAACTTCATGTAAACTCTCAATGTAGTTACTAGTTTCTGTAATGAGTTTTGTGATAGTTTGTATTTCTCGCATGCGTTCTGTCCTTCACATTTCAAAAAACTTCTGAATGTTGAACATGCATCATATTTATAAAAAAAATTGGCTGTATCTGGTGAGGCGAAAAATATATTCAACAAAGCATTAATCGAAAATCTAAAAGGCAAAGCAAATACTAAAATAATAAGATTCTTAGTTTAAAAACTAAATAAGATTCTTGTTACTTTTTTTTCTTTCATAACTGCACTAAAATACATAGGGTTTGAATCACCTAACTTATACACAAAGTCCTGAATTTTTATTGTAACGTGCTCTCTTCAATATTGCTCCACTTCTTAATAATAATCAGTACATCATTCTCTTTCAACGCCATACTATCATAGTATTGAGTTGATAAACTCTGTTGTATCACTTGCAACCTATCTCTGAAGTAATCAACCCTCTTTGAATCACCCCTATAGTGTGTGATATTTAGTAGTTTTAAGTGCGATTTTAGTATCTTCAGATTCCGCCATACATTTCAAGTTATGCCCCATGGGAAAGAGTTGACACTTTCTTAGTCTGTAATGATTTTATAGATGACCTATAACTCTTGCCCCAGAGGCAAGACTGAGACAGTTATGCACCAAGGGCAAGAGTTGAAACTGCCATAGTCTGTAATGATTTGGCAGATGACCTATAACTCTAGCCCTTGAGGCAATACTTTGATAGTTATGCCCCATGGACAATAGTTGACTATGCCTTACTCTTTAATGATTTTACTTGTTGAAGATATATATTTTATATTAAATTGTTACTAATTTTTTGTTGTTTCATTTTTCACAGGGGTTGTGCTTGGAATGGATGAAAAAGAAATGAGTATTGAGCAATACAATATGGGACAATAAATTAAAATTATTGATAGAAATAACGAGTTACAGGTTATCGAACCAATATTGGAGGCTGCAATAGATGAAGAAATGGGCCAGTCATCAAAGATTAAGAGGGTATGAGAAAAAGAGAAGAGGATATTTGATGTCGAGACTACTCTCTTGAGACACAATGCCTCTTTGAATAAGGTAAGTGTCAAGTAGATCTTCATTGACAAGAAAAATATAATGACGTGCATGTCAAACATTGTAATTACATACAACATTCAATTTAAGGTTATCAAATCAAGCACAACAAGATATTCATTGTGATATTTGGATGACAACTGGGTGTGGCGGTTTCATGCCTCGAAGATTCCCAATTCTTTGCTCTTTCAGGTTACTACATATGAAAAGGCTCACAGTTGCTCGGATGATTTTATAACGTCCGACCAAAAGAATGCAACATCAAAGGTCATATGTGATTACATACTAGAGCTTGTGTGTGACTCTAGTAATGTAATCACACCAAACTTTGTGGTAGATGAAATGCAAAGGAAATATAAAATAATCATATCATACAACAAAGGATGGCGAGAGATACAACATGCCTATACAGTGATAAGAGGAACTGCAGAAGAGAACTACAACATGTTGCCATCGTATCTTCACATGATAAAAGAAAACAATCCAGACACGTACACAAACATAAAGAGGGACGATGAGAACAGGTACAAATGTTATACTGTTGAAATTGAAAACTTTTACCCAAGAGACAAAAGTTTATTCTTTAATTACAATGATTAAATTATTAACATATATGCAACTCTTGCCTCATGGTCAAGACTTAGTTTAGAAAATTGTTGAAATTGAAAACTTTTACCCAAGAGGCAAAAGTTTATCCTTTATTTGCACTGATTATTATTAACATAGATGGAACTCTTGCCTCATGGGCAAGACTTAGTTTGGAAATTTGTTGTACAAACGCTATACTGTTGAAATTGAAAACTTTTTTTCAAGGGAAAAAAGTTTATTCTTTAATTGCACTGGTTAGATTATTAACATATATGCAACTCTTGCTTAATGAGCGAGACTTAGTTTAGAAAATTATTGAAATTGAAAACTTTTGCACAAGAGGCAAAAGTTTATTCTTTAATTGCACTGATTAGATTATTAACATATATGCAACTCTTGCATCATGGGCATGACTTAGTTTAGAAAATTATTGAAATTGAAAACTTTTGCCCAAGAGGCAAAAGTTTATCCTTTATTTTCACTGATTATATTATTAACATCGATGCAACTCTTGCCTCATGGGCAAGACTTAGTATATAAAATTGTTGTACAAATGCTATACTGTTGAAGTTGAAAACTTTTGCCCAAGAGGCAAAAGTTCATTCTTTAATTGCACTGATTAGATTATTAACATATATGCAACTCTTGCCTCATGGGCAAGACTTAGTTTAAAAAATTATTGTACTCTGATTATAAACATCAAATGCAAATTGTTATTAATATTCTTTTGCTCAACACGGATTTCAATATGTATTTTTTGCTTATGGCGCTTCAATCATTGGATGGACCAACTGTAGATCGGTAATAATGGTAGATGCAACATTTTTGAAGTCAAAATATCATGGTGTCCTCATGATAGCAGTGTCAAACTCTAAATTTGAGATATTATTTTTCGCAATCACCTCTTCTGAAATGTTGCATTCCCAAAGTACCTGGCATTGAAACTTAGATCGCCTGCTTTGCCTTCTTTTTCTTTTGACGGAGTGCAATGTATGAACAGGATTACTGAGATTGAGCAATGTAATATTTTATAGATTTTTTTTCTTCAATAGCTCATCCATGTTTTGCAGAAATTCATTCCTCATTGCATATCTTAATACAACATTCTATTTTTTAGGGGAATATAAGGGCATACATACATAGTACGTTCTTGTTCAGATTTATGTTTGTACGTGATGCACGTACTCTCTGATTATATTTTCAGGTCCGGGCCTATTGGGTTAGTATTTTCTCTAACCACAATTGAAAAATTAAAAGAGAAAAATAATAGGTTCTTTTAGAAGAGGGGAACAAACTGTTCACTTAGTTGCACTATTTCCATTTATTATCCATGAACAGGGGTTACTAGGAGATAGAGCAACGTAAATTTTGTAGCATTTTTTTTTCTTTTGCAATAGCTCATCCATGTTTAGCAAAAGAAATTCCTTATTGCATACCTTATACCCCATTCTTTCCTTTTGGGGAAATATAAGGGCACACATAATACGATCATGTTAACTAGTTTATGTTTGTATCTGAGAATGAATAGCTGAGAAAAATCTGGAGAAAAAAAAGAGAAATAAAAAAAACTCTAAATAAAGGTTAAAGACGAATAAATTGAAAAAAGGAAAAAAAATGAAGAAATAGATAATAGTTGAGAAAAAAGAAAAAGAGAAAAAATAAATAAAAGGTTGAGACAAATAAATTAAAACATGAAAATAAAGTTAAAGGAAAAAATAAAAATTGAAAATAATAAAAAATTGAAAAATAAATTTAAAGGAAAAAATAAAAAAGTGAAAAGAAAGTAGAATAATAAAAGTAAAGGAAAATAAAAAAGTGAAACTAATAAAAAATAAAATTTGAGAGATAAACGAGTATGGAAAGTTTAAAAATATATTTGAGATGTAGAGGGGCAAAATGGTACTTTTAGTATATTAAAAAGTAAGGAAGGTTATTCTTCAAAGACATTCTAATTTGGGGTCAAATATCTAAAGCCACCCATATTTGGGTCTATGACATGCAATTTCCTGTTTTTAATTAATAGATGGGCTTGTTCCACTTTTTTTTTTTTTTTTTCCAGTTGAGATTACCTTAATATGGGATATTACATTCTCCCCATCTTAAGAAATTCGGTCCCCGAATTTTAGATAAGTGCATACCTGAAAACTGAAACGAGTGAGGGTACTTGAGTCTCATATCCTTTTCTGACTCCCATGTAGCTTCTTCAATGGTATGATTTTTCCATAAGACTTTAACGGATACAAACTCTTTCAACCGCAAGTTACTTGTCGATCAACAATAGTTACTGGTTCCTCCTCATAAGTTAAGTTCTCATCCAATTGCAAGGTCGGTGCTTCGAGCACGCGAGAGGAGTCTGATATACACTTTCTTAGAATAGAGACGTGGAACACTGGATGGATGGAAGATATCTCGGGAGGGAGTGCCACACGATACGCCACTCCTCCTATACGCTCAAGTATCTCATAAGATCTTACATACCTCGGGCTAAATTTACCTCTTCTTCTGAATCGCATCACACCCTTCATAGAAGAGACTCATAAAAAAAACCTTATCCCCAATAGCGAACACCAAATTTCTTCTTCTCTTATCTGTATAAGACTTTTGTTTGCTTTGAGCTGTGAGTAACCTCTGTCTAATTAATTGAACCTTGTCCATAGCATCTTGTTCCAAGTCTGGTCCTAAAACCTTAGCCTCTCCAACTTCAAACCACCCAATAGGAGAATGACATCGCCTACCATACAAGGCTTCATATGGAGCCATCTGAATGCTTGACTGAAAACTATAATTGTAAGCGAATTCATCTAAGGGTAAGTAAGTATCCCAACTACCTCCAAAGTCAAGAATGCTGGCTCTCAACATATCCTCCAAAATTTGTATAGTACGCTCAGACTGTCCGTCCGTCTGCGGACGAAATGTCGTACTAAGATCCATTCGAGTATCCAATATTTCTTGGAAAGATCTCCAAAAGCGTGAAGTGAACTGTGATCCTCTATCAGAAATGATGGACAATAGAACTCTATGAAGTCGGATAACTTCATCCATAAATAACTGAGCATAATTCACTCCACTATGTGTCTTTACTGGCAAGAAATGAGTGGATTTAGTGAGTCGATATACAATTACCCATACAGATTCATAGCCTTTAACTGATCACGGTAAATCAAATACAAAATACATGGTAACTCTTTTCCATTTCCAATTCGGAATCCTGATCCCTATAATAAACAAAGTTAGCGACATCCTTCTTCATACCTTTCCACCAGTACAATTGTTTCCGATCATGATACATCTTGGTGGAACCAGGGTGAATAGTGTATCTGGAGTTGTGAGCTTCTTTAAGAATAGCTCGTCTTAACTCAGCTGCATATGGTACACATAATCAGTTACCCAATCGGAGAATAACATCACAATCAATACTCATCGTCTTATTTTGCCCAACTAGAACCTCATCTCGATATTTGCACAACTGCACGTCCTCATATTGTATTGCCTTTATGCACTCTACCAAAGAAGATTTAGCTTGAACACAAGCCAACAATACCCCTGACTTTCCAACCCCAAAACTGACACTTTTTACTTCAAGTTTCTGTATGTCTTACACCAATTGCCTCTTTCCAGGAGCTATATGTGCAAAACTGCCCACAAATTTTCTGCTCAAAGTATTAGCCACAACGTTAGCTTTTTCAGGATAATACAAATAGCACAGTAATAATCCTTAAGTAACTTCATCCACTGAAGATGCCGAAGATTTAGATCTCTACTGGAAAATGTACTTTAAGCTCTTATGATCGATATAAATCTCACAAGTTTCATCGTTTAAGTTAATCACGTCTTTGGGGAAAATACCACTATAACCATCCTCAAATCATGAGCGAAAAGTTTGTCTATGCTTATTCAACTATCTAGAAGCATAAAGCATCACACAACTATTCTTCATGAGGACACATCTAAATTCCACCTTCAAAGCATCACAAAGCACCATGACTCCTCCAGAACAAGACACTAACACTAATACCATTATGGTGGTCAAACATTTCTTGAGCTTCTAATATCTCTGCGCACATTCATCTGTCCACTCAAACTTTCATATTTTTCTATGGAAATCCATGGCGTTACTATTTTACTAAAGTTCTATATGAATCTATGGTTATTCACATTTCCCAAAACGTTGTGAAACTTTGTAAGAGTAGTGGACATTGGTCAATTTTTGGATATTTCTCGATCTTATTAATATCCATAATAATATCATCCTTAGGTTCAATAATCTTAGGACATGACATTAAGTCTAGACAAATCACACTTTGAGAAATTGATATTGAGGTTAAAGTGATCCTCATGTTCTTTCCGACGATGAAAATATACACAATATCATCAATGACACTATCATATTTTTCTTTTTTGAAGCAACTTCAACATCTTATTCATTAACTCCTTAAACACAATCGGAACATCAGCTAGCTCGAAGTATATCACAAAGAAATTATAATGCATTCACCAAGTTCTGCAGGCCATTTTAGTAAGAATAACATAACATTTCTTCTCGAGTTTTAAATTACTGATAACTGAACTGAATATCATCTTTATTTTAACAAAAATTAGAGGATCCATGTAGTCGATCAGACATACCTTACTGCATAATGGGTATACAATATGCATCGATGCCTTATTCAACTATCTATAATTGATGCACATTTTTAAGAACTCATCCCTTTTCCATAACCAAAATTGTTGTATAATGTAACAATATACTCTGTCAGATACAACACTTTAACAGTAGATCACGCATTGTTCCTTTAGTTCCTTCACTCCTTGTTGGCACCATTGGATAAAAGAGGAGGGCAGAGGTATTGATACGATTTGTGTGTTAAGTGTCAAGTCTATAACATAATCTTTTCTTATCGTATAAGTAACACCTCATAAAGTCAGCACTGCTTCAAAACTAGGTGTCTAATCTCTTAAAGTCTTTAGCGATTGCTAATAAATCCAATTATTTCTTCTGTAATAGTTGAGTTATCACAAATCATATATCATTGCTTATTTTTGGAACCTGATTTCCTTTAGGACAAAGCTAACCTCATTTAACATCTCAAATTTAACTATCTTTGCATAGCAATCGAGGATAGTATGATAAGAAGATAACCAATTCATACCCATTAGTCTGTCAAAATAGTGCCTATCAATTACAATCATATCAACTCAAGCCCATGAGCTCGATATATATCTCAACTAACATAGATGTTCCAGCAAGAGCAACATCAAAGAAAATTGCTCGATATCTCATGTAGTCCTTGATTTCTAACTCTTAACCTATTTTAACACCGCCAATAATTTTTTTTTATTGGTATCACCCTATATGAATTCATGGTTTCTCTCCTATAACTTAACGTATTTTCAATGTCTTCAGCAATATCAATCACCTCAAAGTAGGTAAGGTATTTGTGTGTGAGGTTACTGCCTCGTTTAAGGGATAACCCAACCTTCACAATGACTTCTAAACATGGAATGCTTCTTAGAAAATAATTAAGACGCGTATTCATCCTATTGAGAAAATTAAATAGTGGTGCATTCATCGTCTAAACCAATATCTTAATATCCGTGTCAAAATGGCATGCTCTCTACGAAAGATCTAATGCATAAATGACATAGTGAATAATCTCATGTCATTGGTGTTGCTCATGTTGGGGTTTTTAGTAATACGATGTCATACCATGTATTTGTTCATGACCTTCAATATGTAAGTTTCTATCTCAATGGGCCTCACATTGGGATGTCCTAGAGTTCAAATTTCTTTACGTATTTTTTTTCAAAAACATATGAGATTCCTTTAAACTCTCAAAATTTGATTAACTTGATGGTCCCATTTTCCAGTAATTTTGTCAAAATATACTATTCCATGTTGTCTACGTCTCTGTTCATTTTAAGTCACATTTCCATTGCCCAGACTTTCCATGTCTATCCATTTTTTTTGAACAAGCTCTTAATTGTACTTCGCAAGGAGGTAATTATCGCAATAACAACATTCTTCTATGGTTGCGGAGGTAAACTATACTCCTTTCAAAAGGGGATTTCTTACAAAACTCGTGTGGGTACAACAATCTCTTATGGTGGCACAATGACCCCATCCTTGATCATCTCCACTACCGCTACCTCTTTGCTAGTCTAGAAGATATAACTTAAAGTTAAATTTGCTTTTCTTCGTTATCCACCTCAAGCTTGCTCAAATTATTGAAAGTTCAAATTTAAGCCATATCATAAAAGATAAAACATTAGATTTGTCAATTGGGACTTAATTGTCACACACGTAAGGAAGAGTGAGAAAGAAAATCAAGACACATCCTATCACGCCCTCGCAGAATCACGATTATAGAAATGGCCGGCAACATAACCATAATTGAGATTCTACTACTATCGTATGCTCCATAGACATAGAATAAACCTGTCTCTGATACCAACTTTGTCACGACCCAAAATAGGATCATGACCGGCGCTAAGGAGTTTAGGACTCCAAAGCTAGCCTCGTCAGAATTCTACGAAAAATCGGGCAGAGTTTCCCCTGTTTTTCAGCCTAACAAGAAAATTCTTTGTCTCAAATCAATAGCACCACAACCAACATATCAATCACACTAACACAATCCATCACAAACCATCAACAAGTCACCAACACTACTAATAACAACATAATATCCATCTCCAAAACATGAGAGAGAGTTCAATACTTCACAAGTCCAAAATAATAAAAGAATACTCAAAACTCTAAAGACATAACTATGGAGCGACTCTAAGAGTTTGCAAGAAATAGAACATAACAAATAAATAAACTCTTGCCCACGCAAACAAATGCGGGGCTTACCAGAAAAATGCTACCTCGAGCTCTCTAGCTAACATAATCCTCCCTGTCATCTGCGTTCTCTGAAAATAATAGTGGGGAGTGAGATGCTAGATCAGTGAGTAATAACACTTAACCACAATCATTTTAATGGGGACAAGTTATAAAACCTCATGAAATAACGCTCTTTCAGAAAACAATAGCAATAAACAGTATCATTTGCTTCATGTAAGCAGAGTGAATCAATAGTTTAGTAATAAACTTACAAAGCATCATATCATATCAAATATACATATTTGGGAGGTTTCCAAGAATAAATCATGTAATCAGTGTGGAATTCTTCTTTATTAAGAATAACCCATAACAGTGGACCCCTCATAAAGGAGTCAAATATCATATCAGTATGCTAGTTCTACCTTCCCACTAGCGAGGGCTGTAACATTCATCAGTAATTACAAGGTGCACCAGGTCTAACGATCCCGCCGTTAGCTACGGAATTCAATCAAGGTCTACTCCCATTCATAAATTCTTTGAAAACAATAGGATATTCGTATGAAAACATCTTTCAGAATAGAACATAACTTTAAAATTCATATCAATAATAATACATATAAACTTGAATAAAGCATATATCAAAAATACTTATTTCTCATGTAAGTGAAGAATATTCATAATAGTAATATCATATCTCAAATAACCATATCAATATCATATTAAGTAAAGAACTTGTCCCACGTGCAAATTTTCAAAGCATTCAATAACTCTCATTTTCATCAAAACATGGTATAAATATGCAATTTAAGAAACATAAATTGTGGAAAGATTACTACTCACAGTACTATTGTCGAAATACCAATTTTGTCACCTCAAATGATTCGTTTCACTTTCTTGGATCAAACCTATAATAAGATCATATCCATTCTCGTGTTAAATCTCTTATTTTTGGCTAATTCATGATAAAATTAGACTGCCTAACCCTAAGGTTTCATGATAACTTTCAATTTCTCAAACTTCATGCCCAAAATCACACCTTAATATGCATATTTATTGTCTTTAATAAGTAAATTTTAGTACCCAAAATAAATTACCTAGACCAAAAATCATGATAAAGAAGTAGGAAAGAGATTTGTTTTTTTTCCCTTGGTTTGAGGTCCTGTACGCAGCAACCTTCCCCAACCTTGCTTTATAATAATTTTTTTTTCTTTTTCGTGCTGCTGCTGTACGCAGAATTCACTTCCCCCAGTCCTCTTTTGTTTAGGATTAGTATATGGGCATAAGCCCATCCTTTCCCTTTTTTTAATTAATAGATGGGCTTGGCCCACTTTTCTTTTTTTTTCTCTTTTCTTTGTTACAATTGAGATTACCTTCATATGGGATATTCCAACACAATTGATTTTATTTGCAAGAAAGATTATTTACCTTTTACTGGTAGTCAATTTCAGAAGACGAAGAGAAAGGTTTGAGGTTTTTCTTGTTAGCCACCATCGTACCTGTGTATTATCTGTTCTAACAATAAACTTGTTATATACGATATATGGTTCAAATGCTATTAAATATTTATTTAAAGAACATAATTCTTTTCTATTTATTTCTTATTTTATTTCAGTTTCGTTAAACGTTCCTGAATAATATCTATAGTGATGTTCTAATTTTTCTTCTTCATATCTATATTTGAGTACTGCTCCATAACTATATTCACTTGCATCAGCTTCTACTATATATGTAAATTTTTTATTTTCATCTGGAAATTGTAATTTTGGTAATTATTTACAAAGTAATTTTATTTTCTGTACCTGTTTTTTGTCTTCTTCATTATAGCTATATTCTACATCCTTTTTTAATTTTTTCTGTAATGGTTTTAATACATATGTATTAATACATATAGATTTTTACATCTTGCTGTATATGTTAATACATATAGATTTTTATATCTTGTTGTAAATATTTTAATTCCTGGGGTTAGTTCTATTCCTGATATTTTCCAAAATAATACTAATAATTTATCTATATTTTTATCTGTTATTGCTACTGAATAATTTGCACTTATTATAAATTTCAATTTTTGGTATATTAAATTTCCTTTTATTGCAGTTATTATACTTTTTTCTATAGGTCTTATAATCCTATCATTTGCTAAATATAGTTCTATTGGTGTATCGATTCCTTCTCTAAAACATGCTTTTATCAATATCTCTGTACCTCCAAGGTGTACATATTTTATTGGGTCTCTACTTTTTATATCGTTTATTTCTTTATTAATTATTCTTTTTGTTACTAGTGGTATACTAGCTTTACCTTTTGCATATCTACAGTCTACATGTTCTTTTTGGCTTACTACGTAGTATTCTTCTTTTCTTCTACTAAATATGTTTTTTATTGTTGGTATTTTAAATATTTTTTCTACACTTAAATCTTATTCTTTTCCTTTTATTTCATCACATATATGACTATCAAATATTATTTTTTGATTTGTTCCTTCTTCATTTAAATATTCTTCCTTTGTTATTATTTTTATATCTTCTTCAGTTATTTGGTTCATTCTTATATCTTCTTCAGTCATTTAATTCATCTAATTCACTATCTATTTCATTATCTGTTTCATTCTCTGAAATTACATATATACTATCTTCACTTTCTAATTCGTAATCTATATAATCATATGCATATATTTTGTACTTTTTATTTTTATTTCTGATATTTATTTATTTATTTATTTATTGGGTTTTTAGGTAATTTACAATCTCTAGCTAAATGTCCTAATTTTCCGCAATTATAACAAGTACATTCATTTATAGATTTTTTTTCCTATATGGTCTTTTATGTTTATAATTTTTTACATAATAGAAAGAGAAAACAAAGAAATAGATAGAAAAAAGAAAATAGAAAAAATAAAACAACAAACTACAGAAGAAATACGAAAAATAGAAGAAACTATAAATAGTAGGATTGATGAATTAGAAAAAGAACTACAAATGCTAAAAGATTTGTATGAAAAAAGACAGAAAGAAAAAGAAAAAAAAGATAAAGAACAAAAATTATTAAACGAGATAAATCAATTTAAAGAAAAATTAGAAATAAATACAATAGATGTTGAAGAAACAGATAATTATGATTCAGAAGATAGTGAAACATATACAGAAATCTTAACAAATACAAAAAATTTAGAAATCAATGAAAAACAAGAATTAATTAATGAAGAAAACATAGAAAATAGAAACACAGAAATAAATACTCTTGAAAAAAAAAACTAGATTTAGATATTCCCCAAAATATTATTTAGATGAATAACGTACAAAAATTACCAAAATATAAAGAATTAAAGCAAATAATATCTGAAAAACTTAAAGAATTAAAAATAAGGATAGAAAAACTACAATATAACATAATTGCCGGAGTTAGTAAAAACTCAATAAATGCACAAAAAGAAGAAATATCAAATTTAGAATCAACAATAGATAGTCTAGAATATACGTACCAACATGATTTATTAACAATTAAATAAATACAAATATATACCACTTCCGTAACTTTAAAGAACATAGGCTCCGATACCAATTGTAAGGGGTGCGGATTTAGGCGCGGTAACTTTACTAGATAATAAATAGTTATTAGGTAATAAGTATTTAATTTTATATAATGTATTTTTTGAATATTATTGATTGGATTAATTTTCATTTTTATCTTCTTAACTTAAGATGTTTTATTAATTCATATTCTAAATTAGATATTATCGTAATTAAATTATCTAGTGTTCTAGGATCCTCGTTGGTATTATGTAATCTTTTGTATTCTAGGTATAAACTATATAGTTTATTTTCGATTTCTTTTAATGATTTATTCTTATCGTAAGATGTATCCATTAATTTATGTAATTGTTAAATACTTTGTAGTAATATTCATTAACTGTTTTTCTTTGTTCTTGTATCTTTTATTTCCATATATCTTATTAACATATTCAATTTTACTGATATTCATATTTTGAGGGGTGATTAAATGGTAGTTGATTAAATGCTTTGCTATAATATTCTTTAGCTTTTTCTCTTAGTTTTTGTAAGTCTTCTATATTATTTTTAAGATATTCTATATCTTTTGTTTTAAAATATTCAATTAAATTTGTTTTTATAAGGTTTTCTGTTAATCTTATATCTTCCATTTCTTGTCTCCAATATTTTAGATATTCGTAGTTTATCATTTTATTCTTCTAAAGTAAATGTATAATAATCTATTCTATTTGTACTATATTTAATATCTTGTTTGAGGTTATTAATACGACTAACTTTTTTCCCTTGTTCTCTTCTTAATGAATTTTTTAAACTATCTAAACTTTTATCTTTGCTTTTTTCTAAATTTTTCAAGGTTTCGTCTATCCATTTTAATTTTTCTATTAGATTTTCCATTATTTTTCTCAAATTTATTTTCTATAATTAATTTCTTTATGTAGGTCTTCTTGGTTTTCTCTAATTTTCTTAATAGATTCTGACATTTTTAGTCTGTATAATATCCATCTGAATCTAAATAATATTGATGTTCATAATATATGCGTAAGTTTTCTATATTGTTTAATAATTCTTCCTCTTTGTAATCTTGTAATTTTTTCTATATTATTTTCTTTATGTCTATAATTTCTATATCTCTAAGTATATATAAAACAAATATTTTAATATCATCTGTCATTTAGGCCTGATTAAATGCTTTTTCATAATACCTACTAGTTGTTTGTTTTAGTCTAAATAATTCTTGCATATTCTCATTAAAAAATTCTATATATTTTATATCATTAGTTTCCATATATTTGTCTAAATTTGTTTTTATTTGTTTTTCTACTAGTTGTATGTTTCTCATATCTTTTCCCCAAAATTCTAGATATATGTAATTTATCATGGTTGGTGTGTACGTAGGTATTTGTAAGAGTAGTTAGGTAGGTATGGTATGTAATTTACTCTAGTCATATAATCTTTACCAAATATTTTTTCTAATAAGATTTTTCTTATATCTGTTATTTCTATATCCTTAAGCACATACAAGATTAGTATTTTAAATTTATCTATCATTTCGTCAGATAAATAATTATTCATTTTTCATAAAATGCTATTATCAAAATATTCCTTTCAATCATATACATAACAAAATATGATTATTTTAGATTACTATATACTAGATTATTCTTAAATAACATGTTCGTCGGTCACTATTAGAATGGTAATCCAGATACTTTTCCCTTAAGCAGCGCCTCTACTCTGGTTACTCCCCACCATGACTTCTTGCCTCATTGGTTTCACCTTTAGGATGGCATAGTTCTTGGGGATTTTTCTTCGTTTCCACTTTGCTAATAAACTTCTTAACATGTTGTTCTTCGAATAATTCTACTATAAAGTAACTGACATGAACTTATTTTATTATATCATGATTGTTAGGAATTTATGAATTTAGCTATTCATAATTGTTAATGAATATACCTGTTTTGGTAGGTTTGATAATTCTAAGTTTTGTTCCTCCTTAGATTTTTCCATTGAAATATATCTGTTTTTTAATAAATAAGCAAAATATTTGTTGTAGACAAGAGAGAGTTTTTTGCTTCAACGCATGAAGGTTTATCTTTCATCTAAGCAAATGCTCGTTTATTTATAAGCTGAAGTTGTAAAATTTACATGCACGTGTCTACTTGTAAAAGACTAAAAAAAACTTAATAATTAGTGCACAAAAAATGTCAAAAAGGCTAGGCTATAGGCTATAGTTATCCTAACTTTTATGCTAAAAAGTCTTCATCTTAAACTACTAAAAGATAAAAAATTATTAATATCTAAGACTTTCTTTTTACAATTTACGTAAAGGAAATTGTGAAAGTTACCTACTTGTCTCTTTCACAATTTAATAGCTTGTCCTTTTTATCTCTTTCTTCCTTGTATCTGCTTTGGTTATCTTCTTTATTTTCTTGTCAATGTAGCATCACATCTGGAATAAAGTTGTGCTTGCCACTACATCTGCTGCATATGTGGTCTTTGTATTTTTGGCCACCTTTTTCACAAAATTGATTCATAGCTTCTTCTGAAATAATTCTATTTCTGATAGATCTCGTTAACGGTTGTTCTTTTGGTCTGAGGAGTGTTAATCCCCATTTCCTAAGTTCTTCGATGTCATGGTCTCTAACTTCTTTGCAAGTTGAATAAATCAGTGCTTGATTCCTTGAATTATATATACAAACTTGTTTTTTATTTGAATAATTATTAAGTAACTCTGGTAATATATTACTTATTCCAATAACTCTTTTGTTGCAGTAAAATTCTGGTATCTGTGTTTTTTATATCTCGTTCTGTTCACATATTTCTTCCAGAATAATATAATCTCTGGTCATACCCATTTTGACCACATTGATAGTCTGTTTAATTTCGTCAAATAATATTTCTGCTGGTGCGGAATAAAATCGAACATAGAATAATTGTCCGTTTGTAATTCTCTTGTAAGTCATAAATTCTTTGTGAATTTCTGGAATTCCTGCTAACTCTTCTCTATTGGTTGTGTAAACCGTAGATAATAATCCATAATAGTAACATGATTTAATAAAATTTGAGTTTGTTCCTGGTAGGGCAATAAGTTTATTGTAATTTGGGCATTTCTGAGTAATATATCCTTTTTGTTGTGCGGCTAGCTCTTCACTTTGAATAGGTTTGGTATTTAATATAGTTTGTATGGTGTATATGTTGTCAATGTATTTACGAGAAACATAGTTGTATATCTATTTTTCTTGGTTAAGTGATTCAGAATATGTATATATCTGGGGAGGTGCAAATGATTCTAAATTTTGTATATTTGGTGTATATGATTTTGAAAATATTTGGCTGAGGTTATAATTCTTTTTCTTTGGTATTTCAGATCTATTTTGAGTGACTATATTTTTCCCTTTAGATGTTCCTGCAGCTGTAATTGAAGTTTCGTCAGTAATTTGAGTTTTAAGATGTTTCTCATCGTCACCTTCTAGGTCTAGTTTTTTAATGTGCTCTTCCTGCACAGTATCTTATTTTTTATAGTACTCGACCTGCACTTTTACATTTTTAACTTCAGTAGTTAGTGTAATAACTCGTTCTTGTAATAACTTTCATTTGTTTAAACATTTGGAGCAATAAATCAGTCTGGGTATCTTTGGCATCAGCCTCTTCCATTGGTAAATCAGTTTGAGTAGCTTTGTCTTGATAAGTAATCTGCAATGATATTTTTGTTAGTATTGATTACTTCAATTGTAAATGTAAAATTCAGTATATTTAATACTAGTTTCCGAATTTCCTTTGTCGTAACTGAGTTTTGTATTTTCCTTGTTAGCCACCATCGTACTTGTGTATTATCTGTTCTAACAATAAACTTGTTATATACAATATATGGTTCGAATGCTATTAAACATTTATATAAAGAACATAATTCTTTTCTATTTATTTCTCATTTTATTTCTGTTTCGTTAAACGTTCCTGAATAATATCTACAGTGATGTTCCAATTTTTCTTCTTCATATCTATATTTGAGTACTCCTCCATAACTATATTCACTTGCATCAGCTTCTACTATATATGTAAATTCTTTATTTTCATCTGGAAATTGTAATTTTGGTAATTCTTTACAAAGTAATTTTATTTTCTGTACCTGTTTTTTGTCTTCTTCATTATAGCTATATTCTACATTTTTTTTTAATTTTTTCTGTAATGATTTTAAGTTTTCTACTAATTTTGGAATATATTCTCTTACTTGATTTACTAACCCTAAAAATGATTGTAATTTCTTTTTTTGTATCTAATTTTTCTTCTGAATTTATTATTTTTTTGACTACATGTTGTTGCATTTTTACTCCACTTTTATCTATTTGTATTCCTAAAAATTCTATCTGATTTTTCATTATTTCTGCTTTCTTTTCACTTAAACTTATTCCCGATTTTTCTATTATAGCTGTAAATTGTTCTAATAATTTTAAATGTTCTTCTTTAGTTTTTGCATATAATAGTATATCATCTATGTATACTATACAATTAGGCAATTGTTTAAAATAGCTATCCATAAAATATTGATATCTATCTGGTGCATTTTTATATCCAAATGGTAGTACATTCCATTTATAAAATCCTTGTGGTACCATAAATGCGGTTAATTCTTTAGATTCTTCTTCTAACTTTAAATGGTAAAATCCTGATTTACAATCAAATTTACTAAAGTAATTATATCCTTGTATTTGTCTTATTTTTAATATCTTATTTGGTATTGGGTAATTATATGTCATAGTTTTGCATTTAAATTTCTATAATCAATAACCATTCTACTTTTTCCTCTTTTTTGTTCACTGTGTTTATTTACTATAAATGCTGGACTATTGTGCTTATTATTACTTTTTTGTATATATTGTTTTTCTAATAATTCATCTATATGCATTTTAAATTCTTTTAAATCGTCAAAATTATATGTTAAAGGTTTTTGAGTTATTATGCTATTTTTATCTATTAATTTAATTTTTATTTTAGTTTTATATTTTTTCCATCCTTTTAATGGATCTTCACTATATAATTGTTCTAATTTTTTACAAATTATTTCTATCTTATTTATTGAAAATATAGTTATTTCCTTTTTATTTATTGAAAATACGACCAGTTCTATTGTATCTTCAGTATTTTTTATATTCTCTAATTTTTGTGTAATTTTTTCATTTCCTTCTATCCAATCAGTTTTCTTTCTTATTTTATTAATAACTCTTTTTGCTCTTACTTTCTGTTTACATGGTGTTGTAAACCACCAATCTGTTCTAGTTATTATATGTGGGTATAATTTATCTAAAAACGGCATTTTTAAAAGTATATCTTTTGATGTTAGCTCATAATTATAGATTTCTTCTATTGTTAATATTTTATCCCATACTTGTGTTTTTACATTCTTATCTTTATAAGTAATTAAGCTTCCTTCGTTATTAAATCCTTTAACTATTATTGGTGTTTTTAGTTTATCCCATTTACTTTCTGGTAAATAATTATATCTGCATAAATTAGCTTCTGCTCCTGTATCTATCATAGGCGTATAATATCTACTGTAATATCCTTCTACTACTATCTTCATTAATACATATATTTTCATATCATGTTAAAGCTCTTCTTAAGAATAATTTCTCTCTGTTATATGTTATAGATAATTGTGTATGCTCTATATTATATGGTTTTACTTGTTCTAACCATTTTATTACTAATATTATGTCTGCTTTTTGCATTTCTTCCTTTATTTCAAATTCTATTTTCATTTTTCTAACTCCTATTGTTATTTTTTTTTCCTGCTATATTTTTAGCGTTTAGTATGCTTCTTGGTAGATCTGGGCATATATTATTATCAGATTTTATTTCCTCATTTTTTACTAGATATTTTGCTATATAATTTTCTTCTTGTCCCGTATTTAAGAGTATTAAATATTCTTTTTCATTTATTGTTCCTGTTATGTAATATTGGTTTTAAATTAACTGTTGAACTTGTTTCATAACTTGTTCTTTTTGATGAACTTGATGATTTTGATTTTTCATAAGCTATTCTTTTTGTTGTACTTATTCTATCATTTATTATTTCTAAATCTTCTTCTATATCTATGTCCCTATAACTATAATCATTATTATCAATTATTTTTATAAATTTTTCGAAAAGACTTTCTATTTGTATTTTATTAATTTTATTTTTTTCCTGTTATTTTGTAGTTAATACATATAGATTTTTACATCTTGCTGTAAATATTTTACTTCCTGGGGTTAGTTCTATTCCTGATATTTTCCTGGAAGAACTTAGGAAATGAGGATTAACACTCCTCAGACCAGAAGAACAACCGTTAACGAGATCTATCAGAAATGAAATTATTTAAGAAGAAGCTATGGATCAATTTTGTGAAAAAGTTGGCCAAAAATACAAAGACCACATATGCAGCAGATATAGTGGCAAACACAACTTTATTCCAGATGTGATGCTACACTGACAAGAAAATAAAGAAGATAACCAAAGCAGATACAAGGAAGAAAGAGATAAAAAAGACAAGCTATTAAATTGTGAAGGAGACAAGTAGGTAACTTTCACAATTTCCTTTATGTAAATTGTAAAAAGAAAGTCTTAGGTATTAATAATTTTTTGTCTTTTAGTAGTTTACGATGAAGACTTTTTTAGCATAAAAGTTAGGATAGCTATAGCCTATAGCCTAACCTTTTTGACATTTTCTGTACACTAATTATTAAGTTTTTTTTTAGTCTTTTAGAAGTAGACACGTGCATGTAAAGTTTACAACTTCAGCTTATAAATAAACGAGCATTTGTTCAGATGAAGGATAAGCCTTCATGCGTTGAAGCAAAAAACTCTCTCTTGTCTACAACAAATATTTTGCTTATTTATTAAAAAACAGGTATATTTCAATGAAAAAATCTGAGGAACAAAACTTAGAATTATCAAACCTACCAGAACAGGTATATTCATTTACAGTTATGAATAGCTAAATTCATAAATTCCTAACAATCATGATATAATAAAATAAGTTCATGTTAGTTACTTTATAGTAGAATTATTCGAAGAATAGTATGTTAAGAAGTTTATTAGCAAAGTGGAAACGGAGAAAAATTCCTAAGAACTATGCCATCCTAAAGGTGAAACCAATGAGGCAAGAAGCCATGGTGGGGAGTAGCCAGAGTAGAGGCGCTGTTTAAGGGAAAAGTATCTGGATTACCATGCTAATAGTGACAGACGAACATGTTATTTAAGAATAATCTAGTATATAGTAATCTAAAATGATCATATTTTGTTATGTGTATGATTGGAAGGAATATTTTGATAATAGCATTTTATGAAAAATGAATAATTATTTATCTGACGAAATGGTAGATAAATTTAAAATACTAATCTTGTATGTGCTTAAGGATATAGAAATAACAGATATAAGAAAAATCATATTAGAAAAAATATTTGGTAAAGATTATATGACTAGAGTAAATTACATACCATACATACCTAGCTACTCTTACAAATACTTACGTACACACCAACCATGATAAATTACATATATCTAGAATTTTGGGAAAAATATATGAGAAACATACAACTAATAGAAAAACAAATAAAAACAAATTTAGACAAATATATGGAATCTAAAGATATAAAATATATAGAATTTCTTAATGAAAATATGCAAGAATTATTTAGACTAAAACAAACAACTAGTAAGTATTATGGAAAAGCATTTATTCAAGCCTAAATGACAGATGATATTTAAATAATTGTTTTATATATACTTAGAGATATAGAAATTATAGACATAAAGAAAATAATATGGGAAAAATTACAAGATTATGAAGAGGAATAATTATTAAACAGTATAGAAAACTTACGCATATATTATGAACATCAATATTATTTAGATTCAGATGGATATTATACAGACTAAAAATGTCAGAATCCATTAAGAAAATTAGAGAAAATCAAGAAGACCTACATAAAGAAATTAAATTTGAGAAATAATGGAAAATCTAATAGAAAAAATAAAATGGATAGACGAAACCTTGAAAAATTTAGAAAAAAGCAAAGATAAAAGTTTAGATAGTTTAAAAAATTCATTAAGAAGAGAACAAGAAAAAATAGTTAGTTGTATTAATAACCTCAAACAAGATATTAAATATAGTACAAATAGAATAGATTATTATACAATTACTTTAGAAGAATAAAATGATAAACTACGAATATCTAAAATATTGGAGACAAGAAATGGAAGAAATAAGATTGACAGAAAACCTTATAAAAACAAATTTAATTGAATATTTTAAAACACAAGATATAGAATATCTTAAAAATAATATAGAAGACTTACAAAAACTAAGAGAAAAAGCTAAAGAATATTATAGTAATGCATTTAATCAACTACCATTTAATCACCCCCCAAATATGAATATCAGTAAAATTAAATATGTTAATAAGATATATGGAAATAAAAGATACAAGAACAAAGAAAAACAGTTAATGAATATTACTACAAAGTCTTTAACAATTACTTAAATTAATGGATACATCTTACGATAAGAATAAATCATTAAAAGAAATAAAAAATAAACTATATAGTTTATACCTAGAATACAAAAGATTACATAATACCAACGAGGATCCTAGAACACTAGATAATTTAATTACGATAATATCTAATTTAAAATATGAATTAATAAAACATCTTAAGTCAAGAAGATAAAAATGAAAATTAATCCAATCAATAATATTCAAAAAATACATTATATAAAATTAAATACTTATTACCTAATAACTATTTATTATCTAGTAAAGTTACCTAATAACTATTTATTATCTAGTAAAGTTACTGCGCCTAAATCTGCACCCCCCTACCTGAAGGCTTCTAGAGTTAGAAGTTTGTGTTGAGTATTAGTATAAAATTACAAAAATACCCTTAGTCATTCCTTGCTCATCTTTTGATATAATAAAAATAGGTGTGTCAAGTCAAAATGTGATAAGTAAATCCGAATAAAGGGAGTACAATGTAACTTTTTTCTTTTAGTTAATTAAATTTGATGAGAGAGGTAAACTATACAAATTAAGTGAATGGGAGTTGAAGAGACTTGTAATTTAAGTAGAGATTAATTAAATAATTTGAGGTCTTTTTATAACTCATTAGATATAATTATTGCAATAAATATGATAATATTTTTAATAGTACGTAAATAAATTGATTAATAAAAAAAATGAAGATTTTTTTTTTGTAAATAAATAAATAAATATTAATGATGGTCATAAAAAAGTGTTACATCACCTTATTTATTTTCCTCCTATATATGCATATTGATTGATTCTATCAAAGAGGAAACAAAATAAAAAATAAAGGAAAAATTACACAAACTAGCATACCTAAGACATTAATTACAATTAATAGCAATAGTTTCTCAAAATTACAACTAATAGCAAGAGTAACAATATTTTACCTTTTTTATTGAGAAACGCGTGACTTTAACCCATTGTCCTCTTTTCATGCCACTTACCTTTACATTACCCTATTATCACTCCAATTTATCAATTTCAATTCCCCTAATATCTTTTTTCGGCTTTTTTTTTTTTCAAATTTCATTTTTTTCTCTACAATTCTTGATAACATTGTCCCCATCTATTCAGGTAAGTTGATTTCTACAGTTTATGCATGTTATCTTTTTCATATAACTTTTTTTGTAATTTATTTTCGGCATTCTTTTTCCACATTCTTCTGCATTTTTTTTTGTTGTTGTTGATTACATAGAATTTCTTGAGATATGTTGTAGATCTGTTAATTTTGGTTGATTTTCTACATGATTTTTAATTTCAAATTTTGATTTGCTTTGTTAGATGTGTTTCGATTGCACATTAAGTCCAGAATTTGACCTTACCATCATGTTCATCACACGGCTCTGGAAGAAAATATCTTGAATTAAGTTACCACAACATCTTTAAGCCAAAGTTGATAAGAGATAGGACGTTCTTACTTATTTATTTTGTATATGGAATACGTTCGCTCAAAGGGAGACTTGATTGATCTCATTTTTTTAGTGTCAAGCTGATTGTACAATAATGTAATATACATAAAAAAGGATTTTGCTATTTGGTACCTCTCTTTAGACACCCCATTCTCTGTCTTTTAGCATTTGATGTTGACACAATTAAAATGAGAGGCATAGTTTTATCTGTAATTCCAACTAGATTTGAATGGGTCTATTGTCTTTAGATATATGATATCAATAAAAACTGCTCTTTTTGTGTGAATAAGTAGAAAGGACGTGAAACACTTAAGATGTTGTATTAGTACAAAGAATACACTAAGAAAAAAAGCTTTTATCATGTCATATAGTTCTTCAGCGTTCACAAATTAATTAAAGCTTTGCTTTTGATTCCTTAGATTATTCAGTATGTTAAAAATATAAGGTCCATGTTCCTTCGATAGTTTAGTGTTGTCTCCCTAAAATGACAATTTATGCAGAGGATAAATGAAGAAGAGATGGAATTCATCTTAAGTTTGTGGACAAAATAGTATGAAATTGAGATGAATATGTCTTCTATATGTCACTGGTCATCGTCTCCTAATCCTCCTTGTGTTAATTGAAGTAAGGCTGTCTTCTACAGAAACCTTGAACCTGCTCTGTATCTGTAATTGTATATGCATGTATGAATTACTGGGAAACAAATAACATGTTGCTGAAATTAGTCTTTGGCTGAATTTAGAGGTGTTGAACTCATTAATCAAGCTGGTTGTCTTCCTGCTCGAGCCTGCTCATATCTTTTTGGTGTTATACTCCTTAAATTGAATACTATCAATTTGACCATATGTTTAGTTGTGGAGAATCTATTTTTCTTTTCAATTTTTGCTTTTATCTCTCAATCTGTTGATAAACATTGTGCTCCATAGTATTTGCATCTCATCTTTTCATATAATTTTTATTTTTATTTTTTTCGTATTGCTTTCTTCTTTGTTTTTGTTGTTTTGGTGGTTTGTAAGTTTTTTTGGTGTTTTTTCACCCAAGGAATGTCATTTCCGGCGATGGATGGGCTAGTGGCTTTGATTGGACCCGCTGATTTCAGTATTTCCCGATAGATTTTTGATGGAGGGAGGATCTATCCGATGGATTTCACCGTGATAGTGATGGCAGCGGCATCAATGGTGCTTTACCGGTGAGTATTAGCCGAAATTAATCACAAGAGTTGAATTTTAGTCGGTGGTTTGCTGATTTTGCATATCTGGTGAGGGACAGGCTTGACCATCATTTTTATGGATTTTTCGGTGATGTGGTAGCGACAGCTGGTATATTCAGACGAGATTTCTATAAAATATAATTTTTACAGTATAGATATGTATTTGTATTTGATAATGATAAGATTTGTATTTGTATTTGTATTTGATACTGATAAATTTTGTATTTGTTACAGTGTAGATGTGTATTTGTATTTGGTATTGTAAGATTTGTATTTGTTACAGTATAAATATGTATTTTTTTTATTTGTAATCTTATATTTTATGGATAATATGTTCATATATGTATTTTTGTCTTTATAATGTGAAGATATGTATCTGTTAAATTTAAGATACGTATTTATATTTTAGGGATTATATAAGATGTATTTGTTACAGTATAGATATATATTTATATTTACAGGGATTGTGGTTTATATATGATTACATATGCTGAGTGCCTTACTTTTGTTGAATGTGTTCCAAATGTTGACTTTGATTCAGATCTTCTTCGCACGAGATATGCTTCAATGTTGTGGCATTATGGTTCGAGGAAAGAAGAAGAGAAGGCACAAAGTGATGATGAAGCACCAATGAGGCCTTTTATGGAAATTGGGATAACAAAAGATACTGAAGGGCAAGATATTTGATGTTTATTTTGAATTTGTTGTATTTGACAACAGTTAACTTTAGGTGGACTAACATTTAGTTGAATATTTTTTAGGTTTCATATGTTACTTTAATGTTGAAAGTCGATGTTTTAATATTTATTTGATGTGATATTTAGATTTTTGATGTTAAAACTATAATATAGAATTTTTCGTGGTTAGTTTATGTTACTGTTATGCATATGTCGGTATGAATATGTGGTTTTCAGTTTTGAATATACTTTGAGTAATTAATATGTATATTTCAGTTACTATATGTATTTTTCATATATACATTTGTATTTTTCATTTTATGCATATGTATTTTGAGTAATGCACAAGTGTTTTAAGTAATGCATGTGTTTTTTCCCAGATATGCATATGTATATATTATTAATGCATATGTATATATGAATATTGCATATGTTTTTTACAAGTCTGAATATATATTTTCTACTATGGATATATATATATATGTGTGTGTGTGTGTATGTATTTTTCGGCTATGCATATGTATATGTATTTGTCCAGTTTAATACATATGTATTTAAGAAAATATTCATATGTATTTATGAGTTATCCATAGATTTTTTTTCAATTATGCGTATATATCTATGAATAATTCATATTTATGTATGATTAATGCATATATTTTTTTAAAAAATATATTTATTTAAAGTTTTGATTACGTAATTGATATGCCTTTATATGTATTTTTTATTTATTTATTTATTACATAAAGTTATGTTAACTTATTCTTAATTTTTATAGATGGACATAGGTACTTAATAGATTCTCATATGTATTTTTTTAGATTAAAAGTTTGGTAAGTGTGACTTCTAATTTCTTAGGTATAAATCAATGATGTTATATGTCTTGTATAATATATTCACAATGAACTAAGTTAAGCAAGTTCAGTAAAAAAATTACAACAATTTAACTATAGCAAGTTCAATAACATTAAATATTTTTATCGAAATTTAGAATCACTATAATTATCAGTGAAAAAATAAAGCAATTATTTTTTGACATAATGCTATATCATGAACAGATCAACATTTAAACTATAACAATATTATTTGTACATTTTTCCATTGATGCCACATACATGCATAATGTGGTACATCATTGTACACCCCCCAACAAATTTTATGATGCTTGTATTACGATCAGAAACTACACACATATGTTTTCTTTTACCGTATGCTTTCTTCAGATTCTCAAAGAACCAAGTCCAAGATGCATCATTTTCAGAATCAAGTACACTATATGCCAAAGAAAATATATGTCCTGCATATTGAAAAAATACATATAAGAATACATGATTTTTACACATAAAAAACTGCATATGTATATTATAAATACATACAGCTGAAAATATATGAAACTGTCAGTGAACACATAAACATACTGCATATGTATATTATAATACATACAACTGGAAACATATGTAACTATCAGTGAACACATAAATATAATGCATAGCTATAATATATATACATATAGCTGGAACCATATCTAACTCCCAGTGAACACAAAAAAAGACTGCATATGTATATTAAAAATACATATTGCTTGACACATATGTAACTGCCAGTGATTTCATAAACATACTGCATATGTATAATATAAATACATAGAGCTGAAAACATATTAAACAGACAGTGAACACATAAATAGACTGCATAAGTATATTAAACACTTTTGCAGGTCAAATCTACATCAATATGAGAAGCAAGTAGGGTGTAGAGTTGGTTATACGAAGCATTTATGCTTAACAATATCACATCACTGATGTAATCTTCATATTGTTGTTCATATGTCCACCTACCAGAGTGTTTAACAAGAACAGGAATGCTTCCCATTGTCAATTTTCAGAACACTAGAAAAAGTAAAAATAAAATTAATTATCAAATCCATACTTTATACAATAACTATTTCGTATATACAAAAATGCAAAATGAATTCCAACAAACAGGAATATTTTTTTTTGAATACTAGTTATCATCGACTAAATTTTTTTTTTTTCCGTACAACAATTGTATCTCAAATTTTAAATTAAATAACGACATGGATAACTTTGAATTTGAAAGAAATAATTCGCTCAAAATATTTTATTAGAGAACTGATAGAATTCATATACAATCTCAAATTTTAGAATTCCACGACTGTTACGCAACTTTGTTGCAAGTTGTTCATCAATTCTCATAATATTTTTTTTTTTATGAAATTCACAAACAGAATCAAGTTTGTTTATCAATAGCTATAATTGGAGCGTTGTATTTTTAATATTTTCTTCATAATTTTAGACGATCATCAATAATATTGGAAGCACTCTGTTTTTTGAATTTCCTTCGAGTTTGTTGCTTATGAAAAACGTTGATTGAATTTGAATTATGTTGATGTAAATTAATGGCTGAAGTAAAAATAAAAGAGTCATATAAGGTAAAAGAATCTATTTAATTAAATGTGGCATAAATTAAGAAACAGTTCCATCCCTTATTTAACTCTAACTGATTAGAGTTAAATAAGGAACAAATACCCTATTTGTATATGTATTTTTATAGCAACCTTTTACTAAAATACAGAATACATATTGCTATTTTTCGTAATTTTGAAACTGTTGCTATAAAAGTTATAATTAAGACTCTACAGTTGCTATTTTTAATTTTTTTCCCAAAAATAAACTAGGCAAATAAGCTCAACTTTGGTAAGCCCAAAGTTATCGTAAAATAGGTGGAATAGACAGTTTTCGAGCATGCTATAAATTTTGGTGAAAAAATAAAAATATACATCCTTAGATTATGTATTGTAAGTCATTACAATACTCTCAGATTGCAACTAATGGCAACTATTAAAACAAAAGGAAAAAAAAAATGATATAATAGCAGTTTTAAAACAAAAAAATAGAATATCAATCACCTCCTATATTTCTCCCAAAACAGTTAAAAACTAAAAAAAGATAAATCATTTTTTAAAAATAGGATATCAATCACCCCATATTTCTCTCAAAATAGTTTCTTCCTTATTCTACTCTTTCACAATTAAAGTAGATTGTTCTTCTTCTTTCGAATTTTACTTCATCTATGTTAGTTAGATTAAAATTAAGATCGAAAAGCAACCAAATTGTTGGTCTTATTCGCCGATTTTTTTTAATTAAAATACAGATTTACTCATTTAGATTACAATGGATTATTGTTCCATATCCATAAAATGATTGAAGTTGCTTATAGATTTAGTAGACTCCATATGATTCATTATTTTCACTTTGAAAACTTATTGTATATATAAATTGGATTTACCATTTTCATACACTATTTTTGGATATGAAATGTATATACAAATTGATTTCATATTAATAAGTTAAGCTATTTATTGGACTCCATATGATTTAACCATTTTTTATTCATTAAAAATAAATTTCATACACTTTTACAAATTAATTTATCATTTTCATACACTTTTTGTGTGTATAAACTAATTTATATTTTGCATACACTTTTTGTGTGCGTATGAAATATGTATACAAATTGATTTTATACTGATAAATTTATTTACCGTGTGAATTTCATATGATGTATCATTTTCATTCACAGAAAATAAATTTTGATATTACATTATTGATATCTACACCGAAAATCAAATAATTGACTAGAAAATGTTGTTTGCGAAAACGAAAATTGAAGGAGTTGTATATAAATTTGGGAGAGAAATTTTACCCGAAATCTAGATAAAACAAGATATAAAGACAAAAATCTATAAATTAAAATCACAAAATTCATAAATTCGATGGTGATTACACTTGATTTGTACATATATTCTTAGAAAAGAGGAAAAATGAAGAGGAAATATGGAGAGTAGTAGAGAGAGAAGTAAGAAGTTGTAATATCGAGAGAAGTAGATAAACGGAGGAGTAAAAAGAGGAGAAAGATCTGATCGGAAAGAGATCAAATACCCACTATTTACTCTTTTAACGAATATCTACATGTTAATTTATGATAAATAATTAACACAAAAAAATATAAAATTATTAGTATAATTTATCAAATTTGTTATGACTTGCAATTAAAAACACAATTCAATAATTATAAAAAGGTATATTACAACTTTCAATAAACAATCTAAAAAGTACATATAAGATAATTTTCACATAAATTTTTAATCATTATTTAAAAATAATAGAGATATAATGATATTTTAATGTGAAAAATAAAATTTGAACCCCATAAAATTATTTCTTATATTTGAAATTATAAAGGTTAGAATCACATAAATCTTTTCTTGAGTTTAAACTTATTAATATTTGAATTCCACGTTCGAAAGTGTTGCCTATGAATCAAAACTTACTAAACTTGAAATTATGCCCATAAGACAAACGAAATAAAAAAAAATGAAGGCCTCTCGTTTCTATTTTTATTGTTGCCCAACATTTTAGAAAATCATCATCTTATGTCTCTCACACGTGTAACTACTCATAATTCCTATTTTCCTTTTCCTCTTACGGATCATTTGGCAAGGGATAAAGAAAAATAATTTCAGGATTTGAGATTAATCTTATTCGATGTTTGGTATAAAGTATTACTTAGTTGCAAATATGGGCGGATCGACGTGCAAGTTTTGGGTGCTCGAGCACCCACTAAACTCAACGTAGAAGAGGTATAATTATATAAGAAACAGTGAAAAAATGATAAAATATATACAAAAGCACCCGGAGAACAAAAGCATGATTGGGTGCTCTGGCTTTAGACATAACTTTCATGTCTCCCATCCTGGGATTGAATCCCTGTAGCTGCATTGTTTAGTAATTTTTTTTTTTGAGCACCCACAACCTAAAATAGCTGGGTCCGCCACTGGTTGCGGAATTATTTTACCCCATCATTTATACTAAAATGGTGAATTTACTATCTCATAAAGAGGAAGGGATAAAATAATTTTATGCATATAATACCTCTTGGGTTATCCTTACTTATTCGATGGAGTGTACCAAACGATCTCTTAGTGCATTAATTTGGAGGATATCAAACGACCCCTTAGTGCATTAAATTTCATCTTCTTCCCTTCATTTTATAGGATTCCTATCTTCTGACCAAAAATATCTTTATCTTCCTCTCCAATTTTTCACAACTTCGTGTATTGACCAGAAAATGCGAGGAAGAAATAAGTGAGACAGAGAAGAGAGAGATCGATGGATTAGAATTAGTGAGGAAGAAAGAGGCGAGGCAGAGAAGAGAGAGAGAGAGACAAAGAAGCTGGTTGTTAAGTTTTCATTGATTGGTTATGGGGAAAAAAAGCAGTGTCAATAATAGAAATGAAGTCTAAACCTAAGAACAATTATAAAGAAAAAGAGAAGACAGATTGACGTAAGAATGGAAATAGCTGAAAACTCACAACTTGCTTGATGGACAAATCCCTCATCAATTAAGTAATTCAAAACAAGCACGTATCCTCTTAGGTGTTATGAAGAAAATGAATTTCTCAAGCAAGTGTCTCTTAGATAACCCTTAAGAGGATTGACCTCTCAAGCAAGCGGTCTTATCAAAATTTGTTATTTTCACCTAGTATAATCTATACTAGCTATTGCGTAAAAACCCGAAAGTGGCATTCCATAAATTGCAAAAACTAGCCAATATTACACTCTTAGTTGACACACGATGGGCTGATCTCATGGATGGGCTTAATAACCGTATGTGCTATTCACGGTCCGTAGGTGGCTCCATAGCATCAAGACAGAAGCTAGCAATGTCCATTCTCAACAATCAAAGTACTGGTCATAAGTGAAGTACAAGCCATATGTTGGTTATGATGCAACCGTATGTGACTCGAGTGACTCACGATCAACATACGGTTGGTAAGTTGCATTTACGGTATCGTATGTGAAGTGTGCGTTTCATTTTTCTTCCTACTCCAGTTATTCTTCTAGATGGAGCTTTCTACTTCCATTTAAGCACATTTTTTGGATTCAGTCCTTCATTTCAAGCGTTTGAAGTAGCGACTTGCTGGAAAGCCCTTGAACTCCTTAGCTCGACATTGTGTACAAGATCTTGATGAATCTTGGCTTGCATCAGAAACTAAGCTTGTATCTCTTTTTATGTAATTTTGAATGTGCGAACTTTTTAGATCCCGCACGTGCATATTTTTTGTCTATGGTTCTAAGTTGTAACATATTCTTCGTTTTCTTCTTCTTTGAGTTTTGATGGAGAGGAAAGAGGTGTGTATATGAGTGTATAAAATTTGTACATCCAATGTAAAATCATGTGGATATGTATATATACCATGTATATTTGTGTATACCAGTATATATTTGTGTATATAATGGTTGTTATACATGACTATATACTTGTATACATGATTATATAATCCATAAATTAGTAAACAAGTGTTTGAAATCGTGTCCTCAAATGGTGTTTATCTATCAACAGCAACAATATATCAGTGTAGTCCCACAAAGTGTGGAGACTGAAAAGGGTAGAGTGCTTGTTTCTGATAGACCCTCAACAAATGGTGCATATTCATTGAATTATAATCTGTAATCATTTCATATCAATATACAACAATGTATACAAAGTGTTCTATATTGTAATTTTTAATCTTTCATATATAAGATTTTCACTTACAAAATTTTACTTTGATTGTAAATTTACAAAATTATTTTTGTGTATTTTGAAATTTAAATTTTGTTAGAAAACAAAAGAAGACCTGACCAAAAAATTCTCACACAGTGCGATACAACAATCTGAATCACAATTTTTAATGCTTGAAGTCTCAATCATGCGGAGAAAGAGAAAACTAAAGGAAGTAAGAGTGTGTGCGCGCAATATGCTGAAATATAATAGGGAATGTTCTGATATGCCCACTCAACTTTGTGATCTATAACTAATATATCTTTCCCTAAAAAATTGGCACACATATATCTTCATTGTCCAATAAATAGAGCATATGCCCTTCTTTCTCACGGACTTTTGTTTTTAAAATTTAAATAAATATTTTTCTTATTTTTTAAATAGAAATTGCCACTGGCTTTTAGAGAATAATTCTAAACTTTTTTTTTTAATGATTTTAAATCCAAACTTGTACTCACCTGCAAAAAATTATAAAACTCGTTGGCCAATTCGCATTGAGCTTGAATCTTATGGTTTATCGATTGATTTTCAACTTAGTTGGTACCCCAAATTTGATTTCAAGACACGAAATTTGGAGCAAGTTGAGTAGAAAATTTTTGTATCAAACATAAGACTTCAAAAACCTTAAAAACTCACATTCGATTTTACCAAAGGATCGTTGACCAAGTTTTCAATGAAAAGAAGAATTCGAAATGAAAGTGAGAAATCCAAATCAGATCTAAAACCTAAAGTATATTGTAACGATTAACTTTTTGATGAAATATGTAAATTGTGTGTTTCTGTGTGATTTGATTATTTTATTCCTCTCCGTAGTTGATTATGATATTTCTGGAGTGTAGGGAGATTGACATGGTTCCCGATGCATTTTGGTACCATTTATGTGATATTGTGATTTTTTATGGCTTTGAGAGCCTTATTTTGGACTTATGTGGATATTTTTTGATCCGTGCGACGAATGAATGAACAGACTGCACCAGCAGCTCTGGAATATCAATTTTGTCTAGGTAGACCTTTGGTTCGGGTCCCGATGCACCCGAGCTCATTTCAACCTATTGATTAGAAAGTTGGAAAATTGAAAATATGGGTGTGGGACTCACTTTTGGTCAAAATGACCTGGAATGGAAAATCCGACTTCGCCAGCAGATCTGAAATATCGATTTTAGGGTGGTTACATATTTGGTGTAATTTTACGGCTTTAAATCTCTTTCGACCCTCGGTTTGTAAAATTGTGATTTCGGGTTTTGGGGGGTCAACTTTGTGAAAATAATATTTTTTTTGAAAATCTAATATCTCCATTGAGTTCGGAGCATCGGATTTAGTGTAGTTACGTAGCCCGTTTGCATATATCGGACTCAAATGAATCTCGAGCACCCCGTCGAAGTCCATTTGGACTAAGAAAGCAGTTTTTTTACCCCTTTTTGGTTCATTTTGTCCATTCTTTCACCTTGCATCTTGAGAGTTAAACCCTAAAATAGCGTGAGAGCTTAAAAGTGAAGTTTGTTGGTGCTTAGTAAGCTAGATTAACATCTATTTCTTGATTCTATTACGGATTTAAGGTAAGAATCTACCCTTTTCTTAGTAATTTCTTCATTAATTTCTCAAAATCGAAAAAATCTCAGGCTTGATTTTAAACCTCAATTTCACTCATTTTCACTTGAATAATATTTTAATTTTATGATTACTAGTTTTTCATCAATTTAACCTATAAAACAACTCTACTTCTTGATTTTAACCCGAATTTCAAAGATTTTTACCCGGTAAAGCTCAAAAATGGGTTTTCTTTGATTTGAATCTTGTTTTTTTTCCCCTTAATTTGACTTGAATTTTCAGCTGTAGGTTCCTAAAAATATGAGAAACACGTTTTTGGAGTAAAGTTATGATTTTTCCCTTCTTTTTTGAAAATCCGTTTCGGGGGTCTATTTTGACCCCGAACCAAAAGTAGTCAATATGGGTGTCGATGCTTTTATTTTGATGCGTAGATTACATATTTGATATTTTTAGTGAAGTTTGGGATCGTTCGTAAAAATTAAGGTCGAGGTTTCGAAGTGTAGTGGATCAATTTCGGCATTCGAGGTAGGTTATGGCTTAACTCTTTCAGATTGGGTAGGGTAGTAAATAATGATACAAAATGCATGTTAAGGGTGTGAACTAATCATGAAAAATGTCTATCTTTGCATTGTGCTCGTATGGGGGCCTATATGTAATGTAATTGTTGAAATTGAGATATTATGTAATATGTGTGACCTTGTGGGATCCTATGTGTTATTGATAGCCTTGAATATATGTGAATAATTATATTGTGTTGTTGAAATGCCTAATGTGTTATCATTGTTGTATTGTGATATATTCATAATTGTTGTTATATGAGACATGCATAAATTCATAGATGAAGTAAAAATAATGAGTGAACATTGGTTCACGTGGTTGTGGAAATGTATAATTCTGGTTGGTTGTGGAAATATATCATTGTGATTGGTTGTGAAAATACTCATTGTGATTGGTTGTGAGCATTACACCCTCATATCATACTCATTCATGAAATATTGGTACCACCATGGAAACATCTGAGAAACACTGGCAACACCTTTTATAAACCCTCTCTGAGGGAAGTACCGGGGAGGAGTTATTGTAACACCTTATAAAACCCTCCCCGATGGATGTGTCGAGGATGAGATATGAGATATGTGGATTGTATACGGGTTGACAAATTGTAACGCCCCAAATATGGTATCCAAAATGCTACACGGTGCTCATGACCTCGAATGACCACAAGCTAACCCATGACTGATATCTGTACCTGTATACTGCATAATATAGTGTATAAATACGGAAACATAAAATGAAAGGCCATAAGGTTCAAAATTGAGACATAATATCTGATAAAATATAACATCTGGGTGGGGTATAAAATACGCAAAACAAGTGAAATAAACTATCTGAACATACTGTAGTCTGAAAAGCCTCTAAAACATAATTGTCTGAATAAGGAGTTGATTGGACATGTCCCCAACTAACTCCAACTAATAAATTAATCAATAAGATAATAAAGAAATGATCATGTCCTTAAAAGATGAGAACTCACTGCTAACTCTGACTGCTGAGACTGGAATGCTACTGATTCTCTGGAATTCGTGCTTCTGAACCTATAGTATAAGACACCATAGAGCAAATGCGTCAGTACGATTGAATATACTGGTATGCATGTGAGGTAGGCTAAATGCAAAGGGTTCTCATGCATGAACTATGCTAATTGACTAGCTAACATGAATGTGATAACATAAATTTACTGATAACTAACATGACTGATAACTGAGTTCTGATGACTGATATAACTGATAACATGAGTGACTGTATCTGACAGTCCTGAATCTGATGGAACTAGCTGAGTTCCATACTATTCTGAGTTGACTGTATCTGACAGTCCTGAATTCTGTAAAACTATTTGAGTTCTATTACTGAGACTGAATGACTGTATCTGACAGTCCTAAATTCTGTAACTGAAACTGTGGAAAGTAGTTATCTAACCGACATGCCCCAAATAACGCAATATAGCTGTGTTGGGGTACAATTTATAACCCCAATTGGAAGGGTGTCAATACCGCGCCACTGGTAAGGACAATCTGTGAGTAACCCTCATATAACAGGTAAATCTAGTGAGAACGGTGGGAACCCTCATATAATAGGTTAAGCCACCTCATCTACCCTCATATAACAGGCTATGATGTCTCATCCTATGCTGGCTACATAGTTCTGGAACACAAGGATTGCTTCTAAGAATCACACCCTCATATAATAGGTGAGTTTCCATCCTTGGGTTCACTCGGTGCTAATTTATACTCCCATTTGAATAGACACTGAACATGATTAACTGAACTGACTGGACTGAGTTAACTGAGTTTCATTGACTGACGGTATATTACTGAGATCTGATGACTGACTGAGATTACTGAGTTTTCCTTAGTCATGAGACTGACTGAATTCTACTGAACATGGCTTGACTGAGAGTATCTTGAAAACATGACACTGGCTCTAGGCATACAACTAAATTATCGAGTACAAGTACCCCCAGGATTCGATGGAAAGAAACTGACAAAGCATGACTTTCTTGAATACATGATCACATCAACAATCCATAATATAATAAGTTAGAGAATTCATAAAGTACAAGTTCTAAAGTACCACAATGGCCACACATACATCCAAAATTTATAGACTAAGGTATTTCATCAAACACTTGACATACATGAACTTGTACATAAATAAAAATTTCATATTATCATACTAGTAGAGAACTTTTCCTTCACATATGGATTTAATCAAACACATGGTGAGCATAGTGTATGTAGACAACACTACACAACAGGTAAACATCATGATTCAACTCTAATTTCACCATTCAAGGGTTTAATCATGAATTCACATGAATCTACACCTATAATAATTAATTTTACTTAAGATTTATCACCAAACATGGATTAGAATTCAATTGGTTATTATCAACACGAACAAAAGCAAACCCAACATGAAATTCATAAAAATCCATACACTTGAACTTTGAAAAGAGATTCTTGGGCTTCATGGATGAAAGGAGTCCATGAATGAACACTATGCATACCTGCGTGAGTGCTTTCTTGAAGATCCGTGGAGGAAAACTTAATTTTTTGGCTTGGAATCAAGCACCTAGGGTTTCTTGTTCTTGGGGATTGATCTATTAAAGAAACCCTAATTTGTTATTGTAGAAGAATAATGAAGTTATGAGCTATGGTCGGGTGTAATTAGGGGTTAAATCGGGTGGAAAAAGACCCAAATACCCTTTTAAAAATAGTTTTAAAATAACTGAACGGGATATACGATGGTGGGTGCGACGGTCCGTTGCTGGGTCGACGGTCTGTCGGTCCTGACTGTCGTACCTGGGCAAAATGGGGGCTCAGTGTCTCCCTTGCGACGGCCTGAGCGATGGTCCATCGCTAGCTCGATGATCTATCGATCTGGGCCGTCGCTTCTAGGCAGAAGGTGGTCTCACTGCCTCACTTTGACGGCATGAGCGATGGTCCGTCGCTAGCCCAATGGTCCGTCAGCCTCCACCGTCGCACCTGGGTGGTTTTGACTGCCTTCTGTATTTCGGCCATAACTTTCTCTCCCGACATCGAATTTGGACAAAATTAGTATAGTTGGAAAGCTAATTCAATTTCTCACATAAAAAAAGTAAAAATCTTAAAAATTCCACATGTACAAAAGTAAATTCATTTTTTAAAGTAAGTTTCTAACATTCTTAGGACGATTTCAAGCTAGGCAAATGTATAGGGTATTACAATATCTCCCCCTTGAGAACATTCATCCTCGAATGAGTCTGAGAGAGAGGGGAGAAGATAAACTGACGTACATACTGAACATGAATAACTGAAACATGATCTCATGAATGACATGACTGATAACTGAAAAATATATATATCATACTGAGCATGCATATGTAATGCATGTGTAACTGACTCATGAATACATGACTGAGTGTTCTGAGGAACTAAGTTTCTCATAATGAGAATGAATGTATGATGCATAATTATATAACTGAAATGATACATGGATGCATAACTGAATATGCAATGGTATTTAATACCAAGTTTATAATGGAATTCTGAGCATGAAATGGAGACCAAGCTTGTCACTGAAATCTGAACGTGGAACTGAAAAGCTTAAGGAGAACTGTTACCTTGAGCTTGATCTGAGTTGGTGGAGAAGAGGTGAGGATACTTGGTATGCATGTCTGCTTTTGCTTCCCAAGTATCTCCCTCGACGGACTGATTTTACTAAAGAACTTTAACTAGAGGGACTTCTTTGTTCCTCAGTCTATGAGTCTGATAGTCTAGGATTTCGATTGGAATCTCTTCATAAGAGAGGCTGTTCTGAACATCTATGCTCTGAATAGGGACTACAACTGCTGGGTCACCTATGCACTTCTTGAGCGAAGAGACATGGAAGACTGGATGATGTAAGGCTAGATCTGAAGGCAATTCGAGCTCATAGGCTACTTTGCTAAAACGACTGAGAATTTTGAAGGGACTGACATATCGGGGACTGAGCTTTCCCTTCTTGCTGAATCTCTTTACCCTCTTCATGGGAGAGATCTTTAGATAAACATAGTCACCAATCTCGAACTCGAGATCCTTTCTGCGAATATCTGCATAAGACTTCTATCGTCTCTGAGCAACCTGGAGCCTTTCTCTGATCAACTGGACTTTCTCTAAGGCATCAAATACTAAGTCAGGCCCTATAACTTAGGCCTTACTAACTTTGAACCAACCAACTGGAGATCTGTATCTTCTACCGTAGAGAGCTTCGAATGGAGCCATCTTAATGCTGGAATGATAGCTGTTATTGTATGCAAACTTAATCAAAGAAAAGTGGTCATCCTAACTACCCTTGAAATCAATTGCACACGCCCTTAACATATCTTCTAAAGTCTGAATGATCCTTTCGGCTTGACCATCTGTCTGAGGATGAAAGGATGTACTGAGATGAACTTGGGTACCAAGACCCTTTTGGAACACTTTACAGAAGTAAAAGGTGAAATGGGTATCTCTGTTTGAGATATTAGATAACGGAACACCGTGCAATCTAACCAACTCTCTGATGTAGAGTTTGGCGTAATCCTTGGCTGAATAAGAGGTATGAACTGGAAGGAAATAAGCTGATTTGGTTATTCTGTCTACAATGACCCAAACTAAATCATGCTGATGACGAGTACGAGAAAACCCATCACGAAGTCCATGTTTACTTCTTCCCACTTCTAAGTAGGAATACTGAACTCCTGCATGGAACCACTAGGCTTCTGATGCTCTATATTAACCTGCTGATATGTAAAGCACTTAGCCATAAAATCTGCAACATCTCTCTTCATCCCACTCCACCAATAGATCTCCCACAAGTTACGGTACATATTTGTGGCCCCTGGATAAATAGAGTAGCGTGCACCATACGCTTCTGCAAGAATTCGCTGCCTCAAGTCATCTACACTTGGAACACAAGACGACCCTGACAACGTAGAACACTATCTCCCTCTTGGGAGAAAATCTCTACTTTCTGATCCTTGATTAACTCTTTCAACTTGACTTGACTGGGATCTCTTGATTCTCTTTGACCTCAGAAACTAGAGATGTTCTGGACTACTCTGAACCCATATGTCACCTTCTTTTGTATCGACTAAGTGAACGCCTAGTCTGGCTAGCTAGTGGACTTCTTGAGCTAACTTCTTATTATCGTCCTCAACTAAGTAACACTACCCGTAAATAGTCTACTGAGAGTATCGACCACTACGTTGGCCTTGCCTGGGTGATAAAGGACACTCATGTCATAATCTTTCAAGAGCTCTAACCACCTTCTCTGACAAAGATTGAGATCTTTTTGATAAAAGACATACTAAAGACTCTTATGATCTGTGAACACATCTATATGAACACCGTATAGATAATGCCTCCAAATCTTCAAGGCAAATACTGCGGCTGCTAACTTAAGATTATGAGTAGGATAATTCTTCTCATGGGGTTTAAGCTGTCTGGAGGCATAGGCTATGACCTTACCATGCTGCATGAAAACATAACCCAAACCTACTCTGGATGCATCACATTACACTACGAACCTATCTGAACCATCTGGAAGAGCTAAGACTGGAGCAGAGGTAAGTCAAGTCTTTACCTCCTGAAAATTCTTCTCGCAAGGATATGACCACTGAAACTTGACTTTCTTCTGAGTCAATCTACACATAGGGGATGCAATAGAAGAAAATCCTTCAATAAACCAACTGTAATAGCCAGCCAAACCTAAGAAACTCCTAATATCTGATGGAGAGACAGGTCTGGGCCAGTTTCTTACTACTGCGATCTTTTGAGGATCTACTCTATATGACCAAGGAATGCTACTGACCTTAGCCAAAATTTGCACTTACTGAATTTGGCAAACAACTGATGATCTCTGAGAGTCTGAAGTATGATTCTGAGATGGTCTGCATGATCACGCTCACTGAGGGAATAGACCAGAATATCATCTATGAAGACTATGACGAACATGTCTAAGTACTGCTTGAACACACAGTTTATTAAATCCATGAAAGATGATGGGGCATTAGTAAAACCAAAGGACATGACTAGGGATTCGAAGTGACCATACCGAGTACAAAAGACTATCTTCAAAATATCACATTCTCTTACTCTGATCTGATGATAAACGGATTTGAGGTCTATCTTAGAGAAATAACTGGCACCCTGAAGTTGGTAAAATAAGTCAATGATTCTGGGAAGAAGATACTTGTTCTTGACCATGACTTTATTGAGCTGACGCTAATCAATGCACATTCTGCGAAAACCATCTTTCTTTCATACGAATAAGACCGGTGCACCCTACCGGGACACACTGGGTTTGAAAAATCCCTTATTTAAGAGATCCTTCAGCTTCTCTTTCAATTCTCTGAGTTTTGCTGGTGCCATTCTATATGGCGGAATAGATATAGGCTGAGTATCTGGAAGAAGATCAATGCCAAAGTCTATTTCCCTTTCGGGAGAAATTTCTGGAAGATCTTTGGGAAAGACATCTGAATATTCACTCACGACTGGGACTAATTCAAGACTGGGAGTCTCAGAACTAGAATCCTTAACATGAACAAGATGATAGACACATCCCTTAGATATCATTTTCCATGGCCGAGGGTAAGAAATAAGCTGACCTCTGAACGTTGAAGTACTACCCCTCCCCCTCCACTCTAGGATGGGTTCATTCGGAAATTGAAACTGGACAATTCTATTTCTGCAGTCGACTGTGGTATAGCAGGAATGAAGCTAATCCATGCCGAGAATGACATCAAAATCAGTCATCTCTAATTCAACTAAGTATGCTGAAGTGACTTTCTAAAATATCATAATAGAACAGTTCTTGTATACCCACCAGGCTATGATGTTTTTACCCACTGGGGTAGAAACTGAAAAGGGCTCTGCTAGAATCTTGGGACTTATTCTGAAATCGCCTGCTATATAAGGAGTAATAAAAGATAAAGAAGCTTCTGGATCTAGCAAAGTGTAAACATGCACATGAAATATATGTAACATACCAGTAACTACATCAAGAGAATTATCCTGATCTTGCCGGGACTGGAGAGCATAGAGTCTGTTTGGGCGTTTCCCACTAGTAGCACTAAAAGTGGCACCCTGCTGATTTGAGCGACCGGACTGAGCTGAGGAACAGTTATGCTGACCCTGAGGACTTGGCTGAGAATAGTCTCTGACTCTATGTCCTGTCTTTCCACATCCTAAACAAATACCACTGCCAGCTCTGCAAATACCCTGATGGTGCTTGCCACAAGTATGGCAAAAAGGATAGGTACGGGCACTGATAACACTTCCCTGAGACTTAGAGCCTGACACTCTATCTTTGTTACCATCCCTGAACTTAGGAGATGGAGTGCTAGCTGAGGAAGGAGCTGGAACTGATGACTTAGGAAAAAACTGAGAACGGTTTCCTCCTTCTGATTTGGATTGAGAAAAGTTGAAACCACCTGTCCTTGCTCTCTTATTCTGCTTCTCCCTCATCTTAATCTTTTTCTCCTCTATATGCTAAGCATGAGTCATAAGCCTGGCTAAAGTCATGTCACTATTCAACATCGCAGACCTACACTTGTTGACCACACTATTATTCACCCAGAAACAAACTTACCCATCTTGGACCTGCTATCTGCAACCACATGAGGGGCATATCTGGCTAATTGAGTAAACTTAAGAGAATACTCTTTCACCGTTATGTTACCCTGCCTGAGGTTGATGAATTCTAACACCTTAGCTTTTCTCATCTCTTGGGGAAAGAATCTATCTAAGAATGCGGTGACAAACTCCTCCCACTCTATAGGTCCTGCATCAACTGGCCTCTCTGACTTCCACTACTTTTACCAAGTGTGAGCAACATCCTGCAACATATATGCAGCTTGCTCAGCACTTTCAACAGCTGACACCCCCATAATTTCAGTAACCTTCTGAACCTGATCGATGAATTCTTGAGGGTCCTAATCTGACTTAGACCCAAGAATAGATGGAGGATTCATTTGGGTGAAGCCCCAAATCCTGGCTGCAGCTAAATTGACCACTAGGTTGGCCGGAACGACAACTGTTTGTTCATTATGTGTAGCAACTGACTGAGAAAAAGTAGAAAATGTAGCTCTAAACTCTGCATGAGAGACAAGTTCGCCCAAAGGTTCTTCAGGCTGAGGGGCTGACTGATTCCTGTTTCTTCTTTTAGGAGGCATGTTCTGTAGAAAAAAGGGAGAAATGGATTATACTGAGAGATTGACTTGAGATTATGCTCACTGGCATGACATGAATACTGAAAGATTAGAAACTATTCCTAAAACATCTTATAGCCTCTTGCACATAAATGTGGTGCGCAATACACCCATGTACAAGACTCTACTAGATGCGGCTTTCAGACTTCCTAGGACTCTATTGAATCTTAGACTGTGATACCAAGTTTGTAAAGCCCCGAATCTGGTACTCGAAATACTACACGGTGCTCATGACCCTGAAGGACCATAATCTAACCCATGACTGATATCTGTACCTGTATACTGCATAATATAGTGTATAAATGCAGAAACATGAACTGAATGGCCATAAGGTTCAAAATTGAGACATAATATCTAATAAAATATAACATCTGGGTGGGGTATGAAATACCCAAAACAACTAAAATAAACAATCTGAACATACTGTAGTCCGAAAAGCTTCTAAAACATAACTGTCTGAATAAGGAGTTGATGGGACATATCCCCAACTAACTCCAACTAATAAATTAATTAATGAGATAATAAAGAAATGATCATGTCCTCGAAAGATGAGGACTCACTGCTAACTCTGACTGCTGAGACTGGAATGCTACTGATTCTCTGGAATTCGTGCTTTTGAACATATGGTATAAGACATCATAGCGCAAATGCGTCAGTGCGATTGAATGTACTGGTATGCATGCGAGGTAGACTGAATGCAAAGGGTTCTCATACATGAACTATGCTAATTGACTGGATAATAAGAACATGAGAATACATGCATGCATACATAGTAATTATATCTGAGATTGTGATAACATGAATTTACTGATAACTAACATGACTGATATAACTGATAACATAAGTGACTGTATCTGACAGTCCTGAATCTGATAGAACTAGCTGAGTTTCGTACTGTTTTGAGTTGACTGTATCTGACAATCCTGAATTTTGTAGAACTATCTGAGTTCTATTATTGAGACTGAATGACTATATCTGACAGTCCTAAATTCTATAACTGAAACTGTGGAAAGTAGTTATCTAACCGACATGCCTCAAATAATGCAATATAGCTGTGTTGGGGTCTAATCTTTAACTCCAATTGGAAAGGTGTCAATATCGCGCCACTGGTAAGGACAATCTGTGAGTTACCCTCATATAACAGGTAACTCTAGTGAGAATGGTAGGAACCCTCATATAATAGGTTAAGCCACCTTATCTACCCTCATATAACAGGCTATGATGTCTCATCCTATACTGGCTACATTTTTCTGGAATGCAAGGATTGCTTCTAAGAATCACACCCTCATATAACAGGTTAGTTTCCATCCTTGGGTTCACTCGGTGCTAATTTATACTCCCATCTGAATAGATACTGAACATGATTAACTGAACTGACTGGACTGAGTTAACTGAGTTCCATTGACTGACGGTATATTACTGAGATCTGATGACTGACTGAGATTACTGAGTTTTCCTAAGTCATGAGACTGACTGAATTCTACTGAACATGGCTTGACTGAGAGTATCTTAAAAACATGATACTGGCTCTAGGTATACAACTAAATTATCGGGTACAAGTACCCCCAGGACTCGATGGAAAGGAACTGACAAAGCATGACTTTCTTGAATACATGATCACATAAACAGTCCATAATATAATAAGTTAGTGAATTTGTAAAGTACAAGATCTGAAGCACCACAATGGCCACACATACATCCATAATTCATTGACTAAGGCATTTTATCAAACACTTAACATACATGAACTTGTACATGAATAGAGATTTTATATTATGATACTAGTAGAGAACTTTTCCTTCACATATGGATTTAATCAAACACATAGTGAGCATAGTGTATGTAGACAACATTACACAATAGATAAACATCATGATTCAACTGTAATTTCACCATTCAAGGGTTTAATCATGGATTCACATGAAACTACACCTATAATAATTAAATCCACTTAAGATTTATCACCAAATATGTATTAGAATTCAATTGGTCATTATCAACATGAACAAAAGCAAACCCAACATGAAATTCATAAAAATCCATACACTTGAACTTTGAAAAGAGATTCTTGGGCTTCATAGACGAAAGGAGTCCATGATGAACACTATGCATATCTGGGTAAGTGCTTTCTTGAAGATCTGTGGAGGAAAACTTGAATTCTTGTCTTGGAATCAAGCACTTAGGATTTCTTGTTCTTGGGGATTGATCTCTTAGAAAAACCCTAATTTCTTATTATAGAAGAATAATGAAGTTATGAGCTATGGTCGGGTGTAATTAGGGATTAAATTGAGTGGAAAAGACCCAAATACCCTTTTAAAAATGTATTTAAAATAAATAACGGGATGTGCGACGGTGGGTGCGACGGTCTGTCGCTGGGTCGACGGTCTATCGGCCTTGACCGTCGTACCTGGGAAGAATGGGGGCTCACTGTCTCTCTTGCGATTGGCTGAGAGACGGTCTGTTGCTTCTTCACAGAAGGTGGTCTCACTGCCTCACTGTGATGGCATGGGAGATGGTTCGTCGCTAGCCCGAAGCTAGCCCGATGGTTCGTTGGCCTCCACTATCACACCTGGGCGGTTCTGACTGCCTTCTGTATTTAGGCCATAATTTCTCTTCCGACACAGGATTTGGACGAAATTGGTATCGTTGGAAAGCTAATTCAATTTCCCACATGATAAAAAGTTAAAATATTAAAAATTCCACGTGTAAAAAAGTGGATTCATCTTTCAAAGTAAGTTTCTAACAATTTTGGGATGATTTCAAGCTAGGATAAAGTACGGGGTATTACACAAACCCTCCATGGGTCCTATGTCGGGATGCTTACCTCCGTAGGTGTATACAAGGATTCTCAACGATCCCAGAGATTGTACGGCAACCTCGTGCATCATCATCATCATCATATACATTTCACTTACGCTATTGTGTTTATATTATGTTGTATTACCATATTAACTTGCCATCTATGTAATTTTCTTGTCTTCTTTTACTTGTATTTGATGATCTTGTATATGCATGTTCCTCCTTGTTCTACTTATATGTGATGTAATGTATATTTGTATTCTATCTTGGTGTGATGTGTCAATATATGTGATATATTAGAACTGTTAGTGCAAGCGGTGTGGGCTTTCGTTGTGGAATATTTTCTGATTGCAGGGAACATGCCCTTGGTGTATATTTTGTATCCTTTATTAACTACTTTTCTTGTCAGCCTATGATACCTATTGAGTACAATTGGAGCGTACTTATGCTTATTGAGCCCTTTAGGTACAGGTCCTAGCTTGAGTGCGCCTCAGCTTACTTGACTCGGGCAATTATTGGAGCTTTCAAGGTAGCGGTTGGACATTCATGCTTCCGAAGTTCACCTATATCTTTTTATAGTAGTTATGTCTTTATTAGTATTTGGAGACAAATATTATTTCTTTGTGGTTATTTTTCTGATATATTTGACTCCTGGATTTTTTAAGTAGTTCTTAGACTATTGACACCTGGTTTTGGGCATGATTGGTATTTTGGATAATTTCTTTCCGCATTGTTATAATTATTGTATGGTTCGACTTCGTTCTAGAAGCCTTACCTGGGATATTTCTGTCTTTTTTTTTTGTAACAGTTTAGGTGATAGGTTTACTTGTCAAGGTACGCCTCGACAAGTGCCATTATGACCCTTAATTTTGGGTCGTGAAAAATTAGTATCAGATCATCCAGGTTCATTAGTCTCAATGGTGTAAGAACGAGATATTTAATAGAGTTTCACAGATCGGTACGTAGACGTCCGTATCCATCTTCGAGAGGCTATAGGATGTCTTTTTGAAACTTCTCTCATTTTATTCTTTATCATGCAAAGTTCTTTCATACCTTGTGTTATGTGTTGTGTTTCACTCTTTCCGGAGGATGTTGCTTATACGACCTATCATTTTAGAGATACAACGAAGGATTGATGGAGAGATTTTGTCGGTTGTAGGGCTGTTGATGATTCTAAGTTGTCATGGGATCAGTTTGCTGATGCCTTTTTGGAGAGATTTGTGCGTTGTAGTTTGAGAGATCATATGCATCATGAGTTTTATCATTTGTAGAAGGATTCCATGACCGTTGCAGAGTATGAGTCACATTTTCATGCATTGTCCAGATATTCCTATGCCAGTATTTTTATCGAGTCTGAGAAGATTTGAATGTTTGTGAAGGATTTGGATGTCTCCCTTTAGTTGGCTACATCTCAGATGGTTGTGCTTGGGGCTTATTTTTAGAATATTATGTATCATTATAAGATAACTGGTAATGCTCACCTATACCATCTAAAGTGGTAGAGGATGGTCGTTGTCAATATCCCAACTCCCGTTGAGGTCGAATCCACAAGAAGTGAAAAATAAAGTTCTAGTATTGTGGGTAATTAAGTCCTACTAAGATAATAAAATTGGGGAGGTTCTTGGTTAAGAGAGTGTATATTGCTAGTAACTTGATTTCACAAACTAAGCAACAAACTTTAATTTAACTTCAATATTTGAAGAATCTTGGGATTATGTTTACCTAAGGGCAAATCTAGGGCCCTTGAGGCTAATTTCTCAATAAAACCTCAAAGATTTCACTTGTTGACCCTTTCGAGTACCCAACAAGTGTGAAAATCATATTCACTTACTACCTCAATTAGGGCATTCCTATTTCTAAGATAATAGTGCATTTAATCATACATAGGTATTTTTTATTTATTCGAAACATGATAATGTGCATGAATGTCGAGCGTAAATGAGCAGTAAATTCACCTCTCATCAATGCCCCCAACTTAAAGCTTTGCTTCTCCTCAAGCAACACTACCCCTTACCATGAGACTATGCATATTTATGCACACATTGAATGACCCAAATGATCATAATGACTTCAAGCTTAGTTAATACCACAATTTAGCACTTCAAACATGGGCAAAATATTTTCACAACACCACTCAACATAAAATTTGATTTTTCAAGGATGTAAGAGACTTTAAAGAGCAACTATGTAACAATAACTAATACTCTAAAATTGACTCCTTTTTGACCCCAGCTACATTATACTCCTTTTTACCCCATTTTTGGTAGATGACAAAATTACCCACCTTAACTTATTTACATGTCTCCTCACAAGAAATAAAATTTCACACCAAGTCATCAATTATGCAACAAGGAATTTAAGTGTAGAACACACACTCTCTCTCTCCCAAGAACTCTAAATGCTAATAAGTTCCATTCCATAGGCTTTCCCATATTTTCAATCGCCACTACAATGAAAATACTAGGTTGGAAATCACGAAGGGCTTTTTGTGCTTGTCACGTAGGTTCGGGGTAAGGTAGGATATATTTTAGGAACAACATGGCTAAACCATCCTTGAACATCTACATCACACTATTCCATCCAACTTGTGTTCATGGGCCACTTCTTTTATTTTCACTCTTTACACATGTGCCTACATTTTATTTTCATGGTTCACCCATTTTTTTTTTCATTTCATTTTCTTGCACTCTTAGTGCTTCTCTTTCCCTTGTTGGGTCCTTTCCTTTTCTTAATCATTTTTTCTTAATACTTAAACTCATTGGCACTTACTTACAACTTCATGGCCCAAAGTTACCTCTTTCAATCTTCACCACCCCCAACATAGGCTTTTAGCCTCAAGTTGTAATTTTAAGTTCAAGGAGGGTAGGGTTCAAAAGAAGGATAAAGATTGAAAGGCTCACGACTTGTAATGTGTTTTCCAAAGAAACGTCTAAAAGCTCAAAGTGGGTGACTAGGGATAACATCTATGCAAGGGTAGGCATTTTAGGCTAAAGTGGACTTCCAATGTCGCAAAGATGTCCTAAGATCATCTCCTCAACCAAGTTGAATCAAAATTAGCCTTGAGAGACTAATGGGGCAAGTTATAGATGGTACAAGTACATATAAGATTTGAAAAAATAAGCTCACCACACACGACATGTAAAATTTTCCAAGGAGGTTTAATTGCCCCTTCCGCTAGAGGCAAAAAATGGAGTATCTTCCAATTTTCACAAGTCAAAATTTCAGAGTCACAAAAAGAGAAAAAGATTTGCTACAAGGTTGCTCACGTCCATGCTCTCGATTTTTGAATTTTTTTGGATGGAGGGGGTTTTCACTTTGCATGGGCACCACACATGATTTGCTAATTATGACACCAACCCAAACCTTAATCTCACATTGTGGTTTACGTATGGGCCAACCAACTATATGGCTATTCGATATTTTCCATAGGTATAAATGCGACCCCAAAATCCAAAATGCTATAGGTACTCAAACTTCCCCTTGCATTTGTGACTTTGATGCCATGGGTACTCAGACTTCCCCTACATCCATGGCTCTAAAACCAAACACGATGCTTTACTCTTAAGAATATCGTCACTCAATCTATCATATGGAAAAGCTCATCCTATATTTCCATAAGTAAACTAAAGAAAATGTATAAATCTAAGAACAAAATAACTAATCCATGCAAATGTGGGCACCATCAGAGTGCCCGAATATTACAACCCAAATAAAAAATAAAAGTCATCAAAGAGAAACAACAACAAAATATCCAAAAATATCAATAATACAGGCCCAAATCAAATGATTATGGAGATAGGCACCCCAAACTAAAGTGGTGGCAGTGTCCTCACCGCATAAATTATCAAGCATAAAGAGATATAAGGGTACTTCTTGAAACCGCATCAAGAGCTGTTGTCACTCGTAGACTCTGCATCATCATCAGCCTCCTCAGGACCATATTACTCGGCTGGGGCCTCATCATCTCTCCACTCGATATGAAGGAGATCGATCACGGGGTTTTAGGACCTTTCAAAGGCCCTTTACCCCCTCCACATCTTGTTAAAGAACCTATCTCTCTTCTTTTACCTTATGACCCATCTTTTAATGTGCATCCCAAAGATTACAATGTGACGCCACTAAGGATGACTAGACTTTCTCAAGCCTAGTAATGGTAGCTCCCTGTTTCTTATGGTCCTCTTGATACTTTGCATAATCGACCCGTGACACATATGAATGTCGAGTGGTGGAACGCTCTTCCGATCCCCGAGATAAACTTGATACGAGATCCTTGATGGACACAATATCAACTCCAATGTCCTCAAGAGGCCCATTGATGGATGGCCTATATGACTAAGGCTCCTCTCATGTTGACTTTTCCAAGTCTATCTTTCTCTTTTTTCTTTTACCTGGTGTGCTTTTCAAAGGATAGATAGGGGTACCAGGGTGCACCCACCACTATAAGAAAAAGGTTTATTTAAGACCAACTTTTAGGGATGAGTCAATAATTTGGTCCCTAAAAGTATACTTATTAGGATGCGATTAAATTACTATCCTTAATATTAAATTTATTACGAAGGAAAAAAATACGGTCCTTAATTATTTTTTTAGCTGGTCCCAAATTTTAATTGGGAACTTTGAGAGGGAAAAAATAATGCCAAAATAAAATATTAGACGCCAATATTTTCTCTTATTAACATTATACTACTGAAATTAAAGAAAGATGCCTTTATATTATTTACCCAAAAAGAAAAAAGAGCTCAGCCGTCTCTCTAGATAGCTACGAGTACTGTATGTAGTACATGATATCGGACGCCTTCAATCCGCGAAGAAAATTCAGCCACTGGTCGCAACAAATCTCTGGTTTATCACAACAAATTTAGCCGATTTTTCAATTGCTTCTTCAATTTTGTGGGTTATTGCAACTAATAATTTTCCCTAATCTCTGGTTTATCTGATCTATCATGAATTCGAGGTATGATTTAGATTTTGTTTATTGCAATAATAATTTGCCCTAAGATGATTTTGCAATCTGATGGTTATTGCAGCTAGTAATGTGCCCTAATCTCTTTCTTCCAAACTTGTTCTAAATTAGTGTTATTTCTATCCAAATATGTTATTTTTTTTATTTGTACAACTCGTAATTCAGTATGAAATTTGTCAATTTGGGGTTATTTAGTTATTGTCTCTCTATCGTCTAGCTACTAGAAATAACAATATGGTGTAGTGGGTGCGGATTGGGGATGGTTTACTGATACGCGATGGGGTGCGATAGAGAGCCTTAAATTTTGAAAGAAGCTACGTATGCGAGCCAGGGTGGGGTTTGAAGTTTGTTTTCATGTTGTACCAGAAGCAGGGAACATTCTGGGTTCTAGAATATGAAAGAATACCAAAGTCTCTTCCTGTGGACAAAGCCTTGATGCATCAAAAGGGCAAGAAAGAGATCTTCGAGGTTACACCAACTCAGAAATTTTCCCAGATCAAGGATCATCATTTGGTACTAACGGATTCATATGGTTCCCATGTAGAAATTCCACTGAAAGGTTGCACGATAGCAGCTGTTTCAGCCTCAATCTCAACCTCTAGAAAATGGTAATTGTGGAACTCCTTATATTTTGAAGTGATTTTTGTTGAACCGCCAAGCTATGTTTTTTGTAGCCATGTAAGTTGGTTTGCATCACTGGTTTCAAATATAAAATCATTGGCAAGATATGACACTTGTCTACCTTTTGAGCTCCATTCAATTAAAACTAGCATCATCTTTGACTTCCTGAAAGACTGACTTTGTTGTTATGTTCTTAATCAAATACTGGTGATTCATCGATGCTTTTATTTGTTTAATAGATAGACTTCTGTGTACAATTTGGTAATAAAAAGAGAGTGAACATCCTTACATATCCTGATTTGGTTTGGTGCTATTATTACAATCTTTATAGTTCATGGTTGATATAGGAACTCGTGGGGACAAACAACAACCTTATACTAATATTATAGCTTGATTTTGTTACCTTTGTCTATAAAAAAAACATTATTAATGAAGTGAGATTATGTTGATTTGTTAAAAAAAAGGGCAAAATATCCCCAATAGTTAGACGAAAAGGACATTTTAGGCCCAATAGATAGACGAGGAGGGCATTTTAGGCCCAATTCCGTTGTTTTTATAGGTTATTAGTTGTAAGATAATTCTTCTACTGAGGTTCTTAATGATAACTTTATCAGGTAGGTTACTAGTGATGTTTATTTTGATAAGCATCCTTGCATATAATTTATTATCATTTAATTTTTTTCAGTCTAATATTTTATATATTTTACAAGGTTATGGAACCTAGTAAGCAGTGGATGCAACTTATTAATGACCGGGAAAGTAAAATATACAAAAGTGGGGTGAAAAAGTTTTTGAATTATGCTTTTCGAAAAATAGGAGAAGAACATGAAATACGATGTCCATGTAACAAATGTTGCAATACTACTTTAGGAACTCGTAAAACAATTGAGACACATTTAAAAGTACATGGAATACTTTAGAATCATACATTTTGGTTTCACCATGGATAACACTTGGGTGAACCGTTATCTGAATCCGAATCTGAAGATGAACATCATGTTGAAGTGGAAGAATGTGACAGTGAAGATGAAGTAGAAGAATTATTGACAAATTTGTATTGTAATATTGTTGGTGGACCTACACACACTAATTGTGTTGAGGAGGAGCCAAATCTTGTGGCAAAATAATTTTACAAACTATTGAACGATTTTGAGCAGCCACTGTATCAAAATTCAAAAGCGTCAAAGCTTTCCACTTTGATTAAATTGCTTCACATCAAAAGTAGGGTCCGTTAGAGTAATGCATCATTTACAATGTTATTGAAAATGTTGAAAGATGTGCGTTTGGTAAAATTAATATGTATATTAATTACTTGAAATTTTCTGAAATAATGATAGAACATATTTCTTTCTATATTTTGCAGGCTCAAATAGAAGAAAAAATGAATGCAGAGCCCTCTTTATTTAGCATAGAGATTGTTGAAAAGTATTTTGGACCATAAAATCGTAGCCATGTCGTTGCCTTTGGGGGTGGAGTAAAGGCAAAAAGACTTAGAAGGTGGTACTTCCTCCAAGGCTGAATTATTGTCCATGCTACGTTCTACTCAAGAGGAAAACAAATACTTGAATGAGGAAAACAAATCTTTGAATGATCGTTTGTCTACCTTAGAATATGAGATGAAAGAAATAAGGAAAATGAAAGAATTCTTCGCTGCTCAACAACCAAAAGTCAGGGATACAAGTGGTAACCATATACCTTCTCACTCTCCTCTGTATATTTATTATATTTGTTTATCTTCCCTTTTCTTGTCCATTTTCTTTCTCTTACTGCAGTTTTTATTCTTATTGAAGTAGAATAGAAGAAGCCTTGAGAGAACTCTGTTCATCTTCAAGTTGTGACAATGAAGTTTTATTAAGGTTTGTCTATACTCTTGAACTCACTCTTTTGTTAACTGATGAAGTATTTAATTATGCTTAATGTTAAGATATGATGTACATATTGTGCGACACTTGAATTATCTAAATTGATTATGCAGTATAATGAAACTATCAAATTAAAGTTCTTTGTTGTAATCTACATTGAACAAATGGTTATTTCTTTATCTCTTCGAGCTTTCTCTGCACTTATGTTTAAAAATTGAATTTGATACTTTGATATATTTACTTACGTGATTTATGTCGAGCTTATATGGTGAAGCGATGTACTAAATTTCTGTTATACTGTTGCAGGAGTTACTTGATTTAGGTGAAACAGTACGAATTGAAAGTCGAGGATTTTGATTATTTTTTGGCATGTGCTGGAAACTGGCAATTTGAACTAAAAGTCGATGACTTTATTATATATATCTTGTTTTTGAATTGAAACTAATATAATGGGATGTTAACTAGGTTTTCTGGTCTCTAATTATATATATTATGTTTTTGTATCGAGATTCTCGATAGAAATTTGGTATTTATTTGATGAAATTTATTATTTTGTGATATTAGGCTCATTTGTGGTCAATTGATCTAGGAAAAGAATTTTGCTCGTTGCTAAAGGTTAACTATGACCATGTAGTTAGTCTATTTGGGACAAAAAATACCATCGTGAAAAGATAATTACGATGAGGTAGTTAGTCTTTTTGAGACAAGAAATACCGTCGCTAAATAATATTTATGACAAAGTAGTTAGTCTATTTGGGACGAGATTGATCGTCGCAAAAGAACAATTAAGACCAGTTAGTTTGTTGATTGGGACAAGATATACCGTCACTAAAAGGTAATTAAGACCAGTTTTTTACCGTCGCAAATGAGTATTAGGGACTGGTTTTTTCGAGTCGCTAAAAGATAATTACGACAAGATAGTTAGTCTATTTGGGACGAGTTTCCTCGTCGTAAAAATATAATTACGATGGGGTAGTTAGTCTTTTTGAGCCAAGAAATACCGTCGCCAAATAATATTTATGACAAGGTAGTTAGTCTATTTGGGACGAGATTGGTCGTCACAAAAGAACAATTAAGACCAGTTAATTTGTTGATTGGGACAAGATATACCGTCACTAAAAGGTAATTAAGACCAGTTTTTTACCGTTGCAAATGAGTATTAGGGATCGGTTTTTTGGGCACGTCGCTAATGACCTTTAGCGGAAGAGCCTGTTAGGACAGGGCGCGACTGTAGTTTTCTGGTCCCAAAAGACCTACTGGGAAAAGATTTGGACTTTCTGGGACCGTATTTCCCTTTATTATAGGCTGTTTTTCTTGTAGTGTAAGTGTCTACGAAGTATTCTTAAACCCCAGTTCTCCTACAAATCTCAGTAATCAAAGAGGGGAAGAAGAGATGCGTACTGCCTTGGTTCTTGAAAAATTTCATATCAGAAACCACAAGCTGACCAACGTTCAACAGAATGCCATCCAGAATGCAAACGGCCATTTGGGTCCGCAAGTCGAGGACTAATGTCATGTGGGTACAAAGGGAGACTCTCCTACATATTATGTTCAACCAAATTTAAGCCTCGAAAGTGAAGTCATTCATGTGGATATTACTCTTGGTTTCCACCCACGAGACCTCCTTTCCGAGACACAATCTTTTCATCAACTAGCTTCCTAGCTCACGCCCTTTTTCTTCGAACTCACCTATATTTGCATTTAGGAGCCCATAGATATCATTAATTTTCTCTGCCCTAAAGTTCACCATTTTCCCCGGATCTTGATAGTCATGTTTAATGGTTCCAAGAAAAACACTATGCTCCAGTTGGTGTAGAATTCACGTACCCATTTCTCATTTTCCTTGCATGGATTCGGGGCAAAACACCACCACCCTGTAGCCTCAAGCCTATCATGAAATGCCGGGAGCTTTTCTGGCACATTATCCAAACATATGCCTCTCTCCTGGAGCAGCTTTGTTCTCGGCAGATCACCATAGTAGTGAGTGTAGCACTCGAATGTGGTCGTATTTATCCATGAGATTATCCTGAAAAGAAACATACAATATACACTGCCATCATTACCATTTTTATGCACAAAGTATGCTATGATGCTCACTAAATCCCATTAGATAGTTTCTTGGTGGTGTTCATGCATAAATTTAAAGTGCAGGATTTTTATGCAGGGAAACAAATTACACTTGGTTACCGCAATCGCGGGCTATGGAGCCTCAATCACGGTACCGATGGCCGTGATTGCGGTAACAAAAACCAGTTTCAGACCTATTTTCCATGTTCCAAATTTTCAAATTATAGCCACATGCATGCTCTACAAGAAGAATCCACATTAACGGCGTGGAACAAGCCTAATAGGTACTCAATTACGCCTTTAAAATGTAAAACCATTAGTGAGCATTCATTTGGGCATTATATCGAGCACTTGGTGTGCACTCTTTATTTGTCTCTATTTAGACACACATTTTAGGTACTCAAGACTTCCCCACTTATGTGCACACCATAATCTAGCAGCTAAACACCATACACGCTTAATTTATGAAACAATTAAGCATGAAAATCAAAGATTCTGGCCCTCTCTACAACATGCATTCTATGGCCTATTTTCAATAATTAAAGCATGGATTCATGGAACCTACCGAGTATGTGATACAATAGGGATGCAAGGATGCTGTTGGAGAGCACACAATCTTGGCTAAAAATGGGTCCAATCAGAGAGTAATGTTGAAAAAGGAGTGTGAGGAAAATGGGGAATCAGATGGCTCTATAGATGAGATGACCGTGATCGCAGTCAAGTTCTCACTCGGGGACATGTGCCACGATCGCGGTAACTGAGGGTATTTTTGCACCTCTGTTTTTCCCTGTTCAGCTTATTTCACAATTTGACAGTTTTTTGTTTAGTCATAGTGCAAAAATTTCACACTTTCCCATTTTAAAACTCCTCCAACGCATTCAATAGTGCCACAAATGTATGGGTTATTCAATTTTCAAAATGAAAATCTACACTATGAAAGTAAAAGTAAAGAATACGAGCTACTTTCATGGCATTTGTGGGTTGCCTCCCACTAGCACCTTAGTTATCATCGTGGCACGATATCTTCCTTCTTTCTTTGTCAAGGTGTGCCCTCAAATACCCCTTCGTTTATCTCTTTAATTTCAACATCAACCACGGATATCACTTGAAGTTTTGTAGGTTATTTCCTTATCTTGCAAACCTTAAAGGAAACCTTATCCTCATGCACTCTAAACTTCATATCCACCATTTCTAAGTCAACAATGGCTTTTTTGATGGCTAAGAAAGGTCTCCCAAGGATGATGGGTACCTCTTGGTCTATTTCATAGTCCAGAATCACAATGTCCACCAAAAGTATAAATTTACCCACTTTGACTAGAACTTCAAACAAAATTTTGATCGATCTCTTGATCGACCGATCCGCCATTAAGAGTCTCATAGATGTTGAGGTTGGCGCATCTAATCCAAGATTCTTATAGATGTCAAAAGACATGAGGTTGATACTTGCACCAAGGTCGCATAGATCTTTTGCAAACACATGCGTTTTGATGGTACAAGGGATGGTGAAATCTCCGGGGTCTTCCTTCTTTTTTTGCAACCTTGCTACTCACAATAACACTACAACCATGGGTGACTTCAATTGTGTCACCTTTGATGAGCTTCTTCTTTGACATTAACTTTTTCATGAGCCTAGTATATCCCAAAATCTCTTGGATCTCTTCAAGCGATAGGATATTTATGGAAAGATTTCTAACCTTGGTAATAAATTTCTTGAGTTTGTCACCCTCCTCTTTTCTATGCAACCTTTGCAGAAATGGGGAAGGGACATGGACTGTGGGCCTTGCATCATTTTGTGGCTTCTCATTCTAAGCCACCTCGTCATAAACTTCCATTGATTCATTTTCATTTTCTTATTCTTCATGAGATTTTGGTGGTATATTTTTTGGATTAACCTTAGGCACTTTTTCTCCCAAATCTTCTATCAAGTGATCACCAAGAGTCTTTCTACTTCTAGTGACTATTGCTAAAACTTGAGCATCATTCTTCGGGTTTACAATAGTGTTCCTAGGAAAACCTCCCCTTGGCCTAGCATTTATTTGAGTGGAAATTTTCCCAATTTGGGTTTTCAATTATTTTATGGAGGTGGAGTGAGACACAACGATTTGGGAGAGTTTTGAAAAATCTCCTTCATTTCGCAGATCATTTTGTCAGTTCCTTCCACGTTTATTAAATTTTTTACCAAAACATCTTCGAATTTGTACTTGTCGAGGTCAATGGAACTTTGCTCTTTGTTCTTCGCCCGATCATGGGGAGGTACATAGTGCTTATAGTCACAGTCTCTATCACTCCAATCATGATTATGTTCACGGTCCGTCTAACCTTGATTACCACCTTTCCTTTGATAGGAGGGGAGGAAACCCCCTGAATAGTTTTACAAGTACCAAATCTCCTCATCAAGCTCTTTAACCTCTTTATCATCTTCATAGGCTTTTGATGCCATGGCATTCACCACTTTTGTGAGTGCGCCCATCACATGTTTTGTCAAAATCTCTAGTTGTATCATCATCTTAGCCATGTCCTTCTCTCTTTCTTCATATTGTCTCCTTTGTTCCTTGTCAACCAAGGATGTAGTGGGAGAACACTTAGGAACCTTGACATCTCAGGTATACCATCCTCAGTTTTACTTGGTAACCTCCTCAAGCAAATTCATTATGGTATGATAATGCAACTTCACAAGAGATCCCCTCGCCGCATTGTCCACTATATTTTGTTAAGCGGGTCAAGAGCATGACAGAAAATTTGGAGAAACATCTTCACCGGGACCTCGTGGTTTGGACATTGTGTTAGCTTTTCATTGAATATTTCCCATACTTCATACAAAGGCTCTCTATTTAATTTCCTAAATTTTATGATTTCATCCCTCAATTGAAGCATTTTGGATGGTGGGAAATACCGGTCAAGAAAAGCTGTGGTGAGTTCATCCCATAAAGTGATACACCCGTCCGAAAGAGATCGAAGCCATAATACCGTCTCTCTCGTTAGAGAAAAATGGAAAAGGCGAATCCGGATGGACTTTTGGTTTTTTTTTGCTATATCAAAGGGTGCACACACATCTACAAAATTCTTCAAATTAAGTTTGGGGTCCTCATAAGCTTTCCCTTAAAAAATTCCCTTCATTTGCAACATATGCAACATGACGCTTGTGACATGAAAGACACCATTCCCATGAGTTAGTGGGATCCATATGGCACTTGAATGACCAATGTAATTGAGTCGCCCCTCATCATCAAGAGATCCGTCAAAAGCCCGGCTTGACTAACATTGTCGCTCATGGTTCCGTGTATACTACGTAGATCACCTAAAAAAGCAAAAAAACAACAACCAAAATAAACACATGATGATTCCCAAAACTACTCCTCCACTATAAGTATAATGTGGTTGATTGCAAATATAGTAACCCAATAAGGTTGGGGTTGATCCCACAGGGAAACCTGAATAGTTACTTGCCTTGATGTAATCCACAAGAAGTACATAAAAGTATATGGGGGGGGGGAGAGTTTTGTTATCAATTAAAAATAGTAACCAATTCTTTAGTGTTGTTGAGTTGAAGTCAATATGAGACGAACACTAGGTTTGTGTTCCCCTTGGCTTCTCAACTACATAAATTACTCATGTTCAACCTAATTATTCTATTATTCTGAATACAAAGCCTACAAGATAGGTATTATCCCCTGCTTAGGAGATGAATTTCACCCCTTTTGACTTGGTTATTATCTCAGGGGTGCCTCTTTATTATCCCCTTTCAACGACCTCAGTTATATTTGGTTATCGTATCCCTGTCTTAATCTTCTTTTCCCAATCACAAGCTTCTTGGTTATCGAATGGATGCGAATATAGGAAATTTCAAGATACTGCAGCTACTTGAGGCTAATTATTGTGAAGAAGAATTAAGATACATGCAGAAACCCTAGACCAATTGAGTCTCACACTTTCTCTACATAGCTAATCCGCCAGGGTGCCCACAACCCCAGCTAAAGAGATTAGCCTCTCATGCTTGTGCAAGAAACCATGATTAGCAATAAAGAACACATAAAATCAATTGCACAAGAACAAGATGAATAAACTCCCAAGTGTTTAATTGAATAAAACCCTTGAATCTCAAGAATAATTGTAAAAGTATGTAATAATATGTAATTTCACATAAAAGAATGTCACTATGTATAACCTAATAAAATATAAACCCTAGGGTATTTATAGTATCTCAAAATAACATAAAAATCCTATTAAAAATGGAAAAGGTAAAGTTAAGTCTGCAGTCGGTAGGACTCGGTCTTCACTCATATCCTCAGCTTATGAGTCATACCCTGCCTTATCATAACCATTCCTATGTCTATTCTTCCCATGGTTTCAATTCTTTGTTCAACTTATGACTTTGGATTATGAGTCGTAACTACGTATACGACTCGTGTCCTTGTTTCGTATCCATCTGGGACTTTAGTATTTTTCTGTCTTGAACACTGGTTTGTATACGACATCTCTATACGAGTCGTACACAGACTTCCGACTCGTATCCTTCTGATACTTCATTTGCTGGATAGTATCTTGGATTCTGTTATACTCATGACATCAGCATATGACTCGTATCTTGCTTATGACTGGGATACTTGAGTCGTATCTTCTTCATAATTGGTTTCTCGATTTGGCTTTTGGTTATGTTCCTCGTATGATTCAACATACGAGTTGTATCGAATGGTTACAACTCAATGGCAGTCTCATATACTGATTGGAGTTGGTCTTTTTTAGGTTTTTTATCTCCTCTTTTTGTTCAAATAATGTTATAAACCTATTTTACCTGCAATTCACACCAAAGTGCATTATATCTAACAAAATAACCTAAGTTTACGCATAAATTCACGGTTTAAAGCATCAAAAGTATCGTGTTTCCATGCCACATCAACACCCTCAACTTAGACTTTTGCATGTCCTCAGGCAAACAAAATCAAATACTACTTCCTAACCCGGAGGCACTGCTTAAAACAAGAAGATCTCAAACAACCCATGGCAGTGATTTTGGATTCAATTTCAATCGTGTTGTTCAACTTTCAACTCATACTTGAGTATAACAATTCAGCACATATAGAAATATGAAAGAATCCAATGATGACATTACATTAGCAATAGACACTTGGGCATATATGTGCTTTACATTCATCAAACAATCTTGTAATCTAGCAATATAACCCATGTACACTAACAGTCAAAGAAATCCCATTCACTGTTCATGGATGGGCTCCTCTATTCAGGGATATACAAATGACTTTCTCTCACACAAAGAAGTATCACCAGTGTGCACAAAATACCATAAGCTTGCTCTTATACTCTTTTCCTAAGTTGCTAGGCAGACACAGTAAGATCACTATAGGACTTTATTTGGATTGTAACGTAGGCTTGGGGCTTGGTATGATACGCATGGATTTTTAAAGTGAATAATCCTCTTGGACACTATGATCTTTGTGGGGTCCACTATTGTTGACTTCTTTTGTTTCCACCCTTACGTCATTTTTTCTTCAAAGCACATCCACTTGGGCCAAGTGTTTCTTTCTAGCACTTATTGTTCTTCTTCTTCTTCTTTTTCTATACCTTGAACATTTTTTTCTATTCTTTACATCACACCTGCCCATGTTTCAACTTATTTCCCTTGTACACACTTTTCTTCATTCTAGTTTTTCTCTTACGCACCCTTATAATAGCCACCCTTAACTTAGGCGATTTGCCTGAGTTGGGGTGGAAAGTCCAAGAGGACCAGGGCTAAAACAGATTCATTTCAAGTTAAACGGGAAGGTGATAGGTGTAACAGGAAAAAATTGTCTATTAAAGCTCAAATATTTGGATTGAAGGGATTTGTCCATTTGGTTCAGGTATTTTAGGATTAACTGGACTCATAAAAAATGGCCTATGATCATTTCCTACCTAACTATCCTTAGACCTAGGCAAAAGAAATCGGGCAAGTTTTAGATTCCAACACAATCGGACACTAAGTAAACCTTACATACACACTTGCACAGGGTTGTATTACTAAGTACTAGTTATCCAACTATGCACAGTTTTTGTCCCGAACTGTACTATCCTTAATCCTAATGCCATTATTAGATACTCAGCAGTCTCACACAACTATATAAATCACACAATTCATAAAACAAAGATTTTGAGGAGGCTCAATTTTTTACACAGTTCACACCACTTTTCACAATCTCATTTTAGACATTAGCATAAAATCAATAGTGTTTCATCAATCACAAAATAAACATCAGAGTTGGAGTCAAAATCTTTAAATACATCCCTACTTTTCAAAAATTTATAAAAATCATCATCAAACATTAAAAATATCCGTTGCCATAGGCGCACTGATCTATTCCCTATCTCAGCTTCCTGCCGCAGACCTGCAAGTCATAACAGACTTTCAGTTTTAGCTACATTTGAAAAATTTGAAACTGCTCCCAAAATTTTCTGTACCCCCACCCCCAACTTAAAAATATTACACTATCCCCAGTGTTACAAAAATAAAATAGAGTAAGGATCAGGGTCATACTTAGGCGCTCAAGGCGCCGGAGCATCAACGTCAGTACATGGGCCTTCAGATCAGGTCCCACTCTCATCCGCTAATGTCCCATCCAGGACTGTATCAAAATAGGTGGGGGAACAACATCAACCCCCTCATCATCCTGAACTGGAGCTCTCAAACTACCATCTCCCATAGCCATATCTCATACCCGTGTATGACGGTCCTGTTCATCCTGGATGCTATCAAGTCTGGACTTTTTCTCACAACTCTGGCTTCTTTTTTCTTTATTTTTTTTTTCTCTTCTCTCTTCCTTGGTCTGCACAGCCCGCTTATCTATCAGTACAATCTAAATATTCGACACCTCGACTATGGGAATCATAGTCTCTACAATAGGCTCAGCAACCATTGGCATGTTAGACAACTTAGTGACAATCTTCTTTATCTTCGGCATCTCGACTTTAACGTCGGCAATATTAGGAACCTGTCCACTACCAAACTGCCGAGTAATCCTTGATTCAAATACATTAAGTGTTTTTGGATGCGCCTATCCTATGACTCCAACTATCGAGTCATCCAACTTCGTACTCTGCCCTTCATATAACTTACTTTCATAGTCAACGTTGCTAACTGGGTCACCATCTCTGTCCACACAGCCTGAGAAATCAACATAACCCTGGATGGCATACCCCATGGCCTAAATAGCACTGACTGGACTGGTGGTGGGGCATCAAAAGTACCCACTGCATCTGTAGGTACAGTTGTAGTCTGTGCACCAGCCTTCATAGTCTCAGTTGTTGCAAGGGAATTTGTCTAATCATCTTGCGGGAACACTCCTGCTATCGCATCTACGACCTACCTCATAGGTCAGGCCAATAGCTTAGCCGCATCTAGAATAAGCCCGATAGCCAAAGTCCTCCAGGCCTCAGCCATCACATCAACCTTGAGTATTTTCTACACTCCCTAAGCGAAGCATAACAGTGTGATTATGTACGAGTATGCCAGGAATGCTTTCTGCTTCACAATAGCTCTATCTTTTAGCTCTCTAACCAAGATTTTAGCAATATCAAAGGCATATCCAACAATGAAACCAACTTTCATTACTGCTCGGACCAGGCTTAACACATAATCACCTATTGTTGGACATAGCCTGTGTCGGGCTATTGTCCGCCATGCCTTACGCTCAAAGGTGAGAGTGCACTTGCTTATCTACTGTGATTCGCCAATACCACCTGTGACCCAAGTAGTATGCTCACCATGTGCAACTATCATTTCTTCTATCCATCTAAACACCACCATCTTTTCCTTAGCAGCTAACGTCCGGTTAGTGATCTTTCTTATCTCAGTCATCCTGTAATCCATTTTAGCCATGCTAGCCAGATCCTGATACTCCAGCCCATATAAAAATCTCTATATGGTGTGGGATGAGATATCCACTCTGACTCCTCAAATCAAGAGAGAGGTCATAGGGTCACCACAACATACCCTATGGATATTACTACTGAAGATCTCCTTTGTATGTTACATAGAATTTATGAATAAACACCTTGCTGTATCTACCCGGTGATCTCATCATCTTGTCAAAACCATACTTCCTGAAGCGTTCAGCAAACTCAGGTAACTCATCCATCCCGGTAGTAGTCATTCTCCTTTCTTCATACAACACTTGTTTTCTTTTATCACCCGGTAGATGAGATAACCCCATATTAAACAATGCCTACATGTTGAGGTAGCCCCATCATTATATAATGGTCACCGGAGTAGGTGTCAGTATGAGTGGGGGGTCTTGTTTGTCTGTTGGGGTAGCCTCTACCTCGGGACCCTGAGCCTCATCTCATTCTCCTCGACCGAACTAGATTTAGATTCATCATCATCATCCTCATCTTTATCTTGCATAGGCTGTGGTGTGTGTGGAGAAGAGACACTTGCATTCTTTCTTCTCGGACCCTTTGGTGGTGGTGTTTTAGATTTTTGTGGCACTGCTTTCTTCCCTTTCAACTTAGCAGGTGCTTTTTTTTTAGTTGCAACTTTCTTGGATGTTGTCCTGTCATACTTTTCTCCACTGCTTTCAGATGTAGAGTCTAACCCAAAAGTACTGGACTCTTCACTTTCAACAAGTGTTTGCTTGTTTCTTATTTTAGCTACTATTTTGGACGAGGAAGCATTCTTTGGAGGAATTTTCCTACAAGTACACTAATATGAGTAACTACGAAAACAAAGAAAAGAAAAATTCAGAATCTAAAGTCCAATATGCTTGGTTTCAATTGGGTACGAGTGGTGGGTACTAGTCGTAGCCACTGAGTACGATTTGTATACTCAAGTCATTTCCTAGATAGTATCTGATCCTTATTCTTGGGTCAGCTTATGACTCCTCCTTACCAGTCGTACCGAATAGATACGAATCATGACCAACAGTCATAAGCTTATCTAAAACTTTATTTTATTTTCATTCTTCCTAGGTGGGTATGATAATTATGTATGAGTAGTAAGGTCTGGATACGACTTATATGGTTAAGTCGTATCCATTCAAGAACTTCAAGTTTGTTAGATTTCCATGTCGTCAGTGGGTATGAGTCGTAAGGAGTTTTGTATCCACTGCAACATAGAAGTCCAACTTTCAAAGTTTGACTCTTATGAAATTCACAATTTATCCACTACTCTACTCAGCTATATCCAACAATAATGTAAACACAAAATCATATGCAAAAACTATTTCCAAACCCTAGTTCTACCCCCATTCTCCATTTTTAACTCAAACAACATAAGTAATGTATCAATAATCCACAAAATAAAGAAATTTCACTTAAACCAAGTTGACAATATCACATACTACTCATTTGATCTTGCAATATAGTAAAAATATATTGGGAAACTTCTTGGTAAGTGTAGAGTAGCTTATTTCGATGTTGGGATCTTAGAGGCCTTGAATTTGAGTTAAAATCATACCAATTGACCAATTTAAAGTTGGTGGTAAGTAGATCAAGTTGAAAATAAGTTGATTTTTTGGTTTGAAGTTCAAAATTGAGGATAAACTTATGCGGGTACGAGTTAGAAATGTTTGGTGCTTTTCTGTATCTCAAATTCCTCTTATATTTAATTATTGGGCCAGGTCTACCCGAGAACTAACCCATTAAGATTTGGTTTTTGCGGCGTACACGACTCGTTCCAGGATTACAGGTCACTTCTTTGACTCATATTTCCTATTAACTTACTTGGGCTCTGGATTGGGTACGACTCTTGGTCACAACCCGTAATCAAAGTCTATGATTCATATCGAGAGTCGTATTTATTCTAGAACTTGATTTCTGATTCTGATTGATCTCCCAGGTCATTATGACTCTTACTCACGAGTCGTACCATATAGATACGACCCGTAAAGAGTTCGTATGATACCTTTTTATATTCTCTAGATTTTATCTTCATTCTTTTAGTCCTACACATTGAACAAACACATTACCTTATAATTGAAATATGTATAAAAACATGGGTTGCCTCCTACGCAACGCTTGATTTAACATTACAGCACGACGTGGCTAAGTTGGATACTCAGATTTTACCAACTATCCTTATGGGTTGCCTCCCATGCAATGCTTGATTTAACATCACGACATAGCGTAATTGCCTTGATTACTCAGACTTCATCAAGGTCAATATCAGCTAGATCCTTCACTTCTTCTATATTTCCCATATAGTGCTTTACTCTGTGTCCGTTTACCTTGAATGAACTTGTGCCATCCTTCACAATTTCTAATGCACCATAGGGATACACTCTTGTCACAGTGAATGGACCATGCCACCTAGATTTTAGATTTCTAGGAAACAAATGAAGCCTAGAATTGTATAGTATCACTTGGTCACCTTTTTCAAATACCCTTTTCTCAATCTTCCGGTCATAATACAACTTCATATTTTCCTTGTAAAGTGCTGAAATTTCATATACACAAAGCCAAAATTTATCCAATTCATTTATACTATTCAACCTAGATTTGGATGCATCATTCCACTCTAAATTCAGCTTCTTCAATGCCCATAGTGCCTTATGCTCAAGCTTAATTGGTAAATGGCAATCTTTTCCATACATAAGCTAATAAGGTGAAGCACCTATAGGGGTTTCGTAAGCTGTACGGTAAGCCCATAATGCATCATCTAACCTTCCTGCCCAATCAATCTAATTGGCATTCACAGTCTTTGCCAATATGGACTTGATTTCTCTATTGGACACTTCAACTTGTCCACTAGTCTACGGATAATAAGGTGTTTCCACCTTGTGATTCACTCCATGTTTTGCAAGTAGACTCTTGAATATATGATTGTAAAAATATGACCCTCTGCCACTAATAATAGAATGTGTCATACCAAATTGATAAAAGATATTATTTCTCAAAAATGTTGTGACACTCCTTGCTTCATTGTTAGGAAGCACAATTGCTTCCACTCATTTTGAAATTTAATCAATAGCTGCCAGTATGTACTTCATACCACATGAACTCATAAAAGGTCCCATGAAATCTATGCCCCACCCATCAAACACTTTTAATTCTAAGATAGGGGTCATACGTAGTTCATGTTTTCAAGTAATCATACCTTGTCATTGACACTGATCATAGGCAAGAACATAATAATGAGCATCTTTGTAAATGGTCAGCCAATAGTAGCTGCATTGCAGGATTTTTAAGTTGTGTGGGCCCCTCTATGATGACCCCCAACTGGTGATGAATGACACACTTCCAGTATGCATATCATCTCCACTTTAGGTATGCATCTATGAATGATTCCATCTGCACAAATTTTAAATAGATAAGGTTCATCCCAGAAAAACTTTCTTACCTCATGCATGAATTTCCTTCTTTGCTGATATGAAAAATCTTCTGGGACTAGATCACTTGCTAAGTAATTTGCATAATCTGTAAGACCCAAAATTAAATCTTGGGAAGCTGCCAATATCTGTTCATCTGGAAAACTGTCATCAATCTCCAAACCCTTAGCAACCTTCTGCATAGCTTCCTCCTCTAGTCTAGATAAGTGATCTACAACTTGATTTTCTATGCCTTTCCTATCCTTTACCTCAAAATCAAATTCTTGCAATGGTGCACCTAACAGATAAGCCTCGACTTGGTATCTTTCTTTTCCATTAAGTACCGCAATGCTGCATGGTCTGTGTGCACAATCACCTTTGTCCAAATCAAGTAAGATCTAAAATTTTCAAAGGCAAAAACCACTGCCAATAACTCTTGTTTCATCATGGTATAGTTTTTTTAGCAGAATTTAGTGCCTTACTAGCATAGTAGATGGGATAAAGTATCTTTTCTTTCCAATAGCCTAGTACATCTTCTAAGGACAAACCGCTTACATCAAACAAAATCTCAAAAGGGTAGGACCAATTAGGAGACACAATGATTAGAGCAGACACCAACTTCTCTTTTAAGCTTTCAAAAGCCTTCTTACATGCATCATCAAAATCAAATTTTACCTATTTCTCAAGAAGTTTGCAATGTGGACTAGCAATCTTTGAGAAGTCCTTGATAAATCACTAATAAAAACCTATATGCCCTAGAAAACTCCGAATTGCCTTTACAGAAATTGGATAGCGTAGTTTTTCAATCACCTCAACCTTTACTCGATCAACCTAAATGTCTCTCTTTGAAATTTTATGCCCAAGTACATTTTCTTGTTTGACCATAAAATGATATTTTTCCTAATTAAGCACCAAGTTGCATTATTCACACCTTTGTAGGGCCTTTGCCAAGTGAATAAGGTAGTAATCTAAAGAATCACCAACAATTGAAAAATCATCCATAAATACTTCAATGGTGTCTTCGACCATATCAGAGAAAATATACATCATACAGCTCTGAAAAGTGGCTGGAGCATTGCATAGCCCAAATGGTATACGTTTGAATGCAAAGGTCCCATAAGTACATGTAAAAGTAGTCTTATCTTGGTCCTCAGGCATAATAGTGATCTAATTATATCCTGAGTATCCATCAAGAAAATAATACCATCTTCTGGCTACTAGACGGTCCAACATATGATCCATAAAAGTCATAGGAAAATGGTCCTTCTGAGTCCATGCATTCAACTTTCTATAATCCATACACACTCTCCATCCCATGACTAGCCTCGTAGGCACTAGCTCATTCTTTTTGTTAGGCACCATAGTTATTCCTCCCTTCTTTGGTATATATTGAATCGAACTAACCCACTTACTGTTAGTAATGGGAAATACTACACCAGTATCCAACCACTTGATGATATCCTTCTTAAATACCTCCTGCATAGGAAGATTGAGTCGACGCTGATGTTCAATAGATAGAACAGAATCTGGCTCAGGCTGAATTTTGTGAGTGCACAAACTTGGCAAAATACCCATAATATTTGTGATGGACCATCCAATGGACCTTTTGAAACTCTATAATTCTGAATATAACTGGCTTAAATTAGCTTCAATGATAACTAGCAAAGTGTTGTTGTCCCCAAAAAATATATGTCGCAAGTGAGTTGGGAGGGCCTTCAATACTAACACATGTGGTTCCTCAATGGATGGGCGAGCAGGTAGAGTTATTCTGTTCTTTAAATCTAGATCAAGATTCTTTGGTGCATAATTATAATCATCACCATGCAATGCACTCACCAACTTCTCATACTCCTCGATACCTTCAGAGTTGAAATTCATAATCACAGCCACAAGAGCTTCACACCTAGCCTCTCTTCCACAACAACAATTGTATCAGAACTATCATCCAATAGAGTAACTACATTAACATCACAGAATGAGTCTGTCTCCTTATCATCTACATCAATCATAGAAACCACTCTCAATTCGTCAGGCCACTTCATAGATTTGCATACGTTGAATGACACATATTCATCATTGAGTCGCAACATTAGATGTCCCTTTTCCAGATCGATCAGTGTCCTACCTGTAGCCAAAACTGGTCTTTCCAAGATAATGGGGACTTGAAAGTACACTTCACAGTCTAATATAACAAAATTAGCAGGAAATATAAAAGAAGATACTTTTACTAAAATATCATAAAGGATACCAAAAATCTTCTTTACTGTTCTTTCCGCGATTACTAGCCTCATGGTAGTCGGTTTAGGAGCTCCCAACCCTAACTGTTTGAATACAGCAAAGGGCATGAGGTTAATTCTAGTCCCCAAATCACATAATGCTCAAGTAAAGTTGAAAGACCCAATAGTGCAAGGTATTATGAAAGCGCCAGGGTCCTCCTTCTTCTCTACCAAAGATCTAGTAACTACAACACTAAAAAAAATAAATATTGTCAATAAGATCATAGCTCACTGAACTCTTCTTGGTGATAAAATCCTTCATGAATTTTGCATAACCTGGCATCTGCTCCAATGCCTCTATAAGCGGTATATTGATCGTTAATTCTTTTAACATAGACAAAAAATTTTGATACTTACTTTTTTCTTGTTTCTTTTTTAGTTTTTGTGGATGGGGAGGATATGGTCTTAGAATGGGTTTCATCACAGGCTCTGTAGCCTTTTTTTCTCTTTTATTCGGCTTGCTTCTGCTCCTAACATCAATTGGCTCATCCTCACTCTTCTGCTCATCAACTGTGGATATAAGTGGATCTGTACTAACCTTACAAGTTTGAGTGGTAATGGCATGGCATTGACTATCATTTCTGGGATTTACCACTATATTACACGGAAAAGTGCAAGGCTGTGTTTGATTTACTAGGGTTGACATCTGACTAAATTGCTGCTCTAATTACTTGATTGCCATAGCATGTGACTCATATTTTTGGTTCAACCCTAAGAAATTAGTTTTTATATCCTTTAAGTAGTTTTATTGACTTTATTTCCCTTTGACCAACTTGTCTAGGAGTGCCTCCATTCTGGACTTAGTATCTCGACTCCCTGGTGGAATATATTTGTCACTCTTCTTCTTATAGTCATCTTTACGCCGCCAGTCACTATCTTTATCTCTACTCTTGTCTCTGTATCTATCATTATAATAGTTACGACCTTGATTCTATTGCCTTTGAGCTCAAAAATCTGCTAATCTACGATCAAGATATGTTGTCTCTTCTTCTGATTCTCAAATAGTTTAGAGGTAGACCATTGTGCCACTACTGCATTCACCTTCTTAACACTCATTGATGCAAATTTCTTTATAAGCAACCCAATATCTATGTGAAGCTGTGCTACCATATCATTCGTTGCTCTATACATATTTGTTTCTCCAATGGCATAAGTACCACTACCATGTTTTGAATATTAAGTATGCCATCCTCTGTTGGTAACCACAATATCATCTAACATTTCCTATGCAGCTTCCCAGCGAAGATGCATAAATGGCCCTCCTAAAATAGTATCTATCATAGCTCTTGAGTTATTATTCAATGACCGATAAATGATCTCAAACAAGTTAGATCTTCTGATTCTGTGATTTGGTACCATTTTAGCTTTTTCTTGAATCAAAACCATGCCACATACATAGACTTTTCAGGTATCTATCTGAAATTGTAAATTTCATCCTTCAACTGTAACATCTGTGCAGGAGGGAAGAATCTTCTAAGAAACTATATCTTCAACTTATTCCAAGTAGTCATAGATCTTTTTGGAAATTCCCCTAACCATAAAGATGCTTCTCCAACTAAAGAAAATGTGAACATACTTAATCTTAATGTTTCTTGATTAACCCCTAGAATATTGTAATTTGTGAATATATCGAGAAAAATTTATAAGGTGCATGTTTGCGTCATCCTTTGTAGTTCCCAAAAACACACCCTTTAGATTTATCAATAGGATCATAGCACTAGTAATATCAAACTTCACATTAAGGGCTATAGGAAGAGGAACAATGGCTCCCGACTCCGTAGGTTTAACATAACCTAGATCTTCATCATCTTCCTCATATAGGTCTAAGTGTTGATATGCTAGAATAAATGGAGCCCTGCCTCTCTGAAATTGATGAACAACAACCTGTCTCAGTCATACCAATCCTTACTGAGCTACTGCCACTTTTGCAGCAAATCTGGCTTCTTCTGCTTCTCTACGCTCTTACTCCAATGGCTATTGCATTTGTATGTCTGCAATATTCTATGGATCTAATGGTGTATGTAGAAGTGCCACATTTGGGTCCACATGTGGGTGATCTTGCACCCATCATGAACTTTTCCAGACATCTTTCTAGGTATTTAAAGGATTCTTTCTGGCTCTGGATTAAAAGAGAGTAAGGGATTGCCTCTACTCCTAGTACTCGACATACACTAGCGTATGCCAAATCAAAATAAAAAAGTAAAAACCCGTGAACTTCACTAATTCAATTCAATACTCAAACCATTTTCCCCGGTAACGATACCAAAATTTAATGTTGCCCAAAACTACACCTCCACTAGAAGTATAACATGATCGATTGTAAATATAGTAACCCAATAAGGTTGGGGTCGATCCCACAGGGAAAACATGAAAAGTTACTTGCCTTGATGTAATCCACAAGATGTATAGGAAAGTAAATAAGGGGGAAATTTTTGTTATCAGTTGTAAATAGTAGCCAATTCTTGAGTTCTGTTGAGTTAAAGTCAATATGTGATGAACGCTAGGTTTGTGTTCCCTATGGCTTCTCAACTTCATAAATTTCTCGTGTTCAATAAAATTGTTCTACATATAAATCCTACATGAAAGGTATTATCCCCTGGTTAGGAGATAAATTTCACCTCTTTTGACTTGGTTATCGTCTTAGGGGTGTTGCCTTATTATCCCCTTGATACGACCTAAGTTATACTTTCTTTTCGTATCCCTGTCTTAATATTCTTTTCCTAATCACAAGATTCTTAGTTATCACTTCCTAATTATTGTGAAAAAAATTAAGATACATACAGAAACCCTAGACCAATTAAGTCTCACACTTCCTCTACGTAGCTAATCACTAGGGTTCCCACAACTTTAGCTACATAGATTACCCACTCATGGTTGTGTAAGAAACCGCGATTATCAATGAAGAACACATAAAATCAATTGCACAAGAATAAGATGAATAAACTCCAAAGTCTTTAATTGAATAAAACCCTCAAATCTCAAGAATATGTAATTATGCATAAAAGAATGTCACTACGCGTAACCTAATAAAAGATAACCCTAGGGTTTTTATAGTGTCTCAAAATAACACAAAAATTCTTTTAAAAATGGGAAAGGTAAAGTTAAGTCGGCAGTAGGTACGACTCAGTCTTCACTCGTATCCATAGCTTATGAGTTGTACCTTGCCTTGTCGTAACCATTCCAGTGCCTATTCTTCCCATGGTTTCAATTCTCTGTTCAGCTTACGACTCCGACTTAGGAGTCATAACTATGTATACGACTCATTTCCTTATTCCGTATCCACCTAGGACTTTAGTCTTTTTTGATCTTGAACACTGGTTTGTATATGATATCCCTATATGAGCCTTACATAGACTCCGACTCGTATCCTTATAATACTTCAATTCCTGGATAGTAGCTTGGATTCTTCTATGCTCACGACTTTAGCATACGACTTGTATCCTGACGTACGACTGGGATACTTGAGTCGTATCTTCTTCATTCTTGGTTTCTCAATTTGTCTTTTGGTTTTGTTCCTCATACGAGTCATATTGAATGGTTACGACTCAAGGGAAAACTCGTATACTGATCGGAGTTGGTTTGTACAGGTCTTTTTCTCCTTTTTTGTTCAAATAATGTTATAAACCTATTTTACTTACAATTCACACCAAAGTGCATTATATCTAACAAAACAACCTAAGTTTATGCATAAATTCACAGTTTTAAGCATCAAAAGTGTCGTGTTTCCATGCCACATCAATGCATACCACTACGGGTATACCTTAAGTAAGAACCAACACCGCATAAATTAAAACTAAATTTCACTCTCTGACAATGGCGTTATTTTGATAACGCTCACCTATACCATCTAAAGTGTAGAGGATGGTCGTTGTCAATATCCTAACTCGTGTTGAGGTTGAATCCATAAGGAGTAAAAAATAAAGTTGTAGTATTATGGGTAATTAAGTCCTAATAAGATAATACCCAAAGTGTTAGTAAAGTAAATGACACAATTAAAAATTGGGGGGGGGGGGGTTCTTGGTTAAGGGAGAGTGTATATCGCTAGTAGCTTGATTTTACAAACTAAGCAACAAACTTTAATTAAACTTCGATAGTTGAAGAATCTTGGGATCATGTCTACCTATGGGAAACTTAGGTGTGGGTGTGTGAGATTTGACGCACATGCTAGTAAACTTTTAATGAGGTAGGCTTAGTCTAGGGCCTTTGAGGCTAATTTCTCAATAAAACCTCAAAGATTTCACTTGTTGATCCTTTCAAGTACCTAACAAGTGTGACAATCATATTCACCCACTACCTCAATTAGGGCATCCCTATTTCTAAGATAATACCCAAGGTAAAATCAACCACAAAATTACCCTTATGTCTAAGATAGTGAAAATGAGTAGATTAAACCTAATAATTGTATATTGTTGCCTTGGTTCTCACATTCTTTTTTCAAGGATGATGAGGGTTTCTATAGTTCACCCAAACCCCTCTTTCAAAAATGGTTTGGTCTTTCAAGAGCATGGATTTTTCACTTACAAATGCATATGGGTATTTAGGGTTTTCACCTACAAATCCCGTATGACCACGATCGTACCAAATTTTCCGCGATCGTAGATACCGCGACCGCGTATGGATCAATGCGATCGCGATTGCTGATCGTCTTGACTGGCCGTGATCGCAGCCCTTGGGCTGTGACCACGGTAACTGTGGCCTGCTTCTGCTCCAGGTCTTCCAGCTGCACTTCCTTTTTCTTCCTTTGATCCTTTTTAGATCAACTTTACATCTTTCTTTCCATAACCTGTATGCCGGAAAAATATGGATATTAGTGCATTTAATCATACTTAGGTCTTTTTTATTCATTCAAAACATGGTAATGTTCACGAATATCAAGTGTAAATAAGTGGTAAATTCACCGCTCATTAATAACAGAGTGTGTTCTTAGTGCATCTCAGGGAGGATCTAAGAAGTCGCTATATTTTTGTGAGTTCAGGAGTCACACCTCATGAGGTAGAGAGCTTAGAGGTTTTTATGGATACCATAGTAGGCCTGTACAGATGGCTTTACAGAGTTCAGGTGATGATCTTGTAGTTCAGTAGTTCAGGGTGGACGTTTGGACCCAGTTGTACCTTCTCCTATTGAGATTAGTCGTAGAGGTTTCTATGTGTATGATAAGATTAGCCATGTGGCCAGAGACTGTCTCCGCCGGGTGATTCGGGCTACTTCTATTTTAGCTGTGAGGGGTAGGGGCACTAATAGAGGTGTGATGTGTGAGCAATTGCTAACACATTTAAGACCTTTAACCAAGAATAATTATGAAGTCTTAAGAAACTTTTGTCATTTTTTTATTTGTTTATGTCTGATTTTATAGTTTAAGCTGATGGGATAGAGAACCAACAAGAATGGAAGCAAAAAAGTTGAAATTTGGAGGAATCTGAAGAGAAATGTGGCTGACAACATCTGTGATAAGTTGTCAGCCTTGTGATAGGCTATCACAGTGGCCGTCAGACTTAAGCATAAGTTGAAGCCTGTGAAGACATCTGGTGATATGACGTTAAAAGTGTGATATGACGTCATGAATGTCGTCATCCTTAAATAGAGAATGGAAGTTGAAGACATTTTTGTGATGACGTTCATGATAAGCCGTCAGGTTGGTGATAAGGCATCAACGTAGTCATCATCCTTAGACAACAGAAGCCAAAAGTGCAGAGGAGCTGACGACATTCGTGATAAGCCGTCAGACTCCTCATAAGCTGTCATGGATGTCGTCGTCTATTCTGAGAAAAAAAGCTGCAACTTTAATTTTATTTCCTTATTTAGGTTGAACTATTTAAAGCTTTGTTTTAGGGTTTTCTAGGGGGAGGATTCATTCATTCATCATCATCATTATTTTGAAGAGAGTTTGATACTTTGAGTCTTGGAGAATATTTTCTGATATTTTTTTCTCTGTCTTTTTGGATTCGAACAATACAACTATTTTGGGTATTTTTCTTTGTGATCTAATATACGATTTACTAATTATTATTCATCTCTGTAAGTTAATATTCTTAATTATGAATTCAATTATGTGTTTCGTTCTTTGCATCATGAGTGGCTAAACTCCGTTAACTTGAATTATGGGATCTAGGGTTAGGTCGTGATGAGGTGCTAAATACTCAAGATTCAATAGGTGTTAGGATTTTCTGATAATTCTGAAGTTTTAATTAACGTCTGTTGGTTGCAAACAATAGACACACCTGCTTTGATTTGCTTGAGAAAGAAATCAAATATAGTAGGAAGTGAATTATCAACAGGGACTCGGAAATACTTCATTTAATAATCAGCGCTGTAACAAGGTTGATTAACCTGAGGTAAAATCTGGGCAGTGAATAGCGATTTCCTAAGTCTGAGAGGATTAGGAAATTAGACACTTAAATAGGTCGAGCAATATTTGAGCATATCATCGATAAAGATAGTTTGTTATCCTAAACACCGTGAGAATCTTGAGTCACTTTTCGCATTTGTCATGTACCAGAATCCCTAGTGAACATAATTCTGGTTATTTCATAAACTCTTGATTTACAAACACTGAAACTAGAGTGACCAACAATTATTAGATAATCATTATAAACCCTCACTTTATCTTTTCACATCTTTTATTTGAATTTAACTTGTAGCTTTAGTTTCAAACTAGTTTAATCGCCACTCACATTGTTCCCTGTGGGTTCGACCCCGACTTTAAAGTTGGGTAAATATATTAACGACGACCGCCTTGTACTAAATTGACGTGTAAGTTGAGCGTTATCAAAAATAGCGTCGTTGCCGGGGAACAATTTGGCGTATTGAGTTGGTTTGGAATTTTAGCCTACTTGTTTGAATTCAAACTTGTAAATATTTGTTTTTAGTTTTCTTTTATTTCTTGTGTTAGGTAGATTTTTATTTTAGTTTACTTATTACTATGGTATCGTGGAATGAACATGAGCTTGGTGGTTGGAAATCTTATCTTGATGATCCATGTCCATATTGTGATGGACCTTACTTTTGGAAAGATTATACATATGCTCCCCTGAGAGAGATATGTGCACCATCTCCATCCTATCGAGAGTATGATTGTTCATTATATGGTGGTCAAGATGGACATTGGAGTGATTTCCTAAATTCCTCCTTCCCCCGATATGCTAACCTAAATTTTAGTTCTTCTTATGATTTTGATAGGTCTTATGGTTAAGAACAGGAAGAACGAAGCACCGGAAAGAGTGGCATTGAAGCTATGCTTCAAATAATATTGGAGTGTGTGGACACAACGAATGATCTCATACGTGATATACATCAAGACATAAGGGCAAATAACAAGGAAAAAAGAATGATAGAGGATATGGATATAGAGGTCAAGCATTCAAAGAACTTTTTCACATTATGTTTAGATGACATCTTGTCTGTGGGAGTCATTTAACATAATGGACGAGTGTGAAGATGAGGAGAAAGAATCCTATGTTGATGATGAGCTTGACTTTGAGCAACCCTCAATGATTTCCCAACCAACTGAACCCTTTATGAATAAAGATGCCAAAGAAGAGGAAATGGTACTAGAGTTAAAATAAGAAATCAAGCACAATCCTTGTGAAGACTCTAGTCCATTTCACGGTAAAAATACTAATAGGGATGCTACTCCAAAATTGAGAGTTAGTCCTCATTCGAACGACTTTTCAACATTATGCTTGGTGGATGTGATGAAAGTCGAATCACCCAAGAAAATGATGAATTTTGAAAGTGAGGAGGAAGATTCTTACATTTTAGAGTTTGTCCTTCCAAAAGGTTATACTACAACCCCAATATTGAAGGCCAAGAATCTTAAAGATCGATGTCCATTTAGTGGCAGTTTAAGAGTCTCACCGTTGCCAAATGAGCCCACACGAAAGTTCGATGTAAAATTTGGCAAGCAGTTCAAGTCTTCGAAGAGGCATGATAGAACATTCCTTATCATGCCCTCATATTTTTGCAACGTACCTAAAAGATGTAAAGATCAAAAGATGGGTCGGCAATTCAAATCATCTAAGTGGAGGGATAAAGGATGACTAAATGATATCGTACCGTGACATTAAATTAGGCGTTGCTTGGGAGGCAACCCAAGGTATTTTGTTATTTGTATTCATATTATGTGATTGACATCAAATCTTCGCACCCATGGTGCCACAGGTATGTTTCTAACTCTCTTATTTTGGTTTGATGCATTGGGGACATTGCATAATTTTAAGTTGAGGGTGAGGCTATTTGTGGGTGTTGATATTCTCTTGGGGTTTTTGTTGCCATGCCTCTTTTCCCTGGAGTCTTGTTCCTAGTAGAGCCGGGATGTTTAGGCAGTTGGGTAAATATATTGACAAAGACCTCCTTACACTAAATTGATGTGTAAGTTGAGCGTTATTAATGTGCGAGGAGTGAAGGTAGTGGAGATCGTGGGGCCACTCAGGCAGTTGTTGGTCGTGGGTCAACTCAGCTAGTTGGTGGCCGTGGTCAGTGTTATACTATACCATCCAGGACAGAGGCAGAGGCGTTTGATGCTATGATCACTGGTATCATCCCCATTTATTTCAGACATCCATCTATGTTATTTGTTCCCAGATGGACTTTCTCCTATATGTTTGTGTATTTTTCTTTGGGTATTAATTCAGTTAGTGAGCCTCTTGCCATGCCTATTCGTATATCTATCCAAGTAGGTGATTTTTAGTGGTGGATCGGGTGTACCAATATTGTGTTGTGACTTTTACCAGGTGTGATACTTTGGTAGATCTGCTTGTGTTAGATATGATTGATTTCGATGTTATTTTGGGTATGGATTAGTTGACTTCTTATTATAATGTCTTAGATTGTTTTGCTAAGACCTTGACTTAGCCTCACCGGGTGTGCCAAGGATATAACTTAGAAGGGTGTATTTTATTCGGGTCCTAAGAGAATTATATCTTATGTTTAGGCTCATAAATTGGTTGAGAGCGGATGATTATCTTATTTGACTCATATTCATGATATTAGTGTTATTTTCCCCCTTTCTTAGATTCTGTCTGTGTTGTCTGTGAGTTTATGTATGTGTTTTCTACAAACTTGCCTACTATACCTCCGGATCGAGATATTGATTTTGCTATTGATGTTGAGATGGACACAAAGCCCATTTCTATTCTTCCTTATAAGATAGACCCAACATAGTTAAAGGAACTGAAGGATTATTTGTAGGAGTTGTTGGATAAGGGATTTATCCGATCTAGTGTTTCACCTTGGGGTGTGTCTGTCTTATTTGCAAAGAAAAAAGATGGGTCTATGCGGATGTGTATTGATTATCAAAAGTTTATTAAGGTGACAATTAAGAATAAGTATCCTCTTCCTCATATTGAGGATTTATTTGATCAACTTCAGGATGCTATAATATTTTTGAAGATTGATTTGAGTTTTGGTTATCACCAGTTGAGGATTAGAAATTTGGATTTTCTTAAGATAGCTTTTTGAACTCAATATGGTTATTATGAGTTCTTAGTCATATCCTTTGGGTTGATCAATTCTCCTATCGCGTTCATGGAGTTGATGAACCGAGTATTTTGATCGTATCTTGACTTCTTTGTTATTGTATTTATAGATAATATCTTAGTTGATTCCAAGAGGGAGGTTGAGCATGAAGAGCATTTGCGAATTGTGCTTCAGGGATTAAGGGATGAGAAGTTGTATGCTAAGTTCTCTAAGTGCGAGTTTTGGTTGGATTCTATTTCTTTCTTGGGTCATGTGGTGACTAAGAAAGGTATTATGGTTGAAACAACTAAGATTGCAGCAGTTCATGATTGGGCTATACCTACTTCGCCCATTGAGATTTAGAGTTTTGTTGGCTTAGCAGGTTTTTATCGGCGTTTTGTTGAGAGTTTTTCATCTATTGCAGCTCAATTGAACAAGTTGACCCAGAAGAAGATTTCTTTTCAGCGATCCGATGCTTGTGAGGTGAGCTTCCAAAAGCTCAAAGACTTGTTGACTTCAGCTCCTATCTTGACTTTGCCCATAAAGGGCATGGGTTTTACCATCTTTTGTTGCTTCAGGTGTTGGATTAGGTACTACATTGATGTAGGAGGGCACGGTGATTGCTTATGTGTCTCGTCAGTTGAAGCCTTATGAGAGGAATTATCCTACTCATGATTTGGAGTCGTGTGCAGTCGTGTTTACATTAAAGTGCTGGAGGCACTACTTGTATGGAGTCCATTGTGAGATCTTCTTAGATCATCGTAGCCTTCAGTACTTCTTCACCCAATGAGATCTTAATATGAGGTAACACCATTGGCTTGAGTTGCTTAAGAATTATGGCTGACTACTCTCTACCATTCGGGCAAGGCTAATGTGATTGTGGATGCCTTGAGCCAAAAGTCGACTAGCATGGGTCGCTTAGCGCATCTTTTAACCCAAGGAGGCCTTTGGCCTTAGAAGTTTAGTCTTTAGCTAACCAGATGGTTAGGCTTGATATCTCGACACCTGGGCGTGTTTTGGCATTCGTGGAGGCTAGATCTTCTTTAATGGAGAGGATTCGAGCTCATTAGGATTGAGGTTTATTCGAGATAAGGAGTCGATGGGGAAACTAAAGATGCCTCACTTGATTTGGATTATGGTTTACGTATTGGAGGCCAAGTTTGTATGCCGAGAGTGGGTGACTGGATTAGGTTGATCTTGGAGGAGGCTCATTGTTCTAGATATTTCATCTTTCCAAGTATGACTAAGATGTATCATAATTAGAGACAACACTGCTAGTGGGGTGGTATGAGGTAAGATATAACAGATTTTGTGGCTTATTGCCTATGTTGTCAGTACGTGAAGGACGAGCATATGAGACCTGGTGGATTGCTTCAAAGGTTGCCCAATCTCGTGTGGAAGTGAGAGAAGATCACCATGAACTTTGTGACTGGTTTGCCTCATACATCTCATGGTTCTGACAGTGTTTGAGTCATCGTGGATCAATTGACCAAGACAACTTATTTTATTTTAGTTCAGGTCTCATTCAGTGTTGAGAGGTTGACTCGTATCTATATTCATGAGATTGTGTGTCTGCATGGTGTGCCGGTGTCCATTATTTTAGATCGAGGTCCTGTGTTCACATCTCACTTTTGAAAGACTTTTTAGGATAAGTTAGGTACTTGAGTGGATCTCAGTACAATATTTTACCCCCTAGACTGATAGCCAGTCAGAGTAGACTCTCCAAGTTTTGGAGGATATGCTCTGCACATGCATGATAGATTTTGATGGACAGTGTGAGCAATATTTGGATTTAGCAGAGTTTGCATATAATAATAGCTATTATTCCAGTATTGATATGGCTCTTTTTGAGGCATTATATGGCAGGCGTTGTTCGCCCCCTAGTTGATTGGTTTGATATTTTAGAGGTGAGACCTTGAGGTATAGACTTGCTTCGTGAGTCTTTGGATAGAGTTCGGGTCATTCAGGATAGACTTAGAGCGGCTCAAAGTAGGAAGAAGTGTTATGCTGATCGTAGACTTCGTGCCTTGAGATTTAGTGTTAGTGAGCATGTCTTCCTTTGAGTTTCACCTATTAAGGGTGTGATGAGGTTTAGGAAGAGGGGAAAGCTTAACCCTAGGTATATCGGTATATTTGAGATTCTTCGGACTGTTGGTGATATGGATTATGAGTTGGCTTTGCCCCCTAATCTATCATCCTTTCATCCATTTTTTCATATTTCTATGCTTCGCCACTATATTTCTGATGTGTCTCATGTCATTCATTGGGAGTCTGTTCAGTTAGATGAGTGTTTGTCCTTTGTTGAGGAGCCAATCTCCATTTTGGCCATGGATGTTAAGCAGTTGTGCTCTAAAGTTATCCCTATAGTTAAGGTTCAGTGGCGACAACGACCTGTAGATGAGGATATTTGGAAGGTAGAGTCTGATATGCATAATTCTTACCCCCAACTCTTCGCAGATTCATGTATTTCTTTTCCTTAGTCTGACGACGAACTAGATTCTTAGTGGTGGATAATGTAACGACCAACTTTTTGATGAAATATGTGAATTATGTGTTTCTATGTGATTTGACTATTTTACCCCTCTCCGTATTTGCATTATGGTATTTCTGGGGTGTGGGGGTAATTGATATGGTTTCCAATGCATTTTGGTACCATTTACGCGATATTGTGGTTTTTGATGGATTCAAGAGCCTTATTTTGGACTTATGAAGATATATTTTGATTCGTGCGATGGATGACTGAACGAACTATCCCAGCAGCTCTGAAATATCGATTTTATTCTAGGTAGACCTATGGTTCGAGTTCCTGTGCATCCGAGCTCATTTCAACCTATTGACGAAGAGTTGGAAAATTAGAAATATGGGTGTGGAACCCACTTTAGGTCAAAAAGACCTAGGATGGAAAAATTGATTTCTCCATCAGATCCATCATGTCGATTTTTGGGTGGTAACATATTTGGTGTGATTTTACGGCTTTTAAATCTCTTTCGATCCTCGATTTGAAAAATTGTAATTTCGGATTTTGGGATTCAACTTTGTGAAAATGACATTTTTTTCAAAAAACTGATATCTCTATTGAGTCTAGAGCATCAAATTTAGTATGGTTATATAGTTTGTTTGCGTATATCGGACTCCAAATGAATCCCGAACACCTCGTCGATGTTTGTTTGGTTTATGCTATAAATAACAGTTTTTAAAATCTTTTTGGCTCATTTTGTCCGCTCTTTCACCTTGCCTCATGAGAGTAACCCTAAAATAATGTGAGAGCTTAAAAGTGAAGCTTGTTGGAGCTTGGGAAGCTAGATTAACATTTATTTCTTGATTCTATTACGGATTTAAGGTAAGAATTCATCATTTTCTGAGTAATTTCTCAAAACCCCAAAAATCTTAGGGCTTGATTTTAAACCTCAACTTCACTCCTTTTCACTTGAATAGTATTTTAATCTTATAATTACTAGTTTTTCATTAATTTAACCTCCAAAACAACTCTAATCCTTGATTTTAACCCAAATTTCAAAGATTTTACCCGATAAAGCTCAAAAATTATTTTTCTTAGATTTGAACTTTATTTTTGACTTAATTTGACTTGAATTTTCATTTGTAGGTTCCTAAAAATATGTAAAATATTTTTTTTTGGAGTAAATTTATGATTTTTCCCTTCTTTTTTGAAAATCCATTTCAGAGGTTCGTTTTGACCCCGAACCAAAAGTAGTTAATATAGGTGTCGTTGGTTTTGTTTTGATGTGTAGATTTTATATTTGATGTTTTTAGTGAAGTTTGAGATCATTTGTGGAAAGTAAGGTTGCGGGTTCGAAGTGTCTTTATTAGTATTTGGAGACAAATATTATTCCTTTGTGATTATTTTTTCTGATGTATTTGACCCCTGGATTGTATTAGTAGTTCTTACTCTATTGACACCTAATTTTGGACATGATTGGTATTTTGGATAAGTTCTTTCAGCATTTTTATGATTACTGATATGGTTCGACTTCGTTCTAGAAGCCTTACCTTGGGATATTTCTGTGTTTTTCTCTTTTTGTATCAGTTTGGGTGATAGGCTTACTTGTCAAGATTTGCTGCAACTAGAGCCATCATGACCCTCATTTTTGGATCGTGACAAATATATATCTCAATACACCCTTCGTTAATAACTCTAAAAATGTCTAGCGGCATAAAATAAATAATAGAAAAATTATATGAAATATCTATTGAATTAAAATACATAAATATAACTCACTTTTTTTATTACTGAAAATGGCCAAGTGAGCATGTTTCTTACCAAAATTGGCTACTCGACTTTTTGTGGCAGTGGTATTATTTACAAAAATTCAAGGGTAGCATGAAATGGAGCCTTCCGGAGTATGGAAGCTCACCACTTCAATCTGACTCCAAGTTGTCCCGAATCCAAGTCACTAAGCAGGAGGAATGATAGTATGATCAGTTCCCGTATTGCGTGGAGATACAACACCCGAAGATGATTTGCAGAGTGAACGCTAATATGTACTCAGGGATAAAGATAAAATACTGTCATTATTCAAAACCAAATCAAATAACCATATGCAATTACACATACACACACACATATATATATATATATACCATGTCGAAATAGGGAATTAGGTTTAGCGCGCATTTAAAACCTTAACCTGAGTTGTGTAGCTCTGTCATCCTAAATGTCCACCCACGAGCTATATGGGTTCAGCTTCCCCTACTGAAAGGGCCCCTATGAGTGTTAGCCGCATGAATAAAAGAAAAAACTGAGATGACTAGTACATCTCCCAAATATAAAGTGTGACATCATGCACACGGTTACCATGACCAAACCTCATATCAACAAACATGAGTTTCCAGTATTGGTACCTATGGGACCTCCACCTTCCATAACTTTGCTAACACAACCCTCTTTAAGCCCATATTAAAATTAATTACACATTCCAACCATTTACCAAGGAGTATTTTTTTTAGGCATTAACCGATGGTATCATCAAACCAAAATTAGAGCTTGCAAGTCTACCCTTTTATGCCATACAAAAATCATTAAACTAAGTTGACTCCAAAGTTTCCAATTAAACCAAAACCATGGCCATCAAGTCCTTTCTAAACCATTTAAAATCAACTAGACCAATTCCACTATCATTTATGCAATGCAAAGATGTCAAGATTAGTTAAATAATATGACAAAATCCTTCTCATTGGCATTTTAACAAACAGGTTAAGGGAACATAAGTTTCAAAATCATAACCAAGTAATTTAGGGAATTCATAATACCCCAAAATCCATTTACTATTAACATGCATCCCACAATGTCAAAATCATACTAAAAGCATGAAAGAAACATAATTAAACCATGAGAACCATTATTCAACCATGAATATCCAAAATCCCCAATAATTATTTTAAACTATTTTAATATCATGAAAATCATACATTAAAATACATGATCTTTGTAAAATAATAATGAGGGAGGAGTAACATGCTGCCTTAGATTATAAGAAAGACGGAGAGAAACCACCCTTGAAAGCCTTAATTAATTATCTTGATGAAACCCTAGCCTTTTTCTTAAAAGAGAGTTTGAGAAAGATTTTAAGAGCGTTTAATTGGGAATAATACGTTAATGAAGTCCCAAAAGGTGTTTTATGTCATGGTATCAAAGGGAGTTACAAAAGGGAAATGTACAGAATACCCCCAACTTAAAATTGTAAAATTACCACAGGTGGCTACGAGTCGACCTCGTGACTCATGACCATAACATACGACTCATACCATTGAGTCATCACCAAGACAGTGAGTTGGACACCCATACACTGTCTACCATACAACTCTCAAATTCTCACTCGTGACCAGATTATACTACTCGTATGGTCTAGTCGTACCCAAGACAGAATTCAAAAGGATTGACACTGGATAACATACGACTTCTCCCAATGACTTGTGACCTATCCTCATAGCTCTTAGTGAGCCACTCGTACTCAAAGCCAAGTCAAGTCACTAAGTTTCTGATTTTATAAAGGATCGTCCTAATGACCCATCACCACACCTAACGACCCATACCACCAAACTATAACCACAATAGAAACCCAACCACCATTCACTGGTATCCTAACGACTAGGGTCCTGTAACCCATACCCATACCATACGACTCATATGATGAGTCGTTACAAGGATCGTGAGCTCAAAGCTCAAGAAATTTTGAAGGACCAAACCTAGGGTGTTTCACTATTATCGGGGGCATGTCCCAACCATATGTTCTTTTATTCTGGTTAGAGGCTTTGTTGGACTACTATGGGCATGAGTGGTGTCGGTATTAGTGTTAGCCTTGGTATTGGTATTGGTATTGGTATTGGGATTGGTATTGGTTGGATACTTGGTTGTGGTTGTTTGGATAGGCTATAGACTTGACTTATTGTTTATAAATTATTATTATTTTATTTTGTTATATGCTTGAAATTCTTCCAACAGAGAGAGTAGGGCGGTTATGCTTAGGTATTGGGGGTGGTCTCCTGCCCTGTTCGGACTTGAGATACCCAACACGACTAGGACTTGGATTGGGTCGTGTCAACTTTGTAGCCCATTGCTTGTGTTGTCAGGAAGTGAAGGCCGAGTATTCTTAGACCAAATAGTTTGCTTCAGAGATTAACTATTCCTGTGTGAAAGTGAAAGCAAAAGTGAATCACTATGGACTTTGTAAGCGGGTTACCTCATACTACTCGTGGTTCTGACAATATTTGGGTCGTCATAAATTGATTTATTAGATCAACTCATTTCATCCCTATTAAGATTTTCTTCAGTGCTGAGTGATTAACTCATATTTATGTGTGTGAGGTTGTTCTTATTCATGGAATACTCGTGTTTATTATTTTAGACAAAGGCTAAGTGTTTGTTTCTAGCCTTTGGAGGACGATTCAAGAGGAATAGGCTACTCAGGTTGACCTTAGCACAATTTTTCATCCCCAAAAAATGGTCAGTTAGAGTAGACAATTCATATTTTAAAGAATATACTTCGCACATGTGTTATGGACTTTGGAGGTCAGTAGAGCAGGATTTTGGTCAGTAGAGCAGGATTTTGGTCAGTAGCAGAGTTTGCTTATAATAATAGCTACCACTCGAGTATTAATATGGAACCTATTGAGGCATTTTATGATAGACGATGTTGATCTACTATTAGTTGGGTTTGAGACTTCAGAGGTTAGATCTTTTGGTATGGAATTTCTTTGCGAGTTTCTAGACAGAGTTTGGGTGATTCTATATAGGCTTCAGGCAATCCAGATTATTCAAAAGAGTAATGTGGGTTGCAGGCTTCGTGCTTTGATGTTTGAGACTGGTGATCGAGTTTTTCTTCATGTGTTTTCCATGAAGGGAATGATGAGATTTGGGAAGAGGGACAAGCTTAGACTGAAGTACATTGACCCTTTTGAGATTCTTCAGTCAATTGGGGAGGTAGCTTATGAGTTAGCCTTTCCCCCAAACATTTTAATCATTCATTCAATTTTTCCTGAAACTGTGCTTCAGTGCTATTCAGAATGAATCTCATTTTCTTCATTGGGAATAGATTTAGTTGACTGAGAGGTTGACCTTTCTAGAGAAGTCGGTGCCTATTTTATCTAGAGATATTAGACGGTTGCATTCTAGAGATATTTCTATAGTTAAAATTTAGTAGAGACACGGTCCTATTGAGGAGGTTACTCAGGAGATCGAGTCTAAAATTTTTTGTAGTTACCCTCAACTCTTTATCGATTAAGGTGTTCCCTTGCTTTTTAGTTTGAGAAAGAACTAAAGTCATAGTAGTGGATACTGTATTGACCCGATTTATGAATTTTTTCTCTTTATGTGATTTCACTATTCTCTCTTCTCTATAGTCGCTACATGTTAATTTTGGAGTGTGGGGATAATTAGTATTTAGGAGGGTTTTGAGAGAGTTTGAGATTTTTAGGAGCTTTTAAAGTCCTATAGTTGATTTCGGTCAACATTTGATGTTTTGAGTATCGTATGATGATTGAATAGTTTTATTAGATTTGAAATGTCAAATTTGGGTTGGTAGAGAGGTTGGATTGAGTTCGGAGACTTTATTTTACTTTTCGATCCTTTGCTTGAAAATTGATGAAATTTGCCTTAACGGAGCCCTAAGGGCTAATTTATTGAAAAAGATTTTTTTCCCCAAAAATTCAACCTCTTCATTCAGTCTGGAATATCGAAAATAGCCTAGTAACATATTCGTTTGCATTTATAAAAATCCAAACGAATCCCGAGGGGTCAATTGACAGCTTTGCAAACTTAGCAAAGTTGTTGATAAGCCTCTATCTGGAGCAACCGCTTAAGCAGCCAAGGATTGCTTGGTAGCCACTTAAGTGGTAGCCTCTTTAGTGGCCATGCATCGCTTAAGCGGTAGCCACTTTAGCGGTCATTTAGTCTCTAAAGCACCCATCGCTGTAATATACTCTTTTTTTATGACTTTTTACCATTTTTGAACCTTAAGCTTTGCTTTTGGCGATTTATAGGATTTTCATCACCATTTGAACTTTTTCATGCTCCAATCTAATTTTCATTATTTTACATTAAATTATATCATCTAAAACACTCGTTAATGTTGATTTCAAAATAAGATTTTGAGGATTTTATTGGTAAAGCTTAAAAATAAGTTTTCTTCGATTTGAACCTTATTTTTAACTCGTTATGACTTAACTTTCTCCAGTATGGATGGATAATTAATGAATAAGTAAAGCAAGCTATGGATTTGGGGAAAACTATGAAAATTATTTTTTAGCTATTATATATTGAGTTATGCCCGTGCGGGGGCTTATATTTTACTATTGTTGAGTTATGATGTTATATACTATGTAATGTCCGTACGGGGGCTTTATTTTCATTGATCTTACTGTGTATTTGACTGCCTTTATTCTTAATGTGATTCCCTTGCAGGTGCTTCAATAGATATTATAGGCCTTATTAAGGACAACTTGACTTTATCATGGTATAAATGACTGAGTTATGGGTTATTATTATAATTAGTTATATTTTACATATATATATTTATTCCAATGATGGCCAACTAGAACTGATATTATACAATATTGACATTATTGTTTTTATTTCCGGACTTACTTATACACGTATTGAATGAATTTGATATCTTCATACTGATTTGATCATGAGAATTACATCTTCATTGCATACATACATATTCATGAGATATCAGTATCATTGAGGAACATTGATTTTTGAAAGAAAATGAGACACTTTTAAAAATGCCTACTGAGAGATATGCCGGTCAAGTAGATTGAGAGTTATGAGATTGAGATTGGTGGAAACTTTGAGATAGTATACGAGTTGCGAACCCCCGTGGGTCCTATTTGGGAGTTTTGAGGCTCGATAGGTATATATAGAAAGTCATGCGATGACTTTGAAACATTCACTTCGTCATTCATTGCATTATATTTGCATATGCATATTATGCACTTATTTTATGAGTTACTTGACGTATAATCAGTTTTTATGTACTTTTATGTATTCAAAATTCTCGTAGAATCAAGAATGAAGTTTTCATTCTGTACATGCCAGATCATGAATTAGTAACTGCTTCCAATTAAAAAAAATCTCAATTGTGTCGAACTTTTCATTTTTGAAATAGTTATGGAATCTCCATGAATAGGATCAAACCCTGATATATATATATATATATATATATATATATACACATATATATATTTTCTGCTTAGTGGAGACGGTGTGAGCTACCCTTAGCAAAATTTTCTGCTTGTAGGTTGTGTGCTCATAGTATTTTCTTTACTTATACCATTTTATACTTTGATCAGTCGACCTATGATACCTATTGAGTACAAGTGGACCGTACTTACACTTGAAGATCCAGTTCGAGTAATACGTGTGGCGGTTGAGTTCAAACGGTGTTGATCAGATTTTGAGGTTCTGGTTCGTGAGTTAGGGACAGTTTACAAATTTCATCCTATCCTTTACTTTGTATTTATTTGGATCAGAGATAGATTTTGTATTTAAGATCAGATATTGTACTTAGACGCTCTTACATTTGTGATACTAGTCTCTGGGAGTTTATGACATTCCTTTAGTTTTTCATTATTATTATATATGTGACTTGATTTCATTCTAGGAATCTCGTTTGCCTTACTTCCTTGATTATCTCATATTTCTTTTTCTTTTTGGGTGATTGAGTTACTTATCAAAGCTGGATCATGATAAGTGTCATCATGACCTCAAATTTTAGTTCGTGACATTAAGGGTATGTGATAAGATATTTGGATACAGGATGAGAAGTAAACTAGTCCCCCCGTTTTTAAAAAAGTGTTTTATTTTGATTTGGCACAGAGTTTAAGAAAATAAAGAATATTGAATCTTGTGGTCTTAAATTAAAGTTATGTCAAATATACCAAAATGACCTTTAATCTTGTGGTTTTAAACATACCACGTGAAAAATTAAAATTAAAGTATTTTCAAAAAAGAAAAAGGTCATTCTTTTTGAAATGGAGGAAGTATATATTAATCCTTTTATTAAGAGAAATGCATAACGATAACATTAAAGTTATCTCAAATTTTCAAAAAGACAATTAAAGCTTGTGTGGGTTTTATTACCCTTCTAAATAATTTTAAAATAATATTATTACCTTTTTCTTGGGCCGCCTGACATAGAGAGTTAATTCACTGTCTTAAGCGAGCATGAAATTTTTAAGAAAAATGATGCAATCTTTTTAGGGAAAAATTCAGAAATAGCATACTTATCCTCTTAATTATGAGTTTCATAGCAACAGTTTCATAATTACATAATATAACAAGTTATATTTTGTATTTTTGCAAACTGTTGCTACAAAAATACAAATACATATGATTTTTACTGCCCTTATGATCGATATGTATTTTGTATTTTTGCAAACTGTTACTACAAAAATACAAATACATATGCTACAAAATGTAATTTGATAAAAGTGTTGTTATTGTTTGTAATTTAATACTTAAGTATGCTACTTTATGTATTTTTTGTATATATTTTTCTTTATAAATGTATTTTTCTTTTTTTTTCTTTAGGTTATTTTAATATCTTTTTTAATTCGTCTTTGCTTAGTTTCTTTCTTCTTCATGACCCAATTGACATTCCCATTAGACCCCTACCATTTTTAACTCCATGGACCTTTTTTTTTATTCAACTCATTTCTTGAACTTCAAAATATTTTCTTTCAATTCAAATAATTTTATAAAATTCATTAGATTTAAAATCAATGAAGGTGGAATATAGCTTTATTATTTCAATCTCCATCCTTATAAATCATAGGGAACTCATTGATTCTTTTAATTCATTTCTTGAATGTGCTGAAATTATATGAAAATTAGATAAATCAATTGATGATATCTCCAATCTTTAAATTTATCCAGAAGGCAATTAATTTTTGTTATCAAAAAGTTTAGGTAGCAGTATGAAAAAAACATGAACCATTAATTTTAACGTCATTAAGAGATGAAGAAGATATCGAAAAAAAGAAGAAGAATGAAAAAAATATTGTAGAAGGGACACCAGATCTGAACATGAATTCGTATCTTAAAAAGAAGAGTTCATAAAAAAGAAAAAGGTGTGTGCATGGGGGTGGGGGTGGGGGTGGGGGTGGAGTTTATTATGAAGTCAAAAAAATAAGAAAGGAAAAAAGGGAAAAGGAAGAAACATCTAGTATAAAAAAAAAAAAGGGAAAAAAATATTTTTTAATTAAATTAACACGTGCCAAGTAAGAATTTTTGTGTGATGATACTTTCTTTTAAAAATTAGAGTTGATAAAAAAGGAGGTAATAATATCAGTCCAAAGATGTTTAGGGGGCAGTAGGACAACCCCCCCTGCAAAGTTTGTGGAGTTAAGGCTCCTTAAAGCATTTGTATAATGCAATTAATAAAGAAAATAAATAAATAAAACATACGTTTAAGAGGAGATGAACACTTCTACGTAATCAAGAAAGTGAAATATCTCCTTCAGAACATAAATTCAATAACATGTAGTAATGACTTTTTAATGCCATTAATACTCACCATTAATGCCTTCAAAGTTCACCTGTCTTTGTCACTTTCAAATCCTATATAAAGAGCTCCTACGGAGAAAAGAAAACACATAACAAATAAAAAGGAAAAGAAAAAGAATTTTCCTCCTTTTCTCTTCTTGAATTATTTTGGGCAATTGGTTTGGGCAACCTCCAAACTTCCAGCCACGAGTACATGTGTTTGGAAGTAGCTGTGGAACCTTGGGGAGCGATCAACTAGAAGGATTTGCACCAAAGTCGGGCCGAAATCGCTTTCAAGACAGTGGCTTGTCACGACACAATATTTGTGACTATTCTCTAACTATTAATAATTTCAGTCCGAACATCAATATTGTAGCATTTTTTTCAACAATTTGAAAGCGATTTCCTTACATACAATATTGATAAATGACTATTTTTTTGAAAAAAACTTCTTATGATTTGTCAAAACTTGAGTCATTAGACCAAAATAATTTTAGACGTTAGTCACAAAAACTTCTGATTTTCTTTGAATAATTAGAAGTTGATAATGTTGTATTTATTAATGGTTCTAACATTATTACTAGTTCTAACACTATTATGATTGTTGATGAATTTGCTAAAAAGAAGGTTAAAAAGGATAGCAAAAATACTAGAGGACATTTATTGAATCATATAGCTAATACTTTGTTTGATTTATTTGTTACTTACAGATCTACTAAAGAAATATGAGATAGTTTGCAAAACTCAACACAGGAGGACAAAATGATGTCCAAGTTTATCTTGTTGAGGCGCATCATGCATTTCAGCGCCAATAAAGAGTTGTTCCATGACTTTGTCGAATTCACTGATGGCGAGTTCGTCTACATGGGTAACTCCACTACTGCTGGAGTTATGGGTAAAAAAAAAAATTCTCTTAAATTAACTTCTGGTAAAATATTAGTCTTGAATAATGTTCTATATGTTTTCTCCCTCCACAAAAACTTAATTTCTGGAGCACTTCTAAATAAAGTAGGTGTTAAACTTATTTTTAAAGCTGATAAAATAAATATTCTCGTGGAAGAGACTTTGTTGGAAAAGAATACCTTAGTGGGGGTTTATTTATACTGAACATCGTTCAAGAGACTGTCAATAATGCAGATATTTCTAATTCTGCTTATATTGTTGAATCTATTAATTGTGGCATGGTAGATTAGGTCATGTTAATGTTGCTTCTATTAAAAGAACTTAGAAAAAATATATTTAATTCCTGCAATAAATTTTGATGATATTTTTAAATATCCCATTGCCAAGAAACCTTTTAAATATGTTACTAGTAGAAAGATCGAATTGCTTGAACTAGTACATTCAGACTTAGCAGATTTTCAGAATACTATTAGCAAAGGTGAAAATAAGTATTACATTACTTTTGTTAATAAGGCTGAAGGCATGTTTTTAAAAATTCAAAGTAGAAGCAGAAAATCAAGTAGACGAAAAAAATAAGAGATTTGGATATGATAGGACAGTGAATATAACACTAAAAAACTAGAAGATTTTTGTGAGAAAAATATTATTATTCATGAGTTTAGTGCTTCCTATACTCTCCAACCAAATGGTGTAGCCGAATGAAAGAATAAAACTCTTAAAGAATGATGAATTCTATGCTTTTAAGCTCGGATCTACCTGACTATATATGGAAAAAAGTTTTCATGTCATCATGCTATATTCTTAATAGAGTCTCTCATAAAAAGTTAGACAAGACCTCATATGAGTTTTGAAAAGAGTTTGCCCCTAACTTGAAATTTCTGAAAGTATGGGGGTGTTTGGTTAAGATTGATCTACCTGATTTTAGATGGGTAAATACAGGCTCTAAGATTTTGGACACTGCCTTTATTGGTCATGCTTAAAATAGTATTGCATATTGATTTATGTCATTAAATGATTATTCTATTTATGAATCTAGAAATGCAGAATTTTTTGAGCATGTTTTTCCTTTAAAAAAGTGACATGCCTAGTGATGTGTAAAATAATACTTCTATATGACTTAACCTGAGGATCTTGTGGTCCTAGGACAAGAGGATAAAGCATGCAAATTGAGAAAGTCCTTATATGGACTTAAGCAAACACCTAAGCAGTGGTATGAAAATTTTAATTTCACACTAATGAATAATGTCTTTATTGTTAATTCATCTGCTACCTGTGTTTATTCTAAAATTATAGGATCAGATTGTGTGATTATATATCTATATATAGATGACATGTTAATCTTTGGCCCTAATGTGAATGTTGTAAATGAGACTAAGAAATTTTTATTTTCTAAATTTGAAATGAAAGACCTTGGAGAAGTTGATGTGATTTTAGGGATTAAAATCAAAAAAACTATTAGTGGATTCTTTGTGTGTCAGTCTCATTATATATATTGAAAAGATGTTGAAAAGGTTTAATTATTTTGATGTAGTTTCAGTGAGAACTACTTATGATCCCAGCATACACTTAAAAAAAAATAGACATTCTAGTGTTTCCCAAACTGAATATGCTAAAATAATTGAGAGTGTAATGTTTCTCATGAACTATACTCGGCCTGATATAGCTTATGCTGTTAATAGAATGAGTAGATATACTCATAATACTAGTAGCGAACACTGAAATATTTTTCATCGCTTGCTAAGATATTTGAGAGTTACTATGGATTAATGTTTGCATTTTAATAAATTTTCTGCTGTTTTAGAAGGTTTTTGTGATTTAAACTGAGTGACTGACAATGATGACATTAGCTCTACCAGTGGCTATGTATTTACTTTAGGTGCAGGTGTTATTTCATGAAAGTGTTTAAAGCAGACTTGTATAGAACGTTCTAACATGGAATCTGAATTCATTGCTCTCGAGTTGGCAGAGCAAGAAGCTGAGTGGCTGAGAAACCTTTTGACAGATCTACCTTTATAGGAAAGACAAATATCACCAGTCTTTTTACATTATGACTCACAGACGACAATTGGGATTGCTAAAAATAACATATACAATGATAAAAAAAGAGACATATTCGTATCAGACATGGTGCAGTTAAACAATTGTTGAAACATGATATTATTTTATTGGAATATGTAAGATCCAAAAGAAATTTGACGGATCCTATGACCAAGTATTTGACAAGAAAAATGGTCCTTGAATCATTAAGGGGGATGGGGCTAAAAGCCCATGGATTGAGGTAATATGGTGGATATCCATTTGCGGTCAAACGAAGCCATATAGGCCTTCAATAAACACTACATATCCTATCCCTATGGTGTGAGGTAGTGTATTATAAGATTGAGCTTATCTTTGCTCTTAATGATCCATAGCCTTAAGGTGGTCTATGAGATAAACTTGATGGATCATCTACGTGAGTGTAAAAGGCTGGTCACATTTTTATGAAAGATTTGGTTTGTTTTTCTAGAGCACTCATGAGACCCAAGGTTTGTGTGCATGACCATAAAAGGCACTTTGTAGTATCGCGGAGGTTGCTTAAAATCAAGGATATGATATGTGTTGTGCGGGTCTCAACTTATGTCCATCCAGTACAAGAGTACTTCACTTTTTGGATATTTGTTGTTGCCTCATATCACTACGTGTCAATTCAAATCAAAAGATATCGATACTTAAGTACATGTTCCTTCCCTTTACCTAGAATTTATTCATATTCTTTATCTTTGCATTAGTGGGGGACTGTGGAGTTTATGCTCCTTAAAGCATTTGTATAATGCAATAAATAAAGAAAATAAATAAATAAAACATACGTTTCATAGGAGATGAACACTTCTACATAATCAAGAAAGTGAAATATTCCTTCAGAACATAAATTCAATAACATGTAGTAATGATTTTTTAATGCCATTAATACTCACCATTAATTCCTTCAAAGTTCACCCGTCTTTGTCACTTTCAAATCCTATATAAAGAGCTCCTACGGAGAAAAGAAAACATACAACAAATAAAAAGGAAAAGAAAAAGAATCTTCCTCCTTTCCTCTTCTTAAATTATTTTGGGCAACCTCCAAACTTCCAGCCACGAGTGCACGTATTTTGAAGTAGCTGTGGAACCTTGGGGAGCGACCGGCTAGAAGGATTTGCTCTAAAGTCGGGCCGAAATCCCTTATAAGGCAGTGGCTTGTCATTACACAGTATTTGTGACTATTCTCTAACTATTAATAATCTCAGTTCGAACATCAATATTGTAGCATTTTTTTCAACAAAGTTTAGGTGTTTTTCTGAAAATTCTAAATAACTATAATGGTGTCTTTATTCATTTTCTCTTTTATTAGCGAATGTTTGCATTAGGAATTCATATACAAGCCGATTTGAACATTGAACCCATCGGTTACTCCCGAAAATTAATCTTGACACTTGATATATTTAAATTTCTAAATTAGCATTCTCATCGTCCATCTTTGAATAGCGAGTTGGAGGTTTCCCCTTGAATGATGTACTTAAAAATGATGTAATAATCTTGGCGCTAGTTAAGAGCCTAATGACGGCACGTAGTTAAAACTTCTCAAAGGTATTAATGATACCACATGAGGAAGTTTGTGGGCTGCCAGATCGCAAATATAGCATAGGAGTACTAGTGTCATCTAGCTGCTATGATGAAACAACACTGATTACAAGAGTCTAGCACTTTCCAGCCTCTATGACACCGAGATAGCACCATGCCCAGCCCTATGAAATAACACTGATTATGGGGCTTTGTTCTTTAGGGAGATTTTACACCAAGAATCACTACCAACCATTAATATATAGTCTTTGAGACTTATTTATGCTAATCGACATCCATTAACATGAGTTTTAACATTAAAATCATGGGATGTTGTTAGATTTCACGAAAATATTCAAGGACTTTTCAAGAACCCAAAATCTAGGGACGTTTGTTAGAATGACGTTTAGGTAATTCCGGTTACTTTCAGCCACTAGAGTTAATAACGTAATGGCATATGACGAATCTAGATTGTGAAATTGACGTAGTTCATGACCAAATACGTGATACGAAGCCATAATGGCTATGTAAGGACTATATAGAGGAATCAAATTATATAGCATGGGTTAAATTAACGCTCTGAACTACTTCACCATAGAATCAAAATAATTGGGTACATAGATTTATAGAAAGAGAATTTAAGTAACACATGGGTTAAATTAACGGTATGAACTACTTTACCATAGAATGAAGATAATTGGGCACACAGATTTATTGAAAGAGAAGTTAAACAACAGTTTCGGGTATGGGTGTCAAACGGGCCGGGCCGGCCCAACCCGGAACCGGTCCTTCCATTTTAACTGGGTTGAGGGTCGGTTAAGGGCCGATTTTGACGCTAGCCGGGCCGGGCCAAACAGTAAAAAAATTAAAACCCACCCTAATCCGGCCCACTTAACCCAACCCGATCAAACCCACCAAAACCTGATTAAAAATCGATCAAACCCGTTTAAAAAATAAATTAAAAATCCAATATACACTATATACACTCCAATATACAATATATATTTTTAAAAAAATATATAAACAATTACACATATATACGTACCATTCAATATATAATTATATATGACTATACGTACTACTTTAAATAAAACATATACTATAATAGTATAATATATATATATACACTACAATATATATATATATATATATATATATATATATATATATATATTTATATACTAATTTATAAAACATATACACATGTATACGTTAAATATATACTACTTTAGAAGATATATACACATATATATGCACCATTCAATATATATGTACTACTTTAAATAAAATATATACTACAATGTACATATATATATATACAACAATATGTATATATATATAGTTACATACTAATTTATAAAACATATACACTTGTATACGTTAAAGATATACGTCTATAGAAGATATATACACATATATACGCACCATTCAATATATATGTACTACTTTAAATAAAGTATATACTACAATATATATATATATATATATATATATATATATATATATATACTTACATACTAATTTATAAAACATATACACTTGTATACGATAAATGTATACTACTTTAGAAGATATATACACATATATACGCAACATTCAATATATATGTACTGTTTTAAATAAAATATATACTACAATATACATATATATATATATACAACAATATATATATATATATATATATATATATATATAGTTACATACTAATTTATAGAACATATACACATGTATACGTTAAAGATATACGTCTATAGAAGATATATACACATATATACGCACCATTCAATAATATGTACTACTTTAAATAAAGTATATACTACAATATATATATATATATATATATATATATATATATATACTTATATATTAATTTATAAAACATATACACTTGTATACGTTAAAGATATAAGTCTATAGAAGATATAAAAACATATATACGCATCATTCAATATATATGTACTACTTTAAATAAAGTATATACAACAATATATATATATATATGTGTGTGTGTGTGTGTGTGATAGCTAATTAATAATATATTAAAAGTAAGTTTTTAATTTAAACTAGAAATTTATTTTAAATCAATATATAGGTACTACTTTAAATAAAATATATACTACAATATATATGTATATACTATGTGCGTATATATATATATATATAGTTATATATATAGTTATATATATAGTTATATACTAATTTATAAAACATATACACTTGTATACGTTAAATATATACGTCTATAGAAGATATATATACACATATATACGCACCATTCAATATGTATGTACTACTTTAAATAAAATATATACTACAATAAACATATATATGTATTACAATGTATAGATGGTTATATTATACTAATTTATAAAACATATATACTTGTATACGTTAAATATATACATCTATATAAGATATATACACATATATACGCACCAATCAATGTATATGTACTACTTAAAATAAAATATATACTACAATATACATGGATTACAATACATAGATAGTTATATTATACTAATTTATTAAACATATACACTTGTATATGTTAAATATATATATCTATATAAGATATATACATATATATACGCACCATTCAATATATATGTCATACGTTAAATAAAATATATACTACAATATACATATATATATACGACAATATGTATATATAAATAGTTATATACTAATTTGTAAAACATATACAATTGGATACATTAAATATATACATCTGTAGAAGATATATACACACCATTCAAAATATATGTACTACTTCAAATAAAATATATACTACAATATACATATATATATATACTACAATATGTATATATATATAGTTATATACTAATTTGTAAAACATATACACTTGTATACGTTAAATATATACGTCTAGAGAAGATATATACACATATATACACAGCATTCAATATATATGTACTACTTTAAATAAAATATATACTACAATATACATATATATATACTACAATATGTATATATATATATAGTTATATACTAATTTGTAAAACATATACACTTGTATACATTAAATATATACATCTGTAGAAGATATATACACATATATACACACCATTCAATATATATGTACTATTTTAAATAAAATATATACTACAATATACATATATATATACTACAATATGTATATGTATATAGTTATATACTAATTTGTAAAACATATACACTTGTATATGTTAAATATATACGTCTATAGAAGATATATACACATATATACACTTCTATAGAAGATATCCAATTTATAAAACATATACACATGTATACGTTAAATATACACTTCTATAGAAGATATATACACGTGTATACGCACCATTCAATGTATATATACTACTACTTATAAAATATACTACATTATATATACATTACAATATATATAGATATACTTATATACTAATTTATAAAACATATACACATGTATACGTTAAGTATACACTTCTATAGAAGATATATGCACAAATATACAAAACATATGCTACTTAATATAATAAATTAATAATATTTGGTAGTAAATTAATAATATATTAGAAATAAGTTTTTAATTTAAAGTAGAAAACTAGAAATTCAATTAAAAAATTTAAATCGTTAAATAAAAAAATATAAAAAGCAGGACTAAGGAGTAAATGAATTTAGGGAATTTTATTGATTGCAAAATGATCCAAAATTTATAATTTACATGAATGAAAAATCTATAAATTATGCATCATTTTTTCCAACTCATTCATGTTAATATTAATGGGAACTTGCATAGGATAGTCGAAGTCAACGGGGGAAAAACCATGCATTGGACTTGATTCTGCTGAGTTCTCCCATGAAGTCATAATTTCTTCAAGTTTCAGCTCGTCGCTCGGCTCCGGTTCCATTCCTTGGTTTCTTCTTTCCGCTCTAATCCAATCTCTGAGGCAAACTAGAACATTCATTGCATTGCTTCCCAATGAGTGTCGGTTGTCTCCAAGCTGCTGTCGTCCCTGACTAAAGGCGCTCTCTGATGCAACGGTTGACATTGGAACATTCAAGATATCTCTAGCTAATCTTGAAAGCACAGAATATTGTGTTTCATTACTCCTCCACCAATCCAACGTGTTGATCCGTTGTCTGCGATCCTCTGGTGCCGTTCGAAGATAATATTTCAGCTCTTCCCGATAAGTTGATGTGTAAGTTCTCTCATCAACACTGTTCCAACAATTTAAATCACAAAACGAATCAGAAAAAATATTATGTGCCGGCCTTTTAGAAGATGATGGCTCCTCGGGGGGATGAGGAACGACAGTTGGAGTGATATTTGTAGGTACGGCTAAATCAAATAAATCAGTATAGTGATTATATAATTTTTCTATGTAATCTTTTGCATCAGCCGTAGCCGTCCACAAATCAGGTTGTACTTGTTCAGAATCATGGTTAGTATTTATTTCTAAGTTAGTATAAATAAGAGTACTAAAGTGACACATATTATTATATTTAATGCACGGAGTTAGCATAACACCAACCAAGTAAATAGGGGGAATCGGAATTTTTTTTTTAAAATTTCGTAAACATGGCGCCAGCAACTTCTTTATAACCTTCTTTATTTTTATATTCTTTGAGCAAAACAGAAATATCGGCTATATATACCAAAATATTACAAACAGTAGGATAATAAGCACTGGAAAATTCAATCGTAGCTACATAAAATTTTTCTAAAAACTTAACAAGATCATTAATTACAACCCAATCATAATTATGCAGCATGCAATCAGCAGAATCAGCAAATGAACCGCAATGTTGGTTAAAAGCTAGTGTAATAGGAATTCCATATTTATAACAAGTTTTTAAAAATTCATACGTAGAATTCCATCTAGTATCAATTTCCTCAGGCATCAAAATCGGTGTAAGTCCATTTTCTTGACATTTAACATTAAATTCTCTAATTCTCGATCTACGATTATTTCCTTGAATAAAACCGACAGCAAGACGAATTTTTTCAATATAAAACTCAAAAAACTCAAGACCATCTTTTACAATTAAATTATATATATGACATGCACACTTAATATGAAAAATTTCAGGCAAGGGCGGAGATAGCGTAGATTTTTTTTTTTTTTTTTATAGCAGTGTTGTTGTTAGAATCATTATCAAAAGCAATACATAAAATTTTATTTTCGATGCCATAATATCCGGCAATTTTAACAATAGAATCAACAATAAATTATCCAGTATGTTTACGATCTTCATCATATAAAAAAGCAAGAATACGTTTTTGCATCACGAAATTACTATCCATCCAATGATAAGTAACGGTTAAATAATCATTTTTATTTACAGCACGACCAATATCAGAAGTTAGGGACAATCTACATTGAATATTTTTTAACAATGTTGATAAATAAAAATAATATTGTGAATGAAGTCTAAAAATATCAGATCGACAAGTAGTTCTAGGAATACCGTTAAATATAGGATTATAAATTGCTTGTATATAACGAATAAAGACATCAGAAGAAGGAAAATTAAAAGGCAAACAACCCACAACTACCATTTTAGCTATTTCTTCCCGGTCTCTCAATTTATTATACTTCTTCGCTACGTGACTGGTTGCTGGGTCCATTCTAGTTTGCGTTGGCCCACCAACATCCCCACCACCTTGTGCAATATTTAACTCTCTTTTGTGATCTTCAGCTACATGTCTTATTAACGTACCCGTACTCCCTTGCTTGCCTCCACTTCTATGCTTATATATTTGTTGACAAATATTGCATTGCACCTTAATATCTGATATACGTTCAAAAAATTGCCATGCAATACTAGTTCTTTTACGAGGTCTTGGGGCACTGGGAGGACGGGGAGGGAGATTAACTAATTCAGATCTAACGTTAACATCTCCTACTGCGGGTGTCTCAGCAATATTTTCATTATCTTCGTCTAAATTAATCGCATCTACTTCATTTTCTTCTTCTATACCGTAATTTTCCTGAGCTTCTACATAATTCATATTGTGAGCACCTACACCTATTTCTTCCTCAAAAGGTGTACCAAGCGGTACCGGAGGCGAAGACACACGGATATATCTACTACTTGAACTACCTCTACCGCTAGTAATTCGCTTTTTACTACCACTACCGCTTCCGGGACAAAATTTTTTAACACCTTTAGTAGCGAGGTGTCTTAATTTATCCATAATATAAATTAAATTAAACTAAAAATATTCAAAATACACAAATATAATAAAATTAAATATTAAACAATTAATACAATAAATAAAAATTAAACGTAAGAGATGGAACGACAATACCAAATTTTGGAAGTATTCGAATATTGCGACTTTAGAAACTTCCGCTCGTACTTTGTAAACGAAAAATTAAAAAATTAAAGTGAACACTTTAAGAAATTAAATATATTGAATATTTGAGAATTGAGAATTGAGATTTGAGAGAGTGAAAAATTGTGTGAAAAATGATTTGAAGTTGTAGGGTATTTATAGATTTTTTTTTGGGATTAAAAAATATTTTTTAAAGTTATTTTTTTTTTCTTTTAATAAATGGGCCCAAACTAGCCGTTTGGACCCAAAAACGGCTATATAGCCGTTGAGCCAACGGCTAGTTTGGCCCAAAATCCCATTTTTTTTTATTTTTTATTTAAAAAAAAGGTATCCGGGCCGGGCCGGTTAACCTGCAGGCCTGGACCGGGCTTGTTTCGGACCGGATTAGCCGGGCCCATTTTAAAAAAATAACCGGCCCGAGACCCGGAACCCTAAAGCCCTAGGTCAAATCGGGCCGGGTTAGTTACGAGGGCTGGGTCGGGCCGGGTCGGGCCGGCCCACTTGACACCCATATTTTGGGGTAACTTGTGGATTATATACTTCCTTTATATACTAATCGATTCATAAAGACCCTGTAACTCCCTAGCGTGAATTCATTGAACTTCAATTCTTGGATTTGGAGCGATCCTATAGTTTGCAAAATAATTCAAATCATCCATAATGTCTTCCTCTTTACCGGATCATATAAGAGATTATCTTTCGCAAGTACAATAGAATATTATTCATGAATGATAAATTTAAGCATGTTTCAAGGTATAACAATGTTTCAGTTAAATTTATTTAGCGCCAATTTGATTTATATTTCTATTCAATGTCGAAGTGATTATTAAATATCACTACACAACGAGGTAGCTTGCTATATTTCCTTTGACTTCTACCAAAAATCCTTTCAATAGAAAGAAAAGCCATTGAACATTTCTATTAGGAAAGTAGGGCAGTTTTATTTTGAGTAAAGCATTAGTACCACTTTGAACTATGACCAAATTTTTTACGACAGATTCCACCTTCACGGGGTCATATTACTCTCTTGAACTAAATTTTAATGTATTTTTGTCAATATTTTTAGCTGATATGACACCTTTTTAGCTGACGTGACATATTTGATGTGAGCTCTATTTTTATGTAATAAAGGTGTCATATCAGCACAAAAGAATTACAAAAATAAGTTAAAATTGAGTTCAAAAGGTAATAGAACCCTTATAAAGTTGGAATATATCGTAGCAACTTTGGCCATAATTCGAGGGGGTGTTGTATGCTTATCTCGTTTTATTTTTAAAACATTTCTGTAAAGGGATCATTTCTAAGTCAACATTCTATTTTAAGTTTCTTCTTTTTTAAAAAAGAAAAAGGAAAAATTAACAACACATGCTATGACGCAATTGATGGGTGGCATATATACTCCTGTTAGGAAAAAGTAGATAAACGCCACAGAGGGATAGACGGATCTAGAATTTTAAACTTGTAGATTTTTTGGGCAAAATAGAAATCGAAAAAAAAAAAGAGTGATGGGGTTAGAATCCACAACCAAGAGGGCAACAATGTTTCAACATGCACTTGCTTTGCCACTAGATCGATAGCACACTTTATTGTGGGTTCCTAGCTTATAATTTTTATATATTTATAGATTTCTCAATATAAATACAAAATCCGTACTAAAATTAGTGGGTTCCCGGGAACCCCCACCGTACCTTCTAGATCTGCCCCCGCAGAGGGAGAAAATCATACAGTTGAAAAAAGAGATTTTCATTTATTAATGAATGTTCACACATCACATTAGGAATTCATATAATATGCGATTTAAACATTGAACCCGTCGACTAGTCCTCACTTAATCTTGCCACTTGATCTATTTAAACTTCTAAATTAGTGTTCTCATAGTCTAGTCCATAATCTTTTAATAGCAAATTGAAGGTTTCCCCTTGAATTATTCTTTTTACTTGTTCATGTACTTAATAATGATGTAATATTCTTGAACTAGTCAAGAAATGAATTAAGTTGACAATATTATTGAGCTTCTACCATGCTATAAATATCATACTTTATGGTGCAAGTTCCCCCATCAAGTAATAATTAGTACAAAACAAAATTGTAAGCTAGCAAGACATGGAAAAATACACAGCCTTCGTTTCCCTAATCTTCTGTCTTCTCCTTGTTGCTGCTACCGGTAAGTCTACAACTTATTACACATGCTTCTTGTTTTCAATAGACTTCACTTAATTAGTATGCCAGGTAATGTCGGAGAATACTGAGTTTGATAGGTTCTCACAATGATTTTAAGTTAATATAAAATAAAAATTGCGTTTACTATCAAATATTTATAAATATTTTGTGCTTTTATTGATAAAACACATAATTTAAGTTAAAGTAATTGGATTCACGTAAATTCATACCTTAAAGGCTAGATTCGTCCTTGGTCTCACATTGAGTATAAAAATGCATCTATTGTAAATTAGGTATTGTTGAACTATGCATTCATCTCCTCTCAAAAATTTTATTATTTTAGAGAGCACCTCATATAATATATATTTCACATCACCCCTACATGTATGGCCAAACACGTGAAAATATACTTTTTTATTTTTGTGATGATGAGATTTTAATGTACGATGCTTATACCTGTTCAATTATCATGTTAAAATATGTAATCGTATCATCTAAAAGATTAAGATACTTGAGGAAATAATTTTTCATTTGATTAATTATACTATGTCTTTGCAATTATTCGATAGTTAAGTATATCTCTCAAGTACCCATACATGATCCTTGCTTTCCAATTTTCCTATTTCATGCAGAAATGCAGATGATAGAAGGAAAATACTGTTGGAAGAAAAGTCACAAGTGGCATGGTCCTTGCCAATATTCTGACAGGTGTAGCCAACACTGCAAGCACTGGTTTGGAGCTGAATATGGAATTTGTAAGAAATATCAATGGGGACATAAGCATCACCATTGGGCAAATTATGCTTGTTATTGCTACTCGCCTTGCCATTAATCACCAAGAACTTAAGAGTGTCTTAAGATTTATCTTTTGACAATAAAAATAAGAAAATATCTATTTACGATTGTGTTATAAATACTACACCATGAAGTTGGTATGATTATGTGAGTGACAATATAATAAGGTTGATTGAAGAAGGTTGTAACCTCACTTATTCTTCTTTTTTATTCTCTCGGTCTGCTTTTGCTAGAATATTTATTTATGTTACTTTCATTTTATTATACGAACTATGGATTTCTTCTGTATAATATTTGGTTTTTCAATAGTATTGAGTAATTGAATTTAGTTGGAAAGTTCAGTAGTTCAAATATCGACTGACTAATTGAACTTGTATCTTGTTGGTAAGGTTTGATTTCTCATCTCGTAAGCCTCTCCTTTGTATTACCTTCCATTATCCTCACTTCTTCTTTTTGCAGTAACTGCATATAGTACGTAAACGTTTAAACACGTTAAATCTACAAATGGAATTACTTTGGACTATGAACTATAGATGAATTGGACTTATGACATCAAAGCCACAAAAGAGTAGTATATAGAGTTACAGTAAGTGCGCTATGGTTTTGAACTTGATTTTTCAGAAATTAATAGATCTCATTAAAAAATTTAAATCAATATTCATGATAAACTCAACCTAATTCCTGACCCGACTCATAAAAAATTAAGATCAATATTCATGATAAACTCAATCTAATTCCTGACCCGACTAACTTAACGCGTCGACCTTTGTATCCTTTGTTTCTTCTTCCACCAGCTGATTGTGGGAAGGAACGTGAATAATGATGAGAGTCTTATGTCTATCGATAAGAGAAAGAACTGAGAAAAAGAAGAGCGTGGAAGCAAGGACGAGAAAAAAACGAACAAGAACAATCCTATATCAACTAGCGTTCTGCTATCTTTTTTTATTTTTTTTTGGTTTCCCAAGGTATCCCCACAGCTGGCAATCGTGAGACTAATCTTCCGTTCCTCTGTCAGCGCACTAAGCGGTAGGGAACTGGCCACAGAGTTGAACTGCATGAGAATATTATAGATATTTTACGTCTTGAATAAATTACTCAAGAACCGATGATATGTTTATGCAACTTAATAGTACTTAACCCTATCTTTAGTGCCTACAATCATGCTTCATAATATCTAAAATTAATTTCAATATATAATATTACAATATGGGCTTTTACTGAGCACATATGCTAACATGACTAGTATATATTGATATGGACTGGAGTATCTCCTCAAGGCATGATCTGAAAAATTGGCAGTCAAAAAATATATGATCGATTGATTCATCTAGCTTCCACATAGTAGACAAGTACTATCTTGGAATATTCCAATTCTAGCTAGGCTATACTCTGTTAATAGTCTCTTGTATTGCTAACTAGCAAATAAAACTGTGTTCGAAATATTTTGCTTGCTCCAGATACGTCACTACATACCACTACAAATTTCGAAAATTTTATTTAAAATTGCAACAAGTTTCTGCGCGCTTTTGACAATATCTTTCATAAAAGTTAGTGTAGTTTTCTTGAAAAACATAAAGGTCTCCAATTCTCCATAAATTACCCCACAAGTTCTTTCTTAAGTAATCTTGAATTTGAATTGAAGGAGGAATATAATGACACCATAGGTTAAATTGGAAACTTAAGTCTAGAATTAATTGGCTCAAATTAAATAATGTGATGTAAATATTAATTTTTTTATGTGATGCCAATACTAAATAATGTGATGCCAAGTCCAGGATTAATAATCTTGATATTTATGGATTATGGATTGATAATCCAAAAAGACTCTAGGATCAAGGTGCAACTAATTCAATAATTTATTTATGTAAAGCCTCGAAGATCCTTAAACCTTAAATATGGTAGCTAAGAGACCAATGACACAATTAAAGAATCTCAAAGATATTAATGATGCTACATCATGAAGGTTGCTCGCTCAGATCATGAATATATACTATAAGAGTACTGATGTCATCCATCCCCTACACCGTGGAAATAATACTAGCTTCTATATTCTAGTCCTATATAGCTATCATGGAGCCAAAATAACACTAACTGCAGCTGTTCTGGTGCTTTCAACTGTTAAATAAATAAATAAATAAATTATAAGAATATAAAATACAAGATTGTGACAATTGTTAATATGATACTGCATTATATATGATGTTTATAATATTTCTGTTTCAAATATATTAATAAAAAATAATTACATAAAAAAAGAGGAAAGAAATCTAAACTATATTATAGATCTGAAAAAAAAAATCAATCGTACTATTATAAAATTACCTTAATATTGATTTTCATGAAGATTTTCTTGATCATATTTACCTAGAGGAGGATAATAAATATGTACAAAAAATATTAAAAATAAGAAAGAATACGAAATACATAAACATGAAAAACTATTTGAGAATAAAATATTTTTCCTTCATATACTTCTTCATGTTACATGTTATAATTTACAAACCAAAGAGATGTAGAAGAGAAAACATAACTTTGAATGAGAGTCTTCATAAAACAAATATGGGTTTATATTAGGTAAAATATAGAAATACCATAAGGTATTACAAATTTACAAATTAATGTACGGAAGTTATAGACATAAAAATTATAGAAGTTATGGGTACTACTAAAAGTAGAAATTTAAGAGGTATGAGTTATGAATAGTCACTCCTTATAAATATACTAGTGAGCTTACACGGCTATAAAAAATTATAAAATATCAACAATTTTATAAAATATAATATGAAATACAAAATAAAGATAAATCATAGGGAGAACAAACAAAAAAAGGATAGTGCAATATTATTTTTACGACCTTAATCATTAAGAATAGAAGAGAAAAATGTTAAATCAATATACAATCTTTCAAGTTTTTGTCGACATCTACTCCCATAAGTCGATTATAATTCAATAGCCTTTATCTTATTCTCTAAGTAAAACTAAAATATGACTATTATAAGCATCAAAAGCATTACAACTTAAAAAACTAACGTGATTATTTTCTGCAAAGTCTTACGATTCCATGAATAATATGAGTATCAATTATCTTTAAGGGTTATGGTGATTAAGATTTGTGGGAATAATGAAAATAAAGATCAATAATTTTTACATTAAATTATGAGTGAATGACATATTTGTTGTTCTACAATTAAAAAAATAAAGAAGTGGGAGAAAAATTATGAAAAAAGTGTAATATGAAGTTGAGTAGTAGTTATTTTTTTTTTTTGTTGTTGTTGTTTTTCATCTTTTGTTTGTTCAAGCTAAGATTTAGGTCTTTTTCAAGTCTTTATACACAATTTTGAAATAAGTTCTCTACATTTTGTATGGTGGATTATGTTAAAATTGAAAACTTAAGAGACTTAAGATATTATTGTGTAGATTTTATTGTTATTTATGCTTATAATGAAGGATCTATAATAGAATATTTATGAAAAAATTATATTAATTAGACATTTTAAAGGAAATAAAAGGCCATAAAAGAAAGCGGAAGGGAAGGGGGAATGGAAACATGTTCAATAAAGACACAAATAAATATTTTGAACATATGAAGAAAAAATTAATGCAACATTTAGGACTTTGAAACACTCCAGATTTTGGCCCTTGAAAACTTCTTGAGCTTTGAGCTCACTGTCTTGGTTACGACTTGACCCCATGAGTCATAGGGTGTCTCGATAGGTCAGGAGACCTTAGTCGTAAGGTGATCAGTGTGTGGTGTTGAGTTTCTATCCTAGGTACGATTTGAGAGAATGAGTCGTAAAGACTCGTGATTAGTCGTTAGGAGGAGTCGTAATCAAATCATGTAAGTTTATGGCGTGATTCTCTGAGCACGAGTGGCTCACTAAGAGCCATAGGGATACTTTACGAGTCATGGGATGAAATCGTAGGGAATTCAGTGTTTAATCTATTTGAGTTCTGTGTTGACTACGTCTGGACCTGACGAGTCGTAAGGACTCATTATAGGTTGGTTGGTTGAGTTGTAAGTATAGCAGCTTGTGTGCTTGGTAATACTGTCCTGATTATGACTCATGGTGACGATACATAAGGAGTGGTTACGAGTCAATGGTTGACTCGTATTCAAAGGCGATATTTTTCCAGCTTTTAAGTTAAGGGAATTCTGGACATTTCTCATTTTTTTCCAACTTGAAAACCACGTCTTATAACCTCTTTAGGTTACCCTTGACCGTCATAAACACATCAAATAGACTCTCAAACACTCTTAAATCCTCAAGGTCAGGATCACTTAGGGTTTTCAAGAGATTAATTAATTGAGGCTTCCAAGGGTGATTTCTCTCCATACTACTTGGTGTTTAAGACATGTTACTCTTCTCTCATTGTCAATTTTGTAAAATAATGTGATTTAAAGTATTATTCATGGAATATTGATGTTGGGTTTTGAACTATGGGTTGAATGTTTTTAATATAAATTGTTTAAATACACATTCCATGATATTTATGAAACTATTATATTTAAACTGATGGTTGGTAAATGCATTGGAGTGTATGAGAATAATGGATGGATATAGGGGTACAATGGAATCTCCAAATTAATTATTTTGGTATGGAAATTGGTAATAAACTCAACCCACTTGCATGACTTATTTTGATTTATTACCACTTGGCTTGACTTGTTTCTTGAAACTAATGTATGGTATAAATGTTTAAGTAATTAAGGATGGTTTTAAAACCCTTTGGAGTATAATGGAATCTCCTAAGTAAATGATTTACGAAAACCTTGTGGGTTACATGGGAATCCTCCAAGTTATTTTGATAATGGAGTCTACGGGGTACACGAGAATCCCCTAAGTCTTGGCTTAATGATATTCCTTGGAAGCTATAGTCAGTATGACGATACCATTTAATAATGCCTTAATAATTTACTTCTAGAATTGGTGGTTTGATTATGTGTTAAATATTTTAGTTGGGCAATAACGGGGGTTGTGACAGCTAGACGTGAAGGTGTGAGTCCGAAGAACGGACACTGAAAACTCATGATTGCCGACATGAGGGTTGGTCTTGATGACCGTATGCTTGTGGGTTACAAGAGAATTCCTCAAGTTTATACATGTATATATGTATCATGGAGGGAAAAAGGGTATAAAGGAATCCTCGGCCATTTATGATATCTCCGATTCGTGCGGCTAATACGCACTGGGGCCCGTTCAGGGGGTAACACTAAACCCATATAGCCCGTGGGTGAACTTATGACGGTAAAGCTACATAGCCCAGGTTAAGGATTTGAAATGCATGCTAAACCTTGTTCCTTCTCACGGCATGGTATATATGTATATATGTATTCGCATATGGTTATGTGCATTGGTTTGACTTGGTTTTGGATTGACGACATTACTTTATCAACATTCCTGAGTTACATGATAGAGTTCACCCCGCTAATAGTCTTCGAACACTGTATTCCCATGCAATGCAGGAACCGTCCATACTTCCACTCCTCCTGCTCAGTGACTAGGTGATTCGGGGACAACTTTCGAGTCACACTGAAGTGGTGATCTTTCATACTTCGGATGACCCCATTTTATGCTATGGATTTCTTTATGTCTTTACTATTTATTTGTTCTTGGTTTTGGCTATGGTCAGGGGCATGTTTCGACTGAATATTCTTTAATTTTGATTAGAGGCTTATGAGTGTGGCGTGCTACACACCCCTAAAAGAGACTATACTAGACACGACTTTGTGGACTCCTAATTGACCATGAATTGGGTTCTGATACCAAATTTACAAGACCCAACCCGGGGGCTTATCGTAATGGGCGTCCCAAGTCTGACCAGGATTGGAGACTACCCTCGTTACCCAACCCAACCTTCAGCCGCCTGCCCTGAGTTGGCTAAATTTCAAACATATAATAGGATAGCGTCATTGTCCAAATTTAAAACTCTGGGATAGGTCTATAACCGAGACCGACCTAATTAAAACTACCCGTTCGAACCCAACCAATAGCCAAATCAACCAAACCATAACTATATGAGTTCCATAATAATTATATATATAATCCCAAAATAAAAGAGAATGGAACGGTGATAAATTTAGTCCTACAGTATCAGCCCCAATACCAATTTCAATGCCAAGGCTGACATCAATACCGATCCCACTCATACCAATCCATAGTAGTTCCACAAAAGCCTATAACAAAAATAATACAAAAATCCAATTGGGACATACCCCCAACCATAGAAAAAATAAATATCCATAAATAAATTAATGTATGAAATAATATCCATGAAATGGAGCCTTCCGGAATGATGAAAGCTCACCACTTCAATTCAAAAGCTGATCCTGAATGTTCGATAGCTAAATAGGAGGAGTAGAATGGCCAGTTCCTGCATCGCATAGGGATACATCCGTCCAAGACGAGTTAGCGAGTGAACTGTAGCATGAACTCAGGATAAGGATAAAATAATGCCAACCAATAAAACCAAGTAAACCAACCATATTCATACAAACCATACATATATATAACCATGTTAAGAAAGAGAACCGGGTTTAACTTGCATTTTAAACCATTAACCATGGTATGTGTAGCTTAATTGTCCTTAACCACCCATGGGCTATATGGGTCTAGTGTAACCCTCTAAATAGGCCTCGATGCGTGTACCCGAAAGAACCAGAGATACCATTAGAGTAGGGGATTCCCAAGTACCCTTACCCTCTATGATACATATGTACAGTGTACTTAGAGGATTCCCATGTACCTCATAGTATCATTTAAGATTGCCATGACCTGCCCCTACTGTCTGCACATGCGTTTCCAGTGTTTTTTCATTGAACTCCCACCTTCACGGTTAGCTATTACTCCCCGCCATTATTGCCCAATTAAAACCATTTCCAACCAACCAAACAATTGTTATTAACCAAGAATATACTTAGTGGTATCATCATACCGATAATAGCTTGCAAGTATTGTCCTTACCCAAACTTTTTTGAGATCAAGGGATTCCCATGTTCCCATAGATCACATTATCCAATTAGCTTGGGGGTGTCCCATGTACCCCACAAGTGTTCCATTATTATGATTACTTGGGGGATTCCATTGTTCCCCGTAAGAATGTTTGTTAAACCCAAAACCATTCTATTTTGACTATTTCAAACCATTTAACCATTTAGGGTTCCATTACCAAGTTTAAACTATGCATAAGGCGAGAATATTCTCATAGAAATTTTATCAAACATATTGGGGGCATAGTATTTCCAAACCTAAAGACAATTACCAAATAACCATTCCCATGCAATCAATATCCAAAATCACCATTAACGCATATAAAGCATAATTAAAACATGGGAAAACCATAACCAAGCATTTATAAATAAAACCTCCATATTATATTTGAAAATCCAAAACTATACAATAATCAAACTATGAAAACATGGTATAAAACCATGTCTTTAGTTGAAACTAACAACGATGGAAGAGAACATGCCTTAAACCAAGAATATGACAAAGAGAAAACATTAACACAAGCTCCAAATTAATCCTTAAGATAAAACCTAGCCTTCCTTTACCCAAAAAACTTAGAGAGAATTATAGAGTGTTTAAGAGATGTTTCTAAGTGTTAATGAATAGAATAATAGGGCAAACAACCTCCCAATAGGAATATAAGTCATGGGGACTTATTATATTAAGTGGAAAAATGTTCAGATTTCCCTCACATAAACTCCGAAAAATCTTATCAGGTGGGTACGACTATCCATACTAGTCGTAACCTCCAATATGAGTGGTACCCACCACTCGTACCCAAGGCCATCTCCCTTGGACCCAACACTGTCCATGGTACGAATCACCCAAACCATGTCGTATCTAAGTGTACAACTAGTACCCATGATCCGTACCCCTAGCAGAATATAATCTAAAGAGGATTGAACACTGCCCACCATATGAGTCCATGGTACGATTCTACCCTGTCTAGCAGCTCATGGTGAGCCACTCGTACTCAGATCCAACTTAAACTACCAAGTCTAAGATTAAATGAAGTAATCAACAATCCGTATCCACCGATACGACTCGTACCACCCAAGTCATACCCATTACAAAACTCAAATCTAATCTATCAACCAAAATGATCAGCATACGACTAACCTATACCACTCTTACCTCAGTGTACGAGTCATTTACCCAAGTCGTATCCTAGACATAGACCAGAAATCCAGGAAATTTTCCAAGAAACAGAAACCTAGGGTATTTCATGATGATAATACGTCTTTCTTTATTTAGGTATCAATTGTATTACTATTCCTTGCGTGTATGCTGCTACAATGCTTTTCTTATTAACTGTTATAATTTCTTTATTGTGTTTTCTTCATCTTGGGTTTAAATTTATTGTACTTGGACCGTGAGTCTCTTGAAAATAAATCATTGTCTCTATGAGGTAGTAGTAAGATTTGCATACGCTTAGACTCTATGTGTGAAAACTCACTCAGTATGTTGTTTTTGTTGTTGATATAAAAATTAATTTAAAATAATATTTAATTTAGATTGATTTTTTGAAATTGTCTTTGAAGGTATAGCAATTTGAAAAAATCAAGTAGTCCTTCAGAGATAGAGACATAATCTTGAGACTTCAGACGAGACTCTTCTAAAATCAAGTAGTTCCCTTTGATAAATCCTCAACATTTGTAAACCATATATGTTCAAGAATATTAATTTCAAGAGTTTTTAATACCTTTTGTATATTATTTTGATTCTTTATTAGTATAGCATGTAATCCGTCAAATTATAAATGAACGTGTTAAACAAATCATAACTTTAAAAGTAACGTGTTAAACAAATCATAACTTTAAAAGTATACTTGTAAAATTTGTGATTAATCATGGATAAAATAAAACAAAATTTAAATTCAATCACATTTACTTTACAAAATTTATATATTATATAGATATAAATATTTATTTAAAAAAAAATTATAAGCTTATTTAAATTTTAGATATAGGAAAAAAATTAGTATTCATACACATGCACAACTCCAAGTCTCCAACTTTTGAATGAATTTCATTCCTTTCATTATAAGAAATAAACATAGTAGCATAACAATATGCAAAAAAAAAGTTTCAGAAAAATAAAAGAAATTAATGCTAAATAAAGACATTATAAGATTTTGTAGAAATAACCACATTAACTCTTTGAGTTATTATATTTTTAGTGCTTGTTATATTTTTAAAATGAAGGTTATTGAATAGTAATTGACTTTTGGAAAAGAATATCAACAAGAGCTCAAAATATTATGCATTGATTTCGTATTTCTTCTTCTATTTTCCAATTAATAAGTCTAACACAATCCGAACCCGGGCCTGGCCGTGGCAGGTATCTCAAGTCCAACTAGGACCAAGGACCACCCCCAATACCCAAACTGACGCCCACCTTACATCTCGCGTCGGATGAATTTTGAAACTATAATAAGATAGGAGAATAACAATTTTAAAACATTATAATAAGTCTATAACCAAAATCATCCATTCACAACTAAACATCCAACTATTACCAATACTAATGCCAATGCCAGCACCGATACCGACACCGTCCATGCCCACAGTAGTCCGACAAAGCCTCTAATCAAACCAAGGAATATCCAGTCGGGACATCCCCCGGACCATAGCCAAAATCAAGACCAAAGTATGGGTGTCAAGTGGGTCGGGGCGACCCAGCCCGACCCGGCCCTAGTAACTAACCCGGCCCGGTAAGCCCTAGGGCTTTAGGGTTTCGGGTCCCGGGCCGGTTATTTTTTTTAAAATGGGATCGGCTAACCCGGCCCGGACCAAGCCCGGTCCAGGCCTGCCGGTTAACCGGCCCGGCCCGGCCCGGCCCGGCCCGGCCCGGCCCGGATACCATTATTTTAAAAAAAAAAAGGTTTTTGGGCCAAACTAGCCGTTGGCCCAACAACTATATAGCCGTTTTTGGGTCCAAACGGCTAGTTTGGGCCCATTTATTAAAAAAAAAAATTAACTTTAAAAAATATTTTTTAATCCCAAAAAAAATTCTATAAATACCCTACAACTTCAAATCATTTTTCACACAATTTTTCACTCTCTCAAATCCCATTCTCTCTCAAATCTCAATTCTCAATTCTCAATTCTCAAATATTCAATATAGTTAATTTCTTAAAGTGTTCACTTTAATTTTTTAATTTTTTGTTTACAAAGTACGAGCGAAAGTTTCTAAAGTCGCAATCTTCGGATACTTTCAAAATTTAGTATTGTCGTTCCATCTCTTACGTTTAATTTTTATTTATTGTATTAATTGTTTAATATTTAATTTTATTATATTTGTGTATTTTGAATATTTTTAGTTTAATTTAATTTATATTATGGATAAATTAAGAAACCTCTCTACTAAAGGTGTTAAAATTTTTTGTCCCGAAAGCGGTAGTGGTAGTAAAAAGCGAATTACTAGCGGTAGAGGTAGTTCAAGTAGTAGATATACCCGTGTGCCTTCGCCTCCGGTACCGCTTGGTACACCTTTTGAGGAAGAAATAGGTGTAGGTGCTCACGATATGGATTATGTAGAAGCTCAGGAAAATTACGGTATAGAAGAAGAAAATGAAGTAGATGCGGTTAATTTAGACGAAGATAATGAAAATATTGCTGAGACACCCGCAGTAGGAGATGCTAACGTTAGGTCTGAATTGATTAATCTCCCTCCCCGTCCTCCCAGTGCCCCAAGACCTCGTAAAAGAACTAGTATTGCATGGCAATTTTTTGAACGTATATCAGATATTGAGGTGCAATGCAATATTTGTCAACAAATATATAAGCATAGAAGTGGAGGCAAGCAAGGAGGTACGGGTACGTTAATGAGACATGTAGCTGAAGATCACAAAAGAGAGTTAAATATTGCAAAAGGTGGTGGGGATGTCGGTGGGCCAACGCAAACTAGAATGGACCCAACAACCGGTCACGTAGCGAAGAAGTATAATAAATTGAGGGACCGGGAATAAATAGCTAAAATGATAGCTGTGGGTTGTTTGCCTTTTAATTCTCCTTCTTCTGATGCCTTTATTCGTTAAATACAAGCAATTTATAATCCTATGTTTAACGGTATTTCTAGAACTACTTGTCGGTCTGATATTTTTAGACTTCATTCACAATATTATTTTTATTTATCAACATCGTTAAAAAATATTCAATGTAGATTGTCCCTAACTTCTGATCTTGATCGTGCTGTAAATAAAAATGATTATTTAACCGTTACTTGTCATTGGATGGATAGTAATTTCGTGATGCAAAAACGTATTCTTGCTTTTTTATATGATGAAGATCGTAAACATACTGGACAATTTATTGCTGATTCTATTGTTAAAATTGTCGGATATTATGGTATCGAAAATAAAATTTTATGTATTGCTTTTGATAATGCTTCTAACAACAACACTGCCATAAAAAAATTAAAATCTACGCTATCTCCACCCTTGACTGAAATTTTTCATATTAAGTGTGCATGTTAGATATATAATTTAATTGTAAAAGATGGTCTTGAGTTTTTTGAGTTTTATATTGAAAAAATTCGTCTTGCTGTTGGTTTTATTCAAGGAAATAATCGTAGATCGAGAATTAGAGAATTTAAAGTTAAATGTCAAGAAAATGGACTTACACCGATTTTGATGCCTGAGGAAATTGATACTAGATGGAATTCTACGTATGAATTTTTAAAAACTTGTTATAAATATAGAATTCCTATTACACTAACTTTTAACCAACATTGAGGTTCATTTGCTGATTCTGCTGATTGCATGCTACATAATTCTGATTGGGTTGTAATTAATGATCTTGTTAAGTTTTTAGAAAATTTTTATGTAGCTACGGTTGAATTTTTCGGTGCTTATTATCCTACTGTTTGTAATATTTTGGCATATATAGCCGATATTTCTGGTTTGCTCAAAGAATATAAAAATAAAGAAGGTTATAAAGAACCTATTGGCGCCATGTTTACGAAATTTAAAAAATATTTTTTCCCGATTCCCCCTATTTACTTGGTTGGTGCTATGCTAAATCCGTGCATGAAATATAATAATATGTGTCACTTTAGTACTCTTATTTATACTAACTTAGAAATAAATACTAACCATGATTCTGAACAAGTACAACCTGATTTGTGGACGGCTACGGCTGATGCAAAGGATTACATAGAAAAATTATATAATCACTGTGTTGATTTATTTGATTTAGCCGTACCTACAAATATCACTCCAACTGTCGCTCCTCATCCTCCCGAGGAGCCATCATCTTCTAAAAGGCCGACACATAGTGGTTTTTCTGATTCGTTTTATGATTTAAATTGTTGGAACAGTGTTGATGAGAGAACTTACACATCAACTTATCGGGAAGAGCTGAAATATTATCTTCGGACGACACCAGAGGATCATAGACGACGGATCAACACGTTGGATTGGTGGAGGAGTAATGAAACACAATATCCTGTGCTTTCAAGATTAGCTAGAGATATCTTGAATGTTTCAATGTCAACCGTTGCATCAGAGAGCGCCTTTAGTCAGGGACGACAACAGCTTGGAGACAACCGACACTCATTGGGAAGCAATGCAATGAATGTTCTAGTTTGCCTCAGAGATTGGATTAGAGCGGAAAGAAGAAACCAAGAAATGGAACCGGAGCCGAGCGACGAGCTGAAACTTGAAGAAATTATGACTTCACGGGAGAACTCAGTAAAATCAAGTCCAATGCATGGTTTTGCCCCCGTTGACTTCGACTATCCTATGCAAGTTCCCATTAATATTAACATGAATGAGTTGGAAAAAATGATTCATAATTTATAGATTTTTCATTCATGTAAATTATAAATTTTGGATCATTTTGCAATCAATAAAATTGCCCAAATTCATTCACTCCTTAGTCCTTGCTTTTTATATTTTTTCATTTAACGATTTAAAATTTTAAATTGAATTTCTAGTTTTCTACTTTAAATTAAAAACTTACTTCTAATATGTTATTAATTTACTACCAAATATTATTAATTTATTATATTAAGTAGCATATGTTTTGTATATTTGTGTATATATCTTCTATAGAAGTGTATATTTAACATATACATGTGTATATGTTTTATAAATTAGTATATAAGTATATCTATATATATTGTAATGTATATATAACGTAGTATATTTTATAAGTAGTAGTATATATACATTGAATGGTGCGTATACACGTGTATATATCTTCTATAGAAGTGTATATTTAACGTATACATGTGTATATATTTTATAAATTAGTATATAAGTATATCTATATATATTGTAATGTATATATAATGTAGTATATTTTATAAGTAGTAGTATATATACATTGAATGGTGCGTATACATGTGTATATATCTTCTACAGAAGTGTATATTTAACGTATACATGTGTATATGTTTTATAAATTAGTATATAAGTATATCTATATATATTGTAATGTATATATAATGTAGTATATTTTATAAGTAGTAGTATATATACAATGAATGGTGCGTATACACGTGTATATAGCTTCTATAGAAGTGTATATTTAACATATACATGTGAATATATTTTATAAATTAGTAAATAAGTATATCTATATATATTGTAATGTATATATAATGTAGTATATTTTATAAGTAGTAGTATATATACATTGAATGGTGAGTATACACGTGTATATATCTTCTATAGAAGTGTATATTTAACATATACATGTGTATATGTTTTATAAATTAGTATATAAGTATATCTTCTATAGAAGTGTATATATGTGTTTATATCTTCTACAGATGTATATATTTAATGTATACAAGTGTATATGTTTTACAAATTAGTATATAACTATATATATATACATATTGTAGTATATATATATATTTATATTGTAGTATATATTTTATTTAAAATAGTACATATATATTGAATGGTGAGTATATATGTGTATATATCTTCTACAACTGTATATATTTAACATATACAAGTGTATATGTTTTACAAATTAGTATATAACTATATATATATATATATATACATATTGTAGTGTATATATATGTATATTGAAGTATATGTTTTATTTAAAATAGTACATATATATTGAATGGTGTGTATATATGTGTATATATCTTCTACAGATGTATATATTTAATGTATACAAGTGTATATGTTTTACAAATTAGTATATAACTATATATATATACATATTGTAGTATATATATATGTATATTGTAGTATATCTTTTATTTAAAATAGTACATATATATTGAATAGTGTGTATATATGTGTATATATCTTCTACAGATGTATATATTTAATGTATACAAGTGTATATGTTTTACAAATTAGTATATAGCTATATATATATACATATTGTAGTATATATATATGTATATTGTAGTATATATTTTATTTAAAATAGTACATATATATTGAATGGTGTGTATATATGTGTATATATCTTCTACAGATGTATATATTTAACATATACAAGCGTATATGTTTTACAAATTAGTATATAACTATATATATATATACATATTGTAGTATATATATATGTATATTGTAGTATATATTTTATTTAAAATAGTACATATATATTGAATGGTGTGTATATATGTGTATATATCTTCTACAGATGTATATATTTAATGTATACAAGTGTATATGCTTTACAAATTAGTATATAACTATATATATATACATATTGTAGTATATATATATATGTATATTGTAGTATATATTTTATTTAAAATAGTACATATATATTGAATGGTGTGTATATATGTGTATATATCTTCTAAAGATGTATATATTTAATGTATACAAGTGTATATGTTTTACAAATTAGTATATAACTATATATATATACATATTGTAGTATATATATATGTATATTGTAGTATATATTTTATTTAAAGTAGTACATATATATTGAATGGTGTGTATATATGTGTATATATCTTCTCTAGACGTATATATTTCACGTATACAAGTGTATATGTTTTACAAATTAATATATAACTATATATATATACATATTGTAGTATATATATATGTATATTGTAGTATATATTTTATTTGAAGTAGTACATATATTTTGAAAGGTGTGTATATGTGTATATATCTTCTACAGATGTATATATTTAATGTATCCAAGTGTATATGTTTTACAAATAAGTATATAACTATATATATATATACATATTGTAGTATATATATATGTATATTGTAGTATATATTTTATTTAAAGCAGTACATAAATATTGAATGGTGCATATATATGTGTATATATCTTCTAAAGTAGTATACATTTAACGTATACAAGTGTATATGTTTTATAAATTAGTATGTAAGTATATATATATATATATATTGTAGTATATACTTTATTTAAAGTAGTACATATATATTGAATGGTGCGTATATATGTGTATATATCTTGTATAGACGTATATCTTTAATGTATACAAGTGTATATGTTTTGTAAATTAGTATGTAACTATATATATATACATATTATTGTATATATAAATATGTATATTGCAGTATGTATTTTATTTAAAGTAGTACATATATATTGAATGGTGCATATATATGTGTATATATCTTCTAAAGTAGTATATATTTAACGTATACATGTGTATATGTTTTATAAGTTAGTATATAAATATATATATATATATATATATATATAAATATATATATATATATATATATATATATATATATTGTAGTGTATATATATATATATATTATACTATTATAGCATAAGTTTTATTTAAAGTAGTACGTATAGTCATATATAATTATATATTGAATGGTACGTATATATTTGTAATTTTTTATATATTTTTTTAAAAATATATATTGTATATTGGAGTGTATATAGTGTATATTGGAGTGTATATAGTGTATATTGGATTTATTTATTTATTTTTTAAATGTGTTTGACTGATTTTTAACCGGGTTTGACCGGGTTTTGGTGGGTTTGACCGGGTTGGGTTAAGTGGGCCAGGTTAGGGTGGGTTTTAATTCTTTTACTGTTTGGCCCGGCCCGGCCCAGCCCGTCCCTGATAGCGTCCAAACCGGCCCTCAACCCGGTTAAAAAGGAAGGGCCGATTCCAGGTTGTCCCGGCCCAGCCCGTTTGACACCCATAGACCAAAGAAATAGTAAGGACATAAAGAAATACATCGCATGAAATAGGGTGGTCTTTCAAAGTATGGAAGCTCACCACTTCGATCTGACTCGAAAGTTATCCCCTAATCACCTGGTTATTGAGTAGGAGGAGTGAAAGTATGGTCTGTTCCTCATCGTATGGGGATACAACATCAAAAGACTGTTAACGGGGTGAACTCCAGCATGTAACTTAGGGATATAGATAAAGTAACACCATTAATCCAAAATAAAGTAAAATGAATGCACATAACCATATGCGAATACACATAGACATATATACCAAGAAGGGAGGGGGAACAAGGTTTAGTATGCATTTTAAATCCTTAACCTAGGTTGTGCAGTTTTACCGCCATAAGTCCACCCATGGGTATATAGGCCCAGTGTTACCCCTGAACGGGCCCTAGTGCGTGTTAGCCGCACGAATCAGAGATATCATAAATAGTCGCGGATTCTCTTGTACCCTTTACCCTCCATAATACATATATACATGTATATACTTGGTGGATTCCTTTGTACCCTACAAGAACAAGGTCATCAAGTCCAACCCTCATGTTGGTAAATATGAGTTTCCAGTGTCCATCTTTCGAAATCACACCTTTATGGCTAGCTATCACAACCATCATTATTGTACAATTAGCATTTAACACATAACCAAATCACCAATTCCAGGAGTCAATTGTTAAGGCATTATTAATCGATATCATCATACCGACTATAGCTTGCAAAAAATATCATTAAGCTAAGACTTAGGAGATTTTGTGTACCCCACAGACTCCATTAATAAAATCATTTACTTAGGGATTCCATTGTACCCCGTAATGTTTTTAAAACCATCTTTAACCATTTAACCATTTATACCTTGCATCAGTTTCAAGAAACAAGCCAAGCCAAGTGGTAATACATAAATCAAAATCAATCATGGAAGTGAGTTGAGTTTATTAACTATTTCCATACTAAAACAGTTAATTTGGGTATTCCATTGTACCCCAGTTTACATCCACCATTCCAATGCACACCAATGCATTTACCAACCATCAATTTAAACACAATGAATTTATAAATATCAAGGGAAAAGCATTTAAACAGTTTATGTTAAAAACCCTCAACCCATAGTTCAAAACCCAACATAAATATTCCATGAATAATATTTTAAATCACATGCTTTTACGAAATTGACAATGAGGAAAGAGTAACATGATTTAAACACCAAGTAGTATAGAGAGAAATAACCCTTGGAAGCCTCAATTGATTAATCTCTTGAAAACCTTAAGTGTTCTTGACCTTGAGGATTTGAGAGTATTTGAGAGTTTATTTGATGTGTTTATGAGGTCCAAGAATAACCTAAAGAGGTTATAAGATGTGGGTTTCAAGTTGGGAAAAAGGGGGAAATGTCCATAATTCCCTTAACTTAAAAGTTGAAAAAATATCGCCTTTGACTAGGAGTTAACCATTGACTCATAACCACTCCTTAAGACAAGTCACCATTAGTCATAACTAGGAAAGTCTTACTAAGCACATAAGATGCTACACTTATGACTCAACCAACCAATTCGTAATGAGTCCCTACGACTCGTAAGGTCCAATCGTAGTCAACACAAAACTCAAATGGGTTAAAAAATGGATTTCTTACAATTTCCACCCACGACTCAAATATATTCCTACGGCTCTTTGTGATCTACTCATACCCAGAGAAGAATCATGCTACAAACTTACACGATTTGGTTACGACTCGTCACGAGTCTTTATGACTTGTGCCCTCAAATCATACCCAGGACCGAAAATAAACACCACACACTGTTCTCCCTACGACTAAGGTCACCTGACCTGTCGAGACAGAGAAGTTTTCAAGGTACAAAATCCGAGGTGTTTCAATTCTTTCCCACTTGGATCATTCGTCCCCTAATGATGGGAAAAGGTATTTACCAACATGATTAGGCCCCAAAAATCACTACTCTTACCTTTAAGATAGAAATAGGAATATCCAGGAATTTACAATTTCCCTTTAACAAAGATAGAATAAAAAGATGTTAAGATCAACACATACCTCAAGAACAATTTTCTAGAATATGGAATCGGAATGGATATTTGGATTTCATGTCCTCTTTGGCTTCTTAAGTAGCCTTTTAAATCTTGTGGTTCCTCCATAGAATATTTATCAAAGCTACGTCCTTTGTCCGCAATCGACAAACTTGACGATCCAAGATTTCATCTTAGACTTCCTTATAAGACAAGGAACCCAAAATACCAATATCTTTAATAGGCACGATCGGCGATGAATCACCCACACACTTCCTCAACAACAATATGTGGAATACCGACATTACCAAAAACTGGACCTATGGCAACAAGTTTTTAAGTAATGGTTCATAAAACGTTGCTATAGACAGTCTATAGCAACGGTTACAATCATTGCTAAAAAGTTTGATTCTAATACCATGATTTAATAACACAACCATTGCCACTAATTTATAACCGTTGCAATAGACTTCCATATAACAACAATTTATGAACAGTCGCTACAAAATAATCTATGGCAACACCCATTTATCAATTGCAACAGTTATTAAATCTCTCTATTTCCCCATCTTATTTTCATAACCCACCAAAAGCAAAAAAATCTAATCCCTTTTCCCTCTCTTCTCCAATTTTCTCTCACTAAACCCAAAATAAATTAGAATTTGAATACGCATTTTTGACCTCCAATTGCTCCGCTGCAGATGAAATTGCCGTTATGAAGATGAAATAATCTATGACAAATTTAGGTAGCTGGGGTAATTTCCTATCGAATTGCGTTGCAAATTTTTGGTTTGGAGCACCGGCGAGGCACCGCCGCCGTTGTCAGAAGTCGCCGCTGGCGGCAAAGCTTTTGATTTGAAGAGAATTTCTGAAGGGAACTTCAACTTTTCTAATCATCTTCTCTCTCTGGTCACAGTTTCTATAAAATAATCTATGACAAATTTAGGTTGCTGGGGTAATTTCCCATCGAATTGCATTGCCAATTTTTGGTTTGAACCTCCAGCGAGACGATGCCACGGTCGTCAGAAGTCTCCATTGGAGGCAAATCTTTCGATCTGAAATTGGAAACGTTTGGCTTCATTTTTAGGGCTTTTTAGTGGGTTGTACTCGCCTTGGTGATGCGCTCTTGGTGATGCTGAATAGTTCAGGTATATTTGGCCCTTTTTCCCTGATACATCCAGTTAGTGGGCCGGAACAAAGAAATTATCTTTGTTTCAATGCTGATTTTGTAATTATGTATGAGTTCGGTATAGTGTTGTTGAGCTCAAATCGTACAGGATCTGGAAACTGTATTCTCTATGAGTGCCTTTTTAGACTGTCCTAGGTCCAAATATTTCTTCTGATTTATATAACTTACGTTTTATTTTTGCTCTTAGCATTTTACAAACTAATCATAATTTTGCAATTTTTTTAGAGTTTGAGAAATATGAAATTGTCTCACTTGAATTGGCAACTGGAGATGTACTTTAAAACTATCTTTTAATAATAAATCAATAACCTAACCAAAATTGAGGAATTTAAGTGACGTGGACTCTTGTGTGGAGTTTAACATGGTGAGTAAATCTTCATTTTCTGCTTATTTATTAGTGTGACTAGGTATATAGTTTCATTAATTGTTGTATATAGTTAAAAAAATTACTAACATGCATGAAGATTACATAATAGCAATTTTGGAAGCCTGGTGAAGTAGAAAAAGATAAGTTAATAACTGATTATAATGTATATTTTCTATTTGATTTGTAGCTAATGATGTGGGCAGCTTCAGTAATTGTGTGGCCAAGAAGCAGGTGTGCACATATTACATTATCTCTCAATTCAATAAAGTAATTCTTATAAGTTTTATTTGAATTGCTATATGTAACCACTAAGAAGGCGATTTGTTCCTATTTACTTAAGCTGTCGTGGTAGAGTTATTTGGTAGACATTTGAGAGGATAAGGTACTCGGTAGGACACTGAAGTCATAAAAAAAAATATTGAAGTATTTTTTGTGACAAGAGAGTAGATTTAAACATGATATATTTCCTTTAAAGCATCATCATTATGCTCGTTAACTCTAGTCCGATGCTATTTGGCCAGGGAATGCTACGAATATTCTGGCTTAGGAGGTACAATGGTTGTATAAATTTTTTGGCTACACTAGGTTATGAATCTTTCTGTGAACCAACTGAACCGAAAGGTGAAACCATTAGTGAAGTTAAATCGAATTTCATTCAGCACAAGGGATATCGTGGTCCTACTTTGCATATGAAGGAATTCAACCGTAAGATTGAGGGGCATTTCGTATCAGTTTGGCTTTATAACGTACCCTGGGGAGGTCAAGATGCTTTCGCAGCTCCTGACGCCAAGGTTGTTTTTTTTCTTTGAACTTAACAATTACTAGTTATTGCTCTATTTCAATTTGTTTATCTCGTTTTGACATGGCATATGGATTTGAATTCGTAGAAAACACACTGGCCTATTTATATAATCCTAGCTAATACATTATTATTGTAATTTCACAGAAGCACTAAGCTATAACTATTTTAACTTCCAATACTCGCATTATAACTTAGCACTTTTGCAGTTTTCAGATGGTTACTTGGACGTGGTGGTGATAAAGGAGTGCCCAAAGTTAACATTGCTATTGTTGATGACCGAGTTAAGCAAAAGCGTCCATGTAAAATCACCACACATTTTGTACTTCAAGGTAAAGTTGTTTTTTTAATAGTGATCTATCTCGTCAATCCCACCCGTAAGCTATCCATTCTAACCCATCTTTGTCTACCTAGAAAGACCTGTCTAGCTCTCTATATGAAGTTTATTTTTGTTATTTTCTGTCTATCTTTGCAAGCACACCTTCTAGTGGCTAGCATAAAATTTCAATCAGAATTCTATAATTTGCTTATTATTCAGTTTTTTGCCAGTTTGTAATTTCAATGTCTTTTTCCCTGAAAGTGAGCTAAAACACCTCATGGTTAGAGCTTTCTAACTGTTCACATCATTTTTTCAGTGATGTTCTTCTTTAGCTGTTGTACAGGAATGAAAACAATCATATCTTTATTAAGTAGTTAATAATTGCTTTAGTTAAAAAAAGAAATCTTTTTGTATTTACAACAGAATTATCATGACCTCAAACTACATTCCAGAATATGAGTTATGAAAATGAGATCCTTACTTAGAATTTTATGTCATTTAGTGAGTGTGTCAATGTCAGAAGTGTTTTCATCGTAATTTTAAAGGTGTGTGTTAATTCTCAAGAAAGACGAGATGTAAAATTTTCTTTTATGTAGCAGTGATCATCATTTCCCTATCACAGAGACGAGTGTCTCCAACCATTACTAATCTTGTTTCTGATTGGTAATCGGCCTGTCCCGATGTTTGTTGTATTAAATAAATGTCTAACTTTTCCTGATTGTATCAACTGGTATACTTACCTCCTAACAACGCAGATATTGAGTAATGTCCGACGCTGCTGTAGTGGTTCACAGACTATGCAAATAATAGCTTTGCCTACATAGCAATAAGAGTTTTAGTGTCTCTGTGTATATAAAGATCTATTGATAAGAACATAACCAACTCTTAATAAGCTTGGGAGCTCTTAAAAGTGCCCTAGATTTGTTGAGACTTCAAGTGCAACATTGAATTTAATGGTGAAAAGCTCTTAAAAATGCCCCAGATTTGTTGAGACTTCAAGTGCAAAGTTGAATTTAAGTGCAGGTTTTAGTAAAAAAAATTCCAGTTGAAGGGAAAAAATTAAAAATGTATATGTAATTTGAATAAAAAAGTAACAAACTCATTCATAATGTTTTCCTTAACAATTAATACTACTTGAATTTGCTGTTTAGTACCGCTTAATTCATGATAGAACTCATGGGGAATGAGGTGCAATATTAGTGCCTTGCATATATTGAATCGCAACTTAAGTGACGGGAAGCACCCTCTGCTTGAGGTGCGCCTTAACGAGCCTTTCACAACACCGTCTGGAGTTTGCCTCAGAGCGATCTTCAGTCTTCCCAATGAATTGTCAATAATTGAGGTTAACATAGGACGATACATGTACCTAAGATAGGGAAATTCTTACTGAAGTTTTGAAAATTAATTTCGCCTTTAATAAAAGGGCAAAACAAACTTAAGCTTGCTCAAGTTCAGTACTCATACAACAACAAATATGTGTAAGAAATATTGGGACTTCTAGTAATCAAAAGTTTCTGTTCTTTTTAGTTTCATGGAAGCAAGTGATGGAATCAAGCAGCGAAAGATTATTCTAGAGGTTAGTGAAGCTTCTTTTAATCAATTATCGTTACATGATATCATTTATATGACTAGTTTAGCTCTTGGTTGTCGATTGAAGGTCAATAATGATAATGATAATGATAGGATCAGTAGCTCTAACAACAATCCATTTTTCCTATTCAAGTTTCCTGCTCGATCGGCAGGTGATTCAAAAATTTCAAGTAGTGCAGATAGAGGAAGAGCAATTTTTCAGAGTTTGTTCCTCTTATAGCTCAGATTTTGCAAGAGTTTCCTTATGAAGTAGTTAAATCGACAAAGGAATACTGGAGAGGCCTAATTGCAATTCTTGAGAAGAAAGACTTTTTGGTTAGCCTTCAGAACAGGCTTAATCAGAGATCTGATCTTACTATTGAGATTCTCTCGGAGTGTAATAAGACTCAACTAGAAATTTTTGTTGCCATAAAAATGGGTCATAGAAGCTTCTTATCTTTGGAAAACCACCTTCAAGCCACTGAATTGATTGAGATTTTTTCACTTAAAAGGTTTTGGAATATATGCTGTAAAAGGGCGCTACCTGTTATGAATTGTAAATGCAAAATTTATCCTAGAAATAAGGGATTCTGCAGCGAATGCATGTGTCAAGTATGTTTTAACTTCGATTATGCCAGTAATACATCCTGTTGGGTAGGCTGTGACGTATGTGCACACTTGTGCCATGTTGTTTGTGCTGTTTAGAGAAATCTTTTAAAGCCATGTCAAAGTATCAACGGGCCATCTGAAATGGATCATGCTAGTGAAATTTTTGGTTTTTCTAGAGGTTTACATGCATTGTCCAAAGGGATGGGGTGAGGAAACTAATAAAAGAGCTTGACTATGTTCAAAATTTTTTCTGTGGAAGTGAAGATTTTAAAGATAAGGAGCTGCATGCTATAACATACGGTTTGCACAACAAGCTCGAGAAAAAGAAGAACTTTCCTTCAGATGCCTATGATTTCATCTTTCATTTTCTAAAATACATGGATGGCTTGTCACTGTTTCTTTCATCCAATTTTCCTGCATCTATCACTCTTTTTTCTAAATCTTCCTTCAACATCATGGGTTCTTCAAATGAAAGAAAATGTATGATTACTATTGATCATCATCAAGTCGATGCCAAGGATCTCTCTAAGTATGATAAAATGATTGGCGATGAATGTTTATCCATAAAAGAAAGATTAGTTCCTCAAGGTAAAGAAAATATATGATAGTTTATAAAGCATTGTGAGGATCAAAGAAGCTGACACATAAATTTTCCATTTTTTTTTAAGTTTTATTTTTGTGAGCCTCAATTGTTAGCTCTATTAAGGACCTTTTTCATCAAACGCTATTATTTCTGTTATTTTGTTACTATGTTTCTTATGTTTGTCATTTAATTCCTTTTTCTAGGAAGTAAGTTGAATAGCTAAATACTGTAGCATTAATCATAAAACCATTGCAATAGTATAATTAACTGTTGATATAGATACAAACAACCGTTGCATAATTAATCATAAAACCGTTGCAATAGTATAATTAACTGTTGATATAGGTAAAAATAACTGTTGCATAAGACCCTATGGAAACAGCTTGTAAACCATTACTATAGAGTATATATGTTACAAAACAAACCATAGCATTAACGAAAAAACTGTTGCAATAGTATCAAGTGAGTTATTGCAATAGATATATAAACCGTTGCATTAGATATAAAAACCATTGCATCAAATTCTTTTGAAACAATTTATTTCGTTGCAATTGATGTCAAATAAAAGTTGCGGTAGTGATCATAAAAAACGTTGCTACAGTCATATATAGCAATAGTTTCATAAACTGTTGCAAAAACTGTAGTAGTAGAGCTATGGCCACGCGACCTGATGAAATGGTTTGTTAACCGTCGCAATACCTCTATAGCAATGGTTTCCTCATCTACTGCAACGGTTTTTCATGTGTTGCCATAAGCCCAATTTATGATAGTGCGAGTGAGTGGAACTTCATCTAGAGGGAAACTCTAATTCATATGCAATACTATCGACCCTCTTCAAGACTAAGTACGGGTGACATACCGGGGACTGAGCTTCCCCTTTTCCCCTAACTGCATCACTCCCTTCATGGGAGATACCTTCAATAACACCCAATTGCAAACCTCAAACTGTAACTCTCTACACAACACATACGCATGGAGCTATCCCAATACTAGAGTGGTAGTTATTATTATATGCAAACTCTATAAGAGGAAAATGATCAACCCAAACTACCATAGTCAATCATACAAGCTCGACGCATATCTTTCAATGGCTGAATTGTCCTTTTCGCTTGCCCATCTGACCGTGGGTGGAAAACAGTACTAAGGCTCACCTTGGTCCACAAACCTCTCTGAAATAAGCGCCAAAATTGAAATGAGAATTGAGCACTATGATTTAACATTATGGAAACAGGATCCCCATGCACTTCGCAATTTCCTCAATGAATAATTTTGCATATTCCTCTACCGAAAATTTAGTCCTCACTGGCAAGAAGTGAGCAGACTTAGTCATCCTATCCATGATGACCCAAATCGAATCAAACTAATTTTGAGACCGAGGAAGTCTGGTAACTAAATCCATATTAATCACTTCCCACTTCTATACGAGCAGCTTAGTTTCTTGATATAACACTTCGGGCCACAAATGCTCAACCTTCACTTGTTGTCACATCATGTATTTAGCCACAAAACAATACACATCTTTCTTTATATTGTTCCACTAATAGATCTCCTTAATATCATGATATATCTTCATCAAACCAGGATGAATGACGTAACTCTAATCATAGTATCATCTAAGATCCTCTCTCGCAACCCATCTACATTGAGAACACATAACCTCCATTGGTACCGCAAGGTACCATTACCACTACCTTGAAGGCTATTATTTTCTGCCCACTTACATCCCCCCTGATTTGCATCAAGATAGGATCTAATACTTGTTTGTGTTTTACCTCAAAACAAAGAGATGACCTTGCCACCTCTTGAATAAACACACCACCATCTTCAGAGTCCAAGAGGCGATTCCCACTTGTCCTCATCCACACAAGCTATACTTCCCATGGATAACCTACTAAGAGCATCAATAACTATATTAGCTTTATATGGATGGTAATGTAGACTTATGTTATAGTCTTTCAGCAATTCAAGCCACCTCATTTATCTGAGATTCAACTCCTTCTGTGTGAACATATATTATAGAATCTTATGATCAAAAAAGATATCTGCATGCACTTGATACAAATAGTGATGCCAGATTTTCAATGCAAATACTACAACTAATAACTCCAAGTCGGATAATCTTCTCATGCACCGTCAACTATCTAGAGGCATAAGCTACCACCTTTCCATGAAGCATCAAAATACAAATAAGCCCCACACGGGATGCATCACTATAGACCACAAAACCATCAGTGCCTTCAGGAAATGTCAAGAAAGGAGCTAAAGTTAGCTTATCTTTCAACTTCTTGAAACTACCCTCACAAGCATCAAACCACAAGAACTTTACCTTCTTCTGAGTTAACTTAGTCAATAGGGTAGCTACATAAAACAAACTTTCCAAAAATCTCCTGTAGTAACCGGCTAAACCCAGGAAGCTCCCGATATCAGTTGGAGTCATGGGTCTAGTCTACTTCTTAACCATTGTAACTTTCTATAGATCCACCATGATCCCTTTACTAGATACTGCATGACCCAAAAAGTGACAACGTTTAACTAGAATTCACATTCCAAAAATTTGGCATATAATTGTTGATCCTTTAGGGTCTACAACACAATTCGAAGGTGATCAACATGGTTCGCTTCACTCTTAGAGTACACCAAAATATCATCTATAAATACAATGATGAAAAAATCCAAAAATTGATGAAAGACTCTATTCATCAAGTCCATGAATGCCTCCAGGGCATTATTAAGCACAAAAGACATAACCAGGAACTCGAAATGTCCATATCGGGTATGGAAGGCAGTCTTAGGGATATCCACCTCCCTAATCTTTAACTGATAATACCCAAATTAAAGATCTATCTTGGAGAAAAACTTAGCATCCTAAAGCTGATCAAATAAATAATTTATCCTTGAAAGAGAATGCTTATTCTTTACCATCACTTTATTCAATTACCGGTAATCAATACACATCCAAAAGAAACCATCTTTCTTACGCATGAACAATATTAATGCACCCCATGAGTATATACTAGGATGAATGAAACCCTTATATAAAAGATCCTTTAGTTTCTCCTTAAGCTCCTTAAACTCCATTGGAGCCATTTTATATGGAGGAATAGAGATAGGATGATTTTTTGAAAAAAGATCAATCCTAAAATCAATCTCTCTATCAGGTGAGACATTAGGAAAATTATTAGGGAAGACCTTAGGAAATTCATTTACCATGGGAGCAGAATGTAAAGAAGGTCCCTCCAAGTTAGGATATTTAAACCGGACCAAATGATAGAGAAAACCCTTGGAAATTAATTTTTGGTCTCTAAGATATGATATGAACCTACCTTTAGGCACTAAAGAGACCTTTCCCACTAAATAACTGACTCAGTGCACGTGGATATATTTTTTAAGCATAAGAGTCTGCAATATGTGTTCACTAGGAAGAAGATAAATCTCAGGCAGATGAAATGGTTGGAGCTTCTCAAGGACCATGATATGAGCCCTCACTACTACCTAGGTAAAGCTAACATAATTGCTAATGCTCTTAGTAGGTTATCCATGGGGAGTTTGGCTCATGTGGAAAATTATAAGCGGGAATTGGTGAAGGATATTCATCGATTGGCTAATCTTGGAGTGAATTTTCTAGACTCCAAGGATAGTGGTATGTTGGTACAGTAAGTGGTTCGGTAATTTCTTAGTGCAGAAATTAAGGAGAAGCAAATGCTAGATACTATCTTGATAAAAATCAAGAGTGATATAAGTGGGTAAAAGGTGATGGTCTTTGATATCAGTGGTGATGGTACCTTGAGGTACCAAGGGAGGTTATGCGTTCCAGATGTAGATGGGTTGCGTGAAAGGGTATTGGTTGATGTGCATGAATCGCGCTATGTTGTTCATCCTGGTTTGACTAAAATATATCATGATCTCAAGGAGGTGTATTAGTGAAATGGTATGAAAAAAGATGTGGCTGATTTTGTGTCCAAATGCATGGTATGCCAATGAGTCAAAGTTGAGCACATGAGGCTTGGTGGGCTGTATCAGGAAATTAAGTTACCCGAATAGAAATGAGATGTGATCAACATGGATTTTGTTACTAGTCTTTCTTGGTCTAGAAATTAATTTGATTTGTTTTGGGTCATCGTGGATAGGATGGAAAAGTCTTCCTACTTCTTGACGGTGCGGACTACCTTTTTGGTGGAGGATTATGCGAAGGGTTACCTATAGAAGGTTGTGAAACTTTATGGGGTACCTATTTTGATTATCTCTGATTGTGGTATGTAATTTTCTTCTCACTTCTGGTAGTCTTTTTAGAAGGGATTGGGTACTAAGGTGAGTCTGAGTACTGCTTTTCATTCTCAGATGGATGGGCAAGCGGAAAGGACTATTCAGACATTGGAGGATATGCTTTGGGCATGTGTGATTTACTATGGTGGTAGTTTGGTTGAGCATCTACCTTTGGTAGAGTTTTCTTACAACATTAGCTATCATTCTAGTATTAGTATGGCCCCGTTTGAGGCATTATATGGTAGAAGATGTAGATCTCCTATTGGCTGGTTTGAGCTTAGTTTGGTAGATAAGTTTGGTATAAATTTGGGTCATCAGGCTATGAAAAAAGTGAAGGTTATTCGAGATAGGCTTAAGGCTGCTCAAAGTCACCAAAAGTCCTATGCAAATATAAGGCGTAATGACTTGGAGTATGAGGTTAGGATAAGGTGTTCCTAAATGTATCTGCCATGAAAGGAGTAATGCGGTTTGGAAAGAAGGGAAAACTCAATGTTTATTGGTCCTTTTATGGTTTTGCGGAGGGTTGGTAATGTTACTTATGAATTGGAGTTGCCTTCTAGTTTGAGCTCTATTAATCTCGAATTTCATGTCTCCATGTTGAGAAAGTGTCTTGGTGATCCTTCTTCGGTTGTTCCTTTAGAAGAGTTGGGTATCTCAAATTTTTTATCTTATGAAGAGGCCCCGATTGAGATACTGGATCAGCTGGTTCAATGGTTACGGACCAAGGATGTTTCTTTGGTTAAGATTCTATGACGGAACCACAAAGTGGAAGAGGCTACATGGGAAACGGAGGAGGATATAAAGTCCAAGTATCCGCATCTGTTTTCTGCTCCTGGGATTTGTGTGGAAGGTATGTGTTCTTGAATACATCTTTATTTTTTGAGTTTGTTAAAGGAAGATTAATATCTTTTCATATTTATTTTCTAACTTGGTTAAGGGTTGGATTGATATTTGATAATGTAAATTAATCTTGCTTGTGGTTACCCTACCTTGTCCATCATTCAGGGACAAATGTTCCTAGTGAGGGAGACTTAAACACCCTAGGTTTCTGGCCCTTTGAAAATTTCCCTGATTTTTGGTCTCTGGACAAGATACAACTAGGGGAAATGACTCGTACGCTGGAATACGAGTGGTATAGGTTAGTCGTATGCTGACCAGTGTTGGTTGATAGGTTGGATTTAGGTTTTGTAATGGGTACAACTTTGGTGGTATGAGTCGTATTAGTGGATACGGGTTGTTTGGTTACTTTATTTAAAAATAGACTTGGTAGAATAAGTTGGATCTGAGTACGAGTGGCTCACCATGAGCCTTAAGATAGGGTACGAGTCATACCATGGACTTATATGGTAGGAAATGTTCAATCCGCTTTAGATTCTATTCTGCCAGGGGTACGGATCATGGGTACTAGTAGTATACTTGGATACGATATGGTTTTGGGTGAGTTGTACCTTGGAAAGTGTTGGGTTCAAGGGAGATGGCCTTGGGTATGAGTGGTGGGTACTCGTATTGAAGGGTACGACTGGTCTGGATAGTCGTACCCACCTGAGAGGTTTTTTGGGAGTTTATGTGAGGGCAATTTGGATATTTCCCCACATAACCTATAAGGCCCCATGACTTATATTCTAATTGGGAGGTTATTTTCTCTATTATTCTATTCATTAACACTTAGAAACTTCTCTTAAACACTCTACAATTCTCTCTAAGGCTTTTGTGTAAAGTAAGGCTAGGGTTTCATCTTAAGTATTAATTTGGTGCTTGTGTTGGTGATTTCTCTCCATAATCTTCTTGATTTAAGGCATGTTCTCTTCCCTCATTGTTAGTTCAACCTAAAAGCATGATTTTATACCATGTTTTCATGGTTTGATTATTGAATGGTTTTGGGTTTTCAAATATAATATGGGGGTTTTGGTTATAAATGCTTGGTTATAGTTTTCCCATGTTTAAATTATTCTTTTATATGCTTTAATGGTGGTTTTGGATAATTGGTTTCATGGGAATGGTTATTTTATAATTGGCTTTAGTTTTGGAAATACTATGTCCCCAATATATTTGAAGAAATGCCTATGAGAATGTTTTCACTACATCATTGGATTTTAATGGAACTTATTCATGGTTTAAACTTGGTAATTAAATCCTAAATGGTTAAATGATTTGGAATGGTTAAAATGGAATGTTTTTGGGTTTAACAAACATTCTTGTGGGGTACAATGAAATCCCCCAAGTAATCATAATAATGGAACACTTGTGGGGTACCTAGGACTCCCCTAAGTTAATTGGATAATGTGATCTATGGGTACATGGGAATCCCTTGATCTCAAAAAGGTTTGGGTAAGGACAATACTTGCAAGCTATTATCGGTATGACGATACCACTATGTATAGCCTCAGTTAATAATAATGGTTTGGTTGGTTGAAAATGGTTTTAATTAGGCAATGATGGCGGGTGTGATAGCTAACAGTGAAGGTGGGAGTTCAATTAATGAACATTGGAGACTCATGTTTGCCGACATGAGGGGTAGGTCATGGCAACCTTATATGACACTATGAGGTACATGGAATTCCTCTAAGTACACTGTACTTATGTATCATGGAGGGTACGGGTACTTGGGAATTCCCTACTCTAATGGTATCTCCGGTTCGTGTGGCTACATGTACCGGGCCCATTCAGGGGGTTACACTGGACCTACATAGCTCGTGGGTGGTTAAGGATGGTTAAGCTACACATACCCAGGTTAATGGTTCAAATGCATGCTAAACCCGGTTTTCTTTCTCGACATAGTTATATATGTATATGTATGATTTGTATGCATATGGTTGGTTTACTATGGATTGATATGGGCGGAATCAGTATTGGTATCAGCCTTGTCATTAACATTAGTACTGAGGTTGATACCGTAGGACTAAATTTCTCATTGTTCCATTCTCTTTTATTTTGGGATTATATATATAATTATTATGGAACTCATATGGTTATGGTTTCGTTGCTTTGGCAATTGGTTGGGTTCGGACGGGTGGACTCGGTTGGGTCAGTCTCTATTATAGACCTATCCTAGAGTTTGTAATTTGGACAATGATGCTATCTTGTTATATGTTTGAAATTCATCCAACTCAGGACAAGATGATGGAGGTTGGGTTGGGTAATGGGGATGGTCTCCGGTCCTGGTCGGACTTGGGACGTCCATTACGACAAGGCTTCAGGTCAGGTCGGGTCACATGAGTACCAATTGAATTAACTTTTCTTAGTATGGTAGTTACGAAAATTGTGAGAAATATCAACATAACCCCAATCCTCTATCATTAGCTGATCCTCTTTTGTCCACAAAAACTTGAAAGTTCAGGTATTTTATAAATTCAGTTGAATTGCTTTTTTATATATGGGAAAAAAACATAGCACACCAAATATTAAAATATCATTAGATGAAGAGATAAAGAGTTGAATACTCTTAAAAAAGAATTTCTTATAGAAAATTGATGATTAGTATTTTCATAAAAAAGAATTTCTTGCTTACGTCTTTTATCTCAAAAGCCTCCAATCTTAGCATTTATTAACCTGAAAAAAATAATTAATGAGAGAGATCACACAACTAAATGACAGAGGAAAAAGTAGATAGATCACACAACTAAATGAAAGAGGAAAAAAGAGAGAGAGATAGAGAGAGATACCAAATGAAAAGAATGACTAAATCTACTATAGAAATAGTCTTTCAAGATTTTGTGTTAATGAGACGAGGATAGAAAAAAGAAACTTTTTGAATGGAACAAAGATATCAACGAGGTCATATATACAAACATAATTCTAACTTATGTAACTAACTAATTAATAATAACAAAAATGATTTTGATCTGCAGATAATTAGGTCTTATTATATGTCTTTGGTTATATATCTTTGAGGTATCAAAGCTTTATTTCTTACCTTCAAATTAATAATCCTTTATTGATACATAAATAGCTCTAGTGATTATCATAAATAATCATTTGTAACTGATGCAAAGTTTTTAATATTAAGAATTTAACTTAATAAGCAAGTAAATACACAAAATAGAGGAAAAATTACAACATAGAACAAAAAAACAAAGAAAAAAAATGCCAAAAAAAGGATAAAGATAAATACATTTCCTAACTTTAGATACATGCCACATCAACATGTCCATAATATTATATATATAGAGAGAGAGATAGATAGATAGATAGAGATAGAGATAGAGAGAGAAAACTCACATACAGAGCATCATATGTTTTAATTTTAAAGACTATTGTCGGTGACTAATATGCTAGAGTCTCTTAGTTTTCACTTTTCTTTTAAAATTTGTGATTGAAAGCCTGTAAAGTATTGACAAATTAAGGTTTAAGTCATCGATAGACCCTTAAATTTGTTTGCAAAATTCACTTAGACACCTCAACTCGACCTTTTACACATTGAACACTACTACTGGCTTTGTAATCATTGAACATCTTTACTTCTTTAAATTTGAACCATTTAAACACATTTTTAACAATCAACTATAATGGTAAAGTGTGTATAATACAATTTAGGTGACGTGGTAAAACGACAAATTAAATGATATCATTTGGCATATGAATCCAAAAAGATATTTATATTTATATTTATATATATATATATATATATATATATATATATCAGGGATATTGAAACGGAGAGGGAATCACCTCTTTGGTAATTTCCCGCATAATAATACTGCAGGGAGACTGCATACATGCACTGTAATTCTCTTCAATTTTATATTTTTTCTCACACATCAATTCATATTTATTGTTATTTTCTTCTTCTTCTTGTGTTGTTGGTTCTTTGCAGCTTGAATTCTTTAATAATTTCATAGAAAGTAATTTTAGATTCATATTAAATTTGTCGAAAAAGTGAAGTTTCTTCGGAATTTTTTTGACCCAATTTGATCTTTATTTTTCTGCTGAGATTCTATTTTAAATTTTTAATGTTAAGTCTTGGTCAGTCAATTCTCTTTATTTTTTCTGTTTGCGGCTTTTTCTGCGAAGATAGCGACAACAACGATGTTGATGGAGATTGAATGATGGTATGAAGAAATAATGAAGGAGAACACTGGAAAGGGGAGTCGTGGAGGAATTTAGCCAGTGAGGAAATCTCTGCAATAACGTGGGAGAAGTTGGGAAAGACATTGAAAAAGATTTTTTTAAAAAATTATATATACATATTTAAATTTTGGGGTTTTTAATATTGACATGTCATATTTTGATTGGTTTGTAAATAATTTTTTTGGCTTCACGCGTGTCTTAGACTTGTATTATACTTATAGTGCAGTGTCAACAAAAAATGTTCAATCGTTACATGTTTGATTACTTGAAGTGTTCAATAGATACAAAGGTTAGTTGAGGGGTCCAAGTAAAATTTCGAAATAGGTTTAATGGTCTATCGATGAATAAAGCTTAAAATTGATTATAAACACTCCGATTCAATAATTCTTGTCAGAACTTAGTTAGAGGTGGAAGCAAATATTTGACAAATATGATAACTATTCTACATGATCATATCTCTTGAGTTTATAAAGTATGACCCTATTATAATGCGCAAAAGTCAAACTAACCCATCTGAGCTCATGCAGGGGTGGCTTAAGGGTAAGATTAGTAAAGTGTTTACTTTAGGCCTCCAAAACTTTGAGGCCTCAAAAATTTTAAGGGAAAGGACACTGTATGACATTTTTTAAAACAAATGGCTCAAATTTGTCTTTTAGACAAGTTAGACCACTTGACTCATTTAAATTTCACTTATTGGACGTGTTTTTTTATATGACCCAATTTGGACGCTTTATTCAGTTTTTTTAAAATTAGTTTTAGCTACTTTTTTGGGGCAAAAAACATCTGCTTTTTTTTTTTAATAATTAAATACAGTTGTCTAGACATTGTGTAATTATTCTATAAAATACATATCTATATAAAAATATATAAAGATTGTATAGAATGTGTATAGAAATCACATAGTTATTGTATAAAATATATCTAAATAATAATTGTAGCTAAATTTTATATAAAATTTATATAGAACTATATAATTATTGTATGGAATATATATATATATATATATATATATATATATATATAATAAATGCAGCTAAAGGTTGTATAAAATTTGTATAAAAATTATATAATTATTGTATACAGTATGTATCTAAATAATTGCAGTTAATGGTTGTGTATAGGAATTATATAATATTGCATAGAATATGTGTTTCATATAAAATGTGTGTAAAAATTATATAATTATTACATAGAATATGTTTTTTCTTTACTTTGTGTTTATTTGGATCAGAGATAGATTTTGCATCTAGATTCAGATGTTGTACTTAGATGCTTTTATATTTGTGACACTAGTCTTGGAAAGTTTATGACATTCCTCCAGTTTTTCATTATTATTATATATATGGCTTAACTTCGTTCTAGGAGTCTTGTTTGTCTTACTTCCTTGATTATCTCATTTTTTTCTTAATGGGTGATTGACTTACTTATCAAGGCTAAGTGTCATCATGACCCTCGAGCTTTGGTTCGTGACATTAAGGGTATGTAATAAGATATTTGGATACATGATGGATGTAAACTACTCCATCTGTTTAAAAAAAGTGACTTATTTTGACTTGGTTTTGTGGCTTATTTTGACATGGCATGGAGTTTAAGAAAATAAAGAAAAATATTGAATCTTGTGGTCTTAAATTAAAGTTATGTCAAATGTACCAAAATATTCTTTAATCTTGTCCATGCCACGTGAAAAATTAGATTTAAAATATTTTCAAAAAAGAAAAAGATCATTCTTTTTGAAATGGAGGCAGTATATATCAATCCTTTTATTAAGAGAAATGCATAACGATAATATTAAAGTTGTCTCAAATTTTCAAAAAGATACTATAAGTTTGTGTTGTTCTTATTACCCTACTAAATAATTTTGAAATGATATTATTACCTCCTTTTTTGACCACCTGGCATAGGGAGAGAATTCACTCACTTAAAAGAGCATGAAATTTTCAACAAAAAAAATGATTCAATCTTTTATTTGTATAATTTTTTATTTATAAATATATATTTTTTTTAATTCTTTGCTTCTATTCTTTCCTCTTCATGACCCAATTTCCATCCTCGTTAGACCCCCACTATTTTTAACTCCACAGACCTTCTATATTTGGTTCAACACATTTCTTGAACTTCAAAATATTTTCTGACAATTCGAATAATTTTATAAAATTCATTAGATTTTAAAATCAATGAAAGTGGAATGTAGCTTTATTATTTCAATCTCCACCCATATAAATCATAAGGAACTCATTGATTCTTTTATTTCATTTTTAAAATATGCTCAAATAATATGAATATGAGATAAATCCATTGATGATATCTCCAATCTTTAAATTTACCTAGAAGAAAATTAATTTTTGCTATCAAAAAGTTTAGATACCACTATGAAAAAACATAAACCACTATTTTAACGTCATTGAGAGCAGAGGAAGTTATCAAAAAGAAGACGACGAAGAATGAAAAAGGTATTGCAAGAGGGACACTAGACCTGAACATAGATTCGTATCTTAAAAAAAAAGAGTTCATGGAGAAGAAGAAGGTGTGTGTGTGGGTGGAGGAAGTTAATTATGAAGTCAAAAAATAAAAGGAACAAGAAGAAAAATTTAGTTTTAAAAAATAAAAAATATTTTTAAATTAACACATGCCAAGTAAGGATTGATGTTTAATTAATACTTTCTTTTTAAAATTAGAGTTGATAAAAAAGGAGGTAATAATATCAATCCAAAGATATTTAGGGGGATCTGAACAATGATAATGATGTCTTTATACATTTTCTTTTTTATTAATGAATGTTTACCTTAGGAACTCATATACAAGAACGCCTTGAACATTGAATGTTTACCTTAGGAACTCATATACAAGCACGACTTGAACATTGAACCCATCGGTTACGCGCCACAAAATTAATCTTGACACTTTATATGTTTAACTTCCTAAATTAACATTCTCATTGTCCATTTCATAATCTTTTAATAGGTAAGTGAAGGTTTCCCCTTGAATAATGTACTTAAAAATGATGTAATAATCTTTGCTACAAGGTGGGAAGTAATCTATGCTAGTTAAGAGCCTAATGACGTAGTTAAAACATCTCAAAGTTATTAATGATGCCACATGAGGAAGGTTGTAGGCCAGATTGTGAATATGTCATAAAAGTACTAGTGTCATCCAACCACTACAATGAAATAGCACCGATTGCAAGAGTATAGCACTTTCCAGCCTCTATGACTGTAATACCTCATGTTTTGAAATTACTGTACAACATCTGACTCATGTCTTTGAGTCATATGGACATCATACGAGTCGTATGTTCAACTTGTACCCATAACAATGGGTGATGTGTGATATTTTATTTAAGGTATGACTTAAACCTTGTAAGTCATTTGGTGATTATACGAGTCATACATGGTAAGTAGTAACCAAGTCAATGTGAGGTGAGATGAGTTATATCCAACCTACGAAAGGAAGAGTGCTAGTCATATAACTTGTTATGAGTCGTAAGTTACTGCTTGTATCCTAATCAATGAAGGATCCAAGAATTCAGCCTCATGTTTTGATAGCTTTAAAAGTTACTTAGACATATATTAAGTCCTCAAATAGCTCCTAGCTCATCAACAAGTCGAAACATCCCTTAACGATTAAGTTCATGTGAAGAATATAACTATAGTAATATTCAAATGAACATAACTTATATTCTATTAAGAATTTCTGAGATCAAGACCAACTAACAAATATATAATTGATTTAGCTTTTCAATGATACCAATTTTGACTTAATTCGATATTGGGGTGAAAAGTTATGGCCAAATTACTGAAACACTGTCAAAGTTGCCAACAGTGAATGACTCTTGATGAAGACTTGTACACAGAACATACGAGTCATCAGGAGGTGTCGCACCCACAATAGTAGGGTTCAAAATTTGGGTTCCTGGTGATGATTCAAGGTACGACCCGTATCTAGAACATACGAGTCATACCCAAACACGACGGGATGGCTCCCAAATGATTTTCAGAAGGTTAATAAGGTTTTTTTGGTCTTTTCTCCCCTTATAACTCCCAACCCATGACATTTAACCGCAAGGGTCATTACTTTTTCTCTCTTTTTCATCAATTAAACAACACAAAATCCCTATTTCCATTCTCAAGAACAAGATTAGGGTTTCTTTTCTTGATCATCTCCCAAGTCTCAAATGTCAAGTTTAATTCACCAAGCCAAGAATTTTAAGGTATGTGGGGTATTCATCAATGGGTCCCTTTCACCCATTGAGACCAAAAACCCTATTTTAACTTAAGATTATAAATCTTATCCTACTTAGTGAACTCATTCATGAATCTCATTAAATTAATTCGTGAAGTTCTTGATAAATCAATTACAAGTCATGTTTACAAGTGTTTCCAAGTAAATTAAGCTATTTCATATTTTGAGTTGCAAGTTTCCATGTCATATTCCATTGATTTCATGTTGAAAATCCCTAAATTGTGAATTTCGTCATATAATCATGTTGTTTTCTCATGTTTAATACATTTCCATATTCAAGTTCATGCTTCTCACTTATTTGGGGAAATGTTTATGTTTGGGTCTTTAAACCATGATTCGATACTATAATTTTAAGCTTTGATATCATATTTTATGATCATTTAGTGCTAGAGAGTTATGAACACTTGATACCTATGTGTTTTACATGATTTTAAATTTTTAAGTAATAAGTCAGTTAAATCATGAATCTTATCATTATACTCAAATATTTATGATCATGATGAGCATAATCAGAAATAATGTTCAGTTGAATTTAGTTTAGTTCATTACCAGTGTTAGTTCAATTGAGAGTAGGATTTAGCATCGAACGAACCCAGGGATGGGGGCTCACCTGCCAGTAGAGGGTGTGATCTCTAGTAGCAATCCCTGAGTTTCAGAACTACGTAGCCAGCGTATGTTTAAGATATCTTCCTACTAGTTGAGGGTTTACACAGATCTCATGAGAGCATCTTCTAGTAAAGGGTGGCTCCTTAGTCCTTCAGGACACCAGTTTAGTGGATCCACACAACTAGTATTAGTGTCCATGGCATGGTACGAACACCCTTCTAACTGGGGTTATAGGTTGGACCCCAATTAGCTCAAATTTTGGTTAAATGATACCTCCCACAGTTTCAGTCAGTAATCAGTGTATCCCAGCTTAGGTTTGCCTGACCGAGTGTACAGATTTCCAGCTGTTCAATTATATAGAATTCAGTCTTTTAGATTATAAATCATCTCAGAAACATATTTATGCTTAGTCTTGCATTCTCAGATATTACATATTCATGCATTCATGCTCAGTTATCTCATGCATTTCAGTCAGTCCTATCTCACATAACAGTACATTCAAAGTACTGATTGCATACTTTTTCTTTATACTATATTGTCTTGTAACATAGGTTCAGACGCTCAGTTTCCCGACCATTCTTATATTGCTCAGCATTACTCAATAGCAGTACTAGTGAGTCCTCTTCCATCAAGGAAATAATGTGCTTTTATAGTTATTTCAGTATTTCTTTATGTTCAGTCCGTCGGAGTTAGTTGGGGGTTTGTCCTATTAACTCCTCGTGATGTTTAGAGGATTTTAGATAGACAGTCAGTCAGTCAGTCAGTTTTCATTAATATCAGTTATTTCAGACAGATAGTATAGTTCCAATGGTTATCAGATATTTCAGACAGGTCATTTATGTATATATATATATTTTGGTATTTCAGCTGATAATATCTTATTAGCTTACCTTCTACTCATGTTGTATTATTATCATTTTTCTCAGTGCTCATAGCAGGCGCCAACTCATGGGTTAGCTCATGGTTACTTGTGGTCGTAAGCATCGTTGTTGCGACTAGGGGGTAGCGTCAGGTCATGACAAAACTTGGCATCAGAGCCTAAGGTTTTAAAGTGTCCTAGGGGTGTTCAAAATTTGCGTTGAGTAGAGTCTTGTGAATGGATATAAAGCGCGCCACACTTATGGACAAGAGGCCACGAGATATTTTTAGGAAAGTTTCCCTATTTTCCATATTCATGTCGTGTGAAAGAGCATGAGCTCTATTGAATTCCTTTTCTAACTCATCCTTCATTTTGTTTACAGACAATGCCTCCAAAAATAAATAATAGAAGAAGGAATAGGAATCAACCCGCACCATCAACTATTTAGGAGAATCCCCTGAACGACCATGTCTCTCACGCCAAATTTAGGGCCACTTTTGCGACCTTGGCTTATTTTGTATCTTCTTAAAACAACCAATAGGTTGTTACCCTAACTAATGCAGTGGAAAATATAGCTGCAGTTAGGATTTAGGATATCGCTTGGATGAACCTCCCTTTGTTTTCTGGGTTCAAGTCTGAAGAGGATCTGCAGAAATTTTTGGACATGGTGCAGAAAGTGACAGATATCATGGGAGTCACTTCGAGTAGCTCACACATGGTTTAAGTAGTGGAAGAAAGACTGAGGTATTGAGGTAGGGACTATAGAGTAGGAAGAGTGAGAGGAGTTTATCAACTTGAAGCAGGGTAGTATGAGCATGAAGGAGTACTCACTCAAGTTTACTTAGTTGGCGAGGTATGCTCCAACAATGGTGGCCAACTCTAGGTCTAAGATAAGTAAGTTTGTGTTTGGTGTATCTGATAGTGTAGTTAAGGAGTATAAGACTGCCTTGTTGATTAAGGAAATGGACCTATCTAGACTCATGGTTCATGTTCAGTAGATCAAAGAGGAGAAACATAAGAAGAATGAGAGAGATAATAAGAGGGCCAGAATAGGTAGTTTCAACTTTTCTCAGCCAAGGTTAGAAGGTGGTAACCTTTCTTAGTTCCAGCAGAAATTTTTAGCCCTAGCTCTATCTTCAATTAGTGCGCCAGTTCCTAAGTTCAGGCAAAATAATTGGGATAGAGCGTCAATCTCTAAGTCCTAGGGTAGTGTAAATAGTGGTCGTACAAAATTTCTCTGTAAGAAATATGGTAGGAATCACTAGGGTGAGTGTAGAACTAGTAGTGATATGTTTTTGGGATGTGGCAAGTCAGGCTATAGGGTTATGGATTACTCGAGGGTTGGTCAGCAGGGTCAGTCCAATCGTTCTTTAGCTCCAGCTAGTCTCCCGACTCAGTAGGGTGCCACTTCTAGTGCAACCAGTAGAAAGCGCCAGATTAGATCGTATGCTCTCCAGACTCAGCAGGATTAGAAAAGTTCTCCTGATGTTATTACGGGTATGTAGGTCTTTCATCTTCATGTTTAGGTTTTATTAGACCCTGGAGCTTTACTTTCTTTTGTGACTCCCTATATAGCCATCAACTTTGGTGTCAGTCCCAAAATGTTAGTAGAGCCTTTCTTAGCGTCTACCTCCATGGGTAACTCTATTATATCCAAACGGGTAAGCAGAATTACCTGGTCACACTAGCTCAGAAAATTACTTCAGTTGATCTTATGAAACTAGAGATGACTGATTTTGATGTCATTCTTAGCATGGATTGGATCCACTAATGCTATGCCTCAGTTGATAGTAGAAATAGAGTCGTTTAGTTTTGATTTCCTGATAAACCAGTCATTGTATAGAGGGGTAGTACTTCAGTACCTAATTGTCAGTTTATTTCCTATCTTGGATCAAGAAAGATGATATCCAAGGGGTATATTTACCATTCGCCTAAGTTAAGGACTGCAGTTCTAAAACTCCGAGTCTTGAGTCAGTTCCAGTAGTAAATGAATTTTTAGATGTGTTCCCTAAAAATCTTTTCAGAGTTCCTCCCGAAAGAAAAATTGTCTTCGGAATAGATCTCTTTCCAGACACCCAACCAATCTATATTCCACCCTGTAGAATGGCTCCAGATGAGCTTAAGGAATTGAAGGAACAACTAAAAGGTATCTTAGATAAGGGTTTCATCTGGCCTAGTATTTCTCCATGGGGCGCTCTAGTCTTTTTTGTGCATAAGAAAGACGGTTCTGTCAGAATGTGCATCGACTACCGCTAGTTAAATAAAGTCACAATCAATAATAAGTATCCACTCCCTAGAATTGATGACTTGTTCGACCAGCATAAGGGTGCCAGTTATTTCTCTAAGATAGACCTTAGATCTGGCTATCATCAGCTCAGAGTTAGAGAATATGACATTCCGAAGACAACCTTTAGAACTTGATATGGTCATTTTAAAATCCTAGTTATGTCTTTTGGACTAAAAAATGCCCCTACAACTTTTATGGGCTTGATGAATAGGGTGTTCAAGCAGTACTTGGACATGTTTGTCATAGTTTTCATTGATGACATCCTCGTCTATTCCTTTTATGAGAATGATAATGCGAATCATCTGAGGGTTGTTTTGCAGACCCTTAGAGATCATCAGTTATTCGCTAAGTTTAGTAAGTGTAAATTTTGGTTAAGATTAGTATCTTTCCTTAGCCATATAATTTTTGGTGATGGAATCCAAGTTAACCCTCAAAAGATCGAAGAAGTAAAAAACTGGCCTAGACATATCTCTCCATCAGATATCAGGAGTTTCTTAGGTTTGGCTAGCTATTACAGACGGTTTGTTGAAGGGTTTTCTTCTATTAATTACCCCATGTCTCAATTGACTCAGAAGAAGATCAATTTTCAGTGGTCAGATTCATGCGAGAAGAGTTTTCAGGAGTTTAAGACTCGACTCACTTTTGCCCCAGTCTTGACCTTTTCAGATGGTTTAGATGGATTTGTAGTTTACTATGATTCTTTCAGAGTTGGTCTTGGCTGTGTGTTAATGTAGAGAGGTAAGGTTATAGACAATGCCTCTAGGTAGCTTAAACCCCATTAGAAGAATTATCCAATCTATAATCTTAAATTGGCAGCTGTTGTCTTCACCTTACAGATTTAGAGGCACTATCTTTATGGGGTTCATATTAATGTGTTCACAGATCACAAGATTTTACAGTACCTTTTCACTTAGAAAGACCTAAATCTTTGCCAGAGAAGATGGCTTGAGTTGTTAAAAGTTTATGATATGAGTGTGTTTTATCATCCGGGCAAGGACAATGTAGTGGTAGATACCCTTAGTAGGTTGTCTATGGGTAGTGTTGCTTATGTTTAGAGAGATAATAATAAGTTAATCTGTGAGGTTCATCATCTTGCTATATTAGGTGTTTGGTTAGTTAATTTAGTTGAAACTAGTATATGGGTTTAGAATGGTTCAGAATCTTCATTGGTTGCTAAAGTAAAACAAAAGCAAGACATGGATCCTAATTTGGTCAAGTTGAAAGTGGTATTTAGAGGTCAAAAGGTGAAGTCTTTCTTCCAAGGGGGAGATGGTGTGCTTCAGTGTCAGGGCAGACTATGTGTTCCGTATATTAATGGTCTGAGATAGCAAATATTAGCTAAGGCACATGGTGCACAATACTCTATCCATCCAGGATCTACTAAGATATATCATGATTTGCAAAAAATATATTGGTGGAGTGAAATGAAGAAGGATATTGCAAAGCTTATGGCTAAGTATTCAAATTGTCAACAGGTTAAGGTTGAACCCCAAAGGCCTAGTGGTATGATTTAGGAGTTTATCATCCCCACTTGGAAGCGGGAGGTGGTGAATATGGATTTTATGACAAGGTTTCCTCGTACGCGTAATCAACATGATTCAATTTGGGTTATTGTTGACAGAATAACCAAGTCAGCCCATTTCATACAAGTTCATACTTCGTACTCATCTGATGATTATGCTAGGCTTTATCTTAGGGAGTTGGTGAAATTGCATGGGGTCCCATTGTATATCATTTTAGATAGAGGTACTCTGTTTACCTCTTACTTTTGGAAGGCTTTCCAGAAGGGTCCCGATACCCAAATCACCTTAATACAGTTATCCATCCCCAAATAAGCGATCAGATAGATAGGACCATTCAGACCTTAGAGGACATATTGAGGGTTGTGTTATTGAGTTTAAGGGTAGTTGGTATGACCACTTACCTTTGATTGAGTTTGCCTACAACAATAGCTATCACTACGGTATTCAAATAGCTCATTTTAAAGCTCTACATGGAAGGAGATGTACTTCTCCTATTGGTTTGTTTGAAGTAGGTAAGGCTGCTTTGATAGGGACGAATTCAACATTTGAGGCGATGGGGAAAATTCACTTAATTCGAGAGAGGTTGAAGACAACCCAAAGTCATCAAAAATCTTATGCAGATGTGAGTAGAAAAGAACTTGAGTTTGATGTTGGGGACTTGGTTTATTTAAAGATTTCGCCCATGAAAGGAGTGAAGAGATTTGGGAAGAAAGGGAAACTCAGTCCTCGCTATGTTGGACCATATAGAATCTTGAGCCATTTTGGGAAGGTAACTTATGAGTTAGAGTTGCCTGCAGATTTAACATCTGTGCATTCGGTATTTCATGTCTCAATGGGTATTAATCAATGGGTCCCTTTCACCCATTGAGACAAAAGATCCTATTTTAACTTAAGAGTATAAATCTTATCCTACTTTATGAAATCATTCATGAATCTCATTAAATTAATCTATGAAGTTCTTGCTAAATCAATTACAATCCATGTCTACAAGTGTTTCCAAGTGAATTAAGCTATTTCATGTTTTGAGTCGCTTGTTTCCATGTCACATTCCATTGATTTCATGTTAAAATCTCCAAATTATGAATTTAGCCATATAATCATATTGTTTACACATTTCTATGTTCAAGTTCATGCTTCTTACTTATTTGGGGAAATATTTATATTTAGGTCTTTGAACCATGATTCCATACTATGGTTTTCAGCTTTTGATATTGTGTTTTATGATCATTCAGTGCTGGTGGGTTATGAACACCCGATACCTATGTGTTTTACATGATTTTAGATTTTCAAGTAATAAGCCAGTTAATCTATGAATCTTATCATTGTACTTAGATATTTATGATCATGATGAGCACAATCAGAAATAATGTTCATTTGAATTTAGTTTGGTCCAGTACCAGTGTTAGTTTAGTTGGGAGTAGGATTTAGCATCGAACGAACCCAGAGATGGCGGCTCACCGGCGAGTAGAGGGTATGACCTATAGCTGAGTTCCAAAACTCCATAGCCAGCGTAGGTTTGAGATGTCTTCTTGCCAGTTGAGGGTTGACACATATTTCATGATAGAACCTACCAGTAGAGGGTGACTCCTTTGTCATTTGGGACACTAGTTTAGTAGATCCACACAGTCAGTGTTAGTACCCGTGGCATGGTACTGATACCCTTCCAATTAGGGTTACAGGTTGGACCCTAATTAGCTCAGATTAGGGCATGTTGGTTAAATGATACCTCCCACTATTTCAGTCAGTAATAAGTGTATCCCAGCTCAGGTTTTCTTTATCAAGTGTACAGATTTCCAATTATTCAATTATAAAAAATTCCGTCTTTCAGATTACAAATCAGCCCAGAAAAATATTTATGCTTGGTCTTGCATTCTCAAATATTACCTGTTCATGCATTCATGCTCAGTTATGTCATGCATTTCAGTCAGTCCTTATCTCATATACTAGTACATTCAAAGTACTGATCACATACTTTTCCTTTGCGCTATATTGTATTATAACATAGGTCCGGTCGCTCAGTTTCCTGACCATTCTTAGACAGCTCAGCATTAGTCAGCAATAGTAGTAGTGGGGTCCTCTTCCATCGTGGACATAATGTTCTTTTATAGTTATTTTAGTATTTCTTTATGTTCAGTTAGTCGGAGTTAGTTGGGGGGTTCTCCCATCAACTCCTCATGATGTTTAGAGGCTATCAGACAATCAGTCAGTCAGTTAGACAGTCATTTAATTTTCATTATTATCAGTTGTTTGAAGTTTAGTTCTAGTACATATCAAATATTTTAGATAGGTCATATATATATATTGGTATTTCAGTTGACAGTATTTTATCAACTTACCTTCTGCACATGTTGTATTATTATCATTTTACTCAGTGCTCACAGCAGGTAGCTCATGGTTTAGCTTGTGGTCACATATGTCCATAAGAACCATTTTTGCGACTAGGGGGTAGCCTCGGGTCATGATAATGACACCTACATAGCACCATGCCTAGTCCTATAAAAGGTATCCAAATTGGGGCTTTTAATTTCAAAAAAGATTATTGTAATGACCCTTTTTGTCATTTTTCATATTTTGCTTATCTTCATTATTAAGGTTTCTCCATAGCTGCCATAAGTCATTTATGACTTGATGAGATGGACGGTTTGATTACCGGTCAGTTCGTTTGTTTTTGAACTAATTCCCTATTTTGAAGTCTTCTCTGGTCCCAAATGGCCACCAGAAAAAAACTTTACTGAAATGATTTCAGATGCAAATTTCGACCACATCAGCAATTCTGGAATATCAATTTAAGACTCGGTAGAACTTTGGATTGGGTTCCAATATAGTCGAGCTCATTTCGACATATTGTTCGAAAAGTGGAAAAATTAGGAATATGGGTGTGGGACCCACATTTGGTCAAAACAACCTCGAATGAAAATTTTGACTTTGCCATCGCATCTAGAACATCTATTTAAGGCTAGGATGACCCTTGGTTCAGGTTCCAAGGTTCTCAGACTTATTTTGGGTAATTGAGCGGATTTAATAAAAATGGAACTATAGGTGTGGGCCCTATTTTTTCCCAAACTTATCTCGGATGAATGTTTTGTTGATTCTAATGGAATTGAAATGTTTTTTACACTCAAATTTCACTATTATATCATGTTATTTTGGTTGTGAATGAGTTTCAAGGGTCAAAAATAAGTTTTTGACTTTGCTGTCAGGGGGATACTGCGTCTCTTCGCTGGGGGCCCAAGGTCGGGAATTTGGGTATTTTTCCGACATCTTTGAGAGCCTAAAACCCTTAATGAGTATGATAGCTCAAAATTGAGTTATGTGTGTGACTTAAGAGCTTGATTATCATCTATTATAGCGATTATCATATGAATTAAGGTAAGATTCATCATTTTATTGATGAATTTCTTAGTTCTTGACCCGAAACTTCAAATTCAGTTAGGACTTGATTTTAGTCCCAAATTATCTTTTTTTGCACCCATTTCTTGAGGTTTATGATTCTTTGATGATGTGTGAGTATTGGGTTGTCCTCAAAAATACATTTTCATAAGTGGGACCCACTTGGGGTTTTTGATATCTTTGTTGGGCCTAAGCACAATTGTGTAATATGGGTATAGTTAGACTCATATTTATGATAAAATTATATTTTTGATAGCATGATGTCATTTTGGAAATTGTGAAGTGAAGACAAGCATGTGGTGAATGATGTAAGGTTTTACGATTCAGCTTTGATGTAGGCATTTACCTACTCTTCTTCGAAGATGATGTGTGTTATGTATGGAATGTGTATATGAATGTTAGACTCGATTATGGATAAAATAACTTAGTATTGATTATTGATGTTTGGGGAAGTATATGATGTTTTTTCACCCGTAAGGTGGAATATTTATGACCCTTTTAGAACCTTGTTGCCTTTTTCCTAGGTTAAGCTAATTTGTTGCATGGATACGATAGTAATCTAGGTTTCAGATGTGGTTTATGTGTTGGAATCATGGTTAGTATGATTAACCTTAGTTGGACTATTCTAGTGATCTTAAAATCGTAATTTGGGTAGTGTTGGGTTAAATGACCATGTTTCTAAGCAAAGTTCATATCTTAGGATTGGTTATGTCTTACTTAATATCTAAAAGTTGAACTATATGCCTTTGCCTTGTTTGGGGCAGAGTTTTCCTAATTATGGAAATTAAGGATTAGAAGTGGGATCTTGATCGATCATAAGCTTCAATTTATATAGTTCCGTTGAAGACCTTAGACGCTTGTTAAATGCTTAGAGAATAGCCTTGGGAGCATGTTGGATAATCGTGGTAAATGAGTTATAGTGATAGTATTTGAGTTGATGTATATGGTTGTTGAGTACATTATCATTAATGCAATGTGTAGTTATGGATTATGCTATTAATTAAGCCCATGACTATGTAATCATTTAAATCATTGACTGGACTACTATTTTGGGCTTTGGACTATGATATTACTAATCTTATACATTGCCTAGTAACCAAACTAGTGATTAGGCTAGAAAGATAACTTGCTGCTAATATTGCAAGTCATAATACTAAGGGCTCTAGAAGGCATATTATTGACTACATGATAAGCTATGCTGCTAACCATGTTGAATTCGATAATGCATTGTAATATTCATGTTATATGTATTCATATATCTATGGATAAATTGTCCTTGATGACGAATGATGGGTTATGAAGGTATGCTCTTCCTCGATTCTCTTTTACTTTAGCCCTCGTGGGGTTGTCATTTACTTTATCCCTCATGGGGCTTTTCATTTACTTTAGCCCTCGTGGGGCTTGTCATTTACTTTAGCCCTCGTGGGGCTCGCACTTTACTTTAGCCCTTGTGGGGCTTGTCTTTTATTATTGGGCCTAAGGTCATAAGTATGATATTGTGATTATTTCGGACATGTTATTGGGCTGAAGTCTGTGTTATGATATTGGTTGGATATCAGGAAAGTATTTATCCTTGTAAAGGATACCATTAGAGAATATGGATACATATATGTTTATGTTGCTTATGATTTCATTTACCGAATAATGGTGATGGCATGCATTGATTCGGTACATTTCTTATTATTATATTGATAGTGATATGATCCTAACTAAAATATGACCTTAACACCGTTGTTTCTAAATAAGTATTAAAGCCCATTTTCACGATAACAATGGATTTCCTTACTACAATAATTGTCCACTAAATGGAATATTTATACATATAAAAGAAGTTAAAAGTATTGTTTAAAGATTTAGCCGAGACAGATTCCAGTCTATGACTTGACACTATTATTTACTTTGGTCGTGAGATATTCTGACCTTTTCTATATTTTTATAATGATTTAGTCCCGAAATCATTTCGGGGAACAGACTTACGGATTTACACTCTTTTAGCCATAGCTTGAGTCTGTGCACCTATTATATATATCTATACATATGTATTGATGGTTATAATGATATTACCAGGATAATATTGTTACCTGACAAGGCCAGAGAATACTGTGATGATGATATTGATATCCAACAAGGCCAGAGGATACTGTTATGATGATATTGATACCTGGCAAGCCCGAATGATACTATGATGATCATATTGATACCCAGCAAGGCCGGAGGATACTGTTATGAAGATATTAATACCCGACAAGGTCAGGGGATATTGTGATAATGATGTTGATACCTGACAAAGACGAAAGATATTGTAATGATGATATATTTACCCGGTTCGAGTCCAGATTATGGTTGTGATATTGGTTGTGTACCTTGCATTTATTCTTACATATGTATTGCCTATCACAAATATATGTCTATGTCTATCAGTCTGTAAGGGACGACTGCATAGATATGGGTGATGACTATGCCTTGTGTTGTTGTGTGCTGATTGAGCCTTTCGTGCTTGGAGAGGTGGGGGAAATACATAGGATCAATTAGGTATTTTGTTGTTCAAAATAGCTGGTTACTCGTGTTGTTATTCATATAGTTATTATCATTGCTATGATCATTATTATGACTAGTTTATAAGACATTGGTTATTAATTTGGTATCGAGATTTGAGGTATGTTTTCGGCCTATTCTATCTTATGAATTCATTATCATCCATGATTATTTCATGTCTAGACATGTGGATTAGAAACCCTGAGCATGATACTATTAAATCCTGATAGGATTATGATGTGGCCTTAAAATTAAGATATAATGATCTAGGTTGTGCTTTGAGATGACCTTGTATATATATATATATATGTATGTGTGTGTGTGTGTGTATGCATATCTAGCTATATATAGCTATGGTATTACCACATATACCTTTCTTCATTTGTTAAGATTGTATATTCGTTCCTTGGCCATGTATATTATTATATATTCTTCTTCCACTCTTTATTCATATATTGGACAGAGATATACGGTATAGTGTTGAGACTCCTAAGTATGACTGGAATAATATAGTGCACCCTTATTACTTACATAGCCTTATTATATTGGTCTATTGGATATAAACATGATAGTTGTTCCTTATTATCTCATTGGCTTGTTATATGATTTCTGGACTTTTGGGTGTAGTTTCCATTTTGTTTATATGTTGTATATATCTTCTTTATCTTTGGAGCTCAGTTGTCAATTGTCTACTGAGTACCATTCGTTTGGTATTCGTACTATTCTTCTACAACCTACAAATTATAGTATGGGTTATCGCCTTTGATGTGTGTGCCATGCCGAGATGCCATTGTTCAGTGATACTGAGTGAGCTCCTGGCATTTAGAGTATTACTTTCCTCTCTCTTATGTATAGACTAGTCTCTATATTATATTCTGAGATAACTTATATCAGTGTAATTTATTTCATTTATACCACTTTTGTACTCTTATTATATTCGAAGCTCTTGTGTTGATAACACCAGGTTTTGGGATTTATTCATGTATTTGAAATTTTGTTATATTTATTTCGCATTCTTTCCTTATTCTATTTGGTAGTCCATTACTAGTCATTTCATACTACGAGTTTGGCTTGCCTATAGGTTGGTTTTAGTAGGCGCCATCATGACCTAAGAAATTAGATCGTGACAAATTAGTATTAGAGCTAGGTTTTACCGGTGTATTAGTACAGGAGCTAAGTGTTAGTAGATTCTGGATCGATGCGGAGATGTCCGTAACATATCTTTGGGATTCTACAGGGACATTTTAGGAAATTTACTTATTGACTTCTTATCGTGTGTTCGCATTGCTATGAAGCTCTAACATATCCTTTGACTCTATTTTGTCCCTAATGAATGATGCAAGATGGGCGGTGATAATGACAGGTGCAGTTGATTTTTTTCTTGTAGGGGCCGCGCGAACGCTGGCCCCCTCTACCACAAATTATGAAGTAGGCTCGACACTTGGGTCGACCTTAGGTGGGCACCTTCCAAAGTGCAATGGAGGTTACCAACCTAGGCCATGGGTATTATTGATCGCCCATTGACCCCGTCTAGGTAAGTTAGGTGCGGATGAGACTGTAGTGTTGACAACTAATTTTTGCCCTCCATAACTAAGTTTAATCCAGAGTTTCTTCGATCTTAAATAAAATTATAATATTAATTTCTTTTGAATAAAAAGTTTTTCAAAGTATTTATTTTAGGTAAATATTATATGTTATCGTATTTAATTATATAAAATTATATAATATTGTTACTTAAATATTTATTTTATTGAATATTGGATTTTAATCATAGTTTATCTTAAAAATGAATTCAAATAATCAAAATCTTGATTTATATATAATTTAGTCCAAAAAAATAATTTATTTGGAGAAAACATTTGTTTTATTTTATCGAATCAAGAAGCTCGGGGTTGAATGAGGTACTAATTCATTTCGATTTTTGATTTAATTTAGACAATCTATTAGATTTGACCATAATTGAAATCAAATTTCCACAATTGCGATGCAATTGGCCAAAAATGAAATAGAATTGGCCAAATCCCCAATTCCCAAAATTAAACCAACTTCAGCCCACAAATTCCCAACTTCCCAGGCCCAACAAAACAATAACAACAATTTTATCCATCCCAATCCCGTGTTTCAGCAGCCCCCCATTCCCTTTTAATATTTTAACCCAACCCAATAACAATTAATCCAATGGCAGGCCCAAAATTAACCTACGACCCGACCCATTTTACTCCTCTTCAACAGCCATCAGCAAAGCACTGCACAATAGAAAACCAAAAACACCAAAACCCAACAACAATCTTATCATCAATAACCAATCGAAATAGTGCCAATTCCAACCCGAGTCCAGCAAAAAAAACCAAATTCGACCAACATTGACGACCCGATACAACAATAGTGTCCATCAACCAGGAACAACGACCGCTTCAAATTCGATCCATATCCAGTACAGCTTCAACGAAGCTTCTAGAAATGGGATAGCTCATACGTACGAATTCGTATGATTTGGCCACCCCAAACATTATCTTTTCCCTTTGATTTGAAATTTCCTTGAAAATTTCCCAAAACTACCCCTAAAGAGAAAAATCCCACATCGATGGGAGCTCAAATTGGTTCCCCACTTTGTTTGCTATAAATAGCTCATTCTTGAGCTAAATTGGCCAAGTCTTGAAGGTAGAAAACTTTTTGAGCAAAAAGTCTTTTTAGTAAAAAATTTTATCATGAGAGGTCTACGAGTTCTCGGAGTCGCAAAAGTTTTCCAGTGGTGGAGAAGGGATTCCGATGAAGCTCGAGTTCTATTTTGCTGCCACAAAATTGGTAATATTTCATTTATTTAATTTTCGGTATCTTTTTCTCATCATTCTTAGCGTATTAGTCTTATGTTGTTGTAGTTGGTAATGCTAGAAATACTGGGATGCTCGCTGTTAGAGGCTTTGAAAGCCATAGGCTGTAGTGATATTTGATTTTTTTAGTTATAGCCTTTTCCCACTATTTTTCTCATGTTCTTTTCTCCATCTAGACAATGAAATATGCTAGTCTGTATCTTAATGTCTTTAATGGATGGTTGTTTTTTTTCTACAATTCGGATTCCTCAGTTTATGCGCATGACTGGCGTGGTATTCAAGTACTATCACATCACTTTTGCCAAAGATTGAGACTTTAGGGAATGTTTTTCATTATAGAAGACCTCGTTCGTCCTTCAACACGCCGATGTTTTCTTTTTCTCTCTAAATCAGCAACCTTTTTTGTATGAATTTTTCTGTATATAAAAATATGTGAATTGGTGCTTACGTTTTGGCTATCTTAATTTGTCTTTGATGGCTGTGTTCCAATGCAATGAACCCGATAAGGGGAAACAATTGAGCCGTGTGGATCAACTTTGCTATTTCATTCTCTTGATGCTTTCGTTTAGGTTAATGTAGAATTTTACTTGATTGCACCCTGTTAAACGATAAATTATGGATTTTGGTCTGTTCTCTTTCCTTACTGCACCTATTCTGCACGTAGGATTTTCTGTGATGTTTCAGTTTGTAAGAAGCTACTTTGACTGCCTTATTTCTTTTTGTGCGTAGCAGAATAATCCTCTCCCTTTCCCCGACTCACAATGTCAAGGGAAATAGAAGAGTTAGTTCACAGGTAGAGAAGGTCTCAACCCATGATTCCTCCCTGACCCTCTTGACCAAAAATCCTTATGGATTTGTCCAAGAGAGGATAAGAATGACATTTCTTTAGGGATATTGTTTAGGTTTCTCTTTTGAACTATAATTTCCCTTTCACTCTTAAAAACAGAAGTATTCTTTATTTCTTTTGTGTAATGGATTAAGTCAAAGCTTTCTCGATTCCTAAGCAAATGGAGAAGGGTAGGACGAATGAAGTGAGTTGGAAACAATGCGTTCTCCGGTATGTTTTTTCTCTTAGGATTATGCGTGTTGTTGTTTAGGGCTATTTTCCTATTCATTTATCACACACTTACTCACCTGAATATGTTCATAAATACATTATGAAAAAGGAAAAAAGAAATTCTTACTCTTTAGGTGGATTTGATACTCATCCTTTCTGGTGTGAATTGTTACATTTTGCTTCGATTAGGATGATTTAAGTTATCTAAATATGCCTATCATTATATATAATTAACTTATTTGTGATTGAAGACCATGACAAGTTTGCTCCTGAAATATCTTTTTATATGAAGTTAAGATTCCCTCTAAAAGAAGTTTGACTTTAATTTGCCAGAGAGGATACAATAATTGACTTTAATTTCTTGTGTTTTCTTTGAAACGTCATATTTTGTTAAGCACTTTAAATAATCTTCTTGTTCAAGCATCAACAGTATTACCTTCTTTAATATTATTAGATTCTAATCCTTACCTTTCCTTTACTTGTACCATCTGCTTTGAGTCCCAAACGGGCTCAATTTCTTCTTGCATTTTCCCATGGGCCATCAAGCCCATTATCTCTATAAGGACAACCTTGAATAGAAGGTCCAAAGTCTAATTTACGGCGTACCAGGAAAACAAGACGGAAGAAGAGATTGGGTCAAAACCTGTTGATAAAAATCACTAGATTTTTTTTTATTTCTTTATTTATTTCGATATTTATTTATTTATCCGTTCATTCATTTGGGGCCTCGAAGCCAAAGTTGTAAACTAATACAGGTGAAGCAGATCATGGGCTAAAAAGGGCTCAAAAATATAGTTTAGGATAGGTTATGGGCCAAAGCCCAATATCTAGATTAGGACAAGTGAAGATGGACCGAAAACCCAATTAAATTAGGACAAGGTTGATGGATTTGGGCTCAAGAGCCTAAATAATTTATTTTCTCCCCTTTTCTTTTCTCTATGGTTATTTGCTTTGTGTTCTTTCGAACCTAGTTAAACCCCCTAACTAAGTCGCTAAAAAACTGGTTTGCATAAACTTCCGAAATATTCCTTAATCAACTTATTTTCAACAATCAACTTTGTCTGTTAGAAGTTAGTCAAAAGGAATCATTTTTGAATAGTCCGGATAACCACGAGTTAGTGGACATTTTAGGTTCCTTAAAAGCCTTTCTAAAATGTTAATGAGAACCACTTACCTAGAATTTCTAAACCTAAATGATTTTTCTGTTTGAATCATTTAAAGATTTTCTTAATTTTTCCAAATAAATTAAGTGGCGACTCTAAAAGTCATATTTTCGCAAAACAGAAATGGCGACTCTATTGGGGAATTTGAACTAGGTTGTAACCAAATGTTTGAATTTATCTTTTGACTAACTTTTTAAATTGTTTACGTGCTTATATGTTTCAATTATGTGAAATTTAACTGTTGCATTTCATGGCATGATCCTACATTGATTATTAAACTGTTTTGGGATTTTGTGGATGTCCCGGCCCCTGTTGTTCAACTCTAAATCAAATGTTGGGAATACGATAGTTTATCGACACGTTAGGTGGTCGGAGGTTGTTCGTGTTTCTAAACTCAAGTTGTCCGCTTAGGAAACTGTATCCAAACGTACTCTAGACACCTAGGACATAGATAAACCAAAATGCTCTTTTTGGCACGAGCTTAGGATGACTCAATACCCTGAGTCAATTATAGATGAACCATGTTTATGTGCTGAAGAATATATATGTTTGTTTAAATCAATCCATTATCCCTTGGGGTAGGGGGAAGGCTTATATTTATTTTCTTTCGTGTAGGAATGGACCAACCTTACCCTTACAAAAAGTTTAAGATTATTACCAGACCTGACAACTTTCTGAAAGTATGGTGGATGTATATGAGAGAAGAAGATAAAAGGGTTGTTAGTACGCATATCGGGCACCTGCTTTCACTCATACAGATGGATGCCTAGCTCGAAATGATTCATGTTCTAGAGACATTTGGGGATGACAACAACATGGTGTTTCAATTTGGGGAAGTAGAGTTGGCACCCACTATTGAAGAAGTTTTGACTTGCTATGAAAGTCTTGATATATGTAGAAAGAGAAAGAGCACACCAAGCAATAGTGTTCTAGTCCCTACCATGATGAATCATTAAGATATCCAGAAAGTCTTTGTAATCAAAGATGACATGTGGTTGGGAGAACATGATGGGGAAAATATATCGTTTCGTGGGTTGTATGACCGATTTGGAAAGTCTGACGCTTTTGAGAAGTTCGGTCATAAATTTGAGTCAGAAAAAAATGGATGGAAAATAGAGCATTTGCTTTTGTGGTGGGTTTTATTGGAACAATGGTGTTCCCAGAAAGAGAAAGTAGAACCATTAATCCGAGGGTCGTTATGGTAGTGGATACTCTCTTCAATGGGATGGATTACGGTCAAACTAAGGTGTTCCAAACCTTATCCTTTATGATAGTTGCTGAGATATATCGGGCGTTGGGAATATGCCAAAGTGGTGATCATTTCTTTCAAGGTTGCAACCTTATCCTACAGTAGTGGATGATGACACACTTATTAAAGAATCTTAGAGTGGGACAGCTGGACCCTCGAACAAGGGTGAGTATCCTATCATCACTAGACATGCGTTTGTTCTTGCATAGGTTTCAGAGGAAAGAGTCTCTAGAATTTTGGTTCAAGATGTTGGGGAATTGAGTGATGATGACATTCAATGGTCAATCAACTATCTTTGCACATGAAAATACATTACTCGGGGGAATTAATGGCCTTTCCTAGTACTTCTAGGACTCAGGGGAAATCATCCATAAAATCCCATCCAGGCTCTCAGACAATTTAAAATTAGGCAGGTAATACCACAAACGGTGCCTATGCTTAGATTCTTCATCGAGTATGATGAATTCAAAACTTCTCTCAAATAATACATGGTAGATGGGTGGAAGATAACAAAAACACAGGAAATATCCTTCCATATCGGGTATGAAACCAAAGTTAGTGATACAACAAAGAATGGTTGAAAAAGAGTCTTGCTAGAGCATTAATCCCAGGACCGAATGTACCCACTCAAATTATTGGTGTAGAATCAGAGCATCAGATCCGACTCCACATACATCAAGATGAATTCCAAAAAAATAAGATCGTGCACCAACATATGCATATGGAAGATGCCTCAACCATACGCATGTTAAGAGAAGAGTTAAAGCGAGCCAGACAAGAAGCTGATGATGCTAGGAAATGTCTGATCGATTTAGATAATTGCATGGTTTCTCAGATTGATAACATAGAAAAAATGACCTACGAGATCAAGTCACGGTTGTGGGGAAGTCATCTTATCATCAACAGATATCAGATATGAAAAAAAGTGAACGAGGCTAAGAAGGCAAGGGCTAACGAAGGAGCATCCAGTAGCTAGTTTTCTATCCCCTGTGTAGGACCTTGTTTTGGCTCTCATGTTGTCTTTTCTTTCCCTAAAGATTTTATCCCTCTTGTGCTATTTTTGTAGGAATTTATGCCCTTTACATATCTATGAAAGTTAGGGATAATGGATTGGCTTTATAAAGGCATATGTTTTCTTCAAAATTCGTTAGGCCAAACCCTTGGCTCAAAAGGGCCACCCTAATTAGGATACGCGTTATTATAATGTTTTTATGTGATATAACTGACTTATCTATTTATGTGTGTTTATTTGAATCAAAAACAAATTTATCCACTATGCTATTGTGGATCAGTTTGGCTATGACGTAAATAACTCTATGTGGTTACTTTTTGTCAAATATTTTGCATTACTTATCACATATGGGAACTAACACATCTGTCTTTGAGTTATTTTACTTTACAAATAACAGAAAACTACCCCGTGTTGTAATAAGCTGGCAGAACATCCTTACTTCACCCGGTCAAAAACGCATAAGATCCCATCCCCTTACCATTATTCAAAAATGATTGGAAGTGATGAAGAAAATGCATTGGCCATCAGGGACAATGTAATAGTCGAACAAAGTGAGATGATTGCTGAAATCATGAGAAAATTGGAAATGCTTCAGGAAGAAATGAACTGTACTAGAGATTTGGCTAACATGGCCATCACTGTCAATGCTCCTGCCCAGGAAGACACATGCCTCTACTCTAGATCCCTCCCCTCAGTACGCCTATTCTCAGGGACCATCCAAATAATATATCATCCGTCTCCGCTTTTTAACTTGTCCAGAGCACTAATTGAGAAAATAACCCAGATGCTTACCATCCATAAAATCCATCCCTAATCCCACAAAATTCGTCTCCAAATCTAGAAAATTCATTCCCAAATCCCCATTTTTAAACCCATAAAACCTGCTCCCAAATCCACAAAATCCATCTACAAATCCACAAAATCTATGTCTGAATCCACAAAATTCATTTACAAACCCACAAAATCCCCCTCAGATTCCACCAAATTACTCTCAAATTCCACAATTTTTTTTCAATTTCCAAAATATCCTCCCCACCTGCTATATAACCTCTTTCCATCCTCAAAATCAAGCTACCCTTCCAAATCCCTCTTATGTCATCATATTCCCTGACATCTATAATTTCTTTTCTAACCCCGAGATAGACCATTATAATGAAAAGAAAAAAGAGTAGATGACTGAGCATGAAATGAAATTGCTGGATATGAATGAAAAGATTATGAGGATCAAGGAATCTCATGGGGCAGGGGACAATGATGGTCTAGGGTATGATGATCAATGTGTTCACCCTGGAGTAGATCTACCAGAAGGATACAAGGTCGCTAAATTTGAAACATTCAATGGTACCGGGAACTCTATGGCTCATTTAAGAAGGTATTGAGATCATATGTCGGGGTAGGAAGAAATAAGGCATTACTAATGTGCCTATGCAGTCAAAGCTTGAGTTGCAAAGTTTATATTGGTTCACATCTTAGGATTGAGAAGATGGTTCGACTGGAAAGCATTGGCTAAAAGCTTTCTCGAGAGGTTAGCATTTAACGTTAAAATAGTCCCTAACCGACACTTATTAGACTAGATTAAGTAGAAGAATGATGAGTGCTTTTGAGATTATGCCTTTCATTAAAGAAAAGAGGCTGCCAAAGTACATCCTCTTGTGTATGAGAAAGAGATGGTGTTCGTGTTCTCTCGTGCTCAGAAGAGAGAATATTATACTAGGATGGTATCTGCGGTCAGGGAAACTTTTACAGATTTGATAAAAATTGGGGAATCGCTAGAAGAAAACATTTGAACAGGAAACATTATCAAAAACCCAACATCATATGGGGCTTCTATGCTCCCAAAGAAGAAAAATAAAAATGTGGGAGAGGTCTCTACTGATTCTGTGTCTAAGTTGAAGAAGAAATTTAAGCCTAGGAACATTCTCTCTTCTCCACCATCCCTAAGTTTTCAGCATGTATTCTTCGCCTAGCCCAGTACCAAGCTCCATTTCAAAATAGCCAATCCCAATACCAAGATCCACTTCCAAATATACAACCCCAGTACCAAGCTCCACTTTCTAATATCCAATCCCAATACTAAGCTCCACAGCCAAATATTTTACCCTATACCAAGTTTCATAACCGTATTATCATCCTCATGTTCAAGTTGCCCTTCCAAATAACTGAACAAGAATCCAAAAACCTCCAAATTATCACCAAGTACCTCTTCCTTCTAATCAAAACCATTAGAAACCCCCATGCCCAAACCTAAAAAAAGACCTCCCCAAAACTTCACGCCATTGGCTTGAAAGCAGCACCTAACTCTTCAGGAGATTGAAGGACGCCGATCATTTACATTCTACCAAATCAAAACTTATCAATCCCAATTGTTGATTTTATCATGCCGATTAAAATTATGCCTAGCATTCGGGAGTGAAAGGGCACAGTACCGAGGATTATGCTAGCCTAAAACATAAGATTCAAAATTTGATTGATCAGAAGGTCATCACGCTTCAATCGCTGGCACCAAATGTCAACAATAATCCATTTCCTAATCATGGGAGAGCTACAGTTAGCATGATTGAAATAGAGGGCATATGGGTGTCTACCAAAACTATCACTAAGGTAGATTCAGAAAAGTTCAAAAGAACAAAAGAGGTGAAGAAAATAGAAAGAGCCATAGCTACCTTAAGTGTCAATGAGAGGCCCCCATTTATAGTGATAACAACCCCGACTCAGGTATACACTCCTCCGCCTAGGAAGGAATTTATTATAGATACCGCCGCTGCCCAAGGGATGACACAGTCTAGATGATGCTATATTCCTAAAGATATGACCAATGGGAAGGATTCACAGCAAATTCCAATCATTGAAGGGGAGGCCAAGGAATTTTGGAGGCATATACAACCAAAAGAGTATTCAATTGTCAAGCATTTAGAGAAGACTCTAGCCCAGATTTCTATTTGGGCACTGCTAATGATTTCGCAATACCACCGACAAGCTTTATTGAAGGTTCTAGATGAACCATATGTTCCCACAAGCACGAACGTTTAGAATTTGACCACAATAATTAGGAATGTTGTGAGAAGTCATCGCATATCGTTCAGTGAAGAAGAGTTTCCATTTGAGGGGGTGATTCATAACAAAGCCTTGCACGTCACTGTCAGTTGTCGGGACTATATGATTAATCAGGCATTGATAGATGATGGATCTGGTTTGAACATTTGTCCTTTTTCCATATTGATTTAAATAGTCTAGGACTTGGGGAAAATTCCCCAAGCCACGTAAATATGCGGGCATTTAATTGAGGGCATAGACATACCATAGGTGAAATTGATTTGTACATCCAAATAGGACCTACTGAATTCTAGAAAAAATTTCATGTTATGGATATCCATCCTAGTTACAACCTGCTCTTGGGAGACTGTGGATCCATGGTGCATAGGCAATTGCATCGACCCTTCATCAATTATTGAAGTTTATTTGGGAGGATCAGGAAATAGTCATTCAAGGAGAAGGAAGCCATTTGAATCATCCCAATAGTTATGTGCCTGTGATTGAAGATATTATGAAAGGTAGTAGTTTTTATACCATGGAGATTGTAAATGCTGCAAAGAAAGATCTGATGCCCAAAGCTCCAATGCCTTCTGTCTACAACATGATTGCGACCTTGATGTTAAGAAGTGGGTTCGAGCCTGGTTGGGTCTTGGGTAAGAATTTGGAAGTAATTATTGAGCCCATTAAGGTCCCAGAAAAAACATCTAAGTATGGGCTAGGATACCAGCTAACAGAGGAGGATGAGATTGAAGATAAGTCAAAGATGAGTCTGTCTAAACCGTTGCCCCTCCTGTACCAGTTATTTCCCATGTGTGAGATGTCAAAAGATGATGGTCTTGGGATAGGATAGGAAATTTGTTTGAGGATTGCAATGCTATACTAAAAGATTTCTCGAAGTCCAATGGGGTAAGGAAGGTTGCACCAGGAGAGGCTTTACAAAACTGGATCTCCACTCCACGTATAACTTGTCACCCCTTGTGGTAGATGATATGACAATTACTAGTAGTTTTAAATTTTGTGATGATCCAGAGGAGGCCTCGTGATCCACCCTTTTATGTATCAATTTTTTTTTGTGTTTTATTGCTTTAAAAAAGGTATGGTCCCACATTTGCGTGGGTCATAAGCCATAGTTGTAATTATTTCCCAAATTTCAATGAAAATGCCTCCCTTTATCTAAGAAGTTATTTTGAAACACGGTTATACTAGTATATTTTATTGTCTTGTTATCATCTAACTTGGTTTGTTTTTTTTATTATAGTACCAGTATTTTAAAACCTTTTAATGTCATGTTATGTCAAATCTTAGACGAACAAAATAAGGAGAATGATGATGATTGGAAAGAAGCTGATGGGGAGCAGTTAGTGGAAGATATAGAGGAATTTCAAAACTGAGAGAGGCCCAACCTAGAAGAAACTAAAATAGTCAACCTAGGAGATCATGGTGAAATCAAAGAGACAAGTGTCAATGTTGACTTAGCAGAAGCGCAAAAAAGAGAACTCATTCACTTGTTATGGGAGTACATTGACGTATTTGCTTGGTCCTATGATGATATCTCGGGATTGAGCACTAATATTGTGTCGCATAAGTTACCAATCAATCCAGAGTTTGATCAAGTTAAGCAAAAAATAAGGAAATTCAAGCCAGACTTAAGTTTGAAGATCAAAGAAGAGGTGACAAAGCAAATTTAATCTAAGGTTATGGAGGTCACAAAATATCCATCATGGCAAGCCAATATTGTCCTAGTGAAAAAAAGGACGACAAGATCTAAATTTTCGTTGACTACAGAGATTTGAATAGAGCCAGCCCTAAAGATAATTTTCCGCTACCCAACATCCATATCTCCATCGATAATTGTGCGAAACATAAAATATAGTCTTTCATGGATTATTTTGCTGAGTATCATCAGATATTAATGGATGAGGAAGATGCGGAAAAGATGGCTTTTGTCATGCCTTGGGGTGTTTATCACTACAGGGTAATGTCGTTTGGTCTTAAGAATGCTGGTGCGACGTACATGAGGGATATGATAACTATTTTTCATGATATGATTCATAAAGAGATTGAGGTGTATACGGATGATGTAATTATTAAATCCCGCAAGAGTTTAGATCATCTGACCCATCTGGGAAAATTATTCGGTAGACTAAGGAAGTACTACTTGAAGTTGAATCCTGCTAAGTATGCTTTTGATGTGCCAATCGGTAAATTACTAGGGTTCATAGTCAGCGGAAGGGTCATTAAGCTAGACCCATCCAAAATAAAAACAATTTAGGATTTACCATCGCCAAGGACCAAGAAAGAAGTTATGAGTTTCCTGGGTCATTTGAATTACATTAGCAGGTTCATAGATCAATCAATAGTCATATGTGAGTCAATTCTCAAGATGTTGAAGAAAGATGCATTGAGTGAATGGATAGAAGAATGTCAGAAAGATTTTGACTGAATCAAGAAATATCTATCCGCTCTGTCTGTTTTGGTTCCACCAAGGGAAGAAAGTCCGTTATTGCTTTACTTGTCAGTCTCAGAAAATGCTTTTAGGTGTGTCCTTGGGTAACATAACGAGACTGGTAAGAAGGAGAAAGCAATCTACTACTTGAGTAAAAATTTTATGCCATGCGAGTTTCATTTCACTCTTGTAGAAAGGACGTGTTGTACTTTGAACTGGGCCGCACAAAAGTTGAGGCATTATCTATCCTCATACAAAACATACCTCATTTCTAGAATAGATCCATTAAAGTATATATTCTAGAAAGCCATGCATACTAGGAAGTTAGCTAAGTGGCAAATGTTGCTGAGTGAGTTCTACATTGTGTATGTGACTCAAAAGGCAATCAAGGGGAAAACCTTAGTAGATCATTTAGCAGAGAATCCGGTTGATGATGAATATGAGCCATTTCAAACTTACTTCCCAAATGAGGAGATTTTATTCGTGGGAGAAGACATTGCAAAGGTGTACCTCGGATGGAGATTATTCTTTAATGGAGCAATCAACTTCAACGGCTCAGGAATTAAAGCAGTTTTGGTGTCAGAAATAGGCCAACACTATCCAATAACCGCTAAGTTGTGCTTCCCATATACCAATAACATGACCAAATATGAGGCTTGCTTACTAGGTCACAAATTGGCACTTGATATGGGTGTTCATGAATTACTAGTCATCGGAGACACATATTTGCTGAGTCACCAGGTACGGGGGGAATGGGCGGTAAAGAACTCTAAGATTACCTCCTATGTGGAGATGGTGTAGGAATTATGTGGAAGATTCAAGGAAGTTAATTTCAGACATATCCCAAGGATACAGAATGAGTTTGCTAATTCTTTGGCCCCTAATCCTCCATGATTCAGCACCCAGATCAGAGTTATATTTATTTTTTGGAAATATGCTTGAAGGAACAACTTGCATATTATACGCACGTTAATGAGGAGCCGGTTGGAAAGCCATGGTACTATGATGATTAAAAGTATTTAGAATGTGGTATATATGCTAAAGAGGCCAGCAATAATCAGAGGAAGACAATTCGATGTTTGGCAAAGAATTATTTTCTAAGTGGGGAAATATTTTTTAGGAGGACTCCAGACTTAGGATTCTTAAGATGTGTCAATACCGCGGAAGCCACAAAATTAATAAATAAAGTACACACTGGAGTCTATGGGCCCCACATGAACAGATTTGCCCTTGCCAGAAAGATCCTGAGAACTAGTTACTTCTGGATGACTATGGAAAATGATTGTAGCAAATATGTACAGAAATGTCCAAAATTCTAGATACACGGAGATTTGATTTGAATGCCTCCACATGAGCTTTACGCGATGAGTTCACCTTGTCCTTTCGTAGCTTAGGGTATGGATGTTATCGGACCAATAGAGCCACCGACGTCAAATAGGCGTAGATTCATTTTAGTTGCTATTGATTACTTTACTAAGTGGGTTGAAGCTGCTTCATATAGAGCCATTACCAAGAAAGTGGTTGTAGATTTTGTCAAGAATAAATTGATTTGCCAATTTGGAGATCTAGAATCGATCATTATTGATAACAGAGGAAACTTGAATAGTCATTTAATGAATGAGATTTGTGATCAGTTCAAAATTGTTCATCGCAACTCGACCGCATATCTTCTATAGATGAATGGAGCTGTGGAAGCCGCCAGTAAGAACATCAAGAATATCTTAAGAAAGATGGTCAAAAATGATAGATCATGGCATAAGATGTTACCTTACGCTTTACTAGGTATCGTACAATAGTTCAAACCTCCACCGGGCCAACTCCTTATCTACTTGTTTATGGGAATGAAGTAATGACACCTGCCTAGGTTGAAATACCCTGCTTAAGGATTATTGAGGAAGCCAAACTAAATAATGAAGAATGGGTTCGCGCTCGCTATGAACAACTCATGTTGATTGATGAAAAAAGAATGGTTTTTGTGTGTCACGATTAGTTGTATCAACACAGGATAATCCGTGCCTTCAATAAGAAAGAAAGAACTCGAATATTTGAAGTCAGACAATTGGTTCTCAAATGTATATTCCCTCACCAAGAAGAGTACAAAGACAAGTTCACTCCAAATCTGTCCGGATGAGCTTTGATTCTATCTGAGATGGATGGTCAAGAGTGGACCAAACTAATCAATTCTGATACGGTACAAGGATACTATGTTTGAAGGATGTTTTAGTTTTGTTTCCTTGGTTTATTTGTAACTGCCATTATTAAAATATTTATTTTATGATGTGTAATTTCTTAGAATCCCTTTTCTTTTATGTACGAACTACGTTTGACTTGAATTCCCAATAAAGGGATACGTAGGTAACCTATGTCAGCTTCAGTCAACCCATTTGGAGAATTTATCCTTTTTTTTTATGTACGAACTATGTTTGACTTGAATTACCAAGAAAGGTATACGTAGGTGGCTTATGTCGGCTTCGGTCAACCCCTTAGGAGAATTTATCCTTTTCTTTTATGTATGAACTACATAATGACCTGAATTCCCAAGAAAGAGATTCGTAGACGGCCTATGTCGTCTTCGGTTAATCCATTAGATTTTTCTGCGTATCTCTAGAGTAGTCTTGAACTATGTTTGACCTGATTCCTGCTTCAACGAGATACGTAGGCACCCCAATGGCTCAGTCATACCACCCTAGGAAATGGAAACTGGGGCTGAATTTTTGAGAAGGAATCTCGAAACTTCACAAGAGGAAGATCATCATCCAAAAAGAAGATAAAGTCTCGCAAAGACCGCCGATCCTCTCAAGCCAAGGTCATTTCCAATAGTATTAAAATGGGGCAAAACTTTTAGTAGTTTCTCAAATTTCCACTAATATTAGAATATATTTCAAATCCCCTCAATACCAAAGGTCAAAGTCAAGCTTTATAAGTCACCAGCTGCGACAAAGTCTAGGTAGACTAAATCTTCGACTATGATCGAAATTCTAGTAGAAACACTCATCGACGATGATAAATCCCTGGATTTTCTCCATCAAATGTCAAATATTGTCAGAACCAAGAAGAAGACGTTCGTTGAGCTAGTACATGACATGACTGGTAGAGATTTTCTAAAAGCTTTTACGGAATTTTTTGACTCTAGTTTCTAATAATTAAGACTACTTTTGAAAATATATACAAATCTTTTACTTAGTAATTGCCTAGGCATCTATTGGAGGAGTCAGGGTGGAAGTCCCAACATGATGGAGTACCCAAAAAATGGAGAGGAACAAACCAAGGATCGAAGGAGGTCAACACAGAGTAGTTTCAATCAAGACTAATCAGTTTTTTGTGGATGCAGGGATCAATATACAAAAATGGGAATCTTTTTCAAAAAACAAATCTCCAGGCGAGTTGGGAGACACCAACGTATATAACGCTCAAGAACGGTATTTTTGGGGTAGTCACAAAGACAGGTTAATACCCATTTATCGAGGATCTTTTTAATTGTCTATCTCATTTTTTAAGACCAGGAAGGACAAACAAAGGCGCCTTATCCTGTTTATGAATATTGTATTTAGAATTTTCCTAAAAAATAGTCGCTAGCAAAAGAGACTTTATGTCTACTAAATATTTACCTTAAGCGCAGGTGCATTCAAGGGAGTCAGTACAATAAATACAAGAATCAAAAGGATCACTCAATTGGAGGAAGTGTAGAAAGTCATCCTTAAAATTTTCCTTGAAGCAAAGCAAATGTACAAGCACATGTAAAAAGCAAAATGCAGACAAACGGACTCTGGTGAAACTATTTTCATTGCCAAGAGGGCTATTGCATATCATTTCATTGACAAAAGGGCCACAACATCCAATATCTGATGACACAATATCATACGCTGGCGTCGAGGATATCATCTGCATTAAATATCTAATGACGCGCGAGATAGCATACACTGGCATCGAGGATATCATCCGCATTAAATATATTATGACGCATGAGATAGCTAACATTGGCATTGAGAATATTATTTGCATTAACTATCTGATGACGTACGAGATAACATATGCTGGCATCGAGAATATTATCCGTATTTAATATCTGTTGACATGCGAGATAGCATATGCTGATGTCGAGGATATCATCAATATTTAATATCTGTTGACATGTGATATAACATATACTGGCATCGAGGGTATCATCAACATTTAATATTTGTTGACACGCGAGATAGCATACACTGGCGTTGAGGATATCATCAACATTTAATATTTGTTGACACGTGAGATAACATACGTTGGCGTCGAGGGTATTTGTTGACACGCGAGATAACATACACTAGCGTCGAGGGTATCATCAACATTTAATATCTATTGACATGAGAGATAACATACGCTGTCATCGATGATATCATGAACATTTAATATCTATTGACAGGCGATATAGCATACGTTGGTATTAAGGATATCATCAGTATTTAATATCTGTTGATATGCGAGATATCATACGCTGACATCAAGGATATCATCAACATTCAATATTTGTTGACACGCGAGATAGCATATGCTGGCGTTGAGTATATCATGAGCATTTACTAATTGTTGAACGCGAGATATCATACGCTGGCGTCGAGGACATCTCATCATGAATCAACATTTGAATGCATAAAAAACATGTGATTCAAATGATATATGAGATTTCCTAGAAATTGACAATTTGAAGGTCATCTATAAGTTATATTATTTGAAACAGGATAATATGCAAGATTACCTCTGAGTTTATAGTCCATAGGTCATCCATAAGCCGCAACAACATCCTAACCGGATAGTGTGCAAGGTTACCCAAAATTTGATAGTTTGAAGGTTATCCATAAGTCGCAACTAAATCCTTACCGGAGATTATGTGAGATCATCAAATTGATAAGTCCAAAGGTTCTATATAATCCATGTCATATCCAATATCGATTATGTGTCATATCCAATATCGATTATGTGCAGGATTACCCAAAGACTATGAATTTGAGAGATATTTGTAAGTCATATTGTATCCAAGGTTGGATAATGTGCAGGAATACCTGAGAACTAGCTATTGGAGGGATATCTGTAAGCCATCTCTTATCCAAGATTGGATAATGTGAAGGATTACCTAAAGGCTAGCAATTCAAAGGATATCTGTAAGTTGCCTCATATCCAACATTAAATAATGTGCAAGATTATCAAAGATTGGCAATCCAAGGGAAATTTATAAGTTGTATCGATACAAAAGATGCGCAAGACTTACCCGAGATCATATGCAAAGAATCATTGTTAATAACCGGAGAGCTTATCATTCACATACAATAAGCATTATTGGTGACCAAAAGGGTTTCGGCATCAACACAAGATTACACAGTTGTAGGGATTTTTCTGCATAAAGTAGCGTCGATGTCCCAACAGGGACACCCCACTTTAAAGACATATTCAATCAATAAATGAGCTAATTATGCAACAACCAAAAGATTTGTTGTGTCTGTTATTGCAAGTTATTTCCTTCTAGATAGGTACATAAGAGGATGACTTTACTTTTTAGGCAACAAGTCACGTGGAGATATGGTAAAAGTTATATACCACTTTCGTGAATTGTGATTAGCACTGACAATTTTTTTTGAGACATTATCGAGAGCATCCGATAGGATGAAAATCTCAAATCAAAGACATAGGTGTGGACAACTCCAAAAAAGATATTGCACAATGTGGAACTCTTTCTTAGAAGCAAAATGGGACATAGTCTAGAGAGGAATGTTTAATTATTTGAACGTGAGATAAAGGATGATCGCCACCACCAATAACACCACATCCCTATTAGAAGACATATGGGCACTTTGGGATATTTTTGTTCCAGCCTTACTCTCGATATATTTCTAAACTCATATCGAGGGTAACCTTCTCCTTCTTTCAAATTCGACTGACAAGATACTTAGAGTTTTGGGAAATTATGTCCAGTTAAGTTCTTGCCTATGGATGTGAAAGATCCCACATTCATGGTTAAGAGGTTACAGGTCTCTTTTCCGCAACTCGATCAACTTGTCACTCATCCTGAGTCAAAGATTGTCTAAAATAAAATACTATCTTTTCTACTGATCGAGTCAAACTACAAACAGTCTAATTCCCTTAGTCTTGGGGATATGTAGGCTGGGATCTATTTTGAAAACTCGACTGCATTCAAACTCCCCCAAATCCCTTTATTCTATAGCTTTTTGATTTCATCAAAAACTCCAAAACTGAGATAGCTGGTGAATTTTTTTTAAAATCATACTTTTAATCAAGCTTTATGAACTAAAAATAGCCCGAATTCTCATGTAACTTGAGAAATGTAGGAAACTTAATACCGAGGTCTAGCCATAACTCCATGAAACTCGTGTGAAAATCAACTTCTTTCAAAAATGAATCTGTGGTCTGACAAAAATTAAGAACGTCAAACTCCCTTTGCCCAGGATTACTTACATCCACCCTACCCAAAGGGAGGGGCAGTTGTTGACACCTAATTTTTACCCTCCAAAACTAAGTTTAATCCTGAGTTTCTTCGATTTTAAATAAAATTATAACATTTATTTCATCTGAATAAAAAACTTTTTAAAGTATTTATCTGGGTAATTTTGTCATTTTAGGTAAAGAATATATGTTATCATATTTAATTATATGAAATTATATAATGTTGTTTCTTAAATATTTATTTTACGAAATATTGTATTTTAGTCAAAGTTTATCTTAAAAATGAAGTCAAATAATCAAAACCTTGATTTAAATATAATTTATTCTAAAAAAATAATTTATTTGGAGAAAACATTTATTTTATTTTATTGAATCAAGAAGCTCGGGGTTAAATGAGGTATTAATTTATTTTGATTTTTGATTTAATTTAGACAATCTATTAGATCTGACCATAATTGAAATTAAATTGGCCACAATTGCGATGCAATTGATCAATTGATTTTCAAATTGGCCAAAACTCAAATAGAATTGGACAAATACCCAATACCCAAAATTAAACCAACTTCAGCCCACAAATTCCCAATTTACCAGGCCCAACAAAATAATAACTACAATTTTATCCATCCCAAACCCATGTTTCAACAACCCCCCATTCCCTTTTAATAATTTAACCCAACCCAATAATAATTAAGCCAATGGCAGGCCCAAAATCAACCTACGACCCAACCCATTTTACTCTTCTTCAACAACCATCAACAAAGCACCACACAATGGAAAATGAAAAACACCAAAACCCAACAACAATCGTATCAACAACGACTAACTGCAACAATACTAATTATAACCCGAGTCCTGCAGAAAAACCCAAATTTAGCCAATATTGATGACCCGATATAATAATAACGTCCATTAACTCAGAACAGTAACCACTCCGAATCTGACCCATATCTAGCACAGCTTCAATGAAGCTTCTAGAAATGGAACAACTCAACGTACGAATTCGTACGATTTTCCACCCGAAACCTTATATTATCCCTTTGATTTTAAATTTCCTTGAAAATTTTCCAAAACTACCCCTAAAGAGAAAAATCCAACATTGATGGGAGCTCAAATTGGTTCCCCACTTCGTTTTCTATAAATAGCTCGTTCTTGAGCTAAATTGACCAAGTCTTAAAGGTAGAAAACTTTTGAGAAAAAAGTATTTTTAGTAAAAAATTTTATCGTGAGAGGTCGACTAGTTCTTATAGTCGCAAAAGTTTTCCAGTTGTGGCGAAGGGATTCTGACAAAGCTTGAGTTCCATTTTGCTTCCCCGAAACAGGTAACATTTTGTCTCTTTTAATTTCGGTATTTTTTTCTCATCATTCATAGCGTATTAGTCTTATGTGGTTGTAGTTGGTAATGCTAGAAAAGCTGGGATGCTCGCTGTTAGTCTTTAAAAGCCATAGGCTGTAGTGATATTTGATTTAATAGCCTTTTCACCTCTATTTTACTCCTGTTCTTATCTCCTTCTGGGAAATGAAGCATGCTAGTCCGTATCTTAATGTCTTTAATGGATGGTTGTTTTTTCTACAATTTGGATTTCTCAGGTTAGGCATATGAATGGAGTGGTATTTAACTACTATCACATCACTTTTGCCAAAGATTGAGGCTTTAGGGAATGGTTTTCATTATAGAAGACCATGTTCGTCCTTTGACATGCCGATGTTTTTTTTTTCTCTCTAAACCAACAACCTTTTCTGTATGAATTTTTCTGTATATGAAAATATATAAATTGGTGCTTATGTTTCGGCAGTCTTAATTTATCTTTGGTGGATGTGTTCCAAAGCAATGAACTCGATAAGGGGAAATAATTAAGCTGTGTGGATCAACTCTTCTATTTCATTCTCTTGATGATTTTGTTTAGGTTAATGTAGAATTTACTTGATTACACCCTGTTAAACAACAAATTATGAGTTCCGATTTGTTCTTTTTCCTCACTGCACCTATTCTGCACGTAGGATTCTGTGTGATGTTTCAGTTTGTAAGAAGCTGCTTTAACTGCCTTATTTCCTTTTTTGCACAGCAGAACAATCCTCACCCTTTCCCCGACTCATAATGTCAAGGGAAATAAAAGGGTTAGTTCATAGGTAAAGAAGGTCTCAACCTATGATTCCTCCATGACCCTCTTGAAAAAAGATCCTTATGGATTTGTCAAGGAGAGGATAAGAATGACGTTTCTTTAGGGATGTTATTTAGGTTGCTCTTTTGAATTATAATTTCTCTTCCACTATTAAGATGGATGTATTGTTTATTTCTTTTGTCTATTGGATTAAGTCAAAGCTTTCTCGATTCCTAAGTAAATGGAGAAGGGTAGGATGAATAAAGTGAGTCAAAAATAGTGTGTTCTCTGGTATGGTTTTTCTCTTAGGATTATGTGTGTTGTTGTTTGGGGTTGTTTTCCTATTAATTTGTCACGCTCTTACTCACCTGAATTTGTTCATAAATACATCGTGAAAAAGGAAAAAATTTTTTGTACTCTTTTAGGTGGATTTGATATTCATCCTTTCTGGGGTAAATTGTTACGTTTTGCTTTGATTAGGATGATTTGAGTTATCTAAATATGCCTATCATTATCATAGAATTAACTTATTTGTGATTAAAGAACGTGATAGGTTTGCTCCTTAAATATCTTTTTATATGAAGTTAAGATTCCCTCTAAAAGAAGTTGACTTCAATTTGTCCAAGAGTATACGATAGTAGACTTTCATTTCTTGTGTTTTCTTTGAAACCTCATATTTTGTGAAGAAGTTTAAATGATCTTCTTGTTCAAACATCAGGAACATTACCTTCTTTAATATTATTAGATTCTAATCCTTACCTTTCCTTTACATGTACCATCTGCTTTGATTCCCAAATAGGCTCAATTTCTTCCTGTATTTTCCCATGGACCATCGAGGCCCACTATCTCTATAAGGCCAGTCTCAAATGGAGGTTCAAAGTCAAATCTGTGGCATACCATCAACAAGCTAGAAGAAGAGATTAGGTCAAAAATCGTTGATAAAAATCACTGGATTTGTATTTTTATTCTTTTTTTTTATTTTTTTATTTTTATATATATTTATCCGTTCATTCATTTGGGGCCTCAAAGCCAAAGTTGTAAACTAATACAGGTGAAGTAGATTATGGGCCAAAAGGGCTCAAAAATATAGTCTAGGATAGGTTATGGGCCAAAGCCCAATTTTCTAGATTAGGATAGGTAAAGATGGGCTAAAAACCCAAATAGATTAGGATAGGGTTAATGGATTTGAGTTTAAGAGCCTAAATTATTTATTTCTTCCCCTTTTCCTTTGCTTTGTGCTTATTTTCTTTTTGTTCTTTCAAACGTAGTTAATCCCCCTAACTAAGTCACTAAAAAATTGGTTTTGTATAAACTTCCGAAATATTCCATAATCAACTTTTTTTCAACAATCAACTTTGTCTGTTAGAAGTCAGTCAAAAGAAATTATTTTCAAATAGTCCAGATAACCGCGAGTTAGTGGACATTTTAGGGTCCTTAAAAACCTTCCTAAAATATTAATGAGAACCGCTTACCTAGAATTTCTAAACTTAAATGATTTTTCTATTTGAATCATTTAAAAGTTTTCTTAATTTTTCTAAATAAATTAAGTGGCAACTCTAAAAGTCATATTTTCACAAAACATGTAGCACATGTTTCCAGAGTTTTAATGCACTGTTTAGCTAGAGAGTCAGAGATGGATGTCGAAGATCCTCAGCATCATCCAAAGGATTTAGGGCCAATTTAGGCTCTAGTTGAGCTTGTGACTACTTCAGCCTTTGAGGTTCAGCAATGGAAATACGAGTCATGATGTAGATCCCTCTCAGTCATGGATGACATTCGACTTTTCGAGCAATTCTCAGACCAGAGTTGGGTCTATTGGTGTTCATCAGGGTTCTTTACCAGTTTTGAGTAAGATATTGGATTTCTCAAGTGGCCCAGACTTATTCCTATGTGATATACTTTTGAGCATGATATTGGTGCATGGATTATTTGAGGTTTTGCATTGCCACTCTTTTTGGTGTTAAAGTACTTGATAGCAGCTAAGTCTTTCTTTATTCAGGTTGTTGATTTTGAGAGGACTATAGAGAAAATATATTGAGACTTATGGAAATAACAGCAAGATGCCTGCCATGAGTTTAGTGTTATTGGTATTTTATCTAGGAGTGAGGATTCTTCCGGTAGAGTTCAATTTTTCTTGTAGCATATTAGCTCTACACAAATAGTATTGTAGACTATGGGTGGTTCTCAGATTAGTTGTGATGAGCATAGTAGGTAGAGTTCCTGTCAAGCCTTGTGGGGAGATTTTCTATATGAATCTTCAAGCCGTGGCAACAATTATGGATATTGAGGGGTAGCATCTCACAGTATTCTAGATATTTCACTCAGTGTCAGTTGGCCAGCCATTTAAGCTCAGTTTATGTCCCCGCCATATTAATGCTTCAGGAGTTGCTACAACTATAGAAAGATCGACTATTGTCAAGAGAATGTCCTCGGCATGGGATTTCTAGTCATTCAACTTATTTAGATTAGCCTCGTGATGTTATGGCACCTTTAGTTAGAGATAGTGCACTTGGCTCCTTAGTTGATGATTTAGTCAGTCAGTCCGAGTTAAACCTAGTCAGATTTACTTTTCCTTTGCCTGTTAGGCTTGTAATTGCGGATGTCACCACGATTAGTTTTTTCATACCCATTGATTATTACATGTCTTGATGAGTTCATACTGATTATTATGTGCCTTGATATTAAATTCATGATTATAAGACTACTCCTATGGTTTATTTTATTTAGTAGTGAATGGAGTAGATCTGAGTTGATATTTTTTCCCAATAGGTGTAGCTTTTGGGTTTGAGTCCCATTTACGTTGGCATATTAACCTTATTGTATCCCTTGAGTGGTACATGATATTGATGTTCATTTCAGTATCGCCTATTCATTATATTAATATTGATATTGTTGTTGCTATTACTACCACTGCTTGAGGTTATTGATAATTTGATATTATTTCTTGACATAATTGATTCTCACTGGGTAGCTGTATAAACTAGTGTTATCTATCTAGACTTTTGTTTTCTTGAGATTTCTATTTAGTGGCTTGAGTAGATATAACCTGATTTGATAATTTCTTTCCCCTGTCGCAGCGAGGTTGACTATGTTCCCTCTTGGTTAGCCGTGTTAGATTGATTTTGGGATGTATTATGATATTGAAGGCAATTTGATCTTTCGTGGTTCTGTGTGGTTCTTAAGTTGGCAATTTAGCCATATTGCCCGTTCTTGAGTTGGGAATTCTTAGACTTACTTCCTGGGTTGTAAAGGTTTTTGTTTTGGCTATTCCTTCTGATATAACCTCTTTATGAGATTGACCAGTTTGAGGTTTGTTCTTTATTTTTGGCTATTTCATCGTTTGATAGAAATTTTAATATTAATATTGTGATGTCGTGTCCCTTGTGATGGTTTTCTCTTGTTATTAGTGTGGAGATTAGATATTTCTTTCTTGGTATGACATGGTTTTTTCAAGCAGAGATGGAGAGTTAGAGACAAGTGGCATTTCCCATGATCGCTTCTTGAGTTGGCAAATTGGAAGTTCTTTATCTTAAGTTGATTTTCTGGTGGCGGTTTGTCTTTTACCTTGGTTTTGAGATTGGTATCTTTCTTCATCGATGATGTGATTCTAGGGTGGATTTGGGAAATTCCCATTTCAGAGTTTGTACGGCTTAATGAGGCTTGGTGAAGTGTTTCTCCTTGATGATATGTACCTATGGCTACTCTTTCCGAGATGATGTGTTGGATTGATTAGTAGTCGGCTAAAGTTGCACTTCTCTGAGTTGCTAGAGTTTTGCCATTACTAGTGTGGTTTGCACCCTTGGAGAGTTTTTGAGTACAAATTGATAGTTCATGCCCTCCAATGGATTGAAGTGGTTATTTGCATTTACAGCCAGTGATTTATCCTTTTGCTTAATTTCTATTTTGTGGCTATATTTCGTATCTTCTAGCTGATATAGAGTTGGTTTCTTGCATTTTTAGTCGACGCGTATCCCTCTGGAGATTTTTTGTTCATCCGATATATCTCTATTGTGGCTTGGTATGATTTATCTCGGATATGTCAGATTTGGATAATAAAATCGATTTTAATGGTTGGCAATGATATAGTCTTAGTGGTTCAGTTTTGACTTGATTCTAGGAATGGCAATTTGGAAGTTGTGATAAATTTGGAGTATTAATTCCTACCCATCTTCAGGTTTTGCCTGGGTAGTTGAAATCAAGAGATTCAGCCTCGGTATTGAGATTTCAGCTTGGTATTGTAGAGTTTACATGCAACTTTCATTTGGAACTTATCTCAGTTCATATTTTATTTATAGGCTGGTTGAGCCTACTCCGTGGTTGCCGATTAGGTCTTCTCAACTTTGAATGGATTATAGTTGATAAGTCTTCAGATGATAGACCACGAACACGGTATTGGTTCTTTTTTCTTTGACTTCGAGTTTCAGTTTTCTTTAGAAATTTTGTATGATATACTTAATGGGAGTAATATACTCTAGTTGGATTCAGTATGACTTCATTCTCGATGGGTGAGACATTCTGGAGCAAAATATTCAGTGATGAGTAGTTATGCCTCGATCCTTTGAGATTTCAGTTTGATTTTCATCCAGACTAGTTGCAACATTGACATAGATTACATTCCTTGATTATCTTCATTTGTGTTCCCAGATAGCGTCTTACGAGCTTAGTCTTATGGTTTCCATATGGGCTTTCAGCGGATCAACTTCAGTCCTTTGAGTTTTTTATGATGAGATTGCGCGGATGATACTCAGGTGATTTTCCTCTTGGTTTGGACAAGATAGTAGGTGTAAAATGGTAAAGGAAAGTTATATTTGGATTTGGAGTCGATGGTATGACTCATGCCTTGGGATTATTTTTGTCTTGGATAAGCCTTGTTTGGATTATGCTTGTATTGAGATGGTATTAGTATGTTGTGGTTTAGTTTGTGTGCATCATCCTATTCAGTTTAGTTGGAGGGCAGTTAGTGGTTGAAGTCAAGTTTTGATTATTTCGAAGTGAAGTAGAGTGTTGGTTGAAAAAGGGATACCTGTGGAAAAGTTCCTTAGAAGCATTTTATCTTCATTGAGGTAATCTAAGAACTAATTCTTGGAGAATACGGGTCCAGTACCTTATCGTTTTGAGCCTTTGAGATTCTTTCTATCCATTGACTTTCAGGGCCAAAAGTCCTTTTAGTAGTGGATATCGTAATGATCTTTCCAGTCATTTTTCATATTTCCACTCATCTTCACTGCTAGGGATTGTCCATAGCTACCACAAGTCATTTATGAATTGCTGGGATCGACAGTTCAGTTACCGAGCAGTTTATTTGATTTTTAGAACCAATTCTGTATTTTGAAGTCTTTATTGTTCCCAAATGGACACCGGGCAAAAACTTCAGTGAAACGATATCAGATGAAAATTCCGACTTTGCCAATATATCTTAAATATCTATTTTACGCTAGGTAGACCTTTGTTTTGGGTCCCAATGCACCCGAGCTCATTTCGACCTATTGATCGGAAAGTAAGAAAATTCAAAATATGAGTGTGGGATCAACATTTGGTCAAAACATCCTTAGATGGAAAATCCATCTTTGTCATCGCGTTCGAAACATTGATTTTAGGCAAGGGGACCCTTGGTTCAGGTCCTAAGGCTCCCGGACTTATTTTGGATTATTGAGCGAATTTTATGAAAAACAGAACTATAGGTGTGGGCCTCACTTTTTGCCGAAATGATCTCAGATGAAAGTGATGATTCCAACAGATTTGAAATGTGGTTCATACTCAAATTTCGCTATTAGATCATGTTATTTGGATTCTAAATGAGTTACGAGGGTCAAAAATAAGTTTTTGACTTTGCTGTCAGGGTGATACCACATCTCTTCGCTGGGGGGGAGGGTTATAAATAGACCCCAAGGTCGCGAATTTGAGCATTTTCTCTTCATCTTTGAGAGCCTAAAACCCTAAATGGGTATAATAACTCAAAATTAATTTGTGTGGTTGACTTAGGAGCTTCATTATCATCTATTATTACAATTAGCATTCGAATTAATTTAAGATTTTATCATTTTATTGATGAATTTCTTAGTTCTTGACCCAAAACCTCAAATTCACTTATGGCTTGATTTTATCCCAAAATTATCTTTGTTTGCATCCATTTCTTGAAGGTTATGATTCTTTGATGATGTGTGAGTATTGGGTTAGCCTCGAAATGCATCTTTCATAAGTGGAATCCACTTGGAGTTTTTGATGTCGTTTTTGGACCCAAAGCACAATAGTGTAATATGAGTATTGTTAGACTCGTATTGATGAGTAGATTAGGATTTTGATAGCATGATTGTATTTTAGGGGTTGTGAAGTGAAGACGATCATGTGGTGAATGATGTAGGGTTTTACGATTTAGCTTTGAGGTAGGCTTATACTTTCTCTTCTTCGAAGATGATATGTGTTATGTATGTCATGTGAATATGAAAGTTAAGCTTGATTATGAATAAAATAACTTAGCATTGATTATTGATTTTTGGGGAAATAAATGATGGTTTTAGACTCGTAAGGTGGAGTATTAATGACCCTTTTAGAACCTTATTGCCTTTTCCTAGGTTAAGCTAATTTGTAGCATGGATATGATAGTATGCTAGGTTTGAGATGTGGTTTATGTGTTATAATCATGGTTAGTATTCTTAACCTTAGTTGGGTTATTTTACTGATCTTTAAACCATAATTTGGGCAGTGTTGGCTTAAATGCCCATGTTTCTAGGCGAAGTTCATATCTTAGGATTAGTTATGGCTTACTTGACATCTAGAAGTTGAACTAGATACCTTAGCCTAATTTGGGTCATAGTTTTCCTAATTATGGAAATTGAGGATTAAAAGTGGGATCTTGACCCACTTTAAGCTTGGATTTATAGAGTTCCATTGAAGACCTTAGACGATTGTTAAACGCTTAGAGAATGGCCTATGGAAGATGTTCAATAATCGTGGTAAATGAGTTATGTTAATAGTATTAATGGTGATGTATGAGGTTGTTGACTACATTATCATTAGTGCTATATGTAGTTATGGATTATGCTATTAATTAAGCCCATGAGTATGTTATCGTTTAAATCATTGTCTAGACTACTATTTTAGGCTTTGGACTATAGAATTACTGATGCTATACTTTTCCTAGTAAGCAAACTAGTGATTAGGCTAGAAAGCCCTCTTGTTGTTAATATTGTGAGTCATGATACTAAGATCTCTAGAAGACATATCTATTGAATATATGAAAAGCTATGCTACTGACCATCTTGAATTCGATAATGCATTGCACTATTCATTTATATGTATTCATATATCTATGGATAAATTTTCTTTGACGACGAATGATGGGTTATGAAGGTATTCTCTTCCTCTCTTCTCTTTTACTTTAGCACTTGTGTGGCTTGTCACTTACTTTATCCCTCGTGGGGCTTGTCATTTACTTTATCCCTCGTGGGGCTTGTCACTTACTTTAGCTCTTGTAGGGCTCACACTTTATTTTAGCCCTTGTGGGGCTTGTCTTTTATTATTGAGACTAAGGTTGTGAGTACAATGTTGTGATTATTTCATACATATTATTGGGCTGAGGGCCGTGTTATGACATTGGTTGGATATCTGAAAAGTATTTATACTTGTAAAGAATACGATTATAGAATATGGATACTTATATGTTTATGTTGCTTATAATTTTATTTATTGAATACTGGGGATGACATGCATAGATTCGGTACATTCATAATTATTATATCGGTATTGATGTGATCCTAGCTGAAATACGACCTTAACATTGTTGTTTCTAAATAAGGGTTAAAACCCACTTTTCACCGTAACAATGGATATATTTACTATAATAATTGCATACTAAATAGAATATTTATACGTATAAAAGAGGTTAAAAATATTATTTAAAGATTTGACCGAGAGAGATTCCGGTCCATGTGGCTTGCCACTTACTTTATCCCTCGTGGGGCTTGTCATTTACTTTATCCCTCGTGGGGCTTGTCACTTACTTTAGCTCTTGTGGGGCTCACACTTTATTTTAGCCCTTGTGGGGCTTGTCTTTTATTATTGGGACTAAGTTTGTGAGTACAATGTTGTGATTATTTCATACATATTATTGGGCCGAGGGCCGTGTTATGACATTGGTTGGATATCTGGAAAGTATTTATCGTTGTAAAGAATACGATTATAGAATATGGATACATATATGTTTATGTTGCTTATAATTTTATTTACCTGAATACTGTGGATGACATGCATAGATTCGGTACATTCATAATTATTATATCGGTATTGATGTGATCCTAGCTGAAATACGACCTTAACACTGCTGTTCCTAAATAAGGGTTAAAACCCACTTTTCACCGTAACAATGGATATATTTACTATAATAATTGCCTACTAAATAGAATATTTATACATATAAAAGAGGTTAAAAATATTATTTAAAGATTTGACCGAGAGAGATTCTGGTCCATGACCTTACACTATTATTTACTCCAGACATGAGATATTTTGACTCTTTCTATATTTTTACAATGATTTAGTCCCGAAGATCATTTTGGGCAACATACTTATGAATTTACACTGTTTTAGCCACGACTTGAGTCTGTACACCTATTCTCTCTCTCTCTCTATATATATATATATATTAAAAGTGTGAAGGCCCTTAGAAAAGTGATTTGAACTGTTTACCCTTTATTAAAAGACTCCGCTTTGACAAAATCGTCATTTTTCCTTTTTCCTATAATTCAATTTCTCAAAATAAATTTATTAAATTATACCTGCAATTAAATTTTCACCAAATTTGTGTCCGACTTGGTTTGTTTCACCAAAAAGACACCCAATTTTTTCCTTGCTTATTGGATTTTATTTTCTGTAATTTTTCCTTTAGGAAACATACAATTTTGCTATTTTATTATGGAAAAATGAAAAGTCACGTCTTCTTTGATTTAGAATTCTTTGTTTTTTCCTTTATTTGGGATTCTTGCTATCAATTAGGTTTAGGTTTAGGTTTAATATTGCCTCTATATAAATAGTTTAATTGTATTCACAACTTGCAACACAAAACATCGAAAGGTAATTTTCTTCTCTTATAGTATTACAATTTTTAAAATAGATTACTATATATTCCCATAGAACTCAAAGCTTGAAATAAGCTCAACTCTACGATGAGAACTTGGTTAAGTTGTTCATCATCGATGGTCCAGCGAATACTAAAAGGTAGATGCTATTTATAGCTTTTGTTACTTTTATTTAACAACTATAAACTTTTAAGTTTGGTAGAGCTAGATTAGTTGTTTATCAATTTACTTGTTTTAATTTTGTTTGAGGTTTTGGGTCATATTGCTGCTCCTGGTTGCCTTCTCTGAGATATCACAGGAGTATTATTCATAAGGCTTAGTTCCAAACTTGAGATCATCTTCTATATCATTAAACATGGTTTAGTTATTCTTATGCTTTAAAAAAAATTGAAGAAAAAGCAATATAGAAGGCTGGACGACCTAATGTTATGCTAATAACATTAATAATCTTCTTGATGAAAACCGATTCATGCTTACAATATTCATATAATATTATAACAAACTAAACATATAATTCTAAAATAAAATTTGATGGTTATAATTGTTAAATCTCGGAAATTTTTTCTTTAATAGGAATAGCTACAACACTAAGGTGTTTGTTTTCTTAATTTTGTTATTTGAATTAAATTAAAAGTATTAGTGTTTAAGATTTTAAAATCGATTAAAATGTTGTTATTTTATAGCAGTTATTTTGATAGAACTTTGGATTTTTTTGTCTTTATGATCAAATCGAGAGGATTTTTTCTCATTTAAAGTGCATTTGTGTGTTAGCGTTAGTCACGTCTGCTTCTTACACTAATTGAAAAAACTTCAATTTGTTAAGATGCTCCACTTATTTGTTAGGCATAATTTATTATTCTCTTCCTTTAGTCCTTGATTGAAAATCGTCCAATGCTACGTTGACGAGTTCATTAATGATATTGATATCCGAGAAGGCCAGAGGATACTGTTATGATGATATTGATACCCGACAAGGTTGAAGAATACTGTAAAGATGATATTGATATTTGGAAGGGCTGGAGGATACTGTTATTATGATATTGATATCCGGTAAGGCTGGAGGATATTGTGATGATGATGTTGATACCCTACAAGGCCGAATGATGTTATAATGATGATATATATACCCAATTTGTGTTTGGAGGATGGTTGTGATATTGATTGTGTACCTTGCATTCATTCTTGCATGCACATTGTCTATCACTAGTATGTGCCTATGTCTATCAGCTAGTATGGGACGGTTGTATAGATATGGGTGATGACTATGCCTTGTGTTATTGTATGTTGATTGAGCCTTCCAAACCTGGAGCGGTGGGGGAAACACATAGGCTCAGTTAGGTATTTAGTTGTCCAAAATAGACAATTACTTGCGTTGTTATTGATATTGCTATTATCTTTGTTATGATCATTATTGTGGCTAGTTTGTGATAGATTGATTATTGATTCAGTATTGAGATTTGAGGTATGTTTTCAGCCCTTCTGTCTTACGATTTCATTATTATGCATGGCTATTTCATGTCTAGCCATATGGATTAGAAACCCTGAGCATGATAGTATTATATCCCGATAGGATTATAACGAGACCTTAAAATGAAGATATGATGATCTAGGTTGTTCTTTGAGATAACCTTGTATCCATATATATATATATATATGTATATAAAACTATGGTATTACTGTATATCCCTTCCTTCATTTGTTCAGATTGTAGAGTCGTTCCTTGGCTTTATATATTATTATATATTCTTCTTCTGCACTTTATTCGTATATTGGCCAGAGAGATACTGTATATTGTTGAGACTCCTAAGTATGGATGGAGTAAGATAGTGCACCCTTATTATATTGGTCTATTGGATTTGAGCAGGATAGTTGTTCCTTATTATCTCATTGTCTTGTTATATGATTTCTACACTCTTGGGTATAGTTTCCATTCTATTTATATGTTATATATATATCTGTTTTATCTTTGGAGCTCAGTTGGCAGTTGCCTATAGAGTACCATTTGTTTGGTACTCATACTACACATCTGCATCCTGCAGATCATTGTGCGGGCTATTGTCATTGATGTGTGTGTCGTGCGGAGCAGCCATGGTTCAGAGAAACAAAGTGAGCGCCCGATGTTCAAAATATTACTTTGCCCCCTCTTATGTATAGACTAGTCTCTATATTATATTCGAAGATAAGTTACATCAGTGTAATTTATTTGATCTATTCAACTTTTCTACTTTTATTATATTAGAAACTCTTCTACTGATGCCACTAGATTTTGGAATTTATTCATGTATTTGAACTTTTGTTATATTTATTCTACGTTCTTTCCTTATTCTATTTGGTAGTCCGTTACTAGTAATTCCGGACTATGGGTTTGTCTTGCCTACAAGTGAGTTTTAGTAGGCCCCATCATGACCTAAGAAATTGGATCGTGACTATTATAGTGGTTCTTTAGGGAAATTTTACACCAAGAATCACTACCAACCATTGAGATATAGACTTTGAGACTTATTTATGCTAATCGACATCCATTAACATGAGTTTTAACATTAAAATCATGGGATATTGTTAGATTTCACGAATATATTCAAGTTCTTTTCAAGAACCCAAAACCTCGGGACGTTTGCTAGAATGACGTTTAGGTAATTCCGGTTACTTTCAACCACTAGAGTTAATAACTTAATGGCATATGACGAATCTAGATTGTGAAATTGATGTAGTTTATGAACAAATATGTGATACGAAGCCATAATGGCTATGTAATGACTTTATGGAGGAATCGAGTTATATAACATGGGTTATATTAACGCTATGAACTACTTTACCATAGAATTAAAAGAATTGGGTACACAGATTTATTGAAAGAGAATTTAAACAACACATGGGTTAAAGTAATTCGATGAACTACTTTACCATAGAATGAAGATAATTAGGTGCACAGATTTATTGAAAGAGAAGTTAAACAACAGTTTGGACAAACTTGTTGTTAGAGTGCATGCCCTACCAATTTTAATATTTTACTCTACTGGATGCCTATCAGTGGAACAAGTAAGCTAACTTGGTTCACAAAATTTAAACTTGAACACAATATTTTTACGTGAAAAACACTCGGCTCAAGAAAGGTGTAAAAAAATACGACCTGTACCTCTACAGGATTTAACCCCAACTTCATTATAACTCTTGAGCCTCAACAATCAATAACTTACAAGACTTCTTGTAAACTAGGAATTAAAACTTCTAACTCCTATTACTGCAAAACACTAGTCTTCCCAAGTCTTTGAGTTCCTCAACTTGAAGACGTTAATCCTAACTTAGTTTATACTTCATTAAGACTACAGATTACAACTCAATATGACTCAATAACTAACCTTATTACCCAAAGTGTAAGACTATAAGTAAAAGACCAGGTTGCTTCACTAGCTCATTCAAGTTGTAGAAGTGATTTGCTGATTGTTGACTATTTTTTTAGTGCTTGAGTGAAATACTTGATTAATGTTTGTTGTATTTAAGACAACTCCTGATGGATTCCTTTAGTTGATGTCCTCTTCTATCTTCACTAGGACTCCCAGGTAGCTTCACTCACTCTTTGCTGCCGTCGCTCTGTCTTCTTGTTTGAATAGGACTCTTCGCTTTTATCTCATAATCTCTGTAGGACTTCTTGATCAACTCAACTTCTAGATGCTGCACTTATCTTCTTCTTTGCATCTACTTCAAATGATGTGATAAGTATTGAGAGCGTGATACTTATCCACTCCTATTTTTACACAGTGTCATCTTTCCAGTATGGTCTTGCCTGTAACTTGTTCACTTGTGTGGAAAAGCTTGCACAACATATTTCATTCTTATGTCTATAATAAAAACTTCACATTCCCTAACAAATTTCCTGTTTTAGATGATGACAAACTCAGCAGCTCAGTATCATTCACTCAATCCTGACATACTCAGTAAAGGATTTAAAATAGAAGATCACAGAATGAAATAGGTTGGTCAATTGAGTTATAAGCATTGTATAATCTATTCTTCCCCCTTTTGACATCATTGAAAAGCTGGACCAATAAGTGAAAACAGTTTAATAATTCAAGGCCACGGGGTCTATCAATAAAATAATCAAGACTCAGGGCAAGAGAACAACAATGCATTAAAATAAGCAGAAGAAGATCATTTTAAGCAAATTAAAAGTCCATTTCATTCATAGAACCAGATACAATTATCATAACACAATAACAACAAAAAAAGAGACAACAGGGACCAAGAAATAACAAGGAATAGGCTAAAGATACAAAGAAGGGACTTAAGTGGATGAGGATGAGGATGAGGGGATAAGAGAGGTCAGCTTCCTAATAACATCAGCATTCTCAGCTTTTTATTTTTCCAAAGTTGTTGTGAGGGAAGTAATCTAAGCTTGAAGGACCCCTTTTTCATCCTCATATGCAGTCTGGGCAGCCTCCAGGGCAGCCTAAGAAACCTCTACCTCACCCTTCTTTGTATCAAGGGCATTCCTCAATCTTTGCATTAGGTTGTCAGTATTCCTCATAGCAACAGGTAGCATGGTATGGTTCACAGATCCAATGACATCCTTTGTGGTCTACAGAGACCACACTTTGATAGGTACATAAAAATCCTCAAAGACAGATGCAAACCAGAATTCATATGGAAAAGCATGACCATTTGCATCTTGGACTAAGACCCTTTGTATGTTCTTGATGATGAGTTGAAGAAGGTCTACTGGAATTTTAGTATCTAACAGTTCCATCAGACTAAGATCAAGGAAATTGGCAACTGTTCCTTTTTCCTGTCTAAGAAGGATCATTTTGTAAACCACATCAAAATAAAGCTGATAGAGGGGGGACATCTCATTCTTTAAGACCCTACAATGAGTATGAAGATCGGGATTTCCAGAGAATTTCCTAGAAATATCAAGAGCTGATAGAAGATTATCAAGAGGAAGCCAAGTACCCTTCACCTAATGACCTCAACCCCAGTAGGAACATTCAAAATTCTAGCCAGATCAACAGGATAGATATTAATGGTTTTCCCATGAACAGTGGTTGAGAACATCTCCCCAATAGCAACCCCATTTGTGTAAAACTCATAAGCTTCATCTTTTCCAAACTTTCTTTGATGATCACATTGCAGAAACAAGTGTGACCACCCTTGAGCTCTCAACTTTGTGACCAAGATATCCATATCAAGACCCCCAAAACTAGTTACAACTCATCCCCTAGCCAACTTTTGTTTTTGAAAGTGAAGAATGTGGGCTGACTGAGAAACTTTGTCTGCAGAGGTATGAACATCAATATCAAAATCAAGATTAGGGTTAACCTCAGTAGAAGGAGCAGGGGAGTATCAGGAAAAAACTTAGAGTCTGAGTTAGACGAGTCAGAAGGAACAAGTTTTTTTACCTGTTTCTTTGGATGAGAAGTAGACTTCTTAGGAACAATTTTAGAGGATGAAGAGGCTTTGACACAATGGGTGGATTTTGAGGAAGATGAATTCTTTGAAGTAGGTAGAGATAAATTATTTACGAGACAAGGAGGGTTTTAGGACTTTAGCAATTATTGTCTTCTTCTTTCTTTTGGATTGAAGAATAATATGAGGAGAGGAATCATACGGAGGTGGTGAAGCAGAAGTGGCTACTTGTTTCCTTTAATTGTCTTAAGTGCTTCAGCCAAGGAAACATCTTCCCTTTGTGTTTTACCTCATGTATGTGGAGTTCGAGGAGAAGGAACAGTAGGGGAATGCTTTACTAGAGCATCGTCATCGACATCGATGGTGATAAAGGAGGGTTTCCGTTTAAGTTTGGATCTAGACCTTCTAGGGATTAGGTCAGCAATGGGAATGTCATCTCAATCATTAGCATCTTGATCAAGAATTTGAAGAAGAATTGGAGGTAGTAGTTAAGGTTTATATGATGGTGATGGAGTTGAAGAAAATTTGGCAAAGGGGTTTTGAAGGTTCTTGAACATCGCAAATTCTGACAGTTTGATGGAGATTGGGGGTTGAATGAGTGGAGGCAGAGTGATGTTTGGATAAAGGATGATGGCAGTGGGAGGACTGGTAGAAGATTTGGAGGAGGAAGGCGATGAGGAAGACGCCATTGAAGAAGAAGATTTTTTTTTTATCTTGATTATAAAGGTTGAAGATGGAATAAAGAGTAAGGAGAGGGAAGAAGCGTATATAAGAAGGAATGAAGAAAGATGAAACATGAAAGGGGTGTATATGGTGGAAGAACCATAATTATAAAGAGGTTCTGTTCTGATGGGAAAGGTCTGGCAGCCTTTTTGAAGGAGGAAGGACTTTTGGTTTTGGCGGTTTAAGTGTAACGGAAGAAAACATGTAGACAACCTATTTCTCTTTAAGCTACTATGGGTAAGCAATAATCATACCTTATTTCTGATTATTCAATGAAAAAAATTTCCTTGATGTTCCAGTCTATCTGCAAGATCAACACATAACTGAGTCAATTTTCCCTAAAATCTTGGAATTAGGATGCACAACTAAATGTGTAAGACTGAATTAATCAACAATCACTTAGGATCAGCTTATTCTAGTCAATCATTAAGGGAGATTTACACAATTTTAATCATCCCCAAGGCTAACCTATTTTTTTCAAATTGTTCCCTACTCAAAGCCTTAGTGAATATGTCAGCAATTTGTTCCTCAGTAGAACAAAACATAATTGATATATGACCTTTTTCAACATTATCTTTAAGAAAATGATGTCTAATATCAATATGCTTAATTCTTTTGTGTTGAACGGGATTTTTGGCTATTTTAATAGCACTTGTATTATCACAGAAAATAGGAACACATCTAACATCTATGATAAAATCTATAAGTTATTGCTTAATCCATAGTAATTGAGCACAACAAGAACCTGCAACAACATATTTAGCTTCAGCAGTAGACAATTCTATTGAATTTTGCTTCTTAGTAGACCAGGTAATTAAACACGATCCAAGGAAGTGTGCCATGCCTATAGTGCTCTTCCTGTCAACCAAGTATCCTGCATAATCAACATCAGAATAACCAACCAAATTGAAATTACTACCTTTTGGATTCCATAAACCAAGATCACTGGTTACTTTGATATATCTAAAGGTCCTTTTGAAAGATTTTAGATGAGACTCCTTAGGATTTGCTTAAAATCTAGTACATAATCCAACACTGAACACTATATTAGGCCTGGTAGCAGTTAGAATTGCAATGACCCTATCATTCCTCTGTACATCTTTTGCTTCACATCAGGACCTGTTTCATCCAAATCAAGCTTTATAACATTGGGAATTAGAGTGCTAATTTCTTTTGACTCTTCCATGGAGAATCTCTTGAGAAGTTCTTTTACATACTTTTGCTAATGGAACATTGTTCCTAATGCTGATTGTTTTATTTACAATCCCAAGAAATAGTTTAGCTCCCTCATCATGCTCATCTCAAATTCACAACTCATAAGTTTGGCAAAGTCATGAGTCATGTCCATGTTTGTAGAGCCAAAGATAATGTCATCTACATACACCTGCACCACCAATAAATCTTTTCCATCAGTTTTCAAGAAAAGAGTGTTGTCAATTTTACCTCTAGTATGTCTATGCTCCATTAAGAACTTTGACAATCTCTCATTCCAAGCTCTAAGGGATTGTTTTAACCCATACAAGGCCTTATCTAGTTTATACACATATTCAGAAAAATCCTTAGTTTCAAACCCTAGAGGTTGTTTGACATACACTTCCTCTTTGAGAATGTCATTGTAACACCCCGTATTTCCCTAGCATAATATAAGTCCTAGTGCATGAGTATTCATATATAAAATTTCTGAAATTCTCATTATTCTTCAGTTTAGAGCCTACCATTTCCTAGAAAATTTAGTTAGCTTTCCAATGATATAAAATTTGCATAAATCTAATAACTGGGTAAGAAGTTATGGTGATTTTATGTTTCAGTCGTTTAACACCGTCATTTTAAAATTTAGCGTGTCGCGGAGCTAGTTTAAATGATGATTGTTAATTTCCAGTGAAACTCTACGAAACCACCACATCACATCCCCATCCAAAATCCCAATTGTTCTTTACCAGTGTTCTGTCACGATAATGGCGCGTCGCGCCAGTGGTGAATTTCAGAATCAAAAGGGCACCATGCCCTAAGTTCCCAGTTTTCCATTTTCCAGTGGCTTGGCGTGATAGTGGTACTTCGCGCCAAGTCCAAAAATCGGGATGGTCAGTTTTCAGCTTCCATTTTTAAATTCATTTAAGGGTATTTGGGTTTTTTTCCACGGCCATAATTAACTTAAAACATGAATTTTAACCCCTAAACACCCTAATTAGTCATCATTATTCAATTTTTCTTCCAAAATAAAGATTTTCTTTTCAAGAACAAGAAACCCTAACTCTCAAATTCAAGGCAATTTCTCAAGAACTCTCCATCCATCCTTGCAAATTCATCATCCCAGGTATGTTAGATATTCATCCATGGATTTCTTTCATCCATGAATCCCAAGAAACCCTTTCTAATGATAAAGTTACGATCTTTTCAAGTTATTTGATTTTAAATCATGATTTCATCAATTAATCTCCATGAACTTTGATTTAATACCATTTTTAATGAAGTTATTGTTGTTATTCAATTCCTCATGTTTTAGTGTTATCATTTGTTGAATTAAATCATGAATTAGTGTTTTCCATGACAATTTCATGTCAATTATGCCAATCCTTTAGTAATTCTATGATTATTTTAAACCATGAACTATAAGTGTTTGATAAAATGCCTACAAGAGAAGTTGATTTAATAAGAGCCTTCATACTATGTCCTTCAATGTTTTAGTGTCATGCTACTACTATTGTTTTGAGTCCCGGGGGTATTGAATACCCGAAATCCATAGCTATTTATTTAGTTTAGTATTAGTACATTACAAGAACAGTCTTCAGAATATACTATGAGCACTTCAGAATAGTTAAATACCAGTCAATTAAACTCAGAATAGTCTAGTATTTCAGTGTCTTTTAGTTGGGAGTAGGATTTAGCACCGAGCGAGTACAGGGATGGAGGCTTCCTCATCAGATAGGCAGAGTCATTAGTAGCAATCCCTATACTCCAGAACTATGTCCAGCGTAGGATATGAGTTGTCACCCATCAGATTAGGCCTGACTATCTCACAGGGGTCACTCGTCAAGTCAGGCTTGACACCCTTAGTCCATTGGACATTATATCAGTTTAGTGGATGCACACAACCATTATTAGTACCCGTGGCATGGTATTAACACCCTTCTAACTGGGTTACAAGTTGGACCCTGATTAACTTAGATTGGGGAATGTTGGTTAGATGATACCTCTCATAGTCTCAGATATAGTCTCAGTTACAGTCTCAGTTCAGTTATTCAGTCTTAGTATTATTTGACCAAAGCATACAAATTCCAGTTACTTTAGTTTATAGATTTTACTCATTCCATGTTATATGCTTGGTCATTCATCCTCAGTGTCTATAAATTTTCACAAATTTTTGGTATTTACAGATTCTCATCCATACATAGTATTTACATGTTTCACGTATTTCTAGTGCCTATAGATTTTATGTTCCCTATTCAGTATCCCATGCTTTACATATATATATATATATTCAGATAGTTTATTATTCCTATTCATGAAACCATGAATATCAGCCTACCTCATTTAGCATACCAGTACATTCAAAGTATTGATCGCATACCTTTCTTTTGCACTATGATGTCTCATATCATAGGTGCTGATACTCAGTTCCCAAATCATATATAGTCCTTGAGATCCTTAACAGTACGGTAGCAGTGGTGAGTCCTCATCACCCGAGGGTAGACTATCTTATTTTATATCTTTATTTCAGTAGTCAGTAGAGTTAGTTGGGGGCTTATCCCATCAACTCTCAGCCAGTCAGTCTTAGAGGATTTTCAGACATTACAGTTAGTTAGTTGTTCAGTTTATTAGTACTTTATCAGATTCATACAGTCATTTTCCTAGATTTATATTTCAATTTGAATTCAGATATTTAAAACCTTATGGCATGTTAATATTCTTCTGTACTTATGATCATATTATTTAGTGCTCACAGCAGGTACCAGCTCATGGGTTAGATTGTGGTCTCTTAGGACCGTAGGCACCATGTAACGACTAAGGGGTAGTCTCGGGTCAGTACAACCATTCAAGAATGCACTCTTAACATCCATTTGATAAAGAATGAACTTCTTGTAAGCAGCAAATGCATAAAGTAATCTAATAGCTTCAAATCTAGCCACAGGAGCAAAGGTCTCATCAAAATCTATTCCTTCTTATTGATTGTTTCCTTGGACCACCAGTCTTGCTTTGTTCCTTGTAACTGTTCTATGATCATCAACTTTATTTCTGTACTCCTACTTAGTCCCAATTACTGTCCTATCTTTTGGAAGAGGAACTAAGTGCCATACTTGCTTCTTTCAAATTAATTCAACTCTTCCTGCATAGCTATGATCCAATCAGCATCAAGTAATTCTCTGAAGGCACACATACTTCTTAATCTAGACCTGGTGGTGATTCCAGAAGTGAGATCAGTGAGAACATTCTCAATAGGATGTTTCCCTTTGATACTTGTAGCCTTTAGGGACCAAGCCTAGTGAACTACTAGGATCACAGCTGATGTTCTGAGCTGGCGTAGTTGGTGGATCAGTTCTCTCTATCACTGTGCCTCTAGATTCAGTTCCCCCTGTTGAAGTGTCGCCATGCTTGGTAGCTCCAATCAATGAACCGGGTTGTGTAACCTATTCCTCAGAGTCACTTCCTTCCTGTTGGTTAGTCTTAACATAGGATTCATCAAAAACTACATGCATGCTTTCTTCAACATAGTTTGTTCTGATGTTTAAAACCCTATAAGCCTTACTATGAAGTGAATAACCTAAGAAAATTCCCTCATCACTTTTGGCATCAAATTTTCCCAAATTATCCTTTCCATTATTATGTATGAAACATTTACAACCAAATGTTCTAAAATGAGAAATGTTTGGCTTTGTTCCTTTAAGTAATTCATAGGGAGTCTTCTCTAACATAGGTCTGATCATACACCCATTTATGATATATGCAGCAGTACTTATTGCCTCAGCCCAAAGGTTTTAGCAACATTGGCTGCAAACATCATTGTTCTAGCCATATCTTCCAATGTTCTATTTTTCCTTTCCACCACTCCATTTTGTTGTGGTGTTCTAGGAGCAGAAAAATTATGATCTATACCATTTACTAAACAAAATTCTAAGAACTTGACATTATCAAATTTTGTACCATGGTCAGATCTTATGGCAACTAATGAAATGCCCAGTTTCTTTTCAATTTTCTTGATAAAAATTGCAAAGACATCAAAGGCATCTTCTTTAGAGGCTAGAAACAAAGTCTAGGTGAACCTGGAATAATCATCAATAATTACAAAAACATTCCTTTTTCCCCCTCTGCTTTGAAGTCTCATTGGTCCACACAGATCCATATGAAGCAGGTCAAAGAACTTGGTAGTGGTATCATGGATTTTTGACTTAAAGGAAGATCTTACCTGCTTCCTCCTTACACAAGAACTACATAACTTTTTCTCTTTAAATTTGGTCTTGGTTAATCCCAATACCATATCTTTAGAGGAAAATGTGTTTAGTTGTTTCAGACTTGTATGTCCAAGTCTTTTATGCCAAATAAGGGGATCATTTTCAATTGCACTTAGACAAGTTAACTCTGGTCTTGGTATTGACATTATGTCAGCGTTGTATATATTTTGTATCTTCTATCAGCGAGCACAATCTCTTTAGTATCCATTTTCTTAACTTTGACACCTGAAGAAGTGAAAATAACTTTATTACCTTTATCGTTGTAAGATGCTCAGCAGGTTGTGCTTCAATCCTTCTACAAGATAGACATCTTCCAATGCTCTTAACTCAGTGAGACAATTTTTCCAACTCCAGTAATGACCCTTTTTTTCCATCACCAAAATAAACTCCTTCTCCAGTGATTTTTGAGAGTGAAAGGAACTTTTTCTTATCACCAATCATGTGTCTAGAGCAAGCACTATCCAAGTACCAATGCCTTTTTCTTTCTTTCACTTTCTACTATAAAAGAAATAAATGGTTAGTCTTAGGAACTCAGACAAGCTTGGGTCCTATTTTATGAGTAAAAGGATGGATCAAATTTCTTTTAGTCCATGCTGGCAACATGTAGTGCAACCTGTTTCTCTGACCTGTACCAGTTCTTTTATTTTTGGTCTAAGAGATTTTATTTGCCTGGTTTTGACTGTTTGATCTGCTTTTAGCAGCTACTGGACATTTAGTAGTTGGATGCCCAAGGTTGCCACATATATAGCATAGATCTTTAGGATCAGCACTACCTTTGTGGAATCCTAAACTAGCCTTTTCATTATGAGTTTTCTCACTCGGTTTATGAACAATTCTTGATGAATTTGTCCACCTATTTGCTCTTTCAAGATCAAGTTTCAGTTTAGATATTTCTTAACTCAATCTATTTATCATGTCAGCTGCATTGCTGCACTCTAGCTTATATTTTTCTAATTCAAGTTCAGCACTTTCTTATTCATTATTCATGACCTTTTTTCCATTTTTAGTGAGAGTCAGTTTAAGGATTTTATACTTAAGATCATTATTAGAAGAATCAAGTTCTGCAACCTGTTTCTTGAGAGTGCAGTTTTCACTGTCAACTATAACTTTACAGGCCTTTAATTTAATTAGATCAAATTTAAGGCTTGCAAAACTGTTGAACAGCTCATCCCTATCAGAAGTTAATTCTTGGAAATCTTCAATTAGTGCACTCATCAAGGAAATAAGTTTTGATTTAGAAAACAAGTGCAGTTTTTCTTTAAGTTCAAATATTCTTACCTCAGTAGTATCATCTTCTTCATCTAAGTCTGAATATCCAAGTGCCATGAATGCAGTTTCATCAGCTTCATCTCATCTGAGTCAGATCCCCAAGCTGCTATTATTGCATGTTCCTCTTTTCATTTTGCCTTTTCTTTTAGTTCCTTTTCAGCCCTTTTTTTCCACTCTATTTCCAAGACTGGACAATCTCTGATCTGATGATCAGTCTTACCACACTTGTAGCATCCATTTGGATTGTCATTTGAACGCTTCTTGCTACTTGTTCCCTTCTTCTTTTTGAAGAATTTGCTGAAGTTCTTGTTTATAAAGGCAACCTGTTCCTTATGAAGTTCAAATTCATCATCACTATCAGAAGCCTTCAATGCCAAGATTTTCTCTGGAGCTACTTGTTCTTTGGTTCCATCAATATCCATTTCATAGGTTCTCAAATTTCCAACCAGTTCATCCAAAGTCATGCCAACAAGATCCTTATTAGTCTCCCTAATTGCAGTTACCTTAATATTTCATTTTGTTTTTGGTAGTACACTTAGAACCTTTTCAACTTATTCCTCCTCAGTGATGACTTTGCCCAAGGAAGTCAGCTAATTTGTTAAGGTTGTAAGACTTGTCATCATCTAATGCAAGGATTCATTTTCCTTCATCTTAAAGTCCTCATACTCAGTAAAGATAAGGGAAGTTCTAAATTTCCTTACCTAAGAGGTACCCTCATGTGCATTTACCAATGCAACCCAAATTTTCTTAACAGTGGTGCAAGTTGAAACCCTATAATATTCAACAGGTCCTAATCCATAGACTAGGATGTTCTTAGTTTTTGGATTTTTCCTTAGAGCTACCAAGTCATCAGTAGTAAATTCATTCCTTACCTTTCTGACTTGTTCACCATCAACTATCTTCATTGGAATGGTAGGACCATCAGTAATACTATCCTATAGTTCATAGTCTTCACCTTGGATGAATATCTCCATCCTTGCTTTCCACAAGATAAAGTGAGAGCCATCAAAGAATGGAGGTCTAGTGGTCAACTGACCCTCACTATGGCTAGTAGGAGGTACAAAATTCATCATTGTGATCTTTTCTTAGGTGTTGGCCTTATTTAAGATAGCCTCTCCCTGATACCACTTGTTAGAGAGCGTGCCCTACAAATTTTAATATTTTACTCTACTGGATGCCTATCAGTGGAATAACTAAGGTAACTTGGTTCACAGAAGTAAAACTTGAACACCGTATTTTTACGTGAAAAACACCCGGCTCAAGAAAGGTGTAATAAATCATGACCTGTACCTCTACAGGATTTAACCCCAACTTCACTATAACTCTTGAGCCCGAACAATCAACAAATTACAAGACTTCCTGTAAACTAGAAATTAAAACTTCTAAATCCTATTACTGCAAAACACTAATCTTCCTAAGATAAGTGTTCCCAAGTCTTTGAGTTCCCCAACTTGAAGGCGTTAATCCTAACTCAATTTATACTTCACTGATACTAGATATTACAACTCAATATGACTCAATAACCAACCTTATTGCACAAACTCTAAGACTCTAAGTAACGGACCAGGTTGCTTCACTAGCTTCTTCAAGTTGTAGAAGTGATTTGCTGATCGTTGACTATCTTTTTAGTGCTTGAGTGAAATACTGATAACGCTCAAACTACACCTATCTAATGAGAATGTAAGCGATAAATGTCAATATAAAACCCAACTAGTTGGGGTCGAATCCCACAGGGAATATGGTGTGAATTTAAGTTGTATGCAATTTAATCAACTGATAGATGGATGTTTCCTAAAATAGGGGTTTTTAGTTTAGCAAGTAATTGTTGGTCACTTTAGTTAAAGTGTTCGTAATCAAGAGTTTATGGAAAAACCAAAATTATGTTCACTAGGGGTTTTGGTACGTGACAGATGATAATGGTAGTTCAAGATTCTCACAGTAGGTAGGACAACAAGTTATCTTTATCGAAGTTATGCCTAAATGTCTCTCGACCTACTTAAGCATTTAATTACCTAATCCTCTCGGACTTAGGGAATTTATATTTATGACCAAATTTTACCTCAGGTTAATCAACCTTGTTACATCGTCAATTATTATATGGAAGTTTTTAGTGCTTCCAAGTCCCTGTTAATAATTTACTTCCCACTATATTTTATTTCTTTCTCAAGCAAATCAAAGCAGATGTTATCTATTGTTTGCAACCAATAGGCGATAATTAAAAACTCAGAATTATCAAGGAGTCCTACCATCTTTTGATTCTTGAACACTCAGCAGCTTATCAAGACGTAACCCTAGATCCCATAATTCAGGTTAAAGGAATTTAGCCGCTCATGATTTAATAATCGAAACAACTAGTTATATTCATGATTTGAAAGATAAAATTGCCACAAGATGAATAGAAACTTAATATTCTCAGATTAGATCACAGTAGTAATCCCAAAATAATGATGATAATCTCTTCAAAGTAATTGCTTGTTCAAGTCAAGAAACTAGAGAGAGAAAATATCAAAATACGTGTCTCCAAAATATGTTCTCCACTCTCAAGAAAACCCTAAACAAGACTTTAAATATTTCATCCTAAATAAGGAAACAAAATCACAGAGTTTAATAATCTCTCGACTTAGGTGACGACATTAGTGACAACCTATCAGGAGGCTGATGACTTATCACAAAAGTCATCAGCTCCTCTTTGCTTTTGATACTCGCTGCTTTAGGCTGATGACAAACTGTGATGTCCTATAAACTTCTTGATAACTTATCATGAATGTCGTTAAGTCTCTACCTCAGCTCTCATGTTCTGCCTTAGGCTGATGGTAATTTTGATGGCCTATCAGCTCCTTGACATCGTATCACAAAATGTCGTCACAACTCTTAACTCAGGTGCATCCTCTGTCTGAGGCAAATAATAAAGCTGATAAGTTACACAGGGCTGACGACTTATCAGAAATGTCACCAGCCACACTTCTCTTCAAATTACTTTAGATTTCAACTCCTTTTCTTCCATCCTTGTTGGTTCTCTTCCATCATAGCTTCTACTGCAAAGTCAAACATAAAACAATCAAAAACGACAAAAGTTGCTTAAGACTTTGCAATTATTCTTAGTTAAAAGCCTCAAATATGTTAGCATTAGCTCACACATCAACACCCTCAACTTATAACAATTTCTTGTCCTCAAGCATCTCAACACAACTAAGAGAATACAAAGTACATTTGGCAGTTAATCATCCATATCATCGTAAAACACTTTCACCCTCTCTAAGGTCAGTCAATTCAAGAACAATGAAGAACACCAATGCAACACACAAAAATCAATATACAACATTAATTCAGCTACATTAACCATGCATATACAAGTATTACACTCTCCAAACAAATTAGAAACTAGCAACATATCTGGTGTGCCCTCACAACAAAGAAATACCCCTTATGTCATATCAGTAATCCTATACGTAACCATAGGGACAATCAAAACACTCACTCTCAGAATGAAGTTCCAAGCAATGTATGCCAAGTACCATAGTCTTGCCCTTATTTTCATTACCCAGACCTTCAGATAGGTCAGCTAGGATCACTATAGGTCTTTTCTTAGGCTTGTGATGTTGGTTAGGGAATGGTGTGATACTCGATGGTATTTAAAGTGACTAAGCCTCCTTGATACTACACTATCTTTTTGGGGTCTCACTCATTAGCCTTTTCCACTCTTCTCTTTTAGTGATCACACTTATTTAGGCTGGGTGCGGTCTTTTCCACAATCACTTATTCTTTTTCACAATTTTTCTTTTTCTTGCTCTTTTCCTCCGCACCCAGCTCTTTTTTTTATTCTTTTATTTTATGCTACCTTTCTTCATATTCATTCTGTATCACGCACCCCTATGATAGTCACCCTCAACTTAGGACATTTGCCTAAGTCAAGGTACACAATGTCCAAGGAGGACTAAGGGAAAAATAGGTTCATTGTGATCTAAATGGGAAGGTGACAGGTGTAAAAAAAAATAGGCTAATCAGGCTCAAAACAGGGATCAAAGGATATTATGCACATAGGGAAGGTCATTTAGGCTAAAGTGATCTCCTATCAAAACGACCTATGATCCTTTCCTAACCCCTATCCTTCAACCTAGGTAAGACTAACCAGACAAGTTCTGGCTTCAGCATACAGAGGGAAATAAGTAACATCTCACACACACTTGGCACGTAGGTATATCTTAATCTACTACTCATTCAGTTCATGCAGTTATTTAGCAATGATAATTGTGTTACTATAACTAATTCCATACAAAGATGCACAGGGGTCACACTTAAATGCAAATCACACAGTTAAAGAAGTAGACCACTTAAAGAGGTGTACAAAAATCACAAAACAATTCAACTGCCTCAAGTACAAGTATTTCTCCTAGTCGGCTACAAAATTTTAACACAATAATTTACCCTACACCCTTAACTTAAAATCAAAGAAAATCTAAACTTAGGATTAGAGTATTCTTGGAATAGATCAATCCCAGGGGTCATGGGTTGCTGACCCTGCTGCCGCATCCTTAGCTTCCCTATCTCCATCAGGAGCCTTGCTCTTTTCTGGTTCAACTGGTCTATCAATCTATAAAGGACTACTAGTAGAGACCCCTGTGGCTCTTGCTTGGATGGCTGCCTCCCATCTCTCATTGTCCACTAAGGACTCAATCCTCGCCTTCTTAATCTCTTTATTTTTAGACTTCTTTCTTTCCCTCTTCTCTGTTTTTCTTTCTTCATCATGGTCGGGCCTCTCTCTCTTACCATTGCCTTTCTTCTTACCTTTCTTCTTCTTTTTCTTCACTGGCTTCTCTGTGAGATCAAGCATCAAGATTTATCCCTCAGACTCCTCAGCTACCGGATCTACTGACACCATAAAGTGTTGTTGTTGTAGCTTCCCAACCTCCTTCTTTACTTTGTCTAGTTCTGATTTGAATAATGCCATATTTAGAGTTGACCTCTCTTTCGACTGTGCATTGAAGCGATTCTCTAATTCATCAATTCGACTCGTAGAGACTTGTAGGGATCGAGTGTATCCTTAACCCTCTTTTCCACTACAACCGCAAATTGCTTGGCAAAGAGTTTAAGCTGAGCCTCGCACCATTTGGACTGCTTTGCTACTCTTCTAAAATTCATAGGGTTGAAGGCAAATTTTGTTGTAGGCACCGCAGTTGAAGGGTTTTTCTAAGTTACAGACACTGGACCTACTCGTGCTGAAGATGTTGGTGGTATAGCCTCGGAAACCCCCCTGATTATTAACATAGTTTGCCTCTTCTTCTGCATCAGCATCAACTCTGTCCTGAGATCCCACAACTTTCACCTTTTCAGTCTTGCCTGATAGCAAGTGCTTGGTTAGTAAGTCCATTTCCATTTTAAGGTGAACCATGTCTTGGTCATGCTCCTCATCTCTTCTGGATTGTTCCGTAGTAATACCCCTTGACACAGTAGGGCTAGCTACCATAGAGTCTCTGGTATGCCATGCCTGACTTTGTTTGGTCATTCTTTCTAGAATCTCTCAAGCCTCTGGGAATGTAAGATCAACAAATGAACCACCAGTAGCATTATCTACAATTGGCTTTGTCACAGAGTTAAGATCCCTATACAAAGTCTCCATCAAGTGTATGTCCGTCATATTGTGGTTCGGACACTATGTCAGCTTCTTCTTGAATCTTTCCCTGGTTTTATGCAAGGCTTCAATTGGGAGCTGCCTAAAGTTGCTAATCTCATCCCTCAATTGTACCCTCCTGGAAGGCGTAAAGAACCTTTTTAGGAAAGCTTCTTTTAACTACCTCCAGTTGGTTATAGAATCGGGTGTTGGCTCATTTAGCTATAAAGTTGCCTCCCCAGACAGAGACAACGGAAAAATCTCAACCAGATAGCATTCTGGCCCACTCCTGGGTTATCAAAAGGTTTACAGATAGTGACAAAATTCAATAGATTTTAGTTCGAGTCATCTCCTGAAAGGCTACCAAACAAACCCTTCAGATTGAGGAGTTGAATCATAGTACTCGTAATGTTGAATTTAGCCCCAGGTTCCAACGGTGGAGGAATGATTTCACCCATTGTACCTGCTCTGTCCATCCCATCATCATCATCATTGAGGTCATACTGGACTGGCTGGTACTCTTGCCTTTCTCGGAACAGACGGTTCCTGTTAACATTACATCGTACTAGTGCAGCTACTTGCTCTGCACACCTTGGGTTACCAGGATTTAGAAACTCCTCATCTCTTAAATCTCCATCCTCAAGATTTTTATGTCGTGCTTATTGACCGACATTTTGCACATTCACCTGAGTTCTAGCTAAGACTGTCAATCTGTCAGCCTCTTGCTGTTCTGCCATTCTTCAAATTCGTTGTGGTTCCGGATTAAGTGGTAATAATGGTTCATCGGAACTTCAGGTGCTTGGCATACACTACAAATATCCTGCAATAAACAAAAACAACAAATAAACATAAAACTAGGAAACTTGACTAACAGTCAATTAGTGCACCCAACTTTAATTTACAACCGTATTCCCTGGCAACGAAGCCATTTTTGATAACACTCAAACTACACCTCTCTAATGAGAATGTAAGCAATCATTGTCAATATAAAATCTAACTAGGTTGGGGTCGAATCCCACAGGGAATATGGTGTGAACTTAAGTCGTTTGCAATTTAATCAACTGATAGCTGGATGTTTCCTGAAATGGAGGTTTTTTAGTTTAGCAAGTAATTGTTGGTCACTTTAGTTACAGTGTTCATAATCAAGAGTTTATGAAAAAACCAGAATTATATTCACTAGGGGTTTTGGTACTTGATAGATTCTAATGGTGGTTTAAGATTCTCACAGTAGGTAGGACAACAAGTTATCTTTATCGAAGTTATGCCTAAATATCTCTCAACCTACTTAAGCATTTAATTACCTAATCCTCTCGGACTTAGGAAATTTATATTCATGACCAGATTTTACCTTAGGTTAATCAACCTTGTTACAACGTCAATTATTATATGGAAGTTTTTAGTGCTTCCAAGTCCCTGTTAATAATTTACTTCCCACTATATTTGATTTCTTTCTCAAGCAAATCAAAGCAGGCATTACCTATCGTTTACAACCAATAGACGATAATTAAAACCTCAGAATTATCAAAGAGTCCTACCACCTTTTGATTCTTGAACACTCAGCACCATATCAAGACTTAACCCTAGATCCCATAATTCAGGTTAAAGGAATTTAGCCACTCATGATGTAATAATTGAAACAACTAGTTATATTCATGATTTGAAAGATAAACTTACCACAAGATGAATAGAAACTAAAGATTCTCAGATTAGATCACAGTAGTAATCCCAAAATAATGATGATAATCTTTTTAAAGTAATTGCTTGTTTAAGTCAAGAAACTGGAGAGAGAAAATATCAAAATACGTGTCTCCAAAATATGTTCTCCACTCTCAAGAAAACCCTAAACAAGACTTTAAATAGTTCAGCCTAAATAAGGAAACAAAATCACAGAGTTTAATAATCCCTCGAATTAGGTGATGACATTCGTGACAACCTATCAGGAGGCTGACGACTTATCACAAATATCGTCAGTTCTTCTTTGTTTTTGATACTCGCTGCTTTAGGATGACGACAAACTGTGATGTCCTATCAATTTCTTGACGACTTATCACAAATTTCTTTAAGTCTCTACCTCAGCTCTCATGTTCTGCCTTAGGCTGACGGCAATTTTGACGACCTATCAGCTCCTTGATGGCTTATCACAAAATATCGTCACAACTCTCAACTGAGGTGCATTCTCTATCTGAGGCTGACGATGAAGCTGATAACTTATCACAGGGCTGACGACTTATCAGAAATTTCATCAGCCACACTTCTCTTCGAATTACTTCAGATTTCAACTCCTTTGCTTCCATCCTTATTGGGTCTCTTGCATCATAGCTTCTACTGCAAAATCAAACATAAAATAATCAAAAATGATTACTTAAGAATTTGCAATTATTCTTAGTTAAAAGCCTCAAATGTGTTAGCATTATCTCACACATCAAATACTTAATTATCGTTTGTTGTATTTAAGCCAACTCCTGATGGAGTCCTTTAGTTGATGTCCTATTCTATACTCACTAGGATTTCCAGGTAGTTTCACTCACTCTTTTCTGCCGTCTCTCTCTCTTTTTATTTGAATAGGACTCTTCTCTTTTATCTCATAATCTCTGCATGACTTCTTGATCAACTCAAATTCTAGATGTTGGACTTATATTCTCCTTTGCATTTACTTAAACTGATGTGATAAGTGTTGATAACATGGTATTTATCCACTCCTATTTTTACGCAGTGTCATCTTTCCAGTATGGTCTTGTTTGTAACTTGTTCACTTGTGTGGAACAACTTGCACAACTTGTTTCATTCATATGTATATCATCAAAACTTCACATTCCCTAACACTTGTGGATTATATACTTCCCTAATATACTAATCACTTCGTAAAGACTCTATAACTCCCTAGCGTGAAATCATTAAACTTCAATTCTTGGATTTGGAGCGAGCCAATAGTTTGCTAAATAATTCGAATGATCCATAATGTATTCCTCTTTACCGGGCTTTCAAAGATCATATAAGAAATGACTATCTTTCCTAAGTACAATAGTATATTTTCATGAATAATAAATTTAAGCATCTTTCAAGGTATTACAATGTTTCAGTTAAAATTAATTGGCCAATCTATATATAATACAAAGGAAGGTCATAGAGGAGGTGACGTGGCACCTCTCTATGGCCTCCATTTGTATTTATCTTTATTATCATTTTTTTAATTTTTTCTTCATTCTTTGTGTTGATTATTTTATTTAATAATATAAAAAATTCATCATACTTATCATTTGTTTAATTATATTTCATAGGTTACAAAAAAAACTCCATCTATTTATATTCTCTACTTAATAACATGTCTCTTGAACTCCCTTCTTTATGGCTCAACTAATTTTATAAATAACAAGCATGAAGTATTGGATGTACATTTCTGTTCTCCTTCATTCATTTTTTATTCCTAATCTTGATCTCTTCTAATATGAGTCAATCAAAGAAAACTACTAAATTTTATTTTAAGTTAGCCATAGAGAATTTTCTTTCATTTTCATTGATGTTGTTTAAGATAAAATTCTCATTTGCAATGTAGTATAGTGTTCACGTGTAGAAGAATGTTGTTAAATATGAATTATATATTCATTTAGCTTACTGCATTTTCTTAATATCTTTCAACTTATTGTAGTCTCCTTTTCAATTTTTTTCATTTTATTTTTTTTGTTGTTGAAATTTTTATTATTGATATGATTGTTCGTTTAATTTAAATGATACTACTAATCTCTTTTTATATAGATTTCTGAAGAAATGAAAAACATTCACAACAAAGAATCACAAATGGTGAGTTTTATAATTTCATTCGAATGTAAATTTATGGAATGCGTGGTTTCTTTAAAAGCATACTAAAACCACCCCCCCTCTCTCTCTCTCTCTATATATATATATATAAACTTATTTTTTGTCTTGCTTTTGATATGTGTAAGTAGACTTTATACTTTTTTGTTTTCAACTAGATGATTATTACATAGTGATATTTCTATTTTTGTATTAAAAATAATGATAATCTTCAATGTTTTTTAATAGGTGCAAATATGTATATATTCATGTTTACTTCTTATTAATTCTGCAATTCATAACTGATGGGTTGATGTGGTCATAAAAAATGTAATATGGCATGTGTTGTATAGTAGAAATTTGATTATTGTATTCTCATTTTTTTAAGTCTTAAATCCTTATCGTTCTAGCCACAAATATATCAATGTCTAATTAATTTTGGACGATCCAAGTAACACAAAATCAATATTCACTAGCTCTAATTATTTTATTTATTTATTGTATGAAACTTATAGTTTTAAAGGCTCCATTTCACTTTTATTAAAGCACTACTGAGCTACCACTATAAAGGTGGACTTATTTTAATTTAAGAGTAGCGACATTCAAAATAGAGCAAAGATAGTATATTTTTGTTGATGAGAATTTAATTTAAATTTCAATGCTTTAGTATTTTGAAGTAGAAGTAACTAAAGGTTTAACAACTAATTTAAAAGTATGCATATAAAATTTTATAAAGTTCTTATCTTTCACCTCTTATTAGTATCTTATATGTTGATAATTGCCAACCTAACCTCTCATGTTTATAACCTTCAAAAATTGTTGTATAAGTTTGAGATATTCTACTTCATGAAAAGTATAACACTCTATTATATTTGAAAATTTTAAAATAAAGAAATTGGAAAAAATATTAAAGAAAAAGATATATTATGTAGTTTTATGACCTTTCCATTTTATAGTAGCGGTTATTGTATCCTTTTCATTTCTTTATTCATAGTTTTGTTCTTAATAATACTCATAATTTCCATCATAACCTTTTATTTTTATAGCCTCCAAATTTGATGTATACATTTATGATACCTCTCTCTATAAATAATTGATCACCTTTCACTAATGTTTTTAACTTTCACCTTTAGTTATCTCCATTAGTTTTGTTCTTAATGATATTCATAATTATCAATATAACCTTTCATGTTTATAACCTCCAAAATTGATGTATAGGATTATGATACTTCTCTCTATAAATAAATGATAACCTTTCACTAAACCTCTTTAACTTTTACCTTTGATTATCTTTATTAGTTTTGTTCTTAATGATAATCATAATTGTCAATGTAACTTGAGAAAATTAAAGGAAATGTGTCATTTAAGTCTTGAATGAAGGATTGGTGATATTCACGAACTTAAAGGGTCAAACATAATTACAAAACTTGATTAATTTAATTGTGAACTTGATTAATATTTTTAAAACTTTCTAATCTTTTCAAAAATACAAATCAACCCACACCCCTCTCCTCTCCAAATCAATCATTTCTCATCTCTCTCTCTCTCAACAGTTCTCCCAACCAACAGTTCTACAAATTTTCCTTTCAATCTCTGAAGACTTCAACCTCTGGCGAAAAATAGTTGGGCTTCAAGTTTGTTTTCAACTTTCAATCGTCAATCGATGTGACAGCCTTGCTCTTCGGCCACAACAACTTTGAGTTTTTCATCGTCCCTTTTCTTCTTTCATATGTAAAAATTTATGGCCTTTTTAGTTTTGAAGAAAAAGAGGAACTTGAGCCAACTTCTCTTCTAGTATTGGTGAACAATTTCAATATTTGTTGCATTAATTTAAAATACAGTCTAAAAAAACTCTAATTTCTAGTATTTCTTTTTTTTTCAAAGTGAAATATGTTTTTTGTTGTTTGATGTGTTTTTTAAAGTTTGATTTTTGTTTTTTGTGTTTATAGAAATAAAACAATGATGCAACAGAAATTAGGTTGCAACAAATTTAACATCGGATGCAACAGAAGAACCCTCTGATTAAATATTTAATGCAACAAATTAACCATATGATGCAACAGATTAATCATCTAATGCAACAAATGAACATTCTATTGGATAAAATCCTACAAACTATTCCAACAGGACATGTCCAAGACTTGATTTTTCAAACTGATCATTCATCTGTCGTGATCGACGATCCTTCTGTTGGAAGAAATCTAAACAATATTGACCGTTGATAACTGCTCCAACTGATCACTCATATGTTGCAACAGATGTGTGATCTATTACACAAACCATTTATTTGTCTCAACAGATAAATGACCTATTTTTATTGTTGCAAAAGATTACTCATTCGTTGCCACAGGTTATTTAACTGTTCCAACAAATCAATCATATATTGCAACAAATGTGTGATATGTTGCATAAACCAGTCATTTGTTTCTACATATGAGTAATCTATTTTTATTATTGCAACAAATTACTCACCTGCTGTAACAGGTTAGTTATTTATTGCAACAGATAACCTACCTGGTGCAACAGATATGTGATCTGTTGGTACTGTTATTTTACTGTTGTGTATGTTAAATTTATTGTTATCCTTTTTAATGATGCATTAATCAATTGCAATCTATTTTATATTCCTGTTAAGTTTAGATAATATGGCTCCAAAAAAAAAGAAATTAAATCATCTCCAAGTAAAGGAACAAGTGAAGTAGCTAGGCTACATCCACCACTCTATGAGCTTGCTTTACAAGTGTTATGTCAATTAGGAGAAGAAGATGATGAACATGGGGAGGAGAAATCTTTTAAAAGAGATGATCCAAATGCTAATATCCCTTCCACCGAAGAGTTGGTCAAAACCTTCAGCATTAATAGTTATCCTCTAAGAATGCTGTGCGATGGTGACACAGATTTAAGGAGTTTGCCTTCCATAAATTTCGTTGTTAAGTCCACTATAGGAAAATCTTTCGACGCCTTCAAAAAAATACTTCGAGAATAAAATTTGGATGCTTATTTTAGGAGTTTGACATAGCTACAGACTAAAATATTATCCTCCCTCTCCTGCTCAAGTTATACCTATTTTAACCCTAAAAAAGCCCCTGCACACCGAAAAAAGGCAAAGGCAAGTTGAGTGATCGTGATGACCTAGTGTCCCTTGTTGGTCAAAGCTTCAAACAAAAATTTGATAGAACTGTTGAAAGGTAAAATACTTTCAAAGATGGATAATCAATCATTGTGCTTGTTTTGGTTTGTACATAATATTCTTTGGTCAAAATACATTAACTACAACATACCACTTGGTTTAATAAAGCTCTCGGAGGATCTTAAGGCATTTAACAACTATCCTTGGGGTTATGAAAGCTTCAAAATGACTGTCAAATATTTTTTGACTCCGTAACGCCAAAGACAGTCAACTTATATGGCTTTCCATGGGTTTTATGATAAATATTTCTTTTATTATGATATGATTCATTTTTTTATTCAATAATTCTTTTGATTTATTGGTGTTATTTTATAAGATTGGGCGTTTGAAGCCATTCCTTATTTGAGACAACAAGTGAACTACCAGGAAGAAGTTTCCTGCCCAAGAATCTTGAGATGGTTGTTGGCCCAAACTAATAAAAAAACAAAATTTCTCGATCTCTTCAGCCCCCGAAGGATGCAGTAAGTCTAATTCTAATTAAGTTTTGGTTTTAATTAATGATATTTTTGAATGACCTAATCATCATTATAGTATATGTATTGATTTATGTTAGATTGTGCATCCGTCGCTTGTTCCGACCAATCGAGAGTTGAAAATGTCATTTTTTCATACTTTACGATCTCTGAAAACTTTATCGGGCCCTAAGGTCATTGACAGAATAAAAATGGAATTGTTTGGAGAAACAACCATCATAAGAAAAATAATTTTGGAGGGTGGACTTGTTGTTGTTGATAGTTGTGGTGGTAGTGGAGCTGTTGGTGGTGGTAGTGGTGCTACTGTTGGGGAAAATAATGCTCCTCTTACAGTTTTTAAACAAACCATTATGATTATGATCATACTGGTTACACAGATTTTGCCCCTCCTAGTGAATATTCTGCATGCAAATGTCAAGACTGCAAGGCAAAACATGATGTACTAATTAATGCTATTAATGAATTAACTACTTCTGTAAAGGAATTGACATCTAAGAGGGGTGTCATTCCATCAAAGAGGATTTCATATCCATCCACTCAAGTAGAGATTAAAGCTAAGAGGAGAAGAAAAGTAATTTCCAAGGCATTATCAAGCATCCAAAAAAGCAAAATTGCAACTCCGCTGTCTTTGTGTTGCACTATTGAGCAATGTACAAGGCCCACAGGAGAGCAACATGATCTGAAGAAGGTGAATATATAAACTTTGTTCCAACTAACAAACAAACACATATTTGTTTCAACAGATGACACATCTGCTGAAAATTATAAAGCAAACATATGTATCTGTTGCAACAGTTGACTAACCTATTGCATCAGATGTAGTATTTGTCGCAACATATGTCTCATCTATTTGAGAAAATCAAACAGCACTATGTACTATTTTTATTTATACCAACAACTGACCTATCTTCTACAACAGATGGGTTATCTGTTGGGACAAATTAAATCAAGACTTCCCACTATTTCAGTTTTTCTAAATAGATGAGTCATATGTTGCAACAAATGGTTCATCCATTGGAAATTATAATATAGGGCTTCCTTATATTTTAATTTGTCCCAACAGATGATCCATATGTTGCAACAAAAAGATAATTTATTTGCTAAAACGAATGAGTTATCCTTTTCTATTTTTTTGGATCTCTATGATTAGCATTGACAATTCTGGTTTTCCAAGTGGATGTCACAGTTGAAGGTACTACTAAACAACATTGATAATGTGCTACTCTTTTTATGGAAATATGGAGAAGCAAAAGTGCAGAAACCATACGCAAGAGACATTAAAGATCCACGCCATAGCCGAATTTCATAGCACCGGATAAAGAACAACTTATCCATATTGAGTAGATCTTTATAGCTAGAGTCTGTCAAAGTAATGACCTCACCCCTCCTTAGGAATTGTTGGAATCAAAACTTAAATTATTTATTTATTTGTTGAGATCTGTACCCATAATAATTTTTTCATATTTTATTTATTTGTTGATTTTTTCATGTAATTTCTAAAGGATTTGATTTATTTTATTTTGTCTATGAATTTTATTTTATCGTTAGATTTGAACTTATTAATTGAAATAGAATACTAGATTCAATGTAATGCCCAGAAAATGGGTCGCGAGATGTCACACGGTTCACAAAACTATGAGTAGCCTTAAGCTAACCCTATAAGTTGAGTAGCCTTAAGCTAACCCTATAAGCCATCCACTAAATCTGAAACTCATAATAGGGAAGTATAGATATTTAATCAAGCTAAAATATAGAATTTTGTATGAGACAAGATAAAAATGTCTGAATATAATATCTAAAAATACTAAACTCAAGAGTTTGATCAATCGATACTGAAATCAAAATCATAATCTAGTAGTCCGACAAGTCTCTATTACTAATGCCAGAGAGTCACTGGGACAAACCCCTAGCTGACTCAAACTGTCTAAAAATACTGAATCATCTATTCTAATAAGCTAGAAAAAAACTGACTAACTGGGTCGCTGAACTATGAGGACTCACCAACTATCGAGATGCAGTTAGAGATGCTCGAAATCACTCACGCTACTAAAACTGAGCACCTAAACCTACATTATGAGAAAATGTAGCACATGGACGTACATGTCGATCAGTATTTCTGGATTGAACTGAGTATATGGGGGTGAATGCATAAGTAAATCAATATCTCAATATTATTATAAATATGTAAAAGAATGCATGCTAAATATAGATGACTCACATAAGATGGAATATCTGAAACCTGAAAATCGTAATCATGAATAGCAAAACATGATGCATAGATCTAGTGAGTCATAAATTTTAGTTTCTAAAATCTATACTTGTATTCTGTCTTTAAATCATGCTATCTAGGTATAGAAAGGACTCACTTTTACATCTGTAATCTGAAATCTGAAACTTCATAGCTGATTTCATATGTAAAGCAATATTTGAATAAATTTGTGAGCCTTTACAATTAGTTTTCTAAAAAATTTTCTGTTATTCTTTACTCTTTTCTGTAAGCTGTAGCGCAATACTTTTAAAAACTATTCTGCAAGTCTTTATTTTTAGAGAGGTTCTTCTAAGCGACATACACCATGTGAGCTATCATAGTGTCCAACGTCTAGTTCCCTTATGGAAAAACCTTACATTGGGGAGAGGTATCATACTATTGCCAAAGAGTATAACCTAATCGAAGTGATCACATCTGTAACTGTCAACCATATAGAAATGGGAATAATCTGATAATCTGAACCTACATTGTCATAGTTCTGAGCTATGTGAACATACCCAACTCAGTACTAAATACTACTCCCTTTAATCTGTATGCTCAATCTGTTGGAAATCCACTTTTATAAACTAATATAAGGGTTTACAATAAAAACCTCTTGTAAATCTATTTACTGTAAACTGTAGCTAAATTTGTAAAGTAAATTCCATGTCTAAGCTGAGATCAAAAGATCAAATCTTTATTAAAATCTGAAAATAACTAGTCATGGGATGTTTAAAGCATAGTCATTCTTGAAATATCATCACACAAGTTAGGGCTTAGTAACCCATGCTTCAATTTCACATCAAAACAACATAATGTTCATGCTTGATAATGTAAATATTGGTAATTCAATTCAAAATCTAGAAATTACTATGATACACATGAAAATACGGAAGTAAACTTGCAAATTCAACCTCTAAATTACTTCAAATCTCATAATCTTTCAATTAGAAATATTGGGTATGAACCATAATTCAAAACTCATGTAAATTCATATAAAATTAACTTCAAAAACTAATTTTGGGCACAAGGATGAAAGGATTATCTTTGTTGAAAAATCCCACATACCTTGATTGATGATTAGATGAAGAAACTTGAATTTTGAATCCCTATTTGTGCTCTTGAAGATGGATTCTTGATTATCATGAATTGAAAACCTTGAATTTTGAGCTTCCTTGGAGAAAGAATGGTGGAATTTAGATTTCTTAGGAATTAAGTTTTGATGTTCTACGGTTTCTTTAAGAGTAATTTGATGAAAAGAGTGCATATAATGCTTAGAATAGAATTGACCCTCTGTTTTTCACGAATTGGGACTTGGGAAAAGACTAAACTACCACTTTTAAAATCAACTTTTTTCATTCAAATTCATGCACTCGCAGATTAGTTTAGTTTCTTAGTATGTTTTAGATTCAGTCATGCAGTTTGTTTCAGATGTGCATGCCACCATATATAGCCTCAGTCCTCAAAATCTCCAGTTTAACTAGTCTCATTCAAGGACGAATGTTCTCAAGGGGGAGATATTGTAATACCCCATACATTTTCCTAGCTCAGTTTAGCTTCTAGAGTGTTAAGGGTTAGCTTTGAAAATAGATAACTCTAGATGCATGCATAATTTTCTAGTTCTAGACCCTACAATGTGTAGATAATTGAACCAACTTTCTAACAATACCAATTTCTCCTTAATCAAATACTCGGTTGAGAAGTTATGGTGTTTTTAGTAAAAATAGTATGGCATTTAGGAAGGCACCATGTCGCGGTAAAGGACAAATTTGTAATTATCCGATAATAGTGAAACACTAGTATTGGCCCTCATTATAGTGAAGTTCCAGTTCCCACTCATCCTTTTTTCAGTGGTGCAACGCGATTACGCCATGTTACGCCATAGTCCAAAATGGGACTCGTCCATTTTTCAGTAGCCCGATGCGATTTCACCGCGTCGCGCCATAGTACCAAATGACGCTCATCCCTTTTACAGTAAGCCAATGCGATAGTGGTGCATCGTGGTGGTGTACAAAATTAGGATTCATATGGCTTAATCTGAGACTGGAAAAGAATTAAATTATGGAAGACTATTACCTTTGGCTGAATTTGAGGTTGTGAAGAAGAGGTGAGGATACTTAGTACGTATGTCCTCTTTTGCTTCCCAAGTAGCTCCCTCAACAGACTGATTTCACCACTGAATTTTGGCCAAGGCAACTTCTTTGTTCCTTAGTCTACGTATCTGATGATCAAGAATCTCTAATGGAACTTCTTCGTATGAGAGGCTATTCTGAATATATGTGCTTTCTAGAGGGACTACAACAGCTGAATCGCCTATGCACTTCTTCAATAAGGACACATGGAACATGGAATGAACGGATGACAAGTCTGTGGGTAGCTCAAGCTCATATGCTACCTTTCTGTAATGCCCCGAGTCTATACCCCAAAATGCTACATGGTGCTTATAACCCCGAAGGACCACAAGATAACCCATGACTGGTACCTGCTATGAGCACTGAATAAAAATACTATAATAATGCAAAAGATGGGCTAAAATGCCATAAGGTTCAAAATACTATATTCAAAACTGAATAAAATACTGAAATACTGAACAATTGTCTGAAATACTCTAGTATGAAAAGCCTCTAATTGTCTGAAAATGGAGATGATGGGACAAGTCCCCAACTAACTCCGACTACTAAAATAATGAACTACTGAATATACAGAAGTAATCTAACATCCAAGGAGTATGAGGACTTACTACTATAACTACTGCTGATAACTGGAGCTGGCTATGTGTGGTCAGGAACCTTAGCGTCCAAACCTATAATATGAGACATCATAGTGTAAGAAACGAGTATGTGATCAGTACGTAGGAATGTACTGGTATGCTAAATGAGGTAAGGCTGAATGCATGGGTTTATATGCATGAACAATAACGAACTGGATGATATGTAAGAGCTAGATTAACATACATGAAGGATCTGTAACTACTGAACATACTGTAACTAAGTATACTGGAACTGAATCAGATAACTGATAAATGAATACACTGATAATCTGAGATCACTGATCATCTGAATTTCTGATAACTGAGTGATTGTATTTAACAGTCTTGATTTTGTAGAACTAAACTGAGTTCTATTCTAAAGACTGAGACTGAAATTGAAACTGTGGAAGTTCTCACTTAACCGACATAGCCCTGAGTAAATGAGTGGGGTCCAACCTATAACCCCAGTTGGAAGGGTGCCAGTACTATGCCACGGGTAAAGACACTTCTATGTTCAAGCCTATCTAACGGGTGACCCTGAACAGGGGTTCAGGATTAATCTTATGGGTGACCCCTGGGAGGTAGCCAAGCCTTAATCTGATGGGTTACTCCTCACATCTTACGCTGTCTATATAGTTCTATAGTGTGATACTACTACTAACGAATCTGCCTGCCTGATGGGAGATGTCGTCACCTCTACACTCGCTCGGTGCTAGTTCCTACTCCCAACTGAATAACACTAATTTGATCATACTGAACTGGACTGGACTGATACATAGTTTACTGAGTTTTTCCTAAGTTCTATAAATGACTAAGAGTACTACTGATCGTGACATGACTGACACTATCCTACCACTTCCACTGGCTCTAGGTAAACAACTAAATTGTCGGGTATTAAATACCCCCAGGACTCAATAGCATGAAAAGTAAAGCAAAGCATCATCTTGAATAATATAACAATGTTCACTTGGTCATAATTCAATCATAGAGACATTTCATCAAACACTTGTAATGCATTAACTTGTACATGGATGGGGAATATATGTTAGCATGCTATAATGACATTATATCATTCTCATAGACAATTTATCAAACACATAAGAAGCATACTTGGTTTATTAAATCTTAAACACTTAGGTTTAACATGGTTACAACAATCAACTTTCAAATTGAAGTATTTATCATGAATATCATGTAATTCAACACATACTAGAATCAATTCTTGGAACTTGTAATCTAAATCATGGATTTAAACTCAAACAACATCATGAACATGAATTCAATCTAATTTAAACAAGAAAATCATAAATCATAAATCTTGTATTTTGAAAAAGGATTCTTGGGCTCCATGGAAGGTAAGGATCCATGGATAAACATCTAACATACCTCAATTTGATGAGTTCTTGGAGAGATTCTTGGGATTGTCCTTGATTCTTGAGAGCTAGGGTTTGTTTTCTTGAGAGAGAACTACCTTTTTAATTTTGGTGAAAAGTGAATAATGAAGGATTTTACACATTTTTAGGGATTAAATTCCACATCTGGGCGGAATAAAATCATGGGAAAAGGCTATTTTAACCCTGGCGCAACTTTAAATTTTCGTAAAATTTTCCCGATCTGGACCCCTAGCGCGACGCGCCACTATTGTACCAGGCCACTGAAAAATGACAAATGGAAAATTGCATGGTGGCGTGATGTGGTACAATCGCGTTTCCACCTTGAACGCAACCTGGAAGCTCACCGCGTGCGGTGGTATCACTTTTGAACACTAGAAAAGGACAAATCTTAAATTGAGCCTTGGCGTGAAGCGCCAATATTGCGGAGGCTCACTGGGTTTTAACAATTGCCATTTTGGTTGGCTCCGTAACACGCTGATGGCTCAGGTGGTACACTGTCTTACTAAGATGGCCATAACTCTTCGCCCGGGTGTCGGATTTGGGCAAATTTTATATCGTTGAAAAGCTGACTAAATTTCCTACAAGATGGTGGATATAAATTTGCTAAATTACTTATAGAACAAAAGTTCTACTTAGGGATTATCGTGTACGGAAGACTAAATTGAGCTAGGAAATTATGGGGTATTACAATATCTCCTCCTTGGAAATATTCATCCTCAAATGTGGCTAGTTAAGATGAGAGAATACTGACAAACTGAGTTTACATACTGAACTAGACATGCGAAACTGAGGTATGATTACGTGACTGGTCTGATAGACTGAGCTTACATATTGAACATGCATATCTGATGTATGATTACATGGCTAAAACTGATTCATGAAATACATGACTGACATGAGAATGATATAAGACAGTAGCTGATGACAAGTTTGTAAAGGTACAAAATATAGGACTGAGTAGCTTTACGGGAGACTGTGATGATGTACGAGACACCATCTAACTAAAGCGTGACTGAATGATTTTTACACACTACTGAGTCCTGAGGAACACATGACATTAATTGAACTTCATGGACTAATAAGATTGTAACATGAGTCATGGGAACTGAGCATATTGGGAAATATGAATACGTGTGTCATGAACTGCATGACCTGAGTTTGGAATTTCTAAACTTATCGAACTTGATTCATACTACAGAGTGAACTGTAACTCCTTATACTAGGAACTATAAGCATGCATGGTCTTCTACCATGTACTATACTACCATATTCCCCTTATCTTAAAGTCATCGTTCTAAGTCCATGGGTAACTAAATCAATAACCTTACTACTGTTTCAGGGTTTAACCTTGGAATGGACTGCTATGTAAGAATTTACAAAAGATAGAGAAACTCATAGATCTCATAAGGCATAAACATATAAGTGGGAGATTTGTAACTTACCAGTGAGCACATCAGGAGGACTTTCCTGATCCTGTCGGGACTAAAGTACAGAAAATTTATTTAGACGTTGATCATGGGTGGCACTGGAAAGGGAGCCCTGTTGATTTGGGTAACTAGACTAAACTGGTGACTGATGAGATTGACCCTGATGGCATATATCCCTAACTCTCTGAGCAGCTACTCAACTCTCTCTGAGCCTATGGCCTAATTTTACACATCCATAACAAACATTACTTCCAGCCCTACACTCTACCTGGTGGTTTTTACCACACTCTCCACAAAATGGATTAGTACGACCATTTCTTATGCTATCCTGGGTCATCAATACACTGTCTTAGGAAGGAGTTGGGACTGAGAACTTTAGGCAAAATTGGGAACGATTACCAGAATCTTACTGGGCTAATTGAAATTGAAACTACCTATTCTAGCTCTCTTATTTTCTCTCTATTTTTCTTTAGCCTTCTGCTCTTCAATCTGTTAAGCATGGACCATTAGTCTAGATATGTCCATATTCTTAATTAACATTGTATTTCTACACTCATTAACCACACTCTCTAACATCCCAAACACAAACTTACTCATCCTGGACCTATTGTCCGCTACCACATGAGGAGCATATCTAGCTAATTGGGTAAACTTAAGAGAATACTCTTTCACGCTCATGTTGCCCTACCTGAGATTTATAAATTCTAATACTTTGTCCTCTCTCAACTCTAAGGAAAAGAATCTATCTAGAAAAGCAGTAGCAAACTCTTCCCACTCTACGGGCCTTACATCTGTGCCCGTGTCTACCTTCCACTGCTTAAACCACGTATGGGCTATATCTTGTAGCTAATAGCCGCTAAATTGACACTTTCACTGGAATCACTCCCATGATGTTTGTAACTTTCTGAACTTGATTGAGGAACTCATGTGGATCCTCTTTTGGCTTAAATCCCATAAAGGAATGAGGATTCATTCAGGTGAATTTCTGAATTCTGGTTGCAGCAGTATTGGCCACTGTGTTGGCTGGAACAACAGTTGGCCGTTCATTATGGGCTGCGACTGAATTTTCCAGAGTAGTGAATGCAACTCTAAATTCTACATAAGAGACGTGATCGTCCAGGGGATCTACCTAAACGGGATGAGGTGCTGACTGATTTTTGGTTTTTCTTTCGTTAGTCCCTTTAGGAGGCATGTTCTGTAAATGAAATAAAGAAGTGGATTAGACTGAGAGTGTAACTTGAGATCATGCTCACTCGCATGACATGACTAATGAAAGAAGGGAACTTTTCCTAAAACATCTCATAGCCTCTTGTCCATAAGTGTGGCGCGCTACACACCCATGCAAAAGACTCTACTTGATGCGGCTTTCAAACTCCCCAGGACTCTGTTGAACTGTCTCTGATACCAAGATTGTAATGCCCCGAGTCTATACCCCAGATGCTACACGGTGCTTATGACCCTGAAGGACAATAAGCTAACCCATGACTGGTACCTGCTCTGAGCACTGAATAAAAATACTATAATAATGCAGAAGATAGGCTGAGATGCCATAAGGTTCAAAATACTATAATCAAAACTGAATAAAATACTGAAATATTGAACAACTGTCTGAAATACTGTAGTCTGAAAAGCCTCTAACTGTCTGAATATGGAGATGATGGGACAAGTCCACAACTAACTCTAACTACTGAAATAATGAACTACTGAATGTACTGAAGTAATCTAATATCCTCAGAGTATGAGGACTCACTACTATAACTGCTGCTAATAACTAGAGCTGGCTATGTGTAGTCAGGAACCTGAGTGTCCAAACCTATGATATGAGACATCATAGCACAAGAAATGAGTATACGATCAGTATATAGGAATGTACTGTCATGCTAAATGAGGTAAGGCTGAATGCATGGGTTTATATGCTTGAACAATAACTAACTAAATGATATGCAAGAGCTGGATTAGCATATAAGGAGGATCTGTAACTACTGAACATATTGTGCATACTATAACTAAGTATACTAGAACTGAATCTGATAACTGAATGTACTAATAATCTGAGATCATTGATAATCTAAATTTTTGATAACTGAGTGACTGTATCAGACAGTCCCAATTCTTTAGAACTGAATTGAGTTCTATTCTGAAGACTTAGGCTGAAACTGAAACTGTGGGAGTTCTTACTTAACCAACATAGCCTTGAGTAAACTGAGTGGGGTCCAACCTGTAACCCTAGTTGGAAGGGTGACACTACCATTCCATAGATAAAGACACTGCTATGATCAAGACTATCTGACAGGTGATCCTGAACAAGGAGTCAAGCCTAATCTGATGGGTGACCCCTGGGAGGTAGCCAACCCTTAATCTGACGGGTGACTCCTCACATCCTATGTTGGATATGTAGTTCTATAGTGTGAGACTGCTACTAATGACTCTGCCTACCTTATGGGAAAAGTTGTAACCTCTTCACTCGCTCGGTGCTAGTTCCTACTTCTAACTAAATGACACTGATTTGATCATACTGAACTGGACTGGACTGATATAGAGTTTACTGAGTTTTAATAAGTTCTATAACAGACTGAGAGCACTACTGATTGTGACATGACTGATACCATCCTTCCACTGACACTGGCTCTAGGTAAAAAACTAAATTGTCTGGTATTAAATACCCCCAGTACTCGATAGCACGAAAATTAAAGCAAAACATCCTCTTGAATAACATAACAATGTTCACTTGGTCATAATTCATTCATAGAGACATTTCATCAAACACTTATAATGCATTAACTTGTACATGGATGGGGAATATATGTTAGCATTCTATAATGACAATATTTCATTCTCATAGACTATTTATCAAACACATAAGAAGCATACTTGCTTCATTAAATCATAAACACTTAGGGTTAACATGGTTAGAACAATAAACTTGTAAATTGAAGGGTTTATCATGAATATCATGTAATTCAACACATACTAGAATCAATTCTTGGAACTTGTGATCTAAATCATGGATTAAAACTCAAACAATATCATGAACATGAATTCAACCTAATTTAAATATGAAAATCATAAATCATAAATCTTGTATTTTGAAAAAGGATTCTGAGGCTCCATGGAAGGTAAGGATCCATGAATGAACATCTAACATACCTCAATTTAAAGAGTTCCTGGAGAGATTCTTAGAATTGACTGTGATTCTTGAGAGCTAGGGTTGTTTTCTTGAGAGAGGACTACCTTTTTTATTTTTGGGAAAAGTGAATAGTGAAGAATTTTACACATTTTTAAGGATTAAATCCCACATCTGGGTGGAATAAAATCACGGGAAAAGGCTGTTTTAACCCTGGGTGCAACTTTAATTTTTCATGAAACTTTCCCTATCTGGACCCCTGGTGCGACGCGCCACTATCGCACCAGGCCACTGGAAAATGACAACTGGGAAATTGCATGGTGGAACGACGTGGTAAAATCGCGTTGCCACCTTGGATGCGACCTGGAAGCTCATCGCGATGCGGTGGTATCGCGTTGGAACACTTGAAAAGGACAAATATGAAATTGAATCTTGGCGCAAAGCGCTAATATAGTGGAGGCTCACTGGTTTTTGAGAATTTCCATTTTGGTTGGCTCCACGACGCACTGATGGCTCAGGTGGTACACTATCTTACTAAAATGGCCATAACTCTTCACCTGGGTGTCGGATTACGGCGAATTTTATATTGTTAGAAAGCTAACTGAATTTCCTACACTATGGTGGGTCTAAATCTGGGAAATTCCACCTATAACAAAAATTCTACTTAGGAATTATCGTGTACGGATGACTAAACTAAGCTGGGAAATTACAGGGTATTACACTTTCCAACCCGACTCAAAATCCAATAGGGGCCTATATATCATGGACTAAGCTTACCCTTTTTTCCAAATATCTTCACCCCTTTCATGGGTTAAAATTTCAAATACACAAGATCATCTACTTCAAAATCAAGATCTCTCTTTCTTACATCTGCATAAGATTTCTGACGACTCTAAGCAGCTTTCAATCTCTCTCGAATCAACTGAACTTTCTCCATGGCTTAGAACACCACATCTATCCCAAACAAAGCGGCATCACCTATTTCGAACCAACCGACTGGTGATCTACACCTCCGCCCATAAAGAACTTCAAACGGGGCCATCTAAATACTAGAATGGCAACTATTATTATAGGCAAACTCGATCAATGGCAAGTGGTCATCCCAGTTGCCTTTTAAATAAAGAACACATACCCTCAACATATCTTATAAGGTCTAAATGGTCCTCTCTGCCTGACTATCTGTCTGTGGATGAAAAGATGAACTGAGATAAACTTATAAACCAAGACTCTTCAGCAAGGCTTTCCAAAACTGAGAGGTATACTGAGTACCCCTAGCTGAGATAATGGGCAAAGGAACGTCATGCAATCTAACTAACTTTTTAATGTACAGCTTAGCATAATCTTTAGCTGTATAGAACGTATGAACTTTTAAGAAATGGTCTGATTTGGTCCATCTGTCTACAATCACCCAAATCAAATCATGTTGATGACCCAAATGGGGTAATCCAATCACAAAGTTCATATTCACCTCTTCCTACTTCCAAGTGGGTATGCCAAACTCCTACAAAGTGTCACTAGGTCTTTGGTACTCAACCTTAACCTGTTGACAAGTTGCTCACTTGGCTACAAATTCTGCGATATCTTTCTTCATACCACTCCACCAATAGACTTCCCACAAATTACGGTACATCTTTATGGATCCCGGATGAATGGAATAACGTTCACCATGTGTTTCTTCCATGATCCACTTCCACAGATCATCAACATATGGCACACAATCTACTTTAGTACCTTAATACACCATCTCCTCCTTGGGAGAAAACCTCTTCCTTTTGGTCTTTAACTGACCCCTTCAGTTTGACCAAACTAAGATCCTTATCCTGCTTCTCTTTTACTTTAGAAACTAGAGAAGATTCTAAACGACTCCGAACTTAAGCATTTCCTTCATCTGAGTCAAACAACCTCACACGTAACTACTCCGAACTTAAGCATTTCCTTCATCTGAGTCAAACAACCTCACACCCAATCTAGCTAACCGGTGAACTTCCTGAACTAGTTCTCTCTTATTATTCTCCACATAAGAAACACTGCCCATAGACATATACTAAGGGCATCTCCCACTACATTGGCCTTGCTCAGATGATACAACATACTCATATCATAGTCTTTCAATAATTCTAACCACCTTCTCTAATAAAGATTGAACTCCCTCTGAGTAAACACATACTGCAAACTTTTGTGATCCGTAAACACATCAATATGCACCCCATAATGATAGTGCCTCTAGATTTTCAATCCAAACACAACAACAGCTCTTGACTGTGGCCTTATTTAGATGACTATAGTCAATGCACATTCGCAAAGAACTATCTTTCTTTCGCACAAATAGGATGAGAACGCCCCATGGAGAGACACCGGCCTTATGAAACCTTTATCTATTAGATCTTTAATCTTCTCTTTTAACTCTTTAAGCTCAGCTGGAGCCATACAATAAGAAGGAATAGAGATAGGCTGAGTATCTGGGAGAAGGTCAATACCAAATTTTACTTCCTTATCGGGAGGTACCCTTGTCAAATCTTTGGGAAAACATCAGGAAACTCATTGACTACACGAACTGACTGAACTATTGAGGTCTCAGACGTAGTGTTTTTGACTCAAACTAGATGATAGATGCACCATTTAAGATCAACTTTTTGGCTTTAAGGTAGGATATGAAATGACTCTTGGGAGACACTGAATTACCTTCCCACTCAAAGACTGGCTCATCTAAAAATTAAAACTTCACCACTCAGGTGCGATAATCTATAGATGCATAACAAAAATAGAGCCAATCCATACCATGAATAAGGTCAAAGTCAACCATATCTAGCTCTATTAAATCTGCTAACATGATTTTATAAAGGACAGTGATAGGACACTTTTTATAGATCTATTTGGCAAAAATGGATAGTGGATGGAAACCAAGAAGGGCTTAGGGACTTTTCAGGACCTATTTCAAAATTTACTGCAACTAGTGGAGTCACATAAGAGAAACTTGACCTGGGGTCTAACAACACATAAAAATCAAGATGAAATAACGAAGCATACCAATAACAACATCTGGTGAATCCTCCTGCTCCTGAAGGGATGGTAAGGAATAAAACCAATTCTAACATTGACCACCACCGGTACTAGATGAAGCGCCCTAAGGAGGGACTGGGCGACATAGTGGGACTGGTGCACTAGTAGCCTAAGTATGGGGACGAACATCCTTATTTCCCTGCTTAGCATGCGGACACTCTTTGATTCCATGTCCCAACTTACCACAACCATAATGACATTTTTGTCCCAACAAGCACTCACCAAAATAATTCTTACCATACTTAGCACATGGAGGATAACTGGGCTTTCCACTCACATTATTCTGAGATCTGGAAATAGAAGTCTTACCCCACTGCTTTTGCTTAGATTTAGGGGCGGGATCACTAGCTAAAGATGGAGCTGACATATATGAACGATTCTAAAATTGTGAATGATTTCTCCCTCTATACTTTGTTTCGCCATACTCTAACTGCCCGATTCAAGCCTTCTTATTTCCACTCTCTCCTCCCTTTAACTTTTCTACTTAATCTACTGAGCATGAATTATCAACCTAGCAAAATCCATGTCCCCAATAAGCATGGAAGTCCTACACTCCTTGACTACCAAACTAGATACTCCAGTAACAAACATACTCATAATAGCCCTAAGGTCAACATCATATCAAGGGCATACTTAGACAACTGGTTGAACTTAAGGAAGTACTCTTTCACTGTCATCGAGCCCTACCTCAGGTCCACAAATTTCTCGACCTTAGCTTCTCTTATTTCACACAAAAAAAACTATCTAGAAATATATCTTGAAATACCTGCCAACTCATAGGATCTGCATTCTCACCTCTGCTATTCTTCCACATAACCACACAATCATACGCTACATCCTTAAATCTATATGATGCTAACTCTATTCTCTTCTCTTCATAAATATGCATAATCCAGTTGATCTTTCTTATCTCAGCTAAGTAAAGTTATGGGTCCTCACCTGCTTTTGACCTGAAGAACTCTGGAGGATTTATTCTCATAAAGTCTTAGATTATAGATGCTGCTAAATCACCATTCTGCTGAAGTGGGACTACCACCTCATGCATTCCCTGAACATTAGCACTCACAGCTTGGGCTAACACCAGAAAGGCAACGCAAAATTTAGCATGGGATACATTCTCATTCAGAGGGTCAGTAGGCTGGGGTGGCTGGTTATTATTTCTACAGGCGTTAGCTCGATGAGGAGGCATATTCAACTATCATGTAAGAACATGAGTTAAAAGCAGATAGAGATACTGTAAGCATGATAGATCATGAAAGAAAGAGATGATTTCCTAAAAATATCCCGTAGCCTCTTGCTCATAAATGTGGCACGCTTCACACCCATAATCAAGACTCTATGTAAAGAGGATTGTCTGACACCCTAGGACTCTTATAACCTTAGGCATTGATACCAAGTTTGTAACGCCCAAAAAATGGGTCCCGAGATATCACATAGTTCTTAAGACTACGAGTAGCCTTAAGCTAACCCTATAAGCCATTTACTAAATCTTAAAGTGATGATAGGGAAGTATAGATATAAAATCAAGATAAAATACAGAATTCTATATGAGCTAAGATAAAAATATCTGAATATAATATCTGGAAATACTAAACACAATAGTCTGATCAATCGATATTGAAAATCTGAATCATAATCTAAAAGTCTGATAAGCCTCTACTACTAATGCTAGAGAGTCACTGGGACAAACCCTCAGATGACTCAAACTATCTGAAGATACTGAATCATCTATACTAATAAGCTGTAAAAAAATTGAATAACTGGGTCCCCAAACTATGAGGACTGACTAACTGTCGGGATACAGATATAGATGATCGAAATCACTCACGCTGCTAAAACTGACCACCTGAACCTACATTATGAGATAATGTAACACATAGATGTATATAGATTAGTACTTCTGGATTGTACTAAGTATATAGAAGAGAATGCACAAGTAAATCAATATCTTAATATTATTATAAATTTGTAAAAGAATGCATGCTAAATGTAGATGACTCACATAAGCTGGAATATTAGAAAACTAAAAATCATAATCATGAATAGCAAAACATATTGCATAGATCTAGTGAGTCATAACATTTAGTTTCTAAAAGCTATACTTGTACTCTGTCTTTAAATCATGCTATCTAAGTATAGAAAAGACTCCCTTTTATATCTGTAATCTGAAATTTGAAACTTCATAGTTGATGTCACATGTAAAGCAATATCTGAATAAATCTGTGAGCCTTTACACTTAGTTTTCTAAAAGTTTTTTTGTTATTCCTTACTCTTTTCTGTAAGTTGTAAGGAAATACTTTTAAAAACTATTTTGCAAGTCTTTATTGTTAGGGAGGTTCTTCTAAGTGACATATACCATGTGAGCTATTATAGTGTCCAATGTCTAGTTCCCTTATGGGAAAACCTCACGTTGGGAAGAGGTGTCGTACTCTTGCCAGAGTATAACCTAATCTAAGTGATCACATCTGTAACTGTCATCCATATAGAAATGGGAATAATCTAATAATCTGAACCTACATTGGCTCATAGTTATAGGATATGTGAACATACCCAACTCGGTGCTAACTACTACTTCCTTTAATCTATATGCTCATTCTGTTGGAAATCAACATTTAAAAACTAATATTAGGGTTTACAATGAAAACCTCTTGTAAATCTATTTACTGTAAACTGTAGCTAAATCTGTAAAGTAAATTCCATGTCTAAGCTGAGATCAAAATATCGAATCTTTATTAAAATATAAAAATTACTAGTCATGGGATGCTTAAAGCATAGTCATTCTTGAAATATCATCATACAAGCTAGGGCTTAGTAACCCATGCTTCAATTTCACATCAAAACATCATAATGTTCATGCTTGATAATGTAAATATTGGTAATTCAATTCAAAATCTGGAAATTACTGCAATACGCATGAAAATACGAAAGTAAACATGCAAATTCAGCATCTAAATTACTTCAAATATCATAATATTTCAATTAGCAATATTGGGTATGAACCCTAATTCAAAACTCATGTAAATTCATATAAAATTAACTTCAAAACTAATTTTGGGAATAAGGATGACAGGATTATCCTTGTTGAAAACCCCCACATACCTTGATTAATGATCAGATGAAGGAACTTGAATTTTGAATCCCTATTTGTGCTCTTGAAGATGGATTCTTGATTATCATGAATTGGAAACCTTGAATTTTGAGTTTCCTTGGAGAAAGAATGGTGGAACTTGAATTTATTGGGAATTAAGTTTTGATGTTCTAGGGTTTCTTTGAGAGAAATTTGATGAAAAGTGAGCATATAATGCTTAGAATAGAATAAATCCTATGTTTTCACGAATTGGTTCTTGGGAAAAGACTAAATTACCCTTTTTAAAATCAACTTCGGAAATCTAGAATCCCAATTTTATCTACCACCATGATGCGCCACTATTGCAGTGGCTTACTGAAAAAGGGACGAGCGTCGTTTGGCACTATGACGCGATGCGGTGAAATCGCGTCGGGCTACTGGAAAAGGGATGAGTCCTATTTTTGCCTCTGGCAAGACGCTACGTAATCGTGTTGCGCCACTGGAAAAAAAGGATGAGTGGGAACTGGAACTTCATTACAACTTGGGCCAATTGCGGTGTTTTAGTGGACTCAGACAATTGCGAATTTGTCCTTCACCGCGATGCGGTGCTTGCCTAAATGCCATACTGCTTTTACTAAAAATGCCATAACTTCTCAACCGAGTATCCGATTAAGGCAACATTGGTATCATTGGAAAGATGGTTCAATTATTTATACATTGGTGGATCTAGAACTGGAAAATTATGCATTCATCAAGAGTTATTTATTTTCAAAGCTAACCCTTGACACTCTAAAAGCTAAACTGAGCTAGGAAAAAGTACGGGATATTACATTCAATTATTGCAACAGACGAAATATCTGTTAGAAAATATCAAACATATTTAAACATATTGCAACATATAGGTCATCTATTGGAAATTATCAAATAGGTCTTACCACTGTTGCAACTGATAGACTTACATAGAAACATTAGCATAATGCACCAGATAACTAACCTATTGCAATAGATAAACTATCTGTCAGAACAGAGAGAATATATGTTACAACAAATAGACAATATGTTGCATTACAAAAAAGTTCATATTTCATTAGATATTAAAAATTGCCACTACATGTAAAGTGAAGTGACTTGAAATAAAAAAAGGTGAAACCCATCAACAGACACCTAAAGTTGCAGCGATCTTTCACTTTGGCACCTCAAGTAGATATTGTCCATTTTAAACACCTAAAATAGACATCAAATATGTCAGTTCACACTTTTTTCCCTGTTGACGACTCGCGTGTAATTCACACAGCCAAGGGGCGTTGAACCCCTATTTTTGCTGACTTGGCATCTAATTTGGCCCCCAACGATTATTTCCCCCCATTGTCCTATATATTCATATTCTTCCTAAAATTTAACCCTAAATTCTTAAATCTTATTTTTCTTCGTCTTTTTTTCTCTATCCATATTCTTCAACTATTTTTTGTTATAAATATTTTTGATATTGTAAGTGTGGTCATGAAGCTCTATTAAAGACTTCTTGGACTCAACAAAATTCAGGTCGTAGGTTTTTTACTTGTAAGATTTCAAAGGTAATATTTTTTTTGTTTAATTAGTTGATTAATTATTGGCTTGTAATTGTTATGTAATTGTGGTCTTATTTTTATAGAAATTGGGTGGATGTGATTACTTTGACTGGTATGAAGAACGACACCCTTCACAAGCAAATCGTGTAATCTGCGGTTTGTTGAAGAAAGTTAAGGCTTTTGAAGAGAAAAACAATCGAGCAAGAAGATACTACATTGTTGGTATTATTGATACTGGTTTGGTGTTGTGGGCACATAGATATTCACGCCTGATTGTTAAAATTTTCCTGGTGGTATATTTTCTACTGGTTTGGTGTTTTTGAGCACATGGATATTCAAGCGTGATTGCTAAACTTTTCATGGTGTAATTGCTACTGGTGTGATGTACCAAAATTGTTGGTTGTACTGTTTTGATGATGATTTATTTTATTTTGTCTATAAATTTTATTTATCCTTAGATTTAAACTTATTAATTGAAATGGAATACTAGATTCAAATATTGCAACAAATAACGTATCTATTACAATAGACGAAATATCTGTTGGAAAATATTAAACAGATTTAGACATATGTTGCAACATGAAGGTCATCTGTTGGAAATTATCAAACAAGTCTTCACACTATTGCAACAGATAAACTATCTATTAGAACATATAGAATATCTATTAAAATAGATAGACAATCTATTGCATTATAAAAAATTCAACTTTTATTAGACACAAAAGATTACCAATGCATGTAAAGTGAAGTGACTTGAAATAAAAAATTATTACGGTGTTTGTGTTTCTACATCTCATCATTTATACACAGGATCAAGAGTCCAGTTAGTACCTCATAAGCACAGACCTCTTGCATGTTTGCCACAGTATTGTCGCACAAAAAGATTATTGGCTCATCCATTTCTGTGCCGATCAATAAATATTTGATGTGTGCAAGCGCGTACGACCCGCATGCGGCATCAATTTCATTTTTTGGAAGGTCCATGTCCTTGTTTTTACCTTTAAAATCCAATGTTTGATTTCTCAACACTTCTACTAGAAAATCATCCATCAGTTTACTCTGCCTCAACATGTTGGGGAACAAATCCAATAGTGGTTGCATGTCGGTAAAAAAATTGGCCTCGTCAAGGGAAGGTAAGTTACAATCATAAACCTTGATCTTTCCCTCCTAGAGTAGTATCTCAATAGCCAGATAATGTAGGATGTCCATGTTCATGAATGTAAGAATTCTCTTTTCCTTGGTCCAGCTCTTGTCGTGTGGATATTGTCTCCCTTACTAACATATTTAATCATTTCTTTATTCCATTGGAACCCAAAAATTAATGAATCAAATCTTGGTCAACCAAGAGTTAACGCTAGCTTAGTGAGATAATCGTACCTATCCTTGAAATTTTTGAAGAAGTTGAGGTCCATTATCTTATCGGCAGCATTATAAGCTTCCAAGTAAGTTAATTGCCTGTCCCTCGTGAGGTAGAGAATTTCTTCAACATACTATGATATAAGAAGTCAATTTTTAAATAGGTTAGTAATTATAAAGAAGGAAAACATAGTGGAAAGGTGTAATGGATGGTCTATCTGTTGCAGAGGGTTCTCTAAATTTGTTCCCAAACTATCCATCTAACACAACTTATGCAATATATGGGAAATGTGTTGCAACAGAACCACCACCAGTTGCATCAGAAAACCCAGTTGTTGCAACATATGACACATCAGTTGCGTAGCTTCTTCTTCATGGAGTAGATTAGAAGGATAGGTTAGGAAAAGTAAACTTACCTTGTCCACGTACTGCATATGCATATCTGTCATACTCTTAAGGTCTTGGGTGGAAAAGGTATGCATGGTGTAATCTTGTATGCCTTTCTTGTCATTCTTGGCCCATCGCTGATCCATCTTCTCTTTGGCACCAAGATCCATATTATGTCCAACTCATTCAATAGTCCCTAAACTTCAACAACTTTTGGAGAGAGAGGAGTTGCAATTTTTTTATTTCTAATTGGAGAGTACTTGGCTAATTGCTCTTTTCTTCCTCCTAACTACCACTGTAGGAGTGTATGGCTCCCTCACATTCTTTGGTAGTATGAAACCCCTCTTATATTTTAATTCCTCAACAGATTTAGCAATAGCCTCTACTTTTTCAAAGATTTTATGTTATCTGTCCTTGCACTCGTTGTATTTGCAATGAGAATATGAGGGTGAAAAGGGGTGAGAGGGACCACTGTAAAGGTGGGAGGGACCGGTGTAAGGGTGAGAGGGACCTATGTAAGGGAGAGAGAGACCTATGAAAGGCGTGTTTTCAAACATATTTATTTTTTCTTGAGCATCAACATACTCATCATCATGACTGGAAACAGTAGGTTGGTCATGAAGAGCCTCAACATTAGGCTGACCTTGCCTAAATGCTCTTCTTATGGCTGCTACTCCAGCCAATTCCTTCTTTGTTAAATCCACCGTTGGGTCTGCTATTGTATCAACAAGACCTAGAGTAATAAAATAAGTCATTCCCAACTCTTGCTCAGTAGGCACGATCATGGATGCACAACCTATAAAAAAAATAGCTATATTTAAATATATAATAATTTGCAGTCAGTTGGGTTACATGTTAACACAGACAACTTATGCAACAGATGATGTTTCTATCTCAACAGCTGATCTGTCTGTCGTAACAAATTAACAATACATTACATCAGATACCAATCTATTGTACTTTTTGAAGTAGATGGGTAATCTATTGCAATAGATGACCCTCCTGTCACAACAGATGACACATCTATTTCAATATCTTTCTTTGAGTCAAATTATTTTACTTGAAAGAAGATATACTACATCATCCGAAGGGTTAAAGAGATCAGGCTCCTTAATTCTTGTGTTTCTCTTTGCAACCAACCACCTAAGGATCCTTGGATGAGAAACCTCATCCGGGTAATCCTTTACCTACTTTTAGAGGAAAGGAATGGCTTTAAATGCCCAAGCCTAAAAATGTAAATAGGAAGCAAGAAAAAAAAAGTCATAATAACTATTCAATATAAATTAATGTATGTGTAAACAAATAATGATTGAATTTACCATAAAAGCCCAAGGAAAGCTGTACAATGTGATCATCTTTGAGGATAGCTTTGTCGGTAAATATTTGACAGTCAATTTGTAGTTGTCATATTCCCAAGGATAATTGTTGAATTTCTCAAAATACTTAGCAAGCCTCAAGAAATCATCTTCCATGACTTTGTTGATGTCTCTTTCCAATATAAGGGAAAGGGAAAACCAAACTAAGCACAATTGATCCTTTTACTTTTTGATATGGTTTTATCCTTGAGATATTTTAACAAGTTATTAGCTTTGTACCCACGTACAACAATGTTCAACAATCCATCTATTTTTTCTTGCGTCTATTGGTTTTGGGGGTGGTGTAACACCCCACAAAATCCTAAGCTCAATTCAGTCCTTTAATGCTTTTTAAGGGTCCCAGACTTAAATTTTTTTATACAAGTATCAAGAATTAGAATCATTTTAGCCTTCAAAATTTGGAGTATTTTATTTTTGACCTTTCCAACCTTAGAATGTCGATTTCCAAATTGATTCATGATCAGGGTCACTTATAGGTCATCTCAGGCGAGTTTTAAATTTTTTGGACTAGCATAAGGGCAAGTTTGGATGCCCAAAATAGTGAGGGGTCGCCATAGCCTCGTGTCGCGAGGGCCAGTCAACCTAGCTAAGGGTCCTACCGAAATAGCTGCTTAACCCGAGAAGAGGTCGTGTCGCATTGTATACTTAACCAAGTAGGGGTCACGATGCGAGGGCAACACAGTTCAACATTATTTTGATATGGGTTGTGGGTGAAATAGGTTATTTTCCCCACCCTTATTCATCTTAAAACACGAAATTCAACCTCTATTCACTAAAAATATACTCACTTTCTCTCAAGAACAAGACTTAGGGTTTTAAATCCAAGATTCAAATCTCAAGAATTTTATCATCAATCTTCTCAAAATTAAGCATCAAGGTGAAGTGTTCATCCAAGGGTCCCTTTCACCCTTGGAGTTCAAGAAACCCTTTTTAAAATCTTGAATCATGATTTCCATGTTATGGGTTGTATTGTACTCATGTTGATGTTGTTGTATGATTTACAATTTGTGATGTTTAATGAATTTCATGAATTTATATTAGCATGTGGGTTGAAGTCCTTAAAATTGAATTGATTTGGTGTAGCCATGATGTATTGGTTTATTATTCATTCCCAAGCACAAGGTTATGCCTCTCATGTGTTTTTCAAAATTCCTAAGTGAATAAATTGTGCCTTGTGATTCATAGGTGATCTTATGATGACTTCATGCTAGAACAACATGTTCCAAATGACTCCCATGTTAAAACTATGCCTTGAAAGTGTTTGCTGGAATGTTTATGTGGATTGTTTAGTTTACTTATGACATGATAGTATGCATTCCTATACATGTACAAGTTCAAGATTTTCAAGTGCTTATGAAATGCCTCATTGATTACATTGTGTACAGTTGACTATTGTTATGTTTCCAAGAATTATCATGTCTTATTATTATTCATGCAATCGAGTCCTGGGGGTATTTAATGCCCGAGAATTTAGTTGTATACCTAGATCCAATGTCGGTTAAAGAATAGTCTCGATTATATCATGATCATTAGTACTCTCAGTCAGTTACAGAATCAGGAAAAACTTAGTAAACTCAGTATCAGTACAGTCCCATTTAGTATTCAGTTTAGTCCTCATATACTCAGTCAGTTAGCAGAATTTAGTAGTAATCCGTCAGTCAGTAGAAACTCAGTGAACTCACTCCAGTTCAATTAAATAGTATGATCACTAGCAGTTCAGTCAAGCCTAGTATGAGCTAGGAAATCAATTCAGTGTCAATTCAGTTGGGAGTAGGATTCAGCACCGAGTGAACCCAAGGATGGGGACTCACCTGCGAATATAGGGTGTGATTCTTAGAAGCAATCCTTGCATTCCAAAACTATGTAGCCAGTATAGGTTGAGACATCAAACTTATCAGTTGAGGTTGATGAGGCGTTTTAACTAGTTAGTTGAGGGTTCCATTGCTCTCGTTAAAGTACCTGCCAGATGAGGGTATCTCTTTAGTTGTCCTTACAGGTGGCATGGTACTGATACCATTCCAACTGGGGTTATAGTCTTGGACCCCAACTCTATTCAGAAAAAAGAGCATATAGGTTAGATGAATACCTCTTATAGTCTCAGTTTCAGATTCAGTCTCAGTATAGAACTCAGTTCAGTTCTACAAATTCAGGACTGTCAGACACAGTCACTTAGCTCAGTATGAAACTTTGCATAGTTCCATTTAATTAGGACTATCAAAGACAGTCACTCAGTAATCAAGTGTACAGTATCAGTAAACTCAAATGTCAACTAATCAGTATTCATAACTCAGTACTCAGTGTTATCAGGATCTCAATTATAGTTTATGTATTCATGTATGTACTCTCATTCAGATATTCTCATATCATCTAGGCAGTATTGTTCATGCATATGAACCTATGCATTACAGCCTACCTCACTTAGCATACCAGTACATTCAAAGAACTGACGCATAATTTTATTTTTTGGTCTATGATGTCTTATATCATAGGTTTAGACACATGAGCTCCTGATCACACTTAGAAGCCCAATCTATTAGCACCAGACTTTATGGTGAGTCCTCATAGTTTGAGGATATAGTTAGTAGTTTATTATTTTAGTTTATCAGTAGCTTAGTAGTCAAAGTTAGTTGGGGGCTTGTCCTATCAACTCCATATTTTCAGACAGTTTAGAGGCTTTTCAGACTAGAGTATTTTCAGACAGTTATTTTCAGTATACTGTATTGATTTCAAATTTGAACCTTATGGAATTTTTCCGCATTTATCTCATTTATATTATTATTACAGTATTACTATTATGCAGTGCTCACAACAGGTACTAGTCATGGGTTAGCTAGTGGTCCTTTGGGATTGCTAGCACCATGTAGAATCCGGGGTACAAAATCAGGGCATTGCAAACTTGGTATCAGAGCCTAAGGTTCAATAGAGTCTTAGGAAGTCTGAAAACCATAGCTAGTAGAGTCTTGTGTATGGGTGTGTAGCGTTCCACACTTATGGGCAGGAGGCTATGAGATGTTTTAGGAAAAGATTCCATTCTTTCAGTATTCATATCGTACGAGTGAGAATAAACTCAAGTTAGAATCTTAGTCTAATTCATCTCTCCTTATGCTTCTAGAACATACCTCCCCAAAAAGCTAATGGAGGAAAGAACGAAAATCACCTAGATCCTCTGCCCGTTTAGGCAGATCCTCTCTGATGCTGAATTTAGAGTTTCTTTCACTTGCTTATCTTATTCAGTAATTGCTCAGAACAATTTGCAGACTGTTGTCCTATCAAGGCATTTGACTTGCACTCAGCAGAGTGAGGGAGGGGAGTATAAAAAGAATAAGGGTGCTAGAACAAATAATTCTAAGCCTAGATTAGGTGGTAGTAACCGCTCCCACTTCCATAAGAGATTCTCAACCCCAGTTTTTCTTTCAGTCAGGGCGCCAATGCCTAATTCTAATAATGACAGTCGAGATGAAGCACTAGGTTCTAAGCCACATGGTTTTGGGAAGAGTGTTCGTACTCATCCGCTTTGCGGGGATTGTGGTAAGAAGCATAAGAGAGTATGTAGAACTGGCTGTGATGTATGTTTTGGATGTGGTAAGCCAGGCTACAGGATGAGGGAATGTAGAGTAATGTCTCAGAGGGTAAAGAATTTGTACCAACAGGGTCAGTTCAACCGTCCTCCAGCTCAGTCCGGTTGCCCGGATCAGCAGGGTGCCACTTCTAGTGCCACCAGTCGGCAACGTCCAAACAGATTCTATGCACTTCAGTCCCGACAGGATCAGGAAAGTTCTCCTGATGTGGTCATTGGTATGTTACAAGTTTATCATTTACTTGTTTATGCTTTGCTAGATCCAGGAGCTTCTTTGTCCTTTGTTACTCCTTATTTGGCAGTTGACTTCAGAGTCAATCCCAAAATTCTAGTAGAGTCTTTCCCAGAGTCTACCCAGTAGGTAAATCTATCATAGCCCAGTGGGTATACATGAACTTTCCGATTATGGTATCTCAGAAAGTTACTCCAGAAAACTTAGTCGAATTTGAGATGAATAGTTTGATCTTATCCTTGGCATGGATTGGCTTCATTCCTACTATGCCTTAGTCGACTGCAGAAATAGAATTGTGCAATTTCAGTTTCCAAAAGAACCAATCATTGGATGAAAGGGTAGTACCTCGGTTTCAGTTGATTTAAGTTTGAATCTCTAGATTGAACTAGTAGGAAGAGGAGTTTAGAATTTTAAGTTAGTCAGTGTTGAGGTTGCTATATGATGCTTATTGGGGCAATAGAAGGTTTAGAAATTGTGTATAAAAAGGAAGTATTAGCAGTGGACCTTCCATTATCAGGAGTAGTCCTTCAGAATAAGGTTAGTACTTTTGAGTATTATTATATCTCAGACTTAGAATAACAGCTTAAAGATAAGGGGGAGATGGAAGAACAAGTAACCTACTCAGGCTCTCAGATTCCAGTAGTAGTGCCAGAATGTGTAGAAAAGCAGTAAGGGAGGATAATTCCTAACCTATTCTTATCTTAGTGCAAAGTTTTTCAGTCATCACGATATCTACTCATGCCTAACATGTTAGCTCCCCCATCACATCTCAAATTCATGTATTTTATAGAAAAACCATGTACGCTTTTAGCTTATAGTTTGAGGAGTGCTAGTTAACTTAGCGGTATGAATGATATTCCATAAAATCATGAACTCTAAAAACTCAGGTCATAAAGCTCATGATGCATGTACCCATGCCTTACAGTATGTCCAGTTCTAGGTGCTCACTCTACACCTCTAATGAACAGCAAAATTCAAGTTATGCCATGTGCATCCTTAGTGTAGATCTTTTAGTAAATCCACGATGTTGATATTCTATCCCTTAGGCCTCGGTTAAGTGCCAAGTTTGGTATAGTTTTCATTCATGCTTTGGGCCCTCATGTCTTAACCGATCAGTAAACACTCCAACAGTTACAGTTTCAGTATTCAGTACTCAGTAATCAGTATTCAGTCCCAGAATTCAGTAAAGAACTCAGATAGTTCTACAGAACCATGACTATCAGTTATCAGTGACTTAGCCATCAGAATTTAGTACTTCAGTATCAGTATAAATCACATCTATCATTTACTCAGTTATAAGAACTCAATATTTAGTTCCAATATAGTCTCTATTATAGTCTTAATCACCACCCTAGTTACAGTCTCAGTCCAGTCATTAGATTAGTAACTCAGTTCAGTTTTAGGTTTACTTAACCATAGCATACAGTTATCAACTATTCAGTTATTAGTATTTTAGTACCTTAGTTTACAAACTATTTAAGAATCATGTTATATGCTTTGTCTTGCATTTTCACATAATATAGTATTTCACGAATTCATGCTCAGTTATCTCATGTTACTTAGTAAGTCCTTACCTCATATGCATAATACTCTATATTTTTATTCCAGGTATTCAGACTAAGTACAGTTTAGTCTTACATACCCAGTATTCAACTATCAGCCATTCAGTTAATCGGGTAAATTAGTATGTTTATGCGTTTGTTCTTAATACCCATGTGAGTATTTCCAGTAGTCTCAGGTGAAGAAGTGTACTAAGGTGGAAAGTATAGTTGAGAGAGTATCCAAGGGATGTGTCTAAGCTTAAAGATTATAGCTAAGTACATAAGGCCTAGTCACCCTATCTTAGATGATGATTCATAAGCCTCGCCTCATATCAGAAAATTTTATCCAGGATGTGATTTCTTATTCAGATGTTTGAATCAACCCATGCCAAGATTCCTTGCTCCCTAAAGTCACTAGGAACTCTACAGAAAGAGTGTCAAGGAAATACTTCAGTGGAGTATGAAATTTTCAGACAAGTTGGTCTGTAAAGCCACTAATTCAGTTTAATAGTCAGGCGGACAAACTCGTATAGTTTGGTTTCCCATCTTTTCCTCTAGTCAAACTATCCGAAGTCTCATGGACGTAACTGTTCCAAGGTGGGGCAACCAGGTAGTTACGTGTTCAGCTTAGTTCATATCTCATGTCTCAGTTTCAGATCCCAGATACTCAGTCACGACTCAGTTCGTAAGTTCCCTATGCATCATCCCAGCTTTTCCTCAGTATCTCAACTAAGTTAGTATTCTTCGAGGGACATAATTTCCTAGGGGGAGATGTATTATAACCCCCGAGCTTTCATGTCCTAAACCTCTCAACTTTTCTTAACGTAATGAATCTAGCTTGGAATAGTGGGTACTTATAAGTTGACCCACAAGTTCCAATATCAGCTGTAAGCCATGTAATCAGGGGCTTAGTTCATCCCATGATATTTAGTCCATGTATCACGTTTCAGGCTCAGTTATGTTCTCATGTTCCCTTTCATACGTGTTCAGTAAATAATTTCAAGTTAGAGATCGTTGATTTTATATTCTTGAAAAATCTCTCCCATGAAGGGAGTGAAGAGGTTCGACAAGAAAGGAAAGCTCAATCCCCGATATGTTGGTCCTTATAGAACTCTCAGCTATTTTGGAAAGGTAGATTATTAGTTTGAGTTACCTTCAGATTAAGATTTAGTGCATCCGGTGTTCCACATCTCCTTTCTTAAGAAATGCATAGGTGACCCAACAGTCGTAGTCCCTAGAGGGCATAGATATTCAGAATAGCCTCTCTTTTCAAGAGATCCCAGTCGAAATCCTTGATTATTAGACTCACAAACTGATGAATAAAGAAGTCCCTCTTGTCAAAGTTCTTTGGTAGAATCAGTCCATTGAGGGAGCTATTTGGGAAGCAGAAATAGATATGCAGATCAAGTATCCTCACTTTTTCTCCACAAACTCAGACTCTGGTTAAGGTAACAATTTTTCCTTAAACATATTCAGTTTCATGCTCAGATTTCCTTTGCAAACTTGATATCAGTTACCATTGCATATTTGGTAGTGCATTCATGAGTTATTTCAGTTATGTATTTATGCATCTGGTATATATATTCAGTATGAGAACCTCAACTTTCAGTAGTCCCAGTCATGCATTAATGAATCATGTTCATCCTTGTACTCATGCATCATATATTCATGTCCAGTAAGAAACCTCAGTATATCAGTAGTTTAAGTTATGTAATCATGCTTCAGTTGTGCATGTTCAGTACACAAACTTAGTCTATCAGTAATCTCAGCTTAGTCAGTCTGATTCACGGACGAATATTTCCAAGGAGGAGATATTATAAGACCCCACAAAATCCTAAACTCAATACAGCCCTTTAAAACTTGTTAAGGGTCCCAGACTTAGAAAATTTCAGCTCAGTATCAAGACTTAGAATCATTTTAGCCTTCAAAAATTAGAGGATTTTATTTCCGACCTTCTCGACCTTAGAATATCGATTTTCAAATTGATTCATGATTAGGGTCACTTATAGGTCATCTCAGGCGAGTTTTGGTTTTTTTGGACTAATGTAAGGGTGAGTTTGGATGCCCAAAATAGTGAGGAGTCGCGATAGCCCAGTGTCGCGAGGGCAAGTCAACCCAGCTAAGGGTCGCGCCACAATGGCTACTTAACCCAAGAAGGGGTTGTGTTACACTGGATACTTGACCCAAGTAGGGGTTGCGACGTGACAACAACCCAGTTCAGTATTATTTTGATACGGGTAGTGGGGGAAAATGGGTCATTTTCCCCACCCTTATTCAGCCAAAAACACGAAATTCAGCCTCTATTCACCAAAAATATACTCACTTTCTCTCAAGAACAAGCCTTAGAGTTTTCAATCGAAGATAAAAATCTCAAGAATTTTACCATCAATATTCTCAAAATCAAGCATCAAGGTATATGAAGTGTTCATCCAAGGTTCTCTTTCACCCTTGGAGTTTAAGAAACTCCTTTTAAATCTTGAATCATGATTTCCATGTTGTGGGTTGTATTGTACTCATGTTGATCTTGTTGTATGATTTCCAAGTTGTGATGTTTAATGTATTTCATGAATTTATATTAGTATGTGGGCTGAAGTCCTTGAAATTGAATTGATTTGATGTAGCCATGATATATTGGTTTATTATTCATGCCCAAGAACAAGGTTATGCCTCTCATGTTTTTGTGAAAATGCCTAAGTGAATAAATTGTGCCTTGTGATTCATAGGTGATCTTATGATGACTTCATTCTAGAACTACACGTTCAAAATGACTCCCATGTTAAAGCTATGCTTTGAGATTTTGGAATGCCTATGTGAATTGTTTAGTTTACTTATGTCACGATAGTATGCATTCCTATACATGTACAAGTTCAAGATTTTCAAGTGCTTGATGAAATGCCTCATTGATTGCATTGTGTACAGTTGACTATTGTTATGTTTCCAAGAATTATCATGTATTATTATTATTCATGCAATCGAGTCCTGGGAGGTATTTAATGCCCGACAATTTAGCTGTATACTTAGAGCCTGTGTTAGTTACAAAATAGTCTTGGTTACGTCACGATCAGTAGTACTCTCAGTCAGTTACAAAACTCAGGAAAAACTTAGTAAACTCAGTATTAGTCCAGTCCCATTTTGTATTCAACTCAGTCCTCAGTAAACTCAGTCAGTTAACAGAATTCAATAGTAATCCATCAGTCAATGAAAACTCAGTGAACTCAGTGAACTCAGTCCAGTTCAGTTAAATAGTATGATCAGTAGCAGTTCAGTCATACCTAGTATGAGCTAGGAAATCAGTTCAGTGTCTTTTCAGTTGGGAGTATGATTCAGCACCTAGTGAACCTAAGTATGGGGACTCACCTTCCAGTAGAGGGTGTGATTCTTAGAAGCAATACTTACATTCCAGAACTACGTAGCCAGCATAGGTTGAGATATCAATCCTGTCAGTTAAGGGTTGATGAGGTGTTTTAACCTGTCTATTGAGGGTTCCACCACTCTCACTAGAGTACCTACCAGATGAGGGTATCTCTTTAGTTGTCTTTACCCGTGGCAAGGTACTAACACCCTTTCAGCTAGGGTTACAGGCTTGGACCCTAATTCTATTAAAAAAAAGGTATGTCAGTTAGATGACTACCTCCCACAGTTTTAGTTTCAGATTCAGGACTGTCAGAAATAATCACTCAGCTCAGTACAGAACTCAGCATAGTTCCACATAATTAGGACCGTCAGATACAATCACTCAGTTATCAGTAGTATAGTATCAGTAAAATCAGATCTCAGCTAATCAGTATTCGAAACTCAGTACTTAGTGCTATCAAGATCTTAGTTACAGTTTATGTATTCATGCATCTACTCTCATTCATATATTCTCATGTCATGTAGTCAGTATTGTTCATGCATACGAACCCATGCATTGTAGCCTACCTAATTTAGCATACCAATACATTCAAAGTACTGACACATATTTTTTTCTTTTGTGCTATGATGTCTTATATCATAGGTTCAGACGCATGGGCTCCTGATCGCACTTAGAAGCCTAATCTATCAGCAACAGACTTTGTGGTGAGTCCTCATAGTCAAAAAACATAGTTAGTAATGCAGTATTTTAGTTTATTAGTAGCTTAGTAGTTGGAGTTAGTTGGGGGCTTGTCCCATCAACTCCATGTTTTCAAACAGTTTAGAGGCTTTTCAGACTAGAGTATTTTCAGACAGTTATTTTCAGTATTCTGATTCCAGTATACAGTATTGATTTCAAATTTGAACCTTATGGCATATTTTTGAATTTATCTCAGTTATATTGTTATTATAGTATTACTATTATTCAGTGCTCATGGTAGGTGCCAGTCATAGGTTAGCTAGTGGTCCTTTGGAGTTGCTAGCACTGTGTAGCGTCCGGGGCGTTATAGGTGGCCATTGAGATAATGCGTTCCCTCTATTTGATGGTGGTTGTTTGGTTGTCCTATTTTCCTTGAACCTTTTGTGGGATGTTTCCTTGACCAGAGGTTTTTCTGGACGATTGCATCTCAAGCCTGTCACTATGGAAACTCTTTCAAGCCAAAACAAACCGGCATGACACAGTAGTTGATTCATATTTCATCCATCTTTTTTCCCCTCCTTAAAATATTTATCATCTCCCACGTACTTGATCTTGCTCTTAAGGAGACCATATACCATGCTCATTTGGAAATGGCAGTGTGGTCCTCAGGCAACTTAAGAAAGTGTCCAAAGAAGCTATTCTTAAAAAATTTGTCTATGTGTTCATTCTTCATAATTTTCCTAAAGTCATCAAAAGGTTTCCCCAACTGACATTTAAGTACAAAATCACCAGTTAGTTCTGCAGGATCATCTATCGGTATTGCAACTTAAAACCTGTCAATACTAATAGTTTTGACAGCCTCATGCTAGGATTTTGATATTAATTCAATCCCTATTGGTGATGCATTATCTGCAAATTGATTATCATCCTCTTTATCACTTTCTTCTTCATTCTCTTCTTGCTTATCTTCTTCTTCTTCTACTTCTTCCTTCTTACTTTTATTTTCCTCATCACTATCTATGGACCCTTGTCCAAATCCTTCAATATCGTTTTCATATCTTTTCTCAGCTTCACTTTTCACTGTCTGAGATTGTTTAGGAAGCTTCTCCGAATCCATCTGTACTCTAGCCTTTTTTGTTAGGTGTTCAAAAGTTGATCCACTTTCACTTTCACTTTCTTTTATTTTGGGAGACATATTTTACCTGCAAACAACAGAAAAATAAAAAATACATTACAATTGATGTATGCATAGATTTTAAAAAATATATTACAAACAACACCATTACCGACACGACCAATACCCACCACAAACACCACCACACCACCACCAACCACCACAAACACCACCAGTGCCACCACGACGACCACCAAAAACACCACAAACACCATCCAATAATACCACGATAGTCAACAGAATACTGCGATAAAAACTAGGGTTTTCTCGAGTTCTACCTACGATTTAAGCATCAAAACTCAAAATTGTTAACCCATTCTCGAAGGTAATACAACTAAAATTCTTATTTTTCCTCATTAACTAACAATCCCTAATTTTTAGAAAAAAGAATAAATATAGAAATCTTCTAGAACTCTGTTACCTATGAAGACAGAGAAATCGATGGATACAAGCAAGAATGAAGTCCAAAATAACAGTTATATAGTCGAAAATGGGAAGAAAATTATTCTGTAGTGAATAGTTGAGCAATATATTGAGTAGTTATTGTCTGTATTATTGAGAGAGAGAGAAAAAAGCAAGAACAACATATTTGAAATGATGAAATATTTTCCATACAAATGGATGATTTGTATTTTTGAAAAGAATGGCAAGTTTTGAATATGTTAATTTGGTTTGAATAATTTTATAGCTAAATCAATTGAGGTATTTCAAATAGTAAGCTAATATAAATTATTTCAACTCAGATTGGTCGATTGATGAGTCGGGTCAGGAGGAGCGCAATACCAACATCACGCAATATAGTTGACCCTATCAACTCATCCCTAGTTGTAGCTAAATAGTTGAGGTATCTCAAATAATAAGCTAATATGAATTGTTTCAACTTAGATTGATCGATTGACGAGTCGGGTCAGGAGGAGCGCAATACCAATAACACGCAATATATTTACCCTATCAACTCATCCCTAGCTATATCTAAATCAATTAAGGTATTTCAAATAATAAGATGATATGAATCATTTCAACTCAGATTGGTCAATTGGCGTGTCTGGTCAGGAGGAGCGCAATACCAACATCACGCAATTAAAGTTGTAGTTGAACATCTGAACTCAATTGAAATAGTATAAAAATAAATGTTCAACCTGTTGCAACAGATGACTTGTCTATTGGAATTTATCAAAAAAATAATTGAATCTGTTGCAACAAAAAACTTATTCATTGTAAATTATCAAATGACATTGGCATCTATTGTGATAGATGACTATGCCGTTGGAAATTTTCAAATAAAAATTGTCATCTGTTGCAACAGATGACTTATATGTTGTAAGATTTTTTTATTATTTTAAAGCAATTTCCTGTCTGAGATAAAAAAGATAAAATACTAAGGCGATAAAAAATATTATTTGGACAAGTCAAAAATCTCCTCCTTGAGTAGTCTTATATTATCTTTTCAATGTCACGGTCACCTTGTTCCCCTCAAAGTTATTAATGAATATTTAAAACTCATCTCTAAAATTCTCTCTCTTTAAGTCATAAATTAACTTAACTCATATCTCTTCTTTCTTTTAGAATTCTCTATCTCTTCTTTGTAGGGTAATCACAATTGTCTCCTTTTTGCCTCTCTTTTCTCTCCTTTTTTGCATGAGGATCCTTTTGGATCTCAATCGATTAATATCTTTTATCGACTGAAATGGGTTTTCTAATCCCTTTGCTTTTTTTTTACATTGCAGGTATGGTCTACTATTGCTCTTTCCTTCTCATCTTCTTCTTTGTATGTTATTTACAACAAAAACAATAACAAACTTAGTGTATTCTCACAAAGTGAGGTTTGAGGAGGGTAAAATATACGCAGTCCATACCTCTACCTCCGAAGAAGTAGAGAGGTTATTTCTGATAGACCCCCGGTTCATAATATACTTCTTTGTATGTTATTTAAATTAAATATTTACATCTATTGTTTTTGTTGATTTACCCATTATTAGTATCCTATTATTGAGAAAACTAAAGGAAAGGTGACTTTTAAGTCTTGAATGAACGAAGCATTATTTTTATTAAAATTTATGAAAAAAAGTCATATGTTGGGAGAACTTTAAAAGCCTTGTTGTTAGTATCATTTTTTATGTCTTTTCTTTGTTACTTTGTTAGTGGTGCTGTTGTTGGGGGTGTTGGACTTGTTGTAACATGTGATGTTTTTGTTGTTCATGGTGTTGGAACATAGGTGTTGTTTCTTTGTTATTGATGCCATTGTTGATGTTGGTGATGGTGTTGCAATAGTTTTCTCAATTATTGCAATTGATGAATCAGCTGTTGGAACAGATGGAGCAACTGTTAGAAGAAATCAAACTAGTAGCAAGGCTGGCTTGATTTATTCCAATAGATGACCCATCTGTTACAAAATTTCAGCCATCTTTTGCCACATATCCATTGCCTGTTGCAATAGATGACTCATCTATTGAACAGATGGGGAATCTGTTGCACCAAATGGATCATCGGTTGCAACGCTTGTTGTAATGTGTTGTATTCATTCAATTTCGTATTACCTTTTTGTAATGTTTATTTTTGTTCTTCTCTTGTTTGACATCAAATGATTTCTCTTTTTTGTAGATAAAAGAAGTGAAAGTGGATCAACTTTTACCCGAGCAGTATTAAAGGCTAGAGTAAAGATAGGTTCCATGGAATAAGTTGCTTGCAGATGGAACCACTTCATATGTGGGAGGTATGTATTACTGATCAACCTATCATGAAAACACACATCAAGTACACCGATTTTATGAATATTAGTTCCTTACATATTAGGCGTTAATCGTTCAAATAAGATATGTTATTTTACAGTTAAGGTTGTTAGGTTTGAACTGGTAAGGTTGAGGGACAAAGTCGGTGGTCTCGATACCTTGTTACGGTTAAATAAAATTTTTGCTCATGTTTATGCATCAAATTTGGATAAGGATTTATGTTTTTGGTGGTAGTGTAGACATTTAAATAGTGATTGGACTAATTTTAAGGGTTCAATGGAATTTTGAAAGGCCTCCGAAGCCTCGTACTACTGCAAACAAGAATGAAAAACCAATTATTATTGCCCTTGGTCTCAATTTATATGGATGGGTTACTCAAGGAGACTGTTATACAACAAAAGGTGCTTGGGAGAATACCTGTGTGGGAAGGGGGAGGTGGAGAAGACCATATATCAACTCAGACCTTATTAAAGAAGAAACACAAGGTAGGAAGGAACGTGTAGCAAATCTGGCTGATGAAATTGACATGAAAAATGAAAAAAATGAATGAGCTGCAAATGTGAAAGTGTATCCAAAATGAAAATCCATCAGTCCATTTTGAAAAGAAAAATGTTAAAGTGGACTAGAGTTGTACACTTCGTTAGGGGACTGCAACTAGCTAGCATGGCCTGAATGAAGACCCAAAAAATCTAATACCAAAACTCTAAGGTTGCAGCTTTGCGAGCACTGATGGTGGTAATATTGTCTATCAGGAACAAAACCTGAACCAACAACTCCTGAAGTAAAAATAAGGGATCAATCCAAGGTGTCAATTTCTGAAGTTAAACTTGCATCCCAGGCCTTCTTCTTGTGGTTCTGGTTTGGTCACATGCAGTGGAAACAACAAGGCATGGTATTTCTTCCCAACATCAGACCTTTTTGTTTCTACTTCCATTGACCTGATCAGAACCACAAACAGAAGGCATAGAATGCAAGTTAGACTTTAAAAATTGACACCTTGGCTTTTTTTATTTTTACTTCTGGAGTTGTTGGTTTAGGTTTCTTTCTTGACTGAATATCTTACCAATCCGTTGTGCTTGCCAAGATGCTTCCTTAGAGTTTTAATCCTACTCTTTGTGAGTCTTCATTGAGACCACACTCTCTAGTCGCAGTCCCTAGCAAAGTGTCCAGCTCCAGTTTTCTTCAACATTTTTCTTTTTCAAGAATGACTGATGGATTTTAATATTTGGATATACTTTCACATTTGCAGCTCATTCAGTTTTTTCATCTTTCAAGTCAATTTCATTGGCCAGATTGGCTAGAAGTTTCGTACTTACTTCCCTGTGTTTCCTCTTAAACAAGGTCTGAGATTATATATGGTCTTCTCCACCTCCCCTTTCCTGCACAGGTATTCTCGCAAGCACCTTTTGTTGTATAATAGTATCCTCGAGTAACCCATTTATATAAATTTGGACCAGGGCAATAACTATTAATTTTTCATTCTTGTTTGCAGTAGTGCGAGGCTTTGGAGGCCTTTCAAAATTCCATTGAACCTTTAAAATCAGTCCAATCATTATTTGAATGCCGATACTGCCACCAAAAACTTGAAATGTTTTCCAAAATTGATGCATAAACATGAGCAAAACCGTTATTAAATTGTAACAGGGTATTGACACCACTTTCTTGGAACCCTTCGGCCTTATCAGTTCACACCTCTCAAACTAAACAGTAAAATGCAGGATCTTGTTTGAAGGATCAATGTCTAATCAGTAAAAAACTATATTCACAAAATCATTGTACTTTATGTGTGTCTGTTAAGAAAGCCTGATCAATAATACATAATTCCCATGCATGAAAGTGGATTCATTCATATGCACGCATCTTATTCTTCCTACCCCATTGTTAAGTAGTGTTCAAGACTATGAAGGCTCAGAGGGTAACCATCTTTAATGTCAGAGGACTACATGTCCGTAAAGAAAAAACAAGTGCTACAAATCGTGACTTTTTCACCTTTGTGTTTTTTAATCTTTTTTTTTTATTTTATATAATAAAACGGTCATTAATTTAGATTAATTAAGGTATGTGATGACTATTAAAAAAGAGGTAAACAGTCGTGATTTTTTGTATAACACATTCGAAATAACTAATGAATCAAATTCTCCATCAGTTGCAACTGATGAATCATCTATTATAAGAAATCAAAATATCTCCTCCAACAGATGGTCCATCTATTGCAATCGATAACCTATATGTTGCAACAAATGTCTCATCTATTGCACATACAGACCATCTATTGAAACAGATAGAAAATTTATTACGACGGTGGGTTATCTGTTGCTGTTATAGATATGGCTGATCCTGTTTGGAACATTGCTATTCTGTGCGACATAGTGCGAGAACTTCAGAGGCACGTTAATGACTTACAAAGGGAGTTGGTCGCCGTGAGAGCAAGGATTTTCATAGAGATGCAGAGAATGATGAGGACCCTGCTACCGATTGACGATTGACCGGCTAGCAATAATAATGATGATGATGATAATAATAATTAAAATGTGTTTTTTATTTTAATGTATGTATTTTAATTTTTCTATATCGGATCTATACCTAATGTATTTTGTTTTTCATTTAATGAAAAATATATTTTTGGTCGACTTTGGATTTTTAATTTTCATTCTTTCCATTACTTCTTTTTAACAAACATGTTGACGGTTGGAGGTAAGGAGCAATTTTGAATTTATCAATATCAAGTGTTTTGAGTTCTATCAATAGATGGACCATCTGTTAAAATAAATTGGTCATCGGTTAGGTTTCTGTCAACAAATTATCCATTTGTTGCAACAGATTTTTCATCTGTTGGTGGAAAACTTTCCAATTTGATGAACTGTATTGTGTTCTTCCAACTAATATGCATTTGTTGCAACAAATGAGTAATCTGTGGAAAATAATTTTGTGGTCTATTGTATTTAGTTCCTATTTTGCCTCTTTCTATTGATGCACAAGTTATTAAAAAAATATTTTATAATAGTAAATGATAACACTTACATTTAAAATAATGAGTTAAATATATAAAAGTTCATAAAAAACAACAACACAAATTTTTTCTACTACAACGATCATGGTGGATTACGATCCGGGCATGTAGTTCTTTTATGGCCAGCGTTATTACATACGGAGCACTTGTTTCTTCTTGATGAAAATGATTCTCAGACTTCATGCCTCCTCTTATATGGCCTTCTTTCCGATTTGATAGTTCTTGGGTCAATATATGGAGGAGATATTAATCTCTCCAAAAGCTCTACAGGAACAACCCAAGATTCTTTGGGAGGCACCAGAGTAATATGCCCACTCTATGCCATTGTATATTTTTCCACCAAATAATATGGAGAGGAGTACTCATAAGTTTTAGTTCCATATTTTGCACCGTATTAAGGTCGAACCGCTGTCATGACACACTACAAGAAAAATAGCCTATAGTGAAGGGAAATCTGGTCCCAAAAAGTCCAAATCTCATCCCAATAAGGTTTTTGGGATGGGAAAAAAACAGTCGCGTCCCATCCTATCAGGCTCCGCCATAAAATCTCAATAGCGACGACGCAAAAAAGTCGCTCCTAAAAAACTTTTTGAGACGACCAAAAATCCGCTCCTAATTATCCTTTTGCGACGATATATCTCGTGCCAAATAGACTAACTACCTTGTCCTAACTATCCTTTTACAATGATATATCTTGTCCCAAATAAACTTACTAACAGTCCTAATTATCTTTTAGTGACAGTATATCTCATCCCAAATAGACTAACTACCTTGTCATAATTATCTTTTAGCGACGATATATCTCATCCCAACTAGGCTAACTACCTGGTCATAATTATCTTTTAACGAAGATATATCTCGTCTCAAATAGACTAACTACCTGGTCCTAAATTATCTTTTAGAGATAAGAAATACTTGGTCCTGAGTTATCTTTTAGAAATGAGCAAAATTCTGGCCGTAAATCAACTTTTAAAGATGAGAAATATTCTAGTCCTAGATCAATCTTTAAAGACGAGCAATATTTCTAGTCTCTAATTGACCACAAATGAGGCTAATATATATCATCAAATAATAAATTTTATCAATTTATATCAAATTGCTATCGAAAATCTCGATATAAGAACATGATATAATTAGAGACCAGAAAACTAAGTTAACAACCCATGATATTAGTTTCAATATTTGTTTTACAAAAAACATAGTAACCATCCAGATCGAGCTAAGTATGATATCAATTTTTCCATAAGATTTGAATACATAGCAAAAAAATAATCAAGTAACTCCTATTTCTACTATTTAAGTCCACGACTTTCAGTTCAAATCGCTAACTTCCATCATAGGTAAAAAAATAATGAAGTCCTCCACTTTTAGTTCCTACCGCTTCACCTAAATCAAGAAACTCCTGCAACAGTAAAGCAAAAAATTAGTACATCACTTTAATTAGGAGAAAAATAATCTGTGAAATCGGTTCAACTTTTCATAAATCACAAGTAAAAATATTTAGTATTTCAACGTTAAGGAGTTCGTTGAAATATTTAGTACTTCACATTTATATCTCTGTCGAGCACAATTAAACATCCAACTTCAGAACTAGAATTAGTAGCAAACAATGTCTTTTGTATTATTTATGTGCATGGCTTTGCCAGAGTACACTATTTTTCCAGAATCTCAGAAGCAAAATCACATGAGACCAAGTAAACAACCTAGGGAGGGAGTAACTACATCATGTGATTTTAACTGGATCAATGTGATTGTCACTTACTGTGCTAAAAATAATGAAGGTGATAGAGATCACACAACTATTTAGTCTCATCTAGAGAGACGTTTTCATCCAGAGTGACGAAACACTCAAGTATGGAGGATGATTGGAGTCTTATCTAACATGCTAATTCTATTTTGTTGTTCACTATTTGTGTATTTATTAGATGGAACACAAGATTGAGTAGTCATTTATCACATCATAACTTGACTGTTTTGTGCTTTTTACTGGAAGAAGACTTGACATTAGTATAGAAAAACTCATGTAAATGCTATTTTTCTAGAATTTTACCTTTGTTCCTTTATGTTAAGGAGGTATCCACTAGTATGGTAAGATAATATGAAAAAATTTATGTAATTATGAAGTATTAAAGTAGTAAGTTCTAAATGTTGTTCTATATCTTATGCTTTTAAACTCCTTCCTTATTTTATGAACAAAGTTATCTCTAACAAGTTTCGTTGTTTACTACTGTGCAAGCACTTCTAAAAGGGTATACCTAGAATGGAGCTCTGCTACAATTCTCTCGGCCATGATAACCACAACAGATGCATTGGACAACATGCAAGGTCCCATCCGTGACAATAGTAACAACAATAATGCTGCTAATCCCCTAGCCATGGGAGCTGGCCATATCAATCCAAAAAAATGCACTGGACCCTGGGCTTATCTATGACGTTACACAAGAAGACTGCTACATAAATCTCCTCTATGTTTAGATTTCACATCCAAATAGATCAAAGCCATCACAAGGTCCTCCTCATATTCCTGTACCAACCCTTTATTGGACATAAACTATCCATCTTTCATTGGTTATTTCAATTACAACAGCAGCAAGTCAAATCCTAAATGAATACAAGAATTCAGCATGGAGGAACTTTGAATTCTGAGGTTGAATAATATATTGCCTTTCATAAGATACAAATAATGCATGAAAGTTACCAAGTTAAAAAAAGATACAAATAACCTCGTTCATCCACCAACCAAAATAGAACCTTATTTAGAAAAATAGAACCTCGAAAAGGATTAATAAAAATTACATACTACATATACCAACCACTTGCTACAGTTTATGCATTTCAAATTTCTCAAATCAATACAATAAATATACAGAGGGGAGTGAGAAGGTATATGATTACTAACTTGGAGAGCATAAGGCAGTGGTCATTTATTTGAAATTGGCGATGTTGTAGCCCTGACTTGTTGTTGTTGAGCAGCAAAGAATTCTTTAATTTTTCTTATTTCTTTCATCTCATCTTCTAAGGTAGACAGATGATCATTCAAGGACTATTTTTCCTCATTCAAGTATTTGTTTTCTTCTTAAGTAGAACGTAGCATGGTCAATAATTTAGCCTTGGAGAAAGTGCCACCTTTTAAGTCATTTGCCTTTACTCCACCCCCAAAGGCAACTATATGGCTATGATTTTGAGGTCCAAAACACTTTTCAACAATCTCTATGCTAGATAAAGATGGCTTTGCATTCACTATTTCTTCTATTTAATCCTTCAAAATATAGAAAGAAATATTTTCTATCATTTTTCTATATAATTTCAAGTAATTAATATACATATTAAATTTACCAAACACACATGTTTTTGAATTTCTTCAGGTTCAACGAGCTTGTTATTTTTTTTTTTGACTCTCATGAAAAATAGTCCCCAAATCTAGTGGATTGACATCTGCCCCCCCCCCCTTTACATCAAAGACAAACATGTCAAATAACACCTCAAATTTTTTTTATAGGAAAATAACTTTATGATAATACCTTTTCAAAAATAATATCTCGATAGGCTTGCTACCCATGTGATGAAGCATCGTCAACTTAGCTCGATTTGCTGCATTCCTTTTACTTTTCTTCTATATTTGTAAAACAATAAGCTAACTTTTAATAATTCAAATAAAAATTACAAAACAAAAGGGAGTAGCATAAATCCCCACAAGGAAATCCATCTCGAAACTAAGAAGTTGCCTAAATTTCCTTATTGTCTTGCTAGATTTCAGATAAGAAAGTATTTCATACCTGAAAATCCTTAGAAGAAAAATATTCTTTAACCAACCACTCATATTTTTTCTTGTCTATTCCATTTTCCTTATTCTTCAGAGCTTGTTGAAGTGACTTATTCTTAACATATGTTCCATATAAGTATCCTGTCCATTTGTCTAACTCATTCATCCATCTCAAAATATGTTCACAATGATCACTCAGTTCAACACCCTCAAATTTATCCTACAATAATTAAAATATGGGATAAGTTAATGCATTGAAAATACTATCAAAAATTTTTACCAAGAAAGGACCAGAATGAACAATATGATGCATTGCAAATACTATCCATGATCCAACTATAGTCTCTTTTATGCAATTGTGCGATCTATGAATAAGATTACACTGAATACTTTAGAATGAATAATATAATATTAAAATATAAAATTTGATGGTTATATATTACTTACCCTATATTTTAACCATTTAATAAATTGACGGTTCCATTCTGCATCAGACAAGTGTCGAATAGTATCTTTGTGAGTTTGTGCAAATTCTCTACAAAATTAAAGTGAATCATAAATCTCATATCGAAAGGAAATTACCATGAAGGAAATAATAAAAATGAGACTACATGAGTTCTTCCCATACTTGAGATACTGTAAGACTTCACCACAATTCTTCAATATGTAGATATGTGCTTGTTATAATTCATCGGCCTCAAATCTCACATGGATCTTTAGCTGCCAAAGTTTTTCCAGGTTGATAAAATATAGATAAACCTACATCAGATTCTTGTAAACCCTTATCATAATTTCTTTCAAGCCGATTGAATTTTGTGTTAATTCTATGCAAGTACCGTGAACACAAGGTCATACACTCATTTTTAATGTAGCCCTCTGCAATAGAACCTTCAGGGCATTCCCTATTACCAATGAGAGATTTTAAAAAATAAAACCATCATTCCACAGGATACATCCACCTATAATGAATAGGCTCGGAAATATTAGCTTCAGTAGCTAAATGAACAGGCAAGTGCACCATAAAATCAAAAAATGAAGAAGAAAAGACCCTTTCTAACTTGCAAAGTGTTATGGGAATTCACACTTCAATATGTTAAAATAATCAGTTCTCAACTCCTTGGATCCAAACAAACTAAAAAATTAAGATAACTCAATAAGTGGTTCACACACTTCTTGGACAACATACCACAAAGTGCAAGAGGGAGTAGATGTTGTAGAAGAACATGACAATCATGACTATTCAACCCAGATATCTTGTGATCTTTTAATTTCACAAATTGAGAAATATTGGATGAAAAACCATTAGGCACTTTTAGATTCTTTAAGAAAATACAAAATTTGTGCTTATCTTCAGGAGCAAATATGTAGCATGCAGTTGGAACTTCAACTTTCTCCCCCTTTTGGCTGAGGTGCAATTTCGGCCTAATGTTCATCTCTTGCAAGTCGAATGTTAATTGTATCCTTGGTCATTCCTTTGACATTCATAAATGTCCCCATAAGAGATTCACATATATTTTTTTCAATATGCATAACATCCAAATTATGTTGCAATAAGAGATACTCCCAATATGGAAGTTTAAAAAAGATACTTTTTTGTTCCAGTTATTCTTTATAACTTTATGTGATATCTTTTTCCCTTTCTGTAGATCTCTTGATAACTGTTTCCCTTCAAGATATTGTACTTGATTAAGTATCTCTGTACCAGAATAATTTTTTGGTGTTGGACTTTTCTCTTCTGTAGATCAAAAAACTACTTCCCATATCTCTATTTGTGACTAAGAGAAAGGTAATGCTGATGACCTATAAAACACTGCTTCTTACTGTTACCAAATCAAATTGAGGAAATATCTTTGTTGCAACACAGACATGCCAATTTCCCTTTGGTACTCCATTTAGATAAATTTCCATATGTTGGAAAGTCATTGATGATCCATAACAAAGATGCATGCAACATAAAAGTTTATTTAGTTGATGCGTCATAGGTCTCAACACCTATTCCCCATTCCTCTATCAAAGGCTGAAGATATATATTAATTGCATCTCCTGGACCATTTGGACCAGGAATAAGAAGTGACAAAATTAATTTTTCTTGTTTCATACACAACTAAGGTGGTAAATTATAAGGAATAAGAACCACAGGCCAAATGCTATGTGAGGTTTTGAATTTTGAAATGGCTGAAATCCATCACTAGCAAGTCCAAGTCTAACATTACGGGGATCGACAGCAAATGAAGGATAACGTTCATCAAGTAACTTTCATGCCATTGAATTAGCTGGGTGCCTTATTATCCCATCATCAACTCTTTTATCCTTACTCCATGTAATTAGAGTAGATGTCTTTGAAAACATAAACAACCTCTAAAGTCTAGGCAGGTGGTTGCAGATTCTTGGGGACAAAGCAACATCACCACTTTAGCAAGCATTTAGCAGAAACTAGAAAATGTTAAGATAACAGTGAAATAACTGAGAGCTATTGAGCTCTCTAATATTGAAGAGAACCTCAATGAGGCTAGAAGGAACCTTGCGCATATGCAGGATCTAATAGCAGATGCGCCAGAAGTCAAGAACCCAATGGCTTAGATTAGGTAATAGTAACTCAGCCTATTTTTTTGCTACAATGAAGAGCAGGACAGCACAAAATAAAATTAAATATATCACAACACTTGCAGGTAATGTTGCTCAATCTGGTGTTGATATTGAAAAAGAGATCATCGGTTTTTATTAGGACTTGCTGGGAACAAATGCTCCATCTCTTCCTTCCATCCAACCAGCATGTATGAAAAGGGGATATATATTTGGGAGAACTGAACAACTACAGCTTATCAGACCAATCATGACGAAGGATGTATATTTGGATTTGATTAGTATTAATGACCTCAAGTCCCCTGGTCATGATGGTTTTAGTTCTTGTTTCTGTAAGAAGTCTTGGGAAGTCATAGGAGGGGATGTGACTAATGTTGTTGTGTCTTTCTTTAATACTCTAGAAATTCCCAAAGCTATCAACTGTACTAGTGTGACCTTAATTCCTAAAGTAAATTGCCCTACTACAATACGAGAATATAGGCCTATCTCTTGTTGCACACTCTTTTATAAAATTATCTCTAAAATCCTCACTAGTAAGTTGAAGAGTGTTATGGGGTTTATAGTAGAGAATAATCAGACAACCTTTGTTCCTGGGAGGGTCCTAATGGATAAAATTATCTTAAGTCGTGATCTTATTAAGAGATACTCTAGGAAAAGAATCTCACCTAGGTGTATTATGAAAATTGACATGCAAAAATCCTATGATTCAGTGGAATGGAAGTTCTTAGAATAAGTCCCCACTAACCTAAATTTCCCAGAATCCTTTTTCAAATGGATTATGTGTTGTGTGACTATTGTGTCTTATTCAATTATGATAAATGGAAAACTGTCTAAACTTTTCTTCGCTAGAAAAGGACTTAGACAAGGGGATCCTTTATCTTCCTTCTTATTTTTGATTGCAATGGAATATTTCAAAAGATACTTGAAAGGTCTGAAGGATAATGTTGGTTTTAACTTTCACCCAAATGCAAGAAGTTAGGCTTGATTCAAATTGGTTTCGCAGATGATCTTTTTTTTTTGTCCAGGTGATGAACCTTCTATTTCAAAACTATATGAATGTTTTCTTGGTTTCTTTGAGGTGTCTAAACAGATTGCCAACAAGAAGAAAAGTTCTATTTATTTTGGAGAAATTTTTGAATCCTAAAAACAAAGGGTACTTAACAAGATAGGATTTGGCAAAGGGATTTTACCTTTCAGATATCTGGGGGTTCCTCTCAATACGAAGAGGTTGTTTTGGAAAAAATGGTAGGAAAAATAGCACACTGGACCTATAAGCTTCTTTCTTATGCTGGTAGGTTACAATTAGCATAATTGAGAAGCTGTGTAGGTCCTTCTTGTAGACTGGTGGTGATAGGGATGGGAAAAAGGCAATGGTGGCATCAGAGCAGCTATGTCTCCCAAGATTAGCTGGTGGTTTAAATTTACTGTACATTCAAACTTGGAATATGGCTATAATTTGTAAACTGTTGTGGAACATTTGTGTTAAAGTAGATAAGTTATAGATAAAATGAGTGCACACATACTACATCCAAGATCAAATAATATGGAATGTTATGCCGAAACAAACATCATGGATGATCCAAAAAGTTTTCAAAGCTAAGAAGTATATCTTGGAAGAAAGGGTGGACTTTGATAACTTCCTTAATATGAATAAATATTCTATCAAGAACATGTATAAAAAGCTGTGAGGGGTCTTTCCAAAAGCCCAATGGAGACGATTGATTTGTAATACTAGTGGTGCCCCAAAATGGATTTTCATTTCCTTTTTGGCTGCTCATGGTCGATTATACACAAGAGATAGGCTACTCAAATGGGGAATGATCGATAACAATGTTTTCCCTCTTTGTGAGACCCAAGAGGAATCCATAAACCACTTGTTTTTCCAATATAGTTTCTCTATAATGGTGTGGTACAAAATCTTGGGATGGCAAAGGATCCGTAGAATAGGCTTGCAATGGGATGATGAACACGGTTGGATTTCTATTAATGCTAATGGCACTGGGAATAATGCTGAGAGGTATAGGACTGTAATGGCTTATTGCGTGTATTTTATTTGGCAAGAGAGAAACAAAAGGATCTTCCAAAGACAACGACGGAGTGCAGATATTTTGGTACGGTTAATAGTCCAAGAAACAACGTCAAGTGGCTATCTAAAGAAGAAGTTGGAAGATCTCAACATTTATCCCTGAATATTATCTTAGTTAACTGAACTAAAGGGTGTTTTGTAGCTGCAAAGTATTCGGCAACCTGGGGACTATGTCCCAGTGGACGTAGTTTCCTTCCCTAGTGGAATATGTACATAATGCTATTTTGGTAAATAAATCATTAATTACCAAAAAAAAATTCCTTAAGATCTCAATGCGATGCAACTACTCAACACACAAAATCTTAGCACTTCGACAAAAAAGAATTCTTATAAATCTTAAATATAGTCAATAATATAAGCTTTTTAACAACAAAAAATGCACCCGTTGCAGCAAAACTCCATAATATCTCAATATAATGTGACTTCTCAAAACATAAAAGCTTCACCATTTTAGGGAGCTATTGCTTCACTCATTCCTAACTAATTTTGTCTCAAGAATATCAAGTATTAGCTTCTAAATCGAATGATGTTTATTCCATGAGGAATTTTAAAATTTTCACTTTTAGTTATGTGGAAAATTCAATAAGCTTTTCGTTGATATAAAATTTGCCTAAATCAGATAACCAGGTAAGAAGTTATGACTATTTCAAGTTCCCATCGTAAAAGAGTGCCATAGTAGTCAGTGGCGCGCCGCGCCACAAGAGAAAATGGCAATTGTCAAATTCCAGTAGGGGTCCGTGAAAGTGGCATGTCGCACCAAACTTCCAGGTCGCAAAATAAGTGACAACGCAATGGCTCCGCATCAGGCCATCCCTCAATTCCCTAGTTGTCAAATTCCAGTGACAAGGCGCGATAGAGCCACGTCGCGCCAGGGGTTCGATTTGGGAAATTTTTACTAAAATTAAAAGACGCGTCCAAGGTTAAAAGGGTCAATTTTTCACCCCTATTTAAGCCCTTTAACACAAGATTCAACTATTTGCAACCCAAAATATACTAGTTTCTCTCAATATTCTCTCAAGAAGAAGCTAGGGTTTCAATTGGGGATTCAATTTCAAGAAAGTCTCTCTGTCAATCTTCACTAAATCAAGAACTAAGGTATGTCATGTGTTGATTCATGGGTCTCTTTCACCCATGAAGCTCAAGAATCTCTTTTCAAAATCAAAGATTTATATATTTTTGAACATTCATGATTTGATTGAATTGAAAAGTGATGTACATGTTGTTGTTTGGTTTCATTCCATGTTATACATTATTAATTACAAGAATTGATTCTAGTATGTGAGGAATTATGCGGAATTCATAATAAACCCTTCAATTCACCAGTTGATTGATATATCCTTGATTATTAGATGTGTTGATGATTTTATAACCATAGCATGCTCCCCATATGTTTGATTAAATGCCTATGTGAAGGAAAAGTGCCATACTAGTATGATAATATGAAATCTCCATTCATGTACAAGTTATGTATGTCAAGTGTTTGATGAAATATCTCAGCCAATGGATTATGTATCGTTGATGTTGGTCCTATACTCAAGAAGTCATGCTTTGTCAGTGTCGTGTTTTCACGATGTCCTCAGTCAAGCCATGATCCATTGAACTCAGTCAGTCATGTGACTCAGGAAAGCTCAGTAATATAGTAATCTCAGTACTATTCCGTCAGTCAGCGAAACTCAGTTAATTTAGTCCAGTTCCGTTCAGTAATCCATGATCAGTCTCTATTCAGATGGGAGTAGGAATTAGCACCGAGTGAACCCAAGGATGGAAACACACACTATTAGATGAGGGTGTGATTCTTAGAAGTCATCCTTGCATTCCTGAACTATGTAGCCAACATAGGTTGAGACATCAACACTATCAGATGAGGGTTGATGAGGAGGATAAGCACTGTCAGATGAGGGCCCCACCATTCTCTTTTGGGGACACTGCCAGATGAGGATCACTCACAACATATTGTTACCAGTGGCGCGGTATTGATACCCTTCCAATTGGGGTTACAAATTGGACCCCAACTCAGCCATAATGGCGTATTAGGGGCATTTCGGTTAGATAACTACTTCCCACAGTTTCAGTTACAGATTTCAGGACTATTAAATGCAAACATTCAATCGCAGTAATAGAACCTAGATAGTTCTACAGAATTCAGGACTGTCAGATACAGGAAATTCAAAACAGTACGGAACTCAGCTAGTTCCATCAGATTTAGGATTGTCAGATATAGTCACTCATGTCATCAGTTATATCAGTCATCAGAATTTAGTTATCAGTTATGTTAGTTATCAGTAAATTTATGTTATCACGATCTCAGATATAGTTACTATGTATTCATGCATGTCTTCTCACATTCATATTAGTCAGTTAGCCAGTATTGTTCATGCATATGAACCCCATGCATTCAGCCTACCTTTCATGCATACCAGTTCTTTCAACGTACTGATGCATTTGCGCTATGGTGCCTTATACCATAGGTTCAGAAGCACGAGATCCAGAGCACCAGTAGCATTCCAATCTCAACAGTCAGAGTTAGCAGTGAGTTCTCATCTTTTGAGGACATGATCATTTATTTATTATCTCATTAATTAATTTATTAGTTGGAGTTAGTTGGGGACATTTCCCATCAACTCCTTATTCAATAGTTCAGTCAATTAGAGGTTTTCCAGACTATCATGTTCAAACTATCATGTTATTTCAGTTTTGTTTTGGGTATATATACCTCACCCATATGTTATGATTTATCAAGTTATTTTACAGTTATGAACCTTATGGCCTTTCAGTTCATGTTTCGGCATTTATACAGTATATCATGCAGTATACAGGAACAGATATTAGTCATGGGTTAGCTTGTGGTCCTTCGAGGTCATAAGCACCGTATAGCATTCCGGGTACCAGATTTGGGGCGTTAAAAACTTAGTATCAAAGACTAAGGTTCAATAGAGTCCTAGGAAATCTAAAAGCCGCATATAGTAAAGTCTTGTACATGGGTGTATTGTGCACCATATTTATGTACAAGATGCTATGAGATGTTTTAGGAATAGTTTCCCTTCTTTCAGTAGTCATGTTATGTCAGTAAGCATAATCTCAAGTCAATCTCTCAGTCTAATCCGTTTCTCTCTTTCTTCTACATAACATGCCTCCTAAAAGATGAAACGGGAATCAGTAAGCCCCTCAGCCCGAAGAACCTTTGGGCGAACATGTTTCTGATGAAGAGTTTAGGGTTGCATTCACTACTCTTGCTCAGTCAATTTTTACTTAGAATGAACAACCAACTATAGTTTCGGCCAACCTAGTGGCCAATTCAGCTGTAGCCATGATTTGGGACTTCGCCCAAATAAATCCTCCATTCTTTCTCGAGTTTAAGCCAGACAAAGACCCTCAGGAATTCATCGATCAGGTTCTGAAGGTTATAGACATCATGGGGGTTACTCCTAGTGAGAGTGCGGAGCTAGCTGCATATTAGTTGCAGGATATTGCTCACACTTGGTACAAGCAGTGGAAGTCAGAAAGGCCAAATGATGCAGGGCCTATAGAGTGGGAGGAGTTTGTCACTGCATTCTTAGATAGATTCTTTTCCCAAGAGCTGAGAGAAGCTAAGGTGTTAGAATTTATCAACCTCAGATAGGGAAACATGATGGTGAAAGAGTATTCTCTTAAGTTTACTCAATTAGCCAGATATGCTCCTTATGTGGTTGCAGATCGTAGAGACAAGATGAGTAATTTTTTTTCTGGGGTGAATGATAGTGTGGTCAACAAGTGTAGTCTGCGATGTTGAATAGTGATATGACTTTAGCCAGGATTATGACTCATGCTCAGCAGATGGAAGATCAAAAGGTTAAGTTGAGGGAGAAGCAGAATAAAAGAGCAAAGATAGGTAGTTTTAACTTTTCTCAGCCCAATTCAGAAGGAGGAAACCTCTCTCAGTTCCGTCCTAAGTTATCAACTCCAGCTCCTTCTTCATCCAGTGCTCCAGCTCCTAAGTTCAGGGATGGAGATAGAGATAGGGCGCCAGGCTTTAAGTCTCAGGGCAGTGTCAGTAATGCCCAAACTAATCCCCTTTGCCAGACTTGTGGTAAGAACCACAAGGGTGCTTGCAGAGCTGGCAGCGATGTCTATTTCGGATGTGGCAATCCAGGACACAAAGTCAGAGATTGTCCCCAGTCAGGTTATTATGGTCAGAAGAACCGTTCCTCAGCTCATTCTGGTCGCCTAAATCAGCAGGGTTCCACTTTCAATGCTACTAATGGGCAACGCCCAAATAAACTCTATCCTCTCCTGTCTCGGCAAGATCAGGAAAATTCTCCTGATGTGATTACTGGTACGTTATAGATCTTTCATGTGCATGTTTATGCTTTGCTAGATCCAGGAGCTTCCTTATCTTTTGTTACTCCATATATAGCAGTTGATTTCGGAATCAGTCTCGAAATTCTAAAAAAACCCTTTTCAGTCTCTACCCTCATGGGTAAAACCATCATAGCCCGGCGAGTACACAGGAACTGCCCGGTTATGATATCTCAGAAAGTCACTTTAGCTGACTTAGTCGAATTAGAGATGACTAATTTTGATGTCATTCTCGGTATGGATTAGCTTCATTCCTGCTATGCCACAGTTGACTGCAGAAATAGAATAGTTCAATTTTAGTTTCCGAATAAACCCGTCCTAGAGTGGAAGGGTAGTGTATCTACTTTCAGAGGTTAGCTTATTTCCTACCTTCATGCAAGGAAAATGATATCTAAGGGATATGTTTATCATCTTGTTAGAGTTAATGACATGAGTTCCAAAACTCCAGTCTTGAATCAGTCCCAGTAGTAAGTGAATATTCAGATGTCTTTCTCGAATATCTTCCAGGAATTCCTCTCGAAAGGGAAATAGACTTTGGCATTGATCTTTTTCCAGATACTCAGCCTATATCTATTCCACCATACAGAATGGCACCTGCAGAACTCAGAGAATTAAAAGAGAAGTTGAAGGATATTTTTGATAAAGGATTCATCAGACCCAGTGTGTCTTCGTGGGGTGCACCAGTCTTATTCGTGCGAAAGAAAGACGGTTCTCTCAGAATGTGTATATATTACCGTCAACTCAATAAAGTCATGGTCATGAACTAGTATCCACTTCCCATAATCGATGACTTGTTCGACCAACTTCAGGGTGCTAGTTATTTCTCTAAGCTAGACCTCAGATCCGGCTATCATCAGCTCAGAGTCAGAGAAGGTGATATTGCAAAAATAGCTTTTCATACCCGGTATGGTCACTTCACATTCCTAGTCATTTCCTATGGTCTTACTAATGCCCCTGCAACTTTCATGGACTTGATAAAACATGTGTTTAAGTAGTACTTAGACATGTCCATCATAGTCTTCCTAGATGATATTCTGGTCTATTCTCGCAGTGAGCATGATCATGCAGACCATCTCAGAATTGTACTTCAGACTCTTAGAGATCATCAACTGTTCACCAAATTTAGTAAGTGCGAATTTTGGCTAAGGTCAGTAGCATTCCTTGGCCAAATCATTTTTGGTGATGGCATTAGAGTAGATCCTCAAAAGATCAAAGCAGTAAGAAACTGGCCCAGACCTGTCTCTCCATCAGACATCAGGAGTTTCTTGGGTTTGGCTGGCTATTACAGATGGTTTGTTGAGGGATTTTCTTTTATTGCATCCCCTATGTCAAGATTGACTCAGAAGAAAGTCAAGTTTCAGTGGTTAAATCCTTGCGATAAGAGTTTTCAGGAGTTGAAGTGTAATACCCCGCAAAGTCCTATTCCAGTCTGAGCCTTAGAGCGTATTCAGTAAAGCAGAAATCTGAGTCTAAAAGTTTTAGAAATATCTTCCTAAGTATGAAATACTTTGAATCGTTTGGAATTTTCCTAATTTCTACTTTTTTTCATGTAGAGCATTGAATAAGCTTTCTATCGATACAAAATTCACCCAAATCGGATACTCAGATGAAGAATTAGACCCATTTTAGTGAGATAGAGTGCCACCTGGCACCTTAGCGCAATGCGGAGCCAGCCAAAATGGCAATCGTCAAAATCCATTGAGCCTCCACGATTATGGCGCATCGCGCCACGGCTTAATTACAGAATTTGTCAATTTCTAGGGAACCTCAGCGATTCCACCACATCGTGGTAGAGTTCCGGTTCGCAACCAAGATGGCAACGCGATTTCCACTGCGTCATGCCGTTATGCAGTTTCCCAATTGTCTAATTTCCAGCGAACTGACGCGATTATGACGCATTGCGCCAGCATGTAAAAATCAAGATTTTTTTTAGTTTAATTCCAAGGGATTTTTGGTCTTTTCCACTTTTCCCTAGCCTCTATAAATACCCGGTCAAGGGATCTCAACCTCATTTTCTCTTCTACTTCAAAAAAACTAGGGTTTCCAAAAATCAAACCCTCTCTTCTTCTCCTACTAAAAACTGAGAGAGTCAAGAGAAAACAAGAAATCTTTCCAAGAACCTTCAAGAAAAGAGTTTCCCCAGGTATGTAGATGTTGATTCTTGGGTCCTTTTTATCCAAAAAGCTCAAGTACCCTTTTCTAAAACTCAAAGATTTTATGTTTATGAGTTTTTAATGATTCATGTTAGTTGAAATTGATGTTTCAGCTATTGTTGAGTTTTGATTCATGTTTGTTTACAAGATTTATGAACTTGAACCCTAGTATGTGGAATTCTTACGAGGGTGGTGATGAACTTTCTTAATGATGCTTCCTATATGAAGTGTTCATGTTAAATAGGTGTAGAAATGGTTGAATCAGCAAAACATGTTCCCCATAAGTTTGATAAAAAGCTTAGGTGAAGAATAAGGGTCACTATAGTATGTTGATTTGGAAACCCCAAAGTATGAGCAAGTCTATGCATGCCTAGTGTTTGATAAAATGCCCAAGTGAATGAATTATTCCATGATAGTATAAAATCCCCAAGAAGGTGTAAATCCGTACTTGCTTAGTTTTGTTGAAAGACCTTAGTGAACAAGTCGAGATATGATGGTTGTAAATTCCTCAATTATGTGGTTAGCAAGTAAGTTGAGACATGATAGTATGAAGTTTTTCCAAAATCATGTGATGTCCAAATACTTGTCAAGACTGATTTAGGTGTGAAATACTTGAGGTAAGACCTTGTTGAAGGAACTATAATCTAGTAGCATGTTTTCATACGCTAGTATATGTTGATGTTTCCTAAATGCTTGATGCAATTCCTTAATGATTGTAAAGGTAAAGGTATGTTATGTTTCCTAAATACTTGAAGAGATTCTTTAATGATAATGATGATGAATAAATGATTGTGATGATGATGATGAATGAATAATTGTGATGATGATGATGAATGAATGGTTGTGATGATGGAGGAATGATTATGCTTTATTTTATGTTATCTAGTCCTGGGGGTATTTATACCCGACAATTTAGCTATTGTCTAGAGCCCGTGTCAGTTTTATGATAATTCCAGTCGAGCCATGATAACGCTCAAACTACAGCTCTCGTAAGAGAGTAAGCGGTCGTTGTCAAATATAGAACCCAACTGGGTTGGGTGTCGAATCCCACAGGGAATACTTGGTCACTAAGTATGCAACGATTAGTAGATTGTTGATCGAAAATTCTACGAAAAAGGGGGGATTTAATTGTAGCGTGAATTAAGAGTATCAAAGTAACAAAGAAAAACGAAATGTTTAGTAGGTTTTAATCAATGAGAATTGTAAGTTAGGGTTATGTCCACCTTATGAGTTTTACGTATCTATTGGCTATGAGTTATGCGGAATTCAGACATGCATGCGCTTATAGAGATTCGTATTCTATGGTAAATCCTAGTGTCTTTCGACCATTAAGGATTATATCACTTTAACTCTTTCGAGCTTAAAGCGTATACTAATGGTACGAATTCTCCAAGAGGTTAATCCAGTTATGGCACTAACTTATAAACAGGGGTTGGTAGCCCTATTTCCTTGTCGTTCTCTCTTTTCCAGACATGTAGCTTTTCTTTCGAACAAGTTAATGCTATACTAGCGTATTCTATATGTTTGCAACCACAAGAATTCAATTAAGATGAAGAGAGTAATGATATAAGCAGCATACGTATCAAGAATTCACAAACTCATAGCAATAGATAGTATATCATAAGGCTTCCATAACCCTAACAGAGAAGTTTAGCTACTCATGAGTGCAACGAAAATCATAATAGATATAATCATCATACCACAACCTAGAATAATCTTGGCGATGGAAGTGATATGGCGTCAAAAACTCTCAAACGTTTTGCCCTAGCCGTTCTTCTCAAGAGAGCCGAGTTCTCTGTGTTAGACTTATAGAATATTGTAACGTGAATGAGGAGTAAAAGTCGAATGAAAAAGACTTGAATTAATGAATGAGTGAATAATAAAAAGCTTCGAATTAATGAAGAAGTGAATACTGAAAAATTCAGCATCATAGGATTTTTATAACATCCTTGTCCTAGTCGTACTGAAATAGGGTTTTTATCCTTGTCCTAGTCCTACTGAATTACTGCATACTTGTCCTAATCCTACTATGTTACTGCTGATCCCCCAAGTCTTTAGAAATGCTGTTTTTGCCCGGGACAAGTTCTCCATGCATCACTTTCAGTCCACAAGTTTCCAGAAGTTGCCTTCCTTCTTACGTGAAGTTTCCTTTGGCGTCCAACAGTCCATAAAATGCTGAAATCTTGATCATAAATACCTGAAATCTTGCTAATCACGTTGGTTAGCTCACTTACAGGAAAAAGGACTAAAAGTGTAGGAATTATATATTTTGTCCTCAAAACTTAGCTAAAATATGGGTACATTAAGGTTCTTTAGGCGTGTAAATACGCCTAACATCAATACCCCACACTTAAAGCTTTGTTTGTCCTCGAACAAAATATTACGTCCATGCAATCATCTAACTAGAAATCACAGCAGTAACACAAAATATTCATCAAGACAGGCACAACAATTATTAACAAAGAGTAGTTTTCTAATAACTTCTAGAAACAATTCAACCTCCAACATAGACTCGTGATGATGGTTAATTCGTATTCAAAAGTTAAGGCACAAAGAATCATACAATACTACCCAAAGCTCATCAACCATGTGTGTCTCACAATATATCACCCATAATTACTCACAAGTATTTCATTTTTCAAAACATGGGTATAGGATTATCCTTGCTCTCACTCTCACAAAGAATTCATATGTTGCAACTGATGACCATAGTCTTGCCCTTAGTGTAATGCTCCACTAATACCAGAATGCTAAGCTTAGGATCAAATAGGTCTTTTACAGGTTGTAATGTAGGCTAAGGGACGAGTAGGACTATTTTGGCCAGAAATAGTGACTATGTTCCTAAGCGCTTTAATACATCACATTATGCCATTAACACTCTCTTTTAATCAACCCTGCTACCTTTCTTTCATCTATCACCCCTTTTCACCTATTTTGCCATTCAAGCATAACTATCTTTTTATTTAATCATAAACACAATTTATCTTTTTGTTTTTCTATTTCTTTTTCTTTTCTTTTCTCTTTTTTTTATAACACACCTCTATGATAGACACTCTTTTTCATAACAAATTCAAGTACCAATACACTCTAAGGCATCACTCTTACCCAATTTTCTCTTATTTTGTCATATGACTTCACAATTTAAAGCACTTAGGAATTTGGATCAAATTATGGTCTTGAAAAAAAATGGATTAGGCTTACATATGAGGCTGTCAAAGAAAATGGCTAAAGGCTCAAAGGGGATTAACTAAGATAAACATATGAGCCTGTCAAAGAAAATGGCTAAAGGCTCAAAGGGGGTTAACTAAGATAATGTCCACGGGTAGGTAAAAAGAAGGTAAACAATCACAGGCTGCCAAAGAAATGCCTAAATCATCTCCTAAACTCACACTCTTTATTTCGCTTTACACACACACCAGGAAAGTTCTAGCATCAGTCACAACACAGAATATACTATCATCTCACACACACAAGGCACATGGTTGACTTTATTAGGAGCAGTATAGACTCTTGAACCAACAGATGAAGGAATTAACCCACACATTTATCACATACTGAGTCACATTTAGAGCCTAATTGTCTCAATAGTAATGATTTTATCATAGACTCTTGTCATAATACCATGCTGCCTATCAGAACAATTTTATGAATTTTTTTTTCTAAATTTTAACTACTAACAAACGAAACAAACAAACATAAATAAATGCAAATGCAGATAAAGAAGTATAGCATACAAATACCAGCACCCCACACTTAGACGGGACACACTGCCCTCAGTGGAAAATAAATAAGAAGAACCTGGTTAGTCGGACTCCTCCTCTATGTCTGGGGTCATACCCCCTGCATCGGAATCATCATCAGAGTCGTCGTCATCAGAGTTCTCCTCCACGTCGGAGTCTGGCATTCGTCGATCATCATCGGTTGGTATGTCGTCATCAAGAGGTTCCTCAAAATACACTCCTACTCCACACATAGCCCTCGCATGCTCATTCATTGGGTAGTCATAATCCAACTGTTGGAGCTCTGCAGCAGTTGGAACACTACCCCCGCTCATCATGGTAAACCTCGTCATGCCATATAAATGGCGGAAGAATCTTTCATCGCGAGCATGTCTTTCTGCAGTGGTTAGGTTGACGCCATGCATGGATTCAGCATCTTTAACCTTTGTGAGGTCAACCTTCTTCGGGTTGTGTGGAAGCTTATGATCTGTAGGTTCCTCTTCGATGTCCTCCTTCCTCAATATCGCAGTCAACAGATTGCCAAAGCTGAAGTGGGACCTCATGTGCAGCCTGGCCTTACGCATTGAAGATCTAATAATCGCCCCAATGTTGATGGGGATGTTCGTCATCAAAGCGTACACCAAGCACACTCTATCACGTGTGATCTTTATGTACTGTGACCCTGGAATCAGGCAAAAATTGACTATCCGCAACCATATCCGAGCTTTCCTATTCAAGGAAGCATATGGGAAGGTGTTGTGCCGACCGGTGTCCTTGTGTCTACTCCATCGTGCCATTGATCTTGATCCACACAGTGTGTGTCTGATTTCTCTGTACGGAGGTCTGTTATACAGCTCCTTGAGTGGTGATGGATCAACAGATGGCAAACCTAGAAAGGAGTTGAAGAACTCCGCATTTAGTTGCAGGACTTGGCCCCGAATCTTTACTTCACTCCCTATAGTTTTCGATGACCAGTTGGCATAGAATTCTCGTGTTAAATCGAGATTGCACTCTCCCATATCTCGGAAGATGAAATCAAGATGTAACGCCATTATCTTAGCCAACATGCGGGGTTCTTTCTTTGCTAGGGTTTCCTTGTGTATTAACTCCACATGAACATATTTTTTCTCTTTATTGTTCCTATACCACACCTTTCCTTCCTCCTCTAGGACCCATTTAATTCTGAACATGCGGCAAGGTATTTGTAGCGAGGAGGATTCGCCTTGCTCTTTTCGTCCCCTTTTTTGGCCTTTTTGTGAAGTGGTTGCTTTTTCTTTTCCTTGTCTTGCTTTTGGTGCCATTGTACCTGAGATTAAAATAATAGTCATGTTAGCTTCATCTTGGTGGATACAATCAACAAACAAGCAGTAGTGGCACCACCCCACACTTAATTTGTTGGCATAAACTAGTGAAGTGAACGATGTCGATTACTCAGACTTCATCGGTATACGTTTAGGTGTTATGTTCCAACAATATAATCAGTACAGTCATACTTTTCTTGTCATCTTAACTATCCTTTTTTATTCTATTTCATGAAATCTTGGCAATACTTTCATGTTTGGATTGATGTATCTTTTGAGCAAGACTACTACATAGAGATTGAATCAAGTTAAGGCATTAGAAATAATCACAACATCGTATGTTTGTAGTCAACCATGATTTTCATCTCGCTGAACAAGTCATTCCAACATGTAAGTATTCTAGTTACAAGATTATGCAATTTTCTTGACCATGTCAATTCCGCAAAAATATGACAGTGCATCAAAATCAAATACAAGTTGGAAACAAGTCAAGATCATCCTTACGTATTCTTTCACTCACTTAGTTGTATCACAACAAATCAACCACATTCAAATCACCAATACTACTTCAAGATTTAACAATTCATTATAGGTGTAGTAGTGTAGTACTTATGGAATATAAAAGAAGAACAAAGAAGTACTTACTTGGTTGATGGCCTCGGAAGATGTTCTTGCAAAGTAAAAGAGCAAAAGGAAAATTTTTGAGAGATTTTGGAGAGGTAGGCGGCGCCTAGGTTGAAGTTGCAATGCATTTTTGTTCTAAGACTAAGGTTCTATTTATAGGACAAGCTTGGGTCGGGTTTTGACCCATTTGGAATCGGATTTGGAGACCAAAAGTGACCATAGGCGGCGCCTAATGCTTTGCCTATGTTTGGCATAGGCGGCGCCTTTTGCAAAGCCTTGTTGAGTATAGGCGGCGCCTATGCTATGGCATTGTTAGGCATAGGCGGCGCCTATGCCATGGCATACTAGATTCAGAGACAAAAGGCTTTTGCATAGGCGGCGCCTATGCTATGGCATTGTTGAGTATAGGCGGCGCCTATGCCATGGAATTGTAGAATCCGAGAGCTTAGGCCATAGCATAGGTCTTGCCTTGTTCGTGGCCTAGATTTACATAGGCCTTGCCTTGTTCTTTGCCTATATTTTCATAGGCAATGCCTAACCCATAGCCTTTTGCTTCTTCATTCCTAACTTACCACCTTCAACATGCAATACTTACAAATCAAAATTTGAAACCAATCTCCTTCTTTACACCTCTTGCACCTATATTTACTCAAAAACAACAAAAATGATTAGAACGATGGGTTGCCTCCCATCAAGCGCCTTAGTTTTGGTCGTGGCTCGACAAAATCTTAAGAAAACAAAACAATTAAAAATGATGGGTTGCCTCCCACCAAGCGCTTGATTTATTGTCGCGGCACGACATAGCTATCTCGATTACTTAGACTTCATCGAGATAGATGGGGCATCATTTTCTGAATGGATTCAGACGACGCTGATGCTTACTTGTAGGTATGCAATCTTCTTCGATATGACTCTTGTGCATACATATCCCAGGAGGGATACCAATTATATCATCAATAGTCCAACCTATAGCTCTCTTCTATCTCTTCAGAGCAGAGATGAGAGCCTCTACGTGCTGTTCACTTAAATCATCCGCCACACTCACCGGAAGTGTATTTCCACTTCCCAAGAACGCATACCTTAGATAATTGGGGAGCTCTTTTGATTCTAGCACTGGGGGCTCTTCAATGGAAGTCTTCGCTGTTGGTGACGGTTGATTCTTAAGATCAAGGTCCGGCTGCTTAGGAGTATGAGAATAGGACCTTATTTCTGTTAGAGCACACATAGTTTTTTTATAATCTTCATCGTCCTCATGCTCAACATTCAGCAGCGCAGCAGACAATGGCTCAACAGTAAGCTGTTTCTCTACAGATAATGCTTTCTTATCCTCATAATGAACATCAGCTACGGAGAACACATTCATATCGTTGGGCTGCTTCATTGCTTTGCATATATCAAAGCGGACCACTTCGTCATTCAACCGAAATAAAAGCTCATTAGCTCTCATGTCAATAAGCACACTTCCTGTTGCAAGGAAAGGACGTCCCAAGATTATGGGAACTTCAGAATCCACCTCGCAATCCAAAATAACAAAGTTGCAGGAAAGATAAAGGTGGAAACCTTCACCAACACATTATTCAAGATACCCACAGGTCGTTTTACCGACCTATCTGCTATCACGAGCCACATATTGGTTGGTGTAGGGTCACCCAACCCCAACTTTCTGTACACGGATAGCGGCATCAAATTGATTCTAGCTCCCAAATCGCACAACGCCTTAGCAAAATCCAACGATCCAATCGTGCAAGGAATAGTGAAAGCACCAGGATCTGCCTTTTTCTGAACTAGCGATCTTGTAGCGATTGCACTACAATGATGAACATTATCTGCCAGCTCATAGCTTACTGCCCGCTTCTTTGTCAAAAGGTCCTTCATGAATTTAGCGTATCCGGGCATCTGCTCTAGCGCTTCCACCAAAGGAACATTAATAGTCAGCTGCTTCAACATGGTCATGAATTTACTGAACCTGGTGTCATCAGCTTTCTTCTTCAGTCTCTGCGGAAAAGGTGGTGGTGGAAGAGGAATCGTTTTCTCCACCACTTTCTTTTTATCTTGCTTCTGATTATCACTCTTTTCAGGCTGGTGACGTCTAGGTGTAACATCATGAGCACTCACTTCAGCTTCTACGGCATCTTCAAACTTTGCTTCATCAACATTCTCTGCTATATCATCAACCACCTGCTTGCCTTTGGATGGATTTTCCAATACTTTACCACTCCGGGTAGTAATAGCCATACACGATCCGTCATTCCTTGGGTTTTGCACAGTGTCACTGGGTAGTGTGCCAGCCTTTCTTTGGTTGAATGCCGCTGATAATTGACTCAATTGTTGCTCCAGTTGTTTTATTGCAGTAGAATGCGAGTCAACCAATTGATTTATGGATGACAAATCCTTTTTTACCTCAGTAACGCCCATATTGGTTGCCTCTACCCCTTTCAACAGCTTAGCCATCATATCATCCATGGACATCTTTCCAGAGCTAGACGCCACAGCCTCACGGTTTCCAGGAGGAACATACAAACCACTCCTGTCAGTCTTATTCTTCCAACCACCTTGATCGCGGTCCTTGTATCCAGATTTATCATAATAGTTCCGACCTTGGTTTCCTTGGGCATTGCCTCGGAAACCCCTCTGATTATTCAAGTAATTTGCTTCCCCCTCAGAATCGGAATCATATCTTCCCTGTGATACAACGGCTTTAACCTTTTCGGTCTTCCCTAATAATAAATGCTTGGTAAGAAGATCCATCTGCGTTTTCATGTGAGCCATATCTTGGTCACGTTCCTCTTGTCTACGCCTCTGCTCTGCAGTCATGCCAACAGATAAAGTAGAGCTTGCTACCTCAGCATCCCTGGTATGCCAGGCTCTACTCTGCTTTGTCATACGGTCCAGCATATCACTTGCCTCAATGAAAGTAAGGTCCATGAATGACCCACCTGCGGCATTATCAACCACTGGCTTTGTCACTGAGTTCAAAGCCCTGTATAATATCTCCATCAAGTGGATGTTGGTCATCTAATGATTTGGGCACCACATAAGCTTCTTCTTGAACCTCTCCCATGTTTCGTGGAGAGCTTCAGTTGGAAGCTGTCGAAAATTGCTGATCTCATCTCTCAACTGCGCTCTCTTAGATGGCGGAAAGAATCTTTCTAGGAAAGCGTCTTTCAATTGCCTCCAATTAGTAATAGAATCAGGAGTCAGCCCATTCAACCATAGAGTTGCCTCCCCAGACAGAGACAATGAAAATAAGCGTAGTCGAATTGCATTTTGTCCAACGCCAGGATTGTCGAATGACTTGCATGTTGAAATAAAATTGACCAGATGCATATTCGGATCATCGCCTTCAAGTCCACCAAATAACCCCTTTAGCTGCAATAACTGAATCATGGTGCTAGTGATATTGAACTTAGCTCTGGGTGCCAAGGGCGGAGGAATAATAGCCCCTGTGGCACTAGCTCCATCCAGATCGTCATCATCATCATCAAAAGGAGCCTGCACAGCTCGGCGGTCAGGTCTCATTCTAGCTTGACGATCTCTCCTGTGCATAGGTGCTGCCACTTCATCTGCACGTCGTGGATTAAGTAAATCCTCATCACCCAGGTCCTCATCATCAGGATTTGTTGCCCGACCTGGGTTATCAATATTCTGTGATGCACTTGAGCAGCTTCCAGTGTAGCTAGTCTAGCCTGCTCCTGTTGAGCAGCCCTTCTTTCAATGTCACGTTGTGCATCCATTCTGCCAATAAGTTGTGGTTCAGGATTTATGGGTAATAACGGTTGACCTGAACTTCGAGTGTTTGGCATGCACTCAAACAAACCTGAATAAAACAAAAACAACAACTAAAAGTAAAATCTGAGAATCTTTGACCAAAGGGTCTAGTAACTATCACAAACTTAGTTGACAACTGTATTCCCCGGCAACGGTGCCAAAATTTGATAACGCTCAAACTACAACTCTCGTAAGAGTGTAAGCGGTCGTTGTCAAATATAGAACCCAACTGGGTTGGGTGTCAAATCCCACAGGGAATACTTGGTCACTAAGTATGCAACGATTAGTAGATTATTGATCGAAAATTCTACAAAAAAGGGGGGATTTAATTGTAGCGTGAATTAAGAGTATCAAAGTAACAAAGAAAAACGGAATGTTTAGTAGGTTTTAATCAATGAGAATTGTAAGTTAGGGTTATGTCCACCTTATGAGTTTTACGTATCTATTGGCTATGAGTTATGCGGAATTCAGACATGCATGCGCTTATAGAGATTCGTATTCTATGGTAAATCCTAATGTCTTTCGACCATCAAGGATTATATCACTTTAACTCTTTCGAGCTTAAAGCGTATACTAATGGTACGAATTCTCCAAGAGGTTAATCCAGTTACGACACTAACTTTTAAACAGGGGTTGGTAGCCCTATTTCCTTGTCGTTCTCTCTTTCCCAGACATGTAACTTTTCTTTCGAACAAGTTAATGCTATACTGGCGTATTCTATATGTTTGCAACCACAAAAATTCAATTAAGATGAAGAGAGTAATGATATAAGCAGCATACGTATCAAGAATTCACAAACTCATAGCAATAGCTAGTATATCATAAGGCTTCCATAACCCTAACAGAGAAGTTTAGCTACTCATGAGTGCAACGAAAATCACAATAGATATAATCATCATACCACAACCTAGAATAATCTTGGCGATGGAAGTGATATGGCGTCAAAAGCTCTCAAACGTTTTGCCCTAGCCGTTCTTCTCAAGAGAGCCGAGTTCTCCGTGTTAGACTTATAGAATATTATAACGTGAATGAGGAGTAAAAGTCGAATGAAAAAGACTTGAATTAATGAATGAGTGAATAATAAAAAGCTTCGAATTAATGAAGAAGTGAATACTGAAAAATTCAGCATCATAGGATTTTTATAACATCCTTGTCCTAGTCCTACTGAAATAGGGTTTTTATCCTTGTCCTAGTCCTACTGAATTACTGCATACTTGTCCTAATCCTACTATGTTACTGCTGATCCCCCAAGTCTTTAGAAATGTTGTTTTTGCCCGGGACAAGTTCTCCATGCACCACTTTCAGTCCACAAGTTTCCAGAAGCTGCCTTCCTTCTTACGTGAAGTTTCCTTTGGCGTCCAACAGTCCATAAAATGCTGAAATCTTCATCATAAATACCTGAAATCTTGCTAATCACGTTGGTTAGCTCACTTACAGGAAAAAGGACTAAAAGTGTAGGAATTATATATTTTGTCCTCAAAACTTAGCTAAAACATGGGTACATTAAGGTGCTTTAGGCGTGTAAATACGCCTAACATCAAGCCATGACTCTCAGAACTTAGTGAATTATAGAATGTTGTATCCTCAGACAGTTACAGAACTTTAGAAATCTCAGTAATCTCAGTTATCTCTGTAATCTTCGTATCGCTAGTAATCTAGCCTCAGCTCTGTACTCAGCTCAGATCTAACAGTATGCAAGTGTTCGATTCTAATCTTGGCAGTGATCGAATAATCTAATTAAGCTCTATATCGTCAGTCATATACAGTAATTCAATACCATTTCCTTTAGAGATAGAACTAAGTGATATCAGCATAGCTCAGTCAGATTTTTTGATAAAAATGATCAATATCAGATTCAGTTCAGTTGTGTTCAGTTAATAATTCAGTCAGAGTCTTTCAGTTGGGAGTAAAAACTAGTACTGAGTGAGGGAATGGATGGAGGCTCCTCCCATCAGCGAGAGAGAGGTCGGAGTCGTTAGTAGCAATCCCTGACCTCCAGAATTGCGTAGCCAGTGCAGGATACAGGAGTCACAGTCAGGAAAAAAGTTTTCACCTCTAGAGAGAGAGTATTTGACTATTATATTGCCTTAGGTCAACTTCTTGGTAAGGGTAATCCACTAGGGAGGATTGACCAGAGAGAGGTCTTTACCCATGGAACGGTATTGACACCCTTCCAGCTGGGGTTACAGGTTGGACCCCACCTGTGGTAGGTTGGGGCATGTCGGTTAAGTGACTATTTCCCAAAGTCTCAGTCTTAGTATCAATCTTTAGAAATCAGGGTTGTCAGATACAGTCATCTATCTCTATGAGAAACTCAGATAGTTCTATTGATTCATGGACCATCCGTCAGATTGGCTTGGTCTCATATACAGTTATTTGATATCATATTCAGAGATATGCCGCCAGATAGGCTTAATCACAGTCTCAGATTCTATTGAGTATTCTTATTGTCAGATTCAGATATGATCATTTCCATACCATTGATAATAGCTTCCTTAATCTTCCGTTAGAGAGGTTGATCTTTAATCTTGTCAGTCGAGAGCAGTAAGCTTAGAATTCAGTCATTGATTTAAGTGCATCCAGTTTCTCAGTCATCAGTATCAGATGAATCGGTGTCTCAGTATCTCAGTTTCAGTAGTGAGTTCAGTCTACAGTAAGGCAGTATCCGAGTTTCAGTCTCTGGAGTTATGATGATTATGACTATGGTCTATGCATTCATGTATGTGTATATGTTCTCATGCAGTATTTTCATGATTATTCAGTTTAGATATTATGCATGCATAAGCCCTTGCATTTAACCTACCTCGTCTACATACTCGGTATATTCCTGTACTGACGTATTTGCGCTATGGTGTTCTATTTGACACCATAGGTTCAGAGGCACAGGATCCAGAGTTTTCTCAGCAGTTCAGTCCCATCTAGTAGCAGTAGCCATAGCCATGAGTCCTCTTCTTTCAAGGACGAATCTTAGTTTACTATTATTGTATCGGATTTTGTTTACTTTCAGTTGATGGAGTTAGTTGGGGACATGTCCCATCAACTCCAAAGTTCAGATAGTTTAGAGGCTTTTCAGATGGATGTATTAGTATTCAGTTTTCTATTTTGTGTATTCATAGATGTGTTGAACCTTCTGGCTAGTTTCCGTATTTATTTTAGATATTATACAGTGCACAGGTACAAATATCAGTAAAAGGGTTAGCTTGTGGTCTTTCGGGTCATAAGCACCATGTGATGTCTCAGGATGGGATCTTGGGGCGTTACATGAAGACTCGACTCACCTCAGCTTCAGTCCTAGCTCTTCCATATGGTTCAGAGGGTTCGTAGTGTATTGTGATACATCCAGAGTAAGTTTGGGTTGTGTCCTTATGCATCATGGTAAGGTCATAGCCTACACCTCCAAACAGCTTAAACCCCATGAGAAGAATTATCCTACTCATGATCTTAAGTTAGCAGCTGTAGTATTTTCCTTGAAGATTTAGAGGCATTATCTATACGGGGTTCATACAGATATGTTCACCGATCATAAGAGCCTTCAGTATGTCTTTTCTCAGAAAGATCTCAATCTTCGTCAGAGAAGGTGGTTAGAGCTCTTGAAAGATTATGACATGAGCATCCTTTATCATCTGAGTAATGCTAATGTAGTGGCCGACGCTCTTAGTATAATGGCTATGGGTAGTGTTACTCATGTCGAGGACAATAAGAAAAAGTTAGCTTAGGAAATCCATCAGCTTGCCAGACTAGGCGTTCGCTTAGTCGATTCAAAAGAGGGTGACATATGGGTTTAGAGTAGTTCAGAATCATCTCTAGTTTCTGAGGTAAAACTAAAGAAAGATCGAGACCCCAATTTAGTCAAGTTGAAAGAGTCAATCAAGGATCATAAAGTAGAGGTTTTCTCCCAAGGAGGAAATGGTGTCTTGCGTTGTCAGGGTCGTCTCTGTTTTCTATGTATAGATGGCATAAGGCAGCAAATTTTTGCATAAGCGCATGGTGCGTGCTACTCTATTCATCTAGGGGCCATAAAGATATACCGCAACTTGCAGGAGATCTATTGATTGAGTGGGATGAATAAAGATATTGCAGAGTTTGTAGCTAAGTGCTCTACATGTCAGAAGGTTAAGATAGAGCATCAGAAACATAGTGGATCTATACAGGAGTTCACCATTCCTACTTGGAAGTGGGAAGAAGTGAACATGGACTTTGTGATGGGTTTTCCTCGTACTCGTCATCAGCATAATTTAGTTTGGGTCATTGTAGATAGAATAACCAAATCAGCTTATTTCCTTCCTGTCCATACCTCTTATTCAGCCGAGGATTACACCAAACTCTACATCAGAGAGTTGGTCAGATTACACGATGTTCCATTATCTATTATCTCATACAAAGGTACCTAGTTCACTTCTTATTTCTGGAAAGCATTCCAAAAGGGTCTTGGTACCCAAATTCATCTCAGCACAACCTTCCATCCTCAGACAGATGGTCAAGCAGAAAAGACCATTCAGACCCTAGAAGATATGCTAAAGGTGTGTGCAATTGATTTCAAGGGTAGTTGGTATGACCACTTGCCTTTGATTGAATTTGCATGCAATAATAACTATCATTCCAGTATTCGAATGGCTCCATTCGAAGCACTCTATGGTAGGAGGTGCAGATCTCCAGTCAGTTGGTTCGATGTTAGTGAGGCCTCAGTTATAGGTCCTGACTTAGTATTCGATGCCTTAGAGAAAGTCCAGTTGATCAGAGAAAGGCTTCGGGATGCTTAGAGCCGACAGAAGTGTTTTGTATATGTGTGTAGAAAGGATCTTGAGTTTGAGATTAGTGACTATGTCTATCTAAAGATATCTCCCATGAACGGAGTGAAGAGGTTCGGCAAGAAGGGAAAGCTCAATCCCCGATATATCGGTCCCTTCAAATTTCTCAGTCGCTTTGGTAAGGTAGCTTATGATCTCCAGTTACCTTCAGATCTAGCCTTAGTTCATCCACTCTTTCATGTTTCTTTGCTCAAGAAGTACATAGGTGACCCATAAGTTGTAGTCCCTATTCAGAGCATGGATATTCAGAACAACCTCTCTTATGAAGAGATTTTGATCAAAATCCTAGACTATCAGACTCGCAGACTGAGGAATAAAGAAATCCCTCTAGTCAAAGTTCTTTGGCGAAATTAGTTCGTTGAGGGAGATACTTGGGAAGCAGAAGCAGACATGCATACCAAGTATTCTCACCTCTTCTCCGCTAACCCAGATCTAGCTAGAGGTAACAGTTCTCCTTAAGCTTTTCAGTTTTTATGTACAGATTTCAGTTACAACCTGGTATCAGTCTCATGTTTAGGATTTCATTTTTACACTTGGTACTAAGTACCATTGCACATTCAATCATATGTTCATGCATCATATTAATCATGTGTTCATGCATTAGATATGCATTCTCCTTGTCAGAAGACTCTGTTATTAGAAATCTCAATCATGTAATCAGTTCCGTCATGTATTCACGCATCAGATATATGTGATCAACTTATCAGTACTCTTAATCATGTATTTATGCATCGGCTCAGTCATGAAATCATGCATCAGATATGCATGCTTAGTATAGATCTCAGAAATGACAGTCATGTTTTAGTGTTCATGTTCAGTATGTACTTTGGCTTATTATTTCTCCCCTCTTAGTCAGTCTCATTTGAGGATGAATGCTCCCAAGGGGGAGATATTGTAATACCCCAAAGTTTCCTGACTAATTTTGTCTCAAGAATGTCAAGTATTAGCTTATAAATTGAATGATGTTTATTCCGAGAGGAATTTTTAAGATTTTCACTTTTAGTGATATGGGAAATTCAATAATTTTCCGTCGATATAAATTCGCCTAAATCCGATAATCGGGTAAAAAATTATGACTATTTTCAAGTTTCCGTCGTAAAACAGCACCATATTACTCAGTGGCGCGCCGTGCCACAAGAGAAAATGGCAATTGTCAAATTCCAGTAGGGTTTCGGGTAGTGGTGCATCGCGCCAAACTTTCAGGTCGTAAAAGAAGTGGCAACGCGATGGCTTCGCATTAGGCCATCCCTCAATTTTCTAGTTGTCAAATTCCAGTGACACGGCGCGATAGCGCTGCGTCGCGCCAGGGGTCTGATTCAGAATTTTTTTTTTGAAATTAAAAGACGCGTCTAGGGTTAAAAGGGACAATTTTCCACCCCTATTTAAGCCCTTTAACATGACAATCAGCTATTTGGAACCCAAAATATACTAGTTTCTCTTAATTTTCTCTCAAGAACAAGCTAGGGTTTCAATTGGGGATTCAATTTCAAGAAAGTCTCTCCCTCAATCTTTGTTAAATCAAGAACTAAGGTATGTCATGTGTTGATTCATGGGTCTCTTTCACCCATGAAGCTCAAGAATCTCTTTTCAAAATAAAAAATTTATATATTTTCAAATGTTCATGATTTGATGAGTTGAAAAGTGATGTTCATATTGTTGTTTGGTTTCATTCCATGTTATAGACTATTAATTACAAGAATTGATTCTAGTATGTGAGGAATTACGCGGTATTCATGATAAACCCTTCAATTCACCAGTTAATTGATGTATCCTTGATTATTAGATGTGTTGATGATTTTATAACCATAGCATGCTCCCCATATGTTTGATTAAATGCCTATGTGAAGGAAAAGTGCCATACTAGTATGATAATATGAAATCTCCATTCACGTACAAGTTATGTATATCAAGTGTTTGTTGAAATGTCTTAGCCAATGGATTATGTATTGTTGATGTTGGTCCTGTACTCAAGAAGTCATGCTTTGTCAGTTTTTTTCTATCGAGTCGTGAGGGTACTTGTACCCGAAAGATATAGTTGTGTGCCTAGAGTCAGTGTCATGTTTTCACGATGTCCTCAGTCAAGCCATGATCCATAGAACTCAGTCACTCATGTGACTCAGGAAAGCTCAGTAATATAGTAATCTCAGTAATATTCCATCAGTCAGCGAAACTCAATTAATTCAGTCCAGTTTCATTCAGTAATACATGATTAGTAATCTGCTATTTGATGAGAAACTAACCTATTCCCTAGAATGATATTTGTTGATATTATTTTTTTCTCTTTTAGAACAAATTTGGTTCCTGCGTTGTCAAACATCACACGCCTTTCGTGAAATTTTTTGCCATAATTCTTATTTATTTTATCAAAAAGAGCCACAATAGGAAATTTTCTTTCATCGCCAAACAATGAATTCACCGATTCAGCTATATTTGACGTCATAATATTGTACCTATACAAAAGAATCACTTAATAAGACATCATGCTAAACTTGTAACTCAAACAAGATTAAATTCATAAGAATGTACCTATTTTCCAGACAGAATGCCCAACTCCATCTCTCGAAACCGACACATACGAGATTTTCTGCTGCCTTGGGATGCATATCCGCTATTTGATTGAAATAGTCTAAGAACTTCTCTATACTATATGCTTTAGCTGCTCAATTAAAAAGGGTCACAACCTTTTGGTTATGAAAGTTGTTCTGAATGTTATCTCCAAGATGCTTCATGCAACAACCAAAGTGAGCTGAAGTGTATAAAATTGAACCCATCTTTGAAATACTTGGATTCCTATCCAAAATAAAATACAACTCTTCGGTATCTTCTATGCAGCTTCGTATCTGCTTAAAAAATTATCCGTAAGAGGCATCACATTCCCTGTCCGCTACACAAAAAGTGACAAGAAAGATGTGATTCTCAGCATCCTGCGCCACCGCCTAGCAAAACTCATTATATCTGCACCTCAAGAAGGTCCCATCGACAGCTATGACTTTTCTCAAATATTGAAAACCTTGAATCCAAGCACCATAGGATACAAAAAAGTACTTGAACCTTCCATTTTCATCAACATGCAATGTCATCTTACTTCTGGGATTTTTGGACTCAAGCAGTAACAGTAGGCGTCGAGGACTACATAGTTGTGCTTGTGTGTCCCCCTAACCAAGTCCTTGGCAATCCCCATGGACGTATATATCTTCTAATAACTGACCATGACACCCAATTCCATAAGGAGTTGATTGGCTATGTCCCTTGTAGAAGGGCTTTTGCCATCGGGAAATCTATTCTTAAAATATTAACCAAGGACCTTTGCCGTGGCCTGAGGATTTTATCCCAAAATGTTCTCCAAACCACATGTATGATATTTTTCATATTTATGAACGATGAATCTGTTATAACTTAAGTACTTCACCACTCTCAACCACCATTTGCAGTTCATATTATCACGTCTGAAGTAAAAGACTTTCCTAGAATTTATCACCTTTATTATTCTGAAATCTTTTTTCAAGCAAGCAATAAACAAAGAAGTAGATAGTTCTTCCTTATCCTTGAATAACATTCCCTCGTAAAAACCAGTCTCGTCGTCTTGACGATTACCAGACTATGTCGATTGAGAAGAACTGCCCACCGTATTGCTTGCAGCAATAGGTGTAGGTGTTTGATTATCATCTGGAATATTCATGTCTAGATCATCCAACTTATTATCAAAGATGTATTACTATTCTTCTTCTTCTGTATTCTGGTTCTTATTCTCTCTTGGTTTTTCAACCACGTACATTCTTAATACTAGCCTGACTAAATCACTAAGATAAGCACGCAACCGAACATGATTGGTTATCTTGAAAGGTAGTACCCTCTGATTTTCAAAGGAGTCATGCATACAGCTGATGACGAGTTCTTTCGGTTGACAATTCAGTCCACAATAGTTGATGATTAAGTTCACAAAATAACCATACGAAATATCACTTCAGACTGTTATAGCTATTATCTCTAGCATTTCACCCTCCTTCCAATGCTATACATATCGATTGCTCTTCTCGATCCATTGACCATGACAATCCACACCTATTATTATTGATCCCTCCATTAATAGTACCTAAATAAAGTCATTTGTTAAAGAAAGTTAATAATGATATCATAACAAAATTAATAGTGATTTTATAGTGCTGTAGCATGAACCCAATAAATATGTAACCTGTTGCAACATGTGAAAAATATGTTGCAATAGGTAAGTGATTAGTTGCAACAGATTACTTACCTGTTGGGATTCATGTTATGCTTTTGAAGCTGATTTTAATAGATGAGTCATCTATTGTAACAGGTGAATCATATATTGCAACAGACTATACATTTATTGCAACAGATGAAGCGCATGTTGGGATAGATGTTACAGTACTAAAGAATCTTTGAAGCTAATTTCAATAGATGAGTGACATGCTACAACAGATAACTAACCTGTTATGATAGATGACTTACCTGTTGTAACAGACGACGCGTCTATTGGAATCGAGTTCATCTTCTGTTGCAACAGACCGCCGTCTGTTGGAATCGAGTTCACGTTTTGTTGCAACAGGTGTCTAATCTGTTGCAACAGATAAACAGTCTGTTGCAACAGATAACTAGTCTATTGCAACAAAGGGGTCATATATTGCAACAGATAAACCATCTGTTTGATTCATGTCACGACACTATAGAACCATAAACATGAATCCAACATATGAGTCTTCTATTGTAACAGATGGCTCATCCGTCGCAACAGATGAGTGATTTGCTTAAACAAGTGGCTTTATGTTATATTCATGTTTGTGTGCTATCTATTGTTGAAAAAACAACACAATAGCAGTTATACAAATGACAAATTCAACTAAATATCATAATTCGACTTACCAAAGGTTCCTATGAAGAAATACTAAAGTGAAAAGTGATGCATAAAACAAAATTTGACTTAAGAAATTGGTCACAACAACAATGGTAACAACAACAACAACAATAGTTAACAATAAGATGATTATAATAAAGCAGAAGATGATGAATAAAGCAACAACAATGAGCAACAAAAATCACTAAGAGAGAGAAAAAAACAATGGATGAGAGGAGAGAGAAACTCATCTTTATTTCCCTCTGCTTCCTATTATATTAGGTTAACATTTGGATCAAAGTGTAAATTTAAAAACTTGTGGGCTATTCTCAAACTTTCCCAACTTTATTAATCCATAAAAAAGTAATTGTCATCAACACTCAATTATTAAGACTTGAATCACTTTCACCTCATTTTGAAACTCTTTTGTCACTTTTAACTAAATGCTCCATGTATCTTTTCATGTTTAGGACCTTCAAAAATTGATGTACAAGTTTATGATTCTCTATAATTGTCAATCTTTCACTAATCAAGATGGCTAGATTTGAAGCTAAATGTTCATTCATGTATTTAGCTTTTGAAATATTATATACTATGAAAAAATTATAATATAAATAATTATAAAACGGGATATTTTATCCTACAATTAATAGTATACATTAAATGTGAACAATGATAATTTTGATGTCCATTCCCATGACCTATGAATATCATTAATATGGGTAGATAATATTAAAATTTATCATTTAATTTATAATTTTTTAATCACCATGTAAAACGAAATGTGTCCAACTAAAATAAGATGGAGGGAGTAGAAATATCAATTTCTTGTAATAAATGATATATATAATTATTAACGGTAAATAATTCATATAGGAATAAATAATAATTATTATTGTGGGAGAGGAAAAATTAATTAGGTATATTAAAGACTGGGATATTTAAAATAAGGTAATGCATAATCTCACTTTCATTTTTTATTTAATATATAATGTGATAATTAATTAATTTGAATAGTTATGTGCAAATCATTGATGCTTTTCTTTTAAATATTTTAGATTTCATGAAATAAATATATTTAGGCTAGATCGAATACACATTAGGACACGATAATAACAAAGTGGATTTAATCAGCCACAAATTTACAATACTTAAATACTGAAAAGGTTCACATTATACTCTAGGAATGAAAAAAATTATATTTTTGTATATTGAAATGATACAATATGTGTTTGGTATCATTTTATACAATCAAAATATTTCACGGTTGAGCTTCAAAATTTAAGATTCTTTGATTATTTTTAATATATTAAAATAGATTAAATTATATATTTAATAATGCATTTTATGTCACAAAGCGCTGAGTTTCCTAGTTTGATTTATATTTCTATTCAATGTCTAAGTGATAATTAAATATCGCTACACAACGAGGCAGCATGCTATATTTCCTTTGACTTCTACGAAACATCCTTTCTGTAGAAAGAAAAGCCATTGAACATTTCTATTAGGAAAGTAGTGGAGTTTTATTTATAAAACATTTCTTTAAAGGGATCATGTCTAAGTCAACATTCTATTTTATTTTGTTTTTTAAAAGAAAAAATTAATAGCACATGCTATGGTATATACTCTTGTTAGCGAAAAATAGATAAATGCCACAAAGGGGGTGAAAAACATACAGTTGAAAAAGGAGTTGATGGGAAAAAAACTCCTGATGAAGGGGTATGTAAAAGAGATTTTCTTTTATTAATAAATGTTCACATTAGGAATTCATATACATATGTGATTTAAACGTTGAACCCGTCGACTAGTCCCCACTTAACCTTGCCACTTATTATAATTCACATAGAGAGAGAAAGACTCCCTTCTCTCTAAACTCCCCTCTTTTAAAAATCAAAATATCGGTGTACATGTCTATCCAACAACCCCCACCACTTCTAACCCCCCAAGCCACCAGATCCACCCGATGAATCCAATTGCCGGATGACAATTGACGCCCCAATAAAGAAATTATCCTATTGTGAAATCGTGAGTGGCAAATCCATCTCCTCAAACACGATCAACCTCTTCGTTGAATTCGAAGAACCACCCGAACCTTCGAAGCAAGGTGATGAAAGTACAACACCATTATCCATTGCCGATAAGAAAAGACTCTACACCCCATGGCAATCCTCAATCATAATCAAAGCAGTGGGGAAGAGATTCAATCACCAGTACTTGAAGACTAAACTCACTGACCTTTGGAAACTTAAGGAAAGCTTTGCACTGATCGAACTCGGTCTCGATTACTATATTGTGAAACTGGGAGAGACGGCCAGTCGCAGATAAAAATAACACATGAAGGGCCTTGGTTTGTAGCGGACTTATGACATCAAAGCCACAAAAGAGTAGTATATAGACATACAGTAAGTGCGCTATGGTTTTCAACTTGAATTAGATAATTTTTTCAGAAATTAGTAGATCTTTTTAAAAAATTTAAATCAATATTCATGATAAAACCAACTTAATTCCAGACCCGACTCATAAAAAATTAAGATCAATATTCATGATAACTAATTCCTTACCCGACTAACTTAATGCATCGACTTTTGCATCCTTTGTTTCTTCTTCCACCGGCTGATTATGGGAAGGAATGTGAATAATGATGAGAGTTTTATGTCTAGCAACAAGAGAAAGAACTGAGAAAAAGAAGAGTGCGGAATCAAGTACAAGAAAAAAAATAAACAAGAACAATCCTATATCAACTTGCGTTCTGATATCATGATAGAATGATTATGCAACTTAATAGTATTTAACCCTAGCTTTAGTGCCTACAATCATGCTTCATAATATCTAATATTAATTCCAATATATAATATTACAATATGGCTTTTACTGAGCACATATGCTAACATGACTAGTATCTCAGTACTGCATAAGTTGATATGGAGTATCTCCTCGAGGCATGATCTAAAAAATTGACATTCAAAGAATATATGATCGATTGATTTATCTAGCTTCCACATAGTAGACAAGTACTATCTTGGAATTGTTGGGTTCTATATGTGTGTTGAATGGAAAATGGAGAAATCAAGTGGAAGAGGAAAATTGAGTTTACACCAAAAATGGAAAGTGTACTCAAAATTGGAAAGTTTACTCTTTCTCCCACATTGGTGGAAGAAGAGAACTTTAAAGTGTTTATATTGTGAAACACACTTCCATATGGATAAGTGAGGCAAGGAATTAGAGATGCCTCACGCCATTGTTGTCGTTGCTTGGCTTTGGGTTTGGATTTGACAAATGAGATCAAATTTTTGGACAAATTTTATTTGACGAAAATCGAAAATCTGATCTGAATATGTGTAAAACGCAGGAAATATTTTCTGTGATTTGGACTCCATTTATATGCATGCAGTGAACTGTTGCAGAAACTTCAGAGAGTTGCAAAAAGCTTCAGCAGATGCAATGTTTCCAGAACTGATGCACTGTTTTACGAACAGATGCACTGTTTCACGAACAGATGCTGCAGAAAGTTGCGATTCTTCATGAAATAACACACCGTTTCATCTGAAATGGCATGGCTGTTCAGAACATACACATTGTTTGGGCGAATGGACATGGTTTTTCAGATAAGGTACAACCTTTGAAATGAACCTTTACCTCTTTTCGGAAGAGGAATATGTTGGCTATAAAAACCTGCTTTCTCCACAGGTTTTGACACAAATTTTTAGATAAAAAAAAAAAAAAACTTCTTCTTCTTGTCTTAAAAATACTCTAAGTGTGATCATTCAAACCGTGAGTGTGTTCGAAGAATCCGTCTATTTGAGGTACCGCTATAGTCGGATTGAAGGTCATTTTATCCTGTGAGGAAGATTCCATAACCTCGGATACAGTGAGGGGAATTATTTCTTAAGGAAAGTCCATGAATTCGGACGACTTGGCCTTAATCATTTCTGTTTCATCTTTACTTTCTGAAAAATAAATATACCTCTTGGAAAGGTCATTTTGATCTTGTATTGAGGGTATTTTATACTTCATTGTGTTCTTGTTCATACTTGAACTCGAGTTGAAGCTGTTGTTGCAATATACAAATTCTGCATACCCGAATCTATTGTGGAAATAACAGGAACATTCCAATTCTAGCTAGGCTATACTTTGTTAATAGTCTCTTGTATTGCTAACATCAAACAAAATTGTGTTTGAAATATTTTGCTTGCTCCAGATACGTCACTACACACCACTACAAATTTTAAAAATTAAATTTAAAATTGCAACAAGTTTCTGCGTGCTTTTGACAATATCTTTCATACAAGTTAATGTAATTTTCTTGAAAAACATAAAGGTCTCCAATTCTCCAGAAATTACCCTACAAGTTCTTTCTGAAGTAATCTTGAATCTGAATTGAAGGAGGGATATAATGACATCATAGGTTAGATTGGAAACTTAAGTCTAGAATTTACTGGCTCAAATAATGTGATGCCAATACTAAATTTTTTTATGTGATGCCAATACTAAATAATGTGATGCTAAGTCCAGGATTAATAATCTTGATATTTATGGATCATGGATTGATAATCCAAAAAGACTCTAGGATCAAGGTGCAACTAATTCAATAATTTATTTATGTAAAGCCTCGAAGATCCTTAAACCTTAAATATGGTAGCTAAGAGACCAATGACACAATTAAAGAATCTCAAAGATATTAATGATGCTACATCATGAAGGTTGCTCGCTCAGATCATGAATATATACTATAAGAGTACTGGTGTCATCCATCCCCTACACCGTGGAAATAATACTAGCTGCTATATTCTAGCCCTATATAGCTATTATGGAGCCGAAATAACACTAACTGCAGCTGTTCTGGTGCTTTCAACTGCTATGGCACTGAGACAATGCGATGCTCAGTCCTATAAGAGGTTCTCAAATTGAGATTTTTTGTTTAAAACAAGATAACAAGGCCATGGCTTAATTCTTTAGGGAGATTTTACACCAAGAAGAACTACCAGCCATGAGGGAGGGTTTTTGAGATTCATTTATAATACTATTCAATATCTGCTAGGCGTTAACATAAGTTTTAAAATTAAAATCATGAAACTCAATTTAGAGTTGCTAGGATGACAATCAAGATTCCCATTAATTCCAACTACTAGAGTTGGTAAGCTAATGACGTATATCAAATCTAGATTGTTTTGATAGAGCTTATGAACAGAAGCGATATAAAATCATAATGGCCATGTAAGGACTTTATAGAAGGATAGTGTTGTATGACTTGGGTTAAATTAATGTCATAAATTACTTAATGAATCCAGATATTTTGGTACACAAATTTATTGAAGGAGAAGCTGAACAATCACTACTTACGTGAGGCACTTCCCTTATGGTCAAATTGTAATGATTTTGTAGCTCAGTAACATGAATTACTTCTGTGTTCTTGGAATTGGAGAGAGAGTCAAAAGAATGAAAAACCATTCAAAATCATACATACTATACTCCATTTTACCCATTCTGCTCGGACTATCTCGAATCATATTAGAGATATTTAGAGCAAATGAGGCTCAATATTGTTAATTTTTTTTTTTTTGACCAATTCAAAGTTTCAAGTATCCCCTCTGTCCATCTTTACTTGTCTATTATTAACTTGACACGTAAGTTAAGAAGCAATAAATAATTGGAGTAATTTTACTACATTACTCCCATTGAGTGATGAATAGTATTTAATAACAAGGGTAAAATAAGTAAAAATGTGTAAATTATCAATTGATTTTTTCAAATTAAATAAATATTGTTGGACATCTATTTTTAGTATAGTGGACAAGTATTGCTAGATAGAGGGGGTAATTATACATAAGCAAGTAAAGAAAAAAATAAGATAAAAATAGATAGTTCCCTCCATTATGTTATTATATGATGATGAAGAAACTATGATAAAGTTGGGTTTAGAACTTGAATGGGTCCAAGGATCAGGATAGAGTCATAAGTGATGAGAATATTAGTGTTGGCCTATTTAGTAAATGAATATATTTAGTGTTTTATAAATGAAGTAGTACATAGCATGAATATTCCACTCAAGATATTTTAGATTTTTATCTTAATTTGAGATATGAAATTTTTTTCAATAAAAAAAATTAAAGTTCTTTTCTTATTTTTAAGTATCAACTTTTTTATATGCACACAGCCAAAAAAAAAAAATAGTTTAGGATATATGAGTGATGAAGTAAATGGAATAAAAGGTCATTTTTTGAAATCATAATTGATGGATTAAGTTAAAAATATTATTTTTTTGTTTTATTCTCCTCTGTAGGAGTACTTGATCTTTTATACAAATGTTGGTTATAATTTTTATGTTGTACCTTTAGTTTTACCTTCGTTCATGGTATTTTTTACACATAAAATAAATATTTTTAAAAGTTATAAAAATGAAGCAAATTAAGCCAAAGTTATGAATAAATAAAATATTTTAATTAATTATAATAACATAAAACACAAGAATGTGACAATTGTTAATATGATACTGCATTATATATGATGTTTATAATATTTCTATTTCAAATATATTAATAAAAAGTAATTACATAAAAAGAGGAAAGAAATCTAAACTATATTATACATTTAAAAAAAAAACGATCGTACTATTATAAAATTACCTTAATATTGATTTTCATGAAGATTTTCTTAATCATATTTATTTGGAGGAGGATAATAAATACATACAAAAAATGTTTAAAAAAAAAAAAAAGAAAGAATACCAAATACATAAACATTAAAAAATATAATATTTAAGAATAAAATATTTTTCCTTCATATACTTCTTCATGTTACATGTTATAATTTACAAACCAAAGAGATGGAGAAGAGAAAATATAACTTTGAATGAGAGTTTTTATGAAACAAATATGAGTTTAAATAGGTAAAATAGAGAAATATCATAAAGTATTATAAATTTACAAATTTATGTACAGGAGTTATAGACATGAAAATTATAGGAGTTATGGGTAATATTAAAAGTAGAAATTTAAGAGGTATGAGTTATGAATAGTCACTCCTTATAAATACACTAGTGGGCTTACACGGTTATAAAAAATCATAAAATATCAATAATTTTATAAAATATAATATGAAATAAAAAATAAAGATAAACCATAGGGAGAACAAACCAAAAAGGATAGTGGAGCATTATTCTTATGACCTTAATCATTAAGAATAGAAGAGAAAAATGTTAAATCAATATACAATCTTCCGAGTTTTTGTCGACATCTACTCCCATAAGTCGATTATAATTCAATAGCCTTTAGCTTATTCTCTAAGTCAAACTAAAATAGGACTATTATAAGCATCATAAGCAAAACAACTTAAAAGACTAACATGATTATTTTCTACAAAGCCTTACGATGCCATGAATAATTTGCTTATCAATTATATTAAGGGTTATGATGATGAAGATTTGTGGGAATAATGAAAATAAAGATAACTAAGTTTTACATTAAATTATGAGTGAATGACATATTTGTGTTCTACGATTAAAAAGATAAAGAAGTGGGAGAAAATTGTCAAAAAAGTGCAATATGGAGTTGAGTAGTAGTTATTTTTTTTGTTGTTGTTTTTCATCTTCTGTTTGTTCAAGCTAAGATTTAGGTCTTTTTTCAAGTCTTTCTATACAATTTTGAAATAAGTTCGCTACATTTTGTGTGGTGCATTATGTTAAAAATGAATATTCTAAGAGACTTAAGACATTATTGTGTAGATTTTATTGTTATTTAAGCTTATAATGAAGGATCTATAATTGAATATTTATGAAAAAATTATATTAATATGATATTTTAAAAGAAATAAAAGTCCATAAAAAGGGGGGAAGGGAGGGGGGAATGTAAAAATGTCCAATTAAGACACATAAATATTTTGAGCATATGAAAAAATTAATGCAACTTCTAAGACTTTGAAACACCTCGAATTTTGGCCCTTGAAAACTTATTGAGCTTTGAGCTCACTATCTTAGTTCCGACTTAACCCCACGAGTCGTATGATGTCTCGACAGGTTAGGTGACCTTAGTCGTAAGGTGACCAGTGTATGGTGTTAAGTTTCTGTCCTGGGTATGATTCAAGGAAACGAGTCGTTAGGAGGATTTGTAACCAAATCATGTAAGTTTAAGGCGAGATTCTACTCTGAGTATGAGTAGATCACTAAGAGCCATAGGGATATGTTATGAGTCGTGGGATGAAATTGTAAGGAATCCAGTGTTTAACCCATTTGAGCTCTGTGTTAACTACGTCTGGACCTTACGAGTTGTAGGGAATCATTACGGGTTGGTTGATTTAGTTGTAAGTGTAGCAGCTTGTGTGCTTGGTAAGACTGTCTTAGTTATGACTGATGGTGACGAGTCATAAGGAATGGTTATGAATCAATGGTTGACTCGTAGTCAAAGGAGAAATTTTTTCAGCTTTTATGTTTAGGGCATTCTGGATATTTTCCCATTTTTCCCAACTTAAAATCCACGTCTTATAACCTCCTTAGGTTATCTGTGGCCCTCATAAACATATCAAATAAACTCTCAAATACTCTAAAATCCTCAAGGTCAGGAACACTTAGGGTTTTCAAGAGATAAATGAATTGAGGATTTCAAGGGTGATTTCTCTCCATACTACTTGGTGTTTAAGATATGTTACTCTTTCCTCATTGTCAATTTTGTAAAATCATGTGATTTAAAGTATTATTCATGAAATATTGATGTTGGGTTTTGAACTATGAGTTGAGGTTTTTTAATATAAATTGCTTAAATATTTCTTCCATGATATTTATAAAACTATTATGTTTAAACTGATGGTTGGTAAATGGATTGGGGTGCATGGGAATGGTTTATGGAGATAAGGGTACAATGAAATTCCTAAATTGATTGTTTTGGTATGGAAATCGGTAATAAACTCAACCAATTTGTATGATTGATTTTGATTTATTACCACTTGGCTTGGCTTGTTTCTTGAAACTAATGCATGGTATAAATGGTTAAATATTTAAGGATGGGTTTAAAAACCTTATGGGGTACAATGGAATCCCCTAAGTGAATGATTTACGAAAACCTTGTGGGGTGCGCGAGAATCCCCCAAGTGATTTTAATAATAGAGTCTGCGGGGTACACGGGAATCCCCTAAGTCTTAGCTTAATGATATTGCTTACAATCTATAGTTGGTATGATGATACCACTTAATAATGTCTTAATAATTGACTCCTGTAATTGGTGGTTTGCTTATGTATTAAATATTTTAATTGGGTAATAATGAGTGTTGTGATAGCTAGCCGTAAAGGAGTGAGTCCGAAGGGCGGACATTGGAAACTCATGATTGTCAACATGAGGGTTGATTTTGATGACCATGTACTTGTGGGTTACAAGGGAATCCCCCAAGTCTATACATGTAAATATGTATCATGGAGGGTGAAGGGTACAAGGAAATCCTTGGCCATTTATGATATCTCTGGTTCGTGTGGCTAACACGCACTGTGGCTCATTCAGGGGGTAACACTGGACCCATATAGCCCGTGGGTGTACTTATAACGGTAAAGCTACATAGACCAAGTTAAGTATTTGAAATACATGCTAAGGATTTGAAATGCATGCTAAGCCTTGTTCCCTCTCCCGACATGGTATATATGTATATATGTATATATGTATTCGCATATGGTTATGTGCATTGGATTGAATTGATTTTGGATTAACGGCATTACTTTATCAACATCCCTGAGTTACATGCTAGAGTTCACCCCGCTAATTATCTTCGGATGTTGTATCCCCATGCGATGCAGAAATCGTCCATACTTTCAGTCTTTCTTCTCAGTGACTAGGTGATTCAGGGAAAGCTTTCGAGTCATGCTAAAATGGTGAGATTTTATACTTTGGAAGACCCCATGTCATGCTATGGATTTGTTTATTTCTTTACTATTTATTTTATCTTAGTTTTGGCTATGGTTGGGGGAATGTCCCGACTAAATATTCTTTGGTTTCGATTAGAGGTTTTGTCAGACTACTGTGGGCATGATTAGTGTCGATATTGGTGTTGGCATTGGCATTGGCATTGGTATTGGTATTGGTTGGATGTTTGGTTGTGAATGTACTATTTTGGTTATAGACTTATTATAATATTTTAAAATTGATATTCTCTTATCTTGTTATATGTTCAGAATTCATTCAATGTGGGATGTAAGGTGGGTGGTATTTGAGGTATTGGGGGTAGTCTCTGGTCCTGGTTTGACTTAACATACCCGACATGGCCAGGCCCGGGTTTGGGTCATGTCAGATTGGTATCAGAGCCTAGGTTTATGGTCAATTAGTTGTCCACAAAGTCATGTCAAACAGAGTCTTCTTTATGGGTTTGTAGCGTGCCACACTTATAAAGGAGAGGATACGAGGCATTTAAGAATGTTTCTCTTTCTTTTATTCTGTTTTTAGGTTGTAGAGTCTAATGTCTTGGATCTCTCTAATTTCTATTTGTTTAATTTTTAGATTATGCCTCTGAGAAGAACTGATGTCTGTGGGAACCCTTCTATCCTATCTGAGGACCATAGAAATAGAGCATATCCTACTCTAGGGGTTTAAATTAGGTCTAGGGCTACTGTCTCTGATTGTTCTAATGGAGAACCATCGGTTCCTCCTATCCCTCCTCAAATACCTCAAACTTACGTGTCTAATGATGAGTTTTGCTAGTCGATCTATTTGCTCACTTAGTTGGTTGCCTCTATGACTGAGTGTGTGAATTCTGTTGCTCCATCATCTGAGACCACAAGAGTTGGTCAATTTATGAGGTTGAACCCTTCTATTTTCACTGGTACGAAAGTTGAGGAAGATCCTTAATATTTTATAGATGAAATGAAAAAGATCTTTCATGTAATGGATGTTATGGACGTGGGGTGTGTGGATTTTGTACCCTATCTATTAAAAGATGTAGCATATCAATGGTATGAAAAATGGGAGCAGCTCAGGGGTGTGGATATTGAGTCGACCTTGTGGGAAGACTTTTCTAAAGCTTTCTCGATCGCTTCTTTCCTTTGCAGTTGAGGGGGAGGGAAGGCTAAATAATTCGTGAATCTGAGTTAAGGTAGGATAACAGTTATGGAGTATGCCTTGAAGTTTAATCAGTTGTCCTAGTATGCTCCTGAGTTGGTGTCTAGCATGAGGGCTAGAATAAGAAAATTTTCTTTTGGGTTGTCCCATGATTTGATTCTAGAAAGTATGGCTGCCTTGTTGAACAAGGATATGGATATTTTTGACTGGTTGTGTATATACAGTAGGTTGAGGAAGAGACGAAAAAATAGGTAGAGATAGGAGAAAGGCATAATAAAAAGTTTAGATTTTCTGATCAGAGTGGAGGTCAGCAACAAATTAGCACGGATGGTGGAAAGTGGTCTAAGAAGAAGTGGGTCAATTCTAGATCCTACTCGATGGCTAGTGCTTCTTAATTGGAGCTATATGGTGACCGAGGTTTTCAGGGTGACGATGGTTCTAAGGCACAAGGTGCCCAATCTCAGGCCAGTGGGGCCCAATCAGATCCATCATATCCTCCCTACAGATTTTATGGTCGATTACATCTGGGTTTTTGTGATGAGGGAGGGACAAGTGTTTCAAATATGGTCAGCCATGACATATTCTTAGAAATTTTCCTGTGGGTAAGGTTGCTCCAAGGGTAAACAAGGTTTTGATTGCCTTTTCAGAAGTTGCAGCACCAAAATAGGTGCACCATCTGGCTCTAGCATTGGTTGAAACAGTCTCTATGCTCTTACTACACTCCAGGAGTCTGAGGCATCTTTAGATGTCGTTACTGATATGTTGAAACTCCTTTCTCGTGATGTGTATAGTTTACTTGATCCAGGATCCACTCTTTCTGATGTGACTCCATTTATGGTTGTGCATTTTGGTTTTGGTCCTAAGTATATTTTGGACCCATTTTCATTTTCTACCTCGGTGGGTAACTCTTTGGTGGCTAGGAGAGTCGATAGAGGTTGTGTGGTATCTATGGGTGGTAGAGAGACTTTTTGTGGATATGATAGAGTTAGACAAGGTTGATTTTGATATCATATTAGGGATGGAATGGTTGCATTCGTGCTATCCTTCTCTAGATTGTCGGACCCATAAGGTCATCTTTAAATTCCCCAATGAGCCAGTTATTGAGTAGGAAAAGGCTCTCTAGTTCCTAAAGGAAGGTTTATATCGTATCTTAGATCCAAGAAATTAATTTTCAAGGGGTGTCTCTATTATTTGGTTCGAATTAAAGATTCTAAATCGGAGGGATCTTCTTTACATTCTGTTTCTGTGGAAAATAAATTTCCCGAGGTCTTCCCTGATGATCTTCCTAGTGTCCCACCTAATAGAGAGATTGATTTTGGGATTGATCTTTTTCTGGGTACTCGTCCTATTTCTATTCCCCCATATAGAATGGCTCCATGTGGAGTTGAAGGAGCTTACGGAGAAACTAAAGGATTTTTTAGATAAGGGTTTCATCCATCCTAGTGTGTCCCCATGGGGTGCACCGATATTGTTCGTGCATAAGAAGGATGGTTCCCTTCCGATGTGTATTGATTAATGGCAATTGAATAAAGTGACAGTAAAGAATAATCATCCTCTTCCAAGGATAAATGATTTGTTTGATCAGCTTCAGGGTGTTAAGTTCTTCTCCAGGATCGATCTTCGATTCGAGTATCATCAGTTAAAGATTAGGGAGGTGGATATCCCTAAGACTGCCTTCTGTATCCTATATGGGAATTTTGAGTTCCTGGTTATTTCTTTTGGGTTGAATAATGCCCCGACGACATTCATGGACTTGATGAATAGATTCTTTCATTAGTTTCTAGATTTTTTCGTCATTGTATTTATAGATAATATTCTGGTGTACTCTAAGAGTGAAGTGGATCATGTCAATCACCTTCGCATTGTGTTGTAGACCCTGAAGGATCAATAATTGTATGCCATGTTTTTTTAAATCGCTATCACTGTCATACCCCTTTTTCCGCTCGAGGCGTCAAGGTCGAAGGGTTTTTTCAATTAAAGTGACGGTTTTGAATAGGGATTATTTTAATTACAGAGTCTCCACTTGAAATTGAGTTTTGGTGTTCCAAGTCACCTTTTGAATCCCTAATCAAAAGGAAATGACTCTTTATTATGGTCTGCGAAAACAGAAGATCGGGTAAGGAATTCTGTTGACCGAGGGGAAGGTGTGAGGCACCCCTCGAGTCCTGTGGTTCTAGCACGGTCACTTCTATTGACTTATACTTAACTAAAACTATTTCAATAAGTTGTGTTAAGACCTAAATTCGCTCATTTTATTATACTAAAACTCGTCTAATATTTCACATTAAATAAATCGGTGAAATTTTTTTAAAAATTTATCAAGTTAATTTTAGAAAAATATTTACCTAGGTGTATTTTTGCATCCTTGTATTTTTTAATGTCTCAAAAAGATGCGTACACCGCATTCTTAATCAAGACAAACAAATCTTAAACATGTTTAAAAATTACCTAATATTAAGGGTGTGTCTACTCAAAATTCTATTTAGCATTAATAGTGATCTAAAGTAATTTTACTTTTTTTTTTTAAAAAAAGAAAATAATAATTAATTAATTTAATAATTAAAATAAAAATAATAGAACTTTTTAAATATAACTAATAAAATAATATAATAGTAATATATAAAAAAAAGATAGTGATTCATATTACTAATTTTGATCCACTAAGTTTAAAAATAAAATATACACATACAGCTTTTAAATACATGCTTAATACAACTATCTAGACTCCATTTTTTTCTCTCTCTCTTTCTCAAAATTACTGCTACTGATCAATCCACAAAATGGCATTCTTTTTTTTTTAGTAACGATAATACTATTGTGCTCGTAATTGTGATTTGGTGTTTCCTCAGAAGTTGTTAATTGTCACCGGCGAAATAAAATGGGTGACAGCGCTGGATCTGGGTGGAGCGGCGCTACAGTTTTGGGGTTGTTTACCGGCAATGGGATGGGAGAGAGGGGTCAACGACGACGCGGAAAAGGGGAGAGGAGATCGGCAGCGGCGCAGGAAAGGGGAGCGGGGAAGCTTCCGATCAGATCCAGCGCTAAAGAGGGGAGATACACCGGATCTTGTGGTTTCCAGTGAAACAGAAGGGATAAAAGAGGGTAGTTCGGCGCGGGGAAGAAGGGTGCGGCGACGGTGGCCTAGCTAGCCGTTTGGTTGCCGTTTTTAACGGCTTCCGAGGGAGTTTTGGTGGTTGTTTGGCCGGAATTTAGATGAATTTCCGACGAGAAAAAAGGAAGTCCATGCACGATTGATGGTTGGTTTCTGGCGATAAGTCGCCGGAAAAATCAAATTTTTGTACTTCTTTTCTCCTTTATTTTCATTTTTTTATTGATTTTTCCGTCGTTTGTTATACTGTGTGCGATATGTGCAGTATACAAATTGATAAATTACATGTAAGTATACAGTGTATGTAAAAGTCGGATTCTGTGAATACATGTGTGTGTTGTGAATATATCCGTTAAAACATGTCCAAGTCCGTTATACATAGTTTCAAATATTTATATAATCAGGTATATAGTATAACTTATAATCATATTAATATCAATAATCAAACTTTTGCATATCAGATGATACATGAAGTCATTGAACAATAATTTATAAAATAACAATACAAAAACAGATAAAAACCTGTTTGATGAATTCAAACGATTGTAAGTACAGAATATTGCCACCGGAAACTCAACGGAAAATTGATTTCCACTTCAACTTTTTTTCTTTTTTTGGATTGGGGATTTGCTCTCTGTTAATTTTCTCTCTATTTTTTTATCTGATACTCTGATGGTGAATGTCAAAAGTCCGTACTCTGTGGGTCAAGAGTCCTATAAATAGGGAATTATTGGGGGGTGGAGGGGAATAGGGGAGGGAACAGTTACTTAGGATAGGAATGTGTTTTTAAATTTTGAAATAAATTATTACTACTATTTTTTTTAAAGACAATAATAAAAATAATAATAATTATAATAGTTACATTTAATTAATTTTATGTTTAAGAAAAATATAATAAAATTTACAAATAGTTAAAATAAATAAAATAATACCAAAATTATTAATTTATTAAAATTTAGAAAACAAAACTATATATTTTATTTATTATTAGTTTTAACATCTCAAAATTAACTTTACTTAATTATTTATTTTTAAATAAAAATTTATTAAAAATAAAAATAATAATCAAAAAATAATATATGATTAAATATTTAAAATTGAGGGAGGATAAAAAATCACGTGTCTACATTTTTGCCCACTTTGTGTGGAATCTCGAAGAGTTTTCATACAAAGAAGTAGTAAAGACATGAATTTTTATCCTCCAATTATTTGAAAGGTAAGGATAAAATAAAATTAAAATAAAAGAAAATAATATGACCGAGTCCTGTTTTTGGACAGCCTACCTATCCTGGGTTATAAGGAAATCAGGTCACGAGTAGTTCAAAAGTAATTTGGTGAGAGAAAAAGTTAAAGTCGAGTGGGATTCCGTCGACTTTCCGGTTAACAACTTCTGCCTTATCATTCAACTGACTAATAAAAATTAAAAATGAAAAATACAAGTAAAAATTGCAATCTCTAGAATCTTGATTCAAGCCTTCGCAACTTGAATTTGAAAATTTACTCTATTCTTCAGGCGGGCTCCTGAACTTCATTTTTGTTCACCCTGTTCTTCAAGCGGGCTCCTGGACTTCCAATTTCTTCACCCTGTTCTTCAGGCGAGCTCCTGAACTTACAATTTCATCACTCTATTTTTTAGGTGGGCTCCTGGACTTCCAATTTCTTCACCCTGTTCTTCAGGAGGGCTCTTGAACTTTCAATTTCTTCACCCTGTTCTTCAGGCGGGCTCCTGGACTCAAAGCAAATAGTGAAACAGAAAAATAACATCCCATTCTTCAAGAGGATCCTGGATATAAAATAAATTCCCATTCTTCAGGAGGGTCCTGAGCATAAAAATAAATTCCCATTCTTCAGGAGGGTCCTGTCCCATTCTTTAGGAGGGTCCTGAGCATAAAATAAATTCCCATTCTTCAGGAGGATCCTGTCCCATTCTCCAGGAGGGTCCCGAGCATAAAATAAATTCTCATTCTTCAGGAGGGTCCTGTCCCACTCTTCAGGAGGGTCCTGAGTATAAAATAAATTTCAATTATTCAGGAGGGTCCTGAGTATAAAAATAAATTCCCATTCTTCAGAAGGGTCCTGTCCCATTCTTCAGGAGGGTCCATGACCGAGATCCAGCATCGGATGCTATAACCATGCTTCTTGTATTGAGAGAAGTGTGAAATCACATCCTTTATCTGAAAATAATTATTTCATCTCTGTTCCAAAAAAAGAAAAATTGTGAGTTTTTTAAAATATGTGGGGGTTAGTTTTGTGGCATTTGGCTTTTGAAGTGGCTGCTCTCGCACTTGCCATGCTCAACTCTTTTCCAATACATGATAATATTCATTGAATTGTCATACTTCTAACTCAGAATTCTAATTACTGAGATCCTAAACTCAAATCATATTTCTGTTGTATGATGCTGCTGAGTTTAGCTTCCAATACATCCCTTAGATTTTCACAAGTTTAAAATGGTCAAATCACAATCATCTTGAGTACCTTACTTTTACTTTGAAACGTTATCTCTGTGCATCGACCCTTTGTCTTGCTTTGTACCCTTAAAGAGTTGGTAGCGAGTTTGGAGTCCTTTCTCACTCGACCTGAAGTGAATTTGACTCAAAAGACAACAAAATTTTCCGTTTGATAACAAGGACACAAAAAATTAAAAATTAAAATAAAACAAAAAGAAAAAGACAATAGGAATCTCTTTTTTTTTTTAAAACAAAGAGAAAACTTATCTGAATATGGAAACCGATTCTGGTGATTATGAAATGCATTTTGAATCAAACAACCAGATCTACCCACACCAATCATTACAACTTTTGTCCACTTATTGAGCTTCAAATTAAGCCAATCTTGAACTTGTTCCTTCTTGATAACAACCTTTCTTCGGCTAGTGACATCTCAATGGGTTTTCGCCAACAAGCCTATCTCTTTTTCATTTCTGTCTCAGCTCACAGTCGTCTTAAGGTGCCCGAAAGGGTTTTCACCAATAAGACTCGCTCATTTTCATTTTTTCATTTTTTCATTTATTCATTTTTTCATTTTTTTTTAAATAAATACCCAAAATATAAAATATCATGCACTCATAACATGTTTAGCCTTGACATTCTCAAAGATTGATCCAAAGGTCTTTCTTTGGTTGTAATATGGCTTTTGGATAGGGTTAGAAAGAAAGGTCAGCATGAGGCTAAAAAATTTATATAACATTGGGTGAAACATTCAACTTTTGGAATTGATTCTTTTAAGAAAATAAATTTTTGCCCCAGTTTCATTTCATTCTGGGTGATTTGAATTTTCTTCTGGTTAGACTGAACCCCGAAGAAGGGCTTCCTACGTATCTTGTCATAGCAAGAATCAGGTCAAACGTAGTTCAGAAAACATCATTCTTTTGTTTGATTTTGAATTTTTGATTGATTTTTTTTTTTTGATTTTAATTTGATTCCAAAAGAGGGGTACGAAGAAAAATAAAAGATCAAAAGAGTAAGCAAAGGTAGATATATTATTTGAATAGTAGAACAAAATGCCTTCATCATTTCAAATCTTTAAAAAAGTAAGTACAAAACATACATAACATAATTGTACATGAATATCATACATAATATCTTTTAACTGCATCAGCATTGACCGGCATTCCTTCCATTTTTCCTTCTATATCAGTCAGATATAATGCACCATTAGGTAACACTTTCTTCACCATGAATGGTCCATGCCAATTAGGAGAAAATTTGCCTTTGGCTTCAATCTGATGAGGTAGGATATGTCTTAGTACCAATTGACCAACTTCAAAATGTCTGTGATGCACCTTTTTGTTATATGCTCGTGCCATTATCTTCTGGTATAGTTGTCCATGACATACTAAAGTCAATCTTTTTTCATCAATCAAGATTAATTGCTCCAAACGAGCCTTGAACCATTAGTCATCATCAATTTCAGCTTCTACAACTACTCGAAGAGATGGAATTTCAATCTCCGAAGGTATAACTGCTTCAATTCTGTACACCAACAATTAAGGAGTTGCACCAATTGAAGTCCGAACTATAGTGCGATAACCCAACAAAGCAAAAGGTAACTTGTCATGCCATTGTCGGGAACCCTGTACCATCTTGCGAAGTATTTTCTTTAAGTTCTTGTTGGCAGCTTCTATAGTCCTATTTGCCTTTAGGCGACAAGGAGTAGAAGTTTGATGCATAATCTTAAATTGTTGGCACACTTCTTGCATCAAATGACTGTTGAGATTTGCAGCATTATCGGTGACAATTATCTTTGGAATGTCGAACTGACAAATAATGTTGGAGTAAATAAAATCAACCACTATTTTCTTGGTCACTGACTTGAAAGTCGTTGCTTCCACCCACTTCATGAAATAATCAATAGCTACTAAGATGAACCTTTGTCCATTCGAAGCCTTTGGTTCAATTACATCTATTCCCCAAGCCACAAAAAGCCATGGAGCAGTCATTGTATGAAACTTAGATGGAGGGCAATGTATCAAGTCTCCATGTACCTGGAATTCATGACATTTACGAATGAAATTGATGGAATCTTGCTCCATGGTGAGCCAATAATAACCTACTCAAAATATTTTCTTTTCCAAAACATACCCACTCATGTGTGGTCCACAAATCCCAGAATATACTTCAGTCATGAATTTTGAAGGTTCTTTAGCATCTACATACCTCAGAAGTCCCAAATCAGGAGTCCTCTTATACAAGATTCCTCCACTTAAGAAAAATCCACTAGACAAACGTCGAATGGTTCTCTTTTGATTACCATCAGCATGTACAGGATATTTCCCAATATGAATATATTCTTTGATATCATAGAACCACGGTTCCCTATCAAGTTCTTCTTCAACCACATTGTAATATGCATGTTGATCATGAATATGTCTATGAAAAGGGCCAATATAAATTTTTTTGGGATGTTGAAGCATCAAAGATAAGGTCTCCAAAACATCAACAATCTCATTATGAGCTCTGGGAATGTGTTTGAACTTTACTGATATAAATCGTTAACAAAGATCTTGCAAACAACCTCTATATGGTAGGAGTTTCGAATCACGAGTCTCCCAATCTCCTTGGATTTGGTGGACTAATAAATCTGAATCTCCTAATACCAACAGTTCTTGGGACCCTATGTCAATAGCTAATCTCAATCCCAGAATGCAAGCTTCGTATTCTGCCATATTATTGGCACAGTAGAATCGAAGTTGGGCTATTATAGGATAATATAGTCCTGATTCAGAAATAAAAACTTCTCCTATCCCCCCTCCTTTTACATTAGCAGCTCCATCAAAGAACAACTTCTAGCCTGAATGGCAATCTTCAGAAATAAACTCATCAACATAAAATACCTCTTCATCTGGAAAATAAGTCTTCAATGGCTCATACTCCCCATCTATAGGATTTTCAGCCAAATAATCCGCTAAAGCTTAAGCTTTCATTGCAGTTTATGTCTTATAGACAATATCAAACTCTATGAGCAACATCTGCCATTTCGCTAGTTTAGCTGTGGGCATAAGCTTTTGGAAAATGTACTTTAAAGGATCCATACAAGAGATGAGGTAAGTCGTATAAGATGACAAGTAATGTTTCATCTTTTGAGCTACCCAAGTTAAGCCAAAATACGTCTTCTCAAGAAGAGTGTACTTAGCCTTATAAATGGTAAACTTTTTGCTAAGGTAGTATATGGCCTGTTCTTTTCTGCCTATAACATCATGTTGACCTAATACACAACCGAAATAATTGTCTAACACAGACATGTACAATATCAAGGGTCTTCCTGGCTCTAGAGGAACCAAGATAGGCGGATTCGACAAGTACTTCTTAATTCTGTCTAATGCCTCTTGACATTCTTCAGTCCATTCAACTTTAGCATTTTTCTTCATCAACTTGAATATTGGTCGCAGGTTGTCGTAAGCTGGGCCATAAATCTACTGATATAATTCAACCTTCCAAGTAAACTTATCACCTCTGTTTTGTTCTTTGGTGGAGGTAAATCTTAAATAGCTTTTATTTTTGGAGGATCTAACTCAATGCCGCGCCGACTGACTATAAACCCCAAGAGTTTTCCCGATGGAACTCCAAATACACATTTTGCTGGGTTAATTTTGAGATCATACCTCCGAAGCCTTTCAAAGAATTTTCTGAGATCCTTGACATGGTCAGACTGGTCTCTTGACTTAATGATCACGTCATCTACATAAACTTCAATCTCTTTGTGCATTATGTCATGAAACATTGTGGTCATTGCCCTCATGTAAGTTTCCCCAGCATTCTTTAGTCCAAAAGGCATGACTCAATAAAAATATGTCTCCCATGGCATAATAAATGATGTTTTTTCTGCATCTTCTGAATCCATAATGATCTGGTGATACCTCTCATCAAGATCATGTTTGGCAAAATTGTCCAACAAAATATGGATATTGGGAAGTGTAAAATTATCTTTCGGACTCGCCTTATTTAGATCACGATAATCAACACACATCCTAACTTTGTTGTCCTTCTTTGTAACACGGACAATATTTGCCAACCAAGTAGGATACTGGGCCACTAGAATGACTTTAGCCTCAAGTTTCTTCGTGATTTTCTCTTTAATTTTTACACTCATATTATTTTTGAGCTTTTTTAGATTTTGCTTGACAGGAGGAAAAGCAGGATCAATTGGCAACTTGTGAACTACCAAATCAGTGCTCAAACCGGGCATATCATCATAAGACCACACAAAATGTCTTTATACTCATGAAAAGCTTCAATTATAGCTTTATTTTGTTGTGGTTGAGCATGTACACTTATCTTAGTCTCCCTAATACTTTCATGATCTCCTAAATTGATCGCCTCCATTTTCTCCAAATTGAGATTTGTCTTATTCTCAAACTGTTTGAAATCTTTGCTTATATCCTCAAATGCTTCTCCTTCATCGTATTCATTTTCCTTATTCATTATTTCAAATTAGATTGGGTTTTTAAATCTGGTGATAATTCTTCATACATGTCATATCATTAGAATCGGCATAGAAAGAACTGTATGATAGAAGATAAATAAATAAAAATTATACTTAAAATAAAACGAAGGGAGACTACACTTTGTTAAAAATAAAGATAGAAAGAGTTTTAACCTAAAATACTAAGTTTAAAGATTTGAATTAAAATTCTAGAATGATTCAAATTACAGAAGAAGAAACAAACAAACTACTAAGACTGTAAGAAAAAACAAACAAACTACCAAGACTCCTTCATAATAGGGAGAGGAGTGGCCTCCCAATTGTTAAGCTGGATATCAGGACCAACAAACTGCACATCTGCATTACTGGTACCTTCCCCAATTTCAACCATATCAGCTTCAATGAACATATTCTGAAAAATGCCAATCAACTCTGTATCATCATCATTCATTGATTCTACAACAGGTAACTTGGAGGACCCAACATCATTGACTTTGATGAAAGACTTGTTCTTTTTAGCCTTCTTTATATCTTCAACAGTGGGAACGTATCCCAAACCAAAAGTACCAAGGTTCTCATAGAGGTTTACTGGATGAACCTTTCCTTGCAAAAATATCCCTAAACCTTTTCCTGGTTCGAAACCATGCTTTAACATTTCATTCACTACCATAACAGATACAGAGGATAATTGTGGTTTTGTGATGAGATTCCCCTCGAGGATATGCTCAACAACCAATACCTCTGAAGTTTGATAAATTAATACCCTGTTTGCAGTATCTGCTTTGATGGAGGAAACAAAGTAGTCTCTATACATGGATAAGTCTCCTTCACCATGAACGACTATCTCTTTCCTGTCACATTCGAATTTGACCATTTGATGCAATGTTGATGTGACTGCTTTAGCCCTATGAATCTATGGCCTTCCCAATAACATATTATATGAAGCATCAATGTTTAGAGCTTGGAAATCCATAGCAAAACCCACAGGTTCGATTTTCAATATGAATTATATTTCACCAATGGCATCAGTTTTTGATCCGTCAAAACCTTTGACGCATACATTGTTAGGTCGGATTCTTTCTACATTAACATTCAGCTTTTTCAAAGTTGACATAGGAAAAATGTTAGCGCCTGATCCTCCATCAATTAACACTCGAGTGACGATGGAATGCTCACATTCCACAGTAATGTAGAGACCCTTATTATGTCCAGTACCTTCCACAGGCAATTCATCATCTGAGAAAGTAATCTTATTTGCTTTAAGGATCCTTTGAACAACTTTTTCCAGCTGATTCACTTTAATCTCACTGGGAACACATGCTTCGTTAAGAATCTTCATTATAGCCTTGCGGTGTTCTTCTGAATATATTAATAAAGACAACAAAGAAATCTGTGCTGGTGTCTTCTTCAATTGTTCCACAACAGAATATTCTAGCAGTTTCATTTTCTTTAAGAATTCTTCAGCTTCTTCATTAGTAACTGGCTTCTTGAATGTCATTCGTTCTTCATTGCCTTGTTTATTTTTTCTTAACTCTACTGGGGCATAACATCTTCCAAATCGAGTTAATCCCCCTACTTCGTCCACATCTTCAATCACTTCTTTCCCCTTGTGTATTACTATAACATGATCATAGTTACAAGGGAATGCCTTGGTATTAACCATAGGCAACTGTGACACTGGTTTAATAACAATGAGAGCTATGAGAGCTCCTTTTATGATTAAGAGAGGCTTGGTAGATCTTCCAGGAGCAATGAGCTTTGGTTTTACTTGTCTTAACCCAACATTTTCTGAAATCTCTTTCCCCACCACCAAGGGGACATTGAATAATTCGGGCTTTGTTATTGCCACATCCGTTTTTGCAGGTTTTTCTTTTGTCAAATTTACAGTATTTGCTAATTTTTCCGAATCAGTTTTAATTTTAATGATCGGCTTGAATGATATTATAGCATCTTCATCATTGAGTATCACTTTGAGCATGTTTGTTTCATTATGATCTGGCAACGGATTTTGATTGATATTTAGAGCATCTGGACTTTCTATCATGATCTATTGGGTATTAATAAGCTCTTGAATGACTCTTTTAGATACCAACATTTCTCTGTTTCATGCCCTGGGGCATCAGAACAATATTCATATCTTCTAGAATAGTCCAAGTTATTTGGTGTAGGATTTGGGATCCTTCTCTCAATTGGGTTTAGAACATTCATTTTCCTCAGCCTATGAAATAAACTGGTGTAAGATATTCCAATAGGAGTGAAATTATATTTGCTCATGTTATCCTTTTTGTAGTCTGCTCTAATTCAAAAATTAGACCTAGGAGGGCCTTTTTGAATTTGCGGGATCAGTGGATGATTTTGGATGGCTGGTGCATGCCATTGTGGGTAAGAAGGATCCCGAGCATATGGTTGTGCATTGTAAATAGGATATTGGGGGATGGAATGAAATATAATGGATTTTGTGCATATGGTTGACGTGCACCTCTCTAATTTTGTCGTGGACTTGATACGATAGTTGCTACATCCTCTTTTCTTTTCTTTCCCCCGAAACTTCCTGCACCACTTTGAATTTCCTATGTTGTTGATTTCAAAGCGGCCTGGCTGATGATCTTTCCTGATTTTATTCCATTCTCTACCATTTCTCCAACTTTAATAACTTCAGCAAATGTGCTTCCAATTGTAGAAAGCAAGTGATGGAAATAATCAGGTTCCTGTGCTTCCAGAAAGATATAGATCATTTAAGATTCCTTTATCGATGGTCTAACTTTTGAAGCCTACTCTCTCCATCTGATAGTATATTCTCAAAAACTTTTAGTCATCTTTTTTCTCATGTTGGCAAGCGTAGTGCGATCTGGTACTATCTTAATGTTATATTGAAATTGCTGAACAAAATCTCAAGCCATGAAATCCCACATGTTCCAACGGGAAATGTCTTGGTCAATAAACCATTCAGAAGCTATTCCTGTCAAGCTTTCTCCAAAGTAAGACATCAATAGTTCTTCTTTTCCTCCTGCTCCCCTTAATTGATTATAGAACCTTTTCAAGTGAGCAAAAGGAGCGCCATGACCTTCATATTTGTCAAACTTTGGCATTTTGAAGCCCAGTGGCAGATGGATATTAGGAAACATACACAAATCCTTGTATGAAACACTTTTTGGTCCACCTAATCCCTGCATATTTCTCATACTTTGTTCCAGGCTTCTGACTTTTCTAGCCATATCCTCCTGTTCCTCATTCTTAGCAATCTTCTCAACCACGATAGGAGTATCATGTTGATGAACATGATAATGTGGATTTTGGGATTTGAAAGTCATTTCAAGAGGATACAACATATCATGACTTGGTTTCCCCATATTCTTCGGTACTGTCGGTTGAGTACCAGCAGTAGCTGGTGCTACAAAAGTAAAAAGCGGGTTATTTGCGACAGAAGAATTCAGTGGGTGCATGGTAGAAGTACCTGCAACTCCAGATATATTAACAAATGGGCCAAATCCTGGTGGGTAAAATGGATCACCAGTTTGAACTGGGTCAGAATTTGGATCATTTGAAGTCGAAAGTCCAGGGATTGAAGAAGGCAGGGCTTGTCCATTCAACCAAGCTTGGTACATCTCTACCATATGTTGTTTTAATGACTTTATTTCTTCCAATGATGCTACTTCCTGCGAAATCAACTGATTTTGCTCTTCTTCACTGCCAGACCCTATACCTTCTCTGCGGGTCATTTTTCTTTTACCTTTATATTTGGTGTTATACGGATGTGATTCTAGTTTAAACCACAAAACAACCACCAATTACTTTATCTTTCAGTAACCAAGTAGCAAACGGGTGAGTGTTATATATTTAAAACATTATGATGCCACGTTATATGTCATGCTTCTATATGCATTTTTCAATCTATCATGGAAGGCTTTATGTTTTATCCTGACTTTTCTAGGCATTTTTTTTTCAAATGTTATGATCGAACCCTTTGGAGGGTTGCCTACGTATCATGCCAGGACATGAATCTGATCTTGCGTAGTTCGGGAGGAATTTAACAAAATCATTGTTTTGTCTTTTTTTTATTAAAGAAAATAAATAAAGTAAGTAAAGTAAAACATATGTAATATATATAGAAATAAACAATCAACTTCATTACATTCTATAATATAAATACGACAAAATAACTGACCCAACTCCTAAAATAAAACCTACTAACTAACATCTGAAAACTAAAAGACATAACATCTAAACAAGAAGTTTTAAAACTAAAAAAGTAAAACTATGACAAAGAAAACAACTATCCATTCAAGGAGACTTCGGCTTAATATGTCCTCCAAGCTCAAGTATATGTCCTCCAATGAAATAGTGAGTGTGCGAAAGCTGGTACTTTTGCCAAAAAGTCCTCACGATGTAACTGCTGATAATCCAAACCCATTCTGGCTGTATCCTGTGATACACGTGGACCTTCCCTCAAATGGAACTGAAGGCTTGATCCCATTCATGGGCCTGTCGATCTCAAAAATCAACCATCTCTCTTGCACGCTGTTCACGAGCAGAAGCAACCTCCAACTATTCTTGCAAGATTTCTCTTTCACGGATCCACTAAGATCTCTCTAGATCAAATTCTTATTGCATGTTCTTTTCAACTTCTTGCAGTTTCTGTCGATGAGATGCGGCAAGTTCTACAACGTGTGACCCCCTAGTGGTAGCCAGTTTGATTTGTCCCCGAAGTGCAACCTCAATAGCTGCTGATTTAGCTTTCTCTTCAGCAAATTCCCTTTGTTGTTCGTCTATTTTTTCCATGGCATGCTCTAATTCTTCTCTCAAAGCTTGGTTGGAATCATGATGTTCACGCAACCTATCCTAATTGCATCTTCCTGATCTATAGGTTCCCTAACTGATCTTTCTGGTCTGGCTGGCGGACTCAACTATTCTTCAAACCATTCATGGTAATCTGAGTGCACTTCTCCTTTCTCACACTCTATGACCATCGTTTGAATCCCCATGATACAGCAACCTTCCCAAATCTGCTGGGCCAATTCCTCTGGAAGTGGGATATCTGGTCTGACCTCAAATACAAACTCGATCATATTTTCCGTAATGGGAATTATTTGACGTCTTCCAAGCTGACGTAAAACTCTCAATGGAACATATGGTTGAACACCCCTAATACTCATTACTAATAAGAACGACCGAATGATAGAACTGTGTATGACTTTCCTCCAAGGGAACCAAGGGAGATTCCAAGTGATTTTATCTGTTGTCAGAGAACGAAAAAGCTTATCCCAATCTCTAACTCTTTCTGGGCATTTATATTTCTCTAACCTCTCTTAGTAATCTTTTATGCGATTGAATCTTTCCATATTAAATCTTGCCATTGTAGGATGTCGATAGAGATGCTCCACAATCCACATCTGTAACAAGATATTACATCCCTCTAAAAAACTCTTTCCTTTCTGACAAACAGTCAAAGCACGGTAGATATTTGCCAGGATCATTGGCACCATAGTGTAATCTTTCTTAATCAGAGTCTTTACCACTCCTACTAAACGAATGTTAATTTTTTGTTCTCTCCTTGGGAAGACCATAGTGCCTAAAAAGGCTACCATGAATGCAAATCGTCTGTGAACCTTCCAGGCCTCAAAATTCCCCTTATTGCAATGCTGCTTACCATACTTTTTGAACCCTTCTTGCCTTCCGTATCTATCGTACAAAAACTGCAAGGAAACTCAACCTTTCTTCATCGATTCTTCTTTTGAGTTCCTTATGTTCATGAGTTTGCAGAATTTGTTTATCGAAATGAGTCTCGGGGCTTTAAGTTTCTTCCGATGCATATCTCCATATCCAACATAGGCCGCAATCTCCTCTACAGTAGGAGTCAACTCAAAATTCAAAAAACAAAACACATTGTTCTTCGGGTTTCAGAAGGTTAGTAACGCATCAAGCACCTCCCTATTAGGCTTTATTGTCATAATACTCATAAAAAAACTCAAATACTTATATATCTTGTCATAATCGAATGTATCCATTTTGTTCCACCACAACCAAAGCTGCAAAGGTGTACAATCCATAACCTGAAGCGGTATACTCCCATCTCTCTTTCTCTTTGGACATTTTCCACGAACAGGGGGAGATATTTTATACCTATTGACAGGGACATAAGATTAATAAATGTCTAGACTTAGACAGAACTTAATTTATCAATTTTGAAAAGAATTTACAAATTGACTTATGAAACCTAGTGCGACCGTTATTCAGACTTAGTTGCAAAGAATAATTTTATCAAAATCAAAATGAGATAAACATGACTGATAATATTTTTAGGAAAAATATTTATTTAAATTGACTCTATCAAAAAAAAAAATTATAATAAAATACAAATTTAACTATATGTTTAGAGACAATACCAACTTAAGTACATTTAAAAAGAACAAAAATAAAATAAAAGGATTCAGAAATAAAGAAAAGAAGAATGATTGTTTTATGTATGAAGTTGTATAAAATTTTAGTCTCACGACCCCTAAAGGTTCAGGACTGTTAAAATATATGTTTATATATTTTATTATTTTACAAAAATTCAGCTCACGACCCCTAAAGGTTCAGGCTATTATGATTTTTATGTTAAAATTAATTTTGAAAATAAAAATGAAAAGTAAAATAAAGATAATAATATTCATGAAAACAATCATTTTTCTTATTATCGTCATTTTATTATTTTTCTAAAAATATCCTTCGATAAATCTGTGAATAAATATATTATTATTATTTTTCAAATAAATGGTCGTATCCTGGGTAGGATTTCTTACGTATCTTACAAAAAGTGAGAATCAGACCCTTGTAGTTCATGAAAACTCTAAAAGTATATTATTAAATATTTAAAAAATTTCTTTCTTCTTCTTCTTTTTTTTTTTAAATAAAATTTTCCTTTGAAAAATAATTTAATGAATTTGAGGATAATAAATTTTTTTGCATTTTAAAGTTTCCTAAAAGCCGGTCAACAATAAAATAAGTCTTCCAAATAAATTTCAAAGAGCACATAGGATGCACATGTTGGTCTTTATAAAGTAGGTCACCTGTCCTAGATAGACCCGGCCCCTGTGCCGAGTCCCGCTAAGTCAAATGCATATGATGCAAATAAAGCGGTACCTAATAGGGATAATCAGATTTTGAGTTTTTAGTTCTTCTAAGTTTAAACCTAATAGGTATAAGTGTCTAGACTGGCTTACTCGAGCGGACACTCGAGACGGTAAGAGACAACTTGGTCGGTAGCAGGGCAACACCGCCTTCGTTGTCGATCCGAACCCCACCTAACATGTGTGACTTTATCCTTCACCAGGTGCCTTGGCACTCCGGCTATCTCAAAAGAAGGTGGGATGCATATGCTGCATTCCCCCTATCCTATTTCAGAGACTTAGAGGGGGTACGCAAGAGAAGACAATTTATAAGTACAGTTCAATCAATATCAAAGCGGTAAATAAGTGACAAGTAACACATAAGGCCAACAAACACAATATCAATAATAATTAAAACAATTATAAGTCAATAAAAAAAGCTCGAATTCTTATAATTTCCCCAGCAGAGTCGCCAGAGATGTCACACCCCTTTTTCGCTCCGAGGAATCGAGGTCGAAGGGTTTTTTCAATTAAAGTGACGGTTTTGAATAGGGATTATTATAATTACAGAGCCGCCACTTGGAATTGAGTTTTGGTGTTCCAAGTCACCTTTTGAATCCCTAATCAAAAGGAAATGACTCTTTATTATGGTCTGCGAAAACAGAAGATCGGGTAAGGAATTCTGTTGGCCAAGGGGAATGTTTGAGGCACCCCTCGAGTCCCGTGGTTCTAGAATGGTTGTTTCTATTGACTTATACTTAACTAAAACTATTTCAATAAATTGTGTTAAGACCTAAATTTGCTCATTTTATTATACTAAAACTCGTCTATTATTTCACATTAAATAAATCGGTGAATTTTTTAAAAAAATTTATCAATTTAATTTTAGAAAAATATTTACCAAGGTATATTTTTACATCCTTGTATATTTAAATGTCTCAAAAAAATGCGTACACCGCATTCTTAATCAAGACAAACAAATCTTAAACATGTTTAAAAATTACCAAATATTAAGGGTGTGTCTACTCAAAATTTTATTTAACATTAATAGTGATCTAAAGTAATTTTACTTTTCATTTTTTTTTAAAAAAGAAAATAATAATTAATTAATTTAATAATAAAAATAAAAATAATAGAACTTTATTAATATAACTAATAAAATAATATAATAGTAATATATATATAAAAAAGACAAAGTGATTCATATTTCTAATTTTGATCCACTAAGTTTAAAAATAAAATATACACATCCAACTTTTAAATAAACGCTTAATACAACTATCTAGACTCCATTTCTTTTTCTCTCTCTCTCTCTTTCTCAAAATCACTGCTACTGATCAATCCATAAAATGGCATTCTCTCTTTCTTTTTCAGTAACGATAATACTATTGTGCTCGTAATGGTGATTTGGGGTTTCCTCGGAAGTTGTTATTTGTCACCGGCGAAATAAAATGGGTGACAACGCCGGATCTGGGTGGAGCGGCGCGGCAGTTTTGGGGTTTTTTTCCAGCGATGGGATGGGGAGAGAGGGGTCAACGACGATGTGGGAAAAGGGAGAGGAGATCTGCAGCGGCTCAGGAAAGGGGAGAGGGAAAGCTTCCGATCAGATTCAGCGCTGAAGAGGGGAGATACGCCGGATATGGTGGTTTCCGGCGAAACGGAAGGGATAAAAGAGGGTAGTTTGACGTGGGGAAGAAGGGTGCGGCGACGGTGGCCTCGCTAGCCGTTTGGTCGCCGTTTTTAACGACTTCCGAGGGAGTTTTGGTGGTTGTTTGGTCATATTTTAGATGGATTTCCGGCGAGGAAAAAGGAAGTCCGTGTACGATTGATGGTTGGTTTCTGGCGATAAGTCGAGGAAAAATCAAATTTCTGAACTGTTTTTCTCCTTTATTTTCAATTTCTTTTTATTGATTTTTTCGTCGTTTGTTATACTGTGTGCGATATGTGCAGTATACAAATTGATAAATTACATGTAAGTATACAATGTGTGTAAAAGTCGGATTCTGTGAATACATGTGTGTGTTGTGAATATTTCAGTTAAAACATGTCCAAGTCCGTTATACATGGTTTCAAATATTTATATAATTAGATATATAGTATAACTTATAATCATATTAATATCAATAATCAAAATTTTTTATATCAGATGTTACATGAAGTCATTGAACAATAGTTTATAAAATAACAATACAAAAACAGATAAAAACCTGTTTGATGAATTCAAACGATTATAAGTACAAAATATTGCCACCGGAAACTCAACGAAAAATTGATTTCCACTTCAAATTTTTTCTTTTTTTGGACTGAGGATTTGCTCTCTGTTAATTTTCTCTCTATTTTTTTTATCTGATACTCTGATGGTGAATGTCAAAAGTCCGTACTCTTTGGGTCAAGAGTCCTATAAATAGACAATTATTTGGGGGGGGGGGGAATAGGGGAGGGAACAGTTACTTAGGATAGTAATGTTTTTTTAATTTTGAAATAAATTATTACTACTATTTTTTTAAAGACAATAATAAAAATAATAATAATTATAATAGTAAAATTTAATTAATTTTATGTTTAAGAAAAATATAAGAAAATTTACAAATAGTTAAAATAAATAAAAATAATACCAAAATTATTAATTTATTAAAATTTAGAAAACACAAATATATATTTTATTTATTATTAGTTTTAATATCTCAAAATTAACTTTACTTAATTATTTATTTTTAACTAAAAATTTATTAAAAAAAATAAAATAAAAATAATAAATGATTAAATATTTAAAATTGAGGGAAGATAAAAAATCACGTGTCTACAATCACTTTTTTTGGTCATGTCATATCTAGTGAAGGGATCATGGTGGATCCACAGAAAGTTGCAGTGGTTAAGAAGTGGCCTAGACCCAAGACTCAGACTGATATCCGAAGCTTCTTGGGTTTAGCTGATTACTATAGGATATTGTGGAAAGTTTCTCTTCTACAGATGCCCCATTGACTAAGTTAACTTAGAAGAAGGTGAAGTTCTTGTGGTCTAATGCTTGTGAGAGTAGTTTTGAGAAGCTTAAGGATAAGCTGACTTTGGCTCCTTTCTTGACATTGCCTGAAGCCACTGATGGTTTTGTCGTCTATTATGATGCATACTATGTGGGGCTTGGTTGCATTTTGATGCAACATGTCAAGGTGGTAGCTTATGCCTCTAGACAGTTGAAGGTGTATGAGAAGAATTATCCGACGCATGATTTGGAGTTGTTAGTTATGGTGTTCGCATTGAAAATATGGCGTCACTATTAGTACGGGTTGCATATAGATATCTTTTCTGATCATAAGATCCTACAATATATGTTCATGCAAAGGAGTTAAATCTCAGGCATAAGAGGTGGCTTGAATTGCTGAAAGACTTTGACCTGAGTCTACACTACCATCCAGGTAAAGCTATTGTGGTTGTTGATGCTCTTAGAAGGTTATACATAGGAAGTCTAGCTTATGTGGACGAGGACAAGTGGGAATTGGTAAAAGATGTTCACCATTTGGCCAACCTTAGAGTTCACCTCTTGGACTTTGAAGACGGTAGTATGTTTTTTCAAGAGGTGGTAAGGTCATCTCTTGGTGCTGAGGTAAAAGAAAAGCAAGTATTAGATCCTATCTTGATGCAAATCAAGGGGGATGTAGGAGCGAAGAAAGTGATAGCCTTCAAGGTAGTGGTTACGGTACCTTGCGATACCAAGGGAGGTTATGTATTCTCAATGTAGATGGGTTGCAAGAGAGTAACTTGGCCGAGGCTCATGAGTCGCATTACAACATTCATCCTAGTTCGATGAATATGTATCCTGATATTAAGGAGATCTATTGGTGGATCATTATAAAGCGAGATGTGGACAATTTTGTGGCTAAATGCATTGTGTGCCAACAAGTGAAGGTTGAGTATTTGAGGCCCGGAGGGTTGTATCAAGAAATTGATTTTCCCGTGTGAAAGTGGGAAGTGATTAATATGGATTTTGTTACCGGTCTTCATTGGTCTCAGAATCAGCGTGTTTCAATTCGGTTCATCATGGGTAAGATGACTAAGTATGCTCAATTCTTGCCAATGAGGACTAACTTTTCGATGGAGAAATATGTAAAATTATTCATTGAGGAAATTGTGAAGTGTATGGAGCTCTGTTTCCATAATGTTAGATTGTGGTGCTCAGTTCTTATTGCAGTTTTAATACTCATTTCGGAGAGGTTTTGGGACCAAGGTGAGCCTTAGTACTTCTTTCCACCTGCAGTCGCATGGGCAAGTGGAAAAGACTATTCAGACAATGGAAGGTATGCTTCAAGCTTACGTGATTGACTTTGGTGGTTTGGGTTGATCATTTTCTTTTTATAGAGTTTGCGTATAATAATAGCTACCACTCTAGTTTTAGGATATCTCTGTTTGAGGCCTTGTACGGTAGGAGGTGTAGGTCTTTTATTGGGTGGTTTGAGGTTGGTGAGGTTGAGATATTCGGCCCAAATTTCTACTATCAAGCTATAGAGAAGGTGTATCGAGATAGTCCTAAAGCTGCCCAAAGTCGTCAAAAGCCCTATGTAGATATGAGGCATAGGGAGTTAGAGTTTGAGATTGGCGATTGGGTGTTCTTGAAGGTATCTCCCATGAAGGGACTGACACAGTTCGGGAAGAAGGAAAAGATTAGTCCTCAGTATATGGACTTGTACTTGGTCTTGAAGAGGTTCAGTAGTGTTGCATATGAATTACAGTTTCTCTCTAGTTTGAGTTTCATTCACTCAGTATTCCATGTGTCGATGTTGAAGAAGTGTATGGGTGATCCGTCGCTGATTATGCCTATCAAAGATATTGGTATTTTGAATTCCTTATCTTATGAGGAAGTCCAAGTTGAAATCTTAGATCGACAAGTTAGTCGATTATGGACAAAGGACGTAGCTTCGGTAAATGTTCTATGGAGGAGCCACAAGATTGAAAAGGCTACTTGAGAAGCCAAAGAGGACATGAAGTCCAAATATCCATTCCTATTCCCTATTCTTGAAAAGTTAACTGACTGGACTGATGGATTCCATGGAATGATGGAAACTACTGAATTCTATTAACTGACTGAGTACTAATGAGTATTACTGAGGTCTGAACTGAGTACTGTGACTGAATTATGATCACTACTGAGATTTCCTGAGTTTCTGTAAATAACTGAGGACACTACTAATCGTGACGTGACTGATACTGTTCTTTGACTGACCCTAGCTCTAGGTAAGCAGCTAAATTATCGGGTACAAGTACCCCAAGGACTCGATAGCATAAATTAAGAGACATGGCATAACATGAAACATGTAAACTATGAACTTGATCATCATTCATACATTGGACATTTTAACAAACACTTGCATGATATAACTTGCAAATAAGCTAACTTGACATGATTTCATTCTCTTAATAGTTCACATGGACACTTTATCAAGCACTTGGTGAGCATAGAATATGCACATAATATTGAACAATAAGTGAGCATCATAATTCATCTCTAATTTCACAAGTCAAGGGTCTGTCATGGATTCACATGAATCTACACATATAATGATCAATTTCACATGATATATCTATCTATATATATATATATATAATCATGAATTAGGAACTTAATCCAAATAGCAATCATGGATACACTTTAATTTCAACCATGGAAATCATAAAATCAATTACTTGAAGTTTAAAAGAGATTCTTGGACTCCAAGGGTGGAAGGAACCCTTGGATGAACACTTCACATACCTTAGTGCCTGAATTCTGAGAGATTGGTGATAGAATTCTTTAGATTTGAATCTTGAATTGAAAACCCTAGGGCTTGTTCTTGAGATATTTTGAGAGAAAGTGAGTATTCTTTTGTGAATTAGGGCTGAATTTCGTGTTTTTGGGGGCTGAAGGTTGAGAAAAAAGACCCAAATACCCCCAAGGATGCGTTCTTTTAATGACTAAAAATTATACCATTGATACGCAGGCCGATGCACCACGTCATTGGCATCGATGCGATATCCAATGCATCATGTCGAGTCCACATAGACTCATTGGAAATTGAGCTGGGAGTTGGGGAAAACATCCATCAACGCGATATTCGACACGACGCGCCAAGATCGCGTTGATCCACTGGTTTAGGATTCCAAAGGAGCTTCAAATAAAGTCCGAAAAATCTAAAACTTGTCCGAAAACACCTACGTACATTCCTGATCATGAATCAGCCTAGATATCAACATTTAAATGATATAAAGGTCACGAAATAAGATTTCCAACTTTCAAATTCTAAAATAACATTAAGACGAAATACTTAGCTAAAATTATCTAAGTCTGGGATCCCTTGACAATCCTAAAAGACTGAATTAAGCTTAGGATTTTGCGGGGCCTTACACCTATGCTTTACAGTATGTTCAATTCCAGGTACTCATGCTACACTCCTAATGATTATCAAAATTTAGGTTATGTCATTTATATCCTCAATTTAGATCCCTTTGATGTATTCATGTCATTGATACTCTATTCTTCAGGCCACAGTTAAGCGTCAAGTTATGTACTGTATCCTTCCGTGCTTCGGGATCTCATTATTTAACCTTTTAGTGACCTCTCCTTATGAAATAATAGCGGTGATGAGTAATTGCTTAGATGGGAGATAGTAAATGTTCCTTGTTAAAGAAAATATTGTAGTATGCTTGTTAAATATAAGGCAATAAAATTGAAGGAAGATTGAGGTTAAACTTTTGATATATGCCATGGTTAATGAAATTTCATATGTGTCTTCTTACATAATGCAAGAAAGCTGTTATTGACAAAGGCCTAGAGAATATGAGAAATATGGTTTATGGGTGTTTGCCTAGAAATTGGTCTAGGGTTATAATGATTGGCTTGAATGTCATATTGGTATATAAATAGATGAATTCATTGTGCGTTAGTGAAGTCCTGGTAAGAGGTTGAATCTATTTGTTAAAGCGGTAAGAAAAATTATTCTTGAGGTGTGAAGTTATGAAAGCACATAGGTATTGAATTCATGGTTCAGACTAGTATTGCAGTGTTATGTGTGCACTTTGTCGATTCGAGTAGTCTTGAACATAGTAAGAGAATTCAGTTCAGCTCAACCTTAACTAGATAGAGTTATCGGTGCCCATGTGAAGAATATAAATAACCTCAAGTGAAGTGCATTATTAAAGGGGAATGTATAGTTGAGGGAGTATTTGAGGAATATGTCTAAGATTAAAAGTAGCAGTTGAATTGTCTAAGGTATAACAATTCTATCCTAGCTTATGTTTCATAGGCCTATATTCTATGTTACAGAGTTATAGCTATATTATGATTCCTTACACAGATATATTACTTAAATCATGACCAAGAATTCTTCTCTCCCTAAAGTTATTAGAAATTCTTGCAAAGAGTGTTGAAGAAATACTCCAGTTGAGTATAAGCTTTCAGTATGATTCAGCCCGTATAGCAAGCAATTCAGTTTAGCAGTTAGGCAGACAAGTTACTATGATTTTTTTGTCCATATTTCCATCTAGTCTTAATATCCAAAGTTTCATGAATATGTCCATTCCATGAGGTAATTCAGTTCTGTCCAAGCATCATGTTTTAGATTCTGCCATCCAGTCATGACTCAGTTCATAAGTTTTCAGCGTATGATCTCGGTTTTCCAAGTATTCCAGCTCAGATAGTGTAATATCTATTGTACGACCTTGGTCTCATTATCTCATGATTCATGCTTACATTGCATCATTTATCACTTTGTTGTTCTATATGTATGATTGAATCATGAACATTTCAAGTGAGTTCTAAACTCTCAGCATGAATCATCTCCTACAGTCAATAGATTCAAGTCAGCACAGAAGTCAATTTCATGATAAAGTTACAGTGTTTCAGGTCATGTGTACGTCATTCCACACTCATAATACTTCATCAAGTTCCTATCCATCATTCGAGAACGAATGATTCCAAGGGGGAGATAATGTAACACCCCACATTTTTAAGCTAGACCTTGAACCGTCATTCCTACGCATGTAAACTCTAATCCCATGATTTGTATTTGAATACATGTGTCCTTTTCATAATCTTAGTGTAAAGAATTCGTTTTAGGTGAAAAATGTTCATGGGAATCACTTAGAGCAAAGTTGAGCTAAGAGCCTTTGATTCGGCCAAATCTTTGTATTTGATTCTACAAGGGCCTACTTTGAACGTGTACAACTTTGATGTATGTGCAATTTTTCAGTTTAATACCCACCAAGTTGTAGATAATTGAATTAGCTTTCCAACGATACTAATTTTGCCTTAATCCGATTCCTCATAAAAAAATATGACTATTTTCGTGAGAAATATTAAGGTCTCGCGATAGGCTCGCGACGCGAGGTCCATTTCACCTTTACGAGAGTCATGACGCGAGGTCCATTCCACCTTTCTGGGTTTCGTACCATGAGGGTTATTTACACGGGAAAAAGAGGCCAAGGGGAAGTTTAGTCCTTCCCCCTCATCCCAGTCGTCCAAACACGATTTATAATTCAAAAAGGGGCATTATTTGCCCATCTTCCTCAAATCAACTCATGAAAAAAGCCTCCCCTTTCCCAAGAAAAAATTTAAGCTCTTTTTTCAGGAAATCAAGAATTTCAAACTTCTAAGTTCAGGAAATACTCAAGAAACCATCTATTAAGGTATGTGGGAGTTCATCCATGGGTTCCCTTTAACCCATGAAGCCCAAAACCCTTTTTCTTCCAATTAAAGAATGAATTTTCTATCATTATGATATTTTACATGTTCAAGAAAGATTTAATTTCACGTTTTCATGGTGTTTTAATTCTATTCAGCCCATGTGTGATTCCATGTAAGATTTTGAATTCCTCATGTCATGAATTTAAGTTTTCTCATGCTTTATTCAAGTGAATTCCATGATAGACCCTAAATTCATAATTTTAGTTATGTAATCATGCTATGATCCCATGTTTAAGACATTCACATGTTCAAGTTCATGATTCCCAAGTGTTTTCATTGCAATTCACCCTTGAAACATTTGAATGGTGATTTTTGCATGTCACGTCCTTAACCCGTGATTTTAGTATTGAAATTATTTATTATCTCATGTTTTAACTATTCTCATTCTTAAGTCTATGAATTCCAAGTGTTTGATGAAATACCTAGATAATTTGGTTTTGAACAATAACTACTTATCATGTTTTCAAAGTTGTAGTATAGTTCTATTATTAATTCTATCGAGTCTTGGGGGTTATGAATACCAGAAAACTTAGTTGTTTACTTAGTCTCAATATCTTCAGAATGGTTTCAGATATGTTATGAACATTATCAGTTCAGTCAGTTATCATAATTAGTTAAAATTTAATCAGTTCAGTATTCCAAGTCAGTTTAGTTAGCTGTAGGATTTAGCACCGAGCGAATGCAGGGATAATGTATTCCACGTTAGTATGGCAGAGTCGTTAGTATCAGTCCATGTATTCTATAACTACATAGCCAACATAGGATATGAGGAGTTACCCATCAGTTTAGGCTTGACTTCCTCTGAGGGGTCACCCATCAGTTTAGTCTTGTCTTCCTTTCAGGGGTCACCCGTCAGTTTAGGATTGATACCCTGGTCCTTTGGGACATTATTTAGTGGATCCACATGGCCATTTCTAGTACCCGTGGCATGGTACTGACACACTTCCAACTGGGGTCACAGGTTAGACCCTGATTAGCTCATATTAGGGCATGTCAGTTAGATGATAGATCCCACAGTCTCAGACCAGTATTCAGTATAAAGTTTAGTTTCAGGTTTGCATGACCATAACATACAGTTACTAGTTATTCAGTTATCAGTATGTTAGTATTTTAACTTACAGACTATCAGAATCATGTTTTATGCTTGGTCTTGCGTTCTCAGATTTTACAGTTTTCATGTATTTATGCTCAACTATCTTGTGTTGTTCAGTAGTCCATATTCATATATCAGTTACTCAGTATGTCTATGCTAGTTAACCTTTTTCTTATATTTGACTCATTTTATCACACATGCGTCAGTTAGTCAGTTAATCAAATCACTGCAGTACATCTATGTTTATTTTTTAATGTTCACGTACTTCATGTTTTACCGTATCCCAATGTTGATTCTACTTATATTATAATAGGAAAGTTTTAAGAAACTAAGTGTAGTGATTCACCAGCTTATCAGATCATGTTTGTTACTCATGTTTTAAGATATTTCTGTTTTCAATCTATTTCAATCTCTAGGTGAGTCTACTTACACCTAGTCATGCATGTTTTAAGATTACGTATGAAACTAATTTTACTTATTGCATTCATCCCCGCTTGCTCAGTACATTACAAAAGTACTGATCCGCATATATGTCTATCTGACTACGTTGTTTCATAATGTAGGTACTAACAGTAGCCCACACATCATGATCATAGTTGCAGTTTCCAGCCAGCAGGTAATGAGTTCTCCTATTTCAGGGACTCCAGTCAGATGTTGTTCATGTACCTTATTTTCATTATTCATATGTATTGATTAGTGGTAGTTGGAGGTATGTCCCTGCTATCTATAGTTAGTATATTAGAGGCTTCATAGATGTCAGTCAGAGTCAGTCATGTAATTTCAGTTCTCTCTTAAGTTCTCATCAAATTTTAAATTGTATCAGTATTATATTTTTCCCCAAATTTTGTCTTGATTAAATTTCCACACAACAGAACCAACTATTTAATATATTTTAAATCATTTGCTTGATAAGTATGCCAGTTCATGGGTTAGCATGCGATCACTTATGGTTCCAAGCACCGTGTTATGACTAAGGGGTAGTCTCGGGTCGTGACAGAACCCTAATTTGAAAATCATGAAATCTTAAAAAGAAACATGTTTTTGGCATAAGGATAAAAGAGGTATCCTTGTTCATAACCCCACATACCTTAATGACGAAGAAATTGTGAAAAGATTGAACCTTTAAGCTTGATTGCCCAAACCCAAAGTTGTTTTTATCCTCTTGTGTATTAGATGATGAACTAATGATTTTGATAGGATTAAATGTGTTTAGGGACTATTAATCTCGTGTAGTTATGTTTAGGGATGGTTGGGTAGAGTCAAATGACTAGGTTGCCCTCAAAATAACTCAAAAACGGAGTTTCTACACCACTTGGCCGTAGGATTTATGGCGCAAACTCCATGGCAATCATTAGTCTTTGCGGTGAAAACCCTATGGAAAACATTAGGCTTTGCAATGCAAACCCTATGGAAAACATTTTCCAGTGAATGTTTTCGATGGTATGGCGATTCCTAGCCATCGCCTAAGCTCTAGTTTGTGACTCCAACTTAGTTTGAGGTCCTTAAACACTCCCAACACCCTCCACAACATCAACAAATTATCTACCATCACGACAGGGCCCTAAAGATCATTTTAGAAGCATCAAAAGGGTGTTACGACTACGTGGTGTTACATTATCTCCCCCTTCGAATCATTTGTCCTTTAATGATGGATAGGAACTCATTGATATCTTAGAAATATGGAATAATGTATACATGATATATCTTCTAAGAAAGGATATAAATGAGCTGAAACATTAAAACTTTCATCATGAAACTGATTTCTGAGTTGACTTGACTTTACTTACTATAAAGAGTTGATTCTTGCTGAGAGTTTAGAATTTTCTTGAAGTGTTCATGATACAATTAGACATATAGAATTGAAAAGTGATAACTTATTAAAGCATGAACCATGAGACAACAAGACTAAGATTGTACAGGGGTATTACACTGTCTGGGCTTGAATACTTGGAAACCTGAGGTTATGCTCTGAACACTTATGAACTGAGTCATGATGAAATAGCTGAATTTGAAACATGATGCATGATGCATGAACTGAGTTGAATTCATAATTTTCATGGTGTGACCAATTACCTCATGGAGTAGCCATATTCATGAAACTTTGGATAGTAAAACTAGATAGAAAGATGGAAAATAATAGGAGCTTATTTGTCTGATTACTAAATTGAATTGTTGGCTATACGGACTGAATTATACTGAAAGTTTATACTCAACGGGAGTATTTCTTCAACACTCTTTGAAAAAAGTTCTAATAACATTAGGGAGGAACAAATTCTTGGGGATGATCTGAATAAGATATTTGAGTAGGGAATCTTAATATAGCTATAACTCTGTAACATTGAACATAGACCTACGAAACAAAAACTGGGGTAGAATTACTAGGCCTTAGACAATACAACTGCCACTTTCAAGCTTACACATACTCCTCAAACACTCCTTCAACTATACGTTCCCCATTATTTACTGCACTTCACTTGAGGCTACTTATGATCTTCACATAGGCACTGATAACCCTATCTACTGAAGTCTAAGATGAACTAAATTCTCTCACTATGTTCAAGCCTACTCGAATCTACAAAGTACTACACATAACACCATAACACTAGTCTGAACCATAAATTCAATACCCCATGCAGTTTCACAACTTTATATCGCAAGAATAACTCTTCTTACCCCCTTCAATAACTAAATTTAATCCTCTTACTAGGAATTCACTAGCACACTTTACACCCATCCACTTAAATATCATGATGAAATTCAAGCCTATTATTATATCCACTTACAAACTTCTAAGAAAACACCCTTAAAAGCATCTTTCTCATATTCTCTAAACCTCTATCAATAACAACTTCCATGCACCATCCCTAAGAAAAGACACACAAAATTTTAACTACTTATGACGTAAATAAAAAATCTCTGCCTTAATCATTCTTCACACTCATAACCTGAGATACAACAAGTATGCAACAATCTTTTTCCAACATAGGACATTTACTCTCTCCTCTATAAATAATTACTCATCGCCACTATCAATTCATAAAGAGAGGTCACTGAAGGATTAGAACATAAGGACTTGGAATATGAAAGAATACTATGCTTAACTTGGACACTTAACTGAGGCCGTGGGTTCTAGGAATTGAACATGTCGTGAAGCATGAGTACATGAGTCATGAACTTCATTACCTGAGTTTGGAGTTCATAAATTTGTGAATTATGATTTGTACTGCTGAGTGAACTGGAACTCCTACTAGGGACTAGAAGCATACATGATTCTATGAAAAGTACATGAATATGTGCTATGATCATAGAGCTGACATGTAAAGCATGAGTAGATATGGTGATGACTGAAGTACAATAATTTGCACCGAGATAAGAATGGGTCGGGCATCTTTCTCCCTTACTAATGTTCTACAACACACTGATATCACTACTACAATCTAAAAGCCTGACTTGGTTTCTTATTCTATCATCTCCCCGTTAGCTTTTTGCCATTATTCTAAGTCAGTGTACCCGTAATAAATTCTAAACTAAACTATAACTACATTAATCTAGGGTCCAAGATATAATAATACACATAAATAATTAATTCACCCTAAAAGACTACACTTGAAAGTGTAAAACCCTATGCTAATACTTCCTTCTAAGGTAGAACTCTTAAAATTCTATATCCCTAAAGGTCATTATATAATAACTTGAACACTTACTAACTTAAAATCTTCATGAGCATCACCATACCCTGAGTTCACACCATCTAGGGATTCAACTCTTCTATTTGTTAGCTCAATCATCCCAGATTAAGACTTAGATTCTAACACTTAACATGGATATTCCCAAACTTCTAAGGAACTATACTAATTTCATCTTTGAACACTCCCTTAATATATACTATCCTTGACTTTTCTTAGCTTCAGCACTCATCACATACTTATACCCTTCTTGACAACATAGTTGCCTTACAAAATACATAGTTTGCCTCTTTTCCATCATAGCCTACCATTATCATATCTCTAAACTTATATTCTTCCTTAAACCATGAGAATCAAAATCATACCAGAAGACTCAACATCACCTATCCATAAATCCTTAACTTAGCTACTAAGAACATCATATATTATATAACTATCCTCCTCCTACTTAGAAACTCAAGGGTACTACTAACCACACAGAACATATAGTAACCTTACAAAATAATGCAACCCTATATCACCTTGGGCACACCTCTATAGAATACTTGTAACATCATACTCAATTGCAAGAAATGAACTTAAACTCTTGCATATACTGTTCAAGCCTACTAGATCACTTCCATACAACTAGTATCACTAACCAAGAAATCATTATTTCCACCTTGTGATCATGTATTTTTCAAACTTAGTGTCTAGTGCTAAACATGATTTACAACCCAACCGCACATACTATTCTCACTTGGAAGCTATAAAATAAAGTATCAAGAAACACTATTCCACTAGAATCTCATAATAATGATAATTGACCATGATCATATCGCCTATCTTATTATTAGCACATCCTTCCTCTACACATCACTCCCATTCACCCATCTATACACCTAAATTCCTTTCATAGCTCTATAAGTTTTAACTAAACTTATTGCAACCTCAAAAGAAGCCTAATTCACAATACTCAACCACCAAATACTTTCATCAATAACCTATATCTTTCTAACACAATAACTACCATTAATAACTCCTTTCCTACTTCAAGCAAACAATAATTAACCTTAACTAACAACCCCTTCTCTACCTTTCACTAAACTAACACGTGAGGACATATCACCTTACTACTAACTCGATCGTATGCAAAAGTTCATCTATACACATTCGATCAATTGCCATTACCACATTTCTTGTCACTACACTTCTAAACCCATACTTCCAACTATAAAAAGGTTCTACCATTTATGAATCATAACACTCAATATCATAACATCCTTTGAATGCAAATCTATTTAACAATCTGGGTTCATAATATCTCCTATCATAACCACTGTATGTATTGAAGGGTTAACAAGGAATCTGAATACATATCTTACTCTGTATTAACTGAAAAACCCATAAGGATGAGGAATAACTTTCAACTTGAGAAACTTATAACAGACTAGCGAGCTCCTCTCAAGCCCCTTGTATGACTTCTGAAGTTACTGATAGTACATCTGAGAGAATTATTTTTGGAGGAATTGGAATCTAGTACTCATGTTATCTCAAAAACTCATAGATAGAGAATTATGGAGTAACACATGAATCAATAGAAGTTTCTGAGGGAATAACTTTACAGCATGACCTAGAGTATGAAGAAGGGTAATATTTCTTAAATGCCCTTTAGCCTCTCGAAGAAAAGTACAGATGTCTCTGGACCATTCTACAAGACTCTACTAGACACGACTTCATAGAAACCATAGGACACTTAAACTCTGTGCTCTGATACCAAGTTTGGAATGCCTCGAGACTACCCCCTGGATATCACATGGTGCTTAGGACCAAAATTGATACCAAGCTAACCCTTATACAGGCACAACTTGTGAGTAACTAAATAAAATACATTAATCTAAAAGAAATAAGTGGAAGATATGACTTTACTAAGTAATCTCAGTACAAAACTGTATAAAATGATTACAACTCTTGTTATACAAAACAAAACTAAAATTTAATACATCAACTATACTAACTGTATATGAAGCCTCTACTAATATTGACTATAGATAGCCGGGACATGAACCCCAACTATCCCGAATCAATACAACTGAATAAACAAAAAATAGATGCTACTATAACTGTGATTGACTCAAGCCCTTGAATAAAAAAGACTCATTACCTACTGATTGGAAGCTGCACACTATCGATTATGATGTGTGGGCTGCAACTGGTAATTATATTATGAGACAATGTAGCTCATATACGTATATGTGGATCAGTACTTTTAGAATGTATTAAGAAAGTGGGGGTGAATGAATAAGTAAAATAATAACTCAATATACTCATAAAATTTCAAATAATGCATGCTAAGTGTACATGACTCACCTTGGGCTTGAATAAAACTAAGCTATAAAATCATAAACATGAGTAGTAAAGCATAATGATAACTTTGTGATCCACAACACTTAGTTCTAAAAGCTTTTCTTTTATTCCACCTTAGGGAGTTTATTATAACCGACATAAACCATGTGAGTTGTCATGGAGTCAACGTCTTACCCACGTTGGGGAGAGCTGTTCTACCCTTGCCATCGAAACAGAACCTTCTCTTAAGTGATCACTGACTTAACCCACTATAGAAACTTAAACCTATAGTGACTCGTAGTTCTGGGGCATGAGACCTTGGAATCATACCTAACTCGGTGCTAAATACTATTCCCAGACTTATATGCTCAGAATTTTGGGAAATCCACCTTAAATTAACACAAGGGTTTATAATGAAAACCAATTGTGCTTCTCTGTCTTTAAATCATAAAATATATGAACGTAGATTCCTTTTCTTATCTTAGGATAAAAGGATCAATTTCTTTCTTAAATCTTGGTAAACAACTTATAAAAGAGGCTTAAGATCATAGTCTTCTTGAAATCTCAAAACTCATACTTGGGTTTAAAACATATGTACTTAAATTTTCAGAATTTCACAATAAAGCTTCATTCTCAACAATCATCTTGAAATCATTCAACAATATCAATTCATAATAAAGAGGTTCAATTCATGATATAAAACTTCAAGTTAAAGCATAAATAGATGAGATAAACATGCACTTCAATACGTAAATCACTTGCAAATTCCTAAACTCAAAATGAAGTACTTTAGGTATGAACCCTAATTTGCAAATCATGAAATCTTAAGAAGAAAATAAGTTTTGGGCACAGGGATGAAAAAGGTATCCTTTTTCATAACTCCACATACCTTAATGACAAAGAAATTGGGAAAAGATTGAACCTTTAAGCTTGATTGCCCAAACCCTAAGTTGTTTTTCTCCTCTTATGTATTAGATGATGAACTAATAATTTTGATAAGGTTAAAATGTGTTTAGGGACTATTAATCTTATGTAGTTATGTTTAGGGATAGTTATGTAGTGTGAAATGACTTGGTTGACCTCAAAATAACTCAAAATGGAGTTTCTATGTCACTTGGACGTAGGATTTGTGGCTCAAACTCCATGGCAAACATTAGGCTTTGCGGCACAAACCCTATGGCAAATATTTTCCAGTGAACGTTTGCGATGGTATGGCGATGCCTAGCCATCACCTAAGCTCTAGTATACGATGCCAACTTATTTTTGAGGTCTTTACACACTCCCAACATCCCCCACAACATCAACACATGATCAACCATCACTACGGGGCTCTTAAAGATTATTATAGAAGCATCAAAAGGGTGTTACGACTACCGGGTGTTACACGAACTAACTCCATCTGAATGAACATAAAGGAATAATGAAATAAATGTAAAAGCACATCATGTCCTTGATGGAAGAGGACTCACCACTTAGGAAATTGAGTGTTCAAATCTATTTTATAAGACAACATAGCGCAAAGAAAAAGTATGTGATCAATACTTTGAATGTATTGGTATGTAAGATAAGGACTGACTGAAATGCATGAGATAACTGAGCATGAATACATAAACATGTAATATCTAAGAATGCAAGACCAAGTATAAACATGTTTCTGAGATAATCTTTAATTTGAAAGACTGAATTCTGTATAATTGAATAAATAGAAATTCGTACACTTGGTCAAGAAAACCTGAGCTGGGATATACTGATTACTGACTAAAACTATCGGAGGTATCATTTAATCGACATGCTTCAATCTGAGCTAATCGAGGTCCAACTTGTAACCGCAGTTAGAAGGGTACCAACACCATGCCATGGGCAATAATACTGATTGTGTGGATCCACTAAACTGGTATCTTGAACGACGAAGAAGTCACCCTCTACTAGTTGGTACTCTCATGAGATATTTGTCAACCCTCAGCTACCAGAAAGTCATCTCAAACCTATGCTGGCTATGTAGTTCTGGAACTTAGGGACTGCTACTAGAGGCCATACCCTCTACTGGTAGGTGAGCCTTCATCCCTGGGTTTGCTCGGTGCTAAATCCTACTCCCAACTAAAATGACACTGGTACTAAACTGAACTAAATTCAACTGAACATTATTTCTGATAGTGCTCATCATGATCATAAATATCTAAGTATAATGATAAGATTCATGGCTTAACCTACTTCTTACTTGAAAATCTAAAATCATGTAAAACACATAGGTATCGGGTATTCATAACCCGCTAGCACTGAATGATCATAAAACATGATATCAAAGCTTAAAACTATAGTATGAAATCATGGTTCAAAGACCCAAATATAAACATTTCCCCAAATAAGTGAGAAGCATGAACTTGAACGTGGAAATGTGTTAAACATTAGAAACAACATGATTATATGGCTAAATTCATAATTTGGGGATTTTAACATGTAATCAATGGAATATGACATGGAAACTTGCAAGTCAAAACACGAAATAGCTTAACTCACTTGAAACACTTGTAAACATTGCTTGTAATTGATTTAGCAAGAACTTCACGGATTAATTTGATAAGATTCATGAATGATTTCATAAAGTAGGATAATATTTATACTCTTAAGTTAAAATAGGGTTTATGGGCTCAATGGGTGAAATGGAACCATTTATGAATACCCATAAAGACATGACATACCGGATGCACTGATGTCAAATCTGCAGGCAACTCTAACTCATAAGCTACATTCCTAAAATGGCTCAAGATCTTCAAATAAACCAAGTCACCAACATCAAACTCAAGATCTCTTCTCCTCACATCTACATAAGATTTCTAACGACTTTGGGTTGTCTTCAGCCTCTCTCAAATTAACTAAATTTTCTCCATCGCCTCAAACACTGAATCTGGCCCTATCAAAGCAGCCTCACCTACTTCAAACCAACAATTAGGAGATGTAAATCTCCAACCATAGAGAGCCTCAAAAAGAGACATCTGAACACTAGAGTGATAGTTTTCATTATAGGAAAGTCAATCAAAGGTATAAGGTTATCCCAACTACCCTCGAAATCAATAACACAGGCCCTCAACATGTCTTCTAAGGTATGAATGGTCCTCTCTACCTGACCATCTATCTGGAGATGCAAAATCATACTGAGGTAAATTAAGGTACCAAGATCCTTCTGGAAAGACTTCCAAAAGTGAGAGGTAATTTAAGTACCTCTATCTGAAATAATAGACAATGGGACCCTATGCAATTTAGCCAACTCTCTAATATAAAGCCTAGCATAATCCTCAGCTGAGTCTGAAGTATGAACTAGCAAGAAATAGACTGACTTGTTCATTCTATCAATATAACCCGAATTAAACCATGATGATGACGCATACGAGGTAACCCATCACAAAATCCCTATTCACTACCTCCCACTTCCAAGTGGGGATGCTAAAATCCTAAAGAGTACTACTAGGCCTTTGATGCTAAATCTTAACCTACTGACAATTTTAACATTTAGCCACAAACTCTGCAATATCCTTCTTTTTGCAACTCCACCAATAGATTTCCCAAAAAATCACGATACATCTTAGTATCTCCTGGGTGGATGGACTATCGAAAACCATGCGTATCAGCTAATATTAGCTGTCTCAGACCATCAACACACAAAACACATAGTCTACCCTGACAACAAAGTACACCATCTACCCCTTAGGAGAAAGCCCCTACCTCCTGACCTCTAACTGTCTCCTTCAACTTGACCAAATTAGGATCCCTGTCTTCTTTTTCTTTCGCTTCACTAACCAATGAAGATTCTAAACCATTCTGAACCCATATACTACCTACAGTTGAATCAACCAACCAAACACCTAATCTTGCAATCTGATGATCCTAACGAAAAAAATTCTTCTTATCTCTCTCAACATGAGCAACACTACCCATATATAACCTACTAAGGGCATCCACCACTATATTGTCCTTTTCCAGATGATACAACACTCTTATATCATAATCTTTTAGCAACTCAAGACATCTTCTCTGGCGAAGATTCAGGTTTTTATGCATGAAAACATAATGTAAGCTCCTGTAATCCATGAACACATCAACATAAACCACATAAAGATAGTGCCTCCAAATCTTTAAGCCAACAATAACTGCCAACTCAAGATCATAGGTTGGATAATTCTTCTCATGGGGTTTAAGCTACCTAGAGGCATAGGCTATGACCTTACCTCTCTGCATTAACACACAACAAAGACCAACTCTGGAAGTATCACAATAAACTACAAATCCATCTAAACCATTTACAAAAGTCAAGCCTGGGAGGAAGTGAGTCGAGTCTTCAACTCCTTAAAAATCTTCTAGCATGAATCTGGCAACTAAAAATTGACCTTCTTCTAAGACATAGGGGAAGCAATAGAATAAAACCTTTCAACAAACCATCTGTAATAGCCAGCCAAACCCAAGAAACTCCTGATAAACAATGGAGAGATGAGTCTAGGCTAGTTTCTCACTTCTTTGGTCTTTAGAGGGTCAACTCGGATGCCATCACCACAAACTATATGACCAAGGAAAGCTACTGATCTCAACAAAAATTTGCTGTAACTGAACTTAGTGAATAAATGATGATCTCTAAGGGTCTGCAACACAACATCAGATGATTTTCATGATCATTCTCGTTATGGGAATAGACAAGGATGTCATCAATGAAGACTATGACAAACATTTCCAAGTACTACTTAAACACCATTTTCATCAAGTCCATGAAAGTTTCAAGGGAATTTTTTAGTCGAAAAGACATAACTAGGAATATGAAGTGACTATACCGAGTACTGAAGGCTGTCTTCAGAGCTGATGATAGTCGGATCTGAGGTCTTTCTTAGAGAAATAACTAGCACCCTGATGTTGGTCGAATAATTCATCAATTCTGGGGAGTGGATACTTAATCTTGATTGTGTCGTTAATCAACTGGCGGTAGTCGATGCATATTCTGAGAGAACCATCTTTTATACTCACAAAAAGGACTGGAACTCCCCATGGAGAAACACTAGGCCTAATGTAACCCTTATCTAAGAGATCTTTTAGTTGGTCCTTAAATTTCTTAAGCTTAGTTGGATCCATTCTATAGAGTGTAATAGATATAGGCTGGGTGTCTAGAAGGAGATCTATTTCGAAGTTGAATTCCCTCTCGGGCAAAACTCTGGGAAGATCTTCAGGGAACACATATGGAAATTCATTTACTACTGGAACTAACTCAAGACTCAGAGGTTTAGAACTAGAGTCCTTGACTCAGATGAGATGGTAAATACACTCCTTGGATATCATCTTTCTTGCTTCAAGATAAAAAAACAAACTGACAATTAGGTACTGAAGTACTACCCCTCTATACAATGACTAGTTCATCAGGAAATTAAAACTGAACGACTCTATTTATACAACTAACTAAGGCATAGCATGAATGGAGCCAATCCATGCTGAGAATGACATCAAAATAAATCATCTCTAACTCCACAAGATCAATTGTAGTGATTTTCTAAGATACCGTGATGAGGCAATTTCTGTATACCCATCTAGCTATAATAGATTTACCCACTAGGGTAGACACTGAGAAAAGCGCTTCTAATGTTGTGGGAATGACAAGAAATTTGATGGCTATATATGGAGTCACAAAAGAAAGTGAAGCTCTGGGGTCTAATAAAACATAATCATAAAGATAAAAGACCTGTAACGTACCCGTAACCACATCAAAATAGCTTTCCTGATCCTATCAAGTCTGGAAAGCATACAATATACTCTAGCATTGTCCAATGGTTGCACTGAAAGTGGCACCCTACTAAGTTGGGCGACCAGCTGGAGCTAAAAAATGATTGGACTGACCCTGTTGACCATCCCTCGAGAAATTCCTGACCCTGTGGCCTAGCTTGCCACATCTAAAACACACATCACTACCAGATCTACACCCACCTGGTGATTCATACCATACTTCATGCAGATCGGAATTGTACGACCATTGTTCACCCTATCCTGGGACTTAGAGCCTAGCGTTCTATCCCGACTGTCTTGACTAAACTTAGGCACTGGTGCACTAGATGAAGATAGAGCTGGGGATGGAATTTTTTTATGGAACTTAGAACAGTTATAGTCTTCTGACCTTGGCTGAGAAAAGTTGAAACTACCTATTCTGGCCCTCTAATTATCTCTCTCCTTCTCCTTACATTTATCCTACTCGATCTGCTGAGCATGAACTATGAGTCTAGATAGGACCCACTTATTAATAAACATGGTAGTCCTACACTCCTTGACCATACTATCAGATACACCAGACGTAAACTTATTCATCTTGGACCTAGAGTCAGCCACCATAGTTGGAGCATACCTCGCTAACTGAGTAAACTTGAGCGAGTAATCCTTCACGCTCATACTACCCTACTTCAAGTTAAGGAACTCCTTATCCTTAGGTTCCCTCAACTCTAGGGGAAAGAACCTGTCTAAGAAAGCTATCGTAAACTCCTCTGCTTCAAAAGGCCTTTCCTTAAAACCTCGGTCCTCCTTCTGTTGCTTAAACCAGTTGTGAGATACACTCTATAACTGATATGTAGCTATGTATACACTCTTACTTAAAGTGATTTCCATGATATCTGTCACTTTCTCCACTATGTCAAGAAACTCTTACGGATCTTATTCAGACTTGAACCCAAAAATCAATAGGGGGATCTATCCAAGTAAAATCCTGAATCCTAACTGTCGCTGTATTTGCCACTAGATTGGCTGGGGTAACAACCTACTGGTTGTTCTGAGCATCTACAGAATGGTCCAAGGTCATGAAAGTGGCCCTGAATTTTGTGTGAGAGACATTCTCATTCAGGGGATCTTCTTTAATAGGTGGTGGTGCAGGCTGATCCCTGTTCTTTCTTCTATTGCTACTTTTAGGAGGCATTTTCTATAACAAAATGAAGGATGAGTTAGAAAACTAATTCAATAGATCTCATGCCCTTTAGCACGGCATGAATACGGAAAGAAGGGAAATTTTCCTAAAATATCTCATAGCCTCTTGTCCATAAGTATGGCACGCTTCACACCCATGCACAAGACTCTACTCAATGCATCTTTCAGACATCCCTAGGATACTTTAAAACCTTAGGCTCTGATACCAAGTTTTTTCATAACCCGAGGCTACCCTCTAGTCGTGAAAATAGTGCTTATGGCCACAAGTGACCCTAAGCTAACCCATGAGCTAGTACCTACTATGAGCACTGTGCAAAATAAAAATAATACAACATGTATGGAAGGTAAGCTGATAAGATATTGTCAACTAAAATACCAATATATATATATATATATAAAGAAGGACACAAATATCCGACTGTGCCCCCACTCGCCTGAGATTGGGCACCTTGTGCCCAGAAATTATCACCTCCTTATAGACATTTATCACCCGATTGCTTTGAGTAAGGAGCTCTAGTAGTAGAGAAGTAACCAGAACTCACCCACTTCTTTTTCATCCATTTTCCGCCATCTCGACCACCCTATTTTTTAGCACCACCCTACTTAGAGAACCTGGTCCTCTTACCCTACCTTTCTCCAAATTCTACCTATTTTCTCTTTTCATCCTCCACCTACTGTATGTGGACAACCAACCTGGAAATATCCATATCCTTAATTTGCAAAGCAGTCTTTCTTTTAAGGATCAAATCCCGAGATAGCCCATAAGTGAACTTTCTCACCCTTGCTCTCATATTTGACACTAAGTTCGGAGAATACCTTGACAGCTGATGAAACTTTAAGGAATATTTATAGACAGACATTCTTCCCTACTTAAGATTAAGAAATTCCTCCATCTTCGCTTCCCTCAGCTCCTGAGGAAAGAAGCAATCTAAGAAGTCATAGAAAAGGCCTTCCACAACGACAACTCCTCCACATCTTCCCTATCCCTATCCCACTCCTCGTACCATTGGTACGTAATATCCTTGAGTTGATAAGCTATAAAATACACCCCTTTAAAGATTTTCTCAATTTCATCTAAGAAAGACTTAGGATCCTCCACCACCTTCACACCAGTAAAAGTTGGAGCATTTATTTTTATAAACTGGACAACCCTTATGGCACAGATAAAACACCAAATACATCCCGCTCAGCCTGAGCAGCAACCAACTAAGTAATAGTATGAATCGACTGACAAAATTTTGCATTAGTCACCATGCCTCCAATACCACTAATCAATATATATATGAATAATGAAAATAATATACATGAACAATATCTAACTTGAGTCCCCAAAATAGGAGAACTCATCTCCTGCTGGCTGGAAACTGCAACTGTCTGATCATGATGTATGGGCTATAGCTGGTACCTACATTATGAAATAATGAAGCCACACAAACATATATGTGGATCAGTACTTCAAGAATGTACTGAGTAAGCGGGAGTGAATGCAATAAGTAAAACTAATTTCGTACATAATCTTAAAACATGCATGACTAGGTGTAAGTAGACTCGCCAAGAGACTGAAATAGATTGAAAGCTGAAATATCTTAAAACATGAGTAACAAACATGATCTGATAAGTTGGTGAATCACTAAACTTAGTTTCTTAAAACTTTTCTATTATAATATAAGTAGAATCGACACTGGGATACGATAAAATGTGAAGTATGTGAACATTCAAAAACAAACATATATCTACTAGACTGATCTGATTAACTGAATAACTAATGCCTGGGTGATGAAATATTGAAATCTAAGAAAAGGGGTAACTAGCATATACATACTGAGTAACTGATATATGAATACAGACTACTGAACAACATAAGATAGTTGAGCACAAATGCATAAAAACTATAAAATCAGAGAATGCAAGACCATGTATAAAACCTGATTCTAATATAGTCTATAAATTGAAATACTGACATACTGAAAACTGAATAACTAGTAACTATATGCTATGGTCAAGGAAACCTGAAACTAAACTCAGTACTGAATACTGCTCTGATACTGTGGGAGATATCATCTAACTGACATGCCCCAATATGAGCTAATTGGGGTCCAACCGATGACCCCAGTTGGAAGGGTGTCAGTACTATGCTACGAGTACTAACATTGGCTATGTGGATCCATTAACTGATGTCCCAAAGGACTAGGGTGTCAAACCTAAACTGACGGGTGACCCATGAGAGAAATTCAAGCCTAAACTGATGGGTGACTCCTTATATCCTACGCTGGCTACATACTTTTGGAATACAGGGACTACTACTAATGACTCTGCCTGAATGGAGGGGAGGACGTCATCTCTTTATTCGCTCAGTGCTAAATCCTACTCCCAACTAACTGACTCGTAATACTGAACTAATCTAAGTTTAACTGATTATGATAACTGACTAAATTGATAATTCTCATAACATATCTGAAACCATTCTAAAGATATTTAGACTAAGTAAATAGCTAAGTTTTTGAGTATTCATAACCCCAAGACTCAATAGCAATAATAATAGAACCATACTACAACTTCGAAAACATGATAAGTAGTTATTGTTCAAAACCCAACAATCCAAGCATTTTATATAAAACTTGGAACTCATAGACTTAAACATGAGAATGGTTAAAACATGAGATAATAACATAATTTCAATACTAAAATCATGGGTTAAGGATGTGAGATGCAAAAATCTCCTTTCTAACGTGTCAAGAGTGAATTACAATAAAAACACTTGGGAATCATGAACTTGAACATGAGAATGTCTTAAACACGAGAGAATAGAATGATTACATAACTAAAATCATGAATTTTGGGTCTATCATGGAATTCACTTGATAAAGCATGGGAAAACTTAAATTCAGGACATGAGGAATTCAAAATTTTACATGGAATCACACATCGGCTGAATTGAATTAAAATACCATGAAAATATAAAATTAAATCTTTCTTGAGCATGTAAAATACCATAATGATAGAAAATTCATTCTTTAATTGGAAGAAAAAAGGTTTGGGGCTTCATGGGTGAAAGGGGACCCATGGATGAACTCCCGCATACCTTAAGAGATAGTTTCTTGAAAATTTTGAACTTGAAAGTTTGAAATTCTTGATTTCTTGAGAAAGGAGCTTGAATTTATTCTTGGGGAAAGGGGAGGGTTTTTACGTGAGTTGATTAGAAGAAGATGGGAAAATAATGCCCCTTTTTGAGTTGTAAATCGTGTTTGGATGGCTGGGGATGAGGGAAAAGAAATAAACTTCCCTTTGGCCTCTTTTTCCTGTGTAAATAAACCTCGTGGAGTGAACCCTAGAAAGGTGGAATGTACCTTGCATTACTATCCTATTGTGAGACCTTACTATTTTTCATGAAAATAGTCATAACTTTTTGCTCGGGTATCGAATTAAAGCGAAATTAATATCGTTTAAAGATAATTCAATTATATACAACTTAGTAGGTATTAAACTTAAAAATTTCACATATATCAAAAGTTATACACGTTCAAAGTATGACCTTGTAGAATCAAATACAAAGATTTAGCCGAATCAAAGGCTCTTAGCTCAACTTTGCTCTTAGTGATTCCCAAGAACATTTTTCACCTCAAAAGAATTATTAACACTAGGATAATAATCAAGACATATGTATTCAAATACAAATCATGGTATTATATTTTACACGCATAGGAAAAATGGTTCAACGTCTATCCCAAAAATGCGAGGTGTTATAGGTTCATACCAAAAGTACTTTGTTTTGGGTTTATGAATTTACAAGTGATTTACATATTGAAGTGAATTTTATCTCACATATTTATGATTTGACTTGAAGGTTTGTATCATGAATTGTGCCTCTTTATTGTGAATAGATATTGTTGAATGATTTCAAGATGATTGTTGAGAATGGAGCTTTATTGTGAAATTCTGAAAATTTAAGTACATATGCTTTAAACCTAAGTATGAGTTTTGAGATTTCAAGAAGACTATGATCTTAAGACTATTTTATAAGTTGTTTACCAAGATTTAAGAAAGAAATTGATCTTTTGATCCCAAGTTAAGACAAGGAATCCACATTGTTCATATAGTTTATGATTTAAAGAAAGAGAAGCACAATTGGTTTTCATTATAAACCCTTGTGCTATTTTAAGGTGGATTTCCTAAAAGTCTGAGCATATAAGAATGTGAGTAGTATATAGAACTGAGTTGGGTATGATTTCAAGGTCTCAGCCCCAGAAGTATGAGCCACCATAAGTTTAAGTCACATAGTGGGCTAAGTCAGTGATCACTTAAGATAAGGTTCTATTTCAATTGCAAGGGTAGAACAGCTCTCCCCAACGTGAGTAAGATGTTGGACTCCATGATAGTTCACATGGTTTATGTCGGTTAGAAGAAACTCCCTAAGATAGAATAAAAGAAAAACTTTTAGAACTAAGTGTTATGGCTCACAAAGTTTATCATTATGCTTTACTACTCATGTTTACTATTTTACAGCTTTGTTTTATTCAAGCCCAAGGTGAGACATGTACACTTAGAATGCATTATTTGAAAGTTTGTGAGTACATTGAGTTATTATTTTACTTATGCGTCCACTCCCATATGCTCAGTATATTCTAACAGTACTGATCCACATATACGTCTTTGTAAGACCCCACAAAATCCTAAGTTTGATTCAGTCCTATAAAAGCTAGTAAGAGGTCCCAGACTTAGAAAAATTTAACTAAGTGTTCATACTTAGATTTATTTTAGCCTACATAAGTTGGAAATCCTTTTTCACGAACCTTATGACCTTTAAATATTGATTTTTAGGTTAATTCATGATCAAGAATGTTAGTAGGTGTTCACGGTCAAGTTTTGGATTTTTCCAACATCATTTGAGGCACATTTAGAAGTCCAAACTAGTGGATCGATGCGATCTCGACGTGCCGTGTAGCCCATCGTGTCGATGAGTTTTTTTTTAGCACCCAATGCAAATTCTAATGAGCCAACACAGACTCAACGCGGGACGCCGGCCATAGAGTTGACCTCATCGACATGATGCGTCGGTCTGTGCATCGCTGGGCACATTTTTCAATAATTAAAATAGTATCCAGAGGGGTATTTGGGATATTTCCCCATTTAAAATTTGCCCCTAAAACATGAAATTCAGCCTTCACAAAGCAAATTACACTCTTTTCTATCAAATTCATTCAAGAACAAACCCTAGTGCTATCAACCCAAGATAAAATCCCAAGTATTGCCCCACAAATCTTCAAGAAGTTAGGCATTGAGGTATATCAAGTGTTCATCCAAGTGTTTTCTTCCACCCATGGAGTTCAAGAAACCTTTTTTTCTATAAGTTTATGAGTTTGATAGATTTCATGGTTGGGTTTGAATATGATCATGCTTTCCATGTTAATGGAGTTCATAATTCATGATTAGTGGAAAGAATTGTATGAAATTGTTTATTATATATGCTTGCATCATGAGAATTCATGTTAAAACCTTTGAATTATGAATTTGATATTTGAAAGTGTAATGCCCCCATGTTGTTTAGTATTGTGTGCATATACTATGCCCTCCAAGTGTTTGGTGGATTGTTTATGTGAGTTGAATAGTTAAGTCCCATTATATTAGCATGTATACAAGTTCATGTTATGCAAGTGTTTGTCAAAATACTTCAATGAATGAATGGTGATCAAGTAATTAGTTATCATGTGTCAAGATAATGCTATGTATTATAGTCTATGCTATCGCATCCTGGGGGTATTTAATACCTAAAAACCTAGTTATTTACCTAGAGCTATAGTAGCTATAGTATAGACACGGTAGTATCATGATCAGTAGTTTAGTTATCAGTTCAGAACCCAGTAGAGTTCAATCAGTTAACAGAATTTAGTAGTATTCCGCCAGGTAGTGGAATCCAGAAAACTCAGTTCAGTTCAGTCAGACAGTATGAATCAGTAACAGATTAGTCCAGCCTAGCACAACTTAGAATTCAGTCTAATATTTATTCAGTTGGGAGTAGGATTCAACATCGAGTGAACCCAAGGATGGGGACTTGCCTGCCAGTAGAGGGTATGATCCTTAGAAGTAGTCCTTGTGTTCCAGAACTACGTAGCAAGCCTAGGTTGAGACATCAACCTGCCAGTTGAGGGTTGATGAGGTGTCCTACCTTCCAGTTGAGGGTACCATCGTTCTTATTCTAAGAACCTTCCAGATGAGAGTGACTCAGCTTGTCTTTACCCGTGGCCCGGTACTGACACCCTTCCAACTGGGGTTATAGGTTGGACACCAATTCATTTAGAAAGGGGTATGTCAGTTAGATGATTACCTCCCACAATCTTAGTTTTATTCTTGAGAATCGAACTCAATTCAGTTGTACAGAAATCAGAACTGTTAGACACAGTCACTCAATTCAGTATAAAACTCAAAATAGTTTTACTGAATCAGGACTGTCCGATACAGTCATTCAGTTAACAGTAATACAGTATCAGTAAACTCAAATATCATGTATGTACTCTCATTCAGTTTTACTCATGTTATTCAGTAAGTATTGTTCATGCATATGAACCCCTGCATCTCAGCCTACCTAACTTAGCATACCAGTATATTCAATGTACTAATGTATACCTTTTTTTTTCGCTTTGATGTCTTATATCATAGGTTCATATGCACGAGCTATCGATCATACTTCACAACCCAATCCATCAGCAGCAGACTAGTGGTGAGTCCTTATTATTTGAGGATAGATTTATTATTCCAGTATTTCAGTACTCAGTTTATTTTAGTAGTCGGAGTTAGTTGGGGACTTGTCCTATCAACTCTTTTTTCAGACAGTAGAGGCTTTTTAGACTAGAGCATTTATAGATAGGTGTTTAGTTTTGGTATTGATGTACTGTACTCAGTATTTATTTTAGATTTGAACCTTATGGTAGATTTCTGCCTAATTTCTGCATAATTACAGTATTACTATTCAGTTATTATAGCAGGTACAAAACACGGGTTAGCTTGTGGTTCCTCGAGATTATGAGCACCGTGTAATTTTTGGGGTACAGACTCGAGGTGAGACAAACTTAGTATCAGAGCCTAAGGTTCAATAGAGTCCTAGTAAGTCTGAAAGCCACATCTACTAGAGTCTTGTTCATGGGAGTGTAGCGTGCCACACTTATGGACATGAGGCTATTAGATGTTTTAGAAAAGTTTCCCTTCTTTCAGTAATCATGTCGTGCGGGTGAGCACAAGCTCAAGTTAACCTCTCTATCTAATCCAAGTTTCTCTTTTATTTATAGAATATGCCTCCAAAGAGGACTTAGGGAAGAGGAACGGGAGATCAGCCAGCACCTCAGCCCATCTAGCCAGATCCCCTGGATGAACATGTCTCCTACACTGAATTCAGAGCAGCTGTCACCACCCTAGCTCATTCTTTGCCAACATAAAATGAATGCCCAGTAGTCATTCTGGCTAACCCAATAGCCAATACTGTTATCTAGGATTTGGGACTTTACCCAAATAAACCCTCTATCTTTACTGGGTCTAAGTTAAATGAGGTCCCTCAGGAATTTCTTGATCAGGTGCATAAAGTTACAAATATTATGGGGGTAACTGCTATTAAGAGTGCTGAGTTGGCCACATATCAGTTGCAGGATGTGTCTCACTCATGGTTTAAATAGTGGAAAGTATAAAGGGCCGTAGATATAGAGCCCATAGAGTGGGAGAAGTTTACCACTACTTTTCTGGATAGGTTCTTCCCATTAGAGTTGAGGGAGGCGAATGTTCTAGAATTTATTAATTTGAAGCAGGGAAACATGACAGTGAAATAGTATTCTCTCAAGTTTATTTAATTAGCTAGATATGCTCCTCATATGGTTGCAGATAGCACATCCAGGATGAGTAAGTTTGTGTCTGGGATTTCTAGCTGTGTAGTCAAGGAGTGTAGAATAGCAATACTGATTAAGGAGATAGACATATCTAGGATCATGGTCCACTCTTAGTAGATAGAGGAGGATAAGAATGGGGAGAAGAATAGGAAGAACAAGGGAGAGAGAATAGGCAGTTTTAACTTTGGTCAGCCTAGGTCAGAGGGTAGGAATCGTTCTCAATTCTGCCTGAAATATTTAGTTCTAGCTTCATCCTCATCCATTGCTCCAGTTCTCCAATTCTCTAGAGCCAAAATTCAAAGACGGAAATAGAGACAGAGCACCAGGCCCTAAGTCTCAGGGTAGTGTCAGCAGCACCTGAACCAATCCCCTTTGCTAAAAATATGGCAGAAACCACCAGGGTGTCTGCAGGGCTATTAGTGATGTGTGTTTTGGATGTGGTAAGCTAGGTCACAGAGTCAGAGATTGTCCCCAATCAGGTTCCTAGTGTTATCATAACCGTCCCTCAGCTCAGTCTGGTCACCCGAATCAGCAGGATGCCACTTCCAGTGCTACCAGTGGGCAATTCCCAAACAGACTCTATATCCTTCAGTATCGATAGGATCAGGAAAGTTCTCCTGATGTGGTCACTGGTACGTTACAAGTTTATCATTTACATGTTTATTTTTGCTAGATCCAGGAGCTTCTTTATCCTTTGTAACTCCATATATAGCTGTCGACTTCGTAGTCAGTCCCAAAATCCTAGTAGATCCTTTCTTAGTCTCTACTCCAGTAGGTAAATCCATCATAGCATGGCGAGTATACAAGAATTGTTCGGTTATGGTATCTCAGAGAGTCACTTCAGCAGACATAATAAAATTAGAGATGACATATTTTGATGTCATTCTTGGCATGGATTGGCTTCATTCATTATATGCCTTAATTTACTGCAAAAATAAAATCGTCCAGTTTCAATTTCCAAATGAGCCTGTCCTAGAGTGAAGGAGCAGTACTTCAGCACTTAGGGTTCATCTTGTATCCTACCTTAGGGAAAGGAAAATAAAATCTAAGGGATATGTCTACCATCTCATTCGAGTCCAAGACTCTAGTTTAGAAACCCCTAATCTTGAATCAGTGTCAGTAGCATGTGAATTGCTAGACATATTTCCCAAAGATCTTCCCAGAGTTCCTCCTGATATGGATGTTGACTTCGGAATAGACCTTTTTCTAGATACTCAGTCCATATCATTCCGCCATACATAATGGCTCCATCAGAACACAAAAAGGTAAAAGAACAGTTGAAAGACCTCCTAGATAAGGGATTCATCAAACCCAGTGTATCCCCGTGGGGTGAACCAATTCTATTCGTGCGTAAGAAAGACGGTTCTCTCAGGATATGTATAGAATGCCTTCAGCTAAATAAAGTCACGATCAAGAACAAGTATCCACTTCCCAAAATTGATGACTTGTTTGACCAACTTCAGGGTGTCAGTTACTTTTCTAAGATAGACCTCAAATTAGGCTATCATCAGCTCAGAGTCAGAAAATGTGACATTCTGAAAATAGCTTTCAGAACTCGGTATGTTCACTTTGAATTCTTAGTGATGTTATTTGGTCTTACTAATGCCCCAGAAGATTTTATGGACTTGATGAACCGTGTGTTAAGCAGTACTTGGATATGTTTATTATAGTCTTCATAGATGACATCTCTGTCTACTCCCGCAGTGAGTATAATCACACAGAACATTTTAGAATAGTATTATAGATTCTTAGAAATCATCAGTTATTCACCAAATTCAGTAAGTGCGAATTTTTGCTAAGGTCAGTAGCCTTCCTCAGCCATATCATTTTTGGTGATGGCATTAGAGTTGATCCCTAAAAGACAAAAGCAGTGAGAAACTGGACCAAGCCCATCTCTCCATTAGATATTAGAGTTTCTTGGGCTTAGCTAGCTATTACCGATGATTTGTTGAGGGATTTTTGTCTATTACATTCCCTATATCCAGATTGACTCAGAAGAAGGTCAAATTTTGGTGATCAAATTCTTGTGAGAAGAGTTTCTAGGATTTGAAGACTCGACTCACTATAGCCCATTTTTGACTTTACCAGAGGGTTTAGACGGCTTTGTTGTGTATTGTGATGCTTCTAGAGTTGGTTTGGGGTATGTTTTGATGCAAAGAGGTAAGGTCATAGACTATGCCTCTAGACAGCTTAAGCCTCATAAAAATAACTATCCAACTCATGATCTTGAGTTAGCAGCAGTAGTATTTACCTTAAAGATTTAGAGGCACTATTTGTATGGAGTGCATATTGATGTGTTCACTGACCATAAGAGACTGTAGTATGTATTCTCTCAGAAAGACCTAAATCTCCATTAGAGAAGGTGGTTAGAGTTGTTGAAAGACTATAACATGAGTGCTCTGTATCATCCGAGCAAGGCCAATGTAGTGGTTGATGCTCTTAGTAGGATGTCTATGGGTAGTATTCCTCACATGGATGATGGCAGAAAGAAGTTAGCTCAGGAAGTTCATCAGCTTGCCCGACTAGGTATTTGCTTAGTCGATTCAGCAGAAGGTAGTGTATGGGTACAGAATAGTTCAGAATCATCCTTGGTTTTCAAAGTGAAGGAAAACCAGGATAGAGATCCCAGTCTAGTTAAACTGAAAGAATCAGTTAGAGATCAAAAGATAGAGGTTTTCTCCTAAGGGGGAGATCGTGTTCTGCATTGTTAGGGTCTCCTATGTGTGCCAGGTGTAGATGACCTAAGACAGCAAATTCTTGTAGAAGCACATGGTGCGTGTTACTCTATTTATCTAGGGGCCACTAAGATGTACTATGGTTTGTGGGAGATTTATTGGTGGAGTGGGATAAAGAGAGCCATTGCAGAGTTTAGAGACAAGTGCTCAACATATCAACAAGTTAAGATCAAGCATCAGAGACCTAGTAGGGTTATGCAAGAGGTCAGTATCCTCACTTAGAAGTGGGAGGAGGTGAACATGTATTTTATGATGGGTTTGCCTCATACTTATCGTCAGCACGATTCAGTCTGGGTCATTTTAGATAGGATGAACAAATCAGCTAATTTCCAACTAGAACATACCTCTTTTCAACCGAGGACTATGCCAAACTCTATGTCAGAGATTTGTTCAGATTATACGGAGTTCTATTGTTTAGTATCTCAGATAGAGGTACCCAGTTCACCTCTCATTTCTAGAAGGCAGTTTAGAATGGTCTTGGTAACCAAGTTTACCTCAGTACAACCTTTCACCCTCAGATAGATGGTTAAGAAAAAAGGACTATTCAGACTTTAGAGGATATGCTGCGAGCGTGTCCGATAGACTTTACAGGTAGTTGGGAAGACCACTTGCCTTTGATTGAGTTCGCATATAACAACAACTATTATTCCATCATTTAGATGGCTCCATTTGAGGTGCTCTATGAGAGGAGATATAGGTCTCCCATTGGTTGGTTTAAAGTAGGAGAGGACACAGTGGTAGGGCCTGACTTGGTGTTTGACACCTTAGAGAAGGTTCAGTTGATCAGGAAAAGGCTTAAGACAGACATAGCCGATATAGATCATATGCAGATATATGGAGAAAGGATCTCGAGTTAGAGATTGGTGATTATATGTATTTTAAGATCTATCCTATGAAAAGAGTGAAGAGGTTTGGCAGGAAGGGAAAGATCAGTCCCCGATATGTCGGTCCTTATCAAATTCACAGTCATTTTGGAAAGGTAGCTTACGAGCTTGAGTTACCTTCAGATTTAGCTTCAGTCCATCCAGTGTTCCATGTCTCCTTGCTAAAGAAATGCATAGGTGACCCAGTAGTTTTAGTCCCGGTAGGGGGTATAGACATTCAGAACAGCCTCTCTTATGAGGAGATTTTAGTCAAAATCCTTGATTATCATATTTGAAGACTGAGGAACAAAGAGGTCCCTCTAGTCAAAGTTCTTTGGCGGAATAAGTCCTTTGAAGGAGCTACTTGGGAAGCAGAAGTAGATATGCAGACCAAGTATGCTCACCTCTTCTCTGCAAACTCAGACTCAGCCCAAGGTAAGAGTTTTCCCTTGAACTTACTAAATTCCATAATCAGATTTCCCTTATAGACTTGGTATCAGTTACCATTGCATTTTTCAGTTATGTATTTATGCATCAGATATGCATGTTCAATATGAGAAACTCAACTTATCAGCAATTCTAGTCATGTATTCATGAATTATGTTCAGCCATGTACTCATGCATCACATATGCATGTTCAGTGAAAACTTTTAGCATATCAGTAGTGTTAGTCATGAAATTATGTTATAGTTGTGCATGTCCCGTATCTAAATTCAGTCTATCATTATTCTCAACTTAGTCAGTCTCATTCAAGGATGAATGTTGCCAAAGGGGAGATATTGTAAGATATCGAAAAATCCTAAGTTTGATTCAGTCCTTTAAAATCTAGTAAGGGGTCCCAAACTTAGAAAAATCCAGCTAAGCGTTCATACTTAGAGTTATTTTAGCCTTCGTAAGTTAGCGATCCTTTTTTCATGACCTTTATGAACTTTTTATATCAAGTTTTAGATTAATTCACGATCAGGAATGTCAGTAGGTGTTCACGGTCAAGTTTTGGATTTTTCAGACTTCGTTTGAGGCACATTTGGAAGTCCAAACCAGTGGATCGATGTGATCTCAATGCGCCGCATCGCCCATCATGTTGATAAGTATTTTTTCCCAACTCCCAGTGTAAATTCTAGTAAGCTGATATGGACTCGATGGGGTGCGTCGGCCATAGCGTCGACCCTATTAATGCGATGCATCAGTTTGTGCATCGCTGGGCACATTTTTTAGTAATTAAAATAGTATCAGTGGGGTATTTGGGATATTTTCCCATTTAAAATTTGCCCTTAAAACATGAAATTCAGCCCTTACAAAACAAATTACACTCTTTTCTCTCAAAATCATTCAATAACAAACCCTAGGGCTATCAAACCAAGATTCAAATCCCAAGTATTGCACCACCAATCTTCAAGAATTCATCCATTGGGGAATGTCAAGTGTTCATCCAAGGGTTTCCTTCCACCCTTGAAGTTCAAGAAACCTTTTTTTACTACAAGTTCATAAGTTTGATGAATTTTCATGGTTGGGTTTGAATGTGATCATGTTTTCCATGTTAATGGAGTTCCTAATTCATGATTAGTTGCAAGATTTGTATGAAATTGTTTATCATATGTGTTTTCATCATGAGAATTCATGTTAAAACCTTTGAATTATGAATTTGGTCTTTGAAATTGTAATACCCCCATGTTGTTTAGTATTGTGTGCATATACTATGCCCTCCAAGTGTTTGGTGGATTGTTCATGTGAGTTGAATAGTTAAGTCCCATCATATTAGTATGTATACAAGTTCATGTTATGCAAGTTTTTGTCAAAATGCTTCAATGAATGAATGGTGATCAAGTAATTAGTTATCGTGCGTCAAGTTTGTGCTCTGTCTTTAGTCTATGCTATCGCATCCTAGGGGTATTTAATATCCAAAAACCTAGCTGTTTACCTAGAGCTATAGTAGCAATCGGTAGTATCATGATCAGTAGTTTATTAATCAGTTTAGAACCTAGTAGAGTTAAGTGAGTTGACAGAATTCAGTAGTATTCCATCAGTTAGCGGAATCTAGAGAACTGAGTTCAGTTCAGTCAGACGGTATGAATCAGTAACAAATCAGTCTAGCCTAGCACTATTTAGAATTCAGTCCAGTATCTATTCAGTTGGGAGTAGGATTCAGCACCAAGTGAATCCAAGAATGGGGACTCACCTGCCAATAGAGGGTGTGATCCTTAGAAGCAGTCATTGTGTTCCAGAACTACGTAGCCAGCGTAGGTTGAGACATCAACCTACCAATTGAGGTTTGATGAGCTGAGGGTACCACCATTCTTATTCAACCGGCTAGATGAGGGTGACTGAGCTTGTCTTTACTTAAGGCATGGTACTGACACCCTTCCAACTAGGGTTATAAGTTATACCCCAATTCATTTAGTAAGAGGCATATCGGTTAGATGAGTACCTCCTACAGTCTCAGTTTTAGTCTTCAGAATAGACCTCATTTCATTTGTACAGAAAGACTATCAAATACAGTCACTCAGTTCAGTACGGAACTCAAAATAGTTTAATAGAATCATGACTGTCACATATAGTCACTCAATTAACAGTAATATAGTATTAGTAAACTCAGATATCAGTAAACCAGTGATTCTGAATGCAGTATCCAGTGTTACCATGACCTTAGTTACAGTTTACGTATTACATGCATGTACACTCATTCAGTTATACTCATGTTACTCAGTCGTTATTGTTCATGCATATCAACCCATGCATCTCAGCCTACCTCACTAAGCATACCAGTACATTTAAATTACTGATGCATACCTTTCTTTTGTGCTATGATGTCTTATATCTTAGGTTCAGATGTACGAGCTACAATCATACTTAGCAGCCTGATCCATCACCAGCAGACTAGTGGTGAGTCCTCATTGTTCGAGGACAAATTTATTATTCAATATTTTAGTACATAGTTTATTTCAGTAATCAGAGTTAGTTGGGGACTTGTCCAATCAACTTTTTGTTCAGACAGTAGAGGCTTTTCAAACTAGAGTATTTATAGGCAGATGTTAAGTTTTGGTATTGATGTACCGTACTCAGTATTGATTTCAGATTTGAACCTTATGGCAGATTTTTGCCTAATTTTTGCATAATTATAGTATTACTATTCAGTTATTGTAGTAGGTACCAGTCACGGGTTAGCTTGTGGTCCATCAAAATTATGAGCACCGTACAGTGTTCGGGGTACATAATCGGGACGTTACAGTCTTTGTGCTATATTGTTTCATAATGTAGGTACCAGTTGTAGCCCACACATCATAATCATACAGTGTACAGCTTCCAGTCAGCAGATGATGAGTCCTTTTCATTCAAGGGCTTGAGTAAATCACAGTTCTAGTACCATCTTATTTTATTTATTCAGTTATATTGATTCGGGATAGCTGGGGGTCATGAACCTGCTACCTATAGTCAATTTTAGTAAAGGATTCATGGACAGTTAGTATAGTTGATGTATTAAATTTTGGTTTTCTTTTGTATAACCAGAGTTGTAATAGTTTTATACAGTTTTGTATTGAACCTACTTAGAGAAGACATATCTTTCACTTATTTCTTTTAGATTAATGTATTTTATTTAGTTGATCATGAGTTATGCTTGTATAAGGGTTAGCTTTGGATCACTTGTGGTCCTAAGCATCATGTGATTTCCAGGGGGTAGTCTCTGGGTGTTACAGTTGGGGGTTTATCCCATTAACTCCTCATGATGTTTAGAGGTTTTCAAACAGACAGTCAGTCAAATAGTTAGACAGTCATTCAGTTTTCATTATTATTAGTTGTTTCAGACAAACAATTTAGTTCCAGTACTTATTAGATATTCCAGTCATTTATATATATATATATATATATATATATATATATATACATATATATTGGTATTTTAGTTGACAGTATCTTATCAGCTTACGTTCTGCACATGTTGTATTATTATCATTTTACTCAGTGCTCATAGCTGGTACCAGCTCATGGGTTAGGTTGTGGTCACTTATGGTTGTAAGAACCATTGTCGTGACTAGGGGTATCCTCGGGTTGCGACAATAACACCGATATAGCACCATGCCCAGTCCTATAAAAGGTACCTAAATTGGGGCTTTTAATTTCAAAAAAGATTATTATAATGACCCTTCCGATCAATTTTTATATTTCCATTTATCTTCGCTATTAGGGGTTCTCCATAGTTGACATAATTCATTTGTGACTTACTGATATGGATGGTTCTATTATCGGGTCGTTCATTTGGTTTTTAGAACCAATTCCCTATTTTGAACTCTTCGCTGGTCCCAAATGGCCACCGGGAAAAAATTCAGTGAAATAATTTTGGATATAAATTGTGACTCTGCCAATAGTTTTGGAATATTAATTTAATGCTAGGTAGACATTTGTATTGGGTACCAATGCAGTTGAGCCCATTTCAACCTTTTGATCAGAAAGTGGGAAAATAAATATTTGTGTGGGACCTATATTTGTTCAAAACGGCCTCGAATGAAAATTTTGACTTTTCCATCATGTCTAGAACATCTATTTTATGTTAGGAGGGCCCTTGGTTCATGTTCCAAGGCTCCCGGAGTTATTTTGGGTAATTGAGCGGATTTTATAAAAACAAAACTATAGGCAAGGCCCCATATTTTGCAGAAATTATCTTGGATGAAAGTGTTGTTGATTTTAATGGATTTTAAAAGTGGTGTACACTCAAATTTTACTATTGGATCATGTTATTTTGGTTCTAAATGAGTTCCAAAGGTCAAAACAAGTTTGACTTTGTTGTCAGGGGGATATTGCATCTCTTCGTCGGGAGCTTAAGGTCGGGAATTTAGGCATTTTCCCTTCATCTTTGAGAGCCTAAAAGCCTAAATGGGTATGATAACTCAAAATTTAGTTGTGTGGGTAACTTAGGAGCTTGATTATCATCTATTATCGCGATTATCATCCGAATTAAGGTAAGATTCATCACTTTATTGATGAATTTCTTAGTTCTTAACCCAAAACCCCAAATTCACTTAGGGTTTGATTTTAGTACAAAATTAGCTTTGTTTGCACCCAGTTTCTTGATGGTTATGATTCTTTGATGATTTGTGAGTGTTGGGTTGTCCTCGAAAATTCATTTTCCATAAGTGGGACACACTTGGGGTTTTTTATTTTGTTTTTCTGCATGAAGCACAATAGTGCAATATGGGTATAGTTACACTTGTATGGATGATAAGATTATTTTTTTTATAGCATGATGAAATTTTGGGAATTTTGAAGTGAAGACAAGCATATGGTGAATGATGTAAGGTTTTGAGGTTCGGCTTTGAGGTAGGCTTCTACCTACACTTCTTCGAAGATGATGTGGGTTATATATGGCATATGTATATGAATGTTAGGCTTGATTATGAATAGAATAACTTCGTATTGATTGTTGATGTTTTAGGAAGTATATGATGGTTTTGGACCCGTTGGGTGGAATGTTTATGGCCCTTTTAGAACCCTATTGCCTTTTTCCTTGGTTAAGCTAATTTATCACATAGATATGATAGTATTCTAGGTTTGAGATATGGTTTATGTGTTGGAATCATGGTATAACGACCCGAGACTACCCCTTAGTCATCACACGGTTCGTGGAACCACAAGTGATCCCGCGTTAACCTATGAACTGGCATAATGTTAAGCAACTAAATTATAATAAAATAAATAACAAGTTCTGTTGTGCGGAAATATAATGATGGCATATTCTGAATAAATACATTACTAATAAAGTTTACAATATGATAAAACTGAAGTAAGAAATTGAAATTTAGATGACTGACTCTGAGTAGCATCTATGAAGCCTCTACTATACTGACTATAGATAGATGGTACATGCCTCCAACTACCACTAATCAATACATATGAAAATAAATTAACTGTACATGAACTAAAACTATCTGGAGTTCCCGAAATAAGAGAACTCATCACCTGGTGGTGGAAACTGCAACTGTCTGATCATAGTGTGCGGGATACAAATGGTACCTACATTATGAAACAATGTAGCTACACAGACGTATATATGGATCAGTACTTCTGGAATGTACTGAGTATTCAGGGGTGAATGCAATAAGTAAAGTGATTTCATACGTAATCTTAAAACATGCATGCTAAGTGTGCGTAGACTCACCAATAGGCTGGAATAAACTGGAAACTAAAATATCCTAAAACATAAGTGACAAAAATACTCTGATAAGATGATGAATCTCTACTCTTAGTTTATGTAAAACTATACTTTAAGGATATAAGTAGAACTGAAGCTGGGATATGATAAAACATGGCTACTGTATAAATACTAAGTCTGAAAATATGTGATGGAGACTGACATAACTCAAGGATATGAGTGTACAATCATACTAAGCACGGATTTATAAACATACAAAACCAAACATAGTCATCTACTAAACTTATCTGTTAATTGAATGACTGCTAGCTGAATACCGGTCATGTGAGACTGAACTATACTTAGTCTGAATAACTGGACTAAAACTGTGGAGTAATATACATATGAGTTGAGGACTATCTAAACAACGTGAGATAACTGAGCATGAATGCGTGGAAACTGTAATATCTAAGAATGCAAGACCAAACATATAACATGATTCTGAAATAGGCTATAAACTGAAATACTGAAATACTAATAACTGTATGTTATGGTTAAGCAAACCTGAAACTAAACTCTGAACTAAATACTGAGTTGAGACTGTAACTGAGACTGTGGGAGTTATCATCTAACTAACATACCCCGATTATAAATTGATTTGGGATCCAACCTGTAACCCCAGTTGGAAGGGTGTTAGCACCGTGACACGGGTTACTAACATTAGCTGGGTCAACCCTAATCTGGCAAGAAGACTCATAAGATATATATGGTTACCTCAACCCTAGTCTAATATAAAAATGATTTACCCTACGCTGGCTACATAGTTCTGTAACTTAGGGTCTGCTACTAAGGGTCAAACCCTCTACTGGCAGGAATTCCCCCATCCCTGGGTTCGCTCGGTGATGAATCCTACTCCCAACTGAATCGACACTGAACTGATCATTAGACTATACTAGTCTTGACTGAACTCACACTGATTAAGTTGACTGATCGGGTGCTACTGTTTGGGATACTACAAAATCATTCTATTTTGACTGGAGACTAGATAAACAGCTAAATTTTGGGTATTCATAACACCCAGGACTCGCTAGCAATAATAATAAGAATGCATGAGAGCATTTGAGAACATAATAAGTAAGCATTATTTAAATAAACCCATCACTTGGGCATTTCATCATACACATGGGGATTAATACTTTAACTTGGGGCAATTCACCAAACACATGGGGATCATGAACATGGACATAGAAATATCTTAAACATGAGAGCATAGTATGATTACATAACTAAAATCATGAATATTGAATTCACATGAAATTCGCTTGAAATAGGACATGAGCGTTTAATCATACATGTGAAGATCATATCTTGAACCTAAGAATGCCTTAAACATGGGTGAACAATAGAGTTACATGGAAATATTCATAACTTGGGGATTCATCTTGAAGTTGATTGAATATGATATGGGAATTTCGTCAAACATGTGGAAAGCATGAATTTAGGACATGGGAATGTTGCTAAAAATCATGAATTTAGGATCTATCATGGAATTCACTTGAATAAAGCATGGGAAACTCAAATTCATAGCATGAGGAATTCAAAATCTTGCATGAAATCAGACATGGGCAGAAATTAATTAAAATCTCCATGAAAACATGCAATTCAATCTTTCTTGAATATTTAAAATAACATAATGATCAAAAAATTCATTCTTTAATTGATATAAAAGGGTTTTGGGCTCCATGGGTGAAAGAGGACTCATGGATGAACTCTCACATACCTTAAATCTTTAATCTTGAATGAGAAACACAATCTCGAAAGCTTTCTTGAATTGGAAAACTTGAGTTCTTGCTTTTGTTAAAGAAAATTTGATGAAGTTCTTGATTCTCTTGAGGGGGCTAGTGTTTTCTTGGAGAGAAAAAAGATGAAAAACAATGTATCTAATGCTTTTGGGGGATAAAATTAAGTGTTATGGAAGAATTTAGGTGAGGGGAAGTGACCAATGTGACCCTAGGCCCTTTTGGAACTGAAATAGTGTGTGAAATAGTTCTGTAACGCATTGTCCATTGTGCCGTATTGCTAATCGCATCGACAACCGCCGTGTCGCGTCCCAATCGTGTCATCTTACTGCTTCTCACGAAAAATATCATAACTTTTCGCTCGGGTATCATATTAAGGAGAAATTGGTATCGTTGGAAAGCTAATTCAATTACCTACAATTTGATGGATATTGATATGCAAAATTCTGGGTATATAAAAAGTCATACACATTTAAAGTAGACTCTTGTAGAATCGAATACCAAACTTTGGACGAATCAAAGGCTCGAAGCTCAACTTTATTCTAAGTGATTCTTATGAACATTTTTCACCTTAAAAGCACATAAAACACGAGTATAAAGATAATTAAACTTATATTCACATGGTAATCACTTGGATTATAACTTATACACATAGAAACAACGGTTCAAATACTTGCTCAAAACTATGAGGTGTTAAACATGGTTAGTATGCTTAACCTTAGTTACGCTAGTCTAGTGATCTTAAAATCATAATTTGGGTAGTTTTGGCTTAAATGACCATGTTTCCAGGTGAATTTCATATCTTAGGATTGGTTATGGCTTCCTTGACATCTAAAAGCTGAGCTAGATGCCTTAGCCTAGTATGGGGCAGAGTTTGCCTAATTATGAAAATTAAGGATTAGAAGTCGGATATTGACCCTCCATAAGCTTTGATTTATCTAGTTCCATTGAAGACCTTAGACTCTTGTTAAATTCTTCGAGAATAGCCTTAGGAGCATGTTGGCTAACCGTGGTAAATAAGTTATGGTGATAGTATTTGAGGTGATGTATATGGATGTTGACTACATTATCGTTAATGTTATGTGTAGTTACAGATTATGCTATCAATTAAGTCCATGACTATGTTTCATTTAAATCATTGACTAGACTACTATTTTGGGCTTTGAATATGATATTACTAATGTTATACTTTGCCTAGTATCCAAGCTAGTGATTAGGCTAGAAAGACATCTTGTTGCTAATATTGTGAGTCATGATACTAAGGGCTCTAGAAGGAATATTTATTGACTACATGAAAATCTATGCTACTAACCATGTTGAATCCGATAATGCATTGTAATATTCATGTTATATGCATTGATATATCTATGGTTAAATTGTCCTTGATGACGAATGATCTGTTATGAAGATATGCTCTTCCTCACTTCTCTTTTACTTTAACCCTCATGGGGCTTGTTATTTACTTTAGCCTTCGCGGGTCTTGTCATTTACTTTAACCCTCGTGGGGCTTGTCATTTAGTTTAGCCCTAGTGGGTCTTGTCATTTACTTTAGCCCTCGTGAGGCTCGCACTTTACTTTACCCCTTGTGGGGATCGTCTTTTATTATTAAACCTAAGGTCGTGAGTACGATGTTGTTATTATTCTGAGCATATTATTGGGCCGAGGGTCGTGTTATGATATTGGTTGGATATCAAGAAAGTATTTATCTTTGTAAAGGATACAGTTAGATAATATGGATACATATATGTTTATGTTGCTTATGATTTCATTTACTGAACAATGGTGATGGCATGCATAGATTAGGTACATTCCTAATTATTATATCGGTATGGATGTGATCCTAGCTGAAATACAACATTAACACTATTGTTTCTAAATAAGGGTAAAAACCCACTTTTCATCATAACTATAGATTTCTTTACTATAATGTAACGCCCCGAATCTAGTACCCAGAATGCTACACGGTGCTCATGACCTCGAAGGACCATTAGATAACCCATGACTGATATTTGTAACTGAGACTGAATAATATAATGGAAATATGCAGAATGTAAGCTGTAAGGCCATAAGGTTCAAAACTGAACTAATACAGAATATAAAACAATGTCTGTAGTGGGGTATAACAATACCCAAAACTGAGATAAACTGTCTGAAACATACTGTAGTCTAAAAGCCTCTAGACTATCTAAAAACTGTGTAGTTGATGGAACATGTCCCCAACTAACTCTGAACTACTGAAAAAGATAAAGTAATAAAATAACCATGCTATCCTTGAATGATGAGGACTCACTGCTAGTCTGGTTGCTGAACGTCCAATCTACTAAGGATGCTCAGGAGTTGGTGCTTCTAAACCTATGGTATAAAATATCCTAGCGCAAATGCGTCAGTACATTGAATGTACTGATATACAAGTGAGGTAGGCTAAATACAATGGTGCATATGCATGAACAATACTAAATGACTGAATAATATGAACATAAGAATATATGCATGAATACGTAACTATAACAGAGATCGTGATAACACTGACTCATGAATTCTGATAACATAGATTTACTGATATCTGAGTTTGCTGATAACATGGATACTGAGTAATTGAGTTTACTGATATTGATATCTGAGTCACTGATAAGTGAGGAACTGATACTATATTACTGAATATTGGGGGACTGATAATATATTACTGACATGTGAATAACTATTTCTGATAGTTCTGATTATGAAGAACTGGTCTTATTGACTGTATCAGACAGTCCTGAAACTGAAAACTGATAAAATAAGTTCTGATAATTGATATAACTAATAACATAGTGACTGTATCTGACAGTCCTAAATCTGAAAAAAGTAGCTCAGTTCCGTACTGTATCTGAGTTGACTGTATCTAATAGTCCTGAATCTGAAGAACTATCTGAGTTCTTTAACTAAGACTGAGACTGAGACTAAAAATGAGACTGTGGGAGGTAATCATCTAACCGACATGCCTCGGAACTGACTAGTGGGGTCTAAACTGTAACCCCAGCTGGAAGGGTATCAGTATCGTGCCATGGGTAAAGACAAGCTATGAGGTAACCCTCTCTGATAGGAAGCTCTTCCGTCAACCCTCATGTAGGAATAACCCCAAACGAGATGTATTAGTAGCCCTACGCATAGGGTTATATCTCAACATATGTTGGCTACGTAGTTCTGAAATGCAAGGATTGCTTTTAAGGATCACACCCTCCTCTAAATAATAGGTAAGTCCCCATCCTTGGGTTCACTTGGTGCTGAATCCTACTCCCAATTGAATAGACACTGAACTTATTAACTAAACTAAACTGATACTAATGGTATTGTTTAGCAGAGTTAAACTGAGTTCGTTAAGTTTCATTGACTGACGAAATGCTACTGGGATCTGAGGACTGATTGAGAGTACTGAAGTTACTAAGATTTACTGGGAATACTGGGTTATTGAGATTACTGAACTATTGAGATTACTGAGATTTTTGGGTTTTCCTGAGTCATATGACTGACTAAATTCTATGGATCATGGCTTGACTGAGAGTATTGTGAAAACATTACACTGGTTCAGGCACACAACTAAATTATCGGGTACAAGTACCCCCAGGACTCGATAACATAAAAATGATAGGATATCACATTTGTTGAACACATGACCAATATCAACAATTCATAATACATTAATTTGGGGATTTCATGAAGCACATGGTTATCATAGTCTTATACATGAATGGAATTGCATATAAACATGTCATACTTTCATCAACCTAATCTGATGGACATTCCCTCCACCATTCATTATGCACACAATATCATGGAAGTCATTATTTGTCATAGGGTAAAGCATGCATTTATCACTTGGGCCACAATTAAGCTATAATGCATAATTTCTATTCTCTTAGGCATTTTATCAAACACCTAGGATGCATGACTTAGGTCATAGGAATAACCATCAAATTAATACAACAAAACTCCATATTTAAACTTAATTTCACAAGTTTCATACCACATACTAACATAGGTTCATGAACAACACGTAAAGATTCCAACTTGGGAATCATACAATCATAATCAACTGAACATAATCAACCCACAACAAAATATTCATAATACAAAATTTAAAACTTGATTCTCGGGCTTCATGGATGAAAGAAATCCATGAATGAACTCTTTGCATACCTTATTTCTTGATTCTATGAAGATTGATGGAGAGATTTTTGAATTTGAGTCTTGGATTTGAATCCCCAATTGAAAACCCTAGCTTTCTCTTGAGAGAAACTTTAGAGAAATAATATATTTAGGGTGAAATATGGATGAATCACGTGTTATTGGGTTTATATAGGGGTGGTAAAATGACCCTTTTAATCCTTAGACACATATTTAAATTTTGTGAAATTTTCTTGATTTGGACCCATGGCGCGACGTGGCGCTATCGCGCCATGTTTCTGGAAAGTGACAAATAGGAAATTGCACGGTGGCGTGACGCGGATCTATCGCATTGATACCCTATTTGTGACCTGGAAGTTTGGCGCGATGCGTCACTATCACGGAGCAACACTGGAAATTGACAATTGCTATTTAAGCTGGCTCTGCGACGCGCTGATGGCTCAGGTGATACACTATCTTACTAAAAGGGCTCTAACTTTTCACCCGAGTGTTGGATTTGGGCGAATTTGATATCGATGAAAAGATTATTGAATTTTCCACATGATAAAAAATTAAAATATTAAAAATACCACATGTATAAAAGTGTATTCATCTTTGAAATAAGTATTTAATATTTCTAGGATGATTTTAAGCTAGGTAGAAGTACGGGATATTACATATAATAATTTCCTATTAAATAGACTATTTATACATATAAAAGAGTTTAATTTTTTTTTAAAATATTTGACTAAGACAAATTTCTTTCCATGACTTGACACTATTATTTATTCTGATCATGAGATATTCTGACCCTTTCTATATTTTTATAATGATTTAGTCCCGACATCATTTCAGGCAACAAACTTATGGAATAACACTCTTTTAGCCATAACTTAAGTCTATGCACCTATTATTTATATCTATAAACATGTATTGATGGCTATGATGATATTGATATCCAGCTAGGTCATAGGATACTATTAGGATAATATTAATACCCGACAAGGCTGGAAGATACTGTGATAATGATATTGATACCCGATAAGGTTAGAGGATACTGTTATTATGATATTGATACCCGACAAGGACAGAGCATACTATGATATTGATATTGATACCCAACAAGGTCGGAGGATACTGTTATGATGATATTAATACACGATAAGTTCAGGGGATACTGTTATGATGATGTTGATACCCGAAAAAGCTGTAGGATATTATGATGATGATATATATACCCAGTTTGAGTCTGGAGAATGGTTGTGATATTTATTGTGTACCTTGCATTCATTCTTGCATATGTATCACCTATTACCAGTATACGTCTATGCTTATCAACGGGTATAGAATGGTTGCATAGATATGGGTAATGACTATGCCTTGTGTTGTTGTGTGCTGGTTGATCCTTTCGAGATGGGGGCGATGAGGGAAATGCATAGGATCTTTTAGGTATTTGGTTGTCCGAAATAGCTAGTTACTCGCATTATTATTGATATTGTTATTATCATTGTTGTGATTTTTATTGTGGCTAGTTTATAACAGATTAGATATTAATTCGGTATCAAGATTTAAGGTATGCTTACAGGCTCTTATATCTTATGATTTCATTATTATCCATGATATTTCATGTCTTGCCATGTGGATAAGAAACCCTGAGAATGATAGTATTAAATCCTGATAGGATTATGATGAGGCCTTAAAATAAAGATATAATGATCTAGGTTGTTCTTTGATATGAACTTGTATGTATGTATATATATATGTAATATATATATATACCTATATTTAGCTATGGTATTACCTCATATCCCTTTCTTCATTTATTCAGATTGTATATTTGTTCCTTGGCCTTGTATATTATTATATATTCTTCTTCCGCTCTTTGCTCATATATTGGCCATGTATATATAGTATAGTTTTGAGACTCCTAAGTATGGCTAGAATAAGATCGTGCACCCTTATTACTTACTAAACCTTGTTATGTTGGTCTATTAAATATAAACAGGATAGTTGTTCCTTATTATATCATTGGCTTGTCATATGATTTTTGGACTTTTAGTTGTAGTTTCTATTCTGTTTATATGTTATATATATCTTCTTTATCTTTGGAGCTCAGTTAAAGTTGTTTACTGAGTATCATTTATTTGGTACTTGTACTACACTTTTCCAGCCTATAGATCATAGTACGGGCTATCGTCATTGATGTGTACGTCATACCGAGTAGCCGTGGTTAGGTGATACAGAGTGAGCTCTTGTCATTTGAAGTATTACTTTTCTCCCTCTTATGTATAGACTAGCCTCTATATTATATTCGAAGATAAGTTATATCAGTGTAATTTATTTCATCTATTCTATTTTTGTAATCTTATTATATCAGAAGTTCTTGTGCTGATACCACCAGATTTTGGGATTTATTCATGTATTAGAACTTTTATTATATTTATTCCACATTCTTTCCTTATTCTATTTGGTAGTCCATTAATAGCCATTTCAGACTACGAGTTTGGCTTGCCTACAGGTGGACTTTAGTAGGCGCCATCATGACCTAAGAAATTGGATCGTGACAAATTGGTATCACATCCAGGTTTCACCAGTGTATTATTACAAGAGCTAATTATAAGTAGAGTCTGAATTGGTGCGGAGATATTCGTAACATATCTTTAGGAGTCTATAAGGATATTTTAGGAAATTTACTTCTTGACTTCTTATCATGTATATGCATTGCTATGAACCTCGAACACATCATTTGACTTTATTTTGTCCCTAATGAATGATGCAAGATGGTCGATAATATGGATAGGTGCAGACGATACTATAGCATACATTTCCAGAGTTTTAACACAGCGTCGGACTAGAGAGTCAGAGATGGATGTTGTAGATCTTCAACTTTATCCAAAGGATTTAGGGCTAATTTAGGCTCAAGTTGAGCTCGTGACTACTTCACCCTTTGAGGTTCAGCATTAGAAATCTGAGTTATGATGTAGATCTCTCTCAGCCATGGATGACATTTGACTCATTGGGAAGTGCTCAAACCAGAGTTGGGTCTATAGGTGTTCATCACAGTTCTTTACCAATTTTGAGTACGAGATTGGATTTCTTGAGTTGGCCAGACTTATTCCTATGTGATATCAGGACATTGGTGCATGGATTATTTGAGGATTGGCATTGTCACTCCTTTTGTCGTTGGATTACTTGATAGAAGCTGAGTCTTTTTTCATTCAGGTTTTTTATTATGAGAGGACCATAAAGAGCATATATTCAGACTTATGTAAATTGTAAAAATATATATGCCATTAGTTGAGTGCTATTGGTATTTTATCCAAGAGTGAGGATCCTTCCTATGGAGTTCGATTTCACTTGCAGCGTATAGGTAATAGTATTTCATACTATGAGTGGTTTTTTGATTAATCTTGATGATCATAGTGGGTAGAGTTCCCATCAGACCTTGTGGGGAGATTTTTGGTATGAGTCTTCAAGCTGTAGAGGCCATTGTGGATATTGAAGGGCAGTATCTCATAGTATTCTAGAGATTTTTCTCAATGTCATTTGGCCAGCCATTTATGCTCAGTTTGTGTCCCTACCAGGTTGATGATTCAGGAGTCGCTACAACCACAGAGAGATCGACTACTATTTATAAAGTGTCCCCGACATGGAATTTTTAGTCATTCAGCTTATTTAGATCAGTCTTGTGATGTTGTGGCAACTTCAGTTAGAGATAGTGCACTTGGCACCTTAGTTGATGATTTAGTCAGTCGGTTCGAGTTAGACCCATTCAGATTTACTTTCCCTATGCCTACCAGACGTGTAATTATGGATGTCACCACGATTGGTGTGCTTTTATTTCACGTATTTATCTTTTATTATGTGTATTAGGGTTTTTCATACTAATTGATTACTATATGCCTTGATGAGTTCATATTGATTATTATGTGCCTTGTTATTGTATTCATGATTATATGACTACTCCCGTGGTTTATTTCATTTAGTAGTAGATGGAGTAGATCTGTATTGATATTTTTTTCCTATGGGTGTAGCTTTTGGTTTAGAGTCCTAGTTACCTTGGCATATTGGCCTTATTGTGTCCCTTGAGTGGTACATGATATTGATGTTCATTTTGGTACCGCCTATTCATTATATTGATATTGATATTGTTGTTGCTATTGCTACCACTACTTGAGGTTATTGATAATTTGATATTATTACTTGACGTAATGATTCTTGCTGGGTAGTTGTATAGACTAGTGTTATCTATCTAGACTTTCATTTTCTTGAGATTTATATTTAGTGGCTTGAGTAGATATAGCTCGATTTGATGATTTCTTTCTGCTGTCGCACCGAGGTTGACTATGTTCCCTCTTGGTTATCTGTGTTAGATTGATTTGGGGATGTATTATGATATCAAAGGAAAGTTTATCTTCCATGGTTCTGTCTGGTTCTTAAGTTGGCAATTTAGCCATATTGCCTATTCTCGAGTTCAGGATTTTTAGACTTGCCTCCTGGGTTGCGAAGACTTTTGTTTTGACTATCCCTTCCGATATAACCTATTTGTGAGATTGATCAGTTTGAGGTACATTCTTTATTTGTGTTTATTTCATAATTTGATAGCAATTTTGATATTAATATTGAGATGTCATGAATTCATCTCTTGGATTTATTGGGTTCATTCCATTATGATGGTTTTCCCTTGTTATTAGTGTGGAGATTAGATACTTCTTTCTTGCCATGACATAGTTTTTTCTAGAAGAGATAGAGAGTTAGAGACATGTGGCCTTTTCTGTGATAACTTTTTGAGTTGGCAAATTGGAAGTTCTTTATCTCGAGTTATTGATTTTCTGGTGGAAAATTTGACTTTGACCTTGGTTTTGAGATTGGTATATTTCTTCTTTGGTGATGTGATTCTTCGGTGGATTTGGGGAATCTCCATTTCAGAGTTTGTACGACTTAATGAGGATTGGTAAAGTGTTTCTCCTTGATGATATGTGCCTATGGATACTGTTGCCAAGATGAAGTGTTAGATTTATTAGGTGTCGGCTAAAGTTGCATTTCTCTGAGTTGCTAGAGTTTTTCCATTACTAGTGTGGTTTACACCATTGGAGAGTTTTTGAGTATATATTGATAGTTCATGCCCTCCAGCGGATTAAAGTGGGTTATTTGCATTTACAGCCAGGGATTCATCCTTTTGTATGATTTCTATTTTGTGGCTATAGTTCTTACCCTCTAGCTGATATAGAGTTGTTTCTTACATTTTCAATCAAAGGTTATCCCTATGGATATTTTTGTTTGTCTAATATGTCTCAACTGTGGCTTGGTATGATTTATCTTAGATATGTCAGATTTGGATAATAAAGTCGATTTGAATGGTTGGTAATGATATAGTCTTATTAGTTTAGTTTTGACTTGATGTCTTGGAATGGCGATTTGGAAGTTGTGATAAACTTAGATTATGAATGCCTATCGTCTTCAGGTTTGGCTTGGGTAGTTGAAATCGAGCGATTCAGCATCGGTATTGAGATTTTAGCTTGGTCTTGTAGAGCTTGCATATAGCTTTCATTTGGGACTTGTCTCAATTTATATTTTATTTATAGACTGCTTTAGCCTACTCTGTGGTTTCCTATTAGATCTTCTCGACTTTGGATGGATTATAGTTGATAAGTCTTCAGATGATAGCCCACAGACCTGGTATTGGTTTTTTAGCTTTGACCTCGAGTTTCAGTTCTCTTTGGAAATTTTGGATGATATACTCAGTGGGAGTACTATACTCGAGTTGGATTAAGCATGGATTTATTCTCGTTGGATGAGACATCCTGGAGCGGAATGTTCAGTGATGTGTAGTTATGCCTTGATCCTTTGGGATTTCAGTTTGATTTTCATCCGTACTGGTTGCAATATTGGCATAGATTGCATTCCTTGATTATGTCTATTTGTGTGCCCAGATAGCGCCTTATGAGCTTAGTCTTCATGGTTTCCATATGGGATTTTAGCGGATTAGCTTCAGTCCTTTGAGTTCTCTATGATAAGATTACACGTAAGAGACTCAGGTGATTTTCCTCCTGGTTTGGACAAGATAGCAGGTGTAAGATGGTAAAGGAAGGTTATATTTGGATTTGAAGTTGGTGGTATAACTCATGTCTTGGGATTGTTTTTGGCTTGGATAATACTTTGTTGGATTATGCTTGTATCGAAATGATATAGTATGTTGTGGTTAAGTTTGTGTGCATCATCCTATTTGGTTAAGTTGGAGGTTGGTTAGTGGTTGAAATCAAGTTTTGATTGTTTCGAAATGAAGTGAGAGTGCTGGTTGAAAAAGGGATACCTATGGCAAAATTCCTTTGAAGCATTTTCTTTTCATTGAGGTAATCTAAGAAGTAATTCTTGGATCATACGGGTCCAGTACCTCATCTTTTCAAGATTTTGAGATTTTTTCTATCCGTTGACTTTCAGGGACGAAGGTCCTTTTAGTAGTGGATATTGTAATGATACTTTCAGTCATATTTCAAATTTTTTCTTATATTCACTACTAAGGATTCTCCATAGCTTCCATAAGTCATTTATTACTTGCTGGAATCGATGGTTCGATTATCGAGCAGTTCATTTGATTTTTAGAACCAATTCCCAATTTTGAAGTCTTTATTGGTCCCAAATGGACACTGGGCAAAAACTTCAGTGAAATGATTAGATGCAAATTTCGACTGTACCAACAGATCTAAAATATCTATTTTAGCCAAGGTATACTTTTGGTTCGGGTCTTAATGCACCCGAAATCATTTCGACTTATTGAACGGAAAGTAAGAAAGTTTGAAATATGGGTATGGGATCCACATTTGGTCGAAACAACCTCAGATAAAAAATCTAACATTGTCATCACATTCGGAACATCGATTTTAGGCAAGGGAGACCCTTGGTTCAGGTCCTAAGGCTCCCAGACTTATTTTGGGCTATTGAGCAAATTTTATAAAAAGTAAAACTATAGAAGTGGGCATCTATTTTTGCAAAAATGATCTTCGATGAAATTTTTAATAATTCCAATGGATTTGAAATGTGGTGTACACTTAAATTTCACTATTGGATCATGTTATTTGGATTCTGAATGAGTTTCGAAGGTTAAAAATAAGTTTTTGACTTTGATTTCAAGGGGATACTGCATCTCTTCGCCGGGGTGGGTCTATAAATAGACCCCAAGGTCTCAAATTTGAGTATTTTTCCTTCATCTTTGAGAGCCTAAACCCCTAAATAGGTATAATAACTCAAAATTGAGTTGTATTAGTGACTTTGGAGCTTCATTACCATCTATTATCGCGATTATCATTTGAATTAAGGTAAGATTTCATCACTTCATTGATGAATTTCTTCGTTCTTGACCAAAAATTCAAAATTCACTTAGGGATTGATTTTAGCCCAAAATTAGCTTTGTTTGCATCCATTTCTTGAGGGTTATGATTCCTTGATGACGTGTGAGTATTGGATTCGCCTCGGAAATGTATTTTCCGTAAGTGGGATCCACTTGGGGTTTTTGGTGTCGTTTTTAGACTCTAAGCACAATAGTACAATATGGGTATCATTAGCCTCGTATTGATGAGTAGATTATGTTTTGATAGCATGATTGCATTTTTGGGATTGTGAAGTGTAAGACCCCACAAAATCTTACATTGATAATTAGCTCTTTTAGATCCTAAAAGCTCTTTGGAAGGTCCAACACTTAGAATATTTTAGCTAGGTGTTCAATATTTAGTCTCATTTTAAGAATTCGAACTTCGGGGATTTATTTGATGACCTTCCTGACCTCCGTTTTCTAATTTTGAAGTTGCGTTGCAATGGGGCAAGTCAATAGTACATTCCGAATGAGTTTCAAAATTTTCGGAATCAGTTTAGGGAACGTTTGGATTTCGAACTAGAAGCTAAAGGCTATAAGAGGGCGTCGCCCAGTTTATAGCCTTGGCCCCCTCCCTTAATAGCAAGGCGCCGCCCAACTGCAAAAGGCTCTGGGAAAGGCACCGCCTTGCTATAGCCTTTATGCCAAGTTTTTCAGCATTCCACCTCTGTGCTTTGAGAGGTAATTTGGTCATTTTCCCACCCCTATATATATCAAAAACAAGGGAGTAAGGCTCAAAAACACCAAATTATACTCTTTTTTCTCAATTTCTCTCAAGAAAAAAAGCAAGTGTTTCAACTTGAAGACCCAAGTACAAGAGATTTCACCGTAGATCTTTAAGGAACTTTCTACCAAGGTATGGATGGTGTTCATTCATGGATCCCTTTCATCCATGAAGCCCAAGAATCCTCTTTTAAATGTTATATCATGATATTTATGTGGTGAATTGATTATATTCATATTGTTATGGATGTATGTCTACCAAGATTGAATCTTTATCATGCTTTCATGAAACCATGTTAGTATAGGGGTGAAATTCATGCAATAGAGTTAAATGGTGGCATCATATTGTATTTAATTAATGATTATACCTATGCCCTAAACAATGCATACAAGGTGTTCGATGAAATGCCTAGTATAGTAAAAATCATGAATAATGACTCAATTGTGATTTATATGATAAATGCATGCCATTTACTCATGTTCAACATGACTCCTCTATAATTGATTACGCATTTTGCTTGCTTGATAAAGTGTTCATGTTATTAGAAGTATGTAATTAAGCCATGATTATTTTCTCCTTTGTCCATGTATAAGATTATGACAATTAAGTGCTTCATGAAATCCCCAACTTATGATATTATGTATTGTTGATGTGAGTCATGTATTCAAGAAATTCATGATTTGTCAGTTTCCTTCTATCAAGTCCTGGGGGTACTTGTACCCAAAAATTTAGCTATATGCCAAGAGACATGTCATGTTTTCACGATACTCTTAGTCAAGCCATGATCCTTAGACTTCAGACAGTCTTATCACTCAGGAAATTTCAATAATTTCATGAACTAAGACAGTTGTCCAGTGTCAGTAGTATTCAGTCAGTCAACGGTATTCAATAACTCAGTCCATGTTTAAATCAGTTAATCATGTTCAGTGTCTACTCAGATGGGAGTAGAATTCATCACCGAGTGAACCCAAGGATGGGAACTCACCTGCTAATTGAGGGTATGATTCTTAGAAGCAAACCTTGCATTCTAGAATTACGTAGCCAACGTAGGTTGAGACATCATACCTACTAGTTGAGGGTAGATGAGGTGTCTTAACCTGCTAGTTGAGGTTTCCCACCATTCTCATTAGAGTAACCTGCTAGTTGAGGGTCACTCACATGTTGTCCTTGCTAATGGAGCAGTATTGACACCCTTCCAATTAGGGCACAAATTAGACCCCAAATTCAGCTATAATGCATTATTCGAGGCATGTCGGTTAGATAACTACTTCCCACAGTATCATATCAGTCTTAGTAAAAGAACTCAGATAGTTCTTCAGAATTCAGGACTGTCAGATACAGTCAACTCAGATACAGTACGCAACTCATCTAGTTCCATTAGATTCAGGACTATCAGATACAGTCACTCATGTTATCAGTTATATTAGTCATCAGAACTCAGTTACCAGTCATATTAGTTATCAGTAAATTTATGTACCACGATCTCAGATATAGTTACTATGTATTCATGCATGTTTTCTCACGTTCATATTAGTCAGTTTGCCAGTATAGTTCATGCATATTAACCCCATGCATTCATCCTACCTCACTTGCATACCAGTACATTAAAAGTACTGACGCATTTGCGCTATAGTGTCTTATACCATAGGTTCAGAGACACAAGCTCCAGAGCATCAGTAGATTCCAGATATTAGTAGTCAGTCAGTAGTGAGTCCTCATCCTCCGAGGACGATATGATTTGTTATTTCATTATTATAGTACTTAGTTATTTCAGTCGTCGGAGTTAGTTTGGGATATGTCCCATCAACTCCTTATCCAGACAGTTATGTTTTAGAGGCTTTTCAGATTATTATGTTCAGACAGTTATTTCAGTTGTTGTGGGTATTTCATACCCTACCAGATGTTATGTTTTTATCAGGTTTGAACCTTATGTCCTGTCAGCCTTTATTTCCATATTATATATAGTATGTTATGTAGTGTACAGGTACAGATATCAGTCATGGGTTAGCTTGTGGTCCTTCGGGCTCATTAGCACCGTGTAGCATTCCGGGTACCAGATTTGGGGTGTTACAAACTTGGTATCAGAGCCTAAGTTCAATAGAGTCCTAGGAAGTTTGAAAGCCGTATCTACTAGAGTCTTGTACAACGGTGTGTTGCACGCCACATTTATGTGCAGGAGGCTATAAGGTGTTTTAGGAACAGTTTCCCTTCTTTCAGTATTTATGTCGTGCCAGTGAGTATAATCTCAAGTCAATCTCTCATTCTTATCCATTTCTTCTCTTTATTTCAGAACATACCTCCAAAGAGAAGAACCCAGCCTATCCAAGAAGATCCCTTGGAGGAACATGTTTCTCATACAGAGTTCAGAGTTGCATTCACTACTCTTTCTCAGTTAGTTTCTGCTTAGAGTGAAAGACTAGCTGTCATTTCGGCCAACCCAGTGGCCAATTTAGCTACAACCAGGATTCAGGACTTCACTCGAATGAGCCATCCATCCTTTTTCGGGTCTAAGAGAGATGAAGACCCTCAAGAATTCCTAGATCAGGTGGAAAAGGTTACATAACTAATGGGGGTTACTTCTAGTGAGAGTGCCGAGCTAGCTGCATATCAATTGCAGGATATGGCTCACACTTGGTTCAAGCAATGGAAGTCAGAAAGATCAATTGATGCAGGGTCAGTTGAGTGGGAGGAGTTTGCCTCTACTTTTCTTGAAAGATTCTTTCCCCTAGAGCTGAGGGAAGCTACGGTGTTAGAGTTTATCAATCTCAGGCAGGGCAATATGACGGTGAAAGAGTATTCCCTTAAGCTTACTCAACTAACTAGATATGTTCCTCACGTGGTTGCAGATAGTAGGGCTAAGATGAGTAAGTTTATTTATGGGGTGAATGATAGTGTGGTGAATGAGTGTAGGTATACAATGCTGAATAGTGACACAAACATAGCCAGGCTTATGACTCATGCTCAGCAGATAGAGAAGCAAAAGATTAAGATGAGGGAGAAGTAGACTAAAAGAGCAAGGATAGGTAGTTTTAACTTTGCTCAGCCTAAATCAAAAGGAGGAAACCATTCTCAGTTTCATCCTAAGTCATCAGTTCCACCTCCTTCGTCAGCCTGTTCTCCAGTGCCTACATTCAGAGAAGGCAACAGAGATAAAGCACCAGGATCTAAGTCTCAGGGCAGTGTTAGCAGTGCCTGCACCTATCCCCTATGTCAAACTTATGGCAAGAACCACCAGGGTACTTGCAGGGCTGGAAGTGATACCTATTTTGGGTGTGGCAAGCCAGGCCATGGAGTTAGAGATTGTCCACAGTCAGGTCTGCAAGGTCAGCAGAACTGTTCCTCAACTCAGTCAGATCGCCAGAATCAATAGGTACCACCTCCAGTGCTACCAGTGGGCAGTGCCCAAATAGTCTTTATGCTCTCCAGTCCCGGCAAGATTAGGAAAATTCTCCTGATGTGGTTACTGGTAGGTTACAAATCTTTCATGTGCATGTTTAGCTTTGCTAGATCCAGGTGCTTCCTTGTATTTTGTTACTCCCTATATAGTAGGTGATTTCAAAATCAGTCCCAAAATTCTAGCAGATCCCTTTTCAGTTTCTACCCCAGTGGGTAAAACCATCAGAGCCCAGCGGGTATACAGGAACTTCCCAGTTATGATATTTCAGAAAGTTACTTTAGTAGACTTAGTCAAATTAGAGATAACTGATTTTGATTTCATTCTCGGTATGGATTGGCTTCATTCCTGCTATGCCATAGTCGACTGCAGAAATAGAATAGTCCAGTTCCAGTTCCCGAATGAACCCATCCTAGAGTGGAAGGGTAGCGCATTTGCTTTCAGTGGTCAGCTTGTTTCCTACCTTCGGGCAAGGAAAGTAATATCTAAAGGATGTGTCTATCATCTTGTTCGAGTTAAGGACACTAGTTCTGAAACTCCCAGTCTTGACTCAGTCCCAATCGTAAATTAATATTCAGATATCTTTCCCGAAGATCTTCCAGGAATTCCTCCCGAAAGGGAAATAGACTTCGGTATTGATCTTCTTCTAGATACTCAGCTTATATCTATTCCTCCATATAGAATGGCACCTGCAGAACTTAGAGAATTAAAAGAACAGTTGAAGGATCTCTTAGATAAGGGATTCATTAGTCCCAGTGTTTCCCTGTGGGGTACACCAGTCTTATTCGTGCGTAAAAAAGATTGTTCTCTCAGAATTTGCATTGATTACGGTCATCTCAATAAAGTCATGGTCAAGAACAAGTATCCATTTCCTAGAATCAATGATTTGTTTGATCAACTTCAGGGTGCTAGATATTTCTCCAAGATAAACCTAAGATCCGTCTATCATCAGCTCAGAGTCAGAGAATGTGACATTCTGAAGATAGCTTTCTGTACTCGGTATGGTCATTTCGAGTTCCTAGTCATGTCCTTTGGTCTCACCAATGCCCCACCAAATTTCATGGACTTGATGAACCGAGTGTTCAAGCAGAACTTGGACATGTTCTTCATAGTCTCCATAGATGATATTTTGGTCTATTCCCACAGTGAGCGTGATCATGCAGACCATTTCAAAATTGTACTTCAGACTCTCAGAGATCATCAGTTATTCGACAAATTCAGTAAGTGCGAATTTTGGATAAGGTCAATAGCATTCCTTGGTCATATCATTTTCGGTGATGGAATTAGAGTAGATCCTTAAAAGATTGAAGCGGTAAGAAACTAGACCAGACCTGTATCTCCATCAGACATCTGGAGTTTCTTGGGTTTGGCTGGCTATTACAGATAGTTTGTAGAGAGATTTTCATCTATTGCATCCCCTATGTCCAGATTGACTCAGAAGAAAGTCAAGTTTCAGTGGTTAGATCCTTGTGAGAAGATTTTTCTGGAGTTGAAGACTCGACTCACCTCAGCTCCATTCTTAGCTCTTCCTGATGGTTCATATGGTTTCTTAGTGTATTGTATTGTGTCAAGAGTAGGTTTGGGTTGTGTCCTCATGAAGCATTGTAAGGTCATAGCATACGCCTCCAGACAGCTTAAGCCCTATGAGAACAATTATCCTACTCATGATCTTGAGTTAGCAACCATAGTATTTTCCTTGAAGATTTGGAGGCATTACTTATATGGTATTTATATAGATGTGTTCACAGACCATATAAGCCTTTATTATGTCTTTTCTCAGAAAGATCTCAATCTTTGTCAGAGAAGGTAGTTAGAGCTCTTGAAAGATTATAACATGAGTGTCCTTTATCATCCGAGCAAGGCCAAAGTTGTGGCCGACGCTCTCAGTAGTCTTTCTATGGATAGTGTTGCTCATGTAGAGGACAGTAAGAAGAAGTTAGCTTAGGAAATCCATCAGCTTGCAATACTAGGCGTTCGCTTAGTCGATATAGATAAGGGTGATATATGGGTTCAGAATAGAACAGAATCATATCTAGTTTCTGAGGTAAAATAAAAGCAAGATAGAGATCCCAGACTTTTTAAGTTGAATGAGTCAATCAAAGATCAGAAAGTAGAGGTTTTCTCCCAAGGGGGAGATGGTGTTCTGTGTTGTCAGGGTCGTCTATGTGTTCCATCTGTAGATGACTTAAGGCAGCGAATTCTTGTAGAAGTACATAGTGCGCGCTATTCTATTCATCCAGGGGTGACAAAGATGTACTGTAACTTACGGGAAATCTATTGGTGGAGTGAGATGAAGAGAGATATTGTAGAGTTTGTGGCTAAGTGGTCTACATGTCAGCAGGTTAAGATAGAGCATCAAAAGCCTAGTGGGTCTATGCAGGAGTTCAGTATTCCTTCTTGGAAGTGGGAAGTTGTGAACATAGAATTCGTGATGGTTTTACCTCGTACCCGTCATTATTATGATTCAGTTTGGGTCATTGTAGACAGGATGACCAAATCAACTTATTTCCTTCCAGTCCATACCTCTTACTCAGCCGAGGATTATGCCAAACTCTACATCAGGGAGTTGGTCATATTTCACGGTGTTCCGTTATATATTATCTCAGACAGAGGTACCCAGTTCACCTCTCATTTCCGGAAAGCATTCAAAAAGGTCTTGGTATCTAAGTTCATCTCAGTACAACCTTTTATCCTCAGACAGATGGTCAAGAAGAAAGGACCAATTAGACTTTAGAAGATATGCTAAGGGTGTAAGCAATTGATTTTAAGGTTAGTTGGGATGACCAATTGCCTTTGATTGAGTTTGCATACAACAACAGTTATCATTCCAGTATTAAGATGGCTCCATTCGAAGCTCTCTATGGTAGGAGATGTAGATCTCCAATCGGTTGGTTCGAAGTTAGTGAGGCCTCAATTATAGGTACTGACTTAGTATTCGATGCCTTAGAAAAATTCCGGTTGATCAGAGAAAGAATTTGGGCTGCTCAGAGCCGACAGAAGTCTTATGCATATGTTTGTAAAAAGGATCTTAAGTTTGAGATTGGTGACTATATCTATCTAAATATCTCTCCCATGGAGGGAGTGAAGAGGTTCGGTAAGAAAGGAAAGCTCAGTCCTCGATATGTCGGTCCCTTCAAAATTCTCAGTTGTTTCAGCAAGGTAGCTTATGAACTCGAGTTCCCTTCAGATCTAGCCTCCGTTCATCCAGTCTTCCATGTCTCTTTGCTCAAGAAGTGCATAGGTGACCCAGCAGTTGTTCATGCTCAGTATTCACGTCAGTTGTCTTTTCTCCCCTCTCAGTCAATCTCATTCGAGGATGAATGTTCCCAAGAGGGAGATATTGTAAGACCCCGTAAAATCGTACGTTGATAATCAGCTCTTTTAGCTCTTAAAATCTCTTTAGAAGGTCCAACACTTAGAATATTTTAGCTAAGTGTTCAACACAGTCTTATTTTAAGACTTCAAACTTTGGGGATTTATTTGATGATCTTCCTAACCTCCGTTTTCCAATTTTCAAAATGCGTTGCGATGGGGCAAGTCAATAGTACATTCTGGGTGAGTTTTGGAATTTTTGGAATCTGTTTAGGGCACGTTTGGATTTCAAACCAGTATCTAAAGGCTGTAAGAGGGCGCCACCCAGCATATAGCCTTGGCCTCCTCCCTCAATATCAAGGTGGCACCCAGCTATAAAAGGCTCGAGGAAAGGCACCTCCTTGAGATAACCTTTGTACCCAGTTTTTCAGCATTCCATCTCAGTTCTTTTAGGGATAATTTGGTCATTTTCACACCCCTATATATATCAAAAACACAAGATTAAGGCTAAAAACATCAATTTATACTCTCTTTTCTCAATTTCTCTCAAGAACAATAGCAAGGATTTCAACTTGAAGACCCAATTCTAAGTGATTTCACCGTAGATCTTTAAGGAACTTTCTACCAAGGTATGCATGGTGTTCATTCTTGGATCCCTTTCATCCATGAAGCCCAAGAATCCCCTTTTAAATGTTATATCGTGATATTTATGTGGTGAATTGATTATATTCATATTTTTATGGTTGTATGTCTACCAAGATTGAATCTTTATCATGCTTTCATGAAGCCATGTTAGTATAGGGTTGAAATTCATGCAATAGAGTTAAATGGTGAAATAATATTGTATTAAATTGATGATTATACCTATGCTCAAAATAGTACATGCAAGGTGTTCGATGAAATGCCTAGTATAGTAGAAATCATGAATAATGAATCAATTGTGCTTTATATGATAAATGCATGCCATTTACTCATCTTCAATATGACTCCTCTATAATTGATTATGCATTATGCATGCTTGATAAAGTGTTCATGATATTAGAAGTATGTAATTAATCCATGATTATTTTCTTCCTTGTCGATGTATAAGATTATGACAATTAAGTGCTTCATGAAATCACCAACTTATGATATTCTGTATTGTTGATGTGATTTATTTATTCAAGAAAGTGATGATTTGTCAGTTTCCTTCTATCGTGTCCTGGGGGTACTTGTACCTGAAAATTTAGCTTTGTGCCTAGAGCCATGTCATGTTTTCAAGTTACTCTCAGTGAAGCCAGGATTCTTAGGCTTCAGACAGTCTTATGACTCAGGAAATTTCAATAATTTCATAAACTCAGCCAGTTGTCCAGTGTCAGTATTATTCCTTCAGTCAACGGGATTCAGTAACTCAGTCGATGTTAATATCAGTTAATCACGTTTAGTGTCTATTCAAATAGGAGTAGGATTGAGCACCGAGTGATCCCAAGGATGGGAACTCACTTGCTAGTTGAGGGTTCAATTCTTAGAGGTAATCATTGCGTTCTAGAACTACATAGACAGCATAGGTTGAGACATCATACCTGCTAGTCTAGGGTAGATGAGGTGTCTTAACCTGCTAGTTGTGGGTTCCCACCGTTCTCATTAGAGTAACCTGCTAGTTGAGGGTCACTCATATGTTGTCCTTGCTAGCGGTGCGGTATTGACACCCTTCCAATCAGGGCACAGATTGGACCCCAAATTCAGCTATAATACATCATTCAGGGCATGTCAGTTAGATAACTACTTCCCACAGTCTCAGTATCAGTCTGAGTAAAAGAACTCAGATAGTTCTTTAGAATTCAGGACTGTCAGATACAGTCAACTCAGATATAGTATGGAAGTCAGCCAGTTCCATCAGATTCAGGACTATCAGATACAGTCACTCATGTTATCATCTATATCAATAATCAGAACTCAGTTACCAGTCATGTTAGTTATCAGTAAATTTATGTACCACGATCTCAGATATAGTTACTATGTATTCATGCATGTTTTCTCATGTTCATATTAGCCAGTTAGCTAGTATTATTCATGTATATGAACCCCATGCATTCAACCTACCTCACTTACATACCAGTACATTCAAAGTACTAACGCATTTGCACTATGGTGTCTTATACCATAGGTTTAGAGACACGAGCTCCAGAGCATCAGTAGATTCCAGATATCAGCAATCACTCAGTAGTAAGTCCTCATTCTCCAAGGATGATATGATTTGTTATTTCATTATTAAAGTACTTAGTTATTTCAGTCATCGGAGTTAGTTGGGGATATGTCTATCAACTCTTTATCCAGACAGTTATGTCTTAGAGGCTTTTTAGACTAATATGTTCAGATAGTTATTTCAGTTATTTTAGGTATTTCATACCCCACCAGATATTATGTTTTAATTATGCTTGAACCTTATGGACTTTCAGCCTTTATTTTTGCATTATATACAGTATGTTATGCAGTGTACATGTATAGATATCAGTCATGGATTACCTTGTGGTCCTTCAGGCTCATGAGCACCGTGTAGTATTTCGGGTACCAGATTCAGGGCGTTACTAACTTGGTATCAGATCCTAAGGTTCAATAGAGTCCTAGGAAGTCTGAAAGCCACATCTAGTAGAGTCTTGTACATAGGTTTGTTGCACGCCACATTTATGTGCAGGAGGCTATAAGGTGTTTTAGGAATAATTTCCCTTCTTTTAGTATTCATGTTGTGTCAGTGAGCATAATCTCAATTCAATCTCTCAATGTAATCTGTTTCGTTTCTTTATTTCAGAATATGCCTCCAAAGAGAAGAACCCAGCCTATGCAAGAAGATCCCTTGGACCAACATATTTCTCATGCAGAGTTCAGAGCTGCATTCACTACTCTTGCTCAGTTAGTTGCTTCTCAGAATGAACGACCAACTATCATTTCGGCTAACCCAATTGCTAATTCAGCTACAGCCAGGATTTGGGACATAACCCGAATAAACCCTCCATCCTTTTTTGGGTCTAAGACAGATGAGGACCCTCAGAAATTCCTAGATAAGGTGTAGAAAGTTACAGACATAATAGGGGTTACTTCTAGTGAGAGTGTCGAGCTAGCTGCATATCAATTACAGGATGTGGCTCACACTTGGTTCAATCAATAGAAGTTAGAAAGGGTAGTTGATGCAAGTTCAGTTGAGTGGGAGAAGTTTGACTCTACATTCCTTGATAGATTCTTTCCCCTAGAGCTGAGGGAAGCTAAGGTGTTAGAGTTTGTCAATCTCAGGCAGGGAAACACTAGCCAGATATGCTCCTCGAGTGGTTTCAGATAGTACGGCTAAGATGAGTAAGTTTGTTTCTGGGGTGAATGATAGTGTGGTTAATGAGTGTAGGTCTGCAATTCTAAATGGTGACATGAACATAGCCAGGCTTATGACTCATGCTCAGCAGATAGAGAAGCAAAAGATTAAGATGAGGGAGAAGCAAAATAAGAGAGAAAGGACAGGTAGTTTTCACTTTGCTCAGCCTAAATCATAAGGAAAAAATCATTCTCAATTTCGTCCTAAGTCATCAGTTCCAGCTACTTCATCGGCCAGTGCTTCAGTGTTGAAATTTAGCGATAGCTACAGAGATAGAGCACCAGGATCTAAGTCTCAGGGCAGTGTTAGTAGTGCCCGCACCTATCGCCTTTGTCAAACTTGTGGCAAGAACCACTAGGGTACTTGCAGAGCTAGAAGTTATACCTTTTTCAGGTATGTAAAGACCGGCCACAGAGTTAGATATTGTCCGCAGTCAGGTCCGCAAGTTCAGCAGAACCATTTCTTAACTCAGTCCGATTGCCCAAATCAACAGGGTGCCACCTCCAGTGCTACCAGTAGGCAGCGCCCAAATCGTCTTTATGCTCTCCAGTCCCAGCAAGATTAGGAAAATTCTCCTGATGTGGTTACTGGTATGTTACAAATCTTTCATGTGCATATTTACGCTTTTCCAGATCCAGGTGCTTCCTTGTCTTTTGTTTCTCCCTATATAGAAGGCAATTTCAGAATCAGTCCTAAAATTCTAGTAGATCCCTTTTCAGTTTCTACCCTAGTGAGTAAAACTATCATAGCCCGACGGGTATACAGGAACTGACCGATTATGATATTTCAGAAAGTCACTTAAACAGACTTAGTCAAATTAGAGATGACTGATTTTGATGTCATTCTTAGCATGGATTGGCTTCATTCCTGATTTTCCACACTCGACTGCAGAAATAGAATAGTCCATTTCCAGTTCCCGAATGAACCCGTCCTAGAGTGGAAGGGTAGTGTATTAGCTTTTAGAGGTCTGCTTGTTTCTTACCTTCGGGCAAGGAAAATGATATCTAAAGGATGTGTCTATCATCTTGTTTGAGTTAACAACACTAGTTCTAAAACTCCCAGCCTTGATTCAATCCCAGTCATGAATGAATATTCAGATGTCTTTCTCGAAGATCTTCCAAGAATTTCTCCCAAAAGGGAAATAGGCTTCGGTATTGATCTTCCTCCAGATACTTAGCCTATATTTATTCTACCATATAGAATAGCACATGTAGAACTAGAGAACTGAAAGAAAAATTGAAGGATCTCTTAGATTAGGGATTCATTAGTCCCAGTTTTTCCCTGTGGGTTGCACCAATCATATTCGTGCGCAAGAAAGACGGTTCTCTCAGAATGTGCATTAATTACCATCAGCTCAATAAAGTCACAGTCAAAAACAAGTATCCATTTCATAGAATTGATGATTTGTTTGATCAACTTCAGGGTGCTAGCTATTTATCCAAGATAGACCTCAGATCTATCTATCATCAGCTCAGGGTCAGAGAATGTGACATTCCGAAGAAAGCTTTTCATACTCGGTTTTGTCACTTCGAGTTCCTAGTCATGTCCTTTGGTCTCACCAATGCCCCAGCAACTTTCATGGACTTGATGAACCGTGTGTTCAAGCAGTACTTAGACATGTTTTTCATGGTCTTCATAGATGATATTCTGGTCTATTCCCATAGTGAGCATGATCATGCAGACCATCTCAGAATTGTACTTTAGACTCTCAGAGATCATCAGTTATTCTCCAAATTTGGTAAGTGAGAATTTTTCTAAGGTTAGTTTCATTCCTTGGTCATATTATTTCCGGTGATGGCATTAGAGTAGATCCTTAAAAGATTGAAGCAGTAAGAAATGGGCCCAGACTTGTCTCTCCATCAGATATCAGGAGTTTCTTGGTTTTGGCTGGCTATTACAGATGGTTTGTTGAGGGATTTTCATCTATTGCATCCCCTATGTCCAAATTGACTTAGAAGAAAGTCAAGTTTCAGTGTTCAGATCCTTGTAAGAAGAGTTTTCAGGAGTTGAAGACTCGACTCACCTTACCTCCAGTCTTAGCTCTTCTAGATGGTTCAGATGGTTTTGCAGTGTATTGTGATACGTCCAAAGTAGGTTTGGGTTTTGTCCTCATGTATCATAGTAAGGTCATAGCATACGCCTCCAGACAGCTTAAACCCCATAAGAAGAATTATCCTACTCATGATCTTGAGTTAGCAGTTGTAGTATTTGCCTTGAAGATTTGGAGGCATTACTTATACGGTGTTCATGTAGATATGTTCATAGACCATAAGAGCATTCAGTATGTCTTTTCTCAGAAAGATTGAGATCTTTATCAGAGAAGGTAGTTAGAGCTCTTGAAATATTATAACATGAGTGTCCTTTATCATTCGGGCATGGCCAACGTTGTGGCCGACACTCTCAGTAGACTATTTATGGATAGTGTTACTCATGTATAGGACAGTAAGAAGAAGTTAGCTCAGGAAATCCATCAGCTTTCCAGACTAGACTTTTGCTTAGTCGATACAGAGGAGGGTGATATATGGGTTCAGAATAGTTCATAATCATCTTTAGTTTCTGAGGTAAAAGAAAAGCAAGATAGAGATCCCAGACTTGTTATGTTGAAAGAGTCAGTCAAAGATCAGAAAGTAGAGGTTTTCTCCTAAGGGGGAGATGGTGTTCTGCATTGTCGGGGTCATCTATGTGTTCCAGCTGTAAATGACTTTAAGGTAGCGAATTCTTGTAGAAGCACGCTACTCTATTCATCCAAGGGCCACAAAGATGTACCGCAACTTGCGAGAAATCTATTGGTGGAGTAGGATGAAGAGAGATATTACAGAGTTTATGGCTAAGTGCTCTATATATCTGCAGGTTAAGATAGAGCATCAGAATCCTAGTAGGTCCATGCAGGAGTTCTATATTCCTGCTTGGAAGTGGGAAGTTTTAAACATAGACTTCGTGACGGGTTTGCCTCGTACCCGTCATCATCATGATTCAGTTGGGGTCATTTTAGACAGGATGACCAAATCAGCTTATTTCCTTCCAATCCATACCTTTTACTCAGCTGAGGATTACCCCAAACTCTAAATCAGGGAGTTGGTCAGATTGCACGGTGTTCCGTTATATATTATCTCAGACAGAGGTACCCAGTTCACCTCTCATTTCTGGAAAGCATTCCCAAAATATCTTGGTACCCAATTTCATCTTCGTACATCCTTTTATCCTCAAAGAGATAATCAAGCAGAAAGGACCATTCAGACTTTAGAAGATATGCTAAGGGCGTGTGCAATTGATTTCAAGGGTAGTTGGGATGACCAATTGCCTTTGATTGAGTTTGCATACAACAACAACTATCATTCCAGTATTAAGATGGCTCCATTCGAAGCTCTCTATGGTAGGAGAAGTATATCTCCAATCGGTTGGTTCAAAGATAGTGAGGTCTCAGTTATAGGGCCTAACTTAGTATTCGATGCCATAGAAAAAGTCCAGTTGATCAAAGAAAGAATCTGGGTTGCTCAGAGCTAACAAAAGTCTTATGTGGATGTTTGTAGAAAGGATCTCGAGTTCGAGATTGGTGACTATGTCTATCTAAAGATCTCTCCCATAAAGAGAGTGAAGAGGATCGGCAAGAAGGGAAAGCTCACTCCCCGATATATCGGTCCCTTCAAAATTCTCAGTTGTTTCGGCAAGGTAGCTTATGAACTCGAGTTTCCTTCAGATCTTGCCTCCGTTCATCCAGTCTTCCATGTCTCTTTGATCAAGAAGTGCATAGGTGACCCAGCTGTTGTAGTCCCTATTCAGAGCATTGATGTTCAGAACAGCCTCTCTTATGAGGAGATGTCGGTCAAAATCATAGACTATCAAACTCATAGACTAAGGAACAAAGAAGTTGTTCTAGTCAAAGTTCTTTAGCAAAATCAGTCCGTTGAGAGAGATACTTAGGAAGCAAAAGAAGATATGCAAACCATTTATCCTCACCTCTTCTCCGCCAACTCAGATCAAGCTCAAGGTAACAGTTCTCCTTAAGCTTACTCAGTTTCATGTTCAGTGTTCATCCCAAACTTGGTATCAAGTGCCATTGCATATTCAGTCATGCATTCATGTTTAAGTTTAGTTATATAATTATGCATCAGATATGCAGTCTCATTGCGAGAAACTTAGTTCATCAGAACGCTCAGTTATGCATTCATGAATCAGTTATACATGCATTAGATATGCATGTTCAGTATGATATGTTCAGCTTATCAGTCATGTCAGTGATGAAATCATATTTCAGTTGTTCATGCTCAGTATTCACGTTAGTTGTCTTTTTTCCCTTCTCAGTTAGTTTCATTCGAGGATGGATGTTCCCAAGAGGGAGATACTGTAAAACCCCGCAAAATCTTACATTGATAATCAGCTCTTTTAGATCCTAAAGCCTCTTTGGAAGGTTCAACACTTAGAATATTTTATCTAGGTGTTCAACACTTAGTTTTATTTTAAGCCTTCAAACATCGGGTATTTATGTGATGACCTTCCCGACCTCCGTTTTCCAATTTTTAAGTTGCGTTGCGATGGGGCAAGTCTATAGTACATTCCGGGTGAGTTTCAGAATTTTTGGAATCCGTTTAGGGCAGTTTGGATTTCAAACCAGTAGCTAAAGGCTATAAGAGTGTGCCTCCCAGCTTATAGCCTTGGCCTCCTCCCTTAATAGCACGACCCCGCCCAACTATAAAAGTCTCTGGGAAAGGCGCCTCCTTTCTATAGCTTTTGTGCCCAATTTTTCAGCATTCCACCTCCGTGATTTGAGGGGTAATTTGGTCATTTTACTACCCCTATATACATCAAAAACATGAGATTAAGGATCAAAAACACCTAATTACTCTCTTTTCTCAATTTCTCTCAAGAACAAGAGCAAGGATTTCAACTTGAAGACCCAAGTCCAAGAGATTTCACCGTAGATCTTTAAGGAAAAGTCTACCAAGGTATGCATGGTGTTCATTCATTGATCCCTTTCATCCATGCAACCCAAGAATCCTCTTTTAAATTCTATATCATGATATTTATGTGGTGAATTGATTATACTCATATTGTTATGGTTGTATGTCTACCGAGATTGAATCTTTATCATGCTTTCATGAAACCATGTTAGTATAGGGTTGAAATTCATACAATAGAGTTAAATGGTGGAATCTTATTGTATTTAATTGATGATTATATCCATGCCCTAAATAGTGCATGCAAGGTGTTCGATGAAATTCCTAGTATAGTAGAAATAATGAATAATGACTAAATTGTGGTTTATATGATAAATGCATGCCATTTACTCACGTTCAATATGACTCCTCTATAATTGATTATGCAGTATGCATGCTTGATAAAGAGTTCTTGATATTAGAAGTATGTAATTAAGCCATGATTATTTGCTCCCTTGTCCATGTATAAGATTATGACAATTAAGTGCTTCATGAAATCCACAACTTATGATATTATGTATTGTTGATATGAGTCATGTATTAAAGAAAGTCAGGATTTGTCAGTTTCCTTCTATCGAGTCCTAGGGGTACTTTTACCCAAAAATTTAGCGTTGTTCCTAGAGCCACGTCATTTTTTCAGGATACTCTCAGTCAAGCCATGATCCTTCGACATTAGACAGTCTTATGACTCAGGAAATTTAAATAATTTCATGAACTCAGCCAGTTGTCCTGTGTCAGTAGTATTTTGTCAGTCAACGGGATTCAGTAACTTAGTCAATGTTCAAATCAGTTAATCATGTTCAGTGTCTATTCAGATGGGAGTAGGATTCAGTACCAAGTGAACCCAAGGATGGGAACTCACCTGCTAGTTGAGGGTGTGATTCTTATAATCAAACCTTGCAATCTAGAACTACGAAACTAGCGTAGGTTAAGACATCATACCTGCTAGTTGAGGGTAGATGAGGTGGCTTAACCTGCTAGTTGAGGGTTTCCATAATTCTTATTAAAGTAACCTACTAGTTGAGGGTCACTCACATGTTTACCTTACCAGTGGTGCGGTATTGATACCCTTCCAATCAGGGCATAGATTGGACCCCAAATTCAGCTATAATACGTCATTCGGGGCATGTCGGTTAGATAACTACTTCCCACAGTCTTCGTATCAGTCTCAGTAATAGAAGCCAGATAGTTCTTTAGAATTCAGGACTGTCAGATATAGACAACTCAGATATAGTATGGAACTGAGCTAGTTCCATCAGATTCAGGACTGTCAAAAACAGTCACTCATGTTATCAGTTATATCATTCATCAAAACTTAGTTACCAGTCATGTTAGTTATCAGTAAATTTATGTACCACAATCTCAGATATAGTTACTATGTATTCATGCATGTTTTCTCATGTTCATATTAGTCAGTTAGCCAGTATTGTTATGTATATTAACCCCATGCATTTAGCCTACCTCACTTGCATACCAGTACATTCAAAGTACTGACGTATTTGCACTATGGTGTCTTAGACCATAGGTTCAGAGACATGAGCTCCAGAGCATCAGTAGATTCTAGATATCAGCAGTCAGTCAGTAGTGAGTCCTCATCCTTCGAGGATGATATGATTTGTTATTTCATTATTACAGTACTTAGTTATTTCAGTCGTCGGAGTTAGTTGGGGACATGTCCCATCAACTCCCTATCCAGACAGTTATGTTTTAGAGGCTTTTCAGACTATTATGTCCAGACAGTTATTTCAGTTGTTTTAGGAATTTCATACCCCACCAGATGTTATGTTTTTATCAGGTTTGAACATTATGGCCTTTCAGTCTTTATTTATGCATTATATACAGTATGTTATGCAGTGTACATGTATAGATATCAGTTATGGGTTAGCTTATTGTCCTTTGGGCTTATGAGCACCGTGTAGAATTCTAGGTACCAGATTCGGGACGTTACAAACTTGGTATCAGAGCCTAAGGTTCAATAGAGTCCTAGGAAGTCTGAAAGTCGCATCTAGCAGAGTCTTGTACATGGGTGTGTTGCATGCCACATTTATGTGCAGGAGGCTATAAGGTGTTTTAGGAACAGTTTCCCTTCTTTCAGTATTTATTTTCTTCCAGTGAGCATTATCTCAAGTTAATCTCTCAGTTTAATCCATTTCTTCTCTTTATTTCAGAACATGCCTCCAAAAAGAAGAACCCAACCTGTCCAAGAAGATCCCTTAGACGAACATGTTTCTCACGCAGAGTTTAGAGATGCAATCACTACTCTTCCTCAGTTAGTTGCTGCTTAGAATGAATGACCAACTATAATTCCGGCCATCCCAGTGGCTAATTCAGCTGCAGCCAGGATTTGGGACTTCACCCGAATGAAGCCTCCATCCTTTTTCGGGTCTAAGACAGATGAAGACCCTTAGGAATTCCTAAATCAGGTACAGAAAGTTACAGACATAATGGGGGTTACTTCTATTGAGAGTGCCGAGCTAGCTGCATATCAATTGTAGGATGTGGCTCACACTTGGTTCAAGCAATAGAAGTCAGAAAGGGCAGTTGATGCAAGGTCAGTTGAGTGGGAGGAGTTTCCCTTACTTTTCTTGATAGATTTTTTCCCCTAGAGATGAGGAAAGCTAAGGTGTTAGATTTTATCAATCTCTGGTAGGGCACAATGACGGTGAAAGAGTATTCCCTTAAGTTTACTCAACTATCCAGATATGTTCCTCACGTGGTTGCAGATAGTAGGGCTAAGATGAGTAAGTTTGTTTTAGGGATGAATGATAGTGTGGTGAATGATGTTGGTCTACAATGTTGAATAGTGACATGAACATATCCAGGCTTATGACTCATGCTCAGAGAATAAAGATGCAAAAGATTAAGATGAGGGAGAAGCAGAATAAGAGAGCAAGGACAAGTAGTTTTAACTTTTCTCAGCCTAAATCAGAAGGAGGAAACCGTTCTCAGTTTTATCCTAAGTCATAAGTTCCATCTTCTTCATCAACAAGTGCTCCAGGGATGAAATTCAAAGACAGCAACAGAGACAGAGCACCAGTATCTAAGTATCAGGGCAGTGTTAGCAGTTCCCGCACCAATCCCCTTTGTGAAACTTATGGTAAGAACCACCAGGGTACTTGCAGAGCTGGAAGTGATACCTGTTTCGGGTGTGGAAAGACAGGACACAGAGTTAGTGATTTTCCACAGTCAGGTCCGCAAGGTCTGCAGAACCGTTTCTCAATTCAGTCTGATCTCCCGAATCAGCAGGGTGCCACCTTTAGTGCTACTAGTGAGCAGCGCCCAAATCGTCTTTATGCTCTCCAGTCCCGGAAAGATCAGGAAAATTCTCCTGATGTGGTTAGTGGTACATTACAAATCTTTTATGTGCATATTTACACTTTGCTAGATCCAGGTGCTTCCTTATCTTTTGTTACTCCCTATATAGCAGGCAATTTCAGAATCAATCCTGAAATTCTAGCAGAGCCCTTTTTAGTTTCTACCTTAGTGGGTAAAACCATCATATCCCGGTGGGTATACAGAAACTACCCGATTATGATATTTTAGTAAGTCACTTCAGCAGACTTAGTTGAATTAGAGATGACTGATTTTGATTTCATTCTTGGCATGGATTGGCTTCATTCCTGCTATGCCACAGTCGACTGTAGAAATAGAATAGTCCAGTTCCAGTTCTCGAATGAACCCATCCTAGAGTGGAAGGGTAGTGTATCCGCTTTCAGAGGTCAACTTGTTTCCTACCTTCGGCAAGGAAAATGATATCTAAAGGATATGTCTAGAATCTTGTTCGAGTTAAGGACACTAGTTCTAAAACTCCCAGCCTTGATTCAGTCCCAATCATGAATGAATATTCAGATGTCTTTCCCGAAGATCTTTTAGGAATTTCTCCCAAAAGGGAAATAGACTTCGGCATTGATCTTCTTCCAGATACTCAGCCTATATCTATTCCACCATATAGAATGGGACCTGCAGAACTCAGAGAATTGAAAGAACAGTTTAAGTATCTCTTAGATAAGGGATTTATTAGTCCCTGCGTTTCCCCGTGGGGTGCACAAGTCTTATTCGTGCACAAAAAAGATGGTTCTTTTAGAATGTGCATTGATTACCGTCAGCTCAATAAAGTCACAGTCAAGAACAAGTATCCACTTCATAGAATTGATGATTTGTTTGATCAACTTCATGGTGCTAGCTATTTATCCAAGATAAACCTCAGATCCGGCTATCATCTACTCAGAGTCAGATAATGTGACATTCTGAAGACAGCTTTCAGTACTTGGTATGGTCACTTCGAGTTCCTAGTCATGTCCTTTGGTCTGACCAATGCCCCAACAACTTTCATGTACTTGATGAATCTTGTGTTCAAGCATTAACACCCTAATTTAAGGCATAGTTTGCCTAATTATGGAATTTTTGGATTTGAAGTGGGATCTTGACCCACCTTAAGCCTGAATTTATATAGTTCCATTGTGTAACATCCTGAAAATCCAAGCCATTATTAGAACCATGCTTCGAGATCATGAAATATCAAAATCATTTTTTGATTGTTTTATAGGTTATTTGTACATATATTAAGCCCTCAAATAACTCCTACCCTATAGACAAGTCAAAATATTCCTTAGCGATTAAATTCTTGTAAAGAAAATAACTATAGTCAGCTTCAAAAAAGCATAAATTTTTGTATACTAGGAATTTTTGAGCTCAAGACCCATCAATAGATATATAATTGAATTATCTTTCCAATGATATCAATTTTGCCTTGATCCAATATCGGAGTAAGAAGTTATGCCTGATTTACCAAAGGGGTATTTGTCTGCCAAGGCATGATGGCTAGGGTGACGGATCATCGCATCAGTGATGGACCATCAAGCCAAAATGTCACCCTTAAGTAGAAATACTGAAATTTGGTCATTTTGTGACGGTTGGAGTGATGGTACGTCGCCCAAACCTTTACCCGAGATTGCTCTGCATTGTTATGTCATTTTCAAAGGGTTATTTTGGTCTTTTTCCACTCTTTTAACCCCTAAACTACGTGTTTTAATCCATGTAAAGGCATGAATATAAATCCAAAACAACCCAAAATCCTTCATTCTCAACACAACATCAAAATTTCTCCAAGAACAAGCGACTCCCTCTTCCTCACATGCTCTCAAGAACACCAAAACAAGGGTTTCTCTCAATAATTCATCTTCATGGGTTCCCAACTCAAATTTTCCTTCATGAAATCAACAAGTTCAGGTATGTGGGATATTAATCCATAGGTCCCTTTTACCCATGGAGCCCAAAAACCTTCTTTTCGAATAAAGTATGGATTTGTCTCTTATTATGGAGTTTTATATGTTCAAGATAGATTAAATTCATGTCTTTCCTTAGTAATTGAACTCAATTTCATGTTCACGTATGATTCCATGAAAGATTAGGTTAATTCATGTTTTAAACTATAATTTCCCATGTCATGATTCAAGTAAGATTCATGTTAAATCCCCAATTTATGAATTTAGCCTTTTAATCATGTTGATTTCCTATTTTTAACACATTCCCATGTTCAAGTTCATGATTCTCACATGTTTGATGAAATGTCTATGTTTTGGGATCTTTGAACCATGATTTCATACTATAGTTCTAAGCCTTAATACTATATTTTGATCGTTCATTATTGGCGGGATATGAACACCCCATACCTATGTTTTTTACATAACTTCAGATCTTTCAAGTAATAATTTCAGTTAAACCATGAGTATTACCATTTACTCAGTTGTTATGATCATGTTGAGCATTGTCAGTTGTTATGTTTAGTGCATTCAGTTCAGTTCATTACCAATGTTAGTTCAGTTGTGTGTAGGATTTAGGACAGAGCGAACCCTAGGATAGGGGATCACCTTCCAGTAGAGAGTGTGACCTTTAGTAGCAGTCCATGAGTTCTAAAACTATGTATCCAGCATAGGTTTAAGATGTCTTCATGCCAGTTAAGGGTTAACACAGATCTCATGAGAGCACCTGTCAGTAGAGGGTGACTTTCTAGTCCTTCGGGACACCAGTTTAGTGGATTCACGCAATCAGTGTTAGTACCCGTGGAATGGTACTGACACCCTTCAAACTGGGGTTATAGGTTGTACCCCAATTAGCTCATATTAGGGAACATCGTTTACATGATACCTCCCACATTTTCAGTCCAGTTATTCAGACTAAGTACAATTCAATTTTACAAGATCAGTATTTAATTATCAGTAAATCAATGTACTGTTATCAGTTAATCAGTATACAGATACTAGTTAATCAGTATCCAGTTATCAGTTAATCAGTATTCATATATCAAATATTCAATATTCATATATAAGCTACTTAGTATATAGACGTTAGTTATCCATTTACTTAGATATCAGTCATTCAATCGCACAGGCATTAGTCATTCAATTTATCAATCGCACAGGTATTACATGTTATGTTTGGTTTTGTATGTTTATTCATTCATGCTCATTATATTAGTATATTCAAATCATTGAGTTATGTTAGTTTCCACCATATAGTTTTAGACCAAGTATTCAACCTCATCCTAAGTACATCTTTTACAGTATATTCAGCCTTATAAGAGAATTGCTTGCAACATTTATGTTTCTACTTCTGCCTAGCTTATAGAATTGTTTTCAGCTCATGATTTATAAATTTCTTTATGATTTATAGTTTTCACATATAGTCATTTGTTAAATATATGTTTTAGCAAATAACTTATATCCTCAATTGTAAAGCATGATTTAAAGATTCCCATGATATAATGCATGTCTCCATATACATAGTACACTCTAAAGTACTGATCCACATATACGTCTATGTGCTTCATTGTCTTATAATATAGGTACCAGTGGTAGCCTACCTATCATAATCAGATAGTTTGTAGCTTCCAGCCAGCAGGTGATGAGTTTCTTGGTTTGGGGACTCCAGTTATTTTGTAATTCATGTACTATATCGTTAATATTCATATGTATTGATTAGTGGTAGTTGGAGGCATATCCCACCAATCTATAGTCAGTATAGTAAAAGTTTCATAGATGGTCAGTCAAAGTCATTTATGTAATACAAGTTCTTTCTTCAGTTTTATCATGTTGTAAACTTTATCAGTTTTATACTTGTTCAGATCTTCTCACGGTTATGTATATATATTTTAAATCAATTGCTCAAGCAGTATGCCGGTTCATGGTTAAGCTTGGGAACACTTGCGATTCCAAGAACTGTGTCACGACTAAGGGGTTGTCTCAAGTCGTGACACATTAAAGACCTTAGACGTTTGTTAAACACTTGTAAGATGGCCTTGGGATCATGTTCAATAACCGTGGTAAATGCGTTATGGTGATAGTATTAGAGATGATTTATATGGTTGTTGACTAAATTATCGTTAATGCTATGTGTAGTTATGGATTATGCAATTAATTAAGCCCATGAGTATGTTATCATTTAAATCATTGTCTACACTACTATTTTAGGCTTTGGATTATGATATTACTAATGTTACACTTTGCCTAGTAACCAAACTAGTGATTCGGCTAGAAAGCCTTCTTGTTGCTAATATTGTGAGTCATGATACTATGGGATCTAGAAGACATATCTATTGACTACATGAGAAGCTATGCTAATCACCATGTTGAATTCGATAATCCATTTTAATATTCATTTATATGCATTCATATATCTATGGATAAATTGTTTTTTGATGATGAATGATGGGCTATGAAGGTATTCTCTTCCTCTCTTCTCTTTTAATTTAGCCCTTGTGGGGCATGTCACTTACTTTATCCCTCATGGGGCTTGTCATTTACTTTATCCTTCTTGGGGTTGGTCATTTACTTTAGCCCTCGTGGGGCTTGCACTTTACTTTAGCCCTTGTGGGGCTTGTCTTTTATTATTAAGCCTAAGGTTGTGAGTATGATGTTATGATTATTTCATACATATTATTGGGCCGAGGGTCGTGTTATGATATTGGTTGAATATCTGAAAAGTATTTATACTTGTAAAGAATACAATTGTAGAACATGGATACATATATGTTTATGTTGCTTATGATTTCATTTACTGAATACTAGTGATGGCATGCATAGATTCGGTACATTCATGATTATTATATTGGTATTGATGTGATCCTAGATGAAATACGGCCTTAACACTGTTGTTCCTAAATAAGGGCTAAAATCCATTTTTCACCGTAACAATGGATATATTTACTATAATAATTACCTACTAAATGGAATATTTATACGTATAAAAGAGTTTTAAAATATTATTTAAAGATTTGACCAAGATAAGTTTCGGTTCATGACTTGACACTATTATTTACTCCATACCTGAGATATTTCGACTCTTTATACATTTTTATAAAGATTTAGTCCTAAAGATCATTTCGGGAAACAGACTTATGGATTTACACTCTTTTAGCCACGGTTGAAGTTTGTACACCTATTATATATATCTATACGCATGTATTGATTGGTTATGATGCTATTGATACCCGAGAAGGTCGGAGGATACTGTTATAATGATATTGATACCCAGTAAGGCTGGAGGATACTGTCATAATGATATTGATACTCGATAAGGATAGAGGATAATGTTATGATGATATTGATACCCGATAAAGTCGGAGGATACTGTGACGATGATATTGATCGGCAGGGCTGGAGGATACTGTTATTATGATATTGATACCCGGTAAGGCTAGAGAATATTGTGATGATGATGTTGATACCTGGCAAGGTCGAAGGATGTTGTTATATGATATATATACCCAGTTTGAGTCCAGAGGATGGTTGTGGTATTGATTATGTACCTTGCATTCATTTTTGCATGCGCATCACCTATAACTAGTATGTATCTACGTTTATCAGCTGGTATGGAACGGTTGCATAGATATGGATGATGACTATGCCTTATTTTGTTATATGATTATTGAGACTTCTGAGCCAAGGGCGGTGGGGGAAATACATAGTCTCGATAAGGTATTTAGTTGTCCGAAATAGCCAGTTACTTCCGTTGTTAATGATTTTGTTATTATCACTATTATGATCATTATTATGGCTAGTTTATGACAGATATGTTTTTTATTCAGTATCGAGATTTGAGGTATGTTTTCAGCCTCTTCTATCTTACGATTTCATTATTATGCATAATTATTTCATGTCTAGCCATATGGATTAGAAACCCTAAGAATGATAGTATTAAATCATGATAGGATATAATGAGGCCTTAAAATAAAGATATGATAATCTAGGTTGTGCTTTGAGATGACATTGTATACATATCTATCTATCTATCTATCTCTCTATATATATATAAATACTTATGGTATTACCGTATATCTCTTCTTTCATTTTTTCAGATTGTATATTTGTTCCTTGGCTTTATATATTATTATATATTTTTCTTCCACTCTTTATATTCATATATTGGCCAAAGATATATGTTATAGTGTTGAGACTCCTAAGTATGGCTAGAGTATGATAGTGCACCCTTATTACTTACTTAGACTTATTATGTTGCTCTATTGGATATGAACAGGATAGTTGTTCCTTATTATCTCATTGATTTGTTATATGATTTCTAGACTCTTGGGTGTAGTTTCTGCTCTATTTATGTGTTGTATAGACCTGCTTTATCTTTGGATCTCAATCGGCAGTTGCCTACTGAATACCATTCGTTTGGTACTCATACTACACTTCTGCAACCTGCAGATCATAGTACGGGCTACCGTCATTGATGTGTGCATCGTGCGGAGAAGCCATGGTTCGGATAAACAGAGTGAGCTCCCGATGTTCGGAATATTACTTTCCTCCCTCTTATTTATAGACTAGTCTCTATATTGTATTCGAAGATAAGTTATATCAGTGTAATTTATTTCATCTATTCCACTTTTGTACTCTTATTATATTAGAAGCTCTTCTGTTGATACCTCTAGGTTTTGTGATTTATTCATGTATTTGAACTTTTGTTATATTTATTCTCCATTCTTTCCTTATTCTATTTGGTAGTCTGTTACTAGCCATTCCGGACTATGGATTTGGCTTTCCTACAAGTGGGTTTTAGTAGGTGTCATCATGACCTAAGAAATTGGATCGTGACAATTATAGGGGTTCTTTAGTGAGATTTTACACCAACCATTGAGATTTAGTCGTTGAGACTTATTTATGCTAATCGACATCCATTAACATGAGTTTTAACATTAAAATCATGGGATATTGTTAGATTTCACGAAAATATTCAAGGACTTTTCAAGAACCGAAAACCTCTGGACATTTGTTAGAATGACGTTTAGGTAATTCCGGTTACTTTCAACCACTAGAGTTATTAACGTAATGGCATATGACGAATCTAGATTATGAAATTGATGTAGTTTATGAACAAATACGTGATATGAAGCCATAATGGCTATGTAAGGACTTTATGGAGGAATCGAGTTATAGAGCATGGCTTAAATTAACGTTATGAACTACTTTACCTTCGAATTAAAATAATTGGGTACACAAATTTATTGAAAGAGAATTTAAACAACACTTGGGTTAAATTAATGCTATGAACTACTTTACCATTGGATGAAGATAATTGGGTACACAGATTTATTGAAAGAGAAGTTAAACAATAGTTTGGGGTAAAGACCCTGCAGCTCCCTAGTGTGAATTCATTGAACTTCAATTCTTGGATTTGAAGTGAGCCAATAGTTTGCTAAATAATTCAATTCATCCATAATATATTCCCCTTTACCGGGCTATTCAAGATCATATAAGAAATGATTATCTTTCGCAAGTACAGTAGTATATTATTCATGAATGATAAATTTAAGCATGTTTCAAGGTATGACAATACAAAAACAACAACAAACCCAGTGTATTCCCATAAAGTGGGGTCAGGGGGGAGGGGGGGTAAGATGTACGTAGTCTATACCACTACTTCAAGAGAAGTAGAAAGGTTGTTTCCGATAGACCCCCGGCTCAAGACAAGGAATAATAGACAAATACTTAATAAAGCATGGAACAAGATGTCAAGACAAAAATATTCCACCCACAAGGGATAATAAACAAAGAATAGTAAACACATTCGTAATAAAGCATACAACAAAGTGTCCTAGCAAGAATAATACATCTACCAAGTAATTTCCTACCCCAACGACTCAAACTGGAACTAGCCTTCTATCCTACTCCGCGCCCTCTAAATCTTCCTATCTAAGGTCATGTCCTCAGTGAGCTGTAACTGCTCTATGTCCCACCTGATAACCTCTCTCCAGTATTTCTTTGGCCTACCCCTACCCCGCCTGAAACCATCCAAACCAAGCTTCTCACACCTACGAAATGGGGCATCCCTGACCCTCTTCATCACATGCCCGAACCATCTCAATCGGACTTCCCGCATCTTGTCCTCCACCGAAGCCACTCCAAACTTTTCCCGAATAGTCTAATTTCGAACTCTATCACCCCTATTAAGCCCACACATCCAATGCAACATCCGCATTTCCGCCATCTTCAATTTTTGAATGTGAGATTTCTTGACTGGCCAACATTCTACTCCATACAACATGGCCGGCCGGACTGCCACCCTGTAGAATTTGCCTTTAAGCTTGGACGGCACCTTCCTATCACACAAAACCCTCGAGGCGAGCTTCCACTTCATCTATCCCGCTCCAATACGATGGGAGACATCCTCTTCAACCTCACCATTCCCCTGAATCATGGAGCCCAGATACTTGAAACTATCCCTCTTACACACCGTCTGGGAATCCAACCCTACTACCACCCCGTCTTCCTGCCTCAAGTCATTAAACTTACATTCCAAATATTCTGTCTTGCTCCTGCTCAACCTGAACCCTTTAGACTCAAGGGTCCGTCTCCACACCTCTAATTTATCGTTCACACACACCCGCGTCTCATCAATCAAAACTACATCATCTGCAAAAAGCATACACCAAGGCACCTCTCCTTGAATACTCCGCGTCAACACATCCATCACCAAAGCAAATAAAAATGGGCTAAGAGTGGAACACTGATGCAACCCCGTCAAGACAGGGAAATGCTCTGAGTCTCCTCCTGCCATCCTCACCTGAGTCTTAGATCCATTATACATGTCCTTTATTGCTCTAATATATGCCACCGGTACCCCACTCACCTCCAAACATCTCCAAAACACCTCTCTAGGTACTTTGTCATACACCTTCTCCAAGTTGATAAACACTATGTGCAGATCTCTTTTTCTTTCCCTTTACTATTCCACCATTCTACGCACCAGGTGAATTACCTCTGTCATCGAGCGCCCGAGCATAAATCCAAACTGATTTTCCGAGATAGCCACTATCCTCCTTAACCTCAACTCGACCACTCTCTCCCAAAACTTCATAGTGTGACTCAATAACTTAATACCTCTATAGTTATGGCAACTCTAAATGTCACCCTTATTCTTATAAAGAGGGATCATAGTACTCCATCTCCAAGCCTCGGGCATTTTTGCCGACTTGAAAATGTCGTTTAATAATTCAGTCAACCACCTTAAGCCAGCCTCCCCAGAGAACTTCCAAAAATCCACAGGGATCTCATCAGGCCCCGTCGCCCTACCCCTACGCATCCTGCGAATAGCCTCTCTAACCTCTATTACCTTAAAACATCTTCAATAACTAAAATCACGACACTCTTCTGCATGCTCCAGCTCTCCTAAAACAATAACTCTATCCCCTTCTTCATTCAATAACCTATCGAAGTACGATTGCCATCTCTTCTTAATATGACCATCCTCTACTAATACTCTACCATCCTCCCCCTTAATGAATTTTACCTATTCAAGGTCATGACTCTTCCTCTCCCTAGCCTTAGCAAGCCTAAACAACTTTTTTTCCACTTTTTCTCCTCTAACCTGCATACAAGCTCTCAAATGTTGTCGTCTTAGCCGCCATGACTGCTAACTTAGCCTCTTTACTAGCTATCTTGTACTCCTTCCTGTTAGCCCGCTTCTCATCTTTATCCTTACTCTCACCCAACTTAGCATACACCCTCTTCTTAGTCTCCACTTTCTTCCTAACTTTATCATTCCACCACCAATCCCCCCGACGATGGCCGGCACAGCCCCTGGAAATACCCAACACCTCACTAGCAGTCTCCTTGAAACACCTATCCACCCTATCCCACATACCATACACGTCCCCGCTGCACTCCTACGGCCCCCTTCCCGCCACCTTCTCCTCTATCTCCCTCACATTCACCAGCGTAAGGCCGCCCCACTTAATTCTAGGTCTACCCTCCTCACCCCTTCTCTTCTTATCTTTATTAATACCAAAGTCCATCACCAAGATACTATGTTGGGTTGAAATATTCTCACTCAGGATGAATTTACATTCCTTACACAATACCCTATCCCCTTTCCTAAGCAATAAAAAGTCAATTTGCATCTTGGCTATCGCGCTTCGAAAGGTGATCAGGTGCTCTTCCTTCTTCGGGAAGCTCGAATTCACCACTACCAACTCAAAGGACCTCACAAAATCCAACAGGGAAGTTCCCTCCTCATTTCTCTCCCCAAAACCAAAACCTCCATGCATATCACCAAAGCCTCCTGGTAACGGCCTAATATACCCATTGAAATCCCCTTCTACAACAATCTTCTCAGAACTAGGCACTCCTCTCACCACCTCATCCAATGCCTCCCAAAACCACATATTTTTCTCCCCATCCAAGCCCATTTGCGGTGCCTAAACACTATACACGATCAGAGTAGACCCCCCAATGATCAACTTAACAGTCATCAACCTATCGTTAATCCTTTTAACCTCCACTACTTGCCCTCTAAGCTCTTCATCTACTAAGATGCCAACTCTATTCCTCCGTCTCTCGCTACCAGAGTACCACAGCTTGTAACCATCCACATCCCTAGCCTTAGACCCTACCCACTTAGTCTCCTGCACACACGCAATATTGATCCTCCTCTTTCAAAGAATCTTCACTAGCTCTATAGACTTACCCTGCAGAGTACCTATATTCCAAGACCCAACCCGCAGCCTATCAACTCTAGCAACCCATCTTCCTCTACCTCCCCTAATGTTGGGCCTAAACCCTCTCCCTCACCTGCCATTCCCTCCTCCTCCACACCCAACATAGGCCCTCACCCCAACCCCCTCGGACATGACCCTATCCTACCATCAATGCCCACAGCCACAACTCCCAGAAAAAACACACAACGACGGTAATCAAGCAATAGCAGAAAATAGAAAGTACTGCAGTTTTATTTTAAAAACATTTCTTTCAAAGGATCATGTCTAAGTCAACATTCTATTTTAAGGTTCTTTTTTTAAAAAAAAATTAATAACACCTGCTATGATGAAATTGATGTGTGACATATATACTCTTGTTAGGAAAAAGTAGATAAACGTCACAGAGGGTCGAGGGATGAAAAACATACAGTTGAAAAAGGATTTGATGGGGAAAAACCTCCTCATGAAGGTGGGGTATGTAAAAGAGATTTTCTTTTATTAATGAATGTTCACATTAGGAATTCATATACATATGTGATTTAAACGGTGAACCCATCGAATAGTACCCACTTAATCTTGCCACTTGATCTATTTAAACTTCTAAATTAGAGTTCTCATAGTCTATTCCATAATATTTTAATAGAAAGTTAAAGGTTTCCCCTTGAATTATTCTTTTTACTTGTTCGTGTACTTAATAATGATGTAATATTCTTGAACTAGTCGAGAAATTAATTAAGTTGACAATATTATTGAGCTTATACCATGCTATAAATATCATACTTTATGATGCAGGTTCCCTCACCAGTAATAATTAATACAAAACAAAATTGTAAGCTAGCAAGACAGAAAAATACACAGCCTTTCTTTCCCTACTCTTTTGTCTTCTCTCTTGTTGCTGCTACCGGTGAGCCTACAACTTATGACATATGCTTCTTGTTTTCAATAGGCTTCACTTAATTAGTATGTGATGTGTGAGCAAAATCTAACACATTTAATGTTTTTTAGGTCAAAATAATTGTGAATTCTGAAGCAACTCTTGTTGTTTTGATGTGTTTGCTCATGATATTGCAGAAAAAGGCTGAAGAAATGAGAATAAATAATAATGGAGCAAAAGAGTTGAAAATCTGAGCAAAATAGAAGAAAATATGGCTGACAACCTCTGTGATAAGTCGTCAGCCTTGTGATAGCTTATCAGCATTGGCGTCAGCCTTAACTAGGGAGTTGCAGTTTGAGGAGCAGTTCTGACGATGCTGGTGATGTGGAATCAAAGTCATGATAAGACGTCAATAATGGCGTCAGCCTTAAGCAGAAAGTTAGCATGGGAAGACGATATCTGACGACGTTGGTGATACGCCGTCAGATCAATGACGCGGGGTCAGCTATATCGTCAGCCTAAGACAGATTTTGAAGGCAACTGGAGCAATTTTGACGCCATCCGTGATAAGGCGTCAGAACTTGAAAATATAGAGAACACCTCATATAATATATATTTCACATCACCCCTACATGTATGAGCCAAACACGTGAAAATATACTTTTTTATTTTTGTGATGGTGAGATTTCAATGTAAGAGCTTATACATGCTCAATTATCATTTTAAACTAGGTAATTGATGCAGGGTCAGTTGAGTGGGGAGAGTTTGCCTCTACTTTCCTTAAAAGATTTTTTCCCCTAAAGCTGAGGAAAGGTAAGGTGTTAGAGTTTATCAATCTCAGGTAGGGAAACATAACGGTGAAAGAGTATTCCCTTAAGCTTACTCAACTAACTAGATATGCTCCTCACGTGGTTGCAGATAATAGGGCTAAAATGAGTAAGTTTATTTCTAGGGTGAATGATAGTGTGGTGAATGAGTGTAGGTCTGCAATGCTGAACAGTGACACAAACATAGCCAGGCTTATGACTCATGCTCAGCAGATAGATAAGCAAAAGATTAAGATGGGGGAGAAGCAGACTAAGAGAGCAAGGATAGGTAGTTTTAACTTTGCTCAGCCTAAATCAGAAGGAGGAAACCATTCTCAGTTTCATCCTAAGTCATCAGTTCCACCTCCTTCGTCAGCCTGTGCTCCAGTGCCTACATTCAGAGAAGGCAACAGAGATAAAGCACCAGGCTCTAAGTCTCAGGGCAGTGTTAGCAATGCCTGCACCTATCCCCTCTGTCAAACTTGTGGCAAGAACCACCAGGGTACTTGCAGGGCTGGAAGTGATACCTGTTTCGGGTGTGGCAAGCCAGGCCATAGAGTTAGAGATTGTCCATAGTCAGGTCTGCAAGGTCAGCAGAACTGTTCCTCAACTCAGTCAGATCGCCTGAATCAATAGGTACCACCTCCAGTGCTACCAGTGGGCAGTGCCCAAATAGTCTTTATGCTCACCAGTCCTGGAAAGATCAGGAAAATTCTCCTGATGTGGTTACTGGTACGTTACAAATCTTTCATGTGCATGTTTACACTTTGCTAGATCCAGGTGTTTCCTTGTCTTTTTTTACTCCCTATATAGCAGGCAATTTCAGAATCAGTCCTGAAATTCTAGCAGAGACCTTTTTAGTTTCTACCTTAGTGGGTAAAACCATCATAGCCCGGTGGGTGTAGAGGAACTGCCCGATTATGATACTTTAGAAAGTCACTTCAGCAGACTTAGTCGAATTAGAGATGACTTATTTTGATTTCATTCTCCGCATGGATTGTCTTTATTCCTACTATGCCACAGTTGACTGTAGAAATAGAATAGTTCAATTCCAGTTCCCGAATGAACCTATCCTAAAGTGGAAGGGTAGTGTATCCGTTTTCAGAGGTCAGCTTATTTCCTACCTTCGGGCAAGGAAAATGATATCTAAAGGATATGCCTAGCATCTTCTTCGAGTTAAGGACTCTAGTTCTAAAACTCCCAACCTTGACTCAATCCCAATCATGAATGAATATTCAGATGTTTTTCCCGAAGATCTTCCAGGAATTTCTCCCAAAAGGGAAATAGACTTCGGCATTGATCTTCTTCTATATACTCAGCCTATATCTATTCCACCATATAGAATGGCACCTGTAGAACTCAGTGAATTGAAAGAACAGTTGAATTATCTCTTAGATAAGGGATTTATTAGTCCCAGTGTTTCCTCGTAGGGTGCACCAGTCTTATTCGTGCACAAGAAAGATGGTTCTTTCAGAATGTGCATAGATTACTGTCAGCTCAATAAAGTCACAGTCAAGAACAAGTATCCACTTCATAGAATTGATGATTTGTTTGATCAACTTCATGGTGCTAGCTATTTATCCAAGATAGACCTCAGATACGGCTATCATCTTCTCAGAGTTAGATAATATGACATTCTGAAGACAGCTTTCCGTTCTCGGTATGGTCACTTCGAGTTCCTAGTCAAGTCCTTTGGTCTCAGCAATTCCCCAGCAACTTTCATGGACTTGATGAATCATGTGTTCAAGCATTAACACCCTAATTTGAGGCATAGTTTGCTTAATTATGGAAATTTTGGATTTGAAATGGGAACTTGACCCACCTTAAGCCTGAATTTATATAGTTCCATTGTGTAAAACCCTGAAAATCTAAGCCATTATTAGAACCATGCTTTAAGATCATGAAATATCAAAATCATTTTTTGATAGTTTTATAGGTTATTTGGACATATATTCATCCCTGATAACGCTCAAACTACAGCTCTCGTAAGAGTGTAAGCGGTCGTTGTCAAATATATAACCCAACTGGGTTGGGTATCGATCCCACAGAGAATAGCCGGTCACTAAGTAAGCAAAGATTATTAGACTTTTGGTGCAAGTCTCGTAAAAGAGGGGGATTTTGTAGCGTGCAATACTGTAAACAAAATAATAGAGTAAAAACAGAAAAATAGCAAAGTAAAAAGAAAGAATATTTAGTAAGATGTTTAACCAATGAGAATTGAGAGTTGGGGTTATGTCCACCTTATGAGTTATACGTCTCTATTGGCTATGAGTTATGCGGAATTCAGACATGCATGTGCTTATAGAGAATTGTATTCTATGGTAAATCCAGGCATCTTTCGACCATCAAGGATTATTTCACTTTAACTCTTTCGAGCTTAAAGCGTGTCTAACGGTACAAATTCTCCAAGAGGTTAATCCAGTTACGGCACTAACTTTTTAACAGGGGTTGGTGCCCTATTACCTTGACATTATCTCTTTTCCAGACATATAACTTTTCTTTCGAACAAGTTAATGCTATACTGGCGTATTCTATGCATTTGCAACCACAAGAATTTGCATTAAGATGAAGAGAATAATGATATAAGCAGCATACGTGTCACGAATTCACAAACTCATAGAAATAGATAGTATCTCATAAGGCTTCCATAACCCCAACAGAGAAGTTTAGCTACTCATGATTGCAACGGAGATCACAATAAACATCATCATGATCTCACGTTGGTCACAAGGGTCGTGCTTTCTCTGTCAGAAAGTAACGTGAATAGTACTAAATGTCGAAGAAAATAGAATTGAATAGAAAATAGGATGAATGAGTTGAATTGTAAGGGTTGAATGAATTAATGAGTGAATGAATAAAAAGCTCAGCACAATAGGGTATTTATAACACCCATATCCTATTCGTACTAGGCTACTGTGTACTTATCCTAATCCTACTAGGATACTGCGTACTTATCCTAATCCTAATAAGTTACTGTTGATCCCCAAAGTCTTTAGAATTGCTGTTTTTGCCCGGGACAGGTTTTCCATGCGTCACTTTTAGTCCCTAGGCATCCAAGCTCTCCTTTCCTTCTTTCGTGAAGCTTCCTTGGGCATCAAGTTATCCATAAAATGCTGAAATCTTCATCATTTATACCTGAAAACTTGCTAATCACGTTTGTTAGCTCACTTACAGAAAAAAGGACTAAAAGTGCATGAATTATATATTTTGTCCTCAAAACTTAGCTAAAATATGGGTAAATTATAGTACTTTAGGCGTGTAAATACGCCTATCATCAATCCCTCAAATAACTCCTACCCTATAGACAAGTCAAAACATTCCTTAGCAATTAAATTCTTGTAAAGAAAATAACTATAGTCAGCTTCGAAAAAGCACAACTTTTTGTATACTAGGAATTTTTTAACTCAAGACCCATCAACAGATATATAATTGAATTATCTTTCCAATGATATTAATTTTGCCTTGATCCAATAACAGAGTAAGAAGTTATGCCTGATATACCAAAGGGGTATTTGTCTGCCAAGGCACGATGGCCAGGGTGACGGATCGTCGTATCAGTGATGGACCATCATGCAAAAATGTCACCCTTAAGTAGAAATACCGAAATTTGGTGATTTTGTGATGGTTGGAGTTATGGTACGTCGCCCAAACCGTTACTCGGGATTTCTCTGCATTGTTATGTCATTTTCAAAGGGTTATTTTGGTTTTTTTCCACTCTTTTAACCCCTAAACTACGTCTTTTAAGCCATTTAAAGGCTGAATATAAATCCAAAACAACCCAAAATCCTTCATTCTCAACACAACATCAAAGATTAGGTTTATATGTTCAAGATAGATTAAATTCATGTCTTTCCTTAGTAATTGAACTCAATTTAATGTTCACGTATGATTCCATGAAACATTAGGTTAATTCATGTTTTAAACTATAATTTCCCATGTCATGATTCAAGTAAGATTCATCTTAAATCCCCAATTTATGAATTTAGCCTTTTAATCATGTTGATTTCCTATTTTTAACACATTCCCATGTTAAAGTTCATGATTCTCACATGTTTGATTAAATGTGTATGTTTTGGGATCTTTGAATCATGGTATCATACTATAGTTCTAAGCCTTAATTCTATATTTTGATCGTTCATTATTGGAGGGATATGAAAAACCCATACCTATGTTTTTTACATGACTTCAGATCTTTCAAGTAATAATTTCAGTTAAACCATAAGTATTACCATTTATTCAGTTGTTATGATCATGTTGAGCATTGTCGGTTGTTATGTTCATTGCATTCAGTTCAGTTCATTACCAATGTCAGTTCAGTTGTGTGTAGGATTTAGGACTAAGCGAACCCTAGGATAGGAGATCACCTTCCAGTAGAGGGTGTGACCTTTAGTAGCAGTCCCTGAGTTATAAAACTATGTATCCATCATACATTTAAGATGTCTTCCTGCCAGTTGAGGGTTAACACAGATCTCATGAGAGCACCTGTCAGTAGAGGGTGACTTTCTAGTCCTTTGGGACACCAGTTTAGTGGATTCACACAATCAGTGTTAGTACCCGTGGAATGGTACTGACACCCTTCAAACTGGGGTTATAGGTTGTACCCCAATTAGCTCATATTAGGGAACATCGTTTACATGATACCTCCCACATTTTCAGTCCAGTTATTCAGAGTAAGTACAATTCAATTTTACAAGATCAGTATTCAGTTATCAGTAAATCAATGTACTGTTATCAGTTAATCAGTATACAGATACTAGTTAATCAGTATCCAGTTATCAGTTAATCAGTATTCATATATCAAATATTCAATATTCATATATAAGCTACTTAGTAAATAGACGTTAGTTATCCATTTACTTAGATGTCAGTCATTCAATCGCACAGGCATTTGTCATTCAATTTACCAATCGCACAGGTATTACATGTTATGTTTGGTTTTGTATGTTTATTCATTCATGCTCATTAAATTAGTATATTCAAATCATTGAGTTATGTTAGTTTCCACCATATAGTTTTAGACCAAGTATTCAACGTCATCCTAAGTACATTTTTTACAGTATATTCAGCCTTATAAGAGAATTGCTTACAACGTTTATGTTTCTACTGCTTTCTAGCATACAGAATTGTTTTCAGCTCATGATTTATAAATTTCTTTATGATTTATAGTTTTCACGTATAGTCATTTTTCAAATATATGTTTTATCAAATAACTTATATACTCAATTGTAAAGCATGATTTAACGATTCCCATGATATAATGCATATCTCCATATACACAGTACACTCCAAAGTAATGATCCACATATACGTCTATGTGCTACATTGTCTTATAATATAGGTACCAGTGGTAGCCTACCTATCATAATCAGACAGTTTGTAGCTTCTAGCCAGCAGGTGATGAGTTTCCTTGTTTGGGGACTCCAGTTATTTTGTAATTCATGTACTATATCATTAATATTCATATGTATTGATTAGTGGTAGTTGGAGGCATATCCTAGCTATCTATAGTCAATATAGTAAAAGCTTCATAGATGGTTAGTCAAAGTCATTTATGTAATACAATTTCTTTCTTCAGTTTTATCATGTTGTAAACTTTATCAGTTTTATACTTGTTCAGATTTTCTCACATTTATGTATATATATTTTAAATCAATTGCTCACGCAGTATGCCGGTTCATGATTAAGCTAGGGAACACTTGCAATTTCAAGCACTGTGTCACGACTAGGGGGTTGTCATAAGTCGTGACATATTAAAGACCTTAGATATTTGTTAAATACTTGGAAGATGGCCTTGGGATCATGTTCAATTATCGTGGTGAATGAGTTATGGTGATAGTATTAGAGATGATGTATATGGTTGTTGACTAAATTATCGTTAATGCTATGTGTAGTTATGGATTATGCAATTAATTAAGCCCATGAGTATGTTATCATTTAAATCATTGTCTACACTACTATTTTAGGCTTTGGATTATGATATTACTAATGTTACACTTTGCCTAGTAATCAAACTAGTGATTAGGCTAGAAAGCCTTCTTGTTGCTAATATTGTGAGTCGTGATACTATGGGATCTAGAAGACATATCTATTGACTACATGAGAATCTATGCTAATGACCATGTTGAATTCGATAATCCATTGTAATATTCATTTATAAGCATTCATATATCTATGGATAAATTGTTATTGACGATGAATGATGGGCTATGAAGGTATTCTCTCTTCCTCTCTTCTCTTTTAATTTAGCCCTTGTGGGGCTTGTCACTTACTTTATCCCTCATGGGGCTTGTCATTTACTTTAGCCTTCTTGGGGTTGGTTATTTACTTTAGCCCTCGTGGGGCTCGCACTTTACTTTAGCCCTTATGGGGCTTGTCTTTTATTAATGAGCCTAAGGTTGTGAGTATGATGTTGTGATTATTTCATACATATTATTGGGCCGAGGGTCATGTTATGATATTGGTTGAATATCCAAAAAGTATTTATACTTGTAAAGAATACAATTGTAGAATATGGATACATATAATTTTATGTTGCTTATGATTTCATTTACTTAATACTAGTGATGGCATGCATAGATTCGGTACATTCATGATTATTATATCGGTATTGATGTGATCCTAGATGAAATACGGACTTAACACTGTTGTTCCTTAATAAGGGCTAAAATCCACTTTTCACCGTAACAATGGATATATATGGATATATTTACTATAATAATTGCCTACTAAATGGAATATTTATACGTATAAAAGAGTTTTAAAATATTATTTAAAGATTTGACCGAGATAAGTTTAGGTTCATGACTTGACACTATTATTTACTCCATACGTGAGATATTTCGACTCTTTATACATTTTTATAATGATCTAGTCCTAAAGATCATTTCGGGAAACAGACTTATGGATTTACACTCTTTTAGCCACGGCTAGAGTTTGTACACCTATTATATATATCTATACACATGTATTAATGGTTATGATTCTATTGATACCCGAGAAAGTTGGAGCATACTGTTATAATGATATTGATACCCGGTAAGGCTAGAGGATACTGTGATACTGATATTGATACCCGATAAGGATGGTGGATAATGTTATGATGATATTGATACCCGACAAAGTCGGAGGATACTGTGATGATGATATTGATCGGCAGGGCTGGAGTATACTTTTATTATGATATTGATACCCGGTAAGGCTAGAGAATATTGTGATGATGATGTTGATACCTGGAAAGGTCGAAGGATGTTGTGATATGATATATATACCTAGTTTGAGTCCATAGGATGGTTGTGGTATTGATTATGTACCTTGCAATCATTTTTGCATGCGCTTCACCTATCACTAGTATGTGCCTATGTTTATCAGCTAGTATGGAACGGTTGCATAGATATGGATGATGACTATTCCTTATTTTGTTATATGATTATTGAGACTTCCGAGCCTAGGGCGGTGGGAGAAATACATAGTCTCGATAAGGTATTTAGTTGTCAGAAATAGCCAGTTACTTCTATTGTCAATGATTTTGTTATTATCACTATTATGATCATTATTATGGCTAGTTTATGGCAGATTGGTTATTTATTCAGTATCGAGATTTAAGGTATGTTTTCAGCCTCTTCTATCTTACGATTTCATTATTATGCATAATTATTTCATGTCTAGCCATATGGATTAGAAACCCTAAGAATGATAGTATTGATTCATGATAGGATATAATGAGGCCTTAAAATAAAGATATGATGATCTAGGTTGTGCTTTGAGATGACATTGTATCCATATATATATATATATATATATATACTTATATATATATACTTATGGTATTACCGTATATCCCTTCTTTCATTTGTTCAGATTGTATATTCGTTCCTTGGCTTTATATATTATTATATATTTTTCTTCCACTCTTTATATTCATATATTGGCGAAAGATATATGTTATAGTGCTGAGACTCCTAAGTATGGCTGGAGTAAGATAGTGCACCCTTATTACTTACTTAGCCTTATTATGTTGGTCTATTGGATATGAACAAGATAGTTGTTCCTTATTATCTCATTGGTTTGTTATATGATTTCTAGACTCTTGGGTGTAGTTTCTGTTCTATTTATATGTTGTATAGACCTGCTTTATCTTTGGATCTCAATCGGCAGTTGCCTACTGAATACCATTCGTTTGGTACTCATACTACACTTCTGCAGCCTGCAGATCATAGTACGGGCTATCGTCATTGATGTGTTCATCGTGCGGAGCAGCCATGGTTTGGATAAACAGAGTGAGCTCCCGATGTTCGGAATATTACTTTCCTCCCTCTTATATATAGACTAGTCTCTATATTGTATTCGAAGATAAGTTATATCAGTGTAATTTATTTCATCTATTCCACTTTTGTACTCTTATTATATTAGAAGCTCTTCTGTTGATACCTCTAGGTTTTGTGATTTATTCATGTATTTGAACTTTTGTTATATTTATTCTCCATTCTTTCCTTATTCTATTTGGTAATCTGTTACTAGCCATTCCGGACTATGGATTTGGCTTTCCTACAAGTGGGTTTTAGTAGGTGTCATCATGACCTAAGAAATTGGATCGTGACAATTATAGGGGTTCTTTTGTGAGATTTTACACCAAGAATCACTACCAACCATTGAGATTTAGTCTTTGAGACTTATTTATGCTAATCGACACCCATTAACATGAGTTTTAACATTAAAATCATGGGATATTGTTAGATTTCACTAAAATAATCAAGGACTTTTCAAGAACCGAAAACCTCGGGACATTTGTTAGAATGATGTTTAGGTAATGCCGGTTACTTTCAACCACTAGAGTTATTAACGTAATGGCATATGACGAATCTAGATTGTGAAATTGATGTAGTTTATGAACAAATACGTGATATGAATCCATAATGGCTATGTAAGGACTTTATGGAGGAATCGAGTTATAAAGCATGGCTTAAATTAACGCTATGAACTACTTTACCTTCGAATTAAAATAATTGGGTACACAAATTTATTGAAAGAGAATTTAAACAACACATGGGTTAAATTAATGCTATGAACTACTTTACCATTGGATGAAGATAATTGGGTACACAGATTTATTGAAAGAGAAGTTAAACAATAGTTTGAGGTAAAGACCCTGCAGCTCCCTAGCGTGAATTCATTGAACTTCAATTCTTGGATTTGAAGCGAGCCAATAGTTTGCTAAATAATTCAATTCATCCATAATATATTCCCCTTTACCGGGCTATTCAAGATCATATAAGAAATGATTATCTTTCGCAAGTACAGTAGTATATTATTCATGAATGATAAATTTAAGCATGTTTCAAGGTATGACAATACAACAACAACAACAAACTAGTGTATTCCCACATAGTGGGCACTGGAGGGTGTAAAATGTACGTAGTCCATACCACTACTTCAAGAGAAGTAGAAAGGCTGTTTCCGATAGACCCCCGCTTCAATACAAGGAATAATAGACAAATACTTAATAAAGCATGGAACATGATGTCATGAAAAAAATATGCCACCCACAAGGGATAATAAACAAAGAATAGTAAACACATTCGTAATAAAGCATACAACAAAGTGTCCTAGCAAGAATAATACATCTACCAAGTAATTTCCTACCCCAACGACTCAAACTGGAACTTGCCTTCTAGCCTAATCTGCGCCCTCTAAATCTTCCTATCTAGGGTCATGTCCTCAGTGAGCTATAACTGCTCCATGTCCCTGCTGATCACATCTCTCCAGTATTTCTTCGTCCTACCCTACCCCGCCTGAAACCATCCAAACCAAGCTTCTCACACCTACAAACTGGGGCATCCGTGCCCCTCCACATCACATGCCCGAACCATCTCAATCGGACTTCCCGCATCTTGTCCTCCACCGAAACCACTCCAACCTTTTCCCGAATAGTCTCATTTCGAACTCTATCACCCCTATTAATCCCACAAATCCAATGCAACATTCGCATTTCCACCACCTTCAATTTTTGAATGTGAGAGTTCTTGACTGGCCAACATTCTGCTCCACACAGCATAGCCAGCCGGAATACCACCCTATAGAATTTGCCTTTAAGCTTGGGCAGCACCTTCCTATCACACAACACCCTCGAGGCGAGCTTCCACTTCATCCATCCCGCTCCAATACGATGGGATACATCCTCGTCAACCTAACCATTCCCCTGAATCATGGACCCCAGATACTTGAAACTATCCCTCTTCCACACCGTCTGGGAATCCAACCCTACTACCACCTCGTCTTCCTGCCTCACGTCATTAAACTTGCATTCCAAATATTTTGTCTTGCTCCTGCTCAACCTGAACCCTATATACTCAAAGGTCCGTCTCCACACCTCTAATTTATCATTCACACATACTTGCGTCTCATCAATCAAAACTACATCATCTGCAAAAAGCATACACCAAGGAACCTCTCCTTGAATACGCCGCATCACCACATCCATCACCAAAACAAATAAAAATGGGCTAAGAGTGGAACCCTAATGCAACCCAATCAAGATAGGGAAAGGCTCTGAGTCTCCTCTCGCCGTCCTCACCTGAGTCTTAGATCCATTATACATGTCCTTGCTTGCTCTAATATACATCACCGGTACCCCACTTACCTCCAAATATCTCCAAAGCACCTCTCTAGGTACTTTGTCATATGCCTTCTCCAAGTCGATAAACACCATGTGCAGATCTCTTTTTCTTTCCCTATACTGTTCTACCAGTCTACGTACCAGGTGAATTACCTCCGTCGTCGAGCGCCCGGGCATAAATCCAATCTGATTTTCCGAGATAGCCATTATCCTCCATAACCTCAACTCAACCACTCTCTCCCAAATCTTCAGAGTGTAGCTCAATAACTTAATACCTCTATAGTTATTGCAACTCCCAATGTCACCCTTATTCTTACAAAGAGGTATCATAGTACTCCATCTCCAAGCCTCGGGCATTTTTGCCGACTTGAAAATGTCGTTAAATAATTCAGTCAACCACCTTAACCAGCCTCCCCAGAGAACTTCCAAAAATCCACAGGGATCTCATCAGGCCCCGTCGCCCTACCCCTACGCATCCTGCGAGTAGCCTCTCTAACCTCTTCTACCTTAAAACATTTACAATAACTAAAATCACGACACTCCTCTGCGAGCTCCAGCTCCCCTAAAATAGTAAATCTATCCCCTTCTTCATTTAATAACCTATCGAAGTACGACTGCCATCTCTTCTTAATGTGACCATCCTCTACTAAGACTCTACCATCCTCCCCCTTAATTCATTTCACCTGGTCGAGGTCACGAACCTTACTCTCCCTAGCCTTAGCAAGCCTAAACAACCTTTTTTCCCTTTTTTTCTCCTCTAACCCCGCATACAAGCTCTCGAACGCTGTCGTCTTAGACGCCATGACTGTTAACTTAGCCTATTTACTAGATATATTGTACTCCTCCCTATTAGATCGCTTCTCATCTTCATCCCTACTCTCACCCAACTTAGCATACGTCATCTTCTTAGTCTCCACTTTCTTCCTAACTTCGTCATTCCACCACCAATCCCCCCGATGATGGCCAGCATAGCCCCTAGAAATACCAAAAACCTCACTAGCAGTCTCCTTGATGCACCTAGATGCTCTATCCCACATACCATCCACGTCCCCCCTGCACTCGCACACCCTCATTCCTGCCACCTTCTCCTCTATCTCCCTCACATTCACCGGCGTAAGGTCGCCCTACTTAATTCTAGGTCTACCCTCCTCACCCCTTCTCTTCTTATCTTTCTTAATACCTAAGTCCATCACCAAGAGCCTATGCTGGGTTGAAAGATTCTCACTCAGGATGAATTTACAGTCCTTACACAATACCCTATCCCCTTTCCTAAGCAACAAAAAGTCAATTTACGTCTTGGCTATCGTGCTTCGAATGGTGATCAGGTACTCGTCCTTCTTCGGGAAGCTCAAATTCACCACTACCAACTCAAAGGACTTCGCAAATCCAACAGAGAAGTTCCCTCCTCATTTCTCTCCCCAAAACCAAAACCTCCATGCACATCACCAAAGCATCCCGGTAACGGCCCAATATGCCCATTGAAATCCCCTACTACACACGATTAGAGTAGATCCCCCAATGATCAACTTAAAATTCATCAACCTATCATTGATCCTCTTAACCTCCACTACATGCCCTCTAAGCTCTTCATCTACTAAGATGCCAACTTTATTCCTCTGCCTCTCACTACCAGAGTACCACAGCTTGTAACCGTCCATATCCCTAGCCTTAGACCCTACCCACTTAGTCTCCTGCACACACGCAATATTGATCCTCCTCTTTCTAAGAATCTTCACTAGATCTATAGACTTACCCTGCATAGTACCTATATTCCAAGACCCAACCCGCAGCTTATCAACTCTAGCAACCCATCTTCCTCTACCTCTTCTAATGTTGGGCTTAACCCCTTCTCCCTCACCTGTCTTTCCCTCCTCATCCACCCCCAACATAGGCCCCCGCCCCAACCCCCTCGAACATGACCCTATCCTACCATCAATGCCCACAGCCACAACTCCCAGAAAAAACACACAACGACGGTAATCAAGCAACAACAGAAAATAGAAAGCACTGTAGTTTTATTTTAAAAACCTTTCTTTAAAGGGATCATGTCTAATTAAACATTCTATTTTAAGGTTCTTTTTAAAAAAAAAAATTAATAACACCTGCTATGATGCAATTGATGCGTGACATATATACTCTTGTTAGGAAAAAGTAGATAAACGTCACAGAGGGTCGAGAGGTGAAAAACATATAGTTGAAAAAGGATTTGATGGGGAAAAACCTCCTCATGAAGGTGGGGTATGTAAAAGAGATTTTCTTTTATTAATGAATGTTCACATTAGGAATTCATATACATATGTGATTTAAACGGTGAACCCATCGACTAGTCCCCACTTAATCTTGCCACTTGATCTATTTAAACTTCTAAATTAGTGTTCTCATAGTCTATTCCATAATATTTTAATAGAAAGTTGAAGGTTTCCCCTTGAATTATTCTTTTTACTTGTTCGTGTACTTAATAATGATGTAATATTCTTGAACTAGTCAAGAAATAAATTAAGTTGACAATATTATTGAGCTTATACCATGCTATAAATATCATACTTTCTAATCCAAGTTCCCTCCCCAGTAATAATTAGTACAAAAAAAAATTGTAAGCTAGCAAGACAAGGCAAAATACACAGCCTTTGTTTCCCTACTCTTTTGTCTTCTCCCTTGTTGCTGTTACCGGTGAGCCTACAACTTATGACACAAGCTTCTTGTTTTCAATAGGCTTCACTTAATTAGTATGTGATATGTGAGAAAAATCTAGCACATTTAATGCTTTTTTGCTCAAAATAATTGTGAATTCTGAAGCAACTCTTGTTGTTTTGATGTGTTTGCTCATGATATTGCAGAAAAAGGCAGAAGAAATGAGAATAAAGAATAATGGAGCAAAAGAGTTGAAAATCTGAGCAAAATAGAAGAAAATATGGCTGACGACCTCCGTGATAAGTCGTCAGCCTCGTGATAGCTTATCAGTATTGGCGTCAGAATTAACCAGGGAGTTGCAGTTTGAGGAGCAGTTCTGACGATGCCGGTGATGTGGAATCAAAGTCATGATAAGACGTCAATAATGGCGTCAGCCTTAAGCAGAAAATTAGCATGGGAAGAAGATATCTGACGACGTTGGTGATACGCCGTCAGATCAGTGATGCGGCGTCAGGTACATCATCATCCTAAGACAGATTTTGAAGGCAACTGGAGCAATTCTGACGCCATCCTTGATAAGGCGTTAGAACCTTGATGTGGCGTCAGCGACGGGGTCACCTATTCCAGATAATTTTATTAATTTTGTAATTTTATTTCCTTAATTAGGCTTTTGTATAAATAGCATCTTTTAGAGTTTTTGATGAAAGGAATAATTCATCAATCAGACATCAACTCTAAGAATAGAGACACGTATTTTTGCTCTCTTTCATAAAATATTCTTGTGTTTTTGTATCAACTATTTTTGGGGTTTCTACCTTGTGATTAAATCGGAGGAAATACTTGTTGTTTTCTATCCATTCGTAAGTTTATCATTATAATCATGAATTTAACTTGTTATTTCATTCATCAAATCATGAGCGGCTAATTTCATTAGCCAAAGTTATGGGATACATGGATTAGGGTTTGATATGATACTAGGTGTTTAATGGATTCAAAGAGTAGTAAAACATCTTGGAATTCTGTTGTTTTAACTAAAATCTAGTGGTTTCAAACATTAGGTTATGCCTTAGGTTTTATTTTCTTCTAATGGAGAAATAGACTAAAGGACGTGAATTATCAACAGGGACTCTGAAGCTACCAACCTTCTGTTTAATGATTAATATCGTAACTGGATTAATCTACCTGAGATAACATCCTATTGGAAATAGATAAGTTATCTAAGTTTGAGAGAATTAGATAATAAATTATCTGGTGAGGTCGAGAGATAAGTCAGATAGTATAATCGTCAGGAATATTCTGTTATTCTACTCATTCTGAGAATCTCTAGCATTACCTAGTAGCTGTCAATTCCCGAAACCCTTGGTGAACATAGCTCTAGTTTCCCATTTAGGCTGATTTCAAACACTAAAATATTAAAAGTGATAATTAACTCTCTATAAACCTTAAACCCCCATTTTATCTTTTTATATTGATTGTTTTAATTTAACTTGTAGCTATAATTTAAAACTAGTTTAATCGACACTCACATTGTTCCCTGTGGATTCGACCCCGACTCCAAAGTTGGATAAATATATTGACGACGAACGCCTTACAATAAATTGAGGTGTAAGTTGAGAGTTATCAAAAATGGCGTCGTTGCCGGGGAACAATTTAGCATATTGAGTGGTTTGGAATTTTAGCTTACTTGCTTGAATTCGAACTTGTAAATATTTGTTTGTCATTTCTTTTGTTTCATGTGTTAGGTAGATTTTCTATATATTTGCTTATTTCTTACTATGGAATCATGGAATGAATGTGAGTTTGATGGTTGGAAATCTTATCTGGATGATCCATGTCCATATTGTGATGGACCCCACTTTTGGAATGACTGTAGTTATACTCCCCGGAGAGAGATGTGTGCACCATCTCTATCCTACCGAGAGTATAATTGTTCTTTATGTGGTGGTCAAGATGGACATTGGAGTGATTGATCAAATTCCCCATCCCCCTATTGCGCTAACCCAAGTTCTAATTCTTCTTATGAGTATGACGGGTCTTATGGTCAAGAAAAGAAAGAACGCAGCACTGGAAAGAGTGACATTGAATCTATACTTCAACTAATGTTGGATCGTATAGACATAACGAATGATACCATATGTGACATACGTCAAGACATTGGGGCATTTAACTAGGGAAGAGAAAGGATAGAAGAGATGGATATCGAGGTCAATCATCCAAAATACTTTTCTACATTATGTTTAGATGATATCTCGTCTGTGGAATCATTTAAAATAATGGAAGAGTGTGGCTATGAAGAGAAAGATTCCTATACTGATGATGAGCTTGATGTTGATCAACCCTTAGAGATTTTCCAACCAACTGAACCAACCATGAGGGATGATGCCAAGATTGAAGAAATGGTGCTAGAGGAAAAATAAGAAAACAAGCCAATCTCTTATGAAGACTCTATCCCAATTCAAAGTTAAAATGTTGAGAAGATGAATAAAAGTGAGTGTGTAGAGGATAGTGTAAATTTTGACGTAGGATTTGTTGGGCCACACTCGAAGAATTTTTCCATATTATGTTTAGACGATTTCTTGTCTGTGGAATCATCTAAACTAGTGGAAGACTGTGAAGATAAGGAACAAGAATCCTATATTCTTTATTTTACACTTGATAAACAACATAAAAACATACCTCACTTTAAGGTCGAGTTGTTTACCATGCATCATTCAGTACTCGGCTTCTTAATCTTTGTACCACCTCCCTATGAGCGAGGCAAGAAGATGGACTCTAAGTTGGGCATGAAGTTCATATCCTCAAGATGGAGGAAAAAGCTGAGTTGGGTCGTGCCGCGACACTAAATTAGGCACTTCTTGGGAGGCAACCCAAGGTATTTTGTTGTTTGTATTTGTATTGTGTGATAGACATCAGATCTTTGCACCCATGGTGCCACAGGTATGTTTCTAACTCTCTTGTTTTGGATTGACGTATTGGGAACACTACATGATATTAATTTGAGGGTGGGGATACTTGTGGGTGTGATGTCCTCCTGGGGTTTTTGTTGTCGTTCCTCTTTTCCCCGGAGTCTTATTCCTAGTAGAGCCGGTATGTTTAGGCGTATTGTGTTTGTTTTGTGATGTGTTGTGGTTAACTGGAGAAACATAAGTATCTAGAGTAGTTGAAATATTTTTGTTGATTTTTAAGACTAATAAACACCTCTCCGTTGGTCTATTTTATAACTATGTGATATGTATTTATATGTGGCTACTGTGAATCTTTTTATGGAATTAGTACTAGGTACATGATAATCACTGCTAATAATTGCATGCACCGAATGGGTAGTAGCTTGTTATGTACCATTGTGCCATGTGTGTGTGAGGTCTTACTCAATTTCCTGTGTGTGTTGAATCTAGAATTTTCCCGATTAGTCTTACCTTGGTTGAAAGATAGGGATTAGGAAAGGATCATAGGCCGTTTTGATTTTTAAGTCACTTTTTTTTTTGCCTAAATGACCTTCCTTGTATGCATGATATCTCTTGATCCCTATTTTGAGCCTGAATTGACTATTTCTTTTTATGACACCTATCACCTTCCCATTTAGATCATAATGAACTTGTTTTAGCCCTGGTCCTCCTTGGACACTGTACACCTAGACTTAGGTAAATAACCTAAGTTGAGGGTGGCTATCATAGGGGTGCGTGATGTAAACTGGGTATGAAGAAAGGTAGAATAAAAGGAAAAGAATAAGTGAAAAAGAATAAAAATATGACTGGTGTGGAAGAAGAATAAGAAAAGAAAAAGAATAAAAAAGAAAAGCCACATCCATCCTGAATAATGTGTGATCAAGAAATGGAGAAAAAGAAGAAAAAAAATTAATAAGTGAACCACAAAAGTTAAGGTAGTGCCAAGGAGGCTTAGTCACTCTAAATTCCATTGAATATCATACCACGCCTTAGCCTACATTACAAGCCGAAGAAAAGGCCTATAGTAATCCTAACTTACCTGTCTGGACACCTTGGTAATGAAAATAAGGGCAAGAATATGGTATTTAACATGCATTGATTGGAATTTCTTTCTGAGAGTGAGTGTCTCTTGACCGTCCCCGCATTGACATGCTTGAGTTCATATATGAGTGAGGAGGGACTTCTTTGTTGTAAGGGCACATCGGTTGCATTGCTAGATGTTTACTTGTTTAAGTAGTGTAACTTGTATATATGCATGGTTATTGTTGCTGAATTGATGTCATATCTTGATTCCTTTGGGTCACATTGTTAATCTTCAAGGATATGCACAATTGGATTGAACGTGGAGAGTGGCATGAGTTTTGAGCTAAACTTGATAATCAACTGTGATAGGTATCTTATGTGTCTCTTGGTTAAGCATCGTAGCATGGTCTTATGTAGTTGTTTGAGGACAAGCAATTGTTTTAAGTTGAGGGTGTTGATGTGTGAGCAAAAGCTAACACATTTAATGCTTTTTAGCTCAAAATAATTGTGAATTCTGAAGAAACTCTTGTTGTTTTGATGTGTTTGCTCATGATATTGTAGAAAAAGGCAAAAGAAATGAGAATAAACAATAATGGAGCAAAAGAGCTGAAAATTTGAGCAAAATAGAAGAAAACATGGTTGACGACCTCCGTGATAAGTCGTCAGCCTCGTGATAGCTTATTAGCATTGGCGTCAACCTTAACTAGGGAGTTTCAGTTTGAGGAGCAGTTCTGACGACGTCGATGATGTGGCGTCAAAGTCATGATAAGGCATCAATAATGGCGTCAGGCTTAAGCAGAAAGTTAGCATGGGAAGAAGATATCTGACGACGTTAGAGATACGCCGTTAGATCGGTGATACGACGTCAGCTACATCGTCATCCTAAGACAGATTTTGAAGGAAACTGGAGCAATTCAGATGTCATCCGTGATAAGGAGTCAGAACCTTGACGTGGCGTCAGCGACAGCGTCACCTATTTCGAACAATTTTATTAATTTTGTTATTTTATTTCCTTAATTAGGCTTTAGTATAAATATCATCTTTTAGGGTTTTTGATGAAAGGAATTATTCATCTATCAGATATCAACTCTAAGAAGACAGACACGTATTTTTGCTCTCTTTTAAAAAATATTCTTGTGTTTTAGTATCAACTATTTTTGGGGTTTCTACCTTGTGATTAAATAGGAGGAAATACTTGTTGTTTTCTATCCATTCGTAAGTTTATCATTATAATCATGAATTCAACCTTTTATTTGGTTCATCAAATCATGAGCGGCTAATTTCATTATCCAGAGTTATGGGATCCATGGATTAGGGTTTGATATGATACTAAGTGTTTAACAGATTCAAAGAGTAGTAAAACATCTTGAAATTCTGTTGTTTTAACTAAAATCTAGTGGTTGCAAACATTAGGTTATGCCTTAGGTTTTATTTGCTTCTAACAGAGAAATAGACTAGAGGACGTGAATTATCAACAGGGACTCGGAAGCTACCAACCTTTTGTTTAATGATTAATGCCATAACTGGATTAATCTACCTGAGATAACATCCTATTGGAAATAGATAAGTTATCTAAGTTCGAGAGAATTAGATAATAAATTGCCTGGTGAGGTCTGATAACGCTCAAACTACAGCTCTCGTAAGAGTGTAAGCGGTCGTCATCAAATATAGAACCCAACTGGGTTGGGTGTCGAATCCCACAGGGAATACTTCGTCACTAAGTATGCAACGATTAGTAGACTTTTGGTGAAAGTTCTGTGAAAAAAAGGGGGGAATTGGATTGTGACGTTAAGTAATAAAATCAAAGTAAAAACGGAATGTTTGGTAGGTTTTAATCAGTGAGAATTGTAAGTTAGGGTTATGTCCACCTTATGAGTTCTACGTATCTATTGGCTATGAGTTATGCGGAATTCAGACATGCATGCGCTTATAGAGATTCGTATTCTATGGTAAATCCTAGCGTCTTTCGACCATCAAGGATTATATCACTTTAACTCTTTCGAGCTTAAAGCGTATACTAATGGTACGAATTCTCCAAGAGGTTAATCCAGTTACGGCACTAACTTTTAAACAGGGGTTGGTAGCCCTATTTCCTTGTCATTCTCTCTTTTCCAGACATGTAACTTTTCTTTCGAACAAGTTAATGCTATACTGGCGTATTCTATATGTTTGCAACCACAAGAATGCAATTAAGATGAAGAGAGTAATGATATAAGCAGCATACGTATAAAGATTCACAAACTCATAGCAACAGATAGTATCTCATAAGGTTTCCATAACCCTAACAGAGAAGTTTAGCTACTCATGAGTGCCACGGAGATCACAATAAACATCATTATCATACCAAAACTCAAAGAATCTCACGTTGACTATGGGGATGGCGTCAAACTAGGTTGACGTTTTTCCCTAGAGTGTCGTGTTTCTCTGTAAACTTACAGAATCTGTAACTTGAATAATACTAAAAGTGACGTATGAAAATAAAATAGAATGAATGATAAAAAGCTTCAGCAAAATAGGGTATTTATAACACCCATATCCTATTCCTACTAGGCTACTGCGTACTTATCCTAATCCTACTAGGTTGCTGCATCCTTATCCTAATCCTACTAAGTTACTGCTGATCCCCAAAGTCTTTAGAAATGTTGTTTTTTCCAGGGACAAGTTATCCATGCATCACTTTCAGTCCATAGGCGTCCAAATGCTGCTTTCCTTCTTTCGTGAAGCTTCCTTTGGCGTTAAGCTATCCATAAAGTGCTGGAATCTTCATCATTTATACCTGAAAACTTGCTAATCACGTTTGTTAGCTCACTTACAGGAAAAAGGACTAAAAGTGCATGAATTATATATTTTGTCCTCAAAACTTAGCTAAAATATGGGTACATTAAGGTGCTTTAGGCGTGTAAATACGCCTATCATCAACACCCCACACTTAAAGCTTTGTTCGTCCTCGAACAATATATCATGTCCATATAAACATCTACTTAGGGTTTCGCAGTAACAACACAAAATATTCATCAAGACATGCACGACAATTAGTAACAAAGAGAAGTTTTCTAATCACTACTAGAAACAATTCAACCTCCAACATAGACTCGTGATGATGGTTAATTCGTATTCAAAAGTCAAGGCACAAAGAATCATACAAGACTACCCAAAACTCATCAACCATGTGTGTCTCACATAAGATATTACCCATAATCACTCACAAGTATTGCATTTTTCAGAACATGGGTATAAGATTATCCTTGCTCTCACTCTCACAAAGAATTCATATGTTGCAACTGATGACCATAGGCTTGCCCTTAGTGTAATGTTCCACTAATATCAGAATGCTAAGCTTAGGATCAAATAGGTCTTTTACAGGTTGTAATGTAGGCTAAGGGACGGGTAGGACTATTTTGGCCAGAAATAGTGACCATGTTCCTAAGCGCTTTAATACATCACATTATGTCATTAACACTCTCTTTTAATCAACCTTGCTACCTTTCTTTCATCTCTCACCCCTTTTCACCTATTTTTCCATTCAAACATAACTATCTTTTTATTTAATCATAAACACAATTTATCTTTTTATTTTTCTGTTTCTTTTTCTTCTCTATAGCACACCTCTTATGATAGCCACTCTTTTTCATAACAAATTCAAGCACCAATACACTTTAAGGCATCACTCTCACCCAATTTCCTCTTATTTTGTCACATGACTTTACAATTTAAAGCACAGAATTTGGATCAAATTATGGTCTTGAAAAAAAAAATTGATAGGCTTACATATGAGGCTGTCAAAGAAAATGGCTAAAGGCTCAAAGGGGGTTAACTAAGATAATGTCCACGGGTAGGAAAGAAGGTAAACAATCACAGGCTACCAAAGAAATGCCTAAATCATCTCCTAAACTCACACTCTTTATTTCGCTTTACACACACACCAGTCAAGTTCTAGCATCAGTCTCAACACAGAATATACTATAACCTCACACTCACAAGGCACATGGTCAACTTTATTGGGAGCAGTATAGACCCTTGACCCAACAGATGAATGAATTAAACCACACCATTATCACACAGTGAGTCACACGTAGAGCCTAAGTGTCTTAATAGTAATGATTTAGCACAAACTCTTGTTATACTACCATGCCGCCTATCAGAACAATTTCATGCATCAAAATCTAAAAAAAATCTACGACTAATTAAAACAAACAAAAAAAAAATATGACAATAAATGTAGGCAAAGAAGTACAGCATGCAAAGAAGTACAGCATATGAATACCAGCACCCCACACTTAGACGGGACACACTGCCCTCAGTGGAAAATAAATACGGAAAACCTGATTAGTCGGACTCCTCTTCTATGTCTGGGGTCATACCCCCTGCGTCGGAATCATCATCAGAGTCATCATCCTCAGAGTTTCCTCAAATTGTACCCCACTTGATTCAAATGTGCATTGAGGTATTTGTAGCGAGGAGGATTCAGCTTGCTCTTTTCGTCCCCTTTTCTGGCCTTTTTGTGAGGTGGATACTTTTCCTTTCCTGGTCGACTTTTTGGTGCCATTTTTCCTGAGACTAAAATAAATTCATGCTAGCTCATCTCGGAAGATTTAATCGACAAACAGACAATAGTGGCACCACCCCACTCTTAATTTGTTGACACAAACTAATTAAGTGAATGATGTCGATTACTCAGACTTCATTGACATACATCTAGGCGATATGTTCCAACAATATGTTCAGCACAGTCATACTTTCATGTCATCTTACTATCCTTTCCAACTCTATGTAATCTTGACTATACTTTTATTTGTGGATTGCTGTACCTTTTGAACAAGACTACTACATAGAGATTGTATCAAGTTATGACATAGAAATAATCACAACATTATGTGCTTGTATTCAATCTCGATGGACGAGTTGTTCAAGCTTCCAAGCATTCAATTTTTGACGTTTAGGCAATCACTTCACCATGTCGATTTCACAAAAGTATAACAGTGTATCAAAATCAACTACAAGTTGGAACAAAGTCTAGAACACCCATACGTATTCATTCACTCAACTAGATGTATCATGACCAACCAATTTCATTCAAATTACCAACACTACTTAAAGATTTGACAATTTATTATAGGCGTAGTAGTGTAGTACTTACAGAATATAAAAGAAGAACAAAGAAGTACTTACTTGGTTGATAGCCTCGGAAGATGTTCTTGCAAAGTAAAAGAGCAAAAGGAAAATTTTTGAGAGATTTTGGAGAGGTAGGCGGCGCCTAGGTTGAAGTTGCAATGCATTTTTGTTCTAAGACCAAGGTTCTATTTATAGGACAAGCTTGGGTCGAGTTTTGACCCATTTGGAATCGGATTTGGAGACCAAAAGTGACCATAGGCGGCGCCTAATACTTTGCCTATGCTTGGCATAGGCGGCACCTTTTGCAAAGCCTTGATGAGCATAGGCGGCGCCTATGCTATGGCATTGTTAGGCATAGGCGGCGCCTATGCCATGGCATACTAGATTCAGAGACAAAAGGCTTTTGCATAGGCGGTGCCTATGCTATGGCACTCTAGAATCCGAGAGCTTAGGCCATAGCATAGGCCTTGCCTTGTTCGTGGCCTAGATTTACATAGGCCTTGCCTTGTTCGTTGCCTATATTTTCATAGGCAATGCCTAACGCATAGCCTTTTTCTTTTTCATTCCTAACTTACCACCTTCAACATGCAATACTTCCAAATCAAAATTTGAAACCAATCTCCTCCTTTACATCTCTTGCACCTACATTTACTCAAAAACAACAAAAACGATTAGAACGATGGGTTGCCTCCCATCAAGAGCCTTAGTTTTGGTCGTGGCTCGACAAAATCTTAAGAAAACAAAACAATTAAAAATGATGGGTTGCCTCCCACCAAGAGCTTGATTTATTGTCGCGGCACGACATAGCTATCTCGATTACTTAGACTTCATCGAGATAGTTGGGGCATTGTTTTCTGAATGGATTCAGACGACGCTGATGCTTACTTGTAGGCATGCAATCTTCTTCGATATGAATCTTGTGCATACAGATCCCAGGAGGGATACCAATTATATCATCAATAGTCCAACCCATAGCTCTCTTGTATCTCTTCAGAGCAGAGATGAGAGCCTCTACGTGCTGTTCACTTAAATCATCTGTCACACTCACTGAAAGTGTATTTCTACTTCCCAAGCATGCATACCTTAGATAATTGGGGAGCTCTTTCGATTCTAGCACTGGGGGCTCTTCAATGGAAGTCTTCGCTGTTGGTGATGGTTGATTCTTAAGATCAAGGTCCGGCTGTTTAGGAGTATGAGAATAGGACCCTATTTCTGTTAGAGCACACATAGTTTCTTCATAATCTTCATCATCCTCATGCTCAACATTCAGCAGCGCAGCAGACAATGGCTCAACAGTAAGTTATTTCTCTACAGATAATTCTTTCTGAACATCAGCTACAGAGAACACATCCATATCTCTCGGCTGCTTCATCGATTTGCACAAATCAAAATGAATCACTTCGTCATTCATTCGAAATAAAAGCTCATTATCTCTCATGTCAATAAGCACACTTCCAGTTGCGAGGAAAGGGCGCCCCAAGATTATGGGAACTTCAGAATCCACCTCGCAATCCAAAATAACAAAGTCTGCAGGAAAGATGAAGGTGGAAACCTTCACCAACACATCATTCAAGATACCCACAGGTCGTTTTACCGACCTATCTGCCATCACAAGCCGCATATTGGTTGGTGTAGGGTTACCTAACCCCAACTTCCTGTAGATAGATAGCGGCATCAAATTGATGCTAGCTCCCAAATCGCACAACGCCTTAGCAAAATCCAACGATCCAATCGTGCAAGGAATAGTGAAAGCACCAGGATCTGCCTTCTTCTGTACTAAAGATCTTGTAGCGATTGCACTGCAATGATGAACATTATCTGCCAGCTCATAGCTTACTGCCCGCTTCTTTGTGAAAAGGTCCTTCATGAATTTAGCATACCCAGGCATCTGTTCCAGCGCCTCCACCAACGGAACATTAATAGTCAGCTGCTTCAACATAGTCATGAATTTACTGAACCTGTGTCATCAGCCTTCTTCTTCAGTCTCTGCAGAAAAGGTGGTGGTGGAAGGGGAATTGTTTTCTCCACCACTTCCTTTTTATCTTGCTTCCAACTATCAATCTTTTCAGGCTGCAGACGTCTAGGGGTGATGTCGTGAACACACTCTTCATCTTCTTCAGCCTCTTCACATTCTGCATCAATAACATTATCCACCATATCATCAACTACCTGCTTGCCTTTGGATGGATTTTCCAACACTTTACCACTTTGGGTAGTAATAGCCATACACGATCCATCATTCCTCGGATTTTGCACTGTGTCGCTAGGTAGTGTTCCAGCTTTTCTTTGATTAAATGTTGCTGAAAGTTGACTCAATTGCTGCTCTAGTTGTCTTATTGCAGTGGAATGCGAGTCAACCAACTGATTTATTGAAGACAAGTCGTTCTTTACCTCATTCACTCCCGTATTGGTTGCCTCTACTCCTTTCAACAGCTTCGCCATCATATCTTCCATTGACATCTTCCCCGATCCAGATGTCGCGGCCTCACGATTTTCAGGAGGAACATACAAACCACTCCTGTCAGTCTTATTCTTCCAACCACCTTGATCGTGGTCCTTGTATCCAGATTTATCATAATAGTTCCGACCTTGGTTTCCTTGGGCATTGCCTCGGAAACCCCCCTGATTATTTAAGTAGTTGGCTTCTTCCTCTGAATCGGATTCCTCTCTTCCTTTTGACGCAACCGCTTTGACTTTTTCGGTCTTCCCTGATAATAGATGTTTTGTAAGAAGATCCATCTGTGTTTTCATGTGCGCCATATCTTGATCGCGTTCCTCTTGTCTACGTCTCTGCTCTGCAGTCATGCCAACAGATACGGTAGAGCTTGCTACCTCAGAATCCCTGGTATTCCAAGCTCTACTCTGCTTTGTCATACGATCTAGCATATCACTTGCCTCGAGAAAAGTAAGGTCCATGAATGACCCTCCAGCCGCATTATCCACCACTGGCTTAGTTACCGAATTCAAGGATCTGTATAATATCTCCATCAAGTGGACGTTGGTCATATGATGGTTTGGGCACCTCATAAGCTTCTTCTTGAATCTCTCCCATGTTTTGTGGAAAGCTTCAGTTGGAAGCTATCGGAAGTTGCGGATCTCATCTCTCAACTGTGCTCTCTTGGATGGCGGAAAGAATCTTTCTAGGAAAGCGTCTTTTAATTGCCTCCAATTGGTGATAGAATCAGGAGCCAGCCCATTCAACCATAGAGTTGGCTCCCCAGATAGAGACAATGGAAATAAGCGCAGCCGAATTGCATTCTGTCCAACGCCTGGATTGTCAAATGACTTGCATGTAGAGATGAAGTTGATCAGATGCATATTCAGATCATCGCCTGCAAGTCCACCAAATAACCCCTTGAGCTGTAATAACTGAATCATGGTGCTAGTGATATTGAACTTAGCTCCGGGTGCCAAGGGTGGAGGAATAATAGCCCCTGTGGCACCAGCTCCATCCAGATCGTCATCATCACATCAAAAGGAGCCTGCACAGCTCGGCGGTCAGGTCTCATTCTAGCTTGACGATCTCTCCTGTGCATAGGTGCCGCCACCTTATCAGTATGCCTAGGATTCAGTAACTCATCATCACCCAGGTCCTCATCATCAGGATTTGTTGCTCGACCTGGGTTATCAATATTCTGTTGGTGCACTTGAGCAGCTGCCAGTGCAGCTAATCTAGCCTGCTCCTGTTGAGTCGCCCTTCTGTCAATGTCACGTTGTGCATCCATTCTGCCAATAAGTTGTGGTTCAGGATTGATAGGTAATAACGGTTGACCTGAACTTCGCGTGTTTGGCATGCACTCAAGCAAACCTGAATAAAACAAAAACAACAACTAAAAGTAAAATCTGAGAATCTTTGGCCAAAGGGTCTAGTAACTATCACAAACTTAGTTGATAATTGTATTCCCCGGCAACGGCGCCAAAATTTGATAACGCTCAAACTACAGCTCTCGTAAGAGTGTAAGCGGTCGTCGTCAAATATAGAACCCAACTGGGTTGGGTGTCGAATCCCACAGGGAATACTTCATCACTAAGTATGCAACGATTAGTAGACTTTTGGTGAAAGTTCTGTGAAAAAAAGGGGGGAATTGGATTGTGACGTTAAGTAATAAAATCAAAGTAAAAACGGAATGTTTGGTAGGTTTTAATCAGTGAGAATTGTAAGTTAGGGTTATGTCCACCTTATGAGTTTTACGTATCTATTGGCTATGAGTTATGTGGAATTCAGACATGCATGCGCTTATAGAGATTCGTATTCTATGGTAAATCCTAGCGTCTTTCGACCATCAAGGATTATATCACTTTAACTCTTTCGAGCTTAAAGCGTATACTAATGGTACGAATTCTCCAAGAGGTTAATCCAGTTACGGCACTAACTTTTAAACAGGGGTTGGTAGCCCTATTTCCTTGTCATTCTCTCTTTTCCAGACATGTAACTTTTCTTTCGAACAAGTTAATGCTATACTGGCGTATTCTATATGTTTGCAACCACAAGAATGCAATTAAGATGAAGAGAGTAATGATATAAGCAGCATACGTATAAAGAATTCACAAACTCATAGCAACAGATAGTATCTCATAAGGTTTCCATAACCCTAACAGAGAAGTTTAGCTACTCATGAGTGCCACGGAGATCACAATAAACATCATTATCATACCAAAACTCAAAGAATCTCACGTTGAATATGGGGATGGCGTCAAACTAGGTTGACGTTTTTCCCTAGAGTGCTGTGTTTCTCTGTAAACTTACAGAATCTGTAACTTGAATAATACTAAAAGTGACGTATGAAAAGAAAATAGAATGAATGATAAAAAGCTTCAGCAAAATAGGGTATTTATAACACCCATATCCTATTCCTACTAGGCTACTGCGTACGTATCCTAATCCTACTAGGTTGCTGCATCCTTATCCTAATCCTACTAAGTTACTGCTGATCCCCAAAGTCTTTAGAAATGTTGTTTTTGCCTGGGACAAGTTATCCATGCATCACTTTCAGTCCATAGGCGTCCAAACGCTGCTTTCCTTCTTTTGTGAAGCTTCCTTTGGCGTTAAGTTATCCATAAAGTGCTGGAATCTTCATCATATATACCTGAAAACTTGCTAATCACGTTTGTTATCTCACTTACAGGAAAAAGGACTAAAAGTGCATGAATTATATATTTTGTCCTCAAAACTTAGCTAAAATATGGGTACATTAAGGTGCTTTAGGCGTGTAAATACGCCTATCATCAAGGTCGAGAGATAAGTCAGATAGTATAATCGTCAGGGATATTCTGTTGTTCTACTCGTTCCGAGAATCTCTAGCATTACCTAGTATCTGTCAATTCCTAAAACCGGTGAACATAGCTCTGGTTTCCCATTTAGGCTGATTTCAAACACTAAAATATTGAAAATGACAATTAACTCGCTGTAAACCTTAAACCCCCATTTTATCTTTTTCTATTGATTGTTTGAATTTAACTTGTAGCTATAATTTCAAACTAGTTTAATCGCCACTCACATTGTTCCCTGTGGATTCTACCCTGACTCCAAAGTTGGGTAAATATATTGACGACGACTGCCTTACACTAAATTGAGGTGTAAGTTTAGCGTTATCAGTATGCCAGGTAAATGTCGGAGAATACTGAGCTTGATAGGTTCTTACAATAACTTTAAGTTAATATAAAATAAAAATTTAGTTTACTATCAAATATTTTTAATATTTTGTGTATTTATTGACAAAACACATAATTTAAGTTAAAGTTATTGGATTCACGTAAATTCATATCTTAAAGGCTATATTAGTCCTTGATCTCACATCGAGTATAAAAAGGCATCTATTGTAAATTGGCTATTATTGAACCATGTATTCATCTCTTCTAAAAATTTAATTTCTTTTAGAGAACACCTCATATAATATATATTTCACATCACCCCTACATGTATGAGCCAAACACGTGAAAATATACTTTTTTATTTTTGTGATAGTGAGATTTTAATGTAAGAGCTTATACATGCTCGATTATCATTTTAAACTAGGTAATCGTATCATCTAAAAAGATTAAAGCTACTAGAGGAAATAAATATTGGATAGTTCAAAGCAATGAAAAGTCCACTTTCAAAACTTTTTTTGACATTTAGACACTAGGTTTTTTTAACTGGGAATATAGACACCCTAATGGGACCACAAAAAAAAAAGGCAACCCTAACACTCAACTTACAAAATATATACTTTAGCCCCTTTTCCATTTCAGCCCCAATTTTTTTAAAACTACACTTTAGTCCATGTCCAAAAATATAAATATGGGATAATTAATTTAAAAAAAATTAAGCTTCTCAACCAATACCATCCACCCGATTTTGCCGCCATTTTCTCGATCTTTCGTTCATTTTCGGCCATTTTTCATCAAATTTTCTGGCATTCATCGGAAAATGACATTATCTCCATTGTTTTAAGCCATTTTCTTATATTTTTAGCCCCTCATCCATTTTCATACAAAAATCTTGAAAATTAGTCCCACATTTCGAAATTGATTCTTGGCTTAATAGCAACATTGCAACACTCCTTAGGTTGTTTGTAAGCTGTCATTCGTCGGATTATTTCGGTGGTCGTCAAAAAAGGCTCGATCGTGTATTGTACGGACAGTAGCTAAGAAGAAGACGACTACAGTCTATTAAGTCTAGGATCATAAACCTCTGTTCAGGTATATTAAATACTATCATCGAGGTATATCATGTCTATTATAAATTACATGATTGTTGGTGGTATATTTTCTGGTGAATAGGAAGAGACTCCTAAATCTTAGGTTTGGAAAACTGCATCTAAGGAGACAATGTCCATTGCCCTTCGTCACAATGGTTCATATGTCGATATGGTTAAAAGCGTAATAGAGAGTGGTGAATTAAGTTGTGATCAAAGCGATGTGGTAATTAGTTACTTGATGAACGGGAAGGAAAAAATCTATCTAACGTTCATAAGGAATGATAGACACGTGGAATTATACATGCTTTGCGTTGATTATAATAACTCCAGACCTATATTGTGGGTTAAAGTTGTTGGAAGGTCCTGGGAAGAAGCTTCCACATCAGCCCCACCCCCACCCCTACCTCCACCCTCGACAGTGGATGATACGTCAATGGAATACGATTGCATGAGTGGAGGTAAATGAGATAATAGTCAAGATTATAAAGAAGAGGAGTGTGGAGGAGGTGAGGACGGTCATTTCGAACCACAAGGAAGCCACTTTTTCTCGGATGGCGCCAATCTTTTTGTAGGACAAACATTCAAGGATAACAATGTTTATGTAATATTAAGTAAGAAAAGATTGAAGAAATATTAGACTGTGAATTATTTATTATACACTAACGCCACTATTGATTTCTACACATGATAGATAGATTATTAATTTTTCGAGAAGTCGATTATTCACCAACTCGTAGGTTTATGATCAACTATTTGAATATATGGACAAGTTAGAATAATAAACAAAAAATAGAAATTAAATTAAATAAAATTAAAGTATAAAAATTAACATCTTTCAAACATTGTAAAATAATTTGATACATTAATTGTGATACCAAATCACTTTTGAACATGATCAAGTGATATTTAAGGCATGCTATAGTCATAAATCAGTGAGATGGAAATAAAAAGGAAAGAAATAAAATAAAATATATAATCACCATCCAAACAATGCAAAGCAACTAGATATCATCAAATGAGATTAGACGCGTCTAATGAGCATAAGGAAGAGTGATGGTTGTGACTTGTTGGTGTTCATGGGACAAGTAGTGCTTGAGAACAAGTAGTCCTTCTCAATGCAGACGTTTGTTTTGAGTAATTGGTTGTTACTACCATCACTCTTTCTTCTACTCTTTTGATCGAGTGTTTAATTATTTTGTATTCTCATATGATGATATTTAGTCATTTTTCATTGCTTGAATGATGTTTATTTATTTTAATTTATTTTATTTTATTTATTTCCTTTTTAGTCACGTATTACTTGTCAATAGAATTAGATGATTGATGCTAGACCTATAAAGATATCATACATATATTATATATAATTGTATGCAGCTATACTAGACTAAATTAACAGTCATGTATTGACTAATTGAGTCTAATGGAACGTAAGACGAGACTAAAAAGGGAATAAATAAAATAAAATAAAATAAATTAACATCATTCAAGCAATGGAAAGTAACTAAATATCATCATATGAGAGTACAAAATAATTGAACACTAGATCAAATGAGTATAAGAAAGAGCAATGATAGTAACAATCAATTAGTCATAACAAATGCCTGCATTGAAAAGGACTACTTGTTCTCAAACACTACTTGTCTCAGGAACATCCACAAGTCACAACCATCACTCTTCTTTATACTAATTAGACACGTCTAGTCTTATTTGATGATATCTAGTTGTTTTGCATTGCTTGAATGGTGCTTATTTATTTTATTTTATTTGATTTCTTCCTTTTTAGTCTCATCTCTCCGATTTACGACTATAGCATGCCTTAAATATCACTTGATCAAGTTCAAAAGTGATTTGGTGTCAAAATTGATGTATCTAAATTGTTTTACATTGCTTGAAAGGTGTTAATTCTTTAATTTAATTTATTTTTTCTTTTATGTCATAAATTTTACTTGTCCATATATTCAGATAGCCGATCCTAGACCTATGAGTAGGTGAATAATCGACTTCTTGAAAAATTGATAATCTATCTATATGAGTAGAAATCAACAACGGTGTCAGTATATAATAAATAATTTGTATAGTTTAGTATTTCTTCAATCTTCTTCTACTTCGTCAATTTTAAGAAGCTCCAATTGTGCCTTGTTTAAAATTACAACTCTTTAGGCATACAATGATAGGGTCTATAGTAAACCTTAATAATCAATTATAGAAGACATAAATATTCTTTAGACATTTTCCAACGGTCACTTTTTTTGTAGCGCTATTATATAAATGACATGGACCTTTTTGAGCTCCTCCATGTTCATTTATTCATCCCTTTCTCATTTTGATTCAATAATATCAATGTTTCTCTTTCTCATTTGGAACACTCCTTAGCTTGTTCCAAAGCTTTAATCTGTTGCATAATTTTGGTGGTCGTCGAAAAAGCGATATCTAGTACTGTACGAAAATCAGGTAAGAAGAAGACGACTACAGTCTATAAAGTCTAGGATCATAAATGAACTTATTCTCATTTTCCAAATTTCTGGCACACTAACCGATGAAATTTGAATGTTTTTTAACCATACAATCGGCAAGGACAGTCATAATTCATCAACAATCAAACAAATATCAACTTAAAAACACAGATTTTCAGTAAAATTAAGTTTCATTTTTTAAAAAGATTTCAATTTTTTCTATCCAAACCAAACAAATACCTAATCAACCGAACGGTCTATTAACAGAACAACATCCAAATTTTTTGGCACATCAACGATTAAATTCTCAAAAAAATTTCATCATGCAATCGACAAGGACAATCATGATCCATCAACAATCAAACAAATATCAACTTAAAAACACAGATTTTCAATAAAATCAAGTTCCATTTTTTTAAAAGATTTCAGTTTTTTTCCTCCAAACAAAACAAATAGCTAATCAACCGAACAGTCTATTAACAGAACAACATTCAAATTTCTTGTCATAGTACTGATTAAATTCGAGAAAAAAATTCACCATGCAATCGACAAGGACAATTATACTCCATCAACAATCGAACAAATATCAACTTAAAAACACAGATTTTCAGTAAATTCAAGTTCCATTTTAAAAAAAAAAAAAAATCATCCAAACCAAACAAATACCTGAACAAAAGATATAGAATATTTAAAATACCTCCAAAATAATATACAAGAATTATAAAGACTAAGAGAAAAAACTAAAGAATATTACAGTAAGGCATTTAATCAAATACCATCCAATCACCCTCCAAGATATGAACATTAATAAAATAAACGGACATAGAATAATTGTCCCTTCGTAATCCTTTTATAATCCATAAATCTTTTGTGAATATCTGGAATTCCTGTTAACTCTTCTCCAGTAATTGTGTAAACTGTAGATAATAGTTGGATAAAATGATAGACTATGAGTATTTAAAATATTGGAGACAAGATATGGAAGAAATAAGATCAACAGAAATAATTATGAAAGAGAAGCGTATACTATTTTACTTTACACCTGTCCTAATATAATTCTACAAAAACTACATTATGAAAAGTAGAAATCAAAAATTCTTAAAGGCTATTAAGACTACTAATGATAGGTGCCAAAAAGTCAAGAGTAATAATGGCACTCTAATAATGCTATACATTTTACGTAAAAATAAGTTAAGAAAAACTAACTATTCTTCCATATGTCGCTTTCTAACTTGTCTCCTTTGTCTTTTATTTCACTATTATTGATCCGTTGTTATTTTCTTCTTGTCGTATCTGCTGTTTTTTTTATCTTCTTGCTATTGTAGCATCACATCTGGTTTGTGCGAGGATATTTCTTAACTTCTCTAAATATTTTTATTTATTTTAATTTTATTAATGTTCATATCTTGGGGGGTGATTGGATGGTATTTGATTAAATGATTTACTGTAATATTCTTTATTTTTTTCTCTTAGTCTTTGTAATTCTTGTATATTATTTTGGAGGTATTCTAAATATTCTATATCTTTTGTTCTAAAATATTCAATTAGATCCTCTTTCATAAGTATTTTTGTTAATCTTATTTCTTCCATATCTTGTCTCCAATATTTTAAATACTCATAGTCTATCATTTTATCCTAAAGTAGTTGTGATACTGCAAATTTCTTTATAATAATTTATTCTAATTGTACTATATCTGATATTAAATTCTAGGTTATCTATTTCCTTAATTATCCTGTCTTTTTCGTCTATAAATAATTCTATGTCTAAATCATATTCTAAACTGACTTTTAATTCTAGTTGTTTTATGGTTTTATTTATCTAAATTAATCTTTCTTTTAATTGTTCTCTTCCTTTTCTAAGCTGGTTTCTATAATTAATTTCTTCGTATAGCCAACTTTGTTTTTCTCTAACTCTGTTAATATATTCCAACATTTTTAATCTGTATAATATCCATCTGAATAATAACTATCTGAATTATTTCTACCATAGAAATCTATATTTTCTAATTCGTCCTCTATCCAATTAGTACTTAGTAACTCATCTTCAAAATCAAATATTTTTTTCCATATTATTTTCTTTATGTCTTCTAATTCTAAGTCTTTTATGATATATAAAATAAGTATCTTAGTTTCATCAGATATATAACTTGTCATATTATTCATATTATGCTTAGGTTTCTACGAACAACTTGGATAACTTAGAATTGGATTCTAGTAGTTAATTGCTTTAGCATAGTATTTATTAGTTGTTTGTTTTAATCTTAATAATTCTTGTATATTTTCATTAACGAATTCTATATATTTTATATCTTTAGTTCTCATATATTTTTCTAGATTGGTTTCCATTAGTTTTTCTACTAATTGTATATTTTTCATATCCATTTTCCAATATTCTAAATAAACATAATTTATCATGGTTGATGTGTAGGTTTGGTATGTAAGTATTTGTAAGAGTAGGTAGGTAGGTGTGGTATGTAATTTATTCTAGTCATAAAATATTTATCAAATATTTTTTCCAATATGATTTTTCTTATATCTACAATTTCTATATCCTTAAGTACATATAAAACAAGTATTTTAAATTTATCTACCATTTCGTCAGATAAATAAGTATTCATTTTTCATATGATGCTTTTTTTCAAAATATTCCCTTCAATCATACACATAACAAAATATGATCATTTTAGATTACTATATACTAGATTATCCTTAAATAACAGCTTCTTCAGTCACTATTAGCATGGTAATCTGGATACTTTTCCCTTAAACAGCGTCTCTACTCTGGCTACTCCCCTATCACGGTTTTCTTGCCTCGCCGGTTTCACCTTTAGGATAGCATAGTTCTTTAGGGATTTTTCTCCTTTTTCACTTTGCTAATAAATTTCTTAACATGCTATTTTTCGAATAATTCTACTATAAAGTAACTAACATGAACTTATTTTATCATATCATGATTGTCAGGAATTTATGAATTTAGCTATTCATAAACACAAATATAAATACCTGTTCTGGAAAATCTGGTAATTCTAGATTTTCCATAGCAGTTTGATGATTCATAGCTTTTCCTTGGAAATATACTTGTTTTTATTAAATAATTCAAAAGTTTTGTGTACAAGAGAGGATTTTGCTTCAACTCATGAAGACTTACCCTTTATCTGAGCGGATGCTCATCTATTTATAACCTAAAAATGAAAATGCGTATGCTATTTTACTTTACACCTGTCCTAATATAATTCTACAAAAACTACTTTACAAAAATTAGAAATCAAAAAGTCTTAAAGGCTATTAAGACTAGTAATGATAGATGCCAAAAAGTCAAGAGTAATAATGGCACTCTAATAATGCTATACATTTTACGTAAAAATAAGTTAAGAAAAACTAACTATTCTCCCATATGTCGCTTTCTAACTTGTCTCCTTTGTCTTTTATTTCTCTATTATTGATTCGTTGTTATTTTTTTCTTGTCGTATCTGCTGCTTTTTTTATCTTCTTTCTATTGTAGCATCACATCTGGAATAAAGTTGTGTTTTTCACTATATCTGCTGCATATGTGGTCATTGTATCTTTGGCCAACCTTTTTACAGAATTGATCCATAGCTTCTTTTGAAATAATTCCTTTCGTAATAGATCTTGTAACTGGTAATTCTTTTAGTTTTAGGATCGTTATTACCCATTTTCTTATCTCTTCTCTGTCATTTTCTCTAATATTTTTACAAGTAGAGTAAACTAATAATTGATTTCTGTTATAGTAAATCCAAACTAGGTTTTGATTTATATAATTATTTGCTAACTTAGTCAATATACTGCTAAGTCCAATAACTCTCTTGTTTCGGTAGAAGTCCGGTATCTGATTTTTAGTTATCTCTTCTTGTTCTCATATTTCTTTAGGGATATTATAATCTCGTGTCATTCCTATTTTGTCAACAGTAATTGTCTGTTTTATTTCATCAAACAATATTTCTACTGGTGCTAAGTAGAAACGGACATAGAATAACTGTCCCTTCGTAATCCTTTTATAATCCATAAATCTTTTGTGAATATTTGTAATTCCTGTTAACTCTTCTCCAGTAATTGTCTAAACTGTAGATAATAGTCCATAATAGTAACATGAAGCAATTAAGTTTGTACTGGTGCCAGGCAAAGCAATAAGTTTGTTATAGTTCTGACATTTTTGTGTAAGATATCCTTGGTGTTGTTTTGCTAAATCTTTACTCTGGATAGGTTTTGTATTTAACAATTTTTGTAAAGTATAAATATTATCAATATATGTACGAGTGATATGGTTATAAGTCTTCTTTTGTTGATTGAGTGATTCGGAATATGTGTGTATCTGGGGAGGTATGGATGACTCTGATTTTTGTATATTTGGTGTATATAGTTTTGAGAATATCTGGTTGAGGTTATAATTCTTTTTCTTTGGTGGTCCAGGTTATTTTAAGTGACTATCTTCTTCCTTTGGATACATAGCTGTAACTGTAATTTCGTTAGAAATTTGAGTTTTTAGGTGTTTCTCATCGTCACCTTCTAGGTCTAGTTTTTTAATGTTCTCTTCCTGCACAGTATCTTTGCTAATAGCTTTTTCTTGTTTTTTATAGTGCTCAACCTGCACTTTTACATCTGTAACTTCAGTAGTTAATGTGATAACTCGTTCTTGTAATAACTTCATTTGTTCAAACACTTGTAATATTTAGTCTGTTTGGGTATCTTTGACATCAGCTTCTTCCATTGGTAAATCAGTTTGAGTAGCTTTGTCTTGATATGTAATCTGCAATAACATTCTTGTCAGTCTTGATTACTTCAATCGTAAATATAAAATTTAATATATTTAATACTAATCTCCGAATTTCCTTCGTCGTAACTGAGTTTTGTATTTTTCTTGTTAACCACCATCGAACCTGGGTACTATCTGTTCTCACAATAAATTTGTTATATACAATATATGGTTCAAATGCTAATAAACATTTATATAATGAACATAATTCTTTTCTATTTATTTCCCATTTTATTTCTGTTTCATTAAATGTACCTGAGTAGTATCTACAATAGTGTTCTAATTTTTCTTCTTCATATCTATATTTAAGTACTCCTCCATAACTATATTCACTTGCGTCTGCTTCTACTATATATGTAAATTTTTTATTTTCATCTGGGAATTGTAATTTTGGTAATTCTTTACAAAGTATTTTTATTTTCTGAACTTGTTTTTTATCTTCTTCGTTATAATTATATTCTACATCCTTTTTTTAATTTTTTCTGTAAAGGCTTTAGGTTTTCTACTAATTTTGGTATATATTCTCTTACTTGGTTTACTAATCCTAAAAATGATTATAATTTCTTTTTTGTATCTAATTCTTCTTTTGAATTTATTGTTTTTGTATTATATGTTGTTGCATTTTTACTCCACTTTTATCTATTTGTATTCCTAAAAACTCTATCTGGTTTTTCATAATTTCAGCTTTCTTTTCACTTAAACTTATTCCCGATTTTTCTATTATATCTGTAAATTGTCCTAATAATTTTAAATGTTCCTCTTTAGTTTTTGTATATAGTAGTATATCATCTATGTATACTCTACAATTAGGTAATTGTTTAAAGTAACTATCCATAAAGTGTTGGTATCTACCTGGTGCATTTTTATATCCAAATGGTAATACGTTCCATTCATAAAATCCTTGTGGTACCATAAATGCGGTTAATTTCTTAGAATCTTCATCTAACTTTAAGTGGTAAAATCCTGATTTACAGTCAAATTTACTAAAGTAGTTATATCCTTGTATTTGTCTTATTTTTAATATCTTATTTGGTCTTGGATAATTGTATGTCATAGTTTTTACATTTAAATTTCTATAGTCTATTACCATTCTACTTTTTCCTCTTTTTTGTTCACTATGTTTATTTACTATAAATGTTGGACTATTGTGTTTACTATTACTTTTTTGTATATATTGTTTTTCTAATAATTCATCTATATACATTTTAAATTCTTTTAAATCGTCAAAATTATATGTTAATGGTTTTTGAGTTATTATGCTATTTTTATCTATTAATTCAATTTTTATAGTAGTTTTATGTTTTTCCCATCCTTTTAATGGATCTTCACTATATAATTGTCTTAATCTTTTCTTTGTTATTTCTACCTTATCTATTGAAAATATAGTTATTTCTTTTTTATTTATCGAAAATACAACTAGTTCTACTGTGTCTTCTGTATTTTTTATATTTTCTAACTTTTGTGTAATTTTTTCACTTCCTTTTATCCAATCAGTTTTCTTTCTTATTTTATTAATAACTCTTTTTGCTCTTACTTTTTGTTTACATGGTGTTGAAAACCACCACTCTATTTTAGTTATTATATGTGGGTATAATTTATCTAAAAATGGCATTCCTAAAAGCATATGTTTTGATGTTAGTTCATAATTATAGCTTTCTTCTATAATTATTATTTTATCCCATATTTGTATTTTTACATTTTTAGCTTTATATGTAATTAAGCTTCTTTCATTATTAAATCCTTTGACTACTATTGGTACTTTTAATTTATCCCATTTACTTTCTGGTAAACAGTTGTATCTACATAAGTTTGCTTATGCTCCTGTATCTATCATAGGTGTATAATACCTATTATAATATCCTTCCACTATTATTTTTACAAGTACATATATTTTCATGTCATGTCAAAGTTCTTTTTATGAATAACTTTTCTTTATTATATGTTATAGATAATTGTGTATGTTCTATATTGTATGGTTTTACTTGTTCTAACCATTTTATTTCTAATATTATATCTGCTTTTTGCATTTCTTCTTTTATTTCAAATTCTATTTTTATTTTTCTAACTCCTATTATTATTTCTTTTTCTGATGTATCCTTAATATTTATTAGACTCCTTGGTAGATCTGGGCATATATTACTATTAGATTTTATTTCTTCATTTTTTACTAGATATTTTGCTATATAATTTTCTTCTTGTCCTGTGTTTAAGAGTATTAAATATTCTTTTTCATTTATTGTTCCTGTTATGTAATAAATTAACTGTTGAAGTTGTTTCATAACTTGTTCTTTTTTATGAGCTTAATGATTCTGGTTTTTCATGAGCTATTCTTTTTTATGTACTTATTCTATCATTTATTATTTCTAAATCTTCTTCTATGTCTATATCTTTGTAACTATAATCATTATTATCAATTGTTTTTATAAATTGTTCAAAAGGACTTTCTATTTATATTTTATTAATTTTATTTTTTCCCTTTATTGTATGTTTTGTTGTTAATACATATAGATTTTTACATCTTGCTGTAAATATTTTACTTCCTGGGGTTAGTTCTATTCCTGATATTTTCCAATATAATACTAATTATTTATCTATATTTTTATTTGTTATTGCTACTGAATAATTCACACTTATTTTAAATTTAAATTTTTGGTATATTAAATTTCCTTTTATGGTTGTTATTATACTTTTTTTCTATAGGTTTTATAATTCTATCATCTGCTAAATATAATTCTATTAGTGTATCTATTCCTTCTCTAAAACATGCTTTTATTAATATCGTTGTTCCTCCAAGGTGTACATATTTTATTCGGTCTTTACATTTTATATCGTTTATTTCTTTATTAATCATTCTCTTTGTTACTAGTGGTATACTAGCTCTTCCTTTTGCATATCTACAGTCTATTACATGTTCTTTTTGACTTACTACGTAGTATTCTTCCTTTTTTCTACTAAATATATTTTTTATTGTTGGTATTTTAAATATTTTCTCTACACTTAAATCTAACTTTTTTCCTTTTATTTCATCAAATATATTATTATCAAATATTATTTTTGGTCTGTTCCTTCTTCATTTAAATATTCTTCCTTTGTTATTATTTTTATATCTTCTTCAGTTATTTGGTTCATTTTTATATCTTTTTCAGTCATTTGATTCATCTAATTCACTATCTATTTCATTCTCCGAAATTTCATATATACTATCTTCACTTTCTAATTCATAATCTATATAATCTATCTGCATATATTCTGTATTTTCTATTTTTATTTTTGATATTTGTTTCTTTTTTGGGTTTTTTGGTAATTTACAATCTCTAGCTAAATGTCCTAGTTTTCCACAATTATAACAAGTACATTCTTTTATAAATTTCTTTTTCCTATATGGTCTTTTATGTTTATAATTTTTTACATAATATCTTTTTCTTGGTTTCTTATACTTATATTTTGATTTCTTTTATATCTTATATTTCTTATGTCTTTTTCTTTTCTTATAATATCTTTCTTCACATCCAAATTGAGTTGTTATTTTATCTTTGCAACATGCTAAATTTCTTATTAATGTTTTTTCTATTTTTATTTCTTCTCTATATTTTTCACATAGATTTCTATACCATTGTTGTAAAAATTTTATTCTTGCTCCTAGGGTATCTACTATTTTTGCTTCATCCCAACTATTTATTATTTTTGAATTAAATGGTTTGTGTAATTTACTAAAATATAATCTTCTTATTTCTTTACTTTCTTCTATATTATATGTTCCTTTATAATAATATTCTTTAAATGCGCACGTATACTCATCTATATAGCACATATTACATATTGTTAGTTTTAACATTAAATTTCTATTTATATCTTTTTCTTTATTTTGCGCTTCTTCTTCTGTTGTTACACTACTAAATTCATCTCTTATAGTTATTTCATATTTTTTCAATATTTCTGTTGGTAGTATTTTAGTAGTTGTTGATGTTCCTTCTGTTTTATTATCAGATCTTAATACTTTTTTACTTGCTTCGGCTAGGTTTAAAAACTATAATTTTACTATTCCTATTAATGTCTTTTCTATATATTCTGGTGTGTTTGTTGTATCTATTTTATTATCTAATAATTTTTTTGACATATATCTAACCCATAGTTGTATTATTTTTTTGTATCTATTACACAGTCTAAATCTAAAAAGTTGTAATTAATTATTCGTTTTGATGTCCATTTATTATATTCATCCTTTAGATTATATCTTTTAACCTTACTTTTATAATTATATGTTGATTTTCTTATTTCTGATGTACTAGGTATTATATTTTTATCTAGAGTATTTACTTTTGTATTTATTAGTTTTAGATTTTCTTTATTAATTACTTCTTATTTTTTCATTAATTTCTAGTTTTCCTATGTTTTCTAGAATTTCTGTATATGTTTCACTATCTTATGAGTCATAATTATCTGTTTCTTCAGCATCTATTGTATTTATTTCTAATTCACTGGTTTCTAATTCTTTATTTTTGCCTTTTAATTTTTCTTTAAATTGATTTATCTCAATTAATAATTTTTGTTCTTTATCTTTTTCTTTTTTTTCTTCTTTTTCTTTCTTTTCTCATACAAATCTTTTAGTTTTTGTAGTTCTTTTTCTAATTCAGCAATCCTACTATTTTTAGTTTCTTCTATTTTTTGTATTTCTTCTGTGGTTTGTTGTTTTATTTTATCTATTTCCTTTTTTCTGTCTATCTCTTCGTTTTCTCTTTCTATTCTTACCATGGCTGCCAACTTATCTTCTAATTTTAATTCTTCTTTTTCTAACATTAAATATAAATGTTCACCTATTTTCTTATATCTTCTTCCTAAATTAGAGAATACTATTTTTATTTTTGATTCTTCGTGATTTTCATATATTTTTTTGTCTATTATAAATTCTTCTTTGTTCATTTTATTTAAATGTATATAGATTATGTTGATATATATATTCTAGACTATCTATTGTTGATTCTAAATTTGATATTTCTTCTTTTTGTACATTTATTGAATTTTTACTAATTTCGATAATTATGTTATACTGTAGTCTTTCTATCCTTATTTTTAATTCTTTACGTTTTTCAGATATTATTTGTTTTAATTCTTTATATTTTTGTGGTTTTGTACGTTATTAATCTAAATAATATTTATAATATTTTGGTGGATATCTAAATCTGATTTTATCATAATTAATAAATTAATCAAATAAATCCAAATATATACTACTTACGTAACTTTAAACAACATAGGCTTTGATACCAATTTTAGGGGGTGCGGATAACTTGGATAACTTGGTTAAAGTTCGAATTTCTTGGCACATTAGTCGATTAAATTCGCGAAAAAATTTCACCATGCAATCGACAAGAACAATCATAATTCATCAACAATCAAACAAATACCAACTTAAAAATAAAAAAAAATCAGTAAAATCAATTCCCTTTTTTCAAAAAGAAAAAATCCTCCAAAATCAACTCAATTACCACAAATCAAAACCGAAAAAAAAGAAGCAAAAATAAACCATCAATATGGAGCACAAATTACTCGCGAGATGAAGAGAAATTATTTAAAGTGGAAGATGAAAGATCTTAGAGCTTTAGAGAAGATAAAAATGAAAAATGAAAGTTGGGGGAAGAGGAAAGAGAAACGACGATGGTTTTGTGAGTGGGAGTGAGGAGAGAGAAAAAAGTTTTTGGTATTTAATGAAAAAGTGGGATTAAAAAATATTTAATAAATACATAAGGGGTGCCAAAAGTTTTTTTTTAAAACACTTTTAACCCATATCCCGCCACTTTATTCAAAACCCTAAAAATTTAAATCAAAAATAAAATGGTGTCTATTTCTCAAAATAAGTTTTCAAAGTGGTCTTTCAACTAAATCTTCTCGAGTAAGTGTGCTATGGTTTTGAACTTGAATTAGATAAATTTTTCAGACAGTAATAGATCTCGTTCAAAAATTTAAATCAATGTTCATGAAAAACAAAACCAAATTCCTGACCCAACTTATAAAAAATTAAGATCAATATTCATGATAAACTCAACCTAATTCCTAACCCGACTCACTTTAACACCTCGACCTTTGCATCCTTTATTTTTTCTTCCATCAGTTGATTGTGGAACGGAACGTGAATAATGGTGAGAGTCTTATGTCTAGCAGCAAGGGAAAGAACTGAGAAAAAGCAGAGCAAGAAAGCAAGGACAATAAAAAAAATGAACAAGAACAAACCTAGATCAACTAGCATTCTGATATCATGATAGAATGATAGAACTGCATGGAATATTATCGATATCTTACTCTTGAATAAATTACTCAAGAGTCGATGATATGTTTATGCAATCTAATAGTACTTGACCCTAGCTTTAGTGTCTACAATCATGCTACATAATATCTAAAATTAATTTCAATATATAATATTACAATATGGGCTTTTACTAAGCCCATATGCTAACATGACTAGTATATCAGTACTGCATATGTTGATATGGAGTATCTCCTCAAGGCATGATCTGAAAAAATCACATTCAAAGAATATATGATCGATTGATTCATCTAGCTTTCACATAGTAGAATAGTACTATCTTTGAATGTTCCAATTCTAGTTAGGCTATACTTTCTTAATAATCTCTTGTGTATTGCGAACTAGCAAATAAAACTATATTTGAAATATTTTGCTTGCTCCAGATACGTCACTATATACCACTATAAATTTCAAAAATAAAATTTAAAATTGCAACAAGTTTCTGCGCGTTTTTGACAATATCTTTCATAAAGTTTAATGTAATTTTCTTGAAAAATATAAAGGTCTCCAATTCTCCAGAAATAACCCTACAAGTTCTTTCTTAAGTAATCTTGAATCTGAATTGAAGGAGGAATATAATGACACCATAGGTTAGATTGGAAACTTGAGTCTAAAATTAACTGGCTCAAGTAATGTGATGCCAATACTAAATTTTTTATGTGATGCCAATACTAAATAATGTGATGGCAAGTGCAGTATTAATAATCTTGATATTTATGGTTCATGAATTGATGATCCAAAAAGACTCTAGGATCCAGCTGCAACTAATTCAACAATTTATTTATGTAAAGCCCCGGAGATCCTTGAACCACAACTATGGTAGTTAAGAGACTAATGGCACAATTAAAGAATCTCAAAGATATTAATAATGCCACATCATGAAGGTTGCATGCTCAGTTCATGAATATATATTATAGGAGTACTAGTGTCATTCACCCCCTACGCCGCAGAAATAATACTAGCTGCAATTCTAGCGCTATATAGCTATTATGGAGCCGAAATAACACTAACTACAGCTGTTCTGGTGCTTTCCATGCTATGGCACTGAGACAATGAGATGCTCAGTCCTATAAGAGGTTTTCAAATTGAATTTTTTTGTTTAAAAGAAGATAACAAGGACAGGGCTTAATTCTTTTGGGAGATTTTACACCAACAAGCACTATCATCCATGAGGAAGGTTTTTTTAGATTTATTAATAATACTAATCAACATCCGCTAAGGAGTTAACATGAGTTTTAAAATTAAAATCATGAAACTCAAAATTTAGGATTGTTAGGATTACAGTCAAGATTCCCACTACTTCCAACTACTAAAGTTGGTAAGCTAATGACGTATATCAAATCTAGATTGTTTTAATGGAGCTTATGAACAGAAGCGATATAATGTCCTTATAAGGACTTAATAGAAGGATAGTTTTATGGCATGGGTTAAATTAATGTCATAAATTACTTGTAGAATTCAGATATTTAGGTACATAAATTTATTGAAAAATAAGTTGAACGGTCACTTCGAGGTAAGTGAGGCACTTCCCTTATGGTCAAATTGTGATGATTTTGTAGCTCACTAATATGAATTACTTCCGTGTTCTTGGACTTGGAGAGAGTCAAAAAAATGCAAAACCATTCAAAAGCATCCATACTATATTCTCCATTTTACTCATTCTCCTCAGACTATCTCGGGTCATATTAGAGATATTTTGCATAAATGAGGCTCAATATTATCAAAAAAATTTGACTAGTTCAAAGTTTTAAGTAGTCCCTCTGTCCATCTTTACTTGTTCATTATTGACTTGACAAGTAAGTTAAGAAGCAATAAATAATAGGAGTAATTTTACTATATTACTCCCATTAAGTGATGAATAGTATTTAATAACAAGGATAAAATAGGTAGAAATGGGTAAATTATCCATTAATTTTTTCAAACTAAACAAGCATTGTTCGACATCTATTTTTAGTATATAGTGTACAAGTATTGCTAAATAAAGGGAGTAATCATACATAATCAAGTAAAGAAAAAAATAAGATAAAAACAAATAGTTCCCTCCATTATGTTATTATATGATGATGAATGAACTATGATAAAGATAGGTTTAGAACTTGAATGGGTCCAAGGATCAAGATAGAGTCATAAGTGATGAGACTATTAATGGTGGCCTATTTTTTTTTATAATTTTAACCCAGAGATTCGTGTTGAGTTGTATTAACAAAAAAAAAAAGGGGGGACTAGACCTGACCTCAATACAACACTAAGTCTAGAGAAACCAACACCCAGAAAAGACTATAAGGCTTGCAAAATCAACTGTTAGTTCCCTCTGGGAGATAAAACAAAAACCAAACCAACTTACAAATAAATTAGCTCTATCATATTTACACCTAATGCTTGGCAATTGCCATTTATCTTGCAAGAAAGCTCTTTTAACTTGTCTCAAAAGATTTTTGTAAGAGTGAGTGATGAGAATTTGGTTTGAGATGGAGGACAGTTTTTCTAAGAAGTTTGCAACTTGATTTCTTTCTCTATATGTAACACCCCGAGTCTACACCCCGGATGTCACACGGTGCTTACGACCCTGAAGGACCATAAGCTAATCCATGACTGGTACCTGCTGTGAGTACTGAATATTAATACTGAATTAATATGGAAGTTAGGATGAGGTGTCATAAGGTTCATAATCTGAATACTGATAAATATAGAAACTGATAATAAAATCTGAAAATTGAATACTGTCTGAACTAGTCTAGTCTGAAAAGCCTCTAACTGAACTATCTAAATGTGGAGTTGATGGGACAATCCCACAACTAACTTCTTCTAAGAAAATACTGAATCTACTGAAATTCATAAATAATAGCTCTGTCCTCAAAATATGAGGACTCACTACTGAAACTACTGCTAACTGAATCTGGCTAAGCGCGGTCAAGAACCTGAGCGTCCGAACCTATGATATGAGACATCATAGTACAAAAGAGAGTATGCGATCAGTACATAGAATGTACTGGTATGCTAGATGAGGTAAGGATAATATGCATGGGCTCATATGCATGAACAATAACTGACTGAATGTTATGAAGTAACTGAATGAGAGTACATGCAGAACTGAACCTGCTGTAAATACTGAGTATACAATATTTTGTATATACATGTATACTGTATCTGAGATTATACTAAAACTGAGTACTAAGTTCTGATAATTGAGTAACTATATCTGAATTACTGGTAACTAAATTACTGATAACTGAGTGACTATTAACTGACAGTCTTGGTTCTGTAAAACTGAGCTGAGTTCTAAACTAAAGACTGAAACTGAAACTGTGGGAGGTAATCATCTAATCGACATTCCCTAATATATTATTAGGGTCCAACCTATAACCCTAGTTGGAAGGGTGTTAGTACCGTGCCACGGGTACAAACAAGATGAAGAGTCACCCTAATCTGGCAGGTGCCTTAAATAAGAACGGTGTTACCCTTAACTGGAAGGTAAACACCTTATCAACCCTCAACTGGCAGGTTGATATCTCAGCTTATGCTGGCTACGTAGTTCTGGAACACAAGGAGTGCTACTAAGAGTCACACCCTCAAATGGCAGGTGAGCCCCCATCCTTGGGTTCGCTCGATGTTGAATCCTACTCCCAACTGAATGAAACTGATTATTAGACTGAACTGAACTGAACTGAGCTGAGTTTAATTGGACTGACACTGATCATAAAGACTGACTGAATACTACTGTGGTGATGCTACTAAGTCTATTCTGTAACTACTGTGATCTAAGTAAACAGCTAGATTTTTGTTTATTGAATACCCCCAGGACTCGATAGCATCAAAAGTAAAATATGGCACAATCTTGAAAGAATAACATTAGTTACTTGTTCATAATGCATTCATTTAGATATTTTGTCAAACACTTGAGAGGCATGAACTTGTACATAAATGAGACCACATGATAACATGTCATGATTTCACTATTTGATTTACGTAGGCATTCGATCAAACACTTGGGGAGCATAATTAATGTACATGTTAATGGTCAACACATAAGAATCATGAATACAATACTCAACTAGAAAATTTCAAGGGTTTAACATGAGGATCACATAATTCAACACATATACTATCTTAATTTCATGAAACTCGTAGTTAATCATAGATTGAAACCTAAACAACATTATGAACATGAGTACAATCTAATTCAAGCATGGAAATCATAAAACTGAAAACTTGTATTTTTAAAAAGGGTTCTTGGACTCTATGGGTGGTAAGGGACCATGGATGAACACCTAACATACCTGAGAAAATGACTTCTTGAAGTTTCTTGGTGGATTTCTTGAGAATTGCTCTTGATTCTTGGAGGCTAGGGTTTTCTATTTGGAGAGAGAATGATCTTGATTTGAGAGGAATTGAGTAAATAATGATCTAATTAGGTTATTAGGGTATTAATCCCATGTTTAGGCTGATTAGGATCACAGAAAAGACCAAACCGCCCCTGAAATAATTTAAACTTCCGTCATTAAAATTCTCAATTTTGGCTTTCACCATGATGCAGTGGCATCATGGTGAGCCACTGGAAATTTGGCTGGAACTGTTTAAAAATGGAAATTTGAAAAATTGGACCTTGGCTCAACGCGGTTAAATCACGTTGTGTCACTGGAAATTGATAATTCTGAACTGGAACTATGGCGCAATGCGGCGCCATTGCGGTGACACACTGGAAAAAGATGAGTGGGAACTGAAACTTTACTATGACACGATGGAATCACAGTGTTTCACTGGAAACTGATGAATTCCATTTGGCCTATCACCATGACGCAATGATATCGGGGAGCCTGACTGCTGAATATAAAATCGCCATAACTTCTTACCCGATTATCGGATTAAGGCAAATTTTATATCATTGAAAAACTGACTGAATTTGCTACCCAATGGTGGGTCTTAAGCTGGAAAATTCTGAGTATTTTGAAAGTTTTATGTAGGAATTCTAATATACTGAGAGCTAAACTTAGCTAGGAAAATACAAAGTATTATAATATCTTTCTCTTGGGAACATTCGTCCTAGAATGAGACTGATTAAGGTGAGAATACTGATAGATTGAGTTTACATACAGAACATGCTCAACTGAAGCATGATTACATGACTAAAACTACTGATAAACTGAGTTTTTATACTGAACATATATAACTGAAGCATGAGTACATGGTTGAACTAATTCATGAATTTGAATGCATGACTGTCATGAAAATAATATGCAACGATAATTGATACCAAATTTGTAAAGGTAATTGAGCATGGAACTGAGTAAATCTAAGGAAGAATGTTACCTCAAGCTGAGAATACTGATGAACCTGAGATCATTTACCGAACATGCATGAACGGGAACATAAGAACATAACTGAGTCTGAAACATGATACATGAACTAAATTGGTTCCTTGAATACATACAATGACATGGGAATGGTCATACGAATAAGATTTGAACGAGTGAGTCAACTTATGAGTACCCATTACTTCAAACTGAATCTTGTTACGTGAAGAGAAATTGGAAGGTTTAGGACATGAAAGCTCGGGGGATTATAGTGCATCTCCCCCTTGGAATATTATGTCCCCCGAAGGATGTTGACTTGACTGAGATACTAAGGAAAGGCTGAGACGATGCACAGGGCACCAACAAACTGAATCGTGACTGAATATCTTGGATCTGAAGCTGAGGCATGATACATTAATTGAGTTGAACTCGTAACTACCAGGATACTCCATCTTGGAATAGTCATATTCATGAGAATTCGGAAAGTATGACTAGATGGAAAGATGGGAAACCATATGAACTTATCTGCCTGACTGTGAAACTGAATTATTAGCCTTACGGACTAACTCATACTGAAAACTTATACTCGACTGGAGCATTTCTTTGACACCCCTTCTATAAAGTTCTAATGACTTTCGGGAGCAATAAATCTTGGCATGGTCTGAATAAGACATATGAATAAGAAATCACAACATGGCTAAAATTCTATAATATGGAGCAAGGCCTATGAAACATCATCTAAGATAGAGTTATTATGCCTTATGCACTGCAACTACTAACTTGCAATCTTAGCCACGTTTCTCAACTATTCCCTCAACTATAATTTCTACTTCAACGCTGCATTTCACTTGAGGCTACTAAAAATATTCACATGGGCACTGATAACTCTACCTACTGAGGTCTGAGCTGGACTAAATTCTCCCACTATGTTCAAGCCTACTCAAATCTATGAAGTGCACAAATAACACTGTAGTACTAATTGAGTCATGAATTCAATACACTCCGTATTTCATAACTTCCCATCTCTTAAATAATTCTGATTTTTCCTTCAACAACTAAATACAACCTCCTACTAGGCATTCACTATGCAAAATACATTTATCCACTTGTACACCAACATGACATTCAAGCCTATCTTCATAACTATAGCCTCGTGTAAAATAAGCATGCAACAATCTTTCCTTAACATGAAATATTTACTCTCTCTCATCTAAGCAATTGCTTATCACTATATTATTTCATAAGGAGAGTTCACTAAAAGGTTAAAATATGAGGACCTGAAGCATGAATGAACACTAAATAGAACTTGACACTTAACTGAGGCCTGAGGAATAGAATATCAACATCATGGATTTATCAAGAGATCTAAACTGAGGATATACATGACATGATCTAAATTTAGCTGATCATTAGGTGTGTAGCATGAGTCATGGGAAATGAGCATATTGTAAAGCATGAGTACATGAGTCATGAGTTGCATGACCTAAGTTTGGAGTTTTTGTATTCACGGAACATGATTCGTAACACTGAGTGAACTGGAACTTCCTATACTAGGAACTATAAGCATACATGATTTTCGATAATATGCACGAATATGAGCTATGATCATAGAGTTGACATGTAAGGCATAAGTAGATATCGTGATAGCTGAAGTACAAAACTTTGCACTGAGGTAAAGCTAAGTTGGGCATCATCCTCTCCCACTGCTTTTCTACACATACTGACATTACTACTAAAATCTGAAAGCCTGACTTGGTTACTTGTTCTAGCATCCCCCTTACTTGTTCTATCACTTTGAGCATTTCTATAATAAAAACAATCATTTTGTGAGTTGATATTCATTCTAGTAATTATGTCATTGAAAGAAGTTTCTTTTTAAACATTCTCCAAGTTAAGAAGGATATTTTAAAAGATCCTAGTATGCTATAGATTATTTAGAAAACTATTTTCGATTATCAAAAATACCATTTATGGTATTATTCCAGATGAGGTAATCCTTCTCAGTGTTATTACCTATTGCTGTGTTGGACATGATATCCACAATGTAATTGGGAACAACACTGTTTAACTTGATGATGTTCCAAGAATTATTTAGAATAAAAGATTAAACGGGGGTTTTGAAAGACTTACCCGGGCCTTAGAAGAGCTTAGCCATGGACCCTATACCTTGTCTAGATGTCCCATCAAAAAGTAGAATTGCCTTGTTGAACTTTTCAAATAATGTGTGGTTCCGCTTGCTCTTTGATTTTCATCAAACTTTTCCAAGTATGTGAATCCACAGAGATTGGCACTTTTCCAATTAGATGTGATCTTTTGTTGTACTTGTTGATCAAGAACTATCCTAGAGAGAAGTTTGAGTTTTGAACCTCCACCATCTCTTTACAGTCAAGGAGTAACAAATATCTCTCATGCTTCTAATACCAATACCTCCTTTGTATAATACCAAAAATAGCATTTATCATGGAAATTAAATGGTATTATTTTTTGGTTTTCTTTTCTTTGTGGGCATTGGAGTTTTCTTTTTTTTTCCTGTACATTTTCTTTCTCGCATTTTCTCTTTGCTTCACAGATGAAAATTCAATTGTATCTTTAGTATCTTATTGTTGTTGAATTGGTTTATCACATAACGTCACCACTTCCTTGGTGCGAGAGATTATTTGAAATTGAGGATAAACTTCATTCTCTTTCTACTTAATGGTAGTTGGTTTTTAAATGCCTTGATAACAAAGATTAACAACCAAGTTTAATCTCCGCATATTCTTGATGAGATATGGAACTTCCTCTAATATTTCATGGCATGTGTCCTATCACGACCCGAGGCTACCCTCTAGTCGCGACACGGTACTTAAGGACACAAGTTACCCCAAGTAAACCCATGGTTTGGTACCTGCTATGAGCACTAAATGAAATAAAAGTAAAACAATGTATGCAAAAAATAAACCCTTGAGGTACGGTCAATATGAGTACTGAAATATATAAAATACATGTCTGACGTATTTGATAAAATACTAAAAACTAAATTGTCTATCTGAAACAACTGATAATAACTGAAAGCTGAATGACTATCTATCTACTTGAAAGCCTCTAAGATCCATAAAGAGTTGATGGGATAGAACCCAACTAACTCCGACTGATGAAACATAAATGATGTGTCCTAGAAACACGACACTTTCGATGCTTAAAACCTTGAATTTATGTGTGAACTTGGGGTATTTTGTTAGATATAATGCACTCTGGTATGAATTGTAGGTAAAATAGGTTTATAATAATATTTGAATGGAAAGAGGAGAAAAACACCTGAAAAAGACCAACTCTATCAGTATACGAGTCTGCCCTTGAGTTGTAACCATTAGTTATGACTTGTATGCAGAATCATATGAGGAATAGAACCAAAAAACAAATCAAGAAACCAAGTACGAAGAAGATACGACTCAAATATCCCAATCGTATGCTAGGGTACAAGTCGTATACTGAAGTCGTGAGCATAATAGAACCCAAGATACTACCTAGGAATTGAAGTATCAAAAGGACATGAGTCGGAGTACGACTTGTACAGGGATGTCGTATCCCAACCAGTACTTAAGATCTAAAAAGACTGAAGTCCCGGGTGGATACAGATTAAGGATACAATTCATATACTTAGTTACGACTCGTAAGATGGAGTCGTAAGTTAAATAGAGAGTTGAATTCATGGGAAGATTAGACACTAGACTGGGCACGACAAGGCAGGGTACGACCCGTAAGCTGAGGATAGGAGTGGCGATTGAGTTGTACCAACTGCTGACTTAACTTTACATTTCTCATTTTTAATAGTATTCTATATTATTTTGAGATACTATAAATACCCAAGGGTTTATATTTTATTAGGTTACACGTTGTGACTTTAATTTGCACACAACTACTTATTACTACATTATTTCTTGAGATTTTAAGGTTTTATTCAGTTAAAGACTTTGGAATTTATTCATCTTCTTCTTGTGCAATTGATTTTATGTATTCTTCATTTATAATCATGATTTTTTGCACAAACATGAGCGGATAATCTCCTCATCTAGGGTTGTGGGAACCTAGGCGGATTAGCTACCTAAAGGAAGTGGGAGATTCAACTGTTCTAGGGTTTCTGTATGTATCTTAGTTCTACTTTGTATTAATTAGCCTCAAGTAGTTGTAGAAACTTGAGATAGCCTATATTCGTATCCATTCGACAACCAAGAATCTTACGATTAGGTAGCGAGGATTAAGATAGTTGTACGATAATAAGTATGATTGGGGCCGTAACATGGGGAAATACGGCAACACTCTGAGATGATAACCAAGTTAACGGGTGAAATTTATCTTCAGGATAATACCTAACTTGTAGGATTTGCATACCAAACAATATAATAATTGGGTTGAACAAGAGAAATATATGTAGTTGAGAAGCCAGGAGGAACACATTCCCAGTTTTCGTCTTGTATTGATTTCAACTAAACAATACTCAAGAGTTGGTTACTACTTGCTACCAATAAAAAAATTCCCCCTACTTACTTTTCTATACTACTTGTGTATTGCATCAATTCTAGCAACTATTCATGTCTTCCCTTTGGGATCGACCCCAACCTTGTTGGGTTACTATATTTGCAATCGACCGCATTATACTTTTAGCGAAGGTGTAGTTTTGGGATACATCAAATTTTGGCGACGCTACTGTGGAAGACAGTTTGAACTATGAATTGATTTGAAGTTCACAGGTTTTTAATTTTTCTATTTTTATTTGGGCATACATTGGTGTATGCCAAGAACTAGGATTAGAGGCAGTTCTTTAATCTTTTTTATCCAGAACCTGAGATAATCCTTTCAACCACCAAGAAGGATGGCAGAACAACATGGTGGGGTTCAAGATCCCCCACCCGTGGATCCAAACGTGGCACTCTCATGTGGTCAAATTGATCCGCAATATATTGCAGACTTACAGACATAGCAGTCTTTGGAGCAAGAATGCAGGGAAGCTGAATAGGATAGAGCTACTGCAGAGGCTGGGGTAGCCCAGCAACATGGGCTAGTCATACCTAGACAAGTTGTTGATCATAGAGTTTAGAGAGGCAGAGCTCTATTTTTTGCAAGAATATCATCACATAGACCCATATGAGGACGAAGATGGTGAAGATCTGGGTTATGTTGAGCCTGAAGAATCGAGAGCCATTGTTCCTCCTACATTAACCCCTAATGTGAAGTTTAATATTACTAGTGCTATGATCCAATTTTTGAATCTGAAGGGTGTATTTCTAGTACAGCTAAGGATGATGCAAGCATGCATCTAATAAATTTTATTGGGATTTGCACAAATTATAATATTCCAGGGGTTAATCGGGAGGTATTAAGATTGAGGTTGTTCCCATTTTCTTTGACAGGAGAAGCATCTTTATGGCTAGGAGAACTTCCTAGAGGATCTATCACTACTTGGCATGAGTTGAAGACATAATTTCTGAATAGATTTTTCCCTCCTGCACAGATGTTACAATTGAAGGACAAAATTTACAATTTTAGACAACTACCTGTAGAGTTTATGTATGAGGCATGGTTTCAGTTCAAGAAGAAGCTGAGCATGGTACCAAATCAAATAATCAGAGGATCTTACCTATCTGATTTTCTCTATAGATCGTTGAATAAAAGTTTAAGAGTTGTGATAGATACAATTTCAAGAGGAGCATTCATGCATCTTTGTTGGGAAGCTGTACGGGAAATGCTTGATGATATTACAGTTACAACAGAGAATGGCATACTCAATATTTGGAATGTAATGATGATACATATGTTATTGGTGCATCAAATGCGCATGGAGCAGTAAATGATATGATAGCTCAGGAAGTTGCATAGCTTCGTACAGATATCGGGATACTGACAAAATAGTTTGCTTTAATGAGTTTTGAGAAAGTGAAAGCAGTTTCTACACAGGGGACAACATCCAAACCAATTGAAATTGAATTTGAAGAAGAGGCAAATTTCCTTGATCATAGGTTGGTGGACTTTTGAGCTCAAGGGCAGGAAAATCAAGGTTGGAACTATTATAATAATAGATATTGAGATAGATATTATGATTGGTGGTGTAAGGATGAATATAAGGAGAAGAGTTACATGTATATTCCACCAGAAAGTCGAGATACAAAGTTTAGAATGGAGACACTTCTAGCAAAGCTGGACAAAGGGCAAGAAAGTCAAGAAAATTTCTTAAAGGATATCAAAGCCAATCTATCATGATTGAACCAAAAATTTGAGTCACATGCTACAGAAATCAAGTAGTTGGAGCAGTAATTTGGTTAGATGTCAGCCGCAGTGAATCAGAGATAGACTGTCACTCTTCCAAGCAATACGGTGGTAAATCCTAAAAATAATAGTCAATGTCATACCATTACCACTTGGAGTGGTAAGGTTACTATAGATCCACTTGTACCATAGCTAATGAGCAAAAAAGTGAGGAGGAGTAGGTTGATAAAGAGAGCACCAGCAACCAGAGCAAAGAAAAAGAAAAGATTTTTGAACCTGTGCTTAAACCCATTCTAAGACCACGTCTTCCCTATCCACAAAGATTGAAAAAGCAACAAGAAAAAGGTAAATATCAGAATTTTTTATCTATGCTAAAATAATTAACTGTCAACATACCGCTTTTAGAGGCACTGGAGCAGATGCCAGGTTATGCAAAGTTCATAAAGTATTTGATCACCAAGAAGAGGTCAGTTAGCTACGAGCTAGTAGATAATAGTCATAATTGCAGTGTTGTGGCTACTAGATCTCTAGTAGATAAGAAGAAGGGCCCTGGCGCTATCACAATACCATGCGCAATTGGGTCTTTCAACTTCACTCGAGCACTATGTGATCTAGGGGCTAGCATCAATCTCATGCCCTTGTCCGTATTCAAGCAGTTAGGGTTAGGAGCTCCCAAACCAACCACTATGAAACTAGTTAAGGCTGACAGAACATTAAAGAAGACTATTGGTATCCTTATGATGTTTTGGTAAAAATGTCTTCTTTTATATTCCTTGTTGATTTTGTTATATTAGACTATGAGGTGCACTTTTAAGTCCCTATTATCTTGGGAAGACCATTTTTGGCTACAGGTAGGATGTTGATTGATTTGGAAAAAGAACATCTGATGCTGAGACTCAATGACAAACAAGTGACATTTAATGTTTACAAATCTATAAAGCAGCCTGACGAATTGAGAGTGGTGTTTGTGATTGATGTGGATGATGAAGAGGCAGATTCATTCCATGATATTGATGCAGCGACTTTGTGGGGTGATGGTTATGATGCAGTTGTTCCTGTTGAAGAAAGATTAGGTGTTGAGGTACTTACAACTGTGATTATGAATTTTGATTCTGAAGGTATTGAGGAATATGAGGAGCTGGTAGGTGCACTGCAAGGGAGTGGGTATAACTATGCACTAAAGAAGCTTGACTTAGATTTGAAAAAATAGAACTACTCTACCAGCTCGTCTATCTATTGAAGAACCACCGGTGTTAGAGTTGAAATCCTTCCTATCTCACTTGAAATATGCATTTTTGGGGGCCAACAACACCTTATTAGTTATTATTGCAACTGATTTGAGATAGTCAAAAGTTGAAGCATTGTTGTCAGTATTGCAGAATTTTAAGAGGGCAATTGGATAGTCCATTGTAGATATTGTTGATATTCCACCTAGTTTTTGCACTCATAAAATTTAGCTTGAATCGAATTATGTTCCATCTATTGAACACCAGCATCGACTTAATCCTTCTATACAGGAGGTGGTTAAGAAGGAAATCATCAAGTGGTTAGATGCTAGTGTGGTATTTCCCATTGCAGATAGCAATTGGGTTAACCCGGTTCAATGCATTCTAAAGAAGGGTGAAATAACTGTTGTGCCTAATGAGAAAAATGATCTAGAGCCTTTGAGACCAGTGACTGGATGGAGAGTATGCATGGATTATAGAAATTTGAATGCTTGGACTCAGAAGGACCACTTTTCGATGTCGTTTATGGATCAGCTGCTAGACAGGTTAACAGGTAGAGGATGGTATTGTTTTCTTAATGGGTACTCCAGTTATAATCAAATTACTATAGCACTAAAATGCCAAGAAAGGACAGCCTTTACATGCCTTGTGGGACCTTCACATTAAAAAGAATACCACTTGGGATATGAGCCCCAACCATGTTGTAGAGATGTATAATATCCATTTGTTCCAATATGGTGGAAGACACCATTGAAGTTTTGATGGATTACTTTTCGGTTGTGGGGGACTGTTTTGATGAATGTTTAAAGCACTTGGCAAAAGCTCTACAGATGTGTGAAGAATGCAACTTGGTACTTAATTGGGAAAAGTGTCATTTCATGGTTAAAGAAGGAATTATGCTTGGGCATAAAATTTAAAAGGGAGGCATAGAGGTTGATCGAGCAAACCTGGAGGTGATTGAAAGATTACCTTATTTAATTTTGATAAAGGAATTCAGTGTTTTCTAGGACATGCAGGTTTTTATAGATGATTTATCAAGGACTTCTCAAAAATTGCTAGTCCACTTTGCAAGCTTCTCGTGAAAGAGGTAAAGTTTGATTTTGATGAGGCATGTAAGAAGGCTTTTGAAAACTTAAAAAAGAAGTTGGTATCTACTCCAATCGTTGTGTTTCTCGATTGGTCTTTACCTTTCAAAATTATATGTGATGCCAGCGGATTGTCCTTAGGGGCTGTACTAGGACAAAGAAAAGAGAAGATCCTTCATCCCATCTACTATGCTAGTATGGCACTAAACCCTGCTCAAAAGAACTATACCATGACGGAGCAAGATTTATTGACAGTGGTTTTTGCTTTTGAAAAGTTTAGATCATACTTGATTAGGACAAAAGTGATTTTGCACAACGATCATACAACATTAAGGTACGTAATGGCTAAAAAGGATGCAAAACCAAGGCTTATTTAGTGGGTGTTTTTGTTGCAAGAATTTGATTTTAAGGTAAAGGACAAAAAAAGCACAGAGAATCAAGTTGTGGATCACTTGGCTAGACTAGAAGAGGAAGCTATGCAGAAGATTGCTAAAGGTTTGGAGATTGATGACATCTTTCCAGACGAGCAGATATTAGCAGCTTCCTAAGATTTGATTTCATGGTTTGCACAATTTACAAATTACTTAGCAAGTGATTTAGTCCCAAAAGATCTTCTATATCAGCAAAAAAAGAAGTTCATGCACAAGAAATTTTTCTAGGATGAACCTTGTTTATTTAAGATTTGTGCATACAGAATTATTCGCAGATGTATACCTAAGGTAGAGATGATGAGCATACTTGAGGCATGTCGTTTATCACCAGTTGGGGGTAATCATGGAGGGGCCCGCACTTCTCATAAAATTCTGCAATGTGGATACTATTGGACTACCATATATAAAGATGCTCATAACTATATGGCTTCTTGCGATCAATGCTAACGACAAGGTACTATTTATTAGAAGACATGAACTACCTTTGACCCCTATCTTAGAATTGGAAGTATTTCATGTATGGGGCATAGATTTCAAAGGGCCTTTTATGAGTTTGTATGTCATGAAGTACATACTTGTAGTTGTTGACTATGTGTCAAAGTGGGTGGAAGCAATGGCACTTCCAAATAATGAAGCAAGGAGTGTCACAACATTTTTTACAAAGAATATCTTCTCTCAATTTGGTTTTCCACATACTATTATTAGTGACGGAGGGTCACATTTTTTCATTCATCTATTCAAGAGCCTGCTTGCAAAATATGGAGTAAATCACAAGGTGGAAACACCTATCATCCGTGGACTAGAAAAGAAGTTGAAGTATCCAACAGAGAAATCAAGTCAATACTGGCAAAGACTATGAATGCCAATCGGACTGATTGGGCAAAAAATTTAGATAATGCATTATGGGCTTATCGTACAGCTTACAAAACCCCCATAGGTGCTTCACCCTATCAGCTTGTGTATGGAAAAGTTTTCCATTTACCAATTGACCTTGAGCATAACGCACTGTGAGTGTTGAAGAATCTGAATTTAGAGTGAAAAAATGCAGCCAAATCTTGGTTGAATGGCATAAATAAGTTAGACAAATTTCTTCTTTGGGCATATGAAAGTTCAACACTTTACAAGGAAAAAATGAAGTTGTATCATGACCGAGAAATTGGGAAAAGGGTAATTGAAAAAGGTAACTAAGTGCTACTATACAATTCTAGACTTCATTTATTTCCTGGAAGGCTAAAGTCTAGGTGGCATGGTCCATTCACTGTGACAAGAGTGTATCCCTATGGTGCGTTAGAAATAATAAAGGATGGCACAATTCCATTCAAGGTAAATGAACACAGAGTAAAGCACTATATGGGAAACGCAGAAGAAGTGAAGAAGCTAGTTGATATTGACCTTGATGAAGTCTGAGTAATCAAGGCAATTATGTCGTGCTGCAATGTTAAATCAAGCACTATATGGGAGGCAACCAATGTTTTTGTACTTATTTCAATCATAGCATAATGTGTTTGTTCAATGTGTATGACTAAAAGAATGTAGCTAAAATCCAGACAAGATGAACGAGTATCATATGAACTCTTTATGAGTCGTATCTATACCGTATGAATCATAAGTAGGAGTCGTAATGACCTACAAGATCAAGAAGAATTAGAAATTAATTTCTGGAATAATACGACTCTTGGTACGAGTCGTAGCCTCTGGTTACAGATCGTGACCTAGAGTCATATCCATTCCAGAACCTAGGTAAGCTTCCGGGAAATATGAGTCATAGAAATGACCCATAAGACTGGGTACGAGTCATATACACCACTCATACCCCGGCTTACTAGGTCAGATCTCGAGTTTGACCCGACCCAGACTTATGATTTAGAAGGGTAAATTAGACCCGATCGGGTACCCTAGTCTTCTAACTCGTACTCGCATAGTTTTCTTCCAAATTTTGAACTCAAATCCTAAGAATCAACTTGTTTTTGACTAAATACACTTACCAACAACCTCAAATCAGTCAATTAGAGGGATTTTAATTCAAATTTGAGCCTCTCAAGATCCCAAAACCAAAATCTACTACTCTACACATACCAAGTAATTTTTCAACCTTATTTTTGCTAAATTGTAAGTTAAAATATGTAGCATGAGGTATTGTTAACTTGGTTTAAGTAAAATTTCTTCATTTCATGGATTGTGGGTACACTATATTTAGATATTTGTGTTGAAACTTGCAAATGGGGATGAACTACGGTTTAGAAATGGGTTTTTGTGTGTTTATGTGTTGAAAATGCTGGATATAGCTGACTAAAGTAATGGGTAGATTGGGAATTTCAAACTTTGAAAGTTGGAATTCTATGATGTTGTGGATACGGGACACTTTACGACTCATACCCACCGGTATGGGAGTCGTAATGAGACTTGTACCCACTGGCAACATGGAAATCTGATAAATTTAAAGTTGTGGAATGGATACAACTCAACCTTATGAGTCATATCCAGACCTTACGACTCGTACATATATATCGTACCCACCTAGGAAGAAAATAACTTGAACAAAAATTTCTGACCAGCTTACGACTATTGGTCACGAGTCGTAACCAACCACTACGACTGGTGAGGATGAGTTGTAAGATGGCCAGTAAACAATGATCATGCACTAATAAGGTTACAACTCAGGTATACGAGTTGTACCCAGTGGGTACGACTAGTATCCACCACTCGTACCCAACTAGAACAAGGCACATTAAGTTGTCATATTGAATTTTACTTTTGTTTTCTTTTCTTAATTACTAAATTTAGTATATTTGCAGGAAAAATGCCTCCAAAGACTACATCTTCATCCAAAACTGTGGAAAAGAAAGGAAATAAACAAAAGTCAATGGAAAGTAAAGAAACCAGCTTATCCATAAGCTGGACTAAAAGCAATGGGGAAAAATATAATGGGACCACATCCAAGAAAGTTGCACAAAAGGGAAAAGCAGAAGCTAAATCTAAGGGAAGGAAAGTAGTTCCCCAAGAATCTGACACACCACCACCTTAGGTCACATGATGAAGAAATGCAACTATGTCCCTACCTCACACACTACACCCTAAGGATGATGATGAGAAATCTGAATCTATTTTAACTGAGGAGAGTTTAGATGAGGGTCGAGGTCCAGAGGTAGAGGCTACCCCGATAGATAGACATGACCCACCACTTACACTAGCCCCTTCTCTGGTTCCTATTGTAGAATGATGGGGATACCTTGACATAAAGACGGCATTTAACATGGGGTTATCTCATCTACTGGGTGGAAAGATTAAGAGAATCTTATACGAGGAGAGATAAATAACTACTACGGGCATGGCTGAGTTGCCTGAATTCGCGTAATATTTTAGACAGTATAGGTTTGACTTGATGATTAGAGCTCCAGGAAGGTTTACTGAGATGTTAGTTTGTGATTTCTATGTCGCCTATAAGGGTGAGTTGATGCAGCAGTATCCACAGGGCATGCTATGGAAGGGGGGTTACCCTGTTACTTCGCTAACAATTTATGGAGTTTGGGTGGATATGTCACCCCGAACGATTGGAAGATTTTTGTATGGCCTGACATATCAGGCCCTGGCCAACATAGCAAAAATGGATTACAGAATGGGCGAAATAAGGAAGATCATCAACCGGACATTGGGTACTGATGAAAAGATAGTAATATTTTGGAGGATTGCATAGCAAATAGCTTCATATGGCGAGCATGCCACTTGCTTTGAAGGTGGTATATGAGAGTATCAACAGATAAATAAGCGTACCCTCAACTTTGAACGTAAGGTTTTGTGGACCATAGCCCATCATAGGCCATGTCCAAATATAGGGGATGATGTACTGAGTCCATTTGGGGCTGCGATAATAGAAGGGTTTACACTCAGTTATGATTTTGATGTTGGTGAGTTCTTATCTCGAGAATTAAGAGACAGGGTTGTTTCAGAGCAGAAGGCGTTGCTAGAATACCCATGCATAAACACGTAGATATATTTAGTTGCGGGGGTATTGGAGATTTTAGGTGTTGATGTCATGAGAGAATCCCGCCAAACTTTTGATATTGGTCGGCTAACCCATTGTCTAGGCCTATGAGGCAGGCACCAAATGCTATGTGGGAACCTTCCCACAAGAGGATCAGACTGATGTGTTGCTTTTGCTGAGGCTACTGGGGTGGGTGCACGGACTGAGACTGCACCCACAGATACAGCGGGTACTTTGAGTGCCTCATCGCCAGTCCAGTCTATGCCACCTAGGACAAAGGGGATGCCTCCAAGTATGATGATGATTTCTTAGGTTGCATGGACAGAGGTAGTGACTCAGTTGGCTACCCTCACTGCGAAAGTTACTAACGTAGAAGGTGGAGTACAAAGTTGGATGAAAAGGCAGCTGGAGGTACAAGATAGGCCTGTATAAGAGCGCCTCAATGCATATAAGTTGAGGATCACTTGATATCTAGGTAGTGGGAAGGCACCCAATGTTGCTGATGTCCAATTCGAGGTTACTGAGATAAAGAGAATGGTTGTCGAATTGTTTGAGAGGCCAGTGGTTGATGAGCCAATCATAGAGACTGTGATTCCCACAGTTAAGGTGCCAAATATTTTAGAAGTCCCGGTAGATGAGAAGGATGAGCAAACCAAGGAAGACAGAAGAAAAAATAAGATAAAGAAGAAAGAAAACAAAGAAAAGAGGCAAGAGTTGCTACTAAGGCCAGACATAATGGAATCTAGGATGGTCAACACCACGAGATATCTAGCGGATCTGGTAGATTGAGACATTTAGTTATTAATGCTGAGGGGGTAGATGTTGTGCCCTATCCTTTTGATGATCTAGTCCCAGTTGGGATAGTTGCTGAGAAGAGTGGGACCCAGCTGAGGGACCACATGCTGATGTTGAGGCTCCGACGCCTTGAGCTCCTACGTATGATTTTTATCCCTACTCTTGTAATGTTTTTTTTTCGCACTAAGGAGAGTGCAATATTTTTAAGTTGGGGGTGGGGTACCGAAAATTTAGGAGCAATTTGAAAATTTTAAGATGTAGCTAAAAGTATGCTATGACTTGCAGGTTTGATACAGACAGCTGAGATAGGGAGTAGATCAGCACGCCTATGGCAGCAAATGTTTTTTATTTTAACTATGATTTTTATGAATTCTAAAAATTTAGGTTGTACCTAAAGATTTTGATCTTGATTTTGATTTTTTTGGTGATTGCAGAAACATTGTTGATTGTTGTGGAGTTTTGAACTGATCTTGTGAAAAGTAGTGTTAACGGTGCTAAAGAGTTGAAAATATTGAGCCCCCTCAAAAATTTTTGTTTTAAAAATTGCGTGAGTTATATATATGGTTGAGACTGTTGAGTATCAGCTAATGGCATTAGGATCAGGGATAGTACAGGCAAGGACAAAACAAATGCAGAGTTGGATAACTTGCACTTAGTAATGTAGCCCTGTGCAAGTGTGTGTAAGGATTACAGAGTTCCTGGTTGTGTTGGAGTCTTGAACTTGCCGGGTTACTTTTACCGAGGTTTAGGATGTTTAGGTAGGATATGATCATAGGCCATTTTTGTATGAGTACACTTGAGCCTAAAATACCTATACCAAATGAGCAAATCCCTTTGATCCAAATATTTGAGCTTTAACAGACCAATTTTTTTTTTGTGACATCTATCACCTTCCTATTTACCTTACAATGAACTTGTTTTGGCCGTGGTCCTCCTGTGGATATTATGCACCTCAACTTAGGCAAATATCCTAAGTTGAGGGTGGCTATTATAGGGGTACATGAGAGAAGAACGTGTATGAAAAAAGGGGATATATGAAAAATAATTGAATCATGGGTAGGTTTGATGAAAAGCAAGCTAAGAAAAATGCAAATTAGAGAAAAAGAAAAAGAATGAGAAAGATAAGCACTAGAAAGCCCAAGCCTGGCCACCTATGCTTAAAAGAAAAAGGAGATACAAGAGAGGAAATAAATGAAAAAGTGGAAAATTTGTGGAACCCAAGAAAATCGTAGTGTCCAGGAGGCTTAGTCACTACAAGAATCCCAAAAGATATCCTACCAACCCCTAACCTACATTACAAGCAAAATAATGTCCTATAGTGATCTTACTACGACTGTTTGACAACTTAGGAAAAGAGCATAAGGGAAAGCCTATGGTATTCTATGCACACCGGTGATACTTCTTTGTGAGAGCGAGCGTTATTTGTTATATCCAAGAATAGATTGATATATACAAGGAGAGAATGGGATTTCTTTGACTGTGTGTGCACATGGGTCATGCTGCTGAATTGCTAGATTGTTTGACGGATGTAAAATAGGTCTATGCCTGAGTATCTATTGCTAATGTAATTTTATCATCGAATCCTTTCGTGTTTTTACATGTGCTGAATTGTTATACGCAAGTTTGAGTTGAAAATTTTTAAATTAAGAAGGGAACAATGAAATTGAAATTTAATTCAAAATCACTGCCATGGATTGTTTGAGATCTTTCTATTTTAAGCATCGCCTCGGGAGTAGAAAATAGTAACTTTTTTTTTTACCTGAGGACATGAAAAATTTTAAGTTGAGGGTGTTGATGTGGCTAGAAACACGACACTTTCGATGCTTAAAACCATGAATTTATGTGTGAACTTAGGGTATTTTGTTAGATATGATACACTCTGGTGTGAATTGCAGGTTAAACAGGTTTAGAATAGTATTTGAATGAAAAGAGGAGAAAAAAACAAGAAAAAGACCAACTTTTATCAATATACGAGTCTACCCTTGAGTCGTAGCCATTCGCTATGACTCGTATGAGGAATAGAACCAAAATCCAAATTAAGAAACCAAGTATAAAAAAGATATGACTCAACTATCCTAGTCGTAAGCTAGGGTACGAGTCATATACTGAAGTCATGAGAATAACAGAACCCAAGCTACTACCCAGTAATTGAAGCATTATAAGGATATGATTCGGAAGTCTGAATACGACTCGTATAGCGATGTCATATCCCAAACAGTGCTCAAGATCTAAAAAGATTAAAGTCCCAGGTGGATACGAATCAAGTACACAAGTTGTATACATAGTTACGACTCGTAAGATGGAGTCGTAAGTTGAAAAGAGAGTTGAAGTCGTGGGAATATTAGACACTGGACTAGTTACGATAAGGCAGGGTACGACTCGTAAGCTGAGGATACGAGTGACGATCGAGTCATACCAACTATCGACTTAACTTTACCATTCCCATTTTTAATAGGATTTATATGATATTTTGATATACTATAAATACCCTAGGGTTTACTTTTATTAGGTTACGCGGTGTGACATTAATTTGCACACAACTACTTATTACTACATTATTTCTTGAGATTTTTAGATTTTATTCAATTAAAGACTTTGGAGTTTATTCATCTTCTTCTTGTACAATTGATTTTATGTGTTATTCATATATAATCATGATTTCTTGCACAAACATGAGCGTCTAATCTCCTCAGATAGAGTTGTGGGAACCCTGGTGGATTAGCTACGTATAGAAAGTGGGAGATTCAACTGTTCTAGGGTTTCTGTATGTATCTTAGTTCACCTTTGTATTAATTATCCTCAAGTAGCTACAGATACTTGAGATAGCCTGTATTGGCATTCATTAGATAACCAAGAAGCTTGTGATTGGGTAGCAAGGATTAAGACAGTTGCACGATAACCAAGTATGATTGGGGTCGTAACAAGGGGAAACAAGGCGGCACTCTGAGATGATAACCAAGTCAACGGGTGAAATTTATCTTATGGATAGTACCTAACTTGTAGGATTTTTATGCAAAACAATAGAATAATTGGGTTAAGCACGAGAAATTAATGTAGTTGAGAAGTGATAACGCTTAACTTACACATGTATTTAAGTGCAAGCCAGTCGTTGTCAATATATTTACCAAACTAGGAGTCGAGGTCGAATCCATGGGGAACAATGTGAGTAGCGATTAAGTAGGTTCAGAACAAGAGATACTAACTAGATTCAAACCTATGGTACAAAATGGTTTAGGGGTTTAAAATGGGTGTAAATCATGGAAACAATTTTTGGGCTTCTAAAGACCTAATTCAAGACTAAGAATGATTAGTGTGTAAACAATTAGGAGTGGATCTTGGGACTATGCTATCCTAGGGGCAAGATATGCATGGGTAATTAAGATTCAATGACAATTCTAGTTGTTGATGATATGGTAGGCAAGGTTTCAAGTCCTTGAGGCTAGTTTTTAAACAAAGCCTCAAAGATGTCACTCGTTGACCCTTTCGAGTACCTAACAAGTGTGCAATTAAAGCCACCCAATACCTCATTTAGGCACCCCTATTTCTAGGATGGAACCCGAGGGATAATTAGTAAACTATACCAATAAATTGTCTACTCTTGCCTTGGTTCCCACATTCCTCTTTCAAAGATGATGAGGGTTCCTAAAGTTCACCCAAAACCCTTCTTTCAAAAATGTCTTAGAGCTTTCTAGAGTCTGGAGTTTTTTGCCCATCAAACCCATGTGGGTATTTGAGGCTCTCACCCATCAAATCTCAACCTATTTAATCAAGAAATAATAGAACCCATCATCAACAAACTAAAATAAACACAAATACATCATAACCCACACACTTGCACCCTATTCAAGAATAATCCCAAGAGGAAGAACTAGCAAAACATAATGACAATAAACACAAATACCATGAATTCCATCAAACAAATTCATGAAGGATAAAAAGAATGCAGACCAAACCTTAAATCTCTACAAATCTCTATTGGAATTAAGTAATTCTTCACTTGAAAGTCATTCTAATGTATTCTTAGCTCAAAATTAGTACAAATTAGGCTCCAAGATCCAAGAAATTACAAACCCTAATCTAAGCTAAGATGGAGGAGTGTGTAGTGATTATGGATAAAAAATGGTGAAAATGTGAGAAAATCCCCTATTTAAGACCCAATTCCATATTTGCCCAATATTACAAAAATGCCAACTTGCTCTTGATCTGATTAAGCAGATGAAGAGCAGGTGGAAAGTGGATGCAAAGCAGATTTACCTTTACCTTCATATTTGACCTCCTTTTGATTTTAAAAACTTGCTCATCTTCCCTTTTCAACTTTTCCTACACAAATGAGCATTAAGATTGAGATAAATATCAAATCAACGGAAATCAATCAAAAAAAGCATGATAATTTAGGCTTACAAGGTACTAGAAAGTCATCAAATGATGGTGTATCAACACCCCCAAACTTAAACTATTGCTTGTCCTCAAGCAATCAAGAATAATTCAAAGAGATAGGGTATTTAACTCAAATCCACCCAAAAAAAAGCTATAGTAAAGGAATAAGCTAACAAAGCTCTTCAAATACATTCTAAACATGTCATGGCAACAAGTAAACCAAATTTTTTTCAATAAGAACATATTTATGAAGCGAAGATGCAAGTTTATATCAAATGAACCTTCCAAATCAACAAATTTTCAAAAATTGTCTCATTCTTCACTACGCAACTTACTTCACCTCTATACCCAAACCGAGAGTAAGACTTCACCGTCTACCCCAATGTATTAATGCTACTCACAAGCAAGAGTTAGTTCCACACACACAATACATGAAAATTTCTAAAGAAGCTCAAATAATGAAAGAATTCACACTCACTCTCACAAAGAAATTCAAGTACAATGAGTAGAACCATAGGCTTGCCCTTTGTGTTGTTCATAACTAATGTAGACTTACCTAATTTGGAATCACCAAGGTTTTGTGGGTCAAGATGAAGACTTAAGGTATAGGAAGGAATATCTATGGATCAAGCGACTAAAATACCTCCTTCAATGTAATTTCTCAACCCTTTCTACCCCAAAATTTTCAAACTATCCACCTTATTCTCCTTTAAATCATTTCCTATTTTTTCCAACCTTTTTATTAACATTTACCAAACAATTCAAAGACAACATTTTCTTTCTTTCTTTCTTTGACTTTTTCAAGAGATATTCTAACTTTGAGCTCTTCTTAGCCCCCCATTTGTCTTATTTTTCTTTACATTCTATGGGCTAGGCTAAATAATTTTATCATCAAGTATGTCTTTTGCCTATTAAGCATATGAATTGACCACCTTACATATACCTTTTTTTGGCTCATCTTAGCACATCACATTAATCCCCCTAAACTTGAAGTATGAACCACCCTTACATTACTCTCTCAGCTACACAAATCCCCCAAACTTAGGCTTTTGCCTATCTTTCACTACCTTGAATCATTCGATGCATCAAAGGAGGTTGAGTGCCAAAAGGAAGATTTTAAAAGGGCTTAGGTGTTTTAGCAAGGTTATTATTACAAAAAGAAAGAAAAATGGGCAAAAGGCTCAAAGGGTTTAACTAGGGAACGATGTTAAGGTGGGAATTTGGTTATGTGATGGGACAAAAATGGCCTCGGGTCATTCTCCAAACCAAGCTTGTCTAGAATTTCACTTTGAACACACTCGGGGTAACTTCTAGACTACATATATGTCCAAAAATTATTCAAACATCTCACCACACATGGCATCATACTCATAGAACAAAAAGTTAATCTCCCAACCAATTTGAGCTTAATAAGTTACTCCGAGTCAAAGACTCATCCTTGTAAAAAGAAAGCCAAAAATCAAATTTAATAGTCGCACTCAAAAGAAAGCTCAAGTACATCCTTGATCTCTTTTTTTTTTCAAAAAGAAAACTATAATTTTTTGGGTTTTTTCTCAAAATTGTTTCATTTCTTGCCAATGACATTTCGAAAGAATTTTTGAACTTTTGCTTCTTCCTAAACAATTAAAGAAAAACCTAGGTGAATGCAAAGCAACATTATCACTACGCTTCATGGGATCCTTTCCTCACAATTTCACATATCGTCTATTTAGCTCATAAAACATTCATGGCACCAATAGAAACACAAACGACCTTATTCCCGTAAGAATGGCTTCACCTAATCTATCGTAGGTAAAGAAAAGCACTCATGTCTCTCGGGTTACTTAGACTTCACCCGGTCACTAATCGATCACACCATGAGATCAACATTCATGAACAACTTCAACCAAACACCATAAGTTATTTCAATTTTAAGACCAATTGACTCAAAGCTATACTCCAAAAATTATCAAACAATGCCCCAAGAAAGTTTGCATTAACCTTTACAAGCATATAAGACATTTCTCTCTTATTGACATTTTAACAAACATGTGATGTGCATGAAAAGTAAGAGCTTGAATAGATAAAATAGTGTCACAAGTGAACAAGCCCAATGCATCATTCATCACCAATTACACCACTTTTAATCATACTAATCCAATTACTTCACCCACCACTCAATTAAGCAAATAACTCTTTAGTGGGTGTTTCATGAAACACATGGTGTATACTAGTGTATGGAAGCAAGAATTTGCAATTGGGCATGTAATACAAGGTATTTATTTAAAAATATTCATCCCAACAACCATATTTTATCAACTTAAGAAAAAATAAAATAAATTTAAACCAAAACAATTCATGAAATGTGATCACCATTTGCATTGTAAAGATCATACCCCTTAAGCTTACTTAAGAGAAGAAAATGATGGAAGAAAAATCCAATGTAATTATCCGGTGATGCATTCTTGAAATAAGACTTTTTAATGTTTGAATTATGGTTGAAAACAAATGAAATTCTCAACAAAATTAGCTCCAAGTATAGCCCATTTACGTTTGGATTTATGCTCAAAGTGCAGCAATTTTAGCTCAAAGAAGAGACCACTTACGTGCCTTGTAGCTGGACCTGCGCTTGGATTGCTCAAGAAGATCCAACACAGGTTAAACCAGCTTGTTCCCAGCTGTGTTGAGCCTTTATGCATCCAGGATGTGGCTGACCTACGCGTGGTCTTCTGAAGCAGGTCCAGCGTAGGTCCAGGCAGTGTCCAGCGAGCCTTCTGTGCCCTACATGTTGCTGGTCTGCGCCTGGACTGCTCAAGCACGTCCAGAACAGGTCCAGCCAATATAGATGCTGCCCATTTGCATCCAAGCTACTCTTGGTCGGCGCTTGGACTGCTCAAGCATGTCCAGTGTAGGTCTAAGATGGTACTACCCACTTCGGCGTGAAATACCAGCTTAACTTTGGCTCGGGAGATAGTTTTAATCCCCCTAACTTTACTTTATCCCTTCTAACTTATTCTATCACCTGTAAATACTCAAAAACAAGATTAAAATTGAATAAAAAATTTTAGAAACTACCAAGAAAAATTCTTTGGGTTGCCTCCTAAGAAGCGCCTTAGTTAACGTCGTTGTACGACACCATTTAGACATCCTTTATCTCTCTACTTAGATGATTTGAATCGTCGACCCATCTTTTGATCATTACATATTTTAGGTGCATTGAGAAAATATGAGAGCATGATGATGAATGTTCTATCAAGCCACTTTAAAGACTTGAACCGTTTGCCCAATTTTGCATCAAACTTTCATGTGGGATCATTAGGCAACGGTGAGAATCTTAGAAAGCCACTAAATAGACATTGATCTTTAAGATTCTTGGGCTTCAATATTGGGGTCTTAGTATACCCTTTTAGAAAGACAAACTCTGGGATGTAAGGAAATAACTCATTCTAACCATCATTCAAGATTTGCTTGGATGGATTGATTTTCATCAACTCCACTACACTTATTGTTGAGAAATGATTAGAATGAGGTCTTTTCCCCAATTCCGGAGTTGTCCCCATTTTGGTATCCTCACCCCAAAATTAACTAGAGTCATAAGGTATTTTCTTGGATTTTTCTTCTGACTCTAGTACCATGTCCTCCTTTTTGTTATCATCTCCCGTGTTTGGCTTGGTTGGTTGGAAAATTATCGAGGATTCTTTAATATCATGCTTATTTAGAAGCGCGGTCATGGTTATGGTGTTTGAAGTATTAACTTTCATGCCCACATCTTCTGTCTTCTTAAAGTTCTCTCTGAATTCTTTGTGTCTAATGGTTGTTTCCTCCTCCACCGTTGTTGTCAACTCCAATTTATGTTAAAGCATTGCTTCAACACCACTACTTTCTATGATTTATTCCTTGCTTTCTTTCTCATAATACTATTAAAATCATAAGAAGAATAGAAATCGGGTTAGCATAACGGGGGGAAGGGGCATTTGGACAATCACTGTCATATCCATCTTGATCACCACATAAAGAACATATATTCTCCCTATAAGATCGAGATGGTGCACACATCTCTCTCCAGGTAGCATAGCTACAATCTTTCCAAAGGTGGGGTCCATTACAATATGGACATAGATTGTCATGATAGGATTCCCAACCACCAAACCCACGTTCATTCTAAGATGTCATAGTAATAAATGGGCAAAAATAAAAATCTACCTAAGACAAGAAACAAAAGAAAATAATAAACAAATATTTACAAATTTGAACCAAAGCAAGTAAGTTAAAATTCCTAACTAACTCAATACCCCAAATTGTTCCCCAACAACGGTGCCATTTTTGATAACGCTCAACTTCCACGTCTAATTAAGTGCAAGGCGGCCGTTGTCAATATATTTACCCAACTAGGAGTTGGGGTCGAATACACCGGGAACAATATTACTAGCGATTAAGTAGGTTCGTAACAAGATCTACTAACTAGATTCAAATATATGGTACAAAATGGTTTGGGGGGTTGAAATGGGTGTCAATCATGAAAACAATTTTTGGGCTTCTAAAGACCTAATTCAATACTAAGAATGATTAGAGTGTAAACAATTAGGAGCGTATCTTGGGACTATGCTATCCTAGGGGCAAGATATGCATGGGTATGTAATGATTCAATGCTAATTCTAGTTGTTGATGATATGGTGGGTTAAGTTTCAAGTTCTTGAGGCTAGTTTTTCAACAAAGCCTCAAAGATGTCACTCATTGACCCTTTCGAGTACCTAACAAGTGTGCAATTAAAACCACCCAATACCTCAATTAGGCACCCCTATTTCTAGGATGGAACCCGAGGGATAATCAACCTCATATTCACCCTTATTTCTAAGATAGTGAAAATTAGTAAACTATATCCATAAATTATCTACTATTGCCTTGGTTCCCACATCCCTCTTTCAAGAATGATGAGGGGTCCTAAATTTCACCCAAAACCCTTATTTTAAAGATGGCTTAGAGATTTCTAGTGTTTGGAGTTTTCACTCACCAAACTCATGTGGGTATTTGGGGCTCTCACCCTTAAATCGCAACTTATAATCAAGAAATAGTAGAATTCATCATAAACAAACTAAAATCTACACAAATACATCACAACCCACACACTTTCACCCTATTCAAGAATAATCCCAAGAGAAAGAACTAGCCAAACATAATGACAATAAACACAAATACCATGAATTTCATCAAACAAATTCATGAAGGATAAAAAGAATGCAAACCCAACTTTAAATCTCCATAAATCTCCAATGGAATTAGATAATTCTTCACTTGAAAGTCACTCTAATGTCTTCTTAGCTCAAATTAGTACAAATTAGGCTCCAAGCTCTAAGAAATTACAAACCCTAATCTAAGCTAAGATGGAGAAGTGTGTAGTGATAGATGATAGATAAAAGATAACGAAAATAAGGTAAAATCCCCTATTTAAGCCTCAATTCCACATTTGCCCAATATTACAAAAATGCCACCTTGCTCTTGATCTGATTAAGTAGATAGAGAGCAGGTGGAAAGTGAATGCAAAGCAGATGGCCCTTTACTTTCATATTTGACCTCTTTTTTACTTGAAAGACTTGCTCATCTTCCCTTTTCAACTTTTACCTTACAAATGAGCATTAAGTATGAGATAAATATCAAATCAATAGAAATCAATGAAAAAAAGCATGATAATATAGGTTTAAAAGGTACTAGAAAGTCATCAAATAATGGCTTATCAAGAAGCTAAGGGGAACATATTCCCAATGTTTGCCTTATATTGATTTCAACTAAACAATACTCAAGAGTTGGTTATTACTTGCTACCGATAACAAAATTTCCCCTATTTACTTTCCTCTACTGCTTGTGGATTACATCAAATATAGCAACTTTTCACGTCTTCCCTATGGGATCGACCCCAACCTTGTTGGGTTACTATATTTGCAATCCACAGTATTATACTTCTAGTAGAGGTGTAGTTTTGGGCAAAATCAATAAATAGATGTTGAAATAACGGTAAAACATGTCATGTCCTCAATGGAAAAGGACTCACTACTACTATTGTTAGGTGATGCTGGACTGTCTAAGAATGATCAGGAAACTGAGCATCCGAACCTATGTTATAAGACAACATAACACAAGAGAAGAGTATACAGTCAGTACTTTAAATATACTGGTACATAAGGTAAGGACTAACTGAAAAAACATATGGCAGTTGAACATGTAAAACTAAGAATACAAGACCAAGCATAAATATTATAAAATAACTGAAAAACTAAAGTTTGTATACTTCATCATGCATGCCTGAGCTGATCTATTCTGAATACTACACTGGGACTATGGGAGATAATATATAACCGACATGCCCCAATTTGAGCTAATTGGAGTCCAACCCATAACCCCAGTTGGAAGGGTGTCAGTACCTTTCCAAGGGTACTAACACATGACTGCGTGGATCGACTAATCTATTATCCTGAAGTACCAGGGTGTCAAGGATAAACTGAAGGGTGACCCCTGAAACAAAGTCAAGCCTAAACTGATAAGTGACCCCTTATATCTTGTGCTTGCTACGTAGTTCTGGAATTTAGGGCTACTACTAATGACTCTGCCTAAACTAATGGTGGAGCCACCATCCCTGTATTCACTCAGTGCTAAGCATTAATCCCAACCGAAAGACTTTGGTATTATTAGTTGTTTAACATGACATGGTACGGTACTTGTAAATGATCAACATGAATATGATATTTTGTATGTGGTAATAAAATCATGGCCTGAATGGCTTATTTCTTGTAAAAGAAAATCATGTAAAAAAAACACGTAGGTATCTGGTGTTCATAACCTGCCAGCACTGAATGATTACAAAAATATGATAACAATATTTAAACAATCGAAGGAAGTCATAATCCAGAGTCCCAAGAGATAGAAAGTTTCAATAACTATTAGAATACATGAATTTGAACATGAGGATATCTTAAACATAGGAAAAACAACATATTTACATGGTTTAATTCATAACTTGAGGATGTATCACAAAATTAAGGGGTTAAGATAAGGGAAATTGAAATTCAAACATGAAGTGACTTGAATAACATGGGAACACATATTGAAATCACTTGAATTTGATTCATTAAGAAGTTCATGGATTTGATTCATAACCTGTAAGGATAATTTCATAAAGTAGAATAAAATTTATTTTAAAACTACAAAAGGGTTTTTGGGATCAATGGGTGGAAGTAACCCATTGATTAATACTCTGCATACCTTAAAGTTCTTGGCTTGCTGAATTAAACTTGACCTTTGAGACTTGGGAGATGATCTTGAGAAGAAACCCTAATCTTGTTCTTGAGAATGGAAATAAGGATTTTGTGTTGCTTAATTAATGTAAAAGAGAGGAAAAATAAAGCCCCTTGGGGTTAAATATCATGGTTTGGGAGTTACAAGGAGTGAAAAGACCAAAATAACCCTAGAAACCTTCTACAAATTGTTTGGAAGCTGTCCCGACGTGTTAGGGTACGACTCGTATGTTTTGGGTATGAGTTGTACCTTGATTCGTCACTAGGAACCCTAATTTTGACCCCTACTATTATGGGTATGACTTCTCCCGATGACTCGTATGTCCTGGGGACGAGTCGTACCCTACTAGCAGCTTCGACAATGCTTCAGTAATTTGGCCATAACTTTTCACCCCAACATCAGATTAAGGAAAATTGGTATCGTTGGAAATCTAATTTAATTATCTATATATTGGTGGGTCGTAATCTCAGAAATTCTTAGTAGAATAAAAGTTATGCTCATTTGAATATGACTATAGTTATATTCTTCATAAGAACTTAATCGCTAAGGGATGTTTTGAATTGTTCATGAGCTAGGAGTTATTTGAGTACTTAATATATGTCTATGTAACTTATAAGGCTATCAAAACATAAGGCTTAATTCTTGTATCCTTCACTAATCAGGACACGAGTTATACTTACGACTAGTAATAAGTCATACGACTAGCACTCATCCTCTCGTAAGCTGGACAGAACTCATCTCACCTCCCACTGACTTAGCTATGACTTACCATGTACGACTTTTATGATCACCTTATGAATTCCAAGGTTTAAGTTGTACCTTAATTAGAATATCACCAATCATACATTATCATGGGTATGAGTTAAACATATGACTTATATGATGTCTATACGACTCAAAGTCATAAGTCGTATGTTGTACAATGACTTCAAAATATGGGGTAATATAATATCTCCACCTTAGGAACATTCATCCTTGAATGAGACTGGTTAGGCTGGGAGTACTAAGGTAATTTGAGACCATACATTGAATGTTCATAAACAAAAGTGTGACTGAGTCTAAGACCTGATACATGGACAGAGCTAATTTCATGAATACATACAATGATATAAGAATGGTTACATAGCAGAAATAGAGATCGAAAAACATCTATTTAAGGAAATTTGTTACCTCAAGTTGAGTCTAAAGTTGTGGAGAGAATATGAGGGTACTTGGCTCGTACATCTGCTTTTGCTTCCCAAGTAGGTCCCTCAACAGATTGATTTTGCCACAAAACTTTCACTAGGGAACCACATTGTTCCTCAACCTACGAGTCTGATAGTCAATGATATCAACTGGATTTCTTTGTAGGATAGACTATCTTTCCCCTTCACACTTTCTAAGGGCACAACTGAAACTAGGTTGCCAATACATTTCTTTAATAAAGAGACATTAAATACTGATGCTTGATGCCAAATTAATAGGTAACTCTAACTCATAAGCTACCTTCCCAAAATGGCTCAAGATTCTATATGGACCAACATAGAGGGGACTGAGTTTTCCCTTTTTGCCAGATATCTTCACTTTTTTCATAGTCTAAATTTTCAAATAAACCAAGTCACCAATATCATACTCAAGATCTCTTCTCCTCACATCTGCATAAGATTTTTGATGACTTTGGGTTGTCTTCAACCTCTCTTGAATTAACTAAACTTTCAGTGTTTATGTCATGTGAAAGAGCATGAGCTCTATTGAATTCCACTTTCTAACTCATCCTTCATTCATATACAGACAATGTCTTCTAGAAGAAATAATAGAAAAAGGAACAGAGATCATCCCACACCACCACCTGTTCAGGAAGATCCCCTAAACGAACTTGTTTCTTATGCTGAGTTCAGGGCTGCTTTCACAGTTTTGGCCCATTATATAGCTGCTCAGAACAACCAGCATGTTGTTTCTCCAGCCAATCCAGTGTTGAATATAGCTGCAGCCAGAATTAGAGACTTCACTCGAATGAATCCTCTTTTGTTTTTTGGGTCCAAGTCTGAGGAAGATCCACACAAGTTCCTAGATGGGGTGCAGAAAGTGACTGACATCATGGGTACACTTTGAGTGAGAGTGCAGACTTAACTTCTTACCAATTATAGGGAGTAGCTCACACCTAGTTCAAACAGTGGAAGGAGGACAGAGGTGTTGATGCAGGACTTATAGATTGGTAGGAGTTTGCCATGACTTTCCTAGATAGGTTCTTCCCACTAGACTTAAGGGAAGATAAGGTTCATGAGTTCATAAACTGGAAGAAGGGAAGTATGAGCATGAAGGAGTACTCGCTCAAGTTCAATTAGTTGGAGAGGTATGCTCCTACTATGGTGGCTGACATTAGGTCAAGAATGAGTAAGTTTGTATCTGGTGTATCTAATAGTGTGGTTAAGGAGTGTAGGACTGTCGTGTTGATTAAGGACATGGACCTTTCTATACTGATGGTTTATGTTCAACATATTAAGGAGCAGAAGCTCAAAGAGAAGGAAAACACAATAAGAGGGCCAGAATAGGTAGTTTTAACTTTTCTCAGCCAAGGACGGAAGGCAGTAATCATTCTCAGTTCCACTAAAAATTTTCATCCCACCTCCATCTTCAACAACTGTGCCAGTGCCTAAGTTTTGGTAGGATGGTTAGGATAGAGCATCAGGATCTAAGTCCTAGGGTAGTATGGATAGTGGGCGTACCAATTCTCTCTACAAAAAGTATGGTATAAATTATCAGGGTGAGTGTAAAGCTGGTAGTGATAGGTTCTTTGGGTGTGGCAAGTCAGGCCACAAGGTAAGGAACTGCCCTGTGGGTCTGTGGAGGGGTACAAATGATCTCCAGCAGGTCCAAACTAATTCATCAATAGCACCAGCAGGTCCACATCTAGTTTCACTAGTGGGAAGCACCAAAATAGTTTATATGCTCTCCAGACTCGTCATGATTAGGAAAGTTCTCTGAATGTGGTTGCGGGTACGTAACAAGTCTTTTATCTTCATGTTTATGCATTGTTAGATCTCAGAGATTTCCTTTCATTTGTGACTCCTTACATAGCTGTAGACTTCGATGTCAGTCTAGAAATATTAGTAGAGCCTTTCTCAGTGTCTACCCCAGTGGGTAAGTCCATTGTAGCTAGATGGGTGTACAAAAATTGTCCGATCATAGTGTCTCAAAAAGTTACTTCAGTGGATCTTATAGATTTAGAAATGACTGATTTTGATGTCATTCTCAGTATGGATTGGCTCCACTCATGTTATACCTCAGTCTATTATAGAAATAGAATTGTTCAGTTATAGTTTCCTAATGAGCCAGTTATAAAATAGAGGGGTAGTACTTCCGTGCTAAATGGTCAGTTTGTTTCCTATCTTAAGGCAAGTAAGATGATATCTAAGGGGTGTATGTACCATCTTATCTGAGTCAATGACTTGAATTCTGAGACTCTGAGTCTTGAGTCAGTTTCAATAGTAAAGGAATTTCCAGATGTATTTCCCAAAAAGCTTTTTGGAATTCCTCCCAAAAGAGAAATTGACTTTGTAATAGATCTTCTTCCAGATACCTAGCCATCTCTATTCAACCTTACAAAATAGCTCCATCTGAACTTAAGAAGTTGAAGGATCTCTTAGATAAGGGTTTCATAAGGCCTAGTGTTTCCCCATATGGTGCTCCAGTTCTATTCCTACATAAGAAAGATGGTTCTCTCAGAATGTGCATCGACTAACATTAGTTAAACAAAGTCACCATCAAGAATAAGTATCCAATACCCAGAATTGATGACTTGTTCGACCAACTCCAAGGTGCAAGCTATTTCTCTAAGATAGACCTCAGATCCGGCTATCATCAACTTAGAGTCAGAAAATGTGACATTCTGAAGACAGCCTTCAGAACTCATTATGGTCACTTTGAATTCCTAGTTATATCTTTTGGAATAACAAATTACCCTACAGTTTTCATGGAATTAATGAGAAAGGTAGTCAAGCAGTACCTGGACATGTTTGTCATAGTCTTTATTGATAACATCCTTGTCTATTCCCGTAGGGAGAACGATCATGCAGACCATCTGAGAGTTTTATTACAGACCCTTAGAGATCAACAGTTATTTGCTATGTTCAGTAAGTGTGAATTTTGGTTGAAATCAGTAGCCGTTCTTGGTCACATCATTTCTGGTGATGGCATTCAAGTTGATCCTCAAATGATCGAAGTAGTGAGAAACTATCCTAGACCTATCTCTCCATCAGATATCAAGAGTTTCTTAGGTTTAGCTGACTATTACAGATGATTTATTAAAGGATTTTCTTTTATTGCTTCCCTATGTCGAGACTAACTCAGGAGAAAGTCAAATTTCAGTGGTCAAATTCCTGCAAGGAGAGTTTCAAGAGTTGAAGACTCGACAAACTTCCTCTCCAGTATTGACTTTGGCAGATAGCATAGATGGGTTTATAGTGTATTGTTATACTTCTAGAGTTGGTCTTGCTTGTGTATTAATGCAGAGAGGTAAGGTCATAGCCTATGCCTCTAGACAGCTTAAACCCCATGAAAGGAATATCCAACCCATGATCTTGAGTTGGCAGTTGTTATCTTTGCCTTAAAGATTTAGAGGCATTACCTTTATGTGGTTCACGTTGATGTGTTCACGGATCACAAAAGTTTAGAGTATGTGTTCATGCAGAAAGACTATATTATGTATGTTGTATCATCCAGGCAAGGCCAATATAGTGGCAGATGCCCTTAGTAGATTGTCTATGGGTAGTGTTTCCCATGTTGAGGATGACAAAAAAGATTTAGTCCATGAGGTTCATCATCTTGACAGATTAGGATTTCGGTTAGTAGATTCAGTAGAAGGTAGTATATGGGTTCAAAATGGTTCAAAATCTTCATTGGTTGCTGAAGTAAAATAAAAGCATGACTTGCAGGAGTTTGCAAAGTTTATGGAGTGGTATGAAGAAGGATATTGCAAAGTTTGTAGATAAGTGTTCAAATTGCCAGCACGCTAAGGTTGAGCACCAAAGGCCTAGTGATATATTGCAGGAGCTTAGCATCCCTACTTAGAAGTAGAAGGTGGTGAACATGGATCTCCAGCAGGGCCAGACTAATTCTTCAACAGCATCAGTAGGTCACCCGACTCAGTAGGGTGGCTCATCCAGTGCCACCAGTGGGAAGTACTAGAATAGTTTGAATTCTCTCCAGACTCTTCATGATCAGTAAAGTTCTTTCGATATGGCTACGGGTGCATTACAAGTCTTTCATCTTCGTGTTTATGCATTGTTAGATCACGGAGCTTCCTTTTTCTTTGTGACTCCTAACATAGCTGTAGACTTTGGTGTCAGTCTAGAAATGTTAGTAGAGCCTTTCTCAATGTCTACCCCAGTGGGTAGGTCCATTATAGCCAGATGGGTGTACAAAATTAGCCCGGTCATAGTGTCTCAAAAAGTTACTTTAGTGGACCTTGTGGAGTTAGAAGTGACTGATTTTGATGTCATTCTCGACATGGATTGGTTCCACTCATTTTATGCCTCAGTCGATTATAGAAATAGAATTTTTCAGTTTTAGTTTCCTAATGAGCCAGTTATAGAATGGAGAGGTAGTACTTCAGTGCTTAAGGGTCAATTTGTTTCCTACCTTAAGGCGAGGAAGATGATATCTAAGGTGTGTATGTACCATCTTGTGCGAGTTAAAGACTCTAATTTTGATACTTTGAGTTTTGAGTCAGTTTCAGTAGTAAAGAAGTTTCCAGATGTATTTCCCGAAGAGCTCCCCAAAATTTCTCCCAAAAAGGAAATTGGCTTCGAAATAGATCTCCTTCCAGATACCCAGCCTATCACCTTACAGAATGGCTCCAGCTAAGCTTAAGGAATTAAAGGAACAGTTGAAAGATCTCTTAGATAAGGGTTTCATCAGGCCTAGTGTTTCCCCATGGGATTCTCCTGTTCTATTCATGCGTAAGAAAGACGGTTCTCTCAGAATGTGCATCGATACCGTCAGTTGAACAAAGTCACCATCAAGAAAGAGTATCCACTACCCAAAATTGATGACTTATTCTACCAACTTATGGGTGCAAGTTATTTCTCTAAGCTAGACCTCAGATTCAACTATTATCAACTTAGAGTCAGATAATGTGACATTCCGAAGGAAGCCTTTAGAACTCGGTATAGTCACTTTGAATCCCTAGTTATGTCTTTTAGACTAACAAATGCCCCAGCAGCTTTCATGGACTTTATGAACAGGGTGTTCAAGCAGTACCTGGACATATTTGTGGCTAAGTGTGGATTGCTATAAAGAAGGATATTGTAGAGTTTATGTCTTAGTATTCAAATTGTCAGTAGGCTAAGGTTTAGCACCAAAGTCCTAGTGGTCTATTGTAGGAGTTTAGCATTCTCACTTGGAAGTAGAAGGTGGTGAACATGGATTTTGTGACAGGGTTGCCTCGTACGCATCATCAGCATGATTTATTATGGGTCATTATAGATAAAATAACCAAGTTATCTCATTTTTTGTCAGTTCATACTTTATTTTTAGCTGAGGATCATTCTATACTCTATCTTAGGGAGTTAGTGAAGTTTCATGGGGTTCCTTTGTCTATTTTTAAGATAGAGGTACTTAATTTACCTCTTACTTTTGGAAGGCATTAAAGAAGGGCCTTGGTACCTAATTACACCTCAGTACAGCTTTCCATCCTCAAATATATGCTCAGGCAGAACAAAACATTCAGACATTAGATGACATGTTGAGGTCCTATGTTATTGATTTTAAGGGTAGTTGGGATGACCATTTGCCTTTGATTGAGTTTTCTTACAACAACAGTTATCACTCTAGTATTCAAATGGCTCTATTTAAAGCTCTTTATGTGAGAAGATGTAGATATCCTATTGGTTGGTTTAAAGTAGGTGAGGCTACTGTGATAGGGCCAGGTTCAGTATTTGCAGTGATGGAGAAAGCTTAGTTAATTCGAAAGAGGCTGATGATAACCTAAAGTCGTCAAAAATTTTATACAGATATAAGGAGAGGAGATATTGAGTTTAATGTTGGTGACTTAGTTTATTTGAAGATTTAGCCTCTGAAATGAGTGAAAAAAATTAGCAAGAAGGGGAAACACAGCCCTCGTTATGTTGGTCCATATAGAATCTTAATCCATTTTTAAGAAGGTAGCTTATGAGTAAGAGTTGACTGCAGATTTGGCATCAGTACATCCAGGGTTTCATGTCTCTTTATAAAAGAAATGTATATGCAACCCAACTTTAGTCGTGCCCTTAGAGAGTGCAGAGGTTAAAGATAGTCTCTCCTATGAAGAAATCTCAGTTGAGATCCTTGACTGTCAGACTCATAGGTTGAGAAACAAAGAGGTTTCCTTGGTGAAAGTTCTATGCCGAAATCAGTTTGTTGATAGAGCTACATAGGAAGAAGAAGTAGATATGCGAGTCAAGTACCCTTATCTTTTCTCCATAAAATCAGACTCAGCTTGAGGTAATGTATTTCCTTAAATCATCTCTTTCAGATCTCAGTTTCAGTTATATAACCATTCTCATGTCATTGCATGTATTCACGAAACCAGTTCAGTCCATATATCATGTCTCGGACTCAGTTGTTTAATCATATTTTAGTTCATAAATATTCAGTGTATGGTCTCAAATTACCTTAGTACTCTCAGCCTAACTAGTCTTATTTGAGGATGAATGTTCCCAAGGGGGAGATATTGTAATACGCCATGTTTTGAACTCACTTTACAACATACGACTCATGCCTTTGAGTTGTATGGATATCATACGAGTCGTATGTTCAACTCGTAGCCATGACAATATGTGATGTGTGATATTTTGTTAAAGGTACAACTTAAACCTTGGAGGTCTTAAGGTGATCATACGAGTCGTACATGGTAAGTTGTAACTAAATCAGTGTGACGTGAAATGAGTTATGTCCATCTTACGAGAGGATGAGTGCAGTCGTATGACTTGTTACGAGTCATAAGTTATAACTCGTATCCTGATCAAAGAAGGATCCAAGAATCAAGCCTCATGTTTTGATAGATTTATAAGTTACTTATACATATATTAAGTCCTCAAATAGCTCCTATCTCATGAACAACTCGAAACATCCCTTAGCGATTAAGTTCTTATGAATAATATAATTCTAGTCATATTTAAATGAGCATAGCTTTTTCTCAACGAAGAATTTATGATCTAATGATCGACCAATAGGTATATAATTTAATTATCTTTCCAACGATATCAATTTTCCTTAATCCGATATCGGGGTGAAAAGTTATAGCTAAATTACTGAAGCATTGTCAAAGCTACCAGTAGGGCACGACTCAAGGTACGACTCGTACCCAGAGCACACGAGTTGTCATGAGAAATCGTACCCAAAACAATAGGGGTCAAAATTTAGGTTCCTAGGAACGACTCAAGGTATAACTCGTACCCAGAACATACGAGTCATACCCAAACACATTGGGACGGCTTCCAAACAATTTTCAGGTGGTTTCTAAGGGGTTTTTTGGTCTTTCTCCTTCCTGTAACTCCTACCCACGACTTATAACCCTCAAATAATCCTATTTTCTCTCAAAAATCAAACACTTAACATATTAATCTCCTATCTTATACTTAAGAACTACAACTAGGGTTTCTTAGAGGCAAGAACAATTACAAGGATTCTTTCCTAAAGCTTCTACTACAGGTATGTGGGGTATTCATCAATGGGTTCTGTAGTACCCCGCATGTTTCTAAGCTAGGAAGTGAATAAGTTTTCCTACGTATGAAACCTCCTATCCTGTGAGTAGAATTTTAGTGCATGACTTACAATGAATATCCTAGCGATAGGATAGCTTTCGATGTCTTAAGAATGCTCATATGAGTCGCTTAGAGTGATGCAAGCTAAGAGTTTTTGAATCCATCAAGTCTTAGTGTTTGATTTTGCAAGGTTCATCTTTGAACAAGAATAACGTGAATTATATGTGACATTTTGGCAGATTTACACCCACCAAATTGTAGATAATCGGATTAGATTTCCAACGATACCAATTTCATCAAAATCTGACACCCGAGCAAGGAGTTATGGCCTTTCAAAGTAGAATGCGTCGCCTAACCAATCGCACATGGCCACTGGAAAGCATAGGCGATATCATATGCGGAGCCTATGTAAATCATAGGAGATATCATATGCGGCGCCTATGTAGATATAGGTGATATCATATGCGGCGCCTATGTATGATTTCAGCCACGAAAACATTAGTTTTTGAGTTATTTTGAGGGTAGTTAAGTCTTTTAACACTCCTTACATGTCCCAAAACCTAACCTCATGAAATTTATAGCTTCTAAATATATTAAAACCCTATTAAAATCTCAAAGCTCATTATCCAAGAGAACCATAGGATAAAAACAACTAGGGTTGCACAATCAAGCATGAAGATCAAATTTCAAGGAAATTCCTCCGTCAATCATTAAGAACCTCCCTTCCAAGGTATGCGTAGTGTTCATCCATGGATTCCTTCATCCGTGGAGTTCAAAAATCAATCTTTAAAATACAAAATCTTGGTTGGTTGTGGTGATATGATCATACCCATGTTGATGCTTATTTGTTTTGCTATATAATAGTATTGTGACTGTACATCTCATGAAAGTTATGTTGTTAGTTGAAAAACATGATCTTTAGGTGGATTGATAGAATGCAAGTATGAAATCCACCTATGCCTTAAATAATGCACGCAAGGTGTTCGATAAAATGCCTAGTATGTTACAACTTCATATTTACATGATTTCATGATATCTAAATAATAAGTTCATGTTAGCCATACACTCCAATATGAATTTCCATGCAAATTATGTGTTGTTATTGTTGTGGTATAAAGCATGTATGATAATGGAGATATAAATTATGTACACAAAATATATCCATGCTTTTCCTATCATGTTCGAAATGTTGAATAAATACATGAAGTATATTATCCCCTACTTATGATATTGTGAATTGTGGACTCAAATCTTGTGATCAAGTCATATCATGTGTATCAGTTTCCTCCTATCGAGTCCTGGGGGTATTTGTACCTGAAAACTATAGTTGTGTGCCTAGAGCCATGTCATGTTTCACGATATCCGAACTCAAGCTATGATTCCATAGACTTCAGTCAGTCATGTGACTCAGGAAAACCTCATGATCTCAGTCAGTTGTCAGATATGAGTAACATTCCGCCAGTCAACGAAATTCAGTAAGGTTAAGTCATGTATAGTCAGTTATTCATGTCCAGTCCCTCCATATGGGAGTAGAGGTTAGCACCGAGTGAACCCAAGGATGGGAACTCACCAGCCAGTTTAGGGTGTGATTCTTAGAAGCAGTCCTTGCGTTCCAGAACTACGTATCCAGCGTAGATTGAGACATCTTAACCTATCAGATTAGGGTTGATGAGTTGGTTTAACCTTTCAGTTTAGGGTTCCCACCATTCTCATTGAGTACCTGCCAGATAAGGGTCACTCATAAGTTGTTCTTACCCGTGGCACGGTATTGACACCCCTCCAGTCGGGGCAGAGATTGGACCCTAGCTTAGCCATAATGGAATACATGGGGCATATTGGTTAAACACTACCTCCCACAGTTTCCGTATCAGTCTCAGTAATAGAACTCAGGGCGTTCTTCAGATTTTAGTATATACAGGACTGTCAGATACAGTCGTTATGTTCTTCAGATTTCAGTATATACAGGACTGTCAGATACAGTCGTCCATGTTATCAGCTTGTAGTATCAGTCATGACAGTTATCAGTAAACCATGTATTAGCTTATAGGTCTTGCTATCACGTATTCATGGTCCCAATTTCTATATATGTGTATTTGCACTCCCACGTTCATATTAGTCAGTCAGTGTTGTTCATACATGAAACCCTTTATGTTCAGCCTACCTTCATCGTATACTCAGTACTCCAGTTGTACTGACGCATTTGCGCTATGGTGCTTTCTTTTTATGTTACACCATAGGTTCTGAGACACGAGCTCCAGCCCAGCAGTAGCGGTAGCATTCCAGTCGCAGAGACACAGTGAGTCCTCATTGATTCGAGGACAATATGATTTGATACATTTATTTATTTCTTCAGTTCAGTTTTACGGAGTTAGTTGGAGACATGTTCCTGCAACTCCTTATTCAGAAAGTTTAGAGGCTTTCAGATTTATGCTCAGATTTACGTTCAGACTTAGCTTTTAGATTGAATTGTTTTAGGTATTTTCACCCACATAGACGTTATGATTTTCAGACATGGTTTTATTCAGTTGAACCTTATGGCCTTACAGTTTTACGTATTCCGTATTATTATGTCATGATTTGCAGTATACAAGTACAGATATCAGTCATGGGTTAGCTTGTGGTCCTTCGAGGTCATGAGCACCGTGTGGCATTCTGGTTCAGCAAATTAGGGCATTACAAACTTGGTATTAGAGCCTAAGGTTCAATAGAGTCTTAGAAAGTCTGAAAATCGCATCTAGTAGAGTCTTGTACATGGGTGTGTTGCACGCCACATTTATGTGCAGGAGGCTATAAGATGTTTTAGGAACAGTGCTCTTTCTTCAGTATTCATATCATGCTAATGAGCATAATCACAAGTTAAACTCTCAGTCTAATCCATTCTTCTGTTATTCCAGACCATGGCCCCAAAGAGAAGAAACCAGCCAGCTCCTCAGCCCGAAGATCCTTTGGGCAAACATGTTTCCCATGCAGAGTTTAGAGCCGCATTTACCACACTTTCTCAGTCCGTGGCTGCATAGAATGAACGGCCACTAGTCATTCCAGCCAATCCAGCGGCCAATCCCATAGAAGCTAGGGTTCGGGACTTCACCCGCATGAACCCTCCATCTTTCCATGGGTTTAAGTCTGATGAGGACCCTCTGGAGTTCATTGATAAAGTCCAGAAGGTCATTGACATCATGGGTGTTACTTCTATTGAGACTGCCGAGTTAGCCACCTACCAGTTGTACGATGTTACTCATGATTGGTACAAACAGTGGAAGTATGAGAGATTAGATGATGCAGGCCCTATCGAGTGGGATGAATTTGTCATGGCCTTCTTAGACAAATTCTTTCCCCAAGAGCTGAGGGAAGACAAACTTCTTGATTTCATCAACCTCAGGCAGGGGAATATGACGGTTAGGAAGTATTCTCTCAGATTTACTCAGCTAGCTATGTATGCTCCTCATTTGGTTACAGATAATAGGGCTAAGATGAGCAAGTTCATGTCAGGGGTCAACGATAGCGTGGTAAATGAGTGTAGATCTGCAAGGCTGATTGGTGATATGACCTTATCCAGACTCATGACCCATGCCCAGCAAGTAGAAGAGCAGAAGGTTAACACTAGGGAGAGGCAGAACAAGAGAGCAAGGTCAGGTAACTTCAACTTTGCTCACCCCAAGTCAGATGGAGGAAACTGTTCACAGTTTTGCTCCTAGTCAGTCATTCCAATCCCTTCCTCTGCCAGCGCTCCAGTGCTGAAGTTCAGAGATGGCAACAAAGATAAAGTGCCAGGCTCTAAATCTCAGGGCAGTGTTAGAAGTGCCCGAACAAATCTCCTTTGTCAGACTTGTGGAAAGAACCACAAGGGAATTTGCAGAGCCAGTAGTGATGTCTATTTTGGTTGTGGCAATACAGGACATAGGATTAGGGAGTATCTGTAGTCAAGTCTTCAGGGTCAGCAAAATCATTCTACAGCTTAGTTTGGTCGCCCGAACCAGCAGGGTGCCGTTTCCAGTACTACCAGTGGGCAACGCCCAAACAGACTCTATGCTCTTTAGTCCCGGTAGGATCAGGAAAATTCTCCTGATGTCGTTACTGGTACATTACAAACTTTCTAAGTTCATGTTTTGCTTTGCTAGACCCAGGTTCACCTTTGTCTTTTGTTATTCCATACATAGCAGGCGATTTTGGAATTATTCCTGAAATTCTAGCAGAGCCCTTTTCAGTCTCTACCCCAGTGGGTAAAACCATCATAGCCTGGCAGGTATACAGGAACTGCCCGGTTATGATATCTCAGAAATCCATGTCAGCAGATTTAGTTGAGTTAGAGATGACTGATTTTGATGTCATTCTAGGGATGGATTGGCTTCATTCCTGCTATGCCACAGTCGACTGCAGAAATAGGATAGTTCAGTTTTAGTTCCCGAATGAGCCCGTCCTAGAGTGGAAGGGTAGCATTTCAGCGTTCAGGGTTAACTGGTTTCCTACCTTCAGGCAAGGAAAATAATTTCTAAGGGGTGTATGTATCATCTCGTGCATGTTAAAGATTCTAGTTCTGAATCTCCCAGTCTCGAAACAGTCCCAGTTGTTAATAAATACTCAGATGTATTTCCCGAAGATCTTCCAGGCATTTCTCCCGAAAGGGAAATAAACTCCAGTATAGACTTTCTTTCGGATACTCAACCTATTTCTATTCCACCATACAGAACGACACCAGTAAAACTCAAGGAACTGAAAGATCAGTTGAAGGATCTCTTAGATAAGGAATTCATCAGACCCAGCATTTCCCCATGGGGTGCGCCAGTATTATTCGTGCACAAGAAAGACGGTTCTCTCAGGATGTGTATTGATTACCGTCAACTCAATAAGGTCACCGTTAAGAACAGATATCTTCTTCCCAGGATTGATGATCTATTCGACCAACTTCAGGGTGCCAGTTACTTCTCCAAGATAGACCTCAGATCAGTCTATCATCAACTCAGAGTTAGAGAATGTGACATTCCGAAGACATTTTTCCATACTCGGTATGGTCACTTTGAATTTTTAGTCATGTTATTTGGTCTTACCAATGCCCCTGCAGCTTTCATGGATTTGATGAACCGTGTGTTCAAGTAGTACTTGGAAATGTTTGTCATAGTCTTTATAGATGATATTCTGGTCTAATCTTGCACAGAGTGTGATCATACAGACCATCTCAGGATTATTCTTCAGACTCTCAGGGGTCACCAGTTATTCGCTAAGTTCAACAAGTGCAAATTTTGGCTAAGATCAGTAGAATTTCTTGGCCATATTATTTCCAGTGATAGCATTAGAGTAGATCCTCAGAAAACAGAGGCAGTAAGAAACTAGCCCAGACCCGTATTTTCATCAGATATTAGGAGTTTCTTGGGTTTGGCTGGCTATTACAGATGGTTTGTTGAGGGATTTTCTTCTATTGCATCTCCCATGTCCAAATTGACTCAGAAGAAGATTAAGTTTTAGTGGTCAGATTCATGCGAGAAGAGCTTTCAAGAGTTGAAGACTCGACTCGACTCACCTCAGCTCCAGTTCTAGCTTTTTCAAATGGTTCAGACGGTTTTGTAGTCTATTGTGATGCATCTAGAGTGGGTTTAGGTTATGTCCTCATGCAGCATGGTAAGGTCATAGCCTACGCCTCCAGACAGTTAAAGCCACATGAGAAGAATTATCCTACTCATGATCTTGAGTTAGAAGCGGTAGTTTTTGCCTTGAAGATTTGGAGGCATTATCTCTATGGAGTTCATGTAGATGTCTTCACAAACCATAAAATCCTCCAGTATGTCTTTTCCCAGAAAGATCTCAATCTTCGTTAAAGAAGGTGGTTAGATCTCTTGAAGGATTACGACATGAGTGTTCTTTCTCATCCGGGCAAGGGCAATGTTGTGGCCGACACTCTCAGTAGACTCTCTATGGTTAGTATTTCTCACATTGAGGGTATTAAGAAAAAGATGGATCAGGAGATCCATCAGCTTGCCAGACTAGGTGTTCGCTTAGTCGATTCTTCAGAGGGTGGTGTATGTATTCACAGTAGTTCAGAGTCATATCTAGTTTCCAAGGTGAAAGAGAAGCAAGAGAGGGATCCTAGCCTTGTCAAGCTCAAAGAGTCAGTTCAGAATCAGAAAGTCGAGGTTTTCTTCCAAGAGGGAGATGGTGTTCTTCATTGTTAGGGTCGTCTATGTGTTCCAGGTGTAGATGAATTGAGGCAGCGAATTCTTGCAGAAGCGCATGGTGCGCGATACTCTATTCATCTAGGGGCCACTAAGATGTACCGCGACATGCGGGAGATCTATTGGTGGAGTGGGATGAAGAGAGATATTGCAGAGTTTATGGCTAAGTGCTCTACATGTCAACAGGTTAAGATAAAGCATCAAAAACCTACTGGTTCCATGTAAGAGTTCACCATTCCTACTTGGAAGTGGGAAGAAGTGAACATGGACTTCGTGATGGGTTTTCCTAGAACTCGTCATCAGCATGATTCAGTATGGGTCATTAAAGATAGAATGACCAAGTCAGCAAATTTCCTTCTTATTCGTACTTCTTATTCAGCCGAGGATTATGCCAAACTCTATATCAGGGAGTTAGTCAGGTTACACAGTGTTCCACTATCTATCATCTCAAATAGAGGTACCCAGTTTACCTCTCACTTTTGGAAAGCATTCCAAAAGGGTCTCAGTACCCAAGTCCATCTCAGCATAGCATTTCATCCTCAGACAGATGGTCAAGCATAGAGGACCATTCATACTCTTGAAGATATGCTAAGGGTATGTACAATTGACTTCAAGGGAAGTTGGATGACCACTTGCCTTTGATTGATTTTGCATACAACAATAGCTATCATTCTAGTATTCAGATGGCTCCATTCGAAGCTCTCTATGGTTGGAGATGTAGATCTCCGATTGGTTGGTTCAAAGTTAGTGAGGCCTCAGTCATAGGTCCTAACTTAGTATTTGATGCCTTAGAGAAAGTTCAGTTGATCAGAGAGAGACTTTGGGCTGCTCAGAGCCGACAGAAGTCCTATGCAGATGTTCATAGAATGGATCTCGAATTCGAGGTCAATGACTATGTCTATCTTAAGATCTCTCCCATAAAAGGAGTGAAGAGGTTCGGCAATAAAGGGAAACTCAGTCCCTGGTATGTCAGTCCCTTCAGAATTCTCTGTCGCTTTGGCAAGGTAGCTTATGAGCTTGAGTTGCCTTCAGATCTAGCCTCAGTCTATCTAGTCTTCCATGTCTCTTTGCTCAAAAAGTGCATAGGTGAACCAGCAGTTGTTGTCCCTATTCAGAGCATCGACATTCAGAACAGCCTCTCTTATAAAGAGATTCCAGTCAAAATCTTAGATTATCAGACTCGTAGATTAAGGAACAAAGAAGTCCCTCTAGTCAAGGTTCTTTGGCGAAATCAATCTCATGAGGGAGCTACTTGGGAAGCAGAAGCAGATATGCGTACCAAGTATCCTTACCTCTTCCCCGCCAATTCAGATTAAGCTCAAGGTAATAGTTCTTCTTAAGCTTATTCAGTTTCATGTTCATGTTTCCAGTATAAACTTAGTACCTATTAACCGTTGCATACTCAGTCATGCATTCATGTATCAGTTGTCCGTGCATCAGATATGCAAGAGTTCAGTATGTTTAGCATGTCAGTCATGAGATCAAGTTTCAATTCTTCATGTTCAGTTCAGGTTCTGTTGTTTTGTATCCCCTCTCAGTAAATTCTCATTCGAGGACGAATGTTCCCAAGGGGGAGATATTGTAATACCTCGCATGTTTCTAAGCTAGGAAGTGAATAAGTTTTCCTATGTATGAAACCTCCTATCCTCTGAGTATAATTTTAGTGCATGACTTACAATGAATATCCTAGCAATAGGAAAGCTTGTAATGTCTTAAGCATGCTCATATGAGTCTCTTAGAGTGATGCAAGCTAATAGTTTTTGAATCCATCAAGTCTTAATCTTCGATTTTGCAAGGGTAATATTTGAACAAGACTAAATTGATTGATATGTGACATTTTGGAAGATTTAGACCCACCAAATTTTATAGAATCGAATTAGCTTTCCAATAATACCAATTTCATCAATATCCGACACCCGAGGAAGGAGTTATGGCCTTTCAAAGTAGAATGCGTCGCCTAACCAATCGCACATGGCCACTGGAAAGCATAGGCGATATCATATGCGGCGCCTATGTAAATCATAGGCGATATCATATGCGGCGCCTGTGTAAATCATAGGCGATATCATATGTGGCGCCTATGTAGATATAGGCGATATCATATGCGGCGCCTATGTATGATTTCATCCACGAAAACACTTAGTTTTTGAGTTATTTTGTGGGTAGTTAAGTCTTTTAACACTCCTTACATGTCCCTAAACCTAACCTCAAGAAATGTATAGATTTTAAACATATTACAACCCTATTAACATCTCAAAGCTCATTATCCAAGAGCACCATAGGAGAAAAACAACTAGGATTGCACAATCAAGCTTGAAGATCAAATTTCGAGGAAATTCCTCCGTCAATCATCAAGAACCTCCCTTCTAAAGTATGCGTAGTGTTCATCCACGGATTCCTTTCATCCGTGTAGTTCAAGAATCAATCTTTAAAATACAAAAGCTTGGTTGGTTGTGGTGATATGATCATACCCATGTTGATGCTTGTTTGTTTTGCTATATAATAGTATCGAGACTGTACATCTCATGAAAGTTATGTTGTTAGTTGGAAAAACATTATCTTTAGGTGGATTGATAGAATGCAAGTATGAAATCTACCTATGCCTTAAAGAATGCATGCAAGGTGTTCGATAAAATGCCTAGTATGTTAGAACTTCATATTTACATGATTTCATGATATCTAAATAACAAGTTCATGTTAGCCATACACTCCAATTTGAATTTCCATGCAAATTATGTGTTGTTATTGTTGTGGTATAAAGCATGTATGATAATGGAGATATAAATTATGTACACAAAATATATCCATGCTTTTCCTATCATGTTCGAAATATTGAATAAATACATGAAGTATACTATCCCCTGCTTATGATATTGTGAATTATGGACTCAAATCTTGTGATCAAGTCATGTCGTGTGTGTCAGTTTTCTCCTATCGAGTCCTGGGGGTATTCGTACCCGAAAACTATAGCTGTGTGCCTAGAGCCATATCATGTTTCATGATATCCGAACTCTAGATATGATTCCATATACTTCAGTCAGTCATATGACTCAAGAAAACCTTATGATCTCAGTCAGTTGTCAGATATCAGTAACATTCCGCCAGTCAATGGAATTCAGTAAGGTTAAGTCATGTATAGTTAGTTATTCATGTCCAGTCCCTCCAAATGAGAGTAGAGGTTAGCACTGAGTGAACCCAAGGATGGGAACTCACCCACCAGTTCAGGGTGTGATTCTTAGAAGCAGTCCTTGCATTCCAGAACTACGTAGCCAGCGTAGGTTGAGACATCTTAACCTGTCAGATTAGGGTTAATGAGGTGGTTTAACCTGTCAGTTTAGGGTTCCCACCATTCTCATTGCGTACCTTCCAGATAAGGGTAACTCACAAGCTGTCCTTACCCGTGGCACGATATTGACACCCATCCAGTCAGGGCAGAGATTGGACCCCAGCTTAGCCATAACGGCATACATGGGGTATGTCGGTTAAATACTACTTTCCATAGTTTCAGTATCAGTCTCAGTAAAAGAACTCAGGGCGTTCTTCAGATTTTAGTATATATAGGACTGTCAGATACAGTCGTTATGATCTTCAGATTTCAATATATACAGGACTGTCAGATACAGTCGATCATGTTATCAACTTGCAGTATCAGTCATGACAGTTATCAGTAAACCATGTATTAGCTTATAGGTCTTGCTATCACGTATTCATGGTCCCAGTTTCTATATATATGTGTTTGCACTCCCACGTTTATATTAGTCAGTCAGTGTTTTTCATACATAAAACCTTTTATGTTCAGCCTACCTTCATCGTATACTCAGTACTCCAGTTGTACTGACGCATTTGTGCTATGGTGCTTTCTTTTTATGTTACACCATAGGTTCCGAGACATGAGCTCCAGCCCAGCAGTAGCGGTAGCATTCCAGTCGCAGAGACACGGTGAGTCCTCATTGATTCGAGGACAATATGATTTGATACATTTATTTATTTCTTCAGTTCAGTTTTACGGAGTTAGTTGGAGACATGTTCCTGCAACTCCTTATTCAGAAAGTTTAGAGGCTTTCAGATTTATGCTCAGATTTACGTTCAGACTTAGCTTTTAGATTGAATTATTTTAGGTATTTTCACCCACATGGACGTTATGATTTTCAGACATGATTTTATTCAGTTGAACCTTATGGCCTTACAGTTTTATGCATTCTGTATTATTATGTCATGATTTGCAGTAAAAAGGTACAGATATCAGTCATGGATTAGCTTGTGGTCCCTCGGGGTCATGAGCACCGTGTAGCGTTCTGGTTCAGCAAATCGGGGCGTTACAGGTTCATTGCACCTAATGAGCACAAAAATGCTCTTGTAGTTTTGAAAGTATGAGTTTTATTCTATTTTATGGAATTATCCTTACAATTTATGAGTCAAACCCATGAACTTCTTAATAAAATCAAATTCAAAGTCATGTCAATATGTGTTCACTTATTATTCAAGTCACTTCATTTTTGAATTTCAATTTCCCTTGTTTTAATCCCTTAATTTAGTGGTACATCCTCATGTTATGAATTAAACCATGTAAATATGTTGTTTCTCCCACGTTTAAGATATCCTCGTGTTCAAATTCATGTATTCTAATAGTTATTGAAAGTTACTATCTTTTGGGTGTCTGAATTATGACATCCTCATATTGTTTGAATGTTATTTTCATATTTTTGTAATCATTCAGTGCTTGTGGGTTATGATCACCCAATACCAACGTGTTCTACACAATTTTGTTTTCAAGTAAAAAGTCAGTCAAATCATGGTGTTACTATTATATTCAGAACATTATGCTCATGCTGAGCACTTACCAGTACAGTACCATGTCATGTTAAATGACTAAGGACACCAGTGTCGGTAAGTTGGGAGAGACTGCACCGAGTGAAGTAGGGATGGCGACTCCCCCCTCAGTAAAGGAAGGAGTCTTTAGTAGCAGTCCCTAAGTTCCAGACCTACGATGCCATAATAAATTATGGGGGGTCCCCCATTGGTAGAGGTATGACACCCTCGTCCTTCAGGACATCAGCCTTGTGGACCCGCATCATCATTCATGTGTTGGTACTATTGGAAAGGTAACAACACCCTTCAAACTAGGGTTATAGGTTAGACCCCATAGCTCAGATTGGGGCATGTTGATTGTAGTTAGATCCCATAGTCTCAGTGTAGTATTCAGAGTAGATCTACTCAGGCTTGCATGACCAAGTATACAGACTTCAGTTATTTAGTTATGTTATACTAGTGATTCAGTCACTCAAATTTACAGCTTATTTCAGTACATGTTTATGATTGGTCTTGTATTCTCAGTGTTATATGTTCATGCATTTATGTTCAGTTTCCATATGTTTTTCAGTTAGTCCTTACCTCACATACCAGTTATTCAAAGTACTGACCATACACTCTTCTCTTGCGCTATGTTGTCTCATAACATAGGTTCGGATGCTCAGTTTCCCAACCGTTCTTTGGTAGTCCAGCATCACCCAACAGTAGTAGTGCTGAGTCCTCTTCCATCGAGAACATGACATATTTTACCAATATTTTAGAATCTATTTATGTTTTGTCAGTCGGAGTTAGTTGGGGGTCTGTCCCATCAACTCTTTATGATTCTTAGAGGTTTTCAGACAGTTAGACAGTCTTTTAGTTTTCAGTTATTATCAGTTGTTTCAGATAGATAGTCTAGTTTCCAGTGTTTATCAGATACTCCAGGCATGTCTTTTATATATTTCAGTATTCAGGATGACAGTACCTTATTGGTTTATCTTCCGCGCATGTTATTTTACTTTCAGTTCATTCAGTGCTCATGGAAAGTACCAGACCATGGGTTGGATTGGGGTCACTTGTTGCCTTAAGCACCGTATTACGACTAGGTAATGGCATCAGGTCATGAAAAAACTTGGTATCAGAGCCAGGTTTGAAAGTTTCCTAGGGTGTCTGAAAACTCCTTTAAGTAGAGTCTTGTGCATGGGTGTGAAGCGCGCCACTCTTATGGACAAGAGGCTGCGAGATATTCTTAGAAAAGTTTTCCTTCTTTCAGTGTTCATTTCATGCGAAAGAGCATGAGCTCTATTTATTCCTCTTTCTAACTCATCCTTCATTCTATATACAGGCAATGCCTCAAAGAAGAAACAATGAAAAATTAAATAGGGATCAGCCCGTACCACCACCTATTCAGGAAGATCCTCTGAACGACCATGTTTCTCTTGCTACGTTCAGGTCTACTTTTATAGTTTTGGCCTATTTTGTAGCTGCTTTAAATAACCAGCAGGCTGTTACTCTAGCCAATTCAGTGTTGAATACAGCTGCAGCCAGGATTCGAGACTCCACTTGAATTCCCCCTTTGTTTTCTAGATCCAAGTCTGAAAAGGATCCACAGAAATTCCTGGATGGGGTGCAGAAAGTGACTGAAATCATGGGTGTCACTTCGAGTAAGAGTGCAGGCTTAGCTACTTACCAATTACAGGGAGTATGTTACACCTGTTTCAAATAGTGGAAGGAGGAAAGGGGTGTTGATATAAGACCTATAGATTGGGAGGATTTTTCCACGACTTTTCTAGATAGGTTCTTCCCACTAGAGTTTAGGGAAGCTAACGTTCAGAAGTTCATAAACATGAAGTAGGCAAGTATGAGTGTGAAGGAGTACTCTCTCAAGTTCACTCAGTTGGCGAGGTATGCCCTTACTATGGTGGCCGACAATAGGTCCAAAATGAGCAAGTTCATATCTAGTGTATCTAATAGTATGATTAAGGAGTGTAGGACTGCCATGCTGATTAACAAGATAGACCTTTCTAGATTAATGGTTCATGCTCAGTAGATTGAGGAGCAGAATCTCAAAAAGAAGGAAAAAGAGAATAAGAGGGCTAGAACAGGTAGTTTCAACTTTTCTTGGCCAAGGTTGGAAGGCGGTAACCGTTCTCAATTCCGCCAGAAATTTTCAGCCCCATCTCCATCGTCAGTCAGTGCACCAGTGACTAAGTTCAGGCAGGATGGTTGGGATAGAGCGTCAGGCTCTAAGTTCCAGGGTAGTGTGGGAAGTGGTCGTACTAATCTACTCAGTAGTAAGTATGGTAAGAATCATCACGGTGAGTGTAAAGTTGGTAGTGATAGGTGTTTGGGGTGTGGCACATCAGTCCACAAGGAAAAGGACTGCCTTGTGGTGGGGTAGAAATGATTGCTAGCAGGGCCAGACTAATTCTTTAATGGAACCAGCAGTTCGCCCGACTCAGCAGGGTGCCACATCCAGTGCCACCAGTAGGAAGCGCCAGAACAAGTTGTATGCTCTCCAGACTCATCATGATCAGGAAAGTTCTTCAGATATGGTTACGGGTGCATTACAAGTCTTTCATCTTCATGTTTATGCATTGTTATATCTTGGAGCTTCCCTTTCCTTTATGACTCATTACATAGCGTAGACTTTGGTATCAGTCCAGAAATGTTAGTAGAGCCTTTCTCAGTGGCTACCTCAGTGGGTAAGTCTATTATAGCCAGACGGGTGTACAAAAATTTCCCGATCATAGTGTCTTAGAAATTTACTTTAGTGGATCTTGTGGAGTTAGACATGACTAATTTTGATGTCATTCTCGGCATGGATTGGCTCCACTCATGTTATGCCTCAATCAATTGTAGAAATGGAATTGTTCAGTTTTAGTTTCCTAATGAGCTAGGTATAGAATGGAGAGGTAGTACTTCCGGGCTTAAGGGTCAGTTTATTTCCTATCTTAAGGCAAGAAAAATGATATCTAAAGGGTGTATGTACCATCTTGTGCGAGTTAAAGACTCGAATTCTGAGACTCCAAGTCTTGAGTCTGTTTCAGTAGTAAAGGAATTTCCAAATATATTTCCCAAAAAGCTCCCCAGAATTTCTCCAGAAAAGGAAATTGGCTTCGGAATAGATCTCCTTCTAGATACCCAACTTATCACCTTATAGAATGGATCCAGCTGAGCTTAAGTAATTGAAGGAATAGTTGAAGTATCTCTTAGATAAGGGTTTCATCAGGCCTAGTGTTTCTCGATGGGATGCTCCAATTCTATTCGTGCTTAAAAAAATAGTTCTCTCAGAATGTGTATCAACTACCATCAGTTGAATAAAGTCACCATCAAGAATAAGTATCCAGTACCCAAAATTGATGACTTGTTCGACCAACTCCAGGGTGCAAGTTATTTCTCTAAGATAGACCTCAGATCTGGCTATTATCAACTTAGAGTCAGATAATGTGACATTTCGAAGGCAGCCTTCAGAACTCAGTATAGTCACTTCGAATTCCTAGTTTTGTCTTTTGGACTAACAAATGCCCCTGCAGCTTTCATAGACTTGATTAATAGGGTGTTCAAGCAGTACTTGGACATGTTTGTCATAGTCTTCTTTGATGATATCCTTGTCTATTCCGGTAGTGAGAATGATCATGCAGACCATCTGAGAGTTGTATTGCAATCCCTTAGAGATCATTAGTTTTTTGCTAAGTTCAGTAAGTGTAAATTTTGGTTGAAATTAGTTTCCTTCCTTGGTCACATCATTTCTGGTGATGGCATTTGAGTTGAACCTCAAAAGACCGAAGTAGTAAGAAACTGGTCTACACCCATCTCTCTATTAGATATCAGGAATTTCTTAGGTTTATCTAGCTATTATAGATGGTTTGTTGAAGGGTTTTCTTCTATTGCTTCCCCCATGTCGAGACTAACTTCGAGGAAAGTCAAATTTAAGTGGTCAGATTCCTACGAGAAGAGTTTTCATGAGTTGAAGACTCGACTTACTTCCTCTCTAGTCTTGATTTTGCCAGATGGCACCGATGGGTTAGTAGTGTATTTTGATGCTTGTAAATTTGGTCTTGGTTGTGTATTAGCGCAGATAGGTAAGGTCATAGCCTATGCCTCTAGACAGCTTAAACCTCATGAAAAGAATTATCCAACCCATGATCTTGAGTTGGCAGATGTTGTTTTCTCCTTAAAGATTTGGAGTCATTACCTTTATGGGGTTTATGTTTATGTGTTCACAAATCACAAGACTTTACAGTTTGTGTTCATGTATAAATACTGGAATCTTTATCAGAAAAGGTGGCTAGAATTATTGAAAGAGTATATTATAAGTAAGTTGTATCATCCAGGCAAGGCCAATGTAGTGGTAGATACCCATAGTAGATTGTATATGGGCAGTGTTTCCCATGTTGAGGATGATAAGAAAGAGTTAGTCTGTGAGGTTCATCAGCTTGCCAGGTTAGGAGTTCAGTTAGTAGATGCGGCGGAAGGTAGTATATGGGTCCAAAATGATTAGGATTCTTCATTAGTTGCTGAAGTAAAAGAAAAGCAAGATAGAGATCCTAATTTGGTCAAGTTAAATGAGGCAGTTAGAGGTCATAAGGTGGAGGCTTTCTCCCAAGGGGGAGATGGTATGCTTCATTATCAGGGCAGACTATGTGTTTCGTGTGTTGATGGTCTGAGACTATGAATACTTGCTGAGACGCATGGTGTGTGATACTCTATTCACCCAAGAGCTACTAAGATGTAACATAATTTGTGGGAAATCTATTGGTGGAGTGATATGAAGAAGGATATTGCAGAGTTTGTGGCTAAGTGTTCAAATCATCAGCAGGTTAAGGATGAGCACCAAAGGCCTAGTGGTATATTGCAGGAGTTTAGTATCCACACTTGGAAGTAGGAGGTAGTGAACATAGATTTTATGACAGGTTTGCCTCGTAAACATTGTCAACATGATTTAATATGGATCATTATAGATAGAATGACCAAGTCATCTCATTTCTTGCCAGTTCATACTTCATTTTCAGCTAGGATTATGTTATTCTCTATCTTAGGGAGTTGGTAAATTTGCATGGGGTTTCATTGTCTATTATTTTTTATAGAGGTACTCAGTTTACCTCTCACTTTTGGAAGGCATTTTATAAGGGCCTTGGAACCCAAGTTTACCCCACTATAGTTTTTCATCCACAGATAGATAGTCAGGCAAATGGACCATTCAGACTTTAGAGGATATGTTGAGGGCCTATGTTATTGATTTTAAGAGTAGTTAGGATGACCATTTATCTTTGACTGAGTTTTCATACAACAATAGCTATCACTCTAGTATTCAGATAGCTCCATTTAAGGCTCTTTATGGGAGGAGATATAGATCTCTGATTAGTTAGTTTAAAGTAGGTGAAGCTGTTGTGATAGGGCCAGATTTAGTATTTCAGGTGATGGATAAAGTTTATTTAATTCAAGAGAGGTTGAAGACAGCCCAAAGTCGTAAAAAACCTTATTCAAATATGAAAAGAAGAGATATTGATTTTGATGTTGGTTACTTAGTTTATTTGAAGATTTAGCCTATGAAAAGAGTGAAGAGATTTAGAAAGAAGGGTAAACTCATCCCCCGCTATGTTGGCCCATATAGAATCTTGAGTCATTTTGGGAAGGTAAATTATGAGTTATAGTTGCCTGCAAATTTAGCATTAGTACATCTAGTGTTTTATATCTCTTTATTATAGAAATGTATTAGCGACCCTACGTTAGTTGTTCCCTTAGAGAGTGTGGAGGTTAAAGATAGTCTCCCCTACGAAGAAATCCCATTTGGGATCCTTGACCTTCAGACTCATAGGTTGCACAACAAAGACGCTCCCTTTGAGAAAGTTCTATGGCGAAATCAGTCTATTGATGGATCTACATAGGAAGCATAGGCAGATATGCGAGCCAAGTACCCTCATCTTTTCTCCAAAAATTTAGACTCACCTTGAGGTAATGAATTTCCTTTGATCGACTCTTTCTGATCTTAGTTTCAGCTATGTAACCATTCTCATGTCATTCCATGTATTCACAAAACCAGTTTATTCCATGTATCATGTCTCAGACTCAGTTGTTTAATTACATTTCAGTTAATGAACATTCAGTGTATGGTCTCAAATTACCTTAGTATTCTCAACCTAACCAGACTCATTTGAGGATGAATGTTCCCAAGGGGGATATATTGTAATACCCCATGTTTTGAAGTCACTTTACAATATACGACTCATGTCTTTGAGTCGTATGGACATCATACGAGTCATATGTTCAAATCGTACCTATGACAATGTGTGATGGGTGATATTCTCTTAAAGGTACAACTTAAACCTTGGAGGTCTTAAGGTGATCATACGAGTCATACATGGTAAGTCGTAACCAAGTCAGTGTGAGGTGAGATGAGTTATATCCATCTTACTAGAGGATGAGTGCTAGTCGTATGACTTGTTATGAGACCTAAGTTATAACTTGTATCTTGATTACTAAAGGATCCAAGAATAAATCCTTTTTTTATATCTTTATAAGTTACTTAGACATATATTAAGTCCTCAAATAGCTCCTAGCTCATGAACCACTAGAAACATCCCTTAGCGATTAAGTTCTTATGAATAATATAATTCTAGTCATTTTCAAATGAGTATAACTTTTTTTGAAGAATTTATTATCTAATGAACCACCAATAGGTATATAATTTAATTATCTTTCCAACGATACCAATTTTGCCTTAATCCGATATCGGGGTGAAAAGTTATGGCCAAATTACTGAAGCACTGTCAATGCTGCCAGTAGGGTACGACTCGTACCAATAGCCTACAACTCATTAGGATAAGTCGTAACCACAATATTAGGGGTCAAAATTTGGGTTCCTGGGTACGACTCATACCCAGAACATACGAGTCATGCCCAAATATGTCGCGATGACTTCCAAATGATTTTCAGGAGGTTTCTAAGGGAGTTTTTTGGTCTTTTCCTTCTTATAACTTCTACCCATGACTTATAACCCTCAAATAAGCCTATTTTATATAAAAAAAAAATCAAATACTTGACATGTTAATCTCCCCTCTCATACTCGAGAACAACAACTAGGGTTTCTTAGAGGCAACAATAATTACAAGGATTCTTCCCTAAAGCTTCTACTACAGGTATGTGGGGTATTCATCAATGGTTTTCTTACACCATTGAGCCCAAAAACCCTCTTGTATTTTTAAAAGTATGAATTTCTATTTTATGGAATTATCCTTACAATTTATGAATCAAATCCATGAACGTCTTAATAAAATCAAATTCAAGTCATGTCAATATGTGTTCCCATGTTATTCAAGTAAATTCACGTTTGAATTTCAATTTCCCTTGTTTTAATCCCTTAATTTCATGATACATCCACAAGTTATGAATTAAACCATGTAATTATGTTGCTTTTCCTATGTTTAACATATGCTCGTGTTTAAATTCATATATTCTAACAGTTGTTGAAAGTTACTATCATTTGGGTCTTTGAATTATGACTTCCTCTTACTGTTTGAATGTCATTATCATATTCTTTTAATCATTCAGTTCTTGCAGGTTATGAACACCCAATACCTACGTGTTTCACATGATTTCTTTTTTCAAGTAACAAGTCAATCAGACCATGGTGTTACTATCATATTCAGAACATCATGCTCGTGCTGAAAACTTACTAGTACAGTACCATGTCATGTTAAATGGCTAATAATACTAGTGTCGTTTAGTTGGGAGTGACACTTAGAACCAAGTGAATGTAGGGATGGAGACTCCCCCGTCAGTAGAGGTATGAGTCGTTAGTAGCAATCCCTAAGTTCAAGACCTACGGTGCCATCGTAGATTATGAGGGGTCCCCCATCAGTAGAGGCATGACATCTTTGTCCTTCAGGACATCAGCCTTGAGGATCCACATCGTCATTCATGTGTTGGTACCCCTGTCAAGGTACCAGCACCTTTCCAACTGGGGTTATAGGTTAGATCCTAATAGATCATATTAGGGCATATCGGTTGTAGTTAGCTCCCCACAGTCTCAGTGTAGTATTCAGAATAGATCATCTTAGGCTTGCGTGACCAAGTATACAGACTTTAATTATTCAGTTATGTTATAATAGTGATTCAGTCACTCAGATTTGCAGCTTATTTCAGTACATTTTTATGTCATTTCTAGCATTCTCAGTGTTACCTGTTCATGCATTCATGTTCACATAGGTTTTTCAGTTATTCTTTACCTCACATATTAGTACATTTAAAGTAATGACCGTATACTCTTCTCTTGTGTTATGTTATCTTATAACATACCGACCGTTCTCAGACAGTCCAGCATCACCCAACAGTAATAGTGGTGAGTCCTCTTCCATCGAGGAAATGACATATTTTACCATTATTTTAGCATCTATTTATTTTTCATCAGTTAGAGTAAGTTGGTGGTCTGTCTCATCAACTCCTTATGATTCTTAGAGCCTTTCAGACAATTAGACAGTCTTTCAGTATTCAATTATTATCAGTTGTTTCAGACAGATAGTCTAGTTTCCTGTGTTTATTATATATGACAGATATGCCTCTTATATATTTCAGTATTCAGTTTGATAGTACCTTATTGGTTTATCTTCGGCACATGTTATTTTACTTTCAGTTTATTCAGTGCTCATAGTAGGTACCAGACCATGGGTTATCTTGGGGTCACTTGTGGCCTTAAGCACCGTGTTATGACAAGGAGGTGGCCTCAGGTCGTGACACATAGGCTATGAACTTACCTCTCTACATTAATACATAACCAAGATCAACTGTAGAAGCATCACAATACACTACGAACCCCTTTGTGCCATCTGGCAAAGTAAAGATTGGAGCAAAAGTGAGTCGAGTCTTCAACTCCTGAAAACTCTTCTTGTAGGAATCTGACCACTGAAATTTAAATCTCTTCAGAGTTATTCTCGACATGGGGGAAACAATAGAAGAAAAAACTTCAACAAACTATCTGTAATAGCCAACTAAACCTAAAAAACTCCTGATATCTGATGGAGAGACAGGTCTAGGCCAGTTTCTCACCGCTTCGGTCTTTTAAGGATCAACTCAAATGCCACTTCCAGAAATGATATGACCAAGGAAAGCTACAGATTTCAACCAAAATTCGCACTTACTGAACTTAGCAAATAACTGATGATCTCTAAGGGTCTACAACACAACTCTCAGATGGTCTGTATGATCATTCTCACTACAGGAATAGACAAGGATGTTATCAATAAAGACTGTGACAACATATCCAAGTACTGCTTTAACACTCAGTTCATCAAGTCCATGAAAGCTGCAAGGGCATTTGTTAGTCCAAAAGACATAACTAGAAATTTGAAGTGACCATATCGAGTTCTGAAGGTTGTGTTCGGAATGTCACATTTTCTGACTCTGAGATAATGATAGCCGGGTTTGAGGTCTATCTTAGAGAAATAACTTGCAACCTAAAGTTGGTCAAACAAGTCATCAATTTTAGAAAGGGAATACTTATTCTTGATGGTGACTCTGTTCAACTGATGGTAGTCAATGAACATTCTGAGAGAACCATTTTTCTTACGCACGAATAGCACTGGGGCACCCCATAGGGAAACACAAGGCCTAATGAAACCCTTATCTAAGAGATCCTTCAACTATTCTTTCAATTCCTTAAGCTTGGGTGGAGCCATTCTGTAAGGTGAAATAAAGATGGACTGGGTATCTGGAAGAAGGTTTATTCTGAAGTCAATTTCCCCTTTGAGAGAAATTCTGAGAAGATCTTCAGGAAATACATCTGGAAATTCCCTTGCTACTGAAACTGACTCAAGACTCAGAGTCTCAGAATTTGAGTCCTTGACTAGGACGAGATGGTAAATACACACTTTAGATATCATCCTTCTTACCTTAAGATAGGAAACAAACTAACCCTTAAGCACTGAAGTACTACCTCTTCATTCGATAACTGGCTCATTAGGAAATTGGAAATGGACAATTCTATTTCTGCAATCGACTGTGGCATAGCACGTGTGGATCCAATCCTTGCCGAGAATGACATCAAAATCCATCATTTCTAACTCCACAAAATCAACTGAAGTAACTTTTTGAGACATTGTGATAGGGCAATTTTTGTAGAACCATCTGGCTATAATAGACTTACCCACTGGGGTAGACACTGATAAGGGCTCTTCTAATATTTTTGAATTGACATCAAAGTCTACAGCTATGTAAGGAGTCACAAAGGAAAGTAAAGCTCTGGGATCTAACAATGCATATTCATAATGACAAAAGACTTGTAACATATCTGTAACGATATCAGGAGAACTTTCCTAATCATGCTGAGTCTGGAGAGCATACAATTTATTCTGGCGCTGCCCACTGGTAGAACTGGAAGTGGACACTGATGAGTTGGGCAACCTATTGGGGCTGATAAAAAGTTAGGTTATCCTTGTTGGTGCAAATCCATTCCCCTCTGAGAAACCACTGGATACTCTTGGATTTTGTGTCCTAACTTGCCACCCATAACACCTATCACTACCAGCTCTACACTTACCCTGGTGATTCTTGCCATACATCCTTCAGAGCGGATTGGTACAACCACTGCCTACACTACCCTAGGATTTAGAGCCTGGCGCTCTATCCTAACTATCCTGCCAGATCTTAGGCACTGAGTACTGGCTGGAGATGGAGCTAGGGCTGAAATTTCTGGTGGAACTAAGAACGGTTACCGCCTTCCGACCTTGGAAGAGAAAAATTAAAACTACCTTTTTCAAGTTTATGAACTCCTGAACCTTAGATTCTTTTAACTCTAGTGGGAAGAACCTATCTAAAAAAGTTGTGGAAAACTCCTCCCACTCTATAGGACCTGCCTCAACACCTTTGTTCTCCTTCCACTTCTTGAACCATGTGTGATCCACTCTCTGCAACTGGTAAGCAGCTAAGTCTGCATCCTCACTCGAAATGACACCCATGATGTCTGTCACTTTCTGCACTCCATCCAAAAACTCTTACAGATCTTCCTTAGAGACTTGGATCCAGAAAACAAAAGGGGATTCATCCAGGTGAAGTCTTGGATCCTAGCAGCAAAAGTACTCATCACCGGACTGTCTAGAGCAACATCCTACTGATTGTTCTGAGCAGCTACAGAATGGACCAAGGCTATGAAAGAGGCCCTAAACTTAGCGTGAGAAACATGGTTGTTTAGTGGATTTTCCTAAATAGGTGATAGTGCGGGATGATCCCTATTCTTTTTTTTGTTGTTTTTTTGTAAGGCATTATCTGTAAATAGAATGAAAGATGAGTTAGAAAAAGGAATTCAATAGATCTCATGCTCTTTCACACGACATAAACACTGAAAGAAGGGAAACTTTCCTTAAAACATCTCATAGTCTCTTGTCCATAAGTGTGGCGCGCTTCACACACGTGCACAAGACTCTACTCAATATGAATTTCAGACACCCTAGGACACTTTAAAATCTTAGGCTCTGATACCAAGTTTTGTCAACCCGAGGCTATCCCCTAGTTGCGACACGGTGCTTAAGGCCACGAGTGACTCCAAGCAAACCCATGATCTGGTACCTGCTATGAGCACTGAATAAAATGAAAGTAAAACAACATATGCGTAAAATAAACCCATGACTTACGGTCAATCTAAATACTGAAATATATAAAAGACGTCTGAAGTATCCGACAAAATACTGAAAACTAAACTATTTGTCTGAAATAACTGATAATAACTAAAATTTGAATGAATTTCTAACTTTCTGAAAGCCTCTAAGAACCATAAGGAGTTGATGGGACACACCCCAATATCTCCGATTGATGAAACATAAATAGATGCTAAAATAATTATAAAACATATCATGTTCTCAATGGAAAAGGACTCACCACTACTGCTTCCAGGTGATGCTGGACTGTCTAAGAACGGTCGGGAAACTGAGCATCTGTGCCTATGTTATAAGACAACATAGCGCAAGAGAAGAGTATGCGATCAGTATTTTGAATGTATTGATATGTGAGGTAAGGACTAACTGAAAAAACATATTGAAACTGAACATGAATACATGAACATGTAACACTGAGAATGTAAGACCAAGCATAAACATGTACTAAAATAAGCTGTAAATCTGAGTGACTAAATCACTATTATAATATAACTGAAAAACTGAAGTTTGTATACTTGGTCACGCAAGCCTGAGCTGATATATTCTGAATACTACACTGAGACTGTGGGAGCTAACATGTAACCGACATACCCCAATCCGAGCTAATTAGAGTCCAACCTGTAACCCAAGTTGGAAGGGTGTCAGTACCTTGCCACGGGTACTAACACATGGTTATGTAGATCCACTAATCTGTTATCTGAAGGACTAGGGTGTTAAGCCTAAACTGACGGGTGACCCCTGAGAGAAAGTCAAGCCCAAATTGGTGGGTGACCCTTTATATCCTATGATGGCTATGTAGTTTTGGAATTTAGGGACTGTTACTAATGACTCTGCCTAAACTGATGAGGTATCCACCACCCCTGCATTCACTCGGTGCTAAGTGTTACTTTCAACTGAAAGACTTTAGTATTATTTGTTGTTTAACATGACATAGTACGGTACTTGCAAATGCTCAGCATGAATATGATATTCTGAATGTGGTAGTAAAATTATGGTCTGACTGACTTATTTCTCAGAAACAAAAATCATGTAAAAAAATATGTAGGTATCGGGTGTTCATAACCTGTCAGCACTGAATGATTACAAAAATATGATAACAACATTTAAACAATATGAGGAAGTCATAATTCAGAGTCCTAAAAGATAGTAAATTTCAATAACTATTAGAATACATGAATTTGAACATGAGGATATGTTAAACTTGGGATAAACAACATATTTACATGGTTTAATTCATAGCTTGAGGATGTATCATGAAATTAAGGGGTTAAGACAAGGGAAATTGAAATTCAAACATGAAGTGACTTGAATAACATGGGAACACATATTGATATGACTTGAATTTGATTTATCAAGAAGTTCATGAATTTGATTCATAAACTGTAAGGATAATTCCATAAAGTAGAATAAAATTCATAGTTTTAAAACTACAAAACGGTTTTTGGGATCAAAGGGTGGAAGTAACCCATTGATGAATACCTCACATACCTTAAATTTTTTGGCTGGTGAAGTAAACTTGACATTTGAGACTTGGGAGATGATCTTGAGAAGAAACCCTAATCTTGTTCTTGAGAATGGAAATAGGGATTTTGTGTTGTTTAATTGATGGAAAAAAGAGGAAAAATAACTCCCCTTGGGGTTAAATGTCGTGGTTTGGGAGTTATAAGGGGAGAAAATACCAAAAAAAAACCTTAGAAACCTTTTGGAACTTGTTTGGAAGCTGTCCCAACGTATTTGGGTACGACTCGTATGTTATGGGTATGAGTCGTACCTTGATTTGTCACCATGAACCCAAATTTTGACCCCTACTATTGTGGGTACGACTTCTCCTGACGACTTGTATGTTCTGGGTACGATTGTACCTTACTGGTAGCTTTAACAGTGCTTCAGTAATTTGGCCATAACCTTTCACCTCGACATTGGATTAAGACAAAATTGGTATAGTTGGAAAGCTAATTCAATTATCTATATATTGGTGGGTCGTGATATCATAAATTCTTAGTATAACATAAGTTATTCTCATTTGAATATGACTATAGTTATATTCTTCATAAGAACTTAATCGCTAAGGGATGTTTCAACTTGTTCATCAGCTAAGAACTATTTGAGAACTTAATATATGTCTAAGTAACTTATAAAGCTATCAAAACATGAGGCTTGATTCTTGAATTCTTTACTGATCAGGATACGAGTCATACTTATGACTCGTAATAAGTCATACGAAGAGCACTCATCCTCTCGTAAGCTGGACAGAACTCATCTTACCTCCCACTGACTTGGTTGCGACTTAACATGTATGACTATTATGATCACCTTACAACATCCAAGGTTTAAGTCATACCTTAAACAGAATATCACCCATCATACACCGTCATAGGTACGAGTTGAACATACGACTCGTATGATGTCTATACGACTCAAAGGCATGAGTCGTATGTTGTACAGTGACTTCAAAATATGGGGTATTACATGTACATCAGTGTTCACTTTTATAAATTTTGATTAAATCTTTCTTTAGTGTTCTCTGAGAGATGTCCCTTTTCTTTATCGAAACTGCCCAAGTCTTATGTGTTGTCGTTTTGTATTCGTTTGCCCTTCTCTGTTTTTCCTTGTTGCGGTGATTCGCTTTATTCTAATTCTTCCTTGTCGTTGTGTTTTAGATCATCTTCTCTATTATTGTTTGAATTTATGGGAGTCTTGATTGTTTCCTCTGGAGCTTTATCTTTGGAGGCAGCTTTCATATGATTTTTCTTAATCCTTTTACCAATCTGTTGAACAAGATAGGGTTTAAAGGAAACTTTGGATTTCTTTTTTGGGAGCTTCCTTTTCTAACTTTTTTCATATCCTTATCGATTCTTTCACTAATATTAGCAATACTCTCATTGGCTTCGTGTTCCACTTTATTGCTAGCATCTTTCCTTCTCTTGGATTTCTTTTATTTTTTTCGTCATTATTATCTCTGTTGTCCATTTTCGGCGTTTTACCTTGTTCATTCTTCCCTTCACTATTAGTATGTTCAGCATTGTCCTTTTCTCTTTTTTGCTCTTCGAGTTTCTTTTGCTCAGCCGCCCTTTTCCTTTCTAATGCTCTACAATTAGCCATGGCATGACTAAGTTTTCTACAATATTTGCAATATTTAGGGATCCCCTCATACTCAAGTTTCTACATAAATCCAGTCTGAGGGGAATTCTTATGAATTAAGTCAACATAAACAGATTCTGATTGAGGTTTGATCATTTCAATTTCTACTTCTTATAGCTTGGTCCATTTCAAGAGGTGTACCCATGGGGCTGACATTTTTTTATTTTTTTTTGGATATATTGTCATGTATGCATATGGAATGGAAGCTTAGGGAGAAGGATCCATATTGGAGAAATAGGCAGATCCTCCTCCAGCTTGACATCCGGCGTCCACTTTTGCAACTACATCTGTTGTCCCTCAATTTCGATGTCTCTCTTGAATCACGCTGCATGAAGTCTTCCTCGTTTGTGAAATCAAGGAACACATCAAAATTATCATATACCCCTATTTTAGTTGATCTTTTAATGGTGACCAATTCTTTGAATTTTGATCAAATTATGTCAATTTGTGGTCTCTGTTTAAGAAACCTACCCACTATTGTAGTTTACACTCTTCAGCCATTATACCATAATAATCCGAATCCTTCAACATTACGACTGGGACTCCATTGTAAGTTGTATGTTTTGCTTTGATCTCTTCTTTATTCTGTCGAATTTCCATGGAAATTTGGTTATGGAATGATTTAGGGGATGAGCTAATTGTGGTAGCATAAGAATTGTTTTCTACAATTGCAGCTGCAGATGGGTTCGCCCCTTTGAGTGGGAGCATTTGACCATCCAGACGCGCCTTATCGGTGCCGCCCAACGGGTCCATAGTGACTGAGCGTGTAGGATATACAGCAATAATAAGACCGTTTGAGAGAGAAAAATACTAATCACATTTAATGGTGGACTACGTCAAAGTTAAAAAAGGAGTGTATGTATGAAGCCCAGCTTTAAAACTAAAATGTTTGTGCCATTAAATTACTTATATGGTTATTCTCGGTGAATTGCTATGCTAATTTATTTGACTAAATCCTAAGTTTTTAAATTTCTTCAACTTTGGAAGTCGAATTACCAAAACTGATTTGGAATAAATGTACTACAAAAACATAATGAAAAACCATCCTTGGAGATCACTATCTTTATTAAACTATATAAATTGCATAACACACCCATAACTTATCTTTATTAAACTACATAAAATTTCTATTTTTATTGATTACCTAAATCTCTTTTTTTTAGATTAACAAAAAAAAACCAAATACATTCACAAACGCATAAGTTTTCCGATACATAATTTAAATTATATATCTCGATTTGGTCTAGTTAATATATTATGTATCTCGACCAAATATTTTCAGAAATGTATGTATCTCAGTAATTAAAATTATGTATCTCAACTTCAAAATTATGTTTAGGATGCTAATTATGTATCCGAACAAAGATAGAGTATATAACTGTTACATTTTTTAAGTTTAAAATTATGTATCTCAACTTCAAAATTATGCATCCAAATGCTAATTATGTATCCGATAATAGAAAAAAAAAAGATTACTTATAATTTAGCAAAGAGGGGGGATATGAAATAATTAGGAGTAAACTTGTTGAAATTTATGTAAGTTTTACTCAACATAATGCTCACAACGCATTTAGGAGCTTGAATTGATCAAGTTCAACACTAGTTGCTTCTAACATTAGAATTGGTGTGGCGACCAAGTACGAGTTGAAATGAAAACACGAAATAGTAAAATACAAATTGTAGAAAACAATACTATCTTCCCCAAGTGCAATAGTACATGTATATGATTCATGAAAAATAAATTTAATTAAGCATGTATCAAGCTATAATAATATATCAGATAGAATTATTAGGCCAATTTGATCTATATTTCTGTCGAATGTCTAAGTGGTTATTAAATATTACTACGCTTATTGAGATAAGAAATTTAAGTAGAACAATAATATAGCTTGCCAGAAAGACAACATCAGATCATTGGCTTTAAAGGGATCATGTCTAGGTCAAATTTCTAATTCCTTTGACTTCTGCTAAAAATCATTGTTGTTATACTAAAAGAAAAACCATCGAACATTTCTGCCAAAAAAAAAACTAAAATCTTTTGCTGACTATTGGAAGTTCGTGTAATTTGGAAGGAGAGGAAAGAAATTGGCATCATTCCTTAATTGACTAATGGGCTTAAGCTTATTACAGACTATAAATTCTTAGCATATATAAATATGAAGAAAATTTGTTTTAAACATTTTTTTAAGAAAAAAATCCTATGACTCATGTCACGGCTCTATTGGTGCATGGCACATAGTTGTTAGTATATAGTGGTCAAATACCTTGAACGGCTAGTCCCAAATAATCTTGACACTTGATCGACATGCTTAGTAGTTAGTAGCATTCTCGTTGTTCATTTCATAATTTCTTTTAATAGCAAATTAATGAAATTAACCGTGCTTCACACGGCTAATAAAATGTAATTGTTTCTCATTTTACTCGTCTCAAATTTTCTAATTTGATTTCTCATTTTACTTGTCATTTTTCATTAATCAAGACAAAACAATTTTTTTTCCTTTTTTGCCCTTAGTATTAATTGTTTTATCTCCAAATTAAAATATAAACAACATTTAATAAGGGTACTATGGTAAAGTAGTCATGTTATTAATTATTTTTCTTAATCAATGTGTAATGTCAAATTGGGACGAGTAAAATGGGACGGAGGGAGTAGCATTCTCGTTGTCCATTTCATAATTTCTTTTAATAGCAAATTAGTGAAATTAATCGTGCTTTGCATGACTATAAAAAAAATTAATAAATTAATATATTTCACTGTCTTATAAATGAAGTAGTATATAATATTTATATTCCACTCAAGACATTTTAGATCTTTATCTTAATTTGAGACATGATAAAATAAATTAATTAATTATAATAATATAAAACACAAGAATGTGACAATTGTAACTAAGATACTGCGCTATATATGATGTTTATAATATTTCTATTTCAAATATATTAATAAAAAATAATTATATAGAAAAGAGGAAAGAAATCTAAACTATATTATATATCTGTAAAAAAAATCGACTGTACTACTATAAATTTATCTTAATATTGATTTTCATGAAGATTTTCTCTATCATATTTACTTGGAGGAGGATAACAAATACGTACAAAAAATGTTAAAAATAAGAAGAATATCAAATACATAAACATGAAAGAAATATTTGAGAATAAAATATTTGTCCTTCATAAACTTCTTATATTACATGTTATAATTTACAAACCAAAGAGATGGAAAATAGAAGAAATAACTTTGATGGGAGTGTTCATGAAACAAATATGAATTTATATAGGTAAAATAGAGCAATACCATAAGGTATTACAAATTTACAAATTAATGTATGGGAGTTATAGACATGATAATTATAGGAATTATGGATACTATTAAAAGTAGAAATTTAAGAGGTATGAGCTATGAATAGTTACTCTGTATAAATACACTAGTGAGCTTACGTGGTAATAAAAAATCATAAATATCAATAATTTTATTAAATATAATATGAAATACTAAATAAAGAGAAATTATAGAAATCTAAATTCACCTCTAGATGTTTAATAAGCCATAATTAGCCCTAATATATAAACTCTACCTAAAACAAGAACAACTAAGTCCCTGACTTTAATTTACATTCTGACATCTTATTATGCTTTTATTATGATTTTTCTTGACCAACCGATGATGCCTACTGAGTACCCATCACTTTGGTACTCATACTATACTTTGGCATATCGTCCAAGGGTATGATTTCACGGTACTAATTGTATGGTTAGGTACGGTTTGACTTCGGTGGTCGTATGTTGGATAGTGTTGGGGTCCAAGAGGAGGCGGTCCTTGAGTGGTTGGAATTGGTTGTAAAAGTCTTGAGAGGTCTAAAATTTTGGAAATATGTCCGTTTCTCCCGTTTGTCCTTAAAAATGGCCACAAAAATTTGAACGGACCAAATTGGGACGATCCCCAACCTCACTGGCACGCCCCCGTCGATTTTTGGAAACACATCAGGAAACTTATGAGCTATATGAATAGAGTCAAACGATATCTCTTCGCAACAACATCACTAATATAAGCAAGATAAGACTCACAACCCCTCGAAATAAGTCTCCAAGTCTTAAAGAGAGAGACAACACACAAAAACGGATAATGCAACATTATTCCTACGACCTTAATCATTACAAATAGAAGAAAAAAAATGCTAAATCAGTACACAATCTTTCGAGTTCTTGTTGACATCTACTCTATAAATCGATCATAATTCAATAGCACTTATCTTATTCTCTAAGTCAAACTAAAATATGACTATTATTATAAGCATCGAGAGCATAACAATTTAAAAGACTAATGTGATCATTCTCTATAAAGTCTTACGATGTCATGAATAATATGACTATATATTAATTATCTAAAGGGTTATGATGATGAAAATTTATGGAAATAATGAAAATAAAAATCATTAAGTTTTACATTAAATTATGAGTGAATGACATATTTATTGTTCTACAATTAAGAAGATAAAAGAAGTGGGAGAAAAATTATCAAAAAAGTACAGAGTTGAGTAGTAGTTATTTTTTTGTTGTTTTCCTTCTTCTCTTTGTTAATGCTAAGATTTAGGTCTTTTTCAAGTCTTTTTATACGATTTTGAAGTAAGTTTTCTATATTTTGTGTGGTGGATTATGTTAAAGATGGGAACTCAAGAGACTCAAGACATTATTGTGTAGATTTTAATGCTATTTAAGCTTATAATGAGGGATCTATAATTGAATATTTATGAAAAAAATATATTAATAATACATATTAAAGGAAATAAAAGTCTAAAACAGGAGGGGGAAATGGAAACATGTCCAATAAAGACATAAATAAATGTTTTGAACATATAACAAAATTAATGCAACATCTAGGACTTAGTCATTGAAAAATAAAAAAATAAAAAAATAAAAAATAAAAAAGAAACTAATGCATAATCTTTCAAGCACTTATCGATATTCTTTCCCACAAGTCCATCACTATTCAACAATCTTCATTTTATAAATATAATAAGTACTGAAAATATAACAACTCAAAAAGTTAAAGTGGTTATTTCTACAAAATCCTATAATGGCTCTATTTAGCATTCATTTCTTTTAATTTTCTAATTTTTTTTTATTTTGTTTGCATATTGTTAAGCTACTATGTTTATTTCTTAAAATGAAAAGAATGAAATTCATTCAAAAGTTGGAGACTTGGATCTGTGCATGTGTACGAACAATAATTTTTCCTTTTCTATATCTAAAATATAAATAATCTTATAAGTTTTTTAAAAAAATTAAGTATTTATATCTATATGATATATAAATTTTGTAAAGTAAATGTGATTGTATTTAAATTTTTTATTTTATCCATGACTGATCACAAATTTTATAAATTTACTTTTAAAGTTATGATCTGTTTAACACGTTCATTTATAATCTGACAGACTACATGTTATACTAATTAAGAAACAAAAATAACTTACAAAAGGTCTTAACAACTCTGAAAATTAATATCCTTGAGCATATATAGTTTTGTACAAATGTTGAGGATTTAATCAAAGGAAACTACTTGATTTTAGAAGAGTCTCGTCTGGAGTCTAGGATTATGTCTCTATCTCTGAAGCACTACTTGATTTTTCTAAATTGCTATTACCTTCAAAGAAAATTTTAAAAAATAAATCTAAATCAAACGTAATTTTAAATTAATTTTTATATTAAGAACAAAAACAACATACCGAGTGAGTTTTCACACATAGGGTCTAAGCGTATGCAGATCTTATTACTACTTTGTGGAGGTATGTAACACCCCGGATTTCTAGTCCTTGAAAATTTTTGAAATTTTATCCTTACTGCCCAGACTACGACTCTCCTTACGAGTCGTAGGGAGTCTTGATGGGTCTTAAAGACCCAATCATAGCCTGTCCAGTAGGTAGGCCTAGAGTTTCTGCTACGACACGACCAGGACCTCTCGAATTGTAAGGTCCCATGATGAATAGATAAGTGGTAGTCGTAAGGTGATCAGTGAATGCCTCAAAAATTTATGTCTTGATAACAGATTGTGCATGCGAGTCGTAGGGATTGGTTACGAGTCGTAAGGTACGACTCTTAGCCAGACTAGTGGGGGTGCCCAGGGGTACTATTTTGACTATGACTTGAGGAGGCGAGTCGTAGGGAGTCGTAACGAGTCGTTGGAATTTTCGTCGTGACTGGACGGTCAATTTTCAGTCTTTTCATTATGGACATTCTGGTCATTTTCCTTTTTCCTTACTTAGAACCTTCGACCATAAAGCACTTTAAGGGGTTATTTCTCATTCATAACACAATCAAAAACACTCTCAGACTCTCTAAATTCTCTCAAGCTAGATACTTAGGATTTTCAAGAAGTTCATCAATTAAAGCTCTCAAGGATTGATTTTTCTCCATAAACTTTGGTATATCAAGCAAGTTAATCTTTCCCAATTCTTAATTTACGAAGAGCATGTGTTTTACATGGTTTAGATTATATGAATTTGAATGTGGGTTTTGATATGGGTGATTCTTAAAAAAATTTCCCATGATTTGTTAAGTGTTGTTTATGTTTTATTCATGGTTTTGAACTTATGGGTGCATGGGTATGGTAAATAAACAAACACTACAAAAAAAAAACTAAAGAAACGACCACAAAAAATCGACCACACATTGTGGTCGAAAAAAATCGACCACAAGCGATCGGTTTTTAATTTTTTTTTAATTGTTTTTTTAAATGTGACCACATGTGGTCGCTTTTATATTTTAAAAAATTAAAATAATTATTTCAATAACTTTTATATTAATCATTATTTATTTTACAAAAAAAATTAAAAAAAATAACAAAACCAACCACTAGTGGTCAGTTGTTTTATAAAAATATAATTGAAAAATATTTTTAAAAGCTGACCACTTTTTAAAAAAAAAATTAATTTTTTTTTTAAAAAAAACGACCACAAGTGATCGGTTTTTAATTCAAAAAAAAAGAAAATACTTTTTAAAAAGAAAATACTTATGGTTCGATTTTTTAATTAAAATAAAAAAATAATTTTAAAAAATCGACCACTCATGGTCGATTTTTGAAGTAAAAAAAATAAAAAAGTAAATAATATTTTATAAACAATAATTATATATATGTAATCAAATATATATATTAGTTTTATTAAAAATAATTATATATATAAGGTAATATATATATAATTTTTAAAAATTACACTGATCACACGTAGTCGATAACCAGTATAATAATAATAAAAAACAATCATTCTTAAATTTTGTGAAAAAATTACACTAAAAATATATATCAAATAAAATAAATAAATAAATTACGTTAAACATAATCTTTATCTTTTACTTATGTTTCAAGATATAAAATAAATATTTTTCTTTGTATATACGTTAAATGACATTAAACATGCATAAAATCTTTGTATAATGAATATGTGTATATATATATCATACCGTTGAGATAATGATATTATGTTACTATTTCAGTCATAATAATGTAATATATAACCGATAATTCATCAGAATATAATGAACGTGTTCTATTATAAGATAATATACTTGTGGATGTGATATATATATACGCATTCAAGATTTCATATATATAAATATCTTTATATATTTATATATAATGTAGTGATTGATTGATGAACAATGTAGTCAAAACCTAGTAGAATATAATTAAGCTAACAATTAAATATAATTAATCGATCATTCATCAGAGTATGTATATGAAACACGTCGCATTATATTATTGTATAATATACTCGTGTACGTAAGTGATATATATAGTACGTATTTAGAACTTGATATAGTCGATAGTGTGTATATGTGTGTGTATGTATAGGTATATATATAGTATATACATATTATATAGTGAAGGTATATTAATGACATAAGATAATCTAATTGATAATTCATCTGAGTATTTGTGATATAAGTTGTATATTATTATGGGGTAGTAAAATTGTGTATGTGATGTTATAGTATGTATTTGAAAGCTGATAGACAATTAAATATATGTATATATACGTATATCTCGTGTAGTGACGTATGAAGTAATCGAAATTAAAGCTAGATAACTGAATCTATATATTAAAATATTTTGAATGATACGTTGATATATATCATACTATTGAGGAAATATATATACTATTTTGTGTCGATGTAGACACGTGTATGTTGTTGAAATTATAATAATGTAAGACAAGTATTACGCAGTATAATTGGAGGAGAGGGGGGGGGGGGGGGGAAGGAGACCAAAAATTGAATCTTAAAACTAGCATATACTTACCATTTGCTTTGAATTTTGAATTTTGAACGACCACAAAATTTTGGCGGTGAATTAGAGTTTTTTTGCTTATAAATTTTGTTTCTAAGTATTTGTGATATACGTTGTATATTATTATTGGGTAGTAAAATCGTGTATGTGATGTTTATAGTACGTATTTGAGAGCTGATAGAGATAATTAAATATATGTATATATACGTATATCTCGTGTAGTGACGTATGCAGTAATCAAAAGCTAGATAACTGAATCTATATATCAAAATATTTTGAATGATACATTGATATCATATTTTTGAGGAAATAGATGTACTATTTTGTGTCAATGTAGATACGCGTATATTGTTGAAGTTGTAATAACGCAAGATAAGTAATTGATAATTTATCTGATTAATACGTTGTATTACAAGGTATATATATATATATATATATATATATATATATATATATATATATATATATATATATATATATATATATATATATATTGTATTTAAAAGCTAATTAACCAAAAATTTATCTTAATTTTCAAAATTAATTGATATTATTATACGATTGGGGAAATATACTACTCGTATTAATGTGATGATAAAATAATTAATTATCTAATTTAAATATATACGCGTTGTATTAAATTATTTGGATATTTTTATAAATATTATAGAATTTATTAAAAAATTATTTTGCTAAAAATTAATTCTAATTCATTAATTTATTTTAATTTATTAATTGTAGTTTGTTAAACATTAATTTAATATCAATGGACCTTATTTTAAAAAAAATATATTTGAAAACCGACCACATGTGGTCGGTTTTCTAAAAAATATTTTCTATAAAACTGACCACATGTGGTCGGTTTTCAAATAATTTTAAAAAAAATAAGTTCCATTAACCCGACCCGACCCGACAAAAACAATAAAACATCAAAACACACACACACCTAACCTAATTAAACCGCGATCTCAGCTAGACACACATACACCAACACACAGCAACACACACACATCACGATCTACTCCGGCTAGGTACTCCGGCGACGACAGCTCGGGTATGAAGCTATTTTTGTATTATTTTTTAAATTTTTTGAGATTCTTGAATTCCTTTTATGGTTTAGTTTGTTGTTTTAGATATGAGTTTCGCTTGATTAAAGTTATTCATGGTAAAAATCCCTTAAAAATTGAGTCTTTTGAATCTTTAGCTATGAAATTTTGAAGTTGTTGATTTGCTTTTATGGTAGCTTTTGATATGGGTTTTGTGGTGTTGAAGTTATTATTTATTGGAATTCCTCAAAGTTGGAATCTCTAGTTGTGATTTGTTGAGATTCTTGATTTACTTTTATGGTTTTAGTATCTTTAGTAGATTTTAGTATCTTTAGTATCTTGAAATCCCTAATTTAGTATCTTTTAGTTAGATTTTAGCTAAAGTTTACGAATTTGAGTTTGAATTACCTAAATTTTGGTTAGTCTAGACATTTACTAGCATTTGAGTTCTAATAATTTTATTATTTGACAGATTCCGAGTCTGGTATAAGGATTTCTTTGCTATTTTTTTGGTGATCGCTTATCGATCTCTTTCACTTTAATTTTGGCCAAGCAAAGGTAAGTTGTAATCTTCTTGTTATTGTTCATATTGAAGTCTAGTGAAGCCGTGTGTGGCCTTGTTCGATTCACTAGCATTGTTGTTATCTTCTTGTTATTGTTCATATTAAAGTCTAGTGAAGCCATGTGTGGACTTGTTCGATTCACTAGCATTATTGTTGACATCTTGTTGGTCTTTTTTTTGTTTGGTTTGAATGCAGTTTGTTTGGTGACTTAGTTACTTAAAAATGGTTAAGTGTAGGGTCTTTAAAGAAGATTTTTTATTTAAAATGTGGTTTGGTTGGTGACTTAGTCACTTGAAAATGGGTAAGTATAGGGACTTTAAAGGAGATTTTCTTATTTTGAATGTGGTTTGGTTGATGACTTAGTTACTTAAACATGGTTAAGTGTAGGGACTTTAAAGGGATTTTTTTGTTTTGAATGTGGTTTGGTTGTTGACTTAGTCACTTGAAAATTGTTAAGTGTAGGGACTTTAAAGGGAATTTTTTTGTTTTGAATGTGGTTTTGTTTTGATACTTAGTCACTTGAAAATGTTTAAGTGTAGGGACTATTAAGGGAATTTTTTTGTTTTGAATGTGGTTTGGTTGGTGACTTAGTCACTTGAAAATGGTTAAGTGTAGGGACTTTTAAGGGAATTTTTTCGTTTTAAATGTGGTTTGGTTGGTGACTTAGTTACTTGAAAATGGTTAAGTGTAGGGACTTTAAAGGGAATTTTTTGTTTTGAATGTGATTTGGTTGTTGACTTAGTCACTTGAAAATGATTAAGTGTAGGGACTTTAAAGGAGATTTTTTGTTTTAAATGTGGTTTGGTTGGTGACTTAGTAACTTGAAAATGGCTAAGTGTAGGGACTTTAAAGGGGATTTTTTTGTTTTGAATGTGGTTTGGTTGGTAACTAAGTTACTTGAAAATGGTTAAGTGTAGGGACTTTAAAGGAGATTTTTTATTTTGAATGTGGTTTGGTTGTTGACTTAGTCACTTGAAAATGGTTAAGTGTAGGGACTTTAAAGGGAATTTTTTATTTTGAATGTGGTTTGGTTGGTGACTTAGTTACTTGAAAATGGCAAAGTGTAGGGACTTTAAAAGGGATTTTTTATTTTGAATGTGGTTTTATTTTGATACTTAGTTACTTGAAAATGGTTAAGTGTAGGGACTTTAAAGACGATTTTTTTATTTTGAATGAGGTTTGATTGTTGACTTAGTCACTTGAAAATGGGTCTGTGTAGGGACTTTAAAGGTGATTTTTTTATTTTGAATGTGGTTTGGTTGGTGACTTAGTTACTTGAAAATGGCTAAGTGTAGGGACTTTAAAGGGGATTTTTTATTTTGAATGTGGTTTTATTTTGATACTTAGTTGCTTGAAAATGGTTAAGTGTAGGGAATTTAAAGAAAATTTTTTGTTTTGAATGCGGTTTGTTTGGTGACTTAGTTACTTGAAAATGGTTAAGTGTAGGGTCTTTAAAGGGAATATTTTATTTTGAATGTGGTTTGGTTGGTGACTTAGTCACTTGAAAATGGGTAAGTGTGGGGACTTTAAAGGGTTTTTTTTGGTTTTGAATGTGGTTTGGTTGGTGACTTAGTTACTTAAAAATGGTTAAGTGTAGGTAAAGGGAATTTTTTATTTTAAATATGGTTTGGTTGTTGAATTAGTCACTTGAAAATGGTTAAGTGTAGGGACTTTAAAGGGAATTTTTATTTTGAATGTGGTTTTGTTTTGATACTTAGTAACTTGAAAATGGTTAAGTGTAGGGACTTTTAAGGGGATTTTTTTGTTTTAAATGTGGTTTAGTTGGTGACTTAGTTACTTGAAAATGGCTAAGTGTAGGGACTTTAAAAGGGATTCTTTATTTTGATACTTAGTCACTTGAAAATGGTTAAGTGTAGGGACTTTAAAGAGGAATTTTTTGTTTTGAATGTGGTTTGGTTGTTGACTTAGTCACTTGAAAATGGGTAAGTGTAGGGACTTTAAAGGGGATTTTTTTGTTTTGAATGTGGTTTGGTTGGTGACTTAGTTACTTGAAAATGGTTAAGTGTAGGGACTTTAAAGGAGAGTTTTTTGTTTTGAATGTGGTTTGGTTGGTGACTTAGTTACTTGAAAATGATTAAGTGTAAGGACTTTAAAGAGAATTTTTTATTTTGAATGTTGTTTGTTTGGTGACTTAGTTACTTGAAAATAGTTAAGTGTAGGGTCTTTGAAGGAGATTTTTTGTTTTGAATGTGGTTTGGTTGGTGACTTAGTCACTCAAAAATGGGTAAGTGTAGAGACTTTAAAGGGGATTTTTTGGTTTTGAATGTGGTTTGGTTGGTGACTTAGTTACTTGAAAATAGTTAAGTGTAGGGAATTTAAAGGGGATTTTTTATTTTGAATGTGGTTTGGTTGTTGACTTAGTCACTTGAAAATGGTTAAGTGTAGAGACTTTAAAGGGGATTTTTTTTTTTGAATGTGGTTTTGTTTTGATACTTAGTAACTTGAAAATGGTTAAGTGTAGGGACTTTTAAGGGAATTTTTTAATTTTGAATGTGGTTTGGTTGGTGACTTAGTTACTTGAAAATGGTTAAGTGTAGGTAAAGACTTTAAAGCGGATTTTTTATTTTGAATGTGGTTTGGTTGTTGACTTAGTCACTTGAAAATGGTTAAGTGTAGGGACTTTAAAGGGGATTTTTTATTTTGAATGTGGTTTGGTTGGTGACTTAGTTACTTGAAAATGGCTAAGTGTAGGGACTTTAAAGGAAATTTTTTTGTTTTGAATGTGGTTTAATTGGTGACTTAGTTACTTGAAAATTGTTAAGTTGAGGACTTTAAAGGGGATATTTTTGTTTTGAATATTTTTTCTTTTGATACTTAGTCATTTGAAAATGGTTAAGTGTAGAAATTTAAAGAGGATTTTTTGTTTTGAATGTGGTTTGGTTGGTGACTTAGTTACTTGAAAATGGTTAAGTGTAAGGACTTTATAGGGGATTTTTTTGTTTTGAATGTGATTTTGTTTAGATACTTAGTCACTTGAAAATGGTTAAGTGTAGTGACTTTAAAGGGAATTTTTTTTATGTGATTCTGTTGGTGACTTAATCACTTGAAAATGATTAAGTGTAGGGATTTTAAAGGTGATTTTTCGTTTTGAATGTGGTTTGGTTGTTGACTTAGTCACTTGAAAATGGTTAAGTGTTGGGACTTTAAAGGCGATTTTAAGTGTAGGGACTTAGTCACTTGAAAATGGTTAAGTGTAGGGTCTGTATTTATCACCCCTTATAATGTTCCTCCTAAAATGTTGATGACTAGTCCCTATATATTTTTGAATTGTGTTGTTCCTGGGCCGCGTAATCCAAAAAGCGGAATAGATATCTACTTGCAACCTTTTATCGGTGAACTTTAAATTTTATGACATGAGGGGGTTGAAACTTGGGACATCTCACTTCAATTGAATTTTAATCTGCGTGCATATCTAATGTGGACAGTGAATGATTTTCCTTCTTATGGAATGTTGTCTGGGTGGATGACAGCTGGAAAACTGTCATGTCCATACTGCATAGAAAAAACAAAATCTTTCACATTGAGACATGGCCGAAAAAATTCATGGTTTTATTATCATCGTTGTTTCTTGCCACCTAATCATGAATTTACGAGAGTCAATAATCCATTCAGAAGGAATAGAAGAGAATATGATGGTCCACCTCCAAGGCTGTCTGGTCATGACATCTGGGAGATATTTTAGGATTCACCTAAAGCCAGCGAAGAACTATTGTACAGGCTTGATGGATATGGCATTTCGCATAACTGGACTAAGCAGAGTATATTTTGGGAGTTGGAATATTGGCCAGATAATTTACTTAAAAATAATGTTGATGTCATGCATACTGAGAAGAACTATTTTGATAACTTATTCAACACAGTTATGGATGTCACCGGCAAAACAAAGGATAATTCTAAGGCCAAACTTGACTTACCAGAATATTGCAAACGCAGAGAATTAAACATACAGGAGGGGCCCAATGGCAATGTTCTTAAGCCCTAGGCTAGTTTTTCATTTAAGTTGGACCAGAAACGTCAAATATATGAGTGGGTCCACAGTTTGAAGATGCTCAATAGATATGCCTCAAATTTGAGAAAGAGGGTTGATATGGCACAAAGAATCTTAAATGGAATGAAAAGCCATGATTATCATGTTTTCATGGAACAATTACTTTCAATTGCTTTTATTGGTTTACCTGAAAATATATGGAAACCAATAACAGAGATCAGTTTGTTCTTTAAAGACTTATGTGCCACCACATTAAAAGAAGAAAATCTGGCGTGAATGGAATGTAATATTGTTGTTATCACCAACAAGCTGGAGAAGATTTTTCCGTCAGATGGAACATCTTCCCATTCACCTTGTGCACAAAGCTCATCTAGGCGGTCTAGTTTAAACTAGGTGGATGTATCCATTCGAACAGTAAGCAATTGCAACATATTTAAATTCATACATATCATTTTTAAATATAGTAAACATCTAATCTTAAGATTATGCAAGACAATTGGAAAATTGAAAAGGGGTCCCAAAAACAAATATAGGGTGGAAGGCTCTATAGTTGAGGCATATCTTGCAAGAGAAACATCTTAATTTTGTTCATACTACTTTCGTGATGAAGTTGCTTGTTAAAGAAACCGACCAAATCGTCACCAGGATAATATGAATGAGCCTCATTTGCAACCGGTATCAATTTTTAATCAATCTGGTCGTAAGGCTAAAAAGATCATATGTCGCCAGCTAACTCCCACGGAGCGCAAATCAGTAACTTTGTATGTCTTGCTGAATTACTCGGAAGTTGAGACCTTTCTGAAGTAAGAAGATTAAAATTTTAATATATCTTATTTTTTACTCATTCTCTTAAAGAAACTAATTGTGTTTCGCATGTTGGATCTTCAGTTCATTTAAGACTCAATTCCACAAAAATCAAGTGTATTCATACTTTGCAATATGGTTTACATATGAGGTTTGTAAGTGTATTAATATTTCTACAAATTTTAAACATTTACACATTTCTCAACTAATATATATATAATATATATATGTATAATATTTTTAGGTACACCAGTCACCAAATATAGCCACATACAATCAACTTTTGAGAGATATTTCTTTGGGTACAGTAAAAGCTCATGCAATGTCCCATTACACAGTAAATGGGTTTAGATTTTCCACCGAACAACACTCCAGAACAAGAAAAACAAACAATAGTGGTGTTTGAGTTAAGGGTGATGATGATGTTGATTACTTTGGCATCATACACGAGATCTTAGAACTGGAGTATGCTGGTTTTTAAATAAAAAAATTATCCTCTTTCGATGTAAGTGGTTTGATCCAAGAACAAGAGGCACAAGAGTACATAAGGAGGATAACATCATTGAAGTGAAGCACAATATGCCATATCCTATTTACGATCCATTTGTTCTAGCGCAAAATACTAAACAAGTGTATTATGATCCTTATCTGTTGTGCAGCGATAAGTCTGATTAGTGGGGTGTAATCAAAACAAAGTCTATAGGACGGGTGGAAGTTGAGAATATGCTGGAGACTACATATCAAAATAAAATGCAGATTGATCACCAGCTAGTGGACGTCGACTTAGTGAACAGTTTGAATCACCCGAAAAATATATTTGAAGAAGTTAATATTGCGGAAGAAGAGGCTGGGTGGGTAGGAGATGAGAAAACTTCCGAAGAGGGTGAATGGTTTAGTGGAGAGTTTTCAAAAGAGGAGGATTGGTTGTGTAGGTTGTATTTATTATGTATTGATGTCTTTATGCTTTGTACTATATATTTACCTTTATGTTTCTTATTTAATATTGATATGTAATATACTGTTTAAGATTGTTGTTTTCACTTTTTCATAATTTATATAGTAATAAAAATATTTTTGTCTATCTCGTGTTGTTGGAGCGATTTGAAATGTGAATTAGTTACTAGGAATGTTTTCTTATATATTCATTTTGTAGAAACTAACTACTTATTAAGTTACATAATTTAGATGTCAGGCAGAGGTGACAAAGGTAAGGGAAAAGTTGATCTTATGAAACCAAAAAAGAAAAGACAACTTTCGCCTTATAGACGACCGACAGGTATTCATATATCTAAGGGTCGGTTTGCTGACGCGATAGCACGACCCTCATATTCTAGGTCATCTCAGCATTCGGTTCCTACTCCTACGCATGTGGGTCCACTTCATGGGTCAACACCGACCTAATCTCCTCCTATCACCTTGCCACAACCATCACAGTACTATCAGACAGCCCCTGGCACATCCAAACATCTACTATCATTGATACCCTCTTATAGCAGTCATACAGCTTTGAAAAGTGATTCTATTGGATCTATTGGGTTATCGGATCTTTAGCTTGGAGGCACTCCATCAGATGCTTCAGATCTTCCCACGCCAGTGCATCCACCATCACTTGATCCATAGCTAGGAGACAGAGATGATTTTGGGAGGCGTTATGTTGTTCTATATGCGAGAGGATAAGATTTTTAAATATAATAACATTATTTATTTTTTCATTAATATATTATTATGCTCTATGAAATTACTGTTTGATCTTGTGTTGTAGGTTTAGGCCGGATGCTGGAGTTGGACAAGTTGCGAGAAAATGCATTTGTCGGAACTTCAATGGCTACTGGACTAGTTGGCAAAAGGTTCCAGAAATTGACAGGGAAAGAATGTTTCAAGAATTTAATGTAAAGATTTAACTTATCGACTACATAACACTTTGTTAGAATAAAAGATTGAATACTATATTTTTGTTTTTGTTGTAGAAATTTACTGGTGGGATAATGCGAATGCATATCTTTTAAAGAGAAACTTTTTCAGAAGATGTAGATCTAGATTTATGGCCTGTTGGATTATGCCCGAACCAACTTGGTACGACCTGACTGGATTAGTGAACCCTTATGAAAACAGTATATTCTCCATTAGAATAGCAAAAAATACCAATTGCTGAGGAAAAAAAGGAAAGAAAGTCTGGGCATCATCCAAGGGTGGCTCCCTACATACTGCGGGTGCCAAAAATGTAATTGTTGTGGAGGAAAAAATGGTATGTAACTTTTACAGTTTTAATTGTTTGTTTTTATTTAAATTTTTTATTATTTGAACATTGATAATTTTTTCATATGCAGGGAAAAAAAAGGGTAGGAGCATACCACATGATGAGTTATTCGAGGAGACTCGTCTGAAAAAAAAAAAGAACCTGACTAATGAAGATGTCTGGGTTGAACCTCATGCAAAGGCTGCCCATGTAAGAAACAAATATTGAATTTATGAATCTTTTTCTCAAAGTTGATATTATTCAATTATAAGTACTTTAATATTTTTTGACTTTTAGTTTTAACTATACTTTGAATATAGGACAAATATACGAAGCTCGTTAGTGAGTATCGTAGTACTCAGACTCCTGAAAGTCAAGGTGACCCACTACCCCAACATGTAGAGGAGGAGTTGTGGGAAAAAGTTGTGGGTCCTACAGTTAGAGGTCATTACTACGGATACCACAGAAAATTTTTTGGCGAGAATATTAAGTGTTCCGCCAGCCCTGCATACTTTAGCTCTTCAGTTGATAGAGAAATCATTGAAAGACTAGAAAATATAGTTTCTAAACTCACTAAAGAGCTTGCTGAACAGAGAGAGAGGGCGCAGAAGAAGGAGGAGGAAACATCATCACAAATTAGGATGCTGCAGGAGCAGTTCAGCTCTTTCATTCAGACTGCAGGGATTATTCCCCCGTGTCCTAGTGATGCAGTTCGGACTGCAAAAGGCCTACGCCCCCTAGATGATATCAGCACAGATGAGGATATGGAAGACGAGGATGAATTCGATAAAGATGACTTTTAGTTTTTTGACTTTTGTATGTGTTCTACTTTGAATTTAGACATTTTGTTGTATTTTGTACACTTCTAAAACTATTGTTGTAGTTTGTACACTTCTAAAACTATTGTTGTAGTTTATTGAAAGTATTTACATTTGGTTTGTTGTTGTTGTTGTCCATTTTATTTTTTAAAAAAAAAAAAATACCCAGAAAAAACGACCACCAGTGTGGTCAGTTTTTTATTAAAATTAATTAATTAATTTAATAAAAAATCGATCACTTGTGGTCAGGTTTTTTTTAAAAAAAAATATTTTTTCCAATTTTAATAAAATAATAATGAATAATATTTTTAAAAAAAACGACCACATGTGGTCGGTTTTTAAAAACTACCACTACTTTATCGACTACACACTTTGGTTGGTTTTATGGTCGGAAATTGGGAAAAATTGACCACTTGTGGTCGGTTTTCCCCTTTTTTTTAGTAGTGAAAGGGGTCAGGGTTTTTTCCAAATTGGTATTTTAAAATTGGAATTAGTTTTGAATAATTATGATCTCTTAACCCACTTGTATAATTGACTTTGAATTTGTGAAATTGTTACTTAGTTTGAGTTACTAACCAATGATATCGCATTGCATTAATGATTAAATAATGAACATAGACTATGAAAGTCTTGTTGGTTATGCTTTGATTTAATGAATAAAGAGGATTGAGGCATTTCCCTAAGATCATGTGATTGTTATGGCATGGAGATAAGCTTGCAAGTGTAAGGGTATAAAAATACCCATGATGTGCCTTAACGGTTGGTTCATTGGTTAATAAATGGATTATGTGAAACTTACTTTAAATTGGGCTTAATGGGGATTATGTAGCGAAGCCGTGAAGGTGTAGGTCTTGGATGACTTGTACTGGAAACTCATGTTTGTCAATGTGAGGTTTGATCTTGATGACTTTTGTGCATAGTTCACATTATTGATATATTTGTATCTTGGATTGACGTGGAGTCAGGGCATTCCCTGGTCTTCCTTGATACCTTCGGTTCGTGTGGCTAACACACATTGGGGCCTTTTCAGTATAATGTTCGTGGGTGCCTGTTATGACGGTTGAGCTATATAGTCCAATATAAAGTTTTAATTCGTGCTAAGACTTATTCCCTTTCCTGGCATGACATGTTTATATGTATATATATATGATTATGTGCATTGGCTTGGGTGATTTTGAAATGTAGTTCATGGCATTATTTTATCCCCTACCCCTAAGTTACATGTTAGTGCTCAACCCACTAACTGTCTCCGGACGTTGTATCACCACAAGATGCAGGCATCGAAGATACTTTGACTTTTTCTGTACGGTATTAGGTGGATCGGCTCGCTTCGTTGGTCGTTGGTGGTGAAGTGGTGAGCTTCCATTCTCCGAAAGACTTGGTCATTTCATCAGTTTCCTTTCATAGGCTAGAAGTGAAAATTTCATATTAACATTATCATTGTCATTGTCAGAGTAGGGGCATGTCCTAATGCTTTATTAATTTCGATTTATTAGAAGGCTTTATGGACATTACTGTGGACTTAGGTAACGTTGGTTGGTTTGTTAGGTGCATGGGGTGATCTCCGGTCTTTGTTGGACTTGAGATACCCATCACAGTCAGACCCTGGTTCAGATTGTGACAAAATAATAATTTATTTCCAAGAGATCCTCGATCCAAGTGCAATAAATTTAAGCACAGGAAAAACAAAACACAGTGAAAAAATCATAGCAATTAATAAGACAAGCAATGTAGCAACATACAAGAATGAAACAATAATATAATTGATCCCTAAATAAAGCAAGACGTATTAGCATCAGAACCAATTGAATTAATTTTTCTTAGTATGTAGTTACAAAAACTATGAGAAATATCAATATAACCTCAATCCTCCATCTTTAGCTGATCCTCTTTCATCCACAGAAACTTGTAAGTTCAGATATCTAGTATACACAGTTGAATTACTTTTTTATATATGAGGGGAAAAAAGCATAGCAAATCAAATATTAAAATATCATTAGATGAAGAGACAAAGATTTGAATGCTCTTAAAAAAGAAATTCTTATAGAAAATTGATGATTAGTATTTTCATAAAGAAGAATTCCTTGTTTACGTCTTTTATCTCAAAAACCTCAAATCTTCGCATTCATTATTAACCTGGAAAAAAAAATATTGAGAGATTACAAAACTAATCGAAAGAGGAGAAAGGATTCGTAACTGATGTAACTAACTAATTAATAACAACAAAAATGATTTTGATGTGCAAATAATTAGGTCTTATCATATGTCTTTGGTTGCAGATTTTTATGGTATCAAAGCTTGATTTCTTCCCTCCAAATTAATAAATCATTAATTGATACATAAATAGCTGTAGTGATTATCATAAATAATTTATAACCGATGTAAAACTTTTAATTAAAAATTTAAATTAACAGGCAAGTAAATACACAAAATATGAGAAAAATTACAAGATAGAAAAAAATGCCAAAAAAAAAGATAAAAGATAAATACATTTCCTAGCTTTAGAAGCATGCCACATCAGCATGTCCATATATATATATATAATTGAACTCACATATGGAGCATCGCTTAGTTTTAACTTTTAAGATTGTTGTCGGTAATTAATATGCTCGAGTCTCTTAGGTTTTGTTTTTCTTTTTTTAAAATCTATCATTGAAAGCTTGTAAAATATTGAAAAATTGATTATAAATACTTCGATTCAATAATTCTTGTCAGAACTTAGTCTGAGGTGGAAGCAAATGTGTGACAAATATGATAATTATTCTACATGATTATATCTCTCAATTTATAAAGTATGGTCCTATTATAATGCTCTAAAGTGAAACTAACCAATCTGGGCTCACGTAGGATTGGTTCAAGAATAAAATTAGTAAAGTATTTGCTTTAGGCCTAAAAAAAAAAAAGATTTAAGGAAAAGGACACTATATAACTTTTTTCAAAACAAATGGCTCAACTTTGGGCTAGCTTTCGGACAAATTAGATCACTTGGCTAATTTAAATTTCACCTATTGACTATTTTTTGATGTGGCCCAATTCGTACCCTTTACTCGGTATTTTTTTAAATTATTTTTCGTTACGTTTTTGGGGCAAAAATATCTTTTTTATTAAAAAATAATTAAATACAATTGTGTAGAAATTGTTTAACTATTCTATAAAATATATATCTATATAAAAATATATATAAATTATATAAAATGTGTATAGAAACTGCATAGTTATTCTATAAAATATATCTCATTAATAATTATAGCTATTGTATAAAATTTGTATAAAACTATATAAATATAGTACAGAAAATGTATATGTATATAATATGTGTAGAAACTGTATAATTGTTGTATACAATAGGTATTTGGATAACTATTGTAGATACATATTGTATAAAATATGTATAACAACTATATCATTATTGTATATGATATGTATATGTACAAGATGTGTATAAAAAGTGTATAATTATTATATGAAATATGTATCTGAATAATTGCGGCTAAAGACTGTGCAAAATGTGTATAAAAATTGTATAGTTATTATATATTATATGTGTTTCGTATATAATATATATAGAAATTGTATTGTATAGAATATGTAATGGTATAAGATGTGTATAGAAATTATATCAATGATGTTTAAAAATATGTATATATATATATATAAAAAAAAAAATGTGTATATATATAAAATATGTATGCATTGATGCATTCTTTTTAATTGTATTTGAAAAATAAAAAAACTATACAGTTTCTATAATTGTTGATTGTTCTTTTTGATAGATTAAACAAAACTAGATGAATCATTTTTTAAATAAAGGATGAAGAAAAAGTGACAAATAGAAAAAGAAAGAAAATCGAAAAAGCATGGACAATAAAGTAACAAAGCAAAAAAAAAAAAGGGACATGCATCAGCCCAAATGACTACAATATGAGATTTGCAATTCATAGATCATTTTTGGAGGAATATTTTTGGCCGACAAACCACTTTTATCCTTTTCCCAAAATTTTAATAGCAAATTTTACGATTTTCAACTTCATTTGAAATAATAATGAAGATTCTAAAATACATTTAGAAAAAATTAATAAAGAAAAAAACTATCTAATTTTTATTAAAAATATTTTAGAACTTTGCATTAAACAACTCAAATTTCGTATCAATAGATAATGTTTTAACACTAACATCCAAGTTATAGTATTGCAAATAAACGTCTAACATTTTATTCACTAGAATTAATCCTTACTATTATTAATAATGATATTAATATGTGAAGTTAAATGTTATGTGTCTTTTAAAAATACTACACAAAAAACAACTAATATTCAAGAATTAAAAAAAAAAGGCAATCTTAAATTAATCCAGTATTATTTTTGTATGTATGTGTATATATTTAAGTTCTTTTATGAAAATTTGATTTTAGGAGTGTAATAGGTCGTCTGATTAGTTTGAGTGTGAAGTCGACTTTTCGTGTATAGTTTAGGTGACTTTTGATGTCTTTTTCTTTTTTTTTTTACTCTACATGTAGCTAGTAATTCATGTTTAATGGAATCATAAGAAATTTGAATGCTTGTTAGGTGTTCTAGTGTATGACTTCATGCATTTTTGTAGTATTTGGATGTTGCTTCATGTTTTGAGTCTTTTTCCTTCTAAAACTCATGTTCTGTCACATTATATCCTTTTTGTACAACAATTTATTGAGGTCAAGTTCAAAGGCTTAAGTTCAAACGTTTCAAGTTCAAAGATGCCAACAAAGGTGGAGAAAAAGAAAGAGAAAGAGAAAAGAAAAGGAAAAGAAAAAGTGATGAAAGCTGCAAATAAAAGAATATCAATACTCACATTTAACATAAATAAAGCTAAAGCATACGAAATCATAGGTGTTTGAAAAAGTGGGATTATTATTTAATTCTACTCCAGGTGTGTGCAAAGTCGAAAAGTATTGAGAAACTGTATAAAAATGGCAATCCAAATCGTTGTAGTGCTACACATAACAATATGGATATGTTGCTATTATGGGATAACTAGGTAGTTGGAACTATCGAGAAACCTAAATATTCGAATAATACGGTAGTTGAATCTACTGAGAAACCTAAATGTATGAATATTTTTTATCGTAAAGTTGTCAAACATTATAAACCAAAATGATGACTACAAATAATTACTATATAATTGCAAAGTTTTATCTAGTGGGGTTCACGAAAATTCAAAATTAGGCCTAAGTATAGAAAATATAGATCACTTTAAAGTTGGTAGTAGATAATCATGGAGACCTAAATTTGACTTTTGACAGTATTGAGTATAAATATGAAAGAAGTTATATAGCGAAAGTCAATCTTTTTAACTTCAAATAATTTATTTGAGAGGCTGGTGCCACGTATCAAGAAACCTCCAATGGTATCTATATATTTCAGTCTACTAGTAATAAACCATCAAGGTCATTGAAATTAGCTAGGATTGTGTTTAGCAAAGATTTTTAGATTCAATTCTCTTTCACTTTCATAGATCCAGGCATTATATACAACAATTTTCGATCATTATCCGCTGGTGTTACAGTTGTATGAAAAAAAATAGGTAATTTCTTTTCTTATATGCTACACTTATTATATTCTGCCTTATTTGTTGCGTTTACGATTGAAACCAAGATTACATGTGTAGTGTTGAAGGTGAGATACTTAGCAGTAAGGCTAGTAAAACATTTATTTTATATCCAAAAAATTTTGAGCCCTCAAAATTTTAGGAAAAAAGACTCTGTATGACCCTTTTCAAAACAAAAGGCTAAAATTTGGGGTTTTGAACAAATTAGACCACTAGGCCCATTTAAATTTCACTTATGGGTTATTTTTTTATATGGCCCAATTTGGGCCCTTTATTTAGTTATTTTTTAAAATTACTTTTTTCTACTTTTTTTTTTTGGGGCGGGGGGAGGGGGGGGGGGGGGACATCTATCTTTTCTTAAAAAATAATTAAATACAATTGTATAGAAATTGTGTAATTATTCTATAAAGTACGTATCTATATAAAAATATATAAAAATTACATAGAATGTGCATAGAAATTGTATAGTTATTATATAAAATATATCTTAATAATAATTATAGCTAAAGGTTGTATTAAATTTGTATAATTATTGTATACAATGTGTATCTAAATAGTTACTGCAAATATATATTGTATAGAATATGTATAAAAACTGTATAATTATTGTATATGATATGTACATGTATAGATGTGTATAAAAGGTGTATAATTATTATATAAATTATGTATCTAAATAATTGCGGCTAAAGGTTGTGTAAAATGTGTATAAAAAATGTATAATTATTGCATAAAATATGTATTTTGTATATGATATATATAGCAGCTATCTCAAATCTCTAAAGATGCTAACACTGTAGGAACCACAGGAATCAATGCCTAGAGGTCGTCGGATCGGTACCTGCTCGTAAGGTGCAGAAAAAGCAAGTGTGAGTATGAAATCATGTGTAGTTTGCAAGCATCGTTGACCGACCCTAATTCAAAGTGGTGACGAGTAACACCACGTCAACCATCTAAAACAATCATACAACATGCACTCAGGAAAGCCACCCTAATCTAACTGAATAATCAAGTCTAACAATTATAAGGATATTGTAACATAGTCCAAGAAATCCTCAATACAGTGAAATCAAGTGACATTCATTCAAGTACTTAATAAACAGTATAAGTCAACAAATACACCTTACTCAATCTGAACCAGGAATGAATGAATGATGTGTAATGCAATGCATGTGCTATGTACACACCTACCGAGCAATGACTTCAAGGTCAGGACTCATGGGTGACTTAGAAAGTCCATGTATTGTGCATGCGGGCACTCCCATCCCAATAAATATATTATGCAAGCGTGCACTCCGACCCCAATTAATAAATAGACAATATTATGCAGCGTACACTCCGACCCGTTACGAAATACAATGCATGATGTGTAGGAGTGCAACTCCAATCCCACGACAATTTATATACCATAGCAAATCAGATTATCGGGAAAAAAACAATTCAAAACATACAACTAACTTATTTTAACCCCTCAAATAACACTGGTACCCGCATAGATGCTCGTCACTTCACCTGTACGGGACCCCTTTCCCCATTACTCCCGTTACAAGTAACTAACACATAAACACTTCAAAAAAAGTCTAAAAAAGTCTCAACTTGCCTTAAAAGAAGATCTATGAAGTTAACTCGACGCCGAAAGAATCAGATGAAAGATTTATCCTTTTCAATCGCATCCGAATGAGCCCAATCTAATCAAATACAATATCCCTAAATTTATAAATTCGTATTTTAAAAGATCGTAGACATAAAACTCAATTTCTCAAAATTTTGGAATCTGAAGTGATACACCAAAATAACAAACTAGTACCGTACCTTCAATTATATTGGCACTGTTAAATGTAGCTATTATGTAATCTGCCAACCATTAACAAATTTTCTAATACATAATGTACCTATTATGTAATCTGCCAACCATTAACAAATTTTCTAATACATTGTCCTAATATAAACATAGTTTCTAGTAATCCTTATAATATTATTACTTCTAACATTCTTAAATTAATGATTGAAATCAAAACTACCTAAAGGCAACCATTCTCCCCAACTAACGAGAATCTTACACTGCCTCACATCAAATACTCGTAGTAATTTTCAAGAAGTTCAACCCTGTTGGCATAATTGTGCCGACACTATAATTACAGGAACAATTCGACAAACAAAGAAACAAAAAAAATACCATGAACTAACCTTCGATACCTCCACGAAGCCGTGAAAGAAAAGGAAAGAGTAAAATTACAACCGTTGTTTCTCCTTTTTGTTAAATTATCATTAATTTATAAATCCTTCCCAATTAAATTTATTCTTATTCATAGGTCCCAAACGATAAGAAAATATCGATTTGGCCCATCAATCACCAACTAAAATAGTATCTAAAATACCCGGTGGATCCTCAAATATTATTTGGAACCTTGAGAAAATAAGTCAAATATGTGCATTGACTAAAAAGTACATTTCTCACCTATTGAAAATATAACGATACTGGTCTGGGGTCATATCGATCGAAGGTTGACTATGATCGGGATTAACTTTATTTAAACTCAGGAACCGAACGACTTAAATCATTTTTGAATACCTCATTGGTACTATTTACCCCCATAAGTCATAAATCACGTTTAAAAGCTACGAGGAGAGTTAAAATAGGGAAAATTTATAAAATGACTTGGAGGGTCATTACATCATCCACCACTAAAATAAATGTTCATCCTCGAACATAAAGAGAAAGAAAGTACTTGGACTATTGTAGAGAAGAGGATATTTGTTCTGCATGTCGGACTCAACCTCTCAAGTGGCTTCCGCTATGGTACGATGCCTCCACCGTACCTTCACTTATGCTATGTCCTTTGACCTTAACTTTCAAACCTGCCTATCCAGAATAGTTATAGGCTCTTCCTCGAAAGCCAGATTCTGATCCAAACATACTGAATCCCACTGAATCATATGCAAATCATCTGGATAGTATCTCTTTAACATAGAAATATGAAAAATTGGATGTTTGGCTGAAAGTCCAAATGGCAAGGCCAACTCATAAGCCACTGGCCCAACACGCTGAAGAATCTCAAAAGGGATAATAAACCTCGTACTGAGCTTTCATTTCTTTCCAAATCTCAGCACACCCTTCATGGGTGATACCTTCAACCAGACCCGGTCACCCTACATGAACTCTACGTCACGAACCTTCTTGTCAGCATAACTTTTTTGCCTACTCTGAGCCGCCAAGAGCCGGTCTCGAATCAATCGTACTCGGTCCATCAAATCTCTCAAAAAATCAGTGCTCCAAGGTCTAACCTTAAAACAATGAAATCACTCAATTGGGGACCTACACTTTCTGCTATACAAAGCCTCGAACTGATCCACCTGAATGCTAGAATGGTAGCTATTATTATAGAAAAACTCCACTAAGGGTAAAAGTATCCCAGTGACCAAAAAAATCCATCACACAAGCCCGTAATATGTCTGATCTTGGGTGTATTTATACACTTAAGTACCATGTTTTACCTATATTTGAGCTAAGCCTTGAGAACCAAGTGTCTTAATTCATATGTTTTATCTTACTTTTGATGTAAATGAGCTAACCGATGTGATTAGTACCATTTCAGGAGTAAATGAAGCTATGGAGACATGGAAGATCATGGAACGCAAAGAACACTAGATGGAAACAAAATGACATGTACAAAAGTTATGTTGCACTGCAGCCCCTAGGGTGCGTGCTAAGCTTCGTCGCGACCCTTGGGGTACACGTTGAGATGCGCACCACCAAGCCCTGGTATGATGCAAATTTATTCTTTTAAATTTAGTTTAGGGGCTTGGGGGTAATTTCACAAGACAACTATAAACACCCCAAGCCCAGTTTTGAATATTTTTATGTATTTTTGGAGTGGAGAAGTGGAGGCTAAACATTTCTATCAGGGTTTATCTTATATCTCAAACAATCTTGGATTTTGGTATTAATAGTTTGATTTATTTGATGTTATTTCCAAACATGAGTGGCTAAGCTTTTTAGCTAGGGCCATGGGAACCTTGTTATCAACAATCTAAATTATGGGCTTTTTGAGTTTATAATGTAATTGTTCTTATATCCTAGTATCTTCATTCTTAATGAATTCTCATGGTTGCAAACTTGAGAGTGTGCCTTAAAACATAACTTACTTGAACAAAGGAGTTGTTGTTTGGAAATAAGAGTAGTGACAATGAGTTAGAGTTTTCAGTCTCTAATTTATGAATTAATGCCTTAACCGGATTAATGACTTGGAGAATATGTATAATTATCTTTACCACGTTATGTTTGAGAAAACTAAAGTGTTTCTTTCCTTGAAGGTTGATAAACACTTGGATTGAACTTTTAAATATGTTCCTATAAGTACAATCTATATATGAATTCATATAACCCATAGTTGGAAAGAATTTAAATAACAAGGTGAACATAACCCTAGTTTACCATTTCTCTGTGTTTAAACATTATAAGAAGTTCCTCATTGTTTTCAACCTGGAATCACTAAATTATTATTCGAATCATATACTATTTATTCTGTGTAACATATGATTAAAATTCAAGTAATCTACATACAACTTAATTAGCAACCTATTTCCTCTGGGATTCGATCCCAACCTTCGTTGGGTTACAAATTTAATGACGACTGCTTACACTTCTTGAAGAACTTGTAGTTTGTGTGTATTAAATTTTGGCGTTGTTGTTGAGGAATACGATTGTCAATAAGTTTATGTGCATTAACCGAATCTTAGTCAAGTTTCCTAAACTTTACTTTTGTTTATTGTTTTTGTAATTGCAGGCTATTGATTGTGTATGCCACATACACGACGGTCAGCCGAGACTTTAGTAACTGATGATCCTGAACTTTAAAGTACTTTGAGAAGAAATATGGAAGTACGGCATGAGGCAGATAGGTTGGTTGCATTAGCTAGCACCCAGGTGAATAGACATAATATTGATGCACTAGGTCATGTAAGGAATGTGGATGGTGAAGACCAAGGAGATGATGAGTTGGTTGACCCAATGAATAGGCAACATATTGATAATGCTGCAGTAAACCATAATCAGCAAGTATGAGGCAAAAGACGCCAATAGCCTGCAATAGAATTTACTCTAGATGGTGATGATGCTAATTTGGATGGAACTGGTGCTACTAGAGCAATTGTGCTACAACCATTGGCTCCAGGAGTATAGTTCAATATCACTAGCACAATGATTCAGCTACTCAACTTGAAGGGTTTGTTTGGTGGACTACCTGGTGATGATCTGAACATGCACTTGGTAAACTTCATTAACATTTGCAAGTTGTTTGACTATTCTTTATTTGGACAAAATGCAATTCTTTTGAGGTTGTTCCGATTGTCTCTGTTGTTTTAGGAAACTCTGTGGTTGACTGAGCTGGCGCCCGATTCTATAACAAATTAGAGGCAACTGAAAGGATCTTGCTTAGAAAGGTTCGTTCAGTCTTCCAGAATGTTACAGTTGAAAGATAAGATTAGCAACTTTTGGCAACTGCCTAATGAGGCTCTTCATGAAACATAGATGAGATTTAAGAAGAAATTAACTCAATGCCTAAATCATAAGCTTACTGGTGCTCATTTGATGGATTGAACTCAAACACAAAGCCTACAATGGACAATGCAACTAGATGAGCTTTTATGGATTGCACTTTTATTGAGGCTACAGAGTTATTCGATAGGCTGACGAAGATAAGTAGATCTTGGCATACTAGAGATTCTAAGGTAGTAAGCAACACTTATTCAGTTGTAATGTTAGCGGAGCAACACCGAAGAGAAGAAGAACATGATTAATATATGACTCACATGAAAACACGGATGGACTTACTCACTAAGCATTTATTGTCAGGTAAGGTGGAGAAGGTTAAAAAAGTTAGGTCTCATATTAGGGAAATGGAATATGATTATGAAGAAGAGGCTAACTACTTGCATAAATAGAGGGTTTTTGGCTGGTGGCCAAGGAAACTGAGGTCAAAACTATCAACGGGATAATTATTATGACAAAGCTGGTTATAGAGACTCTGATCAAGGAAACTGAAAGAGAAAAAGTGATTCCAGTGGATTGTATATGCCACTTAGGAGCCGGGACAATGTGACCAATGATTCAGGGAAGATATTTATGGAAACCATGATTGCTAAGTTCCTTAAAGGGGTAGAGTCAACTGATGCATGTGTTAAAGAAATGAGAGGTGATCTATCAACAGTGAGCCAATTGGTTGATTCTCTTTCTACCTCTATTAAGCACTTGGAGTATCAAATAAACCAACTGTCAGCTACTTTTAATCAAATAAAAAGCAGAACATTGTGAGTGATACTGTGCAAAACCCAAGGAATAATGGTACATGTTTCGCATTTACTACTAGGAGCGATAGAGTACTCCGGACCCACATCCAAGAGTGCATCCACAGGTTGATGATGTTGAGTTGGATGATGAGGTAAATGATGATACCCTAGTTGATCCTGAAAAACTAGAGATTTGGATAAAAAGAGTGCAGAAGTAGAACAACCATCTATGTTAAGGAATACGACTAATATGGAGCATGGGAAAAAGGAAGGAGGCAGAGGTTGTCCCAATGAAAATTCTAAGGCCACCACCGCTCTTTCCATATAGTTTGAAGAAGAAAACAGACGAGGGTAAGTTTCACAAATTCATGGCTATGCTGAAACAGTTGTCAATGAATGTGCCTTTGGCAGAGGTGTTAGAGCAGATATCGGGATAGGCTAAATTCATGAAGGTATTTTTGACAAAGAAGGGAACAGTTAGTTATGAGCCCATGGAAAATCTTCATCATTATAGTTTCATTGCTACTGGATCACTAGTACAGAAAAAAGCCAATCTGGGAGCATTCACCATCCCGTGTATGATTGGATCATTTAGCTTTGCTAAAGCACTTTGTGATTTAGGGGCCAGTATCAACCTCATGCCATTAGCAATCTTAAAGCAATTGGGTTTAGGGACTCCTGAACCAACGTTTATTCGGTTATTAATGGTAGACTGGTCAGTGAAGAGACGGTAGGTATTCTCTATGATGTGCTTGTAAAAGTGGCCAACTTTATATTCCCTGCATATTTTGTAATCCTCGATTGTGAAGTGGACTTTGAAGTGTCCACATTCTTGGGTAGGTCATTTTTAGTAACTGGGAAAGTATTGGTTGATACGGAGCAGAATGGGCTGAAATTTAGGCTCCATAATAAAGACGTTAGTTTCGACATCTTCAATCTATGAAGCAACCGAAAGAGATGAGTATAGTCTCGGTTATTGATGTTATTAATGAAGTTGATATGGACGTACCAATTGAAGAAAGGTTTGCGACGGAGACTTTAGTTGTAGTCTTAATGAATTTCAGAAGTGAAGGAATTGATGAATATGATGAGACTGTGTCTACATTGAATGTAATTGGGTCATACTCATATGCTCCTAAGAAGCTGGATTTGGATTTGAAAAATCAACCAACACCACCTGCAAAGCCTTCTATTGAAGAACTACCGGTGTTGGAGTTGAAAGAGTTACCAGTCCATCTCCAGTATGTATTTCTGGGTGAAGGTAATACCTTATCGGTGATTATTACAGCTGATTTAGTGGAGTATCAGGTTGATGCTCTTATTTTAGTATTAAGGTGATACAAGAGAGATATTGGGTGGATGATTACCAATATCATAGGTATTTCGCCGAGGATCTGTACTCATAAGATCTAGCTAGAAGAATACTGCACTCCTACTATTGAGCATCAACACAGACTAAATCCACCAATGTAAGAAGTAGTGAAGAAAGAGATAAAAAATGGTTAGATGTAGGAGTGATTTACCTGATTTATGACAGTAAATAGGTAAGCCCAGTTCAATGTGTTCCCAAGAAAGAAGGGATAGCAGTTGTAGCCAACGAGAAGAATGAGCTAATTCCACTCAGGTCGGTGACCGAGTGTAGGGTTTGTATAGACTATAGGAAGTTAAATTCTTGGACTTTGAAAGATCATTTTCCCATTCCCTTTATGGACCAAATACTTGACTGGTTGGCAGGAAGGGGTTAGTATTGCTTTTTAGATAGATACTCAAGTTACAATCAAATATCGATTGCACCCAAGGATCAAGAGAAAACAACATTCACTTGTCCATATGGAACCTTTGATTTCAAGAGAATGTCGTTCAGGTTGTGCAACGACCCTGCCACTTTCAAAAGGTGTATGATCTCCATTTTCTTGGACATAGTGGAAGACACTTTGGAAGTGTTTATGAATGATTTCTCAGTGGTTGGTGATTCGTTCGATAATTGTTTAGTGAACTTAGGCAATGCATTGTAATGTTGTGAGGAGTTCAATTTTGTTGTAAACTGGGAAAAATGCCACTTCATGTTGAAGAAAGGCATAGTATTGGGGCATAAAATCCCAGCCAAAGGAATTATGGTGGATCGATCCAAGATAGAAGTTATTGAAAAACTACTTGATCCTGTCTCGATGAAAGGAGTGTATAGTTTCTTTCGCTATGCTGGTTTCTACCAGAGATTTATAAAAGATTTTTCCTAAATTGCAAATCCACTTTGAAAGTTATTTGAGAAAGAAACCAAGTTCGCGTTTGATGATGCTTGTTTAAAGGCTTTCAATGCCTTAAAGAAAAATTAGTTGTTGCACCCATCAGTTTGATGTAAGCGGGATTGCACTTGGGGATGTACTTGGAAAAAAGAAGGAAAATCATTTTCATCCAATTTGTTACGATAGTAAAGCTTTGAATGAAGCACAAAAAGATACGCGATTACCGAGCAAGAGCTCCTAGCCATAGTTTATACTTTCAAAAAATTATGGGTGTATTTATTAGGAACATAAGTGGTTGGGCATACTGATCACGCAACACTAAGATACTTAATGGCAAAGAAGGATGTAAACCCAAGGCTTATAAGATGGGTGCTACTACTTCAGGAGTTTGACTTAGAACTCAATGACAGAAAAGGGTGTGAAAATCAAGTAGCGGACCATCTATCTCAGTTGGAGAATGAAGGAAGGAGCTCAGGAGAGTTGGAAATTGATGATTCTTTTCCCGATGAGCAATTTCTTACTGTTACTCTTGATTTGGTGCCATGGTATGCAGATTTTGCAAACTACGTGGTCAGTGACATCATTCTAGAAAACCTCAGTTTTCATCAAAGGAAAAAGTTTGCACATGAGGTCAAAATATATTTTTGGGATGAACTTTATTTGTTCAGACGCTCTGCTGACAATATTTTTAGGATATGCAGACCAGAGCTAGAGATGTTAAATATTTTGGAGGCATGTCATTCCTCCTCAGTTAGAGGACATCACGCAGACGATCAGACTAGTAGAAAGATGTTGTGGAGTGGTTATTATTGGCCCTCAATTCACAAAGATGTGTATGAATTTGCGATACTTGTGATCAATGCTAAAGACGAGGGCCTAGATCTAGACACCATGAGATGACAATGACTAAGATGTTGGAGGTAGAGTTGTTTGATGAATGGGCCATAGATTTCATGGGGACTTTTGTAAGCTCCTATAGTCACAAATAAATTTTGGTAGTTATGGACTACGTGTCCAAATGGGTAAAAGTTATGGCTCTAGCAAATAGTGAAGGCAAAAACATGGGTGCATTTTGGAGAATGAATATTTTCTCTTGTTTTGGTGTTCCACGAACCATAAAAAGTGATGGAGGTTCTCACTTTTGCAACAAAATGTTCTGGGCCATTTTGCCAAAGTATGGGATGAAGCAACATAGGGTAGCCATGCCTTATCATCCGCAAACTAGTGGCTAAGTGAAAGTGTCAAATAGCAAAATTAAGAGTATTCTAGCCAAGATCGTTAATGAAAATAGAAGTGATTGGTCGAGAAAACTTGATGATGCTCTGTGCATGTATCGAACTAATTTTAAGAAACCTATTGGAATGTATCCTTACCGTCTAGTCTTTGTTAAATATTGTCACTTGCAAGTGGAGTTAGAACATAAGGAGTTGTGGGAACTCAAGAAGTTGAACTTGAGTTGGAAATAAGCAACTGATATGAGGCTAGATCAACTTAATGAGATAAATGAGTTTTGCCTCTGAGCTTATGAAATGGCTGATCTTTACAAATAGAGGATGAAGTGGTACCATGATCAGTTAATTAAAAGAATAGACTTCCAAGTGGTTGGTTAGGTACTACTGTTCAACTCGATATTTGAGTTTTTTCCTAGAAAGTTGAAATTAAAGAAGTTTGGACCATTCGAAATAATTCAAGTTTTTCCATTCGGAGTTGTTGAACTAGAATCAAAGACAAAAGTGTGTTCAAGGTCAATGGACAAAGGATCAAACAATACATTGGTCTAATTGATGAGGTAAGATCATTATCTATAATTTATCTTGATGAATTTTGAGTAATCAAGATAATCGAGTCATGCCGCAACGTTAAATCAGGCGCTACATAGGAGACAACACATGATTGTAGTGTAATGGAAAAAAATAGAAAAATAAAAACACAAAAATAAGTGTCGAGCCACGACTGAAACTACGACGCTTGGTGGGGGAAACCCACCCTTATAATTATTTTTGCTTGTTTTTTATTGTTTTGTAGATGTGTGAAGTGTTATGGAGGTGTGATAGGTACAAATTAAGCTTGGAAGTGAATTAAATCAAATGTGGTATAGATTTTGATTTAAATTAGCTTTTAAGGTAAGTCTACTTTGTGAAAAAATTCCTTTCAAAGAAAATTCTCACTGCGAAACATTACTTTTGTGCCACAGCTGAGCCGCAATGTAAACCGCGACCATTTATTGATCGGACACCGTGGTAAAGGCGGCGCCATGAACCCCTAACTTCAGCATACCCATCGTGCCGCTGACCTAATTTTCACGATCCAATTTACGCCGCAGAATAGGGGTCCTGTTATTGCATCTCATTGCACACCCTGCCACGAATAGCCACTACCTTTCCATCGTAGCGACTACCGCATTGCGTATTCCATCCTCGCGATCAGCTTTGTTGCACAAACCAAGAATTTCCCAAATATAAAATTGGGTCAGACCGACCTAGTTTTTCTCATATAAAAACAAACAACAACTAATTCATCCTTTCCTCATTTTGAAAACCTAAACCCATGCCGCAAACCCAAGCTTTTTTCCTGAAACTCATGCCCCAAAAAAAGCTTCAAGGACTTTTATCTTATTTTATTTAACTCTTCAATCTAAAGTATGTCTCTTGTTACTTATTTGCTTGTTTCTACTACTTGGTTGCAAAAGTTCTGTAATTGTCTTGGATTTAGGGGCGAGTACATATCATTACTAATCAAAGTGGTTTCTTGATAAGTTTGTGGAGATGAACCCCATTGTTTTCATTGTGAAGCTTATGGGTGTGATTAATTTTCCATACGATGTTTGTTGTTGTTGCCATTAATATGGGATCAAAGCTTTCATGAAACATTGTTTTACTTAATTTGTTCTACTTAATATGTGTGTTATTTTTGTTGAGGTGTTATGGCATCAGTTTAGTGGTGATTAATTTGATATAATTATTGCTAAATTTATGTGTATTATGGAATGATGGTGTTGGTTGTGGATAAGTATAAAGGAAGTTAAAGGCCACCTATGATATTCCAGTTGAATTATAAAGAATATTGGTGCTCCCTTTCAAAGTATACATCGGTGAGTCTGAGTATCCAATGGTATCACTTAAGTGGCTCATGCTAACAAATTAAGTGTAGGGTGGTTATTTTACCACCCTCTTCTTAATTGTAATTAGCCACATTATGCATGACTAATGTTCGATGTTGATGGTGATTGCAAAAACTATAGCCCCAAAGGTTAACAAAGGCAGGAGAGTGACATCTATCTCTCGCCAAGGTCAAAAGAGGTCACGAACAACGTGATCTTCTGAGGCTAACCCTACTTCCATGTCAACTCTTCAAGTTCCTCATCATAGATTTGGTGTCAAATAGGTTGAAAAAAATGGTGTCCAGTGGTACAAAGACAATAAGGAGACTCAATATCAACCAACAGAGGTTATTGATAAGGATAGTTTGGCATGACACTACCCTCGCATATTAGCCTGTATTATGCAATTGAAATTTGACTTCATTTTTTAATATATGGGTGAATTCAACTTATAGATTTGTTCAGGTAATTCTATGCAAATTGGTTCCCTAATACCCAAGAAAATAGTGTGAATATCCCTTGTCAAATTGTAAAGTTAACTGTTGAGGCGCTAAATTCTATCTTGGCACACTTGAGGTGGATCACTCCAGATTATGGGAGCAATATAGCCGACCTCCATATAGAGATATCAGACACACTTTATGGTTCGCATTCTATGGCTCGATAGGAGCACCACCATGAGAAGGGATTTCACAAAATATTTCCACATGTATTTCTGAACAAGAAGGCCCATATCTAGTTGAGGATAGTTGAATCTTGTACTATATAGGATCTCACCTCATGAATATTTCTCGCTATTGAGTATGTCTTATCTATGCTCTTATGCCTAACGTCTCAATTAATATTGGTGCAGTGATCTGCGCATCTATACGGAAGGCCAGAGTACATAAGAAGGTCCGCTTCAGCTTTAGAGTCTGCACTGAAGATAGTGCTGCATTTAAGTGTGGGGTGGGGTAAAAATTATTCCTTGAGTATGGTGATTAGACTACTTGACTAGTTATGTTGAGGTTATTTGCTATTTCGATTTGTAAAAATTAGTAACTTGACTTTGGTAGACTTGTTTAATTTGGTAGGAGTAATGATTATGGTTTTTTTTATTTGTTTTGCTAATTTATATGTTTTAAATTTTTGTATTAGAAATTGTGAAATAAAATCATAGTTAGGTATTTTTCTCAATGATTAATGGATGGCGATCGTGTTAAGAGAAAATTAGTCATTTGTGGAGATTAGGAAGTAGAACCCCCTTTATGAAATTGAATTTAAGTGCACTTGTGGGTTACATGACTATATGACACAAACATGATATAAGTTGGGAAAAACATGTGTTGTAGGTAGATGAATAATTACTTTTGAAACTCCTAGTCTCAATTATATGACTCTTTGGTAATTCTAGTTTGAAGTTGAATTCATGTCATGGCTTGAGTGAGAATCTAACATAAGTCCATCTTGATTTGAACATGTTCCATGTGTGAGTAAGTATTTGTCTATTCCATGTTACATTGTGGTGTCTATAACTTTCCAAGTGTGAGTACGAAGCGAAATGAAGTATGTAAGGTTTAGCAAATGATATAGGACTTCTTTGGCTAGCCTTGTTAAATGCTTTTGTTAACTACCCATTATATATAACCGTAGTAAGCCCTATTGAACATTTACCCTATTATTTGGTACCTTCATTTTAGCCTATTCTATTTTGTTTGTTAACCATAATTTGATCCCCAAATTCCCATGCAAGCTTAGTAGAAAAGTTTAAGGGATTGGAGTTAGGAGTTGCAAAAAGAGGAAGTGGTAATGAAGTCCTAACATAGTAGTTTTTTATTTGGCAAAGAGTGTGCATTGTGGATGGTGGGAGTGAGTAATAGATATATTAAAAAAAGAGAAAAAAAGAAAGAAAAAAATATTTAGTATAAAATGAAATAAAAATCTCCTACATACACTTTGTAGTCTAACCCAAGGAGATGGGGCTGAATTAAAAGAAGTGTAAATTACAAGTGGTAGAAAGGAAATGTTGTTGAGTTTGAGCTTAATAGTAAGATGGTGTATGAAAGCGCTTATAAAAGTTAGTCACTATTTCTATCCAAGATAGAACCTACTCGTCCCTTAGCCTACATTACAACCCACTAATGTTCTACTTGATCCTACACCTTAACATCTTTTTATTAGTAGAGTATTACACTATGGACAAGCTTATGGGTCATTTGATGTAATGTGAATTCTTTGAGAGAGTAAGCATAAGTTTTCTTCTTTACCCCCAAAATTTTTGAGATTATTTGAACATGGTGAGAAATGTAGGGGTACTCTCTTATGGTAAGGGGCATATATTTAATGACGAATTGAGTCTTTATGTAGCTTCTTGATTTGTGCATGAATTTGCTAATTTCAGAGAGTCTATTCTTGAGAGTAGAATATTTCGAGTAGTATTTCATAGATCTACATGGTATAATTGAAAGTAAGACTTGTTGCTCATATGTATTATGTGATCTTAACTTGAGTACCTTATTTTTAATTAGTGAGATAAGAGCCTTGTGTGGTGCGCGTAAAGTAGGTAATTGTTCGCGGACGAACAAAACTTTAAGTGGGTGGTCATCTTGGGTGTATTTATACACTTAAGTACCGCGTTTTACCCATATTTGAGCTAAGTTTTTAGAACAAATGTCTTTATTCATATGTTTTATCTTAATTTTGGTGTAAATGAGGTAACCGATGTGATACCATTTCAGGAGTAAATGAAGCATATGGAAACATAGAAAGATCATGGAGCACAAAGAGCATAAAATGGGAGCAAAATGACATGTCTGGAACCCTTTGTTGCGCTGCAACCCAAAGGTACATGCTAAGCTTTGCGCCGCGACCCCTAGGGTGTGCGTGAGCTACACACTGCGACCCTTGGGGTATGCGATGAGATGTGCACCGCCAAGCCCTGGTCCGAAGTAAATTTGTTTTTTTAAATTAAGTTTAGGAGCTTAGGGGTAATTTCACAAGACAATTATAAAAACCCCAAGCCCAGTTTTGAATGTTTGTTACGTATCTTTGGAGAAGAAAAGTGGAGATTAAACATTTCTATTAAGGTTCATCTTATAATCACAAACAATCTTGGATTTTGTTATGAATAGTTTGATTTATTTGATGTTATTTCTAATCATGAATGACTAAGATTTTGAGCTAGGGTTATGGAAACCTTGTTATCAACAATCTAAACTATGGGATTTTTGAGTTTATATTACAATTGTTCTTATATCCTATTCTTTTCCTTCTTAATGAATTCTCATGATTGCAAACTTGAGAGTGTGCCTTAAAATACAACTTGCTTGAACAAAGGAGTTGTTGTTTGGAAAAGAGAGTAGTGGCAAGGAGTTAGAGTTTTCAATTCTAATTGGTCAATTAATGCCTTAACCAGATTAAAGTCTTGGAGAATACATATAATTATCTTTACCACTTTAAGTTTGAGAAAATTAAAGAGTGCCTTTCCTTGAAGGTTGATAAATACTTGGATTGAACTTTTAAATACGTTCCTCTATAAGTACAATCTATATATGAATTCATATAACCCATAGTTGAAAAGAGTTTAAATAACAAGGTGAACATAACCCTAAAATATTACAAGAAATTCCTTATTGTTTTCAAACTGAAATCACTAATTTATTATTTGAAACAAACCCTTTTTATTTTGTGGAAACATATGATTAAAAGTCAAGTAATCTACATACAACTTAATTAGCACCCTATTCTTTGTAGGATTCGACTTCAACCTTCATTGGGTTATATATTTGACGATGACCGCTTACACTTTTGTGGAAGAAGTTTTTGTTTGGGCGTATCAATGTCCTCCAACACATGAATTATCTGCTCTGAATGACCATCCGTTTGTGGATGGAAATCAGTACCCATATCCAACTGAGTACCCAACTCCCGCTGCAAAGTACGCCAAAAGTTTAAAGTGAACTGAGTTTCTTAATCTGAAATGATGGAATTGGGCATGCCATGTAATCAAGCTATCGCACGAATGTTGATCTGGCTAATTTCTCTATATTATAGTTCATCTTCATGGGCACAAAATGGGCCAATTTGGTCAATTTTTCCACAATGACCGAAATGGAATTAAAATTCCCCAAGGTTTGATGCAACCCAACCACAAAATCCATAGTGATATGCTCCCATTTAAACTTGGGAATGGGCATCCTCTGAACCAAACCGTCTGGTCTTTGGTGCTCATATTTCACCTACTGGCAATTCAAACACTTGGCCACAAACTCTCCAATATTCCTCTTCATCCTACACCACCAGTAATGTTTTTTAGGTTTTGATGCGCCTGGATGAATAGAATATCGCGAACAATAGGCCTCCTCCATAATAGATCTAGTCAAATCACCCACTCTAGGAACACAGATCCTCCCCTTAATCCTCAAAACACCCTCTTGGTTCAGAATTACCTCCTTATCCTTACCTCGCATCACTTTATCTATGATAATACACAAATTTTCATCCTCAAACTGATGATCTCGAATCTTCTCTATCAACAAGGACCTCGTCTCTACACATGCAAAAACTCTACCTGACTCAGAAATATCAAGACGCACAAAACTGTTAGCCAACAATTGAACCTCCTTGGATAATGGTCGCTCCTCCATACTCAACAATGCAAGACTACCCATACTAAGTGCCTCCCTAGTCGAGGTATCCGCTACTACATTGGCCTTTTCGGGATGATATAGGATAGTCATATCATAATCTTTCAACAACTCCATCCACTTACGTTGTCTCAAATGCAACTTCTTTTGCTTGAATATACACTGAAGGCTGCGATGATCAGTGAACAGCTCACAATGAACTCCATACAAATAGTTTCACCACAACTTTAATACAAACGGAACTGGTAGTAACTCTAAATCATGGGTAAGGTAATTCCACTCATGTGGCTTCAATTTCCTAGATGCATGCGCTATCACCTTATTTTTCTGCATCAACACACCACCCAATCCAATACCGGAAACATCACAAAACATAGTGAAGCCCTCATCTTCTATAGGTAGGGTCAATATAGGAGTTGAAGTCAATAGACTTTTGAGTTTTTGAAACCTATTGTCACACTTATCTGGCCACTGAAAAACTATATTCTTTTAAGTCAATCGAGTCATGGGGGTTGCAATGGAAGAGAAACCCTGCATAAACCGCCTGTGGTATCTTGCCAACCCATTAAAACTCCAAATATCTGAAGGTGAAGTCAGTTGTGACCAATTTTGAACTGCCTGAACCTTAGCCGAATCGACCATAATACCATCCTTGGACACCACATGTCCCAAAAATGCCACATAACTAAGCAAAACTTCAGATTTCAAAAACTTGGCATATAATATCTCGCTCCTTAATCTCTGGAGTACGATCCTCAAATGTTCTGCATGATCTGTCTCGCTCTTAGAATATACATAAATATCATCAATGAACGCAATTAAAAAAATAAGATATGGACAAAACACCCTATTAATTAAATCCATGAACGTTGTTGGGGAATTAGGCAACCCAAAAGACATAACTAAGAACTCATAGTGGCCATATCTAGTCCAAAAAATTATCTTAGGAATGTTCGAAGCACGAATCTTCAATTGATGATACCCCGTTTTCAAGTCAATCTTCGAAAACAGTAAGTATATCAGAATTGATCAAACAAGTCATCAATACGCGGTAGATAATACTTATTCTTGGGTTTTACCTTGTTCAACTGTCGATAATCAATGTACATCCTCATAGACCCATCTTTTTTCTTCACAAACAATACCGGGGCACCCCGAGGTAATACACTTGATCAAATAAATCCCTTAATTAACAAATCCTGAAGTTGGTCTTTCAATTCTTTCATCTCAACAGGTGCCATACTATAAGGCAGAATAGAAATGGGCTTAGTATCCATCTTTAAATTAATACCAAAATCAATATCTCTATTAGGAGGAACACCTAAAAGATCAGTAGGAAATACACACATCAACTTTCTAACCACTTTCACTGACTCCAAAACACATGTCTTAGTACCAGTATCATGAACATAAGCCTAATATGATTGACACCCCTTGTCAACTAACCGTTAGGCCTGAATGAATGAAATCACCTTCTTAGGGTACGAACTCCAGACACCGCTCCACTCTAACCTTGACGATCAGGCATAGACAACGTAATTGTCTTCTCAAGACAGTCCAAGATAGCATGATAGGAGAAAGCCAATCCATGCCTAAAATTACGTTAAAATCGATCATATCAAGGATAGTCAAATCTACTCAGGCATCACACCCCAAAATAAAAACAACACAGGATTAGTACACCTGATCCACCACTAAGGAATCACCTACTGGGGTAGAAATATGAATAAGCACAATATAAACTCACACATCATATCAAGGCTAGAAATAAAATATCCAGACACATAGGAGAAAGTAGAACAAAGATCAAATAACACCGAAGCAGGTCGATGGCAAACTGAGACGATACCTGTAATGGTTGCATCAGAAAACTATGCCTAAGGTTTCCTGAGAAGGCATAACAGTAAGCGCTATCATCTATCGCCTGATTCACTCCTCTACCACCTTTCCTACCAGCTAGTAGTGCACCTCTACATCCCTGAGATCTGCGCCGACCCCTAATGGGGATGTTGTTGCTCTAGTAGGAGCCTAATGACCCTGCTCTGGACCCATCTACCTATATACTAGATAATTCCTCTATAGATAATCCAGAATACCACACTCATAACAGGACCTGGAAGCCATCAACTGTCGAGAATGACCTGAATATCTAATATGGCCACCATGACCTTAAAACCGCTGAGATGAACCCTGTTCTGAACTATAAAAAACCCGATCTGAATGTCCACCCTCCGATGTCTACATCGTTGCTTGGACCGGCCTACCATGTTGAGGGCAAAAATCTCGCCTGAACAAACCCTACCTCTAGACAAGGTACTACTAAATCGACCTGAAGTACGGGAATCTTTATCCCGTAGATACCCATACTCCTCACGATGTATCAACTCAAACTCCTTTACTGATTCAACCACCCTCTGAAGAAAAGCCCTAAATTGGGCTATAATAAAAACGACCTCTCTGATCCTAAGTGTCAAACCTCTCATAAACCTGTTGATCATCTCGGCCTCATTTTGCAAGATCACCATAGCATTATGGGACAATACATAAAATCAAATCTCGTACTCTACTACGGAAATACCCTCATGTGTCAAATTCTAAAACTGGTGCTTACGCTCCTCCCTCAAACTATGAGGGACGAATCTATCAAGGAAAGTCTATGCAAATATAGCCTAAGTCACCGATGGAGAACCCACTAGCTGGAATCAATACAGAAGCGCCACCACTACTTGGAAGGACCACGCATCAGTAAGGCAGTATAATCAACCCCGTGGGAGTGAATCAATCCCATACTCTAAAGTCTTTCATGGCAACTGATCAGAAACTCATAGGCATCCTCACGTTGATAATCGTGAAATTATTGTGGATTCATATTCCTAAACTTTTCAAATCGTCGTTGCTTCTCATCAGATATAGATGCTCTTATTCCATCGGTAGCTCCTACCCCTAGTAAAAGCATACCATCATACCTCGGTACTGGCTGAACCACTAGACCTTGATAAATTGGGATAGGTTGCTAATCTAGAGTCTGCGCCCCTACCCTAATATTTGAACCCTGTGGAGTACCAAATGATCCACCTCTCTGAGCTATAATCTCCAGAACACCCAACAGTTTAATCAAGCTATCCTGAAGAATTGGTGTAACAACAAATCCTGGTGGTGCCTGACCTAGGCCCACATTATTAGCTGGAACCCGAATATCATCAACACTTGCCTCAAACTCAACCTCAAAAGACCTCGTCCTATCAAGAATCTAAGCGGTTCCTCGGCCTCTATCTCTACCATGACCTCTTCCTCTACTTTGTCCCCTCCTCCATCCATGTGTCCCATCTTGGGTGGCTGACTCGGGGGCCGACGGGGACTCTTGACCACCATCCTGAGATGTATAAGTCCTCACTATCTGTGAGAGAATAAGATAAGAATTTCAGTATTTTAAGTTAAAGGATCAATATTGCATGATAAGAGAGAAAGTAAAAAATGGATATTTCCTAAAGTTCTATAGCCTCTCAAATATCGGTAACGGACATCTCCGTACCAATCTGCGAGACTCTACTAGACTTGGCTTGTATTTGCGAAACCAATGAACTTAGGGATCTGATACCATCTGTCATGACCCAAATTTGGGACCGTAATGGCACCTATCCAACCCTACGTGATAGGTAATCCCTGAACTCAATTCCAAATACACATTCCCAATGTATAGAAGTGGAACAAAATAAGAACATAATAAACACCAAACAATTTCAAACGTAGATTAATAGATTAGAATAGTTAAACTTAGCTAATTCCAAGTCTGGTAGTTACTAATACAAGCCACTAAATACATAAATCAAAGAAAATTTGGAGTATCTCATTATGCAAAAAAATGCATAAAGATAAGGCTGGATGAGATTTCAGTAGTCTTTGAAAACAATAGCAGCTACCGCGAATCTCCAAAGATGCTAACACTGTAAGAACCACGAGAATTAATGCATAGAGGTCGTCAGATCGGTACTTGCACGTAAGGTGCAGAAAAAACAAGGGTGAGTACGGAACCATGTGTACTCAGCAAACGATCGATCCTAATTTAAAGTGGTAACAAGTAATACCACGTCAACCATCGAAAACAATCATACAACCAACACTTAGGAAAACCACCCTAATCTAACTGAATAATCAAGTCTAATAATCATAAGGATATCGTAACACAGTCCAAGAAATCCTCAATATAGTGAAATCAAGTAACAGACATTCAATTACTTAATAAATAGTACAAGTCAACAAATACACCTTACTCAATCTGAACCAAAAATGAATGAATGATGTGTGATGCAATGCATATGCTATGTACACACCTACCAAGCAATGGCTTCAAGGTCAAGACCCATGAGGGACTCGAAAGGTCCATGTACTATGCAGGTGTGCACTCTGATACCAATAAATATATTGTGAAGGCGTGCACTCCGATCCCAATTAATAAATATATAATATTGTGCAGGCGTGCACTCCGATCCCACACAAAATATAATACATGATGTGCAAGTGTGTAACTCCGATCCCAAGACAATTCATATACTATAGCAAATCAGATCATCGTGCTAGAAAATTGAGAAAAATAGTTTAAAACGTACAATTAACTTATTTTAACCCTTCAAATAATACCGGCACCCGCATAGATGCTCGTCACTTCACCTATATGGTAATCCTTTTTTTCATTATTTTCATTACAAATAACTAACACATAAATACTTCGAAAAAGAGCAAGAAAGTGTCAACTTGCCTTAAAAGAAGATCTGTAAAGTTAACTCGAAGCCAAAAGGATCATATGAAAGTTTTACCCTTTTTAATCTCCACCGAATAAGCCCAATCTAATCAAATACAATATCTCCAAATTAATAAATTTTTACTCTAAAAAGATGGCAAACATAAAACTCAATTTCTCTAGATTTCGAAATCCGAAGAGATACACGAAAATAGTAAACCATAGTACCGTACCCTCAATAATATGAGCACTATTAAACATGTACCTATTACATAATCTGCCAACCATTAACAAATTTTCTAATACATTGTCCTAATATAAAAATAGTTTCCAGTAATCCTTATAATATTGATACAGATTTAAGAATTAATTGATCTCATTTTAATATTGAAGGGGTTACAGCTGTATATATAGAGAACTGAAGAATAACTAATTACAGAATAACCCAGATGTATTTAATAATTATATATGTAGTCTATTATCCCCCCGCAAGCTGATCAGCGGTAACGAGGGGCAGCTTGGAGCAGAGAGACTGAAAAGGCTGTAACGGAAGAGGCTTGGTGAGAATATCAGCAAGCTGGTCAGTAGATGGGACATAGTGCGTGGCCATTGCTCCTGCAAGTACCTCATCGCGAACAAAGTGACAGTCAGACCCAACATGCTTCATACGATCATGAAGGACTGGATTTTTGGTAACACAAATAGTGGACTGATTGTCACAATAAATCTGTGGTTTTGTCGGGGGAATGCCAAGTGCATCCGTAAGGTATCGTAACCACATGGCTTCAGCAACACCCGCAACCATGGCACGATATTCTGCTTCTGTGAAGGAACGGGACACTCGCGTTTGCTTCTTGGTGCACCAGGAAATCAGATTCGGTCCCATCATAACAATATATCCAGTAGTGGACTTTCGATCATCTTTGTCGTTAGCCCAATCCGAATCAGAAAAAACAGATATATCAAACGAGCCCTTTTGAAATAAAATTCCACAGTGAAGAGTACCTTGAAGATAGCGCAGAATGCGTTTCAAGGCCTGAAAGTGTTGTTCTGTGGGAGCATGCATTGATTGGGAGACTCGATTGACTGCATATTGGATGTCCGGACGAGTAACAGCAAGATAATGAAGTCCACCGACGAGGCTCCGATATAGTGTAGGATCGGCAAAGGGAGTATTCGGCCCTGGGGATTGGCGGACTGCCATGGGAGTGACCGCGGGTTTGCAGTCTGTCATTCCAGCCCGATTTAGAAGTTCAAGGGTATATTTTGTCTGATGCATCAATATGGTTCCCGATTTGCGGATGAGTTCGAGGCCAAGAAAGAACTCCAGAGGACCGAGGTCCTTAAGTTTGAAGTCACGATGCATAGCTTCAGTAATTTCAGTGATGAGTGATGACGAGCTGCCTGTAATAACAATATCATCCACATAGATAAGAATGATGACTGTCCCTCGAGAACAGTGAAGGGTGAAGAGGCTGTTGTCATGATGGTAGGTGCGAAAACCAAGACCCTGCAGAAAAGTAGAGAGACGTGTGTACCAGGCACGAGGGGCCTGTTTCAGGCCATACAGTGATTTGCGAAGCTTGCAAACATAGTGAGGACGGTTGGGATTAACATATCCCGGTGGCTGAACCATATAGATTTCTTCCTCAAGATGACCATGAAGAAAGGCATTGCTGACGTCTAGCTGATGAAGCGGCCAATCATAGTGAAGAGCAAGAGACAAGACCAGACGAATAGTCTGTTGCTTAACAACAGGGCTGAAGGTCTCCTTATAATCCACACCATACTCCTGATGATACCCTTTTGCAACCAGACGTGCTTTATAGCGAGAAAGAGATCCATCTGAATTTCGTTTGATGCGAAACACCCATTTGCACCTAATAGACTTGCGGTTACTAGGCAGAGGTACCAAATCCCATGTACGTTGTTCATTCAGAGCCTGAAATTCCTCATCCATAGCTTGGCACCAGAAACTATTTTTGGAGGCTTGGTTGTAGGTAGTAGGCTCAGTTGTGGGATGTGCATCAAAGGGTATTTGAGTGTGGTAGGCTTTGGGTTTGAAGGTACCGGCCTTGGCTCGGGTTGTCATAGGATGAGTGTTGAGTGGAGGGTGATTAGGAAGGGGTGGTGGAGTTGTATGATGCGTGAGCGGGGGTTGGGTGGGGCTGCCGTGGGAGCTGGGATGTGCAGCGGTGGATGGGGTGGCTGTATGTGTGTTAGGAGTATGATGTAGGGAAGTGGTGGGTTGTGTGGCAGTCGGCTGGGTGTTCGGGTGGGAGGTTTGGGGTTTCGGGTGGGTAGTGGTGTAGTGGGGTACCGGGTTAGGTGCCGAGTGAGCCGGAGCATGAGCGTGAGAAAAGGACGGAAATAATGGCACAACGCCAAGTGGATTGGGGGAGTATGGAGTAGAGGAAAGACTTGTGTAAGGAAATTGTTCCTCCACAAAACGAACATGACGGGAAACATATGTTTTCTGAGATACAGGATCGAAACATTTGTAACCTTTGATAGTGGGATGATAGCCTAGAAAGACACAAGGGGTTGACCGAGGTTGAAGTTTATGTTGAGTGTGCGGACGCAACCAGGGATAAACTAGACACCCAAACGGGCGGAGATGGATATAGTCGGGTGGATGATTGTAGAGACGGGCATATGGAGTGGAGTTGGAGAGAGTGTGAGTGGGCATGCGATTTATGAGGTAGTTGGCAGTAGCAAGGGCATCAACCCAAAAGGAAACAGGTAAGGTGGAATCATGGAGGAGCGCAACAACTGTTTCTATTAGGTGACGGTGTTTGCGCTCAGCAACGCCATTTTGTTCAGGGGTATAAGGACATGAAGTGTGATGAAGAGCCCCTAGATTTTGAAGAAAAACACCAAATGCATTGTTGACAAATTCTTTGCCATTGTCACTTCGAAAAATTTTGATTTTGGCATTAAATTGATTTTGAACCATTCGGTCAAAGTTTACAAAAATAGTATAAGCTTCGGATTTAAATTTCAGAGGATAAAGCCAAGTGAATTTACTGTAATCATCAACAAAACAGATATAATAACGAAAACCTTGAACAGAAGGAACTGAGGTTGGACCCCAAACATCAGAATGAATTAATTGAAATGGCGCAGTGGCCTTGTGTTCAGACAGTGAAAAAGGTAAACGACAAGATTTAGACACTGAACAGGACTCGCAATGTAATTTTTCTGAAAAATTAAAACCTAAGGAAGATAAAATGGATTTGGTGATGGCGGATGATGGGTGCCCAAGCCGGCGATGCCAGGTTGACGAGAGAATGGCTTGACTCACAACAGACGGAGACCTGGATGGAAGAGTGTATAGCCCATGCTCACAGCGGCCCGTGTACCGCACCCGGTTCGTGGTATTGTCCACTATCTGGAAATTGGTGTCATTAAAAATGAGGGTGCAGTTATTTTCTTTAGTAAAGCGATAAACAGATAAAAGATTGGATGTGAGGGAAGGGACGTGGTGAAGGGTTGAGAGATGAAATTTACCATTTGGGGTATAGACATACCCAGAGCCGGTGTTTGTGATGGGAAGGGATTGACCATTGCCTACTGTAATAGTTTCTGAGCCATGATACGGATGAGGAGCTTGAAGTTGTGAATAATCCGACGTCACATGGGTGTTAGCACCTGTGTCTAGATACCAATCGCCAGATTGAGCGTTTGTGGACGCATGCATCGCCCTTGATCCTCCGGACTGGCTATTTACATTCTGCGAGTCATCATAACGATACCAGCAATTAGCCGCAGAATGGCCCCGTTTAGCACAAATTTGGCACGTCGGAAAATCTCGTGTGGGCATCCGCTGGTTTCCTCGTCCCTGTCCGCGGCCTGACTGGAAGCCTTCCCTCGGTGGAGGCCCGCCTCTGCCTTGCTGCCCGGTGTTTCGACGGTCACCGCCGCCGCTGCCTCGCCCTTGGTTACGGCGATCGTCACCGCGACCCCTGGCCGAGCCTCCGCTGCCAGCCGAGTAAAGAGCCGTGACGCCAGGGGTGGAACTGGCTTCTCCGAGCAGTAATTTGTGTTCCATGTCTAGATTCAATTCTTCTGCATTAAGCCATCCAGACAGTTGATTCAGAGTGATTTCGACAGGCGAGAGGCGAATATGCTGTTTGAGAGAGGAATAGCCAGCCGGAAGACCACGTATCACGGCATTCACCACGTCTCGTTCAGGAATAATCTCGTTCACAGCATCTAGGTCAGACAGAATAGAGGCCACATCATCAAGGTATTGAGTCATCGTCTTCGTTCCCTTCCGAAGAGTATGCAATTTGTCACGCAACTGAAAAATATGAGCCGTGGACACAGAGTTGTACCTTGTGGCTAGTGCGTCCCAAAGTGAAGCCGATGTGAGAAAACCTCGGGCGTGTTTGTGCACAGAGGGGCTAATAACTGCGAGAAGACAGGCTCGGATCTGAGTGTCTACGATCATCCACGGAAGGTAGTCGGGATTTGGGAGCTTGACGCCGTCCTTCTCGGCTGTCTCGGGCTGCGGCTTCTCCGCACCGTCAATCCATCCGAGCAGCAAGTTGGCTGCGAGGGCGGTGCGGACGTTAAGTGCCCAGGCCGGGTAGTTGTTGTCAGATAATTTTTCGGGGATGAGATTGTGGAGATTCCTGAGCAGTAATTTTACTCCAGACGGTAATTTTGACAGAGGATCAATAACCTTGTCCATGGCGCCGACCTACGGCGGAGGAGGGAGGCCGTGCGGCGTGGTGTAGACGGTGGCGGCGGCGCACACACGTCGGAAAAGAGGAGAGATTAGGGTTTGGGCGGAAGAAGAAACCCTAGCTTTGATACCATGATACAGATTTAAGAATTAATTGATCTCATTTAATATTGAAGGGGTTACAGCTGTATATATAGAGAACTGAAGAATAACTAATTACAGAATAACCCAGATGTATTTAATAATTATATATGTAGTCTATTAAATATTAATACTACTAACATTCTTAAATTAATGATTGAAATTAAAACTACCTAAAGACAATCATTCTGCCCAACTAACGAGAATTTTACACCGCCTCACAACAAATACTCGTAGTAATTTTCAAGAAGTTCAACCCTATTAACATAATTTTACTGACACTATAATTAGAGGAACAATTCGACAAAGAAAGAAATAAAAAAAATATCATGAACTAACTTGTGATACCTTCACGAAACCGTGAAAGAAAAGGTAAGAGTAATTACACTGCAACCGTTGTTTCTCCTTTTTGTTACATTATTATTTCTATATAATAGAAACATTGGTTTCAACATGGCAGCTTAAAGGTATTAATAAAAAGATTAAGGATATAATGATCTTTTTGTAGAATTAACTTGATGATCATTGTTATCTTTAATGCTCTACTTATTGAACCTTAGCAATACTTTTGAAGAAAAAGCCCACCCATTTTCGTTTAATTACAACCATGACCTTAAATAAAAGTCCTCTCTTTTCTATTTAATTATAATAATGCCTAAGTTCTATTGAATCTGGTGGGGCCCATACTTATTAAAATAAATAATTAAATACTTCATATATTTTTTATTTTACTCTCTTAAAAGTAAATAATTCCTTCGCTATATTTTGCATTTAAATTTTTACTACTCCGTAATTTTACTATATAACCCCTAATTAATTATTATACGTCATTTATATATTAAAAAATTAATAATATTTAATTAAAATATAAAATAGATATTTATGATATGTCTGTTTCAACCGTAATTTTACAATATCACCTCTAATTAATTATCATAGATTATTTATATATTAAAAAATTAATAATATCCAATTCGTGATTTTACTATATCACCCCTAATTAGTTATTATAAGTCATTTAGGTATTAAAAAAATTAATAATATTTAATTAAAAATGGTAGAATAAACATTTATGACATGTTTGCTTTAACTGTTTCAAACATGATTTTACTATATCGTCCCTGATTAATTATTATAAGTTATTTAGGTATTAAAAAATTAATAATATTCAATTAAAAAGGTAAAATAGACATTTATGATATATCTGTTTCAGCTACTTCAACCATGGTTTTACTAAATATCACCCCTAATTAATTATTGTAAGTCATTTAAGTATTTAAAAATTAATAATATTTAATAAAAAAGTTAAGATAGATATAAAAATGATAAATTAACTATTGATGTTTAAAATTAACTTGACGTCATATATGAGGTCCACTTAATTTTTTTCACGAGCATTTTTTAAAGTAATTTTGCTATGTCACTCTAATTATTTGTTTTAAGTCATTTAAGACATTTATGCTTCGCTGCTTCAATCGTAATTTTATTATATCTGCCCTAATTAATTATTATGATCATCTAAGCATTGTACCACTTAATTGAAATAGAAGAAATATTATAAATCACAATAATTAAAAATTTAAATTATTTAAAAAATATAATTGGCTATCGACAACACAAAACTCCGGACAAGGAGAGTAACATATATTATTCAAAAATTACATAAAAAGTATTATAAATTAAAATAGTTAATAACTTAAGATATCTAAAAATAATTTAATTTGTTATATATTTCAAAAAAAATATGTAAAATATTATAAATCACAATAATTAACAACTTAAATTTTTTATAAAATATAAAATATTTGGTTGACTCTCGAAATTATATTAGTGTCACCTAAACTGAAATAGAAGAAAAGTATTATAAATCACAATAATTGAAAAATTAAAATTATTTTAAAAATATAATTGACTATTAGTGCCACAAAAGTTTGGACAAGAAAAGTAATGTATATTATTTGAAAATTACATAAAAAAATATGATAAATTACAATAATTAACAGCTTAAATTATCTAAATACATATTAAAAGTGTTATTGATTATCTAAATTTTATTTGTGTCACATAAATTGAGACAAAAAATAATATTTATTGAATCCGTGCTAGATCCTGGATGAATCTTAGAATGTGTATACAATTTTTTTTAAACTTTTGTTTAAATATATCAAAATTGAAAGGACAAGTTCTAATACATCACATCAAATGGTGTATATGAAATAATGTTAGCATACAAACGACTCCTACGTTTCAATGAAAGGAACATATACAAAAATAAAGTTCGATAAAATATTTACAGAAGTATGTTTCATCGTGTTCTCAAAGTCAAATAACTTAAATTAATATGAAAGATGGTAAGTTGTAGTTTTTTTTTTATATAATTTTCAAAACACTTAAAATTTAAATTAAAAATATTAATTTAATTTAACTTTAAAGAACAAATTGATAAATAAAAGAAAAGGAGAAATAAAAACAAAGAATATTATGTCGGCTTAGGAGGGGATACAATTCAATTTTGGGTTATTAATTGCAACCCACATGTGATGTAATATGCAATTACTAGATAACTCTTTATCATTTTCAACAATTATGCTCTATTTTATTCAACAAGTATCAAGTCTTATGTATCAATTTTAATTTCATTTTTTATACTTAATATTGCAAATCTCAGTCATAAGATTAAAGATCTAAACTCCAAAATGCATCAAATTTTATTATTTACATGAGTAAGTTATACATAATTATCTTGTGTGATAATTTGGCTCATTGAAAAATACTATCAAGTAGTTAATATGTTTTGTATATATATATTTTATAATTCATAATTGGAATTGATATCAATCTAACTTATCGTACATGATCAAAATATCTTCATGTTGGGTCTGTGCTGACACGTCCCATGCTTCTCTAGTCAATTTATAAACCCTTCTCACTTAAATTTATTCTTATACATATGTCCCAAACAATTAAAAAAAATTGATTTGACCCATTAACTACCAACTAAAATAATCTATAATATATTAAAAGTGTGAATACCCTTAGAAAAGTGATTTGAACTTTTGCCCTTCATTAAAAGACTCTTTTTTAGACAAAACTGTTTTTTCACTATTTTTTAAAATTTATTATTTAATTATTTTTATTATATTAACTAGACTTCCTAAAATATATGGTAAGAGAATTAATTAATATTTTTATTTCTGTTAGACTTCCAAAAATATATGGGACTCTTAAAATATATGGTAAGAGAATTAATTAATATTTTCCTTTCTAATGTTCAATTAGAAAAATTGAACATTTTTTCAAATTTTAAGTGTGATATACTTCGTGAAACCCCTAAGCTAATTGATTAATGGGTAATCAATTCTACTATTTATGACATAAAATACTAATGACATTCATGTTCACAAAAATGATTTATTATGTATTACATAAGTTCTAAGCCATAACTTTAAATGTTCAAAAACTAGACTTTCTAAAATATATGGTAGGAGCTAAAATATATGGTATGAGAATTAATTAATATTTTCCTTTCTACTATACTTCCTAAAATATATGGTAAGAGAATTAATTAATATGTCTTTCTACTGTTCAATTAGAAAAATACTTCTATAAATATTGAGATGTACATTAAACTAGAGAACAAATCGGTTTGCCTATTGGGAGAATATGATTGCCCGTATAACTTGATTCAATTACATGTCTAGATTGGTGGATGCTTGATTTTCTAACTCTCAACTTCTTCACTGTCTTTGTCAGCATAATAGAATTCAACATGTGTGTAGTATATATCTTCTTTGTTTTCATGCAAAATCATTCTTTAGGGCCAAAATTTTTGTTCAGGCAAGAATTAGTTGGATCAAAATCGAACTTTATTATCACTATTCTATATTATTTTTATAGTTTATAGGTCGTAGATGAATGTCAGTTAGCTTTGAAGAATTTCTTGTGTAAAGGTTAGGTTTAATTGTATTGTTTTGTTATATTTATTATCTTATTGTTTTATTTTAATTTACAAATGCTAGATGAATGTGGGTCGACTTTGAAATTTTTTTTTAGGTAAAGGTTAAGTTTAATTTTATTATCGTAATATTTCTATTAGTTTGTTATTTTGTGGTAGTTTACTGTTCGTAGATGAATCTCGATCGGCTTTGAGAAATTTTTATGTGTAAAATTTAAGTTTAATTGTATTATTTTGATAGCACTTTATTCGTATTATTTTATTACAGTTTACAACTGATAGATAAATGTTGATCGATTTTGAGAAATTTTTTTATGAAAATGTTAGGTTTAATTGTATTATTTCGATATCTTTATTATCGTATTATTTTGTTATTGTTTACAAGTGGTAGATGAGTGTCAGGCGACTTTGAAAAAAATTTTGTGTGTAAAGATTAGATTTAATTGTATTATTTGGATGTCTCTATCATCGTATTGTTTTGTTACAATTTACAGATGACAGATGAATGTCGATCGACTTTTAAAAATATTTTTGGCAAAGATTAGGTTTAATAAATAAATTCTCCATATTTACATACTCAAAAGATATTAAATTTAATTATTATATTCATCTTTATTATTTAAGCAAATATCTTATTTAATGTAATGTTTGAACTCATTAAAGTGAGGTACACGCGCGAGGCGCGTACACCTAAACTAGTATCTAAAATACCCAGTAGATCCTCGAATATTTTTCAAAACCTAGAGAAAACAAGCCAAATATGTACATTGACTAAAAAGTACATTTCGGACCTATTGGAAACATTACGACACTGGTTTGGGGTCACATCGATCGAAGGTTGACTATGATCAGACTTAACTTTATTAAAAGTCAGAAACCAACGACTTAAATCATTTTCAAATACCTCGAGAATTGGTACTGGTTGCCCCCATATGTCATAAATCACGTCTAAAAGCTACGAGTAGAGTTAAAAATAGGGTCAATTTATAAAACGACTTGGAGGGTCGTCACAAGTCCTTTTCAAGAAAACACTTTTTTTAAATTAAACAATCTTTGAGTCTTTTTATTTAAAAAACAAAGGTCAAATATCAGTCCAATATTGAAAAACTCTAAAGTTACATATATACATATTCGACTCCAAAGATTTCAAAATATGCAAAATACTTAGCTCCAATCTTGACAGTGATTATGCCAACTGATATAATTGTGTGGTGTCCTATAAGAAATACATACACATGCAACGAAACTGTAAATTATATACATCCTTTCTTTGGGAGATCAAGATAATATTTATGTAAAAGAAAGAATAGTCTTGACAGTAATTATGCCAACTGATGACAATTGTGAGGTGCCCTATAAGAAATACATACACATGCAACATAACTGTAAATTATGTACAACTTTTCTTTGGAGATCAAGATAATATTTATGTAAAAGAAAAATATAGTGTAAAAAAAATAACCCCTACTAAGTGCTAATCCAAAAGCCAATCTTCAAAATATATTTCATGATCAACATTCTTTTTATAAATGCTCCCTTGAGAATTACTACTGTACAATATATAACTTCAAAAATATATCACGTTATGTTCATGATACATGCATATTCTTATTTCCTGGTCAGTAAAAATAATTGATGATAAATAAATTAATCTACTTTAAATAATTAATAGTTTGTCATACATGCAAACAGAGCGAGAGAGAGAGAGTAAAAAAAAAAGCTTTTAGCAGAAGGAACTGCAAGACTGAAGATAACAAATGAAGTTTTGCAAACTCAACGATTTGGAACACTTTTGGGACTTGATACTAAGGTGATCCCTTTAAATAACAAAAAAAAAGAAAAACTTATACTCCCTCCGTTTCATATTAGTTGACCCTATTGACTTTGCACACCCATTAATAAAATATTAATTAGGGGGATTATTTTAATAAATTAGTCTTATTAATTATGTTTCGAAAATATAAATTTGAGTAAATACATTTTTTTTAGTCATTTAATGTTAAGGGTAGTATTGGAAGAACATAATAAAATTCTTTTGATTTCATCAAAGGAACAACTAAATTGAAACAAATATTTTTAGAAAGAGGGTCAACTAAAACAAAACGGAGGGAGTAAGTTATTAATCCCAAACGTTGAAGAGGGAAAGCGTTTTGCTTTTGTTAATACATTTAATGCAGTTAATTACATTAATTATAGGGGGAAACAAAGACTACGGAAGAAGATAAAAAAGCATGGACATTAATTTGTACTAATTATTCAATGTGATTGAAAATCATAATTATTGTAGGCACACGAATAGTAATACGTGGGTTGGTTTCTACATTTATATTTATATGATGAGACTTTTAGTATCTCTCTTTGTTAATAGATTACTAGATAGGTATGCTCGTGCGTTGCACGGGCCCAACGCGTATAGTAGAATAAAATGAAGATATAACAGCAAGGGACTATTTCGTTTGATTGAGATCAGTTGGTGGAAATGCTTCCAAATGTATGTTTTATACAATCATGGGAATAACATACTACTGGATGCTTACTTTTACATATGATAGTGATTGTTGTCTATTTATATTGCTAGAGATAATATTTATAAATTCTACAATAGTGGATGCAGTTGTTGCTGTGATCAATATCTCGAGCATTCACGATGAAACACCTGTTAATTTAGATTAAAAGATTAAATTAGTTAAGAAGTTCAAAATGTGTTGATAAGACAAATCTTTATTCAATGAAGACAAACACAATAGCTATTAGAATAAAAGTTCCAATAGCCTAAGCTATTATGGTATCAGAATGAATATCCATTTGTAAAATTGTAAGAATTACATTGTAGGTAGCATTCGTAACACTGTATGTATCTCTTTGTTTCAAAAATATTGGATAAACATTTACATAACAATATCTTCCACCAAGGGGTCATAGACATTATTTGTATCAATTGCCTAAAATAGATTGCAAGGGTGCCTTGCATATATGGCAAACTGAAACTCTGGCTAGACTCATAAATTAGGTATAGTAAAGGATGCCATGAAAAATATAAGGATTAGAGAAGCATGTGATCCAAATGGTATGGGCACTGTTGTCTGAACTGTAACCCAAGAAAGAGCTTAAGATCAGACATAATACAAGCAATCAATACAGTATCTTATGTAAATTTCATTGATTTCGTATCTTGTTTTGAGGTTCTGCAGTAGTCTAAGCTTATGCAAATAGGATAATTTGGTCATGTCATCCACACCCGCAGCCTGAGCTTCCACATCTTTTGGATAAATTGGTGACAATTACCTAACAACCTGAAGCATGAGAGAAACGTCATATATCAATCCATAAAACAGGATAGTCTGCATTTTTATCAAATCCGAGATGCAGATACATTATTTGTAGTCTCATCTTCTTATAAATAAGGAATTCAGAAAATCATTTCCAGATACAAATTGCAACATATTTTGCTTCTTGTCAAACAATGCTTCGCTAAGGGTACATTGAGATAAGGTTATAATACTGAACTGTTAGACCTATAAGAATACAAACAATGATAATTGCATAATGTTTTCAATGCAGCAGCATGCAAATGGGCTTGAAATGACTGGAGTAAATGTAAGTTTCACCAGAGGTCTATAACATAAAGAAGTTCTTAATGATATCAAGAAACGAAAGAAGTAATTAACAATTAAAATGCAGAACAAAGTACCTTCTTTCCATCAGTCCTCTCAATATCTGCTTTCCCGTTTGTTATTTTCTCTACTACTCCATCAATCGAAGCTACATCAGGGTCCTCAACCCATACATGAGACCCTACTATTATATTAACTGCAGTGCCCTGGAAGCACGAAAAATAAAAAATTAAGAAGAGCAGGTATGAACAAAATTTATCACATTTAAAAGCTTATCTCACAAATGATCACACAATCTCTTATATCATGCAATGTAATTCAACAAATGCTCTAACACCAAAAGGAGTCAAACTCACAAGTAAATCAAACAAAGAGATGTAACTGTGTAGACACAAATCTATCAATAATACCATTTAAACTATAATCAAATAGTTAAAAATTAAATGGTTTGAGGCATATGGGGAAGACAATTCAAGGCGTAACAAAAAATTGGCATGCTAAAGAACGAAAATAGAAGCAAAGGAGTTGGGCTTTTCCAGCCAAGAAATGGTACTCCCATTTACAATCTCTAGGCACCAAAATAAAACTTCCAGACCTCAAAGAAAATAGAGATTATATCTATGATGCAAACATTGTATGCAAAATCCAAGAAAGAGAGATAACGACTGAAAAAGGATAAAGAAGACCGACAGTAAGTCAGGTAACTTTTAGGATGACTAACATAGGATTTTGTCTATTAATTCCTTAAAATAAAAAATTTACACCAATAGCCTTTCGTTTATACTAAGAAAGCAATCAACCAAGGTTAGGTTGGATCTATTTGGGGTAGTATCCTTTGGCTATTAGCAATAATATGTTAAACTTTGACATATTTATATTACCATTTTTTTAAAAAAAATGTTAAACTCTGACTGTTGGAAAACTTCCCCTTGCGTATGATATATTATATATTACACAACAACATATAATAAGCTCCATTTAGAATCAAGAAGGTATATCAATCAAGTTTGCCAAAAAGCATGCAGTCCCTAGGAAAAAACACCATAACCATTAACTAAAATACAGATACCCGAATCCCCTAAAGAAAAAGTTGAGTCATATGATAGCCCCTAACAAATTAACTCACCTCCATGATGAAAACCCAATGACACCAAAATCATGGAACATAAAAGTATTAGGAAGGAACTGGTGATGACCATTATGAACAAGAAAATCCATAACCATATCCAAGAAATTCAAGCAGTTATTAAATTGGTAAAAGCACATGAAGCAAATAACAACATTTTGGGCATCAATTAACCTAAATGAGTTATACTTAAAGTGGTTAGCATCAAGTACTACAACCTGACATCTTCAATCTAAACCATCTGATACCTCTATACCTTATATTTTTCATATTTCAAGCATATTAAGATAGTATCTAAGAAGAATAATTATATTCGGGTTGAGCAATTAACCTATTGCAACTTTTATTCAAACATGGAATGCTCAATATAATAGTGTCCTCAAGTTTCTAGTAAATACTTACATCTGTTTTTAATTTAAAGTAAGAAAGGATGATCACAAAATTCATTTGTTAATTATAAAGATTCTTATCTGCAGAAAGTATAGAGTCAATACGTGAAAATACCTCCAAGAATATGTAAAAATATACATAAAATATATAGATTCAGTTTTAGACATGTTTCCAGTACCTCTGATATTAGAGATTATGGTTGTTGACGTTAAAATGATCCAAATATACAAATATAAGTGACTCTTCTCTAGCTTAGGCATTGAAATCCAAAAATTCAAATAGTTCACCAGATGTTAAGTTCTACTGCCTATCATGAAAACACAAATCATGTGCAGGTTAGACCTCGGGTGTCTTGAAAACACGAAAACTATAAACACATAAAATCATATCCACATTGGAGTGCAGAATGTCACCAGAATGTATATCCTTCTCCAGAACTTGTGGGGTAACAAAAAAACTCGTCTCTCTTTCCATAAATTGGCTCTTCTCAGAGAGTTTGACCTGTCAGATCAATTGTGCACTCCTGCAATTAGTTAAAACATGTGTCTCAAAATGTAAATAGCAGTATATTTGCTCTTTTAGGACATTGGATTAGGAAACAACTTTAAAATAATATAAAGCAAAACATAACTCTACCTAAAAAAAAACATAACTCCTTGCTTACTTGTGGAATATCTACAAACTTACGTAATGTTTCCACCTGCTGTAGAACAAGTGGGCGTAAAGGAGCGGCAAAAATAATTTTTTCTGCCAATGGCACACCATCCATAACAGTTAATCCACAGGATTTAAAATATCATCTAAACAAGGGTGTGTGTGTATAAACAGGACTGCCATCAGTAACTGAAAGGCTCATCAGGATTCAGCCATCTTAAGAACTCACATTTTCTTTGTTCACAAACTCGATAAATGCATAAAATGAAGTATCTGGCCTAATATGGTAGTTGCATAATACTTCATAGTTATTAGCATAAAATGTGCACTAATACACAAGAACTCAGAACAATACCTTGAAAAGTCGAAGCCAAATGATCATTCCCAAATGGAAAGAGCTTGATAAGTGAAGTTTTTGAATAAAAATATTTGAGGTTTACTGGTTCTATCATGAATTTAAACTTGCTCTTCTGTAGCATGTAGCAGTGGATGTTTGGTATCTTTGGGGATTTTTGCATGTGGAGTTCTTAATACGTATTTCAAGAAAATCCTTTTTTTCTTTATTATACAGGGTGAATGATAGTTGATATTTTAAAAGATGTCATCAAAGTAAAGAGGATAAAGGAAGGAGAAAGCATGGAGTCCCAAATTTATAAAATTGATCCAGTCACATTTGTGCAACTTCATTTATAATCTGAATGAATGAGATAGTGTTAGATTAGAAGGACAACAAGTCCGTCCTTGAACCAGCATGGAACCATATTTCTCACGAGATGGGATCCTGCTTCTCCAGGATCTATTTTGATCTACCGACTACTGAATAAGAGGTTCCCACTTCTCTTCTCATTGTGGGAGGAAAATGAATCGACATCTCAATGCGATACAACCTTCTGAGTTTCTTTTTTTTAGGGGAGGGGGATAATGTCGAGTCTATCCAAACTGTAAAATAAAGATAAGAGGAGAGCAAGCCACAATGACACTATTGACTAACCATTGCACAATTAAACCATTATTTAAACTTCCTAGTCCATTCAATATTTTACTCTTAACATACGTAGAGGTTAAATTTCCAGAAATAATGAGGGTAACTTTCAACTTTGTAGTTTTACATTCATGGGGATTAATTTCATAAGATGAATTCCTAATTCATAAGAGTAATGCTCTATCATACTTAGGTCTATCCTACAAAATGTTGACTCACTACTAAACTTTTTCACATTGTCCTTACGCGTATTTGCATGCGAACTCAAAATTTTGGTCACCTTTAAGACTGTTAGTAGTGTCGATTTCCTCTGACACGCATAAAGTTTGTGGTTGATTTGATGTCAGATGGTTCTCGATGGTGAGCATAAATGTTTATTTTGTGGAGAAATTTTAACTTTTTGAGAGTCGTCACTTAATTTTGAAAAGGAATTAAGAAACCTTTAGAGAGTTACTTAAAACGATTTAAAACAGGAAAACCGTTTTAAGTTAGAGATTCCGAATAAGTGGTTCCTATTAACGTTATAGGAAGGTGTTAGGCACCTAAAACGTCCGCTAACTTGCAGTTATCCGGACTGTTTGAAAATCGACTTTGGATTAACTTCGAAAAGATTAATTTTGTCGAAAAGTGATTGATTTTTTGGATAGAAAGAAATTTTGGAAATATTTTGGTGTTTATACAAAACTAGTTTTTTAGCAACTTGAGTAAGGATTTTACTAGGTTCGCAAAACACACGTAAAACAAGTAAGCAAAAAGGAAAAGGGGAAAGGGGAGAAGTAGTGATTTAGTCTTTCAAGCCCAAACCGTCGATCCTGTTCTAACCTAGTTGGGTTTTCGACCCATTTTCACCTGTCCTAATTCTATATTTTTGAGCTTTTAGCTCGGGTTTTCACTTCACCTGTATTAAATACAACTTTGGCTTCGAGGCCCAAAATACATGAAAACAGAATGAATAGATAATAACAAAGATGACAATGAATGAATAAATGAAAGTAAAACTCTCGCGTCTCTTTGTCGCTTCAAAGAAGGGACTTTAACCCGTTCTTCTTTTCGACTCTTTATATCCGTACGTCATGCAATTAATTTTAGTCATTCTTTGGGGTTCAACTCAGAGGAGAGGCCTCCTTGGCCCGTTCATGAAATGCAAAGAGAGAAGGAGTCTGTTTAGACTCTTAGACTCCGAAGCGGGTGCATGCAAAGGAAAGAGAAAAAGAACAAGGAAGGAGTTAATAAGTATTCCGAATTAGGGATTAACATGCTAAAGAAATTAATGACACAATGAAAAATTCAAGCAATACAACAAGTGATATGCCTAATAATACCATGAACAAGATACTCCAAATAACACACTAAAAGACATAACCTTGTAGATTCGGATTAACCTTATAACATAAATCCGCTTCTTTAAGTAACACCTAAATACCAAATACTAAAAAAGAAAGAAGGTATGGGCCCCATTACTATGCATTAGGCAGTGATTATAACCCCGAATGCATGTCTCACCTATTGCGGGAACATAATGAGAACAACGGGAAAGAACTTTCAGCAGTAGCTAAAGAATAACTATAGCATGTTCTCCTAGAAAACTACACCCAAGATATGGATTCAAATAATATTGTGAAGAAGTAATTTATCAAGGTCATTTCCCTTACAGAAGCATTAAAGTAAAAGAAATTTCATTTGCGCCAATATACGTTACGATTTATGATTCAAAATGAATGACATCATTTACATAATGATAAGCTGCACATTATAAACTTAGCAGGATGAACATGTTATCTATCAGATATCTTAAAAGAAATTGGAGAAACATCCACAAAAACGAGTCAGACAGGTAGATTTAATCTCAATTCTAACCCCTTTGAGTCTTTTTAAGACTGAAAAGGTGAATTGGTGAGAGCTTCCAAAAATTATAGTACCGATGTTTTAACGAATTCATGAAAGGATTCAAATCGTGCGAAGATGGATCAGAAAGATTTTAATCTTGATTCCAACCCCTTTCGGGTCTCTTTCGAAGCCAAAAAGATGAACCAGTGAAAACTTTCAGGAACAAGAACACTAATATTTGAACCAATCCACAAAAAAAGTTTAAATCAAGAGAAAATAAATAAATAAAAATGATTCTTAGTCTTGATTCCAACCCCTTTCAAGTCTCTTTCGAAGACAAAAGGATGAATCAGTGGAAATTCCTGAGAATAAGAATAACACCACTTGGACCATGTCACAAAAAGGAGTAAAGATTCAAATTGACCAACCTCGAGCAAAGATGGATCAAAACAAACAAGATTTTTGCACTGGTAAAGAAAGTTCTAAATACAACAACATCCCCCACTCTTACACTCATAAAGAAATATGAAGCCATACCCTCAAATGAACAAAAGAGGCTCAAACAGTTGATCAACGCAGTACTGTAACGTTATTAGAACATCATCAATTCTATGGCCTTTTAAGGCCTTTACAGAAATCAACAACATACAACGCAATAATCGAAACCAAAACTCTATTGCTACGACCATTAAAATACGACAACAAAGAAAGAATCGTGCACTGACCGGTTTTTGGGCAGCAAAATGGGACGACAAGTTGATGATAGGATTCCGACCACCAAAAAACATTGTCGTCAACTCAGAGTCTCTTTCTTAGTCGATGAATTCTCTAAAAATCAACAGAATTTCTACTGAAAGATTGAACTTCTTAGGACTTTTCTTTCTTTTTCTTTCTTCCTCCTCTCTTTTTCTTGTCTTTCCTCTCAAATTTACCAACCCAAATTTTTCGACGCCCGAATTTTCAATCCAAAAGAGAAGAAAAGATAAAAATTCCCCCCTAAAACAGTGACCCAAGAGGTCCTTATATAGAAGACGAATTGGGGGTAAATCAGGGATTTTCAAAATAGGATATTTTGAGATTTGAAATTCAAATCCTCTTATGGCCTAGGGTTTCATTAACAAGGGTACCCATTTGGATTATCTTCAACAGATTTTGGAAGAAAACCAATAGAAAATGGGGTAAATAGAACCATCTCTCTCAAACCAATTAAAATCGTCCCAATATGTACCAACCTTGTACCGTTATCCCGAGATTCACGGATTTGAACGTTGGAAGAGCCAACTAAGCAATATTCTAGAAGCTTCTCATCCTTTCTTCGCATAAAATCCGTGTGGGATTCGCGTGATGCACGCAAGCATCGGATTGAGGTCGGGTTGAAGCTGGTTGGGCTTGAAATCGGGTCAGAGATATTGTTCGCATGGTGAAGGGTTTGGATCGGGTATTTGGGTGGCTGAGATCGTCGTTGTTGGGTGAAAACATTGATGTTGAAAGCTATCAATGTGGAAATTATTGGTGTTATCGATGTTTTTGGTTGTTGAATTGTTGATGATGTTGTGCGTATGGTTGGTGTTGATTGAAAGTTGTTGTTTTCTGCTATTGAAGAAGAAAGGGGAAAATGGGCCAGGTCAGAAACTGGGTTGACGTTGGAGTAGGCCTGGGTAGTTATTAATTTGTTGTTGGGCTGGTGAATGGGTAAAAGGGAGTGGGACAGATGGGAATTGTTAAGAATTTGGGGGTTATTTAAAATATAACCCCCAATTAAGAATTTAGGATTTGGCCAAAATTAATTAGTATTTTGATCCAATTAAAAATTAGATTGGTTCATTGCATTGCAAATATGATCAATTAATTTCAATTAGGATCAAATTTAATAATTTGACTAAATTGAATCAAAATTCGATACGAATTAATACCTTGTTTAATCCCGAACTTTTTCATTTAATAAAAATCAAATACATATTTTTCCAAATAAATTACTTTCAAGAACAAATTATATTTGAATAAAGATTTGCCCTTTTGAAATAATTCTCAAGTTCAATTCAAATAAAAAGTCCAATTTTGATAAGAATATTCATTTAGGTAAAAAATTTATGCGATCTCACATATGTGAATACGAAATCAACCCAAATAAATATTTTAGAGCGTATTTATCCGGATGAAATAAATATTTTTATTTTTATTAAAAATTAAAGAAATCCCAGGATTAAATTTAGTTGCGGAGGGCAAAAATTAGGTGTCAACAAATGCCCTCTCCCTTTGGGTAGGGTGGATGCAAGTAACCCTGGGCAAAGGGAGGTTGACGTTCCTAATTTTTGTCCGACCACCAATTTGAATCCGAAAGAGGTTAATCTTTGCACCAGTTTCATGGAGTTATGGCTGGACCTCGGTATCAGGTTTCCTACATATCTCAGGTTTCATGAGAATTCAGGCCATTTGTAGTTCATAAAGCTTGATTTCAAGCATGATTTTCAAGAAAATTCACCAATTATCACGGTTTTAGAGTTTTTAGTTAAACCGAGAAGCTGGGGAATAAAGGGATTGGAGGAGGTTGGAATGCAGTCGAGTTTTCTATATATATCCCAGCCTACATATCCCCAAGATTTTAGGGAATCAGACTACTTGTAGTTTGACTCGATCGGTAGAAAAGATAGTCTTTTATTTTAGACGATCTTTGGCTCAGGATGAGTGACAAGTTGATCGAGTTTCGGAAAAGAGGTTTGTAACCTCTTAACCATGAATGTGAAGTTCTTCACATCCATAGGTAAGAATTTACCTAGGCATAATTTCCAAAACTCTAGGAGTCCTATCACTCGAATTTGGAAGAAAGAGAAAGTTACCCTCGGCATGAGTTAAGAAATATCCCGGAGTTGAAGCCGAGACTTAAAACATCCCAAAATACCCACATGCCTTCTAACAGGAGTGTGGTTGGATAGTGGTGGCGATCATCCTTTAGCTCGCGTCCAAAGAGTTTGACGTCCCTCTCTAGACTATGTCCCATTTTGCTGCTAAGAAAGAGTTCCACGTTATGCTGCGTCCTTTTTGGAGTCGTCCGCACCTGTGGGTTTGATTTGAGATTTTCATCCACTCGGATGCTCTCGACAATATCTCAAACAAAATTGTTAGTGCTAACATAATTCACGAAAGAAATAGGTAGTCTTTTACAATATCTCCACGTACGTTGTGGCCTGAAAAACGGAGTCATCTCTTCATGTATCTGTTTGGAATGAAATAACTAGCAACAACAAACATAACAACCCTCTTTGTTGTTGTATAATTATGACATTTGTTGATTGAATATGTCTTCAAAGTGGGGTGGCCCTTTTGGACACCGATGATATTTTATGAAGAACGGTCCCTACAACCGTGTAATCTTGTGCTTGTGTGGAAACCCTTTTGGTTACCTATATCACTTGTTGTATGTGATAACCTCCCTGGTTATAGACGATGATCGATTTATAAATTTCTCTTAAATTGTCAATCTTTGGATAATCTTGCGCATTATTTGATGTTGGATACGAGGCGACTTATAGATATCCTTTGAATTGCTAGCTTTTAGGTAATCCTGCACATTATCCGACCTTGGATAAGAGATGGCTTACAGATATCCCTCCAATCGCTAGCTTTCAGGTGTTCCTGCACATCATCCGACCTTGGATACAATATTACTTATAGATAATCCCTCAAATTTCTAGTCTTTGGGTAATCCTGCACATAATCGATCTTGGATATGACGTGGCTTATAGAGAACCCTTGGATGTATCAACTTGATAATCTTGCATATTCTTCGGTAAGGATTTAGTTGCGACTTATGGACAACCTTTGAACTATCAATTTTTGGGCGATCTTGCACACTATCCGGTTAGGATGTTGTTGTGGCTTACGGATGACCTACAGGCTATAAAATCACAGGTGATCTTGCACACTGTCCTATTTCAAATAATATGACTTATAGATGGCCCTCAAATTGTCAATCTCTAGGAAAACTTATACATCATTCATCCTTAGATAGGGACTTAAAGGCGTCCCTTCAAATCGTGTGTTCTCGATGCATTCAGATGATGATTCATAAAATGATGAGATATCCTCAATGCCAGTGTTTATGTATTGCATGTCAACAGATATAAAATGATGATGATATCCTCAACACCAGCGTTGTGTCTTGCGTCTCAACAGATATATTGAATGCTGATGATATCTTCGACTCCAGCATTGTGTCTAGCGCGTCAACAACTATTGAATGATGATAATATCCTCGACGCCAGCATTGTGTCTTGTGTGTCAACAGATGTATGAATAGCCTTCTTGGGCGATGGTATGAGATGGCCCTTTTGGCAATGATATGTAATGGCCCTTGCGGCAATGATATGTAATGGCCCTTGCGGCAATGATATGCAATGACCCTTGCGGCAATGATATGCAATGGCCCTTGTGGCAATGATATGCAATGGACCTTGTGACAATGATATGCAATGGCCCTTGTGGCAATGATATACAATGGCCCTTTCGGCAATGATATGCAATGGCCCTTGCGGTAATGATATGCAATGGCCCTTGAGACAATGATATGCAATGGCCCTTTTGGAAAATTTTAAAGTAATTTTACCTGACTTCATTTGCCAGCGCCTTGCTTTCTACATGTACCTGTACTCAAGGTAGACGATTAGTAAACACAAAGTCTCTTTTACTAGCGACTATTTTTAGGAAACTTCTAAATACAATGTTTGTGAAGAAGACAAGGCGCTTTTGTTTGTCACCCATGATCTCAAGAAATGAGATGGACACACCAGAAGGTCCTCAATAAATGGGTATTAAACCTATTTTAGGGCTACCCTAAAATACCGTTCTTGGGAATTAATGCTCTGTTGTGGCTCCCAATTTGCTCGGGGATTTTTGAAAGAGACCCTCACTTTCATGTATTGATCCCTGCATCCATAGAAAGAAGATTAGTTTGAATAAAATTACTCCGTGTTGACCTTCTTCGATCCTTGATTTGCTGCTTGGCATCTCTTGGGTATTCCGTCATGTCTGGACTTCCATCCTGACACTCCATCCCAAGTGATGTATAGGCAAGTACTAAATAAGTGAGTTCTAAGATTTTTTGAAAATAGTCTTAATTTTTAAAAAATAATTTCGAAAGCTTCTGTAAAACTTTAGAAAATCTCTGTCAGTCATGTCATGTACTAGCTCAACGAACGTCTTCCTCGTGGTTTTGACTATATCCGACAGAGGATTTCCAAAACTCATCATCATTGTTGGAGGGTTCTTCAAATAGTTCTGTCATATCCAGAAATTGAGTCTACCCAGACTTTGTCACAATTGGAGGCTTCAAGAGCTTGGCTTAAACCACTGGTGCTGGGGAATTTAAAATATATTCCAGTAGTTAGTGGAAATTTTGAGGCCTCCCTCAAAATTTCTGCCCCATTTTAGAGTAGTATGAGATGATATCATCTCGAGTGGATCTGAAGTCTTTGCTGATCTTCAACCTCTTTGTTGGATGTTGATCTTCTCTTGTGAATTTTTGAGATTCCTTCTTGAAAATTCTGCCCCATTTTCCATTTCCTGGGGTTATATGACCGAGCCGTTGGGGCGCCTACGTATCCTGTTAAAGCAGGAATCAGGTCAAACATAGTTCAAAACTACACTAGGGATATACAAATGAAATTAATGGGTTGACCGAAGCCGAAATAGGCCGCCTACGTATCCCTTTTATTGGGAATTCAGGTCATCACGTAGTTCATACATAAAGGGAAAGGATAAATTATCCTAAGGGGTTGACCGAAGCCAACATAGGCCGCCTATGTATCCCTTTCTTGGGAATTCAGGTCAAATGTAGTTCGCACATAAAGGGAAAGGATTCTAGGCAGTTACATACTAGAAAACAACGAACGCGATTACAAGTAAATTAACTAAAGAAACACGAAAAATAGAACGCCCTTTAAACATAATATCTCTTTACCGCATCAGAATTGATTGGTTTAGTCCACTCTGTTCCATCCATCTCAGACAAAATCAGAGCTTCTCCAGATAGTATCTTGCGAACTATGTATAGCCCTTGCCAGTTTGGAGCGAACTTGCCCTTGTACTACTCTTGGTGAGGGAATATTAGTTTGAGAACCAGTTTTCCCACTTCAAATGTCCGAGCTCTCACCTTCTTGTTAAAGGCACAAACCATCCTGTGTTGATACAACTGACCATGGTATACGACGACCATTCTCTTTTCATCAATCAACATGAGTTGTTCATAGCGAGCACGAACCCATCCTTCGTTACTTAGTCCGACATCTTGGATAATCCTTAGGGAAGGTATTTCAACCTCAGTAGGTATCACCGCTTCATTTCCATAAACCAATAGATATGGAGTTGTCCCGGTGGAGGTTTGAACCATCGTACGATACCCTAGCAAGGCATAAGGTAACATCTCATGCCATGATCTATCATTTTCGGCCATCTTTCTCAAGATCTTCTTAATATTCTTGTTGGCAGCTTCCACGGCTCCATTCATTTGAGGACGATATGCAGTCGAGTTGCAATGCACAATCTTAAATTGATCGCAAATTTCATTCATCAAGTGACTATTCAGGTTTGCCCCATTATCAGTAATGATCGATTCCGGCACTCCGAATCGGCAAATTAAGTTATTCCTGACGAAATTTGCAACCCTTTTTTTAGTGACGACTCTGTATGAAGCAGCTTCGACCCACTTAGTAAAGTAGTCAATGGAAACCAAAATAAATCTATGCCCATTCGATGCTGGCGGCTCTATTGGTCCGATAACATCCATACCCCAAGCTACGAAAGGCCAAGGTGAATTCATTGCATGAATCTCATGTGGAGGCATTCGAATCAAATCTCCGTGTATCTGACATTTTGGACATTTCTGCACATAACTGCTACAATCATTCTCCATAGTCATCCAAAAGTAACCGGTTCTCAAGATATTTCTAACAAGGACAAACCCATTTATGTGGGGCCCACAAACTCCAGCGTGTACCTCTTTTATCAATTTATTAGCTTCGGCAGCATCGACGCATCTTAGGAATCCCAAATCAGGAGTCCTCCTAAAAAGAAATTCCCCACTTGGAAAGTAGTTCTTTGCCAAACGCCAGATTGTCTTCTTTTGGTTGTTACTGGCCTCTTCAGGATATATTCTAGATTCCAAATACCTCTTAATGTCATAGTACCAAGGCTTTCCATCAGGCTCCTCTTCTACGGGCGCATAATGCGCGGGTTGCTCCTTCAATCTTATTTCCAAAGGATCAATGTAACTCTGATTTGGGTGCTGAATCATGGAAGATATAGTAGCCAGAGCATCAACAAACTCATTTTGTATCCGTGGGATATGTCTGAAAATAACTTCTTTGAATCTCTTGCATAATTCTTGCACTAGCTCCACATAAGGAGTAATCTTGGGATTTTTTACCACCTATTCTCCCCGTACCTGGTGAATCAGCAAATCTGAATCCCCGATCACTAACAATTCACGAACACCCATATCAAGTGCCAATCTGAGACCCAAGATGCAATCCTCATAGTCAGCCATGTTATTGGGACATGGGAAACGCAACTTAGCAGTTACCGGATAATGTTGGTCCATTTCTGACACCAAAATTGCTTCGATTCCTGAACCTTTGAAGTTGACCGCCCCATCAAAGAATAGCCTCCATCCAGGGTAAATCTCTGTAATGTCTTCCCCCACGAAAAAAGTTTCCTCATATGGGAAGTAAGTTCATAGTATCTCATATTCCTCATCAACCGAATTCTCTGCCAAATGATCTGCTAAGGCTTGCCCCTTGATTGCCTTTTGGGTTACATACACGATGTCAAACTCACTCAACAACATTTGCCACTTGGCTAGCTTTCCTGTGGGCATGGCCTTCTGGAATATATACTTCAATGGATCCATCCTCGAGATGAGGTATGTCGTGTACGAAGACAAATAATGCCTCAACTTTTGTCCGGCCCAAGTCAAAGCGCAACATGTCCTTTTTATAAGAGTATAACGGGCTTCATATGGCGTAAACTTTTTACTCAAGTCGTAAATGGCTTTCTCTTTCCTACCGGTCTCATCATGTTGCCCGAGGACACATCCAAAAGCATTTTCTGAGACTGACAGGTAAAGCAATAATGGAATTTTTTCTCTTGGTGGAACAAAAACCGGTGGTGCAGACAGGTATTCCTTGATGCAGTCAAAAGCTCTCTGACATTCGTCTATCCACTCATTCAATGCATTTTTCTTCAACATCTTGAGAATTGGCTCACATATGACTGTAGATTGAGCGATGAATCTACTTATGTAATTCAAACAACCCATGAAACTCATAACTTCCTTCTTGGTCCTCGGCGGTGGCAAGTCCTGAATTGTCTTGATTTTGGATGGGTCTAGCTCGATGCCTCTTCTGCTGACTATGAACCCCAACAACTTCCCTGACGGCACACCAAAAGCACACTTATCAGGATTTAACTTCAAAGTGTACTTTCTTAATTTGTTGAAGAATTTCTCCAGATGAGTCAGATGATCCGAACTCTCGCGGGATTTGATAATTACATCATCCACGTACACCTCAATCTCTTTATGGATCATATCATGGAAAATCATCATTATAGCCCTCATATATGTTGCACCCGCGTTCTTGAGACCAAACGACATTACCTATAATGATAAACACCCCAGGGCATAATAAAAGCCATTTTTTCTGCATCTTCCTCATCTATCAATAGCTGATGATACCCGATGAAATAATCAACAAATGACTGTATTTCATGCTTTGCACAGTTATCGATGAGGATGTGGATGTTGGGCAACGGAAAATTATCTTTAGGACTGGCTCTATTCAAGTCTTTATAGTCAACATAAATTCAAATCTTGTCGTCCCTCTTTGGCATAGGGACGATGTTAGCCAACCATGTCGATATTTTGTGACCTCCACAACCATAGACTGAATTTGTTTTGTCACTTCTTCCTTGATCTTTAGACTTAAATCTGGCTTGAATTTCCGTATTTTTTGCTTGATTGGATCAAACTTCGGATTTATCGGTAACTTATGTGACACAATACTGGTGCTCAATCCCGGCATGTCATCATAGGACCAAGCAAATACTTCAATATATTCCTTCAACAGGTGAATGAGCTCTCTTTTTTGTGCTTCCGTCAGGTGGACACTGATGCTTGTTTCTTTGATTTCATCATGATCTCCGAGGTTGACTGTTTCAGTTTCCTCCAGGTTGGGTTTTTCCCGATTCTCAAACTCCTCCATATCTTCAACTAATTGTCCCTTATCATCGTCCTTCCAATCATCATCGTTCCCTTCATTTTGTTTGTTTAAACTTTGACATGACATGATATTAGAAGATTTTAAGTTTCTGTTACTGTAAGGGACAAACAAACCAAGTTAGATGATAACAAGATAATAACAAAATATACGACTAGGAGTGTTTTAGAAATAATAGAATTTTCTAAATAAATGAAGGCCTTTTCACTGAATTTTGAGAGATAATTACAAAACCATGGCTCATGACTTGCGCAAATACAAGTCCATGCCTTTTTTAAAGCAGTAAAATACGAAAATAAAGTTTTGAGATATAAAAGGTGGATCGCGGGGCCTCTGTCGGATCATCACCGATTTTAAAAACTATTAGTAATTGCCCTTTCATCTCCACGACGGGCGATGGGTTATGAGTAGAGTGAAGGTCCAGTTTTGTAAGGCCTCCCCTGGCGTAATCTGCTTCACCCCGCTGGACTTTGGGAAATCTTCTGGTACAGCATTGCATCCCTCGAATAAATCTCCTATCTCATCCCCAAGACCATCATCATCTGACACCTCTCATACAGGAAATGACTTAAACAGGAGTGACAAGGGCCTAAACAGACTCTTCTCTGACTCATCCTCAACCCTATCCTTCTTGGTAGGCTGATATCCTAACCCATACTTAGAGCCATTCTCTGGGACCGCAATAGGCTTGATAATTCCTTGTAGATCCTTACCCAAACCTCGATCAGGTTCGAACCCATTTCTTAAAATCACCATCACAATTATTTTGTAGACAGAAGGCATTGGCACTTTGGACATTGAATCCCTGTCCACAGCATTTACAATTTCCACTGTATAGAAACTGCTACCTTTTCGAACATCTTCAATTACCGGCACATAACTATTGGGATGATCCGCTCGACTTCCTTTTCCTTGGATGACTACTTCATGATTCTCGCAAATGAACTTCAATAATTGATGAAGGGGTGACAAAACTGCCTTTGCACCATGTATCTATGGTATTCCCAAGAGCAAGTTGTATCTAGGATGGATATCCATAACATGAAACTTAGTTTTGAACTCAGCAGGTCCCATTTGGATGTACAAATCAATTTCTCCTATGGTATCTCTCTGCCCTCCATCGAATGCTCTCATATTTATATGGCTTTGATGAATTTTCCCCAGATCATAGCCCATTTTAACCAACGTAGAGAGGGGTGAAATATTCACACCAGATCCGTCGTCTATTAATACCTGATTAATCGCATAATCTCGATAAATGACGGTGACATGTAAGGCTTTGTTGTGCATCGCTTCTTCAAACGACAACTCTTCATCATTGAATGATATGCGATGATTCCCCACAATGTTTCCTATCATCGCAGCCAGGTTCTCAATACTCGTTCCTGCGGGAACATACGCTTCATCCAATACCTTCGATAAAGCTTGTCGGTGGTATTGCGAACTCATTAATAGTGCTAAAATGGAGATTTGGGCTGGTGTTTTCTCTAAATATTTCACAATTGAGTAATCATTTGGTTGCATACGCCTCCAAAATTCCTCATCCTTTCCTTCAGTGATTGGCCTTTTCTGTGAATCCTTTTTGTTCGTCAATTCCTCAGGGATATAGCATCATCCCAACCGCATCATCCCTTGGGAAGAAGCAGTCTATACAATGAATTCCTTTCTTGACGGGGGAGGGTGCACCTGACTTGGAGCCATCATTACTATAAATGGGGCTTTCTTATTGACACTTAAGGCAGCCACAACCCTCTCTATCTTTCCTACCTCTTCTGCCCTTTTGGGTTTTTTGGAGTTCACCTTAGTAATGATCTTGCCAGACGCCCATTCACCCTCGATTTCAATCATATTAACTGTAGGTCCCCCATGATTGGGCAATGGATTACTGTTAATATTTGATGTAGGTGCCTGGAGAGTGATGACCTTCTGATCGATTAAATCCTGGATCCTATGTTTCAGATAGATACAATCCTCAGTATTGTGCCCCACTTCTCCTGAATGATAGGCACAATGTTGACTTGCATTAAAAAATTGAGAGTTAGGATTGACAGGCCTTGGCTATATTGGTTGCAAATGACCAGCATTCTTTAATCTTTCAAATAATTGGGTACGACTTTCAGCTAGTGGGGTGAAATTTTGGGGAGGTTTCTTTTCGTGGTTTGGACGTGGGGGGTTATAATGGCTTTGATTTATAGGAGGAGGTACTTGGTGATAATTTGGAGGTGCTTGGGAATTTGTTCGGTTATTTGGAGAAGTGGATTGAAAATGAGACTGATAATTTGGATGTGGAACTGGGTATTGGGGAAAGATATTTGGCTATGGAACTTGGTATGAGGATTGGAGGTTTGGGAGTGGAGCTTGGTATTGGGGGTGGGCATAGAATACATGTTGAAGGCTTGGTGACGGCGGAGAAGAGAAAACATTCCTAGAGTTGATCTTCCTTTTTGTTTTTGCAACAGGGTTAGCAGAAATCATGCCTACATCTTCTTTTTTCTTCTTCGAAAACATGGAAGCCCCAGACGATGCCGGGGTCTTGGCAATTTTTCCTGTCCGAATGCCCTCTTCCAATGATTCTCCTATTTTTACCAAATCCGCAGAAGTTGCCCTGACAGCTGACACCATCCTGGTATAATATTCTCCTTCTTGCGCACGAGAGAACATGGATACCATTTTTTCCTCGGACATGGGGGGTTGCACTTTGGCAGTTTTTTTCCTCTAACGAAAAGCATAGTCTCAAAAACTCTCGTCATTCCTCTGTTTGATCCAATCTAGTGAATATCGATCAGGGACGATTTCAATGTTGAATGCGAACCTGTCAAGGAAACCCTTGGCCAATGCTTTCCAACCAGTCCATCTTTTCGGTTCCTGAGACATGAACCATTCTAAGGCTTCGCCGCTTAAACTTTGACTGAATAGGCGCATCAACAATGCCTCGTTTTTCCCTATCCCTACCAGTTGCTCACAGTACCTTCTCAGATGGGCCATTGGATTTCCGGTACCTTCAAACATTTCAAACGTATGGACTTTGTACCCATCTGGTAGGTCTACTCCAGGGTGAACACATAAATCGTCATACCCTAAACCATCGTGGTCCCTGGCTCCATAAGACTCTTTGATCCTCATGATCTCTTTCTTTATAGCTAGAAAATTTCTTTTATGCTCGGTCCTCCACTCCTTTTTCTTCTCCTCGTAATGGTCCATCTCGAGATTAGGAAGGGGTTCATAGATATCAGGGGATACGATGGCCTGAGGGGGATTTGGAAGGGAGGCTTGATTTTGTGGATGAAAGGAATTTGGTTGGTAAGTGGGGAGGACGTTTTGGAAATTGAGAAGGTTCTGCGGACTTTGCGAGTAGTTTGGCGGAATCTGAGAAGGATTTTGCGGATTTGGAAATGAATTTGGGGGATTCGAAGGTAGGTTTGACGTATTTTGTGTGTTTGAGAGTGAATCTTGCGGATTTGGGAATGCATTTTGTTGATTTGAAAATGTGTTTTGAGGAATTGGGAATGGATTTAGAGACGGGTTCTTTGGGGTCAGAGATGGATTTTGCGGATGGTAGGCGTCTGAGTTATTTTCACGACTGGTATTTTGGACAAATGAGGGAGCGGAGAAGGCTGATACGTTATTTGGCTGATCCCCAAGAGTAGGGGTGCTGAGGGGAGGAATTTGGAGTAGAATCCTGTGTCCTCCCGGAGCGGGAGCATTGATGGTGATGTCCAAGTTAGCCAAACCCCGAGTGCGATTTATTTCTTCCTGAAGCATTTCTAACTTTCTTGCAAGTTCCGCAATCATCTCATTCTGTTTCGTTATTACATTGTCCCTGATGGTCAATGTGTTTTCTTCATCATTTTCAGTCACTATTGAATGATGGTCAGAGGATGGGATTTTATGCGCTTTTGATCGGGTAAAGTAGGGATGTTCTGCCAGCTTATATCAACACAAAGTAGTTTCTATTATCTGTAAAGTAAAACAACTTAAAGGCAGATGTGTTAGTTTCCGTATGTGATAAGTAATGCAAAATATTTGACAAGAAATAATTACGTAGAGTTGTTTGAGTCATAGCCAAATTCATCCATAGGAGCATAGCGGATAAACTTGCCTTTGATCCAAAAAAACACACATAAGCACCTAAGACAATTATATTACACAAAATATTATAATAATGTGTATCCTAACTAGGGTGACCCTTTTTGAGCCAAGGGTTCAGGCCTAACGATTTTGAAGAAAATATATGCTTTCTTAAAGTCAATCCATTATCCCCCAACTTATATAGACACGAAAAGGGCATAAATGCCTACAAACGATAACAAAAGATGGATACAATCTTTAGGGAAAAAGGGAAATAACATGAAAAAAAATAAGCTCCCACGCAGGGGATAGAAAATACTAATTCCTGAGTGTTTCTTCTATCAGTCTTCGCCTTTTTAGCTTTGTCCATTTCTTATATTGGTGATATCCATTGACGTTCAAATTGTGCCTTAGATGCAACCTCCCAAATCGAACAATTTCTTGATTAACTTGCTTCAATTCTGCTCACGAAAGTAAGCAAATCAAGCTTTTTCCCGACCCTCAAAGGATAAAGGATTGAATTACACAGGCATACATTTTCTTTAACACATAAATATGGTTCGTCTATAATTGACTCGGGGTCAATAGATGCAGGGCAAGTTTTCTAATGGGCCCAAAACCCCGCTCGGGTATTGGGTCGTCCTAGGCTTATGCCTAAAATAGGGTTTTGGTTTCGTTCTATCCTAGGTGTCTGATGGCTGAAAATATGAACAGCCATCAGACGACTCACGCGCTAATAAGACGTTCGTATTTCCAACACATTATTGGAATTGAACAATAGGGGCCGAGACATCCACGAAATCCCAAAATAGTTTAAGTAATGCAGGAATATGCCATACGATGCGATAGTAAAACCTTACAGAATCGAAACATATAAACACATAAACAGTTAATCAAAAGACGAAATCAAATATTTGGTTAGAACCTAGTTAAAGTTCCCCAGCAGAGTCACTATTTCTGTTTTGCGGAGAAATTTTGACTTTTTGAGAGTCACTACTTAATTTTGAAAAGGAATTAAGAAACTTTAGAGAGTTACTTAAAACGATTTAAAACATGAAAATCATTTTAAGTTAGAGATTCTGAATAAGCGGTTCCTATTAACGTTTTAGGAAGGTGTTAGGCACCTAAAACGTCCGCTAACTTGCAGTTATCTGGACTGTTTAAAAATCGTCCTTTGATTAACCTCGAAAAGATTAATTTTGTCGAAAAGTGATTGATTTTTTGGAAAGAAAGAGATTTTGGAAATATTTTAGTATTTATACAAAACTAGTTTTTTAGCGACTTGACTAAGAATTTTACTACGTTCGCAAAACACACGTAAAACAAGTAAGCAAAAAGGAAAAGGGGAAAGGGGAGAAGTAGTGATTTAGGCTTTCAAGCCCAAACCATCAATCCTGTTCTAACTTAGTTGGGTTTTTGACCCATTCTCACCTGTCCTAATTCTATATTTTCAAGCCTTTAGCTCGGGTTTTCACTTCACCTGTGTTAAATACAACTTTGGCTTCGAGGCCCAAAATACATGAAAAAAGAATGAATAGATAATAACAAAGAAGACAATGAATGAATAAATAAAAGTAACACTCTAGCGTCTCTTTGCCGCTTCAAAGACGGAACTTTAACTCGTTCTTCTTTTCGACTCTATATATCCGTACGCCATGCAATTAATTTTAGTCATTCTTTGGGGTTCAACTCAGAGGAGAGGCCTCCTTGGCCCGTTCATGAAATGTAAAGAGAGAAGGAGTCCGTTTAGACTCCTAGACTCTGAAGCAGGTTCATGCAAAGGAAAGAGAAAAAGAACAAGGAGTTAATAAGTATTCCGAATTAGGGATTAACCTGCTAAAGAAATTAATGACACAATGAAAAATTCAAGCAATACAACAAGTGATATTTCTAATAATACCATGAACAAGATACTCCAAATAACACACTAAAAGACATAACCTTGTAGATTCGGATTAACCTTATAACATAAATTCGCTTCTTTAAGTACCACCTAAATACCAAATACTAAAAAATAAAGAAAGTATGGCCCCCATTACTATGCATTAGGCAGTGATTATAACCCCGAATGCATGTCTCACCTATTGCGGGAACATAATAAGAACAACGGGAAAGAACTTTCAGCAGTAGCTAAAAAATAACTATAGCATGTTCTCCTAGAAAACTACACCCAAGATATGGATTCAAATAATATTGTGAAGAAGTAATTTATCAAGGCTATTTCCCTTACAGAAGCATTAAAGTAAAAGAAATTTCATTTGCGCCAATATACGTTACGATTTATGATTCAAAATGAATGACATCATTTGCATAATGATAAGCTGCACATTATAAACTTAGCAAGATGAACATGTTATCTATCACATATCTTAAAAGAAATTGGGGAAAGATCCATAAAAATGAGTCAGACAGGTAGATTTAATCTCAATTCTAACCCCTTTGAGTCTTTTTAAGACTGAAAAGGTGAATCGGTGAGAGCTTCCAAAAATTATAGTACCGATGTTTTAACAGATTCATGAAAGGATTCAAATTATGTGAAGATGGATCAAAAAGATTTTAATTTTGATTCCAACCCCTTTCAGGTCTCTTTCGAAGCCAAAAGGATGAACCAGTGAAAACTTTCAGGAACAAGAACACTAATATTTGAACCAATCCACAAAAAAAGTTTAACTCACGAGAAAATAAATAAAAAAAATGATTCTTAGTCTTGATTCCAACCCCTTTCGAGTCTCTTTCGAAGACAAAAGGATGAATCAGTGGAAATTCCTGAGAATAAGAATAACACCACTTGGACCATGTCACAAAAGGGAACAAAGATTCAAATTAACCAACCTCGAGCAAAGATGGATCAAAACAAACAAGATTTTTGCACTGGTAAAAAAAGTTCTAAATACAACAACATCCCTCACTCTTACACTCTTAAAGAAATATGAAGCCATACTCTCAAATGAACAAAAGGGGCTCAAACAGTTGATCAACGCAGTACTGTAACGTTATTAGAACATCATCAATTCTATGGCCTTTTAAGGCCTCTACAGAAACAACAACATACAATGCAATAATCGAAACCAAAACTCTACTGCTACGACCATTAAAATACGACATCAGAGAAAAAATCGAGCACTGACCGGCTTTTGGGCAGCAAAATGGGACGACGAGTTGATGATAGGATTCCAACCACCAGAAAATATTGTCGTCAACTCGGAGTCTCTTTCCTAGCCGAGAATTCTCTAAAAATCAACAAAATTTCTACTGAAAGATTGAACTTCTTAGGACTTTTCTTTCTTCCTCCTCTCTGTTTCTTGTCTTTCCTCTCAAATTTCCCAACCCGAAGAAGAGAGAAAAATCCCCCCCTGAAACAGTGACCCAAGGGGTCCTTATATAAAAGACGAATTGGGGGTAAATCGGGGATTTTTGAAATAGGATATTTTGAAATTCAAATCCTCATATGGCCTAGGGTTTCATCAACAAGGGTACCTATTTGGATTATCTTCAACAGATTTTGGAAGAAAGCCAATAGAAAATGGGGTAAATAGAACTATCTCGCGCAAACCAATCAAAATCATCCCAATATGTACCAACCTTGTACCGTTATCTCGAGATTCACGGATTTGAACGTTGGACGAGCCAACTAAGCAATCTTCTAGAAGCTTCTCGTCCTTTCTTTGTATAAAATTCGCGTGGGATGCGCGTGATGCACGCGAGCATCGAATTGAGGTCGGGTTGAAGCTGGTCGGGCTTGAAATCGGGTCGGAGATGTTGTTCGCATGGTGACGGGTTTGGATCGGGTCTTTGGGTGGCTGAGATCATCGTTGTTGGGTGAAAACATTGATGTTGAAAGCTATCAATGTGGAAATTATTGGTGTTATCGATGTTTTTGGTTGTTGAATTTTTGATGATGTTGTGCGTATGGTTGGTGTTGATTGAAAGATGTTGTTTTCTGCTATTGAAGAAGAAAGGGGATAATGGGTTGGGTCAGAAACTAGGTTGACGTTGGAGTAGGCCTGGGTAGTTATTAATTTGTTGTTGGGCTGGTGAATGGGTAAAAGGGAGTGGGACGGATGGGAATTGTCAAGAATTTGGGGGTTATTTAAAATATAACCCCCAATTAAGAATTTAGGATTTGGCCAAAATTAATTAGTATTTTGATCCAATTAAAAATTAGATTGGTTCATTGCATTGCAAATATGACCAATTAATTTCAATTAGGATCAAATTTAATAATTTGACTAAATTAAATCAAAATTCGATACGAATTAATACCTTGTTTAATCCCGGACTTTTTCATTTAATAAAAATCAAATACATATTTTTCCAAATAAATTACTTTCAAGAACAAATTATATTTGAATCAAGATTTGCCCTTTTGAAAAATTCTCAAGCTCCATTCAAATAAAAAGTCCAATTTTGATAAGAATATTCATTTAAGTAAAAAATTTATGCGATCTCACATATGTGAATACGAAATCAACCCAAATAAATATTTTAGAGCGTATTTATCCGGATGAATTAAATATTTTTATTTTTATTAAAAATTAAAGAAATCTCAGGATTAAATTTAGTTTCGGAGGGCAAAAATTAGGTGTCAACAATGTTCACACAAATTTGTGATCTCAGAGAAGATTATACCAAAGGATGCCAATGCCAACGCCAATGCCAAGGTGCGTATGCTTCATCTCTGCTGTTTTTCTCAGTTATTTTTATTCTTCATGTAACTGTGAAGTGATTAAATAGTGGTAATACAATAGACTCGGAGTTCTAAACAGCCACGAAACTTAATACAGTAAGTTAGTATCATTTTAAAGTTAGTATCATTTCTGTAAGTTATAAGATATTAATATTAATAAGGATTAAGAGAATTGATAGAAGAAGATAAAAGTTTACCAGTAATCTTAACTTAGCAAGAAAAAAAAATAAACGATATTGATTTTCAGAAAATCTTTCAAAGATATCTAGCGCACCTTCTATAGTAGAACTGACGGATGGCGCCTTTTTGTCCACTGAACATTATTCATGTACGCTGACAATATGCAAACACACCATGACCATTCCTTATGGACCAAGAAATTAAAATATAACACTGAAAAGAAATAAGATAAAAAAGAAAACACTAAGTCATTATTCAGGTGGTTTTCAAAGTAAGAATAAGCATACCCTTACTCCTACCTTGTGGGATTATATCGAGTATGTTGATATTGTTGTTTGTAAGTGGTAAAATCGATCTTGGATGCATGACAAACCATCAATAATTTTTTTATCTAAGGTTTTCTTTTTCTTCAGATCAGCTACTCTTAGCCTCCAAAATATTTTAATGATAACACTTAACAACAGAAATAACTCAAGAACGATGAAAGGAATCATCATTCATGAAATTGAAATATTAGAAGAAGCTTAGGAAAAATGTGAGAGTAAGAATAACATGAAATTGACCTAATATGAAATCCATTAGTGTGAGTGGTAATGCCCAAATGCCGTATAGCAGATGAAGAGAAGAGTCCTTTTTTTGGTTAGGAATGACAGACCGAGGGAGAACCATGCTTCTAGAGTTTTATTTAACTACTACAAGTAAGCCTGAAAAGCTCATACGAATCATGGTAAGTATTATTGGTAATGGGAAATTGAATTATTTTGGTGAAAGTACCCACTGAAAAAATAAGAAACCAGAACAAAAATCATTAGCTCTTCCTAATGACACTGGCAAGATAAATAAAAAAACTTGAATGGTACCGAAAACAAAAATTGAGTAGCAGCATGTCTTTTTCCTAAAATGACATTGCATAAGTGCAATGCTGAAAAGGGGACTGTCTTTTAATTCGGGCAAAATGCTATAATGCTAAAGGTTAGAAGGAACTCATCCTCTATAATTTTAAGTTAACAACAACTATCATTTTAATGTCCTACATTTTTTAAATTAACAACCTGGAATCCTATCCATACCAAAAAGGGAAAAAAAAAAAAAAACTAACAGAATACTATTAAAAAAATATACCTTGTTGTGCAAAATAACTCCCGAGGATAGCATTGTATACATAAGGAGATATATATACGTCAACACAAGTTACTTGTTGGTCGTCATCTTTTCTTCTACGACACTTTACGATTTGCTAGCAGAACTCCACAACCTAACTAAAATTCTAACAAATGCCCTCCATTCCAAAAATCAAGTAATGCAAGTCTGCAATATTTTGGCAGATTAGAGGTACACTTTCAATTCAACAATTGTTTATTCATTGAAAGATGATGTATGATGAGCCAATTCTATTTCTCAATATGTTGTTGTCATTACACGGATTGATAAAATCTGATAATATATAATAACATGAGAGAACTCTTCCTTTTGACAAAACAATAAGGACAATCTCATCAGATAAAGCGGGAATAACACTTTTATCGAAAGCGAATAAAATCATTTCTTGATGAGAGCAAACATGTAGACAGAGAAAAGAACCATGGAAGTTGATAGAGCAAAACAATGTGGTGCAGTGCCATTGCTATTTTTTTTTAGAAAATAATTTAATATACATAAACCAAAAAACAACTTTTTAAAGATGTATTCTAAAGTTTTAAACGACATTAGCAAAATTCCAACTCAACCACTGGATTACACGAGTTGACAATCACCTAAAGCATAGTCTAACTAATAAATTCTCTCAAATCCTAAAAGGAGGAGAGTAATGTCAAATTCATTATCAGGTTAAATATCACGAAACCTCTAAATACTAATTCAGAATTGATACATAATTGCTTTACTAAATAGAACCGTATCCAAATATAAACCTATTTTTTTTGTTTCCACCAAGTGTCTGGTACTCTCATTGAAGTTCAACTAAATAAAATTTGTACAGGAAAGTCCAACATTGGGGGAAATCCCTCCCTAATAAAGGCGGCTCCGTAGACTAAACCCGAGATGGTCAAGGAATTTTTAAAATTTAAACCTATTTCATAAATCATAGAACTGCATACTGACTAAAAAAAACTAATGTAACTAAAATTCAACAATGCTTCAAAATCAGTAAATAAGGTCAACTCACAAAGCATTGCAAATCGATCTAATGGACCTGACATAGCTGATGAATCTAGATGATCAGTAGATCGGAGAATACAAAGAGCACAATAAGAATAACTGCAAAATTTAAAAGATCAGAATGACTCACTGGATCTAAATACAAAGGCCGCATGAAATTGTACTGTTATTTTCGGTTGTTGTTGTGTTGCCGCCTACAATGATGGTAAAATCGATCGTTCTATAGTATTCTTGAGATTGTGAGTTGAAGGACAGATTATTGTGATTAGAAATATTGTTTGTAGAATTATTTTGAAGTAAGAGAATAGCTAAATATCTGTTAGATATAATTACCATTTTGCCATTGGTAATGTGCATATTCATAGTTTTGCCCTTGGTCGTCCCTTTAGTCATCTTTCTATATAGTAGTAATATGAGGGAAAAAAAAAACTCCCTAAAAAGGAGGAAAAATAAAAATGCAAATGAAGGTCATAGAGAAATGTCACATCACCTCAGGAGCGGTTCAAGCACATTGATGGCCTTAGGAAAAAATTAAATGGGAGGCCTTAAACTCAAAAAAAAAATAAAAAATTATATACGTTTTTATGTAAAATATATTTTTCTAGCCTTTTGACATATTAAATTCTAACAAATAGTATCAAATAAAAAAATATCAAATATAAAATATAAAAATAATATAAAAAGTTAGAATGATATTTCCCAATTCAAGAAATATGAAGGCTTGATAGATGATCCCAAATATCTTTTAGCCGCTAAATGTGTTTTTCAAATTTGAAACATGAACTATGTTTTCTTCGAAGTCAAATTATCAATAAAGTAAAAATATTATCAACAACGTTTAGATTTTGATGTTAACTTTTTGAGTCTTTGAATTTGAAAAAAGAGAATAAAGAAGAATAAAAGAAAGAGAAAGGAGAGAACGTGAGTAAGACAGAAAATGTGAGAAAAGTAGGTAAAAAAAAAGGTTATTAAAAAATCAAAAGGAAAGAAAACTCTTTTTAATGGAAAATGTAAAAATGTCAACTGAATGATAAATTACTTATCGGTTGATTGTAACAAAAATCTCTTATTTTAAGTTTTTATTTTTTTATCTAAACCAGATGAATCAAAAACAAAATTAGCTCCAATCAAAAGTTGAGTTCCCTTTGACCTCATTCTCTAAGCTTGTCAAGAACGACATGAAAAATAGTAGAAAAAAATTGATAGATTTCAAATATTTCATTTAACGCCACATCACAGACAAGCAATGATCCATCACCATCAAACTTTCATAAATTTGTCTAAATAGAACTTGTCGAAATCAGAAGAGAAACCTCATTTTTACCTGTAGTCAACATATATAATAGACAAACAAACACCAAAAAGAACAACAAAAGTTCAATGATGAATTATTCAAACAAATAAGAGTTTCTAATAATTGTAATCATAATAAGCTTAATTCTACATGAACAAACGATTAAAAATAATTATGAAAAATTTATGATGAGTATTTTCACCTAAATTTAATTTGAAGTTGGATGTAACATAAAGCTTGGCTCTTTAAATAATGAAGAAAAAATTTGAGGACTTAATTGGTACTGTAGGTTGGTGGAGGAAGAAAAGATACATTCAAGAGTTAATGTATCAGTGTACGTGGGTGGAGGGGAAAAGTTCATTTTCTATTACTAACAAAATTAATACAAATTAATGACACTAATTATAGAGAAAGAATAAAGGATTAATAAAACTATTTTGACATTAAAAATTCAAAAAAATGAAAAAAAAGATAAATAAAATGGAGATCATTAAGAGGTGTTACATCATCAGTCTCCAATATATTTTTTTTTATTATATATAGATTATATTAAAAAAAACACTTGAAATATTAAAAGATATTATTATGTTATAATTAGAGAAAGATCAAATAAATTTAAAAAATCTTTGAAAAAATGGCACATCACTCTGTATATACACACACTTATAAACGAGTAATAGAAAGAGATTAGAAATGAAAAAGGCACAATTGAAGTGGCTTTTCAATTCTATATGCAATAATTAATACTTTAATTAATAATTAATATAATAACTTATTGAGAATAAATTAATACTATTTCTTAAAGAATTTAATGAAACTTAATAAATAGTATAGAATATGATTAATTATTTATTTATAAAATAAAGAAAAATACAAAATATGTCAAAAATAAGAAAAAAATAAATATGAATGGAGGTCATAGAGGTGTCATATATATATATATATATACACACACACACACACACTAGTTTAAGTGTACGCGCCTTGCGCATGTACATAATGGGTTCAAACATTACATTAAAAGGGATAATTGTTTAAATAATAAAGATGAATATAATAATTAAATTTAATATCTTTTGAGTATATAAAGATGGAGAATTTATTTATTAAACCTAATCTTTACCAAAAAATATTTTTAAAAGTCGATCGACATTCATCTATCAGCTGTAAATTGAAACAAAACAATACAGTGATAGAGATATCAAAATAATACAATTAAATCTAATCTTTATACACAAAAATTTTCTCAAAGTCTTCTGACACTCATCTACCACCTGTAAACAATAACAAAATAATACGATAATAGAGATATCAAAATAATGCAACTAAACCTAACTTTTACATAAAGATATTCCTCAAAGTCGACTAACATTTATCTATCACCTGTAAACTGCAACAAAATAATACGATAAAAGTGATATCAAAACAATACAATTAAACTTAAATTTTACACACAAAAATTTCTCAAATCCGATCGAGATTCATCTACGAAATGTAAACTACCACAAAATAACAAACTAATAGAGATATTACGATAATACAATTAAACCTAACCTTTGCCTAAAAAAAATTCAAAGCCGACCCACATTCATCTAGCATCTGTAAATTAAAATAAAATAATTAGATAATAAAATTATTAAAACAATACAATTAAACCTAACATTTACACAAGAAATTCTTCAAAGTTAACCGAGATTCATCTACGACTTGTAAACTATAAAAAAAATATAATAGTGATCACAAAGCTTCGATTTTGATCCAACTAATTCTTATCCGAGCAAAAATTTTGACCCTAAAGAATGATTTTGAATGATAACAAAGAAGATATATATACACACACATGTTGAATTCTATTATGCTGACAAAAACAGTGAAAAAGTTGAGGGGTAGAAAATCAAGCATCCACCAATCTAGACATTCAATCGAATCAAGTTAGATGAGCATCAATCATATTCTCCCAATAGGCAAACCTGTTTGTTCTCTAATTTAATGTACATCTCAATATTTATAGAAATATTTCCTTAATAGAATCTTATTTTAGGAGTATTTTTCTAATTGAACAGTAGAAAGAAAAATATTAATTAATTCTCCTACCATATATTTTAGAAGTCCCATATATTTTAGGAAGTCTAGTAGAAAGGAAAATATTAATTAATTCTCCTACCATATATTTTGGGAGCCAGATATATTTTAGGAAGTCTAGATAATATAATAAAAAAATAATTAAATAATAAATTAAAAAAATAGTGAAAAAACAGTTTTATCTAAAGAAGAGAGGGTAAAAACTTCAAATCACTTTTCAAAGGATCTTCACACTTTTAATATATTATAGATATAGATTATAGATATGACTTAATTAAGTTTTGTGCATTGTCAGTGTATCAATTATTTACACCATCGGGTTATATTAATCTTCTATAGCAGGTTACCAACTTATTTCTAGATATATTTTTGTTTCGAAAATAATATATTTTTTCTACTCCTCTCCGTCTCCTCTTCAAGGTAAATCATCTTCCTCAATCTCTTAACTTCTTGTCCCATAATTCATTCACATATTTCATTATTTTTGTTAATTAATCTCTAAAATCATAAATGGTGAATAAACAAATGATGATTTAGTTTATCAATAAAGTTTAAGTCAATTGGCTCCACATCTCCTATATCAATATTAACTTTTTTTTATTTCTTTAATTTTTTTGTGTTTTTCTTCTGTATTGATTCTTCAATCATTTTCAGTCAAATCATCTTTCAAGATGTTTGTGAATTTTCTCAGAGATGATAATTGCATTTAGTTTGTATTTGTAATTATATTGTTATCAATTTTCTTGTCATAATTTCATAAGAAAAAGCAACGACATAGAAATTATTTGTGGCACTAAAGAATTATATGCTTCTGATAAGCACGACATTGAGAAAAATGAACGAAAAATTTCAGATTTACAAAAGAAAATAGATTTTGTTAAGATGATAATTATAAATTAATTTTGATTAGAGCTCAAAGAGGACTCAACTTTGCTCGACTATATTTTCATAATTATAATTATAGTTAAAAAGGTATATTATTAATTACTTAATAAAGTTATCATATTTATCTTTAACATTACTTGATGGTGTAGAAAATCTTATACATTAACGGTGCACAAAACTTAAACTCTCTCTAAAAATTTAAATTTTGCACAGTCAATATATCATTTTTTTTACACCACCGGGTAATATCAACCTGCAATAGCAGGTTACTAACTTATTTCTAGTTAATTTCCTGTTTTGAGGATTATATTTTTTTTTCTACTCCTCTCCCTCTCCTCTTCAAGGTTCCCCATCTTCCTCAATCTCTTAACTACTTGTCCCATAAGTCATTCACATATTTTATTATTTTTGCTAATTAATCTCTAAAATCTTAAATGGTGAATAGACAAATGATGATTAATTTATCAGTAAATTGTTTAAGTCAATTGGCTCCACATGTCCTATATCAATATTATTATTTTATTTTTTTTATATTTTTTCATTTTTTGTGTGTTCTTCTGTATTGATTCTTCAATCATTTTTAGTCAAATCATCCGTAATTATACAGATGACTAAGCATATCTCAAGTACTAATACATGATGCTTGTTTTCTAATTTTCCCATTTATGCAAAAATGCAGATGTTGCTGGAAGAAAAGTCACAAATGGCATGAACTTTGTCGGTATTCTTACAAATGTAGCCAACACTGCAAGCATTGATTTGGAGCTGAATATGGAGTCCGCAAGCAATACCAAGGACATGATCATCATGATTGGAAAAGTTATGCTTGCTATTTGTCAAAATACCTTCAAATATTAATTACTTCATTAATATTATTTAATCTACAAAACATAATAGAGGTAAAATAAAGAACTCAAAGATTATAATATTTTAAGAATGAAAGATATATGTGATATTGCTACACTCCTTACCATTAATCATAAGGAACATCAAAGTCAGATTTGCTTGAACTAATAAATATATACAAATAAGAAGCTGCCTTTTTTTTGTAAATGCAGACAGTCAATTATGCTGCATCGAAAAGCAGTTGGTGTGATTTTGTTGGCTGTTAGTGTCTCTGACAATGTAATAAGTGACGCTGAGGCTCTAGCATGACTGTTATGGTCGAGTTTTGCCAGAACAATATATATGTTGCTTTCATTTCATATGTTTCTATGTAATAAAATATATTGGAGTTTAGTACTCTAGCAATTGTTTTGGAACTATCCATAGTAACTTGGTGTCACGATTCAAAAGTTGAGGTCATGAGGACAATCAGAGATGGCTCAATATAGTTGGTGGTCTAAAGCAAAATTTCAAAATGGGGCCTTAAAGGAATACGTAAAAGTTTTTTGTATAGCATTTTTATTTGAAGTTCATTTTTATAGCTTTTTGAATTGCAAAATTATGAATAAACAGTATACCTCAATCATTCAATTTCTCTTGAGATGTTGTTGATCTTAAGTAAGTTTCTAAAATTTTTAATTTTTTTTTTTTCAATTGAAACAATTATTTTAGGAACTCTATAAGCAATAAAACATTTGAAACTTATTGAAATATTTCTTCTCTTTCACCTCTCTCCATCCCACTTTAACTATTATTTTAATTTTTTTCACGTTCATTAAGTGAAATAGCAAATATAAGATATAGTTTACTAAAATATCTCTATTTATTAGATTTATTTTTTAAGAATAGAAAAGTATTAAAGAGAAATATTCTTTAATGTTAAGAGTAAAATTGAAAATAGTTATCAACCTTAATCTTGAATTTCTAAAATGATATTGTTGTAGAGCTAAAATGACAGTAAAATGCAAAGAAATTATTTTACAGAATTAACAACCTATAATTGCTATAAAAGAAAATCGGCCCCCCAAAATTTGATTGCCTAATGCTTTAGCTTTAGTTGCTTTAGGTAAAAGCCAGCCCTGAGGCAACGATCGAGCCCCAGCCTCGGTAGGTAAGCCAAGTACCGAAAAGGAAGAAGAAGGCAAAATCACGGATAAAGTAAATATACAAGACTTCAAAAAGTGAAGTCAGGTCAATCACAATACAAAACAAGCGAAAGTTTGAAGTAATATCATAAAAGAACTGTCAAAACTTGATGTCATAAGTATAAGAGCATCTAAATATAACCAAATTTGAAAATACATAGTTTCTCTCTAAATAGGAGATAAAGAAATGAAAAGGATATGAGGAGGTTCGAAAATCCATAACCTACCTCAAGGCATCAAAATTCTAGCCTAAAGTCCTTCAACACGAAGTTTTTCCCTTTTAAACGATCTCGGAGTCAACTAAAACATACAAATATAACATTTACTCGTTAAAAGAAAGCTAACAATACCCATATAGACTATATTTAAGACGGGTCCAATATGAATTTAAAAAATATGTTCGAAAATGAAAGGGGTAAAATCAAAATTTTATTTTAGAAATACATTCCCTATGGTTATAGGAGTTTGCATTCAAAAATCCATGCAAAAATGAGGTCTAAATAGAAGAAAAATTATTTTCAAGTTTTACTAGCAAAATTTCAAAAATCTATTTCAAAATTGAGGTTAAAAGGTATTTTCGAAGACATAATCAATAGAACATATGAAAAAAATGAGTTTAGAGGTTATCCACTCGAAAAATGATGAAGAAACCCTAGAAAATCATCCTTTCCAAATCTTGGATATATAAAATGGAGTAAAATCACAAAATTGAGATATTATATTTTCCTATAAAAGACCTCACGACCGCTACCACGCGATCGTGAGGGTCAATGTTTATCGATAATTAAGCGATCATCACAGTCATATAATTGGTCCTCGCAATTGTAATGAGTCAACTCAACTCGATCCACCATTTAACCATCGCAATCGCGGTTCTACCACCATACGATTGCGATAAATATTATCGTAGCGGCCTGCGATCGCGACACTTGGTTGAAAAATCATGATGAAGGGACTGATGCACTAAAAATGATGATCACGACCCAAAAACTCAGGTGATGATGACACTTATCACGTCTAAGCCTCGATAAGTAAGCCAATCACCCAAACTAACATATGAAAGAAAATATAACACCAATTCAAAGATGAGACTTCTAAAACAAAATCCAACCATTCATGCACAGTAATAACACAAGTCTGAATGATAATAAATTCCATAAAACATCCCAAAACCTAGTGTCACAGTGTACGAGCAATCTATGTACAACTTAAAGTCTGAAAATACAATTGAAATCCAAAAAAAGGAACCACAAGTCTGTCTCTAAATATAAAATAAGACATAAACTAGACAGAATAAGGTCGGAGATCGACTCCGAAAAACATAGAGAGGCCACTACCATGAATGCATCAAATCACCGTCCAAACTCAGTTGTCGTACCTACACTCGTACCTGGATATACACTGAAAAGGCACAGTAGGATCTCAGACTGCCAGATTCACCATACCTTCTCTTGTTGTAAGTACAGTTATGTATTTTGAAGATCTGAAGAGGTTTGATAGATTCACTCGTTTGGATCCCTCTAAGTTCAGTAGTGTTGTGGGTGAGGATGCCTATAAGTTCTTGATTGATTGTCATAAGAAGTTGCATAATTTGAGTTTGTTTAAGTCGCATAGTATCGCATATACTACTTATCGGTTTAGAGATATTGCTAAAGATTGGTGGAGGTCGCTTATTAGTTGTAGACCTTTTGATTCTCTAGAGATGACTTGGAATCAGTTTGTTGAGGCCTTTTGGAGAGGTTTGTGCCTTACAGCCTGAGGGATCGGATGATAGATGAGTTTGATCCCCTAGAGCAGGGATCCATGACTGTTGTAGAGTATGAGCACGCTTTCATGCCTTGTCTAGATATTTTTATGCCAGCATTGCCACTGAGTCTGAGAAGATTTAAAAGTTCGTAAAGGGGTTCGATGTCTTTCTTCAATTATCTACATGTTAGATGGTTGTATTTGGAGTGTCTTTTTAGAGTATAGTAGATCATGCTGAGATGACTGAGGGTATTCTTCGAGCGTCTCAGGGAGGCGTCAAGAAGGTGCGCCATTTTAGCGAGTTCAGAGGCCACACTTCTCGATGTAGGGATTTTAGAGGTTTTCATGAATATCATGGTAAACCAGTGCAGGCAGTCTTGCAGAGTTCACGTAGTGGGTCTTTTGGTTCAATAGTTTAGGGTGGCCGTTTTGGTCCAGCCGTACCTCCTCCTATTGAGTCAAGTAGTAGAGCTTGCTATCTGTGTAATGAGACTGGCCATTTGACCAAAGACTGTCCCCGTCATGTGTTCAGAACTACTCATATTTCAGTTGTGCGAGGTAGAGGTTCTACCAGAGGTGAGCGAGGCAAAGTTAGTGGTATCCGCAGGGCTACTCAGGTAGTTGGTGGTCGTTGTTGACACCTAATTTTCGTCCTCTACGACTAAGTTTAATTTCGAGTTTCTTCAATTTTAAATAAAATTACAACATTTATTTTTATCCGGATAAAAGGTTCCTAAAGTATTTATCTAGGTAATTCTGTCATTTTAAGTAACGATTATATATTTTCGTATTTATACGATATCGTATAATTTTGTTACTTAAGTAATTATTTTACGAGAAATTAGATTTTAATCAAAGTTTATTTTGAAAACTAATTCAAATAGTTAAAATATTGATTTAAATATAATTTATTCTCAGAAATAATTTATTTGGAAAAATACTTATTTGATTTTATTAAATCAAGAAACTCAAAATTAAATCGGTTTATAATTCATTTTCAATTTTGATTCAATTTAGTCGATTTATTAAATTTGGCCATAATTGAAATTAGTTAGGCCAAAATTGCAATGCAGATTGGACAGTTGAGTTTTAGTTAGGCTAGAAGTTCAATAAATTTGTCTAAAACTCAATCCTACCCATTCCCGTTTAACCCAATCCAACAGCCCATTACAATACCCATAACTAGCCATTTTTTCCTACTGACTCAGCCCACTCTTCTTTTTCTCCTTCAAATGTACAACACCAACAACGAGGTCAAAACATCAACTCAACAACTTCTAAACGAACGCGTACAATAGCTTGGTACCGGCGACCCCAAACCCGGCATCAGCGACCTGATATCAACGAAGTAACAACAACAATTGTGATATCAATAGCAACAACACCGATAATAAACCAGCAAAACTCGATTCCGACTTCAACCTGTATCTGACCCAATGAAAACGATTGAAACCCGACAACCCGTCCAGCTCAGCCAACGCTCAAAATTGTTCAAAATTCTAATTTCATACACAATTAGTATGATTTTCCTCTAATACCCAACCTTATCCTATTTTTAAATTTTAATTTTCAACAAACTTGTATTAGATAGTATAGTTTACAGATCATTCCCTTATTCCTATTTGAAAATTTACTCTAAAAAATTCCCAAAATGCCCTTGGTCTTCCTTTTCTCCCACATCGATGGGAGTGGATTTTGGGTCCTCAATTTATTTTCTATATAAATCTTCTTGTAGATCTAAAAAATCGAAGTCTTGAAGGTTGAAAAGCTTTCGAGCAAAAAATCTCATTTTTCTAGTAAAAAAAAAAATTCGTGAAAAAGTCATCGACTACTCGAAGTTCTGAAGTCGCAGCAAGGTTTTCCGGTGGTGATCGAGATTCCGTCGGTGGCTAGACTCTCATTTTGCTGCTCCAAAATAGGTAACGCTTCATCTCTTTTAGTTTCAATATTTTTTTCTTCTTCTAGTCGATATGTTAGTGTTTTAGCTTTATAATCGTGTTGTTCGTAGTCATAGTCATAATTGCTGGGATTTTCCGTTGTAGATGGTTTCAATGGCAGTAGAATTTACTTGTAATGGTTGTTGTTATGTTATTTTGCTGGAATAATATTTACAATTTGCCCCATTATTGATTTTGTAGTTCTTTTCGGTTGTTTTGAATTCACTGTTTCATATTAATATTGTTAGTCAGCTATTGATTTTCCTGTTAGCATATTTTCAGACCTTAGGCTTTCTTTTGTTGATGGTTTGATTCACTGTTATGATTTAATAATTTTTATGGAAAAATTTAGACCACTGTTTTGATATTGATTTAGTTAACGAAAGTCCAATGTATAGTTTTCCTTCGATTTATGATTCTATGGTTAAACTGTAAATTCAATGCATTAGCTTCACGATTTGCATTCTGATGGTTTGCATATTTGTCCTCGTATTTTCGTGGTTGAGAAGAAACATTCCTAAAAGTTCTTATTGACAAAAATGTCAAGAAAGAACGAAGGATATGTCATATAAGTTCTTTATTTTGATAAAAATTACAATTCATGTGTTAATGTTTTCTGGATGTCGTAATACCAATTTTGATATTCTGGTACGAACATTTTGCTATTCTTCTTGCATGGATGATGTAAAATCCATTTTGATATCCTTTGTAATCCCAATTTTCCATCTTTGAATAATGTCTTTCTTTCTCTCTTCCCGGATTACCTAAATGCTCCCGTTGTTTTATTACTCCCTTGTTTTCACTTAATAAATTCTATTTTCATTTTTTTTTAACTTCTCAATTCACTTGTTGTGGTTTGGATTCATTTTTTTGTTCAAAGTTTTATTGCTATTCAATTTAACCCTGCGTGTTTTCAATCTGATGATTGTGATTTATGAGTTTTTCCCTTGAATCCAAACTTGTCTTGAGTCAGTTTGTCTTTTGAATTAATGGAAACTGCTTTTAAATTCTCCCTTGGCTCGTAATGTTTGATTGGTAGACTATTTGCATAACCATCTTTCCTTTCGTTTTCAATGTATGAAAGTCGTATCTTGTTGAATATTAGACATGAGATAACAACTCTTATAATGTTGGATTTTCTTTGTTATAAGTCTATTTATTCTCTGGTTTGTCTGTGTTCTTATCAATTACTCATCCTTTTCTTTGCCTAGTCATTGGTTTTTTCTTAAATTGCCCACTTTATATTTTCACTTTATCAAATCTTTTCCTATATCTTAAAAGATAATTGTTTAACTTTACTTGTTCGGTATCATGAAACAATTTCTCATTTTATCTCGTCTCCGCTATTAACTTTGATTTCTTTGATTATATGTTTTCTTCAGTTTTGTGAATCATTGTTCCTTCTGTATTTGTGTTTGAATATCCTTTAACACGTTAATCGCTAATTTAGAACACACATTAATTCCTTCATTCTTTTCTTTGCATGAACCCTCTTGGGAGTCCAAATGGACTCTTTTCCCTTGCATTGCGCAATGGGCCATTGAAGCTCACTTTTTTTAGAAGACTTTGAAAGATGGTTCAATAGGATAAAACATGGCATACAAATGCAAGAAGATGGAAGAATCAGAAAATGGGTCAAAACCTATTTGAAGAAGTTGCTAAGAGACTTAAAAAGTCTCAGCTTTATTATTATTTTATTTATTTTTACTTATTTATTTATTTATTTATTTATTTATTTTTTCATTCGTTTGGACTTCGAAGTCAAAGTTATATTTTAATACAGGTGAAGCGGTTGTGGGTTGAAAGCCCAAATGACTAGTTTAGGACAGATGCAGGTAGGCCAAAAGACCAAATGAATAGTTTAGGACAGGTTTCATAGATTTGGGCCCGAAGAGTCTAAATCTCTCAATTCTTCCCCCTTACTTCTTTTATTATGTTCATTTGCTAGCTATTTCCTAAGGCATAGTTAAATTCCCTACTAAGTCGTCAAAAAAGTTGATTTTGCTTAAACCTCAAAAAATATTTTCTAAATAATTTTTTTTCAAAACCAACTTCTTTTCTCCAAGGTAGTCCAAGATAATTGCTTTCAAATAATGCGGATAAACTCAAGTTAGCGGATACTCTTGGTTCCTTAACAACCTTCCAAGAGTATTAATAGGAGCCACTTACTCAAAATTTTCAAACTTAAATGATTTTTCTGTTTTGGATTGCTTAAGTAATTTGTTAAAGGTTTTCTTGATTTTTCTAAATAAATTAAGTGGCGACTCTATTCTCGAATTTAAAAACTTTTTCAAAAGTATTTGAACTCTCTGAAAACTCAAAAATTTTCTTTTCTCCGCAAAATAGAAATGGTGATTCTGCTGGGGAACTTTAACTAGGTTCTAACCAAATATTTGAATTAACTTCTTTGACTAATTATTGTAGTGTTTAAAGTGTTTATGTGACTATGTGTTTAAATTTTGCAAAATTAAATTGTTTCATTTCATAACATACGTCCATTTGAGATATATAAACTGTTTGGGGTTTCGTGGATGTCCCGACCCCTATTGTTCAATTTTAAATTAAGTGTTGGAAATACGAAGGTTTATTAGCATGTTAGGCATCTGATGGTTGTTCGTATTTCCAAACCCAAGTCATTTGCTTAGAACCTGGTCCAAACCCACTCTAGACACCCAGGATAGAGCGAAATCAAAACCCTCTTTTTAGACATGAGCCTAGGACGACCCAATATCCAAGGAGGTATTGGGCCCATTAGAAAACCCACCCTACGTCTACTAGCCACGAGTCAATTAAAGACGAATCATATTTATGTGTTGAAAAAATATATGTTACTTAATCCAATCCATTATCGTTTGGAGGTAGGGGGAAGGCTTACTTTGTTTAATTTCTTGTAAGGATGTCTCAACCATACACCAATTAGGAGAAGAATTAAATCGAGTTAGGTAAGAGGTTGATGATGCTAGGCGGTGTTTGATTGATTTAGACGATTGCATGATTTCCTAGATTGATAGCATAGGGAAGATGACCTATGAGAGTAAATCACAGTTATGTGTGAGTCGGCTGATCACCAGCATATATTGCATATGGCAAAGGGTGGATAAAGCTAAGAATGCAAAGGCCGATGAAGGAGCATCTAGGAGCAAGTTTTTTTATCCCCTGCACGGGACAATATTCTTTTTCTCTTGTTATTTTTCCTTTTTCTAAAGATTGTATCCCTTTTGTACAACTTTTGCAATCATTTATGCCCTTTTTATATACCTATAAAGGTTTTGGGGAATAATGGATTGGTTTTAAAAAGAATATACTTCCTTCAAATGCGTTAGGCCAACCCTTGGCTCAAAAGGGTCACCCAATTAGGATGCACGTTTATTATATTATGCTTGTGTAACTATTTTATATGCTTATACTTGTTATAGGTTGATTTGAATCAAAGGAAAATTGATCCAATCCCATTTTTCAAAGAGCACCTTTAAGCAAAAATATACCCCAATATAGTAAAGTCTGACCAAACATACTCCAAGTCTCTCAGAAAAGTTTGCAATCATTCTTAAAACTTCCTAAATTCTCGCTACCGGTTTAAGAAGATTGACTTTAGTCTCAGAAGAAGCTATTATTGGAAGGACTGAAAAGAGAAATAAGAGAATTTCTCAAGGACGATTGGTGAAGTTAGATCAAAAGAAGCTACACTAAAGGTAAAAAATAAGAAAGTGCCTAAAAAAATTATTGTGGCCAAAAGAAAGATCACCAAAGTCGAACTATTGATTGAGTTTGAACTACGTAGGGCCTGATTTCTCCTCTGTGAGATACGTAGGCAGCCTTTTGGCCCAACCCTTATCTTAAATTTTTTTGTTATTCCCCGATTCCTTGAAAGAAGAAATAAGGTTGGAAAGAAGAAGAGTTGAACCCTCCTGATAAATTCCACTTATCCATATCAATGAGCAAAATTTTGTTCATATAAATTTGGAGTCATCATTACTCTACGGATCAATTCACATGAGAAGAGAAACAACTTTATGTGTTTACTTTCTACCTTACCATCTTGTGTTCCTTATTACTAACGGAATCTAACACGTCATCTTTTGAGTTGTTTTTACTTTGCAGGTAATAGAAACTACTCTGTGTTGGCATAAAATATCCCTACTTCACTAGATCAAAGTGAATAAAGATTCCTCTCTTGACTATAGCTTTATTATAAAAAAGAAAAAATGACTAGTGGTAAAATTGTACTCTACCAGTCATCTTTCAAAACCTATAAGCGATGGTCTCGAAGATGGAATAGGGAAGAGTTTAATGCTACCATGGAAGAATTTTCCAAGACAACCGGAATCATGAAAGATGAATTGGAGGAAAGATTATTGAACTGGACTTTCGCTCAGCTTAATACTCCCTAATCAATAGATAGATGGAAAAGTGAAATTTAATTTTTCTCAAAGACAGTGGTAGTACAGATAAGGCTCGTACCCACACTTTAAGTTTATTTACTTATTTTTTATTTTATATTTTTCAAAAGGCATAGACTCACACTTGTGCGGGTCATGGTCAGAGTTCTTAAATATTTTCTCAAAATTCAACAAAAACCTTCTCTATTGATAAAATCTTTACTGCTCATTTGTGTTATCTACTTGATAATGTTAGAATTTGCCTTATTTTTGAAAAAGTGACAAGCATCTAAAATCTCTCAATGTCATGTCATGTCAAGGGCTAAATGAACAAAGAAAGGTGAATGATGATGAATGAAAAGACTATGATGAGGAGCAGTTAGTGAAAGATATAGAAGAATTTAAAAATCGAGAGAAGCCCAACTTGGAAAAAATTAAAAGTCAACGTAGGAAACCGCGATAAAGTGAAGGAGACAAGATTTAGTGCTATCTTAACAAAGGCATAGAAAAAAGAACTCATCCACTTGATACAAGAGTACATTAATATATTTTGTTGGTCCTATAATGATATAGAGGGTTAAGAATCAATATTATGTCACATAAGTTACCGATCAATCCCGAGTTTGATCTTGTAAAGCAAAAAATGCGAAAATTCAAGACAGTCTTAAGTTTGAAAATCAAGAAAGAAATGACGAAGAAAATTAAATATAAGGTTGTGGAGGTCACAAGATATCCAACATGGCTAGCAAATATTTTTCCAGTACCAAAAAAGAACAACAAGATCAGAATTTGTGTTGACTACAAAGATTTGAATAGATCCAATCTTCAGGATAATTTTCTGCTACCCAACATCCACATCCTCATTGATAACTGCGTGAAGCATAAAATGAAGTCTTTTGTGGATTGATTTCCCAGGTATCATCAAATGTCAATGGATGAGTAAGACGCAGAAAAGATGGCTTTCATTACGCCCTAGAGTGTTTATCATTACAGGGTGATGCCGTTTGGTCTCAAGAATGCTGGTGCGACATACATGAGAGCTATGATTTTTCATGATAAGATTTATAAAGAGATTGAGGTGTATGTGGATGATCCAATTATCAAATACCGCAAGAGTTTAAATCATCTGACACATCCAAAAAAGTTCTTCAAATGACAAAGGAAGTACAACTTGAAGTTAAGCTCTGCTAAGTGCATTTTTGGTCTGCCAGCCGAAAAAGTACTAGGTTCATAGCCAGTAAAAGGGGCATCGAGCTCGACCCATCCAAGATCAAGAATCAAGATTTACCGTCGCCAAGGACCAAGACAGAGGTTATGAGTTTCCTAGGTCGTTTAAATTACATAAGCAAGTTCATTTCCCAATCGACGTTATATGAGAGCCAATTCTTAAGATGTTGAAGAAAGATGCATTGAATGAGTGGATAGAGAATGTCAGAAGGCTTTTGATAGAATCAAGGATTATCTGTCTTCTCCACTTCTTTTGGTTCTGCTAAGGGAAGCACGCCCATTGTTGCTTTACCTATCAGTCTCAGAAAATGCTTTTGGGAAACATGATGAGTCAGGTAAGAAAAAGAAAACAATTTACTACTTGAGTAAAAAGTTCACATCATATGAGGCTCGCTACACTCTTATGAAAAAGATATTTTGTGCTTTGACCTGAGTCGCACAAAGTTAAGGCATTATCTATCCTCATACATAACGTATCTCATTTTCAGAATGGATCCATTGAAAGCCATGCCCACGGGAAAGTTAGCCAAATGGAAAATATTACTAAGTAAGTTTAACATCGTATATGTGACTCAAAAGGCAATTAAGGGGCAAGTTTTAGCATATCATTTAGCTGAGAATCTGGTTGATAATGAATATGAGCCACTTCGAACGTACTTTCCAGATAAGGAGATTTTATCCGTGGGATAAGACATTGCAGAAACATACCACGAATAAAGATTATTTTTTGATGGAGCAATCAACTTTAAAGTCTCAGGAATTGGAGTAGTCTTAGTGTCAGAGACAGGCCAACATTATCTAACAACCGTTAAACTATGCTTCCAGTGCACCATAACATGACTAAATACGAGGCTTGTATCCTAGGACTCAAGTTAGTACTTGACATGAGTGTTCGAGGATTGCTAGTTATTGGAGACTTAGATTTGCAAATTCACCAAGTATGGAGAGAATAGGTCATGAAGAACTCTAAGATTACCACTTATGTTGAAATGGTACAGGATTTGTATGGAAAATTCAAAGAAGTTGATTATAGATATATCCTGAGGGTACAAAATAAGTTTGTTGATGCTTTGGCCACTATATCCTCCATGATTCAACACCCAGATAAAACTTACACTGATCTTTTGGAAATAAGCTTGAATGAACAATTTGCACATTGTGCATATGTTGAAGAGAAACCCAATGGAAAGCCATGTTACTTTGATATTAAAAGGTATTTAGAATCTGGAACATATCCTGAAGAGACCAGCAACAATTAGAAAAAGAAAATCCGGCATTTGGCAAAGAAATATTTTCCGAATGGGGAAATTATTTTAGGAGGACTCAAAAATTAGGATTCTTAAAATGTGTTGATGACGCAAAAGCCACAAAACTAATAAAAGAAGTACATACTAGGGTCTGCGGGCCCCACATGAATAATTTTGTCCTCGCTAGAAAGATTCTAAGAACTGGTTACTTCTGGATGACTATGGAGAATGATTGTAGTAAGTATGTGCAGAAGTGTCCTAAATGCCAAATACATGGAAATTTGATTCAAATGCCTCTACATGAGATTTATACGATGAGTTCACCTTGGCCTTTCGTAGCTTGGGGTATAGATGTTATCGGACTAATAGAGACACTGGCTTCAAATGGGCATAGATTTATTTTGGTTGCTATTGATTACTTCACTAAGTGGGTCAAAGTTGCTTCGTATAGAGCTTCCATCAAGAAGGTGATTGTAGATTTTGTTAAGAATAACTTGATTTGCCGATTTGGAGTGCCAGAACCAATTATTACTGATAATGGGGTTAACTTGAACAGTCACTTGATGAATGAGATTTATGATCGGTTAAAGATTATGCAACTCGATTACATATAATCCACAAATGAATGGAGTCGTGGAATCCGCCAATAAGAATATAAAGAAGATCTTAAGGAAAATGCTTTAAAAGGACAGATCATGGTGCGGGATATTGCCCTACGCTTTACTAGGGTATTGCACAATAATTCAATCTTCAACTGGGGCAAATCCTTATCTACTTGTTTATGGGAATGAAGTTGTGATACCTGCCAAGATTGAAATACCTTCTTAAGGATTATTAAAAAAGATGTATTAAGTAACGAAAAATGGGTTCACGCTCGCTATGAACAATTCATGTTGATTGATGAGAAAAGAATGATTGTCGTGTGTCAACACAGGATGACCCGTGCCTTCAACAAAAAAGTAAGAGCTATATTTGAAGTTGGGAAATTGGTTCTCAAACACATATTCCCTCACCAAGAAGAGTACAAAGGCAAGTTTTCTCCGAATTGGCAAGGACCATACATAGTTCGCAAAGTACTATCCGGAGGAGCTCTGATTGTATCTGAGATGGATGGAAAGGAGTGGACTAAACCAATCAATTCCAATGAGGTAAAGAGATACTATGTTTGAAGGATGTTTTAGTTTTGTTTCCTTGGTTTATTTGTAATCGTATTAATGATAGTATTTGTTTTATGATGTATAATTGCCTAGAATTTACCTTTTCCTTTTATATAAGAACTACGTTTGACCAAAATTCCCAATAAAGGGATACGTAGGCGGACTATGTCGACTTTGGTCAACCCCTTAGGAGAATTTATCCTTTTCTTTTATGTACGAACTATGTGATGACCTAAATTCTGAAGATTGAGATATGTAGACGGCCTATGTCAGCTTCGGTCAACCTATTAGATTTTTCTATATATCCCTAGCATAGGCCTGAACTATGTTTGACTTGATTCTAGCTTCAACGGGATACGTAGGCACCTCAACGGCTCGGTCATATAACCCAGGAAATGGAAACTGGGGAAGAATTTTTGAGAAGAAATCTCGAAAATCCACAAGAGAAAGACATCATCCAATAAAGAAGATGAAGACTAGCGAAAACTTCAGATCCTCTCAAGACAAGATCATTTCAAATAGTATTAAACTGGGGCAGAAATTTTAGAGAGGTCCTCAAAATTTCCACTAATATGTTGGAATATATTTAAACCCCCCAGCACCAGGAGGTCAAAATCCAGTTTTAGAAATTACTAGTTGCGACAAAGTCTAGATAAACTAAATCTCTTACTATGACAAGACATTTGGAAGAACTCTCTAGTAATGATGATGAGTTTTGGAAATCCTCCATCGGATATCAAACATAGTCAACCCTCATGAAGAATACGTTTGTTAAGCTAGTACATGAAATGACTGACAGAGATTTTCTAAAAGTTTTTACAAGAGTTTTGAAATTAGTTTTTAGAATTAAGACTAATTTAAAGAATCTGTACAAATCTTTTTACTTAGTGATTGCCTAGTTATCTATTGGAATGGTGAGTCAGGGTGGAAGTCCCAACATGACGGAGCATCTGAAAGATGGCAAAGAGTAGACCAAGGATCAAATGAGGCCAACATGGAGTAGTTTCACTCAAAACTAATAATTTTTCTGTGGATACAGGGATCAATACACAAAAATGGGGATCTTCTTCAAAAATACCAAGCAAATTGGGAACCACACCAATCATATATTACTCAAGAATGGTATTTTAAGGTGTCCCTAAAGACAGGTTCAACACCCATCTGTTAAGGACCTTTTGAGTTGTCTATCTCATTTCAAAAGATCGTGAATGACAAAAAAGGCACCTTGTCCACCTTATGAATATTTTATTTAGAATATTTCTAAAGTATAGTCGCTAGAAAAAGTGAACTTTGTGTCTACTAATTGCTTACTTTGAGCGCAGGTGCATTCAAAGAAGTCGGCACAATAAATACAACAATCAAAAGGGTCACTCAATAGGAGGAAAAGCAGAAAGTCATCCTCAAAATCTGCCTTGAAGCAAAGAAAACGGTATTGGAGTAATCCTCGTAAAAGGATTTTACTCCATTTACTTACATCCGGTGGATCGCTATTCAATTATTTCTTCAAAAGAGAAGATTAATAGAGGACTAAGTCATTCAGACTATGATGCCGAGTATTTGTCACTTAAAATTGCATAAAATTTGACTTTAGTCGCTAGTAAGAGAAACATTATGTCTACTAATTGTCTGCCTTGAGCATAGGTACATGTAGAAAGAAAAAATACAGACAAACAGACTCAGGTGAAACCGTTTTCAAATCACCGAAAGAGCCATTTCATATCATTTCATCGCCAAGAGGCCATTTCATGCCATCGCCAAGAGTCCCATTTTATGTCATTTTTGCAAAATCAATTTTATTCCATTTCCAAGAGGGCTATGCCGAGAGGGTCATTTCATGCCATTACCGAGAAAGACATTTAATTTTGTGCTATTGCCGAGAAGGCTATTTTATTTCATTCTATTGCTGAGAGAGAAATTTCATTTCATGCCATGCCCAGAGGGTCATTTCATGACATTGATGAGAGGTCTATTTCATTTTATTCCATTTCCAAAAGGGTCATGTCAAGAGGGCCATTTCATTTTATATCATCGCTGAGAGGTCCATTTTATGCCATTGTTGAGAGAACCATTTCATGTCATCGCCAAAAGGCATATTTCATGTCATTGCCGAGAGGGCCATTTTATTTTATCTCTAAGATGTCCATCATGTCATTCAACTAAGTCTCTATAATCGTTCGCTAGGAAAGACGATAAATTCTAGCTTGGGAAGATGCTTTGGAGAATTAATATCCGTTGACTATGCAAAGATAACATGATTTAGCATCGAGGATATCTCAGCATTTTATATCTGTTGACCATGCAAAAGGTGGTGCACCCCATGTCAAGGATAATTCAATATTTTATGAATTAGCATGCATTAATATATCAAGTTGAAAATAATGATTTAAGGGAACATCTTTAAGACGCTATCAGAATGCAAACGACATATAAGATTTCCTAGAAATTGACAATCTAAGGGTCGTTTATAAGTCACATTATTTAAAATAGGATAGTGTGCAAGATTACCTATGAGTTTATAGTCCATAGGTAATTCATAAGATGCAACAACATCCTAATCGGATAGTGTGCAAGGTTATCCAAAAAAAATTATAGTCCAAAGGTCATCCATAAGTCACATGCAGGATTATCAAATTGATAGGTCCAAGGGTTCTCTATAAGCCGCATCATATCCAAGATCTATTATGCGCAAGACTTTCCAAATACTAGCAATTTGAGAGCTATCTATAGGACATATTGTATCCAAGGTCGGATGATATGCAAGAACACCTGAGAGCTAGCAATTAGAGGGATATAAGACATCTCTTATTCAAGGTCGGAGAATGTGCAGGATTACCTTAAAAGCTAGCAACTCAAAGGATATCTGTAAGTTAACTCATATCCAACATCAAATAATGTGCAATATTATCTAAAGATTGAAAATTCAAGGAAAATCTATAAGTCATAAAAATACGAAAATACATAAGACTCACATAAGGTCACATGCAAAGGATCACCGTCAATAGCCGAAGAGGTTATAATTCCACATACAAAAATAATTATAGGTAATCAAAAAGGTTGCCACATCAGCATAAGATTACATGGTTGTAGGAACCGTTATACATAAAGTGTCATCGGTGTCCAAGAGGGCCATCCCACTTTGAAGAGATATACAATCGATAAAAAAACAAGTTATTCAACAACCAAGAGGGTTGTTGTGCCTGTTATTGTAAGTTATTTCCCTCTTAACAAGTACATGAGAGGATGACTTAACTTTTTAAATAGCAACTCATGTGGAGATATGGTAAAAGACTATATACCTTTTCCCGTAAATTATATTTATTACTGACAATTTTATTTGAGATATTTCGAAAGCATCCGAGAGAATAAGAATCTCAAATCAAAACTAAAGGTATGAAACACAATGAGGAACTTTTTCTTAGCAGCAAAATGGGATATAGTCTAGAGACAGACGTTGAACTCTTTGGACGTGAGCTAAAAGATGGCTGCCACTACCATCAAACCACACCCTTATTAGAAGGCATGTGGGTACTTCGAGATATTTCAGTTTTAATTTCACTTTCGGGATATTTCTAAACTCATACCGAGGGTAACTCTTCTCTTTTCTTCAAATTCGAGTGGCAACACAATCAGAGTTTTGGAAATTATGTCTGATAAAATCTTACCTATGGATGTGAAGAGATCCACATTCATGGTTAAGAGGTTACAAGCCACTTTTTCGAAACTCGATTGGCTTTTAACTCATCCTAAGCCAAAGATTGTCCAAAATAAAGGACTATCTTTTCTATTGGTTGTGTCGAACTACAAACAGTCCAATTTCCTGAATCTCGGGGATATGTAGGCTGGGCTCTATGTTGAAAACTCAGTTGCATTCCAACCCCCCCCCCCAATCCACTTATTCCCCAACTTTTCAATTTTCTCAAATTTAAATCAGAATAGCTCATGAGTTCTTTGAAAATCGTGCTTTAAATCAACTTTTAGGAACTATAAGTGACCTGAATTTTCATGTAACCTGAGATATGTAGGAAACTCGATACTGAAGCCGGCCATAACTCCATGAAAGTCGTGCAAAAACTAATATTTTCATAAATAAATTTGTGGTCAGACAAAAATTAGGAACGTCAAACTCCCTTTTGTCCAGGGTTACTTGCATCCACCATACCCAAAGGGAGGGGTCATTTGTTGACACCTAATTTTTTCCCTCCACTACTAAGTTTAATTTTGAGTTTCTTTAATTTTAAATAAAATTACAATATTTATTTTTATCCGGATAAAAGGTTCCTAAATTATTTATCTAGGTAATTCTGTCATTTTAAGTAACAATTATATATTTTCATATTTATCCGAAATCGTATAATTTTGTTACTTAAATAATTATTTTATGAGAAATAGATTTTAATCAAAGGTTATCTTGAAAACTAATTCGAATGGTTAAAATCTTGATTGAACTACAATTTATTCTCAAAAATAATTTATTTGGGAAAATAATTGTTCAATTTTTTTTAATCAAGAAACTCAAAATTAAATCGATTTATAATTCATTTTTAATTTTGATTCAATTTAGTCAATTTATTAAATTTGGCCATAATTAAAATTAATTAGGCCAAATTGCAATGCAAATTGGACAATTGAGTTTTAATTAGGCTAGAAGTTTAATAAATTTGTCTAAATCTCAATCCTACCCATTCCCTTATAACCCAATCCGACAGCCTACTACAATACCCATAACTAGCCCAATTTTTTTCTATTGACCCGACCCACTATTCCTTTTCTCCTTCAAACATACAACACCAACAATAATGTCAAAACAGCAACACAACAGCTTCCAAAAAAACGTGTACAACATCCCAGCACCGACGACCGCAAACCTAGCAGTGACGACCTGATATCAATGAAGCAACAACAACAATTGCGATATCAATAGAAACAACATCGACAATAAATCGGCAAAACCCAATTCTGGCTTCAACCTGAATTTGACCCAATAAAAAATAATTCAAACCCAGCAACCTGTCCAACTCAGCCAACGCTCAAAATTTTTCAAAAGTCCAATTTCATACACAATTAGTATGATTTCCCTTTAATACCCAACCTTATCCTCTTTCAAATTTGAATTTTCAATAAACCTGTACTAGATAGTACAATTTACAACTCATTCCCTTATCCCTATTTGAAAATTCATACTCAAAAATTCCCAAAATGCCCTTGGTTTTTCTTTTCTCTCACATCGATGGAAGTGGAGTTTTGACCCTCAATTTGTTTTCTATATAAAGCTCCTTATAGAGCTAAAAAATTAAAGTCTTGAAGGTTGAAAAGCTTTCGAGAAAAAAGTCTCATTTTTCTAGTAAAAAGAATTTTCGTGAAAAAGTCATCGACTACTTGAAGTTCTTAGAGTCGGAGTGAAGTTTTTCGATGGTGGTCAAGATTCCATTGGTGTCTCGAGTAGCGTTTTGCTTCTCTAAAACAGTTAACACTTTGTCTCTTTTAGTTTCAATATTTTCTTCATCTTCTAGTTGATTTGTTAGTGTTTTAGCTTTATAATCGTGTTGTTCGTAGTCGTAATCGTAATCTTAATTGTTGAGATTTTCCTCTATAGATGGCTTCGATGTCCATAGGATTTTATTGTAATGGTTGTGGTTATGTAGTTTTGTTGGAACAATGTTTACAATTTGCCCCATTATTGATTTCGTAGTTCTTTTTGGTTGTTTTGAATTCACGATTTTATATTAATATTGTTAGTCAGCTATTGATTTTTTTGTTAGCATATATTTTGGACCTTCGGCTTTCTTTTGTTGATGGTTTGGTTCACTATTACGATTCAATAATTTTTTATCCATGTTATTATCAATTCTCGTCCTTTTCTTTGCCTAGTCATTGAATTTTTCTTAAATTGCCCACTTTATATTTTCACTTTATCAAATCTTTTCCTATAGTCTTAAAATATAATTGTTTAACTTCCCTTGTTCGATATCGTGAAATAATTTCTTATTTTATCTCGTCCCCTCTATTAACTTGGATTTCTTTAATTATATGTTTTCTTTAGTTTTGTGAATCATTGTTCCTTCTGCATTTGTGTTTGAATATCCTTTTACACGTTAATCACTAATTTAGAACACACATTAATCCCTTCATCCTTTTCTTTGCATGAACCCGCTTGAGAGTCCAAATAGACTTTTTTCCCTTACATTATGCAATAGGCCATTGAGGCACACCTTTTTAGAGGACTTTGAAAGATGGTTCAATAGGATGAAACATGGCGTACAAATGCAAGTAGATGGAAGAAGAAGAAAATGGGTTAAAACCAATTTGATGAAGTTGCTAAAAGATTTAAAAAGTCTAAACTTTATTATTTCTTTCTTTATTTTTATTTATTCATTCATTTATCTATTTATTCATTCATTTGGGCCTGAAAGTCAAAGTTGTATTTTAATACAGGTGAATCGGTTGTGGGCTGAAAGCCCCAAATGACTAGTTTAGGACAGGTGCAGGTGGGCCAAAAGCCCAAATGAATAGTTTACGATAGGTTTCATAGATTTAGGTCCAAGGAGTATAAATCTCTCAATCCCTCCCCCTTACTTCTTTTCTTATGTTCATTTGCTAGCTATTTCTTAAGGCCTAGTTAAATTCCCTACTTCGTCATCAAAAGCTGATTTTGCATAAACCTCAAAAAATATTTTCTTAATCAATTCCTTTTCAGAAACCAACTCTTTTTCTCCACGTTTGTCAAAGAATGGTTTTTAAATAGTCTAGATAACCGCAAGTTAGTGGATACTCTTAGTGCCTTAACAACCTTTCAATAGTATTAATATGAATCACCTACTCAGAATTTTCAAACATAAATGATTTTTCTATTTTGGATTGTTTAAGTAATTTGTTAAAGGTTTTCTTGATTTTCCTAAATAAATTAAGTGGTAACTCTATTCTCGAGTTTGAAAACATTTTCGAAAGTATTTAAACTCGTTGAAAACTCAAAAGTCATTTTTTCTCCGCAAAACAGTCATAGACAGTGCTATGCTATACCCACCAAAACAGAGGCAGAGGCTTCCAATGTTGTGATTATAGGTATCGACCCCGTTTGTTTCAGATCGACACTTATGTAGTTTGATTCGGGATTGACTTTCTCGTATGTGTCTGCATATTTCACTTCGAGTTTTGATTCTGTTAGTGAGCCTCTTTCCATGCCTATTTAGGTATCTACCCCTGTAGGAGATTCTTTAGTAGTGGATCAGGGTGTACCAATCCTGTATTATTACTTTTGTTGGGCGTGAGACTTGGGTAGATTTGCTTGTGTCAGATATGGTTGATTTTGATGTCAACTTTGATATAGATTGGTTGGCTCCTTACCGTGAGGTTCTGGATTATTATCTTAAGATCATGGGTTTAGCTTCGTCGAGTATGCTAAGGATAGCTTGGGCGGGTGTGCTTCATTCAGGTCCTAAGAGGGTTATATCTTATGTTCAGGCTTGTTGATTGATTGAGAGGGTATGTTTGTCTTATTTGGATCATATTCATGATACTTGTGTTATTTCACCTCCTTCTTTTGATTGTGTTCGTGTTGTCCGCAAGTTTATAGATGTGTTTTCTATGAATTTGCCTGGTATGCCTCCAAATTCAGATATTGACTTTACCATTGATGTCGAGCCAAGCACCAAGCCCATTTCTATCCATTCATATAGGATGACCCCAGTCGAGTTGAAGGAATTAAAAGATTAGTTGCAGGAGTTGTTGGATAAGAGATTTATCTGACCTAATGTATCACCATGGGGTGCGCCTGTCTTGTTTGTGAATAAAAAAAATGGGACTATGTGTATATGTATCGATTATCGGCAATTGATCAAGGTGACGAACAAAAATAAGTATTCTCTTCCTCGTGTTGATTATTTGTTCGACCAGCTTCAGGGTGCTTTGGTATTTTTAAAGATTGATTTGAGATCTGGGTATTGCTAGTTGAGGATTAAAGCTTCAGAGATTTTGAAGACAACTTTTTAAACTGAATATGGTCATTATGAGTTCTTAATCATGTCATTTGGGCTGACTAATGCCCCAACCGTATTAATAGAGTTGATGAATCGGGTCTTTCAACTGTATCTCGACTCCTTTGTTATTATATTTATATATGATATCTTGGTTTATTTTAAGAATGGGGTTGATCATGAGGATTATTTATGAATCGTAGATTGAGGGATGCAAAGTTGTTTGCCAAGTTCTCCAAGTGCGAGTTTTGGTTGGAATCTGTTTCTTTCTTAGGTCACGTGATGACTAAGGAGGGTATTATGGTCAATCGAGCCAAGATTGTAGTGGTTCATAATTGAGCTAGGCCTACTTCGCCCACCGAGATTTGGAATTTTATTGGTTTGGCAGGTTATTATCGGTGTTTTCTTAAATATTTCCTTTTATTGGTCTGATATTTTTAAGGCGAGCTTCCAAAAGCTTCAGTGATTTGTTGACTTTAGCTGTTATTTTGACCTTACCCAAGGAGGGTTCATGGGTTCCACCGTCTTTCGTGATGCTTTAGATGTTGGGTTAGGTGCAGATTAGATGCAGGAGGATAAGGTGATTACATATGTTTCTTATCAGTTGAATCCCCATGAGAGGAATTATCCTACCCATGATTTGGAGTTCTGTGCGGTGGTTTTTTCTTTGAAGTTGTGGAGGCACTACTTGTATAAAGTCCATTGTGAGATTTTCTTGGATAATTGTAGTCTTTAGTACATCTTCGCCCAACGAGATATTAAAATAAGGCAGCATTGTTTCTTGAGTTGCTTAAGGATTATGACTTAACTATCCTCCATCATCCTAGAGAAGCTAATGTAGTTGCAGATACCTTGAGCCAAAAGTCGACTAGCATGGGTAGCTTAGCGCATATTTTGACCCAGGAGAGGCCTTTGGCCTTAGAGGTTTAGTCCCTAGCTAATCAAATGGTTAAGCTTGATATTTTATCACCTGGGCGTGTTTTTGCATTCGTGGAGAATAAGTCTTCTTTGATGGAGCAGATTTGAGCTCATCAGTTTGATAATGTTAGATTGAGTTTGATTCGAGATAAGGTGTTGAGTGGTGAGACTAAGAAACCCTCACTCACAGATGGGGTTCTGAGGATTGGAGGTCGAGTTTGTGTGTCGAGACTGGGTGATTGGATTAGATTGATTATTGAGGAGGACCATTTTCTAGGTATTCCATTCATCCAGGCATGAATAATATGTACTGTGATTTGAGTCAGCATTACTGGTGGGGTGGTAAGATTTAGCAAATTTTATAGCTCATTTCCTATGTTGCCAACATGTGAAGGTCGAGCATTATCGCGTCAGAGGTTACCCATTGTTGAGTGAAAGTGGGAACGGATTACTATAGACTTCGTGACTGGGTTGCCTTATACTTCTCATGGTTTTGATAATGTTTCGGTCATCGTGGATCGATTTACCAATTCTTCTTATTTAATTCCTGTTCAGGTTTCTTTCAGTGCTGAGAGGTTGGCCCGTATCTACATTCGTCAGATTGTACGTCTTCATGGTGTGTCAGTGTTTATAATCTCAGATTGAGATTTAGTATTCACATCTAAAGTTTGGGAGACTTTTCAGGACAAGTTGGGTACTCGGGTTGATCTTAGTATAGCTTTCCACCCCCAAAATTATGGTCAGTAAGAGTGGACTATTCAGGTTTAGGAAGATATGCTCCGCACTTGTGTGATGGATTTTGGTGGTTAGTGGGAGCAACATTTAGCCTTGGCAGAGTTTGCGTACAATAATAGCTATCATTCTACTATTGATATGGCTTATTTTGAGGTTTTGTATGGTAGGCGTTGTCGCTCCCTAGTTGGTTTATTTAAGGTTTTTGAGATTAAACCTTGAGGTACAGACTTGCTTTGTGAGTCTTTGGATAGGGTTCGGATCATTCTGGATAGACTTTGAGCAGCTTAGAGTAAGAAGTGCTATGCAAATTGAGACTTCTTGCCTTGAGATTTGGAGTTGGTGATAGAGTTTTCCTTAGAGTTTCACCCATGAAGGATGTGATGAGATTTGGGAAGCGGGGAAAGCTTAGCCCTAAGTATATTAGCCCATTTGAGATTTTTCAAATTGTTGGTAATGTGGCCTATAAGTTGGCTTAGCCCCCAGATCTATCAGTTGTTTATCCATTTTTTCATGCTTCCATTCTTTGTCATTATATTCTGGATAAGTCTCATGTTATTCATTGGGAGTTGTTACGATTAGATAAGAGATTGTCTTTTATTGAGGAGCTTGTCTCCATCTTGGCTAGGGATGTTAGACGGTTGCGCTCTAAAGTTACTCCAGTAGCTAATATTAAGTGGAGACATATAACACCCTGGGTTTTGACCCATAGAAAAATTCCTGGAATTCTAGTCACTGGACCCAATATGACTCATGGGTACGAGTGGTATGTTAGGGTACGGATGGTAAGATCCAATCATATGCTGACCACTGTTGGTTGGTGAGATCGATTTTAGTTACTGGAATGAATACGACTTAGGGGTACAATTCGTATTGGTGGTTAAGGATCGTTTGGTTCCTTCACTTAATCTTAGACTTGGTTACTTAGGTTGGATCTGAGTACGAGCGGCTCATCGTGAGCCGTAAATCAGGGTATGAATCGTACCCAGGACTCGTATGGTGGATAGTGTTCAAACCTTCTGTGATTCTATCTTGCCAGTGATACGGGTGAAGGGTACAGATCGTATGCTGTCAATACAACTTGGGTAGGATAAGTCGTATGCTAGATAGTGTTGGACCCAAAGGTTGAGGCTAGGATACGAGTGAAGGGTTCCAATCGTATTGGAGGGTACGACTCGTGAGGGTCAGTCGTACCCCTGGGATGGGATTTTGTGCAACTTAAGTAGGGGTATTCAGTATATTTCCCCACTTATCCTATTAAGGTCCCACGACTTCTAACCTACTTGAGAGGTTATTTATCCTATTATTTCATTCATTAACACTTAGAAACTCTTCTAAAACACTCTATAATTCATTCAAAAGCTTTTGGGCAAGGAAAGCTAGGGTTTCAACTAAAGGATTAATTTAGGGCTTGTCTTGTTGATCTTTTTACATCATCATCTTGGTTTAAGGCATGCTCTCTTTCCACATTGTTAATTCTAACTTGAAGCATGGGTTTTATGAATATTTTCATGACTTTATTGATTATATGATTTTGGTTTCAACTATGAATTCAGGGTTTTGATATTTAATGGTTGGTTATGGTTTTTCATGGTTTTAATTATGCTTTTATGTGCATTAATAGTGGTTTTGGATAATTGGATTGCATGGGAATGGTCTAATGGTAATTGGAATTGTTTTTGGTTATATTATGCCCCTAATGTGTTTGACAAAATGCCTATAATAATGTTTTCATTGCATTGATTACTTTTAATGGAACTCTTGTTTGTTTTAAAACTTGGTAAAGGACTTATGCATGGTTTAAATGGCTTGGAAAGGTAAATAGCTAAATAGTTATACTTGTGGGGTAGATGGATTCCCCCAAGTGGTTTAATATTGTAAATGGAAGGGCACTTGAAAGTCCCGTTAAACCTATATATGGTTGGCTATGGATAGTACTTGCAAGTATGGTCGGTATGATGATACCACTACTAAATGACCATAGTTAATAAATGGTAAATAGATTGGTTGGTTTCTTGGTAATGGTTTTAATTGGGAAATAATGGCCGGATGTGTAGCAAAGCCGTGGAAGGTGGAGGTCCTGGGGGGACCAAAACTGGAAACTCATATTTGCCCATGTGAGGTTGGTATTGATGACCATGTGCATAGTATCACACTATATTTTGGGGGATGTACTAGTCATCTCAGGTTTTCTTCCCTGATCATGTGACTACAAGCACTGGGGACCTTTTAGCAGGGGAAGCTGAACCCATATAGCCAGTGGGTGGATTAGGAAGGCAAATCTACAAAGCTTAGGTAAAGGTTTTAATGGCATGCTAAACCCGATCCCCTTTCCCAGCATAGTTATATATATATATATATATGGTTGTGTGCATATGGATGGTTTTACTTGGATTTATAAATTACATTATTTTATCCTTATCCTGAGATCAGGCTAGCGTTCACCCGCTAACCCATCTACTGGCAGCTGTATATCCATGCTATGCAGGAACCGACCGTTCTACTCCTCCTACATAGTGATTGACTTGGGGATCAATATTTGGACTGAAGTGGTGAGCTTCCATCCTTTTGGAAGGCTCCATTTCATGTTATGGATATTTCTAGACACTTTGATTTTATTTTGGATATTGGTTTTGGCCATAGTTAGGGGCATGTCCCAATCAAAATGTATTACTCTTTTGGTTAGAGGCTTTGTGGTACTGCTATGGGTTTGGAATGGGCGGGATCGATATGAGTTTTAGCTTTGTCATTGATATTGGTACTGGGGCTTACACCCTTGGATGATATTATTGGTTGTTTCATCGTATTTTATTTTGGGATTAATTATATTATGTTTTGGAACTTAACTGGTTATGGCCTGGTTTATGGCCTTTGGAATGGTTTGGTACTGTTGGGCGGTTGGTGTGGTAGAAATCATAAGGGTGTGTGTAGGGCAGGCAGTGATGTGTGTTTTGGATGTGGTGAGTCAGGCCACAAAGTCAGAGAATGTCCTAAGGCTGGTCAATGGAGTCAGCACAATCATCCTCTAGTTCCATTCGGTCGCCCGACTCAGTGGGGTGCCACTTCTAATGCCACCAGAGGTCAACGTCAGAATAGACTTTATACACTCCAGTCCCAACATGAACCGTAAAGTTATCCTGATGCAGTTACGGGTATGTTACAAGACTTTCACATTCATGTATTTATTTTACTAGACCCCGGAGCCTCGCCTTTTTTGTTAACCCCTTATATAGCTGTCAATTTCAGTATCAATCCTGAAACTTTAGTAGAGCCTTTCTCAGTGCCTGCCCAAGTGGGTAAATCTATCATAGCTAGGCAGGTACACAAGAACCGCCCGATTATAGTATTCTAGAAACTCATTTCAGTTAATTTCAGAAATAGAGTAGTTCAGTTTTAGTTTCCGATAAACTAGTCAATCAATGAAGGGGGTAGTACCTTAGTGCTTAGGAGTCATACATGATTTTAGATTCCTTCTTAGAATCCTATGATAGCATATAATCTAGAATTAGAAGCATAAAACCAGGAGTTTAGCAACTATAGTAGAGTTGGGATAGTGTTATCTAAATTCGGGTAGATTATACTTCATGGGGCTAGCTGTTAGAAAGGTGAATCGGTAGGCTTGAAATAGTGTATGTAAGAATTTAAGTGTGAATGAGGCTAGTAATATGTGATGTTCTTACCAGCTAAGTTATGAGGTATAAATTAGTGATGTCGGATGTTCAGGTATGATAGCAATTCTCATGGTTTAGGGAGAAATATAAGTTTAGAAATGTGGTGTTAGTAGGCTATAAAGAAGTTATTATGGTTCATTAAGAGTTTGAGAATATTCATGTTATGTGTTAGAATCTAAGTTTGAATCTTTGAGGGTTGAGCTAATAGAAAGAAGAGTTGAAAATTCTAAGTTAGTCAACTTTAAGCTCTTACGTGATGATTCTTGGGCTATAGAGGGCTAAGATTTGTATCTCATAAGAAAGTACTAGTAGCAAGTTTTACATTATTGGGCATAGTCATTCAGGGTGAGTTTACCAATTATGCGAATTATTATTCCCCGGATTCTAGAGTAAGGTGGTGAAAGTTCAGTTTAGAGTTGTTGATTAAGTGGTTCACAGACTTAGAATGATGGCTTTTAGCTAAGGGAGAGATGATAGGTCAAGTAACCAAGTCACGCTCTCAAATTATAGTAGTGATACAGTGTATTGTAGAACATCAGTAGGGGGAAGAAGCCCGAACCATTCGTATCTCAGTTCAAAGTTTTGTACTTTAGTTAGCATGATATCTACTCATGCCTTACATGTCAGCCCCATGATCATAGCTCATACTCGTGCACATTATAGAAAATCATGTACGCTTCCAGTTCCTAGTATAAGGAGTTCCAGTTCACCCAGTAGTTCAAATCATATTCCATGAATTTATGAAATTCAAACTCAGATCATGCAGCTCATGACTCATGTATTCATGTTTTACAGTATGCTTAGTTCCCATGACTCATGCTACACCTTTAATGATCAATGAAATTCAGATTTGTGTCATGTATGTCCTCAGTTCAGTCCTCTTTGATGAATCAACGTCATTGATGCCTTATTCCTCAGACCTCAGTTAAGTGTTGAAGTCATTTTATCATGTTTCAGGTCCTTATGTTCAAATTTGTTAGTGACCTCTCCGTAAGGAATAATAGTAATAATGAGTAATTTGCTTAGATATGAGAGAGTAAATATTTCATGTTAAAGAAACATTGTTGCATACTTGATTTACACGAGGCTATAGGTTTGAAGGATGATTGAGGCAAGGTTTTTGATACATGTCATGGTTAGTTGAAATTTCATGTGTATTTTATTGGGATACAGCCTGGAAATTTTATTGATAGAGGTATTAGAGATTATAAGAAAGATGCTTTGATGGGTGGTTGTTTAGAAGTTCATCTATAGTTATGAAGATAGGCTTGAATGTCATGTTGGTGTGTAATTGGATAAATGCATTGTGCATAGTGGATGGCTAGTAAAAAGTTGAATGTAGTTGTTGAAGAGGTAATAATAATTATTCATGAGATGAGGAGTTGTTAAAATGCAGGGTGAGTTGAAATCAGGATTCAGACTAGTGATACAGTATGATGTGTCCATTTTGTAGATTCGAGTAGGCTTGAACATTGTAAGAGAATTCACTCCAGCTCAGACCTCAGTAGGTAGAGTTATTAGTGCCCATGTGAATATTTCAGTAACCTCAAGTGAAGTGTGGTGTTGAAGTAGAAAGTATAGTTGAGGGAGTAGTTGAGAAGTGGCTAGGAATTCAAGTTAGTAGTTGCAATTCATAAGGCTTAGTAACTCTATCCTAGATGATGTTTCATAGGACTGTGTCCCATATTACAGAATTTTAGCCATGATGTGACTTCTTATTCAGATGCCTTATTCAGACCATGCCAAGATTTCTCGCTCCCTAAAATCATTAGAACTTTATAGAAATAGTGTCAAAGAAACACTCTAGTTAAGTATAAGCTTTCAGTATGAGTTAGTTTGTATAGCCAGTAATTCAGTTTAGCAGTCAGGCAGACAAGCTTCTATGGTTTTCATCTCTCCTATTCATGAGGAAATTCCTTCACGACCATGTAAGTCGTAAATTTAGTTCAGTTCATGCATCAGGCATCAGTTTCAAATTCTAGATATTGAGTTATGATTCAGTTCGTAAGTGTCTCGTGCATCATCTCAGTCTTTCCTCAATATTTTATCCAAGTCAGTATCTTCCAAGGGACATAATATCCCAAGGGGGAGATATACTATAATACCCCGAGCTTTCATGTCATAAAACCTTCCATCTTCTCCACGTAATAAGATCCAGCTTAAAGTAATGGGTACACATAAGTTGACTCTCTCATTTCTATCTCAGCCTTATAACCATTCTCATGTCATTCATGCATTCACAAAACTAGTTCAATCATGTGTCATGTTTTACACTCAGTCACTTAATCATGTTTTCAGCATGTAACCTCGATTCCTCAGTGTTCTCAGCTTTACCAACCTCATTCGAGACGAATGTTCCCCTAAAATCCATACCAATATTAGAACCATGATTTAAGATCATGAGAAATAAATTATAGTTTTTTGGTAATTTATGAGTGAGTTTGAAGTCTATTAAGGCCTCAAATAACTCCTAGCTATTAGACGAATTAAAATATCCCTTACCGATTGAGTTCTTGAGAAAGATGACGCTATAGTCAACTTCAAATGATCATATCTTTAGTTATACGATGAATTTTTTAGCTAATTACCCACTAAAAGATAGATAATTGAGTCAACTTTCCAATGATACTAATTTTTCCTTAATCTGATACCTGAGTGAAAAGTTATAGCATTTTTCGCATGAGGCATTGAGCTGCCGCGATTACACCGCTCAGCGGTGCAATGGCGGTGGAGCTAATACCTCTTAGTGGTAAACCTCCAAACTGGAGTTGTCCAAAAATAGTAGGTCACCGTTATTAGCCCGCTCAGCGGTGATATAGTGGTGGCCCCAATACCGCTCAGCGGTAAGCCTTAAAACTGGGATTCTACTGAAACTTTTAAGTCCGAGGGGCAGTCCTATCTTTTCCTACGGCCCCTAAGTCATAAAAACAAGGGATTAGATGGTTTTGTAAGAAAAATACACTCATTCCTCACCAAATTTCTCTCCAAGAAATCCTAAAGCTTCAACTTTAACTCCAAGAAATCCAAGGTTTCACCATTCCTTCTTCAAGAAATCCAAGAAATTATAATTCCCAATCCAAGAACATTCAAGAAAAGTCAATTCTCTTTCAAGATTAAAGCTCCAAGGTATGTTAAATGTTCATCCATGGTCCCTTTTCACCCATGGAGTTCAAGAACCCAATTTCAAACTCAGAGTTGTGACCTTTACAAGTTATTATGATTTTGATTGTGATTTTAACTATGAATCCTTATAAACTTTGATTTTATACTATGTTTATACAAAATTGTTAGTGTTATTGAACCCCACACGTTTGAATAATGTTAATTGCTAATTTAAATCTTAATTAGTGATGTTGATGTTGAAATCATGCTATTACTACAAGCTTTAAACTGTTCACATGCTTATCTTAAACTATGAATATCAAGTGTTTGATGAAATGCTTACAAGAATGAATTTTGAATAAATGCTTTCATATTATGTCCCCAAAGTTTTAGTACTATTCTATTATTATTGCTATCGAGTCCTGGGGATTATGAATACCCAAAAACTTAGTTGTTTACTTAGTTTAAGTACTTTCAGAAGAGTTTTAAATCTATTAGAGTATTATCAGTTCAGTTAGTGCATCGTGTCAGTAAGCTCAGTTCAGTCCAGTGATTAGAGTCAGTTCAGTTGGGAGTAGGATTTAGCATAGAGCGAACCCATGGATGGGGGATCACCTGCTATCTGAGGGTGTGACTTTTAGTAGCAGTCCCTGCGTTCCATAACTATATAGCCAGTGTAGGTTGAGATATTAACGTGCTAGTTGAGGGTTGATCTCATAAGGGTACCTGCCAGTTAAGGGTAACCCTTAGTCCTTCGAGACAACACTTTAGTGGATCCACACAGCCATGTGTTAGTACCCATGGCACAGTACTGGAACCCTTCCAACTGGGGTCACAGGTTGGACCCTAATTTGCTCATATTGGGGCATGTCGGTTAGATGATAGCTCCCACAGTCTCAGTTCAGTATTCAGTATACTTCAGTTCAGGCTTGAATTAACCATAACTACAGTTATCAGATTTCAATATTTTAGTTTACAAACTATTTTCAGAATTATGTTATATGCTTGGTCATACATTCTCAGATTTTACAGCATTCACGCATTCATATCGGTTATTCAGTTATCTCATGCTATTCAGTCAATTATTATTCATGTACATGAGCCCATGCATATCAGCCTTACCCCATTTAGCATATCAGTACATTCAAAGTACTGACCGCATACTTTTTTCTTGCGCTATGATGTCTCATATCATAGGTTCGGATGCTCAGGTTCCCGACCGCACTTAGACATCCCAGCACATCAGCAACAGTAGCCGTGGTGAGTCCTCATATTTCGAGGACAGACTATATTTATTTTCATTCTTTCAGTTCAGTAGTTAGTTAGAGTTAGTTAGGGCCTATCCCATCAACTCTTATTCAGACAGTTTTAGAGGCTTTCAGACACTTCAGACAATCAGTCAGTTTGTCATTATTTTATCAGTTTCAGACAGTTATTTTTTGGCAGTTGTTTCTAGATTTATGATTCAGAAATGTTTGAGTACTTCAAACCTTATGGAGTATTTGGATATTTTGCCCATATTATTTTGTTGTTATTATTCAATGCTCACAACAGGTACCAGCTCATGGGTTAGCTTATAGTCACTTATCACCATAAGCACCGTGTGGCATCCAGGGTGTCTCCCAAGGCATTACAGGTAATGGGGGTGGTCTCTGGTCCCGGTCGGACTTGGGACGCCCATTACGATAAGGCCCCCGATCGGGTCATGTCAAGACATCACCTTGTAGATGAGGCTACTTAGGAGGTTGAGTTTGATATGTATAGTTTCTATCACCGTCTCTTTGTTGATTCAGGTATTTTCTTTGGCTTTAGTTTGAGGACAAACTAGATTTTTAGTGGTGGATGATATAATGATTTGAATTTTGATAAATTATGTGAACTATGTAGTTCTATGTGATTTGACCATTTTATCCCTCCCCGTGTTGCATTATGGTATTTTTAGGGTGTGGGGATGATTGGCACAATTTCTGATGCATTTTGGTATGATTTATGTGATCTTATGATTTTTGGTGGCTTCGAGAGCCTTATAATTGACTTTAGTCAATATTTTTTGATCCGTGTGATGGATGGAAAAATGGACTGGGCCAGCAGATCTGAAACGTTGATTTTAGCATAGTAACATGGTTGGTGTGGTTTTATGGTTTTTAAATCTCATTTCGATCCTCGGTTCGAAAAGTTGTGAAATTAAATTTTGGGGGTCAACTTTGTGAAAATAATATTTTTCAAAAAGTTGATATTGCCATTGAGTTCGAAGCATCGAATTTGATAGGATATCATATTTCGTTTGCGTTTAGGGATTCCAGATGAATCTCGAGGGGTCCATGAAGACTTGAACCCTATATATATCCATGTTTTGCCATTTTCCCCGCATTTTTGAGATTTGAAACTTAGGGCTTCACACTTTTGAGAAATTTCTTCCATTTCTAAGCTTGGTTAAGCTTCTAAACACCTATTTCAACTACTTTACTCTAATTTTTTTTAATCTATTTCTTGTTTTAACATGGATTAAAGTTGAAATTGAAATTTTTTACTCAAAAGACCCAAAATTGTATTTCTTTGATTTAATCCCCGGTTCAATTTATTTTCACTTGGGTAAGTTTCTAGTCTTATTATTATTACTTTTCTATCAATTTCATCTTCAAAACAACTTCAATTCTTGATTTTTAAAATGGATTTCGAAAATTTTATTCGGTAAAGCTTTAAATTGATTTTTCTTTGATTTAGACCTCATTTTCACTTGGATTTTCAGCTGTAGACTCCTAAAAATATGAAAAACAAGTTCTTGAAATAAAATTATGATTTTGCCCTTTTTTTGAAAATTCACTTTGGTGGTCCGTTTTGATCCTGACTTAAAAATAGGTAATATGGATATCGTTGGCTTTGTTTTGATGCATAGATTCTATATTGTTATATTTTAGTTGATTTCGTATCTATTCGTGGGGAGTAAGGCTTTGGATCAAAGGCTTGCGGTTTGGTTTTCGGCATTCGAGGTAGGTTATGGCTTAACTTCTTTCAGATTGGGCTGGGTAGTTAATGTTGATACAAATTCATGTTAAGGGTGTAGGAACTAATCATGAAAATGGCTAAGTTTATTGTGTTGTGCCCATGTGAGGTCATATATGTTGATGTATTTGGTGGTTTTGGAACATTATTTGCTATGTGTGATCGTGTGGGGTCTTATATGATATTGTTGGCCTTTTATAGTGAAATTGATTATATGTTGCTAATGAGAAAGACTAACATGGTATCAATTATATATTGTGATGTATTCATACTCTGTTGGCATGTGAATTATGTTGGATTTCATGGATGGTTGGAAAATTAAGTTGATATTTGGCTCACTTGATTGGTATATTGGTTGGATATGGAAACCCTCATGTTGGTTAGTTGTGAGCATTTCATCCTCATATTATACTCATTCATGAAACATTGGTATCACTATAGAAATACTAAAAATACTAGTTTTTTTTTGATAGAAAATGTGATATCTTAAAAACAAATCTCCCCAACGGATGTGCCAGGAGGAGATATAGATATGGATTGGATATGGATTGTATACGGGTTGACGAACTCCCCATGAATACTACATTAGGAAGATTTAGCTCCGTAGGTGTATACAGAGGATGTGCGACAACCTCTTACATTACATCATCATCATCATCCTTATTTTTATTGTATTTACCTTACTATGCTTGTGTAGTGATTGTATTTCTATGTTAATTTGTTACCTATCCATTTGTTCTATCTACCTTTACTTGTACTTGATGTTCTCATATATGTTTGTTCTTCTTTGCTATACTTGTATGTGGAATAATGTATACTTGTATCCCTTTTGGTGTTTGCTCTAATATATGTGAATATTATAGAACTGTTAGTACAAACGGTTTGGACTACCATCATGCGACATTTTCTGATTGTAGGTGACGTGCCCTTAGTATGTACTTTTGTATGCTTTATTTTTTATTTTTCTCTATCGGCCAATAATACCAACTGAGTACAAGTGGATCATACTCACTCCTATTGCACCCTTTCGGTGCTGATCCTGGTTCAAGTGCACCTCACATTGATTGATTCAGGTGCCTCTAAATTTATTCAAGGTAGCTATTGGATTTCATGCGTCTGGATTTTACTTTTACCTTTCTATATTAGACTATGTCTTTACTAGTATTCAGAGACAGAGTTTTTCCTGTTGGATTTCTTATGTATTTGATTCATGAATTGTATTAGTAGTTCTTACATTGTGACACCAGGTCTTGGGAGTTATATTATTATTGGTTATGTTTCTTTTCATTTTTATTATATGTATATGGTTCGGGTTTGTTCTAGAAGCCTTGCATTGGGTATATTATTGTTTTTTTCCCTTGTGTATCGGTTTGGGTGATAGGCTTACTTGTCAAGGTTCGTCGCATCAAGTGCCATCATAGCCCTTGGTTTTTGGGTCGTGACAGAAAATGACTTAATTTTGAAAAACCTTTTGACGAGGTCATTTGCCACGAGCAATATTGTGGCGGTTTTTCAAAACCTCCCTGACGTCCGCCACAAAATGAATTTTGAATTTGTGAGATTTTTTTAAGTTAATAAGTGACAACTTAGAACCCTCGCAATATGATATTAATGTTTCAAAAAAAAATTATTGCAGGGTTTATAAACCCCCGCAATATGATCACAATGTCACAAAAAAAATACTGTGGTGTTCTATAAATCCCACAATAAAATAGTAGTTCGTTTTCTTAGAAAATTATGTGGGAGTTTTCAACCACTACAATATGAAATTAGTACTTAAAAAATAATAACTGGTGGCAGTTTAACTCCGCTACAATATTTTTATTGCTTCCCATCTTCTCCATCATTATGTATCTCCTCTGTCTATCATTCAACTAGTAATCAGCACAAAAAATGTGGAGTACATGCCATTTTTCCTGTCATTTGTTGTTGTTAACTTGTTGTGTCCTGCTCCTGCTGGTTTATCTATGCTCTGCTAGGAATGGACCCATTTATTGGCACTGCAATAATTCAAGCATTTACAGATTTACTACCTTAAAGACAATACAACCTTAAGGAAAAGCCAATTTGAATTGGGATGTAAAGTTGTAATTCGAATTGTAAAATGCAGTGATCCAACCGAAAACCAAGCTAAATGTAATAGCAATCAAAGAAAGAGGAGACTGAAAGAGTACTTGCCAGGGATGAGAACAATATAGGAAAGAGCATATTTTATACACTTCACTCATCAAGAAAATCATTTACTACCTTTCCTTCATTAGCCTGGTTTCTGATCTCTTCATTTTCCTCCTGCAGTGTCCTACATTTAACCATTAGCGTCTTGCCCATTTTGCTTTGTGGGGTAAAATTGACTGCAGCAATGTTATCTTGCAACTCCTTCACTTTCTTATCCTTCTCCTCAACCAAATTCTGGCAACGCAAAACAAGAAAAGATGTAAGCAAGAATGCAATTTGAGCCAACAAGGCTACGAAGGAACAATGAAAAGGTCAAATAAACTACACACGAAAAGCATCCAAAAATCTAAGCACCAAGCATAATTTATTTATTGGCAAAAGAATGCATCATCTAAGCTCATCGAGCAATTCAAAAGATAACCTGGAACTAAATAAAGAATTCTAGTCAGCCATCAAAGTGACTTGAAATCACAATGAAGTTGAAGTATGGAGCCACCAAATAAGTGTATCAATCTTATTTCCATACATTCATCCCCCACCCAACAATATCTGGTCGAATATTCACTTGAACCATGGCATATCCAAGTTCGGAAATTGAGCTTCTCTCCGTGTTTCTCTTCTTTGCAAAGTGAAATTCATCACTGAATAGATCCTTAAAAGAGAAATAGGTTGTAAAGATGGGCCTTGTCAAATACATTTCCTAATTCATTTATTCGATAGTTGTATGCTTAATTCACATCACGGCAGCAATTGATTCTCCCGTACTCGCACTGAGCACGGGCCATTTAAATTACTTGCTATATGGCCCACATTTATGACGGGAAAAATAGATGTGCTTGTGAGCCAATCCATGTAACTTTGACGTAAGTTAAGACTTCCCCACTTATGAACTGAAATCCTATCAAACATCTAAAAATTTCACTGTACATGATTAAGGTGCTTTTGGAGCATCAATATCACTTTAGGGGACCTTCTTTAGAATATTTATCTGATCTTTTGAAGAAAAATAATTTTAACAGTTCCACCATCAGTATAAAATAAACATTGAATTCTGCATAATCCTGTTTTTTGTAAGGTAAGACCATAATCATGGTAATACATCAAGTCAACATAGCTTTTACTTCTTACGGCATCAATATAGAGGTACAATAGTCTATTCACTGTTAGTTCTGATATTAGGTGTACTTTGCACTCCACATATATCATACTGGTTAAATCTTACCAAAAGTGTTACATAAAGTTAGAAGATTTCAGTAGCTATTGTACTTCGCAGGTTGATGATTACAGTTTTATAGTATAAAACACAAACAGAGAATAGGGAAAAGAAGATTCAAAGAAGGCGATCAGGGTGCCCATTGACAATGAACTAACAATGGTAGAATATGCCTTATGTAGAACAGCAACGAGGTAAGACTTGCCTCTGCACAAATTTTACCAATAGTGGAAATAGTCTCAACAGGATATAGCCCTCTTAGGGTCTCTGCACCTAGAAGAATTACATCACTACCATCCAATACAGCGTTGGTAACATCTGTTGCCTCAGCACGAGTGGGTTGCAAGTTATCAGTCATACTATCCACAACACGAGAGATCACAACAGGTTTCCCAGCCATATTGCACTTGTAAACAGCTGTCTTTTGCGACAGAAACACCTGGTGATTAATAGAATCTGGTTAGAACGAAAGAAGTCCAAACAGCATAACTGCAAAGTCTCACAAGCAATGGAAAAGATTGTCTCACAAGCAATGGAAAAGGTACCATGAAACTATCTCATGAAACAAATAAAAATACAACACTAGGCCTATCAGGCGCTATTCAATCACACGTAGACTATTCAAATATATCATGAACCCACTTATAGTTCGATGAGAGAACTTTCTTTTTATGTGCACCGTTACCTTTGTTTCTTAAGTTTGCCTCTCTTCCTCTGTCTTTAAATTAGTAACAAATCAATGCTCAACCTTTATATAGCATAAAAATATTTTATCCTTTACTCTTCTCAATACAAGTTTCCATATCATATCACAAATTGAAACTCCATGTTATCATTAAAGCTAGTACTTGGTTATATAAAATGTTTAATAATGAGCTAATATCCATGAATTGAAGTCACGTTCCAGCAATTGAAACTTTGATTTCCAGCTTGTTCTTAAGTGCAACAAGTGTTCAGTCTATCCTTCCTAGATTTCCTGGAAAACAAGTTGATCGATGGTTGTGGCTGCACTTGTATAGTTCCTGTATATGATTTCAAGTTAGGAAATTTAACCAAGACAACTTATGACTTTTTTCTGGTTTGTATAAAAGTGCCAGTGATGTGAAATGACACTTTGTACTGACCATTTGTTCCAGTCATGTTTTTCATCGACGATCCATTAGTTTTCTGCAAGATAAAAAAGAAATCATACATAATCAAGGGATTATAGTTCCCCATAAGAAAATAAGATTAAATTGTCGAAGCTCTTACGGACAATAAAGCATCCAAACCCTCCATCGATGGAGGTCTCAAAAACTCCATATTAGCTACAAAAGTCAATAAGAGAGAAAAAAAATAAGAGTTAAGTCAATCATGACACACAGTCAAATATTTTCATCACCCCGACAACCAATTGATTGCTTCATTTAACTATATACATCTAAAACTTGTAACAACAACTAAAAGAGAAGGGTAGTCCGGTGCACTAAAGCTCCCCCTACGTGTGGAGTCTTAACTGATTTTGCAAATATATGTGGTTAAACCTTTTTATCCGATGAATAGGAAGTCTGATCCTAAGTTTGCAATAGAAACAGAATAGCCAACGTGAATGCATATATTTGAGACGAGGACTTATCTGTTACCTTAACGCAAAACTAGTAAGGATAGACTGTGCAGCAATTTGCTCACATAAACTTGTAGCGTTTAAGTATTCTGGTGCATAACATGCAAAAAATTCACAATTACTCAATGTTTGATGATCTTTCTCTACCTTAACTTCCACTCCGTAAGCTATTTGAACAGAAACTTTGTGACCTCCCAACTCATACTGCAAAAATTTCCTCGAGGCTGCTCCAGACGCAAAAGTTACAAACCTATTATCGTAAGTTAGAAAGTTTCAAAACGAGGAAGCAGACAAATTTCAAGTCTGAAAAGTGGCAAACTATACCTGCACGGAATCACAAAGTCACCCTCGCACTCTACAAGACTATGGCCACTTGTAGCCTCAACAATCCCATCCACTTTCGAGTTAAGATATAAAACACCTGCCTCCATACACCTAGGAAGATTAATGTGAATTACACCTTTAAGGAAAATAAAATGACAGAATATACTATGGAGAATAAAACATTTGTATGATATAACGAACAAGTTTAGAGAATTTAACCTTTTGAGTAACTCTAGCGATTAACTCTTCCATAAGCACAGCAGATAAGAATAGGATCAACATCATCAAGATATACAATGGTATCCTTCCAAAAATGTTCAATGCAGGTTTGAAGCCCAAGATCTGGAAAAAAAAAGTATAAACATCATACGAAAGATGTGTTTCTTAGCTAATTGCTTCATGAAAGCTCTTAGTAATAAAACATTCAATAAAAGGCAAATAAAGATAATGACCTTTGAACTCGTCCTTCCAGACGCCATAGTTATTTGTGAAAGAAAGATCAGGCCCAACGAGTCACACGTTCAATCCCAGTTTAGCCGACTCAGCGGCAAGAGTAAGACCAGCGACCACAGCCAACAAGTATCAACATAAGTCGCAAAAATCAGTCATTCGAGTTCTTGCGCTTGGTATGGTTCATTCTCATAGATCCCCGGCTTAGGACCGCTAACAGTATTCCAAACACAACAGGTAACTGCATATAAACTAGTACGGTACGCAAAATAAACTAACAGTATAACAAACACCAAAGATAAGTGCATATAAATGAGTACGTATGCAAAATAGTCAGACGATAATACTACAGCCACAACACCACGAACAAGAAACTCTAGACACAAAAGATCGCTCCCTAACTATTACCGTTCCTTTTTTTGGTACATTGTTTAGAATGTCACACACTGGTTGTCGCCTTACATGGACTCATGCAGATTCAATAATTTCACTTAAATTGAACACCAGTTCCAACTATTTGAAAATACATTGTACTAAAACTATAAAATAATTTTATATTTGTTATCTTTATTGGTCGGACTTGACTGTCGCACCTGTGAATCCAACAATTCATCGATATTTTGGAGCGTCCTTTTAACATAGATTATTACTAAGGTACCAAAGCTATATAATTTCAGAAATTTTGCCTACAAATCAATGGAATTATAAGGAAAAATTCAACAAAAACTTATTTCACAACGAACAACGACAACTTGTTGAATAATTTTGAGATCTTAGCCAAACACATAAAAATAAGAATGATTTGACAAAAACTCAATATACACACACATAAATTCACGATGAATTGATTTTTTTTAGGAAAAAAAAAACTAGATCTGGATTGAGAGAACAAAATTGAACAATAAATTCAATTATTTTCTCACTTTTTCTTGTAACAAATTTTAATTTGCTAACTAAAAAATGGCGATTCACTAGAAAAAAATACAAATCTAAGAAAGAAAATGAGGAAAGCAAATAGAAAGTAGAGCGCGGGTTACCTGGAAAATGGCGGAGGATTATTTTATTATTTTTTTACCTGGAAAATTTAGCCTCTGAACAAAAAGGGGAAAAAGGGGAAAAGAAAGAGAGGAAATTTTCCCTGCGAGTTCTGAATTTTATTTTTTTCTGATATCCTAATTACCCCTATAATGTCTAGATTAAAATCTTAAAAGATGGTGTCTAATATTGTCCTTTCATATTTTTCACTATTTTATCTTTTTTTTTTAATTAATTACAAATTTCGAGGGGTAGAACTAATCTATAATTTTTTAATACTTAGATTACTTATAATAATTAATTAAGGATGATATGATAAAATTACGATTGAAGCAGTTGAAATAGACAAGCCAGAAATGCCTATTTTACTTGCTTGTCTTAAATATTATTAATTTTTTAGTACATAAATAACTTATAATAATTAATTTGGGGTGATACAATAAAATCACGATTGAAGTGGATGAAGCAGGCATGTGGACCTATCTTCTGATAGAGCTAACTTAATCTTATAATAGTAAAGTAACATAGTACTTAAACATAATTTAAGATACACAAAACAAAAAGCAATTGAAAAAAAAAAGAACTAATTATCTAAAAAAAATAAAATCTAAAATATATAACAAAATTATTAAAATAATTTGTTTAATATTCAAATTGTAAAATATCTTTTATTGGATAAAATGTAACATATTTGCAAAATTGCTAATACAATTTCTTTGAATTTAAAATTCCATATATTACGAGAATAAAAAATACCCATGTTCATTTATTTTGTAAAAGATACTAATTACTTCTCCTTTCATACCTCTACACAATTATTTATAAATGAGACCCGTGATATCACTAAGGTCTCGTTTGTTTGCACTTATGAAGATTTTAATTAATCTTAATTATTCATATTTGAATTAGTAAATAAATTTAATTTTTTATGTTAGAACTATTTAATGAGTCCGTATAGGTTTGAACGATAAAAACATATAATAAAGCTTTAAAATTATTAAGATATCTATTTATATTTATACAAAAATTCAGTCCAACAATTTCATCCATTCATAGTTATCACTACTCTCAACCATCATCATTATCAAGTATTGTTGTTGTCGCACATTATTATAAACTATTACTACCTACAACCGGCGAGGCTATCCTCAACCATAATTACCATTATCGTCAATCACTATTATTGTTCTGTCATCATCACTATCTACTATTAACAAGCATTAATTATCACCAATAGTCTTACCATAACAATCATTTATCTCTATGACAATCACCACTAACAACCATCATTATATGTTTCCATCCATCATCATTATCACTATCATCCAACTCTCAAACAATCACCACCAAACTACCAACTTATGTGTTAGCATTCATTACCACTAGCTACTATCGAAAATGCTAAAATTAGACAACCTTCTTCAATCAATACATGTTATTATGGCCTATTTTTAAACTCGATTATATAACACCTCATAAGTTGGATATTTGTATGGAATAAAAGAAATGAGGGGTATTGGGGTTTTAATGAGATTGTATGTCGGATCTTATTAATACATCATATTTGATCTTATTAATACATCATATTTGATTCTATTCTTATACACTCTACCAAATGATTCATGAGAGTGAAAATGACCAAAATTGAATTTTTAGAACTTACCTTTCATGTTGGTATATATACATTTTGGGGAAAAGGACAGAAAACTATTTTCATGAAAATAGCCATGAAATGTAAATTCCACTTTATAGCCATTTCAATTTACTGGCTTGTTCTATACCGTTTCTACACACCTTCTATACAGTTTCTATACAAATCTTATACATATAAATATTCTATATGAAAATTATATAGTTTTGATACACAAGTGATACAATAAATGTATTATTTTTTTTTACACATTTTATACAACAATTATATAATTTTCATACATTTTCTATATATTTTTTATATTTATTTTATACATATACATATTTTATAGAACTATACAATTTCTATACATATATCTATATAGATACATATTCTATTTAACAATTATATCATTTTTATATAATTTAACTATTATTTCTAAACAAAAAAAATAGAATATTTGATCAGTTAAAAAATTTATAGCAAAAAGAAAATTAAAATATTTTTAAAAGGACCGAATTGCCCAAGTTGAATACTGTATCGGTATTGTATATAGACTGTATCAGTATTGTATATGGACTGTATATGGACAGTATATGAACTACGTAGGCCAAACTGACCCAAATTAGGAATGGCTATAAAGCGGAAATAGTATATCCGACTGGCCACTTTTTGAAAAGTTTTCAAACTTAGGCTATTTGTTTTAAAAAGTGTTGTAAAGTGTCCTTTTCCCTATATTTTTTTTATCACACCACAATAGTTTTTCCGTTTTAACCATTCAATTGTATATTATATGAATAACATTTTCATCTATCATTTCTTTCTCCCAAAACAACGAACCTAAATATCTAAACTGTTTGTATTTTGTCATCATAACCCCATCAAGTATCATCCCAACTGAATTTTCTTCCCTCATGTTGATTAAACTTGCAATATATTTATTCAATCTTAATTCTCCTTATCCTAATTTCGTTATTCTCTAAAGTGTTTTCTATATTTCAAGCTTATGGTCAACACTCACATTAACAAATTGTAAAAAAAAGAAAGATGAATTTCATTGCAACAATGACAACAAACCCAGTGTATTCTCACAAAGTGAGGTCTGAAAAAGATGAATTTAATTGATTTTTCAATAATCTTTTAAACAGATAAATCGATTGACTTGAAGAAAATCAATGGATACCTGTCAGTTATATTTCTTACAAAAATGCACAATTTTTTTTTTAAAAAAGAGTTTAATTTTAGTTCAATACTCTTCGATTTTGAAGTGCAAAATTACAGTTGAAGAGTATATATAAAAAGAACGTAAGTATTTATTCAAAAAACATGTGTTGTTTAGCGGTAGAATAGTTCAATAACATGATATGGGTTTGATTTCAAGTTGCTACATTTTTCAACTTATTTTTGAAAAATCGATGGACTCCAAGTCTCCAACGGTTTTATAAAATTGAGCGACGTCCCTCAATTTTAACCAGAATGAATTTTCATTTTTCTTAAATCGACCACACCATTTTACAGCATTATTGAATCCATCAATTTTAGTAAAAAATAGAAAATTTGTCAATCTTCGACTTGCATTCTGTAGTAACCCTATATCGTGGGGATAATTAACCATCACAAATTGTGGCAAACCTCACAATTAGATGCAATTTGTGGAGGTTATCACAAACCTCCACAATAAAATCGCCACAAAAAAATTATATTGAAGGGGTTAAAATAAACACTACAAAATAATTTTATAGTAGGGGTTTTTTAAACCTCCGCAAATAAACCTCCACAAATAACCTTATTTTTTGTAGTGACACTTTATTAAAAGGAAGAAATTTTCAGATTTTAATGGCCCGTTCTTTCTTTTATTAGTGTATTTTTAATTTATTTGTGAATGTTACTTTTTTGTGTTTTTGAATTTGGGAGCATAATTTACATGATGCCATAATTTAATCTTTTGATATTTATGTGTTTGACTTAATTAAAGTTGTGCATTTAAGTATTATAGTTATAATTGAACTTTAGTCTAGCATATTACAGGATATGAGGACATTAACCCAGACACAAAATGCATCAATTTATTCTTGAATATTCATGTTTTTACTTGTTCTGGAGTCATGTTGATTTTTCTTTGATATGATATATGGTATTTGCAAAAATGCATGTTTGTGGATATACATTTTGCTATATCATTCAAGTTTGGAGGCCACTTTAGAAGAAACATACCACTGTAATTGTGTATTTATTTTATTAAAAGGTTTCTAAAAAAAATGTCTAATAACTTTTGAAGTAGGAGTTACAATTCACGTGGACATTTTTCTAGACATCTGTAGCCGGTCTCTATATTGCTATCGAGCTAAAGTCCCATATATTAATGGATAAAGTCTTTATTTGCATATTTAGGGTTCTTTTCTTATGTGAAAACATCTGAAACTTCTCTCTCTCTCTCTCTCTCTCTCTATATATATATATATATATATATATATATATATATATATACTATTTTCATGATTAGATATTTAACTTTTGTTCTTCATTGTGTTTTTTTATTTAATTGTTGTGATATTTTTGTCACTTTAACAAATTATATAAGGATGAAGAATTGAAGACATTAATGTAGATACTAAAGAGGACGTTATTGGTAATTGCTAAGATCAAATTTTGGAGTTAATATTTAGAATTCAAATATATTTAAAAAAAAAATAGAAAAAGTGAAAATAAGTTTCAAAAAACTTAGAGTTTTATGATAATAAAAATTTATACTTTTTTTTAAAAAAAAATCTATATCTATACTATATTTATGAAGGATCTTGAAAATATTGTTTGAACTTTTTACCATTTATTAAAAGACTCTGCAATAGATAAATTGTCTTTTCACCTATTTCTTTCAATTATAATTAATTATAAAAAAAGTAAAGAGTCTTAAAATATATGGTAAGATGAAAATATATTTTAAAAATTATAGAGTCCTGCAATGAAAAGAGATGTTAGGAGACTTAATAATTAAGGAGTCTAAAATATTTTTTTATTATATTGAATAAAGAAAAGCAAGCCAGTTAAGAAGATAAAAGAAATAAAATTAATTTTCTTTTTTACTCTAAAACTATTCTCCTTCAATATATATAAATGTACACACGTTTTGGGTTAATAGAAAAAAAAATTATTTTGGTCCATTAGTGACATCTAGATGAGGAAGGTCACTTTTTTTAAACTAAAAATTACACAAACACACAACTTATGTTTTCATTATTACAAAAAATTTCAAATCCCTAAACATATTACATAAATCCCTTTTTTTTGTGTTTATCTCTCTAAAAGTACATATACAAAAGTAGTCTACTTTCTTTCACTGTTTTTCCCTAAAAAGAAGGCTTCAATCAAGGACCGATTACCATTTTGAAATCAACCGTCTTTGAGTCCAACTGATAACATTCAATTTTAACTTAATCACCTTTTATCATTCTGATTTTTAGGATCTGAGGTTAGTAATTTTTCTTCTATCTTTACTTAACCGAAATTTGAAGATTTTTGAATTACAAATTGATGCATGTTCTGATTAAGTAATATTTTGGATTTCTACTTTATCAAATTTTAGTTTTTATATCTGGATTGTCATTTTTTCTTTTCAAAATCGTCTTTTTGAAGTACTAGATTAACATCATAGTACTTAATAAATGAATGATTCTCCTTCTTTTAGTTTAGGATTAACTCAGTTAGAGCATAATGAACCAACAAATTGGACAGTTGGGTTCGTTCCTGGAGTTTTTGATTATGAGGAACCTAACTTTGATGAAAACAGATCTAAATTTTGTAACGACCCCATCAAGATGAAAAAGATTAACAAAGTTGCTGCTGAAAAGTCAAAAAATCAATTGAAGAATCCTCAAGAAAAGCCAAAAAAGATAATATTGTACGTCCACGTCTACCTAAGGTACATATATATTTTTTAATTTTGTTCTGATTTTTTTTATTTTTTTCAATATTATAAGGTTTTAAAATTGTTAATTAATATGGTATGATTGTTAGTTGTTATGTAGATTATGAATTTTTTCATTAGTTTGAATTGTTGTCAGAAGTTGCATGTGTAAATATTGAACAAATCTTTGCATATTTTAGGCATATATATGTGTGGTAATGTGTTTGTTTGAACTACAATGATCTATATAGTTCATGTACATAACTGATTAATGGGTGTTTATACATTAGTTAGTATGTATGTGTTGTACATACATTATTCAGTACATATACATAAGATATGTTTTGGTAATATTGTTTGTTATGTTAGTTTGAGTCACTGGACATTTCATGTGTATATGACTAACATATACATAAACTACCATATGTTTTTAAACTTTTAGTGAGATGTCTAGTTCATATACATCTTTTTTTTTATGTATATATTTTCAATTTTGTTATGGACAGTTGAGGTAATGGACATTATCTATGTATATGTTTAACATATACATTAGCTGTGATATGTTGTTAGATGTGTTATGGAATCCATAGTTCATACACTTCAATTTTTATGTATTTGTTACTAATATACATAAGTATTGTATATGTATTGACAATATATGCTCATATATGATGTCGTTTTTTCATTTTCAATAATGTATGAAATACAAGATAAAAAATATCTTTGCACATTCGTTGCATTTCGCTAGTTATTGCTACCACAATAACTACTGAAATGTATATGTTATGTATATTACTTTGACAATTATCTACGACATAATACGTCTTTTTGTATTTTATTTTTGTAGCATATTGATGTGATATTCTATCACTTGCACAAGAAATCAAAATTAAGGGTACATCAAGAATACACATTCACAATAACAAACTGCTTTTTTAAGAACTACATTTAGAAGACGTTTCGTAGATATTATCCCGACGATTCAGATACGGTACTTTTTTCACAGCAAAATTATGCTCTGTTTGTTGTTGTGGCCCAAAATGAAGAGGCAGTAACAAACATAATCAAGGGATTTTGCATTCCAGCTGGGTTACCATGGCACCTAATTAATGAGGTGTATGTTCTTGTCAACTGCAACGAAAAAATTCACTGGGTATTAGCTATTATTACTTAAAGGTGTGTGTCTATGACTCACTGTCCAATCTAAGAAATATGAAATCATCGCCCGAGATTCATAAGTTGACTGTGATGCTGCCAACTTACCTATCTGACAGAGATTTTTTTAAAGAAACATCTCATAAAGATTGGGCAAATCTTGAAGCATATAGGGATAAGATGAGTCAAAGGACACAGTTAGTGAATCAACATCCATTCGATATTGAGTATGTACAAAATACTATGCTACAAGAATGTGACAGCTTGTAAGGATTCTTCTATATTTTTTTTGTGTGTACTTTTACTGTATATGTGTTATACGAAATAACATATTTGTTTATTTTCTTGTAAGTACTACAGAATAACGTGTTTGCTATTGCATGCATGTCAGGGACTGGTGTATTTGTTATTGGATATGCAGAATACCTAAGTGAAGAAATGGATGTGCCCTCTGTTGGTTTTGAAGAAGAATACCATCGAATGCGATACGTGTCACTCCTTCAAAATTACGGTATTCAAAAAGCAAAGAAATATTATGTTAGTGAAAATGATGACCCTTCAAGACCAAGGACAAAAACTATATCACTTCCTGATGAAAGTGGAATAGTTAACATTGAGTAGTCTTAAAGATGATTTTGGTGAAGACTTTTTTTTTCTATGAATTTGTTAGGAATGTTGAATGTTAAACTACTTAAGTTGTTTTGTATGACACAATACTGTTATAACACATTTTAACCAACGTATATGGATTATGGGTTAAAAAAATTCTGCATTATTATTGTGTCTTGTACATTAGATATCGAATTATTTATTTGAATACATATACATAGATTTTTTGACTACGTATACATACATTGTTATACGTGTAATAAATGATATACATATTTTTAAGTTTGCAAAAATAATGTCATAGCTTGAACATTATACACATAACCACTGTACAACAATTCTAAATATTTTTGTATATAAATTTGTCAATCCTATATAATTCTTACTGGTTGTAAACATGTATATGGTTTCCAATAAATAGAATCTTTATACAACGCAAATTAGTTTCAAATTCATTAAATATCTATTTGTTCATATATATATGTAACATAACTTTAACGTATACATATTTTAACTGTGCACATTAATAACTACTTTGCTCCTCTTAATTAAGTCATGATTATCTACTAATGATTTCAAACATTACGAAACAAGAAATGCATGTGGAATCATTAATGCAACGACCAATTAATAAACTTATATTAAACACTGCAGAAGAATCATATTTATTTAAACGTATCAACACACAAATTACACTGTTAAAAAATTATTAATTACAACTTTATAATGATAAACAAATTACTAGTTTTTAAGAGTATAGGAAAACTAATAAACTGCATTTTTTTATGATATGCATGTACATGTCTACATATACATAGAAATGTATGTATATTAGATAAAAACGAGTTAACTTAGTTATGTATGTCATATAATATACATATTTGTATATGTATATTACACAATATACATAGTTGTATTAAAGTATTCAAAAGTTGTGTATATTAGACGATATACATAACTGTGTTATTATATTACAGAACATACATAGCACGTGTTATGTATATTCCACCTTATAAACATAACACTGTTGTATATTTTAACATCCACATCTCATAACTATATAATCTCTATATATGTAACTGCTTACATATACATATAGTATTATTTCTACTAAAAATTGTATTATAAGCTACATTAACAATTACATTGATTGTACAAATTAAGATGTGTACAAGCAATAATGAAACATCTAATTAACGTTGCCAATACATACACAACACAATTAAAAAAAAATATACATCAAACTTAAATTTTAACCTGAAGTAAACTCAAATTTATTTAAACATACAAATACGAAACTAAATCTGTTCAATGAAGAAATTTCTAAAAAATTGATAACAAAAATTCAGTGATTACTCTTCAAGAGTATAGGAAAACTCTAAGTCAGTTCTCTTTTGAAAAAAAGTTACAGGAACGTCTATTGTTCCCTCCATGTACGCATCGTCCATAATGATTTGTGCTTGATGAAAGTGTTTCGCAATTCTTTGGTCTTCTCAGAAGTCTTTTGTATATCGGTGGCAACACTTCATCCTCATCTACACTATTGGAAACATTCCAGTCTTTCTTATCTAGCATCAGAATGATTGGAACATCATAAGTCTTCACCAAAGTGTTTGGCTTGTAGTATTTTGAACAGTATGGACCAAAATCTTTTATATGTTTAGACTTTAAGACAGCAATAGCGTGAGAACAAGGTATTTGATTAATTTAAAACCGCGCATAGTTGCATGAGCCACTTTCAAGGTCAATAACGTATCTCCTCCCAGATTCATAAACAGGGTATATATAGATTGAGGAAGCCTTCACCTGAACAAATAAAAATAAAATTCAATAAGATAATTTTTTCTGGAAAAAAAAAATTTAGATCCAATTTTTTTACAGTAAATCAAATATTGCATATAAATGAATGATTAAAAAACTGAAATTTTATACATACCATCATTCTCAAAGCTTTCATACCATTGAGAGTTAAAATTTCTTCAAATCTACGACCCAAAGTCGTACTTGTATAAGAAGCTATCTCACTGTTTTTACAGTTTTAAGAACCAAATAACATTCTCACATCTTCTAAGAATACAAATTCTGTTTCGGATCTCCATTGTCCAGAGTACCTCAAAAGAATAACAATATTCATCTTCTTTAATTCGAATTAAATTTTTTCTCCCGAAAACAATCAAAAACAGAGCTCAAATTGTATTTAATTTACGTTTTTCCGTCAGATTTGAGTTTTATGTATTTATGATTTTCAAATTTTGAAATTCAGTTGTTGTTACATGATTTAAGGGATGCAGTAATTCACTTATTTAATTAGTTGCGTTAATTCAGTTTTATGTTTTATGTATTTCCTTTTTTGAAGAACGTTAATATATTTGCATATACATACGTTGATATGTATATGTCGGCTGACGGATGTATATCAATAGGGAGAGAGAGTAAACTAATTAAAAATGTGGGAGAGTGTAATTAGTTCTAAAAGATTGGTATTTATGCTATTTATACTTTTTTAAAAGAAAAATGAAGATCTACTATTAAGAAAGAAAATATATTTAAATGTAATTTTATAATATTATACTATTCGATTCAGATCATAGTTATATTTTTTTTTATATTTTTATATAAGATTAACAATGTTTATTTTCACAATTTATGTAAAAATCAATTAAATAAATTGTGTTTTATTTTATTTTGCATTTTTAAAAATCGAGAATAGTTGATTTTTTTTTTATTTAAAAAATTGAAGGAATAAGTAAATTTTATTAATAATCAAAGGTTACACGTGTGAGACACGTGCGTTTAAATTAGTAATAGTAAATAGTATTACGTGATAAAATTACTAACCAAAAAAATGTGTAGTAATAGTATTAGTGTGGTGATGGTGGTGGTGGTGGTGGTGGTGGTGGTGGTGGTGATAATAATAACAATAATAATTGTTATGAAATATAAAGCAAAGAACAAGAAGAATAGAAAGAGAAGAGAGAGTGATTATTATTTCTCTTGAGAAGTCTCTTGATGGGTCGAATTACAATGAAGGAAAATCACTTTATTTATAGGGAAAAACTAATCTTAGGGTTTCTAACTTTTCCATAAGTAGACATTCACTATATATGGTAAAGTAGACATTCATTATATATGGTAATATATTTATAACACTCTCCCGTGAATGTCTAATTGATAGACAATGTGCCTCGTTAAAACCTTACTAGAAAAAATCCAGTGAAAAAAAATCTAATGAAGAAAAAAGAGTACGCATCTCTAATAATACCTATATAGGCTGCCTCATTAAAACCTTTTAAGAAAAATCCAGTGGGACGAAACCTCGTAAAGGAAAAAGAGTACAACGCGTATTAACTCTCCTTAATAAGAATATCCTTGAGCCTTTGCATCTCGATATTGTGAACCATCTTCTTGAAAGTTGTAGTTGGAGACTTGATGAATAAATCAACCACATTGTCAATCACCATTCTTTTGTAGCTCGTGTGTATAGAAAAGATTTGGTGAAATGTGCTTTGTTCTATATCTTTGAGTCCTTCCTTAAGTTATGTTGTGAATGTTGCATTATCCTCATATAAAATCATGGGTACCTTGTCACATTTCAAACCATGTTTTTCTCAAATGAGATATATCATGGACCTCAACCGCACATACTCTCGGCTTGCTTCATGAATAGCTATTATCGCAGCATGGTTCGATGAAGTGGCTATGATAGACTACTTTGCATATCTTCAATATAGGACAGTACCCCTACATATGAACACATAGCTTATTTGTCACCGAGCTTTATATAGGTTAGATAAATACCCGGCATCAGCATAATCAACAAGATTGGGACTACAACACTTAGAATAGAATAAGTTCATATGTTTGATATCATTCTGATGTCTCCTAGTAGGAGCAGAACTATACCTTGCTAACAAACTGATCGAAAGTCTATATTGGGTCTTGTAGTATTTACAATATACATTAGTACATCAATTGCACTAAGATATATAACCAATTCAATTCGGTATATTTCTCATTCCAGTAAATAATCTATTGTTTTTTAAAACTCTCCAAGAGTTCCAATAATTTTCAAGTTATAAATTTATACAATAAAATATTGTAGATAAGTTTCCCAGAAACTTTTATATGCTTCAAAGATTTTGAATCCTTAAAAGTTTTCACATAAATTTTGTCAAGTGATAATATTCAGCATGTCATGTGTGACATCTTCAAGTGTTTGGACTGTAAATCAAATAAGATTTATGCTTATCAAGATGCATCCTTTCATATCACTTTATGAATGTTTCTACGTCAGTATGCTTAAATAAACGTAGAATCCAGATTCTCGTAATATTTTACAATATTGCGCCAATATTGTATCTAAGATACTATTGATGATATATCATTTCGTATCGATTCACAATATGACATATCATTTTGAGATCTCATCACTTCATTATTTTCAAGTACCTGAACCTCTTATAAGATTTCATGAAGTGTTATGTCGTAGGCTCTTCAAGAGCACATTGCCTTCTCATATGATTATTTGCTCCTTATTCTTTTCAAGGATTATTTTATTTGAAATCGATTGATCTACCAAGCTTCACCCATGCATAGACTTTGTCCTTTAGGGACACAAAATAAGAGCACTTGCAGCTTAAATATGAGATGTTTTCAACATTTGACTTGAATTATCTTTTGAATGAGGATTTGATGATAATTCCTAACATATTTCATAGCTTCTTATAATCTCCCCCTTAAGTTAGAAAAAATAACCTACATCCTCCATCCTCTTTGGGGAATCCATCTTTATGAATTATGGTATATTCATTAATCGTATACCGCATATTAAAACTATTAGATGGACAACGTATGGTTCCTGACTCAGAACCAACTTTGAGGGGGAATTAATCATAATTTTTTTATTTGATGAATACAAGTACTTTTGTATATAATTAGCTAGTTTAGTGGTACGTGTCTCGCACGTGTAACTTATGATTATTTAAAATTGGACGATTTTGTCTATTCCGAAGGTTTCTTATAAAGTGCAAAAAGTTTAAATCACTTTTTAAAAAGTCCTTCACACGTTAATATAATAATGTAAACATAATAGATATTTTATTGTAAGAACATATATATTTTACCACCAGAAGTTTTAAGTGGTTAATGGATCGTCACTTTTGTGTTTGTCATTCAGTATCTTTTTTCCTTGTTGCTAGAGACTAAGAGAGGCGCATCAATTTGAACTATATTTGTAGTATGACTATTTTTTTTCTTTTCATATTTAAAATCTTTCCTTATTTTTAAAGTTAAATCTTCAGAAAATCTTTGATTACTTACTTAAAAAAATTACAAATTTGGTATTTCTTATATTTTTCTTATTCTAACACTTTCGTATTTATTTCAAGATTTTTCAAATCTTCTTAAAAGCTACTATCAATTTTGGTGACTCATAATAAGGAAAGGTTTACTATAATTATTTAATTAATTTTTAAACTTTTAAATATTAGGAAAACAGTGAAAAGACGATTTTGTTTAAAGCAGAAGCTTTTAGCATATATACATATAAATCATATATTATATTATCGATATTATATTAATATTATAAAGATTTTAATTTTCCTAATACCTGTATCATATATTTTTCTTTTATCGTGTATTTTAGAAGTCCTTAATAAGAGTGTATGAAAGAGTGATATTTCATTCATATGATAATGATGAAAAACATTAACCTCTTGTTATTAAAGAATAAAATAGTACTTATTGCTACATTTCATACAACTGTATTTGCTCACACAAATCAATTGTATTTGACTTGATACAATCAATACGTCATCCTTTCTTTCGCCTTTCTCCTCTCTCTCGTAAATCCTGCTTGCCTCTTCCCTCCCTCTCCCAATCTCACTCGCCTCTCTCTTTCTTTTAACTTGTAGCTACGAATTGTAATCAAGCAAACTATAACTATAAATATCGAATTAAGTCCAAATTATAGTTATTTTATGAAAGTTTCTCACAACAAAATATGATTATTTTTTTCATGGCTAGATGAAGCAACTAGATGCGCTTCGTAAGACTGAGCTTCACCTCGGCTTACGTATTATTTATTTTTGTTGGTAGATAATCAAAGAAAAAATATGTAACAGTTTATGGGTTTTTTTATGAATTTTAAAATGATGATTTCAAGTGCTAATGACTAAATTCTAAAAATTAATGTGCATAGATATATATAATGATTTTTTGAATACAAATATATAGTTGGAGCAAACCTTGATTCATGTTTAATGTCAAAATTTTGATTAATTTTTTAAAAAAGTATTTTTCTTTTACCATATAAAACTATAAAAGTTAATTAGTTATAATCATATACAAATTCTTAAATCCAGTACATTAATGAAAAAATAAAAAGACTAATTAGTTATAATTACTAAATTAATTATGTCGTTCCTACTTTGCTCCAAGTATCAATTTTCCTTTTACGAAAGATCCAATAGAATCATAGTAATTTTTTTAATTAGAAGAAATACTCATAATTACACTCGAAGTAATTGTTTTGTGCAGTTCAAATATGGAAAGAATTTATATAATATAAACTTATTTGATTTTAAATTCTTAAATATTAGAACTTTTTAAATGTTATATTCTTTGTGGTGTTTCAAATTAATCATCGACATTTTACATTCTTCAAAGTTATATTCAACAATTTTTAATAGGAAAAGAAAAACTTAAGCAGAGGATAATTCTTCTCAAGTTAATATTGTGCTAATAAATCACCTGCCACATGTTATTTTCACTTCTAAAAGATTAATGCCATGCAACAATAGAAATTAAAATGGATTCATACAATGAATTTTAAACTCTCGGTGACTATTAATTTTGTTAAGAATCTGGCTAAAATTGAACTTAACAATCTAGAAGAACCTCCAACCTTGGAGCTTGATTCAAGAAAACTATCGTTTTTAAAAATTTGTACATTCCTAGGATTTGGTATATTGTGAACTTTCAAATTTTAAAATGATGTTGGTATTAATACTTGAAATGCACTCCAAACCATACAAATGAAAAACGAATTACATTATATATGAGTATAATAATATAGCACAACTATTTGTAAACAAATTGTAATAGTAGAAAATATTATGGTAAAACTAAAGGTGAAAACCTGAAAGTTGTAAGTTGTGATGGAAGAAAATTGAAAGTCATTTATCGAAGGGCTAACAACATCATAGATTTTTCATAACATTTATTACAAATACAAAAGATAAAATATGAATATAATTTGTCGATTTGGCTCCATCATTTCTTTGTTATTTTTTTAGAAAAGACAACTTGCTAAGTTCGGAATGAATTATTTATATCTATTAAGTAAATTTTTTAACACAAATACAAAAAATTTAATCAAAGCTATTGAATTTTGCCGAACATAAAAACACACATGATAATCAGTTAGAATGTTATATTTTAACTAGAAATAATTGCCAAACTCACCTAATTTATGAGAAGTTCACATGCATATAAGTTGTATGTCTATAATAGAGAAAAAATAATTCCCGAAGTTGAGTGCTTAATAGATCATGCAGCATCAAAGATGCACTTCCCTTTGTTTTAGAAATCATATGCCACGAGCTTCCCATACTTGTACGACACTGCCCAACGACCTCCTTCTGCTGACCTCTATTTGATCATCCTTGTCCGACGTTGCCAACGACCTCCATCTGCTGACCTCTATTTGATCATCCTTGTCCGACGTTGCCAACGACCTCCATCTGCTGACCTCTATTTGATCATCCTTGTCCGACGTTGCCAACGACCTCCATCTGCTGTTAAAAAAGGGACGATGAATTATTCGATTTTATTAGGACTCTATATATTTTCGAAGTCGTTAATTTACATGTACATCTCTTACCATATATTCTCCTTTACTTAAATAGAATTGTCAAATTTCTTTTTTACATAAGGTAAATTTTAATTGATTTAGAAGTGTTTGATAATTAGTTAAATCAAATAAGAACTTTAATTAATTTCAAAGTCCTTTATATTAGAATAGAAATTAAATAATTATGTGGAAAGACGATTTTATCTATTGCGAATATTATTAATGAAGGGCAAAAAGTTCAAACGACATCTCTAAGACCCTTCACACTTTTAATATATTATAGATTATAGATATACATATAGATTATAGATGGATATAGATTATAGATGTAGATATAGATTATAGATATAGATTACTTATGTCATATTTCAAGTCAACACATGAATCTTTGTTCTCATTAGCAATGATTCAGCTATTTATTGAAGACATTCAATGTCAAACATCATCATCAAGATGAATTGTCTTGATTACACAATTTGAAATTATATTCTTAACTCAATTTATATTGAACAAACAACTTTATGAATGTCAAAATGTAGGTTAACAATAAATGTACATGTAATCATCTTATTGATGCATCTTTTCAAAACATATCATATGATAGGTGAATGGAACCATATTCACCTTTTATACTTTTCAGATTTAAGGGTTCCAATTTCAAAATTAGTTTATTCAACCAACTTTTCATGAGAACAAGCAACATTAAAAGTAATAAAGAATTTTCTAATTCTTCAATATATGTTCAATACTCAATATGCACATCTTTGGGATGTCGCATTCGTTCATGTCAATTTATGAACTTTTATTCTAGCAAACTCCAAGTTTATCATGACATGTATCTTTTACTTTAGTAAAATTTAGATTTACTATTACATGAACAAATTTCAGATTTACTACTTTAGAAGTTGATTTCAAAATAACTCTTCTCGGTTATTCAGCCTCTTTCGAAGGTGAGTTGTGATACCATCACTATAACGCCCCAAGTCTACACCCTGGACGTTACACGGTGCTTACAACCCCGAAGGATCACAAGCTAACCCATGACTGGTACATACTGTGAGCACTGAATAATAATACTGAAAGTATATGATGAAGTATAACTGAAAATACCATAAGATTCTCAAAATACTGAAATAAATACTGAGTGTACTAATAAGATAATAACATCTGAAAAACTGCATATCTGATTGTGCTAGTCTGAAAGTCGTTAACTGTTTGAATATGGAGTTGATGGGACAAACCTCCAACTAACTCTGACTGAAATAACTACTGAGCTAACTGAAATACTGATATAGATAAACTTTTCCCTCAAAATATGAGGACTCACAACTGAATCTGCTACTGATAGCTTGAGCTGCTAAGTACGGTCAGGACCCTGAGTATCCAAACCTATGATATGAAACATCATAGCGCAAATAAAAAAGTATGTTTCAGTACGTGAAATGTACTGGTATGCTAAGTGAGGTAGGTTGATATACATGGGTTCATATGCATGAAATGATAACTGACTGAATAAACATCATGAAGTAACTAATGAGAATACATACAGAACTGTAACTACTGAATATGCAATACTGCACATATAACGTTTGATTGAATTAGACTGAAACTAAAGTACTGAATTTTGATAACTGAATACTGATAACTAAAGTTTAGACTGATACTGAGGTACTGATTTCTGATGGCTAGGTAACTGATAACTAATAGCCTTGGTTCTGTAGAACTGTCTGAGTTCTTTACTGAATACTGAGATTGAAACTTTAACTGTGGGAGTTATCATCTAGCCGACATACCCCAATTTATAAACTGAGTTGGGGTACAACCTGTCACCCCGATTGGAAGGGTGTTAGCACCTTTCCACGGGATACTAATAATATTGGGTCAACCCTAATCTAAAAGGAAGACTCATGAAATATATATATAATTGCGTCAACCCTAGTCTGGCAGGAAGATGACTTACCCTATGCTATCTACGTAGTTCTATAATGCAGGGACTGTTACTAAGGGTCAAACCCTCTGCTGGTAGGAATGTCCCCATCCCTGAGTTTGTTCGGTGCTAAATCCTACTCTCAACTGAATCAATACTGAACTGATCACTAGTCTGTACTAGGCTTGAATGAACTGACACTGATTGTGTTGAATGACTGAACTGAACTGAGTTCTCTGAGTTCTGCTAACTGACTGAGTACTACTGTTCTTGGCCTTTACTAGAATGATTCTATAACTATTGCAACTAAGTAAACATCTAGATTTCGGGTAATAAATACCCCTAGGACTCGATAGCATCAATAATAAAGCATGATAAATCTTGAAAGCATAGCAATAGTCAATTGTTCACAATTGATTCATCGAGGCATTTAGTCAAACACTTGGAGGTTATAAACTTGTACATGGATGAGGACACATGCTAACATGTCAGTTTTAGTCAAGCTAGGATAGCTTTCCTCTCGATGCATAATAGCAAGTTTGCACCGGCCATGAGAAAGAGGGCTCGTTTTCCTTCACAAAAGGCAATACAAGCTCAGGCAACGATGAATCAAGTTCAGCATGGATGAAAAGGGAAAATCATTGCATTGGCAAGCACCAGTATAGATAAATCGGAGCTCCGATCTAATGCAATTGACGAAGATGAGGTGATGAAGTTGAACTCAAGGTTGGAGGCAGGGGTTATGAATTAGCTAGTGGTTCGGCTATCCAAACTAGATTGGTTACTCATGCAACAGTAACTAAGGCAGTTAAGGTAGAGGAAATACAGTCAATTCAAGCACAGATGCAATTGGCGGCAATCGAACCCCCAATTAGTGAGGGAAGTAATCAATTGTGCAGGGAGAAGAAATCATAGGAAGATGAGGTAGAAGAGGAAACAAAAGCTCAAGGGAAGGGCTCAATTTGGGATAATTTTGATATTTCAAAAATCTCGAATGCCGGATTTAAGTTGGAATACGTTACCCCTACTAAACATGGTGAAACTTCTATCATTGATATTGAATTAGATGACTATACTAGTGAGATAGCTTATTAGGAAAATGCAGTAGTATGCTATGTACTGGGTGCCCACCCACCATTTGCTGTTTTCCAGGGCTATATTCAACGGATGTGGGCTAAGTACGGGTTGAACAAAATACGATGCTAAAAAATGGAATAATCATTGTGAGATTTGATACTGAGGTGGGGAATAATAAAGTATTTCAGGGTGGGATTTATTACTTCGATAATAAACCCTTCATTGTGAATGCTTGGACGGAGGACATGGAATTTACAAGAGACGAACTCTAGTCAGTGCCTATTTAGTTTAAGTTTCCTGGCCTTGACTTCAAACATTGGAGCGCAAAGGGACTAAGAGAAATTGGGAGTCTAGTAGGTAAGCCTTTAATGGCCGACACAACACGGAAAGAAAAATTAGATTAAATTGCAAGGTTGTTAGTAGAGGTGAATATGGGGACTAAGTTACCCGATATGGTGCTATTCTGTAATGATAAAGGTATCATAGTAGAACAAAAGGTTGTATACAACTTAAAACCTGCACTATGCTCTTTTTTTCACAAGTATAGACACGTGGAAGAAGTATACAGAAAGAAGAACCCTCCTAAACAGAAGAAGTTGGAAAACATGAAGATGTCTACTCCTCATGAAGGTAATAAATCTCAGCAAACAGGTGAACAAATGCAAACTGAGGTAACAGAGGGTAATATTGCTCTTAACGGAACATCGAAGAACATAGTCACAGTGCAGGGAATGCAACAGAAACATAATGTACAGGAAAAAAGTACGACTCTGCCTTAACAACAGCAAAATAATGCAAGCCAAGTACAAAATATAAAAATGAACGAAAGTTGGTTAACCCCAGGGAAAACTGGGAAGAATACTCTAATAATGACTACACAATAGGTTTTAAGTTCAAATTTGTTTATGGCACTTGACGTCCCTGGTATAAGCATGAATATAGCGGCTGAACATGTTAGAAATGTGTGAGGCTATTCTATTCACATCACAGGGAATGGTTAAGCTACTTAAATGAAATGTGAGGGGCCTTAACGGTCCTAATAAGCAAAGAGAGGTGCAATTCCTTTACAACAATGAAAGAGTAGGACTTGTAGGACTACTGGAAACTAAGATTAAGAAGAATAGATTCGATCAAATAACTTCTAAATTGTTTGGTGGCGGGAATCATATTCAACTTGGACGAGCATTATAATGGACGAGTGTGGATTACTTGGAGACCTGACTATTACAAGGTCACTCTCTTAAGTAAAACTTCTCAGGTGATTACATGTGAGGTGGTATATGTGCCATTGCAACTTAAGTTTGTCATTTTATTTGTTTATGCCTTTAATACAAAGGAAGAGAGAAGAGAATTATGGGAGTACTTAACCACATATACCAACTACCAATTACCTTAGATGATAGCAGACGACTTCAACTCTGTGTTAGACTCTGAGGACAGAATAGGTAGGAATCCTGTTAGTTCAGCGGAGGTAGTAGACTTTCAAAATTGGGTGGATGACTGTGGAGTGATAGAATTACCACAACAAAGAAACAAATATACATGGAATGATAGAAGTTAAGGGCAAAGGGTTTATTCCAAGATTGATAGAGCCTTCATTAATAACCACTGGTTAATTTCCATTCCTAATTTCCAAGTTAAAGCTCTTCCTGAGGGCATTAGTGATCACTGTCCTTTGAGACTTTCTTTAAATGGGGAGGTTCAAAAAATCCTTTAATTTTTTTAATGTATGGGTCCATCACCCTCTATTTATGGGCAAAGTCCAGTAGGCTTGGGAATATCAAATTGAAGGATGTAGGATGTTCAAGGTAGTGAAAAAGCTTAAAGCACTAAAAAGGAATTTGAATGAGCTAAATTCTCAATATTTTAGCAACATAGAAAATGAGGCAAAAGAAGATAAGATACTACTACTGGTTGCTCAGCAACAATTGCAGACTGATTCATTGAATCCAACATTTCAACTGGAGGAGTATGAGAAATATAAAAAATTTAGACAATCCTCTTATCTCGTGGAGATGTTTTTACAACATAAAAGCAAGGTAAACTGGTTGAGACATAGAGATGACAATACACAGTATTTTTATTCAGTAATAAAGTATAAGAAGCTTATCCAGGCTGTGACTCAACTGAAAATAATTATGGAGAGTGGGAGGTTGATCCTGAAGCAATAGCCCAACTATTTATGATGTACTATGAAGGGTTGCTGGGACAAACAACTCCTATAAGAGTGAAAGCTTTAACATATTTTCTGTACAATGGACCTAGGCTCAGTGTAGAGAAACGGATTAGGTTGATGATTCCATTTAATGGGGATGATGTGAAATATGCTATTTTTTATATAGACAGTAACAAGAATCCAGAGCCTGATGGATACAATAATGGTTTCTTCAAAGCAACTTGGTCCATAACTGGACAAGAGATTACAGAGGCAGTTCTGAAATTTTTTCAGAATGGGAAATTACTTAAATAGTTAGATGCTAGATGTATTGCTTTGATACCAAAGGTGAAGAATCCTGAGTTTGCAAGCCAATTTAGGCCAATATCCTGTTGCAATGTACTATATAAAGTCATTTCCAAGATGATTTGTAGTAGGCTGAAAGGGACAATTAATCATATTATAGCAGATAACCAATCAGCTTTTGTACAGGAGAGATCAATGCTACATAATGTCTTCATTTGCCATGACATAATGAGGCATTATAACAAGAAGACCACCCTTAGGTGTCTAACGAAGATAGATTTACGAAATGCCTATGATATGGTCGATTGAGAGTTCTTAGAAGAGATGTTGCTGGGATTTGATTTTCCAACGAGTTTTGTCAAGTTGGTGATGACTTATGTAACATCTCCTAAATTCTCTATAAAAGTGAATGATGAGAGTTATGGATATTTTAAAGGAAAAGGGGGACTGAGACAAGGAGATCTCATATCTCCTCTACTATTTGTACTTGTAATGGAGTACCTATCAAGAATGTTGAGAACAATGAGTACTTTGCCTGATTTTAAGTTCCACCCAATGTGTAAGGGGCTGAAGCTTACTCACTTAATATTTGCTAATGATTTAATAATATTTTGCAAGGCTGATAAAGGATCTGTGACTAGAGTTATAGAAGCATTGTCCCATTTTAGCAAAGCTTCGGGATTAAGATGGATTGTCATATATTGATGGAGAAGATCACAATTAGAATAAACAAAACCTATTCAAAACAATTGTCTTATGCAGGAAGATAACAAATAATAAATGTTGTCTTATTCTCTATTCATAGTTTTTGGGGGGCTGCTTTTATATTTCCACAGAGTGTCCTTAAAGAAGTGAATAAGAGGTGTAGGGATTATCTATGGGGCAGCACATAAGAGAAGAGAAAGATATGTTTAGTGGCCTGGGATAAAGTTTGCTGCCCAAAGAAGATGAGCAGGTTGAATATAAAAGAGTGTAGAAGATGGAATATAGCATCTGTGGGAAAGTTGTTATGGCAATTAGTTGAAAACAAAGATTCTTTATGGGTCAAATGGGTTCATGCTATTTATATGAAATCTGAACCAGATATATGGTCACATAATGCCCCGCAAGAGAGTAGCTGGTACTAGAGGAAGTTTAATGGATTGAAGGAAGACATGAGAGGATGGTACACACGTGATAGATACACTCTCTCTAATGAAGACCAGTATTCTATAACACAGGGATGCATTGCATTACTCGGGCCACAAAGGAGATATGATATTGTTGAACTCATTTGGAGTGTTGTTGTCCAGCCTAAACATAGAGTGATTATGTGGTTAGCTGCTAAAGGAAGACTCTTGACTAAAGAGAGGCTGATTAGAATACAGTTTCCGGTTAAGAATAGACACTATCTTATGTGTGCAACTCATGCTTTAGAAACTGTACAATATTTTTTCATTGATTGCCCATGGATTCGAGAAGTTAGGGAGGCTCTTATGACGTGGAGAAGATTAAATTTATAGGTTGAGAATATTCAGGGGGTAATGCATAGCATCAAGAGAAAGCACTGGCCACAACCCAAGAAGGAGATTGCAGCTTCCATTTGGAGTGCCATGATTTACCAAACTTGGACAGCCAGGAATTGGAGATTTTATAGAGGAATACATGTAGATATAGTGACAGTAACCACACGGATAAAGAAAGAGTTGGTAGAAAGAATAAGATCACTAAAAATGTTCAAAAGGTTACATAGAGGTAGTGGTATAGTGCAACAAAATATTGTGTACTTAGCTTACTTAGAGCCTGGTTTTCATAGACACCCTTCCTAGAAGGTGGTTTGTTGTAACTAGGTGCCTTTAGTTTGTACTCGTTTTATTGTTATCAATGGTAATACTTACAGTTGTTACCAAACATTTAGGGCATCATAACTTCAACATGTAATCTTGCAAATTCAAGGGTTTGACGTGAGAGATTCATAATTCAACACACATGCTAACATAAGTTTATGGAACTCATAAAAGATCTTAACTTGAAACCCATACAACAACACAAACATGAGCATAATTCAATTCATAGCATGGGAATAGTAATTTAAGTTTTGAAAGGGTTCTTGAACTCCAAGGGTGGAAGGAAACCCAAGGATGAACACCTAACATACCTAAGTGACAGAATTCGTGAAAATTGTTGGGGATTTCTTGGAACTTGATCTTGATCTTGATGAACTAGGGTTTCTTTCTTGAGAGGATTTTGTGAATAAAGAATGAGTTTTTCCCTTTGGGATATCAAATTTTGTGCTAAGGCTGAATAATGTAATGGGAAAATGATCTATTTGCCCCCACAAACCCTGATAAAAGAATGTTGGATGGGGTCTTCATCGCGCCGCGACCCCTGCTTGGGTCAAGCGGCCCTCGCAACGTGACCCCTGCTCGGGTTAAACAGCCCTCGCGGTGCGACCCTGAGCCTAGGTCAACTGGCCCTCGCGGCGCAGCCCTATCGCGACCCCTTGCTGTTTTGGGATCCAAACTCACCCTCACGCTAGTCCGAAAAAAATTCAAAACTCGCCTGAGATGACCTAAAAATGACCTTGATCATGATTCAACTTGAAAATCGACATACTAAGGTCGGAAAGATCGAAAATAAGATTCCTTAATTTCAAAGGCTAAAAATGATTCTAAGTCTTGACACTTCGCTGAAATTTTCTAAGTCTGGGACCTCTTTTGGGCAGGCTATATAGTACTGAAATGACTAGGATTTTGCGGGGTCTTACAATATCTCCCCCTTGGGAACATTCGTCCTCGAATGAGACTGACTGGACTGAGAGAAACTAAGGAACTGTACTTACACTGAAATGCATAACTAAAACATGACTGGATTTCTTTCACAAGTAATTTTTATAGTAATTTTACTATATCGCTTCTAATTAGTTAACCATTGATGTTTTAAATTAATTTGACGATTTATATGGGGTCCACTTAAATTTTTTTACAAGTATTTTTTATAGTAATTTTATTATATCACTTCTAAATAGTTATTATAAGTATTAGATTATAAATGATATTTAATAACAAGGATAAAATAGATAAAAAATTATAAATTAATAATGATTGGATGAAGTACTTTGCAATAATAATATGTGTGTAAAAAAATATGAAAGTAGTACACCTACTGAGATCTAAATGATTAGATTAAAATAATTATATAAATAATTGCGAGCTAAGATCTGCATGATCAAAATATCAAATTTTTATTAGATACAACTAAATGAAGCATAAAATATGTAAGTAAAAAAAATTAAATTTTAATATTTAAACTACTTTTTTGTTTTGGTGGTCGACATGCTTCCCGACCACTGCTTGCTCCGTGATTTTACTATATCACCCCTAATTAATTATTATATGTCGTTTACATATTAGAAAATTAATAATATTTAATAAAAAATAAAATAAACATTTATAACATATCTACTTTAGCTGTTTCAAATGTAATTTTACTATATAAGCTCTAATTAATTATTATAAGTCATCTAAGTATTAAAAAATTAATAGTATTTAATAAAAAAGATAAAATAGACACAAAATAATAAATTAACTCTTGATGCTTTTAAATTAACTTGACATCTTATATGAAGCCCACTTAAATTATTTTCACAAGCATTTTTATAGAAATTTTGCTATATCACTTCTAATTAGTTATTATGAGTCATTTAAGACATGTCTGCTTTGCTATTCCAATCATGATATTTACTTGACTCTCGATATTATATCAGTGTCACTTAAATTGGAATAAAAGAAAACGTATTATAAATCGGAATAATTAAAAACTTAAATTATTTAAAACTATTTAATAAACTTTAGGTAGTAAAATTATTGAGAGAATATAAATTGCGATTAAATTTTTTAATATACTCATATTATATATATATATATATCAATACTTAATTATGATAATTTATTTCACTGCTTTCAAAATAATTTTAAAATTCTAATCTTAATATGTTGTGCCCATGCTCAGCAAGGGCCTATCGCCTCTAGTATACTAATAATAGTAATAGTGTTAGTAGTAATATATTATATTTTAATATATTTTACTATATGTTAAGTGAAAGATAAAATCTTATTATTATTATTATTATTATTATTATTATTATTATTATTATTATTATTTAATAATAATCTCATTGGTTTTAACTTATTATCTCAATTTAAATATATAAATTATTAGGTAAATATACATCACATTTAATAAAAAGTAAGGATAAGAAACAATAATAAAAAACTAATCTTTTTTTAACAAATTATGTATTTGAAATTTGAATTTGAATAAAATTTGAATTGAAATAGGGTTCTAGGTTCTTAGCCTCTCCTATATATATCCCTATATCATAAGATTTATTGGTGAATTTGTTTACTGCATTCTTTACATTTTTCATTTTAAAATTATTTTTGATTTAATAATTTTATTTTTATATGCAGGAAGGATATGACTTTTTCATCTTCAACTTTCTCTGTACCGTAAACGAAAATGAACAAGTCCACATCCATTGATGTTATATCTACAAATGGTAACACCTTCCAAGAAGATAAGGAGAAAAAGAAATTGATAATAGTTGAAACAAATACTTCAATAAGTAAAAGATTCATAGGTAAATCGATTTTAAATTAATATCATTTCTATTGTTTGATTTATGAAGAAGTGTTTTTGAGAGTATTATAATTTTTAGTGATAATGTTATTGCTATTGTTGACTTGCAGAAGAGACAAAAAAGAAATAAAAAACAACTGTAGAAGTAGAGTTTTGTTGGTATAGTTGCCAAGCCTAAGTTTTTCAAAATTTGTGTTTGATATTATTGTTGTTCTTTCTTTTTAATTTTGTTTTATTTCATAGTTGTTTTTGTACTTAATTCAATTGTATGCAATTTATGATTGTATGATTTGTATATTAATAACTACCACATTCACATATTTACTTTACTAGGAGGATTATAAATTTATAGATATTTTAATTTATTTATTCTCTTTTAATTTACTTGAAAATTTACATTTATTTATAAACTATTTTAGTGATTTTGAATGTCATTTAGTTTCATAATATAAAAAAATAAAATAAAAATACAAAATCAAATCAGACCCTAAAAAAGATAAACTTTTAATATAATATCTTAAATATGTTATATGAAGATTACATAGTCATGGCATGTGCAATACACTCTCCTAGTGAGAAGCCATAATTAACTGAAAATTTTAAAAAATAAAAGAAAAGAAAAGAAAAAAAACATCAAAAAAAGACACATGGAAGGAATTAAAAAAAAGAAGAAGATGAGATTGAAGCTTTCCTGCCATGACCTCCGTTGTTTTCCTCTTCCATAAACATAATATTATACCTTCAAATTGCATTTGGAATCAATGGTGTTTTTTGTATATAATAAAATCCAATCATATTTCAAATTTAAAATTAGCTCAAAGTTGAATTCTTCAAGTTTTTCAACAATGGCTTCTTCAATAAATTTAAATTTGAGTTCCATAAATAACAATGAACTCCACCGAAAAAACATCCAACATCATCCACTACAATTTGAAAACAATTTACCTTCTTTCATTTTCAGATTTTCCTCTAATGGTTGTTGGGTGTTGGTTTGGTGGAAATTAAAAATGAAGGAGTGAAGGTGTGGTCCTCTTTTTTCTTCTCACTAAAAGTTATATTTTGAGAAATGAGAAAAATTAAAAGAGGTAAAAAAAATGTAAGAAAAAAGATGGATGATAATGGAAGAGGAAGGGGAAAGAAGAAATTGTGTATATGTTAGTGCTTCAATGGTGGAAGTTTAAAGGAATAAGGAGACAAAAAATAATTTAAATTTTTTTAATCTTTTTTTCTTTAATGACATAAAATTTTATGATTGGTTATAGTTTCCACGTCACAGCAAGTGTATCTCACGCGCACAATGCTTAAAAAGTGCAGGCTTTAAAATAGTGTCACGTCAGACGTTTGTACTTAATTGAAACCATTTGTAAATAAATAAAGGGTTCAATAGGTACATGGTGAGGTGCCAGTACGAAAAAAATTAAAAAGTTCAGGGGTCTGTCTATGTATTCTTCCTACGATTTAACATATTCGAACAAGACATTCCATAATAAAATGATTGAAAAAATATTTTAATATTATTTACGCATCACGCGAATACATATACTAGTTGGCTATCTAAAAGGAGTTAGGTGGGAGGAAATGAGATCTTTTGCTCCTACAATTTGAATATAATAAATAGCTTTTTTTAATATATAAAAGTAAAGATCTTTTATAAAAAGAATATAAAACTTAAAAAATTCTAAAAAGTTAGAAAATCATTTCTCCCATTAGGTCTGTCTTTGTAAGTTTGGCTACTAAGGTAGCATATGCACATCTATATTACATGTATGTATAAGTTAAACGAAAAAGATACGAATATACCCTCGAACTTTGATAAATGGTATAAATATACCCCGCGTTAGATTTTAGGTACAGATATACCCCGCGTTAGATTTTAGGTACAAATATACCCTCGCCATTAATGAAAAGGTACAAATATACCCCTATCACAAATGGCGGGACACGTTTCGATTTCCTATTCGTTAGCCCTTTTAAATTAAGTTCGGTTAAATTAATCCCAAATCCGACCCAAATTAAAACCTACACCCGACCCAAATTACAACCGGACCCATCCCGGTTCTAAAAACCTTCAAACACATCTCCACTACGCGTATTTAGTCTCACTTTCTCTCACATCTCTTACTCACTCACTAACCTAAAAAAAAAAACTAAAAAAGTCATCCTTCTTTCATGATTCTACGCCTTCTACCACGGAGAATTGAGTAGGATCTTGCATGTATGTTTCTTCTCTATTTACGACCTTTCATTTAACTATTTTCTTATTTTGGTGTGTTGTTGTTTGAATCGAAAGTTCTAGAAAGTTATTTTTGTGTCCGATTTTAGGTGTAGTTGTCGATTTTGGGGTATGTGAGTTTATATATTGTTGATTCCGTTGTTGCTTTAGGATTTTGGTATTTTTTTGTGTTTTTTTCCAGGGTTTTTCTTTGATGCCCTTTCCAGATATTTGCTTGAAATTTGTGCATTTTTATTTTAATGAAATGTCCTATTTTTCTAGGATTTGTGTGCTTATATATTATTCATTTTAGGATTTTTGACTCTTTTTTGTCTAGGGTTTTACTTTGATTTCATTTTTAGATATGTGCTTGGGGTTGGTGCATTCATATGTTAAGGAAATCCTATTTTGCTTTGTTGTAGATTTTTATAGATCTGGTTGGAGTGTCACCATCACTATTTGTTTCTTTATCTTCAAAGTATTGTTAGAAATTTGTGCACATTGTTAAACAATATTCCATTGTCTTGTTGGATTTTGTATAAATATGTGGTCCCTCCTTTATTTTTTCTGTATAAAATAGGAGAATGGTATCTTTTTCATGTGTTTGAGACTTGTCTTTCACAAGTGGTCCCTTTATTCTATCGTTGTTTCTGGTCTATAAATAAAGTCTATGATAAAATATTAATTTGTTGTTATTATCTTTTCCAGACATTCTTTGACTTTTTCTTTTAGCTTCACATTTAAGCATGTTAACGTTATCTCTCTTAACTGTTAATGAGCATTGGTACATATATAAACCCTACATTGTTTCACTTGGTCTACTTCTGTGATTGGATATTAAAGATATTGTAACGACCCGAGACTATCCCTAGTCGTCACACGGTGCTTGGAACCACAAGTGATCTCAAGCTAACCCATACTGTTAAGCAACTGAATTATAACATAATAAATAGTTTTTCTATTGTGAGGAAACATAATCATACTGAAAATCTAAAATGGATACAATACTAATAAAGCTTTACAATCTGATAAATCTAAAGGATGAAACTGAAATTACATGACTGGCTCTGACTGACATCTATGAAGCCTCTTATACTGACTATAGATAGCTGGGAAATGCCTCTAACTACCACTAATCAATACACATGAAAGTAAATAAGTAGTACATGAACTAAAACTGTCTGGAGTTCCCAAAGTAAGAGAACTCATCACCTGTTGGCTGAAATCTGCAACTGTCTGATCGTGATGTGCGGGCTACAACTGGTACCTACATTATGAAACAATGTAGCCACACAGACATATATGTGGATCAGTACTTATGGAATGTACTGAGTATGTAGAGGTGAATGCAATAAGTAAAACTGATTACATACGTAATCGTAAGACATGCATGCTAAGTGAAAGTAGACTCACCAATAGGCTGAAATAAATTGAAAAAATTGAAATATCTTAAAGCATGAGTGACAAACATTCTCTGATAAGATGGTGAATCTCTACACTTAGTTTCTGTAAACTTTAATTTAATGATATAAGTATAACTAAAGCTGGGATATGGTAGAACATGGATACTGTATGAACACTGAATTTGTAACTACGTGATGGGAACTGACATAAATCGAGGATTTGAATAGAAAATCACACTGAGCACGAATGCATAAACATACTATCTTATCTGATTAACTGAATGACTGATAGCTGAATACTAGTCATGTAAGTCTGAACTACACTTAGTCTAAATAACTAGACTAAAACTGTAGAGTATTATATATATGAGGAAGGACTGACTGAGTAACATGATATAACTGGGCATGAATTCATGAAAACTGTATTATCTGAGAGTGCAAGACAAAGCGTATAATATAATTCTGAAATAGTCTATAAACTGAGGTACTGAAACACTGATAATTGAATAGTTGATAACTGTATGCTATGGTCAAGCAAACCTAAAACTGAACTGAGTTCTGAACTGAATATTGAACTGAGACTGTAACTGAGATTTTACTGAAGCTGAGTACTGAGTTTTGATAACTAAGTAAATGATATCTGAGACTACTGATAACTAAATTACTGATAAATGGGTAACTATTTTTGACAGTCTGATTCTCTAGAACTAAACTGAGTTCTATATTGAGACTGAAACTGAAACTGTGGGAGGTAGCATTTAACCGATATGCCCCAACCTAAGCTAATTGGGGTCCAACCTGTAATCCCAGATAGAAGGGTGTCAGTACCGTGCAACGGGTGCTAACACTGGCTGTGTGGATCCACTAAACTAGTGTTTCGAAGGACTAAGGGATAACCCTATACTGGCAGGAAACTCATGAGATATGTGTCAACCCTATACTGGCAGGAAGAAATCTCAACCTACTTTGGCTACGTAGTTTTGTAACTCAGGGATTGATACTAATGGTCAAACCCTCTGCTGGCAGGAATGCCCCCATCCCTGGGTTCGCTCGGTGCTGAATCCTACTTCCAAATGAATAGACACTGAACTGATCTCTAGACTATACTATGTTTAACTGAACTGTTACTGATCGTGCTGACTAACTGAACTGGACTGAGTTCACTGAGTTCTGTAACTGACTGAGTACTACTGTTCATGACATTACTGAGACTATTCTGAAGCCACTGTAGTTCTAGTTAAACAGCTAGATTTTTGGGTACTCAATACCCCCAGAACTTGATAACAATAACACCAAGACCATACTAAGGCTTTGAGGACATGATAAATAGTCATTATTTAAAGAAACCCATCACTTGGGCATTTCATGAAACACTTGTAATTCATGGTTTAAACTAAGCATGGGGATAGTTTTAGACATGTAGCAATAGCATGAATTCAATATAAAAAAAATGGCCAATTAAGGCTTTAACGTGGGACAATTCATCAAACACATGGAGATCATGAACTTGGACATGGGAATATCTTAAACATGGGAGCATAGCATGATTACATAACTAAAATCATAAATTGGGGAATTCACTTGTAATTCGCTTGAAATAGGACATGGACGTTTCATCAAAACATGTAAAGTTCATAGATTGAACATAAGAATGTCTTAAACATGAGGGAACAATAGGGTTCCATGGAAAAATTCATAACTTGGGGATTCATCTTAAAATTGATTGGACATGATATGGGAATTTCATCAAACATGTGGAAGACATGAATTTAAAACATGGGGATATTGCTAAACATCATGAATTTAGGGTCTATCATGGAATTTACTTGAATAATGCATGGAAAACTCAAATTCATAACATGGCGAATTCAAAATCTTGCATGGAATCATATATGGACTGAATTGAGTTTAAAATACCATGAAAACATGAAATTCAATCTTTCTTGAACATACAAAATACCATAATAATAAAAAAATTCATTCTTTAATTAAAAAAAAAGTTTAGGCTCTATGGGTGAAAAGGGACCCATGGATGAACTCCCACATACCTTAAAGTTTTTATCTTGAAGGAGAAACACAATCTTGAAAGCATTATTGAATTAGGAAACTTGAGTTCTTTCTTTTGTTGAAGAAAAATTGATGAAGTTCTTGGTGCTCTTGAGGGGGCTAGGGTTTTTCTTTGAAAGAAAAAATGAATAATAGAGTGTATAATGCTTTTGGGGGCTAAAATTAAGTGTTATGAGCAGATTTGGGTGAGGAAAAATGACCAAAGTGCCCCTAGATCCTTTAAAAACTGAATTAGCTTGTGAAATAGTTCTGCAACGCGCTGGCCGACGCGTCACGTCGCTATCGCGTCGGCTTACTGCCTCACATAGAAAATGCCATAACTTTTCACTCAGGTATCTAATTTAGGCGAAACTAATATCGTTGGAAAGCTAATTTAATTATATACAATTTGGTGGGTCTTGAGCTGAAAAATTCTATGTATATAAAAAGTTATATATGTTTAAAGTAGACCCTTGTAGAATCAAATACCAAACTTTGGACGAATCAAAGGCTCTAAGCTCAACTTTGTTCTAAGTGATTCTTATGAACATTTTTCACCTCAAAATCAAATCAAACATGAGGATAAAGATAATGAAACTCATATTTGCATGGGAATCATTTAGATTATAGCTTATATGCGTAGGAATATCGTTCGAAGACTAGCTCGAAAATGTGGGGTATTATATTATCTCCCTCTTGGAAACGTTCGTTCTTGAATGAAACTGGTTAGACTGAGAGTACTGTACGAAGGTAACTGTGATCATATTATGAACATGCATGACTTGGAACATAATTGCATAACTGGTTCTGAAACATGATACATAAACTGAATATCATGAACTGAACTGATTTCTTAAATACATGTAATGACATGAGAATGATTATAAGGCTGAGATAGAAACGAGAGAGTAAGTTGATGAGTAACCATTACTTCTAGCGGGATCCTATTTTGGAAAGAGAAATGAAAGATTTAGGACATGAATACTTGGGGTATTACAATACGTCTCCCCTTGGGATATTTCATACCCCGAATGGTACTGACTTGGTTGAAATACTAAGGAAAGACTGAGATAATACACAGAAAACTTATGGACTGAATCATGACTGAATATCTGGGATTTGAAACTGATGCATGATGCATGAATTGAGCTGAATTCACAAATTACATGGATGTGAATGAATTACCTCTTGGAATAGTCATATTCATGAGAATTTTGGATTGTATGACTAGATAGAAAGATGGAAAACCATAGGAACTTGTCTGTCTGACTGCTAAACTGGATTGCTATCTATACAGACTGAATTATACTGAAATCTTATACTAGCTATACATTCCACTTGTACACAAACATGACATTCAAGTTTATTTTCATAACCACACATGAACTTGTTGGCAAACCACCACAAAAGCATTTTTTCCTCATTTTCTCTAAACCTCTATCCTTAAAACTTTCATGCACTAGCCTAAGAAAACACACATAAAATTTCAACTGATCATGACATAAGGAGAGGTCACTGAAAGGTTAGAACATGAGGACCTGAAACATGAAAGATTAACTTTGACACTCAACTAAGGCCTGATGAATAAATTATCAGTGACACGAATTAGTCAGAGAGGTCTGAACTGAGGACATACGTGACATAAATCTGAATTTTGTTGATCATTAAAAGTATGGCATGGGTACTGAAACTGAACATACTATAAAGCATGAGTACATGAGTTATGAGTTGTATGACCTGAGTTTGGAGTTCATAATTTTATGGAACTTGATTCATACTACTGAGTGAACTGGAACTCCTCATACTAGAAACTGAAAGTGTATATGGTTTTTTTATAAAGTGCATGAATATGAGCTGTGGTGATGGAGCTGACATGTTAGGCATGAGTAGATATCGTGATGGCTGAAAAATTTGCACTGAGATAAGAATAGGTTGGGAATCATCCTCCCTTACTGTTTTTCTACATATAGTGGCACTACTACTAAAGTCTGAGAGTCTGACTTGGTTACTTGTTCTATCATCTCCCCCTTAGCTATAAGCCATCACCTTAATTCTGTGACTACTTTACTAAACTCTAAACTGAACTACAATCACTTTACTCTAGAGTCGGTATAATAATACACATGAATGATAAACTCACCCTGAAAGATTGCACCTGAAAGTATAAAACCCACTGCTAATACTATCTTCTGGGATACAACTCTTGACTTTCTTTATCCCCAATAGTCATCATACAATAACTTAAACACTTACTAACTTAGAATCTTCAAGAGTTTCATTATACCAACATACCCAATATCATCACATACTGTAAAAGAGATTCTGAGAAGGAATATGAAAGCACATCTAACTTTGGCTTAATGCATGATTTTCATAAATATGAATAAAATATTTCTAAATTTAGGACATAAGGGCACTGATGGGATACTTTCAGAACCAACGTGCAATCCTATAACTGTCTGTGGGGACTGGCTGAGGGACTTCAGCTTCACTATTTTTGTTACCTCAAAACTAAGGCAGAGTTAGCATGAATAGAGAAAGATAAGAATATGCATAAATTTCTTAGATAACACTTCTATTGCACGATCTGGGACTTAAAAGAAAGGAAACATTTCCTAAATGCCTTGTAGCCTCTCAAAGAAAAGTACAGATATCTCCGTACTATTTTGCAAGACTTTACTAGACACGGCTTTATAGACACCCTAGGACACTTGAAACCTGGCTCTGACACCAATTTTGTAATGAACCAAGACTACCCCTTAGTCGTCACACGACGCTTGGAACCACAAGTGATTCCAAGCTAACCCATGAACTGGCATACTATTAAGCAACTGAATTATAACATAATAAATAGTTGTTCTACAATGCAGAAACATAATCATACTAAAAATCTAAAATAGATACAATATGGATAAAGCTTTACAATCTGATAAATCTGAAGGATAAAACTGAAATTACATGACTGACTCTGACTGACATCTATGAAGCCTCTTATACTGACTATATATAGATGGGACATGCCTCTAACTACCACTAATCAATACACATGAAAGTAAATGAGTAGTACATGAACTAAAACTGTCTGGAGTTCCCAAAGTAAGAGAACTCATTACCTGTTGGCTGAAATTTAAAATTGTCTGATCGTGATGTGTGAGCTACAACTGGTACCTACATTATGAAACAATGTAGCCACACAGATATATATGTGGATCATTACTTCTAAAATGTACTGAGTATGCAGAGGTGAATGCAATAAGTAAAACTGATTACATACGTAATCGTAAAACTTGTATGCTAAGTGTAAGTAGACTCACCAGTAGGCTAAAATAAATTGAAAAAATTGAGATATCTTAAAGCATGAGTGACAAACATTCTCTGATAAAATGGTGAATCTCTACACTTAGTTTTTGTAAACTTTACTTTAATGATATAAGTATAACTGAAGTTGGGATATGGTAGAACATGGATACTGTATAAATACTGAGTCTTTAACTACATAATGGAGACTGACATAAATCGAGTATCTAAATATACAATCATACTAAGCACGAATGCATAAACATACTATCTTATTTGATTAACTGAATGATTGATAGTTGAATACTGGTCATGTAAGTCTGAACTACACATAGTCTGAATAACTAGACTAAAACTGTAGAGTATTATACATATGAGGTAAGGACTGACTGAGTAACATGAGATAACTGAGCATGAATTTGTGAAAATGGTATTATCTGAGATTGCAAGACAAAGCATATAACAAAATTTTGAAATAGTCTGTAAACTGAGGTACTGAAACACTAATAATTGAATAGCTGATAATTGTACGCTATGGTCAAGCAAACATAAAATTGAACTAAGTTCTGAACTGAATATTGAACTGAGACTGTAACTGAGATTTTACTGAAGCTGAGTACTGAGTTTTGATAACTGAGTAAATGATATCTGAGACTACTGATAATTGAATTCTTGATAAATTGGTGACTATTTTTGACAGTCTAATTTTGTAGAACTGAACTGAGTTTTATACTGACACTAAACTGAAACTGTGGGAGTTATCATCTAACCGTCATGCCCCAATCTAAGCTAATTGGGGTCCAACCTGTAACCCCAATTAGAAGGGTGTCAGTATTGTGCAATGAGTGCTAACACTGGCTATGTGGATCCACTAAACTAGTGTCTCGAAGGACTAAGGGGTAACCCTAAACTGGCAGGAAACTCATGAGATATGTGTTAACCCTAGACTAGTATGAAGACATCTCAACCTACGCTGGCTATGTTGCTCTGTAACTTAGGGATTGCTACTAAGGTACAAACTCTCTGCTGGAAGAAATGCCCCTATCCCTGGGTTCGCTCAGTGCTGAATCCTTCTCCCAACTGAATAGACACTGAACTGATCTCTAGACTATACTAGGCTTAAATAAACGGTTACTAATCATGCTGACTAACTGAACTGGACTGAGTTTACTGAGTTCTGTAACTGACAGAGTACTACTGTTCATGACATTACTGAGACTATTCTGAAACCACTGTAGTTCTATTTAAGCAGCTAGATTTTTGGGTACTCAATACCCCCAGAACTCGATAACAATAACACCAAGACCATACTAAAGCTTTGAGGACAAGATAAATAGTCATTATTTAAAGAAACCCATCACTTGGGCATTTCATCAAACACTTGTAATTCATGGTTTAAACTAAGCATGGAGCATAGCATGATTACATAACTAAAATCATAAATTGGGGAATTCACTTGTAATTCGCTTGAAATAGGACATGGACGTTTCATCAAAACATGTAAAGTTCATAGATTGAAAATAAGAATGTCTTAAACATGAGGGAACAATAGGGTTCCATGGAAAAATTCATAACTTGGGGATTCATCTTAAAATTGATTGAACATGATATGGGAATTTCATCAAACATGTGGTAGGCATGAATTTAAAACATGGGGATATTGCTAAACATCATGAATTTAGGGTCTATCATGGAATTTACTTGAATAATGCATGGAAAACTCAAATTCATAACATGGCGAATTCAAAATCTTGCATGAAATCATATATGGACTGAATTGAATTTAAAATACCATGAAAACATGAAATTCAATCTTTCTTGAACATACAAAATACCATAATAATAAAAAAATTCATTCTTTAATTAAAAAAAAAAGTTTAGGCTCCATGGTTGAAAAGGGACCCATGGATGAACTCCCACATACCTTAAAGTTTTTATCTTGAAGGAGAAACACAATCTTGAAAGCATTATTGAATTAGAATACTTGAGTTCTTTCTTTTGTTGAAGAAAAATTGATGAAGTTCTTGGTGCTCTTGAGGGGGCTAGGGTTTTTCTTTAAAAGAAAAGATGAATAATAGAGTGTATAATGCTTTTGGGGGCTGAAATTAAGTGTTATGAGCAGATTTGGGTGAGGAAAAATGACCAAAGTGCCCCTAGATCCTTTAAAAACTGAATTAACTTGTGAAATAGTTCTGCAACGCGCTGGCCGACGCGTCACGTCGCTATCGCGTTGGCTTACTGCCTCACATGGAAAATGCCATAACTTTTCACTCAGGTATCTAATTTAGGCGAAACTGGTATCGTTGGAAAACTAATTCAATTATATACAATTTGGTGGGTCTTGAGCTGAAAAATTCTATGTATATAAAAAGTTATATATGTTTAAAGTAGACCCTTGTAGAATCAAATACCAAACTTTGGACGAATCAAAGGCTCTAAGCTCAACTTTGTTCTAAGTGATTCTTATGAACATTTTTCACCTCAAAATCAAATCAAACATAAGGATAAAGATAATGAAACTCATATTTGCATGGGAATCATTTAGATTATAGCTTATATGCGTAGGAATATCGTTCGAAGACTAGCTCGAAAATGTGGGGTATTATATTATCTCCCCCTTGGAAACATTCGTTCTCGAATGAGACTGGTTAGACTGAGAGTACTGTACGAAGGTAACTGTGATCATATTATGAACATGCATGACTTGGAACATAAATCCATAACTGGTTCTGAAACATGATACATAAACTGAATATCATGAACTGAACTGATTTCTTAAATACATGTAATGACATGAGAATGATTATAAGGCTGAGATAGAAACGAGAGAGTAAGTTGATGAGTAACCATTACTTCTAGCGGGATCCTATTTTGGAAAGAGAAATGAAAGATTTAGGACATGAATACTTGAGGTATTACAATACGTCTCCCCTTGGGATATTTCATACCCCGAATGGTACTGACTTGGTTGAAATACTAAGGAAAGACTGAGATAATACACAGAAAACTTATGGACTGAATCATGACTGAATATCTGGGATTTGAAACTGATGCATGATGCATGAATTGAGCTGAATTCACAAATTACATGGATGTGAATGAATTACCTCTTGGAATAGTCATATTCATGAGAATTTTGGATTGTATGACTAGATAGAAAGATGGAAAACCATAGGAACTTGTCTGTCTGACTGCTAAACTGGATTGCTATCTATACAGACTGAATTATACTGAAATCTTATACTAGCTATACATTCCACTTGTACACAAACATGACATTCAAGTTTATCTTCATAACCACACATGAACTTGTTGGCAAACCACCACAAAAGCATTTTTTCCTCATTTTCTCTAAACCTCTATCCTTAAAACTTTCATGCACTAGCCTAAGAAAACACACATAAAATTTCAACTGATCATGACATAAGGAGAGGTCACTGAAAGGTTAGAACATGAGGACCTGAAACATGAACGATTAACATTGACACTCAACTAAGGCCTGATGAATAAATTATCAGTGACACGAATTAGTCAGAGAGGTCTGAACTGAGGACATACGTGACATAAATCTGAATTTTGCTGATCATTAAAAGTATGGCATGGGTACTGAAACTGAACATACTATAAAGCATGAGTACATGAGTTATGAGCTGTATGACCTGAGTTTGGAGTTCATAATTTTATGGAACTTGATTCATACTACTGAGTGAACTGGAACTCCTCATACTAGAAACTGAAAGTGTACATGGTTTTTTTATAAAGTGCATGAATATGAGCTGTGGTGATGGAGCTGTCATGTTAGGCATGAGTAGATATCGTGATGGCTGAAAAAATTTGCACTGAGATAAGAATAGGTTGGGAATCATCCTCCCTTACTGTTTTTCTACATATAGTGGCACTACTACTAAAGTCTGAGAGTCTGACTTGGTTACTTGTTCTATCATCTCGCCCTTAGCTATAAGCCATCACCTTAATTCTGTGACCACTTTACTAAACTCTAAACTGAACTGCAATCACTTTACTCTAGAGTCAGTATAATAATACACATGAATGATAAACTCACCCTGAAAGATTGCACCTGAAAGTATAAAACCCACTGCTAATACTATCTTCTGGGATACAACTCTTGACTTTCTATATCCCCAATAGTCATCATACAATAACTTAAACACTTACTAACTTAGAATCTTGAAGAGTTTCATTATACCAACATACCCAATATCATCACATACTGTAAAAGAGATTCTGAGAAGGAATATGAAAGCACATCTAACTTTGGCCTAATGCATAATTTTCATAAACATGAATAAAATATTTCAAAATTTAGGACATAAGGGCACTGATGGGATACTTTCAGAACCAACGTGCAATCCTATAACTGTCTGTGGGGACTGGCTGAGGGACTTCAGCTTCACTATTTTTGTTACCTCAAAACTAAGGCAGAGTTAGCATGAATAGAGAAAGATAAGGATCTACATAAATTTCTTAGATAACACTTCTACTGCACGATCTGGGACTTAAAAGAAAGGAAATATTACCTAAATGCCTTGTAGCCTCTCAAATAAAAGTACAGATATCTCCGTACTATTTTGCAAGACTTTACTAGACACGGCTTCATAGACACCCTAGGACACTTGAAACCTGGCTCTGATACCAATTTTGTAACGAACCAAGACTACCCCTTAGTCGTCACACGACGCTTGGAACCACAAGTGATTCCAAGCTAACCCATGAACTGGTATACTATTAAGCAACTGAATTATAACATAATAAATAGTTGTTCTACAATGCAGAAACATAATCATACAAAAAATCTAAAATAGATACAATATGGATAAAGCTTTACAATCTGATAAATCTGAAGGATAAAACTGAAATTACATGACTGACTCTGACTGACATCTATGAAGCCTCTTATACTGACTATATATAGATGGGACATGCCTCTAACTACCACTAATCAATACACATGAAAGTAAATGAGTAGTACATGAACTAAAACTGTCTGGAGTTTCCAAAGTAAGAGAACTCATTACCTGTTGGCTGAAATTTAAAATTGTCTGATCGTGATGTGCGAACTACAACTGGTACCTACATTATGAAACAATGTAGCCACACAGATATATATGTGGATCAGTACTTCTAAAATGTACTGAGTATGCAGAGGTGAATGCAATAAGTAAAACTGATTACATACGTAATCGTAAAACATGTATGCTAAGTGTAAGTAGACTCACCAATAGGCAAAAATAAATTGAAATATCTTAAAGCATGAGTGACAAACATTCTCTGATAAAATGGTGAATCTCTACACTTAGTTTTTGTAAACTTTACTTTAATGATATAAGTATAACTGAAGTTGGGATATGGTAGAACATGGATATTGTATAAATACTGAGTCTTTAAATACATAATGGAGACTGACATAAATCGAGTATCTAAATATACAATCATACTAAGCACGAATGCATAAACATACTATCTTATTTGATTAACTGAATGATTGATAGTTGAATACTGGTCATGTAATTCTGAACTACACATAGTCTGAATAACTAGACTAAAACTGTAGAGTATTATACATATGAGGTAAGGACTGACTGAGTAACATGAGATAACTGAGCATGAATTTATGAAAATGGTATTATCTGAGATTGCAAGACAAAGCATATAACAAAATTTTGAAATAGTCTGTAAACTGAGGTACTGAAACACTAATAATTGAATAGCTGATAATTGTACGCTATGGTCAAGCAAACATAAAACTGAACTAAGTTCTGAACTGAATATTGAACTGAGACTGTAACTGAGATTTTACTGAAGCTGAGTACTGAGTTTTGATAACTGAGTAAATGATATCTGAGACTACTGATAATTGAATTACTGATAAATTGGTGACTATTTTTGACAGTCTAATTTTGTAGAACTGAACTGAGTTTTATACTGACACTGAAACTGAAACTGTAGGAGGTATCATCTAACCGACATGCCCCAATCTAAGCTAATTGGGGTCCAACCTGTAACCCCAATTAGAAGTGTGTCAGTATTGTGCAATGAGTGCTAACACTGGCTATGTGGATCTACTAAACTAGTGTCTTGAAGGACTAAGGGGTAACCCTAAACTAGCAGGAAACTCATGAGATGTGTGTCAACCCTAGACTAGTATGAAGACATCTCAACCTACGCTGGCTATGTTGCTCTGTAACTTAGGGATTGCTACTAAGGGTCAAACTCTCTGCTGGCAGAAATGCCCCCATCCCTGGGTTCGCTCAGTGCTGAATCCTTCTCCCAACTGAATAGAAACTGAACTGATCTCTAGACTGTACTAGGCTTAACTAAACTTTTACTAATCATGCTGACTAACTGAACTGGACTGAGTTTACTGAGTTCTGTAACTGACTGAGTACTACTGTTCATGACATTACTGAGACTATTCTAAAACCACTGTAGTTCTATTTAAACAGCTAGATTTTTGGGTACGCAATACCCCCAGAACTCGATAACAATAACACCAAGACCATACTAAAGCTTTGAGGACATGATAAATAGTCATTATTTAAAGAAACCCATCACTTGGGCATTTCATCAAACACTTGTAATTCATGGTTTAAACTAAGCATAGGGATAATTTTAAACATGTAGCCATAGCCTGAATTCAATATCAGAAAAATGGCCAATTAAGGCTTTAACATGGGACAATTCATCAAACACATGGAGATCATGAACTTGGACATGTGAATACCTTAAACATGGGAGCATAGCATGATTACATAACTAAAATCATGAATTGGGGAATTCACATATAATTTGCTTGAAATAGGACATGGACGTTTCATCAAAACATGTAAAGTTCATAGCTTGAACGTAAGAATGTCTTAAACATGAGGGAACAATAGGGTTCCATGGAAAAATTCATAACTTGGGGATTCATCTTAAAATTGATTGGACATGATATGGGAATTTCATCAAACATGTGGAAGGCATGAATTTAAAACATGGGGATATTGCTAAACATCATGAATTTAGGGTCTATCATGGAATTTACTTGAATAATGCATGGAAAACTCAAATTCATAACATGACGAATTCAAAATCTTACATGGAATCATATATGGACTGGATTGAATTTAAAATACCATGAAAACATGAAATTCAATCTTTCTTGAACATACAAAATACCATAATAATGGAAAATTTATTCTTTAATTAAAAAAAAAAGTTTTTGGGCTCCATGGGTGAAAGAGGACCTATGGATGAACTCCCACATACCTTAAAGCTTTAATCTTGACGGAGAAACACAATCTTAAAAGCATTCTTGAATTAGTAAACTTGAGTTCTTGCTTTTCTTGAAGAAAAATTGATGAAGTTCTTGGTGTTCTTGAGGGGACTAGGGTTTTTCTTTAGGAGAAAATATGAATAATAGAGTGTATAATGCTTTTGGGGGCTGAAATTAAGTGTTATGGGTGGATTTGGGTGAGGAGAAGTGACCAAAGTGTTCCTAGACCCTTTAGAAACTGAATTAGCATGTGAAATAGTTCCATAACGTGTTGGCTGACACGTTACATCTCTATCGCATCGACTTACTGCCTCACAAAAAATTCCATAACTTTTCGCTCGGGTATTGAATATAGGCGAAATTGGTATCGTTGGAAAGCTAATTCATTTATCTACAATTTTCTAGGTCTTGAGCTGAAAAATACTGTGTGTATAAAAAGTTATATACCTTTAAAATATACCCTTGTAGAATCCAATACCAAACTTTAGACGAATCAAAGGCTCTAAGCTCAACTTTGTTCTAAGTGATTCTTATGAGCATTTTTTTACCTCAAAAGCAAATCTAACATAAGGATAAATATCATGAAACTTATATTTGTATGGGAATCATTTAGATTGTAGCTTATACGCTTAGGAACGAGGGTTCAAAGACTAGCCCAAAAATGCGAGGTATTACAGATATAAATTTACATTCTTTATGCATAATGATGTTAACTTGGTGTTTTGGTATTTTGTGTTATTTGTGTGTTGATTAATATTAAAGTTATGTACCACCTATGATAGGTACCCAGCTTGTTCTCGATGGACCAAAACAGTAGGCATGTCATTGTGGCCCTAAAACATCTTTACTTTCCATATTTTATTTGAATATATTTTTTTCCTTGTACAATCTGTGCTGTCAAAATGAATATTTAGTCAATTACCTCTTATATAAGACAATGCTAACTGTGTAAATAATTTGAATGGGAAGATCTTATGGTATATCATGCAATTAAACGATTACCTTAAGCTGTAACAAATTTGGCCTAATTTCTTGGTTCACTTGCGGATTAGTTTCTTATTTGGTACTTCTTTCTGCAATATCTAATCTGAACCGTGTAAATACACAAGTAAATATCATCTCCTGAGTAGTGGTGCCTCATTTGTGTTGGCCAATAGTACACTAAAGCTATATCATGTGTATGTCCAGGGTGAAACACTTCATCGATGCTTTTCTTTACATCAGACAAAGAAATGAACATGCATGTAAAATTCTTAACGGATTAAGTTTACATTAGCAGGATGATCATTGGTAAACAAGAGAGTTTTGAAAAGTATAGATGTAATTGTTTCGGACACGATTCTTTTAGTTATGCAGTTGTTGGTCTTGTTAATAAGTTTGTTTTAGCGGGTATGATTTTGAACTTATGATAACTTGTAAATTTTAGCATAAATAATTGTTTCTTCTGCAGTATTTGGGGTGTTATAGATGGAATAGTATTGGACTTGGAATCGTGATGGCTGAAATTATTTTCTGTCATTTGTTACAGAAAACTAACTTGTATGTCTTATTTAGCTTTCGATGAAGTTGTTTGTTTGTTATTGCTTTCCCTTTGTTAATTTTAGGTATGTTTAGTATCTATTTTGGTCTACTTAGAGCTTGTTTTTTTTATCTATTTTGGGTCTGTTTTGGTATTTGTTAGTGAATAATGGTGTTTTACTTGATGTACTTTTTTTGGGATATTCAAGCTGTATATTTGTAATCTTTGAGAATCTAATAACTTATTTTGTGTACTTCTATTTTGGGTTTATTTTAGGTCTGTTTAGTATCTTTTTGGGTCTACTTTGAGCTTATTTTTGATCTATTTTGGGTCCATTTTGGTGACTGTTAGTGTATAATGATGTTAACTTAGTGTACTTTTTATTTTTGAATATTCAAGTTGTAAATTTTTAATTTTTGAGCATCTGATAACCTGTTTTGAGTACTTAGTTTTTAGGTTAGTTTTAGTCTTTTTAGTATCTGTTTTGGTTTACTTTGAGCCTATTTTTTAAATCTATTTTGGTGTTTGTTAGTGTATAATGATGTTAACTTGGTGTACTTCTTTTTTTTTTTGGATATTCTAGTTGTAAATTTGTAATCTTTGAGCATCTAATAACCTGTGTTGAGTACTTATTTTTTGGGTTAATTTTAGGTCTGTTTAGTATCTATTTTGGTCTACTTTGAGCCTGTTTTTGCTGATTGTTATTGTATAATGATGTTTGACTCCTTATAGGTTATTAAAATGGTAGATGTTACTGTTGGATTTTTTGTTTAAAATAAATTAAGTAATTAAAATCTTTTTTTATGAAAAAATGCCTTTAGTGAAAGGTTGTCTTTTATGTAAAGAGATGTCTTTTTAGTGAAAAGGTATCTTTTAGATGAAGAGGTGTCTATTACATGAATGGTTGTGTACTGTAACGCCCCAAATCTGATATTCAAAATGGTACATGGTGCTCATGACCCCAAAGGACCACAAGTTAACCCATGACTGATATTGGTACCTGAACACTGTATAATATACTGTATAAATACGAAAATAAAGGCTAAAAGGCCATAAGGTTCAAAACTGTAACATAACTGATAAAATATAACATCTGGATGGGGTATAAATACCCAAAACAACTGAAATAAACTGTCTGAACATGATAGTCTGAAAAGTCTCTAACTGACTGAACTGTCTGAATAAGGAGTTGATAGGACATGCCCCCGACTAACTCCCTCTACTGAAAGCTAAACTGAATTAATGAAATAACTCCTAATATCGTCCTCGAATAATGAGGACTCACTGCTAAATCCGGCTGCTACTGATGCTCTGGAGCTCGTGCTTCTGAACCTATGGTATAAAACACCATAGCATAAATGCGTTAGTACGATTGAATGTACTGGTATGCATGTGAAGTAGGATGAATGCAAAAGGGTTCACATGCATGAACTACACTAACTGACTAGATAACATGAACGTGAGAATATATGTATGAATACATAATAACTGTAACTGAGTTCGTGATAACATGATTACTGAGTTTGAGTTCTTATAACATGAGATACTGATAACTATATAACTGAAATAACTGATACTGAGCGACTTTATCTGATAGTCTAGGTTCTGATGGAACTAGCTGAGTTCCGTACTGTACTGAGTTGACTGTATCTGACACTCCTGAATTTTGTAGAACTATCTGAGTTCTATTACTGAGACTGAATGACTATATTTGACAGTCCTGCTTCTGTAACTGAAACTGTGGGAAGTATTCATCTAACCGATATGCCCCTAATAAGATATTATAGCTGTGTTGGGGTCTAATCTGTAACCCCAATTGGAAGGGGGTCAATACCTCACCACTGGTAAGGACAATCTATGAGTAACCCTCATATAACAGGTAACTCTAGTGAGAATGGTGGGAACCCTCATATAACAGGTTAATCCACCTCATCTACCCTCATATAAAAGGCTATGATGTCTTAACCTACACTGGCTACGTAGTTCAGGAATGCAAGGATTGCTTCTAAGAATCACACCCTCATATAATAGTTGAGTTCCCATACTTGGGTTCACTCGGTACTAATTACTACTCCCATCTGAATAGACACTGAACATGATTAACTGAACTGGACTAGACTAAGTACATTAAATTTTGTGGACTGACGGAATGCTATTGAGATCTGATAACTGAGCTTTCCTGAGTCACATGACTGACTGAGTTTTATGGATCATGGCTTGACTGAGGATATCGTGAAACATGTCAATGACTCTAGGCACACAACTATATTTTTCGGGTACAAGTACCCTCAGGACTCGATAGAAGGAAAACTGACAAGATATGACTTTCTTGAATACATGATCAACATCAACAATACATAATCTGTTGGCTAAGACATTTCATCAAACACTTGACATACATAACTTGTAAATGCATGGGGATTTCATATCATCATACTAGTATGACACTTTTCCTTCACATAGGCATTTAATCAAACATATGGGGAGCATGCTTTGGTTATACAATCATCAACACATCTAATAATCATGGATACATCAATCAACTTGTAAATTGAAGGTTTTACCATGAATATCACATAATTCATCACATATTAGAATCAATTCTTGTAATTAATAGCCTATAACATGGAATGAAACCAAACAACAACATGAACATCACTTTTCAATCCAATCAAAGATGAACATTCATAAATACACAAATCTTGGATTTTGAAAAGAGATTCTTGAGCTTCATGGGTGAAAGAGACCCATGAATCAACATATGACATACCCGAGTTAATGAATTTGAAAGGATTGATGGAGAGTTCTTGTGATTTGGCCCTTGAATTTGAGAGCTAAGGTTTCTTGGCTTTAGAGAGAGAAACTTAATTTGGGGAAAATAGAGTGAATAATGATATCCTTAGGTCATGTAGGGTTAAATTTCGTGGTTAAGGCTGAACTAAAATCATAAGAAAAGACCCATTTAACCCTGGACGCGTCTTTTAAAATTTATGAAAATTTCCCGACCTGGACCCCTGGTGCGACGCGGTGCTATTGCATTGTGTCACTGGAGTTAAACAACTAGAAAATTGGATGACAGCATGACGCGGGGCTATCGCGGAGCTTTACTGGAATTTGACAATTAGGATTTGGGAGCCCTCCACGACGCGGTGAAATCGTGGAGTCTTTCTAGAAATTGACAAATGTCATTTTGGCTTATGGCGTGACGCACCACTGACTGAGATGATGGTGTTTTACGACTGAAACTTCAAATCGCTATAACTTCTTACCCAATTATCAGATTTAGGCAAATTTGGTATTGATGGAAAGCTTATTGAATTTTCCATATCACAAAAGTGAAATTCTTAAAAATATCACATGTATAAAAGTGGATTCATCTGTAAGACAAGTCTTTGACATTTTTGGGGACGAATTTAAGCTAGGTGGAAGTGTGGAGTATTACATGAACTTTCAGTATTTGATTTTCACCACTTTTATATTTATCCTAACTTTTGAGATTTCAATGTATCTTTACAGAAAGTTTAGAAAAACTTTTCACAGTATTACTTTTCTTACAACATTCCCCAAAGAGTTATTAAAAGATCAAGTTTTTTTATTCTTGTTTTCCAATAGGATTATCTTCACTATTTGTTTGGTGCAGAAATTCATAGGCTTGTCAAATCCACTAAAACTATTTGTATTAAATCCCATAGTAATCTCGCAGAGGAGAAGGAGAAAATACTATTTTTAGGAAAGCATTTCGTGCATGTTTCAAGCCTCATAATTTTGTGTTCAATGTTCATATTGTCAAGTCTTCATCTTTGTATTCTTCTTCATATATTTTTATGTGTTCATGAAACATATTTTTCAACAATTACCATATACTTTCATTATGGTGGCGATTGGGTTAAGCACCCAGAAAGATTCTATGAGAAGGGAGGTCCACTATTGGAATGAGTATAATCCTGATCTCCTCTTTTTTATTGACTTAATGAATGGGTACACAAGTAAGTTATATTTTCTAGGTGTCCAACAACTTATTGTACTTGGACCTTCTGGCAAATATTTTGAAATACAAGAAGATGATGAAATTAGGACATTATTATCTTTTGTGTCTGAGGATTTTCATTCGATTCACTCGTTTGCTACTGATGATTGTGAGTTCTTTGTTGATGTACTTGACATTATCATGCACAGTAGTTCATTTTTACCGGTACTAATAGTTGATGAAGTAGGAACAGATTATCGTGATAATGAAATGGAGTTTAGTTGTTCAGAATATGACACTGATGAATTAGAGGATTTTGTTAAAAAAGGACTATAACAGATAGTTTGCAAGATTATAAGCACATTGTTAAGGATATGGCCTTCAAAGACATACTAGAAGCAAGGCCATTTTGCAAACTTTATGCTTTGTCTAAGAAGGTAGAACTTGTTGTAGTGAAAAGTGATAGAAAAAAATGGAGATATAAGTGTAGTGTTGAAGGCTGTCCATTTCATTTATTAATTTCTGATGATGACACCACTCCTGAAGCGAGTTTCAAAACACTAGTTGATCATATTGAACCTCATTTGATTGCATATGACAATAATATGATTGACTCCACAATCATAGCACTTTATTTCAGGAAAAAGATTCAAAATGACCCAAAATACAAGGTGAAGGATATGAAAGATGACTTACATAGGGTGTTTGACTTAAATGTAAGTGAAGCAAAATGCAAGAGAGAAAAAAGGGACACTACCAAAAATGGGTAAAATTGTGGGGGTTTATTTGTGGAGGTTATTTGAACATCTGTAAAATTATATGAAATGAGGGGTTAAAAATCTGTCGCTAAAATTTATAAATTTGCTGGGGTTTTAAACCCCCTCTATTAATAGAAAAATAACGCTTATGCCATAAGAAAAATATTTTCCTTCTTTTTTCTTAATAGGCCAAATATTTTCCCTCTTGGCCAAAACATTTTCCCTCTGTCTAAACAACTTTAGCATTGACCCTCTCTCTCATTATTTCTCCAAATCGACCTCTCTCATTTTTTGTTTGTTGTAATTACGTTGATTGTTAGTACGTAGTTGTTTTGTTCCGCTATTGAATCAGCTTCAACCGACTGCCTACTAATTAAACATTTTTATTTGAATGGTTGTTAGGTAGTGTCTTAAATGCCCTGCATTTCTAAATCTCCGGTCGACCGGCCATTGCTCCTCCGGCCGGCCATCCCCCCAAACAGCTTCTCGTTTTTTGTTTTTCCCCTTTTGGTAAGTTGAAAACTTTAATTTATTTCATAAAAATTTTGTTAATGTGCTTGTAAGCTTTTGTACATTTTGTTTGTTTTATGCTAATGTGCTTGTAAAAAATTATCTTTTTAATTTATTTAAAAATCTTGACCTACCATTCTTGAATCTTTATGCAAAATTTTACCTTTTTTGTTATGTGGGTGTGTTTGTTTTTTGAACATTTTGTTGGTTTTATGTTAATTTGCTTGTAAAAATTTGATCTTTTTTATTTATTTAATTGCGTAAATTTGCTAAAAATCCCTTTTATTGTATTTGTTTGTTGGGCTTTAGATGCATAACTTTCTTTCTTTCTATGTTCTTGAACTAACATTCTTGAATTTTTCTGCAAAATTTCACCTTTTTTGTTAAGGTAAGTATAAAGTTCAAAATCAAATAAGGTCTTTGAAAAAGATGATTGATGGAGTTTTAAATTTAACTTTGATTGTTTAATCCTATTTCAGTTCCAGTTGTCAAAGGAGCTCAAGTCAAACAAAACGTTCTTCTCAGGCCAGCTGGACAGAAGAAGAGGTAATAGGCTAGTCGTTGAAGTTCTTGTTGTACATATAATATGGTTGAATTTCAAGTGCATTAGTTCGCTATCAAAGCTTTCTGTGTACATGTATGGTGATTTGTATAAAATTACAATGAGCACAGTTTCTTGTAATATATGTTTTCACAGTTTTAACTATTTGTTGTACTGGTTTTCTTTGGATCCCATATTAGTTTTTGTTTGTTAGGAAGAGTTGAGGTTTCTTGAATCAGCAATTTGAGGGATTGTTTTAAATTCTTGATGTTACTACTTACTTTGTATACTTTCTGTTAGTGAAAGAAACATAGTGATATCTCAAAAGAAACATAATGATGCTTTTAATTATGTGACTTGCAGATATATTTCATATTAATAGCACCATTAAGTGACAAGATTGAATCTAGGGTAATGTTGCTCTAGTACCATGAATTGATGAGGAAATTAATTATGTTGCAAGTGGATCTGTTTTTGTGGATTATTTACTGGTCATGTTGTTACTAGTTTAGCTTAATAACAAACTTCTTGAGCTTTTGAATCTATTTGCTCAAGTTAGTATTGCTCCTTCTTACTGGCTAGAAGAATATGAATTGGATAGTTAGAGACTAGGTTTACCACTAAATCCAACCTTTCTATCTCTACGAGGTAGGAGTAAGGTCTACATACACTCTACCCTCAAGACTCACTTGTGGGATTTACACTAGGTATGTTGTTGTTATTGGACCTCAACTAGTTTAATGTTAAAGTCTAGTTGACTGATTGTTGATTGATTATGATCGTTGAAGTTATTTTTTTATGTCTATAAAGTTAGTCGAGTTGTACGAAAGTTGATCTGGACATTACAATTATTTGTTGATCCAGACATTACACTAGCGGATAGTTATGGATCTTAACCATGTGGCCATTTAGTTTTCAATATGTGGATAATGGCCTTGTAGAATATCCAATGTCCCCTTGTAGAATAGGTAAGTTGCTATCCTACTGTAATGGCTAAGAAAATGGTCATCTTTCTTCACAAATTATCACATAAAAAATATATATATTCACTTAATTTAATTTGCATGTGATAGTCAAAGTTGTCCTTTAATGTTTTTGGAAAATCATCAGAGGTGTTGTGTTTCTGGTCAATCTATCGTCTTTGATAAAATTTCATGTTTTTGCTCTTTGAAGTTCTTAGTGAAAAAAGGGCGTGTAGTGACACCTCATGCTGGTTATTGATTTCTTGGCATAACTAGAGATCAGTAAGTTTCAAGAAAATTTCTTATTGATGTTAAATTTCAGCTTTTGGCAATAACATTCATATCTTTGTTGTTAGGTGCTTTTGGTGTATTTGGGTACTTTGCATTTGAGGAAGATACTAAGGATATAATCACTACAAATCTTGGGAAGGGCTTGATTAGCATCTTTGTTCAACTTTGCCTTTGCATAAACCTATTTTTTACTTTCCCACTTATGATGAATCTTGTCTATGAAGTGATGAAAAGGAGATTATGTGAAGGTAGGTACTGTGTGTGGCTGAGATGGCTTGTGGTTTTAGCAGTGATTTTTTTTGGATTGGTAGTGTCCAACTTTGTTGATTTCTTGTCACTTGTGGTTTTAGCAGCTTCTAAAATCTTGTGTTCTCTTCCCCAAAGATGCTTAGAAAAATATCCATACATGTGATGCATTGTCGCTTCCCCTTAGTTTTGATAGAATTGTTTGAACATTGAAGTAGCATTGGGGATTGAATTGAAGGTGTAGGATGGTGATGTTAAGAAAGTATGCCGGAGCTTTACATGTTGGTATTGTTTGTAAAGTATTCTTGAGCGTGATCATTTGACGTGCTTATAAATCTGAACCTTATTAATAATGTTGGCATCTGGGTTAAGAATGAATTCATCACATTGTTATATGCTAAACTTAAGGAACTGATGTGATAATATTATGGTTTGTTGAATTCTGTGGAAGTGAAGTGGGGTGTATGTTTAAAGTTTGAGTAGTGCAGGTTGATGATTTCTATTTAGGTTATTCAGATAATGGTAAAGTTGTAGCTGATAAATACCGTGATTGGTAAGTAGCAATTCTTTAGTCAATAAGGGTGGATTAGAGAAAGAAATATAAAACTTATTTGCCAATAATATTCATATGCTTTGGTTGTATTTTCTCTTATGTATGGATATTAATTTCCAATATAATGCAAGCAATTGTGGTATTTTCCTTTTGTTTACATGTCATTAACTGCACAGATCACAGTTACATGAACGGCACAGACCACATTCGTATAACAGATAAAGGAAAATTTTCAAACATGGTATTAAAGCATGATGTTAACTATAATGTGCTCTCTTTATCTTTGATTTTTATCATTAATAATGCAGATGATTAGTCTAACTTCTTTTTTATAATAAGGACTGGAATTTTATCGATTGATTTTAATACTTTGCATTTTAATGTAGCCAAGTGATGTGGCCAGTGAACCCATTTCACTCATGGATGCAAGGAGATCACGTGATGATAGTGATCCTAATGACATTCATTGGTTTCATTGTAAATTATCTTGGATATTCAATTATGATGATGTAATAGTGTGGTAAGAGTGAATCTTAGAATATTGAAGGTTTTGTGTTTAAATTTCATTTTAGAGTTTGAAGATACTAGTTAATATTGAAAATTTGGAGTTTGAAGATGTTAATGTTGAAAATTTAATTTTGAAGTTTAATGTTCAATGTATTTTTGATATGCTTGTCAATTACAATGTTTAATTAGTCATGTTGTGTTAATCATATATGAATTGAACAAATATTGGATCATAGGTTATGCCTAAAGGAACAATTAAATTTGAGCTAAAATTAAAATCTATAATTAGTTAATGAACATTGATGGCCCCCACTAAATTAAAAAAAATTGTGGAGGTTTTCACCCCCCACAGTTTTTAAATAAAAATTTATTATAAAACGAATTAAATTTAGAGCAACGGGGGTCGACTGCCATAAACTAACAGTCGCAAATTAATTAGACAGTCAAAAAAAGATTGTCGCAAATTGTTTGTGACGGCTAATATTGTGGGGATTTTGAAAACCGTCGAAATCACATTTTGCAGGGGTTTAAAACCCTCGCAAACCTTAAAATTAGCCTCCGCAATTTGACCCTTTTTGTAGTGGGAGATTTTGGACTCTCTGCAGGGTAGTTTTACAAATTGTTACAACAAATTAGAGGCTTATGCAACTGAGTTAAGGAGTTGCAATCTAGGATCTGATGTTATGATTCAATTGTCTAAGGAGGCCTTACAAAATTGTAAGCAAAAATTTCTTAGGATGTATATTTGCTTCAAGGCATTGAAAATGGGTTTTAAGGCAGGTTTAAGGCCACTTATTGGGTTAGATGGTACATTCCTTAAAGGAAAAGCCGAGGGACAATTATTAGTTGTTGTTTGTCAAGACAATATGAATTGTTTCTATCATATAGCATGGGTTGTGGTAGACAAAGAGACCAAAAGAACTTGAACTTGGTTCATGCAACATTTGCAACATTCACTTGAACTTCAAAATGGTGAAGGAATAACATTCATATCAGACATGCAAAAGGTAACATTCTTTTTTAATACCATTGATTCATTTAATTTGTATGTTAATTATGATATTACATGATATGTATTTGTTTTCATATAATGTTTAAGGGTTGGTTGATGCAGTAAAGATTGTTCTGCCTGAAGCACATCATAGATATTGTGTAAGGCATATTGAGGCAAATTGGTGTAGGCGATAGGGTAAAGGTGAGTTGAAGAAATTTTTGTAGTGGGCTGCATGATCTTCTTTTTTGGAGGAATTTAAAGACTAACTTGAAAAGATCAAACAGATAGAGAAAACTATTGGAAAAGATTTACTTGATAGGTACCCTCCAAAACATGGTGTAGGGCTTATTTGAATACAGTGTGCAAAAATCAGATTATAGAAAGTAATTTTACAGAGTCCTTCAGTGGATGCTTACTTAAAGCAAGATACATGCCCAAAATTGGAATATTGGAAGAAATTAGGGTAGAGGTGATGACACAGTTGGCAGAAAAAAAAGGCATTTGTGATGAAGTGGAAAGATGATCAATTTAGTCCCAAAACTGAGTTTTTGTATAATGAGTTCTTAATGATATCTCAAGTTTATAGGGTGAGTGAAAATGGGTACAATGGCTATGAGGTTACAGAAGGTGAAGACAGGCATATTGTCAATCTGAAAGAAAAGAGGTGCACTTGCAGGACATGGGACCTCACTGAAATTCCATGTCCACATGCAATTAAAAGCAATGGAGCACAAGAAAATGAAGCCTAAGACTGAACCTAGCAAGTATTACAGCAAGGAGGCAGCTTTGCAAATTTACAAATACAAATTACAACTTGTTAGAGGAGAACTCTTTTAAAAGGTTGATCCTTCACAAGCCATTGAACCACCAGCAATGGTTAATCTTATTGGAAGACCTAAGAGCGAAAGAGATAGACAAAAAGATGAAGCACTTAAGAGGCAATGAGTATGGAAGCAATCAAGAAAAGGTAAAGTGATGACATGTAGCAAATGTGGACTAGGAAATCATAATTCAAGAGGTTGTGGAAAGGTAATCTAATAAGACTTTGTATTGTATACACTTTTATTTCATTACACTTTATAATTATTTTTTTTGTATTGTGAAAAAGCATTCAAAGCAAGGAGCTGCTAAGCAAAAATGGGTTGTTCAAGAGGAACCTGTTGAAGAGGATATCAACTTAACAGCCCCTACCCAACTCAAGAAAGTCATGACATTCTCGACTCTGTGCACCCTTGTAGCATCTCAATGCCCGAATTTGAGGAAGATGATGAATAATCTCTTCTAATGGTTCAAGCAATCTAAACAAGCATATCTACAAAGCCTACAAAGGAGACTAAAACCGCAACAACCAATTGGAAGTAGAGTTATAACCTTCAGAGGTGATAGTATGGTGTTAGTGAACCAACTAACCTTCTAATATCACCAATTGGATTAACTTGGAAGAGGAAAGATGCAATTAATACCAGCATATTACAAGCACAAAGGGCTAAAAAGTTGAGGCAAAAAGATGATAAACTATTTTGAGTCTGTTTTGGCAGTTGTTTTGGGTGTTTTGGGTCTAGTTTGGCGGTTGTTTTGGTCTGTTGTAGCCAATATTCCTTTGGCTATTTTGGTTTGTTGTAGACAGTATTCCTTTTGTTTTGGGTCTATATTGATGACATTTTTTTGTTGCAAGCATGACGTGCTTACTAGTTTTTGAATTACATTTGTTTTGGACATGTTATGGTTGCTGACATTGATCACATTATGGTTAATATATTTTTTATGGTTTTTAATTCATAATTACTAGTCTGCAATGTTATTTGAGGTCTGGTTGTTATCATAAGTAAAATACTTTTATTGGTCTTCATGATTTTTTGTCTTCAATGTGTACTGCTTCAAAATAAATTTGTCATTTTAGAAGTTATTTTTATTTACTAAAATCTCTAGTCCTCTTTAGTGATATTAACTTTTTTGCAGCTTACTGTTTAATGCATCGACTTAAAAAGAGGTGTACATTTATAGCGGTGTGTGTAATGCTACTTATGTTCATTCACATATCATGAGTTTGAAAAGAAGAATGAATGTCGTACTTCTGAAAAATAATTCCAACTCCAGGTTTTCCATTTATAATGCCAGAGCAGTCCGTAATGACATGCAGATATAGTTGTCAAATACATTAATTGTGAAGCGTCTATAATTTTCAGTATTTTAGGGATGCATTACATATCATCCTAATCTCCTTTTACCAAGTGCAGATGTAAGGATGCTTTGTTAAGTTGAAAATACAAACAGAGAAAACTTGTTCTAGGCAATAGACGGAATATGCCTTGAATAATGTCTATATCGATATCAATGTCTCTTCCTTGAATAATGTCAAGCCCTCTGAACTAGAATTATACACTACTGCACGTGTATCTCCGTTATCCCTCACATATTATGGACAATATCTAATGAATGGAAACTACACTGTCAAGCTCTATTTTGCAGAGATAATATTCACAAATGATACTTCATTCAACATCCTTGGAGAGCGTATATTATGTGTTATATTATTTTTTACTTTCCATACAGATTTTCCACCTCCTCTGCCTACTCTGGCTGCTCGTCTGCCTACAGCTCAAAAGAGTTAAATTCATGTTGGCATATTGGCCGGGATAATAGCTGGATCAGTAATTCTTCTCCTTTTGATCATTGGTATCTTGTACATGAGAGGTTGTCTAGCTGAAAAAGCTGTTGATAGAGGTAAATAACTATTAAGTATTTTCTTTTCAAAAGTTTTATCGTAATATCCCTTTCATCTAATTTATTTGACCTATGACTTAACACAATAATCTTCTCAAGTTAAATGCTAAACTACATAATTACTTTATAGGCAATGAAGGGAATATGTTGGTGATATGTTGCTTGTATGGTGTTATTTTGTTGTTGAGACCAAACAATGACAATTACATGCTCTTAACAGTATGGTATTTGAAATCCCAGGATGAAAACTATTAGCTGGTCCATTTGTATATAGAATTCGAATTATCTGACTTTCGTACACCCATCCTCCGTAGATACCAGTTGTGGAATTATATTGAGTATGTTTCATCTTAATTATCGGGCAGAATTTATCTATTTCAATGCTTAGTTTTGAGCTATATCAAAGGAAAATAAAATAGAGAAATCCTTGTACAAAACAGAGAAATCTTGGTGCAATTATAAGACAATTCATAATATTGCAAACTCAAGGCCTAAACAACTAATACAACCAAGCATAAAAAGAGGCCTAATCTTCAAAACAAATTAAAAAAACAGTGAAAGCTAATATAGTCTTAGCTTAATCTTAATCACTTTCAAAATACATTGTTCAGCTTCATCACTTAAAAATTGAAACCATAAATCCGACAAACACAACAAATGAAACAATATAGAACATCCTCATCTTCATTAATTTTTCTTCCAATTTCCTTGATTTGTTCACCTCGAAGTAGTTTCTTTTCTCTAAAATCTCCAATTTTTCCTTTAAGTTGTCTCTTTCAATCTTAACCGCATCAACGAATCTCTCAAAGTCTCCATTTCACCATAGCCACTTCCAATTTAGCCTTCAGATCATTAATTTGGACCAAAAAAAATTTCGAATGATTATATTCCAACTTCCAAAAGCCACAATTTTCACTCTGTACATCCCAATAAAAAAATTTAGAATATAAAAACTTATATCATATGACTGAAACTTACAAATAATAAGAATTGACACTTGATTAAAAACATACCTTAGGTTTAGGACACTTATAAAATTTTCTTTCGGGATTCAATTGAGTCCTTGAAGTGAAACAACGAACAATTTCACCACATAGACAAGTCCTCACCGAATTAGTAATAGAATCACAACTAATTTCAGATATGATATAATGTCTAATTTATAATATTAAAATGAAAGCAAAAATTAATTTTTTGTTGTTTGAATTGAAGTTTAGAACCAAAAATTGGAGCTTGAACCGAGAAAATTCTAGGGTTTGAAGAGATGGTAAAAAAAATGATGAAAAAGAAAGTTTTTTTATGTTATTTTACCAGACAAGGCCCTCCTACTCGATTATCTGTAGCAGAAGGCAAACAATCATGAAAGAAGCAAGACTTTTTTAGGTTTTTTTGTGTTAGTGAGAGAGTGGGAGTGTAAGAGAAAGAGGAACTAAATTCGAGTAGTGGAAACGTGTTTGAAGGTTTTGAAGATTGGATCGGGTTTGATTTTAATTTGGGTCGGGTGGAGGTTTTAATTTGGGTCAGATTTGGGATTAATTTAACCGAATTTAATTAAAAAGGGCTAATGAATAGGAAATTGACACGTGTTCCGCCGTTAGTGATAAGGGTATATTTGTACCTTTTCATTAACGGCGAGGGTATATTTGTACCTAAAGTATAACGAGGGATATATATATATCATTTATCAAAGTTCGGGGGTATATTCATACCTTTTTCGTAAGTTAAATAATCCATTTAGATTTTAGCCCTTCTTTAACTATCATAGGTTAATTGGAGGTTCACGAGCCATTCCACTACACACATTAAATAAAGGCAAGCTCCTTAAACTATTAAAACTTAATCACGCTTGATATTTAAATTTTATGCAATCATAACAATTTTATTATGATTAAGTTAGAAATTAAACCGAGAATATGTTAATTAACTATAGTTTAATATTAGAGATTAAATTGAAAATATATTAATTAACTATATTTTAGTAATAAAAATGTATGTAAGAACATATGTCATGTATTTGTTGAATTGATATAAGCAATGAGCATGGGAAAACCTTTAACTTGACTTGTTAGGCCTAGAGAAGATTTTTTCCTCTTGGTCCCATTTTTATTATGTAAAAATTACATAAATTCCAACATTTTAAGCCCTAATTATTCTCTATCCCTACTCTTAACTATATAACAGTAAATTTAAAAAAATTTCATCAGGATACATAATTAAAACGCTCAATACATCACTGTTTATCGATACATTATTAACCACTTAGTCGAGGTAAAAATCTAAAATAATGGAAAGTTGTTCAATTATGGAGAAAATCACTGCCCACAACTCCAATTTTATCCAAATAGACCATTTTTTCTCCATTAACACACAATAGCAGAACACTCTCGCCATTCCAAAAATCACAAGAGTCGAAGCTGGCACAAGCTCTATCTCTGGCAAACTTGCATTATCAGAGCAACCAGAAAAGCTTCAAAATCGTCGTGAGCTCTAATCCATTGAACCTTCCACCGCCGACCACTGTTTGGCTCAGTCTCATATCCAAAAATTAATAATTTTTTATTTTTCGTCGGAAAGCACATAACTATCATCACCATCGTCTCTCCAACTAGCCAAACTATGAAACACTACCATCCACCCAAATTCACACACAAGTTCACTAAAAAATCACTATAATCGATACATAATTCTTATATATCAATAACACAGATCTCATTTTAATACGTAAGTCTTATGTATCATTTAATACAACAAAATATTTTTGTTACATAATTTTTGATATAATTTTACTAGACACTCATCCCAATACACAATTCTTATGTATCAGTAACATGGATGTCATTCGATACATAAGTCTTATATTTCAGTAATGCAAAAAAGCATTTCGATACATAATTTTTGTCATTTTTTTAACCATATACTTATTACAATGTATCTCCTTTGAATAAACCTCAAGTATCTCAATGACATCGTCGTTATTGTTAGCTGTAGATCCAGCAACAATGAAGGTCTCCTTAGAATGCCTCTTCCTCAATCTGCCTTGTGGCATCGGAAGCTAAATCAATTTTTGCCATTTATGGTGGTGGTGCGATGTTGGTGGTTGGGGTTTTGGTATTCTAAAAGTTTCTATCATTGATAGTGAAAAATTAGATGAATAGAAAATAGAAAAGGTGGAAATATATAGTAAAAGTTAGAAAAAGGGAAAAGGAAATATATGGCGGAATTTATTTTTTGAAAAATTCTTGAAAGAGGAGGAGGTTAGACGTTAATGGGTATTAAATAGGTGAAGAGAAGATTTTCAGCCAAATCTTTAGGGGTAATTAATGTATTTGAATTATTAGGAGAGCAGTGATGTACCCGAAAATTTAAAGACAAAGAATGTAAATCAGGAATGTTAGTAATTAATCTTAAGTAGTTTAGGTACATTAAGTTGTGGTATTATGTAATTTTTCCTTTTTGTATACCTGCAAATTTTTTGCTAGTAGTGGACCATCTTTGATATTGCATTGCATTGTGGGTTGTCATGGATTGTCCAATTATTTTGCATATCATATGGGCATTCCAATTCATCCATGTCCTGCTGGTCAAAATTCTTGAGAAACATTGTCTCTACGAGAAAAAGTTTCTTAAAATGAAGAAAAATAACTTTCACAGTGGAATTAAAACAAACAAGTAAGTGTCATTTTATATTGTGTCCTTCCACAAATCAAATGAGACGCTCTTAGATTTTTGTATTAACATGGTAAAAATATCATTTCAATAAATCTTACACGCTTGAAATAGTACAAAGAATTCATATTTACTCACTAATACAAAGTAGCTAAACTCCCTCTAACCAAGAACTATTTGACTATTTAAAATTGTGCAAGTGCAAGTGAAAGAGTATCATCAGCATACAATGTCCTATCAATCCTTCCACTTGACCTCACACCAAGTACCTAAAGAAAATAAGCAAATTCATCAAGATAATACTGTAATAACTCAAACTTTTAATGAGGGGTAAATGAATAATTTAGCCTATATTATTAATATTAATTAATAGAATTAAAGTGAGCAAGCCGAACGCCAACAAGAAATTGGAGTTCGAGGACAGTAGAGAGGATTCTGTTAGGTTATTTTTTTCAGATTACAAAAGTTTCACATAAATTTAGCATTAAATTATATATGTTAATAGTGGTATATGTATATGTAGTTCTTGGGATTTGTATAAGAAAATCTCACCTCTATCTTATAATGATTAGATTATGATTGAAGGATTAAATTATATTTCAATGATTAGTTATTAGTGAAAGTATGCATGAAACATGAGATTGTAAAATATGTCATGGAATAGAAGTTATGTATTCTACTGTCACGGTTGAACTTTTGTACCATTTCTAAAAGAGGACACCATTATTACTTACTAATTGGAATAAGGATTAGAATAATATCTAAGTCATGATGAGATAATGATTATTTTTGGGGGTAATCAATAGTCAATGATGATGGTAGGACTTTTTCTAAGAAAAAAAAGCACATGGAACTTGCTCCACTTTTAGCTTTGGAGTATTATTGTTGCGGAAGTTTCACCTTTTCATCTAAGGATTTCCTATGCACAGTTGGACTACTTGAGAGTAAAGTTATAAAATATTGGGTAGATGATTTCTAATTCGGACTATAATATCAAAATATTTATAATTGTAAATTGCGGTTTAAGGTGTGAGATATTAAGGTTTAACTCAAAGCTTAAGAATTAGGGATATTGAGAATTGAACCCGACTTGTGTAATTAATATCGTTCATTAATATTTCTTTCATTAAATTTGCATGTCCGAAGTTGAACTCATGTAATTCCATTTAGATGCTCCATGGTCTTAGTGTAGGATTTGGGATAGAGAATTAGTTCTCGAGTGAATGTTGAATTTATAGTTTGATTTTGGAATTTTGTTGAATTATTATTTGCTATTTATTGATGCGTTTGGAGTTATACATATCTTATATTAAAGCTTATTAACTGGTAAAGTGTAAGGAAGGTTGGTTCTTCTGGTAGGTGGTGTTAGCGAGTGTCAGTCACACCTAGAGATTATTTTGACATGTGACAAAGTTGGTATCAAATCCTAGTTTATAGGTCTTGGGTCATGGAGAAGTGTTTAGTAGATTCTTGTTCATGGGTATGTAGGCGCACATACTTATGACCTCGAGGCTATTGAACATTTAAGAATTTTTCTCCTTTTTCATTTATTATTCGCGCGTTTAGTTGAATTGAGTTTAACCTTTGAATATTATTTCATAGAAGGTTAAGAGACGTGGTTCTTTCTATGCTAGTTGATTTAATGCACCTGATGAACATAGTGCTGGACATGGTTCTACCCGTGGTGGTGGTCAAGTTGGGTCTCATTCGACTAGGCCTCGGACTAGGGCATAGATCGGTCCTCAACCTGAAGTTGGGAATACAGGTCAGCCTTGGGTTGTTGCTTCTAAGAAAGTGCAGGATCAGGTTATTAGGGATGCTCCACCGACAACACCAGTTGTTGTACCTACTGTTGCTTTACCTACGGATGCAGTGATGAGATTGCTAAATATGTTAGAGGCACTAGTTCCTATTCAAGGTGAGTTCCAGCTCCTCGGGATACTTCACAAACGCAAATGCAAGTTCAGTTGGATATTGAAGCTACTCAAGCACCTCAGCTAGACGATCATTCAATTGCAGCTATAAGGCAACCCAAAGAGCTTAAAAGTTTCATGGATCTTAAGCCACCAGAGTTTGATGCTACACCAACTACTATTGAGCCTAAAAAATTTATTGATTGTTGTGATAAGATATTGACTACTTTGGAATTAAAGGAGACTAGTGGTGTGGAGTTTACCACTTTTCTATTCTCAGGGTCGCCCGAGGCATGATGAACTTTCATATTGAGAGGCAGACAAGAAGGGCTACCTCCGATCACTTGATCAGAGTTTTCAGCCATGTTTATGTATAGATTTATTCCATTGAGCAAATAGGATGAAATAAAACATCAGTTTAATGGCCTGCAATAGGTATCTATGACATTACTGAGTATGAAGCTAAATTAAATGAATTATCTAGGTATGTTTCACTTTTAGTTGCAGACCGAGGGAGAAAGTGAGACAATTTATGAATGCATTTTAGTCTTGTTATCGGGGTCCTATGATACAAAATATGCGTAATGGATTCAATGCTGAGGTGATTGACACTTTTCTTTGTTTTGAGTCTTATTATGAAATGGAAAGGATTAATCAAGAAAACAAAAAGACACGTAACTTAGGTGAGTTTAGTGGTGCTCAATCTAGGGCAATGGTAGTTTTCATCATGGGCAGTCCAGGCCTACGCAGTTAAAGTCAGTGAGGCAGTCTTTGAGGAATAGTTATTCAGCAGGACAGTGTGAACAACTGATGCAGAGAAAGGGTAACAATTTCTATCAGTCAAGTCAACATCCATACTGTGCAATTGTGGTAGAAATCATAGTGGTTGTTGTTATAGAACAAATAGGACTTGTTATACTTATGGCGAGCAAGGAAATATTGCTAAATTTTGTCCTAAGGGAGATTCAAGTACTGGCCAAGATACTACTCAGGTGCAAAGGAATGTTGTAGGAGCATAAGCCCAAGCTCAGTTGGCTAGAGTCGCTTCGTAGAGTGCTTATGGACAAAATCGACAGGGTGCATAGGCTACTCAATCAGTGAGTGGACCATCGAGATTCTTCATGATACCAACCGATATCTATGAAGGCTTAAAATAGTCCACAATCTCACAAAAATAGTCCACACATACAAGACACCAAATGAAAACAACAAACACAGACTAACTTAAGAGATAAAGGATAAATAACTTGACATAGAGAGAACATGTAAGATAAAAACTAAAGAGTATATTTAAATCAAAAACCCCTAAAAATATGTAAACTAACACCAAGTTCTTATGAAGAAACAAGATCGGAATCCACCTCTCAAGCACCGATGTTTCTAAGCAAAATACAATCACTAGTGAATCCACACTGATTTCTTGTCCTAGTTTCGGCTTGCCTCAAAGGAGAGAGGACTTGGTGTTTCAAAAGTCATACAAGACTTACAAATATCATCTAAAATCTAAATAATAAAACCCTACAATGTTCTTTATATAGCTATTACATAATAGAAACTAAAATGACCAAAAGGCCCCTCCACTAAGGGGCGCCCATCAAGTGTTAGGATTGGACTGATTTTGGTGTGTTTTGGGCCTCTTTTACACTTCAATTGCACACACCAAGTCTTGGGTCCAACACGCACTCTCATAATCCCATATTCGTGATTATTCTTGTATCATCCTCTCCATCTTGAGAGGAATTTGCCCACAAATTCACGATTTCACCTCATGCCATTGGCCACTTCAAAAGAAACCACTCAAAAGCCCGCAAAACATGAGATAGCACAAAACAGTCCGCAAAAACATGAGGAACCCGAGAGCTCAATAATACAAGTCTCGGCCAATATCTTTATTTTGAACCTTGACTTCTTCTCCATCTTGAGCCTTGTCTTTAATCTCATCCGAAACACATCCCACTTTTTTTCTTGGTGGAGGGTTCCTTTTTTATCTCTACGTATTCCCCTCAACTTCTCTTCCATCATATAAGCATCATTGTAGACTCCATGTCCCTCATGTTTCTTTCTACCATACTCCTCTATATAGACATATCGGTTTTGGGGAAGTAGAGTTTCGGTTGAGAGAATTGTTTTGGTAATGTGGAGCTTCGGTTGTGGATCTTGGATGGCAGGAAATTGTCTTCCAAGTCCTTCTTATTGTACTTGATCAAATTGAGGAGGAAGTGACCTATTTAGGTCTCGGGTTGGAGGGCATTTGGTGGCTTGGCTTATGTCTATGTCACTTGGTGGTAGTCTTGGAGGATTGATCGTTTGAGGAAAAGTTTTGGGAGTAGAAACACGAGAGTTCATTCGACTTCCAACCTCTCAAGTATAGTAGACATATCCGAGCTTATTTTTTCAAGGCCCGCATTCTCCTTAGCCATGTATCGGGAAATAGCATCAAGGTAGGCCAAAATAGGTTCCATTATGGCCAAGAAGTTACCTACAAAATAGAAAACACGTTAGTTGTACAAAAAATATCCTCACTCTCTCTTTTTATTTCTTGTCTATCGGGTCCCTCATACTCTATCTCTCAAGTGTTGTAACCTTACTTGTACTCCGAGAGCTGTTGAGAGGTGAATCCAACGTTTACAATAACTTCAAAGAGTAAGGAAAACATACAAGGATGTATTACAATGACTCAAAAGAATTAAGACACAAAGCAAAGTTAACACAAAACTAGGAATTCCAAGGATTTGAGTTTTATTGATGACGTGGACAACAACTATTGGCCATTAGAGATGTTGTTGAAGTTGAAGAAAATTCATTCCAAGAGCGAAGTTGCTCAATTTCCACACCTTGAGGAAGAATTTTCGGCTATGGTGTAGGCTTACAAGGTTTTAGACTCTCTTTTCAATAGTCAAAAGTTTTCACCTACTTTCACTCTTTTGGCAAGACAAGCTTTTGCAAGTCTGTCTCCTTTCCCCTTTTGTCTATTCTTGAAAAGTGTCTTACTCTTTTTGGCAACTATGCTTTTGGGATGTCTATTTTTCCTTTACTACTTTGGTGTTGTATTGAAATTGTTTTCAAGACAAACACAAATCCTTATCCTTCCTTTTCTCTTTCAAGATCAAACAACACATTTTCTTTGAACACCACTTCAAGAATAATAAGAACAATCATCAACTCTAGTCAGCCACAACCTCAACAACAACGTGTCAAGATCTTAAATCTTGAACTTTGACTCAAGAAGTGTTAGTGAAAAATAATATAACATAATAAATTACTATTACAAGAAAAAAACACCTATTTCTAAACACTATTCTACACAACAACAACAACAACAACAACAACAACAAAGACGCTTCGGCCAAGAATACTTCAACTCCTTTTTTTGGATTTTTCGACTAAGAGAGCCCAAGACTGGTAGTGTAGGAACACAACCATCCTTACTCTAATACTAAATGATACCAAACGGTATCTACGAAGGTTCAAAATAGGCCATAATCTCACAAAAATAGTCCACACGTACAAGACACCAAATGGAAACATAAAGGATAAATAACTTAACATAGAGAGAACATGTAAGATAAGAACTAAATATTATATTAAAATTAAAAACCCCTACAAACATGTAAAATAACACCAAGTTCTTACGAAGACACAAGATCGGAATCCACCTCTCAAGCGCCGACTTTTCCAAGCAAAATACAATCACTAGTGAATCCACACTAGTTTCTTGTCCTCATTTTGGTTTAACTCAAAGGAGAGAGGACTTGGTGTTTCAAAATTCATACAATACTTACAAATATCATCTAAAATCTAACTAATAAAACCCTACAATGTTCTTTATATAGGTATTACGTAATAGAAACTAAAATGACCAAAAGGCCCCTCCATTAAGGGGCGCCCATCAAGTGTTAGGAGTGAACTAATTTTGGTGTGTTTTGGGCCTCTTTTACACTTAAATTGTACACACCAAGTCTCGGATCCAATACGCACTCTCATAAGCCCATATCCGTGATTATTCTTGTATCACTTCACTAGGGCTAGACAGGATAGTGAAACATCTAATGCATTAATCGCAGGTAGTATATTGTTAATTCTCATGGGGTATATTCTCTTATTTATATTTAAACTACGTATTCATTTGTATCTCCATCTATTACCTTATTCATAGAAAGAAGAGTTAAGACTTTTATTGTGTTATATATGGTTATGACCCTAGTGGGGACACTTTATCAGTGGATAGAGTTTATGGATATTGTATGATATATGTTTAGCGCAGAAAAGCCATAGTTGATACACTTGTGTTGTTTATGTTTGACTTTGATGTGATTATGAGTATGGACTGATTGGCATCATGTTACACTTTGATTGATTGTTATGCAAATCTTATACGTTTTTATTTTCCTGAAAAAACACCTTTATTGTGGAAGGTTATGACTCCTACGACTCAAGAAAAGATAATATTTTATGCAAAGACACATCAAATGATTAATCATGGGTGTTTGGGCTTTATTACTACCGTGCATGTGGGATGAGCTGGGAATGTTACTATGGCAGTGTTTCAATTTTTTGAGAATTTATTAGTGTGTTTTCAGATTATTTGCATGAGCTACCTAGGTTGTTCATAGTTTATCTTATTTCTTACTTGTCCATGCGAGTTGATTTCTTCATTCATTTGATATTTCTTGTATGATTCTTGTCACGTTCGAGGGCGGATATTATTTTAAGTGGGGGAGAATGTAATAACTTAGACTTTTAATGAGGGGATAAATGGGTAATTTATCCTATATTATTAATAATAATTAATAGAATTAAAGTGAGAAAGTCAAAAGTCAAAAGTCAAAACCCTTTTATTTGTTCAAATTCCTCGACTTGGTAACATAAAGGGGTAATATATTAGGGCAACTGGTTCTTTAATTTCTAGGAGAAAAGAAATGAGCACAACAACAACTTGGAGTTCGAGAACGATAGAGAGGAATCCGTTAGGTCATTTTTCTCATATTACAAAAGCTTCAGGTAAATTTAGCATCAAACTATATATGTTAACAATGGTATATGTATATGTAGTTCTTAAGATTTGTAGGAAAAAAAGATTCTCATCTCTATCTTATAATGATTAGACTATGATTGAAGGACTAAATTATATTTCTATGATTAGTTGTTAGTGGAAGCAAGCTATGTATTCTACTGTCACAACTAAAATTTTCTACCATTTCTAAAAGAGGGCACCATGATTACTTACTAATTGGAATAACAATTAGAAAAATATCTAAGTCATGATGAGATAATTATTGTTGTTGGGGTAATCATTAGTCAATGATGATGGTAGGATTTTTTCTAAAAAAAAGCAACTGAAACTTGCTCCACTTTTAGCTTTGGAGTAGTATTGTCGCAGAAGTTTTACATTTTCATCTAAGGATTTTCTATGCACAGTTGGACTATTTGAGAATAAAGTTATAAAATATTGGGTAGATGATTTCTAATTAAGTTCGGACTATACGATCAAAATATTTGTAAGTATAAATTGTGGTTTAAGGTGTGAGATATTAAGGTTTAGCTCAAAGCTTAAGAGTTAGGGATATTGAGACTTGAATCCAACTTGCGTAATTAATATCATACATTAATATTTTTGTATAGATTGAGGCCATTGGAGGTTGTTTGGTTGGTGTTCTACACACTGTAAGGTTGGAAAATTTGTCATAAGCGATGGAAGTGAGAATTTAAGCTTTAAGTGCTTGCTATTCAAATTTATTTTAAAACTGTGTTTTGTCTGCCCGATTCATGTGTTGGGATGAGCGTGTGCTTGGGAGAATAGGTGGTCTTCAGGGTCAGTCTCATATACTTTATTTTCAAGCATATTAAAATTTCCTTTATAAAATATTCTGTGATGCGATATGCTTGAGTACTATGAGATTGGGACATTGTGTATGCTTCCTTGAATATGATGTATTCTTCTTGATTCTACTGGAGCATTGTGTATGCTTCCCTTGAGCATTGTGTATGCTTCTTTATTTGATATGGGACATTGTGTATACTTCCTGAGTATTATGTATACTCCTTATATATTTGGCTCATTGTGTATGTTGCCCGAAATTCCTAGTGTTGGTTAATTACTTTAATTACAAATTATGAAAATTACGTGGTATAAACTGTATTGAGATATATAGTTCCTGATAAATATTTGTTGGATCATGTTGGTCATTCTATTGAGATATAATTCCTATGTATGATATTTTTATGTTCTTGGAGTTGTTGTATTTTCTAATACTTGTTCTAAGAGTATTTAAAGTAGCGAGCCGATGATCTTACTAAGTTATATTTATATATAGCTTATTTCTTACTTACATGTTTGCAGATACTACCGCGTAAGGTGAAACTAGTGGGTGACGGTTCCTTCGTAAGGATTCTATCGCTCAGTGAGACTTCGTATTATTCGTGGAGGCTTTCATCTTACATTTAGCTATTTAGATTATATTTCTTTTCACTAGATTTGCATGCCCAAAAATTGAACTCATGTAACACCATTTTAGATGCTCCATGGTCTTAATATGAGATTTGGGATACAGAATTAGTTCTCGAGTGATTGTTGAATTTATAGTTTGATTTTGGAATCTTATTGAATTATTATTCGCTATATATTGATGCGTTTAGAGTTGCACATATCTTATCTTAATACTTATTAATTGGTAAAGTGTAAGGAAGATTGGTTCACAGGTAGTGTTAGCGGGTGTTAGTCATGCCTAGAGATTATTTTGGGATGTGACAAATACAACATTAGTCTTCTTTGCTCTCTTGCTTGCATAAATCTTTGCATATAAGTTTTTGATTTTAATAGCTAGCAAAATATCCAAGCCCAACCCAAGGATGCAATCTATAGAGATAACTATGAATACAAGCCTATAACAGTGAGCACCAACACAAGTGGTGCCACCATCAGCTGTCTTTGTAGCCTGAGCATCATACAAAAGGCCCGTAAGCAAATCGGAGAAGAGGAATGAGCTGAGTGAAAGGTAGAGTATCAGGACATTATAAATGAGACCATAATATTTGAGATCGAAGAGTTCAGAAACAGCTAGATTAGAGATAGCAAGACGAACTCCGTAGCAAATTCCAGTGATCCTAGAGCAAATGTAGAGTGATCCTGGCATAACCATTGTCAATAAGATGTATCTTGTAGCCATCAGAATCTGTGAAGCCGCATTTTAAATTGGCCTTGGCATTGCAGCTTTCCTACAAACAAAGAATTTAATCAGATTAGCAACGAAACAAATCAGTGGCGTACATAAAATTTATGTGAGAATTTGTCTCCTCTTATGAAATGCCATTTAAATTTCACTAGCCCAGATCTACTTAGCTAAACGACTACTCTGACCATAGTCGAGAAGGTAGATATTACCGTCATTCTAGTAGACAAACACTCTAACTTTTGTAAGATATCCTTATTTTCCAAATTTTGTATCAGTTTAGGTTGAGCATAGGCACAGTATGAAGTGTTAATTTGCAGTATCCAAAGCTCTTTGGAACATCTTTTTTTCACTTCAGTTTTTCCCCCTTAACAAATAGGAAAATCAATTTGTATACACTCCTTAGTTGTTTTTTCATTTTCTTGATCTATGTTTCTTTCTTTTAGTCGACAGACGTGAAACCTTGATCACCTCTTGATGTAGGAAGCAATGGTATCTCTTCATCCTCTCAATTTTTAAATACTATGTCTTTTTAATATATATTTTTTATGTCATTTTTAGGTGTCTCTTGGTTGTCTCCATAATGAATGATCTATTTAACTGGAAAATAGGCTAGCGTACTTACTTTCAAGTTGCAAACTAATCTTTAGTAGTGTAAACTGATATTTAGATTATAAATTGCCTTCTTAATAGAAGAGCAACTTATACTGATATTTTTGCGAATGAATACATGTGGTTGTGTTGAATCATACATGTGTACAAGGGAGCAAACTAACTGATGCTTTGGAAAACTACTTGTATGAGTTGTTGTCTATATACTAGAGTTAATTACTCGAACGAATGTGAGAGGAGATCACAAGATTAGACAACAAACCTTCTTGTCTATCTCCTTCGGTCAGGTAGTTCTAGCTCTTTCTTTGAAAAGAAAAGGTTCATAACCCTAGCCCATTCCCATTTTGGGAGGAATAGATCTACTAATTCTTTGATTCCAGTTAGTAAGAGAGATCTTAAACTAAGAGTGAAAAGTTGAATTGATCTGTACATCCCTCTATTATGGAGAGTGTACATGACTTGGCTCTCGAAAAGGGGCTCGATGAAACAGAAAGTTTCAGCATGTTGAAAATGGGGTTAGCATGAAAGAAAGAGCCCGACATTCATTTCTGGCTGACTGGTTGATTCCTTCTTGAGGATTGTTGGAAAATAGAATGCTGGTTTGGCTGGAGAGTGAAGCAAGGTGTAGGAGGAAAGAGCAGTGACCGATAGCGAAGTAGTACCAATTATCGTGTGCTCTAAAGCTAAGTTCCCCCATTTTGGAACATAGAGGTGGCCTTCAACTCTTCAAAGGTTATTTGGCAGCTCTCTGTCCACTTGGTTCATTTCCAAATTCATTGATTAAAGTTGTATTCTCAAAAAATAAAGAAAGGAAAATAGGCAGGGAGGTAAGAGCAAGTAAGACTAGGTTATAGTAAGACGTTCTCCAATAAGGGCATCATGAGATGTAGTGGTATCTCTCCTCAGTCTATGGTCTGGCTAGTTGTAAATAGCCCCACCCCAGGGCTACCACCTTGGGGGCTTCTCTGAAAGAGAGGGTAAGGATTAAGGCTAGGTTAGGTCTACTCCATAAGAGCAATCAGAAATAAAGTTCAGCTCAGTTAGAGCGAAAACGGTCAGGCAAGGTTATCGTCAGACAATGTAGTGCAAGCGACGGGTAGCGCCCTTCAGTCGTAGGAGTGCTAAAGGAAGCAATTCGCTCCGGGTATTCCAACAATTTTTTATTCTAGGTTACTCTTTTTTCTCTTAATTAAAACACTGGTGATCTATCCATGACCAGGATAAATCTTGGGTGAAACTAAGTGGAGGTCCGACCGACTGATGTTGAAGAATCAACGGGTGTATGAAGAAAGGGTACCATACCAATATGGAAATCAATTGTTTGAAAGATCTAGAGTGGAATTCTGACCTGTTTTCGACTTCAAAAAGGTCTAGTCTAATCTTCCCGACTGGTACCTTTGTAGGGATTTGCAAAAAGCTTAGTCGTTTTCAACTCAGAGTTTCACTCACGAGATTTCTATTGAATTTTTGGGGAGCTACAGTAATTACAAGCTTAGCTAGCGCCATACCTGTAGTAGGAGATGCCATAGTAACTTGGCTTTATTGGCCCATCCCTTTTCAATCCATGATAACTATCACGAAATATTGAATCCTTATTCTAATTGTCAACAAACAATTCGAAATACCTCGACTTTTTTAGAACAGGTCCGAGTCAAATAGCAATGATTCGAAGCACTCGTATTAATGCTCTATTTGACATCCTTAGAATAACCAAGACAGAATATATGACTATGTTCTCGGAATATCCTAATAAGAAAGTTGGAAAACTTTGCCTGACCTATCCCAACAAGCCAGTCCTACGGGCTTTGAATTTGGACAGATCTGGAGGGCCTTCTTGCATGGACTTGGGCTTGCTTTGATGATGGGAAGTGAAACGAACTTCATATAGACTAAAGGAGTGAAATGACTACAAACCTCCCCATGCGATGAATCAAAAAAATAGATCCAAAAGTCCCCCCCGGGGAGAGGGGAGAGGACGAGATCAATGAGCCCGGTCAGCATGCTCAAAGAGTGTTTTCCCAAAAATGGAGAAGGAGAGAATGCACTACGTTCCCGGACTTCCCTCTTTTGTTTGCTTCCGGTTGGGTAAGGCTGGATTCCATTCAGGATTTTATGATACTTTCGCACAAAAATAGAGATTGAAAATGTTTGAATCCGGTAAGCGCGGGGGAGGAGAACCTATTAGGAAGGAAGCCTAATTAGGCACCAAAGCCTCAGTTGATAACCCACAGTGGAAGGCATTCTACCCAATAAGGACAATACTTTGGATCCTACTTGGACGACGAATATTTGTGACTATGCCATTCTTGGTGACGGTGATCGCCGACGAGAAGGTGACGGCCAAATTATTTTTATTAGAAAGAATGAATGGAAAAATATTTTGCATTTTGACTTTCAATCTTGGGAAGAAATGGATTCACGTACTTTAGCCCCAAGTGGAGTATAAAAGAATGAATGTTGTGATGAATGCGTAGGCTAAAGGATATGAATCGTGAAAGAAAAATGACGTAGGTAAAGTAAAGGGGTCAATTATGCTCTATCAGTCTTGGAAAGAGTCCATGGAGTATGCTTTCCCATTTTCAACAAAGAAAAAGAAAGTGATATGTGTCAAAGAATGAATTGATAGAGGTGTGGAATTTAACTGAGATAAAACAGAATCAAAAGGGCTAGGAGTTTTGGACGGTAGGAACGGGGAGAGGAGGAAGGGAGAAGCGTCGCTTTTATTTTCAACAATCTAATGGTAGGGCGAGTAGGCGGTTTGTATCTTCATTTTACTTAATAGAAAGAGGTTGCAAAAAAGGAAGAGAATGGATCCACTCAAAAAACTTAGCCAGTAAGTAGGTTCCTGATATTGAGTCAAGCCCCCGGAAGTTTCATCGTATAAGTCGGCATCTGCCCAACTAAGACCTGGTCTTCAATGCCCTTTCCTTTTTTCCTGTAAATAAATAAATCTCCCTCTTTTTTAGAAGAAAGTATAGGGTTAGCCTCGCCCACTTTGAAAATGATGACCTGGAAACCCTTTGTGACTGCAATCGTACGTTTTCGTCTTAAGAGAAACAACCTCTGAATCCGGTTTTGTCTTGCTAGGCAAAGACAGGTTAGAATGGATAGATCGCGGGTGGGATTGATGGGATAGATCACTATTGCAGCATGAGGAATGGCTATCGGAGGCCTAAATGGATGAATGAAGAAGCGCGCCTGGGTTTCGAAACAACTTGGGCGAAATAGGGTTCTACCGGGAAACCATGGATTTTTGAGTTTTCGCAAACTGACTACGACCAAAGTCGTGGCTACTTCAACCAAAAAAAGGGCGCCCCCTATTCTACTTCCATTTAGACTGAATGACAACTATCTTCCTATAGATAACTCCTTGCAACAGAAGGGGCTGGGGATTAGCTGAGCTCGAAGGCAGATGGAATGGCACTTTCTTTTTCCTATAAGGACTACTTCTTTAAGTAAGAGTTGTCATATATCGGTAATTCTCTAACTAGATCCACCCCTTATTATCTATTCATTCTATACACTCAAGGCAAATGGGTTCACAAGTCAAAGAATCGCTTATGAGCGACTTTAGACACAGAAAGGTACGCTTCTGACTATGACTGATTTGTTGATGTTGAGTTCTTAATGTTGATGCTTGATTCTCAACTCTTAAGAGGGCCTTTAAAAAGACCTAGTCGAGGAATCTCAGCAAACATAGGCATTTGGCTCAGATTACGCATCTCCGACTGAAAACTGAGGAGCGCAGCAAGAGAGTGAAAATCGGTAAGAAATTACTTGACTTCATTTATTGCTTAAGGCTATACTTCAATTCTGACTTAAAGGAATTCAATCCTTCCTACCTTTTTGTTCGAAATTTCTTCGTTTGTACTAAACCGCTTGCAGTAATTTTTCTTACATCTCCTCCTCTCGGAGCCCAGGTATCGTATACGCCCTTGAAGCAGATTCTCTACCTAGAATTGATCTAATACTTCAGTAGACTCATTTCATGACCTTATCGAATGTTCATAACCATGCCTTCGCTATGATTTCTATTAAATTCAGAGCTACCGGGAATTGATTCATTGAGAGCAAATTCGTGTTGCATGGCGCGGGATGACTCTACACTTTATAAATGGATGATCGATAAGCCTTCGTGCTCTACAAGAAAAGAAAATCAAAGACTTTTTTTAGGGTTGCTGGCTCGCTGTAATACCCCACATTTTGAACTAGGATGAAAATCTGTCATTGTTATACATAGACGTTTCAAAAGCCTCGAATCCTCTGTAAATTTAGTGTGTTAACCAATTATGTAGTGTTGGAATCTATTTTATCATGAATTTAGATCATATAGGTCCCCTAACTCAAGTACAAGTTGAAAGCTTTCCTATCATTCAAGTTTTAGTGAGCGTCAAAACTTGGGTCAACTTCAATCAACCATAACTCATTGTATATGATGAAATGGGTGGTTTACTATATATAAAATGAAATCTATTTGAATTAGCTTTCCAACAATACCAATTTCTCCTAAATCCGATATTGGAGCAAAGAGTTATTCCTATTTTACTCCAGCATGTCAGGCTGGAAACAGTGTGACGACATTCATGGTAGCTTACCATATTTGTGACGCCCTATCACGAAGGTCATCAGCCTTAGGCAGAAACCAGCTCCTAAGTGATGAAATTCATGGTAGCTTACCACATTTGTGATGCCCTATCACGAATGTCGTCAGCCTTAGGCAGAAACCAGCTCCTAAGTGACGACATTCGTGGTAGCTTACCACATTTGTGACGCCCTATCACGAAGGTTGTCAGTCTTAGGCAGAAACCAGATCCTAAGTGACGACATTCATGGTAGCTTACCACATTTGTGATGCCCTATCACAATGTTCGTCAGCCTTAGGCAGAAACCAGCTCCTAAGTGACGATATTCATGGTAGCTTACCACATTTGTGACGCCCTATCACGAAGGTTGTCAGCCTTAGGCAAAAACCAGCTCCTAAGTGATGACATTCATGGTAGCTTACCACATTTGTGACGCCCTATCACGAAGGTCGTCAGCCTTAGGCAGAAACCAGCTCCTAAGTGACGACATTTGTGGTAGCTTACCACATTTGTGACGCCTTGTCAAAACTATCATCAGACTTAGGCAGAAACCATCAATTCCAGCTCCTATGTGACGATATTTTTGACGGTCTGTCATATTTTTGACGCCTTGTCACAAATGTCATCGTACTTAGGCAGAAACCATCAATTCCAGCTCCTGTGTGATGACATTTTTGATGGCTTGTCATATTTTTGACGCCTTGTCACAAATGTCGTCAGCTATGATTTTCAGCAACTGGGAATTTATTTTAGTAAGGGTATTTTGGTCTTTTTCATTCACTTCCCATGACTTATAACCCTCAAGGAGCATATTATCTTCCTTTCTCTTTAGTTAAACATCTCAAAAAGCTCTCTCATACACTCTCAACCACAAGATTAGGGTTTCCTCTCAAGATCAAAACTCTCAAGAACAAGCCTTAGGGTTTTTATAGAAGAGTCTATTTCAAGGAAATTTCACCGTCAATCTTCACGAATTCTTAATCTAAGGTATGTGTAGTGTTCATCTATGGATTCAATTCGTTCATAAAGCTCAAGAATCATGCTTTTAAATGTTATTTTGTAAACTTTTTGTGGTGATATGAGCATGTACTTATTGATGATTGTTGTTTAAGTTTCAAGATGATATCTAAAGGTGTTTTCATGGAATATATGTGGTTGTTAGTGGAAAAACACGAACTTTGGGTGGTCTGATATGATGCAAGTATGAAATCCACCTATGCCTTAAAGAACGCATGCAAGGTGTTTGATAAAATGCTTAGGATGCTAGAAATTCATATTTACATGATTCCATGATATCTAAATGACAAGTCCATGTTAGCTATACACTTCAATATGGATTTCCATGCTATTTATGTGTTGTTATTGTTGTGGTATGAAGCATGTATGATAATGGAGATATGAATTATGTACATGAAATATATCCATGCTTTCCCCTACCATGTTTGAGATGTTGAATAAATACACGAAGTATAATATCCCCTACTTATGATATTGTGAATGGTGGACTCCGATCTTGTGATCAAGTTATGTCATGTGTGAGTCAATTTTATTCCATCGAGTCCTGGGGGTATTCGTACCCGAAAACTATAGCTGTGTTTCTAGAGACATGTCATGTTTCATGATACTCTCAGTCATGCCATGTTCCATAGAACTCAGTCAGTCATGTGACTCAAGAAAGTTCAGTAACCCAGTTAATCTCAGTAAATATCAGTAATCTTAGTACTTAGTGATATCGGAAGCTTCAGAAATTCTAGTGCTCTTAGTAACTTCAGTAATCTCCGTAATTCAGTACTCTCAGAAATCTCATGAACTCAGTACTCAGAAAGAGCAGTATTCTCAGCTAGTTATCATGTATCATTAGTATTCAGTTCAAAACCTCAGTAACCTCATCATCTAGTAGAGTCAGCCTTATTCAGATAGAAAGTAGAATTCCACAGTATTCCAAGTAAAATCTCAGTAACTATAGTACTCTTTGTAAATCCTCATACATCAGTATATTCCGTCAGCTACGAAACTCAATAAACTCAGAATCAGTTCATTTTAGTTATTCATGTTCAGTCCTTCAGATTGGAGTAGAAGTTAGCACCGAGTGAACCCAAGGATGGGAACTCACCTACCAGTTTAGAGTGTGATTCTTAGTAGTCATCCTTGTGTTCCAGAACTACGTAGATAGCGTAGGTTGAGACATCTTAACCTATCAGATTAGGGTTGATAAGGTGGCTTAACCTGTCAGTTTAGGGTTCCCACCGTTCTCATTTGAGTACCTTCCAGATAAGGGTCACTGATAGCTGTCCTTACCAGTGGCGCGGTATTGACACCCCTCCAGTTGGGGCAGAGACTGGACCCCAAATTTGCTATATGCATTATTAGGGCATGTCGGTTAGACAACTACTTCCCACAGTCTCAATTTCAGTCTCAGTCTCAGTAAAAGAACTCAGATAGTTCTTCAGATTTTAGTATATCAGGACTGTCAAATACAATCAATCAGACCAGTTCTTCATAATTCGAACTGTCAGAAACAATCATTCCTTATTAGTAATGCAATATTAGTCTCTCAGTATTCAGTAATACAGTATTATATCCATCACTTATTAGTGGTTTACATATCAATATCAGTAAACTCAGTCTTTTAGTATCTCAGTATCAGTAAACTCATGTTGTCAGTATTCAGACTTAATAGTCAGTATCTCCACGAGTTCAGTTACAGTTACGTATGCATGTATGTATTCTCACATTCATATCAGTCAGTATTGTTCATGCATATAACCCTTTGAATTTAGCCTACCTCGCTCATATACTCAGTATATTCAGACGTACTGACGCATTTGCGCTATGGTGCTTTCTCTTATGTTACACCATAGGTTAAGAGGCATGAGCTCCAGATCAGCAGTAGCATTCCAGTTTTTAGAGTTGCAGTGAGTCCTTCTCATTCGAGGACTATATGATTATTACTTCATTTATCATTTCAATTTATTTCAGTTGTTAAATAGAGTTAGTTGGAGACATGTTCCATCAACTCCTTATTCAGACAGTTTAGAGGCTTTCAGACTACAGCATGTCAGACAGTTGTTACAGTTTTGTTTTGGTATTGTTATACCATCTTTAGATATTATTCTTATTAGATGTTTATTCATTTGAACCTTACGGCCTTGCAGTATATGTTTTCCGCATTTTCTTGTTATATTTTGTAGTATACAGGTACAGATATCAGTCATGGGTTAGCTTGTGGTCCTTCGGGGTCATGAGCACCGTGTAGCATTCCGGTTCAGAAAATTGGGGTGTTACATTCGCACGCTACGGCTTGATGTCTACGCGCGATATCGCTTTCCTCAGCACTCTAGTTTTTCATTAATCTTTTCTACCCCTCGCTCTATAAGGATGCGCGCTTATCCAGAACTTCCAAAGTACTTCACTTCCCCATTCTGTAACTTCCTTTCTTTAGGGTTAGATTAGATGGAGAAGGACTACGAACGTTAATGAGCCGTAAGAAAGATGAGCAGAACATTCATTCCGTCGGCCTTTATAGGAGTAGGGAAGCGTGGGTCATTGATATTGAACTGACATTATGGTGAATAGCTAGGATTTCCAGAAGACGATGCTTTGATGAGAAAAAAAAGGAATATCGAAAATTCGAGTGGAGCCCAGGCCAGTAGTTGCTCCTGGCTTTCGAACGATATTATGTCTGGAGAGGTGGATAGATAGGATGAGATTCGGCATCTGACTATTACCAGAATGGAATATGCATGTCTGGCTTTGCCCCCCCCCCCTAAAGTAGTAAAGTAAAGAAGGACTCTTTGGGGTCTAATTTACTTTCTATCTGACAGGACAAATAAAAAAATAGAAAGGGGCTATCCAAATTTATGACAACAGTAGAAAATTATTGTTTTTAACCTTTAAAGCAAGCAGAAGTATCTACTCATTACGGAATCTCAAGTGTCAAAGTGTGGATTTTGTTCCAAGTGCTCCCTATTCCAATCGAAGAAGGATTAAACTAAAATAAGAGCCCGTCATTCCTATTGAGATTATTTGTGCACTACGACCTGAGATTGAGATCACTTGAAAGTATCCTACACCAGACCTACGACTCCCCAATCACCTCAAAAATAGCGATGAGTAATCAAAAAATAGCAATAAATGGATGGATTCCTTCATTCATCATAATGAAACCCCCTAAGAACCGCACGTGCGAGTTCCCCTGCATTCCATTCTTTGTTTTCCCAGCACTGACCTCTCTGGTCGAATGTTAGAGTCGGCTCAACTTCAACTAGTAGTCTTTAAGTAGGAAATCGCTTTCACATCTCTTATGACATCTGTACCAACAGACTTCTTCGTTCTTAACAGTGATGGCTATTCATTTAAGTCTTCGGGTAGCTTTATGGATTCAACCCATCTTTTTTGGGCCTTGAATATTAAGCCAAATCTATTTTATTTTGCTCGTTGGGTTCAACCTTCCACAAAAGCATTAATAAAACCCTTGCCTGGGGAGCTTTCGAGCATCCCTTTTCTTGCTTTGAGTGAGGATTCTAGAATACTACTACTTACTACGAAGCTTCCTTGTTCCTTAACAACCAATGGCTAACGATGGCTCTGATGGGTGGTTTTGCTAGAATTATTTTAAGAGGTAATAGGAAAATGGAAATGCTCTTCCTGCGGCCCAAGAACGTCTTCGTTCAAAGAGCTAGTAATGACTTTCTTCCCACCCAGAGTGGAATTCGAGGATAGGACTTTTCCTGCTATCTTGATTGCTGCTACTTTGATTTATATTCTTTTTCCTGGTCCTATCAAACCAGACACTGAATACCTGGTCCAGGTAAATGAATTGAGCCTCGAGAATATCGGAGGAATTAGCCTATCCCGCACTATCGAAGCCTTCGTAAACTCATTATCGGTTTCTATCATAGTGGAGGTTGACCTATTAATCAAATTCAAATAGAGTACCTGTACTATACTAGTGAGGGAGGAAATCGTATTCCCACAGTAGCTTTTAGAGACTATCCTCTGCAGCTGTAGCTAAGTGGAAGTTGGAGGATACCCTCTGCCCCTTGGGAAAGAGCCCGAGGCACCAATTTAAGTGTTAGTCTAGTAACTACTGCCCTGAATTCAGCTTTAGAAAAAAGAAGAATCTTTAAGGAAGAGATCGACAATCCCAAGTTCTTTTACCCCATTCAGAAAGTCTTTCGCTCATTTTCTCTTTTCTTCTGCAACGAGTGGAGTTTCGAGAATGAGAATCATATATTTTCTCATTTCTTTTGCATTGAGGAAGGTGATGTCCTACGGTCAAGTCAAACGGATTCTCTTTAAGGCTTTAAGGCAAACTGTATAGCGACTGGAAAGAATCTGGAGTGATTAATAAAGAAAATATTGCAGAATCAAAAGTGGCCCTAGTTTACTTGTGGTAGGCCCTGTCCCTAGTAAAAAAAACTCAAAAAAAGTTCTAGGATCACAATGAGGTCCCACGAAAAAATGAGCTGAAACGGAGCAAAAGGAACTCATGTAGCTATGAGGCTAAGAGTTCCTTCGGGGAGTAAGGATCAGAAAGTGACTCATTCATCTTAGGGAGTTAGCTTCCTGTGGCTAGGATTCTGAGACGATTGGAGGTTGGGGAAAGGGCACTCGTCGAAGAAGGGCCTGCCTTACTATGCTTATTTCTTTCTCTTGTTTAAGACAAGTCGTGGATCTAGAATATTGTGGTCTTCATCTCTATAGACGTCATTTCAACAGTGTTGAAATCCTCTAACTTGAACATTGGTGCGCGGTAAAAAAGTTTGAGATTTTATTTAAGAATTTTCTATTAATAAGCGTCCCTATTTTTTGGATAGGATAGAGAGTGTGCATTCCCTAGGGGAACTATAGTCTAGGTAAGAGCTGAGTTAATCATAACTTTTGATCCATAGGATAGGAAAAAGGGGAGGAGAATAATAATAATAAGTTTTCCATAAAGAGCTCACGAGACTCCCCATCGAAGAAAGGAGCGACCCGCCAGATTCGATATTTTCTTCATTAATCACTCTAGATTCTTTCATTTTATTTCCTGTTCCAGTTCAAAAAAGGCTACGCACCTTTAGTTGCACTGCGTTTTCAAAAGCTTTCTGTCGAATCGGCTCCTATTTCAATCCGTGCTGGACCGAGTTGGGAAAGATAAAAAGAGCTTGACCGATCCATTCTGAGGGGAAGAAGCACACTAAGTCCCCTTTACCGGGCACGAAATCATTCTCAAAAGTGTATTTACAGGTACCAAGCGCCTATCCATTCTAAAAAGGTTGGAATTAAAAACACATTTCGAAAGCCTAGGAAACCACATTGGTAGGCGTGCGAGTAAGAGGGTAGTAGGCAAAATTCTATGAATTGAATAGGACTTTAGATTCAATTCATTTTTCGCCCCCAATGAGATGGGGAATTTTTCACCCCCTATTTAGACTTCTGTGCCCTTCATCTTTCTGAATCGAGACCCTGCCCGGCTCGCGTCGTTCCAACAAGCGTATATATAGAAGTTCAACCTCTTAATCCAATAAATTAGCTTATTTAGTTTCAATTCCTATATACCTCATCACCCCAAAGAGCAGTGGATCTGTTGTTTTGCACACCTACAGAGAGAGACGAAACTCATCTGCTCGCTAAGCCAAAGCCAGACATGCACATTCCATTCTGGTAATAGTCAGATGCCAAATCTCATCTGAATCATCATTTGTCCTGTCAAATTTTGCAGAACGGACTTGCTTTTTCCCATTTCAACCTCCACATAATTAGATTGACTAGTTGACAGAGTAGAAGTTGAATCCTAATCTTGGAACTCGCACCACATACCACATAGAGAAAAGAAAGCGGAATAGCGGGATGAGGTGAGGAAAAGATCTTGATACTCTGACTTCAGGAGGAGAATCCATTATAGTAGGTCCTCTTACGTATATTCTATAGCAAGGTCATTTCAGTGACTCATGGGGCTTCCCTCAGCTCAGTATTTTTCATTCTTGAGAATGGTCGCCACTTCTACCAGGACCGAAATGATTATCCCTACCCGATGGGTCTACATCCATCCCTGAATATCGTCGGGTACTGTTAACTTCCCCGCCATTAACTTTTTGATTTTCTTCAACATTAGCTTCTATAACATCTTTAGTCAAAAAATCTTGTATATCATCTTCAGTCCATAATTCTGGAAAAGTCGATTATGAGACATCTTCTATAACCTCAGGACTTCTAGCTTGATTTCGAAGCATGGTTTGGAAAGGTTAGCTAAAAGATGGTATATATCAACATTCAAACCTATTCCTTTGTGGCTGGCCCCAATGCTTAACGTCGTTTCATGGCAGTTCCGTCTATCACTTTATTGTGAAAGACCAAATTGGCCCGTTCTACCATAAGTATGCCTACAAAAGCTCGGACGAGCGGGGAATATCATAAACTCAAAGAAGACCAGGGTTAGCTGACCTAGAAGAAAACCAGATAAAAACAGCCAACTCATGTTTCAGGTTCACAAAGATATTGTGATACTTAGCATACTTGGCCGCCACCTTATCGACGTCATCGTTGACTTTTAAGTCAAAACTGCCTCTTCACGAGGGTGATTAAAGTGCAACAAAATTCCTTAAAGTTGAATATGGTTCGCGAAGCATTTGATGATGCCATATGAATCGCTAGAAACATGTGAAGTGTATGGCTAACCCAATAATAAAAGTTTCGTAAGGAAACTGGAGAAGGATACCATAAGACAAAAGATCTTCTTTCTAAAGAGATTCAGTCACTGATAATTTATGTCATCTCTCTTTGATATGTTGCACTTTCTTTTTCTTTTTTTGGGGCATATCGTAGTAAGGAAAGGAAGTGAGGGCACTCAACAAAAGAAGCACGGGCTTCTTCGCAAGAAGAACTTTTTTTGTCTTGGCTCTAATTCAATACTAAACAAGTCCGAACTAATTGAATACCTTCCAGGAATAGTTCACAACTGGAGCCTCAAAGAAATCTTAAACATTTCCAAGACGAGCTTCGCCTGGAAATATTTGAAGATCTGTCTCCCTTCGTAACCATTCTACCAAGGACCCTTTCAGGTACGGGTTGGAAAAGATATCGTATAATAAGAAAAGACTTACTTTTCAGAGTGATCTTTCTCGATTTCGGAACGGAAAGGCTTGGTTGAAGGCAAAATTCGGTGTAATTCGCCATTTTCTCAGGAAAAAAAAGCAGGGAAAGATTTCCAATTCCGTTTTGGAATATTTTCATCTGGGATTGGAACGACCGATGTTGTAAGGGTGTCGAAGAGATCGAAGCGAAGTCATCAATTAAACCATTCGAATGGTCTCCCCTAAGATTGACCTCTTTTCCAAATAAACCCATCACCTAAGCAAGTCAGCTAATTTTCTCGTAAGAGACTTTAGCCAAGGGATTTTTGAAATGAAATATCATCACCTAATAAAGCGAAATCAGCAAAAGGATTTCGAGTTCAAAAAATAGAAAGAATCGATTCGATCATTCAATTCGGATAGCATTTATCTACGCTAGGATCCGACCATCGAATCGGATGTGAACAAATTCCTAAAATCTCAGATTGAAGTAATAAGATTATTGAATCATCAGAACTACTTCGATATATCTTTTTGACATTTTAGCCACAGAGTCTTTGTGAACCCAGACGACTTTCGTTCTCCCATTTCTTGTTCTTGAGATCTTATTTCGGTTCAATACGTCCACCTACGAGACTCACCTTTGGCTTTTGTCTCTTACTACTTGGCCATACTCAGAAGCCGGAGTCTGATCTAGTAGGACGAGAATAAAGATAGAGTCCCATTCTACATGTCAATACCGGCAACAATGAAATTTATAGTAAGAGGAAAATCCATCGACTTTTAGGCTTTTTGGACGTTCCATGATTAAACCGACTAGCGTCACTTTCGAGATGCCACCTTGAAATATAAAAAAAGTGTTTTCAATTCCATTTGACTTGGGGTGCAAATCCTCAGACCATTCAGGAAGTTGCAAGAATAACATACGCCCGAGACCACCCAGTGTTGTTCTACATGAATTTCAAAGGAACCCATGCAACGATAGGAAATCCTTTTTTCAGAGAGCCAATGCCTTAAGACAGACCCTAATAGCAGTTGCCGCCTACTTCACTGAGTTGTGGTTCTAAAAAGAAGATTTTGCTTTCTTTTCTAACAAGGATGATGAGAGACAATGACATGAATTAAACACTAATAAAAAGGTAAGCCCGCCGCTAAAAAAGACCGAAGAAGGTCCAATTTCAAAGATCTATCAAATCCCATTTGAAATGAAGACTCCTTCTCTGCTTTCAAACTTTCCAACTGCATGTGAGTAAACTCCTACTCGCTTAGTAAATAGAGTATGTTTTTGTTGGCAGTGAGTAAATCTTTGATTCAGAGGGTGGAAGATGTAATTCATATTTAGCCTAGCCACGAGCAATCTGCATTTATGATCTCATATATTTTTCTTCTCCGACATCTTACTGAGTTTCTCCCTCATCTTTTTGCAAAAAGCCGCTCCATTCCCAATTGAGTATCACTGTATGCTCAAGAATATCACGTTCCTTATCAAACACCATCTCTTCTGGGAAGATATATATCTCTTTGGGTTTTAATTCCCTTCGGCTTTCATCAAAATTCTCGTAGAATAGAGAATGAAGTTTTCACTCTGTACATGCCAGATCATGAATTAGTAACCGCTTCCAATTAAAAAAAAATCTCAATTGTGTCGAACTTTCCATTTTTGGAATAGTTATAGAATCTCCATAAATAGGATGTTCAGCAAGGAAGCTACTGGGCTGGAAGGTTATGAGCCCTTTCTTTTTTTTTTAGAATACCTGCCCTGAGACTTTGATTTTCTCCATCGTCTCTGAAGTTCAGGTCAAAATCAGAACTGGAATTTGAAATCCAGTAGGAAAAAGAAATGCAAACTTTTTCTTGACTTTTGAATCTATTAGAAAGAGAGTCTCTGAAGCCTTTGCTTTCGACCCTACTAGGATAGGACCTCTTTTTGTTGGGTTAGAGCGAGTTATGAAGTCAGGGAGGAAGAAGAAAACATTCATGTTTTTTTTCTCTTTCAAGAGATTCTGTCTCGAAATTTTCAAAAAATTGGTTTAATCAGTCCAGAGATATCAAAAGGAAAAATACGGGAGGGGAGAAGGGGGGAGGAGGGGTTATTCTGTCGATAAAAAGGGGGGAATGCGCATTTGCTTGAAATAGTTTCCAAATAAATGTTTTTCTCCTTTGAGCCCGCATAGAGCCGACGCATGCATTCGCCTTAATAAGATTTCTCGTAGACATGCCCACCAATAAAAAAATTTTGAGGTGCTCCTAACGTTCCATAGAAAGTGCGACAGAGGTTTTATAAGTATAAGACGGTTATATTGGGTGATTGTATCCGAACTTGAAAGACTTTCCGCGAAATCAGAATCAGATTGGATTGAAGGTAAGGGGGTCAAGTGATCTCAGGGGTTTAGGGGTGCTTCTCCTGCTGCGACTACCTCTCTTCTATTTGAAAGGTAAAAGTCCACCATAGAGAGGCAAGTGCTTTCATGAATGAATGTGGTAAACCAATTAATCATTTTGTTACATATCGTACCACTTAAGGGCGGATAGACCATCCACCCAATGTCGTTACCCACTTCTACTAAGGTTGAGCTTAATAGGAGCAAGAGACTTGGAGGCAACAACCAGAATAAAATATTATTTAATCGTAGAAATGCAATGCCAGGCGTACCTATCAGAATCGGAACGTAGTGACAAAGCTTTCATACTCCGAAGGCAGACCAGCAAGAAGGAATGTAAACATATCAGATTGAGACACCGAATTTCGACGATTAGAAAAGAAAAAAAAAAAGTTAGTGTTTCATGAGCTCAAGATAGGGGGAGGACACAGCAGCTACATAGACCCCTTCCTTTCAGTTGTTGCCAGCGCTTTCCCGGGCCGAGCTAAAATTTCTTATTAGAAAAGGCAGGCAAAGCCCGAAGGCTGCTATCCCAATAGAAAGAGCGGAACGAGGAGAGGATCTGAAAGCCACTGTAAGGAGGAGGGCCTGGAAATCATACCACGGCGATCAAAAAAGTGTGTTCCCTTCAGATAAGACGCACCTACGGCCATCCTCGGCCTTTTTCATTTTTGATGAAAAAAAAATTTGATCTCCGAAAGTGTTTTCCTTCCTCCGCCGCACCGCCGATACCTACCTATAGAGTCAAATTCAAATAAAAAAAGAGTGACGGCGACTTTCTAGGTTTATGGATTCAGTCAGCTAAACTCCATCAAACCTGGAATGTGAGCAAATATATCATGTCGATTGCTCAACCGTACTTTGGCTATCTTAAGTGGAGCTGAATTAGGTTTTTTCGGTGTTCTCGTTGAAACACGCAGGCATACTCCTTGCTTCTGGGGACATTGATCTAAATCTCGAGTACGGTACGTGTTCCGTTTTTCTTCTCTACCATGATGAATCAATTGATTTAATGCGCTCTTTCCTTTGTCCTTTCCCCCTATTTTTGCCCTATCACTAGTGGTTACTCCCAATCCGAAGCACCCCTTTTCCATTCATAGAGAGATCCAATCGTCAAAATCAATAAAAAGGCCATCATGGACCAAGATCCAAATGGATCAATCTTGTTGGGAGGTACTGCACCCAAAATAGAGTTTCTATTAAAATCCGTACTCAACACAGTGCCTTAAGGAGAATTCGAAGCCGGTTGCTAGAGGAAGTAGCGCAACAAAGAGCAAACCAAGAATTGTTTCTATGCTTTTCTGAGATAATTTGGGTGCGAGAGTGAAGCTATCGCCCAGTTCAACCAATCGTCCGTCCTGGTGCCTTTGCTACTAATTTGACCGGATAGGCCCTAAAAGGAGAAGGAAGGCTGGAATGCCAACAGGCGTTTATTATATTGAATTTACCCAATAGTCTCCATTTTGGGAACTCCCAAGGACGAAGAGGATTGCTCAGGATTGAACAAAATCTTGGAGCTAGAGCATACGTTGAGCCAGCTTTGCCAGATCAGACCGTGTTTGACTCTCGACTCTCTCTTTCCCTTTATCCCGTGCCTGGGGAATATGTGAGAAGTGGAGGTTCTGGAGACAAGCTACCTGAGTCATGTAGCTCCTTTAGTATGCTATGCTAGCATAGAATAGTTGTACCGAGTGAAAACTTCTTTTCTTAGAATGAACAGTATAAAGATCGCCCTCTACCATCTATCCCATTGCATTCCATCGTCTCGTATTGTACTGTGCCGTATCAGACCAGATAGATCTAGAGAGTGAGAGAAAGGGAGAAAACTCTAATTAGATATTCTTTTTATATTGAAAATTTCTTGTGATTCCCCTTCTTTCTTCCCCCTCTCTGTCATCAGACTGACTCTTCTTCATTCAGCCCAGTTGAAGGAATCAAACCAAGATAGGTAGAGTCCATCAAGAAAAGGAAGGGCTCTTTTGCTTTAGCGGGCTCAGTCCATCCGCCACCCTGCAGATCTCAATGACGCAATGGGAACCAAGAGTATAAAAGAGAACCATGCATAGAAAGAGCCTCTTCTGTCTTCAGCATGTGAGGGAAATGCCCCCGGGTACCAAAGTTAGCGAATAGAGAGGGCGGCGGATGGTCACGGCAAAGTGTGCCAATCATGGTGATCAAACCCTGCAAGAACAAAAGAAGAGCAAGTATTCCCTGTTGATCACTACCTATGAGAAAAATATCATCGACATATAAAAGAAGGTAGATACTATCCCCAGATGGAACCTCACTTACTAGTTTGAAGTTGAAAAATAGATTTCATGCAAATTGTATACTGAGCTTTTGGTATAGGTGATATAGTTGAGTAAAAACAAAGGGGTATTTTTAGGACAACATCAATCTGTGACTGAGATACCGTCTCACCCAGGAGGTGAGATGAGTTGAGAACTAGCTTCCCGCCTCCCTCGGGGTGAGAAGTTCCCTTCCCTTTTCTAAAATGCCTGAGTGGTCTGCTCACCAAACGTACAAAGTGGACCGCAGTTTGGCTGACCCTCTTCTTCCCATTCGAGTTGGGCTGACCCAGAAGTTGAAAGGATGAATCAAACCCAATCAAAAGGGAAGAAGGATTAGGATTTCTTTGACTTTTGGTCTCTCTTCGCTCCCCACCCCGAAACTGATCCACAGCACAGCGCCCATTCGCTTCGCGCACAGGAAGGCAACGAAGACCCCACCGGCCCTTCTCCTTTACGGGTCTAGATTTTTTGCATCTTTCTTCGGGGATAGGTGCACGAACGAAAACTCCAAATGTCACACATCAACACTTTAGGCCCTTCTAAAATCCATAAGGCGGGGTCACACGAGTAGCTAAAGACTGTGCTTGCAGAAAAATAAATTATTTTTTTGTTTTTTTTGGAAAGTATTTTCTTATATTCAATTTTGTATTGGACAAGAAAAGAAAGAGAAGACTCATCGTTTTTAGCCTGGTCCAGGTGTGGAGAAATTGGCCGAATGATTATTATTCCACTTACGGTTACAGTGCCTCTATCAAAGTCTTAATTGAACAAATCGAGAAATCTCGAATTGACACCAGTTTTCAGAGATGTAAGGATTGATACATAAAATAATTTTGGATTTAATTGATAATCCTTATCTATGCTCTGCTTATTTCTAAGTACGTATCATCCGCTGCGTTATCCATCGTCTCTGCGGCCACAGGTATAACACCTGGTAAAGAGACCCAATCTTGAGTGAAATAAATACCGCGACTTCGATCTTGTTCAACAAAATCATCACTCAATAAATCAACAAAGCCCATCGTTGGAAATAATTTATAAGGCCTTTCGCTGCAAGAAGCTTTGGAAATGAATTAGCGGTTCAGGTCACTTTACTCTCGTGCATTTCGAGTATTGTATTAAAGTCTAAAAGATAATAAGCATCTTGCTTTTCTTTTCGACGATATACTAAGCAGGCTTTACCCTCAGGGTTAAGACCCGGTGATGGAGTGTAGAATGTGGGTAGAATAGACTTATTCATTGTCATTGAGATTCAGGTCAATTCGGATTAATATTTAAGTATAGATATTACCTCTCTTTTTCCTCCTTTTAATAAATCAATGGGCAGTCTTGGTCCTATTGAATATACCAGTGAAGATCCAAATCGAAAAGTGAAAAACATGCCCAGTTGCAGTAATGTTGATTATTTATTCGGCGTTAAAGACATTCGGAATTTCATCTCTGATGACACTTTTGTAGTTAGTGATAGGAATGGAGACAGTTATTCCATCTATTTTGATATTGAAAATCAGAGGCTAGGGGTCTCATACATAATAATATGATATATATTTAGCTAGAGGTAGGGCTCAGGTTGTCCGCAGTAGGACTTATTGGGCTTTTTAAGGTAGACCAAGCCCTAGATAAGGTGAATCTTTCTACCACAAGAGTTTGTGTGCAACATCTCTTCTCTTTCTTCGCCTTATAAAGTTGCTTGATCCCACAGTCCTCGAAGCTGTACGATAAGGATCAGGGATTTGGGTTGTCATTAATCATTTGATATAGTATTCAATATGTATGTATATACGTTTATCCTTCACTTTGCCCCAGCATTAACTGGTACAAGGAGGAGGCACGATAGCGAATATCAATCCATCTCAATCAATACTAGCTGGGGTTCAAACTACCTTGACTCCGGTCTTGAAAAAACTTTTTTGAGCATGATACGGGCTTTATTATATATTTAATATAGAATTATATAATATAGGGTCATCGGTCGATAGGTCTGTCTACTCCCAAGCTCGAAACCCGCACAAATAAAAACTCTTTTTGATTAGGGATGATAATCGCAATGGCGAGGGTCTGTTACCTACCATAAGTAGGGACTAATAGAAGACTATGACCCTTTTAGAATTGCAATATTGCTGGAAGTACCCTTTCGGTGCACTAAAAGGAGAGCACACTGGGCCCGCCGCTTTATCAATTGAAAAGAGTCGACGATTAGCCTACTGAAGGATTCCATCTATTACTTACATCATTTTGTATGTTGGGGGAATGCCCCCAAGCCACTATTCTTTTAGTTAGCCTTACTTTCTTGACTCTAACCAATCCCGAAAGTAATGCTTTCACAAGCGGTAGAAATGCGGGCAAGTCGATCAAAGTTAGAGTGGGGAGGGAATGTTTATTTACAGTTGTTGTAGTACGACTTTTCATTTCCCACCTTTCCACCCACTGCCACTAAATCACCACCCCCTCAAGTTAAAATGGTGCTTGCTGTTGGGAAGGATAAATAGGGTCAAAGGAGGGCTCCCTTCTCCCGTCACACGCGGCAACGAATCCTTCGAAAATCTCCCCCCCCCCCCCGAGTACCAATGAAAAAGGAGAAAAAATATAGTGGTGGGCATGTCTACGAGCAATCTTATTAAGGAGAATGCATGCGTCGGAAGGTCTATTCCTTAACTAATAATAAAAATAATAGATCAGAATGGACCAAGCAAATAAGGAGAAGATTGAAAGGGTTATTAATTCCATTGAGTTAGCCCTGCTTGATCGAATCAGCCAGTCTCTTCCGTTCCCCTTTGCTTTGATAATGAAATTCTGCCCCCCGTCCCCTTCATAAAAAGGGAGAGATTTATTGATATATTTATTGGATCCGTCCGCACTTTTACCTAATTCACTAATGTTAATGACCGAAATGTATCAAATAGCAATGGAAAAAATGATTCCAACAGTTAGACCTTTCTTTGATATATATTCTCCTTTTTTCTGTGAGCTTGGTTTACTTGACCGAAGGGTGCAGTAGAAATTGAAGGAGAGGAATAAATACCTGGTCTATAATTTTGACAAAAGGAGGAATGTAGAGAAGAATATCCGTATAATAAAGCTTCTTTCTCTGCTTTAGTCCTAAAGTCCATTAGGTCATGACATTTGTTTGATTAGACGATTATCAGGTGATCTCAATTACACGTGTTTTAGGGAGTTGAACATCTTATTCTTATGAGTGGCCTATGTGAATATAATCCAGGAGCAAGGATTCCGGAAAGTCAAATTCTATATTGCAAGTGCAAGTCGACGTTCCAAAAGTGAAAGTCATCCCTAAGCAGGATCCAAAGACGTCATTCCTCATATCATGATGGAGTAAATAGGGCTTACAGAAAGCAACTAAATATCGACTTTTTTTAAGCGAAGCAGGTTCTTCGACTGGATCAATGCATGTATGAACCCTAAAAAAATTCCAAAGGTCTAGTTTAGAAAAAACCCGAATTTTGTTGGGTTAGCTTTTTGGTAGGAAAGGCGGTCACAAGAAGAAATGGCAGTCTACTTATGGCATCGGAACCACTAATGCCGCATCTCTCGGTGAGAAGGAATCAAGGAAATAAGAGAAACTTCTTCCTTCTTTGATCTTCTGCCTCAGAAATTGGAAACATAAAAGTAGGTTGATTTTCATTCTTTCCCTGCAGTGGTATAGTGCGCTTGGACTCTATCTCCGCTGTCTGGCTTTCATGAAGAAAGATTGAAAGATTTTTTGCAATATAGGTGTAATTTCATTAATTCAGTACTTAATCCCTCGCCAAACGAATAAAAAAAAGAAGGTTGGCTTTTCGTCATGCTCCTTTTTTTCAGTTATAGTGCGGAGGAAGAATTTGTTTGATTCTCCCTATAAAAATAATTAAGAAAAAAGGAGGCTTTTGTTAAAGGACTAAGTAGATAAGATCTCCTTGTTTGGCCCGATCAGACTTATTCTTCTTAATAAGGTCGAGCTGCTATCGATGCTTGCCCTAATGGGAGACCTAATGCTTTGAGTTTTCTTGCTCTTCTTTATGATTTCTTTCAACACCATCGGAGCTGTAAAAGGGATCAAGGAGGATCCTATCCATCAGGAGAAGCAGGAGGAGTAGGATCTAGCCTTAGGGGCGGAATCGAAGCAAAGAAATTCGTTCATGACATTCTAGGCTTCACAATAGCTCCCCCTTTTCTTTTCCAATTCCTTCTTTTTGATCTACTTAGGTGGAGCAATCCGAACTCTCGACATAATATAAAAAAGAACCACAGGCCTGTGTAAACACCTCAACAAACTCATCCTACAGAGCGTGATTTTCTTCTTTTTAGATCAAATTAGAATGAAATAGATTCATTCAGTAACTTTCACAACAATCGGAATTTTACCTCCTGTGCCTGTGAATTAAAGAAAGGGCACGTAGGCGGTGAATCGGGTTGAAAGTGGTCGGCGTACTGGGACTCAAACCACTCTGAAGTGGCATGTCTTTTAGCAGGCCCCTTGAACCCAAGGAGATACATCTATTTCTGTAGAGATGGTGTTTAATAGGGATAGGCATCATTGGTCCCACTGTAACCCGTAATGGGTGAGTAGTTCCATATGATGTTTAGTACTATACGGTTGTGTTCTCAATCAAAGGTATCTATTATCATTTGATGGATGCCTCACTTTCTTTAGCTAGGTTGAGAAGCTGATTCCCGACATAGACTATTTCCTTCTCATCAAAAGATGCCCTTCCTATCTATCTCCTTCGGTCAGGTAGTTCTAGCTCTTTCTTTGAAAAGAAAAGATGGTTCCATGGATCGGGTTTCTTTTAGGTAGTGAAGCACTAAGAAACTCGTTTAGCATGCCTTTTTGAATGTCAAATTTGATTGACATCGTGTTCAATCAAACGGGTGATTTTCTCTCCGACTACGGATCACATACTACCCCCCATAAACTGAAAATCCATAACCCTAATTGCTACGGGAATGACGTTTAGTTGGCCTATGCTTGTTTGAACAGCCTCGGTTAATCCTGTCTTTCTTTGATAAGAATCAATATGATCTTTATAAGGCTCCTCCTCCGAATGAAATTCAATGGGATCCAGAAAGACCATGTCTATTCTCCTTTTTTTATCCTTTTCTTTTTTCTCTTCTCTTTTTGTTTGTTCTTCTTTAGACTGTAGAATATTTAATTCTCCCTCTTTACCTATCCAATTTCAAAAAATTGGTTTAATCAGTCCAGAGATATCAAAAGAAAAAAAATGGGGGAGGGGGTTATTCTGTCGATAAAAAAGGAGGAATGCGCATTTGCTTGAAATAGTTTCCAAATAACTATTTTTTGCCTTTGAGCCCGCATAGAGCCTGTAATTATACCTCTTCGAAAATTGGATTATTGTGAATATATTATTAAAAGCACTTCCTCATTGAAAGTTCTAATGATCTCGAGGTAACTTAAAAATACAGGCATTTGTGGGTTCAATACGAGAATTGTTATGGATTAAATTAGAAGAAATTTTGGAAATCAAAAATGAATATTTGTGAACAATGTGGATATCATTTGAAAATGAGTAGTTCGCATTCTATTTGAGCTTATGTTCAAGCCAAACCCACCCCCTATTTTACTAAGGCTGGAAAGAATACCCACCAAGTTCAGATAAGGGAATGCTTCTTTCCATTAATAGATCATAGGGTCCTTCCTTGAACAAGTTCTTAAAGGTTAGGTTACTACCTGCTTCTACGGAAGAGGTTTACTTTGTACCGCCCGGAGGGTTTTGGATTTGTGAGTTTTCTCCCCAACCTAGGTTAGGGGGTCGTTAGACCATAGCTTGCTGCTGAAAAACGTTGCTAGGCTAGCGCGGCTCGCTTCGCTCTTCAAGATCCGCCCCCCTTACTCAACCTCAACATCTATAAAAAGGGATCTCAAAAGATATGAAAGATCTCCCTCCAATCCGTACATACGACTTTCATCGAATACGGCTTTCCGTAGAATTCTCTATGTATCTATGAGATCGAGTATAGAATTCTGTTTACTCACGTCCTTTTGGTCGATTTCCAGTTGATTCCCTCAACCTATCGATTGAGTGAGTTGGAGAAGAAAGTCTTAGAAGGCTACGACTCTATAAGTTTCGCATCTTATTTAACCAAACCCTTCGCATGGGCTCGACGCGTACTTATACAGTCTGGAGAGGCTTACTTATCTTATAGTTTAGGGGCTTTAGCCGTCTTTGGTTTCATTGCTTGTTATTTTGTCTGGTTCAGCATGTTGAAAATGGGGTTAGCGTGAAAGAAAGAGCCTGGCATTCATTTCTGAATGAATATTCATAGCTGAGTCTACCAAAAAAGGGACCAGCCGTGAGTGAGGAAAGCTGGTTGTCAAAGAAGTTATGGTGTGCCCTTCATTAAGAGTAAGAGCGCAAACTTGGCATTTCCGGATGAATCTAAGAACACGCGCTTTCGCTGAAAACCCCTTATAGCTAGGACTATGATAGGTTTCTCTCTAGGTAGTTTGAATTGGAACTATTCTCCTTGAGCTTTAGGTTCAGGCTTATCCTTATGATTTGCAGCCTGTTGGAAAAAAAAGAGTTGTTCGAAGTCGTGGGATCAAAGAAACTAGCGGGCTGATCACTAAATAGATATAAATAGGTGCAAATTCTGACATCACCATAGAAAACTTGGTTCTTTCGCTCCTTGCTGGCGGAGCGGCATACCAGAAAAAAAAAATCTTGCAACTACAAAAACCATAACAGAAGCATCCTTTTTCCATTCATTCTTTCTAATAAAAATGACCCACCACCCTGGTAGGAATTGCCAGATTTACAGTTTATGAGTCCTTGTAATACAAGTTCTTTCCTCTAACGATGACTCCTTGATACAGATGACACATTCATGGAGGACGACACATTAGGGGATTGGGATATAAGCACAGAGGGATCTAGAAATGTGAGTCTTCGAGTAGGAGATTACCAGCCATTCTGGAGGAGCAGTTGATTTAGCAATTTATAGTCTTCATCTATCTGGTGTTTCATCCATTTTAGGTTCTATTAATTTTATAACAACTATCTTCAACGTGCGTGGACCTGGAATGACTATGCATAGATCACCACTATTTGTGTGGTCCGTTCTAGTGATAGTTAGTCAGAATTCTTGGTGTCAGAATGTCAGGAAAAATGAAGGGTAGCACACTTTGGGTAAAAAGGATCCTAACCTAGACATTACGATTCCAAAGTTAGATTGACCAGCGAGAGCAGCTGAAAGGAAGTAATGGAATCCATCTAGAAGCTTAAGTGAATCTTTTTGGCGAGGTCAAGAATCCGCTAAACCATGAAAATGGGGTTGTGGGAGAGCAATACAAGCATCGTGCAGCTAGGCAAAGCAGCCCGAATATTGCACCCTAGATGGCGATTTCTTGAGAATACCTGCCCTACTGCCTCTGCTCTCGTTCGGGCCCCGAGAATCCCATTTTGAAATGTCCTCTTCAACTGCTCTTTCACCTCCCAAAGAGCAAAGTAGGCTTGATGAGCGCAGATGAGGAAGCTATTACGGGATAGCTCATGATGTTCATATCAATCTATTATGCGCCTCTGCATCTAGCAAAGGGTTCCAAACCTCTGAAAGGCGAGGTAGATTTAACGCTATGCCTTTACCTTGTTCAAGAGAAAGCGAGGACTTTCTTTTAGCTATCGGCCCCAAAAAAAGAAATTAGCCGGTACCATTAAGAAATCGATCCCTGAGAACCCACCTAGTATCCATCTATCAAATTGAATAGAGGTAGGTGAACGAACGGAAGGAGTTGAACTATGTCCCTATTCCCTATTTCTTCTCGTGACATGCGCACAGCTTCCGCAACAGATTAAGAGATCAGGAAAAGAGACAATGCATCGATAGCAGGTTTTTCTTTGAAAGCCTGGAGGCGGAGACTGGAAAAGTACATCATTCAGTGGTGGGGTGTTCGTCAAAATCGCCCAACGAACCTATTTCACCAAGTAGTGCTAATTTTTCCCTTTTTAGAATGGCTCCAGTGGCTATATTTATGTTAAGTCTGGTCGCTCGGGCCATTGTACCATCGGGGCTTGGCTTGACCCTGTGTTCTCTCGAGTCGGAGGCGAGAACTTGAAAGTGAATCATTCAGTGGTGGGGTGTCCATAGAACAGAAGGCCTCGCCCATGGAGTGGCAGATTTGGACTTTTTGAATAGTGGCTTGGCTGGATTTCGAGTTGCAAAAGATAAGAAGAGCTTGACCGATCCATTCTGAGGGGAAGAAGCACACTGCTTAAGATATACTTCCCATCCCGAATCTACTTATCGATACTCATTAAATCCAATTCTTTCAGTAGGAGAGCGACTACTGTAGTCACATCCTATCTTCTCTTCTATCCCCTCATCATTCAGTCAGTGATCTAGTGTCATTCTATCTTGAAGCGAATGCAGCGTAAGGTTACCAGTCCCAACCTTGATAAAAAATCTGGATTGGGAATAGCCGGGATAGCTCAGTTGGTAGAGCAGAGGACTGAAAATCCTCGTGTCACCAGTTCAAATCTACTTTCAATCCATCTTCCTAACCACTAGTAGTGATAGACTACTATTATTACCAAGTGTCACGAGACCCGCCCTCCAGGATAGAAAAACCAAAAATCCTAAGTGGCTACTTTCGAGAGATTATTAGGCTTCATGGCATTCACTTCTCCGATTGCTCAAGACATCTCTTTTCAACCAAGGAACAAAACAAGATCATTTCGTTCCATTTTTAGTAGTCTAATAAGATTGTGTTCCAAAGCCCCTTTATTAAGAGATGGAGCAATCCTTACTTAACAGCTCAAAGCTGACCAGTACAAAACCATGTGATTCGTCTACCCACTGGCTTCTAGGTGTCTTTTTTTACTGGATTATTTGTACCCAGCTACAACCTCTAGCAGATGGTTTGAAATTGATTCTAAAAGAACCTATTTCACCAAGTAGTGCTAATTTCTCCCTTTTTAGAATGGCTCCAGTGGCTACATTTATGTTAAGTCTGGTCGCTCGGGCCGTTGTACCTTTTAATTATGGTATGGTGGAGTGGAATCTGCATTGAAACATCACTCTGATATCAAGAAATTAGAATTCGAGTTCCAAGATCAGGGGACGTTAGGTTGCAAGGCCGCAATTAGACCAATAGAAGAAAATCATAAGCTTGAAGAAAAGAGAAAAAAACCCTTGGATTCTTTGGATCTGAGCTGAATCTTGTCTATTTCAACCCCCCTGGATTCGACTTTTGAGCCTTTCAACAATTAACCAATTTTACCTTTCGAAGATTTTCTGACGCAGTGCAGGCACTGGATGGAAAAGACAGATAAAGTAACAACCCACCGGAAGGGCATACCTCAAGGGGCACCAATCTCCCCCGGCAAAGATCTATCTGCGCGAAGCTGACCTATGGATAGAAATATCGATGATTGAACATCGACTTTTATTCCAGATTGGAATTGGACTTAAACGTCTTTGGATCCTACTTAGGGCCGGCTTTCACTTTCTGAACGTCGACTTGCACTTGCAATATAGAATTTGACTTTCTGAAATCCTTGCCTCCAACATTCCTTCTTCTAGTTCCAGAAGATTTTATAGACCAGTCTATCTCCTCTGTGGGCAAGGCAAGGCTAGTCTATCAGAATCGGAATCTTGGCTAGGGCTATCTTCTTTTCTCTATGTGGTATGTGGTGTCTTCATTCCCCGTAGTTGTATTAGTAGTCCCCGGTAATAGGAGTCTTTCCCCAAGGAAGGAAGCCTTTTAAATCTCCTTCAAGAAAGTAAAAGCTAGCAGTCGTCTTTCCCTCGCTACAGTAGCAGTTGATATGGGAGCAAAGTTTTTCCACCCTTTACTCCAGGACCCCCTACGGCGGAAAGAACTCAATGAGCGTCTCGCCTTCTATTTAGGGGCGGAAAACCTCCCTTTATCTAAAATCAGTTCGATTCAAGGGCAACAGTGTCCAAAGTTTGACTCTTGAGTCAGAATGATAAGGCATTTCGCAAGCTTAAATCCCTAGAAAGCAGAACTGCAGTTCGTAAGTTTGGTCTTACTTTTTTATTCAACGAACGCGGAAAAAGATCCAATAAATTCGAAAGGCATGTGCTAGCTAAAGGGTATCTGCGGTTGAATTCGTTGTTTTGCTGGTCAGCTGAGGAAAAGGCAAATGGTATTTGGAGGAAAGGCATGATTTTCGTCTTGATGAAGTGTAGAACGGGGTTTTCTTTCCATTGAGCTGGGGAGACAATCCAAATCGTAGCCAGTGTCTATTATTTGATTGAGCATGACGTGGTCTGCTAGTCACGTTAAATGGGCATCGGGAACCTGCGGGTTCGCCCCCTGTCTCCCGCTCGTCCGAAGTGCAAGGGGTAAACTCGGACTCAGATAGGATAGGATTGTGCGCGCCGGGCCCTTCGGGTCTCATATTTTGGCCGAGTTTACCGTACCTCTATCCCCTATGTTAGGCGGTCATAATATTTTGTTACGTTCTACCGCTGTTACGCCAGAATAAAAGGTTCCACACGCTTTTATTTCCTTTTTTATTATTATTTTTTACCCTACAATGGCAGAATCGCTCGTCACCCAGGGGAACAACAGAGCTAGCCGACCTCCCTTTCTGATGAAGGAAGGAGACAAAAACAGGTGAAGTCTTTCCTTGGCTTACAATTCTCAACTCCATGTCATGATCTCGTGTCGCCCATTCTTCAAAAGTGTGTGGCTTTTTTCGTTTGGAGTGGGTGCCCCATTGTCTATGGGTAATGAACGGATTCGAAGACTATGTATAGCTCTGCATTCCTTTTTCTTTATTTTCTGGTAGTTAAGGAGTGAATGCAAATCATCCAGGTTGAAAGGCGTGAGTCAGAAGCAGAGCTTACTAATAGGGGGCGACCAAATGCCCCAAGGAGAAGACGCAGCTTGTCGAGCATTTGACAAACTCACTCCATCCATTTCAAATAGGCCCCCGAAAATACAAAGAAGAGTAAGAATACAGTTTCTAACAAGTATAAATCTCCAGATTAGGAGAATTAACTAAATATCATGACTTCTGGCTTTCCTAACTAAATAGAGGAAGCTAGAATTCTGACCTGCTTTCGACTTTGAAAAGGTCTAGTCTAATCTTCTCGACTGGTACCTTTGTAGGGGTTTACTTTAGCGAGGAATTGAAGTTCGCTGTAAAACTGGGGTACACTGTGCTCCCAATTAAAGGATACCTCTTTGAAAAGGGCTCATCCCAGAAGATTTTCCTAGAGGTGAAAGGGGAAAGGGCATTGGTACTTATGCAGGGTCAGGTTAAATGAGTTCTGTGGGTAAGAAATTCGGTGCAAGCTCTAGCTGATGCCATTGATGTAAAAAAGACATCTAGAATAGATCGAGCTAAATGTTGAGGGCGTTATTCGATGAAGAAAACAAACTTTAGGAAAGTGGTTCAGGTAGCTCAGCTGGTTAGAGCAAAGGACTGAAAATCCTTGTGTCAGTGGTTTGAATCCACTTCTAAGCAGGCGAAAGGTCCTTAGTCTCAAATAGGGCGTAAGCTAGGGACATTACTATATGAATGAGACTTTATTCTTATTACAAGTGATACCTCAAATTCCTAAAATGCTTCTCTAGTCCCGAGCTTGGTAAATAAGGCCGTGGTAAATACTTAGCATTTCTAATTCGTGAATTTATAATGATCGCCGTTTCCAGCATGTTGGATCTTCTACTATTCTATGTTCTTCCCGAAAGTGTGCTAATCTCTATGTTGTGCGGAGCTGAGTATCTTCTATTCACTGGGATAAAGCGGTTGAAAATGGATTTCAGACAATATGAACAACAATAACTCGACATTCTCAAGTTCACCAATTGAACAAGTCTGGCATATCGCCGTAAAGTAGTACACTCAAGTGGACTCCACCTAATGGATGGATACGGCGGAAAGGGAAGGCCTGTCAGGCCGTATGCCCATGGGTGCAGGATTCTTCAAAAAAATGCGGGCTGACTCGGAGACCGGGGACCTTGGCTTAGTAATGAGCCCGCCTGCTGGCCGGGCGAATCGAAGTTATTTTCCAATCAACTGTCCACCCAGTCAAGTGCAAAAAACACAGTAGAATCACACTTTTAACACTTCTCCAACCCTCCGAAGACACAATCAATAGGGCGCTAATCTAATGCAGTGAAGGAGGCTTACATGAAACAGATTTCCGGAAGTCCACAGAAAAATTATTGCTAATTGACCGAAGTGAGAAGCAAAAATATTCTGATAAAGACGTTCCTCAGTTTGAAGAAATGACCTTAAATCTTAGTGTACTGACTCCTAATCGAATTGTTTAGGATTCAGAAGTGGCGTAATCTGAGCTAAATACCTATGTTTCCTGAGATTCCTCGACTAAGTATTTTTAAAGGCCCTCTTAAGAGTTGAGAATCAAGCATCTGTCTGTGCGCCAGGAAGGTCTTTTTCCTTTCTCCTTCCATTGCTTGACTAGGTTCACTTTGCAAGGAAGGGAAGGCATCCATGCAGGTAGAAACAAATTGAGATTTGGCCGTAGAAGGATCAAATTGTATCCGAAGAACAGGGGGATACAAAAAAGTAATAAGAGAGGCGCACAGACCAATTAATCATATCGGTCGTATTCTTGAATTTGGAATGAAAAGAGTAGTAATAAATTGAGAGCTTCCTGCCATACAGAGACAAGTTCTGAATTTGGTTCAAGGTGCTTATTCTCTATCTTTCTTCGTAAAGCAGAAGTTTTTCAAGGTTACTCTTGGTCGACAGGCTACAATTGAAAGGAACTGCACGTATACTAGAAAGACGTATAGGCAATCCCTTCAGGTGAAACAATGGCAGAATACCCCTTTCTAAATAAACCGACGATAGTCGTTCACGAGATTCAGAAATGACCGCAACTCGGTCACGGTTAACTATTGCCCTACTTTTATTATTTCTTAGAAGAATGGCCCCGGTATACTCCTAAAAAGGAAATTCTTGCTCTACTATCAGTTGCTTCCCTTGTAGTCATCAGCTCATTCTTCCACTCTTCAACCTTCTTTCTTTAGGTTCGATGAAGAGAGAGGATGGACTGAAGAATCCATCGATTCCAATTCCACTATAGGAAGTGCTGTTATGATCGATTTTCCTTCTCTTCTTTATTAATAGCCTGGTCATCAGCATTCAGAAGAGAAAGAGTCCTTGACTACTTTATTTGTTTGCCATATATTCGACAAGAGGGGTGTAGCTAAGAGTGGTTGGAGAGGTAAGAAGTCTAACTCTCTCTTTCAAATTTTCTATTAAATTACTATTTATGATTGAAGGTGAAACCCTATGGGGATGGTGAGAAGAGATATATTAAAACATTATAAAGTTGATGATTCCCACCAAGAATTTGATCATCGGGTCGTGCTAATTCCATACGAATCAGTACTAAAAAGCATGAAGTACCAAGAAGAGGATCGGCTTCAGCCATAACCAATACGGAGGGATTGACATAGTAAAGGAGGCTAAACATTATGTCTATGTAATCGGGACCTCTCATGAGAAATTGGATCCTACTTACGTCATTTCTTGTGGGAAGAGGCAAACGAAAGAAAAGGCATACGAAGCAGACTTTTCTTCTTATCTTGAGGTTGGGTGCACCGATTCTCCCATAGGCTATCTATTCGGGTCGATTGGCGTGTCTTCCTTTTTTCTATCTCTTCGGTCCCTGCTTATGGGTGCCTTATCTCTCAGTTAACTAGTTATCAAGTAGGGATCCTACGGAATAGGAATCTCCGATATTGGAACCAATGGTCCTTTGTATAGGTTGGGTTGCTGGATACGGTATCCTCGTACTTCCCCATCAGGCTTTACGGTTAACGCTTCGATGGTTGGTGGCTTTCTGGGCTTTAATGCTTGTCTATCTGGTCTGTGATTAAACCAATCAATATAATATCTCTTTTTAAGTAGCTGTAAAAAGAGAGGCCCCTCCCCGATTCTGTAGGGCGGAGGGGTAGACAGATGTGGGATAGGGGAAGATTCTTGCCTATTAGTAAGGGCAAGAAACTGATTGACCAAGGTCTAAATCCAGATCAGAGTAAACTACACAATGTCGAATCAGTCCGCCCTTTGCGGCAAGATAGCAGAGTTTCTAGTACAAAGTGGATATTTAGTGGCTCCAGGAGACTACGTAGAAGAAATCCGTCAAACAAAACAAAATTTAGTAACTGTTAAAATTTTCTCTAGAATAAATCTTTCTCTTAATAGGTCTCTTCTTGTTCCTCAATCTTTGGAGAATACGGCATTGTATTATTGTAAGTTCTCTGTTCCAAACATTTCCTGAAAGTAGACGACAAGTTTTAAATCTTAATGCAGGCATCGCTCTTTCCTTTGTCCTTTCCCCCTATTTTTACTTTTTTCTCTCGATCTCAGTGTCAGCCAAGTTAGCATCGGCTACATCATTTGAAGCTTATGACATTGATGAGTGATCCAACAGTCTTGAGTTATCTTCAATTAGAAGATGGTCACCCGCCCTAAGCAAGATCAGTTCAGCAGGCCAATTCACGTATCTTCCGCAGAGTACCTAAGAACTCTATGCCTCTTCGATTCGAGAATCCGCAGCAATAGATGAGGATTTCGTCTAGGTTGGTTGGTGAGCCTAGTGATAGGAGACTATCTAGCTTGGTGTACGTTGTTATGAGCAGCTCTGGTGCTCGATCTTAGGTCTGAGGTATGGGTCGAATCATAATAAAGAAGGTTCGGTGGTTTTATAGTACGAAAGCCAGGATCTTTCAGAAAATGGATTCCTATTCAAAGAGTGGATAACCGCATGGATTAGCTCACACTAACCCGTCAATTTGGGATCCAAATTTGAGATTTTCCTTGGGAGGTATCGGGAAGGATTTGGAATGGAATAATATCGATTCATACGATCTTTTACAAGATCAATTCGGATTGGCTCTGGTTCATTTAGAAAATGTGGTTCGGGGGACTATATGTGGAGCAATTCGGCATAAATTGATACCGACACCTCAAAATTTGGTAACCATGGCAGTTCCGTTTATCGCTTTATTGTGAAAGACCAGATTGGCCCGTTCTGCCATAAGTACCTCCATATTCCGCTGAGTAGGATTCGACAATAGGTTTGAGTCGTTGATTTCTGCCGCTTCCCTTATTGTTGCTGGATTGGCCGTAGGGCTTGCTTTTATTGGACCTGGAGTTGGTCAAGGGACTGCCTTTTATTAAGATTAAATGTATGGGATTTGAATGAAGAGTTGACTCAGCCCCTTTTTTTTAGACGCGCAGGAGTGTTCTTGCTCGTTAGCGCTGTCAACTATCAAACTCATTCGTTTGTCAATTCTTGGTGTCAGACGGTCTTGGAAAGTTTGTCTTTCGAAAGAGAGACATCCCCATTCTATTATGAGGTAAAAAGGACCCAGGCAGAGTATTTCCAGGGCTTTTTAAAACAAAAGCACTAAGCCCAATTGGAAATGCAACATCGCCGAGACTCCAATTAGGGCTAATTGGGGAAGAACTTAGTCGATTGATCCTCGCTCACCCTGTCGGATCAAACGAATCGGTCTCGATGGGGGGCATTCTCCCGGGTCGAAGGTAAGAACTTGAAAGTAAATCATTCAGTGGTAGGGTGTTCATAGAACCGAAGGCCTCGCCCAAGGAGTGGCAGATTTAGATGCGATACCTGCCAAAAGAAAGCTGGCCTTTCGTAGTCAAATGCATACGAGGAAAGGACAATTATTCAGCACACTAAAATCTAGTGGATGGGGTTCCATATTCATGAAAAGCCAGGCTTAAACGAATCGATGACTGCATCAAAGATGTAGTGCTAGTACATCTGAGACTTCTTAATTGGCTAGTTGTAAATAGTAATAAGAAGCTTAAAAAATGAAGCCCATTTTTTTGAAATCCCACTATAGTAATGCCAATAGAAATAAAAAATGAGAGACCCAAAGTATTTTTTGTCCTTCAGCTAATTCTTTTCTTATTCAAAATGGCTGACACAATCGGTAGCCATTGGCGTTGGAAGAGCAGGATCAGAAATAGGAATAGTCATAATAGTAAGTAGTCGTAGGAATCGCCATCGAAAGCAAGCGTATTCTATTTCATAACCTCTTCTACCTTAACTTTAAACCTTTATGACATCCATGTGGATAAAGCAGTGGTGAATCCGTGTAGCTGTCAGCAATAATGATAGTTGTTTATTCTCACCTGTTAATTATGGAAATTCACTCTTTTATTCTGAGTGCGCAGAATAGTGTTTTGCGGCTACTATGGGTCTTCAAAAGGAACCAGGGGCAAAGCCTGGCTCTAAGTTGTTCAAGAATAGTGGCGTTGAGTTTCTCGACCCTTTGACTTAGGATTAATCAGTTCTATTTCTCGATGGGGCGGGGAAGGGATATAACTCATTTGTTGAAGCGGAGCATAGTGCGCTTTAGGCGCTGAGCGAGAAAGGTCTCTTCTTTCCTTTCCTTTCGATTTATTCACTAATCTGAAATGTTAGCACTTGTTTTCTTATTGATTTTTGGTCACTAACCTCTTGACTCACGTCTTTTTTGGTTTACAGAGTGGCTCCGAGTTCAAAAAACACTTGTCAACTAGTAAAGGACAGAAGTAAACTATAGGGGAATCTCACTCAGTCGAATCGGTGGAATGCCCTGCTTTCGGCTAAGTATACAGATTGGTCGTGAGTTCAACCCAGCGAAGCGTTTTGATTCAAGCTGTCGAATATAGATTGGGCCCGGTCTGAAAGTAGACCTTGTAGAAAAACGGATAGGAAAGGTAGCCTATAGACTCAAGCGACTAGCTAGGTGAAAACGCTCTGTCATTGTCTAATTTTTGGTTGTCTGATCACACTCGAAGAGTCGAGATCTCCCCAGTGTGAAACTAAAGGAGGATTCCCCGAATACCTGAAATAGAGATAATCATAGAAAATGTGAAATATTTGATAGGATGATAAATGATTACTATGAGTCAGACTCAATAGAATTTGATCAATCCTATTTTCTGTCGTTAAGGTGGAGAACTGAACCAAGAATTCTCTTTCTTCTTCCTCAATCGAATCACTGTTCGCGACCCTTTCGAAATCCTGGTGATGGATATGGAGAGGTGTGTGAACAAAAAGATTCATGATGTACAACAAAGCCGCTCCATGTAGGAATTCAAGTACCAAGGAGTCACAACTGTTCTTGAATGTACGAAGGTAAGCCGCCATAAACAGATTTCTGAAGGGATACTGCACATTGCTTTAAATACAAAGCAGTGATCAGAAATCTCGACTTTTGTTTCATAGTCCGTACTTGACGAACAAAAGAGCAAACTGCCAGGTCCTCTAAAGGTTGAGGATTAGGAAGTGATGGGGACGACAATGCTCGTTCAAGATAAGATGACGATTGGTTGACTTACCGAACGGACACTTTGATCTTGATCGTCCAATCTAAGTCGCAATGAAGGACTATCCCTCAAACCTCATGTGGAAAGATAGATTCCTTAGGTTGCTGTTTGAGAGGATTGATCTTTCTTATCCGAGAGTCTTATCAAACTCTCTGCCAATGTAGGTGAGACACAGGTAGTAGTGACTGAAAAAATCGAAATATTTGATAGAATTGATTATGTATCAGAACTAAATCACTACGAATCAAAACTAAATCACTACGAATCAGAACTAAATCACTATGAATCAGAACTAAATCACTATGAATCAGAACTTTCCCCCCAAACTGTACTTGCAAGTTTCCCCGCAAAAAGCTTTCCGATATAATGCCGAAAATAGACCGATTTTATATCACCCTTCAATTTGAATTAGCAAAAGCAATGTCTCTTTGCATAATATGGATTCCAAACATTCATGATCTGGATGTGAATGAGTCGAATGACTTATCCCTCGGTCTATTAGTGAACCATCTCTCCAGGGATTGTGAAAGATGTTCTACTAGAAATATTCGGATTTAAAAAACCTCGCGAATTAACTTGGGTTACAGGTGTGGTTCTGGCTGTATTAACCATATCTTTTAGCGTAACTGGTTATTCCTTACCTCGGGACAAATTGGTTATTGGGCAGTGAAAATAGTAAGAGGTGTCCCTTTCAGTAACAACGAATTCAGTGCTTTCTCATGTCCCTTTCAGTAGTAGTAGGTTCCATGTGACTTTAGAAAGTTTCACCAAATGAGTTGAGGTAGCAATACATCAGACGACAACAAAATCAAAATGAGAAGTGATGTGATTGCAAATATTGTTAAAATTCTCTTTATTTTCATTTTCAATTTGAATGGTAAATATTCTTTTTCATTTCTTTTTTTGGCATTTGAAATGTGGTTGACCGATCTTTGAGGTTAAAATATCAAAGACTGAAGAGTAACTAAATAAAAGGCAGCGAAGGGGGTCCCCATACGTGACAGGGGAGGCACGAGCGGGGAATCTCATAAACTCAAAGAAGACCAGGGTCAGCCGACCTAGAATAAGACACAGATAGAGATGGGTCAACAGACTTGAGCCGAGTATGGCTAGTAGCGTTGGACAGAGAATTTTCAAATGGACTATTCTACGATAGCATAGCATGCTTCTACTTATGTTGTGTTCCAAATTCCGGATCAGGAACAATCATTTCTTATTCTAAGATGCCAGTATAAAAATCTGTACTTGTTGACTAAATTTTGGCTTTCTAGCTTGAAGCTTAAGGGGTAAGGGAAATTCATCCTTGGATAAATGAAAGGAGACTCCACCTAGCTAGCGCGCTCCTCACTAGTCTCTTTCTCGGATCTATTCTTCATCACACTGTTGGAACAAAACAAAAATACCGGACTTTCGCCCATTTATTCTATACCAAAAGTGACGAGATGCTAACCTACGCCCGTACATTCCAACTTGTCTCCTTGGGACTTAGCTCTGAAGATGAATTCCCGGTTAGCCGATTACCTTGACCGGTTAGGAGAACATTTAGAGATAGGAAAAGATGCTGACACCGAACAGTTAAAGAATTCTCCAGGGTTGGGGCGGCCCATCTGATTAGTTCAGCTATCACTGCTGGAAACAATCTTTTATATATATCTATCCGGAGCTTAAGGCATTAGTAATTATTCAATTCAATATACAAGAAAGTTCAATTCATGAGGTACGCTATTACTTAGTCTAGCTTTTATGAAAGCTTTAACAAATTATGGACTGGTTGTAGCATTAGCACTTTTATTTGCAAATCCTTTTGTTTAATCTTAGCTTAGAAATATGAAAAATAAATATATTTTTCATATTTTATTGCCTTCGACTTGTCGTTTGCTTTTTCAAATTCTATCAAGATTTCCCTCCTCCGGAACCACGCCTAGCGGCGATGTCAGGCTCATATCCTTTGCCTCATTATTGAAAAGAAACTATGCCTGATAAGGCGAATAAAGACTTATTTTCTTTTATATCATATGTGTCAGAAGCATCAAATGATGTTTTATGAGGTGGGGGAATCCTAATCCGCTTGGCCGCTACTTACTCATATGGAGTTCCGGATTGAACTAGGGAACGAAATTCAAGGTCAACGAAGTTCATGGAAATACTATCGAGATTTTTTGGATGACCAAAACTTGAACGTATAGAATCGTACTACCGCTGTCGATGCCGGTGTTGCTTGTCGACGGCCCTTCGCTTACTTCTCTGGAGTCTTTGGCCTGTAAATTCAATGAATGAATATTACCTCTCGATGATCTTGAATCGGATCAATATCATGAATAACAATATCTTAACTATCAAATCAATTTGTCGTTGAGAATTGTATAGTATAACATAGGAAGATGCTCTAACCTCTGAGCTAAGCGGGCCCACATCACAGAAATTGTCCGCTGTCTAACATCTTTCATATCTTTTTCGTGTTCGTTGCCAAGTTAGATCTTCAGTCCTTTGATCTAACCAGCTGAGCTACCTGAACCACTTTCCTAAAGTCTATTTTCTTCATCGAATAGCGCCCTACCTTACCACTTGACTAGTAAGGGAAAAGCCCTTTACTAAACTAAGAAAATAGAGTCAGCTCTTCTACTTGAAATATCCTTCAATTATGGATATGGAAGAAATCTTTTTTTTATACGTTCGGATAAGGGAAAACTCCAGAGATTTCTTCGAAATAAGATCCTTGCGTTGACCCTTTCCTGAACCAGAACCGGGGGAGGATGAGAGGAAAAGTCGATCTGTGATCAAAGAAAACTATACCTGGAGAATGGGATATAGATTGACAAGCACAAAAAAAGTGTGAGCCGTTATTAAAACATTATAAAGTTGATGATTCCCACCAAGAATTTGATCGTCGGGTCGTGCTAATTCCATACGAATCAGTACTGAGAAGCATGTGCCCATCACTCCAGCAATGGCACCGAAGATGAAATAAAGAGTCCATCCCATGAAGCGCCAGGGAACCATGCATTCCTCCCGGACTGGGCTCTCGCATGTCCGGGATCCGATCAGATCTAATGTCGTTAAACTTGTGTAAACATCTCACTAAAGTAACTTTTATTTTTTTAGGACAATATTGTCACTGAACTATGCACTTCTTTCCATTATAAGGTAAAACTAAGAAATTGTTAAGGATATGTTTGGAGAACCACCAGGAAAGTGAAATTAAATGTAATTAATAGTCCAATTCTCAATTAGGAATAGAGAATTAGGTGCAATTACGTGATGTAATTACAAAGTTACATTTTATTTTAATTTTTAATTTTAATTTCTTTTTCTTCTAATTTTATTTTTTATTTCTATTATTTTAACTTTTTTTTTATTTTATTTTTTCATTTTACATTATTTATCTTTCATCTCTTTTCTTCTCATTTTCCAACCTTTACTTCTTATGATTCAATATAATTACTCGTATTTTTTTTCTTCATTTAGCGCATTATTGCATTTTTATTCTAGTGTTTGAATTAAAGTAGTATTTCATTATTGAATGAGATGACTTATGTGTTTTTCCTTTCTTTTGAATTATTTACTCGTTGAAATTTTATATAAGAGTATTGTGTTTTTTTCTTGAATTTTCAATTTGTGTTTTGTTTTATGTTTCAATTTATTTGTTTTAGTACTATAGACTTGTTATTTTATATTGCATGTCACTTCAAATTGTCGAGTTAATTTTTTAAATAGCCATTGAACTTGTGCAAACATCCTACTAAAGTAACTTTTGTTAATTTCTTTTAGGAAAATATTGTCATTAAACTATGTACATCTTTCCAAAATAAGGTGAAACTAAAAAATAGTTAAGGACATATTTGGAAAGCAATAGAAAATTTGAAATTATATGTTATTAGACAATTTCCAGTGACATGCAATATGAAATAGCATGTCTATAATACTAAAACAAATAAACTGAAACATAAATTTAAAATCCAAGAGAAAAACTTAATACTCTTGTATAAAATTCCGACGAGTAAATATAATTCAGAAGAACGAAAAACACCTAAGTGTATAAGCTCATTCAATAATAAAATACTACTTTAATTCAAACACTAGAATAAAAATTATAAAAAATCAATAATGCGCTAAATAAATAAAAAAAATATGAGTAATTATATTGAATCATAAGAAGTAAAGTTGAAAAATGAGAAGAAAAGAGATGAAAGATAAATAATGAAAAATGAAAAAAAAAATAGAAATAAAAAAGAAATTTAAAAGAAAAAGATATTAAATTTTATTTTAAAAAAATAAATAAAATGTAACTTTGTAATTACATCACGTAATTGCACCTAATTCTCTATTCCTAATTGAGAATTGGACTATGTAATTACATCTAATTTCACTTTCCTTGTGGTTCTCCAAACATATCCTTAACAATTTCTTAGTTTTACCTTATAATGGAAAGAAGTGCATAGTTCAGTGACAATATTGTCCTAAAAGAAACAAAAGTTACTTTAGTGAAATGTTTACACAAGTTCAATGACATTTTGAGGAATTAACTACTATATACTATTACTATTGTTCCTACTGTTATTGTTTTATCCCTTTTGAACTCAAAGAGTTGGAAAATATTGATTCCAACTTTTAAAACTATTTTGCAACTTTAAAGAAAATTTTGAAACAATCTAAGAAATTACAGAGTCGCCACTTAATTTATTTGAAAAGAAATTAAGAAAACTTTTTAAAATAAAATCCTAAGTCTCAAAACAAAAAAAAGACTTAGTAGCCGTTTGGCCATGAAAACTAAAAAATTTCGGAGTTGGAGTTGAAGTTGGAGTTGTGTTTGGCCATGTCTTTTTTGAAAAAAAAAAATTGACTTTTGAAAAAAAAAAAATTAAATGTGATTTTATACCCCAACTTTTACAAACTATCAAAATCACCCAACTAAAATTTACCTACTAACGGAAAAAGAACACAATTAACCACTTTTATAAAAATAATTACATATACATGGTCATATTTAATGAATTTCAATTATGACATATATAATATTTACATTAATAGCCGTTTTCTCATATTTGAAAATTTTAAATATAGATGTTATATTAACAGATCACTGTTTCCTATTTTTTAGGTAACAAATATTATTTTTCAAACAAATTTATTTTTTTAGGAATTTATTTAATTTATTTCCTTTATTTTCCGTTCCTAAAAAATAGGAAATGATGAGTTGTTATTAAATTTTAGGATGTCGCTAATTTATTTCTTTAATTTTCTTATACATGAAAGATTTTACTGTGTGTGAATAAATTATTTCTATGTGAAACATACTTTGCATATTTATGGTATATTATATCATATACCATAAATATATAAATATGCTTAGTATGTTTCTTTATACTTTGTATATTTATATATGTGTGTATATGGTATATACATGGTATAAACTTCATATTTAACATACTTTGTATATTTGTGTTATAAATATGCTTAGTATGTTTCTTAATACTTTGTATATTTATATATGTGTGTGTATTGTATATACATGGTATAAACTTTATATATAACATACTTTGTATATTTTTGTTATAAATATAATACTTTATATATTTATGGGTATAAATATAATACTTTGTGTATAAAGATACCAAGTATTATGGTATATAAAGGTAGCAGTTGCAGTTTAAGGTATAAATTTGTTAAATTGGACATATTTTTTTATGAAAAATATGTATCACCGATTTATATTTTTAGCATATATATGGTATAAACTATTTATATTTGAATAGTATAATAAAGATGTACACAATATAATATATATATATATATAATCAAATTAATATGAAAATAATTTGTGGCAGTGGTAAACTAATCTGCTATAACTTTATTAATTCCTTAAATATAGAAAGCGATTATCCATTATTAATTACACGACTATAATTCCTTAAATGTTCGTATCACAACAGAAAAATTATTATTATTAATATTTTATAGTAACTAGGATCATTAGTAGTAAAATAATGTCTTAAATAAGGGAGAAAATTAATGATGAGAGAGAAAAAGAGATATATATTAATTAGGATAGCATTATGTTTGAAATTATAATTATCTTATTATTTAAAACTGTTGTATACATAATATTGAAAAAGTAATGTTATAAAGAGTTTTATGTAAAAATTTAAAAAATTGGGGTTATATGTAATAATAATAAAAGTTGGAATTGGAGTTGGAAAATTGTGAAAACACCAAAAACCTGTTTTCCCTTTTCAGAAAAAAATTTCGAAATTATTTTTCAAATTTTCATGGCCAAAGGGTCAGAGGTTCTTATTAACATTTTAGAAAGGTTTTTAAGGCACCTAAAATGTCCGCAAACTTGCGGTTATCCGAACTGTTTGAGAATGATTCTTTTGACTAACTTCTAAAAGAAAGAATGATTGTTGAAAAGCAATTGATTTTAGGAAAAGACTTGTGTAAAGTAGATTTGGACGACTTAGTAGGGAATTTAACTAAGTCTAAACAAATTAATAACAAAGCATGTAAAAGGGGAAGGGGAGAAAATAAAAGACTTAGGTCATTGGGCCTAAATCAATAGACCATGTCCTAGGCTAACTTGGGCTTTCGGCCCATCGTCACCTGTCTTAATCTAAATATTGGGCCTTTGTCCCATAACCTGTCCTAAACTACGTTTTCGAGCCCTTTGGCCCAAAATTTGTTTTATCTGTATTAGTTTACAACTTTGACTTCGAGGTCCAAATAATAAGATAATAACGAAATGAAATAAGATAAGCGGCACAACAATAATAATAAAAACAATAAAAAGGTGATGAGACTTTCAAGCCTCTTAGCCACTTTGTCAATGGGTTTCTACCCATTTCTTCTTCTTCCACCTTCTCGCATCCGAATGTAATTTGACTTTAGATTTTTCTTCGGGCTCGACTCAAAAGATAGGTCGCATTGGCCTGTAATGAATATGCAAAAGGAAAAGAGTCCATGTAGGACTCAAATAATTTCCATGCAAAGAAAGAAAAATAAAGCATATTAGTACATAATCGAATCAAAGAAAGAGGGTAGGAAGAAAATAAAGTAAAGGAAGTTAGCTAACACGTGATCAATCAAAAAGAGGGAAAAAAAGCTAATGCGGATTTAACTAAAATTGGGAACGTGGTATGGATCTTAACTAATCAAAAAGCCGATTGAAAATAGTAAGACATATTCGTATCAATTCAAATAACAAGTTTAAACAAAATAGAAAAAAATTAAAAGTAGTTAATACATGATCACCCCAAGAAAGAAAGGACACATAAAGCGAATTAATACATGCTTAACTAAGAGCAATGCGGCATAGACTCTACCAAATAATCAAGAGCCGATTGAAATAATAAGACATTTTCATATTAATTCAACAAAGAAGAATTCTATGAAAATGAACCTTACATTTCAGCTAATCCGATATGGCATAAAGCATATTCAAGAGCACGAAGACAGAGCATGTAACCTCTTCCTAGCTAACTTGAGATGATTATTTAGACAGGCGAAGATAAAATGAACACACTTCAATCTAATTGAAACGTCGTAGAGACTTAATATATGTAAGCAACAACATATGTTGACCAAGGGGTTAATAAAGGAAAGAATCACTTAATCACTATACAAAATGACTATAGCAAGGACATACCAGTTTAGTGTTAACAATATCCTTCTACATGGCACATTATCAAAAGACTCAGTATATTGAACTAAAATTGGACACCTCTTGCAATCATACTAAACTTCTAATTGAGCAGATAAAAAAAATGGAACACCAAACATGAGCACAATTTCAATTCATAAAGGAAACATTACGTGTTTATACTAGATAGAGGCTTCAAGTTACATCACACATAGCATGTCTTAAAATGTGAAGAAGCACATTGTTTTGGCTCACATTAGTGAGAAACCAATTTGTGCTAAAACTTGAGCACAGATATTGCACTTATGAATTTCGCGTAGATGAAAAGTAATGACAGACATTTACTACTGAAATACTCATCAGGCCATTTAGATTTAGTCGAGGGGGACAATAAAAAATACCATGTAAAGTAGCAATATCACGAGTTTGGAACTCAAATTTTCAAGCGGTTATAATTCAAATGGTCAGTTTACTGCCTACTAACGATTAGAAGAAAACAAAGTGGAATTTACAAGAAAGAAGAAACAAATATTCAGGCTAAAACATGACTACAATTTTAATGCCTAAAGCAAAAAAGAACCTAAAAGATGAACAGAAAATCTTCAAATCGACATTGGCAGGAATTTAATCCCAAACAGCAGTCGTAACTCAATCACACAACCTACAGTGAACATCCCTGCATACAAGAGAAAATTAAATTGCTATTACTACTTCGAAAGCGAAAATAAGGCAGAATCAAAATAAAGCGTCGAGAAGTTTACCTCTTTTAGGACAGCAAAATGGGACTCGAGATATTGTCGGAATCTCCTCGCCATCACCTAAAAGCTTCGTTGTGACTCCGAGGACTTCGAGAAATCATTGATTTTTCACGAAAAATATTTTTTACCAAAAAAAATGAGACTGCTTTAGGCCCGAAAGTTTTTTACCTCCAAGACTTGGGATTTTTAGCTCAACAATGAGCCTTATATAGGAGGAATTTTGGGGTCCCAATTTCTTTTTTGTCGGTATGGGATAAAATGGAAACGAGGGTATTTTGGGAAATTTTGGAGAGAAAATCGTGTTATGAGCTGACACGGTACTATTTCAAATTGTTTTGCACGAATTTGAAAATTCAAAATTCAAACGAGGGTCGGGTGTCGATATTGAGTTAAAACTGTCGAGTTGCTGATGGACGCGGGTCGCGTTAGACGCGGTTTGGGTTTGGCTGTTAGGTCGGAGTCAGGATTGGGTACGGGTTTCATTGGTCGGATAACTGGCGTCGGTTTGGCGGGTCAAAGCCGCTTGAAATTATTGTTATCGTTGGTTATTGAAAGTTGTTGATGTTATCGTTTAGCTGAAGTTGTACGTTGAAGTTTTTGGTTGCTCTGATGTTGTTGTTGTCGTTTTTTGTTGATGAAAAAAATGGGTCGGTCATTGAATAATTGAGTTGTGGGGGTCAGGCAAAAAATTGGGCATGGTTTGGTTAATTGGGCTGGCTAAGGCTATTCCATTGGGCTGATATTGTTAATTGTGGGATGGGTCGTGGGTTAGCTGGAATTAAAAGGGCAAAATTCAGAAATGACATACTTGAGGCCCTAATTATTAATTTTGTAGCAACTTGTATTACGTATTTTTAAAAAATGATGTCATAAAAATACATAAACAACTAATTTTACTTCCCTTAAATAACTGAAATTTGTTGAGGTAAATATGGTGTAGTTACCAATTAATTAATTTTGTAGATTCCTTTTCCGTTAAAATAACTTCAATCACGCGACTTCCGTTTCAGCTTAACATCATTAATCAAATTTCAAATTTCAGCTTTCAAAATTAACGAGTTCATCTGAGAAAAAAAAATCAAAATCTGCTTTTCGTTTTTATGAGAAATTTCATCTAATTCAACCATGTTTTTATGTTCAACCATTGTTGTTGTTCATATGAAATTCTACAGTATCTTCTTCGAATTCAACATCAGTTTCAAAATGAAGCATTAATTTCTTTGAATCAAATCCAATTATAGATTCTTCAGTTCAAATTGTTCGAATTCAACTATCAGTTAAAAATTCATCTATTATTGTTTTTTAAGGTACGTAATCATTAAGTATTTCTGATTGGATTTTTTGTTTCAGCCATTACTGATGCTCCTATTTAGTTTCGATTTTTAATCAAAGCAGGAGGAAATTCAACATATATAACAAAAACCTTCAAAATTGAAATTTTTCGTTGCAAAAATTCAGTTTATTAGTTGTTTCAGTTTTTTAGATTTCATTGATTCACTATTTATTTCAGTATTGGTTGTTGTTATTTTGATCGATTTAAAAATTGATAAAATTGTGAAGCTTTGTAGTATATTTTCAGAGTTTTGTATAATCGATTATGAAAATAAGTTAAACAAATTTCGAGTTGAATTTGATTCAATTATTTTATGAAAATTATTGTTCAATGGATGATTGAATTGAGCAGCTGAATGTGATAAAATTTTATTCACACAGTTCAAAATTTAATTTAGGTATGTTCCATATGTATTTTTTGATATGTTTAATGTTAATATTGCATATGTATTTTTGAACAACTTAATGTTAACACTGCATATGTATTTTTTTTATTTTCTTGTCGAAATTTGATAGTATAACTGTTTTTGCTGATAATATACTTTATACAAGTTTTTCTTCGGTTCGATTCAGTAGTTTTTGTATTTGGTTTAATAGTTTTTTTGTGTTTGTATTTTACGTTAAACAAATTTTGTTTAAATTTTTTTTTTGAATGGAGATGTTGGTTGTGTAAGTTTGTTTGCAGTTAAAGCTGAAAAGTGTTTGTTTTAACAAGTTATAATTTGACAACATGTTTATATTTGTTTATTTTTTGGTTAAATCAAGTAGAAATGGGAAGCATAACAGTGCTTGTGAAGCACTCTGGTTGGTGGACGTATGAAAAAAACTACGAAGAATATATCACTGATGCTATACTGTTGAGCACATCAGCAACATTTATTGAGTTGCACGATGAATTGGCATCTCACTTAAGTGTGGATTTAACGAGGAAACATATTCTAGTGGAATATCAAATTACTGTTAATGCAGGGCAGATAGAAATACATAATGATATGGGTTTAAAGGTGCTTATATTTCAAAAAAAACAGATACAAGACATGAATTTTCTTTCTTTATATGTAAGCATTTTGGATAAAGTTGTAGGGAGCAACGGGGCTAGTTCTTCTATGTGTGTTGCTGAAAGAATAACCAACTGTGACAACATTCAAACACTGATAAATACAACAAATGAAGGAGCTTTGGTGGTTTGTGAAGATACACAAGCATTAGATGTATTTGAAATGGATACTGTGGAGTTGATTATCTCAGATCCATGTCACAAACATGTTGAGGAAGACCAGGTTTACTTGAGAAAAAAAATTGAAGTCAGTCATGAAGGACTATTCAATTTAGGGAGAAGTTTCAAACACGAAGTAAAAGGTCAAGTAAGAAAACGTACGTACATTCTATATCACTCTATTGTTGTTTAATATTAGTTTGGATATGTATTTTCAAAATACTAAATTATGTGGGATGCAGGTATACGTTGTTTTGCAAATCAAGAAAATGCGAGTTTTTAATGCGTGCATCAGGAATGGGAGAAACTGGAATGTTTAGAATAAGAGAATTCAGACCTCAACATACATGCCCGGTGAAGGAAAAGATCTATCCAAAGGTGCATGTTACTAGTATATTGATAGGTGGTATTGTTAAACAAAAATTCAAGAACCACAAAAGAAAATACAGTGCAACAAAAATTAGAAATGATGTGAAGGGAGATTTTGGTATGGATCTGACATACACTTTATGTTGGAGGGCGAAAGAAAGAGAGTTAGAAGAGTTGAGGGGTAAGCCATCAACATCTTATGGGAAACTTCCATCATACTTAGATGTACTGAAGACTACCTATCCAGGAGTCACATATAAGAATGAAGAAGACAGATGAGAATAAGTTCTTGTATGTATTTATCGCTCTAAATGCATTCATTAAGGGATTCGATCATTGTTGACCGGTCATAGTTGTTGATGCTAGTCATCTGAGAGGAATGTATACTGGGGAATTTGTAATATCATATAAAATGGATGGAGCAGTTAGTATAAATTTGTAATAATTATACTGTAAAACTTGTTGTATGTTTTGTATTTCTGCATATCACCTGAAAATACATATCTCCACTAGATATATACATATATGTATAAAATTACCTAGAGTTTCAAAGTTTCATGAATTAAAACATTTAAAAATGATTATGTTTTATAGTTATGTGTGTCTAAATTTTATTATATGTAATTGATACCATTTATTTGATAAAATATCCAGTTTTAATTACCTGTATATATAATAAATACAAATGCAGTTCCTATATGTATTTTTATTTTACTGCGCATAATTATTTTGTATATATAGGTCATATATTCCCTCTGGCATATGGTGTGATTGATTCTGAAAATGATGCATCATGAACGTGGTTCTTTCAGAATCTAAAGAAAGCATACGAGGAAAGACAAAACATGTGTGTTGTTTCTGATAGGAATCAAAGCATCATAAAGATTGTTAGCGATGTGTACAACGATGTTCCACATTATGCATGTATGTGGCATCTATGGGGGAATGTTAAAAAACTTTACAGAAAGTCACACGATGCATTATCAAAGATCTTTTATACAATGGCCAAATCATAGTCAAAGTTAGAATTCCAAATGTTAATGGAAAAAGTTGAGGCGGTTGATATTAGGGTGAAGAATTATTTGGAATTGGTTGGTTACGAAAAGTGGGCTAGGTCCTATGCCACAGTTAACCGAGGGTAAACTTCGATTTCAAACATTGCGGAGTCAATAAATGAAGTACTTGTATCAGCTAGAGAACTGTCAATTTATGACTTTCTTGAGGAGGTTTGATTATTGTTTGCAAAATGAAACTGTGAAAATAGGCAACAGGCTTCATATACCTTCACACCACTCATTGGAAAGTTTTATGACATACTCAAAGAGAACGAGGCTTTGTGTACTCATATGACGGTATAACCTTTTACATTTTTGGAATTTCTACTTCTGAAAAAATAATTAATAGAATAACTTCCATTAAGTGCTAAATGAATAGAAACATTTAAAAAAAAAACTAAAAAGTTAAGTAAGAAAAATATTATGTACTCTGCATATGTATTTTTATTTTGTATATGTATTTTTTTCTGAAAAAATGCTGGTGTGCTTACAACATATCGTATAAATATGAATTTCATCTTTTTGTAGCATATCATTAAATTTTTTATTTTTGTATCAGGTTGTACCAGCCACAGAATATTTGTATACGGTACACGACAAAAAAAAACACTACATTGTTTGCCTCGAATAAAAAAAATATTCATGTAATGCATTTCAACTAGATCAGATACCATGTGCACATGCTTGTGCGGTGTTGGAGAAGAAGAATTTTGAGAAAGGGTCATATTGTTGTGATTTGTTTAAACCAAAAACTGTTTTGAAAACATATGATGTTCTCATCTACCCGTTGCCACACAAAGATGACTGGCTAATTCCAGAGAGCGTACTTGGTGAAATTGTACTGCCTCCAAAATACAAAAGACCTCCAGGAAGACCTGCGAAGAAGGATCGTAGAAAATCAGGTCGGGATATGTTTGGAAAGAAGAACATCAACTCATGTGGTGGTTGTGGGGCTAAGGGTCACAATAGGCGTTCCTGTAGGAAATATCAAAAATGAAACATTTCTCTTTCCGTATTATTGCTTAAAATTTTATTTTCATTTTTTATAAACTTGAACTATTTTTTTAATCATCATTTGATAAGTGAACACAGTTAAATCTGAATTCTGCGTATGTATATGTTGAAAGATCTGAACATTGCATATGTATTTTGAATGTGCAGTTCATATGTATTTTTAGCATTGAATATACTTTTTAGGTTAAAGTTGGTAACTTTGATTAACCAAACACTTATTTGGTTCGTAATTGTTAATTGATTTAGCCACATATGACATATTCTGCAAATGTATGTTTGAATTTCAAAATCTTAGCGCAGCATATGTGTTTATATGATAAAAATAGATTTAAATGTATAATACATATGTATTTTGAATAAAAAATATTAACACTGCATATGTATTTATGTAAAATAAAATCTCACCATAAATTACAGAATTGTATTAAAAGTTCAAAATTATCTTTAATTCCAGTTTTCATTTATAATCATATTAATTGGACACATATCAAAATAAATATTAGTTATGAACAATATGTATTTTAGAAAAACTTATTATTAACACTGCATATTTATTTTTATGTTAAATTTTATTTATAATGCTTACATATTTTTTAGCAAAATATGAACACTGCATATGTATTTTCTAACATTGCATATGTATTTTAACATAACATTGGCATTTTTAAACTAAAAATTTCATATATATATATTTGGAATGCTTAGGCATAACATTGCATATGTATTTTTCTCATTTAAAAATAATATATTTGTATTTTTTAGGCATAAAAATTCCTGCATATGTATTTTAAGCATAATATGAACAATACATATGTATTTTTTAAGAAAAATCACACAGTAAAATGAAGAACAGCATAAAGGACTCATATTAAACTTAAATTAGTACTATTATTACCTACAATTAGAACCACTTCAAAAAATTAAAATTAGTTTGTATAATCAGTACCTACATCCATAAATCAGCGTCTAAACTATATAAAGTAATCAATCCATCATCCATCATACATCAAAAACTTCAGTTACACTAGTTATTCTACTTTGCCTTGGAGGCCTCAAAGGTGCTTCGACATCACTATGAGCATTTACGTCTTGCTTTCTGGTCCTATAATCCTACAAAAGTGCAGCATATCTTGTACGGAGTGCATTGGGGTCAAACTCATTCGCAAGAATTTTGTGACCATAAGAAAGACACTCCGCATATGTAACCATATAGACACCACAATCCCTACAAAAATAATAAAAAGGAACACATATATGCTTTAATATATATTTTACAAACATACAATTTTGTTATATGTAAATTAAATAACTTACAAGCTTTCGCTCAGTTGTTGAGACAAACTCTCTTGAAATAACACATCAAACATATTTGAGGAGTCTTTGTCTTTGTATCTTGGATGATTTTCAACATAAATTCCTTTCTTAACATAGAAATCACAATGTTCGAGACACAATGGGATAATCGCAGCTAATTTTTCAATGACATCAAGAACAGCCGAATAATGACCAGATGATTCATATGAATCATATAGGAATATGCACCTCTCTGAGAAAGATAAAATTGCTAGCACCCAATGATGTTTTTCCTTTATATTTACTGGAATATAAATGTCTTCCACTGTATGCCATGGCACAGCAGCATGCATACGGAACCCATTTATGTATTCATTAAGATGTGCCACATGTCCTCACACCGTAAGGTTTTCAACATCCACAGAATAAACATCATGAACAGATCTAATTATGTTCATAAAGTTGCAATCTACTGTGCTGAATTTGTAAGACCTGTTGGGGTCATACTTCGACTTCTCCCTCAAGTAGTAGAAGCAAACATCAATATGCTGCAGTAAGTAAGAACACAAACTTTAGATAATTCAAACTATTTGTATACTAAATTTAGCATGTGTATGTAATATAAAAATACATATGTAAGTTAAAGTGCATCACATCCTTTCTTATATAATAAAAAATTACATAGAAAAATACTTATTTGCACCTGCATATGTATTACTACCATAATATGTAGTTTAATTAGTGCTATAAATATAAAAAAAAACATTGTAAAAAAAAATATACTAACCGAGTTGGTCCATGACTGATCAGGGAACCCCATTGTGTAGAACCAGTTTTTATCTTCAACAGTCTCAATTCCGAAATGCATCATTAGAATAGTTGATTTCCCCCTTTTGTAATGATCTGCATTTCCCTTCCTGTTTTTTTTGTTAATCAGTATATCTTAAATCATGAGAAAATAATGTAATTTAAAAAAAAAAAAAAACTTAAAACAGTTCAATAGAAATACCTTTTAGCATGAACTTTGAGAAGGTTTTCAGAAATCCAATCCATGAACTTGTTGACAATCTTCGTATCCACAATCCCATCAATCGGATGATAAACAAATGGATGTTTCTGTGGAAATATACGTATGTGCCCTTCCGAGCTCTCTATATAGTTACGTAATACAAAAAGGTAATTATTAAAAAGTATTTGCATAACATGTTACATTGTAAACTAAATATATAACTAATTGTACTTACTGGCAGCTGAACCAAATCCTTAACTTAGGAATAGGAGTTTGAAGTTCACGATTAGTAGAGGGATGAACAATGATGCTTTTACTACTGTATACATTCAAACTAGGAAGCAAGTCATCAGGGATTGTGTCTTGTGAATCAGGCAAAACTGTTTCATCCTTTGTTCATCAGTGGTTAATTCTTGTATTTTAGGAGTTGTCATAATCTGCTCCTCCATACCAAGCTCAACCTCTCCGTGCATGTCTGTTTTAGAGCTTGATCCAACGTTCTCTTTATTTTTCTTTAAAAATGGAAAACAGATTATTTTTTTATGTCAAAAATAACCCACATTACCTCAGATATATTCATAATACATACCTGACAATGATCTTGAACAACAAATTCAGACTTTTTATCATTAAAATGTTCATCGATTTGTTCTTCTTCAGAAGTTGCCAATGGATGTCTCGTGATGCTTTCTCTTCGGTATGCATTAAGACTTGGTAACAACTCATCTGGGATTGTAAACTGCGAATCAGACAAATTTGTATCATCCAATTTCTCATCAGTGATCTGCAATAAAAATGAAAGAAAATATATAATTGTCTTATGGATTGTTATGATTTTTACATCACATAAACTGAAGTTCAATTCATTATACATACTCGATCATCGTGATGAACAATCTTCTCAGAAAGATTATAATTCAAATTTATACTTTGGAGAAGCTCATCAGGGATTAAATGTTGAGAATCAATTTCAATGTTTGTGTTATCTGGATGCAAATCATTGCACCCCTTGCAAACAAGCAAAAAAAATTAAACCAACTTTAAACAAAAATTCAGTTGCATATGTTTATACAGGACTATATATAAAATAACATATAACTGCACAAAAAAAAAAAGTAATTACATTTGTGCACTCAAAAGAATAATCATATTTTAGTTATTTTTTACCTTTGCACCATCCTGATTCTCATCCAAATTCTGATCAACAGTAGGACTGAATTGTTGTGGTGATGTTTCGACACCAGCATAATCCATTTGTTGTGCTTCAACCTCTGTATCTTCATATTGTTGCTACAAGTATAATTTGAATAAACTACTATTATTTGATTTCACTTAATATGTATATACCAACCCACTAAAAATACATAGTGTTGAAAAATACATTTCTTGACACACTGCATATGTATTTTGCAATACATTTCATATGTATTTTTTGAAAATCAACTCATATGTATTTTTTGAATAAACCACATATGTATTTTTAGCAATATACTGCATATGTATTTTTTTACAAACTCTGGATATGTATTTATCAAAATACATTTCTTGACACACTGCATATGTATTTTGTATTACATTTCATTTGTGTTTTTTTATATCAAATCATATGTATTTTTTGTATAAACTTCATATGTATTTTTAGCAATATACTGCATATATTTTTTTTCATATACTCTGCATATGTATTTTTTTAATATTGTGGATATTATATAATAATAAAACTTTTACCTTGCTATGTTCAATTGCTTTGACCATTTTTTTGAACTTTTTCTTCACTAATTGACGAATTCGAGTAAACTCTTCATGAACTCCTTTAAACTCTTGACGAACCTGTATTCATACAAATTCAGTAAACACATATTTTTAAATGTAAAACAAATATTTGACAAAAAAAATTACCTCTTCGCGGAATGCATCAAAAACTTTCTTAGAAATAAATGTTTCTTTCTCAACATGACTCTCACGCTTTGACACGGCTACTTCCTCTACATGACTATCTGCCTTTGACTGTACCTGAGGAAAAATAACCCTAGTTGTTTGCTTCCCTTCCTTTGTTTTTGAAGAAGAAGCCTGTCGTGTTGGAATTGGCTTGAATACTGGTGTCTTCATTACAGCAGCCTTGGCAGCACGATGAGGTGGAGTCCTCGTTTGGGTATGTGCGTCAACAATATTGACTTGCTTTTTCCCTGAAGGTTTCTTCGCTACTGGGGTTGATGAATCCACCTTATGTTTCTTCTTTAAACGTTCGTTGATCTTCTTTGGTGGTGGATCCTAGAAGTCATCGTTAGAATCAACTGAACGTTCATCTTTAGTTACATCCTTCTGTGGTATTTCAAGCTTTGCCAGTTCCATTTCAGTTGGCTCTATGTTCTTAAATACAACCTACGAATATGTTAAATAATATGTTAAAGAACATGTTAAACAATTGAAAATGAAAAAGAATATATGTATACAATACAATACATATCAATGCATATATATTTGTTCACAACAAACCTTACCATTGTCCTTGAATATAGCATTCATCAAAAACTCATACCGTGGACGAGGTGCAATCGTCTTCCAATTTAATAATCGGAGAATTCGATTCTCAACCTTCAATGCAATCTTTGGTGGGATATTTGAACAACACTCATATAGCCACACTTGAATAGCCAGTGGCATTCCCTGAATCAAATAAAATTTGCCCCCAGCTTTCAGTCGGTTGTTCAAACTTCTAGCCAGATCTTCAAAAGATAAAGAACCCCATGGAAAATCCTTATATCTACCACTATCTACCAAATCAAAATGAATACGGGGTATAACAACAGTGTCAATGTTAGACAACACAAATGAATGTAGGAAATACAGAATTGCAAATTTCTCAGCATCCTCATCATTGTTTTCTCCCCATACTTTCTCCGTGAATGCTAGAAATAGTTGTCTTTTCTGTATAATTTCTGCCCCATTGAAATACTTTTCAATCATCCTATTTGGTACACCCTCATCAAAAATAAAATCATACCTATTAGACACATAATTCAATCCAGTTATGATAGCAAATTTCATGGGAGTAAAACTAAGAGAGGTGCTATTAGCACAGATCATAATCCCAGAAGAAGAACTACCCTTCACCTCATGCATCATAATGTATCTGCACAACTGTGCTTGCACTACACACTGCTTATTCTTCATAAAATAACCAAAAATGTTATTCTCACAAAAGTTTTTAAACTGTTCCTTGTTTAAAATTGTGTGTATGCTTCCATAAATATCATTATCACTGTACGAGCACATGTGCGGTGCAAATCTTGGAAGTTTTCTGACAAGGAATATTGCGTCCCGCATGACCTATACAAAGTAAAACTACCACTTCTTAATCTGTAAACAAAATTCAATCAAACAAAACAACATATAACATGCATATATATTTCAGATGATTAAAATGCATATGTATTTTGATCAAATCATAACTGCAACCAACACTGAAAAATACATATCAAATGTACTAAAAATACATATAGACAATAGATTGTTATGGTAGTTAAACTAAAATAACATGCATATATATTTTGACCATATAAAAAATACAACAAACACTGAAAAATACAAATACTCAAAAATGCATATCAACTACACTAAAAATACATATAGGTCTACATATCAACTATACTAAAAATACATATCACCTATACTAGAAAAATATATATCCAAATACTATTCATGAGTAGTTAATTCAACAATATATTTTCACATAATCCCTAAATATCATCACAACAGAAAATACATAATTACTTGAACACAAAAAAATAATACATTTACAAACAAAAAAAATACTTGTTCCTCACTTTCTTCTTCAGATTCATCATAAGATTTGTCAACATCGTCTTCAATTTCTTTAGATTTTCTTTTCTTCTCGTACCGTTTTTTAGTTTTTTGCTCCTTTGGAGAAGGAGTTTTCTTCAACCGTTTTTTTTTTTAAATTTCCGTCATCTTCACTTCGTCGTTGCGAAACTTCGACCTAATCTCTTTCGATCTACCAGATTTTCTCAACTGTAAAGGATTTGAAACAACAGTAACTAAATCTTCTTGAGTTAACCTAAGACTAAAAGACGGTGCATCATACACTAATTTCATATTCCTTGTACCACTGTTTATAGGTGTTTTTGTAGTGTGTTCATCCATTAAAACACAAAACCCTTAAAAAATAAATTTTCGATGAATTAAAGTAGGAAAAAAAATAAAACGCTCACATGCAAAATGCAATTAATAATTACCTGAAATATGGGAAGCAAATCCTTATCACAGAGCGTGCAAGAATCGTGCAAAATGCAATAAGATTGAGGAGAGAGTGATGGTTAATGGCGGAAAATAGGAAAAAAAAAATTGAGGAAAGATAAAGAAGGAGGAGTGAAAAGGGGAATTTTATCACAGTAAAAAATTTACTCGGCAAAAAAATAGGGACCACTTAAAATAATGCTACATATGTTATAGAATGTAATTAGGGAAAAGTGTTGCTATTTTTTGTAATTAAGTACTTAACTATGTTAACATATGTATTTTTTTCCAAATTAAAAAAGGGAAAATGGGCTGGTTTGATTGTAAAATTGTATTGGTTTAGGGATTATTTAAAACATAACCTCCAATGATTTAGGATTTGGCCTAATTTGATTAATATTTTGATCAAATTAAAAATAAAATTGGTCAATTGTATTGCGATTGTGGTCAACCGATTTCAATTATGATCAAACTTACTAAATTGACTAAATTAAATCAAAATTCGATACGAATTAATACATCATTTAATTTTGAGTTTCTTGTTTTTGATAAAATCAAACACATATTTATCCAAATGAATTAATTTTGAGAATAAATTGCGTTTAAACTAAGATTTTAATCATTTAAATTTATTTTCAAGATAAGCCTTGATTAAAATCTGATATTTTGTAAAAATAAATATTTAAGTAACAAAGTAATATAATTTCGTATAATTGAATATGATAATATATAATCGCTACTTAAAATGACAAAATTACCCCGATAAATATTTTAAAAAGCTTTTATCTGGAAAAAATAAATGTTGTAATTTTATTTAAAAATCGAAGAAACTCGAAATTAAACTTAGTTATGGAGGGCAAAAATTAGGTGTCAACAGTTATGACAACTACTCTAGATATGATGTTGTTGTATAAATATATATGTAGACTGTTGCTTCTTTTTATTTTTGTATACGTGACTGTTTTTTCTTTTTTTTTTTTTCTTTTTGGATCTTAATGGTATTTTTTCTTTATACTTTTAAACTAAAAATTACACAAATACACAACTTATGTTTTCAATATTACAAAAAATCTCAACTCCCTAAACATATTACAAAAATCCCAACATATACACAGAATGCTATGTATATGTCGGTTATGTTATGTATATTAATAGGGAGAGAGAGTAAAGTAATTAAAAAAGTGGGAGAGAGTGTAATTACTTCCAAAAGGGTTGGTATTTATGTTATTTATACTTTCTAAAAATTACACAAATACACAACTTATGTTTTCAATATTACAAAAAATCTCAACTCCCTAAACATATGACAAAAATCCCAACATATACACAGAATGCTATGTATATGTCGGCTATGTTATGTATATTAATAGGGAGAGAGAGTAAAGTAATTAAAAAAGTGTGAGAGAGTGTAATTACTTCCAAAAGGGTTGGTATTTATGTTATTTATACAACTAAAAATTACACAAATACACAACTTATGTTTCCAATATTACAAAAAATCTCAACTCCCTAAACATATTACAAAAATCCCAACATATACACAGAATGCTATGTATATGTCGGCTATGTTATGTATATTAATAGGGAGAGAGAGTAAAGTAATTAAAAAAGTGGGAGAGAGTGTAATTACTTCCAAAAGGGTTGGTATTTATGTTATTTATACTTAAATTTACGGTCTTTAATCTTTGTCCCAACTATTCATATAAAGAAAAAGTATGGGCTAAAGTACTTTTAACTATGACCTAATTTTATAGAATAAATTTTTAGGAGAATTTTTGCCTTGGGGTATAAGTTTTGTAGTATCTGATTTACATGACAAAACTTTTAGAGAACTTTGCTTTGGAGCTTAACTCGTATTATTGAACTTATGTCGTACGACATAACTTGTGTCATTAAGCTTATACTTTGGGCATAATTTCTGCCATTGAAATTTATATCTTGGGCCACTAAATTTATGTCTTGGGACATAACTTATGTTTTGAGCTTTACTTCTTTTGCCTTGAGGTATAACTTATGTCACTGTACTTATGTATTATGGCATAACTTATGACATGGGCATTAGTTTTCGTTTGCCATGCTATTTTTTTCCCACTTTAAGGGGGCATTTGCGGTAATTTTGTAGTTATGTATAGAGGTTTATTTCCTACCCACATGGCTAGAAGTAGATGGGTGACAATGGGGCGGGGCGGGTGCAGTGTAGGTTTTTCCTAAACCCGTGAATTTAAACACCGCCCTGCACCGCCCAACATCATCTTTAATTCCAAATAAATTCGGCCCACACGCATACCCGCATATACCCGCCCCGCCCCACATTTTTATTTTTTTGAAAAAGTTGTAACTCCATTGAAATCATAATATTTTCAAATCTGCAACTAGGACGTAAAAATAACCAATTTCTATTATATCACTTTTCACTGAGAAATTTTCAAGAAGTATTGGGTGTATAAGAAATGATCAAATATTAAATTTTCATTAAGATGAATCAAGAAATTAAAATTAGAAATCAATCAGTTTAACTAATTATTTAAGTCCTTGCTACAAATAAATTAAATAAGTTATGCACAAGTAGCGATTTAATAAGGAAAAACCTTTAAACTTTTGTTTGATTTTTTGAGTTATATAATTATTTTATTGATTTAAAAAAATTATAATTTATTAATAATGTTATACATGTCGTTTTAAGTATCATAAAATTTTAAGTAAAGAATACATATAATTTTAGGTAGATTCATGAGAATAATACTACCTTTTAATTTTTTTGGGTTTAAACCTGTATATACCCGCAACCTGTGCCGCCCCGCATCATTTAAAAACAACTTACTTCAACCCACCCCGCACCCACATTAAAACCCGCACCACATAGCCTAAAATTTGCATCGCTCTATTGTCATCCCTAGAAGTAGATAAACATAAATTAATTCTTTCTAATTTCCACATGATAAAAAAAAAAAAGTAAAAGATCTTGAGATGAAAATGATCCAATTTGACCACTGTACATTGCTAATATGAGAAATAGATTAATTAAGAATCTCGAGCAACTGGCCAAGCTGCCAATGTTGCTAAGATAGTACTATTTAAAGAGTTTATGGGTAAAATTGAAGTCCGGCAATTTTGATAAAAAAGAATTAAAGGGGGAAAGAACACCCACTGGCCATTTTGAAAATAAATGGCTAGTATTTGATCAATTTTCCACATTATGGTCAGTCGATCAAATTAATATTACTTAATAGTCATTAGGCTAAAGTTGGCCCTTTCTAGTATATACAGTTTTTATATCAAATTGATACAACAGTTATACCATATTGATACAACGCTTATACCACATTGATATATTTTTTCAAGTGGTAAAATAAAAAATAGAAAACTGGATTTCTTTTTCATAAGAAAAATGGACAACATTTTCTAAAATGGAACAATAAAAACTTCAAAAAAAAAAAGAATTGAGAAGGAGATGAAGCTTATATCAAAATGGCTAAAAGTAGGAATTAGTTTAGTGGTTAATTGCAGATAATTAGTTTTGAATGACTATTATGATGGAATTATTTTAGAGTGAAGTGTTATTTTTATTCTTTTCAAATTAAAGATCATTCCATTGAAAAAAAGACCTAAATATACAACATTAGATTGTTTAATGCAAGTTATAGTAACTCTTTTTAGTTTGCAACTTATAGCAAAATTTTTTTAAATAAAAATAGAATTTTTTATTTTTAAAAACGTTTTTTCTATATTTGGTAAAAAAATATACCCTTTAAAATAGATGATAGTTATTAAAGGATATTAATCACCCACAATTTCTTTCAAACAATTTTAAAGCAACTTCTTCTTCTCTGAAAATGTTCTTCTCCTCCAACAATAATCTTCTTCAACAAATCAACAAAATATACTAATTGAACAAAAAAAAATCTCAATTAAGGGTGGTATTTAAAGCGTTGAATTGGATTAAAATAACACATGAAGGTAGATGAGATATCACGAGTGTTTTCTTATGTATGCAATCATAATCTCTAAAATAATTTGGATATTTACGACGATAAATTCTATTATAATACTGATTTAAGTATTTTAATTGAAGTTGAAGTTATTCAAAATGAAAAAGACATAATGATTTTTCTCATAATATGGATGGTGATAATTTACATTTAATCATGATACAACATGGAAGAAGCTGGAGTGTCACAACTCACATGTAATTTCAATCTTTTTCAATATTTAAATAATTCCAATTTCATACATAAAATTATGTTGATTTGATTATATTTTATTTGTTTTGTATTGATTTAAAAAGTACATATGCAAATTAAAATTCAAAAAAATTATTTATTATTTAAAAACACAGTACAATGACCTGGCCAATGTGATTACATATCGGTGTGCAGGTATATTTGAATCAAGAAAAAGTGAATAGAAATTTCTTCATCAAGTATCCTAGGGGTATTCATGGGTCGGGTTGGATCGGTTAGTGGTTAAAACCATAACCAAAACCAATTTAGTCGGTTTTTGAATTTCTAAAACCAAATCAAACTACAAAAAGAAAATAACCATCAATTTGGTTCTTGTCGGTTTTGTTCGGTTTTTCGATTATTGACTAGCCTACTCCAACCATCTCCAGAATAGACTCCTTTTTTTAACCCATAGAAAAGAGTATCACATTGAACAATTTCTCATGAAATATTTGTACAGTGATGGACAAATGACAGTATAAACTCTTAAAAATCAGAACAAACACATTAAACAAAACCAACATTGAGATGAAAAGCACCAACTTTGTATTGTAGGCACTAAGATTATCCAACAACATACAAACACATACATGTACATTGCAAAACAGAGCTTTGTATTCTGTTGCAGTGTACTGCAAGAAGTGACAGAGTTGGGCAAATTTGAGTTATCTGTTTACTTTAAAGACTAGGTAGGTGAGCTAATCATGTAGGAAAACGATTGAATAAACAAGGAGACATAAAACTACCATTTGAACTAGAGACCATGGTAACACGTATTGTGAAAGCTGAAGTAGAAAAAGTGAGGTAGGGACCGTAGGGTTAACTTATTAGTAATAGTAGGTTGAGTTGGGCTTGGGTTTGGGGCTTTGGGCAATTGGGCTCAAGTATTGGTTGGGCTAGACATAGATTAAAATTTAGTTTTAGATTAAATTTAATAAAATATTTATATTTTATTTATAAATTATATATAAATAATTATAATATATATATATATATATATAATTTATCGGTTCGATTTGGTTATTTTCACGATTTTTTTAAAGTAAAACCATAACCAAACCAAATAGTATCGATTTTTTAAATTTTAAAATTAAACCTAACTAAATCAAACCAAACGTTGATTTTTTTTAATCGATTTGGTCCGGTTTACGGTTCGGTTTGGTTTTTAATCAAAACCATGAACACCCTTAAAGTATCCACTGTGTATAACGTTGAGAGATATGACTATGGATGTAATAGTGTAGTGTCAAATTCATTGTTGGTGAAAATAGTTTACATTTAACTAAAGAAATTCGAGAGATAAAAGATCTATATTCAAATAATTGCTTTAAGGTAAAAGCAATAGTCATTCAAATGTAGAAGATCCACCAATTCAACCATTAAACATGATGTGATTAGTTGTTTTTTATTTACCATTAAGATACACAGTGATTGTATTGTATTGTAATCGAGAGGTATATAAATTAGCGTTGTCCAAAAATGATATATAAATAGATGCCTCATATAATGTGATTAGTTGTTTTGTAAAAGAGTGTTTAAAAAAGATATTTCAAGACGTGATTAGTTGTTTTACATTTTATGAAAATAACATCTAAATTGAAATCAAGCGGATGTAGCAGTGAATTAATTTAGTATGTAGTATGATATTTTAGGCATCTGGTAACATATTATTTCAAAGATTGGGTCTTTGACAACACGTATTATTGAGAAATTTGTAAATAATTTATCTACTTTATGTAGTAATAGAATGAGTATGTAAATTGGTATCACCTAATTAGAATATCATAATTCAAAAAATACAAGTTTGTATATTCATTTCATACACTAAAATAAATAATAACATATAATATTTGGTGAAACTCGATTTCTATACCAACTTCTGCAATTATTATATTTATTTCATATATATATAACATGTAAGAAACTATTTTATAAATTTTGAGCGAAATATTAATATTTCATGTTGATTTTATACAGGTTTTATATACAAAATTTCTAAGTAATATGTTTAATTTATATACTCATTCAAATTGAAACAACTTTAAATCCCAAAGAAGAAATATATGATGGGAAATTCAACTTCATCCGCAAGATATATATCTTTCAGTAAAAAGAAGAGAAAAAATTAATTTATAATAAAGAGAGTAAATTAATGATTGAGAAATTTATTATCAGTAAAGTGACAATGAAATATTGAAATAGTAACTTAATTAATAAAGTTTAAGAAAGTCAAATATCGTATATCAATGTGAAAAAATATCTTTAACGTATTTTGTTTCTTAATTTAAAAATAGGTTTGTAACTTAATTAATAAAATAAAAAAAGAAATAGTTATTGATTCCAACAAATAACACTTGCCGTAATAATGAGAAGATTTAATGAGGAGAGATAAATATTAAAGCTTATAAATAAGGAGATAATGTGAATATTAATTATTAAAAAATTAATTTTTTATTGTTTTAAAAAATTATTTTTTAAAAAAACTTGATATACTGGTCTGAGTGTCTGCCGCCGGTCGCCGACGCCTTCCGCCGCCGTCAACAGGTAAGTTCGGGTTTTAATTCCACTATGGTACGTGGAATTAGAAAGTTTAGGTGCTTTCTGAAAATACAAATGAAGCAAATATATCTCCTTTTCTCTTGTTATATGCCTTCTAAGAATTTCCAATGACTTCTCAAAGAAGTACAGACTGCTGCTTTTGCACTTCTCTTTGTTGTTTACACGCTATAGATTCTACTAGTTTACTTTCTGCTCCGTTGACTGTTAGAATCTATATGCACAAAAACTACTATTTTGGCTGTTGTCAGAATTCTATATGTAAAGAATTGTTCTTTAAGAAATCCAAGGTGAAATATATTTTCTCGGTTTTGTTAAGCTTGTGAGCCTGTTTATGAAGAGACTATAGTGGGTAAATTTAGAAATGTCACGGTTCTAAATTCTAATGTATTGCTCATTCGTACCACATAAATCATAGATAAGGCCACTTGCTGCTGCTTCAGGTGAAGGTCGATGTTCAGTCAAAGTAAGGACTTTAGATTGCTAGGCAGATCGGAAAAGCAATGGAATATAAATGAAGAAAAAAGAAAGGCAAAAAAGCTCAGCGTCTCCCATTGTGTCTTAAAAGGGGATACAATAGCCTTAGTCAAATGCTTGACAAATTAATTTGTACCATGGAGGTGGTGTTTACCATATGCATAGTTAAATACCTTGTTATTTCCTGGTCCATGATTTGCAAAGTTTTGAGCTTTTAATCAGAACATGTGTACAGTAGATAGTTTTTATTTGATCATGTGGCTGACACACTAATATTCCTGGTGCTACACATGATTTTCTTCCTTGGTTATTGATGACATTTAGCCATAATCCTTCAGTATAAATTTCTTTCAGAAGTACAAAGTCTCTTGTGCAGTTCTTCCCATAACTTGCAGTGCATGATAACTTAAATATCATAGTAAGCTTACCTGGCCTCATGAGCAATATATTTCATTTAGCTTCACTTCTTCTGAAGTTTACACTTACCATTAGCTACTAGGCGGAGTCAGTTTATCCTACCTATTGAGTTGGTGTTGGGTTATCGTACTATTTTGTGGAAGGGACTGTTATATTTTTTAGTGTGCATTGTCATGCTTTCTTCAGCATTTTGTCTTGGCTTATTCACTCTTATTTTTCTTTTTTGAGCTGCATTGTAATTAGAGGTAGAGGTATGGACTGCGTACATCTTACCCTCCCCAGACCTCACTATGTGGGAATAGACTGGGTTTGTTGTTGTTGTTGTTGAACTGCATTGTAATGCTTTTACTTGAGCCAAGGGTCTACCGGAAACAACCTCTCTACATTGTAAGGGTAAGGTCTGGTACACAGTTACACACTACCCTCTCCAGATCCCACTTTTGGGATTACACTGGGTATGTTGTTGTGGTTGTTGTGTTGGTATTCAGATTGTGTTGATTGGTTTGGTTTCTTATATTTGTATTTTCAGTGTTGACTGGTTTGGTCCCTTATAATTTGTATTTTTAGTGTTATTGAACACCATCGAGCTCCCAAGGCTTTGGTCTAGTGGTTAGAGCTCTGCTTGTTATGTGTATTTTTAGTGTTATGAAACGCCATCGAGCACCCAAGGCTTTGCCTAGTGGTAAGAGCTCAGCTTGTGATGTGTAGGTAAGACACATATCACGAGTTCGATCCCAGCCATAGACCAAAGCCTGGTATTTAAATAGAGATGTGTAGAGGGGCAAGACTATTTAAATAGAGATGGGTTTTTGGACAAGTATGTGTTGCCTGTCAAAGCTGAACTGCCTGAATGGCAATGATTTGTACATCAAAAGGATAGGAAAATAGTAGCTTTTCAATCTTCTTAGTTCTTTTGGCAGACTCGCAAGAGCTTACATCCTCTATTGATTATCCACTATTGTTAGTTTCAGCATTGCAAAATGGATTTCCTTAACTAGATTACCTTTCCCCTTTAAGGCTTGAGCCATCATATTGACATTGTTATTAGTTCAATTTTTGCTGATTCCACTATTTGGTGCGGTGATAAGTAGAAATCAAAAGAAAAAGATCATCTTTTAATGTTTAGGTGCTTTCAGAAAATACAAATGAAGCAAATGTTTCTCTTTTTGTTTGGTTATATGCCTTCAAAAAATTTCCAATGCCTTCTCAAAGAGGTACAAACTCTGCTGCTTTTGTAGTTTTCTTCATTGTTTACATGCTATAGGTTCTACTAATTTACTTTCTGCTCTGTTGGCTGTTGTTAGAATTCTATATGAGAATAAACTACTCTTTTGGCTGTTGTCAGAATTCTATAAGGGAAAAAACTTTTCTTGATGTACAGTAGATAGTTTTATTTAATCATGTGGCTGACACATGATTTTCTTTCTAGGTTATTGATGATAATTATCTATAATCCACCAATATAAATTTCTTTCGGAAGTTCATAATCTGTTGTGCAATTTGTCCCATAACTTGCGGTGCATAGTAACTTAAAAATCATAGTGGACCTCATGAGCAATATATTTCATTCAGCTGCACTTCTTCATTGTGGATCTTCTTCTGAAGTTTACACTTACTGTTAGCTACTAGGTGTAGTCAATTTATGTTAACTATTGAGTTGGTGTTCGGATTGTGTTGACTGCTTTGGTCCCTTATATTTTGTATGTTGTGTTATTAAACACCGCCTAGCACCCAAGGCTTTGGTCTAGTCTAGCAGGTAAGGCTTGTGATATGTAGGTAAGGCGCATACCACGAGCTCAAACCCATCCATAGACAGAAGCCTGGTATTTAAATAGAGAACTGTAGAGGGGCAGGACTATTATCCATTGAGTTTCGAATGATACAACACTATCTTGATGGGTTTCGGCCCATACATCACTAGCCCTCAAGGACTTCTCGGTTATAAAAGAAAAACCATAGCTTTGTCGCTTGAAGCGATGCAAAACAAGGAGTACTGAATATCAACTTTCAGGACATGAACTTACCACATAGTGATACAGATGAGGAAAAAAAAGGGCAGCTCGGTGCACTAAAGTCCCCGATATGCGCAGGGTTTGGGGAAGGGCCCCCACACCACCACAAGGGTGTATTGTATGCAGCCTTACCTTGCATTTCTACCAGAGACTATTTTCAAGGCTTGAACCAATGACCTCGTGGTCACATGGTAGCAACTTTACCAGTTACTCCAAGTCTTCCCTTGTTGATACAAATGAGAGAATATTTGAATATCAACTTTCAGGAGTTGGACTAATACCAATATTGAAATTAGTTATTTTAAATTGAAATTTGATTGTTGTATTACTGTACCTAATCATTTATGTATGGTGTATTTGTTTCCATCAATGGTGTGCTTCACCTTAAAGTTGGAGTGTCAAATGGACAGATTGGGCTGAGATTGAAAATATTAAATGTTGAATTGGATATCGGGTTGGGTCATGACCCGCCCAAATTTATTTTGGGTTGAAATGGGCAAAAATCATGTTGGGTCTTGACCCGTTTAGTCTAAAAAATATTAACATATTGATATTTACTCCTTGTAAATCCAACTCAAGAAAACAAATTTGGATGGGGTAGGGAAGTTGGGTGGTTGGGTAAAGAGTGGGGGTGGGGTAAGATTTTTTTTTTTTTAATTTAATATTTGTAAAAATAAAAATTCATTTTTTGGGGAGGGGTGTAGGGTAGGGGGTCGGGGTTAGGATGGGGTTGCGGTAAGAATTTAAATTTTTTTTTTATTTTTTTTTAAAATAACTTTTTGGGAGAGGGGTATGCCATGGGTGTGGAGGGTTAGGGGGTGGGGTAAGATTTTATTTTTAAATAAATAAATATTTTTTTTTAAAAAAGAAAATTTGGGAGCGGTGTGGGGGTGTGGGGGGTAGGGAAGGGATTGGGGTTGAGGTAAGATTTTTATTTTTTTTCTAAAAAGAAGAAATTTAACTTTTTTAAAAAATAGATTCTTTTGGGGTATGGGGTATTGTCGGATGGGGTGGGGGGGTGGGGGGGATATAGGGGTTGGAGTAAGATTTTCTTTTTTATATAAAAAATTATTTATTTATTTTTAAAAAATACTTCATATTTCTAAAAAAAAATATTTTTTTTGGGAAGGGTAGGGGATGCGGGGAAGGGGGGAGGGTAGGATTTTGATCGTGAGGTAAGAAAAAATTTTCAATTTTTTTTTAAAAATTAAAATTATTTTTTTGTGGTGTAGGTGGGGGTGCACGATGGCGAGTGTCCCAGAGAGCGGACGTTCCCTCCTCTTCCAAATGTCCCACCGTGTTGATATGAACTCAGCCAAGAATTTCTCCACATACTATTTAAGATTTTATTGTGATTAAAATTTGGATTTAATCTATGGTGTCTGATTAAAGTGAAATGAATGCTGTTATAACGAGTGTGTATATGTACAAAAGTGAATGTGCTTCAATTAAGAATTAATTAAACTTGATGTTATATGTAAAATTATGTCATTTCATGTAAATATGGAAGGCATATTAGTTACTGATCGGAGAAAGATTAGTTACGTAGTTAATAGGTAGGAATTTGGGGAACTCTTCTATTCCTCATTCATTGATGAGAAATACTATACCCATTGTTTTTTTTTTCTAACACTGACTTAATAATCCATTATCGTGACTCTGTTCAAAAGTTGTTCTTTTTCTCAGCTTCTTAGGCCTGCAAAATTCAGTACTTTTCATTGAGTACATAAACTTGATTGAGTGGACTACTGCGCTAAAGGAATATTATTTTTTTTTCATAGCTAGTTGGTTGACAATCCAGCGGTGCAGGATTTCCCAGCACCCCTTGCTTGTCACCTACCGATATCGCTCCCCAATCAACAATGATAATTTAATGGAGATAATCTTATGCAATGCTCGGGGTGCTAATGGATCCCGATTTTCGTACTCTAAAGTTTATTTTGAATTGGAATAATTCTAATGTCCTTGGTCACACTGAAACAAAAATGGTAGAACATAGTTTATTTTGAACTGGAATAATTCTAATGTCCTTGATGAATTCAACTTCACGTACCTTATACAGGCATCTGCCGAAGGTTTCTCTGGTAGTATGGAGCTTTTGTGACTTTGTAATCACAAAAAAATTGACTCCATGCCCTTGAAATCACTGCCACTGTCCAGGTATCTTCTAAGTCTTCATCATGGATAATTTATCTTATCTATGTTAGTACTAAATTTGCTATTAGATGGCGACTATGTCATGATTTGCATAATTTTTCTAAACAACATAATCTTTCTTGGCTTTTATGTGGTGATTTTAATAAAGTTTCTTCTTCCTCCGAAAAATTTGGTGGATTACCTATTAATGTGTCTTGTTCAGTTGCTTTTTGTAATTTCTTGCACCTACTCAATATGATTGACTTAGGCTTTGCTGAAAATTAGTTTACATAGACTAACAAACGTAAGAATAAACCTAATTTGATTTTAGAATTATTAGACAAGATATATGCTAATCCTTCTTGGATACACATATATGAAGACGCTTTTGTTCAATATTTATCTCGTACCCACTCGGATCATTGTCCTTTACTGCTTAATCTTATAAAAATAATTGGTATCCCAGTCATACATTTTGCTTTGAGACTATGGCTTCGTCATCCTAAGTTTAACAGTCTTGCGACTAGTTTTTGGTCTGCTAGTGATAATGATGATCGGATGTTGCTTTCCTTTACCAATCATGTCATTACCTAGAATCGTGAGACTTTTGGTCATATCTTCTATGAAAAGAAGATTATTTAGCTCGTTTGCGGAGTCTACAAAATATGGATCCCTATAGAAAAAATAGCTTTCCACTATAATTTGAAATTTTTTTTATCACTATTTTAATGCTATTCTTAAATACAAAGAGGATTTTTGAAAACTTAAATCACGAATCCAATGACGTGCTGATGGAGACGCCAATACCCGTTTCTTTCATCTTTCCACTATCAAACGAAGATGACATAATCATATTCTCGGACTACATGACTCTTGTTGGTAATTGAACGTTTGATCCTCCTGCTATTCGGACTATTATTATCACGTAGTATCAGGACCTATACACTACTCAGTGAACTTCATGCCCCTACACTCCCCTCCTTTAGCTGCTAATTGTTTATCCACAAATCATCATCCTTCTCTATTATTACCTCCTTTTGATGTTGAAATTCATACTGCTCTTAATTCTTTTCAACCCCTAAAGGCACTAGATTCGGATGGTTTTCATCCTTTTTTTTTCAAACATACTGGACTGATACTCTTGCTGCTATTATTTCTCTTTGTCGTGAAGTTTTCAAGACCGCTTCAATACCTCCTTATCTTAATGAAACTTACATTACTTTAATTTCTAAACTAAAGGCCCATAACATATTACTAAATACTGCTCTATTAGACTATGTAAATTATATAAATTACTTACAAAAATAATTTTTGTTCATATTCGACCTCATCTAGCCTCTTTAATTAATCCTACCCAATCCAGCTTTATTCTTGGTCATCGCGCAGCGGATAATGCTATCCTTGTTCAAGAAGCCTTACACTCTTGTAGGAAGAAAAAAAGATTGTACAGGCGGGGTGCTATGATGCTGAATATATATTTGAAAAATAGTATTTGATCGCCTTGAATGGTCCCTTATTCACTCTTCCTTAGTTCAACTCAATTTTTCGACTTCACTTATTCAACTTATTATGTCCTGTGTTACCACATCTTTTATTTCTGTCTTAGTTAATGGTCAACCTACCATATTTTTTAATCCTACTAGAGGCATTCGTCAGGGTGATCCCCTCTCTCTGTATTTAATTATTATTTATATGGAATCCTTTTCTTGAAGCATTGAACATGCCACTAACTTTTACAGTTGGCAGCTGGTTAAGCTTAGTCGCATTTCTACTCCTATCTCTCTTCTCTTTGCCCTGATCTTGTTCTATTTAGTCAGGCTAGCACCACAGCGCTACCTCTATTGTCGACATTGTTAATACTCTTCATATTCAGTCGTACCAACAAATTACTTTTAATAAGTTGAAAGTAATTTTTTCAAACAATGTTTCTCCTAATCTTCAACATAACATATCTAACATGCTTAACATAAATCCTTCCACATGTTTGGGGAGATATTTAGGTTTTATAATGCCAAATCTACATTTATCATGCCAAATCTACATTCTAACTCTAATGACTATCCATTCATCCTTGATAGGATTAACAATAAACTCCAAAGATGGAAAAGGTAGTTTCTTAGTCTCTCTAGACGAATTGTACTTTTTCGATCTACCTTGAGTGCTATTCCAGCTTATGCAATGCACCTAAATCTTCTACCTGCTAAAATCATCCATCATATTGAAAAAATTTAGCATTGTTTTCTTTGGGCTTTCGTTGTTGATAAACAATAACTTTCTTTAATCCGTTGGAAATCTGTTACCACCCCTAAACAACAAGGAGGTTTAGGTATGCCAATCTCCGGGAAAAGATTATGCAATTCTACTAGTGTTCATTGATGTCTCTTTACTAATTTTCATTCCCTTTGGGTAGCTAGCCTTTTAGCTAAATACTATAATATTTCACCTCGAAATAACAACATTGTCTTCCCCTCTGTCCATTCTAAGCCACACCACTTCTACATTAGGAAAAGTATTGTAAAAATAATTTTTTTACATTAATTTGGAACAGTTTGGTATATTGCAAATGGCCGGTATGATAAATGGACTTCTCCATATTTTTTTCTACGTGAACTCATCCACCATATTGGCAACCTTTACACCTTTCCTTGAAATCTCGAGTACTCTCCTCTATTTAATTCACAATATGCTAATTCATTCATCCCTTCCTCGTGATCAACCCTTTTGGGCTCCTAGGCATTATTCCACTATCTTCGCTTGTTCTGTTTTTCTCCACATTCATTTTACACCCCTCAATTTAGTACCTACACAATGGATCTGAAAACTACAACAACAACAACAAACCTAGTGTATTCCCACAAAGTGGGGTTTGGGGAGGGTAAGATGTACGCAGACCATACCACTACCTTCGAAGAAGTAGAGAGGCTGTTTCCGATAGACCCCTGGCTCAAGAAAAAGAATAGTAAACAAGGAGTTGGATAACACAACAGAAATAAGAAATAATACAATAGAAATCAGAGAAATACGAAAATACGAGAAATAAGGGCAACACTAAAAGAGAAAATAGGAACTAAGAAATAAGAAATAGGACACCTACCTAGTCACAACATACACTCACATACCAAAGACACCTATGTACACAGTCCTACGATTATTAACCCGGCTACACAGGATCTCTCTGCCTGCTACAACCCACACACTCACACTAGCCTTCTACCCTTATCCGCGACCTCTACACCTTCCTATCTAGGGTCATGTCCTCAGCAAGATGAAGCTGCTCCATGTCATGTCTAATCACCTCCCTCCAGTATTTCTTTGGTCTACCTCTACTCCTTCTGAAACCATCCAAAACTAGCCTTTCACACCTACGAACTGGGGCATCCGCGCCCCTCCTGATCACATGCCCAAACCATCTTAGCCTTCCTTCCCGCATCTTGTCCTCCATCGAAGCCACTCCCACCTTCTCCTGGATAATCTCATTCCTAACTCTGTCCCCTTTAGTAAGCCCACACATCCAACGCAACATTCTCATTTCTGTCACCTTCAATTTTTGGGTATGGGAGTGCTTGACCGGCCAACACTCCGCTCTATACAACATGGCCGGACAGACTGCCACTCTATAGAATTTGTCTTTAAGCTTAAGAGGCACCTTCTTATCACACAACACTCCCGAGGCGAGCCTTCACTTCATCCAACCTGCTCCAATACGTTTAGAGACATCCTCATTAATCTCACCATTTCCCTGAATCATAGACCCAAGATACTTAAAACTATAAACATCCTTGGAGTCCAACCTCACCACCACCTCGTTCTCCTGCCTCAAGTCACTAAACTTGCATTCCAAATACTCCGTCTTGGACCTACTCAACCTGAACCCCTTAGACTCAAGGGTTTGCCTCCAAACCTCCAATTTGTCATTTACCCCCCCCCCCCCCCCCCCCCGCCCCTGCGTCTCATCAATCAGCACTACATCATCCGCAAATAACATACACCAAGGCACCTCGCGTTGAATGTTCCGCGTCAATACGTCCATTACCAATGCAAAAAGGAACGAACTAAGAGTCGATCCATGATGCAACCCTGTCTCGACCGGAAAATGCTCTGAGTCTCCTCCCGCCATCCTCACCCGGGTCTTCCCTCCATCGTACATGTCCTTAATAGCTCTGATGTACGCCACCGGGACCCCGCTCACCTCCAAGCATCTCCAAAGGACCTCCCTCGGGACTTTATCATACGCCTTTTCTAGGTCGATGAACACCAAATGTAAATCCCTCTTCCTTTCTCTATACTGCTCCACCAATCTCCTCACCAGGTGGATTGCCTCTGTCGTCGAGCGACCATGCATAAATCTAAACTGATTCTCCAAAACGGACACGACCCTCCTCAATCTCCGCTCAACCACTCTCTCCCAAATCTTCATAGTGTGACTCAACAGCTTAATACCCCTATAGTTGTTGCAACTCTGAATGTCACCCTTGTTTTTATATAACGGAATCATCAATAAACTCAAATTTTTTTTTTTGGCTCCTACTAAATCAACATCTTCCCACCTGTATGTTCCTCTTAAACAAATCATCCTCCCCACTGCTACATGCCCCGTTTGTCAGGTACTTGATAAAGATGAACTTCATCTTTTCCTTTACTATTTCTCTGCTAAGCATATCTGGTCTTACTTTCACATTGATACTCCCACTAATGATCACTTTCTCTGGCTACAAAGACGTTGCACCTCCGTACCTCCTACGACCTCTCATCCTCTATTTGTGTTTCAGGTGCAACCTTCATCCCTTACATCCTTTGGACCATTTGGACCACTCGCAACAATAACATTTTTAAAAATCATAGAAACTTGGTCTCTCCCTATTTTATAACCTATTTTGTTACTGGGTATTATACTATTATCAAACCCCCTTCTCTCTCACGTTTACCTAGCCAACTAGCTTTGAACAACTAGTTTCCTCCATATCTTGATTTTCTTAAATTAAACATTGATGGGGCTTGCTCTCTCCTTATGATACATGGAGGAGCTGCGTGTGTTTTTTGTGATGCTAAAACTGCTTGGATACTTGGATACATTCAACCTCTTTATACCACGGAGGTTATTTGTTAGGATCAGGAATCTCAGATAGTGCGGAATTAAACAAAGTAATCAATTAAAGACAATAACAAAGACAATAATAACGATAAGATGAGAAAATAAATGAGGCACAATTTTAACGTGGTTCGGTCAACTTAACCTACGTCTACTACCAAAAGGAGGAACAATTTTACTAAACACCAATGGAACAAAAGAGAGTACAAAATTGGAGTAATTAAATACTCTAATATCCCAAATACCCAAGAAAATAACCTCACAAATATTACTCCAAAGAAAGGTTCACTCAAAGTATTTTTCAACACAACTCTCTCACAAATACTCTCTACAAAGAAGAAAACAAACACAACTAAAATCTTCTCAAATTGGTGTGTCTTAGGTGAAAGAACTCTCCTCTATTTATAGGAGGAAATTCTTGGGAGAAAAGAGAAAATCTCAACATAATCTTATCCACATGATAATTGAAAAAACTCTTGGGAAATTTTCAATATATGATTTATCATGCGATTTTGAATAAAATATTAGCTAAAAATATGGCCACATTACCAATCTCCACCTTGGCCTAATTTTGGCTAATATAGTAATATGCTCCACCTTCTTCACAAAGCCCCAAGGGGCTTTCAAAATTCCATGATGTCAGAATTAGATCAGTCTTCATCTGAAATTGAAACAATAGCAACACTTGTAATAGTAGATCCCCACAGTGTGTACAACGTCCTAGACTCACGTGCCTTCATAACCAGATCACCTCTAAAGGCTTCAAGAACTCCACCTTCACCTGTGTATTTGCACCCAAAAGATTCTAGAGTGCCCAAAGAGATGAGATTTTTCTTCAACTTGGGAACACATCTAACGTTTGTCAGAGTTCTTACACATCTAATATTTTTCTATGTATTTGAACTTTTCGAACTTCATGTTAAATATGTTCAATTGAAGGCTTTAAGCCATGAATTTGTGAGTTCTGTGATATGTAATGTTGAATATGCTCAGCAAAGACGAAAAATACTAGGTGCTTCTTCCTATCCGTCCTAGCCTTAGTGGACAGAGTTACCTGGTATCTGCTTCGAGTGCACAAAAGTTGGCCTAGACACCACGGTTTTAAAGAAAAATATATATTTTTCTATGTATTTGAAGCTTTTCAATGTGTTTGATTGTGTTTCCAGTTAAATTGTTGAATGCACATCTTGCTGTCATATCACAATTTCCTTTGCTACTTTGCAAAAATAAAAAATAAAAATGAGATGATTGTTCAAGCTGTTTTGTGCGACTGCTGAGAAGTTATTCAAGTTCACTTCCGTTTCCTTTCTGCGTAAAAAAGCTTGATATCGGAAACTAAGAAAGCTAGATTTGACAATAGATGAGTCAAGTAGAGAGCAAAATAAGGCAATTGCATATTATGTTCCAGGGAAAAACTTAGAAGGGGTTAAGCATCAGTATGACCTTTTACTGGATGATGTTAACTTGATTGAGTCTGGTTCTGTTCCTTTACCTGTTTATAACTCTAATTCAGACAGTTCTACAAGTCAGGATGGCAATGAAGGAATAGGAAAGAAGAATGGAATTCAGGAAACTTAAATGGTGAATTTGATTTCTGCATGTCGATTTCGTGTTTTGATTCTGCATCCAGATTCTAGTGGAACTGTTTTCTTATAATTTTATCATATAAAAATGATTAAAGGGATATATTTTAAAATGTTAGGGGGCCAGAGTACTTAAGAGAAACTTTAGACCTCAAAAAGGAGGAGATACGCCATTGTAAAAAAATTTTGGAGGTAAATTTGACTTGTTTAAAATTTCAGCCGAAACCAGAATAGTTTAATCGGGCGAGCCATTTCAGCTCCTGTATCCAGTATCTGCCTAAATGCTAGACCCTTAATTATGCAGTTGCAAAACGTAAACCCTATTTTCTCTACTCAAAGTAAGTCACTTTCGCCAGTAAATTTCTTATTGTTGGTAATTTATGTTTATGTCTATCTAGGTTGTTTTTGTGTGTGTTGTTTGTTTTTCGTGTTGTAAGAAATCTTTTGTGGAATGCTTTGGACTATTTTTCTAGAGCCGAGGGCCTATATGTTATAGCTATCCTTGGATTGGACGAATTGTCATAAGAGGATCGTTTGCTCGTAGCAAGAGTGCGGGCCTCTCTACCTCTGAGGTAGGGGTAAGGTCTGCATACATTCATCCTCCACAAACTCCACTTTGTGGGATTTTACTGGGTATGGTGCTGTTGTAAGAAATCTTGTGGTTAATTAAGATTTAAAGTTGCAACACGAGCATAGATGAAATTGAACACTAATTTTTCATGCTGCAGCTCAAGTTGTGCATACACAAATTTAACGTTATGGCGGAAGAACTAGAGTCAGTTACTGAAGCTGGAAAATTTTTTAGGTAAAGAAAAATGGAGCACAAGAAGAAAGGAGGTAAGGGAAAGAAGAAGCAAAAAAGTGTGCCATTTAGTGAAAAAAGAGTAAAAATAGACAACAAAATGAAGAAGCTTTTCGAGAAGAGATCAAGAAACTATAACTCCGATTATGATGATAATGACGCGGAGCCTTCCCCTGTAACCAGAGCTAAACCCACATCCTATGGTAAACAGAAGCCAAAATCCTATGGTAAAGAGAAGCCCAAATCATATGGTAAAGAGTAGCCTATATCATACGGTAAAGAGAAATGCATATCATATCGTAAAGAGAAGGATGATTTTGAAGAGGAGTGGGAAGATGATGGAGAAGAGGATGACAATGAGGAACTTGAGATATCCGAAGATGAAGATGGGGAAGTTCAGCCTGGAATTACTAAGTTCATAGATGGTTGTAACACATTCAGATTGGTGTTCAAGAAGATGCTAAAGAAGTCTGCTTCTGATGATATACTGGTGAGCAACCTGTGTTTTCTCCATCATTTGTTTTTGGTCATCTACTTTAATTCTGTAATTTAACATCAGACTGGTAATTCCATATTTCAAAGGAAGCATAATCGGCTGGCTTCTTGTTCCTTTTTTTTTTTTTAGTTTCAAGGCTTCAAATAATTTTATTTTGTTTTGTTTCTTAATGGGTGTCTGGGTTTGATGTTGAGATATTAGTCTTCTAGGAGTGTTTGGGATAAAACAAAGCATGTTTGGAGGAGAAAACAAGACAACTATGCAGAAAAATAGTATTTTGTTTCTTCTTTCGCAAGAAAAAAATTCTTGTTTTCAAAGATGTGATAGATCCTTTCCACACCTTTTAACGCATGTATTCAGTTACTAGTATGTAAACTGGATTCTGATGAACTTATAGGTTAGAAGCTCTTGAAGCTCGTACTAACTGCAGATAGGAAGTGTTAGGAGAAACTAATGGTAAATATATGTCTGATGAACTTAACCTACAGGGCCGTGTCTTATCAGCACACAAGAAGCTTGTTGCAGAGAAGTTTACTGAAGAAGATGTAGAACGAAAGGTCAAGGCGGAGGCAAAAAAGGAGAAACACTTGGTAATTGAGTCTGGTTTCATTTAATTGCTAAGTTTCTTAAATAAGTTATCTCCTTTCTTAGTGTATTAATGGGTCTTGTTCTAAACTTTGACATCTGTGCAAAAGATGAGAGAAAAGGGACATGTGAAGCTTGAAAATTTCTTGGACTCTCATGAAAAGTCTCTAATAGAAGTTGCAACAAAGAGAGGTAATCAACTTTTCCTTCTTGTTTTGGAGTTTATATTAGTATTACAAATGTATTAATACACTTTCTATCATACCTAACTGACTTGGTTCTTAATTTTGTGGGCATTGTCGGACTATCAGTTGTCAAGTTATTCAATGCTGTAAGTTGCAGTACACATTTCAAATTTTATATGATTCTGTTTTATAGAAAGTTTTCTGCAACTTTCAGCTAGCTCAAATTTGTCTGCGTATGTGATGCAGGTTAACAAAGCACAACATGCTCAAAAAGGCTCAAATCCATCAAGGGAAAAAGACGAGAAAGGTAAGGGCAGAATACAGATACATAGATTATACATTGACTCTTAATTATTTGACAAAGAAATGATTGTTTCTTAGAAGAAACTGTGAACTCTGCACATGGCGTTTTACTCCACATGATAGAAGTAAGATAGGAATTTAATGCAAATTTTCATCTTTTAAACTGCGAATAATAACAAATTCTTTATAAGTCAATTGGGAATAGTGTGGAAAAAATTAGCCTTAAGAGCTGTTATTCTTTATCCAATACAATAACTTCTATTTTCTGATGTATAGCAATAAAGAAGCGACGAAGAGAAGTCTTTTTTCTGAATTGGGCAAGGCACCATCACAGACAGCTGTATCAAAGGTCAACTCTTTTTCTCTCTATTAGAATTATGATCATTCTGAAAGTTTCTCTCATTATTTTGCAACATCTTTCGTATGGTAATCTTGTCTTGGGTCATCATTTTCTTTTGTTTTTTGAGTTGGGTGGAGCGGGCCGGGGCGGGCCAAAATGGCTCGTATCGGAAAAAAGTATTTTCATGTCATCTCTAGTTGGTTCTTTGTTTAGTTTTATATTATTTTTCCATTGTTACATTTGCTTCACACTAGGATGAGTTGCTCATAAATGAATGGTACATCGAATAATGTGATATATTGTGCCGCTTCATTACAATTACCAATCATTTTGTGAGTAGAAGGAAGAAACAACTTGAACACGGAGGACTTGATATTTTTCTAGCGCTTGTCCAAAAAAAGAACATTTTCAAGTTTCACATATGCATGCCAGTCATTTTCATTCAGGCTACTGCCCTTTTCCCTTAATTCTGTAGTTTAACTTCATGCAGGCTGGTGCATCCAATTCTTTGAATGATGAAGGTCCCTCGTGGGCTCCTCTACGTGATAATTACATGCTGACTAATCCCAAGTTAAAGGACTGGGATAAGAATCCGGTAAGGATAACATACTCCTAAAATTTTGAATTTACCTAAACACCAACAACAACATACCCAGTGTATTCCCACATAGTGGGGTCAAGGGAGGGTAGAGTGTACGCAGACCATACCACTACCTCAGGTGAAGTGGAGAGGCTGTTTCTGATAGACCCCCGGCTCAGTAACGATAACAATATAACAAACACAAAACATAAATGCATATAAACTAATATAGTATGCAAAATAAACTAACATTGCCAGCTAATACAGGAAACAATACAACCATGAGATAATACTATTAACTATCTATTTGAAATCATAGACATCACTCAAACACCACGAACAAGAAATTCCAGACACAAACAAAGTACTCTCCCCTATTGGTGTGCTTCTTCCTCACTCTTATGATAGCACAAAATTCTTCATACTGTACTATCTGAACCTCCAACCATCTGATAGCTTTCATAACTTAAGCTTTTAGATGAAATTGTCACATACTTCAAAAGGTACAAGTCATAAAGGACCAAAACATTAAATTTGTGAATCTGAACTAAATTTTCTAATGACTTATTATGTCTAAAATGCCTAGAATTATTCCATACTGTACTATCTGAATCTCCAACCATCTGACAGCTTTATGGTAAGCATAGTAATGTATAAAATGAAGTTGGTTTATGTTCACTTAATCAATGACAAAAGTTGGTACCTGCAAATACATTTAATGGAACAATTTCAAACTTATTAATTAAGGCTACTCCATTAACATGGAAAGAAATATCTTTCTTGCTCATTACTAACAACAGCTGACCAGACAGCATCGTACGAGAAAATCACCTTCAACTGTAAAACGACTAAGTCAGTGATTAGACAAAAACAAAACCGAAAACCTAAGAGGCAAAATATAACCAGATCCCATATTCTAGTGACACTCCACTTCTAAGATCTCACAGCCAGCTCCTGCTGCAAAATGCTACTTCAAAATGAATCAGAATGTACAACTATCTACTACCATTTTCTTCTATAGGAACACATATCATGTCAGTAGGTAAAATCTGGATTATGCTCACTTGGTACACTTGATTCGCTCTCGTATAATGTAACGTAATAAAAAATAGCAAGAAGTGGCAATAACCTCACAGTTCATCTCTCGTACACAGATATGAATCAGTACCAAACTCCCTATTAAGAGTCGAGGCTTTCCTGGATATAAATTTAGATATTGTGATAATCTTAACATGCCATTCAAGAATTAACGTTATATGATAAACTATCCAAATAGAGCTGTCTTTCCATCTTAACAGACATAGTAGGGCGTGGGCTACAGCTGATGGTTCATTGTTGATCAACCAAAGCACATGAAGGCACTCAACCACAACTGGAATACCAGTGTTTGAGATTGTCAAACATTTTCCAGGTCCACTACTCGTGAATAATCTACTTTCTTTATCCAGACTAACTTATTATCCATGAATTATACTCCTGAAACCCACCCCTCCCCCCAAAAGTAACCCAGATGTCAACCCAAATAATGATAGAAGAATGAGTTCGGAAGACGTACACTGAGGCTGAACAATTAAATTCACTTTCTCTCCCTTTCTCATTGTTTTGATCGCTTTTGGTAAGGCTTGACAAAAATGACATAAAAGAAAGCAGAGCTAGTCAGTCAAATGTAGGAATATATCATCAGTGATACTTGATAGCACAAGTTTGTTGATCCTCAAGAAGCCAAGATACCAAGGTACCATCTTTGACATAAAACTCTGCTCCATGTTCAGGTGTTTCTGCAACGGTGACCCCATCAAGCAGCCTCACCACATACCTTACTAGAACTTCATCCAAGTCACCAGGAGGTCCTATCAGCTACCCCTTCTCCATAATTTTCTTAATAATACCACCATCCTTGCAGACATCCACCACTGTGATCCATGATATGAGTTCGACTTCAAAGTGAACGACCGTATTTGATGAATCCGATTCTGTCGATCCAAAACCAGTTTCCAAAGGCAGAGTAAACAGACCAAAATCGAGATGAATAAACCGTGAAACTTAGCAATGTTTATTCATGAACTCAGAGAGAGAAAGAGAGAAAATATCTGTACGCTCTTTTTTCTTCTGAAGAGCCAAGCTTCTAGAATATACTACTCTCTTTATATACACTACCTCATGTTCTAGTTAATACAAAACTGGTCCTATATAATTAAATTAATCGGGCAACTATTCAGCTTGGGCCTTCGAACAACTGGGCCGCGGGCTCATTTTTATTATGTGGTCCAACATCCCCCCTCAAGGTGGAGTGGGGAAGCACACCCAGCTTGGGAAGAATGGAAAGATGATGAAGCCCAGTAATAGGCTTCGTGAAAATATCAGCGAGCTGAGCCATAGTGGAGACATGATGCAAGGAGATAAGACCAGCAAGAAGTTGCTGACGAGCGAAATGGCAATCGACCTCGATGTGCTTGGTGCGTTCATGGAACACGGGATTGCGGGCTATATGAATAGCAGCCTGATTATCACAGTAAACAGGGACAGACAGATCAACAGGAACACCAAGGTCAGCTAACAACCTAACAGTCCAAGATAACTCAGCAACAACCTTACTAAGGGCTCTATATTCAGCCTCGGCAGACGAAAGAGATATGACAGGCTGCTTCTTAGCCTTCCAACCCACCAAAGAATCACCAAGAAAAATACAAAAACCAGAAACGGAGCGCCTAGTATCGGGGCAAGCAGCCCAATCACTGTCACAAAAAGCTGAAAGAGAAAGAGAAGGAGCAGCACTGAGAAAAACACCAACATCTGAAGACCCTTTAAGATACCCCAAAATATGTAGAGCAGCATGCATATGAGGAACGCGAGGTTACTGAAGAAATTGGCTTAGGTGCTGAACAGCAAAGCACAAGTCAGGCCGAGTATGTGTCAAAAAGTTCAACTTGCCCACCAAACTCCGGTAAGCTTCAGGAGAACTCAAGAGATCACCTGATGTGGCCTGCAACTTCACATTAAGGTCAAGAGTTCAAGTAACAGTAGTGACAGAATCACAACCAAATTCCAAAAGAAGATCATGAATAAATTTCTGCTGATGCAGAAAAAGACCCTGAAAAATAGCTAAGAACCCCCAAATCCTTGATCCGAAACTGAGAATCCAAAAATAATTTGAGATTGGAGATCTCAACCAAATCATCACCCGTGAGAATAATTGATACGGTTGGGGCAGCCTCCACACGTACACGGCCTTTCACACGAAGCCAAGCTCGGGAATTACAAAAACTCCAAGCTTTGTTCATGCAAGTGGCCGTGTGTGAGTTGGTGATTGAACCAACCAAGGACCTAAACGTTTTTATGTGTGAAGAGGGGTCCTAATGTGTAATAAACTACTCTTCAAGGTTGGCACAAGAAGCAAGGGCGGATGGGTCATTTTACCCTTTTTGTTTGTAGTATAAATAGAACATGTTAGAGAGTTAGTCTTTACTTTTTGAATGCTGATTTTGTAACCTAAAGAACACTAAACTTTCTCTCTCTTTTCCACTCTTGAGAGCCGCCACTACTAACTCACAAGTAGAGGGATACTTGTGTTGTCTCTTTGGCTAGAAACAAGGGTTTTGAGGTCGTTGAGTGCCTCTTGGTCCTCGTAAGAACTTGGTGTTTATATTCATTAGACTTAGGGTCCTCTCTTGATGTTAGGGTTCTTAGTTTCTTGAATGTTATATGTCAAGTTATCTATCTTTCCTTATCTTGTGGTTGTTGTTGATTTTGTCATCTTAAAAGTCTAGTGAAGCCGTGTGGGGCTCTTTTCGATTCACTAGCATTGTTGTTCATCTTGTTGTTCATGTGTTGTTGAGCTGAAAAACTGAAAATTAAACTTGTTGTTCTTGTGTTGTTGGACTGAAATCCGAACCTACTTGTAGTTCTTGGTGTTGTTGGTTTGATCTTGTATCATTTGGTATCAAAGCTTGACCGGTTGTGTTCCAACATAACCCATCTTGGGCTAGTACACGGCTTAAACAAACAACACCAAAAAGGAAATTCTGAAAATCAGTCCATTAAAAGTGGAATCCGAGAATGATGTTGCATGTCTAGATCTAAGTGTTAATTTTGCTTGTTTAGTGAGTTCCTAGTGTTGGTTTCTTTCTCACCAACACTAAGGTGTCTAGATCCGAAAGTTGAGCTTGAAAACTTGAACATTGTGTAGTGACTTGAAGTGGCCGAAAGTTGTATGTTGTTGATGACCAAAGAAAAATAAAATCGGTGGATGTTGTGTTTATGTGCTAAAGAAGTTGAAGAAGATTGTTGAGGTGTTCATCTTTTGAACTTGTTCATCTTGTTCATCTTGTTGTGTGCTCAAGTTGTAAGACAAGCTATAAAGTTGTTGTGAAAGACTTGCACCCATCACCTTGTAGTCTTGTCAATCACTTTTTCCTAATTCAAGGAGCCTTGTTTTGTGGGATTAGTCTACCAAACATCACTTTCTTGAGTTTGAAAAGGGTGAAATACTACAAGATTTTATTTTCCCACCAAAAACACTTTGAAAACTATAACAAGTTGTGTGAATATTGACAAAAAAAAAAAAGAAAAGAAAACGTGTGGAACCATTGCATGCTGCCACGTCACTATAAGCTCAACTTAGGATGTTCTTTGGTTGCTAATTGTTGATCCTTGGTTTCCCTTACTTGGTCCTAGAACTAATTAACAAACTAGTACATTCCTACTAGGTTGTCAATTAGATCCTTGAACCGTTTGTTCGTGTCAACGTTTATTTGAGTGCTTTTATTCGTTTGAATGAGTTGCTGATTTTTGGTTCTAGTCCGGCAAGAATTCTTTGAGTCTTCAAACAAGAATCCATTCCGGATAAGAGCTTACTCATACCTTAAAATTTCACGGTTACTAGCCAATTATACAACACTTGTGGAACACGAACTTGTGGTGAACTAAAGCGGATAATATCTTGACAATGGAAGGAACTACGTCTCATAGTGTGGATACTAATGCCCTTGATTCTATGAGGGTCACTCTTGAGGCCGTTACCCGGACACTTGAAAGGTTGAATTCGGAATTTGGGGCCGTGAGAGGGGACTTGGCAGCAATAAAGGGGGAAGTGTCGACTATTAGTGGGAGATTAGAACAAGTGGAGAGTCAAAGGAACTCTCGTCCTTCTACTCCTCTACATGTATCTACCAATGGTCATGATAGGACCTCCTCCGCAACCATCACCCCCGAAACAGTCCACCAAATGCTAAATGCACCCCAAGCTCCACTAAATACCGCAAGCCAAACTACCTATTTTCCTCCAAACCGAGACTCCACTAGACCACTACATTTCCAAGCCCCTCCAATTCCACAAGAGGGATTTGGACGCCAAGTACCTCCACTAAATCCGAACCCTCCATTCCAAGCTCCATTAAACCAAAGACCGGACGCCAAGTACCTCCACTAAATCCGAACCCTCCATTCCAAGCTCCATTAAACCAAAGACCACAAATTCCAAATCCTCCGAATCAAAACGGCCAAGGCCGACCAGCCTACTTTGAAGGATACGGTAGAGAGGAGTATGAAGGAGATGGAGCCTTTGATGATGCTTATATGAGGGAGGAGGAGTTAAGAGGGGGTCGAGGAGAACCTAGGAGATACCGGGGGTATGGAGATAGGGGAAACCGACACCAAGAGAGAGACGTAGGCATCAACACCATCAAGTTGAGCCTACCCATCTTTAAGGGTGAAAGTGATCCCGAGGCCTACTTAACTTGGGAATCGGCTTGTGACAAGGTTTTCCAAGTTAATGACATCTCGGACGAAAAGAAGAGTTGCTACGCTATAGCTCACCTTGAGGGCTATGCTAACACTTGGTGGGAGTATGTTAAACGATTTGGTAATGAATTAGTCGATGGGCAGCCACCACCTTGGTATCGGTTGAGGTATTTGATGAGACAACGATACCTTCCCGAGAGATATCGTCATGAGTTGCTTGCTAGATTATATGGCTTGCGGCAAGGAGGCAAGAGTGTGATGGCCTATTTTGACGAGTTCCAACAACTCATGTTGAAACTTGATCATCGTGGGGAGCAAATCAGTCACGACATCATCCGGTTCAAGTGTGGGTTGAACAAAGAGATCTCCACTCATTTGACCCTTCACCGGTTTGAAACCATTGACGGTATATTCCAAGCGGCCCTTGAGATTGAAAGGGAACTTAAGGAGAGATCATCATTCAAGGCAAGGGTACAAACCCCCTCGGGTTGGACCAAAAACAAGGACCAACCCGCTCCTATGAAGCTGCCCGAGTCCAAAACCGTCCCTAAATTCCCTCCGAAACCGGAGGCTCCCAAATATCCCAACCCAAAGGGGTTCCAATGCTTCAAGTGCCAAGGTTGGGGGCATAAGGCCAATGAATGTCCGAACCGGCGCAATGTGATCCTACGAGAAGGAAAGGTGTACTACCTTGGTGAGGAGGTGGATTCCGAAAGGGGGGAGGATGAGGCCGAGCAACGCCTACAAGATTGACCTTCCACCGGAATATCAAGTGCACAACACTTTCAACGTTGGTGATCTCTCCCTCGTTGATGCGGTTGAAGATGACCAAATGCTGAATTTGAGGTCAAATTCCTCTCAAGATGGAGAGGATGATATGGTTGGGGCAGCCTCCACACGTACACGGCCTTTCACACGAAGCCAAGCTCGGGAATTACAAAAACTCCAAGCTTTGTTCATGCAAGTGGCCGTGTGTGAGTTGGTGATTGAACCAACCAAGGACCTAAACGTTTTTATGTGTGAAGAGGGGTCCTAATGTGTAATAAACTACTCTTCAAGGTTGGCACAAGAAGCAAGGGCGGATGGGTCATTTTACCCTTTTTGTTTGTAGTATAAATAGAACATGTTAGAGAGTTAGTCTTTACTTTTTGAATGCTGATTTTGTAACCTAAAGAACACTAAACTTTCTCTCTCTTTTCCACTCTTGAGAGCCGCCACTACTAACTCACAAGTAGAGGGATACTTGTGTTGTCTCTTTGGCTAGAAACAAGGGTTTTGAGGTCGTTGAGTGCCTCTTGGTCCTCGTAAGAACTTGGTGTTTATATTCATTAGACTTAGGGTCCTCTCTTGATGTTAGGGTTCTTAGTTTCTTGAATGTTATATGTCAAGTTATCTATCTTTCCTTATCTTGTGGTTGTTGTTGATTTTGTCATCTTAAAAGTCTAGTGAAGCCGTGTGGGGCTCTTTTCGATTCACTAGCATTGTTGTTCATCTTGTTGTTCATGTGTTGTTGAGCTGAAAAACTGAAAATTAAACTTGTTGTTCTTGTGTTGTTGGACTGAAATCCGAACCTACTTGTAGTTCTTGGTGTTGTTGGTTTGATCTTGTATCAATAATGTCATCCACATACACAGCCAGAATAACAATAGAAGATTCAAATTTTCTAGTAAACAAAGAATAGTCATTCATGGAATGTGTGTACCCTCTTGAACATAAAGCTGCAGACAACTTGGCGTACCATTGCCTAGACGCTTATCGAAGACCATATAAAGACTTCTGAAGACGACAAACCATAGGGGAAGAAGCTACAGATGCAGGAGCAGAAAAACCAGGTGGTAATTTCATGTAGACTTCCTCCTCCAAATCACCATGGAGGAAGGCATTATTAACATCTAACTGAAATATAGACCATTGCTTCTTGACAGCTACAGAAATCAAGCACTTAATAGTGGAAAACTTGATAACAGGAGAGAAAGTCTCAGTGAAATCTACACCCTCAACCTGGGTATCACCTCTACAAACCAGCCTGGCCTTATATCTTTCTAAAGACCCATCAGCTTTGTACTTGACTTTGAAAACCCATTTACGACCAATAGGTTTCTTGCCAGGAGGAAGAGGAACCACATACCATGTATGGTTAGCCTCAAGTGCCTCAAACCATACATCCAACTGAAATATAGACCATTGCTTCTTGACAGCTACAGAAATCAAGCACTTAATAGTGGAAAACTTGATAACAGGAGAGAAAGTCTCAGTGAAATCTACACCCTCAACCCGGGTATCACCTCTACAAACCAACCTGGCCTTATATCTTTCTAAAGACCCATCAGCTTTGTACTTGACTTTGAAAACCCATTTACAACCAATAGGTTTCTTGCCAGGAGGAAGAGGAACCACATACCATGTATGGTTGGCCTCAAGTGCCTCAAACTCTTTTTTCATAGCATCTTGCCAAGCAGGTATGGAGGTATGGAGGCTGCCTGAGAATAAGAAGTAGGTTCCAAAACAACAGTGCTAGTAGGAGCGTCAGTGCTAGTAGAAATAGAAACAGAACCACACAAGGAAGGAGGTAAAGTGCAGACATATGGGTGAAGATGAGAAGGAACAGAATGGGGCCTGGAAGATCTCCGAGGAGTAGGAAGGGAGGTAGAAGTAGAGGTAGAAGAAGTGGAAGGAACAGAAGGTGGAGAATAAGTAGGAGGAGGAGGATCAGAATCAGAAAAAATAATAGGTGGGGAAGAAGATGTAGAAGAAGGAAGAGAAAGAGGAAGAGCAAAAGGAAATATGGATTCATGAAAAACAACATCTCTAGACACAAGAGTGAGTTTAGTATGCAAATTATATAGGTTATAACCCTTCTTACCCGAGGGATAACCTATGAAAATACACGGATCAGCTTTAGGTTGAAATTTATCCCTATGAACCTTAGGTATAATGTTGAAGCAAAGGCAGCCAAAAGTTCTTAGATGAGAAAAGGAGGGAGCCTGGTTGTGTAAAAGTTCAAAAGGGGATTTGTTGTTAAGTAAAGGGAAAGGAAATCTATTAATCAAGTAGGTGGTTGTGAGAACACAATCACCCCAAAATGAAAGGGGTAATTTGGACTGAAAAAGTAAGGCTCTAGAGGTTTCAAGGAGGTATCTATGCTTTCTTTCCACAATACCATTTTGTTGGGGTGTGTGGGGACAAAAGGTCGGATGAATAATTCCATGATCTAAGAAATACTGGCTATTAGAGGTACTAGAACCTAACTCTAGGGCATTGTCACTTCGAACAGCCTTGACTGAAACACCAAATTGAGTTTTGACCATAAAAAAGAAGGCTTTTAACAGTGGAAAAGCATTACTTTTGAAACCCATAAGGTGAGTCCAAATGGCCCGGGTGTAGTCATCAATAATAGTTAGGAAATACTTACACCCACCATAAGTTGGGGTACTATAAGGACCCCAAGAATTCATATGAATCAATTCAAAAGGGGAAACAGTTTTAATAGAGCTTACAGGAAAAGAGAGTCTAGCTTGTCTAGCCATAGGGCAAATAGAGCAAATGAAAGATTGCTTAGAAGAAAAAATACAAGGAATAGAAGAAATATCCTTCATTCTGGCAAAAGGAATGTGACCTAAACGGTTATGCCATAAAATCTCCATTTTATTAGATGTAGAATGAGATTTACAATGGTCAGATGCAAGATGATTTGTACAAGGTAAAGAAATAACAACGGGTAATGGAGAAATAGTAGTGGCTGGCACAGTAGAAGCACATGCAGGAATCAAAACAGTAGAAATGGGGGCACATGAGTCAGCAGTGTGAGAAATCTGAAATTTGTAGAGTCCAGCATCCAATTTACCAAGTTCCACTGGCCTCTTCAGTGAAGGGGCCTGTACAAAACAAATATTTTTAGTAAAATGGACTGAGCAATCTAACTGAGAAGTCAATTGAGAAATAGATATAAGATTGAAATGGAAAGAGGGCAAATACAGAACATTATGTAGTGTAAAAGAAAGAAAATTAAGAGAACCAGTGCAGGTGACTTTAACTTTGTACCCATTAGGTAGGTTGACTAGGTAGGGCATAGTTAAGGGATGAATATCAAAGAGAAGGTCTTTATTGTAAGTCATGTGGTGTGTGGCACCGGAATCTAAAATCCAAGAGCAACTAGACAAATCTCCTAGCAAGAACATACTGGAACTATGTTCAATATCAGCAGACATAGAAAGAATACCTGCAAAATTTGCAGAAGCCATGAGACAAGACTGATTGTCAGAAATTTGAGTGTTCTAAACGGAGTGAACCAATTGATAATATTGTTCCTTTGTCAAACCAGGAATCACAGACCAAGGTTCAGTGGACTGTTCTGATAAAACACCCTGTACATCAGGTCCAGGGGAATTGACTGGCTGGACTTCTACAGCTGTAGCGGATTTATTATTTTTGGTGAACTAGAAATGAGGAGGATACCCATTGAGCTTATAACACTTGTCAATCAAATGCCCAGGCTTCATACAATATTTGCATAAGAGATTGAGCTTCAAAGGAGTGTGCCTTGGGGCTGGAGAATACGTAGAAGGCGTACCCTTTGGAAGAGGTTGCCTAGTAGAAGAATTAATATAAGCACTGAAAGAAGTTGAATCAGGAGTGAACTGGGTCTGAGAAATCACTTGTCTCTGCCTCTCATCTTGTAAAAGGATACTATAGGCAGTGTCAAGAGATGGGAGAGGATTCATCATGAGGAGATTCCCTCGAATCCCTACATATATCTCATTGAGGCCCATAAGGAATTGGTAAATTTTATTCTCCTCATCTTCCTGAAGAAGAGTAGTCCTAGCTGTGCAGGTACATCTATTGGCACTCCTACTACTTATAAAACCCAGTTCATCCCATAACTTCTTAAGTTTATTGAAGTAGGAAGCAATATCCAGGCAACCCTGACTAGTAGAGGCAATCTCCTTCTTAAGTTCAAAAATCTTAGTTCCGTTCACAGTTCCATACCTTTTATCTAACTGATTCCAAATACTCTCTGCAGTTTCTGAGTAATGAACACTTTCGGCTATCTCAGGGGAAAGGGAACTAGTGATCCAGGAGATTACTAAATGGTTACACCTATTCCATTGCCTAAGACTAGGTGAATCATCAGAAGGTCGTGGAAAACTACCATCAACGAAAGCAATTTTGTTCCTAGCCGAAAGAGAGACGACCATGTTTCGTCTCCATCCTCCAAAACCAATACCCGAAAAAGGATTCGGAACTAGAGAAATCCCAGGTATATCAGAAGACAAAAGTTGCAAGGGACTCGAATGTTCGGGTACAAAGGCAGTAGTAGTAGCAGTATCAGATGATGTAGTGGAAACCATAATCGGAGATTTCGAAAGTAAAACAGACCGCAACAGAGAATGGCAAAAAAATCAAAATCGAGTATCGAAAAGACCAACTTCTCCTTATCACCGGAAGAAGACGACCTTTACTGCAACAAAATCAACAAAACCGGAAAAAAAAACCTAGATCGATGATTTGAGCACTTCCAGGATAACCCGGTGACCACAACTTCGAACAACGAAGGTGTACGAACTGAACTCCAAAAAAAATTGAATCAGACTCCGGCTAACCTAGAACTCCGGCGAACTGAATCTGACTTCGACAAATGCAAAATCGACCACAGAAACCAACAAGGGTAAGATCGCTATGTAGCATACGACGTCAGGAAACGAATTCCCTGCTCTGATACCATGTAAACATACCAAAATCGAAATGAATAAACCATGAAACTTAGCAATGTTTATTCATGAACTCAGAGAGAGAGAGAAAATATCTGTACGCTCTTTTTTTTTCTGAAGAGCCAAGCTTCTAGAATATACTACTCTCTTTATATACACTACCTCATGTTCTAGTTAATACAAAACTAGTCCTATATAATTAAATTTATCGGGCAATTATTCCGCTTGGGCCTTCGAACAACTGGGCCGCGGGCTCATTTTTATTATGTGGTCCAACAGGCAGAGTGAACAGTGCTGTTTCACCTTTCCTCCTCGTGACAATCCCTCAATCTAAGCCAGCAGCAACTTTCTCTAACCAACCAAAGCAGACTAATTAAGCTTAATACGTAGAACCCAAATTATGGGTGCAGATACCCAACATCAGCAAAAGCAACAACTTTTTTCTACAATCTCTTAAGCAAACTAAAGGAAAAACAGAAAAGAGGAATGGACAATTATAGAAATAATCATCTTTCGCAACTTTAGACATTATTACACCCTCCGTTTCAATTTGTTCATCTTACTTTCTTTTATAGTCCGTTTCAAAAAGAATGCCTCTTTCCTTTTTTTGGCAACTCTTTTATTCTAATTTTCCCGCGGCATGTTTAAGACCACAAGATTAAAGCACACTTTGGTACATTCTACATATCTTTTAATTTAAGACCACAAGATTCAAAAGTCTGCTTTACTTTCTTAAACTCGTCAAGTCAAAAACCAGACAAACAAATTGAAACACATGGAGTGTTAATTATCAAGTGCAGGCCGATAAAGGATTAATTAGGGAACTATGAAGGGAAAGTAACAAGAGTATCAAGAACTCACCTTGGCCAAGCTTGAATTTAACAGGTTTCACCTTTGTCCCTGGTGGAAACAGATTTGGTTCCATCAAGTAGGATACCAACATAGTGAACTGCAACTCAATGATTTACCTAGATACCATGATTGCGAATGTGACATGAAATAGCAGAAGCTGCTCTTTATCAATCACTATGTTATTGTATTAAAAGGGGGGTTCCAACATATTAATATATAGTGAAGTGTTCCCTTAGACTCAAAACTTCAAAATCCTTAATAACAATCCTAGTGATTGGATCTCAATGCGGTAAGGATAATCTCCCTCTTTGCAATCAATGTCATCTGATGTTCATGCAGGACACAACTGTTGCAGACGATGTTAGGAGGATGTCAGCTGATTCAAATTCATCTGATGATGAATAAGTTCAGTGAAAGTTTGATGTTCAAACTATATGCTTCAAACATATTGGGATGCCAAACACATATCTTTAATGCAGGGAAGTGGAATGCCTAGGCATATTCAAGCAATGCTGGAGCAACTTTCTGATGTACAGAGATCCTCCTGTTGTTAACTGATGCAGTTTTGTTATTAAAGAGAAGCTTTATGAACTGGCTTCTGCGAGGTCCGAGATATTATTTTTGAGCTCTCTTCATTTTTTATCCGTTCTTCTGCTTATATGGATATATAGACTGTTGTTTGAAATATCCCAGTATTACACTAGGTTGATTTTAGCATAGTGAAATCACGTCGCATAGTCTTGTGTTCTCAAGATAGTTTTACCAAAGACAATTCAGCTTTAGAATTGGTTTAATCTTGTTGCAACCTGAAATCTGAATAATCATCTACCATCTTTTGTTTCTTCCAATAGCAAAATGTTTAAGTTTTATGTAGCATGCTGATTCAAGAACTAAAGTGTCAAAAGGCTAAAGGTGATTAGTTTAGTTTTTTTTCTTTTTTTCGGTAACAAATATAAACATTACCATTAACAATACAATCATATACCTATAGAGCACCTACGGCTAACCAACCTTGAAAGTTAAAGCAAATAAAGGACAGCTCGGTGCACTAAAGCTCTCGCTATGTGTAGGATCCGAGGAAGGGCCCCACCACAAGGGTGGATTGCGAGCAGTCTTACTTTGCATATTTTCAAGAATTGAATCCGTAACTTCATGGTCATATGACAACTACTTTACCCGCCAAGACTTCTCTTTTGAAAGTTAAGCAAGTGGGCCTCAATATTCACTAATTATAAGTAAAAAAACTTGAAGGAACCTGCTGCACCTACTTCCTTTTTTGCTTTGTCTAACATATCTAGCCTAACTTTAAAACTCTGTTTGATCTGTGTAATTACACTATATGTATTCCACTGCTTCTCTTGATTCATGTGACCATAGAGCTCCATGGTGCAGCGATTACCACTTTTTGAAATGCTTCCAATTCCTATTCCTGATTTTATTAAAAACCTGTTGCACATCTCCAGCTGGAATTCGCACTCTGGCCCACTGGTCAATGCATTAATGATCACCTTAGTCCAAGCACAATTACTAAAGAAGTAGGCATAAACTGGTCTCCTGTTAGCAGATTCTTCACCAAGTAACTTCCTGTAAAAATCAACAAAGATGTTAGTTATGACTGCCTGGTAATATTGCCAGTTGCCCTGCTCATCCTTGACTTACGTTATAGCGTGCTGTAGTCTTTTATGTTTGATAACAGCAAAGAAGTATCTAGTACAATCATCTCCAACTTCAACAATGTTACTTTGCTTTGCTGCTGTAAGAACTGCTCTGCCATGTATAAAGTGTATCTATCTGTCATATGCAAGTTTCTCTTTCTTCTGTAGTTCAATATTTGATAGATCATCTTGGAGGTTCTTCTGCACCTTCTCCAATGCTTCTCTATCAGCTTGAGCATCAGTCACTATATTCCTAAAGTGGTGAATTCAGTTTCTTCAAGTCATACTTCAATCTTTTTAATTTCCTTATTATCTTCCACATCTTACATTTCTCCTCCTGATTAAGCCAGCCAGATTGAATAATGTTAGTGAATTGGGGATGTGTAGATATAGTACTGAAATATTCTTCCATTCCTTCTAACTTGATTCTGCAAATACACCCTTGGCTGGCAGTGATCACTAATTCCCTCGGGTAGATACTCACCACCACAAGAAGACGTGCTATTTAACCAAACTGAATTCATAAAAATCCAGTCAATTTTTGGATAATTTCTGTGTCTCCACTACTTCTATCACTGCAGGTGTACTTCTGTCCTCTTGATGGCAATTTAGTTAAATCACAATCATCTACACATTCCTGAATTTTTTCACAGGGTTACCACCATGTCTATCAGCTCTATGTAAAACTGCATTACAATCTCCTATCAACAGCCATGGAATGTGACAAGTTGGACTAAACCTCTTCATCTCATCCCATAATTCCTTCCTCCCTTTCTCTAGTGTTATAGCCATATACTAGTCTACAGATAGCATGAACACTAGTTGGTGGGGAATATAACACACTTTGTAGGTAAGCATTTGAGCTGATTGTTGCACCAACTCCACCTTATAATAGTCAGGCCTCCATATTAGGATAATCCTACCATTTTAATGAGAATCCAGAATAGACACATGTTTCCAACCTCCAAATAATTTCTCCATGATCTGTATCACTCTCATCTTTTTTGTTTTTGTTTCCACTCTCTCCAAATATTCGGGGTGTTTGATTTGTGGGATAAAAATATATATAATCTCAATACAGAATATGAGATTATTTTCTGCTTTTTTTCCTTTTTAAAAAAAAAAATGTAATTTTCTCTCAAAATATTTCACACCATTAGAATAATTTTTAAACCATACATACAACATTCTTTTTAGCAAATTACGAAGATTTGGCTCAAGATGAGTAAGTTCACATCATGTTAAATTTGTTTTTGGCGAATGTGTTTTTATCCGGATTAATTTAGCTCAACAGTGACAACATCGAACCTATGGTACACTCGAGTACAATATTTAATATTTAATATTTTCCTTGTTCTTATAATAGCAACACGAATATGAGGACATATTTGAGATAATAATTTACTCAATCTTTATTTATTTTTCTTTTATTTTTTTTTAGTTCAAAATCAGGCTCTAGAGTAAAAAAGATTTTATAAACAATTTGGTATGAACCAACTATTTTGAGTGGAAATTTTGAAAAGAAAAAGTAGGTATACAATCCCAACTTTGGAAGGAAGAATCCTCAATTGTTTGTAGTAAATTAATTGAAACTTAAGTAAACAAAATTCTTTTGTCTATGATATTTTTAGAAAATGTCCAAATCAAGAAGAAGATGTCGGCCAGTTACATTCTATGATCACGAAACCCACAAAAAGTTTTCATTTGGCAAATGTTTTGGAATTACTTGTACATAAACAACTTTTATTTGTAATATCGTCTTTCTTTTTAGTTTATTATCGTTACTTTCCTTTAGCTCCTACTTTAATTACATTTCTTTGGTTAGAGAGTTTACTCGACACAAACACTTTACTATACAAGGGTATGAATAAAGTTTAGCGTACATACATTTTATCATTCCTAAACTCCACTTATAAAATTATACTGGGTGCTGTGTTATTGTTGTACATAAAGTAATAATCGTCAAACTTAGAGTTTCAAAGCGCCATTAATAAGATTAATTTAGTAAAATATATTTTGAACTAAAGTTTACTTAAAGGGTGTGCTCAGTCAATAAAGGTCAAGTAAAATTAATCATACCCTTCTAAACTACACATGTAAAATTATATTGGATATGTTATTATTGTTGTTGTATAAAATTAAATATGTATGCTATTATAATTTAATGAAGAAATAGACAATTCTTAGAGAAGATTTCCATGTAATTTAATGTTGTTGATATATTCTAAAACTTGTGAATAAAAGCCGCCCTTCCCGTCAACTTAATTCAAAAATACTAAGTACTACTTACTATTGAATATTGACATTATTGCCTCTAATGCTTGATTTAAAATTTTATGTCAAATAATTCACTAATTTCTTCCATTTTTTAATGAGTACATGACGTTCGAGACGTTAACCTAAACCGATAAAATGTTGGTAATAGAGGAAAGAAATATTGAATAAAAATTTGTAAAAGACCATTTGATAAAGAAAATTATGTAACAAATTAATTTGTTTGGTTAGAAAATTTGAATTCTAAGAGAGCTATATAAAATATAAGAGTTTAGAATAATTTACACTATTTGAGAAATTTTTAAGTATTGTATATTCCACGCATACTTCTTTTCAAATATTTAAATATTTGGCGATTACAATTTCAAATAAGTTAATCAAATTGATTCATTATCTCAATTTTAGGGGCTCAAATTTTCATGTTCTAACGCAACGTCAACTTTCAAATATTCCTTTTCAACTTAATTTCAGATTTTATTTATTCCCTCCAAAATTAATCAATTGATGTCCAAACAACCACACGCCTACTAACTTGCTTGAAATGTTTCATTTCTAGCCTTTCTATTAACTAAGTAGTATTTCACTCGAGACATTTTTTTTTTGTTATATTCAATCAAATTGCAATTGGATATATATATATGTTGTTCCTTATAGCCAAAAAAAATAAAAATACAAAATGAGAAATATAAGGTTGAAAATCATGGTGTAAGATGTCATCTTGTAAGTTCAGCCGCCTAGTGTAGACCATTAGTCTTGGCGTCCAATTATCCCGCAATTGCCCCATCTCCCCCTTTTTCTTTTTCATATATATATATTTTTTCTATTATATGGAAGAGGTGGTTTCGATCGTTCAATTACCAAAAAATTTTCCATTCTCACTTAATTACATACCAGGTCCCAATGTATAATAATTCTATTGTTTCATCATAATGATTTAAATATTTAATATATTCTGTTAATTTATGTTAATTAACTATAACTATATATTGGAAGTAAAAAAAATTTATTTATTTAATTGGCTATCATGTTCAAAAACTAATTTGTTACCACGAATCACAATAATTAATAACTTAAAATATTTAAAAGACAAATAGAAATTTTATTGACTCTCGTTATTTTAGCAATGCCACATAAATTGAGATAAAAGGAAAAATACTGCAAATCATAATAATTAACAACTTAAAATATTTAAAAGATATATAAAATTTTTAGTTGATTCTCAAAATTGTATCGAAGCCACATAAATTGGGACACAAAGAGTAAATATATTATTTGATAATTACGTAAAAATTATTATAAATCACAATAATTAACAAGTTAAAATACTTTTTTAAAAATAGATAAAAGTTCTATTCAACTCTCAAAATTTTATCGGTGCACCATAAATCATGACAAAATAAAAAATTATCTTAATTAATTGGAACTAAATATTTAAAGTAAATCAATTTTATTATTTTAATTGACTTTTATATAGAAAATTAATCTTTTTATTTATTTATTTATTTTAGTGAATTTATATTTTAAAATTATTTATTTCTTATATAGAAATACTAATATTTAAACTTAACTTTAAATTTTTAAAGTACAAAATTAATAAATTTAATTTAATAAAATAAATTTCTAATGAATATTTTCTTAAAATTTGTGTTGGGTCAATATGTATCAAGTTAAAAAGAAATAAAGAAAAATATATAGTAAAATTTTATTATTGTGAAAGATAAATATAATGCACTATCCAATAATGTTTAATAATATCATATTTTGCATATGCAAATAGGGCATCCCGTATTTAATTAATATACTATTTCGGTGAATTATCGATGATTACTATTGGATATGATAAAATTATATTAATTTTTATAGTAATAACATAATCAATCGCTCTTAATTAATTATTATGAGTCATCTCGGTATTAAGAAAATAAATAATATTTAATAAAAAATAAAATAGACATAAAATGCGAAATTAACTCTTAATGTTTTAAATTAATTTTTCGTCTTTCGAACGATGATTTTACTATATCACTCCTTATTATAAGTCATTTATGTATTAGAAAAATAAGAATAACAAAATGATATGTCAACATAAAAATTTTAATTGACTATCAAAATTATATTAGTGCCACATAAATTGGGACGGGACAGAAGAAGATATAAAGCAACATATATTATTTGAAAATGGAATAAAAAGTACTGTAAATAACAATAATTAACAAAAAAAAAATAATTAAAAATTGATTGATTTTTGCTGCTTCAATCGTGATTTTAATGTATCACCCGTAATTAATTATTATAAGTCACTTATGTATTGAAAAAATAATAATATTGAATCCATGATTTTACTATCTCTCTCTCTCTCTATATATATATATATACTGTGAATAAAAATTTTCATGATAATTTTTTTTAAAAATAAAAATTACTACATATACTCAAAGGGCAAAAGAGTAAAAACACACAAGAGATAAATGTAAAGAAATCAAGAAGCACCAAATGGATTATTAACATTTGTAACATTCAACACATTTCTAAATGTTTCCAAATTCTTCTTGAATCAACACATACACACAATAAAAATAATAAATAATAATAATTATATTTTACTATATCACCTCTAATTAATTATTATGATCATTTAAGCATTGTGCCACGTAAGTTGAAATAGAAAAAATATTATAAATCGCAATGATCAAAAATTTAAATTATTTTAAAAAATATAATTGGCTATCATCGACACAAAACTCTGGACAAGGAGAGTAGCATATATTATTCAAAAATTATATAAAAAGTATTATAAATTACAATAGTTAACAACTTAAAATATCTAAAAATAATTTAATATGTTATATATTTTAAAAAAAATACATGAAAAATACTAGAAATCACAATAATTAACAACTTAAAAAATTTAAAAGATATAAAATATTTGGTCGACTCTTAAAATTATATTAGTGTCACTAAAATTGGAATAGAAGAAAAGTATTAGAAATCACAATAATTAAAAACTTAAATTATTTTTAAAATATAATTGACTATCAATGCCCAAAAAATTGGGACAAGAAAAGTAACGTATATTAATTTGAAAATTACATAAAAAATATTATAAATTACAATAGTTAACAACTTAAATTATCTAAATATATATTAAAATAACATATGTTGAACTCATGCTAGATTTCGGATGAATCCAAGAAAACATATGCAATCCTTTTATTAAAAAATATTATTTAAATATATCAACATTGAAAAGACAAATAAATATTTTAATGTTGGACCCGTGCTGACACGGACCATGCTCCTCTAGTATATATATATATCAAGTTTCAATTTTGTGTAGATCCTTTTCGTATTAGTATTTTTTTTAAAAAAGTAAGCTACTTACAGGATGTTTATCGAGCGATTTAGTGAACAATTTATGTTCAATGATTTGAATGATCGATGTTTAAATATACTAATCCACTATTCGAAGAAATTCTTGGGAGACTAGAGACTAGGGCTGTTGCAGCTTCTTAACTCTTTAGAGTTTTAATACTTTTGAATTTATAATTTTCTAAACTTATATATAAAGGGTATCAATGTTAATTAAGTTATTCTTGACTAGTTAATAAGTAGTATAGTACTTATTTCTTAAGGAATTTGAATAACCAGTAACCAACATGTTAAGACGTTAATTATAAATTCAATCTATTCAACAACAGTTAATTCGATCATAAGGCACATACTAAACCTATTTGACAACTGAGTTATCGATTATTGTTCGATTTTGAATAATTCTAATTCACCGAAACTAAAAACGAATTTAAATTGGGGAAAAAGTGCACAAATATTATGCAAATGACTAATTTATGCCCTAAGCTTATAAATTATCGCATGTTTGTTCATTTCAAACCATTTGAAGTTGGGTGATAAATTGTATGAAGTTTTATATGCCTGAAGCTTAGTCATTTATACCTAGCGTTTAGCCATTTAATTATGCCTGAACTTCAAACAAAAATGTATGAATTCCAAAAATACTGAAATTTCAAAAAAAATTATAAATACATTTTAACTGAATTTAAGTTTGATAAGGATTAACTTTACATACTGCATATTTGAATTTGTCAAAATTGCGTCCTTTTGTTGTTTTTATTTTATTTTTTATTTTAAATTGCATACAAATTAAATAATTTTAAGAAATTACATACATGTTAAAGTGGTATCTAAATGAGGTACCCTGTGAATTTTTTATATTTAAGACTTTTCACCAGGGGCGGATCTATGTAGAAGGTATAAGGTATGGGGGTGGCACGGCACCCGCACTTCTCGGATGAAATTCTGTATATTTATGTGTATATGTATCAGTTAATGTATAAATATTATGCTTGGCACCCACAATAACAAAGAGACTAGTGGTGTAAGTGGTCGAAATTATTTGATTTAACTCCAACAATGCAGGTTCGAAACCTGATGCACTGCATTTTTAGAATGATTTTTAGCACTTGTTTGTTTTCTCTTTAAAAATAAATATAGTGTGTGGCTATGAAGAATAGAACCCGTGACCTCTTCTTTACAAGAAACTTGACAATACCAACTAGGCAAGCATTCATGTAATACTAACACTTGTTAGATATATATAATTATAGTTTACTCTTTAAATATTGATTTCACTATCATAAAATATCGTACGGAGTATACATTATTGTTCAAAACAAGATGGCACCCGGAGCTTTCGAATCTTGGATCTGCCTCTGCTTTTCACCACTAGTTATGTTATGTAACGTAAGAGGAATATATTTGCAAATGTAAAAAAAGATATTTTTTTGACTGCTAAAACGTGTATGATGATAACCTGAATCGAAGACAATAAATATTATTAATCTCTTTAATTAATTATTAATATCTTAGATTCATTATCCTGTGATAATTAAGAAGATTCATTGGTCATTAACGAATAATTCTTTCTCATGATTAGAACGCTAGACTAATCATGGAGGAAAAATAGAAAATGAATAAGACATAACAATAACAAATATTCACATGATCTGTTTTTTTCTTTTAGAGTAAGAATTTACCCATTTAATAAACAACACATATTCATGGTCACCACCTAATTAATAATTCCAATAATTAATGTTTCATCAATAATGATCAACTATTTTTCTATTGATATGTTAAAGTAATGCAAACCCTAAATATATGCCTCCCTATCTAATCCTCTATGAGAAATCTAAAGGAAAATATATCATTTCACTCATGAACTTATTCACATAATTTACTTTAGACCTTAAACTATATGGGTAATTATATACCCCTCTTAATAACTTTGAATTGAATCAAATTCAATCCTTCGAAGTCCAAGTGAAGTTGTGTGTTGTTGGGCGCGTTAAATAGGTAACTTTGCCTTTTATTTTTTTTAAACTAAAATTTTCCTTTTAAATAAGTAATAGTTATAAAATTTCCAAATCACCCTACTCAAATTTCTCCTTAAAAATCCTAATTTACTCTTCTTCTTCCTCAATCTATTCAAAATTTGCTCCATCTACGAAATTTAAGCAAAAATTGAGATTGATTTCTCTTTCGTATCAAATTTGAGCGCTCCTGAAGAACCCTAATTTATTTTTGTAGCACACAATGAGGTCAGCTAATTTGACTAAACTTTGTATGAAAGAAAATGATAATGCTTTGAAGCAAGAAGTTCGTTGTAATCATGAATTTTTGTTGCATATGAAGGCATTTTGGACTTCGAGGAATTCCGACAGAAGATATTGGACATGTCCTAATTATGAAGTAAAAATCAAAATTTTTGCTTTTACTATTTTGATAGATTTGATTAAAGATTAATTCATTATTTATTTGTCACCATTGAAGGGTCCAAGAGCTTAAGACTTTTGGTGTTGGAGAGATACAAAAGATGTTGATCCAAGGTCTAAATATGTTATTCCTAAACTAATAGAGAAATTAGGCGAGCTTGAGAATTTAGTTGTCTTCTCAATATATTAATAGTCATGCATCGATTAATTAAGTTGAAAAATTTGAGTTGAACAAATTTGTTGAGGAAACTTCTCATGAAGTAGACAAACCCAAAAATCCAAACAAGATGATAATTGTGTTGATATAAAATTGGAGAAGTTAGAAGAAGAGGTTGATAAGATCAAAGAAAGAGAGAAGAAGTGGAGAAGAATTGCCAAAATTGTTGTGTTTTGTTGTTCTGTACTACTAATAGCTATAAAGTATTGGCTTGGGATGATACATATAAAGAAAGGTTCAATGAAGTTACCTTAGCTACAAGTTGTTGTTAGAAGATATCTAGCATGTTTTATATTAAATGATACAGCTTCTTGTAAGCTTCTTTTGTAATGTACTTTGGTTGGTGGTTGTCTCTTGAGCACTAGATTGTTGTATTTTGTACTGAATGGTGCAACTTCTTTTAAGCTTCTTTTGTTATGTACTTTGGCCGATGGTTGTCTCTTGATAGATATGAAGAAAGGTTGTTGAATTGATTGCATTTTAAGCATTCGTTTCTTTTGTAATGGTGCAGTTTCTTTTGTAATGAAGTTACCAAAGTAGTGCAGTCGCAACTGCTTAAATTTATAGTCAACTTGTGCAGACACAACTACATAAATGCTTCAAACAGACAAAGCAAAAATGTGCAGTCACAACTGCTCATATTTCTACAAAAATATGTGACCAAAAGTGTAGTCACATTTGCATCATACAATTACACATCAAATTAGTGTAGTCAGAGCTATATAGTTAAAGTCACTAATCAAAATAGAAATTAACTAAGTGAAAGTCACTACTGTTTCAATACGAAACATCAATACACAAAAATAGAAATTAGGCTTCTTCTACTGAAAGGTTGATGAACTTGTTTGGCTTAAATGATTCACTTCAGTAGCATTTGACCTTGTCCTTATCCTTTTTTGTGCTCTCATGACTTCAAGATTTTGTAGGGTCACAGTTTTCTTTTCTTTTCATTTCACACCTGATGTTGATTTATGATGTCCAAGATGTTCAATCACTATGGAAGAGTTCATAGATATTTCAGGATGAAAAAAATAGAACAACTTTACTTAAGAATTTTAAAAGATTGACTTTAAACTAGAGAAAATTCATCAAACTTAACTTACATTGAGAATCTTATAACCACTCTTTGTCTGAAGCACCCCTATTCCAGCCATCTTAGGTCTTTTAAAAGGTGTCCCTCTACCTCTTCCAACACCAGTGACACCATTAGCTCCTCTTCATTCATTAGCATCAACTCCCCTTCCTCTACCTCTACCAACTACAATAATAGTAGAAGTTGTAGCTCTTCTCTCTCTACCTCTATCAACACTAATAATAGTAAAAACTACAACTCCTCTATCTCTATCATTACCATTAATAATAGAAGGTGCAATTCCTTTTCCTCTATTAATACACCCACAACAACAGCAGCAGATCTTCATCCTCTACCAACACTATCCATAGTAGCAGCAATATCAGCTTTCTTTCCTCTATCAACACTATTTAAAGTAGCAGCAATATCAGCTCCCCTTCCTCTACCAGCAACAACCTACAACATATAATAAAAAATATAAGAAATGAACTAGTAGTAAATGAAAAGTCAAGTGTTACCTTTGTAGATCGTTTTGGTCTTCTTCTTTCACTTTTTGTGCTTGGTGTTGTAGAAGAACCTACACTTGGTCTTGTTGAACCTGTAGCGAAATGACAATCTCTCTTATTATGACCCTTTGCATGACATATGCTACAACTCATTTCAACACCATGTTTAAATAATTTTTCAATCTTGTTTTCACTTTGCTCCCTTTTTCTAGATTTGTCAGGCTTGCCTAGCAGTTTTTTTAATTATTGAAGGTAAAACAGAAGGGTTGGTTGGCTTTGATGACATTTGCATATTAGTAACAGGCTGAATGTAGTAACTATAGGTCTTGAGGTAGATTTCCTTGATATATCACTGTGCAACATAATGAATTGACTCTAATCTCCTATAATTTAGTGCAGCTATGGCATGACAACAAGGTATACCTTTTAACATCCAAGACCCACAAGTACAAGTTCTATCTCTTAAATTCACTATTAAAATATTGCCCCAGCTATCCTTAACCTCAAAATCAAACTCACTATTTCACTCATGGTTACACTTCATTGATTTTGATGTGTTATCTTGCAATACTTTTAGTGTCATTGTGAAAATATCAGTTATTCAAATATCAACAAATTCTCTCAATTGTCCTATTCTTCTGATCACCTTAACCCTTATTGCTTCAAGCATTATGATGATAGTCATGTATCTGGGACCTAATATTCATGAATTAAAACTTTCAGCCATGTTGTTGTCAATACTGCCACAACAACATAGTACTTGAAGTACACTTTGACCACCTTTCAATGTTGTAATACAGTAGGTCTTCACAAATTTTATCCACTAACAACTCCATGTGATCCAATTTTTTTCTCAATTTCTGTTCATATGTAAATTTGACACATTTTCAAAAATAGTTTCTCCTTTCAATACCCTTTCAATATTTGAACCAGTTGGCTAGAATATGTCTTGAACACATTTTTTGTTCTGCATTTGACAGTAATTTTATAATTTCATTGTTAAGACCCTTCAATAAATAATAAATATTAGAGATTATAGTTAGAAATAAAAAAAAAATGAACAACAAATACATTATCTTATGCATATCAGTGATAGTAGTTAATTCTGACCCATCTCCCAGCTCAAGATCATTCTTTACAAGTCTAATAAATCATCTCCAAGTGAATTATTTTTCAACTTCAATCACTGCCCAGACTAGTGGTAGCATCTGATTACTTTCATATCTATAAACAGCCACAAGTAGTTGACCTTTACAAATATCATTTTAAAAACAACCACCAAATTCAATATATCTTCTAGCACCAGCTTTGAATGCTTTCTTCAAAGCATCAAAATATATATAAAATGATTGAAATTATTGTTTTTCATCTTCGAAGGTTTCTTCACCAAACCTCACCACACATGTGCTACCTAAATTGATCTTTAAAAGCTAATATCTATAATTCAAAATCCTTTTAAACTCCTTTATATGATCACCCATGATCTGTTGAAACATAATATTTCTAGTTTTTCTTGTCACTGTCCTCCCAATATACACCTCCAACTCTTTTTTCATCAAGTTTTGAAATTGAAAAACTTTAATGCCAGACTCAGATATAATCCTATTCTTGTATCTCTCTGCCAAGTAGTTTGAATCCACAAGTTTATTTTTATTTATGGCATTACATATGTGTACTGAATTATACTTCTTCACCTGAAAATCTACAGTTCTAGAATCATGGCTTTCAAACAACAATTATGGACAACTATTAATACATTTTAATTTTATCCTTTTTGATTTATTGACATATTTGTCTAATTCTACATGTTCTTAAACAACATACACTGCTGAATATTTTCAAAATAAAGACCAAGCTCCCAAATTATTTTTTACAAGTAGTATCAAAGATAATTCTCTTGTGATTTTTTTTTGCTCTTCTTACTTTTCCTTCTCTTCTTGCAGGTTGTTCTACTTTATCATCTCCATTATTACCATCATCACTATCTATTTCAAAGCTAAAATCTACATCAGAATCAAAATATGGCTCATCTATTTTGTCCTCTAAAGTAGTATTTTGTTGGATAAGAACTCATTATATCCTAAGTCAACTCCTTTTTTACCTAAACTAATCCCTTCAGTTCTAGGCTTCTTTTTCTTCCTTGTTTTTCTTCAACTCTCTTCTTTTGGGCAACTCTCTTTTCTTTTCACAAAATTCTAACCTCCTCATGAACATCACTATCATATTTATCTTCACTTTTATCAAAAAAGTCTTCATAATCAAAGTTGATAGTATCATCAGTTTCACTTTTCCAATGATGTAGTAACAAAGTTAGTTTGACCCAAGTTTTGGTCACCATGAGGAGCAGCACCACCATAACTATGTAAGATCTACTACCAGTAGAAGTAACCCCACCATCATCACTATCCAAGTTTTGCTTACTAGTAGCAGCAACAACACCATCACTAGTGTTTTTCATAATACTAGCAGAGGGTGCACTACCCAAATTCTGCTCAACAGTTGCAGCAACACCACTATCCATATTTTTCTCCACACCGTCTAACTCCTCAACATTAGAACCAACAATACCAACACCACTCAACTTTTCAACATTAGTAGTAGCAACACGATTATTCAAATTTTCACTCACAAAAAGCTCTTAAGGAGTTGCAGCCTCTATAAAGCTCTCTTCAAACTCTACTTTTTCACTAATCCTACAGTTTTGATTGGACTCCTTATCAAAAGAAGTAGAAGATTCTCCACCTACATGAAAAACATATTCAATGACAGAGAGCACATGGGGTTCATCTACTAAATAGGACACATAAAGATGAACTATATCTCCATTTTTAAGTTTAGGTACAACATTCAAAATATCCCTATCACAAGTCACTTTTACTAGATAATTATATTTAGGAGGTCTGATAGAGACAATACACGAGAAAACATTATAACTAATTTCTTTAACAAACCCAACAAACTCAAAGTAGGAAAATTTATCAATATTGACATCAAAACAGTCAGTAATAATACCTCCATGATACTTTATACGAGGCTTTTGTTGTAACTTTTTTCCATGATGAAACCTCAACATAATGTACACAAAATTCATAGTTAATCTGAAAAAAAAAATAACATGATCTTTAGAACAAAATTAATTTTTACGAAATAAAAAAATTCTAAAATTCAAATACAACAACTCAAATAATTTATACGCAACAAAAAATCCTAAAACTAACTTGTTTGAGCTACAATCGAGTTATAGATTATCTGATTTTGGGTGAAAACCTAAAATCGTGATTTTGGATGAAGAATTAAGAGAAATAACATTTACTAAGGAGACTAGGGGTATTTGTTAGGGTTAGGTCGGGTTTTAAGAGTTGGGTTCGGATTTTAAGGACTGGGTCGTGTTTTACGAGAGAAAGTACAACTTTAGAGATCCAACTGCATGCCCAATAAAAAGTTCAACTTCAACAAATAAAATAGATTATCATATAGAGATGACAAAATACATCATTTCACCCCTAAACTTGACCGCATAATTTACTTTAGACCCTAAAATACATGGACAATTATATACACCCCTTAATAACTTTGAAATGAATTAAATTCAACTTCATAGAGCTAAACTGAAGTCAAGGCTGGGTAGTGTTGGACACGCGCGTTTTGATTCGTCCATGTTATTTAATGATATTATATATTTAAATTCGATCCAATCCTTATTAAAATCTGACCCAACCCTTATTAAAACCCGACTCAACCCTTAAAATTTGACCCATTCCTAACAAATACCCGTAATCCTCTTAGTAAACATTATTTCTCTTACTTCTTCAGCCAAAATTGTGATTTTAGGTTCCCTCCCAACTCTATTTCACCCAAAATCAGCTGATATATAGCTCGATTATAGCTCAAACAAGTTAGTTTTAGTATTTTTTTGTCGCGTTTAAATTGTTTGAGTTGTTGTATTTGAATTTTAGAATTTTTTTATTCCGTAAAATTATTTTTGGTTCTAAAGATCATTTTTTTCAGATTAACTATGAATTTTGTGAACATTATGTTGAGGTTTCATCATGGAGAAAAGTTACAGCAAAATCCTCATAAAAAGTACCATGGAGGTATTATTACAGACTATTTTAATGGCGATATTGATAAATTTTTCTACTTTGAGTTTGTTGGGTATGTTAAAGAAATTAGTTATAATATTTTCTTGTGTATAGTTTATATAAGACCTCCTAAACGTAATTATCTAATAAAAATAACTTGTGATAGAGATATTTGGGTATTGTACCTAAACTTAAAAATGAAAATGTAGTTCAGCTTTATGTGTCATATTTAGTAGATGAACCCCATATGGTCCCTACCATCGAATATGTTTTTCATATGGGTGGGAAATCTTTTACTTCTTTTGACAAAGAGTCCAATCAAGACTGTGAAATTAGTGAAAAATTAGGATTTGAAAAGGGTTGTGTAGAGGCTGCAACACCTCAAGAGCCTTTTATGAGTGAAAATTTGAATAGTGGTGCTGCTACTACTAGTGCTGGGGATTTAAGTGGTGTTAGTGCTGCTAGTTCTAATGATGAGGAGTTATGTGGTGTGGAGGAAAATGTGGGTAGCGGTGTTGCTGCAAATATTAAGCAGAACTTAGGTAATGCACCCTCTGCTAGTATTGTGAAAAACAGTGGTGGCGGTGGTGTTGCTGCTACTGTGAGCAAAACTTGGATAATGATGTTGGTGGGGTTGCTGCTACTAGTGAGTAGATCTTGGATAGTAATGGTGTTGCTGCTCCTCATGGTGAGCAAAACTTGGGTGAAACTAGCTTTGTTACGGCATTAAATGTCCCAATAATTTCATTCGATTGAGAAAGTGAAACTGATGATACTGTAAATTCTGATTATGAAGACTTTTTTGATGAAGGAGAAGATGAATATAGTAGTAATGTTCATGAGGAAATTAGAATTTTGAGAAAAGAAAAAGAGCTGCCAAAAAGAAGAGAGTTGAAGAAAAAAAAAAGAAAAAAGAGCCTAGAACTAAAGGGGTTAGTTTAGGTTAAAAAGGAGTTGACTTAAGATACGATGAGTTCTTATCCAACAAAAAAACTACTTTAGAGGACAAAGTGCTAAAGTAGTTGGAGATGAGCCATATTTTGATTCTGATGTAGATGTTAGCTTTGAAATATATAGTGCTGATAGTAATGATGGGGATGATGAAGTAGAACAACTTGCAAAAAGAGAAGGAAAAGCAAGAAGAGCAAAAAGAAATCATAAGAGAATTGTCTTTGATCCTACAACATAGTTTGAAAGCTTGGTCTTTGTATTGAAAATGTTCAGCAATTTAGAAAAGCTATTACTCTCTCCGTTTAAAAAAGAATGATCTACTTTTCTTTTTTGTTCGTGTAAAAAAGAATGACCCTTTCCTTTTTAGCAATAGTTTAATTTCAACTTTTCACATGACATATTTAGGACCACAAGATTAAAGGAAATTTTGATACATTTGACAACTTTAATTTAAGGCCACAAGATTCAAAAGTCTTTTTTATTTTCTTAAACTTTGTGCCAAGTCAAAGTAGATCATTCTTTTTTAAACGAAGGAGTACTATGTATGTTGTACAAAAACATGTAGAATTAGACAAGTATGTCAATGATCCAGAAAGGGTGAGAGTAAAATGTCTTAATGGTTGTCCATGATTGTTTTTTGGAAGATATGATTCTAGAACTGAAGATTTTTAGGTGAAAAAGTATAATCCAGTGCACATATATAATGCCACAACCAAAAACAAACTTATGAATTCAAAGTTCTTGGAAGAGAGTTCCAAAGACAAGATCATATTTGAGCCTCGCATTAGAGCTTTTTAGTTTTGAAACTTGGTGAAAAAAGAGTTGGAGGTGTATATTGGTAGGACGGTGGCAAGAAAAACTAAAAATATTGTGTTGCAACAGATCATGGGTGACCATTTAGAGGAGTTTAAAGGATTTTGAATTATAAAGATGAGTTTTTAAAGACCAATTCAGGTAGCACATGTATGGTGACGCTTAGTGAAGAAATCTTTGAAGATGAAAATAAACAGTTTCAATCATTTTATATATCTCTTGATGCTTTGAAGAAAGTATTCAAAGCTGGTGCTAGGAGACGTATTGGATTTGATGATTGCTTTTTGAAAGGTGTTTGTAAAGGTTAACTACTTGTGGCTGTTTGTAAAGATGAAAATAATCAGATGCTACCACTAGCCTGGGCAGTGGTTAAAGTTGAAAACAAATTCACTTGGAGATGGTTTGTTAGACTTGTGAAGAATGATCATGAGCTGAAAGATGGATCAGAATTATCTACCATCACTGATATGTAGAAGGTAATGTATTTGTTATTCATTTTCTTTATTTATTATAACTATATTTTCTATTTTAACTATAATCTCTAGTATTTATTATTTGTTGAAAGGTCTTGACAATGCAATTACAGAATTATCAAATGTAGAACAAAAAGTATGTGCAAAACATATTCTACCCAACTGGTTCAAATATTGAAAGGATATTGAAAGGAGAAATCATTTTTGGAGAATTGTCAAATTTACATATGATCAGAAACTGAGAAAAAATTTGAATCATATGGAGTTTTTAAGGGATAAGATTTGTGAAGACCTACTGTATTATAATATTGAAAGAAGGTCCAAAGTGTACTTCAAGTACCATAGTTGTTGTGAAAGTGTTGACAACAACATGATTGAAAGTTTTAATTCATGGATATTAAGGTCCAGACACAGGACTATCATTACAATGCTGGAAGAAATAAGGTTCAAAGTAATGAGAAGAATAGGACGATTGAGAGAGTTTATTGATACTTGGATGATTGATATCTCCCCATGATACTAAAAGTATTATAAGATAATATATCAAAATCAATGAAGTGTAACCTTGAGTGGAATGGTAAGTTTGATTTTGAGGTTAAAGCTAGCTGGGACAATACTTTCATAGTGAATTGGGGAGATAGAACTTGTACTTGTAGGTCTCGGATATTAAAAGGTATACTTTGTTGTCATGCCATAGATGCACTATATTATAGGAGATTAAAGCCAATTCATAATATTGCACAGTGGTATACTAAGGAAACCTACCTCAATACCTATAGTTACTATATTCAGTCTGTTACTATTATGCAAATGTGGTCAAATTCAACCAACCCTTATGTTTTACCCCCAACAATAAAAAAATTACCAGGCAGACCTAACAAATCTAGAAAAAAGGAGCAAAGTAAAAACAAGACTGAAAAGCTGTCTAAACATGGTATTAAAATAAACTGCAACATATATCATATCAAGGGTCATAATATGAGAGATTGTCATTTGGCTACAGTTCAACAAGATCAAGTATAGGTTTTTCTGCAACACTAAACACAAAAAGAGGAAGACCAAAAAGGTCTACAAAGGTAACACTTGACTTATTATTTACTACTAGTTTATTTCTCTTTTATTTTCTTATATTTTTTGTTATATATTGTAGGTGGTAGCGGCAACTGGTAGAGGAAGGGGAGCTGATATTGTTGTTACTATGGATGGTGTTGGTAGAGGAAGAGGATCTGTTGTTACTGCTACTGTGGCTAGTATTGGTAGAGGGAGAGGAGTTGCACCTTCTACTATTAATGATAATGGCAGAGTAGAGAAGCTACAATTTTTACTGTCATTGGTGTTGATAGAGGTATAGGAAGAGAAGCTGCAACTTCTACTGTTATTGGTATTGATAGAGGTAGAAGAAGAGGAGTTGTTGCTAATAAAGAAAGAGAAGTTTATGGTGTCACTGGTGTTGAAAGAGATAGAGAGACACCTTTTAAAAGACCTAGGATAATTGGAATGAGGGTACTTCAGACAGAGAGTGGTTATAAAATTCTCAATGCAAGTTAAATTTGATGAAATTTCTCTAGTTTAAAGTCAACCTTTTAAAAAACTTAAGTAAATTTGTTCTATCTTATTTTTTCAGCCTGGAATGCCTATGAATTCCTCCATAGTGACTGGACATCTTAGATATTACGAACCAACATCTGGTGTGTAATGAAAGGAAAAAAAAATTGTGACCCAACAAGATCTTGAAGTCATGAGAGCACTAAAAAGGATGAGGACAAGACAAATGCTGCTGTGAATCATCTAAGCCAAGAAAATTCATCAATATTTCAGTAGAGGAAGCCTGATTTCTGTTTTTGTGTATTGAAACAGTAGTGACTTTCACTTAGCTAAATTCTATTTTGATTAGTGACTTCAACTATGCAGTTGTGACTGTACTAATTTTACGTGTAATTGTATGATGTAAATGTAATCGCACTTTTGACCGCATATTTTGTAAAATATGAGCAGTTGTGACTGCACATTTTTTATATGTCTGTTTGAAGCATTTATGCAGTTGTTTCTGCACAAGTTGACTATAAATTTAAGCAGTTGTGGCTGTCCTATTTTGGTAACTTCATTATAAAAGAAGCTGCACCATTACAAAATAAATAAATACTTAAAATGCAATCAATTCAACAACCTTTCTTTATATATATCAAGAGAAAACCATTGATCAAAGTACATTGCAAAAGAATCTTAAAAGAAGTTGCATCATTCAATGCAAAATACAACAACCTAGTGCTCAAGAGACAACCACCAGCCAAAGTACATTACAAAAGAAGCTTAAACAAATTGTACCATTCAATACAAAATATGCTAGATATCTTTTAACAACAACCTACTGCTAAGATAATCTCATTGAACCTTTCTTTATATGTATTATCCCAAGCCAATAGCTTATAGCTATTAGAAGTACAGAACAACAAAGCACAATAAATTTGATAATTCTTCCCTACTTCTTTTCTCTTTCTTTGATCTTCTCAATCTCTTCTTTCAACTTCTCTAATTTCATATCAACACAATTATCATCTTGTTTGAATTATTTGGGCTTGTCTACTTCATGAGAAGCTTCCTCCGCAAATTTGTTCAACTCAAATTTTTCAACTTCATTAACTGATGCATGATGTCAATATATTAAGAAGACTCAACTAAATTCTCAAGCTCACCTAATTTCTTTATTAGCTTAGGAATCACATATTTGAACGTTGAATTAATATCTTCTCTATCCCTCCAACATCAAAAGTCGCAAGATCTTTAAAGAATGAATTAGTCTTTAATCAAATCTATCGGAATAATAAAAGAAAAAAATTTAATATTAACCCTATAATAAGGATACGTCCAGTATCTTCTGTCGGGATTCCTCGAAATCCAAGATGTCTTCATATGCTACAAAAATCCATGATTACAACAAACTTTTTGCTTCAAAGCATTATCATTTTTCTTCCATACAAAGTTTAGTCAAATTAACTGACCTCATTGTGTGTTACAAGAATAAATTAGGGTTCTTCAGGAGCGCTTAAATTTGAAACAAAAGAGAAATCAATCTCATTTTTTGCTTAAATTTCGTAGATGGAGCAGATTTTGGATAGATTGAGAAAGAAGAGGAGTAAATTACAATTTTTGGGGAGAAATTTGGGTAGGGTGATTTGGGGATTTTATAAGCGTTACTTATTTAAAAGGAAAATTTTAATTTAAAAAAAATAATTAAAGGCAAAGTTACCTGTTTAACGCGCCCAGCAACACACGACTTTACTTGGACTTCGGAGGGTTGAATTTAATTCAGTTCAAAATTATTAAGGGGATAGATAATTTTATGTAATTTAGGATGTAAAATAATTTATACGGACAATTTCAGGAGTTAAATAATGTATTTTCTCTTTATATTAGCTGTTGTTATAGCTTAAAATTATTTAAGGAGCAAGACTTTTGAGTAGGTGTAGTCTAGATTAGGTGTGAAGGACCAATCTAGAAAGAATAAAAAAAAAAATATTGTACTCCGTATTATGGATTGCTAATTAGTCAAAGTCAATAAACATCGTTGTCTTAATCGTAGAATGTAGAATTTTCGTATATTCACACACTCTCATGCTAAACACGCACTCGTTGTTCTTCCTTTTTCCACCAAGTTTGAAACTTCTAGCACCAAAATAACAAGTTTGAAATTCAAACTAGGAACTTCTACGCCACGAGTATACTACTCTTTTTGTTTTAATTTATTTGTCTTAAAATTTTAAAAAAAATAATAAAGATTTTAAAATTTGTAAACTTAAGTTAAGTTATGTATAATATATTAAAAATTAAGTTATTTAAATTTTGTGATCTTAACTATGTAATGTAAAATATTGGTGTAAAGAGTTAGTCTTCTAATATAGAAAATTACAAACAAATCGAAACGGACTAAGTAATAATTTCTACACTATTTGGCAGTTTGCTGAGTAGTCCAAAAGCTGCACAAAGTCTTTCTTATTATTAGAAAAATAATTCAGATTTTGATAACCTCATTGACTGCTAATATAATTGACCAAGTCCTACTTGCTGAGGCAATGCCATTTCTTTTTAATTAAAATTTCTTTCAATTTCACAATTTTTAGAAAAACTGATAAGGATAGAAAAGAGTTACGTACATATAGTGAAATGACTCCATAAGTGCTACTCATGAATTTTTTTGCAATATTATAACTCCATAAGAATCAAAAATGAAAATATATAAATTAACTATATATTAGCAGAAATAGAGATTTTAATTGGGCACAATAGAAAGATGCTAGTCATTTAAAGTGCGTCTGTTAATTCTAATTAAGTTTAGTGATCGTACTAATATGTAGAGTTATGAAACTCTTTTGGCGATTTACTAACAGAAAAATCACATTTATCAATTATTCGTGATAGGCGAAATCTGTAGTAGAGCCTAATTATCTAAAGATTAATAATTAAATTTTACATAGCTCAGGATTAGTTATCTTCTATATATATATATATATATATATATAAAAGCAAAACATAAGCAGAACAAGATGTCACGTGTCAAGCTATTAAAATAGCCACGTGAAATTTTTAAGACAATATTAAAAAATATTTTAAGACAAAGTTAAAAATATTGTAATAAAAATTTTGAATTGAAAAAATTAAGTATTTGAATTTGAATAAATTATCCTTTTACAAAAAAAAAAATTCATTATCTTAAAAATAGAAACTAAATTAAAGAGTTCTAATAGATTTATACTATTTCAAACTTATCTCTTATAAAATTTAAATGTTATAAAATATATTTAAATATTATATAAAATATAATATTATGAAAATAAATAATAATACTAATAATAAAATAATGATAGTTATAATAGTATTAGTAGTAATACACAGTAGTAGCAAATGCGTAGTATTGATCTTATTTTTTAGAAAAACTTAATAGTAATAATAATAAAAGAAAAAGGATAAAATTTTAAAAAGAAATCTCCTACGTATGTTGGATTTAATAATAATAATAATAATAATAATAATAATAATAATAATAATAATAATAATAAAAGTAATAGTAGCAGTAGAAGATTACTTAATTTGCCTAAAAATATATAATATCTCATTGACTTACATATTTAACTAAATTTAAATATATAGATTAGTAGATAAATATACATTATATTTGAAAAAGATATAGATGAGAAAGAATAACAAACTAAATCTTCTTCTACCAAATTGAATTTGAATTTAAATAAAATTTGATTGGAATACAATTCTAACTTCTTAGACTCTCATATATACTCCTTCATCATTAGCTTTATTGATGAAATTTACAGTTTTCTTCATATACTTCGTTTTTTAATCTTTTTCAATTTAATATTTCTTTTATTTACAAGAAAGATATGACATTTTTATATTCATGTTTCTTTGTTAAGGTTGATGAAGAAGAACAACGACGCACATCCATTCTCTTCACTTCTCAATATAAAATGGAACAACCTCCAAATAGATAAAGGAAAAACAAGGCATGTAATGATCGAAACAACAACTTCGATAAGTAAAAGATTTATAGGTAAATCAATTTTCAAAGTAATGTCATTTCTATTATTTAACTTAGAAGAAGTTTTTATGAGAGATCCTTATATTTTAGTGATGATTTTGTTGTTATTTTTGATTCCCAGAAGAGATAAAAGATAAAGAGAAGAGAAGTAATAGCTACGGAAGTAGGAGCCTTACTTATATTAGTTGACAAGGTATATTTTTAATATAATGTCTTAATATATAATTGATCATGATATACACAAATTACACGGTAAATATTTTTATATAGAATGAAGTTATTTTATTTTTTCCTTTAGAATTCATATTCAAAAAAAATTCATGTATTATTCAATTCTTTTTAATTCTTAGGACAAGTTAATAAATTGTTTGAATTTGAATAAAAAATAAAATTTTAAAATATGAGATAAAATTGTAGTGATAGAAACAAAAGTTTTTAATTTGAATTTTAAATCATTACTATTTCTACTAGATCTGATTATACTGGAGTCTTCATCTTATCTATACTTATTTTAAATCAGTATCTCTGTTTATATTTTATTGCAATATGAACTTATAATTAAAATAAAAATATAATATATAAATTCAAAAAATGAAAAAATTATAGATAATGAAATAAAAGTTTAGAAGCAAATTAAAATTCAGAAAGAAAGAAGGAAATGGAGGATATATATTGTATTTTCACATACATTAATGAATACAGAGTCTCACATTATATCTATTATATATTTTATATGTTTTTCTAATATAATATAATTAATATTTTTCATTTAGTTTTCTCATAATCCAAATAATTTCATATATTTTATTACTATAAATTATTATAGTTTGAATAAGGCTAAATCCAAATAAGGAAGTCATTGACTAATTTTTGCTATAGTTATTGTTATCACTAAGAGGGCACAAGCAATTTAAGAGTATCTTTTTACTCTAATTCACTAATGTTTTGACGTAAATTAGATAACATTTGCTTAATAAAAATATTCAACTCAAATTCATTCGTGATTTAACAACTTAAGCTACTATCTTACCTACTTTATACTATATATCTTGATATTTGAGCTTAAAAGTAACTGATATGCAAGAAACGCGAAATAACACTTTCATCACTTCTCTTAAAAATTGCAAGTGACATATTATTTATAATTAATTAATGTTGGGTGGGGTGAGGGTAGGGGGTGGGCTAGGTGGATGGAGGTTAGGTGGGGCTGGTGAATGTAGGTGGAATTTGGGAGTTTCCAAAAATTAATGTTTCTTGGTGTTAGGGTAGGGGTGGGGTGGAGGGTAATAAAAAATAAATAAAATGGTTTTTCGAAATCTTTTTTTTTTTTAAAATGGAAAATGGGGTGGGTGGGTGGGTTAGGAGGTAAGGGGTGGATAGTGGGGTATAGGAAAAAAAAGTTTAAAAAGATGAAATAAAATTTAAATTTATTTTGTTTGGGGGAGGGGCGAGGGGTGGGGGTTGGGATGGGTGGGGTATAAAGAAAATTTTAATAAAAGTTTAAAAAGTAAAAAAAATAAAATTGGGAGAGGGGATAAAAATGAAGGTGGATGATTTTGAAAGTAGCATAAAGTCTTTAATTGAATTAATTTAGAGGATATAATAATATGTAATAATAAAATATTTAAAGATATTAATGATGAAATCATATGATGAAAAAATTAAGAATTGTAGGACAAAGTCTGAAAATATTAAGAAAATATAAATTGTATATGTTTAGTTTTGAATTGAATTGACAGTTGCGAAATTCAGAATTTGAAATTAGAAGTTATGTAATTGAAACAATTAAATATTTATGGTTGAAATGAAAATCTCTCTCTCTATATATATATAAACAAAGTTAATAACAATTATTTAATATATAATATTTTATTATTTTTAAAAGCAATGAATGAAATATGATTAAAGCAAATATTAATGTTGTTCTTTTGATACAAAACATCTAAAATAATTGTAATTGTGATTAGTTATTAAGTATCAATTATAATTTCACTATTAACAATTATTTTTAATTATAATTAATATTTCATTGACTTTTAAAATATGTTAATGTAATACAATAAAAATTAATTATTTTTAAGTGAATGAGCTAATATTTTTAAAAATATGTCTCGCGCATCGCGCGAGTAACTATACTAGTATTATTAAGATTGAAATTACAGAGTCCACTCCTACTTTAAATAGAGAAAACATGATTATAAAATGAAAGCTATTGCCTCAACGTTGAGAGGTAACAACAAAAAGAAATACTAAAAATTTGTATTTTTACAGACAATATCATTTTATAATCTTCTTCAATTTCGATGTGTAAATTTTGTTGAACTATTTAACAGAAAAAAAATGTGAATGTCTACTTAAACTGTTTTTTCTTCAAATCATTTCTTATATTACAGCCTAGAGGGCTATCAAATGTAAAAAAAAAAAAAAAAAAAAAAAAAAAATCTAGGGATTTAAGAACTAGAACAATTACTTGTTTATTTGTCTTTTTTATATTATTAGTTTGACTATTTATGGAGACATAAACTCACAAATTGAAATTTAAAAGCATTACTGTCTGTATGGTGACGTCCATATATTGAAAACTTGTGTATCAATTGAATTACATTCTAGTCGTCGTATTTGTCACGCACAAGCATTAATTTAATTTGTCCATTTTCAAACATGATTAGAAGTCAATTCGAACATGACAACGAGAAACATGTATCGTGTTTTTGACTCAAATATGGTACATTTTTTTTTGTTCATTTTTACTTGTTCATTAAATATTAAAAGTAGATATTTCTATCATTCCAAAGTAGCTCGTAGAGTCAATTTGACTGTTTGTCAAAGTAAAATTAGATTAGGTTAATTTAAAATTTTAATATTAAAATTTAGATATTTAAAAACTATACGAAAAATACTAATAAGTTGCAATTTTTTGCATATCAACAGGACGAAAAATACGTCTTAAAACACTGATCAACGTTCATATACTTTTTCTCTCTAAAAGAAAACTATGATCAGTTAAAAGGGGTATGAATTTAACTAAAACTTACAACTATATTAATGAGTCTCACTAAGAGAAAAATAAACTACAATTTCCATTACAGTAGAAGAGAAAGAAGGAAGAGAAATTTCAAGTAATCATTTTTTTTCTTAATTGTGTGCAATGAAGAGGGCATGTCATATATATACTTCTCTTAGCTATGTATGCAGCTGTATCTACAGCTTGTTCCACTAACAACTTACTGCGATGTAACTAAAGAATTGAAAGTTCAACACATTCTAACTAACTATATGGCTCATTGATCAGATATTTCTAATATTTCCCCTCAAGCCGGAGGATGAAATACATCAAGAACTCCCAACTTGGATAATAAGATATGATGTTGAGATATTCCAAACCCTTTGGTAAGCAAATCAGCAAGTTGAAACTTTATTGAGATGTGCACATCCTGTATCAATTCTTATTTGAGTTTTCCTCGAATGAAATGACAGTCAATCTCAATATATTTTGTGCGTTCATGAAACATAGGACTGGCTGCAATCTGCATAGCAACCTTGCTATCACAAAACAGTTGCGCAGGTATTTTGACTTGAACATTCAGATCTTTCAACAATCCCACCATCCAAATAACCTCAGCTACATCATGCTGCGATATTCAGCTTCTGCAGAACTTCGACTAATAGTATGTTGCTTTTTGAATTTCCAAAATACTAAAGATGATGCTAACTGCAAAACCACGTCTGTAACTAACCTCCTAGTATCAGGGCATGCAGCCCAATCAGAATCACAACAAACTGTCATCTCTGTTATAGGACTTGATTTCACCAAACACTTAATCCAAGTAATCCTTTGACGTATCTTACCAATCTCAACGTTGCAATCCAATGAAAAAGTTTAGATTGTTGCATAAATTGACTAATTAATTGCACAGAAAAGCATATGTTAGGTCTGGTGATGGTCAAATAAATTAGTTTCCCTACTAATCTTTCATATGAGCTAACATCATTAAATGATGGATCATCTATTTTTCCTATAAGTTTGTCATATTCAAGTATGCTTGACATTGTCTTCTAAAGGGATAAAAACATGTTTAGCACCACTCATTCCTGTTTCGGAAATGAGCTCCATTGTATACTTTCTTTGGGTGAGAAGTATGCCACGTTGAGACCTCATTATTTTAATTTCTAAGAAGTATTTTAACTCACCAAAATCCTTATTGCTTTGCAGTAGAAATAAGACTTGTACTACTTTCTGTAAGTAGTATATCATCCATATAGATAAGAAGCACTACAATATCATCACCATGTTTCTTAGTGAATAAAAAATGATCATGAGAACTTTGTGTATAACCATCTCTCAATAAAATAGTGGTTAACTTAATATTCCATAGCCTGGAGGCCTGCTTAAGTCTGTACAAGGATTTCAGAAACTTGCATACTCTGGTTTTCCCCTGCTTGTGCAAGACTTGAGGCAGTTCCATGTATACTTTCTCATAAAGATCTCCTTAAAGAAAAGCATTACTAACATTCATTTGATAAAGAAACCAATTCTTTGAAGCTGTTACACCAATGACAGTCCTAACAGTGCCCATTTTGGCCACTGGAGAGAAGCTTTCATGATAATCTAAACCTTCTCTCTAAGTATAGCCTTTGGCTATTATATTTCACCATTAGTCTTAAGCTTCACTTTATACACCCATTTAGAACCTATAGTCTACTTGCCAGGTGGCAAATACATCAATTCCCAAGTCTGATTTTTCTTCAGAGTAGTGATTTCTTGTTGCATTACTTTAATCCACTCTGCATGTTAAGGTGCCTTTTGAAAGGATCTAGGCTTTTGAAAAGCTGGAAAAAAAAAAGCTTAAATAAGATTGATAGGTATTGGAAAAGTGAGAATATATCACATAATCACTGATAGGATAAGTGTAGGAAGCAGCTAGTTTGATGGAAATGACATAGTTACTAAGCCAACCTGATGGTTTAACATTCCTAATAGGCCTTCTTGATTGTACATGAGTAGGATGAGCAACCACAACTACCTTTTACATATCATGTGGAGGTATTGCTAACTCTTCTTGTATGTTATTTTCCTCCTACATAATTTTTGGTACATCTTCGATTGGAGGTGCATTTGTTTGTTGAATATCATAATAAACATCTGTAACTTTAGCTAGAAGATTATCTTGATCAAGAATTGGTAACTACAAGGTAGGAACATTATTTTGCTATATAAAAACTTAATGAATAAGTGGAAAACGAAATATGTCATCAACATTAATATCTGCTACATTGCCTGCATTATGAAAGGGAATATTGTTTCTCTGAAAGTTACATCTCTACTAACAAATATAACTCCAGTAGTGAGTTCAATAACTTGTACCCCTTTTGTGTCTCGGAATAACCTACGAGAATGGACTTCTTTGCTCTTTCCTAAAATTTGTCACCTCTAGGCAAAACATTAGCATAACAAAGGCAATCAAATACTCTAAGTGATCTATCTTGAGAACTTTATGAAATAGTAGTTCATATGGGGATTTACCCTTTAATACAATGGATGGTAACTTATTAATAAGGTACACTGCAGTTCTTACACAATCTCCCCAAAATTCAGTTGGAATGTCACTTAGGAACTTTAAGGTTCTTGCCACTTCAAAAATATGCTTATGTTTCCTCTCAATAGTCCCATTCTATTGGGGTATATAAGCACAACTTGTTTGATGAATTATACCATGAGCAATAAATATATCTCTACATTGAGAATTAACAAATTTTGTTCCATTATCACACCTCAAAGTCTTAACACATACACCAAATTGAGTCTTTATTAATAAGAAAAAACCTTTCAATACAGTAAACATTACACACTTCGATTGAATCAGAAAATTCTATTTATACCTGCTATATTCATCTACTAGTGTCACAAAAGAGCATTTATTATCATATGTAGGCTTATTATATGGTCCCAGACATCTAAATGTACAGCTCAAAAGGAGCAACAGACTTACTAGTACTAGTATGAAAAGACAACCTGTGATATTTTGCTAAAGGACATATATCACAACTATCATGTATCTCAATGTTTACTTTCATAGGCAAAGACTCCATGTGTTGCATAGCTCCTCCAGAGGTATGGTCACAGTGTGCCCTCTTCATGAAGTGAAATATTCAAAGATATTCGTGAAGCAATCTCTTAAGACATACAACCATTCCTGCTCTTTACCAATCCCCAATACCTTGCCATTAAAGAGAGCCTGAAAGATACCAAAATCAGAAAAAAAGGTGACAACACAATATAATTCTCTTGTTAATTTTGACACTGAGAGCAAGTTGAACTTGAAGGTTGAAATACGTAACACATTTTCCAACTCATGTTCTCCTAGAATAATAGTTTTCCCTTCATGAGTAATACCAGTTGTCTCTTCTGTTGAAACCTGAACTTTAGCATTTGAACTATTTTGCAGTCTTTTAATAGAGCTTAATAGGTCTTTAGAAGGACTAATATGATATGTAGAGCTTGAGTTTATTATCCATTAATATGAAAAAACAATGGACAACAACAATTGTTATCTTTGTCCATTATTCACATCAGTTGCTCATATTGTTGATCTATAAAGAAATGTGGCAGAGGAGATGAAGTTGAAGAACTTCCTCCATCAGCAGTGATGGAATAATCTTGAGGTCTGTATCTTTTTCCTCGATCCATGTGCTTATAACCTGCAGACATGTTGACACTTGTAAGTCTAGGAGCATTAAAATGAGGACTGAAGTTACTTTAGGGCTTGTAACCTGCAGGATTTCCTTGTGACTATGGGAAATTTCTTTGTTTGGAACTTGAATCTTGATCACCTGAAATCCTGGACTTTTGCTTTGAAAATCTGAAGAATAGCCTACTAGTCGATAGAAATTTTCCATGACATGATTTCTAAAATCATAATACTCAAAAAACAGATTCATCCTTTTTGTTATAGATGAAGCAGAATCAGATGATTTAGGTTGAGTTTTAAGACCTTGTGCTCTTTCTGTTATTAAGTATACAGTTTCCTTGTGTCCTTCTGTCACACCCATACTTCTTTGACTTTCCTCTTGAGTGACAATTGCATAAGCTTCATTCACACTAATGATAAGTCATTTGGACAAAATATGACTTCTAATTTGACTAAAACTCTCATTCAATTCCATGAGAAATAGTAAAAGCCTTTGAAATCGTAAGATTCAGCACAATCACAATGTGGTAAGCAACCAAGACATCTAATTCATCCCAATAATCTTTTATTTTTGAGTAATAACAAGTGGCAGAATTCATACCTTGTTAGAGAGTTGCAATCTCAGTCCACAGATGATAGATTCTAGTCAAATTCGACCAATTGAAATATTTCTTAAAATCTTTCCGAACTTGCTTCGCACCTGAAATGAATAAAATGCTAAGCATTAGTTCACCCCCCCCCCACTGTACATCCAATCAAAGAGAGAACAGTTGCATCATATTTCTCCCATAACTCTGTTAATTCACCTCTGTAACTTCTTTTTACACATAATCCATCTATGAATCTCAGCTTCTCTTTATTTTGAAGTGTCAATTTCATTGATCTGCTCCACAGTGCATATTTTCTTACCCTGTGAGCTTTATCGGAATGATGAAAAGTCCAGGCATATCAAAAGCTTGAATATAAAGCGGATTATGATGATTAATAGTTATAGCCTTGGTACTTGTTGCACCGTATGCATCTGCCATGAATGCTGAAGTAATTGTTCAATTAACTACAACGAAAACGATGATTGAAGCTTTGATACCATATGAATTTAACTAAAACTGACAACTACATTGATGAGCATGTATGCATACTCCTCTTAGTTGTGCATATAGCTGTCATCTACAACTTGTTCTACTAACAACTTACTACAACGTAACTAACAGAGTTGACAACTCCGCACATTCTAACTAACTACATGACTCATTGATCAGATACTTCTAATAAGGAGCAAATGGAGTATCAACTTTCACTTGTCCAGTTTGAAAATCAAGAGATAACTTATAGTAATAATTACGGATAATATAGTAAAATTAGCATTTTATTTTTAAGAAGTGTGTCAAGTCAAACATGAACACATAAACATGGACGGAGGGAGTACTACACAAAATGTTAGAAATAAATTGGTGTGGGTGTGAAAATAGTTTTCAATATTCTCCATGTTTCATTGGTCGTTGATCAAAATAATTTTAGAAATTAATATTTTAAAAAATACACCTTAACTGATAAGAAAAATGATCGAAAAAAATAAATTTCATAAATGTAATTTCAATTTGATTACTTCTTTTTCCACCCACCCAATCTTTGCCACAGTCGGACCCCAACTCCTTACCTCATTACACCCACAGATACATGTAAAATGCTATTGGAATAATATCAAATCCATTTATTTTTCATCCAAAAATTAAGTTGAAATTAGAAACAAATGGAGGAGGAAGATAACCTTTCAGACATTGCATAGTCCTCTGAGAATGAAGCCAATTTTATATCGAGGGTTGGATTGTACTAATAGTTTAAAAATTATATTTCAGATAATATGAAAATTCATTTTGGTAGCAATCATTAAAATATATTTTGCATCATGATATTGTGTTATTCTTGAAGTGTTACGTTATATCATGCTACTCAATTTATTTGGATGATGATTGAATAAACAAAGTCAAACATAATACGATTATTCTCCTTTCCGCACCTAAAAGTATTTTTCAGCACTTGATCCTTATTAGCTATTTTGAATCAGCTAATTTAAATGGGTTTTATATATCTTGTATTCATTGATTTAATAAAGAAACTATATATATATAAGTTTTTGCTTGATTTTTATACGATGTTTCTTTGTTTAATTTCATTTACCACTTTGACACAGGTGATATTTACTCCATCCATGAGCCAAAATCAACTAATCTATGTAGTATATGCATTAAATAAGAAGAAAATAGAAAGATACTATTAAGACTTGAGAGGGAGAGAGCCACGTCCAATCCTTAATAATGACATTGAATTCATAATGCATGACAGAGGATCATGTGATATATAAAACACAAAATTAAAGAGATGATTGTAAGCAGAGGCGAACCGAGGATTTGAATATAGGGGGTGCACCATTATCTTTTAACTTCTAACGATCAACTTCTGACTTGTATTGTTGTTTGTCGGAATGACATCATGTTTTCGTTGGCACTTGGCCGCTACTGATGATGACTGTGTGAGTATTTTCAAGTTGTGAAATTTTTCTTTGGCTTGGAGCTTGGAGTGAATTTTAGGAAAAATAATTTAGTTTTTAGGGATTTGGGAATTGGGGGAGAAAAATACGTGTGAGCAGTGGGATTGGGAATAGAACATTTCATGGGTTATTAATTTAATTAATTATTAAAATAATAGTGTGGCAAGTCAGATCTAATATTCTAATGATATGAAATAATTAAATATCAAAAAAAAAATTGTATTTGCAAAGGTCAAAAGCTACAAAGTGGGACCAGATGAGGTGGCAAGTAAAGGAAGGAATTTGTAGAAAAAATAATACCCCCTACCTCCATCTAGGATCAAACCTGCCATGTCGGGGCATCAATGATGCACACAATTGAGCATAGAATCAATGCACCAAGACACAATTTGATATTGAGGGTGCACAATTTATTATATTAATCTTATTCGGATATCTATCTATCTCTATATATATATATATAAGTTTTTAAAAAGTTACCAGGTGCACGTACACCTTCATGGTGACACGTGGGTCCGCTCCTACTTGTAAGGTAAATAAGTGAAAAGACACTCAATATGTACTAGTTAGTTCTTTACTTTTTGGTTTTGAGTAACCTTAATTTGGACAGATCATGAACAAATATCAAGCTTAGTAGGTACCTTTTCACTGGCTTAATCGTTTCTCCTTGATTAATATTGTACTATAAATGAAAGAATCATTTGCTTGCTCTGTTCATAAGTGTTGGTGTAATATACCACAATTACAATAAATGATTACAGTTAAAAATAAAATGAATTAAATGAAGAAAAATTAGATAATTTTCTTCTTGGTTGAGGCGCGGATATCTCGCTCTCTTTAAGGAGATTCAAGCCCACAACGGCATAATCTACACCGATCCAGCAGTATATCTCATGACTTGTCCCCTTCAGAATACAACAGCCCATCAACGATGTACAACTCAAATAACTCTGGATTATTTGAAGAGTCCAAAGCTCCACCATAAGAACATCTTCCTTCAACATATATTTACTCTCTTTGTATAGTGAATATAGTTAAAGACTTAGAATGTTTTTTTTGTCTCAACTCTTTCTTTCACTAATATAATTACTCTCTTTTGTATAGTGAATATAGTTGTAGATTTAGAATATTTTTCTATGTCTCAACTCTCTCTTTCACTACTACACAATGATATTTTTCTACACTTATCATCTTTTTCATATCTCTAATATATGAACACAAAGGAAGAAAACACCACTATTTATAGGTGTAGAATTCTTTCATATAATGAATAGGATGAATGAGGGGTCGAAATGTGGGTAGATGAATTATCTTGATGTTACATAAGTTACATGAAAGTAATGGCTATGGAGTTACAAGAACTAATGACCTTGAGAGTTACAAGAACTAATGGTCATATGAGTCACAAGAACTAATGGTCATCTTTTACCACAATTCATACCCACTAACACAAAAAGATAAGTGATGAGTTACAAGAATAAAGACACCACTTTCTTTCCTTTATGCTTACTAATTATCATGCACTTCAATATTTTAATTTTAATAATAAAATGCACCAACAATAAATAAAATATGTGTTAGAGCCCTTTTATTTCATGAAAAAGGCTTAAAAATACCCCTGAACTATCTGAAATAACTAAAAAATGCCCCTCGTTAGATTTTTGGCTAAAAAATATCCCTCCGTTAAATATTTGGCTCAAAAATACCCCTCCCTCTAACGAAATTCGGAAAAGGATAAAAAATACCCCTGAACTATCTGAAATGGGTCAAAAATACCCCTATGTTAAATATTTGGCTCAAAAATATCCCTCCCCTTAACGAAATTAAATTATTTCGATTGAATTAAACCCTAACTTTAACTTTTTAACCCTAATACTTTAATTTTTTTACATAAAAGTATTTTTTTAATTTTAAAAATAAGATAATGAAAAAAAGTATTTGAATTATAATATAAATTGGTTGAATTTTATTTGAAAAATAAACATACATTTATTCTAAAAAGGTATTTTCACTTTACATCATTTTAATCTTTAAAGAAATTAACGAAATTAATGAAATATAAATTTTCACTTAAAGAAATTAACGAAATAAAAATTAAATGATGAACTTTATATAAATTAACGAAATAATTGAAATAATTTAATTTCGTTAAATACCCCTCTGTTAAATATTTGGCTAAAAAATACCCCTCCCCTTAACGAAATTAAATTCTTTCGGTTGAATTAAACCCTAACTTTAACTTTTTAATCCTAATACTTTAATTTTTTTTACATAAAAGTATTTTTTTAATTTTAAAATAAGATAATGAAAAAAAAAGTATTTGAATTATAATATAAATTGGTTGAATTTGATTTGAAAAATAAACATACATTTATTCTAAAAAGGTATTTTCCTTTACATCTTTTTAATCTTTAAAGAAATTAACGAAATTAACGAAATATAAATTTTCACTTAAAGAAATTACTGAAATATAAATTAAATGATGAACTTTATATAAATTAACGAAATAATCGAAATAATTTAATTTCGTTAAATATCCCTCTGTTAAATATTTGACTCAAAAATACCCCTCCCCTTAACGAAATTAAATTATTTCGATTGAATTAAACCCTAACTTTAACTTTTTAACCCTAATACTTTAATTTTTTACATAAAAGTATTTTTTTAATTTTAAAAATAAGATAATGAAAAAAAGTATTTGAATTACAATATAAATTGGTTGAATTTGATTTGGAAAATAAACATACATTTATTCTAAAAAGGTATTTTCACTTTACATCTTTTTAATCTTTACAGAAATTAACGAAATATAAATTAACGAAATTAACGAAATATAAATTTTCACTTAAAGAAATTAACGAAATATAAATTAAATGATGAACTTTATATAAATTAAAGAAATAATCAAAATAATTTAATTTCGTTAAGGGAGGGGTATTTTTGAGCCAAATATTTAACAGAGGGGTATTTTTGCCCCATTTCAGATAGTTCAGGGGTATTTTTGATCCTTTTCCGAATTCCGTTAGAGGGAGGGGTATTTTTGAGCCAAATATTTAACGGAGGGGTATTTTTGAGCCAAAAATCTACCGAAGGACATTTTTGAGCTATTTCGGATAGTTCAGGGGTATTTTTGAGCCTTTTTCGTTTATTTCATAATGTTTTATTTATCCGTTTAATTTTCCAATTATAGTAGCTCTACGATTCCATCTATTGAAACAATTCATGAGCCAATTCTTCTAGTTATTAAACACCGAGACAGAAAGTCATCGTGGATGATATAGGGCAACATATATAACTCTAGAAGAAGAAGATTAGATTAGAATAGGCCTCAAATTAAACTAGCAGGTTTAATGTGACATTGTTGATAATAATGTTAAGTTTTGGACCTACTCTTAGGATGATAATAATGCAGGAAGAAAATTGTTAGGTTTGTAAGAGGTGTGAATGGAAAATAAATAGGTATTTTTTTCGGAAAGACACCAAGAGAAAGGATGCAATTAGTATAGATACCTTTTCGATTTGGATGGTTATGACCTTTCCAATGGGTTCTGACTTATCCAAAGAGTTGCACCTTTATGAAGGGGTACACTTTTTTGAACCATTGTTTCTCTTTATGAAGCAACATCTTGATGACTATAAATACTTGAATTTTTTCTCCAGTAAAGACATGATTTTGATTTGAAAAACAATCTTCTTCTTCTTCTAAAAACTCTTGTGCTATCATCAAATCGTTGAGTGAGTTCGAAGTTTCTGAAAATTTGAGGTACCGCTATTTTCAGATAGTAATCATTTTATCCTTGGAGGAAAGATTCCATTATCCTCGGGTACTTGAGGGAAATAAATTCCTTAAGTACACACCGTGAAGTCAAAGGACTTGATTCTAAATCTTTTTGCTTCATCTTTATTTCTTAAAGTTAATAAAGACTTCATTTTGATAGTTCATTTGATTATTCATTTGAACTTGTGTTTGAAGTTGTTGAAACTTTTTTGTAGTTCTTGAAATAGTTATTGAACTTAGTGTTGAAGTTTGTATTGAAATATAAACATTTCGTACCCGGATATAACAATCTTAAGAAATTTATTGAAAAAAATAATATTTTTTTTGCTTGTTTGGTGAAAAAGAATTTTTTTTCACCATTTACAAGTACTTTTGTAATCTGTATTGAGACTAATTTTATGGAGACTAAAGTCTTGTGATTTTATACTTCCTTGGTTGAAAGAATATAAAAATTTCATCGAGAAATCAGTGTGGAAATTCAGTTTGAAAAATATAAAAACTACACATATTCATTGAACTCTCTGTACTTTTCTGTTTCTAGAGATTAAAGTTTTTGGCTTTCTACTCTATTTGAACTTAATAGTGATTTGAAGATATAAAAACTTCATCTCGAGTAAAAGTTCATTCGGTTGATGATTAGAAGAACATAAAACTTCATCGTTAAACTAGAAACAAGTGGTGTTTAAAGTTTTTAAAACTTTATAATTAGTATTCTGACATGCTAAGTTGGTTGTCTATTTGTGATAGCAAAAATGTCTATTGAAAGTCATGCAAATTATGGAATGGAAAGTGTAGCAGCGACAGCTGTTGCTACGACAAGTCGTACAACTGTTGCGCAAGCTATGGCACCAACGAAGAAATTCAAAAAGTTTTTTTGGTGTGAATTTCAAACATTGGCAGCAAAAGATATTCTTCTACTGGACGACTATAAGTCTTCAAAGGTTCATCTCTGAAAACATTCCAGAATTTCTCGAAGAGACACCAGATAATGAACGTTTTATGGTAATGAAGGCATGAAAACACTCGGACTACTTATGTAAAAATTATATACTAAGTGGTCTCCAAGACGACTTTTATAATGTGTACAATGGTATGAAAATCTCAAAAGAATTATGGAATGCTTTGAAACGGAAATATAAAACTAAGGATGTTGGAACTAAAAAGTTCATTGTTCCAAAATTTCTTGAATTTAAGATAATAGACAGTAAGATTGTCGTCTCTCAAGTGCAAGAACTGTAAGTGATCATCCATGATATTCTGGCAGAATGTATAAACATAGTGAATACCTTACTTGAACAAATTAAAGTTGTTTTGATAATCACATAACCTTTGTTGTAGGTTTGATTGTGAATGAGGCTCTTCAAGTAGCGACTATAATAGAGAAGTTGTCACCTTTGTGGAAGGACTTCAAAAACTACTTGAAGCAAAAAGAAAGGAGATGTCAGTTGAAGACCTCATCGTGAGGTTACATATTGAAGAGGACAACAAAGAAGCCGAGAAGAGGTCAAAAGAAAATTTCACAATTAGTGGAGAAAATATTGTGGAGGATGACCCTAACAACACAAAAAAACAAAATAAAGCATCCAGACAACAAAGAAATCCTCCAAAGAAGAAATTCAAAGAAAATGCTTTAGTTGTGGCAACGCTGGCCATAAGTCTGTAGATTGTCGGGCCCCTAAGAAAGTTAAGAAGAAGGATCAAGCCAACATAGTTGAATTCAAAATAAAGTAGATGATCTATGCGCCATACTTTCAGAATCCAACTTGGTGGGTAATCCTAGATATTGGTGAATTGATTTCGGTGTCACCCGCCATGTATGTTCCAACAAGGAGTTGTTTGCATATGCTCCATCACAAGATGAAGAGAAGATATATATGGTGAACTCCGCAACAACAAAAGTTGAAGGAATGGGAAAAATTTGCTTGACATTGACGTCAGGCAAGGTGTTGACACTCAACAATGTCCTTCATATTTTGGAGTTGAGAAAGAACTTGGTTTCTATATCACTTCTGACCAAAAATAAATTCAAATGTGTATTTGTTTCTGATAAGGTTGTAATTAGCAAAGGAGAAGTGTATGTAGGAATAGATCACCTCACTGAGGACTTGCTTAAGATCAATGTAATGATTGTTGAGATCAATACAAATTCTATTTCTTCTTACTTGTTTGAGTCAAATGAATTGTGGCATGAACGTTTAAGACATGTCAATTACAAACTTTATAAAAAATGATTAACTGAGAAGTTTTGCCTAACTTTGAGTGCAATAAATCAAAATGTCAAATGTGTGAGAAATCGAAATATGCTAAGCATCTGTATAAGTCTGTTGAAAAAAATTTCAATCCCTTAAACTTAATCCACACATACATTTGTGATATGAAGTCAACACCATCTCATGGTGGAAAAAAGTATTTTATAACTTTTATTGACGATTGTACTAGATATTATTATTTTTATTTGCTTAATGGTAAGAATGGAGTAATAGACGCGTTTAGACAATACAAAATAGAAGTTGAAAATCAATTGAATAAAAAGATCAAAAAGATAAGAAGTGATAGGGGTGGAGAATATGAATCTCCTTTTGCAAAGATATGTGTAGAAAATAGAATTGTCCATCAAACTACTATCCCGTATTCACCTCAATCAAATGAAATTGTGAAAAGAAAAAATCAAATGTTAAAGGAAATGATGAATGCTTTATTCATAAATTCAGGTTTACCGCAAACCTTGTGGGGGGAAGCTATCCATATAACTAACTGAATACTTCATAGAGGGCCCCATAGTAAGACATATTCAATTCCATATGAAAAGTGGAACGGAAGGAAACCCAACATGAAATATTTCATAGTGTGGGGGTGTCTAGCGAAAGTCCACGTTTCTATACCTAAAAGGGTGAAAATAGGACCTAAGACTATGTACTATGTGTTCATTAGATAATTCTAAAAGCAATAAAGCATGTCGATTTTTAGTTCATAAATCCAAACACTAGGACATCAATGAAAATACTGTAATTGAATCAGATAATGTTGAGTTCTTTGAACACATTTATCCGCATAAACTATACATGAGCAGTCTAGTGGATGGTCCAAACGACCTTGAGATAAACCTAACGAGAATGTACTTAATGATGGAAATTCAAGGTGTAGTACACGACAAAGAACGCCAACTTTATTTGGATCAAATTTTGTAAAAAAATTCTTCTTGAAAAAGAACCTCAAATGTTTAAAAAAGTGTTTTCGTCTTCGAACGCTTTCTTTTGGAAATAGGCAATCAATAATGAGATTGATTCAATCTTGAGCAACCACACTTGGGAGTTGGTTGATCTTTCTCTAGGAAATAAACTCGTAGATTTCAAATGGATTTTCAAAAGGAAAATGAAAGCTAATGGTACTATTGACAAATACAAGGAAAGACTTGTAGCGAAAGGCTTTAGATAAAAATAAGGCCTTGATTATTTTGATACATACCCGCCTGTAATAAAGATAACGTCCATTCGGATATTGGTTGCCTTAGCGGCGGTATATGATCTTGAAATTCATCAAATGGATGCGAAAATAACATTCTAAATAGAGAATTGGAGAAAAAGATTTACATGAAACAACCTGAGGATTTTGTGGTTCCTATTAAAGAAAATAAAGTGTGCAAATTTGTTAATTCACTTTATGGACTACAACAAGCACTCAAACAGTGAAATGCAAAGTTTCACCAAACTATGTTGTCAAACAGCTTCAACATAAATGAATGTAATAAATGTGTTTACATTAAAGACATCCAAATCACAAACTCATTATTTGTTTGTATATGGATGATATATTGATCATCAGTAGAGACATTTCTGGTATAAATGCTATGAAACAAATGCTTGGGAGTAAGTTTGATATGAAAGACCTTGGAGTTGCTAATGTGATCTTAGGGATAAGAATTGATAAAACTCCTCAAAGGGTTGGCATTGTCACAGTCTCATTATATTGAAAAGGTACTTTATAAGTTCAAGTATTTGAATTTTGACATTGTCAAGACTCCATTAAACATGAGTTTTGCACGTCAGAAGAATGAACATGAAAGCGACTTGTAGACACGTAATTTTGTCCCCCTCAAAGTTCGATTTTATTCATTTTTACCTTATCATATCAAGTACCCTCACCCACGTGATTACATCCCACAAAAATACAAAAAAAGTAACTCTCAACAAAATTCCTAACAAACTTTTATTCTTTTTAACATACTAACAACCCTCTCCAATAAGAAAATGACAAATCACCCTCTACCTACCTACCATACCCTTACCTCCACGTGGACCCCTCCTTTTCTTTGGCAAAAAGAAATAAACATTGGGAGACTTTTGGGGAAATAAGAAAAAGAAAAGAGTGAAGGGGTCTTCTTCCTGGAAAACATATACATACACAGACGCCATTAACCCCCTCACAACTCTCTCTCAATATCGACACACACAGTCTCACCCAAAATCGCACACATACACATAAGGAGCAAAATGACGTGAGAGACTCCAAGAGAGAAGAAATCATTTGGAGATCAAGTTATCCTGACCACTCTTCATCGAAAATAACTTCACCAGCTCTGGTTTAACTCCGAAACCTGTTGGAAACCCAATTTAAACTATATCCCCGGCTGAGAACCAAGATCGAACAATGAAATCAGTCTGAAATCTGCCTGAACGGGTTGATTTTGGCTGGTTTGGGTCAGATTTTGGACTGTTTGGGTTAGACTTCGGTTCAGGTTAGTTTCGGTGTGTTTGGGTTAGATTTTGGTCTGTTCGGGTCAGCTTCGTCTGTTAGGGTCGATCCCGATAAGATTTGAATTAACTCCGATGGAAAAGTCGTAGGTGGACCCCGTCTGTTCGTGTCGCAGGGTATGTGTTGAGTACTCTTAGTCGCTTTGCAGATTTGGTATTCGAATCGGACTTCGAGTTTGATTTTCCTTTTGTGTCAAGTTGGTTTGTCGTCAAGGTTTCTATTCGAGCTCTCGAATTTGGATTTCTTTAATTCTATATTATCAACGAAATCGATTCTTTGAAGGTCCATCTCTTAACTTTACTCTTTCATTATCTCAAATTTAGGTTGATGTCGTGATTTTGTGGTTGTTTGAATATTTTGAGCAAATATTAATTGTTGATGTGGATACGAATGATCGGTATGCTTAAATGTCTGAATCTTCGTTGGGGTATGTGTTGTTGATTTCGGATTTTGAAAAGTGACTTGATAGTCGAGTGGTTTAATAATATGGTTAAAAATAGATTTGGGGGGTGAGAAATGAAAAATTGACAAAAAGGATAGATTCATTTTAATTTTGATTTACTGTCGATATAAAACGCGATATTATCATGCTACGTTGAAACGAATAGGGTAATATAGGTTTGGGTAGGCAAATTTTAGAACTTGTGTTTCGGTTGAATGTTGAAATGTGCGTGTGAATATTTCTTTCTAGTTTTGTCGTATTTAATTCGAAATGTATTCATTTAGCCGGGAAATGCCCCGAGACACATTGTATTTATTCACCGGGGAATGCCCCAAAGTATTATGTACTCGAAGGACGTCCGTGATGAAGGCCCGAGGCGTCGGGTAGCTTGGGAGCGTAATTAGGATTAGGGTAGGTTAGAATAGAAATTTTTATTCTCACATTTCTTTTTACTTTGGGTTGTATAATTAGACTGGACACTAAATTTTGGATTTTTTTATTTGTTTGCGTGATTGATTGTTATCGTGTGCTTTGTGTGGTTTATGCATTTGTAGTGTCGAATATTGCCGATATGCTCCACCAAGCGACCGTGGTCGAACCACGGTATCGAGGGGTGCCTAACACCTTCCCCTCGGTCAACAGAATTCCTTAGCCGGAATCTCTGTTTGTAAACCAGTTTTAAAAGAGTCAAAATAATTTTGAAAAGGATTTTCCAAAGGTGACTTGGCACACCGGATTATACCAAGTGGCGACTCTGAATAAAAAATGTAAATAGTTCTTTTTCGAAATAAATTTTATAACTTTTGTCACTTTAATAATAATAAAACCCTTTCAAACCTTAAAATTGATTCTTAATAGTCGAAAAAGGGGTGTGACAGCTCTGGCGACTCCATTGGGGATTTTTCAGGATTCGAGATTATTTTGGATTCGTATCGGCTTTGTTTGGCATTACGAGTGTATAAGCATTGTTTGTGATTTTTGTTTGTGTTATTGTTATCACTTTTGTGCGATTTCGTGCTCTTTGTTTACAGTACTTTACCTATGTGTTACCGCTTTTATATCTGGCATCATGTGTCTACCCCCAGGCCTTCTTTCTGCAACAAGTCCGTAGTACACGTGTTGTACACGACCTCTAGTTGAGTCACCCTTATTTTAGGAGGGAGCCGTCGGTGTTATGGAGTAGGTGGAAAGCTGTCGCAGCCACTATCGACCATACGCTCCCCCGAACAGCCTTGTTAGTGAACTCCAACGTAGGTCAGCCTTTAGGTCATGCTTATGTGCATCATATTGAGACCTAGTGGGGCCCACTTGGTCCTTTGTAGGAGACTCACCTCTAAGGCATCATTTAGTGCTAATTGTTGCATCTTTAGAAGTAATGTGGTCTTTTGTTGGACTGATTTGGAAAAAAAATGTGCTAGAATTAAAAGAGGGTATGTAGGCATGAAAAAAAAGTTTCGTAGCTTTTTAGTGTTCTTTATGAATTTTTTTTTCACAAGTTAAAAATTCAAAAAGATTTCTTCATTTTCTGCACTCATTTGTTCAAAAATCAAAACATCAAAAAGATTTCTCACTTTGTCTCCTTTAGCATGCATTCATAATTCAAAATTTTCAAAAAAAAAAGATTTTTTAGCAATTTTATAAAAGAAAATGAAAAATGGTAGAAGTTTTGTTCATTTCATATAGTGAAAATACCAAAAAGGTTTTCCTTCATAATTGTTGGTGTCAGTTTTAGTTGAAGTGTCTAATTAAAAACCCAAAAAGATTTTATTCGTTTATGTTTGGTGGTGTCTCTTAAGTTAGGGTCAATCTGTTAGTTAGTCGTTATTTGTCCAATCTGAACGAACTACGCACCCCTGATTCTCCTCTTTTGGGATGTGAGATACGTAGGCAACCTATTGTGGGTTCGGGGATCTTATTTCAAAAATTCAAAAAAATATTTTTATTCACTTTTCATTTAGAGTAGGTGTTTCATATACATCTTCAAGAGAAAACTACAAAAAGATTTTCCTTTAACAGGTTCAAGTTTCATTTTCGCATGAAATTCAAAATTGAAAACCCAAAAAGAGTTTCTTTGGTAAACATAGGTTTCACTTTGTTTAGGGATATTAAGACTAAAAAATGCAAAAAAAAGGGTTTTAGTCAATTCTTTTTGACAATTTGTTATTTTCTTTTCTTCTTAAAGTTTCAAGAAAAAAGGAAAAAAAAAAGGACAAAGAGTTCAATTGGCCATTTTGGCACGGCTTCACGAACTACGCACACCTGATTCTCCTCTCTCGGGAGTGAGATACGTAGGCGCCCTTCTTGGGTTCGGTGATCTTTTAAAAAAAATGAGGTTTTGAAAAAGTGTTGAACTCTAACACATTTGTTGTTTTATGTTGAGTCAGTTTAAGGTGGTTGGTTTGTGGCATTCTGGCTGGTCCTTCACATCACACCAAATCCAAAGGGTTAGTTGTGTTCAACAAAGATATAAAGAGTGACATCATGGATCAAACAAAGAATCAGGAAAATGAGAGTTTAAAGCAAGAGGTCAGGAGGCTAAGACAACAAATGACAGAAATGCATCGAGCTTGGTCCAGTGGGTTGCCTCATCCTCTATTTCCCTTTATTGATCCTACAAATACCTTGTGTTTTCGACCAAAATCTTAAAGTCAGTTTTCTACTGTTGTTGATGCACCGCAACATGACTCAGAATTTAATCTAAGCCAAAAGCATCTCAATACTTCCACCATTTTGCCTCTAGCTCCTCAGCATAAGCCTGCTACATTCACAACACCACATGTTGTCTATGATCTTGTTGCTCAATCCTTTACTGGGACTTCCACACCGGCTGGCCCAACGGTTGTGCATTCCCATGCTGCTAGTGAACCTATATTCAATACTCTTGGTGATCATTGTTATACTCTTGAGCCTGCTTTTAAGTTAACTGGAACACCAAAGTTTCTGAACAAGAAGTTCAGTGTGCCAGAAGAGTCGGAGAAAATGGTTGGAAAAATGAAGAGTACAAAAAATACTATGAAAAATTCTCTAAGACCTGCGGGTAAAGAAGATGTTTCATACAAAGACTGGGGCATGCCTTCAAATGCTAATCTTTCTCCAATCTTTGTGATGTCGAAATTTAAGGAGCAAGATGGGCATGAGGAATCCGTGAAATATTTGGGACAATATTGCAATCAATTAAGGGAACCTAGAGGGAAGAAGAATGAGAAAGATGCATTTGTTATTGTAGTTGGACAGCAGGAAAGGTCAAGAAGACCACGTCGTCGTCGGTCTCAGGCGCAAGTTCAAGTTTATGCCCAAGCTCCACATAATCACTCCCAAAATCCATTATACTCTTTTCCCCACCTCCATATCTAGTATATTGTGCACAACCATATGTTCAACCCCCATCTTACCCACAGTGGAACACACCAACTCCTCAGAGTCGTCCTCTAACTCCATAAACATACCAAAACCCTTCTAAGCCTGATTTTTTATCCAAGCCAAACGATGAAATGAGGCAGAAGTCGAGAGATAGCTTCATACCAATTGGAGAGTCATATGCCAGTTTATTTCAGAGATTGGTACAGGAGGAAATGATCACTCCTCTTCTTGGGCATACCCTTAATCGGTGTTCAAGAAATTTTGATCCTAACGCACGATGTGCGTATCATTCTGAGGCCTAGGTTTATAGTGTTGAAGATTGTCGAGCTTTGAAAAGAGAAATTTAAAAGATGATTCAAGATAAATCAATCATGGTGTAGAACATTGACAGTGAAGAAAGCTCTAGTCATGTTGATATGCAAACCAGTGGCTAAGATGTCAAGCTGAGCAATTGATAATTCACCCTTCTCCCTACTAGGAAGAGGTCTGGTAGTTTGTTTTGTCTTCTTTTCTATTTTTCAAATAATTTCATGGTTGTAGTTTGGGATCTGTCTTGTTTTATCCCTTTGTCGTTTATGTTCAAACCCTTCTATCTTTCATTTTTATTAAATTGAGTGTCCCCTTTTTATTTATGTCTTAAATTTGTGTTGTTTGTTTATTTTCTTTACATAGTATACTTTATGTGGACTCTAGTGATATGACATGCTTGCGGAATTTTTAGCCAGATATTAAAGTCCAATTTAAGCATGAACATTGAATCAGAGGGTTAAAGTTATAAAAGAGAGCGTCTGAGGAAATAGATAGAGTGCTGGGGCATTTGGTGATCAAGTGAGGCCTTCTTTGAAAATTAAGGCAATTATTTTGAGAATCACAAGAACACCTTGGTCATCGATCGAAAGGCAAGTCCCAATTAGGTCAAATAGTGGACGTGTGATCCCTATATCAAGAGAAACAAGAAGATAAACAGCTTCACGAAATCATGAGTCATTTGATGTGAGGAATGTACAACAAAGGTGGAGTTTACAGAAGAAGTAGTGACGCACAGACTCAATCTGCTTAAAAAGATGTCGCAAATGATCTTCATCTCTTACTTCCAATTGCATATTATGTACTTGCATTCTCAAGGATTGATATGATGAAGGCATTTCATTCTACTATCCAAACATTGTGTCATCCTTTATTTACCCCATTAGAGCCTTAGTGTTATTTTCTTTCATACCCCTCTTTTGGAATCAAGATAGAGTAAGCAAAGTTCAAAGAATAGTGTTGAGTAAAAAGATAAAGTTAAAAAGTTACAAAAAAGAGACAAAATATTTTCAAAAAAAAAAAAGAGTGTCAAGAAAAATAGAGTTAGAAAAAAGAATCGCAAAGTGAAAAGAGCGAATAAAAGAAAAAAAAGAAAAATCAGATCAAAGCAAAAGAACAAGCTGCCAGAACTACGCATGACCTGATTCTCCTCTCTCGGGGGTGAGATACGTAGACTGCCCTACTAAGGTCTCGGTCCAACCAAATAAACAATTTAGCGTCGCCCAGTCAAAAGAAACTGGGGCATGAGTTAATCCTCATTATTTGAGTCGATTCCAAAAGTTGTAAGTCCTACCCACTTTAAGTGTCGTTTGAACCTCATGCCATCCTTTCTTTCCAACCCTATCCAAAAGCCAAGTTACAATTAAAGAAAGACCTTCAGATCAATCTTTGAGGATGTTAAGGCAAAGCATGCAAGGGATATGATGATGTATTTGGGAACTACTTGTCTTCCTCAGCATAAGAAATCAAGAGAGAAATAAAAATGAGAGAGTCTTATTGGTGAAAACCCTCACGGGAACCATAAGGCGATGATAAGTTGAGAGAGATAAAAATGAGAGAGTCTTATCGGTGAAAATCCTCAAGGGCACCATAAGACGACTGTGAGTTGAGAGAGATGAAAATAAGAGAGTCTCAATGGTGAAAAGCCCTCACAGACACCATAAGGCAATGGTGAGCTGAGAAAAAGACCCTTTAAGACGTCACTAGCCGAATGAGGTCTGAATGCAATTGGCCTAAGAGAGCAACTCAGTTTCAAGGTCATTAAATCAACAACAATTGGTAAAAAGTTTGGATGGAAAGATCAGGTAGCTTAATCCAAAATGCATGGCATAATCATTAGAGTTGACTGTCATTTTTAGATAAATTTTTCATTTCTTTGTTTCAAATGGGGACACTCATTGTCTTTTCTTTCTTCTCTTTATTTTTATTTTGTTTTCTTGAGTCAATTGTCCAAATAAAAGTCATTGTCATTTTTCTCTTGTCTTTGAGTAAAGTCTGTGTCAAAATAAGTGAGAAAAGATTTCAAAACTGGATACCAGCTTCTTCAATTGCACAAAGCAAGACAAAAGGGCCAGCACATGCAAAAGACATGATTGTGAGCCAAAACTAGGCATGCAGAAAGTTTTGTCAGCTGACAAGTCTGGGAACTCATGAAAATACCAAGGTTCAAAGGGTTTATCTGAGAAGCATGACAAAGCAGAGATAATGTATTTGTTTCAGAGTCACGCTTAATAATCTGAGTTCAAGTCAATGATGCAGTAAGCCAGTGGCACATGCTAATGGTTGAAATCAAGATTAAATGTGACTGGGGCAAGAGCGATTTCCACGAAAGCCAAAGCCACAAACTAGCCACCATGTTTTTAAACTAACAAGTTTTCTTTGTATGAAACAGGAACACATGCTACCTTCGAATCAAGGATTTCAAAAGCCTAAACATCAAAGGCCGTAACATTCTCACTTTTTCAAATGCAACAGGCAATATTGCTGCACATATTTGATATTTAAAGCTATGGAGACGCACTTCCTTGTTTGGGTAATTCCAGCAACATTTGTGAGGAAATGCACTTCCTTGTTTGGTAATTCAAGCGGTATTTGTAAGGAGACGCACTTCCTTGTTTGGGAAATTCAAGAAACATTTGTAAGGAGACGCACTTCTTGGTTTGGGCAATTCGAGCAACATTTGTAAGGAGATGCACTTCTTTAATTCAAGCGCTATCATAAGGAGACGCACTTCCGAAGGAGACACACTTTCTTGTTTGGTTAATTCAAGAAACATTTGTGAGGAGATGCACTTCCTTGTTTGAGTAATTCAAGCAACATTGGTAAGGAGACGCACTTCTTTGTTTTGGTAATTCAAGCGGCATTAGTAAGGAGATGCACTTCCTTGTTTTGATCATTCAAGCAACATTGGTAAGGAGATGCACTTCCTTGATTGGGTAATTTGAACTTTGCTTTTTAGGTGATGCACTTCCTAACGTAAGTCTTGATTCCTAGAAGATGCACTTTCTAGTCGAGTTATCGCACTTAACCCTAAGGAGATGCACTTCCTTGCTAGTTTTCATTTGTCAGGTGGCACACTTTTTAGCTTAAACTTGTATCTCTAGAAGACGCACTTTCTAGTTAGAATCCCTCACTTTAATTCTTAGGAGATGTACTTCCTAGTCTTGGTTATTTAATTTTACTCTTAAGAGATGCATTTCTTAGTCAGAGTCTTGATTCATCATTGCAACATGCAAGTAGGTATGATGTGACTTTTCCAAAAGTCTTCTGATGATAAACTGGGGCAAAAATTCAATTTCTGTTTTTGAAACTTTACTTTTCTGGCAAATAAAGCCTCTTTATAATAATATTTGTTTGGGATAATTTTCTTTTTAGTTTTGATGTGATTTCAGGAGCCTGCCCGAAGCACAGGGCAAATAAATGGAAAACCAAGCAACAAGGTGAAGAAATTGAAAGTTAAACAGATTGAAAAATAGCAAGTCAGGAGCCCGCCTGCAGAACAGGGTGAAGAAGTTGAAAGCATGACAACAACTTGATGAAATAGCAAGTCAGGAATCCGCCGGGAGAACAGGGTGAAGAAATTGAAAGGCAAGCAACAAGTTAAAGAAATAGCAAGTAAGAAGCCCGCCTGAAGAATAGGGTGATGAAACTCAAGTCAAGAGTCCAAAAGAAACTGCATAGATAGGATTTTGTAATTTCATTTATGTTTTAACTTGTAATTTTTATTTTTGATGTAATAACATAGCCGCGGAACGGAACCTCGATGGAACCTCACTCGACTCTCCAACTCGGTATAGTCCTTCTCTTTCCAGTCCTTTGAAATACTCGTGACTTGGTTCCCTCATAACTTGGGTAGGTAGGTTGTCCTAATTCAAGATCCGGTAGTCCTTCTTCCTTCTGTTTCTTCCTTTGAATAATGGTCGGGACAAAATTCTATCTCGTTGTCTACTTCTTTGTCTGAAAATACTGCGTGTTCACATTCAAAGGGGGCATGATCTAGACACGTAATTTTGTCCTCCTCAAAGTTCGATTTTATTCATTTTTACCTTATCATATCATGTACCCTCACCCACGTGATTACATCCCATAAAAATACAAAAAAAGTAACTCTTAACAAAATTCCTAACAAACTTTTTTTCTTTTTAACATCCTAACAACCCTCTTCAATAAGAAAATGACAAATCACCCTCTACCTACCTACCATACCCTTACCTCCACGTGGACCCCTCCTTTTCTTTGGCAAAAAGAAATAAACATTGGGAGACTTTTAGGGAAATAAGAAAAAGAAAAGAGTGAAGGGGTCTTCTTCCTGGAAAACATATACATACACAGATGCCATTAACCCCTTCACAACTCTCTCTCAATATTGACACACACAGTCTCACCCAAAATCGCACACATACACATAAGGAGCAAAATGACGTGAGAGACTCCGAGGGAGAAGAAATCGTTTGGAGATCGAGTTATCCCGTCCACTCTTCATCGAAAATAACTTCACCAGCTCTGGTTTAACTCTGAAACCTGTTGGAAACCCAATTTAAACCATATCTCCGGCCGAGAACCAAGATCGAACAATGAAATCAGTCTAAAATCTGCCTGAACGGGTTGATTTCGGCTGGTTTGGATCAGATTTTGGACTGTTTGGGTTAGACTTCAGTTCGTTCAGGTTAGTTTCGGTGTGTTTGGGTTAGATTTTGGTCCGTTCGGGTCAGCTTCGTCTGTTAGGGTCGATCCCGATAAGATTTGAATTAAATCCGATGGAAAAGTCGTAGGTGGACCCCGTCTGTTTGTGTCGTAGGGTATGTGTTGAGTACTCTCAGTCGCTTTGCAAATTTGGTATTCGAATCGGACTTCGAGTTTGGTTTTCCTTTTGTGTCAAGTTGGTGTGTCATCAAGGTTTCTATTCAGGCTCTCGAATTTGGATTTCTTTAATTCTATATTATCAACGAAATCGATTATTTAAAGGTCCATCTCTTAACTTTACTCTTTCATTATCTCGAATTTTGGTTGATGTCGTGATTTTGTGGTTGTTTGAATATTTTGAGCAAATGCTAATTGTTGATGTGGATATGAATGATCGATATGCTTAAATGTCTGAATCTTCGTTGGGGTGTGTGTTGTTGATTTTGGATTTTGAAAAGTGACTTGATAGTCGAGTGGTTTAATAATATGGTTAAAAATAGATTTGGGGGGTGAGAAATGAAAAATTGACAAAAAGGATAGATTTGTTTTAATTTTAATTTATTGTCGATATAAAACGCGATATTATCATGCTACGTTGAAACGAATAGGGTAATTTAGGTTTGGGTAGGCAAATTTTAGAACTTGTATTTCGGTTGAATGTTGAAATGTGCGTGTGAATATTTCTTTCTAGTTTTGTCGTATTTAATTCGAAATGTATTCATTTAGCCGGGGAATGCCCCGAGACACATTGTATTTATTCACCGGGAAATGCCCCGAAGTATTATGTACTCGAAGGACGTCCGTGATAAAGGCCCGAGGCGTCGGGTAGCTTGGGAGCGTAATTAGGATTAGGGTAGGTTAGAATAGAAATTTTTATTCTCACATTTCTTTTTACTTTGGGTTGTATAATTGGACTGGACACTAAATTTGGGATTATTTTGTTTGTTTGTGTGATTGATTGTTATCGTGTGCTTTGTGTGGTTTATGCATTTGTAGTGTCAAATATTGTCGATATGCTCCACCAAGCGACCGTGGTCGAACCACGGGATCGAGGGGTGCCTAACACCTTCCCCTCGGTCAATAGAATTCCTTAGCCGGAATCTCTGTTTGTAAACCAGTTTTAAAAGAGTCAAAACAATTTTGAAAAGAATTTTCCAAAGGTGACTTGGCACACCGGATTATGCCAAGTGGCGACTCTAAATAAAAAAATGTAAATAGTCCTTTTTTGAAACAAATTTTATAACTTTTATCACTTTAATAATAATAAAACTCCTTCAAACCTTAAAATCGATTCTTAATAGTCGAAAAAGGGGTGTGACACGACTCACAGTTGAATTACGCAAAGGTGTTGGAAATTTTGATATATATGATGAATTGTACATGATCAGATATAGCATGTGCTATTAGTAAATTGAGTTGGTACACAAGTAATCCCAATCAGACTCATTAGATTACAATGAAAAGAGTTTTGGGGTATCTAAAACATATTTAAGATTATGCTTTGCATTATAAAAAAATCATTCGATAATTGAAGGATATAGTGATGCAAATTGAATCACCAGATCGAATGAAGTAAAATCCATGAATGGATATGTATTTACTTTAGGTGGAGGAGCAGTCTCTTGAAAATCGTTCAAACAGACATGTATTGCCCACCCTACAATGGAATCTGAGTTTATCGCGTTAGATAATGTCAATAAAGAAGTTGAATGACTCCAAAATTTCTTGAAAGATATTCCTTATTGGCTAAAACTTTTGACACCAGTATGTATACATTGTGATAGTCAAGCGGCGATAGGTAGGGTAGGAAGCATGGTGTACAACGATAAATCTCGGCTTCTAAGATGGAGACACAATACCGTTAGAGAACTATTCTCTAGTGAAATTATCATTGTTGACTATGTTAAGTCAAAGGATAATGTATCGAATCCACTTACAAAAGAATTATATAGAGAGGGAGTTGAGAGATCATAGAAGAAAATGGACTTACGGCCTAGGACAAGTCAGCATGACGGTAACTCTACCTAGCAACTAGAGATCCCAATAGCTAGGTTCAAAGAGATCAAACAAAGTTGTGACTGACGGTTTAACATTATCAATATACTTAAATCATTCTCCATAATGAAGACAATGTTCAGGAAACAAGGATAAGGCTTATGGTTTGAAGCTTTTTAATGATTTTTAAGTTTGGCAGATTTGACCAAATAGTTTGATCTATAGGATTAAACGTTTAATAATCACCTATGTGAGGGAGAAGTGAAAGTTGCTTCAAGGAGAATGTTAGTAAAAGTCTATTCTATAAGCTCTCATGAAATCAGGACGTGTTCATGGCTTAAATGAATATAATCGTGAGAACCATAAATAGTAAAAGTCTAGTTGTGTGACTTGTATTGTCTAGGTGTACATTAAAGCTCGACTATTCAAAGATATCACATCTACCGATTGATCGAGTACATCCAATGCATGTTCACTACGGAAAGATCAAAGGAAAACCTACCTCCCCTGATGCAATTAGTCTTTGCTTATTGATCGCACACTTGTTCATAAATTTTTTGATAATATAGTCATTTTTTATTCATGTGGGGGATTGTTAGGTTTGTATGAACGGAAAATTAATAGGTATTTTTTTTCGAAAGACACCAAGAGAAAGGATGCAATTTGAAAAGATGTATATATTAAGGAAGCAAAAGGTTAGCATCATTTCAAGTCTCTTTTCCACCCCTTTCTTTATAATGTCTACTATATATGTTTCCTTTCACTACAAATTTATCAAAACGTTTTAAGACAGACTGCAAAATACATATGGAGTGAAAAGGTGCAATAATAAAGGTTATGAGTCGAAGCTTAAGAGATTGAAGGTTATTGTGTGCTTGTGGGGATTAGGCATACATTAGTTTGTTTTATATAGATGGTCGGATGAGCTTTTTATTGTGTTGTACTGCACTAATCATTGTAGCAAAGCGTACGTCAAAAGGTCTAAAATTTTATATTATTACTAATATAAATGAATCTGTCCTTTTATCTTTTTTTAGATGTACTACGAAAAGCTCCTGTAATTGTAGTTCTGAACTTCATTACTTTTAGGGGTCGTTTGGTAGAGTGTATTGGAAAGTTAACGCATGCATTAGTTTAATGTGTATTAGTAGTACCTTGTGTGGTATATTTTTTTTATCCTATGTATAACTAATGCTTGCATTAGTTATAACTAATGGTAGCAAAGCGTATGTCAAAAGGTCTAAAATTTTATATTATTACTAATAGAGTAAATACATTTTTTCCCTCCTGAACTTGTCTTCCAAACTCACTTTAGCACTTAAACTTAACTTCTGTTTATTTGTCCCCCCTTAACATCTTTAAAGTGTATTAAATTCACCCCTACAACTGACGTGGCAAAAAAAAAAAAAGCAAGTGAGTTGTTTTTATTTTTTTAAAAGGCCCACTTTATTGTTATTATTATTATTATATATATATATATATATATATATATTGATAAGCATTGTGAACAATATTTAAAACAAAAATGGATTATCATGGTCGAGCATAGAAAAAATGAGGTGCATGTTACTTTAATTTACATGAGATTTTTCCTAATTTTTTATTTTATTTTTTATCCTATTCTTTTAATGTTGTAATAATAAATGACTCTATAATTAATACTCCACGTATTAATAAAATAGTTTACTGTTCCAACCACTCGGATTCCTTATTTATGGAGGAAAGAGAATTGAAAAAGTCTTTTGACTCATAACTCATTTTTCTCTCTTCAATTTATACTCTTAATAATATTCATAACTCTCATTTTTTATTTTCATAACCTTTCAAAATTTAATTTGTAAGTTTATGAAAACCTTATGAAATTCCTCCACTTTACCTATATAAATTCGTGTTTTGTTTCATGAAAATTTCCATTCAAGGTTATTTTTTCTCTTTTTCATTATCGTACCATGCATAAGGGTGAAGAAGAACATGAAAAAAAATGTTAATCATCACATCATATGATTGTTTTTACATGAAGAACCATGGTTGTCAAAGCAGTATAAAGTAATTTATGGATAGAAATATCTTTTTAAATTTTCTAAATTATACTCCTCTCGTTTTAATGTATATAATATTTCTTTAGAGCTAATTTATTTGGCTATTTAAAAACTGAATTGCATTAGATGAACTCAAAGCCAACCAAATTAAAGTGTTAAAATACCAACCAAGGTATGAGTTCTTAAGTGATAATAATATTCTTTTAATTTTGATCACTTAATAGTTACAAATTCTAATTTTAAGTATTTAATATTGAAAAAATTCATTTAAGTTTTTTTTTTTAAAGTAACTAACAATATCATATGAATATATTCTTCATTTTTTCTTGTAGGAATGAAGAAGAAAAATGAACAAGATAAAATAGTTGAGAAAATTGAGAAGTCAATGAAGTTATGGTAGTTATAGAGACAAAATAAAGTAATCCTATTATCATCTTCGAGAAAAATGCAATAGCGTCACCAACGGCAAAAGAGTGTTCCTTAAAATTTTCAAGTTGATGCTTGGCCCGTGTTTACACAAAAATATATAAATATTATTCAAAAACAGTAATTTTAGTTTTTTCTACTTTATGGATATAAGTTTCTTTTACTCAAAATGAGATTTATTTTATTATAATGTTCTTTGTGGATAGAACTAATTAAGTTCAAAAATATTATTTGCAGAGACTTATGATTATTTGTTCTTATTACGAAATCTTTTTGTTATTATAAAATTTTCTCTTTGATTGATTTTTATATATTTTGAGACTTGTCGTAATTAAGTATGTGACTTTTTAAAAGTTAAATTACATGTACAGTTGAATAAAAATTTATAATGTGTGAATTCTTATGATATGTCTACATAATCTAAGAAAATAAATTTAACGCATTAAATTTAATTTCATTTCATTTAATTTAATTTTTTTAAAATAAATTTTAAAACACATTCTTTACACTTGAATATTAAAATTTTTACATTTTTAATAAAAGATTTCATTACCACGCGAAACGCGATCCATTTCACACGTTTTTATTATCATATTGATCTAATAAAGACTTACTAATATATTTGCATGATGATTGTTGTGGGGATTTTTGTTATCTATGGTTCAGTTTGTTGAGAAAAATAAATTGATACCTCAAAAAGAAGTGCTTATAATTGTAATGTCTAGGTTCATTCTCTTAACATCTTATTATGAAGCTTAATATGTTGAATTATTTTGAATGCAATTCTCGATTGACTATTTGTAACAGATCCGTTTGAATTAGCATTGATTTCAAATCATAGCAAATCTGTAATATCATTAAACGACAAGACAACTTAGCAATTCATTTCCTTGCTATATATGCTTACAATCTTTCTCGTTAAATTAGTGTTAGATTTGTCAAAACAAAGTCTTCAGGACCATTTATTGTGTCTTTTTTTTTTTTTCAATAATTTGATTAATTTTTACGAAAGAAAATTCAATAGTATGACCATGTTTTGATGGGCTTATAAATCAAAAGTCGTACTTTTGGCTTATTTTTGTCCCTTTGATTTAAAAATAGGGAAAAGGACACCACGTAGTTTTTTCAAAAAGTAATGGATAATAATGGCCCACGTTTCTCGTTTTGGACAAAAGTAACACTTCGGTTGTTTTTAATACCATTTATTAGCCCTTTGTTTTATAAGCCACACGTGCCCTCTATTTTAATAAACCACACGTTAAAGAATAAAAAGTAAAAAAAAAACGCCCTTTGCAGTTGTTCTTTTCCCGAAAAAAAAATAACTGATACCTACAGTCCCTTTACCTTTTTCGACTGTTCTTTGCGATTAGGTTTTCTGACGTTTGTTGTGCTGAAAATGGAGAAAAAAATTAATATTGATACGAAATTAGTTGGTAAAGGTATAAGATATCCTAATTTTGTTGCTCCTGATGATGATTTTGAAGATTTAACAAATCCTGATGTTCGATTGAATGATTTGAAGAATGTTCATGCTAGTCCTAGTCGAATTACTAGGTCTCGAGGTAAATTAGTAGGTGATCCATCAATGGCGAAACAAAAAAAATCAACTAAAAAAAAGGCACATACAGAATGAGTGATGATTCAGATCTTGTTGTTATTCGAAAAAAGAAAAAAAAAATCAGTGATTCAAAAAATGATGAAGATGATAGTAAGTCATCTAAAGAAAAGGAGAAGATAAGTGTGAATGATGAAGGAGACGTTCTTGTTCCTCCCAAAAAAAAAGAAACCGATCAAATGATAGAGAAGATGATGCTCAATCATCCAAAAAGAAAAGTAAAAAAGCTCCTTGGAAGAGAAAAATATCCAAATCAACTGATTTTGAGGTACATTGTTTGTGCTTTATATGTATTAATTATGTCTGATAGATGTTCACTTGTTGTGTAGAATTTGTGTATGTTTGAAATATGTGTGTTATTGATGTATATAATATGTGTCAGTGTTGTATATGAAATATATTGGGTAGTGATTTTTGTAAAATTTAGTGTATATTGACTGTATAACTATTTGTATCAGGATTGTATAGGAACTGTGTATAGTTTGAATATTTATATTGTATGAGTAAAATTAGTGTGCATTGACTGTATAACTAGTTGTGCATCAGGATTGTATAAGAATTATGTATAGTTTGAATATTTATACTATATGAGTACAATTATTGTACATTGAATGTATAGCTATTTGTGTATCAGGATTGTATAAGAACTGTGTATAATTTGACTATTTATATTGTAACTGTGTAAAATTAGCAACACTATTGTAGTGACTACTGTATTAGTAAAATTAGTGTGCATTGACTGTATAACTATTTGTGTATCAGAATTGTATAAGAACTGTGTATAGTTTGAATATTTATACTGTATGAGTAAAATTAGTGTATATTGACTGTATAACTATTTGTATATCAGAATTGTATAAGACGTGTGTATAGTTTGACTATTTATATTGTAACTGTGTATAATTAGCAACACTGTTGTAATGAATACTGTATGACTAATATATGTAGCTTTTTGAAATATTTATACCTAAAAGTACACTTATGTATTGCAGGTTTGGGATTTGTTTCTTGGTCCATCTGATCATTATAAGTGTCAGCTCAGCGTGCACACAAACTGTGATATTGTGACTGCGTTGAAATCTAAGTTGGACAAGAAGTAACTTGATTTGTTTAACAATAGTTGCTTTGAGTATTTCTTATCTTTACCAAATATTTTTCCTCAAAATCAACTTATCCATAGAATGCTGCTTAGAAAACTTGTTTGTGAGAGAGATGATGAAATATGGATTAAAGTGAATAACACTAGGTTACATTTTGGCTTACAAGAGTTTGCTATAATTCGCGGCTTAAAATGTATCGGAAATTACAATAATGAGTTTGCTGTTAGTGAAAAAAGTAAGCTGATGGAGTTGTATTTTTCAGGAAAGTCCAAGGTCGTAAAGCTTGATTTAGAAGAGTGTTTCGTGGGAAAAAAATGACAATGTGATGAAGATGATTTACAAATTTCTATTTTGTTCTTCATTTATTCCTTTATTTTTTCTATCAAGTATAGTTATGTTATAACTAAGAATGATTTCTTATTGGTTGAATCTGGGAACTATGAAGCATTTTCTTGGGAAAAATTATGTTTTCGTCTGATTTTGGAGTCAATGAAGTCTAAGATTTATCAGCGAAAAACCGTGTATTGTTGTGTTGATTTTACTCTTGCATTTCAGTGTTGGTTTTATGAGTGTTGTCCTTATGTCGATGGCCATCTTGCTGACCGAGTGGGCGATGGTGTGCCACGTATACTGAATTGGTTTGTAAAGTATAGACCAATATACAAGGAGGTCAAGTCTGTATTTTTTTATATTAGGCAAGAGCAGGTATATCGTTGTTTTAAATTGTAATTTATATATGCTTTGTTAAATTGTAATGTGCTTCTTAAATGTTGAGTGTTGTTTTGTATGTTCAGGTTGTGTTGCGTAACATTACGCCGACAGTTCTTGAAAAAATAATCCTTCAATTACCTGATTTCAAACCTGTGGATGCGGTTGTGCACTCTGTTGATTTTCCTGGCACCAGTAAACAAGAATGTAGTCAGTCGAGCTCAGATAATGAATTGACACTTTTGAGAAGTGATGTTAAAATGGTATGTCGAACGTTTTTATTAATATTTGTATGTTTTTGTTAATTGATGTGTTGACTTTTTCCTTTTATGTTTAGTAAACAGAAAAGGTTTCCTCGATGGAGAAGTTTATGAAATCCTCATTTGAATTGATTTTTAGAGCTCTAGATATAAAGAATGAGCCTAAGGTATTCTTTTCCTGAATTTCTCCTGTTTTTTTAACAAAACTTATATACACTATTGTACTTATTTTATAAAGTTTTTTTTACAGGTTGGTACATCAATTGGTGATAACGATGGTGACAACTCAAATGAAAAAGACGATGAGACACCTAATGTTGGTGGTACAAGTGATGATCAAGTTAATGATCCACCTAATGTGGGACAAAAAAATGATGTTGTACCAAAAGTGGATCATCTAAGTGACAATTTGATGGATGATGTAGGAAAAACAACAAATTGTGTAGGTGGTGACGTAATTGGGCATTTGGTGGATGTCGTTGGAGAGAGTTAATTTTGCAGGTGATTGTGTAGGTGGTCATGTCGATGTTAATTCTGCGGCTGAAATTTTTAAGGATGGTGCTTGGAAGAATTTTTTAAATTTTGATTTTTTGAAGTTCACACAAAGCTCAGGTGAAAATAAGGATATAGGGGAGGGTAGAAATAGTCAGGTTGATAGTGATTGGTCTAATTTTACTGATTCTGAGGTGTCTAAATTTACTCAATTTTTTCGTGATTAAAAGATACAAAAAGAAGGTGATGTGGCAGTGTTTAGCCAGAATGAGCTTGACTGGTCAGAAATTTCAGACGCTGAAATTTCTAAGTTCACTCAACCCGATAAGAGTGTTGCAACAACTGGTGCAACTGATTTAGTATGTGATAATGTTAGAAAAGTTGATGCAACTACAAGTGATAATGTTAAAGGAATTGAGGAAAACATGATGGCTACGTCTGCTATGTTGGATGAAACACCTACTATTCCTCACCGATTATGTAAGCCAGCGACAGTATGTGAATCTTCATTTTTGTCAAAATTTGATTCTGGTTGTGGTAAAGTTGAAGGCCAGCCATCTAAATGTGTAGAGAATGCTCAGTCAAGTAAACGTGTCTTGTCTATAAAGCATCCATTTGTGAAGAGTATTACGGAGCGAATTGATGATATGAAAGTGACATTAAAGTTTAACAGGTTTATTGCGAGATCGTTGCGCGTTAAATAGATGTAAGTTTTTGTTTGAATTTTTTTTTTATTTTACTTTATTTTATCATATATTATAATTTTTGTAATATTTTTTTCCAGGCCTGTTTATTCAGATTCTATCAATGCTCTTCAAAAATATTTTGACTATGGAGTTGATACTGTTAAAATGAAAGAGTGGTTCTTCACATTGGCATATACAGGAGTACCGTTAATCGATTCAGTAAGTAATGAATTTGTTAGTTAAGTAGGTTATATATCTTTTATTTTTGTACTTGATAGTGATAATCTAATTGGAATACTGAAATTTTGTATATGATGCATGTTATATAAGTTCTATGCTTTATTTATGCAGTATTTTATGTGCAGTTTATATGCAGCACTTAATATGCAATGTATATACAGGTCCTATGCAGTGTTTACACAGTAGATACATAATTTAAATACAGTAGTCACTACAAAAAACAGGTCAAATTGCGGGGGTTAATTTTAAGATTTGCGGGGATTTAAAACCTCTGCAAAATATAATTGTGGGGGTTCTCCAAACCCCCACAATTCGAGCCGTCACAAACAAGTTACGGCAGTTTTTTTTAGACCGTCATAATTAATTTGCGGCAGTTATTTTGCGGGGGTTTTGACCCCCGCTACTCTAAATTTATTTATTTTTATAAGAAATTTTTATTTAAAAATTGTGGGGGTTTAAAACCTCCGCAATTTTATTTTATTTTTCTTAAAAAAATTAATCATCAATTTTTTAATTTGGACAGTTGGAGCGCCGCCGCCTCAAATTAAGGATTTTAGAATTGTAATTTAAAAATTGAAATCGATCGTGGCTGAAATCGATGGGGATTTTGTGATATTGATGTTGCTGACGTTATTGTGAGTGTTTTGGCGTTGAAATTTCTGATTTTAGAGCGTCGCCCAAAACGGCAGTGGTGGCGCTGGATTCGAGCTCAAATTCCCGGTGATTGTCTCCATAATTTTTGGGGATTCTTGCATGGTTTTGCTCGCCTCAACGAGGCGCCTCTGATGGTGTTGGGCCTTTTCAGTTTTACAGAGAGTAATGGCGACGCCGCCATCGTCGGAGTTCACCTGTGGTGGCGCTGCGTGCAAAGCCAAATTGGGGGCATTTGGGGCCTGGAAAATTAGGGCTTTTTGCTGGGGTAAGGTCGCGGTGGCCTGACGCCTCTCTTGGCAAATCCGATTGAAGACAAAGTAAAGTGTGTTATTTAAACCTAAAGCTAAACTAACAGCCGAAGTAGAAAGAGTAAAAGAGAAAGGCTAAGGCCATACTTCATTACTAGGAATTGAAATTCATCAATAATGATATAATGAAAAATCAAATATAAAATAAATTACACTTTCACAGATCTCAATTGAACTCAAAGTTTGTAGATTTGTAAATCAATTTGTAGATCCGATTAATTTTCACTCTCATTAATAACTCAAAATTGACCGTCGGCGACATCACAGATCAGATAGGATATTTTGTTGGGATTGCGACTGTTGGCGTCGGCTGGAAGGAGGAATGGAGAAAAGGGGGAGACGACAATGAGGTTTTCCGGTTGAGCGATGGATGGAAATGAAGAAAATAAGAGGAGAAATATGGAGAGAGAGAAACGGGGGCGGCTTTGTTTTGGAAATATAGAATTAGAGTTTGATGATTTTGTTTAAAAAGGAATAGGATAAATATTTGATCTCAGTCATTAATCATTTTTTATCAATGGTTGAGATAAAATCTGATAAGAGTAATATTGGAAAAGAGTTAAAAATTATAATTTAATTTATGGACAAAATTGATGTAAAATTGACTAAAATTGATATCAATTGAAATAAAAATTGACTAAAAATTAAACACAAGAAAGAAAAATTGAATAAAAATGATTGTTAGTTTAATAAATGCAATAAGTATAATAATAATAATAACAAGATGTCCCTAAAATAAATTAATGTTATGCAAAATTATTATAAAAATTATCGATAATAATAATAATAGACAATATATTTATAAATTGTGAGTGCAAATCTCTTTTTTATAACCACTACACAATTTCTTGTGGTTGATGGTAGTCAAGCTGTTGCTCCGTCTCCCAGTTCAACTTCGAAGCAACTCTTTCATGACAAGGAACATATTCATCGAGTTTCTCGACAAGCTTTGTTGTTGTTGGCGCAGATATGATGATTTGACGAGCATTGGGACTGATAATTTCTTCCTCCACGGCTTTGTCAATAAATGACAATAATGAATTATAATATCCATCCACATTCAGTAATCCTACCGGCTTATCGTGGATGTCAAGTTGTGCCCAATTAATTACTTCAAGTAGCTCATCAAGTGTGCCATAGCCACTTGGTAAAGCAATAAAAGCATCAGAGTGCCTAGCCATTTCTGCTTTTCTTTGATGCATATCTGTAACTACCTTCACTTCTCCTATTGTTTCACCAGTTAACTCTCTAGGCATGAGTGTCTTGGGAATAACTCCAATAACATGCCTACCACCATTCCGAACTGCTAAAATAGCTCACTAGTTAATTCTTTGTCTAGCTCAATAGCAGCATCTTGATATATACTTTTCTTCCCTTGACTACTCCCACAAAACACACAAATTCTCTTGAATTTTGTCACCATAACATCATTTTTCATTTCCATTTTCTTAAAGTTTTTATACTTTTTTCTTTGTAGTAACTCTGTGTTACTTAAAAATTGTATGAAAAATAATTTGAAAGTGTAGGGTATTTATAGAATTTTTTTTGGATTTTAAAAAAATATTTTAATTGAATTTTTTTTTTAAATAAAATTAGTCATATATCCATTAGTCCCAACGGCTACAATATATTCGATGAATAGCCGCAAATATATTCGATGAGTAGCGGGGGTTGAAAACCCAACCCCCGCAAATTTAGAAATTTTTACGGTAAGTTTTTAATCCCCGCAATTCTTATAATTTTATGGGGATTAAAGTAACCTCCGCAAAAAAAAATCCGCAAATTTATAAATTTTAGCAGCGAATTTTTAACCCCCGTAATTCATGTAATTTTTCGGGGGTTAAAATAACCCTCGCAAAAAAACCTCCGCAATTAACTCAGTTTTTTATAGTGAGTTGCTATTCATTATATATACAAGTCCTACACAGTAGATACACAGTTTGTATGCAGTAGTTGATATGATGCATGTTATATAAGTAGCTTGTATTTATACGATTTAAATTAGTGTTCTGTATTCATTTTTAGCATTTTAACGTGGTTTTGTTGTTCGTATTTTCAGCATATTGATGTTATCTTTTACTATTTGTGAAAGAAGTCAAAATACGGGCCTGTTTGTGATTCAGTTAAATTTACAACCACCGATTGTTGGTGTAACTACTTGATTCAGACTTTGTATAAGCATTTTGTGGATAACAATAGAGATGTAACACTTATCACTCAAGAACATCAAATCATTGAGTACATGCTTGGATTTTTTATGAGATGCAACGTCCCGTGGAATAGCGTTGACAATGTTCTTTTCCCAATTAATCTTGCTGAGGAGTTTTATTTGGCGATGCTGTCTTTTAAAGATCAGTGCATATATGTGTATGATTCAATGCCTGGTGCAAGGCATGCCGTTCGTGTTCAGAAATCAGTTACAGCGTATTCAAAATTAATTCCACACTTTCTTTCTTGTATTGAATTTTGGTAAAGTAGGAGCGATGGACTTCCAGTGACTAATTTTTTTTATATTCGTATTGTTGATGGACTGCTAACGCAAGCTAACACGTAATATATTGAATGCACATTTAATTCCTCATTTTTACATACTTTTTGTCAATTATACTGGTGATGTATTATGTTTGCAGAGACTGTGGTGTATTTGTTGCTGCCTTTGCTGAGTATTTGCTTGATGGTCTTGAAATTTCTAATCATCTAGATGATATTGATGCTATTCATATTCGGTATGGTGTGTTGTTGTGGGATTATGGAAAAAAGAAACAAAGCCAATGTGCAGTTAGTGAAGATGAATCTACTGGTTGATTGTTGAAGAAAAAGGATGGTGTGCAGCAAATTTAGTTAGAAATGTCTTTGAAGCATAGATGTTAGATATGTTTTAGTGTTGAAATGCTTAGGGTTGTTTCTATTTTGTGTTGATACACTCGGAGATTCTTATTATGAAATGTTATGCTGAATACTATATGTTTTGGTAATTGATACAATTCAGTACAATTGATACTGAAATGCTAGTTTATGTTGATCACAGTTGATATTCAGTATATATGCAACATTTATTCAGTTCCTATATAGTTTAATATCCAGTATATATGCAGGTGCTATACAGAAATTACACAGTTCATATGCAGTACTTTATATGCAGTATATATACTGGTCGTATATAGTTGTTACACAGTATGTACACAGGTTATATGCAGTTTATATGCAATATTTATGCAAATTTATACCAACAAAATATAAAACTTACACATTGTTGACACAGGTCATATAAAATAGTTATATAGTTTAATAAATAATATATATGCAGGTGCTATATAGAAATTACACAGTTCATATGCAGTATATATACAGGTCCTATATAGTAGTTACACAGTCTGTACACAGGTCATATGCAGTTTATATGCAGTATTTATGCAAATTTAAACCAACATTTCAATAAAATATAAAACTTACACATTATTGACACATGTCATATAAAGTAGTTATATAGTTTAATATCCAATATATATACAGGTGATATACAGAAAATACACAGTTCATATGCAGTACTTTATATGCAGTATATATACAGGTCCTATATAGTAGTTACACAGTCTGTACATAGGTCATATGCAGTTTATATACAGGTCCTATACAGTTACAATCTTATCTGAAGTATTTATGCAAATTTATACCAATATTAAGTATATATACAACATTTATTCAGTTCCTATACAGTTGTTACACAGTTTAAGCACACTATTTCTACAATTTTATATATTTATCCCAACCAGATATAGAACTTATATATTATTGTAATAAAGTATTTATATAGTTTATAAAAGTAGTTATATTCAAAATATAGAGGTGCTATGTATTTGCTAATTAATTCAAAAGACAAATACTAGTACTTATATATATTCAAACTGTACATAGGTATTATACATGATTGACACGGATGATATGCAGTTTTTTTAGGCATTGTAGCAGGAAAATTACACTCCCCCAGCTCAGAGGAGTTGATTAGTGCACCTCACCAAAGAATGTGGCTAAATGAAACACCATAATGCACAGATTTCTATAAGAGTTGAATGCATTTGAAGTAAAATAATATTGTTGCTATTACATTGCTATGAAAAAAATAATCTTTTTTCAAGAAAAAAAATGGAAAAGATAAAAGTGTTCTTGCAGCAGCATCCTATTAGATTCTTGTTGGAGCATTTTCACATGTTCTTCGATTGTGTCCTGTTTTTCCACAGCGCCCACATGAAATTTGTTGCTTAAAGTAGTCCATAATACCTTTTCCTCGATTGTTCTTTTTTGGTCTTCCTGATTTTGGTTCCAGATTGGTGGCAGTACTATATTAGCTGATATCTCTGCTGGAATGTGCCAAGCTGTATCATCAGGAAGTGGTATAACTGAAAGTTCATATGCTTTTAAGAAGTTTTCTCTTGTGTAATATGGAGCACAATAGCTTTGTAAGTCCATATGCGTGTAAGTTAGGACCGCCATAGCATGTGGACAAGGTATGCCATCTACTTGAAATTGTAGGCAGGAGCATTTTTTTTCACGCATGCAAACAATGTTTCATTTTTCAGTTTCATCAATGACTACATAAGAATAGTAAGTAGAACCCATCACCTGCAATGTACAAATATATTAGTATATAGTGTGCACTTTAGAATATGTAAGTGTCTGTGAAGTAGAAATAAGAAGTAATACCTTCATTTTATTTGATAGAATGAGATTTTCCCTCATTATTATATTGTATTTATTTCCCAGTTCTGTAAATGTTGCTTCTGAATGTTATCTATGCTCATTATTCCATCTCATGACCAGATCTATCATAAATTGTAGAAATTTTATAATTGGCAGGTCTCTTGTATCTCTATTTGTTGAATTTAAGGACTTTGTTATGTTTGAAGTCATGAACATCGACCTTTTGACATGGGCATGAGCTATGGACCATTTTTCATAGCCTATATCAAACAGATACTCTTTCACCCTATTATCGATTTTGTTTATGTCTTCCATAAGCCGATCAAAGTCTGCCTTTACGTATGTTCTGGCCATTGTAAAGAAGATCCCCTTTAATTGCTTTTGATTCTTCTTAAATCTATCCTTGATGTTGTTTCATAGATGGTAGATGCATATACAGTGAGCCACATTTGGATATACAAGTGCAACAGCTTTTAATATGTTGTCATGCCTATCAGATACTATGCACATGCCTTCTCTTTCACCAAAAGCAGTGTTAAACATGCGGAAAAATCATTCCCATGAAACATCATTTTCAGAATCAACAACATCATATGCTAGTGGCAAAATATGTCCTGATTAAACAAGTGGGAAAATGTCTATCAGTGCATGCCAGCATATACATAATTTTGTCTAAAAAAATTTCATAAAACTCGCCTGCTGCATCCAGCACACTAGCAGACAACATTGTTCCCTTGTATGCAGATTTCAGAAAAGTTCCATCAACAACAATGGTAGGCATACAATATCTCCAGCCCCTAATTGATGTGTTCAACGCGACAAAAACATATAAAAAGTGATTGTCCTCCATTTTGTGTAGCCTTGTGAATGATCCAGGATTTATTGTGTTTACCATGTATAGGTAAGCTAGCAATTTAGCATAAGATTCATGCAAGGAACCTCTGACCAGTTCAAGTGCTTTTTTTTTTGCTCTATATGCTTTTTTGTAGTTCATACTAATTTCGTACAAATTTTTCATTTCTTCTATGATCTCTTCTGGAGTGTATGTTGACTTTAGATTTAGAAAGTTGTGCTTCACCATTTTAGTGATGGTTAAAGAAGTAGCATGCCATTGTGAAAGCATTCTGTCCGCAATTGGACCGGTGTGATCATCAACAAATTTGGTCACCATGAAAACTTCTGAATTTTGTTGACTTGACGATCTAAAAGTACAATTGCATCTCTGATTGATACATTTAAGATAGTACCTAGATACATTTATATACAATAAATGTATATGCAGTACACTGTTCATATCCAATATATATGCAGGTGCTATACAAAAATTATACAGTTCATATGCAGTACTTTATATGCAGTATATATGCAGGTCCTATATAGTAGTTACATAGTCTGTACACAGGTCATATGTAGTTTATATACAGGTCTTATATAGTAGTTACAATATTATATGCAGTATTTATGCAACTTTATACCAACATTGGGACAATAAAATATAAAACTTACACATTGTTGACACAAGTCATATAAAGTAGTTATATAGTTTAATATCCAATATATATGCAGGTGCTATACAGAAAATACACAGTTCATATGCAGTACTTTATATGCAGTATATATACAGGTCCTATATTGTAGTTACACATTCTGTACACAGGTCATATGCAGTTTATATGCAAATTTATACCAACATTTCAATAAAATATAAAACTTACACATTGTTGACATAAGTAATATAAAGTAGTTATATAGTTTATACCTTGATGATGATGATCTTTTCACCTTAAATTGAAATCTCTCACGGATTGCATAATATTTCATCACACTTGATATTGTATTTTTATCCCAGTACAGCTGCCCTTCTTCAACATCTCTATGAAGTGGATCCTTAACTATCGATTCGGGTTGTTCTTTCATTTCTTCATCTTCAATTGTATAATCAGAAATAGGTATCAGATGAACTTGAATGGCAGTCGGAGATGTTTCGATCAAATTTCTAATTGAGGATTCTCCATTTTCAAATGTGTTTTGTAGTGTTATACACAATGGAAATTCATTTATATCCAAATAAAATTTCTTCATCTCCATATAAAGTCTAACACTCATATCATTGTAAATAGTCATAGATCCATTCTTTACAATGTATTTTATTGTCATTAAACCAGAATTTCGCTCTAGATTCAACTGCTTATACAGTTCATCAACAAAATATTCGTACCTAAAATTCGAATTCAAAAGTACTCCATTGATTGTAAATTTTTCAAACTGTACATCACTTAAGCACTCTCCTCCGTATTGTAGCATAATTGAAACTAAAATCGAACTTGAAGCCATAATTCGTATCAACTGAAGCTAATTGTGAATGAAAAAAAACTTTTTGAAGCTAATTGACGGAGGATATTATATATTTATATACAATTTATGAAGGTATTTTAAGGTAATATGGTGTATTTGAAAGAGGATTTGTGAGGTTTTAATTGAAAGGAATCCTGAGGTAAAATTGGGGAAGGAAAGTATGAGTTTCACTTGAAAAGGAAAGAAATATATTATGCGATTTTTGCGGTGATTAGAAGATGGTTAGAATATGGTATTATTTTAACGGTTATTAAGTGGGAATTAAAAACAAGGGCTATTTTTGTCCTTCTCCCTTAAAAATAAGTACTTACCAGCACTTTCTATTTTACCGAAATACTTGTTCACATAATCAAGAAGACATTAGTGATATTCTTCTAATTTTACCCTTATTTAAATAAAAAAGTTACGCAATCCAAAAACTAGTAAGGGGTCGATTGGTATTGCGGTATAAGGCTAGATATTCCATGATTAAGTTTGGTACTAAATTTATATCATGTTTGTTGATGGTATAAATCTGATACCAAAGTTAATTTTGGAATACCTCATCTTATCCCATCATTCAATATGAGATTATTTTATATCACATCCCATATGATATAAATTTCGAAATAATTTAATCTACTTACCAAAGACCCTAAAAAATTAATACATTTTTTTCAAGATATATTTAAGGTTAAGTTAATAAAAGTACATGTTACTTTCAAGAAATGAATAATTTTCTTAAGAATATGCCCATGTTAAAACCACGGATGGATTAACAACAGTAGACAGTAGTAAGATGTGAAGAAGGCAACAAGTAGTTGAGACTTTTTAGAACACTGAAATGGTTGAACAAATTTCATTCGACACTCCCCTTACGTGCAATTGGAGGACTATTTCAGTTCCTTTCCTCACCTAAGAGAACGTGTAGAATAATCTACCTTAGTGGATGAATGAATATTTCAGTTAAAATGAATTTGTCCTGGATATCTGGATAATAAATTCTCCATTTATGTTCCAAAACAGTAATAACCAAAAATAAACTTGGGAGGAAATTTTAGCATTATATATCTCACGGTTTATGACCTTATCAACAATGGTGCTTGGGACCTTAGTAAACTAAGCCATATGCTTCCGTATACTATAACGAGTACGATTTATGGTACCATTATACCAGACTCTACAGTCTTGGCGGATAAACTCCAATGCGCCTTGGTCACAAATGGTAAGTTTTTAACTTCCAGAGCCTACCATTTCCTTGTTAGTAAGCTACCGAAGTATCATCAACCTGTAGATAAGTTTAAATGGATTTGGAAGCTAGAATGTCCGAACAAATTAAGGTTCTTCATTTGGATAGTATACCATAATAGGCTTCTTCGTATCTGTCCCGCATGAATGTCAATCCCCTTTGTAAGCACTGTCAACAACTAGAAACCATTAATCATATATTTTGGTCTTGCCCTGCGGCAGTAGCTTTCTGGAAGGAGAATAATCTGTTGCCCTTAACAGAAATGTTTAGCTCATTGGATACCAAAGATTGTTCTAATTCAATGCAAAAAGATGAAAAACTATAAAATAATAAAGTACCTTCACTGGAGTGAGGCTTTTCCTTTCTATCTTTGGAATATTTGGATAGCTAGGAACGAAAATCTATTCAACAACAAAAATAATCCTATTCCTATTAATTTAGCTCGGCACCAGGCCCTTGAGTCTAAGTTCTTATCAGGGAAACATATAATTACCAAGGATGGTGGCGACACTGAAAGAGAACTCGATCGGTTGGGTTCCTCCGAGTGCACGCCTGAAACTAAATATAGATGGGGTTCTTTTGATTATGCTAACAACGTGGGAGGAGCTGGAGGTTTAATTAGGGACAAACATGGGAATTGGGTCTGCGGCCGGTTAAGCGCAAAATTTAATGCCCAGTCACGTCTTGAAACCGAAACAACTGCTTTATATTTGGGACTAAAAATGGCCTTAAAGTTGAAATGCAACAGTTTGAGTATAACCACTGATTCTGCAACCTTGTCTTCATCTATGAATGATACATTACAACCTGATAATAATTTAACTACCATGTGCAGGGATCTTCTTCGGGAGTTGGGGAACCCGCTGGTACGCCATGAAGGTAGGGGGCTGAACTAAAGCTACGGACATTTTGGCTAAGGCAGGATGGAAGAAAGAAAGAAGTACATCAGTTTTTTGAAGAATGGACAGTTCCACCTGTGTTTATTCGTAAAGCTATTGCAATAGACAAAGAAGAATTTCCATATCGATATGGACCCTAGTGTGAACTCTATTAGTAATCAAGTTTTTGTACGGCATGGTTTGCCAGGATCTTCTACTCTATGTAATATTAGTACGCCTGTATCTTCTACTACATGTAATATTAATACTCTAGTCGAAGGCCCTATAGCTAGGGTCTATTCTGCAGCTTTGTAATATGTATGAAGCACATTAAGTAATAAATAAAATATTTTGCTACCAAAAAAAAAAAAAAAGAGAAGGGTAAAAGCATAATTGAAAATGGATCTCGTGATTTAATAGGTTTATAGAGATATATAGTATGTGAACTCTACTTAATCTGTAGATTGAGCTCAATGAAGTACGATAAAATTATCCTTACCTGTCCAAATAAATATTTTTTGTGAAGCTTCAAGATCTACAAATATTATAATTATACGAAGAGGGTAGAAAGGGTTATACCTCAAAAAAAAAAAATTAAATAAAATCATCTCGATTTGGTGTTCATATCAATCTCATGAATATAAGATAATATATATGTTATGCCTATAAACTATTACGAGTATCGTTTTATTCAAAAACCACAGCAAAGGTCACCAAATACGAATATGATACGAAAGTTGTTAGACAACAAGTCACTTAGACTAATTTTTTTTAATATGATTCTTTAAGTTGAACCTTCTTCTCCTTGAAGGGCGAGCCTTCTTTTTGGTCGCCCTCTCCCATCTTACTTTGAGTAAAGTGATATATACTCCATTAGTTTTCACTTCTTCTTTCTTTAAAAATTGGAGGTAGGAGGAAAGAAAATGGAAGGAGATTACTATGTGAAAAAATCGAACCTTCACCAACAAAGTGAGAGACAGTCAACCAACTGTACTATTAAAATTTTCCTCGTGAGTTTCCACTTCAATTGTAAACAAAGAAATAAATTGACTGGTTAATAAATTAGGGAAAGGGTTCATATGGGTGGAGAAGAACGTATCTAGGAATAAATAAATGTACCTTAACTTCCAATGTACAAAGGGCAAAAAACATAATGAGTGATTTATTTTGAAGTCACATCATGTCTGTATAATTATTTTGCAACTAAAACGTTATGTCTCACTTTTTTTGGATAAGGGATAACCTGTGAATGGAGAGGAGAACACAAAGAAGGAAGAAGATTAAAGATACATTGGTAGAATTTAAACACTACATTGTTCAAGTGCTAGTTAAAAGTCCCAAAACGCTAATCTATAATTTCGATCTCTACAATTTTTATCATCATGTCTCATACAATCAGTAAGTAGTTAGAGTTCGACACCAACTTTCAAGAGACAAAGTGATAAGACACGTTGAAAATATTGCACATTAATACTTAGTTTAATTAATTATTACTCTATTTTCTAAGTTGTTACCAGAAAGATATTGTATGAAGAAATATGTCATCCAAAAAACTTTAAGCTCTTAATTTTAAAGTATATGTTGACCATTAAGGTAGGAAACGCGCTACATTCACATAAAAAAAACTGGAATATGGAAAGTAAAACAAACATGAAAATCAAAGCAGAGTTGAAGTGTTTGATACCTTTATTTGACTAACTGAATTAAAATCCACCCAAGAATATCATGCCAGGGCCAGCCTCTTCTTTTCAACGTGTGGGCTCCATTTGAACCGAACCCTAAAACTTGGGCTCGCTGTCTCCACCTTTCATGTTTTACACGTTTACCCAAAGTTCAAAACAATACTCTCTCCGTTTCACAATAGGTTAATTATTGAATTTTAATATACATATTAAGAAAATATACATATATATATATATAAATTTATCATGTTTTTTCATTTTTATCCTTTTCAAAAAGTAAAGACACGTGATACATTACTCCCAAAGCACATTTAATGAAGGGTAAATTTGAAAAAAAATTCTAACATCTAACTTGAATTGTGAACCATTTACTTATTTTGAAACATAAAAAATACTCAAAGAATTCACTTATTATGAAACGGAGGGAGTACTACTTAAGTTTATTTAGTAGGAAGGGATAAAAGGTAATTAATTTTAAAATTAATTTGTTTCAAATTTGATTGGAGATAAAATGTATGAAATAATTCATTTTATAATTATAATATTATTTTTATTTTAATGTAACGATAAAATAACTAACTTTGAAATAATTAATCGCAATATAATTGATCTCACATTAACTTATTTTCAATCAAATAACTCTTTAATACTTCATTCGTTTAATTTTACTTATTCAATATTGACAACAAATAAAATAAGAGGTAAATTTAAAATTAAGTGATAAATTATCTATTAATTTTTTAATTTAAATAAAAAAAAATCCTTAAATAAATACTCCTCTGATTCATCTATTTTCTAATATAATAGAGAGAAGGGTACTTCCTAATCAAACTTTCGCTTATTATTATAAATATATATATATATATATTACACCTTCTTAAGACCACTAATTAACATACATAATTGTACTTGATGTTAACTAATTCTTTGACTAATACGGAAATGATTAGTGGACACTTGATTGAGTGCTCCCTAAAATATGCAGCTTTTTTTAAACTTCATTGCACTATTCCACCCAATAAAAGAAAAAAAAAATTGTACTCCTCTGTCGTATATTCATGTCCTTTAAAAAATCATCAACAAAAATTGTTTTTTTTCATAAATTAATAAAAGAGTACAGTAGAAAAAATGATTAATATTATTTATTATTAATAAAATATTAAATTTATTATATTTAAAAAACAATACTATAAAAATATTATTTTGTGCTAAGATAATAGGGGATAAGTAATATTCAAGTGAGTAAAGTAAGAAAAAAGAAAAGCGCATTATGGTTATGTGGAATAAGAAAGAAATCCACTTGATTACTAAAACAAACCAAATATAGTTGACCAAACGACGTCACCTCTTTGCCCACTTTTGACTCTCCCTTTATAAACACCACACAAACAACATTCTCACAAAATCGCAAGCCAAAAAATAAAAGGATATCTGAAAATATGGTGAGAAATAGGAGAGAAGAACTATACGTTACCGTTCCGAGTCTTTTCCGATGTCCGATTTCCATGGACGTAATGAAGTCTCCCGTAAGTCTCTGCACCGGCGTCACTTACGATCGGAGCTCCATTCAAACTTGGCTTTCTCAAGGCCACAATACTTGTCCCGCCACCATGCAAATCCTTCCTTGTACAGATTTCACACCTAACCTCACTCTCCGGAGGGTTATCAACGTTTGGCTTCAGCATCAGACGACGACGGCGAGTTCACTGGGAGCTGTAACGCCGTCTTTATCTGCTGTAACTAAGTCGGAAGTTGTAGAAATTGTGAAAAGTATCAACGGCGAGATAAGTCAGTTGAGTAATTTGGTGAAGATTGTGGAATTTGTGAAATGTTCTGGGGAGAATCGGAGGTTTTTTGTGAATTTGAGTGATGCGATCGTGAATGTTGTTCGAGTTTTGGTAGATTGTGATGAGGTTGAAATTTGTGAATCGGTTGTTGCGGTTTTGGATTTGGTTGTATCGGAGAATGGAGTGAAAGAGCAGTTGAACAATGAGATTTTACGGAGCGATCGGAGAGTTCTACCCAAATTACTCTCGATTTTTCGTAAAGGGAAGCTGAGTTCGAGGATTCAAACTGCTCGGATTCTGGAATTCATCGCATCAGACGCCGATTCGCAGAGGAAGATAGTCGAGGAGCAAGGTTTACTCCACGAATTGCACGTATTCACCAGCACGGAGACGAACCGGTTCGCGATAGAAGCCGGTTTATCAACTCTAATCGCGGTTTCAACCACTCGACTAGCGAAAAAAGAGCTCATCCGGTTCGGAATTGTACAAGCAATTGGAAAAGTCCTTAACGGTTCAGAAACCGCTCGGCCGGTAGTTGAGAAGTCGTTAAAACTCTTAGAAACAGTAGCAACCTGTACGGAAGGGAGAACGGCGATCGGGAAATGCGAGGAGTGCTTATCGGCGATAGTTACGCGCCTGATGAAGAGCACGAGAGCTGCCACGGAGCACGGCGTTACGGTGCTGTGGAGCGTGTGCAGTTTAGCGCGTGATACGGCGGCGCGTGAGGTGGTGCAGAAGGTGAATGGGCTGACGAAGGTGTTGCTGGTAATGCAAAGTGATTGTTCCGCCGGCGTACGGCAAATGTGTGGGGAGTTAGTCAAAGCATTGCGCGTGGGGAATAATAATAAGAACTATTCAAAGTCGTGTTTGGCGAGTTATGATACCAAAACTACTCACATTATGCCCTACTGAAAATAATACTAATAAATATACCACTCAGAATTTGTGTTGACTGACCAAACCAAAAGAACCAAACACTATTTTTTCTTTTCTTTTTCTCTTTTTGTTATTATTAATGATACTCCATTTGTTTATAGAAAATTGAATTAGGTAGATTCATGTTGTAAATTCAAAGGAATTTTGCTAATGATACAATGACATCAAACTGTTAGCTAAATATATCATAAGCTCGTGATATTACTTCATTATCATCATTATTGTTGTTACTGTTATTGCTTTTATATTGTTATTATTGATGGGTGGTTGTTGTATTAGGTGTTTCAGTAGTTTCCGGATGATTTGATATGTTTGTTACTTCTCCTTACTCAATAAGTGGTTATTTAGTTTTTTCATCTTATTTCTAAGTAATTAAAAACATGCTTTATTGTCTAATAATAAGTAATTCCTCAAAGAATATTTTCTCCTTTTGAATTTACTGGTCACATTTTAATTTAGTACGTTTATTAAAAAATAATAATTAATATAGTAATTTTACATTAGTAATTAATATTAAGAGTAAAATATATAATAAAAATAAAAATTTAATTAAAAAATAATGACAAAGTAAATTTAAATGGAAAAAATATCTTAGAACAACTACACTTATTTAGAAAGTGGGGGGAGTATCCATCCATGTTTAAAAAAGGACTAAAACTACAAAAAGGGATGATGATGGTACTCAAAAGTCGTTAAATATGACCAATTCAATGGTGAAAACACAATATTTTTGTCTCATGCTAATACTTTCTCCGTTTCATATTAATTGATTCTTATATATTTGGTATATTCTTTAAAAAAATATTATTTAGGAGATTTGTTTTTTCAAATTAACCTTATTAATTATATTTTAAAAATATAATTTTGAGTAAATACACTTTGTTTAGTCATTTAATATTAAAAATTGTATTGAAAGAATATAATAAAATTCTCTTAATTTTATCAAATGAATAACTAAATTAAAATAAATATTTTTAAAAAGAAAATTATCTAAAACAAAATGAATTATATTTAAAAAAAGGATTAACTAAAACAAAACGGATGAAGTAATAATGAACTAGTGAGCTGAGAGTGTCTCCTCAAAATTATAACCTACGATCAATTAAATTATCTCTTCTTGAAAAAATAAATTTATCTCAATAATTATTTTAACGCAATAGACCTAGCCCAGCAAATAAATGTCAGCTGCACCGAAAGTCCGAAACTAAAAAGGGGTGACCCAAGAAAGCTAGCTACATGACGGCTATATAGCCGGTAAAAGTGTCACAAGTGAGGCATAACAAAGGTAAAGTATATGCAGATTTTATAACTATTTTAAGGAGGTAAAGAGATTATTTTTAGAATATTTTTGATTTAAATATAGTAAATTCAAATATAAGAAAAAAGAAACAGTAAAGAAAATAATCAGTATTCAATCTATTAGAAAAAACATAATTAACCACAAAGTAATAGTATATTCGAAACATAATAAATAACAATGATGATAGATATCTACAGAAAGTCTAAGATAACATACTACAATGTATGACAACAGTACTATTCGACTAACCTTCTATTCTAATATGTGTCCTCTATATCCTCTATTTAAGGTCATGTCCTCAATAACCTGAATATGCATCATTTCTTGTCGAATCACCTCACTTCAATACTTTTTCGATCTACCTCTACCCCTCTTCGTACCTACTATATCCAACATCTCCCACCTCCTCATTACGGCGTCTGAACCTTACCTCATCGCATGTCCAAATCGTCTTAATCTCGCTTCCCTCATCTTATCTACCATGGAGGTCACTCCCACCTTATCTCGATAACCTTGTTCCTGATTCTATCGCATCTAGTATATCCACACATCCATCTCAACATTCTCATTTCTACGACATGCATTTTCTGAACATGGGAGTTTTTTACTAGCCAACACTTCATCCCATATAGCTACATTAATCTAACCACCACCCTATAGAACTTGTATAAGCAAGCTAAATAATTATTCTAATAAAAAGATTTAGGCTTGATTAGGCCAAAAATGAAAGGAATCGAAGAAGGAATTGAGAAAATGTTCTATTTTTTCCGAATCTTCTAAGATAAAAATAGAGGGTGACTTAATTTCCTCTATGCGGTTGCACACAATTACTTTGTTTGAGTAAGGAATGTTATCTTTTATGTATTCGGGTACAATAATCTGTATATAAGAAACACAAACTTCAACACTAGTTTAAGTCCAAGACAAGAACACTTATGAAGTTCTTTAACACCTTCAACACTAGATTACGAATAATGTATCTAAGAAGTGTGTTAAGATTCAGAAAAGAGATGAAACAGAATTTAAGACCAAGTCCTCCGAATTCACTGAGTGTCCTTAAGGAATAATTTCCCTCACTGTACCCGAGGTTTTGGAATCTTCCTCCCAGGATAAAATGGCCTTCAATCCGAACAATAATGGTACCTCAAATTGTTGGATTCAACGAACTCACTTAACGGTTTGATAGATCACACAGAAAGTTTTTCAAGACAAGAAGAGAGTTTTTATTTCAGAAAATTCATACCTAAACCTGTGGATGAAAGCAGGTTCATATAGTCAACATGTGCCTCTTCTGAAAAGTGGCAATGGTTCACTTAAAAGGTGTGACCTTTCTGGAAAAACCATGTTTGTTCATCCAAAGAATGTGTCTTTTCCGAACAGGCATACCATTTCATGAATCAATGTGTCATTTCGTTGAAGGGTTGCATCTCTTCGTTTCAGCACTGCACTATTTCGGAATCTGCATGCATGCATATAGATGGAGTATCAAAACACAAAAAAAAGTTACGTTTTTTCCTTTGGTATTTTTGAACTGAATTTCTGAATTTCTGTCAAATAAACTTTGTCCAAAAAGATAGATCTCATCGATCGATCATTTTCCAAATCCAAATCCGAAGTCGAAGCCAAGCGACGACGACGGTGCGAGGCATCTCTTATTTCTTGCCTCACTTACCATGTGAAGTAAGTGTTCCTTATTTTAAACACCACAAGTTCTCTTCTTTCACCAATGTGGGAGAAAGAGAGAACTTTCCAATTTGAGAGTACACTTTCTAAATTAATATCTCCCTTCTCTCCATCATTTTTTCTTCATTTTTCATTCACATTTTTTCATATACTTTGAACCTAACAAGGAACGCATGATCAAACTTTTTCTCATAAGTCTTTTATATTATGTTACGATAGATTATCATTCGTCTTTTCTTCACTTTGGCTGGAGACAGTTTATGGTGTAAGCTTGCTTCGTCGTTTATAAATTTTTGAACCTTCGTTAGTCAGAATTTCTATGTACGCTTTCTTTCTCTCGCCTCCTCATTCATGCATCCATATTTTCTTTGGCCGTTTTTATTGGGCATTGAACCTCATCTTAGGAGCTAAATGGTGTCCCCCCCTCACGAATATACATACCTAATTAACATATAGTTCTGCCTCATCTGATAATTATAATATAAGTACCTCCGCAAGGACTCCACCTCATCAAACATCAATTTGCGTATTTTGTTTTTTCGGAAAAGAAAATAGTAAATTAAGAATGAAATCAGTGAACGATAATTGAAGAATTTTAGTAAGAATCGAATGTTGCAATTTAAGATGGAAGCTAACAAGTGACAAGTCAGCCATTGAAATGCCGCATAATTTTTATCTCCCTTTTGTTTTCCTTTTTATGCTCTTCCTAAATGCGATAGTGACATGTTTGGAAAGAGAGACGCTTTCATAGGAGAATATCCAAATCATGGATTCTGTTTTTTTTTTTACTTTTAATTTATGCATAATACTAAATGTATTAACTGGTAGCATGACCAACAGCTAAACAACAATCCGTTGTAGTCTAGTTGGTTAGGATACTCGGCTCTCACCCGAGAGACCCGGGTTCAAGTCCCGGCAACGGAAAATTTTTTCCCCAAAAATGTACAAGTCAAATTGGCTCATTTACATTTTGTCCCTAATTTGTGTTGGTTTTTATATTTTACTCCTTTGAACAAATACTCCCTCTGTCTCAAATTACCCGTCTCAAATTGAGATGACACATTGATTAAGAAAAATAATTAATAACATGGCTAGTTTACCGTAGTACCCCTATTAAATAATGTTTACATTTTAATTTGAAAAAAAAGTAATTAATGCAAAGGGTAAAACATGGAAAAAAAAATTGTCTCTTCTTGATTAATGAAAAAAGACAAGTAAAATGAAAAATCAAATTAGAAAATTTGGGACGAGTAATTTGGGGCGGAGGGAGTAACTTTTTCGTGGGGCATAAATTTGTATGTTACATCATAATATCCCACAAGTTATGTTGCGCCTACAAAAAGTTTATGTATTGTAAGATATAAATTTGATTTATAGAGACAAAAATTTAAAAGAGATAATACATCGAAACACCCCTAAACTTGTAGCCAAAACTTACTTTAGACCCTAAACTAATCGGGTAATTATTTACCCTCCTTAACAACTTCCAAGTGAATTTTTTTCCAACCTAATTGCTGACGTGATAATTTTTTAAAAAATCAGCGCATTAATTGCTTAAAAAACATGGAAAACGGTCGGTCCCACCTTTTAATTTTACAAGTTTTCTTTATATATATATATATATATATATATATATATATATATATTAAATTAAAAAAAAAAAATCAAAAATCCACTTCCATCTTCATCTTCTTCATAACCACCCCCTTCCCCCACCCCCGCCCCCACCCCCCAACACCCCAATTTCTTCATCTTCTTCATACCTCCCACCCATTTCTTCATCTTCTTCATATCCTCCACCTCCACCCCACCCCGTTTCTTCATCTTCTTCATTTAGGCTAAATTCATTTTTTTTTTCAAGAACACCATTACTAAGCTCCATTAACCCCTCCCTTCATTGCTTTTTTTGCCTTTTATTTAATTTTTTCAAATGACTACATCCAATTTGTGATGATAAATAACTTATGACAATTTATCACTTCCTCGTCTTGTGCTTATTGGAGCATTTGAGAAGATTTGAAATAATGGTGTTAATGGTAAAAAAAATTAAAGGAGGAATCATTTTCATGGCAGATCGAAACAAAGGAACGAATATTAGTATTATTACTGCTAAATCGTTTGGTAGATCTGGAATTATTGTGGATGAGTTTAGGTTTTGTTCTACTTGCAATTGTTGATTTCTAAATGTTGATGGAGGAGCCATGGCTTAATCTACATGAACAAGTTATTTATCAATTTTTTGTTAAATTTGAATCAAGTTATTGGTGTTAATAGTGAAAAAGAAATTAAATGAGGAGGAGAAATGGGGGCTGGGGGGCTGTTAAAGAATCGAAGGAGGAGGAACGGGTCGGGGGGGCTGGAGAAGAAGAAGAAGTAGGGGGTATATATATATATAAAGTACAAATATATTTTTTGCTTTTTTTAAAAATATATATAAAAATAATATGTGTATTGGATTATTTTAAAAAAAAAAATACAATTTCTTACGTGGCAATGACATGGCAATGACGTGGGGCGTGTGTACTTCACTCTCCGTAGTGAGAGTGGTATAATTTTTGTAGGGTGGAAAAAAATTCACTTGAAAGTTATTAAGGGGAGTGAATAATTGCCCGATTAGTTTAGGGTCTAAAGTAAGTTTTGGCTACAAGTTTAGGGGTGTTTTGATGTATTATTTTAAATTTAAAACTAGCCAATTTGAGGTAAATGGGGAAAAAAATTACAAACATATTATAAAACAATAAAGAACAAGAAGAAGAGCAGAGAGAATAGAGAGAGATTCTTATTTCTTCTCTTGAGGGATGATTTACAATGAAGGAAGCCCTTCTATTTATAGGGGGAATATGTCCCTAGTTTCACACTAAAAGACAAATACATCAAATCCTGACAGACATCAAATAAATCTTGATAGATCTTGATAGACATTCACTATAATTGATATATATCATAACACTCCCATTTGAATCTCTAACAATACGCATATAGGCTGCCTCATTAAAAACCTTACAAGAAAAACTCAATGGGACAGAACCTCGTAAGGAAAAAAGAGTACAACGCGTATTAGCTCTCCCTAATAAGAACTTCCTTGAACCTTTGCATTCCGATCCTGTGCACCATCTTCTTGAAAGTTGCAGTTGGAAGAGACTTGGTGAATAAGTCAGTCACATTGTCACTTGAACGAATCTGTTGTACGTCAATATCACCATTCTTTTAGAGCTCGTATGTATAGAAGAGCTTTGGCGAAATGTGCTTCGTTCTATCTCTTTTTATGAATCCTCCTTTAAGTTGTGCTATACATGTTGCATTATCTTCATATAAAATCATGGGTACTTTGTCACATTTCGAGCCACATTTTCTTGAATGAGATGTATTATGAACCTCAACCACACACACTCTCGACTTGCTTCATGAATAACTATAATCTCAGCGTAATTCGATGAAGTGGCTACGATAGACTGTTTTGTTGATCTCCAAGATATGGCAGTACTCCCACATATGAATACATAGCTTGTTTGAGACTGAGCTTTATGCGGGTCAGATAAGTACCCAGCATCAGTATAACCAACAAGATCAGAACTGCAATCTTTAGAATAAAATAAGCCAATATCGGTAGTCCCCTTTAGATATCGTAATATGTGTTTGATCCCATTCCAATGTCTCCTAGTAGGAGCAAAACTATATCTTGCTAGCAAATTTACTGAAAAGGCAATATCAGGCCTTGTAGTATTTACAAGATACATTAGTGCACCAATTGCACTAAGATATGGTATTTCAGGACTAAAGAGTTCCTTATTCTTTTCTTGAGGTCAAAATGGATCCTTATTCACATCAAGTGATCGAACAACCATCGGAATACTTAATGGATGCAATCCATCCATATAGAATCGTTTTAACACCTTTTCTTTGTAGGCAGATTGATGGACAAAGATACCGTTTGTCAAATGCTCAATTTGCAATTTTTCGAGATCTTTCATCTCAAATTCTTTCTTTAGGTAATCAATTGCCTTTTAAAGCTCTATTGGCATTCCAATAAGGTTTATGTCGTCGACATAGACAGCAAGTATAACAAACTCCAACGTTGTTTTCTTAATGAAAACACATGGGCAAATTTCGTCATTCGTATAACCTTCTTTATATAAACATTCACTAAGATGGTTATAACGTCCAGATTGCTTCAAACCATACAATGATCTTTGCAACCTAATGGAATACATTTCCCGAGGCTTTGAACTATATGCTCTCGGTATTTTAAATCCTTCAAAAAATTTCATGTATATCTCATTATCAAGTGATCTATATAGATAAGTTGTGACCACATCCATCAAATGCATTTCAAGTCTCTCATGGACAATGAAACTAATAAGATAACGCAATGTTATTGCGTTCATAACTGGTGAATATGTCTCATCATAATCGACACCAGGCCGTTGTGAAAATCCTTGTGCAACAAGGCGTGCTTTATATCTTTGTATTTTATTTTTCTCATTTCTTTTTCGCACAAAGACCCATTTATAGCCAACAGGCTTAACACCATTAGGTGTTTGAGTTATAGGTCCAAAAACTTCACGTTTGACAAGTGAATTCAATTCAGATTGAATTGCTTCTTGCCATTTTGGCCAGTCATTTCTTTGTCGAGATTTTGTGACCGACCGAGGTTCAAGATCCTCGCTATCTTACATAATTTTTGTTGCAACATTGTATGCAAAGACATGATCCATTACTATTTTAGATCTATTCAAATTAGTTTCAACATCACTTGAATTTATAGATAGTTCCTCATTTTCTTGAGTCTCGGGCTCATTGATTCCTTCAGGAATATCAACATTTCTCAAATATTGAGCTTACATATGAGGATCTTTCGTAGTATCATCTTGACCATTTGTTTTTCTTTTTTCTAGAATTTCGATCCTTAGAACCTAATGGTCTGCCACGCTTCAAGTGTGCTTCTGATTCATTAGCTATGGCACTAGTGGATGGTCCTTTAGAGACATCAATTTGAATTGGGACATTCTCTGTAGGAATATGTGATTTGGTGATCCTTTTCAAATCAGTAAATGCGTCCGACATTTGATTTGAAATTTTCTGCAGATGAATAATCGTTTGTAATTCTTGCTTACAAATAGAAGCACGTGGATCAAGATGAGATAGTGATGGATTTTTCCACAAAATTTCTCTTTTGATGTCACTATCTTCTCTCCCTAATTTTGAGAAAACTATCTCATCAAATCGATAATCTGCAAATCGAGCAGTGAACATATCTCTCGTTAATGGTTCAAGATAGCGAATAATGGAGGGTGATTCAAACCCAACATAAATTCCTAACCTTCTTTGGGGGCCTATCTTGGTGCGGTTTGTAAGTGTTATAGGCACATATACACCACACCCAAAAATTCTCAAATGAGATATATTAGGCTCTTAACCCAAAACCAATTACAACAGAGAAAATTTATGATAATTTATCGGTCTAAGACGAACAAGTGTTGCAGCATGCAAAATTGCATGACCTCAAACAAAAGTGGGTAACTTAATTTTCATAAGCAATGGTCTTGCTATCAACTTCAGACATTTAATTAATGACTTAGCAAGTCCATTTTGAGTGTGAACATGGGGTACAAGATGTTCCACTTTTATCCCAATCGATAAGCAATAGTCATTAAATGTTTGGGATGAAAATTCTGCAGCATTATCAAGGCGAATAGACTTAATTTGATTATCGAAAAATTGTGCCCGTAATCGTATTATTTGTGCCAATAATTTTGCCAATGCTAAGTTGCGAGATGACAAAAGGCACACATGAGACCATCTAGAAGAAGCATCTATTAGGACCATGAAGTATCTAAATGACCCACTGGGTGGGTGAATGGGTCCACAAATATCCCCATCTATGCGTTTGAAGAACGCGGGGGACTTAATTTCAACTTTTGTTGGCGATGGCCTCACAATCAGCTTGCCTTAATAACAAGCATTGCATGAAAATTCACCATTCGAAAGAACCTTCAAGTTCTTTAATGGATGCCTATTTGAATTTTCTATGACTCGTCTCATCATTATTGATTCTGAATGTTCTAGACGATCATGTCAAAGTACGAATGTATTAGAATCAGTAAACTTCCGATTTACTATAGAATGTGCCTCAATTGCACAAATCTTTGTCCAAAATAGGCCAAAAGATAAAGCAGGGAACTTTTCAATAACACATATTTGCCCAGAAACATTCTTGGTGATACCAGGATATTCAAGGTTCATCTCATCAATTGTCTTGATACGATAACCATTTTTACGGATATATATAAAACTCATCAAGTTTCTCCGAGACTTAGAAGAAACATGGCATTATTTATGATGACTTTAGTTCCCTTGGGCAAGATTATAATGGTTTTTCCGAAGCCTTCAATCAAATTAGCACTACCAGAAATTGTAGTGACATTAATCTTGCCCATATTTAGATGAGAGAAATATTTCTCGTCTTTGAATATGTATGTGTAGTGCCAGAATCAATCAAACATATATCTTCACAATTTAACAGTTTACTTTGAAAATTATCCATATCTTCAAATAAAATGACATACATCAAATAAGACATATATTAAATTTTTGTACAAAGTGAAAGCTTATACTATAAAAAAATTATTAATCCAATATTACTAAGTAAAAAAATAGATCCAAAAACTATTGAAACAATATAATATTTGATAAGGAATCTAATACGTAATATATTATTTATAATTAATAGTACGGAACAGTATCATGCAATACATATAATAATAATATAATATTGTTACATTATATTTGATAAAGAATAAACTAATATTATTATATTATATAATCTGAATACATATGGATAAGTAATGACTATTTGTGAATATTATATTAAAAATATTAACATGCAAAATTAATATTAACATTAACATGCAAAACTAAAAATATTAACATGCAAAATATTAATATGCAATAATGAACACAACAGAAGTCCGTGCAAGTTGCACGTATCGTCGTCGTCTTTTTTCTTTTTTTATATATAATAATGACGAAATTGAAATTTCATTCACTTCAATAATAAATTACAATAATACAATTGAACTAATCAATACAAATTAAAAATCAATACTTATGCAAACAACTACTTTTATATGATTTTTATTCTCTAACTCTTATCAACAACAACAAAAAAAATTAAAAGCATTCATTCTTCCATGTTTACGGAACTATCACCAATCAAGTGATCAATCTTTTCTTCAGGATGCTCGTAAAAGTCTGCTACATCCAACCATGTGATGTCAACATTATTTTCAGAGAGAAAGTTAGCCTCGGGATTTCTCTCTTTCTTCTTTAGTCATGCTTGATAAAGGTCCACTAAGTGCTTCAGAGCACGACAGTCACGTGACTAGTATCCTTTTCCACCACATCGAAAATAAGTAATTGTTTCACGTTTCTCATCTTTTTGTTTTTTGTTTGATGAATGATTAATACCCGGAACAGGGTTTCTTTCTTGGTCATCACGACCACGTCCACGACCAGGGCCGCGACCTTTTTCCCGCCTAGCATGATGAGCATGTACATCATTCTCCTCAGGGAATGGTGAAGATCCAGTAGGTCTATTCTCGTGATTTTTCATCAACAAATCATTATTTTGTTTGGCCACGAGAAGATGAGAACTTAGTTCAGTATACTTTTTGAAACCTTTTTCTCGATATTGTTGTTGTAATATCACATTCGAGGCATGAAAAGTGGAGAGTGTCTTTTCCATCATATCGTTATCATTGGTTGTCTCTCCATAGAGTTTCAATTGAGAAGAAATTCTGAACATGACAGAATTGTATTCATGAACAGACTTATAGTCTTGAAATCTTAGATGCATCCACTCATATCGTGCTTTTGGGAGGATGACCATCTTTAAGTGGTCAAACCTTTCTTTTAGGCTATTCCACAATACGAGTGGATCCTTAGTAGTAAGGTACTCAATTTTCAGAAAAGACATGTTGTTTCAAAATGAACAGACATGACTATTCTGAAATGATACACCTTTCCGATGAAACATTGCCTTCTTTTCGAAGAGGCACTTTATGGCTATATAAACCTGCATTTTTCCACAGATTTAGTATGAAAATTTCTGCATAGTAAAAATATTTCTCTTGCTTCTAAAAACTCCGTGTGATCATCTCCCGTTGAGTGAGTTCGAAGAAAACCAGAAAGTTAGAGGTACCACTACATTCTGATTGTGAAGCTATTTTATCCTGGGAGAAAAATTCCGCAACCTCGGGTACTTGAGGGTAATTATTTCCTTAAAAACACTCCGTGAGTTCGAAGGACTTGGCTTATTCTGCTTCATCTTTTTTTTTTCTTAAAATAAAATAACACACTTTTTTGATAGTTCATATTAAACTTGTATTGAAGGTGTTGAAAAACTTCATGAGTATTCTTGATTTAATCTTGAACTCGTGTTGAAGTTTAGTGAACTAACATATAGATTGTGTACCCAAACTTGTATCTATCATCATTTATTGTTTATTATCTTTAGATTATCGAATTTTGGTCGTTGTTCTTGTCCATCTCTTTTAGGCTTTTCACCACTACTTTTATTAGTTGTAATGTTTCCTTTATTGCTTCCCTTTTCTCTGTACATATGTCAAGGGACTTTTAAAATAACTTTTTTACTTTCATGAAGTGATGATAAAGTCTACGGACACTCCACCCTCTCTGAACTCCACAAATCTCACTGCTGCACAAATACCAATTCGAACTTATACAAATGAAAAATAAAATTCGAACTTATCCCACTATCCTAGAATTTCAAACTTATACAATCATGGAAGCAATAGGACTGGCTAATGCCACAATTAACATTAGTCAAATATATTTGATCATCATTATGCATAATTTTTAAATCAAATATGTTCCTACTGCTGAGAACACGTCCGGAAGAGTTGGTATTTAAGAACCAGAGGTCTTTTCGCAATTATTTTATATGTTATTAGTTCAAATAGTAACACAAAAATCAGAGGACAAAAAAAACGTATTAAATAAAAAGGCTGACAAAAAGATAGAATGACCGAAAATAATTAAATTTTAGAGACTTGAAATTCTTCTCATCTTTGTTTCAATTTCAAAACTATCATGAAGTTTTAAAGTATAAAAACTGAACTCTAGAATAACATCTTGGAGTTTTAAAAAAATAAAAATTAAAAGATGAAGAAGCGAATCTATGTGCCGTTTTAATTGGGAGTATTTTAGTCTAAAATTATATTTTGGTGTTACTATTTCAATTCTATTGGAAAATAAAGCTATTTCTCATTTAAATTAATGAAGTAATTCTGTTTTGTTATGATATATATTAATTATAGTGAATGTTTATCAAGATCTATCAAGATCTATTTGATGTCTATCAGGATTCAAGATTTGATGTATTTATCTTTTAGTGTAAAACTAGGGGCAAACTCATGTCTATTAGGATTTAGGATTTGATGTATTTGTCTTTTAGTATAAAACTAGGGGCAAACTCCCCCTATAAATAGAAGAGCTTCTTTCATTGTAGAAGAAATAAGAATCTCTTTCTATTCTGTCTACTCTTCTTCTTGTTCTTTATTGTTTTATAATACATTATCAGGACGAGACTCTATTGTCTCAAATTTGAAGGCTAAGGTTAAGGTATTATTATTTTTCTTCTTTTATTTATGGCTAACAATCTTACAAATTGTGAGTTCGTTGCCCTTCAAAGTTCGGACAAGAACTATATTTCATGGGTGTTGGATGCTGAAATCCACTTAGATGCTATGGGTCTTGGAGACACAATAAAGAATGAAAATACAGCATCTAGTCAAAATCGTGCTAAGGTGATGATTTTCTTGCGTCATCATCTTGACGAAGTTCTGAAAATTGAGTACCTTACTATTAAGGATCCACTCGTATTGTGGAATAGCCTAAAAGAAAAGTTTGATCACTTAAAGATGTCCATCCACCCAAAAGCACGGTATGAGTGGATGTATATAAGATTTCAAGACTATAAGTCTGTGGAAAAAATGCAGGTTTATATAGCCATGAAGTGTCTCTTCGGAAAGAAGGAAATATTTCATCGGAAAGGTGTATCATTTCAGAATAGTCATGTCTGTCCATTCCGAAACAACATGTCTTTTCTGAACAATCACAACTGACCTAACAGTAACCCCTTTTTCAAAATAGTGTGTCTTTTTCTCGAAGAGTTGTGTCCCTCCATTTTACATTCACACCAATTGAACCCAACAATCCCCCACATGAATGAGGAATGACTATTCTTTGTAAAATTTTACGGACAAGTATGTGATCATCAAGCAAAGACTGATTACATCTAGATAAGTGGGTTTTCTTTTGAACTTTCCGTAGTGAACATGCATCGGATGCACTCGATCAATTAGTAGATTTGATATCTTTAAACCATCGAGCATTAATGTACACCTAGTCAATACATGTCACACAATCAACGTTTTATCATTTATGAGTCTCATGATTTCATTCGTTTCAGCCATGAACACGTCCCGATTTCATAGGAGCTTTGAGAATAGGCCTTTACTAACATTCTCCTTAAATCGGCTTCCACTTCGCCCTCACATAGGTAATTTCTAAACGTTCAATCTTATAGATTAAACTATTTGATCAAATCTGCCAAATTTAGATAATCATTAAAAGACTTCACACCATAAGTTTTATCCTTGTTTACTAAATATTGTCTACAACATGTGAATAGGTTAGGTATATTGACAATGTTGAACCTGTCAGACACAACTTTGTTTGATCTCCTTAAACCTAGCTCTTGGGATCTCCGATCTGCTAGGTAGAGTTACCGCCATGCTGACTTGTCTTAGGATGTAAACTCATTCCCTTGGATGTTCTCTCAACTCCCTCTTTAGATAGACCTTTTGTAAGTGGATCTATCCTTTGACTTCACATAGTCAATAGTGATAATTCCACTAGAGAGAAGTTCTCTAACAGTATTATGTCTCCGTCTTATGTGACAAGATTTATCGTTGTACATCATGCTCCCTGTCTTACCTATTGCCACTTAACTATCACAGTGTATACATACTGGTGCCAATGGTTTGGGCCAAATAAGGAATATCTTCCAAAAAGTTCCGGAGCCATTCTACTTCTTCACCGGCTTTATCTAATGCAATAAATTCCGATTCCATTGTAGAACGAGCAACACATGTCTGTTTGGACGATTTCCAAGAGACTGCTCCTCCACCTATAGTAAATATGTATCCACTCATGAATTTTACTTTATTCGACCTGGTAATCCAATTTGCATCACTATATCCTTCAAGTACTATTGGATAGTTACTATAGTGCGAAGCATAGTCTTGAGTGTATTTAAGATACCTCAAAACTCTTTTCATTGTCATCCAATGAGTTTTATTAGAATTACTCGTGTATTGACCAACTTACTAATAGCACATGCTATATCTGGCCGTGTACAATTCATGATATACATTAAACACCCCAACACTCTTGTGTATTCCAACTGTGAGTCACTTTCACCTTCATTCTTTTAAAGTGCGAAGCTCATGTCCAATGGAGTCTTGGTAATACCAAATTTCAAATACTTGAATTTGTCAAGTACCTTTCGATGTAATGGGACTGTGACAATGTCAACCCTTGTGGAGTTCTATGGATTCTTATTCCTAAGATCACGTTAACCAAGACCTTTCATATCAAACTTGCTCTTAAGCATTCGTTTCGTATAATTTATGTCAGAAATATCTCTACTGATGATCAACATATCATCCACACACAAACAAATAATGATCTTGTGATTTGGAGTATCTTTAATGTAAACATATTTATCACATTCGTTTATCTTAAACCCATTTGCCAACATGGTTTGGTCAAACTTTGCATACCACTATTTAGGTGCCTGTTTTAGTCCATAAAGTGACTTAACTAGTTTGCACACTTTTTTTCCTTTATCGGGAACCAGAAAATCCTCGGATTATTCCATGTAAATTTCTTCCTCCAATTCTCCATTTAGGAATGTTTTCACATATATTTGATAGATTTCAAGATCATATACCGCCGCCAAAACAATTATCATTCGAATTGACGTTATCCTTATTACAGGCGAGTATGTATCAAAATAATTAAGGCCTTCTTTCTGTTTGAAGACTTTACTATAAGTCTTGCCTTGTATTTATCAATAGTATCATCCGCTTTTATTTTCTTTTTGAAGATCCATTTAGAACCTAAAGGTTAATTTCCTGGAGAAAGATCAACCAACTCCCACGTAAGGTTGCTCAAGATTGGATCAATCTTACTATTGACTTCCTCTTTCCAAAAGGATGAGTCTGAAGATGACATCGCTTCTTTAAATGTTTGAGGCTTATTTTCTAAGAGAAATATTACAAAATCTTATCCAAATGAAGTTGACATTCGATGACGTGTATTATGCCTTGGATTCTCATCATTATGTACATCCTCACTTAGTTCTTCTCCAGGTCATTTAAACCCCCCATTAAACTGTTCATGTCTTGTTTTATACGGATAAATGTGTTCAAAGAACTCAGCATTATCTTATTCAATTATCGTATTTTTATTGATATTCGGATGTTTGAATTTATGAACCAAAAATTGATATATTTTACTACTTTTAGCGTATCCTATGAACATGCAGTCCACTGTTTTAGGTTCTATCTTTACCCTTTTAGGCATAGGAGCATGGACTTTCGCTAGACACCCTTACACTTTGAAATATTTCAAGTTGGGTTTCCTTCCTTTTCATTTTTCATATGGAATTGCTTGTGTCTTACTATAGGAAACTCTATTGAGTATTCGATTAGCTGAAAGGATAGCTTTCCCCCACAAGTTTTGCGGTAAACCTGAACTTATTTGCAAGACATTCATCATTTTCTTTAATGTTTGATTTTTTCTTTCCGCAATTTCATTAGATTAAGGTGAATACAGAGCCGTAGTTTGATGGACAATTCTATTCTTTGCACATATTTTTGCAAAGAGAGATTCATATTCTCCACCCCTATCACTTCTTATCGTTTTGAACTTTTTCTCTAACTGATTTTCAACTTCTGTTTTATATTGCCTAAACGCATCTATTGTTTCATCCTTACTGTTTAGCAAATAGAAATAATAATATCTAGTGCAATCATCGATAAAAGTTATAAAATATTTTTTCACCACGAGATGGTGTTGACTTCATATCACAAATGTTAGTGTGTATTAAGTCTAAGGAATTGAAATTTCTTTCAACGGACTTATACGGATTCTTAGCATACTTTGACTCCACACACGTTTGACATTTTGATGTATTGTACTCAAAGTTTGGCAAAACTTCTAAGTTAATCAGTTTTCGCAAAGTTTTATAATTGACATGTCCTAATCGTTCATGTCATAAGTCATTAGACTCAAGAAAGTAAGAAGAAACAAAGCTTTTATTGATTTCAACAGTCATTACATTCATCTTATAAAGATCCTCAATGAGATAGTCTTTTCCTACGTACACTTCCCCTTTGCTAATTATAATTTTTCCGAAAATACATACACATTTGAATCCATTTTTTCAAGAAGTGATACAGAAATCAAGTTCTTTCTTAACTCTGGTATATACAGGACATTGTTGAGAGTCAACACTTTGCATGAAGTCATTTTCAAGTATACTTTTCTTGTCCCTTCAACTTTTGCAGTTGCAGAGTTTGCCATATAAATTTTCTATTTGCCTTAAGCCGGAGTGAACGCAACAAATAACTCTTTATTTGCATAAACGTGGAGGGTAGCACCAGAATCCATCCACCATTCTCGATGATTTCCTACAAAGTTAAATTTCGAAAGCATGGAACATAGATCGCCCATTTCGTTCTTGGATTCAATCATATTTGCTTGATTCTTCTTTTTGCCTTACTTTGGGGCATGTCAATCTGTAGATTTGTGGCTAATCTTGCCACAATTAAAGAATTTCTTCTTGGGTTGATTGCTTTGTTGTCCAGCTTTCTTCCGCTTCTTTGAGTAGTTGGGGTCTTCTTCTTCAATATTAGCTCTATTCATTGCAGAATTTCCTTTAGACCTCCTCTCTGTAGCTTTATTATCTTCCTCAATTCGAAACCTCACAATGAGGTCTCTCCTTTTGTTTTTGTTTCAAGTAATTCTTGAAGTCCTTCCACAAAGGTGATAACTTCTCAATAATTGCAGCAACTTGAAATGCCTCGTTCATAACCAAATCTGCAACACAGTTTATGTGAACATTAAGAGCATTTTTAGCTTGTTAAAATAAGGTATCCATTAAATTCATACCTTCCGCAAGGAGATCGTGGATGATGACTTGCAATTTTTGTACTTGAGAAACGACAGTCTTGCTGTCAATCATTTTATACTTAAGGAATCATGCAACATAGAATTTCTTGGTTCCCGCATCCTCGGTCTTATATTTCTTTTCTAGCACATTCCACAATTCTTTAGATATCTTCATTATGTTGTAGACGTTGTATAAGTCATCTTGGAGGCCACTCAGGATATAATTCCTACATAGGAAATCAGAATGTTTCCATGCCTCTATTACAACGAATCGCTCCTGGTCTGAAGTTCCTTCGGGAACTTTTGGAGCATCTTCTGAAATAAACCTTTGAAGACATAAAGTTGTCAGATAGAAGAACATCTTCTGTTGCCACTTCTTGAAATCAACTCCAGAATTTTTTTTGGGGTTTTCTGCTAATGCCATAACAGGTGGCGCATTTGTGCGACTAGTTATAGCAACACTTGTTGCTGCCACACTTTTCAAACTTTTAACATGATCGTCTGTAGTCATTTTTTTTGTCACAAAAAGACAGTCACCTTTAGTATAAACTTATAGTTATTACAAGTTCGTAGCAACTTACAAACACTACTTATTTCTAGTTTAACGATAAAATTTTTATGTCTTCCAATCGCTAACGGAATGACCTTTAACTTGTGATGAAGATTTTATTTCTTCAAATCACTTGTTAAGTTCAAATAGAGTAGAGACCTTAAAGTTTTAATCTCCAGTAACCAAACAATACAGATTATGAATTTCTTTCCTTAAGATTGTTGTTTTGGGTACACAATCTGTATGTTAGTTCACTAAACTTCAACACAAGTTCAAGATTAAATCAAGAACATTTTTGAAGTTTTTCAACACCTTCAACACAAGTTCACTATGAACTATCAAAGAAGGTTGTTATTTTATTTTAAAGAAAAAAGATTAAGCAGAATAAGTCTAGTCTTCCGAATTCACAGAGTGTCCTTAAGGAAATAATTTTTCTCAAGTACCCGAAGACCGAACATCCACCCCTTTTTCGAAACAGTATGTTTGTTCCTCGAAGGATTGTGTCCCTTCATTTTCCATTCACACCAATTAAACCCAACAACAAGAACTACAAGGATACGACCAGTACAACGACCTACACTACTAAGTCTACCCTCGAAAAAGCAAGACTATCTGACTACATTCCCTTGCCTACTATCCTTCTAGTATTTTAATACATCCTCCACACCCTCCTATTTAAGTTCATGTCCTCCATAACCTAGAGTTGCGTCATGTCCAATCTAATCATCTCTCTCAAATGTTTCTTCAATCTACCCCTCCTTGTACCTAATATCCAACATTGGGTATCTGTATATTTGGGCCTAATTAATTTGTAATTGGGCTGAACCAAGTATCCAAAGCCCATCCAAAGCTAAAGAGCACATTGCATCTAACGACCTCACATCTCCTACCTACCCAACAGTTTCGCACTTCCACTTGCTTCCAACAACTATGCGCCAAAGCCAAAAATCTGTGAGAAAAATAGCAATGGAAACTCGAAAAGGCAACTCCCTTAGCCTCCTCCTACAAGACCCGAATGACCTCAAAAATGGATTCAACTCCCTCTTCAACAATCTCAACACTTGCCTTTTGTCTAAACACAAAAATCCCAAATCAAGAAACAGTCATTTCAGTCCGAAATTCAAGTTTTCTTCAACTTCTGTATCAATTGAAGCACAAATCAACAACCCCACTTCCAATTTTGTAAAAACTGCTACTAGAGACTCACCAAAAGTTCAGGTACTTTTCAAGAATCTTTCTGTTGTTGAAAGAGCACTTATTGGTGCAGCTGGCGGTGGCATTGCTGGTGCATTTACTTATGTGTGTCTTCATCCACTCGACACTATTAAAACTAAGCTTCAAACTAAAGGGGCATCTGAGATATACAGTGGGGCAGTTGATGCTTTTGTAAAGACTTTTCAAAGTAAAGGGATTCTTGGTTTTTACAGTGGTGTTTCTGCGGTTATTGTCGGGTCTACTGCTTCTTCTGCTGTTTATTTTGGGACTTGTGAGTTTGGTAAGTCAATTTTGTCGAAATTCGAAGGGTACCCTTCTGTGCTTATTCCACCTACAGCTGGTGCAATGGGGAATATTGTGTCGTCTGCGATAATGGTGCCGAAGGAATTGATTACTCAGAGAATGCAGGCTGGGGCTAAAGGGAGGTCTTGGCAGGTCTTAATGAGAATCTTGGAAAAAGATGGGATTTTGGGGTTGTATGCTGGATATAGTGCTACATTGTTGAGGAATTTGCCTGCTGGGGTTTTGAGTTATTCATCATTTGAGTATTTGAAAGCTGCGGTATTGAGTAGTGTGAAGAAGGAAAGGTTGGAGCCATTTCAGAGTGTTTGTTGTGGGGCATTGGCTGGTGCTATATCAGCTTCACTAACAACTCCTTTGGATGTGGTGAAGACTAGGTTGATGACTCAGGTGCATTCTGAAGCTGCTAATAAGGCTGCTGCTGTAATGGTTACTGGCGTCTCGGCTACTGTTAGACAGATATTGAAAGAAGAAGGTTGGGTTGGTTTTACACGGGGAATGGGTCCTAGAGTACTTCATAGTGCTTGTTTTTCAGCTCTGGGGTACTTTGCATTTGAGACAGCTAGGCTTACAATCTTGGATCAGTATCTGAAGCATAAGGAGCTAAAGAATCTGGTTCCTGCAGATGAGGCAGCCCAGGCCAGTTAGAATGTATGAGTACTGTTTATTAAATACATCTGTTAAAACCTTTTGTAAGTGCACTTGTTTCTTATTGTTTCCAATCATATCTCTGTAGATTAATGTCTTCACAAGTTGAAACCTTTGACCGTACAAGTTCGTGAAGAAGAATGTCTCTGGATTTGTTTGCTAATATTAGGCGGATATGTATAGTTGATCACCTCCTGTGTTTTTCTCTTTTATTCTTGCGCTATATTACTACCTTACAGCTTAAATGATTTGAAGTGTAGTTTAGTGAACTATGGTTGGAAGCAGCAAAGCTTTTACTTGGATCTTATATAATCCATTTATTTCAAAAAACAAATAACTGTTTGTCTTCTAATTATGTATGACACCTTATGGGTCTTTTGGTAGTTTAAGGTGTATAAGAATAGTGTTGAATAGGGCAGGGTAGTCCGGTGCACTAAAGTTTAATGACGTTGTACAAGAGAATGCCTTATTTTTGGAGCTTCACATTTATAGATTGAAAGACAACGAAAATGTACCATGAAAAAAAGGGAACAGATAGCAGCCGGGTAACACAATGAAAAGACGAATACAAACACTTTTGGTTGGTCTGCTAGTTGACAGGATGATTGTGTCATGTACGTCTTCATAGGGAATAAAAGAAATTCTCAGGTTGCAGTTTTTTTCTTTTTTATTTCTATGCTTTTCTTTTCATTGAGTGGGATACATTGGAACACAAAGTAGCCCCTGTTGACTACAATGACAGTGTTTTCTGGTGAGTTTGTAGCCAAGTCCTGCCTAGGACGATTGTGATTGACCTTTGTGGCTGAATCAGTATTATGATTAATCGTTTTTACATGCTCTATTGTCGTACTCTGCTATGTCTGATGTAGAAAATAGTTTTATACCGAAGTCAAGTCACCTGAATGACATTTGAAATTTGTCTTCTTTTTTTTTCGGATCATCACCCATCCCTTAGAAGATGTCTTTAACTCTGCTATTAGGCTGTCTGTGCGTTGGGTTTATTCTGCATATTATATAACATCTTCAATCATGACACTGGAATGCACAGAATTCCGTCAAAGGCAGCATGTACTAAGCACCCCTTTAAGCTACCATAACTAACTTGTAAAGCTCAACAATATTAAAAAGGGGGAAAAGGAACTGCTAATGCCAGTTGAGAGAAGTATTTTGAAATCTTTTGAAGGATGTTATTTGAGGGATCTTTTTCCACGTCATTTATTGCTTTCCAGAATTCTCTGTTTGCATATAATTTGGTTTTCTGGGATCAGGGTTGTACTTTTCTAATGATAGTAGTGCTTAGGCCAACTTGCGTGCAGGTCGACAATCTCATCGAGTACCTGCGGCCTCACACTAGCATAGGTGCCCGTTAACTCTGCCTCTAAGACTTAGTTAGAGACGAAGAAATCTCCTAGTCTTTTTTTGGCTTCGGTTGAGATCTGAACTTGAGGCCCCATGGTTCTTCTTCCATTTCATTGACCTCCAGGCTGCACCTACTTAGCTCAAGGTTGTACTTATGTCACGATCCAAAAACAAGGGTCATGATGGCACTTGTTGCGGCGTACCTTGACAAGTAAGTCTATCACCCAAACTGATACAAAAAGAGGAAAAGACAGAAATATCTCAAGGTAAGGCTTCTAGAACGAAGCCGAACCATATAAGTAAGCATAACAATGCGGAAAGAGCTTATTCAAAATATCAATCATGCCCAAAACCAGGTGTCAATAGTGTAGTAACTACTAATACAATTCAGGAGTCAAATACATCAGAAAAATTACCACAAAGGAATAATATTTGTCTTCGAATACTAATAAAGATATAACTACTATAGAAAGATAGAGGTGAACTCCGGACGCATAAATGTCCAACCGCTACCTTGGAAGCTCCAATAATCGCCCGAGTCAAGCAAGCTGAGGCGTACTTGAGCTAGGACCTGCACCGAAAGGGAGCAGTAGGCATGAGTACGGTCCACTTGTACTCAGTAGGTATCATAGGTCGACCAAGCAAAGTAGTAAATAAAACATACAAAATATACACTAAGGGCACGTCACTTGCAATCAGAAAATGTCCCACAACGGTAGTCCACACCGCTTGCACTAACAATTCTAATATATCACATACACACCAAGATAGAATACGAGTATGCATTATATCACATATAAGTAGAACAAGGGGGAACACGCATATACGAGATCATCAAATACAAGTAAAAGAAGATAAGACAATTACATAGATGACTAGTCAATACGACAATACAACACAATAAAATAAGTGCAATGTATATGATGATGATGATGCATGAGGTCGTCGCACAACCACCGGGATCGTCGCACAATCCCCGTATACACCTACAGAGCTAAAGCTTCCCGACGTAGGACCCATGGGGGGTTCGTCAACCCGTATACAATCCACATATCTCATATCTCCTTTCTGGTACATCCCTCGGAAAGGGTTTTATAAGGTGTTACAATATCTCTCCGGTACATCCCTCGGGGAGGGTTTTTAAAAAGTGTTGCAGTGTTTCTCAAATGTTGTCACGGTAGTACCAATGTTTCATGAATGAGTATGATATGAGGATGTAATACTCACAACCAATCACAATGAGTATTTTCACAACCAACCATATGATACATTTTCACAACCAATCATATGATATATTTTCACAACCAACCACAATGATATAATTCCACAACCACGTGAGTCAATATCCACTCATTATTTCTGTTTCATCCACTAATTTCCACATGTCTCATATGCCAATAAAGTATGAATATAATCACAATACACCAATGGTACCATATTAAGCATCTTAACAACACAATACAATTATTCACATATATTCTAAGCTATTAATATCACATAGGACTCCACATGGTCACACATATCACATAATAACTCAATTTCGACAATTACATCACATATAGGCTCCCACACAGGCACAACACATAAATAGCCATTTTTCATGATTAATTCCCACCCTTAACATGCATTTTGTACCATCATTTACTATTCAACCCAGTTTGAAAGAGTTAAGCCATAACCTACCTCAAAAGCCGAAACTAGTCCACTACACTTTGAACCCACGACCTTACTTTCCACGAACGATCCCCATCTCCTCTAAAAACATCAAATATGAAATCTACGCATCAAAACAAAACCAACAACACCTATATTGACTACTTTTGGTTCGGGGTCAAAACGGACCCCTGGAACGGGTTTCCGAACAAGAAGGGCAAAATCGAAACTTTACTTCAAAAATATGTTTCCCATATTTTTAGGAACCTATAGCTGAAAATCCAAGTTAAATCGAGTCAAAAACGAAGTTCAAATCGACGAAAAATCATTTTTGAGCTTTACCAGGTAAAATCTTTGAAATCTAGGTTAAAATTAAGAATCGAAGTTGTTTTGATAGTTAAATTGATGAAAAACTAGTAATTATAAGATAAAAATATTATTCAAGTGAAAAGGATTGAAATTGGAGTTTAAAAAAATCAAGCCCTAAGATTTTTGGGGTTTTGAGAAATTAATCAAGAAATTACTAAGAAAAGGGTGAATTCTTACCTTAAATCCATAATAAAATCAAGAAATAGATGTTAATCTAGCTTCCCAATCTCCCACAAACTTTACTTTTAAGCTCCCACACTATTTTAGATTTTAACTCCCAAGAGCCAAGATGAAAAATGAGCAAAATAGGCCGAAAAAGTTGCTTAAATAGTGCAGATTTTCTGCACTGTTATAGCAGGAAAAACTGTTTTTTTTTTCTTAAGTCCAATCCGGACTTCGACGGGTTGTCCGGGATTCGTTCAGAGTCCGATATATGCAAACGAATTATGCAACCACACTAAATTCGACGTTTTGGGTGCGTTGGCGAAGTCGGATTTTCGAAAAAACATCATTTTCCAAAAGTTAACCCCAAAAATTGCATTTTTTCAAATTGAGGATCAAAATGAGATTTAAAAGCCGTAAAATCATACCAAACATGCTAACACCCTAAAATCGACATTCCGGATCTGCTGGCGAAGTCGGATTTTTCATCCAAGTTTGTTTTGATCAAATGTGGGTCCCACGCCCATATTTTCAATTTTTCAACTTTCCGACCAATAGGTCGAAATGAGCTCGGGTGCACGGAGACCCGAAACAAAGGTCTACTTAGCCAAAAATCGATATTCTGGAGCTGCTGGCGCAGTCTGTTCAGCCATCCGTCGCACGGATCAAAAGATATCCACATAAGTCCAAAATAAGGCTCTCGAAGACATCGAAAACCATAATATTGCATAAATGGTACCAAAATGCATTGGAAATCATGCCAATCACTCCCACACCCCAGAAATACCATAATGCAAGTACGGAGGGGTAAAACAGTCAAATCACACAAATTTCACATATTTCATCAATTTTTTAAGTCGTTACATCTTATCCATTGTCAATTTATAGGTCCCTAATGGTTTGATGTGCTAGTTGGAAAGAGGATATTCTAACAGATATCTCCATCCCCCTCCCCCCTCCCCCCTCCCCAGGCAGTTCCTATTTGATCAATCAGATATATGCAATTGGTAGAGCACTGACTTCAACCTTCTCTTGTTTCCAATTTCTAACATGAATGTTGTAATCAACATTTTCCTGTTTCCAACTTTATTGGAATGAAGGTTGTAATTGTCCGACCTTTAGGGATCAAAAAGTCTCAATAACATAGTCAAACTTATTATTAGTTATGATTTTTTTTCCAGTGAAGTCTTATTTTAAGTTGTGAATTATGATAACTTGCTTGTAAAACAAAATAAGATTATGACTCTTGAAAGAAGTACCACTGATACTCCTTGACAATTAAATTATAATCAAATGAATAGTTCCATGATAAGAATGTCCAGACAAAACCTTACCTTACATTAACAATCATCCATATCCATCAATCCACCCACCCAACAACACACACACACACATACAAAAACAAAAACCACCACCACCACATGGGACTTTCACTATAGTTTCGTCTTTCGAATAAAATTTCATATTACTGATTCAAAAAGGAAAAAAAGATGAAGAAGTGCATCTTTGCGCATTTGTTCTTGGAATTCTGCATGTATTGGCTGGATTGTATTTTATTTTATTTAATAATTGGATTTGGGCCTTGAAACTGTCAGGAGAATATTGTAATGTAGATTGCGCACACTCATATTTCTCAACTTTGGAGTACATTTTCTGAGAAATGGGAATGAGATAGCGAATATTTCTTCAAATTGTTAAGGGATGAAGACCGAAATCTTTGTTCATTGATGCAAACCAAACAGGTCATGAATGGCTTAACCAGCTGCAGGATATTGCATCCACAACCTTTTACTAAGTGTTACATGACTGGCTCAGTTTTGATATTGCATCATCAACTTGTATTAGAACGCAATGTTTCTTGACATTGAAGTTGATTGTGTCTGTGATCTGATATCACCTATTAGTAGAGAGTTTTCCAAGGAGGCAGGACATTTTATCCGTTTTAGAAAAGAGGGGGTGGGGATGGGGGGATTTTGCGTGATCAACTCTATATATTAGTTAAATACCACTAAATGTAATGATTAGGTTAGCATTATAGTTCATATAGGTAGTAACTGCAGAAATGTTTCTCTAGGGCATATAATCATTTTTCAGTAATATATATGATTAAATAACTGAAAGGATAACAGCATACTAGGCAATGATAGTCAGCAAATAACCATGGAAAGATGTGTTTCAGCTACCTGGGGCCTATAAACTTCTTTATGTTTCTACCATGTGGTGGTACTAAGACCAAGAGAATTGATCAAACTTGGATAGGAACATATTTGTGTATGACAGGAAAAATTATTGTTCTGCCAAGCCACTTCCTTTTATTTGAGCTTTTCTTCTCCTTATCTAGACAGCCTTATCTTAGAAATACTACCTTATCGAGTTCGAGAAGTCTTACTAATATCATTAATCATGCTGTAATGAAAAAAAGTCTCAATGGATTGTTCACCCAAAAAAATGTGAAGAGTTTTTTTTGGGGGCGGGGGGGGGGTTAACAAAATGTGAAGAGTTGCATCTTAGACCAATAAAAGCTCTTGGTGTTTTATTTCTTCTGAGCCATTAATTTGGACTATGATCTCTAAAAGGCAAATGCACATCTATGATGACTATATGTTTTAACTGCTCTTAAATAAGCAGAAAAGAAAGAAGCTACTTTCTTTGTTATTCCTTCTGTTGGGGTGTTTTCATTATTTTACCAGTTCTGCAGTATGTTTTAGTTGGTTTGTTCTTATACTCTCATCTGCTGATGCGTTGACCTTTTCTTCTTCTTCTTCTTCTTTTTTCAGATGTGTTAAACGAAGCACCAGCCCTGTTTAGGATTTCTTTCCTCAGTTACCTATGCCTGTCAATTCTTATCTACTCATCGGCAGCACGGATCATCCTACCTTGTAATTGCTGTAACTAGTTCAGAGACTAAGTTATTTTAAGTCAATAGGATAAAATAAATAATTATTTCGGAAAGAGTATCTACTCGTTGGTACGAGCTCATAGTTGTACCCCTTAAGACTACACCCTGCACACTTCCAGGCTGATTGTATTTAAGTCAAGAAAGGCTTGTTTGGTGCTCCAAAGTACCAACATTTTCAATATGTTTCCAGTTTCATCAGGGTGGAATTTTTTTTGTGTATGGCGTTGGCCCCTGAACAAGTGATGCTCTTTACCAATCAGCTTCTTCTATCAATTCAACAATGACTTTCTGGAAGTGTGAGTCCTATTGAATTCCAATTGCAACTCACTTTGTAATTGATGACTCGTGAGTAGCCCTCCAGCATTTGGTTTTGGCTTCAGTAGTGCATTGTGTTTTCTGATTTATTAGAATATCTCCTTTACCTTTGGTGCGATTATATTGAACTGCTTTTTAAATTAGTCACACTCAAAATTTCTTTTATGGTTCCAATAATCTCAAATTGAAAAATGAACTACTTTTTTTTATATATATCTATATCTATAATCGATATCTATAATATATTAAAAGTGTAAAGACCCTTAGAAAAGTGATTTAAACTTTTTGCCCTTCATTAAAAGGTTCCGCAATAGACAAAATCGTCTTTTCCCTTTTTTTCCCTCTATTTGTTATTTTATTAAATTAAGAACTCCTAAAATACATAGGAAGAACCTTGATTAAATAAATATATGGAAAGAAATAAAGAGTCCTAAAATACATAAAATATAAACATGCTACAAAGCTATTGTGACTCTTTATTATTTCCATATATTTAGAACTCTTTATTGTAGACATAAGATCTTTGAAAAGGATTCCATATATTCAGGACTCTTTATTGAAGATATAAGATCTTGTGAGTCCTCGAATCCTTGTGATGCCAAATAAGATCATGCTACAATTTTGCAAATGCATATATGTGATGCCTTCGTCTTCGGTGAAAATTTGTTCTATTTCTAACAAATGTCAAATACCAAGGTATTGATAATGTAGTTCAATTTTACTTTCGTTTGTTTTTTAGAGTTGATTTTCATGAATCAATATCAAAATAATTTTGATTTGTGATATTAATAGTGAAATTTTATTCACCATATTTAATTTTGTTCCTTATTTGTTAATGTGATGGTGAATACACTTTTTAATGTGATGTTCCTCTTCAGATATACTTTTTATATTTAAGTTTTATAGTATTTTTTTTAAAAAGTTCTATGAATCTTAATGCTAATAAATAAAACTCCAAAATAAAAAGCCTACACTTGATAGAGAGGACAACGTGAAGGAGAATGGTGGCATAAAAAAATCCTTAATTCGTTGGAATTAATTTAGGATTAGCTATATAATTGGATTAGGTTTGTAGAGTTAATTCCTATACTAACTAAATTTATGACTTTATATATTAAAGTCATTCACATTACTGACACTTTAGGTTTAGGACTATATATTCTATCGAAATTGTCGTAGGTACAAAGGTGATGTTTTTATAATTTTTGTTATATTACTATCTATTATGTTTTGCTTAATACAGGTGATAGATGACTGTTTGATCAACCTTTGATAATTTTTTGTGTAAAAATTAAGTTTACTTCGTACTATATTTTTTTTTAATTATTATTTATTTATTATTGTAATATTTTAAGTGTCCATACACATGAAAGTTTTGATTATTTTCTGCAGCTTTTAGTTTTCTTGATTGCTTTTCTTCTCCAATGATTCAATTTTATGCCAATTGACAGAATTAATCCATTTATTATCAACATCATATGTAGATGTAATACTTTTTTCTTTTTAGCTAATGTAGATGTTATACAATGTTAACAAGAATTAATGACAAGTCGATATAAAATAAAATTAACAACAAAAGTTAAATAAAACTTCAGATGTTATTTCATTCTTTGTTTTTGTCTCTATAATTTTTTTATTTTTTTTCTTATTAGAATTTGATTCCCATTTTAAAGTCACTATAAAGCCAAGAATTCGAGATCCCAAATTATTTATGATCAATGATATGATTTTACTTATACTCATTATATCTTGTTTGGTGACCGCATCAAACTTGATATTCTTGGCAATTCGTAATTTACTCTTAATTATAGTTATCTCTCAATATATTTTTCTTCTCTGTCGATTTTTCTGTATATTGTTATCTAAATTATTATGTTGTGAAGTTTGAATGAATTGAAGACATAATGACATGTATTTTTTTTCTGCCATGTATTTGAAAAATTATTTGCATTTTTCTTGCAAGTGAAAGTAAATTGCATATTTTATAACTTTATTGGTTGGATGATCCACTTGATTTGTTGTTGTTGTTTTTGTATTGATAGGATGATCCTACCTATTATGCAAGGACATAACTTACGATTTCAAGAGATAAAGACATGTCGGAGCTAAAGTATGATTACCATCAACTTAACTTCTTCAGAGAGTCTTTAAAAAAGTACACTGATTAGTTGTGATAACTGGACTTGAATGTGGTAACAAATCTATTTTTATTTGACAGGAAAGATCTTATAGTAGATCTTTACACTGTCTTATAAGTTTTTTTGTATTTATATAATATGTTAATTTGCTTCCACGAACATTATCTAAATATTAAAAGACTTGAAGTCTCGAAATTGAAGAAGCAAAAATTGATTGTTTTTTCATTATTAAGTGACTACTAGATGAAAGAGTGCAAAACAAGTTCATGAATTAGAGAAAAATTGTGAGGTGAAAGAGAACAAATAATAACTTTATATCTTGCAATAGAAGTTCACGAGCTTGACTTGTCCCAAACACTTTCAAAATTTTATTGCAATTCGAATTTTCTTGTGTTTAAATTAATATACATGCATTTCGATTGTCTAATTTCTACTTTTTTCATAGAATTGGGTAAGAGCCGAAAGCAGTCCTAATGTGTAGATGCTAAACAACAAAAAATTCAATCAATGTTTTTAAAGATCAACATACTTTTTGTATCTTAAGTGATTTTATAAAATTGAACTCTCTAAATCGAGATACACGTACAAGGCGCATACACCTAAACTATCATATATATGTGTGTGCGCGCGCTTAACGGGAATTGAGCCCTCATATAGGTAAAAGGTCAACTAAGCGTAAACAAGTTCTTCATTACCACTAGATCAAGTGACAGCTCCCTCCATCCTATTCCAAAATGGGTCGGAGGGATTAGGAAATACTTTGTTATTGCGTTTCCATAAATATTTCTCATATATTTAGTAGATTTTTAGTATTAATATTGATACATGCTCCACGTAGAAGTTGATAAGTTTCAGGAATCAACACTCATATCCTAGATCAATCACCGCAGTGAGCTATAATTTTTCGGGTCCTTTTGGTGATTGGAAAAGGCATAAGTCAGTAAGTCACCCCGCTGCAGTATAGATTTTGATTTATAAAATTTTCACAAAAAAAGTGTATAAGATTGTGAAATTAAATTCGAAACAGTTGACCTGACAAAAAAAAGAAAAAGGCAAGTAACCAAAACAACATTTAAAGCCCAAGCCAGTCCAGTTGCATCCTATCAAACTCAACCCGACCCGAGTAACTATACTAACCGCTGTATCGGGGGATCTCCCGCTCAATTGTTCCAACTGCAAAACCTCTCTGCAGAAGAAAGAAACCATCAAACACTAAAAAATAACCCACTCCCAAAATCTCCATAATCCATCATGAAAATGCGTTTCACTCTGTTTATCATCGTTTTAACCATCAATTCGCTTTCCCTTTCAGCTGATCCTTTCTTGCCTTTCAACAATGTTACTCTTTACGGCGACGCTTTATTCACTTCAAAATCGATCAACCTCACTCAACAACGCAACTGTTCGTCATCATCATCGTCGTCTCCGTATTCTAGCATTGGAAGAGCTTTTTACGCCTACCCGGTCCGGTTTCTTGATTCTTTAACCAATAACACTGCTTCTTTCTTGTGTACTTTCTCTTTTACTGTAATCCCTCCTTCACCTTCTTGCCCTTTTGGTGATGGCATGGCGTTTTTCATCACTTCTGATGTTGATGATTCTCTGGGTTACTCTGATGGCGACATGGGTCTTCCCAAACAAGATTCGGAGACCGATGATTCCTTCTTGGCCGTGGAATTCAATACGAACGATAACCTTATCAGCGTTGATACTAAAGAAGTTAGGTTGTTGGGTTCGGTTAATGTTGATTCAGTTGGGATTGATTTGAAAAGTGGGAAAGAAATGGCGGGAAGGATTGAGTATAAAGATTCGGAGAAAATGATGAGAGTTTGGATTGGTTATGAGTTGCAGATTAGGCCTCCCAGTCCTGTTCTCTCAACTCACATTGATATTTCCAATCAGTTGAAGGAGTTTATGAGGATTGGTTTTACTGCTAAAGGGTCTGCTGTTTATAGTATTAGTCGTTGGCGATTTAGAACGTTTGGATTGATTTCGTCTCCAATGGCGACTTGGGATGACGAAGGGAACTGTTTGATGTGTTTCCCTGAGGAGGAAATGGGTGAGCATAAGTCTGATTCTCATCATGGTAGTAGTAAAGGCTTTCTGAAATTGACTTATGGGGGGTTAGCTACTGTTGTTACACTTGCTGCTTGTGTTCTTGCTATTTCGTTCGTTTTAGCGAGGAGGAGAAAATGCGATAGAGTGGAGGAGACTAATGAAGGGCAAATATGTAGATTACCAGGAAATAGAGTGCCTCAAAAATTGTCATTATCTGAAATAAAATCGGCTACGGAAGGTTTTAATCATGAAAGGATAATTGGTGAAGGAGCATCTGCTGTTGTGTATGAAGGGGAAATTCCTTCTAAGGGATCTGTGGCTGTTAAGAGATTTGTACACGGGGGTAGATTGGGTCCTTCATATGTTCCTTTCAGTACTGAATTTGCTTCTATGGTTGGTTGTTTAAGACACAAGAATTTGATTCAGCTTCAAGGGTGGTGTTGTGAGAGGAATGAATTGGTCTTGGTTTATGAATTCATGGCTAATGGTAGCCTTCACAAGATCCTCCACGAGCGATCGCATTTGACTAAGTTTCTGACATGGGAGAGAAGACTGAACATAGTTATTGGTGTGGCATCTGCTCTTATGTATCTTCATGAAGAGTGTGAGAATCATATAATTCACAGAGATGTCAAGAGTTGCAATATAATGCTCGATGCTGAGTTCAATGCCAAGCTTGGTGATTTCGGGTTGGCAGAGGTGTTTGATAATTCTAAGACAAGGGATGCTACGGTACCAGCCGGTACAATGGGATATTTTGCACCTGAGTATGTCTATTCTGGTGTTCCAACTGTTAAAACAGATGTGTATAGCTTTGGTGTTGTGGTACTAGAAGTGGCATCAGGGAGAAAGCCTATTGAAGAAGGTGGCGTTTTGATTACTGACTGGGTGTGGGACTTGTGGGAGAAAGGGAAGATAACTGAGGCTGCTGATCCAAAACTAATGGGGCGATTTCAGAAGAACGAGATGGATAGAATGCTGATCGTGGGGCTTTCTTGTGTGCATCCCGATCATGAGAAGAGACCGAGAATGAGAGAAGTTTACCGTATGCTTAAAGATGAAACTGCACTTTTCATTTTACCTCCAAAGAAGCCAACTGTGAGACTCCAATCTGTTTTACCAGAGGGGTGTGAAGAAATCATGAATTGGGCTGGAAGAATGGAGGATACACCATGGTCCACTCCAAGAACTCATTTTAGCAGGAACTAGCTTTAGCTTTGAGGAGGAAGGGCATTAGCAGCTGAATTGTTTTTGGACACACAAGGATTGATTCATTTTTTGTGCTATTCAAGATTTCTGAATATAGTGTGTCTGATTTGTACCTTGTGTTTGCAGCAAGTAGTGCAAATATTGCTAAATTTTGGTGTTGAGTAGAATCTAGTATTTGAAATTTTACCTTGTATTGAAACTCAAAAGCACTTTCAAGAAACAATAATTAGGAGAAAATTTACTTTTGAGTTTGTGCCCAAAGTGTATGGTTCAGTGACAGACATGCTTCAAGCAATTTCCTTACTGCAGCACTTCTTTTCTGAGAGTATTTCCTTTGTTATTATTACCAAGTTATGTGTACATGGCCAACAGTTTTATGTTCAATAATGGGATTATGGGAATTTGCCACTTGCAGCTTATAAAATGTTACAGTACTATGTAAATTTCATATATTAGGATAGTCCACAAGTACTTTGTGTTTTATTATACATACACCTTGTTCATGAAACTTCTTAAAAATACTTGATTGCTAGTAAATCTACACTAGATTGGTTGAGCAACAGAATGAAAACTAGATTAAGAACATATATTAGTATTATTTTAGGCTCCTGAAGATTTGAGCAAATTCATAAAGATTCTGCTTTAAAAGTGGACAGTAATAAAAGACATGTTTCTACACATGCAAAAATGTTTATATTGAATCATTAATCCATATATCTATATCTATAACCTATATCTATAAACTATAATCTATATCTATATCTATATCTATAATTTATATATATAATCTATAATATATTAAAAGTGTGAACGGCCTTAGAAATGTTGTTTGAACTTTTTGCCCTTCATTAACAGTTTTTGCTTTAGACAAAACAGTCTTTTCACTAATTTTTTCTAATATTTAAAAGTTGAAAATTAATTAAATATATTTATGATAAAACATTTTCTTATTAGAAGTCATCAGAATTAATGACACTTAATATTTTTTTTCATTAGTTTAAAATTTTTAAATCAACTAAATTTGATTTTAAGAAGATTTGAGAAATCTAGAAACAAATATAAAAGAGTTAGAATAAGAAAAATTTAAGAAGTACCAAATTTAAAAAGTTTTAAGTACGTAATAAGAATGTAATCAATAATTTTGTAAAATCTAAATTTAAGAACAAGAAAAGATTTTAATATTTAAAAATTTAATTATTTTTCTAATATTTATGGACTTTTTTCCAGCCCTAATATTTATGGACTTCTTTCTGTCGCTTTTAGTATAGGAGTCCTTCTTTTACTGTCATAATTTTAAACCTATTAGACTTGAATGAGTAATAGGGTAATTAGGAATTATATTACTGCTGCAAATTATGTGCATGAATTGTAGATTGGACACAATTAGAGGTGACAAAACTAGCCCAAATCCACTTGATCCGCTCAATCCATCCATATTTTGATGGGTTAGGTTAGAGTGATTTTGAAGATGGGCTGATTTGAGTCAGCCCAAGTGAACTCATCATAAATCATCAACCCAAATGGGCTCACAATGATGTCCAACTTAAACCCATAAAAATGTTTAAACCTAGTACTTACGGTTCCCATTTTAATATTTTTAGTTTTTTTTAGTTGCTTCAATTATATTTTTTTTCCTCTTGAAACAATTGTTGTAATAAATATTTTTTTAATAAAAAAATATTTTTTTCTTACACCATCCTCCGACCCGACTCGCCCACCCCTACCCACCAAAGAAACAACAACAAACCCAGTGTATTCCCACAAAGTGGGGTCTGGGGAGGGTAAGATGTACGCAGTCATACCGCTACCTCCGAAGAAGTAGAGAGGTTGTTTCCGATAGACCTACGACTCAAAATAAAGAATAGTACACAAGGTCATAAAGACACATGAAGCAGGATGGATGACATACTAGAAATACGAATAGAAAATAATAAAAATAGACATAAGAGAAATACGAATTACGAGAAATAAGAGCAACACGAAATAAGAAAATAGGAACTAAGAAATAAAAAAATAGGACACCCATCTAGTAGTAACATACACTCACATACCAAAGACACCTATGGATACAGTCTTAGGCTTACTAACCCGGCTACACAAGATCTCTCCTGACTGCTTGCTACAACCCACACATCTACACTAGCATTCTACCCTTATCCGCAACCTCCACACCTTCCTATCTAGGGTCATGTCCTCCGTAAGCTGAAGATGCTCCAAGTCATGCCTAATCACCTCCCTCCAGTATTTCTTCAGTCTACCTCTACTCTTCCTGAAGCCATCCACAGCTAGCCTCTCACACCTATAAACTGGGCATCCACGCCCCTCCTCATCACATGCCCAAACTATCTCAGTCTTCCTTTCTGCATCTTGTCCTCCACCGAAACCACTCCCACCATATCCCGGATAATCTCATTCCTAACTCTGTCCCCTTTAATAAGTCCACACGTCCAACGCAACATTCTCATTTCTGCCACCTTCAATTTTTGGATATGGGAGTACTTGACTGGCCAACACTCCGCTCCATACAACATGGCCGGACGGAATGCCACTCTATAGAATTTGCCTTTAAGCTTAAGGGGCATCTTCTTATCACACAACACTCCCGAGGCGAGCCTCCACTTCATTCAAACTGCTCTAATACGCGTAGAGATATCCTCATCAATCTCACCATTTCCCTGAATCATAGACCCAAGATACTTAAAACTATCCCTCTTACAAATATCCTGGGAGTCCAACCTCATCACCACTTTGTCCTCCTATCTCAAGTCACTAAGCTTGTATTCCAAATACTCTATTTTGGACTTACTCAACCTGAACCCCTTAGACTAAAGGGTTTGCCTCCAAACCTCTAATTTATCATTCACACACCCCCGTGTCTCATCAATTATCACTACATCATCCGCAAATAACATACACCAAGGCACTTCACCTTGAATACTCCGCGTCAACACGTCCATCACCAACACAAATAGGAACGGGCTAAGAGTCGATCCTTGATGCAACCCAGTCTCGACCAAAAAATGCTCTGAGTCTCCTTTCGTTGTTCTCACCAGAGTCTTTCCTCCATCGTACATGTTCTTAATAGCTCTGATGTACGCCACCGGGACCCCTCTCACCTCCAAGCATCTCCAAAGAACCTCCCTTGGGACTTTATCATATGCCTTCCAGGTCGATGAACACCATGTGCAAATCCCTCTTTCTTTCTTTATACTGCTCCACCAATCTCCTCACCAGGTGGATTGCCTTTGTCATCGAGCAACCAAGCATAAATCCAAACTGATTCTCCGAAACGGACACGACCCTCCTCAATCTCTGCTCAACCACTCTTTCCCAAATCTTCATAGCGTACCCACCAAAGAAAGTTAAATATTTTTTTAAAATTTATTTTTAAAAAATATATTTTTTATCCCACCCACCTTCCCCTATCTCGATCCTCCATCCCTCCCTAAAAAAATACTTATTTTTAATCTATTTTTTTTTAAAAAGTGAATTCACCCTACCCCCGAGCACCAGTCAGCCCCCCTCCCTCTCCAAAAAAAATAGATATTTAACTTTTTTCTTACCCCACCCACCCTCTCTATCACGACCCACCATAGCCACCCCCCTATTTATTTTTTAATTTGCATACAAGAAGCTTAAAAATAAATTATATAGAAAATACTATGAATAAAAACACAAAGTCATGTTTAAAAGATAGTATAGTCCTTATGTCTAGTTAATCAAGGAAAGAACCAATGTCAAAAAGAACATTATAATTAACTTTGCTGGTGTGATTGTTTTAAATGGTGGATCAAATAAAACATTTGAGATACAGGGTAGGTTGTGTTGTGAATAATTTTATTACATTTTTTTAGTTTTCTTTATTTTTACTTGGAAATAATAATAATAATAATAATAATAATAATAATAATAATAATAATAATAATAATAATAATAATGATAAAAATAACAACAACAACAACAAAAATATAGATATAAATATAAAAAGAAAATAAGAAAATATTAGTTCAACCTAAATTGCTACTAGAATAATTGTTTAATGATGGTTTAAGTTGGGCGGATTAGGTTATAACCCATTGTTTAGCCCATCTTGGCTCAATCCATCTTAGCCCATCTATATTTTGAGCGGGTTGGGGAATGACCCATTTATTGCTTTAGCCCATTTTGATCCGTCCAAATTCGACCCAACCCGCTCATTTGTCACCCCTAGCCGCAACACAATAGTACATAATTATATTAGTACGTAATTTTTTGTGAAATAATGATGATGATGCTAGATTTTCCTTTCTTAGAGGTAAGATTAATTTAAATACTTTTGTTAAAGCTCAATAAATTTTGTTTCAAACAATAGTAGTAGGCAAAGTTATTAATCATTAATTACATGGTAATACTGTTATTTAGAAGTTCAAGTTTTCAAATTGATTATACAAATTTTGAGTCTCTAAATATATTTTTTTGGCAATAAAATGTGAAATATTATCATACCAAACCAAAGTTATACAAACTCGAGCATCCGTCCTCTTAACAACCTTGCCAGTGTTAAGGAGTCAGATCTCATACAAAGGATAAAAAATAAGAAACAATCAAATACCTATGCCTTAGTTAATAACTGACATCCTATGTATTAAGTGTTGACAATTCCTTGCTTTCTTAGAACACTTCAGTACATCTATTCTCTCCCTTAACTCCTTTTGTATTTGTGCAAGTGTGAAGTTCATATTTACTGTGAGTTGTTTAAATTGCTTCCAATTTTGAGCTTGCCATGTATAATAGATTCCAACTCCATACATAGATGCTACCAACTCTTTTTTACATTGTCTCTAGTGTTTGCGCTTGATCCATGCTAGAGTCTGTTGTACTGTCCCACTTGGTATCACTACACCAAGCCAATTGGATTGTTTGTCCTTCACTGCAGTAAACCAGGGGCATCCAACAAATAAGTGATGTTGTGTTTCATCCTTTCCTTCGCAAAGATTACTGCACACATCATCGACTGTAGCATGGAGTCTGCCCAGTCTTTGTTTTGTACGTAATCATCCCTGATATGCCAACCACACAAGAACTCTCTGCCTGGGAAGCATAATCGAACTCCATATCAACTCTGCCTCAGGCAGTCTACTTAAATCCCCCAATATTATATTATAACTAGCAGTCATCGAGTAGTTTCCATTAGCCGTCAAAACATATTTGTCTCACCGGTACCATTGCTCCATGTCTGTCTTTACTGCATTTAATTTCCTTTAGTACCAACTGCAGTCCTGCACCGGTAAATACTCCAAAAAATCAATCGTAGTCTTCATATAAATCTCGTTAACCCATTTGATCTAAAATAAGTCTTTCTTACGCGCTACCTGTCACACCAACTACCCAACCGCAACAACATTCCACAATTAACAACGCTTGATATTTAGTCCCCATACTTCTTAGGCATACATACTCGATCCCATGCTACCAAGGCAATTTTCATGTGTCCCTTCGAAGCACCCCACGGAAAATCTCTATATATCTTATCCATTTTTTTCAAGACACTTTATGGAAAGATAAACACTGCACCCCAATAATTGTATATGAACAAAAATAAAGATGTTATAACTTGAATTCTATCAGTATATGATAAGTGTTTGGAGTAGCCTGAAGTGATTCTTCGAGTTATCTTCTCCACTAGTTGAAAACAGTCTAGTTTTTTTTCAGTTTTTAGAGGATAATGGTAAGCCTAAATAATTGATAGTAAAGACCCCAAAATGAATCCAGTCTGAACTAGAATGCTTTGTTTAGCATTTTCATCTATACCAGCCAAGAAGATGTTAGATTTCTGTAGATTGACTTCAAGACCTGTCACACTACTAAAATGTGTCAAAGCCTCTATCACCCATTTAATTGAAGCTACATCACTCTTACAAAATACCATCAAGTCATCTGCAAAAATTAAGTGTGTGAGCTTTGGTGTGTTACATATAGGGTGATATTGGAAATCATCCAACTCACTCATCCTTCCCATGACTCGTGTGAGGTATTCCATTACACAAGTACAAATAAGAGGAGAGACATTGAATCTCCTTATTTAAGTCCCCTCTTACCCTTAAAATACCCATAGCCTTTTCCATTTACTTTTACTGTGAATTTAGTAGTTGTTACACACATCATCACTAGTTGAACAAAAGCTTGTGGAAATCCATAATCTCTCAAGGCTTTCTCAAGAAAATACCAGCTGACCATATCATAAGCCTTTTTAAGGTCAATTTTCATCAAACATCTTGGGGTAGTCTTCTTTGTATAATGTCTTAGTAAGTCATGGCATATTAAGACATTATAGATCAACGATCTTCCTTTCACAAAAGTTGTCTGATTCTTTGAGACTATCATTGTAACCGCTTTCTTCAGCCGCTTACAAATCATCTTAGATATGTGTTTGTACAGTGCATTACAGCAAGCAATTGGTCTAAATTAACTTGCCAACATTGGTGTCTCAACCTTTGGTATCAATGATATTACAGTGGCATTTAATTATCCCAGAAGCTGACCATTTCCTAGGATTTGTTGGATTGCTGTAGTCACATCTCCCCCAATCACACTCCATGCAACTCTAACAAAACCACTTCCATACCTATCTGGCGCTGGACTCTTGTTTATATCAATGCTAAACATTGCTCTCTTTACCTCTTGTTCTGTGTAAGGCAAAACCAGTTGTAGCTACAACTCAAAATTCAATCCATTTCCATTACTCACAAATCTTATATTTCCCCTCACTCTATATTGTTCTTTAGTGCCAAGTAGTTGCTGGTAGTACTCAACAAAAGTGTCAGCAATGACTTGCTGATCAGTCTGGATCACTGTCTGATTATCTTGCAGGTGTAGTATTGCTTATTATAACCTTTTATGCTTGATTACATGGACGAAATACCTTGAATTATTATCTCCAAGACTCAACCATATCACTTTAATCCGTTGTTATAAGAAATATTCAGCCAAATATGAAAATTTCTTTAATTTCTGATGGAGGCTCTTCTCTTGGTCGTGCAATAAACTATTCATAGGTTGTAAATGCAATGCTTCTTGAGCTCTGGCAAGTGCTTCTCTATCAGCATCAGCTTCTGTCACTATGTTCCTAAAATGTTGACTATTCAAGGTTAACAACTTTTTCTTCAACATCTTGAGTTTCCTCACAATACTGAACATTTGACATCCCATTACTTGTTTCTCCCAAACTTTAGTTACTAGTTCCAGAAACTTGGGATGACTGGTCCAAATATTACAGAAATTAAAAGATGGTTTTGTTCTTCCTTCATTTATAATAGAGATTCTAACTGGACAGTGATCACTTATTTCCTCAGGAAGAAAGTGAGCACTATGATCTGGCATATTAGCTACCCACTCAGAGTTGACAAAAATCCAGTCTATTTTCAAGAACACTCTTGTATACCCCTTGTCATTCCAAGTATATCTGTTACCTAGTCGTGGCAGATCAATCAACCCACAAATCTCCACACAGGTCTAGAAGTCCATTATCTCTATTATGCATACTGGATTCCTACCAATTTTATCTTCTCTATGTAGCACTGAGTTAAAGTCTCCCATGAGTATCCATGGTTTTATATTTTCTGTGTGCACATCCTCTAAATAACTCCACGAACTTCTTCTTTCCTTCCTTGTATTAAAGGCATACACTACAATAATAAAAAATACCATATTCAATTTATAACTCTTCACATTGCAAGTTATTACTTGTACACAGCTAGTAATCAATTTCACCTAGAAATAATCTGCCCTCCAGTTGAGACACACCCTTCCATTATAGTGATTTACATGATTTGTGGCATAGTTCCTGCCTCAATACATATTTGTTGTTACTTTATTCACATTACAGGCCTTTACTTTAGTATCCACTAGACTTATCAACCCTGTATTTTCTTTACTATACAGGAGTTTGACCTCCTTCTGTTTGTTAGGGGCATTTCAGGCCCCTAACATTCTAACATAGTATGTTATTCATGAAGCCTGGGGGGCATTGGACCTCCTCTATTTCTATCAACAGTCAGTTGAACAACATTGTTTATTACCTCAAGGACTTGAAATAGGTTTTGTGCTACCTCTGTTTCATTGGACAACACCTGTTGCTTTTGTCTATTGGGGGTCGATAGTTTTCCTGGAATACTCCACTCTTCACCCCTACTTTCTAGCCACATCGTTCCTGTTATTCCACTGAGACCTACACTATCATTGCTACTATTATCATTTATTTTACTCACCATTATCACTTTACTCCTCTTCAAATCCTCCCCCACAGGTTGGCGAGTACCTTGCTCATGTGTGACGCCTTTTTGAGGTATATTTCTCTTCCTTGACTCCTTATCTTTAGGATTGAGTTGGGGATTTTTCTTCGAGCATAAGTCTTCATCATGCCCATATTATTTGCAGTAGTTACACAATGTAGGCTTCCAATCGTAGAGCACTCTTTGCTCAACCAGCCCCCCTCTTTCATTCTTGAACAATACTTTATCCGATAACTTACCTCTTATTTCTACTTCAATCAATAGCCTTGCAAAACTCAATCCCTGTTTTTTTCGGTATTGTGGTCCACTATCAATGGCTTCCCTATCAAATTTCCAATTTTACTGATCCCTTTTGGGCTCCAATACTTGAAATCCAACTCCGGTAACTTCACCCAAATAGGAACCGAAGACAATTCTCTCTCTAAATATTTGTGTGCTTAATTATTCTACTTTTTTCTGTAGCTAATCAAAGTTGCAACATCAGAAAGGAAATGTAGTAAGTTGATTAACTTCCTTCTTTTGTATTGTGCATGTATTTTTACAATGTTATTAAATGTTGTTTGAACTTTTTGTCCTCCATTAAAAAATCATGCAATAGACAAAACACTCATTTACTAATTTTTTATAACAATTAATTTTAAAATATAATAATACTCGATCAACGATAATTGATTATAAGAGTCCTTTTCCTCTTACAATTCTAATAAATTTACCATAAAAGACAAATCACATAAAAGAAACATGAAAAGTAGAAAATTAAGGGAAAAAAAGTTTTAAAAAAACGAATAAAGAAAGGAAAATATGAATTGCCTAGGTTACATGGAATTGCCTAAGTTTTTTTTATCCAAATTTTTTAGACCCAAATCAAATAATCTTTATTTAATAAATAATTTAATTTTGTAGGATATAATTTTTTTAATTTATTATTTTCTTAATATTTAAATTTTGAAATAAATTGTAATAAATAATTGTTAAATTTTAAATTTTAAATGATCAAAGGATAGATTACAGATATATATAATGTCTAGGCCGCACCCTTCAGTACATATATTATCTTATGTAGGACAGAAGATGGAATAACTAATACCTGTATAATTAATACCTGCTTAAATAATGCACGGATTCTCTCATAACTAAACCTTACATTACAACTACCTGCGTAATTCTAACCACGATCCCTAAGTAACTACAACAAATCAAAGGAAGATAAGCAAATAACAAAAATCTTTTACAAAAAAAATGCAAAAATGCACGTATAACGTACAAATACTTCGTGAATGATGCATAGATTCTCTCGGAGGGCCTTAGAAATATTGTTTGAACTTTTTGTCATTTGTTAAAAGACTTTGCTTTAAATAAAATCGTCTTTTTACTATTTTTTTCTAGTATTTAAGCTTAAAGTTAATTAAATATATTTATGGTAAAATATTTTCTTATTAGAAGTCATCAGAATTAATGACAACTAATACTTTTTTCATTAGTTTAAGAATTCTAAATCAACTAATTGAAAATTCTAGAAATAAATATAAACGCATTAGAATAAGAAAAATTTAACAAGTGTCAAATTTTTAAAAGTTTTAAGTATATAATAAGAATGTAATCAATGATTTTGTAAAATTTTAACTTTAAAAACAAGAAAAGATTTAAATATAGAAAAAAAATCAATCGTACCACAATATAGTTCTGCATCTCTTTTAGCTTATGGTAGCAAGGGAAAGAGGTAGTGCACGGCAAACACCAAAGTAATAATTGATCAACTACTTGAAACTTCTGGTGGTAAAATATATACGTGCTTACACTAAAATATACGTTTATGTTTACATTATCTATAATCTATAATCTATAATATATTAAAAGTGTGAAGACCTTTAGAAAAGTGAATCAAACTTTTTGCCCTTCATTAAAAGACTCGATTTTAGACAAAATTATCTTTTTAGATTTTTTTCCCTTCAATTGTTATATATTTAATTTTAACTCCTAAAATATATGAGATCAGAACTTTAAAAATTATGGTAAGAATTTTCTATAAATTAAAAATCCTAAAATATATGATATAAGGTAACATGAAAGTGCAAACATTCTTCGCTATAAAAAGGGCACGTTATATAGCTTTCAAGTTCCAACAAATCTTCTTAGTTACTCTCAATTTTAAATTTAAATCTAAATAAATATATAGTTTTACCAAACACAAATGAAGTGTCACGTGGACACTATATTGTGCTTGATCATCACGATAATTTCTACGAGGTATCGCAAATCATAAATTTTTTAAGAAATTTTTATATAAAGGTTAGGTTGAATCGCATTATTTTGATATCTTTATTATTTATATTTTTATTTGTAGTTTACAGGTGGTAGGTTTAATCGTGTTATTTTGATATATTTATTATCATTTTTTTTGTTTATAGTTTATAGTCTTTGTAGTTTTTCTTGATTTAGTTTAAAGAGGATTTTAAGACTTTTATATGAGTTTGTATGACTATATAAATTTTTCATTTAAGTGTTTTTTGTATTTATAAAATCATCAGTTTATTTATTAATCAAGACATACTTTCTTTTATAATATTAAAGTACTTTTATAGAATTAAACTCACTGAAGCGAGGTACATGCACGGAGTCGCGTAACCTATACTAGTTTTATTAAAATGTGAAGGATCTTTGAAAAGTGAGTTAAAATTTTTAAATTTTATTAAAAATCTCTGCAATACATAAAATTATTTAATTTTAAATAAACAAATATTACACGTGCGGTTAAACTGGTATATTTAAATTACTAGCTCACCTATATTAAAGTTGAGAGAAAGAGAGTCCTTTTCTTTGTGATAGTTTTAAGTTTTAGGGTGTGTTCGCCGTTTCTTACGTAGGAAAATATTTTTCTTATTTTCAAGAGAAATAATTTATTTCTTACTCATTTTCTTGTGTTCGTTATGCAAGTAGGAAAATATTTTTTAAAAATATTTGTATATATTTAACACAAATAATGAGAATGAATAAGGTAAAAAAGAAGAAATTGATTTTTTTAAAAAAACAAATTTGAACAAAAAGAATATTTTTTTGGAGAGGGGAGGGTAGAGATTGGTGGTGGATAAGAAAAAAAATTGAAATTTCTTAAAATAAAATTTTAATTTTTTTGAAAAAAATAAAATTTTAATTTTTTTGAAAAAAATAAAATTGAAGTGATGGGAGTGGGGTAAGAAATTTTATTTTTGAATGTTTTTAATTTTTATTTTATTTTATTTTTAAAAAGAAAGAATTTTGGGAGAGGGAGGGGAAAAAGTTGATTTTAAAAAAAAAATTGGACTCTTTCTTTTTGAGTGGGTAGGGATAAAGTCGAGTGATTTTAAGAGTAGTATAAACATTGCAACTTATTTTTTTTAATTTTTTTTAATTAAAGACATTCCTCATATATGCCTTTAAGGAAGTCATATTTCTCAATTTGAACAAACTTGTTTTTCTAGAAAAAATATTTTTTAAAATTGTTAATCAAATGAACATGAAAAATACGGAAAATATTTTACTTTTATGCCGAACACACCCTTAGTATCAAAATAGAAATGACATTTCAAACTTCTATTGATACACAACCATTATAGTGATAGAAATTGATTAGTTCAACTATGTACAAGTGGGACAAAAGTTTAATTTCTGTCTAATATAAGAAACTTTACTTTATCATACACCTAATATAGTAAAAAAATTAACTCACACATTGTTATACCAACTCAATAGATGCATCATGCATACTAGAATATTTAAGGGAAAAAGCATAAAACTCCTGTAAATTTGCCATCATAATTTACTTTAATATTTTAACTTTACATACATTTAAATATCCTCTTAGACAACTTTCACGTAAATTATATTACCCTCTTAATGACTGACATGACAAAAATAAAAAACAAAAAATTAAAGCGCATTTTTATTTTATTTTAAAAAAAAATGTTGATGAATCTTACTAATTTAATTATATATAATAAAAAATAAAACCCATCCCCACCTCTTTCATATTCTTCAAACTCACTCCCCTTCTATCTTCTCCGATCCTCTCCCTCCCTGCCCCCTCTTCTTCTTCGAACCCCAGCCCCCTCTCTTCATCTTCTACAAACCCCCCCTTCTTCTTCAAATATCTTCCTTTCTCTTTCTCTTTCATTTTTTCAAATCCCTATCATCACCTAAATAAAAAACCTCCATCCTAATTCAAAAAATCTTTCTTACAATTTTTAAATAAGCAATTTAGAATACTCAAAACATGCTATGAGCAGAGAAATTAGAAGTAGCAAAAATTAGCGAAGTGTTAATGGAGGTTAAAAAAAAGAGGTAATTAGCGAAAATTAAATCAATGATTAAGGACTAAGAAGTATTAATGAAGGTTAGAAGAAGAAGAGAAAAAAAGGATGGATGGCTGGCGGGGTGGTTGGGGGTACGTTAGGGCGGTGGTGTGATGCAATAACAAGTAATTAAAGTGGAAAGTGTTAATATAGGAGTAGAATACTCGAAGAAGATGAAACTGAACTCAAGGCTTTAGTCGAGAAAAATTAGAGAAGAGAAAAATTAGGGAGAAACTGAATGATTGTATTATCTGATGATTGTTACAAATTAAGACATGAGGTATTTATAGTGATCACTTAGCTAAGATCAATTACACTTAGTAGCTTAACAAATAATTGTCTAACAACTAAGTAACTAACTCTATGAACAGTAGTAACTAATTCTGTGACTGCACAGTATTAACTATTTTTCAAATTCTCTGCAATTCTCTGCAATTGTTGCAACTGCTACAACTGCTTCTTGTTACTCGATTACTCTTTTCTTCTCAGCATTGTATCAATACCCCCTGCTAAAGTGGATCCTTAACCTCAAGGATAAAATGTAGAGAACCTATGCATCAATTCAGACTTTAGTTCCCAAGTAGCTTGTGTACCTTCAATGTCTGACCACTTCAACAGAACTTGACCAACAACTCTATTACCTCTCTTAACCAACCTTATATCTAGAATAGCTTTAAGTTGAGGATAGTATGGACTTGAAAGCTGGATAATAAGAGGATGGTGAATGCTAGAAGGAACTTCATGACACCTCTTTAATTGATAAACATGAACTACTGGGTGAATGAGAAAATCAGAAGGAAGTAACAACTTATAACCTCCTGCATCAACCTTATCATCAACAACATAGAGGCCATAGTACTTAGCAACTATCTTAGGAAAGATTCTCACCACCAAAGACACATGTCTATAGGGTTGAATTTTTAGGTAGGCCCAGTCACCAACCTCAAATAATCTCTCAGACCTGTGTTTATCAGCAATGTCCTTCATCCTTTGTTGAGCCTTATGCATATGAAACCTCAACAACTCTATAATAGTTTCTTTAGCAGCCAAGGACCTATCAAACATCTTAGTAGAAACCTCACCAATCAAGCAGGAAAGATGGATGCGAGGTTTCTGACCATATCAAGGTTCATAAGGTGTGTACTTAATAGTAGTGTGATAGGTGGTATTATACCACCTTTCAGCCAATAGCAAGTCAGAGCACCAATCCTTAGGTTTGTCAGAGCAAAAATACCTTAAGTATGTCTTCATGGTTCTATTCAACACCTCTGTTTGGCCATCAGTTTGAGGATGGTATGAAATAGATATCTGAAGCTGAACTCCTTGTAAACTAAACTACTCTTCCCAAAAACCTTTAAGGAAGATAGGATCTCTATTACTTGTTAGTATGTTGGGCATACCATGCAGTTTGAAGATGTCAAGGAAATATTAAGCAATTGATTGAGCTGCATATGGGTGTGCTAAGGGAAAAGAATGACCACACTTGCTCAGTCTATCTATTACCACTAAAATCACTTCTTTTTCTTTGGATTTAAGCAACCCTCCAACAAAATTCAAAAAAATGTATGTCCAAACACCATCAGGTATCGGTAAGAGTTGTAGTAGACCTGGACTTGCATCAACGTCATATTTGTGCCTTTGGCAAATATCACACCTATGAACAAAGTTCCTAATGTCATACATCAAGTCTTTCCAATAGAATAAATATTGGAGTCTTTTAATAGTGGCATCCATACAGAGTTTCCTCGTCATTACCAACCACTAACCTTCCTTCTACCTCAATTGATTGTTAAGAAAAGTGAGAGATTTACAAAGAGAAAGCTGAACTCTAGTAATGATATCTTGTAAGTATTGATCAGTAGTCCAAGAATATCTAATTGTATCCAATATATCATCATGAGGACCTAACACAGAGACTGCTAACATCTCAACCTCAGGTTTCCTGGATAAAGCATCAACGAACTTTATTTTCCACCACTTTTTATACTCAATACAAAAATCAAATGTCATTTACTTGTATATGCAAGGCACTTGGACGTCAATATGAATAAACTGATTTAGTAACCATTTGAGTGCTTTCTGATCAGTTTTGACAATAAGCCTTCTGTCTAACAAATGGTGAAACCATTTAGAGACAACAAATAGCAAAACCAATAACTCGTTATCATAAACACTCATAGTCAGATGTTTAGGTGCTAAAGATTTGCTAATGTAAGCAAGTGGATGCCCTTTTTGCATCAACACAACTCCAATAACCTTACCACTAGCATTCATTTCTACCACAAAAGTTAAAGAATAATCACGCAACACTAAAATAGGAGCAGAGGCCAAGGCATTTTTAAGCTCCTTAAATGCTCTGGTAGCATCATCAGTCCATAAAAACACTTCTTTATTGAGAAGGTCGTGCAATGGTCTATAAATAACGCTAAAACCTTTTATAAATCTTATGTAATATCCTGCTAAACTAATAAAACCTCTCAGTTGTTTAAGATTCTTATAAATAGTCCATTGCTGAACATTCTGTATCTTCTTAGGATCTTGTGCTACACCTTGTGCACTAATCACATGACCTAAGTATTCAACAGTAGGAACTCCAAAAGCACACTTGGATATTTTGGCATACAACTGATGGTGAACCATAAGATCAAGCACCTCCTTAACATCAGTAATATGAGATGACATAGTCTTGCTAAAGATTAAGATGTCATCAAAGAAAACCAGCCCAGACTTTCTTAGTAAGGGCCTACAAATAGCATTGATTAAGCTTTGGAACGAAGAAGGAGCGTTGGTTAAACCAAAGGGAATTACTAAAAATTCATAATATCCTTCATAAATTTTAAAGGTTGTCTTGTGTGTGTCACTATCAGGCATTCTAAACTGGTGGTATCCAGCTCTCAAGTCTATTTTAAAAAGCACAGATACACCACATAATTCATCCAATAAATCTTCAATGGTAGGAATAGGAAATTTATCTTTGATTGTCAACTGATTTAACTCTCTAGAATCTACACATAACCTCCAAGTACCATTTTTCCCCAACTAACACCATAGGATAAGCGTAGGGACTATGTCACGACCCGAGGCTACCCCCTAGTCACGATAACGGTGCTTATGGTCACAAGTGACCACAAGCTAACCCATGAGATGGTACCTGCTATGAGCACTGAGTAAACTAATAATGATCAATATGCGAAAATAATCGAGTAAAGCCATAAGGCTTACAAATACTAAATTACTGATAAATCATAAACCTAAGCATCTGAGAACATACTGAAAAGACTGATAAAATAACTGATAAACTGACTGACTGGGAGTTGATGGGACAAACCCCCAACTAACTCTAAACTGACTAAAATTGAGAAATACTGAAATACTGAATGAAGATAAACTTGTCCTCGAAAGATGAGGACTCACCACTGTTGCTGATGCTGAAGTGCTAAACTTATCTAAGCGCGGTTAGGAAACTGTGCATCCAAACCTATGATATAAGACATCATAGCGCGAAGAAAGTATGTAGTCAGTACTTTGAATGTACTAGTATATGAGATGAGGTTAGGTTGAAATTCATAGGTTCATGTGCATGAAATACTAACTGGATAAATAGCATGAGATAACTGAATATGCATGAAATAATGACTGGCTGAGTAACATGAGATAATGACTGATACATAACATGCGTGAAAGCTGTAAAATATGTGAATGCATGACCAAGCATATAGTAAGATACTGAAGTAGTTTATAAACTGAAATATTGGTAACTGAATGACTAACAAACTATATGCTATAGTCAAGAAAACCTGAACTAAATTCTGTACTGAATACTGAAATACGACCGTGGAAGCTAACTATAACCGACATGCCCGAAATCTATTATTGGGATCCAACCTGTAACTCCAGTTGGAAGGGTGTCAGTACCGTGCCACGGGTACTAATGCTGGTTGTGTGGATCCACTAATCTGATGTCTCAAAGGACTTGGGTGTCATGCCTAACTGATGGGGTACCCTTCAAAGTCTACGGTGGCGCCGTAGGTCTGAAACTTAGGGACTGCTAAGTCCCCAACGTCTCATGCCTACTGACGGGGGAGACAAATGCTTTATGCCTAACTAACGGGGAGACAAATACCTCATGCCTAACTGACGGGGGAGACACCATCCCTATGTTCACTCGGTGCTTAGATTTACTCCCAACTAAAAGACATTAATTACTAGAGTGAACTGATCTTAACTAAACAAATCAACTGACCATAATAACTGACTAAATTATAACGATTATGGTTTATCTGAAACGTTCTATAAATACTGAAACTATATGAACAACTAAATTTTGGGTATTCATAACGCTCAACACTGAATGAGAATAACAATAAGGACACATGAAAGCTTTGAAACCATAATGGGAAATCATTATTCAAAATCCATCACTTTAGTATTTCATCAAACCCAAGGAAGTCATGAACTTAAACATGGGAATGGATAAATCATGTGATAATAACATAATTATAGTACTAAACCATGAGTTGTGGATTTAATATGAAAATATCATCATTTAATGTGTAAAGGTCCTATTCCATCAAAACATTTGTGAACACAATATAAAATCGAAATTCGTATGAGCTTTATGGAGGTAATTCATCATAAGCATGTAAAATTTCATAATAACTTATAATTTAATATCAAAATAGGTTCTTGGACTCCATGGGTGAAAATTACCCATGGATGAACATCACACATACCTTTGATGCATAATTCTTGAAAGAGAACAACTTTCTTGAAAGTTCTTGGATGGTGAAGCTTGAATCCTTGAGTTTTCTTAAAGTGAAAGAAAGGGAATTGTTGAACTTGAGGGAATGATTAGGGTTTGTTTTTAAGAGTAAAATTGGTTGGAACGCCGATTTGAGGGCCACCGCGATGCGCCAAGAGCCTCATCGCTATACCACCGCGACACGCCACAATCGCGGTGAGGATCTGGAATCGAAATCCAAACATGCTTCAATTCTCGTCCAAAAAATCCAAAATTTCGCCGAGACATGCCCCTTACACCCCTGAACATGAATTAACTCAAAGACTTATGTCTCAGCATCGGGAAAGCCCCTTTAAAAAACCTCGAAGTTAAGAGGTCAAAAATAAGGCTAAGTCCCTAACACTTAGCTAAATTTTTAGGTTCTAAGTCTTTTATGCATGCACTATGAGCTGAACTAAGCTATGAAATGTTTGGGGTATTACAATATCTCTCCCTTGGGAACATACGTCCTCGAATGAGATTGATTAAGCTGAGAATATTGAGGAATTGAGATTATATATTGAGCATGCATAACTAAAAACATGATTGCATGACTAAGTCTGAAACATGATGCATGACTGACTTAATTCGTGAATACATGCAAATGACATGATAATGATTAGATTGCTAGGACTGAGAATGGAAAAGAGATATTCTAAGAAAAATTGTTACCTTAAGATGAGTCTGAGTTTGCAGAGAAAAGATGAGGGTACTTGGTAGGCATATCTGCTTCTACTTCCCAAGTGGCACCCTCAACGGACTGATTCCACCAAAGAACTTTGATCAAGGGAACTTCTTTGTTCCTTAGTCTACGAATCTGACGATCTAGGATCTCGACTGGGATTTCTTCGTAAGAAAGTATATCCTTAATATCTATGCTTTCTAAAGGGACTACAACAGCTGGGTCACCAATACACTTCTTTAACAAAGAGACATAGAATACTGGATGCATTGATGCTAGATCTGCAGGCAACTCAATCTAATAAACTACTTTTCCAAAATAGCTCAAGATTCTGTAAGGGCCAATATATCGGGGGCTGAGCTTCCCCTTCTTGCCAAATCATTTTACTCCCTTCATGGGAGAGATTTTCAAATACACCAAATACCCAACTTTAAACTCAAGATCTCTTCTTAGGAATTCTGACGACTTTGGGATGTCTTAAGCCTTTCCCTGATTAACTGAACTTTCTCTATTGCATCAAACACTGGATTTGGCCCTACCAAAGCAGCCTCAGCTACCTCAAACCAACCAATATAAGATCCACATTTCCTTTCATAGAGAGACTCAAATGAAGCCATCTGAATACTAAAGTGATAACTGTTATTGTAGGCAAACTCGATCAAAGGTAAGTGATCTTCCCAACTTCCCTTAAGGTCAAGAACATACGCCCTCAACATATCTTCTAAGGTCTGAATAGTCCTCTCTACCTGACCATCTGTTTGAGGATAAAATATTGTACTGAGATGAACTTGGGTACCATGACCCTTCTAAAAATCTCTCTAAAAGTGAGAGGTAAACTGAGTACCTCTATCTGAAATGATCAACAACGGGACTCCATGCAACCTAACCAACTCATTAACATAGAGCTTGGCATAGACCTCGGCTGAATACAAAGTATGAACTAACAAAAATAAGCTGATTTGGTCATTCTGTCTACAATAACCCATATCAAATCATGTTGACGATGTGTACAAGGCAAACCCATCATGAAATTCATGTTCACCTCTTCCACTTCTAAGTGGGAATACTAAACTCCTGCAATGTACCACTAGAGCCTCTAGTGTTCAACCTTAACATGCTGATAATTAGAATACTTAGCTACAAGCTCAGCAATATCCCTCTTCATTCCACTCCACCAATTAATTTTCTGCAAATCACGGTACATCTTAGTGGCTCCTAGGTGAATAGAATAACGCGCACCATACACTTCTACAAGGATATGTTGTCTCAACCCATCAACACACATCACACACAACCTACCCTGACATCGCAAGATACCATCTCCCCCTTGAGAGAAAACCTCTACCTTCTTATCTCTATCTGAATCTTTCAACTTAACTAAGATGAAATCCCTATCTTGCTTCTCCTTCACTTCGGCAACCAATAAAGATTTCAAACTATTCTGAACCCATACACTACCTTCAGTTGAATCAACCAACCAAACACTTAATCTAGCAAGATGATGAACCTACTTAACTAACCTCTTCTTATCATTCTCAACATGAGCAACACTACTCATAGACAATCTACTAAGGGCATCTGCCACTACATTGGGCTTGCTCGGGTGATACAAAACACTCATATCATAATCTTTTAACAACTCTAACTACCATCTCTGATAAAGATTTAAACTTTTCTGTTAAAATACATACTATAAGCTTTTGTGATCTGTGAACACATCAACATGCACTCCATAGAGATAATGCCTCCAAATTTTCAAGGCAAACACAACAGTTGCTAATTCAAGATCATGGGTAGGGTAATTTTTTCCATGGGGTTTAAGCTGTATAGAGGCATAGGCTATGACTTTACCTCTCTGCATCAACACACAACCAAGACCTACTCTGGAAGCATCACAATAAATAACAAACCCATTTGAACTATCTGGCAAAGTCAGGACTGGGGCTGAGGTAAGTCGAGTCTTCAACTCCTGGAAACTCCTCTCGCAAGAATCTAACCACTGAAACTTAACTTTCTTCTGAGTTAATCGAGACATAGGGGATGCAATAGATAAAAACCTTTTAATAAACCATCTGTAATAGCCAGCCAAACCCGAGAAACTCCTGATAACTGATGGAGAGATAGGCTGGGTCAGTTCCTCTCTCCTTTGGTCTTTTGGGGGTCAACTTTAATGTTTTTACCGAAAATGATATGGCCAAGAAAAGCTACTGATCTTAGTCAAAACTTGCACTTACTGAATTTGGCAAATAACTGATGGGCTCTAAGAGTATGCAATACAATTTTGAGATGGTCTACATGATTATTTTCACTACGAGAGTAGATAAAAATATCATCAATGAAAACTATGAACAACATGTCCAAGTACTGCTTGAAAACTCTGTTCATCAAGTCCATGAAAGCTGTTGGGGCATTTGTTAGTCCAAAAGACATAACTAGAAATTCAAAGTGACCATACCGAATTCTGAAAGTTGTTTTCAGAATGTCGCATTCTCTGACTCTGAGCCGATGATAGTTGGATTTGAGTTCTATCTTAGAAAAATAACTAGCACCCTGAAGTTGGTCGAACAAGTCATCAATCCTGGGGAGTGGATATTTATTCTTAATTGTGACTTTGTTCAACTGACGGTAATCGATGCACATTCTGAGAGAACTGTCTTTCTTACTCACAAAAAGGACTGGAGCGCCCCATAAGAAAATACTAGGCCTTATGAATCCCTTATCTAAGAGATTTTTCAACTGTTCTTTCAACTCTCTAAGCTCAGCTGGAGCCATTCTGTAGGGTGGAATAGAGATAAGCTAGGTATCTAGAAGGAGATCTATTTCGAAGTCAATTTCTCTTTCAGGTGGAACTTCGGGGAGTCTTCAGGGAAAACGTCTCCCTTACCACTAAAACTGACTCCAGACTTCGGGTATCAGAACTTGAGTCTTTAACTCAAACAAGATGGTAAACAAAACCATTAGAAATTATTTTTCTTGCCTTAAGGTATGAAGCAATTTGACCCTTAAGCACTGAAGTACTACCCCTCCATTCAATAACTGGTTCATTGGGAAACTAAAACTGAACGACTCTGTTTCTGCAATCGACTGAGTCATAGCATGAGTAGAGCCAATCCATGTCGAGAAATACATCAAAATTAGTCATCTATAACTCCACAAGATCAACTGAGGTGACTTTCTAAGATATTGTGACCGGACAGTTCTTGTATACCTGTCTGGATACAATAGAGACACCTATTGGGGTAGTCACTGAAAAGGGTTCTGCTAGAGATTCAGGACTGACACCAAAATGAACAGCTATATAGGGGGTTACAAAGGAGAGCAAAGCTCCGGGGTCTAATAACCACATCAGGAGAACTTTCCTGATCCTGTCGGTGCTGAAGTGCATAAAGCCTGTTCTGATGTTGTCCACTAATGGCACTGGAAGTTGCACCATGTTGAGTTGGATGACCTGCTGCCACCGCTGAAGAGTTAGTCTAACCCTGCTAGCGAACATTCCTACCCTTCCACATACCTATAGGACACTCCCTCATCCTATGGCCTGTCTTGCCATACCCCAAACACAAATCACTACCAGCTCTACACATATCCTGATGATTCCTACCATATTTATTGCAAAGAGGATTAGTACGACCACTGTTCACAATACCCTGGGACTTAGAGCCTGGCGCTCTATCCCGATTGTCATTCCTGAACTTTGGCATTGGTGCACTAGTTAAAGATAGAGCTGGGGCTAAAGATTTCTAATGGAACTGAGAACGTTTACCCTCCTCTGACCTAGGATGAGAAAAATTAAAGCTACCTATTCTGGCCCTCTTATTCTCTCTCCATCTCCTTAAGTTTTTATTTCTCAATCTATTGAGCATGGTCCATAAGCCTAGATATATCCATCTCCTCAACTAATATAGCAGTCCTAAACTCTTTGACCACACTATCAGTTATACCAAAAACAAATTTACTCATTCTAAATCTATTATCTGCCACCATCGAAGAAACATACCTCGCAACTGAGTAAATTTAAACAAATACTCCTTCACACTCATATTACCCTGCTTCAAATAAATAAACTCCAAAACCTTAGCTTTCTTCAACTTTAAAGGAAAGAACCTGTCTAAAAAGGTTGTGGTGAACTCTTCTCACTCTACAACACCTACCTCAACACCCCTATCCTCCTTCCACTACTTATACCACGTATGAGTTACATCTTCTAACTAGTAACCAGGCAAATTTGTACTCTCTTTGAGGTGACACCCATAATATCAGTCGCCTTCTTAACCATGTCAAGAAATTTCTGCAGATCCTCCTGTAATACCCTGAAAATACACCTAGACATCACACGGTGCTCAAGACTACAAGTAGCCCCAAGCTAACCCTTTAAGCCTTCTAATAACTTTGAAACTTATAAAAAGAATAAACTTGACAAATGAAATCTCTAAATAAAAAAATTTAATATCTTAACTGTAAGTCTCAAATATAGAAATATGGAAAATGACCACTTTTGAAATCTAAAATGGAAAACAGTCGGACAAGGCTCTACTTCTAACTAGAGAGCCACTGGGACAAGCCCCAGCTGACCCAACTCAAACTGAAATCAAATAACTAAAATTCTTCATAATCAATAAATCTAGTAGGATGGGCACTCAAACTATGAGGACTCACCAAGAGCTGAGATGTAGGTGGTGATGCTCGAATCAATCTCACTGCTGGAACTGAGCACCTGGACCTACATTATAAGACAATGTAGCACATAAACATAAATGTGGATCAGTACTTTTGGAATATACTGAGTATGTGGGGGTGAATGCATAAGTAAAGCAACAACCCAATGTTCATATAAACTTGTAAATAATGCATGCTAAGTGTAAATAAATCACCTTAAGTTTGAATAAAACAAAAGTTGTAAAATCATAAACATGAGTGATGAAGCATAAGTATGAACTTTGTGAGCCATGACACTTTATTTCTAAAAGCTTTACTTTTTTTAGGGAGTTTATTTTAACCAACATACACCATGTGAGCTACCATGGAGTCCAGCGTCCTACCCACGGATGGGAGAGCTCACGTTGGGGAAAGCTGTCCTACCCTTTCCATTGGAATAGGACCTCAACTTAAATTATCACTATACATAACCCATATAGAGACTTTAGACCTACGGTGGCTCGTAGTTTTGGGGAATGAGACCTTGGAATCATACCCAACTCAGTGCTAAATACTACTCCCAAACTAATATGCTCAGACTTTAGGAAATCCATCTTAAAATAGCATAGAGGTTTATAATAAAAACCAGTTATGCTTTTCTTTGCTTTAAACTGTAATCAAGATAAATAAATGTGGATTCCATCTCTTAACTAAGGATCAAAAGATCAATTCTTTGTTTAAATCTTGGTAAATAATTATCGAAGAGGATTAAGATCATAATCTTCTTGAAATCTCAAAACTCAGGCTTAAAGCCGAAAACGTATGTACTTAAACTTTTATAGTTTTTTAATAGAGCTTTATTCTCAAAAATCATCTTGAAATGATTCAACAATATCAACTCACAAAAAAAAGTGTAATTCATGATAGAAATCTTCAAGTCAATGCATAAATAGGCAAGATAAACATGCACTTCAATACTTAAATCACTTATAAACCCATAAACTCAAAACAGGATGATTTAGGTATGAACCCTAATTTGCAATTCATGAAATATTAACTTTAAAACAAGTTTTGGGTATAATAATGAAAGAGTATCCTTGTTCATAACCCCACATACCTTATTAGGCTTAATTTGATGTAGAAACTTGACTTTGAACTCTTAAAGATGTTCTTGAAGGCTTCTTCTTGAAGTTCTTGGATTCGAAAACTTAGATTCTTGATTGTCTTGAAGAGGATGTAATGGAGTTTTGGATTTCTTGAAATTAGGTTACGGTTTCTTGGAGAGAAATTTGATGAAGAATGAGTGTATAATGCTTAAACCGACATCTAATCTTCTATTTTATGACTTGGGGTGAGGTTAAATAACTTAATTGCCCCTCTAGAGATTAAAGTCACAACTGGAATGTCGTTTAGGGACTTGGCGTGATGCGATAACATGTTCATTGCTATACCCGACATACGGTGGAATCACATTGAGCTACTAGAATCGAAATCCAAACACGACCCAAACCTCATCCAAAAATTTTGAAACTTCCTCGAAATATGCTCCTTACACCCCTAAACATAAATCAACTCAAAAACCATCATCTCGGAGCCCGAAAGGTCGACTTACATATCCTCAAATTTAAGAAGTCAAAATAAGGCTAAGTCTTTAACACTTAGCTAAATTTTGAGGTTCTAAGTCTCTTATTGCAAGCACTAGGAACTGAACTAAACTAAGTCTAATACGGGGTATTACAATATCTTCCCCTTGGGAACATTCGTCCTCGAATGAGATTGGCTAAGCTGAGGATACTGGAAAGACTTAGATCTTATACTAAGCATGCATAACTCACACTTGACTACATGATTAAACTGATTAGTGCATGCATGAGATGTCATGAAGATGATTAAATATAGTTGGAATTGAAATTGGAAAAAGAGATAATCTAAGGAAAACTTGTTACCTTAAGCTGAGTCTGAACTTGCGGAGAAAAGATGAGAGTACTTGGTACACATATCTGCTTCGCTTCCCAAGTGGCACCCTCAACAGACTGATTTCACCAGAGAACTTTGACTAAGGAAACTTCTTTGTTCCTTAGTCTAAGAACCTGGTGATCAAGGATCTCAATTGAAATTTCTTCATAAGAAAGGCTATCCTGAATTTCGATGTTTTTCATGGGAGTTACAACGGCTGGATCGCCAATAGACTTCTTTAACACGGAGACATGAAACACTGGGTGAATGGATGACAAATCTGCAGGAAACTTAATATCATATGCTACTTTCCCAACACGACTCAATATGCTATAAGAGCTAACATATCGGGGACTAAGCTTTCCTTTTTTTTCAAATCTCTCCACACCTTTCATGGGCGAAATCTTCAAATAAACTAAGTCACCAACCTCAAACTCAAGATTTCTTCTCCTTACATCTGCATATGATTTCTGATGACTCTGAGCTGTCTTAAGCCTCTCTCTAATCAACTAAACCTTTTCCATACCTTCAAAGACCATGTATGGTCCTATTAAAGCAACCTCACCTACTCCAAACCAACCAATAGGTGATCTATACCTTCTCCCATAAAGAGCCTCATATGAAGCCATTTGGATACTGGAATAATAACTGTTGTTGTAGCCAAACTCGATCAAAGGTAAGTGGTCATCCCAACTTTCTCTAAAATCAAGAACACACACCCTTAACATATCCTCTATGGTCTGAATGGTCCTTTCTGCCTAACCATGTATCTGAGGATGAAAAGCTGAACTGAGATAAACTTAAGTACCAAGACCCTTTGGAGAGGCTTTCCAAAAGTAAGAGGTGAACTGAGTATCCCTATCTGAATTGATGGACAAAATAACTCCATCCAATCTGACCAACTCTCTAATATAAAGCTTAGCATAATCCTTGTCTAATAGGAACAATGGACTGGCAAGAAATGGGCTGACTTGGTCATTTGTCAATAATAATCCAAATCAAATCATGATGACGACGCGAATAGGGCAACCCCATCACAAAGTCCATATTAACCTTTTCCCACTTCTAAGTGGGAATACTAAAATCCTGTAAGGTGCCACCAGGATTTTGGTGCTCAAACTTAACCTGCTGACAATTAGAACACTTGGCTATGAACTCAACAATATCCCTCTTTATGACACTCCACCAATAGATTTCCCACAAATCACAGTATATTTTGGTGGCTCTGGGTAAATAGAATAATATGCAACATGTGCTTCCGCCAAAATCCGTTGCCTCAAACCATCAACACACAACATACACATCCTATCTTGGTATCGCAACACACCATCTCCCCCTTGGGAGAAAACCTCTACTTTCTAATCTCTGACTGACTCTTTCGCCCTAACCAAACTAGAATCCTTATCTTGTTACTACTTCACTTTGACAACCGAAGAAGATTTTGAAATATTTTGAACCCATACACTACATTCAGCTAAATCAAACCATACACTACATTCAGCTAAATCAACCAACCAAACACCTAATCTAGCCAACTGATGAACCTCCTGAACTAACTTTTTTTATCTTTTTCTACATGAGCAACACTACCCATAGACATTCTACTAAGGGCATTTGCCACTATATTGGCCTTGCTCGAATGATACAAAATACTTATATCATTATATTTTAGCAACCCTAACCACCTTCTTCGAAGAAGATTTAAATCTTTCTGTGAAACACATACCGCAAGATTTTGTAATCCATGAACATATCAACATGAAACCCATAAAGATAATGCCTCTAAATTTTCAAGGCAAAAACAACAGCGGCTAACTCAAAATCATAAGAAGGATAATTCTTTTTATGGGGTTTAAGTTGTCTAGAGGCATAGGCTATAACCTTACCCCACTGCATCAAAACACAACCCAGACCAACTCTAGAGGCATCATAGTACATAACAAATCCATCTGAATCATCTGGTAATGCCAAAATTGGGGCTAAAGTGAGTCGAGTCTTTAACTCCTGAAAACTATTCTCACAGGAATCTGACCTCTAAAATTTAACTTTTTTCTGAGTCAACCTAGACATGGGGGATGCAATAAATAAAACCCCCTCAATAAACCATCGGTAATAGCCAACCAAACCCAAGAAACTCTTGATGTCTGATGGAGAGATGGGTCTAGGCCAGTTTCTCACTTTTTTGGTCTTTTGAGGATCAACTCTAATGCCATCATAGAAAACAATATGGCCAAGAAAAGCCACTGACCTTAGCCAAAATTCACACTTACTAAATTTGGCGAACAACTGATGATCTCTAAGAGTTTGCAACATAGTTCTGAGATGGTCTACATGGTCACCCTCTCTATGGGAATAGACTAGAATATCATCGATGAAGACTATGATGAATATGTCCAAGTACTATTTGAAAACTCTATTCATTATGTCCATAAAGGCTAATGGGGAATTTGTTTGCCAAAGGACATGACTAGAAATTCAAAGTGACCATAATGGGTTCTGATGGCTGTCTTTGGAATATCACACTCCCTTACTTTAAGTTGATGATAGCCGGATGTAAGGTCTATCTTAGAAAAATAACTTACACCCTGAAACTAGTTGAATAAGTCATCAATCCTAGGAAGAGGATATTTGTTCTTAATTGTGACTTTGTTCAACTGGCGATAGTCAATGCACATTCAGAGAGAACCATTTTTCTTACGCACGAACATGACTGTAGCACCCCATGGAGAAATACTGGGCCTTATGAAACCTTTATCTAAGAGGTATTTAAGCTGTTTTTTAACTCTTTAAGCTCGAACGGAGTCATACGATATGGAGGGATAGAAATAGGCTGAGTATCGGGAAGAAGATCAATGCCAAATTCTATTTCTCTATCAGGAGGTACCCCTGGCAGATCTTTGGACAAGACCTTGGGAAACTCATTGACTACACGAACTGACTGTACTCTTGGAGATTCAGACTTAGAATCTTTGACTCAAATTAAATGATAAATGCACCCCTTGTATATCAACTTTTTAGCCTTAAGATAAGCTATGAAATGACTCTTGGGAGATTCGAAACTACCTTCCCACTAAAAAACTGGCTTATTAGAAAACTGAAACTTTACTACACAGGTGCAATAATCTATTGATGCATAGCACGAATGGAGCCAATCTATGCCTAGAATGACATCAAAATCTACCATTTCTAAAAGTCTGCTAGTATGATCTTATGTAGGACAGTAATAGGACACTTATTATAGACTCGTTTAGCCACAACTGACTCACCTACTGGGTGGAAACTAAAAAGGGCTAGGAGAACTTTTCAGGACCTATCCCAAAATTTGCCGCAACTAAAGAAGTCACATAAGAAAGATGTGATCCGGGGTCTAACAACACATAAACATCAAAATAGAAGACACGAAGCATACCAGTAACAACATCTAGTGAACTCTCCAACTCTTGTTGGGATGGTAAAGCATATAACCAATTTTGGAGTTGACCGCCACCGGTACTAAATGATGCACCCTGAGGAGGGACTGGGCGACCTGGAGGAGTTGGTGCATTAGTAGCCTGAGTCTGAGGACAAACATCCCTACTTATTTGCTTAACATACATACACTCTTTGATTCCGTGACCTAATTTGCCACATCTATAACAACCCTTCTTTACCATCAAGCAATCACCTGGATAGTTTCTGCCACACATCACACAAGGCGAGAAATTAGGCCTTCCACCCACACTACTCTGAGACCTAGAAATAAAAGTCCTGCCCCACTGTTCTTGTTGGGTTCTGGGTGCAAGGGCACTGGTGGAAGATAGCACTGGCATAGAGGAGAGACCTTGAAACTGGGAATGATTTCCCCCTCCAAACCTTGGTTGACCATACTCAAACTGTCTGGTTTTAGCTTTCTTATTTCCTCGCTCTTTCATTTAACTTCTCTGCCTCAATCTGTTGAGCATGGGTCATTAGCCTGGCAAGATCCATATCCCCAATAAGCATGGCAGTCCTACACTTCTTAACTACCAAACCAGACACTCCAGTAACAACCTTATTCATACTAGATCTAGGGTCAGCTACCAACTCAGGGGCATACTTAGACAGACAACTGAGTGAACTTAAGGCATACTCCTTCACTGTTATCGAGCCCTGCCTCAGGTTCATGAACTCCTCAACCTTTGTTTCTCTCATCTCACATAGAAAGAATATGTCCAAAAATATATCATGAAACATCTGCCAACTTATAGGAGTTGTATTCTCACCTCTATCATTCTTTCACATAACAACCCAGTCATAAGCAACATTATTCAGCCTATAGGATTCCAATTCTACACTTTTCTCCTCAGTAATATGTATAACTTAAGTGATCTTTCTCACTTCATCAATGTAGAGTTGTAGGTCCTCACCTACTTTTGACCCAAAGAACTCAGGTGGATTCATTATCATGAAATCATGAATCCTGGCTACAGCTAAATCACCATTTTGCTAAAGTAGGACTGCAGCCTGATGGTTGACCTGAACATTAGCATCACGTCTTGGGCCAACGCCTGAAAGGCAACTCAAAATTCAGCATGAGACACATTCTCATTCAGAGAATTAGCTTGCATGGGTGGTTAGTCACCATTTCTGTATGCATTGGCTCGACGAGGAGGCATATTCTGTCATATAAAAGTACGAGTTAAAGCAGATAGAAACAACTATAAGCATGATAGATCATGAAAGAAAATGATAATTCCTAACTCGTTTCGTAGCTTCTTGCTCATAAATATGGCGTGCTTCACATTCATGATCAAAACTCTACATAATGCGGCTTGTTTGACTCCCTAGGACTCTTTAAACCTTAGTCTCTGATACCAAGTTTGTAAGGCCCCGAAAATACACCCTATACGTCACATGGTGCTTAAGACTACAAGTAGCCCAAGCTAACCCTTTAAGCCTTATAATAACTTTGAAACTTATTAAAAGGATAAACTTGACAAATAAAATCTCGAAATAACTAAATTTAATATCTTAACTGTAAGTCTCAAACATAAAAATCTGAAAAATAACCACTTTTGAAATCTAAAATGGAAAACAGTCGGACGAGCCTCAACTTCTAACTAGAGAGCCACTGGGACAAACCCTAGTTGACCCAACTCAAACTAAAATCAAATAACTAGAATACTTCATTAACAAAAAATCTGGTAGGATGGGCTCTCAAACTATGAGGACTTACCAAGAGCTGGGATGCAGCTGGTGATGCTCGAATCAATCTTACTGCTGGAACTGAGCACCTAGACCTACATTATAGGACAATGTAGCATATAGACGTATATGTGGATCAGTACTTCTAAAATGTACTGAGTATATGGGGGTGAATGCACATAAGTAAAAAAATAATCCAATGTTCATATAAACTTATAAAGAATAAATGCTAAGTGTAAATGACTCACCTTAAGATTAAATAAAACAAAAGTTGTAAAATCATAAACATGAGTGATAAAGCATAAGTATGAACTTTTTGAGCCATGACACTTAGTTTCTAAAAGCTTTATTTTTATTTTTTTAGGAGGTTCTTATAATTGACATACACCATGTGAGCTATCATGGAGTTCAGTGTCTTACCCACGGATGGGAGAGCTCACACTGGGGAAAGCTGTCCTTTCCTTGCCATCGGAATAAGACCTCAATTTAAGTGATTACTATACTTAACCCATATAGGGACTTTAGACCTATGATGGCTCGTAGTTCTGGGGCATGAGACCTTGGAATAATACCCAACTCGGTGTTAAATACTACTCCCATACTAATATGCTCAGACTTTAGGTAATCCACCTTAAAATAGCATAAGGGTTTATAATGAAAACCAGTTATGCTTTTCTTTGCTTTAAACTGTAATCAAGATAAAAAAATGTGGATTCTATCTCTTAGCTAAGGATCAAAAGATCAATTCTTTCTTAAAATCTTGGTAAACAATTACCAAAGAGGCTTAAGATCATAATCTTCTTGAAATCTCAAAACTCAGGCTTAAAGCCTAAAACATATGTACTTAAACTTTCAGAGTTTTTCAATAAAGCTTCATTCTCAACAATCATATTGAAATTATTCAACAATATCAACTCATGAATAAGAAGTGCAATTCATGATAAAAATCTTTAAGTCAAATCATAAATAGGTGAGATAAATATGCACTTCAATACATAAATCACTTATAAACTCATAAACTCAAAACATGATGATTTGGGTATGAACCCTAATTTGCAATTCATGAAATCTTAACTTAAAAACATGTTTTAGGCATAAGGATGAAAGAGTATCCTTGTTCATAACCCCATATACCTTATTAGTCTTAATTTGATGTAGAAACTTGACTTTGAACTCTTAAAGATGTTCTTAAAGGCTTCTACTTGAAGTTCTTGGATTCGAAAACTTAGATTCTTGATTGTCTTGAAGAGGATGTAATGGAGTTTTGGATTTCTTGGAATTAGGTTAGGGTTTCTTGGAGAGAAATTTGATGAAAAATGAGTGTATAATGCTTAAACCGATATCTAATATTCTGTTTTTATGACTTGGGGTGAGGGTAAATGACTTAATTGCCCCTCTGGAGATTAAAGTTGTACCTGGAATGCCATTTAGGGACTTGGCGTGATGTGATGACATGTTCGTTGCTATACCCAGCGCGACACAGTGGAATCGCGTTGAGCTGCTGGAATCGAAATCCAAACACTACCCAAACCTGGTCCAAAAATTCCAAAACTTCCCCGTGATATGCTTCTTATACCCCTGAACATGAATCAAATTAAAAACCATCATCTCGAGGCCTGAAAGGTCGACTTAGAAATCCTCGAAGTTAAGAAGTCAAAATAAGGCTAAGTCTTCAACACTTAGCTAAATTTTGAGATTCTAAGTCTCTTATGTAAACACTAGGAGCTGAACTAAACTAAGTCTAATATGGTGTATTACACCTCCTCAAACTTGGATCCCAAAAATATATAAGGGTTTATTCGGGGAAAGTCCTGAATCCTAGCTGCAGCTGTGTTGGCGACTGGATTGGATGGGACAGCAGCCTGCTGATTATTTTGAGCTACTACTGAGTGAGCTAAGGTAGTGAATACATCTCTGAATTTGGCATGAGAAATATGCTCATTCAGGGGATTTTCCTGAACAGGCGGAGGTGTTGGCTGATTTTCATTTCTTCTTCTGTTATTCTTTTTGGGAGGCATTTTCTGTAATGGAATAAATGATAGACTAGACAGACAGTTTAAATAGAGCTCGTTCTCACTCGCATGACATGAATACTAAAAGAAGGGAAAACTTTCCTAAAACGTCTTGTAGCCTCTTGTCTATAAGTGTGGTGCGCTTCACACCCATGCATAAACTCTACTCAACGCGGCTTTTCAGACTCCCTAGGACACTGTAAAATCTTAGGCTCTAATACCAAGTTTTGTCACAACCCAAGGCTTACCCTAGTCACGACAACGGTGCTTACGGTCACAAGTGACCACAAGCTAACCCATGAGTTGGTACCTGCTGTGAGTACTAAGTAAACTGATAATGATCAACATATGTGGAAAAAACTGAGTAAAATCATAAGGCTTAAGAATACTAAAATACCGATAAATCATAAATATGAGCTTCTGAGAACATACTGAAAAGACTTTAAAAACAACTGATAAACTTACTAACTATCTGAAAAGCCTCTAATTAACAGACTGGGGAGTTGATGGGACAAACCCCCAAATAACTCCAAATTGACTCAAATTGAGAAATACTGAAATACTAAATGAAGGTAAAATTATCCTCAAAAGTTGAGGACTCACCACTACTACTGCTGCTGAAGTGCTAAACTTACCTAAGCACGGTCAGAAAACTGTGCATCTGAACCTATGATATAAGACATCATAGCGCGAATAAAGTATGCAGTCAGTACTTTGAATGTACTAGTATATGAGATGAGGTTAGGCTGAAATGCGTAGGTTCATGTTTATGAAATACGAGCTGGTTGAATAACATGAGATAACTGAATATGCATGAAATAATGACTGGCTGAGTGTAAGACCCCACAAATTTCTCTCATAGTTTGTGTAATACCCTGCATGTTTCTAAGCTAGGAAGTGAATAAGTTTTCCTATGTATGAAACCTCCTGTCCTGTAAGTAGCATTTTAGTGCATGACTTACAATGAATATCCTAGAGATAGGATAGCTTATGATGCGCTAACCATGTTCATATGAGTCACTTAAGGTAATACAAGCTAAGAGTTTTTGAATCCATCAAGTTTTAGTGTTCGATTTTGTAAGGGTCTTATTTGAATGAGTATAACTCGATGTTAATGTGGTATATTGGATTATTTAAACCCACCAAATTATAGATAATCGAATTAGCTTTCCAACGATACCAATTTTGCCTTAATCCAATACCCGAGCGAAAAGTTATGCCCATTTTCGTGAGAGACAGTAGGGATAGGCGATTGGTTAGGAGCCGCCCAACCAAAATTAGGCAATTGGTTAGGCTCCGCCCAACCTGACTTGTGCAATTACTTGGGCGCCGCCTAAGTCAGTTCCAAGTGCCGAAAACACTCCGTTTTGAGTTATTTTGAGGGTACTTAAGTCTTTTAACACTCCTTACACGTCCCTAAACTTAACCCTACGAAATATATAGCTTCTAAACATATTATAACCCTATTAGCATCTCAAATCTCATCATCCAAGAGCACTAAAATAGAAAAACAACTAGGGTTGCATAACTAAGCTTGAAGATCCGATTTCAAGGAAATTCCTCCGTTAATCATCAAGAATCTTCCTTCTAAGGTATGCGTGAGTTGATTCATGGACTCCTTTCGTCCATGAAGCTCAAGAACCATCTTCTAAAATATGTATTATGATGTTTATGTTGTTGGTGGTTGATTTTCATATGGTTGGAGTTTGATGATGCCTAAGATGGGATCTTTGTATGTTTTGTGTGAGGATATAATGGTATTTAATGTATAAATATATGAAATTGGTGGTTGAATATTTGTAATCTTGATGAATCCACCTATGCCTAAGATGTGCATGTAAGGTGTTTATGAAAATACCTAAGGGAATAGAAATCATGCTTTTATGACATAATAAGTCCTAAATGACTATTCCATGTTCTAAGTTTATGTTCAACGTGATCCCCATGCTATTGTCTTGAATTGAAGATGTTGTATGAGATACTCATGATATTGTTGTGATATGGAATGACCATGTTATTAAAGCCATGCAAGTATATACATATTGTGTGCATTCCCGATCATGTGATAGTTCGTTGGGAACCATTCTTATTATGAAATCCTTACTTACGATATTGTGAATTGTGGACTCAAATCTTGTGATCAAGTCATGTCATGTGTGTCAGTTTCCTCCTATCGAGTCCTGGGGGTATTCGTACCCAAAAACTATAGTTGTGTTCCTAGAGCCATGTCATGTTTCACGATATCCGAACTCAAGATATGATTCCATATACTTCAGTTAGTCATGTGACTCAGGAAAACCTCATGATCTCAGTCAGTTGTCAGATATCAGTAACATTCCGCCAGTCAACGAAATTCAGTAAGATTAAGTCATATATAGTCAGTTATTCATACCCAATCCCTCCAGATGGGAGTAGAGGTTAGCACCGAGTGAACCCAAGGATGGGAACTCACCCGCCAGTTCAGGGTGTGATTCTTAGAAGCAGTCCTTGTGTTCCAGAACTACGTAGCCAGCGTAGGTTGAGACATCTTAACCCGTCAGATTAGGCTTGATGAGGTGGTTTAACCCATCAGTTTAGGGTTCCCACCGTTATCATTGAGTACCTGCCAGATAAGGGTCACTCACAAGCTGTCCTTACCCGTGGCACGTTATTGACACCTCTCCAGTTGGGGCAGAGATTGGACCCCAGCTTAGCCATAACGGTATACATGGGGCATGTAAGTTAAACACTACCTCCCACAGTTTCAGCCTTAGTCTCAATAAAAGAGCTCAGGGCATTTTTCAAATTTCAGTATATACAGGACTGTCAGATACAGCCGTCTATGTTATCAGTTTGCAGTATCAGTCATGACAGTTATCAGTAAACTATGTATTGGCTTACAGGTCATGCTCTCAAGTATTTACGGTCCCAGTTTCTATATATGTGTGTTTGCACTCCCACGTTCATATTAGTCAGTCAGTGTTGTTCATGCATGAAACCTTTTATGTTTACCCTACCTTCCTCGTATACTCAGTACTCCAGTTGTACTGATGCATTTGCGCTATGGTTCTTTCTTTTCATATTACACCATAGGTTCCGAGACACAAGCTCCAGCCCAACAGTAACGGTAGCATTCCAGTCGCAGAGACACAGTGAGTCCTCATTGATTCAAGGACAATATGATTTGATACATTTATTTATTTCTTCAGTTCAATTTTACAGAGTTAGTTGGAGACATGTTCTTTCAACTCCTCATTCAGATAGTTTAGAGGCTTTCAGATTTATGTTTAGATTTACGTTCAGACTTAGCTTTCAGATTAAGTAGTTTTGGGTATTTTCACCCACATGGACGTGATGATTTTCAGACATGGTTTTATTTATATGAACCTTATGGCCTTATAATTTTACGTATTCCGTATTATTATATCATGATTTGTACTATACAGGTACAAATATCAGTCAGGGTTAGCTTGTGGCCCCTCGGGGTCATGAGCATCGTGTAGCATTCCGGTTCAGCAAATCGGGGCATTACAAACTTAGTATCAGAGCCTAAGGTTCAATAGAGTCCTAGGTAGTCTGAAAGTCGCATCTAGTAGAGTCTTGTACATGGGTGTGTTGCGCGCCACATTTATGTGCGGGAGGCTATAAGATATTTTAGGAACAGTCCCCTTTGTTCAGTATTCATGTCATGCTAGTGAGCATAATCACAAGTTAAACTCTCAGTCTAATCCATTCTTCTCTTAGTCCAGACCATGGCCCCAAAGAGATGAAACCAGCCAGCTCCTCATCCCGAAGATCCTTTGGGCGAACATGTTTCCCATGCGGAGTTTAGAGCCGTATTTACCATACTTTCTCAGCCCATGGCTGCATAGAATGAACGGCCACCAATCATTCCGGCCAATCCAGTGGCCAATCCCAAAGCAGCTAGGGTTCGGGACTTCACCCGAATGAACCCTTCATCTTTCCATAGGTCTAAATCTGATGAGAACCCTCAAGAGTTCATTGACCAAGTCCAGAAGGTCATTGACATCATGGGTGTTACTTCCATTGAGAGTGCCAAGTTAGCAGCCTACCAGTTACAGGATGTTGCTCATGATTGGTACAAACAGTAGAAGTCTGAGAGATTAGATGATGCAGTCCCTATCGAGTGGGAGGAATTTGTCACGGCCTTTTTAGACAGATTCTTTCCCCAAGAGCTGAGGAAAGCCAAAGTTCTTGAGTTCATCAACCTCAGGTAGGGGAATATGACAGTTAGGGAGTATTCTCTCAGATTTACTCAGCTATCCAGGTATGCTCCTCATGTGGTTGCAGACAATAGGGCTAAGATGAGTAAGTTCGTGTCAGGAGTCAACGATAGCGTGGTAAATAAGTATAGGACTGTGATGTTGATCGATGATATAACCTTATCCAGACTCATGACCCATGCCCAGTAAGTAGAAGAGCAGAAGGTTAAGACTAGGGAGAGGCAGAACAAGAGATCAAGGTCAGGTAACTTCAACTTTGCTCACCCCAAGTCAGATGGAGGAAACCGTTCACAGTTTCGCTCCAAGTCAGCCATTCCAGCTTCTTCCTCTGCCAGTGCTCTAGTGCCAAAGTTCATAGATGGCAACAGAGACAAAGTGTCAGGCTCTAAATCTCAGGGCTGTGTTAGCAGTGCCCGAACGAATCCCCTTTGTCAGACTTGTGGTAAGAACCACAAGGGCATTTGAAGAGCTGGTAGTGATGTATGTTTTGGTTGTGGAAAGATAGGCCACAGGATTAGAGAGTGTCCGCAGTCAAGTATTTAGGGTCAGCAAAATCATTCTGCAGCTCAGTCCAGTCGCCCGAACCAACAGGGTGCCATTTCCAGTGCTACCAGTGGGCAACGCCTGAACAGACTCTATGCTCTTCAGTCTGGTATGTTACAGATTTTCCATGTTCATGTTTATGCTTTGTTAGACCCAGGTTCATCCTTGTCTTTTGTTACTCCATACATAGCAGGCGATTTCAGAATCAGTCCCAAAATTCTAGCAGAGCCCTTTTCAGTCTCTACCCCAGTGGGTAAAACCATCATAGCTCGACAGGTATACAGGAACTGCCCGGTTATGATATCCCAAAAATCCACATCAGCAGATTTAGTTGAGTTAGAGATGACTGATTTTGATGTCATTCTCGGCATGGATTGGATTCATTCCTGCTATGCCACAGTCGACTGCATAAACAGGATAGTTCAGTTTCAGTTACCGAATGAGCCCATCCTAAAGTGGAAGGGTAGCATTTCAGCGTTCAGGGGTCAACTTGTTTCCTACCTTCGGGCAAGGAAAATAATTTCTAAAGGGTGTGTGTATTATCTCGTGCATGTTAAAGATTCCAGTTCTGAATCTCCCAGTCTCGAAGCAGTCCCTGTTGTTAATGAATACTAAGATATCTTTCCCGAAGATCTTCCAGGCATTCCTCCCGAAAGGGAAATAGACTTCGGCATAGACCTTCTTTCGGATACTCAACTTATTTCTATTCCGCCATACGGAATGGCACTAGCAGAACTCAAGGAACTGAAAGATCAGTTGAAGGATCTCTTACATAAGGTATTCATCAAACCTAGCATTTCCCCATGGGATGTGCCAGTATTATTCGTGCGCAAGAAAGACGGTTCTCTCAGGATGTGTATTGATTACCATCAACTCAACATGGTCATGGTCAAGAATAGATATCCTTTTCCCAGGATTGATGATCTATTCAACCAACTTCAGGGTTCCAGTTACTTCTCCAAGATAGACCTTAGATCAGGCTATCATCAGCTCAGAGTTAGAGAATGTGACATTTCGAAGACAGCTTTCCGTACTCAGTATGGTCACTTCGAATTTCTAGTTATGTCATTTGGTCTTACCAATGTCCCTGCAGCTTTCATGGATTTGATGAACCGTGCATTCAAGCAGTACTTGGACATGTTTGTTATAGTCTTTATAGATGATATTCTGGTCTATTCTCGCACAGAGCGTGATCATACAGACCATCTCAGGATTGTTCTTTAGACTCTCAGGGATCACCAGTTATTCGCTAAGTTCAGCAAGTGCAAATTTTGGCTAAGATCAGTAGCATTCCTTGGTCATATTATTTCCGGTGATGGCATTAGAGTAGATCCTCAGAAAATTGAGGCAGTAAAAAACTGGCCCAGACCCGTATCTCCATCAGATATTAGGAGTTTCTTGGGTTTGGCTGGCTATTACAGATGGTTTGTCAAGGGATTTTCTTCTATTACATCTCCCATGTCCAGATTGACTCAGAAGAAGATTAAGTTTCAGTGGTCATATTTATGCGAGAAGAGCTTTTAAGAGTTGAAAACTCAACTCACCTCAGCTTCAGTTCTAGCTATTTCAGATGGTTCAGATGGTTTTGTAGTCTATTATGATGCATCCAGGGTGAGTTTAGGTTGTTTCCTCATGCAGCATGGTAAGGTCATAGCCTACGCCTCCAGACAGTTAAAGTCACATGAGAAGAATTATCCTACTCATGATCTTGAGTTAGCAGCGGTAGTTTTTGCCTTAAAGATTTGGAGGCATTATCTCTATGGAGTTCATGTAGATGTCTTCACAAACCATAAAAGCCGCCAGTATGTCTTTTCCCAGAAAGATCTCAATCTTCGTTAGAGAAAGTGGTTAGAGCTCTTGAAGGATTACGACATGAGTGTTCTTTATCATCCGAGCAAGGCCAATGTTGTGGCCGATGCTCTCAGTAGACTCTCCATAGGTAGTATTTCTCACATTGAGGGTAGCAAGAAAAATATGGCTCAGGAGATCCATCAGCTTGCCAGACTAGGCGTTCGCTTAGTTGATTCTTCCGAGAGTGGTGTATGTGTTCACAGTAGTTCAGAGTCATCTCTAGTTTCCGAGGTAAAAGAGAAGTAAGACAGGGATCCTAGCCTTGTCAAGCTCAAAGAGTCAGTTCAGAATCAGAAAGTTGAGGTTTTCTCCCTAGGGGGAGATGGTGTTCTTCATTGTCAGGGTCGTCTATGTGTTCCAGGTGTAGATGAATTGAGGCAGCGAATTCTTGCAGAAGTGCATGGTGCACGATACTCTATTCATCCAGGGGCCACTAAGGTGTACCGCGACATGCGGGAGATTTATTGGTGGAGTGGGATGAAGAGAGATATTGCAGAGTTTGTGGCTAAGTGCTCTACATATTAGCAGGTTAAGATAGAGCATCAGAAACCTAGTGGTTCCATGCAAGAGTTCACCATTCCTACTTAGAAGTGGGAAGGAGTGAACATGGACTTCGTGATGGATTTGTCTAGAACTCGTCATCAGCATGATTCAATCTGGGTCATTATAGATAGAATGACCAAGTTAGCTCATTTCCTTCCTGTTCGTACTTCTTATTTTGCCGAGGATTATGCCAAACTCTATATCAGGGAGTGGTTACACAGTGTTCCACTATCTATCATCTCAAACAGAAGTACCCAGTTCACCTCTCACTTTTGAAAAACGGTCCAAAAGAGTCTCGGTACCCAAGTCCATCTCAGTACAACGTTTCATCCTCAGACAGATGGTCAAGCAGAGAGGACCATTCAGACTCTCTAAGATATGCTAAGGCCGTGTGCAATTGACTTCAAGGGAAGTTGGGATGACCACTTGCCTTTGATTGAATTTGCATACAACAATAGCTATCATTCTAGTATTTAGATGGCTCCATTCGAAGCTCTCTATGGTAGGAGATGTAGATCTCCGATTGGTTGGTTCAAAGTTAGTGAGGCCTCAGTCATAGGTCCTGACTTAGTATTCGACGCTTTAGAGAAAGTTCAGTTGATCAGAGAGAGACTTCGGGCTGCTCAGAGACGACATAAGTCCTATGCAGATGTTTGTAGAAAGAATTTCGAGTTCGAGGTCAATGACTATGTCTATCTTAAGATCTCTCCCATGAAGGGAGTGAAGAGGTTCGGCAAGAAATGGAAACTCAGTCCCCAATATGTCGGTCCCTTCAGAATTCTCTGTCGCTTCGGCAAGGTAGCTTATGAGCTTGAGTTGCCTTCAGATCTAGCCTCAGTCCATCCAGTCTTCCATGTCTGTTTTCTTAAGAAGTGCATAGGTGACCCAACAGTTGTTGTCCCTATTCAGAGTATCGACATTCAGAACAGCCTCTCTTATGAAGAGATTCTAGTCGAAATCTTAGATTATCAGACTCATAGATTAACGAACAGAGAAGTCCCTCTAGTCAAGGTTCTTTGTCGAAATCAGTCTCATGAGGGAGCTACTTGGGAAGCAGAAGCAGATATGCCTACCAAGTATCCTCACCTCTTCCCCGCCAATTCAGATCAAGCTCAAGGTAACAGTTCTCCTTAAGCTTATTAAGTTTCATGTTCATGTTTCCAGTATAAACTTGATACCTATTAACCATTGCTTACTCAGTCATGCATTCATGTATCAGTTGTCCATGCATCAGATGTGTACGAGTTCAGTATGTTTAGCATGTCAGTCATGAGATCAAGTTTTAGTTCATCATGTTCAGTTCAGGTTTTGTTGTCTTGTATCCCCTCTCAGTAAATTCTTATTCGAGGACAAATGTTCCCAAGGGGGAGATATTGTAATACCCCGCATGTTTCTAAGCTAGAAAGTGAATAAGTTTTCCTACGTATGAAACCTCCTATCCTGTAAGTAGCATTTTAGTGCATGACTTACAATGAATATCCTAGCGATAGGATAGCTTATGATGCACTAAGCATGTTCATATGAGTCACTTAAGGTAATACAAGTTAAGAGTTTTTGAATCCATCAAGTTTTAGTGTTCGATTTTGTAAGGGTCTTATTTGAACGAGTATAACTCAATGTTAATATGGTATTTTGGATGATTTAGACCCACCAAATTATAGATAATCGAATTAGCTTTCCAACGATACCAATTTCGCCTTAATCCAATACCCGAGCGAAAAGTTATGCCCATTTTCGTGAGAGAAAGTAAGGATAGGCGATTGGTTAGGCGCCGCCCAACCAAACTTAAGCGATTGGTTAGGCGCCACCGAACCTAACTTGTGCAATTACTTGGGCGCCGCCTAAGTCAATTCCAAGTGCCGAAAACACTCCATTTTGAGTTATTTTGAGGGTAATTAAGTCTTTTAACACTCCTTACACATCCCTAAACTTAACTCTACGAAATATATAGCTTCTAAACATATTATAACCCTATTAACATCTCAAATCTCATCATCCAAGAGCACTAAAAGAGAAAAACATCTAGGGTTGCATAACTAAGCTTGAAGATCCGATTTCAAGGAAATTCCTCCGTCAATCATCAAGAATCTTCCTTCTAAGGTATGCGTGAGTTGATTCAAGGACTCCTTTCGTCCATGAAGCTCAAGAACCATCTTCTAAATTATGTATTATGATGTTTATGTTGTTGGTGGTTAATGTTCATGTGGTTGGAGTTTGATGATGCCTAATATGGGATCTTTATATGTTTTGTGTGAGAATATGGTGGTATTTAATGTATAAATATGTGAAATTGGTGGTTGAATATTTGTAATCTTGATGAATCCACCTATGCCTAAGATGTGCATGTAAGGTGTTTGTGAAAATACCTAAGGGAATAGAAATCATGCTTTTATGACATAATAAGTCCTGAATGACTATTCCATGTTCTAAGTTTATGTTCAACGTGATCCCCATGCTATTTTATTGAATTGAAGATGTTGTATGAGATGCTCATGATATTGTTGTGATATGGAATGATCATGTTATTGAAGCCATGCAAGTATATACATATTGTGTGCATTCCCGATCATGTGACAGTTTGTTGAGAATCATTCTTATTATGAAATGCTTACTTATGATATTGTGAATTGTGGACTCAAATCTTGTGATCAAGTCATGTCATGTGTGTCATTTTCCTCCTATCGAGTCCTGGGGGTATTCGTACCCAAAAACTATAGTTGTGTGCCTAGAGCCATGTCATGTTTCACGATATCCGAACTTAAGCTATGATTCCATAGACTTCAGTCAGTCATGTGACTCAGGAAAACATTATGATCTCAGTCAGTTGTCAGATATCAGTAACATTCCGCCAGTCAACGGAATTCAGTAAGATTAAGTCATGTATAGTCAGTTATTCATGTCCAGTCCCTCCAGATGGGAGTAGAGGTTAGCACCGAGTAAACCCAAGGATGGGAACTCACCCGCTAGTTCAGGGTGTGATTCTTAGAAGCAGTCCTTGTGTTCCAGAACTACGTAGCCAGTGTAGGTTGAGACATCTTAACCTGTCATATTAGGGTTGATGAGGTGGTTTAACCCGTCAGTTTAGGGTTCCCACCGTTCTCATTGAGTACCTGCCAGATAAGGGTCACTCACAAGCTGTCCTTACCCGTGGCACGGTATTCACACCCCTAAAGTTAGGGCAGAGATTGGACCCCAGCTTCGCCATAACGGCATACATGGGGCATGTCGGTTAAACACTACCTCCCACAGTTTTAGTATCTGTCTCAGTAAAAGAACTCAGGGCGTTCTTCAGATTTTAGTACATATAGGACTGTCAGATACAGTCGTCCATGTTATCAGTTTGCAGTATCAGTCATGACAGTTATCAGTAAACCATGTATTGGCTTACAGGTCATGCTATCACGTATTCACGGTCCCAGTTTCTATAAATGTGTGTTTGTACTCCCACGATCATATTAGTCAGTCAGTGTTGTTCATGCATGAAATCCTTTATGTTCAGCCTACCTTCCTCGTATACTCAGTACTCCAGTTGTACTGACGCATTTGCGCTATGGTACTTTCTTTTCATGTTACACCATAGGTTTCGAGACATGAGCTCCAGCCCAGCAGTAGCGGTAGCATTCCAGTCGCAGAGATACAATGAGTTCTCATTGATTCGAGGACAATATGATTTGATACATTTATTTATTTCTTCAGTTCAGTTTTACGGAGTTAGTTGGAGACATGTTCCTTCAACTCCTTATTCAGATAGTTTAGAGGCTTTTAGATTTATGTTCAGATTTACATTCAGACTTAGCTTTCAGATTGAGTAGTTTTGGGTATTTTCACCCACAGGAACGTGATGATTTTCAGACATGGTTTTATTTAGATGAACCTTATGGCCTTACAGTTTTACGTATTCCGCATTATTATGTCATAATTTGAAGTATACAGGTACAGATATCAGTCATGGGTTAGATTGTGGCCCCTTGGGGTCATTAGCATCGTGTAGCATTCCAGTTTAGCAAATCGGGGCGTTACAGTTTGAGCCTTAGAGCGTGTCAAGTGAAGCGTAAATTCGACATTCAAAGATTGAGAAGTGTCTTTCCAAGTGAGAAATATTTTTAACCATGTAGAATTTCCCCAATATCGACTTTTTTGTCATGTAGAGAATTGAATAAGCTTTTCGTCGATACCAAATTTTCCCAAATCTGACACTCGGGCAAAGAGTTAGAGCCATTTTAGTAAGACAGTGTGCCACCTGACACTTTAGCACGTCGCGGAGCCAGCCAAAATGGCAATCGTCAAAATCCAGTGAGCCTCTACAATTATGGTGCATCTCGCCAAGGATTAATTTCAAAATTGTGAATTTCTAGTGCACCAACGCGATTCCACCGCGTCGCAGTGCCTTTCTAGTTCACAACCAAGGTGGCAACGCGATTTTTACTGCGTCGCACCATCAAGCAGTTTCTCAATTTTCCAATTTCCATTGAGGTGGCGCGATTATGGCGCGTTACTCCAGCATGTAAAATCGAGATTCTTCTGTTTAATTCCAAGGGCAAAAAAGGTCTTTTTCCAACCCCTATATATACTCCTTAACATGAGATTTAGCCTCATTTCACCCAAAATATCATTGTTTTCTCTCAAAGTTGTTCAAGAACAAGAGCTAGGGTTCCAAAACCAAAACCCTTCCTTCTTCTTCAATAGAGATCAAGAAATCAAGAATCTCTCCAAGAGCTTTCAAGAAAGAGTTTCTCTAAGGTATGCAAATGTTGATTCTTGGGTCCCTTTCATCCAAGAAGCTCAAGAACCCCTTTTCTAAATTTCAAAGCTTGTATGTTTATGAGTTTTCATGATTCATGTGAGTTGAAATTGATGTTCATGTTATTATTGAGTTTTGATCCATGTTTGTTTACAAGGTTTTCAAGCTTTGACCCTAGTATGTGGTATTCATGATAAACCCTCTTCAAGTTGCTTGTTAAGTGGTGTGTTCATGTCAATTAAGTGTAGAAATTGTTGAATAAGCAAAGCATGATCCCCATATGCTTGATAAAATTCTTATGTGAATGAATTAGAGCCATTATAGCATGTTGACTAGAAATCCCCAATTGTGTGTAAGCCCATGCATGCCAAGTGTTTGTTGAAAAGCCTTAGTGAATGAATTGTGGCATAATAGCATGAAATTCCCCAATTTTGTGCTCTTTGATACATGTTAAGACTTTAATACATGCTAAGAGTTTGATGAATGAATTGTAACATGATAGCATGAAGTTCCCCAATTATGTGTTCTCCGGTACATACCAAGACATAAATATGTTATTACATGTTTAGGATTCCTAAATGCTTGAAGTGATGCCTTAGTGATTGTGATGGTGAATGATTATCCATGGTCTTGATTATTCAAGAATGGTTATGTTTTACTTTTATGTTATCGAGTCCTGGAGGTATTTATACCCGATAATTTAGCTGTTGTCTAGAGCCCGTGTTAGTTTTCACGATAATTCCAGTCAAGCCATGATTCTCAGAACTCAACGAGTTATAGAACTCTATATTCTCAGACAGATATAGGACTTAAGAAATCTCAGTAATCTCTGTAGTCTCCGTAATCTCAGTATCGCTAGTAATCTAGCCTCAGTCCTGTACCCAGCTCAGATCTAGTACTATTCAAGTATTCAGTTATGACCTTTGTAGTAATCGAGTACTCTATTCAAAGCTCAGTGTTGTTCAATCAGATAACGAGATTCGGTAGTATTTTGTTAGATACAGAACTAAGTGAATTCAGCTTAACTCAGTCAGATCATTTGAGAAACATGATCAGTATCAGATTCAGCTTAGTTTGTGTTAAGTTAAGAATTAGTTCAGAGACTTTCAGTTGGGAGTAGGAGCTAGCATCGAGCAAGGGCAGGGATGGCGGTGATGATAGGCGAATTTACACGCCTATATCAATATATTTTGCCCATATTTTAGCCTAGTTTTGAGAACAAAGTATATATTTCATGCACTTTTAGTCCTTTTTCCTGTAAATGAGCTAACGAACATGATTAGTAAAGTTTCAGGTATAAATGATGCAGAATTCAGCATTTTATGGCTTACTTGACGCAAAAGAAAGCTCACGAAGGAAGGGAAGGGAGTTTACACGCCTAAGGACCAAAACTGCTGCATGGAAAATCTGTCCCGGGCTAAAACAGCATTTCTGAAGACTTTGGGGATTTGCAGTAACTTAGTTGGATTTGGACAATGATACATTAACCTAGTACAATTGGGTTATGTATTTCATTAGTTTATTTGGATTATGATAATGTTACATTAACCTAGTATAATTGGGTTAAGTATTACATTAGCCTAGTAGGATTTGGTTAGATATTTTATTTATCTAGTAGGATTAGGATATGGGTATTATAAATACCCTATCATGCTAGAGATTTGCAAGGAATTTGAAGGGGGGAGACCACAATACTTTCTTCCATCCCTCTCATCTTCCACTACAAACAATTCTACAACTCTTCTAATCTTTCCATTAATTCTATTTTTCTTCTTCTACTCTTCTATTCTTAAAATTCCACAACAAGAGAATCGTTACTTTGCCTAGGAATTCACGCCTCACGCCTACCACCTAAGCTACACGAAATTACTCAATCTTGTGGTATAACAACAATGTCAATCGTGATCTCCTTCGCATTCATGGGTAACTAAACTTCTCTGTTGGGGTTATGGAAGCCGTATGAGATACTATCTATTGATGTGAGTTTGTGAGTTCGTGACACGTATACTGCTTATATCATTATTCTCTTCATCTTAGTCTACATTCTTTGTGGTTGCAAACGCGAGAATACGCCAGTATAACATTTAACTTGTTCGAAAGAAAGGTTATCTGTCTGGAAAAGAGATAATGTCAAGGTAGTAGGGTCACCCCCTAAAATTCCCTACTAAAAAGCTAGTGCCGTAACTGGACTAACCTCTTGGAGAATTCGTACCGTTAGACACGCTTTAAGCTCGAAAGAGTTAAAGTGAAATAATCCTCGAATAGGTCGAAAGACGCCTGGATTTACCATCGAATACAATTCTCTATAAGCAGTTGCATGTCAGAATTCTACACACTCATAGCCAATAGAGACGTATACCTCAGAAGGTGGACATAACCCCAACGCCTCAATTCTCATTGTTTACAACTTACGTAACAATATTTCTCTTTTACTTTGCTATTTTCAGCTTTTATTTAATTGTTTTGGTGACACATTACAATCCCCCCTTTTTACGAGACTTGCACCAAAAGTTTAGTAATTTTGCTTACTTGTTGGCCAAGCTATTCCCTGTGGGATCGACACCCAACCCTGTTGGGTTCTATATTTGCTAACGACCGCTTTACACTCCTACGAGAGCTGTAGATTGAGCGTTATCAAAAATTGGCGCCGTTGCCGGGGAATACAAGTGTCAATTAAGTTCGTAATAATTACTAGACCCTTTGGTCAAAGATTCTCGTACTTTTACTTTTACTTTTAGTTTTTGTTTTTGTCTACTGCAGGTTTTTATTTTAGTGCATGCCCCATACTCGAAGTTCTGGTCAACCGTTATTACCAATCAATCCTGAACCACAACGCATTGGTAGAATGGAAGCACAAGCTGAAATCGCAAGGATGGCTGCTCAACAGGAACAAGCAAGATTGGCTGCCCTTGCCGCAGCCCAGGTTCAACAGCAGAACATTGATAACCCTGCACGAGCAACAAATCCTGACGATGAGGATTTAGGTGATGACGAATTACTAAACCCAAGGCATGATGCTGAAATTACAACACCTGCCAACAGAAGAGGTCGACAAGCTCGGTATAGACATGATCGCCAAACTATGCAGCCAGCTTTCGACGATGATGATGATGATCTTGATGGTGCCGGAGCCACTGGAGCTATAATTCTACCACCATTAGCGCCCGGAGCCAAGTTCAACATCACAAGCACCATGATTCAGTTATTGCAACTCAAGGGATTGTTTGGTGGACTAGCAGTCGATGATCCGAATATGCATCTCATAAACTTTATTTCTACATGCAAGTCTTTTGACAATCCTGGTGTTGGTCAGAATGCAACTCGATTACGTCTATTTCCATTGTCTCTGTCTGGGGAGGCAACACTATGGTTGAATGGGCTGACTCCTGATTCAATTATAAATTGGAGGCAATTGAGAGACGCTTTCCTAGAAAGATTTTTTCCGCCTTCCAAAAGGGCACAATTAAGAGATGAAATCAGCAACTTTCGTCAGCTTCCCACTGAAGCTCTTCATGAAACATGGGAGAGGTTCAAGACAAAGCTAGCGAGATGCCCAAACCATCACATGACTAATGTTCACCTCATGGAGATATTGTATAGAGCCTTGAATTCAATAACTAAGCCAGTGGTGGATAACGCAGCTGGAGGATCTTTTATGGACCTCACCTTTGGTCAAGCAAGCAATATGCTAGATCGCATGACGAAACAAAGTAGAGCTTGGCATACCAGGGATTCCGAGGTAGCAAGCCCCACTTTATCTATTGGCATGACTGCAGACCAAAGAAGAAGACAAGAAGAACGTGATCAAGATTTAGCGCACATGAAAACGCAAGTGGATCTTCTGACAAAGCATTTATTATCAGGGAAGACCGAAAAAGTGAAAGCTGTGGCGCTAAAAGGAAGAGACGAATCTGATTCGGAAGAGGAGGCCAACTACTTGAACAATCAGGGGGGTTTCCGTGGGAATACCCAACGAAACCAAGGTCGGAACTATTATGATAAATCTGGAATCAAAGACCAAGGTAGTTGGAAGAAAAACAATGAAAAGAGTGGTTTGTACGTTCCCCCTGGTAGACGTGATACCACCACATCTAATTCTGGAAGTATGGAAGACATGATGGCTAAATTATTGAAAGGAGTGGAAGCAACGAGCGCGGGAGTTACTGAGGTAATTAATGATTTGTCCTCCATGAAACAACTAGTTGATTCTCATTCCACTTCAATCAAGCAAATAGAGCAGCAATTGAGCCAACTTTCAGCAGCACTCAATCAAAGAAAGGCTGGCACTTTACCTAGCGATACTGTGCAAAACCCAAGGAATGATGGGTCATGCATGGCCATCACTACCAGAAGTGGTAAGGTGCTGGAACCTTCAGCAAAAGGCAAGCAAGTGGTTGACGAAGTTGCGGACATGGATGAGTGCAAAAGGAGGAGATGCCGCAACAACCAGTCCTGACGTCAAGGACGTCACGCCCAGTGACGTGCAGCCTGAAAAAATGGAAAAACGAAAGCAAGAGGAGAAGAAAACAGTGGAGAGAACACTTCCATACCCACCACCACCTTTTCCCCAAAGACTGAAGAAGGTGGCGGATGACACTAAGTTCAGTAAATTCATGACTATGTTAAAGCAGCTGACCATTAATGTTCTATTGGTGGAGGCACTTGAACAAATGCCTGGGTATGCGAAGTTTATGAAGGATCTTTTGACAAAGAAGAGGGCAGCAAGTTATGAGCTGAAAGACGATGTGCATCATTGTAGTGCAATTGCTACCCGATCGATAGTTCAGAAGAAGGCCGACCCCGGAGCTTTCACTATTCCTTGCACCGTCGGATCTTTGAACTTTGCCAAAGCATTATGTGACTTAGGAGCCAGCATCAATTTGATGCCATTATCGATCTACAAGAAGTTGGGGTTAGGAGATCCTACTCCAACCAATATGAGGCTCGTCATGGCAGATAGGTCGGTAAAATGACCTGTTGGTATTCTATGCGATGTCTTGCTAAAAGTTTCTTCATTTATCTTTCCAGCAGACTTTGTCATCTTGGATTGTGAAGCAGATTCTTAGGTTCCCATAATCTTGGGACGCCCTTTCCTTGCTACAGGAAGCGTGCTTATTGATTTGAGAGCTAATGAGCTCTCATTCCGAATAAATGACGAAATAGTTCGCTTTGATGTGTGCAAATCAATGAAGCAACCCAAAGAGCTGAACGTATTCTCGATGGCTGATGATGATGGGAAAGAACTACTTAAAGAAGAGCAAATTATTGATGACCTAGTGGCGGTTGTGCTCATGAATGAAGAGAGTAAGGATGCTGAAAATTGCGAAGAAGCTATTTGTGCTCTATCAGGATTAGGGACATATCGCCATACCCCCAAGAAGCTGGACCTCGATCTCAAAAATCGACCCACACCACCAGCCAAGCCATCTATTGAAGAGCCACCAATGCTAGAATCGAAAGAGCTCCCCGATTATCTAAGGTATGTGTTCTTGGAAAGTATAAATATACTTCCGGTGAGTGCGAATGATTTAAGTAAACAGCACGTAGAGGCTCTCATCTCTACTCTGAAGAGATACATGAGAGCTATGGGTTGGACTATTGATGATATAATTGGTATCCCTCCTGGGATAGGCATGCACAAGGGTCATCTCGAAGAAGATTGCATGCCTACAAGTAAGCCTCATTGTAGTCTGAATCCATTCAGAAAACAATCCACCATCTATCTCGACGAAGTCTAAGTACTCGAGGTAACTATGTCGTGCCGCGACAATAAATCAAGCGCTAGATGGGAGGCAACCCATCGTTTATCGTTTTTCATTTTTTATTTCGTTCTAGTATGTGTTTTGCTTTTGATAAACAAAAATCCAAAAATAAGAGTCGTGCCACGACCAAAACTAAGGCGCTTGGTGGGAGGCAACCCATCGTACTAATCATTTTCATTTGGTTTTAAGCAAAAATAGGTGTAAGAGGTATTCAACGAGGAGATTGATTTCAATTGACGATTTGGACGCATTGTATGGTAAAGTTGGTAAGTTAGGAATAGTGATGCATAAGGCTATGGATTGAGCATTGCTCATGCCAAACTAGACATCGAGAAAGGCTAGGCCTAGGTAAAACTAGGCCACGAACGATGCACAACCTATCCTATAGCCTAAGGTCTCGGAATCTAGTGTGCTATACACTATGCGCCGCCCAGTCCTAAGTGTGCTATACACTATGCGTCGCCTATGCTATAGCATTAGGTCTCAGGATCTCATATGCCATAGACTATGCGGCGCATATGTCCCTAAATGCCATAGACTATGCGCCGCATATACCATGACTATGCCAAGCATTATGCGCCGCATATGTAGCATTTTTGTCTCCAAAACCGATTGTAAATGGGTCAAAACCCGACCCATTATCTTCCTATATAAAGGGGACTTTGTCTTGAAACATAACCACACTAGAAATTAACCTAAAGGCGCCGCATTCCCTCTCCAAACCATCCCAAAATTTTTCTTTTTGCTCTTCCAATTCACAAAACCATCTTCAAAAGCTTCAAGCAAGTAAGTACTCTCTTATTCTTCATTTATTTCTCGTAAGTACTACGTTGCTATGTCTATTATAAATTGCTACATCGTATAAGATTGATTGGTGATGTTCATGTGTTTTGATCGTTGATACAAAATCATGTGAGTAAACATATACGTAGGAAAATCTTGACTTGTTTCCGACTTGAATTTAGTTTTAATAGCATTGTTATACGATTTGCGGAATTGCTATGGTGACGAACATTAACTATAATGTTATGATCTTGTTACTTGGATACTTACATGCTAGACTATCCCGTTCATCGGGATAAGCCTTATAGTTGCCTACCGACTTAGGAGGTTGCGATTGTTGAAAAAATCCATACCATGTTACAACCCCTATGTAGTAGTGTTGTTATATCTAACATGAAAGTAGTGCAATGGCTGCAAGTAGTAATACATTACTGATTTTCTTGTCGAAATATAATCCTAAAACGGATGTCGACGAAATCTGAGTAATCGACCACTTTCACTTCACTGATTTGTGTCAACAAAACTAAGTGTGGGGTGGTACCCCTACTGCTTGTTTATAGATTGTATCAACTGAGATTGTGCTGCCATTAACACTATTTCTAGTCTCAGGTACAATGGCACCTAAAGCGAGGCAAGGCAAGGAGAAGGCTACCACTTCCCAAAAGGGCAAGAAGAGAGGTAGAAAGGACCAAGGAGAATCATCCTCAACACAACTACCCCGCAGAATGTTTGGAATAAAATGGGTTCTTGAGGAGGAAGCCAAAGAATGGTACAGGAACAACAAAGAAAGAAGATATGTTCACGTCGACCTGATCAACAAGGACACCTTAGCGAAGAAGGAGCCGCGTATGTTGGCGAAAATCATGGCATTGAAGCTGGATTTCATCTTCCGCGATATGGGAGAATGTAATCTTGATTTGACAAGAGAGTTTTACGCCAACTGGTCGCCGAAAACAACAGGCAACGAAGTCAAAATTCGGGGCCAAGTGTTACAGCTCAACGCGGACTGGATCAACTCTTTTCTTGGCTTACCTTCGGTCGACCCAACACCATTCAAAGAGCTGTACAGCAGGCCTCCTTATAGAGCAATTAGACACACACTTTGTGGAAGTAGATCGATGGCAAGGTGGGGCAAACATAAAGACACAGGGTGACACAACACCTTCCCCTATGCTTCACTGAATAGGGAAGCAAGAATCTGGATGCGTATTGTCAACTCATGCCTTATTCCTGGGACTCAATACACCAAGATATCAAGAGATAGAGTGTGTTGGTCTATGCTTTGATGACGAATGTCCCTATCAACTTTGGGGCAATCATTCGCTCTACCATGAGGAAGGCCAGACTCCACAAAAGGTCCCACTTCACATTTGGAAATCTGTTGACAGCAATCTTGCGGAAGGAGGATATCGAAGAGGAACCAGCTGACCACAAACTCCCACATAACCCAAAGAAGGTTGACCTTACTAAGGTCAAAGATGCTGAAACAACTCATGGTGTCAACCTTACTACTGCGGAAAGACATGCTCGTGATGAGAGTTTCTTCCGTCATCTTTATGGCATGACACGATTTACTATGATGAGTGGTGGACGTGTTCCAACTGCTGCAGAGCTCCAACAGCTGGACCACAACTATCCCATGAACATGCATGCACGGGAGATGTGTGGAGTGTGCATATACTTTGAGGAACCTCTAGATGATGATGTGCCGACTGATGACGATCGACGCTTGCCAGACTCTGACGAGGAGAAGAACTCTGACGACGACTCTTATGATGATTCCGACGAAGGGGGTATGACCCCCGACATTGAGGAAGAGTCCGACTAACCAGGTTCCTCGTATTTATTTTCCACTGAGGGCAGTGTCCCGTTTAAGTGTGGGGTGGCGGTATCGTAGGCTATACTTCTCTATCGCATCTATGTTTGTTTATTTTGTTGTTGTTTTTTTGTTTTTTTCGTGTTTTAGTTTTTTTGTTTTTGTTGTTTTTTCTAGCTTCGCATGAAATTATTTTGATAGGCAGCATGAGATTATAACAAGAGTATGTGCTACAATTGTGACTATTGAGACGTTTAGGCTCTAGTTGTGACTCATTATGTGATATTGTGTGGTTCAATTCCTTCACTTGTTGGGTCGAGAGTCTATATTACTTCCAAGCAAGTCGACCATGTGCCTTGTGTGTGTGAGATAATCGTATATTCTATGTGTGTGGCTGATGCTAGAACTTGCCTGGTATGTATGCAAAGCGAAAATAAGGAGTGTAAGTTTAGGATATGATTTAGGCATTTCTTTGGCAACCTATATTTGTTTACCTTCAGTTTTACCTACCCATGGACATCATCCTAGTTAAACCCTTTTGAGCCTTTAGCCTATTTTCTTTGACAACCTTGTATGTAAGCCTAATCCATTTTTTCAAGACCGTAATTTGATCTAAACTCCTAAGTGCTTTAAAGTGAAAAAGTCATGTGACAACATAAGAGGAAATTGGGTGAGTATGATGCTATAAATTGTAATGGTGCTTGAATGCGTTATGAAAAAAAAGTGCTATCATAAGAGGTATGTTGTGAAAAGAAAAAGGAAAAGAAAGCTGAAAAGCGAGTTGTGCTTAAATTGAAAAACAAAAGAGGAGAACAAGGGTGGTAGAATAAAAGAAAGAAAGGTTGAAAAAAAAAAGTGTCAATGATACAAAGTGATGTATTAAAGCGCTTAGGAACTTAGTCACTATTCCTGGCCAAAATAGTCCTACCCGTCCCTTAGCCTACATTACAACCATCAAAAGACCTACTTGATCCTAAGCTTAGCATTCTGACATTTAGTAGAGTATTACATTAAGGGCAAGCCTATGGTCATCAGTTGCTACATATGAATTCTTTGTGAGAGTGAGAGCAAGGACATTTTGATACCCATGTTTGAAAAATATGCTATACTTGTGAGTGATTATGGGTACTATAGTGTGAGACACACATGGTTGATGAGTTTTGGGTAGTTATATATGATTCCTTGTACCTTAATGTTTGCATGCGAGTTGATCACCATCACGAGCCTATGCTAGAGGTTAAATTATTTCTACCTATAATCGAAAAGCTACTCTTTGTTGATAATTGTTGTGCTTGTCTTGACAAATGTTTTGTGTTGTTTCTGTGAAACCCTAAGTTGATGTTTAGAAGGACATGGTATTTCATTCGAGGACGAACAAAGCTTCAAGTGTGGGGTGTTGATGATAGGCGAATTTACACGCCTATATCAATATATTTTGCCCATATTTTAGCCTAGTTTTGAGAACAAAGTATATATTTCATGCACTTTTAGTCCTTTTTCCTGTAAATGAGCTAACGAACATGATTAGTAAAGTTTCAGGTATAAATGATGCATAATTCAGCATTTTATGGCTTACTTGACGCAAAAGAAAGCTCACGAAAGAAGGGAAGGGAGTTTACACGCCTAAGGACCAAAACTGCTGCATGGAAAATCTGTCCCGGGCTAAAACAGTATTTCTGAAGACTTTGGGGATTTGCAGTAACTTAGTTGGATTTGGACAATGATACATTAACCTAGTACAATTGGGTTATGTATTTCATTAGTTTATTTGGATTATGATAATGTTACATTAACCTAGTATAATTGGGTTAAGTATTACATTAGCCTAGTAGGATTTGGTTAGATATTTTATTTATCTAGTAGGATTAGGATATGGGTATTATAAATACCCTATCATGCTAGAGATTTGCAAGGAATTTGAAGGGGGGAGACCACAATACTTTCTTCCATCCCTCTCATCTTCCACTACAAACAATTCTACAACTCTTCTAATCTTTCCATTAATTCTATTTTTCTTCTTCTACTCTTCTATTCTTAAAATTCCACAACAAGAGAATCGTTACTTTGCCTAGGAATTCACGCCTCACGCCTACCACCTAAGCTACACGAAATTACTCAATCTTGTGGTATAACAACAATGTCAATCGTGATCTCCTTCGCATTCATGGGTAACTAAACTTCTCTGTTGGGGTTATGGAAGCCGTATGAGATACTATCTATTGCTGTGAGTTTGTGAGTTCGCGACACGTATACTGCTTATATCATTATTCTCTTCATCTTAGTCTACATTCTTTGTGGTTGCAAATGCGAGAATACGCCAGTATAACATTTAACTTGTTCGAAAGAAAGGTTATCTGTCTGGAAAAGAGATAATGTCAAGGTAGTAGGGTCACCCCCTAAAATTCCCTACTAAAAAGCTAGTGCCGTAACTGGACTAACCTCTTGGAGAATTCGTATCGTTAGACACGCTTTAAGCTCGAAAGAGTTAAAGTGAAATAATCCTCGAATAGGTCGAAAGACGCCTGGATTTACCATCGAATACAATTCTCTATAAGCAGTTGCATGTCAGAATTCTACACACTCATAGCCAATAGAGACGTATACCTCAGAAGGTGGACATAACCCTAACGCCTCAATTCTCATTGTTTACAACTTACGTAACAATATTTCTCTTTTACTTTGCTATTTTCAGCTTTTATTTAATTGTTTTGGTGACACATTACAATCCCCCCTTTTTACGAGACTTGCACCAAAAGTTTAGTAATTTTGCTTACTTGTTGGCCAAGCTATTCCCTGTGGGATCGACACCCAACCCTGTTGGGTTCTATATTTGCTAACGACCGCTTTACACTCCTACGAGAGCTGTAGATTGAGCGTTATCAGGCGGCTTCCCATTAGAGAGGTAGAGTCGTTAGGAGCAATCCCTGACTCCAGAACTGCGTAGCCAGCACAAGATGCAGGAGTCACCCGTCAGAAAAGGCTAGTCACCCGTCAGATAGGCTTGGCTATTATATTGCCTTAAGCTTGACTTCCTGCGAGGGTCACCCATTAGATAGGCTTGACCAGAGAGGTCTTTACCCATGGCACAATATTGACACCCTTCCAGATAGGGTTACAGGTTGGACCCCACCAGTTAAGATTCGGGGGATGTCGGTTAAGTGACTACTTCCCACAGTTATAGTTTCAGTATTTATCTTCAGAAATCAGGACTGTCAGATACAATCATCTATCTCAGTGAGGAACTCAGATAGTTCCATTGATTCATGGACCACCCGTCAGATAGGCTTGGTCTCATATAAAGTTATGCAGTATCCTGTCAGATAGGCTTGATCTCAGTCTCATATTCAGTTGAGTAATCTTATTATCAGATCCCGAGATCACCCGTCAGATAGGCTTGATCTCAGTCTTATATTAAGTTGAGTAATCTCATTATTAGATCCCGAGATCACCCTTCAGATAGGCTTGATCTCAGTCTTATATTCAATTGAGTAATCTCATTATCAGATCCCGAGATCACCCGTCATATAGGCTTGATCTCAGTCTCAGATTCAGTTGAGTATTCTTGCTATCAGATCTAGAGATCACCCATCAGATAGGCTTGATCTCAGTCTCAAATTCAATTGAGTATTCTTGTTATCAGATCTCGAGGTCACCCATCAGATAGGCTTGATCTCAGTCACAGATTTAGTTGAGTATTCTTGTTGTCAGATTCGGACATGATCATTTCTTATCATTGATAGTAGATTTTGGAATCATCCATTAGAGAGGTTTGATCTCTGATGCAGTCAGTCGAGAGTAGAAAGCTCATAATTCAGTCATTGATATGAGTAGATTCAGTTAATTAGTTTCAGTATTTCGAGTCACGATGATTTCGGTTATGTTTTGTGCATTCATGCATGTGTTCTCATTCAATACCCTCATGACTATTCAGTTAAGTAATTATTTATGCATAAGCCCTTGCATTTAGCCTTACCTCGTCTGCATACTTGGTACATTCCCGTACTGACGCATTTGCGCTATGGTGTTTTATTTAACACCATAGGTTCAGAGGCATAAGATTCAGAGTACCCTTAGCAGTTCAGTCCTAGCCAGCAGCAGTAGACGTAGCAGTGAGTCCTCTTTATTCGAGGATGATCCTTTTATCATTTTTGTATCAAATTTTATTTATTTTTTGTAGACGGAGTTAGTTGGGGACATGTCCCATGAACTCCATAGTTCAGACAGTTTAGAGGTTTTTCAGACAGATGTATCAGTATTCAATTTTCAATTTTGAGTATTTTTAAATGTTTTGAACCTTATGTCCAGTTTTTGCATTTATTATCTATATTATGCAGTGTTCAGGTACAGATATCAGTAGAGGGTTGGCTTGTAGTCCTTTGGGATCATGAACACCGTGTGACGTTCTGGTTCCAGAAAATCGGGTCATTACACTGAGTAACATAAGATAATGACTGATACATAACATACATGAAAGCTGTTAAATATGAGAATGCATGACCAAGCATATAATATGATACTGAAGTAGTCTGTAAATTGAAATACTGGTAAATGAATGTCATATAAACTGTATGATATGTTCAAGCAAACCTAAACTAAATTCTGTGTTGAATACTAAAATATGACTGTGGGAGCTAGCTAACTGACATGCCCCAAATCTATTGTTGGGGTCCAACCTATAATCCCAATTGGAAGGATGTCAGTACCGTGCCACAGGTACTAATGCTGGCTGTGTGGATCCACTAATCTGATGTCTCGAAGGACTAGGGTGTCATGCCTAACTAACGGGGGACCCCTTAAAGTCTATGGTAATGACATAGGTCCGGAACTTAGGGACTGCTACCAACGTCTTATGCCTACTGATGAAGGAGACAAATGCCTCATGCCTAACTGACGGGGAAGACAAATGCCTCATGCCTAACTGATGGGAGAGACGCCATCCCTATGTTCAGCCGGTGCTAAGATTTACTCCCAATTGAAAGACACTGATTACTAGACCGAACTGATCTTAACTGAACCAATCAACTGACCATAATAACTGACTAAATGATAATGATTTTAGTTTATCTAAAACCATTCTGTAAATACTGAATCTGTGTGAACAACTAAATTTTAGGTATTCATAACCCCAACACTGAATGGGAATAACAATAAGGACACATGAAAGCTTTAAAACTATAATGGGAAATCATTATTCAAAATCCATCACTTTGGTATTTCGTCAAACACAAGGAAGTCATGAACTTAAACATGGGAATAGGTAAATGATGTGATAATAACACAATTATAGTACCAAACCATGAGTTGTAGATTTAACATGAAAATATCACCATTTAAGTGTAAAGGTCCCATTCCATCGAAACATTTGTGAACATAATACAAAATTGAAATTCGTATGAGCTTTATGGAGATAATTCATCATAAGCATGTATAATTTCATAATAACTCAAAATTTATCAAAATAGTTTCTTGGACTCCATGAGTGAAAAGCACCCATGGATGAACATCACACAAATCTTTGATGCCTAAATCTTGAAATAGAACAACTTTCTTGAAAGTTCTTGGATGGTGAAGCTTGAATTCTTGAGTTTTCTTGAAGTGAAAGGAAGGAAATTGTTGAACTTGGGGGAATGATTAGGGTTTGTTTTTAAGAGTAAAATTGGAGTATTTTGGCATATAATGCCCTAACTGAAGCTAAATCCCGTGTTTTTACGAATTGGGGTGATGGGAAAAGAAAAGACTGCCCCTCGAGGGTTTAAATTCATAACTAGAATGCCAATTTAAGATCCATCGCGATGCGCCACAATCGCGGTGAGGCTCTGGAATTAAAATCCAAATGTGTCTCAATTCTCGTCTGAAAAAGCCGAAACTTCCCCGAGACATGCCTCTTACACCCCTGAACATAAATTAACTCAAAAACTTACGTCTCGGGTTCAAAAAGTCCACTTTAAAAATCCTCGAAGTTAAGAGGTTGAAAATAAGGCTAAGTCCCCAACACTTAGCTAAATTTTCAGATTCTAAGTTTCTTATGCATGTACTATGGTCTATGAGCTGAACTAAGCTAAGAAAAGTTTGAGGTATTACAAACTTGTACAATGTTGAATTACTCTTTGATCAAGCATTTCCTGAATTGGCTTTTTAATAATGTCCTTCTTCACACCAGGATATCTATACAGTCTTTTATTAACTAAAATTGCAGAGTCTATAGAGGTATTTTATGGTCAAAAGAACCTCTATGAGGTGGAAATGTAGTTGGAGGTTCAAAAATGATAGAAAATTAACGTATAAGGGCAGACAACTCAGGATGTATCTTAGTACCTTATGTAGCTTGAATACAGTAGCAATAAGTATCAGAAATTACAACATCATTGATATTCATTATAAAGAACTAAGCCTCAGATTCTCCACCTGTTAGTCAGAAATTAGCTTTTGAAGATTTGAGATGACTAATTGATCCTCTTAACACATGTTTCTTCCCTTGGTATCTGAACTTTATAGTCCCATTTTTTAAGTAAAAAAGAATTCTACCAAGAGTGTTTAGCCACTACACACCCAATACAATATCCACATTACCCAATTGTAACAACGGAAAGTCAAATGCAAAAGTAGTACCTTGAAGTAACCACTGCATGTTCTTACAAACAGAAGTAGTTTTCACCTGCCTGCTATCAGCTACACTAACAGATTGCACAAAAATATCATAAGTCTTGAACCCTAGCATCTTAGCCATTGCTTGATCTATGAAGTTATGGGTGCTACCAGTATCAGTTAAGACCTGTAAGGTCCTCTTGTCATGATACCCAGTTACCCTAATAGTTTGATAACCATTGACACCTGTGAAGGCCTATAGTGAAATAGTCATGAGTTCATCAATATCTTGGGCATACTAAATACCTTCATCCAACACCTCATTATCTTCTCATTCTAAGGTTACATTCCCATCTACTAAGTCTACCATGAATAATTTGCTTATTGGCTCTGCAATAATAGCTAACAACATACTTGTCATCACAAAAGAAACACAGGCCTTTAGCCCTTTTAGCATCTATTTATGCAGTTGTCAATCTTCTAAATTTATTTGGTTTAGGCATAGTAGGTTGATAGGTATTTTTATGATAGTTATTGGTTTTAAAAAAAGGTGAAGTGGGTAGAATAGAAGTACTTCCTTTTTGTATTGCCTTTAATACCCAAGAACTACCTTGTACTTTAAATACCTCTTCCTGTAACCAAGAAATCTTATAAACCTGTGACAATATTTTTGGTGCTTGAATTTTAACTTTATGTTCAACTCAGGTTTTAACCCACCTAGATAACAACTTATAGCATTCCCATTTGAAAGATTTACCTCATTCAACAGTCTATCAAAGTCAGCCTGGTAAGCCTTAACACTACCAGTTTGCCTGAGGTTTTTTAATATTTCAATTGGATCATCAAATCCATCTCCAAACCTCTTATTCAAGTCTACAACATACTCAGTCCATGAGATGTCATTAGAGGAGGGTCGAAAATTCACATATGATTTATGCTAAGCAATAACATCACCATCTAAATAAATTGAGGCTACTTTAACCCTTTGTTCAAAAGGAATTTCTTCCATAGAAAAAACTTGATCAATTTTGTACAGCCAGTGTGATATCCTAGGTGTTGGTCACTAAAATATTTTAAGCTTTATACTCACTATCCTGAATATGACTCACCCTATGAGTCGTAGGGTGTCTTGACAGGTCGTACGACCCAAATCATAGGGTGTCCAATGAGTTTTGCCTGAGTTACTACCTTGGAGATGACTTGAGGGCAAGAGTCGTAAAGACTTATTACGAGTCGTATAGCCCCTTCTAGTGTGATGCCCAAAATATTCTGCCTTGAGTACGATTGGGCCCTATAAGTCGTAGGGTCACGATACGAGTTATATGTTTTTTCTCATAGCCAGACAGTGTGCACACCCTTGGATAATATCCAGACTACAACTACATGTCTCGAGACTTAGGGTGACCCTACGAGTAGTAAGGTCACCAGTAACAACAGGGCAATAACTTCAGTCTTTTTACTAAGGGCATTTTGGATATTTTCTTCTTTCTCTAAACATAACCCATGACCTTAAAACATAATTGAGACCTTATTCTCATCCATAACACACCTAAATCATTCTCTCAAATTCTATCAAATCCCTATGGCAAGTCATACTTAGATATCAAAGCATCAAGGGTTGAATTCTCTCCACACTTACTAATATTTTAAGCATGTGCTTTAATTAAAGCATGAAATTAATTGGTTGTTTATGTGGATTTGAACATGGGTTTTGATATGGATTGAGGACTTTGGCATGGTTGATCTTTAAATTAATTTTCCTTGATTTATTATGCATTGTTCATGCTTTATTAATGGTTTTGAACTTATGGGGTGCATGGGTATGGTGAACAAACTAAGGGGTCATGGCATCCCTAAGTCAATATTTTGGCTTAACATAAGGTTTTGGAAATTGAGTTCCCTCAACCCTAAATGGTGAAATTGATATTGAATATGATTTTGTCACATAATTAGACTTGTTCACTTATACTATTGCATGACACAAAAGTATAATGAACCACAGATTGGTTTTATTAAACTTTGGGAATTGTGTATTCCCCGTATGACTAAATAATTGAACCTAAGGGGCCATAAATTCCCCCGTGTAATGGTTAATAGTTATGGCATGGTAATAAACTTGCAAGTGTTATTGGTATGATGATACCAACAAGATGCCTTAATGAATTAATTGGTTCAATTAATGGGAATGTGTGCTAATTATTTTAATTGGGCTTAAAAAAGGGTTGTGTAGCTGGGTCGTGAAAGTGGAGGTCTCGAGGGACCAATACTAGAAACCTCGATTACCGATGTGGGGGGTCTAAATGACCTGGTGGTTCGAGTCCCCCTTATTAAATGATTGGCTGGTTCGAGTCTCCTATGTTAAATAACTAGGTTCTTAAGTCACCTTTGATATATGCCGGGAGGTTTGAGTTTTCCATAAAGTATATGCACATATGATTATTCTCTGGTTCGTGTGGCTACACGCGCTGGAGCCCTTTTAGCTGGGGGAGAGTTGAACCCATATAGCCCGTGGGTGCCTTATTATGACGATTATGCTACAGCCCAGGCTAAGGTTTTAAAGTTCATTCTAAACTTTGTTCCCTACCCTGGCATGTGATATATATATGTATTTGCATGTAGTGGTGGGTGCCTTATTATGACGATTATGCTACAGCCCAGGCTAAGGTTTTAAAGTTCATTATAAACTTTGTTCCCTACCCTGGCATGTGATATATATATATATGTATTTGCATGTAGTGGTGTGCATTGACTTTGAATAATTTTTGAACTGCTGACCATGATATTATATTACCCGTTATCCCTGAGTTACATGCTAGTGCTCAACCCGCTAACCATCTCTGGACGTTGTATCCCTACACGATGCAGGCACAAAAAATATAGCTACTTTTTTTTGTACAAGTATAGGTGATCGTTGGACAGGCTCATGAGTCAGCTTGAAGTGGTAAGCTTTCATATTTCAGAAGACTTTATTTCATATTTTGGTTTCCTGTTGTCATAAACTACTTCTTTGGTTTTGGTTTTTGGCTATAGTCGGGGGCTTGTCCCATGTAGATGGATTTTAGTTATTAGAAGGCTTTTGTAGATTATTGTGGACTGGGTATTGGTTGTTAATAAGATTCTTTTGAGTTATACCTTGTTATCTTGTTATGTGTTCAAAATTTATCCACTGTCAGTGTATACTGTATTTTGTTGACTAGGTGAAGGGGGTGGTCACCGGTCCACAGTGGACTTAAGATATCTGTCATAGCCAGACCCTAGTTTAGATCATGATAAAGTTGGTATCAGAGCCTAGGTTTTCTATCATTGGGTATCCACAAAGTCGTGTCAAGTAGAGTCTATTGTATGGGTGTGTAGCATGATATACTTATAAGAGAGAGGCAACAAGGTAGTTTAAAATATTTCCCTTTCTTGTGATATAAAGTCGAGCTATAAAATCTGGGGTATTGAAGACTTCTCTAATTTTGGTTGTCCACCTTTTAGATTATTCCTCCTTGAAGATCGGATGCTCATGAAAACTATTTTGTCCAGCCGAGGACAATATGAACGGGACTTATCCTACTTATGGGGTACAAACCCAGTATAGGGTCGTTGCTTCTGATTTACCTCATGGAGTTCCATCAGTCCCCACTGATCCTTTTTCCTCTAGTGACACTCCTACTCAGTCACCTCAAAGAGATATTACTAATGTCTAGTTCCACCATTCTATTCATTTATTGACCCAGTAGGTGACATCTCAATCACATTAGTCGGGTCTATTGTGAGTTTTTCTAAGGTTACTCGAGTTGGATAGTTTATGAGGCTTAATCCTCTAACCTTTACTGACTCTAAGATTGAGGAGGATCCTTAAGGGTTCATAGATGAGATAGAGAAGATTTTCCATGTGAGGCATACTTCTGACTCTGAGGGTGTGGAGTCCACTGCATACCAGTTAAAAGATATGAAATATTAGTAGTATGAGGAGTGGGATTTGTCTAGGGGTGATGGTGTAGAGTTGGCATTGTAGAATGATTTCTTTGGTTCTTTTCTTGATCAATTCTTTTCTCAGGAGTTGAGGGAGGCAAAATCTGAGGAGTTCGTAAATCTAAAATATGGCAAGATGACTGAGAAATAGTATGCCCTAAAATTTCATCAGTTGTCCCGCTATGCTCCTGAGTCAGTGTCTAGCATGAGGGTTAAGATAAGAAAGTTTTCTTCGGGCTTGTCTCGGGACTTGGTGTTGGAGTGCAAGGCTACAATATTGAATAATGTCATGGATATCTCAAAGCTTGTGGTGTATATGCAACAGGTTGAAGAGGAAATAAAGATGCAAAATAAATTAGGGGAAAGACAGAGTAAGAAATTCAGGTACTCTGAGTAAGGTGGAGGCCAGCAGAATAGTGGTAGAGATGGCAGACAGTGGTCTAAAAAGAAGTGGGAAAATTTTGGTTCTTACTCTATGGCTAGTGCTCTGTATCCTAAGTCATTCGGTGATCGTCAATTCCAGGCCGACAGTGGGTACAGGGCACAGGGTGCCCAGTCTCAGGCTAATACAACTCAATCAGCCCTATCTTATCCTCCTTGTCACTTTTGTAGGCAGATGCATTATAGAGTGTGCGGTGAACAGAGTAATACGTGTTTTAAGTGTGGATAAATTGGTCACATGCAGCAAGATTATCCTTCCAGGGTTGCTTTTGGGGCTAATAAAATTCTGGTTACCACGCCAGCAGCTCCTGCACCCAAGGGTGCAACTTCTGGGATCGACACTGCCGGAATCAATTGTATGCTCTTGCCACCCATCAGGATTCTGAGGCATCCCCTGATGTTTTTACTGGTACGCTAAAACTTTTCTCTTGTGATGTGTATTGTGTATTTGACCTTGGGTTTACCTTTTATATGTGACCCCTTATGTGGCTATTTATTTTGATTTTGGTCCTGAGTGTATTGCTGATCCCTTTTATGTGTCTACCCCGGTGGGTGACTCTATTGTGGTTAGAAGAGTTTATAGGGGTTGTGTGGTATCTATCTGTGGTAGGGAGATGTTAGTGGATCTGATAGAGTTGGACATGCTAGATTTTGATATAATTTTGGGGATGAATTGGCTTCATTCGTGATATACGTCTCCTGATTGTAGTTACCGAAGGCTAAGTTTTCAATTCCCAAATAAGCCAGTGATTGAGTGGGAGGTAGTTCCTTAGTTCCTAAGGGGAGGTTTATTTCTTATTATAGAGCCCGAAAGTTGATTTTCAAGGGGTGTATTTATCACTTGGTTTGGGTTAAAGATTCTAACTCGAAGGGTCCTTCTCTACAATCTATTCCCATAGTTAATGAATTTCCTGAGGTATTCCCTGATGATCTTCTTGGTGTCCCTCCTGATAGAAAAATTAACATGAGGATTAATCTTTTTTCGGATACCCATCCTATCTCTATCTCTCCTTATAGAATAGCTCCGGCTGAGTTGAAAAAACTCAAGGAGCAGTTGAAAGATCTTCGTGATAAGGGTTTTATTCGTCCTAGTATTTCTCCATGGGGTGCTTCTTTGCTTTTCGTGCGTCATAAAGATGGTTCCCTTCGGACGTGTATATACTACCGCCACTTCAATAAGGTGACGGTGAAGAATAAATATCCTCTTCCCAGGATTGATGACCTATTTAACAAACTTCAGGATGCTAGGTACTTTTCTAAGATTGATTTTCTATCGGGTTATTAACAGCTGAAGATTAGGGAGGTGGATATCCCTAAGACTATTGTTCGTACCCAGTATGGCCATTCTGAGTTACTGGTTAGGTTTTTTGGTTTGATTAATGCCACGACAACATCTATGGATCTTATGAATCAGGTTTTTCATCAGTTTCTGAACTTTATCACTGTATTTATTGATGACACCTTGGTATATTCTAAGAGTAAGGAAGATCATGCCGATCACCTCTGTGTAGTGTTGCAAACCCTTATGGATCAGCGGTTGTATTCTAAATTTTCTAAGTGCGAGTTTTGGTTGAATGTTGTTACGTTTTTGGGTTATGTTGTTTCTAGTTAGGGAATCATGTGTAATACCCCGAAGTTTCCTAACTAATTTCGTCCCAAGAATGTCAAGTATTAGCTTCTAAATTGAATGATGTTTATTCCATGGGGAATTTTCAAGTTTTCACTTTTAGTTATGTGGGAAATTCAATAAGTTTTTCATCGATATAAGATTCGCCCAAATCCGATAACCGGATAAGAAGTTATGACTATTTCAAGTCTCCGTCGTAAAACAATATCATATTAGTCAGTGGTGCACCGTGACACAAGCAAAAATGGCAATTGTCAAATTCCAGTAAAGCTCCGTGATGTTCCCGCGTCGCGCCGTCATCCAATTTCCCAGTTGTTAAATTCCAATCATATGGCGCGATAGCGCCGCGTTGCGCCAGGGGTCTAGGTCGGGAAATTTTCACAAAAATTAAAAGACGCGTCCAGGGTTAAATGGGTCTTTTTTCATGATTTTAGTTCAGCCTTAAACATGAAATTTAACCCTACACAACCTAAGGATATTATTATTCGCTCTATTTTTTCCAAATTGTGTTGCTCTCTCTCAAGCCAAGAAACCCTAACTCTCAAATTCAAGGGCCAAATCACAAGAACTCTCCATCAATCCTTCCAAATTCATTAACTCAGGTAGGTCAAGTGTTGATTCATGGGTCCCTTTCACCCATGAAGCTCAAGAATCTCTTTTTTCAAAGTTCAAGTATATGGATTTTTATGAATCCCATATTGGGTTTGCTTTTGTTCATGTTGATAATGACCAATTGAATTTTAATCCATGTTTGGTGATAAATTTTATGTGGAATTAGTTATTATATAAGTAGATTCATGTGAACCCATGATTAAACCCTTGAATTGTGAAATTAGAATTGAATCATGATGGTTACTTGTTGTGCAATGTTGTCTACATATACTATGTTCATTATGTGCTTGATGAATTGCCTATGTGAACTAATAAGAGAAGAAACCATGCCATGATTAGTTTATGCGCAAGTGTTTGATAAATTGTCCATGAGAATGGATTAATGCCATGATATAGTATACAATTATGTATTTCCCCATTCATGTACAAGTGATACACCTCAAGTGTTCATTGAAATGTCTTAATGAATAAATTGTGAGTATATAGCCATTGTTGGGCTTTTAGGCTCGTGTCATGATTTACATATTATGTTATCTAGTCCTGGGGGTATTTAATACTCGACAATTTAGTTGTGTGACTAGAGCCTGTGTCATGTTTTCAGGATATACTCATTCAAGTCATGTTCAATAGAATTCAGTCAGTCATGTGACTCAGGAAAATTTAGTAAACTCAGTAATCCCAGTAATCTCAGAAAGCTCAGTACTTCAGTAATCTCAGTAGTATTCTGTCAGTCAATGGAACTCAGTCCATCTCAGTTCAGTTAATCATATTCAGTCTCTATTCAAATAGGAGTAGGATTTAGCACCGAGTAAACCCAAGGATGAGGACACACACTGACAGTTGAGGGTGTGATCCTTAGAAGCAATCCTTGTATTCCAGAATTATGTAGCCAGCATAGGTTGAGACATCAACACTGGTAGATGAGGTGGATAAACATTGTCAGATGAGGGTCCCACCATTTTCTTTTGGGTACACTGACAGATGAGGGTCACCCACAGTTTGTCTTTACCAGTGGCGCGATATTGACACCCTTTCAACTGGGGTTACAGATTGGACCCCAACCTAGTTATATTGCTTTATTTAGGGTATGTCGGTTAGATGACTACTTCCTACAGTTACAGTTTCAGACTCAGTCTTAGTAATAGAACTCAGATATTTTTTCAGAATTTTAGTACTGTCAGATACAGTCAACTCAGAATAGTATGGAACTCAGTTAGTTTCATCAGAACCTAGACTGTCAGATACAGTCACTCAGTATCAGTTATATCAGTTATCAGTGACTCATGTTATCAGTAATCAGACTCAGTAGTCAGTACCATCACAAATTCAGTCACAGTCACTTATTCATGAATGTATTCCCATGTTCATGTTATTCAGTCAATTAGCATTGTTCATGTATTTGAACCCTTTGCATTCAGCCTACCTCACGTTCATACCAATACATTCAAACGTACTAACGCATTTGTGTTATAGTGTTTTATACCATAGGTTCAGAAGAACGAGCTCCAGAGCATCAGTAGCATTCTAGTTTCAGCAATCAGGGTTAGCAGTGAGTCCTCATCCTTCGAGAACATAATCATTACTTTATTTATCCATTACTTAGTTTATTTTAGTAGTTGGAGATAGTTGGGGACATGTCCCATCAACTCATTATTCAGACAGTTTAGAGGATTTCAGACTATAGTGTTTTCAGACTAGATATTTTTAGACATTATTTCAGTTTTGGTATTGTTGTACCACATTATTCATAGATGGTTTTATCAGATGTTTATCAATTTTGAACCTTATGGCCTTTCAGCCTTTATTTTCGTATTTATACAGTATATTATGCAGTGTTCAGGTACAGATATCATTCATGAGTTAGCTTGTGATCCTTCAGGGTCATGAGCATCATGTAGCGTTTCGGGTACCAAATTTGGGGCGTTATATCATGGTGGATCCACAAAAAGTTAAAGCAATTAAGAGGTGGCCTAGACCCATGACTCCAATCGATATTCAAAGTTTCTTGGGTTTAGCTGGGTATTATAGGAGGTTTGTGGAGAGCTTTTCTTCTATTGCTTCCACATTGACTAGGTTGACTCAGGAGAGGTAAAGTTCTTATGGTCGGATATTTGTAAGGGTAGTTTTGATAAGTTGGAGGATAAGTTGACTTCAGCTCCGATTTTGACCCTACCCGAGGGTACTGATGGTTTTGTTGTTTATCGTGATACGTCCCATGTGGGAATGCATTGTGTGTTCATTCAGCATGAAAAGGTAGTTGTGTATGTTTCTAGGTAGCTAAAAGTACATGAGAAAAATTATTCGACTCATGATTTAGAGTTGTTAGTTGTGGTTTTTGCTCTAAAGATTTGGTGTCATTACTTGTATAGAGCTCATGTCGTTATCTATTTAGACCATAAGAGCTTGTAGTATGTGTTCACCCAGAAGGAGTTAAATCTCAGGTAACGGAGGTGGCTTGAGTTGCTCAAGGACTATGACAAAAGTCTCTATTACCGTCCAAGTAACGCTAACGGGTTGCTAATGCTCTTAACAGGTTGTCCATGGGAAGATTGTCTTATGTTGATAAGGAGAAACGAGGTTTGGTGAAGGATATTCACCATTTGGCTAATCTTGGAGTTCGTCTCTTGGACTCTGAGGATGGTGGTATGATTGTACAAGAGGTGGTGAAGTCATCTCTTAGTGCTGAAGTTAAGAAGAAACAGGTCTTGAACCCTATTTTGATGCAAATCAAGGATGATGTGGGTCACCAAAAGGTGATGGCTTTGGATATTGGTGGTGATAGTATCTTGAGATACCAAGGTAGGTTGTATGTTCCCGATGCTGATGGGCTGCGAGAGAGGATTTTAGTTGAGGCTCATAAGTCGAGGTACACTATTCATCCTAGTTTGATGAAGATATACCATGATTTGAAAGAGTTCTATTAGTGGAATAACATGAAGATGGATGCGACTAATTTTATGTCCAAGTGAATGATTTATCAACAAGTGAATGTGGAGCACTTGAGGCATGGTGGTTTGTCTTAAGATATTGAGTTATCGGTGTGGAAATGAGAAGTGATTAATATGGATTTTATTACTGGTCTCTCCATCAGATTGATTCTATTTGGGTCATTATGGATAGGATGACCAAGTTCGCTCATTTTCGACCAGTGGAGACTAATTTTTCAGCAGAGGATTATGGTAAGCTCTTCATTCGGGAGATCGTGAAGTTGCATGGCGCTCCAGTTTCCATTATATCTAATTGAGGTACACAGTTTTCATCTCACTTTTGGCATTCATTCTAGAGAGGTTCGGGAACTAATGGTAAACCTTAGCACCATTTTCCACTCTCAGACGAATGGACAAGCGAAGAGGACTATTCAGATATTGGAGGATATCCTAAGGTCTTATTTGCTTGACTTTGGTGCTAGTTAGGATGATCATTTTCCTCTCATAGAATTTACATATAATAATAGCTATCAATCTAGATTTGGGATGTCTCCTTTTGAGGCTTTGTATGGTAGGAGGTGTAGGTCTCATATTGGGTGGTTTGAGGTTGGTGAGAAAAGGTTGTACGGTCTCGTCTTTGTTCACCAAGCTATGAAGAAGGTGGAGATGATTTGGGATAGGCTTCAAATCACCCAAAGTCGACAAAATTCCTATGTGGATGTGAGGCATAGGGATATGGAGCTCGACGTTGGTGATTGGGTATTCTTAAAAGTGTCTTCCACGAAGAGAGTGATGCGATCTAGGAAGAAGGGGAAGCTTAGTCCCCCTTATGTTGGCCCATACTTGATTTTGAGGCTAGTGGCAAAGTGGATTATGAGTTGGAGTTTCCATTTAGTTTGGGTTCTATTCTCCGGTCTTCTATATTTTGATGTTGAAGAAGTGTGTGGAAGATCCTTCCTTGATTATTTCTTTAGAGAGATGGTGTTTTGGATTTTTTATCTTATGATAAAATCCCAGTTGAAACTCTGGATAGGCAAGTCCATCGTTTGAGGACTAAGAATGTGGTCTCGATGAAGGTTCTATAAAGAAAACATAAGGTCGAAGAATCTACTTGGGAAACCGAAGAGGACATGAAATTCAAATATCCATTCTTATTTCCCACTTTGGATAATCATAATTGAGGTATGTGTATTCATTAACATCTTTGTTTTTTGACTTTGTTAAAGGAAATTGTGATTTCCTTGATATCTATATTTTTTATCTTTGTTAAAGGTAATTGTGGTTATGCTCTGTGTTAAATCGTGCTAATGGATGCCTTGACCCATCATTCAAGGATGAATATCCTAGGGGGGGAGAATGTGATACCCCAGGTGTTGGCCACTGAAAAATTTTGAGTTTTAAGCTCACTGTCCTGACTCCGACTCACCCTACGAGTTGCAGGGTGTCTTGATGGTTTGTAGGACCCAAATCATAGGGTATCCAGTGAGTTTTTCTTGAGTTACTACCTTGGTGATGACTTGAGGTCACGAGTCGTAAAGACTCATTACGAGTCTTATAACCCCTTCCATAGCCAAACCAGTGTGATGCCCAAAGTATTCTGCCTTGAGTATGACTGGACCCTATGAGTCCTAGGGTAACGATATGAGTCGTATGGTTTTTCTCGTAGCCATACCAGTGTGCACACCCTTGGCTATTGTCCAGACTACGACTACATGTTACGAGTTATAGGGTGACCCTACGAGTCGTAAGGTCACCTGTAGCGACTGAGCGATAATTTCAGTCTTTTTACTAAGGGCATTCTGGATATTTTCCTCTTTCCTTAAACATAACCCACGACCTTAATTGGGACCTCATTCTCATCCATAACACACCAAAAACATTCTCTCAAATTCTCTCAAATCCCTTAGGTAAGATCAAGCTAGGGTTTCTCATACTTGGCCTTCCAAAGCATCAATTGTTGAATTCTCTCCATACTTCTTAATATTTCAGGCATGTGACTCTATCCTTAAACTTGTTTTACTTAAAGCATGAAATTATATGGTTGTTTATGTGTATTTGAACTTGGGTTTTGATATGGGTTGGGGACTTTGGCATAGTTGATCTTTAAATTGATTTCCCTTGATTTATTAGGCATTGTTCATGCTTTAGTAATGATTTTGATCTTGTGGGGGTGCATGGGCATGGTGAACAAACTAAAGGGTCATGGTTTTCCCCAAGTTAATGATTTTGGCTTAACATATGATTTTGGAAATTGAGTTCCCTAACCCCCAAATGGTGAAGTTGATATTGAATATGATTTTGTCACTTGATTGGACTTGTTCACTTATACTATTGGATGATATAAATGGCTAATGAACCACGGATTGATTTTATTGAACTTTGAGAATTATGTATTCCCCGTATGACTAAATAATTGAACCTAAGAGGCCATAAATTTTCCCGTGTGATGGTTAATAGTTATGGCATGGTAATGACCTTGCAAGTGTTGTTGGTATGACGATACCAGCGGGATGCCTTAATGGATGAATTGGTTTAATTTATGGGAATGTATGCTAAATGTTTTAATTGGGCTTAAAAGAGGGTTGTGTAGCTGGGCCGTGAAAGTGGAGGTCTCGAAGGACCAATACTGGAAATCGCAGTTACCGACACGGGGGTCTAAATGATCGGGTAGTTCGAGCCCCCCTTATTAAATGATTTGGTGGTTCGAGTTCCTCATGTTAAATAACTAGGTGCTTAAGTCACCTTTGACATATGCCGGGAGGTTCGAGTCCTTTCATAATCCTTGTGCGCATATGATTATTCTGTGGTTTATGCGACTACACACACTGAGGCCCTTTCAGCTAGGGGAGAGTTGGACCCGTATAGCCCGTGGGTGCCTTATTATGACGGTTATGCTACACAACCCAGGCTAAGGTTTTAAAGTTCATTATAGGTCTTGTCCCCAACCCCGATATGTGATATATATGTGTGCGTGTGTGTATATATATATATATGTATTTACATGTACTGGTTTGCATTGATTTGGAATAATTTTAGAACTGCAGATCATGACATTATTTTACCCCTTATCCCTGAGTTACATGTTAGCGCTCAACCTGCTAACCATCTTCAAACGTTGTATTCTCACACAATGTAGGCACCAAAATACTTTTATTTTTCTTGCGTAGGGATAAGTGGTCGTTGGATAGGCTTGTAAGTCGGCTTGAAGTGGTGAGCTTCCATATTTCAGAAGAATTCATCTCATGTTTTGATTTCCTATTGTGATAAACTACTTCTTTGGTTTTGGCTATAGTCGGGGGCTTGTTCCTATGTAGATGGCTTTTGGTTATTAAAAGGCTTTTGGATTACTGTGGATTGGGTATTAGTTATTGATACTCTTAGATTCTTTTGAGTTATACCTTGCTATCTTGTTATATGTTCAAAATCCAGCCACAGACAGTGTATACTCTGTTCTGTTGACTAGGTAAAGGGGATGAGCACGGGTCCACGATGGACTTGAGATATCCGTCACGGCCAGACCCTGGTTCGAATCGTGACAACCAGGTATGCAAATCACAACCAGAAAAATGAGGAAATTTTAGCTTAGAATATCTAGTAAAAAATTGGCCATTACTTCCAGTTGCATTGCTAGTTCCATGGAATTCCTTATTCATTCTTTCAGTCTTCATACCTATTGGGCAACTTCTGATAGTTGAAGATTTAGCTCTTCTTTGATCCTTATCTTTTTCCTTCGACACCAGGGATCCAAGGGTTTCCTTGATCCTCAACAGCTCCTTATCAACTTGAATATTTCTCTCACAAATGCTCGGCATTTCCTCTATTAACTTCTGCAACTGATCTTGGATCAGAGAAAGCTTGTCTTTCATTTCTTCACTTTATTTATCTGGGTTTTTATCGTGAACTACCATGATTGATTGAATTGAGAATCAGTGGCTCTGATACAATTGATGAAATAACAAGTAATTAAAGAGAAAATGTTTAATCTAGGAGTAGAATACTCGAAGAAGTTGAAACTGAACTCAGGGCTTTAGTTGAGAAATATCAAAGAAAAGAGAAACTGAATGATTATTACAAATGAATACATGAAGTATTTATAGTGCTCACTTAGCTAAGACCAGTTACACTTAATAGCTTAGCAATTTACTATCTAACAACGAAGTGACTAACTCTTTTAATAACTAATTCTGTAAACATATTAACTATTTTTTAAATTCTCTGCAATTGCTGCAACTGCTTCTTATTACTTAATTACTCTTTTTTTCTCAGCATTATATCACAGTGGTGGTGGTTTGAAGATTATGAAAGGGGTGGGTCTTTTGAAGAAGAAAGAGTCGCGCGCGCGGGGGTGGGGGGTGGGGGGTGGGGGAGGGGTAGATATATTTTTTAAATTATATAAAATATATATTAGTGAAATTATCTTTTTAAATAATTTTTTTATGTGGCTCGGACGTGGCGCTAACATGATAATGACATGGTGTGAGTGTAATACACTCTCCATTGTGAGAGTGGTGTTACATTTTGGAATTGATATTTAATATACTTGAAAGTTGTTTAGGGGGTATTTAAATTCCTGTAAAGTTAAAGTGCTAAAGTAAGTTGTGAGGACAAGTTTATGAGGTTTTTATGTTTTTTCCTAATATTTAATCAAAGTTAACTATATTTTTACCCCATAATCACTAACTATAATAAATTTATATGATTTTTGTGTAAACACTCAATACTAGCAAGTATTATCTCTTTTAATATTTATGTGAATAAATACAAATTTAACAAAAAAATATTTAAGCTGACTTTTTTATATTAAAGATCTAGAAACTAATACAATTCATTTGATACTATTTAAAGAAAAAAATCTACTCAAACAAAATCATAAGTATATCCCCGTTCACTTTTATTTGTCACATTTCACTTTATGAAAGTCAAGTTGACTAAACTTCAAAGCTAAATTGAAATAAATTAATTTAATGTTTTAAATTTACATTTAGATGTTCGAAAACTAGGGCTGGATATATTTTGGCTCAAACAAAAAAAAAACTAAAATTTAATTTTGGTTTCAATTTTTCGGATAGGTTTCGATTTCAAATTTTAAAAATTCGATTAAACGATTCGGTTTTTTATTTTCCAAAAAAAAAAATCGGTTAAATTGAAAAATAAAAATTATATAAATAATATATTTATTTTATTATATAATATTATATATATATATATATATATATTGTATATATATTCAGTATAAATATATAATAAGTATCTCAAACTTATGCATAATGCAGTTATATATTATGTTAAACTTATGGTTATTTCATTTCATACATGTTGCGTTATTTATATTTGGGAATGAAAAAAAATATTTTTCTAAAAAATCATTAATTTTAAAGGCTCACTACTTTAATCTTTAAAATCAAAATAAAAAATTAAAATTACCGAACCAAATTTGTAGAAATCTAACCAAATCGAATTTATTCGTTTTGGTTACGGTTGTCATTTTTGTCAATTCAAAAATCAATAAATCAAACTGATATTAAACAGCCAAACCAAACAAACCGAATGCCCCCTATCGAAAACTATACGAAAAAATACAACTATAAGCTACAAGTTATTGACTCTCGTGAAGTGAAACGTGACAAGTAAAAGTGAATGGATGGAGTATATTAAGTGGGAGAGTTAGAGAAATGATTCAATGCTCACTAATAGAATTGTGATCTGTAACAACATGAATTATGATGGGATGGCTAGAGTCTCTATACCCTTCATAAAAAATATCGGGTTTGAGCCTTGATATAGGAAAAAATCCATTAGAAGAGTAATATGTACCTTATATTGATTCCACGACCCTAGACTGCCCCCTAGTCATAATAAGGTGCTTAGAACCATAAGTGATTCCAAGCTAACTTATGTATTGGCATAATGCTTGAGCAACTGATTAAAATGTATACAAAAGATAAATTTGCTGAGCAGAAGTATAATCATGAGATAAGTTATTTCAATATATTACCGATCTAAAAGAATGGGGAACTAAAACTACATACAATGACTCTAACTAGCTATCTATGAAGTCTCTACTAATACTGACTATAGGTAGTCGGGACATGACCCCCAACTATCCCTAATCAATATATATGAATAAGAAAAACAACACACAAAAACTGCAACTAACTTGAGTCCTCGAAATAAAAGAACTCTTCACCTGCTGGCTAAATGGCATGATATGTCTGATTATAATCCTGAGAGAAAGCACTTTAATCTACATCACATGAAAAATGTAGGCAGAAGAGGTATGCGATCAATACTTTGAAAAGTACTGAGTATGTGAGAGATGCACTAACTTGAAAATACTTAAATCATGCTTTAAAACTGAGGACATGTGTCATTTGCTGAACTATGCATTTAAAACATGTTTGTACGTAAAAGCTGTAAGACGTAGTGAAATTTCTAAATCATGAGCTAAAATATTTCTGTAAACTAGGAAATGGTAGAAATGTGAATACTATATGTAATCTCAAGTTAAAGTTGAATATACTGTAAAACTATACTGAGGATCATGTATGAATATTGGGTTTGAAACTGTGGGATGTGAATTGATGCAATGACCAAGTATAAACATGTATAATAATTGAATAACTAAATACAAGGTCATGCATATTTGAACTAAAACATAATTTGATCATAAACTGAGGACTATGGAAGCTAACAATAACCGACATACCCTAATATGAGCAAATCGGAATTCAGCCTGTAACCCCAGTTGGAAGAGTGCTAGTACTTTGCTAAGGGTACCAACACTGGCTGGCGTGGATCTACTAAACTAATGTCCCGAAGGACTAGGGTGTCAGCCCTCAACTGGAGTGTAACCCCTCATAATCTATGGTGGCGTCGTAATTCTAAAACTTAAGGACTTTTACTAAAGGTTTCAGTCCTTAACTGACGGGTGAGCATTCATCCCTGCATTTAATTGGTGCTAAGTACTACTCCCAACTGAATGACACTGAAAACTGATATATATGCTCAATACAGTAATATTCTTAAAAATAGCAACATATGCATAATCTAAAGTGCACAAAATATGCCAACTGATACATAGATAAAATCCTAGGTATTGAGTGTTTATAACCCACCAGCTCTGACTAATGCAACTAAACATGGTAATATTAAAAATTGATCATAATAGAGAAAAAAAAATTCATAGCATGAGCTCAAAATCATGAATTTACCAACATACCGAGGGTTCATAATTCTAAGTTTGTGAAAATACTAAAGTTCATGGGAAAATATAGTATGTCAATTAATATAGGTTGAAATCCGTAAAGTCATAATAAATAGTGCTTAATAGTCTTGAAACTGATAAATCATTCATATAGCTTCTTAACTAATATCGTGAAAAACATGCTTGAATTTGAGATTAGCTAAATGATATGATATGGGCCTAAGAAACCATACAATCGTTAAAACATGCTTATGAGTGACAAATATATCATGGAAAATTAAATTTAAGCTTGGAGTAACAGTTTGGGTAAAGCCCTAGTTTATGAAGATCATAAAATTCATGAACAATATCATAATTTGGGCATGAGGATAAAAGGAGATCCTCATTGATTACTCACATACCTAATTACTTTCGATTCTTGAATTGAAGTTTTGAGGATTTGGACTTGGAGATGAAAAATTCCAATTTCTTGCTTTGGAGAAGAGAAAATCGTATGTTTCTTGAAGTATTTCGTGTGTTGTGTTGAGAATGAGGGATTGGAGTTGTTTTAGATTTATATTCAACCATAGAATAGCTTAAACGATGTAGTTTTGGAATTAAAAGAGTGAGAAAAGACAAAAAAATCCTTAAAAACGTCTGAAAAACATATGGAAGCAGTCTCAAAAACTTAGGCCACGACTCGTAGGGTCTGGCCATGAGTTGTGGCTTGAGTCGTGGCCAGGAACCCAAATTCAGCCTCTACTGGCCAGGTAACAACTCTCTCCTAATGACCTATTATGTCTGATGATGAGTCAAGGTCAAGGTCGTTATCACTAGCAGCTCTAATAATGCTTCAGTAATTTGGTCATAACTTTTTACTCCGATATCAGATTAAGACGAAATTGGTGGCTTTGGAAAGATAATTCAATTATATATCTAATGGTGGGTCTTGATCTAAAAAATTCTTAGTAATTCAAAATTATACTCATTTGAAGCTGACTATAGTTATATACTTCACAAGAATTTAATCGCTAAGGGATGTTTTGACTTGTTTATAAGCTAGGAGCTATTTGATGCCTTAATATATGTCTAAATCACTAATAAAACTACCAAAATATGATTTTTGATTTTGCTAGAGCTTGAATCATGGTTCTAATATTGGCTTGGATGTTAGGGATGTTACAATTGAAGATGTAAGGTACATATTATAACTATGACCAAACACATTGTCAGACCCCTCAATTTGGCATGAACTTTTACTTTGACACCTAAAGTGGACAACGTTCATTTTAAATACCTAAACCAGCTACAAAATACATCATTTTGACAGTTTTTTGCATCAACTCTGGCGCGTGGGGTGCACTCGTTTTCGACGTGGATTAAATGACCAATTGATTTGTGCCAACTCATTTTAAATCATCGCATTATTATATTCACCCATAATTGTTTTTTAAATAAAACTCAAAACCGTCTTCTCCAACCATTTTTTGTGAATTTTTTGCTGCCATGTAGTCGCCAGAATCTCTTTTCACCTGAGCTTTGTGAACATATTTGAGCCTGAATTTTGGAATTGTTATTTTTCAAAAGAAAATTTGCATAAAAATTATCCTTTTAACTATGTTTCTGCCGACAAATTCAGAATTTTTAGTGAGTTTCGACCCATTTTTGCAGTCATGGTGTCGCCCGAGTCTCTTTTGCTTGAGTTTTATTGACATATCTGAGCCTCAATTTTTTAGAAAATAAAAAAATTAATTAACAATAGAAACCATGGTACTAGTTTTTTTCCGTAGATATTTTTTTATTTTCTTCACTTTTTAGATTATATTGAAGAAGTCATATGAAAAAAATATTAAACTAAACTATTCTCTAAGAGATAGAGGAGTTTTGAGAGTTCCATTAAAAGAGTTGAGCTTGAAAAAATGGTGGAAGATAGTGGGATGAAAAATGAGAAGGAAGATGACAAAATTAAATTAAAAATGAGCTAAAATAAGGTTGTCACACGCCTAAAACTGAGTGTTTTACACTGACTTTGTCATGTCAGCGAAAAGTGCCAAAGTGGCATAGTTTATAGCTACTTTAGGTGCTTAAAATAAATGTTGTCAACTTTAGATGCCAAAATAAAAGATCGTGCTAAGTTGAGGAGCGTGTCGATGTGTTTGACCTATAATTATTACAGACAACAATCAATCATATTTTTAGGTAGGAAAATATGGTGGCTGACTCTTTAGCCAATGAAGTTATTGAGTACCAAATTACAAGTATCACAACTTTAACGAACTACCATTCATCACAAGAAAGCATATCAACATTGACAAGTTAAAAAATTCCAAATCTTAAAATCAGGACTCACATAATCAACATTTAATGATAGCAAACAGAGAAACATGTGAAGGAAAAGAAAAATATTCGCATAACAAGCAGAGCATATAAAGTTAAGTTTTCGCCAGGAAGATGACGTTATAATTGTACTTAAATTAATTATATTTATAAGTTATAATTATCAAAAAAACTTCACCAAAAGGAGGGCTAGATGAATTCTTCCGCCATAACAACTCAGATTTAAAAGTCAGATGAAAGAGTACAGCGCAGAAACACAACATCTGAAAAAGAGCGATCAAAACATCAAATGAGAATAAAATACAAAGGAGATTGAGAGAAAAGAGGCAAAAAAAAAAAGAGAAAGAATTGCAATGTTTTCTGATTCTGAACAAAGGCATATTACTTCAGTCTTCTGCGGATAAATTTCGATCACTTAAAAAGGAAAGCAAGAGAATAGATCTTAGAAGTTATAGTGAAGTGGAAGAGATGGTAGAGCATGTATCAATTGTAAGTGAAGACAATAGACAGAGCTCGAATATCAATGATTAAGAATGGAGCTTGAAGATAACTCAAAGGAAGAACAAAATAAATCGGCGGTTCCAACTCATCAAAAATATCTCTCATGGGCGGCAAACTTGGGAAGAGAAGCATAATTAATACCTTTTGACAAAGTTCAGAATTGTGTACTTTTTAGAAAACTTTTTGTCTTCTTTCTTTTAGAATTGAGTCTTTTTTTTAAGCTTGTGTTCGATTTTGTATAGATTGGACTTTGACCTTTTGTTTTTATTTTATGATTATCAATAAAATAGCCCATGGACTTAAATTTTTAATAAAAAAGGGATATAATTGGGCTCCATACAAATATCGAACACGTAACGAGAATAAAGAAAAAACTTTTAGTTTTGTACTTTGATTATCACATTTTGTTATGATTTTATCGAGTTGTATATAATATTTGTCATGACTTCTTTATATTATTTATTTATATCGCTTTGGATTGATTTTTTCTCACATCTATTAAAAATATCCATTTTGTAGAATTATATTGAATATACTATTGTTGTTTAGCACTTTTTTATGTCTCAATTTATAGGGTGAAAATCATTTTCACCCCCCAACTTTGATTAAAAAATCACCCCCCGCCTCAACATTGAACAATAATCATACTCCCTCCTTTATCCTATGCAATGTCCATTTTATCCTTATAATTTTAATCCTATATTTATGTAATATCTTTTTATATTTTATGTAATGAATATTTTTTAACATGGATATTTGTAGCATTTTATTTAAGTTTATTAACTTTATAAGCAAATTAATACTTTTTTATAAATTTGTCACAAAATTCAATGTTATTTTTTAAGATCGTTATTTTAATATTATATGTATTAAAGAGTCGTTTGGTGTGAGGTATAATTATAATCATTCAGAGATAAAGTTCAAGATTATTTATCCTGCGTTTAATTAGATGTATTAGGTAGTCTCAAAATTATTTGTCGCACCATTTATACTACAGTGATGAGATAAGTTATCACACATACATGTTAGTACAACTTATTTTGTGATAACTAATCCCGAAATAACTTGTTTCCAAATAACCCAACCCTAAGTGTGTATATATACATATGTATGTTTATGCATGTGCGTATATTTTCGTATTTTATCACTCTCTTACTAAATTCGTTTCATATTACATAACTTTTTGTTGATATAACACAATCCTTAAGAAAATTTTATTCAGAGGTATATTTTGCTAAATTAACTTTATTAATGATAATTTGACACTTTAAATTTATCTATACTGTTACTTTATATAGTTATTTAACACTAAAGGGTTAAAAAAACATAATACAATTCTCTTGATTTCACAAATTGAGCAGATAAATTAAAAATCTATTTTTAGTATGAGAATCAAGTGATAAGAAACGATATTATCTATTGTCTTTATCAGTAAATAAGTTGTGATTGTCATTAATAGAATATTACATATTTTATAATTTATATAAATAAATATAATCTTTAAAATTTGACCTTATTTTTATTCGAGAAAAACATCTAGTACCCCCGAACTATGATCAAATTTGCTACGACACACGTCAACTTCACGGGGGATCTGTTACCCCTTAAACTAAATTTTAGCGTATTTTTGTCAATCTTTTTAGCTAACGTAATACCTTTTGTCAATTATTTTAGATGGCGTGATACCTTTGATGTAAGATCCATTTTATGTAATAAAGGTGTCACACTGGCACCAAAAATGATAAAAATACGCTAAATTTGAGTTCAGGGGATAGTAGGACCCCTGTGAAGTTGGAGTGTGTCGTAACAACTTTGACCATAGTTCGGGGTGGTACTAGAGTCTTATCGCTTTCATTTATTGTTTGTATTTTCTGCATTGAAATATGTTTATAAAATTAGTATTACTTATTATTTTCACTTGTAAAATAAATATTATAATTTTGGTTATTATTAATAAAACTATTTTTCTTATCATGCTAATTTACTTCATACAGATCATCATTAACTTATATACTTAGTTAGTATTTCTTACTTTTTTTCCTAGAAGATAATGTTTATGTTTTTACGAAAATTTTGTTATATGAATTTTTTTTTAAAATGAAAATATGATGATTTTAAAGAAGTTAAAAAAAGAATAAAAAAATTGATGATAAAGGGTAAAATAGAAATTTTAATAAGTCAATTAGGATAAAGGGGAGTATGATTATTGTTCAAAGTTGAGGGGGAAGTTTGATTTTTAAGACAAAGTTGGGGAGGGAAAATGATTTTGACCCCAATTTATATGACAGATTTTTTTTAGTCAGTTTAAAAATGAATGACACATTTCTATCTTTAGTAACATTTTAGTTTTAAATGTCAATAATGAAATAAAACTACATGAATATTTATAATTTATTTTAAATCAGAAATTTCAATAGTCTTTCTTTTATTTTTAAACACCATGTGAGTCAAACTACCTCCATTAATTGATACGGAGTAAATAATACTCCCTGCGTTTAAAAAAGAATGACCTATTTTAATTTGACGTGAAATTTAATAAAATAAATAAAAAATTAAATCTTGTGACTTTAAATTAAAATTATGTTAAATATATTAAAATATTTTTTAATCTTATGATCTTAAATATATTAGATGAAAAATTAAAATTAAAATATTGTAAAAAAAAAAGAAAGATAAATAGGTCTTTTTTTTTTTTTTTTAAACGGAGGGAGTAGATTTTTACGTCATCATCTCCTTCCATGACAAAAAAAGAAAAAAAGAAAAAAAAAAAAAAACTAAGAAGTGGAGAAAGGAAGAGTATAGATTTAAAAAAAGAAAAAAATAAAGAAAAGGGCCGTCCATGAGTCGTAGGGAGGTGTAATTGGGATACCGATGAGCGAAACCCCCCTCCTCCCTTTCCCTTTTATGCAAATCAAATGATGAGAAAAACCCTATTAACACCCTCCAACTTCTCTTAATTCATCCAATTTCTCTGCTCAACACTACTCCCAACAACGAGTTTAACTCTTCACAATCAGGTCTAAACCTTTATTACTATCTAACTATTTCTAATTAAACCTTTAATACTTCTACTTGTGTTTCTTTCTTTCTCAAGTTTATGTATGTGTTCCTTACACTATGTTTGATCATGGGTTTTGTTTATTTTGCTAATTCTGCATTTGGGGTTAACTAATCTTGATTTATACATTGCTTTTTTTTTTTTTTTTTTATGACGACTAATTATTTTTGGGTTTACTGAGATCCACCTTACTTACACTTCCAAAATGCACGATTTTGATCTTCAAGAGTACAGTTGATGTGCCCTCTTTTTTGAAAAAAAATTAAATAAATCCTTTGGTCTTCTTATTTTGCTTTACCTTTTTTTTTGCAGAAAGATTCGTTTTTTTAACATTTGAAAAGGAAAAAGAAGCTGTCTTTTTTATTTCCAGCTGTGTATGAAGAGACCCCATTTTGAAATTAGTCAAATTTATACACTAAATGCGAAAGAAGACCTTTTTTATTTTTTGAACGATGAACAACTCTTTTCTTGTTGAAATCTATGTTGCTCGGACTCTTCGAAAATGTCAAACGGGTGAATGTCAAATTCTCCAAAAGTAGTATATTTTTAGAGAATCCAACATGGGTGCGGCATTGAAAGTGAAGAGTCCGCACAACTTAGGTTGAAATAGCTGATCTTGGAGTTGCAATCTTAGTGCTACTCTCTTTTATTGCTATTTAAGGTAGACGTGTATAGAAAGCAAAAATGACGGTATGGCATCGTTTTTGTAGTTGCTTTGTAAACTTTTTTTTTACAGAACAGTGTTTGTTATGGTAGCTGAAATTAACTCTCTTGGTTTGAGTTTGGTGAAGTAGTTGATTAATTGAAGGTTGCTAATATTAAAAATCACAGACGGGATTCGAGAGGAAAAGATGAGGATGGGGATGTCCTTGAATGGTTGACTTTTTCATTTTTTGGGTGTAAGTACAGATGGTTGATGTCTGACGGAAGCTTATTGAAGTGACAAAAGACGATCTTACAGATTGAAAGAAAGGCGGTTTACTTGGTATAGATTAGTACTTTCAGCTCACAATTGTGACATGGCTGCAAAACCAATTGCTGATACCATATGGCGGTACATTGAAAATCTATTGCTACTTTATTATTCCTTTTCCATACTAACTCTTACCTATTTTGGAGGAATCATTGATGAAAGCTGCAAATAATTCTTATTCAATTCTAGTATGAAATGTCGTTATTCTCATTTCACAGGGGTAGTTTCATGATCTCTCGTCCGGAGGTGAATTTGAATCTTATAGCCCATCTATCAAGTAAAGCATGCACGAAAGTATGGCTGGCAGCTAAAGACATGGCGGAGGTGCTCTATCCTGAATTGCTACCCAAGCGTGATGTGTGGCCAAAGAGTTTTAAAAGTTCTAAAGTGATTGATGATAATATTGCCATTTATTTCTTTTCAGTTAAAGGCAGGTGTGGTAACCATCCTACATAAATCTTTCCATAGCCTGTTATACCACCTCTAATGTTGCTATGATTTTGTCTCAGAGATGATCAAGGTTTCGAGAATCTTCTGTATAATTTAAGACACTACGACATTGCTTTAAAAGCCTTGGTTGGTGATTCTGAACTCCTGATTTTTACTTCTGCTCATCTGCCAGAAAAGCATCACAGTAATTCCTACCATCCCAAAGTATTGAATGGAAAGCTTCTTCACATGTTTGTACTGACCACGCTAATTTTGCAGGATTTGAGGGTAAATTATATCTATGGGGCGTCTTCAGTGGAAGACAAGCTCCTCCTCAACACTTACCTGATGATTGTTTCATTCATAATACCCGGGAGACACAAGCTTCAAATGATGTGAAGGATAGAAGTTGCAAGGAATTCTCCAATAAGAAAGACTCTTGTAAGTCTTCGAGTAATTAAACTTGTTGGCTTCTTGCTTATGTTGCTCACCTGTGTAATTTAACGAATATCACCTTCATCAAGTAATGTATCTATTTAGCTGGATAATGTGGATTTCTAGCTATAATTGTTTGTTGTGTGCATAATGGAAATTGATAGTAGATGGAAAAGTAGAAAGGAAGATCCATGTTTGGAGCTACTCTGTGAAAATGCCATATAGGATATGTAAAGGCCAATGGAGCATGTGAGAGATCATTTAGCCGCAAGGGGAGCTCACTAATCGCTGAATACAGTTGTAAAATGGCCAATTGAAAATGGCATTATTTAGTGCACCACAAATCAGGAGTTTGGTGCTGTGTTTCAATATTTAAGTTATATCTCAATTGACCGTTTCCCTTTTTCTACAAGGAATAAGCACTGTTAGAAATAAACAAATAATTTATTTGTGGCAGTGGACTGAATACCACTAATTTGACCAACTGTTCCACAAATACAGGAGTAACTGTAATGTTTCAGAAAGATGTGCTTAAAAAGTTTCCTGACTTTCTTGTCATTTTTCATTTCTATATGAATCTAAAGTAGTTCATTTATTATCTATGTGAAGTTGAAAAAAATCTCCATGAACAGTATTGGTATTCTTGTCCTTTTCCTATTCTTGTGTTTCTTTCTGGCCTTATTTCAGAGGGGAACAGTAGAGTTTGTTTTAGGCTCAGTGTTGAATGTGTGCCTTATAAGTAGGGGTGTTCATGGTTTGGTTTTTAACCAAACCGAACCGCGATCCAAACCAAAGCGATTAAAAAAATCGATATTTAGTTAGGTTTGGTTTGATTTGGTTTTGAATTTTAAAAAACCGATAATAATTTGGTTTGGTTTGGTTTTACTAATAACTGTCAAAATAACCAAACCGAACCGATATATATATATATATATATATATATATATATATATTATATATATAATTATTTATGTATTATTCATAAATACAATATAAATCTTTGTTACATTTTATATTTTAATCATGATTTAACTTTAGTCGTAACACATTAAGTCATGTCTTCATCCAGTTGATAGTACCTTATGAGATTCTAAATGAATTTCGCACTTTGAATGACAAATGATACTAATTGTGAAAATAATATCTTGTTGTATCTTGAAATTTATAGATGAGATTCATTTGACTATAGACAATCACTAATTTTAACTTTCCCTTTGAACCTTGTTGAGCAAGAAGTTTATGTGTTCACCTTTTGGGGGTTTATCATATCATTTTGTTAAATGTAGTTTTAAAATATTTTTTAGAAGCGTTCATATGGTGTTGTTCATAGCTTTGCCGAAATATAACACTCAGTTGACATCTTAGTTTCAATGTTGAGATACAACACTCGGTTAACATCTCATATGTTAGATTGAATTTTTATTTTTTTTAAATTTTCAACTTTTATCATTAGCTAAAGTTATAAACCGAACCAAACCGAACTATACCGACGGTTATTTTTTTGTTTGGTTTGGTTTTGAAATTTAAAAACCGACTAAGTTGGTTTGGTTATGGTTTTGACAAATAACCGACCCAAACCGACCTATGAAAACCCCTACTTTTAAGTGTTGTGTTTACATGTAATTGTTTTAATTATTACTAACCTTTTTCCAGATAAAAATTACTAGCCTTTTAAAATGCATTGGTACCATGTCATAAAATTGGTTTTCTACTTGAGGGAGTTGAAAATCCATGGTTCAAAGTCAGAAATTCCTTTTTTCAGAAATTAGTTTTCAGGTGTAATAACAATGCCCCAGTCCGTATAACAACAGCAACAACATGCCCATTGAAATCCTACAAAGTGGAGTCTGGTTTTATGCCCCAATGCGCATAGATGGTTTTATTTTATTTTCCTTTGGATTTTTATTGTACTGTGTATGTGTTGCATGATTGTTTTATATTTGCACCTCAATAATACTGACTAAAATGTGCTCTTTTTAACAACATTAGCTATTAGATGTGATGATCACACACTTCAACATGATATCTTATCTGGTAGAGGTCCTGAGTTCGAGTGTCACGGCCGCTCATTATCAAAAAAGAACTTCCACGTGTTTAGCCCATGGAAAGGAACTAGGCCCACACGTGAGGGACGTGTTGAAAATATAATTAAGTAAATAAAAGTGTGTACTCTCTAGCTAAAGATGATCACACTCTTTGAGTGATGCAATTACTTTTGAATGAACTTTTTAAAAGAAAGAAAATTCACAACTATGGGTTAGTTACCAATTTTTTAGTGTTTTGTATTAAATTTTAGTAGTGCTTCCATCGTGCCTAATTACTAGTTTCTCTCTATCGGAAACAACCTTTCTACTTCTCCGGAGGTAGTGGTATGGACTGCGTACATCTTACCCTCCCCAGACCCCATTATATGGAATTACACTGGGTTGTTGTTGTTATTGTCTGCTTTTATTACTTGCTTCTTGTACTTATTCAGTGAAAGGATGACCTATGTTTTCGTTCCATTTTATTTTTTTCCCTTATGTATTCTTCACTCCAAATCTGATTGAAGATCTTTTTCTGTGGATATCCTCCTTTTGCTTCTTTAAATATAAGCAGCATCTGCCTCAAAATCATCTAGAAAGGGAAGACCGCTTGATGACGCTTGGCAACATGCTACTCCAGTAGATGGGAAGAAGCAGAGGACAGTTTGCAATTATTGCGGATTTATCTCTTCCTCTGGAGGCATTACTTATCTTAAGACACATCTGGGTGGAGGTGATCCGTCGGGTTCGCTAAAGGGTTGTCCAAATGTGCCACCAGAAGTCAAAAGGGTGATGAAAGAATGGTTACAAGGAACTATAAGAGGGGGGAAGGCCCCACAAATACAGGAAATCAGGACTGACTTTGAAGGTATGTTTCTGAAAACAGGGATGATTTTATATATCCTTTATGTGATCTAGACAAGAGACTTTTGCTCCACTGAATGATATTTGCTTTTACCTGAACGAGTGAAACATAAGCGTTCTGAGGACGCTGTTTCTTGCCTGTCTCATAGCTTAATTTTGAATGACTTGAACTGCACTTTTGTGGTTTGAACAGGGTGTGCAGTCGGTGAAGAGCTTATATAGATTAACTTCTTTTGGCTTATCGAAGTATTTTACTTGTTTGTAGATTGACTGGAGACCCTTCTATATTATTGTATATCTGCTGCTTCACACTTCTTGATAGCAACCACAACGTTTTCCGTCCTTGTGACTAAGGAGATTCTCTAGAAAATTGATTCTTATGAGAGAGTTCAGCCAACATACTTCAATTCCGTCCTGTAAGATTATTACAATGTTCAATCACCATTACAACTTCAATCTATAATAATGTACGTCAAGCAGGACTAATATTAGCAAAAACATTCATGTTTAGGTCTTTTTGTCATTTCATCAAACACCTAGTGTGCATAGCTCTTCAACCTTCTTCAATGTTGTTTCTTCACTCGACAATCCTTCTTCTTGCCAACAAGTGATGCAACCTTTTTTTAATAACCGTAATGTGTAGCCCTACTTGTGCGCACCTCAACTAATTCCACGGGATGCCTCCTGCAAGCAATAGGTACTAGTAACTCATTCCACTAAGGCTAGGATAGAAGGGAAGAAATCAGATACAACCATTTTAGATATATACAACTTTCTTCATCAATAGCGAGTCCAAAAATTCACTTCCAATCTATAATTCTACCATTTAAAATCATTTCTTTCAAGAACCCTAACTCAATGATATCCATTTCAAGTACTAATGTTATTCTTATACAAATGTGATTTAAACCTAACAATACCTTTCAAATACTAAATGCATAAACATATTCAAGTGCAGGATGAAGAACTTACCTCTTGGCAACCAAATCTTGAATTTCGGATTTAATGTTTTTTTTTTTAACCGTGGTGTCCGGGCCAGCTGTCCCGCACCTCGACTAATTCCACGTCCACGGGATACCTACCACCTACCAGACCAGGTAACTCTGTTCACCAAGACTAGGATAGATCGTGAGAGACACCTTGTCTCCTGGATATGAACTTGAGACCTATGTTGCTCAGACTTGGATGCGGGTATCCGAGATTCGGATATGTCAAAATTAAAATTTTAAGATTCGGGGGTGTGAATCCGAGTATGGATTTTGGGGTGGGGGGGGTGAAAAAATTCAATATTATATAATAGAGTTATACGTTATTTTGCTGCTTTATTACTTTCCCTTGACACATAGGCAGTACTTTACTTTTTAAATAACTATTTTTCTTGTATATGTTATTTTACTATTTGCACTTACGTGTCTTTTTTTTAAAGAAACTTGTCACGAGTCAAATAAATAAAGAGATATGTGCGTATCTTCAATTAAAAAGAAAAAAGCTTAAATCCTTGATATATGTGCTCTCTTTCTTCCCCAAAAGAGTTCTCTTCCCCGAAAGTCATCCTCTGGTTCTTTCCAAGATGACGCAACGTCGCCGTTCAAATTTTTTTATTTTAAAAAATTGAATCCTCAATTTTCTCCCAAATTTTTTCTTGATTTTGGTCAAAGCATCTGGATGCGTTTGACCGAATCCAAGATGCACCACACATCCACACCTGCACCAGCGTTGTATCTAGACAGGTTTGGAAGCAAAACTGGAGAGTCCACGCAACATAGCTTGAGACCTCATGGTCCTCACCCCCTTCATTGATCACTAGACCACACCCTACATCCCTGGGTGCAAATTTCATGGTGTTCTTGACCAAAAATGAAGATTCAAGCAAGAATTTGTAGTCTCAAGCTTTAATCTTGTTAATATGAAGATTCAGGAGTTGAAAATTCACCTTGGAGTGTGTTCAAGTCTTGGACGATTTTCCTCTCTCTAGACGGGTCTATCGGAAACAACCTCTCTACTTCACTTGAGGTAGTGGTATAATCAGCGTACACTCTACCCTCTCCAGACCCCACTATGTGGGAATACACTGGGTATGTTATTGTTGTTGTTGTAGAACATTTTTCGGACGTGGGGAACCCAACTAGCCTATAAAAAGGCTGCAGGTGCCTATGTCGCACACACATTCCCCTACCTGGCCCAAGTAGGTCTGATTGGATGTGTAGCTGCTCTGACAAACGGTTTGAAGCATTGGAAACTAGTCTTGGATGAACTATAATTTGATAGATATGCACCACATAACTCTTTATATCAATGGAGATATGCTTATTTGAAGTTGGTTCTTATGTTGTGGAAGCTCATTTGGAACTTTAGTCCGTTATGTAGTTCCTAACTCGCCTTTGTTCTCGGGCTCTCCTTACTCCTTAAATCTTGTCCAATACACCTCCTATCCTCATCATCATGTCCATGTGCTATACAGTAGTTTGTACCTCCTTTGGCGCACAGAAACATTATTTCTAGTCGTCGTTGGCGCACTTTAAAGTCTTAATCGTTTTGGGCTTTTACCCTTTATCCAATTCCACACCCATCCTAGTCCATTTAATTACTTTTAACACTATTTCCCTCGGCTGGTCTCTGCACTGGCGGCTTGGCCTTTTTTTTTTTGACATTTTGAGGCCGGATTTTGCCCAATTTCGAAGTTTGACTTTACAGGGTCTTACAGGTCTCCTCATACTTAGGATCTTACATTTGAAGAATTCAAGTAGGATTTCGAAAGGAAGAGCAAGAGAACTAATTTCGAAATTCCATTTCTTTCCTGAGGAAGCTATCATCCTTAGGTTTCTCAATGGTATAGGTATTCCCCTTAGGATCTTTGCCATTCGCCTCAATACACCTATCAAACAACCGTCTTCTCCCAAGAATATTGTGATAAGCATTCATTGACACCACTTCAAATTCAAGATCATTTCATAAACACACACAAAAAATAGAAGATTTCACCATTTTAGATACCTTAAGTTCATTTTCCTCTTCAAACATTGTAATCTATTTGGTCTAGGATGCATGAAATGATGAAGCTTCAACTCATTCACTAAGATAGTCACACTACAAGCAACATCCACTACTGTAGTATAAGTTTTGTCCTTGACTAAAAATCTTTCGCATAAGATATTGCCCGTTTGCGTCTCAACACCATCAACTTACCATTAGAATAATCAACTTCCCATTAGAATAATCAACTTCAAGTTCACTACGAATAACAGCACACTAACAATAATTCAGCCCATAAACGGAACTTAAACTATGGCCTATTTGTGTTGTTGTGCAAGTGGTTGACTTTCATGAGGGCATTGACGCTGATGAGCAGTGCTAACGCCTTCCCAAAATACTCCAACACCGAGAGTTGGACCTCCAACATGTTGAACATCTTTTTTCAATCTTCTAAGGTGGTTTGTTCAAATTATATCTTCCTGCTTGAAATGGGTTTTAGTCCGGGAGTCTATCGGAAACAACCTCTCTACTTCGTCGGAGGTAGTGGTATGGACTGCGTACACTTAAACCTCCCCAGGCCCCTTTGTGGGAATACACTGGGTATGTTGTTGTTGTTGCTGCTTGAAATGGGTTTTATGTGTCTTACCAAGAATGTTATTATTTTTGTGGAAGCACTTCTTTGGTGCTGACGTATCATTGTCCATCGAAATCCTTATATTTACTGACTAAAAAAAATATACACCTCTTTTGGTCGAGAGAAAAGGAAGGAATCAGGCACCCTAGGCCGAGGGTGTAGCATAGTGGTCATTGGGTTGAGAACTATGAGGTCTCGGTTCCAAATTTCAGCAGCGACAAAACACTAGGTGATTCCATCCCATTTTTTCAAGTTTTGGTGAACTAATTTTTTTTTAAATTTATTTTTCAGAAGAAAATGGTAATGTTGTATTCTTCAGCATTAAGGATATGCTGGTGACTTATCCCATTTCTACCCCAACACATGTTGTCCGAAAGATCTACAACAATGTTAGAACTATCCAATTTTGCTTACATTTCAATCAAACTTCCATTTCCCAGTCTTGGACAGGTCTTTGATGTATATCCTTGCTTCTGTTTGATCAATGGAGGAAGTTTTATCCACAGCAATGTTGAAAATGCTAGGATAAACATCCTTGAGTGCATTGTTATTTATCCTTCCAGAAACTGATGTCCTCCCATTCCCAGGTTTGAAATGGATTTTATGAGAGAAATCGCTGCCTAGTTCGCTGGTGAACTTCCAAGGACCAAACCATAAGGGGCATTGGTAATATTAGTACTCCAAGTTGTCTTGTCTTCCATGCTTAGCCTTGATCATCCTCTTCAGAGGCTTTGTTCACCAGTGTCAACCTCCATAACAGACACTTGTTGTGGATACTAAAACCTTGATCCCTAAACCGCAATTACACTTCTGTGTAACTTTACTCCTTTTTATCTAGTGCAATTTGTGGGAGTTGCACTTCTTTTCCCATAGGAAATCCTTTCTGATTTTGTCCAGCTGCTCTAACACCTTTTAGGTATGTCTAAAACCTTATGCTAAGTCTAAAAGCTATTGCAGATGATATCTGGCCAGCCTGATCTTGTCTGGTATCTTAATGCTGTATTCCTCGTTGAAGTTTGATAAATACGTTGTTGTGTTTCCCCTCTATGGAAGAAAGATGTTAAAAAGCAAGCAAATTCAATTGTCTTACCACAAATTCTAAGCTAGCATTTGGTCTAGATTTGGTTGAAATTTGAATAAAGGATTTGCTGAAAATAGTTTTTGGAAGTTGAAGTTGTGTTTGGACATGCATTTTACTACGATAAAAAGTTGAATTTTTCTGAGTGGAAGAAAAAGCCGCAGGCAAAAATTGGAACTTGAATTTTTTTTTTCAAAACTGATCAAATTCCATGAACAGACGATATTTTCTGTTTTCTTTTGAAAAAAAGCTTCCAAAAAATCTATGGCCAAACGGGAGCTAAGTATCTTGTGGATAAAGTGCCATTTTGCAGTATCTTTCAGCAAAGCGACTTAGTTTATTCAGGTTTTGGCTAATAAATGTCATCATCTCGACTTAAAAGAGATGATGAAACTGCATTAGAAAAAGGGAAAAAGCAAAGTGTCTTTGAGACAGACTGAGAGTGACTTGGATCATTTGGATTTTGGCTGTAGATTGTTTTTGTTTCTGATCATTTTGGAAGCAAATTTGTCATTCAGCGTTCATCTTGTAAGAGGTGAACTTTTTTGACATCAATAATATATGAACTTCATCAGAAAATTGAGGAACTTTTCAGAGATGATAAGAAATGCATCAGAATGATGTGCTACGGAAATTAGTAATCATCATATAAAGAGCAGCCCCATGCACTAAGCTTCTGCTATGCGAGGTCCGAAAAGGGCCAATCCACATCATCCCTATTGTACACAACCTTATTTTGCATATATGCCAGAGATTGTTTCCACGGCGTGAACTTGTAACCTCCTTTTAAAATCAATCTATATGTAATTCATTGTCCTTGTAAAAGTTGGTAAAGATTATCCCATGAAAATGGACAAATGCTGTCACGCTTTTTACTGGCCTGTTTATTAGTTTAGCTTGCTGTCTCATTTGTCGTTGCTGTTACTTAATTTTAGTTAAATATATTCCCTCTTCCTCAGAGGGGAAGACGGTCGTTTTTACAGAGTCTAACAATCTACGCACATCTATGAATTTGGCTCATGATATTTTGACCGCCTTTAATTACACTGGATATGGAAGTGGCGTCCTTTCCTGCAACTAGTATCTTCATATTGCTAAAATTTTGGATTACGGGGTTGAAACGACTTGTTTTGTTGTGTTTTAAGTTTTAGTAGTGCTTCCATCACACAACAGTTGTCAAAAGTTTTTCTTTACTTGACAACAATTCCCCCCAGAAGAAAGGATTTCCTTAGTGTAACAAGTTTCTGTTAAGGTGGTTGTGCCAGGATTACTCCTGCTTTCTCTTTTTCTTCGGTTAATTTTTTTTTCCACAAAATACTCCCACTCTCAATTAAGATTTAATCAGGATCCTATTGTTTGTACCTTTTCCTCTAAATTAGCAGCACCTGCATCAAAAAAATCAGTTAGAAGGGGAAGGCCACTTGATGCTGCCTGGGACCATGCTACACCAGTAGATGCAAAAAGGCAGAGAGCTGTTTGCAAGTATTGCGGTTTCATATCTTCGTCTGGAGGAATTACGCATCTTAAGACGCATTTGGCTGGAGGTGATCCAAAAGGGCCCTCAAAAGGTTGTCCCAATGTGCCACCTGAAGTCAAAAGGGTAATGGCAGAATCACTCAACAGAACAGTGAAAGTGAAGGCCATGCAGCCAGAGGAGATCAGGAGGTACATGAAAGGTATGTTTCTAGGATATAACACATCCAGAACTTGCTTTTATGAGGAAGTATGCAAGATCTCCATAAATTCTTTTTTGCACCATATAGAAAGCTATACATCTTTTTGCACTTTTTCTTGCTGTACAGCTTTACCTTTCCTTTCTGGATAAAGTAACCACTTTTTCGAAATGTTTCAGCGGAAAATGATTGGTCATCCAGGTCAGATGACCATTCGTCTAATCGACATAGAATTGTTGTCAAGAATGCTCCGTACTCACATTTAGCCAGTGGGGGGAATTCTGTAAATGATATGACCATGTCAAAGCAGTCAGAGACAGCACATGTCGATAGTTATATGGAGGTTATGAGTTCTCATAATGCTTGTAAGTCGAACTTTCTGAGCAAACCTTCGAGTCGAGTAGGTTTTATTTAACATGTGCATCAGTAGGTTGAGGACTAAGAGCTAGGAAGGGAGAATGCTTAATCTAATGGGTGACAACATGCTCCATTAATTTATGACATGACAAAACATACATGAGGACAGATGGTGTTGATTGTGCAGCAAAATGGTTGGTTCTTTTGATGTACAAATCTGTTAAATCACTTTTTAACCCAAAACTTTGACGATGACAAGATGGAGACATTGCTTGTGATTATTGTATCTATGTATTTGTTACGATGTTCCCTCCAGTTTGGAGTGATTTTGCAGATCTATTAAACAGGTTGAGAATGTCCCGTTCAGTGTAATGCACTTGAATGTTCTGAAGTCGACCGATACTTGCAGAGAATGCCAAGTTGAAACTGAATTGAATCCTACACTATCTTACACTCGGACGTCAACCAAGCATCAAGTACAAGGTTGTGTTAAGATGCAAATACTCTTATACAAATCCGTTGGATGTGAACTTTCATTTACCTATGAATGTATGGGTTGCCAGTGTTTCATTTGGGGCTCAAGTGTTTGGCTACTATTTCTGGCTCTACACGTTACATTCTCAGACCTTTTATCTTATGAATGGATTTCCATATATATGTACTTCTTTACTTCCATCGGATCACAGCATTCCTCGACAAATCCGAAATGTTTACATTGCTTGGTCAAGAAGGTGATTCCCTTGAAGTTGCAAGTCTGATAAACACACTTGGAGACTGAAGCCAGTTACTAGTCAAACCATTGAGGCTAACCCGCGTGTGGCTGCAAAAATTGAAAAAGATAAATAAAATAAAAGTTCTTTGACAAAACGTATGAATGGATGGCGCTAGGTAGCGCCATTTGAAGGATCCAGTTTTAGGAAATATTATAGTTTAGTTCGTAAATAGCAAACTCACATTAACAACAACAAAAGCACAACAGTGTGAGGGCTCAGCATATGCATTCAACAGTGGTAGAGAAGCAAATCGAATATCTAATGTTTTCAACATATGTGTTTGAAGTTTCGAATTGTCAATGTTTAACTTTAGGCCTTTAAGGATTGAAGTACGAAATCGAATGACGTTTGAACTTCAAAGTTGGAATTAGGACTCAAGTTTGAAACTTCAGATATTTTCGATTTCAATTCTGTTGGTTTTAGTTTAGTTTTGACACCATTAAACATTGTAAGTTTAGGCTTTAGACTTTTCCTATTTCTCAAATTACGCAATGAAATCCTCAATAATTATGGTTTCACTTGACTTATTTAATCGTATCAAAGACTTTGTTGGGCTGAAGAAGCTCGAATATTATTCATAAAAATCTTTAATATTTTAATTTATGGGTGTGAACACCAAACTAATCAAAGATGTTGAAAATAAAAATACTTTCTTGGGTAAATAAATTGATTTTTATACAACTCAAGAAAAAAGATGGTTGAAAAACTTACGGCCATGACTCATCAAGCACAAAACCAAATAGAAGGAAGGTCTGCTCCTTCTAACTAAACTATATAATGAAGGGTCTGTACTAGGGCTGTCAACGGATCGGAACCGGAACCCCCGGACCGGTTTGACCGGATCTGGAACGTTACCGGAACCTCATTACCGGTTTATATCGCCGGAACCGGAGTTACCGGAACCGGAATACCGGAACATTTCCCTTGTTCGGACCGGTCCGCTAGCTATCGGTGTGGAATCGGAACGGACCGGACCGATACCGGAACGTTACCGGAATTGGTCGCCACTACCAGTTTTTTTTTTTTTTTTTTTTTTTTTTTTTTTTTTTAAGTTTTAATTTAAATTGTAACTCAATTGAGATTAATATATAAGTTAAATATATATATTTTTAAATTATATAGTTTATATAATTTATTAACTTTTTTTTAATAAGTTTAAGTTTTAATTATTGTAAATATATGTTAAGTTAATATAATATTTTTAGTAAGTTTAAGAAGTTAAAATTTTTTCTAACTTTATAAACTTAAATACTTAATATAATATTTTTTTTTTTCATAATTGCAACAAACAAAAGAGAAAATTTAAAACAAAATTAGGCAAACATTTATTACAAAGATATTAAATGTAAATCTAATCTACGCAGCCACCTTCTAGGAAGGGTTCTGTGTGAATTAGATTTCTATTGTAGAATCTTATTAATATCTAAATTGTCTATAATTTTTTTGGCGTAATTTTTCTAATTCTTCGACGGATAAATCCTCCGGAATTGGTCTATTTCCTTGTTGCTCCATTGCTTCCATTCCATCATCACTATTTTCGTCAAAAATTTCATCTATTTCCTCTTCAATATGGGGCGGTAATTTGGGGAGCCCAAAATTTCTTCGTTCAGCATTGATCCAATCTCTAAATAATACCGAAATCTCCAAACTATCCCTTGCTAACGAATACCGATGATCTCCTATTATAAATCTTCCTGCGCTGAAAGCTTGCTCCGAAGCAACTTAAGAAGCTTGAGCAGATAACAAATCTCGAACCATCCTTGAAATTTTTGGAAATTGTCTGATCCGGGTCTTTCACCACGATAAAAGTTGTTGTTTTCCAGTTTCATCTCTAATATTTTCCCGGTCCTGCGAAAGATACGAATCAAAATCATTACTCCTACAACATTGAAAACCAAGTTCTTCGCCCATCTCGTCATCTAAATCATCATATCTACGTCTAGAACTAGGAGGTTCAATCGGCCCAATATTTTGTTCCATAACTTGATACAAGTTATATAAACTCCTAGCTGTAGGTACTATGCTAGCTCAACAAGTTTCAATTGATGGCTTTTCATGAAGTCCAATTTCTAAATTGTTGTATAATTTTCTAACCAACATCACTGTACCATGTTCTTTATAAAATGGGTTTAATAAATTAGTTGTTAAAATAATTTGTGGAATTGGAAAATAATATTTTTAAAATTTTTCAATCATAGCTTCAATTGCCTCTTTGTTAGGACATATTTTTTTATATTCAACAAGTACTTTAGAAATAACAGTAATAGTTACTAAAACAAAAGAAATAGTTGGAGTATATTGAGCAGATACTGTGTTCGTAGCTTGATAAAAAGTTTTCAAAAATTTACAAAGTTCTTCTACTTCAGTCCAATCATCTTCATCTAGCATTAAATTAACATCCTCATTATAAGAATTATAAACTAATTGTATAGGTTTACGATATATAACAACAACTTCAAACATTTGAAACAAAGAATTCCATCTAGTAGGAATTTCTTTTGAAATTTTTCTATATGGAAGGCCACATTGTTCACATTTACGTTTAAAATCATCCATTATAGCCTTTTTTTATTTTTAAACATAGAACTACAAGCAATTCTCACTTTAACACAACCATTTCCAACCAAATGAATACCATCATGTACTATCAAATTTAAAATATGTGCGGAACATCTAACATGAAAATGATCTTGATACATTAAACATAATCTAGTTTTTAACTCGTCAATAGCTTTCAAATTATTAGAAGCATTATCTAATGTGCATGCCATAGGTTTACCAATAAATCTAAAATATTTTATGCTCTCCGTTATTGTATTAGCTATATACATACCGGTTTTAGACTCATCGACATATTTATAAGCAATAATTCCTTTTTGCATGTTCCAATCGTGATCAATCCAATGAGCCGTGAGAGTAAAATAATCATTACCGACAACACTAGTACCCATATTAGAAGTAACAGATATTCTACCATCAAATTTATCAAATAAGCAACGAAAAAAATGACAATGTTCAGCTTGAAATTTAAAAACATCATTTTTAATTGTATTTCGAGAAAAACCTTTAAAAGAGGGATTATATACTCGTTGAATATAATGAATAAAACCGGGATGCGAAGGAAAACTAAAAGGCAAACCCATAACAGCAACCATTTTTGCTAGTTCTTCTCTATCTACATCTTCACTATATGTCGAGGATGAACTTGCTTCAGCCGGGTTAAACATGTCTAAACGTGTTTGAACCATATTACCTCATACAGATTCATGTACAAATGTTGTACCATCTTTTTTTGCCTTAGCCTCATTTTTTAAACGAATAAATTCTTTATTACATCTCATCAAATGCGAAGTTAGCAATCCTGTCCCGACATTTTCCCCCCAGTCAAATGTTTAAAAACATTCTTGCATTTATTGCAAGTAGCAGTACTTTTTACCCTATCATGCTCCATAAATTTCCAAACTAAAGACCTTTTAGTACGTTCGGTACCTTTGGCCCTAGTAAATTCCGGTAAAGGGGACAGTTCTTCACCGTGTTCCGGTAATTCCGTAACCAAACTAGTAGGGGTAGGGCTATCACCTAATTCTTGTTCTTCTATATCATCTTCCTTTGGTAAGTCTTCCTCAAAATTATTATAACGCCTATTCAGGGTCTCATTATCTAATTCCATACCGATACCAACATCGAAACCATTAGGTTGTGATAATGAAGTTTCATTAAATCTACCCGGTAATGAACTAGTACTAGCCTTACTTTTTTTATTTCTACGAAAGACCTTGCCAAAATTTGATTTTTTACCACTACTATTTTTTTCAAAATCCATATTTCAAAATAAAATATTAAAACAAGCAATACAAATACAAATTGATGTTCGTAAATAAAAAAAATATAGATAATTAACGTAAATAAAAAGAGATTAAAGTTGGAACGAATATACCGAACGTCTGCGTAAAAGCAGACATATAACAAATGTCGGAATTAAAAGATGATAATTGAAGCTTGTAATATCTTCAAAAAATCTTCAACTCCAACTAATATAATAAATGAATCCTCAACTTCAAGTGTTCAACTAATATAATAAAACTAGAAATATTTAGAGAGAATTTGAGAGAATATTAAGAGAGAGTATGAAAATTGATAATATTTGTGTGAAAAAAATAATTGAAATGAAGTATATTTATAGTAAAAATTTTAAAGGGTGGTGGGGGTAATTGGAAGGTGGGGGGGGGGGAACTAACGGCTACAATGCAACGACTCTTTTGGCCGTTGCAAACCTATTTTATAAAAAAAAAAAAAAAAAAAATTTAAAACCAATTCTGCCCGTTAAATTTCCGGACCGGAAACCGGTCAACCGGAACCGGAAATGCCGGAATTTTTCGAAGGTCCGGTCCGGTTTCGTTTTCCGGAACATTGGGTACCAATAAACCGGAACCTACCGGACCGTGTCGTTACCGGTACCGGAAATCAACCAGTAACGACGCTACCGGAACGGAACGGAAAGTTCCGGTTCCGTTGCCACCCTTAGTCTGTACGGGCCTAATATTATAATTTTAAATATATTTATTGCTATTTAATTAGTTTTTTTTTTAAATGATCATTAATATTTTTGAATAAGCATAATAGGAAATGAAAGTAGAAGTCACATTATATAATAAAATATAACTTCTTATTTTTATAAAATTAAATAATAGCTTACAACTTATTTAAGTTTTCATAACTAATGTATTAAAATATTATATACTCAAACGTTTATTTTAACATCAGGTCAAATCCATTCTCTTATATTAAACAATTAATTTTAATGCTTTTCTTTTTCTACTTTTATTTAAAAATTATACGAGAGAATAAATTAAAATTATAAATATATTTTTATTGACATTTTTTATAGAATCATACAAAGCAATAAAGGATGCTAATTCATACATAAATTAATTTTAAATACATTTAAATTCATTTTATGGGTATTTAACAAACGAAAATAAGGACCTACTAGATGAATGTTTTAATGAATCATAACGTTAAAGGATTGTCTCTTTATATCTTGTCTTATATACGTCAAAAATAGGAGACCAATTTAATATAGTAAACAAGAAATTTTTTTAAAAATAATTTGTCTATCTGATGAAGAAATTTACTACCTCAAATAAAGAGAATCAAAAGAATTAACAAAAGTCACATGATATATAAAATCAAAACCTTTATGTGGTTAGCACAACACAATAGACTGCCTACCTCTTACACTCAATCTAAGATGGGCATCTCCAGTAATCCTAATTGTCCCATTATTTGTAATCATTCCTCTGAAGACATCCTACATATCTTCTTTAAGCGCCCTATTGTTCAGGATTCTGGGCTACTCTTTTCGTGGTCCAAGGTTAAGGATTTAAGTCTTGCAAATCTTTGTTCCTCTAGTTGGTCTTCTACTCTAGCCAAGTTGAATAATGTAACTTTGATTATAACCTCAAATGGAAGGGTATTCCCCCCTTCAGTCTCTGGGGTATATGGAAGAACATAAACTACAATGTTTTTGATAAAAAAAAGGGGGAAAACTCTCATTCCCTCAGATTTACACTAAAGCTGTAGAGTTCACTCTCATAGCCAGCCCTAGAAAACATCTCACTCGTACCCTAGATATTAGTATTAAATAAATCTCTCTGTTAGAAGGGAGGTTCGAACTTAACACTGATGGATCGTGTCTTGAAAACCTTAGTAAGGGCGGAATTGAGGGGGAGGGAAGGGGGGGGGGGGGGGGGGGTAGTAAGAAACAGAGCTGGTGGTTGGGGTTAGAGGCTTCTCCAAAGGGTTTTCCTGAACTACCAACAATCATATAGAGCTGTTGACCCTTAGAGAAGGGCTCCAGATAGTTGAGGACCATAATTTGGTTCCCACTGATATCAACATCGATTCTCAGGAAGTCCTGTAAATGTTATCCTCTGATGACCCTTTATATAATGAAAGTATTGATGATTGCTGGTTAAAACTAAGAAGACTAGAAAATTCAGGGGTGTTCCACTATTATAAGTAACAAAATGATGTGGCTGATGCAATGGCGAAATGGGGTGCTGCCTCAGATATCTAACTGGAGACAACCTTTGTTGAAGTTCCACCTATGTGTGCACATCAAGCGGTGTGGGCAGACATTGCAGGAATTTATTTTGTTAGAACTGTTAAAATTGTAATTTTCCTTCTCAAAGTGATACTCACTTTTATTTTGTACTAAACCCCGACTAACCTTAGTTGGGTTAACAACTTTATTTTGCTTTCGTATTAATCTCGTCAACCAAAAAAAAAGTTACATGATATATATTATAGTAATTTAACATGAGGTGGTTAATATTATATTTTAGATAAGTTGTTTAAAATAATTTTAACTAGTGATTAGTAAATAGTTATGTTTTCATAAATTATATGTATTGTAAATTATTGTAATGATATGTAACATGTGAAGTTTTAGAATTACGAAGGAACCACTTATTTTCTTTGATAGCTAAACATCTATTTAATATATGAGTTTTTTTAAATTATTTTACTATAATATAATAATAGTTACTGTATGAAATTAAATGTGTGGTCAAAATTAATTTCACTTTTTTATCTTTTATGAAACATATGTGAGTATTTGCACATCCTCCTATAAATTACGTCTCCTTCAATTTCACTTTATGTCATTTTGTTTAGATATTGAATTTAGGATATATGAGAAAACTTCACAATGTTTCAAATTATCTTTAAAATAAATAAATTTTTAATAGAAGAGTATACCTTTGTGGACTTTTTGACAAATAGTGAAATTCAACATGATTGAAATATTGATAATGTTACAAAATACTAACCAAATAAAAATTGTCAATTCTTTTTAAAACTGATTAAAAATAAAAATATATCATTTGAACTGAGATACAGTATTTGAAATAGCTATTCTGATATAATGTATTTAATTTTTTTTACTACATATTAAAATAGACTTATAGTTGAGGTGTGTGGGATACATGTGAAAGATTACATCATTACTGACATTGAAAAGATTCTAATGAAATGACCATTATATTTAATTTTTTCATTTAAAATAGAGTTGTAGTAGGGTCCATGCAAAAATTTATATAGAAATATTAAAAAATAATGAAAAAAACGTTAGACACTTGATTATATTTGTAAGTGTTACCTTAAATATAAATTAATTATCAACAATTTTAAGCAAAAACAATAAAGAACAATAATGAATGTTACATTCAAAATTAACTTATTTATTTCGTGAATTTAGTTAAGAGGAGAGAAAGTTCGTTTGGACACCACGATTGACAAAAATATTTAAATGGAACAAACTTCAGATATAATTTCTCTTTGAATTTAAAATTATTCTTCCTATTTGATTCAAGTATATTATTTTAATTTACATTTAATTAAAAAAATTATCATATAAATTCTCATACATCATAATAAAATATGAACAAAACTCACTACTTAAATACTTTTAAGATTTAACAAATTATATTTTAAGATTGTTTTAGATACGTGAAAAACCTCAACTTGAAATTATTTTTGAATGTTGTGAACTGCGGATAGAAAAATATCTTATAGATGTTTGTTACTCCAATTCAAAATTAAAAACCTATTTTTCGTTTTAATTTGTTTAAAAAAGAATATTTTTTTTTATTTTAATCTCAACTTTCCACGTGTCATGTTTAGAACAACAAGATAAAAGACATTTTGGTACATTTGACATAACTTTAATTTATGACGACAAGATACAAAAAATTTCATTATTTTTTTATACTCCGATCAAGTTAAAATATGCCATTCTTTTTTAAACGAAGGGAGTAATATATATTTTTAATTTTCCTTATTACTCTACTAACTAATTTACTATAACCAAATATGTAAAGAAAAAATTTAATTCTACTTGTATGTGGACATTTCATTTTAATAAAATGAATTGAAATTTCACCGCTTATAAAAGGAAATAGAAATGAGCACTGTGTATTAAAACTGACAAAAATATTTATTGAAAGTTGTGAAGAAAATTATGGGGTCCACATGAGAAATTATACAATTTTGGAATAAGATTAACATTTACAAAAAAAGATTTGATATTTTTGTCATTAAAAATTAATATACAAATTTTGAGGCTTACAAAATAAGCAAACAGTGCACTTTTTTTTTTTTTTTTTGAAATGACAAAATATCCTTGATCATTCCACCAACTCACTCTTCTATACAGTATAATAATTTATGTATTGGGAGATAGTGTTACTACTGTGAGTTATTCATTACTCATTGATGGAGAACTTTCTGAACCTTTTACAGTTGCTAAGGGACTGAGACAAGAAATCTCATCTCTCCATGTATTTTTGCTATAGTGATGGAGTATCTGAGTAGGAAGTTTGAATGAACTAAAAGAAAACAAGTGTTCAAGCATCATCATAGACATGCTAAGTTAGGAATTACCCACCTGAGCTTTGCACCAATCCGCCTTCATCATCTATATTAGCTGCCACGCAAGAACCAATAGAAAGGACAGAATCTTTTACCTTGGTATTATACTAGTCCTTCTTGCAAATCAAAGTCAAAAGAATTTGCATAATTAGAGGATCTTCAAACTAATTAGTGTAATTATGTTAATGAAATTAATGTTATACTATCTTTTAACGATAGTCAAGAAAAGTCTACGGGGAATGTTGTACACCAACATATATTTTAATTTTTTTTAAAATTTTGGATCATAATTTGAATTCGCCAAAATTCTAGGACACAAGGATAACAACAACACTGAAATAGTACAAAATTAGCTATGTTTCCATATTTACCTTTCTAAAGTTATTTTCTACAAAGGTTAGCAATTAGGGTGTCAAATAGGTTGATTGAGTTGAATTTGAGTGGCTGTTTCCACGGCTTCAATCCGTGACCTCCCGGTCACATGACAACAACTTTATCAGTTATTTCAAGGCTCCTTCTAATAGACTTTTAATTATCGATAGGCTCACTAAGGGGGGGGGGGGGGTGGATAAAAATTGGTCCTTGTATCAAAACTATATAAAGATCATTTCACCTTACATTTCTGCAAGGGGCTGTTTCCACGGCTTCAATCCGTGACCTCCCGATCACATGACAACAACTTTATCAGTTATTCTCACTCGATAAGTATAACAATAAATCATTAAGTACAAACACATATACTTAATGGTTTAACGTTCAAACATAATCAATTACTACATATATTTTTTAATCATAATGTATCACTAGATCATGATAATTTAATATGTATATATTGTTGTATTAATCCATCGGATTCAAATAATTTATTTTTTTCCTAGTCTTAAATGTATGCATGAAAGTTTTCCTAAAGTTTTCTCAAGCTTCTGATTTGCAGATCGTACCTCAAGAATAAATAGTCTCGAGACAAAATAAAGGATTATTTTATCCCATATTTGGTGTGAGTTATTAGTTAGTACCGGGACTCTTTATCCCATCATTTATAGCATAGTGATGGGATAAGCTATCCCATATACATGATGGGATAACTAATCCCGAGATTAATTGTTCCGGGATAACTCTTTCCCAACCAAACGACCCCAAGTTTTGTCTTCTTTACCAGAGTGCAGTCTGTAGTGCAACAAAGTAGCTTGGATATGTTGAATTCACTTTGAAGAAAATGCCATTTAAGTATTTTGGCAGTTCTTTGACCACCAAAAAGTTGATTGTTCTACAGTATCTCTACAATTGCTTCATGGACAGTTGAAAATTTGTCATATGCAGGGAGAACTCAATTAATCCAATTAGTTATCTTTGGTATACAAATCTATTAGTCTCAATTGTTCACGATGTTGTCCAAGTTGTAACGATTGTTGAAGCCTATTGCAAAATTTACTTGTGAACATGCTTCAATAATATATCAAAGAAGGCCCCATGTTGCTTGGAGCAAGGTTTGTTACCTAAATCTTTGAGGTTTTAATCTTGTCAATTTGGAAAGAAAACTGCAATAACTAAAGCTATGGGTCAAATAAATCCGTTCCTACAACATAAAGGGTTCCCAATTGCAAGATATTGTCACTGAGGCTAAAAATGTTTTATCCCAGATTGGCCTGACATGTAAAGGTAGTATCAAACATCTGTATCTACATTTTATAGGAGATCCAATCAAGACTAACATGAAAATGCTTACTGCTTCACAATGAATTAAGTCAGACCTAAAGCTCAATTCACTATAAAAGGGCATGCATTAAAGCTCTCATTATGCATAAGGTCCGAACCACAAGCGTCTATTGTACGCAGCGTTATCTTACATTTCTGCAAGGGGCTGTTTCCACGGCTTCAATCCGAGACCTCCCGATCACATGACAACAACTTTACCAGTTATTTCAAGGCTCCTTTCTAATAGACTTTTAATCGTCGATAGACTCAACAAGGGGGGGGGGGGGGGGGGCTAGGTGGATAAAAATTGGTCCTTGTATCAAAACTATGTAAAAACAAAAGATCATTTGGTAATGGAATGTTCGTATTTCAACAATCTATGGACTGGACTACTCCTGTGGCCGAGGAAACGTAATGTTGTTATCAATATATGGGATAAAAATCTTCAATGGACAATCAAGAATGTTGAAGGCAAAGAATGTTAATGCCCGGATGTTTAATGCAACACTGAAACAGTTTATGCTTTGTCGAAAGAAACCAAAGAATCTATAAAAAATCTAAAGTCATTAGGATTTTTACCTTATAATAATCTATTTTAAAAACATTAAAATTTTACCTTTTATATATCTTACACTCAAATTGTATACAGTGCCGGAGGATTTTATGAGGAAGTTCAGAAGTAAATATATGAACTAATCAAAGAGGCTTCAACATCTATTATATATGTATAAAAATATTTTTAATTATGTAAAAATAATATAATTTTTTATCTAAGGGGGTTCGGATACCGCTTGAAGCAAAGATAGCTTCGCTACTGATTGTATATAAATGAGAAATAAAATAAAACAAAGGGAAGAACAACAAAAGATTAAGAAAATCAATAGCTTGTTTGGCCAAGCTTAAAAGTCTAGCTTATTTTAAAAAGTTTTTTTTTTTTTTCCAAAAATGCTATTAGTGAGAAGCAGTTCGTGTTTAATCAATAAATAAAAATAAAAAACACTTTTCAACAATAATTAGCAGAGGAAAGGATAGAAACGACACTTCAAATTAAATCATTTCCATAAAAATGGTCATGGAATTTAAATTCCACTTTGTAGTCATTTCAATTTACTGACTTGTTCTATACCGTTTCTACACACCTTCTATACAGTTTCTATACAAATCTTATACATATAAATATTCTATACAAAAATTATACAGTTTTTATACACAATTTATACAATAACTGTACATTTTTTTATATATATTTTATATATATACATATTTGATAGAACTATACAATTTCTATACATATATCTTATATAGATACATATTCTATTTAACAATTATATCGTTTTTATATAATTTAATTATTATTTATAAACAATAAAAAAAGCAGAATGTTTGATCAGTTAAAAAATTTATAGCAAAAAGAAAATTAAAATATTTTTAAAAAGGCCGAATTGCCCAAGTTGAATATACTGTATCAGTATTGTATATAGACTGTATCAGTATTGTATATGGATTGTATATAGACTACGTAGGCCAAAATAACTCAAATTGAGAAAGAATAGAAAATGGCCATAAAATGATATTTTTTTACCCGACTGGACATTATATGTCCATATATCCAAACTTGGGCTATTCTTTTTTAAAAAGGCTACACAATGTCTTTTACCCTAATTAGTATTTGACCAAATTTTTAAAAGTGCTTTTAATTGTATTCTCTCAAAAAATGCTTTTTAAAAAAGTTCTTTTAGGGAAAACCTATTTTTTTAGCTTATGAAAAACTGTTTTTGCTACTCCTTAAAACACTTATTTTCTCTCAAAAAATTGACAAAATAGCTTCATTTTAAAAAATAAGCACTTTTTTTTTTAAATAAACCTGATCAAACAGACTATAAGTCTAGCCACAAAACTATTGCTTTTCAAACAGAGGACATGCAAATAGAGGCTCGAAGGCCACACCAGGGGCGGCTCAAGCAAATCCATGACCTAAGACCAAAATCAAACGGAGGCCTTAATTTTTTAAGAAAAATTAATTATTTTTATAAAGTCTACTTTTAAAATTATATAATCAGTTTCTTTTAATAATTATTTTTTAATTAATAATATATTCAATACATTAATTTCTTGAGACATAGTACTTGGACTAGATATATCAAACTCTTTCTTAATTTTTTGTTATCTAAAAATTTTATTTTTTTATAAATAATATGTAATTATTTTTTAAAAATCTGTAATCTATTATTACTAGAAAAAAATTAGGCCCCTCAAATTCGGGGACTAAGGCGGACACCTTCTTTTCAAGGGTAAAGCCTCCCTTGGCCCACATCAATTGGGTTTGGAGCGTCGCTGGAAAACCGGCTTAGAATTTAACTAAATTTGTCATATTTATGTATTTAAAAGATATTGAATTCAATCATTGTATCAATATAATAATACTCATTTTTATTATTTAAACAAATTTTACACTTGCGGTAGCTTTTTTTCTTCTTCTTAACATTTACATTAATTGACATAATGCACAGTACTCTTTTTTTTTTTTTAAAAAAAGAAAATCTTTTCAATTCTATAGCTTAAATACATTATTTAATAATATTTATTTATTTACTGATTAGTCATCTACTCATTGAATAAGCAGACGCGCAAAACGCGTATGTCTAAACTATTTATAAAAAATAAAAGATATTTGATATGTCCATGCCAATAAAAAGGATAATATACCTAATCTCAACTACTCTAATTGCTAGAATGGTAGAATTGCATTTTCCAAAAGTATTCCATTAAGTAGTAGATTGATACTTCTTTTAGTCCATATTAAGGGATCGTTTGGTAGGATGCATTAGTAAAAATAATGCATGTATTAACTTTGTGTGTTATTAATATCTTTTGGTAGATCTTTTCATCTTATGTATAACTAATGCTTATATTAGTTGAGGGGATTCTTAGTAGCTTAGTTGGTTAGTTACCAGAACTTCCACCTTGTTGGTGAAGGTTTGATTCCTCACATTGTAATCCCCTCCCCCATTCCCCTTCCCCTACCCCCATTTTTTTTTTTTAAAATAATGCTTATATTAGTTATACACTCTATTGTGTATTGAGAAGTGTATTACTAATACCACCTATTTTTAGGTATTAGTAATACAAAGGCTTCAACACATGCATTAACTTGATGATTTTTTTGGGTAGAAAGATGAAAATTCATAAGATTAACCAAGTAATAGTTACAAACGGGTCCAGCCTTATCAGTCTGGATTAATAGCAAAAGAAGAAATTACATTATGGCACTGGTTTATATGTGCCTCATAATTAGTCCTAACAGATCTTGATATGTAGTTTCTAGCATGTCTGCTACATTATCTGTCTAGCATACACCGGAGGAACTATCAAAAGTTCAACTTGTTCAAAAATTACAGCATCTGTTCCATGTTTCGCGAGCACATCCGCTATATCGGGGAATCTTAGTAGCTTAGTTGGTTAGTTACCTGAACTTCCACCTTGTTGGTGAGAGTTCGATTCCTCACATTGTAATTCCCTCCCCCATTTCCCTTCCCCTACCCCCAATTTTTTTTTTTAAATAATGCTTATATTAGTTATACACTCTATTATGTATTAAGAAGTGTATTACTAATACCACATATTTTTAGGTATTAGTAATACAAAGGCTTCAACACATGCATTAACTTGATGATTTTTTTGGGTAGAAAGATGAAAATTCATAAGATTAACCAAGTAATAGTTACAAACGGGTCCAGCCTTATCAGTCTGGATTAATAGCAAAAGAAGAAATTACATTATGGCACTGGTTTATATGTGCCTCATAATTAGTCCTAACAGATCTTGATATGTAGTTTCTAGCATGTCTGCTACACTATCTGTCTAGCATACACCGGAGGAACTATCAAAAGTTCAACTTGTTCAAAAATCGCAGCATCTGTTCCATGTTTCGCGAGCACATCCGCTATCCTATTTTTCTTTTTACAGCTATGGGTTATCACTGGACATCCCATCCTTTTAAACCTGAATTTGCATTCATAAATAATATCATCATACAAAAGGTTACCATTATTAAGCATTTTAATAATTTTTATTGAATCCGTGTTGATTTCTAGGAGTGAGAAATTATGTGCTTTACAAATTTTTAGACCCTCGTGTAAGGATATCAACTTTATCTGATTGTTAGTGGCAATAAGAAAACTTTTGGTGAAGCCAAGAATTCACTCACCATTGTGATTTCTAATAACCCCTTCCCTCCCAGAGTTGTCCAGGCAAGACCTATCTGTGTTAAGTTTAAATCTACTTCTTTGGGGGGGGGGAGGTTCCATTTAATGTCAATGGAGGAGATTTGCCTATATCTAGGCCTGTTGGAGACCGACTGACTGAACTCTATAGCCTCAGCATAGGCTTGAGAGAAGGAGGGCTTAGTGTTGTTGTTATTGAAAATATTTTGATTCATGTTTCTCCAGATAGTTCAAAGGCAGAAAGGAAGGATCTCAGACAAGAGGAGAACATGGTCGAAGGCTTTAAACTTAATGAGCTTCCAAGAAGCATCCTAATTGGAAGGTAGAGACTAGTAAGAGTGATAATAAAATGAGGCTTAGCTTTCTCCAGTATCTCCTTCTAGAAGAATTAAGAGTGGGGGCATTTAAGAAAAAATGGTTAGTATTCTCAACATGGTTGGTGCAGCTATGACAGTTTGGGCTGAGAGTCAAACCCATCTTAGAAAGGTTGTAGCCAGAGGAAAGTCTATCATGGTAAAAGATCCAAAGAAAGAATTTAATTTTGTTAGGTATGGGAAGTTTCCAAAGCCATGTAACATCCTTAACAGTATTTTGGCACGGCTTTCTCCTCATGCTGGCTAGGTATTGGTAGGCAGTGTTACTGGAGAACAATCCATTTTCTTTGAGGCTCCATAAGGGGCTGTCTTTCAAGATCCTTTTATTAGGAAAGAAAGAGCTGACAATGTGGTGTCTGAGGGGCCGGGGAATAGTCAGGGACAAAATATTAAAGTTCCAGGTATTGTTTCACCAAACCTCAGATAGTTTCCTACACTCTTCTTCCTAGGTAATGGGGCCCTTAAGGATATTCCTAAGAGACTAGCTATTTGGGATACATCTATCCATCCAGAAATCTAATATCCTTCCCATTCTTGATAGTCCAAGTATTGGCCTCATTACAGGACTGCCATCCTCTGTAGATGTTTTTTGAAATTATAGATGCAGAGTGAGGGCAATTCCAGCCAACAGTACTGTATTTGGATTTCAAGACCCTCACCCAGAGGTTTGAGGAATTTTTGGTGAGCCTCCAAGCAAGGCTTATGAGCATAGAGTCATTCTTGATGCTAGGATTTTGAATGCCCAGGCCCTTTTATTTCTTAGGAAGAGTGACAATATTCCAAAACACAAGATGTAACTTCCTTTTTCTCATTGGTGGAACCCCAAATAAAGTTTCTTTGGTTGTATTTATGAGTTTTTGAACTTTAGAAAAGATGGAGATGTGTTGCATGATGTGCGTAGGGATGATGTTGAGAGAGGCTTTAGCAAGTGTAGTCCTACCAGCCATGTTCAGGAACTTAGTTTTCTAGCCCCCTAACTTGGAATTCGATAAATTGGAAGTGCTTAGCTTGAGGTTTTTGGTGGAAGATAGGGAAGCCTAGGTATTTGCCAAATTCATCTTTGGCCTTAATGTTAAGGTGGAGAGCAAGATATATCCTATCTTTTTTGGAGCAATTGTTGAAAAACAAAACTTTAGACTTGAAGTGTTTGATCCTTTATATAGAGTGGTGGCTAAAACTATTCAGAGTGTTAATGATGGTTTGACAATTCCTGGAATCAACTGTAACGACCTAAAAATTTGATGAAATATGTAAAATTTATGATTTTGTGTAATTTGACTATTTTATCTCTCTCCGTAGTTGCATTGTAATATTTTCGGGATGTGGGAGTAATTGGCATAATTTTCGATGCATTTTGGTATCATTTATGCAATATTGTGGGTTTTGATGGCTTAAAGAGCCTTAATTTAGACTTATGTGGATATCTTTTGATCTGTGCACGGATGGTTGAATGGACTGCGTCAGCAGCTCTGAAATATCGATTTTAGGCTAGGTAGACCTTTGGTTCAGGTCCCGGTGCACCCGAGCTCATTTCGACCTATTGATCGGAAAGTTGAAAAATTAGAAATATGGGAGTGGGACCCACATTTGATCGAAACGACCTCGGATGGAAAATCCGACTTCGCCAGCAGATCCAAAATGTTAATTTTAGGATGTCGGTTTTTAAATCTCATTTTGACCCTCGGTTTGAAAAATTATAATTTCGGATTTCGGGGATCAACTTTATGAAAACGATGTTTTTTGGAAAATCTGATATCGGCAACGCGTTCGGAGCGTCAAATTTAGTGTGGTTGCATAGTTCGTTTGCATAAAACGAACTCCGAACGAATCCCGGGTACCCCGTCGAAGTCAGGAGTGGACTTAGAAAAAAAAAACTGCAGCTTTTTTGGTTATTTCAGTCTAGATTTTCTGCACTTATAAATAGTTTTGGGTCTATTTTGCTCATTTTTCATCTTGTCTCTTGAGAGTTAAACCCTAAATAGTTTGGGAGCTTAAAAGTGAAGCTTGTGGGAGCTTGGGAAGCTAGATTAACAACTTTTTCTTGGTTTTATTACGGATTAAAGGTAAGAATTCATCTTTTTCTTAGTAATTTCTTGATAAATTTCTCAAAACCCCAAAAATCTTAGGACATGATTTTAAACTCAAATTTCACTCTTTTTCATTTGAATAATATTTTTATCTTATAATTACTAGTTTTTCATCAATTTAACTTTCAAAACAACTCTGATTCTTGATTTTAACCCGGATTTCAAAGATTTTATCCGATAAAGCTTAAAAATGGGTTTTCTTCGATTTGAACTCCATTTTTGACTCGATTTAACTTGGGTTTTCAGCTGTAGGTTCCTAAAAATATGAAAAACATATTTTTGAAATAAAATTTTGATTTTTCCCTTCTTTTTTGAAAACTCATTTTGGGGGGTCCGTTTTGACCCCGAACCAAAAGTAGTCAATATGAGTGTCATTAGTTCTGTCTTGATGCGTAGATTTTATATTTGATGTTTTTAGTGGAGTTCGGGATTGTTCGTGAAAAGTAAGGTCGTGGGTTCAAGTGTAGCGGATCGGTTTTGGCTTTCGAGGTAGGTTATGACTTAACTCTTTTAGATTGAGTTGGGTAGTAAATGATGATACAAAATGCACATTAAGGGTGGGAACTAATCATAAAAAATAGATATCTATGTGTTGTGCTCGTGTGGGGGCGTATATGTGATGTAATTGTCGAAATTGAGATATTATGTGATATATTTGACCGTTTGAGGTCCTATGTGATATTGATAGCCTTGAATACATGTGAATAATTATATTTTGTTGTTTAATGTGGTACCATTGGTGTATTGTGATTATTTTCAGACTTTATTGGCATATGAGACATGTGGAAATTCATGGATAAAATAAAAATAATAAGTGATATTGGCTCATGTGGTTATGGGAATGTATCATCGTGATTGGTTGTGGAAATATATTGTCGCACCTCAAATCCTATTGGGGCAGACTGGCACCCGTAACCGAGGAGGCCCGGGAGAACCAGCTCATAACCTTATACTTCCCATGCATACCTCTATGACAACCCGAAATTCGAACAGCATCATGTCGCATATAAAAGGAAATAATCACCTGTATAAGCTCGAGCACACATATATATGTATATACAATACGTGGTCGTTGGAGCCATCACGTCTATTAACAAAATACTACCTTGACTGTACATTAGGTCTACAAAGCCTCTAGATAATACACAAAGTTTAACTAAGGTCGGGACACACCCCGCCATATAACTAACTTCTATACAATACTAAAAGTGATTGGATATGACACGGAAAGCCCCAAAGCAAACTGGAGCTCACCAAAAGCAGCTGGGTATCCTGGCTCCTACTTGTGCAGTGTATGAGCTGAGGTACCTGTGCCTGCAACATGAAATGCAGGTCCCCCGTGGGTGACGTTAGTACGAAATATGTACTGAGTATGCAAAGTTGTACATAATCACATATGATATAGGAGCTAAATAGAAATCAGAAACAAGTGAATAAATCGTAATAGGAGTGGACCACACTTACTAGAACTTGTGACAACCTGTACATTGTATTTATTCAATCACTTTACCTTCGTTCTTATCATCTTTGTAATCATTACTGTACTGTACTGTGACCATTAGGCTGCCTCCAGTACATATCAACTGGGATCGACCCATGCTAGGCTTATGCCCCTGGGATACCACCCATAAACACATAAATAAGGACCGACCCATGATAGGCTTATACCCCTGGGATACCACCCGATAAGAGAGAACTTCCATCACTTAGTTCAATTAATCCTTGAGATTGTTATTTCGGTCACCACCACATTTTTGATACTTTGAAACAATGATACATCAATAAGAGACATATAAATAGACCATCAATGCAATAACAATGAAGTAAGAACTCATTGGCACATCAATAAAGTGTTTTGGAGTCATCAATGCCATAACAATGAAGTAGGAACTTATTGGTATATCAATGAAACGTTTTGGAGTCATTAATAGCACATGGATCTTGTTTGAGTAACCGGATACCTTCTGACATTCATTAGTGCAACAAACATGTAATATTTGGAAGACAAGTAAGTATTGGAATGTCTTGGCATCTTGTAGGGTGGAAACAAATTCATTGGTAATGTAGGACATCATACAAAATCATTATGGATCACATGTTACTGAATAACTTTGGAAACTTTCTTAATAGAACAATTGTTCACTTTCATACCAAAGATATGGTATAGAGTATGCTTTACATACCTGACTGTCAGCCTTCAATACTAGTCCCAAATGGACTTCTCGTCTTTTCGGATTACTTATCTATAATGAACATATATAACAATCTAGTATTAGCGACCAAACGTCACAATTCAATTATTTGAATTCACCAAACTAGTGATTAAGTAGTAAACCTTAATTACACCATAAAGGGTGTCACTTTAACCCTCTTATACTCCAATTACATTCACATGCCATGCATATTCATACAACATCCTCCAATATCAAGTTTGGATTCATTTATCCTTCCAACCAATCCATTAAACCAAATTGAGCCATAGACATAAATAATCATCAATTCAATAGTATATCACCATATCCACCTTCCATAACTCAATCACCATATCCACCCTCCACAATTCAATACAACCAAACCATGCAAAATAGTCCACAACCCTATTTTCATCACCTTTCAATAACAACCAATACATATAATCCTCTATCACACATATACATATGGAAGAGAACAAAGGCAAACAATATTCATACCTTAGAATTCACCTCTTGATTATGCAATCCTGTTTGCACAAATAATAGGTGTCGTTCGAAGCTCTCGAGATGACAAACGCAGTTATCGAATTACTTTGAAATTTCTACGGTTGAATCAAAAGTAATTTAAAGGTCAAATTTGGCTAGGGTTTGTTCTTTCTCAATGATTGATGATGAAAATGAGTTTTTGAACTCATATACATGTATATGTACACATATTCCCGTCCATAATATCATAGGGAATGACCAAAGTGCCTTTAAAATTTAAATAATGTCAAATCTGTCCTTTGGTAGACTGTTTTGATAAGCTAAAGTAGATCGACCATAACTCTTTGCTACGATATCGGATTTGGGTGAAATTAGTATCGTTGGAAAGATAATTCAAAGGGATTTTATTTCATATAAAGTAGTACACCCAGTTCGTCCTGTACAAGGAGTTATGATCGTTTGAAGTTGACCCAAAAAATTGGCTGGCCTCAGTAGTTTGTGTGCAGGAAATTTTCCTGCACATTTACTATTCCCAATATCCCGGCCACCGTTTTATAGTTTCGAACGTGCTCGATTATATTCGAAACCTATCCATTTTTGGAAATCTTTATATCGTTGGAAAGCTTGTCCAATAACCTTCGTATGGAACCATCGGCGGGCAAATTCCGGTATAAATAAAATAAAATAAAATTAATTCCATATAAATAAGACTAATACACGTACTTGAATACGCCAATACACGTACTTGAATACGGGGTGTTACATCCTTTCCCCCTTTAGGACATTCGTCCTCGAATGTTAGCGTAGTTATTCAACCAAAATAAGTTCAAGTCCATCATTAACATTCACTTCATCACATAAATACTAGGCATATATAAAAAAAAACTTACTTGTTAATGTTCTAACTCCATTTTTTGAACTTCCTCTTCATCTTTGAACAAATGAGGGTACTTAGATTTCATTGCTTTCTCAGCTTCCCATGTAATCTCTTCCCTTTGACGATTTCTCCAACGTAATTTCACCGATGCTATCTCTTTATTTCTCATCTTCTTAACTTGATGATCTAGAATAGCAATAGACACTTACTCATAGGTAAGATCTTCCGTAATTTGCACATCCTCAGTAGAAGTGATATGTGATGGATCTCCGATGCACTTTCGAAGCATTGACACATGAAATACCGGATGTACTAATGAGAGCTCTTGGGGTAGCTCTAATTCATATGCAACTTATCCAAACCTTCGAGTGATCTTATATGGGCCTATATAACGTGGACTCAACTTCCCTTTCTTGACAAATCTCATTACCCCTTTTATTGGTGATACTTTCAAAAATACCCAATCACCTATAGAAAACTCTAGCCCTCTCCTTCTACTATCCACATATGACTTGTGTCGACTTTGGGCTGTTTTCAGTCGTTGCTGAATTACTTTAACCTTCTCTATGGCTTGATAAACAAGATCCGGTCCGAACAAAAGAGTTTCACCCACTTCGAACCATCCTATTGGTGATCTACACTTCCTTCCATATAAAGCTTCATATGGTGTCATTTTGATACTTGAATGATAGCTATTATTGTAGGCAAACTCAATAAGAGGTAAATGATCATCCCAGTTGCCCTTAAAATCTATTACACAAGCTCGTAGCATATCTTCAAGTGTTTGGATGGTACGTTCTGCTTGTCCATCTGTTTGAGGGTGAAAAGTTGTATTCAACTTTATTTGTGTTCCCAAACACCTCTGAAAAGACTTCCAAAAGTTTGCGGTAAATTGGGTTCCCCGATCTGATATAATAGAGATTAGCACTCCATGTAATTGGACTATCTCTTTAATGTACAGCTTCGCATACTCTTCAACTGTGTAAGTGATCCTAACTGGTAGAAAATGTGCGGATTTGGTAAGCCTATCAACAATCACCCATATATAATCAAACTTCCGAGATGTACGAGGCAAACCAATAACGAAATCCATGTTGATCATGTCCCACTTCCATCTTGGAAGATCAATGCATTGCATATAACCTCCGGGTTTTTGGTGCTCAACTTTAACTCTTTGACAATTTGGACATTCAGCTACAAATTCTGCAATGCTCTTCTTCATGTCATTCCACCAATACATATCTTTCAAATCTTGATACATTTTGGTTGATCCTGGATGAATGAAATACCTTGAAAAATGTGCCTCTGTCATAATCTTCTTTCTTAGCCCGTCTACATCCGGCACACACAATCGGTTTTGGCACTGAAGTACTCCTTCTCGTGTAAGCTCAAATGCCTTGTTCGCACCACTCTGAACGTTCTCCTTAAGCTGTAATAAAATAGGATCTGCATATTGCTTCTCTTTCACTTCAGCTACTAATGAAGATTCCGCATCATTATGTACGATAAGCTCTTTATTCGGAGTTTCAAGAAGGCGAACTCCCAAACTAGCTAACTGGTGAAGATCTTTAACCATCCCTTTCCTTTCTATAGGCGCCATCATAGCCTTACGACTTAACGCATCAGCTACCACATTTGCTTTCTATGGATGGTACAAGATATCAACATCGTAGTCCTTTAATAGTTCAAGCCATCTTCGCTGCCTTAAATTTAGATCCTTCTGATTAAAAATATATTGCAAGCCCTTATGGTCAGTATATATATCAACATGAACCCCATATAAGTAGTGGCGCCATATCTTTAAAGCAAAAATAACTGCTACCAGCTCAAGATCGTGTGTAGGATAATTTTTCTCATGTGGCCGCAATTGTCTAGAAGCATATGCTATTACCTTACCATGCTGCATCAATACACATCCTAAACCAATTCTAGAAGCATCACAATACACTGTATACCCTTCGGTGCCTTCTGGAAGTACCAACACGGGTGTAGAAATCAACTTGTTCTTTAAATCTTGAAAACTCTTCTCACAGGCATCATTCCATTGGAATTTGGATGCTTTATGGGTTAGCTTGGTTAAGGGTGCTGAAATGGAAGAAAAGTCCTTAACAAACCTTTTATAATAACCGGCCAACCCGAGAAAACTACGAATCTCCGTAGGCATTGTGGGCCTTGGCCAGTTCTTCACAGCTTCTATCTTTTGAGCATCAACCTTTATCCCTTCACTAGATACAATATGACCCAAAAATGCCACCGACTTTAACCAAAACTCACATTTAGAGAACTTTGCATAAAGCTTACAATCACGAAGAGTCTGCAATGCCTGTCGTAAGTGATTGGCATGGTCCTCTTCTGATCTAGAATAAACAAGAATATCATCTATAAAAACTATCACAAATACATCCAGGAATGGCTTAAACACCCTATTCATCAAATCCATAAAAGCTGCGGGTGCATTTGTTAGCCCAAATGACATAACTAGAAACTCATAATGACCATACCGTGTTCGGAAAGCTGTCTTGGGTATATCCTTCTCTTTGACCCTCACTTGGTGGTAACCTGATCTCAAATCAATCTTAGAAAAGCACTTGGCGCCCTGTAACTGATCAAATAAATCATCAATTCTTGGGAGAGGATATTTATTCTTAATAGTCACCTTATTCAATTGCCGATAATCAATACATATCCTCAGCGAGCCATCCTTTTTGCGCACAAATAACACTGGTGCTCCCAAGGGGGACATACTAGGCCTTATGAATCCCTTCTCTAGCAAATCTTTCAATTGCTCTTTCAATTCTCGTAATTCTGCTGGGGCCATTCTATACGGAGGAATGGAGATTGGTTGGGTGCCTGGTATTACATCAATACCAAACTCTACTTCTCGTTCAGGAGGCAAACCTGGAAGATCTTCAGGAAATACATCAGAAAATTCATTTACCACCGGAACAGCGTGAAGAGTTGGTGGCTCCGCTTCTGTATTCCTTACTCTAACTAAATGATATATGTATCCCTTGGAAATCATTCTTCTTGCCTTAAAATAAGAAATAAATCTACCTCTTGGCGCGCTAATTTCACCTTTTCATTCAAGGACTGATTCATTTGAAAAATGGAAATATACCTTTTTCGTGCAACAATCAATTGTGACATAACAAGACACCAACCAGTCCATACCCATTATAACATCAAAATCTACCATTTCTAACTCCACAAGATTATCCATCGTATCACGACCACAAACAGTTACTATGCAGTTTCGATAAACCCTTCTAGCTATAATAGATTCCCCAATCGGTGTGGACACTTCAAATGGCTTAACTAACAGTTCGGGTATTCTTTTGAACTTTCCAGCAACCAATGGAGTAACATAAGATAATGTAGAACCTGGATCATTTAAGGCATATAAATCGAATGAAAAGATAGACAACATACCCGTAACCACATCTGGGGAAGCCTCTAAATTCTGTCGATCCACTAGAGCATGCGTACGATTTTGAGCCCCGCTAGATCTCGTGGCTCCTCTATCACCTCTAACATGACCCATTGGTTGTGCACCCATTCCTGAATAAAGTATCGATGATGATGATGCAACAAATGACCCCGTAGGTCGTGCCATATCCCCTATGTCCCTTCGTGGGCATTCCCTTATCATATGCCCCAACATACCGCACCAAAAGCAAACATTGGTCCCCAGCCGACATGCGCCCAAATGATACATTCCACATTTATCGCATGGCTCTCGAGGAGGTCTCGATTAGCTCATATTCCCTTGCCCTTGGTACCCCACTGTCCGCAAACTCTGACTCTCACTTCTGTGCCCAAATTGATTTCCTCTGGACCCTTGGAACTATGGTGAGACACTAGCTGCAGAATAAGAAGATAATGACCTAGGTGGTCTAGCAGAAAACTGTGGCCTGAACCTTCCTTGGGATGCCATGAACTTCCCTGTAGATCTGGCCCTCTTGGAATATCCTCTTTCTGATTCCTGTGTTCTTCTCCTCTGCCTCTGATCTTCCATTTTATGTTCAAAAGCTTGGATCCTCGCTATGTCCATATCTTTATTTAAAGCAGCAATAGTACAATCTCTAACCAGATATGGATCTAGCCTATCCACATATTGATGAACTCTGTCATCCATAGTAGCTACAACATTAGGAGCATATCTCGACAAGGAATTAAATCAGAGACTGTACTCCCTCACGCTCATATTCCCCTGACGGAGATTTAAAAACTGATTTGCACGGGCCTGACGAATCTCGAATGGAAGATAATGATCAAGAAATACCTCTTTAAACTCTTTCCAAGTAGCTGGGGGTGCATCAATACCCCTAGATCGTTTCCAGACTTCATACCAATATATAGCCTCCCCTTTAAATCTATACGCCGCTAACTCCACTGTCTCTCTACCCGTTACATGCATAACATCTAAGGCCCTTTGAATTTGATCAATAAAGTCCTGTGGGTCCTCGTTAAGATCTGATCCAGTAAAAGTGGGAGGATCCATCTTAAGAAAATCCTGTGTTCGAAGGATAGCCGCCCTATCTGTACCACTAGGACCCGTGGTAGGAATGGCTTGCCCAGCAACTATACGAGTCAAAAGTTGCACTGCATTTCTAAGATCTTGATCAACAACATTAATAGGTGGCTCTGGGGATATAGTTCTCCTCCCCCTTATTTCTTCTGGAGTGGAAGAAGTTTCTGATGCATGCTCAGCTGGAGCCTCACTTTGATTAGCTGGTATAGTAGGTGACTTACTAGTCCCCTCTCCGGCAGCCACATCTACTTGATTACCGGTATTCTTGCTTCCGGTAACCGGCATCATTACTATAATAAGAGAAACAAACAGATTCAGTGGTCAACTATGACTTCATATACAATATAGGCTCTATCGCACGATCTAAGACATAAAGAAAAGAAATAATTCCTAAATGTCCATAGCCTCCTGTTTATAGATGCGGTGCACGACACACCGATAAACAAGACTCTACGTAGACACGGCTTTGTAGACTCACTAGGACGAACTTCTCTGATACCACTTTTGTTACGCCTCAAATCCTATTGGGGCAGACTGGCACCCGTAACCGAGGAGGCCCGGGAGAACCAGCTCATAACCTTATACTTCCCATGCATACCTCTATGACAACCCGAAATTCGGACAGCATCATGTCGCATATAAAAGGAAATAATCACCTGTATAAGCTCGAGCACACATATATATGTATATACAATACGTGGCCGTTGGAGCCATCACGTCTATTAACAAAATACTACCTTGACTGTACATTAGGTCTACAAAGCCTCTAGACAATACACAGAGTTTCACTAAGGTCGGGACACACCCCGCCATATAACTAACTTCTATACAATACTAAAAGTGACTGGATATGACACGGAAAGCCCCAAAGCAAACTGGAGCTCACCAAAAGCAGCTGGGTATCCTGGCTCCTACTTGTGCAGTGTATGAGCTGAGGTACCTGTGCCTGCAGCATGAAATGCAGGTCCCCCGTGGGGGACGTCAGTACGAAATATGTACTGAGTATGTAAAGTTGTATCTAATCACATATGATATAGGAGCTCAATAGAAATCAGAAACAAGTGAATAAATCGTAATAGGAGTGGACCACACTTACTAGAACTTGTGGCAACCTGTACATTGTATTTATTCAATCACTTTACCTTCGTTCTTATCATTTTTGTAATCATTACTGTACTGTACTGTACTGTGACCATTAGGCTGCTTCCAGTACATATCAACTGGGATCGACCCATGCTAGGCTTATGCCCCTGGGATACCACCCATAAACACATAAATAGGGATCGACCCATGATAGGTTTATGCCTCTGGGATACCACCCGATAAGAGAGAACTTCCATCACTTAGTTCAATTAATCCTTGAGATTGTTATTTCGGTCGCTACCACATTTTTGATACTTTGAAACAATGATACATCAATAAGAGACATATAAATAGACCATCAATGCAATAACAATGAAGTAAGAACTCATTGGCACATCAATAAAGAGTTTTGGAGTCATCAATGCCATAACAATGAAGTAGAAACTTATTGGTATATCAATGAAACGTTTTGGAGTCATTAATAGCACATGGATCTTGTTTGAGTAACCGGATACCTTCTGACATTCATTAGTGCAACAAACATGTAATATTTGGAAGACAAGTAAGTATTGGAATGTCTTGACATCTTGTAGGGTGGAAACAAATTCATTGGTAACGTAGGACATCATACAAAATCATTATGGATCATATGTTACTGAATAACTTTGGAAACTTTCTTAATAGAACAATTGTTCACTTTCATGCCAAAGATATGGTATAGAGTATGCTTTACATGCCTGACTGTCAACCTTCAATACTAGTCCCAAATGGACTTCTCGTCTTTTTGGATTACTTATCTACAATGAACATATATAGCAATCTAGTATTAGCGACCAAACATCACAATTCAATTATTTGAATTCACCAAACTAGTGATTAAGTAGTAAGCCTTAATTACACCATAAAGGGTGTCACTTTAACCCTCTTAATAATTTTGTATCTACATGTTCTCTCTTGTTCTATTTATATGTGACATAATGTATACTTGTGTTCTACACCTTGGTGTGTTGTAATATATGTGAGATATATTAGAACTGTTAGTGCAAGCGGTGTGGGCTACCATTGTGGGACATTCTCTAATTGCAGGTGACGTGCCCTTAGTGTATATTTTGTATGCTTTATTTACTACTTTGCTTGGTCAGCCTATGATACCTACTGAGTACAAGTGGACCGTAATCATGTCTACTGCTCCCTTTTTGGTGCAGGTCTTAGCTCGAGTGTGCCTCATCTTGATTGACTCGGGCGATTGTTGGAGCTTCCAAGGTAGCGGTTGGAAATTCATACGTCTGAAGTTTACCTCTATCTTTCTATAGTTGTTATGTTTTTATTAGTATTTGGAGACAGTTATTATTCCTTTGTGGTTATTTTTCCGATGTATTTGACTCTTGGATTGTATTAGTAGTTCTTACACTATTGACACCTGGTTTTGGGCATGATTGGTATTTTGGATAAATTCTTTCCGCATTGTTATGATTACTTATATGGTTCGGCTTCGTTGTAGAAGTCTTACCGTGGGCTATTTCTGTCTTTTCTTCTTTTTGTATCAGTTTGGGTGATAGACTTACTTGTCAAGGTACGCCACGACAAGTGTCATCATGACCCTTATTTTTAGGTCATGACATCAACTCTAACTAATAAAGTAAGGTTATCAGCAAAAAAAAGTGAGAAATTTTAGGTTCCTTCTTGATAATATATATAGGATTCCAATTGAGGATGTAAACTTCATAGTCAATCCTTCTAGAAAGAAGCTCCATACACATAATAAAGATGTAAGGGGAGATGGGATCTCCTTGTCTTATCCCCCTTGTGGGATTGAAGGACTCAGTTTTTCTTGTATTTACTAAGATTGAGATGCTGAAGGTAGAGATACAATACATAATGAGCCTGGCCATCTTAGTGAAGAAGTTGAAAAAGTAGAAAGCTTGTCTAATAAAAGACCATTCACTTCTGTCAAAGGCCTTTTTCAGGTTAATTTTTAGAATCATGTTAGCCCTCTTACCTTTTATTTTGGAGAAGTGAGAGATGTATTCCTATACTATAATAGTATTATTTGAAGCCCTTCTGTCGGTCAAGAAACTAAATTGAGAAGGGATGATAATAGAAGCAAGGTAAGGTTTCATTCTGTTGACTAAGATCTTAGTGATGATCTTGTTACTAGGTGTTGCACAGGCCCATGGATCTAAAGTTTCTAAGGTTTATAACAATGGGACATTTGAGAATTAGGCAAAGGTAAGTAGAGTTGACCCTCTCATCCATGACTCCAGTGGCAAAGGTATTTTTACAGAATTTGATAACAAAATATCTCAAAATTTTTGGTACAGGAAAGGGTGGATGCCATTAAGACCAGGAGCCTTGGTGGCCTTAAGGGAGAAAACTGCTTATTTAATTTTCTCGGGGTCAATAATGGCCTCTAAAAGAGGGTGGTCTGAGTGGCTGATGGATTCTGAGGAAGAGGGGTTTCTTTGACAGTAGAGGGAAAAGGATGAGTGATTAGAAGAGTAAAGTTTAGAGTAAAGCTTAGCAACTCTAACTTTAATATCCTCTTGGGTATATCTACAATTACCCAGGTTATCCTTAAGGGAGTTAATACTATTCCTTCTTCTTCTATTAAGGATAAAGGTATAAAAGAAATGGGTGTTGCAGTCACCCTCAGTGAGCCAGCTTATTCTAGATTTTAACCTCCAGAATTCTTATTCCGACTTCAGAATCTCGCTATATTCCCTAGTGAACTGCTGCTCCAGATCATGTAGGAAGGAGCTATGAGGGTAAGCAGGAGAAGTTTGAATACCAGAAAGCCTAGATAAAAGATGTCTCTTCTTTTAGAAGATGTTTCCAAAGGTATTTTTGTTCCAGGAGGTGATGTTAACCTCAAAGTTGGAAATAGCTTTGGTTAGATCAGTAATTGTCTCAAAAGAGTTCTTGAACATCTGAGTAAAGGAAAGATGATAGCACTACATGGTGTTTATTCCAAAAGGTTTATAGGAGATCAGGTGATGTTTTGAGAGATTGATCAACATAAGAGAGTAATCAGAATGGGTCCTAGAAAGGTGAGTGAATGAAGCCTCAGAGAAAATGTTAATCCAGAAGTTGTTTGCTAGACATATATCTAGTCTTTTTCGAATTTGAGACTTTTTTTCCTAAACCTCCTATTAGTCCAGGTGAACCTACTACCCTTATACCCCAAATCAATAAAAGCACTTTGGTTTATGCAGTCTCAAAAGTGGTTAGCCCTATTATAGTTAAATACAGTTACCCCCAAATTTCTTAGAGGACTTGAGAATTTCATTAAAGTTCCCTCCCACTAACCAAGCATTGTTAGGTTAATCTTTAATGAATTCAGAAAAGGAGATAAGCTGGCAGTAGAGACTCTTTCTATCATCAAAATAGTTGCTAGCATAAATAACACTAAAAAGAAGGTAGAAGGAAGGCTACTGACCTGGACTGTCATATGAATCTCCTAGGGGGAGATATTAATGTCATTGATACTAAGATTATACTCATTCCACATGATAACCAGACCACCAGAACTCCTAACCGTAAGATACTGGATCTTTTTGGAGAAACCTAACTCTTCAGTGAGATTGTTGTAGTCACTCATCCTAGTTTCTAAAAGGGCAAGGATAAAAGGCTTGTGCATTCTTACCATGACCTTGCAGTGTCTTTTAAACTCTGTATTATTGTCCCCCTTAGTGTTTTATATGATGCAATTAATCATTGGCATTATTGACAGAGAGCTTTTCTGCATGATCTTCTTACCCTTTCATGAGGGATTAGTTAGAGAAGTCTCCTTCACTCTCTTTATTTTCCTGGATAATGAAGCCATTTTCATTTTGTAATAGTTGTCTATGACTGGACTTGGGGGCACTATTTCCAGGTATAGCACTGAAAGGTCCTATGGGATAAGGACTATGACCATCTCGCTTACTACATCCTTGAATATGAGATGCAAAGACTTTTCTAGAGTTACTGCTTCTGTTCTTGGAACCCTTAAAGAAGCCAGAATTCTCTCTAGTTCCAAGTTGATTTCCTTTAGTGCCTCTATTATTCTCTCCATTTCTAATGTCTCTATGCTTGGATAGAGACTCAGGGTTGGTAAGGGAGATGCCTCCTGAGATAGGGGATCCCCAGAGGTCTGCACAAAAGAAGACCCATCTTCCAACAGTCTTGTTATTTTTATTTTTATTTTTATTTTTGAGGGGGGGGGGGAATAAAGACAGAGATTGGCTTGCCAGATCCATCTCCGCACTTAGAGTATCTAGAGACAAGGGGGTTGTGGGGGATTGATGGGTCAGTTTCATAAGGGCAGTCATCCATATGTTCTGCCCAAAGATTTGTAGCCTCTGACTCATCCCCTTTATGATCACCTGAGCTAGGTAATAGGTATTTCATATTATGATTTTTATCATCTTGTCCCCCACTCTAGATGGAATGGAACCATCTGCTTCAGCAAGTCTATTTCTAGCCAAGAGGTTAGTTGATGGTCTAATTGAAGAGGTGCAGTGGTTAATGATATTGGAGTCAGGGTTCGATTGGAGGATAAGTATAAAATTACCTTCATTTCCCTCAAAAATATCTTCAGAAGAAGAAAGGTTAGTTTGACTATGGGGAGAGAAAATGGAAGTAGTAGATTTATTACTCCCCTCAGTGATGTTAGTACCTTACAAAGAAGGTATGTCCCCTTCAATTGCTTCTTCCTCTATAACCATATAAATATATTTGATGTGGCTATTAGGGGCTATAAAGCTTCTAGAAAGCAGAGACTTCAGCTTGTTGCTGATGGGTTGAGAAGGGACCAAATTTTGAGGAAGAGAGTCAGTTTTTCCCTTCGACGTGACTGGTTGATGGTAATGCGTTTCCCATTATTTTTGGGACTGGACGGGCCTTTATTAAAGGCTATTTTGAAATTAGGCTTGTGAGGAATGAAGTTGGGGAGCACAAAAGTTAGTATTTAAGAAGCCCGTTTGACTAGCCTAAAGGGTCTGTTTAGGCTCAGAGTTGGGCCTTAGGGAAATGGGCCTATTGTTAGTAGGTTCTCCCTTCAGGATGATGGACTAGACCAAGGATTTCAAGGGCCCATCCATCGGGGCCTTGGCTTTCCCGCTGCCCTCCGAAGATAACTCGGGTAGAGGGTTCCTGTCATGGGATCTAAGGAGAGAAGAGAAATTACCTAGGTGCGCCCCTTCCAAGTTGTGAGGTCTTATCATTTTTTACCCTTGTTCCTCTTGAATACAATCGTTTTCCATTCCTCTTTCCTTTCCTTTGGCATCAACATCTCATTTTGAACTGTATTTCTTAGAAGCTCAACCTGAGCCCTTGGACAGTTGGAGGTAGTGTGACCCAGGTGACCACAATCCTTGCATAAGAACCCGTCCCTTTCATAGTGGATCACCTGTTTGTAGCTCCCAATTACAATGAAAGTCTTAAGTTGGGTTTCCATTGGGATCTGCACGCAAATTCCTGCATAGCGCTCTCGGAGAGTGGACGATTTACATGCGTCAATCGTCACCAGCTCACCAATTTTCCCCCACCCTTTTGAGAATTTCTATGTCGTAGAACTCTGTTGGAAGGTGAGGTAAATGGATCCAGATAACTGTACTTTGAATCTTTGATTCGGTAGGTATGAAGTTCGGCTTCCATCTTCTAACCGCTATATATGCACCGACGATGAATCAGGGCCCTTGTTGTAGGGCTTTCTTTTGTTGTTCTTCATTGTTGAATTTGACAGTAAAGTAGTCCAATCCCAAATCTATAAGTGCAATTCTAGGTTGCATCTTCCACAGATCTTCTAGTTTGTACTTCAAATATTGATGGTTGAATTTTTTCCCTATAGCCTTGATTATGACTGAATGGCGCCATGGATCATAAATTTATTGTTTCTCTTCAATGGTGAGAGAAATCGAATTGTCAGCCTCTATTAATTCATCCAAAGCATTCCTTTCTTAGGGTTGGTAGTTGCAATTTGTAGATCGCAGGTTGTTAGCTTTGACAACATCACTGTACAAGACTCTAGTTCCTGAGTCAATTGCGATATGGCATAATTCTTTGTCCGATTGTTCGGGTGAGTTCAGGGAGTTGGAGTTTACGTTAATCATGTCGCATGTAGTTTCTCACTTGAGTGCTTTCTAGAGAGAAGGGAGAGCCTCTCTCTCTAAGATTATTTTTTTCGTTCAACTTGATGAATTACAAAATCATCCCTCAAATTATTTTGTCTCTCTTACTCCTCTCTACACTTTGCTAGGAAAAAACAACTATGATTTTCTTCACTTGTTCTTTCTTCCATTTAATCAAACAATTGTGGCTTTTTCCATTAAAGTTGCTTTATTATTTTTCAATCAAACAATGATTGCCTTGTTATTTTGTTCGTCGGAACCCTGGTAACCATCTGTCCTCTGTCTTCAACATTACTTCCTAAATTTCTCCTATTAGCACCAAAATTCTCCTTCTCTTTTAGTTTACCTTTATCACTCTCGGTTCAGAAGAGCAGATTATCAAATTTATTGGAAAATTTTGAATCATCGTCGATCTTGAAGAAGTTTTAGAAATTATACTTATACTTGTGGATCTTTTTTGGAGAAGAGGAAGGAGCTTTAAAGGATGAAGGTGGAGAATTGGAGTTTGTGGTTGAAAGGTGGATTTGTAGGCAGATGTTGCCATTATTCATAATTATCATGGGATTTCTGTGAAACTTTAATGAAAATAAGGGTAATGTAAATATATATTATTTTTAATACATCAAATCAGATACTGTGTAAGAAATAATGTTTGCATAACTAATGTCATTATTACTAATACTTGCATTAGTAATACAAGCATTACTAATATACCTTATTCAACATTATTCTTATACACTCTACTAAGAGGTCATTTGGTAGAGTGTATCGGAAAAAATAATGCATGTATTAATTATTGTGTACTACTGGCACGTTGTTTGATATATTTTTTAGCCTATGCATTAGTTATACTCTATTGTGTATTAATGTGTGTATTAGTGATACACACCATTTTTCATGTATTAGTAATACAAAGACTTTAAACACTTGCATTGACTTGTTAAATGACATTATTATCCCTCAAAATATTTTCTCGCTTTCTTTTTCGACCATATCACATTTCCCCGTCCCTTCCCACCATGTAAAAAAGAGCACCCCTCTCTATTTTTGTGCTTTGCCATGGAATAAAGAAGATATTTTGTCATATCACATTCTCCAGTTTCATTCCTTTTCTACGATATTTTCTACTCCAGTCAGAAAAAAAAAAAATCATTTACAGACCAGAAAAAAATTTCAAATCAGAACAAAAATAGCTACAACAATTTTAGCAAAGGCTAAAAGCATCAACAATATTATCATCATCTAAATATCTCTCGAAATATTCATTATTAAGCAAAAGTTTTTCTTCGGGATCAGATGAGAATGTTGTGGTTGTAATTGGGGGTAGACTTGGTGGATATGCCGGTTGTATGTTCGTCTACCCCTTAAAAAGAGAGTGTACAAGGAAGGTATTTGGTAAATAAATATTTTTTTGTAGGAACTATGTAAATATATATTATCTGATATATAAGCATTATTAATAAAAGCATTATTAATACACGTTATTTGATATTATTTTTATACACTATCAAACGACCCCTAAGTGAATTATTGGGTATGTCATATTTTTTAACAAAAATATTTAAGGACATAAATTATAGGCTACTTTCCATTACTATCTTTTTAATTATTTTAAAACTATTCACTTAAAAAATATGAAATACTTAAAACATCATTAAATGTAAGGGTAAATATAAAAAAATAAAATCAACAGTCCTTTCCGACTTTAAAAAATTCACTTATTCTAAATTATGAAAAAAATCTCAACAATTTACTCAATATTATAGACTAAAGGGAGTACTTAATAGTGTCTAAATCATTTAATGAAAAGTAATTTCACTTTTATGTAAAGGATAATTTGATCGATTACTTTTAAAGATATTTTCTTAATTCAAATTTTAGTTATGAAACTTTCTACTTTTAGAACATTATAGAAGATTATAAATATAATATGATGATATGATATACTGTAATATTTTATGTTTTGAATAATATTCTTAATGTATTTCTAAGCTTTTTCATTGTTTATCATTTTTACTTTAATTTGTTGGCATGTGAATTCATCATAAACATTATTTTATTAATTGACTACTTAATAACATTATTTATATAATACTTTATAAGAGAATAAGTGTCACGGGACAAACTATTAAGAAAATCTTGAGTGCAATGATCGTGGAAAATAAAGCTATAAAGAACAAAAATTTAAAGGACAAAAATATTTCACTTTAAAAAGTCGCTAATTAAATATTGTTAATGTGAAGAACAACTTGACGGTAGAGTGAGACTTTTACAAAAATTAAAGAGTAGTAATAGACTACATATATAATTATTAAATACATCTGGGTTATTCTGTAATTAGTTATTCTTCAGTTCTCTATATATACAGCTGTAACCCCTTCAATATTAAAGAGATCAATTATTATTAAATCAGTATCATGGTATCAAAGCTAGGGTTTCTTCTTCCGCCCAAACCCTAATCTCTCCTCTTTTCCGACGTGTGTGCGCCGCCGCCACCGTCTACACCACGCCGCACGGCCTCCCTCCTCCGCCGTAGGTCGGCGCCATGGACAAGGTTATTGATCCTCTGTCAAAATTACCGTCTGGAGTAAAATTACTGCTCAGGAATCTCCACAATCTCATCCCCGAAAAATTATCTGACAACAACTACCCGGCCTGGGCACTTAACGTCCGCACCGCCCTCGCAGCCAACTTGCTGCTCGGATGGATTGACGGTGCGGAGAAGCCGCAGCCCGAGACAGCCGAGAAGGACGGCGTCAAGCTCCCAAATCCCGACTACCTTCCGTGGATGATCGTAGACACTCAGATCCGAGCCTGTCTTCTCGCAGTTATTAGCCCCTCTGTGCACAAACACGCCCGGGGTTTTCTCACATCGGCTTCACTTTGGGACGCACTAGCCACAAGGTACAACTCTGTGTCCACGGCTCATATTTTTCAGTTGCGTGACAAATTGCATACTCTTCGGAAGGGAACGAAGACGATGACTCAATACCTTGATGATGTGGCCTCTATTCTGTCTGACCTAGATGCTGTGAACGAGATTATTCCTGAACGAGACGTGGTGAATGCCGTGATACGTGGTCTTCCGGCTGGCTATTCCTCTCTCAAACAGCATATTCGCCTCTCGCCTGTCGAAATCACTCTGAATCAACTGTCTGGATGGCTTAATGCAGAAGAATTGAATCTAGACATGGAACACAAATTACTGCTCGGAGAAGCCAGTTCCACCCCTGGCGTCACGGCTCTTTACTCGGCTGGCAGCGGAGGCTCGGCCAGGGGTCGCGGTGACGATCGCCGTAACCAAGGGCGAGGCAGCGGCGGCGGTGACCGTCGAAACACCGGGCAGCAAGGCAGAGGCGGGCCTCCACCGAGGGACGGCTTCCAGTCAGGCCGCGGACAGGGACGAGGAAACCAGCGGATGCCCACACGAGATCTTCCGATGTGCCAAATTTGTGCTAAATGGGGCCATTCTGCGGCTAATTGCTGGTATCGTTATGATGACTCGCAGAATGTAAATAGCCAGTCCGGAGGATCAAGGGCGATGCATGCGTCCACAAACGCTCAATCTGGAGATTGGTATCTAGACACAGGTGCTAACACCCATGTGACGTCGGATTATTCACAACTTCAAGCTCCTCATCCGTATCATGGCTCAGAAACTATTACAGTAGGCAATGGTCAATCCCTTCCCATCACAAACACCGGCTCTGGGTATGTCTATACCCCAAATGGTAAATTTCATCTCTCAACCCTTCACCACGTCCCTTCCCTCACATCCAATCTTTTATCTGTTTATCGCTTTACTAAAGAAAATAACTGCACCCTCATTTTTAATGACACCAATTTCCAGATAGTGGACAATACCACGAACCGGGTGCAGTACACGGGCCGCTGTGAGCATGGGCTATACACTCTTCCATCCAGGTCTCCGTCTGTTGTGAGTCAAGCCATTCTCTCGTCAACCTGGCATCGCCGGCTTGGGCACCCATCATCCGCCATCACCAAATCCATTTTATCTTCCTTAGGTTTTAATTTTTCAGAAAAATTACATTGCGAGTCCTGTTCAGTGTCTAAATCTTGTCGTTTACCTTTTTCACTGTCTGAACACAAGGCCACTGCGCCATTTCAATTAATTCATTCTGATGTTTGGGGTCCAACCTCAGTTCCTTCTGTTCAAGGTTTTCGTTATTATATCTGTTTTGTTGATGATTACAGTAAATTCACTTGGCTTTATCCTCTGAAATTTAAATCCGAAGCTTATACTATTTTTGTAAACTTTGACCGAATGGTTCAAAATCAATTTAATGCCAAAATCAAAATTTTTCGAAGTGACAATGGCAAAGAATTTGTCAACAATGCATTTGGTGTTTTTCTTCAAAATCTAGGGGCTCTTCATCACACTTCATGTCCATATACCCCTGAACAAAATGGCGTTGCTGAGCGCAAACACCGTCACCTAATAGAAACAGTTGTTGCGCTCCTCCATGATTCCACCTTACCTGTTTCCTTTTGGGTTGATGCCCTTGCTACTGCCAACTACCTCATAAATCGCATGCTCACTCACACTCTCTCCAACTCCACTCCATATGCCCGTCTCTACAATCATCCACCCGACTATATCCATCTCCGCCCGTTTGGGTGTCTAGTTTATCCCTGGTTGCGTCCGCACACTCAACATAAACTTCAACCTCGGTCCACCCCTTGTGTCTTTCTAGGCTATCATCCCACTATCAAAGGTTACAAATGTTTCGATCCTGTATCTCAGAAAACATATGTTTCCCGTCATGTTCGTTTTGTGGAGGAACAATTTCCTTACACAAGTCTTTCCTCTACTCCATACTCCCCCAATCCACTTGGCGTTGTGCCATTATTTCCGTCCTTTTCTCACGCTCATGCTCCGGCTCACTCGGCACCTAACCCGGTACCCCACTACACCACTACCCACCCGAAACCCCAAACCTCCCACCCGAACACCCAGCCGACTGCCACACAACCCACCACTTCCCTACATCATACTCCTAACACACATACAGCCACCCCATCCACCGCTGCACATCCCAGCTCCCACGGCAGCCCCACCCAACCCCCGCCCACACATCATACAACTCCACCACCCCTTCCTAATCACCCTCCACTCAACACTCATCCTATGACAACCCGAGCCAAGGCCGGTACCTTCAAACCCAAAGCCTACCACACTCAAATACCCTTTGATGCACATCCCACAACTGAGCCTACTACCTACAACCAAGCCTCCAAAAATAGTTTCTGGTGCCAAGCTATGGATGAGGAATTTCAGGCTCTGAATGAACAACGTACATGGGATTTGGTACCTCTGCCTAGTAACCGAAAGTCTATTGGGTGCAAATGGGTGTTTCGCATCAAACGAAATTCAGATGGATCTCTTTCTCGCTATAAAGCACGTCTGGTTGCAAAAGGGTATCATCAGGAGTATGGTGTGGATTATAAGGAGACCTTCAGCCCTGTTGTTAAGCAACAGACTATTCGTCTGGTCTTGTCTCTTGCTCTTCACTATGATTGGCCGCTTCATCAGCTAGACGTCAGCAATGCCTTTCTTCATGGTCATCTTGAGGAAGAAATCTATATGGTTCAGCCACCGAGATATGTTAATCCCAACCGTCCTCACTATGTTTGCAAGCTTCGCAAATCACTGTATGGCCTGAAACAGGCCCCTCGTGCCTGGTACACACGTCTCTCTACTTTTCTGCAGGGTCTTAGTTTTCGTACCTACCATCATGACAACAGCCTCTTCACCCTTCACTGTTCTCGAGGGACAGTCATCATTCTTATCTATGTGGATGATATTGTTATTACAGGCAGCTCGTCGTCACTCATCACTGAAATTACTGAAGCTATGCATCGTGACTTCAAACTTAAGGACCTCGGTCCTCTGGAGTTCTTTCTTGGCCTCGAACTCATCCGCAAATCGGGAACCATATTGATGCATCAGACAAAATATACCCTTGAACTTCTAAATCGGGCTGGAATGACAGACTGCAAACCCGCGGTCACTCCCATGGCAGTCCGCCAATCCCCAGGGCCGAATACTCCCTTTGCCGATCCTACACTATATCGGAGCCTCGTCGGTGGACTTCATTATCTTGCTGTTACTCGTCCGGACATCCAATATGCAGTCAATCGAGTCTCCCAATCAATGCATGCTCCCACAGAACAACACTTTCAGGCCTTGAAACGCATTCTGCGCTATCTTCAAGGTACTCTTCACTGTGGAATTTTATTTCAAAAGGGCTCGTTTGATATATCTGTTTTTTCTGATTCGGATTGGGCTAACGACAAAGATGATCGAAAGTCCACTACTGGATATATTGTTATGATGGGACCGAATCTGATTTCCTGGTGCACCAAGAAGCAAACGCGAGTGTCCCGTTCCTCCACAGAAGCAGAATATCGTGCCATGGCTGCGGGTGTTGCTGAAGCCATGTGGTTACGATACCTTACAGATGCACTTGGCATTCCCCCCACGAAACCACAGATTTATTGTGACAATCAGTCCACTATTTGTGTTACCAAAAATCCAGTCCTTCATGATCGTATGAAGCATGTTGGGTCTGACTGTCACTTTGTTCGCGATGAGGTACTTGCAGGAGCGATGGCCACGCACTATGTCCCATCTACTGACCAGCTTGCTGATATTCTCACCAAGCCTCTTCCGTTACAGCCTTTTCAGTCTCTCTGCTCCAAGCTGCCCCTCGTTACCGCTGATCAGCTTGCGGGGGGATAATAGACTACATATATAATTATTAAATACATCTGGGTTATTCTGTAATTAGTTATTCTTCAGTTCTCTATATATACAGCTGTAACCCCTTCAATATTAAAGAGATCAATTATTATTAAATCAGTATCAAGTAGATTTAACAAATATTACTAGAAAAAAAAAAAAAAAAAGCAAGCATATACAAAAAGTAGCTAGAAACAGTTATAATTATATAGTCTTGGTGATGACTGTCAAGCGATAATAAAAATAATAGTAAGTCGTTTTGTGTTTTCTTCTAAATCAAACTCCTTTAGTTTTTCATGTATTATTTTTCAACGAAATTGTTGTGTTGGAGAATCAGGAAGTAATCTATATAATTGTAAATTACTACAAAGTAGAAGCAAGAATGGACGAAGTCATGACTTCATTTTAAACCTAAAAGTCAAATCAAAATATATAGAGATAATTTGTACAAAAAAAATTCTGTAAGATTGCAATTGGGTAACTTCTACCAATAAGATAAAATAATGAAAACAATTTTTTAAAATCTGACTTTACATGTGGATACAAACCTTTTTGGTTATTTAATTTACATTTGATGTATTGAAGTATTTCTATATTTATACTATATTAACTAGTATACGTATCGCGCGGATAATATTAAGATAATATTTCTAATATTTTATGTTGTAGTATTTGTTCAAACATGTTAAATTCTATTATCTTACAAAAAATCAACTATGATATCATTTCTCAATGAAACATAAAAATAAATATTTTTTTCTCTACCCTCACCCACCTCCCACGCCTCCCACCACCTCCACCCCTCCTCAATTTGTTTTTTTTTTTTTTAAAAAATGCCCCTCCTCAATTTGATATTTTTCTTTATTATACTATTCACAATTTAAAAATATTATATTTTTATCTTTTTCTTCAATATTTATAAATATTTTTTAAAATTAAATCTATATTTATCATTATTATTATTATCAATAATTTTTATCTTTTCCTAATATGTAAATAAAATATATTTAAATATATTTTATAACATTTAAATTTTAAAAGAGATAAGTTTGAAATGTACTATGTATTATTGTTTCTACCACTAATACTCGTTATATAGATATTAAAGAGATATTAAGAAAATAAAACTCTACTTCAATTTAAATTTCATTCAAATTCAAATTCAAATTCAAATATAATATGTATTTATTAAAAGAAGATCAATTTATTATTCTTCCTTATCCATAATTTTTCAAATAAAATACATCTTTATCTTATAATGTATATATTTGAATTAAGAGAAAATTTGAAATCAATAAGATTAATTCACATGTTATTTTCTTTAAAAAAAAAAGTTTCCACTTTTTTTTTCTTCTATCACTGTAACTATGTTCTACCCACTACTACAATTTATTTATTTATTATTATTATTATTATTATTATTATTATTATTATTATTATTATTATTATTATTATTATTATTATTATTATTATTCAGTACTACTACTACCATGCTTGTTTTAAAAAATAACTAAAAGTACTACTACGTACTAAGTGTGTACTACTATTATTAATATTAGTTATATTAATATTTTTATCTATTTTTTTCAATATTTATAAATATTTTTTTAAAATTAAATGCATATTTATCATTATTATTATTATCATCAATAATTTTTATCTTTCCCTAATATGTAAATAAATTATATTTAAATATATTTTATAACATTTAAATTTTATAAGAGATAAGTTTGAAATAGTATATATCTATTAGAACTCTTTAATTATTAGTTTCTATTTTTAAGATAATGAAAATCTTTGTTGTAAAAGGATAATTTATTCAAATTCAAATACTTAATTTCTCAATTCAAAATTTTTATTATAATATTTTTAATTTTGTCTTAAAATATTTTTTAATATTGTCTTAAAAATTGTCACGTGGCTATTTTAGTAGCTTGACACGTGGCACCTTGTCTTACTTATGTTTTGCTTTTATTGTTACTATGTACTACGTGTGTACTACTAAATAATAATATTATTAGTTATCTTAATATTTTTAATATTTTATTTAATATTTAAGATTTTTTTTAGAATATTAAAGGGAAAAAGTTTATGAATAGTAAGAGTTCTTTTATTATATTATATTATTTATTCATTTGTTACTTTAGTATTATTATATTTTTATTTTTATTTAATGTATTATTTTTATTATTAATGTATATTATAAAAATAGTAGTAAATATTATAAATTTAGGAAATATTAAGAATTTAGAATTCCATTCCCATTCAAATTCTATTTAAATTCAAATTTAAATATTATATTATATCAATTTGTTATAAGAAGATCATTTTATAATTCTTACCTTATCCTTAATTTTTTCAAATTAAATGCATATTTATTCTATAATTTATAAATTTTAATTAGAATTTTTTTTGAAGTCAATCTAAATAATTTTTTTATTTATTATAATTATTATATTTATCCCTACTACTACTTATCAGTACTAACACATATTGTTTACTATTGTTTATTATTTATTTATTTATTTATTTATTTATTTATTTATTATTATTAGATGGACCAATCCACGTAGTGACAATAACAACCTTGGCTTTGTACGCTTGTCATCGAGATCTTAATAAGAGTACAACATGATTAATAATGAAAATTCGTAAAAATATCAGTCGCAAATTAATTTGAAATTAAAAGGTAAATATTATTGTTTGTTGGCATACTTAAGTTAGAGACTCTAATGTTTACCCCCAAAAAAAAAAAAGTTAGAGACTCTAAGAGAAGTTTATGGGGACCGATCCCATACAGAAAAACATGTATTTTAAATATTAATTGTACTTTATTTTTTCAATTATAATGTTATTATATTTTTTTCTTTAAATATGATTTGATAAATATTACGTGATACTTAACATTTTAGTATCATATACGACGAAAAAATATGAACATTTATTTTAATAAACTAATAGTATAAAATGGTAATAAAAGTTAGCATTTAAAAAACTAATATGCAACTCAAAATCTTAAGAGAAATGTAATTTCATCTTTCATTTATATAATCAAATGTATTATTTTTATCAAAAATCAAACAAACAATATTAAAATAACAAATTATTTACTTGAATTTGGGCCTGTACATACAAAAGAATAATATCCAATAATATGATTATCACTCATCTGCATATAAAAATGAAGAAATTAAATCAAAAGTGTTTCAAGAAAATGAATAATATGAAGAATGCAATAACAATAAAAAAAGAGAGAGATGAAAGTTTAGTGTGTACATCATTGCAGGAGTATATATAAAGAGGTTAGGAAGTTAACTTCACTCCAATTCAAATTTGAATTTGAAATTTAAATGCCATAATAGGTGATTACATTTTCTTTTAAAAAAATTGTGCAATAATAACAAACTAAAAATCTGTGACAATCAAATAATTGTGCATCTGTTCATAATACAACTTATACTGACCTCTATTCCTCAGCCTATAAGAGACAAATAATCACCCGAAAAATAGTTTTAAAAACAAAAAAGAAAGAAGAGAGGGTGGTAGAAGAAAAGAAAAAAAGAACAAAGGGCAGGTCAGTGCATTTAAAAGAAACTATTATCTTATTTCTATGTACTACATAATATAAAAGAGATTTTAAGAAAATAGAACTCTACTTCAATTTAAATTTCATTTAAATTCAAATTCAAATTCAAATATAATACGTATTTATTAAAAGAAGAACAATTTTTTATTTTTTTTTACCAATAATTTTTCAAATACAGTACATACTTATCTTATAATGTATATATTTGAATTAAGAGAAATATTTGAAATCAATAAGATTAATTCACATGTTATTTTCTTTAAAAAAATTCCCACTTTTTTTCCTTCTATCACTATAACTAAGTTCTACCCACTACTACAATTTTATTTATTATTATTATTATTATTATTATTATTATTATTATTATTATTATTATTATTCTGTACTACTACTACCACGTCTGCTTTAGAAAATAACTAAAAGTACTACTACGTGCTAACTACTATTATTAAAATTAGTTATATTAATATTTTTATCTTTTTCTTCAATATTTATAAATATTTTTAAAAATTAAATGCATATTTATAATAATTATTATTGTAATCAATAATTTTTATATTTTCCTAATATGTAAATAAAATATATTTAAATATATTTTATAACATTTAAATTTTAAAAGAGATAAGTTTGAAATATACTATGTATTATTGTTTATATTGGTTATATAGATATTAAAGAGATATTAAGAAAATAGAACTCTACTTCAATTTAAATTATATTTAAATTCAAATTCAAATTCAAATATAATATTTACTTGTTAAAAGAAGATCAATTTATTATTCTTCCTTATCCATAAATTTTCAAATAAAATACATACTTATCTTATAATGTGTATATTTGAATTAAGAGAAATATTTGAAATCAATAAGATTAATTCACATATTATTTTCTTTTAAAAAAAAGTTCCCACTTTCTTTGTTCTTCTATCACTATAACTATGTTCTACCCACTACTACAATTTATTAATTTATTTATTTATTATTATTATTATTATTATTATTATTATTATTATTATTCAGTACTACTACTACCACGCCTGTTTTAAAAAATAACTAAAAATACTACTACGTAAGTGTGTACTACTATTATTAATATTAGTTATATTAATATTTTTATCTTTTTTTCAATATTTATAAATATTTTTTAAAATTAAATGCATATTTATCATTATTATTATTATTATCATCAATAATTTTATCTTTCTCTAATATGTAAATAAATTATATTTAAATATATTTTATAACATTTAAATTTTATAAGAGATAAGTTTGAAATAGTATATATCTATTAGAACTCTTTAATTATTAGTTTCTATTTTTAAGATAATGAAAATCTTTTTTGTAAAAGGATAATTTATTCAAATTCAAATACTTAATTTTTTAATTCAAAATTTTTATTACAATATTTTTAAATTTGTCTTAAAATATTTTTTAATATTATCTTAGAATTTGTCATGTGGCTATTTTAATAGCTTGACATGTGGCATCTTGTCTTGCTTATGTTTTGCTTTTATATATATATATATATATATATAGATACTATACTATATTAATTTCTACTATTCATAAGTGAAAGTAAGTAGTACGACTAAGGGTATTTCAGGAATCTTATATTTTTTTATAAATATTTTTGTTATTTTTACTTACAATTCTTTTAGTTCTCTTTTGATGATGACACCTGTTTATGCATATGATTGACTTTCACCTTTTTTCACATCACCATTTTTGTCTCACCTTCTTTTTATTTTTTCTCTTCAAACATTCCATCAAACAACCATGCAAAAACAACATATTTGCATGAAAAATAGAAGAAACTAAAAATAGTAGGATTGCTGAATTAGAAAAAAAAAATTATAAATGCTAAAATATTTATATTAAAAAAGACAAAAAGAAAAAGAAGAAAAAGATAAAGTACAAAAATTATTAATTGAGATAAATCAATTTAAAGAAAAAATAGAAATAAGAAATAAAGAACCAGAAATCAGTGAGCAAAAACAACAGATTTGCATGAAAAATAGAAGAAACTAAAAATAGTAGGATTATTGAATTAGAAAAAAAATTACAAATGCTAAAAGATTTATATAAAAAAAGACAGAAAGAAAAAGATAAAGAACAAAAATTATTAATTGAGATAAATCAATTTAAAGAAAAAATAGAAATAAAAAATAAAGAACCAGAAACCAGTGAATTAGAAATAAATGCAATAGATGCTGAAGAAACAGATAGTTATGATTCGGAAGATAGTGAAACATATACAGAAATTCTAGAAAAAAAAGGAAAACTAGAAATTAATGAAAAACAAGAAGTAATTAATAAAGAAAATCTAAAACTAATAAATACAGAAGTAAATACTCTAGATAAAAATAAAATACCTAGTACATCAGAAATAAGAAAATCAACCAATAATTACAAAAATAAGTTTAAAAGATATAATCCAAAGGATGAATATAATAAATGGATACCAAAATAAATAATTAATTACAACTTTTTAGATTTAGACTGTGTAATAGACACAAATAAAACAATACAACTATGGGTAGGATACATGTCAAAACAATTATTAGATAATAAAATAGATACAACAAACACACCAGAATATATAGAAAAGACATTAATAGGAACAGTAAAATTATAGTTTTTAAACCTAGCCGAAGCAAGTAAAAAAGTATTAAGATCTGATAACAAAACAGAAGGAACATCAACAACTACTAAAATACTACCAACAGAAATATTGAAAAAATATGAAATAGCTATAAGAGATGAATTTAGTAGTGTAACAACAGAAGAAAAAAAGCAAAATAAAGAAAAAGATATAAATAGAAATTTAATGTTAAAACTAGCAATATGTAATATGTGCTATATAGATGAGTATACGTGCGCATTTAAAGAATATTATTATAAAGGAACATATAATATAGAAGAAAGTAAAGAAATAAGAAGATTATATTTTAGTAAATTACCTGAACCATTTAGTTCAAAAATAATAAAGAGTTGGGACGAAGCAAAAATAGTAGATACCCTAGAAGCAAGAGTAAAATTTTTACAATAATGGTATAGAAATCCATGTGAAAAATATAGAGAAGAAATAAAAATGAAAAAAATATTAATAAGAAAGTTAGCATGTTGCAAAGATAAAATAACACCTCAATTTGGATGTGAAGAAAGATATTATAAGAAAAGAAAAAGACATAAGCAATATAAGAAATATAAAAAATCAAAATATAAGTATAAGAAACCAAGAAAAAAATATTATGTAAAAAATTATAAACATAAAAGACCATATAGGAAAAAGAAATCTATAAAAGAATGTACTTATTATAATTGTGGGAAACTAGGACATTTAGCTAGAGATTGTAAACTACCAAAAAACCCCAAAAAGAAATAAATATCAGAAATAAAAATAGAAAATACAGAATATATGCAAATAAATTATATAGATTATGAATTAGAAAGTGAAGCTAGTAAATATGAAATTTTGGAGAATGAAACAAATAATGAAATATATAGTGAACTAGATGAATCAAATGACTGCAGAATATATAAAAATAAACCAAATAACTGAAGAAGATATAAAAATAATAACAAAGGAAGAATATTTAAATGAAGAAGGAACATATCAAAAAATAATATTTGACAGTAATATATTTGACAAAATAAAAGGAAAAGAGTTAGACTTAAGTGTAGAAAAAATATTTAAAATACCAACAATAAAAAATAGATTTAGCAGAAAAAAGGAAAAATACTACGTAGTAAGCCAAAAAGAACATGTAATAAACTGTAGTTATACAAAAGGAAGAGCTAGTATACCACTAGTAACAAAAAGAATAATTAATAAAGAAATAAACGATATAAAAAGTAAAGACCCAATAAAATATGTACACCTTGGAGGAACAAAGATATTAATAAAAACATGTTTTAGAGAAGGAATAGATACACCAATAGAATTATATTTATCAGATGATAGAATTATAAAACCTATAGAAAAAGTATAATAATAGCCATAAAAGGAAATTTAATATACCAAAAATTTAAATTTATAATAAGTGTGAATTATCCAGTAGCAATAACAGATAAAAATATAGATAAATCATTAGTATTATATTGAAAAATATCAGGAATAGAACTAACCCAGGAAGTAAAATATTTACAGCAAGATGTAAAAATCTATATGTATTAACAACAAAACATAAAATAACGGAAAAAATAAAATTAATAAAATACAAATAGAAAGTCTTTTCGAACAATTTGTAAAAATAATTGATAATAATGATTATAGTTACAAAGACAAGATATAGAAGAAGATTTAGAAATAATAAATGATAGAATAAGTACAACAAAAAGAATAGCTCATGAAAAAACAGAATCATCAAGCTCATCAAAATGAACAAGTTATGAAACAACTTCAACTATTAATTTAAATCAATATTATATAACAGGAACAATAAATGAAAAAGAATATTTAATACTCTTAAACACAAGACAAGAAGAAAATTATATAACAAAATATATAGTAAAAAGTGAAGAAATAAAATCTAATAGTAATATATGCCCAGATCTACCAAGGAGTCTAATAAACATTAAAGACACAACAGAAAAAGAAATAATAATAGGAGTCAGAAAAATAAAAATAGAATTTGAAATAAAGGAAGAAATGCAAAACACAGACATAATATTAGGAATAAAATAGTTAGAACAAGTAAAACTATACAATATAGAACATACACAATTATCTATAACATATAATAAAGAAAGATTATTCATAAAAAGAGCTTTAACATGATATGAAAATACATGTACTTGTAAAAATAATTGTAGAAGAATATTATAATAGGTATTATATACCTATGATAGATACAGGAGCAGAAGCAAACATATGTAGATACAACTGTTTACCAGAAAGTAAATGGGATAAATTAAAAACACCAATAGTAGTCAAAAGATTTAATAATGAAGGAAGCTTAATTACATATAAAACTAAAAATATAAAAATGCAGATATGGGATAAAATAATAACAATAGAAGAAATCTATAATTATGAACTAACATCAAAAGATATGCTTTTAGGAATGCCATTTTTAGATAAATTATACCCACATATAATAACTAAAACAGATTGGTGGTTTACAACACCATGTAAACAAAAAGTAAGAGCAAAAAGAGTTATTAATAAAATAAGAAAGAAAACTAATTGGATAAAAGGAAGTGAAAAATTACACAAAAGTTAGAAAATATAAAAAATACAGAAGACACAGTAGAACTAGTTGTATTTTCGATAAATAAAAAAGAAATAACTATATTTTCAATAGATAAGGTAGAAATAATAAAGAAAAAATTAAGACAATTATATAGTGAAGATCCATTAAAAGGATGGGAAAAACATAAAACTACTATAAAAATTGAATTAATAGATAAAAATAGCATAATAACTCAAAAACCATTAACATATAATTTTGATGATTTAAAAGAATTTAAAATGCATATAGATGAATTATTAGAAAAACAGTATATAAAAAAAAAAAAAAAGCAATAGTAAACACAATATTCCAGCATTTATAGTAAATAAACATAGTGAACAAAAAAGAGGAAAAAGTAGAATGATTATTGATTATAGAAACCTAAATGCAAAAACTATGACATATAATTATCCAATACCAAATAAGATATTAAAAATAATACAAATACAAGGATATAATTATATTAGTAAATTTGATTGTAAATCAGGATTTTACCACTTAAAGTTAGATGAAAATTCTAAGGAGTTAACCGCATTTACGGTACCACAAGGATTTTATGAATGGAACGTATTACCATTTGGATATAAAAATGCACCAGGTAGATATCAATATTTTATGGATAGTTATTTTAAACAATTATCTAATTGTATAGTATACATAGATGATATACTACTATATACAAAAACTAAAGAGGAACATTTAAAATTATTAGAACAATTTACAGATATAATAGAAAAATCGGGAATAAGTTTAAGTAAAAAGAAAGCCGAAATTATGAAAAATTAGATAGAGTTTTTAGGAATACAAATAGATAAAAGAGGAGTAAAAATGCAACAACATATAGTACAAAAAATAATAAATTCAAAAGAAGAATTAGATACAAAAAAAAAATTACAATCATTTTTAGGATTAGTAAACCAAGTAAGAGAATATATACCAAAATTAGCAGAAAACCTAAAGCCTTTACAGAAAAAAATTAAAAAAGGATATAGAATATAATTACAACGAAGAAGATAAAAAATAAGTCCAGAAAATAAAAATACTTTGTAAAGAGTTACCAAATTACAATTTTCAGATGAAAATAAAAAAATTATATATATAGTAGAAGCAGATGCTAGTGAATATAGTTATGGAGGAGTACTTAAATATAGATATGAAGAAGAAAAATTAGAACATCATTGTAGATACTACTCAAGTACGTTTAATGAAACAGAAATAAAATAGGAAATAAATAGAAAAGAATTATGTTCATTATATAAATATTTATTAGCATTTGAGTCATATATTGTATATAACAAATTTATTGTACGGACAAATAATACACAGGTACATTGGTGGTTAACAAAGAAAATACAAAATTCAGTTACAACGAAAGAGATTCGGAGACTAGTATTAAATATATTAAATTTTACATTTACAATTGAAGTAATTAGTACTAACAAAAATGTTATTACAAATTACATATCAAGACAAAGCTACACAGACTGATATAATAGAAGATGATGCTTTAGAAAAAATACTCAAAACCCTAACTGTGGCCAGAGCTAGCGGTGGATTGTGGTTGGCGGTCGACAGCCGACGGCGAAGCGGTGTTCTTTTTCTGTTCAGTTTCTAGAGAGAGAGAGTAGAGAGGGAGTGATCGAGGACGGAGAGAGAGCGGCGCCGACGAGATCTATGAAGAGAGAGTGAGAGTCTAGAGAGATGGAAAGGTGAGCTGATTTTTTTTTTGTTTTCTTTGTTCCTGTTCTTGCGGTTGTCCCCTTTTTTTGGTATATGTGTGGGTATATATTGTGTTGAGTCTTTTCTTTGTTGACAAGAAAAGAGAGTGGGGGGTGGGGTATGGGTTGTTGGAATAGATAAAATTTGTTAGTTTGTTAGGGATTTTTTTTTATTTATTTATATATTTTTTTGTATTTTGTGGAGGGATAATTACACGGGGTAGGGTACACGGTAGGATAACATAAAATGGGTAAAGTGAATAAAAATAGAACTTTAAGAGGACGAAATCATGTGTCTACATCATGCCCTCTTTGGATGTAAACACATGGTGTTTTCATACAAAGTAGTAGACAACGAGGTAGAATTTTTTTCCCGACCATTATTCAAAGGAAGAAACAGAAGAAAAAGGGACTATCGGGTTTTGAATCAGAACAGCCTACCCAACCAAGTTACGAGAGGATCGAGTGACGAGTATCTCAACTTCTGAAAGGCGGTGGACTATACGGAGTTGGAGAGTCGAGTGAGGTTCCGTCGAGGTTCCGGTCCGCGGCTCTATCATTACATCAAAATGAAAATTACAAGTTAAAACAAAAATGAAATTACAAAAATCCTATCTATACAGCTTCTATTGGCTCTTGACTCGATTTTTATCACCCTATTCTTCAGGCGGGCTCCTGACTTGCAATTTCTTTCACCTTGTTACTTGACTTTCAATTACTGTGCTTCGTTGCTTGACTTTTCTATTTTTTCACCCCATTCTCCAGGCGGGCTCCTGACTTGCTATTTCATCACCCTGTTCTTCAGGCGGGCTCCTGACTTGCTATTTCATCACCCTGTTCTTCAGGCGGGCTCCTGACTTACCATTTCATCACCCTGTTCTTCAGGCGGGCTCCTGGAACCCAACATTAAAACTAGAACAAAATTATCCCAAACAAAAATTATAGTAAAATAGTATTTCACTTTTCAAAGCGTTGTCCCATTTTCCAGGAGGGTCCTGAGTAGAAAGTAAAAATCCCATTTTTAGGAGGGTCCTGCGCATAAAGTAAAATCCCATTTTTCAGGAGGGTCCTGAACTGAAAGTAAATTTCCATTTTCCAGGAGGATCCTGAATTGAAAGTAAATTCTCATTTTCTAGGAGGGTCCTGAACATGAAGTAAAATCCCATTTTTCAGGAGGGTCCTGAACATAAAGTAAATTCCCATTTTTCAGGAGGGTCCTGAATTGAAAGTAAATTCTCATTTTTCAGGAGGGTCCTGAACAGAAAGTAAAATCCCATTTTTCAGGAGGGTCCTGAACATAAAGTAAAATCCCATTTTGCAGAAGGGTCCTGAGCTGAAAGTAAATTCCCATTTTTCAGGAGGGTCCTGAACATAAAGTAAAATTCCATTTTTCAGGAGGGTCCTAAGCATAAAGTAAAATCTTTGAACAGAAAGTAAAATCTCATTTTTCAGGAGGGTCCTGAGCAGAAAGTAAAATCCCATTTTTCAGGAGGGTCCAGAACAGAAAGTAAAATCCCATTTTTCAAGAGGGTCCTAAACAGAAAGTAAAATCTTATTTTTCAGGAGGGTCCTGAGCATAAAATAAAATCCCATTCTTCAGGAGAGTCCTGGACTGAAAGTAAAATCCCATTTTTCAGGAGGGTCCTGAACAGAAAGTAAACTCCCATTTTTCAGGAGGGTCCTGAACATAAAGTAAAATCCCATTTTTCAGGAGGGTCCTGACCAGAAAATAAAATCCCATTTTCCAGGAGGGTCCTGAACATGAAGTAAAATCCCATTTTTCAGGAGGGTCCTGAACATAAAGTAAAATCCCATTTTCCAGGAGGGTCCTGAACAGAAAGTAAAGTCCCATTTTTCAGGAGGGTCCTGAACATGAAGTAAAGTCCCATTTTTCAGGAGGGTCCTGAACATAAAGTAAAGTCCCATTTTTCAGGACGGTCCTGAACATAAAGTAAAATCCCATTTTTCAGGAGGGTCCTGAATTGAAAGTAAATCCCATTTTTCAGAAGGGTCCTGGATTGAAAGTAAATTCCCATTTTCCAAGAGGGTCCTGAACATAAAGTAAAATCCCATTTTTCAGGAGGGTCCTGAGCTGAAAGTAAATTCCCATTTTTCAGGAGGGTCCTGAACATAAAATAAAATCCCATTCTTCAGGAGGGTCCTGTACATAAAGTAAATTCCCATTTTTCAGGAGGGTCTTGAACATAAAGTAAAATCCCATTTTTCAGGAGGGTCCTGAGCTGAAAGTAAATTACCATTTTTCAGGAGGGTCCTGAACATAAAATAAAATCCCATTTTTTAGGAGGGTCCTGAACTGAAAGTAAAATCCCATTTTTCAGGAGGGTCCTGAACAGAAAGTAAAATCCCATTTTTCAGGAGGGTTCTGAACATAAAGTAAAATCCCATTTTTCAGGAGGGTCCTGAACATAAAGTAAAGTCCCATTTTTCAGGAGGGTCCTGAACAGAAAGTAAAATCCCATTTTTCAGGAGGGTCCTGAACATAAAGTAAATTCCCATTTTTCAGGAGGGTCCTGAACATAAGGTAAAATCCCATTTTTCAGGAGGGTCCTGAACTAAAGTAAAATCCCATTTTTCAGGAGGGTCCTGAACTGAAAGTAAAATCCCATTTTTCAGGAGGGTCCTGAACTGAAAGTAAATTCCCATTTTTCAGGAGGGTCCTGAACTAAAAGTAAATTCCCATTTTTCAGGAGGGTCCTAAACATAAAGTAAAATCTCATTTTTTCAGGAGGGTCCTGAACATAAAGTAAAATCACTGAACAGAAAGTAAAATCCCATTTTTCAGGAGGGTCCTGAACAAAAGTAAAATCCCATTTTTCAGGAGGGTCCTGAACAGAAAGTAAAGTCCCATTTTTCAGGAGGGTCCTGAACAGACAGTAAAATCCAATTTTTCAGGAGGGTCCTGAACAAAAGTAAAATCCCATTTTTCAGGAGGGTCCTGGACAGAAAGTAAATTTCCATTTTTTAGGAGGGTCCTGAACATAAAGTAAAATCCCATTTTTCAGGAGGGTCCTGAACTGAAATAAAATCCCATTTTTCAGGAAAGTCCTGAACAGAAAGTAAAATACCATTTTTCAGGAGGGTCCTGAACAGAAAGTAAAATCCCATTTTTCAGGAGGGTCCTGAACATAAAGTAAAATCCCATTTTTCAGGAGGGTCCTGAATTGAAAGTAAATTCCCATTTTTCAGGAGGGTCCTGAACAGAAAGTAAAATCCCATTTTTCAGGAGGGTCCTGAGCATAAAATAAAATCCCATTTTTCAGGAGGGTCCTGAACATAAAGTAAAATCCCTGGATATGCATTTCCAATGGTAGATGAATCAAGTGAAATGAATTTTCCCCTGTTTCAATCAAAGAAAAATTGGCCAGTTAAAAACTTAGTGGTGGCTTGCAGCTCTTGGCTTCTCAGGTATCTGCCCCAGTACTCATTCCTTTCATCTTTGTCCCAAATTGCTAACACTTGCCCTGTCTTACCTCATCATTGACCAAGATCCAGATTGAGGGAAATGAGTTCTGACTCAAATAATGGGTTTTTATTTTACCATGCCCCTGAGGTGCACTCTTTTCCCAAATCTGAATGATTCCACGAATCCAATAGCCTGTCGGTTGATAGACTTTCTTTGCTTCGTGTTGAATTACGATCATATTTCTTTCTTGTGCTGTTCCTTGGCTTTTCCTCATATAATTGGAAAGACTGGTAGTAAATTTTGAAATCCTTTCTCGCTTGTGTTGACAGAGACTTGACTTAAAATGCAAAGAAATGATGGTGACTTTTGTTTTGATAAATAACATAAGAAAGACAAAAACATGAATATGTAAATGAAAGAAAAGAGCAATGTCCCATATTCAAAAAGAAAACTTAGCTGAATACGACAACCAACTCCAATGAGTATGACATGCATTTTGGATTGAGCTGCTTGATCTTCCTATCCAAACTCCCCATTTGTTGTTGAGTTCGTGCCTTTGCCGCTGAGCCGCTTGTTCAAATCCACTGGACTCATTCATCACATTCGATTGTCGACATTTTAAATGACTTTCGACAACAAATCTCTTTCTTTTCACTTTTCACTTTTCTCTCCACTCACCATCGCCTTATGGTGCCTGCAAGGGTTTTCACTAATAAGACTCTCTCATTTTCATTTCTCTCAACTCACCATCGCCTTATGATGCCCACGGGGGTTTTCACCAATAAGACTCTCTCATTTTTGTATTTCTCTCAACTCACCATCGTCTTATGATGCCCATGGGGGTTTTCACCAATAAGACTCTCTCATTTTTGTATTTCTTTTCTGATTTCTTATGCTGAGGGAGACGAGTGGTACCTCACAATGTATCATCATATCCATTGCATGCTTAGCTTTAACACTGTAAAAAATTGATCTGAAGGACTTTCTTTGGTTGTAACTTGGCTTTTGGTCAACGTTAGAAAAGATGGTAAGAGGCTCAAACGATACTTGAAGTGGGGATGGGACTTACAACTTTTGGAATCGACTCAAACAATGCATTAACTCATGCCCCAGTTTTGTTGACTGGGTGAATCTTAGATCTTTATTTGGTTGGACCGAGCCCGAAATAGGGCAGCCTACGTATCTCACTCCCGAGAGAGGAGAATCAGGTCGTACGTAGTTCCATCAGCTTGTTCTTTGTTTTGTTTTGATTTTTTTTTTGAACTCTTTCTTTTATTCTTAATTTCTTGACAATTATCTTTGACTCTATTTTGATTCCAAAAGAGGTATATGAAAGAAAAAAAAACGAGGCTCAAACGGGTAAACAAAGGATGACACAATGTTTGGATAGAAAAATAAAATGCCTTCATCATATCAATCTTCAAAAAATGCAAGTACTAAACATGCAATAAACTCAACAATGGATCAAATATCATACATAGTATCTTTTGACCGCGCCAGAATTGATAGCCATTTCTGCCATTTTGCCTTCAATATCTGTCAAATATAAGGCTCTATTGGGTAACACTTTCTTCACAACGAAGGGACCTTGCCAGTTAGGGGAGAACTTGTCTTTCGCTTCAACCTGGTGAGGAAGGATACGTCTTAATACCAACAGACCAACTTCAAAATTTCTGGGACGGACCATTATGTTATACGCACGAGCCATCCTCCTCTGATACAACTGGCCATGACACACGGACGTTTGCCTTTTTTCCTCGATCAAACTCAAATGTTCCAGTTGGGTTTTTACCCATTTGTCATCATCAATCTTTGCTTCTACAATGACTCGAAGAGAGGGAATTTCAACTTCTGCAGGGATGACTGCTTTTGTCCCATACACTAATAAATATGGAGTTTCCCCTGTTGAAGTGCGAACAGTGGTGCGATAACCTAGCAATGCAAACGGCAACTTTTCATGCCACTGTCTAGAACCTTATACCATTTTTCGCAGTATCTTTTTTATATTTTTATTGGCGGCTTCTACAACACCATTGGCCTTTGGGCGATATGGAGTAGAATTTTGATGTGCGATCTTAAACTGTTGACACACTTCTTGCATCAAATGACTATTGAGATTGGCAGCATTGTCTGTAATAATCATCTTAGGAATTCCAAATCTACAAATGATATTGGCATGAACAAAATCTACCACAACCTTCTTTGTTACTGACTTGAAAGTTACTGCTTCCACCCACTTTGTGAAGTAGTCAATGGCTACCAAAATGAATCTATGTCCATTTGATGCCTTCGGCTCAATCGGTCCAATCACATCCATTCCCCAAGCCACGAACGGCCATGGAGCGGCCATTGCATGCAACTCAACAGGAGGAGAACGTATCAGATCGCCGTGCACCTGACATTGATGACACTTTCGAACAAACTGAATAGAATCCCTCTCCATAGTAAGCCAGTAATAACCTGCTCAAAGAATCTTCTTTGACAAGACGTAACCGTTCATATGCGACCCGCATACTCCAGAGTGTATTTCAACCATGATTGCCGAGGCTTGTTTTGCATCTACACACCTTAAAAGTCCCAGATCTGGGGTCCTCTTATACAAGATTCCCCCACTTAAGAAAAATCCACTAGCCAAATGCCTAATAGTCCTCTTTTGATCGTTGGTGGCATATGCTGGGTATTCTCCTGACTGAATGTACCGCTTGATATCCAAAAACCAAGGTTCTCCATCGAGCTCTTCTTCAACCGCATTACAGTAAGCATGTTGATCACGACTCTGTACATGCACTGGATCGATATAGGCTTTGTCAGGATGTTGGAGCATTGAAGACAGAGTGGCTAAAGCATCAACAATTTCATTATGAATCCTTGGAATATGCCTAAATTTTACTAACACAAATCGTCGACATAGATCATGCAAGTATTGTCGATACGGGATGAGCTTCAAATCTCGCGTCTCCCAATCGCCTTGAATTTGATGGACGAGCAAATCCGAATCTCCCAACACCAATAATTCTTGGACTCCCATATCAACAGCTAACCTCAAACCAAGAATGCAGGCTTCATACTCTGCCATATTGTTAGTACAGTAGAATCGAAGTTGTGCTGTTACCGGGAAATGTTGTCCTGATTCAGAGATAAGAACCGCACCTATTTCGACTCCTTTCATATTGAAAGCTCCATCGAAGAACAACTTCCAACCTGGATCAGCATCTATAACGACTTCATCGACACACGACACTTCTTCGTCAGGAAAATATGTCTTTAATGGCTCGTACTCTTCATCGATGAGATTCTCAGCAAGATGATCTGCCAAGGCTTGGGCTTTCATGGCGGTTCGAGTCACATATACAATGTCGAACTCGGTAAGCAATATTTGCCACTTTGCCAATCGACCTGTCGGCATAGGCTTCTGAAAGATATACTTCAAAGGATCCATGCGGGAGATGAGATAAGTAGTATAGGATGAGAGATAATGCTTCAGCTTCTGTGCTACCCAAGTTAGGGCACAACATGTCCTTTCAAGAAGAGTATACCTGGCTTCATATGTGGTGAACTTCTTGCTAAGATAATAAATAGCTTGCTCATTTTTGCTTGTGACGTCATGTTGACCCAGGACACAACCGAAAGAATTGTCCATGACTGATAAATATAAGATCAAAGGCCTACCAGGCTCCGGGGGTACCAACACGGGCGGATTTGACAAATATCTTTTGATTCGATCGAACGCTTCCTGACATTCTTCAGTCCATTTTACCGCAACACTCTTTTTCAGCAACTTGAATATGGGCTCACAAGTGGTTGTGAGTTGAGCAATAAACCTGCTAATGTAGTTCAGTCTACCAAGCAAACTCATCACCTTCGTTCTATTCTTAGGCGGGGGCAAATCCTGAATGGCTTTGATTTTTGAGGGATCCAATTCAATTCCCCGACGGCTGACTACAAACCCCAACAGCTTTCCAGATGGAACTCCAAATACACATTTTGTCGGGTTGAGTTTGAGATTATACCTGCGAAGCCTTTCAAAGAACTTTCTTAAATCTTTAATATGGTCCGCCTGACTTTTTGACTTAATAATCACGTCATCCACGTAGACCTCAATCTCCTTATGCATCATGTCATGAAACATAGTGGCCATGGCTCTCATGTATGTTGCTCCAGCATTCTTCAAACCGAACGGCATCACTCGATAACAATAAGTTTCCCATGGTGTGATAAAAGATGTCTTCTCCGCGTCTTCATCATCCATAATAATCTGGTGATATCCGGCATAACAATCCACAAAAGAGGCAACCTCGTGTTTAGCACAGTTGTCTAACAAAATGTGAATATTGGGCAGTGGAAAATCATCTTTCGGACTTGCTCTGTTCAAATCACGATAATCAACACACACTCGAATTTTGCCATCTTTCTTTGGTACGGGAACAACATTGGATAACCACATAGGATAATGAGACACTCGAATTACTTTGGCTTCAAGTTATTTCATGATTTCCTCTTTGATTTTAATACTCACATCGGTTTTAAACTTCCTCAACTTCTGTTTGACAGGGGGAACGCGGGATCAGTTGGCAACTTATGAGCCACTAATTTTGTGCTTAAACCGGGCATACCATCATAACACCATGCAAAAACATCCTTATAATCAATTAATGCTTGAATCATTCCCTCTTTTAGTTGTGGCAAAGCATGTACACTAATTTTAGTTTCCCTAACATCTTCTTGATCCCCTAGATTTATTGGCTCAGTTTCATTCAAATTAGGATTCGGTTTGTCTTCAAACTGTTCCAACTCTTTGCTTATTTCTTCTAGTGCTTGTTCTTCATCATATTCCCCATCCTGCTTTATTATATCTTGATTAGTTTGGATTTTAAAATAAGGCTAAAAATTCCGCATGCATGTCATGTCATTAGAATCAGCATAAAGAGAACTGTGTAAGAAAAGAAAAACAAAATATATTAGACACAAAACAAAAGGGACATTACATTTCATTAAATAAAGGATAGAAGGGTTTAAACACAGACGCCAACACAACATAAACAAACTAAGGTCCGAATTACAACCCTGAAATAACTCGGATAAACAGAAAGAAAAATAAAATAGACTACCAAAACTCCCTCCTGACGGGGACAGAAGTGACTTCCTAATTATTGAGCTGGACAGCTGGACCTATGAATTGCACGTCTGTCATACTGGTACCTTCTCCTGCTTCGACCATCAACTTCGATACAAAGGTTCTGGAAGTCATCAACCAATTCAAACTCAAATTCTACATGCTTCGTGACACCGCTCTTAACAAATGATTCACTGAGTAGTGGCATTGGGCGAGGGAGTGACCATATTTCCTTTTTCCTTCCCTTGGCTTTCTTCAAATCTTTAGCTGTAGGCTCAAATCCCAGACCAAACGTGCCCAGGTTCTCACTCGGATATATGGGATGAACTATACCGTGCAGAGACGCTCCCAAACCCTTTCCTGGCTCAAATCTGTATTTCCAAAGCTCACTCACCATCATGATAGAAGCCGAAGACAATTGTGGTCCCGATATAGCCTACCATTCAAGGATACGATTCACTGGCACTGTATCAAAAATTTGATAGACGAATGTCTCCTCTACGTTATTTGCTTCAATAAGAGACAAGGGAGAATCTTCGTAGGCTGACAAATCACCTTCCCCCATAAATAACTACTTCTTGCCGATCATGCTCAAACTTGATCATTTGGTGCAGTGTAGATGCAACCGCCTTGGCCTTATGGATCCACGACCTTCCCAATAACAGATTGTAAGAGGAGTCTACATTCAATACTTGAAACTCTACGGCGAACTCAACAGGCCCTATGGTCAATATTAGTTCTATTTCGCCAATGGAATTTGATTTTGCACCATCGAAAGCCCTGACACATACATTGTTGGGCCTGATCCTCTTTGCACCAATATTCAGCTTTTGCAAAGTAGAAATAGGGCAAATGTTTGCTCCTGAACCTCCATCAATCATAACATGAGTGAAGTAGAAATATTCACACTTCACTGTAATGTAAAGGCCCCGGTTATGTCTTGTGCCTTCAACAGGCAATTTATCGTCAGAAAAGCTGATCCGATTGACCTCAAAGATTTTTCCAACCCTTTTCTCAAGCTGGTTGATTGTAATCTCCCTTGGAACATATGCTTCACTTAATACCTTCATTAAAACATCACGATGCTCCTTGGAGTGCAACAAGAAAGATAAAAGGGAAATTTGAGCAGGGGTTTTCTTCAGCTGGTCTAATATTGAATACTCTAGAAATTTCATCTTTTCCAAAAATTCTTTGGCTTCTTCTTCGGTGATAGGCTTTTTGATAGATGATGGTCCACTCACCGTTGGCTTGGACTTTCTTAAGCTTTCAGGCACGAAATATCTTTCTGACCTAGTCAAACCCCCTACCTCATCTACATCTTCCACTACTTCTTTCCCATGATAGGTCATCACGGTCCATCCATAATTCCAGGGAATCCTTTTCGTATCAACTATCGGAGGTTGGGTCACCGGTTTGAGGACAATAGGTGCTGCCAGTGCTCCTTTCACAGTCAAGATAGGTTGACTCAGAGCTCCCACCACCGTCAACTTAGGTTTATCCTGACTTGAATCAACATACCTTTTGGCGCTCTGTACTGTGATCAGGGGCTTCTTTGTGCTTTCTTGGGCTTTATCTTCTCTCATTCCTTCTTGGCTCAATGACATTGCTTTCAAAGACTCCGCTACATTCACCGATTTCTCCTCAAAGGTCTGTATCTTGACAATAGGCTTATAACCCCTCGAAGACTCTTTCCCATCATATATCAATTCTAACATATTGGCTTCAGCATGGGTTGGCAGCGGATTTTGGTTAATGTTTGGACCCTCCGGGGCCTGGACCAGCATCTGATTTGTGTCAATCAAATCTTGGACAACTCTCTTTAAATGCCAGCATTTCTCGATATCATGGCCTGGCATATCAGAACAGTACGCACACCTTAAAGAATAATCGAGATTCCTTGGTGGTGGATTTGAAAGCCTTCCTTGAATTGGGCTTAAAACCTTCAACTTTCTCAACCTATCAAACAAACTAACATATGACTCCCCAAGAGGTGTGAATTGATTTTTGACCGTCTTCTCCTTCTTATACTCGGGCTTAGGCTGAAAACTGGGTCTGGAGGGGTTTTGGTAATTTGGTGGAGCGAATGGGCGATTTTGTGGAGTTTGCGCATGCCACTGCGGGTAAGAAGGGGTTTGGGCATATGGCTGCACACTATATACTGGGTAAGAGGGTGGTGGAATAGAATATAAAGGGTTTTGTGGAGGGTAGTAATGGTGGGGAGGAATATATGGAGCTTGGACGTAGACTTGGGCTTGGGATTGGGGATAGGGGCGAGGTGGTCTTTTAGGATAAGAATGGGTTCCGACTACGACAGTCGCAACATCCTCTTTCTTCTTTTTGCCTCCAAATGCGCCAAATCCACTTTGAATCGCTTGTGTGGTAGATTTTAATGCAGCCAAACTCACTATTCGACTGGTCTTAATCCCGTCCTCTATCATCTCCCCCATTTTGAGGACTTCCATAAAAGACTTTCCCATTGCCGGAAGTAAATGTTGAAAATAGGTCTCATCCTGCGCCTGAATGAAAACTTCTACCAACTTACTTTCTTTCATTGGAGGCTTTACCCTATGATAACGCTCAATCTACAACTCTCGTTTGAGTGTAAAACGGTCGTTAGCAAATATAGAACCCAACCTGGGTTGGGTGTCGATCCCACAGGGAATAGCTTGGCCAACAAGTAAGTAAAATTACTAAACTTTTGGTGCAAGTCTCGTAAGAAGGGGGGATTCTTGTTTTGCAAGTAATGTAAATAAAAGCTGAAAATAACAAAGTAAAAAGAGAGAGATTGTTACGTAAGTTGTAAACAATGAGAATTGAGGCGTTGGGGTTATGTCCACCTTCTGAGGTATACGTCTCTATTGGCTATGAGTGTGTAGAATTTTGACATGCAATTGCTTATAGAGGATTGTAGTCGATGGTAAATCCAAGCGTCTCTCGACCTAAACAAGGACTATTTCACTTTAACTCTCTCGAGCTTAAAGCGTGTCTAACGGTACGAATTCTCCAAGAGGTTAGTCCAGTTACGACACTAGCTTTTTAATAGGAAAGGGTGTCCTACTACCTTGACATTATCTCTTTTCCAGACAAATAACTTTTCTCTCGAACAAGTTAAATGTTAGACTGGCGTATTCTTGCGTTTGCAACCGCAAAGAATGTAGATTAAGATGAAGAGAATAATGATATAAGCAATATACGTGCCTCGAACTCACAAACTCACAGCAATAGATAGTAACTCATTCGGCTTCCATAACCCCAACAGAGAAGTTTAGTTACCCATGAATGCGAAGGAAATCACGATTGACATTGTTAATATATCACGATATTGAGTAATGGCGTGTAGATCAAGTGATAGGCGTGAGGCGTGAATTCCTAGGCAAAGTAACGATTCTCTTGTTGTGGAATTTAAGAATAGAAGAGTAGTAGAAGAAAATAGAATTGACTTGTAAGATGAGATGTTGAGAGGGATGGAAGGAAGTATTGTGTTCTCCCTCCTTCCTCCCTCCTTATTTTAAATCTCTAGCATGATAGGGTATTTATAATACCCATATCCTACTCCTACTAAGCTAATGAAATAAATAACCAAATCTTACTAGACTAATGAAATCCTTAACCCAAATGTACTAGGTTAAGGTAACATTATCATAATCCACATAAAATAATGAAATACATAACCTAATTGTACTAGGTTAATGTATCATTGTCAAAATCCAGCTTTGTGTCTGTAAGTCCCCAAAGTCTTCAGAATTGTTGTTTTAGCCCGGGACAGATTTTCCATGCAGCAGTTTTGGTCCTTAGGCGTGTAAACTCCCTTCCCTTCCTTCGTGAGCTTTCTTTAGCGTCAAGTAAGCCATAAAATGCTGAATTATGCATCATTTATACCTGAGACTTTACTAATCATGTTCGTTAGCTCATTTACAGGAAAAAGGACTAAAAGTGCATGAAATATATAATTTGTTCTCAAAACTAGGCTAAAATATGGGCAAAATATATTGATATAGGTGCGTAAATTCGCCTATCATCAACACCCCACACTTAGATCTTTGTTCGTCCTCGAACAAACTATCATGTCCTTCTAAACGTCAACTTAGGGTTTTACAGCAACAACATAAAATATTCGTCAAGACAAGCACAACAATTATCAATAAAGAGTATCTTTTCGATTATAAGTAGAAACAGTTTAACCTCTAGCATAGACTCGTGATGGTGATCAACTCGCATGCAAACGTTAAGGTGCATGGAATCATATACAACTATCCAAAACTCATCAACCATGTGTGTCTCACAATATAGTACCCATAATCACTCACAAATATAGCATATTTTTCAAACATGGGTATCAAAATGTCCTTGCTCTCACTCTCACAAAGAATTCATATGTAGCGACTGATGACCATAGGCTTGCCCTTAATGTAATACTCTACTAAATGTCAGAATGCTAAGCTTAGGATCAAGTAGGTCTTTTGATGGTTGTAATGTAGGCTAAGGGACGGGTAGGACTATTTTGGCCAGGAATAGTGACTAAGTTCCTAAGCGCTTTAATACATCACTTTGTATCATTGACACTTTTTTTTTTCTTTTAACATTTTTTTCTTTCAACCTTTCTTCTTTCTTTTGTTATACCACCCTTGTTCTCCTCTTTTGTTTTTCAATTTTAAACATAACTCACTTTTCAGCTTTCTTTTCCTTTTTTTTTCATAACATACCTCTTATGATAGCACTTTCTTTTTCATAACACATTCAAGCACCCTTACAATTTAAAGCATCATACTTACCCAATTTCCTCTTATGTTGTCACATGACTTTTTCACTTTAAAGCACTTAGGGATTTTGGGATCAAATTACGGTCTTAAAAGAAATGGATTAGGCTTACATACAAGGTTGTCAAAGAAATAGGCTAAAGGCTCAAAAGGGTTAACTAGGATGATGTCCATGGGTAGGTAAAACTGAAGGTAAACATGTATAGGTTGCCAAAGAAATGCCTAAATCACCTCCTAAACTTACACTCCTTATTTTCACTTTGCATACATACCAGGCAAGTTCTAGCATCAGCCACATACATAGAATATACTATTATCTCACACACACAAGGCACATGGTCGACTTGATTGGAAGTAATATAGACTCGCGACCCAACAAGTGAAGGAATTGAATCACACAATAACACATATTGAGTCACAACTAGAGCCTAAACGTCTCAATAGTCACAATTTTAGCACATACTCTTGTTATAATCTCATGCTGCCTATCAAAATAATTTCATGCGAAGCTAAAAAAAATAATATTTTAACTACTAAAAAAACAAAAATGAAACAAAAGCAAACAAACATAGATGCGAATAGAGAAGTATAGCATGCAATACCACCACCCCACACTTAGTCGGGACACTGTCCTCAGTGGAGAATAAATACGAAGAACCTGGTCAGTCGGACTCGTCCTCAATGTCGGGGGTCATACCCTTTGCATCGGAATCATCATCAGATTCATCATTCTCAGAAGTTCCTCATAAGTATCCCACTTAATTCCAAGAGTGAGTCGAGGTATTTGCAGCGAGGAGGGTTCTCCTTGCTCTTTTCGGCCTCTTTTCTTGCCTTTTTGTGAAGTGGTCTTGCTTTGGGTGCCATTGTACCTGAGACTTAAAAAAAATGTTCATGTTAGCATCATCTCGATGGATACAATCTATAAACAAGCAGTAGTGGCACCACCCCCACACTTAGTTTGTTGGTACAGACTAGTGAAGTGAAAGTGGTCGATTACTCAGACTTCATCGACATACGTTTTAGGGGCTATATTCCAACAAGAAATTCAGATATGTAACACTTCTTGCAATCTTTGCAATACTTTCATGTTAGGTATATCAAGACTTCTTCATAGGGATTACATCATGGTATAGTTTCTATCAATAATCACAATCTCCTATGTCGGTAGGCAACTATAAGTCTTATTCCGATGAGCGAGACATCCCAACATGTAAGTATTCAAGTGACAAGAGCATGCAATGTTCATGACTATAGCAATTCCGCAAGTAGTATAACAATGCATCAAAATCAATTTCTAGTTGGAAACAAGTTAAGAGTATCCTAACGTTCATGTTCACTCACTTGGTTTTGTATCAACAATTCAAACACATTAACATCACCAATATTTCTTCAAGATGTAGCAATTCATAATAGACATAGCAACGTAGCACTTACGAAAAATAGATGAAGAACAAGAGAGTACTTACGTGATTGAAGCCTTTGGAGATGTTCTTGTGAAGTGGGAGAGCAAAAAGAAAAGTTTTGAGATGATTTGGAGAGTATATGCGGCGCCTAGGTCAAGTTTTCAATGTGTTTGTGTTTCAATACTAAGTCTCCTTTATATAGGAAGAGAATGGGTCGGGTTTTGACCCATTTACAATCGGTTTTGGAGATAAAAATGCTACATATGCGGCGCATAATGCTTGGCATAGTCATGGTATATGCGGCGCATTGTCTATGGCATAATGGGACATATGCGCCGCATAGTATATGGCATTTGTAGACATATGCGCCGCATAGTCTATGGCATATGAGATACTGAGACCAAATGCCATAGCATAGGCGGCGCATAGTCAAAAGCATACCTAGGAATAGGCGGCGCATAGTGTATAGCACACTAGATTCCGAGACCTTAGGCTATAGGATAGGTTGTGCATCGTTCGTGGCCTAGTTTTACCAAGGCCTAGCCTTCCTCGAAGCCTATTTTGGCGTGAGAAAGGCTCAATCCATAGCTTTATGCATCACCATTCCTAACTTACCAACTTTACCATACAATGCGTCCAAATCGTCAATTGAAATCAATCTCCTCGTTGACTACTTCTTGCACCTATATTCGCTCAAACAAATGAAAACGATTAGTACGATGGGTTGCCTCCCACCAAGCGCCTTAGTTTTGGTCGTGGCACGACTCTTATTTTTGGATTTTTCATTTATCAAAATCAAAACAAGTACTAGAAGAAACGATAAAATGATAAAACGATGGGTTGCCTCCCATCTAGCGCCTTATTTATTGTCGCGGCACGACATAGTTACCTCGAGTACTCAGACTTCGTCGGGATAGATGGTGGATCGTTTTCTGAATGGATTCAGACGACAATGAGGCTTACTTGTAGGAGGGGTACCAATTATATCATCAATAGTCCACCCCATAGCTCTCATGTATCTCTTCAGAGTAGAGATGAGAGCGTCTACGTGCTGTTTACTTAAATCATCCGCACTCACCGGAAGTATCTTTATACTTTCCAAGAACACATACCTTAGATAATTGGGGAGCTCTTTCGATTCTGGCATTGGTGGCTCTTCAAGGGAAGTCTTCGCTGTTGGTGGCGGTTGATTCTTAAGATCACGGTACGGTTGCTGGGAATAAGACTCTATTTCTGTTAGAGCACCCATAAGTTCTTCATATTCTTTAGCATCTTCATGCTCAACATTCAGCAGCGCAGCAGACAATGGCTCAACAGTAAGCTGTTTCTCTACAGATAATGCTTCCTTATCTTCACAATGAACATCATCTACAGAGAACACATCCATATCTTTTGGCTGCTTCATCGCTTTGCATATATCAAAGCGGACCACTTCGTCATTAATTCGAAACAAAAGCTCATTATCTTTCATGTCAATAAGCACACTTCCAGTTGCGAGGAAGGGGCGTCCCAAGATTATGGGAACGTCAGAATCCACCTCACAATCCAGAATAACGAACTCTGCAGGAAAGATAAATGAAGATACCTTCACCAACACATCATTCAAGATACCCACAGGTCGTTTTACCGTCCTATCAGCCATCACGAGCCTCATATTTGTTGGTGTTGGATCTCCTAGCCCCAACTTCTTGTAGACGGATAGTGGCATCAAATTGATGCTAGCACCCAGATCGCATAATGCCTTAGCAAAATTCATAGATCCAACTGTGTAAGGAATAGTGAAAGCACCAGGGTCTGCCTTCTTCTGTACTAAGGACCTTGTGGCAATTGCACTGCAATGATGAATATTATCTGCCGGCTCATAGCTTACTGCCCTCTTCTTTGTCAACAGGTCCTTCATGAATTTAGCATACCCAGGCATTTTTTCTAGTGCCTCTACCAACGGAACATTAATGGTCAGCTGCTTCAACATGGTCATGAATTTGCTGAACTTTGTATCATCCGCCACCTTCTTCAATCTTTGAGGAAAAGGTGGTGGTGGGTATGGAATTGTTCTTTCCATGGCTTTCTTCTCCTCTTGCTTCCGTTTTTCAGCTTTTTCAGGTTGCAAATCGTGAGGGGTGACGTTATGGACGTCAGGATCAGCTGCTGCGGCATCTTCCCCTTTCGCCGTATCATCAATGTCCACTACTTCGTCAACCACTTGCTTGCCCTTAGATGAGGTTTCCAGCACCTTACCACTTCGGGTAGTGATGGCCATGCATGACCCATCATTCCTTTGGTTTTGCACAGTATCACTAGGTAAAGTGCCAGCCTTTCTTTGATTGAGTGCTGCTGAAAGTTGGCTCAATTGCTGCTCTATTTGCTTGATTGAAGTGGAATGAGAATCAACTAATTGCTTCATAGAGGACAAATCATTTATTACCTCAGTAACTCCCGCGCTTGTTGCTTCCACTCCTTTCAATAATTTAGCCATCATGTCTTCCATACTTCCAGAATTAGATGTGGTGGTATCACGTCTACCAGGGGGAACGTACAAACCACTCTTTTCATTCTTGTTCTTCCAACTACCTTGGTCCATGTTTCCAGATTTACCATAATAGTTCCGACCTTGGTTTCCTTGGGCATTGCCTCGGAAACCCCCCTGATTATTCAAGTAGTTGGCTTCTTCTTCCGAATCAGATTCGTCTCTTCCTTTTAGCGCCACAGCTTTCACTTTGTCGGTCTTCCCTGATAATAAATGCTTTGTAAGAAGATCCATCTGTGTTTTCATGTGCGCCATATCTTGATCACGTTCTTCTTGTCTTCTTCTTTGGTCTGCAGTCATGCCAATAGATAAAGTGGGGCTTGCTACCTCGAAATCCCTGGTATGCCAAGCTCTACTTTGTTTCGTCATGCGATCTAGCATATTGCATGCTTGACCAAAGGTGAGGTCCATAAAAGATCCTCCAGCTGCGTTGTCCACCACTGGCTTAGTTATTGAATTCAAGGCTCTATACAATATCTCCATGAGGTGAACATTAGTCATGTGATGGTTTGGGCATCTCGCTAGCTTTGTCTTGAACCTCTCCCATGTTTCATGAAGAGCTTCAGTGGGAAGCTGACAAAAGTTGCTGATTTCATCTCTCAATTGTGCTCTTTTGGATGGCGGAAAGAATCTTTCTAGGAAAGCGTCTCTCAATTGCCTCCAATTTGTAATAGAATCAGGAGTCAGCCCATTCAACCATAGAGTTGCCTCCCCAGACAGAGACAATGGAAATAAGCGTAATCGAATTGCATTCTGACCAACTCCAGGATTGTCAAAAGACTTGCATGTAGAAATAAAGTTGATGAGATGCATATTCGAATCATCGCCTGCTAGTCCACCAAATAATCCCTTGAGTTGCAATAACTGAATCATGGTGCTTGTGATGTTGAACTTGGTTCCGGGCGCTAATGGTGGAAGAATAATGGCTCCTGTGGCTCCGGCTCCATCAAGATCATCATCATCATCATCAAACGGTATCTCACATTGTGCATCCATTGATGTACTGAACAAAAAACCTGCAGTAAACAAAAACAAAAACTAAAAGTAAAAGTACGAGAGTCTTTGACCAAAGGGTCTAGTAATTATTACGAACTTAATTGACACTTGTATTCCCCGGCAACGGCGCCAATTTTTGATAACGCTCAATCTACAACTCTCGTTTGAGTGTAAAACGGTCGTTAGCAAATATAGAACCCAACCTGGGTTGGGTGTCGATCCCACAGGGAATAGCTTGGCCAACAAGTAAGTAAAATTACTAAACTTTTGGTGCAAGTCTCGTAAGAAGGGGGGATTCTTGTTTTGCAAGTAATGTAAATAAAAGCTGAAAATAATAAAGTAAAAAGAGAGAGATTGTTACGTAAGTTGTAAACAATGAGAATTGAGGCGTTGGGGTTATGTCCACCTTCTGAGGTATACGTCTCTATTGGCTATGAGTGTGTAGAATTTTGACATGCAATTGCTTATAGAGGATTGTAGTCGATGGTAAATCCAAGCGTCTCTCGACCTAAACAAGGACTATTTCACTTTAACTCTCTCGAGCTTAAAGCGTGTCTAACGGTACGAATTCTCCAAGAGGTTAGTCCAGTTACGACACTAGCTTTTTAATAGGAAAGGGTGTCCTACTACCTTGACATTATCTCTTTTCCAGACAAATAACTTTTCTCTCGAACAAGTTAAATGTTAGACTGGCGTATTCTTGCGTTTGCAACCGCAAAGAATGTAGATTAAGATGAAGAGAATAATTATATAAGCAATATACGTGCCTCGAACTCACAAACTCACAGCAATAGATAGTAACTCATTCGGCTTCCATAACCCCAACAGAGAAGTTTAGTTACCCATGAATGCGAAGGAAATCACGATTGACATTGTTAATATATCACGATATTGAGTAATGGCGTGTAGATCAAGTGATAGGCGTGAGGCGTGAATTCCTAGGCAAAGTAACGATTCTCTTGTTGTGGAATTTAAGAATAGAAGAGTAGAAGAAGAAAATAGAATTGACTTGTAAGATGAGATGTTGAGAGGGATGGAAGGAAGTATTGTGTTCTCCCTCCTTCCTCCCTCCTTATTTTAAATCTCTAGCATGATAGGGTATTTATAATACCCATATCCTACTCCTACTAAGCTAATGAAATAAATAACCAAATCCTACTAGACTAATGAAATCCTTAACCCAAATGTACTAGGTTAAGGTAACATTATCATAATCCACATAAAATAATGAAATACATAACCTAATTGTACTAGGTTAATGTATCATTGTCAAAATCCAGCTTTGTGTCTGTAAGTCCCCAAAGTCTTCAGAATTGTTGTTTTAGCCCGGGACAGATTTTCCATGCAGCAGTTTTGGTCCTTAGGCGTGTAAACTCCCTTCCCTTCCTTCGTGAGCTTTCTTTAGCGTCAAGTAAGCCATAAAATGTTGAATTATGCATCATTTATACCTGAGACTTTACTAATCATGTTCGTTAGCTCATTTACAGGAAAAAGGACTAAAAGTGCATGAAATATATAATTTGTTCTCAAAACTAGGCTAAAATATGGGCAAAATATATTGATATAGGTGCGTAAATTCGCCTATCATCACCCTAGCGGCCTGTTCACGCCACCTTATGCGTATTCCCTAAAACCTTCAGTGCTCTTTTTCTTCATGTTGACCAAAGATTTTTCGTCCGGAATCAAGTCGATGTTGTACTGAAAATGTTGAACAAATTCAGAAGCCAAATCATCCCAACTGTTCCATTTATCGATATCCCGATCGATGAACCATTCTGAAGCCAGATCTGAAAGACTCTCGCCAAAGAAGGCCATGAGTAGTTCTTCCTTTCCTCCTGCAGCCCTCAACTGGTTGCAATAACGTCTCAAGTGTGCAACAGGATCACCGTGTCCTGCGTACTTCTCGAACTTAGGCATCTTAAAACTGGGAGGTAGGTTGATGTCTGGGAACATGCACAGGTCTTTATAGGAAACACTTCTATAATCTCCGATTCCTTGCAAATTCCTCATAGCTTGTTCTAAAATTTTCAACTTCCGCGCTATGACTTCCTGTTCCTCTGTTGCGACAGGTTTCTCCGTATCAAATGGAAATGCAGGCGGCTGAGTGTACCCATACGGTTCATTCAATTGCAGAGTAGGCTCCGTAGCATAATACTGACCATCTGAAACCTTCAGTACTGGCTCACTGGAAGATCGAGGAAGCCTCATTGTGGGACGCACAACATATATGGGAGTTTCATATGGTGGCGGGGCCACGAATACCGGTGTGATCGGTGGCGCTGGCTGAGCAGCTGGTCTTGATTGGGGAGCTGCCAAGGGCACCCCAGAATTGCCAAGATAATAATGTCGCAGAGTGAATCCTGGCGCGTGCTCAGGTGACTCAGTAGGAGCAGAGAATTGTGCCTGAGAGAGCGGTGGGCAATTAGAGATATTCCCAAGACCTTCAGGGAGCGGAGGAGGGGGCATTCCGCTGGCCCATGCCCGGTGCAAATCTATCAATTATTGCCTAAGCCTTACTACCTCATCATTGTGTTCAGAACTTTCTTCCCTGTGATCCAGATCTAGGTCAATGAGCGAATTCTCAATCTCCCTGCTAGCCATGGCGAGCTTTGCTTTGGATCTAGTGAAGTATGGGTGACTAGTCAGAGTGCTGGAAACCTACCACTGTTATCTGAAAGAACATGCTCATCAAAGACGACATCCGTTAGGATTAGGGTATACCAAAAGCATGGGAATCACATTGGTAAAATGGTCCTAAATTCATGTTCATTTCTACCAGCTTGTGAGGGTAGCGAGGTCATTTTAACATCATCCCAATTTTTATCTACACTTTTTTTTTTCGTATCCATCTCTATTCTTTCCACTTCTCTCGTTATCTACCATTATTTTATTATTATTCATGGCTTTTGTTTTTTTTTCTTTAAAAGAGGAAAAATAATGAAAAACAACGAAACAAAATGATAAGATCGAATCCAAAAGTAGGTTGCCTACGTATTATGTTGTACATGAATCAGATCTTGCGTAGTTCGGGCAGCTTATGCATAAATATTACATAATTGAAGGTTTTTTTTTCACGAAACACGAAAACAAGTAAACAAAAGAAAGATGTAACATCCTAACATTTCGATGAAAGACAGCAAAACATACAACGAATTTAGGACCACTTTAAAACTAAACAACAAGTACAAAACAACACTTTAAACCCCTAACGACATGCGTGCAATAAAGACCCGAATATCAAAAACAACTTGACTCCGACTTAACACAGACACCAACATACAATGACAGAAACATAAAAGACTCAAAACTATATAAAGATAAGACATGTTCTTTCAAACTGGTGCTCTTTGTGATGTCCCCGGCTGAGATGAACCCATCTGTGAAGTCCCCACTTTTCCACTCAGACTTTGCAACATATCCTGCAACGATGTTTTGATACCCGGAAACAAATTTCTTTCCCGTATTCCCGCCTCTTGGAGAGTACACCCACAAAGATTTCTCTGACACTCATCCACAGTTGTGATCAAACGTGACAACTGAACTCTCAAAAACTCCACCTTGGCACCCGGATCTTCCTGCTCATCATCTTATACCATGATTGCTTCCCGTATTCGCCCTCTAAGTTGGGTTGGTAAGGGTCTACTAATGCCACGGGGCAGAGATTGTATCCAGATTTCATAGTTTTGAGTGCATCCTGGATTTTCCTCGAAAGTATCAACACCTAACTTTATCGCGTTATTCCAGAATTGCTCATATTTGTTTTCCCCCATGGCTTGGTCTTTAAAGTACTCTACATCCTTTAGAAGGTCCATTATTGGGGGGACGTCTTGCATCCTACCCAACTGACGCATCACCCTTCTTGGACTGTAAGGCCTAGTGCAGTTAAGTCATATCAAAACTAGAAAGAGTTGCATTTGAGATCCAATCAAGATTTTCTTAGGACAAAACCACATATAGCACCAAAGAATGTTGTTCGGAGTTCTTGATTCGAGAAATTCGATCCAAGAATTGACTCCAATAGGAAAAGAAAATTTGTCAAAACGCATTCTTTCTTGTATGGCTTGCACTCGATCATTCAGACAACGGTCGATCACATCTGCTCTAATCAAAGAAGGAGTATGCAAGTGCTCCATCATCCACAACTGCAATATCAGATTACTTCCCTCAAAAAATCGTACCCCTTCTTTTACTTCAGTTAAATCCTTATATATTTCTGTTAAGATCATTGGTACAATGGTGACCTCATCTTTTTTCTTGAATAAAGCTATCACTACTGATTATAGACGAGTATTGATACACCTCTCATCTAACGGAAACACCAAGATACCCAACAAAGCTAGACAAAAAACCTCAAGACGACGTTGTTCCCAGATTTTTTTGGTAGTGCAGAATTCATCCCAAAAGCAGTCGAAACCCTCTAAGGACCCAAATCTAGCAAACAAATAGTCCAAGGAAATCCAAGATTGTTTGAGACATCTCAGATGCTTGTTATCTTTTAATCCACAGAGTCGAAGGAATTTCTTACGAGTATGATTGCGGGCTAAAATCATTTGTTGACCCATGTAAGTCAACCGAAACAAACAAGATATTTCTGTCAGGGTAGGAGTCAATTCACAACTTCCGAACCTAAACACTAAATTATTTGGATCCCAGAAAGTCAACGCAGCTTCTATTAAATCCGGACGAGGCGTGAGATCCATGAATGTTACAAGATTACCCAACACTTTCCTCACTTCGTGCTTTTCAGAGTAATTGAACGTGCCCCACCACTTGATCAACTTTTTGGGTACCTTGACAACCATAAGGACTCTAGCCTTTGTGGACAGATCCATCCTGTAGTAGCAGATAAGAAATTATCTCAAAATTTTGATAAGAGCAAAAGGTTCACAAACAAAAGGAATTTGATGCGGACATACGTCGATGGGACAGACCGCTTCATGACTCTTAATCGCCGAACAGTAACGCTGAATAAAATCAGCCTACTTGGCTAACAACTTTAGGTTATGGGGTAAAAGATCTAGCCTAATACTAAGACGAAGGCCAAAATAAAGGTTACCGGACCCGTCGAGGGTTGCCTACGTATCCCGCCCCGAGGGACGAAAATCAGGTATGCGTAGTTCGTCCAGTTTGGACAACTAACGATTAACTAATAAATTGACCCTAACTTAAGAGACAAAACCAAAACAAACGAATAATTTTTTTTTTTTGTATTTTTCAATTAGACACTTCAACTAAGACTGACACCATCAATTATAAAAAAAATCTTTTTGGTATTTCGTTTTTGACAAATACGTAGAAAAAAAAAGCTTTTTTTTTCTTTTTGAATTTACGGTACTTTGAGAAGACAAAAATGCAAAAATGTAAAAAAAAAAAAAAAAAAAACTTTTTTGAGTTTTTGGATCGTGAAGAACAAAAGTCATAAAGAATTTTAAAATAAACTACGACATTTCTTTTGATTCATTCTTTTCGACTCGCTTTCTATATTTTTTTTTTATTATTTTTTTTTAAAATCAGTCCGTCAAATGACCACGTTACCCTTAAATATGCAACAATTAGCACGTAGGGATGCTTTAAAGGTGAGTCTCCTACAAAGGACCGTGTAGGCCCCGCTAGGTCTCAATATGATGCACGTAAGGATGACCTAAAGGCTGACCTACGTTGTGGTTTACTAACAAGGCCGTTCGGGGGAGCATATGGTCGATAGTGGCTGCTTTGCTTTCCACCTACTCCATACATCCAACGGCTCCCCCCCTAAAATAAAGGTGACTCAACTAGAGTTCGTGCGCACGACGTGCGCTCCGAGACTTGTTGCAGAAAAAAGGCCGGGGGGCGGACTCATGATGACAGATATAAAGCGGTAACACATAAAATAAATACTATAAACAAAGAGCACGAAAATGCACAAAAGTGAAAACAATAACACCAACAATAATTACAAACAATGCTTATACACTCGTAATGCCAAACAAAGCCGATATGACTCAAAAAATAAGCTCGAATTCTGAAACTCTCCCCAGCAGAGTCGCCAGGGCTGTGGCCAGAGCTAGCAGTGGGTTGTGGTTGGCGGTCGCCGGCCGGTGACGAAGCGGTGTTCTTTTTCTGTTCAGTTTCTAGAGAGAGAGAGTAGAGAGGGAGTGATCGTGGACGGAGAGAGAGCGGCGCCGGCGACGGCGCCGGCGAGATCTATGAAGAGAGAGTGAGAGTCTAGAGAGATGGAAAGGTGAACTAATTTTTTTTTGTTTTCTTTGTTCCTGTTCTTGCGGTTGTCCCCCTTTTTTGGTGTATGTGTGGGTATATATTGTGTTGAGTCTTTTCTTTGTTGACAAGAAAAGAGAGTGGGGGGTGGGGTATGGGTTGTTGGAATAGATAAAATTTGTTAGTTTGTTAGGGAGTTTTTTGTTATTTATTTATATTTTTTTTTATATTTTGTGGAGGGATAATTACACGGGGTAGGGTACACGGTAGGATAACATAAAATGGGTAAAGTGAATAAAAATGGAACTTTAAGAGGACAAAATCACGTGTCTACACTAACTACGCTTTCAATGAAAGTGGACAGTATAGGTAATGAAATAGAAAAGCTAAAGACTAATGAAGTTAAATTGAAGTCTAAAGCTATGAATCAGCTAACTCAGCAGTGTGCAGAGCTATGTCGATCGGAAGACATTAAAATTCTAGAGCTAAAAGGAGACGTTGGGACACTCCATAAAACCCATAACGTTTATCAATCTACAATTGCAGGTACAAGCAAAGGAGTTAGTGGACAAAGATATCAGAACATGAACATGAATAAGATATTTGAAAAACCATTTATACCAAAAATACAAAAAGACCCCTTGTACATACCCCCACAAATTACCACATATCGAGATAGTTTGAACCAAGATAAAAAAGCTTATAACCATATAGCCCGAGGATATATAGAAAATATCTACAAAGTACAAATTTTTCTAAACCTTTACCCCAGAGCTACAAATATCCAAAAACCAAACACAAACTATATAACCCAAAAATTGTAAGGTTACAACAAGCTAATCGCACTACCCAAAACCAATCCAAGCTTAATAAAAATATGTTTCGACTATGGATTATTAAATACCGTATATACCTAAGATGGAGAAGAACTAATAGCTATAGAAGAATTACATAAAGTATTCACCACATATAAAAGAGTAACCAAAGGAAATCTATTTTATATAAAGTTTTATACTGCACCAGTAGAGATATTATATGACGAGATCAAACCAGTTATACAAGTTGTAAAAATAGGATTAACCAGAGATATGATTATACCGAAAGATATTGTGCAGCAGCCAGAGATACCCAAAATTGAGATACCTGATTTTTACGCAAATAAACGACTTATTGGAATAACTATAATTATTCAAAAATTAGCAAATAATTATATCAATGGAAACTCAATATGGAGCTATTATTCAAGAGATCATCAAATGATTTATTCAAATTCAAGAGAACTACGACAAACAGATATGGAAGATGTTAGACAATGGATAATGACGTTACTTAACCCAGAAAAACAATCTACTGCAAGAGCAATTAGGAAAGAATTTATTTCAGATGGATTATTAACAAGATATTGCAAGATAATTGGACACAAATATCCAGACCATCAATATTCAAGATGTAATGGAGAAGATAATATTATCCCAGAAGTCCAGCTAGAATAAAAAAAAAATCAACCAAGAAGATAAGGACGCCAGCGAGAAAAAATTAAACTTCCTACGTAAATTATTGTAAAGTTTTAATAGTTTTTTTGACTTTTCTTTTCATTTAATAGGCTTTTTGACTTTTTGAACAAAAGACTATTATTATGTTTTGTTTTTTAGTTAACTTTAAGTTTTTTCCTTTCAGAATGTAAAGAATTTTTGTAAATTAGATAGGATACGTGTAAAGTCGGAACAATATAGAGATAGAATACATATTTTCTTTATATTTCTTAGGATTATAAATAGAGAGCATTTTGTTCAGCTAAAAGGCAAGACTTTCATGTGTTGAAAGCAAGCCTCCTCCTTTGTAAACAAAAAACTTTTGAATATTTAATAAAAAGCAGATATATTTCTAAAGCTATGGATAAACAAAGCCTAGAATTATCAAACCTACCAGAACAGGTATATTTATTTATGATTATGAATAGCTAAATTCATAAATTCTTGATAATCATGATATGATAAAATAAGTTCATGTTAGTTACTTTATAGTAGAATTATTCAAAAAATAGCATGTTAAGAAATTTATTAGCAAAGTGAGAAAGGAGAAAAATCTCTAAGAACTATGCCATCCTAAAGGTGAACCAGTGAGGCAAGACAGCCGTGATGGGGAGTAGCCAGAGTAGAGACGCTGTTTAAGGGAAAAGTATCCATATTACCATGCTAATAGTGACCGAAGAACATGTTATTTAAGAATAATCTAGTATATAGTAATCTAAAATGATCATATTTTTTTATATGTGTGATTGAAGTAAATATTTTGAAAAAGTATCATATGAAAAATGAATACTTATTTATCTGACGAAATGGTAGATAAATTTAAAATACTTGTTTTGTATGTACTTAAGGATATAGAAATTGTAGATATAAGAAAAATCATATTGGAAAAAATATTTGATAAATATTTTATGACTAGAATAAATTATATACCACACTTACCTAACTATTCTTACAAATACCTACATACCAAACCTACACATCAACTATGATAAATTACGTATATTTGGAATATTGGAATATGGATATGAAAAATATACAATTAATAGAAAAACTAATGAAAACAAATTTAGAAAAATATATAGAAACTAAAGATATAGAATATATAGAATTCCTTAATGAAAATATAGAGGAATTATTAAGATTAAAATAAACAACTAATAAATACTATGATAAAACATTTAATTACTAGAATTCAATTCCAAGTTATCCAAGTTATTCGTAAAAACCTTAGCATAATATGAGTTATATAAGAAGATATATATCTGATGAAACTAAGATACTTGTTTTATATATCATAAAAGATTTAGAATTAGAAGATATAAAAAAAAAATATGGGAAAAAATATTTAGTTATGAAGATGACTTACTAAGTACTAATTGGATAGAAGAGGAATTAGAAAATATAGATTTCTTTAGTAGAAATAATTCAGATAGTTATTATTCAGATGGATATTATACAGATTAAGAATGCTAGAATATATTCAAAGAGTTAGAGAAAAACAAAGTTGACTATACGAAGAAATTAATTATAGAAACCAGCTTAGAAGAGGAAGAGAACAACTAAAAGAAAGATTAATTTGGCTAGATAAAACTATAAAACAACTAGAATTAAAAGACAATTTAGAATATGATTTAGACATGGAATTATTCATAGACGAAAAAGACAGGATAATTAGTGAAATAGATAACCTAGAATTTAATATCAGATATAGTACAATTAGAATAAATTATTACAAAGAAATTTGCAGTATCACAACTACTTTAGGATAAAATGATAGACTATGAGTATTTAAAATATTTGAGACAAGATATGAAAGAAATAAGATTAACAGAAATACTTATGAAAGAGAATTTAATTGAATATTTTAGAACAAAAGATATAAAATATTTAGAATACCTCCAAAATAATATACAAGAATTACAAAGGCTAAGAGAAAAAAATTAAAGAATATTACAGTAAAGCATTTAATCAAATACCATACGATCACTATAACGCCCCGATTCCCATGAACCAAAACGCCACACGGTGCTCGTGACCCCGAGGGACCACAAGCTAACCCTTCACTGATATCCGTATCTGTTCACTGCATAATATAACACGATAAATGCAGAAACTAGCTAAATCTGGCCATAAGGTTCAAACATCTAAATATACAGTACTGAAAACTAAATATCAATACATCTGTCTGAACTTTGGAGTTGAAGGGACAATTCCCCAACTAACTCCGTCTACTAAAATCATCAAAACACTGAAACAGAATATCCTCGGATGATGAGGACTCACTCTGCACCCACTGCTACAAGATCTGACAGCTAAATATACTCTGAATCTCACTCTTCTGAACCTATGGTGGGGAAAACACCATAGCGCGAATGCGTCAGTACAAAGAATGTACCGAGTATGCAAGGATAGGGTTAGGTGAAATATAAGGCTTATGCATAAACATAACAATCTGAATAATATGTATTCGCTGGAATAAACATATATAGAAACTCTGCAGTTACCAATTTTGAAACATGTCTGATCAACAATACACACATGGATGCATAAAGTACAACTGAAATCATCATGACACCGAATGTTACATTTGGAACACTGACACCCGAAAATAATAATACTGACAATAAGATACTGAGTATCTGAAGCTACTAGAGCTGACATCTGTACTTATCCATACTGATAAATCGGATCACTGATATTACTGATATTTGATATTCAAATTCACCAACTCCGGAACACTGAACAACTGAATCTGAGATCAACCCTCATCTAGCAGGAAGTCTCTATACTCAATGATAATGATAATGGGTAAATAAGTTCGAGAGCAACCATCATCTCGCAGGAAGTCTCTCTACTCAATGATAATGATAGCAATACTGGGAGGCCTATATCTGACAGCCTCAACTTCTGCACATTAACTGAGTTCTTTTCTGAGACTGTTACTGAAACTGTGGGAGTGATCATTTAACCGAAATTCCCCACTTACCACAAGTGGGATCCAACCTGTACCCCAGCTGGAAGGGTGTCAATACCGCGCCACCAGTAAAGACAACTGCATAGGACCCTCTACTATCAGGATCTCAAACGAGAACGGTGGGACCCTCTACTAGCAGGACAACCACCTCATCTAACCCTCTACTTGCAGGATACATATCTCAACCTACGCTGGCGACGTAGTTCTAAAGCATAAGGATTGCTACCAGGAATCAAACCCTCTACTCGCAGGAATGTTCCCATCCTTAGCTCGCTCGGTGCTGAATCCTACTCCCAACTGAAAGACACTTAATCGGTTCTTAACTGTACTCAACTGAACTGAATCTGTTCTCACATTATGATACTTTATCAATATGACAGAGTTCGCTTGATTCCGTTCTCTGACGGAGTATTTCTAAATGCCACTTACTTTTAAGATAAACTTACTATCTCACAAAATGTACAGAGGTCTGTAACAGAGTGAATTGATATGTAAGATTTCAGAGCTTCATGGCCCGAGTATTCGATAAAGAATGATTTCCAAGATTACTGAGTTTTTCCCAAGTTTTGAAACTAACCGGGAGTTCATTATTCATCGCTCGATTGAGATTACCGTGAAACTGACTCGGCTCTAGACCAGCAGACTATTTTGGGCATACGTACCCCCAACACACAATAGCATAAAGTAACACAAGATAGATAACTCATACACAACATGCCCATAGGCCATCATACGCAACACATAATTGAGGACTTCACACTTAGCAAATCAAATGCCCTCATTTCTTTATATAAGCATCCAATCGAACACGTGGGGAGCATGCTTTGGGTCCACAACAAATACTATGCACAAACATCATAGTTACCTCAATAATTCATCATGGCATTCCATCATACACCCACAACGCACCACAAATTCAAGGAAATCAACTATCCATAGGAACAAAGCATGAATTTATCTTTTAAGACCTAATGAACCACAGTGCATAGTTTCCTATTCTCTTAAATATTTTGTCAAACATATGGTAGACATAAGTTAAGCATATGGATATGGCATGAAATTATAATTTGGATAACAAACATGTCAAATACTTAATTCTTCTTCACATAGACATTTTAGCAATCACCTTACATGCACCATTTAGGAAATAGGTTTAATGCTCAATTTCATGCACCACAACACCATCATCCTTCAACTTCAACACCCACATTTCTCAATTCACAATCCAACTCACATTTAGAAAATATTTGACATATCAATAAATAGTAGGGATATATAATTCCCAATAACAATTATCAAGTCATAACAAGGAAATAATGGAATAATAGTATAAATCAAGCTTAACAATTTAAATCATCATATATTCATAATCAATTAATTTTGGACCTATTATGTTATAAAAACAAAATCTCTAGTCTCTTAGGTATTTTCACAAACACCTTACATACACTTCTAAGGCATAGGTGGATTCATCAAGATTACAAGTATTCAATCACCCATTTCATATATTTATACATCACACACCACCATAGTTTCCACAAACATACAAAGATACCTTATTGGATATCATCAACTTCAACAACATAATCACCAACCATCACACAAATACTACACACATATACTTCAACCAACACACATAATCATCTCACACATATATCTCAACCATCATGTGAATACTACACACATACACAATGAAAATTTAGAAAGTATAATCATATATATATATACACACACATGTATCTTGAGCCTTTGAAAAAGGATTTGTGGGCTCTATGGACGAAATGAGACCATAGATAAACACTTGCATACCTTAAGATTTCGTAGCCGAAGAGATTGACGGAAGCAATTCGTGAAGCGAAGCCTTGAATCGATTTTCCCCCAATTGGAACCCTAACCCTAACTCCTCTTCTTCTATATATATATATATATATATATACATATATTTGAGAGAGATATAAGAGAAATAAGAGAAAATGAATGACAATTCTCAGCTCAAATGGGGTATATATAGAGGGTTACAATAATGGGAAATGACCAAAATACCTTTAAAAATCAATCAATGTCAAATTTGTCCTTCAGTGATCTATCCGATAGGCTGAAGTAAATTGGCCATAACTTTTTACTCTGATGTCTAAATTGGATGAAACCAATTTCATTGGAAAGAAGACTCTCAGGGATTTCCATTGATATATAGCATCTCACACAGTTCATTATGTACAAGGAGTTATGATTGTTTAAAGTTGGAGAAAAAATACGCCTGGCCTCAGTACTTTTTCCTGCACGTTTTACTGTTCATCACTATTCACCGTTCGATCGGAATGTTCGTAACTCATCGCTCGGGTGTCCGTTTTGGGTGATCCACATATCGTTGAAAATCTTATTCAATGCTCTACGAAATGGTGGGTTGAAATCCAAGAAATGACACATATAAAAATTATAAATCGTTCTAGAAGATAGGACCCAATACGTTTACGCACAAAATTTCGACGAAAAATTTTCTGGGGTATTACAATCACCCCCCAAGATATGGACATTAATAAAATTAAAATAAATAAACTTAAAATAAAAATGATTAGAGAAGTTATGAAATATATAATAGATCTATTTAAGTTATCCGATTTATCCGCACCCCCTACAATTGGTATCAGAGTATAATCTAGTATATAGATTATATTTTTCTTAAGCAAGAAAAAGATATAAATAGAAATTCAATTTTTATAATACTTTTATGTTTTTTCCATCCTTTTAATGGATCTTCACTATATAATTGTCTTAATTTTTTCTTTATTATTTCTACCTTATCTATTGAAAATATAGTTATTTCTTTTTTATTTATCGAAAATACAACTAGTTCTACTGTGTCTTCTGTATTTTTTATATTTTTTAACTTTTGTGTATTTTTTTCACTTCCTTTTATCCAATCAGTTTTCTTTCTTATTTTATTAATAACTCTTTTTGCTCTTACTTTTTGTTTACATGGTGTTGTAAACCACCAATCTGTTTTAGTTATTATATGTCGGTATAATTTATCTAAAAATGGCATTCCTAAAAGCATATCTTTTGATGTTAGCTCATAATTATAGATTTCTTCTATTGTTATTATTTTATCCCATATCTGTATTTTTATATTTTTAGCTTTATATGTAATTAAGCTTCCTTCATTATTAAATCCTTTGACTACTATTGGTGTTTTTAATTTATCCCATTTAATTTCTGGTAAACAGTTGTATCTACATAAGTTTGCTTCTGCTCATGTATCTATCATAGGTGTATAATACCTGTTATAATATCCTTCTACTATTATTTTTGCAAGTACATATATTTTCATATCATGTTAAAGCTCTTTTTATGAATAATATTTCTTTATTATATGTTACAGATAATTGTGTATGTTCTATATTGTATGATTTTACTTGTTCTAACCATTTTATTCCTAATATTATGTCTGCTTTTTGCATTTCTTCCTTTATTTCAAATTCTATTTTTATTTTTCTGACTCCTATTATTATTTCTTTTTTCTGTCGTATCTTTAATGTTTATTAGACTCCTTGGTAGATCTGGGCATATATTACTATTAGATTTTATTTCTTCACTTTTTACTAGATATTTTGCTATATAATTTTCTTCTTGTCCTATGTTTAAGAGTATTAAATATTCTTTTTCATTTATTGTTCCTGTTATATAATATTGATTTAAATTAGCTGTTGAAGTTGTTTCATAACTTTTTCTTTTTTATGAGCTTGATGATTCTGGTTTTTCATGAGTTATTCTCTTTGTTGTACTTATTCTATCATTTATTATTTCTAAATCTTCTTCTATATCTATGTCTTTGTAACTATAATCATTATTATCAATTGTTTTTACAAATTGTTCAAAAGGACTTTCTATTTGTATTTTATTAATTTTATTTTTCCCGTTATTTTATGTTTTGTTGTTAATACATATAAATTTTTACATCTTGCTGTAAATATTTTACTTTCTGGAGTTAGTTCTATTCCTGATATTTTCCAATATAATACTAATGATTAACCTAATAATAGTCTTTTGTTCAAAAAGTCAAAAAGACTGTTAAATGAAAAGAAAAGTCAAAAAGGCTATTAAAACTTTACAATAATTTACGTAGGAAGTTTAGTTTTTTCTCCATATGTCATTTTCATATCTTCAATGCTTTGTCTTCTTCTATTATTGCTCCATTGATTTTTATCTTCTAGCTGGCGTCCTTATCTTCTTGGTTGATTTTTTTTTATTCTAGCTGGACTTCTGGGATAATATTATCTCCTCCATTACATCTCGAATATTGATGGTCTGGATATTTGTGTTCAATTATCTTGCAATATCTTGTTAATAATCTGTCTGAAATAATTTTTTTCCTAATTGCTCTTGCAGTAGATTGTTTTTCTGGGTTAAGTAACGTCATTATCCATTGTCTAACATCTTCCATTTCTGTTTGTCGTAGTTCTCTTGAATTTGAATAAATCATTTTATGATCTCTTGAATAATAGCTTCATATTGGGTTTCCATTGATATAATTATTTGCTAATTTTTGAATAATTGTAGTTATTCCAATAAGTCGTTTATTTGCGTAAAAATCAGGTATCTCAATTTTGGGTATCTCTGGCTGCTGCACAATATCTTTCGGTATAATCATATCTCTGGTTAATCCTATTTTTACAACTTGTATAACTGGTTTGATCTCGCCGTATAATATCTCTGCTGGTACAGTATAAAACTTTATATAAAATAGATTTCCTTTGGTTATTCTTTTATAGGTGGTGAATACTTTATATAATTCTTCTATAGCTGTTAGTTCTTCTCCATCTTGGGTATATACGGTATTTAATAATCCATAGTCGAAACATATTTTTATTAAGCTTGGATTGGTTTTGGGTAGTGCGATTAGCTTGTTGTAACCTTGCAATTTTTGGGTTATATAGTTTGTGTTTGGTTTTTGGATATTTGTAGCTCTGGGGTTAAGGTTTAGAAAAGTTTGTACTTTGTAGATATTTTCTATATATCCTCGGGCTATATGGTTATTAGATTTTTTATCTTAGAATTAAAAGAAATAATATCTGAAAAACGTAAAGAATTAAAAATAAGGATAGAAAGACTACAGTATAACATAATTGTCGGAGTTAGTAAAAACTCAATAAATGCACAAAAGGAAGAAATATCAAATTTAGAATCAACAATAGATAGTCTAGAATATATATACCAACATAACCTATATACATTTAAATAAAATGAACAAAGAAGAATTCATAATAGACGAAAAAACATATGAAAATCACGAAGGATTAAAAATAAAAATAGTATTCTCTAATTTAGGAAGGAGATATAAGAAAATAAATGAACATTTATATTTAATGTTAGAAAAAAAAGAATTAAAATTAGAAGATAAGTTGACAGTCATGGTAAGACTAGAAAGAGAAAACGAAGAGATAGACAAAAAAAGGAAATAGATAAAATAAAACAACAAACCACAGAAGAAATACGAAAAATAGAAGAAACTAAAAATAGTAGGATTGCTGAATTAGAAAAAGAACTACAAATGCTAAAAGATTTGTATGAAAAAAGGACAGAAAGAAAAAGAAGAAAAAGATAAAGAACAAAAATTATTAATTGAGATAAATCAATTTAAAAAAAATTAGAATAAAAAATAAAGAACCAGAAACCAGTGAATTAGAAATAAATGCAATAGATGCTGAAGAAACAGATAATTATGATTCGGAAGATAGTGAAACATATACAGAAATTCTAGAAAACATAGAAAAACTGGAAATTAATGAAAAACAAGAAGTAATTAATAAAGAAAATCTAGAACTAATAAATACAGAAGTAAATACTCTAGATAAAAATATAATACTTAGTACATCAGAAATAAGAAAATCAACCTATAATTACAAAAATAAGTTTAAAAGATATAATCCAAAGGATGAATATAATAAATGAACACCAAAACAAATAATTAATTACAACTTTTTAGATTTAGACTGTGTAATAGACACAAATAAAATAATACAACTATGGGTAGGATACATGTCAAAAAAATTATTAGATAATAAAATAGATACAACAAACACACCAGAATATATAGAAAAGACATTAATAGGAACAGTAAAATTATGGTTTTTAAACCTAGCCGAAGCAAGTAAAAAAGTATTAAGATCTGATAACAAAATAGAAGGAACATCAACAACTACTAAAATACCTCCAACAGAAATATTGAAAAAATATGAAATAGTTATAAGAGATGAATTTAGTAGTGTAACAACAGAAGAAGAAGAGCAAAAATAAAGAAAAAGATATAAATAGAAATTTAATGTTTTATGTTTTTCAATAGAAAAATTGATATACTAGAGCATAATCTAGTATATCTTTTTCAATAGAAAAAATGATTTTTCTATCTATATCTTTTTCTTTATTTTGCTCTTCTTTTTCCCGTTATTTTATGTTTTGTTGTTAATACATATAGATTTTTACATCTTATTGATTAATTTATTAATTATGATAAAAATATCCACCAAAATATTATAAATATTGTTTAGATGAATAACGTACAGAAATTACAATAATATAAAGAATTAAAAGAAATAATATCTGAAAAACGTAAAGAATTAAAAATAAGGAAAACAAACTTATGTAGATACAACTATTTACCAGAAAGTAAATGGGATAAATTAAAAACACCAATAGTAGTCAAAGGATTTAATAATTAAGGAAGTTGCAACTGGATTTGTCATATCACTAAAATTGTTGGTAATATTTTGACTTCTATTAGGGTATGATGTTTTCATGAGTTTCGCAAAATTTTACCTTTTTTTTTGTTGAACTTCTTTTATTTATGTTATCGGATAGTTTCTAGATAAATGTGATATATTTGATTTTAAAACTAGATACATACATAATACATATGTATTTGGGATATACAATAGTTTTTTATTTTCGATAAGTAAAATGTCATTTGAAGGTAAATGGGTTCTTTGAAGTGTCTATTGAGGGTGATTAGTAAGTGAAAGTAAGTAGTATACAATCAAGGTATTTCATGAATCTTATATTTTTTATGGATATTTTTGGTATTTCTACTTACAATTCTTTTAGTTCTCTCTTGGTGACACCTATTTATGCATACCACTGACTTTCACCTTCATTCATATCATCATATTTGTCTCACCTTTCTTTATTGTCCCTCTCCAGACACTCCATCAAACAATCATGCAAAAACAATAAATTTGTGTGAAAGTTTTATGCAACTGGCTAAATATTAATATATATATATATATATATATATATATATATATAATTCATATACATATATATATATATATATATATATATATATATAATATTAAAAGTGTGAAGGATCTTAGAAATATTGTTTGAACTTTTTGTCCTTCATTAAAAGTCGTTGTTTTAGACAAAATCATCTTTTCGCTATTTTTTTCCTAATATTTAAGTGTTTAAACCTAATTAAATATATTTATAGTAAAACCTTTCCTTATTAGAAATCATCAGAATTAATAATTTTTTCTAATATTTAAGTGTTGAAAATTAATTAAATATATTTATAGTAAAATTTTCCTTATTAGAAGTCATCAGAATTAATGACAATTAAAACTTTTTTCATTATTTTAAGAATTCTAAATCAACTAAATTTGATTTTAAGAAATCTGAAAAATCTAGAAATAAATATAAAAGCGTTAGAATAAGAAAAATTTAAGAAGTACCAACTTAAAAGTTTTAAGTACGTAATAAATCAATGATTTTGTAACGATTTGACCTTAAAAACAAGAAAATATTTTAAATATAGAAAAAAAGAAGAAAAATAATCATACTACAAATATGATTTAAATTGATGCGCCTCTCTTAGCCTCTGGCAGCAAGACAAAGAGGTATTGCATGACAAACGCAAAAGTGATGTTCAGTCAATCACTTGAAACTTCTGGTGGTAAAATATATATATGCTTACACTAAATATATGTTTATATTTACATTATTATATTAAAATATGAAGGATCTTCGAAAAGTGGGTTGAAATTTTTACATGTCACTAAAAATCTCCGCAATAGATAAAATTATTTAATTTTAAATAATCAAACGTTACACATGTGAGGCACGTGCGGCTAAATATTCACATTATATTTATGTTTTCATAACCTCAAATTCGATTCACCAAAATGCTTCATCTTTGCATCTTCGTCGGCTTAATATATTTCGACACTTAATTTATTTCTCCAGTACACAGTATAGCATGAATTATAAATCACAATTAATTTGGGGTATAATTAAGAATACAACTTTAGGACAAATAAGTGTAGAAATTATTACGATTTTAATATTGCTTCTGTTATGAAATATAAAAGCAAGAACAAGAAGAATAAATAGAGAGAAGAGGGAGACTTCTTTATTTCTCTTGAGCGATGAGAGATCATCTTGATTGAGAATACAATGAACAAAATCCCTCTACTTATAGGGGAAAATACTCCTAGTTTTTGACTAAAAGACAGATATTTCAAATCCTGATAGATATCAACTAGATCTTGATAGACATTCACTCTAATGTAAATATATTTATAACACCCCCCCCCCCTTGAATGGCTAATTGATAGATAATATGCCTCGTTAAAATCTTACTAGAAAAAACCCAGTAGAAAAAAAATCTAGTGAAGAAAAAAGAGTACACATCTCTAATAATACGCATTTCGGTTGCCTCATTAAAAACCTTACAAGAAAAACACAGTGGGACAAAACCTTGAAAGGGAAAAAGAGTACAACGCGTATTTTCTCCCCCTGATGAGAACATCAATAAACTTTTACATCCCGATCTTGTGCACCAGCTTCTTAAAAGTTGCAGTTGGAGGAGACTTGGTGAATAAATCAATTACATTAGCATTTGAATGAAGTTGTTGCACGTTAATATCACCATTTTTTTGTAGCTCATGTATGTAGAAAAGCTTTGACAAAATATGCTTCGTTCTATCTTCTTTTATGAATCCTCCATTAAAATATGCTATGCATGTTGCATTATCTCTGTATAAAATTGTGGCTACATTGTTAAATTTCAAATCATATTTTTCTCGAATGAGATGTATCATGGACCTCAACCATACACATTCTCGGCTTGCTTCATGAATAGCTATTATCTCAGCATGATTCGATGAAGTGGCTACGATAGACTGCTTTGTATATCTCCAAGATATGACAGTACCACCACATATGAACACATAGCCTATTTGAGATCGAGCTTTATGTGGGTCAGATAAGTACCCAACATCAGTATGATCAATAATATCAGGACTGTAATTTTTAGAATAAAACACGCTCATGTGTTTTATCCCATTATGATGTCTCCTAGTAGGAGCAAAAATATACCTTGCTAACAAATTGACTGAAAAGGCTATATCAGACCTTATAGTATTTGCAAGATACATGAGTGCACCACATGTACTAAGATATGGTATTTCATAACCAATCTAATTTGATATATTTCTCATTTCAGCAAATAATCTATTACTTTAAAAAAACTCTTCAAGAGTTTCAATATTTTTCAAGCTATAAGCTTATACAATATAAGGATTATCAATAAGTTTCCCAGAAACTTTTATATTTTGAATCCTTAGAGTAGTTTTCATATAAATTTTGTCAAGTGACAATATTCAACATTTCATGTGTGACATCTTCAAGTGTCTGGACTGCAAATCAAATAAGTTTTACGCTTACCAAGATACATCCTTTCATGTCACTTGATAAATATTTCTACGTCTGCATGCTTAAATTAACGTAGAACTAAGATCCTCATAATTTTTCACAATATTGTGCCAATATTGTATCAAAGATATTGATGATATATCATTTTGTCTCGATTCACAATGTGACATAACATTTTGAGATCTCATCGCTTCATTATTTTCAGGTACCTGAACCTCTCATAAGGTTTCATGAAGTGTTATGTCGTAGGCTCTTCAAGAGCATATTGCCTTCTTATTATGATTATTTGCTCTTTATTCTTTTCAATGATTATTTCATTTGGAACCGATTAGTCTACCACACTTCATGCATGCATAGACTTTGTCCTTCAGGGACACAAAATAGGAGCACTTGCAGCTTAAATATGAGATGCTTTCAACATTTGACTTGAATTATCTTTTGAATGAGAATTTGATGATAATTTCTAACATATTTCATTACCGCTTATAATCTCCCCCTTATGTTAGAAAAATTAACATGCATCCTCCATCTTCTTTGAGGAATTCATCTTTGTGCATCATGGTATTTTCATTAATCGTATATCGTACATCAACTATTAGATGGACTAGTTGGTTCATGACCTTGAACAAATTGAGAGGGAAGAAATAATCATAATTTATTAGTTTGATACATACAAGTACTTTTGTATATGATATTTCAAACCAACACATGAAGCTTTTGTTCTCATTAGCAATAGTTCAGCTATTTATCGAAGACATTCAATGTCAAACCATCATCATCAAGATGAATTGTCTTAATTGCACAATCTGAAAGTTATGCTCTTAACTCAATTTTATTGAGCAAGCAATTTTATGAATGTCAAACTGCAGTTTGACAATAAACGCACATGTGATCATCTTATATTGATGCATCTTAATAGATCACATGACTGGTGAACGGGCCCGTATTCACCTTTTATGCTTTTTCAGATTTTGAGGGATCCAATCCCAAAATTAGTTGGTCCAACCCACTTATCACGAGAACAAGCAACATTAAAAGTAATATTGAAGACTTTTCTAATTCTTCAATAAATACTCAATACTCAATATGCATATCTTTGAGATGTCGCAATCGTTCATGTCAATTTATGAAATTTTATTCTAGCAAACTCCAAGTTTACCATGACATGTTACTTTAGTAAATTTCAGATTTACTATACATGAATAAATTTCAGATTTACTACTTTAGAAGTAGATTTCAAAATAACTCTTCTTAATTTTTTCAGCCTCTTTCAGAGGTGAGTTGTGATACCATCACAATCAAGTGCACGTTTGTATTGAAATAATTGAAATCCTCATTCTCCAGGAATAAAATATAATCGTGCCTTAAGCCTATCAAATTTTGATGGCTTATAACCTCTTTCATGATATTGCTACTTCAGGACCAAATCGAGGCATACATATAATGTAGAGAATTTTTCTCTTAACATAACTTTAATTATAATCACAATAAGTATGTGAAAATACTACCACTTGTCTTCTTTAAGACATATTATGCACTGCTACCGCATTCACTTCAAGAATGGAGCAAGTTGTCAACTTTCAGATTCATCATATATTGCTACCATATTCACTTCATGGAGCATATCAATGGGATATCATGATTTTTCATCAAATATTACCTTAGCCATCATAATATAATCAATATGGTACATTGAGATTCAAACTCAACGTCTTATCCATATAAAGGTGTCTTAGGCATAAATCGATGAGACTTAAACCCAACATATTGTCATCTCTTTTGATAATATTGTTCTTGAAGAATAAATTTAAAATATAAATGGTTCCAAATCAATTATTCTTTTTTCCTCAAATTCAACAATAATTATATCATTAGTAGCAAAAAAATAAATAACATAAGAAATTACTAAACTTGAAATTACCTTTAGATTAATAATCTGACCTTGAAACTACCTGACGGATGGAAAGCTTTGGAATATTATTCAATTTTGATTAATTAAAGTCTTGCAGATGGTATGATGCGTGGTTAGAGTCGTGTTGATAACGTGTTATGAAATATAAAATAAGAACAAGAAAAAGAATAAATAGAGAGAAGAGGGAGATTTCTTTATTTCTCTTGAGCGATGAGAGATCATCCTGATTGAGAATACAATGAATAAAACCTCTCTATTTATAGGAAAAAATAATCTTAGTTTCTGACTAAAAGACAGATACTTCAAATTCGGATAGATATCAACTAGATCTTGATAGATCTTATTGGATCTTGATAGACATTCACTATAATGTAAATACATTTATAACAGTTTCGTTTTTTTCTGTCTAGAGAAAGTTTTAGTTTCAAAAACCTACAAAACTAAACATTTTAACCATTATATTCCCACAATATAACATTAGAACAAAGAAGTGTAGAAATTACCTTCCAATCTCAATGTTGTCTCTTTTTTCCTGTTTAGAGCAAAGAAATTATCATGCAATCTCAGTGTTGTCCCCTTTTTCCTGTTTAGAGCAAATTTCAGTTTTTAAAACTTGCAAAATTAAATTTTTGGCCATTATATTCCCATGATATGAATAAAAAAATACTCAATAATATGATAAACTATTTATTTAGTTGAAATCTCATCTAGAAAACAGAACAATAGTATAATAATTTTGAGGAAAGAAAAAGAAATCCAATTCAACAATATTGCATGATGACATTAAAATTGGTGGATGGCGAGGAAAAAAAAGAAACATAAATAAATCAGATAAATTATTGCCAAGCATTTAGAAAGTCAAACAAAAAAAGTACCCAAAGTTGAGGATGCGTAAAAGCACCGTAAATTTATTTTAGGAAGAAAATCATGCTTTTAAGAACAAAACTGATACAAATAAATAATCCCATTTTCGGGACATGAAAAATCTAAGTGGGTTTCCATCAAATAATAAAAGTGATGAAAGAACTTAAAAATATTATTTGAACTTTTTGTCATTCATTAAAAATCACTATTTTAGACAAAAATATTTTTCATTATTTTTTCTCAAATAATTAATATTTAATTATTATTCTAATATTTAAAATTTTTGAATTTCAATTTGAAATTAAATCCACTTCAAGGATTCATGTAGAAGTCATAAGTGACTTAGGCTACACGAATTCACGAACCATTTTGAATTCTAAGGGTTGGTCTCCGTGTAAATCCCGTTTAGAATGAGATTTGTTTTTTCTAACAAATGCACAATTTATTAAAAGTGTTAAAAGGTCCTTCATTAAAATATTTTGTAATAGATAAAATTATTTTTTTATTTTTTTTTTAATTAACTTTTTCAAAAATAAATTATTTTCGCTGAAAATTTTTCTATGTAACTTTTAAAATTTCGTGTCCTATTTAGTTAAGTATAAAACTTAAAGAACCTAAACCTACATCTAAATCAAAACAGACTATAAAAGGAATAGAAGTTACATTGCCCAATTGCTGGCAATATGTGGAGTCTCCAAATTATTTAGAGTTATGTTTATATGGAATAAAAGTTTTTCTTCTTATCATAAATTTTAGGTCTTTTTAATCAATAATCCTCTCAAAACCTTTTACCACATATTTTTTTCTTACCAATTATTTTAAGGGCTTAAATTTTATCATAATTTGAATTGTAAATAAATATTGGCGTTGTATCAGATTTTGTGTCAAAGCAAAGCACATCAATACTACATAAATAGAAATTCTGTACTTCTAAACTCACATATTGATAATTTAAATTTTTACGATTCTCCTCTTCTATGAATATTGGAGTAGACCTAACGTAGGATGAGAATGTAGATGAAATTGACTTTTCCCTAAATTCAGGGGTCACTAAATATATTTCTATTGTCTTACAATACTTTTTCTCCGCAGTAATTTTGTCTTGTCTAAGCACTATAATACCAGTTAGAAGATTACGTGATTATTTTTGCCTACGTCAGTATCTTTTCTCCTTAGTGATTAGTTTTTGTTTAAGAACACTAAAAAAGAATTGTATAGAATGGTGGTTAGATTGATTATGTTCCAATTTCAGCTTATCAGAAACATGAACTTAGATAGGAGGTTATGGATGGCTCAGATTAGGATAAAAGGTTTATTAGATAGTTAAGTTAGCTTGTCTCGCATATTTTTATTACTATTAGCATCAATAATCAAATTGTTAATAATTATGTGATAAGTGATAACTATCATACGTTTATTGTTAAATAATTTTATAAAATTAAACTCAAGAGAGGTACATGCAAAGCGCGTACACTTAAACTAGTAATCGCACCACTTAAACTAGTAATTCAAATGGCCCTTCTTTGTTTTATTACTTACATTGTTATATTATAGTTAGTATTTTTTACATATTATTATTTGAAGTTACCTACTCACACGATGAATTTACTCAAATAAATTTTTTTGGAAGAACTAGTATACTCACGAAAATATATGAACAATTCTTCTGATAACTTTTTTTTGAACTAAACCAACAATAAAAATAAGATGCAGAAAGAATTACCCATGAAAGATATGCATATTTAGAAAAATAGCAAAGTTAAAAAGTAACAAATGTAGCATAATTTGTGCATTGCACATGAAAGGTATGAATATTCAGAAAAGTAGGAAAGCCAAAGAATAACTAAAAAGATGTATTATCTATCAACATAGTTTGTAGGTAATTAAAATAACAATTGATATTTGAGAAACAAACTTCGACTTTCTAGGAAATTAAGTTAAGAAAATGTGATGAAAAGATAATTTTAAAAGTATAACCTTAGAAATTATCAGACTTCACATAAAGATCATATTAAACCCTATAAATTTTAAAGATCATATTAAACCCTATAAATTGTAAGGCAAACTAATAAATATCAAGACAACTTCTATCCTAGTTAAGCCCACCTTGCTATTCTTTGATTGTTTGATGCTTTGAGCTGAGCTAGTATTCTAGGACTTTGTCCAGAAACTTGCTCTTTTATTGTCCTTCAACATTTACTTTTGATAATGAAAATAAGCTAGTTGCCAATAAATAGATAAATATCAAGACAAATATAATTTGCATTTTGAATATTAATATTTAAAACCACGTTAATCACAATAAGTAGCTCAAATAATAAAGTGATGAACTTTACAACTTATGTATAAAAAAATAAAAAGAGTGTAGCCTGGTGCACTAAAGCTACCGCTATGTGCGGTGTCCGGGGAAGGGCCCCACCACAAGGGTGTATCGTACGCAGCCTTACCTTGCATTTCTGCCGGAGGCTGTTTCCAAGGCTTGAACCCGTGACCTCCTGGTCACATGGCAGCAACTTTACCAGTTACTTGTGTATCCTAGTTTGAATTCAATCATCACTGACAACAAATTGTGATCCTGCTTATGATAGGTAAAAAAACGGCAGGACATGAAAGAGAGGCCTCTTATTAAGATAAACTTAACAAATTAGGAAACTCTACGATTTCAGTGTAGAAATGTAATGTACTCTTCCCTTCAACTCTTTTTTTCTTCTTTCTCATTTTTGTATGGATTAGCCTTCATCTGTATTATCAGATTGTTGGATTTTAGTAGCCTTCTTTGCATGCGCTGTTAATCGTTAAGCATAGAATCATTTACCGTCTCAAACAATGCAGGAAAATTGCTGAGAACAGCATAGGAACCACGAAAGAAGTTATGAAAATAAAGTACGCTAATAAACTTAATCATTGTGCATCTAGTGAGTTGAAGGTGGACAGAAAATGAAAGAGTCAAAGACGACATTGTGAGACAGTGAGTGAGGCTACAACATCATCTGGAACTGCAACTCAATTAGCTTCGAGTACACGAGAACGATATTCTCCCAATGCCCAAATTGGGAAAATGTTCCTATATGCAGAATATGATATCATGCAGTTCCTATTGAAGACCCCGCTGATCTCCTGAGAAATACACAAAAGGCAATCCATAAGTAAACAATTATCCAGCCACATATTAGAATGCCTGAATCAGTTTTCGAATCAAAAAGAAAATAAGCTTTTGAAATAAAAAGTAGGAAACGTGCAAAATTATAGCGACTGGACATCTGTCGTTTGATTTTATTGGAACATAGCGTCAGAAATTATGCCATTCGGTATGTCTTCTACAGAAGAAAAGCCAAGCCAGGTAAACAATAAGATTATCCAGTTCCATATGCGACAAACATAAACATGTACGTATACAATTTGGCTATGAGGATTGCCTCAGAATTTAGGTGCTCCAATTTGAATACTTAATCCTCACTAAACACAAAACTACAGCAGGGATTTTGATTCAAAAATTATAATAAACCACATTCAAGTCTCGATCTGTATTTTAGGCCCCCGATACTAGGAGAATTTTTGTAGAAAGGACACCAAAGTTGTTACACACAGTGAAAACAGTATAAAAGAGGAAAAGCATATTAAACCCCTAAAAGGCTAAAATCATGAAACAATGAAACCCCTGTGTTTATTTAAAACTGTCGGTAATTCATTTGAAAGCTACAGAGGAATGACCATGTGATATGTGCATATATTAACATACGTTGACCAAAACACCATCTTCTTACCCCAACCATTGTACTTGAATAGAATTCTTGTCTTTCAAACGAAACAAGCAATATGTAGATTTAGACCTTACTTCCAATGCAAGTACTCCTATAAGCTTACTCTCCAATGGAGATTGTAATCCTCAGTGCTCCTAATCTCTTCCTCTCCTCCCCCTTGAAGCAAAAGATACCCAACACTTTACATAGTTTATTTTACATGATTCCTTTCCCAAAATGACATGCAGCTCTTAATTCAATTTACGCTCCAAACACTATCCAGAAGGCACAGCCAAATTTGAAACCATATGGAAACTCTGAAACAAGATCTTAGGCAACCTTTTAGCTTGAAAGTCCAAAAATAAAAAGGAGGTTACACTCTTCAGTTTTTTTAAAGTACTAACCAGGCACTGGTTCTTACACCATAACAAGCAATTTTAAGCTACATTGCTTAGAGGCTGCAGAATTACCTGCTGAGGGAAATCTCCATTTTCTAGCTGAGCATTTATTAATACTTTTGCTGCAGAGTGTAATGGTGTAGGATTTCTCTCAGCCTGCAATTGTTGAGAGGTAAAAAGTAAAGTTCAGCAGAAAAAAAGTAGTCAATTTGCATATATCCACATCTCAATAATCTACAAGGATGTGTTGTGCAGAAAGACATGACGACCCTCATTCATTATCACAAAGCAGAAGACTCCAATAGTTAGGAAGATATATAAAATATTCATCTGAGTGGTGTATGCAGATCCAAGTACCGACGACACTGAATTATTGCCTGAACATTTCTACATCTCAAGATCTCAAATTAGGAATAACCATGTAAATCAACTTACTTGAGTATGCCAAATGCTTCATAAAGGTCTATCATTAATATCTCGTTAAAAAGAACAACTTAACACTAAAAGTTCTTCAAGAGTCGGAACAAATGAAATTGGCAAGCTAATACAAAATTACCATTAAAAGAGCACACCATAAGAAGACTCAAGAAATGACTATGACAAAATGAATCTCCTAGCATCAATGCCAGTTCAATATTGATCTCCCTACCCAGCCTTCCCTCCCCTCCAAAGAAAGAGAGGAAGAAGAGAGAAGGGCAAACTATCAGCGTAATTTTAGAGTAATGCCAACTTTAGCAATGGGGAAAGTGCTTGAAAGGAAATCAACTTGAACCAGACCCACAATTGCAGAAATTATTTGAGTTGGGTTGTTCTTAAAAACTGGGAAACTGATTGTTGGTATATGTTCCTAAAGGCTTTCTTAATTATGTTTCAATTTCTTCTTTAAGGTCTTTACTGTTTAAAAAAACATTAGTCTCCAATGGGTTCTTTTTACTATAATGTTTTCCGTGGTTGAAGGAATTTGTATCTTGTACAGGTCATAATGAACATATTTTGGTTTGATGAGTGGAATATTTGTTAGAGCCTCTTCAATTAAAATGATGCTCTTATTTGCATCACTATAGGTTGTTTCTACTTTTTTCCGTGGTTGAAGGAATTTGTATCTTGTACAGGTCATAATGAACATATTTTGGTTTGATGAGTGGAATATTTGTTAGAGCCTCTTCAATTAAAATGATGCTCTTATTTGCATCACTATAGGTTGTTTCTACTTTTTTTTTTCTTTTTGAGATATCTGTTGTTTCGGGTGGATTGATTGTAGTATTATTTTGTATTGTTCTATTACTATATGTTGTTTTGTTACAGCTATTGTATCGCAAACCTCTTAACCTCACCTTTGAGGTAGAGGTAAGCACTACGTACACTCTACCCTCCCCAGACTCCACTTTGTGGGAATACGCTAGGTATATTGTTGTTTACTTTTTTTTTCTTTTTCTTATATTTTCAAGCTTTCTCTTCAGTATTAGTACTAGTTTTCAAACAATTTTGTTTTAAAGGAGAAATTTCCTAAAAGGATAACTGAACAAAACCGCTATACAAAAAGTCCAGCTCCATTCATCTTCAATACTCTTCTTTGATTTTTGTCGCTAGTTCCTGAAAGACCACTTAAAATGGTTCTTTTTCAATATAAAAGAAGGAGGACCCAAACCATGCACACTAATCAATGTCTCGATAGTGTAGGAGTTTCAGTCACTATTGGCTCCATCCATTTCTCTGAGGATATAAGTTAGTCCACAACAGCTTGGTCCCTCCATCTTTCAGGTTTCATCCATGAAGGGACATAGCAATTGTCATGAGGGTCTTCATTTCTCTAGACTAGAAAATTACACAGGGCATTGGAAGAGGCAACAACAACAAACCCAGTGTATTCCCACATAGTGGGGTCTGGGGAGGGTAAGATGTACGCAGTCCATACCTCTACCTCTAAAGAAGTAGGGCATTGGAAGAGGAAAGCAACAAATTAAGGTGTCGAATTAGTTATTTCCATTTGAAAATTAAAAACATCTTTATCTTAGTTCAACAGGAACGGATATATTCTAATTGTTACTTACAGTTCTGACAATTGTATTTTTCAAAACTTCATTTTTACCTGTCCAGCAGCAATTAGAGTCAGCATAGCCCATGCTGTATTTACAACATGAGATCTGTTGCCTTCAAGATTAGAATACACCTGTAGAAGGAAGACAAGGAAAAGAAGAAAACAATGACTGGTAAGTCAATAGATGTCCAAGAGAATAAAAGGCAAAATAACCCTACATACTGCATCTTATAGCCTATAGGAGGATATGACAAGCTCCTTGATAGTATGAGGAAATATGTAGCTGTTTAAGTCATATTGGTTTGTTTGTAAATGTTTTCTCACATTATAAATATGAACTGACAATAATCCTAACTCAAGTGTTTATTAATGATTATCGCTGAATTTCCAACATACAGGTCCTAGATCAGAGCACCGATCACTCTGCCTGATTCTGTGTACAAGCAGATGCAGTTCATCTAAATGAAAAGTAGAGTCCGCGGGACAATTTCTTTCATGTGGTAACAAAAGGTTTGACTTAATAAATAAAGATATCCATTGATTGTTTAGTTCTCTGGATAGGATAAGGTGGATGGCTTGTGAAGGATAATGCATGGGTCTATAACACTCGTGACAATATTTGGTTTAGAAAAGAATAAAGGTGGGAAAAAGTTTGTGACTAAACATCTCTTAAATAAATGAAACTCATAACAATTAACTAATAATACAATCAATGAATATCAACATGCAAAGACTGTTCCTCAAAAATATTTAAGAAAACTTCTTAACCCTTTATCCCGGGGGACCGGGGACTTAACATAATGATAAAACTCAAAACTCATCCCGCAGCAAAATTCACAAAGATCACTTAAATATTCCAAACTTTCAATTTTTGAGGGACAAGTTTCGATGTTCCAAACTTAAAACTTGATGAGGGACGAGTTCAGATTTAATATGCATATAAAAGATAATATAGGCAAGGAACCAGAATACCAGAATAACATTAAATAAAATGAAATGAGATGAAGGTACCTTGTTTTGACACGACAGATAACTCTCCCCCCAGCCACCAGATGAGACTTGTTTGGACAACAAAAAATCACAAGCCTTGCGTATGCTGGAAGAATTATTGTAGTTCCTTCCCGATGCTAGCAAGCCAAGCACCCCAAACCAAGTGCCATAGGTGAAGCAAACTGCCCAAGAGCCATACCTAAGGAGAGAAAACTATGGACATGAACCAAGTATGGATTGTTTCATTGTACATAGATACCAAACCTCTTGGTAGTTTTACTGCATGTCCAGCAAACGAGGATAACAAGAACTAACCAGGAGCCATCTGTTTCTTGAATGTTTTCAATAAAGGCAGCAGCTTTAGCAATACAGTGTTCCACTTCTTCTTTACGATGACCAGGGTATAATTTCTTAAATGCTGTTAAAGCTTGAATAGTAGCTGAGGAACACTCTACATAACTGTATAGTGACAAACTGTGTGATTAACAGGAATCTATGGATGTATTTTGTACACATATATATACTACAAAACAAGAAACAAAGTTATACACAAGTGCAGATCACTTACGGGTAATCAATAACAATATCTCCAAAAGTCTCAGCAGGATTGATTAGCTGAACAGGAAATCCATTCAAAATCAGTAAACTTAAAAACTTGCATAATGCATGTCAAATAAGTAGCAAACCACCCATATGTCCATGCAGCATTATGTCATGTCCAAGTACGGAATGAATGTTTTGTGCAAGATCGATTTTAATGATTTGCACACATTATCTAGCACATCACCCCAAAACTTCTTCAGAGAGGACAGAGAAGGACGAGATTTAAAATGTTATTGTGGGAAAACTAGTCATTTTCTTTACTACCCTTGCGACTAGCACCCCCCCCCCCCACACACACACAAACACACTACACACAAAAAAAAGTACATGTTTTACTTAACTTTAGCTATTATCACATATATATAGATACTTTCTTGGGTCAATTTACTTTTAAACAGACATTGGATACTTCATCTAACATTTACCGCATGATCCCCAAGCTGCTAAAAGATAATGAGAAAGAGAATTTAAATCTCTTATGAAATGTATTATTTTCAACAAAAGTCATCAGAGAGATTAAATCCAAAATACAAGGTATTAACATGCGTGAGCATAACTTTTTGATAAAATTGAAACTAGATATCCCTAGCCATGGGCATATCTAAGTGGAGGGTGTGGGTTCACTATATATATATATATATATATAAATGTACACATCCAAACTCAAAAGAGTCCTATGATGCAATAGTTATTGGGTGCACCTCTACAAGTGGAGTTGAGAGTTCAATTCCCATGTCCATCTTGTGTTTTAATTCAGTAAAAGATTTTCTTTATCTTTCTTTGTTTGGTTTAATCTTTTATATCTACATTCCTTTTCTTTTAATAACCGTGGTGTTGGGGCCAACTAGCAACCTCAACTAATCCCACAGGTACTTGCTACCTCTAACCATCACTCGTACCAGATAACTTTGTCTATTCTGGCTTATACAGATGGAAAGAAATCACCTAGTGTTTTTTGTCTCTATCGAATTTGAACCTGAAACCTCATGATTTTCAACTCACTTAACTAACCGCCAGGCTACACTCTTAGGTGCCACTGAATCCATATTCTCCTTTCATAATCGTAATATTTTATGTAACCCGACCAAAATAGCATATAGTCAATGTCATCAACTAAGCAAATACTCTCTCCGTCCCATTTTATGTGTCGCCATTTGACCGAGCACGGAGTTTAAGAAATAAGGGAAGACTTGGTAATGTTTACCAAATTGTCTTTTATCAAAAAATGTGCTACTATCTTTTTTTTTAATTAAGTGGGACCAATAAGGGTAAAAAGTGGAATTGTCTTTAAATAATTACTAAATAAGGAAAGATGACATTCTTTTTGGGACGGACTAAAAAGGAAATGATGACACATAAAATGGGATGGAGGGAGTAATTTTAACATGGAGTACAAATATATATGTAAAACAACACCAAAATTTTTTTGAAAAATAATCTTAAACCTATATTTCAAAAGTATGGTTCAGTGGTAAGAACCTAAAGGTTGACCATGTCAAATTTATACCCGGGATCTGTCTATTCATAATAGTGCATCCAACAACAACATACTAGTGTGTTCCCACATGGTGGGGTCTAGCGAGGATAGAGTGTACGCAGACCATACCACTACCTCAGGTGAAGTAGAAGAGGTTGTTTCCGATAGACTTCCATCTTAAGACCGATAACAGTATAACAAACACAAAACATAAATACATATAAACTAGTACAGTATGCGAAATAAACTAACACCGCTAGTCACAAGTATGGTTCAGTGGTAAGAACCTAAAGGTTGACCATGTCAAATTTAAACCCGAGATCTGTCTATTCATAATAGTGCATCTATCTCTTTAAAATCCATATCGGCTCCTATCCATAGCTCATAGCCCATAGATGTCAAATTATCGCATGATTGACAAATTGTAACCAGGGTTATTGACAACAATGTTTCAAGACATATTCTTTTGTGAGTTAGCTGGTAGAGTTTCAGGTTAAAAGGGAAAGGGGTGGGAGGGATGTGTTCTTTCTTCTCGTTGTCACGAGAGAAAACTGGTCGTCAAACGCGACAAAAAGTTATCATAAAAGTCTGGAAATCAGAACATACGACCTTATGTTGTTTATTACACTTCTCAGAGTCATAGCAATTTTTAAAATAAAAAAATAAAGAAAAAACAAATTTTCTATTTTGTAAAAAACTTTTAAAACAAAAAAAAATAAAGAAAAACTTAATTTTCTACTTTTGTGAAAAAAACACCCTTAAAATAAGACTTTGGTTACCAAAATATATCAATCATCCCTATTTTCTTTCTTAAATGGTTTTTTTTCTTCGTTTCAAATGAAAATATTATCTATACAAAATAAAAATATTTCAATACTTTTAATAATTTTCAAGACTCAGATAGACTTTTTACTCCTTAGGAAGGCTGATAGAGCACTATGTAAAGATTGTAAAGTCATACCTAGCGAGATTCTTTCGACCCAACATAAGCTTATGGTAATGGACTTGGTAATCAGAAAGGGCAAAAAAAATAGGGGAGTGGAGGATCGACCCAAGATTCAGTGGGGTAGATAAGAAGTTGACGACTTTAGGGGCTTGGGAGAGTAGAGGGGATGTCGATAGTATGTGGGAGACGACTGTCAGTTGCATCAAGGAGACCGCTAAAGAGGTGTTGGGTGTTCCGAGAGGTAGATTGGGCAAGCACTGGGCGGACTGGTGGTGGGATGAAGAAGTCAAAAGGAAGGTGGTGTATGCTAAGTTGGTGGAGAGCAAGGATGACGAGGAGAAGCGGACGAATAAGGAGGAGTATAAGTTAGCTAGGAAAGAGGCTAAGGTAGCGGTTACAGCGGCTAAGACGGCGATTTTCGAAAGCTTGTATGCGAATTTAGAGGAGAAAAGTGGGGATAGGAAGTTGTATAGACTTGCCAAGGCTAGGGAGCGGAAGGCTCGTGACCTTGACCAAGTGAAGTACATTAAGGGAGAGGATGGCAAAGTGTTGGTGGAGGATACCCTCAGTAGGAAGAGGTGGCAATCTTATTTCCATACACTTTTCAACGATGAGGGGATAAAGGTTTTGTGTTAGGGGACTTGGAGAACTCAAAGAAGTGTCGTGCTTATGGTTATTGTAGGTGTATCAAGGTGGAGGAGGTCAAGGGGGGTATTCGTAAGATGCGTAGGGGCGACTAGGCCAGACGAGATTCCAGTGGATTTTTGGAAGAGCACTGGCGGGACAGGTTTGGAGTGGCTGACGAGATTGTTTAACATCATTTTTAGGACGGCAAAGATGCCCGAAACGTGGAGATAGAGTACGATGGTTCCTTTATATAAGAACAAGGGGAACATTCGGAGTTGCAACAACTATAGGGGTATCAAGTTGTTGAGTCATACTATGAAGGTTTGGGAAAGGGTGGTCGAGTTGAGACTGAGGAGGATCGTGACTATATTCGAGAGTCGATTCGATTTCATGCCAAGTCGCTCGACTACTGAGGCCATTCACCTCGTGAGGAGATTAGTAGAGCAGTTTAGGGAGAGAAAGAATGGCATGCACATGGTGTTTATCGATCTTGAGAAGGCGTATGACAAAGTTCCTAAGGAGATTCTGTGGAGATGCTTGGAGGCTAGAGGGGTGCCTGTGACATACACTAGGTAGATTCAGGACATGTACGATGGCGCGAAGACACGTGTAAGGACGACAAAGGTGATTCAGAGCACTTTTCGATTTTGACAGGGTTGTACCAAGGATCAACTCTTAACCCGTTTCTATTTGCCTTGGTGATGGATGTTTTGACGCGGCATATCCAAGGAGAGGTACCTTGGTGTATGTTATTTCCTGATGATGTTGTACTGATTGATGAGACTCGGGGAGGAATTAATGGTAAGTTGGAGTTTTGGAGACAGACACTTAAGTCTAAAGGATTTAGGTTGAGCAGGACTAAGATGGAGTACTTAGAATGTATGTTTAGTGATTTGTCGCACGAGGCGAATGTGATAGTGAAGCTTGATTCCCAAGTAATCCAGAAGAGGAAGAGTTTCAAGTATCTTGGGCCCATGATTCAAAGGAATGGGGAGATTGATGAGGAAGTCTCGCACCGTATTGGTGCAGGGTGGTTGAAATGGAGGCTCGCTTTTTGGGAGTCTTGTGTGATAAGAAGGTGCCCCCTAAGCTCAAAGGTAAGTTCTACAGAATGGTAGTCCGACCGGCTATGTTGTATGGAGCGGAGTGTTGGCCAGTTAATAACTCCCACATCCAGAAGTTGAAGGTGGCGGAGATGAGGATGTTGCGATGGATGTGTGGACTTACCAGGAGGGATAGGGTTAGAAATGAGATTATTCGGGAGAAGATGGAAGTGGCTTCGATGGAGGACAAGATGTAGGAAGTGAGGTTGTGATGGTTCGGACATGTGATGAGGAGGGGCGCGGATGCTCCAATACAGAGGTGTGAGAGGCTGGCTACGGATGGTTTTAGGCGGGGTAGAGGTAGGCCTAAGAAGTATTGGAGAAAGGTGATTAGACATGACATGGAACAGTTACAACTTACGGAGGATATGACCCTTGATAGAAAAATGTAGAGGATGCGGATTAGGGTAGAGGGTTAGTGTGTAGGAGTACGTCTGAGGTGTATTGTGATACCTATGTTTTTCGAATAGATATTTTATAGTATGACCCTGTGTTTGTCTTGTCTCTATTATTATCCTTTACTATCTAGCGGTGTGATATCCGGCTCCGACCTCCGGCCCTCGTCGCCGCTCCCCGCCGCCCCCTTCGCCTACCTCCGGCTCCGAACAGCTTCCCCCCCCTTCCGTTCATACCCCAACGGCACCCGCCCGGCGCCGCCATCGGCGAAACAACGCCGCCACCTCCGCCACTGAAACAGCCGTCCACCTCCGCCGTAAACCCCAACTCCGGCTCCGGCTCCGGCGAGATCCTACCCAACCGCTCCGCCGGCCGGTTCCGGTCAGACCCAAGCGACCGGAGACCCCTCCGTCTCAGCACCTCCGGCGAACAACCAACGTCAACCAGGTGACCCCATCGCTGCCATCCATCTCCATCTCCAACCGCGACGAACCAGCCCAGCGCCGCCGCTGGCTCCCTCTGTTCGTCCTCTTCCCCAAACGACGACCAGCCCCCTCGGTCTCCAGCAGCCGCCGCTCCCTCTAATTTCTGCCTCCAGCAGCGCCGTCTCTCCGTCACCGGAACTCCCCGGAGCCCGATCTAAGTTGGGTTTTGGTTTCCGGCTTGGTCTACAAGCGTAACCCGGTGACTTCTAACCTTTGTTATTTCATTCTTCGTATTATGCTAGTATTATCTCCTGTATCTTGACTTGCGTTGATTTGTTGATATTGTCTGTTGCCGTTTCTTGCACTGCTATTTATTGGGTTATCGGCTTGGGGCCCTGTTTTTGGGGCTTTGGGTGTTGAGTCCAGTGGTGTTTACTCTCTATTTGAGTTTAGTTTTGTTTCTTGATTATTTCTTCGAATTTGTGTGAGCCTTGTATTTCTTGTTGCTGCTTTGCTACTACCATTGTTTATATTTTCTTGTAGTAGTGGTTGTGGGCGGCGATGGTTGGATAGGGTCATGTCCGAGGGGTTGGGGCGTGGGGCTGTTGTGGGGGCGGGGGATGAGGAAAGGGCGGGAGTGGGAGGGAGGCCAAGGTTTGGCCTCAGGGGTGGTAGAGGAAGATGTGTGGATAGTGATGGTAGGCTGAGGGTTGGGTCTTGGAATATAGGGACCCTTCAGGGTAAGTCCATAGAGCTTGTGAAGATTCTTAGAAAGAGGAGGATTAATATTGCGTGTGTTCAAGAGACCAAGTGGGTAGGGTCTAAGGCTAGGGATGTGGATGGTTACAAGCTGTGGTACTCTGGGAGCGAGAGGCGTAGGAATGGAGTCGGCATCTTAGTAGATGAAGAGCTTAGAGATCAGGTAGTAGAGGTGAAGAGGATCAACGATAGGTTGATGACTATTAAGTTGGTCATTCGGGGGTTTACCCTGAACGTGTGTAGTGCTTATGCGCCGCAAGTGGGCTCGGAGGGGGAGGAGAAGATGCGGTTTTGGGAGGCTTTGGATGAGGTGGTGAGAGGCGTGCCTAGCTCGGAGAAGATTGTTGTAGCAGGAGATTTCAACGGGCACATCGGGGCGCTACCGGGAAGCTTTGGTGATGTGCATGGTGGTTTTGGTTTTGGGGAAAGAAATGAAGAGGGGGCTACTCTATTGGATTTTGCGAGGTCCTTTGGGCTGGTGGTGGTGAACTCGGGCTTCCCGAAGAAGGACGATCACCTGATCACCTTTCGAAGCGCGATAGCCAAGACCCAGATTGACTTTTTGTTGCTTAGGAAAGGGGATAGGGTGTTGTGTAAGGACTGTAAGGTCATCCCGAGTGAGAATCTTTCGACCCAGCATAGGCTCTTGGTTATGGATTTGGGTATAAAGAAGAATAGAAAGAGGAGGGGTGAGGAGTGTAGACCTAGAATTAAGTGGGGCGGCTTGACGCCAGTGAATGCGTGGGAGATAGGGGTGAAGTTGGCGGGAATGGGGGTAAGGGAGTGTAGAGGGGACGTGGATAGTATGTGGGATAGGGCGGCTAGGTGCATCAGGGAGAATGCAAGTGAGGTGTTGGGTGTTTCTAGGGGCCGGGCCGGGCATCATCGGGGGGATTGGTGGTGGAATGAAGAGGTTAAGAAGAAAGTGGGGACCAAGAAAGGGGCGTATGCTAAGTTGGTTGAGAGTAAGGACGAAGAAGAGAAGCGGGTAAACAGGAAAGAGTACAAGCTAGCTAGGAAGGAGGCTAAGTTAGCAGTTACGGCGGCTAAGACGGCCGCTTTTGAGAGCTTATATGCAGGATTACAGGGGAAAGGAGGGGAGAAAAAGTTGTTTAGACTCGCTAAGGCTAGGGAGAGGAAGGGTCGTGACTTCAACCAGGTGAGGTGCATTAAGGGGGAGGATGGTACAGTGTTGGTGGAGGACGGCCACATTAAGAATAGATGGCAGTCGTACTTCCATAGGCTCTTGAATGACGAAGGGGATAGAGCTATTGTGTTAGGGGAGCTGGAGCACTCTGAGGAGTGTCGGGTTTTTAGTTATTGTAGACGTTTTAAGGTAGAAGAGGTTAGAGAGGCTGTTCGCAGGATGCGAAGGGGTAGGGCGACGGGGCCGGATGAGATACCGGTGGAGTTTTGGAAGTTTGCTGGAGAGGCTGCTGTAAGGTGGTTGACTGGATTGTTTAACGAAATCTTCAAGACGGCAAAAATGCCCGACGCTTGGAGGTGGAGTACAATGATCCCTCTCTATAAGAATAAGGGTGACATCCAGAGTTGCAATAACTATAGGGGGATTAAGTTATTGAGTCACTCTATGAAGATTTGGGAGAGAGTGGTCGAGGTGAGGCTGAAACGGATTGTGTCTATTTCGGAAAACCAGTTTGGATTTATGCCTGGCCGCTCGACGACGGAGGCGATTCACCTGGTACGGAGGCTGGTGGAACAGTATAGGGAAAGGAAGAAGGACCTGCACATGGTGTTTATCGACCTGGAGAAGGCATACAACAAAGTCCCCAGGGAGGTGCTTTGGAGATGCTTGGAGGTGAGTGGAGTCCCGCTGGCATATATCAGAGCAATTAAGGATATGTATGATGGAGCGAAAACTCAGGTGAGGACGGCGGGAGGAGACTCAGAGCATTTCACTGTCTTGACAGGATTGCATCAGGGATCTACTCTTAGTCCCTTTTTGTTTGCTTTGGTGATGGATGTGTTGACGCGGCGTATTCAAGGGGAGGTGCCTTGGTGTATGCTTTTTGCAGATGATGTAGTTTTGATTGATGAGACGCGAGGGGGTGTGAATGACAAATTAGAGGTGTGGAGACAAACTCTTGAGTCTAAAGGGTTCAGGTTGAGCAGAAGCAAGACAGAGTATTTGGAATGCAAGTTTAATGACGTGAGGCTGGAGAATGAGGTGGTAGTGAAGTTGGAATCACAGGAGGTATGTAAGAGGGATAGTTTCAAGTATCTCGGGTCCGTGATCTAGGGTAACGGTGAGATTGACGAGGATGTCTCGCACCGTATTGGGGCGGGATGGACGAAGTGGAAGCTCGCGTCGGGGGTGTTGTGTGATAAGAAGGTGTCGCCCAAGCTTAAAGGCAAATTCTACAGGGTGGTAGTCCGTCCGGCCATGTTGTATGGAGCGGAGTGTAGGCCAGTTAAGAACTCCCACATCCAAAAAATGAAGGTGGCAGAAATGCGGATGTTGCGTTGGATGTGTGGGCTGACTAGAGGGGATAGAGTTCGGAATGAGACTATCAGGGAGAAGGTTGGTGTGACTCCAGTGGAGTATAAGATGCGGGAAGTCCGATTGGGATGGTTCGGACACGTGATGAGGAGGGGCATGGATGCCCCGGTTCGTAGGTGTGAGAGGCTAGCGTTGGATGATTTTAGGCGGGGTAGGGGTAGGCCGAAGAAGTACTGGGGTGAGGTGATTAGGCGGGACATGGAGCAGTTACAGCTCACCGAGGACATGACCCTAGATAGGAAGATCTGGAGGACGCGAATTAGGGCAGAAGGCTAGGGCCAGTTTGGGTCGCTAGTGTAGGGAATTACTTGGTGGGGGTATTATTCTTGTTATGATACCTTGTTCCATGTTGTATTACGAATCTGTGTGCTTTTCTCTGTTTTTTATTACTTGTGGGTGTCGTATTTATGTTATGAAATCTTGTTCTGTGCTTTACTATGTATTTGTGTGGTATCTCGTGTCTTGAGCCGGGGGTCTATCGGAAACAGCCTTTCTACTTCTTTAGAGGTAGAGGTATGGACTGCGTACATCTTACCCCCCCAGACCCCACTAGGTGGGAATACACTGGGTTTGTTGTTGTTGTTGTTGTTGTTGTTGTTTGTTATATTGTTATCTGTCCTGAGTCGGGGGTCTATCGGAAATAACCTCTCTACTTCATCTGAGGTAGTATAGACTGCATACACTTTACCCTCCCCAGACCCCACTTGATGGGAATACACTGTTTTGTGTGTGTGTGTGTGTATATATATATAATATTTTAAGAATAATTTATATATAATCCATATACATATTACTTAGAATTTTTCTCAGAATTTTCTTGTATGAAACTTGTATAAAATCAATATAAAATATCAATATTCCGCTCAAGCCTTACTTGTACATACTTTAGTGTATGAATTGAGTATAAAATATGATACATTTAGTTAGCTTAAGTTTGCTTTTATTTGTTACGTGTCAAATTCATATATAAATTAGTTTATAAAACAAAATTTATTTCATTTGTACATGTTTGTATATAAGAAATTTGTATACAAACTCATATGAATCATGAATGCTAAGTTGTTCACTGAATTTGTTATTTTATTTTAAGAAAATCGTGAATATATACAAACATATTTTATATATGGGTTGTGTCTAAAATAGGCTAACTTTAACTAGTTTAGGTGTAATTTTTATTTTCTGAATTTTGAATTTTGTATAAAAATTGAGGTATCTTTCGGCATTGTTAGATGTGTATCAAGTTGTATTGTTCGTTAATAAATACAAATAAAAAAGGTATAAAATATGATTTTTCAATAAAACTTCAAACAACGATTTTGTATCAGCTGTGTATGAAAAGTTATTCATTGAATTCACTATTTCCTACAAAAAAAATTAAGAAAACCATGAATGAAAACATAAAATTCAAGTTGACTAATGTGTAAAATTTGATTCACCAATAAAATTTATATTGCAAAGAAACAAGGAAAAAAATATTAGTGTATGAGAAAATTAAGGATAAAATGTGGATTTCAACAATCTGATAGAAGTTTATGCGATGGAAGCAATTTAAATAATTATGGAGATTAATATTAAAGAAAAGAAAATATGAAAGAATTTAGAAAAGTATATGAGAGATTTATGAAAAGACAACACTATTAAAAAATTTGGAAGGATTAACTAATTAAAAAAACTATTTAAGGAAATGAAAAAAGGAGAAATTAAGGACTTTTTATAATCCTTTTTCCATGTTTCCTTTTTACCTTTCGGGGATTACGTGGTTAAAAAAAAAGGTAAGAAACAATAGGAAGAAAATTAAGGATTTGTTATTGCAAATATGTAGGAGATATTTTAATTGATATATATCTGATAGATAAATTTTAGAAAAACGTTTTTAAATAATTCTTTTGAAAACTGCTACGACTTGCAATTAAAAACTTAATTCAATAATTATAAAAAGATACAGTTACAACTTGCAATAAACAATCTAAAAAGTACATATAAGATATTTTCACTATCTTAAAATAACCAAAGCATCCTTTGGATTCTCAAAGAGTTCATAATGCCTTGGCATATTAACGGATGATAAAAAGGTAATTCACCCTCCATTGAGGGAACCTCCTAATGTGGACTAAGGAGTCAGAATGCACCATACACCCCAAAAGTGTGCAAATAAAGACCAGGGGAAAATGGTAGATGGCCATCTAGTGTGGTCTATGACATCGAAAGCATTAGCTAAAGGAAGCTGAGAAGTAGGTTACAAGTAAGGACAGAAGCACAGAGTACATAGTCCTACTGCAGCAATCAGTGACCAACTGAACCCAACTTTCCTTGTTTCCTCCACATGACCTACTGAAGCCTGCTTGACAATTCACTCTTATCTTGTAGATGTAGAAGCACTCACCCTAGTATTAACGGTAAAAGTTCTACATATTTCGTATGTTCTTATCTTTTTATTTTGAATAGCATGAAGATTAGCTCGGATACATATGAAACGGACCAACTAGCACTCCCCCATGCATTGATAATGGGTGGATCAACATTAGCATTTGACCAGGTTTTTCCATACTAGAGAGACTAGCGGGCAGAGTTTTATTATAGTTGTATAAACATCTTTAAGAAGTAATGGGGACCATAATCTCTAGTGGACGTATAATACGAGCCAAGAAGAAAGAAGCCATTAAAATTCAGTAACTTTCCCAGAGCAAAATAAGAAGAAAAAATTATCTAGTTTTCTTTTCCTTAGCAGGAAACAACTTCAGAAGTAAAAACAAGAATTTTCTAGCTTACTAAGCATGAGCGGAATCACATTGAATAACATGGTTTATATGACTCCACCAACTTGACAAAAATGTTATACGTGTAAAAGCAAAAAAGCAATGACATCTAAGATATTATTTTTTTAAAGGGAAACATGAAACTAATCTAATTTTGCAAATGATGTACCTCCAACCATGGATATGACCTTGTGAGTTCATATGTTGCAAAGCCGCCACCACTATTCTGCATGTATACCAGGAAAGAGCTTTCTTAGTGATTCACAAGATTGAGCTTTCAGGAACAACCAAATAACAAGAAATTATCTCTATAACTTCAGAAATGCATAGATTTTGTCAGCTGGATTTAGAGAAGGGCCTAGAGATGTAGCTAAATTAAGCTCACTGTAAACTGGTTTGATAACTTCAAATTAATCTGCTCAGAGCATGCTTCAATAAAGAAGTACTCAAGTGTTCTCTGGAAGGTGCAGCGGTGAAACTTTAAAATTCTAGCCCATCAACTGGAACTAGCATTTACAATTACATAGAAAGGACAGAACTCAGAAGAAGACCCATATCATTCTCATATCCAAAACATGTTAATTCATGTGAGACTACCCTTGGGAGGTGGGAACTAATAGTAGTTCTTTAACTTTTACATGCAGTTGACGGAAGGTAACGGGCCAACTTTCAAATAACAGGAATTAAGAAGCATAGTATCCAAGTTATCTACTGCATGAGTTAGGAATGCAATCCTGCTTCGAGTCAAATAAGTTAGCTTGATTTAGCTTTTAAGAGTTCAAATTAGACCAGTTTGCAGCAACTAATATGCAGGATAGTTGACAGAAATCATACCAGGTGCTCTTCCTGTGTTCTATTAGAATATGTACAGAAGACGGGTTAAAACTTTGTTAATGCATCCTATCCCTTTTCAGTGACATAACCTTAAAAAGATCAAAGTAGAGTCTGCTATCCAGATCCAACCAAGCACAATATTCCCGCTTAGTACATATTTGAAGATGCCAATTTTTGTTTTGGAACATGGTTGACTAGATGTCATAGATCAACACAAATTTAGCTTAGTTATGAAAGCCTCTAAATGATAAATTATCTTATTTTTCCACCAGAACGCAGAGTAACCAAACTTAACATCCAGCAGGCCCCATTAAGCATCTCTGGGATGCAATAAGAACGTAAAAAGCATCTAGGAAAAAGATCGCAGCCACTCTTGGAATTGTCAGTTAGTTTATGCACAAAAATATGCAGCCTTAACTAGAAATAACGGAAGTGCAAGGCAAAGTAGAGACAACAAAGTATGGACAATAATGTGCAATAAGAAGGGAGAATGCTATACCTGTAAAGAAAGCATAACATTTACAGCATCGTACAAACGCTTTGCCTCCAACGGGTCACCAACTATCTCTGCTGGTAGTTTCGATAATAAAAGAACAGCCTGATAGACAGAAATAGGTTAGCAGATAACATATTAATAGGTTGTGAATGGCTGTTACAAATACTAACTTTAAGTCCCTCTGCTGTACAATCTGAAATGGGCCATCCGTGATCTGCAGTTGAAAAGGGCCAAGCACCTTTTGAAATATGACGATACCAGAAAGCTAGATTGCCCGGGCAATCATCTAACACCTTCAAAGTAAAGAAAGGACCAAATTAGATCAATATCAGAGGTAAAAATCAAGATAATATGGATGGTTACACCATAGATAAGTGACCCAGCAAAGGTTTTACTTGTGTATTTTTAATGAATGAATGTGCTTTTCTCAATGTTGATCCATATTCTTCGCCAAGCCCTGTTGCAATGATTGCTTGAATTGCAAATGACGTATCCCAAGATTGACTACCATTGTACCCCTACAATATTATAATCAATATATCATCAGCCGCAAGGAAAACAAAAGTTATAAATGAATAATACCAGTATAACAATGGTAGGACATTTAAGAAACCCCATATTTCAAATATTAATACTGGAAAGTGATATTTGCAGACCTTCATTTTCATGCCATCTTCAGCAACCCACATATAATCTTGAAGTCTTGGAAGATGCAGCTTGAAAGATTCTGAATTAGGATCTTCAACCCAGCAGCAAAGCATATTTAAAACCTGCAGACAAAAGGTCAGTTTTTCAGCACACAAAGGAAGATCATACCCATATTGGTCATGTCATCCATCAGGAATGACTGAAACTTGCAGGCAAACAGAAGAATAACAGAATTTATAAACAGATTATATGCCTAAGATTGAATGCGATGAATTAAAGCTAAAGAAATGCTGGAGGCAGTAAAAAGCATCTGCAAACTGTATTTTGAAACAATCATGAAAAAAGGATCATCAGATCTTATAGTTAGGTAATTTGAAAGACAATATTATATCATATGGATGAACAAAGGCCTTCACTAATGGAAATTAAGGACCAATACCTTGTTTACAGGTCCTATGCATATGTAACGAGTGTTTTCATCTTCATAATGAATGTGCTCCATCACGGTGCGCAGAGCTTTTTCCCTCAATCTTTTCCCCGGCCAATGCATCAAAATAGGTTCTACAACCTTGTGAAGAGATGCCCACAGGATATCTTGTACTAGAGGGTGTGGGTAGTACAGGTCTTCCTGCAGAAAGTTTAGATAAGTAAAAGAAGATACAATAAAGAAAAGAGATAACAGTATACGTTGCAATCCACATGTCTTAGTGATGCAAATGAAAAAGCTTCATTGAATCTTGCTTCAAGTTATTAGCCACGTTCATACGTGTGGACTTGCTTCAAGAATGAGACTTCTTATTTGTTCTTTATTTTCTTAGTTAGGTGTATTAGAGATTGTTTATTATCTTAGTTAGGTGCATTAGAGCCACAGTATTACTCAAGATATTTTGACGCCCAGAAGGATGAATGCTTGCAATGATGCATGGACAAATGATTTCTCAGTATTACAAGAATATATGCTTTGATTTTCATGCATTTTTCTGGATAACAATGGTGTGTGGGCCGTGCATTGTTTGTTAGGGCTGTATTAGTAGATATGACACACCAGCCTTATTTTTTTTTTTTGTTTTTGTTTTTGTTTTTGTTTTTGGGGGGAGGGGTGGGGGTGGGGGTGGGGATGGGGGGTGTTGCCAATTTTTCTTGGGGCTAACATCAGTCCTGAAGAATTTGTGATTGGGTGAGATCGGCTCAGAATAATATTATGGTTGATGCTGACATGCAATTTGTAGTCATGAAAGAAGAAAAATGACCCACTGTTTGATGTCACAAGGAGACATCCACAGTTAATTCCCAAATGAAAATATCGAGTGGTGGTGTCTGTGGAGATTAAAGTAGAAACTGCAAACAGCCCTACCTGCTACATAATCAGGTCTCCATGTTGTCAAATATTAACTTGACACATGTTATGACCTTGAAGCTAGGCTTAGCATAAGTCCCCTGCTTCACCTCGCTTAGGCAGCACTTTAGTTCGAACACTGAGGCACTATAGCATGCACCTAGCTCATACTCTTCATCTTGAAGAGGGCAATACTAATGATCAATATAGCTAAGTGATTTATTAGATATTAAGAGACCTTGTTTTATGAATCTTAGTGTTTTTAAAAAATTAAAAATATAGCCTAGAGTACTAGTAGTCACTAGATATTGATTAGAAACTTAAAATTTGTGTTGCTCGGACTCTTCAAAAATGTCAACAGATGCATGCTGGATTCTTCAGAAGTAGTGTAATTTTGGAGAATCCGACACAGGTGTGGCATTGAAAGTGAAGAGTCCACGCAACTTAGCTTAAAATGCACATAACTTAATCTTCAACTTAGTTGACATGATTTAAACTTCATATATTTTGCTTAGTTAAAATGGATTTAATTTATGTGTTATATAGTAGCTATTGTTGATTTTCACCTTTAACAACACTACTCTTTATTCTATTTAATTTTTAATGGTTATAAGATGATGATTGATCTCGTATTGCATACTAGCTAGATTTAAGTTTTAATGATTTTGTCAACAGTTGGATGTTTCTAAATCTTCTCAAGATTGTCCAAAAACAGAAGGTGAAACCAGTAAATAAACATAGACAAGTTACTGCTCCTACCAACCTTTGCACACTCATTGCGAGCTTTATCCCAATCTACTTCATGATACGGGACTGTAAAGAGCTCCTTTCTCAAAGACAAAACTGTTGGGGTGATAGGACCGACAAAGCGTTTACCATAAAGGTAGCACATAGGAAGATAAACCATCCGGCAGTGGCACCACATTCTTCCTGAAAAATTGGATGAAACAAGAGTCTCCATTTCTTAGAGAAAGCATTGCATACATTTTTTGAGAAACAAAATCAGCAATTCATGTATTGGAATGTCATAATACATCCAATACCATAATTAGACTATTTAGCGTTATTGCTTCAAGGACACCGTTGTGTTTCAAAGGGATCAATAACCAATTGTATTAGACGCGAAAACAGCAAGAAAAAAATCTGAGGTCCATTGGGCTTTTAAGCACAAATAAAGCGTGTGTTTTATTAATGAAGAAAGGTGCTAATGGAGAAAACAAAATATGTATGTTTAGTCCAAGACTAATAATTATAAGCATGAATAATAAATATATGATCAAAGAATTGGCAAAAATAAAATAACGATAAAGTGAAATATCGTTAAGTGTTGCCTCTTCAAGATTACACTCATTGGTAAGGAAAAGCATGTCTTAGAGCCTTGATGACGACACTGCATCACCTGCTAGGCAAAGCGAATCGCTGAACATGTAATGTGCCTTGCTTCAGGGCTTGAGTGCATTTTTGATAAAACTGGCAATAACTTACACAAAAGGAAGTGACTAATGACACATTGACCTTACAATATTTTTCCTGTGAAATACTAAATCTACCAACATAATCAGTTTCTTCATCCAATTGTTTTTATGAAGACATTAGCAATAATCGTATGTTTCTTTGGTTTATCCACTTCGCCACATTCACTGATAGATTGATTCTCCCGTTATTCTATTACAGGCAATGATTTTCCCCCAAAAAAAATATGGAAGAAGTTGAAAAATAATATAAGAAACAAAGGCGAAACTAACCAGGATGGATTGGAAGAATATAGGGAAGAAGCCATATTTCAGGAGGGAGTGGATTGTTCCCAGACCACTCAAATGCTCCAAGCACCTGATATTAATTTCGAGGACAATAAAGTTTATTAAAATATACAACTTATACTGATCTATCTAAAAGGCATGCTTTCAAACCACAAGGATGAGATCTAGAAGTTACTGAACTGAGAGCCACATTTTCCCCCATGACGTAATGGCCGTGGCACTACCATGATCCAGAATCCATTTACGGCCCTTCTCCATGGCCCCTTGTCCGTCATTAGCTCCTTCCCCAAGCAACCTCAGAGTAACATAGCTCAAAACAGAACCAAACATGGTGCTGTGGCTCTCAATATGCAAACCCCACCCACCATCACTGTTCTGCAATTAAACATTGTTACAACAAAAGCTTTTCTGCCAAGCTCCATCAGGTCAATTGCGAAGGAAGAAGTGCCAGTGAATTAAACAGCAAATTGAAAACACAAGCAGAGATGCGAGTATAATCAGAAAGGACTTGCCTGGTGGTTATAAAGATATCGAATCATCTCACGTTTATGTTCACTTGAGAATACTGCATTGAGTGCCCCCGTAACAGACAGAGTAATAACCTGTTAAGGATATAAAAGAAATCAAAAAATAATCACTAAAATAGAAGATATGACCCAATTCTGGGACATAAAACAATTAAAAGTATCTCTTAAATTTAGGAAGCTAGTAGCATTCAAAAAACCATTTACCATGCCAGGCATTAGAAACATCGGGCCTCCATAATCTCCAGCCCAGTGACCGTCATGATTTTGTAGAGTGGAATAAAAACTTAATGCTCTTCTCAGCGTGGTAGTTACACTATCTTCTGTAATATCTTCATTGTCTTGTACTTTGACTTGTGGCAAGATGCTAATTCCTTGATTCTCCTTTGATAACTGATATACAAGAACAAAAGAAAAGGGGGGAATATGATGACGTGAATTGGAGAATCGACATATAATCAAGAGCTAATCACATAGTTTTTCATGTATGTTTCCATTAATAGCCATTCCATTAATGAAGGTTTTATTCCTCGCGCCTTTTCTAGTAAAGAAAATTATATTCTGAAAAGACACGTGCCTATTCAGAAAAGACAACTAATTTCACACCTACAGTTGGTTATAAATTAAAAGGTCCTGCATCATACAGTGAAATTCGAATTTTTTCTTCCCCTCTTCTTCTAGATTGTTTCGAAAATAAATTTAAGGGGCGAGTGTGATTTACACTGTTCTTTTGCATTCGCAGAGTTTTGTAATTTGAAGTGTCACTATTATAGAACTAGTTTTTCTGTTCTATCTTGGGAGGAATTAACCTGAAATCTTAGGCAACAGTTAGAGGATAAGTTCCTTAAGAACATCGTAATCTGTGGGCTCAGAATGAATTTAAGTTACTGTTTGATTACAGATTCTGCTTTATTAGAACTGGTTAAGGATACAGGAAGATAACGGTATTAACCCTCAAAATTTTTTGTGCTCTAGCCAGACAGACCCTACTAAGAGGATTCGTCATAATTATTTATACATTAGCTTTCAACTTACTGCAATTCCTTTTTATTGTTTGAAAGAAGATGGAAAATCAGAAGTAAGAAGAAACCATGTTCTCTCAAGTTCCCTATCACTTAAGTTGGAGAGATATCGTTCTGCAAATGTAGCTTTTAAGAAATTGTTCCACTACTTCACTACTAGCCAAATATGTACTTAAAAAGAAAAGTAAAGGATATTTAGTTTCTTTCTTGCAAGTTAATCATTGGAAGTTCATGGGCTCTACATTATATTTCAGGAAGTCCATCTAAACATAACAAACGAGCAGAATGTAGAGCAGGAAACTCAGAAAAAACGATAGCAAATATTAGTCATCAGTTGCACCTAATCAACAACCTGACATGCAATAACTCGTGGATTATAACAGTCTTAGAAGCCGAGTTGAAGTAATTTGCCAACTCATAAATCATGTTCTAATAAAAACAAAAAGATAAAACCAGAAGAAACTTCTATCATGAATGTCTTTATTAGTCGTGTTTTAATCCTTTGACACCTTCTAGGCCCATCCGCATGGATTAAGATGCAAAATTAAACAATTAGCAACAGTTTAAACACAGACCACATTATTTTTATCCTAATAACTTACATTTCAAATGTCAACTAATAGAATTTGATCTTTAAGTCAAGCAGTTCTGAAAGAAGTTGAAGGCAAAGGCACCATAATTTCACACTAAAGTTGCATCATCTATTGTATTTATTCACTGTGATCAAGAGAACTCCACTTTGATAAACTCCACTTTCACACTAAAGTTGCATGTCTCTCTTCAAATACCAAAGCACGAGAGCAACTAGTTCAATGGTGTGCAATTCTTTTTAATTTTCTTGTTACAATGGTGTACAATGGAGGCCTCCCCGGAACAGAAACAGAGAGCAGAGTGCTCCTCTAACCTTCTATAGTATCAATTGTCAGACTCACAAGTTTAATAATTTTTCACTACCAATGCCAAATATCGAAACAGTATATGTTTAATATTGGAGAAAATGAATATAGGTAAAGGTAAATTGTTGCTGTTTGTGTTAAGTTATTCTGAATTTCCTTCTCCGTGTAATTTTCATCCAGCTATATATTGGTTATCGGTCGACCTATACTTAAATATTGTGACATAAAAAACATTAAAGTAAAAATAAATAAGACAACTCGTTGAGCAACAGCCTCTCTGTCCGCTTGAAGTAGGAGCAAGATCTTAGTACACTCTATCCTCCTCACACCCTACCTATAGGGTCATATTGTGTTTGTTGTTGTTGTTGTATACTAATGTAGCCTATTTGGCCAAGATTTTGGGAGTCCAAAAGTGCTTATTTTTTCTAAAAATTGCTTATATCCAAAAATGAGGCATTTGGCTAAGTTGTTGGGAGAAAATAAGTGCTTCTGGTAGTAGTTTGAACTTTGAAGCTAAAAAAAAAAGTAATTTTTCCCTAAAAAGTACTTTTGAGAAAAATATACTTAGAAACACTTTTACAAAATTTGGTCAAACGTTCATGGTTGTTCAAAACTATTTTTTAAATTTATTGGCCAAACACAAAATGTTTCTCATTAAAAGTACTTTTTAAAATACAATAAGGTGATTTCGAAAGCTTAGCGAAACAAGCTACTCCCTCCGTCCCATTTTATGTGTCATCACTTCCTTTTTTGTCCGTTCCAAAAAAAATATCACCTTTCCTTATTTGGTAACTATTTAAAGACGCAATTACACTTTTACCCTTATTGGTCCCACTTATAAGGGCCACTTAATTAAAAATAATAATAGTACATTGTTTTAATGAAGGATAATTTGATAAAAAACATAAGTCTTTACTTATTTCTTAAACTCCGTGCCCGATCAAATGGGGACGGAGGGAGTATAAGATTTCTACAGTAAGCGCCTGATTCTAGCCAAAAGTCCTAATACCCAACACCTAGTACCAAATGCATTTGCCAATTTACTTGAGGAGGAACTTGATTTTTACCTGATAACGCATAATGAGATCAGCACTATGCTTTTGCTCCAACCGATGTTTACTGAAATGCTCACGAAACTTGTCAATCTCCGCCCGATCATCTGGAGATCCAAGGTTCGGATCAAACTCCCATACTTCCCTACCTACATGATTGTTCGTGGTCCTCAGCCATGGATTCCCTCCTTCTGCTATTTTCAACTTCCACATTCTTCACTCCGATTACTACAAAAATCATAAATAATCACAAAACATACTATAATTTTACTATTAAAAATTATCGCAATAGATTAAATAATTGGAAAAAAATTAACAATATAAGGTAAATGTGTGTGGATGCTAGAATACAGACAAAAATAGCAAATAAAAAAAATGATTAAAATGGAGAAAAATTAGAGCAAATGTGTGTAAACTCTGGAAAAAAATGAGATTAAAATGCAGAAATTCACAGGTAATATTTATAATTTTGGTTTATATAATCGGAAAAATTAAGCAAAACAATGCAGAATCAGTGGAAAAATAGATTAAAAACAATTAAAATGTAGGAAAAAGAGAATGTATTACAGAAATTGTAGTTAATAAACCTGTATGGATTGATCGAGAGCTTGAAACAGAGAGAGGAATTATATATTAATGTTGATTAATAAGTATTTCTATATCTCTTGTTAGACTTCTCGATTTGAGTTTTGAGTATGGAGTTTCAAATACTTTATACTCCCTCACTCTATTTCAAATTATGTCTCAAATCTTTTAATTTAATTTATTATTATTATTATTAATCGAGAAGAGAAAAAAAAATTATTAATTATTTTTTAAAAATTAAAATATAAAAATTATTTAATAGAGACACTATGATAAATTAACTATGTTATTAATTATTTTTTTTGTCATTAAAATTTGGGACATGTGAGATTTAGTTTCTCATTTTGCTTGTCCTTTTTTAATAATCAAGAAAAGATAAAAGAAAAATCATATTTTATTTTTTATATTAATTATTTTTTTAAAATTAAAATATAATTAATAGAGCCATTATAATAATCTAGTTATATTATTAATTATTTTTGTTGTCATCTCAATATCAGCGTGAGATTGAGAATCCGAATCAATTGGACTTTTGTGAAAATAAATTACTACTATTAATTACTGAGTATCGGACGAAAATCAATAAAAAAAGAGAGTGATTTTTTTATAGTGCAAAATGTTGCATCAACAACGGGTTGTGGTGCAGTGAATGAGGCTTCTCGATTCTTAATTAAAGTCAAGAATTTGATCCTGAATATAGAGAAAATTCTGTCGAAAGCATTGGCACCTTAATGGACCTATAACGCGCGATTCGAATTAATTGAATTTTAACGCAGATAACAGACACAGAATAAAAAATCAAAAAAAAAAAAAAAAGAGTTGAACCACACGCAGTTACAAATGACAAAATCAGTGGAGAAAAAGAATCCATATAGTACACCTGTCAAATAATATTTAATTGAATATTAAAACGGGACGGCAGCACACCAGCACATGAAACACCACGTTTCCCAATATATTAAAAAATTAGTTTCACCAGTCCGGGCTCACTCAAAGTATAAAAATAAAAATTTATATCATATATTTTTATTTTATAATTAATATATCTAATGATTTATTAAACAAATTTTGATGATAAGTTTTCATAATTATTAAAGTTTTTAATTACATAATTGGATAATTTTAACAAAAATATTATTTATGAGAAATAAAATATTATCAAAAAATTAGAATATATCAAAAAACTACTAGTAATTAGATATTTTATATAATGACATAATTTAGAATATTTAATAATTGCACTTCGATGGAGATCATAAATGAAAAAATATATATATATCATATTTTTATAAAATTTGCGAGTATTTAATTTCTTAGTTATAGCTAAAAATAAATTTATTTTGTTATTTATTGAGTTTTAATTTTCCTCATAGTTTTAGTGGCAATAATTTTGCTAATTATATTTTTTTCATCTTATAGAATCATATAAAAAAAAGTCGATGCTTTCAACTATAATAAGAGTAACCTATTCGTCGCATTTTAATTATTGTTTTATATTTTGTCCACTACAAGAAAAAATAAATACAAGATATTATTCATTATCCTATAATATCAAAAAGAACAATGAGGTTGTAGTTGAAATCATTGAAAACTTTAATTTTGTAGGAAAAGTTAGCTTGAATATTGTTGATTCAAAATGAAATGAGTTTTAATTAACTAGTTGTAACGACCGGAGATTACCCCCTAGTCGTCATACGATGCTTACGATCCGAAGGACCACAAGCTATCATACGATGCTTACGATCCCGAAGGACCACAAGCTAACCCATGACTGATATCTGTTGTGAGTACTGGATAATAAAACTGAAATAAATGTGGAATTGGGCTGAAATGCCATAAAGTTCAAAATCTAAAATACTGATAAATAATAACATCTGGTAAAAATATTTGAAAACTAAACACTATCTGAACTGATCTAGTCTAAAAGCCTCTAACTGAACTGTCTAAAAAGTGAAGTTGATGGTATAAGCCCCCAACTAACTCAAACTACTGAACTACTGATAAACTGAAATACTAAAATAAAAGCCTATCCTCGATAGATGAGGACTCACTACTAAATCTGCGACTATTGACTGGATCTGTCTAAGTGCGATCGGGAACCTGAGCGTCCGAACCTATGATATGAGACATCATAGCGCAAAGAAAGAGTATGCGTCAATACGTGGAATGTACTGGTATGCTAGATGAGGTAAGGCTGAATGCAAGGGTTCATATGCATGAACAATAACTGACTGAATGATATAGAGTAACTGAATATGGGAGTACATGGATAACTGAAACTACCGTAAATACTGAATATGTAATATTGTGCATATATGTATATAATAACTGAGCTTTTCTGAAGCTAAATACTGAGTTCTGATAACTGAGTAATTGATATATGAAGTTACTGATAACTGATTTACTGATATTGATTGACTGTGTCTGGCAGTCCTGATCCTGTGAAATGAATTGAGTTATATACTGAAGACTGAAACTGAAACTGAAACTGTGAGAGGTAATCATCTAACCGACATGCCCCAAATAAAATAAGATAACTGAGTTGGGTCCAATCTATAACCCCAATTGAAAGGGTGTTAGCATCGTGTCACGGGTACTAACAACTGTTGTGGAGTCAGATCTAACTAACGGGTGACCCTTGAGATCAGTCCTAAGCTAGCGGGTCATCCCTGAGTATGTCAGTCCTATCTAACGGGTGATACCTCATAACCTACGTTGGCTATGTAGTTCTGTAACTTAGGGATTGCTTTTAGGGACCCAGTCCTAACTAACGGGTGAGACCTCATCCCTAGGCTCGTTCGGTGTTGAATTCTACTCCCAACTGAAAGATACTGAACTGAGTATACTAAACTGGACTAGACTGATACAAACTTTACTGAGTTTTTCTGAGTTTGTAATTAACTGAGTTCTATTGGTCGTGACATGACTGATACTATTCTGTTACTGACACTGACTCTAGGTAAACAACTAAATTATCGGGTATTAAATACCCCCAAGACTCGATAACATGAAAAGCAAAGTAAAGCATGATCTTGAATAATATAATAATGTTCACTTGGTCATAATTCATCTATAGAGACATTTTATCAAACACTTGTAATGCATTAATTTGTACATGAACGGGGAATACATGTTATCATGCTATAATGACATTATTTCATTCTCATAGACAGTTTATCAAACACATGGGAGGCATTCTTGTTTTACTAAATCATAAACACTTAGGTAAACATGGTTATAACAATCAACTTACAAATTGAAGGGTTTATCATGGATATCATGTAAATCAACTCATACTAAGAACAATTCTTGAAACTTGAAATTTAAATCATGGATAACACATAAGCATGACAATTACAATATCCAAACTTGCAAATTCATGGATTATAACATGGGGATTACTCAATTCAATATACATGTTATTAAATTTCATGAAATCTTCCATTAATCCTAGATTTAAAACTCAATAAGTCAAAACATGAATATGATCCAATTTCATACATGTAAACCATGAATCATGAATCTTGAAGTTTTAAAAACGGATTCTTGGATTCTATGGGTGAAAGGGACCTATAGATGAACACCTAAAATACCTTAATTTGTGAGTTTCTTGAAGTTCTTGGTGAATCCTTGAACTTTGTGCTTGATCTCTTGAACTAGGGTTTTTGCCTCTTGAGAGGAAATGGTTTAATTTAGGAAAAAATTGAGTTAATAATGAAATAACTAGGTTAATTAGAGGTGAATTTCGTGTTAAAGGCTGACTGAGGTGAGGGACAAAAGACTTTAATGCCCTCAGATTTAAAACTCAAAATTACTGAAAATTCTTGATTTTGGCACCCGACGCGATGCGGTGCTATCGCACCGTGTCACTGGAAAATTGACAACTGAAAACTGGACTGGTGGCGCAACGCGGCGCCATCGCGGTGTCTTGTTAGATACGATTTCGGTCCTTAGCGCGATGCGGTGGAATCGCGTTGCCTCACTGAAAATTGACAATTGTGAACTGGTTTTATAGCGTGACACGTTAATATTGCGGAGCAACATTGGAATTGACGATTGCCATTTGTTCATGCTCCGCGACGCGTTGATGGCTCAGGTGGCACACTGTCTTACTAGAATGGCTCTAACTTTTCGCCCGGATGTCGGATTTGGGCGAACTTTATATTGTTGAAAAGCTAATTCAATTTCCTACGCAATAGCAGACTCTAAAATAAAATATTCTGAGTATTTTAAAATTTTTGTATGGGATTACTCATGTACTAAGACTTAAATTAAGCTAGAAAAATATGAAGTATTACACTAGTAATCTAACATGTAGCAAGAAGAAATCAATTATAAAAATTCAAGTGGATCGGTCTTAACAAAATGAATAAAGACGAAAATGAAAATATGTAATACAAAAACTATTAATTATCATTTGTAGTAATTTCATTTTACCAAAAAACTGAAATATCAAAAAAGCCTTAGCGAGGACTATCAAAATCTAAATATTCTCTATGCTATAATGTTAAACAATTCTCTTCAAATTTCAAAAGCGTTTGTAGTAATTTAATTTTACCAAAAAATTGAAATATCAAAAAAGCCTTAGCGAGGACTATCAAAATCTAACTATTCTCTATCCTATAGTGTTAAACAATTCTCTTCAAAAGTTGTTCAAGTTTTATAGTTTTATTTTTTAAAAGACAATTTGACTTATTTTGGAGCTAAATTGTGTTATATTAATTCAATAAAATTAGAAATTAGATATTCTAAACTATATGAAAAAATAAATATCATAAACTGCAATGATTCTATCAACATAAGAATATTTTTTTCTTAAAAACATTGATTAAAGTTCATATAATTTGATCCTCAAAAGTGAAATGTGATAAATATTTTGATGAAGAAGAAAATAATTTAGTAAAACAAAAAAGAAATTCAATCAATTACAAAGATCATGTGAAAAATCTTAAGAAGAGAATTATGATAAAACAATTCCACATGCAAAAATTTTATACCATAAATTTCAATGTGAGGACTACTAAAACTTTTTTTTCTCTCTTATATATAGCTATAATTATAATATACATATATATTCAAAAATTGGTTTCTACAACAGTACAAGGCATCGCTTTCGCCTCCGTTACAGATCTGGCATGTGCAACCTTTTCCGGCGTAACATCGTCCCAAAATCACTGTCAGACACCACTTTATCGCTTCTATTCCGGCGATTCTCCGGCGTATCTACGTCGATTTAGCTCACCGTCCGGTCATACTTCTGTAGTTAACGAACAACAACAAGAAGAAGATAGGCACCATCATCATCATCATTTCAAAGAAGAAGAACGCAAAACGCGTTAAAATTCGGTGACAGGAACACTATTCCGACAATACTATTTCGGCGACCAATTTCTACCGCAAATTGCCGGAATCCAGCGACTCAACCAAGTATAAGGATACAATCCAGCTTCGATCAGGTGCACTCGATCCATCTTTTCTAGTTGTGTATAACTTTCTTGATTTTTAAGGGCTGCTACTGGTAGTGTTCTGCACTATTCTTGTTGTGATTCTTGTTTCATAGCGTCTTGGCTGATTATCTGGTTATGGGTGTCGAATTTCTTGTTGATTGGTTACTTTGTAATAGTGTTGTACGTGTGAATCTCTTTATTGTTCTTAGTAGTTTTGGAGTGTGTTACCTTGTCTGATTACTGTTACTTGATTTACTAGCTTATCTATTAAGTGTGGTAGTATTAGTTACCGCTATTGACTATTGTGTATCAAAATTTTTGTTATATTATTGGTTTTGTTGCCCCCTATCTATTATAGATTGTTGTCTTTGTCCCTAGCTCCTTTATTGACTTTATTTTAACTAGTATGCCTTTTACCTTATCTTGATCCCCTTTTGTTATCTTTCTTCCCTTTTTCCTTTCTTCCCTTTATTGCATAATGGCTGTGATTGGCGAGGGTAGACTAGGGGCATGCCATAGGTCAGGATTGGGGTTAGGAGATGTTGGTTCTGGGCTGGGGTTTGGAGGGGTTGGGTCTGGGTCAGGTCTAGGATCGAGTTTGGGGTTAGGGGCTAGGGGTAGTAAGGTTAGGCAAGATAAGAGATTTTCTAGGTTGCAAGTTGGGTCTTAGAACATTGGTACTTTGCAAGGTAAGTCTAGAGCTGGTGAAGATTCTAAGAAAGAGGAGGGTTAGTGTAACGTGTGTCCAAGAAACTAAATGGGTAGGCACTAAAGCGAGAGATGTGGATGGATATAAGTTGTGGTACTCGAGTAGCGTGAGACATAGAAATAGGATAGGTATCTTAGTAGATGAAGATCTTAGGGATAAAGTGGTAGAGGTAAAGAGAGTTAGTGATAGACTGATGTCTATTAAGTTGGTCATGAGAGGGTCTACGGTGAACGTTATTAGTGCCTATGCCCCACAAATAGGTTTGGACGAAGAGGAGAAGAAGGAATTTTGGGAGGTTTTAGATGAGGTGGTGAGGAGCATCATGAGCGTTGAGAAGCTTTTCGTGAGAGGGGATTTCAATGGGCATATTGGGTCTTTGTCGAGAGGGTATGATGATGTGCATGGCGGTTTCGGTTTTGGTGAGCGGAATGAATGAGGAACTTCTCTGTTGGATTTTTCTAGGGCTTTTGGTCTGTGGATAGCAAATTCGATCTTTCCGAAGAAGGAGGATCACCTTATTACGTTTCGTAGTTCAGTGGCCAAGACTTAAATAGACTTTTTGCTTCTTAAAAAAGGGGATAAAGCGCTATGTAAAGACTGTAAAGTCATACCTAGCGAGAATATCTTGACTCAACATAGGTTATTAGTGATGGACTTGGTTATCAATAAGGGCAAAAAGAAGAAAAGTAGGGAGACGCGGCCCAGGATTAAGTGAGGGAGCCTGACTTTGGCTAGTGCTTTGGAGATGAAAGAAAAGTTGAAGAGTAGGAGGTTTGGGGGAGTAGAGGGGGGTGGATAATATGTGGAATACGACTGCCAATTGCATTAGGGAAACCACTAGAGAGGTGTTGGGTGTCTCGAGAGGTCAATCTGGCAAATATCAAGGAGACTGGTGGTGGAATGAAGAGGTCCAGAGAAAGGTGGAGTCTAAGAAGGTGGCTTATGCTAAGTTGGTTGGGAGCAAGGATTATAAGGAAAGACAGAAGAATAAGGATGAGTATAAGGTTGCTAGAAGAGAGGCTAAGTTAGCGGTTACGGCGGATAAGACAACAGCTTTTGAGAGTTTGTATGCGGCTTTAGAGGAGAAAAATAAAGATAAAAAATTGTATAGGATGACCTAGGCCAAGGAGCGGAGGGATCGTGACCTTGACTAAGTGAAGTGCATCAAAGGAGAGGATGGTATAGTGTTGGTTGAGGATGCCCTCATTAGGGAGAGGTGACAGTCCTATTTTCATAAACTTTTGAACGATGAGGGGGACAAAGGTTTTATGTTGGGAGACTTGGAGATATATAAGGAGGGTCGCGATTATAGTTATTGTAGGCGTATCGAGGTTGAGGAGGTCAACAGAGCTATTCACAAGATGCGGCGGGGTAGGGCAACGGGGCTAGACGAGATTCCAGTAGACTTTTGGAAGAGCACTAGCGGGGCAGGTCTGGAGTGGTTGACAAGGTTGTTTAACATTATTTTTAGAGCTGCTAAGATGCCTGAAGCATGGAGGTGAAGTAAGATGATTCCAGTGTATAAGAACAAGAGAGACATTCAGAGTTGTAACAACTATAGAGGTATTAAGTTGTTGAGTCATAATATGAAGGTTTGGGAAAGAGTGGTAGAGTTGAGGATGTGGAGGATCGTGACGATCTCTGAGAATCAGTTCAGATTCATGCCTGGTCGCTCGACCACTGAGGCCATTCACCTTGTGAGGAGATTAGTGGAGCAGTTTCGAGAGAGGAAGAAGGACTTGCACATGGTGTTTATTGATCTAGAGAAGACATATGACAGAGTTTCCAGAGATATTCTGTGGAGGTGCTTGGAGGATAGAGGGATACCCGTGGCGTACATTAGGTCGATTCAGGATATGTATGATGGTACGAAGACTCGTGTGAGGACGATGGCTGGAGATTCGGAGCACTTCACAGTTTTAATAGGGTTGCACCAGAGATTGACTCTTAGTCCGTTTCTATTTGCCTTGGTGATGGATGTTTTGACGCGACATATTCAAGGGGAAGTGCCTTGGTGTATGTTATTTGCAGATGATGTGGTTCTGATCGACGAGACTCGGGGTGGAGTTAATGATAAGTTGGAGATTTGGAGACAAACGCTTGAATCTAAAAGTTTTTGGTTAAGTAGGACAAAGATGGAATACTTGGAGTGTAAGTTCAGTAATATGTCGCAAGAAGATGGAGTGGTTGTGAAGCTAGACTCTCAGGCCATCCAGAAGAGGGAGACTTTCAAGTACCTGGGGTCTATAATTCAGGGTAATGGTGAGATTGACGAGGATGTCACGCATCGTATTGAGGCAGGGTGGTTGAAGTGGAGGCTCGCTTCGGGAGTTCTTTGTGATAAGAAGGTGCCCCCGAAGCTTAAAAGTAAGTTCTACAGAGTGGTAGTCCGGAAGGCTATGCTGTATCGAGCGGAGTGTTGGCCAGTTAAGAACTCCCACATCCAAAAGGTGAAGGTGGCAGGGATGCAAATGTTGTGATGGATGTGTGGACATACCAGGAAAGATAGGGTGAGGAACGAGATTATTCGGGAGATGGTGCGAGTTGCCTCGGTGGAGGATAAGTTGCGAGAAGTGAGGATACGTTGGTTCGGGATGTGATGAGGAGGGGCCCTGATGCTTCAGTGCGGAGGTGTGAGACTCTGGCTATGGATGGTTTTAGGCGGGCTAGAGGTAGACCGAAGAAATATTGAAGGGAGGTGATTAGGCATGATATGGAGCAATTACAGCTTACAGAGGACATGACCCTTGATAGTAAGGTGTGGAGGATGCAGATTAGGGTAGAGGGTTAGGGGGTGGAAGCGCGACAGTAGTAATAGGGGAGTGCTCCTTTGGGTTTGAAGTTTCTGGTTCGTAGTGTTGGGGCTGTAGTTTTTGGGGTTAGTGGTGTTGGCTTTTTTGCATCCCGTACTAGTTTATTATGCACTTATCTTTTGTGTTTGTTATACTGTTAGTTTGTTTTGTGTACAATACTAGTTTGTATTCGCTTACTTTTTATATTTGTTGTACCGTTATTGGTCCTAAGCCGGGGGTCTATCGGAAACAGCCTCTCTACTTCTCTTGAGGTAGTGGTATGATCTGCGTACACTCTACCCTCCCCAGACCCCACTAGGTGGGAATACACTGGGTATGTTGTTGTTGTTGTTGGTGGTGGTGGTGGTTTCTATGCTCTTCCTCCGTTTCATGAAATGTACATCCTTAAAATTTGAAACTTTGTGATTCAAATTGTTCTTAAATATTTATATGATTATAAATTATTTCAATGAGGATAAAAAAACAAAAAATTCAAATGAAAAAGTTTTATTCAACCAAGTAGTTTTATACATGTCATTCCATGAAACTCTAAAAATAGCTTTGTTAGGTAATTAATCAAAATAACTCATATCCAGCCTAAGCATTTGCTAAGCTAGCAGTAGTATAGATATAACACCTTTAAGGAAGGATATACACCTTATTATAATTATTTTTAATTATATTAAGATAATATTCTTTCTAAAATAAACTAAAAAGAAAATTATGTTAGACAAAATGAGAGAGAGAATAAAACTTTATAAATCCACATGAAATTTAGTATTTTTTATATATACAAGAGATTGGAAAATAATAAATAAATACATTTAAGTACACGTATAAAATATTAGTATATCGTATTTTCTATTTAAATTAAAGGAGTATATTTTATTTGTGTAGGGCGTTTACTGGAGCTGATTTGAAATGAACAGCTAATTGGTGGCCCCCGCTCTAGTTGATCTCCAAACACAGAGATACCCCTACTCTAGTTGATTCCTTTCCAAAATTGAGTGATCGTCTGTTGCAGACAGAGTCGTCAAAATGGACGAGTTTGGCTGGAGTGAGTTATTTTATTCCCTTTGGTCATAATAATTGGTCAGTACTCCCTCCGTTTCGAAATAAGTGAATTATTGGAATATTTATTGATGTTTCAAAATAAGTGAATAATTAATTTTTTTTTTCAAATTTATCCTTATGATTTGACAATCAATTAACTTTTGAAAATGTATTACAAGATCAATTTTTTCTTTTTTTGGAGTAAAAATAAAAAGTTGTGTTAAATTTATGTTTTTAATGTTTTTTTCTTAAAAAATCCAACAATTCATTTATTATGAAACAGAGGGAGTATTAACCTAACATATATATTAAGATGTAATAAATAATACAATTAATTTTATTATATTATTTTTTAAATATAATAAATTTAATATATTTGAAAAATGTAATAAATAGTAGTATTACCAAGAATAAAATAAATAGAGAAGAGTAAATTATTCATTGATTTTTCAAATTAAAAAAATATTATTGTACGTCTATTTTTAGTAGATTAAACAAATATTGTTGGACATAAAGAACAATAAACAGACGAATCATTGACTTATTTAAAAGTTATTTAAGAATTCATTTGGACATGAATTGTTTTCATTTTATCTCAGAATATATATTTATTTTATTCTAAAGTTCTTTTTGACCATTGAAATATCAAATACTACTTGAAGTTGTATTAAGGATTTTGAAAAACACCTCACCCATTTGGTCATACATATTTCAAGTAGTATTTGAAACTTCGATATGACAATTTTGATATTCGCTTTTTAAAAGTATTATATTATTAGCATATCAAAATTAATTCGATATGATGCACTGTTTTCAAGTTTGATATTTTATGGTACAAATTAATAATCATAATTGTCCAAATTTAACAATATATATTAGTATAATAGAGTATTATGACTTTGACTTTTTAAAATTATCTCAATAGTATCATACTAACATTGCACGTATAAATATACTGTTAATCTCTTTTATAGTAACAATATTTATCCAAAAAATTCATGAATACTATAGAGAAGTGTTATTATACATGTATGATGATATTTGATGTTTAAATCTCATTTAATTACTATAAATAAAAATATGAAAATTTATATATTCTTAATGTTGTAAATTAAAACAAAATACTTGTTAAATTTAAAATCTCAATTGATTTTCATATTACATTATTGAACGGACTAATACATTACTAAAAAAAATTTATAACTAAATATATATTATACCGACAAAGAATTGAAATCTAAAAAATATATGCATTTAAAATTAATAGAGTTTAAATATTTCAAACTTGATGTAGGAAGTTTATAACTGTTCTGATTTCTTAGTAACAATACCTTGCTATAGTTGATGAAGATTTTATCCAAACTTTCAATAAAAGCGTATTCAATTGCTTAGTTTAAGATGATCACCATAAATAATATCTTATACAATACATAATATATTTTTTGTAAAATGCTAATATTATATAATATTTTAGTAGGTTTCTATAGAGAGGTAATTATATAAAGAATGCATCATTATAATAAATGTTATTATTGTTATGGGTAGAATATTGTTATAGAGAAGTAAAATATAACATGAAAAATTAATTTCGAACAAACTTAGGCCGCTATAGTGAAATATTGTTACAGAGACATTTGATTGTATATATTAAAAAAGTACATAACCCCTTTTGTTAATCAATAAATAAATAGGAATTTCTATCGTGATAGATTAGTCAAAATTTCAACATTTAAATATTTAGGTTTCGTTTTGCGCTGAGAAATGTTCACTTTTTCAAAAAGAAAATAATTATTTTATTTAGAAAATAATGTTTGACTATAAAAATTTTAAATACAATTTGAAATTATATTTGAAAAAGTGGAAACAAGTCTTTGTTTTCACTTTTTTTCACTCCCACTTCTGTCACAAAAATTTTAAAACACTCCTATTTATATTCATGTTCAAACACAACTTCAACTTCATTTGTTAACCCCACATTCTCAGTATATGTTTTAATAAAGACAAATAATATTCAATAATCAAATGACTTGCAGATACACCAAAAATGCAAAAGATCAAAAGAGATTCCAGAATCTCTAAGGAATCAATTGAAGATATCCATGCACATCTCGCAAAAGGAATGACGCATCCAATATCAAGATATCCAGCGCTAAACACGGAGTAACATCAATCATGGAATCAACTCAAGGTAATCAAGGAAATCTACAACAACTTAATCGGAACACGACTTGGAAAAAGAACTAATCACTGCAAGAGCAAAAAGAAGAAAGGATCACGAATAACTTGGAAAGAACATCAATCACTACAAGAGCAAAAGAAAGAAAAGATCACAGACGTATCTGATATAGACATGAGTGAAAACCGTGTATGGACATACCATACGGTAACATTCCTCAATCAAGGAATCAATTCAAATCCTTGATTGGGATGAAATCTCTTGGGTTTCCTTACAAAGAGAATGAGCTGAAGCATATAAAAGAAAGAATGGATGATTAAAGAACACACACGACTTCAAGAAAAATCTCAGAGTGTCTCAATCTTAGTCTCACAAAGCTTTGTAACTCTTAGTTCACAATAGTTGTATAAAGAATAGGATCGAGTCAACTTTACAATACAAACTGAAGTTGTGTCACAAGATCTAAAGAACAAAATAAGTCTTCGAAACTTATTTTTCATCATTGTACTAGAGCCCGACATTGAAAGATCTAAGGAAACGCTGAAACCCAAGGAGACTGGAAGTAGGCACCACATTGGTGTTCCGAATCAGGATAAATCTTTGTGTCTTTACTTTAAATTCAATTATTTACTTGATTGTTTATTTCAAATCTAATCTAAATTGTGAAGTGTACTGATCTGCAGACAAGTTGACTGTGAGGAGTCAATAGTCGGCTCACAGAAATTTTTAATTCACCCCCCTTTTGAATTTAATTGGTATCAGAGAAGGTCTCACCTACAGTGTTGTTTAACCGCACGCGAGCAAAGATCAAATGACAAACTATCAAATTTTTGGTGCTCTTCTTCAAGACGGTCACTCCTCCACAAGACCACCATACTTTAATGGACAACACTACTCCTACTGAAAGAATAGATTCAAAATCTTTGTCCAATCAAATGACTTCCAAACCTGGGTTATCATTAAGAAGGGACCAAAGCCGATTCCAGGACTCAAAGATAAGCAAAAGGATAAAGACAAAGAATCGAGAAGTACCGATGTAAAAAACCTTGAAAGCTTCTAGGTCACCAAAGAATAATAAGAGGTAATCCAAACTAATGCACAAACCATAAGCTTACTTCTTTATGCAGTTAATGGAGAAGAATACGACAAGATATCAAACTGCGAGACTGAAAAAAAGATGTGGGACAAATTAGAGGTAACCAATGAAGGAACCACCAAGGTTAAAAAATTAAAAATTATTGCCCTGGTCAATGAATACGAGTTGTTCAAGATAGAAGAGAATGAGAATATTGAAATAATATTTTTCAAATTCAGCAAAATCGTATGTGAACTAAAATCATTGAGATGATCTATCCACATAGCGTGCAAGTACCGGAAGCTAGTCCAAAGTCTCACAAAAATTTGGAAAACCAAGGCTGCCATCCTGGAAGATGGAGATCTTCACAACATGACATATGATGAGCTACGAGGTAATCTCATTGCATATGAGTGAATTATATCAATAGGTACCATAAAGAGGAAAATAAGAAACCAGTGGCTTACAATGCCACACCAATTGAAGAAGAGGATATTCTGGATGAAGCCAATAGAGAAAGAATGGGTCTCATAAATCGTGGAGTAAGGAAGATCATGAGATAGAGACAACAAAGATCCCAAGGAGCCAAGAATAATTATTTCACTAAAAATGATGATCGTTGTTATCACTGTGGAAGGCTTGCCACTTCAAACAAAACTATCCATAATTAAGAAGAAGACCGTCCAGAAAGAATCAAAATTTTGGAACTTAGAGTGATGAATATAAAATCGAAGAAGAAAAAGAGGTCGCCAACATGTTCTTCATAGCAAAAGGAAAATCTAGCGAGGAACATGCCCACAAGAACTCTAAAAAAGGAATGTGGGCCATTGATAGCAGATGTTCCAGACACATGATCGGAAAGAAAGAAATTTTTTATGCTCTAGAAAAAATAGATGGAGGATCAGTCAGATTTGGCGGCAACGCTATTGGAGTCGGCTTAGTAAAGCTCAGCTCCTTATTTGACTTTACTGAAGTATATATAGTAGACGGCCTCAAGCATAACTTGCTCAGCATCAATCAACTATGTGATGCCGGATTTGGAGTCTCCTTCAAAGCTGAAAGTTGCTCCATTAAATATGACAAAAGAGACATCTCTCTCATTGGTGAACGCATTGATAATATTTATATCTTAATAGTCCTGACTTTACTACCTTAACCTGCTTCACTATGAAAACCAATGATATTTGGTTGTGGCACAGAAAGCTTGGGTATGATAGTATGCATATCATTGAGAAATTATCCAGACTGGAATTGGTGAAAGGTCTGCCAAAACTCAAGTTTGAAAAGGATCACATCTGTGATGCTTGCCATTTGGGTAAGCAAACCCGAAAATCTTTCAAAGTCAAAGACATTGTCTCTACTATAAAACCTCTTCAAACAATCCACATGGATCTATTTAGGCCCACCAAGACCGCAGGTATTGGTGGAAAAAGCTATGTTTTCATTATAGTTGATGATTACTCATGGTTTACTTGGGTGATGTTTCTTGCTCATAAACATGAGGCTTTCACAATCTTTGAGTTTTTTTTGTAGAAAAGTACAAAGAGCAGTGGGACACTTTATCACATACGTTCACAAAGATCACGGAGGAGAATTTGAAAATAAAATGTCTGAGGAGTACTGTGCTCAGAACGGATACTCTCAGAACTTCTCATCACCTCGGCCCTTTAAGAAAAATAGAGTGGTGGAGCGAATAAATTGGTCTCTCCAAGAAACTACCAGGACCATGCTGTTAGAGTATAATCTTCCAGATTACTTTTAGGCAGGAGCAGTAAGTACAATATGTCACGTCATCAACATATGCCTGATCAGACCTATTCTAAAGAAGACTCTTTATGAACTTTGGAGAGTAAAGAAGCCTAACATTATCTACTTTTATCATTTTGGATGCAAATTCTTTATTCACAATAATGGTAAGAATAACTTGGGAAAATTCAATCCACAAAGTGACTAAGGTATTTTCCTTGGGTATTCTCCCACTAGTCATGCTTACAGGGCTTATAATAAAAGAACTTTATGTGTTAAAGAATCTATACTTATTGTATTTTATGAATCTAACCACCCTCTTATGAGTTTAAGTATTGATGAAGAACAAGTGAGCGATTTGCAATCTCGAACCAATGTTAGTAGTACAACCTTTGAGCCATCACAAGGCGAGTCGACTATACTCCCTCCAGAGTCGAATCTCACGGCAGAAATAGTCAAAACAAATATTCCAAGAGAGTGGAAACATAATGCTAGCTATCCAAATGAATTTATCATTGAAAACCCAGATGATAGGATGCAAACAAGAGCATCATTGATAAAGCAAGCGTCTGTAGCCGTTGTATCTCAAATTAAACCAAAGAAGACCGGTGAGTCCCTCAAAGATGAATCATGGGTCGAGGCTATAAAGAAAGAATTGGACCAGTTTGAATGAAATCAAGTTTGGACTCTGGTTGAAAGACCCAAGAACTGCTTAGTAATTGGAGCTAGATGGGTCACCGAAATAAATTGAATGAAGAAAAAAGGTTATCATAAACAAGGCCAGACTTGTAGCACAAGGCTACTCCCAACAAGAAGGTATTGATTATGATGGAACCTTTACCTCTGTGGCAAGGTTAGAATCAATTCAAATTTTATTAGTTTTTGTTGCCTTTAAATGTTTTAAATTATATCCAATGGATGTAAATAACGCCTTCTTAAATTGTTTCATTCATGAGGAAGTTTTTGTAAAATAACCCCCCGGTTTAAAAATCCATCTTATACAAATCATGTTTTCAAATTATCGAAAGCACTCTACGATCTCAAACAAGCTCCAAAGGCCTGGTATGAGAGATTGAATACTTTTCTACTAAATAATAATTTTCAAAAAGGTAAAATTGATACAACTCTGTTCATTCAAAAGCTTAATTCAAATCTTCTTTTTGTGCAAATTTACGTTGATGACATTATTTTTGTAGTCCTACCATCCCTTTATGTGAGAATTTTACAAATTTGATGAAAAGAGAATTTGAAATGATCCTCATGGGAGAACTTGCATTCTTCTTGGGATTACAAATCAAGCAAACTCCCAAAGTTACCTCCATCAATCAAGTTAAGTATACAAAGAAACTTACCAAAAAGTTCGGTATGAAAAAAGAAAAGGTCTATGGAACTCCAATGAGTCCATCACAAGTCTTGATTTGGACTCGTTTGAAAAAAATATTGATGAAAAGATGTACAGGAGAATGATTGGATCACTACTCTATTTAACTGCCAGTTGACCATACATCATGTTCAATGTATGCAAATGTGCCAGGTTCCAGTCGACTCCCAAGGAGTCTTATCTGACTGCCGTAAAAAAAATCATTCGATATCTCATACGAAATCAAGATATTGGACTATGGTATCCTTGCTCTTCCCATTTTAATTTAATTGGATATTTAGATGTTGACTTTTTAGGAGATAAAAGTGATAGAAAAAGCACTAGTGGAACGTGTCAAATTCTTGGTGATGTCCTGATTTCATGGCATAACAAGAAGCAAACTTCAGTTACCCTTTCAATAACTGAAACCGAATACATAGCCATTGGAAGTTGTGGTACTCAAATTTTATGAGTTATGCATCAACTACTTGATTTTAATTTAACTTTTGAATCTGTTCCTATAATGTGTGATAACAACAGTGCTATTAGTTTGTCTAAATATACTTTGCATCATTCTAGGGATAAACACGTAGATATTAAGCATCATTTTATTCGAGATCATGTAGAAAATGGAGACTTTTCTTTAACATTTGTTGATTCTGAAAATCAACTGGCAGATATTTTTACAAAACCTTTGTTGGAAGAAAAATTTTGTTACCTTAGGAAAAGACTTGACATTCTTAGCATTAATGACCTATAAGCTTTATTTTTGGACAAAAAATATTTTACTTGTTCTGCCCTTAACCAATTTTATTTTATTTTTAAAAAGGAAGTATTTTTGGTACACTTTTTTTAAAAAGAGTCATCATTACTCACCCTCTTTTTACGCCTCGTTTACTGCCCCTTAGATTTTTTTACCTTCCCCATCACCCTCTTCTGCCACCTTTTTAATCAACAGTCTCCTCCCTCTTTTCATATCCTCCATATTTCTCTCCCTTTACTTACCCTCCAACTCCTCATCTTTCTTTCTATCTCTTTAAAAAGAAACCTGGTCAAAACCCTACCTTACCAAATAACCAGAACTCACTCCATGGTAAATCTCTCAAAAACTCTTCCTACCCTTCCGAATACCCATGTTCTTATCACAGAGTCATCTGATGAATCCTTCTCTGATTCTCGACAGTCAGCTATCTCTAAAAAAGTACCCTAATCCAAGCGCTGCCTCCGTAGTCAAAAAGCCTCATTCACTTTCCATGGATCCTGTCATTCGATAAGAAATGCATAAGTTTTGGACCGATGTGCACAAAGAAAAGTTCTCTACTTTTAAAAGCCGCTATGTTGTACCTGGGCATATTGTAAATCTCTGGCAGTTAAAGGACGCACACTATAATGTAAGTTCGCTTTTTAAATTTCAAGACCTATCTCTGGTCTTTCATCTTTGCGGGTTGCTAGTATATGAAGACCAACTTTGCATGTTCTATGCGAATCTCCACGTCTCTCCTGATAGTGGTGGGTTAGAAACTTTTATGCTGGGCACAAGAATTATTATGAATGATTTTCTCTTTGAAAAAGTATTTGATACGAAGTTCTCTGGTGCAATTCCCTTTATGAATGGATCTTTTCGTGACGAGTTTGAAGTCAGCCTTGAGGAGGCCAAACAGGTTGTGTCTGATCCAGACATTGCATCCTCCAACTTTAGTCCCCTGTCTCTCTGTTTTAAGTATCGCATTTTGGCTTATGTTATTACTACCACCCTGATCCCCAAAAGGGTTCCCTAAAAAATATTACTTGTCGTGATATGTTTTTTCTGTATTGCTTAGTGAAAAAAATGTAAGATTAATTGGGAAACATGGTTTCATGAATACATGCTTGATTGTGCTGCAGATGCTCATGCTTTCTCCAGCCTACCTTACGGATCGTTGATCACCCGAATTCTTCAAAACTACTCCATCGATCTGTCTTCTTACCCAACTATGGAGATATTTCCCACATATAATTCAAAAACCTTCACCAGTATGGGATACATCTTAGTTGATGATAAATGGTGCAGAAAAGACTCTGCCTGGGAGAAATCCGATCTCCCCAAGGTAAGCAAAACAGTGTCTAATCCCTTGTTTCAGGCGTTAAAAAAATTAGAAGATTTTAAGGACCGCATGAAGACTGTCGAGGAAGGAGTATTGCTGCTTCAGGAGTCGACTTCCAAAGTGATGTGGCTTGGAAAGGATACCAACTCTGACATCATCAAAGTGTGATTAACCATAGACGAGTTCAAGCAAGAGGGCATCAAGTTGTTCTCAAAAGTATTCTCTCGCCTGGACTCTCTCAAAATTGAAGCCAAGTCCTCCAACACTGACCTTGTTTTCTTTATCTAAAATTTTTATTACTCTTTTTCCAAAAATATTGAGAAATCTTATGAACGATTCTATCACAACATGCACAACACCCTCACATATTTCCTGGCCAAACGATAACTCTGATGACTTCTATTCAAAAGAGGGTCTTGTCCCTTTTCTTTTTGGGTTATAAGATGATTTTACATACTTTCTTTTTGGTTTCCAAAAACTTCTTAACTGTTGTTTTTGCCATATTGGTTTTTTCTGTATGTGGTTTTCTTTTTTTGTTTGTCGTTTCTCTGTTTATTTTTTATTATGTCAAAAGAAGGAGAAAGAGGAACATCAGAGTCGGTCATCAAGTCAGGGGGAGCTAGTCGACTAGTGTGCAAAAGAGGTCAATTGATGCTCCAAAACCATGAGGGTTAGCAAGAAAGGGGGAGCAAGTCAACTACTGAAACAGAAAAGTTAACTATTGTTTATTATTTGTCATTATCAAAAAGAAGGAGATTGTTAACCCCACATTCTCAGTATATGTTTTAGTAAAGATAAATAATATTCAATAATCAAATGACTTGCAGATACACCAAAGATGAAGAAGATCAAAAGGGATTCCAGAATCTCTAAGGAATCAATTGAAGATATCCATGCACATCTCGCAAAAGGAATGACACATCCAACATCAAGATATACAGCGCTAAACACAGAGTAACATCAATCATGGAATCAACTCAAGGTAATTAAGGAATTCTACAACAACTTAATCGGAACACGACTTGGAAAAAGCACCAATCACTGCAAGAGCAAAAAGAAGAAAGGATCACAGACAACTTGGAAGGAGAATCAATCACTACAGGAGCAAAAGAAAGAAAAGATCACGGTCGTATCTGATACATGTTAGTCTCCTTAGGTAACATTTTAATAATGACAAACTAATGAATAAATCTTTGCAGGAAAAAAGAATGCAAGATACTGGAAGATTATTGATGGTAAAGGAATAAAAGAAGCAAGATATTGAAGACCTCTCTAGGAAAGGAAGGACATCCAATCATAAGAAGATCACGACACCCAAATAAGCATGGCAAGAAAATTAATATCTTAGAAATGGAAAGAGAATCACCATCCCATAATAACGGCAGATTAGATCAGTCAAAAAATTAATTAGGATCTAAACAAAAGAAGAAAGGACACAACCGTCACATAGATATCAGGACTAAAAGGTAGGATAGATCATGGACATATCTGATATGGACGTGATCCGAAGTCGTATATGGACATATCAAACAACTACTTTTCTCAATCAAGGAATCAATTTAAATCCTTGATTGAGAAGAAATCTCCTAGATTTCCTTATGATAAGTAGCAGCCGAAGACTATAAAAGAATAAGACCGAAGACAAATATTTTTCATGCAACTTCAAGGAGAAAATTCAAAAGTGTTTTATTCTTAGCTTACAAAGTTCTGTAACTTTAGTTTACAATTGTTATATAAAGAGTAGGATCGAGTCAACTTTGTAACATCAACTGAAGCTGTGTCAGAAGATCTGAAAAGCAAAATAAGTCTTCAGAACTTGTTTTCTATCGTTGTACTTGAGCTAAACTTTCAACGATATAAGAAAAATTTAAACCCAAGGGGACTGGATGTAGGCACTACATTGGTGTGCCAAATCATTATAAATCTTTGTGTTATTACTTTACGTTTTGTTATTTACTTACTTAACTGTTCTAAGTTTAATCTATTCATGAAGTGTTCTAATCTACAGGAGAGTCGACTATGAGGAGTCAGTAGTCAACTCACAGAAGAAAATTTCAATTCACCCCCTCGTGAGTTTCAACTGGTATCAGAGTAGGTCTCACAGATAGCATTGCTTAACTACAAGTGAGCAAAGACTAAATGGTCAATTATCAGATTTCTGATGTTCTCCTTCAAGATGGTCACTACTCTACATGACCACCATACTATAATGGACAACATTACTCTTACTGAAAAACAAGTTCAAAATTTTCTTCCAATCAAACGACTTCCAAGCCTGGGTTGTCATCAGGAAAGGTCCAAATCTAATTCGAGACTTAAGAAGAAGTCAAAGGACAAAGACAAGGAATCTAGCAGTATTGACTTAGAAGACCTTGAAAGCTTTTAGGTCACCAAAGAACAGTATGAGGTAATTCAAATTAACACATATGCTATAAGTTTACTTTTGTGTGCAGTTAGTGGAGAAGAATACGACAAGATTTCAATGTATGAAATCGTAAAAAAAATATGGGACAAACTGGAGGTAACCTATGAAGGAACCACCAAAGTTAAGAAGTCAAAAATTGTTGCCCTGGTCAATGAATATGAATTGTTCAAAATGGAAGAGAATGAGAATATTGAAACAATGTTCGCCAGATTCAGTAAAATTATGTGCAAACTAAAATCACTGGGGATGATCTATCCTCACAGCCTGCAAGTCCAGAAGCTGGTCCGAAGTCTCCCAAAACTTAGGAAACTTAGGTTGTCATTCTGGAAGACAGAGATCTTCACAACATCACATACAATGAACTGCGAGGTAACCTTATCGCATATTAAAAAAATTATATCAATAGTTTTCACAAGGATAAAAAGAAGAAATCAGTAGCCTTCAATGTTGCTCCAATCAGAGAAGAGGACATTCTGGAAGATGCTAATATCGAAGGAATGGACCTCATCAATCGTGGAGTAAGGCAGATTATGAGACAAAGACAACAAAGATCCCAAAAAGGCAAAAATAATGATTCAATCAAAAATGATGAACGTTGCTACGACTGTGGAAGGCCAGGCCACTTCAAACAGAATTGTCCAAAATTAAACAGAAAAACATCCAGGAAGAACCAAAACTTTGGAGCCTGGAGTGATGAAGATGAAACTGAATAAGAAATAAAGGTTGCAAATATGTGCTTCATGGCAACAGGTGAATCTATCGAGGTAAGGCTACACAATTGTCATAATTGTAATACTCTTGAATCTAACTTAGATATGATTACTGACGAGATTCAAAAAGTTATAGATGGATATAACAAACTCCCCCAAGAAAAAAAAAGTTGCGAAGCTCGATTTAAACAAAAACTCAAAGAGGAACGATGAAATTGGCAAATAGAAATTGAAGCATGTCAAATTGAAATTGACCAACTTCATGAAGAGCTTGATGATGCAAAAATAAAATTAAACAATTTTAAGGCATCCCCAAGCCATAGTTTTGTAAGAGCAAACTCTTTTTATAAACTATTCGAGTTCCTCACCATGGTCGTTTAAATCAGCTAAGAACTATTTCTCTTATTAAGGGCCCATTTGTTTCATCTGTGGGTAGAGTGGGCACAAATCCTACAGTTGTTGGCATAAGCCCAAAATTGTGTAGGTTTGGAAGCCCAAAGGAAGTACATCTAACCCGCAAGGATCCAAGACCACTTGGGTACCTGAGCAGAATTAATCTTCTTGATTTGCAGGAACATGTCTGCAAGATCTATAAAAAGGAGGGAATGATAGCGGATGTTCCAGAAGTATAGATGGAAAGAAAATTTTTTAGTGACAACACCGAAAACAATGTCACCAGAGTCGTCTACACCCCTTTCAGAGTCGACTCTTGCAACTGAAATGATAAAATAAGATAAATATAGATTTCCTCCAGGAAGATACTGACCTCAATAAAATCTTTTGTTCCTATGACAAGGTCAGAATCAAATATGAATTGTCTTTATCTATTGACTCTCAAATATTTTAATCTGCCTCATTTTTTTTAAATTTTCATGAAACAATCTCAAAAATTTGAAAATCTGTTTTAAAACTTTCTTAAAAGTAGGGCAAATTCTTTATGTTTTTTTAAAAAATTAATTATTGATTTTACGACATGCTTTAACATTATTCCTGACAATTCTAACATTTTCTTGTGAGAATTTTTGTCATTCTGATGAAAGCTCCGTCTCATGAGTAATGCTCTAAACTCATGGCTCAATAAGGAATAAACTGTTTTGCGGAAATTTTGACTTTTAGAGAATCGCCACTTAATTTATTTGAAAAGGAATTAAGAAGCCTTTATAAAATACTTTAAACGATCCAAAATAGAAAAAATCATTTAAAATTTAAAGATTCTGAGTAAGCGGTTCCTATTAATATTTTAGGAAGGTTTAAGGCACCTTAAACATCCGCTAACATGCGGTTATTCGGATTGTTTGAAAACATCTTTTGACTAACTTTTTGAGATTGATTTGTTGAAAAGTGATCGATTTTTTAGAAAAGACTTGTGTAAAATAAATTTAATCGACTTAGTAGGGATTTTAACTAAGTCTAAACAAAACTAATAAACAAATAAACACATAAAAGAGAAAAGGGAGGAGAAAGTAAAAGATTTAGGCTATTGGACTCAAATCAACGAAACCTGTCCTAGTCTAATTGGGCTTTCGACCTATTTCCACCTGTCCTAATTCTATGTTTTTGAGCCTTTTTGGCCCAAAATCCGCTTCACCTTTATTAAATTTACATCTTTGGCTTTGAGGCCCAAATGAATAAATAAATAAATAAAGGCGACAATAAATGAATAAATAAATAATAAATGAAAAAATGAGACTTTAAAGTCTCTTGGCTGCTTTAAAGATGGATTTTAACCCATTATTCTTCTGACTTTTCGTATCCACACGCCATGAAATCAAGTCTTTCAAAAGTCTTCTAAAAAGTGGGCCTCATTGACCCATTATGGAATGCAAAGGGAAAGAGTCCATTTCGACTCCAACGAATTTCATGCAAAGCAAGAAAAATAAAGGACATTAATACATGATTAACGAAGGGAAAGAGATATAAAAATAACACATAGCTAACCAAAGGAAATAAAATTAAATTAGATAACACATGATCCATCAAGGAGGAAAAACTAGACAAAAACTATTGCGGATTTAACTGAACATAGTAAGAATCTTAAATAATCATAAGCCGATGTAGAAAAGTAAGATGTATTCGCATCGATTCAGTTTATGAATTCAATCAAGACAAAAAAATGTAAAAGTACATGATCAACCCAAGAAACAAAGGAATATAAAGAGAATCAATACAAGCCAACTATATAAACGAGGTTACTAGAATCCTATCGAACAGTCAAAAATCAAAATCAGAGTATCCCTCCTTAGTATTTGGAATCATCAAAATGAGGTTTTTAATACAGTAACACTCATTCATTTCTTTTTATAATATACACCAGAATAAAATGCACAACATCAAATTCGTAAATGTTAAAGAGAACAATAAATTGACTTTAGACGACAGGGTTCAATGTAAAGCAAATTCGGTTCAATTCCAAGGAAAATATATCAAAACAACCAATATTTCATTGGAAGGTATAAAATTCAAATCGACAGATTTTACAAATATATTTGCTAAAGTTAGAGCAGAATCTAAAACTACAATAAGACCAGCTCAAATAACAATTTGGGAAAGGGGTTTGATCCATAGAAAACAAACCAATAAGACAAGGAGGAACTCCCGTAAATTTACCAACTATGAGACTACAACTATGATGATCTAAAAATAGATGGAGCAAAGGAAGAAGGTAAAACTACCAGGAAAACACCATGCCAATTCAAAAAAAGACCCTCTAAACGAGCAACGGTTAAATCAATACTAACAAATACTAAATAGAAAGTATAAAAAAAATAGAACAAAATCTCAAAGCTCCCACCTTAAACTGAAGAAACCCCTAACGACTGAAAGTCGCGACGATGATAAGACAATCCCAAAAGATCTACCATTGGAAACAACAAACTTAACTAACATGAATCATCATGATACATCAAGTCTGGCCTCTCGGCCTATAACTATTTTTGGAAAATGAAAATGAATGCAACTATTCTCCAACACACGGTATTACAAAACTTCAAGAGTTTTAGACTCTGATATCACTGTCTAAATGGAAGAAAAATGACACAAACCTGGTTCAAGAGAGAATCGGCAAGCTACATGGATTTTTCAACATCAAAGACAACAAACAAGACTAAATTCAATTACACAAAAATTTTATAGTCTTGACAGCAACAACACTCAGCGATGGGCTAAAGGTTACGACAATCAAACGCCGAATTCAATTACTAAACTACAAACTACAAACTACGATTATGAAACTATGAAGAAAGGAAGAAAGGGATGAAGAATAAAAATAATAACAAAACTAGAAAGAAGATGTGTATTTACCTTTTACGGGGCAGGAAAACAAGACAACAAACTTGTTTTGATCATCACCGAAAAGACTTCGCCGCTACTCCGACGATTTTGATACCTTTGAGAATATTTTTTAACTAAAAAGGGGTTTTCTTGATAGCTTGATTTTTGTTGCCTTCAAGACTTGGTATTTTTGGCTCAAGGATGAGCTATTTATAGCAAATAAAAATGGGGAGTGGATTCTTGTTCCACCGATGTGGAAAAATCCCCTTTAGAGGTAATTTTGGGTATTTTCATTGGGAAATTCAAATTTGGGATCAAGTGATAAGGATGATGAGCTGGATTTTGTACGGATTTGTACTAATTAGTACAAATTCAAATTTTTTCGGTTGAAATTGCTTTTGGCGGCCGCTGTTATTGTTGTGCAATTTGACGCCGGGTCGGGTTGAGGTCGTTGATGTTGAATTTGTTATTGTTGTTTGAACTGGTTGTTGATGTCATTATTTTTTGGAGTTGGTGTTGTACGTTATTGTGAAAAAAAGGGGATATAGGAACGGGCCGAGTCAATTGATCAGAATTGGGCTTGTGTTGTTGTGATGTTGTTGTTGGATGCCTTTGTTGATGTTGGAGGAGCAAAGGTGGGCCGGGTCACAGGTTATTGGGCCGGTTGGTGATGGAAAATTGGGCCTGATATTGAAGTGGTGTTAAATTGGGTTGGGCTGCTAGGTATTGGGTTTTGATTGGGGTTATTTAATAACCCCAAATAGATTTAATTGGGGTTAAAATAACCCTAATTATATTAGGAATTTGGTAATTTTTGAAATTATTTTAGAAAAAAATCCTCAATATAATTTCAATTAAGATTTAGCCTATTCTATTTAAATATTGATCGAATTTATAGTTGATTGGTCAATTGCATTGCTATTGTGGTCAATTTAGATTCAGTGATGATCAAATTAAATAGATTAGTTAAATTAAATTGAAATTCGATACGAATTAATTCTTTCTTTAATCCCGAGCTTTTTGATTTAATAAAAATCAAACACATATTTATCCAAATAAATTATCTTTGAGAATAAATTATATTTAAATCAAGATTTTAATTATTATATTTATTTTTCAAAATAATCCTTAATAAAAATCCAATATTCCATAGAATAAATATTTAAGTAATCAAATTATATAATATTGTATAACTGAACATGGTAATATATAATCGCTACTTAAAATGATAAAATTACGTACAAATATATTTTGAATTTTTTTTATTCGGATGAAAAAAATATTTTGATTTTATTAAAAATCGAAGAAACTCAGGATTAAATTTAGTTGTGGAGGGCAAAAATTAGGTGTCAACAACTTCCCTCTCTCTTTGGGTAAGGTGGATTCAAGTAACCCTGGGCAAATGGAGGTTGACGTTCCTAATTTTTGTCCAACCACAAATTTGAATCTGAAAGAGGTTGGCTTTCGCACGAGTTTTATAGAGTTATGGCCGGACCTTGGTATCGGGTTTCCTACATATCTCAGGATACATAAGAATTCAGGCCACTTGTAGTTCATAAAGCTTGATTTAAAGCACGATTTTCAAAAAATTCACAAGTTATTTTGGTTTTTTGAGTTTTTTATGAAACCAAAAAACCGTAGAATAAAGAGATTTTGGGGGAGGTTGGAATACAATCTAGTTTTCTACATATATCCCAGCTTACATATCCCCGAGACTCGGGAAATCAGACTGCTTGTAGTTCGATTCAATCGATAGAAAAGATAGTCTTTTATTTCAGACGATCTTTGGCTTAGGATGAGCGACAAGTTATTCGAGTTATGAAAAAGAGGCTTGTAACCTCTTAACCATGAACGTGGAGCTCTTAACATCCATAGGTAAGAACTTACCTGGACATAATTTCCAAAACTCTAGGTGTATTGTCACTCGAATTTGAAAGAAAGAAAAGGTAACCCTCGGTATGAGTTTAGAAATATCACGAAGGTGAAGCTGAAACCAGAATACCCACATACCTTTAATAGGGGTGTAGTTAGATGATGGTGGTGATAATCCTTTGGCTCGCGTCCAGAGAGTTTGACGTCCCTTTCTAGACTATGTCCCATTTTGCTGCTAAGAAAGAGTTTCACGTTGTGTTGCATCCTATCTGGATTCATCCGCACTTGTGGTTTTGATTTGAGATTTTCAATCACTCGGATTTTCTCGATAATATCTCAAACAAAAATTATTAGTGCTAAACATAATTCATGAAAGAGGTATGTAGTGTTTACCATATCTCCACGTGTGTTATCGCCTGAAAATCAAAGTCATCCTTTTATTTACCTGTTTGGAAAGAAATAACTTGCAATAACAGACATAACAACCCTTTTGGTTGTTGCATAATTAACTTCTTTATCGATTGAATATGTCTTCAAAGTGGGGTGGCCCTTTTGGACACCGACGACACTTTATGCAGAACGGTCCCTGCAACCGTGTAATCTTACGCTGATGCGACAACCTTTTGGTTACCAATAATGCTTGTTGCATGATAACCTCTCTGATTATTGCCGTCAATTCTTTGCATATAATCTCAGGTAAGTCTTGTGCATCTTTCGTATCGATTCGACTTATAGATTTCTCTTGAATTGATAATCTTCGGATAATCTTGTACAATATTTGATGTTGTATACGAGGCGACTTACATATATCCTCTGAATTTCTAGCCCTTAGATAATCCTTCACAGTATTCAACCTTGGATAAGAGATGGCTTCCAGACATCCCTCTAATTGCTAGTTCTTAGATATTCCTGCACATCATTCGACCTTGGATACAATATGAATTATAGATATCTCTCAAATTGCTAGTCCTTGGGTAATCCTACACATAATCTATCTTGGATATGACGCGGGTTATAGAGAACCTATGGACTTAGCGATTTGACAATCTCGTATATTCTCCGATAAGAATTTAGTTGCGACTTATGGATAACCTTCGGACTATCAATTTTTTGGGTAACCTTGCACACTATCCGATTAGGATGTTGTTATGGCTTACGAATGAACTATGTGCTATCAACTCATAGGTAATCTGTCACACTATCCTATTTCAAATAATATGAATTATAGATGACCCTCAGATTGTCAGTTTCTAGGAAGTCTCATATGTCGTTCGCTTTTAGATAGCGACTTAAAGATGTCCCTTTGAATCATGTGCTTTTGATGCATTCAGATGATGATTCATAAAATGATGAGATATCCTCAACACCAATGTTTGTGTCTCACGTGTCAATATATATTAAATGTTGATGATAGCCTCGACGTCAGCGTTTGTGTCTTGCGTGTCAACAGATATTGAATGTTGATGATATTTTCGATGCCAATATTTGTGTCATGTATGTCAACAGATATTAAATGCTGATGATATCCTCAACGCCAATGTTTGTGTCTCGCGTGTCAACAAATATTAAATGCTTATGATATCCTCGATGCCAATATTTATGTCTCACGTGTCAACATATATTGAATGCTGATGATATTCTCAACACTAATGTTTGTGTCTCGCATGTTAATAAATATTAAATGCTGATGATATCCTCGACACCAGCATTTGTGTCTCACGTGTCAACAGATATTGAATGCTAATGATATCCTTGACGCCAGTATTTGTGTCTCACATGTCAACAAATATTGAATGTTGATGATATCCTCGACGCCAACATTTGTGTCTCGTGTGTCTACAAATATTGAATGCTGATGATATCCTCGACGCTAACGTTTGTGTCTCGCGTGTCAACAGATATTGAATACTGATGAAATCCTTGACGCCAGCTTTTGTGTATTGCATGTCAACAACTATTGAATGCTGATGATATCCTCGACGCTAGCATTTGTTTTTCGCATATCAACAGATATTAGATACAATAGCCTTCTCGATAATGATATGATATGAAACGGTTCTTCTTATGATTTAAAAATAGTTTCACCTGAGTTCGTTTGCCTGCGTCTTACTTTCTACATGTACCTGTACTCAAGGTAGTCAATTAGTAGACACAATGTCGCTTTTACTGGCGACCAAAGTTAAGTTTTATGACAATTTAATGATGAATATTGAGCATCATGATTTGAATGACTTATTCCGCTAGTAATCTTTTCTTTTAGAATAAATAATTAAATAGAAAATCCATCGGATGCAAGTAAATGAGGCAAAGTCCTTTTTTGGGGATTACTCAAATACCGTTGCTTCGCTTCAAAGTGAATTTTGAGGATGACTTTCTGCTCTTCCTCCTATTGATTGTTCCTTTGATTGTTGTATTTATTGTGCCAACTCCCTTGAATGTACTTGCGCTCAAGGTAAATATTTAGTAGACATACAGTCGCTTTTGCTAGCGACTATTTTTTAGAAAAATTCTAAATACAATATTCATTAAGAAGATAAGACGCCTTTGTTTGTCCTTCATGATCTCAAGAAATGAGATAGACAATTCAAAAGGTCCTCGATAAATAGGTATTAAACTTATTTATGGGGCTACAAAAAAATACCTTTCTTGAGCATTATATGCTCTTGTGTGGCTCCTAATTGCTTGGGTTTTTTTGAAAGAGACTCTTATTTTTGTGTATTGATCTTTGCATCCACAGAAAAATGATTAGTTTGGGTGAATCTACTTCGTGTTGACCTTCATTGATCATTGGTTTGCTCCTCGCCATCTTTCGGATGCTCCGTTATGTTGAGTCTTCCACCCTAGACTCCCCGTCCCAATAGACGCCTGGGCAATCGCTGAGTAAAAAATTTACATAGATTTTTTAAAGTAGTCTTAAATTTAGAAAAATGGTTTTGAAAATTTCCGTAAGAGCTTTAGAAAATCACTGCCAGTCATGTCATATACTAGCTCAACAAACGTCTTCATCTTGGTTTGTCTATGTTTGATGTTTTGGCGTAGGATTGCTGGGGATTCAGCATCGTTGAGGCTCTCTATCAGAAGTTCTGTCTTTGCCGGAGATTTAGTCTATCTAGTTTAAAATTGTTTGAGACGATACTCGAGAGGATCTGAAGCCTTTGTTAGTCTTTGTACTCTTTGTTGGATGATGATTTTCCTCCTTTGAATTTTTGAGATTCCTTCTCAAAAATTCTAGCCCAGTTTCCATTTCCTGGGATTATATAACCGAGCCGTTGGGGCGCCTAGGTATCCCGTTGAAGTAGGAATCAGGTCATACGTAGTTCAGACTATGCTAGGGATATATGTAAAGTTTTAGTGGGTTGACCAAAGCCGACATAGGCTGCCTACGTATCTCATTCTTGAGAATTCAGGTCATCACGTAGTTCATACATAAAAAGAAGGGATAAATTATCCTAAGGGATTGACCGAAGCTGACATAGGCCGTCTACGTATCTCATTCTTGGGAATTCAGGTCATCACGTAGTTCATACATAAAAAGAAGGGATATATTATCCTATGGGGTTGATCGAAGCCGACATAGGCCGCCTATGTATCCCTTTCTTGGGAATTCAGGTCAAACGTAGTTCGTACATAAAAGGAAGGGATAAATTATCCTAAGGGGTTGAACGAAGCCGACATAGGCCGCCTACGTATTCCTTTCTTGGAAATTCAGGTCAATCGTAGTTCGTACATAAAAGAAATATTTAGGGTTAAATGGCCCTGAATACTATTATCCATCTTACTGGGATAGAAATAAGCACGTCTACGGATGATATGGCATTTTCATTGACTTTGTCTTGATAGAACAAAGGATCAATTATCCAATTCCCTTAGTCATTGCCCTCTTAGTTAACCTTCTCAGTTTCCTCTAGATTGTGCTTCTTTGATTCTCGAATTCTTTAACTCTTCTGATGACTGTTCTAAGGATATTGTCTCTCATTCATCATTATCTTGCTTCTTGACATGACATGACATGACATGACAATGGAAGGTTTTAAGTTATTGTTGTACAACGGGCGATGAGTCATGGGTGGAGTGGAGGTCCAATTCAACACTGTTTCCTCTAATTAATCTTCCATGATCCCGATTGTCTTGGAAAATTCTTACCTCACATTTTCCTTATCCCATCCTAGAGACCATCATTTACAAGTTTGAAAAATGATTAGTAGAGTCTGGTTTTACTACTAGTCACTTTTCTTTTACCGTAACAAAGCTATAGTCTAGAAGGGGATCTCTTATTCGTTTTGATCTAGTGAAGTAGGGCCATTTTGTGCCAACACAGAATAGTTTCTATTACCTGCAAAGTAAAAACAACTTAAAGACTGACATGTTAGATTCTGTTAGTGATAAGTAAAGCAAGATGATAAGGTAGTAAGTAAACACATAGAGTTGTTTCTCATCTCATGCGAATTAATCCATGAAGTAATGATGACTCAAAAATTTCAATGAACAGGATTTTGCTCAATGATATGGATAGGAGGAATTCATCAGGAAGGCACTCAACTTTTCTACTCTTCGGCCTTATTACTTCTTTCAAGAAAGTGAAGGACAACAAAGCTTTTGTAGCTATGGGGGCCGGGCTGAAAAGCTGCCTACGTATCTCGCGGAGGAGAAATCAGGACCTACGTAGTTCAAAACTATAATGTGTTTTTCTGATTCTAAAGTCAACTTTCCTAAAATGGTAGCGATCATTTTGGAAGTTTTAAGAATGACTGCGGACTTTTCTGAGAAACTTGGGAGACGTGGAGTACGTTTGGTGTCGAACTTTTGTATAGTGGGGTATATTTCTGCCTAGAGATGTTCTATGAAAAATGGGATTGGATCAATTCGCCTTTGATTCGAATCAACCTAACACGTTTAAGCATATAAACAGTTATATTACACAAGCATATTGTAGTAAACGTGTATCCTGATTGGGTGACCCTTTTGAGCCAAGGGTTTAGGCCTAACGAATTTTGAAGAAAATATACGCCTTTTTAAAGACAATCCATTATCCTCAAAAACCTTCATAGGTATATATAAATGACAGAAATTTCTACAAAAGTTGCACAAAAGGGAGGGGATAGGAAATACTAGTTCCCGAATGCTCTTCTATCGGCCTTCGTCCTCTTAGCTTTGTCCACTTCTCATCATTGGCGACATCCTTTGATGAATAAGCAATTTCCGTATAGCTGTGCCTTAAATGCAACCGTCCAAATCGATCAATTTATTTCTTGGCTCGCTTTAATTTCTCTTTTGATTGGTGTATGATTGAGGCATCCTTCCACGAAAGTAAGCAAGGCAAGCTTTTTCTTGACCCTCAAAGGATAATAGATTGGATTAAACGAACCTTTATTCTTCTTCAACACATAAATATAATTCGTCTGTAATTGACTCGGGGTCAATAGACGCAGGGTAAGTTTTCTAATGAGCCCAACACCCCCCGGGTATTGGGTCGTCCTAGGCTTATGCCTAAAAGAGAGTCTTGATATCGCTTTATCCTAGGTGTCTAGAGTGGGTTTGGACCAGGTTCCCAAATGGACGACTTGGGTTTGGAAATATGAACAACCATCAGATGACTCACGTGCTAATAAACCGTCGTATTTTCAACACCTTATTTGGAATTAAACAACAGGGGCCGGGACATCCACGAAACCCCAAAATAATTTATTAAATCAATGCAGGATTATGCTATGAGATACAATAAATACCTCAAAATTTAAACATATGAACACGTAAATAGTTAATCAAATGACGAAATCAAACATTTGGTTAGAACCTAGTTAAATATCCCCAGCAGAGTCGCCACTTCTGTTTTGTGGAAACTTTGACTTTTAGAGAGTCGTCACTTAATTTATTTGAAAAGGAATTAAGAAACCTTTATAAAATAAATTAAGCGATCCAAAACAGAAAAAATCATTTAAAATTTAAAGATTCTGAGTAAGCGGTTCCTACTAACGTTTTAGGAAGGTTTAAGGCACCTATATACGTCCGCTAACTTGCGGTTATCCAGACTGTTTGAAAACATCTTTTGACTAACTTTTTGAGATTGATTTGTTGAAAAGTGATCGATTTTTTAGAAAAGACTTGTGTAAAATAGATTTAGTCGACTTAGTAGGGATTTTAACTAAGTCTAAACAAAATTAATAGATAGATAAACACATAAAAGAGAAAAGGGAGGAGAAAGTAAAAGATTTAGATCATTGGGACCAAATCAATGAAATTTTTCCTAGTCTAATTGGGCTTTTGACCCATTTTCACCTGTCCTAACTCTATATTTTCGAGCGTTTTTGGTCCAAAATCTGCTCCACCTGTATTAAATTTACACCTTTGGCGTCGAGGCCCAAATAAATGAATAAATAAATAAAGGAGACAATAAATGGATAAATAAATAAATAATAAATAAATAAAAAATGAGACTTTCAAGTCTCTTGGCCGCTTCAAAGATGAATTTTAACCCATTCTTCTTCTGACTTTTCGTATCCACACGCCATGAAATCGCGTCTTTTAAAAGTCTTCAAAAATGTTGGCCTCATTGACCCATTATGGAATGCAAAGGGAAAGAGTCTGTTTGGACTCCAACGAATTTCATGCAAAACAAGAAAAATAAAGGACATTAATACATGCTTAACCAAGGGAAAGAGATATAAAAATAACACATAGCCAACCAAGGTAAAGGAAATTAAATTAGTTAACATATGATCCATCAAAGAGGAAAAACTAGACGAAAACTATTGCGAATTTAACTGAACATAGTAAGAATCTTAAATAATCATAAGCCGATGTAGAAAAGTAAGACGTATTTGCATCGATTCAGTTTACAAATTCAATCAAGACAAAAAAATTTAAAAGTACATTATCAACCCAAGAAAGAAAGGAAATATAATGAGAATCAATACAAGCCAACTATATAAACGAGGTAACTAGAATCCTATCGAACAGTCAAAAATCAAAATCAGAATATCCCTCCTTAGTATTTGGAATCATCTCAAAATGAGGTTTGTACTACAGTAACACTCATTCATTTTTTAAATAATATACACTAGAATGAAATGCACAACATCAAATTCGTAAACGATAAAGGGAACAATAAATTAACTTTAGACAACAGGGTTCAATGTAAAGTAAATCCGGCTCAATTCCAAGGAAAACATATCAAACCCACCAATATTTCATCGAAAGGTATACAATTCAAATCGACAAAATTTACAAATATATTTGCTAAATTTAGAGCGAATCTGAAACTACAATAAGACCAACTCAAATAGCAATTTGGAAAGAGGTTTGATCCATAGAAAACAAACCAATAAGACAAAGAGGGACTCCCGTAAATTTACCAACTATGAGACTACAACTACGATGATCTAAAAATATATGGAGCAAAGGAAGAAGGTAAAACTACTAGGAAAACACCACGCTAGTTCAAAAAAAGACCCTCTGAATGAGCAGCGGTTAAATCAATACGAACAAATACTAAACAAAAAGTCTAAAAAAACAGAAAAAATTCTCAAAGCTCCCATCTTAAACCAAAGAAACCCCAAATGACTGAAAGCCACGACGATGATAAGACAACCCCAAAAGATCTACCATTCAAAACAACAAACTTAACTAACATGAATCATCATGATACATCAAGTCTGGCCTCTCGGCCTATAACTATTTTCGGGAAATGAAAATGAACGCAACTATTCTCCAAAACATGGTCTTAAAAAACTTCAAGAGTTTTAGATCCTGAAATCACTGTCTAAATGGAAGAAAAATGACACAAACCTGGTTCAAGAGAGAATCGGCAAGCTACATGGATTTTTCAACATCAAAGACAACAAACGAGACCAAATTCAATTATACAAAAATTTTATAGTCTTGACTGCAACAACACTCAGTGATGGGGTTAAGGTTACGACAATTAAACACCGAATTCGATTACTAAACTACAAACTACAAACTACGATTACGAAACTATGAAGAAAGGAAGAAAGGGATGAAAAATAAAAATAATAACAAAACCAAAAAGAAGACGTGTGTTAACCTTTTACGGGGCAGCAAAACAAGAAAACAACCTTGTTTCGATCACCACCGAAAAGACTTCACCACTACTCTGAAGATTTTGATTTCTTTGAGAATATTTTTTTACTAAAAAAGGGTTTTATTGATAGCTTGATTTTTGTAGCCTTTAAGACTTGGTATTTTTGGCTCAAGGATGAGCTATTTATAGCAAATAAAAATAGGGAGTGGATTCTTGTTCCACCGATGTGGAAAAATCCCCTTTAGGGATAATTTTGGGTATTTCATTGGGAAATTCAAATTTGGGATCAAGTGATAAGGATGATGAGCTGGATTTTGTATGGATTTGTACTAAGTAGTACAAATTCGAATTTTTTCGGTTGAAATTGCTTTTGGCGGCCGTTGTTACTGTTGTGCAATTTGACGCCGGGTCGGGGTCGGGTTGAGGTCATTGATGTTGAAATTGTTGTTGTTGTTTGTACTGGTTGTTGATGTCATTGTTTTTGGGAGTTGGTGGTGTACGTAATTGTGAAAAAGAAGGGGATATAGGAACGGGCCGGGTCAACTGATGGGAATTGGGCTTGTGTTGTTGTGATATTGTTATTGGATGCCTTTGCTGATGTTGGAGGAGCAAAGGTGGGCCAGGTCACAGGTTATTGGGCCGGTTGGTGATGGAAAATTGGGCCTGATATTGAAGTGGTGTTAAATTGGAATGGGTTGCTAGGTAATGGATTTTGATTGGGGTTATTTAATAACCTCAAATAGATTTAATTGGGGTTAAAATAACCCTAATTATATTAGGAATTTGGTAATTTTTGAAATTATTTTAGAAAAAAAATCTCAATATAATTTCAACTAAGATTTAGCCTATTCTATTTAAATATTGATCGAATTAAAAGTTGATTGGCCAATTGCATTGCAATTGTGGTCAATTTAGTTTCAATGATGATCAAATTAAATAGATTAGTTAAATTAAATGGAAATTCGATATGAATTAATTCTTCTTTTAATCCCGAGCATCTTGATTTAATAAAAATCAAACACATATTTATCCAAATAAATTATCTTTGAGAATAAATTATATTTCGATCAAGATTTTAATTATTATATTTATTTTTAAAAATAATCCTTAATTAAAATTCAATATTCCATAGAATAAATATTTAAGCAATCAAATTATATAATATTGTATAACTGAACATGGTAATATATAATCGCTACTTAAAATGACAAAATTACGTACAAATATATTTTGAATTTTTTTTATTCGAAGAAAATCAGGATTAAATTTAGTTGTGGAGGGAAAAAATTAGGGGTCAACAACTGGCCCCTCCCTTTGGGTAAGGTGGATTCAAGTAACCCTGGGCAAATGGAGGTTGACGTTCCTAATTTTTGTCCAACCACAAATTCGAATCTGAAAGAGGTTGGCTTTCGCACGAGTTTTACAAAGTTATGGCCGTACCTTGGTATCGGGTTTCCTACATATCTAAGGCTACATAAGAATTCAGGCCACTTGTAGTTCATAAAGCTTGATATAAAGCACGATTTTTAAAAAATTCACAAGCTATTTTGGTTTTTTGAGTTTTTTCTTAAACCGAAAAGCCGTAGAATAAAGAGATTTGGGGGGTGGTTGGAATACAGTCTAGTTTTCTACATAGAGCCCAGCCTACATATCCCCGAGACTCAGGGAATCAGACTGCTTGTAGTTCGATTCAATCGGTAGAAAAGATAGTTTTTTATTTCAGACGATCTTTGGCTTAGGATGAGCGACAAGTTATTCGAGTTATGAAAAAAAGGCTTGTAACCTCTTAACCATGAACGTGGAGCTCTTAACATCCATAGGTAAGAACTTACCTGGACATTATTTCCAAAACTCTAGGTGTGTTGTCACCCGAATTTGAAAGAAAGAGAAGGTAATCCTCGGTATGAGTTTAGAAATATTCCGAAGGTGAAGCTGAAACCAGAATACCCACATGCCTTTAATAGGGGTGTGGTTTGATGATGGTGGTGATCATCCTTTGGCTCGCGTCCAGAGATTTTGACGTCTCTTTCTAGACTATTTCCCATTTTGCTGCTAAGAAAGAGTTCCACGTTGTGTTGCATCCTATCTGGATTCATCCGCACTTGTGGTTTTGATTTGAGATTTTTAATCTCTCGGATGTTCTCGACAATGTCTCAAACAAAAATTGTTAGTGCTAAACATAATTCATGAAAGTGGTATATAGTGTTTACCATATCTCCACGTGAGTTGTCACCTAAAAATCAAAGTCATCCTTTATTTACCCGTTTGGAAAGAAATAACTTGCAATAACAGACACAACAACCCTCTTGGTTGTTGCATAATTAGCTTCTTTATTGATTGAATATGTCTTCAAAGTGAGGTGGCCCTTTTGGACACCGACGACACTTTATGCAGAATGGTCCCTGCAACCGTGTAATCTTATGCTGATGCGATGACCTTTTGGTTACCTATAATGCTTGTTGTATGATAACCTCTCTGATTATTGCCGCCAATTCTTTGCATATGATCTCAGGTAAGTCTTGCGCATCTTTTGTATCGATACGACTTATAGATTTCTCTTGAATTGGCAATCTTTGGATAATCATGTACATTATTTGATGTTGGATACGAGGCGACTTACATATATCCTCTGAATTGCTATCCCTTAGATATTCCTGCACAGTATTCGACCTTGGATAAGAGATGGCTTACAGATATCCCTCTAATCGCTAGTTCTTAGATATTCCTGCACATCATTCGACCTTGGATATAATATGACTTATAGATATCTCTCAAATTGCTAGTCCTTGGGTAATACTACGCATAATTTATCTTGGATATGACGCGGCTTATAGAGAACCTTTGGACTTAGCAAATGGACAATCTCACATATTCTCCAATAAGAATTTAGTTGCGACTTATGGATAACCTTCGGACTATTAATATTTTGGGTAACCTTGCACACTATACGATTAGGATATTGTTGTGGATTACGAATGACCTATGGTCTATCAACTCATAGGTAATCTTGCATACTATCCTATTTCAAATAATATGACTTATAGATGACCCTCAGATTGTCAATTTCTAGGAAGTCTCATATGTCGTTCGCTTTTAGATAGCGACTTAAAGATGTCCTTTTGATTCATGTGCTTTTGATACATTCAGATGATGATTCATAAAATGATGAGATATCCTCAACACCAGCGTTTGTGTCTCATATGTCAATAGATATTAAATGCTGATGATATCCTCGATGTCAGCGTTTGTGTCTTGCGTGTCAACAGATATTGAATGTTGATGATATCCTCGATGCCAACATTTGTGTCTTACATGTCAACAGATATTAAATGCTGATGATATCCTCGATGCCAATATTTGTGTCTCGCGTGTCAACAAATATTAAATGCTTATGATATCCTCGATGCCAATATTTATGTCTCACGTGTCAACAGATATTGAATGTTGATGATATTCTCAACACTAATGTTTGTGTCTCGCATGTCAATAAATATTAAATGTTGATGATATCCTCGACGCCAGCATTTTATGTCTCACGTGTCAACAGATATTGAATGTTGATGATATCCTCGACGCCAGTGTTTGTGTCTTGCATATCAACAGATATTGAATGGTGATGATATCCTCGACGCCAACGTTTGTGTCTTGTGTGTCAACAGATATTGAATGCTGATTATATCTTCGACGCCAACGTTTGTGTCCTGCTTGTCAACAAATATTGAATATTGATGATATCCTTGACGCCAACGTTTGTGTCTTGCATGTCTACCGATATTGAATGCTGATGATATCCTCGATGCTAGCATTTGTGTCTCGTGTATCAACATATATTAGATACAATAGCCTTCTCGACAATGATATGATATGAAATGGTTTTTTTGATGATTTGAAAATAGTTTCACCTGAGTTCGTTTGTCTGCGTCTTACTTTCTACATGTACCTGTACCCAAGGTAGACAATTAGTAGACACAATGTCGCTCTTGCTGGCGACCAAAGTTAAGTTTTATGACAATTTAATGATGAATATTGAGCATCATGATTTGAATGACTTATTCCGCTATTAATATTTTCTTTTTGAATAAATAATTAAATAGAAAATCCATCGGATGCAAGTAAATGAGGCAAAGTCCTTTTTTGGGGATTACTCAAATACCGTTGCTTCGCTTCAAGGCGAATTTTGAGGATGACTTTCTGCTCTTCCTCCTATTGAGTGATCCTTTGATTGTTGTATTTATTGTGTCAACTCCCTTGAATGTACTTGCGCTCAAGGAAACTATTTAGTAGACAAAAATTCGCTTTTGCTAGCGACTATTTTTTAGAAAAATTCTAAATACAATATTCATTAAGAAGATAAGACGCCTTTGTTTGTCCTTCATGATCTCAAGAAATGAGATAGACAATTCAAAAGGTCCTCGATAAATGGGTATTAAACTTATTTTTGGGGCTACCAAAAAATACCTTTATTGAACATTATATGCTCTTATGTGGCTCCTAACTTGCTCGGGGATTTTTGAAAGAGACTCTCATTTTTTTGTATTGATACCTGCATCCACAGAAAAATGATTAGTTTGGGTGAATCTACTTCGTGTTGACCTTCTTTGATCATTGGTTTGCTCCTCGCCATCTTTCTGGTGCTTCGTTATGTTGAGTCTTCCACCCTAAACTCTCCGTCCCAATAGACGCCTGGGCAATCGCTGAGTAAAAAATTTACATAGATTTTTGAAAGTAGTCTTAAATTTAGAAAAATAGTTTTGAAAATTTCCGTAAAAGCTTTAGAAAATGTCTTCCAGTCATGTCATGTACTAGCTCAACGAACGTCTTCCTCTTGGTTTTGTCTATGTTTGACATTTTGGCGTAGGATTGCTAGGGATTCAGCATCGTTGAGGCTCTCTATCAGAAGTTCTATCATTGTCGGAGATTTAGTCTATCTAGACTTTACCACAACTAGTGATTTCTAAGACTTGACTTTGACCTCTGGTGCTGGGGGATTTGAAATATATTCCAATATATTCATGAATATTTTGACGACCTCCTCAAAATTTCTACCCAGTTTAAAATTGTTTGAGACGATACTCGAGAGGATCCGAAGCCTTTGTTAGTCCTGGTTCTCTTTGTTGGATGATGATTTTCCTCCTGTGAATTTTCGCGATTCCTTCTCAAAAATTTTAGCCCAGTTTCCATTTCCTGGGGTTATATAACCGAGCCGTTGGGGCGCCTACGTATCCCGTTGAAGCAGGAATCAGGTCATACATAGTTCAGACTACGCTAGAGATATATGTAAAGTTTTAATGGGTTGACCAAAGCCGACATAGGCTGCCTACGTATCTCATTCTTGAGAATTCAGGTCATCACGTAGTTCATACATAAAAAGAAGGGATAAATTATCCTAAGGGATTGATCGAAGATGACATAGGTCGCCTACGTATCTCATTCTTGATAATTCAGGTCATCACGTAGTTAATACATAAAAAGAAGGGATAGATTATCCTATGGGGTTGACCGAAGCCGACATAGGCTGCCTATGTATCCCTTTCTTGGGAATTCAGGTCAAACGTAGTTCGTACATAAAAGGAAGGGATAAATTATCCTACGGGGTTGACCGAAGCCGACATAGGCCGCCTACGTATCCCTTTCTTGGAAATTCCGGTCAAACGTAGTTCGTACATAAAAGAAATTTTTAGGGTTAAATGGCCCTGAATACTATTATCCATCTTACTGGGATAGAAATAAGCACTTCTACGGATGATATGGCATTTTAATTGCCTTTGTCTTGATAGAACAAAGGATCAATTATCCAATTTCCTTAGTCATTGCCCTCTTAGTTAACCACCCCAGTTTCCTCTAGATTAGGCTTCTTTGATTCTCGAATTCTTTAACTCTTCTGTTGGCTGTTCTAAGGATATTGTATCTCATTCGTCATTATCTTGCTTCTTGACATGACATGACATGACATGACAATGGAAGGTTTTAAGTTATTGTTGTACAACGGGCGATGAGTCATGGGTGGAGTGGAGGTCCAATTCAATAATGTTTCCTCTAATTAATCTTCCATGATCCCGGTTGTCTTGGAAAATTCTTACCTCACATTTTCCTTATCCCATCCTAGAGACCATCATTTACAGGTTTGAAAAATGATTAGTAGAGTCTGGTTTTACTACTAGTCACTTTTCTTTTACCGTAACAAAGCTATACTTTAGAAGGGGATCTCTTATTCGTTTTGATCTAGTGAAGTAGGGTCATTTTGTGCCAACACAGAATAGTTTCTATTACCTCCAAAGTAAAAATAACTTAAAGACTGACATGTTAGATTTCGTTAGTAATAAGTAAAGCAAGATAATAAGGTAGGAAGTAAACACATAGAGTTGTTTCTCATCTCATGCGAATTGATCCATGAAGTAATGATGACTCAAAAATTTCAATGAACAGGATTTTGCTCAATGATATGGATAGGTGGAATTCATCAGGAAGGCTCAACTTTTCTAATTTTCGGCCTTATTACTTCTTTCAAGAAAGTGGAGGACAACAAGGCTTTTGGAGATATGGGGTCGGGCTGAAAAGCTGCCTATGTATCTCGCGGAAGAGAAATCAGGCCCTACGTAGTTCAAAACTATAATGTGTTTTTCTGATTCTAAAGTCAACTTTCCTAAAATGGTAGCGATCATTTTGAAAGTTTTAAAAATGATTGCGGACTTTTCTGAGAAACTTGGGAGACGTGGAGTACGTTTGGTGTCGGACTTTTGTATAGTGGGGTATATTTCTGCCTAGAGATGTTCTATGGAAAATGGGATTGGATCAATTCGCCTTTGATTCAAATTAACCTAACACGTTTAAGCATATACACAGTTATATTACATAAGCATATTGTAGTAAACGTGTATCCTAATTGGGTGACCCTTTTGAGCCAAGGGTTTAGGCCTAACGAATTTTGAAGAAAATATACGCCTTTTTAAAGACAATCCATTATCCTCAAAAACCTTCATAGGTATATATAAATGACAGAAATGTCTACAAAAGTTGCACAAAAGAGAGGGGATAGGAAATACTAGTTCCTGAATGCTCTTCAATGAGCCTTCGTCCTCTTAGCTTTGTCCACTTCTCATCATTGGCGACATCCGTTGATGATCAAGCAATTTCCGTATAGCTGTGCCTTAAATGCAACCGTCCAAATCGATCAATTTATTTCTTGGCTCACTTTAATTTCTCTTTTGATTGGTGTATGATTGAGGCATCCTTCCACGAAAGTAAGTAAGGCAAGCTTTTTCTCGACCCCCAAAGGATAATAGATTGGATTAAACAAACATATATTCTTATTCAACACATAAATATGATTCGTCTGTAATTGACTCGGGATCAATAGACGCAGGGTACGTTTTCTAATGAGCCCAACACCCCCTGGGTATTGGGCCGTCCTAGGTTATGCCTAAAAGAGAGTTTTGATATCGCTCTATCCTAGGTGTCTAGAGTGGGTTTTGACCAGGATCCCAAGAGGACGACTTGGGTTTGGAAATATGAACAGTCATCAGATGACTCACGTGCTAATAAACCATCGTATTTTCAACACCTTATTTGGAATTAAACAACAGGGGCCGGGACTTCCACGAAACCCCAAAACAATTTAATAAATCAATGCAGGATTATGCTATGAGATGCAATAAATAACTCAAAATTTCAACATATGAACACGTAAACAGTTAATCAAAAGATGAAATCAAACATTTGGTTAGAACCTAGTTAAATATCCCCAGCAGTGTCGCCTTTTCTGTTTTGTGGAAACTTTGACTTTTAGAGAGTCGCCACTTAATTTATTTGAAAAGGAATTAAGAAACCTTTATAAAATAAATTAAACGATCCAAAACAGAAAAAATCATTTAAAATTTAAAGATTCTGAGTAAGCGGTTCCTATTAATGTTTTAGGAAGGTTTAAGGCACCTATACGTCCCCTAACTTGCGGTTATCCGGACTGTTTGAAAACATCTTTTGACTAACTTTTTGAGATTGATTTGTTGAAAAGTGATTGATTTTTTAGAAAAGACTTGTGTAAAATAGATTTAGTTGACTTAGTAGGGATTTTAACTAAGTCTAAATAAAATTAATAAACTGATAAACACATAAAAGGGAAAAGGGAGGAGAAAGTAAAAGATTTAGGCCATTGGGCCCAAATCAATGAAATTTGTCCTAGTCTAATTGGGCTTTCGACCCATTTTCACCTGTCCTAATTCTATGTTTTCGAGCGTTTTTGGCCCAAAATCTGCTTCACTTGTATTAAATTTACACCTTTGGCGTCGAGGCCCAAATGAATGAATAAATAAATAAATAAATAAATAAATAAATAATAAATAAAAATGAGACTTTCAAGTCTCTTGGCCGCTTCAAAGATGGATTTTAACCCATTCTTCTTCTGACTTTTCGTATCCACACGCCATGAAATCGCGTCTTTTAAAAGTCTTCAAAAAAGTTGGCCTCATTGACCCATTATGAAATGCAAAGGGAAAGAGTCTGTTTGGACTCCAACGAATTTCATGCAAAACAAGCAAAATAAAGGACATTAATACATGATTAACCAAGGAAAAGATATATAAAAATAACACATAGCCAACCAAGGTAAAGGAAATTAAATTAGTTAACACATGATCCATCAAAGAGGAAAAACTAGACGAAAACTATTGCGGATTTAACTGAACATAGTAAGAATCTTAAATAATCATAAGCCGGTGTAGAAAAGTAAGACGTATTCGCATCGATTCAGTTTACAAATTAAATCAAGACAAAAAAATTTAAAAGTACATGATCAACCCAAGAAAGAAAGGAAATATAATGAGAATCAATACAAGCCAACTATATAAACGAGGTAACTAGAATCCTATCGAACAGTCAAAAATCAAAATCAGAATATCCCTCCTTAGTATTTGGAATCATCTCAAAATGAGGTTTGTACTACAGTAACATTCATTCATTTTTTTAATAATATACACTAGAATGAAATGCACAACATCAAATTCGTAAACGATAAAGAGAACAATAAATTAACTTTAGACGACAGGGTTCAATGTAAAGTAAATCCGGCTCAATTCCAAGGAAAACATATCAAACCCACCAATATTTCATCGAAAGGTATACAATTCAAATCGACAAAATTTACAAATATATTTGCTAAAGTTAGAGCGAATCTGAAACTACAATAAGTCCAACTCAAATAGCAATTTGGAAAGGGGTTTGATCCATAGAAAACAAACCAATAAGACAAAGAGGGACTCCCGTAAATTTACCAACTATGAGACTACAACTATGATGATCTAAAAATAGATGGAGCAAAGGAAGAAGGTAAAACTACTAGGGAAATACCACGCCAATTCAAAAAAAGACCCTCTGAACGAGCAGCAGTTAAATCAATACGAACAAATACTAAACAGAAAGTCTAAAAAAAATAGAAAAAATTCTCAAAGCTCCCATCTTAAATCGAAGAAACCCCAAACGATTGAAAGCCGTGACGATGATAAGACAACCCCAAAAGATCTACCATTCGAAATAACAAACTTAACTAACAGGGAAGTCAACTGATGTTTGAGTTTGTCATTATAAAAAAAAGGGAGATTATTAGTCTCCTTAGGTTATGTTTTAATAATGACAAACTAACGAATGAATCTTTGCAGGAAAGAAGATGCAAAATACTGGAAAATTGTTGATGGTGAACGAATAACAGAAGCAAGATATTGAAGATCTCTCTAGGAAAGGAAGGACATCCAATCATAAGAAGATCACGACACTCAAACAAGCATGACTATCAAATTAATATCTTCAAAATGGAAGGAGAATCACCATCCCATAATCGCATCAGATTAGATCAGTCAGAAAGTCAATCAGGATCTAAACAAAATAAAAAAGGACATAATCGTCACATGGACATCTAGACTAAAAGGAAGGATAGATCACAGACATATCTGATATGGACGTGATCCAAAGTCGTATATGGATATATCAAATGACTACTTTACTCAATCAATGAATCAATTTAAATCCTTTATTGAGAATAAATCTCTTGGGTTTCCTTATGATAAATAGAAGTCGAAGTCTCTAAAAGAAGAAGACCGAAGACAGACACTTTTCATGCAACTTCAAGGAGAAAATTCAAAGTGTGTCATTCTTAGTCTTACAAAGCTCTGTAACTTTCATTTACAATTGTTAAATAAAGAGTAGGATCAAGTCAACTTTATAACATCAACTGAAGCTGTGTCACAAGATCTGAAGAGCAAAATAAGTCTTTAGAACTTATTTCCTACTATTGTACTCGATCCAAACTTTCAACGATCTAAGAAAACTTTGAACCCTAGGAGACTGGACGTAGGCACTACATTGGCGTGCCGAACCAGGATAAATCTTTTTGTTATTACTTTACGTTTTGTTATTTACTTAACCGTTCTAAGTTTAATCTGTTTGTGAAGTGTTCTGATCTGCAGGGGAGTCGACTGTGACGAGTGAGTAGTCGACTCACAGAAGAAAATTTTAGTTCACCCCCCTCTTGATTTTCAATACAGACATAAGTGAAAATCATATATGAACATATCTGATATGGACATACCATACGGTAACATTCCTCAATCGAGGAATCAATTCAGTTTCTTAATTAGGACGAAATCTCTTGGGTTTCCTTTCAAAGAGAATAAGCTAAAGCGTATAAAAGAAATGATGAAAGATTGAGGAACACACACAACTTCAATAAAAATCTCAAAGTGTCTTAATCTTAGTCTCACAAAGTTTTGTAACTCTTAGTTCACAATAGTTGTATAAAGAATAGGATCGAGTCAACTTTGTAATACAAACTGAATTTGTGTCACAAGATCTGAAGAATAAAAGAAGTCTTCAGAACTTGTTTCTTATTATTGTACTCGAGTCTGCTATTGAAAGATCTAAGAAAATGTTTAAAGCCATGGGGACTGGAAGTAGTCACCACATTGGTGTTCTGAACCAGAATAAATCTTCGTGTCTTTACTTTAAATTCAATTATTTACTTTCTTATTTATTTCAAATCTAATCTGTTTTGTGAAGTGTACTAATCTGCAGGCATATCGACTGTGAGGAGTCAATAGTCGACTCACAGAAATCTTCAATTCACCCCCCCCCCCCCGAATTTCACCATTTTCTTTTATTTTATGACCAGACGCTTCCTTAGTTTTATACTAATACTATGTTGTATATTTATTTTTATTTTAATATACCTATAAATTATTTGTGTAATTATATACTTTGATATAATATTCAATATTTTAATATATTATTTATAAATATCAAATATATGTCAAACATAAAATATTAAATCATATATTAACATATCAAATAATATAATACTAAAATTACAATATCAAAAATTCTATTCTAATATAATATTTTAATATATATCATACCATGCTCACCCTATTTATAAGTAATTATAAAAGTAAAAATACTACTAATAGAAAAAAGCTTAGGAGAAAAAAAGTTTGACCTTTGAAACTGGGGGGATTGGATCTTGACCATTCATTGTGATAGGGATAGAAGAGAAGAAAGTGAAGGCAACAAGTATCAATGTGAGATCTATGTAATTGTTATATAATATGGATGTCATATGATATGTATATATGTGAAATACTAGAGATAATAGTTAGTAGTCAATTTGGATTTGAAGACCAAACATTCCTTGTTCAATTTGGATTTGACTACCTCAATAGTTAGCCAACTTGGCAACTTGACGTCAAGTTTGGCAAGCTTATAAGCTAAATTTGGTGTCTATAAATAGCCACCATTTATACATCTTATTGATACATCAAAGTAGTAACAAATGTACTACTAAAATTCTCTCATTTCTTTAAGTTTAATATTGATATTTTGTCTTTATTTTATAACACGTTATCAGCATGAGACTCTACCATCTCAAAATTTGAAGGCTAAAAAAAAAATTAAATCAAAAAGTAGAGAAGGCAAGATCGCAATAACTATGCAATCTTCACGACTTGGATTTCACTTTTCTACTATTTATAATAAGAAAAGTATATTATTTACTTATGTTCTTTAATTAATTTTGAAAATAATATTGATAATCACAAAGTGGTGATATTGTTATAGACTCAAGTTTGAGTTTATTATACTTTGGCCTAACATATTATGTTGATAATGCTGGTTGGTTTAGTAGAAATTGTATGCCTCCAATTCTAGCTAAATCATTGATTATTAGTACAAATCTCCCAAAAGAAATTTGGTATGAGATGTGTCTTTTAAAATATAGCAGCATTTATATGCATCAAGCCAACAAGGCTCCCCTATCATTATTGGTTCAAGATCAAGAACCAAATAATTTTCATTTAAAAATTTTTTGGTGTGCGACGTATGATACAATTGCTTCATCACAATGCACAAATATGAATCCTAAGATAAAGTTGGGGATAAATGTTAGATTTTCTAACATTAGGAGTTGATTAACAGTTGAAAATTATTCATGAAATGAATTATCTAAATCATCATAAAAAATATATAAATGTGAACTTGAAGTTTGAGATATAATTCATTTGAAAAATATTGCAAACTAATTGTTAGATATGTTTGCTAACTCTATATGATAATTCAACTGTAAAATACTCCCATGAAAAATCCGTAAAAGGACAGAGTCTATGACACACCTAAAGCATGATAGATCAATCGGTTCCAAAGGTAAAATTTCTTGAAGAAGGATAGGAGCAAATGATTAAGATGATCATGATAATGAGGCAAATGCTTTGAAAGAGCACCAACATAACACTTCATAAAAGGTTCAGGTACCTGAATAAGTAATGAATATGAAGAGATCTTCATTAAGTTATGTTTTATTGGAACCGATATCAAACAATCGTTAATGATATCTTTGATATAATATAGTGCTCAACATTATAAATAGTATCGAGGATCTTGGATACAAATCTGTCAAAGAGTATGGATAGATAAATTATTGGCCAAATAAAAGTATGTAATTCAAGTAATTTATTTCACTTGAAAAGTGAATATTTGGACTCATAATTCAAAGACCAGAGGTATAATGCCAGTGGGGTACAAATGATTTACTATGCGAAAAGTAAAATTCGTAAGATATAAAGTATAACTTGTGCCTTGGGGCAAAAAGATTTCACAAAGTTCCTGTCGTTATTGTAGGAGAATTATTCTCCTGTGATGGATGAAATAAAGTTTGTTTCAGTCTGACAATATTGAAAACCTTGAATACATATAATAAATTATTGTAATATCTATCTAGATGACAAATTTATATGAAAATCCTTGAAGGATTTAAAACGTTATAAAGCGATTCTATTGAATACCCCATGATTAGAAAGATCGCTTAACTTGAAAACAGATTAATTTTGATCTCATAAAAATGATTAGTAAGTACTATGTTTTAGTGCAGTTGGTGCATTTATGAATTGTGTAGCATCATTTATAAGAATAAAGTGGTGTTTTAAACAATGCGAGTATAATACGCGCGTTGTACTCTTTTTTCCTTAGCTGAGGTTTTATCCCACAAGTTTTTTCTAGCAAGGTTTTTAATGAGGCAGCTAACAATGCATACTACTGGATGTATACTCGGAGTGTTTGACAAATGAAATATTTGTTCATTGATGAACATACATTGAAAAGGTATTTATCCGATCCACATGAAATTCAATCTCAGATGGACTATTTACTTATATATGAAGATACAACTACATCATGGCGTTCGGTAAAGTATACAACAACTGTCACTTCTTTAAATCATGTTGAGATAATTGTTATTCATAAAACAAGCTGAGAATGTGTGTAGTTGAGATCCATGATACATCTTATCCAAGAAAAATAATGATATCAACATGGGAAAGATTCGTTCAAGTGAAAATATTGTTGATTTATTCACCAAGTCTTTACCAACTGCAACTTTCAAGAAGATGGTGCACAAGATTGGGATGCGAAGATTCAAGTCATTAAATTGAAGTTTTCATCAGGGGGAGTAAAATACGCGTTGTACTCATTTTTTCTTAACTAAGGTTTTATCCCAATCGGATTTTCCTGGTAGGTTTTTAATGAGACAACACCAAAGGTGTATTACAAGATGTGTGTACTCTTTTTTCTTCAGTGGACTTTTTTTCATTGGGTTTTTCCTAGTATGGTTTTAACGAGACACATTATCTATTAATGGACATCCAAGGGGAAATGTTATATAATATGGATGTCATGTGATATGTATATGTGTGAAATATTAGAGATAATAGTTAGTAGTCAATTTGGATTTGAAGACCAAACATTCCTTGTTCAATTTGGATTTGAATACCTCAATAGTTGGCCAACTTGTCAATTTGAAGTCAAGTTTGGCAAGCTTAGAAGCTAAATTTGGTGTCTATAAATAGCCATCATTTGTACATCTTATTGATACATCAAAGTAGTAACAAATGTACTACTAAAATTCTCTCATTTCTTTAAGTTTGATATTGATATTTTATCTTTAATTTATAACAACAATTTGTTTGTTTCTATTTGTCCCTGAGAGATGAAGAAGCAGTAAATAATAATCTTTTTCCCCAATTTATGTAATATTTTTAGTTTAAATTTTATTTTTTTAAAAAATATTTTTATATTAAATAATAATTTTATTTTAAAATATTAATTTCACTCTTAATAACATTATGTGTAGCTATAAATATCTGTAATTTATTTTAGATCATAATTTTTTTTTTAAAAGAATTGATATTTTTTGAATTTAGTGCTGAGTTAAACTACATGTGAAATTTTAAATGGAAAAACATGCACTGAGTAATGTGATGTTCCTGGATTGAGTAACTTATTTAAAATTATAGTTATTAGAGTTGAAGAATCAAAAGAATGATTATATAAGTTTGACTTTTTTTATAACTTCTCATTTGTGGTTATGCTTAGCTCTTTGTTTTAATCTACTTGGTTATAATTGTTTAACCTAGTTATTTGTAATTTAAAAATATGATTTAATTAGTTTGTTTTTTTATAATATGTTGTTTTGATTAATTAATTTTGCAAATAAAGTATTTTCACCATCACTATATATATCTGAATTTATTTTTATCTTGATAAATTTAGACTCAATATAAATATTTAACAATGAATAGATATTATCAAATACCCGTTTGAGTCCCAAAAATGAAAAAATACAAAAAGGGTGGGGTTGAGGTGGGTTGGGATTAAAATCAACCTATTCAAACCATTATTTATATCTACATTATATTAAAAATATAAGTGTCTTAGAAATGTTGTTTGAACTTTTTATCCCTCGTTAAAAGTTTGTGTTTTAGATAAAATCGTCTTTTCACTATTCTTTTAATATTTAAGAATTGAAAACTAATTAAATATTTATAGTAAAATCTTTTCGTATTAGAAGACATCAAAATTAATGCAACTAACATAGTTTTAAAATAGGAAAAGTTTCAAAAATAGTAAAAGTTTGACACAAAATCCACTTTCCATAGCCACGCTTTACATATTTATCATTTATAGTCGCTATATTCGATTCACATCCGTTGTATTCTCTTTTACTCAGTGATCTGTATTCATAAAAAACATAAATACACTACTTATTTAGTCTCAACAAAAACACTATCATTTTTTTATACTTTTTTTTCGTGTTTTCCCCGTTTTTTCTTCTTCTTTTTTCTATTTTTTCCTAATTTTTTTTTTCTTTTTTTCTCTGTTCTATCTCTAACTTCTATTTCTCTTTCTTCTTTTTTTTTTTTTTCTTTTTGTACTTATTTTCTTTATAATTTTTTTTATTCTATCTTATATTTATTGTATTTTTGAAAAATATGACTACCCGAGCACAAGTCATAGATGATAACTTAAATACCATAATTATTTATCATCTTTGTAGTCGCACCATCATTTATATTTTTATATTTATTGATACAATTATATTTGTATTTTAAAGTTCGCGCTTGTATTTGTATTTTGTAGTTCGCATTTGTATTTGTATTTGTATTTTATAGTTCACATTTATATTTGTATTTGTTAGTTTGCATCATCATTTATATTTTATATAATTCGCACTTGTATTTTAAAGAACTGTTTTGTATTTGTATTTTATAATTGATTGCATATTATATTGGATTATATTTGTTTTGTGGTTTTATTGTGTTTGTATATTTAGATTATATTTGAATTATATTTGTATTTGTGTTCTATTTTCGTCGATGCCTTTTTATTTTTAAGGAATTATTTTGTATTTGTATTAGCAAGTTATTTGCATATTGTATTTAGCTGTGATTATGTACAATTTATCATTTGTTTGTATACAAACAAGTAAATGGATTAATTGTATTTTCTTGATTCTAAAATATATAAATATGTAATGTATCATTTAATGTAAATGAACCGTTTTGTATTTGTATGCCAAAATTATCATTCGTGATTGTAAATAAACAAATATCTCTTGATACAAATACAATTTCAAACAAATGAAATAAATAATTTTATAAATACAAATACAATATGTATTTGTATATATTATATTTGTATAATAATTTGAATTGTATTTATTTTTATCAATAAATACAACTCGTATCAATAAATACAAACAAGTATTCATAGAAAGAAAATCAATCGTTTCTTTTTCAATAATTGAGAAATACAAATGATAATTCGCATTTGTATTTGTATTTGTATTTGTATTTGTATTTGTATTTGTATTTGTATTTGTATTTGTATTTGTATTTTATAGCCCGCACTTGTATTTGTATGTTATAGTTTGCATTTGTATTTATATTTTATATTCCGCACTTGTATTTGTATGTTATAATTCACATTTGTATTTGTATTTTATAGTTCGCACTTGTATTTGTATGTTATAATTCACATTTGTATTTGTATTTTATAGTTCACACTTGTATTTGTATGTTATAGTTTGCATTTATATTTTATAGTTCGCACTTGTATTTGTGTTTGCTAATTCACACAAATGAAAAGAAGGAGAAAAAATAAAAAGGAAAAAAAGAAGGAGAAAAAATATATAAAAAAAGAAGGAGAAGTAATAGAAAATAAAGAAAAAATACAAAAGAAAAAAAAAAAGAGAAAAAATGAAAAGGAAAAAAAGAAAAAGAAAAAGGAAAAAAATGAAAAAAAAAAACGAAAAAGAAAAAAGAAAGAGAAAACAAAAAAAATAAAGAAAAAATTTAAAAAGGAAAAAAAGCAATAGAAAATAGAGAAAGAGAGAAAATACATAAACGAGGTTATGAATTGTAATTAGTGATAATTAATAGACAAGATGAGGCTATAAATTGTAATTAATTGAAACTTAGGCTAAATAGGATAATTAAGAGTCTATGTTTGCTAAGTTATGTAGTTATCCCTTTAAAATATATGATAAGAAGATATTTCTTCACTATTTTTTTAAAATTCAAGAGTTAAAAATTAATCAAATATTTATAGTAAAATATTTCGTTATTAGAAGTCATCACAATTAATAATAACTAATAGTTTTAAAATATATGATAGGAAGATATCTATCTTATATATATTATAAAGTAGATGACGAAGCACCAGAAGAAGTCAAGTGGCAGAATAAGAATAAGCCACTTGGCAGTTTTAAGACAAAGAATAATAATATTATAATAAAGTTTTTAATTAAAAAATTAGACATATTTTGAATTTAAAAATATTAAGCTTTTTCGAAAAAAAAACTATCATTAACTTAAACTAGGAACCTAACATTTAAGAATTCTAAATGAACTCTTGCTATTCATAAACTTAACTCATTCAATAATTTAAAATATATTCAAATGCTAAATAAAAAATTCTAATATTAATATTAGTATTAATAGTAATATTAACAATAGTAATAGTAGTAGTTTTAATTCAAGTAGTAGTAGTGTTAATTATTTTTTGTTATTAAAAAAAAGTAGAAGTGGTGGTATTATTTATATATAGATTATTAAGAAAAACGTTATCCTTTGTTATACAACAAAAAGATTTTTATTAATTTTAAAATATAAACACATGGTTTCTTCATAGACTTTCTCTTTTATAGACTTATTTCTTTAAAAATTTAAATGTTATAAAAAACATATACAAATCTTATTTATTAAATATTAGATTAAAGATAAAAATATAATTTTAATAGTAATATTATTATTAATGGTTATATTGTAATAATAGATTTTTAAATAAAGGATTACAAATATTTGCATTTGAAAATTAAGCTTTTAGAAGAAAAAAAATCATTAACTTAAATCTAAGAATCATAATTGAAGAGTCCTAAATAAACTCTAACTATTTGATAAATTTATCCTTTTCGAATGGTATTAAAATATATTTAAATATTAATTAAAAGATAATAATAATAACAATAATAATTAAAAAAATAACATCAATAGTGGTTGTACATACGTATAGAGTAACATGTAGTAGTAGTAATATAATAATAATAATAATAATAATAATAATAATAATAATAATAATAATAATAATAATATTTAAATCTATCTGAAGTTATTTGTATATCTAAATAATAGATGAATAAACAAATTTTAAAATTAAAATATTTCTAAATCCAAATTAATTAATATTGGAAATCCTATAATACCTCAACAAAGTTATAATAATTCAAAATTTTTGAATTATTTGAACATTAAATTACATTATCCTTTATTTTTAAAAAATCACAACTTTAAATATTTTTCCCAATTCAAATATGAATAATAACATAAATAGGATAAGAAAGAGTAGCAACCTAATCTTTTTATAACAAAATGATATGAATTTGAATTAAAAAAGAAATTTGAGTTGAAATGAAGTTCTAGCTTCTTAACCTCTCTTATATATATTCCTACAATAACATGTAATACAAGCTATCTTTCATTAGTTTTATTTACTACATTTTTTATGTTCTTTGTCTTTTAATTTTTATTTTTTTTGTGTGTGTTTTAACATTTTTGTTTTTTGTATGCAGATAAGCGATGATTTTATTACAAGTTATTCTTCCTAATATATTCGTACATGAATTCAAAAAAGCAATACTTTTATTTTGATATTATTCATTTGCTTTAGTAAAAATAAATTCATTTTCTTTTAATGGGGCTCTTGTGCGAACCTGTATGAAGTATGTGTGAAAATATGATGATATGTAGAAGAGAAAGATTTGTATACCGATTATATAATACATAGTACATCAGCAGTGTATTTATATACACACAATACAGTAGACTCATACATACACTAGAGTCCTAGTACAAGTTTTAAACTAGCTAAGATCAGAGTTCTGTTGTAACATGAACTCTACTAGTAACCTGATACTAAGTACTGAAGCTTATCACTAACAACTAGAGCTTATCTCTAAGTAATGTTATCATTATCTTCAACACTTCCCCTCAAGCTAATTAGAGGTGATTTAACCACTCTTAGCTTGTCTCTAAAAAATATGAATGAGTCCTTTGCTAAAGCCTTAGTGTGAATATCGGCTCGTTGATCTCTTGATCTCACAAACTGAGTGACTAGCTGTCCTTGAACCACTTTTTCTCTGACAAAATGATAATTCAGTTCAATGTGTTTAGTTTTGGCATGCAAAACTGGATTGGTGGACATGTATAGTGCACTTAAGTTGTCACAAAATAGTGTGGGAGTTGACTTAATGCATATACCAATATCCTGTAGTATATAAGTCAACCATGTAAGCTCAGCTGCTGCAAAAGCTAAGGCCCTATACTTAAGGGTGTCAATCGGGCCGGTTTGACTCGGCCCACTTAAATAACCCTGCCCGATCAGCCTATGAGCTGTAGGATACTGGGTCCCGGGCTGAGTCAATTTTAAAATTGGATCCGATTAACCCGGCCCGGAACAAAATCGATCCAGGCCCGCCGATTAACCAACTCGACCCAGATACATTTAAAAAAAAATAGAAATTGGACCGTTGGGCCACAAGTAGCCGTTGGCCCAATGACTATATGACAGTTTTTGGGTCCAAACGGCTACTTAGCCCTTTTAAATTAAAAAAAATAAAAAAAATTCATTTAAAATATTTTTTAAACCCAAAAAAAAATCTATAAATACCCTACACTTTCAAATCATTTTTCACACAATTTTCATTCTCTCAATTCTCATTCTCTCTCAAATCTCAATTCTCAAAATTCAAATATTCTATATGTTTCCTAAAGTGTTCAATGTAATTTTTTAATTTTGCAATTACAAAGTACGAGTGAAAGTTTCTAAAGTTGCAACTTTTGGATACTTTCAAAATTTGGTATTGTTGTTCCATCTCTTACTTTTAATTTTTAATTAGTGTATTAATTATTGAATATTTAATTTTATTATATTTGTGTATTTTAAATTTTTTTAGTTTGATTTATATTATGGATAAATTAAGAAACCTCACCACTAAAAGTGTAAAAAAAAATTATTCCGAAAGTGGTATGGTAGTAAAAAGTGAATTACTAGCGGTAGAGGTAGTTCAAGTAATAGATATACCTGTGTGCCTCCGGTACTGCTTAGTCAGCCTTTTGAGGAAGAAGTAGGTGTAGGTGTTCACGATATGGATTATGTAGAAGCTCAAAAAAATTACGGTATATAATAAGAAAATGAAGTAGATGCGGTTGATTTAGATAAAGATGATAAAAATATTGGTGAGACACCCGCAGTAGGAAATGCTAATATTAGATCTGAATCGGTTAATCGTCTCCCCGTCCTCCCCGTGCCCCAAGAGCTCGTAAAACAACTAGTAATGCATGGCCATTTTTTACACGTATATCAGATATTGAGGTGCAATGCAAGATTTGTCAACAAATATATAAGCATAAAAGAGGAGGCAAGCAAGGCGGCACGGGTACGTTAATGATACATATAAGTAGTAATCACCAAAGAGAGTTATTTATTGCAAAAGGTGGTGAGGATGTTGGTGGGCCAACACAAACTAGAATGGACCTAGCAACCAGTCAGGTAATTAAGAAGTATAACAAATTGAGGGACCGGGAAGAAATAACAAAAATGGTAGCTGTGGATAGTTTGCCTTTCAGTTTTCCTTCTTCGGATGCTTTTATTCATTATGTTCAAGCAATTTATAATCCTATATTTAAGGGTATTCCTAGAAGTACTTGTCGGGCTGATATTTTTAGACTTCATTCACAATATGTTTTTTATTTATCTATATTGTTAAAAAATATTCAATGTAGAATGGCTCTAACTTATGATCTTGGTCGTGCTGTTAATAAAAATAATTATTTAACCATTACTTATCACTAGATAGATAGTAATTTTGTTATGCAAAAATATATTCTAGATTTTTTGTACGATAAAGATCGTAAACATACTGGAGAATTTATTGCTGAATCGATTGGTAAAGTTGCAGAATTTTATGGTATTGAAAATATAGTCTTATGTATTGCTTTTGATAATGCTTCTAACAACAAGACTGCTGTTACAAAGTTAAAAGTTAGGCTTTCTCCGTCGTTACCTGAAATATTTCTTGTTAAGTGTGCTTGTCATATATATAATTTAATTGTAAGAGATGATCTTGAATTTTTTGAGCTTTGTATTGAAAAAATCTGGCTTGCTGATGATTTTATTCAAGAAAATAATCGAAGAAAAAGAATTAGAGAATTTAAAGTTAAATGTGAACAAAATGGATTTACACCGATATTGATGCCTGAAGAATATGATACTAGATGGAATGCTACGTATGATTTTTTAAAAACTTGTCATACTTATAGAGTTCCTATTACACTAACTTTTAACCAACATTATGGTTCATTTACTGATTCGGCTGAATGTATGCTACATGATTCTGATTGAGCTGTAATTGATGATCTTGTTAAGTTTTTAAATTTTTTTATATAGCTACAGTTGAATTTTTCGGTGCTTATTATCCTACTATTTGTAATATTTTAACATATATAGTCGATATTTTTGGTTTGCTCAAATAATATAAGAATAAAAAAGGTTACAAAGAAGTTGTTGGTTCTATGTTTGTTAAATTTAAAAATTATTTTTTTTCGATTCTCCCTATTTACTTGGTTGGTGCTATGCTAAATCCGTGTATGAAATATACTACTATGTGCCACTTTAGTACTATTATTTTTTCTAACTTAGAGATAAATACTAACAATGATTCTGATGCTGGAGAACAAGAACAACCAGATTTGTGGACGGCTATGGGTGATGCGAGCACTTACATAGATAAATTATATAACCATTATGCTGATTTACTTGATTTAACTGTACCGACAAATATCACTCCAACTGTCGCTCCTTATCCTCCCGAGGAGTCATCATCTTCTAAAAGGCCGGCACGTAGTGGTTTTCCTGATCACTTTTATGATTTAAATTATTGGAACAGTGTTGAGGCGGGAACTTACACAACAACTTATCGGGAAGATCTTAAGTATTATCTTTGAACGCCGCTAGAGGATCGTAGACAACAGATCAATACGTTGAATTGGTGGAAGAATAATGAAACACAATATCATGTGCTTTCAAGATTAGCTAGAGATATATTGAATGTTCCAATGTCAACCGTTGCATTGGAGAATGCTTTTAGTCAGAGACGACAACAACTTGGAGACAACCAACACTCATTAGGAAGCAATGCTATGAATTTTCTAGTTTCCCTTAGAGGTTGGATTAGAGCGAAACGAAGAAATCAAGGAATGGAGGTGGAGCCGAAAGACGAATAGAAACTTGAAGAAATTATGACTTCAAGGGAGAACTTAGCAGAATCAAGTCCAATGCATGATTTTGCCCCCATTGATTTTGACTATCCTATGCCAGTTTCCGTTAATGTTAACATGGATGAGTTGGAAAAAATGATGAAAACTTTGTAGATTTTTCATTCATGTACATTATAAATTTTGAATCATTTTGCAATCAATAAAATATAACATTCATTCACTCCTTACTTTGTAATTTTTTTCATTTAATGATTTAAATTGACTTTCTAGTTTAAATTAAATACTTAGTTTTAATATATTACTAATTTACTATCAAGTTTTACACTAAGTAATAGACAATTAAACATAACAAACATATAACCATATATACACATAATGAAAAAATAAATTTCTTTTAAGTTCAAAACCTCAAGTATTATTAATTTATTATATTAAGTAGCGTATTATTTAAAGTAGTACATATATTGAATGATACGTATATATGTGTATATATAGAGTATAGACTCTAAAGTAGTATATATTTAAGGTATACATGTGTATATGTTTTATAAATTAGTATATATATTGTAGTATATATCTTGAAATATATGTTTTATTTAAAGTAGTACATATATTGAATGGTACGTATATATGTGTATATATAGAGTATAGACTCTAAATTAGTATATATTTAAGGTATACATGTGTATATATTTTATAAATTAGTATATAACTATATATATAGTGTGTGTATATATTGTAGTATATATAAATTAGTATATATCTAGTAGTATATGTTTTATTTCAAGTAGTACATCTATTGAATGGTACGTATATATGTGTATATATAGAATATAGACTCTAAAAGAATATATATTTAAGGTATACATGTGTATATGTTTTATAAATTAGTATATAACTATATATATATAGTGTGTGTATATATTGTAGTATATATAAATTAGTATATATCTTGTAGTATTTATTTTATTTAAAGTAGTACATATATAAAATGGTACGTATATATGTGTATATATAGAATATAGACTCTAAAGTAGTATATATTTAAGGTATACATGTGTATATATTTTATAAATTAGTATATAACTATATATATAGTGTGTGTATATATTGTAGTATATATAAATTAGTATATATCTTGTAGTATATATATTTTTAAAGTAGTACATATATTGAATGGTACGTATATATGTGTATATATAGAATATAGACTCTAAAGTAGTATATATTTAACGTATACATGTGTATATATTTTATAAATTAGTATATATCTTATAGTATATGTTTTATTTAAAGTAGTACATTTATTGAATGGTATGTATATATGTGTACATATTTTCTATAGATTCTAAAGTAGTATATATTTACGGGTCGTTTGGTAGAGTGTATAAGAATAATGCAAAATATGGTGTATTAGTAATGCTTGTATTAGTAATGTTTGTATTAGCTATGCTTACATTAGTTATACTTGTATTTTTCTTATGCAGTGTTTGGTTTGATGTATTAAAAATAACATGAATTACATAATTTCTAAAAAAAAAATATGTTTTTTACACAATACCCACCATATATATGTTGGAAAGGATGCGAAAATATTTTTTGAGAGAAAATAGTGTCTTTAATCACGTTAATGCATGTATTGGATCCATTGCATTGCTAATACCATGGATTTTGAGGTATTAGTAATACACACCTCAATACACAATAGAGTGTATAACTAATGCAAGCATTAATTATACATATGACAAAGAAATATACCAAACAAGGTATTAGTAATACTCACTAAACTAATACATGCATTAACTTCCCATCTATAAAAGCATTTGGCATTGTGGTTGAGTCTCTCACAGATCTGACAAGCAACAGAGTCTTGCTTCTCTTTTGAGGGATTTGTAGTGTTTTGAGTAGGCTATTGTTTAGAGCTTTGTCCAGCTTCTCTAAAACCCCTGCCTATTGAGTTGTAGTTCATGTTTTCTCTACCTCTATAGGAGTTTCCTCTACCCCTATAGTTGTTTTGCTTGCCATGATTGACCTATTGAGCAGTGAAAGTAGTGTTGTGGTTGATTTGTTGAGGTTCTTCTCCATCATCTTCCCTGAGATCAAAGCCTCTCAAATAATTAACTAATTGGTTCAAAGTTGGATTGGGAGGCTTACCAAACATAACAGTCCTGAATGTGTTGTACTTGGGTCCTAGCCCTCTGGCAAAATTAATCACTTCACTATCCTCATCCAATGGCTTCTATATGGATGCTAAACCATCAATATGCATTTGAACTCTTTCAAAAACTCATCAGTAAACTTGGAACCAAGTCTAATGGTTTGGAGTTGTTGCTTCAACTAGAACTCTTTGTCCTTAGTGGCTTGGAGGTATGTTTCCTCCAGGATTTCCCACATTTCCCTGGCAGTTTTACAGACCACAGTTACATGATTTCTTCTAATAGTGTACCAGAGATCCAACTCCTCAATAACACATCCTTCTCCTTCCAATCATCAATGTCACTGCACTTGTTAGTGTCTTTACCACTGTTTTTGTCACTGCTGGAAGTAGTTTTATCAGTGGTTTCTGCTTTGGACTCGTCCTTGATGAGATAGGCTAATCTCATAACTTTAATAAGCTGCAGAATTTGAGTTCTCCATATAAAATAATTTGATGGCTTAATCTTAATAGGAACAAAAGCAATGAGGTGATGCAGTGAGGAAGTTGAGAGTGAGTTTGAGGCTGATACCATTTTGGGATAGGACTGTTTTAGCAATCTGAGAATTGATTAGCAGAAGAACGGTTAGCTCTCTGATACCATGTGAAAATCTAATGCTATGTAGAAGAGAAAGATTTGTATATCGATTATATAATACATAGTACATCAGCAGTGTATTTATATACACATAGTACAGTAGACTCATACATACACTAGAGTCCTAGTACAGGTTTTAAACTTGCTAAGACCAGAGTTCTGTTGTAACATAAACTCTACTAGTAACCTGATACTAAGTACTGAAGCTTATCACTAACAATTAGAGCTTATCTCTAAGTAATGTTATCATTATCTTCAACAGCATGAACACCCAAACCATTGTTGGATAGTAGGATTTTGGAGGTGTGGTGAAGGACAAACATATGGGGTCTGTGACATGGCTACGATGGTTGACTCTTTTCTCTTTAGTAAAAATATTGTGAGGCTTTCCATTATGCATTAGCATGTCTGCCATGTAAGGATCCTTCATCTGGGCACTAAGAAATTACTGATCAACTCGGTCTATTTTTGCTCTACATTTCATCTATTCTTATTAAGTTGGAGCTAAAGATAATATGAGGGCTTTTAGACCCCTCTTGAGATTCACTATACTCTAAGTCATCTCTTGAAACACTAGGTGATGGAAGTTCATTGTGAATTTTAGTCAAGTTGATGCTTTCTAATGCAACTTTTAATTGAGTGTGTTGACTATCAAACATTATATATTTTCAACTAAAAATATCCAAGGATAGTTGTCAGAAATAATTACTATAGGCGAGGGGATATAAATGGATCAAAAGAACGTCAAACAATTCCAACACATGAGGCTAATTAGTGCCAAGTTGGCTAGCCCAATGCATGTATTTTAATGGGTATTAACGCTTTAATCTTCAAACTAATTCAAGTGTTCCTTTTTGTGCCGAAAGTCAATAATATTCCTTCAATGTGTTTCCATCATTTATCATGGTATAAATTACGAGTATTAGTTTTCATCAATGGATATTGATTTTTTCGGGCAAAAATAAACATATCAGTTTGAAACTTCTACTACTCTAGAGTCTAAAGACTTTATGAACAGACTTATGACTAGATTTTCTATCCAATCCACAAAATCTCATAATACTGACTTATCAAGTTGTATATATTTTTGAATTATGAGTATTAATTTTCATCAATGGTTATTAAGTTTTTGGGGTATCAGTTTGAAACTTCTACTACTCTAGAGTCTAAAGACTTTCTGAATAGACTTATGACTAGATTTTCTATCCAATCCACAAAATCTCATAATACTGACTTATCTAGTTGTGTATCTTTTTGAATGTGTTCTCAAAATATTTTTTAAACGACAAAGTTAATATTTTACATCTAAGTTAATATTTTACATCTCTCTCTCTCTCTCTCTATATATATATATAATAATTTCAAAACTTATAAATTTTGATTTTAGAAGCATTATATTTGATATTCAGTTTGTTTTAGAAATAGCACTTAATCTTTTCTTTTCTTTTCTTTTCTGTCTATTTGCTAAAACTAAACGGTAGCCCATTAAAAAAATATGAGTGTCACTGTATCCAGAAAGACATACAAAGAATTAATAAAAGATGTCAAACAAGCACAAAAAACAATGAGATAGATTAGATTCATCTTCCAAAATCCTAACTAACTAAATATAACTTGATACATGTGAATAACAAATGTATTGGTATCTAATAAACTCTGGTATCAAATTGAAGTTTCTCAAAACGGTTTACAGAAGATGCTATAAAAAACGATCTTGATTTAGATTTTATTTATTTTGACAGAGTTTTTGTGATTTTTTTAATTCACAGAGGTATTAATTAAAAAAAATTATAGGTAATGTCATCTGATTTCTCTGAATAACTACAAAGGTATGATGTTCATGTTTAATTTAATTTTTAAAATTATTTATTGGTATTTATGATTAATATTATATTTCTTTCTTTTGTTATAGATGTATCTAAGGAAGCTGAAGTTGCCACAAATCTGATGTATATAAATATCTAAAAATTACAAAATAAATATTTGAGAAATCAACAAATACAAATGAAGAATTAAAATACATAAAGGATATTTACTACATTATTTGTGGAAAGAAAGAATATGAATATATGTGTATGTGTACAATGTTATTATATTTTGTTTTTTTTATGTTTATAAATTTTTCTTAACCATTGAGGATGACTCTAGAACAGTATTGCATCATATTTACATATTTACACTATTCTAAGAGGATTATAAAATATATTTGTAGGAATTTTTGTATTTCAATTGATCTATTATTTTCATGATTTTATTTGTAAATTTATATTTATGTGTAATTTTTTATTACTGATTTTGCGCGTCATTTATATTGTGTCAATAAGTAATATTTTTGCAGTCCTTCAATATTATATAAATTATTTTTTGTTTTTGTAGAAGTATATATAAGAGAGATTAAGAAGGTAGAATTTTATTCCTTTTCAACTATCATTTAAACTCAAATAACATATCAATTTGTTGAAAGAAGATAAGTTCTTCATTATCATTATTTTTTCAAATACAATTCTTATTTATGTTAATTTATTATATTTAAATTGAAAGAATAATATCAAATCACATATGACATATTTTGTTATAGTAAATAACATATATATATATATATATATATATATATATATATATATATATATATAATATTACCCAAGTAAAAACATTAGAGTAAGCAACTTGACAGTTTTAGAATAAAATTTAATAATATTGTAATAAAAATTTTGAATCAAAGAAATAAAAATATTTGAATTTAAAAATACTAAGCTTTTAGGGGGGGAAAAATTCATTAGCTTAAAACTAGGAACAGTTGAAGAGTCCTAGCTAAACTCCAAACTATTTCTTAAATTTATCTTCAGTTGCTAACTTTAAAATTTAACTTGAAAGAAATATATTTTTTTTTAAAAAAATTGAATGTAAAAGTAAATATTTTTATGCATTCTAAATTGTAAAATGAGAACATAATTTTAGAAAAAAAAAATACTTAGATTATAAAATAAATTATTGAATTGTTTGAAAAATAAAACATGCATTTAAAACAAGAATTACTATCCTATTTTATTTTTGCATTTTTTATTTTTATCTTTAAAAAGAAAAAGAAGAAAAAGAGATAAAGATAAGAAGAGTATATTAAATACACGTTCCATACCTCCACGTACACACGATTTTACACCCAAAAAAAAAAATTTGATTCGTTTTATAAACTAATAAAAGAATAAAGAAGAAGAATAGAGAGAGAAGAGAAAGTAATTATTATTTCTCTTAAAGTGATGAGAGATCATCAGATCGACTATACAATGAACAAAATACCTCTATTTATAAGGAAAAATACTCCTAGTTTCTCTCTAAGATAGATACTTCATATCCTAATAGATATCAAATAGATCTTGATATATCTTATGTATATTCTTGATAGACATTCACTATAATGTAAATACATTCATAACACTCCCCCTTGAATGTCTAATCGATAGATAATGTACCTCGTTAAAACCTTACTAGAAAAATCCAGTGGAAAAAAAAATATAAAGAAGGAAAAATAGTACACATCTCTAACAATACGCATTTTGTTAAAAACCTTATAAGGAAAACCCAGTGGGACAAAAAATTGAAAGAAAAAAAGAGTACAACGCGTATTTCCTCCACCCGATAAGAACATCAATGAACTTTTGCATCCCGATCTTGTTCACCATCTTCTTGAAAGTTGCAATTGGAGGAGACTTGGTGAATAGATCAATCACATTATCACTTGAATGAATTTGTTTCACGTTAATATCACCATTCTTTTGTAGATCATGTGTATATAAAAACTTTGATGCAGTGTACTTCGTTCTATCTCCTTTTATGAATCCTCCATTAAGATGTGCTATGCATGTTGCTTTATCTCTGTATAAAATTGTGGGTACATTGTCACGTTTCAAACCATATTTTTCTCGAATGAGATGTATCATGAACCTCAATCATACACATTCTCGGCTTGCTTCATGATTAGCTATTATCTCAGCATGATTCGATGAAGTGACTATGATAGACTGCTTTGTATATATCCAAGATATGGCAATATCCCCACATATGAACACATTGCACATTTGAGATCGAGATTTATGTGGATTAAATAAATACCCAGCATCAGCATAATCAATGAGATCGAGACTACAATCTTTAGAATAATGTAAGATCATGTGTTTGATCCTATTTCGATGTCCCCTAGTAGGAGTAAAACTATACCTTGCTAACAAATTAATCGAAAAGGCTACATCAGGCCTTGTAGTATTTGCAAGATATATTTTGCCAAGTGACAATATTCAACATTTCATGTGTGACATCTTCAAGTGTGTGGAGTGAAAATCAAAAAAGTTTCCACTTATCAAGATGCGCCTTTTCATGTCACTTGATAAATATTTCTACGTCAACATGCTTAAATTAACGTAGAATTCAGATCCTCGTAATCTTTCATAATATTGTGTCAATATTGTATCAAATATATTAATGATATTTCATTTCATATCGATTCACAGTGTAACATAACATTTTGAGATCTCATCACTTCATTATTTTTAAGTACTTGAACCTCTCATAAGGCTTCATGAAGTGTTATGTCATAGTCTCTCAAGAGTACGTTGCCTTCTTATTATGATTATTTGCTCCTTATTCTTTTCAAGGATTATTTCATTTATAACCGATTGGTCTAACACGCTTCATGCAAGCATAGAATTTGTCCTTTATGGACACAAAATAGGAGCACTTGCAGCTTAAATATGAAATGCTTTTGACATTTGACTTGAATTATCTTTTGAATGAGGATCTGATGATAATTCTTAACATATTTCATAGTTGCTTATAATCTCCCCCTTATGTTAGAAAAACTAACATACATCCTCCATCTTGTTTGAGGAATCCATCTTTGTGCGTTATGGTAAATTTATTAATCATACACCGCACATCAAAATTATTAGATGAAATAATTGGTTCGTGATCTTGAACAAATTGAGAGAGAAGAAATAATCATAATTTATTGATCTAATGCATACAAGTACTATTGTATGCAACATATCATATTTCAGATCAATACATAAAGCTTTGTTCTCATTAACAATGATTTAGCTATTTATCAAAGGCATTCAATGCCAAACCATCATCATCAAGATGAATTGTCTTGATTAAACAATCTAAAAATTATGCTCTTAACTCAATTTTATTGAGCAAGCAACTTTATGAATGTCAAACTGCAGGTTGACAATAAACGTACATGTGATTATCTTATATCAATGCATCTTAACAGATCACATGACGGGTAAACGGGCCCATATTCACCTTTTATATTTTTAAGATTTTGAGGGATCAAACCCCAACATTGGTTGGTCCAACCAACTTATCATGAGAACAAGCAATATTAAAAGTGATGAAGAATTTTCTGATTCATCAATATATGTTCAATACTCAGTATACACATCTTTGAGATGTCGCAATCGTTCATGTCAATTTATGAACTTTTTTTCTAGCAAACTCTAAGTTTACCATGACATGCATCTTTTACTTTAGTAAATTTCAGATTTACTATTGCATGAATAAATTTCAGATTTATTACTTTAGAAGTAGATTTCAAAATAACTCTTCTCAATTATTCTGCCTCTTTCGGAGGTGAGTTGTGATACCATTATAATCAAGTACACGTTTGAATTAAAAAGCTTCTCATTCCCCAGGAATGAAATATAATCGTGCCTTAAGCCTATCAAATTATGATAACTTATAACCTCTTTCATGATATTGCTACTTCAGGAGCAAATTGAGGCATACATATGATCTAGTGAATTTTTTTTCTCTAACATATATTATGATCATAATATGCGTGTGAAAATATCATCACTTTTGATGATCATTATCATATTGTCCCTTCACGCGTATATTTATGCATTCAATCACTTGTCTTCTTTCAGACATATTATGCACTGCTATCACATACACTTCAAGAATGAAGTAAGTTATCATATTTCAGACTTATCGTATATTGCTACCACATTCACTCCATGGAATGGAGCATATTCAATGGGACATATTTCATGACTTTTCATTAAAAATATATTATTTGGCCTTAGCCTTCATAATATCATTAATATGGTGCATTGAGATTCAAACTCAACGTCTTACCCATATAAAGACGTCTTAGGCATAAATCGATGGGACTTAAACCCAACATATTATCATCCCTTTTGATAATATTGTTCTTGAGGAATAAATTTAAAACATAAATGATTCCAAACCAATTATTTTTCTCAAATTCAACAATAATTATATTATTAGCAGCAAAAGATGTATAACATAAAGAATTGCTAACCTTGAAATTACCTTTAGATTTATAATCTCACCTTGTTTAGCAGAGTCTCGTGCTGATAACGTGTTATAAACTAATAAAAGAATAAAGAAGAAGAATAGAGAGAGAAGAGAAAGTAACTATTATTTCTCTTAAAGTGATGAGAGATCATCAGATTGATTATACAATGAACAAAACCCCTCTATTTATAGGGAAAAATACTCCTAGTTTCTCTCTAAGATAGATACTTCATATCCTAATAGATATCAAATAGATCTTGATAGATCTTATCTATATTTTTTTATAGACATTCACTATAATGTAAATACATTCATAACAATTCCTTATTTCTAGCAACTATATACAAGTCTTTATCTTCTTATTTGAATTTATTTTAATAATTGTATTTATTTAAATTGAGATAGTTAGCAATTTAAAATTTTTGAAGTTTATGAATAAGAATAGCAAATTGATTTCTTCAATTTTGTTTGATCTCATTTATTTCAAATATTTCTCTCAATAACATATATAAATTATATGAAAATTATATTGTATTTAAAAATAAACAAGGATAAGGAAAAGTAGTTATAAGAAAATATCATTGTATTTTTTTAAAAAGAGGATAATGAAGACTAATAAATTGACCTTTTCTTAACAAATTGATAGAATATTTGAAATTGGATTTCAATGAAATTTGAGTGATAATAGAGTTCTGACATATGTATAATGTCAAGTTTTCTTCTGTCTTTTCGTTATTTTGCATTGACTCCTGTTATGAATTTATTTATTGCATTTTTCATTATCTATTTTTTTTGTATGTGTTTTACTTTTGTTTGTTATATTCATATGAATGATAAATATTTTACTTTATTGTCGATTTACCCCATACATGTGGATGGGTATAGGAAAATGCATGTTACAACGAAAATGAGAAGCACGATGAGCCAACAATGTCTTTTATGTGAATACTAAATTCTACATGCATTTTTAAAAGTATTTGTTTGGTTATATTGTACAAGGATATAAGATACATTACACTATCATTATTAAAGTTTTAGATTTTATTGTCATTTTGAAAGGTAATCGTGCACTGTAGGATGCTGTGAAATTTTGACGTTGTGCATGGAAAATTCAATCAAAACAAAGAGAAAAAACTCTAAAAAGAAGATGCACTATAACAAACCACTACCCCATATTTATTTTTTTATCATTTGCTTTTATAGATCATCTTCTTTTTTTCTGGAGCGATTACTTAATTATTTTTTATTCAGTACTTAATTTCATTGCAAAAATCGGATGAAAGATATGATTTACTTGCTATTTAATAATTTAATTGTCATTCGTTACTTATATTAATTTATGTCCTTTTGATGATTTCAACATTTTTTATTTTACAGGAACAATGTCAATATGTATAGGAATGACTGATGAGCATAGTAAAAGACCTGGGATGATTTAAAAGTGGGATTAGGTGTAAGCTTTCTTATTTTCTTTTATTATTAATTATTTCAAATTTAGATTTTATTTATTTTGACAGAGTTTTCTGTGATCTTTTATTTAGTAATATAATGTTTGTAATTTAAAATGCAAATCTAAATGGTGAAAAAATTACGAACCATACAAGTTTAAAAATAAATTTAATTTCAAGAATTAGAAAAATAAATATATCTATATCATGAAATAAGAAGAGCACTTGATAACTATATTAAGTCAAGTGATAAGCTATTAAAGATTAATATTAACAACTTAACAAATTTAAATAATGAATAATGTAACAAATAAAAATATAAAATATTTTTTTTTAATTATTGTATTGTTCATCATCTTTATTCATATAGATCTGCTTATGAAATTATAGGGAGGATTGGGGTGAGGAGCCGTCGGGGGTTGGTGGAAAGAATATGATAATACCGATAATTGGACTTTTATAAGATAACAATATAATAGTTGGACTTCTTTAAGGTAGTATAATTTAACATGCTCAAATAAAATATCATAATTTGAAAAAAATTATTATCCGAATTATTTATTACATACATAATACCTTATGGTCTATATATTTGAATTGAGAAAAATATTTGAAATTAATGAAATCAATTCGGAATGACGGATGTAGATGGGGTGAGTTGAGTAGGAGAAAAAATATTAAATAAATTTTGCGTGTCGGTCGGGGTCGGGGTATGAGGTCGGTAGTGGTAGTAGGAAAAAATCTTTAATTTTTGTAAGGAGTAATATAACAAATTGTATGTGCTTAATTTTTTAATTTAGAGTTAAATTTTAAAATTTGGAATAACAAGTTTTGAAATTAGAAACAATCAAATACTTTTAGTGAAGTTGTTGATTTTGAGTTGACAGACAAAAAATTAAAATTTAACATGAACGATAATATTAATCAGATATCTTAATTGGTTAAAAAGTATGCAAAATAACAATTATTTATTATTTTTGAAAATCATCAACAAAATATTATTAAAGAAAATCTAATTTCATTCTTTCCTAGTAAAACATCTAAAATAATTGTGATTATAATTAATGATTAATTAAAATTTTACTATTAACAATAATTTTTAATATTTAATAATCAATCTAAAATATTTTAATATGATAAAATATATTTTTTGTTAATTCTAATTTATTATTTCTAATGAATAAGTTAGTATGTTTTTAATGATTCTTTCATAAAAAGATATTCCGTGCGACCTATGCTAGTATATATATAAAAGCAAAATCAAAACAAGACACGAAACCAAGTGGCAAGATATTAAAAGGCCACATGGAGATTTTTAGGACAATACTTAATAGTGTTGTAATAAAAATTTTGAATTTTAAAATAATAATAATGCTAGAAAAAAAAAGAAGAAATTTTCATTAACTTAAACCCAGGAACTATATTTAAAAAGGGTAAAATGGTCTTCTGAACCCCTGTACTATGTCAGTTTTGTAAGTTGGACACTTCTACTTACATGTTTGTCATCTGAATCCCTGAACCCACTAAAAAGTAACTTTTTAAACCCTTTGTCGGTCTACTCAGTTGTGCGTGTTGCACAATCGCGGCCACGTTATTAATTATGTCTAAAATAATTTCCACGTATAAAATAACGTGTGTAGAGTATAAATACTAAATTTTGACCTAAAATTCAGGTCATTTGAACCCTTCTTCTTCGTCTTTCCTCTCTCTCTCATCCGAAACTCAAAATTATCACCATTTTAGGTTAATTTAGGCCGATAGTTGTTGAAGGTTCTTGCAATCCTTGTAAGTATTTAATATGTCGGTGTAGTTGTAGTATGTGGTAGTTTATTTTGAAGCTTCTAGTCGATTTAATGGGGGTCCGTTCTACTGATTTTAAGGTTTTCGAGATTAAGAACTTTTTTCTTCAAATTTTTGTCTGATTTTGCTCTGTTTCGTCTATAGTGTTGTTGTAGGTAGTATTTCTAGAGATGATATTCCTTCAATGGCATATATCGGGTTTTGATTAGAATTTAGGGTTTTGCCTTTTTCGTAAAATAAAAAATTGGATCCAACAAATTTGGGGCTTTTGGTTTGTTTGTTGTCTAGTGCTCGTATTATGGTTATATATTGCAGTTTTATGCCTTCAATGGCATTTTTTGTTATTTTGATTAAATTTTAGGGTTTTTTCGGTAAATTCAGAATTGGGTCCAAAAATTTTGGGGCTTTTGATTTATTTTTGTTTAATTCTCCTATTAAACGTGTGTATAGCAGTTTTGTGCCTTCAATGGCATATTTTGTTATTTCAATTACACTTTAGAATTTTTTTTGGTAAAATCAGAATTGATTTTTTTATTTCTTTATTTTTTCTTTAAAAATTAGGGCTTTGTGGATAATTGCCTAATGTATATGTTATCTTGTTATTGTACAGGTTTTATAAATAAATGGACATAATTGTTACACTTCAATTCACCTATGGGGGTGTCTTTTTGTCAGATCCTGATTTAAGGTATGCAAATGCAGTTCATATTCCTAATAAAATTAGAGTAGATGTTGATGAGCTTCATGTTATGTTGTTTCATAACTTAGCAGCAGATTTTGATGTGGAAAAAATTGAAACCTTTTGGTGTAGAGTAAACAAAAAGGGCTATTATTACAAGTTAGAAAATGATGTTGATGTTTTAAGCATTATAAGTAGTTTAAAAAATGAAGATTTGGTTGATGTATATGTGGTTCACCAAATTAGTGAACCTATAATTGTTAATGATGATGTGGCAGCCACTCCACCATTATTAGTACTTAGTAATGGTGATGTGGCATCCCCTTTTGAACTTGATAGGGCTAATGTATCTTCATCTCAATCCATTGGATATAAATGAAGATCAATATATAAATGAAAATCAGTCTCCTAGGGCAGAAAAAGGAAAAACTAAGGCTTCTTGTGAAGACTTAGGTGAAGGTCAATTTAATGATTTCTCCACATACCATCTCCAAATATTTGATTATGAATTAGATTTTGATTTCACTAATTCTGATGGTGATTCACTTTATGATGTTGATGAAAACATTAAAAAGTTGAGTTATTTTGATGAAGAGTTACTTCAAGATAGAAAGGCTAACATTGATAAACAAGCAAAAGAAAAGGCTGATAGGGTGAATCTAGATGAGATACCATCTGGACCAGTAGGTATAGATGCTTGTTTTGAGTATATTTATAAAAAAAAGAGTTAGATATGAAGGTAAACTGGGTGGGGATGACCTTTATTTTGATAGTTCAGATCCGGGTAGTGACATTAGTGAAGAAGAGGAAGGAGATCCTGTTGATGATGATGAAGTGGTAGATCCACTACCTAGAACTTCTTATAGCAAGATCTACTTTGATAAAACTACAAAGAAGGTATGTTTTCAGCTTTATATTTTTTTTTTAATGCTATTGAGTTTTGAGAGACACTGCAGAGTTACTCTATTCAAAAAGGTGTGAACCTTAAGTTGAAACCTAATGAGAATGAAAGGGTAAGGACTAAGTGTAAGCATAAGGGTTTTCCTTGGGTTATTCTTTAAATTGTTGATAACACAGGATTTTTTACTGTGAAAACTTATTTCCCTATACACAAGTGTTCTAAAAGAATAAGAAATAAGATGTGCAACCCTTTGTGGATTAGTAAGCATTACAAGGATAGGATTATGAGTGATCCATCAATAAAATTGCATCAGATTCAAGCACTTTTAAGAAAGGACTATGGGTTGTATGTTAGTAAAACAACCTGCAGAAAGGCAAAAATCATAATATTGAATGAAAATTTTGATGGTTTTGTTGAAGAGTTTTCTAGATTGTATGACTATGCTGAACAATTGAGGACCACAAATCCCGGTACCACTGTATCTATTAGGGTATCCAAAAGTGTAATTCCAGGAAAAGAGGTGTTTAAGGGCATTTACATTTGTCTTGGGGCCTTAAAAAGTGGATGGAAAGAGGGCTGCAGAAGAAGAATTGGTTTAGATGGTGCCTTTCTCAAGGGTGTATGTAAAGGTATCTTGTTGTCTTACATTTCCAAAGATAGAAATAATCAAATGTACCTTGTAGTATGGGCTATGGTTGATAAAGAAACCAAGGACACATGGTCTTGGTTTCTTAGGTGCATCAGCCATGATTTGGAACTTCAAGAAAATGGGGGTGAAGGCTTAACAGTAATGTCTGATATGTAGAAGGTATGACTGTTCATATGTTCATATTTTTCAGTTATTTATTTTTAGTTTGCAGTAGTGATGTCTTTAATGTTTAACTACTATTTTACATGTTTTGATAGGGTCTTCATTTGGCACTTACTAATCTACTGCCAAATGTTGAGCATAGATGGTGTGCTAGACATATATGGACCAACTGGAAGCAGGTTTGGAGTGGTGAGGAAAGGAGAAAAAAATTCTGGCAGGTTGCAAGGGCCCTATTTGAAGTGTACTTGCAAAAGAAACTTAATGAACATAGCAAGTGTGATGTGGTTGAGAATAATATGTGTGAGACTTTCAATAGTTAGATTTTAGCTGCTAGGTTCAAAACAATTATCACTATGTTAAGAAAATAAGATGCAAAGTCATGGAAAGAATGAATCAAATGAGAGATTTTTCTAAAAAATGGATCACTGATGTATCACAAATGGCTATGGAAGTTCTTGCAGAGAATGATGAATATGCAACCAAGTGTGAGATAAGGTGTAATGGTGATATGGGCTTTGAGATTGGTGATCCACCTTATACACATGTTGTTAATGTGAAGAGGAAGCAATGTAGTTGTAGGTCATGTCAACTAAAGGGAATTCCTTGTACACATATAATTATTGCAATGCATTATAAGGGATGGAATGTGGAGTCATTTATTGATCACTGGTATCAAAGGGAAACATACCTGAAGGCATATGATAAGTATATTCAACCAATGACAAATATTAACATGTGGTCAAGAAGCACAAGACCACTAATTGAGCCACCTGAGATTACTCCCATGCCAGGAAGGCCAGGTAAAAATAGAAAGAAAGCTAAGGATAAAGCTGTTAAGAAGAAGTTTGGAAAAGCTACAAGAAAGGGAAGAAAAATGACATGTTCTGTGTGCAAGTGTATTGGACACAACAAGAAAGGATGTCCAACTTTGGTAAGTTAAATCTTTTCTTATTGATGAATTTTATTCTTTTTTAATATGTTTTTGACCTTTTCATATTTTTTTGTAGAAAAAAAATTTCAGTAGTAGCTGTGGCAGTCAACCAAGTGTGCAAGCCATCACTAGTACTGCAGTTGTTGCTGCTGAGAGAGATGCAAATGCTTCAGCAGCTGAAGAGATTCCTGTAAATGCTAAATCAAACAACAGAAGGCCCACATGAAGGCCTTCAAATGCTCATAGTGCACCAAGATGTTCAGGAAGGCCTGCAAATGCTCACAGTGCACCAACAGCTACAGGAAAACCTGCAAATGCTGCATCAGTTGGTGGTGTGAGGCCTGCAGCTGCTGTGATGCCCACTACCACTTCAGCAGTGGGTGCTACTGCTACACAATCTACAACTCAGCAGTCTACTAGTGGTGTTGGTGCCCAAAAGAGGAAGACTAGTACAACTTTGAGAGGTGGTACAAATCTGGCATATAAAATATCAAGGCAAAAGAAGGCAAAAGAAGCAGGTTTTGGTGTGCAATTTGGACCAAGTGGCAGTGTAGTAGAGAGGGTAAGTTTCATATAATGTACTTTACATTTAACTGGTTTTAATTTGTGCATAAATAACTAATTTTTTTTATTTTTACAGTCTGGGAATACCGAAAGAGTATTACATAGTCCAACACTTATTAGTTCAGTTCCAACAAATATTGACTTGGGTTTCAAACCAAATGGACTAAGGTGGAAATGTGGAGCAGCAGTAAATCAAAGACAGCTACAATAACAGAGTAACAAAAGATCAAAGGCAAAATCATCTCCAACCACTCAACCCACATCAGGCACTCATGCCAGCAAGAATCAGTCCACAACAAGCACTCAAGGAACACATTAGTGTAATTCTCTTTTTGTATTGATCCCAAAGTGTTGTTAAGATAATTTTTTAATACTTCTGGTTCATTTCTCATTTCAGATGTTGTTAAGACAAGCATTTTGATGTCAACTCTTGTTAAGACATTATATATTGCAGATTTCTATGTTGGCAATGGTGTTTGTAATTAAATTTTAATTTTATTTCATTGTACATACCAACTACATAGATCAAGCCATCTTGAATAATACAACAGATAGAAACCAAATGACAACAATAATGATAACAGTGATATCAATACTAATGCTTGGTCTTTCATGTCTTCCGTGCCTTCCATATCTTCCCACTCCTTGTTGTCTTCGTTGCCTTCGATGTCTACCTTTATATTGTTTATTTTCATCGGCCCATCGAAAGAATCCACAACCAGTACCAACCTGATATTTTTTACAGCGCCAAAACATTTTTCCCACATTAGTTGGTGTTCTTGACATCTTAAGTTCCGCGTAAAGTCTACAATAAAAAATTCGAACTGTCATGGTGTTGCAAAAAATGACATAAAAATTAACTTTTCAATATTACAAGCATAGCAAGAAAAAAAATTAAAGAACAAGAACTTGAAGAGAGAGAAAATGAAGAAGAAGGGATGAAAAAAAACTCAAATTGCTCCAACAGTGGTGTTGGAAGCAAATGAGAAAGAAGGAGCATTTATAATGGGTGTTGGAACCCTTTTTGACAGTTGAGGCCCTTTATTTTATGGCTGACGCGCGATTGGAGACTAAAACACACGCTCCTATGTGGTCCCAGCCACATAGGATGCCACATCAGAAATTGTGTTTAAAAAGTTATTTTTTAGTGGGTTCAGAGGTTCAAATGACAAATATGTAAGTAGAAGTATCCAACATACAAAAACAACATAGTATAGGGGTTCAGAAGATCATTTTGCCTTTAAAGAGTCCTGAATCTCTCTCTCTCTCTCTCTCTCTCTATCTATCTCTCTCTCTCTCTATATATATATATATATATATAAAAGCAAAACTAGAAGCAATTATTTTAATTTTTGAATTAACAGAGTAGAAATATTTGAATTTAAAAATACATTATCCATTTAAAAGAAAAAAATAGCTTAAAAATAAATTATCCTATTATTATTATTATTATTATTATTATTATTATTATATTGTTGTTGTTGTTGTTGTTGTTGTTGTTGTTGTCTAAAGAATATACATTTGTAATATGTATCCAACCCTTACCCTTACTTTCAATTATTTTAAAATTTTACATATAAATTGAAATTTGAATTGAACATATATATCTACTTGCAATTCCTTTATATATTTAAGTTATCAATTATTTTTTATAAAGACATGACTTTTTGACAAACAAACAAAAGAAAGAAAGAAAAGAAAAAAGAAACGAAAAGAAAACGTACACTGAAAGGAAAAGAAAACTAACAAAACAACTGTTAATTCTAAAATAATAAAGAAAATTAAAAGTAATAGATTATTAATTTTAAGTTAAAAATAATTTATATATAAAATTACATATTAGTAGTAGTTAGTTATCACACTTAGAGTTCTAATTGGGCTTTAATTATTGTATAACCAATATATTGTAATAAATATATTTACATTATAGTGAATGTCTATTAAGATCTATCAAGATCTAGTTGATATCTATCAGGATTTGAAGTATCTGTCTTTTAGTCAGAAACTAAGAGTATTTTTCCCTATAAATAGAGGAGTTTTGTTCATTGTATCATCAATCTTATGATCTCTCAACCATCAAGGGAAATAAAGAAGCATCCCCTCTTTTCTCTCTCCATTCTTCTTGTTCTTTATATTATATTTTATAACACATTATCAACACGAAGTCTCTAACTTCAAGGTTTAGTTAAACTTCTTATGAACCCATCTTGTTAATCTCATTATGAGAATTGAAAACAATGTAACAAAAAATATAGGTAACAAATGTGTACTGCCGCATTTATATTTGTATTGTAGATGGAATCTATTTCTTTTGGTTTTATCTATTTGTAATTATGTTCTGTCCATACAAATAGTTTGCTTGGTAATATTGGATTCAAGTCCAAAAAGAAAAAAGAAGAAGAAGAGAGAATGGCATCATTATGCATACGAATGTTTTTATTTATTACTTTAGTCATGCCATTCGCCATTCGTGATCTGAGAGGTAAATATTGTTTACTTTTATTGAAATATACATACTGGTAAGTACAAATAAATAATAGATCCATGATGAAATTGTGATTTTTAGCTTTATGAATATAACGTGGTAAGTACTAATTTGTTCTATTATATTTTTGGTTCGCATCAAAAAGCTAAGACATTGGGTTAAAGTCCTGATGCACCATGATGATAAGATATTGGGTTTAAGTTCCATCGATTTATGCCTAAGGCGCCTTTATATGGATAGGACGTTGAGTTTGAATCTCAACGCCCCATATCGATGATATTATGATGGCTAATGCAAAATAATATTTTTTGTTAAAAGGACATGAAATTTGTCCATTGAATATGCTCCATTCCATAAAGTGAATGTGATAGCAATATATGATAGGTCTGAAAAATGACAATTTGCTCCATTCTTGAAGTGAATGTGGTAGCAATATATGATATATGCCTCAATGTGCTCTTGAAGTAGCAATATCATGAAAGAGATTATAAGCTATCAGAACTTGATAGGCTTAAGCCACGATTATATTTCATTCCTAGGGAATAATAAGTTTATTAATGCAAACGTGCACTTGATTGTGATGGTATTACAACTCACCTCCGAAAGAGGTAGAATAATCGAGAAGAGTTATTTTGAAATCTACTTCTAAAGTAGTAAATCTGAAATTTATTCATGTAATAGTAAATCAGAAATTTACTAAAGTAAAAGTTGCATGTCATTGTAAACTTGGAGTTTGCTAGAATAAAAGTTCATAAATTGACATGAATAATCAACATCCCAAAGATGTGCATACTGAGTATTGAACATATATTGAAGAATTTGAAAATTCTTCATGAACTTTAATGTTGCTTGTTCTCCTGATAAGTTGGTCATTTTAGGATTGGATCCCTTAAAATCTGAAAAGTATAAAAGGTGAATAAGGGCCCATTCACCTATCATGTGATATGTTTTGAAAAGATGCATCAATAAGATGATCACATGTACATTTATTGTCAATCTGCAGTTTGACATTCATAAAGTTTCTTGCTCAATAAATTGAGATAAGAGCATTACTTTCAGACTGTGTAATCAAGACAATTCATCTTGATGATTATGGTTTGACATTGAATGCCTTGGATAAATAGCTAAACCATTGTTAATGAGAATAAAGTTTCATGTGCTAGTCTGAAATATGATATGTTGCATACAATTGCATTTGTATGCACTAGACCAGTAAATTATGATTATTTATTTCCTCTCAACTAGTTCAAGGTCAAGAACCAACTATTCCATCTAATAGTTTTGATGTGCGATATACAATTAATAAATATACTATGATGCACAAAGATGGATTCCTCAAAGAAGATGGAGGATGTATGTTAGTTTTTCTGACATAAGGAAAAGATTATAAGCGACTATGAAATATGTTAGAAATTATCATCAGATCCTCATTCAAAAGATAATTCAATTCAAACGCCGAAAGCATCTCATATTAAGCTGTAAGTGCTTCTATTTTGTGTCCCTAAAGGACAAAGTCTATGCATGCGTGAAGTATGGTAGACCAATCGGTTTCAAATGAAATAATTCTTGAAAAATAAGGAGCAAATAATAATAATAAGAAGGCAATGTGCTCTTGAAGAGCGTACAACATAACACTTCATGAAACCTTATGATAGTTTCAGGTACCTGAAAATAATGAAGTGATGAAATCTCAAAATGTTATGTCAAACTGTGAATCGATACAAAATGATATATCATCAATATCTTTGATACAATATTAGCGCACTATTGTGAGAGATTACGAGAATCTGAATTTTACGTTAATTTATGCATGCTGACATTGAAACATTTATTAAGTGACATGAAAGGATGCATCTTGATAAGCATAAAACTTATTTGATTTTCAGTCCACTCGAAGATGTAACACATGAAATGTTGAATATTGTCACTTGACAAAAATCTATATGAAAATCCCTAAAGGATTCAGAATGCCTGAACCATATAAAGTTTTCGGGAAACTTGTTCATTATCCTTATAAGGGATAAATTGATTGTTTGAATATTATTGAAACTCTTGGAGAGTTTTCTAAAGCAATAGATTATTTTCTGAAATGAGAAATATATCAATTTGAATTGGTTATGAAGTACCATATCTTAGTGTAATTGGTGCACTTATGTATCTTGCAAATACTACAAGGCTTGATATAGTCTTTTCAGTTAATTTGTTAGCAAAATTGCAGTCCCGATCTTATTGGTCATGTTGATGTTGGGTATTTGTCTGACCTACATAAAACTCGATCTCAAACAAGCTATGTGTTTATATGTGGTGATAATGTCATATCTTGGAGATATACAAAGCAGACTATCGTAGTCACTTCATCGAATCATGCTGAGAGAATAGCTATTCATGAAGCGAACCGAGAATGTGTGTGGTTGAGGTTCATGATACATCTCATTCGAGAAAAGTGTGGTTTCAAATGTGACAATGTACTCACAGTTTTATACAGAGATAATGCAGCATGCATAGCACATCTTAAGGGAAGATTCATAAAAGGAGATAGAATGAAGCACACTTCATCAAAGTTTTTCTATACACATGAGCTACAAAAGAATTGTGATATTAACGTGCAACAAATTCATTCAAGTGATAATATGACTGATTTATTCACCAAGTCTCTTCCAACTGCAACTTTCAAGAAAATGATGCATAAGATCGGGATGCAAAGGCTCAAGGATGTTCTCATTAGGGAGAGTTAATACGCGCCGTACTCTTTTTTCCTTACGAGGTTTTGTCCACTGAATTTTCCTTGTAAGGTTTTTAATGAGATAGCATATATGTGTATTGTTAGAGATGTGTACTCTTTTTCCTTCTTTAGATTTTTTTCCTATTGGATTTTTTCTAGTAAGGTTTTAACGAGGCACATTATCTATCAATTAGACATTCAAGGGGGAGTGTTATAAATGTACCATATATAGTGAATGTCTACTTTACCATATATAGTAAATACCTACTTTACCATATATTGTGTATGCCTATCTATGAAAAAATTACAAACCCCAAGATTAGTTTTCTCCTATAAATAAAGGAATTTTCCTTAATTGTACTTCATCCCTCAAGAGAAATAAGAATTACTCTTTATTCTTCTTCTTCTTTATTTTATATTTCATAACATATATTGTTTATTCTATCCATTTTTTTTTTAATTTGAATTAGAGTTATAATGTCTTCTAAAAATAAACTCATAACTAAAAAATAAAATTGAATCTGTTTATTCCTTTATGACATGATTTGTTGTCACAAAATATGGATAACCATTATTATTAAATTATATTATAACTACAAGGTAAAGATTAGAAATCTGAATTTAAAATAGAAGTAGCAATAGAAATAATAATAATTATCACATTGATTTCAAATTATATAAATTATTAGGTAAATATACATTATATTTAAAAAAAAATTGGATAAGAAAAAATAATAAATTAATCCTTTTTTAATAAATTAATGTGTTAACAATAAGTAATAAAATAGTGGTAGTAGTACGTGGTAATAGTGGTGGTAGAAATAATAACTAAATGAAAGATAAAAAATGATTTTTTTTTGAAAAATTTAGGCATTAAAATTGATAGTAGTACGTAGAAGTAATACTATATAATAAGAAATAATATATTTAAAAGGATAAGGTTAAGAAATAATATATTTAAAAGGATAAGGTTAAGAAATAAATTTATTCTTCTTTTATTTTGTTAGTATTTATTATGAAAAGATGTGGATTAATCTCATTTTTAAATATTTTTCTTAATTCAAAAATAGATATTTAAGATAAGCATGTCAAATTTAAAAAAAAAAAAAGAATAAAAATATTTGAATGAAATTTTTATTGGAATAGAATTCTACCTTCGTAATCTCTCTATTATTGATTACTGCTTAGATGAATTTACTTATTACACTCTTTATTTTAAGAAAAATAACTCCATTTGATTTGACATTTTTTTTCTTTTTATATTCAGATAATGAAGTTTAACAACTACTTTTATATTCGAATTTGAATTCAACTAAGTGATATTTTTCATTATGATTTTCTAAAAGTAATTAAATACATCATTAAAAATTTTAGTACATGATGTTAGACTAAGTAATTGTTATTTTAAGTAAACTTGATTAGGATTCAAGTTTGAGTTGTGATTGATTGATGAATATAATGAAAAATTATCATCAATAACTTTAAAATTTTGTTCTTATGAATAATTTTTGCGGTTCATGGCAAAGCAAATTGCGGGTTTTGAAATAATCGGAGAAAATTTAAAATAAATAAATATTTATTTTTTACAATTAGCAATATTTTAACTCAGTTGTTTTGAAGGTGAAAATAAAATATTTCATAGTTTAACAAAAAGACAAAAGAATATTAGTAAAAAGAAGATAGATATTTTTTATTTTTTGATGAATTAACTAAACAGAGAGAACTAGCCTAGCATGAATGGAAAATAAAATAAAAAAGTAAATGTCAAAATATTAGAAGAAACATACATATTATGATTTAAATATTGAAGAGAGATATTGTATTTATACACATAATATAATAAAAAATTCATGCTTTAAATTTATGCACGTATGCATATAAACTATTTTTAAAAAAATAATTTTGTTAATTCTTTCCTTCTTTTGTTTCTTAACTTGGTTATTAAAGAAGAGAAAAAGATAGTATTGTCTATATTAGTTTATTAGAATTTGAAGATAAAAAACAATAGTTTGAATTTTTACTTTTAAAATATTTAGATATTTTAAAATTTAATAACATATATAACTTTTTTCATCTTATTTTTCATGTTTTTCTTATTTCAAGAGAATGAATGATTTATTAAAATTCAAATCTTAATTCATGGTAGTTCAATAATAAAAGTAATTACTGTATTAATTTTAGTTCAAATTGATGCATAAATTTTTTTTTTTTATTTATTTAGAATTTTGTAAAATCGATTTTTTGAATATCTTCAAAAGTACAATCTTAAGCAGAAAGACAACTTTCCCTACAAGAAAACTGCTTATTAGTTGGGGATTTTCACAGGGATAATGTGGTAAAATCCGCAGGTAATCAAATTACCTGCGGATTTTCTTGTCAATTAGAATCCAAAGGAAATACCTTCGTAGGTAATTATTACCTGCGAATTTATAAAATCCCTAGGTAATTTAGCTGCGAAAATAAATTCGTAGGTAAGTTATTTGCGGATTTATTTGCGATTAACTATCAAAATTTTGCATAAATTATTTGGTAAAATTTCATAAAAAAGGATTTTACCTGCGAATTTCCACAAAAAAATCACAAATTATTCCCCACGAAGATTCCCAAGTAAATCCCTAGAAAATTTAGTTGCGGAAATAAATCCACAGGTACGTTATTTGCGGATTTATTTGCAATTAACTATCAAAATTTTGCATGAATTATTTGATAAAATTTCATAAAAAAAGATTTTATCTGCGGATTTTCACGAAAAATCATAAATTATTCCCCACAAAGATTGCCAAGTAAATCCCTACATAATTTAGCTGCGAAAATAAATCCGCAGATACATTATTTACGAATTTATTTGCGATTAATTAGAAAAAATTTAAATGAATTATTTGATAAAATTTTATTAAAAAAGAATTTACCTACAAATTTTACGAAAATAATTTACACGTAAATTACTAGAAACATTTCACAATTAATCAAAAATCTATTTAAAACCTTTAATAATTCTCAAAAACATCATTCAAAACAAATTTAATGTAAACCATTATAGCTAAGGAAAAACATAATTCAAAACATCCATTACATTAAATGGTCCAAAACAAAATATTCAAAGACTTAATCATCTCATCAAATTCTTTTGGCAAAGTTGATGTTGAACTATTAGTTGCCTTTACACTTCAGTCAAGACCTTTGACTCTTCCTTTTATTTCTTTCCACCAACAGATTGCACCCAGATATCCATTTCACTTAACTGAGTCGGCTGACTAGCTGAATTAGTTTCTCCATCCACAGCTGATGAATTTTGAGCAACTAATATTTCTTGTTTCTTTCTTTCAAACTCATTCTGCATAAGAATATGTTAAGTCAGACCATAAAAAGTTGTAAGAAATATATTATTAGCATAGTGCATATACCAAATCTGGCCAGAAAGGAACAACAGACACTTTCAGAAGAAAGTTGGTACAGTGAAGATAGTGGTGAGAAAGATATTATAAAATGTGTTCTTTTGTTGCTCGTAAGCAGTTAAGCTTGCAATGACATTAGCACAACCGAATTTCTAATGTGTATAAGTTGGAATGTAGATAGATGAGAAGTCCTACAAGTCGTCTTGTTATCAGTAAACTATCGTGAACTACTACACGTTATTTTAGGTTTATGGGTTAACAACAACAACAACAAACCCAGCATATTCCCACATAGTGGGGTCTGGGGAGGGTAAAATGTACGCAGTCCACACCACTACCCTGAAGAAGTAGAGAGGCTGTTTCCGATAGACCCCCGCCTCATGACTCACTAATTAAGTAATCAATTGAATAAAAATAAAAATGAGGACAAGACCTTTGGATAAATTATTGTTTACTTGTTGAAGATATAATTAAGTATATAAAGGTGTGCTCTTTCCAAAAGCTTAAGCTTTTAGGTGTGTTGGTCACAAACTTCAACATGGTATCAAGTCTCACCTCTATCCATTATCAAAAATAAAATCTCCGCGCACTTGACCATGAAAAAGAACCAGAAAGACCAATTACCAATATCACTCATTGTAAAAGAGAGAACTGTGAAGCAAATGTATATACTGCCTTAACTGAGTTTTTAACATTGCTTTAACCACTCATAAGTTCCAATTTATACAGGCCTCTTATCAATTATTGTCCTTTGTTTCTGGGGGTGGGGGAGTGGGTGTTTGGGGAGTGGGTGGGGTACCCATCTCCTTTGAACAATATACATGCCTCTTATCCATGATTGTCCTTTGTTACTGGGGGTGGGATGGGGGTTTAACATCTCCATTGAGCTCAAAAGAAAAAACAGATGGAAACATGCAAGAAAATATTTTGTATACAAATAGGGTTGGTTATATGACCTAAACAAGCATATCTTTTATGCATAACTAAAAAGCAAACCAGGATGCAGAATTTTTGGGGGTTAGGGTGGAGGAGAGGAGATAACTGGAACGTTCCATAACAATGAAGACATGAAATTATTTTATAAGATGAAAGCATGAATATTTACCGTTATCACCAACTTGCAATTGCATATTCTGAATACAAGGAGTGACACCCTCTAAAACATACATTCGACTATTGTAGGAAAATATGTCTGCACAGGAATTGGCATTGATTAAGCACAAAGATAACAGGCAAGATATCAATTTTAAAAAGTACAAAAAAATCTGAATAAGTAACATTACTTCAGCACATGCTTTCGGCAGAACCAACCAGCCTATTCGTCCAGTATCACTGGCACTTAGGACCTTCTCAAACTGAGGTACAACAGTGGACTTCAAGCTGAAATTCCAGTGAAAGTAAACAAACTTGTTATCAAGCCTGGGAAGGAAAATTAGAATAAAACCATACGTAAAGCCTTTAAGAAGGGGAGATGTGCAGCGGGGACGGCGGCGGAGCTTTTAAGATGGGGAGATGGTCGGCGACGGCGGCGTTGGCTAGACTGGTGGAGTCTCCGGTGAGGTGAGAGAGAGGAGACGCATCGGAGTAGTGGCAGCATCGGCGGCACGGTTAGCCGGAGAAGAAGAAATGAACGATTGTAATGAGAGAAAGAAGAGCTTAGGGAGAGAGAAGAAAGCGGTTGTTGTTGGTAAGCATTAGTTTGGGTTTGGTTTTTGGCATTTTAAAAGGGAAAGAAATGGAGAATCAGTCTCAGCCATTGATCAATTTGATCTATGACTGAGATTTAAAGTTACGAGATATTTAAAATTGGACTATAATTAAATTAAATTGAAGAGTTAAAATTAAATTCAAGTGGGCAAAATCTAAGTCAAAATTATCATAAATTGGCAAAATTAAATTAAAAATAAATAAGTTGAGAAAATTAAATAAATAAATAATAAAAAAAGGGATTGCTATAATAAAAATAAATAAATAATAATAATAATAAAAAAAACTAAAGAATGTATTTATAAATTGTGAGTGTGCATATGATAAATATTAATAAAATTATGTAAAATAAATAAATAAATAAATAAAATATTATATTTGAATTAGTAAATTATAAAAATGATAATAAAAATTAATAAAAAATAATTTATATATTTTTAAATCATGGGTGCGACACGTTTACACAAGAATAATGTGTAAAAATATTAATATTTAAAATTAAATAATTTTAATAAAATAGCAGCCTTAGAGAATGCGACACGTTAATATTTATTTGATATCAAAATAATGTGTAGAAAATATCAACATTTAAAATTAATAATTTTGCTAAAATAACAGTCTAAGAGGGGTATTGGGAGGTAAAAATTGGGTGTCAACACAACTAACCCGATTTATTCTCATAAATTGGGGTCCGTGGAGCATACCATGTACGCATACCATACTACTAAGGTAGACATGTTGTTTCCAATAGACCATTGGTTCAAGAAAAATAGTTCGAAGCTGTCCAATTTCAAGAAAAATATTAGTGAAAATTGACTTAATATTGGTCATCGATCAAATATGATGAACGATTGAGATTAGAATTGAGGAGATAAGTTAAATTGAGATTAGATATTGGGTTAAAAAAATTGAATTGAGGATTTCGATTGAGTCAAATTAAAGTCAGTTGACACAAATTGAGTATAAAATGGCTAGAATTTAAATAAGTTAGGAAAATTGAATTGAATTAGGTTAATATTTAATAAATATAGTAACTATATAAAATTAATATTATAAATAAATATAATAACAAAAAATAAATATTGATCGATGGCTGAGATCTAAAGATTAAGAATTTGGTTAAAAAAATTGAATGAAATTTGAAATTGAGTTCAATTGGACACAATTTAGGCTAGGATTGTAATAAATTGGACAAAATTAGGCTAAAATTGTTACAAATTGGCAAAATCAGACTAGAAAATAAATAAAATGAAATTTTTTTGACTAAAGTTGAGGAATAATACAATAATAATAATAGTAAAATAAATAGCATAATTATTCTCAGATTAGTTATGAATAAATTGTGTAACTAAAAATACGACACATAATATATTACTTTAAAATCAACAATAGCAATAATATATATGTTTTATTATATATATAGATTTTATATTTATTTATATATTTTTATTTTATATATTCAGTATAAATAATGTTTTCCCGTTATTTCATTTCATTTCATCCATGTTGAGTCATTTATATTTGAAAATAAAAAATAGGTTTGAGAAAACAATAATTTTTTCTGAAAAGAAATCAAAAGTTTTAAATGCTCGGTCATGATAGAGAAAGACTCACTACTTTAATCTTCAAAATAAAAATAAAAATTCGAAAGAACTGAACCAAATTTATAGAAATCGAATCAAATTTATTTTGGTTTGATTACGGCTATCATTTTTGTCAATTCAAAAATTAAAAAGACAAACCGATATTAAACAAGCAAATCGAAAAAACAGAATGTCCACCCCCAATCTCATCGTATATATAATTCTGAAACTACCTAATACTTTCAACTCAATGTAAAATAAATAAATTTTTTATTTTATTTCGTAATTATTATACCTTATATCTCACACCAAACGACTCCTAAATGTACATTATATTGATATATTATATTATCGTGCGTAGTATGCTGCCTTACAATTATATTTAAATTAACCAATAGGTTAACACACTCTATTTGAGCCCTGAGCCATTCTTCGCCCTATCTTAGGCCAACGAAATTTAACCTCTTTAAATTTTTGGTGATAACATATCGAGTCAAGATAAGGTTTATTCGGCTCGAATACATCTGTGATACCATCCATATCAACAAACTAATTTTAATTTCTTGAGCATCTTCTACGTTATTATACGTGTCCATTGATTTAATGTCTAATTTCTTTTTATTTTATGTTTTTTATTCTTCAAGTTTATCTCTACATAAAATTTCCAAATAATTTCTCAGGTAGTAAAATCCATTACATAAATTTCTACCAAAATATCTCTACATAAATCCGTAGGATAAATTACCTGAGAATTTTTCTATGGATTTAAAATATATATATATTTTTTCATATACCTGCGGATTTACCTAGAGATAAAATAACCTCCGATACACTTCCCCAGGTAATATCACAAGTAATAATTTCGCAGGTAAATCCCCAAGAATAAATCCCCAGCAAAATTCACAGCACAAAATTTTCAAATAATTTTTCAGGTAATAAAATCCATTAAAAAAAATTTCACCAAAATATCTCTAAGTATAAATCCATAGGATAAATTACCTGGAGATTTTTCTATGGATTTAAAAAATATGTATATTTGTCCATATACCTGCGAATTTATCTAGAGATAAAATACCCGCCAATATATTTTCCCAAGTAATGTCGCAAGTAATAATTTCGCAGGTAAATCCCCAAGAATAAATTCCTAGCAAAATTCGCAGCACAAAATCCCCAAATAATTTTCTAGGTAATAAAATTCATTACATAATTTTCCACCAAAATATCTCTAAGTAAATCCGTAGGATAAATTACCTGGGGATTTTTCTACGGATTTAAAAAATATATATATTTGTCCATATACCTGCGGATTTACCTAGAGATAAAATATCTGTCAATATATTTCTCCAGGTAATGTCGCAAGTAATAATTTCTCAGATAAATCCCCAAGAATAAATCCCCAGCAAAATTCGCAGCACAAAATCCCCAAATAGTTTCCTAGGTAATAAAATCCATTACATAATTTTCCATCAAAATATCTCTAAGTAAATCCGTAGGATAAATTATCTGGGGATTTTTCTACGGATTTAAAAAATATATATATTTATCCATATACCTGCGGATTTACCTAGAGATAAAATACCCGCCGATATATTTTCTCAGGTAATGTTGCAAGTACGAAATTTGCGCAACATGACGCCAAATTTACCTGCGGAATTTGTTGCAAATGTATAGTTCGCAGGTAATATATTTTAATTGTTAGGAATTTAATATTTTCGTAGGTAAATCCGCATGTATTTCCTGCGATATTCCCTAGATAAAATTCCCATGTAATTTACAGTTTTCTAGTAGTGTTTATGGAGTATTAGTTTTATAAAATAAATAAATTTTTGGGGAAGATTGTAAAATATAATTTGCTGGTATTTAGATATTTCAATTGATTTATTCTTTTCTTGATTTTACTTAAAAAACCACATCTCTATTTGTTTATTTTACTGATTATGTGTAATATAAAAATAAAAATAAAAATAAAAATTTACAAGACTACAACAACAACAACAACAAACTCAGTTTATTCCCACATAGTGGAGTCTGGGGAGGGTAAGATGTACGCAGTCCATACCACTACCTCTGGAGAAGTAGCAAGGCTGTTTCCGATAGACCCCCGGCTCAAGACAAAGAATATTAATCAAATCCGCAAAAAAGCACGTAACAAGATGACAAGACATAAATACACCACCCACAAGGAATAACAACCAAAGAATAGTACACCATCTCAATACAGCATGCAACAAGGTAGCATACCAAGAATAATATACCCACCAAGCTACGCCCTACCCTACCGACCCAAACTGACACTAGCCTTCTATCCTAATATGCGACCTCCATAACTTCATATCTAGGATCATGTCCTCAGTGAGCTGTAATTGCTCCACCTCATAGCCTCATAATCTCTATCTATATATCTATCTATCAACAATATTCACTGAAAAAACAATGTGCTTTTGGTTTAAATGCTGACATATGAGGAATTGAGCTCTCTTGGTCACTTAAAAAATGAACAGAAGAAATATAGTTAGCGCTCAGACTTTGCTGTATATGATCATGCAAAGAGAAAGCGACACACCATGGCTGCAGACACCGGTTTAAAGACAACGCCATACCGAGTCGCCCCACCAAGATATGGGTCAAATTTTCTCCAAGCAGTAAACTAGATAGCACGGAAAGAAGCAATCATCATCACAACCCATTTTCAGGTGATCTGCGACGATCAACGTGGACACCAGGTATCTAAGTGGTCGCAGCAGAAGCAGAGAAAGGAAGAGTGTAGCCCCTTTTTTCAGAGGAATACAAGCGGTGTTGTTGAGATGGTTTATCAATTATCATTTGCCTCTACTCTTTTGTCCTTTCTCAAAGGGTTGTTAGTTTTACGAATGGGAAAATCATGGACATAACAGAGAGGGGCAACCACCCTTTACTGAAGCAGAGAGGCTGTTTTCGATAGACCCCCGTCTTAGAACGATAACAGTATAACAAACCCAAAAGATAAGTGCATATAAAGTAGTGCGGCATGCAAAATAAACTAACACCGCTAGCCACAAGATTAGGTTTTACAAGACTAAATGAAATAATTTTTAATAAATGCGAGTGAGTCATAATCATTGAATGTTAACTTACAATCTAAAAAATATATTTAATGATGTAACTTAGAGTTTAATTAAACATAATGTACATAGATTATATATTAAAATTCTCAGAATAAAACTCATGATTTTACTTTCTCTTTAAAATTCATATTCTAAAAATTTTACATGCATTATGGAATTCATTTTAGTTATAAGGACATGTTAATATTTTTTTTGAATTTGATTTAAAAAAATTTAAAATTAAATATATGAGATCAATTCATATTTCAATAGATGTGAAAATATTTGACTTAAATTTTAAATTATAATCACTTCTAACAGATTAGATTATTTTGAAATCTCCTTCCGATCTATATTTCATATATTTTGTTATGCATAACAAAATTTATCTATTCTAATTTTTATATTTTTATATAAGAGAGAAGAAACTCAATTGCTTATGTGTAACACAAAATATAATCTAATTCAAGATTAAATTAGAAAAAAATAAAGTAATCAAATTACAATAGAAAAAAATGTACACGAAGGGTTGGGGGGGGGGGGGAGGGAGAGGAAATTTAAACAATTTTTGAGAATATAATGAAGAAATCATAATACATGTATTACTATTTATAAAATTTTGAATGAAAGAGATGGAGGGACAGCGGAATAAAAATTTAAATTGTTTTTAACAATCTGAAATCATTAAATTATAAAAGATAATTAAAAAAATATATAACATAATTTTTTTTTTCAATTACGTGATTATTTTTACTCATATATACTTGATTTTGAGGAGGGGGGAGGGAGGGAGCAGAGGCTACTAACAATCTTTCATCTTTAAATTGTGAATAATATTATAAAGAAAAATATGAAACATAATTTTTGTTTACAATTAAATGATTATTTTTTCGTATAAATTTGATTAGCGGTGGGGGGATTAGTGTGGAGTGGGTGAGGATGGAGATGTGTTATTGGGAAAGGGGTAGAAAAATATTTATATTCCAAAAAAAAATGATTGGGGATGGGGGAGTTGGATAGAAAAAGATTTAATTTTATTTTTTTTATTTTTATTAAAAAATAAGATGATAAATGAATTTTTTTAAAATAATATAATTTGACAAGTTCGAATAAGATATTTCAATATGAAGCGATCAGAAATATTACTTTAATATTATTCGTGTATCACACAGATACGTGTACTAGTATTCTTATAATGACGTCAACCATTAAAATTGAGGGAAAGATAAATTGGAGTAGAAAGCTTGTCGTGCCATTTTTACAATACAATTTATTAACTTACAATATTAACTATAGTTCTATCACCTATGCAACAGCTAACATATTTTTTTTTTTTTATGAGAATTAGAAAATCACATTTAATTATAAAAGAATTTCAACCCTGAAAAGAAAAAGAGCAACTCCTCAATCCTCATAACGGTGCTCCATTCATTTTTTTTCACATTCATTCTTATTAAATTATACACAATTTTTTATTTTTTTTGGCTAATTTACATAGGTTGTTAAGATTGCATATTGCTGACAGTTCTATAATTAATTAATGATTTGATTATTTATTTTTTAATGATATAAATTTAGTGAGAGATTGAGAGCATTGTATTATTAATTAACGATCTGATTATTTATTTTTTAATGATATAAATTTAGTGAGAGACCGGAAGCATTGTGTTTGTCACAGTTTTAGCCTTATACATATATTTACTTTCTTTTGATGTCTATTATCATCTATTGTGTGTTGCCATATTATTTTGTGCATTATTTTTCCAATTCTTAATTTTTTATTAAAATTATAATAAAAGTATTAATATTTAAGATTTTAAAAGTAATATAGTACTGGTAGTATGTGTTAAAATCTTTGTTCAGTGTTTTCTTACTAAATTACTTTGGTTACAACTTATGGAGAAAATTGGAGTTCTTTAGTTTCTTTTTAAATTATTGTTCTTATTTGTTTGTTTTCGAAAGATATCTCTTGCTTTGAGGTGTTGTGATTTTGAGTAGGGACGAGTGATATTTTAGAAGGTAAATTAACATTCAAACCGTGAAAACGTTGTCGTGTGTTTCAAAATAGATTGTTACAAGCTATACTTGGTATTTAAGTATCTACTTCAAAAAAAACTTGTGTAAAAGTACATATATCTATACCAACATATGTTCATAAATATGATTGATGGGTACTTGACCGTAATAGGATTGAATTAATATGTCAAATTTATTTTTTATTTTTCATGAATAATAGTTAATTTTACAAGGCAACGATTTATTATGTATGTTCAAGTATGTATTAATTTAATTATTTTTAAATCAGAGTACTATATATCACTAATTTAAAATATATCATTAATAATTCAAGTTTTATATTAAATAACTTGAGATAAACATTCATATTTTCATAAACTAGTTATTCCAAAATGGTGTGAGGTTGCTTTCGATTTAGTCCATTTCGCTATTTTTAAATTGAGCTCATTTTTACACCTCATATGTAACATAAATTTAATTAATCAAATGATGAAATATTAATTGGTGCTAATGAAGCATATCTTATAAAATATACAGGATCAGTGGATCAGTGGTCCAATAATTGAACCATTTATTTTCATTATTCGATTTTTTAACAGCATGAAAAATCAAAAGTTTTGCATTCTTGGGTTGGGTTAATTTACGTCTTAATAGAAGTTTCTTACTTTATCATTAAGAAAAAAGAAGTTACTTACCTTAAATACTTTAATTTTTTGAAGGAAAAAATTTCTTTTAAGGTTTTGAATGATACTCGAGAAAATTGAAGGAAAGATGTCTTTTAAGTCTTGAATGAAAGATTGGTGACATTGACTAACTTAAAGGGTCAAACATAATAAGAAAACTTGATTAAGTTAATTGTGGACTTGATTAATATTTTTAAAACTTTCTAATCTTTTAAAAAAATACAAATCAACCCAACCCACACCCCTCTTCAGTCCAAATTATCGACCGTCTCTCTCCTCTCTCTCGACAGCTTCTCTCAACCAACAGTTCTGCAAATTTCTCCTTTCAATCCCCGGCGACTTCAACCTCCGACGACAAATAGTTGGACTTCGAGTTTCTTTTCAACTTCAACCGTCAATCACGTGACAGCCTTGCTCTCCGGCCACAACGAGTTTAAATTCTTCATCGTTCCTTTTCTTCTTTCACAGGTAAAAAATTATGGCCTTTTTAGTTTTGAAGAAAACGAGGAACTTGAGTCAACTTCTCTTATAGTATTGGTTAAAAATTTTAATATTTGTTGCTTTTTTTTGTTGTTTATTGCATTTTTTTTTAAATTTGATTTTTATTGTATGTGTTTATACAAACAAAATAATGATTTTTTTGTTTTTCGTGTTGCGTCCGTTGCTGGGTTGATTTGTTCTTGTTCTTGGTAAAAATGGTGATATTGTTGTTGTTCTGTTGAACAAAATCGTTATATTATTTTTTTTCTCCAACAGATTATCTATCTGGTGCAGCATATTAACCACCTGATGCAATAGATTTAACATATGATGCAACAGATCAACCATCTGATGCAACAGAGGAACCATCAGATTAACCATCTGATGCAACAGATTAACCATCTGATGCAACAGATTAATCATCTGATGCAATAGAGGAACCATCAGATAAAAAATCTGATGCAACAGATTTAGCATTTGATGCAATAATTTAACCATTTGATGCAACAATTTAACCATCTGATGCAACAAATTAACCATATATTGTAATAGATTAACCATCTGATGCAACAGATTTACTATCGGATGCAACAGAGGAACCATCAGATTAAAAATCTGACGCAATAGCTTAACCATCTAAATTAATGGAGGAACCATCGAATTAAAGATCTGATGCAACAGATGAACCTCCTGTTGGATAAAATCCCATCAACTCTTCCAACGGATATTTCCAAGACTTAATTTTTCCAACTGATCATTCATCTGTCGCGATAGACGACCCTTCTGTTGGAAGAAATCTAAACAATATTGATCGTTGATAACTGTTCCAACATATCACTCATATATCGCAGCAGATATGTGACTTATTACACAGACCATTTATCTGTCTCAACAGATGAGTGATATATTTTGTATTATAGCAACATATTACTCATACGTTGCAACAAATTAGTTAACTATTCCAATAGATCGCTCATATGTTGCAATAGATGTGTGATATGTTGCATAGACCATTCATCTATCTCAATAATGGACTAATATATTTTGTATTATTGCAACAGATTACTCAACCGTTGCTACAGGTTATTTAACTATTTCAATAGATCACTCGTATGTTGTAACAGATGTTTGATCTATTGTATAGACCATTTATTTTTCTCAATAGATGAGTGCTATATTTTGAATTGTTGCAACAGATTACTCATTCATTACAATAGGTTATTTAACTGTTCCAACAAATCACTTAAATATTACAATAGGTGTGTGATCTGTTGCACAAATCATTCATCTGTCTTAAAAGATAAGTGATATATTTTGTATTATTGCAATAGATTACTCATCCGTTGCAACAGGTTAATTATTTGGTGCAACAGATAACCTACCTGGTGCAACGGATGTGTGATTTATTGCAACTGTTATTTTACTATTTTGCACGTTATATTTACTGTTATCCTTTTTAACGATGCATTAATCAACTATAATATTTTTTTATGTTCCTGTTAATTTTAGATAATATGGCTCCCAAAAGAACAGAAATCGAATCAAGTCCAAGTAAAGGAACAAGTGAAGCAGCTAGGCTACATCCACCACTCTATGAGCTTGCTTTACAAGCGTTATCTCAATCAGGAGCAGAATATGATGAACACGAGGAGGAGGAATATTTCAAGAGAGATGATCCAAATGCTAATAGCCCTTCCACCAAAGAGTTGGTCAAAACCTTCAGCATTGATCGTTATCCTGTGAGAATGCAGTGCGATGGTGCCACATATTTAACGGGTGATTTTGTGGTTAAGTCATTCATGGGAAAATCTTTCGACGCCTATAAAAAAATACTTCAAGAATAAAAATTGGATGCTTATTTCAGGGACAGATGCTTTGGAAAATATCTTGATTTGTCGGAGGACAATAATGCTCGTTTCCAAATGAAAATGGTATATGAACTTCTCAAGCGTAGGTTTATGTATGAAAATAAAGATAAGATGGATGAGGTGTGGATAAATTACTCTGGCATGCCTGTTTGTTTTGGTTGAAAGGAGTTTGCCATAGTTACTGGACTAAAATCTTATTCTCCTTCTCCTTCTCATGTTATACCTATTCTAACCCCAAAAAATTACCCCGCACACTCAAAAATGGCAAAGACAAGTCGTGTGATCGTGATGACCTGGTATTCATTGTCGGTCCAAGCTTCAAAAACAAAAATTTGTTAGAAGCGTTGAAAGGTAAAAGAATTTCAAAGAAGCACAAACAGTCATTGTGCTTGGTTTGGTTTGTACATAATATTCTTTAGGCGAGAGACGTTAACAACAATATAAGAGTTGGTTTAATAAAGCTCTCTGAGGATCTTAAGGCGTTTAACAGCTATCCTTGGGGTTATAAAAGCTTCAAAATGACTGTCAAATATTTGTTGACTCCATTAGCGCCAAAGACAGTCAACTTATATGGCTTTTCATGGGCTTTCATGGTAAATGTTTCTTTCTTTTATTATGATATCATTCATTTTTTTTACTCAATAATAATTTTGATTTATTGGCGTTATTTTATAAGCTTGGGCGTTTGAAGTCATTCCTTATTTGAGACAACAAGTGAACTATCAGGAAGAAGTTTTCTGTCCAAGAATCTTGAGATGGTTGTCGGCCAAAATTGATAAAAATGCAAAATTTCTTGATCTCTTTATTTTCATTAATGATTTTTTTGAATGTTCTAATCATCATTCTAATATATGTAATGATTTATGTTAGATTATGCATCCGTCGCTAGTTCCGACCAATCGAGAGTTGAAGATGCCATTTTTTCTTACTTTACGGTCTGTGCAAACTTTATCGGACCCTAAGGTCATTGACAGAATAAAAATAGAATTGTTTGGAGCAACAACTATTACAAGAAAAATAATTTTGGAGGGTGGGCTTGTTGTTGTTGATTGTCTTAGTGGTGATGGAGCTGTTGGTGGTGGTAGTGGTGCTGCTGTTAGTGCTAATGATGCTTCTCTTATAGTACTTAAAACAAACCATTATGAGTATGATCATACTGGTTATACAGATTTTGTCTCTCCCAGCGAATGTTCTGGATGCAAATGTCAAGACTGCAAGGCGAAACATGATGTAGTGATTAATGCCAATAATGCATTAACTGGTTCTGTTAAGAAATTGACAACTAAGAGGGGTGCCATTCCATCAAAGAGGATTTTATATCCATCCACTCCATTACAGATTAACGCTAAGAGGAGAAGAAAAGTAATTTCCAAGGCATTATCAAGCATCCAAAAAAGCAAAATTGCAACTCCTCTGTCCGTATTTTTATTGAGCAATGTATAATGGCCAAAGGAGAGCAGCACAAGCTGAAGAAAGTGAATATATATGTTTTGTTCCAACTAACAAACAGACACATATCTGTTTCAATAGATGACACATCTATTAAAAATTATCAAACAAATATATACATCTGTTGTAATAGTTGACTAACTTGTTGCATCAGATAAAGTATCTATTGCAACATATGTCTCATCTATTTTAGCAAATCAAACAACTATTCATACCTCTTTTATTTGTACCAACAGATGACCTAGCTGCTGCAACAAATGAGTCATATGTTGCAACAGATGGTTCATCCATTGGAAATTATCATACAGGTCTTTCTCATGTAGAAATTTATCCCAACTGTTGATTCATCTATTGCAATAGAAATATAATCTGTTTGGGACAATTTAAAACTGGAGGAAGACCTATTTGATTTGCTAGAACAGATGAGTTATCCTTTTCCATTTTGTTTATCTCCGTAATTAGCATTACCAATTCTGGCTTTCCAGGTGGATGTAGAAGCTACTGCTAACAACATTAACAATATGCTACTCTTTTTATGGAAATACGAAGAACAGAAAACGCAGAAACCGTACGTCAGCGACAATAAATATCCACGACGACCAAAGTCAAATTCCATAGCACCGGATAAAGAACAACTTGTCCATATTGAGTTGATATTTATAGCTTGAGTCTATCAAAGTAATAACCTCACCACTCCTTAGGAATTCTTGGCATAAATACTTAAATTATTGACGTATTTATTGAGATCTGTACCCATAATAAATTTTTTACATTTCATTTATTCATTGATTTATTTCAGCTAATTTCTGAAGGCTTCGATTTATTTTATTTTGTCTATGAATTTTATTTTTTCCTTAGATTTTAACTTATTAATTCAAATGAAATACTAGATTCAAATATTGCAATAGATAATGTATCTGTTCCAACAGACGACACATCTATTGGAAAATATCAAATAGATTTAGACATATATTGCAACAGATAGGTAGTCTATTGAAAATTATCAAACAGGTCTTCCCACTGTTGCAACAAATAGACTTAGATAAAAACATCGGCATAATGCAACAGATGACCAACCTATTGCAACAGATAAACTATATGCCAGAACAGGTAGAATATCTGTTACAACAGATGGACAATCTATTGCATTATAAAAATTCAACTTTCATTAGACATAAAAAATAGCCACAACATGTAAAAAAGTGAAAGTGACTTGAAATAAAAAAAGGTGAAACCCATCGACAGTGTTCAGTTTAAACACCTAAAATAAAATAGTCATCAAGTAGACGGTGTTTATTTTAATCACATAAAATAAACTAGGCATCAAATGTGTCAGTTTAACACTTTTTTTCCCGTTGGCTGCTCGCGAGTAATTCACGCAGCCAAGGCTTGTTGAACCCCCATTTTTGCTGATTTGTCCTCCAACGGTTATTTTTCTCCCATTGTCATATATATTCATCTTCTTCCTAAAATTTAACCCTAAATTCCCAAATCATCTTTTCTTCTTCAACTTTTTTTCTCTATCTAAATTTATCTCGATTATTTGTATTTTTTTCTCTGTATTTTTTTATTTTTCCAACTGAGCTTGACAATGTCAAGCTCATCTTCCACTGTTTTTTGTGACAAAGATTTTTGATATTGTAAGTGTGGTCATGAAGCTCTATTGAAAACTTCTTAGACTCAACAAAATTTAGGTCGTAGGTTTTTTACTTGTAAGATTTCAAAGGTAATATTTTTTTCATTTAATTAGTTGATTACTTATTGACTTGTAATTATTTTATAATTATGGTATTATTTTTGTAGAAGTTGGGTGAATGTGATTACTTTGATTGGTATGAAGAACGACACCCTTCACAAGAAAATCGTGTAATCTGGGGTTTGTTGAAGAAAGTCAAGGCTTTTGAAGAGAAACAAAATTGAGCAAGAAAATACTACATTATTGGCGTTATTGCTACTGGTTTGGTGGTGTTGGGCACATGGATATTCAAGCCTAATTGCTGAATTTTTCATGGTGGTGTATTTGTATTTGCTACTGGTTTGATGTCGTTGAGCCCATGGATATTCAAGCGTAATTATTGAAAAATATCAAACAGATTTAGACATATGTTGCAACATATAGGTCATCTGTTGGAAATTATCAAACAGGTCTTCCCACTGTTGCAATAGATAAGACTATATCAGCATAATGCAACAGAGGACCAACCTATTGCAACAAATAAACTATCTGTCAGAACAGATAGATATTTTACAATAGATGAATAATCTATTGCATTGTGAAAAATTCAACTATAATCGATAAAAAAATTGCCCCTACATGTATGTAATGTAATGTAAAGTATGTAAAGTGAAGTGACTTGAAATAAGAAAATTGTTATTTCACAAGCTCTTCTTTATACACAGGCTCCAAGCGTCCAGTTAGTACTCCATAAGTCCAGACCTCTTGCCTATTTGCCACAGTATTGTCGCATAGAAAGGTCATTGACTCGTCCATTTCTGTGTCGGTCAGCAAACATTCGATGTGTGCAAGAGCGTGCGATCCATACGTGGCAACAGTTTTATTTTTTGGAAGGTCCATGTCCTTGTTTCGACCTTCAAAATCCCATGGCTGCTTCATCAACACTTTCATTAGCAAACGATCCATCAGTTTACTCTGCCTCAACAAGATGGGGAACAACTACAATAATGGCTGCATATAGGTAAAAAAATTGACCTCGTCCAAGGCAGGTAAGTTGTAGTCATAAACATTGATTTTTTCCACCCCGAGAAGTATCTAAACAACCCGATAATGTACATCATCCACGTTTATGACTCCAACAATCCTCTTTGCCTCGGTCCAGCTCTTGCCATGTAGATTTGGCCTCTCTCCTATAACATATTTTATCATTTCTTTATCCCATTAGAACCCAGAAAGTAACGAATAAAATCCCTCACCATCGAGAATTGACACTAGGTTACTGAGATAATCATATCTATCCTTGATATTCCTATAGAAGTCGAGGTCCATTATCCTATCAACAACATCATAAGCTTCCAGATAGGCTAATTTCCTGCCCTTCATGAGGTAGAGAATTTCTTCAATATACTATGATAGAAGCAGTCAATTTTTAAATAGGTTAGTATAAAGAGGGAAAACATTGTGCAAGATACAACGGATGGTCTATCTATTGCAGAGGGTTCTATGAATCTCTTCACAGATTACCCATCTAACACAACTTATGCAAGAGATAGGTAATATGTTGCAATAGAACTACCACAAGTTACACCAGAATACACATATATTGCAATGAATGACAAGTAGATTAGAAGTCTAGGTTAGGAAAAGTAGACCTATCTTGTCCACATACTACATATGTATATCTGTCATACTTCTAAAGTCTTTGGCGGAAAAGGTATGGATGAGGTAATATTTTGCGCCTTGCTTGGCCCGTCGTCGATCCCTCTTCTCTTTAGTGCCAAGTTTTGCGTATATGTCCACCTTTTTGAATGACCCCTGAACTTCAACAAATTTTGAAAAGGGAAGATTATAATTTTTTTGGATTTCCGATTAGAGAGTGCTTGGCTAATTGCTCTTTTCTTCCTCCTAACCGCCGTTGTAGGAGTGTATGGCTCCCTCACCTTCTTGGATGGTATGATACCCCTCTTGGATTTCAATTCCTCAATAGCTTTAGCGATAGCCTCTACTTTTTCAAAGAGTTTATCCTGGATGTCCTTGCACTCTCCACAAACGAGAATATGAGGGTAAAGAGGGGTGAGAGGGACCTGTGTAACGGGGAGAGGGACCTGTGAGAGGTGTGTTTTCAAATATATTTATTTTTCCTTGAGCAGCAACATGGTCAACATCACGACTAGGAGTAGCATCAGCATGCCTACCACCACCATCAACTCTACCAGTAATACCCCCTAGAAAAAACACCTGGATCTGTTGCAGTAGTTTGGTCATAAAGAGCCTAAACACTAGGCTGACCTTGACTAACTACTCTTCTTATGGTTGTTGCTCCAGCCAATTCCTTCTTTATTAACTCCATCGTTGGGTCTGCTATAGTATCAACATGACCTAGAGTAATAAAAAAAGTCATCCCTAACTCCTGCTCAGTAGGCACAATCCATGGATGCACAACCTATAAAACAAGACAGATACATTTAAATTATATAATATAATAATTTTCACAGTTGGGTTACATGTTAACATAGACAACTTATACAACATATGATCTGTATGTCGCAACAAATTAATAATATGTTACATTAAATTACCCATCTGTTGCATAATTTGCAGTAGATGGTTAATCTGTAAGAGTCGGGTTCAAAGGACCAAAGTAACAGATGGGTAATCTAATGCAAGATATCAATTGTCTGTCGCAATAGATTACCCATCTGTTGTACCAGTTGGCATAGGATGGGTAATCTGTCGCAATAGATGTCCTATCTGGTGCATTAGATATAACATCTGTTGCACCAGATATAACATCTGTTGCACCAGATATAACATCTGTTCAATATCTTTCATTGAGTCAAATTATTTTACTTGAAGAAGACGTACTGCATCATCTGAAGGGTTAAAGAGACCAGCCACCTAAACATCCTTGGATGAGAAACCTCATCCGGGTAATCCATTACCTGCTTTCGGGGAGGGGGGGAGGAATGGCTTCAAATGCCCAAGCCTAAAAAATGTAAATATGAAGCAAGCAAAAAAAAGTCATAATAACTATATTCAATATAAATTAGTGGATGAGTAAAAATAGTGATTAATTTTACCATGAAAGCCCAAGAAAAGTAGTATACTATGGTCGTCCCTGTGGATAGCTTTGTCAGTAAATATTGAACAATCAAGTAGAAGCCATCATATCCCTAGGGATAATTATTGAATTTATCAAAATCTCTAGCATGCGCCAATAAATCATCTTCTATGACATTGTTGACTTCTCTTGCAAATATAATTGAATGGGCAAACCAAACTAAGCACAATTTCTCCCTGTACTGCTTTTGTATGGTTTTATCCTTGAGATCTGTTATCAAATCTGATGCTTTGTATCCACATCCAGCAATGTCCAACAAACCATCTATTTTTTCCTTACTTTTGTTGATTTTGCTGGGTCATTTGGTTGTCTTGCTTGCCTTGGGGATAGGTTCTTCTGGACGGCCGCATCTCAAGCCCGTCACTATGGCAAACTCTCACAAGCCAAAACAAATCGGCATGCCACAATAGTTGATCCAGATTTTATCCATCTTTTTTTGCCCCCTCATCCGAATCTTTATCATCCCCCACGTACTTGATCCTGTGCTTTAGAAGACCATATACCATTCTCATTTGGAAATGGGCAGGGGGTCCTCGGGAAGCTCAAGAAAACGTCCAAAGCAGCTCCTCTTAAAAAGTCTGTCTATGTTTTCCTTCTTCATAATATTCCTAAAATAATTAAAAAAATTCCCCAACTGATATTTAAGTACAAGTTCACCAGTTAGTTCTGCTGCAAGGTCATCTATCAGCATCATAACTTAAAACCTGTCAATACGAATAGTTTTGATAGGATTATGCTGGGATGTCGATATTAATTCACGCTCTATTGGTGATCCATTATCATCATGTTGATGATCATCCTCTTTCTCATTCTCTAATTCTTTCTCTTTCTCACTTTTATTTTTTTCATCACCATGTAAGACCCTTGTCTACCTCCCTCAATATTGTTTTCATATCTCTTCTCGACTTTATTTTTCCCTGACTGAGATTGTTCAGGAAGCTCCTCCGAATCGCTCTGTACTATAGCCTTTATTGTTGGGTGGTTAGAAGTTGATCCACTTTCACTTTCTTTTCTTTTGGAAGACATGTTTTACCTACAAATAATAAAAAAACAAAAATTACATTAAAATTGATGTATGCATAAATTTTAAAAAATACATTACAAACACCACCAATACCGACACACCAACAGCCACCACCACAAATACAATCAACCAATGCCACAAACACCATGAATACTAACACCACCAACAACCACCATAAACACCACCAATAATGCCACCAACAACCACTACAAACACTACCAATGCCACTACGATCACCACCACCACCATGACCACAAACACCATTCAATAATACTACGACAGTCAATGAAACACTGCAACAAAACTAGAGTTTTCTCAATTTTTTTCTATGATTTTACCATCAAAACTCAAAATTGTAAATCCATTCTCGAAGATAATACAACTAAAAGTTTTCTTTTTCATCATTAACTTAAAATACCTTATTTTTTAGAAAAAATAAAAAAATATAGAACTCTTCTCGAACTCTGTTACCTACAAAGACAGAGAAAATAACTGATACAAGCAAGAATAAAATAAAAAATAACACCTGTGTGATCGAAAATGAGAAGAAAATCGATCTGTTGTGAAAGATTGAGCAATTTGTTGAGTAGTTGTTGTATTGTTGAGAGAGAGAAAAGAACGAGAACTCGAGATTTAAAATGATGAAGTATTTTCTCGCAAATGGATGTTTGTATGGGTTAATTTATATTTTGGAAAAGAATGACAAGTTTTGAAAATGTTAATTTGGTCCGAATTGATCTTAATTATTTTTTAAAATTATAAAAGATATGCATAATTTTTAACCCTCTCATCTTGCGATTGCCAAAAAACTCAATTAAAGTTGTAGTTGACCCCATGAGAACTCACCCCTAGTCCTAGATTAATCAATTAAGGCATTAGTGAAACATATAAAATCAATTAAAATTGTATAAAAATAAATGTTCAACCTATTGCAACAGATTATCCATCTGTTGGAATTAATTAAACAGATTAAGTCATCTATTGCAACAGATTACCCATTTGTTGTAAATTATCAAATAGCCACTACCATCTGTTGTATTTGACCTTATGATCAATTAAGGTATTAGTTAAACATATAAGGTAATAAGAATTACTTCACCTCAGAGTGATCGATCGATGACTCTGGTCGGGAGGAATCCAGTACCGTCTCATAATGCATTTGCCAAAAGAGTCAATTGAAGTTGTAGTTGACCCTATGAGAACCCACCCCTAGTCCTAGATTGATCAATTAAAGTATTAGTTAAACATATAAGGTAATACGAATTGATTCAGCTCAATGTGATCGATCGATGACTCTGGTTGGGAGAAACGCAATACCGTCTCATCATGCATTTGCCAAAAGACTCAATTAAAGTTGTAGTTGACCCTATGAGAACTCACCCCTATTCCTAGATTGATCAATTAAGGTATTAGTTGAACATATAAGGTAATAAGAATCGATTCAGCTCAGAGTGATCAATCGACGACTCTAGTCGGGAGGAATGCAATACTGTCTCATCATGCGATTGCTAAAAGACTCAATTGAAGTTGTAGTTGATCCTATGAGAACTCACCTAGTCCTAGATTAATCAATTAAGGTATTAGTTGAACATATAAAATCAATTACAATTTTATAAAAAATAAATGTTCAACTTATTGCAACAGATGACCCATCTGTTAAAAATTAATCAAACAAATTAAGTCATCTGTTGCAATAAATTACCCATTTGTTGGAATTAATTAAACAGATTAAGTCATCTATTGTAATAAATTACCTATCTATTGTAAATTATCAAATAGGCGCTGCCATCTGTTGTAGTTGACCCTATGATCAATTAAGGTATTAGTTGAACATATTAGGTAATAAGAATCGCTTCACCTCAGAGTGATCGATCGATGACTCTGGTCGGGAGGAACGCAGTACTGTCTCATCACGCATTTGCCAAAGACTCAATTGAAGTTGTAGTTGACCCTATGAGAACTCACCCCTAGTTCTAGATTGATCAATTAAGGTATTAGTTGAACATATGAACTCAATTGGAATTGTATAAAAATAAATGTTCAACCTGTTGCAATAGATGACCCATCTATTGAAATTAATCAAATAGATTAAGTCATCTGTTGCAACAGATTACCCATCTGTTGGAATCATCTGTTGTGACAAATGATCGAGCTTTGGAAATTTTCAAACAAAAATTTTCATCTGTTGTAAAGTATGATTTGATGTTTTAAGATCCTTTTTAAAGCAATTTAGGTATTTTCTGTCTGATATAAAAAAGATAAAATACTAAGGCGGTAAAAAATATTACTTGGATAACTCAAAAATCTCCTTAGTGAGTAGTCTTATCTGACCTTTTCAATGTCACCGTCTCTCTGTGCCCCTCAAAAGTTATTAATGAATATTTAAAACTCATATCTACTCCCTCCATTTTATTTTAGTTGACTCTCTTTCGAAAAATATTTGTTTCAATTTAGTTGTCCCAATGATGAAATCAAGAGAATTTTAATATGTTCTTCCAATAATACCCTTATCATTAAATGACTAAACAAGAAGTATATATTTAAATTTATATTTTCAAAGCATAATTAATAAGGCTAATTTGGTAGAATAGACCCCTAATAGATATTTTTCTTAATGGATGTGCCAAGTCTATAAGGGCCAACTCAACTAATATGAAATGGAGGGAGTAGAATACTCTCTCCTTCAGCCATAAACTCGAGACGAGAAACTCAACTCATCTTTTTTTTTTATTCTCAATTCTCTTTCTTTCCTTTTTTCCTCTCTTTTCTCTCTTTTTTTTGGATGAGGATCCTTCTGGATCTCAACCTATCAATATCTTTTCTCGACTAAACTGGATGTTCTAATCCCTTTGCTTTTTTGACATGGCAAGATGGTTCACTATTGGTCTTTTCTTCTCATCTTCTTCTTTGTATGTTATTTAAATTAGATATGTACACCTATTGCTACTAATGATTTACCTATTACCAGTTTCCTATTTATTGAAAAAATAAAAAGAAAGGTGACTTTTAAGTCTTGAATGAATGAACCATTGTTTTTATTAAAATAGGCAAGAAAAGTCATCTATTGTGAGAACTTAAAAAGCCTTATTGTCAGTATAGTTTTTTTATGTCTTTTATTTGTTACTTTGGTGTTGTTGTTGTTGGGGTTGGTGGTGTTGGAACATGTGGTGTTTGTGTTGTTGATGGTGTTGGAATATATGACGTTGTTTCTTTGTTGTTGGTGGTGTTGCAACAGTTTCCTCAACTATTGTAACCGATGAATTAGTTTTGGAACAGACGGAGCAACTGTTTGAAGAAATCAAACCAGTAGCAAGGCTGGTTTGATTTATTCCAATAGATGACCCATTTGTTGCAACATACAACAAATGCCTCATCGATTGAACAAATGAAGAATCTGTTGCATCAGATTGATCATCTGTTAATTTATTCAATTTTGTGTTACCCTTTTGTAATATTTTTTTTGTTCTTCTCTTGTTTGACATCAAATATATTTCTCTTGTTTGCAGATAAAAGAAAGTAAAACTAGATCAAATTTTGCACGACCAGCATTAAAAGCTAGAGTAAAGATAGTTTGGAGGAACAAGCTGCTTGCAGATGGAACCACTTCATATGTGGGAGATATGTATTACTGATCAACCAATCGTGAAAACACACATCTAGTACAATAATTTTGTGAATATTGGTTTTTTACCTATTAGGCGTTAATCTTTCAAATAATATGTGGCATTTTACAGTTAAGATTGTTAGGTTTGAACTGGTAAGGCTAAGGGACCAAGTAAGTGTTGTCAATACCCTGTTATGGTTTAATGAAGATTTTGCTAATGTTAATGTGTCAAGTTTGGAGAAAGGTTAAAGTTTTTGGTGGCAGTGTAAACATTCAAATAGCGATTGCACTGACTTTAAGGGTTCAATAGACTTTTGAAAGGCCTCCGAAGCCTCGCACTACTGCAAACAAGAATGGAAATAAATCTAGTTATTGCTCTGGTTCAAATTTATATGGATGGGTTGCTCAAGGAGACTATTATACAATAGAAGGATTTTGTAAGAATACCCGTTTAAGAGTCTTCTGTTGAAACAGATGTCTCAGCTCAGGCCTTGTTTAAGAGGAAACATGAATCCAATATACGCATGTGATGACTATTAAAAAAGAGGTAAAGAGTCGTGATTTTTTATACAACATATTTAAAACAGTTGATGAATCAAATTCTTCATCTGTTGCAACTGATGAATCAACTGTTAGAAAAAATCAAAATATCTCCTCCAACAGATGGTCCATCTGCCGCAACAGATAATATTATGTTGCAATAGATGTCTCATCTGTTGCACATACAAACCATCTATTGCAACAGATAGTAAATCTATTTTGACAGATCATCTATTGCACATACAGACCATCTGTTACAATAGATGGTAAATCTATTGCAACAGATGGATGATCTGTTGCAACAACTCGATAATAACGGTTGTTATCAAGTCTCAAACCATTTTGAAAAGGTGAGAAGTATTAATGTAAAAGAAAAAGTCACAACTTTTCACAGAAAATATAATGCCACCAGTTTGAACATAATTAATACAACAGAGCTGAACAGTCGTGCCTTTTTGCCTGACACATCCAGATTCAATCATCTATAAATAGGTCCCTCTTTAATCTTCATTCTACTCAACTTTATTCATTTCTTACATTTTTTTTGTGTGACATCTTCAACAACATCTCTTCAAAGAGCATATTCCCTTCTCGGTGATGTAAGTTTTTTTCGGTGTAAATCAACCAGTTGGTAGTATACATTGGATTATATTTGGACTCTTTTCTTTACATTTATCAATTCATGCGTGTTCTAGATATGACTGATCCTATTTTGGACATTGTCATTCTGTGCGACACAGTGTGGGAACTTCAGAGGCAGGTTAATGACCTGCATTAGGAGTTGGTCGCTGTGAGAGCGACAATGTTCAGAGAGATGCAGAGGCTGATGAGGGCCTTACTGCTGCGAGTTGATTGGCCGACTGTCATTAATGATGATGATAATAATAATAATTAGAATGTGTTTTTTCTTTTAGCGTATGTATTTTAATTTTTCTATATCGAATCTATGCCTAATGTATTTTATTTTTTGTTTAATGAAAAATTTGTTTTTGGTCGACTTTGGCTTTTTAATTCTTATTCAATTTTCATTCTATCTATTTCTTCTACACATACATGTTTACATGTCGACGATTGGAGGCAAAAAACAATTTTGAATCCAGTAGCAATAACAATTTTAGATTTTGAGTTCTTTCAACAGATAGACCATGTGTTGGAATAGATTGGTCATTGGTTGGATTTCTGTCAACAGATTATCCATCTGTTGCGACATATTTGTCATTTGTTGGAGGAAAATATTCCAGTTTGATGAAACTGTGTTGTGTTCTTCCAGCTAATGTCCATCTGTTGCCACAAATGGGTAATCTGTTGAAAATAATTGTGGTCTACTGTATTATTTAGTTTATGTTTTACCTCTTTTTATTGATGCACAAGTTGTTAAAAAAGATATTTTATATAAAATAAATGATAACATTACGTTTACAACAACGAGTTAAATATATAAAAGTCCTCAACAAACAAAAACATAAGTTTTTGCAATTACAACGATCATGGTGGATTACAATCCAGGCATGTAGTTCTTTTGTGGTCAGCGTGCTTACATACGGAGTACTTGTTTCTTCTTGATGAAAATGATTCTCCGGCTCTATGCCTCCTCTTATATGGCTTTCTTCTCAGTTTGATAGTGCTTAGATCAATATATGGAGGAGGTATTAATCTCCCCAAAAGCTCTGCAGGAACAATCCGAGATTCTTCGGGAGGCACCGAAGAAATATGTCCACTATATGCCATTGTATATTTTCCACCGAATAATATTGAGAGGAGTGCTTGTAAATTTTAGGTCTATATTTTGGACCGTATTGAGCTCGAAGTGCTCCCATAGCATGTGGACAGGGTATTTTGTCCAAGTCAAAAACTCTGCACGTACAAGATCTTGTTTGAAGATCGACCGTGACAACATCACCATAATCGGTGATAGTGAATTTGTAATCTGCTATTTGATGAGATAATAACCTATTCCCTAGACTGATGTTCGTTGATATTATTTTTTCCATTTCTAGAACAAATGGCGTTCCTGCGTCCTTGAATTGCACACGTCTTTCATTAAAAAATTGGCCATACTTTTTGAAACAGAGCCATGATGAAAAATTCTCTTTCATCACCAAACAATGAATTCATCAATTCATCTATGTTTGATGTCATCATATTGTACCTATACAAAATAATCACTTAGTACGACATCATACTAAACTTTTAACAAAAACAAGACATTAAATTCATAAGAATGTACCTATCTGCCGGACAGAATACCCGGCTTCATCTTTTAAAACCGACGCGTACGAGAAGTTCTGCTACCTCAGGATTCACATCCGTTATTTGATTGAAATAGTTTAAAAACTCCTCTCTACTATATGTTTTAGCTGCTCTGTAAAAAAGGTTGCTAAGTCGGTAGAGAGTAAGGATGAGGAAAATAAGCGGGTTAATAGAGAGGAGTACAAGTTAGTTAGGAAAAAGGCTAATTTAGCAGTTACAACTGCTAAGATGGCTGCATTTAAGAGCTTGTATATGGGGTTAGAGGAGAGAGACGAGGAAAAAAAGTTGTATAAAATTGCTAAGGCTGGGGAGAGGAAGGGTCTTGACCTTGATCAAGTGAAGTGCATTAACAGGGAGGATGGTAGTGTGCTGGTGGAGGATGTTTATATTAAGAGAAGATGGCAGTCGTATTTTCATAGACTCTTGAATGATGAGGGGGATAAAAACATTGTGTTAGGGGAGCAGAAACACTCAGAGAAGTGTCATGATTTCTGCTATTGTAGGCATTTTAAGATGGAGGAGGTCAGCGAGGCTATTCACAGGATGCAAAGAGGTAGGGCGACGGGGCTAGATGAGATCCCTGTGGATTTTTGGAAGTTTACTGGCGGGGCTGGTTCAAGGTGGTTGACCAAATTATTTAACGATATTTTCAAGACTGCAAAAATGCCTGAGGCTTGGAGGTGGAGTACCATGATTCCCTTATATAAGAACAAGGGTGACATTCAGAGTTGCAACAACTATAGGGGTATTAAGTTGTTGAGTCACACTATGAAGATTTGGGAGAGAGTGGTCGAGCGAAGGTTGAGGAGGATAGTATCTATTTCGGAGAATCAGTTTGGCTTTATACCCGGTCGCTCGATGATGGAGGCAATTCACCTGGTGTGGATACTGGTAGAGCAGTATAGGGAAAGGAAAAAAAATCTTCACATGGTGTTTATCGACTTGGAAAAGGCTTACGGCAAAGTCCCTAGGGATGTTCTTTGGAGATGCTTGAAGGTGAGTGGGTCCTGGTGGCGTACATCAGATCGATTAAGGACATGTATGATGGAGCTAAGACTTAGGTGAGGACGGCGGGAGGAGATTCAGAGGATTTCCCTGTCTTGACAGGGCTGCATCAGTGATCGACTCTTAGCCCATTTTTGTTTGCATTGGTGATGGATGTGTTGACGCGGCGTATTCAAGGAGAAGTGCCTTAGTTTATGCTTTTTATGGATGATGTAGTATTGATTGATGAGATGCGGGGAGGTGTGAATGATAAATTAGAGGTTTGGAGACAAACCCTTGAGTTTAAAGGATTCAAGTTGAGTAAGAGCAAGATAAAGTATATGGAATGCAAGTTTAATGACTTGAGGCAGGAGGACGAGGTGGTAGTTAAGTTGGATTCCCAGGTTGTTTGTAGGAGGGATAGTTTTAAGTATCTCGGGTCCATGATTCAGGGGAATGGAGAGATTGATGAGGATATCTCCCACCGTATTGGGGAAGGTTGGATGAAGTATAGACTTACTTGGGAGTGTTGTGTGATAAGAAGGTTCCACCCAAACTTAAAGGAAAATTCTACAGAGTGGCAGTCCATCCGGCCATGCTGTATGGAGCGGAGTGTTGGCTAATAAAGAACTCCCATATCCAAAAATTAAAGGTGGTAGAAATGGGGATGTTGCGTTGGATGTGTGGGCTTACTAGGAGTGATAGGATTAGGAATGAGACTATTCGAGAGAAGGTTGGAGTGGCTTCAATGGAGGACAAGATACAAAAAGTTTGGTTGAGATAGTTCGGGCACGTGATGAGAAGAGGCACAGATGCCCCAGTTCGTAGGGGAGAGGCTTACTTTGGATGGTTTCAGGCGGGATAGGGATAGGCTAAAGAAATATTGGAGAGAGGTTATTATACGTGACATGAAACAGTTACAACTTACTGAGGACATGACCCTAGATAGGAAGGTTTGGAGGATGTGAATTAGGATAGAAGGCTAATACCTGTGGGGGGTCGTAATTAGTAGTTAGGAAAGCTTTGGTGTGGGGGTGCTTTTGGTTCGTTAGTATAGGGTATTACCGTATTTGTGTTTTATTTTTGTTATCCCATCTTGTTTCATGCTTTATTATGAATTTGTTTATTATTCTTTGTCTTGAGCCGGGGCCTTTCTACCTATTCGAAGATGGTGGTATGGACTGCGTACATTTTACCCTCCCCTGACCCCACTGTGTGGGAATACACTGGGTTTGTTGTTGTTGTTGTTGCTCTATAAAAAAGGGTCACGACCCTTTCGTTGTGATAGTTGGTTCGAATGTTCTCTCTAAGATGCTTGATGCAACATCCAAAGTAAGCTGAAGTGAAGAAAATTGAACCCATCTTTGGAATACTTGGATGCCTATCCGAAACAAAACACAACTCTTTGGTATCTTTGACGCAGTTTTGCTGTTGTTCAAAAAAATCCATAAGAGACAGTACATTCCTTGTCCACTACACAAAAAATAACAGGAAAGATATGATTCTCCACATTTTGTGCCACCGCCGCTAGCAGAAATCCATTATACCTGCTCCTTAAGAAAGTACCGTCGATGGCTATGCCTTTTCTCAAATGTTGAAAACCTTGAATCTAAGCACCATAGGATACAAAAAAGTACTTGAACCTTCCATTTTCATCAACCTGCAATGCCGTCTTACTTTCGGGATTTGTGGACTCAATCATGTAATGGTAGGCATCCAGGACTGCATACCCATGCTCGTGTGTCCCCCTAAACAAGTCCTTGGCAATACCCATGGACGTATATATCTTCCAATAACTGACCAGGACACCCAATTTTGTAAGGAGTTGATTATCCATAACCCTTGTAGAAGGGCCTTTGCCATCGGGGAAACAATTCTTGAAATATTCACCGAGGACCTTTCCCGTGGTGTAATGATTTTGGCCCGAGATGTTCTCTGAACCACATGTGTGATGCTTTTCATGTTTATGAATAACAAATCTATTATAACTTACGTACTTCACCGCTCTCAACCACCACTTGCAGTTTGAATTAACACATTTGTAGCAAAAGACACTGCTTTAATTAATCACCTTCTTTATTCTGAAATCTTTTTTCAAGTAAGAAATAAACAAAGTGGTAGATAGTTCATTCTTGTCCTTGAATGACATTCCATTAAAAAAGCCGGTCCCATCATCTTGAAGATTGCCAGACTGTGTCGATCGAGAATAACTGCCCACCGTATTGGTCGCTTCAACGGGCGTAGGTGTTTGGTCATCATTTGGAATATTCATATCTAGATCATACAACCTATCATCAAAGATGTCTTGTTGTTGTTATTGTTCTTCTACGTTCTGGTTCTCATTCTCTCTCATCTTTTCAACCACTATAACCTTAACACTGGCCTGGATGAATCACTAAGATAAGCAAGCAATCGAACCTGATCGGTTATCTCGAAAGGTAGTACCCTCTGATTTTTAAAGGATCTATGCATGTAGCTGATAACAAGTTCTTCTGGTTGAAAATTCAATCCACAATAACTGATGATTAAGCTTACAAAATCATCATACGAAACATCACTTTGGACTGTCATAGCTATCGTCTCTAACATTTTACCCTCATTCCAACACCATACATATCGATTGCTCTTCTTGATCCATTGACTATGAAAATCCACCCCTATTGTTATTGATCCCTCTATTAGTGGTACCTAAATAAATTCATTTGTTAAAAAAGTTGATAGTGATTTAATAGTGCCGTAAATGAATCCCAGTAGATGTGTAATCTGTTTCAACAGGTAAGTGATTAGTCGCAACAAATTACTTACCTGTTGGGATTCATGTTACGTTTCTGAAGCTGATTTTAATAGACGAATCATCTGTTGTAACAGATGAATCATTTATTACAATAGACTATATATTTATTGCAACAGATGAAGCGCCTGTTGGGATAGATATTACGATAATAAGGCATATTTGAAGTTGATTCCAACAGATGAGTGACATGTTGCAACAGATAATTAACCTGTTGTGATAGATGACTTACCTGTTGCAACAGACGATGATCTGTTGGAATCGATGTCAGGTTCTATCGCAACAGGTTACTAATATATTACAACAGATATTTATCATATGTTGGAATCGAGTTTAGGTTCTGTTGTAACAAGTTAATAATATGTTGCAAAAGATATTTACCATGTTGCAACAGACAACACGTCTGTTGGAATCGAGTCAAGTTCTGTTGCAACAGGTTACTAATCTGTTGCAACAGATATTTATCATGTTGCACCAGATAACTAATCTGTTGCAACAGATGGGTCATATGTTACAACAGATGACCTATCTGTTTGATTCATGTTACGGCACTATAGAACTATAAACATGAATCCAACATACGAGTCTTCTGTTGAAACAAATATCTCATCTGTCGCAGCAGATGATTGATCTATTTAAACAGATGGCTCTTATGTTGCATTCATATTTGCGTGCTAAATATTGTTGAAAAAACAACATAATAGTAGTTACCCAGATGACAAATTCAACTAAAAATCATAATTTGACTTACCAAAGTCTCTTATGCAGTAATACCAAAGTGAAAAGTGATGTACGAAACAAAATTTGACCTAAGAAATTGGTCAAATAGAAACAGTAGCAGTAACAACAACAATAAAAATGGTCAACACGAAGAAGATGAAGATGATAATAAAGTAGAAGATGATGAATAAAGCCACAACAACAATGACCAACAAAAATTGCTAAGAGAGAGAAAACAACAATGGAAGAGAAAAGAGAAAAAAACATTTTTTTCCCTCCATGTCCCATTATATTAGGTAAATATTTGGATCAAAGTGTAAATTTAAAAACTTCTGGGCTATTCTCAAACTTACCCAATTTTCTTAACCCATAATAAAGTAATTGTCACCTCTACTCAATTATTAAGATTTGTGTCACCTACACCTCATTTTAAAACTTTTTTGTCACCTACAACCCAAAACCCCATGATACTCTTCGCTAGTCATCTTTTAAAGGATCTTACCTAAACTTCAAACGAGAATAATAGGGTCAATGGCTAATTAAAACACCCACAAATTTTGAATGAGTAATTTACTTTTTGGCTTCATTAGAAAATATAGTTTTATACATTATAATCAAAGGGTTATAACATCATTTTTTACTATAATATACTAGGAAAAGCAATTCGCTTGTAATAGAATGAATTTTCTTATACATTCTAGATAATGATTCAGACTCTTTCTCTCGCGATGCTGAAGCTTATCAAGTTTAAAGTGGGAGGGATAAATTAGACTATCAGAGATATAATCAGCAGGTAAAAATCCACAACCTCCTCTTTAACTATCCTATTAGTGGCATGATTCTTCAACTTGTAGATACTTTAGCACTCCCCACGTAAGATAGTCAAAATATGTTTGATATATCGACATCCTCGGCTTTTGCTATCGTTATCCATGCTTTTTTCATTCAGTTGTTCTCCTTTTTTTGTCCTTGTTTTTATTCTCTTCTTTTTTTTTTGTTCATAAATGAAGTAGTCAATGGTAGGGTTACCATTATCTTTTTTGTAGTGACGAATCTTGCATGTGTTAAGCATATGGTGTTCACTTCTTAGAACTTAGGACACAACCTAAAAATAAGCTTGACTCTTTTCCCTGCCCCCGACCTCTCATTTTATTTCGTTCTTTTTCCATGTCATCACTTGAATGAAGACATGACCTGATGGTCTGACTTTTCCAAATGTCCCTACCAACCCTTCTCCTTTTTGGGTAGATTTTTTGTGTCATTTCAAACATCGTGGTCGACGAATAAAAATATATACCATAATACATCCACCGAGACGAAAGATAAAGGTAAGTCTAGTGGGTGGACTTATCGAACTGAAATAAGAACTCAGATTGACATCTTGATACATTGATTTACCAACTAATGGTGGAAAGAAAAGACACTTAGTTTCTAAAGGTCGGACCAATCAAACCACAGCAGTAGCGACAAGCACATAATCTTTATTACTGATTTTTTGTCGTTGATAGCACCAGCATGAGTCAGTGCTTGTAAGTAGGAGAACATTCTTAATTGCAAGATATTTGTCCACTCGCCGCCTTCGATCAACTCAAACAAAAGGCTAGGAAGGACTTTATTGTAGGCTCATCGAGTGCTTCTAGGTTGAAGGAAAGCACTGGACTCACTCCACGGGAACTCGCTTTTTGATTTAATTCATATTTGGCTTTCATTCCTCCTCCCCTTTCCGAATTTTGCATTATTGTCTGTTATTGCTAGCCAATAATGGACAAAGGCCTTTCATTTTGGATCTGTAGGGCTAAACTATGGTACAGGTTGTTATCTCAAGGTCCTGGTTAGTCTTTTGTTCTTGGAGTATCCTCGCTCATATATTAAAATAAGTTCTCTTTTCTTTTAGGAATGCTTGAAGAGACTTACTTACTGAAAGGTGCCATTCACAAAAGAATGGTGAAAAGGTTACCTACCATATGATCCTCCTTATCTTATAGAGGTTTATTGCGAATCATACCCAGCGGGATACATATTACCCAAAAAGAATCTAAAAAACGACATGAGTGATCCATAAGATTATTTGATAAGGTTCAACCCTCAACATGGGGATATTTCTAGAAATTAAAATGGATTTTATTGAGAAATGAAGTAGCTCGTCGCTTACCCGTATTTCTCTTGGTATACCTACCTGTGTGCCTCCTAATTCTGTGAAGTCCTTAGAGCATGTGCAATTTATTCAGGATCCTTGTCAAGAAACAAGTCAGTCCCTTATTCTTTATTTTATGTTAAAAAGTCTGGGCTCGAAGAGGGAGTCAATTCACATACTTCACCATTTTCTGGATCCTTATCTCCTTTCCCCAATTCAGATATGGGTTCTTTCTCATCAGTCTAGGATCGATAGTCGTTCGACCTGAGGAAAGTTCCCTAATATCTTGTTTTTTACCTTCACTTCAAGGGACAATTACTGTATCAAGGTAAGCGATATCTAATTGAATTAGTTCACAAGATTTTTTATCTATGAAAATTGAAGAGATGTCTGTTAAGGTCGGTTTCATGAAAGCAAGAAAAGAAGCAAGTTTAGCAAATATAGAGATGGAAAGAAATGAATTTTGCCCACTTGTTAGATCAGTTCTCATTCATTCTTTAATGGAACATAAAACAGAAAGAGCCGCAACTATCATGAATGGGTGAAAACCTATGACTAAAAACATCAAAATATATATAAATGACCAGGATCGAAATGTCAATCTAGAAAATTAGGCTACAAAAGATTTCAAGTTCAAACTATGATGGTTGGCATCCTCACTTACGCAATGAAATTGAATTAATGGAGTAGCCAGTGTCCTTGAGTCATTCTCGTAGGTATCACCTTTTTTCATCGTTAAAGGTGTCGGAAGACACAGGTGTGAAGCAACTTTATGATCCAAAGAATTTTTTTAAATGGATGACACAAGGCGAACTAGAATAGGATGATTGATCCGGGAGATATAGGTTACAATTGAACTAAATCTCGTGTACGCTGGGAAGACGTGTAAACATGCCTTTCTTTATGATTACATGGAACACTTTTTATGACGTTTCTTTTAATAGAAATAGATGCAGTCTAACCAACTTTCTAACTTTAAGAGATCGAGAATCAGTCTTTTGATCCTTCTTGAGCCTATTATTAGCTTTCGAATGTTGATTCTGATTTAGTTGATGCATACGCTGAAGGATACGTGATACTAGTTAGGAAAGGTTTTCTATTGAAGCTCTCGAACCTGTTTCGAAGTCACTTTAGGATTCAAAGTCGGTTGGTTATGGACATACTTACCTTGCTTGTAGACCTGTTATGGAGCTAATCCTTGTTATGTTATTTTGGTGGTTGCTACCAAGACGATTTCTTTATGCCCATCAAAAGACTTCAAGATGTTAATCTATGAAAAAAGATATGAGAAATTTGCAGGAACTCATCTATGGAACGAGGGCAACCCGTGTAAATACATCAAGTTCTTACTCGTACAAACAAACTCTTTCTTGAAAACTTGGACAACAACTAACGATGTTTGTCTCACACATCGCTAGGAAGATCAGGATCTTTGCAAAGGGCTTTATAAAACTTTCGTCTCAATTCATATTTAACCTAGCCGTGAGCAATCTACTTTTGTGATCTCTTATATTTCGCTTCTCCGAAATCTTATTGAGTTTTCCTCTCATTTTTTTGCAAAAAAACACTCTATGGTGGTAAAGTCTCATCTTGTCTGTTAGGTTTTTTCGTTCTGAATCCAGATGATAATGGACCTCAAAAGAGAGAAAAACAAAGCTGACGTTCGTTCTCTCCCTCTGTGCATCTTTCTTCTCAAACTCATTGTAAGCTTTTTATTGAGTCAACTCAAGCTCTTTATAAGCATTTTATTGACCGACGAGCGGTCCACGAAGTTGCATCCCATAGTTGAATCTTTTTTTTTTTAGTTCACATTCATTTATGAATTAAATCCATCCCATTTCAGATGGGACAACACAAAAATGAAGACCATTTTTGAAATTCCAATATAGTAATGTCAATAGAAATCGAAAATGAGAGACCAAAGTAATGGAAATAGTACCAACTGTACTTTATAATAGAAGGACCAAATTTTAAGAGACCACTTGATTGTATGTTAAAATATTATCATATTTTACTGCTCGAATTTTCATTTATCAGCTCTGGGAAACTTTATCGAAAATCCTTTTAGACCACTAATATATAAAAAGCTCTTTTTGGCTCTGAAATTTCAGTTTATTGTCATTTTTGTGTTATGAACACCTAGAGCACCTTCTTCTTCTTCTTCTTCTTCTTCTTCTTCTGTGGCTTACAAATATATATATATATATGTGTGTGTGTGTGTGTGTGTGTGTGAGTTCTTGTAATTAAATAGGAGAAAAACATATTACCATTTTCAATTTACTTGAGATTTGTATGCTAAGAAACATTAGAATTCGAACTGTCAATACGGGTCAGCTCAGCCCATCCGGACTAATCCACACAGGCTTTGAGTGTGATGGCCCAGGCGCCCACACCATTACTCTGTGGGCTGCAGGCCTTACGGGCCAGCCCACTTTTTAAAAAATAATATTTTATAATTTAATTTTAGAATATTAATAAACAAAATATTACTAGACAATATTATATAGTGTTAATACTTGTTAATCAAGTCTCCAACACCCAAAAAAAACTCCTAATAGCAAAATTAAATAACTTTTGACATGATATCCTTCGAACCAAATAAGAATACTAATAAGCAATCTAAGTAGTTGCATGTATTTGACTTACGACGGGCCCACGGGCTAGCCCAACCCACATTGCTCGAGCCCCACGGGTCACGGGCTTATTCGAACCGGGATAAAAAGCCCTGTTCTTAAATAGATTGCGAAATATAAAGCTCAACTCTATTAAATTATAGGCCTTGATCTGACCCATATTGACGGCTCTAATTAGAATTAATCGTCACTATGTATAATGTTTTTTTTTTTGGGGGGTGGGGCGTGGGGGGACCTCCTAAAGTATTGCTAGATAGTTGGATTCACAATTTATTAGTTATGACCATAGGAAAATCTAGAGTAGATGGCATGAATCTCCTTTGAAAGGAACTTTTGATTTTGTTGAATTATATATTATGTGTTTGGTCGTAGATGTCAAATATTTTTTACTTGCTTTGAAATTCATGAAATCGGAGTTGAAGCTAGAGTTATGTTTGATCATATTTTTGTACAAAATATTTAGAATAATGTCTATGTTTGAATGTACTAAAATACAACTTCAAAAGTGAAAAATGAATTAGAAAACACGGTATAAGTTATTTTTTAAGCTTAAAATACAATTTCAAAGTGAATCTAAAATTTTCTGATCAAATCATTAATTTTTAAATAAAGTGAAAAGTTAATTTTTTTCAAAAAAATTTAAAGAGTAATTTTTATGGTAAAGGCTCCTAATTGAATGTGACGTTTAACAACTTTCTTTATATTTTTGTCCTTATGTTTAAAAATCCTCATTATCTCGCCCATAGAAGTTATTTTGCGTTAGCTGAAGATATGTGTAGGGAAAAAGGTCCCTTCTAATTAGGGCTGGATATATTTTAGTTTAAATTGAAAAAATTAAATTAAAATTTAATTTTGATTAAATTTTTTGATTTTTCGGATTGGTTTCGACTTCAAATTTTAAAAATTCGGTTAAACGGTTTGGTTTTCGAATTAAATTTTTTTTTCGGATAAACCGAAAAACCAAAATTATATAAATAATTTATTTATATATATATATATTATTATATATGTAAATATACTAAAAATATAATATAATCTGATATAACATATAAATATATAAATTATAATCATTTAGTAACCATAAATTCTAATATACTGCTTTGCTTTAGACCCTAACATTTACGTGAAAACTGTAGCGGCGCTCAGCCATCCGCAGTTCGTCAATTTATTTGAAATGTCAACATCGCCAACGGTAGTCGCCAGTCATTTGCTCAGTTCGTCACTGCCGTCAGCAGTCGCTGCGAGTGCGGCCACTGCCGTCACGGCAACGGCGATGACTCAGTGAGGTTGATATTTATAGTCATTTTATGCGTGTTGAATTAATTATATTTGGGAATGAAACATAGGTTTGAAAAAAAGATTATTTTTCTAGAAAAATCACCAATTTTAAATGCTCACTACTTTAATCTTTAAAATCGAAATAAAAATCCGAAATAACCGAACCGAATTTGTAAAAATCGAACCAAACCGAAATAATTTTGGTTTGGTTATGATTGTCATTTTCATCAATCCAAAAATCAAAAAATCTAATCGATATTCAACAATCAAACCGAACAAACCGAATGCCCACCCCTACTAATTTCTCATCTTGATACATTTGGGTAAATTTTATTAATGGTTATATGGTTATAACTTTCTTTTTTAATGAAAAAACATTTTAATTATTGTTTCCAACACAAAAAGTAATAAATTATAACCACACAATAAGACAATTTGTGCCAGCATAATTCGAGAAAGCTTATGCAACTTAATTTCTAATTTTGGGAAAGTAGTTGCTCACATACGCACACTTTCGACAGTTGTTTTTCTCAATATATACGATTATTAAGTAGTAATAATAATGAGTTCAAATATGATATAAGGAAAAGGAATAGTTCTAGTAGGGGTATTCATGGTTAAATAAACTTTTTATTATTTAGTTTGATTTGATTTAATTTTACATTTTCAAAAAATGGATAATATTTAAATTAATTTTGGTTTCGTTTAAAAGACACAGAAATAAATGATTCAAACCGACATGTTATAGTTATATATACATAATATATTGTTTTTATGAATTATTTTAAATATCATATATTTCATAAAAAAAAAATTATGATTTAAATGCCTTGTAGTAAATGTATATCATTTTACTGTTTTATGTGGTAATCTCAAAATATATATATATTTTTTGGATGAATTGTTGTCTTTTGTTCCCTTTTGAATGAATCATCTCTTTTATTTTCTTGTATGGTTACTAACCGAATCAAATCAGACATAAATAATACCAACCAAATGGTATTATTTATATTTGATTTGATTCGTTATTAACCATACAAGAAAATAAAAGAGACAATTCATTCAAAAAGAATATATATATATATACACACACACGCTATAGTTGACTTGGTTTGATTTTACCAATTTAAATATTGATTATATTGATTTGGCTTTGATTTTGATCAATAATTGACCCAAGTCAATTCGTGAACACCCTACTCTAGGGCAAGGAAATGTGTTTCCCTTCCAAAATAATTAACAACTTTTAAATAACGAAATAATAACTCATTGCTTATTCTAATTCTAGTTTAAATATTGAAACAAGAACTACTTTTTTCAATTCTAATAATAATAATAATAATAATAATAATAATAATAATAATAATAGTAATAGTAATAGTAATAGTAATAGTAATAGTAATAGTAATAGTAATAATAATAATAATAATAATAATAACAACAACAACAATAACAACGAAGTTATGTAAAAATCTCTTTTACATATTGGGATTATATTAAGGCTTTTACCCAGACCTTATATTATAACAATATCAAGCATAAGCATACTTGGTTCTTAAAAATTTGTTCTAAAGTATTTGAAGAATCAATTCCTAACTGGTTTATACAATGCTGGTCATATCATGGCCCTACAATTCAAATTCTGCCAGAAGAATATTTACAACTCTATAAAAAATGGATTAAGGTATCACCGTTTTTAACGGAATTATATCATTCAGACCATGTCTGTAACCTTGACAAAATTGATCAGATGTATTTCTTTATAGAATTCTCCATCCCATGGATACATAAATGGAGTGTTGAATTTGGATACACAAAAGAACAAATACCCAGGCTCTATAGGGTATTTTATAACAATTTCTGGAAAAAACTGACAAGAAAAGACACGTTCACTAAATTACCACATGGTAGAAATCTAGTAGAGTCCATTAATAAAAAGATCCATGAATACTCTACTACTCCGCAAAAGAAAGTCATTGAAGATAAAAATCTCAGCTACATTTCCAGACGAATTTCTGTTCACAAAGAAGATAAAATAGAAATGATTGAACAATATTTGGAAGAGGTTCACAAAAATTTAATGAAAACAGTCGAACAACACTCAGATGCTTCCATGAAAAGCATTACAAGTGAAGAAACGGCTGAAGATATTCCAGATTCCCAGCCACTTACTCCAGAAAATATTCTAAATAAAGAAGAAATTAAAAAAACAAAAGAATTGCTTCGCCATCTCAAAAGAGGAAAAGACAAGATATAACCTAAAGGACCCAGAGGCTATCTTTACTATGTTTATCTTATATAAGTGGACCTTTTAGAATAGTGAAAACACTATGCACAAAGACCCGAATGTGGGACCCGTAAGTATTGTGTTCAGATGCTTTCTTTTCTATATATAGGTACCTCATTTGTTAGGGAGGTACAAGTAAGAAAATTTTATTTTTCTTTCTCTCTCTAAGCCCAGTGCTCCTCTTTCTCTCTTCTTTCTCTTGTATATTATTCAAAGGTTTTAATAAAAGAAGGCAAATAGTCACCGTTAATCACTATTTCGGCCTTGCATTCGGCTAAATTTAAGGTACTTTTTTCCTCTCTTCTGAAGTACTTTTGATACTTCTTCTTCCCTTTCAGTCGTGACTATGTCCGGCTAAAGGCTTCTCATACCTATGTTGAAGATCTAACTTCGTTTACCAGGTAACTATGAAAGATCCAAACTCTATCAAAATATAAAGAATTTTTTCTATAGTTTTTTGACTTGCTTTCGAAATGATAGTACAGTCGAGTTTAATATAACTTATGTTGGCTTTGTCTTAGTGACTATGTCTAGTAAGTTGTGGCTCTTTAGTCCGTAAGAGATAAAGAAAAATAGGGCGACCTTTTGCACTGTCAGAACTTTTAGACACATGGGTTCAACATAAGTATATTAAAAATCTGACAGGCCCCTTGTTTGGGTAAAAAAATTAATTCTTTCATACATTCATTAAGCTATTTGAAAAATCTTTTATATTTCAGTTGGTGCTTTGATTCGGTATTCCGACTATGGCTTAATCCGATATTTGGAAGTTAGTCTGGCAGGCGCTGCGGCTTACCTCGCCGAAAAGATTTGGTTGGGATTTTACCTTCGCTGAAATCATTTTCCTAAGGAAGAGTAACAATATGCTCTTTGCGATTCCAAAAAGCATTTGGGTGATCAGTACAAATATCCACAATCATTTATTCAGATATCATTTTTATTTTTTCCTGAATTTTCACAGAATTTATTGTATTATGAATATTCATACTCATCATTTCAAACTGTAAGACATTTATCTGTCGATGCTTCATTTCAATTAAAGCATTTATATCCCTTGTTACTGGTTCTGTAACAAAAGGGTAGGAAACTTCTTGGTTTTTATAAGTAGCCTTGAAGCCCTTCGCATCAATATGTGTGTAAGGATAAATAGCATTTATAAAAGGCGTTCCTAAAATAATAGGTGGATATAACTGATTTTTTACTATGAAAAAAAATGCGGAATGCAAATCTTATTTCTACAAATACGTGCATGAGGTAGTTTATAATTAATATCAAGAGAATGATCAAATGCAGATTTGACTATATGCGTGGTTTTATGAAAATATCTGGTTGGAACTAATCCTTCCTGAATGCAACTAACATCAGCACCACTATCAATCATAGCCACATTAGTTACAGAAAATTCATTATCAATTAAAATAGTACAATTTATATATCATTTATGGACCGCAACTATTTGTATCATACCCAAAAAATAATCATTTCTTTCATCAAGATTAGAAATAATATCATTGTTAGAATTTTCAGAATTTTCCATAATTTTTTCTTTCTCTTTGGAACTGGATGAATATCATTTTGAGAAATATCTTTTTCAATCTTTGAAATTCTATGATCTGAAATCATTTGATTTTGTTTCAAATAGATAATTTTTCTTTTTAAATTTTCAACTTCTATTTTCAAATCATTGAAAGACATATCTTTACCAAGTGTTTGACTAATGACTAGGCGTCTATTAACTTCGGTTAGAGAATAAGGCATGATATCAATAATAGAATCAATATTTTTCTTAATATGTTTATGATCAACAAGCTTTGAAGTACTGGTTTGGGAAGAAGTAAGATCAATAATTTTTTATCAAAGCTTTTCATCAGTAATTTTTTTTAATAATTGTAAGCGCTATCAACAATGATTGTTTGAATATTTAAATCTAAATCTTCAAACTGGGATTGTAATTTATAGAAAGTATCATCACAATCGCAAGCACTATTATTACAATCAGTGCAGACATTAGTGTTGGCATGATTTTCATTATCAGTTAAATCAAATAATTCAACCTCAGTGTTGGATTTAGATTCGTATTCATAATCAGATTCAGAACCTGAAGTATATAATAAATCATAAACCTTATCATGAACCTCATCAGAAAGTCCTAAGGACTTGAGTTTTTGAAGTTTACAATTTGGAGCTATATGACCAAATTGACCACAATTATAACACTTAATTTTTTCTAAATCCCTCTTAGACCTATTTTTCGTAAATCTAGTAGACTTACGATGAATTTTTCTGGCTTCACGCTCTTCTTTGGATCTATGTATGGATTTACTCTTTATCCTATAGGGCTTATCAGGGTCATTAGTTCTAACAACAACATATCTAAGGTTCATTTTCTTAGAAGTAGAAGCAAGATTTTTCATACCAAATTGTCCACAAAAATCACCTAATTGAATTTTTTCTTTAAGCCTATCCAGCTTAATTTGTCTAGACAATTTTAATTCATTACAAAGATTGAGACCTTCTTGAGTACATGCTGCAATAAGCTGACCATAAGTAAAATTTGTCCAAGGAACAACACCATATTGTCCCTTAATTGATTTTTTAACCCTTTCTGCAAAAAGAGGTGGAAGTCCATCTATGAATCTAGCCTTCCAATATTCTAGCCTGAATTTGGGTAGATCCATAACTCTACTAATAAAAGTATCCTTGTACCATCTGAATTCTTCTAAATGTTTACATCTAAGGTTATTTAAGAGGGTACGAGTATTTTCATGTTGGTTGTTAAATCTACCCCCAAATTATTGAATAATGGTGAGCATAAGGATATATATAGCATCTTCTTTTCTGGTAGTTGTCTACCTAGGTTGTCAATCCCAGGCAACATATTCGTAGCCTCAATTTTTTTTCGTCGTTGGAAAGAAAGTTGTCCCATCATCCACGAAGTTGGCCAGTAAAACCTGCAATAATCATTTTACATATAGTGGCATCTGTTCGAATATGATTGCCTTCGTTATCTTTAGAGCTAATGACTTTGGCAATAGTAGAATACATTAACATACGATGGACTAAAATAGATAATTGTCTTTCTGATAATCCATCTAAATTCTATTCATAAATATAATCTCCACTATATGACGTATTTGTGAAGGATCAATTTCTTTTCTCTATCAGAACATCTTGAGGAGTTGGTCTTTGATAATAAGCAGTTTGCATACGGGGAACATCAACATATTTTTTCCCTGGTTGTTTTCTAACCAAACCTCTGAGTTTATTTAACTCTGAGTGAATTTCAGCACCTATGTCCGTAATTGGAGTAGACTCAAGGTTATCATCAAAAACATTAGACAGATCTATGGGCTTTATGTTTAAACTAGAAAATTGCTTTTCAAGTAATTTTTCAAGCTGTTCTAAATCAGAGGGTTTTCCAAATCCTTGAATATCAGGAGGTCTTTGAATATAAGGCTTAGCTGTCAAATCTTCTTTTTTGCTTTCCGACGTGGAAGCAATATCAGATGCCTTTTAACTATCACTTAGCTTCTTAATCAAAGTTGTCATAGTATCAGGTTTTTTATCAAGAGAAGAAATATGTTCTCCGAGAACTTTCACATACAGACTCAAATAATTATTTTGAGCAATTAAACTATTTATTTTAGAAATAGTGATTTTTCCAACTTCATTATCAATGAATTTTTGTAAAGAAAAAAAAGTTATATCAATATTATTGGATAGTATAAAAGATGATTGAGGGAGGTAAATAGCCTGAGTAATAGTACCATTTGAATTTTGGTATGACCTTTCAATAATTTTTACATATAAAGGCAGGTATATAGATATAAACCATGGCACAAAATAAATAATTTGATTATTTAATGCACACATTTCATAAAATTCTTTAGAAATATTTTTCATTTCATCAGGACTATAAGTTTCAAAAAACCATGTCCTAAATATTTTTCATTTTTCACCTAAAATTTCTTTTTTAATATAATTTCTTGCCTGTGAACCAGGACTAAAATCAATTAGATGTAGAATCATGATTTAACAAAAATTAACATCAAACTTCATTACAGAGGGAGTGGGGTTATCCCTATCTGGGACATTATCATTATCTTGAACTATATTTGTTTTAGGATTGATTTTGATGTTTTTAATATTTATAAGTGGAGTATGCAAATCTACAGAACTTAGAGTATGTAATGATGCAGCACGGTTTCTAGCTGGACCATATACTGGTTCAACTGGAGAGATGTGATGCATAGCAGGCAACATTCTAGGCATAGAAAAAGAATTTCGGTTATAAACGGTAGGATTATCATCAAATTGAAGACAAATTCTTCCGTCAGTATTTTGAGTTACATGAGTTAACTATGAGTTTGTTACATCCTCCACAAGTTTCTTTGGAAAAATGACTGAGTTTAAAATCCATGTTTTTGAGAAATTAATTTCATCCCATCTTATAGGTCTCCTGGTAATGACCTTGGATTTTGCAAAATTTATTTCAATAAGCATAGTATAATCAGAAGCATCATCAATCAATTTACATCGAACATTCATTGTAGCTAACAAATGATAATAAATACGATAGGATAAACATATTAGTTCGGATTCAGGCGCATAATTATAACCATGGGTTTTTACATTTAAATTCAAAGAATCAAGGATATTCACATCAGTCAAAGATAATTGTAAATTTGACCGAGTGTTGAAATATACAGGGCCATATGCAAGAGTAGATTTAATAGATCCCATCAGAGACTGTTGAAATTTAAATTTTTAGCATCGCGTAGTGCAACTAGAAATATTTCTGGGAGACCTTTCAAAGTTAAAGGTTTAAAAGCAATTTGCACTAAACAAATATGCATAAAATTATACTGATGTTTAAACGTATCAATATCTCATTTATTCAGTAATTTTAGAGTCTGTTCATCAGCATTTAAAGCAATAGATTGCTCAGTGGTTTTTATTATCTGCTTCTATTTAAATTTATCAGAAAGTCATATTCATAAATGGGTTTTATATCTACTTTTGGAATTGTCCATTTATTTAATAAATCCATATTTTGAGGTAAGTCTACCCCTTCAAGTTTAGTACTTTTCATACTAACTTCTCCCATATCCATTTATTTTAAAACTTCATACCTTTGTTGAATACTTCACAACAATTACTTTGATTACTATGAAAGTTCCTAGGCTCTGATACCATGTAAGCAAATCTTTCAGGCGGGGTAAGCCGCAGTGCCTGCCAGACTAACTTTTAAATATCGGATTAAGCCATATTCGGAATACTGAACCAAAGCACCAATCGAAATATAAAAGATTTTCAAATAGCTTAATGACTGTATAGAAGAATTAATCTTTTTACCCAAACAAGGGGCCTGTCAGATTTTTAATATACTTATGTTGAACCCATGTGTCTAGAAGTTCTGACTGTGCAAAAGATCGTCCTGTTTTTCTTCATCTCTTACGGGCTAAAGAGGCACAAATTACTATACATAGTCACTAAGACAAAGCCAACATAAGTTATATTAAACTCGACTGTACCACCATTTCGGAATCAAGTAAAAAAACTATAGAAAAATTTCTTCATATTTTGATAGAGTCTGAATCTTTCATAGTTACCTTATAAACGAAGTTAGATATTCAACACAATAATCATCATCATCATCATTATAATCATCATCATCATCATCATAATAATAATAATAATGTATTTAATCTCTCAAGTCTAAGCAAATCTGAATAATAAAAGGATAATTGTGGTCAGATTATGCTCCAACAAACGTACTCAGATTAATATTATCACGTCTTGTGGTTGGTGACTACTTTATTTTTTATGTTGTTTGTAAAAAAATGGCGCTTCACGCCCTTAACGTCTTCTCCACGTCTGCGGTGCATATTGATAACGCTCAAACTACACCTCTCAATGAGAATGTAAGCGATCGTTGTCAATATAAAATCCAACTAGGTTGGGGTCGAATCCCACAGAAAATATGGTGTGAACGTAAGTCGTTTTTAAATCAATCAACTGATAGTTGGATGTTTCCAGAAATTGGGTTTTTTTTTAGTTTAACAAGTAATTGTCGGTTGCTTTAATCAGTGTTCGTAATCAAGAGTTTCAGAAAAGCCAGAATTATGTTCACTAGGGATTTCGGTACTTGACAGATGCTAATGGTGGTTCAAGATTCTCATGGTAGGTAGGACAATAAGTTATCTTTATCGACGTTATGCTTAAATATCTCTCGACCTACTTAAGCATTTAATTACCTAATCCTCTCGGACTTAGGGAATTTATATTCACTGCCCAGATTTTACCTCAGGTTAACCAACCTTATTACAGTGCTGATTATTAAACGGAGTATTTTCAACTCACTGTTGATAATTCACTTCCCTCTATATTTGATTTTTTCTCAAGCAAACTAAAGCAGGTGTTATCTATTATTTGCAACCAACAGACGTTAATTAAAACCTCAAAATTATTAAGAAATTCTACCACCTTTTGAATCTTGAACACTTATAACATTATCAAGACCTAACCCTAGATCCCATAATTCAGGTTAAAAGAATTTAGCCACTCATAATGCTAAAATCAAAACAACAAGTTATATTCATGCTTTGAAAGTTAAACTTACCACAAGAAGAATAATAACTAGTGAATCGCAGATCAGATCATAAAGGAAAATCCCAGAATAATGATAATAATCTCTTCAAAGTATTTTCTCTTTCAAGCCAAGAAATTAGAGAGAAAATATCAAAAGTATTGTCAAAACTCAATGTGCCAAACTCTTTAGAAAATCCTAAACCAAAGCTTTAAATAGTTCACCCTAATTATGAAAACAAAATAATAGAATTCAGAAATCCCTCGAATTAGGTGACGATATTTGTGATAGCCTATTAGGAGGCTGACAAATTATCACAAATGTCGCCAACTCCTTCTTCAGTTTTGGCTTTTCCTATTTAAGGTTGACGACAAACTTGACAACTTATCATCTTCGTGACGGCCTATCACAAAATATCGTCAAAGTTCTGCTTCAGTTCTCCTGTACTGCCTCAGGCTGACGACATTCTTGACAGCTTATCAGACCCTTGACGACTTATCACAAAATATCATCACATCTTTCAACTCAGTCCAATTCTTTGTAAACTGCTGACGACGAACTTGATAACTTATCACAGGGCTGACGACTTATCACAAATATCGTCAGCCATACTTATCTTCAGATTTCAACTTCTTTGTTTCCATTCTTGTTGATTCTCTATCATATCAGCTTAAACTGCAAAATCAAACATAAACCAATAAAAAACGACAAAAGTTGCTTAAGAATTCGCAATTATTCTTAGTTAAAAGCCTCAAATATGTTAGCATTAGCTCACACATCACATATGATGATTCACTATCATCTTGTTTGATAACCTTGTGTAGAAAAAATAGCACTTTAGAATTCTTTCATCTCCGTGTACAGTGTCATGACTACACACTAGATGGGGTAGTTCAAAATTAAAATGTTCTTGAATTCGGAGCTCAAAAGATAATTGGCTTCTCATGTGACATTGCAATTGCGGTATATTTTTTTTTTTCAATTCTATTAGCAATGACATAATTTAAGTCCTGATCTCCTTGAGGAGGAATGCTTGCTCTGTTCGGACATTTTTGTGCTCTTCCGACTACTCATCATTGGATTATTTTGTTGTTGATTTTGAGACCCAACTTGGTTATCCAGGTAGAAGTTGGTTATCCATGTACATGTTTAAAGGTACAAAATGAATGGAAGGGTCTTAGAGAGGAAACAAATAAGGAGTTTGGATAATAAAATATTATTTGTGAGCTTTGGAGGATGCTACTTGAAATCATGCCCAGAGGGGCTATAAAACAAGATATATTTTTTAATGTTTTACGGAAACAATAAAGACGTTTTCTATTGCTTGATCAATTACAAATATTACTCTTTCAATTACACCCTCATCAAAACTTACTCAAGTGCAGATATTTTCAATTTGATCTAGCCAAGATCTTGTATTTGAATCAAACTAAAGAATGATTAATTTCTCCTTCTATTGATGTTTATTTTTTCATTAATTACCAATATTTTGGAGATATAGCCACCTAGAATAAAATGTACCATCTACCCAACCAAAAAAATGCTTGAAAGATCTTCATTTTCTCTAATATTTTTTATATCCAGAATTGTACATTCAATATATTTTATTATTATATATAACTAGTCATTTTCTTATAATTTATATCTTTGTATACAAAGAAAGAGTATCTTATTAAAATGGTATTCATTTGTTGCAATACAGTACATCGATTCTAGTTCTCTAAAATCTTAGTGGTAGATAATAAATTTTTAAGTAGTTTAATTCAAAATTCTAAAATATCAACCAAAATTTTCTTATCTTCAACTAACTAAAGCTTGCAAATTTGAAAATAATTTAATTACTCTTATGATTGCTTGATTTTTATATGGTTGATCATTTCGAAGCATGAAAAAAGGGGAGGAACATCCTTGGTATGGCTTGCTGCTTCAAAAAGCTTAGCATCTGGGTAGGCTAGTGAAGAATCTAATCAAACACATAGTTTGTAGGATTATTGAATTCCTTTAACTAGTCAGAGAGTGTAATCACATACAAAGATGAACTATATCATATTAAGCCACAGTCTAAAATCGCACCCGTTATAGAAGATTGTTCCAAATGCCAATAGAGATTACTTTAATCTTTACAGGAATCTTTTCGCCAAAGTTCTTCATGTTGACACCTAATTTTTGCCCTCCACAGTCAAGTTTAATTTCGAGTTTCTTCAATTGTAAATAAATTACAATATCTATTTCATCTGAATAAAAACTTTTTCAAAATATTTATTATCACACCCCAATTTTTTCTGCCCCAACCCCACTACGGAGTTGGTTTTAGAAAAAATGGATTTTTCCAATTAAAGTGACGTTTTAAAAAGGGATTATTTATTTTACAGAGTCGCCACTTGGAATTGAGTTTGGGTGTTCCAAGTCACCTTATTGAATCCCAATCAAAGAAAATGAATCTATATTGTTGGTCTGCAAACTAGAAATTCGGATAAGGAATTCTGTTGACCGAGGGGAAGGTGTGAGACACCTCTCTAATCTCGTGGTTCTAGCAAGGTCGCTTTAATGACTTATGTCTGGCTTAGATTAATCTTTTGAATTTATAATATTTGTTACCCTAAAAGTTACTTACATCTCGCTTTTAATTTATTTTAAATTTATTTATTATATTGATGTGTGGCTTACCGATAGTAGTAGTTTTCGATCTTACCACGAGTTTTGGTATATTTCTCGCACCTTTGTGGCATTTATGAATCGTTTCCATTTTCCCCAAGTCTAAGCAAGATTCTAACATGTTAAAAAAAATTATCCGTTCCGATTAGATCGGCTTTAAAATGATATATTAATTTTATTATAACGATGGTTGGTAACAGGGCTTTCCAACTTCATCGTTAACTTTCATTTGTATAATAGACTTCTAATTTCTTTGGATTACGAACCTAAAAGAAACATCCTTTCTCAAGTAAATTTTCTTTTACAATAACGAATTTGAAAGTTAATTAAGAGCCCAACCTCACCTTTACTACATATTAAATAATTGAATAAGCCTTTTCAAGTGGTTCATTACCCGAAATATTCAAATGAGATCATGACTCAATTCCAATGTTTGACCAATTCAAATATTGATAATTAAAAGTTAGATCAGTTAAAATTCATTTAACTCAATTTTTAAACAAATTGGAGGTTGCTATAAAATAAGAAAGAACAAAGAAGAAGAGTAGAGAGAATAGAGAGAGTAACTATTATTTCTTTTGAGGGATAATTTACAATGAAGGAATCCCTTCTATTTATAGGAGAAATTTTCTCTTAGTTTCACACTAAAAGACAAATACATCAAATCCTGATAGACATCAAATAAATCTTGATAGACATTCACTATAATTGATATATATCATAACACTCCCCCTTGAATGTCGAACAATACACATATAGGCTGCCTTATTTAAAACTTTACAAGGAAAACTCAGTAGGACAAAACCTCGTAAGGGAAAAAGAGTACAACGCGTATTAGCTCCCCCTAATAAGAATATTCTTGAACCTTTGCATTCCGATCTTGTGCACCATCTTCTTGAAAGTTGCAGTTGGAAAAGACTTGGTAAATAAACCATCCACATTGTCACTTGAACGAATCCGTTGTACGTCAATATCACCATTCTTTTGGAGTTCATGTGTATAGAAGAGCTTTGGCGAGATGTGCTTCGTTCTATCTCCTTTTATGAATTCCCCCTTTAAGTTGTGCTATGCATGCTGCATTATCTTTATATAAAATAGTGGGTACTTTATCACATTTTTCTTGAATGAGATGTATTATGGACCTTAACCACATACTCTCTCGGCTTGTTTCATGAATATTTATAATCTCAGCGTGATTCGATGAAGTGGCTACGATAGACTGCTTTGTTGATCTCCAAGATATGGCAGTACCCCCACATAGCCTGTTTGAGACTGAGCTTTATGCGGGTCAGATAAGTACCCAGCATCAACATAACCAACAAGATCGGAACTTCAATCTTTATAATAAAATAAACCCATATCGATAGTCCCTTTTAGATACCGTAATATGTGTTTGATCCTATTCCAATATCTCCTAGTAGGAGCAGAACTATACCTCGCAAACAAATTAACTGAAAAGGCTATATCAGGACTTGTAGCATTTGCAAGATACATTAGTGCACCAATTTCACTAAGATATGGTATTTCAGAACCAAGGAGTTCCTCATTCTTTTCTTGAGCTCGGAATGGATCCTTATTCACATCAAGTGATCGAACAACCATCAGAGTACTTAATAGATGTGCTCCATCCATATAGAATCATTTCAACACCTTTTTTGTGTAGGTAGATTGATGGACAAAGATACTATTTGTCAAATGCTCAATTTGCAAACCAAGACATAACTTTATCTTTACGAGATCTTTCATCTTAAATTTTTTTCTTTAGGTAATCAATTGACTTTTGAAGTTCTATTGGAATTACAATAAGGTTTATGTCATTGACATAGACAACAAGTATAAAAAATTCTGACGTTGTTTTCTTTATGAAAATACATGGGCAAATTTCATCATTTGTATAACCTTCCTTAGATAAATATCCACTAAGACGGTTATACCACATGCGTTCAGATAACTTTAAACCATACAATGATCTTTGCAATCTAATGGAATACATTTCCTGAGACTTTGAACTATATGCTTTCGGCATTTTAAATCCTTCGGAAATTTTCATATATATCTCATTATCAATTGATCCATATAAATAGGTTGTTACCACATCCATCAAATGCATTTGAAGTCTCTCATGGACAGTGAAATTAATAAGATAACGAAATGTTATTGCGTCCATAACTGGTGAATATGTCTCGTCATAATCGACACCAGGCCGTTGTGAAAAACCTTGTACAATAAGGCATGCCTTATACCTTTGTATTTAATTTTTCTTATTTCTTTTTCGCACAAAGACCTATTTATAACAACAGTCTTAACATCATTAGGTGTTTGAGTTATAGGTCCAAAAACTTCACATTTGGCAAGTGAATTTAATTCAGATTGAATTGTTTCTTGCTATTTTGACCAGTCATTTCTTTATCGACATTCTGTGACAGACCAAGGTTCAAGATCCTCACTATCTTGCATGATTTTTTTTTGCAACATTATATGCAGAGACATAATCCACTACTATTTCAGATTGATTCAAATTAGTTTCAACATCACTTGAATTTATGGATAGGTCCTCATTTTCTTGATTGTCGGGCTCATTAATTCCTTCAGGAATATTAACATTGCTCAAATCTTGAACTTCCATATGAGGATCTTTCATAGTGTCATCTCGACCATTTATTTTTTTTCTAGGATTTCGATCCTTAGAACCTAATGGTCTGTCACGCTTCAAGCGTGCTTTAGATTCATTAGCTATGACACTAGTGGATGGTCCTTTAGGAACATCAATTCGAATTGGGACACTCTCTGTAGGAATATGTGATTTAGTGATCCTTTTCAAATCTGTAAATGCATCTGGCATTTGATTTGCAATTTCTGCAGATGAATAATTTTTTTGTACTTCTTGCTCACAAATAGAAGCACGTGGATCAAGATGAGATAGTGATGGATTTTTTCACAAAATTTCTCTTTTGATGTCACTGTCTTCTTTCCCTAATTTTGGAAAAACTATTTCATCAAACCGATAATTTGCAAATCGAGCAGTGAACATATCTTTCGTTAATGGTTCAAGATAGAAAATAATGGAGGGTGATTCAAACCCAACATAAATTCCTAACCTTCTTTGGGGGCCTATCTTGGTGCAGTTTGGTGGTGCTATAGGCACATATACACCGCACTAAAAAATTCTCAGATGAAATAAATTAGGCTCTTGACCCAAAACCAATTGCAATGGAGAAAATTTATGATAATTTATCGGTGTAAGACGAACAAGTGTGGCAGCATGCAAAATTGCATAACCCCAAACAGAAGTGGGCAACTTAGTTTTCATAAGCAATGGTCTTGCTATCAACTGTAGACGTTTAATTAATGACTCAGAAAGGTCATTTTGAGTGTGAATATGGGGTACAGAATATTCCACTCTTATCCCAAACAATAAGCAATAGTCATTAAATGCTTGGGATGAAAATTCTGCAGCATTATCAAAGCGAATAGATTTAATTTGATTATCGGGAAACTGTGCCGTAATCGTATTATTTGTGCCAACAATTTTGCAAATGCCAAGTTGCGAGATGACAAAAGGCACACATGAGACCATCTAGAAGAAACATTTATTAGGACAATAAAGTATCTAAACGACCCACTAGTTGGGTGAATTGGTCCATAAATATCTCCATGTATGCGTTCCAAGAAAGCGGGGGATTCAATTCCAACTTTTATTGGCGATGACCTCACAATCAGCTTGCCTTGATAACAAGCATTGCATGAAAATTCACCATTCGAAAGATCCTTCAAGTTCTTTAATGGATGCCCATTTGAATTTTCTATGATTTGTCTCATCATTATAGATCCAGGATGTCCCAGACAATCATGCCAAAGTAAGAAAGTATTGGAATTAGTAAACTTTTGGTTTACTATAGAATGGACCTCAATTGCATAAATTTTTATCTAATACAGGCCAAAAGATAAAGCAGGGAACTTCATAATAACACATGTCTGCCCAGAGACATTCTTGGTGATACCAAGATATCCAAGATTCATCTCATCAAATGTCTTGATATGATAACTATTTTCACGGATATCTTTAAAACTCATCAAGTTTGTCCGAGACTTGGGAGAGAACATAGCATTTTATTTCCCTTGGACAAGATTATAATGGTTTTTTCGAAGCCTTCAATCAAATTAGCACTACCAGAAATTATAGTAACATTAATCTTGCCCATGTTTAGATGAGAGAAATATTTCTCGTCTTTGAATATCGTATGTGTAGTGCCAGAATCAATCAAACAAATATCTTCACAATTGGACTGTTTACTTTGAAAATTATCCATATCTTCAAATAAAATGACATAGACCAAATAAAATATATATTAAATTTTTGTACAAAGTGAAAACTTATACAATAAAGAATTATTAATCACCCTTTACTAAGAAATTAAATAAAGTTGGTGACCATGTACGCTTTTATCAAAGTTGGAGGCTATATCATCGGACAACACATTAATTAAACAAGTTATATTTAACCTTGGTCACATTAATTAAGAAAATTACATTATCCAAACTGTATATTGTTGAAGGATAAACAAAATAGTTGGTGGTCACATGGGACCTTACGGACGAACACAACAACAAAGAGTAAAACTGCACAAATACTATATTAATATTACATAAAGAATATAATATATTAAAAATAGACGTGGTATTGTGGAGTTTTGCATGCAAAAGGTAAATGGTTCAATCCCTGCATCTCTACACATATAAGATTTGACTTGTTCTTTGCACATATCGTTTCTTTTTCTTTTTTTTTTGTTCATTCCCCTTTTCAGAAAATAATGATAAAATTAAAATTCAATTCAATTCAATAATAAAAAATAATAATATAATTAAACTAATTAATACTAATAGAAAAAACTAATACTCACGCAAATAACTACTTTTACATGATTTTTATTCACTTACTCTTATCAACAAAGCTAAAAAAAATTAAAAATCATTCATTCCTCCATGTTTACGGAACCATCACCAATCAAGTGATCAATCTTTCCTTCAGGGTGCTCAAAGAAGTCTGTTACATCCAAGCTTGTGATGTCAACATTATTTTCAGAGAGAAAGTTAGCCTCAAAATTTCTCTCTTTCTTCTTTAGTGATGCTTGATAAAGATCAACCAAGTTCTTGAGAGCACAACAATCACGTAAATAATGTCCTTTTCCACCACATCGAAAACACGTAATTGCTTCACATTTCTCATCTTTTTTCTTTTTGTTTGATGAATGATTAACACCCGGAACATGGTTTCTTTCTTGGTCATCACGACCACGTCCACGACCACGGCCGCGACCTTTTTCACGCCTAGCATGGTGAGCATGCACAATATTTACCTCAAGAAATGGTGCAGATCCAGTAGGTCGATTCTCGTGATTTTTCATCAACAAATTATTATTTTATTCAGCCACGAGAAGATGAGAACTCAATTCAGTGTATTTCTTGAAACCTTTTTCTCGATATTGTTTTTGTAAGAGCACATTCGAGGCATGAAAAGTGGAGAGTGTATTTTCCATCATATCGTCATCATTGACTGTCTCTCCACATAGTTTTAATTGAGAAGAAATTCTGAACATGGCAGAATTGTATTCATGAACAAACTTATAGTCTTGAAATCTTAGATGCATCCACTCATATCATGCTTTCGGGAGGATGACCATCTTTAAGTGGTCAAACCTTTCTTTTAGGCTATTCCACAATACGAGTGGATCCTTAGTAGTAAGGTACTTAATTTTCAGAACTTCGTCAATATGATGACGCAAGAAAATCATAGCCTTAGCACGATTTTGACTAGATGTTGTATTTTCATTCTTTATGGTGTCTCCAAGACTCATAGCATCTAGGTGGATTTCAGCATCCAACACCCATGAAATATAGTTCTTGCCCGAACTTTGAAGGGCAACGAACTCACACTTCGTAAGATTGTTCGCCATAAAAAAAGAAGAAAAATAATAATACCTCAGCCTTAGTCTTCAAATTTGAGACGGTAGAGTCTCGTGCTGATAACGTATTATAAAACAAGAAAGAACAAAGAAGAAGAGTAGAGAGAATATAGAGAGTAATTGTTATTTCTCTTGAGGGATGATTTACAATGAAAGAAGCTCTTCTATTTATAGGCAAAATTTGTTCTTAGTTTCACACTAAAAGGCAGATACATCAAATCCTGATAGACATCAAATAGATCTTGATAGACATTCACTCTAATTGATATATATCATAACAGAGGTGAAGTACTCCAAATAATCATGTCTAGTAAAATATCAAGGTAAATAAATAATTTTTCCAGAAAAGCATATAATAAATAAGTAGTAATATTTTGTGAAATGAACCTAATAGAATTAACCATTAAAACTAGTGTGGATGAAAACTCCCTATTCAAACCTAAGGACTTTATTAAACTTGATAAAATCATCCTCTGTCTCTTGTTTATAAAAAACAATAAACTTGCGTTTTAAACCTCAATAGAGGATTAAAATCTAATTTTGAAAATAATCATCTAAGAAAAATTTAATTTACACATGGTCAACAATATGATTAATTATAGTGGTTACATACAGATTTTAAAACTAACTAATTCTAGACCTTGAATTGTATCAAAAAAGATTAAAAAAAAATAGTTAATGTTTCTGTATCTAGACAACCTTTAACAAATTCTAAAATTGGTTTATTATACTATTAACGTACTTGAATATTTGGGTAATTCATTTAATAACCATGAGAAGAAAAAAAATCAATTACCATAAACCACATTAAACAACTCATTGCATTACTCCAATCAAACTTTAGATATGTATTTCAACTACGCAGAAAAACTAACGGGAACAGGAGCAACTTAATGATACATCAAATATCTATTGATTTCAAATAAAAAAATTGGTTATGATAATCATAGAGATTCTAAAAAAAATTCAAATTTAATCGGATCTCAAGAATTCTATTATATTCTCTTACTACTTAACTAGTAAAATTATTCGCGCTTCGCGCGATTATAAAAAGTATTTGTTAACGATCTCTTTAATAAATTTAGATAAGAATGAAGATAAATTCTTATATGCACATACAAAACTTAATTATCTATATTGATGAAATTAAAAATATAAATATTTTTATTAAAAAAATAGAGCTTGGAGAAACTTCATTTTCATGAACGAAAAAAAGAAATGTATTTTTTAAAGACATTTTTACTTTTGATTATATGAAAACTACATAGAAAAGTATATGAAAATCCATTGTAATTAGCATGATATGGAATGACAAGAGAAAGAGGTCTCCTTAAAGATTTAAATTGATTGTCAAACGTGGGCTTTAACTCTTGCATGTATTTAGTGAGATTTTAAAAGTAATTTATTAAATAGGTTATGAATAAAAATTTAAAAAAAAATATCTCAAAAAATGGAAAATAGCCTCAAAAAATGAGAAAATAATAAATAGCAATGGAGGCCATAGAGAGTGCCACATCACCTCCTTTATGACAAAAAAACTAGTCAAGTTGAAATTTACTGAATATAATCTATTTATTTATATATATATATACAGATATTAAAGATTGCATTAAAATTTTCAAATGAATACCACATTCAATATATATTAAATTCACAAAAAATAAAGTGAAAAAGTAGAGAAAAGAGAATTAAGAGGAATTAAAAAAATAATATTTGAAATGATTTGATTACACATACCAAAATATTTTATTATTAGGAAAAAAACCTCTCATGTTAGGATTTGTATTTAAATTTTACCTTTTCTATATATTTTTTAAATTAGTTGTTTCATGTTGAAAAATTTCTTTCATATTAATTATATTTTAAAAGCATTTAAATAATTATCTATGATGCAACGTGCATTAATCTTGAGTTAAGACTGTCAACATAGATTCGACTATTCGTTATAATTTATTTAGTTTTATGATCTTTTATAAGCAATTTTAATCTTTGTACATCATATTCTTACACATAATTAAGAGATTTGAAAATAAAAATATTTTCTTCTCTTTATTTTCTAAGTGATTGAGAAATTTTAATTCCTCTATATGATTATGACTAATCAATTTAAATTTAAGATTATAGATAATGATTTATATTTTTACTCAAGCTATATTGTGATGAGTTTCAGAATTTTCATCTCCATATTAGTTCTACCTATTAGTGAAATTGAGAAATAAATAAATATTTAACCTGATATTTATATACTCGCACTTGCATTGTGAAAGTGTTTAAAAGTTATTCTGGCTTAGAAGTACTTTAATAATTAAAAAATAATTTTACAATACTAAAAAGATGCAACGGAAAGATTTCTCATGCATTGCTTGATATAAATCCTTCATCTACATTGTAAGACATGTATTTGTAGTATGATGTCATTATGGTCATAAACAAATTAAGCAACTTAAAGTAAATGAATCAGACGTCAATAGAAAGGGAATAGGAAGATCACAACATGAAAAGCAAAAGGGCACCAAAAACTATGAAGGCATCCACAATATTCAAGTTAGAAGCAAACACCATAAAGAATAACAACGACTAAATATGCTAACGTAAAAACTACGTCGAATGTCTCTTCTTCAACAAATTCACACTCTTTTTGAAGATACGCAAATGATTTTTATTTCTTTTTGATAAAAAAAATGTATGAAAGTTTAAAGAATGAAAATTCTAAACAATACATAATGAAAGAAATAGCCGTAATCTTGATGATGGAGGAAAAAAATACTCAATGACTCTATTTATAGGACAAAAATATGAAATATCAAAGGATATCACGAATATTACTTAATATAATTTAGGAGTTATGATCATCAAAAGTCATGGAAGTAATGGAAATAAAGATCATTAAGTTTATATATTAAAGAATATGAATAAATGAAATAGTAATTGATATATTCATTTTAATTGTTAAACAAATTAATTGACTCATGAAAAGAATAGAGGAAAAAAATTAAAAAAAGAAAAAGAAAAAAAGATAAATAGAAATAGAGGCCATAGAGAGGTGCCACATCACCTTGTCTATGTTCCTCCTTTATTATTATATATTGATTACAATCTATCATATACTTGAAAAGATAAAGCACAAATAACCAATTTTTTGCACACCAAATAATATAAGAGATCATCTAAATAACTTAATTCATGTTTTGATTCACAATAAAACTTATAAAATAAATAGTGTTAGATCAAACAAAAACCTGTATGATGAACTAAAAAAAAAACGAACGACGAAAGCTCGAATAAGACCCTAAACTCATAACTCTTTTTTCTTCTGCTTTTTTTTTCCCTCTTTTGTTGCTTCTTCAATTTTGTTTTCTGTTTTTTCTTTGTTTTTTTTCCCTTCTGTTTCTTGGGTTTTTTTGTCCGTGCGTTTGTGTTCCAGGAAAAATGGAACGTGGGGAAGGTTTGGTTGAAAGACGTGGGGGTTAGGTGAAAGTGGGTGGATTAGGATAGGTTTTTCCTTTTTTTTTAATTAATATTTTAAATAAAATAAAAATGATAAAACCTATTTAAAACTAATAAAATATAAAATAAATTAAATAAGTAGTCTTAGAAATATGATTGAAAAATACTACTATCATTAGATTATTTATTAAAAGTTAAAAGAAGAAAACAAAAATATAATTTTTAAAAAGAAATTTCCTTTCTTCATATTTTTTTTAAAAATAAATAAATAATAATAATAAAAATAAAAGCTTATTTAAAATGTGACTCTATTTTGTAGTTTTCAAAATTATTAAAATAAATTTAGTAAAAATAAGATAAACTTAAAATATTTAATTTAGACCCTAAAAACAAATTGAACACTAAAATGACGAAACACATTAGGTTTTGGTCAAAAATTAGGTGTTTACATTTATGTACGTAATTTTATCATTTTAAGTAGTAATTATACATTATCGTATTCAATTATACGAGATTATATAATTTTGTTACTTAAATAACTATTCTATGGAATATCGGATTTTAATTAAGGATTATTTTAAAAATAAATATAATGATTAAAATTTTGATTTTAAGATAATTTATTATCAAAATAATTTATTTGGATAAATATGTGTTTGATTTTGTTAAATCAAAAAGCTCGAAATTAAACGAGGTATTAATTCGTATCGAATTTCAATTTAATTTAGTTAATCTATTAAATTTGACCATAATTGAAATCAAATAGGCCACAATTGCAATGCAATCGGCCAATTAATTTTTAATTTTGATCAAAATTTAAATGAATGACTAAATTCTAATTAGGATTATTGGGGTTATAATTTAAATAACCCGAATCCTATTAATACACAACATCCAACCCATACCCTTCAATTAAATCAGCAGCCCAAAACCCCTTCTCCATTTCCAGGCCCAAAAAATTACACTCCAGCAGCCCAACTCCAGCCATTTGACCCGGCCCAAATCCCTTTTAGATCCTCTTCTTCATCAATAACAAAACAACCCACACACCACAATCCAAACCCCAAAAAACCCGACAACCGACCACAACACAATAATGACCCGACGACCTGAACCCAACAACCATTCAACAACAGCCCCCAAAACCCAAAACCAACCCCAAACCCGACACCACCAACCGTTCCGACTGACCCAACCCGTGCAGTGACAACCGAATCAAAATCCAGCGAAAACTCATCGACCAACTTCGACCCGCGGCAACAATAATCAAAACCCGACCCGCCTTCGATCCAAACTCAATCTCAGCATCAATCAAATGACAGCTCAGCCATCAATGTTCAAATTTTTATACTGGAATAGTACAACTCTAGCTCAAATCGTATCCCGATTTGAAAATTTAGATTCCCTCGGCTAAATTCTCAAAATTACCCCCAAATTGGTTGCTCCCACATCGGGGGGAGCTCAAAAAATCATCACGTTATTTCTTTTTATATAGCTCATTCTAGAACTGAAGAAAGACAAGTCTTGAAGGTTGGGAAAAAACCTTTCGAGCAAAAAAAAGTTATTTTTTAGTAAAAATATTCTCTCTGAAAGCCGTCAAAGTTCTCGGAGTAGCGGCGGAGCTTTCGGTGGTGGTCGAGATTCCGGAGAAGGCTCGGGTCCTGTTTTGTTGCTCCAAAATAGGTATTTTTCTTTTTATTTACATGATCTGCTTAGTCTTTAGGATCGATTTGAATATATACGTTCGAAGCTGAAAATTGAAAAGTATTTGAAACTGAAGTCTAGTTAACAAGTTGGCTTTTTATTGTTGATTTGCCTGCATCGACCAATGAGAAGAAAGATTGGTTTCTTTTCAACATATGGTCTGTCAGAATGTTAGCTAATTTTCCCTCCCATTGCTTGTTCATGATTGAAATCCCCTGTAACAATGTTCTTTTCATCCCTATCTGCATCAAGGCTCCATTTTTTACAATGAATTATTTCGTGGGGATAATGAGTTAACAATGTTTTCATATGATTGGGGATTATTTGTGCATTTTCTGTGCTTGCATTGTCTCCAAAATAACTATTTTCTTTTTAGGGTACTGTAAGTTGACCAACCTTGTTTTCTTGCAATATATTGTGATGAAAGTTTCTAGCTTTGCCTGTGTTTCGCCTAAATACTCCCTTGTTTATCCAAGTGATTGTGTGTTAGCAAATAGTTTGTCTGTTTTTTCTGATTCATAGTGTTAATTAAGGGTAAACATACCCAGACATAATGTGAGAGTGGATTCTCAATGGCTAAGGGGTCATAGTCTGTTATGTTTAATCAAATAGAGGAAATATAAGTAATTCTCCCTAAACTGTCCGATTTTGTGAGTACACGACCCCTTTGAAAGTCTTTCTATGTTTGTTCATATTGAAGTTGAGAGGCTCATATTGACGTACAATTCATAGTTTGCCTTTTTGGTTAGGCTGTTCTTTTTCCTGCTCATTTACTGATTAACATCCAAGAATTTCCTCTTTCCTTCTTGTTCCTTTAAATGGTTGTCACTGGTTCACTTAGATCTTGATTTGACTTATGGATTAAATTTCCCTGCATGTTGTGCATAAACTTGTTCCCCAGTAAACATATTCAAATATGCTCGGACCAATGGGTGAATCATTTTCTGTTGAAATCTCGAATGAGAATTTATCTTTGCTAAATTAACGTAACCTTTTTTGTGTACTATTAAATAATATGCCTAATATTTTAGCATTATATTTGAATATTAATGTTAGGACATTTATTAATTGTTCTACTTTTCTTTTGCATGTGGATACGTTCGAGTCCTACATGGACTCTTTTCCCTTCACATGTCCATTATAGGCCATTGAGGCCCATTTAGTCTTGAATCATTTTCAAAAGACTAAGTTCAAAGGCGATCGCTTGGCATGGATACGAGGATATGAAAGAAAACGAAGGGGTTAAAGTCTCATAGTTGAAGCGGCTAAGAGACTTGAAAGTCTCATTTATCTGTTTATTTATTTATTACTGTCTCATGTATTTATTTGTTTGTTGTCTCATTTCTTTATTTCATTATTTATTCATTTGGGCCTTGAAGCCAAAGTTGTAAATTTAATACAGGTGGAGCAGATTTTGGGCCAATGGGCCTGAAAAATTAGTTTAGGACAGGTTGTGAGTCAAGGCCCAACATTTAGATTAGGACAGGTGCAAGTGGGTCAAAAGCCCAATTAGATTAGGACAGGGTCTATTGATTTGGGCCCAATGACCTAAGTCTTTTATTTTCTTTCTTTCCCTTTTACATGCTTTGTTATTAGTATGTTTAGTCTTACTTAAAATTCCTACTAAGTCGTCCAAAACTATTTTACACAAGTTTTTTCCTAAAATCAATCATTTTTTAACAATTAATCTTTTTGAAGTTAGTCAAAAGATATTTTCAAAGAGTTCGGATAACCGTAAGTTAACAGATACTCTTGGTGCCTTAACAACTTTCCAAGAGTATCAATAGGAACCGCTTACTCAGAATCTTCAAATTTAAATGATTTTTCTGTTTTGGATCGCTTAAAGTATCGTATAAAGGTTTTCTTAATTCCTTTTAAAATAAATTAAGTGGCGACTCTGAAAGTCAAAATCTTTACCAAAATAGAAATGGCGACTCTGCAGGGGAGTTTAACTAGGTTCTAACCAAATGTTTGAATTTATCATTTGACTAACTATTTATATATTTTGATTTTGCGGAATTTAATTATTGCATCTCATAGCATAATCCTGCATTGATTACTAAATTGTTTTTGGGTTTCGTGGATGTCTCGGCCCCTGTTATTCAACTCCAAATAAAGTGTTGAAAATACGACTGTTTATTAGCACATGAGGTGGCTAATAGTTGTTCGTATTTTCAAACCCAAGTCGTCCGCTTGGGAACCTGGTTCAAACCTACTCTAGACACCTAGGATAGAGCTAAACCAAAATTCTTTTAGGCATTAGCCTAGGATGACCCAACACTCGAAGCGGGTATTGGGCCCATTAGGAAACTTGTCTTGCGTCTATTGACCCCGAGTTAATTATAGATGAATCATATTTATGTGTTGAAGAAATATATGTTTGTTTAATTCAATCCATTATCCTTTGGGGGGTCGGAAGAAGGCTTGCTTTGCTTACTTTCATGTAAGGACGCCTCAATCATACGCCAATTGAGGGAGGGATTGAATCAAGCTAAGCAAGAAATTGATCGATTTGGACGGTTGCATCTAGAGCACAGTTATACGAAAATTACTTGATCATCAACGGATGTCGCCAATGAAAAAAAATAGACAAATCTATGAGGAAGAAGGCCAATAGAAGAGCATTCAGGAGATAGTATTTCTTATCCCCTGCGTGGGACATTGTTCTTTTACTCATGTTATTTCCTCTTTCCCTAAAGATTGTATCCCTTTGGTGCAACTTTTGTAGGCATCATGTATTTCCTTCAAATACGTTTGGTCAACCCTTGGCTCAAAAGGGACACCCAATTAGGATACACGTTTATTATGATATGTTTGTGTGATATAACTGCTTATGTGCTTGTACGTGCTATGTTGATTCGAATCAAAGGCGAATTGATCCAATCTCATTTTCCACAGAGCATCTCTAGGCAGAAATATATCCCACTATACAAAAGTCCGATCAAACATACTCCAAGTTTCTCAAAAAAATTCGCAGTCATTCTTAAAACTTCTAAAATGATTGCTACCATGTTAGGAAAGTTGACTTTAAAATTAGAAAAAGCCATTGTAGTTTCAAACTACGTAGGGCCTGATTTCTCCTCCGTGAGATATGTAGACAACCTTTCGTCCTGGCCTCTATCTTCAAAAACTCTGTTGTCCTCTATTTTCTTGAAAGAAGAGATAAGATCGGAAAGAAGAAAAGTTGAGCCTTCCTGATGAATTCCACCTATCCATATCATTGAGCAAAATCCTGTTCATTAAAATTATCGAGTCATCATTACTTCATGGATCAATTTGCATGAGATGAGAAACAACTCTATGTGTTTACTTCCTACCTTATCATCTTGCTTTGCTTATTACTAATGGAATCTAACACGTCAGCCTTTGATTGGTTTTTACTTTGCAGGTAATAAAAACTACTATGTGTTGGCACAAAATGGCCCAACTTCACCATATCAAAATGAATAAGAGATCCCCCTCTTGACTATAACTTTGTTACAGGAAAAGAAAAATGACTAGTAGTAAAACTGGACTCTACCAATCATTTTTCAAACCTGTAACCGATGGTCTCGAGGATGGAATAAGAAAAAATGTGAGGGAATTATTTCCCAAGACAACCGGGATCATGGAAGATTAATTGAAAGAAACATTGTTAAATTGGACCTCCACTTCACTCATGACTCATCGCCCGTCGTACAACAATAACTTAGAACTTGCTATTGTTATGTCATGTCAAGAAGCAAGCTAATGATAGCCCTAGAACAGTCAACAGAAGAGTCAAAGAGTTCGATAATCAAAGAAACCTAATCTAGAGGAAACTGAGGTGATTAACAAGGAAGGCGATGACTAAGGGAATTGGACATTTGATCCTTCGTTCTATCAAGAGAAGTCAATAAAAATGCCATGTCATTCGTAGAAGTGCTTATTTCTAATCTAGTAAGATGGATAATAGTATTCAGGGCCATTTAAGCTTGAAAATGAGTTTTATGTACGAACTACGTTTAACCTGAATTCCCAAGAAAGGGATACGTAGGCGGCCTATGTCAGCTTCGGTCAACCCATTAGATTCTTCTATATATTCCTAGCGTTATCATGAACTACGTTTGACCAGAATCCTACGTCAACGGAATACGCAGGCACCCTAATGACTCGGTCATATAACCCAGAAAATGAAAACTGGGGCATAATTTTCGAGAAGGAATCTAAAAAATTCACAAGAGGAAAATCATCATCCATCAAAGAGAACAAAGACTTCGGATCCTCTCAAGCGAAGATCATCTCAAATAACTTTAAACTAGGGAAGAAATTTTGAAGAGGTCCTCAAAATTTCCACTAATATATAGAAAAATCCCCTAGCATTAGAGGTCAAAGTCAAAGTTTTGGAAATCACCAGCTGCGAAAGAGTCTAGATAGACTAAATCTCTGGCTATGACAGAACTTCTGATGAAAGGCTCAACGATGCTGAATCCCTGAAAATCCTCTATCAAATGTCAGATATAGTCAGAATCAAGAGGAGGACGTTCGTTAAGCTTGTACATAACTTGACCGGTAGAGATTTTCTAAATCTTTTACGAAATTTTTTGAAACTAGCTTCTAAAATTAAGACTACTTTCAAAAATCTATACAAATCTTTTACTCAGTGATTGACTAGACATCTATTATGAAAGAGAGTCAGGCTGGAAGTCCCAACATGACGGAGTACCTGAAAGATGGCGAGGAGCAAATCAAGGATTGAAGGAGGTCAACACGGAGTAGTTTCACTCAAAATTAATTATTTTTCTGTGGATGCAGGGATAAGTACACAAAATGAAAATATTTTTAAAAATATCCCCAAGCAAGTTGCGAGCCACACTAGAGCATATAATGCTCAAGAATGGTATTTTTGGGTAACCCCAAAAACGGGTTTAATACCTATTTATCGAGGACCTTTTGAATTGTCTATTTCATTTCTTGAGACCATAAAGGACAAACAAAGGCGCCTTATCTTCTTTATGAATATTGTATTTAGAATTTTCCTAAAAAATAGCCGCTAGCAAAAGTGGCTTTGCGTCTACTAACTATTTACCTTGAGCGCAAGTACATTCAAGGGAGTCGTCACAATAAATACAACAATCGAAGGATCACTCAATAGGAGGAAGAGCAGAAAGTCATCCTCAAAATTCGCCTTGAAGCAAAGCAAACGGTATTTGAGTAATCCCCAAACAAGGGTTTTGCCCTATTTACTTGCATCTGATGGAATTGCTATTTAATCATTTCTTCAAAAAGAAAAGACTAATAGCGGAATAAGTTATTCAAATCGTGATGCTTATTATTCGTCATCAAAACTGTCATAAAGCTTGTCTGTGGTCGCAGTGAGAGCGACATTGTGTCTACTAACTGTCTACCTTGAGTACAGGTACATGTAGATAGCGAAACGCAAACAAACGAACTCAGGTGAAACTGCTTTCAAATCACTGGAAAAACCATTTTATTTCATGCCACTGCCGAGAGGGCCATTTCATATCATTACCACGAGGGCCATTTCATGCCATTATCGGGAGAGCCATTTTATATCATCGCCGAGAGGGTCATTTCATGCCATTGCCAAGAGGGCCATTTCATATTATTTCATTGCTGAGGAGGCCATTATATTTGATATTTGTTGACACACGAGATAGCATACGCTGGCGTCGAGGATTTCATCAACATTCAATATCTGTTGACACGCGAGATAGCATATGCTGGCGTCAAGGATATCATCAACATTTAATATTTGTTAACACGCGAGATAGCATACGCTGGCGTCGAGGATATCATTAATATTTAATATCTGTTGACACGCGAGATAGCATATGTTGGCGTCGAGAATATCATCAACATTCAATATTTGTTGATATGCGAGATAACATATGTTGGCGTCGAGGATATCATCAGCATCTAATATCTATTGACACGCGAGATAGCATACACTGGCACCGAGAATATCATCAACATTTAATATCTGTTAACAAGCGAGATTGTATACGCTGGCGTCAAGGATATCATCAATATTCAATATCTGTTGACACGCGAGATAGCATACGATGGCGTTAAGGATATCATCAACATCTAATATCTGTTGAAACGCGAGATAGTATATGCTGGCGTTGAGGATATCATCAATATCTAATATTTTTTGACACGCGAGATAACATATGCTAGTGTCGAGGATATCTCATCATTTATGAATCTATATCTGAATGTATCAAAAATATATGATTCAAAGAGACGTCTTTAAGTCACTATCTGAAAGCAAACGACATTTGAGATTTCTTTGAAATTGACAATTTGAGGATTATCTATAAGTTATATTATTTGAAATAGGATAGTGTGCAAGATTACCTCTGAGTTGATATCCCATAGGTCATCCATAAGCCACAACAACATCCTAACCGGTTAAGTCACAACTAAATCCTTACCGGAGAATATGCGAGATTATCAAATTGATAAGTCCAAGGATTCTCTATAATCCGTGTCATATCCAAGATCGATTATGTGCAGGATTACCCAAAGAATACCAATTTGAAAGATATCTATAAGTCATATGGTTTCCAAGGTCTGATGATATGCAGGAATACCTAAGAACTAGCGATTGGAGGGATATCTGTAAGCCATCTCTTATCCAAGGTCGGATACTGTGCAAGATCACCTAAGGGTTAGCAATTCAAAGGATATTTGTAAGTCGTCTTGTATCCAACATCAAATAATGCACAAAATTATCCAAAGATTGACAATTCAAGGGAAATCTATAAGTTGTATCAATACAAAAGATGCGCAAGACTTACCTGATATCATATGCAAAAAATTATTGGCAATAATTGGAGAGGTTAACATACAACAAGCATTATAGGTGATCAGAAGGTTGCCGCAATAGCATAAGATCACACGATTGCAGAGACCATTCTACATAAAGTGTCGTCGGTGCCCAAAAGGGCCACTCCACTTTGAAGATAAATTCACTCGATAAATAATCTAATTATGTAACAACCAAGAGGGTTGTTGTGTCTTTTGTTGCAAGTTATGTTCTTCCAAACAGGTATATAAAAGAATGACTTCATTTTTTAGGCGACAACTCACGTGGAGATATGGTAAAGACTGTATACCTCTTTCATGAATTATGTTTAGAACTAACACTCTTTGTTTGAGACATTGTCGAGAACATCTGAGAGGATAAAAATCTCAAATCAGAACCACAAGAATGGACGACTCCAGATAGAGAGCAACACAACGTGAAACTCTTTCTTAGCAGCAAAATGAGACATAGTCTAGTGAGGGACTTCAAACTCTTTGGGCGTGAGCTAAAGGATAATCGCCACCATAAATCGAACCACACCCCTTCTAGAAGGAACGTGGTTATTTCAGGATATTTTTGTTCCAGCTTCACACTCGAGATATTTCTAAACTTATATCAAGGGTAACCTTCTTCTTCCTTCAAATTTGAGTGATAGTACACCAAGAGTTAGAAATTATGTCCAGGTAAGTTTTTGCCTATGGATGTGAAGTATCCCACATTCATGGTAAAGAGGTTACAAGCCTCTTTTCCGCAACTCAATCAACTTGTCACTCATCCCGAGTCAAAGATCGTCTGAAATAAAAGACTATCTTTTCTGCCGATCGAGTCGAACTACAAGCAGTCCGATTCCCTAAAGCCTCGGAGATATATTGGTTGGGCTCTATTTTGAAAACTGGACAACATTCCAACCTCCCCCCAAATCCCTTTATTCTCTAGCTTTTTTATTTAATCAAAAACTCCAAAGTCGAGATAGCTGGTGAATTTTTTAAAAATCGTGCTTTGAATCAAGCTTTATGAACTACAAGTGGCCTGAATTCTCATGTAACCTGAGATATGTAGGAAACTCAATACTGGGGTCCGGCCATAACTCAACAAAACATGTACAAAAATCAACCTGTTACAGATCCGAATTTGTGGTTGGACAAAAATTAGGAATGCCAACCTCCCTTTGCCCGGGATTACTTGCATCCATCCTATCCAAAGGGAGGGGGCAGTTGTTGACACCTAATTTTTGATCTCCATAATTTTCTTCAATTTTAAATAAATTACAATGTCTATTTCATCCGAATTAAAAAAAATTCAAAATATTTATATACGTAATTTTGTAATTTTAAGTAGCAATTATACATTATTGTATTTAATTATACGATATTATATAATTTTGTTACTTAAATAACTATTCTAAGGAATATCATATTTTAATTAAGGATTATTTTAAAAATAAATATAATGATTAAAATATTGATTTTAATATAATTTATTATCAAAATAATTTATTTGAATAAATATGTGTTTGATTTTGTTAAATCAAGAAGCTCGGAATTAAACGAGGTATTAATTCGTATCAAATTTCAATTTAATTTAGTAAACCTATTAAATTTGGCCATAATTGAAATCAAATAGGCCATAATTGCTATGCAATCGGCCAATTAATTTTCATTTTTGACCAAAATTTAAATGGATAATTAAATTCTAATTTGGGGTTTGTCACACCCCTTTTTCTACTCGACGGTCCAGTCGAAGGGTTTTTCCAATTAAAGTGATGATATTGAATAGGAATTAGTTTATTAACAGAGTCACCACTTGGAATTGAGTTTTGGTGTTCCAAGTCACCTTTTTGAATCCTTAATCAAAAGGAAATGACTCTTTACTATGGTCTGCAAAAACAAAAGACCGGGTAAAGAATTCTGTTGATCGAGGGGAAGGTATGAGGCACCCCTCGAGTCCCGTGGTTCAAGCACGATCGCCTTTATTGACTTAGCTTGACTTAAACTATTTTGATAAATTATGTTAAGACCTTGTTTCGCTCATTTTAATATCTAAAATCAGTCTATTTATTTATATTAAATAAATCGGTGAAAGTTAATTTTTAGAAAAAAATTTGTCAAAGTGCATTATTGCATCCTTGAATTTTAAAACGTCTCAAAAGATACGTATACCGTATTCTTAATTGAGACGGATATTTTAAAACACGTCTAAAATTTACCTAAATTATGTTAAATTTAATATTATTCCCAAAATTTAAAGCAAAATTTATTTAACATACTTAATTAAATCAATAAACAATTATTAAATTTTGTTAATAAAATAAAAAAAATATACAAATTTACCTATATTATGTTAAATTTAATATTATTTCCAAAATTTAATCTTTTTGAAAGAAAAGGATTAATCTTAGTCTTGCGAACAAATTATTAATATATAAAATTAACAAAATTACTTAAAAGCTAAATTGACATAATCACATAGTAAAATTAATTAATAAAGTTACTTTCAGCAAAATTATCATAACAAATTTAACAACAACAACAATAAATAAATAAAATATGATTACGTGTTACATTTAACAAAATTATTATAACTAAATTAACATGAAAAAAAATTTATAAAATCATGCAAGTTTTCTTTCTTTTCCCCTTAAACTGTTTCACTCTTTCCTTACTGCTTTTCTTGTTTTCCCTTTGTTTTTTCTTTTTTCTATCCTTCCAACTTTTCCTTTTTGCATATGCATGTGCATGAAAATTATGTGACTAATGCATTGTTAATCTTTTTCTGTTTTTCTTTTTGCCTGCATGTAGCCTAAAATTCTAGTTTATAACTGAGTATAACGTTATATCTTTTTAACGCTAATAAGTTTAATAATTATCTCGTTTACAATTCAACTAGCCTAATTAATATTATTTCATAAACAACTAAAGAATTACAAATAAAATCATAGAGCATGAACTACATAAAAATAACAAATTAAACATACTAAATTATATAATAAGTCATTAAAAATAACTTCATTCATGCTTCGATTTATATCAATATTTATAAAAGAAATAGTACAAAATTTGATAAAAAGTTGTATGATGAATTAAACAGAATAAAGAAGCAATCACACCATGACCGAAAACTCAACCGGATACCCGACCTCCACTTTTTCCTTTCTCCTTTTTTCGTTTATGTTTTTTCTTTTGTTTTCTCTTTGTGTCTCACTCTTTTCTTATTTGTTGTGCATGTCTATTTTGTGCATGGTTTTTCCATTTTGGTTTCTCTCAACTTTTTTGTTTTAAGTTTTGGGTTTGTGTCTTCTTTCTTTTTGGTTTTTCCGTGTGTTCTCCCTTTTGTGTTCTCTGTGTGTGTAATATAGTGTGTAGGGGGGTTGGAAAGTTGAGGGAGGTTGAGAGAAATTAGGGGGTGGTTGGGTTGTTTAGGATAAGAAGAAAGTTTTCAAATTTTAAATCTTTTTTTTTCTCTCTTAAAGAAGACTATAATAATAACAAATTAAAATAATAAATAAATAAATAAAATAACAATAATAATAAAAATAATATAATAATAACTAATACCTAATTAATTTTTATATTTAATAAAATACAATAAAAGTTTAAAAATAGTTAAAAATAAATATAATTAAGATAGTACTAAAACTACTAACTTATTTGTTTAAAATTAAAAAAAATATATTTTTTAAATTTTTTTGCATTATTTTAATAATTTAGAATAAAATAAAATAAAACACCTCAAAATTAACTTTATTTTTTAACTAAAATTTTATTAAAATAAAATAAGAATTTAAATAATATAAGACCAAATATAAATATTTAATATCGAAAAATATTATATTACACTTGAGGGAGGGTCAAAAATCACGTGTCTACATTTTACCTCTCTTTGTTTGAAATCTCAAAGAGTTTTTCATACAAAGAACAAGACAAAAAGATGATTTTTGACCCTCCGATTATTCAAAAAGTGAAGATAAAATAAAATAAAATAAAATAAAATAAAAGATGTGACTGAGTCCTGATTTTGGACCGCCTACATATCCCGGGTTATAAGAAAATCAGGTCATATGTAGTTCAAATGGGGTAAAATGATGTGACATTGAGCTAAAGATCGAGTCAGGTTCCATCGAGTTTCCGGTTCACGACATTCTGCTTTTACATTGAAATGAATAACAAAAAATAAAATGAAGATACAAGTACGAGAACCTATCTATGCTAATTTTTTTTTAATATTGACTTGAATCTTCATGACTTCTCAAATGGTGAGATAGTCATTATTCTGAGTTGAACTTGATTCACGAAATGTTCCTCCTCCTCGGCTTTTGGCATTAGAGGGGAACTTGACAATTGGTTTATTCTTCAGATCTTCGTCGGGATTGGACATGAAAATCTTCACCATATTCTTCAGGCGGGCTCCTGAACTTGCAACTGATAATGTTCACCCTATTCTTTAGGTGGGCTCCTGACTTTCTACTTCTTCACCCGGTTCTTCAGGTGGGCTCATGACTTGTTACTTCTTCACCCTGTTCTTTAGGCGGGCTCCTGATTTGTTGCTTCTTCACCCTGTTCTTCAGGCGGGCTCCTGGACTTTTTATTTCTTCACCCTGTTCTTCAGGCGGGCTCCTGAACTTTTTTTTTTTTTTTTTTTCAAATATGTTCCTGAACTCAAAATAAAAGGTGACACAGAAAAATAACATCCCATTCTTCAGGAGGGTCCTGGACACAAAGTAAATTCCCATTCCTCAGGAGGGTCCTGAGCAAAAAGTAAATTCCAATTCTTCAGGAGGATCCTGTGCAAAAATAAATTTCCATTCTTCAGGAGGGTCCTGTGCAAAAATAAATTCTCATTCTTCAAGAGGGACCTGAGCAGAAAGTAAATTCCCATTCTTCAGGAGAATCCTGTTCCATTCTTCGGGAGGGTCCCGAGCAAAAAGTAAATTCCTATTCTTCAGGAGGGTCCTGTCCCATTCTTCAGGAGGGTCATGAGCATAAAATAAATTTTCATTCTTTAGGAGGGTCCTATCCCATTTTTCATGAGAGTCTTGAGCATAAAATAAATTCCTATTCTTCAGGAGGGTCCTGAGCATAAAATAAATTTTCATTATTCAGGAGGGTCCTGTCCCATTATTCAGGAGGGTCCTGAGCATAAAATAAATTCCCATTCTTTAGGAGGATCCTGTCCCATTCTTCAGGAGGGTCCTGAGCATAAAATAAATTCTCATTCTTCAGGAGGGTCCTGTCCCATTCTTCAGGAGGGTCCTGAGCATAAAATAAATTCCCATTCTTCGCGAGAATCTTGTCCCATTCTTCAGGAGGGTCCCGAGCAAAAAGTAGATTCCTATTCTTTATGAGGGTCCTATCCCATTCTTCAGGAGGGTCCTGAGCATAAAATAAATTTTCATTCTTCAAGGGGGTCCTGTCCCATTCTTCAGAAGGGTCCTGAGCATAAAATAAATTTTCATTCTTCAGGAGGGTCCTGTCTCATTCTTCAGGAGGGTCCTGAGCATAAAATAAATTCTCATTCTTCAGGAGGGTCCTGTGAAGAAAGCAAATTCCCATTCTTCAGGAGGGTCCTGTCCCATTCTTCAGGGGGGTACTGAGCATAAAATAAATTCTCATTCTCCAGGAGGGTCCTGTCCCATTCTGCAGGAGGGTCCTAAGCATAAAATAAATTCCCATTCTTCAAGAGGGTCCTGTGCAGAAAGTAAATTCCCATTCTTCAGGAGGATCCTGTCCCATTCTTCAGGAGGGTCCTGAGCATAAAATAAATTCCCATTCTTCAGGAGGGTCCTGTGCAGAAAGTAAATTCTCATTCTTCAGGAGGGTCCTGTCCCATTCTTCAGGAGGGTCCTGAGCATAAAATAAATTTCCATTCTTCAGGAAGGTCCAGTGCAGAAAGTAAATTCCCATTCTTCAGGAGGGTCCTGAGCATAAAATAAATTCTCATTCTTCAGGAGGGTCCTGCCCCATTCTTCAAGAGGGTCTTGAGTAGAAAATAAATTCAATAAACACGAACAAATTTTTTGCCCCAGTTTGTACTTAGAAAATGACTCAAATAAAAGGTACGTCTTATAGGAATCAAGAGGAATGACTCGACTAAAAAGTATGTCTTATAGGAATCAAGGGGGATGACTCGACTAAAAGGTACGTCTTATAGGAATCAAGGGGGATAACTTGAATAAAAGGTATGTCTTATAGGAATCAAGGGGAATGGCTCGACTAAAAGGTACGTCTTATAGGAATCAAGGGGGATGACTCGACTAAAAGGTGTGTCTTATAGGAATCAAGGGGATAACTCGACTAAAAGGTACATCTTATAGGAATCAAGAGAATGACTCGACTAAAAAGTACGTCTTATAGTAATCTAGGAGGATGACTCGACTAAAAGGTACGTCTCATAGGAATCAAGGGGAATGAATCGACTAAAAGGTACGTCTTATAAGAATCAAGGGGTTGACTCGACTAAAAAGTACGTCTTATAGGAATCAAGGGGACGACTCAACTAAAAGGGACGTCTTATGAGAATCAAGGGGGATGACTCGAATAAAAGGTACGCCTTATAGGAATCAAGAGGGATGACTCGACTAAAAGGTACGACTTATCAGAATCAAAGGAATGACTCAACTAAAAGGTACGTCTTATAGGAATCAAGGTGAATGACTCGACTAAAAGGTACGTCTTATAGGAATCAAGGGAATGACTCGACTAAAAGGTACGTCTTATAGGAATCAGGGGGGATGAATCGACTAAAAGGTACGTTTTCTAGGAATCAGGGGGATGACTCGACTAAAAGGTACGTCTTATAGGAATCAAGGGGAATGACTCGAATAAAAGGTAGGTCTTATAGGAATTAAGGGGAATGACTCGACTAAAAGGTATGTCTTATAGGAATCAAGGGGATGACTCGACTAAAAGGTACGTCTTATAGGAATAAAGGGAATGACTTGACTAAAAGGTACGTCTTCTAAGAATCAAAGTTCAATTTAAGAAGTATATCACCTAGAAATTGCAAACTGACATATCTGGACAAAGAAGTATGTCTCCGAGGGATATAGGATAATGAATTTTTAACATAATTTGATTATCAAACCTGTGCAACAACATTGCTTCCTGTATTTGTGGAAAATGAGGCATTGCAGCCCTTGATATTTATGCTCTGAAGTCCTTAATTTGAAGGTAACATGTTTCCTGTTTCATCAAAGAAAACTTGTGTGTTCAAAAATATGGTGGCAAGCATGTGGCTCTAAGTTCCGTGGCTATCACTCTTGCCCTCGTCACATTTAACCTTGCTTTTAACCATTAGCATCTGTCACTGACTTGATGTATCGTTGACCCAAACTCAGACTATTAGAAGTGACTCTAAAACAAACACAGTATTTCTGCTTTGCCATGCTCCTCAAATAAACCCTTTAAACCTTGGTATTTCCATGAGTTTCCAGACTCGTCTGTCGATAAAACTTTTCTGCATGCCTTATTTCGGCTCACAATCATGTCTCTTTAATGTGTTGGCTTTTTGTCTTGCTTTGTGCAATTGAAGAAGCTAGTAGCCAGTTTTGAAATCTTTTCTCATTTGTTATGACACGGATTCGACTCAGAGACACAAGAAAAATGACAATAATTTTTATTTGATGATAAAGATACCAAAAAATCAAAAATAGAAAAATAAAAAGAAAAGGAAAAAAAACAATAGGCATCCTTTTTTTTTTAAAACGACAGAAAAAAAAACTTATTTGGGTGTGGTAGCCGATTCTATCAATCATGACATGCATTTTGAATTAAATAACTTGATCTACCCACACTAATTATTACAACTCTTGTCCACTTATTGAGTTTGAAATGGAATCAAACTTAAATATGCTCCCTCTAGATCACAATCATTCTTAGACTAGTGACACCTCAATGGGTTTTTGCCAATGCCTATCTCATTTTCATTTCTTTTTCAGCTCACTGTCGCCCTATGGTGCCCAAAAGGGTTTTCACCAATAAGACTCTCTCATTTTTACTCATTCATTTTTTTTTCATTCATTTTTTTTTTGAAAATAATGCCTAACATACGAAACATCATGCACCCATAACATGTTTAGCCTTGACATTCTCAAAGATCAATCTGAAGGTTTTTCTTTGGTTGTAACTTGGCTTTTGGAAAAGGTTAGAAAGAAAGGGAGGCATGTGACTCAAAAATTTACATAATATTGGGTGAAACATACAACTTTTGGAATCGACTTTTTTTAAGGAAATAAACTTTGTCCCAGTTTCATTTCATTCTGGGTAATTTGAATTTTCTTTTGGTTAGACCGAACCCCAGAGTAGGGTTGCCTACGTATCTTTTCATAGAAAGAATCAGGTCAAACGTAGTTCAGAAATCTTGTTCTTTTGCTTGATTTTCTTTCCTTTTTTTTCTTTTTCTTGACTTGTCTCTCTTTTTCTTCTTCTTCTTCTTTTTTTTTAGAGAGATTTTTCCCGACTCCATTTTTTCTTAATACTTTTCTGACTCTATTCTTTTTTTCTTGACACTTTTCTTACTCTATATTTTTTCTTGACACTTTTTTTTTGCAGACTCTATTTTGATTCCAAAAGAGAGATATAAAAAAAATAAAACAAAAGCCCAAAAGAGATAACAAAGGATGACACAACATTTGGATAGCATAATGAAATGCCTTCGTCATATCAATCCTTAAAAACACAAGTACATAACATGCAATCTAGGAATGGAACATGAAAATCATACGCATCTTTTCAATATTGACCATGACTAAGCACATGCACGTGTGTCACTTCTTTTAAACTTGTAAACAATACACGTCTACTTGTATTGTACTTTCCTCACAACAGATGACTCTTTTTTTTTTAGCTAACTTCCTTTTGCTTCTTCTGACAATAGAAACTATATATCCTCTGGATGATCTCATTCAAAAATGCTTGAGTTGAACATTCTCATTGAAGATCAAGTCATTTTTTATTCGTAAAGTGATTGCCTCAAAACATTCAAGTGAGGATGTAACTAGGTCCCTAAAACATCTCAACACTTTACTTATTTTTCATACATTTTTTTCAACTCTAGGTTCTTGATCGAATGTTTCAGCATTAGATTGGGTTTTAAGATCTGACTGAAAATTCAACACGCTTATCATATTACCAGAATCACCATAGAAAGAGCTGTTTGAAGAAAAAAAAAGACAATATATATTGAGAAATAAAAATAAAAGAGACACATTTTGTTGACAGAAAGATAGAAGAGTTTGAACAAAAATGATAAGAAAATCAGACAAGATAGATCCAAAATTACAACCCTAAAATAATTCAGATAACAGAAAAGAAAACAAAACAAACTACTAGACCTCTTCCTAGTAGGGAGTGGGGTGACTTCTCAATTTCTGAGCCTGACAATTTAGCCATTGATTTGCATATCAACATGACTAGAGCTTCCACCACGATCAGACACATTTCCTTCAACAAATAAGTTTTGGGTCCCCATACTTGACTCATTATTTCCCATATATCGTGCAATACCACATGCTAGCGAAGAACTCTGTGGGACGGTTGAGGTACCAACGTTTTCCACCACAATCAATTTTTCTTGAAACATTTTCTCTATTTCTCTTTTCAAAATACGATAATCTTCAACACTGTGACCTTGCATATTAGAATGATAATCAAATCGTACATTAGGATCAAAATATTTTTAATGTAGATCGGGAATATACCTAGGGATGGGAGTAATCATGCCCCATTGCCTCAATTCTGGAACAAACTAGTATAGGACTCCCCAATTGGCGTGAAATTATCCTTTGTCTTCCTCCTCATTGCTAACTCTGGCCTCGTATGAAACTTGGATTTAGAGGCTCCTTGGCAAATTTGTGAGTGTCGAGGACGACGCCGAGAGTCCTAGGCACGCCATTGTGGATAGGAAGATGAATGAGCATATGATTGTGCATTGTTCAAAGGATATTGAGGAAGTGGAATGAAATTTCTTTGATTTTGGAGAAAGGAACCTTATTGCATGTGGTTGTGTGGATCTAATATGTAAGATCTGGATTGAGGCTGACAGTATTGATGGGTTGGACCTCTCAAACTCTGGTTTGGCCCTGGCATGATAATAAATATGTTTTCCTTCTTCTTTTCTTTTTTAATTTCCCTTAATCGATTGCAGTATCGTCCCAAATGCTTCACAGAATCCTCATGTCCATCATGTTCCTTAAATTTTGATATCTCAAAGATTTGAAGAAGGTTGACACTTGAAGACATACCCCAATCTTTAATAGTGGGGAACGGAGGAGGAGGGTGCCCACTGGCCCAAGCTTGATACATTTTCATCATTTGTTGCCTTAGTCTCAAATTCTCTTTCCTTAAACTCTCATTTTCCTGACTCTTTGTTTGATCCATGAGGTCACTCTTTATATCCTTGTTGGACACAGTTAAACCTTCTTTAGATTTGGTGTGATATGGAGGACCAGTCAAAACACCACAAACCAATCACCTTAAGCTAACTGTGTAAGAAATAACAAAGGCATCAAAATGCAATATTTTTTTCAAAAACTCTTTTTCTTTTATCTTCTTTTTAAAAAAATCACCGAACCCTATGAGGGATGCCTACGTATCTCACCAAGATGAGAATCAGGTGTGCGTAGTTCTTGAAGATTGGGGATACGAAAAAAACACATTTTTCTTTTAATTTGAGAAATGAGATAGATTTTTCTATTTTTTTTGAATTTATTAATAATGATAAAAACACATTTTTATTTTGAAAATAAATTAATTTATTTTTATATATAGATCAAAAACTCTCTTCTTTATTTGTTTAGAAGGAAACACAAATAAATATTTTTTTCCTTTAAAATCACCGAATCCATGAAGGACTGCCTCCGTATCTCATTAATGTGAGAATCAAGTGTGCGTAGTTCTTGAAAATTGGAGATGTGAAGAAATATATCTTCTTCTTTTTTTTGAATAATGAGAAATTTATTTATTTATTTATTTTTAAATAATATATTTTTTCATTTTTTAAAACAACATTTTTTTCTTTCTTTTTAGTTTAAAAGGAAAAACAACCATTTTTTAAAAAATCACCGAATCCATTGAGGACTGCCTACGTATCTCAATAAAATGAGAATCAGGTGTGCGTAGTTCTTGAAAATTATATCGTACAAAACTCAGCCTCAAGGCCCCTAAAGGTTCAGGGCTGTTATGATATATATATATTTTTTATTTTGTAAAAACTTAGTCTCATAATCCCTAACGATTCAGGGCTATTAAGATACCTAAAAATTGGACTTGAGGATTAGAAAAATAATTATGAAAGTAATCATATTTTCAAAATATTCCCCAATAAATTTATGAATAATTTTTCAAAAGATAGGGCCGTACCCCGAAAAGGGCTTCCTACGTATCCCGTTAAATAGTGAGAATCAAACCTTCGTATTTCATGAAGACTGTAAAACTACGTTACTAAAAATTTTTCTTTCTTTTAAAAATAAAAGAAAAATGATTCACTAAATGTGAGGATAATTTAATCTCTTGCATTTTAAAGTTGTCTAAAGTCGGTCAACAAACAAACAACCTTCCAAATAAATGTCAAAGAGCACGTAGGATGTACATTTTGTTTTTTATAAAGTAGGTCACCTGCCCTAGACAAATCCGTCCCCTGTGTCGAGTCCCGCTAAGTCAAATGCATATGATGCAAATAAAGTGGCACCTAATAGGGATAACCAGATTCTGAGTTTTCAGTTCTTCTAAGTTTAAGCCTAATAGGGAGAGGTGTCTAGACTAGCTTACCCAAGCGGACACTCAAGCTGGGGAGGTATAACTTGGTCGGTAGCAGGGCAATACTGCCTTCGTTGCCGATCCGAACCCCGCCTAACATGTATGACTATAATCCTTCACCAGGTGCCTTGACACTCCGGCTATCTCAAAAAGAAAGTAGGATGCATGCACTGCATTCCTTCTATCCTATTTCAGAGACTCGGAAGGGGTGCGCAAAAGAAGACAGTATATAATATAGTTCAATCAATATCGAAGCGGTAAATAAGCGACAAGTAGCACATAAAGCCAACAAACACAATATCAACAATAATTAAAGCAAGTATAAGTCAATATAAAAGGCTCGAATTCTTATTAATCCCCAGCAGAGTCGCCAGAGATGTCACACCCCTTTTTCCGCTCAAGGGTCGAGTCGAAGGGTTTTTCCAATTAAAGTGACGATATTGAATAGGGATTAGTTTATTAAATGAGTCGCCACTTAGAATTGAGTTATGGTGTTTCAAGTCACCTTTTTGAATCCCTAATCAAAAGGAAATGACTCTTTATTATGGTCTACAAAAAATAGAAGATCGGATAAGGAATTCTGTTGACCGAGGGGAAGGTATGAGGCACCCCTTGAGTCCCGTGGTTCAAGCACGATCGCTTTTATTGACTTATCTTGACTTAAACTAGTTTGATAAATTATGTTAAGACCTTGTTTCGCTCATTTTAATATCTAAAATCTGTCTATTTATTTTATATTAAACAAATCTGTGAAAGTTAATTTTTAGAAAAAAATTTGTCAAAGTGCATTATTGCATCCTTGAATTTTAAAATGTCTCAAAAGATATGTATATCGTATTCTTAATTGAGAAGGATATTTTAAAACACGTCTAAAATTTACCTAAACTCTAAATAATAAATTAAAGCAAAATTTATTTAACATAATTAATTAAATCAATAAACAATTATTAAATTCTGTTAATAAAATAATAAAATATACAAATTTACCTATATTATGTTAAATTTAATATTATTCTCAAAATTTAATCTTTTTGAAAGAAAAGGATTAATCTTACTCTTGTGAACAAATTATTAATATATAAACTTAACAAAATTACTAAAAAGCTAAATTGAGATAATCACGTGATAAAATTAATTAATAAAGTTACTTTCAACAAAATTATCATAATGAATTTAACCACAACAACAATAAATAAATAAAAATATGATTACGTGTTACACTTAACAAAATTATTATAACTAAATTAACATGAATTTATTTTTTTATAAAATCATGCAAGTTTTCTTTCTTTTTCCCTTAAATTGTTTCACTCTTTCCTTGCTGCTTTTCTTGTTTTCCCCTTCTTCTTTTTTTTCTATCCTTCCAACTTTTCCTTTTGCATATGCATGTGCATGAAAATTATGTAACTAATGCATTCTTAATCTTTTTCTATTTTTATTTTTGCCTGCATGTAGCCTAAAATTCTAGTTTATAACTGAGTATAACGTTATATCTTTTTAACGCTAATAAGTTTAACAATTATCTCGTTTACAATTCAAACTACCCTAATTAATGTTATTTCGTAAACAACTAAAGAATTACAAATAAAGTCATAGAGCATGAACTACATAAAAATAATAAATTAAACATACTAAATTATATAATAAGTCATTAAAAATAACTTCATTCATGCTTCGATTTATATCAATATTTATAAAAGAAATAGTACAAAATTTGATAAAAACCTGTATGATGAATTAAATAGAATAAAGAAGCAATCACACCATGACCTAGGGGTGTGCAAAAATCGAACCGACCGATAAATCGAACCGATAAAAATGTTATTGGGTTATTGGTATTGGGTTATTGGGTTAACGTTTTTTTATTGGTTTTATAAAAAAATTTACTGGGTAAACGGTTTAGTTTTGATTTTAGCTTATTGGGTTATCGATTAAAGCTCGGCTATTATCGTATTGAAAAGCTTGAAGCATTTATAGCTTCCAACAATTAGGATTTTTTTTTTCTAACTAATATTCAATTCAAGTTTGAAGATTCTTGTTAACTAAAATGCATTGCGTAGGATTTTGGCGGTAACTAAGATTTCGTTTATGTTAGTTGTTACTATTTCTATTTTATAAGTATCTTCTTATTGGTTAAACCGAAAATTGAACCGTTAAGGACCAAAAACTGATAAACCGAAATCGATAAGAAAATATATTATTGGTTGGTTATTGATTTTACATATTTAAAAACCGAAAACTGATAAACTGAACTAATAACATATAAAACCGAATCAAACCGACCGATGCACACCCCTACCATGACCGAAAACTCAACCGGATACCCGACCTCCACTTTTTTCTTTCTTTTTCTTTCATTTTTTCTCCTTTTCTAGTTGTCACCAATTTCTGTTTTTTCTTTTGTTTTCTCTTTGTGTCTCACTCTTTTCTTATTTGTTGTGCATGGTTTTTCCTTTTTGGTTTCTCTCAACTTTTTTGTTTTAAGTTTTGGGTTTGTGTCTCCTTTCTTTTTGGTTTTTCCGTGTGTTCTCCCTTTTGTGTTCTCTGTGTATGTAATATAGTGTGTAGGGGGGTTGGGAAGTTGAGGGAGGTTGCGAGAAATTAGGTGGTGGTTGGGTAGTTTAGGATAAGAAGAAAGTTTTCAAATTTTAAATCTTTTTCTTTTTTTTTTCTTAAAGAAGACAATAATAATAACAAATTAAAATAAGAAATAAATAAATAAATAAAATAACAATAATAATAAAAATAATATAATAATAACTAATAACTAATTAATTTTTATATTTAAGAAAATACAATAAAAGTTTAAAAATAGTTTAAAAAAAAATATAATTAAGATAGTACTAAAACTACTAACTTATTTGTTTAAAATTAAGAAAAAAAATATTTTAAATTTTTTTTTGCATTATTTTAAAAAATTAGAATAAAATAAAAAAAACACCTTAAAATTAACTTTATTTTTTAACTAAAAATTTATTAAAATAAAATAAGAATTTAAATAATATTAGACCAAATATAAATATTTAATATCGAAAAATATATATATTACACTTGGGGGGGGGGTCAAAAATCACGTGTCTACAGGGTTATAATTTAAATAACCCCAATCCTATTAATACCCAACATCTAATCCATACCCCTAAATTAAATCATCAACCCAAAACACCTTCTCCATTCCCAGGCCCAAAAAATTACACTCCAGTGGCCCAACTCCAGCTATCTGACCCGACCCAAACCCTTTTTAGATGCTCTTCTTCATCAACAACAAAACAACGCACAAACCACAATCCAAACCCCAAAAACCCGACAACCAATCAAGCTCAACAACAACCCGACGACCTGAACCTAGCAACCCATCGACAACAGCCCCCAAAACCCTAAACCAACCCCAAACCTGACACCAACAATCGCTCCGACCGACCCATCCCGTGCAGTGACAACCCAAATCAAAATTCAGTAAAAACTCTTTGACCAGCTTCGACCCGCGACAACAATAATCAAAACGCGACCCGTCTTCGACCCAAACTCAATCTCAGCAACAATCAAATGAAAGCTCAGCCATCAACATTTAAATTTTTGTATTGGAATAGTACAACTCTAGCTCAAATCGTATCCCAATTTGAAAATTTAGATTCCCTCGGCTAAATTCCCAAAATTATCCCCAAATTGGTTGTTCCCACATCGGTAAGAGCTTAAAAAATCATCCCATTTGTTCTCTTTAAATAGCTCATTCTTGAGTTGAAGAAAGAAAAGTCTTGAAGGTTAGGAAAAACCCTTTCGAGCAAAAAAAAAAGTTTTTTTTTTAGTAAAAATATTCTATCGGAAAGCCGTCGAAGTTCTCAGAGCGGCGGCGGAGCTTTTTGGTGGTGGTCGAGATTTCGGAGAAGGCTCGGGTCCTATTTTGCTGCTCCAAAACAGGTAATTTTCCTTTTTATTTAGTTTCAGTTTTATTTTTTTATTCATCTGGTCGTTCTTTAGTAGCGTTTTGGATAGTATGTATGCTGGGATGTTCGCTATTAGAGGCTTTGAAAGCCATAGGTTGTGATCAATGTTGGCTGATTTTCAGATACGCTTGTGACATATTAGGAGTACCTTTCTTACATAAAGTTGACTTTATTTTGTATTATTATAGCCTGTCAATTTGTTTACTTGCCCATAGCTAATCAGAATGAAGAATTTAGCATAAAAATGCTTGGAAATACTATTTTATTTGGTATTCGGGGATGTAAATGGATGAAGTAGGATCGAGAGTTGTGTGGAACTTATCTTTCTTTAACATGATCTGTTAAGTCTTTAGGGTCGATTTGAATATATACGATCGAAACTGAAAATTGAAAAGTATTTGAAACTAAAGTCTAGTTAACAAGTTGGCTTTTGATTGTTGATTTGCCTGCATCAATCAATGAGAAAAAAGCTTTGTTTTTTTTTTCAACATATGGTCTGTCAGAATATTGGCTAATTTTCCCGCCCATTTCTTGTTCATGATTGAAATCTCCTGTAATAATGTTCTTTTCATCCTATCTGCATCAAGGCTCCATTTTTATAATGAATTATTTCTTGGGGATAACGAGATAATAATGTTTTCATATGATTGGGGATTATTTGTGCATTTCCTGTTCCTGCATTGTCTCCAAAATAACTGTTTTCTTTTTAGAGTACTGTAAGTTGACCAACCTTGTTTTTTGCTATATATTGTGATGAAAGTTTCTAGCTTTGCCTGTGTTTCGCCTAAATACTCCCTTGGTTATCCAAGTGATTATGTGTTAGCAAATAGTTTGTTTGTTTTCTCTGATTCATAGTGTTAATTAAGGGTAAACATACCCAAACATAATATTTTAGCATTTTATTTGAATATTAATGTTAGGACATTTATTAATTGTTCTACTTTTCTTTTGCATGTGGATACGTTCGAGTCCTACATGGACTCTTTTCCCTTCTTATGTCCATTATGGACCATTGAGTCCCATTTAGTCTTGAATTATTTTCAAAAAACTAAGTTCAAAGGCGATCGCATGGCATAGATACGAGGAGATGAAAGAAGAAGAAGAAGGGGTTAAAGTCCCATATTTGAAGAGGCTAAGAGACTTGAAAGTCTCATTTATCTGTTTATTTATTTATTTATTTATTTATTTATTTGTTGTTGTCTCATGTATTTATTTATTTTTTGTCTTATTTCGTTATTTCATTATTTATTCATTTGGGTCTTGAAGCCAAAGTTGTAAATTTAATACAGATGGAGCAGATTTTGGGCCAACGGGCCTGAAAAATTAGTTTAGGATAGGTTGCGGGTCAAGGCCCAACATTTAGATTAGGACAGGTGCAAGTGGGCCAAAAGCCCAATAGATTAGGACAAAGTCTATTAATTTGGGCCCAATAGCCTAAGTCTTTTATTTTCTTCCTTTCCCTTTTACATGCTTTGTTATTAGTTTGTTTAGTCTTAGTTAAAATCCCTACTAAGTCATCCAAAACTATTTTACACAAGTCTTTCCTAAAATCAATCATTTTTTAACAATCAATCTTTTTGAAGTTAGTCAAAAGATATTTTCAAACAGTCTGAATAACCGCAAGTTAGCGAATACTCTTGATGCCTTAACCTTCCAAGAGTATCAATAGGAACAGCTTACTCAGAATCTTCAAATTTAAATAATTTTTCTGTTTTGGATCGTTTAAAGTATCGTATAAAGATTTTCTTAATTTCTTTTAAAATAAATTAAGTGGCGACTCTGAAAGTCAAAATCTTCACCAAAACACTTCATACAAAAAGAAGAGAGTTTTTTCTTAGAGAGAGAGAGAGAGCGAGAAAACAAAAAAAATACTTTTGTTTTCTGTTTTTGACTTTTTGTCTTTCCTGAAGAAACACAACTCTTCAAATAATTTTTCAATAAACATAACTCTTTTCTTTTATTAATTACTAATTTAAATATATAAATAATTATATATTCTTTAATATGAATCTGGGTTGATCCACTTGAGTGACCCGATCCAATTTTCTTCTTCTCCCACTCACACATGTGAGTCAACTCTCATTCCTATTTTGTAACATTCATACTTAACGACTAGACCATGTGACCAGTGGATACTTCGAGAGCTTCTTTGATAAACATCTGTTAGGAATATACAATATCTCGATCAATGAAACATAGGATAGATTATAGTATATTGTACCAAGGATCAGATATTAAATTCATATTTCTCATCATCTCTTTTTCTTAATTTTGAGTTCATCATTATGTACTTGTCTCATTGACAAACACAAAGGGACGTCAATGAACACAATTAATATTATAACTATCTAATGATCTTCCTCATCTCATGAATCTCTTAATCTCAACGTGATATGCTTTTCTAAAAATGTCCCGCTAGATTGAATCAACCGTCATCTCTTGGAAACAAACTAAGATAACAAATACCAAATTGAATCTCAAGAAATTGATTAAAGTTATGAGGGTACATTATGGAAAATCTCTATAATTAGGGCTTCACACAATAATAAGTAAAGACTAAATTTGTATTACACTTAAGGGTCATTTTATGCATTCATGGTATGAAATATGTATCACAGTATTGGCTAATTTTTCATAGAGTGTATGTCTTTTATAAAGTAAATACTATGCAAATGTAGTTCAGACAACACATATCTAACTTTGAATTCACAAATCTGCTCAATCATTTTATTCTTCAGAACCCATATCTGACATTAGAAATAGACTAACTCATTTTAATCACATATGATTAAACACAATCTAACAAACGACATTCTGATTATAACTTAACTCTCTTTTATCACAACTTCTTACAATAATAAGTTTATAACTATCTCATCTCTAGTACTTTTCACTTAAATATTAGAGGCGATTGTCTGTGTGAATAGGTCAATCTTTTTATTTGTTTGCCATACTTTTTATCCTAAAAAATTTATGTACATCACAAAAAATAATAATATATGTATATAAATCAATAATATGAAAAATTAGGCATAAATCAACATTAACCTCAATAGTGAGAATTTACATGAACATGGTTGAGAAAAATAAAAAAATAAATACATCAGCATCTGCGTAAACCTAATTAATTTACATGTCTTTCATAAACATCACATGTTATGGATTTTGTTAAGGGATATTCTATTATTTGATTTATAGATATGTGTTACATCCTGGGTTTTGGCCCTTAGAATTTTTCCTGAAATTCTATTCTCTGGACTTAATATGACTCATGGGTATGAGCCGTACGTTAGAGTACGAGGGGTATAGTCTAGTTGTATGCTGACCAGTGTTGGTTGATGGGATAGATGGGTTATTGGAATGGATACGACTTGGGGGATAAGAGTTGTATGGTTGGGTACGAGTTGTATCTAGTACTCGCATATGGGAGAGTGATCAATCCTATTGGTATTCTATTCTTCCAGGGATACAGATGAAAGGTACAGATCGTATGCTTTGGATAAGACTTGGTTGCATGAGTCGTATGTTGGATAGTGTTGGGTCAGGGGTTGGGGTAGAATACGAGTGACGGGTACCACTCGTATCAGAAGGGTACGACTCGTATGGGTCGGTCGTATCCCTGTGATAATATTTTTATGCAACTTAAGTGGGGGTAATCTGAACATTTTTCTACTTACCCTAATAGGATCCCACAACTTCTAGCCTATTTGGGAGGCCATTTACTTTATTATTTCTCTCTTTAACACTTAGAAACTACTCCTAAATAATCTAAAATCCTCTCAAAAGCTTTGGGGCAAGAAAGATCTAGGATTTCATCTTGAGGACTAATTTGAGGCTTGATTTGGTGATTTATTTCCATCAATTCTTTGGTAGAAGGCATGTTCTCTTTCCTCATTGTTAGTTCCAACTAAAAGCATGATTTTACTATTGGTTTTCATGATTTCACTATTGAATCTTTTGGGTTTTCAAATTCGATTTGGGGGTCTTGGTTTCCCATAGTTTTAATTATGTTTTTCTATGCATTAATAGTGGTTTTGGACAATTGGATTATATGGGAATGGTTGTTGGTAATTGGACTTGGTTTTGGATATAAACTATGCCCCCAATGTGTTTGACAAAATGCTTATAAAGATACGTTCATTGCATTAAATTCTTTTAAATGGAACTCTTGCTTGTTTAAACTTGGTAACATATTTATGCATGGATTAAATGGTTTGGAAAGGTAATTGGATAAATGGTTATGCTTGTGGGGTACAGATTCCCCCAAGTAGATTTAACATGGTAATTGGAAAGGCACCTAAGGTCCCCTATGCCTACATGTGGTTGGCTATGGATAGTACTTGCAAGTATGGTTGGTATGACGATACCACCACTAAATGGCCTTGGTTAATAAATGGTAAATGAATTATTTGGAAATGGTTTTTAATTAGGCATTAAAGGGGGAGGTGTAGCTAAGCCGTGGAAGGTGGAGGTCCCAGAGAAACCGAAACTGGAAACTCATATTTATCGGTATGAGGTTGGTCTTGGTGGACTATGTGCATGATGTCATATCTCATATTGGGGGATGTACTAGTCATCCCAATGGTATATTTCCCTAGTCGTGCGGATACACACACTGGGCCCTTTCAGCAGAGAAAGTTGAACCCATATTGTTCATGGGTGCTTTAGGACGGCAAAGCTACACAACCCATGTAAAGGTTTTAAATGTATGCTAAATCCAAATTCCCTCTGTCGGCACTTATATATATATGGTTGCATGTATTATGAATGGTTTTACTTGGTTTTATAAATGATATTATTTATCCTTATCCTGAGTTCATGCTAGAGATCGCTTGCTAACCCTCTACCAATGGTTGTATACCCATGCTATGAAAGAACCGACCATTCTACTCCTTTTGTCTAGCACGCAGATTTGGAATCAGTATTTGGACTGAAGTGGTAAGCTTTCATCCTTTTAGAAGGCTCCATTTCATGTTATAGACATATTTGGATATTTTTATTTTATTTTGGATATTGGTTTCAGCCATGGTTGGTGGCATATCCCGACAGGATATTATTACTCTTTTGGATAGAGGCCTTGTGGTATTTTTGGGGGTTGGTATGGACCGGATTAGTATTGGTGTTTTCCTTAGCATCGGTATTGGTGTTGAGGCTTACACTCCTGGACAATATTGTTGGTTGTTCCATCGTATTACATTTTGGGATTGATTATCATATTATGTTTTGGTATTCTCTTTGGTTATGGTTGGTTTATGGCCTTTGATTTGGCTTGGTATGGTTGAATGGTTAATTTAGTACGGATGGACACGGTTGGGTCGATCACGGTTGTGACCCTATACCAGAGTCTTCATGAGAGTATTTACACTATCTTGTTATATGCTCGAAATTCAGCCCATATAAGGTTGAATATAGGTGGTTGGATTGGGTATTAGGGGGCGATCCTCGGTCCTGGTTGGACTTGGGATGCCCATTACATCTAGGCCCTATTTTGGGTCGTAACAAGTTGGTATCGGAGCTTTAGGTTCATGGACAACTGGGAAGTCCACAAAGTCATGTCTAGTAGAGTCTCTTTTAGGGGTGTGTAGCGCGCCACACTCAAAAGAGAGAAGCTGTAAGACATTTATGAATGTTTCACTTTCTTGGTATTCTATTTTCAAGCTTGGAGTCTAAAGTCCAAAAATCTTCTCTAATCCTTATTTATTTATCTTTCAGATCATGCCTCATAGATCTGGAAAACAGAAAAATTCTTTTGTCCCATCTAGGGATGATGATGAAGGGGTATGTCCTATGACGGGGGTACATCTTTGATCTTAGGGTCCTATTCTGTATGGTACTTGGGTTCCTCCTAATTCCACCAGATATCCTCAGATCCCTCAGGGTAATGTGATAAATATAAAATTTCGTCAATCTATCCATGTTATTGCTCAGTTGGTTGCTGCTCAGGCTAAGAGGGATGCATCTGGTGGGTTGTCTGCTAAGGTCACAAGGTTGGCCAATTTATGAAGATGGGTCCTCCTACTTTTATTGGAGTAAAGGTGGAGGAGGGTCCCCCAAGGCTTATTGGATGAAATAGAGAAGATATTTCGGGTGATGCAGGCTACCAATATGGAAAAGGTGAACTTTACAGCTTATCAACTTAAAGATATTACTTATCAGTGGTATGAGGAATGAGACAGAGATAGGGGTGATGTAGAAGAAATTAAATTGTGGGAGGCCTTCTCTAATGCCTTCTTGGATTATTTCTTTTCTCTAGAGCATAGGGAAGCTAAGATGGAGGATTTTGTTAATCTTAAGCAAAGAAGAATGATTGTCAAGGAATATGCCTTGTAGTTCTATCACATATTGAGGTATGCTCTTGACTTGGTGGCTGATATGAGAACGAGAATGAGGAAGTTCACTTCTGAGTTGAATAGAGATTTGATCTTAGAGAGCAAGCTCATTAAGGATATAGACATGTCTTGGTTGACTGTCCATATGCAATAAGTGGAGAATGAGAAGAGAAAGCAGGCAGAGTTTGGGGATAGATAGGGAATGAGGGGCAAATTATTTTATTAGGGAGGTGCGCAGTCCTAGGGTGGTCGGGATAACGGCAAGTGGCAGAAGAAGAAGTGGGGTAACTCAGGTTCCTTCTCTACTGCAGTACCCATTACCCGAAGCTGTAGGAAGACAGGCGTCATCAGGGTGGTGAAAATATTCGGGCATAAAATGCCCAATCTCAAGCTAACGGAGGTCAGTCACTTTTTTATGCCCTCTTTATTAGTTATGTGGTAAACCCCATCGAGGTTATTGTGAAGAAGAGAGGAACAAATGCTTCAGGTATGGCTAGCCAGGTCATCGACTTAGGGATTATTCGGTTAATAAGGTCGCTACGAGGGTGAACAAGGTTCTTGTGGATTCATCTTCTGCTCCTACACCTGGTGGTATTGCATCAACTTTTGTTACTGATCCTGGTTCTAGTGCTGGTTGAAACAGGTTGTATGCTTTGGCATCCCGACAGGAATCCGAGGCATTACCTGATGTCGTTACTGGTACGTTACAACTCTTTTTTGTAACGTATATTGCTTGCTTGATCTGAGGTCCACTCTTTCTTATGTGACTCCTTATGTGGCTATATCTTTTGGTTTTAATCCTGAAGTGATTTTGGATCTTTTTTCTATTTTTACCCCAGTAGGAGACTCGGTTATTGCTAAAAGGGTCTATAAGGGGTGTGTGGTGTCTGTTGGTAACAAGCACACTTTGGTGGATCTGTTTGAGTTAGGGATGGGGGATTTTGATGTCATCTTAGGTATGGATTAGTTACACTCTTGTTACGCGTCTTTAGATTGTCGAACCCGTAAGGTTATCTTTAAGTTTCCTGGTGAACCGGTTATAGAATGGGAGGGTGGTTCTTTAGCTCCTCGAGAAATGTTTATTTCTTATCTTAGAGTTTGAAGGTTAATCTCTAAGGGGTATCTTTATCACTTAGTCTGCGTTAAATATTCTAACTTGGAAGGTCCTTCTTTACAGTCAGTTCTTATGGTTAATGAGTTTCCAGAGGTCTTTTCGTATGATCTTCCTGGTGTTCCTATGGATAGGGAAATAGAGTTTGATATTGATTTGCTTTTGGACACTCGTCCAATATCTATTCCTCCGTATAGAATGGCTTCGGATGAGTTGGGGAAACTCAAGAAGCAACTTAAGGATCTTCTGGATTAGGGGTTTATTCGTCCTAGCGTTTCTCTATGGGGTGCACCGGTGTTGTTTGTGCGCAAGAAGGATGGTTCCCTCCGGATGTGCATTGACCATAAAAAGTTGAATAAGGTAACAGTCAAGAACAAGTATCCTCTCCCGAGGATAGATGATCTTTTCAATTAGTTATAGGGTGCCAAGTTTTTTTCTAAGATAGATCTTTGGTTGGGGTACTATCGGCTTAATATTAGGGAGGTTAATATCCCTAAGACGGCTTTTCACACTCGGTATAGACATTTTGAGTTCTTGGTAATGTCATTTGGATTGACCAATGCCCCGATGGCATTTATGGATCTGATGAACAGAGTTTTAAGGAAGTATTTGGATTTCTTCGTCATTGTGTTTATTGATGACATTCTGGTTTATTCAAAGAGTGAGGTGGATCATGCTAATCACCTCTGTATGGTGTTGCAAATCTTAAAGGAACAATAATTGAATGCAAGTTCTCTAAGTGTATGTTTTAGTTGAACGTCATGACTTTCTTGGGTTATATTATTTCTAGTGAGAGGATAATGCTTGATCCTCAAAGTGTTGTTGCGGTGAAGGGGTGGCCTAAGCCCACAACTCTATCCCACATTCAGAGCTTCTTGGGTTTAACCGGGTATTATAGGCGGTTTGTGAAAAGTTTTTCATCGATAGTGGATCCTTTGACAAAGTTGACTCAGAAGAAGGCTAAGTTTTCTTGGTCGGATGGTTGTGAGGGGAGTTTTGAGAAATTAAAGAATAAGCTCACTTCGGCTCCAATTTTGACTTTGTCGGAAGGCAATGATAGGCTTGTGGTTTATTGTGATGCATCTCGGGTGGGGCTTGGTTGTGTTTTGATGCAGCATAGAAAGGTTATTGCCTATGCTTCCAGGCAGTTAAAGGTGCACGAGAGAAATTATCCTACTCATGATTTGGAGTTGTTGGCGGTTGTGTTTGCTTTGAAAATATGGTGGCATTATCTGTATGGTGTTCGCGTGGATATCTTTTCTGATCATAAGAGTCTACAGTACGTGTTCACGCAAAAAGAGCTTAATCTCAGGTAAAGGAGATGGCTTGAGTTTCTCAAGGACTATGATATGAGTCTTCACTACCACCCAGGTAAGGATAACGTGGTTGCTAATGCTCTTAGCAGGTTGTCTATAGGAAGTTTGGCTCATGTGGAGGAAGGAAAGTGGGAATTTGTGAAGGATATTCACCGCTTGGCCAATCTTAAAGTTCATATCTTGGACTCTAAGGATGGTGGTGTGATGGTGAGAAAAGTGGTTCGATCATCTCTTGGTGTAGCAAGTGTTGGATCCTGTCTTGATGAAAATCAAGAGTGATATTGGCAATAAAAAGATGACGGTGTTTGAGATTGGTGGTGATGGTACTTTGCGGTACCAGGGGAGGTTGTGTGTTCCAGATGTCGATAGTTTACTACAAAGGATTTTGGCTGAAGCACATGAGTCGCGATATGTTGTTCATCCCAGCTCGACAAAGATGTATCATGATATCAAAGAGATCTACTGGTAGAATAGTATGAAGAGGGATGTGGTTGATTTCATGGCCAAGTACATGGTATTTCAATAGGTTAAGGTTGAGCACATGAAACCTGGTGGATTGCATCAAGAAATAAAGTTGCCCAAATAGAAGTGGGAGATGATCAATATGGATTTCATTACCGGTCTTCCTCAGTCTCAGAATAATTTGATTTGATTTGGGTCATCGTGGACAGGATGACGAAGTCTGCTCACTTTCTGCCAGTGAGGACTACCTTTTTGGTAGAGGACTATGCGACGTTGTATCTTCAGGAGATTGTGAAGATGCATGGGGTATTTGTCTCGATTATTTTTTATCGTGGTACGCAGTTTACATCTGATTTTTGGAGATCTTTACAGAAAGGGTTGGGGACTAAGGTCAGTCTGAGTACTGTTTTTCATCCATAGTTGGATGGGCAAGGAGAGAGAACTATTCAGATATTGGAAGATATGCTTCGGGCCTATGTGATTGACTATGGTGGCAATTGGGTTGAGCATCTACCTTTGGTGGAGTTTTCCCCTTTTGAGGCATTGTATGGTAGGAGGTATAAACCTACTATTGGTTGGTTTGATCTTGGTAAGGCGGACATGTTTGGTCGAGATATGGTTTATAAAGCTATGGAGAAGGTGAAGGTTATTCGGGATAGGCTTAAGGTTGCCCAAAGTCTCCAAAAGTCTTACGCGAATGTTAGGCGTAGAGACTTGGAGTTCAAGGTTGGGGACAAGGAATTCCTAAAGGTATTTCTCAAGAAGGGAGTAGTGCGATTCGGCAAGAAAGGAAAGCTCAGTCCCCGATTCATTGGTCCTTATGTGATTTTGCGGAGAGTCAGCTATGTTGCTTATGAACTGGAGTTGCCTGCTAGTTTGGGTTTGGTTCATCCGGTCTTTCATGTTTCCATATTAAGGAAGTGTATTGGTGATCCTTCTTCGATTATTCCTTTGGAGGGATTGGGTATTTCAGATTCTTTGTCTTATGAAGAGGTCCCGAGTGAGATATTGGATAGGCAGGTTTGTCGGTTACGTACCAAGGATTTGGCTTCGATTAAGGTTTTATGGTGGAACCATAATGTGGAAGAAACTACTTGGGAAACGGAGGAGGATATAAAGTCTAAATATCCGCTCTTGTTTTCTGCTCTCAGGATTCGTGCGGAAGGTATGTGTTCTTAAACACATCTTTATTTTTTCTGAGTTTTTTACAGAAAAGATTAATATCTTTGTTTTCAAACTTTGATGAAGATTGGGAATATGTTTGATAATTCAAATGACTTTCTGTGTGGCTACCCCTACCTTATCCGTTATTCGAGGATGAATGTTACATCCTGGGTTTTGGTCCTTAGAATTTTTCATAGAATTTTGTTCTCCGGACCCAATATGACTCATGGATACGAGCTATATGTTGGGTTATGAGGGGTATGGTCCAGTCGAATGCTGACAAGTGTTGGTTGGTGGGATCGATGGTTACTGGAATGGATACGACTTTGGGGGATAAGAGTCGTATGGTTAGGTATAAGTCATATCTAGTACTTGTATAGGAGACAATGTTCAATCCTCTTGGTATTCTATTTCGTCAGGGATACGGATGGAAGGTACAAATAGTATGCTTTAGATACGACTTAGTTGGATAAGTCATATGCTAGACAGTATTGGTCCAGGGGTTGGGGTAGGATATGAATGGTGGGTACCACTCGTATTGGAAGGGTATGACTCGTATGGGTCGATCGTATCCCTATGACGGAATTTTATGCAACTTAAGTTGGGGTAATCTGGACATACTTACCCTAATAGGATCCCACAACTTCTAGCCCATTTGAGAGGCTATTTACTTTATTATTTCTCTCTTTAACACTTAAAAACTACTCCTAAACAATCTAAAATCCTCTCAAAAGCTTTAGGTCAAGGAAGAGCTAGGGTTTCATCTCGAGGACTAATTTGGGGCTTGCTTTGGTGATTTTTTTCATCAATTCTTCGGTATAAGGCATGTTCTCTTCCCTCATTGTTAGTTCCCACTAAAGGCATGCTTTTACTAGTCGTTTTCATGATTTCATTATTGAATGCTTTTGGGTTTTCAAATATGATTTGGGGGTTTTGTTTATAAATGGTTGGTTATGGTTTTCCATGATTTTAATTATGCTTTTCTATGCATTAATGATGGTTTTGGATAATTGGATTATATGGGAATGATTGTTGGTAATTGGAATTGGTTTTGGATATAAACTATGCCCCCAATGTGTTTGACAAAATGCTTATAAAGATATGTTCATTGAATTAACTTCTTTTAAATGGAACTCTTGCATGTTTTAAACTTGGTAACAGATCTATGCATGGATTAAATAGTTTGCAAAGGTAATTGGCTAAATGGTTATGCTTGTGGGGTACGGATTCCCCCAAGTGGATTTAACATGGTAATTGGAAGGGCACATAAGGTCCCTTATACCTACATGTGGTTGGCTATGGATAGTACTTGCAAGTATGGTTGGTATGACGATACCACCACTAAATGGACTTGGTTAATAAATGATAAATGGATTGTTTTGAAATAATTTTTAATTGGGCATTAAAGGGGGGTGTAGCTAAGCCGTGGAAGGTGGAGGTCCCAGGGGGATTGAAACTGGAACCTCATATTTTCCGGTATAAGGTTACTCTTGGTAGACCGTGTGCATGATATCACACCTCATATTGGGGATGTACTATTCATCCCAATGGGATATTTCCCTGGTCATACGACTACACGCACTGGGGACCTTTCAGCAGGGGGAGCTGAACCCATATTTCCTGTGGGTGCTTTAGGACGGCAAAGCTACACAACCCAGGTAAAGGTTTTAAATGTATGCTAAACCCGAATTCCCTTTCCCGGCACTTATATATGTATGGTTGTATGCATTTTGGATGGTTTTTCTTGATTTAATAAATGACATTATTTTATCCTTATACTGAGTTCATGCTAGCAATCGCTCGCTAAACTATTTACCGACGGATATATACCCACGTTATGCAGGAACTGGCCATTCTACTCCTTCTGTCTAGCATGCGGATTCGGTATCAGCATTTGGACTGAAGTGATAAGCTTCCATCATTTCGGAAGGCTGCATTTCATGTTATGGACATCTTTGGATATTTTTATTTTATTTTGGATATTGGTTTCGGCCATGGTTAAGGGAATGTCCCAATCGAATATTGTTACTTTTTGGGATAGAGGCTTTGTGGTACTTCTTGGGGTTGGTATGGGCGGGATCGGTATTGGTGTTTTCCTTGGCGTCGGTATTGGTGTCGGGGCTTACACCCTTAGGCGATATTGTTGGTTGTTTCATCGTATTACATTTTTGGATTGATTATCATATAATGTTATGGTATTATCTTTGGTTATGGCCTTTAGTTTGGCTTGGTATGGTTGGATGGTTGATTTGGTATGAATGGACTCGGTTGTGACCCTATCCCAGAGTATTCATGAGAGAATTTATGCTATCTTGTTATATGCTCAAAATTCAATCCATCTAAGGCTATATATAAGTGGTCGGGTTGGGTAATAGGGGCGGTCCTCGGTCTTGGTTGGACTTGGGATGCCCATTAGGTCTAGGCCCTGGTTCGGGTCGTGACGATATGTTTTCACGTTCAATTTTTTTGCAATCATGTCTCTTACAAAATTATACTTTATGTCAACATGTTTTGTCTTTCCACGATACTTTGAATCCTTTGTGTAGGATTTTGCAGCCTGACTATCACAATTGATTGTAGCGGGTTCAACAACATTGTTATGCATATCTAAGTGGACCAAAAAAATGATTAAGCCAAACAGCTTCTTGCACAACATATGAAAGTGCTACAAATTCAACTTTTATCATAGATAAAATTATACATGACTTCTTCTTGATACTCCATGATATGATTTCATTATTAATCAAGAATATATATCGAGATGTGGACTTTCTCTCATTTAAATCTCTTTTCCAATCTGCATCAATGTAGCCTTTGAATTGCAGACCATTTCCTTGATAACATAAGGAATAGTTGATTTTGCCTTTGATATACCTCAATATTTTTTTAACTACTTTCCAATGTTGCGGTCTTGGATAAGATTGATCTCTACTAAATAACCCAATGACATAACAAATATCAAGTCTAGTACACATCATAGCATACATTAGACTTCCGACTGCATTGGCATAAGGAACCTTTCACACTTGTTCCTTCTCTTGTGGAATCTGAGGGCACATCCTTTGATTTAAAGTTTTAGTTTTAGAAACTGAAGTATTTATGGATTTGCAATCTTGCATATTAAAGCGTTCAAGAACTTTCTTAATGTAAGGTTCTTGTGAAAGAGACAACAATCTCTTGAAATCCTAACTCTAAGAATGTATGCCGCTTCACTCATGTCTTTAATCTTAAAAGTAGATGACAATCACTTTTTTATATCTTTCACATACTCGATGTCACTTGCAGCTATAAGTATGTCGTCTACATACAATGATAAAATCACAAACTTATCTTTGAATATTTTTATGTATACACAATGATCTTCATGAATCATAATGAAAACATACGATATTATCACATTATGAAATCATAAATACCATCGTCTAGAAGATTTTTTAAGGCCATAAATCGACCTTCATAGTTTGACATTTTTAAGGCCATAAATTGACCTTCAAAGTTGACATACTTTATTTTCTTTGTCTTTTTTCACAAACCCTATAAGTTGTTTCATAAAGATTTCTCCTTCTAGCTCTCCATTGAGAAATGCAGTTTTCACATTTATTTGATGTAATTCAAAAATCCAACATAGCCACTATAGACAAAATTAATCCTATTGAAGTAAAGCATATAACATGTGAAAATGGTTCTTCATAATCAACTCCTTACTATTGAGTGTACCCCTTAGCTACTAGGCAAACTTTAAATTATTTTTCTTTGGTGGAACATGTAAGATCCTCATTTATATTTTTTGGCTCTTCATCATTCGCAGTAGCTATAAATGCTTATTCGTTGATCTCTAATCAACAATGAAAAATTTATGGACGACTAATTCGTCGAGATTGAGATTGATAAATTAATTTATTAATTAATAAATTACTCCCACTCGAACCAGCGATATCACTAAAATTTGTGAAAATGGAAACTGATCTATTATCATCAACATGACTTACTCAAATTCATTGAAATGTTAATAGAGAAGATGGTCTGATTCATAATTTTATAAAGAAATAAGTCTTGACCTATCTTGCTCTGCTTAGGAAAATCATTCTCTATGAATGTAGTATCACTTGGCTCAATTTCAATTACAGTGTCACTATCTTATTCACATATCAACGATACACTTTTTCTTTCTTGGACCTAATTTTTCACATAAGAATAAAAAGAAGCACAATCCTAAGGCTTTAAATTTCTCAAATCAGACTCTTGTTTAGTCCATTAAGTACAAATGCAACAGTGAGTAATGCATCACCCCAATAGGTGATGAGGCAATTTTTCTTGCAACGTCATTAAACCTAACCATTTCAAACAAGGTCCTATTTCCTCATTCCGCAACATTATTTTGTTGTGGAGTGTAAGAAGTAGTTAATTATATTTGAATTTTCTTTACCTTACACAATAATTCGAACTCATCAGACAAATACTTTCTTTTGGGATCGGAGCTTTAATTATACTATCCAATTGATTCTCAATGAAGTTCATAAACTTAATGAAGCAATTCAAAGCTTCAAATTTGTGTGAAATCAAATATACTGAGTAAAATCATCAATAAAAGTGATAAAATAAATAAAATCATGTCTTTTCCTTACATTTATTGGACCACGTATTTTAGAATGAAGTAATTGCAATAGATTATCAACTCTTGTGTCTTTCTCAAATAATTTATTTGTAGTTTTTCCGAATAGACAAGATTCACAAGTAGACAATTCTTCTTTATCTATTGTGACAAGCATACCTTCTTTACTTAAGCGATTCATTCTTTGTTGACCAACATATCCAAGTTAGACATGTCATAAATTTACATCATTCTCAGAATTAGAAGTTGATGTAAATAAAAAAAAATTAATATTATTATTGGCCATTGTGACTTTGAATAATATTCAATACAAAAAATCGATCATAAAAATAGCTAATTTCATATTTTGTCTTGGACAAATATAAACATACCATGTTCATAAAATAAAAAAAATAAATCCCAACTTAATCAATATTATGATATAAACTAAATTTTGACGTATTGTTGGGGTAAATAACACATTATGTAGATATAAAGTTTGGCCACCACACATTTTTAGTTTGCAGGTACCAATATTGTTGACTTTCTCTTTAAAGTTATTTCCTACATATACCCATTTGGATCCTTGTGGAATTTGTTGAAAATCTATAAAAGCATCTCTATCCGTCGCTATATGCTTTGTGTCTGCTGAGTCTACAATCTACATAAAAAATGATTCAGTTTAAATAACAGAACAAGAAATATTTACATCACTATGTAGCTTATTAACAAATTTGTGAACATTTTTAAGTTCAGAGCAATCACGAGCAAAGTGTCTTTTATTCTCACAATTGTAGCGCTTGAGCTTAGCCATGTTTACCTTTTTCTTTTTCTTTAGAGTAGAAATATTTTTCTCTCCTTGTTGATTATTTTTAGGCTTATTTGAGTTTTTTCTTTACCCTTCTTTTTATATAATTTACTATACTTTCCTTTGTTATCATGTCCACGTCTTCAATCTGAACTAGTCATATACGCATTTGTAGTGGCATTCTTTACTCCAAGGATCTCTTCCTCTAGTTTCAAATGGCGCTTAGCATCTTTCATAGTTTTGATGCTAACATTGTGGTTTAAGTGCATTTTCATATTTTTTTCATCTTTGGAGTAAAGAGCAAATCGCAACTTGAAGTTGTTTCTCTTTAGTCAACACATGACTGACATCTTTCAGTTCATTTATTATGTTTGACATATGGCGAAAATACTTTTGCATAGTATGATCAGGGTGTTTCTTATAAGTATCAAACTTAATAGTAAGAGCCATTAACCTAGCAACTGAAGTATGAACAAATTTTTCTTTTAATGTGGATCACATGTTCTTAGCATTATCATACTTTTGAAATTCTCTCATAATATCATTATCCATGCTGCTCAGTAATGTTATGTGTGCAGAGAGTTTTTCATTTTTCAAACTTGATATTCCTCAAGATCTTTCACATGTTGGGAGGTATCGCCATTTTCAGAAAATGTCATAGACACGTTCAGAGCTTAAAAAACCTCTTGCTCTTCCAGAACATATTGAATTATCATGCTTTATATTTCATAGTTATCATTGTTAAGCTTATCACCTTTATTAAGCTCGACGATAATATTCTTTGCAGCAGTTGACATATTGATTTTAATAATTATAAGGAATAGTGAGATAACTATGTATATTAGTTTAGCCTAGATTCATATATATAATAATTCTTAAAATAATCAACTATGTCAATATTTATTTTACATTAGGTTCATATATGAAAGTTCACTAAGTTCTCAATCATCATCCGAATTCTAATATGTCATATATCTAATACAAGCAATCATCTAAGAACCACTTATCTTAAATCACATAAATTCAAAATTAAACAAGCATAAATTTTATAACATATATAGAAACACTCAACCAAAAATATAATTGCATAAAGTGATAAATTTAAATTCATGCATGTCATGTCATGTATAAACAATAAATATACAAAATAAATGCATATTGTCATTATATTGTTTTAATGTCAACAGGAAAAGATAAAAATAATATCTATTCACAAGCCCACAGACAAGTAATTTCTCTTGGGCAACCAGTGAGAATGATACAGTCTTCTGAACCTCCAAGCCAATGTATTTTTTTTATAAAATCTTATACTAATGACTTGTAAGATCTCAACATTTTTGAGACCTAACTTACGTCAAGATTTGTCGAGTAGTTCCTTTTAAAATCATTAGGCAATGCAACTGTAAAGCCATATAATTCTTCTTTTACACTTAATTGACTCTCCGCCTATACAACTTCTTGAATTAACTAGTTAATTCTTATTAGGTGTTCCACAAAGATTGTAAGATCATCATCTTGAACATTGAATTCTGGCAAGTGATTAACCAAATTGTCAATCAAAGTTTTCACCCTATCCTTGAGGTGCTTTGTAAAAACTCGTCTGGAGTCCTTATCACCACCATGATTTTCTGTAACACAGAGAAAATAATTAGGACTAACTGCATATACACATCCAAACTTGTAAATATAAAAATTGATGAAAATAAAGTTTTACAATAAAATTTTATATCGATATGGCTTAAAAAAATAAGAATATATCCAGTCATATAGACTGCAAAAATGATATGCAATGATATGATTTCTAAGAAAAATCTGATATGATGCATAGGTACTGCAAAGCCATAAAGGTAACAGACAAAAAAATGTTCTAGAAATCACAAGAGATATAAATAATGATTGTCAAATCATTGCCCCAAAATTCATGTATAACAATTAATTTTATCTTTTAAAAATAATAATAATTGAGTCTTTGTGTAAATTAACATGTAATAAGTTCAAGAATGAATTGAAAACCATATATTCACTGTATACACATAATTTTGACCCTCTCAAAAATTAAATTTATCCATTTTTTCTCACCTTACCATGCACTCCACCATATTTGATAATCCCTCCACAAAAATAAAAATAACAATCAATTCATAACAAAAATACCCACCCCAATATTCCTCACATTACCTCAATCTATGAAAACTTGACATATCACCCTACCCCAACCACCCCTATCCCATGTGTTTCTCACCCCCTCATAAACTCACATTTTTTGCACACAACACTCACCATAACAGACTCTAACAGAATATACACCCACCCACTTACATATATGGAAGCATGAATATCATTCCTTCTATTTCATTTTCCACCCATCACGAACAACAATAACAACTCCATATACTCACATACTCTTACATAGAAACTCACACACTCTTACACTACACACACAGAGCTCTATAAGCACACTCACACAGACCATACCATAAGAAGAGAAAAGAAAGGGAAAATTGAGAGGATAACAGTAGAGCAAGAGGAATACATACACAGAAAAAAAATTAGGAGAGAATTGGAAAGAATAGAGGGGATGGGAAAAACAGGTAGAAAATAAAAAAAAATAAAAAAGAGAAAAACAGTGAGAGATAGGGGAAAGAGAGAAGAAACAAGGAGAGAGTGATAGAGGAAATCGGGGGGAGAAAAGGAATGGAGAAATCTCTCCATTAATCACAAAAAAAGAGATCGAGAAAGAGAGGGTAATGATGAAGATTTGAGAAAATTTCTTACATTTTGATTTTTCAACGGAATTTTGCCGGAAAATAAAACCATCTCGCTGAAAATTAAAACCGACTGGCCTAACCACCCCAAACAACTGAAACAACTCAAAACTCACCAAAACTTGACCCATTTCTATCAATACCTATCAAAAAATTCAAAATCCGACCAACCTTCTCTTCTCTGTCACCGCTTGAGCCCACCAGTGCTCCGTCGAAACAAAAACAGCAAACCCAACTCTGATTTCGACGAGACCCGTTTAAGCTTTAGTGTAAAATTAGTGATTTGGAGTTCGTATTGATATTTTCAGTTGGTTTTAAGTCTATTTAAGGTTGTGGTTCTCGATATCTAGCTGGTTTGTACATTGTTGAGGTTTGTCAATCGAGGATTGTAGACACGTGATTTCGTCCTCTTAAAGTTCCATTTTTATTGACTTTACCCATTTTATGTTATCCTACCGTGTACCCTACCCCATGTAATTATCCCTCCACAAAATACAAAAAAATATAAATAAATAACAAAAAAAATCCCTAACAAACTAACAAATTTTATCTATTCCAACAACCTATACCCCACCCCCACTCTCTTTTCTTGTCCCAAAAGAAAGACTCCAAAAAAAAAAGAATATATACCCACACATACACACAATTTAAGGGGAGGAGGAGAAGAAAAAAAAAAGGGAAAAAACCATCAGCCTTTTACTCTCTCTCTCTAACCTCCGTTTGCCGCCACTTCGCCGCCGGCCGGCGACGCCGTCGTCTGACCAACGACGGTGATGATAACACCTTCCTGCTTTCGAGTTCTCTCTCTTAAAAGCCTCTCTCTCTCCGATCTCGATCTCTCTCTCTCTCCCCGACTCTCTCCAATTTCAGTTCTGACGACGGCAACATCGCCGTCGTCTCTCCGTCATCACTCCCTCTCCGGCGCCGTGATGGACTCCAACTGCCGCCGACAACAGTAGCACCGACAGGCGAAGAACACCACCGCCGACCCTCCTTTTCTCTACTCATCCGCCGCCTATCGCGAAGCCACTCAACTGTTCCAGCCGCCATCAGCCGGCTATCCCGCTATCCAGACATCGGTTCTCCGTCGAGCTGCGGTGTAGCTAACTCATAAACCAAAACACGATTCTATCATCTCGAGTGCACTGTCCGGTCAATTTCAAAATGGAAAATAGTCCATTAGATCGATTCTTATTATCCGTTCAATATGGGGTTCCGTCTGTCGTCGAATTGTTTAGGTTTAGGCTTATTTTTACTCTTGGGTATTGAGATTGGAATTTCTTTGTTGGAATTTCTGTTCGGAGGTTTGTTATTTTCGTTCAAAATTATCGATTCAAGGGGTATATTGAGTGGTGTTGCTGTTTTTTTTCAAATTTGTTCAGAATAGGATTTGCAATATCGAGCTGATGGTCATCATTTTGAGGCTTTTGGTTGAGGATTTCGGACTTCAACTTTCATCGATTCATTATTATCAGTGAAAAATCTACTCTTTTGAGTCGCTTTGTAGATTGGTTATTTGAATCAGATTTCGGATTTCAATTTCTCAAATACTGAGCTTGGCAGATTTGTCGTGGGGGCTTAAGTCGAGGTTGTTGGAAGCGGGTTTTCTTTATCTCGTCGAATAATATTGGTCAAAAAGTGGTTTAAGGTCCATCCCCCAACTCTATATTCTTGTTATTGTCTCAAACGTGTTTAATTGTTGTGATTATGTGTGATGTGATCGTAGTTGGTGAGTTTTGTTAACGTTATGATGTCATGAATTTGTGCTTCACGGTGTGTTTTTGCTGATATGTAGAATGAATTTGAGTAGCTTTGATGATGTTATTGATAAAAAATGAAGTTAGAAGGGATGGAAATCGAAAAAAAAAAGTGAATATTAAAGCATTTTGATTAATTGATATTTGCTAATTCGGAACAAGTATTGATGTTGTTAAACACCTTAGTATCATGACGGGTAGAAATTGGTAGGCAAACGTTAGTTCGGGTAGACAAAGTTTAGGAATGGTGTTTTGATGAATGTTTGAATGTATATGCGTTGAATATTTTTTAATTTATCGTGCTTGACTCAATCGTACCATTTAACCGGGGAATGCCCCGAAGCACTTGTATTATTTTATCCGGGGAATGCCCCGAGGTATCTTGTACTCGGAGGACGCTCGTGATCAAGGCCCGAGGCATCGGGTAAAGCTTTGGAGCATAGTTTAGGATTAATATAGGTTAGCGTAGGTTTACATTTTTGCATTTCTCTATTTCGGGATTGTATAATCGGACTGAATACTAAACTTTGGATTATTTTGTCTTTGTGTGTTTTGATTGATTATACTATGTTTGTTTATGTGGTTTGTACATTCGTAGTGTCTAACTAGCCGATACTCTCCACCAAGCGGCCGTGGTCAAACCACGGGATCGAGGGGTGCCTAACACCTTCCCCTCGGTCAACAGAATTCCTTAGCTGGAATCTCTGTTCGCAAACCAGTTTTAAGAGTCAAAATATTTTGAAAAGGGATTTCCAAAGGTGACTTGGCACACCCGATCTATGCCAAGTGGCGACTCTGAGTTTAAACGTAAATAATCCTTTTTTCGAAATAAATTTTCAATTTTTTGTCACTTTTAATAATAAAACCCTTTCGATCCTTAAATATAATCTTTTTGGTGGTAAAAAAGGGGTGTGACAAGGATTTTGAATTTAAGCTTCGATAATTCACTATTATCAAAAAAGTCAGTTCTTCTGAGGTCCAATTCTTAACTCCATTTTTTATGATTATATCAATATGGTTGATGATGTGATTTGGTGGTTTGTTTTGAGTGCATTTGAGCAATTTTGATTATCATGTCCTTGATTGTTTGATTTCATCTTAAATTTAATTAATCGTATGACTGAGAATAAAATTAGTGCGGAAATTTAAAATTGATAAAAGTGAGTATTGATTTGTTTTGATTCTTTGATGATTGTTCAATTCGGAATAAACTTTGATTTTATTAAACTCGATAGTATCGTGTTAAGGTCGAGAATTGATAGGCAAATCTTAGGTTGGGTAGGCAACTTGTAGAAATCAATGGTTGTTGAGTGATTGAATTAGTGTGCTTGAGATTCTTTTATTGTACCGCACAAAATTAAAAATGTATTCATTTTACCGGGGGATGTCCCGAGATAAATTGTACTTATTCACCAGAGAATTTTCCAAAGTATCATGTATGCGGAGGATGTTCATGATCAAGGCCCGAGTCGTCGGGTAGAGCATAGTCTACGGTAGTTTAGATTAGTTTAGGAATTCATTTTAGCTCTTTTTGGATATTATTTTTTGGAATTTTGTTTGTTTGTTCATGTGTTCTTTTGTATGAGTCTATTATTTCACAGTGTCATAGTAACCGATATAACTCGACGAAGCGATCGTGGTCGAATCACGAGACTGAGGGGTGTCTAACACCTTTCTCTCGATCAACAAAATTCCTTAATCGGAATTTCTATTTGTGGATCAATTTTAAGAGTCAATTATTTTTTTGAAAAAGAAATTTTAAAAGGTAGCTTGGCATACCAAACAATGTCAAGTGGGGACTCTGAGTCTAATTGCAAAATCCTTTTTTGAACTACATCTTCTTTTGTCACTTTAATAACTAAAACTTTTACAAACTTAAAAAATAATCTTTTTCGATAAAAAGGGGGTGTGACATTCAAAAAAAAAGACAATCATTGTAGGAAACTGACACAAATATTTATAAAACCTTTACCAAATATGAAGTACCGATTTTATTGTGTCAACCCACCTTTTTAATTCAACATAAATCGGGGTAACAATGTTGTTTTTCATTTTAAAAAATAAGAACCGCATGAAATTTTGTGATAGATAGTAGTGATCACTTTTCGCACGCAGTGTTCTCGATGTGAAAAATAAGAAAGACTAGAAAAACAAACAACCTGACTCTGATGTCAATGAAGAATCTAGTCAAATACATAGTTTGCAAGATCATTAAATTTGTTTCACTAGTTAGAAAGTGTAATCACATACAAATACGAACTACACTCTCATGACCCGGGACTACCCCTAGTTGTAACATGGTGCTAGAAATCACAAGTGATCCCAAGCTAACCCATGAACTGGCATACTTCTTGAGCAACTGATTCTAAATTGTATAAAAACTAAATTTATTGAGCGAAAATATCATCATAAGAAAATCTGAATAAATATAACACTGATAAGTTTACATCATGATAAAACTGAAGAAAGAAACTTGAATTATATGTAATGACTCTGACTAACTATCTATGAAGCCTTTACTATACTGACTATAGATAGTTGGGACATACCTCCAACTATTTACTAATAAATACGTATAAATAATAACAAGATAGAGCATAAGCTACAGCTGACTAGAGTTCCTAAAATAAGAGAACTCATCACCTGTTGGCTGGAAGTTGCAAACTGTCTGATTATGATGTGTAGGCTACAACTTGTACCACATTACAAGACAATGCAGCACATAGAAGTATATGTGGATCAGTACTTTGGAATGTACTGCGTATATGGAGACATGCACTAAATCAAGGGAATCTTGAATACATACTTTAAAACTGAGGATATAAGTTATTTGTTGAAACATACATTTGCAACATGGCTATGCGTGAAAATTGTAAATCATAGTGAAATTTATAAATCATGAGCTGAAGATAGTTCTGTAAGCTAGAAAATGGTAAAAACATGAATGTTGTATACAAATCTCTTGTAAGGATGAATATGCTGTAAAAACTGTACTAGGATGATGTATGAATACTGGGTCTGAAACTATGTGGTGGAAACTGACATAACTCGAGGATCTGATTATACAAGTATACTGAGCATGAATGAATAAGCATACAAACCAAACATAACATGAACTAAGCAGATCTGATTAACTGAATGGTTGATGCCTGTGTGATTGAATGACTAAAATCTAAGTAAATGGATAATTACTGTTTGTATACTAAGTAGCTAACATATGAATACCGACTAAATGATATCTGAATACTGAATAACTGATAACTGAATACTGAATAACTGACATATGGATACTGATTTACTAATATCTGAACACTGATTAATTGGTATCTGTATACTGATTATTTGATAACTATATACTGATTAACTGATATCTGAATACTGATCATATAAAACTAAATTATACTTAGTCTGAGTAACTGATCTGAAACTGTGGGAGGTATTATGTAACCGACATGCCTCAATCTGAGCTAATTGGGATCCAACCTGTAACCTCAGTTGGAAGGGTGTCAGTACCGTGCCATGGGTACTAACATTGGCTGTGTGAATCTACTAAACTGGTATCCCAAAGGACTAGGGAGTCACCCTCTACCGGAAGGTTCTTTCATGAGATATGCGTTAACCCTAGATTGGCAAGAAGACATCTCAAACTTACGCTACCTTATTTGAAAGGATTCTTAAAGAAATCTTGAAATTGAGGCTTGAATCCTTATGTTCTTAAGAGAAGAAGCTTGAATTATTATTCTTGGGAAAGAGGAAGGCTATTAAGTGAGTTTTTTTTAGGAATATGGGCAAATAATGCCCCTTTTAGTGTTATAAACCCTGCTTTGGACGTTTGGGGTTGAGGGAAAAGGACCAAATTACCCCTTGGCCCATAGGAAGCTGAAATAGTGAGGGAATAAGCCCCACGGAGCACCCCCTAGTTCGTGGGAGTAACCCCCGCGATGCAACCCCTGGTCCTGGGGAATAGCCCTCGTGGCACTGGCCTATCGCGAGCCCTTACTGTTTCTCACGAAAATGGTCATAACTTTTTGCTCGGATATCTGATTAAGGAAAAATTGATATCGTTGGAAAGCTAATTCAATTATATATATTTTGGTGAGTCTTGAGCTGACAAATTCTATATAAATAAAAAGTTATACATGTTCAAAGTTGACCCTTGTATAATTGAATCCTAAAAAAATTTCGAATCAAAGGCTCTTAGCTCAGCTTTTCTCTAAGTAATTCCTACAAAAAAATTTCACCTTGATAGCACTTCACATACTAGGATAATAATCATGACACATGTATTCAAAATTAAATCATGGAATTAGAGTTTACACACGTAGGAATGACGGTTCAAAGTCTAGCCCAAAAACGCGGGGTGTTACATACACCATATTAAGTCACATTCTAAAATGGTACTTGTTATAGAAGATTGTTTCAAACATTGGTGGAGATTACTTTGATCTTCACAGGAATCTTCTTAGTGAAGTTCTCACACATGAAGAAAAGTGTTTTTTCTTAAAGAGAGAAACAGAGAAAAAATAAAGAAAATGCTACTTTTGTTTTTTGTTTCTGACTTTTTATCTTTCCTAAACAAACATAACTCTTCAAATAATTTTTCAACAGACATAACTCTTCCCTTTTATTAGTACTAATTTAAAAATAAAAGTAATAATATATTATTTAATATAGATCTATATTGACCCACGTAAGTGGCCCAATCCAATTTCCATCAGCTAGGTTAATGAGTAGAAGACTATGTTATTTCATATCTTCATGATTTAGAATTGATAGGATAAAGTATGTCTAAGCCTGCGGGCATAGAGTTGAGGTAGATTAAGACATAAGAACTTTAATTAATTTTAAAAACTATGTTATTGATTGATTATGTGATATTTATGATATCATGTTTTATCTGTCCGAAAGGGGATTGTTGTAAATGAAGTGTGTCTACATGATGTTTCTCAGTTGTTTTAGTGAAGAACCTAGTTGAGTTATAAAGATAATAAATTGTATATTGTGCCGTGATGATGGGGAGACTTAAGGGACAGAAGACTTGAATCATTATGAGCACTGTATTATGTGAGGAGATAGAAAAATGATAGGCTTGAATATGCTACTTATGGGTGGTGATGTTAGAACCCAAGTTATGGCATTTGAGGAGGTTGTAGCAATTGAATAATTAATGAGTAATGAAGGCTCCAATAGTGACTTGTATGCTTAAGTGTTACATTGTGATTTATTTTGACATTCTTGATTTGTTATTGATAAACATACTTTATCTATTGGATGCCCACGAAAAGCTAAATTAGTGATAATGATGACTTATTAAATTATACCTATGGGAGACTTGTTTGATAATAATAACTCCTTAAATTGATTTTGTAAATGACTTGTAGATGATCATGATGAATATTGAAATAATGCCTGTGAAAGGCCTAAAATATTTATAAATGAAAGATCTTGATCCATAATGATAATGTGATTGAAATAAATGCCTTGAATAAATAAGATTACACCTTCATACAGGTTGAAAAGTGAAAGTTGAATATTTATTAAGAACTGAAAAGTAAAAAGATTGTAAGTAGAAATATTGTCGATGTTAAATTATGATATTGCTACTTTATTGATTTCTCAGGTAATGTGATCGATGTTAAATTTTAGTATCGTGACCTAATTGATTTCTCAAGCAATGTGGATGATGTTAAATTTCAATATTACTGTAAAATGTGATTGGATCGGAGCCACGAGCCGACATCGTGATGATGATGATGCTAATAATAATAATGATAATAACAATAACAATAATAATAATAATAATAATAATAATAAAGGAGCTGATAATGAAGTGATCTAAACTGATGAATCCAATGAATAATCCAAAGAACAATCCCGAAGTTTCAATAATTGAGTTAATCTTTCTCCAAGCGTATCTATAAGATTTGCTAATAAGACTTGAGTTCTCTTGTGTGTTTTATTGGGATGTGAGTTGACTTGCATTCCCTATTTCATTGTATTCTTGAGATTGATTGTGTGATATGTACTTGAAAAAGTGAAACTCTGTGCTTACTTGTTATATGTTCGTCAACTTGTTTGATTTATAATTGTTGTAATCGTGCTTACCCGGTTGGCTAGTTATTATTCTTTACTATTATAAGAGAGTATTTGATTGTTAGCCAAAGATTTTAGTGTAAGTTGTCTATGATTACTGGGTTGATTCTATAGGTGTCGGTAATATAAGAGGTAATGCGAATAAAAAGGTGATAGTGATGATTTAATGTTCAATCGTGGTGGATGGTGTGAATTAATGAGGTAGATTATGCTAATGGTGAATGTAATCTCGTTAATAGAGTTGAGAAATTATAAATTACATAGGCAAAGTGTTATAATGATATTATAACCTTAGTTTAACTATATTTCATTTAAGATGTCATGAATTTTTTTTTCTATTTTATAATTATGTGGAATAATACTGATCGATCAATGATTTCTACTAGTGTGTGTGTTGGTACTGGCCCCTCTCTTCTACATTCCTTCCGGAGGTGTAGACTGGATACATGTTACTTTAAAGTTACTAGATGGATGATTATATTCAGCACTAACTTCTGCACTTCCTTCCTGGCAGATGTTGGAGTTTTTGTGTTATTTATTTTATGAAAAAGAGCCTAATATACCCTTCAAGTATTTAAAATGGTTCAAAAATACATTTCTTCTACCTTTAGGCTCTAAAGTACCATTTCATCCACCTATATGACTCTAAAAATACCCTCCCACTTAATAGAAAAGTAATTATGCTTTTAAGTTACCACGGACAGCTTGTTATTGGTTGAAAGTTTAAATTTAAAACTAATTTTCCCCTTAATCTGAACCCAGATTCCACTTACATTACCCAAACAAATCGAAAATTTAAAATGATGGAATTATCTTCACTATCTTATCATTTTAAATTATCAATTTTCATCATTGTGAAAAATTACCAATTGGAGATCAATATATATAATTTTCCAGAAATTCATAATATGATTATACCCAATTTAGACTGAAAATCTTAATCTTAATCTTAATCCTAGCCCTCAATTTATCCTTTTAGATTCTCCCATTACCAATCTTCAATTTGAGTCTTCATTTCTGAAAAGTCGGCAATCAACAATTAGTCAAGAAGGAAGACCAATTATTCATGGGAAGCTCTGACGGAAATAGGAAATACGAATTGTGGAGTTGGGATTGTTTGGGTTCAAAGGTGAAAATGGGTTAGGTTTTGGGGAATAATTATTTTTAATTAATTGAATTTTTAACCAACAACAAGCTGTCATGTGTTAAGTTAGAAGTCTAGACTTTTTTTGTTAAGTATAGGGGTATTTTAGAGTTATGTAGGTGTATCAAAAGGGTATTTTAGAGCCTAAAGGTGGAAGAAAGATATTTTTGAGCCATTTCTAATACTTGAAGAGCATATTAGTCCCTTTTACGTTCATTTTATTGTCTGACTATTCTGTAATAGGTAGCTTTTGCACATGTCTGACCAGGTCTTGGGATGATGAAAGACAGTTGGAAGAACTTTTTGAAATATTTTTTTTGTTGATATTTAATTTACTTAGTCCTATTTAATCTACTATTTTCTTAAAAACAAAAGTTGTATGCATATTTTTGATTGGACAATAAGAGTTATCCTAACTACTCACGATAATGTAGGTGTTCGCATGGTCCGTTAGTTCAAATTGTGACATGAACAATCTGAAATAAATCTAAGTAAGAAGAGATCTAAAAGAAAAAACTAAAGTCTAAAGTAGTACATTGATAAACCTTAAAGTAGTACATTTAAATTTATATTTTAAAAAAAGGCGTAGTCATTGAAAAAAAAAAACTACAATGTACATTTAAAATTGCACTTTGGAATACTTTAATAGTTATATTTTATTTAAATAAATTCACTAAAATATGTATAGTGTAAAAAAATGTAAATAATTTATTAAATAAAAATAAAAATCTTTCATGTTTAGGTAATTTTCATTTGGAGGAAAAAGTTTAAACTTTTATAAATTGAGGATTATTCTTTTATACAACAACACGATAGTATCTATTATGTAATCCTCAATCAATGTCTTGTTTAGGGAAAGATTGTGCTCTCTATAATTTTTACTTTTTTATTTATATCTGTCGATGTAGATGAATTAATCAAATTAATTTAGACATTATATATTTTTTCAATGATGACTTCTCTTGTTATCATCATTCAATATTTCATTGTTAGCTTTTGCACGATGGATTCTAGATTAGTACTCGTGAACATCATATTATTCTTTTGGCGATTCAAAAGAGACTGAAAAAGAAGAGGAGGTAAACAAGAGATTTTTTGGTGTAAGTTATGCAATATATAAGAAAATATAATTTTTTTCATCTAGGATATATTTTTCTTTTTTTGTTATTGAGTATGTAATTCTGTAGATTATTATTAGTTATAATAATACAATAACTATTATGCAATTCACACACACGTGTGTGTATATATATACACTATTTATAATCATACAATAATTATTATGCAATTCTCTCTCTCTCTCTTTCTCTCTCTCTCACACACACATGTGTGTGTGAGAATTGCATAATGATTATTGTATGATTATAAATAATAATAATCTATAGAATTATATACCCAATAACAAATATATATATATATATATATTCGGAGTATTATGTGCCTCTTAGAGTAAGACATAACTTTTTATCTCAGAGAGAAACACATATAAAATTAAATAGAGACATATCTTCAAGAACCTCTTTTATCTTAAAATTTTACATTTTTTTAAAGTTTCGTACTTAATAATATAGTGTATACACAATAATTCGTTCTTGTTTTTATATAAACTTATTATTAACTAACGTTATACACAAGTGCAAAGCATATACACTTAACTAGTATTAGAACAGGCACATCAAAAGCAATTAACAAGGATCAATCTAACTTACATAAAACATCGAAAGCAATTAACAAGGATCAATCTAACTTACATAAAATCTAGCTAATAAAATCAAAAATAAAAATAAGAAAGCTACTTACTTGTTAACGCTTTCACATAATTCGTTCAACACCTCTTCACTTTGCCCTCCAGGTCTGTAATCTTCAACCAAAATTGGATTAACCTTTTTCAATCAACACTTGAGTGGCTAGTGATTCTTTTCTTTTTTTCAGAAAGAATCATCTATGGAGAAAAAAAATAGCCCCTTTTTTTCTATACCAACTTCAAGTGTATTGAAGTTGAAGGGGCTACATTATTTCACCATTAAAATCAAAAAAAAATATTTTTCACCATTATTGTTCAATTTTTTTTTTACCATAATCACGCAAAATGTTTTCCTACATAAATATGTAAACATTTTTATACATAAATATGAAAAGAATTTCTGACTTAAAAATAAATTGTTGTACTTCTTCTCTTTTAAAAAATGATTAAGTAATCAAGCGTGGTAGGGACCACAGATTTATTATTGAGGTTTTCAATTATGATATCAATTCGGTAATGAATGAATTATCATATTATAATAAATTATAAATGATTTTACTAAAAATCTGTAATTGCACTTCTTGATTTAATTTCGAAATCTACCATTACATCTTATTTAACTCCCCATGTTAGAAGTACCGACATCAATTAATTAAATCAACTTTTTATTCATTGACTAACTTAATCCTTTATTAATATGCCCAACTTATTTCACATGACGGATATAAAATTCACCTGCAGGGTTGTCACGTGAAAACTTATAAGCAACCATAAAGGAGTGTCTTCTACCTCACGTCCGAGACATGGTCTATCAACTAGTTATTATTTTACTAAGTAATTTGTCATCATCCAATCTATTAGGAATATATTGACTCGTAAAAGAGTCTCACCTTTTAATAGATTAAAATAATAAATCAAACTACATAGATCATAATAATTATATCAAGATTAAGAGTATAAGTACACGTAATGAACTAGAGAAGTTATTTATTAATATTCAAAACATAAACGAACATCTCTAATTGGTCTGTTCAATACATACGAAATGTACTAGTACAAGAAGTTAGAATATTACCACTCCCATAATTAAGATCAAATTATATTTAATCTTGTACTGCAATCATCAAGATGTTTGTCCTACCTCATCTTTAATTATAAACATTAATTTATAACTTGTAAGAACATAAAATTTTAATCTTTCGTGTATGAGTTAAAATACTCCATATACAAAATTATCTACTATATAAGTAAATGACACACATATTAACCCAATGATCTATTCAAATAAAGATTTTATTAAATTAAGTAAATAAAATAAAATACTTTACGTGAAATGAAAATATAATATTATAACATAAACCATATGATTAATAGTATTTCCTAACAAGTAATAGGTGATATATAAATAGATCCAGTTGATCGAATCGAACTCTTTTCTTATTTATTTATTTATTATATGAGTTATTCGCTTTTAAGTGTTTGGTGTCAATTTCACAATATATTTGGGATTCAATTATAATCAGAGTGTAGAGCTTAAAATATAGTTATTGTAGCATCCCACTCCTGCAAGAACTCAAAATGATAACTCTCTCACAACTTACATCCTCCAAAAATCATTGTTGAGTTAGTTAACTCACAAAGGTACAATACATTAACAGTACTTTAAATTGGTTTTATATCACATCTATGACCTCCAATTTTGGGTGTGCATAAATAGGCACTTCAACTTGTAAAAAGTTGAACAAGTAAACACATGTGTCCTATGTGGCGTCCTACGTGGTCAATTCTTGTCCTACATGACGTCCTACGTGTATTATGCCACATAGGACATGCGTGTCTACTTATTCAACTTTATACTATTATTTTCGGGTACACAAAATCTGTATTTCGGTACAACAACTTCAACACAAGTTCAAGTATAAAACAAGAACACTTATGAAGTTATGCAACACCTTCAACACAAGATCAAAATGACCTTTCAAAGAAGTGTGTTTTCAAAATATTAGATGAAACAGAAAAAGGCCAAGTCCTCCGAATTCACGGATTGTCCTTATGAAAATAATTTCCCTCAAGTATCCGAGGTTGTAAAATTTTTCTCACAGGATAAAATGGTCTTACAATCCGACTGTAGTGGTACCTCAAACAATCGGATTCTCTTCAAACTCACTCAACGATTAGATGATCTCATGAAGTATTTTGAAGACAAGAAGTGTTTGTAAATACAGAAAATTTTCATCTCTAAACCTGTGGAAAAATGCAGGTTTATCTAGCCATTAGGTACCCCTTCCGAAAGATGGCAATGGTTCACTGGAAAGGTGTATCCTTTCTGAACAGTCATGTTTGTCCATCAGAAAGAGTGTGTCTATTTCGAACAGCCACAACCATCCAAACATTCATACCTTTTCCCGAAACAGTGTGTCTTTTACTTGAAGAGTTGTGCCTCTTCGAGCAACTGCAACCATCGTTTCTTCATGCAAAAGCATGTACGTTAATGGAGGTTCAAAAACTACAAAATTAGTGAAAAAGATTAATCGTCTACAAAACTGGTGGAAAAGATTAATCTCATCGATCGATCCAAATTCGAAGCCGAGCGAGCGACGACGACAACGGTGCGAGACACCTCTTGGTTCTTGCCTCACTTACCATGTGAGTAAGTGTTCCTTAATATAAACACTTGAAAGTTTCCTTCTCCCACCAATGTGAGAGAATTAGTAGACTTTCCCATTTTTTAGTACACTTTTCATTTTGAGTGTTTTCTCAATTTTTTTTCCTCCACCCGGTTCCCTTCATTTTTCATTCACACTTTAATCTTGAACCCAACATATACTAGTTTAAGTGTCCACTTGTGCACACTCAAAAGTGAAGATCATAGATGTGATTTGAAGGCAAGTTAAAGGGCATATTTATGTATTATGCCACTCACAAATATATAAATATATAATTGCAGATTAATAATTATTTAAAATAATTTGTATGTCATTATCAATGATTGAAGGTCAATACTAGCTGGAGTTGTGCAATTCAATGATGATACATATTTATGAAAACCAAACTATATAGCAAATGAGGCAGAAATCTAGTGCACGGGATATTTCATAAAGTGATTCCATGGGTTATTCATTAAGTAAAGAGAGAGCTTGCTACACTGATTCAGACTGTATACATTGTTATTTCGGGTACAAAAATCTGTATGTTTCAATCTAAACTTCAATACTAAGTTCAAGAATAATTTTCAAGAACTATAATGAAGTTACAACAACTTCAAACATAAGTCCAAATGAATAATCAGATGAACTTCATATCATGGAGTATAAAACTTTCCATTTTATTTTATTAGTTTAGCAGCAGAAAGGAGAAATATCTATACATACTTAAAAATAGTTACTTATTGAAAGAGAAGAAAAAGAAAAAATTATAGTAGTTAGATAGTGGACAATGGATGGTTTTCAAGAGAAGTAGAGGTAGGCCGAAAATTATTGGAAAGTCAGCCAATTAAATTGTGGAAAACAAAAATTACAGAAATGGGGCATTCCGAGAATTGAACTCGGGACCTCTCGCACCCTAAGCGAGAATCATACCACTAGACCAAATGCCCTTCATGTTTATATGTATCTAATCACTATAATTTTCTCAAGTTCTCACTATAATTATCACAAGTTCTAAGATAAAAATATGAAACTTAGAAGCAAATATACTCCCCTCATATAGAGGATTCGTCGATGTCCCATAGAGAGGGGGAAGGGTTGGGGTTTAAAATTTGTATTTGATAAAAATTGAAAAACAAAATAGAAATTAAAGGAAAAAAGAGAGAAAATGGTTCCTACCTTATGTTTGAGGATAGGTTCAAAATAGTCTCTTTAAGTATGCACTAAATAATACTGAATTTGTCAAAAAAATAAAACTTTAAGACTCCGTTAAATATTTATTGAACTCTATCTGTTAGATTTGATTGAAGGCTGGAGATATGAAAAAGAAAGGAGGGGGAGTTAGCGGGAATTCACATTTAGAGGTACGATTGTTGTAGTTTTTGTTATTCTTGATTTATTTCTAGAGTCTGTTGTTACTTTTTAAGGTGTAATTTTTGATATTTTTTTATGTATATCTTTTTGAGTTTTAATGCAGTTTTTTTTGTGTTGCATAATTTAGAATTTGAAGAAACTTTTCTATTTTTCAGAGTTAAAAATTTTTTCGTCAAATCTAACGATCATAATTTGTTAAATATTGATGGAAACCAAAACATTGCATGCATTAACTATTTAATATATATGAGTAATTATTATCAGGGTGGTCATGATATAATATGAGTAAATAAAGAAATAACAATTTATATAGCCATTCATAACTAGCTTGTAATTGAGACCAATGCAGTGTGTATGAGTAAATAAGGACATATAATTTGGAGGGCTTCTTACAAATTATGTTTCCATAATATACATATCTGCTATATACCGTAGTATCACATGTGATTGTCAAGTACTATTTTTTACTATCATTAATGCATAAAAATTAAATTCTTACAGTAATTGTTGAATTTTCGTGTCCAAAATACGTAATATAAATAAATAACCACCGACTTGAATGAATGACTAGGAGGTTAAAACTTAAAAAGAATCATAACTCCATTCAACCAGTGATTTTTACTAGGTCGTGTTCAATATAGGCGTTTTGTTTTGTATCTTTTTGAACGTAATTATTAAAATAAGAATGGAATGATGTTGAATTTAAATAAAGTAGATAACAATGTATGACGAAGTTTTTCTGTAGAATTTGAAACTATTAATTTTGTGTCAAAGCATCTCCTAACGTACAAAAATAAAATAAAATAAAAATTGCTGGACTATAGGAACTTTTTTTTTTTTTGGTCAAAAAGCGTCTAAAATAATAGGTAAAAGCAAATAGAGAGTAATAAAAATAATTAATTGAAACAGAAAGTGTACAAGATGATAGTTGAAAGTCCATAATTAAAAGGACTCGGGAAAAGGGCAAATATGGCCACTCGGCCTAACGAAATGCCACCGAGTGGGCTTTTCAAAATTCACATATAGTCTTATTAGAGTATCTATAACTAATTTTCTAGTTTGAATTTCATATTTATAATTCATAGATAAAAAAAATGACAGTTTTATGTATATATATACAAAAAAGAAGGAAAAGTCCATAACAACAAAAAGAGATAAAAAAAGAAATTTTAATGTAATAAATATCCTTAATCTTCTCCAACTTTCCATTTATTTCTCTGATATAATAGATCAATAAATATGAATTTATGCGTTAACTGCTCCCTCAAAAGTTGATAATTTTTTTTAAAAAAAAAAATTGTGATCTACAGGAGAAAGTTGGTAATTCGTGCATACAAAATTCTGGTATATACGATTTACGCAAATTATTTTTTTACTTGAATTTATTTACTGAAATCCTTTTTTGAATCTAATACACATTAAAAATTGATTCAATTTCAACATAATGAAAATCGATTTTATTATTGGTTTGAATTAGATTTTCGAAATTGAATGCACAATATAAACTTCCAACACTTTCAAATTGTCAATTTTGTAATTACGATTATTTTTGTATACAATAACTTCAATTGTAATTTTGTGTTTCAATTTTCGTAGTCAATTTTTATTTTCGTAATTTTGAAATTTTTTTCATAGAAGTTGTTAAAAGGTTATAATCCTTGTTTGTGTTAGTTTTTTTTTTCTTTTCTAAATCCCATTTATATTGCAATTTGTGTGATATATTCATTCATCACTCTACTGCATATTTCATAATATACATATTGACAGTCTTTTAATATTTTTTTATGTATATCTATTAATAGTATATTTGAATTTTTGTATATCTGTTAACATAAGTGTATAATTATATTTATATATCTGTTTTAAAGGTTACAAAGATTGTTTTTATTATTTGTATATCTATTATTTGTATATTTGTATATTAGTTTACATAAATTTGATATTTGTATATCTGTTGTTTGTATATCTATATATACATATATGCAAATGAAGTATACATATATTCAAAATTGTTGTTTATTATTTGTATATCTGTTGTTTGTATATCTGTATATACAAATTTGAATGTTGTTTGTAAACGATATTGCAAACGAAATATATATATATTCAAATCAAAATTGTTGTTTATTATTTACATATCTGTTGTTTGTATATCTGTATATACAAATTTGAATGTTGTTTGTAAACGAAATATACATGCAAACGAAATATACATATTTGTATATCTGTTGTTTGTATATCTGTATATACATATATGCAAACGAAATAAAAATATACATATATGTTTATTATTTGTATATCTGTTGTTTGTATATCTGTATATACAAATTTGAATGTTTTACATAATAACAAATTTGAATGTATATACATATATGCACTCTAAAACTGTATATATCTGCATATGCATTATTCTTCAAAATGTATATGTGAAAGTTAACTGTATATACATATATGTAAATTGTATATACATATATGTAAATTGTATATACATATATATCAAAAATACAAACTGTATATACATACATACACTCTAACTCTGTATGTATATATATATGCATGTATTATTCTACAAAAAAAAAAAGTATATGTATCTACATATATTGAAACAAAAATGTATATTGACCAACAATTCTGTTTCATGAGAATGTATACAAAAAAACCTCGTAATCATTGTCAACTTCATTGCTCCCCCTTTTAGATTTAGATACCTTAAAATATTTTTTCCTTTTCGCCTTGCTAGAAGATGCAAAATTCTTTTTTTTTTTTTTGATAAATCATCCATCAGAAAAAAAAGGGGGGGAGTGACTTACATAATATATAAAAATTTATATTATAAAATAAAAATCCGCAAAAATAAAAAAAATTATAAAAACGGGGAAGTGCTCCCCCTTTTCTATTTTTTTGTAAAATATATGAACAACGAAGAAATTTAACGACTAACTGACATAATAAATAAAAATTTTAAAAAAATTAAATATAATGTCAATAAATATCCTAAACTGATTTTCTGTGGTGAAAAATTCGCAAAAATAATTTATCACAGAAAAATTAAGGATATATTTTGTGATATTAGAGTGACTTTGAGAGAAAAATAAGGAGAAAAAAGTTGAAGAAGATCTCTTGAATAATCATGTATTATGATGTTGTCAATGTTGTCGTTTCTTTAATTTAAAATCAAGAATATTAGAGTGTTTTTGAGAGAAAATTAAGGAAAAAATAGTTGAAGAAGATATCATAAAAAAACTTGTGTTTTGATATTCCATTGTTGCCTTTTTTTGAGTCAATAGGATAGAGAGAGAATAGAAAAAAAATACCAAAAATAAATATATGAGAGAGAAAATTGATATATACAAATCTTAATATATTTGTATATAGGGCCCACAAAAAAAAACTAGCTTTTAACTACCAAATCACTATGAATTGTAATTTTTTAAAACATTAATCATATCGTGTAATTAATATAGTATTTTGTCTATAATATGTAATTTTTCTTTTTTTTTTATTTGAAAAAATTACACAAAATTATAGACTTAACAGATCTAATTATCTAGAAAAAATTATCTTTTAAATAATTATTTAAAATTTTGAATTTAATATTTTACTCTTGATACATATGAACAAAACTTTCATCCTACTTTTACTCCACAATTAATGCATGCAATTCATTTTTAAAAAAAAAAAAATTCATCCCTTAAAATCTCTCCCAAATTATTGATACAATTTTTATCTTCATTACTGCAACTTCTTCACCAATTTCATTGTCTTTTTTTGATCTTTTTATCAATTTTGATTATTATTTTTCAACTTTTAAGTCAATACCCATTAAGAAAAAAAGTAGAAATTGCACAATCGATTGTTAGATTTTCGAGAAAAATGATCAAAGTAATGATGGTGGTGAGGACGAACGATGAAGGGAAAGGGGTAGCCAAGGTGATAGTGATGGTGCAGACAAACAACAGAGGGGGGATAGTGATGGATTATATGTATCAATCATGAGTAAATTGAACAATCAGTTGTTAAATTTCCTACGAGAACAATCAAAGTGGCATAAAAACAATTAATTTGAATAGAAAGTGTACTAGATGATAGTTGAAAGTCCATAACTAAAAGGACTCGGGAAAAGGGCAAATATGGCCACTCGGCCTAACGAAATGCCACTGAGTGGGCTTTTCACTGCCGCCCTTTTTTATTTGGAAAAATTACACAAAATTATAGACTTAACAGATCTAATTATTCAAAATAATTTATCTTTTAAATAATTATTTAAAATTTTAAATTTAATATTTTACTCTTGATACATATGAACAGAACTTTCATCCTACTTTTACTTCACAATTAATGCATGTAATTCATTTAAAAAAAAAAAAATCCATCCCCTAAAATCTCTCCTAAATTATTGATATAATTTTCATCTCCATTGCTGCAACTTCTTCATCAATTTCATTATCTTTAAGTCAATACCCATTAAGAAAAAGAGGAGAAATTGAACAATCAGTTGTTAGATTTTCAAGGAAAATGATCAAAGTGGCGGTGGTGGTGAGGACGAACGATGAAGGGGAAGGGGTAGTCAAGGCGGCGGTGATAGTGCAGAAAAACAACAGAGGGGTGTCGGTGGTGGATTATATGTATCAATCATGAGTAAATTGAACAATCAGTTATTAGATTTCCGACGAGAACGATCAAAGTGGCAGTGATGGTGAGGACGAACGACAGAGGGGGTGGGATAGCAAAGGTGGCGGTAATGGTGTGGACGAACAAAGGAGGTGATGGTGGTGGTGGACTATATGTATCAATCATAAGTATCAAGACATATATATATGTATCAATCATATGTATCAAGACATATACATACGTATCAATCATATGTATCAAATAAATGTATTTAATACATATATAGATACATATCAAGAATTTGTGTACTCTTTTCATAATTTTAAGGATGAAACATATGTCTTTCGGTCATTTAATGATTTCACCACCTTGATGCAGTTTGGATATTTTTCAATTGTACATATGTTAACTTATTTAATTTCGTGATATATTTTATACGTGCACCATAGATGCATTTTATCCCGTGCGAAACGACATGTGTAACACTGATATAATAGTATAAAAATATGTATTGGTGTTGTTAATCAGTTATCAAAATTATATACATTACCAATATGATATATTTGTTATTGGAATATTGGTGATACATATGACAGATACTTTGTGATAGTGATTTATATTTTTGATTTATTTATAAATGTTTGATACATTTAACCTATGTTTGAGATATGTAAACTATTTATTTCTGTGTGAGATTGAATTTTTAATAAGTATTGAGTAATTTTACCAAATGTATCACTATGATACATCTGGAATCAGATGTATTTATACCACGATTTGCGCCTAATTTTACTTTCTATAATAATTGAAAATTAGTGACTTCCTTATTTAACTAAACACTAAGGAGTCGTTTGGTAGAGTGTATTGGCAAAAATAATGCATGTATTAATTAATGTGTATTATGAATACCTTGTTTGGTACAATTTTTAGTCTATGTATAACTAATTAGTTATACACTCTATTGTGTATTAAGGTGTGTATTACTAATACCACCCATTTTCTATGTATTATTAATGCAAAGTTTTTAATACATGCATTAACTTATTAAATGACCTTAATACCTCTCAATTTTCCTCTCAAAATATTTCATCATTCCTTTTTCTTCCATTTTAATTTGCAATAGTGATTTTTTTCAAAACAATTCACAATTTTTCCCCACCATTTTAATCTACAATAATGAATAATTGATTTAAATAATTGTAACATATTTTTGCTTTGCTTCGAGGGTCTTTAAAAGGATTAAAAAAAATTGAAACTATTTCTTAATTTTACGTCTTATTTTTTATTTTTGTTTCGACTATGTTAATCCGTTGGCGTAATATTTCATACACAAAGACGAAGGTCTTGCAATTAATCTGAAACCTCTATATACTAGTTCAACAATACTAATTATATTTGAGATGGTAAAAAAAAATTGTTGCCAAAAGTGTACAAAATTAAAGAAGGGTATTTTTGTAAACAAACATTTCTTTTATAGAAATTATGTAAGATGTATTATTTCTTATACATCAAACCAAAAAATGTATAAGAAATAATACATGCATAACTAATACAAGCATTATTAATGCAAACATTATTAATACACTATATTTTGCATTGATCTTATACACTCTACCAAACGACCCCTAAATTACAAATGTATCATAATGCATGTGTATCAAGGCTAAAGATATGTATCACAAACATCAAAATTCGAAATGTCATGTAATTAAACAAAGTTATAGAAAAAAGTATTAGAACCCCTTAAAAATTCGAAATTTATGTAAGTTACCCTTTTTATTTTATTTTTTGGGTAGCTTTTTCGTGTATTTTTTTCACTGCTACTTTAGAAAAGAAATTAGTTTTTTTTTAATTCTTTTATCAATCAAATATGATTTTGTAGAGTTTCTTTTTTTTCCGATAGGATGAAGATAATTATTAGACTAGAAAAAAGTCAATGCATTATAATTCTTTACACTAATTTTTTATTCTTTACACTTATTTTTTATATAATTCGTGTGTAAGAAATGTATAATCAATATATCTTCAGTATAATGTATACACACTAACATATGTATAAATATGTGTATGTATGAAAACTATGCGTGTATATATATATATGAAAAAAGTCAATGCATTATAATTTTTTACACTTATTTTTTATATAATTCGTGTGTAAGAAATGTATAATCAATATATCTTTAGTATAATTTATACACACTAACATATGTATAAATATGTGTGTGTATGTATGAAAATTATGTGTGCATGTGTGTGTGTATATATATATATATATATATATATCATATACACACACTATCAAATTAATTGTTATACTTTTCTTATCAATCAAATATCAAAAAAGTGTATTTTTATTGATTATATAAAAAGATATATTTTATACAACAGTGATACATATGCATATTCTGTACAACAATGATGTCGTTTCTATGCACATCTTATATAGATATATAATTTATATAATAATGATATAGTTTCTCTACACATTGTATGTATTTATACTGCTTCTATACACTTTCTATACATATACATATTCTATACAACACGATACAGTTCTATACACATCGTATATATATACACATACACACACACACACACACACATATATATATAATAACTATACTAATTTTATACGCTTCCTTTACAACCTTTAGATGTTATTGTTATTTTGATACGTACTTTATACAATAACTACACAGTTTTCATACATACTCTATACAATTTCTCTATGTATCTTTCAGGCCTCACTAATTTGCTCTTAATGGAGGTCTGAAGTCTGAACGAAATCTGAATCTGAATGGTTCGGACTTCATACCATTAAGTGCATTTATTTTTTGTTAAGATTGTAGCTCTTAATATGTCTGAATATGTTTTAATCATTCAGATCTGGAACCAAGTTTTAATATCATTAAGAGGTATTCATGTGTTGGATAATATTAACCACCACTCTATCCACAATCACCAGTCATCATCACTACCACCTCTATCACCACCACCATTGTCAACCATCACCCACCACCATCAACCGCCACCACTAATCATTTCTACCACTACCACCAATATTGCTACCAACCACTATTATCAACCACTTCAAAATCTACCACCTCCATTATTCTAATTATATTCATCGCTATCGCTAACACCAATTTCAATGGCACCACCATCACCGACCATTACTGACTAATTCCTACTACCGATTAACCTATCTATCACAACTAACACCATCGCTAACTACCACTAATACATCATCAACCTCCGCACATGCTTCGGGCACCACTACCATGTCACTGATATCGCCACTTCTACCACCACTCTGACTACTACTATCGCTATAATCTATCTCTACTAACAACCATCTACTCTAACATAGCTAACAACGTCCCCCAACTACCATCAACACATTATCAAATATCATGCATTTATTTTTCAGCCATCACAATCAATATTTTCAAAAATTAATATCAACCAACTTCACATCACAATCACAACCATCGCTATCAATGCCACCATCATAACAATCACTACAATACCAACTATCTCTATCATCACAACTATCACTACCAACACTACTAGTTACTAATATCAATTATTACCACCACCACTACCAGTACAAGCCATCTCTACTATCACTAACAAATATAAAAAAAATAAAAATTAATTAAATAATAATTTTGTTGTGTTAAATTAAATATTTTTTTAATATATAATTAAACTGTTATTTGAATTATATTTTTTTATTATAGATACAAATAAATAAATTTTGCACATTCAGATGTTGAAAACCAAACACCCTTATTCATTTACTTTTTAGATCTACAGACAACATTTTAATCATTCAGATGTGTATTCAGATTCAGACGTCCGAATCTTAATAAAACTATAGGTATTTCATACAACAACGATACAATTTGCATACACATTTTTAAAGTTTATATATATATATCTTATACAAACACATATTCTATATAACGATTATACAGTTTCTATATAATTGCACTTATTTATTATTAAAAAAAAGATAAATTATGTAAACCAAAACAAATTGTAGCCAAAAAAAAAAAAACATTTTCATAAAAAAGGGCCGACTGGCCCAAAGGGGATCAAGTGGCCTAAAATGACTTCTTTATGAAATTTATGGCTAGAAAGGTGTATCTGTTCAGTATTGATTTGGGAGTTGATAGAGCAGGATAATGTACTTACTTTTTCCCCCTCCGTCTTTATCTAATTCAAAAGAATTGCAAAGAAAAAAATTAATTAATTTAAAAATGACATCTACGCATAGCCAAGTGCATGCCTCAATATTATTTTGATTAATTTATATATGCATTCACCGGGTGAGCTGTTATTTTATTTCTTATATACATTCACCTCAAATTTCAATAAAACATAAAATTTTCAAATATCAAGAGGAACATCCCAGCAATCTAAAATAAAGAGAGCACAAATTACAACATTTTTAATACATGTTACAACGTCATTCACATGTGAAAAGTCTTAAGTACAAGAAAAAATATATAATTTCACCTCTTAAAAAAAGTAAAATATAAAATATAAAATAATCTTATAATAAGTACTTAAAGATCTCAAACTTTTCCTTTCTTACCCACTAAATTTCTCTTTATCCATAGCCAAACCTATTCTACACTAATAAGAATACCTACCAAATTATTTTTGATCGGATAATTCAGATTAACTGTGAATCTGATAATATAATTAAATCCCTATAACATATGCATCATACAACACGTAACCGGGTATTAGGTAGAGTGTTTCATTTTATATCCATTTTAAGAATGAAAAATGAACGGATTGTATTTGATATAAGTAAAAATGGATCAAATAATCGATACACATTTTATATTTAACACGGATTAAAAAAACAAGGGCTAATTTTTGACTTCTCAAATAGTCGGAATTCTTTGTTAAATAGTTTTTTTCAGATCATTGTTTTAATCAAAAACCTGATTCACATGGATAGATTGATTATCGACCCGATCGATATAGATAGATTGATTATCCATCCGACTGATATATGGACAAATTGATTATCGATCTGAGCAACATATGGACAGATCAATTATCAATCCGACAGATATAGACAGATCGATTATCTATCTGATCAATGTTATACATTAATCTTCTATGATATTCAATAGCTGACCGATTATAGTGGTCATTGATCTTTTTTTATCTTACAGATTAGTCATCGATCTCTTTTTATCCAACCGATTACATATATATACACACTAACTAAAGAATGATACTAAAATTAAGGAGAGTAGAAAATTCATAATTTGGGAGGAGACATAGCATTTAGAAATAAAATACGAGCTTCAAAAAGGAAAAAGTTGAAGAAACAATGAGTTTTTAATAAGAATGGAAGAGAAAAAAGTTAAAAAGAGGGAAAGAAGAAATTTGGAATTGAAAAAAAAGGGTTAGGGATATGTTTTGAGTATATATTTATAAATATCTCTCATAGTTTTTAATATGTTATTATAATCTAGTTCTTCATTAAAATTGATTTATTATTTTGTTTTAAAATGAGAAGTTGAAAGTAAATCACTTTACTAGTTGAAAAAACTTGAAGAGATTTATTAGCCAAATTTTCTCGAGATAATCAGGTGCTTTAGAACACAAATTAAAAGCTAAAATATGCTTAGATTCTCTAAAAAATAAAAATAAAAATAAAAATATAAGAATAAAATAATTTAGACTCTAAAAAGCATGAACTCGTGAAAAATTATAAACAAACAAATGCATATTGATAATATGAATATCTAACTTTTTAGTGGATAATTTCCATATTTGAATCATTTATAAAATCCAGCTAATTTAATAGGTCGAATTGGACAACTACTTACCATTTATTTTAGTACAGTACTATTTTGTCAGCCCCAGGCATGCTCTGCGAGTTGGTGGTAGCTTTAATTTGCGAGGATATCACCTAATGATTTTTTTTTTTGACTATATATTTCATTTTCCATAAAAACGTGATATTGAACCTAGGGGAGATTCTATGGAGGTGCTTGGAGGCTAGAGGGGGTGCCTGTGGTGTACATTAAGTCGATTCAGGATATGTATGATGGTGCGAAGACTCGTGTGAGGACGGTAGGGGGAGATTCGGAGCACTTCACAGTTTTGATAGGGTTGCACCAGGGATCGACTCTTAGCCCATTTCTATTTGCTTTGGTGATGGATGTTTTGACGCGACATATTCAAGGAGAGGTGCCTTGGTGTATGTTATTTGCAGATGATGTGGTTCTGATCGGCGAGACTCGGGGTGGAGTTAATGATAAGTTGGAAAATTGGAGACAGATGCTTGAATCTAAAGGTTTTCGGTTAAGTAGAACCAAGATGGAGTACTTGGAGTGTAAGTTCAGTGATATGTCGCAAGAAGATGGAGTGGTTGTGAAGCTAGACTCTCAGGCCATCCAGAAGAGGGAGAGTTTCAAGTGTTTGGGGTCTATAATTCAGGGTAATGGTGAGATTGACGAAGATGTCACGCATTGTATTGGGGCAGGGTGGTTGAAGTGGAGGCTCGCTTCGGGAGTCCTTTGTGATAAGAAGGTGCCCCCGAAGCTTAAAGGTAAGTTCTACAGAGTGGTAGTCCGGACGGCTATGTTGTATGGAGCGGAGTGTTGGCCAGTTAAGAACTCCTATATCCAAAAGGTGAAGGTGTCGGAGATGCGAATGTTGCGATGGATGTGTGGACATACCAAGAAAGATAGGGTGAGGAATGAGATTATTCGGGAAAAGGTGGGAGTTGCCTCGGTGGAGGATAAGTTGCGAGAAGTGAGGCTACGTTGTTTCGGGCATGTGATGAGGAGGGGCCCTGATGCTCCAGTGCGGAGGTGTGAGACTTTGACTAGGGATGGTTTTAGGCTGTCTAGAGGTAGACCGGAGAAATATTGGAGGGAGGTGATTAGGCATGATATGGAGCAATTACAACTTACAGAGGACATGACCCTTGATAGAAAGGTGTGGAGGTCGCGAATTAGGGTAGAGGGTCGTTAGGGGGTGGGAGCGCGGAGGTAGTAATAGGGGAGTGCTCCTTTAGGTCTGGAGTTTCTGGTTCGTAGTGTTGTGGCTGTAGTTTGGGGCTAGTGGTGTTGGCTTTTTTGCATCCCGTACTAGTTTATTATACACTTATTTTTGTGTTTGTTATACTGTTAGTTTATTTTGTGTACCATACTAGTTTATATGCGCTTACTTTTTATATTTGTTATACTGTTATTGGTCCTAAATCGGGGGTCTATCGGAAACAACCTCTCTACTTCTCTTGAGGTAGTGGTATGGTCTGCGTACACTCTACCCTCCCCAGACCCCACTAGGTGGGAATACACTGGGTATGTTGTTGTTGTAGAGAAGTCATAACAAAGATATTAGGATTCATTTGACTTCAAATATTGCAAACATAGTACTTCAATTTCAAAGTAAGAGATCTCCTTTTTAATTACCTCGTTCTGAAGACTACCCTATCTCTTACTTTGAAAAATTAAAGTATAATATAAAATAATATATGTTGTAGATCAATTACGACAACTAAATTACAAAAAAGTATTACTCCTATGTATTATTAATAAAAAATTATGCTTTAAGATGCGATATTATATGCATATTAAATCAATTACAATCTTTTATTGTTTTAAATTCTGTTAATTTTACGTGTCTGCGGGAGTAATTTTTTAGCTAAGAATTATGAACAAACATAATGTCATACAAAGTGTTGCTTTAAGATTTGTTTCCCTTGGGACAAGCATAAACTGGTTCCAAGTTTTGTACAATTAACTATCCTCCCTTGAGAATCAAAGGCCTTGATTTCGAATATATGTTGGGTGTGAAAAAGTTCTTGATAGGAAGTGCTACCCCTAATGAACCCTATCTAGAGAAACTGGATCAGTCGAGCTCCAATGTGGATACCAAATACTGAATCAAACACGTAACCAAAAAAGAAAACTGTCCAAACAAACTAGTTGAAGGAATTGATGGCTTAGCAATTACTATTGTGGATAAATTTTATGAATGGTTAACTTCAGATATTATTGCATTAAAGTTAACACAATACTTTTTATAATGAAAAATGACCCAACTTTATTAACCTAAATATACATTACGAAAGTTGTTAAACAGCTTTTTTGGAACAAAAAAAGTCACTCAACATTACCTAAAACATCACAAACAAAAGAGACATTTTACATGATATATACTTATGCTAAGTTAGAATTATTTTTTTGGTTGATTACAAAAGAATTTGTTTCCCAACTTCCTGTGATAAAATTGAATGATTTTTCTTGTTACAAAAAATAGTATGGTTGAGTGGTTGGGAGGTGGATTTCTTGTGTGGGAGATTAAGGATCGAATTCAATGTCGTTTTTCGCTCAACCATGAGCTCGTCGAATGGGACTTGCCTAGTGCGGTTTACATCTTTTATGTGGTTTGCGAGCTATTACACAGTAAACAGGTTGCCACAAAGTGCTCAAAACAGAGTGTTCATCCGAAAAGCAGAGATTGTGGATTTCCCTCGGGGTAAAATAAATATTTAGTAGCTTTTTGATTGTGGATTTCCCTCGGGGTAAAATAAATATTTAGTAGCTTTTGTACTTAGATAAAAATGGATACTTTTAAGTTTTAATGAGGAAAATAATTATTTAGTATTGTAGTACAATGAATGAAAAATTGACTGACTTGTACACCTGAGCAATCTATATATATAGTGCATGAGATACTCCATACAATTTTATATGTTAAGGAAGAACCATATAACACGCATCTCATTTTCTCCTTGGCACAATCCATATAGTTTGATGAAAGTGCTATAATTAGACTTCCAAGAAAGTTCTACTTGCAGAATTTCTTAACATTTTAAACTAAAATCTAGTTATGTAACTAAAAGTCTAAAACATGGCATAAACTATTAAATTACTCATACGAGAATATTTCTTTTTTCTATTTAAGACGATTCTCTTTGAATGAGAGAGTTAAAATTTAACTTTACTGTTGTAATTCTAAATTTTTTCCCTCAAAACAAGGATTATTTTTACTTAGTATTTAATTTCAACATGGTTCTTCCATTATGTTTGTTGAACAATTCTTTTTCTTATTCAAAGATAGTTGTGGGTAGTTCCTTTCCTACATTAAAAGATTAAGGGAATAATAAAATTTACTTAACAACGACAATAACAACAATAACATACTCCGTATAATCTCACAATAACATCTTAGTCCTGCTTCTGTGGAGCAAAAAGATTGTTTTCAATCAATGGCGGACATTCCAAAACTTTTAAGTCATGGATGCTCAATTATTTATACTTAGAGTTGCTACTAAAACTGGGTGGTCAATAACATCATCAACAACAACAACAAATCCAGTATATTCCTACAAAGTGGGGTCTGGGAAGGGTAAAATGTACGCAGTCCATACCACTACCCCCAAAGAAGTAGAGAGGTTGTTTCCGATAGACCCTCGGCATAAGACAGTGGACCATAGACCAAAAAAAAAAAATTAAAAAAAATGAAGTAAATTAACCGACTGAGGGCACATGATAAAATAACAGAGCAATAACATCCACAAAAATGAAGTACATTAACAAACCAAGGGCTCCCCTCCCCCAAACCTAGACCTATCACCCAAGCTACGCCAACCTCTCCTATCTGCCGACTACGGCTCGACCACCTTACTTAGCCCTCTACCTTAATACTCTTCCTCCAAACTTTCCTATCGTGGGTCATGTCCTCAGTAAGCTGCAACTGCTCCATGTCACTTCTAGTCACGCCTCTCCAGTATTTCCTCGATCTACATCTATCCCTTTTGAAACCCTCTAAGGCCAACCTCTCGCACCTACGAACTGGGGCATCCGTGCCCCTCCTCATTACATGACCAAACCATCCCAACCTCACTTCCCTCATCTTATCCTCCACCGAAGCCACACCCAACTTTTCCCAAATAGTGTCATTCCTTACCCTGTCAGCCCTCGTATAACCACACATCCAACGTAACATTCTCATTTCCGCCACCTTCAACTTTTGGACATGAGAAATCTTAACAGGCCAACACTCCGCTCCATACAACATGGCCGGCCGGACCGCAACTTTATAGAATTTACCTTTAAGTTTGAGAGACACCTTCTTATCGCATAAAAGTCCCGAGGCGAGCCTCTATTTCATCCAACCTGCCCCAATACGGTGAGAAACATCCTCATCAATCTCTACATTTCCCTGGATCATAGACCCAAGATACTTAAAACTATCCCTCTTACAAACCACCTGCGACTCCAATTGCACTATCGCTTCGTCCTCTCTCCTCGAGTCACTAAACTTGCACTCCAAGTACTCCGTCTTGGTCCTACTCAACCTGAATCCTTTAGATTTGAGGGTCTGTCTCCAAACCTCCAACTTTTCATTAACACCTCGGCGCGACTCATCAATCAAAACTACATCATCCGCAAAAAGCAAACACCAAGGGTGGTCAATAACATATTTATACAAATTGCTAGGTTTCCTATATTAATAATAGTATTGGCTCCACAATATAGTGGGAGCTTGAGCACCCATAATCGTGAATGTATATCTGTAGTTGTTTTCAATAAATCCTCGACTCAAAAGAAGTGAAATCATTACAGCAGAAAAATAATAACAGCAAAATAATAAAATAACAAATTAAAGAAAATGAAGCAGTTTCTAGTAGTAGATGAATATATTATAAGCAAAGATACTACGTACACAACTGATAAATAATACTACTCCATCCGTTTCAATTAGTTTGTTTGGTTTTAACTTGGCACAAAGTTGTTTAAGAAATTAAAGAAGACTTTTAATCTTGTGTCTTAAACTAAAAATAAGTAGATGTACCAAACTGTACTTCAATCTTGCGGTCTTAAACATCTCATATGAAAAATTGAAATTGAGGAGTCCTCCGAAAAAGGAAAAAGACAATCTTTTTAAGTGGACTAAAAAGAAAAATCAAACCAACAAATTAAAATGAAGGAAGCGAGGAGAATTATGAGCATAGGATACTGATGATAGGCGAATTTACACACCTATAGCACTATATTTTGCCCATATTTTAGCCTAGTTTTGAGAACAAATTATATATTTCATGCACTTTTAGTTCTTTTTCCTGTAAGTGAGCTAACGAACATGATTAGCAAAGTTTCAGGTATAAATGATGCAGAATTCAGCATTTCATGGATAACTTGACGCCAAAGAAAGCTTCACGAAAGGAGAAAAGCCAATCTTGGACGCCAAGGACTAAAGATGGCGCATGGAAATTCTGTCCCGGGCTAAAACAACATTTCTGAAGACTTTGGGGACTAGCAGTAATTTATTAGGATTAGGATAATGATACATTAACCTAGTACAATTGAGTTAAGTATTTCATTAGCTTATTAGGATTAGGATAATGATACATTAACCAAGTACAATTGGGTTAAGTATTTCATTAGCTTAGTAGGATTTGGTTAAGCATTTCATTAGCTTAGTAGGAATAGGATATGGGTATTATAAATACCCTATCTTGCTAGAGATTTTGAGACATCTTCTTACATTCTATTCTATTCTACTTCTAAGACATTCTAGTTCTAAACAATCATTCTTCCATTAATTCTATTTTTCTTCTTCTATTCATCTATTCTTAAATTCCGCAACAAGAGAAACGTTACCTTGCTAAGGAATTCACGCCTAACGCCTATCACACCATTACAAACGTGAAATCTTTATTGTGGTATAACAACAATGTCAATTGTGATTTCCTTCGCACTCATGGGTAACTAAACTTCTCTGTTGGGGTTATGGAAGCCGAATAAGATACTATCTATTGCTGTGAGTTTGTGAGTTCATGACACGTATGCTGCTTATATCATTATTCTCTTCATCTTAGTCTAAATTCTTTGTGGTTGCAAACGCAAGAATACGCCAGTATAACATTTAACTTGTTCGAAAAAAAGGTTATCTGTCTGGAAAAGAGATAATGTCAAGGTAGTAGGGTCCCATCCCCTATTAAAAAGTTAGTGCCGTAACTGGATTAACCTCTTGGAGAATCCGTACCGTTAGACACGCTTTAAGCTTGAAAGAGTTAAAGTGAAATAATCCTCGAATAGGTCGAAAGACGCCTGGATTTACCATCGAATACAATTCTCTATAAGCACATGCATGTCTGAATTCAACACACTCATAGTCAATAGAGACGTATAACTCAGAAGGTGGACATAACCCCAACTCCTCAATTCTCATTGTTTCACAACCTACTAAACATTTTTTCTTTTTACTTTGCTATTTTCAGTTTTTGCTTTAATAATTTGGTTACACATTACAAACCCCCCTTCTTACGAGACTTGCACTAAAAGTCTAGTAATTGTTGCTTACTTGTTGACCAAGCTATTCCCTGTGGGATCGATACCCAACCCAGGTTGGGTTCTATATTTGCTAACGACCGCTTTACACTCCTACGAGAGCTGTAGATTGAGCGTTATCAGATACTAGTTCCCTGCATCTCACACATAAAAGTACGACACACTCGACCATCTACTACTCTTAGTTCTATCCTAATTTTTGACATCCACAACTTTTTATTTAGGGTCATGCTCTTAGTCAGCGAAGATGCATTATATCCTATATAATTACCTCTTTCATTTTTTTTCCGGTCTGCCTCCTACCTCTCCTAAACATGCTATAACCAACCTCCCACACCTCCTTACTCGTAAATTTACACACCTTCTCTTCACGTTTTCGAAATATCTCAACCTCACTTCTTTCATCTTGTCCACCATGGAGGCTACTCCGACCTTATCTTGTATAACAGTACTTTCCTAGTCGTATCTCTCCTAGTATGTCACACATTCATCTAAGCATTTGCATCTCCGCTACCTTCATTTTCTAAATGTTAATGTCTTTGACTAGTCAAAACTTTGTCCATACAACAATATAGGTCTAACCATCACTCTGTAGAACTTACCTTTAAGCCTTGGTAACACATTCTTATAACGCAGTATCCTAGACGCACGCCTCCATTTCACCCATCTTACTCTAGTGCTATACAATGTGTGAAATCATCGCCAATTTCTCAGTTTTCTTGAGTTGTAGATCTAAGATACTTGAACTACCTCTCTTGGGTATGACTTGCATATCAATTTTCACTTTTGCCTCTGCTTCACGTGTTGTGTCGATGAAAATAATTTACAATTTAGGTACTTTATTTTAGTCCCACATAACCCGAACCATTAGATTTTAAGGTCCGTCTCCAAACTTTTCAGCCTAATCATTAACTCCATTGTGTGTCACATAGTTTAATATATAGCAACGACGAATAACACACACATGAATGACGCCCCTCTTGAATATGCCTTGTCAATTCGTCCATCACTAAGGCACATAGAAATGGGACTAAGGATTGATCGCTAGATCGAGAAGTGTTTTGAGGCACCTCTATTATTCTTACTCAAATCTTAGTCTCGTCGCATATATTCTTATTTACTCTAATGATATAAACCACAAGTACACCTATAACTTATTCAAACATTTCCATAGAAACTCCAATAAACTCTGTATGCCTTGTGTTCTGAAGCATTAGAATTGTTGAAGGAAAGATGCATCAACAGTACTTTTTACTCATTCAATGGGATATCCACTAATATCTTGGGTAGTGTACTAAAGTCCAATCAAGTCATTATCGAACTACATTTGTGTAGTATTATACAACGATAAACTTTTAATCTAAGGGTCCCATTATCTTGTCAAGTAGATGTATCAAACTCTTGCAGGTGCACAAGTATCCAAACCTCATTTATAGCTTTTAGCTGCCACTTCAAAGAGGAAAAAAAAAAAAAAAAACTTTTTGCCAACATCACATTAATATCCGGAAAGGACTAACTGATACTATTCTTCCAATTTTATTTTCAATATGCAAAAGTCCCCCCCAAAAAAGATGTAATTTAACAAATTAGTGATCCCATATGCTGGAAATTACAAGAGAAAATGTGTGCAAAAGAATGGTGATATCCAATCGCAGATACAAAATCAAAACCTATATATATATATATATATATATATCTTTGAGCCAAAAAAATGCTGATAAAATGGCTAACAATTTTCAAATACAGAGGGATAGAATTGTAAAAAACAAAGAACCTCCACTTGTGAGAAAGAGCCTAGCTGTTGTTTGACTTTTTATTTTCAGTCCTAGCTGCTGTTTGACCACCATTACAAAATCATCTGAAATTCCATCTCTGCCCCTTGAGTTCCATCGTCGCCATTGAAGAATTTTGAAGCTCAAATTTCATTTCCTCTTTACAGGGGTAACTAATTAAACGTCAAATAGATTATTAAAAAGGTCTAAAGATGGAGTACCTGGAGATAAAAATAATCTTGGAGAAATGAAATTATTATTATTTGAGTTAGGGCTAGGCAAAAAACTAGGTGGTTCAAAATAATTCCTGTTACTATGTAACACGGGGCTTAAGTCATAGAAGAACCCTAGTGGATTTGGATCATTAGATGGCGGTGAAAAGAAATTTGGTGGTATAGGTGGAAGAGAAGATGGATTTGGTGATAAAATTCCAGGAAATAATCCACTTCTTTGGATTTCAGTTCCTATCTGTATACCTTCATGTACTATCATATTATGATCATTTCCCATGTCACAATTTTTCCCTTCTGGGGTTCTTGTTCTCTCTATGGACGCAAACCTAGCGGCGGGCGACACCGCGCCCGCGCTCATATTTTCTTGGAAAGGGAAGAACGATGAGGACGTGGCAGTTGCTGATGTGGAGCACGTGGACGAATGATGATGATCCGGCCCGGTTAGTCTTTGTACTAACGTCATGAACTCGCTAGGGTTTGCATGGATTACCTTGGGTGACACGGTATATATAATAACCGGTGGCCGTGGCGGAGCTTGTGTTGGTTGGTGGTGGTGTTGTGATGGTGCCACGGGCGGTTTTCTGATCTTGTGAGAATCCTTACGCACTTTAAGTGGGGTGGGCCGGGGTCCTTGGAGCTCTCTCCTAGGTGACCTACCGGAGGGGTTTTCCGAAGGATCCATGGGAAACATTAGAGAGTCAAAGGTTGGAAGGAAAGAACAAGGAGACGCAAGCTTTGGAGATGGTGAAAAGGAGGAAAAAGGCATCTTCCAACTGACAAATATGAGAAAATATAAGGAGGTGTGACGAGAATATTTAAAGGGAGCAAGTCAATGAAGTATTAAAGTTTGATAATTTAATATATACAAGAAGAAAAGTAAACAAAACAAAAGTATAAATAACTTATATTTATTATAACGTGAACACAATTGGTTAGTTGTTCTTTGTTTTAAAAAATGTACGTAGGTGTTTTAGGGTATAAATAATTTGGTTGTCCGCCGGTTAATGTAGTCATGTAAGACAAGTTGAACATGTCCAAATAAAGAGAGAAGCTGGTGGTGGGAAAGAGTCAATTTTGGTGATGGATTGATGATGATTGATGACAATAGAAAAGAAGAAGAAGAAGAAGAGTAAGTAGAAGTAATATTATTCAGTAGCCAAGTGGATATATGTTTGTTTGAATGTATTTATATTACTCTATCAACTCGCAAAGTAAATATTTAATGAATTAGTATTGGATCCCAATAATGTCACGAGTTCATTTTTTAAATTTTATTACTTTCACTGTTTTATTTAAGTGTCTTCAGAAAATTTTTTAATTTGAATCTTACAATAAGTATATATAACGCATCAAAATATTCTTTTAAGATGTCATCTAGGATATTCTAATGAGAGAGTTACATAATATAGGAAGTAACATTAGTTTTTTAGATGTAACAAGTTAATAGGTAAACAAAGTTTTGACATATAAGTTGTAACTGAAGGAGCAGTAATTTTTTTTTTTCTGCGCTGAAATGAATGGCAAAGTTCTTTTATTGTCTGGAAAACAAGCTGTAACCGACGATTTAGGGCACATTTTTGCTGGCCTCTTCTAGGGGTCAAGGGTAATGTTACTGTTTTTTTGTCCTTTTTAAAATCTCATTTTTAATTGTTATTCTAAAGCAAAGATAAAAAGATGGTGAGTCTCAAATGGCTGATTCCAACTTGCTAATCTATAATCTATATTTATAATTTATAATTTATATTTATACTAAAAGCGTGGATATTCTTATAAAAGAAATTTGAATTTTTGTCATTCATTAAAAAACTTTCCTATAAAATAAAATTGTCTTTTCACTTTTTTCCTTCAATTAATAAATATATAAAAACACTATTTCCTTTTCTACTTTAAATTGAATTTCTATATCTAATTAAGAACTTTTAAAATATAGGTATAATACGTGTTGTTCTATTTTTCTAATTTTAAAAATTTAAAATCAACAAATATTTTGACATAAGGAATCATATGTGTGTCGTTTGTTTTTGTCTTTTTTTTTTTAAATAAAGAGTTCGTTTGGATATGATTAAAATCTGATTAAATTAGCTTTTAATCTTTTTTAAAGCTTTTTTCGGTGTTTGGTAAAATTAAAAAATTTTTTAAAAAGGCTAAAAATTGATTAAAAAGGCAAAAAATGAGAAGTTGAGTATCCTCAGTTTTTTACTTTTTAGATTAAAATTCTTTTAGGTTTGACCAATACATTTACTTTTTTATCCCTTATATATATTTTTCTCCAATTCCAACAATATCCTGAATTTGTAGCTCTTAAAATATGATTTTTTTTCTTTTTATCGCTTCTCTTCGTCCCTCCCCTCCATTTTCCTCTTCATCTTCCTCCTTTGTTTTCAGAGAATCCATCATTATTTTTGAATTATTAAAATTAAAAATTATAAATAATTCACCTTATTTGTGGTGTTAACAACTTTAAGGACATTTAAGTTATTTTGACAACCAAAAAGTGCTTAACGTCACTTGTTTACCAAACACAACAATAATTTTTTTTCAATTTCAGCACTTTTATTCAAATACTTATCTGCTTAATTTATAAACACTTATTTTAAACTTTTAATCACTTAAGATAAAAAATTAATTTTTTAATCCAATTTCAATCGGACTCGAAGTCTATTTTGTATTAATTAAATTAAAGAAAAGCAAAAATCTCCCAAAGACTAAAAAAGGCACGGAAAAAGACACAAGCTAAAACTCTTATTTGTATTAGTTTAGTTTATTGGAACTCATATTGTTTTAATATTGATAAATAATTTCTGTGAAAAATAAAAATTTATCATATTTAGATAATTTCTTTCTTGAGAAAAAAGGTTTTAGACTTGTATAAATTGAGAATTCTTCTATAACAATATAATGACATCTACAATGAACACATGAAACAAAATTTATTTAGTTTTGGTGTTAGGTCATTCTTTATTGTTTGATTTGGATTTTCTTTTTCTTTTCTTTTTTTACATCAAGAAATATATTTTTGTAATATTTGATTGACTTATAGGTGAATTGATTTTGTAGGTCTTTTGATGATGAATTATGATGATAATATAGAGAGTTGATGATCAAAAATTTGGAGGTTCATTAATTTTTGATGTCTTCTTTCGGTTGATCAAGAAGAGGGATTAAAGTGGCATGAAATATGTCGATCAAATTTCTCACTTCAGCGATGAAATCAAGTTAAATTGAAAAATTTTATGGACTATCAAACACTAGTCATCGGTTTATTAAAGACAACAACAGTAATTTAAGAAATTGCCAATGTATTTCATCTGTTTTACTTATATCTTAGATATTTATAAATACTAAGTAACTAATTAAATAAATTCTTTATTTTTACATGTTCAAAAAACGCTGAACTTAATTATTGTATTTATTTTTATTATTTAAATAAATATCACATTTAATGTAATGTTGAACTAATTAAAGTGACGTACATACGTGAAGCGTGTACACTTAAACTACTCCCTCCGTTTAAAAAAGAATGTCCTACTTTGATTTGACACAAAGTTTAAGAAAATAAAGAAGACTTTTGAATCTTGTGGCCTTAAATTAAAGTAATGTCAAATGTACCAAAATGCCCTTTAATCTTGTGGTCATAAACATGTCATGCGAAAAGTTGAAATTAAAGTATTGCCAAAAAAGGAAAGTAATTATTATCATAATACAAAGGAAAGAAAAAAGATGCCTAATTGGATAAAATTATCCATCAGAGATGAAAGAGGGGAGAGAGAGGAAAACTGCTTTCTCTTTCTCTTGTGGCTTATTAATTATTGCAAGTTAGATGGATAATGGGGACACATTTGAATAAAATAATTGAGTTTTAATAAATATGGGTTTAGTTTGCTCATTTTCTTTAAACTACTTATGCATGTTATTATAATTTCTCAAATAAGATCAATGATTGACAAGCTCAAGTGGTGTATATATACCGGGGAGCAAATCTAGCAGCAATCTTCATATGGGTTTACTTCTTCAATTGCTTTAACTCTGGTCTGAGGGTGTGTTTGGTATGACAAAATGTTTTCTAATTTGTTTAGGTTGGATTGATTTAAATATTTTGAAAAATATTTCTCAAATAAATTTATTTTTCTCCAGTTTAGGGAAATGATTACCCTATTTAAGGAAATAACCTCTATATTTCTCAAAATAGGAAAAAAAAAACTGTGTACATGATGTCCTTCTCAAACTCCACTCATGGGATAACACTAGATATTTTTTGTGGCTTTGCAACCATTTTATTAATTAAAACAAAAATAAAGACAAATATCCGGCCCAAAGACCAAAATGTACATAGTCTGAATATTGTTGGGTACCCAACCCACTTTCCTAATTTCCTTAGCAATATAAGTGTCCTTATAAACATTTGTTACCTTTCTCAATTGTTGTCGTATGTATGCCCAAGTGATCTTGCTTTTCTTGTGGGTGATTAATGTTGTTCCCATCTTCAAGACGTTGTTTTTCTTCACTAAAGTGTTATCAAGCCATCAAGGTACTTGTTGACTATCTTTCCTCCGTTTTCTTTTTTTTCTTCTAATTTTTGCATCCATTTCAGGCGGTTGGGTTGTCATTGTTGTGAAATTGAAGCAACAATTTTTGGAGTTTGCAGTATCACAGGTATGCTCACCACTATTTTCCTCATCCTCTGAGACAAAGTTGTAACCTCCTTGTCCTTTTAGGTAGTGAAGTAACCATTGCTGATTTGAGCTTGTAACTGACCACTTGAGCTGATGGACCAAATCAACGCAAATCTCCTTTGTTTTTGGTGATTTTCTTTGTGAACTATCAAAGATTAGCTTATCTGATTTAGCATCTTTAACCTTTCTTAGTACAGGATTAAGAATGTTGTAATTATCTGTGCTGCTCAAAATCTACATCATGAATGTGTTGTATTGGCCAAACTCTCTGTACATTCGGCTTTATCCTTGTAGTTCTAATTCTCAGATTAGGGATCTGTTTGGTGTCCATGTTCATGATCTTTCTAATATCTTCTGGTAATTTGTAACACCCCGTAAATTTTTTCGTACACTTATCGCGATTATATGGAGTCCTAAAGGCTTGCGTATGGGTTAAATTAAGCTTATGGTGTTCGGAAGTATCCCGTCAATAGTTTTATGTGTAGGTATTGGAATAAGCTTTCCAACGATATAAAGTTTGCCCAAAACAGAGGAGTATTTCATATAAGCGAGCACATTCGAAATTTCAAAACGGTGGCCGGGAAGCCTGTGAACAGTAAATCTGCAGGAAAATTACTGCAGCTAGGCAATTTTCTTTGGATCAACTTTAGACGATCATAACTCCTTGTACAGGAAGAACTGGGTGGTATACTTTATATGAAAATGAAATCCCTTTTAATTATCTTTCCAATGCAATTGGTTTCACCCAAATTCGATACCGGAGCAAAGAGTTATGATCGATTTACTTCAGCCTGTCAAAACTGTCCACTGGGGACAGATTCGGATTTATTTAAATTTTTAGGGCAAAATGGTCATTTTCTATTACCTCTTGGACGAAAATTGGTCTCTATAAACATACACTTAGCCTCATATATATCATATATCATCCAATTATTAAGAGAAGGTGAAACCCTAGCCTAATTTCAACTTCAAATATTTTGTGATTCAACCGTAGAAAATTCGAATTGGTTCCGTAGTTATGTTCACCATCTCGAAAGCTTCGAGAAGCACCCCATGGTTATGTAAGGAGGATTCTAAATACAAGAGTTCATTGTTAAGATATGAATATTGTTTATTCTTGATTCTTATCCATGAATAAGTATTGATAAGGGATTATGAGTATTGTCTTGATGTTGGAAGATAACTAGAAACATAGTTATGAATTGTTTTGTATAAATTGTTAGTAGTAAATTATGGAAGTTGTTGTATTGGATTATGGAGGATGAATTGTGGTGATATATCATTATATTAGTGGTTATGTATGCCTAGTGATCATGTTGGTATTGGATGGTGATTAAGAGGGGAAATAAAGGCTAAGAGTGATGTTGAGGGATATTGCATGAAAATGCATGATATGTGAATGTAATAAGAGTATAAGAGGATGTATGTAGCACTCTTATTGATGAGTTAAAGGATTACTTCCTAGACATTATTTGGTGAAGTTAATATCTAAATGGTAAGGTTTGGTTGCTAATACTAGTTTGCCACAAATGACTTATTGTAGATAAGTGTTCGAAGAGTACGGGAAGTCAAGTTGGACTTGTATTGAAGTGGTTATATCAAGGTATGTAAGACATACTCTATCTAATCTTTGGCATGAATAATGACCCATGACACTCTCAAGTAAGCTTCCAACATTGTTCTACGACACATGACACATAATAACATCATATGATCTTCGACACTACCAATTGAACTTGTTTTCACTTTTAAGATGTCCGGCTAGTCAAAAAAATATCCATATACTATTGTTGACTCCGAGATGGTTTAATGAGGTATCCATGATTCTCTACTTCATTTTCCTGATATTGATTACCTATTTACATGTTTTTCCTATTGAGGTATCATGGTTTCAAGTTCCATAAGGTGTGACCACAAAGTAACCAATCTCAAAGATTAATTGAATTAAGAAATGGAATATCTTTATTTTAAATTGTTGATATGACGTATTGTATTAGTACCACTGATCAGTTGGCCATTGTATTATAAAGATTATGTATATATGCTATTCCAGGGGTGGTCCCTGATGTATTGTATTAGTACCACTGATCAGTTGGCCATTGTATGACATATGTTATGTATTGATAAGGAATACGGGAAGTAATGATATGAAAGTAATGTGCAGGTATCCCATCAGCTCTTTTAAGTGTGGTCTACTCATACTGTTTATTCACTGGTATCTGGGTTCTGTTGATCTTTTGTATCTCATCTTGATACTCACTGCCTTACATACTCAGTACATATTTCCGTACTGACGTCCCTCACGGGGACCTGTATTCATGCCTGCAGGAACGGGTACTTCAGGTCGTACACCTCCGCAGTAAGAGCCAGGACATTCTGTTGATAGTGGTGAGCTCCAGTTGTTTCGGGGCATCCCAAGTCGTTTCTATATGTACTTTTGGTATTTGTATAAAAGTCTTTTGTGGGCGGGAGTTTGTCCCGACCCTAACTCAGTTGTGTATCTATGTAGAGGCTTTTGTAGACATATTGTACAGCCATAGGAGTGTTTGGTTGATAGACGTGATGGCTCTGACGGCCAATTACTGTTTATATATATATATATGCGTGTCTGCTGGGCTGATACAGGTACTGTTTTCTTCTATTTACAACGAAGTGCTGCCCAAATTTCTAATTTTCATAAGTAATGTAAGTGTGAAAGTATAGGTTATGAACGGGTTCTCCCGGGCCTCCTCGGCTACGGGTGCTAGTCCGCTCCAATGGGATTTGGGGCGTGACATAATTGTTGAACTGTGTTAATAATTGTTGCCTCTTTTGATTGAAATGCTAGATTAGCCAGTGCATCTGCTAACTTGTTCCATTTCCTGTATATGTGACTAATTGTTGAATTAATGTTGATCATTATAGTTCTAATTACCTCAATTGCTTCAGTAAACTCCCATGGTATAGTCCACACCTTTCTGATAAAATTAACCATCATTAAAGAATCTGACTCAATTTCCACTTCTGTAACATCTGTTGAAGCACAATACTTAACTGTTTCCAAGATGGTTGTCATTTCTGCTACCATATTGGTGGTAATTCCTACCTTCTCAGCTTGTGCATATATAAAAGATCCATCATCTCTTGTCAGCACAAAATCATAAGAAGCCTGTCCCGGATTGCCTTTTGCTGCCCCATCTGTGTTGCATTTCATTTTATCAGGCTTAGGTAGCTTCCACTTAACTACATAGCTATATAGTCTTGGTTTGTACCTCCCTAACTTAGCCACCAAATCATCCCAATTACTTCTTGTGTCCATTATCTAAGGGAATTTAACTCTAAGTAGCTGCTTTATTAAAGTTAAAACTTGATGATTCATGTGTTGTATTCCTTGTTCTTCTCCATGCTTCTTCTTATTTCTTCTTTTCCATAAAACCCACATTATAATTGCTGGGACTGCTTTGAAAACCTATCGCAACTTTGGTGGGGCTTCTTTAAACCCCCAGATTTTAACTACATGAGTCAGTTGTGCTCCATGCATTTCAATACCTGCAAAATCGACAAAGTGCTTCCATAGTTATGAGGTTATGGGAGCTGTTAGAAATAAATGCTCCATTGTTTCTTGCTTATAACTATCACAGCACCAACATCTTGACACCATGCTTATCCTTATTCTAGCAATTTTATCATCAGTAGCAATTCTACCCTTCCATGCTCTCTACAGAAAAAAGCATATTATTGTTGGTAATACTTTATTCCAAATCTTGTTATAGATCTCATTTTCTCTTCTTTTACTTCTCAAAAGTTCATATGCATCTTTAACGGTGAACTTTCCATCAGTGTTTGACATCCACCATGCTTTATCTTCTCCATCTTCATTTCTCCCAGGCCTAATATTTCCATTATGTGTTGTACCATGTCCTCTGAAATATATTCTTTTAGCTTGTCCTCATTCCGTACCCCTTCCTCTGTTAGAAACTATTTAACTTTAATTTCTTCTTCTGTATTATTTCATTCTTCCAAAAAGTATAATGCACCTAATTTGGTCCAATTATCAAACCAGAAACCGATCTCTCCAGTCTTGACCTACCAATAGATGTTGTGTTCAATCTTCTCTCTAACCTGCAACATTTTTCTCCATATCTAAGAAACTCTAAAATCTAGTGCAATTACTGGATGCTTTTTCTTGCAGTATTTATTCCACATATAATGACTTCATAAGGATCCAGTAGATATTCTGAAATTCCACCACAGTTTTGCAAATAATGTTTTAGAAACTGTATGTAATGATCTAAAGCCAACTCCTCCTTCGTTCTTGGGATAACATAATTCACTCTAAGTAACCCAGTGTTTCCCTTTTGTGCCACCAGTTCTTCCCCAAAAGAATTTTGCCATCAACTTATGTATCTGTTCTACAACACCTTTTGGAGGACTCATTGCAGACATCAAGTATATTGACATTGATTGCAACACATTACATATAAGAACATACCTTCCTCCATAAGTCAATAGTTTATTATGCCATGATAAAATTCTCTTTGCAATCTTATTGACTATTTCCTCAAAGTATATCTTTTTTTACCTTCCATAATAAATTGGACAGCCTAGGTAAGTAAATGGGAAAGTCCCTATAGATATATATACCAGTTAACCTTCTAAGTTTATGCTTATCTACCATGGAAACTTTTTCATGTAAACAAATATAACTCTTAGAAAGATTAATTAGCTGTCCAGAGACTTTCTCATACTTTTGTAACACTCTCATAATTTTCTTCACTGATTCCTTGTGCCCTGAACAAAAGAGAATTGTGTCATCTGCATAAGATATGTGATTAATCTTTTCACTCCACTTTGGCATACCAAACCCTATAAACTCTTGATCCTCATTCAAGATATTCAAATCTCTAGCTAAGACTTCAGCAACAATAATGAATAATGTGGGTGACAGTGGATCACCCTGCTTTACCTCTTTTGTAGAGTGAAAGAAACCAAAGGTTGAACCATTAAAAATCACTGAATACCAATTATTTGAGATTAATCTCCACACCATGTCAATCATTCTTTCTGAAAAAAACAAACTTTCTTAATACTCTTTTTGGATATATCCAAGCCACTCTATAGTATGTTTTTGCCATATCTAGCTTCACCACAAAATTGTCAAATTTATTTCTTTTGTTAATATCTCTGATGATTTCCTGAGCCAACAATACATTTTCAGTTATATTCCTCCCTGTCATGAATCCAGATTGATTTTTGAAAATAATAGTTGACAAATATTCCACCATTCTTGCATGAATCACTTTAGAAATCACCTTATGAACAAATGTGCTCAAACTGATTGTCCTCAAATCAGTCATCCTTTCCACTTTTTCCTTCTATGGAATTAAAGCAAGTGTTGTATGTATGACATATCTAGGAAGTTTCATCCCACAAAAGAAGGCCAGTACTACATCAAATATATCTTTTTCAATAATTTCCCAACAACTTTGAAAGAATTCACCTGAAAACCTATCTGGACCACTTGCATTATTGTAATACCCCGAATCTGGTACCTGGGATGCTACATGGTGCTAATAATTTTGAAGGACCACTAGCTAATCCATGACTGATATCTGTACCTGAACACTGCATAATATATCATATAAATGCGGAATAATAAGGCTAATAGGTCATAAGGTTCAAATTTGTATAACTGATAAATTAATGTCTAAAATAGTATGGTATCACAATACCAAAATTGAAACAATGTCTGATCATACTGTAGTCTGAAAAACCTCTAGAACTGAACTGTCTGAATAAGGAGTTGATGGGACATGTCCCCAACTAACTCCAACTACTGACATAAACTACGTAATGAAGAAATAAAGTCATAATCATGTCCTCGAAGGATGAGGACTCACTGCTAACTATGACTGCTGAAACTGGAATGCTACTGATGCTCTGGAGCTCGTGCGTATGAACTTATGATATAGAATAAAACACCATAGCGCGAATGCGTCAGTACGATTGAATGTACTGGTATGCATGTGAGGTAGGCTGAATACATGGGGTTCATATGCATGAATAATACTAACCGACTGACTAATCATGAACGTGAGAATACACGCATGAATACATAATAACTATAACTAAGATCGTGATAACATGATTACTGAATCTGAATACTGATAACATGAGTTTACTGATAATTGAGTGATTATATCTGACAGTCCTGATACTGATGGAACTAGCTGAGTTTCGTACTGTTCTGAGTTGACTGTATCTGACAGTCCTGATTCTGTAGAACTATCTGAGTTCTATTACTGAGACTGATACTGAGATTGTGGGAAGTAGTCATCTAACCGACATGCCTCAAAATGCATTATAATAGCTGAGTTGGGGTTCAATCTGTAACCCCAATTGGAAGAGTGTCAATACCGCACCACTGGTAAGGACAATCTTAGGCGACCCTCATCTGACAGTGTCCCCAAAAGAGAATGGTGGGACCCTCATCTGATAGTTTTTATCCACCTTATCAACCTTCATCTAACAGTGTTGATGTCTCAACCTATGCTGGCTACATAGTTCTGGAACGCAAGGATTACTTCTAAGAATCATACCCTCATCTTACAGTGTGTGTTCCCATCCTTGGGTTCACTCGGTGCTAATTCCTACTCCCATCTGAATAGACACTGAACATGATTAACTGAACTGGACTAAACTAAATTCATGGAGTTTCATTGACTGACGGAATACTACTGAGATTACTGAATTACTGAGCTTTCCTAAGTCACCTGACTGACTGAGTTTTATGGATCATGGCTTGACTGAGGATATCATGAAAACATAACACTGGATCTAGGCACACAACTATATTTTTCGGGTACAAGTACTCCCAGGACTCGATAGAAGGAAACTGACAAGACATGATATTCTTGAATACATGACCAACATCGATAATCCATAATACAATAAGTTGGGGATTTCATGAAGCACGTAGTTGTCATAGTCTTGTACATGAATAGGATTGCATGTAAACATGGCATAATTTTATAAGGCTAACTCATGAGCAATTCAACAACATTTACAAGGCACATTAATAGCATGGAAGTCATTTGAACCTAAAGGTGAAACATGCAGTTATCATATAGTTCACAATTTAGCAATAATACACAATTTCTATCCTCTTAGGCATTTTATCAAAAACCTTACATGCACATCTTAGGGAATAGGTGAATTCATCAAATTCACATCATAAATAGCTCAAATCATGGATTTCAACTTACATACCAACGGAATTTCATGAGAAACACATAAAGATTCCAACTTGGGAATCATACAACAAGAATCACATAAACATAATCAACCCACGACATAATATTCACAATACAGATTTTAAAACATGATTCTTGAGCTTCATGGATGAAAGGAATCCATGAATAAACACTATGCATACCTTAGTTAATGAATTTAGAAGGATTGATGGAGAGTTCTTATGATTTGGCCCTTGAATTTGAGAGATAGGGTTCTTGTTCTTCAAGAGAGTTGATTTATTTCTTAAGGGAAGTGAGTAAACAATGAGCTAATAGGTCTTTTAGGGGTTTAATGTCGTGTATAGGATGACTAGGGTCCGTGGGAAGATACTGAAATACCCTTGAACGAATTTAAAAACGGAAGCTCAAAACTGGAATCTCGATTTTTGGCCCTGGCGCGACGCGCCAGGATCGCGGACCCTCACTAGAATCTGGACAATTAGGAATTTTCATGGTAGCGCAACGTGGTGTAATCACGTTGCCACTTTGTTTGCCACTTGGAAGTTTGGCGCGACACGGATACATCACGGAGCTTCACTGGAGGTTGAAAAATGCCATTTTTGTGACGCTATTTTACGACGGAGACTTGAAATAGTCATAACTTCTTACCCGGTTATCAGATTTAGCCAAATTTTATATCGATGGAAAGCTTATTCAATTTCCTACGTTAACAAAAGTAAAAATCTTGAAAATTCCACATATATAAAAGTGTATTCATCTTTAAAGCAAGTATTTGATATTTTTGGGATGAATCTAAGCTAGGTAGAGGTACGGGGTATTACAATTATCTTTCTTTAAAGAAAACACCGCCTGTTTAACTTCTTATACTGTTAGATCTCTGTCCATATCCTCTCTTTTCTTCTCTGTAATTATTTTTGGCAGACACTGTAGCATAGAATAGTCTCCATCGTTTTTCGTCTCTGCCAATTGATTTTCAAAGACCCTGACAACTTCATCTCCTATTTCTTGAGAATCTCTTATCACTATATTCTGGTCATTCTTGATTTCATTGATTCTCAACGTTCTCTTTCTTTTTTTCACATACGAATGAAAATTTTTTGTGTTCCTATCTCCATCTTTGAACCATACATACCTGTCTTTTGTTTCCAATATTCCTCTTCCACTTTGTACAGTTGCATTAGTTCTTTTTCTGTCTCTCTTAGCTCTTTTTTGTTATTCTCTGAGTTACTCAGCTCTAACTGTATTTCTTTTACCATGAATAAGTCCTCCATAGTGTCCACCTTCTGAAATATATTACCATAAGTGTCCCTGCTCTACTTCACAAGTTCATTCTTTACAGCCTTCATTTTTTTTTGCAACACTGTAAAAAGATCCTCTTGTACTTCTTCACTTTATATCTTTCTGACTACATCTTTAAATGACTCATGCTTAGTCCAGAAATTCAAAAATCTGAATGGCCTATTCCTTCTTTCTATTTAAAATAAGAAAGATAAACATTTTTCAAAACTCTTTTTAAGCATCACCATATGACCTGAGACCCAATCCTAATCCCGACTCGATTGGAAGACTCTTGAGCCCGACCCAAATATGACTCTGGACCAGATACGTGCTAGACTCAAGACTTGACTCCCAACCGCAATTCAAGACTAGACTCCCTGTCACACCCCTTTTTAAATTAGGTGTCTACACTCCCGATCGAGGCTGACTCCCAACACCGACCCGAACGTCAACCCATGACCAAATTCCCAACCCCGATACTTGACCCCGATACATGACATTGACTCGAGACCCAACCCCGATACTTGACCCCGATACATGAAATTAACTCGAGACCCAACCCCGACTAGGGACCCAACTCTCGACCTAAACCCTAACCCAAGATCAAACTCTTGACCTGCGGGTCAACCACTAACTCCCGACACAAGCTAGAATCTTGACTCCGCCCCAACCTGGGACCTAACTCCTGGCCTCAACCTGTGAGCTAACTCCTAACCTAAACCCGACACCCAACCTGACTCAGAACCAGATTCAATATCACCCGAGACCCGAAACTAACCCCGATCGACCTAGAACCTGACCCAAACGGGACCTAACTCAGCTCAGAACTCGACCTGATTCCGACCTCAACTCATGGTCAAGGTCAAGTCTTATCTCGGAGTTGAGTCTTCGATCTCAGTTCGAGGTCAAGGTTAGGTCTCCAGTGGGCGTCGAATTCCACGAGGAACTAAGAGTGGTAAGTATTAGCTAGTAATGGTGATAAAATTATACTAAGGGGAGTCAATATAAAAATAGTAACTTGAATATATAATCGGAGGTATTTTATTCGAATTATAGGAATAAATAATCGCCTTTAACAGGAAGCTCTTTATCTCTAGAAGTGGATTTTCTTTAGGCAAATCTCAAAATTGGCATCGAACATCGAACGAAAAACACAAAAAAACTCTCACCTATTGTTTCGACAGAAACCTAGAAAGCAATCCTTTTTATTTAAGAAAGAAATGATATGTCCAAACTTTGAATAAAAGTTTTTCCTAATATATGCTATTGGGTGTATATCTATAATCTATATCTATAATCTATAATATATTAAAAGTGTGAAGACCCTTAGAAAAGTGATTTGAACTTTTTGCCCTTTATTAAAAGTCTCTTCTTTAGACAAAATCGTCTTTTCACTATTTTCCTCAAATTATTATTATTTAGTTATTATTAATATTAGGGATTTAAAATTAAGTAAAATCCTTATTTGAGTTAGGAAAGAAATTATAATAGTTAACAGTTTTAAATCAATTCAAATCTTACCTTTTATATAATTTGTTAATAAATTAAATAAATGAAAAAATATTGATTTGAATTAAAAGGACACAAAAAAGGTCCGGAGAAAAAAAGGGAACAAAGAAAAGAGGAAAGAGAAAAAGAAATAACTTATATAAATGGAAAGAAAACTAATTTGAATTGAAAAGAAAAACAAAAGAAACGAGTGGTGGAAAAAGGAAAAAAGAAGGAAAAAAAAAATTAAACCTAAAATATAATTAAAGATTTTCTACTTTTAGTCGAATTCCTAAATTTATGGCAATATTTTGTTAAAGAAAACTCAACTTGAAAGATATAAAAGAGTTTCTATATAAGGTAAAGTTTTAATTTTTTTTTGAAAAATTGGTGGAACTATTTTACGTAAAATAGATTTAGAGTACTAAAAGAAGAAAAAAAAATCTTTCAAAAACTAAACGGACGTTACTTTTTTCCAATTAAAAAAGGGTAATGGACTTTTTCAAGAAAAAAAATGTATTGTTTTATTTAGGTTAGGACTATTATTTTTTGTTATAATATTTTGATATAGTAGTTCTTATATTTCTTTTTTTTTCTCCAATTTTATAAGTCCTTTTTTAGTTTTATACATATATTTATTTGGGTAGTAAAATTTTGTGATCGTAGTTTTATTATAGGGTAACTTTATGTTTTTTTATTTCAAATTTCTATTTATATTATGTTTTAATTTTATTGATCATAACGAACAAATCATCCTTTTATGTTTGTAGATAGTTTTGTTATTGGATCTCTAATATAACACGTTCGTTTAATTTTCAGGTTTTGAATTTTATTTTTTATTACGTTGGTTTTATTGATCAAGGACAACAAAACATCTTTTTACATGTTTGTATATAGTAACTTTCATTATTGATTCTACAACGTGACTTTGTTGTTTTTAGGATTTAAATTTTCGTTTCTATTACATTGGGTTTATTGATCAGGAATAACAAGCTTTCGTTATTGAATAACTTTGTGGTTTCTCCTCAAATAACAAGTTTATGATTTTTTTCGTGGAAATGTTAGGTTTAATTGTATTGTTTTAATATCTTTATTATCATATTATTTTATTTGTAGTTAACAGGTAGATAAATGTCAGTCGGCTTTGGAAATTTTTTTTAGGTAAAGATTATGTTTAATTGTATTGTTCTGATATCTCTACTTTGTGAATTTCTTTTTTCGTGTAAAAGTTGGATTTGATTGTATTGTTTTGATATCTCTATTATCGTATTATGTTGTTGTAGTTGGCAAGTAGTAGATGAATGTCGATCGATTTTGAGGATTTTTTTTTTCAAATGTTAAGTTTGATTGTATTGTTTTGATATCTCTATCATCATATTGTTTTATTGTAGTTTACAGGTGGTAAATAAATTTCAATTCGATTTGAGAATTTTTCTTGTAAATGTAAGGTTTAATTAAATAAATTTTTCATCATTACATGTTCAAATGATGTTGAATTTAATTATTGTATTCTTCTTTATTATTTAAATAAATATCATATTTAGTATAACGCTTGAACTCATTAAAATGAGGTACACGCGCGAGGCGCGTGTACCTAAACTAGTTACTACTCCCTCCGTCCCAAATTTTCTAATTTGTTGTCCCATTGATAAGACAATTTTTTTTCCCATTATACCCTTAGTGTAATTGATTAATCCTTATTATTAGCATTCTTGAAAAATGTTGCAAAGAGGAGTACCATTAAGAGTACACCGTTAAGAATATAAATGGTGTTTTGATATTAGTCATCCATCAATATTGAAACTAACAACAAGACACAATTAAGAGGGGCAAAATGGTAAAGTTATATTATCTATTATTGTTTTTTTAATAGTTGTGTCATCCTAATTTGGGACGGATAAAATGGGACGGAGGGAGTATTAAAAATGAGAAGCAACTTGACTTTCTGATGTAGCACAACAACGTAGTTCCTACATTAAATTTTCCATGGTTTGGTTTGTAGTCATTATCTTAGTTAATTATTTATTATTTGATGCATCATCCTCTCTATCGTATTTTATTTTGCACCTCTCATTGCAAACCAAAAATTCATAATCTTTCTTAGCAACTAACAAAGATTTTTAAAATGGTTCTAGTACCGCATGCTGCTATTTTGCTCTTAATGTTAGTGTTAAAGGTGATTTTATCGACAAAAAAAAAAAAGAGTTTCAATTCAAAAGCTTAACGTAATTGGTGGAATAATCCAAAATTTTATAAATATCCTTAAATAATCTTACACAATTAAAGAGAGACAAGTATATCCTCTAACACTAGCTCTTTAATATGTAATGTTTTTAATTATTTATTTTTCTAATATTGCTTGAGCCGAGGGTCTATCTGAACAACATCTCTACCTCTGCGGTAGTAGTGAAATGGTCGGCGTATATTTTACTTTCCCGAACCCTACTTTGTGGGATTACACTGGATATGTTGTTCTAATTTATTATTTTTTTTCCTTCTAATATAATGTGAACGTTGAATATCCAACTCAAAATCAACTTTAAAATAACATATAGATCTAATATATTATAAACCTCTTTAAATACCCTTAAATAACCAAAGAAGAATAAACATATCTTCCAGCAGTTGCTACTCTTCATCAGGAAAATACAAAACTTGCTTTAATTTGACAAATAACTAGTATAATGTATTGAACTTTGTACAACCAATCCAAGATCTTGGGTAGAATCTATCTAAAATTGACACATTCCCAAATTTAATTTTGATTCTTCTAGAAAGATATATATTTCTATTACCCCTAATTAAATCCTAATTAGTCATAACTAATAACCAACCATGATATTTAATAACCATTCAAAGTTTACTTCGTCCAATTAGTTGTTGCTTTGGTTCCTTCAACGGATGCTTAGTGAATACATAGCAATTATGTTGTCATTGGTTACGACATAAACTAGAACATAACTACACATATATCCAAAAGAATGTGAACTTTATTACTCCATTAGTTATATATCTTTATACTCTCTATGTTTTCATTTATAACTTGACGCTTTTAGAAATAAAAAATTCTTTTTATTCGTGAAAAAAAAAATACTCTCTCCGTCCCAAATTATTTGTACCAAATTTTCTAATTTGATTTCTCATTTTCCTTGTCTTTTTTCATTAATCAAGAAGAGACAATTTTTTTTTTCCTGTTTTACCCTTTGTATTAATTACTTTTTCTTCAAATTAAAATGTAAACATCATTTAATAGGGGTACTCTGGTAAACTAGACATGTTATTAATTATTTCTTTTAATCAATGTGTCATCTCAATTTGGGACGAGTAATTTGAGATGGAGGGAGTATTTTACAATACAAACTTCACATTAATTCCTAATAGAAAAAGCCTTTTCTAGTAGTGTATTGTCACCCAAACATTTTCTTCGTACCATCTCTGACAAGATCTAGTAACCATACGCCACCTACTTTTTTTAATTCAATTAAATATACTAGAAAATAATTTCCCAAGGTATATAAATATTAGAACATCTTCAAGGAGAAATATTTTTTTCTCATACCAAACACTTTTCGTGGAAATTACGTCTGAAAAAAAATATTTTTGAACTCTAACGTGATTAGAAATCTTGCATGAGGATATTCATGTCACCCCCAGAATGGAGAATGATCCCTGCATTGTGTGATTTGAATTAATCAGGATTCTAATGTGAGTATCGAACATAGAATGAAAAATTCAAAAAAAAAAAAGACTTTTAGGAAATGATATATGTAAAACATTTTATTGTGGACCTCAAGCGAAATGCCGTTTAGAGACCTCTTTGTTGATTATGAACTCCTAACCGTATAATATGTCATCAATGAGAGGAAAAGTAACTCTTATTAAACATGTACTTTGCTTCAATGGCAGTATATTTGTAATCCATTTGTCAACCTCAAAAAACATTTACAAATTTCTTATGAGGAACCAATAAAGGGAAACATAAACACTACACAAAAAATATTTAGCGGCAATAGCTTAATTGTCATTAAATTATATTTTTTTAGCGATAATTATTAGTAACAATTACATTTTAGCACTTTTTGTAAATGTCCATAACGTGTGTAGCGACATAACAATATTAGATCCAATGATAATTAATTAATGTTGGTAAAAGTTTTAATACTCTGATCTATATTAAAATACATATTTATTGACGTTAAAAGTCTCGATTGTTGGAGTGAAATATCATTCGACGACATGGAACAAGATATATCATTATATGATCATCATTATACTATTTTAAAAATAGAAAACCCTAAGTTAAAAAGTTGAATTACTAAAATGTACAGTCAATATCGAACATGTTATAAATGTATTTACATTATAGTGAATGTCTATCAAGATCTATCAAGATCTACTTTGATATCTATTAGGATTTGAAGCATCCGTCTTTTACTCAGACTAGGAGTAAATTTCTCCGAGGGAGTTTGTTCATTGTATTTACAATATTATGATCTCTCATCCCTCAAGAGAAGAAATAAGAATCACTCTCTCTATTCTCTCTACTCTCGTTCTTTATTCTTTCTTGCTTTATAATACGTTATCATCATGAGTCTTTTTAGTTGGATACGTATGTCTTGTGTGATTAATTAGATACGTACGTCTTGTGTGATTAATGATGTTTATATTATAAGCAACTATGAAATATGTTAGGAATTATCATCGGATCCTCATTCAAAAGATAATTCAAGTCAAATGCCGAAAGCATCTCATATTAAGCTGCAAGTGCTCCTATTTTGTGTTCCTAAAGGATAAAGTCTATGCATGCATGAAGTGTGGTAGACCAATCGGTTCCAAATGAAATAATCCTTAGAAAAGGATAAGGAACAAATAATCATAATAAGAAGGTAATATGCACTTGAAGAGCCTATGACATAACACTTCATGAAACCTTATGAGAGGTTCAAGTACCTGAAAATAATGAAGTGATGAGATCTCAAAATGTTATGTCACATTGTAAACCGATACAAAATGATATATCATCAATATCTTTGATACAATATTGGCGCAATATTGTGAAAGATTATGAGGATCTGAATTCTTTATCAAGTGACATGAAAGGATGCATCTTGATAAGCGTAAAACTTATTTGATTTGCAGTCCAGACACTTGAAGCTAAGATGTCACACATGAAATGTTGAATATTGTCACTTGACAAAATTTATATGTAAACTTCTTTAAGGATTCAAAATATAAAAGTTTCTGAGAAACTTATTGATAATCCTTATATTGTATAAGCTTATAGCTTGAAAATTATTGAAACTCTTGGAGATTTTTCAAAAGCAATAAGATTATTTGCTGAAATGAGAAATATACCAATTTGGATTGGTTATGAAGTACCATATCTTAGTACAATTGGTGCACTCATGTATCTTGTAAAATACTACAAGACCCAATATAGTCTTTCGCTCAATTTGTAAGCAAGGTATATTTCTACTCCTACTACGAGACATCGAAATGGGATAAGATACATGAGTTTTAATGATTTTTCTAAAGATTGCAGTTCCGATATTACTGGTCATGCTGATGTTGGGTACTCATCTAACTCTCATAAATCTCGGTCTCAAACATATAATGTGTTCACATGTGGGGATACTGCCATAACTTGGAGATATACAAAGCAGTCTATCTAGCCACTTTATCGAACCATGATGAGATAATAGCTATTCATGAAGCAAGTCAAGAATGAGTATGGTTGAGATCCATGATACATCTCATTCGAGAAAAATATGGCGTGAAATGTGACAATGTACCCACAATTTTATACGGAAATAATGCAACATGCATAACACATCTTGATGGATTCATAAAAGGAGATAGAACGAAACACACTTCATCAAAACTTTTCTACATACATGATCTCCAAAAGAATGGTGATATTAATGTACAACGGATTCGTTCAAGTGACAATGTGGTTGTTTTATTCACCAAGTTGATAACGCCCAAATTACAGCTCTCGTTAGAAAGTGTAAGCGGTCGCTGTCAAATATAGAACCCAACTGGGTTGGGTGTCGAATCCCACAGGGAATACTTGGTCACTAAGTGTTGCAATTGTTAGTAGACTGTTGGTCGAAAATTCCACGGAAAAGGGGGGTTTTGATTTAGGCGTGAATTAATAATATCAAAGTAACGAATGAATGATTTGTTTAGTAAAGGTTAATCACAGAGAATAATAAGTTAGGGTTATATCCACCTTGTAGTTTCTACTTCTCTATTAACTATGAGTAACACAGAATTTAGACATGCATGCACTTATAGAGAATCGTATTCTAATTCTAAATCCAAGTGTTTCCCAACCATCGAGGATTTATTTCACTTTAGCTCTCCCGAGCCTAAAGTGTATAACAAATGGTACAAATTCACCAAGAAGTTAATCCGGTTAAGGCATTAACGTGTAAATAGAGGTTAGAAGCCCTATTTCCTTGTCACACTCTTTTTTTCAAACATGTAACTTTTCTCCCGAACAAGTTAATGCTATAATGGCATGTTCTCTATGTTTGCAACCATGAGAATTTAATTAAAACGAAGAGAGTAATGATATAAGTAGCATACACATCAAGAATTCACAAACTCATAGCAACAAATAGTATCTTACAAGGTTTTCATAACCCTAACAGAGAAGTTTAGCTACTCATGGATACGACGGAAATCAAAATAGACATAATCATCATACCACAACCTAGAACAATCTTGGCGATGGAAGTGATCTTAGCGTCACAAAGAAAGTAACGTTTTTTCTCTAGCCGTTTCCAAGTGTGAGCCGTGTTTCTCTGTCCAAAATTTACAGAATCTGTAAACTGAATAATGACTAATGATAATTGATCAATGCTGCTGAAAAATTCAGCAATAGGGTTTTTATAATATCCTTGTCTACTAAGTTGCTGCTGCATCCCTACATATTTAGAAATACTAATTTTTTCCGGGACAAATTCTCCATGCGTCACATTCAGTCCAACAGCTTCCAAAAGTTGCCTTCCCTCTTATATGAAGTTTCCCTTTGCTGCCCAAAGATCCACAAAGTGCTGAAATCTTCATCATTAATACCTGAAAACATGCTAATCACATAGGTTAGCTCACTTAAAGGAAAATGGACTAAAAGTGCAGGAATTATATATTTTATCCTCAAAACTTAGCTAAAATATGGGTAAATTATGGTTCTTAGGGGTATAAATACGCCCAACATCACAAGTCTCCTCCAATTGCAACTTTCAAGAAGATAGTGTACAAGATCGGGATGCAAAGGTTCAAGGATGTTCTCATTAGGGGGAGTTAATACGCGTTGTACTCTCTTTTCCTTACGAGGTTTTGTCCCACTGGATTTTCCTTGTAAGGTTTTTAATGAGGCAGCCGAAATGCATATTATTAGAGATGTGTACTCTTTTTCCTTCACTGGATTATTTTTCCTACTGGGTTTTTTCTAGTAAGGTTTTAACGAGGCACATTATCTACCAATTAGACATTCAAGGGGGAGTGTTATAAATGTATTTACATTATAGTGAATGTCTATCAAGATCTACTTTGACATCTATTAGGATTTGAAGCATCCGTCTTTTACTCAGACTAGGAGTAAATTTTCCCTATAAATAGAGGGGTTTTGTTCATTGTATTTACAATATTATGATCTCTCATCCCTCAAGAGAAGAAATAAGAATCACTCTCTCTATTCTCTCTACTCTTGTTCTTTATTCTTTCTTGCTTTATAACAGAACAATCATTTTACCCTTTACTTAAATTATACTATTCTTAAAAAAGTAAAATTAACTTCTAATAAATGATAAAATATCTAAAAAAAAAAAAATTAAATAATTTCTTCATAACCATTTAAAACTAAATGAAAATAATAGTATATATCAATGTACAGAAACATATGAGTAAACTGTACACAATTAATATTATAGTAATAAACTCAAAAAGATCACTTTATAAATTCTATAATATTCTCTTATCCGTTGTCACTAACCAATAAATTTTAACTTTGACAGTGAATTAACCGTTGGGTTATAGTGAAATGTGCCTTCACTTTATATAAGGAGTATTCTTCCACATTGATGGGAGAAAAAAACTTCATTTTATAGAAAAACATATTTTCCTATATTAGTGAGAAAGAAATATTCTTGTACTTAAATATAAAAGAGATGAAGGAGATTGGACTGGATCACCCATGTGGATCAACCCGAATCCACGTGTCAAAAAATTATATATAAAGTTGTGTCCCATTAGATTTATATTATAAAAGAATTTTCATAGGGGAAACCAATGTATCTTTTCATTCTCTGCAAGAACAAAAGAACAGGAAAAACTTATCTTCTTGTAATGACTCGAATTTGTGAGTTTTATTTCTATGTGTTTTGATCATTTTGTCCTTTTTCGTATTTGTTACATGTTGATTTTGATGTTCGAAGACGGTTGGCATGATTCTCGATACGGTCGAAAATGAGTTGTGTGAGTTTGTGGTTTTTAGGGGCTTGAGAAGCCATATAGTTGACTTCGATCAATATTTATTGTTCTAATCAATATTTATTGTTCTAAGTGTCGGATGACAAAACAGACTATGCCATCAGATCCGAAATATCAAATTTAGATTAGTAGCGGAATTCGGTTCGATTTTGAGATTTTTATATCTTATTTCGATCCCTCATTTGAAAAATAATGAAATAGGGTTTCGGAGGGGTTAATTTATTGATAACAATATTTTTTAGAAAATCTGACGTCTCTATTAAGTCTAAACCATTGAAATTAACCTAGTAGCATATATGGTTCATTTCTGTCGGACCTCAAACGAATCTCGAGGGTCTATTTGAAACCATGCAAAATCAATTGATACGTAGCTGATATTTAGTGCATGGATCCTACTTCGTGAACACTGTCCCCTGGCTGCGAACACTGAGAAGGAATTTACCCTTCATCGCGATTGCGAGGTAGTGACCACAATCACGAAGGGCAATAGGGTTCTTCAATCATCGCGAAGATGACGAGGCCGTCGCGAACACGAATGCCTGATTCATCATCCTTTGCGAATGCGAAGCCTTGGTGGTAAAAGCAAAGGCCAATTGAATGGCCTGGTCAACGTTGACCCTCGCGAACGCGAAGGGTTGACCGCGTCGCGAGGTACTGTTCACCGAATAATATAATACTCTAGTTTCGCGATTTTACTTCATTTTTAGACCTCCAAGCTTTGAAAAAGGCGATTTGTGAGGATTTCAATGTTGATTTTTGTGTGTGTGACTTCTAAACTCATAATCCCACTATGTTTCATTGATTTTATCTTCAAAAACACCTTTAGATCATGATTTCAAAGTAGAAAATTAGAAATTTTACCGATAAAAATTAAAAAGAATTTGTCTTTATTTGGACCTTAATTTTAATCCCTTTTCATGTGGGTTTTCTTCGGTAGACTTCTATAACCTTGCAAAATATGTTTTTGAAATATAATTTTGATTTTACCCCTTTCGTTTTCAAATTTATTTTTTGAACTCATTTGAAACCCGATCTGAATGTGGACAATATGTGTATCGTTGACTTTATTTTAATGAGTAGAAGTTATTTTGAATATTGTAGTTGATTATGAGGTTGTTCACAAGGGGAATGCTCCATGTTGAAGCGGTTTAGATCGGGATTTCATCGTTTTGAGGTAGGTTAAGGCTTAACGTCTTTCAGATTGAGTTGGGTAGTTAATGAATAAGTAAAACATGTTATGGGATGGAAAAAAAACAACTATAGGATTTATATTTCAAGATTAATTATATTGGTGTGTGCTTGTGTGGGGGCTTATATGTTGTTGTTGTTAACTTGTGATATCTGATATTGTGTGTTGCCCGTGTGGGGGCTTTATTTGACATCATTAGTTTTATCTGTGCATTGAAATTTCTTTATTATATATATGATGTCCGAACAGGGACTTATTTTACTAAGTTAGGCTTTATTTGAGTATTAATTGCTTTTATCATGATGAAATATTCGAGTTAGAGGTTGATATGTATTAATAATGTCTTGCATGCATATTTATTATGATGGTGCCAAATAAGAGTTGATAATCATGTATTATGGACATATTAAGTTGATTTCTGGGCTCACTTATATATATACGTGTTGGATGTATTGGATACCATCATATTGAGTTGATTGTGAGAATTACATCCTCATTCCATACACATATATACATGAGGTACTGATACCATTGAGAAACACTGTTTTAAAAGAAAATAACTCACGTTTTGAAAATCTTTGGGAGAGGTCATTTGCCGATAAAGTTGACTTGATATTGAGATATAGTATATGGGTTGTGAAAACCCCATGAATCCTACCTGGTAACTGCGAGTTCGGTGGGTGTATACAAAAAGTCATGCGATGACTCATCTTATCCACATTGCATTGCATTGCATTGCATTTACATTCGCTTCTTGTCTGTTTTATTTAGTTTTTTTAACTTGTATTTGGTTTCATGTATTTCTTCTTGTCTCTTCATAACTTTTTGTTACGAAGAGAGTATTCATATCTTTTTTGCATAACTTTTCAATAAGATATGAATACTCTCTTCGTCCCAATTTATGCGGCATAGATAAAATTTTGACAATTAGTTAATTTTTTAAATATTTTTGTTAATTATTGTCATTTACAGTACTTTTTATTTCATTTTCAAATAATATATGTTACTTTATATCTTCCTCTGTCTCGTCCCAATTTATATGGCACTAATATAATTTTGATAGTCAATCAAATTTTTAATGTTGACATATCATTTTTGTTATTCTTAATTTTCTAATACATAAATGACTTATAATAAGGGGTGGTATAGTAAAATCATCGTTTGAAGGACAATAATTTAATTTAAAAAATCAAGAGTTAATTTCGCATTTTATGTCTATATTTTATTTTTATTAAATATTATTTATTTTCTTAATACCTAGATGACTCATAATAATTAATTAAGAGTGATTGATTATGTTGCTCCTAGAAAACTTAACATGATTTTATCATATCTAATAGTAATCATCGATAACTCACCGGAGTAGTATATTAATTAAATATGGGATGCTATATTTTGCATATACAAAATATAATATTATTAAACATTATTGGATAGTGCATTATGTTTATCTCTCACAATAATAAAATTTTATTATATATTTTTCTTCATTTCTTTTTTACTTGATACATATTGACCCAATACAAATCTTAAGAAAATATTCATTAGAAATTTATTTTATTAAATTTAATTTATTATTTTTTTGCTTTAAATTTTAAAGTTAAGTCTAAATATTAGTATTTCTATATAAGAAAATAATTTTAAAATTTAAATTTACTAAAATAAATAAGTAAAAAAAAAATAATTTTGAATATAAAAGTCAATTAAAATAATAAAATTAATTTATTTTAAATATCAAGTTACAATTAATTAAGATTAAATTATTATATTATTAAATTACTTAAATTTAAGATGCTATATTTTGCATATACAAAATATGATGTTATTAAATATTATTGGATAGTGCATTATGTTTATCTCTCACAATAATCAAATTTTATTATATATTTTTTATTTTTTTTTACTTGATACATATTGACCCAACACAAATCTTAAGAAAATATTCATTAAGAATTTATTTTATTAAATTAAATTTATTAATTTTGTACTTTAAAATTTTAAAGTTAAGTTTAACTATTAGTATTTCCATCTAAGGAAAAAAATTTAAAATTTACTAAAATAAATAAGTAAAAAAAATTAATTTTGAGTATAAAAGTCAATTAAAATAATAAAATTAATTTAGTTTAAATATTTAGTTGCAATTGCATATACAAAATATGATATTACTTAACATTATTGGATAGTGCATTATGTTTATCTATCACAATAATAAAATTTTATTACATATGTTATAAATAATAAAGAACAAAGAAGAAGAGTAGAGAGAGAATAGATAGTAATTGTTATTTCTTTTGAGGAATGAGAGATCATCAGATTAATAATACAATGAACAAAATCCCTCTATTTATACAGAGAAAATACTTCTAGTTTATGACTAAAAAATAGATACTTCAAATCCTCATAAATATCAACTAGATCTTGATAGATCTTATTAGATCTTGATAGACATTCACTTTAATGTAAATACATTTATAACACTCCCCCTTGAATGTCTAGATAGATAATGTGCCTCGTTAAAACCTTACTAGAAAAAATCCAGTGGAAAAAAATATCTAGTAAAGGAAAAAGAGTACACATCTCTAACAATACGCATATAGGTTGCCTCATTAAAAACCTTACAAGGAAAATCCAGTGGGACAAAACCTCATAAGGGAAAAAGAGTATAACGCGTATCAACTCCCCTAATGAGAACATCCTTGAACCTTTGCATTCCGATCTTGTGCATCATCTTTTTCAAAGTTGCAATTGGAGAAGATTTGTTGAATAAATCAGCCACATTGTCACTAGAACGAATTTGTTGCATGTTAATATCACCATTATTTTGTAGATCATGTATGTAGAAAAGCTTTGGCAAAATGAGTTTCGTTCTATCTCCTTTTATGAATCCTCCCTTAAGATGTGTTATGTATGTTGCATTATCTCTGTATAGAATTGTAGGTAGATTGTCATATTTCACACCATATTTTTCTTGAATGATATGTATTTATGTACCTCAACCATACACATTATCGGCTTGCTTCATGAATAGCTATTATCTCATCATGGTTCAATGAAGTAGTTAGATAGACTGCTTCGTATATCTCCAAGATATGGCAGTGTCCCCACATGTGAACACATTGCATGTTTGAGATCGAGATTTATGCGGGTTAAATAAATACCCAGCATCAACATAATCAATAAGATCAGGACTACAATCTCTAGAATAAAATAAGATCATGTGTTTGATCTCATTCTGATGTCTCCTAGTAGGAGCAAAACTATACATTTCTAACAAATTGATCGAAATGCTATATCGAGCCTTGTAGTATTTACGAGATACATGAGTGCATCACTTGCACTAAGATATGGTACTTCATAACCAATCTAATTCGATATAATTCTCATTTCAGCAAATAATCTATTGCCTTGAAAACTCTCCAAGAGTTTTAATAATTTTCAAGCTATAAGCTTATATAATATAATAATTATTAATAAGTTTCCCAGAAACTTTTATATTTTGAATCCTTAAAGAAGTTTTCATATAAAATTTGTCAAGTGACAATATTTATCATATCATGTACGATATTTTCAAGTGTCTAGACTACAAATCAAATAAGTTTACACTTACCAAGAAGCATCCTTTTATGTCACTTGATAAATGTTTCTACGTTAGCATGCTTAAATAAACGTAGAATTCAAATCCTCGTAATATCTCTCAATATTGCGCCATTATTGTATCAAAGATATTGATGATATATCATTTTGTATCGGTTCACTATGCAAGATAACATTTTGAGATCTCATCACTTCATTATTTTCAGGTACCTGAACCTCTCATAAGGTTTCATAAAGTGTTATGTCGTAGGCTCTTCAAGAGCACATTGCCTTCTTATTATGATTATTTACTCCTAATCCTTTTCAAGGATTATTTCATTTGGAACAGATTGTTCTACCTCGCTTCACACATGCATAGACTTTATCCATTAGGGACACAGAATAGGAGCACTTGTAGCTTAATATGATATGCATTCAGCATTTGACTTGAATTATCTTTTGAATGAGGATCTGATGATAATTCCTAACATATTTTATAGCTGCTTATGATCTCCTCCTTATGTTAGGAAACTAACATACATCCTCCATCTTCTTTGAGGAATTCATTTTTGTGCATCATGATATATTCATTAATAGTATACCGCACATCGAAAATATTAGATGGAATAATTGGTTCCTGACCTTGAACCAACTAAGAAGGAAGAAATAATCATAATTTATTGGTCTAATGCATACAAGTGCTATTATATGCAACATATCATATTTCAGACCAACACATGAAGCTTTTGTTCTCATTAGTAATGGTTTAGCTATTTATCGAAGGCATTTAATGCTAAACCATCATTATCAAGATGAATTGTCTTGATTGCACAATCTGAAAATTATGCTCTTAACTCAATTTTATTGAGCAAGAAAATTTATGAATGTCAAACTGCAGGTTGACAATAAACGTACAAGTGATCATCTTATATCGATGCATCTTAATAGATCACATGATTGGCGGACGGGCCCGTATTCATCATTTATACTTTTCAGATTTTAAGGAATCCAATCCCAAAATTAGTTGGTCCAACCAACGTATCATGAGAACAAGCAACACCAAAGTTCATGAAGAATTAATTCTTCAATATATGTTTAATACTTAATATGCACATCTTTAAGATGTCGCAATCGTTCATGTCAACTTATGAACTTTTATGCTAGTAAACTCCAAGTTTACCATGACGTGTGTTTGTTACTTTAGTAAATTTCAGATTTACTATTACATAAATAAATTTCAGTTACTACTTTAGAAGTAGATTTCAAAATAACTCTTCTCAGTTATTTTACCTCATTTGGAGGTGAGTTGTGATACCATCACAACAAGTGCACATTTGCATTAATAAGTTTTTCATTCCCCAAGAATGAAATATAATTGTGCCTTAAGCCTATCAAATTCTAACAACTTATAGCCTCTTTCATGATATTGCTACTTCAGGAGCAAATCGAGGCATATATCATATATTGCTACCACATTCACTTCAAGAATGGAGAAAATTGTCATCTTTCAGACCTATCATATATTGCTACCACATTCACTTCATGGAATGGAGCATATCAATTGGATGTATTTCATGACTTTTCACCAAATACCCATTATTTTGCCTTAACCAACATAATATCATCAATATAGTGCATTGAGATTCAAACTCAACGTCTTATCCAAATAAAGACGTCTTAGGCATAAATTGATGGGACTTGAACTCAACATATTATCATCCCTTTTGATAATATTGTTCTTGAGGAATAAATTTAAAACATAAATGGTTCCAAACCAATTATTTTTCATCGAATCCAACAATAATTATATTATTAGAAGAAAAAGACAAATAACATAAGGAATTACTAATCTTGAAATTACCTTTAGATTTATAATCTCACCTTGTTTGACAGAGTCTCGTGCTGATAACATGTTATGAAATAATAAAGAACAAAGAAGAAGAGTAGAGAAAGAATAGATAGTAATTGTTATTTTTCTTGAGGGATGAAAGATCATCAAATTGATAATACAATGAACAAAATTCCTCTATTTATAAGGGAAAGATACTACTAGTTTCTGACTAAAAAACATAAACTTCAAATTCTGATAGATATCAATTAGATCTTGATAGATCTTATTAGATCTTGATAGACATTCACTATAATGTAAATACATTTATAAAAATATATTTTTTTATTTCTTTTTTAATTGATACATATTGACCCAACACAAATCTTAAGAAAATATTCATTAGGAATTTATTTTATTAAATTAAATTTATTAATTTTGTACTTTAAAAATTTAAAGTTATGTTTAACTATTAGTATTTCTATATAAGAAAAAAGTAATTTTAAAATTTAAATTTACTTTATAAATAAGTAAAAAAAAAAAAATTTGAATATAAAGTCAATTAAAATAATATAATTGATTTACTTTAAATATTTAGTTTCAATTAATTAAGATAAAATTATTATATTATTAAATTACTTAAATTTAAGATTCTATATTTTGCATATAAAAAATATGATATTATTAAACATTATTGGATAGTGCATTATGTTTATCTCCCACAATAATAAATTTTTATTATATATTTTTCTTTCTTTATTTGTTACTTGATACATATTGACTCAACACAAATCTTAAGAAAATATTCATTAAGAATTTATTTTATTAAATTTATTAATTTTGTACTTTAAAAATTTATAGCTAAGTTTAAATATTAGTATTTTCATATAAAAAAATAATTTTAAAATTTAAATTTACTAAAATAAATAAGTAAAAAAATAATTTTGAATATAAAAGTCAATTGAAATAATAAAATTGATTTACTTTAAATATTTAGTTGCAATTAATTAAGATAAAATTATTATATTATTAAATTATTTAAATTTAAATAATTTAAATTAAATTGCAAAATTGGAAAGTATTGTGGGAACGACCCATATATAAATGTAGCTTGGAGGGAAATCTTGTAAATAGAATAAAGCGGCCTTTTTGTAAGGGCATGGTCTGTAATTAAACGAAAGATTGTGTACATTTTTTAAAATTATTAATAAGGTACAACTAACATAACACAAAAGACAAATTCTTTAAGAAGATTTTTCTTCTGAAAAGACTAAAATGCCCTCAACTTTTTATTAAATTTCAAGAAGCAGCCATGTTGAAGTTGGCTCTTCTTATATATAAAAATATATATATGTATATACACTAGTTTTATAAGACCCGTGCTAAGCCCAGGTCCAAACTCAAGTAATTTAATATTTTATATAATAATATTATTAAATATATAAAATAATTACAATTCGCAAAGATCATAAGTTGAAAAACATTATTATTTTTATGAGTTTATGAACATATATTCTATGGCTATAAATAAAAATATATTTCTTCAGATTTTTATTAAGTCTTAATTTTATTTATAATTTCATGTGGCAAGAATGTAAGTTAGTTAATATGGTAATTTAAGCTTAATTAGTTTCACTTTAAATTAAGAAAAATAAAAATAAATTCATCAAAATAAACCTCGAGAATCTAGTAGTTCTTTATATTTAGTTTATGCCTAAGAATAATTCTCAATTAATCAAAAAAGATATTTTAAAAATAATCTGATCTTAATTGATACCACTATCTTCATTTTTAACTTTGTCAATAATTTCAACAATATTTGAAATATTTTATTGATAATTTCAAAAGCAAGATAAAATTATTCATAAAACTTCTTAATTCAATTCATAAAAAATAATTAGGAAATATTGAGAACCATACTCAGTTCATCTAATTAGTTAAACAATAGAAAAATCTAACTAGTTCAGTTGATTGTCAACTTGAACTTTCACTTTATTTGTGAAGGTTTAATTCCCCACTTTATAACTTCCTTCCTATTTCATATTTAAAATAAATAAATTAGTTAACGATTAAAAATTGAGGAAAAAACTCAATATTGATTTTTCATATTATGACACACCACATACAAAGTTTCATTTGACAAAAAAATAAATAAATAAATTTTATCTATATTAACTACATATCATAATTTTAGTGGATTAACAAATTAATTGAAATTACTAAAATAGCCTTGTGAGAACTACCAAAGTTTATTATTCTCTTTTACATATAGTGGTAATATATATATATATATATATATATATATATATATATATATATTAGAACTGTTAGTGGAGACAGTGTAAGCTATCGTTTGCGACTTTTCTGTGTGCAGGTGACGTGCTCATAGTATATTTGATTTATACTTATTTTCTATTTTGCTCAGTCGGCCTATGATACCTACTTGGTATAAGTGAATCGTATTCACTTCTACTATGCTCTTTCAATGCAGATTCAACAATAGTGTGACACGCGGAGGTTGAGATTGTGTTGTTGGTTGGTGATATTTGAGGTACTGATCGTTCTGGTGTTCAAGACGAATTCCTGAATCTTACTTTTACTTATGTGTGTATTTGGATCAAAGATAGATTTTGTACTTTTCAGTTTTGAATTTGTACTTAGATTGCTCTTACATTATGACACCGGATTTTGGATGATTTATATTATTTATTGGAAGAATACATATACACACCCCTTAACTATTTCACTTTTTCCGTATAGGCACCTCAATTAAGTCATGTACCTATTGAACCCTTTGCTCTTTTACAAATTGTTTCAATTGAGCACAATTGCTGATGTGGCATGACATGTGTAGTGCACTCTCCACTTGGAGAGTGAGAAGCCATAATTAATCCAAAATTAAAAAGAAAAAGAAAAAGAAAAAGGCAACCAATCAAAAAAAAGCCACATATAAAGAATTTAAAAAAAGAAAAGAGAGAGATTGGAGCAGCCATGGCACCGTCTGCCATGGTGAATATTTATACCTTCGAAATAAAAATTACATTCTTTAAAGCTTGAATCCTTCTTAAAAAATCACATTCTTGAAGCAATGGAGTTATGGAGGTGATGGCAATGGTGGTGGAATTTCATCAACCATAGATGGTAAAATTTAAGAATGGTAAAATCACATTCTTAAATAGGACATTGACTTGCTTGATAGAGAAAAGAAATTTAGAAACCAAAATAATCTTTTCCCAAGCAATTTACTAATTTTCGCCGATTGGCCAAATCCTTTGAATCTCCCTTGCCTAATGAATTCATGTTTTCCAAATTCTTGGTTAACCATCCATAATTGAACAGTGGTTCCTTTTTTTTTTCTTCCACCGGAATGGATCTAAAGGTCTTTGTGTCTGGTATTTGAAGTTGAGCTGGTCGATATTACTTTTCATTCTGCAAAATCTTTAAAATTATTGTTGTTGTAGTGTTCTCTTTAAGGGAAAACATGTTAGCATGATTTGTCTTGAGTACAACTTCATTCGAAAGATCAAAACCCTTGGATGGTCATGTTTTGCTTAGGCTGAACCGTCATTAAGATCTTTTCATTTAGTATTGCTTGTGTTTTTTCTCTTGGTTCAAATAGAAGTGAGAAAATGGAGGACTCCTTGAAACTCTTTTGGTGAACTATCAATGGTTCATAATGTTTGATGCATGTCGAATTTGAAGCTCCTTATGTTAGAATTTTTGAATGTTACAGTTCATTCTTGTCAGTTCAAGAATTTTAATTGGATTACAGAAATCAATGGTCATTTATGAATTATCTATATATATTACTAAACTATAAAACTGGCTTGGCAGAGGTCATTTATGAATTATCTATATATATCAAATTTTTACTGCTACTAATATCTTACATACTTTCAAATTTTTCTCTAATGAATGTTGGGTAAGAGGTCCTCTTTTTTTCTTCTCACTAAAAATTATAGTTGAAAAGTGAAAAAATTAACAGAGACAAAAAAAATAATAGAATTAATGTAAGAAAAAAGATGAATGATGATGGAAGAAGAAGGGTAAAGAAGAAATTGAGTATGTTATTAGCTAGGCTTCAATGGTGGAAAAGATATAAAATATAAAGGAGGAAGAAGACACAAAAAGTAATTTACTTCTATTTTTTTTTAATCTTTTTTGCTTTAATGACATGAAATTTTATGATTGGTGAGAATTTCCATGTCATGGAAGGTGCAATTCACGCGTTCAAGATTTAAAAAATGCAGGCATTGAAAAAGTGTCACGTAGGACATTTGTGCTCAATTGAAACCATTTGCGAAGGAGTAAAGGATTCAATAGGTACATGACTTAATTGAGGTGCCTATACGGAAAAAGTCGAATAGTTGAGGAGTCTGTATATGTATTTAGCCAAACTTTCTTTTCATACATACATACATACATACATACATACATACATACATACATACATACATAGAGCTAACAACCTATTTATTAAATAATAATTTAATAATCAATTCAAGTAAAGGCCAGGCCTAAAATTAAGACCTGACCCAAACCTAGTAATAACATAAATCCGACAACAAAAGCAACTAACAAGATGCCCTTCATCTTCCTCTGAGCTGTGATTTCATTTTGTACACAAAATTCATTTTCATGTAGCTTTTCGACGAGAAACTCAAAAAGTCAAACGATATGATATGCTCGTGCAAGCACGGGCCCAATGTAAGGATCTAAAATAAAATTTTTGGTTCAAATTCAATCAACAAATTTCATAAAAGGATTTTGAGCATTTGTAATAGAAAGTCCCAATTATATAGTAATGATAAAAGACACCACTCATACATCGATATAAAGATCATCCTAGTAAAGATATAAATAAATAAATAAATAAATCTACATAGACTGAAATTTATTTATCTTCGACCAATGTAAATCATTTTCAATACAACCAGTTTGTGGTCTTCGTTTTTCAGGGTGGTTTCAAAATTTCTCTGCTTCCGTTATAGTTTATTTAGCATCCGTTGTATTTTTGGACAAATTACCATAACTACAGGCTCGATCAAATTGAGTTGTCTAAATGGTAAGCATCAAACAGGTAGATAGTCAGGACTCAGTTTTGAGAAATAACATCATAAACAATTATTGAACATAAGAGATGGCCAGTTAAATATGAACTGCATCACCTTCAGAATGAAACCTACATAAAATTTAGATTCTCCTATAATCAATTTGGACAGAAAAATTAAACAGAATGAAAGGCATGATAAAATTTATTTGTCAAGTATACTAAGATTTTTTTGCTACAAATCTTGTCATGTATTTACCTAATGTGTAACCCTATAAAAACATAAAGAATACTCCTCAACAAGCAACATCAAGTACTGTTTCAAATATCGTCAACTTCATATCAAATTCATGGCAAACTCATTCTTCAATATAGCAGAACATAATTTAGTTAAGGAGATGAGAAGTAATTAATTAATTTAGTCGTAAAAATATATTTATTCAAGAAATTATGGCCTATGCTGTATTGCAGCTTAACCAAACTCTTAAAAAAAATTGCAATAACATTCTGATATTTTCCATTTTGATGATGCTAAACATAGTCGTGGGCTTCTTCCCCGTATCCATTATTTACATCTACATACACTGTATTTAGAATATCTTTTGTACCCATTTTTTAAAATACAATCATTTTGAAAACTATCAGAAATCATGATTTCACTCAATTTTTGAGTTTCAAACATCGGTTAAATTTAACTATAAACCTGCCTCTGCTTACCCTTCTTAAATTTGCTGCCAGTTTACTTGGTGACTCTAATTTCAAATTGAATTCTGTTATAAAGAAGGGAAAATGATGCATTTGAAGTAAGACTGTCTAACGGGCCGGGCCGGTTCAACCCGGAATCGGCCCTCTCATTCTTACCGGGTTCCGGGCCGGTTACGGGCCGGGTTTGGCCTTAACCGGTCCGGGCCGGGCCGGGCTGCACAGTAAAAATATTAAAACCCACCCGGAACCGGCCCACTTAACCCAATCCGGTCAAACCCACTAAAACCCGGTCAAACCCGGTTAAAAACCGGTCAAATATACACTATATACGCTATATACATAATATATACATTAAATATACACTTTTATAGAAGATATATACACGTGTATACATTAAATATACACTTGTATAGAAGATATTAAAATTATAAATCGTTAAATAAAAAAAAATAAAAAACAACGACTATACGTTAAATATACACGTCTATAGAAGATCTATTAACATTCATACACTCTATTCTATGTATATGTAATACTTTAAATGAGATATACTACAATATATATACATTACAATATATATTTGTATAGTTATATACTAATTTATAAAACATATACACATGTATACGTTAAATATACATGTCTATAGAAGATCTATTCACATATATACACTCTATTCTATGTATAGGTAATACTTTAAATGAGATATACTACAATATATATACATTACAATATATATTTGTATAGTTATATTCTAATTTATAAAATATATACACATATATACGTTAAATATACACGTCTATAGAAGATCTATTAACATTCATACACTCTATTCTATGTATATGTAATACTTTAAATGAGATATACTACAATATATATACATTACAATATATATTTGTATAGTTATATACTAATTTATAAAACATATACACATGTATACGTTAAATATACATGTCTATAGAAGATCTATTCACATATATACACTCTATTCTATGTATAGGTAATACTTTAAATGAGATATACTACAATATATATACATTACAATATATATTTGTATAGTTATATTCTAATTTATAAAATATATACACATATATACGTTAAATATACACGTCTATAGAAGATCTATTAACATTCATACACTCTATTCTATGTATATGTAATACTTTAAATGAGATATACTACAATATATATACATTACAATATATATTTGTATAGTTATATACTAATTTATAAAATATATACACATGTATACGTTAAATATACACATCTTTAGAAGATCTATTCACATATATACACTCTATTCTATGTATATGTAATACTTTAAATCCACTAAAACCCGGTCAAACCCGGTCAAACCCACTAAAACCCGGTCAAACCCGGTTAAAAACCGGTCAAATATACACTATATACGCTATATACACAATGTATACATTAAATATACACTTCTATAGAAGATATATACACATGTATACATTAAATATACACTTCTATATAAGATATATAAACATATACACATGTATACATTAAATATACACTTGTATAGAAGATATTAAAATTATAAATCGTTAAATAAAAATAAATAAAAAACAACGACTAAGGAGTGAATGAATTTGTGGAATTTTATTGATTGCAAAATGATCCAAAATTTATAATTTACATTAATGAAAAATCTATAAATTATGCATCATTTTTTCCAACTCATTCATGTTAATATTAATTGGAACTTGCATAGGGTAGTCGAAGTCAACGGGGGAAAAACCATGCATTGGACTTGATTCTGCTGAGTTCTCCCGTGAAGTCATAATTTCTTCAAGTTTGAGGTCGTCGTTGGGCTCTGGTTCCATTCCTTGGTTTCTTCTTTCTGCTCTAATCCAATCTCTGAGGCAAACTAAAACATTCATTGCGTTGCTTCCCAATGAGTGTCGGTTGTCTCCAAGCTGCTGTCGTCCCTGACTGAAGGCGCTCTCTGATGCAACGGTTGACATAGGAACATTCAAGATATCTCTGGCTAATCTTGAAAGTACAGGATATTGTGATTCATTATTCCTCCACCAATCCAGCGTGTTGATCCGTCGTCTGCGATCCTCTGGTGGCGTCCGCAGATAATATTTCAGCTCTTCCCGATAAGTTGATGTGTAAGCTCTCTCATCCACACTGTTCCAACAAGTTAAATCATAAAACGAATCAGGAAAACCACTATGTGCCGGCCTTTTAGAAGCTGATGGCTCCTCGGGAGGATGAGGAGCGACAGTTGGAGTGATATTTGTAGGTACGGCTGAATCAAATAAATCAGCATAGTGATTATATAATTTTTCTATATAATCTTTTGCATCAGCCGTAGCCGTCCACAAATCAGGTTGTACTTGTTCAGAATCATGGTTAGTATTTATTTCTAAGTTAGTATAAATAAGAGTACTAAAGTGACACATATGATTATATTTCATGCACGGATTTAACATAGCAGCAACCAAGTAAATAGGGGGAATCGGGAAGAAATATTTTTTAAATTTCGTAAACATAGCGCCAACAGCTTCTTTATAACCTTCTTTATCTTTATATTGTCGGAGCAAACCAGAAATATCGGCTATATATGCCAAAATATTACAAACAGTAGGATAGTATGCACCGGAAAATTCAACCGTAGCTACATAAAATTTTTCTAAGAACTTAACAAGATCATTAATTATAACCCAATCAGAATTATGTAGCATGCAATCAGCAGAATCAGCAAATGAACCACAATGTTGGTTAAAAGCTAGAGTAATAGGAATTCTATATTTATAACAAGTTTTTAAAAATTCATACGTAGAATTCCATCTAATATCAATTTCCTCAGGCATCAAAATCGGTGCAAGTCCATTTTCTTGACATTTAACTTTAAATTCTTTAATTCTAGATCTACGATTATTTCCTTGAATAAAACCAACAGCAAGACGAATTTTTTCAATATAAACCTCAAAAAAGTCAAGACCATCCTTTACAATTAAATTATATATATGACATGCACACTTAACATGAAAAATTTCAGGAAAGGGCGGAGATAGCGTAGATTTTATTTTTGTTATAGCAGTCTTGTTGTTAGAAGCATTATCAAAAGCAATACATAAAATTTTATTTTCTATACCATAATATCCGGCAATTTTAATAATAGAATCAGCAATAAATTGTCCAGTATGTTTCCGATTTTCATCATATAAAAAAGCAAGAATACGTTTTTGCATTATGAAATTACTATCCATCCAATGACAAGTAACGGTTAAATAATCATTTTTATTTACAGCACGACCAAGATCGGAAGTTAGGGACAATCTACATTGAGTATTTTTTAAGAATGTTGATAAATAAAAACAATATTGTGAATGGAGTCTAAAAATATCAGACCGACAAGTAGTTCTAGGAATACCATTAAACATAGGATTATAAATTGCTTGTATATAACGAATAAAGGCATCAGAAGAAGGAAAACTAAAAGGCAAACAACCCACAGCTACCATTTTAGCTATTTCTTCTCTGTCCCTCAATTTATTATACTTTTTCGCTACTTGACCGGTTGTTGGGTCCATTCTAGTTTGCGTTGACCCACCAACATCCCCACCACCTTTTGCAATATTCAACTCTCTAGTGTGATCTTCAGCTATATGTCTCATTAACGTACCCGTACCCCCTTGCTTACCGCCACTTCTATGCTTATATTTTTGTTGACAAATATTGCACTGCACCTCAATATCTGATATACGTTCAAAAAATTGCCATGCAATACTAGTTCTTTTACGGGGTTTTGGGGCACTGGGAGGACGGGAAGGGAGATTAACTGATTCAGATCTAACGTTAGCATGTCCTACTGCGGGTGTTTCAGCAATATTTTCATCATCTTCGTCTACATTAACTGCATCTACTTCATTTTCTTCTTCTATACTGTAATTTTCCTGAAATTCTACATAATCCATATCGTGAGCACCTACACCTATTTCTTCCTCAAAAGGTGTACCAAGCGGTACCGGAGGCGAAGTCACACGGGTATATCTATTACTTGAACTACCTCTACCGCTAGTAATTCGCTTTTTACTACCACTACCGCTTCCGGGACAAAAATTTCTAACACCTTTAGTAGCGAGGTTTTTTAATTTATCCATAATATAAATTAAATTAAACTAAAAATATTCAAAATACACAAATATAATAAAATTAAATATTAAACAATTAATACAATAAATAAAAATTAAACGTAAGAGATGGAACGACAATACCAAATTTTGGAAGTATCCGAAGATTGCGACTTTAGAAACTTCCGCTCGTACTTTGTAAACGAAAAATTAAAAATTTAAATTGAACACTTTAAGAAATTAAATATATTGAATATTTGAGAATTGAGAATTGAGATTTGAGAGAGAATGAGATTTGAGAGAGTGAAAAATTGTGTGAGAAATGATTTGAAGTTGTAGGGTATTTATAGATTTATTTTGGGGATTAAAAAATATTTTTTTTTTTGTTTTTTTTTTTTTTTAAGTTAATGGGCCCAAACTAGCCGTTTGGACCCAAAAACGGTAATATAGCCGTTGGGCCAACGGCTAGTTTGGCCCAATAATTTTTTTTTTTTTTTTTTTTTTAAATTCCGGGCCGGTTCCGGGCCGGTTAACCGGCGGGCCTGGACCGGGTTGGTCCGGGCCGGGTTAACCGGGCCCAGTTTAAAAAAAAAACCGGACCGGAACCCGGAACCCTAAAGCCCTAGGGCTTACCGGGCCGGGTCAAACCGGTCCGGTTTGATATGTAGGGCCGGTTAACCGGCGGGCCTGGATCGGGTTGGTCCGGGCCGGGTTAACCGGGCCCAGTTTAAAAAAAAAAACCGGACCGGAACCCGGAACCCTAAAGCCCTAGGGCTTACCGGGCCGGGTCAAACCGGTCCGGTTTGATATGTAGGGCCGGTTCGGGCCGGTTCGGGCCGGGCCAGCCCGGCCCGTTTGACAGGTTTAATTTGAAGTTCTCTAGATAAACTATGCTTTAAACATCAATGAATTTCTTAGTATACTAATTTGACATTTTTTTATCAGTTGCTTCAAACTAAATTTAATTTTTTTTTAAGTGTGTTATAACATTGAAACAAAAATAAAAATAGCATACGTTCAAGCTATACGAAAGAAAACAAAATTAATGTCATTTCATATCAAAATTGTCCTTTCTGTTCAAGACCATCAATCTTGACTCTATGCTTATTTGTGTTGAAGATTTCATTCTCATGCTCTTGTTCATTGATAAACATTAGGAGAAATATATCTAGGCATGAATGTAAGCGTAAAAATAATCAGATCCATTATCCAATAGCTGTAACGATATTCAGGAAAATCCATCAAACTTAATTAAGTATAAAAGTAAAATTTAAAATATTAATGATGATTATTGAATTGACAACACAGAGCAATGTGAAGAAGGCAATGCTATGTAATATACACATTTTAAAATTTTATCAAAACTTGATTGAACCAGTAGATAAGATAGTTCGTGAATCAAACTCAATCACTCCGAATTAAATTAAAAGAAATATATTACAATAATGGAATACACAACTTAAATATAGAGTATGCAAATAATCAAACAAAAGCTGTTAATATTTAGAAGAAATAAACCACCCAGAAAACAAACCCAAAAATAAATACACATGGCATCTTAAAAATTAGTAAAATTTTAATGCTATTTTCTAGTCGTTGAATCTAAGTTCAAAGTTTTAGTTACTCACAGGATGGGTTAATTAGTAGTAGTTATATAGTAGATTTAGAAAGAACAGAGAAAATTAAAATTCGCAAGAATTGAAAAACAGAAAATGAATCGTAACCAAAGAGAAATACTTTCGAAGAAAATTAAACTGTAAAAAATCCTATGATCAACGAAAAATAGAGAGAACAAGAAGAAGATATAAAGGAAGATCATGCAAAGAAAATGCTCAACAATCACTGAATTTCAAAATAAAGAAGGATTGAGACAAATCTTAAAAATCACCCAAAAATAGAAGAAAATATAAAAAAACAACAGGAAAGAAGGTTGTACAAATACCTACGCATAAACTGAAATGCGATAGCCGAGACCGTAAAAATATCGTGGAAATAAAATCTAATATATTTCGATAATTTCAGCTGGAGTGATATCCAACTTACACGTACATTTTTGAGCAGACAATCAAGTAAATGTCACATATATTATAAGTCTCGATGTAGTTCGTGTTATAGATATGTGATTGCACAAATTGATTAGTGAAATAATATTCAATGATCCTACAATTTAAGTATTTGATTAGATTTTTCATTGACAGTAGAGCCTGCGTTATTTGTTTTTCTAGCTTAATTTTTTCGAGGAAAATTTAATTGTGCGAATTACTTTATGTTTTCGACATTTTCAGAAACAAGAAAGCAGAGATCGCTAAGTAGAACATATTTTTTGTATTCCGCATGTAAGAGAAAAGATAAGAAAAGGGAAAAAAATTCTTTTATTCTTGAAAAATTACAGAAAGTTATTTATTTGTTTTTTTTTTTAATTCTCTGCAAAAGAAGCCAAAGTTAAAGGAGGAAAAGTTTCTCCTTCCACATATATGGCAGTCCGTAATGTTGTATGACTACATTATTTTTTATTTATTTTGGCTACGATTTAGGTGATTGTGTAATGTATTACCCATATATGAACAAATACAACGTTCTTGGGGAGCCACAATTAAACGAAAGGTATTTTTTTAAAATAAAAGTAACTTTATTTTTTTGCTTCTTTGTGTTCATCCCTTTTTTTAATTTAAAGAAAAAAAAAAGAATTTTAGAGATTTTTTGGGGTTGAATTTTGTAGCAATATGTAAAAGATCAATAGATATAGGATATTGAAAATTAATGTTTTTACGAAACTTTATTATCACAAAAGGGTGAAAATCGCCCCCCCCCCCCCTCCCCCGAAGTTTGTCTTAAAAATCAACCTCCCCGAACTATCAACAATAATCAACCTCCCCTCTTTTATCACAATCCGGCCATTGACCGGCGACTTTGCAAATTTAACCGATGACTAGATGGGTAAATAGTAATTTCCACTTTCTTTCAATCTAATTAACTTTTTAAGTTAAAATGTGAAATTTAATTTTATGAAGATAATATTTTAATTTCACTGCTTATAAAGCTAGACCTAGTTATTTATCTTCTTTTTTTCATATATAAAAGCAAAGCATCTCAGGCCCACCCATTTTTATATTTAATTATCAAAATATAATTTTTTTATTTAAAAAATAAATAAATTTACATTTCAAACTATCAAAAAAAAAAAACAAATTTAAGCATCTCAAGTCCACCCATTTTTATATTTAAATATCAAAATACACTATTACTCCTGTTGTTGCTGCTATCTCTAGTCCCTCCAACTCCTAGTTTATTATGTAATGCTATTGAATCTCCCTTTACTATGTATTTTAATATGTAAATGTAATTGTTATTAGCATTACCCATACTACTGCTACTACAATTATTATTACTACTATTAATCCTTCTACTCGTACTAGTACATTTTCTTTATGTAGTTCTATTAGTTTGTTTTTCATTCCACTTATTCAATAGCTAGCATTTTATATAATATAGGATTATATTGTATTATATATTTTGATGGATATGATGGATAAATTATATTCTACTGATATTATGGATGATAGAGTTTAGCAATACGAATTCAAGAAAGAAAAAAGAATTGTTCAATAATTTTGTAATTGAAAAGGCATAATATATGACAAAGTAGTTGGGGTAAAGTGAAGTTTATTCAAATTGTTTACCTTAATTTTGAGAGGTTGAAGATGAACAGTCATGTGCTTTCTCGCATGAACAAAAAAGAGAAGATCACTTTTGTATAAGATGAAACACAATATTAAGGATAATATTAATTAATAGGGTCCTTAACTAATAAGATAATATTAATAAATTAAGTCGCTTAATTAGGTTGAAAGAAAGTAAAAATTACTATTTATCCATCTAGTCATCGGTCAAATTTGCAAAGTTGTCGGTCAATGGCCGGATTGTGATAAAAGGGAGGGAGGTTGATTATTGTTAATAGTTCGAGGGAGGTTGATTTTTAAGACAAACTTTATGGGGAAAACGATTTTCACCCTATCACAATATTTTAGCATATGAATTAGTGCACATATAATAAACATATACGATGTCAATACAAAATTACGATAAAATTCTATTTTTTGTTAAATGTGCTTCAAAATGATGTATTTAACTTGTGCATTTACTTATGTGACATTATTTTTATATGAGTTTTATGTTTTATGCTATTGTTTCATATTAAGTGTTTTTATATTTGCTATAGAATTTATGCATGTTTAGTCTTGAATTTATGTGATTTAAGATAAGTGATTCTTAGATGATTGATTGTGTTAGATTTATGACATATTAGAATTCAGATGATAATTGAGAACACAGTGAACTTTCGAATCTGAACCTGATGTGAAATTAATATTTAACATAGTGAACTTTTGAATATGAACCAGATATTAAATGAGTATTAAGATATTTAATTATTTTAAGAATTATTATGTATATGAATTTAGGCTAAACAAACGTACGTAGTTGTCTCACTATACTTTATAATTGTTCAAATCAGTATGTCAACTGCTACAAAGAATATTATCGCCAAGCTTAATAAAAAAACAGAGATAACTATGAAATATGGAGTATAAAAATTCAATATGTCTTGAAAGAGAAAGAGGCTTTTGAAGCTCTTAGTGTGTTTATGAAACTTTACAAATATGGTGATACACCCCAATATGTAAAAGATCTTGAGGAATATTAGGCTTGAAAAAAAAATTGTCTTGCTCGAATACGGTGCTAAGCAACATAGATAACGATATCATGAGAGAATTTTAAAAATATGACAATGCTAAGGACATGTGGTATGAATTAAAAGAAAAATTTGGTCAAACTTCAATTGCTAAGTTAAGGGCTCTTACTATTAAATTTGGTACTTATAAGAAACACCCTGACTATACTATGCGTAAGCATCTACGTCTTATGTCAAATATGATGAATGAGCTTAAAGATGGCGGTCATATGTTTACTGAAAAGCAATAACTCCAAGACGTTGTTCGCTCCTACTTCAAAGTTGAAAAATATGAAAATGCAGTTAACCCACAATGTTAACATCAAAATTATGAAAGATGCTAAGCGCCATTTAGAACTCTAGGAAGAATGTCTTGGAGTAGACAATGTCGTTACAAATGCATATATGACTAGTTCAGATTCAAAACGTGGTCATGATAACAAATGCAAGCGTGGTAAATTTTTTTAAAAGAAGAAAAAAGTCTCAAAGAAGCCTTAGAATAATCAACAAGGAGAGAAAAAATATTTCTACTTCAAAGAAAAATAAAAATGTGAACATGGCTAAGTTCAAGTGCTACAACTGAGAGAATAAAGGATACTTTATTTGTGATTGTCCTAAGTTTAAAAAGGTACATAACCTTATCAATAATTTAGTGATGTAAATATTCCTTGTTGCACCTTTTTAACTAAATCACTTTCTTATGTGGATTGTATACTTAGCAACCACCGAGCAAATAGCAATAAATAGATGATATTTTCGTAGATTTTTGATGAATTCTACGACAATCTAAATGGGTGTATGTAGAAAATAACTCTAGAGAGGAGGTAAATAAATTGATACACATAATCTTGAAATGTGTGGTGACCGAATTCTACATCTACATGATGTATTACTTATCCCAATAATACGTCGAAATCTATTCTTTGTCAGAATATTGATTAAGTTAGAATTTATTTTTTTCTTTCAAGAACATGATATGTATTTGTATTTGACCAAGAAAAAATATGATACTAATCATTTTTATGATCGATTTTTTGTATTGAATGTTATTCAAAATCTCAATAATAATATAGTCTTTTCTTATTACGTCAACTTCAAATTATGAGAATGATGTAAATATATGACATGCTAGACTTGGCTATATTGGTCAATAAAAAATAAATTGCTTAGCTAAAAAAGGTCTGCTTGGTACAATAGATAAAGTACAATTGTCTATTTATCAATCTTACCTAGCTGAAAAAATTACAAGAAAATCATTTAGAAAAGGCATAAGAACTGAAACTTCATTGCAATTAGTTTATTATGATATATGTGGTCTAATGAATGTAAGGACAAGATATGGTGTTATTTATTTTCACTTTGTTGATGACTTTACTCAATTTGATTATGTATAGTTGATTTCTGACAAATCCGAAGCTTTGAGTTGCTTCATAAGATTTATGAACTTCGTTGAGAATCAACTGAATAACAAAAATTAAAGCTCTAAGAACCAATCGAGGAAGAGAGTATTTGTCTGATGAGTTCAGAAGATTGTGTGATGAGATCAAATATAATTAACTACTCCTTATATTTTATAATAAAATGGTGTTATGAAACGATGAAATAAAACATTGTTGAAATGGTTAGGTCAATGATGGCCCAAGCAAAATTGCCTGTCACCAATTAGGATGATGTGTTATCCACTATCGTATTTGTATTTAATTGTGTTTCTTTTAAATTAATTATAACGATGCCGTATGAGTTATGAACTAAACAAAAATCGAATTTAAGCATTTAAAATTCTTGGGGTTGTACTGTTTTTATTCATAACTCTTCTTCCCAATATGAAAAATTAGGGTCAGTGAAAAAGAAATGTATCTTTATAAGACACTCTGAACAGTCTAAGGATTATGTGTTTATAACTGAATAAGATAGTGGTACTGTAATTAAAGTTGAGTCATGTGATGTTACATTTATAGAGAATGAATTTCCAAAGCAGCGTGAAATAAGAAAAGTTTTATCTTTTTATAAAATTATGGATCAAATCATTTTCGCTATCAATATATTAATGAATTAAATGAGAGTCATGTTGATAATAATGGATTGATTTCTATTTTCATAAACTTAGTGATATTGCTGATCCGAATGAAAATAGCTTATCAATCAATAAATTAATTTATTAATCTCAACCTCGGCGAATCAATCATCTATGAATTTTCTGTCGTCGATTTGAGATCGAAGAAAAAATATTTATAGTTACTCTGAATGATGAAGAGACAAGAAATATAAATAAGGCTCCAACATGACCCGCTAAAGAAAATGATTAAAAGCAATGAAGAAGAAGATGAAGTCAATAACATCTAACCAAGTGTGGGAATTGATTAATCCACCTAATGATAAAAAAAATTATTGAAAATAAGTGAATTCTTAAAATCAAGCGTAAGGTAGATGGTAGTATCGAAAGATTTAAAGCTCGCCTGGTAGTCAAATACATACATTAGGAAGGAATTGTTTATGGAAAAATAATTTCACCAATTGTATGCTTTACTTTAATAAAATTAATTTTGTCTACAATGGCTATTTTGAATCTTAAATTGCATCAAATGGATGTCAAAACTGCATTTCTCAATATAACACTAGAATAAGAATCTATAGAACAACCTATAAATTTCGTAAAAAAAGATAAAGAAAATAAAATATGTCGACTTTGAAAATTGATTTATGGCCTTAAATAATATTTTAGACGATGGTATTTACGTTTTCATAATGTGATAATATTGTATGTTTTTGTTATAATTTATAAAGATCATTGTGTATACATCAAAAGATCCAAAGATAAGTTTGTGATCTTATCATTGTATGTAAACGACATAGTTATAGCTGCAAGTTACATCGAACATGTAAAAGAAATAAAAGAGTGATTATCATCTATTTTTGAGATGAAAGATGTGAATGAAGCATAAAAAAAATTTGAAGTTAAGATTTTAAGAGATCGTTAGAAGATATTGAGTTGTCTCTTTCATAAAAATCTTACATTAAGAAAGTTTTTGAACGTTTTAATATGTAAGATTTCAAACTCATAAACACTCCAGTTTCTAAAAATAAAGTTTTAAACAAAAAGATATGTCCTTAGACTCCATAAGAGAAGAAACAGATGAGAAAGGTTTCTTATGCCAACACAGTCAAAAATATAATGTATGCTATTATGCGTACTAAACCTAATATTTATTATGTCGTTCGATTAGTTAGAAAATGTCAATTCGATTCAGGACCGCAATATTAAAAAGTAATTATAAGGATATTGACGTATCTTAAAGGAACAATCGATTATTCCTTATATTATCAAGAAATTAATCTACAACTCAAAGGCTATTTGATGCTAATTGGGGAAGAGATTTAAATTAGGAAATATCTATCCCTGAATATGCATTTTTACTTAACGATAATGTCATATCATGGAGTAGTAAGAAGCAGTCATATATAGCCTTATCAACGATGAAAGCTAAATTCATAGCACTTTCATCTGATGTGCAAAAAGTTATTTGGCTTAAATATTTTTTGGTCCACTTGAGTGTGTATCACAATATTATTGAACTTATCACAATTAATTGTGATAGTCAGGCTACAATAGCCTACACAAAGGATCCAAAGTAACATGAAAAGACAAAATATATTAACATAATATATAATTTTTATAGGAGACAAAATTTTACAAAAGAAAATGAATGTAAAATACATATTATCCATCAAATGATAGTAGATCGCTTGACAAAATTCATAATATGTGATATTTATGAAAGATATGTAAATTCATTGAATTTACGTAGACACTGATGTATTTATTTTATTGTTCTCGATCATGTTCATATATATTTACATAATTGAAGTTAATATTGATATATGCCTAATTTTTCATCTTGTTGATTTAGATAATATATTTTTTTATGTGATGTACATAAATTTTTGAGGATAAAAAGTATGTCAAATAGACAAAAAGATTGATCTATATAAACATGCAATCTTCTCTATTGTCTAAGTGACAAGTAGTAGAGATGAGACAGTTATAAGCTTATTATTATCAGAAGTGATGATAAAAGAGAGCTAAAAGTTTATAATAAGAATATCGTTTGTTAGATTATCTTTAATCATATGTGAGTAAAATGAGTAAGTCTGTTTCTAATGTCAGAAGTGAGTTTTGAATAACAAAATGATTGAGTAGATTTGTGAAGTTAAAGTTAGACATGAGTTCTCCGAACTATCATCTGCGGAGTACTTAGTTTATAAAAGACATACGCTCCATGAAAAAAGAGTTAATATTGTGATATATGTTTTTACCATGTATTTATATGGGATAATACCCACGCAAATACTTGAAGTTTGACCGGATTACCAGTTCAGCATACTGAACTTTGCGGGGGTCCTATTACCCCCAGATTTTTTTATTTCGTATTTTAATGGCATATATCTGCCACTTGGCACACTACGTGTGATTCACGCGCATTGAGCTCGTGAACAGTGTTAAAACGTTTTAAAACTCTTTTTTTTGCCAAACAACCCCTTAATTTTATAATTATTTAAAGTTTTATATTTTTATTTATTTTTTCATTCTTCTTTCTTCTTAATGGAACTCGAAAAATCATGAAAAAAAAATTCATGTATGGAACTCAGAATCTTTCCGAATTAATGGAAAGATTAATGGTTATAATTAATGGAAAGATTTTTCCGAATCTTTCGAGTTTCATTTATAATTTGAACTCGAAATTATAAATGAATTCGAACTCAGAATTATAATTCGAAAAGACTAATGATTATAATTAATGGAAAGATTCCGAATTAAATTTCATGTATGGAACTCGAAAAATTCCTTAATGGTTTTAATTTAATGGAACTCACTAATTGAAACTCAATGAATGATTCGGAAGATTCAAACTCGAAAACTCGCTAATTTAATTCCGAGTTCCATTAATGGAAATTGAATCTTCCGAGTTCCATTAACGGAAGATTGAATAGCTTCATGAAAATTGAATCTTTCGAGTTTCATTAACGGAAGATTGAATAGCTTCATACATGAAATTAAATTTTTTGAATCTTTCGAGTTTCATTAATGAATTTTTCTAATCTTCCGAGTTTCATTAATGAAAATTGAATCATGAAATTAAATTTTCCGAATCTTTCGAGTTCCAATAATGGAAATTGAATCTTCCATTGAGTTTTCAATAAGCGAGTTTCATTGAATCTTTCATTGAGTTTTCAATAAGCGAGTTTCATTGAATCTTCCATTAATGGAACTAGCTAATTGAATCTTTCGAGTTTCAATGGAAAATTAATGGAAGATTCCATTCAATTATTTGAAAAAACTTTCTTCATAAATTCAATGAAATCATTTGGAATATTTAATATGGTTGTAATTGTATAAAAATATTAAAAAGTGATAAAATGGAGAAGAAACGACTCGTGTACTACACTTTCCACGGAAAAACTGGGTATACGTTTTGAGGGGGGGGGATTAATTCCACTTTAAAAAAGTCTGGGGGAATTAATTTCAATTTAAAAAGTATAGGGGGTAATAGGACCCCTCCCCCCCCCCCCCCCCCCCCCCGCGCAAAGTTCAATATGCTCCACTGAAAATTTGGTTAAATTTCAGATATTTTCGTGGGTATTATCCCTATTTATAAAGTGACCCACAAAGGCGATACAAGTTTAGTCTCTACTTGCTATTGAGTGAAGTTCTGAAAATTATAAGTAATTTTTCATTGTACCCTCGTAACTTTAATTAGTTTCTTGAAATTCAATTTGGTGTTTGCTATCTTAGTATGTTGCCAAGAGATCATGATTGGTTTGGTCTGACAGGACATTTCTAGAAAAGCATATCACGTTTGACATTAAGGAATTCATGAGATAAGGAGGACCATTGAATATTATCACATTAATTGTGTTTATTGACATCCTTTGTGTTGGTCATTGAGACAAGTACATAATGATGAACTCAAAATTAAGAAAAAGAAATGATGAGCAACACAAATGTGATAAATGATCTAGAGTACTGCATACTATAATCTACTATAAGTTCATTGATCGAGATGTTGTATATTCCTAACTGATGTATAGAAATAAAACACTCGAAGTATGCACTGATCACACGGCATTGTCGTTAAGTGTGAATGTTATAGAATAATAATGAGAGTTGACCCATTATGTGTGAGCATGAGATGAAAGGGATTGGACTGCGTCACCCGTATGGGTCAATCCGAATTCATGTGTAGAGAAATTTGATATATATTTTATGTATTATATATTAATAAATAAAAGCAAAAAACACACAACTATTTAAAAAGTTGTGTCCCTTCATAATTATAAAAAGATTCTCGCAAGAGAAATCAAAGTATCTTTTTATTCTTTGCAAGAACAAAAGAACAGAGAAAATTTCACTTGTTCCTTCTCCAATTCCTCTCAAGTTCTTTGAAGATTTTTTTTCAAAAAAGTGTTGAAACAATTTTGTAATAAGGTACATTTTAGATTGTGGTCATTTCATTATCGTTTGTGTTTATATCCAAGTGATTGCATGAATTGACTAGAAAAAAATATTCAATGACCCTGCAAATTAAGTGTTTGATTAGATTCTTCATAGACATTACTCCATGTGGATAATGAGGTAATAAGAAAACAAGTGATGTTAGGCTAAAATTATATGTTTTTAGTCATTATTTGTTTCATATTTATTATTTTATTTATCTTTTTGAGCATTAATTTTATGAATTGTGCTTAATATTATATTTGATGTGTAGAATTAAAGTGGTGTGAAAATAAAAAAATTTGAAGTCAAAATAAATTAAAGACGGAGGCTATAAAAGAAAATCAAGCAGACAACTTAATGGATTAAAGTTAATAATATAATCAAAAGTGACCTTTTGATTTAGAATTGAAATACGTCTACCAGTGGCTTGAGGTGGTGTGACACGACATCTATTTTTCATTTTTTTGGCGTGTCATGAAGGAGTTTGCTCCGCAATAAATTTGTGTAGTCCATTTCGAATTCAGTTTTTTTATTTGGGGCTTTTTTCTACACCTATAAATATTTCATAAAATCAGTTTACACGCAATTTTTGATCTAGGGAGAGCTAGAAACCACCGTGGAGGCCGAAAAAATTTATTTCATATTTTTTTCTCCTTTATTATTTATTTTTACGTCATTCTTTGGACGATTTGTTATTATTTTTCCATGTTTATGTGAAGTTAATCTTCTCTTTCTAGGATTATGGTAGCTAATTAAATGATTATTTAGTAACTCTTGATTTTATTTGTTTGATTATCAAAATAGTTGTTCTTATATTCTTGTTTTTACTATTTTAAAGATTCACAACCTTTAAAATAAATCTGAGTCCGAAGTGAACTAACCAAGGAACGGAGGGTAAGAACAATGAATATAAGGAGTAAGATCTTCTCCTTATTAAAAATAAGAAATTGATTTATGGCTTGGATAGGAATTTACCTAAATCATCGTAGCTGATTACTAAATGAAAAGATATTTAAATGCATTTGAATTAGCTTGTCACATCCCCGCTTAATGATGTAGTTGTAAAATAGTTTGAATAGATGATTAGAGGATGATCATTTCCAAATCATAAAATCAATCCCGTAAATCAACAACTAGATAATCAAATAAGTTGATGAAATTGATACTAAATATAATTGTTAGCGAAATCATAATCCTATATCGATTCATCCATTAATTGTGTAAAAATACGCTATTTTCTTGATTAATTATTCATTAGTTATTTTATTTTTAGTTTTAGTTTTAGTTTAGGTAATTTATAAATATATCTTAAAATCCATCACTTAAATAAATAATTAACATCAGTCTAATTTAGTAAAATAGTTAATCGATAAGTCCTTGTGAATACGATATTAGGATTTAAAAATTCTATATTACTTGTACGATCGTATACACTTGTGTGCGCATTTGGGTGCAACAATATACCTTGTGTCGTTGTCGTTATCACTAGTCCGACTCGACTTCAAATTTAAATTCGTCAAATAATTGATTGAGAGACTATTTTTTTGATCAAAATTCATTTGAAACTTACGTTTTAATGATTTTTGATTCAAAAATCATTTTCGAATTTTTTTCCTATTTGCGGATGCACATGAAAGGGACGCGACCTTTCAGTTCATTGTTTGAGTAACGAAAATGGGACTTGCTGGCGCATTGGCCATCTACGAATGCAGAAGCAAGCACAGATGCTAACAGAAGTCGGCTAAAACTTTGTATTTCGTGCAATGGAGGATGTGCAGCCACATATCATCATGTGCCAATGCACTCGGGTTTGAATATGGACCCGACGTTTCAAAACAATGCAATACTTCACCAACTATTGCTTCTTTTCTGATGCAACATATTTTGACTATGAATATCAAATTTTTTTTAGATATTGACACGAAATTTTTAAGTGAAAGACTCTTCTTTCATGCAAAAATTCTAGTGTGATTTGCTATCATCGAGTGCATTCGAAAATTCAGCGAATTTAAGATCTATTCAACTGAAGTGAATCACTTTATCTTTGAAGGATATATTTCATAACTTCGAGTACTTGAGAGGAATACTTTTTTTAAGGACACACTCTAAATTCAGTGGAATTAGTTTGATTCTTTATTCTATTTTCATCATTTTTTTAATTGATTTTTCTATTTTCCAGAAATTGATTTGAATTTCTTATTATTCTTAAGTTATTTTAAATTTGTTGTTGAAGTTCATGTTTTAAATACAAATTTTATTTAATCCAAAAAATAACAATAACAACATTTATAATAATTATACATTTCAAATAATTTAAACGTCAGACCATAACCTAATACTGACGAGTTGCCTTTTCATAATTCAATATGGACTACAATTTGCCTACTTCATGCTTTTTTTTTTATTTTGGTGAAAGTATTCATGCTTATGATTATGTGAGTTTTTCTTTCACTCTTTTCTTCTTCCTTTTATTTCAGTTTGAATTTGTATGTTATATTTTCTCCTAATTTGGTCTTCCCTTCTTTTTTTTTAGAAGTATTTTTGAGCGACCATGTTATAACAGAAAGAAATCGTGTATATAAATTCAATTCAGTATTTCAAGTTACCTACTATTAGATATCGATTGGTATATTGATTTATTTTTTAAGAAAAATATAATACGAAAAGTTTTTTTCTTTAACGAATTTGCAGGAATTGGGTTAACACTGCATGGATAAGATCATAGAATCTTTTGAATGCTTAGTTTCACTTGGTTATTTTGAGGTATGATTAATTAAACTCATGAGAAATACAATATATTTCCCTTTTTATGCTTCAATAATTAGTATATTATCATCTCCTTTTCAATATACTTATTTACTGTTTTAAAAATATTTACGTATTTGAGTTGAAGTAAAATTCATGTGACTTAAAATGTCGGGTTATCACATGGGACTGAAAGTGTGTATTTGCATAATTGTTAATTTTTGTGAAGTAAATATTTTTATTATATGCACGTTTCTGTATAAATATTTGAGTATGTATTGTCTTTAAGTCAAAGTATTATATGTTATAAATGTATTTACATTATAGTGAATGTCTATCAAGATCTATCAAGAGCTACTTTGATATCTATTAGGATTTGAAGCATCTGTCTTTTACTCAAACTAAGAGTAAATTTCCCCTATAAATAGAGGGGTTTTGTTCATTGTATTTACAATCTTATCTCTCATCCCTCAAGAGAAGAAATAAGAATCACTCTCTCTATTCTCTCTGCTCTTCTTCTTGGTCTTTATTATTTTATAACACGTTATCAGCACGAAGTTTCTTACCAATTGAGATCTGTACGAAGTCTCTTACCAATTGAGATTTGTTCGTACGTGGCTACACAAGTTTTCGAGTCTCTAACTAAGTTAGATTATCAACACGAGATTCTGCCAAATAAGGTGAGATTATAAATCTAAAGGTAATTTCAAGGTTAGTAATTCCTTGTGTTATCTGTCTTTTGCTACTAATAATATAATTATTGTTGGATTTGAGGAAAAATAATTGGCTTGAAACCATTTATATTTTGAATTTATTTCTCAAGAACAATATTATCAAAAGAGATGATAATATGTTGGGTTCAAGTCTCATCGATTTATGCCTAAGACGCTTTTATATGGATAAGACATTGAGTTTGAATCTCAATGCACCATATTGATATATTATGATGGCTAAGGCAAAATAATGTGTATTTGATGAAAATTCATGAAATTCAACCCATTGAATATGCTCCATTCCATGAAGTGAATGTGGTAGCAATATATGATAAGTCTGAAATATGACAACTTACTTCATTCTTGAGGTGTATGTGGTAGCAGTGCATAATATGTCTGAAAGAAGACAAGTGATTGAATGTATGAATATACGCGTGGAGGAATAATATGATAATGATCATCAAAAGTGATGATATTTTCACACGCTTATATGATTATAAGATATGCTAGAGAAAAATTCTCTACATTATATGTATGCCTCAATTTGCTTTTGAAGTAGCAAAATCTTGAAAGAGGTTATAAGCTATCATAATTTGATAGACTTAAGGCACGATTATATTCCATTCCTGGAGAATGAGAAACTTATTAATGCAAACGTGCACTTGATCACAACTCACCTCCGAAAGAGGTTGAATAATTTTGAAATCTACTTCTGAAGTAGTAAATCTGAAATTTATTCATGTAATAGTAAATCTGAAATTTACTAAAGAAAAAGTACGTGTCATGGTAAACTTGGAGCTAGAATAAAAGTTCATAAATTGATATGAACGATTGTGACATCTCGAAGATGTGCATCTATTGAAGAACTAGAAGATTCTTCAAGAATTATTTATGTCGTTTGTTCTCATGACAAGTTGGTTGGACCAACTAATATTGGGATTGGATCCCTTCAAAACTGAAAATTATAAAAGGTGAATAAGGGCCCGTTCACCTATCATGTGATATGTTGAAAAGATGCATCAATAAGATGATCACATGTACATTCATTGTGAACCTGCAGTTTGACATTCATAAAGTTGTTTGCTCAACAAAATTGAGTTAAGAACATAATTTTCAGATTGTGCAATCAAGAAAGTTATCTTGATGATAATGGTTTGACATTGAATGCCTTTGATAAATAGCTAAACCATCGCTAATGAGAACAAAGCTTCATGTGTTGATCTGAAATATGATATGTTGCATACAATAACACTTGTATGCATTAGACCAATAAATTATGATTATTTCTTCCCCTCAATTGGTTCAAGGTCATGAACCAACTATTCCATCTAATTGTTTTGATGTGCGATATACGATTAATGAATGTACCATGATGCGCAAAGATGGATCCATCAAAGAAGACGGGGAATGTATGTTAGCTTTTCTAACATAAGGGGGAGATTATAAGCAACTATGAAGTATGTTAGGAATTATCATCAGATCCTCATTCAAAAGATAATTCAAGTCAAATGCCGAACACATCTCATATTTAAGCTGCAAGTGCTCCTATTTTATGTCTCTAAAGGACAAAGTCTATGCATACATGAAGCGTGATAGGCCAATCGGTTCTAAATGAAATAGTACTTGTATAGAATAAGGAGAAAATAATCATAATAAGAAGGTAATATGCGCTTGAAGAGCCTATGACATAACACTTTATGAAACCTTATGAGAGGTTTATGTACCTGAAAATAATGAAGTGATGAGATCTCAAAATGTTATGTTGTATTGTGAACCGATATGAAATGATATATCATCAATATCTTTGACACAATACTGGTGCAATATTGTGAAAGATTATGAGGATCTGAATTATACGTTTATTTAAGCATGCTGACCTAGAAACATTTACCAAGTGATATGAAAGGGTGCATCTTGGTAAGTGAAAACTTATTTGATTTGCAGTCCAGACACTTGAAGATGTCACACATAAAATGTTGAATATTATCACTTGACAAAACTTATGTGAAAACTTTTAAGGATTCAAACCGTTTGAAGCATATAAAAGTTTCTGGGAAACTTATTTATAATCCTTATATTGCATAAGCTTATTGCTTGAACATCATTGGAACTCTTGGAGAGTTTTCAAAGCAATAGATTATTTTTCTAAAATTTAAAATATATCGAATTGGATTGGTTATGAAGTATTATATCTTAGTGCAATTGATGCACTCATGTACCTTGCAAATACTATAAGGCCTATAGCCTTTTCAGTCACTTTGTTAGCAAGGTATATTTTTGTTCCTACTATGAGACATCAAAATGGGATAAAACACATGAGCTTGTTTTATTCTAAAGATTGCAGTTCCGATCTTATTGGTCATGCTGATGTTGGGTACTTATCTGACCCGCATAAATCTCGGACTCAAATAGGCTATGTGTTCATATGCGGTGGTACTGTCATATCTTGGAGATATACAAAGCAGTCTATCATAGCCACTTCATCGAATCATGCTGAGATAATAGTTATTCATGAAGCAAGCCGAGAATATGTATGGTTGAGGTCCATGATACATCTCATTCGAGAAAAATATGATGTGAAATATGACAATCTACCTACAATTTTATACAGAGATAATTCAGCATACATAGCACATCTTAAGAGAGGATTCATAAATGGAGATAGAACGAAGCACATTTTGCCAAAGCTTTACTACATACATGAGCTACAAAAGAATGATGATATTAACGTGCAACAGATTCGTTCAACTGACAATGTGACTGATTTATTCACCAAATCTTCTCCAATTGCAACTTTCAAGAAGATGCTGCACAAGATCGAGATACAAAGGTCAAGGATGTTCTCATTAGGGGGAGTTAATACGCGTTGTACTCTTTTTCCCTTACGAGGTTTTGTCTCACTGGGTTTCCCTTGTAAGGTTTTTAATGAGGCAGCCTAAATGCGTATTATTAGAGATGTGTACTCTTTTTCCTACTGGATTTTTTCTAGTAAGGTTTTAACGAGGCACATTATCTACCAATTAGACATTCAAGGGGGAGTGTTATAAATGCATTTACATTATAGTCAATGTCTATCAAGATCTACTTTGATATCTATTAGGATTTGAAGCATCTGTCTTTTACTCAGACTAGGAGTAAATTTCCCCTATTTAAGGGTTTTGTTCATTGTATTTACAATCTTATGATCTCTCATCCCTCAAGAGAAGAAATAAGAATCACTCTCTCTATTCTCTCTACTCTTCTTCTTTATTTTTTCTTATTTTATAACATTATATATATTATTAAAATATTATGATATTAACAAGATCGTCAAACTTCATATTTCGATTTTTTTTTTTTTATTATTATTATTATTATGTATGTTTGTTTCATTTGCTAAATATCATACTAAGTATTCTGGGATAAAGATGTCAGCGGGATAAGGGCCGGAGCTAGCATATAGTTCATCCGAACCTTCTTTCGTGAAAAATTACATTATTTATAAATGATTAAAATTATTTTTATGTATACAGTAGATATTGATCCCCTTCAGTTAGTCCGTGTGTGCACTTTTGAACTCCTCAATGTAAATCCAGACTCCGCCACTGACCCGAATGTATATATCCTTTTCGTTTTGTTATGCTTCCTCCTTCGAATTCACGTAGATCACAACAACTTATATTTAATTTAACTACCTGGGTGGATGGTTATTTCTATTAATTCTTGAATCTTTTTTTCTTTATGAGTGATTAAATCTATCAACGTTATATACCACTATCTTATCCACATGTTACTGATTTGAATTACTAAATAGACACCTCCTTTCATTTCCTTAATTATTTCATACAAAAAAACTTAAATAAATTAATAATTATGAAGATTCTCATTTTATTAGGACTAATATAAAAAAGTATAAGTGGAATCCAATAAATTAATACCGTTACTTACTATGATTTGCTTTAGTTACCACCGTCTTTTTATTCTTGAATTATTTATACGTTTTCCAACCAAATGGTAAGATGTCCGGTGTCCCTATTTCCTCTTGATACTAGTGGGATTATAAAACAATAAAGGAGTGAAAAACAACGATAATGGCAATAAAAAGAAAAATCAAGTACAGTAAACTAATTAGTGGATTCAGAAATTAAAGTAAAAAAGAAAGTAATTTCTAATTAAAAAATCACCTTGTGGTAAAGTAATTACTAATGCCTTTCAAGTCGTTTCCACGAAATTATCTTTTTAATTGTTGACTAATTAATGTTTATAAGAGATTTAGTTGGATTAATCGACCATTTTGAGTCTTTTTGACAAACCCCTTTTGTCTTGTGTGGTGTCTCTTAATTTAAAAGACGTCACTTTAAATAAGCGGGAAACCAAAACAAAAAAAAACAATAAACAATATACAAGGGCAGCTAGTAGAATTTAATAATTAAAACATTATGTTTATTAAGCTCAGAGATAATAAACATTATGTTTATTATATAAAGCCAATTTGTGTTGGTTTTAGGTAAGGGTGCTAAGTTGGTCGGGCCGGGTCAACCCGAAACCGGCCCTTTAAATTTATCTTGGTTGTGGGCCGGGCCGGGTCCGGATTGGGGTTAAGTGGGTCGGGTCGGGCTCAACAGTAAAAATTTTAGAAATAGCCCTAACCCGGCCCCACTTAACCCAACCCGGTAAAACCCATCTAAACCTGGTTAAAAATTCGATCAAAAATAAAAATAAAAAATAAATTTCAATGTACACTATATATACCCACCTATATACATTTTAAATACGTTAAACAATATATATACACTATATACATAGTATATACTACATTAGAATTTAAAAAATATATACACAATTACACATATACGCACCATTCAATGAATATGTACTACTTTAAAGTTTAAATAAAATATGCTACAATATATACATTACAATAGATATATATCTAGTTATATACTAATTTATAAAACATATACACATGTATACGTTAAATATACACGTCTATAGAAGATATATACACATATATACGCATCATTCAATGTATATGTACTACTTTAAATAAAATATACTACAATATATATACATTACAATATATATATATATATATAGTTAGATACTAATTTATATATATATATATACATTACAATATATATATATATATATATAGTTAGATACTAATTTATAAAACATATACACATGCATACGTTAAATATACGCGTCTATAGAAGATATATACACACCATTCAATGTATATGTACTACTTTAAATAAAATATACTACAATATATATATATATATATATATATATAGTTATATACTAATTTATAAAACATATACACATGTATACGTTAAATATACATGTCTATAGAAAATATATACACATATATACGCACCATTCAATGTATATGTACTACTTTAAATAAAATATACTACAATATATATACATTACAATAGATATATATATATGCATAGTTATACACTAATTTATAAAACATATACACATATATACGTTAAATATACACGTTTATAGAAGATATATACACATATATATGCATCATTCAATGTATATGTACTACTTTAAATAAAATATACTACAATATGTATACATTACAATCTCTATATATATAGTTATATACTAATTTATAAAACATATACACATGTATACGTTAAATATACACGTCTATAGAAGATATATACATATATATATGCACCATTCAATATATATGTACTACTTTAAATAAAACATATACTACAATATATATATATATATATATATATATATATATACAATTTATAAAACATATACACATGTATACATTAAATATACACATCTATAGAAGATATATACACAAATATATAAAACATATGCTACTTAATATAATAAATTAATAATACTTGGTAGTAAATTAATAATATATTAGAAGTAATTTTTTAATTTAAACTAGAAATTTAATTTAAATCATTAAATGAAAAAAATTACAAAGCAAAGACTAAGGAGTGAATGAATGTTGAATTTTATTGATTGCGAAATGATCCAAAATTTATAATTTACATGAATGAAAAATCTACAAATTATGCATCATTTTTTCCAACTCATTCATGTTAATATTAACGGGAACTTGCATAGGATAGTCAAAGTCAACGGGGGAAAACCCATGCATTGGACTTGATTCTGTTGAGTTCTCCCGGAAAGACATAATTTCTTCAAGTTTCTGCTCGTCGTTCGGCTACGATATCATTCCTTGGTTTCTTCTTTCCGCTCTAATCCAATCTCTGAGGCAAACTAGAACATTCATTGCATTGCTTCCCAATGAGTGTCGGTTGTCTCCAAGCTGCGGTCGTCCCTGACTAAAAGCGCTCTCTGATGCAACGGTTGACATTGGAATATTCAAGATATCTCTAGTTAATCTTGAAAGCACAGGATATTGAGTTTCATTATTCCTCCACCAATCCAACGTGTTGATCCGTCGTCTGCGATCCTCTGGCGGCGACCGAAGATAATATTTCAGCTCTTCCTGATAAGTTGATGTGTAAGCTCTCTCATCAACATTGTTCCAACAAGGTAAATCATAAAAAGAATCAGGAAAACCACTATGTACTGGCCTTTTAGAAGATGATGGCTCCTCGGGAGGATGAGGAGCGACAGTTGGAGTGATATTTATAGGTATGACTAAATCAACTAAATTAGCATAGTGATGATATAATTTTTCTATGTATTCATTCGCATCACCCATAGCCGTCCACAAATCAGGTTGTACTTGTTCAGAATCATTGTTAGTATTTATTTCTAAGTTAGCATAAATAATAGTACTAAAGTGGCACATAGTATTATATTTCATGCACGGATTTAGCATAGCACCAACTAAGTAAATAGGGGGAATCGGAAAAAAATATTTTTAAAATTTAGTAAACATTTCACCAACAACTTCTTTATAACCTTCTTTATTTTTATATTCTTTGAGCAAACCAGAAATATCGACTATATATGCCAAAATATTACAAACAGTAGGATAATAAGCACCGGAAAATTCAACCGTAGCTACATAAAAATTTTCTAAAAACTTAACAAGATCATTAATTACAACCCAATCAGAATCATGTAGCATGCAATCAGCAGAATTAGCAAATGAACCACAATGTTGGTTAAAAGCTAGTGTAATAGGAACTCTATATTTATAACAAGTTTTTAAACAATCATACGTAGAATTCCATCTAATATCAATTTCCTCAGGCATCAATATCGGTGCAAGTCCATTTTTTTGACATTTAACTTTAAATTCTCTAATTCTCGATCTACGATTATTTTCTTGAATAAAACCAACAACAAGATGAATTTTTTTAATATAAAACTCAAAAAAATCAAGACTATCTTTTACAATTAAATTATATATATGACATGCACACTTAATATGAAAAATTTCAGGCAACGACGGAGATAACTTAAATTTTAATTTTTTTATAGCAGTCTTGTTGTTAGAAGCATTATCAAAAGCAATACATAAGATTTTATTTTCGATACCATAAAATCCGGCGACTTTAACAATAGAATCAACAATAAAATCTCTAGTATATTTACGATCTTTATCATATAAAAAAGCAAGAATATGTTTTTGCATCACAAAATTACTATTCATCCAGTGACAAGTAACGGTTAAATAATCATTTTTATTTACAACACGACCAAGATCCGAAATTAGGGATAATCTACATTGAATATTTTTTAACAATGTTGATAAATAAAAATAATATTATGAATGAAGTCTAAAAATATCAGACCGACAAGTACTTCTAGGAATACCATTAAACATATGATTCTAAATTGCTTGAATATAATGAATAAAGACATCAGAAGAAGGAAAACTAAAAGGCAAACAACCCACAACTATCATTTTAGCTATTTCTTTCCGGTCCCTTAATTTATTATACTTCTTCGTTATCTGACCGGCTGCTGGGTCCATTCTAGTTTGCGTTGGGCCACCAACATCCCCACCACCTCGTGCAATATTTAACTCTCTTTCGTGAGCATCACCTATATGTCTCATTAACGTACCCGTACCCCCTTGCTTGCCTCCGCTTTTATGCTTATATATTTGTTGACAAATATTGCATTGCACCTCAGTATCTGATATATGTTCAAAAAATTGCCATGCAATACTAGTTGTTTTACGAGTTCTTGGGGCACGGGGAGGACGGGAAGGGAGATTAACCGATTCAGATCTAACGTTAGCATTTCCTACTGCGGGTGTCTCACCAATATTTTCATCATTTTCATCTAAATTAACCGCATCTACTTCATTTTCTTTTTCTATGCCGTAATTTTTCTGAGCTTCTACATAATTCATATCGTGAACACCTACACCTATTTCTTCCTCAAAAGTTGTACCAAGCGGTACCGGAGGCGAAGGCACACGAGTATATCTACTACTTGAAGTACCTCTACCGCTAGTAATTCGCTTTTTACTACCACTACCGCTTCCGGGATAAATTTTTTTAACACCTTTAGTAACGAGCTTTCTTAATTTATCCATAATATAAATTAAACTAAAAAAATTCAAAATACACAAATATAATAAAATTAAATATTCAACAATTAATACAATAAATAAAAATTAAACGTAAGAGATAGAACGACAATACCAAATTTTGGAAGTATCCAAAGGTTGCGACTTTAGAAACTTCCACTCGTATTTTGTAATCGCAAAATTAAAAAATTAAAGTGAGCACTTTAAGAAATTAAATATATTGAATATTTGAGAATTGAGATTTGAGAGACAATGAGATTTGAGAGAGTGAAAAATTGTGTGAAAAATGATTTGAAGGTGTAGGATATTTATAGATTTTTTTTGGGATTAAAAAATATTTTAAATGAAAAAAAAGTCTTTTTTTTTAATAAATGGGCCCAAACTAGTTGTTTGGACCCAAAAACGGCTATATAGCCGTTGGGCCAACGTCTAGTTTGGCCCAAATAATAGTATTTTTTTTTTTTAAAAAAAAAAAAGCTTATCTGGGCTGGTTAATCGGCGGGTCTGGACCGGACTTGGTCCTAGCCGGGTTAATCGGGCCCAACCAAAAAAATTAATCGGCCCGATACCCGGTACCCTATAGCCCATAGGCTGATTGGACCGGGTCAAACCGGACCGATTTTATTAAGTGGGTCAGGTACGGCCCGTTTGATAGGTTTAGTTTTAGGAGAAAGGATCTACTCATAAAAATCAAGATAACTTTTTACAACATTTGGTTGTGATTTAAGATGATTTAGTCTCCACCTAAAAATATTCATGATCAACTACTACAATGTTTGATTGCTCCTTTTTGTTTTCCTCATAAATAACATTCTTTGAATAAGTTATACGAGAATCTATATATTATTTATATCAAATAAAAGTGAAATAAGGATGCGGATATTAGTAATACATAGATTAAAATGCTAAAATGATTAAACAAATCATCATAATAGCAAGAAAACTTTTATTCTATTTGAAAAGTAAGCTTAAATTTTAAATTATACAATGCATATAATAATGTGTAATCTATCAAATCAAATACTTAACAAGGAAAATATTTTTTGCATTACTAATTCTTAATTATGATCTGTACATTATTAATAGTTGCCATAACTCTTCTCCAAATAAAACGACCCTAAATGTTAGTAAAGAGAAGAGAGAGACGTATACAAAAGAAAATAAAGACGAAAAAGTCTTGTATAGCCAAAAAAAAAAAAAAAGAAAAGTGAAGAAGATAAAATAGAAGTTTGAAGTATGCAATCAAATAATGATTTTGACTTGCAAACCAAAAGAGAAAAAGAGACAGAAAATGTCAAAAGAAAGGGCTAGGGCCCGAGCAGCACGAGTTGACCAATCGCAAGCGTCATTAAATTAAATTAAATTAAATTAAATTAAGAGCTTATAAAACTTGAATAACTTTGACCTATTATTTTTGGACTAAGCCTTCACTTGACAACAAAAGGACTAATATTGCAATTGACTATTGATATCGTCAACACTGATGGATGTAGAGAGTTGTTCCTTCCATTTCATATTATTTGTTCTAGGTTGATAGTACGAGTGATTGTTCGATATTCGATTTAATATTTTCAAAATTTAAATTTAGTAATTCGATAATCGATATTTGAAAATAAATATTATATATAGTATTTTTAAACATTGATTCTATAATTTAATAATCATTAAATTAAACTTCGATTTGATTTGGTACGGTATTTGGTAATACCATATTAAAGTTGCAGATGTGCAAACTACATTTAAACTCCAAAGAGTATATTTAATAGAAATTCTATTTAGTATTTCTTTTTGTGTGTTTTTACGAATATATTATCAAAGTTCAAGAGATTCTTTGAGATAACTAATACTAATGTCTATTGGGTTAGTTAGACATATCGTATTATAAAATAATTCAGTATTCGGTAAATACCGAATACCAAACAATTTTGATATCTTGTACCAAACCCAGTATCAAATATCAAAATATTGAAATATTACTCTCAAATACCATATCAAATATCGAATTATCGAATATCAATTACTAAATTTTTTAATTCGGTTCGATAATTCAATTTTTGATATTCTATGTCTAGACCTAGTTGACACACTCATTAAAAGAAACTTCAGTTAGATGTATATTTTATTAAATAGTTTTATTAATATTATTTTAAAATTTTAAATTTAATTATTATTATTTTATATAATTAATTTACTAAAAATAATAATTTTTATTATTTATTAAAATAAAATAAAATATCTATTGTTATTTTTTTAATATAAAAATCAAATAAAATAATACATATTGGGGTTGAAAAGAGAAGAGTTCAGTAGGTCTCCCCTTTTCAAGTCAAGGTCTTTTCAATTTGAAGCATGTAATACTCCATTGTTTTTTTACTTAATTATTATATGTACTCGATCTTAGCGCTAACTTGACCTACTCCCCTCCCCTTGTAAGTAATTAGTTTGTTCTTTTTATAATCCTGTTAGTTGAGGGGCTTAATTAAGTGTAAATTTTTCGAGATTAAAAACAGTAAAAGGTAATTAAGTGTGGATTATATGGTCATAAGGTCATTATATTGTAAAAAGAAAAATGCAAATAGAATTTGTATTTAATGAAAATAGAAGGCATGGTAGAAATTTGAGGTTTCTTATCAGCAATATTTAGACTAGTAAGAATATCCATAGTTGAATTATTTTATTTTACGGAAAACAATATACAAGTTTCCTGAATTGGATCATTTTCTTCAATGTTTATGAAGGAATATTCTAGAGCTCTAACATACATACTTTCTCATCTTATACAGGAATCAAATTTTTTAAAATCAAAATATATCGAAAAATTGTTCAAATAAATATTTTCTTTCCTGTCAAAATAGTTGTTAGAAGCATGACTTGTTAGAATTAGTAGCTTTCAAGAAAATAAAAAATAAATCATAAATCAATAGTGGCAGCAAAAACTATCTTTTACAACAACAATTTATATATTAAAACTTGTGTCTTCAAATACTCTTATTTCTTGAGTTGCTTTCATATAATCCTGACTGGCAGATCCTCTTCTCACCTACAGTTTTAAAAAATCAAGACTAATTTATTAATAACATTATTAAATAGAATGTTACATGTAATAAACTTTAACGAAAGCTTTGTAGGAACAACACAAGTAGGATAAAATAAATTTTTTTGTTGCGTTGTTTCATCAATATCGTGAGAATCTGGATAAACAAATTTTAACTTGTAAATACTTATATTATGATCTGAAATGTGGCAGAAGCTACAGTCTAATTTGTTTTGATTCCTGCATTTTTGTCAACTTGCTTTCACTTTATTTGATTTTTTTTGAAGTTTTTATTTTGATACTTTATCTTACCAATCGTGAAGACAAATGAGGTATATTTCTCGTCTTAGGTCAGACCTCTTGATTGTTCACATATATTGTTGACCAAAATACAACATTTCATGATTTCAGAAAAGTGAAAATTTAGACCATTCAGTAGGTGATTTGTCCTTGAGACAATCAACAGCTTCTGAATCAAGATTAATGATGTCAATCAAGCAATCATCAAACCATTCTATGGTTGTAGCCCTTCCAGCATTTCAAAGAGCATTCTTGTTTAAGATACTGTTTCTCACACAAAATCGATGACCAACATATGATAATACATCATTAAGTGCTTCAGTCAAACCTTTTTGCTTGCCTGAAATGAAGGTCCAAGTAAGTATCATCAATGTCTAAGTGAATTTTCTAATAATTCAAAAATTATCCCCATGATTCCTTTATTTCCTTCTCTACAACTACATATGCTATTGAAAGATATTGTTATTTGAGTCAATTCCAAGACTCCCGTACATTGAATTTTAAGTCAATAATTATCAACCCCAATTATTCTTCCACAGCTACTCTTGAACCCTCTTTACAACCACCAAGACAAATATAAATTCTCTGAAATCTCTTAGGCTCGCTGTAATAGTTTCACAGTATCTTGTATTGAACATTAAGATCTCCATTAATCAGTGCAAGTACTTTTCTCTTGACCTTTTTGCAGTGTAATAATGGTACCTGAACTCTTAATTTCAAACTAACATAATCTCTAAATTTAGACACTGTCCAAGACCTATTTGTGCTAGTGGACTTAAATATCTTCGTGCAATATAAGAAGATGTAATTGCTTCATTACGATGATTTCAATTCATTTTTTTTAGCTTCTTCACTGAATTCGTATCTATGATTCATATTTTTATTTCTTCCCAAGATATCATTATGAACTGAAAAATCTTTTTTCGAGTCTTCAAATTCATCATCAGCCTAAGAATGCTTATCTGTGCATTTCTTTTTCTTGTTCCGCCCACTAACTTCATTAGTATGAATATTTCGCCCAATGTATGAATCAAGATGTTCAAAATATACATCGACCACCTTGCTATCTGGAATACTTTTGGACACAACAATGGCTTCCACATCAATATATATAAGCCGCATTCGGTTATAATGTTATCTTAAATCTTTTTGGGTATACAAAATCTATATGTTATGTAGTATACACTTCAACTAAGCTTAAGACGAAACTTGTTAAGAACAACTTGAAGTTTCAACACCTTCAACACAAGACCAAAAATGATCTATTCAAGAAGTGTGTTATAATTTCAGAAATAAGTTGAAACAGAAAGTTAAAGCCAAGTCCCCCGAATTCACAGAGTGTCCTTAAGAAAATAATTCCCCTCAAGTACCCGAGGTTATGGAATTTTTCTCCCAGGATAAAATAACTTTTAATCCAACAATAGCGGTACCTTAAATTATTGGATTCGCCGAACTCACTCAACGATTAGATGATCACACGGAGTATTTCAGAAAGCAAGAAGTGTTTTAATGTGATGATAGGCGAATTTACACGCCTATAGCACTATATTTTGCCCATATTTTAGCCTAGTTTTGAGAACAAATTATATATTTCATGCACTTTTAGTCCTTTTTCCTGTAAGTGAGCTAACGAACATGATTAGCAAAGTTTCAGGTATAAATGATGCAGAATTCAGCATTTTATGGATAACTTGACGCCAAAGAAAGCTTCACGAAAGGAGAAAAGCCAATCTTGGACGCCAAGGACTAAAGATGGCGCATGGAAAATCTGTCCCGGGCTAAAACAGCATTTCTGAAGACTTTGGGGACTAGCAGTAATTTATTAGGATTAGGATAATGATACATTAACCTAGTACAATTGGGTTAAGTATTTCATTAGCTTATTAGGATTAGGATAATGATACATTAACCTAGTACAATTGGGTTAAGTATTTCATTAGCTTAGTAGGATTTGGTTAAGCATTTCATTAGCTTAGTAGGAATAGGATATGGGTATTATATATACCCTATCTTGCTAGAGATTTTGAGACATCTTCTTACATCCAATTCTATTCTATTCTACTTCTAAGACATTCTATCTCAGAACATATTCTTCCATTAATTCTATTTTTCTTCTTCTATTCTTAAATCCCGCAACAAGAGAAACGTTACCTTGCTAAGGAATTCACGCCTAACGCCTACCACACCATTACAAACGTGAAATCTTTATTGTGGTATAACAACAATGTCAATTGTGATTTCCTTCGCACTCATGGGTAACTAAACTTCTCTGTTGGGGTTATGGAAACCGAATGAGATACTATCTATTGCTGTGAGTTTGTGAGTTCGTGACACGTATGTTGCTTTTATCATTATTCTCTTCATCTTAATCTAAATTCTTTGTGGTTGCAAACGCAAGAATATGCCAGTATAATATTTAACTTGTTCGAAAGAAAGGTTATCTGTCTGGAAAAGAGATAATGTCAAGGTAGTAGGGTCCCATCCCCTATTAAAAAGTTAGTGCCGTAACTGGATTAACCTCTTGGAGAATTCGTACCGTTAGATACGCTTTAATCTCGAAAGAGTTAAAGTGAAATAATCCTCGAATAGGTCGAAAGACGCCTGGATTTACCATCGAATACAATTCTCTATAAGCACATGCATGTCCGAATTGAACACACTCATAGTCAATAGAGACGTATAACTCAGAAGGTGGACATAACCCCAACTCCTCAATTCTCATTGTTTACATCTTACTAAAACATTCTCGTTCTTTTTACTTTGCTATTGCCGTTTTTAGCTACTATTTGGTTACATTACTTGCACAACAAGAATCCCCCATTTTTCGAGACTTTCACTAAAAGTCTAGTAATCTTCACTTACTTGTTGACCAAGCTATTCCCTGTGGGATCGATACCCAACCCAGGTTGGGTTCTATATTTGCTAACGACCGCTTTACACTCCTACGAGAGCTGTAGATTGAGCGTTATCAAAAATTAGCACCGTTGCCGGGGAATACAAGTGTCAATTAAGTTCGTGATAATTACTAGACCCTTTGGTCAAAGATTCTCGTACTTTTACTTTTAGTTTTTATTTTTGTTTACTGCAGGTCTTTATTCAGTGCATGCCCCATACTCGAAGTTTTGGTCAACCGTTATTACCAATCAATCCTAAACCACAACGAATTGGCAGAATGGAGGCACAAACGGAAATCGAAAGAATGGTTGCTCAACACGAGCAGGCGAGATTAGCTGCTCTTGCCGCCGCCCAAGTACACCAACAAAACATTGATAACCCTGGGCGAGCAACAAACCCTGACGACGAGGATTTAGGTGATGACGAGTTACTAAACCCAAGGCATGATGCTGAAATCACAACACCTGCCAATAGAAGAGGTCGACAAGCTCGGTTTAGGTATGATTGCCAACCCATGCAACCAGCTTTCGACGATGATGATGATGATCTTGATGGAGCCGGAGCCACAAGAGCCATTATTCCTCCACCATTGGCACCCGAAGCCAAGTTCAACATCACGAGCACCATGATTCAGTTATTGCAACTCAAGGGATTATTTGGTGGACTAGCAGGCGATGATCTGAATATGCATCTCATCAACTTTATTTCTACATGCAAGTCATTTGACAATCCTGGTGTTGGTCAGAATGCAATTCGATTACGTCTATTTCCATTGTCTCTGTCTGGGGAGGCAACTCTATGGTTGAATGGGCTGACTCCTGATTCTATTACAAATTGGAGGCAATTGAGAGACGCTTTCCTAGAAAGATTCTTTCCGCCATCCAAAAGAGCATAATTGAGAGATGAAATCAGCAACTTTCGTCAGCTTCCCACTGAAGCTCTTCATGAAACATGGGAGAGGTTCAAGACAAAGCTAGCGAGGTGCCCAAACCATCATATGACTAATGTTCACCTAATGGAGATATTATATAGAGCTCTGAATTCAATAACTAAACCAGTGGTGGATAATGCGGCTGGAGGATCCTTTATGGATCTCACCTTTGGTCAAGCAAGCAATATGCTAGATCGTATGACGAAACAAAGTAGAGCTTGACATACCAGGGATTCTGAGGTAGCAAGCCCCACTTTATCTATTGGCATGACTGCAGACCAAAGAAGAAGACAAGAAGAACGTGATCAGGATATGGCGCACATAAAGACATAAGTGGATCTTCTTACAAAGCATCTATTATCAGGGAAGACCGAAAAAGTGAAAGCTATTGCGTCAAAAGGAAGAGACGAATCTGATTCGGAAGAGAAAGCCAACTACTTGAACAATCAGGGGGGTTTCCGAGGCAATGCCCAAGGAAACCAAGGTCGAAACTATTATGATAAATATGGAAACAAGGACCAAGGTAGTTGGAAGAACAAGAATGACAGTAGTGGTTTGTATGTTCCCCCTGGAAGACGTGACACCACCACATCTAGTTCTGGAAGTATGGAAGACATGATGGCTAAACTACTGAAAGGAGTGGAAGCAACGAGCGCAGGAGTAACGGAGGTAATAAATGATTTGTCCTCTATGAAACAATTAGTTGATTCTCATTCCACTTCAATCAAGCAAATAGAGCAGCAATTGAGCCAACTTTCAGCAGCACTCAATCAAAGAAAGGCTGGTACTTTACTTAGCGATACTGTGCAAAACCCAAGGAATGATGGGTCATGCATGGCCATCACTACCCGAAGTGGTAAGATGCTGGAAACTTCAGAAAAAGGCAAGCAAGTGGTTGACGAAGAATCGGAAATTGATGATAAGGCGAAAGGAGAAGATGCGCAGCAGCCGATCCTAACGTCCTTAACATCACTCCTCACGACGTGCAACCTGGAAAAGCTGAAAAATGGAAGCAAGAGGAGAAGAAAGCTGTGGAGAGAACAATTCCATACCCACCACCACCTTTCCCCCAAAGATTGAAGAAGGTGGCGGATGATACAAAGTTCAACAAATTCATGACTATGTTAAAGCAGCTGACCATTAATGTTCCATTGGTGGAAGCACTTGAACAAATGCCTGGGTATGCAAAATTTATGAAGGATCTTTTGACAAAGAAGCGGGCAGCAAGTTATGAGTTGAAAGATGATGTCCATCACTGCAGCGCAATCGCTACCCGATCAATAGTTCAGAAGAAGGCTGACCCCGGAGCTTTCACTATTCCTTGCACCGTTGGATCTTTGAATTTTGCCAAAGCATTATGTGATTTAGGAGCCAGCATCAATTTGATGCCATTATCTATCTATAAAAAGTTGGGGTTGGGTGATCCTACTCCAACCAATATGAGGCTCGTCATGGCGGATAGGTCGGTAAAACGACCTGTTGGTATCCTATGTGATGTCTTGGTAAAGGTTTCTTCATTCATCTTTCCAGCAGACTTTGTTATTTTGGATTGTGAAGCGGATTCTGAAGTTCCCATAATTTTGGGACGTCCTTTCCTTGCAACGAGAAGTGTTCTTATTGACGTGAGAGCTAATGAGCTTTTATTTCGGTTGAATGACGAAGTGGTTCGCTTTGATATATGCAAAGCAATGAAGCAGCCCAGCGATATGAATGTGTTCTCTGTAGCTGATGTTCATCATGAGGATAAGAAAGTATTATCTGTAGAGAAACAGCTTACTGTTGAGCCATTGTCTGCTGCGCCACTGAATGTTGAGCATGAGGACGATGAAGATTATGAAGAACTTATGGGTGCTCTAACAGAAATAGAGTCCTATTCCCATACTCCTAAGCAACCGGACCGTGATCTTAAGAATCAACCGTCACCAACAGCGAAGACTTCCCTTGAAGAGCCACCAATGCTAGAATCGAAAGAGCTCCCCGATTATCTAAGGTATGTGTTCTTGGAAAGTATAAATATACTTCCGGTGAGTGCGGATGATTTAAGTAAATAGCACGTAGAGGCTCTCATCTCTGCTCTGAAGAGATACATGAGAGTTATAGGTTGGACTATTGATGATATAATTGGTATCCCTCCTGGGATAGGCATGCACAAGGGTCATCTCGAAGAAGATTGCATGCCTACAAGTAAACCTCATTATCGTCTGAATCCATTCAGAAAATGATCAACCATCTATCTCGATGAATTCTAAGTAATCGAGATAGCTATGTCGTGCCGCGACAATAAATCAAGCGCTAGATGGGAGGCAACCCATCGTTTATCGTTTTTCATTTTTTTTTTCTTTCTCTCATTCTAGTACGTGTTTCGTTTTTGATAAATAAAAATCCAAAAATAAGAGTCGTGCCAACGACCAAAACTAAGGCACTTGATGGGAGGCAACCCATCGTACTAATCGTTTTCATTGGTTTTGAGCGAATGTAGGTGCAAGAGGTATAAAACGAGGAGATCGATTTCAGATGCGATTTGGACGTATGGCATGGTAAAGGTGGTAAGTTAGGCATGAAGATGCATAAGGCTATGGATTGAGCATTGCTCATGACAAAATAGGCATCGATCAAGGCTAGGCCTAGGTAAAACTAGGCCACGAATAAGGCAAAGCCTATACTATAGCCCAAGGTCTCGGAATCTAGTGTGCTATAGCATAGGCGCCGCCCATGCTCAAGTATGCCATAGCATAGGCGCCGCCTATGCCAAAGCATTTTGTCTCTGAATCTCATAGGCCATGCTAAAGGCGCCGCCTATGGTCACTAAAGGCATTGCACTAGGCGCCGCCTATGCTCACCATAGGCTTTGCATTAGGCGCCGCCTATGCCAAGCATAGGCAAAGCTAAAGGCGCCGCCTATGGTCACTTTTTGTCTCCAAAACCGATTTTAAATGGGTTAAAACCCGACCCATTCTTCTCCTATATAAAGGAGACTTAGTCTTGAGGCACAAACACATTGAAAACCTAACATAGGCGCCACACATAACATCCAAATCTTCTCAAAACTTTTGCTCTTCCACTTCACAAGAACATCTCCAAAGGCTTCAATCACGTAAGTACTCTTGTGTTCTTCATCTATTTTTCGTAAGTACTACGTTACTATGTCTATTATGAATTGCTAAATCTTGAAGAAGTATTGGAGATGTGAATGTGTTTGAATTGTTGATACACAACCAAGTAAGTGAACATATATGTTAGGATGATCTTAACTTGTTTCCGACTTCAATTCGATTTTGATGCATTGTCATACTACTTGCGGAATTGCTATAGTCATGAACATTGCATACTCTTGTCACTTGAATACTTACATGTTGGGATGTCTCGCTCATCGGAATAAGACTTATAGTTGCCTACCGACATAGGAGATTGTGATTATTGATAGAAACTATACCATGATGTAATCCCTATGTAGAAGTCTTGATATACCTAACATGAAAGTATTGCAAATATTGCAAGAAGTGTTACATATCTGAATTTCTTGTTGGAATATAGCCCCTAAAACGTATGTCGATGAAGTCTGAGTAATCGACCACTTTCACTTCACTAGTCTGTACCAACAAACTAAGTGTGGGGTGGTGCCACTACTGCTTGTTTATAGATTGTATCCATCGAGATGATGCTAACATGAACATTGTTTTAAGTCTCAGGTACAATGGCACCCAAAGCAAGACAAGGCAAAGATAAGGCTACCACTTCACAAAAAGGCAAGAAAAGAGGCCGAAAAGAGCAAGGAGAACCCTCCTCGCTGCAAATACCTCGACTCACTCTTGGAATTAAGTGGGATACTTATGAGGAACTTCTGAGGATGACGACTCTGATGATGATTCCGATGCAAGGGGTATGACCCCAGACATAGAGGATGAGTCCGACTAACCAAGTTCTTCTTATTTATTTTCCACTGAGGACAGTGTGTTCCATCTAAGTGTGAGGTGCTGGTATTTGCATGCTATACTTCTCCATCCACATTTGCATTTATTTATGTTTGTTTGTAGTTAATTGTTTTTTTAGCTTAGCTTCGCATGAAATTATTCTAATAGGCAGCATGAGATTATGACAAGAGTTTGTGCTAAAATCATGACTATTGAGACATTTAGGCTCTAATTGTGACTCACTATGTGATATTATTTGGTTTAATTCCTTCATCTGTTGGGTCAAGAGTCTATACTACTCCCAATAAAGTCGACCATGTGCCTTGTGTGTGTGAGATAATAGTATATTCTGTGCTTGTGGCTGATGTTAGAACTTGCCTGGTATGTATGTAAAGCGAAAATAAAGAGTGCAAGTCTATGAGATGATTTAGGCATTTCTTTGGCAACCTATGATTATTTACCTTCTTTTTACCTACCCATGGACATCATCCTAGTTAAACCCTTTTGAGCCTTTAGCCTATTTTCTTTGACAAACCTCGTATGTAAGCCTAATCCATTTTTTTCAAGACCATAATTTGATCCAAATTCCTAAGTGCTTTAAAGTGAAAAAGTCATGTGACAAAATAAGAGGAAATTGGGTGAGTATGATGCTTTAGAATGCATTGGTGCTTGAATGAGTTATGAAAAAGAAAGTGCTATCATAAGAGGTATGTTATCAAAAGAAAAAGGAAAGGAAAACTGAAAAGTTAGTTATGTTTAAAATTGAAAAACAAAAGAGGAGAAAAAGAGTGGTAGAATAAAAGAAAGTAGAAAGGTTGTTTGAAATAAAAGTGTTAATGATACAATGTGATGTATTAAAGCGCTTAGGAACATAGTCACTATTTCTGGCCAAAATAGTCCTACCCGTCCCTTAGCCTACATTACAACCATCAAAAGACCTATTTGATTCTAAGCTTAGCATTCTGACATTTAGTGGAGCATTACACTAAGGGCAAGCCTATGTTCATCAGTTGCTTCATATGAATTCTTTGTGAGAGCGAGAGCAAGGATATTTTGATACCCATGTTTGAAAAATATGCTATACTTGTGAGTGATTATGGGTAATATATTGTGAGACACACATGGTTGATGAGTTTTGGGTAGTCGTGTATGATTCTTTGTGCCTTAACCTTTGAATATGAGTTGACCACCATCACGAGTCTATGCTAGAGGTTAAACTGTTTCTACTAATGATCGAAAAACTACTCTTTGTTGATAATTGTTGTGCTTGTCTTGACGAATATTTTGTGTTGTTGCTGTGAAACCCTAAGTTGATGTTTAGAGGGACACGATATTTTGTTCGAGGACGAACAAAGCTTCAAGTGTGGGGTGTTGATGATAGGCGAATTTACACGCCTATAGCACTATATTTTGCCCATATTTTAGCCTAGTTTTGAGAACAAATTATATATTTCATGCACTTTTAGTCCTTTTTCCTGTAAGTGAGCTAACGAACATGATTAGCAAAGTTTCAGGTATAAATGATGCAGAATTCAGCATTTTATGGATAACTTGACGCCAAAGAAAGCTTCACGAAAGGAGAAAAGCCAATCTTGGACGCCAAGGACTAAAGATGGCGCATGGAAAATCTGTCCCGGGCTAAAACAGCATTTCTGAAGACTTTGGGGACTAGCAGTAATTTATTAGGATTAGGATAATGATACATTAACCTAGTACAATTGGGTTAAGTATTTCATTAGCTTATTAGGATTAGGATAATGATACATTAACCTAGTACAATTGGGTTAAGTATTTCATTAGCTTAGTAGGATTTGGTTAAGCATTTCATTAGCTTAGTAGGATTTGGTTAAGCATTTCATTAGCTTAGTAGGAATAGGATATGGGTATTATATATACCCTATCTTGCTAGAGATTTTGAGACATCTTCTTACATCCAATTCTATTCTATTCTACTTCTAAGACATTCTATCTCAGAACATATTCTTCCATTAATTCTATTTTTCTTCTTCTATTCTTAAATCCCGCAACAAGAGAAACGTTACCTTGCTAAGGAATTCACGCCTAACGCCTACCACACCATTACAAACGTGAAATCTTTATTGTGGTATAACAACAATGTCAATTGTGATTTCCTTCGCACTCATGGGTAACTAAACTTCTCTGTTGGGGTTATGGAAGCCGAATGAGATACTATCTATTGCTGTGAGTTTGTGAGTTCGTGACACGTATGTTGCTTATATCATTATTCTCTTCATCTTAATCTAAATTCTTTGTGGTTGCAAACGCAAGAATACGCCAGTATAACATTTAACTTGTTCGAAAGAAAGGTTATCTGTCTGGAAAAGAGATAATGTCAAGGTAGTAGGGTCCCATCCCCTATTAAAAAGTTAGTGCCGTAACTGGATTAACCTCTTGGAGAATTCGTACCGTTAGATACGCTTTAAGCTCGAAAGAGTTAAAGTGAAATAATCCTCGAATAGGTCGAAAGACGCCTGGATTTACCATCGAATACAATTCTCTATAAGCACATGCATGTCCGAATTGAACACACTCATAGTCAATAGAGACGTATAACTCAGAAGGTGGACATAACCCCAACTCCTCAATTTTCATTGTTTACATCTTACTAAAACATTCTCGTTCTTTTTACTTTGCTATTGCCGTTTTTAGCTACTATTTGGTTACATTACTTGCACAACAAGAATCCCTCCTTTTTCGAGACTTTCACTAAAAGTCTAGTAATCTTCACTTACTTGTTGACCAAGCTATTCCCTGTGGGATCGATACCCAACCCAGGTTGGGTTCTATATTTTCTAACGACCGCTTTACACTCCTACGAGAGCTGTAGATTGAGCTTTATCATAATGCCGAATTTTTTTTGTCTCTAAACGTGTGGAAAAATGCAGTTTTATATAGCCATTAGGTGCCTCTTCTGAAAAGAGGCAATGGTTCATTCGGAAAGATGCATCCTATGGAACAATCATATCTGTTCATCGAAACAGTCATGTCTGTTTATCGAATCAGTGTGTTTGTTTATTAAACGGTCACAACCATCCAAAAAGACACCTCTTTTTCCGAATTAGTGTGTTATTTCATCGAAGATTTGCATTCCTTCTGAAGCAGCATTTCGTATTTCTACAGTTTCTACACTGCATGCATGTATATTAAATGGAGGAGCAAAAACTGTTGCATTTTTTCCCCTTTGGATCGGACTGGAAATCCCTACGTTTCAAATAAATTTTATTCAAAAAGATAGATCTCATCGATCGATCATTTTCTAAATCCAAAGCCGAAGTCGAAGCCGAGCCGAGCCGAGCAGGCGAAGACGATGACGACGGTGTGAGGCACCTCTTGGTTCTTACCTCACTTACCATGTGGAGTAAGTGTTCCTTAATATAATCACTTGAAAGTTTTCTTCTCCCACCTTGGTGGGAGAATTAGTAGACTTTTCACTTTTGAGTATACTTTCTATTTTTGAGTGTTATCTCAATTCTTTTCCTCCAATTGGTTCCCACTATTTTCCATTCACACTTTGATCTTGAACCCATCAATCCCCTACATGAATGGGGAATGACTACTTTTTTATAAAACTTTACGGATAAGTATGTGATCATCAAGCAAAGACTGATTGCAACTGGATATGTGGGTTTTCATTTAAACTTTCCATAGTGAACATGCATCGGATGCATTCGGTCAATCGGTAGATTTGATATCTTTGAACCGTCGATCTTTAATGTACACCTAGACAACACATGTCACACAACCAGCCTTTTACCATTTATGATTGTCACGATTTTATTCGTTTCAACCATGAACACGTCCCGGTCTCATGAGAGCTTAGAGAATAGGCATTTACTAACATTCTCCTTAAAGTGGCTTTTACTTCGCCCTCACATAAGTGATTTCTAAATGTTCAATCCTGTAGATTAAAATCTTTGGTCAAATCTTCCAAACTTAGATAATCATTAAAAGACTTCACTCTATAAGTCTTATACATCATGAGAATGGGTTGGGTATATTGACAATGTTGAACCTGTCAGACACAATTTTGTTTGATCTCCTTGAACCTAACTCTTGGGATCTCCATTCTGCTAGGTAGAGTTACCGTCATGCTGACTTGTCCTAGGCCGTAAGCTCATTCCCTTTTATGTCCTCTCAACTCCTTCTCTAATAGTCCTTTTATAAGTGGATCCTACACATTATCCTTTGACTTCACATAGTCAACAGTGATAATTCCACTAGAGAGAAGTTCTTTAACGGTATTATGTCTTCATCTTATGACAAGATTCATCGTTGTACATCATGCTGCCCGTCCTACCTATTGTCGCTTGGCTATCGCAGTGTATATATACTAGTGCCATTGGTTCGGGCCAATAAGGAATATCTTTCAAGAAATTCTGGAGTGAGCAATACATGTCTGTTTGGATGATTTACATTGTGGAGCGAGCAATACATGTCTGATTGGATGATTTCCAAGAGACTTCTCCCCCACCTCTAGTAAAGACATATCCACTCATGGATTTTACTTTATTTGATCTGGTGATCCAATTTGCAACACTATATCCTTCAAGTATCGCGGGATATCTATTATAATGTAAAGTATAGTCTTGAGTATATTTAAGATACCCCAAAACTGTTTTCATTGCCATCCAATGAGTTTTATTGGGATTATTCGTGTACCGACTCAACTTACTAATAACATATGTTATGTCTGGTCGTGTATAATTCATTATATACATTAAACATCCCAACACTCTTGCATATTCCAACTGTGAGTCACTTTCACCCTCATTCTTTTGAAGTGCGAAGCTCACGTCCAATGGAGTCTTGGCAATACCAAATTCCAAATACTTGAATTTGTCAAGTACCTTTTTGATGTAATGACACTGTGACAATGCCAACCCTTGTGGAGTTCTATGGATTCTTATTCCTAAGATCTCATCCGCAACTCCAAGTTTTTTTGTGTCAAACTTGCTCTCGAGTATTTATTTCGTAGCATTTATGTTAGAAATGTCTCTACTGATGATCAACATATCATCCACATATAAACAAATAATGACTTGGTGATTTGGAGTGTCTTTAATGTAAACACATTTATCACATTAATTTATCTTGAACCCGTTTGCCAACATGGTTTGGTAAAACTTCGCATGTCATTGTTTAGGTGCTTGTTTTAGTACATAAAGTGACATAACAAGTTTACACACCTTATTTTCTTTTTCTGAAACAACAAAAACCTCAGGCTATTCCATGTAATTTTTTTCCTCCAATTCTCCATTTAGAAATGTTGTTTTCACATCTATTTGATGGATTTCAAGACCAAATACTTTCGCTAAGGCAATTACTATCCGAATTGACGTTATCCTTGTTACAGGAGAATATATATCAAAGTAATCAAGACCTTCTTTCTGTTTGAAGCCTTTTACTACAAATCTTGCCTTGTATTTGTCAATAGTACCATCCGTCTTTATTTTCTGTTTGAAGATCCATTTAGAACCTAAAGGTTTATTTCCTGGAGGAAGATCAACCAATTCCCACTTATGATTGCTTAGGATTGAATCAATCTCACTATTGACTGCCTCTTTCCAAAAGGATGAGTATGAAGACGCCGTCACTTCTTTAAATATTTGAGGCTCATTTTCTAAGAGAAATGTTACAAAATCTAATCCAGATAAAGTTGGCGTTCTTTAACGTGTACTACATCTTGGATTCTCATCATTATGTACATCCTCACTTGATTCATCTCGAGGTCGTTTAGACCCCCCATTAGACTGTTCATGTCTAATTTTAAGCGGATAAATATTTTCAAAGAAATCAACATTGTATGATTCAATTACCGTATTTTCATTGATATCTGAATGTTTGGATTTACGAACCAAAAACCAACATGCTTTACTACTCTTAGCATATCCTATGAACATGCAATCCACCGTCTTTGGTCCTATCTTTACCCTTTTAGGCATAGGAACTTGGACCTTTGCTAGACATCCCCACACTTTGAAATATTTTAAGTTGGGTTTCCTTTCTTTTCATTTTTCATATGAAATTGATTGTGTCTTACTATGAGGCACTCTATTGAGTATTCGGTTAGCTGTAAGGATAGCTTTCCCCCTAAGTTTTGCGGTAAACCTGAACTTATAAGTAAGACATTCATCATTTCTTTCAAGGTTCAATTTTTTTTCCTGCAATTCCATTAGATTGAGGTGAATACGGGATCGTAGTTTGATGTACAATTCCATTCTCTACACATATTTGCGCAAAGGGAGATTCGTATTCTCCGTCTCTATTACGTCTTATAGTTTTGATCTTTTTTTCTAACTGATTTTCAACTTCTGTTTTGTATTTCCTAAACTCATCTATTGCTTCATCCTTACTATTTAGAAAATAGACATAACAATATCTAGTTCAATCATCAATAAAAGTCAGTGTTTATTAAGTCTAAGGGATCGAAATTCCCTTCAACGGACTTATACGGATGCATAGCATGCTTTGATTCCACACATGTTTGACATTTTGATTTATTGCACTCAAAGTTTGGCAAAACTTCTAAGTTAATCAGTTTTTGCAGTGTTTTGTAATTGACATATCCTAATCGTTCATGCCACAAATCATTAGATTCAAGCAAGTAAGAAGAAACTAAACTTTTATTGATTTCAACATTTATTACATTTATTTTGAATAGGCCTTCAGTGAGGTAACCTTTTCCTACGTACACTTCTCCTTTATTAAGTATATTTTTTTCCGAAAATAAATACACATATGAATCTATTTTTGTCTAGAAGTGATACAGAAATCAAGTTCTTCTGTAACTCCGGTACATACAGGACATTGTTCAAAGTCAACACTTTGCCTGATGTCATTTTTAGGCAGACTTCTCCTGTTCCTTTAACTTTTGCAGTTGCGGTGTTGGCCATATATATCTTCTCTTCACTTTGAACCAGAGCAAAAACAAAAAACAACTCCTTATTTCTACAAACATGGAGGGTGGCAATGTAATCCATCCACCATTCTTGAGGATTTCCCACCAAGTTGCATTCAGGCAACATGGAACACAGATCGTCCATTTCTTTCTTGGATTCAGCCATATTTGCTTCGTCCTTATTTTTTTCTTTCTTTGGAGCACGACAATCCGTTGACTTGTGGCCAATCTTACCACAGTTAAAGCATTTTCCCTTGAATTTCTTCTTAGGTTGATTGCTTTCCTGTCCAACTTTCTTTCGCTTTTTGGAGTTGCTGTGGTCGTCTTTTACAATATTTGCTCCACTTATTGATGAGTTTTCTTTCGACTTTTTTTTCGCGGCTTTGTTGTCTTCTTCAATGCACAGTCTTACTATAAGATCTTCGACTGACATCTCTTTTCGCTTATGTTTCAAGTAGTTCTTGAAGTCCTTCCACATAGGTGATAACTTCTCTATTATTGTCGCGACTTGAAACGCCTCGTTCACGATCAAACCTACAATAAAGTTTATGTGAACATCAAAATATTTTTAATATATTCAACTAAGGTATTCATCTAACTCATACCTTCTGCGAGAAGATCGTGGATGATCACTTGCAGTTCCTGGACTTGAGATACAACAGACTTGCTGCCAATCATTTTAACATCAAGGAATCATGCAACAAAGAACTTCTTGGTTCCAGTATCCTCAGTCTTATACTTTCTTTCTAGCGCACCCCATAACTCTTTTGTCGTCTTTATTCCACTGTACACGTTGTACAGTTCATCTTAGAGGCCATTTAAAATATAGTTCCTGCATAGAAAATCGGAGTGTTTTCACGCCTCTATAACGACAAATTTCTCCTGGTTTGAAGTTCCCTCGGGCACCTCTGGAGCTTCTTCAGATGTGAATCTTTGAAGACATAGAGTTGTAAGGTAGAAAAACATCCTTTGTTACCACTTTTTGAAATCAACACCAGTGAATTTTTCTGATTTCTCCGCTAGTTCCATTGCTTGCGGAGAACTCGTACGACTCATTGTGGTAACATTAGTTGCTTCCACAGTCGTTGCAGCATCATTCACTTGACTGACTGTAACGCCCCAAAATCGGGTCCTAAGATGTCACACGGTGCTTAGGGTCACAAGTGACCCCAAGCTAACCCTTCTACTGGCATAACTCATAAGCAACTGAATAAAATGCTTAAATCTGTATAAAATCAGTGAGAACATAAAACTTTTCTGAACTTGATCAATACAAATTTGAACTTTACAAGATTACAACTCTTTTTTTACCAAAATAAAACTGAAACTGAATACATTAACTCTACTGACTGTCTATGAATCCTCTACTAGTACTGCCTTTAGATAGACGGATCATGACTCCCAACTATCCCAACTCAATACGACTGAAATAGGAAAATAAAGAAATGCTCAAATCGTCTATCTGGCTCAAACCCTTGAATTAAAAGGATTCATCACCTGCTGACTGGAAGCTGCGAGCTGACTGAATCTGAATGTGCATACTAAGTCTTGCACCTACATTATGAGACAATGTAGCACATAGACGTATATGTGGATCAACACTTTGGGAATGTACTGAGTATATGGGGGTGTATATAATTAAATAATCAATATCACAAATCCTTATAGAAAACATGTATGCTAGTATAGGTGACTCACATAGCTTGAATTAAAACCATCATAATCATGAATAAGAAAACAGGTAATGTAAATCACGTGAGTCATTTCACTTCATTCTAAATATGCATTCTTTATTTATTCTCAAACTTGTAAGATAGATAAAGTCTTAAAACAACATCTTTCAGAGCATACACTTTAATCTTATGAAAACTAGGGACTTCTTTGGAAACTTAAAGATTTTGACACTTGAGAGCCTTAGAAATCTTGGGCTCATAGCTTTCAAAATACATATACTTGTATCTTAGATAGAGTGGGGGACTACTTTGGGAGTTTCTTCTAACCGACATAAACCATGTGAGCTACATGGAGTCCAACATCTTACCCACATTGGGGAGAGCTGTTCTATCCTTGCCATTGGATAGAACCTTAACTTTAGTGATCACTATCTTAACCCACTTGGGGTATATCAGAAACTTACAGGGGCACGTAGTTCTGGGGCATGAAACCTCGAAATCAAGCTCAACTCCGTGCTACATACTACTCCCTTACTTAGCTCAGAACTTTTAAAAAATCCACCTTAAAATATTTCAATAATATGCAATGGGAGCCAAAACACATCCCCTTTATCTCAAAATCAAGAATGTGGATTTCTTTCTTAACTTAGGGTCAAAACTCACTTCTTTTTGAAATCTTGATAGACTTATCATTAAGGTTTTAAAGATCTCATAATAATGGAAATATGAACATACTTCTTGCAATTCTTTAAAAGCCATCAACAACTCGTTCTCAAAACTCATAATTCAACAATAAGGCTCAACTCATAACAACAAGTTTTGGGAATACTTGAAAATATGATATCAATATAGGAATGTGCAATTTATATCATGAACTCTCAATTTATCTCATAATTAAACAAGATAATCATGCAATTCAAGACTTGAACAATTTCATAATCTCATAAACTTGAAATATAGCAAAATAATATGAATTCATCTTGGAAATGCAAAATTCTTTAAGAAAACTAAAACTTTTGGGCACAAGAACAAAATGGTGTTCTTGTTCAAAACCCACATACCTTAAACTTGGAGCTTTTGGATGACTTTAAAAATTTCGGAAGGTTATTCACTAACTATTGGGTGTCCCTCGTAGCCCTCTTAACGGGGAATTCAAATATGCAAGAATTATTGAATTCTTACGGTTGAATCTCTAGATAATTGGGTTTTTATGTTGAAACCCTAACCTTGTGGTTGAAGGTGTGCAGAGAATTTTGAGATGTTTAACCAAAGAGAAATAAAAGAAAATACGTTCTCTGAGGGTTATAAGTCGTGGGAAGTGCTGGAAAAAGACCAAAATACCCTTGCAGAAACATCATTAAATCGCTGAAAAAAAATAGCTGACGACATTCGTGACAAGTCATCAGACTTGTGACAAGTCGTCATGAAAATCGTCACAAAAGGGTGGATTTTATGATTTTCGGCTTATGGTTGACGACATTTTGTGACAAGCCGTCAAACTTGTGACAAGTCGTCACAAAATGTCGTCAAAAAATGTTGGATTTTGTGACTTTTTTCTTATGGTGACGACATTTTGTGACAATTCGTCACAAAATATCGTCACGAAATTTCCAGGCTGATACGCTGTAGTAAAATGGGTATAACTCTTTGCTCCGATAACGGATTTTGGCTAAATTGGTATCGTTGGAAAGATAATTCAAAGAGATTTCATTTGATATATAGTAGGCCACCCAGTTCGTCATATACAAGGATTTATGGTCAATTAAAGTCGACTCAAGTTTTGACGCTCACTAAAACTCGAACGATAGGAAAGCTTTCAACTTGACCTTGAGTTAGGGGATCTCTATGATCTCAATTCATGCCAAAATAGGTTCCCACACTACATAATTGATTAACATACCAAATTTGCATAGGATTTATGGATTTTGGAACATCTACACGTAGAAATGATGGTTTGCGTTCTAACCCAAAATGCGGAGTGTTACATTATCTCCCCCTTGGGATCATTCATCCCCGAATGTTGCTCTTTAGGTTAAGAATACAGAGAAAACTGAGGATACACAGTTGAAATAACTTGTTAAAATGAATTAATATCTTTCTAAACTTTGGCATACTTCGATGAATGCATATACTCATGATAAGAATAGCTATCTAACTGAATCTTTGATTAGAAAGGAGATGAATAAAGGAAGGCTGTTACCTTCGTCTAAATCTGAGCTAACTTGCATTTTTTATTTATTTACGAAGAGCTGACTCATGCCGAGAGTTTAGAATTTGCTTGATGTGCTCATGGTGCGATTGTACTTATGAAACTTCAGGTAGTAAAACTAGGCTAGTTCGAAAAATGGAAATCCATAGAAATCTATGTGCCTGATTGTTAAACTAAACTGTTGTCTATCCAAACTGAATCATACTAGATACTCATGCTCAAGTGGAGGGTTTCTTCAACACCCCTCTAAGGAGTTCTAACGATTTGATGGAGCCAAGAATTTTGGTCAAGATCTGAACAAGACATCTTAATAAGGGATTACAATATTGCTACAATTCCATAGCTTGGAATCATAGGCCTTTGAATCGTAGACTGGGGTAGAATTTACTAGGCTTTAGGCAATGCAACACCTTACTTGAAACTTAGACACACTTCTAAAATATTCTATCAACTATTCCTTTACCATAAAAACCATACTTATTGATTCATCTTCTAATTCTAACAAGGCCGTTGATATTTCCTTCTACTCATGTCTAAACTGAACTAAATCCCCTCACCATCTTCAAGCCTAACCCACAATCATAGGGTACACCACATAACACTGTACTACTAGTCTGAACCGTAATTCAACACACCCTGCACTTCACAACTTCTCATCTCATGAAAATCCTTACTACTACTCCAACAACCACATTCAACCTCGTACTAGACATCTTACTAATGTGCAGTGCATTCATCTAAATATACAAACATGATGTTCAAGACTCACTTCTATAACCACATATGCACTTCTAAGAACACTCTCCTAAAATACCTTTGTCACAACTTACAAATCTCTATTAAGAAAAACTTCCATGCACTACTCCTAAGAAGACATACATAAGATTTCAACTACCCAAACATCTTATATAAAACTTCGACTAACCATGATGGGTATTAAAGACTTGGCTTCAATCTTACTTCACACTTTACTGCCTTAGCTAAAATATGCATACAATGATCTTTCAGTAACAAGAAATGTTTACTCTCTCCCATCCAGACAACTGATCATCCTCACTATCTTGACCGAGGGAAAGTAATATAAGGTTAGAACACAAGGGCCCGAAATATGAGGGAATACTATGAATAACTTGACACTCAATTGAGGCTTGAGAAATAGAATATATAGCATCATGGACTTAACAAAGAAGTCTGATCTAAGGACATGCAAGATATAAATCCGAATTTCGCTGATCATTAAAAGTATTGCTTGAGTACTTAGACTGATCATACTGTAAAGGTTGAGTACATGCGTCATGAGTTGCATGACCTGAATTGAGAGCGACGACGACAACGACGGCGCGAGGAACCTCTTGGTTCTTTCCTCACTTACCATGTGAAGTAAGTGTTCCTTAATATAAACACTTGAAAGTTTCCTTCTCCTACCAATGTGAGAGAATTAGTAGACTTTCCACTTTTGAGTATACTTTCTATTTTTGAGTGTTATCTCAATTCTTTTCCTCCACTTGGTTCTCTCCATTTTTCATTCACACTTTGATCTTGAACCCAACATACCATACCTCCCACACAAATAACAGAAATTAATCGAATCTCCCTCATAGCCACATAGTTCGGCCATGTACATGAATTGTTACAAACTCAACTCCGTGTTGTTACATAGTCAATAAAATCTACACGTCCACCAATATAATATTTGTTAGGTTGATGCTTCATTGTACCACCATGTGGTACTTTTATACTTAAAAAAACCTCATGTGTAGAGTCTGAAAAAAAGATTATACTTATGTTAGACTTTTTGTAGTGAAAAAAATATTTATCATTCAAAAAAAAAAAAAGTAATGCAATAGAACTACGATAATACACAAAAATAGTGAAGAGAACTCAGATTTAAAATTTAGCAACTTTATTATGATATAATGAAGCTATGAAGTATTTTAAATAAAACCCAGTAAATATACCAAAGAATGAGCAACAAAATCAACATACAGTGAAGAATCACTTTTTTTTTAGTTTAGAGAAAATCAGTTGGTGTTTCTTACTAAAATTACTACTTTATATAAGAGAATATCAATTTTGATAGTCCCTACAATGATATTTTAGGTATTTTTTTTTTTTTTATTAAGTAAGATTATCACACATAACAACTAATGATGTCTTTTTTTAATATATTTTTATTTTTTGTCCTTATTATTTTGATTAAGACCATTCCCATTTGGACTTTTATTATTGGTCCCATCTTGTCACTTACTTAAATTACCTTTGAGTTAAAACTCCATTTATCTTTAATTAACAATCAATTTAGCTTCAAAAATAATCATTCCAAATAATTTTTAATACAAAATTAAAGTTTGCATTGATTTTCAACTACACTTTTATAGTTCTTATAAATATTCTACAGTTCTCAAAAAATATATAACAAATATGGTAACTTAATAAATAATACCTTGTATATATTATTTTTCTTAGCAAACATGAAAAAAGATAAAGCAATAATCAAAATGAGATGGATAAGATATTCTTTTAGGAGGTGTGTAGAATGTAAACACGACAAGTAAATGAACTAAATGGAATAATCTACTAATGCAGTTTAATTATTATTCAATATCCTTACAGATTATTACGAAGTCAACTTGTGTAAAACCTCTAAATTAAGGTTATAATATAAACTTGAAGTCATTGAAATATTTTGTCGTATTAGATGATTTTATAAGATGAAAAAAAATGAATTATGCAAAAACTCTTGCTAAACGAAATAAACAATGAAATTTAAACTCAATAAATATCAAAAGAAATTTATTTCTATATATAAGTAAACAATTAGATACTCACAAAATCATAAAAATATAAATATTTTTTCATTTATAATCTTCGTCAAATCATAATTATTTAAATATTTTAAATCATGTTATTGTACATAATATTGAATTACTTGTGGTCCTTTGATATATTCTAATTCTGTGATGGCATTTTCTTTCTTACAAATATTTTTTCCTTAAAAATTATCTAGTTATTACATAATTAAAAACTTTAACAATTAAAAAAACTAATTAACAAGACATGTTTGACATATCATTAGATTATATTAATTATAAAGTAAAAAATATATAATAAATTATTTTTAAATTAAAATTACTATTTTTATACCTTAGTTTAGGTTCGAGCTTAGCACGAGCTTCGTGAAACTAGTCTTATCATAGTTGGATATTTCATTGCCATGAGATCTAACAATCATCGCTTGAAAAGAAATAATTTAGCTCCTTCACTTAGTTTTCTTCTTGTTACAGAGAGGCTAAGACTTTGCTTTGGTAAAGTATCTCATGTATGAAGGGGAAAGGGCAAACAAAGGGGTTTGTCGGAAGGATTTTGTGTTTAACATCACGTGGGGGTCACAAGAGTGAGCACAGTTACTTTTTAAACAGATTCTGTCAAAATATTTGTAAGTGAAGTTTATATTCAAGAGACAAAAATAAACCACCTCTCAAAGATAAGGGATGATTTTAGCCCAATACTCTGTACTAAGACTTGAGATTCTTTGTTAAAATATTTTTTAACGGAGAAAGGACAGAAACGACCCTTCAAATCAAATTATTTTCATGAAAATGGCTATAAAATTTAAATTCCACTTTCTAGCTATTTCAATTTACTGGCTTGTTCTACCGTTTCTACACACCTTCTATATAGTTTCTATACATATAAATATTCAATACGAAAATTATACAGTTTTGATACATAATTTATACAATAACTATACATTTTTTTTACATGTTTTATACAACTATTATATAATTTTCATACACATTCTATATATTTTTTATAAATATTTTATATATGTACATATTTGATAGAACTATACAATTTCTATACATATATCTTATATAGATGCATATTCTATTTAACAATTATATCATTTTTATATAATTTAATTATTATTTCTAATTAATAAAAAAAGTAGAATATTTGATTAGTCAAAAAAATTATAACAAAAAAAATTGAAATATTTTTAAAAGGGCCGAATTGCTCAAGTTGAATATTGTATCAGTATTGTATATAAACTGTAGATGAACTACGTAGGCCAAAATGACCCAAATTAGGAATGGCTATCAAGCGGAAATAGTATATCCGACTGGCCACTTTTTGGAAAGTTTTCAAACTTGGGCTATTTGTTTTAAAAAGTGTTATAGAGTGTCCTTTTCCCTTTTTTAATTAAATGGACTACAAGTTTTATTTTTCGGGAAATGACCCACTTTTGAATATAAAAATTTATTTGTGATTTAAAATTTATTTACAAGTTTTAAAAGTTACAAATTAGTCCACAAATCACAACATATAGAATTTAAACAAAACTCCTCCCACCAAAATCTTTTAATTTTTTTACAAATTAATCGATTATCGATCCGAACAATATATAAACAAATTGATTATCGATCCGACCGATACATGGACACATCGATTGTTGATCCGACAGATCAATTATTGATATGAACAATATATGGATGGATCGTTTATCGATCCGGCCGATGTTAAACATCGGTCTTCTATGCTATTCAATAGCTGACCGATTATAGTAATTAGTCCGACAAATTAATCATCGGTTATTTTTTATCCGACGGATTAATCATCGATATCTTTTATCGGATCGATTACATATATATATATATATATATATACACACACACAATTTTTTTTCTTTAGAAAAAAAGATACTAAAAGTAAAGGGGCGTAGAAAAATTTACAAATTTTGGATGAGAAAGAACATTTGAAAATAAAATACGAGCTTCAAAAAGGAGAAAGTTGAAGAATCAATGAGTTTGCAATAAGAATGGAGGAGAAGAAAGTTAGAGGGAGGGAAAGAAATAATTTAAAATTGAAAAAATGAGTTAGAATTTTATGTTTTAAGTATATTTGTAAGTAGCTCCCATAGGTTTTAATAAGTTAATATAGTCAAATTCTTTGTTATAGTTATTTTTTATTTTATTTTAAAATAAAAAAATAAGAATATACAATATTGCTAATTGAAAACTTGGAGAGACCTATTAATCAAATTTTCTCCCAAGACTTTGCCTTTTTTTTTTTTTTTTTTTTTTTTTCTTTATAAAAATGTCATAACTTAATTACTAGAGTTCATCCAATGGTTAGGTTGGCTACATATGTCGGTCCCCCATTTCCGCCTCTTAAATTATTGAATGCTTCCATCATTCGGTAGTGAGGTAGGGTAAAAACGAAGAGCACCCTCTTTACGATAAATTAATTTAATTTCTTAGTTTGTTATTTCAAATAGTTACTATAAAAGATCGGACTAATAACAAATAGTAATAATTATTTGTTAAAAAATATTTTATCCCTCATCGGGTCAGTTGTACAAGAATTTTCAAAGGTTTTAGTCGAAAGTTTTCAATTGACGTGCAAACTGAGTGTGGGAGGGTGTTAGAAATCATTATTCCTCGTTGGTTATATAAGGATCGGTAAAGCGTTTAAATAATACTTCCTTCGTCTTATTTTATGTATCGTTATTTAATCGGATATGGAGTTTAAGAAATAAATGATAATTTTTATAAAGTTTACAAAATTGCTCCTATCAAAGTTACTTTAATGTTTACTATTTTTATTGTCTTTTCTTATTAATTGGGACTCAATAAGGATATAATAGGGATGATACCATTAAATAATTATCAAATAAGAAAAGATGACTTTTTTTTTAGAAGGATCAAAAAGAAAATGACGAAATATAAAATGGGACGGAGGGGGTATGAGTTTTTATCACCCCTCCCTCTGCCACCCTTTTTGCTTTTTCTTGTGACTCGAACACACAAGTTTAAGGTCTAAAGTGAGGGTGCTTGCCATCCAAACAACTCGCTCTTGTCATTTAAATAGTAGTAATAGTTACCCATATAAGTACAAAATAGTTTAGGTGTGTGCTAACTAGCACAAGACACGCCCCTTATCTAAAGAAAGAACAGTTGGAACTGTTTTAGTGCATGTGGTGTGAAGTAGTTTAGGAACTTTTACTTATCAACTTGAAATTCTACAATCGAGCTTACATCTCTGGTTGAAAGTTGCTATCCAAAAACCTTGAATTGTGAGTGAATGCTAAGGAAACATGTAAACTTGTCCCTTGTCTTGGTGACGAAAATGACTTACAAAGAGTTTCTGATACGTATGTCCTTTCTGTGTCAACTGGAAATGCTCTTTGATCAGTCAATTTCCAGTGATTTAAGCAGACTAAACATCCCTTCATGACCATGTGTGTGTGATGAACATGGTCATACGGACATAGTTCTTCCTGTCATGATGGTGAAGAAAACCAACCTAAGCTTTTCTTTTGATGGTGCCATCTTTATTTATTTTTTGGTATCATTAACTTAACTTCCATTTTTGATTTTAAAGAATGTGAATCAGTTTCAGAGGCTAGATGATGATAAACAAGGTAGTTGCTGGACATAAGCTTCTGAAATATCTTGGGTATGGTCTATTTATGTGATCTTGAAAATCCTTCTATACTGTGCAAGAATCAGTAAATCAAGATCAGAGGAACTAAATGTCATGAACGATACATAAAACAAAATAAACAACAACAACCGCAGCTCAATTCTAAGCAAGTTGGGCGGCCGGCTATACTAATCCTTATTGTCCAGTATGTATGCTACATATGCCACTCAAATTTGAATATTGACCAAGACTTGGTTTCAACAGGTAAATATGTTTATGTGGATTGTCATTTATTTGAGGAGATTTATATGATCAAAAGTTGTAGCATGATTTTAAAACAAGTAAAACAAATCAACGGGCAGTCCGGTGCACAAAAGCCTCCGCTATGTATGGGAAAACAGAAAGTACAGATACGTACAGAAAGCTACTGCTTCCTGACATGAGAGCAATATTTCAATGATGCGTCTCATCTATGCATGCTCTAATAACCCAAAACACATTGAAAATGTACCATTCCTTACTGCTCCTTTCTTTGCCCTAGCTCAAAGGGCACCGTCCACGACCTCAGACTCTTGTGACTGAATCTCTTCATGCCTTATTAATTGTACATGTGGTACAACAGAAATAACTTAGCGTAACAAAAAACCACCACCAACAACATACCCCCTGTAATCCCACAAATGAGGTCTAGAGAGGGTCGTTCGTACGCGATCTTACCCTTAACTTGTGAAGGTAGAGAGGCTGTTCCCAACTCAAAAGACCAAACCATATAGGAAAAGATCCTAGTGATAAATCAGGTTCAGAGTATTGGTATTAGTTAAACAAAGTGTTGTTTCGGGTACACAAAATCTGTATGTTTATACACTAAACTTCGACACAAGTTCAAGACTTTTTCAAGAACACTTATTAAGTTTTTTAACACCTTCAACACAAGTTCAATACGAACTATTAAAGAAGTGTGTTATACTTAAGAGATAAGATGAAACAGAAATAAAGCCAAGTCCTCTGAATTTACGAAGTGTCCTCAAGGAAATAATTTCCCTCAAGTACCCGAGGTTGCAAAATTTTGCTCCCAGAATAAAATGGCTTACAATCCAACAGTAGCGGTACCTCAAACTATCGGATTCTTCGAACTCACTCAACGGGAGATGATCACATAGAGTTTTTCAGAAGAGAAGAAGTATTTGTAATACAAAAATTTTTCGTTCTAAACCTGTGAAAAAATACAGGTTTCTATAGCCATGAAGTGCCTTTTTGGAAATGAGGCAATGGTTCATCGGAAATGTGTATATTTTCAAAATAGTTATGTCTGTTCATTCGAAACAGTATGTCTTTTTCGAAGAGTCAAAACCATCCAAACAGTCATCCCTTTTCCCGAAACAGTGTGTTTTTTACTCGAAGAGTTGTGTCCCTTTCGAGCATCTTTCAGCGTTTCTGCATGCTTCTGCATGCATACGTTAATGGAGAAAAATTGTTGTGTTTTTTCTAGGATTTTCGGACTAGATTTTCCAAAGTTCCAAATAAATTTTGTCCAAAAAAATTAATCACATCGATCATTTGACAAATTCGAAGCCGAGCCGAGCGAGCAACAACGACGAAAACGCGAGGCACCTCTTTGTTCTTGCCTCACTATCCATGTGGAGATGTGTTTCTTAATAAGAACACATGAAAGTTTCTTTCTCCCACCAATGTGGGAGAATTAGTAGACTTTCCTTATTTTTTAGTACACTTTCCTTTTAAGTGTGATCTCATTTTTTTCCTCCACTAATTCCCTTCATTTTCCATTCACACTTTTAACTTGAACCCAACAATCCCCACATGAATGGGGAATGACTATTCTTTGTAAAACTTTGCGGACAAGTATGTGATCATCAAGCAAAGACTGATTGCATCTGGATAAAAGGGTTTTTCTTTGAACTTTCTGTAGTAAACATGCATCGAATGCACTCAGTCAATGGATAGATTTGATATCTATGAACCGTCGAGCTTTAATGTACACCTAGACAACACATGTCACTCAACCAGCCTTTTACCGTTTACGGTTCTCACAGTTTTGTTCATTTCAGCCATGAACACGTCCCGAGTTCATGAGAGCTTAGAGAATAGTCCTTTACTAACATTATCCTTGAAGTGACTTCCACTTTGCCCTCACATAGGTGATTTCTAAACGTTCAATCCTATTGATTAAACTATTTGGTCAAATCTATCAAATTTAGATACTCATCAAAAGACTTCATACCATAAGTCTTATCCTTGTTTACTAAATATTGTCTACATCATGAGAATGGATTGGGTATATTGATAATGTTGAACCTGTCATACACAACTTTGTTTAATTTTCTTGAACCTAGCTCTTGGAATCTCTAGTCTGCTAGGTAGAGTTACCGCCATGTTGACTTGTCCTAGGCTATAAACCCATTCCCTTGGATGTTCTCTCAACTCCCTCTCTAGATAGGCCTTTTGTAAGTGGATCCGACACATTATCCTTTGACTTCGCATAGTTTGATTTTGCATAGTCAATAATGATAATTCCACTAGATAAAAGCTCTCTAATGGTATTATGTCTTCGTCTTATATGACGAGATTTACCGTTATACATCATGCTCCCTGCCCTACCTATCGCCGCTTGTTTATCATAGTGTATACATACTGGTGCTACTGATTTGGGCCAATAAGGAATATCTTCTAAGAAATTCCAGAGCCATTCAACTTCTTCACCGGCTTTATCTAGTGCGATAAACTCAGATTCTATTGTGGATCGAGCAATACATGTTTGTTTGAACGATTTCCAAGAGACTACTCCTCCACCTATAGTAGCTACATATCCATTCGTGGATTTTACTTCATTTGATCCGGTGATCCAATTTGCATCACTATAATCTTCAATTATCGCAGGATATTTATTATAATGCAAACCAAGTCTTGAGTGTATTTAAAATACCCCAAAACTCTTTTCATTACCATCCAATGAGTTTTATTGGGATTACTCGTGTACCGACTTAACTTACTAATAACACATGCTATGTCTGACCGTGTACAATTCATGATATACATCAAACACCCCAACACTCTTGCGTAGTTCAACTGTGAGTCACTTTCACCTTCATTCTTTTGAAGTGCAAAGTTCACGTCCAATAAAGTCTTGGCAATACCAAATTCTAAATACTTGAACTTGTCGAGTACCTTTTCAATGTAATGAGACCGTGACAATGCCAATCCTTGTGGAGTTTTATGGATTCCTATTCCTAAGATCACATCCGTAACTCTAAGGTCTTTCATATCAAATTTACTCTCAAGCATTCATTTCGTAGCATTTATGTTAGAAGTATCTCTACTAATGATCAACAAATCATCCACATACAAACAAGCAATGACCGTATTATTTTGAGTATCTTTAATGTAAATACATTTATCTTAAACCCGTTTGCCAACATGGTTTGGTCAAACTTTACATGCCAATGTTTAGGTGCTTGTTTTTGTCCATAAAGTGACTTAACAAGTTTACACACCTTTTTTTCTTTACCTGGAACCACAAAACTCTCAGTTTATTCCATGTAAATTTCTTCCTCCAATTCTCCATTTAGGAATGTTGTTTTCACATCCATTTGATGGATTCCAAGATCATAGACCACCGTCAAGGCAATTAACATCTGAATAAGGTAATTAACATCCAAATAAACGTTATCCTCGTTACAGGCGAGTATGTATCAAAGTAATCAAGGCCTTCCTTCTGTTTAAAGCCTTTTTCTACAAGTCTTGCCTTGTATTTGTCAATAGTATCATCCGCTTTCATTTTCCTTTGAAATATAACTTTAATAGAACCTAAAGGTTTATTTCCTGGAGGAAAATCAACCAACTCCCACATATGGTTGCTTAAGATTGAATCAATCTCACTATTGACTTTCTCTTTCCAAAAGGATGAGTTTGAGGATGCCATCGCTTCTTTAAATGTTTGAGGCTCATTTTCTAAGAGAAATGTTACAAAATCTTATCCAAACAAAGTTGATGTTCTTTGACGTGTACTACGTCTTGAATTCTCATCATTATGTACATCCTCACTTGATTTATCTCTAGGCCGTTTAGACCCTCCACTAGACTGTTCATGTCTGGTTTTATACAGATAACTGTGTTAAAAAATTCAGCATTATCTGATTCAATTATTGTATTTTTAATGATATTCGAATGTTCGAATTTATGAACCAAAAATTGACATGCTTTACTACTTTTAGCATATCCTATGAACACGCAGTCCACTTTCTTAGATCTTATTTTTACCCTTTTAGGCATAAGAACTTGGACTTTCGCTAGACACCCCCACACTTTAAAATATTTCAAGTTGGGTTTCTTTACTTTCCATTTTTCATATGGAATTGATAGTGTCTTACTGTGAGGCACTCTATTGAGTATTTGGTTAGGTGAAAGGATAGCTCCCCCCAAGTTTTGCGGTAAACCTAAACTTATTAGTAAGACATTCATCATTTCCTTTAAGGTTCGATTTTTTCTTTCTGCAATTTCATTAGATTGAGGTGAATACGTGGCCATAGTTTGATGGACAATTCCATTCTCTACACATATTTCCGTAAAGGGAGATTCATATTCTCCACCCCTATCACTTCTTATCATTTTGTTCTTTTTCTCTAACTAATTTTCAGCTTCTATTTTATATTTGCCTAAACACATCTATTGATTCATCCTTACTGTTTAGCAAATAGACATAAAAGTATCTAGTGCAATCATCAATAAAAGTTATAAAATACTTTTTCCCACCATGAGATGGTGTTGACTTCATATCACAAATATCAGTGTGGATTAAGTCTAAGGGATTGGAATTCCTTTCAACGGACTTATACGGATGCTTAGCATACTTTGATTCCACACACGTACATTTTGATTTATTGCACTCAAAGTTTGGATTTTCTCAAGTTTCAAATAAATTTTGTCCAAGAAAATTAATCTCATCGATTGATCATTTTTCGATTCCGATTCCAATTTCGAGCGACGATGACTGTGCGAGACACCTCTTTGTTCTTGCCCCACTATCCATGTGGAGATGTGTTTTTTAATTAAGAACACATGAAAGTTTCTTTCTCCCATCAATGTGGAAGAATTAGTAGACTTTCCTTATTTTTTAGTACACTTTCCTTCTTAAGTGTCATCTCATTTTTTTTCCTCCACTAATTCCCTTTGTTTTACATTCACACTTTTAACTTGAACCCAACACAAAGTAGCCATCCAAAGGTTTTTTTGTAAAGTTGAGGAGGACAAAAAAGTTGGACTACTCCAAACCATTGCAAAAGATTGTGTTATATGCTAGCGTCCTTGTGCCAATATGCCAAAAGAATGCCTCCCCAACCGCTATATTACAATGGCGGGCCATACTGGTTCTTAAGCTTGGGCAGAACTTTGTAATTTTGGCTCAAACTCTGTATTTGAGTTAAAAAATTTATTTAATATGTACAACTAATCTATGAAGAATCCATAGCTAAAAATTCTGACTCCGCTTCTACGTTTAGAAGATCAGCTTAGGTATGAAAAGGATTCTTTGTCTGACACCTTTAAATATTTATAAATTTAAGTTCTATCTGCTGACAGTAAGAAAGACGAGCTTTGGTGAAATGAAAAGAGTTACTGTTGTGTCAGCACGAGACCATGAATTCAAGCAGTAGAAAACAACCTCTTGCAATAGTTTAAGGTAACGCTACATACAGTAGATTGTATATGATATATATGTAGTTCAGTCCATCCTCAGATGGATTTTTTGCTCAGGACTGCCCTCTTTTACATACAACCAGTAAAATTCTTTACCCTATATTGTCAACGTATATAATTTAAATTGGAAAAGCACCTTTACCTAACAAGATTAAGTGAATACTTAAAATTGTGGTCATTTTATTTCGATCTTTCCAGACATAACCAAAGAAGTTAAATAATAACTTTTGACGCGTAAGAATTTGTTCTCTGCATCAAGAGTTGGGCTATACTTCGTCCCATTTACCAACAGACATGTCCATAATGTCAAATAACATCAACTGAAAGCGCTAAGATGGTGCATTGCACCAAAGTCAATTAACAGTTAATCCACTTGTTTCGGGAAATTGGAAAGCAATACAAAACTTGTTTTCGGGTAAAATTTCAAGTCACCATAATTGATCGGTTCAAATTTTGAACTGACAAAATTCTAATTGTATGGTGATCTTGTATGGAAGCACTGTTGACTTACTTTAGATATAGGGCATTCTAAATGGAGCCAACTTGTATCTCAGAAAACTTATGGAAGGACCAATCGAAATGTACATTCTAGACATTTGTGAAAAAGAGATATCAATAAATGTACTGAAAAGTTTCAATTCTTTTCCTGATATTGAAAGATGCATTAATTGAAATAACTATATGAGATCCAAATGCTGTCTCCTCAAAAAAGGTCTATATAATAAACTTATAACAAGAAAAGCCAAGTCAGTGTAAACCTTCTAATTGCATAAGTATTTCTCAGGTTGCTCTCTTCTTTGTTGCATCATCTTGTCTTAGACATATATTCAGCAAAGTTTTTTGGTCTTACACATTCTTCACTTTTGTTGTGAATGTTCCTCTGAAAGAGTTTCAAGTTTGCGAATAACTCGGCATTCTATGGTTAATCAGAGACATTGTGTTTCTTTTTTGTTTACTTTACCTTGAAAACTAACCACCAACCTTAAGATATGGAGCAAGAACTAGATCTCTCCAAGAGCTTTGGCAAGAAAGAAGCTGTCATCATTCAGAATATTGACGAGGATGAGATTTTCATACCTGAAAAAAACAGTAGTACTTTTTACACAAGGAAAATAGAAGGCAATAAAATGACTGAAAAAAGCTTAATTAAGATGCGAAGCATGGACTTGGCAAAGGAATCACCAGTACATGGAAAATCTTTGCGTCATGCAAAATCATTTAGTTCTCATTTTATAATAAACATAGATGAGATGACGAGTGATGGTGATAATGAAAAGGGTGCACTTATAAACAAGACTTCAAGTGGAAATACCGGAATTTTCTCATGCGATAGATCCTACATTTCCTCATCAAGCATCTCTACTGAAGCGACGTTAGAAAATTCACAAAAAAGTAAGAAAATCACAAGATATCACAACATAAAACTAGCAGCCACCGTTATGGCAGTGAGCACATATATAGTAGCAGCTAGGTTGACCTTTTTATGTATGTGAATGTGATTTTTTGAAAGAACTCCCAATTTTTTGTTGTTCAGAGAACAATATCTCGGAATTGAAAGCATCTTGCCCTATGGATCAGGAAGATCAAGATTCATGCAGCTGGAGAAGAATTCAAATTGAGCCTACCTTGCGTATACGTGTCGAGGTGGTTAATGCATGGATCTCTTGTGAACATTCTACTGCTTTATAGTATTAATTAAGAACATATTACATTTTTCTACTTGTTTTGCAGTTTCAAGATGTGAAGTACACAGTAGCACTTAAGGGAGTGGAGAATTCCAATGCAGAAAAATGCATACTTCAAGGAGTGAGTGGTTCAGCCTGCCCAGGAGAAATTCTCGCTTTAATGGGACCTTCCGGTGGTGGTAAAACAACCTTACTCAAGCTTCTAAGTGGAAAGGTTAAAAATGATAGTGGCATGATAACTTACAATGACCAGCCATATAACAAGTCATTAAAGCAAAGGTAAGTTGTCAAGATCTGATACAAATCCCATCCTAATAGTTCACATGGAAATTTATCTATCATCACTCAACAGGATCGGGTTTGTGCTGCAAGACGACGTTGTTTTTCACCATCTCACCGTGAAAGAAACCTTAACATATGCTGCTTTGCTTCGTCTTCCTAATACGTTATCCAAAGAGCAGAAGAAAGAGAGAGCTATTAGAGTTATAGATGAGCTTGGCCTAGAAAGGTAACCTCTTCATTTTCTATTACCGGTTTTAGAAACTGTATGATTCTTTCCATTTCCAAGGGTAAATTCTCTTTTATTCAAGAAACTGCTCTTTTCATTAAGGTGTTTATGATATTGCCACAAAAATAAAAATAAAAAAATATTAGTCGCATGCTAAAAACATCATAAAGAACAGATATGGGAACAATATTGTCATGTCGAACGTGTATCATGCTTCTAAGATTGTAATGTCTTCTAAAGTTTGACACTGAAATGTAATTTCAGGTGCCAAGACACAATAATTGGAGGGGCATTTGTTAGAGGAATTTCAGGAGGTGAAAGAAAACGAGTATGTATTGGAAATGAAATTCTTCTGAATCCATCACTTTTGTTCCTAGATGAACCAACATCTGGTCAGGATTCAACCACTGCACTTCGAATCATGCAGATGTTAAGCAACATTGCCAAGGTACTCATTGTCAAAGAGTCTCATCAATTCATACTAGCATTTTACAACTGCATCGAATAAAGCATTTTATTTTTGATAGGCTGGAAAGACAGTGATAACAACAATACATCAGCCATCGAGTAGGTTATTCAGCAGATTCGATAAGTTGATTCTGTTGGGACAAGGCAGCTCACTGTATTTTGGCAAAGCCTCTGAGGCCATGCTGTATTTCTCTTCAATTGGTTGTTCTCCCCTTATAGCCATGAATCCAGCAGAGTTTCTGATTGATATTGCAAATGGAAATATAACAGAAAAATCCATACCTTCAGATCTAGAGGACAAGCTTTCACCAGGAAGCCATCATTTCAAAAGCCAATATGAAGGACCTTCCCCAGCTGACGTACATGAGGTAAAAGAGATCACACTTCTTTTCTTAATCTTTGTGATAACCATATTATTATGATAATATATACTTCAAAACCAAATATTTCAGTATTTTGTTGGGGCTTATGAGTCAAGGGTTGCCAAAATAGAGAAAATAAAGTTCCTTAATCACCGCCTTATAGAAAAAGATTCCGAAGTACAGAACTGGCCTAATTCAAGAGGTTCTGGTGCTACCTGGTGCCAGCAGTTCTCAATTCTTTTCACAAGAAGTCTAAAGGAGCGAAGCCACGAGTATTTCAGCAGTCTTCGGATAACTCAAGTCATAGCAACAGCTATTATAGTTGGCTTACTATGGTGGCATTCAGATATTTCACCCCCTAAAAGAGTTTCAGATCAGGCAAGTAACGTATTCCTTGCAACAAGGATCATTTTGTTCTTTAAACCAGCATGCTTCTTCCCAGTGACGGAGCCAGAAATTTTACCGAGGATCAAAATATGATTCAACATTTAGCATATATACATAAAACTAGTATAATTTTAACCAAGCTAAACATGTAATTTTACGGAAAAGGGATGTCTTTTGACACCCCTTTAACATAAGGTGGCTCTACGACTGCGTCTTCCTAGTCATTTAACTAATTTGATGTGGAAAAAATTGCAGGCGGGGCTGTTGTTCTTTATTTCAGTATTTTGGGCTTTCCTTCCCCTATTTACAGCAATCTTCACATTCCCACAAGAAAGGGCAATGTTGGTTAAAGAGAGATCAGTGAACATGTACAAGCTCAGTGCCTATTTCATAGCCAGAATCACTACTGATCTGTTCCTGGACTTAGTGTTGCCTGTAACATTCTTGGTGATTGTCTATTTTATGGTTAGATTGAAGCTGACATTCAATGCATTTTCCTTAACTTTGCTCACAATTTTACTCAGCATAATTGCTGCTCAGGTTAGAAGTTATGATTCCTTTTTGGGCATAATAAATAACCAAACGCTTAAACTTGGCCTCAGCTGGCAAGTAAACACGCACTCCCCTTTGCACATCTAGATACCTCTATTCGTCTCCATTGTGTCAGTTAAGCATTCCAACTTACAAAATTACCATATAGACACCTCTAAAATTCATGTGCCACGTCAGCATGGGGTGTCCACAAGAAACTGCGGGGACGATTTTGGAGTATTTAGGTGTCAGTTGAGGCCAATTTGAGGTGTCTAGATGCGCTCTCTCAAGGTTTGAGTGCTTACTTGCTAACTGAGGCCAAATTTGACTGCTTTTTTATGCATTGTACCTTTTTTTTTTCTGAAATTACCACATGTCTAAGCAGAGTTGCTTGATATGACATTTGGGGTTCACTATGATCAGGGCTTAGGTTTGGCTATAGGTGCAGCATTCATGGATGTGAAGAAGGCAACAACTTTTGCTTCTGTTACTCTCATGACTTTCATGTTGTCTGGAGGATTCTTTGTCCAGGTAATTAATAGTAATATCTTATCAGCACATGGATCACCCACACAAGAGGATATATAAATCAACATAGATGTTAGTTTTATGATAACTACCATGATAAAGTTCAAATTCAGTAAACCAACACTACAACTCTAACAAGGAGATTAATAGAAATGCAAGAATTCCATACCTAAAGTTTCAAACTTGTGACTTAACAAGAACAATTAAATACCTTTGCCAGTAAACTACAAGTGAGGCTTTTGTAAAAGGAATTCAACAGTACATTTATTTACGAAAAAAAGAAGTTGCTTTATCATATTTGCACCTACAACTTTCAATGGACGGGATTCAATTGAACCCCTTCGGACCATGTAGCTCAGCCCCTGACGTGTAGCTGCAAGTACTGCTTATTAGGTACAATTTGAACCGTTTACTCCGTATTTTAATCTGAATGGTCCCACTAGATTGTACAGATAACGAGCACGGAGTCGTTCAGGGAACAATAAATGGACTAGGACAAGAAAAAGTATGTCAATATATATGATACCTGTTGAAAGAGGTCACCACAACAAACAATGTGACTGATTTTGATTGTTCCTGAATTGACTTTTTTCTGACTGTAGGAAGTTCCAGCATTCATATCGTGGGTCCGGTATATCTCTATTAACTATCACACATACAGACTTCTCTTAAAGATTCAGTACAACTCCTTGAGAAGTTTCAAGTATGGCTCTGTTAATGACTCTAGTGGAGTTGAAGTAGGAGCAATGTTGGTGATGGTTATTGGATACAGGATGTTAGCTTACATCCTCCTAAGAAAAATGAAACTAAGAACAAGTACATAATTGATTTTTTTTTTCCTTTTTAAATTTTAAGATCAAATTTCTACCAATAAGTTGTAACTACAACATTCTGTACTATGTTCTTCCTTGATTAATTTCGTATCTGTCCTTCCTCTTAGTTTTGTTGTGGAGACGGGAATTTTGGGGCCACATATTTTGAACAAGAAATTTGAAAACACACTGACCAGGGATGATTTCATAAGAAACCTAAAGACCTACGACATGAAAAAGTTTCAGGATCGTAAGACTGTTGGACCTAGTAAGGACGCGGACCTGACTGTTAAAGGCCTGTGGCGTTTTGAGTTCAATTCTACAAGGGTAAATCATAATTCTTTACTCCGCGGAGCAATGAGTTTTTCAAGTAAAATGGTTGGGTTCTCTAATTTCCGAACTTCATTGTCTACTTATGTTTAGTTTATTGAAAGAATCAAGTTCTTTAACTCGTAAAAATGAAGCAAGACACCAAATCACCCCTCTTGTGTCTGAGGTGGATTGCTAAAATAACAAGGGTGCAAAGGGGTTGGTAATTAGCTAGTTTGGGTTACGTTGGATGATAAGTAAGCGTTCTTCACTACCTATTGCCTAACGAGTACTTCTCTTATTACACAAACCATGGGCTCATCTTTAGTCTTCATATAGGCCAAATTTTGGACAAGCACAAGATTTGATGTGTCATTACTTGTAATACTTTAGCAATGTAAACTGATTTGCATTGGTTATCAGAAGTTCTATTTTATTTGCTCATTAGTAGTTTTGTTTCATCAATGTGGAGTGAGGTAAAAGCTGTTATCTTGTGACATCTTGATGGACATTAGACATCAGCAAAATTTGAGACGTGAAGGTTGTTGACACTGAGATGAGTTGGACGGGTTTAATTGAATCTAATATTTTATAAAAGAAAAATAAATATGTATTTGTTAAAAATACTAAAATTTTAACAAATACTTACCCCCCCTCCCCCCCTCAAAAAGCTTGTCGTGTTTGATTTTGTGAGAATCAAACTATGTATTTTTAAGATGTATTTTTCATCATATTGATGTGGGAAAGATTATAACTTATAATAGTTTCGGATACTTTTTGAATAATTAATTTTAAAATATTAAATTAATATAGTTTAATTTAACTTCAAAAACCAGTCAAGTTAACTTTTCAAAAGTAAAATGTGACAATTATTTTGAGACGAGACTCCCTCTGTCCCATATAGTTTACAAGGTTACTAAAAGTATATGAATTGAAATACTCCCCTCATTTCATATTACTTGACCTCATACTAAAATTAGGTGTTCCAATTTACTTGTCCAATTCATGAAATCAAGAAATTTTTATTATATTTTTCTTTAGCCCCCATATTTATGATGATCAGAAAAATTATATATTGTATAGAGTTGAATACCATTTTCAAGTTTTTCTGATAAAAAAGTTTATAAATTCTCTTGTATTTGAGCATAGGAATGCGCTCTTCTTTCTACATTATCAAGTTTTTATTTCAGTATAATAAGTTACAATTAATTTTAATTCTTTAGCCAAAGTCCTCTTATAATTACCAGAAAAATAATTTATATGTATTATAAAGTTATAATTAATATTTTGAAAAGTTTATTATTTTCTTATATATTCATGACATTAGGAGTGCAGTAAACCTTATTTTCATTTTTAAAAAAGTTTTTATTAAAGACAATAGAACTTTGTTTGATATTTTGGAACTTTTAGCTAAATTATTTTAAGCTTATTATCTATCAATAAGAATTTTGGAAACAAGAACTAATGTATTGTATTGCAATAAATGGATACTATTTTTTTAAGCATGAAAAAACAAACGTTAGCCAAAACACAATAAACAACATGTAGTAGCAAAAACTGAGGGATCAAAGAGGATGATGAAAATACTACTAGTATGCAAGGAGAAACTGCTGAAAAATGAGTGATGTTCAACTACCTACTAACTTACTACCCTAATGCGCTAGAATCATATATAAATCAACGTTTTGTCTATTTCATTAGCAGCTTAGATTAAAACAGTCGACCAGCCACACCTTGCCACATAAAAGAGCATTATTTAGAATGCGATATTCATTTTGCAAAGAGGTTATGTGGGTGTCCTTCATGTATAATTGTTGTCCTAGATATTGTTGCACCCAAAACTCAAATCTTATGTTCTACATTCCCACATAGTCTAATGTAATGTATATTGTTGTTTATGACCTCAGATACACTTGCGTTGTGGAATGTGAAACTGCATTGCTACGATTGTACTGGTTCCTACTTGTAAGAGGGCGGACTCCCTCCAAACCTACTACCCGAAAGGTGTAGCCAACAACATGCCAACTTTGGACAATTCTCTCTTTATTCTCAAATACAATCTTAATGAATGTCATGTTGTTAGTTTGCAAAATAGATGTATGTTTTTGGGTGAATCCTCTGGTCTTGAAGTAGTCATCGAGTTTCAACCCGAAGTATTAGTAGGCACAAACGACAACTTGTTGAAAACATATCTTTACTTTTCATTCACTTGACCAGCAGAGGTTGCAAGTCTTATAGTTCTAGTTGTATTAATCATACCATAATAATACATGACTTATGTTCGAGTTGGTCTGATAAAATGAGCAGAATGAGCTTGCTAAAAGTACCAACCAAGTTCAATAGAACTGTTTGAGTTGCTATAGTGAAGTACACAGGTGGTAAAAAGAACCTTTGAGGTGAAACGAGATGAAACAACAATGTAGTTGTCTTTTAAGAACTTGGTCAGTTGTGATGAGAGCCAAGTAAAATTGTCCAATATGAATATAAGTGAGGAATATATCGCTTGCACTGTGTGTATCCTCTGCTTATACCAATGTCATGATGTGCCTTCAATCTAGAAGTTTCCAATCTATTATTTGATATCCATAGTGTATAAGTATTATTCCCTTGATCGATTTTGAAGGAAGTACCACTACGGTTGCAACCATTGATAAGAGTGCCATCAAGAAAAGATAACTTGTGGCCTCTGTGCAAGAACACTTGTACCAATCTCTTATAAGGAAGATAAAATTGCCAAAATAAGTAAGGAGGGGAACAGAGTAAGGGTGTTAAGTGGGTCGGGCCGGGTCAACCCAAAACCGGCCCATTAAATTTATCCGGATTGTGGGTCGGGTCGGGTTCGGGTTGGGGTTAAGTGGGTCGGTCCGGTCCGGGTTCAACAGTAAAAATTTTAAAAATAGCCCTAACCCGAACCGCTTAACCCAACCCGGTTAAACCCACCGAAACCCGGTTAAAACTCCGGTCAAACCCGGTCAAAAATAAAAAAAAAGTTTTTTTCAATATACACTATATATACCCACCTATATACATTTTAAATACGTTAAACAATATATATACACTATATATTTAGTATATCCTACATTAGAAGTTAAAAAATATATACACATATACACAATTACACATATATACGCACCATTCAATGTATATGTACTACTTTAAAGTTTAAATAAAATATACTACAATATATATACATTACAATATATATATATATATATATATATATAGTTATATACTAATTTATAAAACATATACACATGTATAGGTTAAATATACACGTCTATAGAAGATATATACATATATATACGCACCATTCAATGTATATGTACTACTTAAAATAAAATATACTGCAATATATATACATTACAATATATATATATATATATATAGTTATATACTAATTTATAAAACATATACATATGTATACGTTAAATATACACGTCTATAGAAGATATATTCACATATATACGCTTTATTCAATGTATATGTACTACTTTAAATAAAATATACTACAATATATATACAACAACAACAACAACAAACCCAGTATATTCCCACATAGTGAGGTCTGGGGGGGGGTAAGATGTACGCAGCCCATACCACTACCTCCAGAGAAGTAGAAAGGTTGTTTTCGATAGACCCCCGGCTCAAGACACAGACTAATACATAAATTCGTAATAAAGCATGGAACAAGATGACAGTACATACCTACACCACCCACAAGGAATAATAATCAAAGGGCAGTAAACAAACTCATAATAAAGCATGCAACAAGGTGTCATAACAAGAATAATACCCTACCAAGTAATGCCCTACCCCAGTGACCCAAAATGGCACTAGCCTTCTATCCTAATCCATGTCCTCCTGATCTTCCTATCTAGGGTCATGTCCTCTGTGAGCTATAACTGCTCCATGTCCCGCCTGATAACCTCACTCCAGTATTTCTTCGGCCTACCCCTACCCCGCCTGAAACCATCCAAAGCAAGCTTCTCGCACCTACGAACCGGGGCATTCGTACCCCTCCTCTTCACATGTCCGAACCATCTCAAACGGGTTTCTCGCATCTTGTCCTCCACCGAAGCCACTCTAACCTTTTCCCGAATAGTCTCATTTCGAACTCTGCCACCCCTAGTAAGCCCACACATCCAACGCAACATCCGTATTTCCGCCACCTTCAATTTTTGAATGTGAGAGTTCTTGACTGGCCAACATTCTGCTCCATACAACATGGCCGGACGGACTGCCACCCTGTAGAATTTGCCTTTAAGCTTAGGCGGTACCTTCCTATCACACAACACCCCCGAGGCGAGCTTCCACTTCATCCATCCCGCCCCAATCCGGTGGAAGACATCCTCGTCAATCTCACCATTTCCCTGAATCATGGACCCAAGATACTTGAAACTATCCCTCTTACACACCGCCTGGGAATCCAACTTTACTACCACCTCTTCTTCCTGCCTTAAGTCATTAAACTTGCATTTCAAATATTCTGTCTTGCTCCTGCTCAACCTGAACCCTTTAGACTTAAGGGTCTGTCTCCACACCTCTAATTTATCATTCACCCCCCCCCCCCCCCCCCGCGCGTCTCGTCAATCAAAACTACATCATCTACAAAAAGCATACACCAAGGCACCTCTCCTTGAATACGCCGAGTCAACACATCCATCACCAAAGCAAACAAAAATGGGCTAAGAGTAGATCCCTGGTGCAACCCTGTCACGATACGAAAATGCTCTGAGTTTCTTCCCGCTATCCTCACCTGAGTCTTGGCTCCATCATACATGTCCTTGATTACTCTGATATACGCCACGAGGACCATGCTCACCTCCAAGCATCTTCAAAGAACCTCCCTAGGGACTTTATCGTACGCCTCCTCTAAGTCGATAAACACCATGTGCAGATCCTTCTTCCTTTCCCTATACTGCTCCACCAGTCTCCGCACCAGGCGAATCGCCTCCGTCGTCAAGCACCCGGGCATAAATCCAAATTGGTTCTCTAAGATAGACACTATCCTTCTCAATCTCAACTCAACCACTCTCTCCCAAATCTTCATAGTGTGGCTCAATAACTTAATACCCCTATAGTTATTACAGCTCTGAATGTCACCCTTGTTCTTATAAAGAGGGATCATTGTACTCCATCTCCAAGCCTCGGGAATTTTTACAACCTTGAAAATGTCATTAAACAATTTAGTCAACCACCTTAAGCCCGCTTCGTCAGAAAACTTCCAAAAGTCTACAGGAATCTCATCAGGCCCCGTCGACCTACCCCTACGTATCCTGTAAATAGCTGTCTTAACCTCTTCTACCTTAAAACATCTACAATAACTGAAATCACGATAGTCCTCTAAGTGCTCCATCTCTCCTAACATAATATCTCTATCCTCTTCGTCATTCAATAACCTATTAAAGTACGACTGCCATCTCGTCTTAATGTGATCATCCTCCACCAACACTCTACCATCCCCCCTTAATACACTTCACCTGGTCGAGGTCACGACCCTTCATCTCCCTAGCCTTTGCAAGCCTAAATAATCTCTTTTCCCCTCATTTCTCTTCTAACCCCGCATACAATCTCTTGAACGCTGCCGTCTTAGCCGCCGTAACTACCAACTTAGCCTCTTTCCTAGCTATCTTGTATTCCTCCCTATTATCCCACTTCTCATCTTCATCCTTACTCTCACCCAACTTAGCATACCCCTCCTTCTTAGTCTCCACTTTTTTTTAACTTCTTCATTCCACCACCAATCCCCCGATAATGACCGGTCCATCCCCTGGACATACCCAACACCTCACTAGCAGTCTCCTTGATGCACCTAGCCATTGTATCCCATATACCATCCACGTCCCTCTTATACTTCCACCCCCATACCCTCCACCTTCTCCCCTATATCCCGCACATTCGCCGGTGTTAAACCGCCCCACTTAATTCTAGGTCTACCTTCCTCACCCCTTCTCTTCTTGTCTTTCTTAATACCTAAGTCCATCACCAAGAGCCTATGCTGGGTCGAAAGATTCTCACTCAGGATGACTTTACAGTCCTTACACAACACCATATCCCCTTTTCTAAGCAGCAAAAAGTCAATTTGGGTCTTGGCTATCGCGCTTTAAAAGGTGATCAGATGATCGTCCTTCTTCGAAAAGCTCGAATTCACCACTACCAACCCAAAGGACCTCGCAAAGTCCAACAGAGTAGCTCCCTCTTCATTTCTCTCCCCAAAACCAAAACCACCATGCACATCGCCAAAGCCTCCCAGTAATGCCCCGATGTGCCCATTGAAATCCCCTTCTATAACAATCTTCTTGGAACTAGGCATTTCTCTCACCACCTCATCCAAAGCCTCCCAAAATCGCGTCTTCTCATCTCTATCCAAGTCCACCTGAGGCGTATAAATACTACACACGTTCACGGTAGACCCCCCAATGACCAACTTAATAGTCATCAACCTATCGCTGATCCTCTTAACCTCCACTACCTGCCCTCTAAGCTCCTCATCTACTAAGATGCCAACTCCATTCCTACTCCTCACGTTACAAGAGTACCAAAGCTTGTAACCGTCTACATACCTAGCTTTAGACCCTACCCACTTAGTCTCTTGTATACACGCAATATTGATCCTCCTCTTTTTAAGAATCTTCACCAGCTCAATAGACTTACCCTAAAGAGTACCTACATTCCAAGACCCAACCCGCAACCTATCCACTCTAGCACCACGTTTTCCTCTACCTCCCCTAACGTCAGACCTAGCCCCCACTCCCACACTCACCCCTCCCTCTTTCCACACCCCTAGCACAGCCCCCCTCCCCAACCTCCTCGGACATAACCCTATCCTACCATCAATGCCCATAGCCACAAGTCCAGGAAAATGCCCACAATAATAGTAATAAAGTAACAACGGGAAATAGAAGGCATACATACAATATATGAAATAATCAAGAAAAGGTCAAAGCAGGTATAGACAATATAAAAAATATCCACCACTAAGCAAAGAAGCCAGTCATAACTATGTTCACTAGCAGCAAGTAACGAACGCAGAAAAGAGAGACAAGAAACAAAATAGTATAAAGCAGTCAAACTATATGAAGTGCCGAAATATGGAGTGACAAAATAATCAAAGTTTAGATGTCACCGGTACGCCTGCGTGTTGCTGGTCCATCAATTTTGATGTTGAAAATTGGTTGCCAGAAGAAGGTCGACTGGAACAGAGCTGCTGGTTACGTCGACGGAGTGTCACTGGAGTTTCGCCGGAGCATCTTCAGGGACTTGCCGGGATCTGGACGTCGACGGACGTCGAAATAACTCGTCTGATCTACCTGTTTGGCCGCTTATGGATACCTCCCCTGTTACCCGAGTCGAGCCGGCGGGAAACCTAAACCCGCCGACGATAGTCGGGACGGGAAAAGAAATAGAAAGGGTGGGGAAGATGATAACGAGGAACTGGGGAGAGCGATCTAAGGAGAGAGAGATAAAGAGAGGGAGAGAGAGAGGTAGATCTTATCTGCTTCCGGCTCGCCTATGCCGTCGCCGACGTCAGAGTCCGCCGGTCAGTCGAGGTGGAAACATTAAGTTGAACGTTACAAAGTGTACGTTAGCTACTACAATATATATACATTAAAATATATATATATATATATATATATATATATAGTTATATACTAATTTATAAAACATATACACATGTATAAGTTAAATATACACGTCTATAGAAGATATACACATATATATGCACTATTCAATGTATATGTACTACTTTAAATAAAGTATACTACAATATATATACATTACGATATATATATATATATATATATATAGTTATATACTAATTTATAAAAATATACACAAGTATACGTTAAATATACACGTCTATTGACGATATATACACATATATATGCATTATTCAATATATATGTACTACTTTAAATAAAATATACTACAATATATATACATTACAATATATGTATATATATAGTTATATACTAATTTATAAAACATATACACATGTATACGTTAAATATATACGTCTATAGAAGATATATACACATATATATGCACCATTCAATATATATGTACTACTTTAAATAAAATATACTACAATATACTATATACATTTCAATATATATATATATATATATATATATATATATATATAGTTATATACTAATTTATAAAATATATACACATGTATACGCACCATTCAATATATATGTACTACTTTAAATAAAATATACTACAATATATATACATTACAATATATATATAGTTATATATTAATTTATAAAATATATACACATGTATACGTTAAATATACACGTCTATAGAAGATATATACATATATATACGCACCATTCAATATATATGTACTAATTAAAATAAAGCATATACTACATATACAGTAATGAGTCTTTACTTATAACTTATTGGCTAATCTAACCATCTTCATTCACAACCTATAAGGGATTTCTATAACCATCATAACTATCCATTTTGAGATTCTTCCCTATTTTGAATAAATAATAATCTTAGCCAACAACTTCATTTACAGACTACTATACAGTCTACAATTATTGCTACCACATCAATCTATCACTATAAAATGGCAATCCACTCTTCAATTCATGATTATTCAACTAAAACTATTTATTTACATAAAAGTCACCCTCACTCTAACCTCTAATCTTGTGACTTCACATCACCAACTTCTTGGTTATCTCACTACCAATAGGTCATGACACTTTAAGATATACTACTACTTGGGTGGAAATATAGTTCCAATATTCTGCTACACATCATTACCCTTAAGCATGACGTCTGCAATAAATTTTTTGAAAAGGGGACTGAATACACTTCGTATCTTAGGCTGAAAAGCACGATTTCATCAGGATAAAGGTATACACTTGAATCAATATGCCTTAAAGCACTAATGGAATCCTCTCAAGTCCTTATGCTATCTCATAACCTTAGGGATAACCCAATCAGAGAGAACCACATCGCTGGGGGAGCTAAACTCTTAGACTTGTATCGCCTCGACAATGAGGCATGGCCCATGAAATTAGAACAAGGAAGGAATTTGGATAACTTTATTATAGACGACACTATTGAACGAACTAGAGTATGAAAGAATAAGAAACAACTCTTAAATGCCCGATAGCCTCCTGATTATAAGTGTGGTGCACAACACACCCATAAGCAAGACTCTACTAGACACGAATTTGCAGACACCTTGTAACCATGAACTGTGCTTTGATACCAAGTTTGTCACGACCCAAACCAACACCCTGGCCATAACGGACATTCCGAACCATGAAGTCCCGGACGCCCCTCACTATCTGGCAATCATGCACAATGTTCATACAATAAAAAATACAAAAAATTATCATACATAAATATGGTCAATCTTATAAGTAAACTGAACAATTTGAAAGGAAGTTCTTAACATTCAAAACACATGACACCAATCTACGAAATCTCTAATAATACAAGAATCAATATGCGTCTAAAAACTGGGACAAGGCCCCTAGTTGAACTGTGAAACAAACAAAATAGTAATTTCCAATACCCAAGACCTTCCAAAATAAGGGAGGCTCACCAATTGCAAACTTTGGACAAATAATCTATAGCTTAGTGGGACCCCAAGACTGGTACGCATGACAATCCAAAATAATATATTTTTATATAACATAAGAGAGAAATTTATGAAATATTTTTCGTACAATATATGAAAATACATAGGCATACTAAAAATACTTTGAAACATTTCTTTGAAATCATAACTCTCTCTTTATCTTACTTCTGAGATAGATGGGGCACCCTACATTTCTACAATCCCACGGGCTATATGGATTTCCCTCTTGACTCGGCGGCTAAGCCCCCAATCTAAGTTTGTCGCAAGGAATGGAGTCCTAATCACTATTCTAGTATACCAGTGTCTCAAGGACAAGTATACATTGGCATTAGCCGATCATATCTGCTGAATCGGCAAAACTTGATATCCAGCGATGAGCCCTTACACTCAAATGCCTTCTTCGATTAATCATCTACCTCTCTTTAGGCCCAATTGTAGTTCTTTAAACATAATGCTTCAAATACAAAGATATTCAATGTTTAAAATCTTAAGGGTATATCATCCTAGGGTATCGTCATACCTAGACTTGGAAGTCGTTCGTATCATAACAATTCCACAGCCCTTCACATTCAAAATCATGTAATTTGGACCACCTAAATTAATTCAACAGTACAAGAGGATTTGTAATTCAAAATACATGACAACTTATGCAAAGATTCTCATCTTTTAATTCTTAAACATATGGTGGCCAGTCACTTTGCATCAAACCATGCACTTATTTAAATCATCACTATTTATTTATATAAATAAAAAAATGCCCTCTCTTCAGTTCATAATCAATATCAAGTCCTTGAACAATAGTAAAGACATTTGTATCATGCTTCTCAATATGGAAGTGAATAATTCATAACATATGAAAACAAGAGGCTTTATAACAAGAGAGGGATTATGAATATTCATGCTCTCAATTCAATATCCAAACTCAAAAATGCATATATACTTATATATGAGTACAAATTAAATTTAGGAGAAAACCTCAAGACTAAAAAATTATATCATTAAAAAGGATTCATAATGCATATTCTTTAAATTATTCTCAAAACCCTTTATGAATATATGATTTCAACATTTTGAAACTTACTAAAACAATTTAAATATGCCCATGAAGTTTATAACAACCCTAAATACCTCCGATTACTTAGTTCGAAGGATAGAACCCGAATCTTGATTGGTTTTCTTAGAAATCTTGACTTAAGAGCTTAGAAATCTTGACTTAAGAGCTTAATTCTTAATTTTTAGGGGTTTAGGGTTTTCTTGAAGAGGAAAAGAGAATAATGATGTAATAAAAGCTCTTTGAGGGATTAAATCTTGTGTTTTTGACGGTTTTGGGTGAGGTAAATGACCTATTGCCCTCAAATATGTGGAAACAAAAATCGGAAAATATGGGAGCGTCCTATGGAGCATGCGTCACATGATCTGGAGCGCCTAAATGGAGAGTGTGCCGCATTCTCTATCGCGGGATCCCTCAGGGGTGGACTGGATCATGCGCCGCATGCTAATCGCATGACCTTACTGCCTTCCTCGCGAGAATGGCTATAACGTTTTGCTCGGGTATCAGATTAAGGCGAAATTGGTATCGTTGGAAAGCTGACTCAATTATCTACAATTTGGTGGGTATTAAGATCCAAAATTATACTTGTATCAAAATTTATACTCGTTCATATTAGACCCTTGTAAAATTGAATACGAAGATTCCGAATCAAAGATTCTTAGCTCAACTTCGATTTAAGTGACTCCTATGAGGATTTTTCATCTCTAAAGCACTTCAAACACGAGGATAAAGATCATAACACTTATTCCCACTTGAAAATAACTTCTATTAGAGCTTAAACACGTAGGAACAACAGTTAGATTTCTAGTTCAAAAATACGGGGTGTTATAAGTAGAATGTGAAGTAAGATAATTAGATTCTGGTTCTGATAGATATAAAGGAAAATTAGAGTTTGTAGGCGTATCGGGAATATCAAAATTTGGTGAAGAAGAAATAGTGTCAGGAAATAATTTTTGATAAATATTTGACTTATCCAAAAAAGGAAAATACTCTTCATGAAAAATCACATCTCTAGAAATAAAAATATTCTTTATTTGAGATTCATTACCTTATATTCCTTTTACCATAAGGATATCCTAAGAATACACAAGGAAAAATCCTTGGATAAAACTTTATTCTGTGATTAGATAAGGTGGAAACAAAACATAGACAACCAAAATATTTGAGATTTGAATAAATAGGTTTATGTTTGAAAAGAACTTCAAAAGGTGACTTATGTTGTAGGATTGAGGATGGAAATCTATTTATAAGGTAAGTTATTGTTAACAAGTATTCTCCCCAATATATAATAGGTAAATGAGACTGATATAGTAAAGCCCTTGATGTTTCTAGTAAGTGTTTGTATTTTCTCTCTATTATTCCACTTTGTTGTGGAGTGTAAACACAAGTATTATGGTGAAGGAATTATTTTTAAGAAAAAATTCAAATTGTATTTTACCACTTCTAAATTTAAAAGCTCTGTCTGTTCTGATTATTTTAACCTTGGTATTGAATTGTCTTTCTATCATGAAAAGAAATGATTGTAAAATGGGGAAAGCATTTGATTTTGTGCTAAGAAGATGAGTCCAAGTGGCTCTACTAAAATCATCAACAATTGTTTAAAAATACCTAAAAACATCATGTGCGGTGATTTTATAAGGTCCCCAGGTATCCACATTTATTATATCAAAAATTGCTTTATGAAAATAACACTTTTAGAAAAAGTTAACTTAGATTGCACAGCCATTAGACAAATAGCACAAGGAGAAGAAAATTTTAAACAAGATAAAGACACTAAAACAATTTTCTTCACATTACTCAACGGCATATAACCTAACATATAATGCCATAGTCTTTCTTTTACGTTGGAATCAAAGAAACTCAAAGAAGAAGTAAGGACATTAGCTACTGAATTTGAAAAGAACAAACTGTTATGATTCGAATAGATTAAGCAAACCACAAGCAAAAGGAAAGACAATAACACATAGATTTACGTAAAAATCCTTGTGGAAAAAACCAAGGGCAAAGGAAGAGGAATTTACTATAATGGATAGAGAGAGAGAGTATAACGTAGAGATGAATTATCTCAATGACATATTTTTCTGAATACACAAAATAACCCACTAAATGCACTTATATAATATGTGCATACAAATAAGTCCTAGGCCGAAAAACATAAAGGTCTATACCGCGGGGGCTTCTTCCCCGCACCCCTATCGGGATCAGTAGTGGGCTCCGAGATCGGGCCTATCGGCCCGATCCCTACGCTACCACCACAGACCCTATTAATCACATCATGGGTCGCACCATGACACTTTCAGGCCTAGACCAATAAAATTTGGGTCACAACTCTGACAATCTCAATCTTGACACAAGTTATAATTTAGTACTCAAAATCTATTTCAAGACAAACTCTCCACCTTTTCCACAAAAGCCCCTAAGGGCACATCTCAATAGCTAACACCAACCAAGTCCAAGCAATGCTTAAACTTAGCACTTGGTAGTGTCTTGGTTATCATATCAACATGGTTATCATGGGTACTAATCACGCTCATCATCTATCTTTGGAGATAATGTGACCGAGATTTTAAAGTGAGCAGTCAATGGAGTACTGACAGGCTTGACATTTTGCACATTGAACCTGTGAAGCACTTTCTCAATATATATTTTTTGACTCAAGTATAACTTACACTTCTCTCTATCTCTCAAAATTTCCCTGCCAAGAAACCTCTTTGCTTCTCCTAGATCTTTTATCCTAAACTACTTGCTGAGCTGGTCTTTGACTTTTATTATCTCTCTCATATCTTTTATTGCAATCAACATATCATCAACATACAAGAGAAGATAAACGAACGAACCATTACTTATCTTCTTGAAGTAGACACAACTATCATAACTACTCCTCCGAAATATATGAGAGGTCATAAGAGAGTCAAACCTCTTATACCACTGCCTAGGGGACTGTTTTAAGCCATAAAGAGACTTTTTAAGCAAACATACGTAGTCCTCCTTTCCTGAGACTACAAAACCCTCTGGTTGCTGCTTATAGATATCTTCCTCAAGTTCTCCACGTAAGAAAATAATTTTGACATCCAATTGCTCAAGCTTAATATTATGCATGGCCACAATACCAAGCAAGGCTCGAATTGAGCTATGCTTAACAACTAGAGAAAACAAATTTGTGAAGTCAATACATGGAACCTGATTGTAGCCTTTAGCAACTAGTCTTGCTTTATATCTAGCATCTTCAAATCCTGATGTTTTTTCCTTCTTTTAAAATTCCCACTTGCAACGGACAACTTTCTTATCTTTAGGTAATCTCACCAAATCCCATGTGCTATTCTTATGAAGTGATTCTATCTCCTCCTGCATAGAAATTATCCATTGCCTGAAATTATCACAACTAACTGCCTCTGAATCAGAAGAAGGTTCTTCACTGAAATCAATACCTTCTGCTATATTTAATTTATAAGCAACCAAATTAGCTTCAACTACTTTTGAGGAGGTCTAATTTCTCTTCTAGGACTGCCTTTAGCTATAGAATATTGTAGCGTCACTGGTGGAGAAGAAAAAATAGAAACACTCTGTATCTCCAGGCTAGACTGAGAAGTAGGCACTGGTGTAGACTCTGATCCAATTGTAATTCAACTTGGGTGCTTAACTTTTACTGATTCATGTCACTAAGCTCATTTGGAGGCGAAGCACTAGATTCGGATGGAGCCCAAAACATAGCAGTTTCATCAAACACAATAGCTTTGTTAATTATAACCTTTTTGCTTTCTAGATACCAAAGCTTATAAACTTTAACACCAGGCTTATAACCCATAAATAAGAACTTGACAGATCTAGGCTCTAACTTTCCATTATCAACATAAGCATACGCAGGACATCTAAATATCCTCAAATCAAAATAACTAGCAGGAGTACCAGACCATACCTCTTGTGGAGTCTTTTTATCAATCGCGACTGAGGGAGAAAAATACAAGTTGTGGAAGAAGATTCATCCCAAAAAGACTTGGGTAAATCAACATTAGAGAACATACAACACACCTTCTTCATTATAGTCCTATTCATTCGTTCGGCCATATCATTCTGCTGCGGAGTATGATGAATTGTCAAGTGCCTCACAATTCCTTCTGACTTGCACAGAGCATTAAATTCATTAGAACAGAACTCTAAACCATTATTGGTCTGAAGGCGTTTTACCTACTTCCCTATTTGTTTTTCAATCATTATCTTCAGATCCTTGAAAGTCGGCAATACATTATTCTGTTGCTTCAGGAAGACACCCAATTTTTTTTGGAATAGTCATTAATAATAGTCATCATGTAATTACCACCTCCTCGGCAATGCGACTAATTTCCTGTTTGTCAATTTCCAGTGGGCCCACATACCTCCGATTACTTAGTTCGAAGGATAGAACCCGAATTTTGATTGGTTTTCTTAAAAATCTTGACTTAAGAGCTTAATTCTTGATTTTTGGGGGTTTAGGGTTTTCTTGAAGAGGAAAAGAGAATAATGATATAACAAAAGCTCTTTGAGGGCTTAAATCTTGTGTTTTTGATGGTTTTGGGTGAGGTAAATGACCTGTTGCCCTCAAATAAGCGAAAACAAAAATCGGAAAATATGGGAGCGTCCTATGAAGCATGCGTCGTATGATCTGGAGCGCCTAAATGGAGAGTGTGTTGCATTCTCTATCACGGGATCCCTTAAGGGTGGACTGGAGCATGCGCCTCATGCTAATCGTATGACCTTACTGCCTTCCTCGTGAGAATGGCTATAACGTTTTGCTCGAGTATCAGATTAAAGAGAAATTGGTATCGTTGAGATGCAAAATTATACTTGTATCAAAAGTTATACTCATTCAAATTAGACTCTTGTAAAATTGAATATGAAGATTCTGAATCAATGATTCTTAGCTCAACTTCGCTTTAAGTGACTCCTATGAAGATTTTTCATCTCTAAAGCACTTCAAACATGAGGATAAAGATCATAACACTTATTCCCACATGAAAATAATTTCTATTAGAGCTTACACACGTAGGAACAATAGTTAGATTTTTAGTTCGAAAATATGGGGTGTTATAAGTAGAATGTGAAGTAAGATAATTAGATTCTGGTTCTAATAGATATAAAGGAAAATTAGAGTTTGTAGGAGCATCAGGAATATCAAAATTTAGTGAAGAAGAAATAGTGTCAGGAAATAATTTTTGAGAAATATTTGACTTATCCAAAAAAGAAAAATACTCTTCATGAAAAATCACATCTCTAGAAATAAAAATATTCTTTATTTGAGATTCATTACCTTATATTCCTTTTCCCATAAGAATCTCCTAAGAATACACAAGGCAAAGCCCTTGGATCAAACTTTATTCTATGATTAGATAGTGAGGAAACAAAACATAGACAACCAAAATATTTGAGATTTGAATAAATAGGTTTATGTTTGAAAAGAGCTTCAAAAGGTGACTTATGTTGTAGGATTGAGGATGGAAATCTATTTATAAGGTAATTTATTGTTAACAAGTATTCTCCCCAATATATAATAGGTAAATGAGATTGATATAGTAAAGTCCTTGATGTTTCTAGTAAGTGTTTGTATTTTCTCTCTATTATTCCACTTTGTTGTGGAGTGTCAACACAAGTATTTTGGTGAATGAATTATTTTTAAGAAAAAAATCAGATTGTATTTTACCACTTCTTAATTTAAAAGCTCTGTCTGTTCTGGTTATTTTAACCTTGGTATTGAATTGTCTTTCAATCATGAAAAGAAATGATTGTAATATTGGAAAACAATTTGATTTTGTGCTAAGAAGATGAGTCCACGTGGCTCTACTAAAATCATCAACAATTGATAAAAAATACCTAAAAACATCATGTGTGGTGATTTTATAAGGTCCCCAGGTATCCACATTTATCATATCAAAAATTGCTTTATGAAAAATAACACTTTTAGAAAAAGTTAACTTTGATTGCACAGCCATTAGACAAATAGCACAAGGAGAAGAAAATTTTAAACAAGATAAAGAAACTGAAACAATCTTCTTCACATTACTCAATGGCATATAACCTAACATATAATGCCATAGTCTTTCTTTTACGTTGGAATCAAAGAAACTCAAAGAAGAAGTAAGGACATTAGCTACTGAATTTGAAAAGAACAAACTATTATGATTCGGACAGATTAAGCAAACCACAAGAAAAAGAAAAGATAATAACACACAGATTTACGTAAAAACCCTTGTGGGAAAAACCAAGGGCAGAGGAAGAGGAATTTACTATAATGAATAGAGAGAGAGAGTATAACGTAGAGATGAATTATTTCAATGACATATTTTTCTGAATACACAAAATAACTCACTAAATGCACTTATATAATATGTGCATACAAATAAATCCTAGGCCCAAAAACATAAAGGTCTATACCGCGGGGGCTTCTTCCCCGCACCCTTATCGGGATCAGTAGTGGGCTTTGAGATCGGGCCTATCGGCCCGATTCCTACGCTACCACCAAGACCCTATTAGTCACAACATGGGTCGCACCATGACACTTTCAGGCCCAGACCAATAAAATTCGGGTCACAACTCTAACAATCTCAATCTTGACACAAGTTATAATTTAGAACTCAAAATCTATTTCAAGACAAACTCTCCACCTTTTCCACAAAAGCCCCTAAGGGCACATCTCAATAGCTAAAACCAAACAAGTCCAAGCAATGCTTAAACTTGGCACTTGGTAGTGTCTTGGTTATCATATCAACAGGGTTATCATGGGTACTAATCACGCTCATCATCTATCTTTGGAGAAAATGTGGCCGAGAGTTTAAAGTGAGCAGTCAATGGAGTACTGACAGGATTGACATTTTGTACATTGAACCTGTGAAGCACTTTCTTAATATTTATTTTTTGACTCAAGTATAACTTACACTTCTCTCTATTTCTCAAAATTTCCATGCCAAGAAACTTCTTTGCTTTTCCTAGATCATTTATCCTAAACTACTTGCTGAGCTGGGCTTTGACTTTTATTATCTCTCTCATATCCTTTGCTGCAATCAATATATCATCAACATACAAGAGAAGATACACGAACGAACCATCACTTATCTTCTTGAAGTAGACACAACTATCATAACTACTCCTCCGAAATATATGAGAGGTCATAAAAGAGTCAAACCTCTTATACCACTGCCTGGGGGACTGTTTAAAGCCATAAAGGGACTTTTTCAGCAAGCATACGTAGTCCTCCTTTCCTGAGACTACAAAACCCTCTGGTTTCTTCTTATAGATATCTTCCTAAGTTCTCCACGTAAGAATATAATTTTGACATCCAATTGCTCAAGCTTAAGATTATGCATGACCACAATACCAAGCAAGGCTCGAATTGAGCTATGCTTAACAACTAGAGAAAACACATTTGTGAAGTCAATACATGAAACCTGACTGTAGCCTTTAGCAACTAGTCTTGCTTTATACCTAGCATCTTCAAATACCGATGTTTCTTCTTTCTTTTAAAATGCCCACTTTCAACGGACAACTTTCTTATCTTTAGGTAATCTTACCAAATCCCATGTGCCATTCTTATGAAGTAATTCTATCTCCTCCTGCATAAAAATCATCTATTGGCCGAAATCATCATAACTAACTGCCTCTGAATCAGAAGAAGGTTCTTCACTGAAATCAATACCTTCTGCTATATTTAATTCATAAGCAACCAAATCAGCTTCAACATACTTTTGAGGAGGTTTAATTTCTCTTCTAGGCCTGCCTTTAGCATTAGAATATTTTAGCGTCACTGGTGGAGAAGAAAAAATAGTAATACTCTATATCTCCAGGCTAGACTGAGAAGTAGGCACTGGTGTAGACTCTGCTCCAATCTGTAATTCAACGTGGGTTCTTGACTTTTGTTGATTCATGTCACGAAGCTCGTTTGGAGGTGAAGCACTAGATTCGGAGGGAGCTCGAAGCATGACAGTTTCATCAAACACAATATCTTTGTTAATTAAAGCCTTTCTGCTTTTTGGATACCAAAGCTTATAACCTTTAACACCAGGCTTATAACCCATAAATAAGAACTTGACAGATCTAGGATCCAACTTTCCATTATCAACATAAGCATACGCAGGACATCTAAATATCCTCAAATCAAAATAACTAGCAGGAGTACCAGACCATACCTCTTGTGGAGTTTTTTTATCAATCGCGACTGAGGAAGAAAAATAAAAGTTGTGGATGAAGCTTCATCCCAAAAAGACTTGGGTAAATAACCATTAGAGAACATACAACACACCTTCTTCATTATAGTCCTATTCATTCGTTCGGCCACACCATTCTGCTGCGGAGTATGACGAACTGTCAAGCGCCTCACAATTCCTTCTGACTTGCACAGAGCATTAAATTCATTAGAACAGAACTCTAAACCATTATTAGTCCGAAGGCGTTTTACCTACTTCCCTATTTGTTTTTGATTCATAGTCTTCAGATCCTTGAAAGTCGGCAATGCATCATTCTTTTGCTTCAGGAAGACATCCAAATTTTTCTGGAATAGTCATTAATAGTAGTCATCATGTAATTACCACCTCCTCGACAATGCGACCAATTTCCCGTTTGACAATTTTCAGTGGGCCCACATACCTCCGATTACTTAGTTCGAGGGATAGAATCCGAATCTTGATTTGATTTCTTAGAAATCATGACTTAAGAGCTTAATTCTTGTTTTTTGGGGGTTTACGGTTTTCTTGAAGAGGAAAAGAGAATAATGATGTAACAAAAGCTCTTTGAGGGCTTAAATCTTGTGTTTTTGACAGTTTTGGGTGAGGTAAATGACTTGTTGCCCTCAACTATGCGGAAACAAAAATCAGAAAATATGGGAGTGTCCTATGGAGCATGCGTCACATGATCTGGAGCGCCTAAATAGAGAGTGTGTTGTATTCTCTATCGCGGGATCCCTCAGAGGTGGACTGGAGCTTGCGCCACATGCTAATCGCATGACCTTTCTGCCTTCCTCGTGAAAATGGCTATAACGTTTTGCTCGGGTATCAGATTAAGGCAAAATTGGTATCTGGAAAGCTAACTCAATTATCTACAATTTAGTGGGTCTTGAGCTGCAATATTATACTTGTATCTAAAGTTATACTCGTTCAAATTAGACCCTTGTAAAATTGAATACGAAGAATCTGAATCAAAGATTCTTAGCTCAACTTCGCTTTAGGTAACTCCTATGAAGATTTTTCATCTCTAAAGCACTTCAAACATGAGGATAAAGATCATAACACTTATTCCCACTTGAAAATAATTTCTATTAGAGCTTACACACGTAGGAACAACAGTTAGATTTCTAGTTCGAAAATACGGGGTGTTATAAGTAGAATGTGAAGTAAGATAATTAGATTCTGGTTCTGATAGATATAAAGGAAAATTAGAGTTTGTAGGCGCATCAGGAATATCAAAATTTAGTGAAGAAGAAATAGTGTCAGGAAATAATTTTTGAGAAATATTTGACTTATCCAAAAAAGAAAAATACTCTTCATGAAAAATCACATCTCTAGAAATAAAAATATTCTTTATTTGAGATTCATTACCTTATATTCCTATTCCCATAAGGATATCCTAAGAATACACAAGGAAAAACCCTTGGATCAAACTTTATTCTATGATTAGATAAGGTGGAAACAAAACATAGACAACCAAAATATTTGAGATTTGAATAAATAGGTTTATATTTGAAAAGAAATTCAAAAGGTGACTTATGTTGTAGGATTGAGGATGGAAATCTATTTATAAGGTAAGTTATTGTTAACAAGTATTCTCCCCAATATATAATAGGTAAATGAGATTGATATAGTAAAGCCCTTGATGTTTCTAGTAAGTGTTTGTATTTTCTCTCTATTATTCCACTTTGTTGTGGAGTGTAAACACAAGTATTTTGGTGAATGAATCATTTTTAAGAAAAAAATCAGATTGTATTTTACCACTTCTTAATTTAACAGCTCTTTCTGTTCTGATTATTTTAACCTTGGTATTGAATTGTCTTTCTATCATGAAAAGAAATGATTGTAAAATGGGAAAAACATTTGATTTTGTTCTAAGAAGATGAGTCCAAGTGGCTCTACTAAAATCATCAACAATTGTTAAAAAAATACCTAAAAACATCATGTGTGGTGATTTTATAAGGTCCCCAGGTATCCACATTTATTATATCAAAAATTGCTTTATGAAAATAACACTTTTAGAAAAAGTTAACTTTGATTGCACAACCATTAGATAAATAGCACAAGGAGAAGAAAATTTTAAACAAGATAAAGAAACTGAAACAGTCTTCTTCACATTACTCAATGGCTTATAACCTAATATATAATGCCATAGTCTTTCTTTTACGTTGGAATCAAAGAAACTCAAAGAAGAAGTAAGGATATTAGCTACTGAATTTGAAAAGAACAAACTGTTATGATTCGGATAGATTAAGCAAACCACAAGCAAAAGAAAAGACAATAACACACAGATTTACGTAAAAACCCTTGTGGGAAAAACCAAGGGCAGAGGAAGAGGAATTTACTATAATGGATAGAGAGAGAGAGTATAACGTAGAGATGAATTATCTCAATGTCATATTTTTCTGAATACACAAAATAACTCACTAAATACACTTATATAATATGTGCATACAAATAAGTCCTAGGCCCAAAAACATAAAGGTCTATACTGCGGGGGCTTCTTCCCCTCACCCCTATCGGGATCAGTTGTGGGCTTCGAGATTGGGCCTATCGGCCCGATTCCTACGCTACCACCACAGACCCTATTAATCACAACATGGGTCGCACCACGACACTTTCAGGCCCAAACCAATAAAATTCGGGTCACAACTCTAACAATCTCAATCTTGATACAAGTTATAATTTAGAACTCAAAATCTATTTCAAGACAAACTCTCCACCTTTTCCACAAAAACCCCTAAGGGCACATCTCAATAGCTAACACCAACCAAGTCCAAGCAATGCTTAAACTTGGCACTTGGTAGTGTCTTGGTTATCATGTCAGCAGGGTTATCCTGGGTACTAATCACGCTCATCATCTATCTTCGGAGATAATGTGGCCGAGAGTTTGAAGTGAGCAGTCAATGGAGTACTGACAGGCTTGACATTTTGCACGTTGAACCTGTGAAGCACTTTATCAATATATATTTTTTGACTCAAGTATAACTTACACTTCTCTCTATCTCTCAAAATTTCCATGCCAAGAAACTTCTTTACTTCTCCTAGATCCTTTATCCTAAACTACTTGCTGAGTTGGGCTTTGACTTTTATTATCTCTCTCATATCCTTTGCTGCAATCAACATATCATCAATATACAAGATAAGATGCACGAATGAACCATCACTTATCTTCTTGAAGTAGACACAACTATCATAACTACTCCTCTGAAATATATGAGAGGTCATAAAGGAGTCAAACCTCTTATACCACTGCCTGGGGGACTGTTTTAAGCCATAAAGAGACTTTTTCAGCAAGCATACGTAGTCCTCCTTTCCTGAGACTACAAAACCCTATGGTTGCTTCTTATAGATATCCTCCTCAAGTTCTCCACGTAAGAATATAATTTTGACATCCAATTGCTCAAGCTTAAGATTATGCATGGCCACAATACCAAGCAAAGCTTGAATTGAGCTATGCTTAACAACTAGAGAAAACATATTTGTGAAGTCAATACATGGAACCTGACTGTAGCCTTTAGCAACTAGTCTTGCTTTATATCTAGCATCTTCAACTCCCGATGTTCCTTTTTTCTTTTAAAATGCCCACTTGCAACGGACAACTTTCTTATCTTTAGGTAATCTCACCAAATCCCATGTGCCATTCTTATGAAGTGATTCTATCTTCTCCTGCATAGAAATCATCCATTTGCCGAAATCATCACAACTAACTACCTCTGAATCAGAAGAAGGTTCTTCACTGAAATCAATACATTCTGCTATATTTAATTCATAAACAACCAAATCAGCTTCAACGTACTTTTGAGGAGGTCTAATTTCTCTTCTAGGCCTGCCTTTAGCAATAGAATATTGTAGCGTTACTTGTGGAGAAGAAAAAATAGTAACACTCTGTATCTCCAGGCTAGACTGAGAAGTAGGCACTGGTGTAGACTCTGCTCCAATCTGTAATTCAACGTGGGTGCTGGACTTTTGCTAATTAATGTCACTAAGCTCATTTGGAGGCGAAGCACTAGATTCGGAGGGATCCCGAAGCATGGCAGTTTCATCAAACACAATATCCTTGTTAATTATAACCTTTCTACTTTCTAGATACCAAAGCTTATAACCTTTAACACCAGGTTTATAACCCATAAATAAGAACTTGACAGATCTAGGCTCCAACTTTCCATTATCAACATAAGCATACGCAGGACATCTAAATATCCTCAAATCAAAATAACTAGTAGGAGTACCAGATCATACCTCTTGTGGAGTCTTTTTATCAATCGCAACTGGGGGAGAAAAATACAAGTTGTGGAAGAAGCTTCATCCCAAAAAGAATTGGGTAAATCAACATTAGAGAACATACAACACACCTTCTTCATTATAGTCCTATTCATTCGTTCGGCCACACCATTCTGCTGCGGAGTATGACAAACTGTCAAGTGCCTCACAATTCCTTCTGACTTGCACGGAGCATTAAATTCATTAGAACAAATCTCTAAACCATTATTGGTCCGAAGGCATTTTACCTTCTTCCCTATTTGTTTTTTCAATTATAGTCTTCAGATCCTTGAAAGTCGACAATGCATCATTCTTTTGCTTTAAGAAGAAACCCAAATTTTTTTGGAATAGTCATTAATAATAGTCATCATGTAATTAGCACCTCCTCTAGAAGGTACTCTAGAAGGACCCCAGAGATCAGAATAAATGTAATCAAGTGTGCCTTTTGTTGAGTGGATGCCTTTAGTGAATCTGACTCTTTTTTGCTTCCCAAAAATGTAGTGCTCACAAAACTCCAATTTGGTTATACTCTGCCTATCAAGAAGTCCTCTCCTGCTTAGTTCAGCCATCTTGTTTTCACTCATATACCCCAGATGCATATGCCAAAATTTAGCAACGTCACTTTCTGATAAAGAGGAGGTAGAAACGGCTGCATCACCTATAACCATAGAGCCTTGCAAGATATACAAATTTGCAGACTTTATCTATCCCTTCACCACAACTAGAGCACCTTTAGTAACCTTTAGGACTCCACCTTCACTAGTGTACCTATATCCGTTCGAATCAAGGGTACTCAAGGAAATAAGATTTCTCTTCAGGTATGGGACATACCACACATCACCAAATGTCCTCACAACCTCATCAAACATCTTAATTCTGATTGTTCCAATACTAGCTATTTTACAAGGTGTGTTATTTCTCATTAACACAACACTTTTAGAGACTGCTTCATATGCTGTAAACCAATCCCGATTGCAACACATATAAAACGTACAAGCTGAATCAAGAATCCAATCCTCACAGGGTTTAGATTTACCATAAAAAACTACTAAGAGTTCTTCATCACTACCACCATCTTCAACAAAACTGGCTTCACCGGACTTCTCTGGTTTTGGAGCTTTTTTTTTCTCTCTATTCTGCAACTTTCAGCACTTGAATTTGATATGACCCTTCTTCTTGAAATAATTATAGGTTTTGTTTCTGTTTTTAGATTTCTATCTGTTTCTATCATCACCCATAGAGTTCTCTCATGATTCCTTCCTTGAACAATGATACAATCTACTTGAGTCTCCAACTCATTCACAAGATGTTCCATCTTTTCTTTAGAGAACAATGCATCATAGGCTTTATCTATGGTCAGGGTATCACGACTATATAAAATCATATCCCTAAAGTTCGAGTATGATGAAGGCAATGAACACAACAGAATCAACCCTAGATCTTCCTCATCATACTTAACCTCCAGAGTCTCTAAATCAGAGATGATTTCCTTAAAGATAGATAGATGATCCTCCAAGTGTGCACCCTCAGACATACGATAGGAATAAAGTCGTTGTTTGAGATGCAACTTACTAGTTAAGCTCTTCTTCATGCATAATGATTCTAGTTGCAACAACAACGCAGCGGCAATGGTCTCCTTCAAAACATCCTGTAGAATCTGATTGGGATAAATAAAGGTAGATCTAAGATAGAGCCTTTCGATCCTTGCATCATTTTTCATCATCTGTACACGATGAGGGCATATGATCAAACCCTAATAGAGCATCATCCAAATCCATCTGCGCGAGCACAACCCATATCTTAACCTATCATAATGAAAATTTGGTGTTGCGATCCAACAACGGAATATCATACTTCATGGTTGCCATCCCCGAGAAAATAATCGAACAATCTCTGATACCATTTTGTTATGATTCAGAAATTTTAAGCAAACCACAAGCAAAAATAAATTCAATAGCACACAAATTTACGTAGAAACCCTTGTGGGAAAAACTATGGGCAGAGGCAGATGAATTCACTATAATGGAGAGAGAAAGTACAACGTGGAGATGAATTGTCTCAATGAAGTATTTTTCTGAATACACAAAACAACCCACTAAATTCACTTATATAATATGTGCATACAAATAAATCCTAGGCCCAAAAACATAAAGGTTCATACCGCGGGGGCTTCTCCCCCGCATCCCTATCTAGATCAGTGGTGGGCTCCAGAATTGGGCCTATTGGCCCGATCCCTACGTACCACCACAGACCCCATTGAAAATCACAACATGGGTCGTACCGCGAAACTTTGAGGCCCAGACGAATAAAATTTGGGTCACTACTCTAACACAAACTATTAGATCTAAAATTAGATAAACTTTTTGTTGACTCTGCTGGTTGACTCTTTGTGAAAACTACAGACTTGAACACATATAGACCTCCTTCTTCTCTACCAAGCACCAGAGGGATCTTCAGTGAAGATCCCTACAACATGAAACAAGTATTAGGAGTGAAAAGTATGAATTTTTGAAATTGTTTACACAATTTGTGAATAAAAAGAAGATTGAATTTGAAAGAAGGAATGTAAAGGACATTATGTAGTATTAGATTACTTAAAATATATACTGATCTAGAATGAGAAACTTCCACTTTATAGAAATTAGGAAGAGTAACCATGATAGGTTTAGACATGGGGCTTAAATTAGAAAAGAGACTTTTATTGAAAGTCATGTGCTCAGAGGCTCCACTGTCCATTATCCAAGAATCATTGTCAACTTTGAACAAACAAACATATAAATTGAAAAAATTCATCATACCAGCACAAGTGAGATTAGCAGATGCATCAGTGGTTCCTGTATTCTTTGAATCCATTTTCTACAAAAGCTGCATGAGTTGTGCAATATTTTCTTGATTGAGTGATATACTATCTACAGAATTATTCAATTTATATGGATTTTCTTTACTTGTTCCAAAAACATTATTAATCATAGCTCCCTTTTGGTCATGGTGAAATTAAAATCTGCAGGAAATTCATGAATTTTGTAACACTGATCAATAGTGTTCCCTACTTTCTTGCAATAGTTACATGTCAAGTTATTTTTCTTAATGGGATTGCCTTGTTGAGTCTTATACTTATCAAATTTTCTTCCACCTCCATTACCAATAAGAAAAGAAGCTGATTCTACTAGATAAGAAGGATTAGCGTGGATTTCTCTCTGTTTGTCATCTTGAATCACAAGGAAATATGCCTAACCAATATTAGAGAGAGGGGAAGACAAAAAAATATTACTTCTAACCCCTATGAAGGATTTATTCAAACCCATGAGAAATTAGAGCAACCTCTTATCATGTTGGGATTTTTCTCCCTTTTATTTTGCACCGCATTCACACTTACAACTACAAGCAAAAAAGGTGTTAAGAGCATCTAACACATCCCATAGACTTTTTATTTTAGTGAAATAAGTAGAAATACTTGAATTTTCTTGAACTACAACATTTAAATCCTTTTGTAATTGAAATACTTTTGCTCCATTGGCCTGACCAAATCTATCTTCTAGGTCAAACTATAAGACTTTGGCACTTTTGGAATATAGGACATATTCAACAATTTCCTTTGATAGAGAATTCTAGAGCCAAGACAAGACCATGTTATTATATCTTGCCCAGGCTGTCTGAAGATTTATACAGTAGGAACAACTAGAGATCCATTAATAAATCCTAGTTTGTTCTTGGCTGAAAATGCAATCATAACTGCCCTTCTCAAGCCAACATAACTTCTTCCATCAAACATGGTGGAGACTAGGTTCATGTCGGGATGATCAAAAGAGTGTATGTAGTAAGCATGCGATGAATCAACTACATTAATTGTAGGGATTCCATCACCCTTTTTAGTAGTTTGGATTGGAAGATCTTGAACATTACCCATTTTATCAGATACGAAAAAAAAAGATGAATACTAAAAGAAAGAGAAAAAAACAACAACACAGGAATATGAATACTAAACGAAAGAGAGAAAAAAAATACATAAATATTTAGATAAAAAAAATAACACTGTTGTAATGACCCGTGACTACCCCCTAGTCGTCACACGGTGCTTACGACCTCAAAGAACCACAAGCTAACCCATGAATGATATCTGCCGTGAGCACTGAATAATATAACTATAATTAATAAGGAAAAATGGGCTGAAATTCCATAAGGTTCAAAACATATGAAATACTGATAAAATATAACATCTGTAAAATTGAATACTATCTGAAAAGCCTCTAACTGAATCTGTATGAAAGCGGAGTTGATGGGACAATCCCCCAACTAACTCCATCTATTGTACTACTCCATCTATTGAAAATATGAAATAATAGAATATCCTCGAATGATGAGGACTCACTGCTAAATCTACTGTTGCTGGCTGAATCTGAATCTACTATGTGTGGTTGGGAACCTGAGCGTCTGAACCTATGATATAAAATATCATAGCACAGGAAAGTATGCGTCAGTACGTAGGAATGTACTGGTATGCTAAATGAGTTAAGGCTGAATGAAAGGGTTCATATGCATGAACAATAACTAACTAAATGGTGTAGAATAACTGAACATGAGAGTACATGGATAATCTGAACTACGACAAATACTGAGTATGCAATACTGTGCGTTTATATATATGTTGTAACTAAGATTTTCTGAAGCTAAGTACTGAATTCTAATAGCTGAGTAACTAATATCTGAGTTACTAATAACTAAATTACTGGTTCTGAATTGACTATGTCTGACAGTTCTGATTCTATAGAACTGAACTGAGTTCCCTACTGAAGATCAAAACTGAAATTGAAACTGTGGGAGGTAATTATCTAACCGACATGCCCCTCTCTGAACTGAGTGGGGTCTAACCTATAACCCCAGCTGGAAGGGTGCTAATACCATGCCACGGGTACTAATACTAGAAAACCAGAATGCCAAGCCTGACTGACGGGTGACACCTGGGCGGAGCCAATCTTAATTTGACGGGTGAACCCTGGAAGGTAGTCAAGCCAAATCTGATGTGTGACTTCTCATCTTGCACTAGCTACGCAATTCTGGAGTACAGAGACTGCTGCTAACGACTCTGCTTGTCTGATGGGGAAGTCTTCATCCCTGCACTCGCTCGGTGCTAAATCCTACTCTCAACTGAATAGACACTGAACTGTTATACTGGACTGAACTGGACTGGACTGAATTCATTGAGTTTCCTGAGTGCTATAACTGACTGAGTTCTGTATCAAACTGAGAGTACTATTGATTGTGACAAGACTGACACTATTCTGTAACTGACACTGGCTCTAAATAAATTGCTAAATTATCGGGTATTAAATACTCCCAGGACTCGATAGCATGAAAAGTAAAGCATCACATGATCTTGCAAAGCATAACAATGTATACATGTTCATATATCATCTATAGAAATATTTTATCAAACACTTATAGGGCATAAGCTTGTTCATATACTAACATGTCATGATTTCATCACTTTATTCATATGGACATTCTATCAAACACTTGGGGAGCACAACTTCATGCACATAATCATGGATAACATATAAACATGGCAACTACAATGCCCAACTTACAAGTCCATGGGTTTAGCATGAAATTCATATAATTCCCCATAAAATACTAATCTAATTTCATGAATCATATAATAATCATGAATCAAAATTCAATTAACATCATATACACATTAATCACTTTGTAAATTCAAGAGTTTATCAAGATAATCACATATTCACCCCACATGCTATTTTATTTCACAAAACTTGCGCTTAAATCATGAATTGAAACCCAACTACTATCATGAACATGAATTCAATCTAATTCAAACATGGAAATAAAAAATCTGAGATCTTGTATATTTAAAAAGGGATTCTTGGACTCTATGGGTGAAAGGAACCCATAGACGAACACCTAACATACCTGAGAAGAAGAGTTCTTGAAGGTTCTTGGAGATATTCTTGAGGATTGACCTTGATTCTTGAACTAGCGTTTTTGCCTCTTGAGAGAGAATGATTTAATTTAGGAAAAAACTGAATGAATAATGGTGTAACTAGATTTATTAGGGTTGAATATCGTGTTAAAGGTTGACTAGGGCCATGAAAAAGACTCAAATACCCCTGGAATGATTCAAAAACTCAAAATTGGAAATTAACTAAAAAATTCCGATCTGGGCCCTTAGCGCGACGCGGCGCTATCGCGCCGTGTTACTGAAAAGTGGACAACTGAGAATTGGACCATCAACGTGATGCGGTGGAATTGCGTTACCCCTTGGATGCGACCTGAAAGTTCACCGCAATGCAGTGGGATCGCGTTGGTGTACCAAAAATTGACAAATGTGAAAATAAGTTGTGGCGCGATGCGCCGGTATCGCGGTACCTCACTGAAAATTGAAAATTGGGAAAAAGGCTAGTGGTGCGACACGGTGGTATCACGTTGTCTCATTGAAAAATGACAAACGACATTTGGACTGCCTCTGCGACGTGCTAGAGTACCAGGTGGTGCACTGTCTTACTAAAATGGCTCTAACTCTTCGCCTGGGTGTCGAATTTGGGCAAATTGGTATCGATAGAAAACTTATTCAATTTTCCACACAATGAAAAGTCAAAATCTTAAAAATTACATGTATAAAAGTATATTCATCTTTAAAGAAAGTCTTTGACATTTTTGGAACGAATTTAAGCTAGGTTAAAGTACGGGGTGTTACAACTGCTCTTAATACCATGTAAAAAATACGTAAAGAAAAAAAGACAATATAGAATCACTTTGTGTATTCTTGAATGAATAATAACTGTACAAACACCTCTATTTATACAAATGGTTAAATCCTAAACCTTAACAATTAAAGGAAATAAAATATTACATACACTAAAAAAAGAAAAATAATTTCTAGAGTACTAAGAAAATATATTTTGTACACTAAAAAATATTCTGAATACTTAAGAGAATATTCACCTAAATTCGAAAATCCCAACAACTTATTTGTAAGTTGAATATTTGTGAACTGACCTTCAGACATACTTATGGTTGGTGAGCTTGGTTGATATTGTTTGTATGCATGAGATAAACAACATGCATAAACTAATTATTTTATGATGATAAATTGTGTACATGAATTATTAGTGCACTGTGTTACACTTGAATGATAGTGATTGCATCTCATTATATTGTGTTATTCGGAGAGTTGAATACCTCGCTGGTACAAATTACTTGCTTGTTGATATATCGAAGGATTGGGGACTACACCGATATAGTACATGCACGAAGTTGGTCCCTTGCAAGTCATAACTATTGGACTAATACAAGTCTCCTTAGTATGTGTATACGTATTTGATTTGGTAGTTGATATGCATTGTTTACATTCATTGGATTATCTGTTTGTTCATCTAACATGCATATTGTGGTGATCGATGTAGCATTAGAGTACTCTTGTGGGATAATTAACTACATTAATGATTGGATGTTGATTTCACAATTGTTTATTTAGATGAGTATAAGTTCCCTTTATGATGAACATTGTAATTGTGGCTGTGAATTAGTGGATAGAGTTGGAGTTACAATCTAGTTGAGGAAATTAGTTGGTCTTTCATAGTACATCGGGGCTAATATGGATCAATTTAGATTACGTGCTATGTGTTGAGTATCGATTTTCATAAAACTGTTTTATATGAATGCGCGTAGATAGGAAGATGAACATAGTAAATTGGAGGTTAGTGAAACTATCGAATGAACTAAAGAGAACAGTTGATGTCGTATAGGTTAGGCAATTAAATTGTTTGTTGGATATCTATGAATTGAATGGGAATACTTTACTTGGGGTAGGTGTAGATGATATAGGGTCGCATTGATAGTTGAGCATGTACGTCTTGATTTGGTGTAGGTAGGATAATACGGGTGTAATAACTGTGGGACACATCTTAATGATCTTTATGATGGTAAAAAGTAACCGTTTGAGTAAATTGGGTAATAAAGTTAATCAAAAGTGGTCTAAAATGAAGTGTTGATATTATTAAATATTGATTGTTAATCGAGTGTAAGTTTTCTTGTTTATTTCTTTGATTCTATATACTATTATATGATTCTAACCTAGTCTATCAATGATGTCTGCTAGTACTAGTGTACTGATACCACTCTTGCTATATTCTTCTTGAGATTTAGGTTGTGTTGTAGTTTGACTAGCATTTTCTTATGTGGATGGTGCGTATTCATTGTTAATTTCTACATCTCTCTTTTAGGCAAAAATTATGTCTTTTATTGTCTTGTTTGTTGTAAAAGCTCTTGTACATGTCTAAATTAGGTCTTGGGTATAGAGTTACAAATTATTGTAAAAGATATCATTTATTTTAAAAAAATAAATTGATATTGGAGTTTAATTGCCCATTATTTAAATAAATTAATGATTGATTTCTGCATATTCTTATGGTAAGAGTTCTCCTATCTAGTTAAAATAAAATAGGCGTATGCATGATTCATAATTTGGATTGTGACACTTAACCTGATTTGCTCACTCATTTGAACAATTCAAACTAAATAAAAATAAAACATTTTATTTAAGATGATCAGAAAAATTATATATTGTATAGAGTTGAATACAAATTTTTCTAATAAAAAAGGTTTATAAATTTTCGTATATAGGGGTATAAGAATGGACTTTTCGTTCCACATTATCAAGTTTTATTCTCAATATCTTAAGCTACAATTAATTTTAATTCTTCATTAGTAAAAGTCCTTTATAATCATCAGAAAAATACTTTATATCACTACTAGAATAAACATATGATCATTTTTTTTTGTGTATATATATAGAGAGAGAGATAATTTTAATAAAAGCGACCACATGTGATCGTTTTTATTTAATTAATTAATTAAATTTTATAAAAAGCGATCATATTACATATTTAATTAATTATTTTTTAATAAAATCGACCACATGTGGTCAATTTTTCTAATAATTTTATAAAAAAAATTACAGCATATATGCTGCATTTCTAAATCAAACCTCTTATACAATACAACCCGTCAAAATCAAATATAACATCCAGTCAACCATTATCAAAATTCAAGCATTAAAATCAAATTATTAACACAAACATCAAAATTTACAAGTGTGTAAAAAATAAACTACAACCCACCAAAAGATTTAAAAGAGTATTAAGCTACAATTGAGCATCCTCATCCTCATCCCCGTCCTCATTCTCATCCTCATAGTGTAACCATCAAGTAACTAATTCACATTTCAAGTCCCTATTTCAATATTTCAATTGACTACACTCCACCATTTTCAAGTAACTAATTCACATTTCAAGTAACCACACTTAACTATTTTCAAGTCACTAATTCACATTCAAGTGACTACATTTAACCATTTTCAAGTTACTAATTCACATTTCAAGTGACTACACTTAACCATTTTCAAGTCAATTCACATTTCAAGTCACTATCTTTAGCCATTTTTACGTCACTAATTCACATTTCAAGTGACTACACTTAACCATTTTCAAAATTCAAGTTTACATTTTCAAGTCACTAATTCACATTTGAAGTGACTATCATTTTCAGGTAAGTAATTCACATTTCAAGCGTCTACACTTTAACCATTTTCAAGTTTCGAATTCACATTTCACGTAATGATCCTTAATTATTTTCAAGTCATTAGTTCACTATTTTCAAGTTACTACACTCAACCAATTTCAAGTCGCTATTTCAATATTTCAAGTGACTACGCTTCGCCAATTTCAAGTCACTAGTTCACATTTAAAGTCATTACACTTAACCATTTTCAAATCATTAATTCACGTTTTCAAGTTACTACGCTTAACTATTTTCAAAGCACAAGTTCACATTCTCAAGTCACTACACATAATCATTTTCAAGTCACTAATTCACATTTCAAGTCACTATCCTTAGCCATTTTCAAGTCGCTAATTCACATTTCAAGTGACAACACTTAACCATTTTCAAAACATAAGTTCACATTTTCAAGTTACTACACTTGATTATTTTCAAAACACAAGTTCACATTCTCAAGTGACTATACATAACAATTTTCAAGCAACTAATTCACATTTCAAGTCACTATCCTTAGCCATTTTCAAATCACTAATTCATATTTCAAGTGACTACACTTAATCATTTTCAAAATTTAAATTCACATTTTCAAGTCACTAATTAACATTTCAATTAACTAGAGACTTAACCATTTTCAAGTCACTAGGACACATTTCAAGTGACTAAATTCAAGTAACTAATTCACATTTCAAGTGACTACGCTTAACTATTTTCAAGACGCAAGTTCACCTTTCAAGTAACTACACTTAACCATTTTCAAATCTTTAATTCACATTTCAAGTAACTATACATAACTATTTTCAAGTAACTAATTCACATTTCAAAACACTATACTTAACCATTTTCAAGTAACTAAGTCACATTTGAAAACATCATGCTTAAACCATTTTCAAGTAACTAAATCATATTTGAAAACACCATACTTAATCATTTTCAAGTAACTAAATTCACATTTCAAGTCATTATCCTTAGCCATTTTCAAGTCGGCAGTTCACATTTAAAGTGACTACACTTCAACATTTTCAAGTCACTAGTTCACATTTAAAGTGACCACTTTTTCAAAACACAAGTTCACATTCTTAAGTTACTAAACTTAATCATTTTCAAAACACAAGTTCACATTTAAATGTAACTAATTCACATTTCAAAACGCTATAATTAACCATTTTCAAGTCACTAATCAACATTTCAAATAACTACACTTAACCATTTTCAAGTCATTAATACACATTTCAAGTGACTACACTCAACCATTTTCAAGTCACTAATTCACATTTCAAGTTACCATACTTACCATCTTCAAGTTATTAGTTAACATTTCAAATAAGGACACTTAACCGTATATAGGAGTGACTCTGTATAATTTTTTTTTTTTTTTTTAGGCCTTTCGACTCTTGCGGGCTTAAAACACATGCTTTAGTTGCTTACCCTCTGGCCACCCATGACATTACCAGAAAAATGAAATCAATGGAAATAAAAACTATGTTATTTTATATGAACCTTTTAAGGAGTATGCAAAAGAAATCGTGATAACTAATATAGAATGGATGGAGCGTGAAGTTATGAATCGATAATATAAAAAAATGCAATAAAATTAATTACAATAACCTTAAGAATTAAAATTTAAATCTTAAATTAGCCTCTAACCGTCTAATATCATTGTCATATTGTCATCTCTTTCACATAATTTGACGAAAATGATGTACAACACACCATGTGAATTTATTTTCGTTTCCAACAGAAGACTATAACTAGTAACCGAGTGACTTACCCATAACTACGAACTTCTTTTGTCTAGTTTTATTTGTTATATTTTAGTGTTTTCTATGCTTACATCACATCAATAATATAAGAAAGGTTAATAAAATGGAACATGTGGATTTAACTAAGGAACTAGTTTAACAAGAACTATATATAAAAACATGTGTAAATATTTTTTGGAGAAACGTTTTCAGTTTTTGCATAAATTTTAAAATTTATATCAACCAAGCGCCATTAGAAAAAAATTAATATTTGCAAGAACAAAAATAAAAACTAGTGTTGGTTGAGAAAAGAATTCAAAAATATTCTTAAACAACTGTGGAAAACGAATGACAAAAATATTCTGTGTCATTGGTCGATGTTGAAAGTATCATTTTTGCATGAGTTTCATATCTAAAATGTTTGTTATTCTTTTTACCTTCCCAAACTATCTCTTCGATCTCTTTCTAAGATAGCGTGTAATCATTCCTTTGTGATGATAAAACATATCAGAAAATGACCTTACAATTTTCAATTTCTCAAAATGAAAGTTGACATGTTTTTTAAAAAAGAAAGAGTAATATGCTCTAGCAGCTCCACCCACCCACCACCATCCCTACATTGACAAAAGGTCTTAGGAGCTACATGAAGGTTAGACTTATGAAGTTTAGGCCGGACCAGTACGTAGAAGATGTAGAATCATAGGGAGGGGTTACATATTTGAACAAATACACATTTGCAGTTGACAATATCCTTCTACCACCACCATTAACCACTGTCCACTACTACCGTCACTATTAACTACTCTGTATATATACCTACAACCACAGCAATTATCAATCATCAATCGCAATTTGATCACCACTGTTAGTCGTCGACGTCGTCATCATCAATCATCATCTATTTTTTTCCCTAAAAGTATTCATATTGATAGTACAAAATGATAGAGAGCAACATAATTTAGAATTATGAAGAATCATTACGTTAATATATTTGTAATAGCTTAGTTTGATATTGTATACGATTAGACTGTAGAATTTTAATAGTACTACATACCATGAGTTAGCTTAGAAGAGAAAACATAAAAAAATAAATTATTTTTATATTTAATAAGTATTATTCTAGAATAATCTTCCTAATATTAGATTGACTAGTATTTTATATGTTTAGTAATTGCAAATCAGTAGTACTTTCTTTGGAAAAATAAATGAGAAAATACATCGAATCACCCCGAACTTTCAGTCAAAATTTACTTTAGACCATTAACTAGTCGGACAATTATATACCCCCTTAATAACTTTAAAGTGAATTTTTTACTATCCTAAAAAAATTATACCACTCTCACTACGGAGAGTGAAGTACACACACCCCACGTCATTGCCAAATCAGTATCATGTCATTACCACGTAAGAAATTATAATTTTTTTTAAATAAGTAATCCAACACACATATTATTTATATATATTTTTTAAAAAAAAAACAAAAAATATATATGTACTATTTATATATATATATTATTTATATATTATTTTTAATATAAATATATATATAAAGACCCTCCCCCTTCCTCCTCCTTCTTCTTCTTCAAGAGCCCCCCACACCCCCATTCCTCCTCCTCCTCCTTCAATTCTTTAACAACCCCTCCACCCACACACCCCGTTCCTCCTTCTCCTTTAATTTTTTTTTTTCACCATTAACATCAACAACTTGATTCGAATTTAACAAGAAATTGATAAATAACTTGTTCATGTAGATTAAGCCATGGCTCCGTCATCAACAGTTCGAAATCAACAATTGCAAGTAGAACAAAACTTAAACTCATCCACAATAATTTCAGGTCTACCAAACGATTTAGCAGCAATAATACTAATATTCGTTCTCCTTTAATTTTTTCCATCATTAACATCATTATTTCAAAACTTCACAAATTGTCATGTAAGTTACAATACATAACTTGATTCAAATTTAACAAAGAATTGACAAATAAATTGATTAAAAAATGACAAATTATCATCACAAATTTTCACAAATGCTCCGATAAGCACAAGACGAAAAAGTGATAAATTATCATCACAGTTTCACCTATGCTCCATACTCGAAAACTAAGAAATTGATAAAGTCGAATCAAATTATTTATCATTACAAATTGGATGTAGTCATTTAAAAAAATTAAATAAAAGTGAAAAAAAATTAATGAAGGGAGGGGTTAATGGAACTTAGTAATGGTGTTCTTGAAAAAAAAAAAGGATGAATTTGACCTAAACAAAGAAGATGAAGAAACGGGGTGGGGTGGGGGTGGAGGATATGAAGAAGATGAAGAAATGAAGAAATGGGGTGGTGGGGGTGGGGGTGGGGGTGGGAGAAGGGTGTGGTTATGAAGAAGATGAAGAAACGGGGTGGGGTGGAGATGGAAGTGGGCCCTTTTTTTTGAAAAAAAAATTTCACTCGTTTTTTTTTTGTCACGTCAGACGTAGAGGATGAAATTAATTCACTTAAAAATTATTAAGGGGGTAAATAATTGTCTGATTTGTTTAGGATCTAAAATAAATTTTGACGAGAAATTTGAGGAGTTTTTGATGTATTTTCTCAAAAATAAATCCTCCCCATTTTTTCGGTGAAATCTTCTTCTTTCCCATTCCAACAAAACAATTACTGTAACAACGTATCTGATCAAGAACCCTCTTTGTTTCTTTATTGATCCTAATTCTTTGGTAAAGTGCACAAGCTATTACAAGAAGGATAATGAAAAATAAATGATCATGCATATTGGGATCTGAAAACTTTATATTCTCTCCGTTCTAAATTATTCGTTTTAAATTTTTTCATATTTTACCCTTTGAATTTTTTTTTTTTTAAAATTAAAATATAAATATTATTTAATAGAAATATTATGCTAAATTAATTATATTATTAATTATTTTTTTAATTAATATATTATTATAATTTGGGACGAATAATTTGGAACGAGTAGTAAGCAAAGAAAAAAAAAGGAGATACACAAAGGTTGACAAATTTAAATCAATAATCTATTTGAAGGTTTGACGTTGAATGAGTCAGCTGACTCTATAAAAATGAAGATTTTTTATGTACTATGTATTGAGAATGACTTCTAATAAACCCCTTCATTTTATATTGTTAAATAAATAAGTATTTGATTTTTGGAATTAAAATAAAAAATGAAAGGTAGAAGAAGAAGTTACGTAGTTTATGAGATCCAGCACGTGCAATGCAACATGCTTTCCTCTGCATTAATTCTTCTTCTTTGATGATCCCCACACATGTTGAGAAAGTCCGCACAACTTCCAATGTGTCCATATGATTTTCCATGTTTGCCCCTATGTCAATCATCAAAAATTTCATACCTCTTTGGCTAAGTGTCAGGTAACTAAAGTTATCTTAAAAATTTACTTAGATCCTTTAACAAAGTTTGTATCTATCAAATTTTTAATTCATCTAAATTTTAATTTAATCGGACATTTTATCTAATCAATTAAAAACTTAAATGTATGTAATACACACACAATGATATGATAAAAAGAGCTAATTGAAATCTGATACGTAATATTGTGGGTCCAATAATTATTAAAAATTAATTATAATATTTTTAAAAAAATAAAAATAAAATGAGGTCTCTTTCAACATTCCCCACCTCTTTCATCTTTTCTCCATTTTCTCATCATCATCATCATCATCATCATCATCATCTTCTTCTTCTTCTTCTTCTTCTTCTTCTTCTTCTTCTTCTTCTTCTTCTTCTTCTTCTTCTTCTTCTTCTTCTTTAATAATATCAATAAAGTAATCTCAAATTCATATCAAGTTAGCCAAAAAAAGAAGTTCGTCGAAATCAAATTTACTCTGCAAAAACATATCAAGTTTGCAAAGAGAAATGTATTAATATGCTGAAGTTCATGGCTTTCACTATTTTTTTTAATTGAAAATTGTTAATTGTATTAACAAGATTGTTAAGAATTTAAAAAGAAAAAAAAATAAAGATGAAGAAGATGGTTGGGGGCTTGGTTGGGGGGGGGGGGGGCGAAGGAGGGGGCTGATTTTTTTTATTTTTTTTTAAATTAAAATTTATTATTATTAGAAATGTATTAAATAAATTGAAATGTGATTTTTGTAAACAAAAAAAAAGTCATTTGAGACTCTATTTACGTGCCCAAGGAGATACACTTTAGCTGGATTAGGTGAGACTTTCATAATTGTATTAAAAAATCACTCGGGTGGGTTAGGGGCCTGATAGGTACATGCCTTAATTGAGGGGTCTAAGTGAATTTTTGAGATAACTTTAGGTATCTGGCGATGACTTAACCTTTTTTTTTTCATCAAAGATCCCTCATGTAATTTGAGGCAGGGAACAATTATCTTGGCATGTTTCTTCATGAGTGGTGCCAGGTGAAGCTGCACCAGGAACTTCAGCATCAGAAATGCCATCCTCCTCAATTGGAGATCCTGCAGTAACACTCTCAATATTTGTTTCATGAAATGTTTCTTCATCTGTAGGAATCAAGAAGTCAGTAATATTTTCTCCATATGAGGAAACTTGTGTATTTTGTGCTGGTGAGGAAGCAAAATGAAATGTATCTTCATGAAACACAACATCTCTACTGACTAATAGTTTCTTTGAGGTGATATCCAGCAGTAAATACCCTTTCTTAGATTCTGAATATCCCACCAAGACTGCAGGTTTGGCCCTTTCTGTGAACTTATGACCTCTTGGAAGGATAGTGACATAACACAAGCATCCAAATACCCTGAGATGTGACAACTTGGGATCCTTGGAAAACATCAACTGAAATAGGCTCTGATACCATGACAAAATTGGTCTTGGGCCTAACTCACACCCCAAAAGCTAGCTCAAGAGGAGGAGGATTGACCAAACCATATAAGGAGACCAAGAACCCTTTCCTCTTCCGATGTGGGATACTTAACACTCCCTCGCACGCCCAGGATAACTGTAGTGTGGGCAACACGTACAGGATAACTAGAGTGTGGACAATATATTTGGGGCCCACCATCGGTGAACAAATATTTGGAATGGGCATGACTCTGATACCATGTGAAAATACTTTGCTAAGACTCCATTGATGGACCTAAGAAGATGAGAAGAATCAAAATTATAACTGATTCAAAACTTGTTTTTTATAATCAGATTATTATGCCTTATATAGGCAACAAAATATCTAATAACTACCTTTCTTCTAGAACACTCTATTTGATAGCTCATTGCCACTCACTAATCATTGTCTAACAATCTCTAACAACTTATACAACTGACTCAGCAATATGCTCCTAACTAGTCGAATGCCTACTCCTATCAGTATTACACATCAGTGGAACAGGTAGTCGTGTATGTTCCAAAATAATGTGGATGGCTCCTTCATCCATAACTCAAAGCAAGGAGGAGCGGGAGGGGTGTTCCGGGATGAAGAAGGTAATTGGCTAGCTGGATTTACGGCCTGCATAAACGTTCAGTCTAGTTTTGAAGCAGAAGCAACTTCCATGATATTAGGATTAAAGTTAGCATTGAAAATGAAGCTGACTCACATTACCATTGCTACTGACTCCAATAAGTAAGCAACAACCTTAAACGATCAAACTACTGCGGCTTCTAATAATGATGAATCTAACTTGCTCTTCATTTGTAGGGATCTACTGGCTCGACTGGGGAATCCAACGGTCGTCCATGAGATGCGGAGTACTAATGGTGTAGCGGATTTGCTAGCAAAGGAGGGCATTAACTTAGGACCTGCTTGTTTTTGGAAGAAATGACTAGTTCCACCTTTGTTTGTTCAGAGCCAATACCGTGCAGACAAGGCTGGAACTTCTTTTGTAGGGCAATATATGCCCACTTCTACTAATATCTGTACTAGTATTAGGCCAATACTTTCTCCGGCCAGCAAAAGGCCGCTTATTTGTACTAATGACTACTTTTCTGTTTAACTTCTAGTAATAGTATCCCTATTTAACCAAAAAAAATATAACGTACTAAAAGGCAGTAAATTAAAATAGTACAAGTTGTAAATTACACGGTTATGATAGTCGGTTCATAAACATAGTTCTATGATATGCTTAAGTTATTCTGGTACTTAGCTATCCTATGCATATCCTATACTAGTAGTCTCCAAGGAGTAAACTAACTAGGTCATTTTCAATGCCAATTAATTTGTGTTATTAATGGTTGAAGAGCTTAACTATATAAGGTTTTAAAGTACACCCTTCGTTCACTTTTGTTTGTTCAATGAACTTCAACATTTTCTTTAAAAATACACAGAAAATGTATATTTTATTATAATACTCATATTAGTTAGTCTATATAGTCTTTTTGGACTTGGAAATGAGTAATTAATGTTAAAATTTTAAAAAATATAATTCTTTTTATAGACTAAAATAGAAAAGTAAAAATTAAAATTTATTTTTAATATCAGGGGAGACTCAAGCACATTATTGGCCTAATGGTCAAATTTAAACAAAAACCTTAAATTTTTAAGAAAATCAATATTTTTTTATAAGGCTTGGAAACAGTCTCTGGCAGAAATGCAAGGTAAGATTGCGTATGATACACCCTTATGGTGGGGCCCTTCCTCGGACACCGCGCATTGCGATAGCTTTAGTGCATCGGGCTGCCATTTTTTTTTAATATTTTCTTATAAAATTTATTTTTTTAAATTTCTTGAGATGCAAAATTATTAATACCAATTTTTATATAATCGATTTCTTCTAAAAATTTAATTTTTAATTAATAATATAACCAACTCATTTAATTTTTCCTGAGACATAGACTCTAGATATATCAAACTTCTTCTATTAATTATTTTCTTTAATATATAAAATTTATTTCTTCTACAAATGATATTTACTATTTTTTAATATATTATTTATAATTTATTATTACTAAAAATGAGGCTTCTCAAATTTAGAGGTCTTAAGCGGTTGTCTTTTCTTTTACTTGATTGAGCTTTTTTTTTTTCCTTTGGACGCTCTTTTGATATAATAGATAAGTAAAGTAAAACGGAGGGGGTGTAACTAAAATATGGTGAAGACTATGGTGTGTTTAGTATAGAGAAAAATATTTTTCATGAAAATATTTTTTAAAATTCATGTTATTTCTTATTTATTTTCTTGTGTTTATTACGCAAGTAGAAAAAATATTTTTTAAAAGTATTTATATAAATTTAATACAAAATAATAAGAACAATATGGTGGTGGTCGGGAGGGGGAGGGTCCGGGAAGGTGCTAGGGGATGGGGTAAGTAATTTTTTTTAATCGTTTCAAAAAAAATTAAAATTTTTACTTTTTAAGGGGGTGGGGGAGGGGTGTGTGAGATTAAAAAAAAGTTGAATTTTTTTTTAAAATAAATTTTAAAAAAGAATTTGTGGGGGTGGGGGGTGGGGATTTACACAGTGAGAATTTCAGCATTTGTTTGTTGAGTATTTATTCATCTTCTTTATTTCTACTATATTAACAAGATAATTTGATGGAAAAAAGTTTTAGACTAAAGTAGGAAAGATTTATAGAAAAAATTTAGAATAGGATTTTCCCTCTTCTATTCTTCTGGCTTCTATAATTTTATTTCAGTTAATCAACTAAAAAGGAAATTGATAATAAGAAATGTGAATTTTGTGTAAATAAAAAATCTATGTTTAATACATATATAATTATAATGTAAAATATTAGTGAAATTACAATAAAACTACAATTGAAAATTATATGTATGTGTATTATATTTATCGATTTGATTTGTTTTAATTTAATTTTTTTATTAATACCAAACTAAATCACGTAATGTTGGTGTTTAAAAATTCATCACCAAATCAAACTAAACCAAACCTAAGTTGGGTTATTTTCCGGTTGATTCAATTTTTTAGTTTGATCCAATCGCGCTTTCATCTGAACACCCTAATGAAGAGACATGCATACAATGTTAATATTGTTATCTTTTATGTAGTTTTGGGTACAAGAATTTGTATAATTGCAATACCAACTTCAACAATAGTTCATGTATAAACAAGAACACTTTTGAAGTTCTTTAACACCTTCAACACAAGATTACTTAATAATCTATCCAAGAAGTGTGTTAGATTTTAGAAAATAGATGAAACAAAATTTAAGACCAAATCCTCAGAATTCACGGAGTGAACTTAAGGAATAATTTCCCTCACTGTACCCGAGGTTTTGGAATTTTCCTCCCAGGATAAAATGGCCTTCAATCCGAACAATAACGGTACCTCAAATTGTTGGATTCAGCGAACTCACTCAACGGTTTGATAGATCACACAGAAAGTTTTTCAAGATAAGAAGAGATTTTGTATTTCAGAAAATTCATACCTAAACCTGTGGATGAAAGCAGATTTATATAGCCAACATGTGCCTCTTCTGAAAAGTGGCAATGGTTCACTTAAAAGGTGTGACCTTTCTGAAAAAGTCATGTCTGTTCGTCCAAAGAATGTGTCTTTTCCTAAAAGGCATACCATTTCATGAATCAGTGTGTCATTTCGTTGAAGGGTTGCATCCCTTCGTTTCAGCACTGCACTGTTTTGAAACACTGTTTCGAAATCTGCATGCATGCATATAAATGGAGTATCAAAACACAAAAAAAAGTTGCATTTTTTCCTTTGGTATTTTCGAACTGAATTTCTGAATTTCTGTCAAATAAACTTTGTTAAAAAAGATAGATCTAATCGATCGATCATTTGACAAATCCAAATCCAAATCCAAATCCAAATCCAAATCCGAAGCTGAACCGAGCGAGCGACGATGATGACGACAGTGTGAGACATCTCTTATTTCTTGCCTCACTTACCATGTGGAGTAAGTGTTCCTTATTTTAAACACTCACAAGTTCTCTTCTTTCACCAATGTGGGAGAAAGAGTGAACTTTCCAATTTGGGAGTACACTTTGTAAATTAGTGTCTCCTTTCTCTCCACCATTTTCCTCCATTTTTTATTCATACTTTTTTCATATACTTTGAACCTAACAATCCCCCACATGAATGGGAAATGACTATTTTTTTTCGTAAAATTTTTACGGACAAGTATGTGATCATCAAGAAAAGACTGATTGCATCTGGATAAGTGGGTTTTCCTTTGAACTTTTCGTAGTGAACATGCATCGGATGCACTCGGTCAATCGGTAGATTTGATATCTTTGAACCGTCGAGCTTTAGTGTACACCTAGACAACACATGTCATACAACCAGCCTTTTACCATTTATGGTTCTCACGATTTTGTTCTTTTCAGCCTTGAACACGTCCCGGTTTCATGAGAGCTTAGAGAATAGACCTTTACTAACATTCTCTTTGAAGCGGCTTCCACTCCTCCCTCACATAAGTGATTTCTAAACGTTCAATCCTATAGATTAAACTATTTGGTCAAATCTGCCAAATTTAGATAATCATTAAAAGATTTTTCACCTTAAGTCTTATCCTTGTTTACTAAACATTGTCTACATCATGAGAATGAATTGGGTAATTGACAATGTTGAACCTGTCAGACACAACTTTGTTTGATCTCCTTGAACCTAGCTCTTGGGATCTCCAGTCTGCTAGGTTGAGTTACCGCCATGCTAACTTGTCCTAGGCCTTAAACCCATTTCCTTGGATGTCCTTTCCACTCCTTCTCTAGATAGGCCTTTTGTAAGTGGATCCAACACATTATCCTTTGACTTTACATAGTCAACAGTGATAATTCCACTAGAGAGAAGTTCCCTAACAGTATTATGTCTCCATCGTATGTGACGAGATTTACTGTTGTACATCATGCTCCCTGCCCTACCTATTGCTGCTTGGCAGTGTATATATACTGGTGCCACTGGTTTGGGCCAATAAAGAATATCTTTCAAGAAATTTTGGAGCCATTCTGCTTCTTCACCGGCTTTATCCAATGCGATAAATTCAGATTCCATTGTAGAGCAAGCAATACATGTCTGTTTGGATGATTTTCAAGAGACTGCACCTCTACTGATAGTAAATACATATCCATTTGTGGATTTTACTTCATTCGATCTGGTGATCCAATTTGCATCACTATATCCTTCAAGTACCGCGGGATATTTATTATAATGCAAAGCATAATCTTGAGTGTATTTAAGATAATCCAAAACTCTTTTCATTGCCATCCAATGAGTTTTGTTGGGATTACTCATGTATCAACTCAATTTACTAATAGCACATGCTATATCTGGTCGTGTACAGTTCATTATATACATTAAACATCCCAATACTCTTACGTACTCCAATTGTGAGTGACTTTCACCTTCATTCTTTCGAAGTGTAAATCTCATATCCAATGGAGTCTTGGCAATACTGAATTCCATATACTTAAATTTGTCAAGTACCTTTTCAATAAAATGAGACTTTGACAATGCCAACCCTTGATGAGTTTTAAGGATTCTTATACCTAAGATCACATCCGCAACTCTAACGTCTTTCATATCGAACTTTCTCTCAAGCATTCGTTTCATTGTATTTATGTCAGAAATATCTCTACTGATGATCAACATATCATCTACATATAATCACACAATGACTTGGTGATTTGGAGTGTCTTTTATATAAACACATTTATCACATTCATTTATTTTGAACCCGTTTGCCAACATGGTTTGGTCTAACTTTGCATGCCAATGTTTAGGTGCTTGCTTTAGTACATACAACGATTTAATAAGTTTACACACCTTATTCTCCTTTTCTGGAACCACAAAACCCTCAGGCTGTTCCATGTGAATTTCTTCCTCTAATTCTTCATTTAAGAATGTGGTTTTCACATCTATTTGATGGATTTCAAGACCATATACCGTAACCAAGGAAATTAACATTCGAATCGATGTTATCCTTGTTACTGGCGAGTATGTATCAAAGTAACAAGTCCTTCTTTTTGCTTGAAGCCTTTTACTACAAGTCTTGCCTTGTATTTGTCAATAGTATCATCCACTTTCATTTTTCTTTTGAAGATCCATTTAGAACCTAAAGATTTATTTCCTGGAGGAAGATCAACCAATTCCCACGTATGGTTGCTTAATATTGAATCAATCTCACTATTGACTACCTCTTTCCAAAAGGATGAGTTTGAAGACGATATCGCTTCTTTAAATGTTTGAGGCTCATTTTCTAAGAGAAATGTTACAAAATCTGATCCAAACGTAGTAGAAGTTCTTTGGCGTGTACTACGTCTTGGATTCTCTTCATTATGTACATTCTCACTTAGTTCATCTCGAGGTCGTTTAGACCCTTTACTAGACTATTCATGTCTAGTTTTATACGGGTAAATATTTTTAAAGAATTCATCATTATCTGATTCAATTACCGTATTTTCATTTATATACGAATGTTCGGATTTATAAACCAAAAACCGATATGCTTTACTGCTTTTAGCATATCCTATGAACACGCAGTATACAGTCTTAGGTCCTATCTTAACCCTTTTAGGCATAGGAACTTGGACGTTTGCCATACACCCCCACACTTTAAAATATTTCAAGCTGAATTTCCTTCCTTTTTATTTTCATAAGGAATTGATTGTGTCTTACTATGGGGAACTCTATTGAGTATACGATTGGCTGTAAGGATAGCTTTTCCCCATAAGTTTTGCGGTAAATCGGAACTTATAAGCAAGACATTCATCATTTCCTTCAAAGTTTGATTTTTCCTTTCCTCAATTTCGTTAGATTGAGGTGAATACGGGGCCATTGTTTGATGGAAAATTCCATTCTATACACATATTTCGGCGAAGGGAGATTCATATTCTCCGCCTATCACTTTTTATCATTTTTATCTTTTCCTATAACTGATTTTCTACTTCAGTTTTGTATTGCCTAAACGCATCTATTGCTTCATCCTTACTATTTAGCAAGTAGACATAACAATATCTAGTGCAATCGTTAATAAAAATTATGAAATACTTTTCCCACCACATGATGGTGTTAACTTCATATTACAAATGTCAGTGTGTACTAAGTCTAAAGGATTGGAATTCCTTTCAGCGAACTTATACAGATGCTTTGCATACTTTGATTCCACACACGTTTGACACTTTGATTTATTGCACTCAAAGTTTGGCAAAACTTCTAAGTTAATCAATTTTCGTAACGTTTTGTAATTAACATAGCCTAAACATTCATGCCATAAATTATAAGACTCAAGCAAGTAAGAAGAATTTAAACTTTTATTTATTTCAACATTCATTACATTCATCTTATAAAGGCCCTCGGTGAGATAGCCTTTCCCTACATACACTTCTCCTTTACTAATTATAATTTTTCCAGAAATGGTTACACATTTGAATCCATTCTTGTCTAGAAGTGAAATAGAAATCAAGTTCCTATGTAATTCTGGAACGTACAAGACATTGTTAAGTGTCAATAACTTTCCTGAAGTCAATTCAAGCCCACTTTTCCTGTTCCTTCTACCTTAGCCGTAGCGGAGTTAGCCATGTAGATCATTTCTTCCACTTGAGCCGGAGTGAATGACGAAAAAAATTCTTTGTTGGCACAAGCATGACGGGTGGCACCAGAATCCATCCACCACTCACGAGGATTCCCCACCAAGTTGCAATCTGAAAACATAGCACACAGATCATCACATTCTTTGTTGGACTCAATCATATTTTCTTGGTCCTTTTTCTTGCCTTTCTTAGGGGCACGACAATCCGTGGACATATGGCCAATCTTACCACAGTTGAAGTACTTTCTCTTGAATTTCTTCTTGGGTTGATTGCTTCCTTATTCAACTTTCTTCCTTTTCTTAGATTTTTTTTGGTCATCTTCCACAATATGTGCTTCATTAATTGCAGAATTCCCTTTTGACCTTCTCTTGGCAGCTTTATTATCCTCTTGAATACGTAGTCGTATAATAAGATCTTCGATAGTCATCTCCTTGCGTTTGTGCTTCAAGTAGTTTTTGAAGTCTTACCACATAGTGGTAGTTTTTCAATAATCGCTGCTACTTGAAATGCATCATTCACAATCAAACCTACAAAATAGTTTATGTGAGTACTAAGAACATTTCCAATTTGTTCAACTAAGGTATTTTTCAAAGATATACCTTCTACTAGGAGATCGTGAATGATTACTTGCAATTCCTGTACTTGAAAGACAACTAATTTGCTATCTATCATTTTAAAGTCCAAGAACCTTGCAGCAAAGAATTTCTTAATTCCCGCATCCTCTGTCTTGTATTTTCGTTCTAGTGCCCCCCACAATTCCTTCGATGTCTTAGTTCCACTGTAAACATTGTAGAGGTTGTCTTGGAAACCACTCAATATATAATTCCTACAAAGGAAGTCCGAGTGTTTCTAAGCTTCTACAATCATGAAATGCTCTTTGTCCGAGGTTCCCCCGAGCACCTCAGGGGCATCCTCACTAGTGAACCTTTGAAGGCATAGAGTGGTGAGGTAAAAGAATATTTTTTGCTGCCATCGTTTAAAGTCAATACCCGCAAATTTTCCAGGCTTCTCCGCAGGTGCCATTGGTTGCGGAGCATTTGCTCGACTTATTAAAGCAATGCTAGTTGCCCCCAAAGTCGTAGCCGCATCTTGCATTTGACTTTCGTTAGTCATTTTTCCTGTCACCACAAGACAATAAAATTTAGTATTTTCAGAATATTATTTATAAAGTTAAGCAACTTTAAACTCTTCTTCTTGTTTCTAGTTAACGATGAAGTTTTTATGACTTCCAATCATCAACCGAATGATCTTTAACTTGTGATGAAGATTTTATGTCTTTGAATCACTAGTTAAGTTCAAACGGAGTAGAAAACTTAAAGCTTTAGTCTCCAAAAACAAGCAATACAGATTTTGCAAAAGTTTATTCCTTAAGATTGTTATCTTTTATGTAGTTTTGGATACAAGAATCTGTATAATTGCAACACCAACTTCAATAATAGTTCATGTATAAACAAGAACACCTTTGAAGTTTTTTAACACCTTTAACACAAGATTACTTAATAATATATCCAAGAAGTGTGTTAAATTTTAGAAAATAGATTAAACAGAATTTAAGACCAAGTCCTCCGAATTCACGGAGTGTCCTTAAGGAATAATTTTCCTCACTGTACCCGAGGTTTTGGAATTTTCCTCCCAGGATAAAATGGCCTTCAATCCGAACAATAACGGTACCTCAAATTGTTGGATTCAGCGAACTCACTCAACGGTTTGATAGATCACACAGAAAGTTTTTCAAGATAAGAAGAGATTTTGTATTTCAGAAAATTCATACCTAAACCTGTGGATGAAAGCAGGTTTATATAACCAACATGTGCCTCTTCTGAAAAGTGGCAATGGTTCACTTAAAAGGTGTGGCCTCTCTGGAAAAGCCATGTCCGTTTGTCCAAAGAATGTGTCTTTTCTAAACAGGCATACCATTTCATGAATCAGTGTGTCATTTCGTTGAAGGGTTGCATCCCTTCGTTTCAGCACTGCACTGTTTCGAAACACTGTTTCGGAATATGCACGCATGCATATAAATGGAGTATCAAAACACAGAAAAAAGTTGTGTTTTTTCCTTTGATATTTTCGAAATGAATTTTTGTCAAATAAACTTTGTCCAAAATAATAGATCTCATTGATCGATCCAAATCCGAAGCCGAGCCGAGTGAGCGACGACGGCGACAGCGCGAGGCATCTCTTATTTCTTGCCTCACTTACCATGTGGAGTAAGTGTTCCTTATTTTTAACACTCACAAGTTCTCTTATTCCACCAATGTGGGAGAAAGAGTGAACTTTCCAATTTGGGAGTACACTTTCTAAATTAGTGTCTCCCTTCTCTCTACCATTTTTCCTCTATTTTTCATTCACACTTTTTTCATATACTTTGAACCCAACAAATACATTAATGAGGTATTACAAGAGAATAATGAATATCTATATGGAAAATCATATGCAAAATTAATTATGCAAACTACACTAACCTACATTATTGGAAGAGATGGATATTACGCACATATATGTGAACTATATGACACCATCAAAGGATCTAGCGAAGTGGATGGAGCTGCTCCATCCTTAATCAGAGGTATCAGGTTCGAGCCCTGGATATGAAAAAATCCTTAGTAGGGAGCACTATCCCCCGAATGAGGCCCTATCCGGTGCGAATCCGGATTAGTCAGATTCCAATGCGGGTACTAAACACCAAATAAAAACCAAAAAAAAGAAAAACTATATGACAACATCAAGTTAAGGTTTGATAGTTCTAGCGTAGCTAGACAAGATATTGATTAAAGGTGATAAGTACATCATATTGTTATTTTAAAAAAATCCTTAGTAGGGGAGCACTATCCCCCGAATGAGGCCCTAGCCGGTGCGAATTCGGATTAGTTAAACTCCAATGCGGGTACTAAACACATGAAAACCAAAAAAAGAAAAACTATATGACAACACCATGTTAAGGTTTGATAAGGTGATAAGTACATCATATTGTTATTTAATTATCCACCTACCGAACTATACAATGTAAATGAAAGAGTGATCCCATCTCTAGTTTAATTGGTATATAAATCCTCAAAGTACTGTTATTTTAATTTATAGTTGTGTTCGCTCGTTCTGTATATCCTTAAACTCATGTGTTGATCTTCGCAATCAATTTTCATTTAGACGATTGTTGCTTCCACCTTGTTGTAGTTGTTAGTTATGACAATGTATCGATTTTATTTAATATTACCTACATGACACCTATAATAAAGTACTTCATCCACTATTAGAAAATAGACGGATAAATTTTATAACTAAGCAAAAAATCTGTCTCTAATCCTATTTAATTATATATTAGTACTGATTATAATAAAATTATATTAGGCACAAATAATTTACGGATTAGCGATGAAGTTTGTAGCTAATTCTGTTTCATTTTTGTAGTGATATTTTTTTATTTACAATATGATGCCTCGATGGCCACTTTGAAACAATGATTAATGTGGAATTGCACCGAGTAAAACCCATCACAGGAAAAGTGCTTCCTAGTAGGATTTTATTCATTCTTAGTCCTATGAAAAAATAAGAATTAACAATGGATAAATTATATGTTAAATACAACACTAATTTTATTCAGTGACAGATTATAAAAAATTATGCCAGCTATGAGCAGTTCAACAACGGATTTGATAGTTAATTTTTTTTTAGTAAGACCTCAAACTCAAGACCTCTATTTAAAATAGAGAGATCTTATTCCTCCCGTCACAGTCCCAATATTAGAACGTTGGCTTTTACCTAATTTTTGGAAAAGGTGTAGGGGCAAATTGGTCTATGAAAGAGTTAAATAGTGAGAAAAGGGTAATGACAACTAGAGTAGTTTTGACTATGAACATCAATCACGGTCATAACGACCCAATAAGGAAGTGACACATGAGTTCTTAGCACCTATTTGAAAAACGTATAGACATGTACTACTAATAATCCGCCTATGAAACAGTGAATTAATACACTCATATTTCCTTTGTCAAAAACTTAAACCATGTAGAGTGAGGGAGGAAGGGGCCCTTTACTCTTTTGTGGATTCACACATTCACATTATCACATGGGGGGTAATATATGCTCTTTCTTGAGCCTAACGGCTCGCAAACTCTAACCGCCCACGATATGTTTACACCCTTTCTACTCTACACATGATGACCTTTCTTCCACACACACTCACACCCTCATTCATAGACGGAGTTAGATTTTAAATTTTATGAATTTTAAATTCTAAAATAATAATATTGGACGTTATTAAATTTTAAATTTATTTTTTAATATATATTTAGTGACTTTTTGAACACATATATATAACTTGAACTAAAATTATTAGGTCATATCGATTTCTGGCTCCGCCTCTATCTTCGTCGGATGGGACTCAAAATTTTTAAGTTGATAAATTCGGCTTTAAAGCTTCTTAACATTGCATTTATAACATTTTTGAATCTATAAATTATTATTTAATATTTATTAAATTTTGATATAATCTTACAAATACTTTATACTCTGTGTTGAAATATCGAGTTCGGATGAATTTTATTACCGTTTATTTCAGAAAAAAAAAGACCTATTTTTATTTTTATTTTATTTCAAAAAGAAAGATCACTTTTTTTATTGATAATATTTTAATTTTAACTTTCCACATGACATATTTGAAATCATAAGCTTAAATGACATTTTGATATATTTGACATAATATTAATTTAAGATTATAAAATTCAAAAATCTTCTTATTTATTTAAATTTCGTGTCAATCAAAATTTTTTTTTTTTTTTTTTGAAACGGATGGAATAACAAGTCTTGATCTCTCACATGCCCTCACTTCCAAGTCCACGTACATGTAGGGGTCACCCTTCGCAAACCTTGGAGCCCTACTCTACTACCTCCAGTTTCCCCAACCAAGGGGCCACCTATACGTAAATTACAAAATTGTTTTTTTTGGCTGAGAAGTTTCATCCAGTATTTAATTTGGTCCTAAAATTCACATCTTATCAATTTCTAGTGGTATTACGGTGGAAATCTTTTTATTTCCTTCAACTTTGTGGTACAATAATCTTTTCCTTCTAACTTTAGGACTATAGAGAATAGACGTTCTTTGTTTGCTATCTCGAAATTTAACAATTAGTCAGCTATAACCTTGACATTGACGTCTTGTTATCAAAGAAGTATATATGCAGAATTTTTTGAACAATATTAATACTCAAAAAAATAAACAAATAAAAAAAATACTATAATAATATCATATTATAAGACATGATTCAAATACAATATTTTCTCCTTTATCAATTTTCATTTTTTTAAGCGTCTATACATACTACATAGTGGCGCAAAGTATTACTGCTGAAATTGAATTATATAACTGAACTTCATTCATGAAGAAGGTCACTAGCTAGTTCCATCCTCCACCATCTTTATATTATTGAAAAATGACTAATGAGTCCTCTAAAATGTAAATCACGTTTTCACGAAGATTCAAACTAATGATTTCAATCAGAAAAGTGTTGTGTCCGACCAGTAAGCTAGCAATTGTTACCTATCAAATTTTAACACTTGTCTTATGTATTAGATAATTTTGTTTGCATATTAAGTGTGGATATATATAGTGAAAAATTTGGACGAAGTGATGTCCCGAAACACTAGTTCTTCTAACTTGCTCTGCCGTTGCTTGCTTTTTTGTTCCCCTCTTTTAATCCACCTAAAAATTTTTGTATGCAACTAGCATTTGCATCCATAGTAACATGAAAGATATCATCAAGACAATTTGAGAAGTGTGCAAGTTGGACACAACTCAAACTTGATGGACTAAATCATATTGTACTCTAAACTTCAAGGACCAAGTCGTGCAATTTACTCTATATGAAAATCTATATATAATCTCACCATGCACCCCTAGTCAATCCCACATACACTCCCCCCCCCTCTCTCTCTCTGTATCTAACATCATTTTTAGCGTTGAAGAGTAATTTATTTATTCACAAACATGCTACCGTACCATTCAAGGCCAATGATCATGATGGAGAGAACACGAAAGTCCAACATTGAGCAAGCACCAAATTGTCCTAGGTGTGCCTCTACCAACACAAAATTTTGTTACTACAACAACTATAGCTTGTCACAACCTAGGTATTTTTGCAAAGCTTGCCGAAGATACTGGACTAAGGGTGGTTCTCTTAGAAATGTCCCCGTTGGTGGCGGTTGCCGGAAAAGCCGACGTTCAAGATCTTCACGAAAAGACGATAATACCCTTCAATCCCCTAGCCCCGCCTTCGAAACTCCCGGAGCTAACATTGATCTAGCCGATGTTTTTGCGAAGTACTTGAACCAAGGTACAGCCAATGATCATGATGATGATGATCAAGATAATAATAATATTATTCTTCAAGAATCTCAAGATTATTCTTCTATTGGAGCAAGCTTATCGGAATCTCCTTCATCAGATAGCTTGGTTAATAATCCAACTTCTTTTGAGAATGAGAGTCTATTTGATGAGACCATTATGGCGAGTTTTCAAGATTATCCTTGTGGTAATTTCCTTCAAGAGGAGCAAGGGGGTCCAATTGATCAAGTAGGTAACCAAGATTTTCTTGATTTTAACACAAGCTTTCTTGAAATGCAAGCCATGCTTGGGGATGAAATAATAGGGCAAGGGGAGGAATTTGATCATTATAGCACAAGTAATTTTTCTTGGCAATCAATGATGCAGTTTCAAGATTTTGGATCAATTTTAGAACTAGATGATCAGCTCAAGAATTCAACATCAAACTTAGCCAGTGACAATAACAACTATAGCTCATTTGATCTATCTAACTAACTATGATATTTTAAGGTGTAAGGGTCATCTTCTTTCTCTTGATTTGTTTTTCTTTTGGTTTGGTGGGGGGAGGTTCTACACTTATTCTTACTTAAAAATATCAGTTAACTGTCACTGTTATTTGAAAAAGACATTTGTGAGAAATACAAGATGAATATTAATAAGAATATACACAAAATGAAAAGAAAAAAGCTGTATTGTATGCACATTTTCTCTTCTAATTTCATTGCAACATGCATTAAGTACTTGTGATGGACTGTTATGTTACAGCTCGTAAAGTCAACAGTAGTTCACAATCAGGCAATTATGGCACATGGAGTACTTTGACATAATACGTACATTAATTAAAGGGATGGGGTCAGGGATGTAATGAGAGGTGATGCTCTAGAAGTATAACCTACAACTCTTAACACATATGAAATGTGTCATTTATGCATAAGCTTCATACAAAATTGTTTGTTAGCCACCTCAGTAAATAAAATCTCAACATAAAATTTATTAGCTTAAGTTATCTGAGCGTTTTTTTGGTTGGTCACATAATTTGGCACAATTGCTGTAGCATTTGGTAGGTCATATTACAAATATTACGACGGTCCTAAACACTTCGGTCAATTAGTTTACAACGTATGTATAAAATATATAGGTTGTGTAGACCTATACTAGATATGCAGATAATATACGTATGATATGCATACTTATACGTAACATATATTATCAGTATAACAGTTATGTATATTTTGATCATGTTAGTAAATAAGTTTGGCCGAACCGTAAATATCGCCAAAATTTCCCTAAAATTATCCACACGTATGTAGCTAGAGCAATATTTGGTTGAAGATTTTACTATTAATAAAATGCCATAAATTATCAGAGATATTGTTTTATAAATGTGAAAAAGAAAATTACTTAAATTACACGTGAATAAGAGTAATTAAAAATAAAAATGCCTTTAAAGTAGTTAATCTGTGCATAACGTTCCAACGATATTGTCATCCGTTTAATATGAGTTCAATAAATTTGATGCATATTTTCACAGTGAAAATGTGTCACTGTTTAATGACTTTCAAAATAGAGAGCTCTGGACCAAAATAAGTCATTTTTTAAATCAATTCATCAAAGTAATATATTTTTTTGAAACTTTACCAAACTAGTATAAACGTTGTTTCCAGTAACGTATTATGCTTTAGAAAAAGTTAGCGGACCAAAAAGAGTTGTGGATGACGTTAAAATAGGAATCGTTACTGTCAGTAACGTTTTTGACATAAAACGTTACTGTGAGTAATGAGACTCTGCAACTCTGCCACATCAAAATCTTTGTACAAATCTAACGTTAAATTTGTTACTGTCAATTACCTTTTAGCTTTAAAACGGTACTCAGAGTAACGATACTATCAAATTAACTCAAAACTCTGTGGCATCAGAATTTTTGGCATTAAAGTCATTATTAGTAGTCACTTTTTAAGATAAAAACGTTACTATGGGTAACGATTCTATCGAATCAAATAACAGACCTGCAAAGTTGGAATCTTGGTGATTGATTTACCAATAAAACATTACTGTCAATAACATTTTAGCTCTAAGATGTGACTGACAATAACAATTAACAACAAACGACATTCCAACAAGTGACAAATCTAAGATGTGACTGACAGTAATTTGCCGTCACTTGTTGGAATGTCGTTTGTTGTTAATTATTATTATCCGTCACTTCTTAGAGCTAAAACGTTATTGGCAGTAACGTTTTATTGGTAAATCAATCACCAAAATTCCATCTTTGTAGGTTCGTGATTTGATTCAATAGAATCGTTACCCATAGTAACGTTTTTATCTTAAAAAGTGACTACTGATAACGACTTTAATGTCAAAATTTCTGAAGCCACAGTGTTTTGAGTTGATTTGAGAGTATCGTTACTTGGAGTAATGTTTTAAAGCTAAAACGTAATTGGCAATAACAAATTTAACGTCATATTTGTACAAAGATTCTGATGTGGCAGAGTTGCAGAGTCTCGTTACTCAAAGTAACATTTTAAGTCAAAAACGTTACTGGCAGTAACATTTTAGGTCAAAAATGTTACTGAAAGTAACGATTCCTATTTTAACGTTATCCACAGCTCTTTTTAGTTCGTTAACTTTTTTTAAAGCATAATACGTTACTGGGAACAACGTTTATACTTGTTTGGTAAAGTTTCAAAAAACATATTACTTTAGTAAGTTGATTTAAAAAATAACTTATTTTGGTCCAGAGTTCTAAAATAGTAATGAATCATTATTTAGCGGGTGACACCCTAGGGTAAAGTACAGGAACATATCCAAATTGGGGTGACTTTCATATTTTGATCCCAAATAAAAAAACATTCTAAAAATAGCCTTTAACTATTAACTGATATTTTTTCGAACGAAATTTCCCCTGCCAATATAGTTTTTTAATTTAAATTCAGTAAATAGCCCATTTTATAAATGAAAATCAATTGTAATATATGATCAACCCATTTGAGCCGATCCTGGTCCATAAACCAACAAAAAAAAACCCACATAGACAAAGGAAAAAATAAAGGTCACTTTAGGAAACTAGCCACTGCCTTCATCGAAGCATCATCGCCGTTTTTCGAGCAACAAAAACTCCCATACTCTTGAACATGGATCCATCATCTTTTTCTGTCCTGTTAAAGCTAAGTTCTTATTTTCCCTCTCATTTAATCTTTAGGTAATGGATTGAGCTTCAAAGTAGTTAATACTACCATCTTACTATCAATTAGATTCAAGAAAAAATAAGAGTATTATATTGTTTATTGTTGTAGATTATTTGTTATATATATCAAGGGATTGCCTGTTTAGATCCGATTTACCTACTGTTTGTATGCATTGATCTTTTACATTCCCAAATTTCACTGGATGTAGGTGTTACATTCAAAGGAACTCATTTTCAATGGTAGATTTAATCTTTTCCATTGTTAATACTTGATTTATATATTTCATAATCTATTTACACCACAGTTTGATTTGATTCTAGGTAGCATCTATTTTTTCCACTGTATTGTCACGACAGAAGTATGTCATACTCTGTTATCAGGTTCTTTAGCCACTGCTATTAGGTTCTTTCTCCCTTTAATCCTTGCCCGCAAAATTATATTTATGTTATCTCTTTTTTGAATCCTGCTTCTGCCTTTGTACTTCCAATCTGCTGATTATGAATAAAGATTACAAATTGGTGATCATTTTAGTGATTTGTATCCTCCTGTTCCATTCTTCTGATGTTAGGAATACTAGCATTGTCTAGTGCAAAAATAGAACTGCCTTGTCCTGGCAATTGCTCCTCATTATTGCATTGAAAATCACCTGCACAAGTAAACATAAAATTAGCCAAAAAGTCAGCTAGAGTGTTATCCTTCCTAAGAGAATGTACCACTCTAACTGGCATAATTTCTATAAAATCCTTGATGGATTTAACCACCATTTCCACCCTCTATGGGACCTCCCAATGTGATTTTAAAATCTGCACCATGATCCAAGAGTCACTTTCCAGAATAATCTGCTTTATAGAGTTACTGCTGCAGTATTTCAAACACTCCCTAATAGCCAGTGCCTCAGCCTCCAAACTTGTGGTATTTTTAATTCTGATTCCTTGAGCTACCACTTGATTTCCATGCTCATCCCTTATACAAAAGGCAATGGAGCTAGGGACATGATTTCCTTTTGATGCTCCATCTGTGTTTCCTTTTAGCCAACCACTTTCAGGAGGAAACCATGAAATCAACTTAAGAGAATTAAGAATCTTGACTACATGCAGTTCATCTATAATCCTGATCCACTCTCTTCCTACAACATGAAATCTGAGCTTTATGAATCTCATAATAGAATCGTTACCCATAGTAACGTTTTTATCTTAAAAAGTGACTACTGATAACGACTTTAATGTCAAAATTTCTGAAGCCACAGTGTTTTGAGTTGATTTGATAGTATCGTTACTTGGAGTAATGTTTTAAAGCTAAAACGTAATTGACAATAACAAATTTAACGTCATATTTGTACAAAGATTCTGATGTGGCAGAGTTGCAGAGTCTCGTTACTCAAAGTAACATTTTAAGTCAAAAACGTTACTGGCAGTAACATTTTAGGTCAAAAACGTTACTGAAAGTAACGATTCCTATTTTAACGTTATCCACAGCTTTTTTTAGTTCGTTAACTTTTTTTAAAGCATAATACGTTACTGGGAACAACGTTTATACTAGTTTGGTAAAGTTTCAAAAAACATATTACTTTAGTAAGTTGATTTAAAAAATAACTTATTTTGGTCCAGAGTTCAAAAATAGTAATGAATCATTATTTAGCGGGTGGCACCCTAGGGTAAAGTACAGGAACATATCCAAATTGGGGTGACTTTCATATTTTGATCCCAAATAAAAAAACATTCTAAAAATAGCCTTTAACTATTAACTGATATTTTTTCGAACGAAATTTCCCCTACCAATATAGTTTTTTAATTTAAATTCAGTATATAGCCCATTTTATAAATGAAAATCAATTGTAATATATGATCAACCCATTTGAGCCGATCCTGGTCCATAAACCAACAAAAAAAAACCCACATAGACAAAGGAAAAAATAAAGGTCACTTTAGGAAACTAGCCACTGCCTTCATCGAAACATCATCGCCGTTTTTCGAGCAACGATGATGATAGGAGAATTTACACGCCTATAGTACTATATTTTGCCCATATTTTAGCTAAGTTTTGAGGACAAATTATATAATTCATGCACTTTTAGTCCTTTTTCCTGTAAGTGAGCTAACGAACATGATTAGAAAGTTTTCAGGTATAAATGATGCAGAATTCAGCATTTTATGGATAACTTGACGCCAAAGAAAGCTTCACGAAAGGAGGAAATCAAAGATTGGACGCCAAGGACCAAAAGTAGCGCATGGAAAATCTGTCCCGGGCAAAAACAACAATTCTAAAGACTTTGGGGACTAGCAGTAACTTATTAGGATTAGGATAATAATGCAGTAATTTATTAGGATTAGGATAATGATGCAGTAACCCAGTAGGATTGGGTTAAGTAATGCAGTAGCTTAGTAGGAATAGGATAGGAGTATTATAAATACCCTATTCTGCTAGAGATTTTTATTATTCTTCCATTACTTTTAACTCTGAAAACAATTCTTCTACTTTTAATTCTACTTTTTATTCATCTATTCAATTCTTAATTTCCACAACAAGAGAAACGTTACTCTGCAAGGGAGTTCACGCCTAAAATGCCACACCACACCTTACTACACGAGATTTTTATTGTGGTATATTAATAATGTCTATTGTGATTTCCTTCGCACTCATGGGTAACTAAACTTCTCTGTTGGGGTTATGAAAGCCATATGAGATACTATCTATTGCTATGAGTTTGTGAATTCGTGACACATATGCTGCTTATATCATTATTCTCTTCATCTTAATCTAAATTCTTTGTGGTTGCAAACGCATAGAATACGCCAGTATAGCATTAACTTGTTCAAAAGAAAAGTTATATGTCTGGAAAAGAGATAATATCAAGGTAATAGGGCACCAACCCCTGTTAAAAAGTTAGTGCCGTAACTGGATTAACCTCTTGGAGAATTTGTACTGTTAGATACGCTTTAAGCTCGAAAAAGTTAAAGTGAAATAGTCCTGGTTAAGGTCGAAAGACGCCTGGATTTACCATCGAATACAATTCTCTATAAGCACATGCATGTCTGAATTCCGCACAACTCATATCCAATAGAGACGTACAACTCATAAAGTGGACATAACCCCAACTTCTCAATTCTCATTGATCAAAAACCAACCAAGCAAACCATTTTTACTCCTTTATTTGCTGTTTTATTACTTTGTTTACATTGCTTGCACGTTAAAATCCCCCCTTTTTACGAGTCTTGCTCCAAAAGTCTAGTAATCTTTGCTTACTCATTGACCGGCTATTCCCTGTGGGATCGATACCCAACCCAGTTGGGTTGTATATTTGACAACGACCGCTTTACACTCTTATGAGAGCTGTAGATTGAGCGTTATCAAAAATTGGCGCCGCTGCCGGGGAATACAGTTGTCAACTAAGTTTGTGATAGTTACTAGACCCTTTGGTCAAAGATTCTTGTACTTGACTTTTAGTTGTTGTTTTTGTTTTCTACAGGTTTTTATTCAGTGCATGCCCCATACTCAAAGTTCTGGTCAACCGTTATTACCTATCAATCCTGAACCACATCGTATTGGCAGAATGAAGGAGTAAAGGGCTGCTCAATAGGAGCAGGCTAGACTAGCTGCATTGGCCGCTGCCCAAGTACATCAACAGAATATTGATAACCCTGGGCGAGCAACAAATCCTGACGATGAGGACCTAGGTGATGACGAGTTACTAAACCCTAGGCGTGATGCTGAGGTTGCGGCACCTGCTAATAGAAGAGATCGTCAAGTCAGATTTAGACCTGAACGTCGAGCTGTGCAAATACCATTCGATGATGATGATGATGATCTTGATGGAGCTGGTGCCACAGGAGCTATTATTCTTCCACCATTGGCACCCGGAGCAAAGTTCAATATCACTAGCGCTATGATTCAGCTTTTGCAACTCAAGGGATTATTTGGTGGACTAGCAGGCGATGATCCGAATATGCATCCGATCAACTTTATTTCTACATGCAAGTCATTCGACAATCCTGGCGTTGGACAGAATGCAATTCGACTACGCTTATTTCCATTGTCTCTGTCTGGGGAGGCAACTCTATAGTTGAATGGGCTGACTCCTGATTCCATTACGAATTGGAGGCAATTGAAAGACGCTTTCCTAGAAAGATTCTTTTCGCCATCCAAAAGAGCACAGTTGAGAGATGAAATCAGCAATTTTCGACAGCTTCCAACTGAAGCTCTCCACAAAACATGGCAGAGGTTCAAAACGAAGCTTATGTGGTGCCCAAACCATCATATGACCAATGTCCACTTGATGGAGATATTATACAGATCTTTGAATTAGGTGACGAAGCCAGTGGTTGATAATGCAGTAGGTGGGTCATTCATGGACCTCACCTTTGGTTAGGAAAGCAATATGCTAGATCGGATGACGAAGCAAAGTAGAGCTTGGCATACCAGGAATTCTGAGGTAGCAAGCCCCACTTTATCTATCGGCATGACTGCAGAACAAAGGAGAAGAGAAGAAGAACGTGATCAAGATATGGCGCACATGAAAACACAGATGAATCTTCTTACCAAGCATTTATTATCAGGGAAGACCAAAAAAATCAAAGCAGTTGCGTCAAAAGGAAGAGACGAATCCGATTCCGAGGAAGAAGCCAACTACTTGAATAATCATGGGGGTTTCCGAGGCAATGCCCAAGGAAACCAAGGTCGGAACTATTATGATAAATCTGGATACAAGGACCGCGATCAAGGTGGTTGGAAGAATAAGACTAACAATAGTGGTTTATATGTTCCCCCAGGAAGACGTGACACCACTGCATCTGGGTTGGGAAATATGGAAGAGATGATGGCTAAACTGTTGAAAGGAGTGGAAGCAACCAGCGCGGGAGTAACGGAGGTAATAAATGATTTGTCCTCAATGAAGCAATTGGTTGACTCACATTCTACTGCAATAAAGCAACTAGAGCAGCAATTGAGTCAACTTTCAGCGGCATTCAATCAAAGAAAGGCTGGCACCTTACCTAGCGACACTGTGCAAAACCCAAGGAATGACGGATCGTGTATGGCTATTACTACCCGGAGTGGTAAAGTGTTGGAAAATCCATCCAAAGGCAAGCAAGTAGTTGATGATAGAGCAGAGAATGTTGATGAAGCAGAGTTTGAAGATGCCATAGAATCTTAAGTGAGTGCTCATGATATTACACCTAGACGTCACCAGCCTGAAAAGAGTGATAATCGAAAGCAAGATAAAAAGGAAGTGGTGGAGAAAATGATTCCCTTTCCACCACCACCTTTTCCTCAGAGCCTGAAGAAGAAGGCTGATGACACCAGGTTCAGTAAATTCATGACCATGTTGAAGCAGCTGACTATTAATGTTCCGTTGGTGGAGGCGCTGGAACAGATGCCTGGGTATGCTAAATTCATGAAGGATCTTTTGACAAAGAAGCGGGCAGCAAGTTATGAGTTGACGGATACTGTTCATTATTACAGTGCAATCGCTACCAGATCACTAGTTCAGAAGAAGGCTGACCCCGGTGCTTTCACTATCCCTTGCAAGATTGGATCGTTGGATTTTGCCAAGGCATTGTGCGATCTGGGTGCTAGCATTAATTTGATGCCACTATCCGTCTACAGGAAGTTGGGGTTAGGTGACCCTACACCAACCAATATGTGGCTTGTGATGGCAGATAGGTCGGTAAAACGACCTGTGGGTATCTTGAATAATGTGTTGGTAAAGGTTTCCACCTTCATCTTTCCTGCAGAATTTGTCATTTTGGATTGCGAGGTGGATTCTGAAGTTCCCATAATCTTGGGACGCCCTTTCCTCGCAACTGGAAACATGCTTATTGACATAAGAGATATTGAGCTTTTATTTCAAATGAATGACGAAGTGATTCGTTTTGATTTGTGCAAATCGATGAAGCAGCCAAGAGATATGGATGTGTTATCTGTAGCTGATGTTCATTATGAAGATAAGAAAGCATTATCTGTAGAGAAACAGCTTACTGTTGAGCCATTGTCTGCTGCGCTGCTGAATGTTGAGCATGAGGATGATGAAGATTATGAAGAAACTATGTGTGCTCTAACAGAAATAGGGTCCTATTCTCATACTCATAAGCAGTCGGACCTTGATCTTAAGAATCAACCGTCACCAACCGCGAAGACTTCCATTGAAGAGCCACCAGTGCTAGAATCGAAAAAATTCCCCAATTATCTAAGGTATGCGTTCTTGGGAAGTGGAAATACACTTCCAGTAAGTGTTACGGTTGCGGATGATCTAAGTGAACAGCACGTAGAGGCTCTCATCTCTGCTCTGAAGAGGCACAAGAGAGCTATGGGTTGGACTATTGATAATATAATTGGTATCCCTCCTGGGATATGTATGCACAAGAGTCATATCGAAGAAGACTGCATGCCTACAAATAAGCATCAGCGCCATCTGAATCCATTCAGAAAACGATGCCCCACCTATCTCGATGAAGTCTAAGTAATCGAGATAGCTATGTCGTGCCGCGACAATAAATCAAGCGCTTGGTGGGAGGCAACCCATCGTTTTTAATTGTTTTTGTTTTCTTAGGATTTTGTCGAGCCACGACCAAAACTAAGGAGCTTGATGGGAGACAACCCATCGTTCTAATCATTTTTGATGTTTTTGAGTAAATGTAGGTGCAAGAGGTGTAAAGGAGGAGATTGGTTTCAAATTTTGATTTGGAAGTATTGCATGTTTAAGGTGGTAAGTTAGGAATGAAGAAGCAAAAGGCTATGGGTTAGGCATTGCTTATGAAAATATAGGCAAAGAACAAGGCAAGGCCTATGTAAATCTAGGCCACGAACAAGGCAAGGCCTATGCTATGGCATAAGCTCTCGAATTCTAGAGTGCCATAGCATAGGCGCCGCCTATGCTCAACAATGCCATAACATAGGCGCCGCCTATTCTCAACAATGCCATAGAATAGGCGCCGCCTATGCAAAAGCCTTCTGCTCAACTAGGCAAAGCATTAGGCATGGCCTATGCTTTGGCCTTCTGCTCAACTAGGAAAAGCTAAAGGCGCCGCCTTTGCCTCCCAAAACTCTCAAAACATTTATTTTTGCTCTTTTAACTTTGCAAGAACATATTCCGAGGCCATCAACCAAGTAAGTACTTCTTTGCTCTTCTTTTATATTACGTAAGTATTACAATACTACGCCTATAATAAGTTGTTAAATCGTGAAGTAGTGTTGGTGATTTGAATGTGGTTGATACAACTAAGTGAGTGAAAGAATATGTATGGATGCTCTTGACTTGTTTCCAACTTGTATTTGATTTTGATACACTGTCATACTTTTGCAAAATCGACATGGTCAAGATAATTGCATAATCTTGTAACTTGAAAGCTTACATGTTGAAATGACTTGTTCATTGAGATGAAAATCATGGGTGACTACAAACATGCGATGTTGTGATTATTTCTATGCCATAAATTGATACGATATCTATGTAGTAGTTTTGTTCAAAAGATGCATTAGTCCAAACACGAAAGCATTGTCAAGATTGCATAACGTTAAGAGGACATGAAAGTATGACTGTGCTGAACATATTGTTGGAACATATCACCTAAATGTATGTCGATGAAGTCTGAGTAATCGACATCATTCACTTAATTAGTTTGTGTCAACAAATTAAGTGTGGGGTGGTGCCACTATTGTCTGTTTGACGATTGAATCTTCCGAGATAAATATAACATGACTTTATTGAGATCTCAGGTAGAATGGCATAAAAAGGACGACAAGGAAAAGAAAAAGCAACCACTTCACAAAAAGGCCAGAAAAGGGGACGAAAAGAGCAAGGTGAATCCTCCGTGCTGCAAATACCTCGACGCACTCTTGGAATCAAGTGGGGTACTTATGAGGAACTTCTGAGGATGACGACTCTGATGATGATTCCGACGCAGGGGGTATGACCCCAGACATAGAGGAGGAGTCCGACTAACCAGGTTCTTCTTATTTATTTTCCACTGAGGGCAGTGTGTCCCGTCTAAGTATGGGGTGCTAGTATTTGTATGCTTTACTTCTTTATTTGCATTTGCATCTATCTATGTTTGTTTGTTTTGTTTGTTAGTAGTTAAATTTTTTAAATTTTTTTTAACTTTGCATGAAATTGTTCTGAGGGGCAGCATGGTATTATAACAAGAGTTTGTGCTAAAATCATTACTATTGAGATGTTTAGGCTCTAATTGTGACTCACTACGTGATAATTGTGTGGTTTAATTCCTTCATCTGTTGGGTCAAGAGTCTATACTACTCCCAATAAAGTCGACCATATGCCTTGTGTGTGTGAGGAAATAGTATATTCTGTGTTTGTGGCTGATGCTAGAACTTGCCTGGTGTGTATGTAAAGCGAAATAAAGAGTGTGAGTTTAGGAGATGATTTAGGCATTTCTTTGGCAACCTATACTTGTTTACCTTCGTTTTACCTACCCATGGACATCATCCTAGATATCCCCATTTGAGCCTTTTAGCCTATTTTCTTTGACAACCTCATATGTAAGCCGAATCCATTTTTTTTCAAGACCATAATTTGATCCAAATTTCTAAAGCGCTTTAAATTATAAAGTCATGTGACAAAATAAGAGGAAATTGGATGAGTGTGATGCCTTAGAATGTATTGGTGCTTGAAGTTGTTATGAAAAAAAAAATTGCTATCATAAGAGGTGTGTTATGAACAGAAAAAGGAAAAGAAAACTAAAAAGTTAGTTATGTGTAAAATTGAAAAACAAAAGAGGAGAGAAGGGGTGGTAGAATAAAAGAAAGTAGAAAGGTTGTGTGAAAGAAAGCGTTAATGACATAATGTGATGCATTAAAGCGCTTAGGAACATAGTCACTATTTCTGGCCAAAATAGTCCTACCAGTCCCTTAGCCTACATTACAACCTATAGAAGACCTATTTGATCCTAAGCTTAGCATTCTGATATTTAGTGGAGCATTACACTAAGGGCAAGCCTATGGTCATCAGTAGCAACATATGAATTCTTTGTGAGAGCGAGAGCAAGGCTAATCATATACCCATGCTTCGATAGATGAAAATACTTGTGAGTGATTATGGGTGATATATTGTGAGACACACATGGTTGATGAGTTTTGGGTGGTTGTGTATGATTCTCTGTGCCTTAACTTTTGGATACGAATTAACCATCATCACGAGTCTAAATTGGAGGTTAACTGGTTTCTAGTAGTGATCAGAAAACTACTCTTTGTTAATAATTGTTATGCTTGTCTTGACGAATATTTTGTGTGGTTACTGTGAAACCCTAAGTAAATGTTTAGATGGACATGATAGTTTGTTCGAGGACGAACAAAACTTTAAGTGTGGGGTGTTGATGATAGGCGAATTTACACGCCTATAGTACTATATTTTGCCCATATTTTAGCTAAGTTTTGAGGACAAATTATATAATTCATGCACTTTTAGTCCTTTTTCCTATAAGTGAGCTAACGAACATGATTAGAAACTTTTCAGGTATAAATGATGCAGAATTCAGCATTTTATGGATAACTTGACGCCAAAGAAAGCTTCACGAAAGGAGGAAAGCAAAGCTTGGACGCCAAGGACCAAAAGTGGCGCATGGAAAATCTGTCCCGGGCAAAAACAACAATTCTAAAGACTTTGGGGACTAGCAGTAACTTATTAGGATTAGGATAATAATGCAGTAATTTATTAGGATTAGGATAATGATGCAGTAACCCAGTAGGATTGGGTTAAGTAATGCAGTAGCTTAGTAGGAATAGGATAGGAGTATTATAAATACCCTATTCTGCTAGAGATTTTTATCATTCTTCCATTACTTTTAACTCTGAAAACAATTCTTCTACTTTTAATTCTACTTTTTATTCATCTATTCAATTCTTAATTTCCACAACAAGAGAAACGTTACTCTGCAAGGGAGTTCACGCCTAAAACGCCACACCACACCTTACTACACGAGATTTTTATTGTGGTATATTAATAATGTCTATTGTGATTTCCTTCGCACTCATGGGTAACTAAACTTCTCTGTTGGGGTTATGGAAGCCATATGAGATACTATATATTTCTATGAGTTTGTGAATTCATGACACGTATGCTGCTTATATCATTATTCTCTTCATCATAATCTAAATTCTTTGTGGTTGCAAACGCATAGAATACGCCAGTATAGCATTAACTTGTTCGAAAGAAAAGTTATATGTCTGGAAAAGAGATAATGTCAAGGTAATAGGGCACCAACCCCTGTTAAAAAGTTAGTGCCGTAACTGGATTAACCTCTTGGAGAATTCGTACTGTTAGATACGCTTTAAGCTCGAAAGAGTTAAAGTGAAATAGTCCTGGTTAAGGTCGAAAGACTCCTGGATTTACCATCGAATACAATTCTCTATAAGCACATGCATGTCTGAATTCCGCACAACTCATAGCCAATAGAGACGTACAACTCATAAAGTGGACATAACCCCAACTTCTCAATTCTCATTGATCAAAAACCAACCAAGCAAACCATTTTTACTCTTTTATTTGCTGTTTTTATTACTTTGTTTACATTGCTTGCACGTTAAAATCCCCCCTTTTTACGAGACTTGCTCCAAAAGTCTAGTAATCTTTGCTTACTCATTGACCGGCTATTCCCTGTGGGATCGATACCCAACCCAGTTGGGTTATATATTTGACAACGACCGCTTTACACTCTTATGAGAGCTGTAGATTGAGCGTTATAAAAAATTGGTTATCAAACGACAACTCCCATACTCTTGAACATGGATCCATCATCTTCTTCTGTCCTGTTAAAGCTAAGTTCTTATTTTCCCTCTCATTTAATCTTTAGGTAATGGATTGAGCTTCAAAGTTGTTAATACTACCATCTTACTATCAATTAGATTCAAGAAAAAATAAGAGTATTATATTGTTTATTGTTGTAGATTATTTGTTATATATATCAAGGGATTGCATGTTTAGATCCGATTTACCTACTGTTTGTATGCATTGATCTTCTACATCCCCAAATCTCACTGGATGTAGGTGTTACATTCAAAGGAACTCATTTTCAATGGTAGATTTAATCTTTTCCATTGTTAATACTTGATTTATATATTTCATAATCTATTTACACCACAGTTTGATTTGATTCTAGGTAACATCTATTTTTTCCACTGTATTGTCACGACAGAAGTATGTCATACTCTGTTATCAGGTTCTTTAGCCACTGCTATTAGGTTCTTTCTCCCTTTAATCCTTGCCTGCAAAATTATATTTATGTTATCTCTTTTTTGAATCCTGCTTCTGCCTTTGTACTTCCAATCTGCTGATTATGAATAAAGATTACAAATTGGTGATCATTTTAGTGATTTGTATCCTCCTGTTCCATTCTTCTGATGTTAGGAATACTAGCATTGTCTAGTGCAAAAATAGAACTGCCTTGTCCTGGCAATTGCTCCTCATTATTGCATTGAAAATTACCTGCACAAAAACACTTTTAATAAGAACATCCTTACCTCTAAAAGATAATAATCTCTCTTTCCATTTTTGAAGTTTATTCTGAATTTTCTCAATCAGCTAAGAATAATGCTCTTTTTTTCTCTTTGGATGTGATAATGGACAACCTAAATTATTTAAAGGAAAATCACCCCTGCTCATTCCAGTATCTTGTTCAACTTGCATTATCACAACTACTAAAGTATTCTGATGCATATAGAAAAAACTCTTATTCATATTTATTTTCTGACCAAATTCTACCTCATATTCCTTTAAAATTTGCATTATCTTTTTAATTGAATACTCATTAGAAGAAGTGAAGGTAATAGTATCATCAAAATAAGTAAGATGATTTAATTCAGAACTCTACTTGGGCATACCATAACCAATAAAACAAGAATCTTCAAAAGACTGATTCAAAGATCTTGCCATAGCATCAGATGCTAAAATAAAGAGTGCAGGTGATAGAGGGTCCCCTAATTTAACTCTCCTTGTGGAATGAAAGAAACCCACTGATTGTCCATTCAAAAGGACAAAGTAGTAGTTATTAAATTAAAGTCTCCAAATGATATCTACCACTCTATTAGAAAACCCATTTTCCTCAAAACCTTTATCAAGAAAAATCAAGAAACCCTGTCATAAGATTTAGCCATTCCATGTTTCAAAACTACATTAGAAGTTTTTCCCCTCTTCCCTATATCAGCAACTAACTCTTGGGTTAGAAGAACATTCTCTACTATACTTCTTTCTTTAACAAATTCAGACCGATTAAGAGAAATCAGATTTGGTAAAATATCATCCAACCTATCATGAATGATTTTTGACAGGATTTTATTGAAAAAATTACTAAGACTAATTGGTATCAAATATGAAAGGATTGCACATTATCCTTTTTAGGAATGAGAATCAAATTAGTCTGGTTAGTGGATTTTGGGAGTGTATTACCTGCAAAGAAGCTTCTGACCATCCTAACTATATCTCCACAAATAATGTCCCAGCAAGTCTGGAAAAATCTACCTATAAATCCATCTGGTCTACTAGCACTATCTCCATTCAACTTAAAAACAACCCCTTTAATTTCCAACTCATCAGGATTAGCATGTAATATCTCATTTTCATAGTCAGAAACCAACTCTGGAATGCTATTCAGTAATGGAAAATTTGTTGCATTTTTTTCCTGTGTAAACTATTTCTGATAGAAAGTTATGGCCTTATCAGCAATATGTTTCTATTTTTCTAACCAACAACCATTATTATTGAGGATTTTGGATATCTTCAACTTATTTCTTCTCTCTTTGACAATGCTATGAAAAAACTTAGTGTTCCTGTCAACACTTTCAAACCAATCATACCCAACTTTTTTCTGCCAAAAACTTTCTTCCAACTTAGGATATTTAATATATTTAGCCCTAGCTTTTTACATAACAATTCCATTTACTACAATAGGGTTCTCCTCAAATAATTTCTCTTTCACCTTAGCAATCTCTTATCTAACAATCAACTGTTGAAAAATGTCCCTAAAGGTGTGTTTACTCCATAATGTTAGGGCTTTCTTAACTTTTTTAATTCTCCTTTTAAAATCATTACAAGGATTATTAGAAAAGTCTACATCCCAATTCCTTCTGACCATCTCTTTGAAGTCTGAATGATTTGTCTAGAATTTCACGAATTTAAAAGGTTTGTGCACCACGATATCAGTCTTCTCACATTTTAGTAGTAAAGGTGCATGATCAGAACCATCTCTAGCTAGATGTTCCACCTCCATTAATTTAAACTTATCCTTAAAGTCATCATTAACAGATAATCTATCTAACTTCTCAAAAATGCAATTATCTCCAGCTCATCAATTCCATCAAGTATAAGGGCTACCTTTATGATTAATCTATCTTATGTCACAAGCCTCAATACAATCTCTAAAATCTTCTATTTTATCTTCAACAACTGGCAATCCACCAATCTTTTTTGAGTCATTCATAACATTATTAAAGTCCCCTCCCAAGAGCCATTGACTTTATATTCTGTTAACAATAGAGAAAATATCATCCCATAACTCCAATTTTTAATTTCTATCACATTTTACATATACTAGAGTTAGTATAAACTCTAAACCCATGGAATGATTTCAAACCAGCAAAGAAAGTTGTTGTTCTGTATCACTCTTTGTAGTGTAATACCCCATACTTTTCCTAGCTTAAATTTTGTCCCTAGAATGTCAAGTATTAGCTTCTAAAATGAATACCTTTTTATTTCATATAGAATTTTATAAATTTATACCTTCCCTGGTATGGAAAATTGAATAAGCTTTCCATCGATACTAAATTCACCCAAATTCAACACTCGGTGAAAAGTTAGGGCATTTTTAGTAAGCAGTGTGCCGACTGGGCAGTCACCGCATAGCGGTGAAGGACAATTTCATAATTATCATTTTCCAGTGGACCTCTACAATATCAGTGCATTGTGGAGAGGTCCCATTTCCTATTTGTCAATTTCCAGTAAGCCAACGTGATTTGACCGCATCACGACGTGGTTAAAAAAGGCATTTCAAAGGGTCACCACGATAGCTTCGCGTTGCGGAGAGTTTTCAGTTCCCAATTGTCCCTTATCCAGTTTGCCACCACGATAGTGGCGCGTCACGGAGGCCTTTTTAATCGAGATTTTAGTTCTCTTTTCCAGTTCCGTTTAGAAGTTTAAAGGGGGTATTTTTGTCAATTCTTAAGCCCCAATCTATCTAAAACATGAGATTAAACCCGTTCTAAGCCTATTATACTCATTATTCATCAATTTTCTCTTAAACAAAAACCCTAGAAATCAAAAGCTTTTTCTCCAAGAAATCAATTCCACTATTGTTTCTCTAAGAAAGCTCAAAATTGATGATTCTCAAGACAAGATAATCAAGAACTCATCTTCAAGAACACAAATAGGAATCAATAATTCAAGTTTCTTCATCTAATCATCAATCAAGGTATGTGGGGTTTATGAACAAGGATCCTCTTCCATCCTTATGTCCAAAACCAAGTTTTAATTATAAATTCATATGATTTTAAATGATTATACATGAGTTTTGAATTAGGGTTCATACCCAATATTGTTATTTGCAAGATTATGAGATTTTAAATGTTTTTAGAAGATGAATTGCATGCCTATTTTCAGAATTTCATGCCTATTGCAGTAAATTTCAGATTTTGAGTTGAATTATCATTGTTTTCATTACCAAGCATAATTATTATGATGTTTTGATATGATATTGATGCATGGGTTATTATTCCATGATTGAGTATTACTAATTCAAGATAGATGATGCTTTTAGCATCTTATGATCAAATTTATTTAAGATTTATAGCAAAGCTTTGATATTTTGATCCTCAGTTTAGTTATGGAATCCACTTTATTGATTTATTATAGATTACAAAATTTAGATCAACTTTATTTACAGATTTAATTAGATAAATGCATAATTGGTTTCAGATAAACCCTTATGCTAGCTTTTAAAGTGGATTTTCAAAAGAATGAGCATACAAAATTAAAGGGAGTAGTATTTAGCACCAAGCAAAAAATGTGGGATTAGCGTGCCCTATCTTCCACAGAACTATGTAGCCAACATAAGTATAGATTATCATATTATTCTCATTCCACTATGGATGACATATTTTGCTTGTGATCGATCACATGGTCAGTAGGTTATACTCTCTGGCAAGAGTATGACACCTCTCCCCAACGTGAGTTTTCCTCCTTAGGGGGACAAAAAGTTGGACTCCATGTTAGCTCACATGGTTTATGTCGATTAGAAGAACCTACCTTACAGATAAGCTTCAGATAAAGTATTTTTCCCAAATAGTAAAGGCTTTCAGAAAAGAATAACAAAAAAGCTTTTATAAAACTAAGTGTAAAGTCTCACAAATTTATTCAGATTATGCTTTACAGAAAAATATTAGCTACAAATTTCAGCATTCAGATTTCATCTATAAAAATGAGTCCTTTTACACTTAGACAGTATGATTTACAAATAGAACATTAGTGCAACTTTCAAAACTAAATGTTATGACTCACTAGATTTATAAAGTATGCTTTGCTGTTCATGATCTCAGATTTTAGTATTTTAGATATTCCAGCTTATGTGAGTCATTTACATTTTCATGCATTGTTTTTTTATTTATAATGATGAGATGATGTTTTAATTATGCATTTCACCCCCATATACTCAGTATATCCTCAAAGTACTGATCCACATATATGTGTATGTGCTACATTGTCTCATAATGTAGGTTCAGGTGCTCAGCATTAACAACGTGAGTAGTTTGAGCATCTCTATCTACATCCAAGAGTTGGCGAGTCCTCATAGTTCGGGGACTTATTCATTCATATTTTGCAGTTTATCAGTTTATATAATTTAGTATTCTTTTCAGACAGTTCGAGTTAGCTGGGGTTTGTCCCAGTGACACTCTAGTTATTAGTAGTAGAGGCTTGTCAGACTGTTAGTTTTGATTCAGATTATTCACTATTGAGCTTTCAGACATTATTTCAGATATTATATCCAGATAGTTTTCCGTATTTAGTAAGACTTCTACGTCTATATCTCAATTATGAGATTCAAATTTAGTAATAGGTAGACAGGGTTAGCTTATGGCTACTCGTAGTCTTGAGCACCATGTGACATCTCGGGACCAGGTTTCGAGGCGTTACCAACTTGGTATCAGAGCCTAAGATTTATAAGAGTCCTAAGGAGTCAAATAAGCCGCGTTACGTAGAGTCTTGATCATGGGTGTGAAGCGCGCAACATTTATGAGCAAGAGGCTATGAGATATTTTAGGAATTCATCTCTTTATTTCATAATATATCGTGCTTACAATATCTCTATCTTATGTTAACTTGTGCTCTTACGTAACAGTAGAATCTTCCTCTTCGTTGAGCTAACACCCGCAGAAATGATAACCATCCACCCCAGCCTGCTGATCCTCTGAATGAGAACGTATCCCATGCTGAGTTTATGGCAGCGTTTTAGGCATTGTCTCAGGCAGTGACTGCCAATGTTCAGGGCAACCATCAGGATGCAGTCCCGATTTTACAGATTAGTGATTTAACAACAGCTAGAATTAGAGACTTTATGAGAATAAATCTGCCAAAGTTCTTTGGGTTGAAAGCAGGTGAAGAACCACAACTTTATTTAGATGAGGTGAAAAAGATCACCCAGATTATGCATGTTTCTAAAGATGAGAGTGTAGAGTTGGCATCTTATAGGATGGAGGATATAGAATATGATTAGGTAGTTATATAAAAGAATGGTAGAGGTTAGAATGTAGCTCCTAAGAGTTGGAAGGTATTTTGAGATACTTTTCTAGATAGGTTCTTTCCGTGTGAGATGAGAAAAGCTAAGATAGAGGAGTTTGTGAACCTAAGGCATGGCTCAATGACAGTGAAGGAGTACTGTATTAAGTTCAATCAGTTGTCTAAGTATGCCCCAGATACGATGGCTGATCCTAGGGCAAGTATGAGTAAGTTTATTACTAGAGTGTCTAGTTTGGTAGTCATAGAGTGCAGGACTACCATACTTACTGGAGACATGGATCTTGCTAGATTGATAATTCATGCTAAGTAGATTGAGGTAGGGAAGTTGAAGGAAAGAGATAGAAGCAATAAAAAGGCTAGAACTGTGCAGTTTGAGTACGGACAGGCTAGGTTTGGAGGGGGAAATCATTTACAGTTTTAGAATTGTTCATCTATGCTATGCCAGCACCATCTTTAGCTAGTGCTCCTTCTCCCAGAGCTAGACAGGAGCAGTGGGGTAAGTCTTCTATGTCCAGATCTCAGAATAGTATGAGTGGAAGGCCCAGTTATCCTCCATGTACTAAGTGTGGTAAAAATCACCATGGTGAGTGTTTAGCTAGACAGAAGGGTTGTTATGGTTATGGTAAGTTGGGTAATAGAATTAGAGAGTGTTCGCATGCTAAGCAGGAAAACCGAGATGTCTGTTCCAAGACTCAGTCTACTAGTGCACCAACTTTTTTTGGTCGCCTAGTCCCTTCTCAGGGTGCATCATCCAGTATAGGTGGTGGTCAATGCCAGAATTGGTTTTATGCTTTACCATCCCTTCAGGAGCAGGAGGATTCACCAGATGTTGTTACTGGTATGCTTTGTGTCTTTCATCTTAATGTTTATGTGTAGTTAGACCCTAGGTCGAGTTTCTCTTATGTGACCCTATTAGTTGTAGTGAATTTTGAAATGAGTCCTGAAAAGATCCCTGAGCCTTTCTTGATTTCTAACCCAGTAGGTGAGTCAGTTGTTGCCAAACAGATCTATAGGAAGTGTCCTATCACTGTCCTTCATAAAATCATGTTAGCGGATCTATAGAGTTAGATATGGTTGACTTTGATCTTATTCTTGGCATGGATTGGCTCCATTCCTGTTATGCTTCCATAGATTGTCGTACCCGAGTGGTGAAGTTTTAGTTTTCAGATGAGCCAGTCTTTGAGTGGAAAAGTAATTTAGTGTCTCCTAAGAATTATTTCATATCTTATCTTAAAGCCACAAAGTTGATTTCCAATGGATGTATCTATCATCTAGTTCGAGTCAAGGTCACTAAGTCTGAGACTCCAACAGTGCAGTCAGTCAGTATAGTCAATGAGTTTCCTAATATTTTTCCCGAAGATTTGCCAGGGGTACCTCCCGATAGGGAAATAGAATTTGGTATTGACCTTCTTCCAGATACTCAGCCCATTTCAATACTTCCATATCATATGGCTCCCACCGTGCTTAAAGAGTTGAAAGAGCAACTCAAAGATCTTTTAGATGAAGGTTTTATAAGGCCTAGTGTTTCTCCATGGGGCGCTCCCATCTTATTCGTGCGAAAGAAAGATGGTTCTTTGCGTATGTGCATTGACTATCGTCAGCTGAATAAAGTTACAGTCAAAAATAAATACTCTCCTCCTAGAATTAATGACTTATTTGATCAACTCTAAGGTGCAAGTTATTTCTCAAAGATAGACCTTAGATTCGGCTATCATCATCTTAAAGTGAGGGAATGTGATATTCCAAAGACAACTTTCAAAATTTGTTATGGTCATTTCGAGTTTCTAGTTATGTCATTTAGTTTTACCAATGCTCTAGCAGCCTTCATGGACTTGATAAACAGAGTCCTCAAACAGTATCTGGACATATTTGTTATAGTCTTTATCGATGATATTCTTGTCTACTCTCGTAGTGAGGATGATCATGTAGACTATCTTAGAATTGTGTTGCAAACTCTTAGAGATCACCATTTGTTCACCGATTTCAGAAAATGTGAATTTTGGCTAAGTTTAGTATCTTTCCTTGGTCATATTATTTCCAGTGATGGTATTAGAGTTGATCCCCAAAAGACAAAAGCAGCAAAAAAATTAGCCTAGACCTGTCTCTCCATCAGACATTAGAAGTTTCTTGGGTTTAGCTGTCTATTACAGATGTTTTATTGAGGGTTTCTCATCTATTGTGTCTCCTATGTCTAGATTGACCCAGAAGTAAATTAAGTTTCAGTGGTCAAATTCCTGTGAGAAGTATTTTTAGGTGTTAAAGACTCGACTTACTTCAACCCTAATTTTAGAATTACCTAATGGTACAGATGGTTTTATGGTGTATTATGATGCCTCCCGAGTTTGTTTGGGTTATGTTTTGATGCAGAGAGGTAAGGTTATAGCCTATGCCTCTAGACAACTTAAGCCTCATAAAAAAATTAATCGACCCATGATCTTGAGTTAGCTGCGGTTGTGTTTCCTTTAAAAATCCAAAGACATTATCTTTATGGGGTGTATATTGATATGTTTACGGATCACAAAATTTTACAGGATATGTTTACTTAGAGGGAATTGAACCTTCATCAGAGAAGGTGGTTAGAATTGTTGAAGGATTATGATATAAGTGTGCTTTATCATTCAGGCAAGGCCAATATAATGGCAAACGCCCTTAGTAGATTGTCTATGGGCAGTGTTGCTGATGTGGAGAATAATAAGAAGGAGTTAGTTCGGAAAGTTCATCGGTTATCTAGATTGGGTGTGAGATTGGTTAATTTAGTTGAAGGAAATGTTTGGGTTTAGAGTAGTTCCAAATCTTCTCTAGTTTCAAAAGTGAAAGAAAAGCAAGATAAGGATTCTAGTTCGGTCAAACTGAAGGAGTCAGTAAAAGACCAAAAGGTAGAGATTTTCTCCCAAGGGGAGATTGTGTGTTGAGATACCAGAGTAGATTGTGTGTGCCATGTGTTGATGATTTGAGGTAGTGGATTATGGTGGAAGTGCATGGTGCGTATTACTCCATTCATCTAGGAGCCACCAAGATGTACCGTGACTTGCGAGAAATCTATTGGTGGAGTGGTATGAAGAGAGATATAGCAGAGTTTGTAGCCAAGTGTGCAACTTGTGAATAGGTTAAGGTAGAGTACCAAAGACCTGGTGGTACATTGTAAGAGTTTGGTATCCCCACTTGGAAGTGTGAAAAAGTGAATATGGATTTTTTGACTGATTTACCCCATTCGCATCATCAGCATGATTCGATTTGGGTTATTGTAGATAGATTGACTAAGTCAGCGTATTTCTTGCCAGTTCATACGTCTTACACAACTGAAGATTATGCTAAGTTGTATATCAGAGAGTTAGTCAGATTGCATGGTGTTCCTTTGTCCATCATCTCAGATAGGGGTACTTAGTTTACCTCTCAGTTTTGGAGAGCCTTTTAGAAGGGTCTTGGAACCCAAGTTCACCTTAGTTCAGCTTTTCATCCGCAGACAGATGGTCAGGCAGAAAGGACCATTCAGACTCTAGAGGACATGTTGAGGGCATGTTTTCTTGATTTCAAAGGTAGTTGGGATGAGAATTTGCCATTGATTGAGTTTACTTATAATAACAGTTATCATGCTAGTATTTAGATGTCTCCGTTCGAGGCTGTTTATGGGTAGAGATGTAGATCGCTAGTTGGTTGGTTTAAAGTGGGTGAGGCCACATTGATTGGGCCAGACATGGTGTTTGAATCCATTAAGAAAGTTCAGTTGATTCGATAGAGATTGAAAGCAGCTCATAGTCGTCAGAAATCTTATGCAGACATAAAAAGAAGAGATCTTGAGTTCGTGGTGGATGATCTTGTGTATTTGAAAGTTTCACCCATGAAAGGGGTGAAGAAATTTGGCAAGAAGGGGACGCTTTGTCTATGATATGTATGTCTCTTCCGAATTTTGAGTCGTGTTGGGAAGGTAGCGTATGAACTTGAGCTACCCGCAGATTTATCCTCAGTTCATCTAGTATTCCATATGTCCTTGTTGAAGAAGTGCATGGATGATTCAACCGTTATAGTTCCTCTAGAAAGTACAAATATTTAGAATAGCCTTTCTTACTAAGAAGTTCTAGTAGAGATCCTTGATCATCAGATTCATAGACTAAGGAACAAAGAAGTTCCTTTGGTCAAAGTTCTGTGGTGAAATCAGTCCGTTGAGGGTGCTACTTGGGAAGCAGAAGAAGACATGCGTACCAAGTATCCTCATCTCTTTTCCACGAACTCAGATTCAGCCGAAGGTAATAGTCTTCCTTTATTCAGTTCTTTTCCAGTCTCATATTCAGCTATATAGTTATTTTTATGTCACTTCATGCACTAGCAGATCAGTTCAGAAGCTCTGTATGCTTAAGATTCAGTCATTCAGTTTATGTCAGTTGTGCATGATAGTTTATAGCCTCAAATTCCTTAGTATTTTCAGTGTAACTAGCCACATTCGAGGATGAATGTTCCCAAAGGAGAGGTATTGTAATACCTCGCACTTTCCCTAGCTTAAATTTCATTCCTAGAATGTCAAGGATTAACTTTAAAATGAATATCTTTTTATTTCATATAGAATTTTCCAAATTTAGACCTTCCATGGTGTGGGAAATTGAATAAACTTTCCATCTATACCAAATTTTCCCAAATTCGACACTCGGTGAAGAAGTTAGGGCATTTTTAGTAAGCAGTATGCCGACCGGGCAGTCAGTGCGTCGCCGTGAAGGACAGTTTCATAATTTTCATTTTCCAGTGGACCTCCGCGATATTGGCGTATTGAGGAGAGGTCCCATTTCCCATTTGTCAATTTTCAGTAAGCCTACGTGATTTCACCTCATCGCGTCGATGGTCAAAATGGCATTCCAAAGGTCACCGCGATAGCTCCGCGTCGCGGAGAGTTTCTAGTTCCCAATTGTCCCTTATCCAGCGAGCCACCGCGATAGTGGCGCATCATGGTGGCCTATTAAATCGGGATTTTGGTTCTCTTTTCCAGTTTCGTTTAGAAGTTTAAAGGGAGTATTTTGGTCAATTCCCAAGCCCTAATCCGTCTAAAACATGAGATTAAACCTATTCTAAGCCTAGTATGCTCATTATTCATCAATTTTCTCTCAAATAAAAACCCTAGAACTCAAAAGCTTTTCTTCCAATAAATCAATTCCACCATTGTTTCTCTAAGAAAGCTCAAAATTGAGGATTCCCAAGACAAGATAATCAAGAACTCATCTTCAAGAACTCAAAGAGGAATCAATAATTCAAGTTTATTCATCTAATCATCAATCAAGGTATGTGGGGTGTATGAACAAGGATCCTCTTCCATCCTTGTACCTAAAACCAAGTTTTAATTATAAATTCATATGATTTTGAATGATTATACATGGGTTTTGAATTAAGGTTCATACCCAATATCGTTATTTGCAAGATTATGATATTTTAAGTGTTTTAAGAAGATGAATTGCATGCCTATTTTCATAATTTCATGCCTATAGAAGTAAATTTCAGATTTTGAGTTGAATTATCATTGTTTTTATTACAAGGCATGATTATTATGATGTTTTGATATGAGATTTGTAACACCTCGCATTTTGGGCTAGAACGAAAACCGTCGTTTCTGTGCATAGTTGATCCAAAAGCCATAAATCCTATGCAAATTTGGCATGTTAATCAATTATATAGTCTGGAAACCTATTTGAGCATAAATTGAGATCATAGAAGTCCCCAAACTGAAGGACGAGTTGAAAGCTTTCCTATCGTTCGAGTTTGAGTGAGCGTCGAAACTTAGGACAACTTCAATCGTCCATAACTCTTTGTATATAACGAATTACAAGGAATACTATATATCAAATGAAATCTATTCGAATTAGCTTTCCAACGATACCAATTTTGCCAAAATCTGATACCCGAGCAAAAAGTTATGGCCATTTTCGTGACTGAGAGAGTAGCATCGTGCGATTAGAGCGTGACGCACACTCTATCGCACGTACCCAATTTCCAGGTTTTGTTTTCGTATTTTTAAGGGCAAAAGTGGTATTTTTCACCCCCTATTCAGCCATAACACGAGATTAAATCCCCCAAATACCAAAATAAGGTTATTTTCTCCCAAAATCACCAAGAATACTCCTTAGAGTTTCAACCCAAAGATCAATATATCTCAAGATTTAACCGTGGGTTTTCCTTAATTCTTCAAGATTCGGAATCCCCATTGCGAGGCCTACAAGAAGCACCCATCAATCGTACGTATAGCATCCCAAAAGCTAAAGTTCATTTAAAAGCTTCTAATTTAAGGTACGTGGAGTTCTTCCTAAAAACTAGATGGGCTTGTTGAAACGCTTGATTATGATTTAAAGTTTATCAAGTATGAATTTATAAAGGGGTTTTGGAATCCATGATTTTAATTATGCATCATGAATGTTTTAATGATATTGTTGTTTGGCCTTTAGGCCTTTCCCTCTTAAATTGAATTACATCTATATGTATATGTATGAAATTGAAGATTGTTTGAGAGTACAAATTATGAAACCCCTCTCTTGTGATGAATTAAAGTTTGTGATCTTGTCGGAAAAGAGTTGAAATGCATGTTTTATGTTTTGAAAGTAGTTGTCTCAACATTATAGTATTTGAACATGATTTAGAGATGATGAGAGGGTGCTTCTTAATAAAAAAAATTATGTTCTTATTTTAAAGAGGAAGAAGTGCATGTAATTGAGAAACTTGACATGATCACCTTGTATTATTGAGATGTTGATAAAGAAATTTTTTCTTGCATGTGTTTACATGAATTTAAAAGAAAGAATTCTTTGAATTGATTTATTGTTATGGTGGTCCCAAACTACATGTTTTGAAAGAAGAGATGATAATATGCCATAAATGTCTTAGAGATGTGACTTGCAAGTTAATGGTATGACGATACCATATAAACGTATGCCGTAATAGAGTTAGAGTTTTCAAAGTTTAATTTCAGAGAATACATGTTTTAAATAGTTAAAAGCTGGGTTAATGTGAGTTAGGTGGTTACCCGAAGGAAGCACGAGTCAAATGACTCTATGCTGAAAACTGTGATTTGCCGACACGAGAACTTGGTACCCGGCTATGTAATCTTGTGTACTTAGTACTTTGTCCTCCCAAATCGGGACTTATGGTTTGGAGCCCTGCTTTGTGATCTTGAGCTCAACCACGATATAATGACTTGATTGGGGTTGTGGCACCCTGCTGTGTGATCTTGCGTGCTCTTTCCTCACTAGAACTCCTATCTTGGCGTCAACTGAGATAAAAAAGTTGGTAAAAGCTGTGAAATTATTGGATGTACCACCTAGTGCAGAAGTAAAACAAAGAGTGTCACAGAGTTCAGATGATTTTATAGAGACTTTAAAAAATGCCCATGTTATTTCTTACAATATGATATATATATGAACTAATTTTAAATTGCTCTTATATATGTTGAATATAAATTATTATTTTGAATTTGCTATGCGTACCAGTACAATTGTATTGACCCCTACCCTCCCAGGTCCTGAGGCTCAATCTAGGGGTCCTGATAAGCAGTAATTTCTTCTGGCAGAAGTGCAGAGTTCAGTTGTTGAGCCTTCAATAATTTAGAAGGCCTAGTTGTTTTCAGTTATTTATCATTTATTATGGTTTTAGTCTACTGGGGGCTTTGTCCCAGTTTTCAGACAACTTTGATTTGATCATGTAGTAGAGATTTCGCAGATTGTTCTAGATGTTGTTTAGCTAATTTCAGATTTTATTCCTTATTATTAAACTGAATTCAGAGTATGACCATGTTTTCGTATTAGATTGTATTTCTGCATCTTCACTTATTATATGAATGTTGTGCATGACTACCAGATAGAGTAGGACGTTTGGTCCTTCATGGTTCGGGTTCGTCACGGCCAGGCCCTAGTTCGGGTCGTGACAAACTTGGTATCAGAGCATGGTTCATAGTCCCAGGGTGTCTGCAAAATCTCATCGGGTAGAGTCTTATTTATGGGTGTGTAGCACTCCACACTTATAAGCAGAAGGCTACAAGGCATTTAGGAATTCCTCTCTTTGTTTATGTTCTAGTTCATGCAATAGAGTCGGAATGTTCCTCCTTCATACTCTAATTCATGCTATGGTGTTTCCCATACGAAAGTAACAATCATCCCAATTTTTTTCTTACTTTGATGTTCTCAGACATGTCTCATTATTGGGGTGATTCAAGTGCTAAAGTTTAGAGTCTAAATGACATGGTTCTTTCTGATTGAATCATATAAGATTTTAAAAATTGTGCAAGGACTTGACAAGAGTCCGTTAGTTCTTTAGAGTGTATTGATTCTAATGTGAACCTTGATCTTGATAAAATCGTGCTTTTTAGACTGCGGTAATAAGTGTATTTGGTCCTTTTCAAAAATTTATATTGTAGATGTCATGCTTAAGGGGGGATGATGTGTAGTAGAATATTGGAACTGTATTTCCACTCGAGTAGTAGTATAAGTTAAGTGTTGGTGTCATGACCTATTGATAGTGATGTTGGACCAAGAAGTTGGTGATGTGAAGTCACAAAGTTAGAAGTCAGAGTGAGGGTGACTTTCGTGTAAATAAATATTTTAGTTGAATAACTGATGTTTGAGGATGATTTATCCCTTTTTAGTGATAAACTAATGTGGTAGCTAGTAGCATGTGTGGATTGTATGGTAGTCTATGGGGGAAGTGTTTGACACAGATTTTTATTTATACAGAGTAAGATATATATTCTTAGATCATTGATTATTATGTGTCAAGCTTCTATCTCTTGTAATCTTGTTATCATTGTATTGTTAAAACTAAGAGTCTAGTGAAGTTGTGTGGGGCTCTTTCGATTCACTAGCATAGTTGCCTTGTCATTCCTCTCATTTTCTTGTTCAAAATACAAAATCAAAGTCTAGTGAAGCCATATGAGGCCTATTTCAATTCACTAGCAACTTGTTGGTCATAATGTTGATTCTTGTGTTGGTTGGAATTGGGGGTTTAGAGGCGTAATGGCAAGAAAAATGGTAAGGGCAATTTATTGAATGTATGTATAGCCGGATTTTTTTGCATGAGATTGATTTGGTAATAAAGTGATACGTCCTTGTGTGCTAGTTTAGTAGAAGGTAGAGAAGGAGTTATTAGCCAAGGCAAGTTGTTGTTTGCTCAAAGTATGAAAATGGCTAGATTATCCAGTAAGTTATAATTATAGACACACAATTGTTTGTGGAATTTGAAGGTAGTCTAAATATTCTCTTGGGTAAGTAAGTGTGATGTGAGAAAGACGTATAAGTAGATTAGATTGTATGGGGTTATAATATAAGATTAAGGTTGACCATGTCTTATTATGTGACTCTACCCCCTTGACCTTCTTTTCTTTGGTAGTTGTAAGCTAGTATTACTTGTGAGAAGGTATGTAGTAGATTTTGAGGCATAGCAGTGATGTCATGAAGGTGTTTTGGCTGTAGGTTGTATCTAAATAAAATAAGATATTTGGGTAGAATATCCCAATTTGATGGACTAGTATATTATGTTGGATTCTTCATTGGTGGTAGATGATTGATGCTAGACTATAGGCTTGATGTGTTGAAATAGTGCGTGTTAATGAATTATAATAAGGAAACCCACAAGGTCATGATCAATTTGTGTGGCTACGAAGTTCTAGTGTACTTTTGTTTCTTGATGTTTTATTTCATAGTTTCCAAGTGAGAATTGTGTGTAAGGTTGGGTTGCAAATCATGTTTAGCACTAGACATTAAGTTTGAACAGTTGATGGCCATGAATGTGGATGTGATTATTTCTTGGTTAATGATACTAGTTTTATGGAAGCGATCTAATACTCTTGAACAGTGCATGCAAGATCTTAAGTTTATTTGATTCGTAATGAAGTATGATGTTGTATGTATGAAGTAGAAGTATGCCAAGGTGATATGAGGTTGCGGTATTTTTCTAAGGCTATTACATGCTGTGTGTGGATAGTGGTACCGTTGAGTTGCTAGGTGTAGAAAGACTAGTTAGATGGTATATGGTGTTCTAAATAGCCAAGTTAAGGAGTTTTGATTGATAATATTGAGCCTATTGATATGATCTTGATTCTCATAGTAGAGAGATATAAGTTTAGAGTCGCAATATTGGTAGGCTATGTCAGAAGTAGTATGATTCATCAAAGGCTTGGTGATATCTATATTAAGTGTTAGAATCTAAGTTTGAATTTTTGAAGGTTGAACCGATAGAAATAAGAGTTGAAGCGCTAGAGGGTGTGCACTCCGACTATGGGGATACTCATGAAGATTCGAAGTTAGTAAGTGTTCAAGTATTATTTGATGACTATTGGGGGGGGGGGGCTATAGAAATATAGAGTGTATCTCAGAAGGTAGTATTAGCAGTGGGTTTTACCACTTCCAGTGTAGTCATTTGGGTTACGTTCTATTTAATTGCGTGTATTGTCGTATTCCAGACCCCAGAGTGCAGTTAGTGTGGTTCAGTTTAGAGTTTGGTAAGGGATCTCTCAAACTTAAGATGATGGCTTAAAGCTAAGGGGGAGATGATAGAACAAGTGACCAAGGCAGGCTCTCAGATTTTAGTAGTAATGCGAGTATGATATAGAACATCAGAAGTGAGGGTGAGGCTCAACCCATTCTTATCTCAGTATTTTTCTGTTATCCTAATACATAACTCATGCCTTATATTTCAGTTCCATGATCATAGTTCATGTTCATGCATATGATAGAGAATTATGTACTCTTCCAGTTCCAAAATGAGAAGTTCCAATTTATTTCAGTAGTCGGAATCACATTCCATAAGTTATGAACTCCAAGTTGAGGTCATGCAGCTCATGACTTATGTACTCATTCTTTATAGTGTGCTTGGTTTCCATAACTCATGTTGCACGCCAAATGATTGGCGAGATTCATCTTATAGCCAGGTATACCCTCAACTCATATCACTTTGATGAATCCATGATGTTAATTTGCTATTCCTCAAGCCTCAGTTAAGTGTCAAGTCTCATATAATATCCTTCCATGCTTCAAGGTCTTATGTTCTAACCTTTTAGTGACTCTTCCTTATGTGATGATAGTGGTGATGAGTAAATGTTCCTTGTTGATGGACGACCATTGTATGCTTGTTTTAGATAAGGTCATAAGTGTGAAGTAAGATTTGGGGCCAAGTCTTTGATACATATGATGGTTATTTGAAAGTTGTGTGTGTGTTTTCTTGGGGTAACGCGAGGGAGTTATATTGATAGTGGTTTAGATAATATGTGAAGTATGTCTTTATGGGTGTTTGTCTTGAAGTTCATATGTGGTTATAAAGTTGGGCTTGGATGACATGTTGGGATTTAAGTGGAGGAATGCAATATGCACTAGTGAATCCATTGTAAGAGTTCATAGTTGGTCATTGAAGTGGTAAGGAACATTATGCTTAGGGCGTGATCTCTAAAAAGATAAGGAAGATTGAATAAAATGAGTATGGTATTTAAAGGGAATAGTATAGTTAAGGGAGTATTCGAGAAGTGTACTAAGCTTGAAAACAAGAAGTTGCTTGCCTAAGGCCTGGTAAGTCTATCCTAGTTTATGAGTTATATATTTATATTCCATGCTATGGAGTAGTGTCATTGTTGTGATTCCTAAGATGCATGTATTGTGTAACACATGCCCAAGATTCTTTGGTCCCTGATGTTAATAGAACTTCTTTAGAAAGAGTGTTGAAGAGATACTTCGGTTAAGTATAAGTTTTCAGTGTAATTCAGTTTAACAGTCAGGCAGACAAGTTACGGTAGTTTTTCACCTTTTCACCCAGTCCTACTATCCGAAGTCTCAAGCGTATGACCATCCCAAGAGATAATCTATTCCATCCATATAAGTTACAAATTTAGTTCAGTCAAAGCATTATGTTTCAGATTCATCTATTTAGTCATGACTCAGTTCATAAGTGTTTAGCGTATAATCTCAAATTTTTCCAAGTATTTTAGCTCAGACAATGTAATACCCTGATACGATCTAAGTCCAGTTGTCTCATGATTCATACTTGCATAAGTTATCACCTCTCAATTCAATATGTATTATTTGATCATGAACACTTCAAGGGAATCCTAAACTCTCAGCATGAATCAGCTCCTTAAAGCAAATAAAGTCAAGTCAGCTCAGAATTCAGTCTCATGATAGAGTTTTAAATGTTTCATCTCGGCTATATCCTTTATTAGAAGACATAGAATGTCCATGTTATTCCATATCTTAAAGACTTCAACATTCCTACCCATCATTCGGGGACGAATGATCCCAAGGGGGAGATAATGTAACACCCTGCATTTTGAGCTAGAACGAAAACCGTTGTTTCTATGCATAGATAATCCAAAAGACATAAATCCTATGCAAATTTGGAATGTTAATCAATTATGTTGTGTGGGAACCTATTTGAGCATGAATTGAGATCACAGAGGTCCCCAAACTCAAGGACGAGTTGAAGGCTTTCCTATCGTTCGAGTTTAAGTGAGCGTCGAAACTTAGGTCAACTTCAATCGGCCATAACTCTTTGTATTTAACGAATTATAGGTCCTACTATATATCAAATGAAAACTCTTTGAATTATCTTTCCAAAGATACCGATTTCGCCAAAATTCGATACCCGAACAAAAATTTATAGCCATTTTTGTGTCTGAGATAGTAGCATCGCGCGATTAGCGCGTGATGCATGCTCTGTCACACGCACCCAATTTCCAGATTTTTTTTCTCGCATTTTTAAGGGCAAAAGTGTTATTTTCCACCTCTATTCAGCCGTAACACGGGATTAAATCCCCCAAACACCAAAATAAGGTTATTTTCTCCCAAAATCACCAAGAACAGTCCTTAGGGTTTCAACCCAAAGATCAATATATCTCAAGATTTAACCGTGGGTTTTTCTTAATTCTTCAAGATTCGGAATCCCCATTGTGAGGGCTACAAGAAGCACCCATCAATCGTATGTATAGCATCCCAAAAGCTAGAGTTCATTCAAAAGCTTCTAATTTAAGGTACGTGGGGTTCTTCCTAAAAACTACATGGGCTTGTTGAAACGCTTGATTATGATTTAAAGTGTATTAAGCATGAATTTATAAAGGGTTTTGGAATCCATGATTATAATTATGCATCATGAATGTTTTAATGATATTGTTGTTTGGCCTTTAGGCCTTTTCCCCTTAAATTGATTTAGATCTATATTTATATGTATGGAATTGAAGATTGTTTGAGAGCACAAATTATGAAACCCCTCTCTTGTGATGAATTAAAATTTGTGATCTTGTCGGGAAAGAGTTGAAATGCATGTTTTATGTTTTGAAAGTAGTTGTCTCAACATTATAGTATTTGAACATGATTTAGAGACGATGAGAGGGTGTTTCTTAATAAAAAAATTAAGTTCTTGTTTCAAAGAGGAAGAAGTGCATGTAATTGAGAAACTTGACATGACCACCTTGTATTATTGAGATGTTGATAAAGAAAAAGTTTCTTGCATGTGTTTACATGAATTTAAAAGAAAGAATTCTTTGAATTGATTTATTGTTATGGTGGTCCCAAACTATATGTTTTGAAAGAAGAGATGATAATATGCTATAAATGGCTCAGAGATGTGACTTGCAAGTCAATGGTATGACGATACCATATAAATATATGACGTAATAGAGTTAGAGTTTTCAGAGTTTGATTTCAGAGAATACATGTTTTAAATAGTTAAAAACTGAGTTAATGTGAGTTAGGTGGTTACCCGAAGGAAGCACGAGTCAAATGACTCTTTGCTAGAAACCGTGATTTACCGACACAGGAACTTGGTACCCTGCTATGTGATTTTGTGTACCTAGTATTTGTCATCCCGAATTGGGACTTATGGTTTGGAGCCCTGCTTTGTGATCTTGAGCCCAATCACGACATAATGACTTGATTGGGGTTGTGGCACCCTACTGTGTGATCTTGTGTGCTCTTCTCTCACTAGAACTCCTATCTTGGCGGCAATCGAGATAAGGTAGTCGGTGAAAGCTATGATATTATAGGGTGTACCACCTAGCGTAGAAGTAAAACAAAGAGTGTCACAGAGTTCAGATGATTTTAAGAGTCTTTCAAAAATACCCATGTGATTTCTTACCATATGATATATTTATGAACTTTTTTTAAATTGCTTTCATATATGTTGAATATAAATTATTATTTTAGATTTTCTCTTTGTATCAGTACAATTGTATTGACCCTCTACCCTCCCTGAGGCTCAATCTAGGGGTCCTAATAACAGTAGATTTCTTCCGGCAGAAGTACAGAGTTCAGTTGGTGAGCCTTCTATAATTCAGAAGGCCTAGTTGTTTTCAGTCATTTATCATTTATTATGGTTTTGGTCTATTGGGGGTCTTGTCCCAGTTTTCAGACAGCTTTGATTTGATCATGTAGTAGAGATTTCGCAGATTGTTCTAGATGTTGTTTAGCTAATTTCGGATTTCATTCCTTATTGTTAAACTGAATTCAGAGTATGACCATGTTTCCGTATTAGATTGTATTTCTGCATCTTCACTTATTATCTAAATATTGTGTATGACTACTAGATAGAGTAGGACGTCCGGGCCTTCATGGTTCGGGATGTCCGTCACGGCCAGACCCTAGTTCGGGTCGTGCCATGATTGATGCATGGGTTATTATCCTAAGATTGAGTTTTAGTATTTTAAGAAAGATGATGCTGATGATGCTTTTAGCATCTTATAATCAACTTTATTATAGATTTACAACAAAGCTTTGATCTTTTGATCCTCAGTTTAGTTATGGAATCTTTACAGTTTTGTTACAGATTATAGAATTCATATCAGTTTTATTTACAGATTTAATCAGATAAATACATATCTGGTTTCAGATAAATCCTTATGCTAGCTTTTAAAGTGGATTTCCAATAGAATGAGCATACATAATTAAAGGGAGTAGTATTTAGCATCGAGCGGGAAGTGTGGGATTAGCGTGCCCTATCTTCCACAGAACTACTTAGCCAATGTAGGTACAGATTATCAGATTATTCCCATTCTAATATGGATGATAGATTTAGCTTGTGATCGATCACATGGTCAGTAGGTTATACTCTCTGGCAAGAGTATGACACCTCTCCCCAATTTGAGGTTTCCTCCTTAGGAGGATAAGACGTTGGACTCCATGTTAGCTCACATCGTTTATGTTGGTTAGAAGAACCTTCCTTATAGATAAGCTTCAGATAAAATATTTTTCCCTAACAGTAATGACTTTTAGAAAAGAATAACAAAAAAGCTTTTAGAAAACTAAGTGTAAAGGATCATAAATTTATTTAGATTATGCTTTACAAAAAGATATTACCTACAAATTTTAGCTTTCAAATTTCACATTTAGAAGTGAGTCCTTTTACACTTAGACAGTATGATTTACAGACAAAACATTAGTGCAGCTTTCAAAACTAAATGTTATGACTCACTAGATTTATACAGTATACTTTGCTATTCATGATCTCAGATTTCAGTATTTCAGATATTCCAACTTATGTGAGTCATTTACATTTAGCATGCATTGTTTTATAATTTATAATACTGAGATGATGTTTTACTTATGTATTTCACCCCCATATACTTAGTACATCCTCAAAGTACTGATCCACATATATGTCTATGTGCTATATTGTCTCATAATGTAGGTTCACGTGCTCATTATCAGCATCGTGAGTAGTTCGAGCATCTCTATCTACTTCCGACAGTTGGTGAGTCTTCATAGTTTGGGGACTTATTCATTCAGATTTTGCAGCTTATCAGTTTATATTATTTAGTATTCTTTTCAGACAGTTCGAGTTAGCTGGGGGTTTGTCCCAGTGACTCTCTAGTTACTAGTAGTAGAGGCTTTTCAGACTGCTAGTTTTGATTCAGCTTATTCAGTATTGAGATTTCAGACATTATTTCATATATTATATTCAGATAGTTTTCCGTATTTAGTAAGACTTCTACGTCTATATTTCCTCTATTATGAAATTTAAATTTAGTAATAGGCAGATAGGGTTAGCTTAAGGCTACTCGTAGTCTTGAGCACCGTGTGACATCTCGGGACCAGGTTTTGGGGCGTTACATGTAGTAACACTAAAGCCATGATTAACAAAGCACCATATTTTTCCATTACAATTATGAACCATGTGAGGCATCTACAACCTTGTTCTATACTTATTCATATTTCTGATATGCTAAAATGGTTCTAAAATTGCTACAAAAGCAAAGTTGTGCACTCTATTCAATATCTGGACTCTCTGGAAAGCCTTCTGAGACTTAATTGATTTAATATTCCATTCTAGAGCTTTCATCATTGTTTATTAGAATTCTTTCCACCCCTTCTTTTAGGATGAGATCTACTTGGAAAAGTCTTTTCGGTTATAGACTGCTTCTTTTCTTTCCTTTCTTGCTTTATAGATTTAATAACTCTAGGAGAAATATTTGCAACTTTCAAAATCTGATCCTCATGATTATGACTCATCTCCTTTCTAGCAAACCTCCTATATCCTTACTCCATTAATGTTATAAGTGAGAAGATTATGTAGCACTGAATTAGGAGGTTCATATTCTCCACACCATACTGGATCCTCTATAGCTAGTGAAAAATCTATAATACCTAGGTTTTTGTTGACTGAATCTTCATTAAAACCTTCACTCCACAGGGATGTGCTGATTATCATGTTTCACCAACTCATTTCCCATTTCATCTCTACCTTGAAAGCCTGCTACCTTAATCATTTTTGACCCTTAATTATTTTTTACCATCAGTTAACTGATTATGAACTAAATTAATGATCTCATTTGTTGTAATTTTGCCCAAATTATTACTGACTGTGGGAGCTGCTGCTACTGCCTATTGATGAAGTGACTTGGTTACCCAATCCTTTTTTGTCATCTCCTTCTTTCCATCCCTAATATAAGTAATGACATTATGAGTAGTATCAAATGTAATAATTTGATCATTATTTTGCATGATATCATCTTTTTTATCTGTCAATGCCTGAAATTGATTAGTAGTACTAACTTTCTCAGGAGTTATAACCTTTTCCCCTTGGTATCCTTTGTCTGGAAATCTTCTTCTTGTAGGATGCCATCTATTCTCTCTAATTTTTTGTTGCTTTTGTTGGCCACTTTCTATATCCTTCCCATCCGTGCTACTGTGATTATGTCCCTGAAGGTTATTCTTCTCTTCCTCAAATACTCGTTTCAGCTCAATGTGTAGGATCCTACACTCAACTTCATTATGCCCTTGTAGCATACATTTCTTGCAATATTTAGGTAGAAAATCATATTGTATTTTCACCCTTTCTATTTGAGAATCTCCATTATTTGGATTCACAATCTCCATATCTACATGTGTAGAAAGTTCAACCAATAAATATACCTATACTCTAACCCCAGCACAACTAGGCCTTGTCTTGCTCATCGTAGCCATATCTAGATGAATGGGTTTCCCCATTGTAGAGGTTAAAGAGAAAACCGATTCTTTCATAAAAAAGGTTGGCTTAAGATTAGGGAAAGAAATCCAGGCCATTGCCTGTGAATTTTGTTCATTTGATTTAAATTTAGAATCATATGTAAAGGGCCGCATCTGATAATAGTGTCCATCCTTAGTATTAATGTAGTAAACATTCTTTGACATAACAATGACAAAATCGTCAAGTCTATCAAATCTCATCTATATATGACGATTTCTCAATAACCCAATATTGAAACCTCCTTTCACATTGAGTTTCTTAGGAAGGTTATGAGAAATTCCATTAATAAAATCTGGTTGTTAGTCAGAATTGGTTCCACTTCTACATTGTCACTACTCTGACTAACGTTTTTGTTGAACAGTTTGGAAAAAGTCAATTTTGGTAAAGCCGGATTAGAATTGTCAAAACTTGTATTTTTTGGAGTAATATTAGTTGTTATCTTTGGAAAATTATCTACGTTTTTCTCAAGAATAGATTGATCATCCATGGATACTGGCTGACCAGTGGCCTTATTAGCCATAATTGGATGGAAAAAATCACTAAGATTGAAATTGGTGTTGTAGGGTTTAGTTTATAATCCTTCTAATTTTAGTTGGTAAAACAAAAACTCATATTTTTGTTTTTCTGCCCCTGCCAATATAGTCGCCTCTTTTTCAACTTTTAATGTCTTTCCTTCCAAAGCAAAATAGTCGATTTTCAAATTTCCAGTCGTAAGCTTTCTTCTAGTCAGCCATAGCCATAGAAGAGTGACAAAGTAATCATTCGCACATAAGAAGGTAAGAGCTTCATCATCAAAATTCTCTAATTTTTTGGGGTGGTTGGGTGGATTTTAAGCTTATTCTGTGTAAACAAAATTGAGATTTAATTTGAAGCAAACTTATGCATTGTTAAAACACATATCTAATTTGCAACAAATTTTAGCTTATTGATGCATTGCAGTAAATTTTAGCTCGTTATATAATTAGCATATTGATTTGATTTTTGGTATGGTTGGGTGGATTTTAGCTCATTATGTGTAAACAAAATTGAGATCTAATTTGCAGCAAACTTATACATTATTGAAGTACACTTCTAATTTGCAACAAATTTTAGCTTATTGATGCATTGTAGTAAATTTTAGCTCGTTATATAATTAGAATTTTGATTTGATAGATGCTTAATTACTCTAAAACTAGAGGAAATACTTAGGAGAAGGAACAAGTTGTGCCTGATGGGCAAGAGTTGAAACTAGCCTGGTCTGTAATGATTTGGAAGATGATTTATAAATCTTGCCCAAGAGGCAAAAATTAATCCACCAAACAAACAAGTTATGATCCATGGGCAGGCGTTGACACTAGCTTAGTTTGTAATAATTTGGTAAATGATCTATAACTCTTTCCCAGGAGGCAAAACTTTTAGATCACAAAAGAACTTACGCCCTATGTGCAAGAGTTGACACTGCATGTTTGTAATGATTTGGCAGATGATCTATAACTCTTGCCCTATAGGCAAGACTTAGACACCAAATGAACAAGTTATGCTTCATGGTCAAGACATGAAACTAAATTAGTTGTTAATGATTTGATAGACAATCTATAACTATTTTCCAAGGGGCAAGACTTTTAGAGCTCAAAAGAACAACTTATGCCCAATGGGCAAGCTTTAACACTAGCATAGACAGATGATCTATAACTCTTTCCCTAGAGGCAAGACCTAGATACTAAAGGAACAAGTTATGCTTCATGGTCAAGAGTTGACAGTGCCTTAGTCTTTAATTATATAGTAGATGATCTACAACTATTTACCAAGAGAAAGACTTTTAGACCCCAAAAGAACAACTTATGCCCAATGGAAAATATTTAACACTAGTGTAATCTATAATGATTTGGCAAATGATCTATAACTCTTACCCTAGAGGCAAGACTTAGATACCAATGAAACAAGTGCATGGTCAAGAGTTGACACTTCCTTAGTCTCTAATTATTTGGTAGATGATCTACAACTTTTACCCAAGTGGCAAAACTTTTAAATCACAAAAGAAAAAGTTATGCCCTATGGGTAAGAGTCGACACTACCTTAGTCTATAATGATTTGACAGATGATATATAACACATGCCCTAGAGGCAAGACTTAGACACCAAAGGAACAAGTTATGCTACATGGGGAATAGTTGACACTACCTTAGCCTTTAATAATTTTATTTGTTGAAGATATATGTTGTAAATTAGTCTGTTAATAAGCTTTTGTTGTTTTATTTTTATTAGGTTTGTTCTCAGAATGGATGAAGAAGAAATGAGGATTGAGCAATATAATATAGGGCAATCAATTGAAAGTATTGATAGAAAAAAGGAGATAATTGTTATTAAACTAATGTTGGAGAATGAGATAGCTGAAGAAATGGGGTAGCCATCTGAGATTAAGAGGGTACGACAAAAAAAGAAGAGGATAATTGATATCGAAACTAGTTTTTTGAGACACAATGCCTCTATGAATGAGGTAAATGTCAAGTTGATTTTCCTTGACTAAGAAAACATGGTGAAGTGTATGTCAAATATTTCAATTACACACAACATATAGTTTAAGGTTACCAAATTAAGCAAAATAATATATTCGCAGAGATATTTGGATGACAACTGCGTGTGGCATTTTCATGCTCTAAAGATTGCCGAATCTTTGCCCTTTCAGGTTTCTACATATGAAAAGAATCATAGTTTTTTGATTGATTTCATAACACCTGACCATAGAAATCTGATATCAAAGGTGGTATGTGACTATATTCTAGAGCTTGTGCATGATTCTAGTAATGTAATCACACTAAATTTTGTGGTAGATGAAATGAGAAGGAAATACGAAATAATCATATCTTACAACAAAGGATGGCAAGCAATACAACATGCTTATACGGTGATAAGAGGAACTCCTGAAGAGAACTACAATAGGTTGCCATTGTATCTTCACATGATGAAAAAAATAACCCGGATACGTACATATACATCAAAAGGGACGATGAGAACAACTACACTTGCTGCATTGTTAAAATTTTAAAATTTTTCCCAAGAGGTAAAAGGTTATTCTTATTTGCAGTACTTAGATTATTAACGTATATGCAACTCTTGACTCATGGGAAAGACTCAGTTTAGAAAATTGTTGTACTGATTATAAACATCAAATACAAAATGTTACTAATGTTCTTCTGCTCAACATAGGTTTTAGTATGCATTTTTTTCTTATGGTGCTTCAATAATTGGATGGACCAACTGTAGACCAGTAATAATGGTAGATGCAATATTTTTGAAGTCAAAATATCATGGTGTCCTCATGATAATAGTGTCAAAGTACGAAAAAAACAATATATTTCCTTTGGCTTTTGGAATTGCAAACTCAGAAAATTATGAGTCCTATAACTAGTTCTTCAATCAGTTAAGAAATGTAATTGGGGTACGAGAGCAATTGTCTATTCTATCAGATCCTTACCCAACCATTGCAAATGCAATTGCAAATGTCTTTCCAGAGTATTAGCAAGGGATATGCATTTCTCAAATCGAGAAAAATTTAAGAAAAAGATACTTCTCAGATGTAGTTCTGTCACTCTTCTATAATGCAGCAACAACATACAAATGCATAGAATTTGATACTTTTATGGATGATGTAGAAAAAATTGAGAAAGTTGTTGTATATTACATGGAAGAAGAACAACCAAAATATGGGCACATTCATTTTATACCAATAGAAGGTACAATATGCTCATGACTAACAACACAGAGTCCATGAAAGCGGTATTGAAAAAAACAAGGAAACTGCCAATAATGGGCATAATTGTTCACATTCAGAACAAGTTACAAAGTTGGTTTTAAGAAAGAAAAATAGATGCGCAAGGAACGTTTTATTACATCACACGTTGGGCAAAAATGGAGGTGACTGACAAGATTCAAGCTGCCTTGAAATTAAAAGTAAGTAATTTCTGCATAAACTTTTCAACTTACAAAGACAAATTTCTATCTTTAAATATTTCAGGAGAAGAACTTGTAACGCCCCGAGTCTGTATGTCGGACACTACACGGTACTTACGACCTCAAAAGATCACAAGCTAACCCATGACTGGTACCTGCTACAATATTTGAATATTAATAATAGTAAAATATGGAAAATGGGCTAATATTTACATAAGGTTCACAACCAAAAATCAAATACTAAATACTGATAAATGAATATTGAAAATTAAATATCTGTCTGAAATACTCTAGTCTGAAAAGCCTCTAACTGAACTATCAGAATGTGGAGTTGATGAGACAAGCCCCTAACTAATTCCAATTACTAAACTACTGATAAACTAATAACTAAAATTAAAGCATGCCCTTGATAGATGAGGACTCACTACTAAAACTGCTGCTGATAGTCTGGGTTGCTAAGTACGGTCAGGAGCCTGTGCATCTGAACCTATGATATAAAACATCATAGTACAATAGAAAAAATATGTGCCAGTACTTTGAATGTACGGGTTTGCTAAGTAAGGTAGGCTGATATACAAGGGTTCATATGTATGAACAATAACTGACTGAATAGTATGAATACAACTGACTGAGAGTACACGTGTAACTAAAATTGATGAAACACTGATTATGCAAATATTGTGCACATATCTACATATACTGTGTCTGAGATCATACTAACCCTGGGTACTGAGTTTTGATAACTGATAACTAAATGACTGATATCTGAGTTTACTGATAACTAAAATTACTGTTAACTGAGAGGCTATTTCTGATAGTCCTAATTCTGTAGAACTGAACTGAGTTCTATGCTGAGCCAGGTGACTATATCTGATAGTCCTAAATCTGTAGAACTGAACTGAGTTCTAAACTGATACTGAAACTAAAATATTGGAAGGTAATCATCTAACCGACATACCTCAAATCAGAGTTGATAGGGGTCCAACCTGTGACCCTAGTTGGAAGGGTGTTAATATTGTGCCACGAGTACTAACACTGGAAAACCAGGATGCCAATCCTAACTAACGGGTCACACCAGGGCAAAGTCAAGCCTAATCTAACGGGTGACCCCTGGGAGGTAGTCTAGCATAATCTGATGGGTGACCCCTCATCCTGCGCTGGCTATGAAGTTCTGGAGTATAGGGACAGCTACTAACGACTCTACCTCTCTGACGGGGATGCCATCATCCCTGCACTCGCTTGATGCTAAATCCTACTCCCAACTGAAAGACACTGAACTGATTTCTAAACTGTACTACGCTGGACTGGACTATTACTATTCGCGTTAACTGATTGAACCGAACTGAGTTCACTGAGTACTGTAACTAATGGAGAGTTCTGAATTCTATTGGCTGACTGGATATACTGAGTTCTGTACTGACTGAATACTACTATGCGTGACATCACTGAGACTATTCTGAAACTACTGTAATTCTAGGTAAACAACTAGATTATCGGGTATTAGATACCTCCAGGATTCGATAACATAAAAAGTAAAGCATAACATGATCTTGAAAGCATTATAATGTTCATAACTCAATTATAGAGATATTTCATCAAACACTTATAAGAAATAAGCTTGCACATATGCTAGCATGTCATAATTTCCCCATTTAATCCATATGAGCAATTTATCAACCACTTGGGGACCATATTCTACGCACATAATACTAATCAACATGTAGGCATCATGATTTTCAATCTCAACTTATAAATTCAAGGGCTTTAACATGAATTCACATAATACTACACACATGTCAAATTAATGTACATGAATCTTGTAATAAATCATGAATTAGAATCCCACATAACATTATAATCATGAATACATTCAAGCTTAACATGGAATTCATGAATTCAATAAACTTGAAGTTTTTAAAAGAGGTTCTTGGACTCCAAGGGTAGAAGGAAACCCTTGGATGAACACCTAACATACCTTGGTGCTTGAATTTGTGAAGACTGATGGTGAATTTCTTGAATCTTGATCTTTACTTTGATGGGTTAGGGTTTGTATCTTGAGAGAATTTGAGAGAAAGTGAGTGTAATTTGCTTATTGAGGGCTGGATTTTGTGTTTTTGGGGATGAATAGACGTGGGAAAATGACCCAAATACCCTTAAGGACGCGGAGTTTTAATGACTGAAAACTGGCTCAGTGACGTGCAGCCCGACGTGCCACATTGAGTTAGCATTGGTTCACTAGAAATTGGAACTAAAAGATGGGAAAAATATTTATCAACACGATAGGAGAGGCGGTGCATCGAGATCGCATTGATCCACTGGTTTGGACTTTCAAACGTATTGCAAACGATGTTTAAAAAATCTGAAACTTGTCCGAAAACACTTACTGACATACCAGATCATGATTCATCCTAAAAAGTGACACTTTAAGGTCACAAGGGTCGTGAAATAAGATCTCCAACTTATGAGGCTAAAATAATTCTAAGTGTAAACACTTAGCTGAAATTCTCTAAGTATGGGACCCCTTATCAAGATCTAAGGGCTGAGTTAAGCTTAGAATTTTGCGGGGTCTTACAATATCTCCTCCTTGGGAACATTAATCCTTGAATGAGACTGGCTAAGTTGAGAAACTCTGATAGACTGAGCTTACACACTGAACATGCATAGCTGATGCATGGAACACCTGGTTGAAACTACTGGTAAACTGAGTTTTCAAACTGAACATACGTATCTGATGCATGAGTACATGACTGAACTGATTTGTCAATGCATAACTAAATATACAGTGGTAATGGATACCAAGTTTATAACTGTAAATGAATATGCAACTAAGCCAATTTAAGGAAAACTGTTACCTGAAGCTGAGAATACTGATGAACCTAAGATCATTTACTAAACATGCATGAATGGGAACATAAGAATATAACTGAGCTTGAAACATGATACATGAATTGAATATCATGAAATGAACTGAGCCCCTGAATATATGGCTCACGACTGAGATTGGAACTTGAGGGTCCACCTTTGTGTACCCACTACTCCAAACTTGATTCGTTATGTGAAAAGAAGATGAAAGGTTTAGGTCATGAAATATTAGGGGATTATAATGAATCTCCTTCTTGGGACATTATGTCCCCTGAAGAATGCTGACTTGGCTGAGATACTGAGAAAAAGCTGAGATGATGCACAGGGAACCTACGAAATAAATTATGACTGTATATCAGGGATCTGAAACTGAGGCATGATACCTGAATTGAGCTAAACTCGTAACTACTTGGTTTCCCTATCTTGGAATGGTTACATTCATGAGACTTTGGGTAGTGCGATTATATAGAAATATAGGAAACCAAACCACACAAACTTGTCCGCCTGACTGCTATACTGGATTGCTGTCTTTGCGGACTAGCTCATGCTTGAAACTTATACTCGACTGAAGACTTTCTTTGACAACCTTTATATAGAGTTCTAATAGCTTTAGAGAGCAAGGAATCTTTGCATAGGCTGAATAAAACATCTAAATAAGAAATCACATTCTCACTAAAATTTTGTAGTGTGAGGCAAGGGCTACGAAATATCATATAAGACATGCTCTGAATCTACAAATTTTTCAAGCTTAGACATATCCCTCGAATACCCTCTCAACTATATTCCCTATCTTAGTACGGTGCTTCACCTGAGACTACTGAAAATATTCACATGGGCGCGGAGCACGAATGCATAAACATACTAACTTATTTGATTAACTGAATGACTATTAGCTGAATATTGGTCATGTAATGTTGAACTGTACTTAGTCTGGATTGAAATTATAGAGTGTTACACATATGAGGTAAGGACTGACTGAGTAACATAAGATAATTGAGCATGAATTTATGAAAACTTTATTATTTGAGACTTCAAGACCAAGCATATACCATTATTCTGAAATAGTCTATAAACCGAGTACTGAAATACTTATAACTAAATAACTGATAACTATACGCTATGGTCAGGCAAACCTGAAACTGAACTGAGTTACAGATCTGATTACTAGACTAGGATGGTGAATGAGATTGTAACTAAGATGATAATTAAGACTGTAAATGAGACTGTAACTAAGACCTTACTAGAACTAAATACTAGGTTCTGATAACTATGCGATGGATACTGACATAAATCGAGGATCCGAATAGACACTGATATTCGACATTTTCTCAACTTTTCATCTCATGAAAAATTCTGATTTCCCCCCGACAACCGCTAAATACAACTTGTTTCTAGCCATTTACTTTGCACACTAACCTGACATACAAGCCTATTTTCATAACTACAGCCTCGTGTAAACCAAGAATGTAAAAATCTTTCCTTATCATAAAATATTTACTCTCTCCCATCTAAGCAATCACTCCTCACTACATTATTTCATAAGGAGAGTTCACTATAGGATTAAAACATGAGGACTTGAAGTATGAATGACATTATACCAAACTTGATACTTAACTAAGGCCTGAGGAATATGACATAAACATCCTAGATTTTATCAAGAGATCTAAACTGAGGATTTACATGACAAATTTTGAATTTAGATAATCATTAGGAGTATAACATAAGTCATGGGAACTGAGCATAGTGTAAAGCATGACATGAGCACATGAGTCATGAGCTGCATGACTTGAGTAGGGAGTTTTTGTATTCATGGAACATAATTCCTAACACCGAGTGAACTGGAACTGCTCATACTAGGAGTTATAATTGTACATGATTTTTGTTAATGTGCACGAATATGAGCTATGATCATAAAGTTGACATGTAAAGCATGGGTAGTTATCGTGATAGCTGAAGTACAAAACTTTGCACTGAGGTAAGGATGGGTTAGGCATCAACCTCTTCCATTACATTACTACACATACTGACAGTACTACTAAAATCTAAAGGCCTGATATTTTAAAATATCATAACCGGACAGTTCCTGTATTGTAATACCCGTGCTTTTTTTTTTTAGCTCAAAAATCATCTCAAGGATGTTAGAACTTTATTTGAAATAAGAATTTATTCTTATAAAAATGGTATTTCCATAATTTTTACTTCCTATCATGTGAAAAATTTAATAAGATTTCCATCGATATATAATTTTCCAAAATCTGACACCCGGGCGAAGAGTTAGAGCCTTTTTAGTGAGACAGTGTTTGACCTGAGCCTTCAGCACGTCGCGGAGATTGCTCAAATGGCAATTGTCAATTCCAGTGTTGGTCCATGATACTGGCGCGTCGTACTAAAATTTCAGGTCGTACATAAGGTGGCAACGCGATAGCTCCCCGTTGCGCCACCATGCAGTTTCCCAATTGTCAATTTCCAGTGACACGGCGTGATAATGCTGCGTCGTGCCAAGGGCCCAATTCAGGAAATTTTACTAAAAATTAAATTACATGTCCAGGGTTAAAAGAGTCAATTTACCCCCTATTAAGCTTCCAAACACGGGATTTAACCCTTATTCATCCAAAACATTGATGTTTTTCTCAAATACTCTCAAGAACTCAAGCTAGGATTTTCATAGAAGGTCCAATTTTAAGAAGGTTTCACCATCAATCTTCACGAAATCATGAACTAAGGTATGCCTAGTGTTCATTTATGGACTCCTTTCATCCATGAAGTCCAAGAATCCCTTTTCTAAACTCAAGTTATGTATTTTCTATATGTTTTCATGTTTTGGTTGCTCATGTTCATGTTTGATAGATGTGAAATTGGATTCTACTCCATGATTGTTGATAGTTTCTACGTGGGTTTAATTACTATAGCCATATATTCATGCAACCCTAAGATTTAAACCCTTGAATGATGAAATTAGAATTGAATAATGATGTTTACATGTACCATGCCTGTCATATGTTTGATTAAATGCCAAGATGAAGGAATATTGTCTAACTAGCATGATATCATGTAATCCCTATGTATGCACAAGATCATTCCTATTATATGTTTGATGAAATTCTCCTATGAATGTAGTATGTATTATGACGATAGTCAAGTCTTCAAGTAAATCATGTTATGTTAGTTTTCTTCTATCGAGTCCTGGGGGTACTTGTACCCGAAATATTAGCTGTGTGCCTAGATCCATGTCATGTTTTCACGATACTCTCAGTCAAGCTATGAACTCTTAGACTTCAGATAGTCTTATGACTCAGGAAAAATCTCCATGATCTCATGAGTCAGTAAGTTGTCAGATATCAATAGTATTCCATCAGCCAAAGAAATTTAGTAACTCAATCCATGCTCAGTTCAGTTCAGTAAATCATGTTCAGTGTCCATTTAGATAGGAGTAGGAATTAGCACCGAGTGAACCCAAGGATGGGGACTCACCTGTTATACGAGGGTGTGATTCCTAGAAGCAATCCTTGCATTCCAGAACTATGTAGCCAGCATAGGTTAAGACATCATAGCCTGTTATATGAGGGTAGATGAGGTGGCTTAACTTGTTATGTGAGGGTTCCCACCGTTCTCGCTAGAGTTACCTGTTATATGAGGGTTCTCACATATTGTCCTTACCAGTGGCGCGGTATTGACACCCTTCCAATCAGGGCATAGATTAGACCCCAGCTCAGCTATTATAGCATATTTGGGGCATGTCGGTTAGATACTACTTCCCACAGTTTCATGTTACAGAATCAGGACTGTCAGATACATTCAATCAGTCTCAGTAATAGAACTTAAATAGTTCATCAGATTTCAGGACTGTCAGACACAGTCAACTCAGGCATTGTACGAAACTCAGATAGTTTCATCAGATTCAGGACTGTCAGACACAGTCACCCATGTTATCAGTTATATTCAGATACAATTATTCATGTTATCAGTTATGTCATGTTATTAGTATCCAGACTCAGTAGTCGTGCTACCACGATATTAGTATCATGTTTTCACATTGTCAGTTACAGTTGCGTATTTATGTATGCATTCTCACGTTCATGTTACACAGTCAGTTAGTATTGATCATGCATGAAAACCCATGCATATAACCTACCTCACATATATACTCGCTACATTCCATTGTACTAATGCATTTGCGCTATGGTGCTTTCTTTTTATGTTACACCATAGGTTCAAAGACACGAGTTCCAGATCAGCAGTAGATTCTAGTTTCAGCAGTTAGAGTAGAAGTGAGTGCTCATCCTTCGAGGACATAATGATTTTATAGTATCTCATTGATTAACTTATTAGTTGGAGTTAGTTTGGGACATGTTCCATCAACTCCTTATTCAGATTCTTCAGATAGTAGAGGCTTTTCGACTAGATGTAGACTAGATATAGACTATCATGTTTTAGACTTCAGTTTTTTTTAGGTATTATATTACCCCACACAGATGTTACGTTATTCAGTTATGTTCATGATCAAACCTTATGGCCTTTCAGTGCATGTTTCCACATTATTATGTTATCTTATGCAGCATATAGGTACATATATCAATTATGGGTTAGCTTGTGGTCCTTTGGGGTCATGAGCATCGTGTAGCATTCTGGTTCAAAAAATTAGGTTGTTACATGTATACCTACCGAGATATGATAGATTGACCCACTGGGGTGGAGACTGATAAAGGTTTTGTTAAGGTTTCCGATCTGAATTTGAAACCGACTGCTATGTAAGGAGTTACAAAAAATAGAAAAGCTCCTGGATCTAATATGAAAAATCATGTAAATGGAAGATCTGTAACGTACTAGTAACCACGTCAGGAGAAATTTCCTGATCCTTTCTGGACTGAAGTGCAAAAAACATGTTTGGACGTTGCCCACTGGCGATACTGGAAGTGGCACCCTGCTGGTTCAGGTGATCGTACTGAGCTGTAGGACAGTTGGACTGAACCTATTGGCATAAGTCCATTCCCCTTTGAGCCATTAATCTATACTCCCACATCCTGTGGCCTAGATTACCACATCTAAAACATACATCACTGCAAGCTCTACATGCACCTAGGTGATTTCTACCATATTCTTTGCAAAATGGATGGGTATGACCACTGCTCATACTACCCTGAGTTTTGGAGTCTGGTGCCCCATCTTGACTGTTATTCTTGAACTTTGGTACTGGCGCACTTGTTGAAGATGGAGCTAGAACTGAAGATTTTTGATGAAACTAGGAACGACCACCTTTTGATTTAAGCTGAGTGAAATTGAAACTACCTATTCTAGCTCTCTTGTTCTCTCTCTCCTTCTTCTTAATCTTCTGCTCCTTAATCTGTTGATCATGGACCATAAGCCTAGATATGTCCATCTCCTTAATCAACATCATAGTTCTGCACTCCTTAACCACACTATCTGACACCCCAGACATAAACTTGCTCATTCTGGACCTACTGTCTGCTACTACATGGGGAGCATACCTGGCTAACTAAATAAACTTAAGGGAATACTCTTTCACACTCATACTGCTTTTCTTAGGATTGATGAACTCTAATACCTTGGCTTCTCTCAGCTCTAAGGGAAAGAATCTATCTAGAAAAATAGTAGCAAACTCTTCCCACTCTATGGGCTCAGCATATGTGCCCCTGTCTACCTTCTACTATTTAAACCATATATGAGCTACATCTTGTAGATGATAGGCAGCTAACTCAGCACTCTTACTGGAAGTTACCCCCATGATATCTGTGACTTGCTGAACCTGATCGATGAAGTCCTCTGGATCCTCTTCTAACTTAGATCCTGAGAATAGGGGAGGATTTATTTAAGTGAAGTCCCGAATCCTGGCTGCAACAGTATTGGCCACTGGGTTTTCCTGAATAACAGTTGGTTATTCATTCTGAGCTGCTACAGAATTAGTTAGAGTAGTAAATGCAGCTCTGAATTCTGCACGGGAGACATGCTAGTCCAGGGGATCTGCTTGAATGGGCCGAGGTGTTGACTGATTTCCAGTTCTTCTTTCGTTAGTATTTTTGGAAGGAATATTCTGTAACCAGAAGGAAGAAAAGGATTAGACTAAGAATTTATCTTGAGCTCATGCTCGCTCGCAAGACATGAAAACTAAAAGAAGGGAAACTTTTCCTAAAACATCTCATAGCCTCTTGTCCATAAGGGTGGCGCGCTACACACCCATGCATAAGACTCTACTTGATGCTGCTTTCAGAATCCCTAGGACTCTGTTGAACCTTAGGCTCTGATATTAGTTTTGTAATGCCCCGAGTCTGTACCCCAGATGCTACACGGTGCTTACAAACCCAAAGGATTACAAGCTAACCCATGACTGGTACCTACTGCAATATCTGAATATTAATAATAATAAAATACGGAAAATAGGTTGATATTTCCATAACGTTCACAGCTGAACATCAAATACTGAATAATGATAAATGAATACAGAAAACTAAATATCTGTCTGAAATACTTTAGTCTGAAAAGCCTCTAACTGAGCTGTCTGAATGTGGAGTTGATGGGACAAGCCCCTAACTAACTCCAACTACTGAACTACTGATAAACTGATAACTAAAATAAAAGCATGCCCTTGATAGATGAGGACTCACTACTAAAACTACTGCTGATAATCTGGGCTGCTAAGTACGGTCAGGAGCCCGTATGTCTGAACCTATGATATAAAACATCATAGCGTAAAAGAAAAGGTATGCGTCAATTCTTTGAATATATTGGTATGCTAAGTGAGGTAGGCTAATATGCAAGGGTTCATATACATGAACAATAACTAATTGAATTGCATAAATATAGCTGACTGAGAGTACATGTATAACTAAAACTAATAAAATACTAATTATGAAAATACTATGCACATATCTACATATACTGTGTCTGAGATCATAGTAACCTTGGGTACTGAGTTCTAATAACTGATAACTAAATGAGTGACAGTTGAAATTACTATTAACTGAGAGACTGTTTCTGACAGTCCTAATTTTGTAGAACATAACTAAGTTCTATGCTAAGCTGGGTGACTGTATCTGATAGTCCTGAATCTGCAGAACTGAACTGAGTTCTAAACTAAGACTGAAACTGTGAAAGGTAATCATCTAACCGATATGCCCCAAATTTGAGCTAATAGGGTTCAACCTGTGACCCCAGTTGGAAGGGTGCTAATACTGTGTCACGGGTACTAACACTGGAAAACTAGGATGCCAAGCCTAACTGACGAGTGACACCTGGGCGGAATCAAGCCTAATCTAACGAGTGACCCCTGGGAGGTTGTCTAGCATAGTCTGATGGGTGACTTGTCATCCTACGCTGGCTATGCAGTTTTGGAGTATAGGGACTGCTACTAATGACTTTGCTTCTCTGACGGGGAGGCCGTCATCCTTGCACTCGCTCGGTGCTAAATCCTACTCCCAACTGAAAGACACTGAACTTATCTCTAAACTGTACTAGGCTTGACTGGACTGTTACTGTTCGTTTTAACTGACTAAACTGAACTGAGTTCACTGAGTACTGTAACTAATGGAGAGTTCTTAATTCTATTAGCTAACTGGATATACTGAGTTCTGTACTGGATGAATACTACTGTGCGTGACATCACCGAGACTATTCTGAAACTATTTTAATTCTAGGTAAACAACTAGATTGTCGGGTATTAGATACCTCCAGGACTCGTTAACATGAAAAGTAAAGCATATCATGATCTTGAAAGCATTATAATGTTCATAACTCATTCATAGAGATATTTCATCAAACACTTGTAAGAAATAACCATGCACATAAGCTAGCATGTCATAATTTCCCCATTTAATCCAAATGAGAAATTTATCAACCACTTGGGGAGAGTATGCTACGCACATAATACTAATCAACATGTAGGCATCATGATTTCCAATCCCAACTTAAAAATTGAAGGGCTTTAACATGTATTCACATATTATACTACACACATGTCAAATTAATTTACATGAATCTTGTAATAAATCATGAATTAGAAACCCACATAACATTATAATCATGAATACATTCAAGCTCAACATGGAATTTATGAATTCAATAAACTTGAAGTTTTTAAAAGAGGTTATTGGACTCAAAGGATGGAAGAAAACCCTTGGATGAACACCAAACATACCTTGGTGCTTGAATTTGTGAAGATTGATGGTGAATTTCTTGTATCTTGATCTTGACTTTGATAAGTTAGGATTTGTGTCTTGAGAGAAAGTGAGCGTAATTTACTTATTGAGGGCTGAATTTAATGTTTTTAGGGAAGAATAGACATGGGAAAATGACCCAAATACCCTTAAGGACGTGGAGTTTTAATGACTGAAAACTGGCCCAGTGACGCGCAGCCCGACGTGCCGCATCAATGGGGTCGATGCTATGGACCGACGTGCCGCATCAATGGGGTCGATGCTATGGCCGACGCGCCGCATCGGTTCATTGGAAATTGGCACTGGGAGTTGGAAAAAATATCTATCAACGCGATAGGCGATGCAGCGTGTCGAGATCACATTGATCCACTTGTTTGGACTTCCAAACGTGTTGCAAACGATGTTCAAAAAATTCAAAACTTGTCCAAGAACACCTACTAACATACATGTTCATGATTCATCCTAAAAATTGAAACTTTAAGGTTACAAGGGTCGTGAAATAAGATCGCCAACTTATGAGGTTAAAATAATTCTAAGTGTAAACACTTAGCTGAAATTCTCTAAGTATGGGACCCCTTATCAAGCTCAAAGGGCTGAGTTATGCTTAGAATTTTGTGGGATCTTATAGGACTAATATTTTTTGCATTTGAACTATTTATTTATCCATATGAATACAAATTTAAATTGGTGTGTTATTCTCTTGCCAAGTCATTTTAAGTCCATTTTTTACTATTTGTGGAGCTGTAAGTTTTTTTGTTAGGAGCGGATCAGTTAGAACTAGTAGTGGCAACTCATTTGCCTCTCAATATATGTAATTGAAAGAATACTAAAGGTTTGGTATAACTCATACTTCGGTAATAGGGAAATATATAACAAAATTAGTAGATAATTGAGAAGAATAACCTCCACATGATGTTAAAAATATGATATGTACAATAGGATAACCTGCATCAAGTTAATCTTCTTCCCAAACAATAATCTGCAACCAGATGACTCCCTTGCATTTTACATACACGTGAGTACGCATATAACATATATATGTGTATCTCTCATTGTGATTGAGCTAGACTCTCTTTCGTACTCGTTATCTTTTGTATATCTTCATCTTCTTGATGCCATCAATGATATCACTTGCTTTCTTGAAATAGTATCGCTATTTATGTATGGACGTCCATATGACTTTTCTATTTAGAAGTGAGTTAATGATGGGAACCCAAATTCTGTGAATTAACTGTAGGGAATGCCACTGGATAATTTTTGTTGCTAGAAGTTAAACTAAATTATTAATTAGTCTTCTTTATACTAAATCACTAGAAAGTGATGTGTTCCTATCTGTGATTTCATTGCGGCTTTTTTTTGTTCTTGAGCTTTCATAGGCATAGCTTTCAAGATTACAACAAATATAAGTTGTCATTTATTTATGATTTTATTTTCAGCTAGACCTTATTGATGAAACAAGGTTTGTTATAATAGAAGAAAGAGTTGAATATATAGGATGACTTGAAGAAAAGGACTTGTCAATGCTTGGTATTTCAAACATATGAGATGCCATGCAGCCATGTAATTACAGTGATAGACAGTAAAAATATGAACTATTTTAGCTATTATTCTTATTGGTTCTTAAGACAATCTTGGATACAAACATACCAGGGAGAATTTCTATCGGTTGGAAGCACAACATCATAGATTGTTCCAGATAGTATAAAGGATCTAATCACAAAACCCCCAGATGTGAAGGTTCTGCTAGGGAGAATACAAACTATCAGATATCCTTGCAGGACAGAATCTTCAAGAAACAATTACAGATGTTTAAAATGCAAAAGAATTGGGAACAATAGATTAAATTATCTCTACACTCCGATCCTTCATCCATATGCAAGAAGATATAGAAAGAAAAATAAAAAAACATAATTAGTTTTACTTTTTATTCAAAAACTTGGATTAAAATAGCAGTTATAATGAGATTCATTGATCCCTTATTTTAGTTAGTAACAAGTACTTGTTACTTTCAATAAAATAAGTTGCACGAACGACTTCTTATTTATTCGAAGTTTTAACTTGTGGTGAAGTATTTAACTTAATACCTTCTTATTATGAGTTATTACATGTTAATTTTTTTTTATATATTGTTGTGTAAAAATATATCATATTAACAGGATTGGACCACACCCCAAGAGATGTAATGTAAATTATTCCATGGGATGCACTTTAAAATTTGCCTTAAAGGTAAGATGCAGACCAAGTTATGCCCCATGGGCAAGAGTTAACACTATCTTACTCTATAATGATTTGACCGATGATCTATAACAATTACCCTATGTAACGCCCCAATTTTCTGAACCGAAATGCTACACGGTGCTTATGACCCCGAGGGATCACAAGCTAACCCATGACTGATATCTGTACCTATATACTGCAATTCATAACATAATAATGCGGAAAACGTGCAAAATAGGCCATAAGGTTCAACTAAAATAATATAACATCTATATGGGCGAAAAATACCCAAAACAACTGAAAACTGAATCTTAAAGCTACATCTAAGCGTAAATCCAAAAGCCTCTAAGTACTATCTGAAATAAGGAGTTGAAGGAACATGTCTCCAACTAACTCCATAAACTGATAACTGGCTAAAATAATAATGAATAAATCCAATCATATTGTCCTCGAATGAAGAGGACTCACTGAATCTCTGTGACTGGAAATGCTTCGGCTACTGCCGATCTGGAGCTTGTGTCTCTGAACCTATGGTGTAACATGAAAAGAAAGCACCATAGCACAAATGCGTCAGTATCACTGGAGTACTAAGTATACGAGGGAGGTAGGCTAATGCAAAGGGTTTACATGCATGAATAATACTACTGACTGACTAATATGAACGTAAGAGTACAAGCATACATACATAGTAACTAAGATCGTGAGTACATAATGGATAAATCTGTACGCTAACACATGGTTGGAACCGTAGTTCTGATAACATGGATGACTGTATCTGACAGCCCTGAATCTGGTTGAACTCTCTGAGTTCCGTGCTATAACTGAATTTGACCGTATCTAACAGTCCTGGTATACTGATATCTGAAGAACTGTCTGAGTTCTTTTACTGAGACTGATACTGAAACCGTAGGAGGTAGTTTTTTAACCGACATGCCCCATGTATACCATTATGGCTAAGCTGGGGTCCAATCTCTGCCCCGACTAAAGGGGTGTCAATACCGTGCCACTGGTAAGGACAGTTGTGAGTGACCCTTATCTGGCAGGTACTCAAAGTGAGAATGATAGGACCCTAAACTGACAGGTTAATCCATCTCATCAACCCTAATCTGACAGGCTAAGATGTCTCAACCTACGGTGGCTACGTAGTTCTGGAACATAAGGATGACTACTAAGAAACACACCCTAAACTGGTAGGTGAGTCCCCATTCTTGGTTTCTCTCGGTGCTAACTTCTACTCCCATCTGAAGAGACTAAACATGATTCAACTGACTATACATGGACAGATTAACTGACTTCCGTTAACTGATGAAGTAGTACTATTATCTGAGAGTTAACTGAGATCATGAGATTTCTGAGGTTTCCTGAGTCACATGACTAACTGAGTTCTATAGATTATAGCTTGACTGAGATTATCATGACAACATGACATGGTTCTAGGCACACAACTATGTTTTTCGAGTACGAATACCCCCAGAACTCGATAGAAGGAAACTGACACACATGACATGACTTGATCACAAGATTTGAGTCCACAATTCATAATATCATAAGTAGGGGCTATCATATTTCATATAGTTATTCAACATCTTAAACATTGTAGGGAATGCATGGATATATTTCGTGTACATATTGTATATCTCCATTATATTGCATACTTCATACTACCACAATAGCAATACATGAAAAGCATAGAATTCATATTGAAGTATATAGCTAACATGAACTTGTCATTTAGACATCATAGAACCATACAAACATGAACTTCTAGCATCCTAACCATTTTATCAAACACCTTGCATGCATTCTTTAAGGCATAGGTGGGTTTCATACTTGCACCATATTAAACCACCTAGAGTTCATGGTTTTCAATTAACAAACATATATATTTCATGAAAACACCTTTAGACATCACATTGAAACTAAAACAACAATTGTCAACATGTACATACTCATATAACCACAAAAAATTTACAAAATAATATTTAAAACATGGTTCTTGAGCTCTATGAACGGATTGGATCCATAGATGAACACTACGCATACCTTAGTGATTGAATCTTGAAAGAGATCTAATGTTTCTAAAGGTTCTTGAAGAATTCCTTAGGATTTCCCTTGATTTTTCTTGACTAGGGTTTAACCCCTTTGGGAAAGAATGCTCTTGTTCCTGAGGAGATGATCTTGAGAGAAAACCCTAATCCTGTGGTTGAAAGTGTATAAGAGAGCTTTTTGAGATGTTTTAACTAAAGAGAATGTAAGATAATACATTCCTTGAGGGTTATAAGTCATGGAAAGTGAAGGTAAAATACCAAAATACCCTTATGAAATAAATTCCCAGTTGCTGAAAATAATAGCTGACGACATTTGTGACAAGGAGTCAAAAATATGGTAAGCCGTCAAAAATGTCGTCACACAGAAGTTAGACTCTACCTAAGGCTGATGACATTTGTGACATGGAATCAAAAATGTGGTAAAACATCAAAAATTTCATCACACAGAAGATGGATACTTCCTAGGGCTGACGACCTTCGTGATAGGGCGTCACAAATGTGGTAAGCTACCACGAATGTCGTCACTTAGGAGATGGTTTCTGCCTAAGGCTGGCGACCTTCGTGGTAGGGTGTCACAAGTGTGGTAAGCTACCACGAATGTCTTAACTTAGGATCTGGTTTATGCCTAAGGTTAACGACCTTCGTGATCTGGCGTCACAAATGTGGTAAGCTACCACGAATGTCGTCACACTGTTTCCAACCTGACATGCTAGAGTAAAATAGGAATAACTCTTTGCTCCGATATCGGATTTAGGAGAAATTGGTATAGTTGGAAAGATAATTCAATTATATATCTGTTGATAGGTGATGAGATCAAAAATTTCAAGTATAATGAGAGCTATTCTCGTTTGAAATTGACTATACCAATATCCTTCTCAAGAATTCAATCGGTAAGGAATGTTTTGATTCGTCTGATAGCTGAGAGTTATTTGAAGCCTTAATATACATCTAAATTACTCATAAAACTATAAAATAACCATGATGTACTATTCATGATCTTGGTACATGACTCTAATATTGGTTTGGATTTTTTGGGGTATTACACCCTAGAGGCAAGACTTAAGCCTCAAAGAAACAAGTTATCCCCTATGGGCAAGAGTTGCCACTAAAATAGTGTGTAATGATTTGGAATATGATCTAAAAATCTTTTCCTAGAGTAAAAAATTAATAAAACAAACGAACAAGTTATGCCTCATAGGAAAGCGTTGACACTAGCTTAGTGTGTAATGATTTGGTAGATAATCTATAACTCTTGCCTAAGAGGCATGACTTTTAGACCCCAAGGGAACAAGTTATGCCCCATGGGCAAGAGTTGATACTAGTTTAGTCTATAATGATTTGACAGATTATCTATAATTCTTGTCCTAGAGGCAAGACTTAGACATCAAAGGAACAATATGGGCAAGAGTCGACACTGCCTTAGTCTTTAATGATTTGGTTGATGATCTATAATTCTTGCCCAAGAGGCTATTAACTTAACTTCAAAGATGAGAACGCATAATCAGTTTAAGGTTTTCTTGAAGGAAACTTAAGAATGAAAATTAGATAAATTAGTTGACCTTTCGAGTTCCAACTAAGCAAGAGCTTTATGTAAATGGTAATTATGATGTAATGGTGGTTTAACTCATAATTTTCAAAGGACATTCTTCCCTTACCATACATAATATGTTTATAGAAATATTACAATCTTACAACCATATGAGAATCAATCTTCTAGACCAAAAACTAAAATACTAAAAGCTAAGAACGAAATCAATAAAGAATAAAAAATACCAAAAAATCATGGGGGAGTATTGAATTGCGAGTAGAAAAAAAGATGATACCAATCAACAAACCAAAACATCTAACCAAATCTATAAAATTGGAGAACCAACTACCGAGAAGGAGTAAATGACCCTTAAAATACAAGGTTTAGACTGTTTCTTATTTTATACCATTTAATCGAAGAGACACATTTGATTGAAAATTTTACAATGATCAAAATACTCATGTAGCAGTTGCATATAAGTAATGATAAGACAAATTATATCTCATAGGAACAAGTTATACCTCATTGGCATGAATTGGCCCTGCTACATTGTCTACTAATTTAGAAGATACTCAATAACTCGTGCCTCAAGGGCAAGACTTGCCACAAGGAGAAGCAAAAAATAATTTTTGATTAATAAAACATAAATATATAAGGATACCAACAAATGAATCAACAACGATTATACATAGTATACTTTACATTATCGCATAAAAAATATTCGATTCAATTTCAAAAGACTGTTTGAACTTTACATAATCGCATGAAAATTGCTAAAAATCCTTGATGTGCAGTGATTTTTAATAAAAACAATAAAATTAAACTACTGCTCCTTCTGTGTTGTCTTGCTCTTTTCTTTTCAAATAATCTGCCAACTTTTTCTGTAGTGTTGCTTTTTATACCAACTTGTAGTTTTATCTTTCCATAATCCCACAACAAAGATCCATACCTCATGCGAACATAGCCAATGAAATTTTCTTTTTGAATATCTCTATCAAGAAAGAAATATTCAACAAAGGCACAAACAAATGCTCCGCAATCACTGTTGTAGGAAAGAAATATATTACATCAATATATGAAAAATAACAAAAAAAAAGTGAAGCAAACATTTAAAAAATGAATGAATAAGATAACATTGATTTTGTTGTGGTGGCTTATTAACCATTTTTATCAGCAAAGTGTCACTTTCGAATTTGTCAATGCCTTTATCAAGATAGAAATTGACCTTTTGTAGAAAATACGGTATCAGTGTTTGGTAAGTAATATCACTTTTTGAATAACTTTATCACTGTGCCTCGTACGGTTGGAGTCATACACATATATGAACCAATCAGTAAAGTCAAAAATTTCCAAAACCCAATGTCCAAGTTTAGATTTTTCTCGTGGGACATAAATTGGAAATAACACATTATCAACCTTGTTCCATGGTACGTTTTCATCACAATAGAAGCCTCTGATATACCCTTCAACCTCATATTTTTCGGGAAGGACAAAAAAATCTTTTCCTTTTTTCTCAAAGTCTTGATAGAGAGCATCAAGCTTGTTTCTAAATACTAAATAAGTTGTTGTGAACTTCACGACACTATTACGTTCATATTTTGCCTTCTTCCTCATATAGTAAAATATTGTATCCATGTAGTGAGGCAAAATAAAAAGAATACTGAATAAGAGTATCACAAGACATTCATTACATAAAGAAGTAACCAAAGTAAGATGATCAAACCCCTCAAATAATTAGAACACTTAAACCTTCACAACTTCTATCTCGAGCTAACTGGACATTGGGCAACAGTTAAACTACCACAAGAATCATTCTCAAGATTGAAAAATGTTATCATTTTCAATCAATGCAAATTACAAGGCAAGTAGGAGGGATTAAAAAAATAATAAAAAATTTGTTAGGACCTCTTGATTTTTTATCTATCCTAAAAGCATATAATAAAACACATCAAGTTCAAAATTTCTAGTGGATTTTGATGAAAAAACAAAATAAGTGACTAACATTAAAACAATTACAACAAAACGTAGAGTTTATTGCTAACTATAGTAACTGAAGAAAAATATCATGAAAGACGCTATAGATAACTTACTACTGCCTACCGTATATCCACAAGTTTTATGAATCAACATTCCTCCCACTCTAGTCTTATGCTTTCTCATTTCCAAAACACCTTTCGATGAAAATTGGAATGCACAGAAACCAAGAAAAAGGAATTTCAGTTGGATGATACTCTCGCAAAAGACTAAAACTAAGCTAAGACAAGCATATAAAAACTAGTTACCAACTACACAAGAATTCTTCCATCACCAAACACATACACAAAATAACGGTTCCATGTGCTTTCACTTCACTAACAAGTTTCCAACTATCAAGATTCTTGTTACCCACCCACCCCATCAAATACCCATCTGAACCCCATCATATACTAAACTCCCGAAAGCACCACTGAGTTTATAGAAACATCTTTATGACCCTCCAAAATCCCCTTAAGTGAATGTTACCACTACTTTTCCAAGCTTTAATCTTTCAATCGGCAGAAGTTGAATAAACCACTCAATTTTTACTAGCAACTAATCCATTTATAGCATTATCATGAGCCTTAATTGACTCTATACACTTCAAATAAAACTCTCCACACTTTCAAACTTTTATCCCAGGAACCAGAATAAATGTAATCATTACAAATTGCTAAATAAGAAATACTGTAAGCATGTTTAACCTACTAGAAGAAAGGGAGAAAAAACAAGGGACAAGCCAAAAGCATAGTAATCTCGATTAATCACAAATGATATATAGAACAAAAGGGTTGAATAGAACAGGCAGACACATATCACAAATATAGATTAGGATAGCAAGTGATAATACCATGAAATTCAAAGGTCGACCACAAGTTGCAAGTAAAAAAACCACTCCTTCATATCCACAACACAAGAGCCAAACATTAAACAATCAGGGAGCACATTTTTTCTTTAATGTATATATTTTTAACACTTAAAATACATGAAAAATAAACACAATCAGAATATACGCGTTACCATTAGTACAAGACTTATTCAAGATGAATGCCCAAAAATCAGTGTTTAAGCTTGATAGGTTATCAAATGCATTAATATCACAAATGAAAGGATGCTTTTGATAAAAAATGAATTGGGATGCACCCGAATCAAAATCTATCAAATATGAAGATTTGGCTAACGGTACTACAAATTTCTGTCTAATCAATTTCTGAGGAGTGGCGTCCTTTACTTTTGCTTCCATGGAAGATGGTCTGGAATTCAACTCGGAAGCAACATCACTAATGGCTAATTTGTCATCCTTTTTCCTCCTAATGTATGTTTCTTTTTTTAGTTTAGAGCCTTTAGTTTTCAATAGAGAGCCTCTAGTTTTCAATAGAGAAACATGAGTACTTTATTGTTCATCATCCTGTAAAATAGAAAAAGAATTAAAATTGATAGAAAAAACAACCACGAGGTAATAAAGAAAATGAAAAGATAGATCTTACAGATATCTCAACATTAAAAATTGTTGAATCAACATTCATAAACTTCTTAGTTCCATTACCATCAGAAATCATGTCTTCTGTATCAACATTAATATCACCAAGCTCCTGTTGAAAATCACAAACACATTATAGTGAATTAGTTTAAATAAATAAGTATGTAAATTGGAATTTGAGAAACTTACAGATTTCTCAGCTTGAGTGTTTTTGACATTACAAGATGTTAACAAACTAGCAGAGGGTGCAAACAAACTAGAAATAACATTATTGATTATTGAATCAATATCACCACAGTTCTTAGTTCCATCAATGTTGTCTCCATCAACTTCAATACCACCAAAGTCCTATTGAACAACATAAATAAATTATGCATCAGTTTAAACAAATATAACATATCCCTTAGAATTCGTGACACTTATCTCAAGTACAACAACTTCTGCATTATTGGTAATCGCTACATAGTGCTCTCACTTTACAATTTATGCCCCATGGGCAAGAGGTGACACTGTCTTGGTCTGTAATAATTTGGTAAAGGATCTATAATCCTTGTCCTAGAGGTAAGACTTTAAGACTCCAAAAGAACAACTTATGCCCCATGGACAACAGTTGACACTAGATTACTCTTTAATTGTTTGACAACTATTGTATAACTCTTTCCCTAGAGGTAATACTTAGTCTACAAAGGAACAAGGTAAGTCCCTTGAGCCAGAGTTGATAAACCACATTGATTTAGCATATTATTAAAAGTTTGAGAATTCAAGATTGCTATCTAAAATTAGATATATGTAGTAGTAGATGTTTATTATCATTGTACGCTTTAATTCTATCAAGATTACAAGAACATAAAAGGACAAGGAAGGAAACTATTTACTTACAGATCTCTCATTTTTTGTATTTTTGTGAGGATCATCAGATTGATCATAAACCATTGGATCATTACTTGGTTCAACTTGTAGATTATCCAGCTATTTATCTGATAGAATATTCCCATCTTCTTTAAGCTTCCCTAACAGTAATCTTTTAATTTCAAATAATTTAGACTTCAAAAATTTATTCTCATCTAGAATCTTTTTAAATTTCTTCGAATATGTGCTTCAAAGTTTCTGCATACAAAATACATAAGAAATTAAAAATAATCTATTTAATAGATAGGTTATAAGAGGGAGTAGAGTAAAACAATCAATGCATATATCAAGCTTCTCATTTAACACATTGAATCGCTTGTCTTCACTATCATTATTAGTTGGCAGCTCATGCTCCAGTGAGTGCCTCAACCAATCCTTTCTATTAACCAAAAAAATTAACAGAACTATGAAATACAATAAACACACACTGATTAAATAAATAAAATAAATAAAAAATAAAAATAAAATAGGCGTAGATACTTACCGAAGATTTTGATTTGTGTGAGTTAAAAAACATGACCACTGTTGTGTATTGAGGAGTAGTACATGCCACATAACGCAATATAAGAGGATATTTTTCATCATATACTCTCATATTTTTTCTCTATACTTGGGAAAAATAACCCATGTCCATACCTGTAACGCCCCAAAGTTTTTCCTAGCTGAATTTTTGTCCCTAAAGTATCAACCATTGGCTTCTAGAATAATTTATAATTATTTTCCGATGGAATTACTTAGATTTCAACTTTTCATTACATAGATGATCGAATAAGTTTTCCGTCGACATAAGATTCATCCAAAACGGACACTCTGTGAAGGAGTTATGGTTAATTTAAGTCCTAATCATAAACACCGTCATTCCTGTCCTTGGTGCGTCGCGGAGAGGGTTTAAATGATGATGGTCAATTTCCAGTGAGAGTCCGCGATGGTGGTGCGTCTGGGAGCGCTCCAAATTCCCATTCATCAATTTCCAGTGAGCCACCGCGATAGTGGTGCGTAGCGGTGGCCCATGAAATCGGGCTCCCAGTTATATTTTAATACCAATCTCATTAAGGGTATTTGGGGTATTTTCCAACCCCTTAACATCTTAAACATGGAATTTAATCCCTATTACACCAAAATGCACCTACTCTCACCAAAATCCATCAAGAACTCTCCCTAGGGTTTTAAACAAGAATCCCAAATAACTCAAGACTTAACCGTGGGTTTTCGAAACAAATTGGAGATTTGGAATCCCCAAGTCGTAGGCATCAAGAAGAATCCTTTAATTTCCTAAATAGAGGTACGCGGGGTTTCCCTAAAAATTTCATGGGCATAGAAATCATGATTTTAAGAAAAGAATTTTTAGATTTGTGAATATAATCATGTTTTAGAATACTTGATGGAATTGTTTTGGTCTTTAGGCCTTCACCCAAATTGATTTGAAATTATATATATATGTAAGCATGTATTTTAGGTTGATGATTGAATTGAGAGAATGACTCATGAAAAATTCCTCTCTTGTTACGATTTTTCCTTTACTTATGATATGCTATGAATGATTTTGAATGCATCTTGAAAAGCAGGTTATGAAATGTCTTGAATAATGTTATATTTGGATTATGATTTTTCTTTCAAAAGAGAGAGGTTTGTTTATGTTGATGAATGTTGAACATAATCATATAATGAGAAGAGTTGCATGGTTTGTTAAAGATTACATGACCACCACCTGTTTATTGAAAGTATGGGAATTTTGCATAGTTTTGACTTATATTTTTGGAACATGAATTCTCTTTGTTAAATTGCATGTTTGGGTGGTCTGGATTATGTTTTTATGAAAGATCATACTTAACATTATGGCTCTGAATTACGACTTGCAAGTCTTGGTATGACGATACCAAATCATATAATGCCATAACAAACTCAGACTAATATAGAAATAAGATTTTATCAGATTTTCATGATTTAGACTTCATACTGACTCATATTCAGAACAGGTTAAAATTGGGCATAAAGAGATGTTAGGTGGTTCCCCGAAGAAGGCGTGAGTTCAGACAACTCATTGACCAAAACCGTGATTTGCCGATCCAGGTATATTATTATACACTGGCCTAGTGCCCTGTGGCGTATCAGACTCAGACACTCCAACCCTTGCAGCAAACTTGGGTTGGGGGCTTCCGCGCCGAGTCATTGGCGGATTCCATATAGCTCGTTGAATATCAGACTTGTAGGGGAGTGCCACCTAACTCAAAAGTAATACAAAGATCAGACATTCCATTTACATGAATGATTTATGATCTCAAAAAATACCCATGTATTTTAGAACTATTCTATGTATGATATTTTGACAATTTGCTCTCCAACTATTTTATATATATACAAGCTTTATTTTGGATTACTTTACGTACCAGTACAACTGTATTGACCCCTCTCTCCCTACCTTTCAGGTTCTGGAGATCAGTCTAGGGGTACAGATAAGCAGTAGATCTTATTAATCAAAGTTGCAGTGTTCAGTTGGTGAGCCTTCTATATTTCAGAAGGCCTATTTATTTTCAGACAATTGTTATAGATTATGGTTTTGGTCTACTGTGGGCCTTGTCCCAGTTTTTAGATAGTTGTCAGATTTTCATATAGTAGAGATTTCACAGACAGTTTCCAGATGTTGTTAGATGGTTTTGGATTGTCATTTTCTATTATCAAATTTATATCAGATTTATGACCATGATCTCGTTTTGTTGAAATTTCCGCATTTCCTTATTTGGGTATGAATGGTGTATATGATTTCAAGTTAGAAAGGTGTCCGGGCCTTCATGGTTCAGGATGCTCGTCACGGCCAGGGCCTCAGTTTGGGTCGTGACAATACCATAAGGCATATGGAAAACTAAAAAGCTGTATGCTGCTCCAACAATGGTTTTTGTTGGTTTCAATGAACTTTTCAATGAACTTAGAATTTCATCAAAAGATAGTTCACCCCATCCAAACTCTCTACACAAGGCTTCATCCTCCAGTATCATAATATGATAAACATAGATGACCTTGGCAGGTCTTCCCCCATAACACGTGTCCTAAAATATAAATTTCAATTAGTTTGACAACGTCTAAATTATTTCGGACTTCATTTTTCCTTGTTTCCATAAATGTTTTCAAGCCGCCCATTTTTTATTTGTTTGCTCCATCAAAATAAGTATTTAAAAGATGACTGCCACCTCCTTTTCCCTAATTGATGTTAATACATTATTTGAACTTTTAGTTGAAAAACCAGTAACACGACCAATAACATCAAGTGTAAACTCAACATAACTTCCCTGGACATAAAATGCCATCATATTCTTCTTGTTACATCTTACTTCAGATAAGACCGTGTAATGTAAAAGCATACCAGATGAATTTAGATTACCTAATTACATGGATTTTTATAAAACACTTTTCTATAATAATGACAACTGATTGTAATCCAAAAAGGTCGTTATAGTTGTGTGATAATTTGAATCTCCTCTCTAACGGGGGTATGAATTGAACCAATCTTTAGGATAAAAAAAATACTCAACAAGATTTGTCTTGCTAGACTTGCTTTAGAAAATCAGCAGAGTTACAAAGATAAAAACAACTTTCAAATAACAAAATAACAATAAAATAAGAATCAAGCTACAAAATGAAATTTATCGAACAAAAAAAATGGACTCAAGGGCTACACGAAACACCCAAAATCCAACTCTCACAAACATACCTAAACAACCTAGTGACTGGACAAAAATGTCCTCAGTGATTAGAGAAACCATCAAAAATCCAAATCTCACCATCAAACTCATTTTCATCAAGGTGATTTAGATAAAAAAATATAGTTTATAAATGTCATGACCCAAATCAGGGCTTGCTTGTGATGGGTATCTCAAGTTCCGTGTTGACCAGAGACCACCCCCTGCTCCTGACCAAACCAAACACACTACGCAACAAGGTCGACTGAATTTTGAACATATAACAAGATAAGTGAATATCAATTTATGGACATTAAAATAAGTCTATAACTGAAACCAATCGATACCAGTATCAATACCAATACCAACACCGCCCATGCCCACAAAAGTCCAACAAATCCTCTATTCAAAATCAGAGAATATCCAGTCAGGACATGCTCCCGACCGTAGGAAAAAACAAGACCAAAAGAATAGTAAAGTCATAAAGAAATTCATAGCATGAAATGGAATCCTCCAAAGTATGGAAGCTCACCGCTTCAGTGTAACTCAATGGCTATCTCTAAATCACCTAGTCACTGAGCAAGCGGAGTGAAAGTATGGCCAATTCCAGCATTGCGTGGGGATACAACATCCGAAGGTGGTTAGCGGGGTGAATACTAGCATGTAATTCAGGTACAAGGATAACATAATGATAAGATTATTAGTTTAAAATCATTCAAAATCCAACACACATAATCAAATGTATATACATAAATATATATCACATGTCGGGATAGGGAACAAGGCTTAATATGCATTTCAAAACTTTAGCCTGGATTGTGTAGCTCAACCATCATACAATAGTAGCCCTGGGCTATATGGGTCCCAACTCCCACCCTCTAGTCGAGACCCAGTGCGTGTAGCCGCACGAACTGAAGAATAAGCTCATATGTATGCACATGGGGGACTCTAACCTCCCAAAATCTACTAAGGCGACTTAAGCACCCATGTAATAATTTATGAGGGACCGGGTTACTAGAACCTCCTTAATCATGAAATAATAATAAGGGGGACTTGAACCTCCCTGGTCACTTTGACCTTTGCATCAGCAAACGCGGTTTCCAGTATCGATCACTCGGACCTCCACTTTCGCCACTCAGCTACACAACCCTTATTAGAGACCTATTAAAATAATTGTGATACATTCCTATTTAATGAACCATAATACACTTTTAGGCATACATTTTTGGTATCGTCATACCAACTACACTTGCAGGGTAACACATTATGCCAAAACAATTTCCATTAACATGGGGGAACAAGTCCCTTTGTTCATTAATACACAATGGGGAACAACAACTCCCTTTGTCATTAAATCATACAATTCTATTTCAAATTCTTCTTTATATCATGCAATATTTTAATTTTATAAACTTCCACAGTTCTCATAATCAAAACCAATTTTGCATTATAGAGTTGGGGTTATAACCACTTCAAAAGCCACAAATTTGGGAAAATCACAATTCCCTAGTTCATTCACCATACCTATGAACCCACAAGTTCAAAACCATATTAAAAGCATGAAAATAATATATATAAACTATGAGAAATATTGTTTAATTCATAACATTCAAAACTCCCAACCTTTGTTTTCAAAACCAAAACAATAATCTTATGATCAATACTTTAAATCACATGCTTTTGCAAAATTAACAATGTGGAAAGAGTAACATGCCTGAAATAGTAAGATGTATGGAGAGAAACCACCCTTGAGAGCCCTAATTAATCAACCTCTTGAAACCCTAGCCTTAACTTGAACAAAGAGTTTGAGAGATAATTTGGGAATATTTTATTGGGAATGATGTGATAATGAAGTTCCAAGAAAGACTTTAAGTCGTAGGGTCCAAGGGGTTAGAGTGGTAAATGTCCAGAGTGCCCTCAGCTTAAAAGCTGAAAAAGTATCGTCTTTGACCACGAATCGACCCCTTGACTTGTAACCACACCATACGACTCGTCACTATGAGTCGTAACCAAGATAGTGAGTAGGACCCCAATACACTATTCACCTTACAACTCGACCAACCCATTCGTAATAAGACCTTACGACTCGTGGGGTCCAGCCATAGTAAACACAGAATAAAATTTGGGACTTATAGTGGGCACCCTACGATTTCACCTAACGACTCATAAGATATCCTTATGGATCTTAGTGAGCCACTCGCACTAAGAGCAAAATCAAGCCTCAAACTTACTGGTTTGGGTACAACTCATCCTAATGAGTCGTCAAGACACCCTTCGACTTCAAGGATCCAGTCGTAACCAAGGCAGTAAGCCCAAAACTCAAGAAATTTTCAAGGGCCAAAATTTGGGGTGTTCAATAAATTGATCTATGCATTGTAGAACGTGATTAAGAGAAGAGAAGAGTGATTTCCAGCTATAAAAATTGCTACATAACATATAATTCATATTCATTCTATGAGATTAAGAAAAAAAAAGAATTACCTATGTTGAGGAAGAAAGTGTAGAGAAACGAGGGACAAAATAAAAAACCCTAAATGTAGAATGTGATTTCACCAAAGAGAAGGAGATAAATTCGAAGATCTAAGCTTAGAGATGTAATTTGCTGTAACTATGATCTTTAAGACGAAATTTGACCTATCTTGATCTTTGTGCCATGGGTAAATGTATTTTTTACTTATTTTTGGTAGAAAAATATATTTTTAACTTTAACTTGTTGCAAATAAATTATGTCATTTAAAAAAATAATTGATTTTTAATAAAATAAAATATCTCAAATTATGCATCATGGGCAAGCATTATCAATGTTAGTCTGTATTTAATTAGCTAATTATGTTATGCAACTCTTGCCTTAGAGGAAAACATAGACCCAACAAAATAAGTTATGCAAAGTGGGCAAGAGTAGACATTATTAGTTTGTATCGATTTAGCAAATAGTCTATAACTTTTTCCATAGATGCAAGACATAGCCCGAGGACTTTAAAAAAATAAGTAATTCCTCATGGACAAGAGTTTACACTAGTCTTACTATGTGTAACTTATGGGGTATGTAGTAACTATTGCCCTAGAGGCAAAACATAGTTGAATGACTTTTAAAAAATTAGTGTATTTCCAAAGTTTAACTAATTGATTATTATACAATTCTTGGCTTAAAGGCATAATGTGTAGTAATTGTTGTCTTAGATACAAAACATAGCCCATGGCTTATAAATTTTAACAAATACTTAATGGACAATGATTTATGCTATTTCACAAAATCTAACTTATTGAGTATTATATAGCTATTGCCTCAGGGAGAAAATGTAGCTCAATTTTTTTTCAAAATTAATGAATGCCTCATGGACGATAATTTACTAATTTCACAATGTCTAACTCATGAGATACTCTGTGAATCTTGTGGAGAAGAGTTATCCAAAGAGTTTTAAAAGAACAAGTTGAGACCCATGGACATAACATTTAGTAACAGTTGCCTTATAGGAAAAACATAGGCCAAGAGCTTTAAAAAATTAACGAAAATTTCAAGGAAAACAATTATAATATTTCCCGAAGTCTAACTAATTGAATATTATGTAGTTTTTTCCTCTAAGGCAAAATGTATTTTAGAGAATTTTTTAAAAATTAATGTATGTGAAACAATTTACACCATTTCACTATGTCTAACTTATGAGATACTCTAACATGAGTTGACAACTCAGAAAAGAGAATATATCATGACCTTTATATAACTTGACTTGACAAAAATAAACTCACAAGTAAAAAAGATCAAGATTAAAAATTTGATATCCAAAGATCTAAAGAACAAGTATTAAACAAACAAGAAAAAAGAATGCAATAATTTACAAAGGAATAAGCATAAACTAGTGCAAACTAGTTGATAGTAAACACTGCCTATTACAACTTGAGTGACCATCTTTAAACATCATAAAGAAACAAATGACAAACATAAATCCTCTTAAGAATTTTTCACGTCTTCAGCAGTACAAAATTCATTTTTATAGAAATATGATCAGAAACATCGGGTGGCGTTGGAGTTATTAGAGAAAAACTAGGATCATAATCTTCATCTGATACTTCACACCGATTTCTTTTCCTAGAAAGCAAGTCATTAATATTCTCAGGAGGTGTTGAAAGATCAATTTCTCTGCTTTGAATCTTGGCACAAATCTGCGAACCAGTTTCAAATTTGACTTCATCTTCTAGAATAGGCACATTTTTTTCCTACATTTCATCCACCCCTTCAAAATTTCAATTCCAGTTCCTCGTTCGTCACTTAGTTTATTTAATCCTTGAATAAGCTCCACAATATAATCACACTTCGACTCTAGAGACTATATCACAGAAATTTAATAATGTTAACAACACAATAAAGGCAATGACTGATATAAGGATGTTATTTCTATTGGATAATAAATTTAATGTGAAATTTACCGTAATATAGATCATAACCCCATCTAAAGCAATATCAAGATGAGTCTTAATAGATGATGTCACTCTCAACATGAAAATTGCAAAAGAAAAAGAAATATTACTAAAGTAAGACACTCAATATTGAATCATGATTTGAACAGTAAAATAATAAACATATATCTATTATTAAAGAAAAAGAGAGTGACACAGAGTTCACATAGATTAAAGTTATGACCAATGGACAAGAGTTGACATTGCCTTAGTCTGTAATGATTTGGAAGATGATCTATAACTCTGGCCCTAGAGGCAAGACTTTTAGATCACAAAAGAACAAGCTCTGCCCCATGGGCAAGAGTTGACATTGCCTTAGTCTGTAATGATTTGACAGATGATCTATAATTCTTTCCATAAAGGCAAGACTAGAAACAAGTCCATGGACAAGAGTTGACACTGCCTTAGTCTTTAATGATTTACTAAATGATCTATAACTCTTGACTAAGAGGCAAGACTTTTAGATCACAAAAGAAAAATTTGTGCCCCATGGGAACGAATTGACATTACCTTAGTCTATAATGATTTGGCAGATAATTTATAACTCTTACCCTAGAGGCAAGACTTAGAAAATAAAGAAACAAGTCCATGGGCAAGTGTTGACACTGCCTTAGTCTTTAATGATTTAGCAAATGATCTATAACTCTTTCCCAAGAGGCAAGAATTTTAGATCACAAAAGAACAAGTTGTGCCCCATGGGTAAGAATTGACATTGCCTTAGTCTATAATAATTTGGCAGATGATCTATAACTCTTTCTCTAGAGGCAAAACTTAGACACCAAAAGAACAAGTTATGCTTCATGGTCAAGAGTTGGCACTACCTTAGTATTTAATGATTTAGTAAATGATCTATAACTCTTGCCCAAGCGGAAGACTTTTAGATAAAAAAAGAACAAGTTGTGCCCTCTGGGCAAGAGGTGACATTACCTTAGTTTATACTGATTTGGCAGATGAACTATAACTCTTGCCCTTGAGGAAAGACTTAGATAACAAAGAAACAAGTCCATGAGAATGAGTTGACACTGCCTTAGTCTTTAATGATTTAGTAAATGATCTATAACTCTTTCCTTAAAGTCAAAACTTAGACACCAAAGGAACAAGTCCATGGGAAAGAGTTGATATGTCTTCGCCTTTAATGATTTGGTAGATAATCTATAACTCTTATTTAAGAGGCAAGACTTTTAGACCCCTAAAAGAACAAATTATGCCCCTGGGAAAGAGTTGACACTAGCAGTCTGTAATAATTTTGTAGATGACCGAGAACTCTTGCCCTAGAGGCAATACTTTTATCCACCAAAAGAACAAATTATGCACCATGGGCAAGAGTTGATACCAGCTTAGTTTGTATTAACTTGAAAAACTATTGAAAATTTAAAACTTGAAGATTACTAGTTCAATCTTGAAAAAGAATGATAATGTCTTGAAAATTTGATTATATCATATATGACTTTTTATATATAGATTTACATGATTTACTATAATTAGAACACAAGTTAAGTACAATCTCTGAATTTTGAAATTGTTTTCTTGTTGTTGATCTATAAATCTTGGGATTGGCAAGGCTCGAATGACATCAAACATTCATAATATAAAAGGAAGAGAATGACAAAGTGTAATGACCCAAGACTACCCGTAGTCGTAACAAGGTTGCCGAAACTACAAGTGATCCTAAGCTAACCCATGAACTGACATACTGTTGAGTAACTAATTTAATATTTATAAACTAGTTGAGTTTTCTGTGCGAAAACATAATCATGGCATACTCTGGATAAATACAATACTAATAAAGGTTAGAATCTGATAATACTAAAGAGAGAACTGAAATTACATGACTGACTCTGACTGACATCTATGAAGCCTCTACTATACTGACTATAGGTATCTGGGACATGCCTCCAGCTACCACTAATCAATACATATGAGTAATAAAGTAAAGTACATGAACAACATCTAACTAAAGTCCCCAAAATAGGAGAACTCATCACCTGCTGGCTGCAAACAACAACTATCTGATCATGATATGTGGACTGCAGCTGGTACCTACATTATGAAACAATGTAGCCACACAAACGTATATCTGGATCAGTACTTCTGGAATGTACTAAGTAAGTGGGGTGGATGCAATAATTAAAATTGGTTTCATACATAATCTTAAAACATGCATGACTAGGTGTAAGTAGACTCACCAAGATGCTGAAATCAACTGAAAGCTGAAATATCTTAAAACCATGAGTAACAAACATAATTTGATAAGCTGGTGAATCACTACACTTAGTTTCTTAAAACTTTACTCTTATAATATAAGTAGAACTGGAGATGAAAAATAGTAAAACATGGGTACTGTATGAATACTAGGTCTGAAACTACGTGATGGAGACTGACATAACTCGAGGATCTGAATATACAATTTTAGAGAGAACGAATGCATAAACATACAAAATCAAATATAAAATATACTAAGCTTATCTGATTAACTGAATGATTGATAGTTGAATACTGGTCATGTAAAAATGAACTATACTTAGTTTGAACAACTTGACTGAAACTGTGGAGTAATATACATATGAGGTAAGGACTAACTGAATAACATGAGATAACTGAACATGAATGCATGAAAACTATATAATTTGAGAATTCAAGACTAAGTGTATATCTGTTATAGTACTGGGATAATCTATAATCGGAAAGACTGAAAACTGTAAAACTGAGTATCTAAAAATCTATACACTTAGTCAAGGAAAACTAAACTGAAAACATACTGAATACTGGCTGAGATTGTGGAAGCTATCATGTAATTGACATAAACCATGTGATCTATCATGGAGTCCAATGTATGACCCACGTTGAGGAGGGCTATTCTATCCTTGCCATCAGAATCGAACCTAAACTGTAGTGATCACTAACTAATATCTCGAAGTATGAGGGTGTCCTGCTTAACTGATAGGGGACCCCTCAAATATCTACGGTGGTGCCGTAGGTCTGGAACTTAGGGACTGCTACTAGTGCCTCATGCCTAACGGACGGGGAGACACCATCCCTATGTTCACTCGGTGCTAAATCCTACTTCCAATTAAAAGACACTTAAATACTAACTGGTGCTTTCACTGATAACTGATAACTGATAAGATCAGGTCATGGTATTCTGAAATAATAGTGCATACAGATTTTGAGGTAATTATTAACCTTTAAACTGATTATGATGACTAACTGGATGACAAAACTCATGGTTTATTTGAAACCATTATGAAAATACTAAAACTAAGTAAACAACTAAATTTTGGGTATTCATAACCCCCAGGACTCGATAGCAATAACAATGAGGGAACATGAAACCATTTGAAATCATGATAAGTAAGCATTATTAAAAGAAACTCATAACTTAGGCATTTCATCAAACACATGGAGATTGAGACTTTAAGATGGGGAAATTCATCAAAACACATGGGGATCATGAACTTGAGCATGGGAATATCTTAAACATGGGAAAATAATAGGATAACATGGCTAGATTCATAACTTGGGATTTATCCTGAAATTAATTGAACATGATGCGGAAATTTCATCAAACATATGGGAAGCAATAATTTAAAACATGGGTATGTTGCTAAAAATCATGAATTTAGGATCTATTATGGAATTCACTTGAATAAAGCATGGGAAACTCAAATTCATCGCATGAGAAATTCAAAATCTTACATGGAATCACACATGGACTGAATTGAATTAAAAATACCATGAAATCAGGGTTCCTCGAACAATGTGATATCTCACACCGGGTAAATCCATGAAACTAAATCTTTCTTGAACATACAAAACTTCGTAATACGAATAAAAATCCATTCTTTAGTTGAAAAGAGGGGTTTGGGGCTCCATGAGTGAAAGGGGACCCATGGATGAACTCCCACATACCTTAATTAGATGGATTCTTAAAGAAATCATGAATTTGATGTAGAAAGCTTGACTTTGAAATCCTTGGGGATGATCTTGAAAGTTTTTCTTGGAATTCTTGAACTAGAGAACTTAATTTCTTGTTTATCTTGAAGAGATTATAATAGAGTTTTGAAGTTCTTGGATGGAGGTTAGGGTTTTTTCTTGAGAGAGGGAGGCTTTTTTGGAGAGAAATTATGAGTAAAGGGGAAACTAATGCTCCTTGGGGCTAAAATTATGTGATATGGGCGGATTTGGGTGAAGAAAAATGACCAAAGTGACCCTAGACCCTTTAGGAACTGAAGCAGCATGTAAGAAAGCTCCGCATTGCGTCGGATATTGCGTTGGGACAGAAACACAACGCATCACTTATCGCATTGAGAAACCAACGCACCGCACCCCAATCGCGTCGGCTTACTGCCTCTCACAAAAAATGCCATAACTTTTCGCTCGGGTATTAGATTAAGGAGAAATTGGTATCATTAGAAAGATGACTCAATTATCCACAGTTTAGTGGGTCTTGATTTGAAAAGTGCTACGTATATGAAAAGTTATACATGTTCAAAAATTGAATACCAAATTTTGGACGAATCAAAGGCTCTTTGCTCAACTTTGTTCTAAGTGATTCTTATGAGTAATTTTCACCTCGAAATAACATCAATCACAAGGATAAAGATCATTAAACTTATATTCACATGGGATTCATTTAGATTATAGCTTATACCCATAGAAACGACGGTTCAAAGACTAGCCTGAAAATGCGGGGTCTTACACAAAGCTGACCGACAAGTTTAGCATCATTCTAAACTCAAAATTCTCTAACTAGATTCCTACCTTGATAAAATTTACCTTCCCCACTGCTAAAAATCTTGTCTGAAAAGGTCTTTGACCAGACATAGAATAACCTTACCATATATTGACAAGAAACATTCAAAATAGTGTAATGACCACCATATCATTTTTAAACTAAGTATATTTAAAATAAAACAGAGTACTTTAGAGGTGAATGAATCCAGGCCCACTTTGAACAAACCATAGACTTCAAAGATTGATAACACAACTGATTACAGTAGCACACCAAAAAGTTAAATGCAAATTTAAACATGTATTATGATACCATGTACATACACATTTGATCAAAGAAAATGTGCTTGACAAGCTTTCCAAGGCCTATAAGAAAGATTACTTCTTAGAATTAGGCAAATATTGCAAATTGACACATAAGATTTTAATACCCAAACATAGAGTATTATTTCAAACATTTCTCTAGCCAAGCAAGAATTTTGTAGAAATGATTTCTGACAAAAAAATTACAAAATAAATAAAGTAACACCTTTGTCAGTCTAGTTTCTAGGACAGACATAAAAACATGCACAAAATAGTCAAATAAGCTATCACTGGACTAACCCAGATACTTCAAAGATGATCTGGAAAATAATCCTAATAGTACCTTATTGTGAACTAATTCTCAAGTCATTTAGTTCACAAAATTAAAACAAAGTGGTCTCATTAAAGTGTTTAAACAAACTTAAGAGAAAAGCCCAATTATTGACATATTTGACTTCAACATTCATTACTTGTACATAACATTAATAAGTTAGTAGATGATCTATATATCTTGACGTAGACGCAAAGACTTAGCCCCCATAGAAGCAAGTTATGCCTTATAAGCAAGAATTGGTCCTGCCATATTATCTATTAATTAAGCATATGCTCAATAACTCTTTTCCTAGAGTCAATTCTTATCCCACAAAGGAACATCTAGCGCCCTATGAATAAGAGTTGAAACTACCTTAGTCTGTAATGATTTGATAGATGCTCTATAACTTTTGTCCTAAAGGCAAGAATTAGCTCTCAATGAACATATTTAAAGGAATAGAGAATGACATAGAATTCTTCCTTGGTAAAATATATAAAAAGTGAAGTTGCACCTTTTTAGTATACTAATAGACATTGATGAAAAATTTATGTAAATGATAATTGAATTTAGTAGAAACTTACATCAATAATGATGTCAATTAAGTTGGAAGAAAAAGGTCCTGAAGAATTGAAAGAAACATCCACTGAGAGACACTTTATTTCTTCATCGGAAATAACACATGAATACAAAAGAAAAAGCATAGAATAATTTTTTATTTTTAAACATACATGTACACTAACAAGAACACTCTGGACATTTACAAATAACAAGAACACTATTGTTTTTTAAATAAAAAAATAAGTTAAGGCTACTTATGGACAAGCATGTCATCCATTAGGTCCAGAATATAATAGTTAAACCTGATAACAACTATTATAACGAAGATATAATGTCACCTATTCAAAAAAAAAAGTAAAGCTACCGTTCATACGATCAACAAGTAACTCTACAAAGAGGAAAATCAAATGAAATGGGTAAATAAAATAGGGAAAATTTAAAATATGATATGAATATTTTGAACAAATCTACTAGTTGATATGCAGGTTAGAGATTCTCTCATTTTCAAATCAAACAATGAATTCAATCCAAAGTTAATTACAAACCCTAAAAATCCTATTTAAGTAAAATTTAATATACAAAATCCATAAATTAAAATATCTTAAAGATGAAGAAATTACCGCAAATTTGTCCCTTTTTTTATATATCGCGAGATTGAGGATTTGAATGAAATATCAACAACGAAAGAGAGAAGTGCGATGAAAAGAAAGAGCAGAAATAATAAAGAGGAAGGCGTTGGAGAGGATAGAGATACGTTCAGGGGCATTAGAGAGAATAAAGATGCGTTCAGGGGAAAAATAGTCCTTTTGATATGACAGTAAATCACTGAAGGCTATTTACTTAAGTTTTTTTTAATTTGGGGTCACCCCATGTAATTTCCTGAAACACATGTATCACCCTTGTCCCTTATGGGCTCCTCCATAGACGCATCTTTCGGGCCATGAATGAAGGTTCAAATGGGGTGGCACTGACATTCAATCCGGAGGAGACTCAAAAAATTTAACATATGCTAACACAGTAGTTAGTTATTCCACTTTGAGTCTAGCATGTGGGGCAGATCAAACACATTAGTAGTCTAACACTAAAAAATTATGTTTTAGCCACATGCAAAACCATGACTATGTGGTACTCAAATCGTGACTAAAATATTTTATCCATGGTTACTTATCCACAGTTGGTAGCATGCCAACAAGGGCGTCACCAAAAAATTTGTCATGATTTTAGCGTCCATGGTACCATTCCATTAGCCGCAATTTTGGAGTACATTTAGCCACAGTCATTCCATGGGTAAATTTTCCAACAAGAAATCATGATTTATATTTAGAATTTATACTTACCCATACACAAATAGTGGCTAATGTAGGCGTGGATAATTTGTTCATATTTTTTTCTACCACATATAAATTAGCCACAGTTTTAACCGTGGCAAAAGTGCCCAATTATTTAAAAAATCACATGTAAATTAGACACAATTTTAACCGTGGCAAAAGTGTCCAACTTTTTTTTTAGAAAAAAATATATTCAATTTTCCCCCTGTTAAATATCCTGATAGGTTGATACTAATTCCTGAATAATGATAGATGTTCTCTTATAAATCGTTCATTATACGCAAAAGATTGTTATTAGTTTTAATATAATGATCAAAGTTTTGATATTTTTCAATCTATTGTCACAAGAAAATAAACTACAAACCTTGAATATTGATAAAAGATACCGCTAATACTAGAGTAATGAAAATTCTAAATTCCAAAAGTTTAAAAAATATCATATATGTCGTTTGTTTCAAAATATACTAAAGGCTAAGAAGATTAGTTGAAAGTAGGCAACTCATTACCAAATTTAGCTTGTAAAAACCTATGAAGAGTTTCCAAGTGATTCTCATTTTGCATAAGTCGATTCTCGGTCTTCTTAAGCTTTTCTTTGGTCTCTCCTCAAGCTTTTCTTTGGTCTCTTCATATTCGATTAGTTTTTCTTTAAAGTTTTTTACATGTTTCTCAAGGTCTTCAATACGTTGACGATATATACTATTAGAGCTATCAAGATTCACATGACTAATTGAGTGTCTAGGCATTCCAAAAGCTTTTGAAGGACAAATATTACCACCTAAACAACACACACGACCAGAATGTTCAGATCCATACACCTTTTAACGGCGTCATTAGGATGAGCTAGTATCTTTAAAGAAACACCTGAACTGACAGCAAGTTCTTGATTTTCTGGTAGATGCTTCGATATTTTATCCCACAAGTAAAATAGAAGAAATTCAAGCAATTGTCCAGTAAAAATAGATGCTTAATAGGCAAAAACAACATTTAAACATAACGTTCATTAAAACTATTTGAGATTTGGTCATGAAGGTTTTGGCTCACTAGAGGAACCAACTACATATAGAAAAGCTCTAAAAGCATATCTTGACCTACTCAACAATAATACATATTCTGTCCTACTTAATATTTTGAAAAAAAATTCTCAATATCAATTGCCTTGAAATCTAGAGAAGTAAGAAAAGAAAATTAACACGACTCCAATAGAAATCTGCCTTCTTAGAATATACAATAGCATGCAAACTTGAACGTGAGTTTTGATCATAATTAGATATTATTTGATCTCTTAAAAGCTCTGAGCTACGTGTGAGAAACTAACAGAAGGGATTCATTCACGAGGATAGAATCCAATAACAAACTATTGGATTCTATAAAAGCAATCATGGATATGGGATCGATAAAATATGAGATGATTACATCTTTTACTTGTTGAAATATAAAAACCTAACTTTCTTGAATATTTGTTCAATAACTAGAAAGCTGTCAAGAAAACATGAAAAATTCGCCGCAAGAGAAACCGATAGAATGTTCAATCTTGTAGAATAACTAGTTAATAGTAAAATAGAAAAGTTGGTACCCAAACACCGATAGAAATTATTTCCTCACCATCATAATGTAATGCCCCATATTAATCTTAGCTTGATTCATCTCACAGTTGTATGTTAAGGGGGTCCAAGCCTTGGAATTTTCACTAAGTGTTGAGGACGTATTCATTTTCAAGACCCCTAAAATTCTATGATTTTATTTTTAACCATTTCAACCTCGGGACGTCGATTTTTGAGTTGATTCATAATCGGGGTTGTTCAAAGTATGTCTTGGGTGAGTTTTGGAATTTTTGAACAAGCGTAGGGGCATGTTTGGAAAACCAAACCAGTAGCCCCACCGAGATAAGCGGGTGCCTCCTCCTTCAGTCCGTCGGGATAAGGCAGGCTCCTCCCCCTCCAGTATAACGGGGTAAGGTGGGCATCGCCCCCTTCAGTCCACTACTCTAGAGCCTACGTAGCCCTTTTCTATTCCGTCCAGCTTTTGTTCTTAGCATTTTAAGGGTATTTGGGTTATTTCCTTTCATCTAATTTGTCCATAACTCAAAATTAGGGCCTCCAAGGGGCATTATTTTCTCATTTATTCACAAATTGCTCTCAAGAAACCCTCCATTTCCCCAAGAACAATTACAAACTCCAATCCAAGTAATCAAGGAATTCAAGCTTCAAGTTTAAGAAATCCTCAAGGAATCTTCAAGATTTCATCTAGTGAGGTATGTGGGATGTTCATACATGGGTCCCTTTTACCCATGGAGCCCAAAAACCCTCTTTTGGTTTAATTTATGAGTTTATACATGTTCAAGATGAAATAAATCCATGAATCTCTTGTTAATTCAATTACAAGTTATGTTTTCAAGTGTTTTCAAGTGGAATGAGTCATATCATATTTTGAGTATTGCAATTCCCATGTCATGTTCAAGTGAATTCCATGTTAAACCCCTAATTTATGAATTTAGCCATGTAATTATATCATTTCCTTATGTTTAAGACATTCCCATGTTCAAGTTCATGATTTTTACATGTTTGATGATATGTCTATGCTTTTGGGTTTGAACCATGATTCCATATTATTATTTTAAAAAATTATTGTCGTAATTTATAGTCATTCTGTGCTGGCGGGTTGATAACGCTCAATCTACAGCTCTCGTAGGAGTGTAAAGCGGTCGTTAACAAATATAGAACCCAACAGGGTTGGGTGTCGATCCCACAAGGAATAGCTTGGCCAACAAGTAAGCAAAATTACTAAACTTTTGGTGCAAGTCTCGTAAAAAGGGGGGATTGTAATGTGTCACCAAAACAATAAAAGCTGAAAATAGCAAAGTAAAAGAGAAATATTGTTAAGTAAGTTGTAAACAATGAGAATTGAGGCGTTGGGGTTATGTCCACCTTCTGAGGTATACGTCTCTATTGGCTATGAGTGTGCAGAATTCTGACATGCAACTGCTTATAGAGAATTGTATTCGATGGTAAATCCAGGCGTCTTTCGACCTATTCGAGGATTATTTCAATTTAACTCTTTCGAGCTTAAAGCGTGTCTAACGATACAAATTCTCCAAGAGGTTAGTCCAGTTACGATACTAGCTTTTTAGTAGGGAATTTTAGGGGGTGACCCTACTACCTTGACATTATCTCTTTTCCAGACAAATAACCTTTCTTTCGAACAAGTTAAATGTTATACTGGCGTATTCTTGCGTTTGCAACCACAAAGAATGTAGACTAAGATGAAGAGAATAATGATATAAGCAGTATACATGTCGCGAACTCACAACCTCACAGCAATAGATAGTATCTCATACGGCTTCCATAACCCCAACAGAGAAGTTTAGTTACCCATGAATGCGAAGGAGATCACGATTGACATTGTTGTTATACCATAAGATTGAGTAATTTCGTGTAGCTTAGGTGGTAGGCGTGAGGCGTGAATTCCTAGGCAAAGTAACGATTCTCTTGTTGTGGAATTTAAGAATAGAAGAGTAGAAGAAGAAAAATAGAATTAATGGAAAGATTAGAAGAGTTGTAGAATTGTTTGTAGTGGAAGATGAGAGGGATGGAAGAAAGTATTGTGGTCTCCCTGATTCTTAAAAATCTCTAGCATGATAGGGTATTTATAATACCCATATCCTAATCCTACTAGATAAATAAAATATCTAACCAAATCCTACTAGGCTAATGTAATACTTAACCCAATTGTACTAGGTTAATGAAACATTATCATAATCCAAATAAACTAATGAAATACATAACCCAATTGTACTAGGTTAATGTATCATTGTCCAAATCCAACTAAGTTACTGCAAATCCCCAAAGTCTTCAGAAATGCTGTTTTAGCCCGGGACAAATTTTCCATGCAGCAGTTTTGGTCCTTAGGCGTGTAAACTCCCTTCCCTTCCTTCGTGAGCTTTCTTTTGCGTCAAGTAAGCCATAAAATGTTGAATTCTGCATCATTTATACCTGAAACTTTACTAATCATGTTCGTTAGCTCATTTACAGGAAAAAGGACTAAAAGTGCATGAAATATAGACTTTGTTCTCAAAACTAGGCTAAAATATGGGCAAAATATATTGATGTAGGCGTGGAAATTCGCCTATCATCAACACCCCACACTTGAAGCTTTGTTCGTCCTCGAACGAAATACCATGTCCTTCTAAACATCAACTTAGGGTTTCACAGCAACAACACAAAACATTTGTCAAGACAAGCACAACAATTATCAACAAAGAGTAGCTTTTCGATTATAGGTAGAAACAATTTAACCTCTAGCATAGACTCGTGATGGTGATCAACTCGCATGCAAACGTTAAGGTACAAGGAATCATATATAACTACCCAAAACTCATCAACCATGTGTGTCTCACACTATAGTACCCATAATCACTCACAAGTATAGTATATTTTTCAAACATGGGTATCAAAATGTCCTTGCTCTCACTCTCACAAAGAATTCATATGTAGCAACTGATGACCATAGGCTTGCCCTTAATGTAATACTCTACTAAATGTCAGAATGCTAAGCTTAGGATCAAGTAGGTCTTTTGATGGTTGTAATGTAGGCTAAGGGACGGGTAGGACTATTTTGGCCAGGAATAGTGACTAAGTTCCTAAGCGCTTTAATACATCACTTTGTATCATTGACACTTTTTTTTTCTTTCAACCTTTCTTTCTTTTATTCTACCACCCTTGTTCTCCTCTTTTGTTTTTCAATTTTAAGCACAACTCGCTTTTCAGCTTTCTTTTCCTTTTTCTTTTCACAACATACCTCTTATGATAGCACTTTCTTTTTCATAACACATTCAAGCACCATTACAATTTATAGCATCATACTCACCCAATTTCCTCTTATGTTGTCACATGACTTTTTCACTTTAAAGCACTTAGGAGTTTGGATCAAATTACGGTCTTGAAAAAAATGGATTAGGCTTACATACAAGGTTGTCAAAGAAAATAGGCTAAAGGCTCAAAAGGGTTTAACTAGGATGATGTCCATGGGTAGGTAAAACTGAAGGTAAACAAATATAGGTTGCCAAAGAAATGCCTAAATCATATCCTAAACTTACACTCCTTATTTTTGCTTTGCATACATACCAGGCAAGTTCTAGCATCAGCCACACACATAGAATATACGATTATCTCACATACACAAGGCACATGGTCGACTTGCTTGGAAGTAAGATAGACTCTCGACCCAACAAGTGAAGGAATTGAACCACATAATATCACATAATGAGTCACAACTAGAGCCTAAACGTCTCAATAGTCACAATTGTAGCACATACTCTTGTTATAATCTCATGCTGCCTATCAAAATAATTTCATGCGAAGCTAAAAAAAACAACAAAAACAAAAAACTAAGACACGAAAAAAAACAACAAAAAAAACAACAAAATAAACAAACATAGATGCGATAGAGAAGTATAGCATACGATACCGCCACCCCACACTTAAACGGGACACTGCCCTCAGTGGAAAATAAATACGAGGAACCTGGTTAGTCGGACTCTTCCTCAATGTCGGGGGTCATACCCCCTTCGTCGGAATCATCATAAGAGTCGTCGTCAGAGTTCTCCTCCTCGTCAGAGTCTGGCAAGCGTCGATCATCATCAGTCGGCACATCATCATCTAGAGGTTCCTCAAAGTATACGCCCACTCCACACATCTCCCGTGCATGCATGTTCATGGGATAGTTGTGGTCCAGCTGTTGGAGCTCTGCAGCAGTTGGAACACGTCCACCACTCATCATAGTAAATCGTGTCATGCCATAAAGATGACGGAAGAAACTCTCATCACGAGCATGTCTTTCCGCAGTAGTAAGGTTGACACCATGAGTTGTTTCAGCATCTTTGACCTTAGTAAGGTCAACCTTCTTTGGGTTATGTGGGAGTTTGTGGTCAGTTGATTCCTCTTCGATATCCTCCTTCCGTAAGATTGCTGTCAACAGATTTCCAAACGTGAAGTGGGACCTTTTGTGGAGTCTGGCCTTCCTCATGGTAGAGTGAATGATTTCCCCAAAGTTGATAGGGACATTCGTCATCAAAGCATAGACCAAACACACTCTATCTCTTGATATCTTGGTGTATTGAGTCCCAGGAATAAGGCATGAGTTGACAATACGCATCCAGATTCTTGCTTCCCTATTCAGTGAAGCATAGGGGAAGGTGTTGTGTCGTCCTGTGTCTTTATGTCTGCCCCACCTTGCCATCGATCTACTTCCACAAAGTGTGTGTCTAATTGCTCTATAAGGAGGCCTGCTGTACAGCTCTTTGAATGGTGCTGGGTCGACCGAAGGTAAGCCAAGAAAAGAGTTGATCCAGTCCGCGTTGAGCTGTAACACTTGGCCCCGAATTTTGACTTCACTGCCTGTTGTTTTCGGCGACCAGTTGGCGTAAAACTCTCTTGTCAAATCAAGATTACATTCTCCCATATCGCGGAAGATGAAATCCAGCTTCAATGCCATGATTTTTGCCAACATACGCGGCTCCTTCTTCGCTAAGGTGTCCTTGTTGATCAGGTCGACGTGAACATATCTTCTTTCTTTGTTGTTCCTGTACCATTCTTTGGCTTCCTCCTCAAGAACCCATTTTATTCCAAACATTCTGTGGGGTAGTTGTGTTGAGGATGATTCTCCTTGGTCCTTTCTACCTCTCTTCTTACCCTTTTGGGAAGTGGTAGCCTTCTCCTTGCCTTGCCTCGCTTTAGGTGCCATTGTACCTGAGACTAGAAATAGTGTTAATGGCAGCACAATCTCAGTTGATACAATCTATAAACAAGCAGTAGGGGTACCACCCCACACTTAGTTTTGTTGACACAAATCAGTAAAGTGAAAGTGGTCGATTACTCAGATTTCGTCGACATACGTTTAAGGATTATATTTCGACAAGAAAATCAGTAATGTATTACTACTTGCAGCCATTGCACTACTTTCATGTTAGATATAACAACACTACTACATAGGGGTTGTAACATGGTATGGATGTTTTGAACAATCGCAACCTCCCAAGTCGGTAGGCAACTATAAGGCTTATCCTGATGAACGGGATAGTCTAGCATGTAAGTATCCAAGTAACAAGATCATAACATGATAGTCAATGTTCATCACCATAGCAATTCCGCAAATCGTATAACAATTCTATTAAAACCAAATTCAAGTCGGAAATAAGTCAAGATTTTCCTACGTATATGTTTACTCACATGATTTTGTATCAACGATCAAAACACATGAACATCTCCAATCAATCTTATACGATGTAGAAATTTATAATAGACATAGCAACGTAGTACTTACGAGAAATAAATGAAGAATAAGAGAGTACTTACTTGCTTGAAGCTTTTGGAGATGGTTTTGTGAATTGGAAGAGCAAAAAGAAAAATTTTGGGATGGTTTGGAGAGGGAATGCGGCGCCTTTAGGTTAATTTCTAGTGTGGTTATGTTTCAAGACTAAGTCCCCTTTATATAGGAAGAGAATGGGTCGGGTTTTGACCCATTTACAATCGGTTTTGGAGAAAAAAATGCTACATATGCGGCGCATAATGCTCGGCATAGTCATGGTATATGCGGCGCATAGTCTATGGCATTTAGGGACATATGCGCCGCATAGTATATGGCATATGAGATCCTGAGACCTAATGCTATAGCATAGGCGGCACATAGTCAAAAGCACACTTAGGACTGGGCGGCGCATAGTGTATAGCACACTAGATTCCGAGACCTTAGGCTATAGGATAGGTTGTGCATCGTTCGTGGCCTAGTTTTACCTAGGCCTAGCCTTCCTCGATGCCTAGTTTGGCATGAGCAATGCTCAATCCATAGCCTTATGCATCACTATTCCTAACTTACCAACTTTACCATACAATGCGTCCAAATCGTCAATTGAAATCAATCTCCTCGTTGAATACCTCTTGCACCTATTTTTGCTAAAAACCAAATGAAAACGATTAGTACGATGGGTTGCCTCCCACCAAGCGCCTTAGTTTTGGTTGTGGAACGACTCTTATTTTTGGATTTTCATTATCAAAAGCAAAACAAGTAAAAAAAAAGAACGATAAAACGATAAAACGATGGGTTGCCTCCCATCTAGCGCCTTTTTTATTGTCGTGGCTCGACATAGTTACCTCGAGTACTTAGACTTCGTCGAGATAAGTGATGGCCATAGAATTCATCGAGTCAAGAGGACCGATATAAGGCTTAACACATTGGCCATTCACCTTGAAGACAACACCATTATTATCTTCCAATTCAACTACTCCAGACGAGTAGACTTGGATAACTTTGTATGGACCACACCACTTGGATTTTAACTTACCTGGGAAGAGCTTCAATCTGGAGTTGAAGAGAAGTACCATATCATCCTTTTGAAAGTTTCGACAAACAATCCGCTGATCATAATACTTTTTCATCCGCTCCTTGTATAGGTCTGATCTTTCATAAGCATGTAGACGGAATTCATCCATCTCGTTCAGTTGCTCCATCCTCAGCTTCATTGCATCATCCCAATTCAAATTCAATCGCTTCAGCGCCCACAATGCCTTGTGCTCGAGCTCAATGGGTAAGTGACAAGCCTTCCCATAAACTAGTTGATAAGGGGACATGCCAATTGGCATTTTGAATGCAGTCCTGTACGCCCATAGTGCATCGTCCAGCTTCCGAGACCAATCCTTCCTATTAGCATTTACCGTCTTCACAAGGATTTGCTTGATCTCTCGATTGGAAACCTCTACTTGTCCTCTAGTTTGTGGGTGATAAGGCGTGGCTACCTTATGTTGCTTGACACCATATTTTGCCAACACGGACTTGAATAGCTTGTTGCAAAAGTGAGATCCTCCATCGCTTATGATAGTACGTGGTACTCCAAAGCGAGAGAAGATATTCTTCTTCAAGAACGCTACAACACGCTTTCCCTCATTGTCTTCCAACGCTACAGCTTCAACCCATTTTGAGACATAATCCACAACAACTAAGATGTACTTCATTCCGAATGAATTTACGAATGGACCCATGAAATCAATACCCCATACGTCAAAGAGCTCTACTTCAAGGATTTTCGTCATGAGCATCTCATGGTGTTTTGAAATAGCACCTTGTCGCTGACATTGGTCGCATCTTCTAACAAAGTAATGAGCATCTCTAAATATCGAAGGCCAATAGTATCCGCTTTGCAATACCTTTCTTGCTGTCCGATTACCTGTGTGATGTCCCGCAACTTGGGAAGTGTGGCATGCTTCCAATATATTTGGCACCTCTTCATGGGATATACATCGTCGGATAACACCATCCGTGCATCGTCGAAAAAAATATGGCTTATCCCAAAAGTAGTGCTGTACATCATGCATAAACTTCCTCTTTTGATGGTAAGATAAATTTGCAGGTATCATATTACTCACCACAAAGTTTGCAAAGTCGGCATACCATGGTAACTCTTCTATTATCGTGTCTAAGATCTCCTCATCAGGGAATGCATCATCAATCTCGATTTCAGGTTGTGCCACATGCTCGTTCTCGAGTCTAGAGAGATGGTCGGCTACTTGGTTCTCGCAACCTCTTCTATCTTTAACTTCGAAATCAAACTCTTGCAGCAGCAATACCCATCGAATTAGTCTTGGTTTTGCATCCTTATTTGTCATTAGATACCTAAGAGCTGCATGGTCTGTATGAACGATCACCTTAGTACCCAATAGGTAGGCACGAAACTTCTCAAACGCATACACAACCGCTAGGAGCTCTTGTTCAGTAACAATGTAGTTCCTTTGGGCTTCATTTAGGACCTTACTCGCATAGTAGATAGGATGAAATAGCTTCTCCTTTATCTGACCAAGTACAGCACCAACGGCTACATCACTAGCATCACACATGACCTCAAACGGGAGAGACCAATCTGGTGCTACCATGATAGGGGCTTTGATGAGTTTTCCTTTGAGGCATTCGAATGCCTTCAAGCAATCGTCATTGAAGTCAAACTTCACATCTTTCTCCAAGAGTTTGCATAATGGACTAGCAATTTTGGAGAAGTCTTTGATGAACCGACGATAGAAACCTGCATGGCCGAGAAAACTACGAACACCCTTCACCGAAATTGGAGGAGGTAGCTTCTCAATGACTTCAATTTTCGCTCGATCAACCTCAATTCCTCTTTCGGAGATTTTGTGCCCAAGAACAATACCTTCTTTTACCATGAAGTGGCACTTTTCCCAATTCAGCACTAGGTTGAACTCTACACATCTTTGTAATGCCATGCTCAAGTTTGCCAGGCATGCTTCAAAAGACTCACCAACAACTGAAAAGTCGTCCATAAATACCTCCAAAGTGTCTTCAACCATATCAGAGAAAATAGACATCATATAACGTTGAAAGGTGGCTGGTGCGTTACATAACCCGAATGGCATACGTTTGAAGGCAAACGTACCATATGGGCATGTAAACGTTGTCTTCTCTTGGTCTTCGGGTGCAATACAAATCTGATTATAGCCTGAATAACTATCCAAGAAGCAAAACCATCCTTTCCCCGCTAATCGATCTAGCATTTGGTCCATAAATGGCATTGGGAAGTGATCCTTGAGTGTCCAAGAATTCAGCTTGCGGTAGTCCATGCATACTCTCCATCCAGTGACGGGCCTGAGTGGAATAAGTTCATTCTTTGCATTCGCGACCACCGTCATACCTCCTTTCTTGGGAACACATTATACATGGCTTACCCATGTACTATCAGAAATAGGATACACAACTCCTGCGTCTAACCACTTGATGATCTCTTTCTTCACCACTTCTTGCATAGGTGGGTTTAGACGCCTTTGATGCTCAATGGTGGGTGTGTAATTTTCTTGAAGCTGAAATTTATGTGTACAAATCCCAGGTGGAATACCAATAATATCCGCAATGGTCCATCCAATAGCTCTAATATACTTGCGTAGAATAGCAATAAGAGCTGCAACTTATCGCTCACCCAAATCGGCTGCCACAATGACTGGAAGAGTGTTTCCGCTTCCTAAGAATGCGTACTTCAAATGACTTGGCAGTTTCTTCAATTCTAACGTGGGTGGCTCTTCAATAGATGGCTTAGCTGGTGGTGTAGGCCGATTCTTGAGATCAAGATCCAGATTCTTGGGTGTATAGCGATATGTTCCTAATCCCGATAGAGCACAAATGGCTTCTTCAGAATTTTCAGCATCTTCACTCTCTCCATTCATGAGCACAACCTCCAAGGGATCATCAATAATTTGCTCTTCTTCAAGTAGTTCTTTCTCATCATCAAAGAAAACATCAGCCACCGAAAATACACTAAGATCTTTGGGTTGCTTCATTGTTTTGCAAACATCAAAACGAACCACTTCGTCATTTATTCGGAATGAAAGTTCATTAGCTCTCAAATCAATGAGCACACTTACTGTAGCAAGGAAAGGGCGCCCCAAGATTATGGGAACCTCAGAATCTTCTTCACAATCCAAGATGACAAAGTCTGCTGGAAAGATAAATGAAGAAACTTTTACCAAGACATCGCATAGAATACCAATAGGTCGTTTTACCGACCTATTTGCCATGACGAGCCTCATATTGGTTGGAGTAGGATCTCCTAACCCCAACTTCTTGTAGATCGATAATGGCATCAAATTCATGCTGGCTCCTAAGTCACATAATGCTTTGGCAAGGTTCAAAGATCCGACGGTGCAAGGAATAGTGAAAGCTCCGGGGTCGGCCTTCTTCTGAACTATCGATCGGGTAGCAATTGCACTACAATGATGCACATCGTCTTTCAGCTCATAACTTGTTGCCCTCTTCTTTGTCAAAAGATCCTTCATAAACTTCGCATACCCAGGCATTTTTTCAAGTGCCTCCACCAATGGAACATTAATGGTCAGTTGCTTTAACATAGTCATGAATTTGCTGAACTTAGTGTCATCCGCCACCCTCTTCAGTCTTTGGGGAAAAGGTGGTGGTGGGTATGGAAGTGTTCTCTCCACGGTTTTCTTCTTCTCTTGCTTCCATTTTTCCATTTTTTTAGGCTGCACGTCACTGGGCGTGACGTCCTTGACGTCAGGACTGGTTGTTGCGACATTTTCTCCTTTTGCGTTATCATTCATGTCCGCAACTTCGTCAACCACTTGCTTGCCTTTTGCTGAAGGTTCCAGTACCTTACCACTTCTGGTAGTGATGGCCATGCATGACCCATCATTCCTTGGGTTTTGCACAGTATCGCTAGGTAAAGTGCCAGCCTTTCTTTGATTGAGTGCTGCTGAAAGTTGGCTCAATTGCTGCTCTATTTGCTTGATTGAAGTGGAATGAGAATCAACTAGTTGTTTCATGGAGGACAAATCATTAATTACTTAGTAACTCCCGCGCTCGTTGCTTTCACTCTTTTCAATAATTTAGCCATCATGTCTTCCATACTTCCAGAATTAGATGTGGTGGTATCACGTCTACCAGGGGGAACGTACAAACCACTATTTTCATTGTTTTTCTTCCAACTACCTTGGTCTTTGCTTCCAGATTTATCATAATATTTCCGACCTTGGTTTCCTTGGGTATTCCCACGGAAACCCCCCTGATTGTTCAAGTAGTTGGCCTCCTCTTCCGAATCAGATTCGTCTCTTCCTTTTAGCGCCACAGCTTTCACTTTTTCGGTCTTCCCTGATAATAAATGCTTTGTCAGAAGATCCACTTGCGTTTTCATGAGCGCTAAATCTTGATCACGTTCTTCTTGTCTTCTTCTTTGGTCTGCAGTCATGCCTATAGATAAAGTGGGGCTTGCTACCTCGGAATCCCTGGTATGCCAAGCTCTACTTTTTTTCGTCATGCAATCTAGCATATTGCTTGCTTGACCAAAGGTGAGGTCCATAAAAGATCCTCCAGCTGCGTTATCCACCACTGGCTTAGTTATTGAATTCAAGGCTCTATACAATATCTCCATGAGGTGAACATTAGTCATGTGATGGTTTGGGCATCTCGCTAGCTTTGTCTTGAACCTCTCCCATGTTTCATGAAGAGCTTCAGTGGGAAGCTAACGAAAGTTGCCGATTTTATCTCTCAATTGTGCCCTTTTGGAAGGCGGAAAGAATCTTTCTAGGAAAGCGTCTCTCAATTGCCTCCAATTTGTAATTGAATCAGGAGTTAGCCCATTCAACCATAGTGTTGCCTCCCCAGACAGAGACAATGGAAATAGACGTAATCGAATTGCATTTTGACCAACACCAGGATTGTCAAAAGACTTGCATGTAGAAATAAAGTTGATGAGATGCATATTCGGATCATCGCCTGCTAGTCCACCAAACAATCCCTTGAGTTGCAATAACTGAATCATGGTGCTTGTGATGTTGAACTTGGCTCCGGGCGCTAATGGTGGCGGAATTATAGCTCTAGTGGCTCCGGCACCATCAAGATCATCATCATCGTCGAAAGGTGGCTGCATAGGTTGGCGATCATGTCTATACCGAGATTGTCGACCTCTTCTGTTGGCAGGTGTTGTGATTTCAGCATCATGCCTTGGGTTTAGTAATTCGTCATCACCTAAATCCTCATCGTCAGGATTTGTTTCTCGTGCAGGGTTATCAATGTTCTGCTGTTGAACCTGGGTTGTGGCAAGGGCAGCCAATCTTGCTTGTTCCTGTTGAGCAGCCATCCTTGCGATTTCAGCTTGTGCTTCCATTCTACCAATGCGTTGTGGTTCAGGATTGATTGGTAATAACGGTTGACCAGAACTTCGAGTATGGAGCATACACTAAAATAAAAACCTGCAGTAGACAAAAACAAAAACTAAACGTAAAAGTACGAGAATCTTTGACCAAAGGGTCTAGTAATTATCACGAACTTGATTGACACTTGTATTCCCCGGCAACGGTGCCAATTTTTGATAACGCTCAATCTACAGCTTTCGTAGGAGTGTAAAGCGGTCGTTAGCAAATATAGAACCCAACAGGGTTGGGTGTCGATCCCACAGGGAATAGCTTGGCCAACAAGTAAGCAAAATTACTAAACTTTTGGTGCAAGTCTCGTAAAAAGGGGGGATTGTAATGTGTCACCAAAACAATAAAAGCTGAAAATAGCAAAGTAAAAGAGAAATATTGTTACGTAAGTTGTAAACAATGAGAATTGAGGCGTTGGGTTTATGTCCACCTTCTGAGGTATACGTCTCTATTGGCTATGAGTGTGCAGAATTCTGACATGCAACTGCTTATAGAGAATTGTATTCGATGGTAAATCCAGGCGTCTTTCGACCTATTCGAGGATTATTTCACTTTAACTCTTTCGAGCTTAAAGCGTGTCTAACGGTACAAATTCTCCAAGAGGTTAGTCCAGTTACGGCACTAGCTTTTTAGTAGGGAATTTTAGGGGGTGACCCTACTACCTTGACATTATCTCTTTTCCAGACAAATAACCTTTCTTTCGAACAAGTTAAATGTTATACTGGCGTATTCTTGCGTTTTCAACCACAAAGAATGTAGACTAAGATGAAGAGAATAATGATATAAGCAGTATACGTGTCGCGAACTCACAACCTCACAGCAATAGATAGTATCTCATACGGCTTCCATAACCCCAACAGAGAAGTTTAGTTACCCATGAATGCGAAGGAGATCACGATTGACATTGTTGTTATACCACAAGATTGAGTAATTTCGTGTAGCTTAGGTGGTAGGCGTGAGGCGTGAATTCCTAGGCAAAGTAACGATTCTCTTGTTGTGGAATTTAAGAATAGAAGAGTAGAAGAAGAAAAATAGAATTAATGGAAAGATTAGAAGAGTTGTAGAATTGTTTGTAGTGGAAGATGAGATGGATGGAAGAAAGTATTGTGGTCTCCCTGATTCTTAAAAATCTCTAGCATGATAGGGTATTTATAATACCCATATCCTAATCCTACTAGATAAATAAAATATCTAACCAAATCCTACTAGGCTAATGTAATACTTAACCCAATTGTACTAGGTTAATGTAACATTATCATAATCCAAATAAACTAATGAAATACATAACCCAATTGTACTAGGTTAATGTATCATTGTCCAAATCCAACTAAGTTACTGCAAATCCCCAAAGTCTTCAGAAATGTTGTTTTAGCCCGGGACAGATTTTCCATGCAGCAGTTTTGGTCCTTAGGCGTGTAAACTCCCTTCCCTTCCTTCGTGAGCTTTCTTTTGCGTCAAGTAAACCATAAAATGCTGAATTCTGCATCATTTATACCTGAAACTTTACTAATCATGTTCGTTAGCTCATTTACAGGAAAAAGGACTAAAAGTGCATGAAATATATACTTTGTTCTCAAAACTAGGCTAAAATATGGGCAAAATATATTGATATAGGAGTGTAAATTCACCTATCATCACGGGTTATGAACACCCGATACGTATGTGTTTTACATGATTTTAGATTTTAAGTAATAATTTAGTAAAACCACGGGTCTTGTTATTTACTCAGGTATTTTTGATCATGATGAGCAATATCAATTATCAACAATAATGTTCAGCTAAACTTAGTTCAGTTCAGTACCACTGTCAGTTCAGTTGGGAGTAGGATTTAGCACCGAGCGAGTGTAGGGATGGCGTCTTTTCTGTCAGTTAGGCAGAGTTCTTAGTAGCAGTTCCTATATTCTAGAACTACATATCCAACGTAGGATATAAGGGGTCACCCATCAGTTTAGGCTTGAATTCTTCTCAGGGTTTACCCGTTAGTTTAGGCTTGACACCCTGGTCCTTCGAGACACCAATTTAGTGGATCCACACAGCCAGTATTAGTACCCGTGGCACGATACTGACACCTTTCCAACTGGGGTTATAGGTTGGACCCCAATCAGCTCAAATTGGGGCATGTCAGTTATATGATACCTCCCATAGTCTCAGTACAGTAATCAGTGTATTTCAGTTCAGGTTTGCTTGACCAAGTGTACATATTTTTAGTTATTCAGTTATACTAATTTCAGTCTTTCAGATTGCAGATTATCTTAGTAACACATTTATACTTGGTCTTGCATTCTCAGATTTTTACATGTTTATGCATTTTATGCTCAGTAATCTCATGCATTTCAATCAGTCCTTATCTCACGTACCAGTACATTCAAAGTACTGATCGCATACTTTTCTTTGCATTATATTGTCTTATAACATAGGTTCAGACGCTCAGTTTTTCGACCGCTCTTAGACAACTCAGCATACTCAGCATCAATAGTGGTGAGTCCCCATCCATCGAGGACATGATTTGCTTACTTCAGTTACTTCAGTATTTTTATATGTTCAGTCAGTTAGAGTTAGTTGGGGGTCTGTCCCATCAACTCCACAGTCCGTTTAGAGGCTTTCAGACACTTAGTTAGACAGTCAGTCGGTCATTTCAGTATTATCAGTTGTTATTAGATATTTCAGACATGTTTTGATTCGTATTTCATTATCCAGTTTTACAGTATTTTATCAGCTTATCTTCCGCATACGTTATATCAGTGCTATTATATTCAATGCTCACATCAGGTACCAGCTCATGGGTTAGCTTATGGTCACTTGTGACTCTAAGCACCATTATTGCGACTAGGGGGTAGCCTCGGGCCGTGACACATAAGATATGCAGTTCATATGGTTCTTAGTTATTACCAGACATCATTTATATTTCTAAATTATCAACTCTAAGAAGTTTGAAGATTTTATCAATAACAACCTAAGCCCAAAATCTCAGTTAAGTAAGCCTAAGAAAGGATATTCACTGGTCTTCATCATTCATACAAGGTCATCTTATGACATTTTCTTATTATCAAGTAAGTAATAGAAGCAAAAAATTACCATAACTTAACCCCTCTAGTATCTGTTAGTTCTGTTACTTTTCCTCCAATTCCTTATCCTAGCTAGTTCTATTCCAATTGATATTTATATGGCCATATGAGCTAAATTCCTTTAAAAAAATGGATGGTTTAGGTGCAAAATTCAGGGCATAGGAATTGTCAATGTTGGAGTTTATGTGCTAATCTATATAACAAGAATGTTTTATAGTTCAGTTATTCATCAAAATTTCGATCTCTTGCTATATTTTGTAGTAGTATAGAATGGTGCTTCAAAATGTTATGTTGCTAATATCTATATTGATTTCTATCTTAAATTAATAGTTTTCTCTTATGATTGGGATCGTGAAATTTCTATCATAGAACCTGATTACTACAAATGGACTCATGGATATTTTTTCAACTTCTAAAGAGAGGACTAGCTTATCAGGTTTGAAGCTTTCTGAACTTCATTTTTATGATGCTTAGTGGTAGGTTGAACTTTGAAGTGACCTTCTCTGACATGTCAATGTTTTTTGAATCAAATATTAAGCTGAAGTGTGGTGTCCAGCACTTGGTACTATCTTGACAAATGAAGAAGTAGTTGATGGTGTAAGTAAAAGAGGGGGCCATCCAGTCATCAGAAAGGTATGCTTTCTTAGACTTTATTACATTTTGAGGTAGGAAATTCTCAAAAGAACCACATTTCTATTAATGTCTAATCCTTATTTTCATGGCCTGGATAGTTTCATATTTTTACAGTGCATTATTTATTGCTAAGCAGCCTATGCGGCAGTGGATGTTGAGGATTACTTCTTATGTTGACCATCTTCTTGAGGATTTATATGACCTTGACTGTCCTAAAAGTATAAAGGAAATGTAGAGTAATTGGGTTGGGAGGTCAGAAGGAACATAATCAAATTTTGTCGTCACAAATGATAACAGTGAGAAAGTAAAGAAAAGAATAACAGTGTATACAACAAGGCCAGATATTATTTTTGGTACAACATATGCATTTTGATTTGGCATCTAATCATTGACTACCCTTTCTTAGACTACATTTCACATATCGTTATTTCATTTTTTTGCTGTACAGATAATTAGTCCTTACCCTGGAGCATCCTTGTCTATCATCACTTTTATCATAAGCACAAAGTAAATATATATACTCTTCTGCCCCTTGAGTTTTCTAATCTCAAAATATTATTTGTTCTAGTTCTTTTAAGAAAAGACAGATGTGAGACAGATAGAGGAGTACAGAGAACCTGCCTCTAAAAAGAGTGACCTTGAGAGGACCGAGCTTCAAAGGGAAAAAACAGGTGTCTTAACAGGTTGTTATGTAAATGATCCATCCAATGGACAAGCTGTTCCTATTTGGGTTGGTGATTATGTCTTGGGAAGGTTGTCTACCTTTTTATATCCTCTTGTCCTATATTCATCTAGCAAAACATGTCCTATAAGTTTGACTGTATTAATACTCTCGTAATGAATGAGAACCTAATGCAAAAGTATTTATTTGTCTTAGAAACTTCATGGTGACAATTTTTGGAGTTTTATAGTAGTGTACTAATTATGATGCAACTATGGCTCCAGAGCTTTAATGGTTGTGTCTGTCCATGACACACGTGACATTGAATTTGCTATGAAATAAGCTATCCAATTTCTTGGCTTGTAAGACCAGACGATAACAATTGTGGAGATTTTGAGAGACCATTTTCAGGTGAAGGATCAATGATAAATTCATCATGTTCAAAATCAGAGCTTGACATTAATGTTTTTCCTAGCAAAAAAACTGCTTCAAGAGCCATCCAACGGCTTGAGAAAAATGGAAATGAGAAGAAAAAGGTAATTTCATTTGATTTATGAAGGATACCTCTTAAGCGTGCATGAAGGAAGCAATTATCATTTTCTGCTTCTAATAAGATCTTACTTATTTCTAAATTTATCTTACCTCAAGTAAATTACAAGTTAAGGGACTGGCTCTTTGTACGACAATTATTTTGGGGGGAGCCTATTCCCATTATATTTTTGGATGACACGGGAAAATGTCTTCCAATTTTAGAAATCCAGCTGCCCTTTATCCTTCCTGAGTTGGATGATTTCACTCTCACAGGGACAGGGGAACCAATTCTTTCCAAAGCAAATTCTTGGATGAGTTTTGCCTAATGTAATGATTTCAACTTGATAAACATTGGTTCCTTGGATTTTGATACTTTTTTGTTAGTTTCGTTATTCATATTATCTTACCACACTTTATATTATAACAATCACTAGTTTTACTGCATAATTTGACATGTTATAACCAAAGATCCTTCATCTATCTGACATCTTAAGTTCCATTACAAATAAATTACCCCTATTAAGAGCTTTAGAGCTGCTATCACTTACAACAAGAACAGATTCTAGGATGACTAAGTAATTTTTTCTTACTCTACTAATTTACAAAGAATTCAAGTTATATACAAGGACATCGTAACATTATTACTTGTGCAATAATGTCAGGTGATATATAGAAGGAGTAGTCTATTGATATATATCCTCACAAAGGTTAAATCAACAGTTCCACAAATGGGACATGAATAAAATTAGACATGAATAAATCAACACCTGAACTAAAATTTGAAAATGGACAAGCATATCAATCTTACAGCTAAAATCTTTCCTTCTTCATTCACATAATTGCCATCCCTCTTCAATAAAGTTTACAAAATAACCTCACTTCGACACACAAGCCTTTTTAATTATTGCATCGATCATTAATCAAATATATATAAATAAAAATAAGTAACATGAAACAAATTTTATAAAATAATTTTCAAATAAAATTCTAGGTTATGAAACTTACCATTTGATGACCTCTCCTTGCATTGCTTTTGCTATCACCGTATATGAGACTTTAAGTATCTTTCTATTTTTTGATTTTTGTACACTTTATTTCTATAATTAGGAAACATTAGTTCAATTATAAGTTGTATAAGGGCACAAACACAATATTGTACAAACTAAAACAAGCTTGAGTGATAAGTTATGAACACCAATATTGTACAAATTGTCTTATCCATTTGATAGATAACACTTGTCTAGTCCGTAAACTTTTATGTGAGACATGACAAATTTTTCCATGATTGAATTCATCTGGTGTTAACAAAGTAGAGCATAAGGAAATATAAAACATCAACGGTCTATTTAACCATTTTTACTTAAAAGGAATCATATGGAGCTCTCAAGTTTGGAATTAAATTCAACAAATAAATAAACTATCTTTGCAAGGATAGAAAAAGCTAGAGTCTACAATAAATTAAATACTCAACCAAATTCTCTCAGCTACAGGATAAAGAAATTAGTATGAAAAAGACAGCAGCTAAAGACGGCAAAACTGAATAGAAAGCTAAGAAGAAACAAGTGGACGAAAGAGTATCTAAACTTTCTGGGAAGCTAAAAGAAAGACATGTTGGGGAACTTGCTTCTTTAGGTTACAGTGGTAGTAGTCATAATGATAATGGAAAGGGAAAAGGAAATCTTTACACATTAGTGAAGGCCATTGCTGGGGTTTCTGTCAGTAGTCAAACTGACCATTCAAATCCCAAAAAGAGTATGAAAACACATGAGAAAAGAGCTCAACAAGAGGCATCCAGAGAGCAAAGAATACAAAAAGAGCAGAGTAATATAATAAGCGATTGGGTTTTGAGAATGAAAAGTTAGAAAGAAAGCTCGAGCCTCTGAAATTGACTGTTAATGAAATAAAGCATGATAGACAGTGTCTCTACCGCCTGTGGAGAATCAGTTAGTCATGCACATTTGCGGTTCATCTCCTTATACATATCTTGAATTGCAACAAATAGTGGCAGCTTACATGAGAAAACATGCAACTGACTTTCTCCCCTTTTCTTCTCAAAGAATGCAGAAGGGGGAAAATCTGATGATTTTCTGGTGGAAAGGTTTCAGAATTACTATAGAGAACTAGTCTCAATTGCTGCATGGGAAGGACAACTGGAACTTGGTGCTATAATTCACATCTTAAAGAAACATATAAATATTCTCAGGGGCATTTCCTGATGTAGAGATTGGAAAAGAATACAAATCTGACAGTGGCTCTGGCTCTTTAGCTTCTAGTATAATGCTATCCTACCACAAGCATGCTTTTGGGATTGAAGAGCACTATAACTCACTTATTCCTAGTTTAACCTAACAGGTTTGATATATTATGTGAAATAGGTATTTACAACAACATGATAGCTCAATGGATATCATGGTTTACAACAGATCAATCTAGCAAAAGTTCTATTTGTGCAATAAGACATTCGAGTCCAATGCATATTATCTTTCTACAAGTCTAACTTTATGAATTTGGTTTTCTATTTTGTTATAACTAATACTTCTTTCTATTTCTGTTTTATAGACATAAATGACCTCAGTAGACTTAGATAGTAGCAAAAAACTTAATAGAGGAAGAATGATCAATTTGTACTTATTCAAAGTACCAATTGCATGTTCTTCTTTCACAAAAAATAGGAGTGTTAGGATACTGAAGTTTTGATGATGGACATATGAATGAAATATGTTGTGCAAGATGGTCCACACAAGTGTAGAAAGAACAGTCGCAGATAAGACTACTGATAAGATAAACATGCGTAAAGTCAGGAGTGGATAAGCAAGGAGATTTAGATGTGCTCTCAACCCTTATCACATGAAGCAAAAGGGTAAAAAAGAGAAGATAAATCCAACACTGATAGATAAACATGCGTAAAGTCAGGAGTAGATAAGCAAGGAGATTTAGATGTGCTCTCAACACTTATCATATGAAGCAAAAAGGATAAAAAGGAGAAGATAAATCCAACACTAATAGTTTGAGTTGATCAAGGAGTCCAGCTAGACTAGGGAATAAAATAGAAGGGTCCTATTTAGTCAAGGTGATAGACGGCTGTAACAAGGAGTGAAACTACCTGGTAGAGTGCTACTAAATATAGAAGAATACATCATCTAAAGGAATCAATTAGGAGTTTTCTTAAATAGAAGAAACAACGTTCAAGAGTTTCACTCATGCACTGATAAGAAAATCATCAATCAACAAATTAGTTCTCTTACTTGAAGAAGAACCTGGTCCCTTACTTAGCAAGTCGTATACTTTATGTAATAGGTTAGTTCTTGAGTTGTAATGAGTCTTTTGTTCTAATCTCAGTGAAGTATAAACTGAGTTAGGAGTTGTGTCTTCAAGTTAGGATACTCGAAGACTTGGGAACCTTATCTTGGGAAGATTTGTGTTTTTGTAGAAATAGGAGTTAAAAGTTTTAATTCCTAGTTTATAAGAAGTCTTGTAATTTGTTGATTATTGAGGCTCAAGAGTAATAGTGAAGTTGGGGTTAAATCCTGTAGAGGTACAGGTTGTGGTTTTTTATACCTTTCTTGAGCCGGGTATTTTCCACGTAAAAATACTGTGTTCATCTTTTACTTTTGTGAACCACGTTCGCTTAATTGTTCCACAGATAGAAAACCAGTAAAGTATAATATTCAAATCAGTAGGGCACACACTCTAACAAGTAGTATCAAAGCGAGGTTGTCTTAAATAAGGTTAGCACCTAAGAAAAGGATCATTATGATGAATTTTGCACCTCCTACTGGTCACAGTGAAGGTTAGTCAACCACTCGACCTCCACTTTTTGATGGTTCTCACTTTGTCTAGTGGAAGGACATGATGGAAATACTCATCCAAGGTGAAGACTACAGATTATGGGATAGGATAACTGATGGTCCTACTATTCCAATGAATTTGGTTGATGGTGAATAAGTTAAAAAAGTGAGGAGTGAATTTACTGCTGATGACTTGGTAGCATTAAAGAAAAATGCTAAGGTTAAGAATATCTTAGTCTCTGGACTAGGACCTGCTGAGTACAACAGAGTGTCAACTTGTGCCACTACTAAGCAAATTTGGGATGCACTAGTCAATGCCCATGAAGGTACCTCTCAGGTAAGGAAATTTAGGATTGCTTTTTTTTTTTACTGAGTATGAAACATTTAAGATGAAGGAGAATAAATCTTTGCATGAGATGTTGACAAAGCTTGCTGTCTTAACAAATGAGTTGACTTCCTTAGGAAAAGTCATCACTAAAGAGAAACAAGTTGAAAAGGTGCTGAAGGTACTACCAAAATCAAAATGGAATGTTAAAGTAACTGCAATCAGGGAGGCAAACAAGGATCTTACAGACATGACATTGGATGAACTTGTAGGAAATTTGAGGACTTATGAAATGGAAATTAATAGAACTAATGAACAAGTAGCCCCTGAGAAAGTCTTGGCTTTGAAGACCTCAGACAGTGATGATGAAGTTGAACTTGACCAGGAACAAGTTTCCTTCATAACCAAGAACTTCAGTAAATTCTTTAAAAATAAAAAGGGAACAGGTAACAAGAAACATTCCAATGACAATCTAAATGGATGCTATAAATATGGAAAAATTGATCATCAGATTAGAGATTGTCCTGTTTGGGAAATAGAATGGAGGAAGGAAAGGCTGAGAAAGAACTAAAAGAAAAGGCCAAAAGGAAGGAAGAATATGCTATGGTAGTAGCTTGGAGATCTGATCAGATGATGATGAGATTAATGAAACTGCATTCATAGCTGTAGGAGATTCTAACTTAGAGGAAGAAGATGATGCTTCTAAGGTAAGTATACTTGAACTTAAAGAAAAATTGCATTTATTTTCAAAAATAAAACTTGTTTCCTTGATGAGTGCACTAATTGATAATTTCCAAGAATTAAATTCTGATAGGGATAAGTTGTTCAACAGTCTTTCAAGTCTAAAATTTGATCTCATTGATTTAAAAACTTGCAAGAATGCAATTGAAGAGGAAAACTGCACTCTCAAGAAACCGGTTGCACAACTTGATTCCTCAAACAATGATCTTAAGTTTGAAGTCTTAAAACTAGCACTCACTGATAATGGAAAGAAGGTCATGTGTAAGGAACAAGAAAGTGCTAACCTTGAATTAGTCAAGTACAAACAAGAATGTAATGATGCAACTGATATGGTGAATAAACTAAGTCAAGAAATCTCTAAACTAAAACTTGATCTTGAAAGAGCAAATAGGTGGAAAAATTCTTCAAGAATTATTCATAAGTTGAGTGAAAGAAATCACTGTGAAAAGGCAGGGTTGGGTTTCCACAAGAGTCTTGATGATCCTAAAGACATATATTATATCTGTGATAACCTTGGACATCCAACCACTGAATGTCCTGTGGCTGCTAAAAGCAGATCTAGCAGTCAAAACCTAGCTAATAAATTTCCTCAGACCAAGAAGAAAAGAACAGGTTTTGGTCAGAGAAATAGGTCACATTACGTGTTTCCTGCATGGACTAGAAGAAATTTAATTCATCCATTTACTCATAGAATAGGAACAAAGCTTGTCTGGGTTCCTAAGTCTAACTATTGATTTCTTACAGGAGAAGGTGAAAGGAAGCAAAAAACATTGGTACCTAAACAGTGCTTACTCAAGACACATGACTGGTGATAAGAAAAAATTCCTTTCACTCTCCAAAATAAATCGAGGAGGAGTTTCTTTTGGTGATGGAAAAAAGGGAATCATTACTGAAGTTGAAAAAATTGGCACACCTGAGTCAAGAGCATTGGAAGATTTCTATCTTGTAGAAGGATTGAAGCACAACCTGCTGAGCATTTCACAACTGTGTGATAAGGGTAATAAAGTTATTTTTACTTTTGTAGGAGTCAAAGTCAAGAGGATGGACACCAAAGAGATTGTGCTCACTGCAAGGTGATACAGAAATGTATACAAAGATGACATAATGGCAATTCTAGGAACAGAGTTGACCTTTATGAGTGCCATGGAAAATAATCCCCTTCTTTGACACAGGAGACTTGGACACGCAAGTACGAAACAACTAAACATACTTTCTTCCAAAGATATGGTATTAGAATTTCCTAAGACCAAGTTTAAGGAAGAAAAGCTATGTAGTGCCTGTGTAAGAGGGAAGCTGGTAAGATCCTCTTATAAGTCAAAGAACCATGTCAGCATTACCAAGTGTCTTGACCTGGTCCATATGGACTTGTGTGGACCAATGAGACTTCAAAGATGAGGTGAAAAAGGTATTTTTTGTGATTGTTGATGATTATTCCAGATTTACCTGGACATTGCTTCTAGCTTCTAAAGAAGATGCCTTTGATGTATTTACTATTTTCATCAAGAAAATTGAAAAGAAACTGGGCACTTCTTTAGTTTCCATAAGATCTGACCATGGTACAGAATTTGAAAATGTCAAATTTTTAGAATTCTATTCCATAAATGGTATAGATCATAAATTTTCTACTCCCAGAACACCACAACAAAATGGAGTGGTTGAAAGAAAGAATAGAACCTTGGAAGATATGGCTAGAACAATGATGCTTGCAACAAAGCTTGCTAAAAAACTTTGGGCTGAGGTAATTAGTTCTGCAGCATATGTCATAAATAGATGCATGATCAGACCTATTCTAGAGAAGACTTCCTATGAATTACTAAAAGGAAGAAAGCCAAACATTTCTCATTTTAGAACCTTTGGTTGCAAATGCTTTATTCATAATAATGGAAAGGATAATCTAGGAAAATTTGATGCTAAAAGTGATGAGGGAATATTTTTAGGTTATTCACTTAATATTAAGTCTTATAGGGTTCTAAACAACAGAACAAACTATGTTGAAGAAAGTATGCAAGTAGTTTTTTATGAATCTTGTGTTAAGACTAACCTGCAAGAAGGAAGTGACTCTGAGAAACAGGTTACACAACCTGGTTCATCGACTGGAGCTACCAAACAAGGAGGCACCTCAACAGGGGGAACTAATTCTGGAGTCACAGTGATAGGGGGAACTGAGCCACCAACTACCCCAGCTCAAAACATCTACAGTGATCCTAGTAACTCACTAGGTTTGGTCCCTAAAGGTTACAAGTATCAAGGATCACATCCTATTGAGAATGTTCTCACCTATCTCACTTCTGGGATCACCACAAGGTCTGGATTAAGAAGGATGTGTGCTTTCAAGGTTTTCTTGTCAGAAATTGAGCCAAAGAAGGTAATTGAAGCACTACTTGATGCTGATTGGATCATATCCATGCAGGAAGAGTTAATTAGTTTGAGAGAAGCAATGTATGGCACTTTGTTCCACTCCCAAGAGACAGAAAAGTAATTGGAACTAAGTGGGTGAACATAAATAAAGTTGATGAGCATGGAACAGTTACAAGGAACAAGGCAAGATTAGTGGTCCAAGGGTACAATCAAGAAGAAGGCATAGATTTTGATGAGAATTTTGCTCTTGTAGACAGAATTAAAGCAATAAGATTACTTGTTGCTTTTTCTATTTATATGGAATTCCTTCTCTATCAAATGGATGTAAAAAGTGCATTCTTGAATGACATTCTCAAAGAGAAAGTGTATGTCAAACAACCACCAGGATTTGAAAACCAAGAGTTTCCTAACCATGTTTATAAACTGGACAAGGTTTTGTATGAACTAAAACAAGCTCCAAGAACTTGGTATGAAAGATTGTCAAAGTTTCTTCTGGAGCATGGTCACATTAGAGGTAAAATTGACAACACTCGTTTCTTAAAAATTAATGGAAAAGATCTGTTGGTTGTGTAGGTGTATGTTGATGACATTATTTTTGGCTCTATAAATATGAACATGACTCATGAGATGAGTTTGCTAAACTCATAAGTTATGAGTTTGAAATGAGTATGATGAGGGAGCTGAACTTCTTCTTAGGTTTGCAAATTAAACAGACAACATCTGGAACCATAATCCATTAGCAGAAGTATGTCAAGAAACTTCTCAAAAGATTTTCCATGGAAGAGGCAAAATAGATCAGCACTCCAATAGCCACTGCCACAAAACTTGATTTGGATGAAACAACACCTGATGTGGGGCAAAAGGTACAGAGGAATGATAGGCTCATTACTGTATCTCACAACAAGAAGGCCTGATATTGTGTTCAGTGTAGGGATATGTGAAAGGTTTCAAGAAAATCTCAAAGAATCACATTTAAAATTTGTGAAGAGAATCTTCAGATATCTCAAAGAAACCAGTGATCTTGGCCTATGGTATCCAAAAGGTAGTAACTTTAAATTGGTAGGATACTCTGATGCTGACTATGAAGGATACTTGATGGACAGGAAGAGCACCACAGGCATGGCATACTTCCTTGGATCATGTTTAATTACCTGGTCCACTAAGAAACAAAACTCAAAAGCCTTGTCTACTGCTGTGGCTCAATATGTTATTACAGGATCTTGTTGTGCTCAGTTGTTATGGATTAATCAACAACTCATGGACTTTGGTATAGATGTTGGTTGTGTTCCTATTTTCTGTGAAAATACAAATGCCATTAATATTGCTAAGAATCCTGTTCAACATAAAATAACTAAATATATTAATATTAGACATCACTTTCTTAGAGATAATATTGAAAAAGATCTTATATCAATTATGTTTTATCCTAATGAAGAACAAATAGCTGACATATTCACTAAGTCATTGAGTAGAGAAATTTTGAAAAGAATAGGTTAGCCTTGGGGATGATTAAAATTGCATAAATCTCCCTCGATGATTGACTAGAATAAGGTACTCTTAAGTGATTGTTGATTAATTCAGTCTTACATATTTAGTTGTCTATCCTAATTCCAATATTTTTGAGTAAATTAACTCATTCATGTGTTGATTTTGCAGAGAGACTAGAACATAGAGGCAATTTTTTCCATTTTATCCTTAAAATTAAGGTATGATTACTTTTTACCTATAGTGGCATAAAGAGAAACAGGCCCCTTACATGGTCCATTGCTACCCTCTAAACCGTAAAAAATCCAAATGTTTTTCTCCTTTACAAAGTTGCCACCCTTTCCATCATAACCGAACCTCTCCATCATTACGTTTCTTCATCAAATGCACTCCATCCACGATTCAATTTTTTTGTTTTCACTATAAATACACTCCTTTCTCTCTTCATCACTCACAATTTCATAACTAAGTTCAATTTACTATTTCTCTCTCTCTCACCATGGAATCTTCATCATCTAATCCATTCTCAGATTCTACCACTACTCCCTCAACAACCATTGTTCTTCATCCTGATATTAACCTACCACCTCTCATTCCTCCCCAATTTCGATCAAATTATCCAATTTTACAGCTTTCAAAAACTTCCAAAACCCCTTTGTTCAATTTTCTTCCAAACCTTTATCTTTTTCAAAACCTTCACTACCATCTCTGATTCCCCTTCAAATTATTGACCCTGATGATGAACCTATTATAAATTTGATCCCAAGAAGGTCCAGATCTAATCATAAAGAAAGCCCTCGTACCCTGTTACTCCTATTTCCCCACCATTGTTGTTGAAGATCAAGATATGGGTGAACCCACCCCTATTATTCCCACTCCTAGAACTCCTCATACTCGGGGTAAAAAACAACGGGAAGAAGCTTCCTTAGCTGAAGCTCTTTAAGCAAGCAAAAGGAAACGAGTTGTTACATCTGGTCCTCTTCTCCCTCGAGCATCCTCTCCTGATATTCTTGTTCGCTCAGTACATAGAAAAAAGACTATCATTGGAAAGTTTCCAAAACCCTCTTCTTCTCGTAACCCCTTATCTCAGCCTAAACCCCTCCCACCTCAAAACCTTCCTCATCTTCAAAAACCCCTCCTAAGAAATCATCTTCTTATCTGAAAAAATAGGTCAACAAACCTGTTCCTTATGATTCTTCTGAGTCTGATTCACCTCTTGATACTAATACTGAGTTGGATCCTGATTTTAAAGTTCCTAAACCATCTACCGATCAGGACACTTCTGACGAGCACTATCTCTATTTTCAAAAGTGTAAGCTAGCTAGAGGACATGTTATTAGTGGGTTTAAAGGAGATGATATGAATTCCTTTTTAGAAAAATTAGATGTCCAAGGGTGGTCCCCCCTATTTCTTCAAGGTGAGGTGCAGGGGAGATTTGCTAAGCCTGAAGTGTATGAGTTCTATACAAATGGGGTAGCTCTTGGTGAGTTGTTCTCTACAACTATTCGAGGGGTAACCATGAATCTGTATGTTGCTGATATTGGTCAAATCCTGCACATTCCTTCAGGGGGTGGGGTCACTATGTCAAGAGCACTTTTCCACCTCTTGACAATCTTGCTTCTGCTCTTTCCATAAATCAAAAATTTTCTGGAAACCCTCACCTGGTAAATCATCGAAGGGTTCTTAAAAAAGATATGTCTCTCCATCATCAACTCTATTTTGATGTTGTTCACAATATACTAATTCCTAGGAAAGAAAGAAGGACTGTAGCCAACTTTCTTGACCTTAGTCTTATGGAGTTGCTAGACACTAATGTAAAGATTGATCTACCTCGACTTATTCTAAAGCATATGCACAGGGTTCTCCTCAAGGAAGTGAATGTGCATGCTCTTCCTTACTAATTTTGGCTCACCTCTATGTTTGAGGAGTTTGGAGTGTCCGTTTAAGTGTGGTATTCATAGACAACCAAATATATTATAAGGAGTGTGAACCATATGATATTACCTGTTTCCATGAGGAGTTCTGATAACCCTGTGCAAAGGTTAAGAAATGCACTTGCAGTAAAGACTACTGAGCTAGAGGTTTCTCAGGCTATACTAAAAGCTGTTCAAGTTGCCCATGATGATGAGAAGAGGGATTTACTTGCTCAAATTGCAACCCTAACAGCTTCTTTAGAACGTGAATGATTTGAGAATGCTGATACTATTAGGAAATTTACCCCCCCCCCCTTATCCTCTCTTATTCATCTACTTAGCCCCTATCTTAGTGCCCTAGAACTATCTTTTTTTTGTTCTCTTCCCTAGTTACTTGTTATCTCTTATGCTGCTTTTGGTAATTTTAATTGTATCGTGATTCTAAATGAAATAAACTTATTTTCTTAAAGGTGTTTTGCTCCTATTTTTTTTATAATGCATTAATGTTCTCTTACTCTGGGTTTTGATTGTCTTAGTGATAGCCCCAGTGGCCATGAATTACTAAACACTTTTCACTTTTTGGGCTCTGTTTTTTTATTATGTCAAAAGGGGGAAGAATAGATTATGCAATGCTTATAACTCAGTTGACTAACCTATTTCATTCTGTGTTCTTTTGTCTAATCCCTTATTGAGAATGTCAGGATTTTGTGATGAATGTTGTGTTTGTCATCATTAAAAAGGGGAAATTTGATAGGATACTGATGTTTTGATGATAGAAATATGAATGAAACATGTTGTGCAAGATGGTCCACACAAGTGTAGAAAGAATAGTCGCAGACAAGACTACTGATAAGATAAACATGCGTAAAGTCTGGAGTGGATAAGAAAAGATATTTAGATGTGCTCTCAACACTTATCACACGAAGCAAAAAGGATAAAAAGAAGAAGATAAATCCAACACTGATAGTTTGAGTTAATCAAAGAGTCTAGCTAGACTAGGGGATGAAATAAAAGAGTCATATTCAGTCAAGGTGATAGACGGTTGTAACAAGGAGTGAAACTACCTAGTAGAGTCCTACTGAAGATAAAAGAATACATCATCTAAAGGACTCAATTAGGAGTTGGCTTAAATAAAAGAAACAACGTTCAAGAGTTTCACTCATGCACTGACAAGAAAATCATCAATCAACAAATCAATTCTCTTACTTGAAGAAGAACCTGGTCCCTTACTTTTCTAGTCGTAAACTTTATGTAATATGTTGGTTCTTTGAGTTGTAATGAGTCTTTTGTTCTAGTTTTAGTGAAGTATAAACTGAGTTAGGAGTTGTGTCTTCAAGTTAGGGTAATCTAAGACTTGGGAACACTTATCTTTGGAAGATTTGTGTTTTTGTAGAAGTAGGAGTTAGAAGTTTTAATTTCTAGTTTACAAGAAGTCTTGTAATTTGTTGATTGTTGAGGCTCAAGAGTAATAGTGAAGTTGGGGTTAAATCCTGTAGAGGTACAGGTCGTGGTTTCTTACACCTTTCTTGAGTCGGGTGTTTTTCACGTAAAAATACTGTGTTCATCTTTTACTTCTTTGAACCATATTCGCTTACTTGTTCAACAGATAGGCAACTAGTAGAGTATAATATTAAAATCAGTAGGGCACACACTCTAACAAGGAGTCAAATACAAAATTGAAAATTTGAGTTATTAAAATATTATCTAATTAGGACAACATGTAGTACCTTATTGAGATAATGTATATGCTAAACAAATATTATAAATAGTTATATCACTTGCCTGCTATATATATAATTAATTTATAGCATATCAAGGGAAAGGGGCAAAGACATACTTTTTTTCATAGTACAACCTAGTACTTATTTACCCCAAAAAAGAAGAGAGAGAGAATCAAATTATGAAGAACAATTACCTTCGCCTTCTCTTCATTATAGTGCTGCACAAAAGTAGTTCAATCAACAATAGAATCAACATTTTTGGGAGTTATCGCAAGTAACTCTTCTTTACTTTTGTTGGGGTAAAAGTTGTCACATTGTAACTTATATTTATAAGCCCTCCACTTATCGTGTAAAGATTATGTAACCCATTTAACTCCAATGTCATAATCAAACTCAAAATTCTCCTTAAAATATGTTTGTATTCGTAAATTAATATATATATTAAAAAAATAAACTAATTGAATGACAATAAAGTTAGCTAGTTACCTCAATAAGTTGCCACTGTATTTGTTATTTATTATATGGCAACCTATCCCATCTCACAACTGATATGGGATAAAATAAGTACTTTTGAGAAACTCATCAAGAAATCTAACTAGCAAGTTTGAAACATTATCACTTCTTTGTCCATCTCCGTTGAGTTCCTCCATGACTTATTTTATTTTTTTATAAACTTCAAACTCGGTCTACTTGCATATTTTGAGTTGTAATAAAGAATAACAAGCAATTAACTTTAATCAAAAGTAATAACAACAAAAAAATAATAAAGAATAAAATAAAATTACTTATAACCTTTAATTTGGACAAGTAACAATTCTTCTTTCACTTGTGAGCTAGTTTCATTAGAGCTTGAAGAAGAAATAAAATTGCTACTACCGGAAGTAGGAGTTGTTATATTCTCATTAACAACTTGATCACCTAGGTGATTCAAATCTTGGGAAGTGATGTTATTATTGTCTGCTTGTCGTCCTTGTAGGCTTACTAATAATGATTGTGTTGACTTCCTACATTTTTTCTTCATATTCTCCTAGAATGGTATTCTTCCTGTAGGGATTAATTAATTAAAATTAAATACAAAATAGAGAAGTTATTTTAAGTCACTGGAAATGGGAAGAAAGCAACACTATAACCACAATATACACCACTAATGGGGAAAAAGATGTATGCCTTGACTTTTCTTCTTTGAGACAATAATTTTCTTATTTATACTATTTGAACCAACATAAGAATGCAATAATGAAGGAGGTAAGAGATAATACATGATGGAATTTCCACTTCAGAGGTATATTAAACTATAAGAAGGTTGTTAGGCTACTGGAGTTTCTCAAAACTCTCAAATCATTCAAAGAATTCAACATCAATGAGAATGTAGATTTTGATTAGTAGAGGCAGATTCACTGTTGATTTAGCTTACAAGATACTTAAATAAGTCTAACTCTTAGATTAACTCTTGACTTTGAAAGCACATCTGGAGTACTAAGATATCATACAAGGTGAATTGTTTTGTTTGGTTGATAGTCAAGCAGGCTTTCTTAGCAAAGTTCAAGTTATTGAGAAGGGAAATGCAACTTAGATCTACTTATCTTTTTTGAGGTGAGAGTACAAAAATGAATAATCATTTATTTATGCATTGCATTGTGACTAGTCAAACTATGAAACATTTTTCTTGCTATGATTGGGTTGAAATAGTTGATGCCCCAATCTACTTTAGACATGCTCTACAACTTCAACAAATGGGAAAGTAGTATAGACCAAAAAAGAAGATGAAGTATGATCCGAGGATGTATTTGGTGGATTTAGAGGGAAAGAAATCTAAGATGTTTTGAGGGAAAGAGCATTCCAATCCAAAAAATAAAGATACATTGTATTTTACCTTTTCACTTTTGGTGTAAACAAGAGTGCATATAGAATCTGTTAGAATCTCTCTAGAACTTTTTGCTTAGATTAGGTTGTTCTTTATACATGTAATTATTTCCTAACAACTTTTTTTGGTTAGTACAATATGTTATCTTATCAAAGATAAAATATACCTCACTTAAAAGAGGGAGAAAAGAATATTGCCTCATAATAAGTCACTGGAAAGAGGAGAAAATAACATTGTAATCACAGTAAGTGTCTAAAAAGTGAAATAAAACAACACTGCAATCACTATGTCACTAAAAATAAGGAAAAATCAACAACCATAATTAATTGAAATAGAATTGTAAGAAATAAATAATGCAATCATAATTAATTGCAAGAGTATTGTAAACAACACTACTAGAACAATGAGACATCCCATAGAAAGGTGTAAACAAAAATTAACAAAACATGCATCTTCATTGTAACTCTTTAATTTCATGACAGGGGAATTAAACTAGTCTAACATTCCTTCATCATCCCAATCCCTGTCATCATCATCATCATCTCCATCACTATCACTTTGATAATCATCATGAGTGGGTTTATCTTGATCTTGTCCATTGGAATTTTCTCGCACTAATGATAAGTCTTCAATATTTTTCAAATGTTACTACGAAAAGGTATCTCCTCCATTGATGGCTCCTTTAAGTTCATAAAATTCATATCTCCCATATCATATATGTTTCTCGGCGTCATATGAAAAACAAAACACCAATTTTCAACAAATGAATCATCAACATAGTACACCATTCTAGCATCAGTTGCAAGTATAAATAGTTCATTTATTTCTTTGTCACGATCCAAAAATCCATGGATTGTGATGACACTTGTCACGTCGAATTTGTCATAAGGAAAGGCTCTGATACCAATTTGTCATAACCCAAAAATCCATGGGTCGTGATGGCACATGTCACAATGAACCTTGACAAGTAAGCCCATCACACAAACTGATACAAAAGATAAATTAACATTCAAAAGACAAGGCGAGGCTCCTAGGACAAAGCCAAACCATAATCAATATAATGAAAGCATAAAGAAGCATAACAATAACGTCATACATATAGATGTAAATCAATTTAGGGGGAAAGTCCTAAAGACCAAATCACAATACAATTAAGCATTCATCAAGCATAATAAAGTCATGTATACCAAAACCCTTTTCTAAATTCATTCTTGATATATCTTTAAATCATACTTGAATATTTCAACACGCCCATGTAGTTTTAGGATAAACCCTACGTAGCTTATATTAATTAGTTTAAAGAGAAGAACTCGAATCTCGATTCATTCCTTAGAAATCTTGAACTTAAGGCTTGATTTTCTAGAATTTCTTGTTCTTGGAGAAAACTCTAGTTTGATCTTATTTTGAGAGTGAAGAGGAAGTTTTTGATGTTTTAAAACTGATAGTGATTGATTAATAATGCTTAAGGGGATGATTTAATTTATGTGAAAGGTTTTTGGAGTGAGGGAAAGACCAAAATACCCCTAACGAACCTAAAAAAATCGCATAATTGCTTCAGTTGATGACCAGGGTTGATGGGCCATTACTCAGGTGATAAGTCGTCACCCAGGTTGTCACTTTTGGGATCGTTTTCACCATTCACTACCTTAGGCTGACGACTAGGTCTGAAAGGCCGTCACACAGATGATAGGTCGTCAGCCTCGCTGTCACATTTTGGTAGACAAATACTTTGAAGTAAAATAAGCATAACTTTCTACTACAATATCGGATTAAAGAAAAACCAATGGTGTTGGAAAGATAATTCGAAGAGCTTTCATTTGAGATATAGTAGGCCTCCTAATTCGTTATATACAAAGAGTTATAGCTGGTTGAATTTAACCCAAGTTTTGATGCTCACTCAATCTCTAACGATAGGAAAGCTTTCAACTCGTCCTTGGGTTTGGGGATCTCTATGATCTCAATTCGTGCTCAAATAGGTTCCACACTACATAATTGTTTAACATGCCAAATTTGTAAAGGATTTATGGCTTTTGGATCATCTACACATAGTTTTCATTCTAGCCCAAAATGCGGGGTGTTACATTATCCCCCCTTGGGATCATTCGTCCCCGAATGATGACACGAAACACAGTCAAGCACAATCTCAAGAATACTAAGGCATAGGAAAAAATAAGACAAAGATTGTACCTTCTATTTTGTCATTCGTCGGATCAAACAAGTTTGGGTATCTAGTTCGCATGTCATCCTTGAATTCCCAAGTAGCTTCTTCAATTTTCTGGTTTCTCCACAACACTTTAACTGAGGCTATCTCCTTGCTCCTCAATTTTCTAACTTGGGGATTCAAGATTACGACGGTCTCTTCTTCATAGGATAAGGAGTCAGACTCTTTGATCTCTTCTATGGGTAACACTAGAGAATGGTCTCCAATACACTTCTTCAGCATGGATATGTGAAATACCAGATGAACAAAACCCAAACTTGCAGGCAACTCTAACTCATATGCAACTCCACCTATCCTTATCAAAATTTGATATGGTCCTATATAGCGAGGACTCATCTTACCTTTCTTCCCAAAATGCATGACTCCATTCATGGGAGAAATTTTAAGAAACATCCAATCACCAACCTCAAACTCTAAATCTTTTCTCCTAACATCGGCATAGGACTTCTGACGACTCTGAGATGTCTTGAGTTTTTATCTAATGATTTTCATATCCTTCATCTCCTGATGAACAAGATCATGCCCAAAAAACCATGTCTCACCAACTTCGTACTACCCGATAGGTGACCTACATCTTCTTCCATACAATGCTTCAAAAGGGGCCATCTTAATATTGGCATGATAGCTATTATTATATGCAAACTCTATTAGTGGAAAGTGATCTACCCAAATACCCTTGAATTCAATTACACAAGCTCTCAACATATCCTCAAGGGTCTGAATGGTGCGCTCAGCTTGCCCATCCGTTTGAGGGTGAAACACAGTACTTAGGTTCACTTGGGTACCTAAACCTCTCTGAAAAACCTCAAAAACTGTGAAGAAAATTATGTACCTAGGTCAGATATGATGGATACCGGTGCTCCATGCAAACAGACTATTTTCTCAATGTACAGCTTGGCATAATTATCTCCCGAATAGTTGGTATTAACCGGCAAAAATGAGCAGACTTAGTCAACCGGTCCACAATTACCCAAATGGAATCATACTGGTTTCAGGACCTCGGAAGTCCCTTAATGAAATCCATATTGATCATCTCTCACTTCCACAAGGTCAAGGCTATTTCTTCAGAAGTACCACCGGGCCTTATATGCTTCACTTTAACTTGTTGGCAATTCAAACACTTGGCAACAAAGTTATCCATATCACGTTTCATATTATTCCACTAGTACATAGCTTTTAAATCATGATACATCTTCGTAGAGCCTGGATGAATAACATACCTCGAAGTGTAAGCTTTGTCAAGGATTTTTCTCTGCAAACCATCTATATCTGGCACGCATAATCTCCCCTGATATCTCAGAATACTATCACTACCAATTTCAAACAATATCACCTTCTGCTGACCCACATCATTCTTAATTTGCATCAAGATGGGATCTTCGGCCTGCTTTTTTTAACTTCTGCACAAAGGGATGATTTAGCTATCTCATGAACAACCACCCCTCTATCTTCAGAATCTAAGAGTCGCACTCCAAGATTTGCAAGTCGGTGAATATCCTTCATTATATCTCTTTTCCCTTCTTCAACATGAGAAAGGATTCATATTGACAACCTGCTAAGGGCGTCAACTACCACATTCGCCTTGCCCGGATGATAGTACAGGCTTATGTCATAATCCTTTAGCAATTCCATCCAACGCCTTTGCCTGAGGTTCAATTCTTTCAGTAAGAAAACATACTGTAAACTTTTATGGTCACTGAAAATATCAATATGCACCCCATAAAGATAATGTCTCCAGATTCTAAACGCAAACACCACAGCTTCTAACTCCAAGTCATGAGTGGGGTAATTCCGCTCATGCACATTCAACTGCATAGATGAATAAGTCACCACCTTACCTTGCTGTATAAGTACATACCCAAGTCCTACACAGGACGCATCACAATATATAACAAACCCCTTTGTACCTTTTGAAAGAGTCAGAACAGGTGCAGTAGTTAATTTGTCTTTCCACTTCTCAAAACTATTCTCACAGGAGTCAGACCACACAAACTTCACCCTTTTCTGAGTCAACTTAGTAAGTGGACCAGCTATGGAAGAAAAGCTCTCTACGAATCTTCTATAATACCCTGCCAAACCCAAGAAGCTCCGAATGTTAGTTAGAGTCATGGGTCTGGGCCATTTTCTCACTGCCTCAACTTTTTAGAGATCTACCTTAATCCCGTCACTAGACACAATATGCCCCAAGAATGCAATAGCACTTAGCCAGAATTCACATTTGAAGAATTTTTCATACAACTTATGATCTCTGAGAGTCTGAAGGGTAATTCTGAGGTGATTGGCATGGTCCTCCTTACTCTTAGAATAAACCAAGATGTCATCAATGAATACTATGACAAACGGATCCAGAAACTGACGAAAAACCCTATTCATTAGATCCATAAAGGTTGCAGGGGTGTTAGTCAACTCGAAGGACATGACTAAGAATTCATAATGACTGTATCTAGTTTGAAAAGCTATTTTGGGAATATCTGACTTCCTAACCTTCAACTGATGGTATCCTGAACGAAGGTCTATTTTTGAAAAACATTTAGCACCCCGAAGTTGGTCAAACAGATAGTCTATTCTACACAGAGGGTATTTATTTTTAAAGGTGACCTTATTTAGCTGGCGGTAATCTATGCACATACGCAGGGAACCATATTTCTTTTGCATGAAAAGTACAGGCGCACCCCAGGGAGAAACACAAGGATGGATAAAACCTTTATCTAGAAGATCTGCTAGCTGTTCTTTCAACTCTTTTAGTTCTGCAGAACCCATTCTATATGGCGGAATAGAGATGGGATGGGTATCTGGCAATAAATCAATGCCAAAATCTATCTCCCTATCAGGTGGTATTCCTAGGAGATTATCTGGAAAGACTTATAGAAACTCATTTATAACAGATACTGAATGAAGAGATGGACTCTCAACATTAGAATCTTTTACTCGAATCAAATGATATAAACAAACTCTGGAAAAGAGCTTATGAACTCTAAGATAGGATATAAAGTTCCCTCTAGGTGCTGAAGAATGACCCTCCCACTCTATAATTGGTTTATTTGGGAAAGAGAAAGTGACTCTTCAGGTCCTATAATCTAGTGTGGCATAGCACGAATAGAGATAATCCATCCCTAAGATGGCATCAAAGTCAACCATCTCCAGCTCTATGAGGTCGGCCATAGTATCCCGACTGTAAGAAGACACAACACAATTCCTATACACCCTCCTAGCCACAACAGAATCTCCCACAGGGGTGGAAATAGAAAAAGGCTCAGTAATCACATCGGGCTCAAACCCAAAATCAACAGCCACATAAGGGGTCATAAAGGATAAGGTAGACCCGGGATCAAGCAGTACATATACATCACGAGAAAAGATTTACAACATACTGGTATATCAGGTGAAGCCTCCACCTCCTGGCATTTAGTCAAAGCATACAATCGGTTGTATCCATTTCCGGTGGCTGGAGTGGTACCCTTTTGAGGCGGTGGTGGTGCATAAGAATTAGCCTATGACTTGGCTCCTCAAACATCACCTCTTGCTTCCAGATAGTCTCTCTGGATATGGTCTGGCTGGCTACACGAATAATACACCATATCGCCAAACTGACATCTCCCAGGATAATTCCTCCCACATCTCCCACAGTGAGGGTATGACCGAGAGGTCTAAGCTATATTTCCCTGAGACAGCGCACCCTGCATTCTCGACCCCTGACTAGACTGAAAATTTTGGGTGCACTATTCGGATGGGGGTTTGGACACTGGAGCACTGGCTGCAGACTGCGCATTACCCGAATTACCGCTCTGCTATTGACTGTGACTCTGGTCGACTGTTTTGGCCCTCTTTGCCTGCATGTCCTTCTCCCTAGATTCAACGATTTTCTTTTTTTTCTCCTCAACTTTCTGCATGTGGACTGATAGTCTGGTGAAATCCATGTCCCTGTTCAGTATTGCTCCCTAACATTCAAGCACCAAATTGTCTCAAAGGCCTAATGCAAATTTTCTTATTTGGGCCCTCATATTACCAGTCATCTCAGGAGCATAACGGTCCAGTTAGTTGAACTTCAGAGTGTACTCATAGACACTCATATTTCCTTGCTTCAGGTTCATGAATTCTTCAGCTTTGGCTTCCCTCAGCTCTAGAGGGAAGAACCGATCAAGAAAAGCCTCTATGAACTCGCCCCAAACCGTGGTCTCAGTACTCTCACCCTTTGCATTCTCCAACTCATTATACCATTGGTTAGATACATCTTTAAGCTGGTATACTACCAATTCAACCCCTTCCACCTGGTCTACATGCATTACCCTAAAAATCTTCTTTATTTTATCCATAAACTCCTGTGAATCCTCTTCTACCTTAGTGCCAAAAAATTTGGTGGGTTCATTCTCATGAACTTACCCACCCTAGTAGCCTCAAAAGTAACAGATGCAGATCCAGTATCCTCCGAACTCTTGAGTCTATATGTCTACCAGTTGTGCAAGCATGCGAATAGACTATCTGAATTCTGCATTAGATATGTTCCTCTTAGAAGACTGAGGACTGTTAATATTTGTTCTTGGAGCTCAAGGAGGACTGGTCGGGATAGGAGGTACTCCTGGAGTGGAAATAGGTTCTGGGGTGTGCGCTCTATTATAGGTCCGTATCCTATGGGTAGGGTGGACTTCATCATCCTGAGTATTCTGATTGTTGGAGCGACGGGGAGGTATGGATGTTTTTCCTAAAATATGAGAGATCACCTGATTAGGGGACTGATTAGACGCCAAAGTATGAACTAAATCATAAAAGGGGAAACATTCCTAAACGCCTAGTAGCCTCCTGCTTATAAGTGTGATACGCTACACACCGATAAATAAGACTCTACCCGATGCAATTTCGCAGGTACCCTAGGACCATGAACCATGCTATGATACCAAGTTTGTCATGACCCAATCCAAGGCCCTGGCCGTGATGAGCAATCCGAACCATGAAGGCCCGGACGCTCATCTAACTTGTAATCACATACACTATTCATATACAGAAAAGAAATGCGGAAATAATGTTGAATAAGGGATCATGGTCATGCTTTGAAAATAACATAATATCAAAGATTACAGTTCAACAACATTTAAAATAATATCTGACTCCGTTTGCGAAATCTCTACTACACATGAAGCAAAGATGTTTGAAAACTGGGACAAGGCCCCCAGTAGACCAAAACCATAAATAAATGTCAGAAAATAAACAAGCCTTCTAAAACATAGAAGACTCACTAACTGAACTCTGCACTTCTATCTGGAGAAATCTACTGCTTATCAGGACCCCTAGATTGAGCCTCAGAACCTAAGAGGTAGGGGAGGGGATTCAATACAGATGTACTAGTACGCAGAGAAAATCCAAAATAATCATTTATATTCAACATATATGAGAGCATTTTAAAATAGTTCATAAACATATCATATAGTAAGAAATCACATGGGCAATTTTAAAAGACTCTGTGAAATCATCTGAACTTTGTGACACTCTTTATATTACTTCTGCTCTAGGTGGTATACCCTACAATAAAGTAATTCCATAGGCTAGATGGAATTTGCCATTAACTCGGCAGCCAATCCCCCAACCCAAGTGTGCCGCAAGGGTCAGAGTCTCTGTTTCTACTACGCCAAACAGCCGTCGCCAGCATACAATAATAATCTACCCATATCGACAAATACGATTTCAGACTAAGAGTTACTTGAACTTATGCCTTCTTCGGGTAACCACCTAACTCTCTTTATGACTATTTTTAATTCTTTAAGCATGCATTCTCTGAAAACATACTCTGAAATCCTTAACTCTGTCATGGGATACACATATATGGTATCGTCATACCATTGACATGAAAGTCATATCTCTGAGCCACTAATAGTATATTATATTCTCTGTTTTCAAAAAATATGTTAGGATCACCATATCAATAAATCATTTCAAGAACTCTTTCTTTAAATACTCAAGTGCACATGTATGCAAATCTCTTTGTCAATATTTCAATGATAAAAGGTGGTCCTATCAACGTCCTTAATCTTATGCAAATATTTCTCTTTGAAACAAAACATATTTATATCAAGAAACTCCCTCTCATCAATCTCTAAATCATGCTCAGAATACTATGGTATTGACTAAAATATTTTCAAGCCAAAAATCATGCATTTCAAATCATTCTCAACCGTTTAATAAACTCTAAATCACCAAAGAGAGGGATTTCAATGATAATGCTCTCAATCAAATTTTCAACATCATACATATACATATAGGTGTAAATCAATTTAGGGGGAAAGGCTTAAAGACCAAATCACAATACAATTAAGCATTCATCAAGCTTAATAAAGTCATGTATTCCAAAACCCTTTTCTAAATTCATTCTTGATAGATCTTTAAATCATACTTGAATATTTCAACAAGCCCATGTAGTTTTAGGATAAACCCCACATACCTTATATTAATTAGTTTAAACAGAAAAACTCGAATCTCGATTCGTTCCTTGGAAATCTTGAACTTAAGGCTTGATTTTCTTGAATTTGTTGTTCTTGGATAAAACCCTGGTTTGATCTTATTTTGAGAGTGAAGAGGAAGTTTTTGATGTTGTAAAACTGATAGTGATTGATTAATAACTCTTAAGGGGGTGATTTAATTTGTGTGAAAGGTTTTTGGAGTGAGGGAAGGACCAAAATACCCCTAAGGAACCCAAAAAAATTGCATAATTGCATCAGTTGACGACCAGGGTTGATGGGCCATTACTCAGGTGATAAGTCGTCACCCAGGTCGCCACTTTTGGGCTCATTTTCACTATTCACTTCCTTAGGCTGACGACCAGATCTGATGGGCCATCACACAGTTGATAGGTTATCAGCCTCGTCGTCACGTTTTTGCAGACAGATACTTCAAAGTAAAATAAGCATAACTTTCTACTACGATATCGGATTAAAGAAAAACCAATGGCGTTGGACAGATAATTCAAAGAGATTTCATTTGATATATAGTAGGCCTCCTAATTCATTATATACAAAGAGTTATTGCTGGTTGAATTTGACCCAAGTTTTGACGCTCACTCAAACTCGAACGATAGGAAAGTTTTCAACTCGTCCTTGGGTTTGGGGACCTCTATGATCTCAATTCATGCTCAAATAGGTTCCATACTACATAATTGTTTAACATGCTAAATTTGCATAGGATTTATGGCTTTTGGATCATCTACTCATAGAAACGCGCGGTTTTCATTATAGCTCGAAATACGGGGTGTTACATGTCTATTTGCCGAGGTGCGATGGCTAAGGTGACATACCGTCAAGCCAGTGATGGCCTGTCAAGCCAAGCAGTCAACCTCAGGTAGAGAGATCATGTTATGGCCATATACTAATGGTTGGAGTGATGTTCAGTCACCAGAGTAATAATCCATCACCCAGATGGTTAACCAAGGTCGTTTCAGCGACGTAAAGACATTTAAATGAGATTTTTTGGTCTTTTATCACCCTTTTAACCCCTATTTCAATCAAATTAAACAACATAAACTCCTCATTCACTCTCAACATCAAAATTTGGGTTTCTTTTAAGATAATCTCCTAAGAACAATATTCAAGCCCTTCTTCAAGAGAACCCTAACCTCCTCTCAAGAACACCAAAACTCCATTACATCCCCTTTAAGAAAATCAAGAATCTAAGTTTCCGAATTCAAGAACTTCAAGAAAAATCCTTTAATAACATATTTAAGGGTTCAAAGTCAAGTTTGTACATTAAATTTATCCTAATTAGGTATGTGGGGTTATGAACAAGGGCTTCCTTTCACCCTTGTTCCCAAATTGCATGATTTTAAGATTTTATTCACTTGTTTTGAATTAGGGGTCATACCCAAGCATGTATATTCTTGAAGCATGTGATTTTCATGAGATTTAAAGCTTGAGTATATCAAGAAGTGCTTATGTTTATGTTTTAATTACATGATTTATGTTATGAATGAGATTTCACTATCTTGACTTGTTATTTGTGAAGTATTTCAAGATTGTTGTTGAGCATGAAGTATTATTTTGAATTGACATGAACTTAAATATGAATTTTGAGCCTTAAGTTTTAGTATTGAGATTTTCAATAATATTGTATTCTTAAGTTTCTTTGATGAGTTATATCAAGATTTTAATCAAGAATTGATCATTTGATCCTAAGCTAAGATGAGGAATCCACAAAATTCATACAGTTTATGATTTAAAGCAATGAAAAGCATAACTGGTTTTCACTATAAACTCTTATGCTATTTTAAGGTGAATTTCCTAAAGAGAGAGTATATAAGTAATATGAGAGTAGTATTTAGCTCCGAGTTGGGTATTATTCCAAGGTCTCATGCCCCAAAACTACGTGCCACCACAGGATTAAGTCCCAATATGGGTTTAACATAGTGATCACTTTAGCTTAGGTTCTATTTCGATGGAAAGGGTAGGACAACCCTACCAATATGGGTGCGAGATGTTAGACTTTATGATAGCTCACATGACTTATGTCGATTAAAAAAACCTCCCAGTAGAAAGAGTAAAAGTATAGCTTTTAGAACTAAGTGTTATGGATCACAAGATTTATACAGAATACTTTATTATTTATGACTTATGCTTTCAGTTTTTAATTATTCAAGCTCAAGGTGAGTTATTTACATTTGGCATGCATCATTTAAAAGTTTGTATGATTATTGAGTTACTATTTTGCTTATACATACACCCCCACATACTTAGTACATTCTAAAAGTATTGATCCTCATATATATCTATGTGCTACATTATCTTATAATGTAGGTCTTGGGGATCAGTTCCAGCAGTGTGGTTGACTTCGAGCATCTCTACTTACATCCTAACTTTGGTGAGTCCTCATAGTTCGAGGACCCGTCCTTATTTGCCTTTGTAATTGATACATTATTTAAGTCATTTGGTTTCAGTTTAGTACGAGTCAGTTGGGGATTGTCCCAGTGGCTCTCTAGTTAAAAGTAAAGGCTTGTTTGACTATGTTCCATTTTGGATTCAAAGTGTTGGTTTTAAGATTTTGAGTTTGAGACTTTCAGTTATTGCATTGATTCAGTATTTCAAGATTTCATATGTCAGTTTTATCTTTATTTTGGGTTCTAAAGTTGTTAGAAGTCTTAAAGGGTTATATTAGGGATACTTATAGTCTTGAGCACCGTGTAATGCCTAGGATATATTCCCGGGGCATTACAAACTTGGTATTAGAGCCTAAGACTTAAAGAGTCCTAGGGAGCCAGACAAGCCGAGTTACGTAGAGTCTTGATCATAGGTGTGAAGCGCACCACATTTATGAGCAAGAGGCTATGAAATAATTTAGGAAATCATTCTTTTTATTTCATGATCTATCGTGCTTATAGTTGTATCTATATTCTTTAATTCCTTCTTTTATGTGATAGACTATGCCTCCTCGCCGAGCCAATGCACATAGAAATAGTGACCAACCACCAGTACAAGCCAACCCTTTGAATGAGAATGTGTCTCATGCTGAATTTAGGGTCGCCTTTCAGGCGTTGGCCTAAGCTGTGACTACCAATGTTCAAGTAAACTATCAAACTGTAGTCCCACTTCAATAGAATGGTGATCTAGCTATAACTAGAATTTGTGACTTCATGAGAATGAATCCATCCAAGTTCTTTGGGTCGAAAGTTGGTGAGGACCCATAACTCTACATTGATAAAGTAAGAAAGATAACGCAAGTTAAGCATGTTACTGAGGAGGAGAGTGTAGAATTAGCATTTTATAGGTTGAAGGATATTGCTTATGATTGGGTGGTTATGTGGAATGATGGTAGAGGTAAGAATGCAGCTCCTATGAGTTGGTAGGTGTTTCAGGATGCATTTCTGGATAGGTTCTTTCTGCGTGAAATGAGAGAATCTAAGATTGAGGAATTCATAAACTTGAGGTAAAGCTCGATGATAGTGAAGGAGTACTATCTTAAGTTCACCCAGTTGTTTAAGTATGCTCCCGAGTTGATAGTTGGACTTAGATCTAGTATGAGTAAGTTTATTACTGGAGTGTCTAGTTTGGTAGTTAAGGAGTGTAGGATTGTCATGCTTATTGGAGATATGGATCTTGCTAGGCTGATGACTCATGCTTAATAGATTAAGGTAGAGAAGTTAAAGGAGAGAGAGAGGGGGAAATAAGAAAGCTAGGATTGGATAGTTTGAGTATGGTCAACCAAGGTCTGGAGGGGGAAATTATTTGTAGTTTTAGGGTCATTCGTCTATGACAGCGCCATCTTCAGCCAATTCCCCTGCACCCAGAACCCAGTAAGAGCAGTGGCAGGACTTATGTTGCTAGGTCCCAGAGTAGTATGGGTGGTAGACCCAATTACCCTCCTTGTGCGAAGTGTGGCAGAAATCACTCTGGTGAGTGTTTGGCGGGAAAAAGAGGTTGCTATGGATGTGGAAAGTTAGGTCCAGAATCAAAGAGTGTCTACATGCTAAGCAAGGAAGAAGGGATGTTTGTCTCCAAACTCAAGCGACTAGCGCACCAGATCTGCTAGGTCGCTCGGCTCTTCTTTAAGGCGCATTATCCAGTACCGGTGGTGGTTTGTGCCAGAATTGGTTCTATGCTTTACTATCCTACCAAGATTAAGAGAGTTTACCAGATGTTGTTACTGGTATGCTTCATGTCTTCCATTTTGATGTTTATGTATTTTTAGACCCTGAATCATATATTTATTATATGACTCCTTTGATTGCGGCAAATTTTGAGATAGGTCTTGAAAAGCTCTCTAAGCCCTTCTTAGTTTCCACCCTAGTAGGTGTGTTAGTTGTTGCCAGATGAGTCTATAAGAAGTGTCTTATCACTGTCCTATATAAGATCATTATAGCAGAATTAATAAAGTTAGAAATGGTAGATTTAGATGTTATTATAGGCATGGATTGGCTTCATTCATGCTATGCATCAATAGATTGTCGCACTCGTGTGGTGAAGTTTCAGTTTTTTGATGAGGCAGGTTTTGAGTGAGAAGGTAGTTTTAAATCTCCCAAGAGTTATTTCATATCTTATATTAAGGACAAAAAGTTGATATCCAAAGGGTGCATTTATCATTTAGTCTAAGTCAAAGACACTAAGTCTGAAGCTCCAACAGTTCATTCAGTCTGGGTAGTAAATGAATTTCCTGAGGTTTTTCCTGAATATTTGTCAGGGGTACCTCCTAATAGAGAAATAGAATTCGGTATTGATCTTCTTCCCGATACTTAGCCCATCTTCTTTCCTCCATACCATATGGCTCCGACCGAGCTCAAAAGAGTTAAAAGAACAACTTAAAGACCTTTTAGATAAAGGTTTCATAGGCCCAGTGTCTCTCCATGGGGCGCTTCAGTCTTTTTTTGTGCATAAGAAAGATGGCTCTCTCTAAATATGCATCGACTACCATCATTTGAATAAAGTCACAATAAAAAACAAATATCCTCTTCTTAGGATTGATGACTTATTCGACCATTTTCAGGGTGCAAGTTATTTCTCAAAGATAGACCTCAGATCTGGCTATCATCACCTTAAACTAAGGGAGTGTGATATTCCAAAGACAGCTTTCAAAATCCGTTATGGTCACTTTGAATTTCTAGTCATGTCCTTAGGGCTGACGAATTCCCCAACAACCTTCATGGACTTGATGAACAGAGTGTTAAAACAATACTTGGACATATTCATCATAGTCTTCATCGATGATATTCTTGTCTGTTCCCGTAGTGAAAATGACCATGCCGACCATCTCAAAATTGTGTTGCAAACTCTTAGAGATCATCAGTTATTCGCCAAATTCAGGAAGTGTGAATTTTGGCTAAGGTCAGTAGCTTTCCTTGGTCATATTATTTCTGGTGACGATATTAGAGTTAATCCTCAAAAGACTAAAGCAGTGAGAAACTAGCCTAGACCTATCTCTCCATCATATATTAGGAGTTTCTTGGGTTTGACTGGCTATTATCGATGATTTATTGAAGGGTTTTCATCTATTACGTCCCCCATGTCTAGATTGACTCAGAAGAAATTTAAGTTTCAGTGGTCAGATTCCTGTGAGAAGAGTTTTCAGGAGTTGAAGACTCGACTCACTTCAGCACCAGTTTTGGTACTACCTGATGGTACAAATGAATTTTTTATTTACTGTGATGCTTCTAGAGTTTGTTTAGGTTGTGTTTTGATGTAGATAGGTAAGGTTATAGCCTATGCCTCTAGACAGATTAAACCTCAAGAAAAGAATTATCCAACCCATGATCTTGAGTTAGCTGCTGTCGTGTTTGCCTTAAAATTTGGAGGCATTAACTTTATGGGGTACATGTTTATGTGTTCACGGACCACAAAAATTTACAGTGTGTATTTTCACAGAAAGAGTTAAATCTCCATCAGTGAAGGTGGTTAGAATTGTTGAAGGACTATGATATAAGTATTTTGTATCACCCGAGCAATGTCAATGTAGTGTCAGACGCCCTTAGTAGACTGTCTATGGGTAGTATTGCTCATGTTGTGAATGATAAAAAGAAGTTAGTTCAGGAGGTTCATCAGTTGACTAGATTAGGGGTTTGGTTGGTTGATTCAGCTGAAGGTAGTATATGGGTTCAGAATAGTTTGAAATCTTCTTTGGTTGCCGAAGTGAAGGAGAAACAAGATAAGGATTCCAATTTGGTTAGGTTGAAGGAGCCAGTTAGAGATCAAAAGGTAGAAATTTTCTCCAAAGCGGGAGATGGTGTGTTGCGATACCAGGGTAGACTGTGTGTGCCATATGTTGATGGTTTGAGGCAGAAAATTTTGTCAAAAGTGCATGGTGCGCGTTACTCTATTTACCCAGGAGCTACTAAGATGTACCATGATTTACGAGAAATCTATTGGTGGAGTGGCATGAAGAGGGATATTACTGAATTTGTAGCCAAGTATGCTAATTGTTAACAGGTTAAGGTTGAACACCAAAAGCCTGGTGGAACCTTGTAGGAGTTTTGCATCCCTACTTGGAAGTGGGAAGAGGTGAACATGGATTTTGTGATAGGGTTTCCTCGTTCGTTTCGTCAACATGATTCGATTTGGGTTATTATAGACAGAATGACCAAGTTAGCTTATTTCCTGGCAGTTCATACTTCATACTCAGCTAAGGATTATGTTATGCTATATATTAGAGAGTTATTCAAATTGCATAGAGTTTCTTTATACATTATTTTGGATAGGGGTACTCACTTTATCTCTCACTTTTGGAAAGACTTTCAAAAGGGTCTTGGTACCTTAGTTCATCTCAGTTTAGCTTTTCACCCTCAGACAGATGGTCAGGCAGAGAGGACCATGAAAGGATCCTCTTGTTATTTCATATATTCATGAATTAGTTTAGTCATCCAATCTTGTTTTCAGTTATGCATGTTCAGTATAAGACCTAAGTTTTCTGAGTATTCTTAGCTTAGCCAATTCCATTCGAGGATGAATCTTCCCAAGGAGGAGATATTATAATACCCAAAAATCTAGACCAATAGTAGAACCATGCTTCAAGCTCGTGCAAAATCAATTATAGTACTTTGGTAGTTTTAAGAGTGAGTTTGATGTATAATAAGTCCTCATGGGTTAAGTCCCAATATGGGTTCAGCATAGTGATCACATTAACTTAGATTCTATTCCGATGGCAAGGGTAGGACAGACCTACCAACATGGGTGCTAGATGTTGGACTCTATAATAGCTCACATGGTCTATCTCAGTTAGAAGAACCTTCCAATAGAAAGAGTAAAAGAACATCTTTTAGGACTAAGTGTTATGGCTCACAAGATATATACAACATACTTTATTATTCACAACTTATGATTTTTTTCAATTTTCAATTATTGAAGCTAAAGGTGAGTCATTTACAATTGGCATGAATCATTTAAAAGTTTGTATGATTATTGAGTTACTGTTTTACTTTTGTATACATGTAACGCCCCAAATCTGGTACCCAAAATGCTACACGGTGCTCATGACCCCGAAGGACCACAAGCTAACCCATGACTGATATGTGTACCTGAACACTGCATAAAGTATTGTATAAATACGAAAATAAAGGATGTAAGGCCGTAAGATTCAAAACTGAGACATAATATCTGTTAAAATATAACATCTGGGTGGAGTATGAAATACCCAAAACAACTGAAATAACTGTCTGAACATGCTAGTCCAAAAACCTCTAAACTGTCTGAATAAGGAGTTGATGGGACATGTCTCCAACTAACTTAAACTACTAAAATAAATTAATTTATGAGATAATAAATTAAAGGTCATGACCTCGAAGGATGAGGACCGATTGCTAACTTTGACTGCTGAGACTGGAATATTACTGAAGCACTAGAGCTCGTACGTTTGAACCTATGGTATAAAACACCATAGCGCAAATGAGTTAGTATGTTTGAATGTACTAGTACGCATGTGAGGTAGGCTAAATGCAAAGGGTTCACATGCATGAACTATACTAACTGACTGAATAACATGAGCGTGAGAATACAAGCATGAATACATAATAACTGTAACTAAGTTCTTGATTACTGAGTTTGAGTACTGATAACATGAGATACTGATAGTTGTATAAATGAAATAACTAATACCGAGCGACTGTATCTGACAGTTTAGTTTCTAATGGAACTAGCTAAGTTCCATTCTATTCTAAGTTGATTGTATCTGACAGTCCTGAATTTTGTAGATCTATCTGAGTTCTATTACTGAGACTAAATGATTGTATCTAATAGTCCTGATCTATAACTGAAACTATGGGAAGTAGTCATCTAACCGACATGCCCCAAATAACGCATTATAGATGAGTTGGGGTTCAATCTATAACCCCAATTGGAAGAGTGTCAATATTGCGCCACCGGTAAGGACAAGCAGTGGGTAACCCTCATCTGAAAGTTTTCCCAAAGAGAACGGTGGGACTCTCATCTGACAATGTTTATCCACCCCATCAACCCTCATCTGACAGTGTTGATGTCTCAACCTATGCTGGCTACATAGTTCTGGAATGCAAGGATGACTTCTAAGAATCACACCCTCATTTGAAGTGTGTGTTCCATCCTTAGGTTCACTCAGTGCTAATTACTACTCCCATCTGAATAGACACTGAACATGGATTACTGAACTGAACTGGGCTAAATTAACTGAGTTTTGTTGACTAACGGAATAGTACTGAGATTACTATATTACTGAGCTTTCCTGAGTCACATAACTGACTGAGTTCTATGGACATGGCTCGACTGGGAGTATCTTTAAAACATGACATTGGCTCTAGGAACACAACTAAATTGTTGGATACAATTACCCCTAGGACTTGATGGCATGAAACTAACAAAGCATGACTTTCTTAAATACATGAACAACATCACAATCCATAATACAATAAGTTGGAGATTTCATGAAGTAAAAGTTCTAAAGCATCACAAGGGTTACACATACATATATCCATTATTCATTGACGAAGGCATTTCATCAAACACTTGACATGCATAAACTTGTACATAAATGGGGATTTCATATTATTATACTAGAATTGCACTTTTCCTTCACATAGGTATTTAATCAAACACATGGGAAGCATGCTTTGGTTACACAATCATGGATACATCCATCAACATGTAAATTTAAGGATTTATCATGATTATTATGCAAATCATCACATCCTAGGGTCAATCATTTGAATATGTAATTTCAAACATGAATCAAAACCCCACAACATCATGAACATGAATTTCAATTCAATTTAAATCATGAACATTCATAAATACACAAATCTTAGATTTTGAAAAGAGATTTTTGAGCTTTATGGGTGAAAGGGACCCATGAATCAATACATTACATACCTGGGTTGTGAGTTTCTTGAAGTTTTTGGACTTGAAGAACTTGAAATCTCTTAGTTTCTTGAAGAATGATTTGGATCTTGTTCTTGGGGATTATATTTGAGAGAAAACCCTAATTTGATGTTGTAGATGGATAATGAACTTATGAGCCTTGGTATGATATAATTAGGGGTTAAAACGGGTGGAAAAGAACCAAATTCCCTTTTAAAATGATTTTAAAACAACTGAACGAACTATGCGACGGTGGGTGCGATGGTCTGTCGCTGGGTCGATGGTCAGTCAGTCCTGACTGTTGCACCTGGACAGAATAGGGGTTCACTGTATCTGCTGCGACGGCTTGGGCAATGGTCCATTGCTAGCTCGACGGTCCATCATCCTGAGCCATCGCCCTTAGACAGAAGGTGGTCTCACTGCCTCCGCTGCAACGGTTTGGGCGAAGGTCCGTCACTAGCTCAACGGTCCATCGGCCCTCATCGTCGCACCTAGGCAGTTTTGACTGCTTTCTGTAAAATGGCAATAACTTTCTACCCCGATACTGATTTGGACAAAATTGATATCTTGGAAAGATAATTCAATTTCATACATGACAAAAGTGAAAATATTAAAATTCCACGTCTATAAAAGTGGATTCATCTTTCAAAGTAAGTTTCTAACATACTCGGGACAATTTCAAGCTAGGTAGAAGTATGGGGTATTACAATATCTCCCCCTTGAGAACATTCACCTTCGAATGAGACTGTACTAGAGGGGAGAAGATAAACTGACGTACATACTGAATATGAATGACTGGAACATAATTTCATGACTGACATAATTGATAACTGAATATATCATACTGAACACGCATATCTGATGCATGCTTAACTAATTCATGAATGCATGGCTGAGTGTTCTAATGAACTAAGGTTCTCATAATAAGAATGCACATCTGATGCTTGATTATATAACTGAACTGACATATGAATGCATGACTAAATATATAATGGTACTTAATACCATGTTTATAATAAAATTTTGAGCATGAACTGTATACCAAGTTTGTAACTGAAATCTGAACATAAAACCGAATAAGCTTAAGGAGAACTGTTACCTTGATCTAGATTTGAGTTTGTAGAGAAAAGGTGAGGATACTTGGTTCCCATGTATGCTTCTGCTTCCCAAGTATCTCTCTTAACGGAATGATTCTGCCAAAGAACATTGACTAGAGGGACTTTTTTGTTCCTCAGTTTGCGAGTCTGATAGATAAGAATGTCGACTGGAATCTCTTCATAAGAGAGGTTGTTCTGAACATCTATGCTCTGAATATGGACTACAACTGTTGGGTCACCTATGCACTTCTTGAGCAGAGAGAAATGGAAGACTTGATGAACTGGGGCTAGATCTGAAGGCAATTCGAGCTCATAAGATACCTTGCTGAAATGATTGAGAATTTTAAAGGGACCGACATATAGGGGATTGAGCTTTCCCTTCTTGCTGAATCTCTTCACTCTCTTCATGGGAGAGATCCTTAGATAGATAAAGTCATTAATCTTAAACTTGAGATCCTTTACTGAACACACATGAACGGGAACATGAAAACATGACTAAGTCTATAACGTATGAAATGGACTGAGTATCGTGAACTAAACCAAGCCATTGTGTACATGGATTACGGCTGAGATTGGCGCTTGAGGGTCCACCTATGAGTACCCACTACTCCAAGCTAGGTTCTTTATATGAAGAGGTAATGACATGTTTAGGTAATGAAAGTTTAGGGGATTATAGTGTATCTCCCTCTTGGGATGCTATGTCTCTCATAGAATGCTGACTTGCCCGAGATACTGAGAAGAGACTGGAATGATGCACAGGGAACCTACGATTAGAATCATGACTAAATATATGGGATCTGAAAGTGAGTCATAAAACATGAACTGAGCTGAACACGCGACTGGTTGATTGGTCCATTTTAGGATGGTTACATCCATGAGACTTTGAATAGTGCGACTAGGTGAACAGAATGGGAAAATATATGAACTTATCCATATGACTGTCGGATTGAAGTATTGGTTGTTCAAACTAATTCCTACTGACTGACTCATCTGATCTGCTGATTGACTGATGGCTGCGTACTGGGCATGTATGACTGAGAATATGGAGGTTTTTATGACATGAGAAAGGGACTAACTGAGTAACATAAGATAGCTGAGCATGAATTCATGAAATACTTGTATTGTCTGAGAATGCAAGATCAGGTGTATAACATAATTTGGAAATATTTTGTAAGCTGAGGTATTGAAACACTGATAACATGTGTAGTTGATAACTACACGTATGGTCAACCAAACCTGAAATTGGACTGTGGTACTAATCTAATTTCTGAACTGCGGCTGAGGCTTGCACTATATCTAAGACTGTAGCAGAGACTGCAACTAAATTTATAATTGAGACTTATACTAGGACTGAATGCTAGTTTCTGATAATTGAGGTTTAGACTGATACTAAAGTACTAAATTCTGATGGCTAAGTAATTGATAACTTAAAGCCATGGCATGGTCCTGTAGGACTATCTGAGTCCTTTACTAAATACCGATTACTGAACTGATGCTGTAACTGAGGCCTGAGGGACAGAACATTGACACGATAGATTCACCAAAGGATCTAAACTGAGGGTATACATGACATAACCTGAGTTTGGTTGATCATTAGGAGTGTAACATGAGTCATGTGGGTTGAGCATACTATAAAGCACGACATGAGTACATGAGTCGAAAGCTACATCAAATGAGTTTGAAGGTTCTGTATTCATGGAACATGATCCATACTATTGAGTAAACTAGAACTCCTTATACTAGGAACTGGAAACGTACATGATTCTATGGAAGGTGTGTAAATGTAAGTTGTGTTCATGGAACATGATTCGTACCGTGGAGTAAACTGGGACTCCTTATACTGGGAACTGAAATCGTACATAATTTTCACTAATGTACACAAATATGTGTGATGATCATGGATCTGACAGGTAGGACATGAATAGATATCATGATACTTGATGGGTTTGGAGGATCTGTAATACTATTCTGAGAAGGTATGTATGATTATGTTCACTGCAGGAATAGACGAGGATGACATCTATGAAGAATATGATGAACATGTTCAAGTACTGCTTAATCACATAGTTCATCAAGTCTATGAAGGCTACTAGGGCATTGGTAAGACCAAAGGACATAACTAAGAATTCAAAGTAACTATACCGAGTTTGAAAAGTTATTCTCAAAAGATCACATTCTCTAACTCTGGGTTGATGATATCCTGATCTGAGGTCTATCTTAGAGAAATAGATGTCACCCTGAAGTTGGCCAAACAAGTCATTGATTCTGGGAAGTGGATACTTGTTCGTAACTGTGACTTTATTGAGCTGACGGTAGTCTATATACATTCTGAGAGAACCGTCTTTCTTGCGCACGTATAAGACTGGTGCACCCTATGGGGACATACTGGTCTGATGAAACCCTTATCTAGGATATCCTTCAACTGATCTTTCAATTCTCAGAGTTCTGCTGGTGCCATTCCATATGGCGGAATAGGTATGGACTGAGTATCTGAAAGAAGATCAATGTTGAAGTCTATTTCCCTTTCAGGAGGAATTTTGGGAAGATTTTTGGGAAAGACATCGAAATATTCATTCACTACTGGGACTGATCCGAGACTGGGAGGTTTAGAACTAGAGTCTTTAACTCAAAAAAAGATGATAGATACACCCCTTAGATATCATTTTCTGTTCCTGAAGGTAGGAAATAAGTTGACCTCTAAAAACTAAAGTACTACCCTTCCACTCTAGGATGGGTTCATTTGGGAACTAAAACTGGACAACTTTATTTCTGCAGTCGACTGTGGCATAGAAGGAATGAAGCCAATCCATGTCGAGAATGACATCAAAATCAGTCATCTCTAATTTGACTAAGTCTGCTGAAGTGACTTTCTAAGATAACTTAATCGGACAGTTCCTGTATACCCGTTGGGCAATGATAGTTTTACCCACTAGGGTGGAGACTGAGAAGGGCTCTGCTATAATTTTGGGATTAACTTCGAAATCAATTGATATATAGGGAGTAATAAAAGACAAAAAATCTCCTGGATCTAGCAAGATGTAAACATGTATATGAAAGATCTATAACGTACCAGTAACCACATCAGGAGAATTTTCCTGATCCTGGCAGGACTGGAGAGCATAGAGTCAATTTGGGCATTTCCCACTAGTAGCACTGGAGGTGTCACCCTGCTGATCTGGGCGATCGAACTGAGCTGAGGAATGGTTACGCTAACCCTGAAAACCTGACTGGGATAATCTCTAATTCTATGGCCTGGCTTACCACATCCAAAATAGACATCGTTGCTAGCTCTGTAAATACCCTGATGATTCTTACCATAAGTATGACAAAGGAGATAGGTTCGGACACTGCTAACACTGTCCTGAGGTTTAGGGCCTGGCGCCCTATCCCTATTACCGTCTCTGAATTTTGGCACTAGAGCACTAGCTGGAGAAGGGGCTGGGACAACAGCCTGCTGATTAGTCTGAGCTACTACTAAGTAATATAAAGTAAGGGAGTCAGTTCTGAATTCGCTATGAAAGGCATGCTCGTCTGGGGAATCTGCCTGAATGGGTGAAGGTACTGACTGATTTCTAGTTCTCCTTTTGAGAGACATATTCAGTAAATGAAATGGAAAAATGGATTAGACTGGGAGTCTACATTTGAGCTTATGCTCACTGGTATGACATGAATATTGAAAGAAAGGAAACTGTTCCTAAAACATCTCATAGCCTCCTGTCCATAAGTGTGGTGCACAACACACCCATGCACAAAACTCTACTAGATATGGCGTTTTAGACTTCCTAGGACACTGTTGAACCTTAGGCTTTGATACCAAGTTTGTAACGCCCCGAATCTGGTTCCGAGAATTCTACTCGGTGCTAATGACCCCGAAGGACCACAATCAAACCCATGATTGATATCTTTACCTGAACACTGCATAAAATACTATATAAATGCAGAAATAAAGGTTGTAAAGCCGTAAGGTTTAAAACTAAGACATAATATCTGTTAAAATATAACATCTGGGTAGGGTTTGAAATACCTAAAACAACTAAAATAACTATCTAAACATGCTAGTCCGAAAGCCTCTAAACTGTCTAAATAAGGAGTTGATGAGACATGTCCCCAACTAACTCAAACTTCTGAAATAATTTAATTTATGAGATAATAAAGTAATGGTCATGTCCTTGAAGGATAAGGACTTACTGCTAACTCTGACTGCTGAGACTGGAACGTTACTGATGCTCTGGAGCTCGTGCTTCTAAACCTATGGTATAAAACACCATAGCACAAACGCGTCAGTACGTTTGAATGTACTGGTATGCATGTGAGATAGGATGAATGCAAAGGGTTCACATGCATGAACTATACTAACTGACTGAATAATATGAGCGTGAGAATACATGTATGAATACATAATAACTGTAACTGAGTTCGTGATAACATGATTACTAAGTCTGAGTACTGATAACATGAGATACTGATAGCTGTATAACTGAAATAACTAATACTGAGTGACTGTATCTGACAGTTTAGTTTATGATAAAAGTAGCTGAGTTTCGTTCTGTTCTAAGTTGACTGTATTTGACATTCCTGAATTCTGTAGAACTATCTGAGTTCTATTACTGAGACTGAATGACTATATCTGATAGTCCTGATCTATAACTAAAACTATGAAAGTAGTCATCTAACCGACATACCCCAAATAATGCATTATAGATGAGTTGAGGTCCAATCTGTAACCCCAATTGGAAGGGTATCAATACCACGCCACCAGTAGGGACAAGTTGTGGGTGACCCTCATTTGACAGTGTCCCCAAAAGATAATGGTGGGACCCTTATCTGACAGTGTTTATCCACCTCATCAACCCTTATCTGACAGTGTTGATGTCTCAACCTATGCTGGCTACATAGTTCTGGAATGCAAGGATGACTTCTAAGAATCACACCCTCATCTAAAAGTGTGTGTTCCCATCCTTAGGTTCACTCGGTGCTAATTACTACTCCCATCTGAATAGACACTGAACATGGATTACTGAATAGAACTGGACTGAATTAACTGAGTTCCGTTGACTCACGGAATAGTACTGAGATTACTATATTACTGAGCTTTCCTGAGTCACATAACTAACTAAGTTCTATGGACATGACTCGACTAAGAGTATCTTGAAAACATGACACTGGATCTAGGAACACAGCTAAATTGTCGGGTATAAGTACCCCTAGGACTCGATGGCATGAAACTGACAAAACATAACTTTCTTGACATCCATAAACTTGTAGATTTAATGAAGTAAAAGTTCTAAAGCACAACAAGGGCTACATATACATATATCCATAATTCATTGACTAAGGCATTTCATCAAACACTTGACATCCATAAACTTGTACATAAATGGTGATTTCATATTATCATACTAGAATGACACTTTTCCTTCACATAGGCATTTAATCAAACACATGGGAAGTATGCTTTGATTATACAATCATCAACACATCTAATAATAATGGATACATCCATCAACGTGTAAATTTAAGGGTTTATCATGATTATTATGTAAATCATCACATCCTAGGATCAATCATTGGAATATGTAATTTCAAACATAAATCAAAAACCCACAACATCATGAACATGAATTTCAATTCAATTTAAATCATGAACATTCATAAATACACAAATCTTGGATTTTGAAAGGAAATTTTTGAGCTTCATGGGTGAAAGGGACCCATGAATCAACACATGGCATACTTGGGTTGTGAGTTTCTTGAAGTTCTTGGACTTGAAGAACTTGGAATCTCTTAGTTTCTTGAAGAATGATTTAGATCTTGTTCTTAGGAATTATCTTTGAGAGAAAACCCTAATTTCATATTGTAGATGGATAATGAACTTATGAGTCTTGGTCTGATATAATTAGGGGTTAAAACGGGTGGAAAAGACCTAAATTCCCTTTTAAAATGACTTTAAAATAACTGAACGAACTATGCTATGGTGGGTGCAACGGTCCATCGCTGGGTCGATGGTCCGTCAGTCCTAACCATCGCACCTGGGCAGAATAGGGGTTCACTGTCTCTGCTGCGATGGCTTGGGCGACGGTCCGTCGCTAGCTCGACGGTCTGTCGACCTGAGCCATCACCCTTAGGTAGAAGGTGGTATCACTGCCTTTGCTGCGGCAGTTTAGGAGACAATCCATCACTATCTCAACGGTCTGTCGGCCCTTATTGTCTCACCTGGGTAGTTTTGACTGCTTTCTGTAAAACGGCCATAACTTTATACCCCAATACCGTATTTGAACGAAATTGGTATCGTTGGACAGATAATTCAATTTTCGACATGACAAAAAGTGAAAATATTAAAAATTCCACGTATATTAAAGTGGATTCATCTTTCAAAGTAAGTTTCTAGCATACTCGGGATGATTTCAAGCTAGGTAAAAGTACGGGGTATTACAATACACCCCCACATACCCAATAAATTCTAGAAGTACTGATCAACATATATGTCTATGTGCTGCATTGTCTTATAATGTAGGTCCTGGTGCTTAGATCCTACAGCGTGATTGACTTCCAGTATCTCCACCTACATACTAACTTTGGTGAGTCCTCATAGTTCGAGGACCCGTCCTTATTTGCTTTTGAAATTTATACATTATTTTAGTCATTTTGTTTCAGTTTAGTACAAGTTAGCTGGGGCTTGTCCCAGTGTCTCTCTAGTTAAAAGTAGAGGCTTTTCTGACTGTGTTCCATTTTGGATTCAAAGTGTTGGTTTTAAGATTTTGATTTTGAAACTTTCAGTTATTGCATTGATTCAGTATTTTAAGATTTCATATGTCAGTTTTATCTTTATTATGGGTTCCAAAGTTGTTAGAAGGCTTAAAGAGTTAGCTTGGGGATACTTGTAGTCTTGAGCATCGTGTGACGCCTAGGATGTATTCCTGGGGCATTACACCACATCCATATCTCTTCTCCGACACATCCCTCAGGGAGGGTTTTATAAGATGTCACATTTTCTATTAGAAAAAGGCTGTATTTTCAGTGTTTCCTATATTTCCATAGTGGTACAAATGTTTCATAAATGGGTATTATATGAGGATAAAATGCTCACAATCAACCAACATGAGCATTTCATATCCAACCAATAGACCAACCAAGTGAGCCAAATACGCACTTACTTTTCCAACCATCTATGAAATCCAACACGATTCACATGCCAACAGAGTATGAATACATCACAATATGCAGTTGATACGATTTTAGGATTTCTCATTAGCAACATATAACCAATTCCACATATTCACACATAGCAAAGAATGTTCCAAAACCACCAAATACATTAACATATAGGCCCTCATACGGGTACAACACAATGAATTTAGCCATTTTCATGATTAGTTCCCACACCCTTAGCATGATTTTGTATCGATATTAACTATCCAAATTCTCCTCACTAACGGTTCTAGAATTAACTAAAATATAAAAATATAGAATCTATACATCAAAACAAAGCCAACGATCTCATATTACCTATTTTCAAGTCGGGGTCAAAACGGACCCCCAAAAGTGATTTTCAAAAAAGAAGAAAAAATCGTAAATTTATTTCAAGAATATGTTCCCCATATTTTTGGAGTCTAATATTGAAAACCCAAGAGAAAATTAGGTTCAAGACAAAGAAAAACCATTTTAAAACTTTGCCGAATAAAATCTTCAAAATCCATTATAAAATCAAGAATCAAAGTTGTTTTGAAGATGAAATTAAGGAAAAATTAATAATTATGAGGTTAGAAAATTAACCAAGTGAAAAAGATTTGAAATTAGGGTTTAAATTGGAGAAATACAATTTTTCGGCCTTACGGGCCAAAATTTCCAAATTTCATTCTTTAATCCAAATTTAAAACAAGAAATAGATGATAAAGATTGAAGAAAATGATTGAAATAGGTGTTATAGAGCTTACCCAAGCTTAAAAGTGAAAGAAATTGCTCAAAAGTTTGAAACCCTAAGGTCCAAGCCTCAAAAATGGGGAAAAGAATGGCAAAACATGGGTATATATAGGGTCCAAGTCTCTCCGAACCACTCAGGATTCATCTGAAATCTCGTGAATGCAAACGAAATATGCTACCCTATCACATTCAACATTTTAGACTCAATAGCAATATCAGATTTTAAAAAAAAATATCATTTTCACAAAGTTGACCCCCAAAATCTAAAATCATAACTTTTTGAACCTAGGGTCGAAATGAGATTTAAAAGCCATAAAACCACTCCAACCCCAATACCATCCTAAAATTGATGTTTCAGATCTGCTGGCGGTGTCCGTTTTGCCATCCGTCATACTGATCAAAAGATGTTGACTGGAGTCAACTATAAGGCTCTTAAAGCCACCAAAAACAACAATATCGCATAAATGAAACCAAAAATCTGGAACCGTACCAATCAGTCCCACACTCCAGAAATACCACAACACAACTACGGGGAGAGGTAAAATGATCAAATCACACAAAAACATATATTTCACATATTTCATCAAAATTTATCATCCCTCACTAAAAATCTAGTTTCCTCAAACTAAAGGTAAGAGAAATACCCAAATCAGCAAAAGCTTGGGGATAGGAACTATGTATATCAGACTTGACCTCCCAAGTAGCCTCATCTACAGATCATCCCTCCATTGAACCTTGACCACAGGAATAACTTTAGGACGCAACCGTCTAACATACCTAGCCAACATGGAGACCGGCTTCTCAACAAAAGACAACCTCTCGTTTAACTGAATCGAATCCCAACAAATGACATGAGACTCATCCAAAATGTAACAATAAAGCATGGAAACATGAAAAAATGGATGAACAACTGATAAAAGTAGGGGCAAGGCTAACTCACAATCCAAATCACCAATAGTCCGAAGAATCTCAAATGGGCCAATATCCTAGGGCTAAGCTTGCCCACCTTCTAAAAGCTCATTGCACCCTTCATGGGTAAAAATTGAAGGAAAACATAATCACCAACACCAAATCTCAGGACACAAAGTCTACGATCTGTATAGCACTTCTGCCTACTCTGAACCGCTCGAAGCCTATCCTGAATGATCCAAACTCTATCCAAAGACTCATGAAACAAGTACATACCTCGAGGTCTATCCTTAGAAATCTCAAACCAACCAAATAGAGAGCAGCAATACCTACCATACGAAGCCTCAAAAAGAGCCATATTGATACTGGAATGGTAGATATTATTTTATGTAAATTCCACCAAGGCTAAATATCGCTCCAACTAGACATCAAAATCCATCACATAAGTGCGGAGTATATCCTCCAAAACTTGGATAGTCCACTCTGATTGATCATCAGCTGAGGGTGAAAACTTATGCAAAGATCTGTTGACACCTAAATTTTTTCCCTCCATGACTAAGTTTAATTTCGTGTTTCTTTGATTTTAAATAAAATTACAACATTTATTTTATTTGGATAAAAACTTTTTAAAGTATTTATCTTAGTAATTTTATCATTTTAAGTAAAGATTATATATTATTTTTGTATTCGCATATACAAAATTATATAATTTCATTAATTAAATGATTGTTTTATGAAAAATTAAAATTTATCAAAGGGTTATCTTGAAAATTGATTCAAATAGTTAAAATCTTGAATTAAATATAATTTACTCTCAAAAATAAATTATTTGAAAAAATCTCTATTTGATTTTATTGAATCAAGAAGCTCGGGATTGAATTGGTTGTCAATTTATTTCAAATGCTATTTTAATTTAGTCAATTCATAGAATTAGACCATAACTAAAATCAATTGGACCATAATTGCAATGTAATTGGTCGATTGAATTTTAATTAGGCTAAGATTTAAATAGAATCGTCTAAATTTTTATTTATGGGATATTTAATAAATTCTCTTTCCCTAGTTAAAATCCATACCCATTTTAAATTAACTAACCCGACCCAAGCCCATCATAATTTCAGCACCAGCAGCCCAACATCAGTTGTACCTTACCCGAGCCGCATTTCTCCTTTACCCAATCCAGCTACAACACCATAACAGACCAACCCAACAATTTTAACAAACAACAATTTTAGCTCAGAAGATCCGCCAACCCCAGCCTAAACCATCCCCTCCGACCCAGCCAACATCATTTTTCTCTCTTTCTTAACCCCAACACAAATAAAACAACCCAATGTACAACACCCAAAATAACTTCAACAAAATACCAACATAGAACAACAATTTCAGTGATATCAACAATTCACTCAATACCGACTTGGGCTCCGACTCGACTTAAGTCGCAAAACCTAGCTATTCTATTTCTTCCCTTAGATTTATGCACATCGTGTAAACCTCCACACAGATTCACATAATCGACGGACCTTGAATATTCTAGAAGCACTAAGGTGGCCTCCCAATATTCAAATTTGTTGCTTATAGATAAGAATCATATGAATTAGTATGTGTGTGTGCGAATTTTAATGGTTTTGGAGGAATTTTCCTTTTCCCCAATTTTTATTGGTTGAACCCAATTTTAAAATTCTTTAAAGAGTCCAAAAATCAATACAATATTGAGGAAAAATCTTGTTATCATCCAAAATTTTGAAAATATCTCAGTTAAGGAATTTCAAAATTACTCTTGTTTCCCTTTTTTTCTCACATCGATTGAAACCCAAAATTCAATCCCCAATTCCTTCCATAAAATTTTCTCTTTAGAGAAAAGATGGGGTAAGTCTTGAAGGTGGAAAAAGCTTTCAAGAGAAAAAATTCTCATTTTCTAGTAAAAAAAAAATTCATGAAAAGTCATCGATTCCTCAAAGTTCTCAGAGTCGCAATGAAGCTTTTCGATGGTGTTCAAGATTCTATCGGAGGCTCGAGGTTCCCAAAGTCAACATAGTCATCCCCAGCTCAGTCCGGTCGCCCGTCACTGCGGTGTGCCGCTTCCAGTTCCATCAGTGGACAACGCCCAAACAGACTTTATGTACTTCAGTACCGATAGGATCAGAAAAGTTCTCCAGATGTGGTCACTGGTACGTTACAAATTTATCATTTACTTGTTTATGCTTTTCTATATCCAGAAGCTTCTTTGTCCTTTGTAACTCCTTACATAGCTATTGACTTCAGAGTCAGTCCCAAAATCCCAGCAGAGCCCTTCTCAGTCTCTACCCCAATAGGTAAGTCTATCATAAACCGGCGGGTATACAGGAACTGTCCGGTTATGGTATCCCAAAAAATTACTTCAGCAAACTTAGTAAAGTTAGAGATGATAGATTTTGACGTCATTCTTAGTATGGATTGGCTTCATTTATGCTATGCTTTAGTTGACTGTAGAAACAAAGTTGTCTATTTTCAGTTTCCGAATGAACCGGTCCCAAAATGAAGGGGTAGTATTTTAGCACTCAGGGTCAGCTTGTTTTCTACCTTAGAGCAAAAAGGATAATATCTAAGGGGTGTGTCTATTATCTTGTTTTAGTTAAAGACTTTAGTTTAGAGACCCCTAACCTTGAGTCAGTTTCAGTAGTATGTGAATTTCTAGATGTGTTTCCCGAAGATCTTCCTGGAGTTCCTCCCAAAAGGGAAATTAATTTTGGAATAAACCTTCTTCCTGACACTCAGCCCATCTCTGTCCCACCATACAAAATGTCTCTAACTGAACTTAAAGAATTAAAAGAACAGTTGAAACACCTCCTAGATAGGGGATTCATCATGCCCAGCATTTCCCTGTGGGATACACTAGTTTTATTCATGTGTAAGAAATATGGTTCTCTCAAAATGTGTATTGATTACCGTTAGTTGAACAAATTCACAGTCAAGAACAAGTATTCATTTCCCAGAATCGATAACTTGTTTGACCAACTTCAGGGTGCTAGTTACTTTTCTAAGATAGACCTCAGATCGGGCTATCATCAGCTCAGAGTCAGAGAATGTGACATTTTAAAGACAGCTTTCAGAACTCAATATGGTCACTTTGAATTCCTAGTCATGTCATTTGGTCTTACCAATGCCCAAACAGTCTTCATGGACTTGATGAACCGCATGTTCAAGCAGTACTTGGAAATGTTCATCATAGTATTCATTGATGACATCTATGTTTACTCCCACAGTGAATATGACCATGCAGACTATCTCAGAATAGTATTACAGACCCTCAGAGCCCATTAGTTATTCGCCAAAGTCAGTAAATTCAAATTTTGGCTAAGGTCAGAAGCTTTCCTTGGTCATATAGTTTCTGGAGAAGGAATTAGAGTTGATTCTCAAAAGACCAAAGCAGTAAAAAACTAGCCCAGACCTATCTCTCCGTTAGATATCAAGAGTTTCTTAGGTTTGGCTAGCTATTACCGATGGTTTGTTGAAGAATTTTCATCTATTGCATCCCCCATGTCTAGATTGACTCAGAAGAAAGTCAAATTCTATTGGTCAGATTCTTGTGAGAAGAGTTTTCAGGAGTTGAAGACTCAACTCACTACTGTCCCTGTTTTGACTTTACTAGATGGTTCAGATGGATTTATTGTGTATTGTGATGCTTTCAGAGTTGGTTTGGGGTGTGTTTTGATGTAGAAAGGTAAGGTCATAGCCTATGCCTCTAAAAAGCTCAAGCCCCATAAAAAGAATTACCCCACCCATGATCTTGAGTTAGCAACTGTGGTGGTTTCCTTAAAGATTTAGAGGCACTATTTGTATGGGGTTCATGTTGATATGTTCACAGACCATAAAAGTTTACAGTATGTATTTTCTTAGAAGGACTTGAACTTGCATCAGAGTAGGTGGTTAAAGTTGTTGAAAGACAATGACATAAGTGTTTTGTATTATCCAGGAAAGGCCAATGTAGTGGTTGATGCCCTTAGATGATTGTCCATGGGTAGTGTTGCTCATGTTGAGGATGGTAAGAAGAAGTTAGTTCAGGAAGTTCATCAGCTTGCCAGGTTGGGTGTTCATTTGGTTGATTCAGTTGAGGGTAATATTTGGGTGCAGAATAGTTCGAAATCATCTTTGGTTTCTGAAGTGAAAGAAAAGTAGGACAAAGATACCAGTTTAGTTAGGCAGAAAGAGTTATTCAGAGATCAGAAAGTAGAAGTTTTCTCCCAAGGGGGAGATGGTGTGTTACATTGCCAGGGTAGATTATGTCTGCCATGTGTGGATGGTGTAAGGAAGCGAATTTTTGCATAAGCATATAGTGCGTGTTACTCAATTCACCCAGGGGACACTAAGATGTACTACGACTTATGGGAAGTCTATTGGTGATGCTGGATGATGAGAGACATTGTAAAGTTTGTCGCTAAGTGCTCAATATGTCAGCAGGTTAAGATTGAGCATCAAAAGCCTAGTGGGTCTATGCAAAAGTTTAGAATTCCCACTTGGAAGTGGAAGGAAGTGAACATGGACTTTGTTATTGGTTTGCCTCATTAGCATGATTCAATTTGGCTCATTATAGACAGGATGACCAAATCAGCCTATTTCTTACCAGTTCATACTTTCTATTCAGTCAAGGATTATGCCAAGCTCTATGTTAGAGAGTTGGTCAGGTTGAATGGAGTTTCGTTAACCATTATTTCAGATCGAGGTACGTAGTTTACCTCTTATTTTTGGAAAGCATTCCAAAAAGGTCTTGGTACCCAAGTTCACCTCAGTACAACCTTTCATCCCCAGATAGATGGTCAAGCAGAAAGGACCATTCATACTCTAGAAGATATGCTAAGGGCATGTGTTGTTGACTTTAAAGGAAGTTGTTACGACCACTTACCCTTGATTGAGTTCGCATATAATAACAACTATCATTCTAGTATTCAGATGGCTCCATTTAAGGCGCTTTATGGGAGGAGATGTAGATCTCTCATTGGTTGGTTCGAGGTAGGTGAGGCCATAATAGTAGGTCCTGACTAGGTGTTTGAGGCCTTAGAGAAGGTTCAGTTGATCACGGAACGGCTTACGACAGCTCAAACCTGATAGAAATCATATCCAGATGTCAGAAGAAGAGATCTCAAGTTTGAGATTGAAAACTTTATGTACTGTAAAATCTCTCCCATGAAGGGAGTGAAAAGGTTTGGCAAGAAGGGGAAGCTTAATCCTTGATATGTCGGTCCTTACCGAATTCTCAGCCATTTTGGAAAGGTAGCTTATGAGCTTGAGTTGTCGTCTGGCTTAGATTTAATACACCCTGGGTTTCACATCTCCTTGCTAAAGAAATGCATTGGTGACACAACAGTTGTAGTCCCTATAGAGAGTGTAGATGTTTAGAATAGCCTCTCTTACAAGGAAGTCCCAGTCGAAATCCTTGATCATAAGATTCGTAGGCTGAAGAGCAAAGAAGTTCCTTTGGTCAAAGTTCTTTGTCAAAATCCATCCGTTGAGGGAGATACTTGGGAAGAAGTAGTAGATATGCAATCCAAATATCCTCACCTCTTCTCTGCAAACTCAGATTCAGCTTAAGGTAACAGTCTTCCTTAGATTTACTCAATTCCATGTTCAGATTAACTTTACAAACTCCGTAGAAAGTACCGTTGCATATCATTCTCATGACAGTCATGCATTCATAAATTAGTTTCAGCCATCTAATCATGCTTCAGTTATGCTTGTTCAGTATGAAAACTCAGTTTATCATCAGTTTCAGTCATGTGTCACATCCCCAAGTTCAGTCATGTATGTCAGTATCAGTACAATTTTTTAGTTGTCATAGTTAAGTCAGTCTCATTCGAGGATGAATGTCCCCAAGGGGGAGATATTGTAAGACCCCGTAAAAGTCTTAATTCAATTTAGTCCCATATAGCTTGTAATGAGAGGTCCCAGACTTTGGAAAAATTCAGCTAAGTGTTGAGACTTAGAATCATTTCAGCCTTCGTAATCGGACGACCTTATTTATCTATCTGTACGACCTTAGAATATCAATTTTTAAGATGATTCACGATCAGGGATGTCAATAGGTATTCTTAGGTGAGTTTCAGAATTTTTGGGCAAGCATAGAGGCATATTTAGTGGCTGCGCGTGATTAGTATGTGGCACACTCTCCAGTCCGCCCCTAGGGAGCATGCGATTGAGCATGCGGTGCACGCTCCATTCCATAGCTCCATATCATGTGACGCACGCTTTATAGCATGCTCTTGAACTTTTTAGCTTTCAGTTCCACGTCTAGAGGGGTAAATAAGTCATTTCCCCACCTCATATCAGCCCTAAAACACGATATTAAGCCTTTCTAAAGGTAAAATTCACTCATTTTTCACAAATCCTCTCAAGAACAAACCCTAACCCAACAAATTCAAGATTTAATTCCCAAGAAATTCATCATAATTTTTGGAGAATTAACAATCAAGGTATGTTAGGTGTTCATCCTTGGGTTTCCTTCCACCCTTGGAGTTCAAGAACCCTTCCCAAAATTTTTAGTTAATAGTTTCATGAATTATATGTATCAATTGGGTTGTTTTCATGTTCATGTTATTTGTATGGGTTTTCAATTCAAGATTTAATTGTAGTCTTCATGAGTATAAGATTTCATGTATGAAATTGTTGTAATCCTCATGTTACCACCCTTGAATTATGAATTGATGGTTGTATTCATGATGCATCAACATGTTATTCATACCCAAGTACAAAATTATGCCACCTAGGTGTTTGACAAAATGCTTAATTGAGTTAATTGTCCAATTGTGATTCATTGGTGACCCTAGTGTTGAACTCATGCTATTACTACATGTTTAAATTACTATCATGCTAAAGCTATACATTGAAATTGTTTGATAGAATGTCCTTATGGATGGAATAGTGTATCTATGACATGTTGGCATATGTCCCTATTCATGTACAAGCTCATGGCTTCCAAATATTTTGAAAAAATGTTTAAGTGATTGCAATGTGAACAATTGACTATTGCCATGTTTTCAAGTATTGCCATGTTCTATTAGTATTGATGCTATCGAGTTCTGGGGGTATTCAATACCCAACAATCTAGTTGTTTACTTAAAATTATAGTAACTATAAGATAGTATCAATAACGTCATGAACAATAGAATTCAAACAGTTATAGAACTCAATGAACTTAGTCCAGTTCAGTCAGTCAATACGATCAGAAATAGTTCAGTCAAGCCTACTACAGTCTAGTCATCAGTTCAGTTTCCTTTTAGTTGGGAGTAGAATTCAGCACCGAGCGAACCCAGGGATTGGGGCATTCCTGCCAGCATAGGGTTTAACCCTTAGTAGCAGTCCCTGAATTACAGAACTACATAGCTAGTGTAGGGTAAGACGTCTTCCTGCCAGGCTAGGGTTGATGCAACCATGCATATAAATTATGGGTATTCCTTCCATATTAGGGATTACCCAGCCCTGTTAGTATTCCTTGGCAAGGTGCTGACACCCTTCCAACTGGGGTTACAGGTTGGACCCCAACTCAGCTTATATCGGGTATGTCGATAGATAAACACTACCACAGTTATAGTTTCAGTTCCAAACTTAGTATAGAACTCAATTTAGTTCTACAGAATCAGGACTATTAGAAATAGTCACCCAGCTATCAATAATTCAGTTATCAAAAATCTCAAATATCTGTTACTCAATTATCAGAACTCGGTATTCAGTTTCAGTATGATCATGAATACAGTATATGTGCATAGTATTGTATACTCAATTATTTACAGTTGTCTCAGTTATCTATGTAGTCTCATTCAGTCATGTTCAATCATTCTATCATTCATGATCTCATGCATACAAACCCATGTATATCAGCCTACCTGTAATACCCCAAACTTTCTTTAAGTCAAATCTAGTCTCCAGAAGAGTTAGTGATGACTTCCTAAATGATTAATGTTTACATCAGATATAATTTCCCTAATTTTGAATTTTTATCAAGTGGGAAATTGAATTAGATTTCCAACAATACCAATTTCATCTAAATCCGGTATCGGAGTAAAAATTTATGAACGTTTTACAGAGAACTATCAGAACTGCCCAGAAGCAACGGTCAGGCCGGCGGACTGTCGAGCTAGTGATGGACCATCGCCCAAGACATCGTGACTAAGGCATTGAACCTGTCTTCTAGCCAAGTGCAATGATCAGGACCGATGGACCGTCGAGCTAGCGACGGACAGTTGCCCAAACCATCACAGCGGAGCCAGTGAGTCAGCCTTCTGGCCAGGCGCAATGGAATGGCCGACGGACCATCAAGATAGCGATGGATCATCTCCCAAACCATTACAACCAAGACATAAAGATCATATTCTGGCCTAGTATGATAGGAAGGTCGACGGGCCATCGAGCCAGCGACGGACCGTCACCCAAGCCGTCGCAACTGAGGCCGTAAGACCATCTTCTGGCCTAACTGCAATGGACAGAGTGACGAACCATCAATACAGTGACAGACCATCACTAATAAGATAGCAACCCATTTTCTAACTAGGCTGCGATGAACAGAGCGACGAACCATCGAGCCAGCGATGGACCGTTGCCCAAGACGTTGCAGATCCCGTTATGTAATTTAAATCCATTTTTATAGGGGTATTTGGGTCTTTTCCACCCTTTTTAACACCTAATTATACCAGACCAAAGCTCATAACTTCATTATTCATCTACATCACCAAATTAGGGTTTCTCTCAAAGATCAATCCCCAAGAACAAGATCCAAACCCTTCTTCAAGAAACTAAGAAATTCAAATTCTTCAAGTTCAAGAACCATCAAGAAAACATAAAGATATATGTTTTCCAATCCAAGAACATTGAAGAAACGTTAGTTATATTTCAAGATTCAAGCTTTTGAGGTATGTCAAGTGTTGATTCATAGGTCCCTTTCACCCATGAGGCTCAAGAATCAATTTTTAAATTCTAAAGATTGTGTATTTATGAATGTTCATGTTTTAGTTGAATTGAAGTTCTTGTCCATGTTGTTGTGGGGTTTTGATTCATGTTTCAAATTACATATTCCAATGATTGATCCTAGTATGTGATGATTTGCATAATATTCATGATAAACCCTTCAAATTGCAAATTTATTTATGTAACCATGATAATTAGATGCATTAATGATGGTATAACCAAAGTATGCTCCCCATATGTTAGATTAAATTCCTATGTGAATGAAAAAGTGTCATTATAGTATGATAGTATCAAATCCCATTCATGTACAAGTTAATGCATGCCCATGAAATGTCTTAGTTAATGAATTATAGATATATGTGTAGCCATTGTTGTGCTTTCGAACTTATGCCGTGAATTACTTTTATGCTATCGAGTCCTAGGGGTATTTATACCCGACAATTTAGTTGTGTGCCTAGAGCCAGTTCTAGTTCCAGTTTTATGATAATCTCAGTCACACAATGATCAGTAGAATTCAGTCAGTTACATGACTCAGGAAAACTCAGTAATCTCATGAACTCAGTCAGTTAATAGAATTCAGTAATATTTTGTCAGTCAACAAAACTCAGTGAACTCAGTCCATTCAGTTCCTTATAATTAATTTAGTGTCTAATCATATGGGAGTAGGATTCAGCACCGAGTGATCTCAATGATGGGAACTCACCTGCGAGTAGAGGGTGTGATTCTTAGAAGCAATCCTTGTGCTCCAGAACTATGTAGCCAGCGTAGGTTAAGATATCTAACCTGTTAGATGAGGGATGATGAGGTGACTTAAAATATTAGGTGAGGGTCCCATCATTCTTCTTAGTGTACCTATTAGATGAGGGTCACTCACAGCTTGTCCTTACTAGTGGCATCGTATTGATACCCTTCCAATTGGGGTTACAGATTAGACACCAACTCAGTAATAATAGCTTATTAGGGGCATGTCAATTAAATGATTACTTTCCACAGTCTCAGTCTCAGGTCTCAGTAATAGAACTTAGATAGTTCTATAGAATTCAGGACTGTCAGATACAATCACTCAGCTCAGTATAGAACTCAGCTAGTTCCATCAGAACCTAGACTGTCAGACACAGTCGCTCAGTATCAGTTATCAAAAATACATGTTATCAGTATTTAGACTCAGTAATTAGTGTTGTCACGATCTCATTTACGATTATGTATTCATGCATGTATTCCCATGTTTATGTTACTCAGTCAGTCAGTATTGTTCATGCATATGAACCTTTACATTCAGCTTACCTCACTTGCGTACCAGTACATTCTCATGTAATGACACATAATTTTATTTTGCGCTATGGTGTTTTATACCATAGGTTCAGAAGCACGAGCTCCAGAGCATCCTTAGTAGATCAACCGTTTAGCAAACAGACTAGCAGTGAGTCCTCATCATTCGAGAATGTTATTATTTGACTATTTCATTCTTTCAGTTCTTAGTTTATTTCAAAAGTTGGAGTTAGTTGGGGACATGTCCCATCAACTCCTTATTCAGACAGTTTCGAGGCTTTCAGACTAGCATGTTCAGACAGTTATTTCAGTTATTTTGGTATTGATATACCGTATCTCCAGATGTTATGTTTTATCAAATTTTTGAACCTTATGGCCTTTAAGACATTTATTCTATATTTATACAGTATGTTATGCAGTGCTCAGTTACAGATATCAGTCATGGGTTAGCTTGTGGTCCTTCAGGGTCATGAGCATCGTGTGGCATTTCAGGTACCAAATTTGGGGCATTCACTACCCCACTTAGCATACCAGCACATTTAAAGTACTAACGTATACCTTTTATTTTGCACTATGATATTTTATATCATAGGTTTGGACGTACGGACTCCAGATCGTACTTAGATGTTCAGATTATTAGTAGCGACTATAGTGGTGGGTCCTCATATTTTAAGAACTAAGTTATTCTATTCAGTATTTTCATAGACTCATTTTATTCAGTTGTTAGAGTTAGTTGGGGACTTGTCCCATCAACTCCCCATCCAGACAGTTAGAGGCTTTCAGACTAGATTATTTCAGACAGTTGTCCAGTATTCTTTTCAGTATTACATCAGTATTTCAGTATTGGTTTTTAATGTGTGTGAACCTTATGGAATTTCAGTTATATTCTTCATTATTATAGTATTACTATTCAGTGCTCACAGCAGGTACCAGTCATGGGTTAGTTTGTGGTCCTTCGGGATTGTAAGCACCGTATGACGTTCGGGGTACAGACTCAGGGTGTTACAAACCTGGTATTAGAGACTAAGGTTCTAAAGAGTCCTAGGGAGTCTGAAAGCTACCTCAAGTAGAGTCATGTGCATGGATGTGTAGTGCACCACACTTATGGACGAGAGGCTATGAGGTATTTTTATGAAAAGTTTCCCTTTTTTCAGTATTTATGTCGTGCCAGTGAGCATGAGCTTAAGTTAAACTCTCTGTCTAATTCAAGTTTCCATTCTATTGCAGAATATACCTCCTAAATAGACTAACAAAAGAAGAACAAGAAACCAACTAGCACCTCCGCCCATCTAGCCAGATCCCCTGGATGAGCATTTTCCCATGCAAAGTTCTGAGCATCTTTCACCACTCTTGCTCATTTTGTGGCAGCCTAGAATGAATGTCCAGCTTCTGTTCAGGCCAACCCATTGGCCAATATTATTGCAGCCAAAATTTGAGACTTCACCTGAATGAATCCTTCATCTTTTACAGGGTCTAAGTCTGAAGAGGACCCACAGGAATTTCTTGACATAGTGCAAAAAGTCACAGATATTATGGGGGTAATAGCTAGTGAAAGTGTTGAGTTAGTTGCATGTCAGTTGCAAGATATGGCTCACTCATGGTTCAAGCACTGGAAGGTAGAGAGGGCTGCAGATGTAGGGCCTATAGAATGGGAGGAGTTTGCTACTGCCTTCCTAGATAGGTTCTTCCCATTGGAGTTGAGTGAAGCTAAGGAGTGGAATTTATTAACTTAAATAAAGGCAGCATGACAGTGAAAGAGTATTCTCTCAAGTTTACTTAGTTAGCCAAATATGCTCCTTATATGGTAGCCGACAACCGATCTAAGATGAGTAAGTTGGTGTCAGGGGTGTCCGACATTATGGTCAAGGAGTGGAGGAACGTAATGCTGATTAAGGAGATGGACTTAGCCATATTGATGGTCCATGCTCAGCAGATAGAGGAGCAAAACACTCAGGAGAAGAAAAAGGAGAACAAGAAGGCTAGAACGGTTAGCTTTAAGTTCAGCCTAAGTCTGAGAGTGGTAATCGTCCCCAGTTCCACCCAAAATCTTTAGCTCCAACACTGACCTCAGCCAGTGCTCCAGTGCCCAAATTCAAAAATGGTAATAAGGATAGAGCGCTAGGCTCTAAATCTCAGGGTAGTGTGAGCAGTGCCCGAACAAATCCTCTTTACCAGAAGTATGGATGAAACCATCAGGGTGTCTGCAGAGCTGGCGGTGATGTATGTTTCAGGTGTGGCAAAGCCAGGTCATAGAATCAGAGAGTGTCTTCAGGTGGGTTCCCAGAGTCATCATAGTTGTCCCCCCAGCATATTCCAGTCGCCTGTCTCAAAAGGGTACCACTTCCAGGGCCACCAGTGGGCAACGTCTAAATAGAATCTATGCACTTCAGTCTCGACAAGATTAGGAAAGTTCTCCTGATGTGGTCACTGGTACATTACAAGTTTATCATTTACATATTTATCCAGGAGCTTCTTTGTCCTTTGTAACTCCTGGCATAGCTGTTGACTTTGGAGTCAGTCTTAAAATTCTAGCAGAGCCCTTCTCAGTCTCTACCCTGGTGGGTAAGTCTATCATAGCCCAATGGGTATACAGGAACTGTCCGATTATGGTATCCCAGAAATTTACTTTAGCAGAATTAGTAGAGTTAGAGATAATAGATTTTGACGTCATTCTTGGCATAGATTGGCTTCATTCATGCTATGCTTCAGTTGACTGTAGAAACAAAATTGTCTATTTTCAGTTCCCGAATGAACCTATCCTAAAATATAGGGGTAGTACTTCAGCACTTAGGGGTCAGCTTATTCCTACCTTAGAGTGAAGAGGATGATATCTAAGGGGTGTGTCTATCATCTCATTTAAGTTAAAGACTCTAGTTCAGAGACTCCTAACCTTGAGTCAGTTTCTGTAGTATGTGAATTTCCAGATATGTTTCCCGAAGATCTTCCTGGACTTTCTCCCAAAAGGAAAATTAATTTCAGAATAGACCTTCTTGCTGACACTCAGCCCATCTCTATTCTGCCATATAGAATGGCTCCAGCTGAACTTAAAGAATTAAAAGAATAGTTGAAACACCTCCTAGATAAGGGATTCATCAGGCTCAGTGTTTCCCCATAGGGTGCACCCGTTTTATTCATAAGTATGAAAGATGGTTCTCTCAGAATGTGTATTGATTACCATCAGTTGAACAAAGTCATAGTTAAGAACAAGTATCCACTTCCCAGAATCGATGACTTGTTTGACCAACTTCAGGGTGCCAGTTAGTTTTCTAAGATAGACCTTAGACTAGGCTATCATCAAATCAGAGTCAAACAAGTTTACATTCCGCAGTAGTAGGGCCTGACTTGGTGTTTGAGGCCTTAGAGAAGGTTCAGTTGATCAGGGAATAGCTTAAGACAGCTCAAAGCCGACAGAAATCAGATGCAGATATCAGAAGAAGAGATCTCGAGTTCTATATTGGTGACTTTGTGTATTTGAAAATCTCTCCCATGAAGGGAGTGAAGAGGTTTGGCAAGAAAGGGAAGCTTAGTCCCCGATATGTCGGTCCTTACCGAATTCTCAGCCATTTTGGAAAGGTAGCTTAGGAGCTTGAGTTGTTGTCAGACATAGCTTCAATACACCCAGTGTTTCATATCTTCTTGCTAAAGAAATGCATTGGTGACCCAGCAGTTGTAGTCCCTATAGATAGTGTAGATGTTCATAATAGCCTCTCTTGCAAGGAAGTCCCTTGATCATCAGATTTGCAGGCTGAGGAACAAAGAAGTTCCTTTGGTTAAAGTTCTTTGGAAAAATTAGTTCATTGAGGGAGCTACTTGGGAAGCAGAAGAAGATATGTGATTTAAGTATCCTTATCTCTTCTTTGTAAACTCAGATTTAGCTTAAGGTAATAGTCTTCCTTAGATTTACTCAATTCTATGTTCAGATTACCTTTACAAACTGGGTAGAAATTATCGTTGCATATAATTCTCATGAAAATCATGCATTCATAAATCAGTTTCAGCCATGTAATCATACTTCAATTATGCATGTTCAGTGCGAAAACACAGTTTATCAGTAGTTTCATTCATGTGTCATGTCCCCAAGTTCAATTATATCTCACTCGTGCATGTCAGTATCAGTACAATTTCTCAGTAGTTACAGTTCAACCAGTCTCATTCGAGGACGAATATGCCTAAGGGGGAGATATTTTAAGACCTCGTAAAGTCTTAGTTTAATTAAGTCCCATATAGCATGTAATAAGGGGTCCCAAACTTAGGAAAAATTCAGCTAAGTATTGAGACTTAGAATCATTTCAGCCTTCGTAATGGGATGACCTTATTTATCGATCCGTAAGACCTTAGAATATTAATTTTTAAGTTGATTCATGATCAGGGATGTCAATAGTTCTTCTTAGGTGAGTTTCAGAATTTTTGGGCAAGCATAGAGGCATGTTTGGGAGTCCAAAACAGTGTTGCGCGCGATTAGCATTTGGCGCACGCTCAAGTCCACCCCCAGGGAGCATATGATAGAGCATGCGGTGCACGCTCTATTCCATAGCTCCAGAGCATGCGATGCACACTCCATAGCACGCTCCTGAATTTTTCAGCTTTTAGTTTCGCATCCAGAGGGGTAAATAAGTTATTTCCCCACCTCATATCAGCCCTAAAACCCGAGTTTAAGCCTTTATAAAGGCAAAATTCACTCATTTTTCACAAATCCTCTCAATAAAAAAACCCTAACCCATCAAATTCAAGATTCAAGTCCCAAGAAATTCACCATAATTTTTTTAGAATTAACAATCAAGGTATGTTAGGTGTTCATCCTTGGGTTTCCTTCCACCCTTGGAATTCAAGAACCCTTTCAAGTTAATAGTTTCATGAATTATATGTATTCATTGGGTTGTTTTCATGTTCATGTTGTTTGTATGGGTTTTTAATTCAAGATTTAATTATAGTTATTTACCTAGAATTACATTAACTATAGGATAGTATCAGTAACGTCATGAATAGTAGAATTCAGTCAGTTACAGAACTTAGTGAACTCAGTCCAGTTTAGTCACTCAATACGATCAGTAACAGTTCAGTCAAGCCTAGTACAGTCTAGTAATCAGTTCAGTGTCTTTTCAGTTGGGAGAAGGATTCAGCACTAAACGAACCTAGGGATGGGGGCATTTCTGCCAGCATAGGGTTTGACCCTTAGTAGCATTCCCTGTGTTACAGAACTATGTAGCCATCGTAAGGTAAGACTTCTTCCTGTCAGGATTGGGTTGACACCATACATATAAATTATGGGTCTTCCTTCCAGATTAGGGTTTACCCAACCCTGTTAGTATCTCTTGGTATAGTGCTAATACCCTTGTAATTGGGGTTACAGGTTGGACCCCAACTAAACTTATATTGGGGTATGTCGGTTAGATGAACACTCCCACAGTTATAGTTTCAGTTCTAGACTCAGTATAGATATCAGCTCAGTTCTATAGAATCAGGACTGTCAGAAACAGTAGTATAGAACTCAGCTCAGTTCTATAGAATCAGGACTGTCAGAAACAGTCACCCAACTATCAGTATTCAGTTATCAGAAATCTCAGATATCAGTCACTCAGCTATCATAACTCAGTATTTAGTTTTAGTATAATCACGAATACATCATATCTTTATAGTATTGCATACTCAGTATTTACAGTAGTCTCAGTTATCCATGTACTCTCATTTAGTCATGTTCATATCATTCAGTCAGTCATCATCTTATACATATAAACCCATGTATATCAGCTTACCCCACTTAGCATACCAGTACATTCAAAGTACTGATACATACCTTTTCTCTTATGTATGATGTTTTGTATCATAGGTTTGGACACACAAACTCCAGATCGTACTTAGCAGTTCAGATTATTAGCAGCGACTATAGTGGTGAGTCCTCATATTTCGAGAATTGAGTTATTCCTTTCTATATTTTAGTAGACTTATTTTATTTAGTTGTTAGAGTTAGTTGGGGACTTGTCCCATCAACTCCCCATCCAAACAGTTAGAGTCTTTCAGACTAGATTATTTCAGACAGTTGTTCAGCTTTCTTTTCAGTATTACATCAGTATTTTAGTATTGGTTTTCAATGTTTGTGAACCTTATGGCATTTTAGTTATACTTCCACATTATTGCAATATTACTATTTAGTGCTCACAGCAGGCACCAGTCATGGGTTAGCTTGTGGTCCTTCAAGATCATAAGCACCGTGTGACGTCCGGGGTACAAACTTAGGACGTTACACACGGAGTTGTAATTTTGTCCATATTTTAATCATATTTGTTTCTTGGTGTAATAATGGATGAGATTATATGTTGTTTTGATTAATTGACAATGAAGTGATAACATTATGATCATGAAACCGTTCAAATAAGTTTACAAAGTGTTAATATCCCATCTATATTTTCATTAATTGAATGATTTGGGTATAAATATATTTTACAATCATTCAAATACAAAGTAATCTCACATCAAGACACTACCTATTTAGCATGTTGCTTAATTATTTAACTATCTGGAGGCATCCTCATTTCATTTTTCTTATTAATTTTCCTTATATTTTTCTTCTTTCTCTAGTTGATTATGTGTTAACTTGCTTTACTTTTCTTCCCTTCTTTCTTTTGTTGATCATGTATTAATGTTCTTTACTTTTCTTACTTTGTATGAAAATCCGTTAGGAGTCCAAACGGACTCTTTCCCCTTCGCATTTCATGATGGACCAATAAGGCCCATCTATTTGAGTCAACCCCTTCAATTTTTTCAAGTCAAATTCATTTTTGGAGAAAGAAGTTGTCGTCAATGAAAAAAAATGGGGTCAAAACCCAATGATGAAGTTACGAAGATTTGGAGACTTGAAAAGTCTTGATTCTTTTGTTATTATTATATTTTTTATTTATTTATTTGCTTATTCATTCATTTTGGGGCATCGAATCCAAATTTGTAAATTAATATAGGTGAAGCAAATTTTTGGGTCTTCAAGGTCCAAAAACTAGTTTAGGACAGGTTAAGATGGGCCAAAAGCTCAAAGTGAGTAGTTTAGGATAGGTGAAAGTTGGTTATAAGCCCAAATTAGTTTAGGACAGGTTTTCATGGGTTTGGGCCTAAAGGTCTAGCTCTTGCAATTTTCCCCTTTCCCTTTCCTATGTTTATTTACTATTTATTTCTTCGAACCTAGATAAATTTCCTACTAAGTCGTCAAATTAATTTTACACAAGCTTTTTTCCTTTATTAATCACTTTATTTCCAAAAATCTTCTCTTTTTCAAAGTTAGTCAAAGGTGGTTTTCAAATAGTCTGAACAACCGCAAGTTAGCGAACACTTTAGATTCCTTAAAAAACTTCCTAAAATGTTAATAAGAACCTCCTACCTGGGATTTCTTGAAAAGTCTAGGTCTTTTCTATTTTAAGACTTAGAATTTTCTTTAAAAAGCTTTTTTAATTTCTTTTCAAATAAATTAAGTGGTGACACTGTAATTTCTTATTTCAAAGTTTCTTTAAGTTTTGAAATGGTTTAAATAGTCAAAATGGGATAAAATAGAAATGGTGACTTTGTTGAAGAGTTTAACTAGGTTCTGATCAAATATTTGAATTAGTTTTTTTGGCTAACTTTTGTAGTGTTTAAACTGTTTATGTGCCTATGTGTTTAAACTTTGAAAAATTGAACTGTTGCCTTTCATAGCATGTTTCCCATTTGAAATATAAATTGTTTGGGGTTTTATGGATGTCCCAGCCCCTATTCTTTAATTCTAAATCAACTGTTGGAAATACGATGGTTTATTGGCACGTTAGGCATCCGATGGCTGTTCATATTTCTAAACCCAAGTTGTCCGCTTGGGAACCTGGTCCAAACCTACTCAGACACCTAGGATAGAGCAAACCAAAATCCTATTTTTAGTCATAAGCCTATGTGACTCAACACACAAGGTGATATTGGGCCCATTAGAAAATTTGCCCTGCGTCTATTATCTATGAGCCAATTACAGACGAATCATATTTATGTGTTGAAGAAATGTATGTTATTTTAATCCAATCCATTATCCTTTGAGGTATATAAAGACTTATTTTTCTTGCTTTTATGTAGCAATGGTTCAACCGTACCCTTGCAAAAGATTCAAGATAGTTACCAGAACTGATAACTTCCTGAAATTATGGTGAATCCATATAAATGTGAAAGATAAAGAAATTTTTAGTACGCATATCAGGAATTTACCTTTGCTTATTGAGATGGACCCTTGGCCTGAAATGATCCATGTAATAACTAAATTTTGGGATGATGACAGCCTGGTGTTCCACTTTGGAGAAGTTGAATTTACTCCCACTATTGAAGAAGTAATGTCTTTTTTTGAGAGCATTGATATGTGCAAAAAAAAAAAGATTGCACCCGACAACAACATTCTAGTCCCCATCGTATGAAACCGTCAAAAGATCAAGGATTCCTTTTCAATCAATAATAATACCTAGTTAGGGGTATGTGACAGGGAAAACATACCTTTTCACGAGTTATATCAATGATTTGAAAGGTATAACATTTTTGAGTAATTCGGACATAAATTTTAATCAGAGTCAAAATGGAAAGAGAAAAGAGCATTTGCTTTTGCGTTGGGCTTACATGGAACTACGGTGTTACCACAAGGAAAAAATGGCACCATTCATCTAAGAGTTATTATGGTGACACACCCTCTTCTATGTAATGGATTATGGTACCACTAAGGTATTCCACACCTTAGCCCTCGCGATGAAATATATCGGGCTTTGAGAAGATGTTAATATAGGCATCATTTCTTTCAACGATGTAACCTTATCTTACAATGGTGGATGATGAGGCATTTGTTAAAAGATCCTAGAGTGGAGCAGCGAGACCCCAAAACAAGGATAGATTATCTATCATCACATGGCATTTGATTGTCTCTAGAAAGGTTTAAGAGGAGAGAAACTTTAGAATTTTGGCTCAAAATTTTTTGGGAGTTAAGAGATGACAACGTCTAGTGGTCATTCAAATATCTTCATCCAAGGAAGTACATTACTCGAGGGGACAAATAGCCTTTTTAGTACTTCCAGGTCTCAGGGGAACCCATCCTTATATCCCGACAGAGTCCTTAGGAATTTGAAATCAAGCAAGAAACACTGCAAATGACACCTATGGTTAGATTCATCACTGAGTATGAAGAAGGTAAATCTTCTCTCAAAAGTACATAGTAGATGGGTAGATTAAAAAAATACAAAGAAAGTCTCTTTTTATATCAAGTGAGTGATTGAAGAAGAATCTTGTAGGAGCATTGATCCTGGGTCCAAATGTACCCACACAAATTATTAATATAGAATCAAAATATCAGATTCGACTCTACAAGATTTAGGACGAATTCCAAAAAAGTGAGATTGCACACCAGAAGATGCATATGGAGGATGCCTCAACCATACACTAGTTGAGATAAGATTTAAAGCGAGTTAGGCAAGAGGTTGATGTTGTTAGGCAGTGTTTGATCGATTTGGATAATTGTATGGTTTCTTAGATTGATAGTGTAGGGAAGATGACTAACAAGAGTAAAGTGCAGTTATGCAGGAGTCACCTGATCATCAACAAATATCACATATGGAAAGAGGTGGATAAAGCTAAGAGGGAAAATGCAAATAAAGAAACATCTAGGAGCTAGTTTTACTATCCCCTGAGCGGGACCTTGTTCTTTCTTTCACGTTATTTTCTCATTCCCTAAAGATTGTATCCCTTTATGCCACTTTTGTAACCATTTGTGTCCTTTTCATATATCTATGGAGATTTGGGAGAGATAATGGATTATTTTTAAAAGGCATATATTTTCTTCAAAATTCGTTAGGACAACCCTTAGCTCAAAAGGGTCACCTCAAGTAGGATATGCGTTTATTATAATGTTGTTGTAAGATATAACTAAAACTTTGGCTTTCCTCAACTCTAACAGAAAGAACCTATCTAGAAAGGCGGTGGCAAACTCCTTTTTATAGGCCCTGCATCTGCGACCCTATTTTTCTTCAACTACTTAAACCATATATGAGTTACATCCTACAACTGATATGAAACTAACTCAACACTCTCACTAGAGGTTAACCCCATAATATTTGTTACCTTCTGCACCATGTCAAGGAATTCTTATGGGTCCTCTTCAGACTTAGACCCTACAAATGATGGAGGATTCATTCGGTTGAAGTCCTGAATTCTATATGCAATAGTATTGGCCACTGGGTTAGCCTGAACAATAGTTGGGCGTTCATTCTGGGCTTCAATAGAATAAGCTAGAGTGGTGAAAGCTTCTCTGAATTATGTGTGAGAGACATGCTCGTCCAGGGGATCTACCTGAACAAGCGGAGGTTTTGGCTGGTTTCCAGTTCTTCTTCCGTTGGTTTTTTTGAGAGGCATGTACTATAAATAGAAGGGAAAATTAGATTAGACAGAGAGTTTAACTTGATCTTATGCTCATTCGCACGACATGAATACTAAAAGAAGGGAAACTTTTCTTAAAAATGCCTTATAGCCTCTTGTCTATAAGTGTGGCATACTACACACCCATACACAAGGATCTATTTGAAGTGACTTTCAGACTCCATAGAACTCTTTATAAACTTAGGCTCTGATACAAAATTTGTAATGCACCGAGTCTACACCCTAGACGTCACACGGTGCTTACAATCCTGAAGGACCACAAGCTGACCCATGACTGGTACCTATGTGAGAACTAATTAATGATATTGAAATCATAAGCGAAAGTAAAAACTGAAATGCCATAAGGTTCTCAAAATACTAAAATTATAAGTGAACGTACTGATAATAGCATCTAAAAAACTGAAAACTGACAATGTTATTCTGAAAGCCTCTAACTATCTGAATATGGATTTGATGGGATAAGTCCTAACTAACTCTGACTACTGAACTAACTGAAATACAGAAATGCTGAAATAAAATGTTATCCTTGCTGGATGACGACTCACTACTATAACTGTTGCTGATAGCCTAAGATGTTAAGTACGGTCATGAACCTAAGCGTCCGAACCTAGGATATGATACATCATTGCACAAAGAAAGAGTATGCCTCAGTATGTGGGATGTACTAGTATGCTATGTGAGGAAGGCTGATATACATGGGTTCATATGCATGAGATGATAACTGATTAAATAAACATCATGGAATAACTGAAAAAGAGTACATGCAAAAACTGTATCTACTGATCGTGTTGAATATGCAATATTGTGCATATAACCGCTGCCTAAATTAGACTGATACTGAAGTACTGAGTTTTGGTAACGAATACTGATAACTGAGGTTTAGACTGATACTGAAGTACTGAATTTTGATGGCTAAGTAATTGTTAACTGATAGCCATGGTTCTGTAGAACTATGTGAGTTCTTTATTGAATTCTGAGACTGAATACTAATTTTTGAGTACTAAATACTGAAACTATAACTATGGGAGTGCTCATCTAACCAACATACCCCAATTATAAACTGAGTTGGGGTCCAACCTATGACCCCAGTTGAAAGGGTGTTAGCACATTTCCAAGGGATACTAACAATGTTGTGTCAACTCTAATCTGGAAGGAAGACTCATGAAATTTATATATGATTGCGTCAACCCTATTCTGGCAGAAGGACGACTTACCCTACGCCGGCTATGTAGTTCTGTAACACAGCGAATACTACTAAGGGTCAAACCCTCTGCTGGAAGGAATGCCCGCATCCCCGAATTTACTCGGTGCGGAATCCTACTCCCAACTAAATAGACACTGAACTGGTCACTAGACTGCACTAGGCTTGACTGAACTAATACTGATCGTGTTGACTGATTGAACTGGATTGAGTTTTGTAACTAATTGAGTACTAATGCTCGTGACATTACTGAGATTATTTTGTAGCTACTGTAATTCTAGGTAAACAGTTAGATTGTCGGATATTGAATACCCCTAGGACTCGATAACATCAATAGTAAAACATGGAAAAATCTTGAAGGCATTACATTAGTTACTTGTCCACCATGCATTCATTTAGATATTTTGTCAAACACTAAAGAGACATGAACTTGTATATGAATGGGACCACATAATAACATGTCATGAATTCACTACTCAATTTACATAGGCATTCTATCAAACACTTGGGGAGCATAATTAATGCACATGGAATTCATCAAGATATAAACATCATGGCTACAACACTCAAATTGCAATTTAAGGGTTTAACATGAGGGTCACATAATTTGGAATACTTGCAAATTAAGTCACTTGAAACTTGTAACGAGTGTTGGTTTGAAAAGCACACATCAATACATACATGAACACAATCCAATTCAAACATGTAAATCATGAAATCAATAAATTTATAGTTTAAAAAGGGGTTCATGTACTACAAGGGTGGAAGGATACCCAAGGATGAACACCTAACATACGTTGATTATTAATTTCGTAAAAATTGTGATGTGTTCTTGAGACTTGATTCTTGATCTTGATGAACCTAGGGCTTGTTCTTGAGAGGGTTTTGAGAATAATGAGTGTATTTAGCCCTTTAGGATATTAAATCTCGTATTTTAGCTGAATTGGGTGAGGGGAAAAGGACCAAAATGCCCTTAGAAACTCAAAATTCAATGCACAAAAACTGCCCAGCGATGCGATTGGCGATGCGCCACATTAATAGGATCGATGAGATTACCGACGCTTCGCATTGATGGGTACAATGTGGTAGCCAACGCGACGCGTTAATATCGAGTTGGCTTGTTGTTTTGCCCATCCAAACATGACCCAAACGAAATCTAAAAATTCTGAAACTCACCCAATATGACCTATTGACATCCCTGATCATGAATCAACTTTAAAATCATCATTCTAAGGTCGGAAAGATCGAAAACAAGATCATCCAATTTAGAAGGCTAAAATGATTCTAAATATCAATACTTAGCTGATATTTTCTAAGTCTGGAACCTCTTTTGGCATGCTTTATATGACTGAAACAACTGGAATTTTGCGGGGTCTTACAATATCTCCCCTTTGGGAATATTCATCCTCGAATAAGACTGACTAAACTGAGAGTATCTGAGGAATTATACTTACATTGGCATACATAACTGAAGCATGACTGAATACTAAAGACATGACATATGACTGAACTTTTTGTGAATGCATGAATGATATGAGAATGTTATGCAGCTGTAACTGAACATGGAATAGAGTAAATCTAAGAAAAACTGTTACCTTAGGCTGAGTTTGAGTTTGCGGAGAAGAGGTGAGCATACTTGGTTCGCATGTATGCTTCTTCTTCTAGAGTAGCTTCCTTAACGGACTGATTCCGCCAAAGAATTTTGACCAAAGGAACTTCTTTGTTCCTTAGTCTGCAAATCTGATGATCAAGGATTTCGAATGGAAATTCCTCATAAGAGAAACTATTCTGAATATCTACACTCTCTATAGGGACTACAACTGCTAGGTCACCAATGCTCTTCTACAGCAAGGAGACATGAAACACTTGGTGCACTGACGCTAAGTCTATAGGCAACTCAAGTTCATAAGCTACCTTACCGAAATGACTAAGAATCCTATAAGGACCAACATATCGGGGACTAAACTTCCCCTCTTGCAAAATCTCATCACTCCCTTCATGGGAGAGATTTCCAAATATATAAAGTCGCCAATCTCAAACTTGAGATCTTTCCTTCTCACATCTGCATACGATTTTTGTCAGTTCTGAGCTATCTTAAGGCTCTCTCTGATTAACTGCACTTTCTCTAAGGTATCAAACACCAATTCAGGCCCTACTACTATGGCCTCACCTACTTTAAACTAACCAATGGGAGATCTACATCTCCTAACATAAAGTGTCTCAAACGGAGCCATCTGAATATTGGAATGATAGTTGTTATTATACGCGAACTCAATCAAAGGTAAGTGGTCATCCCAACTGCCCTTAAAGTCAACAACACATGCTTTCAATATATCTTCTAAGGTCTAAATGGTCCTTTCTACTTGACCATCTGTATGAAGGTGAAAGGTTGTACTGAGGTGAACTTGGTGCCAAGTCCCTTTTGGAAGGCTTTCCAAAAATAAGAGGTGAACTGCGTACCTCTATAAAAAATGATGGACAATGAGACACCGTGCAATCTAAACAACTCTCTAACATAGATCTTGGCATAATCCTCAGCTGAATAAGAGGTATGAACTAGAAAGAAATGGGCTGATTTGGTCATCCTGTCCACAATGACCTAAATCAAATCTTGTTGATGACGAGTACGAGGAAAACCTGTCACAAAGTCCATGTTCACTTCCTCCCACTTCCATGTGGGAATATTGAACTCCTGTATAGACCTACTAGGCTTCTGATGCTCAATTTTAACATGTTGACATGTAGAGAACTTAGCCACAAACTCTATAATGTCTCTCTTCATCCCACTCCACCAATAGACTTCCCGCAAGTCGCAGTACATCTTAGTGGCTCCTGGGTGAATTGAGTAACGCGCACCATGATCTTCTGCAAGAATCCACTACCTCACGCCATCCACACATGGAACACATAGTATACCTTGGCAACGCCAGACACCATCTCCCCCTTAGGAGAAAACCTCTACTTTCTAATCTCTGACTGACTCTTTCAGCTTAACTAAATTGGTATCTCTGTCCTGCTTTTCTTTTACTTTAGTAACCAAAGATGATTTTGAACTATTCTGCACCCAAACACTACCCTCAGCTGAATCAACCAAACAAAAACCTAGTCTAGCAAGTTGATTAACTTTCTAAACTAAATTTTTCTTACCAACACTACCCATGGACAATCTACTGAGAGCATCAGCCACTACATTTGCCTTGCCTGGGTGATACAGAATACTCATGTCATTATCTTTCAACAATTCTAACCACCTTCTCTAATGAAAATTCAATCTTTCTGAGAAAACACATACTGCAAGCTTTTAGGGTGTGTGAATACATCAATATGCACCCCATATAAATAGTGCCTCCAAATCTTTAAGGCAAACACAACAGCTGCTAACTCTAGATCACGGGTGGGATAATTCTTTTCATGGGGCTTAAGTTTTCTAGAGGCGTAGGCCACAACCTTACTTTTCTTCATCAAAACACATCCGAAATCAAATCTGGATGTATCATAATACACAACAAACCCATCTGAACCATCGAGCAAAGTCAAAGTTGGGGTTGTAGTAAGTCGAGTATTAAACTCCTTAAAACTCTTCTCACAGGAATTTGACCACTAAAATTTGACTTTCTTTTGAGTCAATCTGGACATAGGGGATCAAATAGATGAAAATATTTCAACAAACCTTCGGTAATAGCTAGCCAAACCCAAGAAACTCTTGATATCTAATTGAGAGATGGGTCTGGGCCAATTTCTCACTGCTTCAATCTTTTGAGGATCAACTCTAATTCCATTACCGAAAACTATATGGCCAAGGAAAGCTATTGTCCTTAGCCAAAATTTCCATTTACTAAATTTTGCTAACAACTAGTGGGCTTTGAAGGTCTGTAATTCTATTCTGAGATGGTCTGCATGATCATGTTCACTGTGGGAGTAGACGAGAATTTCATCTATGAAAACTATGATGAACATGTCTAAGTACTACTTGAACACTCTGTTAATCAAGTCCATGAAAGCTATTGGGGCATTGCTAAGACCAAATGGCATGACTAGAAATTCGACGTGACCATACCGAGTTTTGAAAGTTGTTTTCAGAATGTCACATTCTCTGAATCTGAGATGATGATAGCCTTATCTGAGGTCTATCTTAGAAAAGTAACTGGCACCCTGAAGTTGGTCAAATAAGTCATCGATTCTAGGAAGTGGGTACTCAATCTTGATGGTGACTTTGTTCAATTGAAGGTAGTTAATACATATTCTTAGAGAACCGTCTTTCTTACGCACCAATAGAACTAGTGCCCCACGGGAAAACACTGGCTTAATGAACCCCTTATCTAGGAGATCTTTCAACTGCTCTTTTAATTCTTTAAGTTCAGTTAGATCCATTCTGTATGGCAGAATAGAGATAGGCTGAGTGTCTATAAGAAAGTCTATTCTCAAGTCAATTTCCCTTTCGAGAAGAACTCTGGGAAGATCTTTAGGGAACACATCTGGAAATTCACCTACTACTAGAACTGACTCAAGATTAGGGGTCTCTGAACTAGAGTCTTTAAATCAAACGAGATGTTAGACACACCCCTTGGATATCATTTTTCTCGCTCTAAGGTATGAAACAAGCTGACCCCTAAGTGCTAAAGTACTACCCCTCCATTCTAGGACAGGTTAATTGGGGAACTGAAAATGGACAACTCTATTTCAACAATCAACTGAGGCATAGCATGAATGAAGCTAATCTATGCCAAGAATGACGTCAAAATTTGTCATCTCTAACTCTACTAAGTCTACTGAATTAACTTTATGAGATACCACAACCAGATAGTTCCTGTATACCCGACGGGCTATGATAGACTTACCCACTGGGGTAGAGACTGAGAACGACTCTGCTAAGATTTCAGGACTGATTCCAAAGTCAACAACTATAGAAGGAGTTATAAAGAACAAAAAAGCTCCTGGATCTAGTAAAGCATAAACATGTAAATGATAAACTTGTAATGTACCAGTGACCACATTAGGAGAACTTTCCTGATCCTTTCTGGACTGAAGTGCATAGAGTCTATTTGGGAGTGGCCCACTGGTGGCACTAGAAGCATCACCCTGCTAAGACGGACGATCGGACTGAGCTGGGGGATGATTATGCTGACTCTGCGAACCCACCTGAGGATACTCTCTGACCCTATGACGTAGCTTTCCACATCCAAAACATGCATCACTGCCAGCTCTGCAGATACCTTAATGGTTTTTGCCATGCTTCTGTAAAAGTGGATTTGTTTGGGAACTGCTAACACTACCCTGAGACTTAGAGCCTAGTTCCCTATCCTTATTACCATTTTTGAATTTAGGCACCAAGGAACTGGCTAAGGATAGAGATAGAACTAAAAAATTTGGGTGGAACTGGGGATGATTACCACCCTCTGACATAGGCTGAGTGAAGTTGACGCTACTTGTTCTAGCCCTTTTGTTCTCTCTCTCTTTCTCCTTAGTCTTCTGCTCCTCTATCTTTTGAGCATGGACCATTAACGTAGAAAAGTCCATATCCTTAATCAGTACTATGGTCCTACATTCCTTCACCACACTATCAGACACGCCGAACACAAACTTACTCATCTTAGATTTGCTATCAGCTACCACATAAGGAGCATATCTGGCTAACTGAGTAATACTCATTCACTATCATGTTTCCCTGCTTCAAGTTAATGAACTCAAGAACCTTGGCTTCCCTTAACTCCAATGGAAAGAACCTATCTAGAAAGGCGATAGAAAACTCCTCCTATTCTATAGGCCCTGCATCTGCGACCCTATCTGCCTTCCACTACTTAAACCATGTATGAGCTACATCCTACAACTGATATACAACTAACTCAGCACTCTCACTAGCGGTTACCACCATAATATTTGTTACCTTATGCACCAGTCAACGGAGTCTGAGTTTGCAGAGAAAAGGTGAGTATACTTGGTTCGCATGTCTGCTTCTGCTTCCTAAGTAGATCCCTCAACGGACTGATTCCGCCAAAGAATTTTGACTGAAGGAACTTCTTTGTTCCATAGACTACGAATCTGTCGATCAAGTATTTCGATTGGGACTTTCTCACAAGGGAGACTGTTCTGAATATCTAAACTCTCTATAGGGACTACAATTGTTGGGTCACCAATGCACTTCTTTAGCAAGGAGACATGAAACACTGGGTGCCCTGACGCTAAGTTTGCAGGCAACTCAAGCTCATAAGTTACCTTACCGAAATGACTAAGAATCCTATAAGGACTTACATATCAGGGAATAATCTTCCCCTTCTTTCAAAATCTCATCACTCCCTTCATTGGAGAGATTTTAAAATACAAGAAGTCGCCAATCTAGAACTCGAGGTCTTTCCTTCTCACATTTGCATACTATTTCTATTGGCTCTGAGCTGTCTTAAGCCTCTTTCAGATTATCTGCACTTTCTCTAAGGCATCAAACACCAAGTCAGGCTCTACTACTGTAGCCACACCTACTTCAAACCAACCAATGGGAGATCTACATCTCCTAACATAAAGTGTCTCAAACAGAGCCATCTGAATACTGGAATGATAGTTGTTATTATACGCGAATTCAATCAAAGGTAAGTGGTCAACCCAACTGCCCTTAAAGTCAACAATACTCGCTCTCAATATATCTTCTAAGGTCTGAATGGTCCTTTCTGCTTGACCATCTTTCTGAGGGTGAAAGGTTGTACTGAGGTGAACTTGGGTACTAAGACCCTTTTAGAAGGCTTTCCAAAAATAAGAGGCGAATTGCGTACCTCTATCTAAAATGATGGATAATGAGACACCGTACAATCTGAACAACTGTCTAACATAGAGCTTGGCATAAGCCTCGGCTGAATAAGAGGTATAAACTGGCAAGAAATGGGCTGATTTGGTCATCCTGTCCACAATGACCCAAATCGAACTATGCTGACAACGAGTACGAGGAAAACCTATCACGAAGTCCATGTTCACTTCCTCCCATTTCCATTTGGGAATACTGAACTCCTGTATAGACCCACTAGACTTCTGAATCTCAATTTTAACCTGTTGACATGTAGAGCACTTAGCTACAAACTCTGCAATGTCTCTCTTCATCCCACTCCACCAACAAACTTCCCATAAGTTGCGGTACATCTTGGTGGCCCCTGGGTGAATCGAGTAATGTACACCATGCTCTTATGTAAGAATTTTCTACCTCACACCATCCATACATGGCATACATAGTCTACCCTGGCAATGCAACACACTACCCTGACAGACGGACTCTTTCAGCATAACCAAATTGGGATCTCTGTCCTGCTTTTCATTTACTTTGGAAAACAAAGATGATTTCGAATTGTTCTACACTCAAACACTACCCTCAACTGAATCAAACAAAGGAACACCTAGTCTAGGAAGTTGATGAACTTCCTGAACTAACTTTTTCTTACCATCCTTAAAGTGAGCAACACTACCCATGGACAATCTACTGAGAGTATCAGCCACTACATTGGCCTTGCCTGGGTGATACATAACACTCATGTCATCGTCTTTCAACAATTCTAACCACCTCGTCTGACATAAATTCAAGTCTTTCTGAGAAAATACATACTGTAAGATTTTTTTGTCTGTGAACGCATCAACATGCACCCCATACAAATAGTGCCTCCAAATCTTTAAGGCAAACACAATAGCTACTAATTCTAGATCATGGGTGGGATAATTCTTTTCATGGGGCTTAAGCTGTCTAGAGGCATAGGCCACAACCTTACCTTTCGTCATTAAAATATGTCCCAAACCAACATTGGATGTATCATAATACACAACAAACCCATCTAAACCATCGGGCAAAGTCAAAATTGGGTATATAGTGAGTCGAGTCTTCAACTCCTAAAAACTATTCTTATTACAATCTGACCACTGAAATTTGACTTTCTTCTGAGTCAATATGGACATAGGGGATGCAATTGACAAAAATCCTTCAACAAATCGTTGGTAATAGCCAGACAAACCCAAGAAACTCCTGATATCTACCGGAGAGATAGGTCTGGGCCAGTTTCTCACCACTTCAATCTTTTGAGGATCAACTCCAATGCCATCACCGGGAACTATGACCAAGGAAATCTACTATCCTTAGCCAAAATTTGCATTTACTAAATTTAGAGAACAACTGGTGGGCTCTGAGGGTCTGTAATTCTATTCTGAGATAGTCTTCATGATCATGTTCATTGTGGGAGTAGACAAGAATTTCATCTATGAAGACTATAATGAACATGTCTAAGTACTGCTTGGACACTCTGTTCATCAAGTTTATGAAAGCTACTGGGGAATTGGTAAGACCAAATGACATAACTAGAAATTTGAAGTAACCATATCAAGATTTGAAAGTTGTTTTTGGAATGTCACATTCTCTGACTCTAAGGTGATGATAGCCTGATCTGAGTTCTATCTTAGAAAAGTAACTGGCACCCTGAAGTTGGTCAAATAAGTCATCGATTCTAGGAAGTGGGTACTTGTTCTTGATGGTGACTTTGTTCAACTGACGGTAGTTAATACAAATTCTGAAAAAACCATCTTTCTTATGTACAAATAGAACTGGTGCGCCCTACGGGGAAATACTAGGCTTGATTAACCCCTTATCTAGGAAATTTTTCAACTGCTCTTTTAATTCTTTAAGTTCAATTGGAGTCATTCTATATGGAGAAATAGAGATAGGCTGAGTGTCTATAAGAAGGTCTATTCTCAAGTCAATTTTCCTTTCGAGAGAAACTCCGAGAAAATCTTCTGCATGAGAGATATGCTCGTCCATGGGATCTGCCTGAACAGGAGGAGGTATTGGCTGGTTTCCAGTTCTTCTTCTGTTGGTCTTTTTAGAAGGAATATTCTATAAACAAAAGGGAAAATTAGATTAGACAGAGAGTTTAACTTGAGCTCATGCTCATTCGCACGACATGAATACTGAAAGAAGGGAAACTTTTTCTAAAAATGCCTCATAGCCTCTTGTCCCTAAGTGTGGCACGCTACACACCCATGCACAAGACTCTATTTGATGCGGCTTTCAGACTCCCTAGGACTCTTTAGAACCTTAGGCTCTGATACAAAGTTTGTAATGCCCCAAGTCTAAAACCTGGATGCCACACGGTACTTACAATCCCGAAGGACCACAACCTAACCCATGACTGGTACCTACTGAAAACATAAGTGGAAGTAAAAACTAAAATTCCATAAGGTTCTCAAAATACTAAAATAATAAGTGAACGTAAAACTAAAGTGCCATAAGGTTTTCAAAATACTAAAATAATAAGTGAACGTACTGTTAATAGTATCTGAAAAACTAAAAACTGAATGTGCTAGTCTGAAAGCCTCTAACTGTCTGAATATGGAGTTGATGGGATAAGTCCCCAACTAACTCTAACTACTGAACTAACTGAAATACTGAAATGCTGAAATAAAATATTATACTCGCAGGATGAGGACTCACTACTATAACTGCTACTGATAGCCTAAGCTGCTAAGTATAGTCAGGAACCTGAGCATCCAAACCTATGATAGGAGACATCATAGCTCAAATAAAGAGTATGCATCAGTATGTAGGATATACTGTTATGCTATGTGAGGTAGGCTGATATACATAGGTTCATATGCTTAAGATAATAACTGACTGAATGGACATCATAGAATAACTAAATAAGAGTACATGAAAAAACTGTAACTACTGATCGTGCTGAATATGCAATATTGTGCATATAACCTTTGCCTGAATTAGACTGATATTGAAGTACTGAGTTCTGGTAACTAAATACTAATAATTAAGGTTTAGACTGATACTGAAGTACTGAATTTTGATGGCTAAGTAACTATTAACTGATAGCCATGGTTCTGTAGAACTATCAAAGTTTTTTACAGAATTCTAAGACTGAATACAGATTTCTAACTAATAAATACTAAAACTGTAACTGTAGGAGTGCCCATCTAACTGATATAACCCAATTATAAATTGAGTTAGGGTCAAACTTGTGACCCCAGTTGGAAGGGTGTGAGCACTTTGCCAAGGGATACTAACAATGTTGTGTCAACCCTAATCTAGTAGGAAGACTCATGAATTATATATATGATTGTGTCAACCCTAATATGGTAGGAGAACGACTTACCCTATGCTTTCTACGTAGTTCTGTAATACAGGGAATGCTACTAAGGGTCAAACCCTCAACTAGCAGGAATTCCCCTATCCCTGGGTTTGCTCGGTGCTGAATCTTACTCCCAACTAAATAAATACTGAACTGATCACTAGGTTGTACTAGGCTTGACTAAACTGATACTGATCATGTTGACTGATTGAACTGGACTGAGTTCACTGAGTTCTATAACTGACTGAGTACTACTGCTTGTGACATTACTGAGATCATTTTGTATCTACTGTAATTCTAGGTAAATAGCTAGATTGTCAGGTATTGAATACCCCTAGGAATCAATAATATCAATAGTAAAACATGGAAAAATCTTGAAGGCATTACATTAGTTACTTGTCCACCATGCATTCATTTAGACATTTTGTCAAACACTTGAGAGGCATGAACTTGTACATGAATGGGACCACATGTAACATGTCATGAATTCACTACTCAATTTACATAGGCATTCTATCAAGAACTTGGGGAGCATAATTAATGCACATGGAATTCATCAAGATATAAACATCATGGCTACAACACACAACTTGCAATTCAAAGGTTTAACATGAGGGTCACATAATTCTACATACTTGCTAATTAATTCACTTGAAACTTGTAATGAGTGTTGGTTTGAAAATCATAAATCAATACATACATGAAAACAATTCAATTCAAATATATAAATCATGAAATCAATAATCTTGTAGTTTAAAAAGGGGTTCTTGGACTACAAGGGTGGAAGGAAACCCAAGGATGAACACCTAACATACCTTGATTATTAATTTCGTGAAAATTGTGATGAGTTCTTGAGACTTCATTATTGAGCTTGATGAACCTAGGGTTTGTTCTTGAGAGGTTTTTGAGAATAATGAGTGTATTTAGCCCTTTAGGATATTAAATTTCGTGTTTTAGCTGAATTAGGTAAGGGGAAAAGGACCTAAATTCCCTTGGAAACTCAAAATTCAACACACAAAAATTGCCCAGTGACGTAATTAGTGACACGATGTGTCGATGGGATTGATGCAATCACCGATGCATCGCGTCGATGGGTGCAACGTGGTAGCCAACGCGACGCATCAATATCGTGTTGGCTTGCTATTTTGCCCATCCAAACATGACCCAAACGAAATCCAAAAATTATCTAGCTCACCCAATATGACCTATTGATATCCCTGATCATGAATCAACTTAAAAATTGACATTCTAAGGTCGGAAAGATCAAAAACAAGATCATCCAATTTCAAAGGATAAAATGATTCTAAGTCTTAACACTTGGCTGAAATTTTCTAAGTCTGGGACCTATTTTGGTATGTTATATATGACTGAAACAACTGGAATTTTGCGGGGTATTACAGGATCAGTTCGCCTATGATGAAAACAACTCTATGTGGTTACTTCTTGTAGAATATCTTGCATTGTTTATCATGTATGAGATCTAACACGTCTGCCTTTGAGGTATTTTACTTTACAGATAATAGAAAACTACTTTATGTTGAAATAAGTTGGTTGAACATTCTTACTTCACCTAGTCAAAAGCTATTAAAGTCCCATCCCCTAGCCATAACTCAAATTTGACTAAAAGTGATAAGGATAACACACTAACCATCAGGGACAATATGATAACATAGCAAAGCAAGACAATTGTTAAACTTACGAGAAAACTGGAAATGTTCCAAGAGGAGATGAATCGTACTAGAGATTTGGCTAATAAGGCCATCACCATCAATGCCCCTGTCCTAAGAGGACACGGGCTTCCACTCCAAATTTCTCCCCTTAATACTCCTATTCTCGAAAATCATCCAACTAGCATATCATCCTCCTCCGTTTTCCGATTGCCTACAGATCTCAGAATCAATAATCCACTAGTTCGTGTTGGCTAAAACACCAATCGACAAAACAATCCAAATGTTTATCATCAACATATTCCATCCCTAAATCAACAAAATCCATCTCCAAATCCACAAAATCCATCCCTAAATCCACAAAATCCATCTCCAAATCCATAAAATTCATTTCCAAAATCATAAAATCATTTTCAACTCCACAAAATTCGTCCTTAATTCTATAAAATCCCTCTCAAATTCCACCAGACCACTCTCAAATTCCATAAATTATCCTTAATCTCTAAAATATTTTCCCTAGCTACCACCCAACCTTCTCTCATCCTCAAAATCAAGCTACTATCCCAAATCCTTCTTATGTCATTACATCCCCTAACATTTCCAACATCTTTTCTAATTTTGAGGTAGACCATTATGAGTAGAAAGAAAGGAATAGAGGACCGAGCATAAAAATAAGTTTCTGGCCATGAATTAACAGATTATGAGAATCAAGAAATCTCATGGGATAGGGGATAGTGATGGTTTAGGGTGCGATAATCTGTGTGTTCACCCTGGTGTAGATTACTAGAAAGGTAGAAGATCCCTAAACTCAAAGCGTACAACGACACTGAAAATCCATTGGCTCATCAAAGAAGGTATTGTGATCAAATGGTTAGGGTAGAAAGAAATATGCCATTACTAATGTACCTATTCAGCTGAAGCTTAAGCGGCAAAACTTTAGATTGGTTTATGTATCAGGAACTAAAAAGATGGTCTAGCTGGAGGTCATTGGCTAAAAGCTTTCTTGACAGGTTTGCATTTAACATCAAAATTATCCCTGACAGACACTCACTAGATCGGATTAAGCAGAAGAATAATGAGTGTTTCCGAGACTATGCCTTCCGTTGGATAAAAAAGGTTGCTAAGGTAAAACCTCTCTTATCTAAATAGGAAATGGTGTTGTTATTCTCTCATGCTCAAGAGGGAGAATTTTATAACAGGATGGTATCAGTGGTCAGGGAAACGTTCGCAGATTTGGTAAAATTGGGAATCGCTAGAAGAAGACATTTGAATAGAGAAGATTCTCAAAACCCCAACATCATCTGAGTCTTTTGTGCTTACCAAGAAGAAAAGGGAAGATGTGACTACGATCTCTACTAATTTTATTGCTAAATTAAAGAAGAAGAAATTCAATCCCAGGAACATTCTTTCTTCTCCACTTCCCCTCAGTCTTCAGTCTGTATTCTATGCCCAACCCCAATACCAAGCTCCACTTCCAAATATCCAATTCCAATACAAAGCTCCACTTCTAAATATCAAATTCCAATACCAAGCTCCACTTTAAATATCCAACCCTAATACCAAGCTCTATAGCCAAATGTCCTACCCCACTACCGAGCTCCACAACTAAATATTTTAACCCAATATTAAGTTTCATAACCAAATTATCAGTCGTATGTCCATGCTAACCTTCCAACCCACCAAATAAACATCCAAGAAACTCCAAACTATATTCAAGTACCTTCTCCCGCTAATCAAAACCATTATAATCTCACTCGTCCAAACTTAGAAAAGAAACCTCCTCGAAACTTCATGCCATTAGCTGAGTGTCGTACCCAACTCTTCGAAAGATTAAAAGCAACCGGTTATTTACAGCCTATCCAACAAAAACATACCAATCTTAATTCCTAATTTTTTTCATACCGATCAAAGTTTCGTCTATTATTCAGGAGCGACTAAGTACAACTTCAAAAATTGTGTTTACCTTAAACATAAGATCTGAGACTTAATCAAAAGGTTATTACCCTTCATTCACCTATGCTAGATGTTGACATATCCATTTACTAATCATGGGGGAGCCATGGTTAACATGATCAAAAAATAGGGTGAATGTGTGTCTAGCAAGGCTATTACTAAGATGGATTCAGAAAAGTCCAAAATAATACAAGGAGTGGAGAAGATAGAGAGAGTCATGGACACTTTAAGTGTTAATAAAAGACCCCCATTTGTAGTGATGACTTCCCTGACTCAAGTGTATATTCTACCACCACCTAGAAAGGACTTTATTGTAGAGACTGTTGCTACTCAAGAGATGACATGATCTAAACGATACTATATTCCTGAAGATTTGAAAAATAGGAAGGATTCACAAAAAAGGCCAATTACTGAAGGGGAGGCTAAAGAATTTTGGAGGCATATGCAGCCAAAGGAGTATTAAATTGTTAAGAATTTGGAAAAGACTCCAACCCAGATTTCTATTTAGGCACTATTAATGAGTTTACAATACCACCGAAAAGCTTTATTGAAGTCCTAGATGAAGCATATGTTCTCCCAGGCACGAGTATTGAAAATATGGCTACAATGATAGGGAATATTATGGGAAGTCACTACATATCGTGACTTTATGATTAATCAGGTATTGATAGATGACAGATCTGGTTTGAATATTTATCCTCTTTCTACATTGGATCAAATGGGCTATGACTTAGGAATGGTTCGCTAAAGCCATGGTAATATGCAAGCTTTTGATGGAGGTAAAAGAGTTACTATAGGTGAAATTGACTTTTACATCCAGATGGGACCTGTTGAATTCAATGCTAAATTTTATGTTACTATTTAGCCTAGTTACAATCTACTTCTGGGGTGTTCGTGGATTCATGGTGCAAAGGCAGTTTTGTCAACTCTTCATCAATTATTGAAGTTTATTTAGGAAAACCATGAGGTAGTCATTCAAGGAGAAGGAAGCCATTTAAGTCATCCCAATGGTTATGTGCCTGTGATTGAAGATATTCCAAGGGGTGGTAGTTTTTATACGGTTGAAATTATAAATGCTGCAGAGAATGATCTGGCACCCCAAATGCCAATGACCTCCATATATAAGATGATGGCGTCTGTGATGTTAAGAAGTGGGTTCAAGCCAAGTCAGGGCTTAGGAAAAAATTTGGAAGGAATCATTGAGCCGATCGTGATCCCCAAAAACTTATTTAGATATGGGTTAGGGTACCAGCCAACAAAGAAAAATGAGAATGAAGATAAGTCAAAGATGGGTCTACCCAAGCTATTGCCATTCTTGTACTAGTTATTTCCTGTATGTGAGGTGTCAATAGATGATGGTCTTAGGGATGGGATTGGAAATCTATTTGAAGGATTCAATGCCATACGAGAAGATTTTTGAGAGGCTAGTGGGGTGAGGAGGGTTGCACTAGGAGACTTTGCAGAATTGGACCTCCACTCCACTTATGAATCATTGCCCGTTGTGGCAGATGAAAATAACAAATACTAGTAATTTTAAAAATTGGTGATCCGGAGGAGGCCCCACTATCCACTTTTTTTACGTCTCATATCTTTTTTTTTTGTATTTTTACTATTTTAAAAAAGTCATGGGCTCATACTTGTACAAGTCATGAACCATAGTTTGTAAATATTTCCTGAATTTTAATGAAAAGGCCTCACTTTATCTAAAAAGTTATTTTGAAGTATGATCATATTTATTTTACTATTTTGTTATCATTTGACTTGGTTTGTTTATCTATTTTAGTAACAATAATTTAAACCTGCCAATGTCATGTCATGTCAAAGGCTAAATGCACAAAGTAGGGTGAGTAATGATGAATTGAAAGACTATGATGAGGAGCAGTTAGTGGAATATATAGAAGAATTTAAAAATTAGGAGAAGCCCAACCTGGAGGAAAATAAAATAGTCAACATGGGAGACCACGATGAAGTCAAGAAGACAAGAGTTAGTGTTCACCTAATAAAGGCACAGAAAAGAGAACTCATCCACTTGCTATGGGAATACATTGACATATTTTCTTTTTTCTACGATGATATGAATGGTAATACATTGACATATTCGCTTTATAAACAACTCGTGTTCCTTGTTTCTTGTCACACTTATGTGGATAGATAAGTTGGCTCTTTCTTGGAAGGTTGTTCGAGTGAAAGAGATGTGAGGTGCTTAAGTTGTTTGTTCTTACCATCATATGATCTTGTTCTTGGTAGAACTTTAAGTGATCATAACTCTTTTCATTCCATTTTCTTCATTTGTAAGCATAACCATGTTGGTGCTAAGTATGTCTTGTGTGTAAACATGGTTTCTTGTGAATGGAAGGGTAATCTACACCATAATGACTCCTTGATTCTATCCTTAGTTGTTCCAAAATGTGATGATTTTTTTGGCAACATGGTTAATGGAACTAACTTAGGAGAATTTGTTGATCCTTATCATAGCCAACTCTTTTGCACTTTAAATGTTGACTTCTCTTCTATTGTCTTGAAAGATATTTGGTTATATATGAAATGTGTGTCTCCTTGGCATGGATGTTTTTATTTTAACCCATGTTCTAACCCTCGTGCCTCGAGAAAATGTTGGTTGTGCTTTCTTCTCTTATGTTTAAAGGTTGTAGATTTGAGGACGAATCTGCTTCAAGAAGGAGAGGATGATACAATCCAAATGGCCTCCGGATTGCTAGAGAAAATGATACACTTGATGACTTCTTGTTGTCTATAAAAAGGCATCCATTAGATGATTATGATTATCAAGGAGGATCAAGGGACGTTAGAGAGGCCAATGGAAGACAAAACGGGGATAGAAAGCCCCCAAGAAGATGAAATGAGCTCCATCCTCTTTGGAGGTGCGCCTAACCTGCTCTAGATCTACTAGAGCGGATCAAAACAGCCCACTACACCTTGGGGATATGCCCCATATTCTCAATCATGTGCCTAATGGGTTTCTATGTGTTTGTCTTTCTTAAAAGGGTCACTTTTAGGCCCATATGATGTAATAACTTCGCCTAGGCTATAAATAGGACTTCTCTTTCATTTAGTAGGTAGATTATTGATGAATTATGAATATGAACACTTGTGAGAGTGTGAGGCAAGTGTGGAATCGCTTTTGTTGATACTTTATTTAGAAATGTGGGTTGCTTGGGAATCAATTCCCTTGAGGTCTACGTGCGATTTAGGTGCTTTGTTTGAAATATTGATTAAGAGTTTAGGGTTTGATATACCCTTTATTTGCTTTCAATTCATTTCATTGCATCTATCTTGCTACTTTTTCATTCTATTTTTATCTTCCTATTCGTATCTTAGTTGTAGTTTTCGATTCCATAGTTAGTTCGTGTATCAGTTTGTCCAGGGTTACTTGCATCCACCCTACCCAAAGGGAGGGGGCAGTTGTTGACACCTAATTTTTTCCCTCTACGACTAAGTTTAATTTTGACTAAGTTTAATTTGAGTTTTTTTTATTTTAAATAAAATTATAACATTTATTTTATTCTGATAAAAAAATTTCAAAGTATTTATCTGAGTAATTTTTTCATTTTAAGTAATGATTATATATTTTTTTTGTAATCGCGCATACAAAATCATATAATTTCGTTATTTAAATGATTCTTTTACGAAAAAATAAACTTTAACAAAGGATTATCTTGAAAATTGATTCAAATGGTTAAAATCTTGATCTAAATATAATTTACTCTCAAAAATAAATTATTTTAAAAAATATTTTCTTGATTTGATTGAATCAAGAAGCTTGGGATTGAATTGGTTGTTAATTTATTTCAAATGTTGTTTTAATTTATTTAATTCATTAAATTAGACCTTAATTGAAATAAATTCGACCATAATTGCAATGCAATTGGTTGATTGAATTTTAATTAGGCTACGATTTAAATAGAATCATCTAAATTTTTATTTGTGGGCTATTTAATAATTTTCTTTCCCCTAATTAAAAACCACACCCCTTTTCAATTAATGAACCCGACTTAGGCCCAACATAATTTCAGCACCAGCAGCCCAACATCAAATGCACCTAACCCGACCCACATTTCTCCTTTACCCATTCTAGCTACAACACCACAATAGACCAACCCAATAATTTCGGCCCACAAGATCCGCCAACCCCAGCCAAACCAGCCCCTCTAACCCGGCCCACATCACTTTTCTCTCTTTCTTAACCCCAACACAAACAAAACAACCCAGCGTACAACAACAAAAAAAACTTCAATGAAAATACCAACGTACAACAACAATTTCAGCGATATCAATGGTTCAGCCAATGCCGACCCGGGCTCTGACCTAAATTCAGTCGCGAAACCTATTTATTCTCTTTCCTCCTTTTGATTTGTACATGTCACGTGACCCTCTACATGGATTTTTATGGTCGAAGGAACTTGAATCTTCTAGAATCGACAAGGTGGCCTCCCAACATTCAAATTTGTTGCTTCTAGAATAGAATTTTTATCGACTCTGAGTTGTCTTAAGACTTTCACTGATCAACTAAACTTTTTCTAAGGTATCAAATACCAAGTCAGGACATACTACTGTGGCATCACCCACTTCAAACCAGCCAATGTGAGATCTACATCTCCTCCCATAAAGCATCTGAAATGGAGCCATCTGAATGCTGGAATGACAACTCATATTATATGTGAACTCAATCAAGGGCTAGTGGTCATCTTAAATACCCTTAAAGTCAATGGACATGCTCTTAACATTTCTTCCAAAGTCTAAATGGTCCTCTCTGCTTGACCATCTGTCTGAGGGTGTAAGGTTGTAATTAGGTAAACTTGGGTACCAAGACCCTTTTAGAAGGCTTTCCAAAAATGAAAGGTAAATTGGGTACCTCTATCTGAGACAATGGATACTAGGACTCCATGCAATCTGACCAAATCTCTAACATAGTGTTTCGCATAATCCTCAGCTGAATAAGAGGTATGAACTGGTAGGAAATAAGCTGATTTGGTCATCCTGTCTACAATGACCCAAATTGAATCATGCTAATGATGAGTATGGGGCAAACCCCTCACAAAGTCCATGTTCACTTCCTCCCACTTCTATGTGGGAATACTGAACTCTTGTATGGAACCACTAGGTTTCCGGTGCTCAATCTTAACCTGCTGACATGTAGAGAACTTAGCTATAAACTCTGCAATGTTTCTCTTCATCCCACTCCACCAATAGACCTCCCGCAAATCACGGTACATCTTAGTGGCCCCTGGATGAATAGAGTAACGTGCACCATGCACTTCTGCAAGAATTTATTGTCTCAAGTCATCTACATATGGCATACATAGGCGACCTTGGCAACGCAACACACCATCTCCCCCTTGGAAGAAAACCTCTACTTTCTGATTTCTTTCAACTTTACTAAACTGGTATCTCTATCATGTTTTTCCTTCGCTTAGGAAACCAGAGATGATTCTGAACTATTCTGCACCCACACACTTCCCTTTGCTAAATCGACTAAGCGGACACCTAGTCAGACAAGCTAATGAACTTTCTGAACTAACTTCTTATTATTATCCTCCATGTGAGCAACACTACCATAGACATCCTACTAAGAGCATCAACCACTATATTGGCCTTGCCCGAATGATATAAGACACTCATGTCATAGTCTTTCAACAACTCTAACCACCTTCTCTGATGTAGGTTCAGATCTTTCTGAGAGAACACATGTTGCATGCTCTTATGGTCTGTGAACACATCTACATGTACCCCATACAAATAATTCCTCCAAATCTTAAAGGCAAACACCATAGCTACTAACTCGAGATCATAAATGGGGTAATTTTTTCATGGGGCTTAAGGTATCTAGAGGCATAGGCTATGACCTTACCTCTCTACATCAAAACACACCCCAAACCAACTCTGGAAGCATCACAATATACCACAAACCCGTCTGAACCATCTGGTAGAGTCCAAATGGGGTTGTAGTGAGTTGAGTCTTTAACTCCTGAAAACTCTTCTCACATGAATCTGACCACTGGAATTTGACTTTCTTCTGAGTCAATCTGGACATGGAGGATATAATGGATGAATATCCTTCAACAAACCATCATTAATAGCCAGCCAAACCCAAAAAACTCCTAATATCTGATGGAGAGATGGATCTGGGCTAGTTTCTCACTGCTTCAGTCTTTTAAGGATCCACTCTAATGCCATCACCGAAAACTATATTTCCAAGGAAATCTACTGACCTTAGCCAAAATTCATACTTACTGAATTTGGCGAACAACTAATGGAATCTGAGAGTCTATAACACTATTCTGAGATAGTCTGCATGATCATGTTCACTGCGAAAGTAAACAAAAATATCATCAATGAAGACTATGATGAACATGTCTAAGTACTGCTTGAACACGCAGTTCATCAAGTCCATAAAGGCTGCTGGGGCATTGGTAAGACCAAATGACATGACTAAGAATTCAAAGTGGCCATTCCGAGTTTTGAAAGTTGTTTTTGAAATGTCACATTTTTTGACCCTGAGCTGATGATAGCCTAATCTGAGGTCTATCTTAGAAAAGTAACTGACACCCTAAAGTTAATCAAACAAGTCATCAATTCTAGGAATTGGATACTTGTTCTTGATTGTGACTTTATTTAGCTGATGGTAGTCTATACACATCCTGAAAGAACTGTCTTTCTTACGCACAAATAGAACTGGTGTGCCCCATGGGGAAATGTTGTGTCTAATAAACCCCTTATCTAGGAGATCTTTCAACTATTTATTTAACTCTTTGAGTTCTACAGGTGTCATTCTGTATGGCGGAATGGATATGGGCTGAGTATCTGGAAGATGGTCTATTCTGATGTTAATTTCCCGCTCGGAAGGGACTCCACGAAGATCTTCGAGAAACACATTTGGGAATTCACATGCTACGGATACTGACTCAAGATTAGGGGTTTCTGAACTAGAGTCTTGGACTCGAATGAGATGATATACAAATCCCTTAGATATTATTTTTCTCTCCCTAAGGTAAGAAACAAACTGACCCCTAAGTACTGACGTACTACCCCTCTACTCAAACACAGGTTCATATGAAAACTGAAAATGGACAATTCTGTTTCTGCAGTCAACTGAAGCATAGCATGAATGAAGCCAATCCATACTGAGAATGACATCAAAATTTGTCATCTCTAATTTTACTAAGTCTGCTGAAGTGACTTTCTGAGATACCATAATCAGGCAGTTCCTGTATACCCGTTGGTCTATGATAGATTTACCCACTGGGGTAGAGACTGAGAAGGGCTCTACTAGGACTTTGGGACTGACTCCAAAGTCAACATTTATATAAGGAGTTATAAAGGACAAAGAAGCTCCTGGATCTAGCAAAGCATAAACATACAAATGATAAACTTGTAACGTACCAATGACCACATCAGAAGAACTTTTCTGATCCTGTCAGGACTAAAGTACAGAAAGCATGTTTAGGCACTGCCCACTAGTGGCACTGGAAGTAGCACTCTGCTGATTTGGGTGATTGGACTGAGTTGAAGAAGGATTATGCTGACTCTGCAAACCCACTTGAGGACACTCTCTAACCCTGTAGCCTAGCTTGCCACATCCAAAACATACATCACTGCCAGCCCTGTAGATACCCTGGTGGTTTCTGCCACACTTCTGGCAAAGAGGATTTGTTCGGGCACTGCTAACACTACCCTGAGGTTTAAGGACTGGTGCCTTATCTTTATTGCTATCTCTAAATTTTGGAATTGGAGCACTGGCTAGGGATGGATCTGGAACGGAAGATTTCGAGCAGAATAGAGAACGATTTCCACCCTCTGACTTAGGTTGAGCAAAGTTGAAGCTACCTGCTCTACCTCTCGTTCTCCCTCTCCTTCTCCCTATTCTTAGCCTCCTCTATCTGCTGAAGATGTAATCTTGTACATATGATAGTATGTCATGATTTCCCCATTTAATCCACAAGTACAAATTATCAAACACTTGTGAAACATAATATATGAATGTAATACTAATCAACATGTAGGCATCATGATTTCCAATCCCAACTTACAAATTCAAGGGCTTTAACATGAATTCACATAATACTACATATATGTCAAATAAATTTACATAAATCTTGTAATAAATCATGAATTAGAAACTCAATTAATATCATAATCATGAATACATTCAAGCCCAATATGGAATTCATGAATTCAATAAACTTGAAGTTTTAAAAGAGGTTCTTGAACTCCAAGGGTGGAAGGAAATCCTTGGATGAACACCTAACATACCTTGGTGCTTGAATTCCTGAAGACTGATGGTTTGTTCTTGAAGATTTGCTTATGAAATTAAAAACCCTAGGGTTTTTTCTTGAGTAAATTTGAGATAATTTGAAAGAAAGTGAGCAATTTAGCCTTTAGGATCATTTGATTTTATGTTTTGGGGCTGAAAACAAGTGGGATAATGACCATAATACCCCTCTGGGTGCAGGCTTTTAATGACTGAAAGCGTGCCCAGTGACGCGCAGACCGACGCACCGTGTCGATGGCATCAATACGATGACCAACGCACCGCATTGAGTTTGCATTGGTTCACTAGAACTGCATTGAAAGCTGGGAGAAAATTAACTGTCGATGCGATGGGCGACGCGACCCGTCGACCCACTATTTTGGTCATCTGAACATGGTTCGAAAAATCCAAAACTCACCCGAAGTGACCTACTGACATTCGTGATCATGAATAAACCTAAAAATTGATACTTTAAGGTCATAAGGGTCGTGAAATAGGATCTCCAACTTACGAAGGCTAAACTACTTCTAAGTATAAACACTTAGCTGAAATTTCTAAGTTTGGGACCTTTTTTTAAGCTTTAACGGACTGATTTAAGCTTAAAATTTTTGTGGGGTCTTACATGTAGGACCCATGGGGGGTTCGTCAACCCATATACAATCCATATCTATATCTTCTCCCTGATACATCCCTCAAAGAGGGTTTTATAAGATGTCACATTTAAAAAAAAAAGTCAGTGTTTCTTAGTGTTTCCAGAATTTCCACAGTGATACCAAAGTTTCATGAATGAGTATGATATGAGGATGGAATGCTCACAACCAACCAACATGAATGTTTTCATATCCAACCAATATACCAACTAAGTAAGCCAAAGATCCCCTTAATTTTCTAACCATCCATGAAATCCATCACGATTCACATGCCAAAAGAGTACAAATACATCACAATATACAATTGATACTATGTTAGCCTTTCTCATTAGCAACATATAATCATTTCCATATATACTAGACCAACAATATCATATAAGACCCTACACTATCACACATAACAATACATCAACATATAGGCCCCTACGAAATCACAAAACAATAAACTTAGACATTTTCATGATTATTTTTCACACCCTTAGCAAGATTTTCTATCAACATTAACTACCCAGCCCAGTCTAAGAAGTTAATCTATAACCTACCTTGAATGCCAAAAATCGGAACAAAAGCCTTCAATCTGAAAGCCTCACTCCTCACGAACAGTCCCAGAATTAACTAAAATATGAAAATATAGAATCAATGTGTCAAAACAAAGTCAACGATACCATATTACCTATTTTCAAGTCGGGGTCAAAACGGACCCCCAAAATAAATTTTATAAAAAGAAGGGAAAAATTATAAATTTATTTCAAAACATGTTTTCCATATTTTTAAGAGTCTACATCTAAAAATCTAAGCAAAAATGAGGTTCAAATTGAAGAAAAACTATTTTTAAACTTTACCGGATAAAATCTCCAAAATCCATTTTAAAATCAAGTCAAAGTTAATTTGAAGATGAAATTAAGGGGGAACTGATAATTATGAGGTTAGAAACTCATCCAAGTGAAAAAGCTTTGAAATTGGAGTTTAAATTGGAGAAATATAATTTTTAGGTCATACGGATCAAAATTTTCAAATTTCATTCTTTAATTCAAGTTTAAAATAAGAAATAGATGATAAAGATTGAAGAAAATAATTAAAATAGGTGTTATGGATTTTACCCAAGCTTAGAAGTGGAAGAAATTGCTCAAAAGTGTGAAATCCTAAGCTCCAAGTCTCAAAAATAGGGAAAATAATGGCAAAACATGGGTATATATAGAGTTCAGGTCTCCGCGAAATATGCTACCCTAATAAATTCAATGCTTTGAACTCAATGGAAATATTCTATTTTTTAAAAAATATTATTTTTACAAAGTTGAGCCTCGAAACTCAAAATAAAAACTTTCCAAACTGAGGGTCGAAATGAGATTTAAAAGCCATAAAACCACATCAATTATGTTACCATCCTAAAATCGAAGTTCCAGATCTGTCGAAGTATTCCATTTTGCTATCCATCACACAAATTAAAAGATATTGACAGAAGTCAACTATAAGGCTCTCGAAGCCACCAAAAACCACAATATCGCATAAATGGCATCAAAATGCATCAAAAACCGTGTCAATCATCTCCACACCTCAGAAATACCATAATATAATCACGTGAAGGGGTAAACTAATCACATCATATAAAAATACATATTTCATCAAAATTTAAATCGTTACATTCTTTTTCACCAGTATGTATCAAAAGGAAAAAATTTACACTTGTTATCCCAAATTGATCAACCTTGATTCTCTTGTTAAGTGTAGTGTCTACCCAAATATATTTGAATAACAAAACCATTAACTTGCCATAGTAATTTAACTTTATGATATCAACCAGTTTACCATAGTACATATCATCACTTGATTGTTCAACAGATTCTCTATCATTTGGAAATCTCTTAGTAGCAGTAGACATAACAACACTACTATTTTGTGTTTTCAATCCATGCTCCTTCCTCAGAGTACAAAACTTAAATCCATGAACATTATACTCCTTGAATCTCCTTACAATATTATTTTTTCATGCTAAGTCATTGAATTTTTGGCATAATATATGCACCATCCTGACGTGTAACCTATTATTTTAAAATATAATAGGACAGTTATATTTAGTTTATGAGATTTTGAGTTTATAAGAGAATGAAATATTTAAAATCTTGAATCACTCATGAAAGTGTTTGTGCATATATTTTTCCACAAGTTTTGAAGAGTTTCTTTTGCCACAATGCATTCTAGTGAACTCAATTCTAAACTTCCTAAATGTAATTGTAATTCATAGATTTAAGGTATAAAAACATTTTAGAATAAAAAATAAATAATATAAAATACCATGTACCGTATTCTCAAAATGCATCAACTATTTCACAATTAGGTAGCCCATATCATTGAGCTTCTATGATTTTCACAAAAGGTATGGATAGATTCTTCATGGCCCCATCAGGCTTGCCAATTGTGCGAAACAACTTTGACAAGATAGTAGATTCACTTCTAGCATTAATTTCACTCTCATCATCATTACGCCTTGATTGATTAAACCTTATTTTAATTTCACCATCCTCCAAATATCTAGAATAAAAAATAAGATACTCCTCCAGAATGTATCTTTCTACTATGCAATCTTTTATTGTGGAATTATTTTGAATATAAGATTTCAAATGGCCGAGTACCCTAATAATATATTAAAATAAATTATAAGATTAGAAAAAATATATATATCAACGTAATAAGTAAAGAATATACCTTACAGTTGAGTACATCCAATGACCTTTTATAGGATCGCAAGAATTACTTCTCCTCCAATATAAATAACTAGAAAAATCATAATAGTGAAAAAGGAAGGGGAAATATCACTTACTTATTAGAATGATTCAATCAAATTCATTGTTGGAGTTTCTCTATATACTTAACACCTAAAATCTTGATTGATACTTCTCTAAAGTAGTTATATAACTCAATCAACACTGAAGTAACTTCTTTAGGAAGAGATCTTCTAAAAGCGACTGGCAAAAGATGCTCCATCAAAATGTAAAAATTATGACTCTTTAAATTGAAAATTTTGTGTTTCTTAATATCAATACATCTAAAAATATTTGGTGCATATTTATCTGAAAAAACCACATTTTTTAAAAAAATATGAAAGATATCTTTCTTCTCTTTCTTCATAGTAAAGCATGATGGAGAAAACCTAGAAGAACTAAGATATGGATGATGATTTTCTCTAATTCTCATTGCTTATAAGTTTTTACAAGATTGTAAATTGTCTTTTGATTTTTTTGTCAACAAGTGTAGTAAACAATACATTATCACAAACATTCTTCTCTTTGTGCATCGGATTAACGCAATGACGAATAAGTTGATTCTTCCAATAAGGTAAATTTTAAAAGATATGTTTTTTCTTTAACTGTTTGGGAACAATCACACTTTTGCCATCATCTTGACATCTTTTTTTACTACCCTCAATTTGCTTTAATAAGGTTGAACCTGGTGGTGGAATAGGTGTAGGTTCATGCTCCTCGAAATCATTAAAGGATTGATTATTGTACCTATATTTGTAATTATGTGGCAAATACTGATGATGTCTCATAAGGCAATATTTTCTATCAAACTTAAGTCTCGTATAATCTGTGAAATTTACATGATGGACAAGCAAATAATGTATGTGTATTTCATCCAGATATGTTGTCAAGACCTGAAAAAATCATTTATGGTCCACATCAATGCAACACACAAATAAAATATTTCCTTGGTTGAGGAATTATAAGCACTTACAACGCTCAACAACTGATTCAACTTAGTAAATAAAGGTTGCAAGTAAACATTAATGCTATGTTCAAGCATTTTAGGATCAGAAATTATCATCGGCATGATAAGAGAAGTTTGCTTTATAAAACACCATGGAGGATAGTTATAAATGTACAACATCACATGCCAGATGGTAACATTAGAACTTAGTTTCTCAAATAGATTGAAACTATTCATAGCTAAAGCAAATTGCACATTACGAGTCTCTGAAGAAAAATCAGGATAGAATGAACCAAAATATTTTTATACTTCGCCATCTTTAGAATGTCGTAATAATCCATTTGGATTTGCCTTTGTACAAGGCTGGCTTTGGGGTAAAGCAGCACAAGCCCCTGCTTTAGGCTCCCAAATTGGGGGGGGGAGCCACATGACATTATTTTTTATAAAAAAAAAGTATATATTCAATTGGTTTAAAAATTAGGAAGAATGAAGGGGCCCATTTTTAACAAATATGAATAACTCAAACGTGTTTTCTTTTAAAAAAAAAGCACAATCTTGAAAAGGCAAGTATACATTTAATGGCCTTGATTTGACTTAGTTTTGAAAAAGATAAAATATATATTTATAAGTAAAAACAATATAGAAAAAAAAATAAAAATTAATTACTAATTTCAGTTTTTATCTTTCCAATTAAAATGAGATCTTTCATTTTTCTTTTCTTGATTGATGAAAACTAACGTACAATTCATTCTATTTCTTCTCTATTTATTTACCTTCAAATCTTATTTTTTTTAATTCTTATATCATCAAACTTCAATTATTCAAGAGATTTGTTTCACAATATTATTATTCATTCAATTTTTTCTTGAATATCAAGATTGTTGAGAGTTTATGAAGATTAAAGTTATTATTTTTAGATCAAGTTATTAAATCACATTTTATTATTATAATTTTATTTTATTTTTTTGTTAAATAATTGTGCATGTATATTGTCTCCTGTCTATTTCTTGTAGTTTATTTATTGCCTCTGCCTGTTCTTAGTTCTGACTTTCTGTGAGTACATTGTGGACTGGTTGCAGTGCTTATTGGTAATTTTTGTGTCTGTGTTCTAGCTGCTAGGCCGGGTAGTTTCTGTGTGTGTGTTGTCGGCTTGGGGCTTTGTATTTGGTTTTTTGGGTTTTGAGTAGTGGCTGGAGGGGTCGATGGTGAAATAGGGTCATGTCCGAGGGGGTTGGGGGTGAAGGCAGGGGTGGGTGGGGGGTATAGGTCGGCTGTTAGGGCTGGGTCGGGGGGGAGGGTAGTAGAGAGAGGTGAAAGACGAGAGAAGATAGGTTGCGGGTAGGGTCGTGGAATATTGGGACCCTTCAGGGTAAGTCCGTAGAGTTGGTGAAGATTCTTAAGAAGATGAGGGTTAATATTACGTGTGTTCAGAAGACTAGGTGGGTAGGATCTAAAGCTAGGGATGTGAATGGGTATAAGCTTTGGTACTCGGGGAGGGATAGGCGTCAAAATTGAGTCGGCATCTTAGTGGAAGAGGAGTTGAGAGGTTAGGTGGTGGAGGTTAAGAAGGTCAGTGATAGGCTGATGAAGATTAAGTTGTTCTTTGGTGGTTTATCGTTGCATGTGTGTAGTATTTATGCACCGCATATGGGCTTGGAAGAGGAGGTGAAAGCGAGTTTTTTGGGAAGATTTGGATGAGGTGGTGAGAAGCGTGCCTAGCGCGGAGAAGATCGTCATAGCAGGAGACTTGAATGGGCATATTGGGGTACTACCTAGAGGCTATGATGATGTGTATGGTGGTTTTGGATTTGGTGTTAGAAATGGTGAGGGAGCGGCCCTATTGGATTTTGCGAGGGCCTTTGAGTTGGTGGTTGTGAACTCGAGTTTCCCGAAGAAGGAGGATCACTTGATTACCTTCCAAAGTGTGAAAGCCAAGACTTAGATTGACTTTCTACTGCTTAGAAAGGGGGATAGAAGTCTATGTAAGAACTGTAAGGTCATTCCGAGCGAGCACCTCTCAACCCAGCATAGAAAATTAGTGATGGACTTGTCTATCAGGAAGAGGAAGAAGATTTGGGTTGGGGAGGGTCGATCTAGAATTAAGTAGGGTAGATTGATGCCAGAAAGTGCACTGGAGATAGGGAAAAAGGTGGAGGGTATGGGGGTGTGGGAGTGCAGAGGGGGCGTGGATGCTATGTGGGATAGGGCGGCCAACTGCATCACAGAGACTGCTAAAGGGGTGTTAGGTGTCTCGAGGGGTCGGGCAGGTTGGTATAAGGGGGACTGGTGGTGGAATGAAGAAGTGAAGAAGAAAGTGGAGATCAAGAAGGGGGCGTATGTTAAGTTGATTGAGAGTAAAGATGAAGAAGAGAAGCGGGTGAATAGGGAGGTGTATAAGGTAGCTAGGAGGGAGGCTAAGTTGGCAGTTACGGTTGCCAAGTCAGCAGCGTTTGAGCGTTTGTATGCTGGGTTAGTGAAGAAATGAGGGGATAAGAGGTTGTATAAGCTTGCAAAAGTTAGAGAGCGGAAGAGTCGTGACCTAGATCAAGTGAAGTGCATTAAGGGAGATGATGGCAGTGTTCTGGTGTAGGATGCTCACATTAAGAAGAGATGGCAGGACTACTTTGATAAACTTTTGAACGAGGAAGGGGATAGAGGCATTGAGCTAGGAGAGTTGGAGCATTTAGAAGAGAGCTGTGATTTCAGCTACTGTAGGCGTTTTAAGGTAGAGGAGGTCAAAGAGGCTATTCGTAAGATGCAGAGGGGTAGGGCGACGGGACCGGATGAGATTTCGGTGGATTTTTTGAAGTATGCGGGCGGGGTGGTTGACGGATTTGTTTAACAGTATTTTCAAGACTGCGATAATGCCTGAGGCTTGAAGATAGAGTACGATGATTCCACTCTATAAAAACAAGGGTGACATTCAGAGTTGCAACAACTACAGGGGTATTAAGCTGTTGAGTCACACTATGAATATTTGGGAGGGAGTGGTTGAGCGGAGACTGAGGAGGGTTGTGTCTGTTTTGGAGAACCAGTTTGGATTTATGCCTGGCCATTCAACAACAGAGGTAATCCATTTGGTAAGGAGATTGGTGGAGCAGTATAAAGAAAGGAAGAGGGACTTACACTTGGTGTTCATCGACCTAGAAAAGACTTATGATAAAGTCCCGAGGGAGGTTCTTTGGAGGTGTTTAGAGGTGAGGGGGGTCCCGGTGGCGTACACCAGAGTTATTAAGGACATGTACGGTGGAGGGAAGACCAAGGTGAGGACGACAGAAGGAGACTCGGACCATTTTCCGATCGAGACAGGGTTGCATTAGGGATCGACTCTTAGTCCATTCCTATTTGCGTTGGTGATGTACGTGTTGACGCGGAGTACTCAAGGTGAGGTGCCTTGGTGTATGCTATTGGCGGACGATGTAGTGTTGATTGATGAGACGCGGAGGGGCGTGAATGATAAATTGGAGATTTGGAGGCAAACCCTTGAGTCGAAGGGGTTCAGGTTGAGTAGGTCCAAGACGAAGTATTTGGAATGCAATTTTAGTGACTTGAGGCAGGAGGACGATGTGGTGGTGAGGTTGGACTCCCAAGATGTTTGTGAAAGGGATAGTTTTAAGTATCTTGAGTCTTTGATCTAGGGAAATAGTGAGATTGATGAGGATGTCACTAATCGTATTGGAGCAGGTTGGATGAAGTGGAGGCTCGCCTCGGGGGTGTTGTGTGATAAGAAAGTGCCCCTTAAGCTTAAAAGCGAATTCTATAAAATGGCAGTCCGTACGGCCATGTTGTATGGCGCGGAGTGTTGGCCAGTCAAGCATTCCCGTATCCAAAAAGTGAGGGTGGCAGAAATGAGGATGTTGCGTTAGATGTGTGGGCTTACTAGAGGGGACAGGATTAGGAATGAGATTATCCAAGAGAAGATGGGAGTGGCCTCGGTGGGGGACAAGATACGGAAAGAAAGGCTGAGATGGTTTGGACATGTGATGAGGAGGGACGCGGATGCCCCTTTTGAGAATTCTACTGATTTAATTCTCTTTCAAATTCAACTCTTGTCAATCATGTCGGAAAGAAGTTATTTCGAATATGAACAATTAATAAACTTGTGAAAAAAGACTAAGATCTTAATAAACTTAAGTTGTAAAAATTTTCAACGAACAAGTAATTACTTAGCCACTAGATTCAAATAAGGTTCTACAAAATTCAAATTCTTACTAGCAGTTGCAGATACTACTAGATTTAAAAAAGGAACAAAATCAATACTTAGTATGAGCCAAAGACCACTAATGCTAATGTCTAAAAAATAGCCTTAAATAAATTTTTTGCACTTAAAGCTTTTGCAGACAGCTAGTTAATTACATTAAAAAATAAAATTTAATTGAAAATTCATTATATTTCTCAAAGTTCTTACTTAACTACTGCAAAGTACTATGAACTACACCAATCAGATTGACGGCTAATAATAAGTTCATGTTGACAAACATTACTTACTTTTTACTTGCTCAATTTGCATTTTTCACTTTCTTTAAGAAAATACTATTTAAGTGTTTGTTTTACTAAATTATTCTTATTAATGATACTTTAAAAATCTAAATTTGACTACTAATATTTCAGTTAGTTCAAAAAATGATTACTTAATAATAATGACACAACTAGATAAAAGAATAACTCTCTCAATTTTTTGAAGTAGACAAAGTGAAGGAGAAAAATCTATTTTTAGTATACTTGACAAGTAAAATAAGACGGAGAGAGTACTAAAAACTTTCATTGCCAAGTGAGTTACTATAGAAACTCTCTTCGCCAAATATCATTGATGCTAGAATGAATTTAACAACTAATTTCTACAGAAATGTGAACCTATTCCAGCTCAAATTCCATAGCTACATTGTTTAAGCTAACAAAATAACAAGAATTGAGTAAAAAGAAAAACTCCACATTCCAGAAGGGATTTTCACTAGGAACTTTGAAGAGATTAATACTGGAGTGAATACTGAATACGCGAATCTATTCCAGTTCAAACTATGTAACAATGCATTTAAGCTAAAAGAACAACAAGAAATGGAAAAAAAAAACACATCCCTAAAGGAATTTTTACAGTGAAATTCGAAAAAATTAACATTGAAGTGAATACATGAACCTCTTCCTGATCAAATTATGTGCAAACGTTCTTTAAATAAACATAACAACAATAATGGAAAAAGGAAAAAACACACGTCCCATAAAAAATTTCACAATTAGCTTTGAAGAGATTAATATTGCAACGTATACTAAATACATGAACTTATTCCACATCAAATTCTATAGCTATGTCTTCTTTAGCTGACAGAACAACATGAAGTCGAAAAAAAAAGAAAAATTTCACATTCAAAAAGAGATTTTCACAATAAAATTTGAAGGTTTAACAGTGAAGTGAATACTGTATACATGAATCTGTTCCAGTTCAAATTCTATAACTACATTAAAACCAACAAAACAGTGGAAGCAAAACAAAACTACAATCCTATAGAAATTTTCATAATGAAGTTTGAAGAGATTAACACTGAAGTGAATATTTGAGCCGATTTCAACTTAAATTTTATATCCACATAGTTTTTAAGCTCATAGAACAACAAGAAAGGAAAAAAGAAAAAAAACCGCACTCGAAAAAGAAATTTTGACAATGAAGTTAGAAGAGATTTACACTGAATTTAATACTGTAAATGAACCTATTCCAGCTCAAGTTCTATACCTATGTTGTTTAAGTTAATACAACAGCAAAAAGAAGAAAAAAAAAAACATATTTCTAAAGAAATTTTTATAATGGAGCATGAAGAGATCAACACTGAAGTGAATATATGAACTTATTCCAGCTTAAACTATATACATATGTCATATGTCATTTAAGATAATAAAACAACAAGAAAGAGGGGAAAAAAAAGCCCTGCATCCCAAAAAAGATTTTTACAATGAAGTTAGTGTCACGTCCAGAGCCGGGGCCCCAGCCGTGATGGGAATCCCAAACCGTGAAGGCCTGAGCGCCCTTCTCTATCTGATAATCATGCACAATATTCATATAGTATAAGAAAATTTATGGAAAACAATACATGACGGAACCATGGTTAATCTCATAAACTTGAACAATTTAAAAAGGAAAATTCTGAATATTCTAAACATGTGACAACCGTCTACAAAATCTCTAAAATTACATTAGCCATCATACGTCTAAGACAAATCTGGGACAAGGTCCCCAGTAGACCATAAAAAAGGAAAGAAACAATGATATCTGGAAATTTGGCCTTCCGAAAGAGAGAAGGCTCACCAACTGCAACTTCTGACACACACGAACCTACTGTTGTATGGGACTGTAGAACTGTGCCTCGGATCCTAGAATATAGAGGGTCAATACAGATGTAATGGTACGTAGAGCAATCCAAAATAATGTACTTTTATATATAACATAGGTAAGAGCATTTTACAAAAACGTTAGGTAAGAATAATTTGAAACACATGGGCAACTTAAATGATCATTCAAGTAAATCTGTAGATGTAAAACCATTCTTTACTTTACTTTTGAGCTAGGTGGTATACCCTACAACTCTGAAATCTCACGGGCTATATGGAATCTGCCCTTAACTCGACAACCAAGCCCCCAACCCAAGTTTGCCGCAAAGGTTGGAGTCTCTGTCTCTGATACGCCACAGGGCACTAGGCCAGCATATGGTCCCTCTTGGGGACACAGTGAACCCGTACCGGCAAAACACGATTTTGGGCTAGGAGTTACTTGAAAGCCTTCTTCGGGAAATCATCTAACCCTCATTAAGCCTATTTTTAGCTCTTTAAGACATGTGTTCTCTGAAATCAAGTCTGAAACTCTTACTCTGTTATGGCATTCATTTATATGGTATCGTCATACCATTGACTTGCAAGTCAAATCTCTAAGTCATAAAATATCATATTATAATCTCTTCTTTCAAAACATAAAGTTTGGACCACCATACTTCAAACAATTCAAAAAGATTCATACTTCAAAACATTTGTCAAATTATGGAAAGAATCTATCTTTCCAACATTTCAACAAACATGTGGTGGTCATGTATTTTTAACAAACCATGCAATTCTTTCATTATATATTTTCAACATTTATCAACATGTGAAACCCCCTCTTTTCAATTCAAAGCCATAATCAAGTCATAAACAATAATCAAGATATTTGTATCATGCTTCTCAAATGCATTCAAAATAATCCATATCGTATGAAAAAATAGGAAATCATAGCAAGAGAGGGATTCTATATGTTCATTCTCTCAATTAAATATTCAAACTCAATTTCATACATACATATACACGAGTACAAATAAATTTAGGGGAAAGGCCTCAAGACCAAAATAATAATATCATTAAAGAATTGATAATGCAAGATTGTAACCATAATTCCAAAATCACTTTAAAATTTTATGATTTCTATGACTTTACATCTTATTCAAAGTGTTTTCAACAAGCCCATGTAGTTTAGAAAAAATCTCACGTATCTTAGATTATTTAGTTTGAAAGATGGAACCTGGATCTTGACTCTTTCTTTGATCTTAGGGATGAGTTCTTGATCTTTGGGAGAGAGGTTAGGGTTTTTGTTCTTGAGAAATGTAAGTAAAAATGGGAATACTCTGCCCTAAAAATGCTTTAATCACCAGTTAATACGATTAGGAATTATAGGAAAAAGACGAGACTGTCCTCAGACTTAAAAGTTGCAGAAAAAATCTCATTTTTTAGGCTTACCGCGACGCGCTGAGTGGGTCATCGTGGTGACTCACTGGATTGTGACAATTGTCATTTTGGGGTTCAGCGCGATGCGGTGCATTCGCGATGAGTTTTTGGAAATTGACAAATGCCGAATTGGCCTCCATCGCGATGCGGTGAGGCTTCCATCGCTATTTCCACCGCGACGTGGGGGAATTCGAGGTGGCTTGCTAGAATGAAAATCCAAACAAATTTTAGACGTTCATCAAGACTCAAACAATAGGAAGGCTTTTGGAATATTGACGCATAGGAATGATGGTCTACATTCTAGTTCAAAAATGTGGGGTGTTACATTATCTCTCCCTTGGGATCATTCATCCCCGAATGATAGGTAGGGACTTTTTGAAACTCTATAAGTATAGAATAAAGAATGAAACCTTGCATTGAACATTTTTCCCTACGAAAATATGCAAAGGCATCAAACAAGCTTCATAATAACCTCTAATGAAACATGAAAGCACGAAATATGGGATAATGAGATTTTACATAGGAATGATCTTGCACATGAGTTCTATGAATCATAATCATGACAACATAAGGCAGGGGTTTATTTGATGGTCATAGACCGATTTATATTGGTACTAATAATGAAATAAAATTTTGCGGAAGATAGGATTAGAAGCATTCTCTACCTTACAAGGTACTACGAATAGACTTAAACTTAGAGGTATTAATTGTCTACACCCCAAACAATAAATAGCATACTTCACACTCGTCAACTTACAATTCTCCAATCACACATCTAGCCACAAGAATTTGAGTCTCACTACTTAGTACTACTATGTTGAAGCCAAATTCGAAGTAAAAAGGTGATAACTTAAACTATAGGACCCTGTACTTTACATCCCATTAAGAATATTGCCTCACCTTATCACTATCATCACACACTCTCAGGTTTTAATTCAAGGAATACTAACCACATTACTACGCTCTCACATCCATCATCACACTAACATATGGAGGGTCATTAAGAGACCCAAGTACAATCACAATGAATGGGAGAAACACTACTTAATTATAACCCATACCTGTTGACCTACATCAAGGTAGGACATGAGGTGAAGATATGATACCATCATGAAGTACTTCCTATATCAAGTATCTGGATCATAAGTAGAGAGTCGTTCGGAAGAAACATAATACAACATAAATTCTTAGGATAGAGCATAGTGAGAAAACATTGGTGCATATATCAAGATAGAATGAGGGGAAAAGACTAAATTACCCTCCTGAACTCAGAAATCAGTAAGACGAATTGGGCACCTGATTAAGCGATGCGCCGACATTGCGTTGTCCCACTGTTTTGATCATCCAAAAATGCCTAAGTCTTTTAAAAATTAGAAAATTTTTAGGTTATCAGCTCTCCATACACGAAACCAAGAGTGGTATTGAGTCGGGAATGCCATGGGGTGTTACATTACAATTAAGACAAAGATTTCCACTTGAAGCGATTGCTCCTTATTTAAGGAACTGAGATTTTCCATGAGTTTGCATAAACTTTATCACTTTGGCTAAACCCAACATAGGATGAATCAGTGACATATAGAAAAATATTTTCTTAGGACCAAGCATGCTGAGAGACATAGATTTTTATGGATCACGAACAACATAACATATGGCTTGAATACATGAAATACTGAATTACTGAGAGGCATAATTGCTTCTAGTTTGGAGGTCAGATCATAAACATAAGTCCATAGAGAACTCAAACAATAGGCATAGGCATGACTTGAACACATGATATAGGACATTAACAGAATAATATCCGAGATAGAAGTAGGAGGAGTATGCTTGAGTAGGAATAGATTTATCATGACTCCTCCCTGCAACTTGCCACATTAAGAAAAATTTGAGAACTAACTTAATTCCCCATCTCCCCCTTAGATCAAAGTCACAATCCTAGATTTACGGACATATCCCCTTATCAAATCTATAGCCACAACTCTCAACATAAAAGAGACATCACAACACACTTAAACTCTAAACTCTCCCTGAAGAATTATACTCTGAAGGCCTTACTTTTCTGTAAATGTTACTCTTAACTTCTGTTAGATTCTATAGACATCACTCTACAACTCCCACTCTCATGTGCGCACGCATCCATACTCTTTATCACAAAAGGGGTATCAGTATATACATGAACACAAACTTCTCTCATTAGTCTCTAATACAAAGATACTAAATTATTTTCTTGGACATCCCCTTTCAAGGACACTAATCATAATTTCTTCTAACTCATCAACTTACTACTAACATTTTCATAAGCATAGACACCCACGCTTCTAACTACTTAACACTCTATCTTCAATTCCTTAGAATATAATTATTACACCTCTAATCACATAACCTACAGCTTCACAAAAAATTGTAAAACCATACTCAAGGCTCACATTGCCTACCTATTTTTTTTCCTTAATTCAACTCTAGAGAGCACCATACAACATCTTCCCAGACTTCTCCATACTACAAGATTCAAGAATTAAATCTAGGTACACAAAACACTTATACACATAAAACTTTATTTAGCAACCTGCTACTAGGGGTTCATCTTATTCCCATATACTCAAGTTCTTATCCACTTAATGATTCAACCACAATATTCAAGCCTAATCATTACTACACCCACTACATAAATCTCCCCACTAAGACTAACAATTTCAATCACTCTCATAAATATTTTTTCCACACTCCTTCTTCTTAGCTATTTCACACAACAAAAGTTAATCTCCTTCTTTTCCCTTTCACCTATAACCTTAGCTCGAGAATTCACATTAAGCCTGTTAATTACTCCACAAAATATGCAACATTAATCTTAAGCTATTATTCTCACCACTGCACTCCACACCTAAACTCCACATCTAAAGTTCAAGCCTGTTGTCTACCTTTAATTATATACCATCGGTAAAGCATGCCACATACTACACTAGTTCATCAAATTGAGAAATCAACCCAAATACTTCACTTCACTTAACTACTACCTACAATCACAACCCTGCCATAACCTCGCTATTACAATTCAAAATCTACGACATACCTTCTCACATTAAGTACTAGTTTACTACTACTTAAAGAAAAAGACCATCAAATGGGGGTAAAGTCACATGATTGGTTTAGTCGATCTTAATCTTACACTATAACCCATTTCAATCTTATCAACATATTCTAATTTCTCACATCATACTTACTTACCTAATCGTACATCATAATGATCTTCAAAATTCAATAAACACTAATAAGTCTACTTACAACTTATTAACTAATCTACCTCTTTCCATTCACAACCTATAAATGATTTCTACAATGACCATAACCATCTATTATGTGATCCTTCCCTATTCTAAATAAATAATAATCATATCTTGTATCTTTCTTCACAGACTACCATACAATCTACAAATATTTTTGCATATTAGTCTATCACTATAAAATGGCAACCCACTTCTCAATCCCCAGTTATACAACTAAAACTATTTATTTACGCAAAAGTCACCCTCACTCTGACTTCTAACTTTGTGACTTCATATCACTAATTTCTTGGCCCATCTCACTACCAATAGGTCATGACACTTTAACATACACTACTACTCAGGTGGAAATAAAGTTCCAACATTCTTCTACATATCATTATCCTTAAACATGGCATCCGCAAAATAAATTTATTAAAGGAGACTGAATACACTCCATACCTCAGGCTCAACCGCATGACTGATGCAGATAGGGGTATATACTTAAATAAACACACTTTAAATCACTCATGGACTCCTTTCAAGTCCTTGGCAAATTCATAATTTTATGGACAACTCAATCAGAGAGAACCACATCATTGGGGGAGCTAGACTCTTAGACTTGTATCACCTCGACAGTGAGGCATGGCCCATGAAATTAGAACGAGGAATGAATTTAGATGACTTTCTTATGGACAACTCTATAGCATGAACTAGAGTATGAAAGAATAACAAACAACTCCTAAATGCCCGGTAGCCTCCAGATTATAAGTATGGTGCCCAACACACCCATAAGCAAGACTCTACTAGACACGATTTAACAGACTCCCTGGGACCATGAACCGTGCTCTGATACCAAGTTTTTCATGACCCGAGCCGGGGCGATAGCCGTGACGGGCATCCTGAATTGTGAAGGCCCGAGCTCCTTTCTCATGCATAATATTCATATAGTATAAAAAATTTATGAAAAATAATACATAACGAAACCATGGTCAATCTCATAAACTTAAAAATTTTAAAAAGGAAAATTCTGAATATTCTAAACACATGACAACCATCTGTGAAATCTCTAACATTACATTAGCCATCATACGTCTGAGACAAATCTGGAACAAGGTCTCCAGTAGACCATAAAATAGAAAGAAACAATGATATCTTAAAATATGGCCTTCCAGAAGAGAGAAGGCTCACCAATTGCAACTTCTGACATACACGGACCTACTGTTGTATGGGACCGCAGAACTGTGCCTCAGACCCTAGAATATAGGGAGTCAATACAGATGTACTGGTAGCAGAGCAATCCAAAATAATGTACTTTAATATATAACATAGGTGAGAGCATTTTATAAAAATATTATGTAAGAAATAATTTGAAACACATGGGCAACTTAAATGATCATTCAAGCAAATCTGCAGATGTAAAACCATTCTTTATTTTACTTTTGAGCTAGGTGGTATACCCTACAACTCTGAAATCCCACGGGCTATATGGAATCTTTCCTTAACTCTGCAGCCAAGCCCCCAATCCAAGTTTGCCGCAAGGGTTGGAGTTTCTATCTATGATACGCCACAGGGCACTAGGCCAGCGTATGGTCCCTCTTGCGGACATAGTGAACATGTATCGGCAAAACACAATTTTGGGCTAGGAGTTACTTGAACTCAAGACTTCTTTGGGCAACCACCTAACCCTCTTTAAGTCCATTTTTAGCTCTTTAAGACATGTGTTCTCTGAAATTAAGTCTGAAACTCTTACTCTGTTATGGCATTCATTTATATGGTATCGTCATACCATTGACTTGCAAGTCGAATCTCTAAACCATAAAATATCATATTATAATTCCTTCTTTCAAAACATGAAGTTTGGACCACCATACTTTAAACAATTAAAAAAGATTCATACTTCAAAACGTTTGTCAAATTATGCAAAGAATCTCTCTTTCCAACATTTCAACAAACATGTGGTGGTCATGTTTTTTTGACAAACCATGCAATTCTTTCATTATATATTTTCAACATTTACAAACATGTGAAACCCCCTCTTTTCAATTCAAAGCCATAATCAAGTCATAAACAATAATCAAGATATTTGTATCATACTTCCCAAATGCATTCAAAATAATTCATATCGTATGAAAAGAATGGGAAATCATAGCAAAAGAGGGATTCTATATGTTCATGCTCTCAATTAAATATTCAAACTCAATTTCATACATACATATATACGAGTACAAATAAATTTGGGGGAAAGGCCTCAAGACCAAAACAACAATATCATTAAAGAATTCATAATGCAAGATTGTAACCATAATTCCAAAACCCCTTTAAAATTTCATGATTTCTATGACTTTAAATCTTATTCGAAGTGTTTTCAACAAGCCCATGTAGTTTAGAAAAAACCCCACATACCTTAGATTATTTAGTTTGAAATATGGAACCTAGATCTTGACTCTTTCCTTGATCTTAGGGATGAGTTCTTGATCTTTAGGAGAGAGGTTAGGATTTTTGTTCTTGAGAATTTAAGTAAAAATGGGCATACTCTACCCTAAAAACTCTTTAATCACCAGTTAATATGATTAATAATTATAGAAAAAAGACGAGACTGCCCTCAGACTTAAAAGTTACAAAGAAATCCCGTTTTTGAGGCTTACTGTGACACGCTGAGTGGGTTATCACGATACCCACCACGACGCGGCGAAATAGCGGTGACTCACTGGATTGTAACAATTGTCGTTTTGGGGTTCACCGTGATTCGGTGCATTCGCAATGAGTTTCTGGAAATTAACAAATGCCGAATTGGCCTCCATCGCGACGCGGTGAGGCTTCCATCGTTGTTTCCACCGCGACGCGGGGGAATTCGCGGTGGCTTGCTGGAACGAAAATCCAAATAAATTTTAGACGCCCATCAAGTCTCAATCAATAGGAATACTTTTGGAACATTGACGCGTAGGAATGACAGTCTATATTCTAGCTCGAAATGCTGGGTGTTACAGTTAGAAAATTGAATAAATGAATAAAAAAAAACTAAATTGAATCATAGAGATTAAAGGGAAGACTAGTTCAATACTTTACACTAAGAACTTCCCTTACCAAGTGAATTATTATATCAAAACATGAAATTATTCCATCTCAAATTTTATACCTATGTCACTTGAGCTAACAGAACGACGAAGAATGGTAAAAGAAAAAAATAACATCCAAAAAGAAATTTTCACAATGAAGTTTGAATAATATATTAAAACTGAAGTGAATACGTGAAGCTATTTGAATACAAATTCTACACTTATCTGTTTAAGCTAGCAGAATAGCAAGAATGGTAAAATCAAAACAACCGACAACTCGAAAAGAGATTTTTACAAGATGTTTGAAGAGATCAATACTGAAGTGAATACATGAACCTATTTCGATATAAATTCTATACCTATTAAGCTAACATAACAATAAAAATGGTAAATGCAAAACAACCCTCATCTCATCGGTATCTTGAATTAAAAGAAACAAACAAGTTTGTCAATTAAGTGGGGGTCATTCAAGTTTTAAAAATTAGGTAAAAGGGACAAAAGTAATTTCAGTTTTTTTTTAAACATTTTTGCTCCAACAACCAAAAAGGTTGTCTTAAAAGTAATTTCAGTTTTTTTAACATTTTTGCTCCAACAACTAAAAAGGTTGTCTTAACAACTATAGAAGTTGTCTCAACAACTATCAAAGTTGCAACACAACTGTGCAAAATTATTCGACAACTTTGATAATTATTAGGACAACTAATACAGTTGTCGAATAACTGTCTCAGTTGTTTAAGCGACTTTATCTTTTTTAATTTAATAATATTATGGAACCCACTTATCACATTTATTTAATTAAAGCCTTGAGAGGAACTTTCAGCTCATTTTTCTCCATTTCGAAAGGGGACTTCCATAATGATGTTTGAAGAAATTAAAATCGATGTTAATACATGATCCAGTTTCAACTCATATTTTATACCTGTATTATTTAAGCTAGCAGAACAGCAAGAATGGTATTTGGAATATCCCAAATACTTGTTCATATCATACTCCTATAAAGCTTTAATAGATCTATTCTTTACATACATATTTAACTAGAAAACTAAGCAAAAATAATCACATAACCCCATAAACTTCTACATCAAATTGCATATTTCATAAAATCCATCAAAATTCTCATTCTTAAAATCTAGAAAACCCATCAAAATCTATCAAAATTTTTATTCTTTACAACTTGAAAACCTACTAAAACATATCAAATAGCAGATTTCGTAAGCTAATAACTTCAATAAATAAGAAAAATATAAAACTATTTTTTCAATTTTCAGATTTCGTAAGCTCATAACTTCAATAAATAAGAAAAATATAAAACTATTTTTTCAATTTTGACCTTAAAATCTCTATATTGCAAAGATTTGTTATTTGGAAGAACTTTTATCACTTTCCTCTACCATTTGAAGCTAGGAATATTGAAGAAGAGTTAAACTTTTGAAAGAATTTCAGCAAAATGAAATTGTGATTTACATTTTGAGTGTGAAGACTGAAGAGCATTGTGTTTTTAGCGGGAAAAGAGTTATCTTTTGGGTGAGAGATGAGAGAAAAGTAGAAAAATAATATTTAAAAAAAATTGGGGGCAAACTACCCGCCTATGTTAGCCATGATATTTTTTCCACTTTTCTAATGTGTAGAGAATTTTTCATTTTTTAATTAATTTTGTCAAAGTTTATGTAATCGTGGCTAATAAATTCTGGCTAAAAGATATTTTTTGGGGATAAAAGGCCAAATTCAAACAGAAAAATATTTTTTTATAAAGTCTATTTTAAAAATTATATAATCGATTTCTTCTAATATTTTTTTAATTAATAATATAAATGCATTTAATCTTTCTTGAGACATGGTGCACTAGATATATCAAACTTTCTGATAATTATCTTTTTTTATTATAAGAAGTATTTTTTTTCTTTAGAAAATATTTAATGTTGTTTTAAAAAATCTACAATCTATTATTGGTGATGAAATGAGGCCTCTCTATCACAATCCAAGCCCCGTTGTGAGAGGCACCCACACTTACTCGTCAGTGGAAGAATCATCTAACTCGAGTAATCACTATCAACACTTAATTAGTTTTAATGTAAGAGAAATCAATTCTATATTAATAACCAATGTCCAAAGTAGTTCTAAATCAAAACAGTGAAAATGATATCAAAAGTCTAAAAAGCCCCTAGAAATTAGAGGTCATCATATCAAAACAACTAAGCAAAACAAACTATGGGTACAACCCGAAAAACTAGCAATAATCTAGATTGTTTGTGTTCGAAACAAGTGGACAAGAGCATAAAGCAAGGACATCCATGACTGCTCGAAAGATGATGCTCATCCTTGGATCAGAAATCGGTCGTTGACTACAGATGAGGTCTCGTTTGAGCCATTGAAATATGATTTGTCCTCAAAACAAAAAGAAGAGCACAAGATAGTATCAATATAAAATCACTATGTATTGGTAGGGTCATAAGAAAACTCAACTTAAAAATGTGAACACTTAACCAACAATTTGTAAACACAAAGCAATCATGTAACACTAACAATTATACCTTCACTTAGTCTTTCCATTAATGTCTCATCTAAACAATCAATCAAGAAGAGAAGGAAGTATAATATAACTACAAAATATTCAACCCAAATCAATTACCATGACTCATAAACAAATAACTCAATCTTGTCACAAATGCCTCTTTATTAAATTCAACACTATTAACTCATTTAACTACCATATTAATAGTTCGGACCGTACAAAGATCCAAAATAACAAACAACAATATAACCCTGTTTACTTATGAAATCATCAAGCTCTTCAATATCGTATAGATACATGCTAAGAGTCTTATAAATGCCCACTAGTCATGACCTACAAGGGACGAGATCAGTCCATGTATTAAATAACCTAGACTATCTAACCCCATATTCCAAACCAAGTGTTATACCACCATTATTTCAATGTCTCCACCCTTATACTCTCGAAAATCCACCAATTTCATGACGATCAACCTTTATTGGTTCATATCACAATACTAAACAATGACATAACGCATATAATCACTTAATGAGATAGTTTGACCATGTTTAAACTTTAAACAAGCCCTTTTTACATAATTTTATTTTAAGTGATCACAACAACTTGTATAATTATCCAACAAGTCATAATTCAATAGCATGCATTGAAACAAGTAGACAAATAGGCAGTTAACATGCACACATAAATGAAATTGAGTTTTTAACTTCAATTCAACCATCACCTACCTCAATTTAAGCCTCGTAATGCTCTAATGAACTTGAGCTTTGCTTGATTGTGGTTTAAAAATAATACAATAAGCACTAATAAAATAATGCTCTAATAATTTTAAGGATTAAAACCTAATCCCAAAATCCCAAGGTCATTTTCACAAATCATTCCCCTATTATAGGGTTCTTCTAACTTCATTCCACTTTAACTCTATCAGTTTCACGATTAAAAAATAAACTCTAGCAATATAATCAGAATTCATCCACCATTAACTAAAGTCCAAGGCTTACACCTTATTTTCACCACTTGGCACCAGAAATCTAATCTAGGTCAAGTAAATACTCACACCATAGTCAAAACTTAGAAATTCTAGGGTTTAATTAATGAAAAATTGGTTAAATAAGTTGACTAACTTACCTTAATAAAGAAATTTGGATGAAAACTGGTGGAATTCGTCCCTTTCACCATAATATGTCCTTGAGTGAGTTTGGAATGAAAAATATGCTTTAAGTCTAAAAACTTCTTACTATGCATAGCCCTCTATAGTTGTCTGTTGTAGCAACCTCACTATAGTGGGGATCTGCCCATTATTAGCAGGTTTATGGTAGTGGATTGCCACCTACTATAGCATCATAGGTGAGACAGTAACTCTGAACAGACTTAATTCTAGTCAATGTTAAAACACACTACCAGATTTAAACCTCCCAAATTAACCCCTTTATGTCAAACGCTCTATTCGGAGTTCTACTAGCCTAAATTCACTTTCAAAAGTTTTCACGAACTCCTTAATCCCTTAGTTAACACATTATGGTCTTATATTGTATAATATGTGCATCGCTATCAAATATAATGGATACTGACACCCTATGCAATATCAAAATTTCCTTAACATGAATCTTAACTAACTTCTTCAAGTTCTAGTTCACCTTAATCGAAATGAAATGAGTGGATTTTGTTAGCCTATCAACAATGACCCAAATTGATTCATATTGTTCCAAGATCTTAGGAAGACCCCCCCCCCCCCACACACACACACAAAATTCATAGAAATTCTCTTTCATACCCACTCGGGAATAGGCACCCTATGAAATAAATCTGCAGGCCTTTGATGTTCATATTTCACCTGCTGATAATCTTAATATTTTTTCACATACTCTACTATATTTCTCTTTATTTAAGGCCACCAATAGAGTTTTATCAAGTCATAATACATCTTGGTTGCACTAGGATGTATAAAGTATCGAGAACCATGATCTTCTACAAGAAAATTGAGTATCACATCACCAACACGAGGCACATACATGCCTCCTCACCCTCAACACACCACTAGCGTCAAGTGTGGCTTCCTAGGCCTCACCACACACTATCTTGTTTCGAATCTTATTCAATTTTAAATCTTCAAATATCTTAGCCTTGATTTGATTAAGAAATATTGACCTTGCCTCAACACTAGCCAACACTTCATCCCTCTTGGACACCCCAAAGTGCATAAATCACTTTTCTTAGAGTTTGGATCTCGCTAGCCAAAGATCGCCTTGCTAATCTCAAACAAGCTAAATTTCCCATACTTATAGATTTCTACTCAATTGGTCTGCCACCACATTGGTTTTTCTCAAAAAATATTGGATGGTTACATCATAATTTTTTAGTAACTCCATCGACCGCCTCTACCTTGGATTAAAATTCTTTTGAGTGAAAACATGTTGCAAGTTGAAATGATATATTAAAACCTCACATTTAACATCATAAAGGTAGTGTCTCAATCTTTTAAGTGTAAAAATCATTACTACCAGCTCCAAGTCATGAGTTGGATAATTCCTTTCATGAACCTTTAATTGACTTGAAGCATAAGCTATCACATTTTTATCCTGCATCAACAAAGAACCCAAGCTAGGACATGAAGCATCAACAAAATACTATAAAATCCTTACCTTCAACGGGAAGAAAAAGGATGAGAGCTATGGTTGAAAGAGACTTGAGCTTTTGAAAACTCTTTTCACACTTTCAAACAAAATAAATAGATCACCAATAAAAATCCTTCTGAGTCAATCTTGTCAAGTGAGTAGCAATAGAGGTAAAATTATTGACAATCTCCATTATAACTAGCGATCACCAAGGTAAGCCTAGCCCAACTCTTAACAATATCAATCTTTTGGGAATACACCATCACCCCTATTTTCAGAAACCACATGCCCAAAAAAAGATACAAATGACATCCAAAATTCATACTTAGAGAATTTTGTACAAAACTACTTCTCCTTCAAAATACCCAATACTATGTGTAAATATCCTGCATGCTCTTCCTTACTTATAAAGTAAATCAAAATATCTTCATTAAATACAATAACAAACGAATCCAAGAAAGACTAAAGTATATCATTTATCAAACTAATGAATGATGTTGGCACATTAGTCAACTCAAAGGACATCACTAAGAATTCGTAATGCCCATAACAAGTCCTAAAAGCTATTTTGGGAATATCCTCAGGTTTGAAATTTAACTGATGATATCCTAACCTCAAATCTAACTTAGAGAACATGGCAACACCCTGCAACTGTTCAAATAAATCGTCTATTTTGGATAACGGGTACTAATTCCAAATGGTTCCTTTATTAAATTATCAGTAGTCTACACATATTTTCATGTTACCATCCTTCTTCTTAACAAAAAAACACTGGAGCACCCTAAGGCAAAGCATTGGGACAGATGAATATCTTATCAAGCAACTCCTACAACTGAGTCGTAAGTCTCTTAACTCGGTCGATTACATCCTAAAGGAAGGAATAAAGATGGGGAAAGTGCCCAACTCCAAATCAATACAAAAATCAATATTCCAATCTGGAGACATAACAGGCAAGTCGATAGGAAATTCCTCCTGAAATTTATACACTACGAGAATGTCTTGAAGATATGACAAGAAGGATGAACATCCCTTTCACACTAACTTTTTAGCACAAATGAAAGAAATTATTTTCATTGGGCTAGACTTATAAACACCTTCCTATTCAAACTTATCCTTCCACGACATGATAAAGCTCACAATTTTAGCATTATAATTTGGAACAACATAATATGGGTACAACCAAGTCATACCCAAGATGATATCAAAAACTAGAATATCCAAAATCACCAAATCTACCCAATTATGAAAACCATTAACATCACAACAAACACAATATACTTGAGTCACTATCATAAATCTCCCACTGGAGTATACACGTGCACAAGTGAGTCAAGCATATGAAAAATCATGTCTAAACCCAAAGAAAAATTAGCAGATAAATACAAAAATATAGAACCTAAATTAAATAAGAATGTAGCCATCCAATCACAGACAAGAATAGTACTTGTAGTGACTGTATCTAACTACCTCGAATTTACCTGGGAACGCATAGTTATCAGCTTTGCATCAATCTGAGTAACTCTTTAGTAGGTTGTGCACCACCTCTACCTGTATTACCACTACTCATATTACCACAACAGACACCTAAAACGCCACCACACCCATTCTATGGACGATCTCGACTATTTCCACCATCTCTTTTTCCGACTAAAACCATAGCTCTGGGTTGTTGTTGACCCCAAAATCTTGAATTCTTACCATTAGGACAATTTCTTTTAAAGTTTTCAATACCACTATGGGTAAAACAAACTCAATCTAATGAAAACCAACTAGTAGAAAAATATGAAGTCACTTGGCTTCCCATACTTAAAGTTTGGTCAGTGGTCCCTAACAAACCCCGTGTAGATATTGGTAGTGCTGACTGTATTAGACATTTTGAGTAGGCCTAAAAATGGTGGCATCTAGTGTAAGATCTGCTAAAGTTTCCCAGATTTTGGGCCTTCTTTGCTCCCATATTTGCATGCCTAACCCATTTGACTCCTTCTACTTTTTTCACAAAGTCAGATATATCATTAAAGGTTTTTCGTGAAGAAGTTATCTGCAATACCATAACCTATAGGTTAGTATTCAAACCCTTCACAGAAAGGCAAATCTTCTCCTCTTCAGTATCAAGAAATTGAGTGGCATATCTGGACAAGGTATGAAACTTATCCTCGTAGGCTAAAATAGTCATACTGCCTTACTCAAGGGAAAGAAACCCATCATTCTTCTTATCATGAAAGGTGGGTGGCACATACTTCTAAAGAAACAAAGTGTGGACTGAGTCTATGTTAACAGAGGTAAGCTAAAGACAGACACTCCACATAAGTGCTCGACCACTACTTAGCATCCCCTCATAGTTGGAAGATCACAAAGTCTATACTGTGCTGCTCAATAATGCCCATCTTATGCTACATCTCATGACAGTCTATAATAAACTCTAAGGCATCCTCTGTCTCAGAACCAAGGAAAGATAAGGGTTTTATTTTCAAAAACTTGCTCAAAATATCATGTTAGTCCCAGTCATAATAGGACCCAATATCGGATGAGAAAAAACCATTATCCTAGAAAGATCATCCATCATAGGGTCTACCACAACAATATATTGTACCCATGGATATTAGTGAACAGGCACTGTAGGTACGGATCTATTATCAACCAATTCACTCTAAAAACCAAGGAATTGTTAAATTATCTTAGAGGACAATTGTGGTGGGGCTGAAACCTTCGAAACTGGTATGACCTCCTCCTATTCTGGAATTGACTCATTCCTAACCTAATTTTGATGGTCTGTTGGCTGAGGAGGTTTCTTGGATCTTTATTGGGCTAGATTGGCTGCCGCCCTAGCTTTATGCCTGACGGGTATTGCCCCACTTCTTCTTCTCCTTTTATCCCTCACCCATCTCCTACCTTTAATTGCAGGCTCTACCGATAAATTGCTAGTACGAGAATTCCTGCTTTAACCTTATTTGATCGTATATTCACCATTTATAAAATAATAGAATGAAGAGGCCAGATACCAATTTAAATGTCATATATCAATTGGAATTAAGTCATAGCTAGAAATAAAGAGGAAAGTAAATTTTCCCTACAGCCATGTCGCCTCTCGAAGTAAAGTACATGCATATCCGTGCCATTTTACAAGACTCGTTCTAGTATGATGAGATCAATGAACCTAGGACTCTAATACAAACTTTGTCACGACCCAAGCCCCGTTGTAAGTGGCGCCAACACTTATCCTTTAGTGGAAAAACTATCTAACCCGAGTAACCACTATCAACACTTAGTCATTTTTAATGCAAAAGAAAGCAATACAATATAAATAACCAATTTCCAAAGTAGTCTTAAACCAAAATAGTGTGGAATATTGTCAAAAGTCTAAAATGTCCCCAAAAACTGAAGGTCATTGTACCAAAACATCTAAACAAAGTAATCCATAGGTACAACCCAAAAAACTAAAAATAAACTAAATTGTCTATGTCCGAAACAAGTTCCCAAGAACAAAATGCAAGACGATCTTTGGTTGCTCAACCTTGGATCATAAATCAACCATTGCCTACAGATAAGGTTTCGTCCGAGCCAATAAAAATGCTTTGCATTTAACACAAACAGAGCATAGGGTTGTATAAGTACAAAACCACTATGTACTGATAGGGTCATAGGTTAACTCAACTTAACAAATATGATTACTTAACCAATAATTTTTAAACAAGAAGCAACCATGTAACACTAGCAATTATACCTTTACTTAGTGTTTCCTTACAGTCTCACGTAAATAATTAATCAAGTAAATAAGGAAAGCATTGTACAAGTATAAAATATTCAACCTAAATCAATTACCATGACTTATAAACAAATAACTTAATGTTGTCACAATTACATCTTTATTGAACTTCAACACTATTAACATGATTCAACTACCATATCAATAGTCCAGACCACATAAGGATCCAAATATAACAAAAAAATAATATAATCTGATTCACTCATTAAACCGTCAAACTCTCTAATGACGTATACATACATGTTAAGGGTTATATAAATACCCATTATCCATGACCTATAGAGGACGAATTCAGTCCATGTAAATACTTTAGATAATTAGGGTTTGCCGGCCCCTTATACCAAACCAAGTGTTATACCACCTTTACTCCAATATCACTACCATTATACTCTCCCAAATTTCCTAATTCCACAACGATCATCCTTTATCAGTTCATCTCAAAATATTAAACAATGTCATAACACATACAATCACATATTGAGATAGTTCAACCAGACTTACACTTTGAACAAGTCTTTTTTACATAATCTCATTTCAAATGATCAAAATAACTTGTATAATTATCCAACAAGTCAACATTCAAAATCATACATTGCAACAAGTAGACAAATTGGCAGTTAACATGCACACATAAATGAAATTGAGTTTTTAACTTTAATTCAACCATCACCTACCTCAATCCTAGTTAATGCTCTAACAAACTTGAGCCTAACCCTTTCGTGAAGCTTCGACTTGATTGTGGTCTAAAAATAATACAATAAGCACTAATCAAATAATAATGTAACAATTTTAAGGATTACAACCTAATCCCATAATCCCAAGATCAATTTCATGAATCATTCCCTTATTTTAGGGTTCTTCTACCTTCATTCCATTTTAACTCTATCAATTTCACATTTACAAGAACGAATTCTAGTAATATAATCAAAACCCATCCACCCTTGACTAAAACCCAAGGCGTATACTTTGTTTTCACTACTTTGCACCAGAAAATAAATCTAGATCAAGTTATTACCTCCACCACGATAAAAATCTAGAGATTCTAGAAATTAGTTAACGAAAAATTAGCTAAATAGGTGGATTAAATTACCTCAACAAAGGAATTTGGGAGAAATTGGTGGAACTCACCCCTTTTCGACCTAACCTGGTGTTGAACGAGTTTGTAATAAAAAATATATTTTATGTCTAAAAATTTTATTTACTATGCATAGCCCGTTATAGAGGGAATTGGGCCGCTATAGTGGCAGCGGCCTAATTCCCTCTATAGCGGCTTTGCTATTGCGGGATCTGCCCATTACTAACTTCGGGTATAGCCAGCCTGTGGTAGTGGCATAGGTAAGGCAGTAACTCTGGCCAGTCCCAATTCTGGCCTATTTTAGAACACACTCCCAGATTTCAACCTCTCGAACTAATCTATTTACGTCAAACGCTATATCCAGAGTTCTACTAACTCAAATTCACTTTCAAAATTTTCTATGAACTCTTAATTAACCTCTTAGCTAACACATTGTGGTCTTACATCATATAATCATTAACCTAACATTGCCGGATTTTCCTAGACCACATCACTTTGAAATTCTTCCAAGACTAGCCTGGCCTGAAATTTTTAGCACTTTATTTGGGAAAAATCTTAACCAAAATTTTGACACGCTAAGTTATACCGTAACAACAAAAAAAATCGTTGCAACTTTAAATTTAGAGGCATAACATGATTACCTTTTTTTAAAAGGGTAGAACCACCCCAGACACCTTATTTGTCCATTAGTCCAAACTCGTACCACCACTCAGAATAACGTGACTGCCATTATGAAGATGTAATTTATGTAATATATACAAGAAAATTCTCACTTTTTATAAGTTTCATTTTATTCTAAGACAGACAAAATCATCACTAACTACACAACAAGAACAACAACAACATACCCAGAGTATTCCTACATAATGGGTCTAGGAGGGTAGAGTGTATGCAGACCATACCACTACCTCAAGTGAATTAGAGACGCTATTTCCGATAGATCTCCGGCTTAGGACCGATAACAGTATAACAAACACAAAAGATAAGTGCATATAAACTAGTATGGTATGCAAAATAAACTAACACCACTAGCCACAAGATAATACTACAGCAACAACACCACAAACAAGAAACTCCAGACACAAAAGAACGCTCGCCTACTATTACCGACGCACTCCCACCCCCTAACCCTCTACCCTAATCCGCGTCCTCCACACCTTCCTATCAAGGGTCATGTCCTTCATAAGCTGCAATTACTTCATATCATTCGTAATAACCTCCCTCCAATATTTCTTCGGTCTACCTCTACCCCACCTAAAACCATCCATAGCCAGTGTCTCATACCTCCACACTGGAGTATCAGAGCCCCTCCTCATCACTTGCCCGAACCAACGTAACCTCATATTATGCATTTTATCCTCCACAGAGGCAACTCCACCTTCTCCCTAATAATCTCATTCCTTACCATATCTTTCCTGGTATGTCCACACATCCATTATAATATTCTCATCTCCGCCACCTTCAACTTTTGGATGTGGGAGTTCATAATTGGCCAACACTCCGCTCCATATAATATAGCCGGAAAGACTACCACTCTATAGAACTTACCTTTAAGCTTCGGGGGCACCTTCTTATAAGGGTGTTAAGTGGGCCGGGCCGAGTCAACCCGGAACTGGCCCATTAAAATTAATCGATTTGTAGGCCGGCTGGGCCGAGTTAGGGTTAAGTGGGCTGGGCTAGTTCCGGGTTAAACAATAAAAATTTTAAAAACAACCTTGACCCGGCCCACTTAACCCAACCCGATCAAACTCGATTAAAAAAACAGTAAAACCCGGTCAAAAAAAATCCAATATACACTATATATACCCACCTATATATATTTTAAATACGTTAAACAATATATATACACTATATATAGAGTATATACTACATTAGAATTTAAAAAATATATGCGCATACACAATTACACATATATACGTAACATTCAATATATACAACTATACGTACTACTTTAAATAAAACATATATTACAACATATATATACTACAATATATAAGTATATATATAGAGTTATATACTAATTTATAAAACATATACAGATGTATACGTTAAATATATACGTCTATAGAAGATATATACACATATATACGCATCATTCAATATCTATGTACTACTTTATATAAAATATATACTACAATATATATATATATAGTACAATATATATATATAGTTATATACTAAGTTATAAAACATATACACATGTATACATTAAATATACACGTCTATAGAAGATATATACACAAATATATGCACCATTCAATATATATATATACTACTTTAAATAAAACATATTCTACAATATATATATAGTGCAATATATATATAGTTATATACTAATTTATAAAACATATATACATGTATACATTAAATATATACGTCTATAGAAGATATATACACAAATATACGCACATTCAATATATATGTACTACTTTAAGTAAAACATATACTACAATATATATATATATATATATACTGCAATGTATATATAGTTATATACTAATTTATAAAACCTATACACATGTATATGTTAAATATACACGTCTATAGAAGATATATACACAAATATACGCACCATTCAATATATATGTACTACTTTAAGTAAAACATATACTACAATATATGTATATACTACAATATATATATAGTTATATACTAATTTATAAAATATATACACATGTATACATTAAATATACACGTCTATAGAAGATATATACACAAATATACGCACCATTCAATGTATATGTACTACTTTAAATAAAATATACTACAATATATATACAGTACAATATATATATATATAGTTATATACTAAATTTATAAAATATATACACATATATACGTTAAATATACATGTGTATAGAAGATATATATACAAATATACGCACCATTCAATATATATGTACTATTTTAAATAAAATATACTACAATATATGTATATATATATATATGTATGTATATATAGTTATATAATAATTTATAAAACATATACACATGTATACATTAAATATACACGTCTATAGAAAATATATACACAAATATACGCACCTTCAATGTATATGTACTATTTTAAATAAAATATACTACAATATATATATATATATATATATATATATATAGTTATATACTAATTTATAAAACATATACACATGTATACGTTAAATATACACGTCTATAGAAGATATATACACACTTATCCGCACCATTCAATATATATGTATTACTTTAAATAAAACATATACTACAATGTATATATACACTACAATATATATACAATTTATAAAACATATACACATGTATACATTAAATATACACATCTATAGAAGATATATACACAAATATACAAAACATATGCTACTTAATATAATAAATTAATAATACTTGGTAGTAAATTAATACTATATTAGAACTAAGTTTTTAATTTAAAGTAGAAATTCAATTTAAATCATTAAATGAAAAAAATTACAAAGTAAGGACCAAGGAGTGAATGAATGTTGAATTTTATTGATTGCGAAATGATCCAAAATTTATAATTTACACGAATGAAAAATCTAATAATTATGCATCATTTTTTCCAACTCATTCATGTTAATATTAATGGGAACCTGCATAGGATAGCCAAAGTCAACGGGGGCAAAACCATGCATTGGACTTGATTCTGCTGAGTTCTTCCGTGAAGACATAATTTCTTCAAGTTTCAGCTCGTCGTTCGGCTACGGTTCCATTCCTTGGTTTCTTCTTTCCTCTCTAATCCAATCTCTGAGGCAAACTAGAACATTCATTGCATTGCTTCCCAATGAGTGTCGGTTGTCTCCAAGCTACTGTCGTCCCTGACTAAAGGCGCTCTCTGATGCAATGGTTGACATTGGAACATTTAAGATATCTCTAGCTGATCTTGAAAGCACAGGATATTGTGTTTCATTACTCCTCCACCAATCCAATGTGTTGATCCGTCGTCTGCGATCCTCTGGCGGCGATCGAAGATAATATTTCATCTTTTCTTGATAAGTTGATGTGTAAGCTCTGTCATCAACACTGTTCCAACAAGGTAAATCATAAAAGGAATCAAAAAAACCACTATGTTCCGACCTTTTAGAAGATGATGGCTCCTCGGGAGGATGAGGAGCGACAGTTGGAGTGATATTTGTAGGTACGGCTAAATCAAATAAATTAGTATAGTGATTATATAATTTTTCTATGTATTCATTTGCATCACCCATAGCCGTCCACAAATCAGGTTGTACTTGTTCAGAATCATTGTTAGTATTTATTTCTAAATTAGCATAAATAATAGTACTAAGTGACACATAGTATTATATTTCATGAACGGATTTAGCATAGCACCAACCAAGTAAATAGGGAGACTCGGAAAAAAATATTTTTAAAATTTAGTAAACATGGCACCAACAACTTCTTTATAACCTTCTTTATTTTTATATTCTTTGAGTAAACTAGAAATATCAGCTATATATGCCAAAATGTTACAAATAGTAGGATAATAAGCACCGAAAAATTCAACCATAACTACATAAAAATTTTCTAAAAACTTAACAAGATCATTAATTACAACCCAATCAGAATCATGTAGCATGCAATCAGCAGAATCAACAAATGAACCGTAATGTTGGTTGAAAGCTAGTGTTATAGGAACTCTATATTTATAATAAGTTTTTAAAAAGTCATACGTAGAATTCCATCTAATATCAATTTCCTTAGGCATCAATGTCGGTGCAAGTTCATTTTCTTGACATTTAACTTTAAATTCTCTAATTCTTTTTCTTCGATTATTTCCTTGAATAAAACCAACAGCAAGACGGATTTTTTCAATATAAAGGTCAAAAAACTCAAGACCATCTTTTACAATTAAATTATATATATGACATGCACACTTAATATGAAAAATTTCAGGCAACAATGAAGATAGCTTAGATTTTAATTTTTTTATAGCAGTCTTGTTGTTAGAAGCATTATCAAAAGCAATACATAAGATTTTATTTTCGATACTGATGATAGGCATATTTACACGCCTAAAGTACTATAATTGACCCATATTTTAGCTAAGTTTTGAGGACAAAATATATAATTCATGCACTTTTAGTCCTTTTTCCTGTAAGTGAGCTAACAAACGTGATTAGAAAGTTTTCAGGTATAAATGATGCAGATTTCAGCATTTTATGGATAACTTGACGCCCAAGAAAGCTTCACGAAAGAAGGAAGGGAAAGCTTGGACGCCAAGGACCAAAAGTGACGCATGGAATATCTGTCCCGGGTAAAAATAACATTTCCAAAGACTTTGGGGATCAGCAGTAACTTATTAGGATTAGGATAATGATGCATTAACCTAGTAGGATTAGGTTAAGTAATGCAGTAGCCTAGTAGGAATAGGATATGGGTGTTATAAATACCCTATTTTGCTAGAGATTTTGAGGAATTCTTGAGTTCCGAAAACAATTCTCTTTCAATTAATTACTTTCTCTTCATCTATTCAATTCTTAATTTCCACAACAAGAGAACCGCTATTCTACAAGGGAATTCACGCCTAACGCCATACCAAACCCTACTACACGTGAGATCTTTATTTTGGTATAATGATAAAGTCTATTATGATTTCCGTTGCACTCATGAATAGCTAAACTTCTCTGTTGGGGTTATGGAAGCCTTATGGGATACTATCTATTGCTATGAGTTTGTGAATTCGTGACACGTATGCTGCTTATATCATTATTCTCTTCATCTTAATGCAAATTCTTGTGGTTGCAAACGCATAGAATACGCCAGTATAGCATTAACTTGTTCGAAAGAAAAGTTATATGTCTGGAAAAGAGATAATGTCAAGGTAATAGGGCACCAAACCCTGTTAAAAAGTTAGTGTCGTAACTGGATTAACCTCTTGGAGAATTTGTACCGTTAGACACGCTTTAAGCTCGAAAGAGTTAAAGTGAAATAATCCTTGATGGTCAAAAGACGCCTGGATTTACCATAGAATACAATTCTCTATAAGCACATGTATGTCTGAATTCCGCATAACTCATAGCCAATAGAGACGTATAACTCATAAGTTGGACATAACCCCAACTCTCAATTCTCATTGGTTAAATATCTTACTAAACATTCTTTTCTTTTTACTTTGCTATTTTCCGTTTTTACTCTACTATTTTGTTACATTATTGCACGCTACAAAATCCCCCCTTTTACGAGACTTGCACCAAAAGTCTAATAATCTTTGCTTACTTAGTGACCGGCTATTCTCTGTGGGATCGATACCCAACCCAGTTGGGTTATATATTTGACAACGACCGCTTACACTCTTACGAGAGCTGTAGTTTGAGCGTTATCAAAAATTGGCGTCGTTGCCAGGGAATACAGTTGTCAACTAAGTTTGTGATAGTTACTAGACACTTTGGTCAAAGATTCTCGTACTTTACTTTTAGTTGTTGTTTTTGTTTTCTGCAGGTTTTGTTCAGTGCATGCCCCATACTTGAAGTTCTGGTCAATCGTTATTACCTATCAATCCTGAACCACATCGTATTGGCAGAATGGAGGCACAACGTGACATTGAAAGAAGGGATGCTCAACAAGAGCAGGCTAGATTAGCTGCATTGGCCGCCGCTCAAGTGCATCAACAGAATATTGATAACCCTGGGCGAGCAACAAATCCTGACGATGAGGACCTAGGTGATGACGAGTTACTAAACCCTAGGCGTGATGCCGAGGTGGCGACACCTGCTAATAGAAGAGATCATCAAGTCAGATTTAGATCGGAACGCCGAGCTATGCAGATTCCGTTTGATGATGATGATGACGATCTGGATGGAGCTGGTGCCACAGGAGCTATTATTCCTCCGTCCTTGGCACCCGGAGCCAAGTTTAATATCACTAGCACCATGATTCAGCTTTTGCAACTCAAAGGTTTATTTGGTGGACTTGCAGGCGATGATCCGAATATGCATCTGATCAACTTTATTTCTACATGCAAGTCATTCGACAATCCTGGCGTTGGACATAATGCAATTCGACTACGCTTATTTCCATTGTCTCTGTCTGGGGAGGTAACTCTATGGTTGAATAGGCTGACTCCTGATTCTATTACTAATTGGAGGCAATTGAAAGACGCTTTCCTAGAAAGATTCTTTCCGCCATCTAAGAGAGCACAGTTGAGAGATAAAATCAGCAATTTTCGATAGCTTCCAACTGAAGCTCTCCACGAAACATGGGAGAGATTCAAGAAAAAGCTTATGAGATGCCCAAACCATCATATGACCAATGTCCACCTAATGGAGATACTATACAGAGCCTTGAATTCAATAACTAAACCAGTGGTGGATAATGCAGCTGGAGGATCATTTATGGACCTCACCTTTGTTCAGGCAAGCAATATGCTAGACCGGATGACGAAGCAAAGTAGATCTTGGCATACCAGGGATTCTAAGGTAGCAAGCCCCATTTTGTCTATTGGCATGACTGCAGAACAAAGGAGAAGAGAAGAAGAACGTGACCAAGATATGGCCCACATGAAAACGCAGATAGATCTTCTTACCAAGCATTTATTATCAGGGAAGACCGAAAAAGTTAAGGACGTTGTAGCACATGGAAGAGATGAATCTGATTTTGAGGAAGAAGCTAACTACTTGAATAATCAGGAGGGTTTCCGAGGCAAAGCCCAAGGAAACCAAGGTCGGAACTATTATGATAAATCAGGATACAAGGACCGTGATCAAGGTAGTTGGAAGAATAAGACTGACAGGAGTGGTTTGTATGTTCCTCCTGGAAATCGTGAGGCTGTGGCGTCTGGATCTGGGAAGATGTCCATGGAAGATATGATGGTTAAGCTGTTGAAAGGAGTGGAGGCAACCAACATGGGCGTAACCGAGGTGAAGAATGATTTGTCTTCAATAAATCAATTGGTTAACTCGCATTCTACTGCAATAAAATAGTTGGAGCAACAATTGAGTCAACTGTCAGCGGCATTCAATCAAAGAAAGGCTGGAACGCTACCTAGCGACACTGTGCAAAATCCAAGGAATGATGGATCGTGTATGGCTATTACTACCCGAAGTGGTAAAGTGTTGGAAAATCCATCCAAAGGCAAGCAGGTGGTTGATAATATAGCAGAGAATGTTAGTGATGCAGATTTTGATGATTCTGTAGAAGCTGCAAATCAGAATGAGAGCGTTCATGAGAAAACTATTCCCCTTCCACCACCACCTTTTCCTCAGAGACTGAAGAAGAAGGCTGATGACACTCCTGAAAAGGTTGATAATCGGAAGCAAGATAAAGAGAAAGTGGTGGAGAAAACGATTCCCCTTCGACCACCACCTTTTCCGCAGAGACTGAAGAAGAAAGATGATGACACTAGGTTCAGAAAATTCATGATGATGTTGAAGCAGCTGACCATTAATGTTCCTTTGGTGGAAGCGCTAGAGCAAATTCCCTGATACGCTAAATTCATGAAGGACCTTTCGACAAAGAAACGGGCAGTAAGTTATGACTTGGTAGATGAGGTTCATCATTGCAGTGCGATTGCCACGAGATCGTTAGTTCAAAAGAAGGCAGACCCTGGTGCTTTCACTATTCCTTGCATAATTGGGTCGTTGGATTTTGCTAAGGAATTGTGCGATTTGGGAGCTAGCATCAATTTGATGCCACTATCTATTTATAGAAAGTTAGGGTTGGGAGACCCTACACCAACCAATATGCGGCTTGTAATGGCAGATAGGTCGGTAAAACAACCTGTTGGTATCCTACATGATGTGTTGGTGAAGGTTTCCACCTTCATATTTCCTGCAGACTTTGTGATTTTGGATTGTGAGGTGGATTCTGAAGTTCCCATAATCTTGGGACGTCCTTTCCTTGCAACAGAAAGTGTGCTTAATGACATGAGAGCTAATGAGCTTTTATTTTGGTTGAATAATGAAGTGGTCCGCTTTGATATATGCAAAGCAATGAAGCAGCCCAGCGATATGAATGTGTTCTCTGTAGCTGATGTTCATTATGAGGATAAGAAAGCATTATCTGTAGAGAAACAGCTTACTGTTGAGCCATTGTCTACTGCGCTGCTGAATGTTGAGCATGGGGATGATGAAGATTATGAAGAAACTATGTTTGCTCTAACAGAAATAGGGTCCTATTCTCATACTCCTAAGCAGCCGGACCTTGAACTTAAGAATCAACCGTCACCAACAGCGAAGGCTTCTATTGAAGAGCCCCCAGTGCTAGAATCGAAAGAGCTCCCCAATTATCTAAGGTATGCATGCTTGGGAAGTAGAAATACACTTCCGGTGAGTGTGACGGATGATTTAAGTGAACAGCACATAGAGGCTCTCATCTCTGCTCTAAAGAGGTACAAGAGAGCCATTGGTTGGTCTATTGATGATATAATTGGTATCCCACCTGGGATATGTATGCACAAGATGCATCTCGAAGAAGATTGTGTGCCCACAATGAAGCATCAGCATCGTCTGAATCCATTCAGAAAATAATGCACCAAATATCTCGGTGAAGTCTAAGTAATCGAGATAACTATGTCGTGCCGCGACAATAAATCAAGCGCTTGGTGGGAGGCAACCCATTGTTTTTAATTTTTTTTATTGTTTTTGTTTTCTTAGGATTTTGTCGAGCCACAACCAAAACTAAGGCGCTTGATGGGAGGCAACCCATCGTTCTAATCGTTTTTGATGTTTTTGAGTAAATGTAGGTGCAAGAGGTGTAAAAGAGGAGATTGGTTTCAAATTTTGATTTGGAAGTATTGCATGTTTAAGGTGGTAAGTTAGGAATGAAGAAGCAAAAGGCTATGGGTTAGGCATTGCTTATGAAAATATAGGCAAAGAACAAGGCAAGGCCTATGTAAATCTAGGCCACGAACAAGGCAAGGCCTATGCTATGGCATAAGCTCTCAGATTCTAGAGTACCATAGCATAGGCGCCGCCTATGCTCAACAATGCCATAGCATAGGCGCCGCCTATTCTCAACAATGCCATAGCATAGGCGCCGCCTATGCAAAAGCCTTCTGCTCAACTAGGCAAAGAATTAGGCATGGCCTATGCTATGGCCTTCTGCTCAACTAGGCAAAGCTAAAGGCGCCGCCTTTGCCTCCCAAAACTCTCAAAACTTTTATTTTTGCTCTTTTAACTTTGCAAGAACATCTTCCGAGGCCATTAACCAAGTAAGTACTTCTTTGCTCTTCTTTTATATTACGTAAGTATTACAATAATACGCCTATAGTAAGTTGTTAAATCGTGAAGTAGTGTTGGTGATTTGAATGTGGTTGATACAACTAAGTGAGTAAAAGAATATGTATGGATACTCTTGACGTGTTTCCAACTTGTATTTGATTTTGATACACTGTCATACTTTTACGAAATTGACATGGTCAAGATAATTGCATAATCTTGTAACATGAAAGCTTACATGTTGAAATAACTTGTTCATTGAGATGAAAATCATGGGTGACTACAAACATGCGATGTTGTGATTATTTCTATGCCATAAATTAATACGATATCTATGTAGTAGTTTTGTTCAAAAGATGCATTAGTCCAAACACGAAAGCATTGTCAAGATTGCATAACGTTAAAGAGGACATGAATGTATGACTGTGTTGAACATATTGTTGGAACATATCACCTAAATGTATGTCGATGAAGTCTGAGTAATCGACATCATTCACTTAATTAGTTTGTGTCAACAAATTAAGTGTGGGGTGGTACCACTATTGTCTGTTTGTCGATTGAATCTTCCGAGATAAAGATAACATGACTTTATTGAGATCTCAGGTAGAATGGCACAAAAAGGACGACAAGGAAAAGAAAAAGCAACCACTTCACAAAAAGGCCAGAAAAGGGGACGAAAAGAGCAAGGTGAATCCTCCGTGCTGCAAATACCTCGACGCACTCTTGGAATCAAGTGGGGTACTTATGAGGAACTACTGAGGATGACGACTCTGATGATGATTCCAACGCAGGGGATATGACCCCAGACATAGAGGAGGAGTCCGACTAACCAGGTTCTTCTTATTTATTTTCCACTGAGGGCAGTGTGTCCCGTCTAAGTGTGGGGTGCTGGTATTTGTATGCTTTACTTCTTTATCTGCATTTGCATCTATCTATGTTTGTTTGTTTTGTTTGTTAGTAGTTAAATTTTTTTAAAAAAAAATTAACTTTGCATGAAATTGTTCTGAGGGGCAGCATGGTATTATAACAAGAGTTTGTGCTAAAATCATTACTATTGAGATGTTTAGGCTCTAATTGTGACTCACTATGTGATAATTGTGTGGTTCAGTTCCTTCATCTATTGGGTCAAGAGTCTATACTACTCCTAATAAAGTCGACCATATGCCTTGTGTGTGTGAGGATATAGTATATTCTGTGTTTGTGGCTGATGCTAGAACTTGCCTGGTGTGTGTGTGAAGCGAAATAAAGAGTGTGAGTTTAGGAGATGATTTAGGCATTTCTTTGGCAACCTGTAATTGTTTACCTTCGTTTTACCTACCCGCGGACATTATCCTAGTCAACCCTTTTGAGCCTTTAAGCCATTTTCTTTGACAACCTCATATGTAAGCCTAATCCATTTTTTTTCAAGACCATAATTTGATCCAAATTCCTAAGTGCTTTAAATTGTGAAGTCATGTGACAAAATAAGAGGAAATTGGGTGAGAGTGATGCCTTAGAGTGTATTGACACTTGAATTTGTTATGAAAAAGAGTGGCTATCATGGAGGTGTGTTATAAAAAAAAAGAGAAAAGAAAAAGAAAAAGAAAAACAAAAAGATAAATTGTGTTTATGATTAAATAAAAAGATAATTATGCTTGAATGGCAAAATAGGTGAAAAAGGGTGATAGATGAAAGAAAGGTAGCAGGGTTGATTAAAAGAGAGTGTTAATGGCATAATGTGATGTATTAAAGAGCTTAGGAACTTAGTCATTATTTCTGGCCAAAATAGTCCTACCTGTCCCTTAGCCTACATTACAACCTGTAAAGACCTATTTGATCCTAAGCTTAGCATTCTGATATTTAGTGGAGCATTACATTAAGGGCAAGCCTATGGTCATCAGTTGCAAACATATGAATTCTTTGTGAGAGTGAGAGCAAGGATAATATTATACCCATGTTTTGAAAAATAAAATACTTGTGAGTAATTATGGGTGACATATTGTGAAACACACATGGTTGATGAGTTTTGGGTAAGTTGTATATGCTTCTTTGTGCCTTAACTTTTGGATACGAATTAACCATCATCACGAGTCTATGTTGGAGGCTGAATTGTTTCTAGAAGTGATTAGAAAACTACTCTTTGTTAATGATTGTCGTGCCTGTCTTGACGAATATTTTGTGTTGTTGCTGTGAAACCCTAAGTAGATGTTTAGATGGACATGATATTTTGTTCGAGGACGAACAAAGCTTTAAGTGTGGGGTGTTGATGATAGGCGTATTTACACGCCTAAAGTACTATAATTGACCCATATTTTAGCTAAGTTTTGAGGACAAAATATATAATTCATGCACTTTTAGTCCTTTTTCCTGTAAGTGAGCTAACAAACGTGATTAGAAAGTTTTCAGGTATAAATGATGCAGATTTCAGCATTTTATGGATAACTTGACGCCCAAGGAAGCTTCACGAAAGAAGGAAGGGAAAGCTTGGACGCCAAGGACCAAAAGTGACGCATGGAATATCTGTCCCGGGCAAAAACAATATTTCCAAAGACTTTGGGGATCAGCAGTAACTTATTAGGATTAGGATAATGATGCATTAACCTAGTAGGATTAGGTTAAGTAATGCAGTAGCCTAGTAGGAATAGGATATGGGTGTTATAAATACCCTATTTTGCTAGAGATTTTGAGGAATTCTTGAGTTCCGAAAACAATTCTCTTTCAATTAATTACTTTCTCTTCATCTATTCAATTCTTAATTTCCACAACAAGAGAACCGCTATTCTAAAAGGGAATTCACGCCTAACGCCATACCAAACCCTACTACACGTGAGATCTTTATTTTGGTATAATGATAAATTCTATTGTGATTTCCGTTGCACTCATGAATAGCTAAACTTCTCTGTTGGGGTTATGGAAGCCTTATGAGATACTATCTATTGCTATGATTTTGTGAATTCGTGACACGTATGCTGCTTATATCATTATTCTCTTCATCTTAATGCAAATTCTTGTGGTTGCAAACGCATAGAATACGCCAGTATAGCATTAACTTGTTCGAAAGAAAAGTTATATGTCTGGAAAAGAGATAATGTCAAGGTAATAGGGCACCAACCCCTGTTAAAAAGTTAGTGCCGTAACTGGATTAACCTCTTGGAGAATTTGTACCGTTAGACACGCTTTAAGCTCGAAAGAGTTAAAGTGAAATAATCCTTGATGGTCGAAAGACGCCTGGATTTACCATAGAATACAATTCTCTATAAGCACATGCATGTCTGAATTCCGCATAACTCATAGCCAATAGAGACGTATAACTCATAAGTTGGACATAACCCCAACTCTCAATTCTCATTGGTTAAATATCTTACTAAACATTCTTTCCTTTTTACTTTGCTATTTTCCGTTTTTACTCTACTATTTTGTTACATTATTGCACGCTACAAAATCCCCCCTTTTACGAGACTTGCACCAAAAGTCTAATAATCTTTGCTTACTTAGTGACCGGCTATTCTCTGTGGGATCGATACCCAACCCAGTTGGGTTATATATTTGACAACGACCGCTTACACTCTTACGAGAGCTGTAGTTTGAGCGTTATCAGATACCATAAAATCTAACAACTTTAACAATAGAATCAGCAATAAAATCTCCAGTATGTTTATGATCTTCATCATATAAAAAAGCAAGAATACGTTTTTGCATCACAAAATTACTATCCATCCAGTGACAAGTAACGATTAAATAATTATTTTTATTTACAGCACGACCAAGATCAGAAGTTAGGGACAATCTACATTGAATATTTTTTAATAATGTTGATAAATAAAAATAATATTGTGAATGAAGTCTAAAAATATCAGATCGACAAGTACTTCTAGGAACACCATTAAACATAGGATTCTAAATTGCTTGAATATAATGAATAAAGGCATCAGAAGAAGGAAAACTAAAAGGTAAACAGCCTACAGCTACCATTTTAGCTATTTCTTTTCGGTCCCTCAATTTATTATACTTCTTCGTTACCTAATCGATTGCTGGATCCATACTAGTTTGCGTTGTCCCACCAACATCCCCATCACCTCGTGCAATATTTAACTCTCTTTCATAAGCATCACCTATATGTCTCATTAACGTACCCGTACCCCTTGCTAGCCTCCACTTTTATGCTTATATATTTGTTGACAAATATTGCATTGCAGCTCAGTATCTGATATACGTTCAAAAAATTGTCATACAATACTAGTTGTTTTATGAGCTCTTAGGGCACAGGGAGGACGGGAAGGGAAATTAACCGATTCAGATCTAACGTTTGCATTTTCTACTGTGGGTGTTTCACCAATATTTTCATCATCTTCATCTAAATTAATCGCACCTACTTCATTTTATTCTTCTATACTATAATTTTCTTGAGCTTCTACATAATCCATATCGTGAGCACCTACACTTAAAGGTACACCTACTTCTTCCTCAAAAGGTTGACTAAGCGGTGTCGGAGGCACACGGGTATACCTACTACTTGAACTACCTCTACCGCTAGTAATTCGCATTTTACTACCACTACCGCTTCCAGGATAAAAAAATTTAACACCTTTAGTAGTGAGGTTTCTTAATTTATCCATAATATAAATTAAACTAAAAAAATTCAAAATACACAAAAATAATAAAATTAAATATTCAACAATTAATACACTAAATAAAAATTAAACGTAAGAGATGGAACGACAATACCAAATTTTGAAAGTATCCGAAGGTTGCGACTTTAGAAACTTCCACTCGTACTTTGTAATCGCAAAATTAAAAAACTAAAGTGAGCACTTTAGAAAATTAAATTTATAGAATATTTGAGAATTGAGAATTGAGATTTGAGAGAGAATGAGATTTGAGAGAATTAAAAATTGTGTGAAAAATGATTTGAAGGTGTAGGGTATTTATAGAAAACTTTTTGGGATTAAAAAATAATTTTAAAAGTAATTTTTTTTTAATTAATGTGCCCAAACTAACCGTTGACCCAACGGCTAGTATGGCCCAAAATCCAAAAAAAAAAATTAAATCGGGTCGGTTAACCGACAGGCCCCAACCGGGTTGGCCGGGGCAGGGTTAATCGGGCCCAAAATAAAAAAAATGGACCGGGACCCGGAACCCTAAAGACCTTGGGCTTACTAGGCCGGGTCAAACCAGGTTGGTTTCATTAAATGGGTCGGTTCGGGCCAGGTCAACCCGGCCCATTTGACAAGCTTACCTTCTTATCACATAGAACTCTTAAAGCGAGCCTATATTTCAACTACCGTACCCCAATACGATGCGTGACATCCTCGTCAATCTCACCATTGTCCTGAATCATAGACCCCAGATACTTGAAACTCTCCCTCTTCTGAATGGCCTGAGAGTCTAGCTTCAAAACCACTCCAGCCTCCTGCGACACATCACTGAACTTACACTCCAAGTACTCTACCTTATTTCTACTTAACCGAAATCCTTTAGACTCAAGCGTCTGTCTCTAAAAATCCAACTTATCATTAACTTCTCCCAGAGTCTCGTCAATCAGTACCACATTATCTGCAAATAACATACACCAAGGCAGCTCTCCTTGACTATCACTGAGACAAATAAAAATGGGCTAAGATCGATCCCTGGTGCAACACTATCAAAATTGGGAAGTACTCCGAATCTCTACCTACTGTCCTCATACGAGTCTTCACCCCATTATACATATCCTGAATCGACCTAGTATCTGCCACGGGCACCCCTCTAACCTCCAAGCACCTCCACAGAATCTCTCTAGGAACTCTGTCAATTTTTTTCTCAAGATCAATAAACACCATGTGCAATTCCTTCTTTCTCTCCCGAAACTGTTGTACTAATCTCCTCACAAGGCGAATGGCCACAGTGGTCGAGCAACCTGGCATGAAACTGAACCGATTCTCAGAGATCGTCACTATACTTTTCATCCTCAACTCTACCACCCTTTCCCAAACCTTCATAGTATGACTCACCAACTTAATACCTCCATAGTTGTTGCAACTCTGGATATCTCACTTATTCTTATACATTGTAATCATCGTACTCCACCACCACACTTTAGGCATCTTCGCCGCCCTAAAAATAATGTTAAACAACCTTGTCAACCACTCCAAACCTGCCCCACTAGTGCTCTTCCAAAAATCCACTGGAATTTCATCTGGCTCCGTCACCCCACCCCGCCGCATCCTGCGAATAGCTCCTTTGGTCTCCTCAACCTCGATACGCCTACAATAAAAATAATCACGACACTCCTCAGATTTCTCCAGGTCCCCCAACATGAAACCTTTGTCCTCATCATTGTTTGAAAGTTTATGAAAATAGGACTGCTACCTCTCCCTGTGAGGGAATCCAAAACCAACACTATACCATCCTCTCTTTTGATGCACTTCACTTGGTCAAGGTCACGAGCCCTCTGCTCCCTGGTCTTGGCAAGCCTATACAACTTCTTATCCTCGCCTTTCTCCTCTAAAGCCGCATACAAGCTCTCAAAAGCTGTTGTCTAAGCTGCCATAACCACTAACTTAGCCTCTCTTCTAACTACCTTACACTACTCATTCTTTTTCCTTTCCTCATCATCTTTGCTCTCAACCAACTTAGCATAAGCCATCTTCTTAGAATCCACCTTTCTCTTAACCTCTTTGTTCCACCACTAGTCTCCTCAATGCTTGCCAAATTGACCTCTCGAGACACCCAACACCTCTCTAGCAGTCTCTCTAATGCAACTAACAGTCGTCTCCCATATACTATCCATACCCTCTCTACTCTCACATACCCCTTACTCTTTAACTTCTTATAAAACCCCACAAAGTCCTCTTTCAGTCTGAGCCTTAGAGCGTATTCAATAAAGCAGAAATCTGAGTCTAAAAGTCTCAGAAATATCTTCCTAAGTATAAAATACTTTGGATCGTGTATAATTTCCCTAATTTCAACTCTTTTCATGTAGAGCATTGAATAAGCTTTCCATCGATACGAAATTCGCCCAAATCCGACACTCGGGTGAAAGGTTAGAGTCATTTTAGTGTGACAGTGTGCCACCTGACACTTTAGCGTGTCGCGGAGCCAGCCAAGATGGCAATCGTCAAAATCCAGGGAGCCTCTGCAATTCCACCGCATTGCGGTATAGTTCCAGTTCGCAATCAAGATGGCAACACGATTTCAACCGCGTCGCATCGTCATGCAGTTTCCCAATTGTCCAATTTCCAGTGAACTAGTGTGATTATGGCGCATCGCGCCAGCATGTAAAATCAAGGATTTTTCAGTTTAATTCCAAGGGCTTTTGGGTCTTTTCCCCTTTCTATAAATACCCGGTTGAGGGCTTTCAGCCTCATTTTCTCTTTTTCCACCCAAAAACTAGGGTTTCCAAAATCAAATCCTCTTTTCTCCTTCAATAAAAAATCAAGAGAGATCAAGGGATAATCAAGAGGAATCAAGAATCTTTCCAAGAACCTTCAAGAAAAGAGTTCCCCCAGGTATGTAGATGTTGATTCTTGGGTCCCTTTCATCCAAGAAACTCAAGTACCCTTTTCTAAAACTCAAAGATTTTATTTTTATGAGTTGTTAATGATTCATATGAGTTGAAATTGATATTCAATGTGTTGTTGAGTTTTGATTTATGTTTGTCTACAAGATTTATGAACTTAAACCCTAGTATGTGGAATTCTTGTATTGGTGGTGATGAACCGTAGTATGTGGGATTCTTGTGTTGGTGGTGATGAACCCTAGTATGTGGAATTCTTATGAGGGTGGTGATGAATTTTCTTAATGATGCTTCCTATATGAAGTGTTCATGTTAAATAGGAGTAGAAATAGTTGAATAAGTGAAGCATGTCCCCCATAAGTTTAATAAAGAGCTTAGGTGAAGCATAAGGGCCATTATAGTATCTTGAACAGGAAACCCCCAAATTGGGAGCTAGTCCATGTATGCCTAGTGTTTGATAAAATGCCTTAGTGAGTGAAATGTGCCATGATAGTATGAAATCCCCAAGCAGGTGTAAACCCGTACTTGCTTAGTGTTGTTGAAAGACCTTAGTGAAAAAGTCGAGATATGATGGTTGTAAATTCCCCAATTATGTGCTCTCTGATATATGCTAAGATTTTAATACATGCCAAGTGGTTTGCAAGTAAGTTGAGACATGATAGTATGAAGTTTTTCCCCAATTATGTGATGTCCAAATATATGTCAAGACTGATTTTGGTGTGAAGTACTTAAGGTAAGACCTTGTTGAAGAAAGTATAATATAGTAACATGTTTTCCTACGTTAGTATATGTTGATATTTCCTAAATGCTTGACGCGATGCCTTAATGATTGTAAAGGTGAAGGTATGTTATGTTTCCTAAATACTCGAAGAGATGCTTTAATGATAATGATGATGAATGAATGACTGTGGTGATGAATGAATAATTGTGATGATGATGATGATGAATGAATGGTTGTGATGATGGAGGAATGATTATGGTTTATTTTATATTATTAAGTCCTGGGGGTATTTATACCCAAAAATTTAGCTGTTGTCTAGAGCCCGTGTTAGTTTCACGATAAATCCAGTCGAGCCATGATTCTCAGAACTCAGTGAGCTATAGAACTCTGTATCCTCAGACAATTGCAGAATGTAAGAAAGCTCAGAAAGCTCAGTAATCTCAGTAATCTCTGTAATCTTTGTATCGCTAGTAATCTAGCCTCAGCTCTATACTCAACTCAGATCTAACAGTATGCAAGTGGTCAATTCTAATCTCGGTAGTGACCGAATAATCTATTCAAGCTCTGTATCATCAGTCAGATATCATGATTCAATACCATTTCCGTCAGATACGGAACTAAGTGATCTCAGTGTAGCTCAGTCAGATCTTTTGATAAACATGATCAGTATCAGATTCAGTTTAGTTGTGTTCAGTTAAGAATTCATTCAGAGTCTTTCAGTTGGGAGTAGAAACTAGCACCGAGCGAGGGAAGGGATGGCGACTCCTATCGTAAGTGAGAGAGAGATTGGAGTCGTTAGTAGCAATCTCTGACCTCCAGAACTGCATAGCCAGTGCAGGATATAGGAGTCACCATCAGGAAAAGGCCGTTACCTCCACAGAGAGAGTATTTGGCTATTATATTGCCTTAGGTTGACTTTATGGTAAAGGTCATCCACTAGAGAGGATTGACCAGAGAGAGGTCTTTACCCATGGCACGGTATTGACACCCTTCCAGATGGGGTTACAGGTTGGACCCCACCTGTGGTAGGTTGGGGCATGTCGGTTAAGTAACTACTTCCCACAGTTTCAATTTCAATTTTAGATTCAGTCTCAGTCTCAGTATCAATCTTTAGAAATCAAGACTGTCAGATACAGTCATCTATCTCTATGAGGAACTCAGATAGTTCCATTGATTCATGGACCATCCATCAAATAGGCTTGGTCTCATATACAGTGATTTGATAGCATAATCAGAGATATACCGCCAGACAGGCTTGATCACAGTCTCATATTCTATTGAGTATTCTTGTTGTCAGATTCAGATATAATCATTTCCTTACCATTGATAATAGCTTCCTTAATCATCCGTTAGAGAGGTTGATCTTTAATCTTATCAGTCGAGAGCAGTAAGATCAGAATTCAGTCATTGATATAAGTACATCCAGTTTCTCAGTCATTAGTATCAGATGAGTCAGTGTCTCAGTATCTCAGTGTCAGTAGTGAGTTCAGTCTGCAGTAAGGCAGTATTCGGGTTTTAGTTTCTAGAGTTGTGATGATTGTGACTATGGTCTATGTATTCATGTATGTGTATGTGTTCTCGTGCGGCATTTTCATGATTATTCAGTTTAGATATTATGCATGCATGAGCCCTTACATTTAACCTACCTCGTCTACATACTCGATACATTCCTGTACTGACGCATTTGCGCTATGGTGTTTTATTTGGCACCATAGGTTCAGAGGCACAGGATCAAGAGTTTCCTCAGCAGTTTAGTCCCAGCCAGCAGCAGTAGCCAGAGCAGTGAGTCCTCTTCTTTCGAGGACGAATCTCAATTTACTATTATTGCATCAGATTTTGTTTACTTTCAGCTGACGGAGTTAGTTGGGGACATGTACCATCAACTCCACAGTTCAGATAGTTTAATGGCTTTTTAGACGGATGTATTAGTATTCAGTTTTCAGTTTTGACTATTCATAGATGTGTGGAACCTTATGGCTAGTTTCCGCATTTATTTCAGATATTATGCAGTGCACAGGTACAAATATCAATAAAGGGTTAGCTTGTGGTCCTTCGTGGTCATAAGCACCGTGTGACATCTCGGGATGGGATCTCGGGGCGTTACACTTCTCCCCCATTTCCAAAGCACTAGCCAAAGTCAAGCTACCCCACTTAATCCTGGGCCGATCCTCCACACTTCTCTTCTGTTTGCCCTTACTGATAACCAAGTCCATCACCAAAAACCTATGTTGAGTCAAAAGATTCTTGATAGGTATGACTTTACAGTCTTTACATAACGCTCTATCCCCTTTCCTAAGAAGCAAAAAATCTATCTGAGTCTTGGCCACTGAACTACGAAAGGTAATAAGGTGTTCCTCCTTCTTCGAAAAGTTCGAATTCACTATCCACAACCCAAAAACCCTAGAAAAATCAAAGAGAAGCTCCTCCTTCATTCTGCCCCCCAAAACCAAAACCGACATGCACATCATCATAACCTCTCGACAAAGACCTAATATGCCAATTGAAATCTCCTCCCACGAAAAGCTTCTCAGTGCTCGGGATGTTCCTTACTACCTCATCCAAAACGTCCCAAAAGTCCTTCTTCTCCTCCTCATCCAAAGCTACTTGCGGGGTGTAGACACTAATAACGTTCACCATAGACCCTTTAATGACCAATTTAATAGACATCAACCTATCACTAACTCTCTTAACCTCTACCACCTGCTCCTTAAGTTCTTCATCTACTAAGATACCTACACATTTCTATGTCTCGCGCTACCCGAGTACCACAACTTATCCATACATATCTCTCACCTTAGTGACTACCCATTTAGTTTCCTGGACACATGCTATACTGTAATGCCCCGCACTTTCCTAATCTAGAAAATGAACCGTTGTTCCTTTATGTGAAAACCCCAATTTTGTAATCCATATTTGGACACCTAAATTACCAAGAGTACCCTAGTTATAATAGAGCTTATGATGTGTTAAGTGTGGTTATATGAGTCACTTAAGGTAGTACAAGCTAAGAGTTTCGAAATCCATCAAGTTTTAGTGTTTGAATTTGCAAGGGTCATCTTTGAATGATCATAACGTGATAAATATGTGGTATTTTTTCCATATTTAGACCCACCAAATTTTAGAGAATCGAATTAGCTTTCCAACGATACCAATTTCGCCTTAATCCAATACCCGAGGAAAAAGTTATGCCCATTTTTGTGAGAGACAGTAAGGGTATGCGATTGGTTAGGTGCCGCCCAACCAAACTTAGGTGATTGGTTAGGCACCTCCCAACCTGGCTTGTGCGATTACTTGGGCGCCGCCTAAGTCAGTTTCAAGTGCAAAAAACACTCTGTTTTTTTCTTATATCAAGGGTGTTGAAGTCATTTCACACCCCTAAATCGTCCCTAATCACTCCAAATCGTTGATAAGGGGGTTTTAAACACATAATTACAATCCCTAATCCCTAAATCAGTCAAGTTACGATCCAAAACGCTTCCTCTCTTCCCAAGAACAAAATCTAAGTTTACCTCTCAAGAATCAAGAAGTTAAGCTCCGAATTCAAAGTTCTCTACAAGGATTCTTTCAATCAAGCTTGAAGGTCAAATCTTTCAACAAATCCGTTGCCATAAAGGTATATGGGGTTATGAACAAGAACACCCTTTCGTTCTTGTGCCCAAAATATTTATGTAATTACGAAAGATACATGATTTTACATGTTTTACTATGAATTTGAAATATTATTTTATATACCATGTTGTTGTTCAAGAGATTATCATATTTCTAAATGCCTAGAAGATAAATTCCATGAGTTTGATGTTGTTATTATGCTTAAAGCTGAAATTTCTGGATTTTTAAATGAATTATGCATGTTTATGATATAAAGCATGAACTTTGAGATGTTTTGTCAAAGTATTGATATATGGGTCACTAAACCCTCTTTGAGATTGTTGTTTTTGAGAATTTATATGCTACATGCACCCAAGTTTAGACTATTTGGAAGCAATTTAGAAATATTTGACCTTTTGGTCACAATAGAGTTGAAATCCACTTTATGAAACGAGATTAGAGGCTTTATCATTGATTTCCTTATGAAATATAAGATTACCTTTAAAGTGGATTTTCTTGAGATTTTTTAGCATAGTATTGGGAGTAGTATTTAGCACCGAGTTGGGTATGTTACTACGGTTTCATACCCCAGAACTACGTACCACCGTAGGTTGAGATATTTATTCCCACTATACGTGGATGACTGAGATAGTGATCACTGAGATGAGATTATTCTATTCCGATGGCAAGGGTAGAACAGCCCTAACCTTACGGAGATAAGTCGTAGGCCATCATGGATGCTCACATGGTGTACATGTCGGTTAGAAGAACCTCCCAAATAGATGTCCCCCACTCTTAAAATAGTTTATAGATTTAAAGCTTTAAGATAAAGTATTTACTATGCATAATGAGTTTCAAAATTCATTTAGCCTATGAGTTTTGAGAACAAAAACAGGACTCAAATTTTAGAACTAAGTGTAATGGCTCACAAGATCTAGATTTTGTGCTTTACTATTCATGATTTATATCTTCAGATTTCAGATTTACTCGAGCTTTGTGAGTCATTTACATTTAGTATGCATGATTTATAAATGATGATTATGAGATATTATTTTACTTATTGCATGCACCCCCATATGCTCAGTATGTTTCCATGGTACTGACCTACATATTCGTATGTGGGCTACATTTTCTCGGAATATAGGTACAAGGTATAGTGTACATCTTCAGATCCAGTCAGTTCGCTGCATCCAGTCAGCAGGTGATGGGTAATTTTGATTCAAGGGCTTGAGTTAGTTATACAGTTCGAGAAGTGTTGTATTTTCTTTATTCAGTCGTATTGAGTTGGGTTAGTCGAGAGTCATGACCCGGCTACCTACAGTCAATACTAGTAGAGGCTTCATAGACAGTCAGTAGAAGTTGATGTATTTTGTTTCAGTTTTGATTGTAAAAGCAGAGTTGTAATCTTGTAGATTTAGTTTTTTATCTATCATATTCAGAAAAGAGTTATTTTCCGCAGATTTGTATAGATTTATACTTTTTGTTCAGTTGCTTATGAGTTATGCCAGTAAAAGGGTTAGTTTGGGGTCACTTATGATCCTAAGCACCGTGTGACGTCTCGGGACCCAATTTCGGGATGTTACAAACTTGGTATCAGAGCATAGAGTTCAAGTGTCCTAAGGTGTCGATGAAGCCGTGTCTAGTAGACTCTTACGGAACGGTATGGAGACGTCTGTACTTTTCTTCGAGAGGCTACAGGGCATTTAGGAAATGTCTTCATTCTTTCAAGTCTTAAATCGTGCTATAGAAAAGTTCTCCAAGAAACTTATACAGATTCTCATCTTACCCTAGTCAGGCCATCTCTGCCTTATTTCTAAGGTATCAAAAACAGTTGAGCTTAATTCTCCATAGATAGTTATGGAATTGTAAGAGAGCTACAAAAGTATCCTAAAAGTACTTTTGAGTTCCGAAAATTAAAGTGCTTTATCAGTCCTGTAGAAATCGTGCACTAAGCCAGAGTCAGATATTCTTTCAAATTTCTCCTCAGAATCTATAATGATAATCTATACTTCCTTATCTATGTATTATTCTTGAGACAGCATGATCAACAAGTTCCAATTTATCTCCAGATAATTCTCTTATATTTGCTAGCAAAAGTTTCAGAAGTTACAAAACGGCTTGAGAGGAGCCTTTTAGTGTGTTATAAGTCCCTCAAATTTAAAATTATTCCCTCGTTCTTATGAGTTATTCAATTAAGATAGAGTAAGGTTTATTCTTAGATCATTGAATGTTGTGTGTCAAGTTTCTATCTCTTGTATTATGTAATCTTGTTATCATTATGTTTGTGAAAAATCAAAGTCCAGTGAAGTCGTGTGAGGCCTATTTCGATTCACTAGCATAGTTGCTTTGTTATTCATCTAATTTTCTTGTTTAAAATACAAAACTAAAGTCTAGTGAAGCCGTGTGAGGCCTATTTCGATTCACTAGCAACTTGTTGTTTATCTTGTTGTTCTGGTGTTAGTTGAAAGTGTGGATTTCTGTGTAGTGACAGAAGTAGTAACGTTTAGTTGAAAGTCTTGTGTTAGTTGAAATTGTGGGTTTATAAGTGTAGTGGCAAGAATGGTGGTAAGGGCGATTTATTAAATATGTATAGCTGAATTTTTTCTTATGATTGAATTAGTAATGAAGTGATATACCCTTGTTTGTTAGTTTAGTGAAGTTAGAGAAGGAGATTATTAGTTAACGTGGATTGTTGTTTGCTTGAAGTATGAAAAGAGTTATTGATGGTAGTTGTTGTGCTAGGAAAGTATAGGTTTTGATGGAAGTACTTGGTGGTTGAGTATTGTTAATTTAGGCTTTCCTGAGATTGCAAGAGGAAGTTTAGTTGAAACTTATAGAACTATGAAATAAGTTTAGGTGTATGGATGAGTAAATGGTAGTGATGTGTAGAAGGAGAATGTGATAATGGATTGTAAATAAGATAGGCCATATGATTATTGATCAATTATTGTGGTTATGAGATTCTAGTGGGCTAGTGTTTCTTGATGCTTTGTTTTATGGTTTCCAAGTGAGAATAGTATATGAGGTTTTGTTGTTAATCATGCCTAAAACTAGATACTAAGTTTGAATAGTAGATGATCATCAAGGTGGAAATAACGATTGTTTGGTTAGTTGTATGGAGGTGAACCAATAGGCTTGAAACAGTGAATGCAAGAATGTAAGTTTACTGATTTGAGATTAAGTATGATGTTATATGAATGATGTTGAAGTATGCCCAAGGTAATATGGGGATGCTTTATTTTCGAGGATTATGACATGTTGTGCGTGGCTAGTAGTACCGTTGAGCTGCTAGGTGGATAAAGACTAGTTAGATGGTATATGGTGTTTTAAATAGCCAAGTTAACGAGTTTTGATGGATAGTGTTGAGCCTTTTATTATGTTCTTGATTCTCATGGCCTAGAGATATAAGTTTGGAGATGCAATATTGGTAGGCTATGACGGAAGTAGTATGGTTCATTAAGGGTTGAAGATATCCGTGTTAAGTGTTGGAACCTAAGTTGAGTTTCTTAAAGATTGAGCTAATAGAAAGTAGAGTTGAACTAGTTTGTGTGAACTCATAGTATGGTGATACTCCTGAAGATTCTAAGTTAGTAAGTGTTCAAGTTATTAGATGATGAATATTGGGGACAAAGAAAGATAAAGTTGTATCTTAGAATGAATTATGAGCAGTGGATTTTACACTTTAAGGTGTAGTATTTCAGGGTAAGTTTATTATTTATGGGTATTATTATGCCCTAGACTCTAGAGTAAAGGGATTGCAGTTTAGATTAGAGTTAGTAAAGGGTTCCATAGACTTAGAATGTCATCTTTGATCTAAGGGGGAAATGGTAGAGTGAAGAACCAAACCAAGTTTTGAGAGTTAGATTGCGCTATATGTCAACAAGAGTTGCGATGAGATATTGATCCTTTCTTCCTCTAGAGTATTCCTTGGATTTCAATCTTTATCACATCAGATTCATGTCATGCGTGATAGATCCATGCCAAAGGCCAATGCTTATACACTTCATGTGTACTCAAATCCATTATCGGTTTCTAGTAAGTAAGTAACAGCTTCAGTCTATGATTCGAGCCATTCCTCAGAAATCTATAAACTCCAATCTTATGTTGAACCGCTCATGATAAGTATGAACTCATGTTCCAGAGTATGATCAGTTCTCAAAAAGTCATGATCCTAGTGAAATCTAGTTTATATCATGTATGCCCTCAGTTTAGATCTCTTTAATAAATCTATACCTTTGACATTCTATTCCTCAGGCCTCAGTTAAGTGTTAAAGTTATGTATAGTATTCTTTCGTCCTTCAGGTCCTTATGTGTTAGCCCTTCTAAGACCTCTTCCTACGTTAAGATAGTGATGATGAATAGTTGTTTAGATGGGATAGAGTAAATATTTATTGTTGAGAAAAGATCGTCGTATGCCCGTTTTAGCTAAGGCTATAAGTGTGAAGTAATATTGAGGCCAAGTCTTTAATACATTTTTTGGTCAGTTGAAAATTTATGTGTATGTTCTTTAGAATAGTGCAAGAATGTTGTTGTTGATAGAGGTTTAGAGACAAGGAGGAGTAAGCCTTTATGAGTTTTTGCCTTGAAGTTCATATGTAGTTATAATGATAGGCTTGAATGTCGTGTTGGGATGTAAGTGGAGGAATGCAATATACGCTAGTGAATCCATAGTAAGAGTTTAGAGTTAGTCATTGAAGTGATAAGAAAAATCATCTTAGAGAGGAAAAGTTGTGAAAATGCTTGGGGTATTGAATTCATGGTTCATACTAGTGTTATAATGTTATGTGTAGTAAGTTGTGATTCAAGTTAGGCTTGATCATGGTGAGAGAACTTAGTTTATTTTAGACCTTAGTAGAAAGATTTCGCAGTGCCACTATGAGAATTATAAGTTGAATCAAATGAGTATGGTATTTAAGGGGAATAGTATAGTTGAGAGAGCATTTGAGAAGTGATGCTAAGCTTGAAAGTAAGAAGTTGCGTTGCCTACGGCCTAGCAATTCTATCCTAGTTTATGAGTTATATAATTATATTCCATGCTATAGAGTTATATCAATGTTATAATTCCTTAGTCAAATGTCTTGTTCAGAGCATGCCCAAAATTCTTTGCTCCCTAATGTCAATAGAATTTCGTAGAAAAGTGCTGAAGAAATACTCCATTTGAGTATGGGTAGTCAGTATGATCCAGTCCATATAGCCTGCAGTCTAGTTTAGAAAGCAATGAGAAAAGCTCCTATAGATTCTTAATTTTCTAGCTAGTTTTACTATCCGCAGTCTTATACGTATGTACATTCCAAGAGGTAATGTGTTTGTGTCCAATTAAACTATGAATTCAGCTCAGTTCATACATCAGTTTCAGTTTCAGATATTAAGTCATGATTCAGTTCGTAAGTATCCTGTGTAGTATCACAGTCTCTTCCTAGTATTTTCATCAAATTATTATCATTCGGGGACGAACAATCCCAAGAGGGGGATGTTGTAATACCCCGAGTTTTCATGTCATAAACCTCTCATCCTTTCTCATAAGATTAGATCAAGTGCAAAGTAATGGTTACTCATAAGTTGACACTCTCGTTTCTATCTTAGCCATATAGTTATTTTTCTTGAGGATTCATGCACTTGCAGACCAGTTCAGTAGCTCATTATTCTTGAGATCCAGTGATTCAGTTCTATCAGTTACACATGATAGCTTGACGACTAATATTCCTTTATGTTTCAGGTTAATTATCCACATTCGAGGACAAATATCCCCAAGGGGGAGATATTGTAATGCCCCGTACTTTCCTAAGCTAGAAAACGAACCGTTGTTCGTTTATGTGAAAACCCTAATTTTGTAAGCCATATTCGGGAACCTAAATTACCAAGAGTACCCTAGTTATAAGAGAGCTTATGATGTGTTAAGTATGGTTATATGAGTCACTTAAGGTAGTACAAGCTAAGAGTTTCGAAATCTATCAAGTTTTAGTGTTTGAATTCGCAAGGGTCATCTTTGAATGAGAATAACTTGATAAATATTTGGTATTTTGTCATATTTAGACCCACCAAATTTTATAGAATCTAATTAGCTTTCCAACGATACCAATTTCGCCTTAATCCAATACCCGAGCAAAAAGTTATGCCCATTTTCGTGAGAGACAGTAAGGGTATGCGATTGGTTAGGCGCCGCCCAACCAAACTTAGGTGATTGGTTAGGCGCTGCCCAACCTGGATTGTGCAATTACTTGGGCGCCGCCTAAGTCAGTTCCAAGTGCCAAAAACACTCCGTTTTGACTTATATCAAGGGTGTTGAAGTCATTTCACACCCCTAAACCGTCCCTAATCACTCCAAATTGTTGATAAGGGGGTTTTAAATACATAATTACAATCCCTAAGCCATAAATTAGTCAAGTTACGATCCAAAATCCTTCCTTTCTTCCCAAGAACATCTAAGTTTACCTCTCAAGAATCAAGAAGTTAAGCTCCGAATTCAAAGTTCTCTACAAGGATTCTTTCAATCAAGCTTGAAGGTCAAATCTTTCAACAAATCCGTTACCATAAAGGTATATGGGGTTATGAACAAGAACACCCTTTCGTTCTTATGCCCAAAATATTTATGTAATTACGAAAGATACATGATTTTACATGTTTTACTATGAATTTGAAATATTATTTTATATACCATGTTGTTCTTCAAGAGATTATCATATTTCTAAATGCCTAGAAGATAAATTCCATGAGTTTGATGTTGTTATTATGCTTAAAGCTGAAATTTCCGGATTTTTAAATGAATTATGCATGTTTATGATATAAAGCATAAACTTTGAGATGTTTTGTCAAAGTATTGACATATGGGTCATTAAACCCTCTTTGAGATTGATGTTTTTGAGAATTTATATGCTACATGCACCCAAGTTTAGACTATTTGGAAGCAATTTAGAAAGATTTGACCTTTTGGTCACAATAGAGTTGAAATCCACTTTATGAAACGAGATTAGAGACTTTATCATTGATTTCCTTATGAAATATGAGATTACCTTTTAAAGTGGATTTTCTTGAGATTTTTTAGCATAGTATTGGGAGTAGTATTTAGCACCGAGTTGGGTATGTTACTACGGTTTCATACCCCAGAACTACGTGCCACCGTAGGTTGAGATATTTATTCCCACTATACGTGGATGACTGAGATAGTGATCACTGAGATGAGATTGTTCTATTCCGATGGCAAGGGTAGAACAGCCCTAACCTTACAGCCCTAACCTTACGGGGACAAGTCGTGGGACATCATGGATGCTCACATGGTGTACATGTCAGTTAAAAGAACCTCCCAAATAGATGTCCCCCACTCTTAAAACAGTTTATAGATTTAAAGCTTTAAGATAAAGTATTTACTATGCATAATGAGTTTCAGAATTCATTTAGCCTATGAGTTTTGAGAACAGAAACAGGACTCAGATTTTAGAACTAAGTGTAATGGCTCACAAGATCTAGATTTTGTGCTTTACTATTCATGATTTATATTTTCAAATTTCAGATTTACTCGAGCTTTGTGAGTCATTTACATTTAGTATGTATGATTTATAAATGATGATTATGAGATATTATTTTACTTATTGCATGCACCCCCATATGCTCGGTACGCTACCATGGTACTGACCCACATATTCGTATGTGGGCTACATTTCATGGAATGTAGGTACAAGGTATAGTGTACATCTTCAGATTCAGTCAGTTCGCTGCATCCAGTCAGCAGGTGATGAGTCCTTTTGATTCAAGGGCTTGAGTTAGTTATACAGTTCGAGAAGTGTTGTATTTTCTTTATTCAGTCGTATTGAGTTGGGTTAGTCGGGAGTCATGACCCGGCTACCTACAGTCAGTACTAGTAGAGGCTTCATAGACAGCCAGTAGAAGTTGATGTATTCCGTTTCAGTTTTGGTTGTAAAAGCAGAGTTGTAATCTTGTAAATTTAGTTTTGTATCTATAATATTCAGAAAAGAGTTATTTTCCGCAAATTTGTATAGATTTATACTTTTTGTTCAGTTGCTTATGAGTTATGCTAGTAGAAGGGTTAGCTTGGGGTCACTTGTGATCCTAAGCACCGTGTGATATCTCGGGACCCAATTTCGGGGCGTTACATATACTAACCCTCTTCTTTCTAAGAATCTTCACCAGCTCTATAGACTTACTTTGAAGCAACCCTATGTTCCAGGACCCAATTCTCAACCTAGAAGCACTTTTATCCCACTTCACCCCCAACCCCGAACTCAAACCTAGACCCGATCCCAGCCCTGACCCCAACCTATGACATGACCCTAGTCCAGTATCTATCACCCCAGCCACCACTCAAACGGATACGATAGAAGAAAATAAAGAAAAATATGACGAGCAAAAGGGGACGGCTAAAAAGAGCTAAATAGGCAAACAAAAACCAGCCCAGATGAAAAATATATATATATCAAACGAGACAGGACATATCTGCCTTCAATAGTCGAGAAATCGAGACCAAATAAACTAGAAGAGATGGAATGAGTACACCTGATTCGAGGAGAAGATGAAGATGAAGTGAGTACGTATTCTTGAATTCGTTTGTCTGATTCCGACAATTTGATGTAGAAATTGGTCGCCGGAATTGTTGTCGTCACCTTTATCTACTGTTGATACCAAACCTTGACTCGATAATCGAAAAATATATTGTTCATCGAGAAATGTATGTCGTGGCAGATTGCCCGAACTTTCGGTACCTGAAAGAGGTTATAAAACACAAAAAAGGAGCCGAGAGAAAAAGAATGAGCATAAATTTGGTCGCCGGAGAAGTCGTCGGAGGACTCTTTCCCGAAAATTCTATTTCGACGAGATGGTCGAAAATTATATTCCGACGAGATGGTCGGAAATTCTACTCCCGATGAGATGGTCAGAAACAGAGTTCTTGTATTCTTGAAGCTTGTTCGGAGGAAGTTTTGGGTGAGTTTGGTCGAATTTCGGGTGGGATCGTTTTGGGTTGGGTTTTGGCGTTTTTAATGGGTTTTCCGGCGACGGATTTCACCACCAGAATAGTAAGGGATGTTGGGTCGCTGATTTACTTTGAGGTTTTCGGCGAGGGGAAGATGGTTTTAGGATTTTCCAGGGAGGTTTTTAGGGTTGCGGAGACGTCTTCTCACCGGAGATGGTGAGGGCTACACGTTCATCGGTGGTTGGCTCACCTATGGCGGCCGGATCTTGTCGGGAGAGAGAGAAAACGGGAAGTGGAGAGAACTTCAAATCAAATTACACGATTATAACATGTGATATTCAAAAATCTGTTTGTAAGTCACCACCATGAATCTAGGTCCAGAAGATTTGCTATGTTATTTTAACACTCAAAACATTCATAGGAAGGTTTTTTGTTCAAACATAAGCCTATGTATATTGATGTCAAACAAGTCAAAAGGTCCTTAGGCTTTCAATTCACCCTTCTTCCTTTATTTTTTTAGTTGCTACTAAAAGAATTTAAACTACCCTAAAAAATTAGAATCACCTGATTTAAGTTAAGGCAAAAAAAAAAATATCGAATAAAGTTATTGACTACTGAAAGTAAGAAGTAAGAACTACAAAACTAATAATAAGATAGATGGAGACTACATTACTACAAAACAAACAATGATTTTTGTGAAGATTAAGCCTACAACTGAACTTAAAATCACAATTCTGACTACCTATATTATTTGGTTCTCTTCTGAATGAATGAGCTCTGATTTTGGTGAAGGTAAGATTTGCAACTTGCTATAAACTAATACTTTAAGATAAGAATTTCATGAGATACTGCTGCTTGCAATGATTGAAAAATAAACTTTAAAATATTAAGCGTGAAAAGAATTGTGATACAGATTTAATAATTAATTGATCTCATTGATATTGAAGGGGTTACAGCTGTATATATAGAGAACTGAAGAATAACTAATTACAGAATAACCCAGATGTATTTACTAATTATATATGTAGTCTATTATCCCCCCGCAAGCTGATCAGCGGTAACGAGGGGCAGCTTGGAGCAGAGAGACTGAAAAGGCTGTAACGGAAGAGGCTTGGTGAGAATATCAGCAAGCTGGTCAGTAGATGGGACATAGTGCGTGGCCATCGCTCCTGCAAGTACCTCATCGCGAACAAAGTGACAGTCAGACCCAACATGCTTCATACGATCATGAAGGACTGGATTTTTGGTAACACAAATAGTGGACTGATTGTCACAATAAATCTGTGGTTTCGTCGGGGGAATGCCAAGTGCATCCGTAAGGTATCGTAACCACATGGCTTCAGCAACACCCGCAGCCATGGCACGATATTCTGCTTCTGTGGAGGAATGGGACACTCGCGTTTGCTTCTTGGTGCACCAGGAAATCAGATTCGGTCCCATCATAACAATATATCCAGTAGTGGACTTTCGATCATCTTTGTCGTTAGCCCAATCCGAATCAGAAAAAACAGATATATCAAACGAGACCTTTTGAAATAAAATTCCACAGTGAAGAGTACCTTGAAGATAGCGCAGAATGCGTTTCAAGGCCTGAAAGTGTTGTTCTGTGGGAGCATGCATTGATTGGGAGACTCGATTGACTGCATATTGGATGTCCGGACGAGTAACAGCAAGATAATGAAGTCCACCGACGAGGCTCCGATATAGTGTAGGATCGGCAAAGGGAGTATTCGGCCCTGGGGATTGGCGGACTGCCATGGGAGTGACCGCGGGTTTGCAGTCTGTCATTCCAGCCCGATTTAGAAGTTCAAGGGTATATTTTGTCTGATGCATCAATATGGTTCCCGATTTGCGGATGAGTTCGAGGCCAAGAAAGAACTCCAGAGGACCGAGGTCCTTAAGTTTGAAGTCACGATGCATAGCTTCAGTAATTTCAGTGATGAGTGATGACGAGCTGCCTGTAATAACAATATCATCCACATAGATCAGAATGATGACTGTCCCTCGAGAACAGTGAAGGGTGAAGAGGCTGTTGTCATGATGGTAGGTGCGAAAACCAAGACCCTGCAGAAAAGTAGAGAGACGTGTGTACCAGGCACGAGGGGCCTGTTTCAGGCCATACAGTGATTTGCGAAGCTTGCAAACATAGTGAGGACGGTTGGGATTAACATATCCCGGTGGCTGAACCATATAGATTTCTTCCTCAAGATGACCATGAAGAAAGGCATTGCTGACGTCTAGCTGATGAAGCGGCCAATCATAGTGAAGAGCAAGAGACAAGACCAGACGAATAGTCTGTTGCTTAACAACAGGGCTGAAGGTCTCCTTATAATCCACACCATACTCCTGATGATACCCTTTTGCAACCAGACGTGCTTTATAGCGAGAAAGAGATCCATCTGAATTTCGTTTGATGCGAAACACCCATTTGCACCCAATAGACTTTCGGTTACTAGGCAGAGGTACCAAATCCCATGTACGTTGTTCATTCAGAGCCTGAAATTCCTCATCCATAGCTTGGCACCAGAAACTATTTTTGGAGGCTTGGTTGTAGGTAGTAGGCTCAGTTGTGGGATGTGCATCAAAGGGTATTTGAGTGTGGTAGGCTTTGGGTTTGAAGGTACCGGCCTTGGCTCGGGTTGTCATAGGATGAGTGTTGAGTGGAGGGTGATTAGGAAGGGGTGGTGGAGTTGTATGATGCGTGGGCGGGGGTTGGGTGGGGCTGCCGTGGGAGCTGGGATGTGCAGCGGTGGATGGGGTGGCTGTATGTGTGTTAGGAGTATGATGTAGGGAAGTGGTGGGTTGTGTGGCAGTCGGCTGGGTGTTCGGGTGGGAGGTTTGGGGTTTCGGGTGGGTAGTGGTGTAGTGGGGTACCGGGTTAGGTGCCGAGTGAGCCGGAGCATGAGCGTGAGAAAAGGACGGAAATAATGGCACAACGCCAAGTGGATTGGGGGAGTATGGAGTAGAGGAAAGACTTGTGTAAGGAAATTGTTCCTCCACAAAACGAACATGACGGGAAACATATGTTTTCTGAGATACAGGATCGAAACATTTGTAACCTTTGATAGTGGGATGATAGCCTAGAAAGACACAAGGGGTGGACCGAGGTTGAAGTTTATGTTGAGTGTGCGGACGCAACCAGGGATAAACTAGACACCCAAACGGGCGGAGATGGATATAGTCGGGTGGATGATTGTAGAGACGGGCATATGGAGTGGAGTTGGAGAGAGTGTGAGTGGGCATGCGATTTATGAGGTAGTTGGCAGTAGCAAGGGCATCAACCCAAAAGGAAACAGGTAAGGTGGAATCATGGAGGAGCGCAACAACTGTTTCTATTAGGTGACGGTGTTTGCGCTCAGCAACGCCATTTTGTTCAGGGGTATATGGACATGAAGTGTGATGAAGAGCCCCTAGATTTTGAAGAAAAACACCAAATGCATTGTTGACAAATTCTTTGCCATTGTCACTTCGAAAAATTTTGATTTTGGCATTAAATTGATTTTGAACCATTCGGTCAAAGTTTACAAAAATAGTATAAGCTTCGGATTTAAATTTCAGAGGATAAAGCCAAGTGAATTTACTGTAATCATCAACAAAACAGATATAATAACGAAAACCTTGAACAGAAGGAACTGAGGTTGGACCCCAAACATCAGAATGAATTAATTGAAATGGCGCAGTGGCCTTGTGTTCAGACAGTGAAAAAGGTAAACGACAAGATTTAGACACTGAACAGGACTCGCAATGTAATTTTTCTGAAAAATTAAAACCTAAGGAAGATAAAATGGATTTGGTGATGGCGGATGATGGGTGCCCAAGCCGGCGATGCCAGGTTGACGAAAGAATGGCTTGACTCACAACAGACGGAGACCTGGATGGAAGAGTGTATAGCCCATGCTCACAGCGGCCCGTGTACCGCACCCGGTTCGTGGTATTGTCCACTATCTGGAAATTGGTGTCATTAAAAATGAGGGTGCAGTTATTTTCTTTAGTAAAGCGATAAACAGATAAAAGATTGGATGTGAGGGAAGGGACGTGGTGAAGGGTTGAGAGATGAAATTTACCATTTGGGGTATAGACATACCCAGAGCCGGTGTTTGTGATGGGAAGGGATTGACCATTGCCTACTGTAATAGTTTCTGAGCCATGATACGGATGAGGAGCTTGAAGTTGTGAATAATCCGACGTCACATGGGTGTTAGCACCTGTGTCTAGATACCAATCGCCAGATTGAGCGTTTGCGGACGCATGCATCGCCCTTGATCCTCCGGACTGGCTATTTACATTCTGCGAGTCATCATAACGATACCAGCAATTAGCCGCAGAATGGCCCCGTTTAGCACAAATTTGGCACGTCGGAAGATCTCGTGTGGGCATCCGCTGGTTTCCTCGTCCCTGTCCGCGGCCTGACTGGAAGCCGTCCCTCGGTGGAGGCCCGCCTCTGCCTTGCTGCCCGGTGTTTCGACGGTCACCGCCGCCGCTGCCTCGCCCTTGGTTACGGCGATCGTCACCGCGACCCCTGGCCGAGCCTCCGCTGCCAGCCGAGTAAAGAGCCGTGACGCCAGGGGTGGAACTGGCTTCTCCGAGCAGTAATTTGTGTTCCATGTCTAGATTCAATTCTTCTGCATTAAGCCATCCAGACAGTTGATTCAGAGTGATTTCGACAGGCGAGAGGCGAATATGCTGTTTGAGAGAGGAATAGCCAGCCGGAAGACCACGTATCACGGCATTCACCACGTCTCGTTCACAGCATCTAGGTCAGACAGAATAGAGGCCACATCATCAAGGTATTGAGTCATCGTCTTCGTTCCCTTCCGAAGAGTATGCAATTTGTCACGCAACTGAAAAATATGAGCCGTGGACACAGAGTTGTACCTTGTGGCTAGTGCGTCCCAAAGTGAAGCCGATGTGAGAAAACCCCGGGCGTGTTTGTGCACAGAGGGGCTAATAACTGCGAGAAGACAGGCTCGGATCTGAGTGTCTACGATCATCCACGGAAGGTAGTCGGGATTTGGGAGCTTGACGCCGTCCTTCTCGGCTGTCTCGGGCTGCGGCTTCTCCGCACCGTCAATCCATCCGAGCAGCAAGTTGGCTGCGAGGGCGGTGCGGACGTTAAGTGCCCAGGCCGGGTAGTTGTTGTCAGATAATTTTTCGGGGATGAGATTGTGGAGATTCCTGAGCAGTAATTTTACTCCAGACGGTAATTTTGACAGAGGATCAATAACCTTGTCCATGGCGCCGACCTACGGCGGAGGAGGGAGGCCGTGCGGCGTGGTGTAGACGGTGGCGGCGGCGCACACACGTCGGAAAAGAGGAGAGATTAGGGTTTGGGCGGAAGAAGAAACCCTAGCTTTGATACCATGATACAGATTTAATAATTAATTGATCTCATTGATATTGAAGGGGTTACAGTTGTATATATAGAGAACTGAAGAATAACTAATTACAGAATAACCCAGATGTATTTACTAATTATATATGTAGTCTATTAAATTGGAACGTTAAAAAGACAGAAATAACTGATCTCAATTATTTACGTTACATACTGGCAATAGTTAAATAATGGCATACAAATGGGAGCACTTGAAGAAGGCCATGCCTTAGTTCATGTCTTTTTTGTTGGGAAGGTTCACGAATGGGGGCCGAAAGAATGGGCTTTTTCACTTTGTTGTGGCCCTAGTTTATTTGTCCCTCACAGGACTACTTTGTGAGAAAAATGAAGTTCATTTTGGAGCATTTTACTATTATTGTTGAATGAGCTTTTAATAAATTTAGTCGTTCCGTCAAAAATAATTATAGCTGCTTATCAATATATAATAAATATATATTAATTATTCTTATAATATGTATATTATAATTAATATATAAAAATATATTTATTTGACATTCTTTTGATGAGCGACTATATAATGTAGAAATATGAAGTTTGTAACACATTTGACCGATTGGTTACATTATATGAACTCAACAAGAGTATACCCTAAAATTGCACCTCTTCATGGTGGTGTCTTGTCCTTCTCATTAGTTTTTCTAATTAGACACTTCAACTCAAGATAAAATCCTGTTTTTTGGTATTTCAACCCCTTAATGAAGGATTAGTTGTGCTAAACACTTGTCTCACCAAAGTGGGGGCCTTAAGGAAAAAGACACAAAAAAGGTAAGGATCAAAAGATTAAGCAAATAATTTTCTAGATTTTGTGGCCTTCGATTTTGACAAATACGTATTGCTGTAGTCGGCAAAATTTTATGGTGGTTATAAATCTTTACGGATCATGTTTACTCTGTTTAAAATCATTTCATGTCAATAAAAATAAAAATAAAAATAAATAGTACTAAAAGTTATTTATATTTTCTGTTAATGTATAAATCTCCGAAAAGCTAATAATTCCTAGAAAAGCATAAAATGTAAAGTAATAGTGAAAACATATTCTCAACTTAAAGGTATCACCTAATTGGTCTTGTTCTTGTGTTTTGTCCTACTTTTGCTAAGTATATGCATGGATCCCAAAAAAGTACATCTTTCCAAATAATTCTCTTCCAAGTCTACCTCAACACTTTTTTAACTTCTGGACTCACCATGGTTTCACATCTCGCGACTAGTGCATCTGGCTATCAATGACCATACCATCATGGCAAGCAACCATATCTCATATATATATTTCCTATGTGTGTTACTTCATACTTGAACTTTCTCATAGATTCGGTCATTTTTAATCTTGTCTAGTTTTTTACTGCATATTTATAGCATCCGCATCTTTGCGACACTCGTCTTGTGAATGTGTTGAATCTTTAGCGGCTCACCATTCAATCTGATATAACATTGTCGGCATTATAAGTGTTCTACCTATAGAACTTGCCTTTCACTTGGTTAAACATTCTTCTATCCCATAACACCACGGCCGGTACCACCTTTCCATTTCAACTATCCGATTTAAATTAGATAGTCTTTATGTAACATATTAATCTATTTTTCTAAATCTCAACAAGACACTAATATTTGATACCAATAAGAAATTTAGACAAAATTTAAAAGATCCCACCATTGGGCTTTATAAGGAGATAAGATATATTAGGGGAGCAGAGATCAGAGAGTAAGGTGAGAGGCAACAAAAATGAAGAAATGAAGGGTGTAATAACAAAAGTAGTCATGTGTGGAGACGTGAACTTATCACATTACACACATATAGACATGACCAGCCAGAAGGTATATTTGTACAAACAAAATCTTCCAAACCATCACTGCAATAATACCCCTATGGCCAACCCTGTCCTACATTGTGTCAAGTGTCATTCTTGACAATGAATTTAGTTGAAGACAGATATATTTGGAGGAAAATCCAAGATCTCTGAAAATTCCATTTGTTTTTTTTCCTTTCTCTTACATAATTGCTGTAAACTCTGGCAAAAAACTGTGGTGCTTTTCCAACACCAGTGACCATGATAAAGAAATCATTGCAGATAACCTTTAATGACTCCATTTGGTGCAACAAGAAACTAAAATAGAAGTACAGTTGAACAGAACACATAGACACCCTCATCATCATCATAATCATAATCATGTCAGGCAGACTGACAATCACCTTATTCTTCTTGTTTCTCAACATATCTTGTTTATTCCCTGCCTCTATTTCTGGTTTAAATCAAGAAGGTGTTTCTTTACTGTCATGGCTTTCCACTTTTAACTCTTCTGCTACTGTTACATCGTTCTTTTCATGGAATCCAAGTCATGAAAGTCCATGCAAATGGGATTATATCGAATGCACGAGTACTGGCTTTGTTTCTGACATCAAGATCAGGTCCATAAATCTTCCCGCGATATTTCCAACTCAGATTCTTTCTTTTCCGTTCCTTGAAGTGCTAGTGCTCTCAAATTGTAATCTCACTGGTGAAATTCCAACTTCTATTGGAAACTTGTCGTTGTCGTTGAGGATTTTGGATCTCAGTTTCAATACTCTAAGAGGAAGTATTCCACCTGAAATAGGAAGATTATCACGACTAAAGCGACTTTCATTGAGTTCCAATTTCTTTCAAGGTGAGATACCAAAGGAGATGGGAAGTTGCACTGAATTGCAGCAACTTGAGCTCTTTGACAACCAGCTTTCTGGAAAGATACCTGAAGAAATTGGCCAGTTAACAAATCTTGAAATCTTTCGAGCTGGTGGTAACATTGGAATTCGAGGAGAAATACCAATGCAGATATCAAGCTGCAAAGAGTTAGTCGTTTTGGGTCTTGCAGATACCGGTGTTTCGGGTCAGATTCCATATAGTATAGGTGAACTCAAGAAGCTGCAGACTCTTGCTGTTTACACAGCTAATCTGACTGGTGAGATCCCTCCACAAATTGGGAACTGTACTGCTTTAGAGGAATTGTTTGTCTATGAGAATCAAATCTCAGGAGAAATTCCGAGTGAACTAGGTCTCCTGAAGAATCTTAAGAAGGTTCTGCTATGGCAGAACAATCTGAGAGGGGAAATTCCAGGAAGTCTTGGAAACTGTTCGAGTTTGAAAGTGATTGATTTCTCTTTGAACTATTTATATGGTGAAATCCCTCCATCTTTCGAGAATTTAGGTGCATTGGAGGAGCTTCTATTATCAGATAACAGCATTTCTGGTGGAATCCCATACTATATTGGCAACTTTTCCAGCTTGAAGCAACTAGAATTGGACAACAACAACTTTTCAGGTGTGATTCCACCTACCATTGGGAAACTAAAGGAGCTAAATCTGTTTTTCGCTTGGCAGAATCAACTGCATGGGAGCATACCGACAGAGCTAGCAGATTGTTGGAAACTTCAGTCTTTGGATCTTTCTCACAATTTCCTTATAGGGTCCATCCCAAACACTTTATTCAATCTCAGGAATTTGACTAAGTTGTTGCTGATATCAAATGTTCTGTCTGGTGAAATTCCACCTGATATTGGCAATTGCACCAGCTTATCAAGATTACGTCTTGGATCAAACAGGTTAGATGGTCAAATTCCTCCAGAAATAGGGGACCTGCCGAGTTTGAGTTTTCTTGAATTGTCAGAAAATCGATTCACTGGTCCAATCCCTCCAGCTATTGGCAACTGTGCACAGCTAGAAATGGTTGATCTTCATAGAAACAATCTTCAAGGGCCAATTCCTTCCTCTTTTGTGTCCCTTACTGGTCTTAATATATTAGACATTTCCATGAACAGAATATCAGGCAGCATTCCAGAAGATGTAGGGAAACTCACATCACTGAACAAGCTCATACTGAATGGAAACAACATAGATGGAACGGTTCCTAAATCACTCGGATTCTGCCAGGATTTGCAGCTGTTGGATTTGAGCAGCAACAGACTCGCGGGGTTAATCCCTGTAGAGATTGGGAACCTGCAAGGACTTGATATTCTGCTCAATTTAAGTCGTAATTTCCTGACCGGGCCAATTCCTGAAAGTTTCTCCAATTTTTCCAAGCTAGCCAGCATGGATATCTCTCATAACATGTTGATTGGAAACCTTAGAGTACTCAGTAACCTTGATAACCTTGTTTCTCTGAATGTTTCATATAATAACTTTTCTGGGGTTCTTCCTAACACAAAATTCTTTCAAGGTCTCCCTACTAGCGCCTTTATTGGTAATCAAGAACTCTGCACTAACAGAACTGAATGTCACTTAAGTGGTGATCACCATGGATTGAAATCCATAAGAAAGATCACCATTGCTATTGTTCTCAGCATTTTCATGGCCATGCTAATTTTGACAGCTTCTGTTGCCATCTTCATCCGGGCACAGGGAGAGATATGCCAGAAGGATGACGAAGAAAATGGTTTGCAGTGGGAATTCACCCCATTCCGAAAGCTTAGCTTCTCTGTAAATGATGTAGTGCCAAGACTTAGTGAATCTAACATTGTCGGAAAGGGTTGCTCCAGTTTTGTTTATCGCGTTGAGACTCCATCAGGACAGGTGATAGCGGTGAAGAAACTATTGGCTAAGAAAATCGGTGAGGTTCCCCAGAGGGACTTTTTTTCTGCTGAAGTTAGAACACTGGGATCAATCAGGCATAAGAACATAGTGAGGCTTCTCGGATGTTGTAATAATGGGAAAACAAGATTGCTCTTGTTTGATTACATTAGTAATGGGAGTTTAGCCGGACTGCTCCATGAAAGGAGGGTATTTCTGGATTGGGATGCTAGGTTTAATATCATACTCGGAGCAGCTCAGGGTTTAGCTTATCTTCACCATGACTGTAATCCTCCTATAGTCCATCGTGATATCAAAGCCAATAACATTTTGGTTGGTCCACAGTTTGAAGCTTTTCTTGCAGACTTTGGACTTGCAAAGCTACTAAACTCGTCATCAGATACTTCAAGAGCTTCCACCGTAATAGCTGGTTCATATGGATATATAGCTCCTGGTGAGTACATTTTCTCAAATTTTCGTGCTAAATATTCAAATATTTACAAAGTGCTCAACATTTTGGATAACATCATTATGCCAGTATTATTGAATATAGCTTTGTAAAAACACTTGAAGTTCACTATATTAGTCTTGTTCCCTGCGAAATTATCTGTGCAATACATATGGTGGTTATAAATTGGGTACATGACTATGTTTGGAAAGCATTCTAAATGGTTTGGTCCTACATTGCAGAATATGGATATAGTCTAAGAATAACTGAGAAGAGTGATGTCTATAGCTATGGCATTGTGCTCCTTGAAGTCCTGACAGGGATGGAACCAACCGATTCCCGGATACCAGAAGGTGCCCACATTGTCACTTGGGTCAATCAGGAGCTAAGAGTAAAACATAAGGAATTCACAACAATTCTTGATCAGCAATTACTTTTAAGGTCTGGTACACAAACTCAGGAGATGCTTCAAGTTCTTGGTGTGGCACTACTTTGTGTTAACCCATGCGCGAATGAAAGACCAACAATGAAGGATGTAGCAGCAATGCTACTAGAAATAAGGCATGAAAATGAAGATCTCGAGAAGCCTAATCGAGGACTGGTACCGAATCCTAAAGAAGCAGCTAGTTGCCCTAGTTTCTCTGGTTCATCTCAACCTCTCATTAGATCACCTCCTCAGTAACACTAGTTAACTCTCTCTTTATCTAGCTCTAAATAGTTGATTCTTTCAAGTAGTAACTAATAAGGATGTATAGCTTATCGATGTGCATTAATATTCATTTCAAATAATTACATTACTCTCTCTAGTACCAAATATTTGTCCTTTTAACAAACTAAACTTGGTTCAAAAAAGGAAGTCATAAACAGTTTTTTATTTTTCAAATCTACCCCTTACTGCTTCATCATTAGACTTAACATGTTCGGAAAATGGCGAATTTAATTTACAATAATGAACAAAAAATTAAGAGAGTAAAAGTGCAAGAACAATCATTGAAATGACAGTAAACCAATATTAATGTGTGGTGATTGATTAAATGAGAAGCATAAATAGGTGATGATTAAATATTAGGAACCAGATATCAATTAGAGAAGGTAGCAGCAACTGCAGTGTCAGATTCCAAACTGGGGCCCTGCATATAAATGGGTAACTCTGATTCCAGGGGCGTATGCAGGTTCAACTGAATCCAGGACTTTCAACACACAATATAAATATATATGTAAAAATATCTACTAGAATTTCAACTCTCAACAAATATTAGTTTTAAGAATACAATCAGTTCAGTATTGAGAATCTTAAAAGTTAAAACACATTAAATTTAAATATTAGATCCGCATAAAACTGTGAAGTCCCATTTGTAGTTTGTGGGGGTGATGATAAAAAGGCAAGGTTGTGACAAGATCTTTGTTGGCACTATGTAAACTGATCAAACATGTAATATGGGGAAAGAAAGGGACCATGTCCCTACCAAATTCTTTATTAGTCATTTTCAAAAAAGAGATGAAGCAGCATCAACTCCTTCACCATGTTCTTGAAAGGTACATTGCTTTTTAGGCCATGTGATATCAAACTTTTTTAGGCCCACAAGTAGGTTACAGTAATACATCATGAAGTTTCAAAGCATACATTATGTAAGTATCAACTTTCTATAATCTCTATGAGCATACAGGGTATTAATAAAAAAAATGTTCTGTTAAAATCAGGATTCTACTTAAGCATTTGATTACTAGCTACTCATTGCCAAAAAGAAAATAATTCTTTTAAATAGTTTTTCTACTGTCAAAAGTACCTGGTAAAATTCATGTCCTGTGACCAAGAGGTCACGGATGGAAACAGCCCCTTGCAGAAATGTAAGGCAAGACTGCATACAATAGATCCTTGTGGTCCGGCACTTTCCGGATCCCGTACATAGCGGGAGCTTTAGTGCACCAATCTACCCTTTTTTAGTTTTTTCTACCATCAGTTGAATATAATCCGACTTAAAAGATGTTACTGAGTCTTCTAATGAAATAGGTTCAAATAGAATAGAATGGATACGAATTGGCTATGCTGCTTGGTCTCCGCCGTTGGTATCCAATATGGATACTGATCTAGAAGTCAGATTCTTTACATAAATTTTAGTATTCGGGGATGGGGTATGGATCCAACTGCAGATATGAGTCTTGGATACAACCTAATATACAATATATATTTAGATTTATTAAAGTTACTGAACTAAAATTAGTAAAATTTAGTTCTTTATAAACGCCTAATATTTTATTCATAACGTATCTAATAGCAAATCACATTCACAAACCTAAAAATTAAACCAAATGCTCAATCAATCTATACTTCTCGGTCCCAAATATGGTCAAAGCACTCGAGGTAAGTTTTTTAAATCTGATACGGGTCCCATATCCATACCCATGTCATGTCGATACGACGAAAATTTTGGAGAGTATGAGCAACATAGCTAATAGGTAGGTGAAAATCTCATTTATTGATAAGCATATAAGAGACCATCACTCTATCCCATTCCCATGAAAACAAGTACCATATGAGTACCTAATCAAGATAAGGTACAACCCCATAAAATTAAACTTATGGATTATTGTAATCACAAGTTCCAAAGATATGTACAATATGACAATCAACATAAAGTAATAAAGCAACATTTGTGTTTGTAGTTGATGCATCAACATAAAATGTAAATTTGGATGATATAAACCATTAACTTTAGAAAATTCACTTTAAACATGACTAACTAATCAGCAAAAAGTATTAAATCCATATTTCATACTTGGTGGTTTCTTTGTCTATAATCACTAAACATTATCCTCCTTATTTTGTTATCCGTCTTGTCATAGTAAAAATTGGAGGGTAGTTGATCCAACAACTTGGCTTTCAACCCCAGACTGGCATATACCAAGGCAAGATCTATAGACACAAAGGACATGTGCACAAAGAGGAAAGGACAAAGGTTGGCAGATACAAAGATCTATAGTGATCACTAAAGAACAAGTGTGTTAGCTAGATGTAAAGGAGGTACAAAGAATGAAGTAATTAATGAAAAAGAATAATCTAAAAATCACTCTATGCTTTGACCTACTCTTTTTATTTTTATTTATTTTGAAACTGCAATTGTAAAACTTTACAAGAAATCAAAGAATATAAGGGGAAATATGATATTTTGCATTTTATTTTTTTTGCGAAAGGCAAAGTCCAATACATCATTAACTATTCTTACAAAAGACATTTTAGTAATGGCTAATTAGTATTGTTTTTATCACAAAAACCTATAGAATTATCTTTGAATCTTTTTATCCATGTATTGCCTTATACAAACTACACAACAACAAAAAATTGTATGGGCCTTTGCTTTGAGAATAATCGTACTAGCGCCTTCTCATCTTGTCTTTCTTGTGCTTCTAGCTCGCTCTTTTAAGTCAAGCTTCAGGAGCGACAAACAACTTCTATCGCTAAATTAAACCCTAAAAGTTCTTTGCTAATAGCTACTAATAGGTAGGAAAGAATCTTGTATATTGATAAGCATATAAACCAGAACACCACTCTATCCAATGAAAAAAGTACCATATGAGCACTTAGCTAGCTAAGATAAAGGCACATCACCATAAAATAAAACTTGTGGATGATAGTAATGACAAGTTTCAAAGATATGTAAACATGTCAATCAGCATAAAGTACTAAAGCAACATTCATTTAGGTTTGTGTTTTATGCATGATATTGCTGCATCAGCATAGAATGCAAATTTGGATCACATAAACCATAAACTTTAGAAAATCCAATTAAAACATGACTTATGAGCATAAAGTATCAAAGCTAGACTATGGTTTCTTTATATATAATCAGTGAATCATCTCCCCTCGCATGTTATCCATCTTATCATAGTAAAATTTGGAGGGTCAAAAACTTCTTTCATTCTCTAGACAGGCACATACAAGGCAAGATAGACACAAGTCACACAACGGACATGTGCTCAAAGAGGAAAGGACAAAAGAGTGCAAATACAAGGATCTATAATGATCACTAAATGTCAATTGAGATAGATGTAAAAGTAGAGCAAAAGGTAAACCCACAATACAAATTAAACGGCAATAAGATAAGTCAATGTTAAATTTAAGACAATTATAAGGGGTGAAGAGTCTGTTTAAGCTTTCCTCGGTCAGTGGTAGCACAGAAGGTATAATCAAACCTGGGAAGAATTTTTGTGAAAGTTTCAACAAAGTTGGTATTTGGTTATTTCCACAGAATTAAGGAAAAAACAAAAGGTGAATTTGATGGACTAGTTACTAATAACTCTTGCAATTGAAATGACTGTTTACTTATATAACTTTCCCATAATCACTCGTTTGAATAACCCAAGAAAAACAGTCTTAATCAGGTAGCTCATGTTGATAGTATAAGAGCTATAGTACGAGTACTTGGACACATAACATAACTTGTAATTTCGTGTGATTTAGAGGTCATGGGTTCAAGCATAGTATCAACCATTGAAGCTTGCGTCACAGATGCTTCGTGCACCGGGATGCCCATTTTTCTTAACATAAAACGGGACTCATTATGCAAGAAAATTTGTTTCAAACATAAGAATCAACATAAAATGTGTAGTAAAAGTTGCACGCTTTGTGCCAGATGTCTGATACCCAGCACCAAATCAAAAGAAAATCGGATGATAAAAATCGCAGTTTTGACATTCTACTTTAAACATTTCAATCAGTACAAAGTAGCAAAACAGTATTTAACACTTTCTGATCTCTTTCGAGTTTCATTGACAGAAGATTGCTGACAATCAAGTGCTCTTAAAGTCGAAGGAAAGTTGACCACACACTTGGTTTTAAAACACAACAGAAAGAAGTAAGAGAAGTTCCACAAAAGTAATCACACAACACAACAGAAAGAAGTAAGAGAAGTTCCACAGAAATAATCACTCTAGCAGGTTTGCTTTAGACAACCCAGACAAGTGTACAGAGGGCTAGACTTAGATAAATATGCACAAAAATAAAGGATAAAGACTTGCAGAAACAAGGATCTAGATCTACATTGTTACCAGAAATAGATATTCCGACTCAAGCTTCCACTAAAACCATCGGTACAATAGTGACACTGCAACCGGGTGCTAATACCCCTTTGAACAAATGTACACTAGAAACTTTCAGACAACGCTTTTCCGTTTAAAAACTTTCAGACAACGCTTTTCCCGTTACAAAACTCTTTCCAAAAGCAATCAAAACTCTACAGAAACAGACATAATCTAGAGAGAATGTACAAAACTCGTTCCAAAAGCAATCAAAACTCTCTACAGAAACAGAACAGATATAAATTACTGTTTTTGCTCGTACAAAACTCGTTCCAAAAGCAATCAAAACTCTCTACAAAAATAGACATAATCTAGAGAAGGTACAAAACTCATTCCAAAAGCAATCAAAACTCCCGACAGAAAGTCGTTTCTATCCAATCCATTCTTGGGGTCACAAAATTCGATACAATCCATTCTTGGGGTCACAAAATTCGATACAATCTGGGGTCAAATAAAGACAAAAAAGATATTCCAGTGACCTATACGACAAAGCACTCTCCGAGGGCATGGAATGGCACATTTTTTTGTCAGAATATCCACAATAATGTCTCTGTTAGATTCTCTCGAAATAAAATTCCCACTCGAAATAAGGGAAATGTCTCTGTTAGATTCTCCGCTCGAAATAAGGGAAAGGTCAATTCAATTCTCGACGGAAACAGAACAGATATAATTCAAGATTGATTACTACATGCAACGGCTATTATTCTTCAATTAACCCAGCCAGTTTCAATAAAATTAATGACTTAAAACCAAATTTTAATATGTGGCTTTAAATATATACCCATAACAAAAATATTATTAATAATATAAAATTATTTTTTGGTCCGTATATACTACTTTGTTTTAGGATAGTATTCTTAGAAGATGTTAAGCAATTACATTCACATATTAATATTAATATTATTATTTATAAAAAAAAAGGTCTAACTTTAATTAATTATAAGATGTTAGTCATTTATTTGCAACACATTCCATTGAATATTGTTGTAAAAACTTTATTTATTAATACGAAGATTTGAGTTGTTCAAATCAAATTTCAAAAATATTTTTGATAAAAGTAGATTTCTTTTCTTTTTATTTAAATTTTGTAACTTTTATTTTTTACAATCTTTAATATTATTTTAAGTAAAATTAAAATCATAAAATTCATATTAAATTTTTTGGGGCCTCAAAATTTTGGAAGTCTCAAGCAAATGTTTTACTAGCCTCACCCTTGAGCCGGCCTGACAGAACTCCGTGTTACAGTATCAAAGAGAACCGAAGTTTATTTCCAATCGGCTACTAGCGTGTAGTAGCATATTGCTCATTTTGGCAACAATTTCTTTTATATATTGCATGAACCGGCATTAAATCTTAAAAAATAAGTATTTCAACCCCTGCAAGTAAGGACAGCACATACAATGTAAAAGGCTTGGGTTTGCATGGAAATACAAAGTAATATATACATTAAGTGTGATGATTGGCATAGAAAAGAATCTTAGTTCTGCTAATCAATGCTGAGCTCGAAGCTCAACCCACAATGCTAGAAGAGGCATAGCAAAAATAACACAAACGTGCCAGTACTCCTACTGGCATCAGCCCTGTTATGGATAATCTGAAGCACCTAAATGTGTTGCTGGAAAAAAACTCATAGGCAGCTCAGATGGTGCTTACTGCTTGCCCCCTGGATTTCCCATAGGCAGCTCAGATGGTGCTTACTGCTTGCCACCTGGATTCCATTTTATACTGCAACCAATGCTAGTAGAAAGTAAAATAATAAAATTTAGTACACAACCTAAGAACATGAGTCCCTACCCACCCATTTCCATTAGGCTTATCACCAGAAGAAAACCAGAAAAAGAGGAATACAAATGCAAATAAATACCTGGGTTTTTGGGTTGATGGAATTAGCTGACCACTAAGTACCCGGTCTATCGCTAGGCTCAAGTCCCTATAGGATGTGTGATAACGACTACATTAGGAATTCACAATACAATAGATTCTTGAGGGAAAATTGAGAAGAGATGTAACTAACCTTCCAGTGACAGGCACATTGTTACTTGGCCTTGAATCATCAAATTGTCCATGATACACTAGCTCAAAGGGCCTTCTGCCATCCTGACGCAAAATGAAAATTTTCAAATCAGTAAATAATCCCAATATAAATTTTAAAAAGCAAGATTGCTTAAAACTCTGTTGTGAATCATTTTATAGAGGCTCCGAGAATATGTTAGTATTATCAACTTGGGATGAAACAAATAAGAGGAAACACTCAGTAAGAAATAGGATAGAAAGTCACTTGTGCTGATCAGATTCCAATCAAGGGGGCAAATACATCCATAAGGGGGATAACACATATATTTAGGGAAAGAAGCAAGGGGCAGAAAATCATGCAAATTCCAAAGCGGAGGTGCAATGTGCCATGCTGAACCTGAAGCTTTCAGATATAACTCGAGCAGTCATTACCTTTTTGAACAGGAAAAATTCCGGTGTACAGACAGCCCCAAATTCTCTTGCAACTTCTTGTGACTACAAGAAAAACATGAAGCTGAAGAAGTTCGAACAAGTTCAGCAGAAATGGATTCTACAATATTTAAACTAAAATCCTAAGAAGCAGACAGTATAATTACTACATACATGTCATGTAGTGTATTGAAGACCTCACCTTTGTATAATCATGAGTATAAAATGTAATGCAATTTGGAAGATTTCTTACCAATCATAATGACTACACAACTGTACTTCCAAAACATAGTATACATAATTGCAGCCTCAAGCGAGAACAAGTAGTCCTCCGAGGTGTATCTAGCATTGAATCACTTGGTTCAACTGAATCCAACATTTTCACATGGAGCACACACACATATAAACACACAGACATATATATGTGTGTTTGTGTGTGTAAGGAATCACTAAAATTTCAACAGATTAAATTTTGATTGTTTTAGAAGTTTAAGGGCTCAATGTTAGAACCTAAAAATTTGATATGTTTAAGAGATCAAAAAAAAAAAAAAAAAAACTAAATATTTGAAACCTTCAAATTCAAACCCTGGATACCCCTTTGGGTACGATTACTTTCTTAGAGTATTCATTGACTTATAATTCATTATACTTCACACTATTTTTCCCTACACATAATATCTCTTGACTAGATTTAAATCCAACTAATTATGTCTCATGGTTACTTGAAAATTGAAATTTAGCACATACTAGTCTCAAGTATGAGTGCTTCTAATGTTAAAATTAACTAGTTAAACAAGTTGATAAAAGAATCATTTTTTATTGAAGAGCCAGAAACTATATGTTTTACTTTCATAAACATATCGTGAGTGTTGAACAATCTGATGTTAAGTTCGTACAGAAGTACTGATAAAGTTCCTTGCAATCTGTCCAAAGAAGGCAATCTCCCTCGTGTCTGAGGCTTAAACAGTTGATTTACATGCTTTTCCTTCTGCCAATCCTCAAGAGACAACAGCAAGTCTACAGCTGAATTAAACTGGACTTCTGCAAAGGCGTTTGTCAGTTTTTCTTCAGAACCTACCAATTTCATCTATTAGAATATAAAAGTTGATTTCTTTGCTTTACATATGCATTGTCAGAACTAAATTTCCACCACCATTGTAAAGATATGGCACTTGGGTTTGACTCAACCCCAAAAGTCAGCTATAGATGGGGGATTGCCCAAGACCATATAAGGAGACCATCCATCCCATTTTTATCCGACGTGGGACTCTTCAACTCCCCCATCTCACACCTAGGGATGGACATCTAGAGCGTGGGCAATTTAATATGGGGGGCGAACATCGGGTAACAAGAATTGTAATGGGTCAGCTCAAATACCATGTAAAGATATGACACTTGGGTCTAACTCAATCCGTAAAACTTTTTCTAGAGGGGAAGATTGCTCAAGACCATTTAAGGAAACCACTCGTTTTTTTTCATCTGATGTGGGACTCTTCAACAACCATTAAAAGCTTTTTCTTAACCCAAGAGCTGAAATTTGGTAGGTCCCAAGAAAGGTGACAAGCAATCATTCTAGACCTCCTGTTCTGTCATGGTTGCCCTAACTAAACTTCCAAAATGTGTATTTAAAACGGCAGTAGATTAAGCGGCTCAAGGTGAGATATACCTCAGCAGTAGATTCATTTATACTTTTTGTTATTACTCAATCCACTAAAAAATAATATAAGCCTCCGTTAAATAGTTATATATTTTTAGGCATTGCCCTAACTCTCACCAAAGTGAGATATACCTCAGCAGCAGGTTCATTTATACTTTTTGTTATTACTCAATCCTCTAAAAAATAATATAAGCTTCTGTTAAATAGCTATATATTTTTGGGCATTGCCCTAACTCTCACCAAGGCACCTCATCTACATAGGAAACAGTAAGCTTCCAAAATCCCAGCATTTGCAATTAGGGCAGTGGGAGTAAAACCAGTAACAAAATTAGATAGATTTGTCATTGTTCTCGATGGAACTGGACCAATCTTGTAGAAACAATACAATGGAGAAATAAGGGGTAACAGTGAACTGGTGACCATTTGGGTCAAGCCAGACACTGATATAAAGCAACCAAAATATTTTCATAGAAAATGAGAAAGGAAATGGGAAGAACAGTGGATGTGATGTATACAAAAATTAAGCTAAGAGTGAACAGCTTCACAAACAGAAAAATGCATCAGAAACGATACCACAGGCTACAACATAGTGCAAGAACAAATCAGAGAGTAATAAAATACAAGCAATTTAATTGAAAACTATCATCAAGAACTCATTATAGAAGCACACCTCATCATAAAGATACGGGAAAGGATATTTGAAGAGAGTAGCTTCTTGAGCCATGAATTCGGGTCCATCCTGTGAAAGATGGAGAAACTCACAAAATAATCGCACAATGGTCTCACAAAATCAAGAGATGATAAGTTATAAAGCATTTGAACCTGTGGATGTGTAACTACAGAGTTTGAAGATATTGCTACCACCGCAAGCCCTTTCTGCAGCAAAGATGAACTTCTTGATGTTATTCTGTTCTTTTCAACAACTGAGCTGACAGAAAGCAGAGAGAGCATGTAATACTTGAAATTAGAGAAGAAGGGAAACAGAATCAGCTTTCTACCTACCTTCATGTAGAAATTTGAGAGTTTAACAATTTCCTTCTTCAAATGTATGACAAATGGACAATGGTTGCAGATGAACATAACCTACAAATCAAACGATTAGAGATGAATCACAGTAAACGCCTGTTAATAAAGAAGTGGGAAAGAAAATTCACGATTCTTTGATTCTTTTTTCAACCCTCAGCTGATACACAAAAACGCTTCGAATTTTCAGTTAAAACCTTGTGCAGGCATAAGTTTATATTTTAGGGCTAACAGAAATATTCATTTAGTTCTGGACAGAAATATTTTATGGCCTACAGAATTGTTTCATTGTACATGTTGACAACTATAAAAGACAACCACAAGAAACTAATGATGGCATGGACAAAGGTAAAGGCGGTTCTAGGATTTGAAGCTTATGGGTTTGTGATTCTAGCCTTTTTGAATTACTTATGGGTTTTAAATTATACTATGTACATTTAAATATACAGAGTTTAGGTCAAAGCTACTGGGTGCGGCAGAACTTGTAGCCAACAATGGACATCTGTCCCTGGACGAAGGTCAAGAGACAAGCTCACCCAAATAGACATTAATAGTAGCGACAATTATTAGCCCGTATACTCCACACGAAGGAGGCTGGAGTAAACTCTTTATTGGGGATACTAGGAGCAGAGGTAAATCCGGGATTTCAAGAAGGACGGGTGCAACATTACTTTAAAGATGAGATTTAAAACTTTACAGTGACAATAAGTTGGCCTGCACAATATAATTAATTACATTATCACCAAAAAGAATATCACCAATTTACAATTGTACTAGATGAGACTTCATATTTTGAAAACGATCCATAATAGCAAATATCTTATGCTCCATCTTACAAGATAAACAACCGTTCTAAAATTCTTCATCCATGCTATTATAATAGCAGATATCTTGCTATTATAATACTCTTTCCACACTTGCAGTAGCAATGGGCAAAATCAATGTCAGCTTCACAAGTAGATAAACAAGAGACCAAGTTTGATCCAATTTTGTTTTTGTCATATAATAGAAAGATCCTTAATTCCCTTCAAGTTGAGAAACTTGCTATCACACTCTTGAGCATAGGCAATAAAACTATCAAGATGGTAACTGAGATCTCGAAGTTGTTTATCACCAAGCTCGCTTTTGTAATACCCGGACAACTTCATTATTCTATTCTTGTCAAAATTAGCAAATGAATCAACTGGATTCAATCTAGCCACCCAAAGAGTAAGTTACTAGTCACAACATGAAACGATTATTGAGCTCCTGGAGTTGCAAATCAATAACTGCCTAAAATATTCCACACAAAAGTTATGGAAATAAACTTCGGACCCCTTACGGTTCGACCTTGGATAGTCTTCATCCATTTTGAGAATTAAAATATAATAGTTGCCACAAAATGAATAACCCTCATCCATCAAAGACTCCAAACTGCCCTCACTCATTGGTTGCAATCTTCTCTTTGGAACGTTAAGCAACCCAATAACATTAACAATATCTTAATCTTTCTTTTGCAAAGCTTTATTCAATTCACTTGTAATAAGCAACATCTTGAACATCAAATGCGACATAAAGACATTCTTGAATTTTATCTAAAAGATTTCTTAATGCAAGTTTATCAAGATCATGTGGAGAATCTTCTTTCATATCTAAAAGCACATTAGTAATTGAAAAAAATATAATCATAAAATTTTCTAGTCGTTGGAGGTCATGTTCCTGATTCGGTCCTTGCCCAGTAAGAGTTTTTCCATATTTAAGCAATTCTTCCAACTTCTTTACTTGGTATTGTCAAAGTAAGTCCCTGCGTTTAAAGATGCTCCAATAGTACTCAATAAAAGGGCAGCCCGGTGCACTAAAGCTACCGCTATGCACGGTGTCCGGGGAAGGTCCCCACCACAAGGGTGTAATAGTATTCAATACATTAGTGAAAACATAAAAGAAGTTTTTCACATTCGGGTGCTTTTTAGAAAAATATGCAAAATAGTGAATACACTATGCAGATGGAGAATCTTGTAAAATCAGAGCTTATAGGCCATTTTTTCCTCCTTGCATATTACTAGTACCATCATAACCTTATCCACGTAATCTCGACAGACACAGCGAGTGATCTAAAAGTAAAGAGTAAATTGCTTTCTGCACTGACCTTGCAGATGTATCACTCAAATGGACAATGCCCAAAAAGTGCTCTATCAACTCTCCATTTTTGTGTATATGTCATAAGACTAGCAACTCTTTATGTGAGATGTCCTTTGATTCATCAACTAATATTCCAAAATAATCACTATCCAAGTCTTTGATGATAGCTTTGGTGTTTCTTTAGCACAAGCATCCACAATCTCCTTTTGAATTGTTGAACAAATCATCATATCATTTTTTGAAGCATGTTGCAATATTACCTTTCCTACCTCCAGATGGTTAACCCTATGAAATTCCAAAAGTTCAAGAAAAAGATCCTTTATAATAAGAAGCTTCACTCTCATCATGCCCACAAATAGTAATTCATTTTTTAGGAGAAACCTTATCATATCGATTGAGGCATTTAAGTGAATTCGATAATCACTTTTTTCTTTATCACTTTGCTTGTGAAAAGAAGATTCAATCGATTGATCTTGACTCTCAAAATCTAGCATCCTACTGAAACATTTGTTATCAATTCCGGAACATGGTTCCAACTTCTAAAACCATCTTGTATAAATGATTTCCCCGCATTGTCATGACTTTCAAATTCATTTTTGGACAAATAACAACACAAACAAAATGGAGCATCATCTTTATGCTATATTCTAACCATGCAGAATATGGAGGGTTAAACCATTGAGGATAAAATTGACGATCTTTGTTCACAAACTTAGATTTAGGAAATTCATGAAGTTCCGGTTGATAACGCCTCATCAGAATATGATGTCTCCTCACATCATGTTGAATATTAGAACTATATTGAGAAATGGGAATTTTTTTTTGGGATATCATTTAAAAGATCCTACCCCAAGAATATAAACAACATTTGAAGGGGGTGGAATAGTCTCTCTTTGAACTTCTGAAGCTACATGTGAACTAACAGATGAACGACTACTAGAACTTGGTTGCGCAATATAAAACTTAGTCATGTAGTCAAATTACTATTCAACTTAGTCGCAAATTTATCACCTACAAATTCAAATAAAATAAGAGAATCACACCTCTTTCATATACAAAAATAAGGGAATCACAACTTTGCAAATTCAAAATAAAAAAGAGAAATCTCACCCCTTTCACATTCAAAAATAAAGGAATCACACACTTGCCTAATTCATAATAAAATAGAGAAATCACACCCCTTTCACATTCAAAAATAAAATAATGGAATCACACTGTTGCGTAATTCAAAAATAAGGGAATCGCCCCACGACCGAGAGGTTAAATACCGACCCTCTAATAAGTGAACCATTTGTTCATTTTGAGCATGAGTACCTTTAACTAATACTTGATATATTTTTTAAGAAATATTCAATTTAGTCGGATGACCACAGGTTCACATGACCCTTTTTTATACATAAATTTGCCCTTGACTAGGAGTAAACCTAGATGAAGCTCAAAAAAAGCTTTTCTTGTATTGACAATGAAGAAGGATGGAAAATACCATGTGAAGTAAGGCAAGGGTGTGAACCCTTTATTTTTGAATGTGAAAGGAGTGTGATTCCTCTTTTTATTATGAATTTATGGTTCTCTTGTTCTCGAAGACGGAAGAGGTGTGAGCCCTTTTTTATTATTATGAATTTGTGATTTCTTATTCTCGAATGTGAAAGAGGTGTGATTCCCCTACATTTTATAATTAATTTGCTAAGGTGTCATTCCTTATTTTTGAATGTGAAAGGGGTGTGATTCCACTATTTTATTTTGAATTTACAAGGGTGTGATTCTCTTATTTTTCAATGTGAAAGGGTATGATTCCCCTATTTTATTTTGAATTTGCAAGTGATAAATTTGCGACTAAGTTGAATAGTAATTTGAATTTGTAGGAATATTTATCCTTGAACATCTAAATGGTTAAATACATGACTAAGTTATATCAGGCAACCAAGTTCTAGCAGTCTTCCATCTGTTAATTTACATGTAGCTCCAGAAGTTCAAAGAGAGATGATTCCAGCTCCTTCTTTAAATGTTGATTGTATTCTTGGGGTGGGATCTCTTAAATGGGATCTCAAAGAAAGAAAACACATTTCTCAATACAAGTCCTAATATTCAACATGACCAGAGGAGACATTATATTCTGATGGAGCCTTACCGGAACTTCGTGAATATCCTAAAACTAAGTTTGGGAACAAAGATTGTCAATTTAATCTATAGTGGTTTAAACCTCCATATTCTACCTAATTGAAATATAGCATAAAAGATGATGTTGCATTTTGTTTGTGTTGTTATTTGTTCAAGAATGAATTTGAACGTCATGGTAATGCAGGAAAATCATTTATACAAAATGGATTTAAGAGTTGAAACCATGGTCCGAAAAAATTTCAATTGTATGTTGGTGAAGTAAATAGTATTCATAACAAATATTTCAATAGGATGCTAGATTTTGAGAATCAACGTCAATCAATTCAATCTTCTTTTCACAAGCAAAGTGATAAAGCAAAAAATAATTATTATTCACTTAAATGCCTCAATCAATGTGGTAAGGTTATTCCTAAGAAAGGAATTACTATTTTGAGGTCATGATGAGAGTGAAGATTCCGATTACAAAGGTCTTTTTCTCAAACTTTTGGAATTTCATGGTGTTAACCATCCAAATGTGAGAAAGGTAATATTACAACATGCTTCAAAAATGATATGGTGATTTGTTTGACAATTCAAAAAGAGATTGTAGATGCTTGTGCCAAAGAAACAATTAAAGCTATCATCAAAGACTTGGATGGTGATTGTTTTGGAATACTTGTTGATGAATCGAAGGACATCTCACATAAAGAGAGAGCTAGTCTTACGATATGTTAACAAAAATGGAGAGTTGATAGAGCGCTTTTTGGGCATTGTCCATGTGAGTGATACATCTGCAGGTTCATTACAAAAAGCAATTTACTCTTTATTTTTGCATCACTCGTTATGTCTATCTAGATCACGTGGACAAGGTTACGATGAAACTAGTAATATGCAAGGAGAAAAAATGGCCTAAAGTCTTTGATTTTGCAAGATGCTCATTTGCATATTATATTCATTTTTTGCTCATCGGTTGCAATTGACACTCCTGACTCTTTCTAAAAAGCAGCCGAATGTGAAAAATTATTTTATATTGTCACTAGTGTATTGAATACTATTGGAATATCTTTTAAACGCAGGGTATTACTTTGATAACACCAAGTAGAGAAGTTAAAAGAATTGCTTAAATATGGAGAAACTCTTACTGGGCAAGGATTGAAAAAAGAGTGTGGCCTCCAACGACCAGGTGATACTAATTGGGATCTCATTTTAAGACGTTGTAAAATTTCATGCTTGTATTTTCTCCAATTGCTAATGTGCTCAAAGATATAAAAGAAGATTTTCCACATGATCTTGATAAACTTGCAGCAGGAAATCTTTTACTCCCTCCGTTTCAAAAAGAATGACTCACTTTCCTTTTTAGTTTGTTTCAAAATGAATGACCTCTTCCTTTTCTGACAATACTTTAATTTCAACTTGACACGTGGCATGCTTAAAACCACAAGATTGAAGGACATTTTGGTACATTTGACACAACTTTAATTTAGGACCACAAGAATCAAAAGTCTTCTTTACTTTCTAAAACTCCGTGCCAAGTCAAACTAGGTCATTCTTTTTTAAACGGAGGGAAGTACATAAAATTCAAGAATTTTAATTTGTCTTTATGTTGCATTTGATGTTCAAGATGTTGCTTCTTCCACCAATGAATTGAACAAAGATTTGCAAAAGAAAGATCAAGATATTGTCAATGCTACAAGGTTGCAATGCTACAAGGTTGCTTAACCTTGCAATGAGAAGATTGCAAACAATGAGGGAGAAAGGTTTATAGTCTGATAAATGAGGTTTATTCATTTTGTGGCAAACATGATATTTTAATTCCCAAAAGAGATGAAGACTATCCAAGGTTGAGGCGTCAGAGGTCTAAATTTTCATATTTACATCACTTTCATGTGGAATTATTTTTTACATTTATGGATATGTAACTTAAGGAGCTCAATAATCATTTTGATGTAGTGACTGGCGACTTGCTCCTTGATATGGCTAATTTGAATCAATTTGATTCATTTGCGAATTTTGGCAAGAATAGAATAATGAAGTTGATCAGGTATTACAAAAGCGAGTTTTGTGATAATCAACTTCGAGATCTCAATTACCAGCTCATAGTTTTATTGTTTATGCTTGAGAGTGTGAAAGCAATTTTCTCAACTTGAAGGGGATTAAGGATCTTGCTATTATGATGGCAAAATAAAATTGGATCAAACTTGGTCTCTTGTTTATTTACTTGTGAAGCTATTATTGATTTTGTTTATTGCTACTGTCAGTTTGGAAAAAGCATTCTTCTCAATGAAGTTCATAAAAATTGAGCTACCTAATAGCATTGGTAGAGAATTTTTGAGTGTTTGTTAGTTTGTAATATAGAGCGTAAGATATTTGCAACTATAAGTAATGATGCTATTATGGATTGTTTTCAAAATATGAGTCTCGTCGATTATAATGGTAAACTGATGATATTTTTTGTGATAATATAATTAATTAGCTTTTGCTCGCCAAGTAATTGTCATTATAAAGTTTTAGATCTTATCTTTAAAGTAGTGGTGCACTAGTCTTGTTGAAATCCTGGATTCGCATTTGTGGACAACCCTACACGGGAGATGATAGAGATTATATGTAGCAAAAACCTTCTTTTTTCCTTAAAGGGGATACGAAATCAGTTGGATTATTTCACTACACTATAAATACATTTTGCTGATATGGTGGGTGTTTTTAAGTATGTATGGTATACAACAACATGTCCAGTATATTCCTACAAAGTGGGGTATGGGGAGGGTAAGAGTTCGCAGTTCATACCACTACTCAGAGGTGAGATAGAAAGGTTGTTTCCAATAGACCCTCGGCTCAAGACAAACTATCTAGAAAAGAAATAGTAAAGGAACAAGAAACAATAGGTATTAACACACCAAATAATAAAATAAACAAGACTATCACCAAGTAATATAACAAACGATAACACAATCTGAAACAAGACCAGAACTATGACTACTAGCACGGATAACAAAAAAAATCATCCTATCTACTAGCAAGGACACACTCCTTCCTACTAACTTTCTATCCTAATTCGTATCCTCCACACCTTCCTATCTAGGATCATGTCCTTGGTAAGTTGAAGCTGCTCCATGTCATGTCTAATCAAGGAAATTTGAAGCAAGTTGTGCCTAATTGGCAGGGTAGTAACTAAGGAGAAAGCAGAAACAAATCTGGAATACTATTCCTCTTTGTAGACTTTGGATAATATGGATAAAACAAAATCATAGGTGTTTCGAATGGAAAACATAAAAATTTTCTATTGATAACTTTAGATGCATTTGAAGTTGAAAATTTTGGTGCAACACTTGCTTTGTGGTTACATAGATATATCAGGATTTCTTGAACTCATTTCATACATACATAAGGAATCTGAGTATAGTGAATTGCACACCCAAGGGTGAGACCTAGTGGTTCAATGAAGTTGGGTTGAGCACCATGAGGTCTCAAGTTCAATTCCCAATGGAGACAAACACTAGGTGATTTTTTCCCATCTGTTCTAACCTTGGTGGACAGATAACCACAGAGTTATCTGATACCTGTTGTTGGTGGAAGGTGGCAGGTATCCCATGAAATTAGTCGAGGTGCACGCAAGCTAGTCCGGACACCACGGTTATCAAAAAAAAATCTGAGTATAGTGAATTTCTTTTGTGTACACACTGCAACTCATTGTTGCTGCAGCTTGGTGAGTAAAATTGCCCTTTACGCATCAAAAAGAAACTCTCTCACTTCGCAAACTAAATTCAAAATTCAAAATCTAACACATCTTTCCTTTGTGTACACACCTCTAGTCTTTTGTTCAAGAAATTCAAAATCTATATATGTACCTAAAAAATAAAAAATATTACTTTATAAACACGGTGTATGTTTTGTCGAGAGGCTTCAGGTGAACATCCTCCTACCTCCCTAAATCTGTTGCTTCTCTTAAGATCACTCCAAGGAAGGGTTCACAAAATGTTTCCCAACACTCACTCTCTTAAAAAATACTTATAGTTAACAAAGGAAGAGAAAAATCTACAAGATTAAATTCTCACTTCTTGTTGGTGCATTTTTAAAGTGAGGAGTTGGCCTTTTATTGGAAACTAGGGCCAAGATCAGCCACATACGACTTAATTTGCTTGAATAAGAATTAGCCACTAAAGCAAGGACAAAATAAAATCATACCACAAATCTCCATCTTGGTCTTGTTTCGATCAATATTGTAAGCTATTACATGTTGTACGTTGCTTTCTATCTGATACTACCAATGCTAAATATATAGCCTTTGGCTGTTAGTGATCTTCTTTTATCAAAATCACCTGCATTATTAGAGTCTACAAAATCAATCAAAGTGTTAGTATTTCTCCCAAACTTCAAACATGTATTTGAAGTACTTCGTAAGTATCTGATTGGATTCCACAACCTGCCAATATGTTTTCCAAGATAAGCCATATACCAACTTAGAACACAAAGCGCTTGTGAAATGATTGGACGTGTGCAAACCATTGCATACATTAAACTACTAACTACACTAAAATAAGGAACATGTGTCATGCACCTCTTTTTTCTCTAACTACGGGGATTGAGCAACTCATAACTTAAAATGAGCAGCAAGAGGAGTACTCACTTGTTTAGCATCTTTCATGTCAAATCTCTCCAAAACTTTCTCCAAATAATTCTTCTAGGTCAAGAAAAACCTATTAGCTCTTCGATCTCTTCTGACCTCCATGCCAAGAATTTTCTGTGTTGCTCCCAAATTCTTCATCTCAAAGTTCACCATTCAACTACTTTTTCAAACTATGAGTTCTTGTCGAATCCTTAGCAGCAATGAGCATGTTGTCAACATATAACATAATTAGTAAGCAAATGAACTATCATTCAATTTTCGAAAGTAAACACAACTATCATACATGCTTCTTAAATAACCATGATCCAACATAAAAAAATAAACCTCTTATACCCATTTTCTTGTAAACAGCTTTAATCCTTACAAGAATTTCTTAAATAAGAAAACATGGTCTTTCTTTCCTTTAATCTCAAATCTTTAGGTTTGATGAATGTATATTTGTTCCTCGAAATTGTTGTGTAATAAAGTTGTCTTAACATCAAGTTGTTTTTATTTCAAATTATACATGACAACTAAGGCAAGCAAGACATGAATTGAGCTATGTTTAACAACGGTTAAGAAATATCATTAAAATCAATCCATTGTATATGACAAAATCCTTTGCAACTAATCGTACTTTATACCTTACATCTTCAATCCCTAGAACTCCCTTTTTCTTGAAGACTCATTTATAACCAACAATTCTTTTCTTCTGATGGCGGCTTTGTTAGAAGAAGTTTAAAATTTGAACTTTGAACTTTCAATTATGGTCCATGTAACTACAAATTTGCATTGCTTATAACTTACACAAAAAAATCGTTGCCACCCATTTTCAGTAACCACTCTTGTAGCTGCTCTTGATGGCCGAGCACTATAAGAGGACAACACTGGTTGGTACGCACAAGAAACCTTATCTAAACTCACACCATCTACAGTGAGATATTCCAAGTGCTTAGAAAACTCATCGAAAGAGGAAAGCAAACGCCGATGACGCCAACACTCTGACGAACTCCAACAGTGGTTGGAGGTACATCGATCTATACTTTCATTGCGCTATGGTTCTGGGTTTTTTAACAGGCTTCACAAGAGACCATGTACCACTCTAGCGGAGGGACTCAATTTCTTCATTCTTTACCAAGACCAGAAAAGTGTAGAAGTTATGTTGCATTTGATTTTTAGTTGCAAAGGCAACTAAAGAAATTGGATAATCATCAAAATATTTAGAAGCAATTTTTGGTGTTGATTCAGCCAAGTGATTGATTGCAATGAATGAATAAATTGAGTCTCTCCACAAGAGTGGTACTTGATCTCTTGTGCAGCCACCATCAAAACAAAGAATTGTTGGTTGCAAATAGGTCTTCAAGAAAAAGAAGGAATTACAGGGGTTGAAGATGTAAAGTATAACACACGGTTAGTTACAAAGAGCTATAATGAGGTGCAAAGGGTTGATTTTAATGATATTTTCTCATTTGTTGTTAAACATAGCTTCATTCATGTCATGGTTGCTTTAGTTGCCATATATGATTTGAAATTAGAAAAACCTGATGTTAAGATAGCTTCCTTACATAGAGAATTTGGAGGAACAAATATATATATATATATGCATTAACATGAAGAATTAGAGAATAAAGGAAAGGGAGACCATGTTTGCTTGTTGAAAAAATCCTTGTACAGATTAACGTAGTCTCCAAAACAATAGTACAAGAGGTTTGATTCCTTTATGAAGGGTCATGGTTATTCGAGGAGCATATACGATAGTTGTCTATACTTTTGAAAGTTGAATGATGGTTTATTTGTTTACTTATTGTTATATGTTGACGACATGTTCATTACTAAGGATTTGACAAAAAGGTTATTCCTCAACCAAAAGAATTATTTGTACAAAGTGTTAGAGAAATTTCGCATGAAAGATGCTAAACTAGTGAGTACCCAGCTTGATGCTCATTTTAAGTTATCAGTAGCCAAGTCACCACAATTAGAGGAAGAAAAAAGGTATATGGCACATGTTCATATTCTACTACAGTTGACGCTTTAATATAGGCAATGGTTTGCATACGTCCATACATTTCAAAAGTGGTCAGTGTTGCAGATCGATATGTGGCTTATCGTAGGAAAACACATTGGCAGGTTGTAAAATAGATTCTCAAATACTTGCTTGCGAAGGAATTCAAACACATGTTGGAGTTCAGGAGAAACACTAACACTTTAGATAATTTTATAAACCCTAATTATGTTGGTGATCTTGACAAAAGAAGATCTATGACAAGCTATATATTTTACATTGGTGGTTGTGCTATCAGTTGAAAAGCAACATTACAACATATAGTGGCTTTATCTATTATTGAAGCCGAATGTATGATAGTGAGCAAGGCAATCAAAGAAGCCTTATGGTTGAAGTATTTATTTGTTAAACTCGCTTAATACCAAGGTGGTATTACCATTTTATGTGATAGTCAAATGTATCATGAGAGAACGAAAAATATTGATATCAAGTATCATTTTATTCAGGAAACCATTAGTAAAGGAATAGTCTTTGTCAAGAAGATCTACACTAGAGACAACCTTGCTGGCATGTTTATGAAACCTTTTCCTATTGTCAAGTTCAAGTTCTGCTTGAATATAATTGGCATGTATAAAAAATAGTTTTGCTCATTGAGGCTTTTGAGAACGTGGAGCAGGTTACCTATATCAGCCAAAATGTGGCCTCATTTTGTCCTTGCTTCAAAAGGCATTGTAGGTCAATTCTTATCATGTGGCTATTTCTTGGGCAAGTAATTTGGACTTGGTTGCTCCCTCACTTTACAAATGTGCCAACAAGATTTGAGAATTCAATCTTGTATCTCTATATTATAGAAGAGTGTTGGAAAACACTTGTATGAACCCCTTTCTCGGAGTGTTCTTGTGAGGTTGTGAGGTTATTCTTTTCGGGTAGTTTGGGTTGACTAGAGTATCATCACTAATTTTGTACTCTCTTTTATATTGTTATTGGTATAGTGAGATTGCTCCTATCCACATGTGAATTAGGTCACATTGATCGAACCATTACATTTGTACCTCATTTATTTGCCTTACTTACTGCCACTATCAACTTGCATTGTCTTTGTTGTTGTCATTATAACACTCCTTAGCTACATTTCGCAGACTTGGAAGATTCAAATATCACTTCAATAATTTAAAATTTTATCAGTAAAGTCAAACTAATCCACTTAAAGTGGGACAAAAAAGAGTAGTCATATACAATAACAGGACAATTGAAAAAAATTTCAGGAAAAGGACGATAACAATATTGTTCTATTTACCAGCAATGCAGGATATGCTTCAAAATCCTCAAGCTTCCAAACTTTACCAGTGAGCGGCTCGGTAAGCTGAAACAATAAACCCATCAAAAATTAACAAAATTAGCAAGCAACCTTAATGGTGAAAAACACACCTAAAGTATCCAGTTTTTTGAGTTTCATACCTAAACTAAAAGTTGTGTGAGTTCCTACATGAACTATCAACCAACTGTTTAGCAAAACACACCTAAACTATTAATTGTTCACTTTTACTACCTGGAAGTGCAGCTATGAAACTCAAAAAATTAATAGTTCAGGTGTGTTTTGCTAAACAGTTGGCTTCGGAAACTCAGACGTCTGATAATTCAGGTATGGAAACTCCAAAAAAAGGGAATACTTTAGCATTTTTTGAGCATCAACTCAAAATATATATGAAAAAAATGACCTCAAAATTAGGAGCTCTGAAACCAAGCGAAACGCCTTTGGATTCAGTTCTTGCAGCTCGTATAACAAGCTTCCTCGTCGCCGGCAGAATACTCCAGCGTCGCAGAGTATAATACCCCTTCTTCTTCAAGTAGCAGAGCGACGGAAGAGAAGAAGGCGCAGCTTTAGTAGCTGCAGCTAACGTGCGCGGAACCGATAGCAAACGTGCGCCGCTTGATAATCCGGTGACCTTTGGAATAACCGACATTTTTTCCGTTAAAAACGGAAAATTTCTGCTTCACACAGAAGTTTATAAAAACAAAACCGTTATCCGATATTGTTTAGGAGAGTTAAATTTGGGCCTGGTATTGAATCTTAATGGGGGGGGTGGAAGATTTGCACAAATAGGATAGAAAATTTAACTAGGAGCCAATTTTAAATTTTGTCTTCGTTCATAAAAAATTCAAATATAGTTTAGGCGAATAATTTGTCTTGTTAGATTGGGAAATTTATTTTATTTGCAAGGTATATATTTGATTAGACATAGCTTGGGAGGCGGGTTGCATAAACGGTCCTCCAAGATAATCGAGTAATAATATGTATTTAGTGATGACATATGAGAATTTATTACTTATTGAGAATGGAGAATACAACGTAGAAGTTATTCTTGGCTAGTTATAAATCATGAAATTAACAAAGTAATTTCACTTTGAATAATAGAAGGAAACTTAAGGTATATGGAAAAGCAAGTATCCAATGTCATCCCTTATTCCTTTATTTGCAGTGATATTATCGTAAGCACCATCTATATTCAACTTAACAATATCATTAGCAGGCAATTGACGTTTGACAAGAATGATGGTGGTACGGGAAGAAGAGATTATAATATTAACAAGAAATAGAAACCAGCAGCATGCATGATAATATAATTTATGAAAATTAAGGTTAGTATGTTGTTAGACTTAGTGTTATTTCTATTAATCCAAATATTCCAAGCAATTAAAAGAAGTGACTAGAGTTTTTGTTTTTTTTGGCAATTAACTGTGAATATACCATATCAATAAACAAAAACAGCTATTACAACCTATAAAAGGATAAGAGAACTGGTTACGTTATAAAAGGATAAGAGAACCAGTTACGTAAGCGTAAGAGGGCCGCGTTCCTCATATGATTTGAAAGAACTGATTTACCACTACATTGATTGATTCTTAAAGTTTGAACCCTCAATGCTCTTATTGCCACATTGGATATGCATGGAAATACTTTTTTTTTCTTTTATTGCTAATTGGAACTTCAGCTTACGTATAATTTAATTGATGGACAATTCAATCCTTAAAATATGCTATAATCTCAGATCGTTTAAAACTGACAATGACTAGAGCACCGGAAATTTAAAAGTAATGAACTCAAAGTTACTAGTTCAAATTCGTGTTTAAATAATTGAATTCCTTGTGTCACGAAAGACGCGCAAAGCTAATTACAGTATTTGAATTCTTTTACATTTTTCAGTAACTGACCGAACACCTATGGGAAAAAAGAAAAAGAAAAAAAGAAATGAACACAAAAGGAATGTCTAGCTAGTTGTGGTAGGGTAAAAACAAAAACAAAAATAAAAATAAAAAATAGAGAAGGAAATTGCAGTCAATAATCTTAGAAATTGGTGATCTCGAACATATATATATAGTATGCCTCTTTAATATCAGGATCAATATTTAGAAGATAATCAGTAATTGAAAACTGAATACGCGATTGATTTGTGTAGAAGGAGCATAAACAATAGTGACCAAATTGAAACATCAATCTATAATGCATTTTGAAGAACAATTTACACGACAAAATTCCGGCGAATATACTCATAAAAAACTAAATAATACACAAGAACAACTAATAAGAAGAAGAGGGATGGACAAGAAAAAGGGTAGCAACCGACATGTTTTTGCCAGAAGTTTGTCAATACTAGGTACTAGTTAAATACTATGAAAATTTGGATATAGCTTAAATAACAATTATATTCCATGATCTTATGAGTGGGTGGTCTTGAACTTTTAACCTTCGTCTTGTCTCATGAGCAAACCTTCAAGGTCAAAAGTCAAAACCTGTTAATTAAACTTGAAGTTTTCTCGTAGAGAAAACAGATCAAAAAGTCAAGATAACACACCTCCATATCCATTCTCATAAATCACCCAAAACAATTGGATTTTGGGTCCACTTCTTACTAATCAATCACATAATGAATCCATATAGTTCTTAGACTTTTAAATGGGCTTAAGCCCTTTCTAAATTTTCGATCCTCCTGTCTCTTCATACAATTCATCTCATTTTTGTTTCTCTGCCCCCAATCATTTGACTTTGTGTGCTGATTTTGAAAGCATAAGCAAAAGGTTGATACACGAAAAGATATAGTTATTTGCAACGAATTTTTAGAGTGATAGAAATAAATTGCAATCACGAATAAATATAGAGAAACATGATTTTTTATAGATAAACGATGTGGGTACAAATCTATTCCTCCCTTAATTCTTCTCTCTGAATTTTTTCCGTAATTCAAAGATCGTCAGTAGCGTATTTCTCGAAAGAAGGTATAGTTGGATTTGAAATGAATTTCTCCGTAATTTGAGGTCGTTAATGGCGTATTTCTTGAATGTAGGCATATTTGAATTTGATATGGATTTCTCCGTAATTCGAGGGTTGTTAGTGCCGTATTTCTCGAAAGTTGGAATATTCGGATTTGATCTTATGACAGAAGAATTTGGAGGATTTGTAGATCTTCTTGATGTACTTGCTTTGCTTATCAAGAAAGGAGGATTTGTAGATCTTCTTGATGTATTTGCTTATCAAGAAGAGAGGGTTTTGCTTATCAAGAATAGAGGGTTTCGATCTATTTATAGGGTTTTGCTTATCAAGAAGAGAGAGTTTTGATCTATTTATGAATATCCTATGAATTTTTTGAGATATTGAAGATACCTCTTTAAGGGGATATTTTGCCCTTTAAATAAGCATGATTTAAGGTTTAGGGTAAAGTAGCCTCCAAGAACTCACTGAAATTGGGATTCGTCTTGTAGAGTCATACAAAATTTTGATGTCTACAATAGTTTCTTTCACATTACATCACATTATGAACTTAGGGATGGTGGCTAGTACAAATTATGAAGGTTTTAATAATGCAGATCAGGTACTAGTTATGCGGGTATCGGTTATATAGGTATTAGCTATTTCATCTTCTACCTCCGCATAAGATACATCAATTTTTTCATAACTTATACATGTATTAGGTATACAGATTTCGCAATTGCAAAATAGACGTGTTAATTTTACTCATGAATAACTTATTTCCTAACTAGCTACCAAGCGTTGTATAACTTATACGAGAATTAGCACGTGAATAACTTACTTCTCTACTAGCTACCAAACAACAATTAGACCATTTTCATCTAAATCGGGCATTGAAATGTATCTTTATCTGCACTAAAGTTTAAAAAAGATTGATAATTCCCTCATAGAAAAATAAGATATTTAAGTTTCGAAAAAAGATAGATACACCTCTCATCATAGGACTTTCGGGATAGCTTAGTTGGTTTTGAGGGTGGTTATCCATACAGATGATCCGAGATCGATCCCCAGATCGGTCCCTCCCCCGCTAAAAAAATCCTGAGTCGAGCCTGTCACACAGGATATGCCTAGTGTGATTTACATCTCCTGTGTGGTTTATAGGCTGTTAAACAGTGGGTGATTTACCCAGTATGCACAAAGTGCTTACCTAAAGGGCAGAGATTATAGCGGCTGCCGGTTGTCCTAGGATTCTAAAAGAAACTCTCATCATAGGAAATTGAAATAATTAAGTTGAAAAAGATATTGATAAACCCTTCATAGAAAAAAATGAGATATTTAATGTAGTTCTCCAACTTTAGGGAATTGAAATATTTAAGTTGAGAAGAGATTATGGGTGTCAAACGGGCCGGTTAAAATCGGCCCGAACCGGCCCACATAATCAAACCGGCCCGGTTTGACCCGACCCGCTAAGCCCAAGGGCTTTAGGGGTCCAGGTCCGGGTCCGATTGGGTTTTTTATTTGGGCCCGGTTAACCCGGCCCGGAACCAACCCGATTTGGGTCCGCCGGTTAACCGGCCCAGCCCGGCCCGACCAAGTTTTTTTTTTTTTTTTTTTTTTTTTTGAAAATTCAGAATTTCACAAACTGAAATTAAAAACTTAGTTTTAATACATTATTAATTTACTATCAAGTATTATTAATTTATTATATTAAGTAGCATATGTTTTATACTTTTATTTAAAGTAGTGTATATATTGAATGGTATATATATATATGTGTGTGTGTGTATCTTCTAAATCTAAAGTAGTATATATTTAACGTATACATGTGTATATGTTTTATAAATTAGTATATAACTATATATATATATATATATATATATATATATATATATATATATATATAAATATATATATATGTAGTGTATGTTTTATTTAAAGTAGTGAATATATTGAATGGTATATATATATGTGTATATATCTTCTATAGATGAGTATATTTAATGTAGTGTATATATTGAATGGTAGATATATATATATGTGTGTGTGTATCTTCTAAATCTAAAGTACTATATATTTAACGTATACATGTGTATATGTTTTATAAATTAGTATATAACTATATATATATATATATATTGTAGTGTATGTTTTATTTAAAGTAGTGAATATATTGAATGGTATATATATATATATCTGCATATATCTTCTATAGATGAGTATATTTAATGTATACATTATGTATATGGTTTATAAATTAGTATATAACTATATATATATATAAATATTGTAGTTTATATATATGTATTGTAGTATATATTTTATTTAAACTAGTACATATATATTGAATGGTGTGTATATATCTTCTATAGACGTATATATTTAACGTATCCAAGTGTACATGTTTTATAAATTAGTATATAACTATACAAATATATTATAGTATATTTCATTTAAAGTATTACATATACATAGAATAGAGTGTATATATGTGAATAGATCTTCTATGGACGTGTATATTTAATGTATACATGTGTATATATTTTATAAATTAGTATATAACTATACAAATATATATTGTAAAGTATATATAATGTAGTATATCACATTTAAAGTATTACATATACATAGAATAGAGTGTATATATGTGAATAGATCTTCTATAAATGTGTATATTTAACGTATACATGTGTATATATTTTATAAATTAGTATATAACTATACAAATATATATTGTAATGTATATATATTGTAGTATATTTCATTTAAAGTATTACATATACATAGAATAGAGTGTATAAATGTGAATAGATCTTCTATAGACGTGTATATTTAACGTATACATGTGTATATGTTTTATAAATTAGTATGTAACTATACAAATATATATTGTAGTATATCTCATTTAAAGTATTACATATACATAGAATAGAGTGTATATATGTGAATAGTTCTTCTATAGACGTGTATATTTAACGTATACATGTGTATATGTTTTATAAATTAGTATATAACTATACAAATATATATTATAATGTATATATATTGTAGTATATCTCATTTAAAGTATTACATATACATAGAATAGAGTGTATGTATGTGAATAGATCTTCTATAGACATGTATATTTAACGTATACATGTGTATATGTTTTATAAATTAGTATATAACTATACAAATATATATTGTAATGTATATATATTGTAGTATATCTCATTTAAAGTATTACATATACATAGAATAGAGTGTATATATGTGAATAGTTCTTCTATAGACGTGTATATTTAACGTATACATGTGTATATATTTTATAAATTAGCATATAACTATACAAATATATATTGTAATGTATATATATTGTAGTATATCTCATTTAAAGTATTACATATACATAGAATAGAGTGTATTTATGTGAATAGATCTTTTATAGACGTGTATATTTAACGTATATATGTCTATATATTTTATAAATTAATATATAACTATACAAATATATATTGTAGTATATTTCATTTAAAGTATTACATATACATAGAATAGAGCATATATATGTGAATAGATCTTCTATAGACGTGTATATTTAACGTATATATGTGTATATATTTTATAAATTAGTATATAACTATACAAATATATATTGTAATGTATATATATATTGTAGTATATTTGATTTAAAGTATTACATATACATAGAATAGAGTGTATATATGTGAATGGATCTTCTATAGATGTGTATATTTAACGTATACATGAGTATATATTTTATAAATTAGTATATAACTATACAAATATATATTGTAATGTATATATATTGTAGTATATTTCATTTAAAGTATTACATATACATAGAATAGAGCGTATATATGTGAATAGATCTTCTATAGACGTGTATATTTAACGTATATATGTGTATATGTTTTATAAATTAGTATATAACTATACAAATATATATTGTAATGTATATATATATTGTAGTATATTTGATTTAAAGTATTACATATACATAGAATAGAGTGTATATATGTGAATGGATCTTCTATAGATGTGTATATTTAACGTATACATGAGTATATATTTTATAAATTAGTATATAACTATACAAATATATGTTGTAATGTATATACATTGTAGTATATTTGATTTAAAGTATTACATATACATAGAATAGAGTGTATATATGTGAATAGATCTTCTATAGACGTGTATATTTAACGTATACATGTGTATATATTTTATAAATTAGTATATAACAATACAAATATATATTGTAATGTATATATATTGTAGTATATTTGATTTAAAGTATTACATATACATAGAATAGAGTGTATATATGTGAATCGATCTTCTATAGATGTGTATATTTAACGTATACATGTGTATATATTTTATAAATTAGTATATAACTATACAAATATATGTTGTAATGTATATATATTGTATTATATCCCATTTAAAGTATTACATATACATAGAATAGAGTGTATATATGTGAATAGATCTTCTATAGACGTGTATATTTAACGTAAATATGTGTATATGTTTTATAAATTAGTATATAACTATGCAAATGTATATTGTAATGTATAACTTTATAGTATATTTCATTTAAAGTATAACACATACATAGAATAGAGTGTATATATGTGAATAGATCTTCTATAGACGTGTATATTTAACGTATAGATGTGTATATATTTTATAAATTAGTATATAACTATACAAATATATATTGTAATGTATATATATTATAGTATATTTCATTTAAAGTATTACATATACATAAATTAGAGTGTATATATGTGAATAAATCTTCTATAGACGTTTATATTTAACGTATAAATGTGTATATATATATAATTATATATATATATTGTTGTATATTTTATTTAAACTTTAAAGTTTAAAGTAGTACATATATATTTGGATGATGCGTATATATGTGTAATTGTGTATATGTGTATATATTTTTTAAATTCTAATGTAGTATATACTATATATATGTGTATATATATTGTTTAGCGTATTTATAATGTATATAGGTGGGTATATATAATGTATATTGAAAAAACATTTTTTTTTTATATTTTTGACCGGATTGGATTAAGTGGGCCGGGTTAAGGTGATTTTTGATTTTTTACTGTTGAGCCCAGCTTGACCCGGCCCACTTAGACCCTACTCGGATTCAGCCCAGCCCTCAACCCCATTAAATAACACGGGCCGATTCTGGGTTGGCCCAGCCCGACCCACTTGACAGCCATAGAAGAGATTGATAAACCCTTCATAGAAAAAAATGAGATATTTACATCGGGCACTAAAGGGGAGATAACCAGAGGTACCAACATCAATATTTACATCAATGTTTGCCCCATGACACATAGTCTATAAAGCTGCTAAACTAGTTTGGCTAAACTATGTTAGCACACAAAAACATTAATAAAACATAAAGGGGTTCAACGTCAGATCTAACTTGAAAGAACGGAGGTCAACCTTAGTCCAACATCTGAGTCAAGAGACAGATCTGAAAGTAAGAAACAAAGGTTACAAAGGTTGAGTGAGAGATGAACAAAAGAAAAGGAAGAGAGTGGAAATAAGAGACGTACAGAGGGAAGAACTGCGAATTCTAGATGTGTGCCTCCTTCGACGACACCTGAAAATGGAACAACCCCAAACACCTGAAGACAAAAAGAGAAGTCAAGATTACCTACAAGTGCGCAAAGAGCAGAGGGGGGACAAGCTTAGATTACCTCGGAAAGATGAAAGCTCTTGTGCGACCAAGAGGATATCATCTCCATCGGGCACTAAATCTATGATCACCTAGAGGAGGAGGCAGCGAAAATGGAGATTCAGTTAGAGCACTTTTGGGGAAGGCAAAATGTCCTCGTGAAAAGTTGGAGCAACGAGTATGGGGGGCATGATATGGTATACACCGAATTATCATATCAGTCAAAAATTTTTGATATCGTGATTTTTAGTATTATGGTATTTGATATGATATATGGTATACATTTTAAATCTTTTTGGTATATGGTATGGTATTCAGTATTTACAAATGACATACCGAAATACCGAATATCATACCGAAGTATAATTAGTTATATAACTAACTTTTATATATATATATACAAAAAAACATACTTAGTATTAGTATAAAAATGTTTAGACATTGAAACTTTCGCTACTCTATCTTGATTGAAATATTTTTTTGATGTAATGGACTAATAAAAAAAATTATTTGTACTTCTTTTTCAATATTTCTACATGTGTAATGTGTATTTATGATACAATTAAGACATGCTTTTGTAAAGTCGAAGTAATAATACTCTAGTATACGAGTATATATTGTTAAAGTTAAACAAACTATGGTTACCGATTATCATACCGCAAAATATCAAAATCAAACGTCAAAATACCGAATCATACCGAATTAATATGGTATGATAATGATATAATATTTTAAAAAACTAAATATCGAAAATACCGTACCAAAGTTTCAAATATCGTGCCATATGAGAGTAGAGGAAGACATATATAAAAAGGAGCAGATCAGTTTTGTAGTGGGCTTAACCCGATCATCATGTAATTGTTGCTATTTTTTTTTTGTTAAGTTTGGGCCTATGGCCGAACCAATTTAATTCTGTTGATTATTAATAACTAAAAATTACATAAATACACAATTTATGTTTTCAATATTACAAAAAATTTTAACTCCCTAAATATATTATAAAAATCTCAACATATACACAGAATGTTATGTATATGTCGGCTATGTTATATATATTAATAGGGATAGAGAGTAAAGTAATTAAAAAAGTGGGAGAGAGTGTAATTACTTTCAAAAGAGTTGATATTTATATTATTTATACTATTAATAAAGGAAAAATTACAGAAAGTAGCATACTTAAGACTATAATTACAATAAATAGCAACAATTTTGTAAAATTACATTTATAGCAAGAGTAACATTATTTTACTCATTAACTAGGTAAGTGCATGTTTTACTCTCATTACTTTATATTTTCCTATTTTTACTTCACTATTTCACCTCCCAAAAATATAGCCATATCTTTTATCCTTTGTTTTCATCTTATTTTTTTATCATTTTATTTTTTTATTCTATTTTTTTTTATTTTTACTTTATTTTGTCTCTTCTATTTCTCTTTTTTTTTCGTATTTTTTGTTTTCTTTTTTTGTTTTCTCTTTTTTCATATTTGAAGATAATTATTTTCATGATTTTCAAGATTTCAATATAAAACATTATTACTGTCTTTCACTCTTTTTATATTTCTACCTTTTTTTCTTGTTAGTTTTTTTTCATCTTATTTTTTTATCATTTTATTTTTTTATTTTGATTTCTTTTTCTTTTCATATTATTTTCTATCTTCTATTTCTCCTTTTTTTCTTTTTTCGTTTTTTTTTCCTTTCTCATATCTTTTTTTTTTTTATCTATTTTCATTTTGTTCATTTTTTTTCTATTTTATTTTATTTATTTTTTCTTTTTTTTTACACTTCTATTTCTCTTTCTTTTTTTTTTTCTTTTTCACTTCTCTTTTTTTCATTTTTTTCTTTTTATATTTTTTTTTCTTTTTTTACGCTTCTATCTCTAACTTTTATTTTGAAAAAATAAATATGTATATCACATACACATATTCAAAAAAACATACAAAATACATAGCCATACAGATTTGGATATGTACTTCAGTACAAACATACATATGTATTTACGAAATACAAAGGTGACTTATATAAAATAAGAATATACATATGGATCAAGTATGTATTCTGTAAATACATATGCAGAGCTATATGTATTTTATATAGTGTTGAATTTGTCTTTGAACTGTATATACTATGTCACTTTAGAAGGTAACATATGTACTTATTTGTTTTCTTTTACTGTTTAAGGTATGTATCATGTATTTTCTAATTACCTATATGTATATATATATATCATTGTCATTTTTGTTATAGAGATTTTGTGTCTTATATGTTTATATATACATGTGAGTCAGATATGTATTTCTGTAAATACATATGCAGATTTATATATATATTTTTTTACCATAAATATATATGCAAATTTGTATGTCTATTTATTTTATATATTTTTTTAATATGTATATATGATATAGATATTTGTTTTTTAAAAATAAAAGATAGAGATAGAAGAGTAAAAAAGAAAAAGAAAAAAAGAAAAAAAATAGAAAAAATAAAAACGAAAAATAAAAATTAGAAAAAAAAGTGAAAAAGGAAAGAAAGAAGAAAGAGAAATAGAAATTAGAAATAGAAGTGTAAAAACAAAAGCGAAGAAAATTACTCTCTCCGTTTAAAAAAGAAAGACCTACTTTCATTTTTAGTCCGTTTAAAAAATAATGACCTCTTTCCTTTTTTGACAATACTTTAATTACTTTCCACATGACATATTTAGGACCACAAGATTAAAGGACATTTTGGTATATTTGATACAATTTTAATTTAAGGCCACAAGATTCAAAAGTCTTCTTTATTTTCTTAAACTTTGTGTCAAGTCAAAGTAAGTCATTCTTTTTTAAACGGGGGGAGTAAAGAAAAAAGAAGAAAACAAAAAAAATATGAGAAAAGGAAAAAAAAGAAAACGGAAAAAGAATAAATGAAAAAATGAAAAAAAAAAAAGAGAAGTAGAAGAGAGAAAATAAAGTGGAAAGAAAAAAATGAAAAAGAAAAAGAAATTAAAATAAAAAAGATAAAAAAATAAAAAACTAACAAGAAAAAATAGTTAGAGGTACAAGAGAATGATATTTTGAAATTTTGAAGATCATGAGAATAATAATCTTTATATTTGAGTTTGATTTGAAAAAAGAATCTACTAATTTAAATAAGAGTAATTTATGAGAATTTAATTAGATGAGATAATTATTCCTTATTTAACTCAACTAATTCGAGTAAAACAAGGGTAGTAAATCTAGTTGTATATGTATTTGTATAGCAACAATTTACTTAAATACAAAATATAATTTGCTATTTTTCGTAATTATGAAACTATTGCTATAAAAGTTACAATTAAGGCTCTATAATTGCTATTTCTGAAATTTTCCAATAATAAAAGGGCCTGCCCAGTAGGGGTGAGCATGGTATGTTATATACCGAATACCATACCGAAATAAAAAAAAATTATACCACGATATGGATGTTATGGTATTTGGTAGGAATTTTAAATTATTTTGGTAGTTAGTACGGTATTCGGTATTTATGCAATAAATACCGAAATACCGTATACCACACCGAAGTTTTTTAATAACATATAAAACCCATATATATATTATATTTAAGATTATTAAATATATCTATATATCATCCATTAGCCAATTGAACACAAAAGTAGCTTTTATTCAGAAATATTTTTTTTGGGAAACTTATTATTTAGGAGTACTATGCTTAAGTTTAGGTACTGTTGTTCAGAGTTTGCATCTCGAACTATTCAATCGTGATTGAAATGTTATTTTTGTGTAATTGATTAACAAAGATAGTTGTTAGCCTAACATGATTGAGACGTTTTTAAAATTTAAAGTTATAGTTTTTTTTATATGAATATATGTAATTAGAAATTAAATAAAGTATGGTTACCGAATTACCATACCATAAAATACCGAAACCGAATTTAAAAATACCGAACCATACCAAACTAATTTAGTATGGTAATGGTATTGTTCTTTTAGATACCAAAAACCGAAGTTACCGTACCAAATTTCAAAATACCGTACCGTACCGTACCATGCCCACCCCTACTGCCCAGGCCAACAAAAAATTGCTTATAAAATTAGATGTTTGTCGAAAACAACACAATATTATTATACATGTCGTACTTGATATTCCATTAAGAATGGTAAGCAAATCTATCAATTTTTCCTAAATTGATGATGCTCATGAATGGTGCATTTCACTTAAAAGAGTACTAGCTCAAGATACATTTTCCTTTAACATCCTATGAACATTACTTGTGCTTTTACGAAGAAATGGTGCATTTGCACTCTTCTAAAAGTTAAGGGTTTAAGTAAATAATTTTCTTGAAAATAACACAAAATCCTAAGTTTTATGTTCGTCCATGACTACTTGGGGTTGTTAGAGGAGTTGAAAAGTTTCGATTTTGATCTTTAGAAAGGAAAAAATTTCAATTAGGAAGGGTTTTATTCCCCTTAGTAGATCTATTGAATCAGTAAAATCCGAATACTAAATTTTTATGCAAAAAGGAAAAAAAATATCCAAGAATGCATTAATATTGAAAAATGTGACAAAGTTTACATGTCGTCCTCTAATACTCGAGGTTTTCTCAGACAACATAATCTCTATTGTTTCATCTCAATTTCTACTACATTCTTGTAATATCTCACTTAATTGAAAACATATAAGTTTTTCAAACTTAACTAAAAACATCCCTATATTAACTTTTTCATCTATATCTAGCGGGGCTTTCTTTTTCTCATGTGCACTGCTTGTTCTTATTATTCAATAATTTTTTCCATAAGCTCTTCAAAGAGTAAAAATACTCCATAACTGATTAATTGGATGAATGAATCCAACACTTACTCCAAAATTTTCTTCTTTTTTCATTATTGCTCAAGTGCTCACAGATTCTCTATTAATGTCATTAGATTCTTCATATGTAAATCATGAGAGAGAGGAGTAAAAAATTGTAGGGAGAGAACAAAAAATATCACAGGGGAAAATAAAGTAGGACAAATAATTAAAATAAGCAGTCATACTGAATAACTGGTTTGTTGAATGCATAGTTCAAAGGTAACCATTACTATAATTTAGATCAGTCACACTCTCTCCTACCTAATTTATGTAATGATGTTTCACTATGCATGTAGTTTAAAATAGAAATGGTCTAAAATAAAGTCGTTCTATGTCGAGGTTCTATTAGAAACTTCTCTACCTTTTTAAGAATGAGGTAATGTCTGCATGCTCACGATCCTCTCCAAATCTCACTTATAGAATCACAACGGATTTATTGTTGTTGTTGTTATTGGTCTAAAACAAAGTCATAGATATTTGAGAGGTTATAAATCTTCTTGTTAAAGGTATAATGGATGTTTCAAAGTTAGATTATACTAAATATAAAAATGTGCCATTCTTTTTGAAATTGATAAAAAAGAAAGAGTTACATAAATTAAGGTGGAGGGAGTACATAGTTGAGAAAATTAAGTGTGGGGAGACAAATAAGTTTTAAAATTAAAATTGGTGACAACTTTGACCAACTCAAGTCAAATTCTTTTTAATTAGTGATTAAAGTAAATTGGGGTGTAAAATATAATTTTTTAAACTTTTTAAAAGTCCTCAAATTCCAAATCCTTTCTCTCTCCAAATTTCTTTCTTCCCTTCTTCTTCTTTCTCTTCTTTCTCTTCTTTCTCTCTCTCTAGATTTTCTTCTTCTTCCATCTTCTCTTCTTCTTTTTCTTTCTCTTTTCATTTTGTTCTTCCTTTTTTAATCTTCATGAACTATTTTTAAAAAAAAATTGCTAGATTTTCCTCTTCTTCCATCTTCTCTTTTTTTTTTCTTTCTCTTTTCATTTTGTTCTTCCTTTTTTAATCTTCATGAACTATTTTTTTAAAAAAAATTGAGAAGTTTGAAAAGAAATTTTTTGATTTCTTTTAAAAATGAATGAAGAAATAATTCAGCAAATTCAGCAATTACGAAAGTTGCTTCTGCAACTACCATAGTTGCTACAATAGTTACGGTAATTGCTGCAACAACTACTATTAGTTGTTATGTTACAACAACTGTCAAAGTTGCTGTAGCAACTTCGATACTTAATTTCTGAAAAAGATATGGTTGGAGGAGGAACCTACGAAAAAGTGATATTTATGGTTAAAAAGGAAGGTGGTGGTGCTGGTGGTGACGCCGACTAAGAAGATGACATTTGTTGCGATGTTGATAGCAATGATGGTGAAGGAGAAAGAAGAAAATAAACGATAATTATGTAGAGGGAGAAAATAATGATGAATCTGGAAGAGGTGGAAATGATCATGATAGTGATAGTGGAAGAAGAAGAGGCGGCGGTGGCGGCAACAAAAAGGGTGTGGAGGAGGAATGGTGGTAATGGTGTAGGGATTTTTGTGTAAATATGTTGTAGGAATTTTTGTGTAAATAATAAAACTTGAGGGTTTTAAAATTAGTGTCATTAATACTAATCTTAAAATTGTCACTTCTACTCAATATTTAAGACTTGTGTCACTCTTTTTTAGTTTTGAAACTTTTTTGTCACCCTTAATTAATTTGCCCAATAAAAATGCCTTATGGATATTAGGTCAGATATCTCAAGGTTGAACCAAAAAGTTGAATCTCATATGACCATCATTAAATAGCTTGAGCAATAATTTAGGTAAATGTTTGCCACACTGAACCAATATCAACCGAGCACTCTTTTGAGCAACACCATCTAAGATCTAAGGAATGATAGCCATTGCCTGACCATTACTAATTGGATTAGTAAGGCTACTACTGATTCACCTATGTCGATGGTTGATGAAAAGAGGGATGACCCTATGATCATTGATGATGTGAATGAGAACGAAACAAAGAATTTGGTGGTGAATGAAGATATATCCAAAAAGCCTCCAGTTGCTGAAAAAGAGGCTAAGTTTGATAAATAAAAGCATAAGGAGGTCACATCAGTATTGAAGCCCATTCCACAATCTCCTTCTTTTCCCCAAAGATTGAAAAAAAACTGAAAAAGGGAAATATCAAAAGTTTATTTTTATACTAAAAGAGTTATCGATGAACTTTCCTCTTGTGGAGGCTCTAGAGCAAATGTCGGGCTATGTAAAATTTATTAAGGACTTGGTGAAAGAAGTGGACAGTGATTTTTGAACTAGTGGACAATGTTCAGCATTGTAGTGCAATTTCTTCTTCCTTTCTAGTTGTGTAGAAGAAAGATCTGGGAGATTTCACGACTCCTTGCACTATTGGGTCTTTGATTTTGCAATGGACTTATATGACTTGGGTGCTAGTATTAACCTAATGTCGTAAGTCATTTACAAGTAGATGGGATTGAGGTCGCCTAAATCTACCTCTATGAGACTCCTAATAGCAGATTATACTTTGAAAAAGCCAGTGGGAATCTCATATGACATATTAGTGAAGGTAGCATCCTATATATTTATAATTAACTTTATGATTCTTGACTTTGAGGTTGATTTTGAGGTGCCCATTATTTTGGAAAGGCCTTTTCTCACAACAGGACGAACATTGGTTGATACGAAAACATGATAGATGATGTTTAAATTGAATAGCGAGTAGGTTACTTTTAACGTATGCTAGTCCATGAAGTATCCAAATGATAGACACAATAGCTGAGGATGAGTTGGTAGTTCCTATTGAGGAAATACTCGGTTTGATGTACTTATAGTAATAACAATGAATTTTAATAATAATGGTATTGAAGAGTATGATGAGATGGTGAGCGCACTTGTTGGTATGGGTTCATACACTTATGCACAAAAGAAGCTCGATTTTGATATAAAGAATAGAGCTACTCCGCCAACTAAACCGTCTATTGAGGATCCTCCCATTTTGGAGCTCAAGGACCTCTCATCCGTGTTATGTAATTTTAGGTACCAATAATACCTTTTCAATCATCATTGCAGATAATTTATTAGAGTGGTAGGTTGAGATCTTAGTGTCTGTTTTGTGGAGGTTCAAAAGGGCCATAAGATGGTCCGTTGCTGACATTATTAAAATTTCACTTGGAATTTATACTCATAAAATCCAACTTGAGCCGAATTGTACACTTAGTATTTAGAACCAACATAGATTAAATCCACTCATGCAAAAGATTTAGAAGAAAGAGATCATTAAGTGGTTAGATGCAGGCACAATTTATTTGATTGCTGACAACAAATGAGTGAGCCCCATCCAATATGTTCCAAAAAAGGGTTTAATCACTATGGTTCCCAATGAAAAGAATAAGATGATTCCTATGAGGACAAACACTAAATGGTGTGTTTGTATAGACTATAGGAAGCTGAATTCATAGACTGAGAAGGATCACTTTCCTATGCCTTTCATAGACTAGATGTTAGGCTGTCTTACCGGCAGAGGATGATGTTGTTTCTAGGTGGTTATTCAGAGTATAATCAGATTTCTATCACCCCCTAAGACCAAGAAACCACTTTTACTTGTCCATATGAGATATTTTTATTTAAGAGGATGCCCTTTGGTCTATGTAATGCTCTTGCTACTTTATAGTGTTATGCGATGTCCATCTTTTTTAACACGATGGAGGACACTATTGAGGTTTTATGGGTGACTTTTTAGTTGTGGGTAACTCATTTGATGATTTTTTGGCACATCTTGCCAATGTTCTGAGGAGATGTGAAGAATGCAACCTAGTGCTAAATTAGGAGAAGTACCACTTCATGGTTAAAAAAGAAATTGTGCTTAGTCATAAGATTTGTAAGAAGGGGATTGAGTTCAATAAGGAAAAGATTGAGGTGATTGAGAAATTGCCTCCACCAATTTCTATGAAGGGCATTTATATCTCTTTGGGGCATGCAGGTTTCTATTAATGATTCATCAAAGACTTCTGTAAAATTGTTAATCCATTGTGTAAGTTATTGAAGAAGGATGGAAACTTTGTGTTAGACAAAACGTGTCTAAACACATTCGGGTGTATAAAAGAGAGGTTAATTTTAACCCCCATCATTGTATATCTGGATTAGACCGTTGGAGGTTATGTGCGATACAAGTGGCATGTTGATATGTGTAGTCCTAGACCAAATACAAGAGAAAATCTTATATCCCATATAATATGTAAGCAAAAACTTAAGACTACTCTGAAGAATTACACTATGACTAAACAAGAGTTGTTTGTTGTTGTGTTTGCATTCTGAAAATTCTAGTCGTACTTGATTGGCACAAAAGTGATTGTACATACTGGCCATGCAACTCTTAAATACCTTATTGCAAAGAAATATACAAGTTCAAAGTTTATTATATGGTTCTTTTTGTAGGAATTTGACTTTGAGGTTATGGAGTGAAAAACGACTAAGAATCAAGTGGTCGGCTAGTTATGACACCTTGGAGAGAAGGCAATGTTGAAACTATGGGATAAGCTTGAAATTGATGATACTTTTCCAGACGAGCAGGTGTTGGAAACATTACAAGACTTGGTTCCCTGGTTTACAAACTTTGCCAATTATTTGGAAAGTGATCTAGTTTCAAATATGTTATTTCAATAACAAAATAGGTTCTTGCATGAGGAGAGGAAGTTTTTTTGGGATGAACCATACTTGTTTTGAGTTTGTGCAGATGGTGTAATGCTGAGATGTGTTCCTAAGGTTGAGGAAATGAATATATCTTAAAGAAATGTCACTCATCACTAGTTGGGGGGTCATCATGGAGATGCACGGACCGCACATAAAATCTTGCAATTTGGTTTCTAATGGCCCACCATGTATAAGGATGCACATGACTATTCTTAGACTTGTGACCAATGTCAAAGGAAAGGGAAATTCTCGTGTATATATGAACTTTGAATAACGACTATTCTTGAGCTCAAGTTGTTTGATGTTTAAGGCATTAACTTTATGGGCCCCTTTGTAAGCTCACATGGAATGAAATACATCTTGGTGGTTGTTGACTATGTTTCCAAATAGGCAGAGGAAATTTCAATTCTGAACAATGAAGTTAATAGTGTCACAACCTTTTTAAAAAAGAACATCTTCTCTAAATTTTGTACACCTTGAGCTATCATTAGTGATAGGGGCTTAGATTTTCGCAATCGCAATCAACCATTATATCTTAGAATAATCCTCTCTGCTTGACCATCTGTCTGAGGGTGGAAAGCTGAACTAAGATGGACTTGGATACCAAGACCCTTCTGAAAGGCTCTCCAAAATTGGGAAGTAAACTAAGTACCCTTATCTGAAATGATGGACAAAGGAACTCCATGCAATATGACTAACTCTCGGATAAACAACTTAGAATAATCCTCAGCTGTATAAGACATGTGAACTGGTAAGAAATATGTTGACTTTGTCAATCTGTCTACAATAACCCAAATCGAATCATTATGCCGATGCGAATGAAGTAAACAATCACAAAATCCATATTCATCTCTTCCCACTTCCAGGTGGGAATACCAAACTCTTGAAATGATCCACCAGGTCTTTGGTGCTCTACCTTAACCTATTGACAAGTTGTACACTTGGCCACAAACTCAACTATGTCTCTCTTCATACTACTCTACCAATAGATTTCCCGTAAGTCGCGGTACATCTTGGTAGCACCTGGATGAATGGAATAACGCACACCATGCGCTTGTGCCATAATTCGTTGTCTCAAATCATCAACATATGGCACACACAATCTACTCTGGTATCTTATCACGCCATCTTCCCCTTGGAAGAAAACCTCTACCTTTTGGTCTTTAAACGACTCCTTCAGTTTGACCAAACTAGAATCCATATTTTGCTTCTCTTTTAATTCTAAAACTAGGGAAGCTTCGGCACTACTCTGAACCTAAACATGCCCTTCAGCTGAATCAACCAACCTAACACCCAATCTAGCCAAATGATGAACTTTTCGAGCTAAATCCAAATGATGAACTTCTCGAGCTAACTCTTTCTTGTCATTCTCCACATGAACAACACTGCCCATGGATAATCTACTAATGGCATCTACCACTACATTGGCCTTTCTCAGATGATACAAGACACTCATGTTATAATCCTTCAACAACTCTAACCACCTTCCCTGGCGGAGATTCAATTCTCTCTGGGTAAATACATACTGTAAGCTTTTAAGATCTGTGAACACATCCACATACACACCATATAAATAATGTCTCCATATTTTCAAAGAAAACACTACAACAACTAACTCAAGATCGTAGATTGGGTAATTCTTCTCATGAGGTTTAAGCTGTCTAGAGGCATAGGCTATGACCTTACCTCTCTGCATCAACACACAACCCAAACCAACTCTGGAGGCATTATAATACACCACAAAACCATCTGTACCATCTGGTAATGCTAAGACTGGGACTGTAGTGAGTTGAGTCTTCAATTCCTGAAAACTCTTCTCGCAGGAATCTGACCACTGGAACTTAACTTTCTTTTAGGTCAGTCTAGATATAGGAGATGTAATAGATGAGAAACCTTCAACAAAACGGCGGTAATAGCCATCTAAACCCAAGAAAATCCTAATGTCTGATGGAGAAATGGGTCTAGTCCAATTTCTTTCGGTTTTTGTGTTTTGGGGATCGACTCTAATACCATCAGCAGAAATAATATGACCGAGAAAGGCTACTGATCTTAGACAAAATTCAGACTTGCTGAATTTGGCGAATAATTAGTGATCTTTAAGAGTTTGCAAGACAATTCTAAGATGATCTACATGGTCATCCTCACTACGGGAGTACACAAGGATATCATCTATGAATACTATGACAAACATGCCAAGATACTGTTTGAACACTCGGTTCTTGAGGTCCATGAAAGCTGCAGGGGCATTGGTTAGCCCGAAAGACACGACTAGAAACTAAAAATGACCATAACGGGTCCTAAAAGTTGTCTTTGGAATATCACATTCCCTTACCTTAGGCTGATGATAGCCGGATCTAAGGTCTATCTTTGAGAAATAACTTTCACCTTGTAATTGATCAAATGAGTCATCAATTCTAGGAAGAGGATATTTGTTCTTGACTGTGACCTTATTCAGCTGATGATAGTCAATGCACATTCGCAAAGAACCATCTTTCTTTCACATGAATAGGAAGGGAGCGCCCCATGGAGAAACGCTGGGCCTTATAAAACCTTTATCTAAAAGATCTTTGAGTTGCTCTTTCAAATTCTTAAGCCCAACAAGAGCCATATGATAAGGAGGGATAGAAATAGGCTGAGTATCTAGGAGAAGGTCAATACCAAATTCTATTTCCCTATCGGGAGGTACCCCCAGGAGATCTTCTGGAAAAACTTCAAGAAACTCATTGACCATTCGGACTGACTGAATTGTTGAAGTCTCAGACTTAGTGTCCTTGACTCGAACTAGATGATAAATGCAACCTTTGGAAATCAACTTTCTTGCTTTAAGATACGATATGAAATGACTCTTGGGAGACACTGAATTTCCTGACCACTTAAAGACTGGATCATCTGGGAACTGAAACTTCACCACTCGGGTGCGACAATCTATAGAAGCATAATAGTAATAGAGCCAATCCATACCAAGGATAAGATCAAAATCAACCATATCTAACACTATCAAGTTTGCTAACATGACTTTATGAAGGATAGTGATAGGACACTTTTTATTGATTTGTTTAGCAATAACTGACTCACCTACTGGAGTGGAAACCAAGAAGGGCTCAGGGATCTTTTCAGAATTTATCCCAAAATTTAATGCAACTAATGGGGTCACATAAGAGAAACTTGACCCAGGGTCTAACAACACATAAATATCATAATGAAATACACGAAGCATACTAGTAACGACATCTAGTGAATCCTCCTACTCCTGACGGGATGGTAAAACATAAAACTAATTTTGGCGCTGACCGCCACCAGTATTGGATGATGTGCCCTGAAGAGGAGCTGGGCGACCTAGAGGAGCTGGTTCACTATTGGCATGAGTCTGGAGTCGAACATCCCTATTTCCCTATCTAGCATGCGGGCACTCTTTAATTCTGTGACCCAACTGGCCACATCCATAAAAACCTTTCCAACTCCACAAACACTCGCTCGGATGGGTCTTACCACACTTAGCACACTGAGGATAACTGGGCCTACCACTCACACTATTCTGAGATCTGGACATATAAGACTTACCTCGCTGTTTCTGCCTATTTCTGAGTGTAGAAGAGCTGGCTGAAGAAGGTGCAGGCATACATGAACGATTTTGAAACTATGAACGATTTTCTCCTTCAAACCTATTATGACCATAATCAAACTGCCCTATTCTAGCCTTCTTATTTACTCTCTCTCTTTATTTCAACTTTTTTGCCTTAATTTGTTGTGTGTGCATCATCAATCTAATAAGATCCACATCTCCAATGAGCATAGAAGTCCTACACTCCTTAACTACCAACCCAAACACACCGGTCACAAACTTACTCATGTTTGGCCTATGGTCAGCCATCTGATCAGGGGCATACTTAGATAACTAGTTGAACTTAAGGCAATACTCTTTCACTGTCATAAAGCCCTACCTTAAGTTCATGAACTCTTCTATCTTAGATTCCCCTATCTCACATGGGAATAACTTGTCTAAGAACGTATCCTGAAAGATCTGCCAAGTCATGGGAGCTGCATTCTCCTATCTACTTTTCTTCCATATCACTACCCAATCATAAGCAACATCTTTCAGCCTATAGGATGCCAATTCTACACTCTCCTCTTCAAAAACAAGAATAATTCGGGTGATCTTCTTAACCTCATCTAGATAAAACTGTGGGTCCTCACCTGCCTTCGACCCAAAGAACTCTGGCGGGTTCATTCTCATAAAATCTCAAATTCTGGCTATGTCTATGTCCCCATCTTACAGGGTTGGTACTGCATCCTAACAGTTGCCCTAAACATTAGCCGACACATCTTGGGATAGTGCCTGGAAGACAACCTAAAACTCTGCATGTGACATATTCTCATTCAAAGGATCTGCGAGCTGAGGTGGATGGTTATCATTTTTGTATGCATTATCTCAACGAGAAGGCATTTTCTGTCATGTGAAAGCATGAGTTAGAAGCAGATAGAGACATGAAATACACAATAGATCATGAAAGAAGGGATGATTTCCTAAAATGCTCCATAGCCTTTTTCTCATAGATGTGGTGCGCTTCACATCGATGATCAAGACTCTACGTAACATGGCTTATCTAACTCCCTAGGACTCTCTAAATCTTAGGCGTTGATACCAAGTTTGTAACGCCCCAAAATCTAATTTCTGGGATGCCACATGGTGCTCCGAACTACAAGTAGTCTTGAGCTAACCCTGACTGCTTTCTACTAAATCTGAATCTCAAAATAGTGGAAAATGGACAGAAAAATATAATAAATACGAAAATTTTATCTAAAGCATACTAATCTCACAAGTCTTGGTAAAATAATACTGAAAAATCTGGATACAAAATTAAAAGTCTAAACTGAATCTTGTATTCCGAAAATCCTTTACTGACTAAATCTAAAGAGTCACTGGGACAGGCCCCAGCTGATTCAAACTGTCTGAAATGAATACGAAATCATCTACTAGATAAAAAGAAAATCTGAATAGCTAAGTCCTTAAACTATGAGGGCTCACCAACTGCAGAGATGTAGATGAGATGCTCAAAAATCACTCATGCTGCTAAGACTGAGCACCTGAACCTACATTATAAGACAATGTAGAACATAAACATATATATGGATCAGTACTTTGATGATGTACTGAGTATATGAGGGTGAATACAATAAGTAAAAAATATTATCATAATTTATAAAATCATGCATGCTAAATGTAAATGACTCACATAGGCTTGAGTAATCTGAAATCTGAAGATCATAAACCATGAACAATAAAGCATACAATATGAAGCTTGTGAGCCATCAGTTCTAAAATCTGTTCTTTTCTAAAAACAACCACATTATCTTGTCAATTGTAAGGTGAATACTTCATCTCAAGACTTTAAGAAATCGTAAAATCCATAGCTTTCAAAACATATACTTTTATGTTAAGGCTTTCAACCAATAGATTGTTTTAAGAGTAGGGAACTTCTTTTGGGAGGTTCTTTTAACCAACATAAATCTTGTGAACATTCATGGAGTCCAATATCTTACCCACATTGGCGAGAGTTGTTCTACCCTTGCCATCGAAATAGAACTTCTTGTCTTAAGTGATCACAATCTTAGTCATCCACGTAGAAGTGGGAATAATCTTAATCCTACGGTGGCACGTAGTTCTGGGGCATGAAACCTTGGTAACATACCCATATCGGTGCTAAATACTACTCCCATTGTTATGCTCAGGATCTTAAGAAATCCACTTCAAAAAAATAGTACAAGGGTTTACAAGAAAAACCAATTATGTTTTTCCTTCTTTAATTCTCAAGTCATATGAGCAATGTGGATTCTTTATTTTAGCTTAGGGAAAAAAGGTCAAATCTTTATCGAAAATCTGATAATAATCTTATCATAGGGTGCTCATGACACAAATAATCTTGAAATAACAATCTTTTTTTAGGGCTTAATGACCCATGCTTCAAACTCATGTAAAATCATAGCAAAACATCATTCTCAATGTGCTTCTTGAAAATACTTCAACAATAATAAAATCAAGAATCTCAATATCATGCTTAAACTCAATTGGAAAAATCTGAAAAATTGCATTATACGTATAATTATACGAAAATAGTCATGCAATTCAACATTCAATCACCTGAAATCTCATAAGCTTGTAAATAACAATAATGGGTATAAACCCTAACTTGAATTTCATGAGAAATCATATAAAATTCAGTAAAATTAGAATTAAAATAAGTTTTAGGCACAAGGATGAAAGGATTGTCCTTGTTCAAAATTCCACATATCTCGATTGATGATCTTAGATTCTAAAACATGAATCCTGGATCTGTATTGATGCTTTAGAGATGAATTCTTAGAGTTCTTGAGTTGGGGATTCTAAATCTTGAATTACCTTGGAGAATTAATGGAGAAATTAGATTTCTTGGAGGAGGAGCTTTGATGATCTAGGGTTTTCTTTTGAGAGAAAGTGGATGAAATAAGCATAAAGTGCTTTGGAATACGTTAAATCTTGTGTTTTGGATGGATTGAAGGCTTGGGAATTGACCAAAATCCCCCCTTTAAGCTTTTAAACAAAACTGAAAAACACAATATTTTCCAAACTGGATGGCCACCGCAATGTGCCACCATTGCGGTGGCTCACTGGAAATTGAACGAATGGGAACTGGGCTTTCACCATGACGCACCACAATCACGGTGCCCTTTAGTTTGTCATTTGGCCACTAGCTCGACGCGCCAGTATCTTGAAGGCTCACTGGAAATTGACCAATGGGAAATTGGCCCTCTCCGCGATGCGCCAACATCTCGGAGGTCCACTGAAATTTTTACAATTATGAATTTTGCCTTTCCCGCGACGCGCCAAGTGCCCAGGTGGCACACTGTCAACTTAAAAATGCCATAAATCCTTCACAGAGTGTCGGATTTGGGAGAATCTTATATTGATGGAAATTTTATTCAATTTCCCACACAATGGGAAGTCTAAATCTAGAAAACTCCATATAGAATAAATATTATTCATTTTTGATGCTATCTCTTAACGTTCTAAGAACAAATTTAAGCTTAGAAAGTTTGGGGTATTACAATACCTAAAACGGATCATATCTAATAAAAAGGCCTCAGAAACTTGCATATTTTTCTTATTTTAAGCATCGAAACTGCTATATTTCTATAGCACATCAACACCATCAACTTAGAACATTTGCATATTCTCCGGCAAAAAAATACCACAAAATAAAAATGACGCTTAACTTGGAGAATCTAAGCTATTCAAGGCAGTCAGTCATCACATTAAGTTCAAATCACAACATCCCCCTCTAATCTTAATTCAAAGTCAACTGTGTATGAACATAAAGCATAATAATATGACACAATGGGATCAAGGTATGGCAATTACATTAGCAACAAACAAGCACTCATATGTATAAATTACACTACCTGAAACAAGAAAATAACTTAGCATCATGACTCAAGTGCCCTCATAATAAAGATGTCCCACTCACTCATATGAAATCATGCATGTCAATCCAGGGATGGTCAAGAGACACTCACGCTTAACAAAGAAGTTCCAATCAATGCATGTCAAGTACCATAGGCTTGCCCTTATTTTCTTTACCTTAGCATTCAGATAGTAAAGTTAGGATCACTATAGGACTTTTCTCATCTTGTAATGTAGGCTTGGGGGCTGGTATGATACATATGGACATATCAAGTGGCTAAGACTCCTTGCCACTACACTAACTTTGGGGTCTCACTTACTAGACAATTTTCTATTTATTCCACCATTATTTCTCCCTTTTATTCTTTTATGGCACATTTAGGTTGGGTGTGGTCGTTTACTCTTTCTTTTTTCTTTTTCAGATTTTTTCTTTTCTTTTTCTTTTTCTTTTATTTTATCACACCCAGCCCTACTAACTTTTTCTCTTATTTTACCCCTCTTCATATCGATTTTACACTATGCACCCCTATGATAGACACCTCTCAACTTAGGCATTTTGCCTGTGTTGAGGTGCGCAATGTCCAAGGAGGACCTGGGTCAAACAGGTAAATTGTAGCATAAATGGGAAGGCGAAAGGTGTAACAAGAAAAATAGGCATACAAGGCTCAAAGCATGGATCAAGGGATATCATTCGCGTATGGAAGGTCAGTTAGGCTAAAAGTGGACTACAATAAAAAATGACCTATGATCCTTTCCTAACCGACTATCCTTCAACCTAGGAAAAACTAATAAAACAAGTTCTAAATTTGACATACAAAGGGAACTAGGTAGTATCTCACTCACACATAGAACATAGTCAATATCACATATTACTACTTATCCAGTTCATGCAATTTTCAGCAATTAGTTATTATGTCCCTAATACTAATTCCATAACAAGATCCATAAAGCTCACACATATATACATCAACACAGTTCTAAAACACAAAATTTTGGAGGGGTATCAAAAATTAGTTAAAATATGACTATTGCCTTAAATAGTCAAAATCTCCTAATTACACAAAAACAACACAATACAAAGAAAAAATACAATACGACACATAATTATCCTAGACATGCTGGTTCTACAACCATACCGCAACCAATAAGAAAAGACGCACAGTAACAAAAACTCGCAGTGGCATGGTATGCCCACCCCCAACTAAAAACTATACACTATCCTTAATGCACTAAAACAAAGCAAAATATAGGAAAGTGATAATATACCTGGGATACACTAGGTGCTCGAGTCACGAGCATCCCAGATGAGGGCATATTAGTAGGAAGAGACGATGGTGGTGGTGCTCTATTAGTGGATGTACCCTCTACTATAGATGCACACCTCTGCCTATCGACGAATGTAGTCTCTAAAGAATCATACCTGACCTTTTTAATGACCTCTTCCTCTATCATATTAGGATCCTGTAAATCATCTAAGTAACCTCTTTTGGTCCTAACTGCTAGGATTCCTCATCATCCTCCGTAAAGAAATCAAAGTATCTCGATGTATGTGAAGGTGATATTTAAACCACAGGGGGTATAATCGAGGGAGTATCTACTACATGAATCTCTACAAGAAAGTGTACCTCTAATCATAGGATATCAAAATCCTTTCTAAGCTGAACTAGATCTGGTGCACCCGTCTCTGCATATTGAGATAAAACCCATCTCTCTAACTCGTCGATTCGTGTCTGAAAATCAGCATGTAGCTTTAATAGTGAGGCTCTCTGAGAAGCCTCCCTTCTAGCCTCGCCTGCTCAAATATGGTCCTAACCCCTGATCTTATGTTCTCAAAGAGGATAGTCATCTCGATCTCGATAACCTTTAATCGAGAAGTTGTGGCCCTTTGGCCATTCACTAAGCTCTGCAAAAAGATACTGGATACAATAATCATACCCGTGGCAAGAGCTGTAGTGGATGGGAGAGCAGGCTCCATAGATGTACCAACCAGATTTGAGGTTGAAGACGGATCATGTAAGATGCTAAGCACCGTCTAGGGAGGATTAAGATGGCTAGGTGGGACCATAAATCAAGGATCGCATACACGACTGTGAAGCTTAAATATATATTGCACCCCTTCTACACACCACCTCAAATATCCCTCTTTGGGAGGTCTATCTGTGGCATGTGTATGTGTTGGGATCTACTATATTGAAGCATCGTGGGAAGGCTTCTTGGCACCCTTATTAGACTGGGGTATCTTTGTTTGTTGTACATGAGTGGTGGTACCCTCCTCAGACTAGGGCACCATAGATGACTGCTTATGCTCAACCTCATCAGATGAATCATAGGACTCCTCCTCAGACTGGGGGTCCTACTCAGTAACATGTGGAGTAGTCTCAAACTCTGTCTCCTCCTCCTCATCATCATCATTAGGTAGAAGAGTGTGTGGGGGTGATATCCGTATAGAATTCATCATCAGTTGGGTTGCAGCTGACTGAGCAGCCTGGTGAGTCTGTCTTCTTATGACTCTATGTGTCACCCTAACGGTAGTGTCTCTTCATCGCTTCCTCGGATACTTCTACACTAAATTGTTAGGCTCGGGAGACTCTGTCGTCTCCTTGAAGTACCAACCTTAATATTTTTTACTTATTTGGTGCCATATGTACCTAAAAACCAGTTTTTAGTTTCCAACAAAAGTGAGGGATAGCAAAAGTTGAAGTAAAACTCAAATTTGAACAATTCAATTTTTTCCTGAATTTTCCCATCCCTTTAACCTATTGAAATCCCAACAAGTCCAATGTATACACACTAATAAAGAATCATGAATTTCAAAGCAAACAAACATGCTCAACCCTTGGTATTACTCTTATTCTTTCAAGTTCAACTTCCGGTTAGGGCCTAAACTTAGAATTTTAGTTCAAAACGAGGCCCTACATTATGATTTTAGGCTACTTCAAGGCTCCCACCTACAAGCATGATAGTTTCTATATATTTTTCAGTGGAATATGCATATCAACTTGCTTAAACAATATATAAACCAATATATAACCATTATGAGCCAAGAAAGTTACCTTTTACATGAAGATTCGGAAGAGAATAATGAATAACTCAGGCAAAAGCAAGGTTGAAACTTGTTTTTAGTGTGTTGGGACAAGTTGGTACCTTAAACAAGTATCAATTTTGCTTTTACTTAAGTGTGGGGTTAGTTGGTATTTTAAGTGGGAAGTTTGAATTCAAAGAGAAAAGTGAAGTTTTTAGGATTAGAATGAGTTAACATGAGGGTAAGAATATTTTTACATAGGTGGGGGTCTGTTTTAGGTCATATTTAAAAGTTGGTGGGCCTAAAATTTAAACTAAAAATAGGGCCCACAAAGTGAACTAGCTACGACTTATACCAGCGGCCTCTACCCATGGTCAGGCCTTAGGCGCAGGTACTACCTGTGATCCGCAGGTACTGGGCGTAGGGGTCGGGCCAAAATTGTTGTCCTGCTTTTATGCAACCCAGACTTAGCATTTCAATATTTTTCCAAAAACTTATGGTCCCGCAACCTAAGTTTTAGGTTTGAAAAGTAAAATTAAATGCCAGAGTCCATAACTTACCATTTTTTATCCTTAAATTTTCATCTTTTCAAATTATTACTCACCTTACCATGTGAGACTGGTGACCTTGATGGGATGATCACACAGTCTCCTTAACTGGAAATCGACGAACGTAGCAATTTTTATCGTATTTTAGGTAAGGTCCAAAACTTGAAAACCTACAAAAAGATAAAAACAACAAAAACGTGAATACTAAAATAGTGGGTTACCTTCCACTCAGTGCTTGATTTAACATCGCGGCACGACGTGGCTATGTTGGTTACTCAGACTTCAGCAACAAGCCCATGGGTTGCCTCCTATGCAGTGCTTGATTTAATATCGCGGCACGATGCAGGTATCTTGACTACTCAGAATTCATCAAAATACCCATGGGAATATCCTCCAGGGTCATCAATACAATCAATCACCGACACTACCCTCATGTCAGTTGGTTGCTTCATTGACTTTCAGTTATTGAATGTCGCCTTCTCACTATTAACTCTGAATTTTAGGTCACCCTTTTCTATGTCAACTATAGATCTGCCTGTGTCTATAAATAGTCTTCTCAGTATAATAGGTATCTCGGTGTCAACCTTACAGTCCAAGATGACAAAGTCAGTCGGAAAAATAAAGTTATCCACCCCACAATCACAAATGATATTCCCATAAGCTTCTTCACTGTGCGATCAGTTATCAATAGCCGCATCAAAGTTGGTTCTGGAGAATTCAAGCCCAATTGCTTGAATACGCCCAACAACATCAAATTAATGTTGGCTCCTAAATCACATAAGGCTCGAGAAAATTGGGAGACCAAATAGTTCATGGTATACTGAATGCTCCAGGATCACCCTTTTTTCTGCACCAAAAACCTAGTCGTGATATCACTGTAGTAGTGCATACCATCAACATCCTTAAAATTTGCTCTTGTGTTCCTTATGACCAACTGTTTCATGAACCAAGAGTATTTAGGTGTCTTCTCTAATGCCTCAAGAAGAGGTATGCTCAAGTTAAATTCTTTCAGTATCTCAATAAACCACTTGAACTTACCTTCCTGTTTCTTTTGTCTTAATCATTGAGAAAAAGGTGGGGGCGATCTAGGGACCTATTTGACTTGTGGATCAATGATTAAACCTTTATCTTTATCTTCAGCAACTCTACCTTTATCACCTGTTACTTTTTTAAACTCTTCAATAAATGTCTCGTCATCAATAACTTCAACAGTAGGTAGTGGAGGATCCATAGTAGTGATACCACTCCTCATAGTAATAGCAAGTACATGACCATATTCCTCGAATTTTGCAATATGTTGTTCGAAAGGGTATCTGGTTGCCTCTAGTTCAGAGTTGCTGACATCTTCCCGAACTGGTGCTCCAACTTCTTTATAGTAGTGGCATGTGACTCGACCTTCTAGGTCAAACTTGAAATATCAAGTTTAATCTTCTTAAGGTTGGTCTTCTGACTTTCTTGACCCTTTACCAAATTATCTTGAATCTCCTCCATTCTGGATTCTGCATCGCGTTTACCAGGTGTAATGTACCTATCTCCCTTCTCTTTATAGTCATCCTTCTTTCTCCAGTCACTATCTCACTCTTTTCTACGGTTTCTATATCTATCATAATAGTTCCAACCTTGGTTCCCTTGTCCTTGGGCTCAAAAACTCGCTATCTAATGATCCAGATAATCAGCTTCCTCTTCTAATTTTGAATCGTACTCTTTAGAAGCTGACCCCTGTGCTGCTACTGCATTCACTTTCTCAGAAGTTGCTGTTGAAAACTGCTTTGCTTGCACCCCTAAATCAGTCCTTAGTAATGCAATTTCTTGTATTATCGCATCATCAGCTACTCTCTGGTCGCAACAGTCTCTAATAGCATATGTACCAGATCCCCTCTCAGCCTCTCGAGTTTTCCACCCTTGGTTAGTGAGTAAAATACGATCTAACATCTCTGAAGCTTCCTCCCAGTGCAGTCTTATAAAAGTTCCTCTAAAGATGGTGTCTGTCATGGCTCTAGAACTGATGGTCAGGGCTCTCTAGAATATCTCTGACAAGCTCGTCCCTGATAACTGATGATTTAGAACCATGCTCAGCTTCTTCTTAAACCTGAAGTAAGCCTCGTACATGGACTTTGATTGCAGCTACCTAAAATTATAGATCTTGACCTTGAGCTACAACATCCTTGGTGGAGGAAAGAACCTATTTAAGAATTGCCTGCGTAACTCCTTCCAAGTCGTGATTGAGCCTCTTGGAAATTCCCCTAACCATAAAGATGCTTCTTCTATAAGTGAGAAATAGAAAAGCCTCAGTCTAAGTGCTTCCTTATATACCCCTGGAATGGTATACAACGTGCAAATCCTAAGGAAATTTACGAGGTGAAATTTTGCACCATCGATAGATAATCCTACAAACACACCCTCCAAATTTAGAAGTTGGATCATGGCACTTGTTATATCAAATTTGATACCTGGGGGAAAATTAGGAGGTACTATGGCTCCAGTCTCGGTTGGCTCATCATATCCCAGATTTTCTTCATTATCTATATATGATTGCATGTACTGATGTGATGGGATTACTTGAACGCAAGAACCTCTAGCTCTATTTTGGTTTCCACTGAGTGTTGCTCGATGATCTGCTGCTTATCTCTGCTCAATAAGATCTGCCTATCTAGCTACTCTCTGAGATTCTTCTATTGCCCTCTTCTCTATTTTAGCATGAGCTAACAACTCACCCATCTGACGATCAACAATATCCTGCACTCCTTTGGGCAGAGGTATAACATCACGAACCCCTCCAGGATTATCAACTCTTTTCTTCACAGACATCCTACCATGTGTTTGTAGGTCCCTCTCTGGATTTGGATTGATTGGGAGTAAGGGTTTGCCTCTACTTCATGTGCTAGGCATAAACCGACATATGCCTAAATAAGAACAAAAATAGAAATAATTACCCAAAAACTTCAACAATCTTAAATCACAAATGAACATCATGTTCCCTGACAACGGCGCCAACTTCTTGATGACGTCTAAGCAACAACACCTCCTTTTAGATGATGGTACGGTCGCTTTTAAGATATAGTAACACAACTAAGTTAGGGCCAAAATCTAAGGGAACACGTGGCTTTGCATATCTCAGTAGTTGGAGTCAATGGGCAGAACAAGAAAAGTAAATTGGGGGGTTTGGTTTGTAGTAATCTCGAACAAAGAATAGTATTAACTTGGTTGAAATCAGTCGTAAGTGAACACTAGGATTGTATTCCCCCTAGCTTCTAAACTCCGTAACCATATCTTGTGTTGTTGAACCAATCTAATACCTTGCATGCAGAATCGATAAGTTATGTACCTCCTACAATCTTTTGGACAAGTCAAATGATTTTACCCTTTTCCTTTTGAATCTCAGAGTGCCGCACTACTAACCCTTATCTTGATCCCAGTTAACTATTACCTTTTGAGTCTCTAGTTATTAGATTAAACCTAACCATCTTACGTTGATAGATCCTAGAAGCGTGGATCGACAGTTAAACTACAAATTATTATTGTCTTTATCTTTTCCTAGTCACTACTTCACTTTTGGAGTAAGTAGCAATATCTAGGCGGGATCCTAAAGTGTGCACCCATTAAGAAATCAATCATAATGAAGATAAAGAAATGCATGCCATGGGTATTGGTTAAGATTAACAATCACACTTCCCTTACTTTGTCAATTCGCTCGGGTTTCCACAACTTTAGCTATGGGTTTTAGCCGCTCATGATTGTGAAGAAATTAACAGCATTCATAATAAAAAGCTTATATGAAATCATAATGATAAGAAAAATAAAAACCCACAACCTTAAAGTGAATAATCAATCAAAATCAATACAAGGAAATTCCAAGATCAAAGAAGGATCTTGAAATCAAAATATATTTCTAAGTATCAAAAGTGTGTAATACTACTAAAAAGTACATAAGTGGTATTTATAGTACACGAGGAAACCCTAAAAACAAAACCCGAACAAAAAAGGAGAAAACTGGGTCGGTGGCCACCCGCTCTCTGTACTTGCGGTCTAGCACAGACGCAGGTAGTGCTTGCGGTATGGAACAGGGTGTAGGTGCAGACCGCAGGTTATGGATGGATAATTTTCTGTAAGTCAACTCTCAGGATTTTAGGTTTTTGGTATCCACTTTGTCTATATGCAGTCTGTAGGTCTAAATGTGGTCCGTAGGTTGACTTAGTAGGTGCCGGGAGTCAGTTTTCATCTCTTCTTTGACACTCGAACATGCACTGATCATGCTCAAGATGAAAAACATCCCAAACATCCGTAATCACTCCAAGAAGACCAAAAACACCTTTTCACCTTTTTCACGAACATATCATCCAAAATATGATTTCCTGCAAAACATACACACAATGGATCATATCTAAAAAAAATGCTTCAGAAACTTGCATATTTTCCTTATTTTATGCATCAAAAGTCCTATATTTCTATATCACATTAGTAGCTCGAAAGATGCAGCTCATCCTAGAGTTCAAATATGCTCCAAGTCACTACTGAGGTCTTGAAATAGTAGTTGGAATATGCTCTGCACTCAATAAAAAATGAATATGTGTAGTATCAACACGCAAGAAATAATGATGTTCTAGTAGGGTCATTGGCTAACCCAAAATAAGAAGCATGGACACATAACCAAAGCATAGTACAATAAGACAACCACTAATCCTATCATACAACTATCTTTAAAGTGCATAATACTTAACTTTGTAACCAAGTCAACATAAAGTTTAGTCAAATAGAGTTGACTAGGATAACCCATCAAGTCAACTAAGATCAATAATTAGACTCCATGTTAACAATCATGACACAACTATCATAACACCACCTTGTCACATTTATGCAAGTAATAGACACCATAGAGCTGTGTCACAACTTATAAGAAACTCAGACCACTTAAGAATCCTTTATAATAACAACCAAAACAATATTATGCATCCCAATTTACACAAGTATCACCTTAGCAATTAAGCATAAAAACTCGATTCGCTCAAGGAACTAAAAAAATCAAGAAACACATAATATCCGATTCACTCAAGGAACCATCACACTCACCTATACCTTGTACACACATGGTAAGGGTCTTATGTGTGCACCCACTAGTCATGACCTATAGGGACAAGTCCTAGTCCATGTACCCAATCCCAGATATCAAGTGGTCTTATGTGTGCACCCACTAGTCATGGCCTACAGGGATAAGTCTTAGTCTATGTACCAAATCCCAAACATCAAGTGGTCTTATGTGTGCACCCACTAGTCATGACCTACAGGGACAAGTCCTAGTCCATGTACCCAATCTCAGACATTAAGTGCCTATCAATCTTATATCACCAATCCTATGGAGAAATCAAAATGGCGATATATTCCATAATAATGATAGATATCACAACAATCACAACTACAACGATAAGAAACAACACTTGTAAAATCCAACAAGATTCATATAAGTACATTGAATGCGATTAACATTTAGGATATCAAATAGTAATTCAGTTTCCTGGAACATGCATTATGCAAGCAATACTGTAAATTAGTTATCATGAACATATAAGACAGATTTAGTTTCAACAACATTAAAACTATCACCTACCCCAATCCAAGCTTGCACCACCTAATTAAGCTTTAGCCTTGTATTTTCGTGCAATTTTCACTTGGTCGTGGTCTAAAAATACGAATATAATAATAATCAACAGAATGACCTACCATGTCAAGGATTACAATCTAATCCCTAATCCCTAAATCCAAATTCATGATCATTTCCCCTTCTAGTTTTTTTTTTTATCATAATTCATCTTAAACCTACCAATTTCACGGTTACATTAGTGAATTATTAACATACAAGACTAAATTAACGATCAATAACTACATTAAAAAGTTTTTACATCAATTTTACCATCTTGCTCCAGAAAATTTGCTAAGTCAAGCTTATACCCTCCTTCAAACCCATAAACTAGTGATTCTAAGGTTAATTAAACCAAAATCTAGTTAATAGGGATGAAAGACTTACCTCCATGATGAAAATTGATAGAAAACATATGAAAATCGCCCAAATCACCTAAGACCTTCCCCATAAATAAGTTTAGAATAATAAACTATTTTTGAAGAAATTTTTACATTTAGAGAGATTTACCCGCTACAACAGCTTGATCCCACTATAGCAACATCACCTAATATAATGGGATTGATCGGTGTTGACTTTCGCTATTGCAGAAATTTTTTTGCTATATCAAAATTCACTATAACAACATGTCATTCACTATAGAGGAGTGAGGAGGAAGAAACTCAAAAGTCCTTTTAGTTTTGCCATTTTCATAACACACTCTCAAACCATGACATCTTGAACTAACCTCTTTGCGTCAAGTTTGATATCGGGAGTTCTACTTAACCGAATTTACTTTTGAAAAGTCCTATGGATTCCTTATCAAGTTATATGACATAAAATCAAGCTAAAATTTATTATATCTATACAATCCATTATTAGATTTTCCTAGATCATACCTCGCTTTGATTTTATTTGAAACTAGCCTAGTCTAAAATTTATAACTATCATTTTGGGGGGAAACCTATTAAGGAAATCGATAATGACGGAGAAGGGTCATTAAAATCGATACCAATTTACTCACTGTCCGTCCCTGAATGATCAATGCTAAAAATAAAAGCCAAGTTAAGGAAAAAAAGAATACTTGGATGATGCCTAAACTGGATGATGCTTTCATTGGACCTTTATTGACCGAATCCTTTGTCCTCAACCTTTGAATTTCTTGATTGATAATAACAATAGGCTTTTCCTAATAAGTAATATCCTTATATAACAAAACTAAAACCCACTTGAGAATGTAATCCCCATCCCTACGATATCTCTCTGTCATGGATACATAAAATATTGGATGGAACCCTGACAAGCTTGGCGGTAGTGCCAACCTGTACGCAATTGGATTCATATCATCAAGCACCTCAAACAGACTGATATACCGAGGGCTAACTTTTCTTTTTTACCAAACCTCATAAATCCCTTCATAAGATATACATTTAACAAAAAAATTTCACCAAACTTGAATGACATGTCCCTGATGGTCTGCATACTACTTTTACCTACTCTTGGATGACAACAACTTGGTTTGGATGAATCTCACCTTTTCCTGAGCTTCCTTCATCATGTCAGTGCCTAAATGCTTTACATCACTAGTCTCAAAACCATCATATAGGTGACTTACACATCCTCCCATAGCATGCCTCAAGTTGGGCCATGTCAATGCTAGAGCAAAAGTTGTTGTTGTATGAAAACTCATATAATGGCAAAAATTGGTCCTAGTGGCCATTAAAGTCAATTACATATGCCCTCAATATGTCCTCATGAATCTGAATCATCCTCTTTGACTATCCATCAGTCTGAGGATGAAAATTTATGCTAAAAAAGAGTTGCATGCCTAACTTTTATGCAACCTATCCCAAAATTTAGAAATAAAATACTTACCTCTATTTGAAATAATGGAAAGAGGCACCCATGCAACCTCACTATATATTTGATGTAGATTTTGTCCAATTTCTTAGATCTATAGTACACTCTAACCAAAATAAAATATGTTGATTTTGTCAGCCTATTTACTATGACCTAAATCGAGTCCTGCTTTCCTAAGTCTTAGAAAAACTTACCATAAAATCCAAAATTATCTACTCCCAGTTCCACTTAAGAATAGGTAACCTTTAGAGTAATCCCCGATGCCTTTTATGCCTATATTCTACCTGTTAACAGTTATAACATTTATATCCATACTTTACTATGTCCCTTTTTATATTTGGCGACTAATAAAGCTATCTCAAGTTGTTGTACATCTCGGTTGTACCTAGATGAATTGAATATTGCAAACCCTAAGCTTTATCAAGAACATTCATAATCAAATCACTAATTATAGGAACATACACCGGCTCTCTAAACCATAACATATGTGTCAAGTATTGCATATAAAGACTTACCAAATACCACCTTATTGTAGTTCCACATCCTCAAACTATTTGTCTTTGATTTTATCAAGGAATGTTGACTTTACTTTAATACTAGCCAATACTCCACCCTTTTCAAAAACACCAAAATACATAAACTGGGATGCTAAAGTGTGAACTACCTAGCTATGGGTCACCTTTACACCCTAAAATAGGCCAAACTGCCCATACTTATAGATTTCTAGATCAATGCATTTGCCACCATATTTTCCTTACTCAGATGATACTAGATGGTCATATCATAGTCTTTTAACAACTCTATCTATCTCTGTAATGGCCCGAGAGTACATCCTGGGTGTTACATGGTGCTTACAGTCCTGAGAAACCATAAGCTAACCCATGAGCTGGTACCTGCTGTGAGCACTAGATAACATAATCATAAATACGGAAGAATACTGACATGCCATAAGGTTTTAATAACTGAATTCAAAACTGAAATATGAATCTATAGAAATAACTGACTTAATCTGATAAAATACTAATAAACTGGATAACTAACTGTAATGTCTGAATACTGAATAACTAACTCTAATATATGATAAGCCTCTAAAACTTAATAACTATGAGTTGATGGGACATGCCCCAACTAACTCCAACTAACTACTAAATTGATACATGAAATAAAGTAAGCCTGTCCTCAAAGAATTAGGACTCACCACTGCTACTGCTGAGGATCTGATAAGTCTAATCACAAGCTGGGAACTGAGCATCAGAACCTATGATATAATACATCATAGCGCAAAAGAAAAGGTAAGCGATCAGTACTTTGAATGTACTGGTATGCTAAATGAGGTAGGCTGATATGCATGGTGTCATGAACAGAACTAATAATTAACTGAATAAGCATATAAAGCATAGAGTAATGAGTAGAGAGCATGAAATCTGTATGTACGGGGATATGTGAAAATCTATAGATACTGAGGATGCATGACCAAGCATATAACATGAACTAAGTAAAATATGTAAACTGAAATACTGAAATAACTAAAATTTGTATGGTTTGGTCAAACAACACTAAGACTAAATAATTGAACTAGGACTGTAACTGAGATTGTATCTGATACTATGGGAGGTATTATCTAACCGATATTCCCCAATTTGAGCTAATTAGGGTCCAACCTGTAACCCCAGTTAGAAGGGTGTTAATACTATGCCATGGGTATGAACACTGGCTGTGTGGATCTACTAAACTGATATAATGTCCAAAGTACTAAGGGTGTCAAACCTAAACTGACGGGTGACCCCTGCGAGATAGTTAAGCCTAATCTGACGGGTGACTTCTCATATCCTATGCTGGCTACGTAGTTCTGGAGTATAGGGACTGTTACTAATGAATCTGCCTATCTGACAGGAAAGCCACCATCCCTACACTCGCTAGGTGTTAAATCCTACTCCCAACTAAAAGACATTGGAATGCTAGACTGTTCTGAGTTTAACTAACTGATATTTGACTATTCTGATAATGCTCATAGTATGTTCTGAAGACCATTTTGTAATGTACTAAGACTAGACTACATAAACAGCTATGGTTTCTTATTATTCAATACCCCCAGGACTCAAAAATAACAATGGTAAAATAACACTAAAGCTTGGGGGACAAAGCATGAAGGCTTTTATTAAATCAATCACTCTTGTGGGCATTTTATCAAACACTTGTACTTCATAGTTTACCCAATTCATGGGAATAGTATAAAACTTGAAATAATAGCATGACTTCAACATTTATAACACTAAATCATGATTTAATTAAAAAAATGACAATAATAAAACATGGGGGATTTGATAACAACAATAATTCCATTAAAGTATGGTATAAAATCAATATTCATGGAAGTTCATGGAGATTTATAGTTTTAAATCACACTTTAATATCATAAATCTTGAAAAAATGATAGATTTGTAATTAAAACGGATACTTGGACTTCATGGATGAAAGAAATCCATGAATAAACATCTAACATACCTTAATCTGATGATTTCTTGGAAAAGTTCTTGGGATTGACCTTGATTCTTGAGAGCTAGGGTTTGTATTTTAGAGAGAAAACTCTTAAATTTGGGGGAAAATTGAGTGAATAATGAAGTATAGGTTAATTAAGCAGAAATTTCATGCTAAAGGCTGACTGGGATGAGGAGAAAAAGACTTTAACGTCCTCAGATTTAAAACTCGAAATTACTGAAAATTTCTCAATTTTAAGGGCTGGCGCGATGCGGTGCTATCGCGCCATGAGACTGGAATTGGATAATTAGGAAAATACATAGTGGGGCGACGTGGTGCAATCGTGTTGTCACTTTTTTTGTTACCTAGAAGCTCACCACAACGCGGTGATATCGTACTTCAACACTGGAAAATGACAAATGCCAATTCGGCCTTGGCGCGATGCGCTAAGATCACACACCTTTACTGGAAATTTCCAATCATCATTTAGACTAGCTTCGCAAAGTGCTAAGGGTTAAAATGATGACGTTTAACGATTGAAACTTAAAATCGGCCTAACTTCTTACCCAGTTATCAGATTTGGGCAAATTTTATATTGTTGGAAAGCTAATTCAATTTCCTACACAATGGCAGGCTCTAAACTAACAAATAACGAGTGTTTCAAAATTTTTATTTATGAATACTCATGTATTGGGACTTGGATTACACTAAGGAAATGTGAGTATTTCAATCTCATTTATCTCAAGTTTAAATCCTTTTCTATGAAGACTTGTTGTAGGCTACAATGGGCCTATCAATAGAGCTGTCAAAATGGGACAAGACCTTGAGGTCAACCCAACCTAGTCCATTATTATGGTAGGTTTGGATTATAATTTTTGAGCCCATTTAATATTTGGGCTTATAAGCCAATCCTAAGTCAGCCCGCTAGCCCTTGAGGCTATGCAGGGTTAGACCCATGGGCAAAAAGACTATTTAAATTTAATATAAATATTTATATTTTTTAGTTAAAATTTCATGGGATTTTATTCATTAATATTCAAAAGAAAACAAGTACATCACTAATGGGCCTAATGCCTAATTTGGACAACACAAAATTGAAAAAAAGAGACAAAAACTATAAGCCCAAATCAAATCAAGATCGATTATACCTATCCTCTTTATTCCATATATACATTTTCTAGGGTTTTAAATTTACTTTGAACCATTACCTTTACAAAAACCATCAATACCTAAGACATGTTACCGTCGTGGATTAACAGTAGACTCTAACTTCTTCTTGTCTGGATCATCAATCTACTTAAGTTATTTTTGTCATTTAACTTTCAAGAGTAAGTTTACTCTGTCTCTCCATCTTCTTTGACTTTGTTTCTGACAAATACAACCTGTGCAGTTGTGTTCTTTAGTTGTATTTGACAAATACAACCTTTACAACTATACTCTATGGTGGATTAAGATTATTTTGTTTTGATGAGCGATCTAATGTCATGGAGTTGCACTAGATCACTTGGTAATATCCTAAAACTTTTTTCCTTTTTTCTTCTGATTGAGCTCTAAGTCTTTTTCCTTTATAGGTAGTCTTAGAATGGAGTGCAAGGATAGCTCTAATCCATAGGCACCTCCTAGTAATGAGTGCTTCATCCAGGTTTAACCACTCCAATCTGACCGCTGACCCTCCTATTTTTCTGAGTCTTATTTACGGTTGAAGTAGCTAAGGCTAAATAGCATTTCACTCTTTTTGTAACCCCCTTAGGACTTGCAAATACAATATATGTGGAAAATTATATACTTTAGCCTTCCTTGCCCCGTCATCTCTTAAATATAGGCATTTTAACTTGTCACTGTTGATAAGCCTTCTTCTTGTTGACTCCATGCTTTGAAAACTTGAGTACCTTCAATTTTATTTATTAATAACTAGATTATCTAGATAATCCATTAACTGATTTCCTTCCCGCATCATATATTGAAATAAGAATAGTTTATTATTCAAGTATGCCTTTATTTTTTCTACCATATCAGCTATGATTTATGGACTTGACCATTTCTCCTCTAAAATTTTGCATAACAATATCAAATCTATTTGAATGATTATTAGACTGTATTGTAATGCAGTTTAAGTGAGGGCAATCTGGATATTTCCCAACTTATCTTAATAAGGTTCCATGACTTATATTGCACTTAGAAGGTTACTTGCTCTATTATTCTATTCTTAAACACTTGAAAAACACTCTTAAATCCTCTCTAGAGTTTTTGGGTAAAAGAAGCTAGGGTTTCATCTTAAGGAGTAAATCAGGGTTTGTCTTGGTGATTTCTCTCCTTCATCATCTTAGTTTAAGGCATGTTCTCTTCTCTTATTTTTAGTTCCAACTAAAGGCATGGTTTTATTCAATGTTTTTATGATTTGAATATTGTATGATTTTGGGTTTTCAAATATGGTTTGGGGTTTTTGGTTATAAATGCTTGGTTTTGGTTTTTCCATGTTTTAATTATGCTTTTATATGTATTAATGGTGATTTTTGATAATTTGTTGCATTGGAATGATTCTTTGGTAATGGACTTTGGTTTTAGAAATACTATGCCTCCAATGTGTTTGATAAAATGCCTTTAACAAATTTTTCACTAAAATTTCTGTTTTTCAATGGAACTTATACATGGTTTAAACTTGGTAATGGAATCCTAAATGATATGAATGATTTAAATGGATTGTAAAGGCCTTGGTGGCCATGGTTTCGGTTAATTGGAAATCATGTGGGGTACATGGAAATCCCCTAAGGATTGGCTAATAAAAATACTTGTAAGTTATTATTGGTATGACGATACCACTACTAATAGCCTCGGTTAATAATAATGGAATAATGGTTTGGATGAAAAATGGTTTTTAATTGGGCTTAAAAGAGGGAGGTGTAGCAAAGTCGTGGAATGTGGAGGTCCCGGGGGAATCAAACTGGAAACTTATATTTTCCAATATGAGGTTTGGTCCTAGTGATCGTGTGCATGATGTCACACTATATATTTTGGGGGATGTACTGGTCATCCCATGTTTTATTCCCTGGTCGTGCGGCTTCACGCACTAGGGCCTTTTTAGCAGGAGAGCTGAACCCATATAGCCCGTGGGTGGTTTAGGAAGGCAAAGCTACACAACTCGGGTAAAGGTTTAATGGCATTCTAAACTCGGTCTCCTTTCCCGACATGGATATATATATATATATGGTATGTGTATATGTATGATTTTTACTTGGTTTTGTAAATATGGCATTATTTTATCCTTATCCTGAGTTCATGCTAGCGCTCACCCACTAATCCATCTTTAGGCGTTGTATCCCCACGTAATACAGGAATCAACCATTCCGCTCCTCCTACTTAGCGATCTAACTTTGGGGTCAGTATTTGAATTGAAGTGGTGAGCTTCCATCTATTCGAAAGGATCTATTTCATGGTTGTTATTCCATAATTTGCATTATTTATGGATATTAGTTTTGGCTATGGTTGGGGGCATGTCTTAACTAGATTTTGGTATTCTTTTGGTTAAAGGTTATGTGTTACTGCTATGGGTTGGTATGGGTGGGGTCGGTAACAGTGTCAACCTTAGCATTGGTATTGGTATTGGTATTGGTATTGGTATTGGGGATAATACCTATTGATGATATTATTGGTTGTTCTATCTTATTTCATTTTAGGATTAATCATATTATGTTTTGGATCTTATTTGGTTATGGCCTGGTTTATGGCCCTTGGTTCAGTATTAGTTTGGCTTGGTGGTTTTGTTAGTATGGTTTGGTGGACAAGAGTACTTGGTAGGGCTGGTCTAGGAATAGACCTACCCCAAAGTAAGTCCTTGTCCAATTATGCTATCTTATTATATGTTTAAAATTCAGCTAACTCAGGGCAGACGGTTGGAGGTTGGGTTGGATTGGGTAACGAGGGTAGTCTCTAGTCCCGGTCGGACTTGGGACGCCCATAATGACAAGGCCCCAGGTTGGGTAGTGTCAAATTGGTGTCAGAGATTTAGGTTCATGGTTAATTGGGAGTCCACAAAACTTTGTCTGGTAGAGTCTCCTTTAAGGGTGTGTAGCGCGCCACACTCATACGAAAGAGGCTACAAAGCATTTAGGAATGTTTTACTTTCTTGGTATTCTATTTTCAAGCTTAGAGTATAAGTCCTGGAAATTTCTCTCTAATCCTTGGTTGTTCACTTTTCAGATCATGCCACAATTAGTTGGAATACAAGGAAACTCTTCAGTCCCATCTAAGGACAATCTTTATGGGGTACGTCCTACGTCTGGAGTTCGTCTTCAATCTCAGGGTCCTATCCCTGATAGTTCTGGAGTTCCTCCAGTTTCTACTAGTCCTCCTTAAGGTGAGGTGACTAATAAGGAATTTTACCAGTTTATTCATAGTATTGCTCATTTTATTACTGCTCAGGCTTAGCAAGATGCGTCTAGTGGGTTATCTGCTGAGGCCACAAGGGTTGATCAATTTATGAAACTGAATCCTCCTAATTTTACTGGTGTAAAGGTGGAGGAGGATCCTCAGGGTTTCTTGGATGAAATAAAGAAGATATTCAGGGTGATATAGGCTACTAATGTGGAGGGTGTAAACTTTCTAGCTTATCAGCTCAATGATATAACATACCAGTGGTATGAAGAGTGGGATGGGGATAGAGGTAATGTAGAGGAGTTATCCTTATAGGATTCCCTTTTTGGTGCTTTTATGAACCGTTTCTTTCCTCAAGAGCAGAGGGAGACAAAGATGGATGAGTTTGTATATATTAAGAAAGGGAGAATACCTATCAAGGAATATGCCTTAAAGTTTCACCAGCTTTCAAGGTATGCTCCTGATTTAGTATCTGATATGAGGGAAAAGATGAGAAAGTTTGCTTTCGGGTTGAATTGAGATCTAATCTTGGAAATCAAGACTTCTTTGTTGATCAAAGATATGGACATTTCAAGGTTAGTTGTCCATATACAACAGGTGGAGGATGAGAAGAGAAAACAGGTGGAATTTAGAGATGGCAGGGTAAGAGGGGTAGGTTTTTGGACCAGGGAGGTGCTCAGTCGCAAGGTGGTTGGGATAAAGGTAAATAGATAAAAAGAAGTGAGGGAGTTCTGGTTCCTTATCTTCTTCTAGTGCTCCTTACCTGAGGCAGTTGGGTGATAGGCGTCAGCAAGGTGGTGAAAATTTACGAGCACAGGGTGCCCAATCTCAGGAGAGTGGGGGTCAATTAGTTTCTTTATGCCTTTCTTATAGGTTCTGTGGTTGTCTTTATTAGGGTTATTATGACAAATCAAAGGACAAGTATTTTAAACGTGTCTAGCCAGGCCATATGCTCAAGAATTATCCAATTTGTAAGGGAGCTTCAGGAGCGGTCAAAGCTCTGGTTGCTTCATCTCTTGCTTCTACGCCTAGTGTACAGCTTCAATGGTTGCTCCTACTTCTGGTACCGGCACTGGATGGAATAGGCCGTATGCTCTTGTATCTCGATAGGAATCTGAGGCATCACCTGATATCATTATTGGTATGTTATAACTCTTTTCTCGTGACTTATATTAGCTGCTCGATTTGGGGTCCACTTTTTTTATGTGACATAATTTATGGCTGTATGTATTGGTTTTAATCCTGAGGTTATTTCGAATCCTTTTTCTATTTCTACCCTGGTAGGTAACTCAATTATTGCTGAGAGAGTCCATAGAGGGTATGTGGTATCTGTTAATGGTAGGCAGACTTTGGTGGCTTTGTTCGAACTTGATATGGTGGATTTTGGTGTTATTCTGGGGATGAATTGGTAGCACTCTTGTTACGTATCCTTGGATTATTCGACCCGTAAGGTTTTATTTAGGTTCCCTAGTGAACTAGTTATAGAGTGGGAGGGTAGTTCCTTTGTTATTAGGGGGAGGTTTATTGCTTATCTTAGAGCTCAAAGGTTAATCTCTAAAGGTTGTCATTATCACTTGGTTTGGGTAAAAGATTCTAACTCCAAAGGTTCTTTTTTTCATTCAGTTCCGGTGGTAAATGAGCTTCCTGAGTTTTTTTTGATGATCTTCTAGGTGTTCCTCCGAATAGGTAAATAGAGTTTGATATTTATTTGGTTTCGGACACTCATCCAATATCTATTCCTCCTTATAGAATGGCTCCGGCTAAGTTAAGGGAACTTAAGGAGAAACTTAAGAATCTTCTGGATAAGGGGTTTATTCATCCTAGTGTATCCCCGTGGGGTGAACTGGTATTGTTCGTGTGTAAGAAGGTTGGTTCCCTTCAGATGTCCATTGTTTATCGACAGTTGAATAAGGTAATGATCAAGAACAAGTATTCTCTTCCAATAATAGATGACTTGTTTGATCAGTTACAAGGTGTCAAGTTCTTTTCTAAGATAGATCTTCAATCTGGGTATCATCAGCTTAAGATTAGGGAGGAAGATATTCCTAAGACAACTTTTTGTACTCGATATGGGCATTTTAAAATCTTAGTAATGTCATTTGATTTGACTAATGCCCCGACAATATTTAGGGACTTGATTAACATGGTTTTCAGGAAGTTCCTGGATCTTTTCGTCATTGTGTTTATTAATGACATTCTATTTTATTCCAAAAGTGAGGTGGATTTTTCTAATCACCCCCGTGTTGTATTACAGACCTTGAAGGAATATCATTTGTATTCCAAGTTCTCCAAGCGTGAGTTTTGGTTGAACACTGTGACTTTTCTTGGTCATATTATTTCTAGCAAGGGGATCATGGTGGATTCACAAAAGGTGGTTGTGGTTAGAAGGTGGCCTAGACCCACAACTCCAATCGACATTCGGAGCTTCTTGGGTTTGGCTGGGTATTATCGGCAGTTTGTGGAGATCTTTTTTATGACAGCTGCTCATTTGACTAAGTTGACTCAGAAAGTGAAATTTTCTTAGTCAGATGCTTGTGAATGGAGTTTTGAGAAGTTGAAAGATAAACTAACTTTGACTCTGGTCTTGATGTTGACTGAGGGCAGTGAGGGATTTGTGGTTTATTATGATGCATTTAGGGTGGGACTTAGTTGTGTTTTAATGCAGCATGGGAAGGTGATTGCCTATGCTTCCAGGCAGTTGCAGGTGTATGAGTAGAATTACCCTACTCATGATTTGGAGCTGTTGCGGTGGTTTTTGCTTTGAAAATCTGGCAGCATTATCTCTATGGAGTGCACGTAGACATCTTTTCTGATCATAAGAGTCTATAATATCTATTCACTCAGAAGTAGCTAAATCTCAGGCAGATGAGATAGTTGGAGCTTCTCAAAGACTATGACATGATTCTTCACTATTACCTAGGTAAGGCTAACATGGTTAATAATGCTCTAAGTAGGTTATCCATGGGGTGTTTGGCTTATGTGGAGGAAGGAAAATAGGAATTGGTGAAGGATATTCACCTCTTGGCAAATCTTAAAGTTTGTCTTTTGGACTCCAAGGATGGTGGGGTGATGGTATAGAAAGTGTTCAGTCATCTCTTAGTGCAGAGATTAAGGAGAAACAAGTGCTAGATCCTATCTTGATTTAAATAAAGAGTAATGTTTGTATGCAGAAGGTAATGGTGTTTGAGATAAGTGGTGACAGTACTTTACGGTACCAAGAAAAGTTGTGCATTCTTAATGTCGATGGTATATGGCAAAGGATCTTTCCTGAGGCACATGAATCATGCTACGTTTTACATCCCGACTCAACAAAGATGTATCATAATCTCAAGGAGATGTATTAGTGGAATGGTATGAAAAGGGACGTGGCTGATTTTGTGGCCAAGTGCTTGGTATCAACAAGTTAAAGTTGAGCACATGAGACCTGGTGGGTTATATCAAGAGATTGTTTTTCCTGAATGGAAATGGTAGGTAATCAATATGGATTTCGTTCCTGGTCTTCTTGGTCTCAAAATTAATATGATTCAATTTTGGTCATCGTGGATAGGATGAAAAAGTATGCTCACTTCTTGCCGATGAGGACTACCTTCTCGGCAGATGATTATGCGAAGTTATATCTTCAGGAGATTGTGAAGCTCTATGGGGCATTTATTTCTATTACCTTTGATTGTGGTATGCGGTTTTCATCTTATTTCTCGCAGTTTTTTCAGAAAGGATTGGTACTAAGGTGAGTTTGAGTAGTGCTTTTCATCCACATATAGATGGGAAAGAGGAAAGAACTATTCAGACATTGGAGTATATGCTTTGGGCATGTGTCATTGATTATGGTGGCAGTTGGGTCGAGCATCTACCTTTGGTAGAGTTTGCTTACAACAATAGCTATTTTTCTAGCATTGGCATGGCCCCTTTTGAGGCATTGTATAGTAGGAGGTATAGATCTCCTATTGGTTGGTTCAAGCTTAGTGAGGTGGATATGTTCAGTCTGGATTTGGTTTATCAGGCTATGGAAAAGGTGAAGGTGATTCCAGATAGGCTTAAGGCTGACAAAGTTACCAAAAGTCCTATGCGTATGTAAAGTATAGAGACATGGAGTTTGACGTTAGGGATAAGGTGTTCCTCAAGGTATCTCCCATGAAGGAAGTTCTACGGTTTGGAAAAAAGGGAAAACTCAGTCCCTGGTATATTGGTCCATATTGGTTTTGCGAAGGGTGGAAATATTGTTTATGAATTGGAGTTGACTTCTAGTTTGAACTCCATTCATCCAGTATTTTATGTCTGCATTTTGAGAAAGTGTCTTGGTGATCCTTCTTCGATTGTTCCTTTAGAGGGGTTGGGTATCTAGGACTCTCTGTCTTGTGAAGAGGTCCGGTTGAGATCTTGGATAGGCAGGTTCATTGGTTGCAAACCAAGGATGTGGCTATGGTTAAGGTTCTTTGGAAGAACCATAAGGTGGAAGAAGCCACATGGGAAGTGGAGGAGAACATAAAGTCCAAGTATCCACATCTATTTTCTGCTCTTGCGATTCGCGCGGAAGGTATGTATCCTCAACACATCTTTATTTTCTAAGTTTGTTACAGAAAAGATTAGTATTTTTGCCTTTTTGTTTTTAAACTTTGTTAAAGATTGGAAATATATTTGATAATGCAAATGACTCGTGCGTATGGTTACCCCTACCTTGTCTGTCATTCGGAGATGAATGTTCCTAGTGTGGGAGACTGAAACACCCTGGTTTCTAGACCTTAGAAGATTTCCTATAATTCTGCTCTCTGGACCCACTACGACTCATGGGTACGAGCCATATATTGGGTTATGAAAGGTATGGTCCAGTCATATGCTGACCAGCGTTGGTCGGTCAGATGGATTTTGGTCATTAGAATGGGTATGACTTGAATAGTATGAGTCATATGGTTGGATAAGGATAATTTGGTTTGGGGTTTCCTTACCTTAATCTTAGACTTGGTAACTTAAGTTGGATTTGAGTATGAGTGGATCACCATGAGTTGTAATCCAGGGTATGAGTCGTACCTAAGACTCGTATGGTGGTCAGTGTTCAAACCTCCTGGATTTTATTCTGCCAGGGGTACGGTTGATAGGTACCAGTCGTACACTTTAATATGCCTTGGGTTTGGGTGTGTCGTAACTTGGACATTGATGGGTCCAAGGGGGAAGGCCTAGGGTATGAGAGATGGGTCCCACTCGTACAAATTGGGTACGACTCGTAAAGATCAATCGTATCCTACGATAAGGATTTAATGTAGTTTAAGTGAGGGCAATCTGGACATTTTCCCACTTATCCTAATAAGGTCCCACGACTTATATTGCACTTGGTATTTGCCCTATTATTCTATTCTTAAACACTTGGAAAACACTCTTAAATCCTCTAGAGTTCTTGGGCAAAAGAAGATAGGGTTTCATCTTTAGGAGTAAATTGGGGCTTCTCTTGATGATTTCTCTTCATCATAATCTTGGTTTGAGTCATGTTCTCTTCCGTCATTGTTAGTTCCAAATAAAGGCATGGTTTTACACAATGTTTTTATGATTTGAATGTTGTATGATTTTGGGTTTTCAAATATGATTTGGGAATTTTGGTTATAAATGCTTGGTTATAGTTTTTCCATGTTTTAATTATGCTTTTATATGCATTAATGGTGATTTTTTATAATTGGTTGCATGGGAATGGTTCTTTGGTAATGGACTTTGGTTTTGGAAATACTATGTCCCCAATGTGTTTGATAAAATGCCTTTAACAATATTTTCACTAAAATCTTTATTTTTCAATGGAATTTATGCATGGTTTAAACTTGGTAATGGAGCCCTAAATGATATGAATGATTTAAATGGATTGGAAAGACCTTGGTGTCTGTGATTTTGGTTTATTGGAAATCATGTGGGGTATATGGAAATCCTCTAAGGATTAGCTAAGGACAATACTTGCAAGTTATTATTGGTATGACGATACCACTACTAATAGCTATGGTGTGTGCATATGGATGGTTTTCACTTGGTTTTATAAATTGCATTATTTAATCCTTATCCTAACTTCATGCAAGAGTTCACCCGCTAAACCATATTTGGGCCCTGTATCCCCACGCGATGTAGAAATTGACCGTTCCTCTCCTCCTGCTTAGCAATTTGATCTTCGGGGTCAGCATTTGGATTGAAGTGGTGAGCTTCCATTTATTCGAAAGGCTCTATTTCATAATTTGACTTATTTATGGACATTGGTTTTGGCTATGGTTGGGGGCATGTCCCAATCGGATTTTGGTATTCTTTTGGTTAGAGGCTTTGTGGTACTGCTATGTGTTGGTATGGGTTGGGTTGGTAGTGGTGTTACGCTTAGCATTCGTATTGGTATTGGGGATGATACCTGTCGACAATATTGTTGGTTGTTCCATCATATTTTATTTGGACCTTAATAAGTTCCTCCAAAGTTGCAATCTCCTAAAAAGTATTACCAATAGTATACCTAATCCACTGTGCTAGATCCTTCTTTACCTTTTTCAATTTAAGATAAAATAAACTGAAGGATCCCTTCAAAATCTGCTTTCCGGTGTTGTTTGATTACCTTTATGAATAACTCTTCTTTAATCTAAAAATTAAGGAATTTAAAGGCTTTAATCACATTATCTGCATCAGTCTTAAAAGTGTTCAAAAGTGGTCCATGATCCAAACCACTTCTCACCAAATGTTCCCCCTCAAGTAGTGAAAAAAATACTTTGCATCATGTTATTGCACATTATTCTATCAAATCCCTTTAAAATGCATTATTCATCTGTTTTGCTATTCCACCATGTGTATTTGCTTCCTTTAAATTCTTTATCCATCTTGCACATATTAATACAATGATTAAAATCCCTTACTTCTACCTTTGTTACTAGGAGACCCCCAAGCTTCTCTTCCTCAATAATAATCACATTGAAGTTTACTCCTACCAACCATGAAAACTGGTTGGAGTTTGACAAATCATATGTTGAGTACCGTAGCTGTAATATTTCTTTTTGTGTACATTTAGCATCAATTAAGGTGATCATTACTTCTAATCCTAACGCTTGATTATGCAATTTGAATGTTAGCATCTGTTCTTCATCCTATATTATTACAAACTCCATTACTTCATCAATGAAAGCTCAGATCTTCCCATTCAAATTAACTACTGCATGTTGTAGACCCAGTTTTCTTCTCTATACCTCTAACTCTTGTCTAACCTGAAATGGTTCCATCAAGCCCATAAAACAAAATAGATACTTCTTATGCATACTCACAGGTATAGTAAATGTTTTTGGATGTTTTTTGACCTAATATTCCATATTATTTATTTCATTGAGGTTTAATGTTTTTTATTGTTGCAGTTCTCCTTGTTGTCTTGACAAAGCCTGAGCAGAAACATTCTCCCCTTCTTCATTTTTTTCTTTTGCTTGGTGTGGTTCTCCTTAATTCAATCAATTTACTTAGGAGATAAATCCCCATATGCAGACACCTTTGCAATGTTATGAATAGTGTTATCTTTATCGATACTTTCATTTAGTTGGTTAAAGTCTTCTTCAGACATTCCTTTTTGAATTGTAAGTGGTAAGACCTCATCATTATCAACCTCTGGAACCACCAATGCTTCCTTTTGCATCATCCTCATTATCTTTTATTTCTTTCTTCTCAATTTAAGTTATCTCTTCTCGATTCTTTTCCTACTCATTTGCCTTTTCACTTTGGTTGTTCATTATTGCTTTACTTTGTTTATCTTCTTTGTATGGTGATTTCTACTTCTCTTTCCCAAAACTTTTACTCACCAATCTTTAATGTTCTCTTTCTCATTATTATCGTAGTCTTCCCCTTCTTTATCATTCTCTTTTAATGCCTCAAAGGGATTATCATCTTGATATTTATTTTCTCCCTCAATATTTCCATATTTATCCCTCTTGTACTTTTTTCTCCTTCTCCTCATCCATTCATATTTGTTGTGATTATTTCCAACCACTCTACCACTCGTAAGAATTTTCCTATGCTTAGCAGTTGTACCAATGACTCTACCACTCGTAAGAATCTCCCTTCTCCTTTTGCTCTCCTTTATTTTTATTTTTGAAATAAATCTGGATGATGGTCCAACAACTCTTCTCGTCATGACCTTGAAGGCAATATTCTTTGTAATATTTTGGCACATAGTCGTATTGAATCTTGTTCCACTTGAATTTTATCTCGCCCATATTGTCATCCTTCTTTTTATTCTCACTCTTTAAGGTAGATTGGCAGTTAAATTGTCACGACCCAAACTAAGGCCTGGCCATGACAAGAACTCAATTCCTCCGAGGACCGGAGAACACTCCCTTAGACTAATCCAATATAATCAAGTACACCTAGTAGTGGATTGTCACGACCCGAGACTACCCCCTAGTTGTAACACAGTGTTCGAAACTACAAGTGATCCCAAGCTAACCCATGAACTGGCATACTATTGCGCAACTGATTTAATATGTATAAACTAGCTGAGTTTGCTGTGTGGAAACATAATCATGGGATAATCTGGATAAATACAATACTGATAAAGGTTACAATCTGATAAAACTGAGGAGAAAACTGAAATTACATGACTGTCTCTGATTGACATCTATGAAGCCTCTACTATACTGACTATAGATAGCTAGTACATGACCCCAGCTACCACTAATCAATAGATATGAGTAATAATGTAAAGTACAAGAACAACATCTGACTGAAGTCCCCAAAATAGGAGAACTCATCACCTGCTAGCTGAAATTGCAACTGTCTGATCATGATGTGTGTATTACAACTGGTACCTACATTATGAAATAATGTAGCCACACAGACGTAAATGTAGATCAGTACTTCTGGAATGTACTGAGCAAGAGAGGGTGAACGCAATAAGTAAAACTCAATATATATATATATATTTATATGAAATCTTAATGCATGCATGCTAAGTGTGAGTATACTCACCAATAGGCTGGAATAAACTAAAAGCTGAATTATCTTAAAAGCATTAGCAACAAACATAATTTGGTAAGTTGGTGACTCACTACACTTAGATTCTTAAAACTTTATTTTTATAATATAAGTGAACTGAAGAGGGAAAACAGTAAAACACGAGAACTATATGAATATTGGGTCTGAAACTATGTGATAGAGACTGACATAACTCGAGGATCTGAATATACACTTATACTGAGCATGAATGCATAAACATAAAAAAACAAACATACATTTATTGGGCTTATATGATTTACTGAATGACTGATAACTGAATATTGGTCATTTAAGATTGAATTGTACTTAGTCTGAATAACTAGATTGAAACTGTGGAGTACTATGCATATGAGGTAAGTACAATCTGAACAAGATGAGATAATCTGAGCATGAATGCATAGAAACTGTAATATCTAAAAATACAAGACCAAGTGTATATCGGTTATGGTGCTGAGATAATCTATAATTAGAAAGACTAAAAGTTGTAAAATTGACTGTCTGAAAGTCTGTACACTTAGTCAAGCAAACCTGAACTGAAGAGACACTGAATACTGTACTGAGACTGTGGGAGGTATTATCTAACCGACATTCCCCAATCTAAGTTAATCGGGGTCCAACCTGTATCCCCAGTTGGAAGTGTGTAAATACCGTGCCACGGGTACTTACACTGTTTGTGTGGATCCATTAAAATGATGTCCTGGAGTACTAAGGAGTCACTCTCTACTGGAAAGTGCCCTGGTTAGATATGTGTCAACCCTCAACTGGCAGGTTAACATATTAATCCTACGTTGGCTACGTAGTTCTGGAATATAGAAATTGCTACTAAGAGTCACACCCTCAACTGGCAAGTGAGCCCCCATCTCTGGTTTTGCTCGGTGCTAAATCCTACTCCCAACTGAATTGACACGGCTTGCAAAACTGATGTAAGTTTGACGGATATGATAACTGATTGAACTAATAATGCTCATACATATCTGAAACCATTCTGTAAATACTAAGATTAAGTAAACAGCTAAGTTTCGGGTATTCATAACCCCCAGGACTCGATAGCAATTACAATAGGACCACATGAAAACTTTGAAACCATAGAAGGGAATCATTGTTCAACATTCAACACTTAGGCATTTCATCAAACACATAGGGATCATAAACTTGTGCATGGGAATGAGAAAGCATGCGAAAATATCATGGCTACACAAATCAACTCACAACTTAGGGATTTGATATGAAGATTATAACATTCAAAATATGTATTGGCTCATTCCACTTAAAAACACATATACTCTTAACTTGAAATCAAACATATAGGGATCATGAGTTAAAACATGGGAGTACTAAAACCATGAAAATCACATAAATTTCAATACTACAAACATGGGTTAAGGATTTAACATGTGAAAATCACCATTCAAATATATCAAGGAAATTTCAACAAAAACCATTTATAAACATGATACATAATCGAAATTCATGAAATTTCATGGATATAATTCGTATTAACATGTAAAGATCATAACTTTGAACTTGAAAATGGGTTTTTGGGCTTCATGGGTGAAAGGGGACCCATGGATGAACTCCCACATATATTAACTAGATGGATTCTTGAAGAAATCATGAATTTGATGTAGAATGCTTGACTTTGAAACCTTTGGAGATGATCTTGAAAGCTTTTCATGGAATTCTTGAACTAGAGAACTTAAATTCTTGTTTATCTTGAGGAGATTGTAATGGAGTATTGAATTTCTTAGATGGAGGTTAGGGTTTGTTCTTGAGAGAGAGAGGCTTTCTTGGAGAGAAATTATGAGTAAAGGGGAAACTAATGCTCCTTGGGGGCTGAAATTATATGTTATGGACGGATTTGGGTGAGGAAAAATGACCAAAGTGACCCTAGACCCTTTGGGAATTGAAGCAGCGCGTGAAAAAGTTCTACATCGCGTAAGATATCGAGTTGGGACAGAAATGTGTTGCATCACTTATTGCGTCGAGAAACCGGCACGCCGCACCCCAATTACGTTGGCTTACTGCCTAACACAAAAAATGTCATAACATTTCACTCGGATATTGGATTAAGGAGAAATTGGTATCGTTGGAAAGATGACTCAATTATCTACAATTTGGTGGGTCTTGAGATGCAAAATTCTATGTATATGAGAAGTTATACAAGTTCAAATTTTACACTTATAGAATCAAATACCAAATTTTTGATGAATCAAAGGCTCTTAGATTAACTTTGTTCTAAGAAATTCTTATGAACATTTTTCACCTCGAAAGCACATCAAACACGAGGATAAAGATTATGAAACTTATATTCATATGGGAATCATTTGGATTATAACTTATACACGTAGGAACGATGGTTCAAAGACTATCCCAATAATGCGGGGTGTCATACAAATGAATACCAACATAAAACAAAATATGAGAGGAAATCTTAAAGAATCTATAAAGGATCAATATTGAAAACCAACCACAATACTTATGGCCACAATAATGTCCAACAAAGACTCTAACAGAAACAAAGATAGCTTGGATAGGTACATACCCTCGACCATAGCCAAAAACAAGTCCAAACAAAAAGTCAAACATAACGAAGTCCAAAGCATGAAATGGGGTCTTCCGAAGGATGAAAGATCACCATTTCAATCTTACACCTGAGTTGTTCCACAAACACCTAATCACTGTGCAGAAGGAGTAGAAGTATGGCTAGTTCCTGCATCGTGTGGGAACATAGCGTCTGAAGACGATTAGTGGTTGGATCTCTAGTATGTAACTCAGGGGTATAGGATAAAATAATGCCCTAATTCGTAATACAAAATCCATTAAAACCAGTTCACAATACCATAAGCAATGCATACATATACATATAGACCAGATGCCGGGAAATAAAACAAGGCTTAGCATGAGAGTAAAACCTTAACATATACTGTGTAGCTTGACCGTATTTTACCTACACCCACGGGCTATATGGATTCAGCTCCTCTTGCTGAAAGGGCCCCGATGCATGTTAGCCGCAGGACTGGAGGTATCGTAAAAAGTCGGGGAATGCTTACCCTTCACCATTCTTAATACAAATATATATATGTATATATATATATATAACGTGTGTGTGTGCGTGTGACATAAGCACATGGTCACTAAGACCAACCTTCACATCGACAAATGTGAGTTTCCAGTATAGGTCCCCCGGGGACCTCCACCTTCTACTATTATCTACACAACCTCCTTTGAGCCTAATTAAAATCATTTACACATTCCCATCCATTTATCAAGGAGTCTTGTAATTATGCATTAATCGTTGGTATCGTCATACCAAAATTTAGAGCTTGCAAGTCTATTCCATTTTTTCCATACAAAACCATTAAACCAAGTTGACTCCACAATTTTCAATTTAAAAACCAAAGCCATGGCCACCAAGGCCTTTCCAAAACCACTTGAAAACCAAACCAATTAGATTTATGTTCCATTTACTATTTATGAAATACAAGGTTTCAAAAATAATAGCCAAACCAAGTGATAAATCATATTTCAAAGACAATTATAAATTTTCATATCAAAACCATTTATTTTGGGAATCCATTGTACCCCTAAATTCATTCACCATTCCTATGCACCTAAAGAATTGATAAATCATCAATTCAAAGCATAACAATTCAATAATAATCAAGGGAAAATATTTATACCAAATACATTCAAAGCCCTCAACCGATAGTTCAAAACCCAAAATTAAAACCATGCATAATAACAACCAATTCATGCCATAAAGAATAGATAAGTATAGGGAAAGAGGTATATGCCTTAATTACCAAGAATTTTGAAGAAGATAACACACTTAGAACCCTAGATGACCACCTCCTTAGAACTCTAGCCTTGACTTAAAAGAGGAAATTTGAGAGAGGATCATTTAGAATTGAAGTAATAACCCTTGGTATCATGAAAACTGGTGAGAATTGGCTCATATAGTGCTTAAAGTTCATTTATAAGTGAAAGGACCTCATTACCCCTCATCCCAATTTAAATAGAACAAAACAACTGGATTTTTATATAGGTTCGTGGAACGAACCTTATCGCATAGGCTAACCTCCGTACTACAAACCTCAACGCGGAGAGCATCCTCTATGTCATGGAGGCTATCGCAGAAGCCAGCTTCTGTGGAACGTTGATATCGTAGTCTTACTGCCTCCATGACTCAAAACCACCCTGAAACCCATCCAAAAATTTTGAATCTCTTCCGGGACATCCCTTTAACATACCTAAGTACAATTTAAGTCTAAATTCAATATTTCAAACACAGGAAGTCCAAAAGAAAAAGAAAAATACTCAAAATTTGAGGGTGTTACATTATCCCCCCTTAGGATCTTTCATCATCGAATGATGAGTTAGGACACTTTTCGCACGAGAATAGAAATATTACACCAAAATTAAATAATAAACTCAAATAGTAATAAGGGAATAGGAAATTCATACCTTAAGCTCCTTCGCCAGACTCGGGGAATAAGAATGGGAACTTAGCCCTTATATCTTCCTTTGCTTCCTAAGTGGCTTCTTCCACCTTATGGTTCCTCCAAAGAACCTTTATTGAAGCTACATATTTAGTCCGCAACCTACGAACTTATCTATCTAAGATCTCCATCGAGACCTCCTCGTATGACAGGGAATTCGAGATACCGATATTCTCAATAGGCACCACCAAGGAAGGATCACCCACGCAATAAACATGGACACATGAAACATAGGGTGAATGGAACCCAAGCTCGCAGAAAATTCTACCTCATAGGCAATATTTCTCACTCTCTTAAAAAACAAATAGGGTCCAACATAACGGGGGCTGAGTTTCTCCTTCTTACTAAATCGCATCACTCCCTTCATAGGAGACACCTTCAATAACACCTATTCACCTATATCAAACTTCAACTCCCTTCGTCTTATGTCTGTATAGCACTTTTGGCGACTTTGGGTAGTCTTAAGACTATCCCAAATCACCTTCACCTTCTCCATAACTTGATGAACTAAATCAGGACTGAATATTCTTGCCTCACCAACTTTGAACCACCCAATAGGGTACCTACACCTTCTACTATACAACGTCTCAAATGAAGACATACTAATGCTAAAGTGATAGTTATTATTGTATGCAAATTCCACCAGAGGTAAATAGTCAACCTAGATACCACCAAAGTCAATTACACAAGCTTGAAGCATATCCTCCAAAGTTTGAATGGTCTTTTTTGCTTGTCCATCCGTCTGTGGGTGGAAAGCGATAATAAGGCTCACCTTAGTCCCCAAACCTCTCTAAAATGAATGCCAAAACTATGATGATCTGAGTATCTCAATTAGAGCTAATAAAAATAGGTACACCATGCAACTTCACGATCTCTTGAATAAACAACCTTTCATAGTCCTTAGTAGAATAATTAGTCCTCACCGATAAGAAGTGAGCAGACTTAGTCATCCTATCCATGATGGCCTAAATAGAATCAAAATAGTTTTGAGTCTGCGGAAGACTGCTAACAAAATCCATATTTATCACTTCTTATTTTCACACAGGCAACTCAATTTCTTGAGACAACCCACCAGGCCTGAAGTGCTTCACTTTGACTTCTTGACACACCATGCACTTAGACACAAAATTATCCACATCTCTCTTTAAGTTATTCCACCAATAGACCTCCTTCGGATCATGATACATCTTTTTCGAACTAATATCTACCTTGTATCCCATCTACATCGGATACACACAACCTCTCTTGGTACCTCAAGATAATATCACCCTCAATCTAGAAAGACATTACCTTCTACCCATCCACATTGTCCTTGATTTTAATTAAGATAGGGTCTAACACCTACTTCTCTTTTACCTCAGCACCAAGAGATGACTTTTCTACCTCTTGCACAAACATACCAGTATCCTTAGAATCTAAGAGATAGACATCAAGATTAGCCAAATGTTGAATATACCTATCCAAGTCTTATTTCTTCTCATCTACGTGGGATATACCCTCTATAGATAACCTTCTAAGAGAATCATCAACCACATTAGTCTTGCATGGGTGATAGTTGAGACTCATGTCATAGTCCTTGAGAAACTTAATCCATCTTTTTTGCCTGAGATTCAACTCCTTATGGGTAAATATATATTGTAGGCTCTTATGGTTTGAATAGATGTCAACACAGTATAGATAATTCCACCAAATTTTTAATGCGAACACCATAATCAACAACTCTAAATCATGAGTTGGATAATTTCTCTCATGAACTTTCAACTTCTTAAAATCATACGCTACCACCTTTCCATGCTGTATTAATACACAACCAAGTCCAACACGGGATGCATCACAATAAACCACGAAGCCATAACTACCCTCGAGTAGGTACTTTCTATGGTCCGATGCTTGTGGTCAGAACTTTCTCTCATGAACTTTCAACTTCTTATCTTTTAGCTTCTCAAAACTCCCCTCACAAGCATCGGACCATAGAAAGTTCACCTTCTTCTGAGTCAACATAGTCAAAGGTGCAGCAACCAACGAGAAACTTTCCACAAACCTTCTATAATAACTAGCTAAACCCAAGAAGCTCCGAATATCAATCGAAGTCGTGGGTCTAGGCCACTTCTTAACCACCACTACTTTTTATGGATCCACCATGATCCCTTCACTAGAAACAATATGACCTAGAAAAATAACAACATTCAACCAAAATTCACACTTTGAAAACTTAGCATACAATAGTTGATCTTTTAGGGTCTGTAACACAACACAGAGGTGATTGTCAGGACCCACCTCACTTTTCGAATATACCAAAGTATCATCTATAAACACAATCATGAACAAGTTCAAAAACTGATAGAATATCCGATTTATAAGATCCATAAATACCGTTGGGGGCATTGGTTAACCCAAAATACATGACCAAGAACTCAAAATGTCCATACCAGGTATGGAAGGCAGTCTTAGGAATATATATCTCCCTAATTCTTAACTAATGATAACCCAACTGAAGGTCAATCTTAGAGAAATACTTAGCACCCTAAAGTTGGTCAAACAGATCATCAATCCTGAAAGAGGGTACTTATTTTTCACTGTCACTTTATTCAACTAATAGTAATCAATACACATCCGAAAAGAACCATCCTTCTTACGGACGAATAAAATAGGTGCACCCTGCGGAGACACACTAGGGAAGATTAAACCCTTGTCAAGAAGATCTTTTAACTATTTCTTAAGTTTCTTTAAATCAGTCAGAGCCATTCTATAAGGAGGGATAGAGATAGGACAAGTCTCCATAAGAAGATCAATCCCAAACTTAATTTTTCTATCGGGATGGACACCCGAAAGATCATCAGGGAATACCTCAGGAAATTTGCTAACCACAGAAATTGATTGTAAAGAAGGACCCTCCGAGTTAGAATCTATAACCCAGACCAGATGATAAAACACCCCTTGGAAATCAATTTATGGGCTCTAAGAAAAGATATCAACCTTCCCTTAGGTAATAAGGAACTCCTTTCCCATTCAATACCCGTCTCATTAGGGTATTTGAAAATGACCTTACGGGTCCGACAGTCTAAAGAGGTGTAGCACAAATACAACCAATCCATCCCTAAAATGACATCCAAATCTAGCATGTCTAATTCAAACAAATCCACCAAAGTTTCCCTACCACCAACTGATACCATAAAACCCCTATAGACCTTTCTAGAAACCACCGAGTCACCTACTGGGATAGAAATTAAAAAAAGGTCCAAAATATACTCTAGATCAAAACTAAAATGCACATCCAAAAATAAGGTCACATAAAAAAGAGTAGACTTTGGGTCAAGTAAATAGTACACATCACGAGAGAAGAGTTTTAACATACCAGTGACGTTATCAGGAGATGCCTCAGACTCCTGACGGGTAGTAAGAGTGTACAAGTAATTCCTACTAGTGCCAATACTCGAAGTGGAACCCCTTGGGGCAGGAGCTGATGACCTAGCAAACAGAATCTTGGTATCCCCCATAGAAACCTTGCCCCCAGGGCAATCCTTCAGTATGTGTCCTGACTAGCCATAATTGAAACATCGATTCCTTTCCTCATCATAAAAACCCTGATAAAAATGACCACAAAGTCTGCAAGGAGGTTATGATAGAGCTAATTGGGCCCCATTGTCCTGATATTGGGCACTCTATGTCCTATAAACATCATTACTCTGGAAATAATGATCTATGAATGTCTTCGAATAAGGTGCACTAACAGTCAAATAGGAGCCAGAGTTGGCCCACTTCTTCTTAGACTACCTCCTACCATCTCTATCATTCTATTGCTAACCCCCACCCTGTTTTAAAAACCAAAACTTCTTACTTTGTCTCTCCCTACCTTTGCTTGATTTTTGTTTTCCTCCTCAACCTGCTATATATACACCACCAGTTGAGAGATATTCATATTTTTGTTCAACAAGGCAGCCTTGTTCTCCAAAATTAATTTATGAGACAAAATGGAAGCGAATTTCCTCATTCTATCCTTTAAGCAAGATACTAGCTCAGGGGCATATCACGATAACTGGTGAAATTTTAAGGCATATTCCTTTACAGTCATCCTGCCTTGCTTTAAATTCATAAACTTTTTAGTTTTTGCCTCTCCCAACTCCTGAAGAAAGAAGCGATCACGAAAGTCACTAGAGGAATCATCCCATAAAGCAAACTCAACGTAATCTCTACTGAGTCTCTCCCACTCTTCATACCATTAGTACGCTATATCCTTCAAATGCTAAGCAGCGAATTCCACACCTTCTACCTCAGTGGCATACATTACCCAGAAGATCTTCTCCATCTTATCTATAAAACCTTGAGGATCTTCCTCAACCTTAGTACCAGTGAAAGTTGGAGGGCCCAGCCTCATAAGATGTCCAACTTTAGTGGCCTGAGATGAACTCCTAACATACCAGTAGAACTCATCTGACATGACTGAGATGTCACCAACTTGGTCAACAGATGAATAGATTAGCAAACCCTGGCATTAGTAATATCTCCATGAGGTGACTGAGTATGAGTGTCACCAACTAGAGGAAGATCAGTGAAGACGGGTGGAACTCCACTAGAATAATTAAAAACAGCAACCATAAACCAGGTCTGTACCCTATAGGTGGGATACGCCCACATTGTCCTAAGGTGGGACAGATTAGTTTCCAAGTGCTTCAGATCATCTAGGAGTCATGATCTAAAAGGAGAAAAATAGAAGTTAGAGAAATCCAAGACCTTAGACTCTATAGCCCAAAAATAAGACAACAAGAAAGGGGAAACATTCCTAGATGCCTCGTAGCCTCTCCCTTATAAGTGTGGCGTGCTACAAACCTATAAAAGAGACTCTACTTGACACGGATTTGTAAAACCAAATAGACCATGAACCTAGGCTCTGATACAACCTTTGTCATGACCCAAACTAGGGCATGGCCGTGACGGGCATCTTAATTCAAAGCAATAATATTTCAAAGTGAATTTTAAATATTATTAATTTTTGATATATAACTTTTTGATATTGTTTAACTTATTAAATTTGCATATGAATTTAGATGAAGGTGATGTTAATTAAGATAATCTAATCAACGAATTCAAATATGGTTGACGATGTATTAATGTTAAAAATAATGTATTAATGTTAAAAATATTATAAATCATCATAGAATTATGTACATTATATAATAATATGTTAGAAGTGTGAATGGATTGCTATTCCTATTAGTTCAAATATAGATTGAAAAAGAAAATCTAACAAAAAATGGATAAAAATGAAGGGTTAGTCCGCCCTAACCCACGATCCTTTAAGGTCTTGGTTGGGAAATACATTTTAAGGCCCTTTAAAGTGAAGGGCCGATCCATCCTAGCCCATCAAACTCTTTGGGCCATGATGCTTGGACTGGGTTAGGTTAGGCTAGCGTATTTTGACAACTCTATCTGTAAATACCTCATACTTGACACCTTAAATATAGTGTCTCTAAATCTTAAGTGCAAACACCACCGCTGCCAAATCCAAGTCCTGAGTTGGGTAATTCCTTTCATTAGGATTCAACTTCCTCAAAACATAAGCAATGACATTCTTGTCCCGTATCAACACAACACCCAAACCCAAAAGTGAAACATAATACAATATAATAAAATCCTTACCTTCAACAGGTAATGAAAGAATACAGATATATTAAAAAGTATCTTAAGATATTGGAAGCTCTCTCCTCACACTTATCTGACCATAAAAGTAGAACCACCTTCTGAGTCAACCTTGTCATATGAATAGCAATAGAAGAAAAATTCTTGATAAATCGGCAATAGTAACTAGCAAGACTCATGAAGCTCCTAACCTCAGTGACAGAGCTAGGACGATCCATACTCTTAACTGCCTCAATATTTTGGGAAACTACCATCACCCCTTTTTAAGACCATCTTTCCTAAGAAGGAAATTAAAGACAACCAGAATTCACATTTTGAGAATTTTTCATACAAATGCTTCTCTTCAAAATTTTCAAGACAATGCGAAGATAACCTACATGCTCTTCCTTGATCTTGGAGTAAATCAAAATATTATCCATAAAAACTATTACAAAAGAATCTAAGAAATACTTGAAATTATTATTCACCAAGCTCATGAATGTTGCTGACATATTGATCAACCTAAAAGACATCACTAGTAACTCATAATACCCATATCAAACCCTAAAGGTTATCCTGGGTATATCCTTAGGCCAAATTTTTAGTTGATGGTAACTCGACCTCAAGTCAATCTTTGAGAATATAGAAGAACCTTGTAACTAGTCAAAGAGATCATCAATATGAGGTAAGAAATACTTATTCCTGTTAATAGCCTTGTTTAGTAGCCTATAATCAATGCATATCCTCATGCTGCCATCTTTTTTAATGAATAACACTGGAGCACCCTAAGGTGAAGCACTAGGATGGATAGATCTTTTTTCAAGGAATTCCTGTAACTGAGTTTTAATCTCCTTCAATTCTGTCGGATCCATGTGATATAGAGGAATAGAAATTGGGTGAGTGGCTATCTCTAATTCAATACAAAAATCAATATCCCTATCTAGAGGCATACCAGGCGAATCTGTAAGAAATACCTCCTGAAGGATACTTTGCACCACTATCCTAGTGATGATCCAGGAGGCTGAACACCCCTTTTCCACTAGCTTTCTAGCCCGAATAAAAAAAATATTTTTCACCAACTTAGACTTATACACTCTCTCCCACTCTAGTTTACCCATCCTCAACATTCTTAGAGTCACTATCTTAGTATTACAATTCAAAAAATATGAAGATAACCAAGTCATACCTAAAATAATGTGAAAATCAAGCTTGTCCAAAATGATCAAGTCTACCCAAGTCTGAAAACACAGAAATATGATAAAACATGCATGATACACATGGGTTACCATTACAGAATCTCCAACTAGAGTAGAAGTATACATAGGAGATTTAAGTACATCGCAGAACAAATCCAGACCCAAAGTAAATCTAATAGATACATAAGAATAAATGGAACCTAAATCAAATAAAACATAAGCTATTTGGTCACAGAGAAGAACAATATCTATTATAACAATGTCAGACGCCACAAGCTCGGTCTTACCAGGGATAGCATAATGGTGAGTGCTATCATCAAGTTGTCCAACCTCTCTAGCTGTTGCACTCCACCCTTTTCTAATTATTATTACCTCTATTTCCATCACGACCTCCCTTATTATTACCCCATCTACCTTATGGACCCTTATTATTACCACCCCACATCTACCTATTGGAACCACAACCTTGGTTGTCTACTATGCATGATTACCTGCCTTACTCAAAGTTTATTCCCTATTAAAGAGTCCTAAAACACCATAATAATAACTACCTCACTCAATAGAAGGCTTGTTCATAGATGAATAAGAGGCACCTTGGTCCTTGGCTACTAAAGTCTACTGAGTAGCTCCCCAAAGACCACCTGTCAAGGCCAACAAAGCTGAATAAATGGGTGAGTACAATGAACCTACTGGCAGTGACTCCTAGAATATGAATAACTAAAATTACCCATTTTCTGGGACTTCTTAGCTAATGCATTAACCTAATCAGCCAGCTAAACTCTCTTATGATTTTTCACATAGTCAGATATATCATTAAAGTTTTTCCCTATAGAAGTTATATCAACTTAAAAAAATTAAAGATCAGTGTTCGAACCTTTAACATATCACTGAATCCTCTCCTCTATAGTGCTAAAAAACTAAGTAACATAGTGAGACAAAGCATGGTACTTAGATTTATAGGATGCAACTGATATACTATCCTATTCAAGGACTAAGAATTCATCTTACCTATGGTCACAAAGGGTGCAAGTTGCATACTTCTCCAAAAATAGGGCATGAAATTAGGCATAAGTCAATAGAGGCAAAACTGGTAACAAACACTCAAAATAGGCTCTCCACCACTACTCAGCATCCTCTTATAACTAGAAAGTCACAAACTCAACACCATGTTATTGAACAATCTCCAACTTGTGAAGCCTCTCATAGCAATTAATAATAAACTCAAATGCATTCTCCATATTAGTACCATGAAATAAAGAAGGCTTTATTTTTAGAAACTTGGTCAATAACTCATGCTTAGTCCCAATTATAATAGGGACACTAATACAGGATGGGGAAATTCATCAGTACCTGAAGCCTCATCTATTTTGGGAGCTAAAATAGTAGTGGGATGAGCACCCACAACCTAAAAAGTCAGGATAGTTAAGGTAGCTCTTGTACTAGCTAACCCACTTAGAAAATCCAAAACCTTTTGAAAAACCTCTAAAGATAATGGAGGAACGATTGTATCTCCAGTCAATGCTGCTATCTATGCTCCAAAACCATTCTTATCCACTACATCATCTTTCTAAAAATGATTCTAAGATACGGGAGGTGATACCAAACTTTGATAAGCTTATTAGCTACTGCCTGAGATCCACTCCTAGTGGGTGTGCTCTTCCCCATCCCCTTTACCTACCTTGTCCTTGTCTCCATACAGTCGGGTCCACAGTTGGAGCTATTAGAACTGGGATGCTTCTCTCGCTTTATTCGACCTAGAGTTCACAATCTCTAAATAAAGAATAAACAGGGTTAGATACCAATTTGGATCATCAGACACTTATAGGAATTAAGTTATGTAATACCCCGTATTAGAATTAGTTTAGTTCAACTCCTAGTGCTTTCATAAGTGGCTTAAATCCTAGAAATTTAACTAAGTGTGGAAGATTTAGCCTTATTTTGACCTCTTAACTTCGAGGATTTTTAAGTTGTCCTTCCGAGCTCATAGATGATGGTTTTTGAGTTGATTCATGTTCAGGGGTATAATGAGCATGTATCAGGGAAGTTTTGGAATTTTTGAACGAGGTTTGGGTCGTGTTTCAATTTTGATTCCAGTAGCTCAATGTAATTGCACAACGTCGCATCGAGTATAGGGATGGGCATGTCATCGCATCATGGTGGCCTTCACAATGATATTCTAGTCATGAGTTTAATCTTTTAAGGGGTAATAAGGTCATTTACCATCACCTTAAGTCATAAAAACATAAGATTGAACGTCAGTTTAAGCATTATACACCCATTCTCCATCAATTTTCTCTCTAAGAAACCCTAACTTCCTTATAAGTAAACCAAAACTCCATACTTTCTTTTCAAGATAATCAAGAATTTAAGGTTCCTAATCCAAAAACTTCAAGAAAAAGCCTTCAAGAATATCTCCAAGAGTTCAACGTCAAGCTTTTACATCAAATCAAGCCTAATAAGGTATGTGGGGTTATGAATGAGCGTATCCTTTCACCCTTGTGCTCAAATTGCATGAATTTTAAGATTTTATTTAATTGTTTTGGAGTAGGGGTCATACCCAAGAATATATATTCTTGAAGCATGTGATTATCATGAGATTTAAAGCTTTGAGTATATCAAGAGTTACTTATATTTATGTTTTACCTTATAAGATTTATATTGTGCATGAGATTGCACTATCTTGACTTGATATTGTTGAAGTATTTTAAGATTTTTACTGAGCATAAAGTTTTGTTATGAATTAACATAAGTTTAAAGCATGAATTTTAAGCCTTCAGTTTAAGTGTTGAGATTTTAAGAAGATTATGCTTTTAAGTATTCTATTTTCAAGATTTAATCAAGAATTGATCTTGTGATCCTTAGATAAAAGATAGAATCCACACTTATTTATCTTGATAATAATTTAAAGCAAAGAGAAGCATAACTGGTTTTCAATTACAAACCCTTATACTATTTTAAGGTTGATATCCAAAAGAGCAATCATATAAGTAATATGAGAGTAGTATTTAGAACCAAGTTGGGTATGAGTCAGTCACATGCCCCAGAATTATATGCCACTATAGGATTTAATACGCATAGTGGGTTCAGTATAGTGGTCACTCTAGCTTAGGTTCTATTTCAATGGCAAGGGTAGAACAGATCTCCCCAACGTGGGTAAGACGTTGAACTCCATGATTTCTCACATAGTTTATATCGGTTATAAGAACCTCCCAAAAGATAGATTAAAAGTATAGCTTTTAGAACTAAGTGTTATAGCGCACTAAGTTTATTTAGTATGCTTTATTATCTATGATTTATGATTTTCATCTTTCAGTTATTCAAGCTCCAAGTGAGTCATTTATACTTAACATGCATCATTTAAAAGTTTATATGAATATTGAGTAATTGTTTTACTTATGCACTCACCCCAACATACTCAGTACATTCTAGAAGTACTGATCCATATATATGTCTATATTCTACATTGTCTTATAATGTAGGTCATGGTGATCAATTCTTGTAGCATGATTAATTTCGAGCATCTCCACTTATATTCCAGCTCTTGGCGAGTCCTCATAGTATGAGGGGCCATCCTATCAGATTTGTTATTGATGAAGTATTCTAGTTATTTGATATCAGTTTAAGTTGGGTTCACTGCGGCTTATCCCAATGGCTTTCTAGTTAAAAGTAGAGGCTTGTCCGACTGTTCCTATTTTAAATTCATAGTGTTTGATTTCAAGATTTCTAACTTTAAGACTTACAGTTAAGACATTAATTCAGTATCTTAAAATTTCTTATGTCAAGTTTATCTTTATTATGAGTTCCAAAGTTGTTAGAAGTCTTAAAGGGTTAGCTTGGGACTACTTGTAGTCTTGAGAACCGTGTCATGTCTAGGGTGTATTTCCAAGGAATTACAAACTAGGTATCAGAGTCTAAGGTTTTAAAGAGTCCTAGAGAGTCATACAAGCCGCGTTATGTAGAGTTTTGATCATGGGTGTAAAGTGCACCACATTTATCAGCAAAGGGCTATGGAATGAGTTACGAATCATTAGTTCTTTTATAATCTATCATGCTTATATTTGTCTCTATCTTCCCTAACTTATGCTTTAATATGGCATAATATGCCTCCCACCGAGCCAATGTATGCAGAAATGGTAACCAATAACCCCTGGCTGCTGATCCTTTGAAAGAGAACGTATCTTATACTGAATTCTGGGTTGCCTTCCAGGAATTGGCCCAAGTTGTGACTACCAATGTTTAAGGAAACCATTAGGTGACAGTCCCACTTCAGCAGAATGGTAATTTAGCTGCAGCTAAAATTTGTCACTTCATGAGATAGAGTCCACCTGAGTTCTTTGGGTCAAAGATTAATGAGGACCCACAACTCTTTATTAATGAAGTTAGAAAGATAACTCATATTATGCATGTAACTGAGGAGGAAAGTGTAGAATTGTCATCCTATAGGCTAAAGGATGTTTTCATGGGAGATGAGAGAAGCTAAGGTTGAGGAGTTCATGAACCTGAGGTAGGGGTCTATGATAATGAAGGAGTACTTTCTTAAGTTTACTCAGTTGTCTAAGTATGCCCCCAGTTAGTGGTTGACCCTAGATCTAACATAAGTAAGTTTGTTACTGGAGTGTCTAGTTTGGTATTCAAGGAGTGTAGGACTTCCATGCTTATTGGAGATATGGATATTGCTTGGTTGATGGCTCATGCTCAACAGATTAAGGTAGAGAAGTTGAATAGAAGAGAGAGGGGAAATAAGAAGGCTAGAATCGAATAGTTTCAGTATGGCCAACCAAGGTCTAGAGGGGGAAATCGTTCATGGTTTTAGGGTCATTCATCTATACCAGTGCCATCTTCGGTTAGTGCCCCTACACCCAGAACCCAGCAGGAGCAGTGGGGCAGGACTTCTATTTCTAGATCTCAGAATAGTGTGGGTGGAAGGCTCAGTTACCTGTCATGAGTGAAGTATGGAAAAAACTACTCTGGTGAGTGTTTGATAGGAAGAAGGGGTTGTTATGGATGTGGCAAGTTGGGTCACAAATTTAAAGCGTGTTTGTATGCTAAGCAAGGAAGTGGGGATGTTCGTCCCTAAACCCAGGATACTAGTGCACCAGCTCCTCCGGGTCACCCAGACCCTCCCCAGGACGTATTATCCAGTACCAATGGTAGTCAATGCCATAATTGGTTCTATGCTTTACCATTCCGCCAGGATTAGGAGAGTTCACCAGATGTTACTAGTATGCTTCGTGTCTTTCATTTTGATGTATATGTGTTGTTATACCCAGGATCACATCTTTCTTATGTGACTCTTTTGACTGCAGTAAATTGGATAGGTCATTTAAAGATCTCCAATCCCTTCTTAGTTTCCACCCCATTGGGTGAGTCAGTTATTTCCAAATGAGTCTATAAGAAGTGTCCTATCACTTTCCTGCATAAGATCATACTAGAAGACCTAATAGAGTTAGAAATGATAGATTTTGATGTTATTCTAGGCATAGATTGGCTTCATTCATTCTATGCATCTATAGATTGTCGCACCCGTGTAGTGAAGTTTCAGTTTCTTGATTGGGCAGTTTTTGAGTGGGAAGGTAGTTCTGAATCTCCTAAGAGTCATTTCATATCTTATCTTAAGGCCAAAAAGTTGATATCTAAAGGATGCATTTATTATTTAGTTTGAGTCAAATATACTAAGTCTGAAGCTCCAACAGTTTAATTAGTCTGTGTAGTCAATGATTTTCTCAAGGTCTTTCTCAAAGATTTGCCGGGGATACCTCCTGATAGAGAAATAAAATTTGGTATTGATTTTCTTCCTGATACTCAGTCAATCTCCATCTCTCCATATCGTATCGCTTCGGCTAAGCTTAAAGATTTAAAAGAGTAGCTTAAAGACCACTTATATAAAGGTTTCATAAGGCCTAGTGTTTCTCCATGGGGCGCTCCAGCCCTGTTCGTGTGTAAGAAAAATAGCTCTCTCCGAATATGCATCAACTACTACCAGTTGAACAAAGTCATAATCAAGAACAAATATCCTCTTTCTAGGATTGATGAATTATTTAACCAGCTCCAAGGTGCCAGTTATTTCTCTAAAATAAACCTCAAATACGGTTATCATCAGCTTAGAGTGAGGGAATGTGACATTCCAAAGACAGTCTTTTGAACCCGTTATGGTCACTTTGAATTCCTAGTCATGTCCTTCGAGATAACGCATGCCCCAGCAACTATTATGGACTTGATGAACAGAGTGTTAAAGCAGTACTTAGACATATTCGTCTTAGTTTTAATCGATGATATTCTTGTCTATTCCCATAGCACGGATAATCATGCAGACCATCTCAGAATTATATAACAGACTCTTAGAGACCATCAATTGTTTGCTAAATTCATTAAGAGAACATTTTGGTTAAGATCAGTAGCTTTTATTGGACATATTATTTCTAGTGATGGCATTAGAGTTGACCCTCAAAAGACCGAAGCATTGAGAAATGGGCACAGACCCATCTCTTTGTCAGATATCAGGAGTTTCTTAGGTTTGGCTGGATATTACCAATGGTTTGTTAAAGGGTTTTCGTCTATTGCATACCCCATGTCTAGATTGACTCAGAAGAAAGTCAAGTTTCAGTGGTTAGATTCTTGTAAGAAAAGTTTTCAAGAGTTGAAGACTTGACTCACTTCAACCCCAGTTTTGATGCGACCAGATGGTTCAGATGGGTTTCTTGTTTACTGTGATATTTCTAGAGTTGGCCTGGGTTATGTTTTGATGCAGAGGTGTAAGGTCATAGCCTATACCTCTAGACAGATTAAACCTCATAAAAAAATTATCCTACCCATGACCTTGAGTTAGCCGCTGTTATTTTGGCCTTAAAAATTTGGAGGCATTATCTTTATGGGGTGCATGTTGATGTGTTCATAGATCACAAAAGCTTACAATATGTGTTCTCATAGAAAGATTTAAATCTTTGTTAGAGAAGGTAGTTGGAGTTGTTGAAAGATTATGACATGAGTGTTTTGTATCATCCGGGAAAGGCCAATATAGTGGTAGACTCCCTTAGTAGACTATCTATAAGAAGTGTTGCTCATGTTGAGAATGATAAGAATAAGTTAGTATAGGAGGTTCATTAGTTGGCTCGATTAGGTGATCGGTTAGTTGATTCAGCTAAAGGTAGTGTTTGGGTTCAAAATAGTTTGAAATCTTCTTTGGTTTCCAAAGTGAAGGAGAAGAGGGATAGGGATTCCAGTTTGGTTAAGTTGAAGGAGTCAGTCAGAGATCAGAAAGTAGAGGTTTTCTCCTAAGGGAAAGATGGTATGTTGTTGTAACAGGGTAGACTGTGTGTCGTGTGTTGATGGTTTGAGGTAGCAGATTTTGGTAGAAGCGTATGGTGCATGTTACTCTATTCATCCAAGATCCACTAAGATGTATTATGATTTTCAGGAAATTTATTGGTGGAGCGGCATGAAAAGGGATATCGCAGAGATTATAGCCAAGTGTGCTAATTGTCAGCAGGTTAAGGTTGAGCATCAAAAGTCTAGTGGAACTATAAAGGAGTTCAACATTCCCACTTGGAAGTGAGAAGAGGTGAACATGGACTTTATGACAGGGTTTCCCCATTTGCGTCATCAATATGATTCGATTTGGGTTATTGTAGACAGAATGACCAAGTCAACCCATTTCTTGCTAGTTCATACTTTATATTAAACCGAGGAATACGCCAAGCTCTATATTAGAGAGTTGGTCAGATTTTATGGAGTTTCTTTGTCTATCACTTCAGACTGAGGTACTCAGTTTACCTCACTTTTGGAAAGCCTTTCAGAAGGGTCTTGGTACCCAAGTTCATCTAAGTACTGCTTTTCATCCTTAGACAGATGGTTAAGTAGAGAGGACCATTCAGACCCTAGAGGATATATTGAGGGTGTGTGTTCTTAACTTTAAAAGAATTTGGGATGATCACTTGCCATTGATCGAGTTTGCCTACAATAACAGTTATCATTCCAGTATCTAGATAGCTCTGTTTGAGGCGCTCTATAGGAGAAGATGTAGGTCACCTATTGGTTGGCTTGAAGTGTGTGAGGCTGATTTGATAGGGCTAGATATGGTGTTTGAATCTATGGAAAATGTTCAGATGATTCGAGAGAGGCTTAAGACAACATAGAGTCGGCAGAAATCCTATGCAGATGTAAGGAGGAGAGATCTTGAATTTGAGGTTGGTGATCTAGTTTATTTGAAAATCTCTCCTATGAAGGGAGTAAAGAGATTTGGTAAGAAGGGGAAACTTAGTACCTGATATATTGGCCCTTACAGAATCTTGATTCATTTTGGGAAGGTAGCATATAAGATTGAGTTGCCTGCGGATTTGGCATTAGTGCATCCAGTGTTTCATGTCTCCTTGTTAAAGATGTGTATAGGCGACCCAGCTATTGTATTTCCTTTGGAAAGTACCGATGTTCAGGATAGCCTTTCTTACGAAGAAATCCCAGTTGAGATGCTTGATCGTCAGATTTAGAGACTAAGGAACAAACAAGTTCCCTTGGTTAAAGTTCTTTGGAGAAATCAGTCCATTGAGGGAGCCACTTCGGAGGCAGAAGAAGATATGCAAATCAAGTACCCTCATATTTTCTATGCAAGTTTAGATTTAGCGTAAGGTAATAGTTTTCCTCAGATTATCTCTGTTCCATTCTCAATTCCAGCGTTATATAATCTTCCTCGTGTCATTTTATGCATTCATACAATAGTTTATGTAATCATGTTGTCAGTTATGCAAGTTCAGTACGTTATCTCAGTTCCTCAAAATCATCAACTTAAGCAGTCTCATTCGAGGATGACTGTTCCCAAAGGGGAGATATTGTAATACCCCGTATTAGACTTGGTTTAGTTCAGCTCCTATTGCTTGCATAAGAGTCTTAAATCCTGGAAATTTAACTAAGTGTAGAAGACTTAGCCTAATTTTGACCTCTTAACTTGGAGGATTTTTAAGTTGACCTTTCGGGCCTCGAGATGATGGTTTTTCAGTTGATTCATGTTCAGGGGTGTAAGGAACATGTCTCGGGGAAGTTTCAAAATTTTTGGATGAGCTATGGGTCATGTTTGGAATTTGATTCCAGCAGCTCAACGCGATTGTACTGCGTCACGCCGGGTATAGCGATGGGCATGTCATTGCATCGTGGTGGCCTTTAAAATGGCATTTTAGTCACGTGTTTAATCTTTTAAGGGGCAATTATGTCATTAACCATCACCCTAAGTCATAAAAACATAAGATTGAACGTTGGTTTAAGCATTATACACCCATTCTCCATTAATTTTCTCTCCAAGAAACCCTAACCTCCTCTTAAGTTAACCAAAACTCCATTACTTTCTCTTAAAGATAATCAAGAATTTAAGGTTCCTAATCCAAGAACTTCAAGAAAAAGCGTTCAAGAACATCTCCAAGAGTTCAAAATCAAGTTTCTATATCAAATAAAGCATAATAAGGTATGTGGGGTTATGAACAAGGGTATCCTTTCACCCTTGTGCCCAAATTGCATGAATTTTAAGATTTTATTTAATTTTCTTGAAGTAGGGTTCATACCTAAGTATATATATTCTTGAAGCATGTGATTATCATGAGATTTAAAGCTTTGAGTATATCAAGAGTTACTTATGTTTATGTCTTACCTTATAAGACTTATATTATGCATGAGATTTCACTATCTTGACTTGATATTGTTGAAGTATTTCAAGATTGTTATTGAGCATGAAGTTTTGGTATGAACTGACATGAGTTTAAAGCATGAATTTTAAGCCCTTAGTTTAAGTGTTGAGATTTCCAGAAGATTATGCTTTTAAGCATTCTATTTTGAAGATTTAAAGTAAGAATTGATTTTGTGATCCTCAGCTAAAAGATGGAATCCATATTTATTTATCTTGATTATAGTTAAAGCAAAGAGAAGCATAACTGGTTTTCAATTATGAGCCCTTATGCTATTTTAAGGTGGATTTCTTAAACAACAAGCATATATGTAATATGGGAGTAGTATTTAGCACCGAGTTGGGTATGATTCCAAGGTCACATGCCCCAAAACTACGTGCCACCATATATTTTAATACCCATAGTGGGTTTAGTATAGTGATCACTCTAGCTTAGGTTCTATTTTGATGGCAAGGGTAGAATAGCTCTCCCCAGTGTGGGTAAGACATAGGACTCCATGATAGTTCACATGATTTATGTCGGTTAAAACAACCTCCCAAAAGAGAGAGTAGTATAGTTTTCAGAACTAAGTGTTATGTCTCACAAAGTTTATTTAGTATGCTTTATTATCTATGATTTATGATTTTCTGCTTTCAGTTATTCAAGCTCAGGGTGAGTCATTTACACTTAGCATGCATCATTTAAAATTTTATATGAATATTGAGTTATTGTTTTACTTATGCATTCACCCCCACATACTCAGTACATTTCAGAAGTACTGATCTATATATATGTTTATGTGCTACATTGTCTTATAATGTAGGTCATGGTTAATTCCAGCAGCGTGATTGATTTCGAGCATCTTCACCTGTATTCCTGCTCTTTATGAGTCCTCATAGTTCGAGGTCCCATCCTACCAAATTTTCTATTGATGAAGTATTCTAGTTATTTGATGTTAGTTTGAGTTGGTTCAGCTGGGGCTTGTCCTAGTGGCTATCTAGTTAGAAGTAGAGGCTTGTCTGGCTGTTTCCTTTTTTAGATTCATAGTGTTTGATTTTAAGATTTCTATGTTTAAGACTTATAGTTAAGACATTAATTCAGTATCTCAAAATTTCTTATGTCATGTTTATCTTTATTATGAGTTCCAAAGTTGTTAGAAGGCTTAATGGGTTAGCTTGGGACTCCTTATAGTCGTGAGCACCATGTGACATCTAGGGTGTATTTCTGGGGTGTTACAAGTTATAGCATTAAAGAAGAAATAAAGGATAGTTTCCTAAGGTCCTATAACCTCTCAAAGAAAAGTACAGATGTTTCCATACTACTTTTCAAGACTCTACTCAACCCATTTTGGTATGACGAGATCAATTAACCTAGGGCTCTGATACCAACTTTGTCATGACTTAACCCCCCCTCCCCCCGTGAGTGGCACTTACACTAACCCCCCCAGTGAAATACCAACCAAAATCATAAGTCAATCAACACAAACAAAAATAGGTAACTAAACCCAATTCCATTGAATAAGAGTAATATCCACTAACATAACAAAAATAATGTAGAAAAATAATCCCCTAGGAACTGAAGTCATCGTACTAAAACTCTATCAAATGTCAAAAAGAGGAGATGCAACCCCAACAACTAATGAAATGTATGAACCAAAGGGATCAAAATATAATAGAAGAACCCATGGTATCCTGAAAGATGCATCTCACCCTTTAGTTTGAATATGATCCAAGTCACAGCTGAGGTCTCGAAACAGTTATTGGAATATGCTCTACACTCCACAAAAAAGTTCACATATAGTATCAACACAAGAAACAATGGTACGCTGGTAGGGTCATCGACTAATCCAAAATGAGAAATATGGACACATAACCAAAGCATAGTAAAATAAGACAACCATGAACCATATCATGCAACTATATCTCAAGTGTTTAATACTTAACTTTGTAACCAAGTACAACATAAAATTTAGTCAAATGGAGTCAATATGGATGACTTATCAAGTCAACTAAGACCAATAATGAGACTCCAAGTCAACAACTATGATACAACTATAATAACACCACCTTATCATATTTATACAAGTAATAGATAACATAGGGACATGTCACAACTTACAAGCAACGCAAACTACTGAAGGATCCTTGATAACAATAACCAAAGCAATAGTATGCATCCCAATTTACATAAGGATCACCTTAGCAATTAAGTATAAAAAACTACTTTGCTGATAGAACTAAAGAAATTAGAAAAATATAATCCCCGGTTCACTCAAGGAACCATTACACTAACCTGTACCTTGTACACATGCTAAGGGTCTTATGTGCGTGCCCACTAGTCATGCTCTACAAGGACAAGTCCTTATCCATGTACCCAATCCCAGACATCAAGTATGTGCCAAACATATATCACCAATTCCTTGGATATGTCCAAATGCTAGTACATTTCACACTAATGATAGATATCACAACAATCACAACCACAATGATAAGGAACAACACTTGTAAAATCCAATAAGCTTTATCTAATTTCATTGTATGTAATTAACATTTAAGATATCAAATAATCATTCACTTTCCTAGAACATGCATTGTACAAGCAATAATACAAATTAGTTATCATGTACATATAACACACATTGAGTTCCATCTACATTAAAAATATCACCTACCTCAGTCCAAGCTTGCACCACCCAATTATTTAGCCTTGCCTTTTTGTGTAATATTTTTGGGTCGTGGTCTAAAAAATGAACATAACAATAATCAACCAAATAACCTGTCATGTAAAGGATTAAAACCTAATCTCTATCCTCCAAGGCTAAAGTCATAATCATTCCCCCCTCCCCCCCCCTCCGTCTAAGGATTTTTTTTATCATAATTCACCTTAAACATACCAATTTCATGGTTACGTTAGTGAATTATTAACATGCAAGAGTAAATTAATGATTAATAAGTAAAACCCATGGTTTACACCAATTTTATCCTCTTGCACCTGAAAATGCACCAAGTCAACCTTAAACCCTACCCACAACTCATAAACTAGTAATTCTAAGGTTAATTAACGCAAAAACTAGTTAATAGGGATGAAAGACCTACCTCTACATTGAAAATTTATGGAAAATTGATGAAAATCACCCAAATTGCCCATGACCTTCCCCCAAAATGAGTTTAGAATAGTAAAATATTTTAAGGAAAATTTCTACATTTACAATGATTTACCCCGCTATAGTGGCCTCATCTCACTATAGTGGCATTACTCGCTATAGCCGAATTGACCGGTGTAGACTTTAATTAAAGCGGGAGTCACTATAACAACATGTCAACCGCTATAGTGGGAGTGGAAAGGCAAGAATTCATAAATCCTTTCAGTTTTTCCTTTTTGCAACACACCCTTAAACCATGATATCCTAGACTAACCCTTTTGCGTCAAGTTCGAAATTGGGAGTTCTACTCATCTGAATTCACTTTCAAAAAATCTATGGTTTCCTTATCAAATTTTCTAACATAAAATCAAGATAAACTTTATTATACTTACCCAATTAATTTATGAATTTCCCTTGATCATACTTCACTCTAATTTTATTTGAAACTAGCCTAGCCTGAAATTTCTTACTATTATTTTAAGGGAAAACTTAACCCAAAATTTTGCATGTATAACTCACCTGTAATGATGAAGAAGGGTTATTATAGGTAAGAACTGATGTCGTCCAAATTACACGTGAGACTCATCCTCTAGACCATGTTACGATAGTCTTGGCACGACCATGGTCAGATTTCACGATCGTAGCTTTGATCTTCTAATGCCCTTTTGTCCAATATTAAGTACTTTCCTTATTTGAGCCTATTTATCCTTCAAACACTCAAAAACTCATTTTATCTACATTAATATATCTTTGTACTTGCAAATATTTAGAGTTGTAAGCATCGTAAGTGCCGTAAATCTATGACATATTGATATCCTCATCATAGAATATTTCCATGTACTCATGCAAATAAAATAAACTAGACTCACTAAGATGCTTAACTTTGATCAAAACCAAGATTACTAAGACAATCATATTTGTAAGACCAATTTTCACACATGCAAACAACATAAGTATTTTTAGCATCCTTCAAGTTTCAAATTAACCAATGTACTATGTATGCAAGACAAGTACCCTAACATCATAGGATTAGGACATGGAATTACATTATAAATAGACAACCTAACACTTATACCAATACACTACCCAAAAAAGCAATAACTTGACTACAACCCCTTTTCCCTCACATCAAAGACATCCCCAATCACTCTGTATACGCAAAGAAATCTATTAACTGAGATTGAATAAAATCTCTCACTCTCACAAAGAAGTAAAGTTTTGTGCATTTGGTACCATAGGCTTGCCATTATTTTATATGCCTTAGTTTTAGACAGTCAAATTAGGATCACTATAAGATTTTTATTGGCTTGTAATATAGGCTCGGGGAAAGGTATAATACTTATGGATATAGTGACTAACCCTCATTTACACTACACTATTTTCAACATCTACTTTGTCTACCTTCTTTTATTCCTTTTTCCTTTTTCTCTTTTTACGGATCTCAGGTGTGGTTTTTTTGTTTCTTAACTTTTTTTTGTTTTCTCTCTCTTTTTTTCTTTTTCTTTCAAAAACATCTCTTTTCACTTTTATCATATCGCACCTATACTTTTTTTTATTTTTCACTATAGTTTATTCACACATAATCTTTTACGTACCCCTATGCTAGCTACCCTAAACTTAGACAATTTGCCTGATTTAAGGTGAACAGTGTTCAAGGAGGGACCAGGGCCAAAACAGGTACATTGTAAAAATTAGTAAAGTAAATAGAGTAGTTAAAAAGAAAAGGTCTATATAGGCTCAAGTTCGGGTTCAAGGGATATTACTTTCATTTGGCGAACTTTTTAGGCTATAGTGGACTATTTCAAAAATGGCCTATGATCCTTCTCTAACCTCTTATCCTACAACTTTAGAGAGACTAACTAGATAAGTTCTAGATTGCGTACACACATTGACTAGGTATAAACCTTACTCAACCATAGCTCAAAGCTTTTGTCTAAGTTACTACCTACTCAGTTCATGCAAGGTCGGTAAGGTTATCCCACTAACACTCATAATGTTATATATAGATCTTAACATTGGTTACAGCATAATATCTCTAAGCATACAACACCATAAATAAAACAAAAATTTTGGAGGGGTATTATATTATAACATTCAAAATAGGTTCGCTGCTTAATTTACTGGACTGCCCTAAGTTTTTTTATTTTACCCTAAGTTATACATAAAACAATAGAAAAACACAGAAACTCAACAAGAACACCTAAACACCCAGTTCTAACTATGATAGCATAATCGAGAAAAAAGAAACACGATAATAAAAACCCTCAATTTTTGTGCACCCCACCCTTAACTTAGAAATTATGTAACGTCCCTATTGTAAGAAATTATCAAAATCTAAAACTATGGTAAGGGACATAACTTTAGCGCTCTGGGCGCCAGTGGCACTCTGATCACGTGGGGACATAGATGGATCCTTAATAGTCTGTTTTACTCTGGTGGACTCCTTTATGGCCATGGTTCTCTAAGATAAGCTGGCACCAGTATAGGTCGGTGCACTCAAGTTACTCAATCTAAGGGAAATCTCCGCACCCCCTCCAAAAGTCTCAACCACCTCTATGGTGGTGGTATCCCTCCTCCCTACAGAATTACCACATAGGTGGTCTACTTGATTGTTTTCTCCTTTTTTCTCTTTTTCTTCTTCTTCTTATCTAGCATCTTTCTACTATCTGTATCTATCTCATCACATTTCTCCCTTTATAAGCCTCCAAATCTTTGCTCGTCTCCATAATATTTGTCTCATCAATCTTTGAGGATAAAGTATAAAAATCAATAACCAATGAGTCCACGTCCACTGTAAGAGCTGCCAATAAAGGCATAAGTGGTAGTGGAGGGTGTGAAGCATTAACCCTCTCAATCAAACCCCTGACTTTTTTCTTAAACTCAGTCAGGTCTACCCTAAAATATGTTTAATTGGGTGCCTAAACTGTGTCAATCCTATACATTATCTGTAAGACACCACAGAATCCTAATTATTTGAGTCCTTTAAAGCATGCTAAAAGAGGTCCCAGACTTAGAAAATTTCAGCTAAGTATTAGGAATTAGTCATTTCTAAAGCCCTCAAACTTTGATGAATTTATTTATGACCTTCCCGACCTTAGAAAGTTAGTTTTTGAGTTGAATCATGATCAGGGAAATCAATAGTACATCTCGAGTGAGTTTTGGAATTTTGGACAAGTGTAAGTGTGTGTTTGAAACTCCAAAATAGTGGCTCAGGGCGATAAGCCCACAGTGCCCTTCCCAGAGCGATGCTACAAAGCCCGCGGTTCCCTACCCAGAGTGGTACTTCAGAGTCCGTGGCGCCCTACCCAGAGCGGTGCTTCAGAGTCCGCAGCGCCTTGGCCAATCCTGTTTGGGTAAATTCTGTAGTTTTGTTTTGCATTTTTAAGGGCAAATGAGTCATTTTTCCTTCACCTAATAGCTCCATAACATGAGATTAAAGCCCCAAATAGCATAATTGCTCAACTTTTTCACAAAATTCTCTCAAGAAAAAGCCCTAGCTTCATCGAGTTCAAAAATTAAGCCTCAAGAACTCACCCCAATCTCCATGAAATTAATAATCAAGGTATGTTAGGTGTTCATCCTTGGGTTACCTTCCACCCTTGGAGTTCAAGAACCTCTTTTAAAATTTTAAGATGATTGCTTTCATGAATTCCATGTTGAATTAAATTATATTCATGATTATGATGTTAGTTGGGTTTATAATCCATGTTAATTACAATTTTCATGAGAAATAAATAGCATGTGTGTGTTGTTATATGGTTTCATGTTAAAAACTCTTCAAATTGTGAGTTTGGATGGAAATCATGATGCTTACATGTTTATTATCATTATATGTATGAATTATGCTCCCTAGGCATTTGATAAAATATTCTTTTGGGTTGGATAGAGAAATCATAACATGTTAGCATGTATATAAGTTTATACCATGTATGTTTGATAAAATGCCTCAATGGATGAATTGTGACAAAGTGGCTAGTTATCATGCTTTTAAGATTGTGCTATGTTTTAATTTTAATGCTATCAAGTCTTGGGGGTATTCAATACCCAAAATCTAGTTGTTTACTTAGAATTTCAATAGCTACATAATAGTCTCAGTAATGTCACGTACGGTAGTACTCAGTTAGTTACAGAACTCAGTGTATTCAGTCAGTTAATAGAACTTAGTGTATTCAGTCTAGTTTAATTAGTTAGCACGATCATTAATAGTTCAATCCAGCCTAGTACAATTTAGCAATCAGTTCAGTGTCTAATCAGTTGTGAGTAGGATTCAGCACCGAGTGAACCCAAGGATGGGAACTCACCTTCCAGTAGAGGGTGTAATCCTTAGAAACAGTCCTTGTATTCCAGAACTACATAGCTAGTATAGGTTAATACATCAACCTTCCAGTTGAGGGTTAATGAGGTGTCTTACCTGCCAGTTGAGGGTACCACTATTCTCATTCAGAGCACCTTCCAGATGAGGGTTACTCAACAACTTGTATTTACCAATGCATAGTACTAAAACCCTTCCAACTGGGGTTACAGGTTGGACCCTAATCAGTTCTGAGAGGGGCATGTCAATTAGATAATTACCTCTTATAGTTTCAATTTTAGTCTTAGTATAGAACTCAGTTAAGTTCTACAACACCAGGAATGTCAGAAACAACTACTCATTTCAGTATAGAACTCAGTTCAATTCTACAGAATTAGGACTGTCAGAAGTATTCATCCAGCTAACAGTAATATAGTTATTAGTGAACTTAGATATCAGTATTTCAGTTATCATGATTTAATACCCAGTGTCAATATGATCTCAGTTATAATATACATAGTTATGTGCATAGTATTGTATAATCAGTATTTATAGCAGTTTCACATATACATGTACTCTCATTCAATTATATTCATGTTACTCAACTAATATTGTTCATCCATATGAACCCATGCATTCATCCTTACCTCACTTAGTATACCAGTACATTCAAAGTACTGATGTATACCATTCTTTTGTACTATGATGTCTTATATCATAGGTTCAGATGTACGGGCTCCTGATCGTACTTAGAAGCTTAACTTATCAGCAGCAGACTTAGTGGTAAGTCCTCATAGTTCAAGGACTGAGTTGTTATTTCAGTATATTTTCAGTAGTCGGAGTTAGTTGGGGGCTTGTCCCATCAAATCCACCTTCAGAAAGTTAGAGGCTTTCAGACTAGATTATTTCAGATAGATACTCAACCTTTAGTATTTGACTTTAGTTATGTACCTTATGGTAGTTTAACCCTAATTTTCATAGTATTATAGTATTATTACTCAGTTATTTCAGTAGGTACCAGTCATGGGTTAACTTGTGGTCCTTCGGGATTACGAGTACCGTGTGATGTCCGGGGTGCAGACTTGGGGTGTTACATTATCTATCTCTAAAATCTATCTTCTTGGGCCTGTACTATCATGACCACAACCTGAATCTCATCACTCATATAGATCTTAACCCAACCTCTATTTTTTTAATCCTAGAATCATGTAAAAGTAGACTCCGCATAATATCTTCCAATTATAAAGTTTGAACTAAAACGTATCTAGCTGAAACTAGTGGTCAGTTGTACACAGAGGCCAGTAGTATAGAGAATGAAGAGGCACCAACATTAGACACAATCATGTCACTAGCTAGGGTACCCCCAACTACATCTATAATATCTAACCTTCTAGCTAAAGCAGTCGAGTTTCTTGTGTCTTTTATCAATGCCATATCTATAATATTCATCACTGAATAACTCTATCCACCATATCAATAGTTAGGACATTATCACTTTGCATAAACTATGTAACGAGATAAGGGAAATATAGTGTAGTACTGAACTAGTGCACGTTGTCTTGAATATCTTCTGTGATGATCTACTAGGAGTTCAGCTCTACCCCTAAAATAAGTGCAGCAACTAAATAGGCATTGGTTGCACCTAATGTGTTATCATTGTTTGTGGGTATGATCTGGTGCTTGATAATTAACTACCAAGCTTTGGAAATAAACCTCAGAGTGGTCTTATAAATTATCGCCCTATTGACCCATATGACATTCTCACCAGCTTCAGCAATATGGCCCACTAGCCACCTGTAGTGCATCATCTTACCTTTAATACACAGTTTCTGTAACCTCTTCAGATTATTTATCTAGAAGTCTTATTCTAGGGTCTCCTTAGTAGGCTCAAACATTTCTCTAAGCAAGGCTTTTAAGATAGCCTTGATTGGGATATTAACCTCAGTGTCCCAAACTTGAATGGTGTCATGTTTGGATTGTATTTTGATATCCTTATCCTTCCATAAGTGCATAGTTGGCGTAAAATTCATACAATAACTCTGGCACATAATTCCATAAGGGTTATATCATCCACCCCAGCTCATACCTCTCAAAACCCTGTACCAAGTCTGGAATTTTTTATGGGACTGGTAATATTCGAGGCTCTATTTTTCTATCTTGTTACTAAGACACTGTCAATGTAATAATCCCTAGAGTTTGGTACAATTTAATATCTCAGATCTATGCCTCTTTTAGGTGGGGTAACAACAACATCCTCGGAGCATTCAAGGTTGTACTCATCCTCCGAGAAACTCTGATCATCTCCCTGCGTACCCCATCTTATTGGTTACCTTGCATTTCTTTTTTAGATTGGGAAAGGTTTATGGGGGTAGATGATTAATCCAAGGCTATAGATTTTGGGTTTGGATAACTTTGGAGAGTTTAGAGACTTATATTTAGGTTGCTGAGAGGGCTGAGATGGTGGAGATAAGGATTGAGTTGCATAGTTCTATTGATGTTTTTGAGTGAAGAGTTTAGACATGGTTTACAGATATTGAGGCACTTAATCTATCTAGGATTATGGAATATGTAAATACATTGTGCATCGAGGTACTCTTACTGAGAGTTATATTCCAGACATTTCTATTGAGATTCCCTCATTTACCTAGTTGATGCCATCATTCCAACCTAGGAGTTTGGATTTGTTTGATGAGGAGTCAATCCCCGTAGTTGGGACCAAAAGAGTGAGAAAGAAAGAGTTGCAGGATCCTGATTTGCCTTATTATCAGGGCCTAAAAAAGGCACTCATAATTCGAAGGAGTCTACAGTTATTGATAGGTAGATACTTATTGAGATAGCTTCGGGTGCCTCCTCTAGTAGTGCACCACCACCACCACTGCCTTCGCCAGTTAATATACCTCTCTAAGGGGGCCAAACATAAAATGGATGCCTAGTGCATCCCAGGTATGTCCTCATTTACTTTAATGACCCTTTCGATCATTTTTTATACTTTGGCATATCTTCACCGTTTGACCTTCTCCATAGCTGGTTCATTTATTTTTAGAGTCAATTCTCGATTTTAATGTCCTTGCTGGTTTCAAATGGCCACCGGGTGAAAACTTCAATGAAATAATCTTGGATGCAAATTTCAACTATGCCAGTAGACCTGTAATATTGATTTTAGTCAAGGTAGACCTTTGGTTTTGGTTTCAATTCACCTGAGCTTATTTTGACCTATTAGTCGAAAAGTTAGAAAATCAAGAATATGGGTGTAGGGCCCATGTTTTATCAAAACAACCTGGGATTAAAAAATTGACTTCTCCATCACGTTTGAAACGTCGATTTTAGGCTAGGGGGACCCTTGGTTCAGGTCCCAAGGCTTTCAAACTTATTTTGGGCCATCGAGCAGATTTTATGAAAAGTGGAACAATAGGTGTAGGCCCCACTTTTTTTCGAAACGATCTTGGATGAAAGTTTTGATGATTCCAATGGACTTGAAATGTGGTTTACACTCAATTATCACTATTATATCATGTTATTTGAGTTCCGAATGAGTTTTGAGAGTCCAAAACAAGTTTTTGACTTTGCTGTCACGGGGATACAACAACGCTTCGCCGAGAGGGTCTATAAATAGACCCCAAGGTCGCGAATTTAGGCATTTACCTTCATCTTTAAGGGCCTAAAATCCTAAATTAGTATGATAACTAAACATATAGTCTTGTAGGTCTCTAGGGAGCTTGGTAAACATCTTTTATCATGATTATCATCCGGATTAAGGTAAGATTTCATCACTTTATCAGTGAATTTCTTAGTTCTTGACCCAAAACCCCAATTTAGCTTAGGGCTTGATTTAGCCTCAAATTTGTTTTGTTTGAACCCATTAATTAAGGGTTATGATTTCCTTGGTGATGTATGAGCATTGGGTTGACCTCGGAAATGTGATTTCCATACATGGGACCCACTTGGGGGTTTTGGTATTGTTTTTGGACCCCAAGCACAATAGTGCAATATGGTTATTGTTAGACTCGTATTGAAGAGTAAAGTATATTTTTGATAGCATGTTGGTATTTTAGGAATTGTGAAGTAAAGATGAGCATGTGGTGCTTGATGTGAGGTTTTGCGATTCGGTCTTAAGGTAGGCTTCTACCTACTCTTCTTCAAAGATGATGTGTGTTATATATGGCATATGAATATGAATTTTAAGATTGAATAAATAGCCTAGTATTGATTATTGATGTTTGGGGAATTGTATGAGGGTTTTGGACTCGTAATGTAGTATGTTTATGACCCTTTTAGAATCTTATTGCCTTTTTCCTAGATTGAATTAGGTTATAGTATGAAAATGTTATGATGCTAGATTTGGAATGTGATCCAAGTGTTGGAATCATGGTTAGTGTGATTGACCTTAGTTGGGCTAGTCTAGTGATCTTGAAGCCGTATCTTGGGGTAGAATTGGCATAATTGCCCATGTTTCTAAATGAATTTCCTATTTTAGAATTGGTTATGGCTTACTTGACAACTAGAAGTTGAACTAGATACCTTAGCCTAATTTTGGGCATAGTTTGCCTAAATATGGAGATTGACGATTAGAAGTGAGATCATCTAGCTCACTTAGGCCAAGACTTGTGTTAGCTCTTGTGGGCTTGGTTGCGGATAGTAGGCCTAATTGAGACTAATGAGCCTTATTTATGAGATTTACTTCGCGAATTGATAAATTATGATGATTTTTGTTGGATTATGATTAATGGACTATAGAAATGTTAATTTCCCTTAGATGTGATATTGGGCCTTTAGAGATGTTATTTCCTCTTAATTATGATATTTGGCCTATAGAGATGCATTTTCCTCTTAACTATGATATTTGGCCCATAGAGATGCATTTTTCTCTTAGCTATGATATTTGGACCATAGAGATGTATTTTCCTCTTAGTTATGATATTTGGCCCATAGAGATGCAGTTTCCTCTTAGTTATGATATTTGGTCCATAGAGATGCATTTTTCTCTTAGTTATGATATTTGGCTCATAGAGATGCATTTCCTCTTGGTCATGATGTATGACCTATAGATATATGAGATGTCTAATAGAGGTGGTATGCTTATTGATATTATGCCTCCTAGATCTGAGATGATTATAGATATGTTATGGCTTATAAATATGATTATCAATATGAGTTTCAGATATGTATGTGGGCCTAAGGACGTGATTATGATATTGTGATTATTCTGGACATAGTATTGGACCAAGGGATATATTATGATATTGGTTGGATATCTGGTTAGTATTTATCCTTGTAAAGGATACAGTTGTAGAATATGAATACATATATGTTTATATTGCATATGATTTCATTGACTGAATACCGGTGATGGCATTCATAGATTTGGTACATTCACTATTGTTCTTCGATATTAATGTGATCCTAGCTGAAATACAACCTTATCGCAGTTTTTCCTAAATAAGGGTTAAAACCCACTTTTCACATTAACAATGGATTTCTTCACTATAATAATTCTCTAACTAAATGGTATTTTATACATATAAAAGAGGTTAAAAATATTATTTTAAAGATTTGACTGAGACAGATTCCGGTCCATGACTTGACACTATTATTTACTCCAGTAGTGATATATTCCAACTCTTTCTATATTTTTACAATGATTTAGTCTCAAAGATCACTTCATACAATAGACTTAAGTATTTACGCTCTTTTAGCCACAACTTGAGTCCATGCACCTATTATATACCTACATATATGTATTGATGGATATGATGATATTGATACCCGGCAAGGCCGGAGAATGTTGTTATGATGATATTAATATCTGACAAGGTTGGAGGATACTGTTATGATGATATTGATATCCATCAAGGCCGGAGGATGTTGTTATGATGATATTGATACCCGACAAGGTCGGAGAATACTATTATGATAATACTGATACCCGACAAGGCCGGAGGATACTGCTATGATGATATGTTGATCATCATCAAGTCGAAGGTTGATTATGATGATGGAGATGGTTATGATGATGATATTGTGATGTTGATTGTATACCTTGCATTCATTCTTGCATGCACATCACCTATCACCAGTATGCACCTATGTCTATCAGTCAGTATTGGATGATTGTACAGATTTGGGTACTGAATATGCCTTGTGGTGTTGTGTGTTGATCGAACCTTTCAAGCCTTGGGTGCTGGGGGTACGCATAGTCTCGGAAGGTATTGGGTTATCCAATATATCCAATTATTCTCGTTGTTGTTGATATTGTTATTATCATTGTTATGATCATTATTATGACTAGTTTATGATAGATTGGTCATTGATTAGGTATCTAGCTTTGAGGTATGTTTTCATCCTTTTTTATCTTATGATTGCATTATTATGTGTGAATATTTCATGTCTAGCCATGTGGATTAGAAACCCTGAGTATGATAGTACTAAATCCTAATAGGATCATAATAAGGTCTTAAAATGAACACATGATGATTAGGTTATGGTTTGAGTTGACCTCATAACCATACATATATATATAGCTATGGTACTACCGTATATCCCTTTCTTTATTTGTTCATATTGTATATTCGTTCCTTGGTATTGTATATTAGTATATATATTCTTCTTCCGCTCTTTATTTGTATATTGTCTAAGGATATATGGTATAGTGTTGAGATTCCTAAGTATGGCTTGAATATGATAGTTCACTCTTATTACTTACTTAGCCTTATTATGTTGGTCTATTGGACATAAGCAAGATAGTTGTTCCTTATTATCTCATCGTCTTGTTATATGATTTCTGGACTCTTGGGTGTAGTTTTCATTCTGTTTATGTGTTGTATATATCTGCCTTATTGTTGGAGCTTAGTTGGTAGTTGCCTACTGAGTACCATTCATTTGGTACTCGTACTACACTTCTACAGCCTGCAGATCATAGTATGGGTTATCATCATTGATGTGTGCGTTGTGCGGAAAACCATGATTTGGAGATACAGAGTGTGCTCCAAACATTTGGGGTATTACTTTTCTCCCTCTTATATATTAGACTAGTCTCTATGTTATACTCAAAGATAAGTTGTATTAGTGTATTTCCCTTGATATTCCACTTTGTACACTTATTATATTAGAAGATCTTGTACTGATACCACTAGTTTTTGGGATTCATTCATGTATTTGCACTTTTGTTATACTTATTCTGCATACTTTCCTTATTCGATTGAGTAGTTCGTTACTAGTCGTTCTAGATTACGGATTTTCCTTACCTACTGGTGGGTCATAGTAGGCGTCATCATGACCTGAGAAATTGGTCTGTGACATTTACTTGATTTGTATTATTTACACATACTGGGGACAGTGCATTGTCTTTTAGTTGGGGATGGGATATACCACTGCCGCCACAGGTTTTTGTAGTTGTGCTTCTTTTCCTGTCAGTCGTGATATGGTTGTAGAATCAATATATCTAGGTTAATTTTGTATCGTACTGTGTATTGTTTCATATTGTATTGTGTTTTTATGTAATTAGGAGTTTTTTGAGTATCTAGGGCAGTTGATGTACTTTGATTTTTATATTTGAGAAAAAAATGGTACCTCTCAAAAATTTTTTTTTAGAACTATGTGATGTGTATATGTGTGACCATTGTGAATCTCGTTATGGCAGTAGAATTAGGGACAAAATAATCATATCTAACTTGTGCATGAATCGGATAGGCAGTAGCTTGTGATACAACCCCGTGCTATGTTTGTGTGAGCTACTACTTTGTTCTCTTTGTGGGTTGAATTCAGAACTTGCTCGGTTAGTCTTGCTTAGGTTGTAAGATAGTTGATTAGGAAAGGATCATAGGACATTCTATAAGTTAGTCTACTTTTAACTTAAACAACCTTACAAATATGAATAAGTATCCCTTGATCTCGATTTTTAAGCTTGTATAGACTATTTTTCTTGTTATACCTTTCACTTTCCCATTTGTATTACAATGAACCTATTTTGGCCCTGGTCCTTCTTGGACATTGTGCACCTCAACTCAAACAAATTGCCTAAGTTGAGGGTGGTTATAATTGGGGCGTGCAGTGTAAAGTGTGTACAAAGAAGGGAAAATAAAAGTAAAAGAAAGTAGGGTGGGCATGGTAGAATAAGCAAAAGAATAGAAAAATTTGAAAAAAAAAAAGAATAAAAGAAGCCACACCCAACCTGAATGTGCATTAAAAAAATAAAAAGGGAGAAATAAGGTGGAATAGAAGAAATTGGTTGGTTAGTGGACCCTCAAATTAAGTGTAGTACCAAGGGGGCTTAGTCACAAAAAATGTCTATATGTACCACACCATCCCCCAAGCCTACATTACAAGTCGAGTAAAGTCCTATAGTGATCCTAACCCGACTTTCTAAAAGCTAAGGTAAAGAAAATAAGGGCAAGCCTGTGGTATTTGATGCACATTGATTGGAACTTCCTTTTGAGTGTGAGTGTCTCTTGACACGTCCATGCATTGACATACATGATTCCATATGAGTGATTGGGACTTCTTTGATGTGAGGGAACATGGGTTGTGTTTCTAGCTCCTTACTTGTATGAATTCTTTGATATGAGGGCACATGGGTTGTGTTGCTAGCTGCTTACTTGTATGACTTCTTTAATATGAGGGAACATAGGTTGTGTTGTAGCTACTTACTTATATGGGAAGTGTAACTTGTACATATGCATGGTTGTTTGTTTCTAATGTAATGCCTTATCTTGATTCTCTTGTATCACATTGTTGTGTTTCACTGATATACACAGTTGGTTTTGAAGTGTTACAATAGGAGAGGGGTAATGTTTTGAGCTTAAAGTTGATGATTAACTATCGTAGATAGCTTAGGTTTCTCCTAAATAAGCATCGTTGTTTTGTTTGTTGTGTTGTGTTTCCTGAGGACATGAAAACGTTCTAAGTTGAGGGTGTTGATGTGCTATGATTTCATAGCACTTTCGATTCTTAAAATGATGAAAACATGCAAATTACTTGGGACTTTTTGTTGGATATGATGTGTTTTGTATTGTGTTTTGCAGGAAATCAGGTTTTGGAGCTTAAAAGGAGAAAAAAATAAGAAAATGGATGATTTTAGACTACCTACGTGGGTAGCTAAGATCCATAGGTACTACCTACGTGGAGTAGGTGTCAGAGTAAGTACCAGAAAGTTGAAGATCAGAGATTCAGAAGCTGAAGAAAATCATTGTCACATACGCCAGGTCACCTACAGGCCGTAGATAGTACCTACAGCCCTTAGGTGATAGAAATCAGCAAGTTCAGAAAAGTTCTCAGAAGTTTTTGGCTCTGGTCACCTACATGGGACCACCTACTCCTCGTAGGTGCCACCTACTCCTCGTAGGTGCCACCTACTCCTCGTAGGTGCCACCTACGCCCCGTAGGTGCCACTTACGCCCCGTAGGTGGTCACAAATGTTGATTTTCCTTTTTTGTTTAGGACTTGATTCCTAGGGTTTCCTTGTATTCTATAAATACCTTTTTTACATGTTTTAGTCAGTTTACGAACTCTTATTACTTACAAATAAGTATTTGATTCCGAGATTTGATTTTGATCTTGGGATCACTTTGTTCTTATTTTTAGCTAATTATTCAATTCGATACTTTGGATTTTAGTCATTGATTCTTGTGAGATTAATTTAATGCCTTCAATTATGAATTCCAGTGAGTGTTTCACAATGATAAGAGGCTAATCGCCTTATCTAGGGTTGTGGGAACACTGGCGGATTAACGGAGTAGGGGAAGTGCAAAGTTTTTCTAAATTGATATTCTTGCATGTATTGTGATCATCTTCAGTTTAATAGATTTCTTAGCGGCTGCAAACATTAGGATCCCTCCTATATTCATTACTTTCTTCACAAGAGAGGTAGAAAGTAGGAAAAAAATCACAACAGTAATTTGGAGTTAATTATCGAAATAAGCTAATCACAATCATCTATTTAAGATAGTTATCTTTATCTAATTAACTAGAGATGCAAAAGGTAATAGTTAATCTGGGATTTGGGATAAGGGTTAGTAGAGTGACACTCTGAGACTCAAAAGGTAAAATGTGGAATTCATCAGTGATTCCACAAGAAAGTTGGGGATACATAACTTATTAGATTTTGTGGGCAAAATATTGAGTTGGTTCAACAAAGTACAATAAACCTATAGAGTTGAGAAGTCAGATGGAACACAGTCCTAGTGTTTATTTCTGATTGAGTACAACCAAAGCATTCCATATCTTGTTATAATTTGCAGATTGCAACAACAAATCCCCTCATTTACTTTTCAGTACCTCTAGTGACATCAGCAAACTTGAGATATAGTTCAAGTATTCCCTATGGGTTCCACCCCAACTTAAGTTGGGTTACTATATTTTGCTGCGACCGCTTTATCTTCTATGGAAGTCGTAGTTTGGGTGTTATCAATCATACCTTCAAATCATAGAAACATCACTAAAGTACTGGGGGTTATGTCACCCCGGACAAGTATATACCACGGTCGTACCTATATAGGACAATTGTGGGATATGCTTCTATGATGAGCACTTACAAGATTTTAATTGGGGCCCCACAATGACCCAACCAACAATCATATATAGGGTTTAATTTTGGGTTGGGTCAGATCGGGTTTAAGTTTCATTAAAACAACTTGACCTAACAGACGACTTGAACATATGACCGTGGAATCAAACTATGATCGTGACTTCTCCTAGTCTAGGAAGGTTGAATTAAACTTACATGGGAACCTAAGAGCCTTAAGGGCGGTAATGTTATGTAAGAATAATAGTTCCTTACAATTGTAGGTTTATGCCTTGTTTCATAGGTTGTAAGAGAAAGAGCAAACGATTAGAACCACAATCTTGCCATCTACGTCCGATTATGATGAGTAATCGTATGATGACTCCCAACCTTTCATCCTGTAGAATTAGATCTCGGACTACTGAACCCACAATTGTGGTATCTTCCCATAATCGTACAATCCTCTCGTGGATTCAACCTTGAGTCCAGTTTAACATATTTTTCTGTACAATCCTTACACCAATAGCAAACATTGCCCTATAAAATATAAAGTACAAAACATGGGTTGCCTCCTAAGAAGTGCTTGATTTAACGTCGCAATACAATGTGGCTAAGTTGGTTACTTAGATTTCACCAACTAGACCATGGGTTAACTTTTATAAAGCATCTGATTTAACATCGCGACACGACCCAACTACCTTGATTACTCTGACTTTATCAAGGTTCAATTTCTTATATGTCCTCATCTCTTCTGTAGTCCCCACATAGTGCTTAACACACTGACTATTTACCTTAAATGTTACACTCTCTTTCGTATTTATCTTAATCACACCATGTGGTAATAATATCACCACAATGAATGGTCCAGACCATTTAGACCTTATCTTGCTAGTAAATAAGCGAAGTCTTAAATTATAAAGCAAGACCAAGTCTCGTAAGTGGAATTCTCTTCGTGAAATCTTCTGGTAGTGGTACAATTTCATATTTTATTTGTATAAGGTTGAGAAATCATAGGTGTGGAGGTAAAATTCATCCATCTAATTCATCTATTCTAATCTCAATTTTGCCATATCACACCATTTCAGATTCAGCTTTATAAATGCCCACAATGCCTTATGTTCAAGTTTGACAAGTAAGTGGCATGTTTTGTGTCACGACCCGAACTAGGGTCTAGCAGTGACAAGCATCTCAAGTTCCACATGGACTGGAGACCACCCCAACACCTAACCAAGTGAACATAACATTCCCAACGTCGGGTGAATTTTGAACATATAATAAGATAACACAAGGTAAGACAAAAGAATAAAAGATAGTCTATGACCGATAACCAGTAACCAGCCAAACAACCAACCAAAATCACCAGTCCACATTAATTTAACAAGTGTTATAACAGAAGAACCAAAACTAGTCTTGATCAGGACATGTCCCTGACTCTGACGAATGACAATGAAAATGATAATACTAATGATAATGAAAACTCTCAATTCTAATCTATGATAAGAACTGATGAAATGTCTAAGCCTTACGGAGAATGGAGGCTCACCACTTCACCACAACGAACCAACGAACCAAGTCGATCCGCCTAACTCTGCGTAGAAAAAATAGAAGTATCATTGGTGTCTGCATCGCAGGAGAAAATAGCATCCGGGGACAGTTAGTGGGGTGAACACTAGCATGTAACTCAAGGATAAGGATAACATAATGTCGTGGTCAACAATTCAAAATCATTCAAAACCAATGCACATAATCAAAAGTATATATATATATATATATCACATGCTAAGATAGGAAACAAGACTTAATATGAACTTTAAAACTTTAGCCTAGATTGTGTAGCTCAACCGTCATAACATAAGAAACAACCTAGGACTATATGGTCCCAGCTCTCCCCCAGTTGGTAGGGCCCCAATGCGTGTGGCCGAACAAACCAGAGGGTATACATATGCACTATAGGGGACTTGAACCTCCTGGATATCAAGGTGGCACAAGAACCAAATCATGTAATATAATGTGGAGGACTCGAACCTCCCAATCATGTGATAATAATAAGGGGGACTCGAACCATCCAGACATATAGACCCCTGCGTCGACAATCGTGGTTTCCAGTGTTGGTCCCTTGGACCTCCACTTTCATGACTCATCTACACAACCCTTATTAAAGACCAATTAAAATATGTATCACACATTCCCATTCATTGAACCATATTACACATTAAGACATACATTGTTGGTATCGTCATACCAACTACACTTACAAGGCAATATCAACATGTCAAACCAGTTACATCACTTGGGGGAATTGACAACCCCCTTGGTTCAATTATACATGAACTCAAGGAATTACACAATGACTTAAGGTTCAATTTAAAAACCATTATGCTTCATTTACTTTTCACTTTATGCAATAGTTCAAGAGTAATTCAATATGCATACTTTTCATATTTAAAAACAATTTCACAATATAGAGCTAAGGTCACAACCACTTCAAAAACACAAGTTTGGGGAAATCACAATCCTTTAATTAATTTACAATATCCATGCACTAAATTAATTTTAAAACCACCATTTAAACATAAAACATGCAAGGACAAACATGAATCATCACATAGACAACAGTTCTCCAAAACCCTACACCGATGTTTCAAAACCATCATCAATACCATACGAACAACACTTTAAAACATATGTTTTTTAAAAAATAACAATTAGGAAAGAGTAACATGCCTAAAATATCCAAGTTTATGGAGAGAATTCCAACCTTTAGCTCTTGGATGACCAACTTCTTGGAAACCCTAAGTATGTTTGCTTGAGAGACTTGAAAGAGTTTTTTGATGTGTTTGATTATGCTAAGAATGGGAAATAACCCCTCTTAAGTGTTTTTATGAACATGGGATTTTAATTGGGTAAGGAGGGATTTGTCCAAAGTTCCCTCAATTTAAAAGATGAAATTTAGTTGTCAGTGACTACGGGTCACTATACGACTCATAAGGTCTCATTATGACGCGTTACTATGAGTCGTAGCCAAAATAGTTTCTAGGGAACCCACACACTATTGACCCTATGACTCAACAGCTATGATTCGTAATAGGGTTTTATAACTCGTAGGGTCCAGTCATAGTCAACACATAACCCATTTGGGGTAAACAATGAATATCCTACTATTTGCACCCAACGACTCATAACGAGTCCTTACGACTCTTAACGAGTCCTTACGACTCTTAGTGAGACACTCGTACTTAGAGCAGAACTTACTCACACACTTACTATTTAGGTTACAATTTGAGTCCAACAACTCATCAAGACTTCCTAAAACTCATATTAAGTCGTAGACAAGGCAGTGAGGATAAAAATTAAGAAATTTTCAAGGACCAAAAACCCGGGGTGTTACATACTCCACCCTTAGGATAATTCGTCCTCGAATAAAAAGACAAGGCATTTATTGGCACGATTTGACTCCAAACACAACCACACTTACCTTTAGGGTTGGCAATTTCAGCCCATATTTGTGAAAAGAGTCCATTTAATCCATATTTATTGAATTAGATCACTCATATTTCAAATGGATAAATATGGACTTCAACTCATTTTAAAAGCTCATACAAATATAGACAAAATGGATAAAATATGGGTACCCATTTAAACACAAAGATCACTCACTCATGCTTAAAATTTCAGTTTTTTTTTCTTTTCTAATTTTTTTTCTTTATTTTTTTCCTTTAATTTACTTTTTAAATTTTCCATTTTCTTCATTTTTTACTCGTTTCTCATAATTTCTTTTTTTTCTTTCTCATTTTTTCATCTATTTTTTTTTCTTTTTTCTTTGTATTTTTTTTCGTTTTCCCCTTTCTCCTTCTTATTTGATCATTCATATTCGCTTGAGACCTACATGAGTTAATTAATTTAAGCTTATAATTATTTCATTTAGCATATATAATTTATAGCATCTCTTATCAATTAAATATAATCAATAGTCTCACTCCTTAATTATTATTATTTTCTATATCTTATTTCTTTTTTTTTCCAGTTTTTTTTTGTTTTATTTTTTCTTTTTCCTTTAATTTACTATTTTTTCTTTCTTTTTCCTTTAATTTACTTTTTTTCTTTTTCATTTTTTGTTTTTTTCACTTATTTTTTACTCGTTTCTTACACTTTTTCTTTCTTCTATTTCATCAATTAGGTGGAGTCCACTTGAGTGTACTTACACAAATTATAAATGTTGGATGAATATAAATCGATATACGCTTAGGGTAATTTCGTTATCATAAAAAAAAATAGAAAAAAAATCAAAAAAAGAAAAAAAGAAGAAGAAAGAGAGGTAAGTTAGAGATGGAAGAGAGAAAAAAAGCGTAAAGAAAGAATTGAAGAAAAAAAAAGAAAAAGAAAAAAATAATGAAAAAGGAGAAAAGAAAAAAAAAAAAAATGATGATAAATACAAATATACTGAGTGGTTGTGATATTTCAGTCATCATCCATAATTTGTACTCAACTTAATCATATTCTTCAAAAATAAAAAAAATATAAAACATAAAATACAATCAAAAAAAGAAAAAAATGAGAAAGAAGTATAAATAAAATAAAATAAAAAATAGAAAAAAAGGAGACTAAAAAGGAAAAGAAAAAAAAAGTAAAAAGAAAGAGAAGGCAAAGGGTTAGAGATAGAAGAGAGAAAAGAAAAAAAATGAAAAAATAAAACTAGAGGCTACATATAGAAGAGAGAAAGAAAAAACTAAAAAGCAAAAAACTAAAAAAAAACGAAAAAAAATCAAGTTGATATGATATAGAAATTTTAAGTTTTTGACTTTAGGGGTTAAAGTGGGTTGGAACCATTTTTACCCAATCCATATTTGACCGAATCCATATTTACCCATATTTATATGGACGGATTGCAATCCAAACCATTTTTGCTCGATCCATATTTAACCCGTCCAAATCCAATCCAATCCGCCCGTTTGCAACCCCTACTTACCTTTAACAAAGACAAAAAACAAAGATACCAAGAAAATCACAATTTCCTTTAACAAAGTCAGAAAACAAAATGTTAAGGAATACACATACCTCGAGCACGATTTTCCAAAATGGGAACAAGAATGGATACTTGGACTTTATGTCCTCCTTGGCTTCCCACGTAGTTTTCTCGACCTTTTGGTTCCTCTAAAGAACCTTTACCGAATCCACATCCTTGTTCCACAACCAACAGACTTGTCGATCCAAAATCTCAATCCAGACTTCCTCATAGGACAAGGAATCTAAAATACCCACCTCATCCAAAGAAACAACCATGAATGATCACCTACGCACTTTCTCAACATCGAAACATGAAACACCGAAGGAGTGGAGGTCAAACTAGAATGCAACTCTAATTAATAAGCAACATTACCAACTCTCTTCAAAACCACGTACGGACTAACCAATGGGGACTTAGTTTCCCATTCTTACCAAACTGTATCACTCCCTTTATGGGGGATACCTTCAAGAACACAAAATCATCAACACTGAACTCCAACTTCCTTCGCCTCACATCCATGTAGGACTTTTGGCGGCTTTGGGAGGCCTTATGTCTATCTCTAATCGCCTTCACCTTCTCCATGGCTTGGTGAACCAAATCAGGACCAAATAACTTATTTTCACCAACCTCAAACCACCCAATAGGAGATCTATGCCTTCTACCATATAAGGCCTCAAACGCAGCCATACCAATGCTAGAGTGATAATTGTTGTTATAGAAAAATTCTATGAGAGGCAAGTGGTCAACCCAACTACCACCAAAATAAATTACACAAGACCTAAGCATATCTTCCAAAGCTCGAATCGTCCTTTTTGCCTGCCCATCCATATGTAGGTGGAAAGTGGTACTAAAGATCACCCTTATTCCCAAACATCTATGAAAGGATCACCAAAAGTAAGACGAGAACTGAGTACCTTGATCAGATATGATGGAAAATGGAGCACCATGTAACTTCACGATCTTCTCAATGAATAACTTGGCATACTCCGTAGAAGAGAAATTAGTTATTACTGGCAAGAAGTAAGCAAACTTAGTCATCCTATCTACAATGGTCCAAATCGAATCAAATTTTTCGTGAGACCACAGAAAAAAGGTAACAAAATCCATATTAATTATTTCTAATTTCCATACCAACAGCTCGATCAATCTCTTGAGTCAACCCAACGAGCCTCAAGTGCTTCACCTTCACTTGTTGACACACCATGCACGTAGCCACAAAATTGGACACATCCCGCTTCATATTATTCCATCAATAAATCTCCTTAAGATCATGATACATTTTCGTCAAAGTAGGATGAACCGTATAATGCAACTCATGAGCCTCAACCAAAATTCTTTCCCGCAACCCATCAACATTGGGAACACATAATCTGCCTTAGTATCTCAAGATACCATCACCACCAATCTTGAAAACCATCACTTTTTTCCTACCAACATTATTTTTTATTTGCATTAAGATAGGGTCTAACACTTGTTTCTCTTTTACCTCAGCACCAAGATAAGACTTCGCCACCTCTTGAAAAATCACACCACCATCCTCGGAATCCAAGAGACGGACTCCACGATTACCTAAATGGTGAATATCCTTTACCAAATCCCACTTCTCCCCGTCCACCTGAAATAAGCTTCCCATGGGCAACCTGCTAAGAGAATCAACATCCATGTTAGCTTTACCTGGATGATCGTGAAGACTCATGTCATAGTCCTTGAGCAACTCAAGCTATCTCATTTGCCTGAGATTTAGCTATTTCTGAGTGAACACATATTGCAGGCTCATATGGTCAAAATAAATATCAACATGGACCTCATACAAATAATATCGCCAGATCTTCAATGCAAACACCACAACCAATAATTCTAAATCATGAGTCGGGTAATTCTTCTCATGAACTTTCAACTGTATAGAGGCATAAGCAACCACTTTTCCATATTGCATCAACACACAACCAAATCCCACTCAAGATGCATCGCAATAGACAACGAAACCGTCAGTGTCCTCAGGCAGAGTCAAGATCGGAGCTGAGGTTAACTTATCCTTCAACTTCTTGAAACTACCCTCACAAGCATCAGACCATAAGAATACCTTTTTTTGAGTCAACTTAGTCAATGGGGTAGAAATAGAGGAAAAATATTCCACAAACCTTCTATAATAACCAGATGAACACAAGAAGCTCCAAATTTTGGTTGGAGTCGTGGGTCTAGTCCACTTCTTAACCACCGACACCTTTTATGGATCTACCATGATCCCTTCACTAGAAATCACATGACCTAAATAAGTCACAACATTCAATCAGAACTCACACATAGAGAATTTACTGTACAACCATTGCTCCTTAAGGGTATGCAACACCAAGCGGAGGTGATCAGCATGATCTTCCTCGCTCTTAGAATACACCAAACTATCATTGATAAAGACAATGATAAACAAGTCCATAAACTAACGGAGAGCCCAATTCATAAGATCTATAAATGTTGTCGGGGCATTTGTCAAACTAAAGGACACCACCAAAAACTTAAAATGACCATACCAAATTCGGAAAGTAGTCTTAGGGATATCCATCTCCCTAATCTTTAGCTAATGATAGCCCGGTCAAATTCCAATCATAGAAAAAGAACTTAGCACCCTGAAGATGACTGAACAAATCATCAATCCTCGGAAGGGAATACTTACCCTATTCAACTGGCAGTAATCAATATACATCCAAAGTGACCCATTATTCCAACGCATGAAAAAAATTAGAATGCCCCACGAAGACACACTAGGGCAGATAAAACCCTTATCCACAAAGTCTTTAAACTACTCCTTGAGTTCTTTCAACTCGATCGGAGCCATTCTGTAAGGAGGGATAGAAATAGAACGAGTGTTTGGAAGAAGATCAATCCCAAAATCAATTTCCCTATGGGGAGGAATACTAAGAAGATCATTACGGAATACCTTGGGAAATTCACAGACTACAAGAATAGTCTGCAAAGAAGGACATGTCGATCTATAATCTTTAACTTGCACAGGGTAATAGAGGCACCCTTTAGAAACCAATTTCCAAGCTCTAAGATACGAAATAAACCTTCCCTTAGGTACTAGGGAACTACTTTACCATTCAATCGGCGACTCATTCGGGAAATGGAAACTGACCTTTTAGGTCTAATAGTCAAGAGACGCATAGCATGAATGCCATAGTCCATCACCAAAATCACATCAAAGTCCCATGTCCAATACTATCAAATCCACCAAGTTCTCCCTACCATAGACCGACATCACACAACCCCGATAGACCCTTATAGACATAATAGAGTCACCCACTGAGGTGGAAACAGAAAAGGGTAAGGAATACACTCAAGGTCAAAACCAAAATAGATAGCCCCATAAGGGGTTATATAAGATAGGAAAGACCTAGGATCAAGTAGACAATATACATCATGAGAGAATTTTGAGTGTACCAGTAACAACATTGAGAGATGCCTCAGAATTTTAGAGAGTCGCAAGAACGTACAAATAGTTTTGACCAGTGCATAAGCAAGAATAAGAAGTAACACCCTTTGGTGTAGGAGCTGGTGAAGTAGCAATAGGAATCTTATTTTCCCTAGAAGTGACCTTAGAAGGACAATCCCTCTACATATGACTAATCTATCCATATTTAAAATATTTTTTCCTTCTCTCTTTACAAACACCATGATGCACCTAGCCATAAAATCTACAATGAGGATATAACGGAGCTGACTGAGCCCCACTTGTCTGAGGTTGGGTTGCTTGCGCTTTAAACCACTATCATACTGAGAACGACGATCACCTATGGCTTAGAATAAGGAGCACTAGTCGTAGAGTATGAACCAGAATTGTCCCACTTCTTCTTAGTCTATTTTCAACCATCTCTACCACTTTGTTGCTGGCCTCTACCCTAATTTAAATATTGAAACCTCTTACTCTGCCTTTCACTCATCTTTGCTTGATTTTTATTCTCCTCTTCCACTTGTGGCATATACATCACAAGTCTAGAGATGGACATATCATTGTTCAACAAAGCAGCTTTGCTCTCCAAAATCAACTCACAAGATAACCTGAAAGCAAACTTCCTCATTTTAGCCCTCATGCTACACACCAAATCAGGAGCATAACGTGACAACTGATGAAACTTCAAGGCATACTCCTTTGTTGTCATCTTGCCTAGCTTTAAATTTATGAATTCCTCAACCTTTTCCTCTCTTAACTCCAGAGGAAAGAAGTGATCATGGAGAGCACAAGAGAAATCGTCCTATAAATCAAACTCAGCATCCTCCCCCCTAAGCTTCTCCAACTCTTCATACCATTGGAATGTTGCACCCTTCAATTGATAAGCAATGAATTCTACACCCTCCATATTAGTATCATTCATCACACAAAAGATTTTTTCCATCTCATCAATGAAATTTTGAGAATCTTACTCAACTTTAAAACCAGTGAAAATAAAAGGACTCAACCTCATAAATTGGCCAACTCTATTGACCTCAGAGGATGGAGAAACATAAGCAACACGCTCAGTATGGAAGGCCACCAATTAGGTAATCACATGAATCGACTGGCCAAACACAATATTAGACATGTCAGCTTGAGGTGTCCGAGGGGGAATAGAAGGAATTGGTGGAGCTCCATCAGGGAAATTAGAAGCAGTGACCCTAGACCGGGTCTGAACTCTTGGAATAGGATGAGATCTATCCACATTGTCCTCAAATGGGATAGAAGAGTTCCCACAAGCATTAGATCTTTTGGGAGGTATGATCTAAAAAGCAAACATACGAGAATTAGGGAGATTCAATGTCTTAGACTCTATATCTCAAAATAAAACAATAAGAAAGGAAATATTCCTAAATGCCTTATAGTCTCTCCCTTATAAGTGTGGCATGATACATATCTATAAAAGTGACTTTACTTGACATGGCTTTGTTGGACACCCAATAACACCAAATCTAGGCTCTGATACCATCTTTGTCATGGCCTAAACCAGGGCCTGACCGTGAGGGGCATCTCAAGTCCCACATGGATCGGAGACCACCCACTGCACCAAACCAACTGAACACAACATCCCCAATGTTGGATGAATTTCGATTATATAACAAGATAACACAAAGTAAGATTAAGGAATAAAAGATAGTTTATGACTGATAACCAGTAACTGGGCACAACCGACCAATATTACCCAAGTCCATAATATTCTAATAATCCTTCTAACAAAAGAACAAAAACCAGTCCTGGTCGGGAAATGTCCCCGACTCTGACAAATAATAATGAAAATGGTAACGTTAATGATAATGAAAACTTTCAATTCTAATCTATGATAAGAACTGATGAAATGTCTAAGCCTTCCGGAGAATAGAGGCTTACCACTTTGCCACAATAAATTGATGAACCAAGCTGATCCACCTAACTCTGTACAGAAAAAGTAGAAGTATCTTCGGTGCCTGCATCGTGTAGGGTTACAGCATTTGGGGATGGCTAATGGGGTGAACACTAGAATGTAACTTGTGGATAATGATAACATAATACCGTGATTAATAGTTCAAAATCATTCAAAACTAATGGACATAATTAAATACAGATATATATATATATATATATATCATATGCCGGGATTGGGAACAAGTCTTACATGCACTTTTAAACATTCTCCTAGATTGTGTAGCTCAGCCATCATAACATAAGAAGGCATTCACGGGCTATATGGTCTCATCTCTCCCCTAGCTAGTAAGGCCCAGCGTATGTGGGCGCACAAATTAGAGGGTATACATATGCACTATGGAGGATTTGAACCTCCCAACATATCAAGGTGACACAAGCACCAAATCATGTAATATAATATAGGGGACTCAAACACCCTCAATCATGTGATAATAATAAGGGGACTCAAATCGTCCAGTCATGTAGACCCCAGCTTCGACAACTGTGGTCTCCAGTGTTGGTAACTTGGGACCTCCACTTTCACGACTCAGCTACACAACCCTCAATAAAGACCAATTAAAATAAGTATCATATATTTCCATTTATTGAACCACATTACACATTAAGGCATATATTATTGGTATCGTCATACCGACTATACTTGCAAGGTAATATCAATATGTCAAACCAGTTACATCACTTGAGGGAATTAACAATAGATAGCACCCAAGCGCACACGCAAGTGTACGTGGTCTACCAAGTAATATAGTGGCCTTCAAGAAAGCTGATCTATCGATCCCACAGAGACTAGATTTGGCAACGATTTGATTTCAGTTCACACTTTAGATTTAATTGATGTGAGAGTAACCAAAAAAAGAGTTTGGAAATTGTAAATTAAAACTAAAAAATGCGGAAAGTAAAGATCTTGAGATAATCAATAAGAGAAAACCCAGGGTTGAAGCACTCTGAACAATCATATTATGCTTTTGGATTTTATTCGTTAACTTTATTATCTTGGTTGTTGATTCGTTGGGTTAATTGTGCGATTATGGTTTCCCAACCTCTAAACTATTACCCAAGTTGAACCTTACACTTACATCGTTGAGCGAGGATGTAATAATTTATTTAAGTTCTTGACAAAAATCATCCTACATATGAATCAAGTAAGGTATCTAAGTACATCCCTGTCCTAGATACTAATTCAAGTTTCTTATTTTATAAAGAATCAAGAACCATACTCTGCTTATTTCCATGTTCGATCGCCCTATTCCCTCTCCCGAGTTCACAAGGTTGAAAATGGTTATATTCTAAGGGTTGCAAATCCTTAAAATAGTTATAATAAGAATAAAAAAAACAACTAATATTGATAAGAAAATCAAATGAACTTAATTCATAGCAATAATAATCATGTTTTTGGCTTCAACCCCAAAAAGGGGGCGTTTATCCACGCATAGTCATAATCATAATCACAATGTTGTAATTAACGACAAAAAATATGTATGAACTAAATAAAATTAATAAAAGCCTAATAATAAAGTTTTATTAGCCTCTTGATCTCCAAAATATGTCAAAATATATGTAAAAACGTGATACAACATGTATATATAGCATAAGGGTAAGCCAAGTCCGTGTAGGAGTCAAATTAGCTTGAAACGCCCAGGTGTGGAGTGAAGCGTGTGTCGCACCCTCCATAGATATGGAATAGGGCGTTATCCACACCCTATATTACACAGGATTGGAGCATGCAATGCATACTAAATGCATGCACTCTCTAGAATTTGTCCTCTAAATTTTGGTTAAGTGTTGGCCTTTCCTCCTTCTATCCCTTGTCTTATGGTGTCTTTCCATTGATTTCCAAACCTCTTTAACATCAAAATATCATCATATTCATATCTAAAAGCATTCTAAATCATCACACCAAATGAATTAGAAGCACAAACAACACTAAACCTATTTCGATGAATAAAAAACAAGAGCTTAGACTAGGTTGGTTTCATGATCTTTCACTTCAAGTTTCCACTCTTTATTTGACTCATATGAACTTTATACACTCCTAACAACTTGTTACACATATTATAACATATTTAAAACCATAAGGAACACATAGAACTCAATAGAATCCAACAAGATAGACTAGACAAGCAACTAGCTCAAGCTAGGAAGACTAGTTTTCTCTATTGAACTCTAATTGACTCTTTTAAGTACAAACTCACTTAGACTTAACCTGAAACCTTATAAACACATGTTTTAACACATTTATATCATTATCAACCATTATATCTTAGAATAATAGAATAATCCTCAAAATCTAAGAAATAAAGAAGTTTCTTTGCTCAAAGTTCTTTGGCGGAATCAGTCTGTTAAGGGTGCCACTTGGGAAGCCGAAGCAGATATGCGAGCCAAGTACCCTCACCTCTTCTCTGAAAACTCAGATTTAGTCGAAGGTAATACTCTTCCTTGATTCAGTTCTTCTCTAATTATGTATTCAGCTATATAGTTGTCCTAATGTAAGTTCACGCACTCACAGAATTACTCAGAAGCTCAGAATAATTTAGATTCAGTTATTCAGTTTACATCGGTTGTGCATGCTATCATATAGCCTCAGATTCCTCAATATTCTTAGTCTAACTAGCAATATTCAAGGACGCCAAGGGGGAGATATTGTAATACCCCAAACTTTCTTAGGTTAAATTCGTTCCTAGAACGTTAAGATATAGCTTCAAAAATGAATAATATTAAATCTATGTGAATTATATAAGATTCACCGAAATCCGACACTCGGTGAAGGAGTTATGGCATTTTTAAGATAACAATGTGCCACCTGGGCACTTAGCGCATCGCGGGAAAGGTAAAATTCATATTTGTCAAATTCCAATAGACCTCCATGATATTGGCTCATCACGGAGAGGGCTAATTTCCCATTTGTCAATTTCCAGTGATCCTTAGCGATACTGGCGTGTCGCGCCAGTGTCCAAATGGCAAACTAAAGGGCACCGCGATTGTGGAATGTCGCAATGAAAGCCCAGTTCCCATTTGTCCACTTTCCAGTGAGCCACCATAATAGTGGTGCGTCGCGGTGGCCACCCAGTTCAGAAAATATTGCATTTTTCAGTTCCATTTAAAAGCTTAAAGGGGGTATTTTGGTCAATTCCCAAGCCCCCAATCCATCCAAAACACAAGATTTAACGTATTTCAAAGCACTTTATGCTTATTTCATCCACTTTTCTCTCAAAAGAATACCCTAGATAATAAAATCTCTTTCTCCAAGAAACTCAATTTCTCCATTAATTCTCAAAGATAATTCAAGATTTAGAAACCCCCCCCCACTCAAGAACTCTAAGAATTCGTCTCCAAAGCATCAATAGAGATCCAAGATTCAAATTTTAGCATCTAAGATCATAAATTCAGGTATGTGGAGTTTTGAACAAGGACAATCCTTTCGTCCTTGTGCCCAAAACGTATTTTAATTCCAATTTTACTAAATTTTATATGATTTCCCATGAAATTCAAGTAAGGTTTTATACCCATTATTGTTATTTACAAGCTTATGAGATTTCAGGTGATTGAATGTTGAATTACATCATTACTTTCATATAATTATGTGTATAATGCGATTTTCCAGATTTTCTCAATTGAGTTTAAGCATGATATTGAGATTCTTGATTTTATTATTTTGATATTTTTGAAGTTTTTTCAAGAAGCATATTGAGCATGATGTTTTTCTATGATTTTACATGAGTTTGAAGCATGAGTCATTAAGCACTAATTAAAGATTGCTATTTCAAGATTTTTTGTGCCATGAGCACCCTATGATAAGATTATTTTCAAATTTTTTATAAAGATTTGACCTTTTGGTCCTAAGCTAAGATAAAGAATCCACATTGTTCATATGACTTGAGATTTAAAGAAAGTAAAGCATAATTGGTTTTTCTTGTAAACCTTTGTACTATTTTTTTGAAGTAGATTTCTTAAGATCCTGAGCATAAGAAAGGGAATAGTATTTAGCACCGAGATGGGTATGTTACCAAGGTTTCATGCCCCAGAACTACGTGCCACCGTAGGATTAATATTATTCCCACTTCTACGTGGATGACTAAGATTGTGATCACTTAAGATAAGAAGTTTTATTTTGATGGCATGAACAACTCTTCTCAATGTGGGTAAGATGTTGGACTCCATGAATGCACACATGGTTTATGTCGGTTAGAAGAACCTCTCAAAAGAAGTCCCCTGCTCTTAAAACAGTCTATTGGTTGAAAGCCTTAAGATAAAAGTATATGTTTTGAAAGTTATAGATTTTTAGATTTCTTAAAGTCTTGAGATAAAGTATTCCCCTTACTGTTGACAAGATAATGTGGTAGTTTTCAGAAAAGAACATATTTTAGAACTGAATGTAATGGCTCACAAGATTCATATTATATGTTTTATTATTCATGATTTATGATCTTCAAATTTTAGATTACTCAAGCCTATGTGAGTCATTTACATTTAGCATGCATGATTTTATAAATTGTGATGATATTATTTACTTATTGCATTCACCCTCATATACTCTATACATCATCAAAGTACTGACCCACATATATGTCTATGTGCTATATTGTCTTATAATGCAGGTTCAGGTGCTCAGTCTCAGCAGCGTGAGTGATTTTCAAGCATCTCATCTACATCTCTGCAGTTGGTGAGCCCTCATAGTTCGAGGACTTAGCTATTCAGATTTCCTTTTAATCTAGTAGATTATTTAGTATTCATTTCAGACAGTTTGAGTCAGCTAGGGCCTGTCCCGCTGACTCTCTAGATCCAGTCTGTAGAGGCTTGTTGGACTACTAGATTCAGTTTAGACTTTTGATTCTGTATTGTTTTACCAAGACTTGTGAGATTAGTATGCTTCCGATAAGATTTCCGCATTTATTATGTTTTCCTGTCTATTTTCCCCTATTTTAAGATTCAGATTTAGTAGAAAGCAACCAGGGTTAGCTCAAGACTACTTGCAGTTCGGAGCACCGTGTGGCATCCCGGGAATTAAATTTTGGGGCATTACAGGTATGTTTTTCAGGAAACCATGTTTTGGATGATTAGTTTGTGAAAAAGGTTTAAAAGGATATTTTTAGCCATTTTTGGAGCGATTATGGATGATTAGGATATTTTCCAACTTGATTGTGATTAATGCATGTTCGAGAGTCGAAGAAGAGCTGAATAACTGATTCCCGACACCTACTAAGTCAACTTACAGACCGCATGTAGACCTATGAACCGCATGTAGACAAAGCAGGTGTCAGAAACTTAAAATCCCTAGAGCTAACTTGTAGGAAATTGTCCATACACAACCTGCGGTCTGCACCTGCACCACATATAGACCTACAGACCACATGTAGACAAAACGGGTGCCAGAAACCTAAAATCTCGATAGTTGACTTGCAATAAATTATTAATCCACAACTTATGGTTTGCACCTGCGCCCTGTGCCAAACCGCAGGTACTTCTTGTGCTTGTGCCAGACCGCAAGTACAAAGAGTAGGTGGCCACCGACCCAATTTTCTCCTATTTCATTCAGGCTTTATTTTTAAGATTTCCTCATGTACTATAAATACCCTTTATGTATCTTTTAGTAGTAGTTACATACTTTTGACACTTAGAAACATATTTTGATTTCAAGATTCATCTTTGATCTTAGGAGTTCCTTGTATTGATTTTGATTGATTATTCAATTTACGATTGTGGGTTTTTATTTATCTCATCATTGTGATTTAATCTATTCTTTCTATTATGAATGTTATTGATTTCTTCACAATCATGAGCGGCTAAAACTCATAGCCTGGGTTGTGGAAACCCTGGCAAATTGACGAAGTAGGGAAAGTAAGATTGTTAATCAGAACCAATACCCATGGAATCCATTGCTTTATCTTCAGTATGATTGATTTCTTAATGGGTGCACATATTAGGATCTCGCCTAGATATTGCTACTTACTCCAAAAGAGGAGTCGTGATTAGAAAAAGATAAAGACAACAGTAATTTGGAGTTTAACTGTCGATCCACTCTTCTAGGTTCTATCTACATAAGATAGTTAGGTTTCATCTAATAACTAGAGACTCAAAATGTAATAGTTAATTGGGATCAAGATAAGGGTTAGTAGTGCGACACCCTGAGACTCAAAAGGTAAAGGGTAAAATCCTCCTACACGTCCAAAAGACTGTAGGAGGTATATTACTTATTGATTCTACATGTAAGGTATTGGATTGGTTCAACAACGTACGATAAGCCTACGGAGTTGAGAATCCAGGGGGAACACAATCTAGTATTCACTTACGACTTATTTCAACCAAGTTAATATTGTTCTTTGTTCGAGATTACTACAAACAACCTCCCCCCCATTTACTTTTTTTGTTCTACCCATGGACTACAACTACTGAGATCTGCAAAACCACGTGTTCCCTTGGGATTCGACCCCAACTTTAGTTGGGTTACTATATCTTGACACTGACCGTACCATCATCTAAAATGAGGTGTTGCTTGGACGTCATCAACTACTTTAGGCTCTTCTATTATTTTCTGGTCCCTTTATTTCAGACTCAGACATTTTATTAGTTTTTGGGGTTGCATTCCCACTTTTGACATTTGATATAGTTTTGGTACGATGGCTTTCAGTTCCTAAGGAGTTATTTTTCCGCATTATTTTTGTTATGTTATTGGATGTTACTCTTATTCAATGGAATTGGGTTTAGTTACCCATTTTTGGGCTAAGTGTTGATTGACTTGTGATTTTGGTTGGTTCTCCCACCAGGGGTTTAGTGTGGGTATTACTCACAGCAGGTTTAGGTCATGACATCATCATTGCTTTAAATTAGGGTTAGTCAAAGATGTTTTGAGTACTTGTGGTTTAATACTCCCGCTTGTTTATCTTTGCTCTTTATGTGCAGGTGCAGAGCCTATTGTTCCTAGACATTGAGTTCGAGTTTGTGTTCATGTGTTCTTAGAGATTCAGAGGTAGTGGTTGATCGACTCAAATGCCTAATGGGTCTCTTCAGTCCCTTTTTTATTATCTTCTATTATTCTTGAGATACTATATACTTTCAATGTATTTACCTTTTCATTACTCCTAAAGGCTTGTGTCTTGTGACTATCTGGTTGTGGGATGATTATTTTCTTTCTTATATCACTACTAAAAAAGACGAAAACCGACCACAAGTGGTCGGATTTTATTTTTTAAATTTTTTCTTTTTAAAAAAGCTACCACAAGTGGTAGCTTTTTTATTTTAAAAAATCAAAATAATTATTAAAATAATTTTAGTATTAATTATTATTTATTTTGCAAATGAAAAAATTAAAAAAACAAAAAAATCGACCACTTGTGGTCGGTTTTTTATATATTTTTTAAAACCGACTACTTGTGGTCATTTTTTTTTATATTTTTAAAAATTATAATAATTAAGTAAATAATTTTATTATTAATTATTATTTATTTTTCAAATAAAAATTAAAAAAATAATACAAAATCGACTACTTGTGGTCGGTTTTTAATTTTTTATTTTATTTTTATTTTTAAAAAGCGACCACAAATGACCGATTTTATATTTTAAACTAGTGAGAAGAAGCCCGTGCAAAGCACGGACCCAACATCTATTCTAAATTAATATTATAATAATAATCATATCAATTAATGTGACATTTTTTGAATTTTAAAAATTAAAAAATTTATTTTGTTAAGCAATTTTTGCATATATTCTTAAAATATATTAAATTACCAATTATTATGATTTATTATTCAAATATATAATTTTATTTCAAAAATTTAATTCACGATCAAAATTAAACTCTACAAATATATAAATTAATAAAGAGCCTGAAAAATCAAATTCGATGGGCCTATATTACCGTTTTTCAGATAACACGGGCTCAATATATGTTATTTTTTTTTTTATCTCAAACAATGTGATCCAAATAGAATTTAGATAATCAATCATACTTTTAATACGTTTTTAGATATTTTAAGTTGTTAACTATTGTAGTTTATAATATTTTTTTTGTTTTCAAATAATATAAGTTACTCTCATTGTCCAAACTTTTGTGGCGTTGATAGTCAATTATATTTTAAAAATAATTAAGTTTTTAATTATTATGATTTATTATATTATTCTTCTATTCCAATTTAAATTCCATTGGTATAATTTTGAGAGTCAATCAAATATTTTAAAAAATTTCAAGTTGTTAATTATTGTGATTTATAATATTTTTTACATACTTTTTGAAATATATAACACATTATTTTTACTTTTAAATATTTTAAGTTGTTAACTATTGTAATTTATAATACTTTTTATGTAATTTTCAAATAATATATGTTACTCCCCTTGTCCAAAATTTTGTGGCATTGATAGTGAATTGCATATTTTAAATAATCTAAGTTTTTAATTATTGTGGTTTATAAAAAATTTTCGTATATTTCAATTTAAGTGGCACAATGCCTAGACTATAATAATTAATTAGAGTTGATATAGTAAAATTACGATTGAAGCAAAGAAACAAACATATGTCTTAAATTATTCACAATAACTAATAAGAAGTGATATAACAAAATTACTACAAAAAATACGTGTGATTTTTTTTTTTTAAAAATGGGCCTCATATAAGACGTGAATTTAATTTAAAACATCAAAAGTTAACTTATCATTTTATATCTATTTTATTTTATTATTAAATATATATTTTTGTAATATTTAGATGACTTATAATAATTAATTAGGATGATTTTTAGTAAAATTACGATTGAAACAGTTGAAGCAGACATGTCATCTATGTGTGTGTATGTATAGGTGTATATATATATACACACGTATATCTCGTGTAATGATGAAATAGATATGTAATGTACCGTTATCATATATATTATTATTATTATTATTATTTATTATTTATAATTATTTATGGTTTACTATTATTAATATTATTATATTTTTTTTATTATTATTATTCCTACTATTATTTAAATAACAGCCTAAATTAAGATACTTTGCATAATTTATTCCCCTTTTAATTCAATTTATTCAATTTCTTACGATTTTAGCCTAATTGTATTTACTCCATTACAATGATTTATATATATATGCATTGTATTAAATTAATTGGATATTATTATAAATATTATAAAATTTATTAAAAAGTTAATTTTTATATATGTAGTCTATTTTAATATCAACATTTTTATTATTTATTCTTTCATCATTATTACATTTCTTGAAATAGCAATCCTAATTCAATTCAATTTTTTCAATTCATTTAATTTCTAGCCACATTTTATATATGTCTATGTCAATTTTAGCTTAAATTCATTTCCAATTTGATCTCAAATTAAAATCTCCAATTTCAATTTCATTGACTCCTCTCAATTTTAATCATAGCCACTGAACTCATCCGATCAATGGCTGAGATTAAATCCATCATTTATCACCCTTTTAAACAAATTCAACTCAAACCCTAATTCATTTTTCTCCAAAACAGCCGCACCCTTCTCCCTCTCATCTCCCTCTTCCTCTCTCTATCAACGACAACCATGGCTGCCGCAGCTCACCCCACCGGCGAACCCAATCGACGGAACCAACGTCAAACCGCCGCCAACTTCCTCCGTTCTCCCCTCCAGCGCCGCCAGCCGTCGATGCTCCATCCGCCAGCCATCTCCACCGGCGAAACCCCCTCAAAACAACGATCCAGCAACGCCTGCAGCACCACCAGCCGGTGAAGAAGACGTCCACCAGCCAGCGCCACCCTCGCGGCTCCTTCAGCCGCCGCTTCCCCTCCAACAGCCGCGAAAATTGTAAGTTATCAACTTTATTTCAAGAATAATCCTGAAGAAGTTTAATTTCAACTTTATTTCAAGAAAAATAAACCCCTTTTCTGCTACTGGGGTTTTTTTATTTGGGGATCTTTTGGGTTTTAGGTCAATGTAAAGGGTTGTAGTTCTATTGAAGTTTGACATGTAATTGGCCTGTGTAGGATTACCGCGAATGAATCAAAGTTTATTATCTACCGAAATACCTGGCAGATTTATGTGGTTACATATTTTGTCTTTTTGAGTTTAGATTGATGGTGGTTGATAGGTGTTTAGATGATAGTCCATTGGCACAGTGTTGGTTCCTTCATCTTTGACCTTAGTTTTCATTCTTTGTTGGAATTTTTGGATGATTTACTTATTAGGACTAGTATGCTTGAGTTGGATTCAACATGGCTTATTCCTTAGTTAGTGGAGCAACCTAGAGTGGTGCATTCAGTGGTGAGTATTTGTGCTTTAGAGCGGTGCGTTTAGTGGTGAGTAGTTATGCTTCGGACTCTTGGTTCCTAGAATCGATAGTCTTCAGACTAGTTGTAGCATGACATAGACTGCGGTCTTTGGTCATCTCTATTTGTGTGCCTAGGTAGCACATTATGGACTTATGCTCTAGTTGATGTTAATTTTCTCCGATTCTCATAACGCTTGAATATTGTCTGCAAATGTGGTATGATAAATGGTACTTCTTGTCTAAAGTTGGTTCTTTTCTATTTTCTCGGTTTGCCTAAATTTTGCTATGAAATAATATTTCTTTAATGTTATGTGTTTTAGTTTATCCATTGAATAGTATATTCAAAAACGAATTACTTAGTAACTTGAAAATGGTTAAGCGTAGGGACTTTAAAGGGAATTTTTGTGTTTTGAATGAGACTTGTTTGGTGACTTAGTAACTTGAAAATGGTTAAGCGTAGGGATTTTAAAGGAAATTTTATTGTTTAGAATGTGGTCTCATTGATGACTTAGTAAGTTGAAAATGGTTAAGCGTAGGGACTTTAAAGGGAATTTTATTGTTTAGAATGTGACTTGTTCGATGACTTAGTAAGTTGAAAATGGTTAAGCGTAGGGACTTTAAAGGGGATTTTATTGTTTACAATGTGACTTGTTTGGTGACTTAGTAAGTTGAAAATGGTTAAGCGTAGGGACTTTAAAGGGAATTTTTGTGTTTTGAATGAGACTTGTTTGGTGACTTAGTAACTTGAAAATGGTTAAGCGTAGGGACTTTAAAGGAAATTTTATTGTTTAGAATGTGGTATCATTGATGACTTAGTAAGTTGAAAATGGTTAAGCGTAGGGACTTTAAAGGGAATTTTTGTGTTTTGAATGTGACTTGTTTGACAACTTAGTAACTTGAAAATGGTTAAGCGTAGGGACTTTAAAGAGGATTTTTGTGTTTAGAATGTGACTTATTTGGTGACTTAGTAACTTGAAAATGGTTAAGCGTAGGGATTTTAAAGGGAATTTTTGTGTTTTGAATGTGGTTTGATTGATGACATAGTAACTTGAAAATGGTTAAGCTTAGGGACTTTAAAGGGGATTTTATTGTTTCCAATGTGACTTGTGTTTTGAAATTTGTAAAGTTTAATCACTTGAAAATGTGAATTCATGACTTGAAATTGATTTTGTGTTGATACTTGAAATGTGAATTCATGACTTGAAATTGGTTAAGTTGAGTCTCTTGAGAAGTGAATTAGAGAGTTGAAAATGGTTAAGTGCAGTGTTTTGAAATGTGTACTAGTCACGTGAAAAGTTCATTAGCGACTTGAAAATGGTTTAATGTAGTTCTTGAAAGGTGAACTTGTGTTTTGAAATTTGTAAAGTGTAATCGCGTGAAAATGTGAATTCATGACTTGAAAATGGTTTAGTCACTTGAGAAGTGAATTATAGAGTTGAAAATGGTTAAGCGTAGTGTTTTGAAATGTGTACTAGTCACTTGAAAAGTGGATTAGCGACTTGAAAATTGTTTAGTGTAGGTCTTGAAAAGTGAACTTGTGTTTTGAAATTTGTAAAGTGTAATTGCTTGAAAATGTGAATTCATGACTTGCAATTGGTTTAGTGTTGATACTTGAAATGTGAATTCATGACTTGAAAATGGTTAAGTTTAGTCACTTGAGAAGTTCTGGGGCGTGGAAGAAAGGAAAGGCTTTTGCGAATTAGCTTGCTTATCTTGGATTCTCCGGTGAGGTAGGTTATGGTTTAATTGAAAAAGTGAAGTGAGTTAGTGAGTCGAAAATGTTTTAAGTGTAGTTATTTGAAAGGTGGACTTGTGTTTTGAATATAGTTAAGTGTGGTCACTTGAGAAGTGAGTTAGTGAGTCGAAAATGTGCAAGTGTAGGTACTTGAAATGTGGACTTGTGTTTTCAATATAGTTAAGTGTGGTCACTTGAGAAGTGAGTTAGTGACTTCAAAATGTTTAAGTATAGTTACTTGAAAGTTGAACTTGTGTTTTGAATATAGTTAAGTGTGGTCACTTAAGAAATGAATTAGTGACTTAAAAATGTTTTAGTGTAGGTACTTGAAATGTGAACTTGTGTTTTGAATTTAATTAATTGTGGTCACTTGAGAAGTGCATTAGTGAGTCGAAAACGTTTAAGTGTAGTTACTTGAAAGGTGGACTTGTGTTTTGAATATAGTTAAGTGTGGTCACTTGAGAAGTGAGTTAGTGACTTCAAAATGTTTAAGTGTAGGTAACTTGTGAAGTGAATTAGTGACTTAGAAATATGAACTTTTCATTTTGAATTTAGTTTAGTTTGGTAACTTGTGAAGTGACTTGATAATGTTTAGGTGTAGGTACTTGAAATGTGAACTTTTCATTTTGAATTAAGTTTAGTTTGGTAACTTGTGAAGTGAATTAGTGACTTGAAATGTTTAGGTGTAGGTACCTGAAATGTGAGCTTTTCATTTTGAATTTAGTTTAGTTTGGTAACTTGTGAAGTGACTCGAAAATGTTTAGGTGTAGGTATTTGAAATCTGAACTTTTCATTTTGAATCTAGTTTAGTTTGGTAACTTGGGAAGTGACTTGAAAATGTTTAGATGTAGGTACTTGAAATATGAACTTTTCATTTTTAATTTAGTTTAGTTTGGTAACTTGTGAAGTGAATTAGTGACTTGAAATGTTTAGGTGTAGGTACTTGAAATGTGAACTTTTCATTTTGAATTTAGTTTACGTTGGTAACTTGAAAATGTTTAGGTACTTGAATTATGGATTAGTGACTTTTGTTTTGATTTTAGGTACTTGAAATGTGAACTTGCATTTTGATTTTAGTAAACTGTGGTCACTTGACAAGTGAATTAGTTACTTCAAAATGTTTTAAGTGTAGGTACTTTAAACGTAAACTTTTCCTTTTGAATTTAGATTAGTTTGATAACTTGTGAAGTGAATTAGTGACTTGAAAGGTGTAGGTATTTAAAATGTGAACTTTTGTGACTTGGAAATAATTACTTGAATGTGATTGATTATGTAGATGGAACCTGATTACAGCTGGATATATCAACGCGAAATATTGATAATAGAATGGGTGAGGCTGATGAGAATGAAGATGCGGATGATGAGTTGTTGTTTTTAGTCTTTTGTATGTTTTATAGTTTGGATTTGTAACCTCAATAAATTTTGTAAATAATTTGATTTTTAATGTTTCTGTTCTTATGGTGGTTGGTTGATTGTATATTAAATGATTGGTGGGCTATATTGTAAATAATTTTGTTTGATTTTTAATGTTTGTAAATGATGGGTGGACTGTATTGTGAATAATTTGATGTTTAATATTTGTATTTTGAAAATTTTCGATATTATTTTTTATAAAATTATCAAAAAAATCGACCACATGTCGTAGGTTTTTTTGATTTTTTTTTACAAAAAATCGATCACATGTGGTAGTTTTTTTTGTTTTTTTTTACAAAAAACAGTGGTAGGTTTTTCCGAAAATTTTTACAAAAAACCTATCACATGTGGTCGGTTTTAAATTACATTAATAAATTAATTTAATTAAAAATCCACTACATGTGGTCGGTTTTTAATTAAAATTAATAAATTAATTTAATAAAAAACTGATCACTTGTGTTCGATTTTTTTTTTTTCAAAATTATTTTTTTAATTTTAATAAAATAATAATAAATTTTAAAAATAAATGTATATATTTTAAAAAACCGATAGCATGTGGTCGGTTTTTAAAAAGTCACCACTATTTTTTCGATCATAAATTTTGATTGATTTTGTGTTCAGAAATTAGAGAAAATCGATTATTTATGATCGATTTGTGTGGTTGGTTTTCCTTTTTTTTTTTTTAGTAGTGTATATTTATTCAGTTGTGTTGGGATTTAGCGGAGATTTATATATGTTATTAACTTCTTCCGCTTTTTGTCTTGTTCAGTTGATTTGTGTGGGGGGTTTGGCTTACCTATGCGGATGATGTGATGGTGCAATCATAGCTCGAATTTTGGATCGTGACAAGGGGTAGTGGCTCTTCATGTGCTAGTCGTGGTGTACGATTTTCGTCGTGACACTAGGTGTAGAAAAAGATTACAAAAAATGAATTTGAAAATAGGTGCAGAACAATTATAGTTATTTTAAATTGTGTATGTAAAATTTCAAATCAAATTATTCGAATCCACTCCCAGACAAGAGATGGTAAGTAGTTGCACCATATAAATGGATTCTGAATAAACGTAAAATACTTACTGAATTTTGAAAAGATGTAGAATTTTATTTCCATCTTCACATTTCTGACGTGTCACTATGATTCTCTCATTTCATTTTCTTCCTCTTCCTTTACTTACTAAAATCATCCCCCTCCCCCCGACTTTTTAGTTTGCAGTCAAGATTATCTATTACTTAACTAAAGTAGAAATATTTGATCCATTATACTTTTTAAAATATTTATTTAATTTGAAGAATTTATAATAAATCATTTTTTTTAAAATTGTAAGTTGTTGAATTTAAATACTTTTACACATAAATCCAAAAAAAATATTAAAAATTGAGGTTGGAACTTACATATTTTACGTAAACTTAAACATTGTTTTCTTTAATGAGCCTCAAAGCCTCACCAAAACTAGAATTAGAAAGTTTAGCTATTTTCTACCCAATAAAATAACAACAATAATAATAGTTATAAAAAATAATAATAAAAAATATTATCTTTATTGCTTTACCATAGTACTATTAGTTTAAGATTGAGAGAATTCAAAAGTGTTTAAGATTGTGAGAATTCAAAAGTATTATCTCTTTATGGGAATTCACTTATAAAAGGAGGTCAATAGGCTTCACCAAAATGCTCCACAATCGCAGAGGTTGAGTATTCTTTACTATGATAATTCTCTTTTTCACAATCTCTGTGACAATGTTTACCCATCCCTTTTCCCCTGTTGCAGAGAATTAAAACTCCCCAACAAACATTCCCATTCTTCATCCTCGTTATTATGAACTAAGGCCGCAACCATTGCAAATTTTACCTCCTATTTTTGATCCTTCTACTTTAAATTTTAATATAGCTCATCATGTCCAACAAGAAGTTGATCAACAGTCTAATCAAGTTGCGTCGGCTTCGCGAGGTAAATCACCTCGCATTCGTTGGACTGATGAGTTGCATGCAAGGTTTGTCACTATTGTTGATGAACTTGGCGGACCTTGGGGTTAGTGAATCTTTTCCCCTTTTTATTCACTTAGTTATGCTTTTTTTCATTGGTTTTGTAAAATATAAACGTATGTTTATGTGGAGTTTTGGTTAATTTGAATTCACACAGAGTAAGATCAATTAAAGAGCACTTCCATAATTTTTATTTTAAAAAAGGTATGAATTAGAAATCTTTGCTCAAGGATAGAGGGACCCTATCCATATCCCATAACAACATTTAAAAATTGTGTGCCTCTAGTAACTAGCATGTATAGATCTGTATTTTTTTCGCTTTTTAAGAAAATACTTGAACGAAATTAAAGGCAAGTCATCACATGATCTTTTAAAAATGTTTAAGAAGCCATTAATTTAGTTTGTTCCTTTGAAATTTCCAAAATACAAATTCAGAGGCCGTTAATTTGTTTTCAGTTAATGATCCTTTTTTATTTCTAATTTTTCATATATCTCAACTTATAAAGTATAATTTTTTGTCATAACTTATTTACTCGAAAAAGGTTCGATTCATTCTAAGATTTTTTTACTTACTTTTAAAATTATTAAAAAGTTGTTCATTTCAAAAAAATTATGAAAGTAATTTTTACAACCATTTTATCAACGACCATCAATCAATCACTAGTCTTTACCATCATCAGTAATCAGTAATCACTAGCATGACATGATGATTATTTATTGAATTTAACTTTATTCATAAATAGTTAAAACGAAAGTTCTTATTAATGATGTAACTAGTATGTGAGTATAAAAGTTCACCTGTTTTAATTTTTTGATGAATAATTACACTTATTACGGGTAATTACATATAATTATATTTTAGTTAAATGACAAAGTTGCCAGGTGGAAAAAGACAAATCATTTTTATTTCATGATATCTTTATTATACTGGAGTACAAATCATCTCTTTAATTGTTTTAATTAGTGCTAGTTCTAAACAATATATATACATATTCATCTTACAAATTTTAATTTGTTTGAAGTGGCAAAGCCAAGATATATTATGATGAACATGGAACACATGGGAATATTTCCCCAGCAAATTAGGAGTCACTTACAGGTTTTGTATAGCTTTTTTCATTTGAATTTTTGTAGGTTTAATTATGACTTGTTTTATAATCCATTCCAGTCTACGATATTTCATCCTAAGTAATTTTTAAATGAATTATTGATCCGTACAGAGCGGAGCAAGCGGCTCTGCATCCAAGTGAAGTTGGTGGAAAAAAACCTATAAGTAAATATTTCTTATGTTTCAATTTGTATCTTAGTTCATTTTTTATTTTGTAATTATCACTTTTTGTATTGATTACAAATTATTTTTCGTACGTATATATTGATTTTAAACACTCTTAATAATGCACTAATGCTTTTATAAAATTTTTTTTTTGTATGATCTGTTTGACCAAGCTAACCGTCAAACTCAGCAATTTTAAGTTTGATTAAATATATTGTTAATAGCTTTTGTTAGCTATTTGCATCTAATCAAATATTTTTTCAGAAAACCACTTTTATGTTTCAAATTATGAAAAAGAAAGTTATTGCTAATTTTAATTTGTTAAATATGAATATTTGATATGAGTAATTTATTAAATATGAATATTTGGTATGAATATTTTCTTTTTAAGAAAATATCACTAATTTTTTGAACTCGAGAGAAATTACTTTTGTCAGATTATGTTATTACTCAAAAACGTTTTTATTTCTTCACCAATAATTTAGTTAAACACGTTCTTTCTTTAATATATACACACACGCATATATATATATATATATATATATATATATATATTTTTTTTTTTTAAATAAAGCACTTTTAACCTTTCTGAAGCCTGATCAAGTATGTTAATAATCTTGAAAATAGATTGATTACATGTTGCAACAAAAAAAAAAGGGTTGATTACATGTTCCAACAAATATAATTTTTTTTCTACTATCAATATATATTATGGGTGTTAAATAAATGAGTTGGAGAAATTTTAGACGAGTCAAAAGGGAGTGTGTTAAAGAAATAAATTTGGTATTGACCTGCTCAAAATTTAATTGAGTTTAAATAGCAAAAAAAAAAGTGGCTTGTGACCAACCGTCATTTTTTCTTGAGTTTTAATTTTTTGTTTGTTATTTTATAAGTTTTTAGTATCTAACAATTTTTTTTTTTTTTTTTATGACAATATATAACATATCAAATTAAATATGTAGAAAATGGGAGCTGACGAGAATCAAGTCGGTTCATCCATAGCAACACATGCTTTTGGTGCTAATGATCAAGCCGGTTCGTCCACAACAGCACATGCTTTTGATGATGATGATACCTGTAATTTGGAAACCTTAGCTGCAGCAGCGAAAGTTTAGAAGATTTTCTGAACAAGTTTTAATATTGCAAGCTATTTTGTGATAGGACTCCAGCAGAAATTTCATGTGTTGAGTTTATTTGGTTTTGGAATTCTAATGGACCTTTGATAAGGAATTTAATAATCGGAAAATTTCAGAAATAATAATTATAGAGCCTTAATTGTAACTTTTATAGCAACAGTTTCATAATTATGAAAAATAGCAAAGATTTATTTTGTATTTAAGTAAACTGTTACTATTCAAATACATATACAACAAGATTTAATGCCCCTGTTTTACTCAAATTAGTTGAGTTAAATAAGAAATAATTATCTTATCTAATTAAATTTCTATAAATTACTCTTATTTAAATTAGTGGATTTCTTTTTCAAATCAAACTAAAATATGAAGATTATTATTTCCATGATTTTCAAAATTTCAAAATATCATTCTCTTATATCTCTAACTATTTTTTCTTGTTAGTTTTTTCATTTTTTTATTTTTTTTATTTTAATTTCTTTTTCTTTTCTATTTTTTTTTCCACTTTATTTTCTCTCTTCTACTTCTCTTCTTTTTTTTCTTTCCTTTTTCGTTTTTCTATTTATTATTTTTCTTTTTTCGTTTTCTTTTTTTTCCTTTTCTCATATTTTTTTTCGTTTTCTTCTTCTTCTTCTTTTTTTTTTTTCAGTTTTGTTTTTACACTTCTATTTCTCTTTCTTCTTCTTTTTTTTTCCTTTTCACTTTTTTTTTTGATTTTTTGTTTTTTTTCTATTTTTTTCTTCTTTTTTTTTACTCTTCTATCTCTATCTTTTATTTTTAAAAGACAAATATCTATATCATATATAAATATTCAAAAAATATACAAAATAAATAGACGTACAGATCTACATATGTATTTACGGTAAAACACATACATATATATCTGCATATGTATTTACAAAAATACATATCTGACTCACATGTATATATAAACATATAGGACACAAAATTTCTAGAATAAAAATGACAATTTTATACATATATAGATAAGTAATAAAAAAATACATAATACATATCTTAAACAGTAAAAGAAAAAAAATAAGTACATATGTTATCCTCTAAAATGACATAGTATGTACAGTTCAAAGAAAAATTTAACACCATATAAAATACATATAGCTCTGTATATGTATTTACATAATACATACCTGATCCATATGTATATTCTTATTTTATATGAGTCACCTTTGTATTTCGCAAATACATATGAAGATAGATAGTATAATTATGTTTGTTACTGTTTAATATGAATATGATATGTATTTCATAAATACATATGTATGTTTTGTACTGAAATACATATCCAAATCTGTATGGCTATGCAATTTATATGTTTTTTGAATAAGTGTATGTGATATATATATATTTGTTTTTTCAAAATAAAAGTTAGAGATAAAAGAGTAAAAAAATAAAAAAAAAACAAAAATATAAAAAGAAAAAAAATGAAAAAAAGAGAACTGAAAAAGAAAGAGCAAGGAATAAAGAGAATAGAAGTATAAAAATAAAATTTAAAAAAGAAACAAAATAAAATAGAAAAAAGAAGAACAAAACGAAAATAGAAACAGAAAAAAAAAGATATGAGAAAGGAAAAAAAAAAAAAGAAAAAAAAAGAGAAATAGAAGAGAGAAAATAAAGTGGAAACAAAAAATATCAAAATAAAAAAATAAAATGATAAAAAAATAAGATGAGAAAAAACTAATACAAAAAAAAAGGTTGAGATATAAAAGAGTGAAAGACAGTAATGATGTTTCATATTGAAATCTTGAAGATCACGTAGATAATTATCTTCAAATATGAAAAAGGGAAGAAAAAAAGAAAAAAAAAACAAAAAACAAAAAAAAACCAATAAAGAAAAAAAGAAGAGAGAAAATAAAGTGGAAATAAAAAAATAAAAATAAAATAAAATTAAAAAATAAAATGATAAAAAAATAAGATTAAAAAAAAAAAGGTAAAAGATATGACTATATTTAGGGGAGATGAAATATTGGAGTGAAAATAGGAAAATGTAAAGTAGTGAGAGTAAAACATGCACTTGTCTAGTTAATGAGTGAAATAATGTTACTCTTGCTATAAACTGTAATTTTACAAAAATGTTACTATTTATTATAATTATAATCTTAAATATGCTACTTTCGGTAATTTTTTCTTTAATAAAAGTTAAGAATTTTATCTCTTTAAATTTGTGTTTTTTTTTTTTGGCCCATTATTTATATTTATGGTAGGATAATATTTATGTGATTTTAATATTTTTATTATCAAGGAAAAAGGACACTGTCACAAAATAAATGACCCAAGTTTGGGCCTTTGAACATGAACTGATCAGTCGGTCTAAATAATTTCAATAAATAGTCATTTCAATTTTGAGTTATTTTCACTTTCAGTTCACTCTCCCTTTCTCTCTCTTTACTTGCTGCTTTTCATCTCTTTCTTTTTGGCTATTGTTTTTCACTACTCTTTTTCAAAAAGAAAAAATAAATAAATCTATTATTCTAATTGCTCCTCTCCACTGCTTCTCCAGTAAGTCCTTTAATTTTTGCCTCATATTGTAATTCTTTGATTTAGAAAAAAAAATGAAATAATATAATTTTGAGATGCGATTTGAATATCTTTTTTGTTACTATTCCAAGTATTTTTTGATTGAAATTGTATTGAGTGTTTTATTTGTTTCTTGAAAATCGATTTGTCTATATTAAATTTTTGTTATGCATGATGTGTTTTAGCAATCTCAATTTGAAATTTAAAACTGTACGTTTAGAGTGAAGTACACTTTTGGACTGATATTCTAGGGAAAATACATGTTTTGATGGTCTAGCGTTTACTTATTTTGCGTCTATTCTATCCTCTTCGAACCTTGTTTATAGGTTTATTGGTGATGTTGTTTGTTGTTAATATGATGGAAATAATTAGAAGAACTGATTTTTCTTCACTTTTTTTAATTTTGTCCTTAGTAATTGAAAACTGAAGGTTGTATAAAAATATATAAAAATAGTATAATTATTATATATAATATGTCTTTGTATAAGATTTTTAGAGAAACTGTATAGGTTGTGTATAATTGTATAGATTTTGTATAGAAATTATATGTCTATAGAAATTGAATCATTATTGTATAGATATGTATATCTATAATTTTTTTATGAAACTGTTTAATAATTGTGTAGAATATCTATCTGTATAATTGTTGTATAGAAACTGTATAATATTTGTATAATTATTTTATTGAAATTGTATTAACATGTATAATTGTTGTATAAAAATTGTATAATTATTGTATAAAATATTTATAATTACAGCTAAAATTTGTATGAAATCTGTATAATTATTGTATAAAATATATATTTATATAAGATACATATTAAAATTATATCATTGTTGTATAAAATATGTATCATTACAAGATGTATGTAAAAAATGTATTATTGTCTATTAAAATATCCGTATGTATCATTAAAATATGTTACTTTTATATAATCAATAAAAATACTCTGTTTTTGTATTTGATTGATAAAAATAAGAATAACGATTTATTTGTATTTAATAGTTAAAAGAAAAAAAAAAAAAGATAACCTAGAAAAATTTATCTGATATTTCTTTTTTAGATTTTTTTTAAAAGGAGATCAATTATTTTTTTGAAAAAATAAAGTAGGAGAAAAACAAAAGTCGAAGAAGCAATGGACCCCCCCCCCCCTAAAAATAAATAAAATAAAGATGCATCAGCCAAAACACAAAAGTTAGAAACAACCAAAACAAAGAAAGAAAGAAAGAAATGGAGCGCTCTCTAACAGAAAATGGCTAAAAATAGGAATTAAAATTTCATGACCATTTTCATGGAATTAGTTTCAACTCGTGTGTTTGGTATGTAGAAAATATTTTCGTGAAAAATAAGTTATTTTCTTACTTATTTCTTATATTTGGTTGGTGAGTAAAAAATATTTTCTAGTATTTGATTGGTGAGTGAAAAATATTTTTTAGAAAATATATTTTAGTGTTTAGCTAAAGAGTAAAAAATAATTTTTCACCCCGTTCGGTATGGAGGAGGAAAATATTATCTATAAAAATAGATTGTTTCTTACTTATATTCTTGTGTTCATTATTCAAGTAGAAAAAAATTCTAAAAGTATTTGTATATATTTAATAAACAACAATGAGAACGGATATGATAAGAAGTGTGGGGTAAGAAAAAAGGTTTTGAAACTTTTGTTTTCTTTTTTTAAATAAATCTATTTTTTGGGTAGGAGGTTGGTGTGTGTGTGTGTGGGGGGGGGGGGGGGCTGAATCAAAAAAGGTGGTGGGTTGGGTTGGGTTAAAAAATTTATTTTTGAGGGGGAGGGGCGGTTAAGTGGGTGGGGATTGAGGTCGGGAAGTGAGGCTGGGGTAAGAAAAAGGGTTAAATTTTCTCACAAAAAATATTTTTTTTTGGAGGAGAGGGGAGGGGGGATGATAGTGGTTGGGGGGTCACGGTAGGGGATGAGGTAAGAAAAAATATATTCTTTTAAAAAATAAAATATTTCTTTTAGATGGGGTGGTAGGGGATTGGAGGTCGGTGTAGGGGTAGGTGATTTTTAGAGTTGTATGAATATTTCAACTTAAGAGAGAGGTTGAAAGAGAATTTTGAAAAAATATTTTTCATGCTTTTTGAAGGGAAGTCATTTTTATTAAACTTGAGGAAAATAAGTTGATTTGAAAAATATTTTAAAAATATATAAGCCAACCAAACATGAGAACATTGAAAAACATTTTTTCGGAAAAATTTTCCTTCATACCAAACACACTCCAATTTTTTTTTTTTATCCTTTCCTCTTTTATTAATCAATTAATTTTTTAGATAGATTTTTTTTTTCAAACTTATAGCTTATCTGATCGATTGTTTAAAATCCGATTATTTTTAAAAGTTTTTAAAAAATATACTTTTTGTAAGAAACAGTCTATATTTGACCAATAGTTCAAAAAATATTTCTTAGTAATTAATGTATAGACTTCTAAGCATATTTTTTTTCTCAGAATTATTTTTCAAAAAAATATTTTAGGGGAAAAAGTTACTTTTTTTAACTTCTAAAAAACAACTTCTGCTATTCTCTAAAAGCAGTTAATTTTTCCTAAAAGTTTGGCCAGACATCTTATTTTGTAAAATAAAATAAGCATTTTTGGCATCCCGAAAACTTAGAGAAATAGGCTATAAATCGAATATCTTCATTTGAACTTTAAAAAAAAATAAAAATGATAAGAAGCAGTTATATTTTTATGCACTCGATACTGCACAAATCTAGATTGATCAGTTCACTAAATTTGAGATGAGTATTGCACCAAAATACTAGGTTGACCACCAACTCAATTAGCGAGCCCTGTGCCTTACACAATTAAGGCAGAAGGTCCAAATAGATCAGAAGAGAAAATGTTCAAAATGATTAATAATGTATCGAGGTTAATTATTTCGGTCGTTGATATATGTAGTATAATAGATATGATTTTTAATAATTTAGGTAGAAAAAAATCAATAATTAGTAATTAAAATGTATTTTGATGTAAACCCACTTATAGAGGAGTGCTTTCAACCTATAGGAAGAGAAATTTCGTCTCAATATGATCGGATTCTAGTGCTGTGGTTTTTTTTTGCATGACTTTTATCCAACCAGGATGAGTAAAGGCTTGAGAATAACTAGTGGGCTCTATAGTTTCTGAAACTGATTAGAGAGTGACTTGATTAAGCAGAGAAAGATCAGGAAATGAGAGAACAGTAGGGTAAGTGTAGTGAAACAAAAATCAATCACAAGACTAAGAAAGATATTATTGCAAAAGTAGTCTTTTAGATGATTTGGCATAATACTATTGTTGGATCTGGTTGATCTTCTCAAATCTGAATGGACAAGAACTTGAGAAGATGGTGCCATAGGTGAAGTAGAAGTAGAAGGGAAAGTTGAAGGGGAAGTGGGACCGGAGGAAGGAACATTATTTGGTGGATAAGGTGAGGTTGGGTTGGAACTAGAATCTGTGGGCACAAAAACTAAGAATTATTAAATACCTTACTCTCAATATTTAGAACAGGGAAAATGACGGGTGAATTATCATCTAGACTCATAAAATATCTTCATAAAAAGATACATCCCTATAAACAAACACCGTTTTACTATCCTGGTCTAATAGTTTATAACCTTTTTGTTACTAGGATAGCCTAGAAATACACAAACTTTGGCCCTTGGCTCAAACTTTTCTCTGCCATGTGTTAAAGTGTTGGAATAACATAAACATTAACATAAACATCTAAAATATCTTAGATGTGGTTAGTAAAGTGGGTTTTTAAATATGATATCATAAGGAGTAGCATCATGTAGGACTCTAGATGGTAATTTATTAACCAAAAATGTGATAGTTGAAACACACTCTCCCTAATAAGTCATAGGAACTTGAGATTGAAATAATAAATATCTTACAATCTCAAGAAGATATCTATGCCTCCTCTCAATCATGCCAATATGTTGGGGGTGGCAACACATGAAGTTTGATGAATTATACCTTGAGATTGGAACAAGGTAGTGGTTGCTATGCTTTTTCTAACTCTAGAGCATTAATTTTCATCTTTACTTTAGTGTTGAATTCCAATTCTACCATCTGTAAGAAGCATTGTAGAACTGAAAATGCATTAATTTTAGTTGTCAATAGATACGTCCAAGTACTCCTATAATAATTATCCCCTATGGTGAGAAAATACCTATAGTTATTATAGGTGGTTGATGGGTTGTGAACTTACAATACTTTAGACACTTAAACCTATGAACATTTGCAAGTACAAAGATATTTTTATGTGGATATAATGTGTTTTGAGGTATTTATAGGACAACCATATTCGTAAAAATGGAGTGCTGGATTTTGGACAAAAATTACATTAGATGAACCCATTCCAAGATCGTATGATCTGACTAAAATTGTATTATATCATTGTGATGTGAATCAAAGGATGTCCCTCAAAAGATGATCAAATGAAAGCCTATTATGATCGTACATTGATGTCACAATCGTACAACCTGATTGTGGGAAGAACTTTCTGAAAGCATGGATGCAGAAGCTATGTATGAAGCGGATTATATGAGTGACTCCCACGATCATACTTTGAAGCCACGGTCGTACCAAGTGCTTATGGGAGAAAGGTTAAGAGATGAAAGTTTCAGTAATTGAAATGTAGGAGGATCAGATGACGACATTGTAAGGTCGCATGTAGAAACTAAGAAATCATATTGAGAGTCGAACCATTAAAGATCTAAGATGACAAAGTTCATGGATAAACCATGAGAACCAAGGATGATCATGGGATCAAACCACGACTATACCTTTCACTTGTCCGATATGACCAACTCAACAAATCTTGTTATGTTTAGGATAGGTTTATTTTATCTATAAATACACTTATTCATTCTTTTATTTATGTTTACATTCTATTACAACTTTCATGACATTATTGGTTTTGTAATTGCAAAAATTGTTTTTAGGGTCTTAATTCAAAGTGAGATCTTGGAGTTGTTCATATTCTTATTGTAAGTTCATAATTATATTTTCATATCAAAATTCTTCTTGTGTTCTTGCAATCACGAGTAGATAAACACCACAACTAGGGTGGTAGAAACCATGACGGATTAACAAAGTAGTGTTCATAGTACAGAGTGATTTCTAACTGATGTTTATGCATTCATTGTTGTTTTCTTGGGTTTTCTTGTTTTCTTGAAGTTTACAACATTAAAACTCGCCTTATCTTTACTCGGGATGAAAAGAAGAGAACGGATGGGAAAAAGGAAATAAACAACAAAGTCTTGGAGTTACCAACTCTACTAAGTAACTTGAGTCGATTATTCAGGATAGCTAATCTACGATCCAAGATAGGAGTTAGTAACTCAATCTTAGAGAAGAGAAAACTTACTTAATGATATTGCTTATACAAGAGTATAAAGTTGTTCTAAGTATACATAACCTATTGATTCTACACACCGATCGTCGAGAGATATTACTGATGTGTTATGGATTTATAGCACTTTCAATGCTTAAAACGATGAAAATATGCAAGTTTCTTAGGTTAATTTATGATATATGATGTGTTTTGGGTATGTTTTATAGTAAATCAAGTTTTGGATGCTAAACTGAAGAAAAAGAAGAAAATTGAAGATTTTGGCTACTTAGCAAGGCAATTTTGGGCGTAAGTGTAACTTACTGGGTGTAGGTATAGGTGTCAGAACTTGAAGTCCAGAGGCTCAGATGCAGGAAAAAGAAGACTCTGAAACTTACTCTAGGAACCTACGGTCCGTAGGTGCCACCTACTATCCGTAGGTATGAGAAGTAAGTGCCAGAACTGAAAGTCCAGAGAGTTTCAAGAGCAGTGCAAAGGTTTAGGTTACTTACCAAGGACCATAAAGGTCCGTAAGTGGCCACCAACCTCAGTTTTCCTTTTTCAATCGGGTTTTAATTTTTAGGGTTTCCTTGTATCCTATATATACCCTTTTGACGTTTGTAGTTAGTTTACACCATCTTAACACTTACAAACTTATATTTGATTCCAAGATTCAAATTTGATCTTGGGGTTATTTTTTTCTTGATTTAGGTTGATAATTTAATTACAAACTTTGGGTTTTATTCAATTTTTATTGTGTATTATGTGAATGTCATCAGTTATGAATTTCTTTATACATTTCACAACCATGAGAGACTAAAGCCCTTAGCTAGAGTTGTGGGAACCCTGGCGTATTGATGAAATAGGGGAAGTGCTAAGTTGTTCTAAACAAGTATTCTTGCACGTATTGTATTATCTTTAATTTAATAGATGTCTTAGCAGTTACAAATATTAGGATCCTATCTAGAGTATAACTACTTACTCCACAACATGAGTAGTGACTAGGAAATCACAATCACAATAGTAATTTGAAAATTAACTGTTGATCTAGGCTAATTAGTATCATTTATGTAAGATGGTTATCTATCATCTAATAACTTGAGACTCAAAAGGTAATAGTTAACTTGGATCTAGGATAAGGATTTTTAATTTGACATCCTGAGACCCAAAAGGTAAAGGGTGAAATTCGTCAATAAATCCACAAGACAATTGATGGTACAAAACTTATCAAATTCTGCATGCAAGATACTGAGTTAGTTCAACAAAGCACGATAAACCTATAAATTTGAGAATCCAGAGGGAACACATTCCTGGTGTTCGTTTCGACCGATTACAACCAAAGTTAAGCTATGTTACTTTTTCAAAATTGCAACTACAACCCGTCATTTACTTTCAGTTTTGCTCGATAGTTCCAGCAAATGAGAGATATAATTCAACATTTCCCTATGGGTTTGACCCCAACCTAGCTGGGTTACTTTACTTGACAACGATCGTTTATCCTCAATTAGAGGTTTAGTTTTGGCATTAATCAAAATTTTGGCGTTGTTGCTAGGGAAGACAGTGTGAGTTGTTGATTGAAGATTGTTGAGGTTTTCGAGTATTTATTTTTCTATTATTAATTGGGTATACATCGGTGTGTGCCTAACAATAGGAGTCAAGGCAATCCCTTAATCCCACCACATCCTAACCCAAAGAGGATTTTACATCCTAATCATACAATGTTAGAACTAGTACGTGAAGGCTAACTTGAAGAGGTTTGGGATAATCTGAATGCAGTACCTGCTCCAGGCGATCCATAAAACAGTTCTCATAGACAAGCAGAGTAGATGTTAGCAAAGGAAACTAACCATAGAAGGAAGGCTGAAGTTCAACAGTTAACTCAACAGGAAGATCTAGCCAGACCACAACCGACAGTTGATCGTTGAGCAGTACTCGATGAAAATTGATATAAAGTTTGAGGTGGTCTATCTCAAGTGATCCCAAAATATTAGTACTTTTAGTCGTATGATGATGTGGAGGATATAGGATACATTGAGTCGACAGAAACAAGAGCTATTATTCCTCTTGCACTGCCCCCAATGTGAAATTTGACATAACCAGTGCCATGATCCAACTTTTAAACTTGAAAGGTAGATTTTTGGGCTCAGCTACAGACAATCCAAATTTGTATCTTGCTAATTTTTTTGGGGTATGCACTTCTTATACTATATCAGGGTAGACTAGGAGGCACTCAGATTGAGGTAGTTCCCCTTTTCATTGAGTGAAGAAGCTTCTTTATGGTTGGGGGAACTTCCAAGACGATCTATCACAACATAGAATGAGTTGAGCAGGCAATTCATAAATTATTTCTTTCCTACAGTCAGGCTATTATAGCTTAAAGACGAGATGTACAATTTCAGAAAGCTACATTCTGAGTCAATGTATACGGCTTGGTTCAATTTTAAGCAAAAGTTGAGCATGGTGCCTACTCATAATATTTCAGGGATGAGCTTGTTGTTGATAATTTTTAGAGCCCTAAACATCAGTTCTGAACAATGGTAGACATAATCACTGAAGGAGAATTTATGAGTTTACACTGGGAGATGGCTTCTAAGGTTCTAGACCAGATTTTTCTTACCAACTGAGGGTGGCAACTTGGGAGGCTAAAAGGGGTGATGGAACTTATGCCAATGGATCCTTCGGTGACCATAGAGAAGTTGATGATTCTGTGGTACAAGAGATTTGCAGTTGAGAGCTGCTATTAGGTTGTTGATTAAGTAGTTCACAATAGTAAATTCCAAGAAGGTGAATATGGTAGGTTCACAGGGCATAGCTTTTAGAGCATATGAGTCTGACATGGAATAAAAGGCTAAGTATCTTAATCGAGAATTGGTGGGTTTTTGAGATAGAGGGAAAGAAAACCAAGGTCAAAACTATTATAAAGACAAATACAAATATCACAGTAGGGAACATGATAGTCACTAGAGAAGAAAGGACGACTACAAAGAGAAGGGAAATAGGTATATTTCGTTGGGCAGTCGTGACACCAAATCGAGAATGGAGGTGATGTCGACTAAACTGTTGAAGAGATAAGAGAGTCAGGGGGCTAGCCTTAAGGATATCAAGGCTGATATCTCAGGTTTGACTTAAAAGGTCGAGTCTCATGCAACTGATATCAAGCAGTTAGATCAACAGTTTGGACAGATATCTACCACGTTGAATCAGAGGCAGCTAGGTACCCTTCCGAGTAATATAATCCAAAATCAAAAGAATAATGGTCACTGTCTTGCTATCAACACTTGGAGTAGTTTATCTACTATTGATCCCCCATTTCCTATTGAGGAGGTGCCAAAGAATGATAGTACTATGTTTGATGAGATACCTGCTGCAGAGTCAGACAAGGCGACTGGTGTTGATGTTCGTGCTGATGAGGATACAGGTAAGGGTAAAGTCGATGAGCCAACAGTGAAACAAGTTCCACCATCGCCCCTACCTTTTCATTAAAGACTATAATAGAAAAATAAGAAGAAAAAAATCAAGTGATTCATTGAGATGCTGAAAGATCTGAGATTGAACATTTCCCTCCTTGAGGCTTTGGAGAAGATGTCTGGGTATACTAGGTTCAATAAAGAATTGGTGACGAAGAAGCGAACAACTAGTTTTGAGGATGTTGGTGGATTGCACCATTGCAGTACAATTATGTCTATGTCTCTAACTCAGAAGAAGGGTGATCTCGGTGTGTTCATGACCCCATGTACTATAGGGAAATCCATATTTAATAGAGTGTTATGTGACTTAAAAGCCAACATTAATTTGATTCCGCTAGTAGTATTTAACCAATTGAGGTTTATCCTTCCAGAGCCAACTACTATACGATTGTTAATGGCAGACAACACAGTAAGGAAACCCGTGGGCATATCTTTTGATGTGTTGGTAAAAGTTGACAATCTCATTTTTCCCAGCTGATTTTGTGATTTTGGCTAGTGAGGTTGACTGTGAGATGCCCATCACATTGGGAAGACCTTTCATGGCCACTAGTAAAGTAATGGTTGATATGGAAAAGGGAGAGCTAAAATTCTGGGTCAATAATGAAGAAGTTACATTCAATGTTCAAAGAACTATGAAAAAACCTACCAACATGGAAGTGGTGTCGGTGATTCATTGTGTTGATGACCCAGGAGGATATTCTTTTAGGTACCTTGATGAATTTTAAGTAATCAAGGTACCTACGTCGTGCCACAATGTTAAATCAAGCATTGTATGGGAGGCAACCAATGAGCATGTTAGTGAAGTCTGAGTAACCAACTTAGCTATGTCGTGCTGCGACATTAAATCAAGCACTGGGTGGGAGGTAACCCACTATTTTAGTGTTCACGTTTGTTTTTCCTTTTTGTAGGTTTAATGGCATATAGAATGACTTGAAATGCAGTAAAACTGCTTAATTCAGAATAATCCAAGAAAGGGGACGTTGTGACCAACTCATCAAGGTCATAAGTCCTACGTGGGCCAGGTAAGTTATGCATTAACTGAAAATATAGAATTTTGAGGATTTTTTTAGGATGTTCTCGACTTTGGCCTACGAACTTGGTTACAGGATCGTAAATACCAATTACGACCTCATAACTAGCAAAGTAAGTATCAGAATACAAAGTCTAGAGACTAAGAAATTTGGCCAAAAAATTAGGCCCACCCGACGATAGGCACCTACGGACTGTACGTGGCTACTGTAAGTGGGTAGTTTTAGGCCCAAAAATTGTTTAAAATTTTGGGCCCACCTTCCCTTATAATAACCCTAAACCAACCCAACCCATATTTAAGCCCTCATAATCCATTTTTAACTTATAAAACCTCCAAATTCCTTCTTCCGTCTTAAATTCAAAACTACCTCACTTCCCTGCCCTTAAGATTAGGCTAAAAGATTACTTGTTATTGGTACCAACTTGTCCAAAAATACTGAGTAAACATTCAAGCTTAAGTTTTACTTCACTTTTTAATAGTTCACTTCTGGTTCTTCAAATAAAATGTAACTTTCTTGGCTCCTAATAGTAGTATCTTGTGCTAAACATGAAATAAGTAAGTTGGTACATCTATTATCATGAAAAATATGTAGAAATCATCATGTTTGTGTATAGGATCCTTGAATTAATCTAAAATATTAATGTGGGGCATTGTTCTCTAATTAAACCCTAAGATCATGCCCTAAAAGGAAGTTAAATTTTAAAAGGTAGAGGAATACAAAAAGTTTTGAATGCTAGTTTATGTTGAAGATTTGATTCTAGTAGAATGTGTGCATATAGGATGTGTTAGGACTGAGTATGAGTTACAGGGATCCAAAAATTGAGGAAAAATTTGAAGTTTTCAAATTTTGAGTCTTTCTTCAAATTCTGCAGTCCCTCATAATCTATAGGATGCTAACACTTGGTTTATTTGGTAAACATGGAACTGAAGAAGAAAGCTGGACCTTCTAGGCGACGGGATGACTCTCTCAAGAGCAGTAGCTTAGATAAGGTATACCTAGTTTCCTATACCAGAGCAGCCCCAACCAGAGTGACACGCCCAATGACTAGAGGACGAAAACATGCGTCAGTTGAGGCTATTATTATGGTAAAGTTGAGCATACCACTTGCAGAGAAATCACAGTGGGGAAAATGACCAGCTTTTACTCTGCCTAGGACCCAGAATGAGGCTATCTAGTTTTTCTTAAAGGCGAGGATGAAGACGGCCAGGAGATAACCACACTCTTCTTAGCCTATTGAGGATGGTGGTGGTGGTGATGATGATGATGAGGCAGAGTCATAGCTAGCATCAGAGGTAGATATACAAGATACCCAGTCTGAGAAGGGTACAAACTAGTCTTCACATCAGGTGCCAGTTTCTGACTCAGAGAAACAAGCTTAGACTTCTAACCCTACACATATCTCGGAGGAACTTACTGATGATGTTAACCTTAGATGGTGCGTGGAGGGACTTCAAACACTTTTTGAGTGGGATAACTATATTACCGAGACCGTTCGACCCAAGAGGGCTATTTATGAGAAGAGACGGATTGACTTGTCTGGGTTGGCTGGTAAACTAATATTGCAGGCTATATTTAACAGGTATCAGTTGGGGTGGATGACTCGACCCTTAGGTTCATACAACCCAGAATTTGTGCCGAAATTTTATGCATCATACCATGCCACAATATCTTTGACTATGTTGAAGAGTAGAGGTCTTCTAAGGTATACTGAGCAGACATTTATGAAAAGGGTTACGATTGATATTTCAGTGGCGACCATCCCCCGAATTCTCTTTATGCCAAATTATGTTGCTCCAGCATCTACAACAGAGTGTGATTATAGATTGAGAGTTCCATAAGACAGACATATTATGCGTGATGCTGAGCATGAGTGAAAGAGTTGGGATGATGAGGTGTATCGCTAGCTATATTTCACCTTTTGGTGATGATACCCCTTGGATCGAGGGTCATGGTGTGATTAAGAAGGTGGCACTAAATTTTTCCACAAAGTTTTGGTGGCTGATAGTACAATATAGATTGTGCCTGACTGTTACAGATAATTTATTCACTTGGGAGGGAGTTGCACTGACTACAAACATAATGGACGGATATGATATTAATTTTGTAGCTATTATTTGGCATGAGATATATGAGAGAGCTTTTGGTGAGATGACGATGACTTTGTCGTTCTCGTGTCCTTTCTAAAAATTATGTGATGAGTCCGGTATACCGAGGTACCACTAGGTGTTGATGAGAGAGTAGAGGTAACGACGAAGGCACAGACTAAGATGATAAAGGATCCAGTATATCTGTTCCTTCCTAGGAGACCCCATGCACCCACTACTATGCCTTCGACCCAGTTTGAGGGCCCTTCAGTTCCTATGGAGCCTATTGATACATAGGGAGGTGACGTAGAAGTTAGTATGAAGTTTGAGATGGGGACGCAGAGATAGGTCTCCGAGTTGAGTACATAGGGTTAGAGGACCCCAGCTACATCTACATCAGCCCCAGCTTCTACTTCAGATCTAATGGGTGCATCTTCAGTGCCTTCTCGCCTATCAACTTCAATTATTGCTTCAAGTATGAAGATAGTCTCTTGTGAGTTTATGTAGAGCTTGATGGACAACCAGAGATTCATTAGTACTCAATTACAGAATGTTAAGGCCGAGGTGACAACTTTATATAGACAAATCCGACCATGGGTCCAGACTGCACTAAAGACTGCTGAGGCTAAATTAGAGTCTGCATACTAAGACGTAATGCTAGACCTATGTTCTGATTTGTATGCATGGATAGACACTTTTGAGGGTCAAGTATTGGCCTATTTTGGCAACATGAAGACTCTGGATCTAGGAGATATTAGGGAGGAGGTGGATGTACTTAGAGCAGAGGTACACTCTTTCACTAAGAGCCACATAACATCCATCCCTTCAGTCGTGCCCTTATTTGTTCATCCAATACCTTTATCCAGGCCTGAGCACTTTGATTTATTTATGGAGGATGATTAGGCAACCCCCGTAGTTAGGGCCAAAAGAGGATGAGAGAGGGACCTGAAGAATCCAATTATTCCATTTGACCAGGCCCTAAAATAGGATAGACATAAGTCAGTAGAGACTACAATTGCTGATAGGTAAAGGCATGTCGAGATAGCTGCGGGTGCATCATCTAGTAGTGCACTGCCACCACCGCTGCCGTCAGTTGATATATCCCCATACGGGGATGATCTAAACATGGATACCTAGTGTGTCCTAGGTATGTCCTCATTCCCTTGCTTTGTATTACATACACGTACAACGATAGTACACAGTCTTTTAGGTTAGGGTGGGTATACCATAGCCGTGATGAGTGTTTATTGTCGTGCTTCTTTTTCTGTAGGTCGCGATATTATTACAGAACCGACATGTGTAGGTTAAATTATTTCTTATTATGTTTTGTTTTATATTATGTTGTGTTTTTGTGTAATTGGGAGATTTTTTTAGTATTTAGGCCAGTTGATATGTTTTTGTTAATTTTTGAGAAAAAATGATACCCCTCCAAAGTATTTTTTGAATAATGTAAATGTATATCTGTGTGACCATTGCGGATCTCATTATGGCATTAGAATTAGGTCCATAATAATCATTGTTAACTTGTGCATGAACCGAATATGTAGTAGATTGTGATATGACCTTGTTCCATATGTGTGTGAGATACTACTTAGTTTTCTTTGTGTGTTAAATCCAGAACTTGCCCAATTAGAGTTGCCTAGGTTATGGGATAGTTGGTTAGGAAAGAAACGTAGGATATTTTTTATGTTAGTCTACTATTTGCCTAAATTACCTTTCTTGTGTAAATAAGTATCTGATGATAGGCGAATTTACACGCCTATATCAATATATTTTGCCCATATTTTAGCCTAGTTTTGAGAACAAAGTATATATTTCATGCACTTTTAGTCTTTTTTCCTGTAAATGAGCTAACGAACATGATTAGTAAAGTTTCAGGTATAAATGATGCAGAATTCAGCATTTTATGGCTTACTTGACGCAAAAGAAAGCTCACGAAGGAAGGGAAGGGAGTTTACACGCCTAAGGATCAAAACTGCTGCATGGAAAATCTGTCCCGGGCTAAAACAACATTTCTGAAGACTTTGGGGATTTGCAGTAACTTAGTTGGATTTGGACAATGATACATTAACCTAGTACAATTGAGTTATGTATTTCATTAGTTTATTTGGATTATGATAATGTTACATTAACCTAGTACAATTGGGTTAAGTATTACATTAGCCTAGTAGGATTTGGTTAGATATTTTATTTATCTAGTAGGATTAGGATATGGGTATTATAAATACCCTATCATGCTAGAGATTTTGAAGAATCGGGGGGAGACCACAATACTTTCTTCCATCCCTCTCATCTTCCACTACAAACAATTCTACAACTCTTCTAATCTTTCTATTAATTCTATTTTTCTTCTTCTACTCTTCTATTCTTAAATTCCACAACAAGAGAATCATTACTTTGCCTAGGAATTCACGCCTCACGCCTACCACCTAAGCTACATGAAATTACTCAATCTTGTGGTATAACAACAATGTCAATCGTGATCTCCTTCGCATTCATGGGTAACTAAACTTCTCTGTTGGGGTTATGGAAGTCGTATGAGATACTATCTATTGCTGTGAGTTTGTGAGTTCGCGACACGTATACTACTTATATCATTATTCTCTTCATCTTAGTCTACATTCTTTGTGGTTGCAAACGCAAGAATACGCCAGTATAACATTTAACTTGTTCGAAAGAAAGGTTATCTATCTGGAAAAGAGATAATGTCAAGGTAGTAGGGTCACCCCTTAAAATTCCCTACTAAAAAGCTAGTGCCGTAACTGGACTAACCTCTTGGAGAATTCGTACCGTTAGACACGCTTTAAGCTCGAAAGAGTTAAAGTGAAATAATCCTCGAATAGGTCGAAAGACGCCTGGATTTACCATCGAATATAATTCTCTATAAGCAGTTGCATGTCATAATTCTACACACTCATAGCCAATAGAGACGTATACCTCAGAAGGTGGACATAACCCCAACGCCTCAATTCTCATTGTTTACAACTTACGTAACAATCTTTCTCTTTTACTTTGCTATTTTCAGCTTTTATTTAATTATTTTGGTGACACATTACAAATCCCCCCTTTTTACGAGACTTGCACCAAAAGTTTAGTAATTTTGCTTACTTGTTGGCCAAGCTATTCCCTGTGGGATCGACACCCAACCCTGTTGGGTTCTATATTTGCTAACGACCGCTTTACACTTCTACGAGAGCTGTGGATTGAGTGTTATCAAAAATTGGCGCCGCTGCCGGGGAATACAAGTGTCAATCAAGTTCGTGATAATTACTAGACCCTTTGGTCAAAGATTCTCGTACTTTTACGTTTAGTTTTTGTTTTTGTCTACTGCAGGCTTTTATTTTAGTGCATGCCCCATACTCGAAGTTCTGGTCAACCGTTATTACCAATCAATCCTGAACCACAACGCATTGGTAGAATGGAAGCACAAGCTGAAATCGCAAGGATGGCTGCTCAACAGGAACAAACAAGATTGGCTGCCCTTGCCGCAGCCCAGGTTCAATAGCAGAACATTGATAACCCTGCACGAGCAACAAATCCTGACGATGAGGATTTAGGTGATGACGAATTACTAAACCCAAGGCATGATGCTGAAATCACAACACCTGCCAACAGAAGAGGTTGACAAGCTCGGTATAGACATGATCGCCAACCTATGCAGCTAGCTTTCGACGATGATGATGATGATCTTGATGGTGCCGGAGCCACTGGAGCTATAATTCCACCACCATTAGCGCCCGGAGCCAAGTTCAACATCACAAGCACCATGATTCAGTTATTGCAACTCAAGGGATTGTTTGGTGGACTAGCAGGCGATGATCTGAATATGCATCTCATCAACTTTATTTCTACATGCAAGTCTTTTGACAATCCTAGTGTTGGTCAGAATGCAATTCGATTACGTCTATTTCCATTGTCTCTGTCTGGGGAGGCAACACTATGGTTGAATGGGCTGACTCCTGATTCAATTACAAATTGGAGGCAATTGAGAGAAGCTTTCCTAGAAAGATTCTTTCCGCCTTCCAAAAGGGCACAATTGAGAGATGAAATCAACAACTTTCGTCAGCTTCCCACTGAAGCTCTTCATGAAACATGGGAGAGGTTCAAGACAAAGCTAGCGAGATGCCCAAACCATCACATGACTAATGTTCACCTCATGGAGATATTGTATAGAGCCTTGAATTCAATAACTAAGCCAGTGGTGGATAACGCAGCTGGAGGATCTTTTATGGACCTCATCTTTGGTCAAGCAAGCAATATGCTAGATCGCATGACAAAACAAAGTAGAGCTTGGCATACCAGGGATTCTGAGGTAGCAAGCCCCACTTTATCTATTGGCATGACTGCAGACCAAAGAAGAAGATAAGAAGAACGTGATCAAGATATGGAGCACATGAAAACACAAGTGGATCTTCTTACAAAGCATTTATTATCAGGGAAGACCGAAAAAGTGAAAGCTATTGCGTCAAAAGAAAGAGACGGATCTGATTCAGAAGAAGAAGCCAACTACTTAAACAGTCAGGGGGGTTTCCGTGGGAATACCCAAGGAAACCAAGGTCAGAACTATTATGATAAATCTGGAAGCAAAGACCAAGGTAGTTGGAAGAAAAACAATGAAAAGAGTGGTTTGTACGTTCCCCCTGGTAGACGTGATACCACCACATCTAATTCTGGAAGTATGGAAGACATGATGGCTAAATTATTGAAAGGAGTGGAAGCAACGAGCGCAGGAGTTACTGAGGTAATTAATGATTTGTCCTCCATAAAACAACTAGTTGATTCTCATTCCACTTCAATCAAGAAAATAGAGCAACAATTGAGCCAACTTTCAGCAGCACTCAATCAAAGAAAGGCTGGCACTTTACCTAGGGTCATGCATGGCCATCACTACCAGAAGTGGTAAGGTGCTGGAACCTTCAGCAAAAGGCAAGCAAGTGGTTGACGAAGTTGCGGACATGGATGATAACGCAAAAGGAGAAGATGCCGCAACAACCAGTCCTGACGTCAAGGACGTCACGCCCAGTGATGTGCAGCCTGAAAAAATGGGAAAACGGAAGCAAGAGGAGAAGAAAACCATGGAGAGAACACTTCCATACCCACCACCACCTTTTCCCCAAAGACTGAAGAAGGTGGCGGATGACACTAAGTTCAGCAAATTCATGACTATGTTAAAGCAACTGACCATTAATGTTCCATTGGTGGAGGCACTTGAAAAAATGCCTGGGTATGCGAAGTTTATGAAGGATCTTTTGACAAAGAAGAGGGCAGCAAGTTATGAGCTGAAAGACGATGTGCATCATTGTAGTGCAATTGCTACCCGATCGATAGTTCAGAAGAAGGCCAACCCCGGAGCTTTCACTATTCCTTGCACCGTCGGATCTTTGAACTTTGCCAAAGCATTATGTGACTTAGGAGCCAGCATCAATTTGATGCCATTATCGATCTACAAGAAGTTGGGGTTAGGAGATCCTACTCCAACTAATATGAGGCTCGTCATGGCAGATAGGTCGGTAAAATGACCTGTTGGTATTCTATGCGATGTCTTGGTAAAAGTTTCTTCATTTATCTTTCCAGCAGACTTTGTCATCTTGGATTGTGAAGCAGATTCTGAGGTTCCCATAATCTTGGGGCGCCCTTTCCTTGCTACAAGAAGTGTGCTCATTGATTTGAGAGCTAATGAACTTTCATTCTGAATAAATGACGAAGTGGTTCGTTTTGATGTTTGCAAATCAATGAAGCAACCCAAAGATCTTAGTGTATTTTTGGTGGCTGATGTTTTCTTTGATGATGAGAAAGAACTACTTGAAGAAGAGCAAATTATTGATGATCCCTTGAAGGTTGTGCTCATGAATGGAGAGAGTGAAGATGCTGAAAATTCTGAAGAAGCCATTTGTGCTCTATCGGGATTAGGAACATATCGCTATACTCCCAAGAAGCTGGATCTTGATCTCAAGAATCGGCCTACACCACCAGCTAAGCCATCTATTGAAGAGCCACCCACGTTAGAATTGAAGGAGCTGCCAAGTCATTTGAAGTACGCATTCTTAGGAAGCGGAAACACTCTTCCAGTCATTGTGGCAGCCGATTTGGGTGAGCGACAAGTTGCAGCTCTTATTGCTATTCTACGCAAGTATATTAGAGCTATTGGATAGACCATTGCGGATATTATTGGTATTCCACCTGGGATTTGTACACATAAAATTCAGCTTCAAGAAAATTGCACACCCACCATTGATCATCAAAGACGTCTAAACCCACCTATGCAAGAAGTGGTGAAGAAAGAGATCATCAAGTGGTTAGATGCAGGAGTTGTGTATCCTATTTCTGATAGTACATGGGTAAGCCCTGTACAATGTGTTCCCAAGAAAGGAGGTATGACGGTGGTCGCGAATGCAAAGAATAAACTTATTCCACTCAGGCCCGTCACTGGATGGAGAGTATGCATGGACTACCGCAAGCTGAATTCTTGGACACTCAAGGATCACTTCCCAATGCCATTTATGGACCAAATGCTAGATCGATTAGCGGGGAAAGGATGGTTTTGCTTCTTGGATGGTTATTCAGGCTATAATCAGATTTGTATTGCACCCGAAGACCAAGAGAAGACAACGTTTACATGCCCATATGGTACGTTTTCCTTCAAACATATGCCATTCGGGTTATGTAACACACCAGCCACCTTTCAACGTTGTATGATGTCTATTTTCTCTGATATGGTTGAAGACACTTTGGAGGTATTTATGGACGACTTTTCAGTTGTTGGTGAGTCTTTTGAAGCATGCCTGGCAAACTTGAGCATGGCATTACAAAGATGTGTAGAGTTCAACCTTGTGCTGAATTGGGAGAAGTGCCACTTCATGGTAAAAGAAGGAATCGTTCTTGGGCACAAGATCTCTGAAAGAGGAATAGAGGTTGACCGAGCAAATATTGAGGTTATTGAGAAGCTACCGCCTTCAATTTCGGTGAAGGGAGTTCGTAGTTTTCTTGGCCATGCTGGTTTCTATCGTAGGTTCATCAAAGACTTCTCCAAAATTGCGAGTCCATTATGCAAACTATTGGAGAAAGATGCAAAGTTTGACTTCAATGACGATTGCTTAAAGGCATTCGAATGCCTTAAAGGAAAACTCATTGAAGCCCCTATTATGGTAGCACCAGATTGGACTCTCCCATTTGAAGTCATGTGTGATGCTAGTGGTGTAGCCGTTGGTGCTGTTCTTGGTTAGAGAAAAGAGAAATTATTTCATCCTATCTACTATGCGAGTAAGGTCCTAAATGAAGTCCAAAGGAACTACACTGTTACTGAACAAGAGCTTCTAGCGGTTGTGTATGCATTTGAGAAGTTTCGTGCCTATCTATTGGGTACTAAGGTAATCGTTCATACAGACCATGCAGCTCTTAGGTATCTAATGACAAAGAAGGATGCAAAACTAAGGTTGATTAGATGGGTATTGCTTCTGCAAGAGTTTGATTTCGAAGTCAAAGATAGACGAGATTGCGAGAACCAAGTGGCTGATCACCTATCTCGACTTGAGAATGAGCATGTGGCGCAACCTGAAATTCAGATTGATGATGCATTCCCGGACGAAAAGATATTAGCGACAACAATGGAGAAATTACCATGGTATGCCGACTTTGCAAATTTTGTGGTGAGTAATGTGATACCTGCCAATTTATCTTACCACCAAAGGAAGAAGTTTATGCATGACGTACAACACTACTATTGGGATGAGCCTTATTTGTTTCGACGATGTGCGGATGGTATCATTCGACGATGTATATCCCATGAAGAGGTGCCTACTATCTTGGAAGCATGCCACACTTCGCAAGTTGGAGGACATCACGCAGGCAATCGGACGGCCAGAAAAGTATTGCAAAGTGGTTATTATTGGCCTTCGATATTCAGAGATGCCTGCGACTATGTTAGAAGGTGTGACCAATGCCAGCGTCAAGGTGCGATTTCAAAACACCATGAAATGCCCATGGCCAAAATTCTTGAGGTAGAACTCTTTGATGTGTGGGGTATTGATTTCATGGGTCCATTCGTGAATTCGTTTGGAATGAAGTACATCTTGGTTGCTGTGGATTATGTTTCGAAATGGGTAGAAGCTGTAGCATTGGCCGACAACGAAGGAAAGCGTGTTGTAGCGTTCTTAAAGAAGAATATCTTCTCTCTCTTTGGAGTACCACGTACTATCATAAGTGATGGAGGATCTCACTTCTGCAACAAGCTATTCAAATCAGTTTTGGCCAAGTATGGTGTCAAGCAACATAAGGTAGCTACGCCTTATCATCCCCAAACTAGTGGACAAGTAGAAGTTTCCAATCGCGAGATCAAGCAAATCCTTGCAAAAACGGTTAATGCGAATAGGAAGGATTGGTCTCGAAAGCTAGATGAGGCACTATGCGGGTATAGGACTGCATTCAAGACACCCATTGGCATATCTCCTTATCAACTAGTCTATGGGAAGGCTTGTCATCTACCCATCGAGCTCGAACACAAGGCATTGTGGGCATTGAAGAAATTAAATTTGAATTGGGATGATGTGAAGAATCTGAGGTTGGAGCAGCTGAACGAACTAGATGAATTCCGTCTCCATGCATATGAAAGGTCAGACCTATACAAGGAGCGGATGAAAAAGTATCATGATCAGCGGATTATTCGACGAAACTTCCAAAGGGGTGATATGGTACTTCTCTTCAACTCCAGATTGAAGCTCTTCCCAGGTAAGTTAAAGTCTAAGTGGTCTGGTCCATACAAAGTTATCCAAGTCTACTCGTCTGGAGTAGTCGAATTGGAAGACAATAATGGTGTTGTCTTCAAGGTGAATGGCCAACGTGTTAAGCCTTATATCGGTCCTCTTGACTCGATGAATTCTATGGCCATCACTTATCTCGAAGAAGTCTAAGTACTCGAGGTAACTATGTCGAGCCACGACAATAAAAAAGGCGCTAGATGGGAGGCAACCCATCGTTTTACCGTTTTATCATTCTTTTTTTACTTGTTTTGCTTTTGATAATGAAAATCCAAAAATAAGAGTCGTGCCACGACCAAAACTAAGGCGCTTGGTGGGAGGCAACCCATCGTACTAATCGTTTTCATTTGGTTTTAAGCAAAAATAGGTGCAAGAGGTATTCAACGAGGAGATTGATTTCAATTGACGATTTGGACGTATTGTATGGTAAAGTTGGTAAGTTAGGAATAGTGATGCATAAGGCTATGGATTGAGCATTGCTCATGCCAAACTAGGCATCGAGGAAGGCTAGGCCTAGGAAAAACTAGGCCACGAACGATGCACAACCTATCCTATAGCCTAAGGTCTCGGAATCTAGTGTGCTATACACTATGCGCCGCCCATTCCTAAGTGTGCTTTTGACTATGCGCCGCCTATGCTATATCATTAGGTCTCAGGATCTCATATGCCATAGACTATGTGGCGCATATGTCCCTAAATGCCATAGATTATGCGCCGCATATACCATGACTATGCCGAGCATTATGCGCCGCATATGTAGCATTTTTGTCTCCAAAACCGATTGTAAATGGGTCAAAACCCGACCCATTCTCTTCCTATATAAAGGGGACTTAGTCTTGAAACATAACCACACTAGAAATTAACCTAAAGGCACCACATTCCCTCTCCAAACCATCCCAAAATTTTTCTTTTTGCTCTTCCAATTCACAAAACCATCTCCAAAAGCTTCAAGCAAGTAAGTACTCTCTTATTCTTCATTTATTTCTCGTAAGTACTACGTTTCTATGTCTATTATAAATTGCTACATCGTATAAGATTGATTGGTGATGTTCATGTGTTTTGATCGTTGATACAAAATCATGTGAGTAAACATATACGTAGGAAAATCTTGACTTGTTTCCGACTTGAATTTGGTTTTAATAGCATTGTTATATGATTTGCGGAATTGCTATGGTGACGAACATTGACTATTATGTTATGATCTTGTTACTTGGATACTTATATGCTAGACTATCCCGTTTATCGGGATAAGCCTTATAGTTGCCTATCGACTTAGGAGGTTGCGATTGTTGAAAACATCCATACCATGTTACAACCCCTATGTAGTAGTGTTGTTATATCTAACATGAAAGTAGTGCAATGGCTGCAAGTAGTAATACATTACTGATTTTCTTGTCGAAATATAATCCTAAAACGTATGTCGACGAAATCTGAGTAATCGACCACTTTCACTTCACTGATTTGTGTCAACAAAACTAAGTGTGGGGTGGTACCCCTACTGCTTGTTTATAGATTGTATCGATTGAGATTGTGCTGCCATTAACACTATTTCTAGTCTCAGGTACAATGGCACCTAAAGCGAGGCATGGCAAGGAGAAGGCTACCACTTCCCAAAAGGGCAAGAAGAGAGGTAGAAAGGACCAAGGAGAATCATCCTCAACACAACTACCCCGTAGAATATTTGGAATAAAATGGGTTCTTGAGGAGGAAGCCAAATAATGGTACAGGAACAACAAAGAAAGAAGATATGTTCACGTCGACCTGATCAACAAGGACACCTTAGCGAAGAAGGAGTCGCGTATGTTGGCGAAAATCATGGCATTGAAGCTGGATTTCATCTTCCGCGATATGGGAGAATGTAATCTTGATTTGATAAGAGAGTTTTACGCCAACTGGTCGCCGAAAACAACAGGCAACGAAGTCAAAATTCGGGGCCAAGTGTTACAGCTCAACGCGGACTGGATCAACTCTTTTCTTGGCTTACCTTCGGTCGACCCAGCACCATTCAAAGAGCTGTACAGCAGGCCTCCTTATAGAGAAATTAGACACACACTTTGTGGAAGTTGATCGATGGCAAAGTGGGGCAGACATAAAGACACAGGACGACACAACACCTTCCCCTATGCTTCACTGAATAGGGAAGCAAGAATCTGGATGCGTATTGTCAACTCATGCCTTATTCCTGGGACTCAATACACCAAGATATCAAGAGATAGAGTGTGTTTGGTCTATGCTTTTATGACGAATGTCCCTATCAACTTTGGGGAAATCATTCGCTCTACCATGAGGAAGGCCAGACTCCACAAAAGGTCCCACTTCACGTTTGGAAATCTGTTGACAACAATCTTGCGGAAGGAGGATATCGAAGAGGAACCAGCTGACCACAAACTCCCACATAACCCAAAGAAGGTTGACCTTACTAAGGTCAAAGATGCTGAAAGAACTCATGGTGTCAACCTTACTACTGCGGAAAGACATGCTCGTGATGAGAGTTTCTTCCGTCATCTTTATGGCATGACACGATTTACTATGATGAGTGGTGGACGTGTTCCAACAGCTGGACCACAACTATCCCATGAACATGCATGCATGGGAGATGTGTGGAGTGGGAGTATACTTTGAGGAACCTCTAGATGATGATATGCCGACTGATGACGATCGACGCTTGCCAGACTCTGATGATGAGGAGAACTCTGACGACGACTCTTATGATGATTCCGACGAAGGGGGTACGACCCCCGACATTGAGGAAGAGTCCGACTAACCAGGTTCCTCGTATTTATTTTCCACTGAGGGCAGTGTCCCGTTTAAGTGAGGGGTGGCGGTATCGTATGCTATACTTCTCTATCGCATCTATGTTTGTTTATTTTGTTGTTTTTTTTTTCGTGTTTTAGTTTTTTTGTTTTTGTTGTTTTTTCTAGCTTCGCATGAAATTATTTTGATAGGCAGCATGAGATTATAACAAGAGTATGTGCTACAATTGTGACTATTGAGACGTTTAGGCTCTAGTTGTGACTCATTATGTGATATTGTGTGGTTCAATTCCTTCACTTGTTGGGTCGACAGTCTATATTACTTCCAAGTAAGTCGACCATGTGCCTTGTGTGTGTGAGATAATCGTATATTCTATGTGTGTGGCTGATGCTAGAACTTGCCTGGTATGTATGCAAAGCGAAAATAAGGAGTGTAAGTTTAGGGTATGATTTAGGCATTTCTTTGGCAACCTATATTTGTTTACCTTCAGTTTTACCTACCCATGTACATCATCCTAGTTAAACCCTTTTGAGCCTTTAGCCTATTTTCTTTGACAACCTTGTATGTAAGCCTAATCCATTTTTTTCAAGACCGTAATTTGATCCAAATTCCTAAGTGCTTTAAAGTGAAAAAGTCATGTGACAACATAAGAGGAAATTGGGTGAGTATGATGCTATAAATTGTAATGGTGCTTGAATGTGTTATGAAAAAGAAAGTGCTATCATAAGAAGTATGTTGTGAAAAGAAAAAGGAAAAGAAAGCTGAAAAGAGAGTTGTGCTTAAAATTAAAAAACAAAAGAGGAGAACAAGGGTGGTAGAATAAAAGAAAGAAAGGTTGAAAGAAAAAAAAAAGTGTCAATGATACAAAGTGATGTATTAAAGCGCTTAGGAACTTAGTCACTATTCCTAGACAAAATAGTCCTACCCGTCCCTTAGCCTACATTACAACCATCAAAAGACCTACTTGATCCTAAGCTTAGCATTCTGACATTTAGTAGAGTATTACATTAAGGGCAAGCCTATGGTCATCAGTTGCTACATATGAATTCTTTGTGAGAGTGAGAGCAAGGACATTTTGATACCCATGTGTGAAAAATATGCTATACTTGTGAGTGATTATGGGTACTATAGTGTGAGACACACATGGTTGATGAGTTTTGGGTAGTTATATATGATTCCTTGTACCTTAACATTTGCATGCGAGTTGATCACCATCACGAGTCTATGCTAGAGGTTAAATTGTTTCTACCTATAATCGAAAAGCTACTCTTTGTTGATAATTGTTGTGCTTGTCTTGACAAATGTTTTGTGTTGTTGCTGTGAAACCCTAAGTTGATGTTTAGAAGGACATGGTATTTCGTTCGAGGAAGAACAAAGCTTCAAGTGTGGGGTGTTGATGATAGGCGAATTTACACGCCTATATCAATATATTTTGCCCATATTTTAGCCTAGTTTTGAGAACAAAGTATATATTTCATGCACTTTTAGTCCTTTTTCCTGTAAATGAGCTAATGAACATGATTAGTAAAGTTTCAGGTATAAATGATGCAGAATTCAGCATTTTATGGCTTACTTGACGCAAAAGAAAGCTCACGAAGGAAGGGAAGGGAGTTTACACGCCTAAGGACCAAAACTGCTGCATGGAAAATCTGTCCCGGGCTAAAACAGCATTTCTGAAGACTTTGTGGATTTGCAGTAACTTAGTTGGATTTGGACAATGATACATTAACCTAGTACAATTGGGTTATGTATTTCATTAGTTTATTTGGATTATGATAATGTTACATTAACCTAGTACAATTGGGTTAAGTATTACATTAGCCTAGTAGGATTTGGTTAGATATTTTATTTATCTAGTAGGATTAGGATATGGGTATTATAAATACCCTATCATGCTAGAGATTTTGAAGAATCGGGGGGAGACCACAATACTTCCTTCCATCCCTCTCATCTTCCACTACAAACAATTCTACAACTCTTCTAATCTTTCTATTAATTCTATTTTTCTTCTTCTACTCTTCTATTCTTAAATTCCACAACAAGAGAATCGTTACTTTGCCTAGGAATTCATGCCTCACGCCTACCACCTAAGCTACACGAAATTACTCAATCTTGTGGTATAACAACAATGTCAATCGTGATCTCCTTCGCATTCATGGGTAACTAAACTTCTCTGTTGGGGTTATGAAAGTTGTATGAGATACTATCTATTGCTGTGAGTTTGTGAGTTCGCGACACGTATACTGCTTATATCATTATTCTCTTCATCTTAGTCTACATTCTTTGTGGTTGCAAACGCAAGAATACGCCAGTATAATATTTAACTTGTTCGAAAGAAAGGTTATCTGTCTGGAAAAGAGATAATGTCAAGGTAGTAGGGTCACCCCCTAAAATTCCCTACTAAAAAGCTAGTGCCGTAACTGGACTAACCTCTTGGAGAATTCGTACCGTTAGACACGCTTTAAGCTCGAAAGAGTTAAAGTGAAATAATCCTCGAATAGGTCGAAAGACGCCTGGATTTACCATCGAATACAATTCTCTATAAGCAGTTGCATGTCACAATTCTACACACTCATAGACAATAGAGACGTATACCTCAAAAGGTGGACATAACCCCAACGCCTCAATTCTCATTGTTTACAACTTACGTAACAATCTTTCTCTTTTACTTTGCTATTTTCAGCTTTTATTTAATTATTTTGGTGACACATTACAAATCCCCCCTTTTTACGAGACTTGCACTAAAAGTTTAGTAATTTTGCTTACTTGTTGGCCAAGCTATTCCCTGTGGGATTGACACCCAACCCTGTTGGGTTCTATATTTTCTAACGACCGCTTTACACTCCTACGAGAGTTGTAGATTGAGCGTTATCAGTATCCCTTGATCCCAATTTTTAAGCCTATGGCCTATTTTTCTTATTACACCTTTCACCTTTCCATTTATATCACAATGAACCTGTTTTATCCCTGATCCTCCTAGGACATTGTGCACCTAAACTTGAGAAAATTGCGTAAGTTGAGGGTGGCTATCATAGGGGTGCATGATGTAAAATGAGTATGAATAAGGGTAAAATAAGAGAAAAGTTAGTTAGGCTAAGTGTTGTAGAAAAAGGAAAGAGAATGTGAAAAATACAAAAAAAAAGAAAAATAATGAATAAAAGAAACCATACCTAACATGAAGGTGCAATAAAGAATAAAAAAGGAGAAATGAGGGTGGAATAAAAAGAAATTAGTTAAAGTGTGGACACCAAAGTTAGTGTAGCGCAAAGGAGGCTTAGTCACTTGATATGTCCATATATACCATACTAAACCCCCAAGCCTACATTACAAGCCGAATAAAGTCCTTTAGTGATCCTAACTTGACTATCTAAAAAATAAGGTAAAGAAAATCAGGGCAAGTCTATGGTATTTGATGCGCATTGGTTGAATTTCTCTTGTGAGTGTGAATGTCTTTTGACTATCCCTACATTGACATGCATTATTCCATATAAGTGAATGGTACTTCTTTGTTGTGAGGGCACATGGTTAGTATTGCTAGCAGTTTACTTGTTTGGGTAGTGTAACTTGTATATATACATTGTTGTCTATTGCTAATGTAATTGCCATATCTTGATTCCCTTGTGTCACACTATTGTGCTTCATGTATACACACACTTAGTTTTAAATTGTTGAAATAGGAGGGGTTAAATTTGTTTGAGCTTAAAGTGATGATTGACTGCCTTGAATAGTTTAGATTCTCCTAGCTAAGCATCGTATTTTTGTTTTATTTTGTTGAGTTTCCTGAGGACAAGCAAATATTTTAAGTTGGGGTTGTTGACGTGCTATGGATTTATAGTACTTTCGTGCTATGAAAATATGTAAGTTTCTTAGGTTGTTTTGTGAGATATGATGTGTTTTGGGTATGTTTTGTAGGAGATAAGGTTTTGGATGCTAAACCTAAGAAAAAGATGAATCTTGAAGTTTTTGGCTACTTACCTAGGAAATTCTAGGCGCAAGTTCCACTTACAGGGTGTAGGTGACCAAAGTAGGTGTCAGAACTTGAAGTCCAGAGGCTCAGATGCAAGAAAAGAATACTTTGGCACTTACTCTAGGCACATACGATTCGTAGGTTCCACCTATGGTTCATATGTGTCAGAAGTAATTTCCATAACTAAAATTCCAGAGAGTTTCAAGAGCAGTGCAGAGGTCTGGGTCACTTACCAAGGACAACCTACTGTCCGTAGGTGGTACTTATGGTCTATAAGTGTCCTAAGTAAGTAGCCACTAACCTCAATTTTCCTTTTCGTTTGGGTTTTGATTTTTAGAGTTTCCACATATCCTATATATACCCTTTTGACATTTTGTAGTTATTTTATGCACTGTTAACACTTACAAACTTATTTTTGATTCCAAGTTTCAAATTTGATCTTGGGATTATTTTGTTCTTGATTTTGGTTGATAATTTAGTTACAAACTTTTGGTCTTATTCAATTGTTATTGTGATATTATGTGAATGTCTTCAGTTACGAATTCCTTCATTCGTTTCACAAGCATGAGCGGCTAAAGCCCTTAGCTAGGGTTTTGGGAACCCTAGCGTATTGCTGAAGTAGGAGAAGTGCTAAGTTGTTTTGAACCAACATTCTTGCATGTATTGTATTATCCTTAATTTAATAGATGTTTTAGTGGTTGAAAATATTAGGATCCTGCCTAGAGTATCACTACTTACTCCACAACAAGAGTAGTGACTAGGAAAAAATAATTACCATAGTAATTTGAAGATTAACCACCGATCAAGGCTAATCAATATCATCTATGTAAGATGGTTACCTATCATCTGATAACTTGAGACTCAAACATTTATAGTTAACTGGAATCTAGGATAAGAGTTAGTAATGCGACATTCTGATACACAAAAGGTATAGGGTAAAATCCGTCAATTAGTCCATAAAACAATTGATGGTACATAACTTATCAGATTCTGCATGCAAGATACTGTGTTGGTTCAACCAAGCATGATAAACCTACAGATTTGAAAAGCTAGAGGGAACACAGTCCTAGTGTTCATCTCCGACTGATTACAACCAGAGTTAAGTTTTGTACTTGTTCGAGATTACAACTACAACCCCCATTAACTTTTAATTTTTCCCGGTAGTTCCAGCAAACGATAGATATAATTCAACATATTCCTTGTGGGTTTGACCCCAACCTAGTTGGGTTACTTTACTTGGCAGCGACCACTTTATCCCAATTGGAGGTGTAGTTTGGGTGTTGATCAATTACGATGTGCGAAGAACCTATGAATTATGAAGTTTTTGGGGAACACAATCCTAGTGCCTCTTTCTTACTAATTACAAATAAACAACTATTACTACTGAATTAATTGTTTACAAAAGCCCCCCTCATTTTATTAGAGAGATTGTTATTGATTGTCTTACTAAACATTAACGAATATTTTGATTTATTCCTTATAGGATTGAACCCAAACTCTGTTGGGTTTTATATTTGACAATGACCTCCTTATACTTCATTACGAGGTGTAATTTGAGCGATATCAAATTTTGATGACATTAAGGGAGGGAATGGTTATGAAGTTGATTGCTTGTGTTTGTTTAGTGATATTGGTTGTTGTTTCCTGATTTTACTTTTCATTTTGTTTATAGGGAACACATAGGTGTGTGCCCAATACTCAGAGTCAAGGAAATACCCTGATTCCACTTGATACAAAACTTGAGAGAATTCTGAGAACTAATTGAAGAATAGTGAACAAAAGAGTTTGTAACCAAAGTGCCCTACTCGAGGACGTTCATGATGAGGATGCAATTTTTGAATCAACCAGTACATCAGTACGATGGCCAAGAAATTGCAAAATATATCACTACTCAGTTAATGGCTGAAGAGCACACTAGACAAGAAGTTGCTAGATGGGGGCAACTAGGGAAGAAAGGGCTAGACAAAATATAAATCGTTTAGTTGCACTTGATGAGAAAAACTAGAAGATAAGAAATTGGGAGAAACATTATCTATCTCACTATGAAAATTTGGAAAAAGATTTGGATTATTTGGAGCTGGTTGAGATAAGTGTTATTATCCCACTAGAATTGCCTCTGGGGACTAAGTTTCATATTTCTAGTGCCATGATCCACTTGCTGAATTTGAAAGAGGTATTCTCAAGCCTTCCCGCTGATGATGCAAATATGTATGTGATGAACTTTATGGGAATTTGCACTTTCCATAATCTACCTGAGTAAGTCAAAAAGTGATTAGACTGAGATTATTTTCTTTCTCATATGGAAGAAGCTACATTATGGTTAGATGAATTAATGCGCGGATTTAGTACTACTTGGAATGAGTTGAGGACTCAGTTCTTGGACCAATTTTCCCCGTCTTCCAAAATATTGTAGTTGAAGGAAGAGATTAACAATTTTAGGGAGTTGCATTCGGCGACACTATATGAAACTTGGTTGAGGTTCAAGAAAAAGCTATAGAAAGTTCCATATCACAAGATGACTAGTAGAAACTTTCATGAGATCTTCTATAGAGTATTGAATTCAAACACCAAGGCTGAAGTAGACAATATTATGGGTGGATCATTCATGAGTTTGCATTAAAAGCACGCTTCTGAGATCCTAGATCAAATTACAAAAACCAAAGAAGGGTGGCATACTCAAGATACAGACATACCCATAGGTACTTATGAAATTGGATTATCTACAGAGTAGAGAGTATTAAATGAGGCGGTAGCTCAAGAGATAGCATAACTGAGGGATCAGATTAGGTAGCTTACAAAATAATTTGATGCAGCGAGAGCAGAAAAGGTAAATGTTGTTGGTTCACAAGGTAAGGAACCTAAGTATGAAGAATTGGATTCTGAAAAAAGGCAAAGTTTATAGACATATAGGTGGTGGATTATTTATCCAAGGGACAAGGGTCTAACTAAGACAATCAAAACTCTAGGCAAGGAAATCAAGGTCAGAACTACTATAGAGATAAAAATTATAATAAGTTGGTCTATAGATATAGGAGTATGGATTAATGTAGTGGTTAGAGGAAAAAGGATTACTATAAGGATAATAGCATCCTTTATGTTTCACTTGGGAACCGTGATACTGGTTCAAGCAATTCAAGAATGGAAGACATGTTTGCAAAGGTTGTGAAAGGAGTAGAGAAAATAATAGACTGTCTTTAGGAGATTAAGGAAGATATTTTAGGCATGAATCAAAAGTTTGAATTTCATACTACCACAATAAAACAACTTGAGCAATAGTTTGGTCAGATTTCTCCTGCTTTGAATTAGCGTCAACAAGGTACACCTCTGAGCAACACCATCCAAAAACCAAAAATAATGGTCATTACTTGGAGGTCATTACTCACAGTAGTAAAATGACCAGGAATCCACCTATGCTAATGATTGTTGATAACAAGGTAGAATCGGTGGTCATAGATGATGAGAAAGTTGCTAAATTAATGTGTCATGATTTTATGTCACTTTCAATGCTTAAAACTGAAAATTATGCAAGTAATTGGGCCTTTTTGTTAGATGTGATGTTTTTATGTTGGTTTTGCAGGAAAATGGGGTTTGGAATAGAAAAGGAGAAAAAATGATGAATTTTTTTATTTCGACTACTTATCGGCCGTAAGTGGTACTTACTGCCATCATAAGTGGGTCCGTAAGTAGCATAAAAATTTTGAAATTTGATTTGATTCTGAGAATTATGAGTACCCACTTACAGGCTGTAAGTGGTATTTACGGCCATCATAAGTGGCTCCGTAAGTGCCAGAATCAAATTTTGAAAGTTGAATTTTTATCTGAGAGTTACGAAGGCCACCTATGGGGCGTAAGTGGCACCTATGATGCTCGTAGGTACTCCCATAGGTGATCAAAGGCTGAAATTTCCCTCTGAGTCTTATGATCCCACCTAGGGTCCATAGGTAGTTACTATGGCCCGTAAGTGGGTCCGTAGGTAAGTGCCGACATGATTTTCCTACTTTATTTTGGATAGGAATTTTAGGATTTCTGATGTAACTATAAATACCCCATTGATGTTTTATTATTTTTAAGCATTCCTTACATTCATAACAATATATTGATTCTGAGATTTGACTTTTGATCTTGAAATTCATTTTTTTGGTTTTTATGGTGGGATATTAATTTGAGATTTTGGTTTTTATTCTTCAATTATTGTAAGATTATTCATATACTTTTTTTTATGAATTCAATGGATGTTCTTGCAAACATGAGCAGCTAAACCACCTATCTAGGTTGTGGGAACCATAATGGAATAACGAAGTAGAGGAAGTGCAAGTCGTTCTTGATCAATATTCTTCCATGTATTGTGACCTTCTTCAATTTGATTGTTTTCTCAATGGCTGCAGAAGTTACGAACCTGCATGTATTCAATACTTACTCTAAAAGAGAGGTAGCGATTAGGAAAAAAGATCACAATAGTAATTTGAATCTATCAACCGTCATCTAATTAACTTGATATTCAAAAGGTAATAGATAACATGGGATACAGGACAAGGATTAGTATGGCTACACTTTGAGACTCAAAAGGTAATGAGTGAAATTCACAAAGGCGTTCACAAGACGGTCCATGATACATTTCTTGTCAAATTTGCATGTAAGGAATTGAGATATTTTGACGGAGCACGATAAGTCTATGAAGTTAGGAAGTCAGGTGGAATACTGTCCTAGTATTCATCGCATATTGATTTCAACCTAAATCGATCAAGATCTGTTGCTACTGTTATTATTCTCAAAAAAATCACCCCATTTACTTTTCTACATTTTTTTGACTACCTCAACAAGTTTGTGACAAAGATTCAACTAATTCCCTATGGATTCGACCCCAACCTTTGTTGGGTTATATATTTGACAACGACCACGTTATACTTCTTGTAGGTGTAATCTTGGGCTAGATCACAAATATAAAGGATTTGATAATAAGACACCTGAAAATCCTCTAGTTGATAAACATGATTCCAAGGTAAGAAATAGAACGTAAAAGAAGGTACCAAAAGTATTGACTTCTATTTCTTGTCAAGTAAAGAGTAAAGAAGAAAACTAAAGAGGGAAAGTACCAAAAGTTTACTTCTATATTGAAGGAGTTGACAGTGAATATCCCTCTAATTGAGGCCGTTGAACAAATGACAGGTTATGCAAGGTTTATGAAGTAATTGGTGACTAAGAAGGGGATGATGAGTTATGATCCTATTGACAATGTGCACCTTGGTTAAGAAGAATAAAAACCCTGCAACATTTACGATATCATGCACTATTGGGTCTTTCAACTTTCCAAAAGATTTGTACAATTTTGGTGGTAGCATTAATTTGATGCTGCTAGCAGTTTATAGAAACTTGGTGTTGGGGTCACCCAAATCTACTTTGATGAGGCATCTCATGGTATATCACACTGCAAAGAAGCCGTTATGAATCTTATGTTATGTTTTGGTGAGGGTTGTATTCTTTATCTTTCTAATTGATTTTATCATCCCTAACTGTGTGATGGACTATGGCTTGCATTATTTTAGGGAGACAATTCCTTATGACTGGGTGGGCATTGGTTGATATAGAGATTGGGTAGATAAAGTTTTGATCAAATAATGAATAAACTACCTTTAATATGTGCCAATTCATGAAGCAGCTAAAGGATATATGTGTAATCTTTGTGATAGATACAATCGACCAAGCTAATTTGGTAGCTACTATTAAGGAGAGACTTGAAGTCGAGGCTTTTACAATAGCAATTATAAATTTCGAGGGTGATGATATTGAGAGTTAAGATAAGATGTAAGTACACCTGATGGGAGGGGTTCGTATGGTTATGTACCAAAGAAGTTAGATCTTGATTTGTAGAACATAATAGCCTCACCAGCTCGATCTTCTATTGAGAATCCCCCAGTCATGGAGCTCAAAGCTAATCCATCTTATCTTTGTTATTATTTTTGGGAGCCAATAATAATTTGTCAATTATTATTGTAAATGATTTGATAGATTTGCAATTTGAGGCTTTGGTTTCTATTTTGAAGAGGTTTAAAAGGGCCATTGGTTGGTCTATTACTAATATCATTGACATTCCACCTGGAATTTATATGTATAAAATCCAACTTGAGATGAATTGTGTGCCTAGTATTGAGCATTAACGAAGACTTAATCCATATATTCAAGAGATGGTAAAGAAAGAAATCATCAAGTTATTTTATGTGGGTCTGGTTTACTCGATTGTAGACAGCAAGTGGGTAAGCCCAATCTAGTATTAAGCATCAATGAAGACTTAGCCATGTCATGCCGCTTCGTTAAATCAAGCATTCCTTGGAAAACATCTCATGATTTTATTGTGTTACTTGTGAAAGAATTGTGAAGAATAGAAACTTTAGAACTGCAACCAGCAGTGAATGCATAAAAGAATTGCATGACTGTGAGAAAGATCGATGATTGCGGATTTAGTCCTCTGCATAGTCTCCATAAATTCTAGAGGGATGTATTTTGAGATTAATCCTTCGATTGGACACCATAATCTTATTGAGGAATCACGATCGTGGTACCAATCGTCTGATCAAACTCCTGGAAATTAAAATACAGTTCATTAAACCTACGATTTTAAGAAATGGCCATGTCACATATCACTATTGTTCTTATGCTTTTTAGGTTCCCAGATAAGTTTTCGCAAACCCTCTTGGTACGAATGAAAACTACAATCATGGTGAGAACCCACAATATGTTGGGTCCAACTATTTAAGTGAGACTTGATCTGACCCAACCTAATTTGGGTTTTAATATGCTTAAACCCTATACCTGAGACCCCATTAACTCAAATGAGCATTCAAACTCACTTCTCACACAACTAAAAAATTAAAAGAGTAGAAGTTAGAAATTCTTACCTATAATTCAAGTAATTTAGCTACTCCCTTCGGTCTTCTCATACAAGTTTTAGAGCACCCAAAATTTCAAGAAAGAGATTGTAAAGTCATTGCCCTACGTTAAGTATTATCTCCATATTTGAACAAGTAATAAATAATAAGTGCTAATTTGAAGTTCATGGGCATTAGAAATATAAAAGACGTCTTTTAGGTTGATTGTGTAAGTTGAACTTTTGAATGTATGAATAAAGGGGAAAGTCAGAGTACCCTTTGTTTAAAAACATAGACAACGAGGGTTGAATTTGGGTTGAAATTGTATGTTTTGAACTGATAAGTATTAGTTCACACGTCACGACACTACCCATGATCCTAGTATCAACATAATATCATGGGTTAGATCGTTGTGGGGTGCCAATTTTCAAAGTGTAGGAGTTCATCAGAAGAACATATCCCACGATCGTTCTTTGTGCTCGTCTGAGTGATAACTCCCTAGTATTTTGGGGGAAGACTTCTTACAATCCAAGGCATGATCATATCTTCATGGCACGATTGTAGTAAAGCTCGTTTAAGAAAATTCCCCAACCTTTATATTAGTGTTTTAAAACTGAGACTAATACTTTCCTGTATAGGTACTATGCCTCAAAAAACCCTAAAGTAGATGTAGAAGGATATCTCACAGGAATAGGCATAAAAAATACAACTTTGGCCTTAGAGAGTGAGTCAGAAAGTTTTAGTGGGTCCAATGTTGAGTTTTCCACAAGTGCATCTAACGATCAACATACACCTTGAACCACTACGACTAAGGTCAAGGAGACTAAATCAACTATTTTGGTGTCTGTTTCTAACCCCGTGGAACTTTCCCAATCTTAAGAGGGAAGTCATCCTATAAACCAAGATGAGGGTGATGATACTGAGGATATAAGTTCCTCAGAGGAGGGTGAAGAGTCAAATCCTAAATCCTCCAAGGGGCTTGCTGCTAATGTGCCTCATAAGGGTGTTGACCCGGGGCAGTGGGTTGTGCCTAATGCCTGGTACTACTATATTGAGGAAGATTCATTGAATAACCAGGGTAAAAAAATGCAAAGTATACAGAAAGTGCCTCGGTTATTGCTTGAGTCATTATAGCGAGTCCCGGAGGTAGTTCAGGTGTTTGAGAGGTACGAACTGAGATTCAAAACTAGGACACTCCACAATTATTGTCCTGATATGGTGTGGGAGTCTTATGCAAACTATTCAGCATTGCTAAGGAACATGATTCCCTCGAATAAAAACAAGGACATAAGAAAGCAACCCCAGCTGGACAAGGTATAGGTGAGAGACCATGGGATTGATATTTCCATCATGTCTATCTCTAATGCCTTATTAGAGAACACTTATGATCAAATAGAGAAGACCCTAGAATATGATTTCTTGATGAATAATTGAAGAGGGTGAAAAAAGTTGTTGACTGATGACAAGGTTATGCATTACAAGTGGTTGGCAGACCACATTGTTGAATTGGCAAAACTATAGTTTGGGTGAATGGATCAACAATCTACAAACATACTTTCAAATTCTTAGCCAACGGTTGGGGTTCGAATGTTTGGAAACACATAGCACCTACGGTAAATGACAACATACTGAGTGATACCAATACATGCCTAGTAGAAATGTGTATGATAGATCTAGAGCTGAACATTTCTGATGTACTATAGAAATATAGCACTTTTGATGCTTAAAATTAGGAAACATGAAAGTTTCTGAGGTTATTTTGTTAGATATGATGCGTTTTGGGTATGTTTTACAGGAAACTATGTTTTGGATGCTAAGTTCGTAAAAAAGATGAAGATGATGTTTTGGGCTACTTTTTGGAGCAATTATGGATGTTTAGGACACTTTCTAGCTTGTTCGTGATCAAAGCATATTCAAGAATAAAAAAAAGAGCTGAAAAGATGAATCTCGACACTTACTAAGTCAATATGTGGATCGGAAGTAGGACCACGGGCCATAAGTAGGCAAAACAAGTTCCAGAAGTCCAAAATCTTGATAGCTGACATGTAGGATTTTTTCATCCGGTACATACGTTATATACCTGCGCTCACCCTGCTGACCGCAGGTACTACCTGCGCCCAGGGTCAGGGCACAAGTGAAGATCACATGTGGACACCGATCCTATTTTCTCCTATTTTGTTCGGGTTTTAGTTTTAGAGTTTCTGCATGTACTATAAATACCCTTTATGTGTTTTTAGTAGGAGTTACGCACTTTTGATACTCAATAACATATTTTGATTCCAAGATTCGATTTTCATCCTGAGATTCTCTTATATTGATTTCAGTTGATTAATTTAGTTACGGTTTTGAGTTTTTATACTTCTTATCATTGTGATTTCATCTATGTTTTCGATAATGAATGATATTAATTTATTAACAAGCATTAGCGGCTAAAACCCATAGCTAGGGTTGTGGTACCCTGGCGGGTTGATGAAGTAGGGGAAGTGTTTTTGTTGTTCTAAACCGATACCCATGCATGGATTGTTTTATCTTCATTATAATAGTTTTCTTAATGGGTGCACATGTTAGGATCCTACCTAGATATTGCTACTTACACCAATAGAGGAGTAGTGACTAGGAAAAGATAAAGACAACAGTAATTTAGAGTTTAAATGTCGATCCAAACTTCTAGTTTTTATCTAAGTAAGATGGTGAGATTTCATCTAATAACTAGATACTTAAAAGGTAATAGTTAATTGGGATCAAGATAAGTGTTAGTAGGGTGACATCCTAAGACTCAAAAGGTAAAGGGTGAAATCCTTCTGCTCGTCCAAAAGACTGTTGAAGATACATAACTTATCGATTCTGCATGCAAAGTATTGGGTTGGTTCAACAAAGCACGATAAGCCTATAGAGTTGAGAATCCAGAGGAGACATAATCCTAGTGTTCACCTATTACTAATTACAACAAAAGTTGATATAGTTACTTGCTTGAGATTATTACATAAAACCCCCATTTACTTTTCTTATTCAGCCCGCTGACTATAAATGCTGAGTTCCATGATTCCATGTGTTCCCTTGGGATTCGACCTCAACCTATGTTGGAATACTATATTTTGACAACAACCGTATCATCTTCTGAGAGGACGTGTAGTTTGGATGTCATCAAAATTTGGGCGTCGTTGATGTGGAATGCGGTGTTAAATTATGACAGTTATTACAATTTTTTTGGATTTTTCCTTTTGTTTTGGTTCTTAGTTAGGCATACGTTGGTGTATGCCTAGTATACAGAGTAGAGGCAATCCCTTGCTCCCACTAAATCTAAATCCATAGAGGATCCTACAAATACCTAGTATGATCTCTGAGAAGAAAAGAGATGAACTTCCTAAAGGAGTTTGTGAAGTTGTACCTCCTCCTCCTTTCGAAGGAGTATAGGATATTATTGATCAATAGATTGGAGAGATTTTAGCTTAAGCTAAAGCTGAGAGGAGGGTAATAAAAGAAGCTTTATGGGTAGCAATATAAGCATAGATAGTGGAGTAGATACAAGTAACAGATCGCCGAGCAGCACTTGGTAGATACCAGAATAAAGCTAGAGGTGCTCATGTTTAAGTAGTCCCAACATATCAGTATGTGCATCCATATATATATGATGAATAAGATGTTAAGTTGACAGAGATTGGAGCCATAGTTCCTCCTATTTAACCCCCAGGCATTAAGTTTGACATCACGAGCGCAATGATCCAACTTCTAAATTTAAAGGGTATGCTTACAGGTCTTTCTGCAGATGATGGAAACTTGCACCTTGCCAATTTCATCGAGATCTACAGTTCGTATACAAATATAGGGGTGAATTAGGAAGCACTCAGACTGAGGCTATTCCCCTCCTTACTTATAGGAGAAATATCTTTATGGTTGGGGGAATAACTAAGAGGCTCTATCACTAAATGAAATGAGTTGCGGGCAATTCTTGAACAGGTTTTTTCCTCCATCTAGGATGTTGCACCTTAAGGAAGAGAGCTACAATTTTAAGCAGATTTAGTCGGAATCTATGTACAAGGCATTATTTAGGTTCAAGAAGAAGCTGAGTATGGTGCCCAACCATCGGTTTTCAGGGATGAGCTTATTTGAGAAATTTTAACGAGCCTTGACCATTAACTCTAGAGCCATGGCAGACACCATACCTAGATGATAATTTATGAGACTATGCTGGAAAGTAACTTTAAAGATGTTAAATCAGATCTCGCTCACTAACCGAGGGTGGAAAACTCAGGAGGCTAAGTGGGTATCTGCCACATATTCTATTGGTGCCTCATTCGACAAAAACGTAGCTGATGATACAATAGTGCAAGAGATTGTATTTCTAAGAACTGAACTTGGGGTACTAGTAAAGTAGCTTGCAACAATGACTTTCGAGAAAATAAATACAGTAGCAACACAAGGGTCAACTTCCAAAGCTTACAAGTCAGAATTGAAAGAAGAAGCAAATTATATGGATCATCTGTTGGCGGGTTTCCAAGCCCAAGGGAAAGGAAATCAAGGTTAGAACTACTATAATATATACAAATACCATAGCAGAGAGTGAAATAGTGATTGGAGGAAGAAGGATGACTATAGAGAGATGAGAGATAGGTATATTTGACCAGGCAGATGAGATGCAGAATCCAAAATGGAAGAGATATTGGCTAAACTGGTAAAGGGTAAAAAAAATCAGGATATCAGCCTTAAGGAGATTGAGGCTGACATTTCAGGATTGCCCCAGAAGGTCGAGTCACATTCCACTGCTATCAAGAAGTTGGATCACTAGTTCGAGTAGATATCAACAACTCTGAACCGGAGGCATCCAACCCTTTTTGATCAATACAGTACAAAATCCAAAAAAATGATGGTCATGCACTTTATATTACCACAAAGAGTAGTATCACTACTATGAATCCCCCATGACCTGCTGCAGAGGTTGTTGATGATGAGACACTTGTTGTTAAGTCCGAGAATGTAACAAGTGATAAAGGTAAAGTTGCTAAAGACAAAGGTAAGGGTATGATCATTGAGCAAGAAATTAGATAAATTCTGAGACCACCCTCACCTTTTACTCAGATATTAAAGAAATAGAAAGAGAAAGGTAAGTTCAAGAGATTCATTGAGATACTAAAAAAATTGAGCTTGAACATACCTCTTATTAAGGCATTGGAGAAAATGCCTGGATACTCCAGGTTTATGAAATAATTGGTCACAAGGAAGAAAAGAGTGATATTTGACAATGTTGATGGTGTGCACCTCTGCAGTGCAGTCATGACTAGGTCTTTGCCATAGAAAAGGGGTGGTCCTGAGCATTTACTATACCATGCACTATTGGTTTATCCTAATTTTCCAAAGCCTTGTGTGACTTAGGAGTCAGCATTAATTTGATGTCTCTGTCCATATTCAAGCAATTGGGCTTGAAACCTCCGGAACCAACTTTGATGCGGTTGTTGATGGTTGACTGCACGGTGAAGAAACCTATGTGAATCTCATTTAATCTGATCATGAGGGTGGATAACTTCATATTTTTGGATGACTTTATTATACTAGACTATGAGGTTGACACCGAGATGCCCATTATATTGGGAAGACCGTTTATGGCCATAAGTAGAACTATGGTTGACATGGAGAAAAGTGAGCAAACATTCAGAGTACGGTGAGGAGGCTACATTCAACATTCAAAAGTTAATGAAACAACTAAATAACATGAGGGTAGTGTAGGTTATTGATTGTCTTGATGAGCTTGGAGGATACTCTTAATCAAGATACCCGCATTGTACTGCAATATTAAATCAAGTGTTGCATGGGAGGCAACCCATGGGATTGTTAGTGAAGTTTGAGTAACAAAAATATACACGTCGTGCTATGACATTAAATCAAACGCTGAGTGGGAGGCAACCCACTATTGTTAGTGTTCAAGTTTTTGTTGCTTTTCTTTTTTGTTGTTTTTTAGATCTTGGACTTAGCCCGAATATGGTAAAAATTGCTACATTCATCAATTTCCAGGCAAGGGGGTTGTGTGATCAACCATCATGGTCACAAGTCCCACATGATAAGTTGTGTAATAAGTTGAAAATTTAAAATTTTGAGGATGAAAAATGGAAAGTTACGGACTTTGGAATCTAATTTTACTTTTGGTGCCCAAAACTTAAGTTGCAGGACCATAAGTAGCTGGAAAATATTGAAATTCCAGGTCTTGATTGCAAGAAAGCGGGCCAAAATTTTTGGCCCAGCACTTGATCCCTGCACCTACTAGCCGCAGTTGGCACCTGCACCCCATTCCTGGCCGTTGGTGGCAGCTGCAGGTGGAAGCTGCGGCTAGGTCAAAAAGTGGGTCAAAAATTTTATTCAAATTTTAGGCCCACTAACACATATATATGGCCTAAAATAGCCCCCCACCTAAATTTAAACAACCTTAACCTCATTCAATCCTCAAAATTTTACTTTTTCTTTGAATTCAAACTTCCCTCTTAAAACACAAGCTAACCTCACACTTTAGTAAAGGCAAAATGACACTTTTTTGAGATAGAAACATGTCCTAACATGCTAAAAACAAGTTCCAACATTGTTTTTTCTAGACTTCATTATTCACTTCCAGTTTTTCATAAAAGAGGTAACTTTCTCAGCTCATAATGGTTATGTATTGATCTATTTATTGTTAGAAAAAGTTGACATGTGTATTCCATTGCAAAGTATATAGAATCTATCATGCTTGTATGTAGGAGACTTGAAGTAGCTTAAAATCTTAATATAGGTCCTTGTATTGAAGAAAAATCTACAGTTAGGCCCCAACCGAAAGTTGAACTTGAATGAATAAAAGTAATACCACTAGTTGAGCATGTTTGTTTGCTTTGAAAGCTGTGATTTATGATAGGTGTGTGCACATTGGACTTGTTGGGATTTCAAATAGGTTAAAGGGTGTGAAAATTGAGGAAAAATTCAAACCTTTTGAATTTTGAGTTTTTGTTCAACTTTTGCTATCCCTCACTGTTGTTGGAAACTAACAAATGGTTTTTCAAGTGCATATGGCACCTAAAGCTATGAATAAAAAGAAGGTTGATACCTCGAGGAGATGAGTAGAGTCTCCCAAGCCTAGTGGTTTAGTGGAGGAGTAAACGAGGCTGCGATGTAGAGACACTACAGTTGAGGTAACATTCAGGGTTACGAGAGGACAGACGCCCCAGGCTACTCAAATAGTTGCAACCTGACTAAGGATGAAGTCGGCAAGGATGTCATCCCCAAACACTCATCTACCTAGTGATGATGATAATGATGAGAAGAAAGATTCTGAGTCTATTCCACAAGTAGCTGCTAAGGACCACCAGTGTGAAGAGGAGTCTTAGGATTCATCCGAGGTAGAGCAAGAGGAGGCATCAATAGTGCCCCAGTCTGATGAGGGTATCACTACTCATGTACAACAGACTAATGAACCCCAGTCTGAGGAGTGTAAAGAGAAGGCTAACCATGATATATCAATATAGTAGGGAAGAGTCCTACACCCGTACATGCCTTAGATGCACCTCCCAAGGAGGGACATTCGAGGTGGTGTGTAGAAGGGATGTGGGAGATATTTGATATTAACAGTTGTGTTTGGGAGGTAGAAAGTCCTACGAGGTGTATTTATGAGGAGTGCTAAATTGATCTATCGGGCTGAGTCGAGTACCACAGCTACGAGAAACATTTGATCGATATCAATTATAGTGGATGACTAGACCACTCAATTCTTACAGCCCTACAATGGTATGAGAGTTTTATGCATCCTATCGAGCTACCTAATATTCTATAGAAATCTAGCACTTTCGATGCATAAATGAGGAAAAGATGCAAGTTTCTTAGGTCATTTTGTTAGATATGATACATTTTGGGTATTTTTCGTAGGAAATCATGTTTTGAATGATAAGTTCATGAAAAGGATGAAAAAACTATTTTTGGCTACTTTTGGAGCGAGTATGGATATTCGGGACACTTTCTGACTTGATTGTGATTAAAGCATGTTCGAGAATCAAAGAAGAGCTAAAAAAATATGACTCCCGACACTTACTAAGTTAACCTATGGACCACATGTAGGACCTGTGGACCGTAGGTAGGCAAGAATGCACCAGAAGTCCAAAATCCCGAGAGCTGACTTGCAGATTTTTCCATCCGGTACCTGCGCTCTGTACCTGCACCCAGAGTCAGGATCACAGGTACTACCTATGCCTAGTGCCAGACCAAATGTGGCCACTGACCCTGTTTTCTCTTATTTCATTCGAGCTTTGGTTTTAGTGTTTACTCATGTACTATAAATACCCTTTATGTTTTTTTAAGTAGGAGTTACTCACTTTTGATATTCACAAATATATTTTGATTCCAAGATCCAATTTTGATCTTAGGGTTCTTTTGTATTGACTTTGGTTTATTAATTCAGGTATGGTTATGGGTTTTATTACTTCATATCATTGTGATTTTATTTATGCTTTCTATTATGAATATTATTGATTTCTTCACAAGCATGAGTGGATAAAACTCATAGCTAGGGTTGTGGAAACCCTAGCAGATTAACAAAGTAGGGGAAGTGCTTTCGTTGTTCTGAACCGATACCATGCATGCATTACTTTATCTTCATTATAATAGTTTTCTAAATGGATGCACATATTAGGATCCTGCCTATATTTTGTTGCTTACTCTAAAAGAGTAGTAGTGACAAGGAAAAGATAAAGACAATAATAATTAGGAGTTTAACTGTCGATCCACTCTTCTAGGTTCTATCTTAGTAAGATGGTTAGATTTAATCTAATAACTAGAGATTCAAAAGGTAATAGTTAACTGGGATCAAGATAAGGATTAGTAAGGCGACATCCTGAGACTTAAAAGGTAAAGGATGAAATCCTTCTGCTCATCCAAAAGGTTGTAGAAGGTACATAACTTATCAATTATGCAGCAAAGTATCGGGTTGGTTCAATAAAGGATGATAAGCCTACGAAGTTGAGAATCTAGGGTGAACACAATCCCAGTGTTCACCTACACTTATTATAATCAAAGTTAGTATAATCACTTGATCGAGATTACTACACAAAACCCCCTTATTTTCTTTTCTTATTCTGCATGTGGACTATAACTGCTAAGATCCATAATTCCACATATTCCCTTGGGATTCGACCCCAACCTCGATTGGATTTCAATATTTTGACAGAGACTGTATCATAATCTGGTAGTAATTATTGTTTTGATTTCATCACTACCGTAGTCCTTCTTATGCATAGACATTTAGGCCTGGTGAGATTTGTGAGGTACCCATAGCTTGATCATATACTTGTTAAAGAGGTCAGCGTTGATATTTCAACACAGCCTATCCACAGAGTTATATTTGGTCCATATTACATTACTTTTGCATCTACAATTGAGTATGATCACAGACTGAGGGTCGAACATGATCGACATATCATGTGCGATGCTAAGCACGGATAAGAGAGGGTTGAGATGGCTAGGTGATAAGTAGTTATATTTTACCTTTGGGTAATACGACACTATGGATTGAGGGTCATGCTATGATCAATAAGGGCATACTGATATTTAAGGCCATGTTTTGGTGGTTGCTGATTAGATATCGACTGATACCCACCACTTTGGATAATATATTAAGTTGGGAAGGAGTAACACTGGTTTCTTGTATGATGGACAGGTATGCTATTGATTTTGCTAACATTATTTGATATGAATTAATGATAGAGCATTTATGGAGTTAACTAATCTTCCATTCCCTTACGTAATTCAGAGGTTATGTGATGAGGCCAGTATGCCTAAGATACTGGGAGTAGATGAGAGGGTACTTGCAATAACAATTATGCAGACAAAGACTATGAAGGATTTGGTATGTCCAGGGTTTTCCAAGATATCGAGAGAGAAGGCAGCAGTACCACGGGCCCCGATTGAGGTCCCAATAGTTTCTACAGATACTGATAAGGCACATTGAGGTAATGTGGGTAGCAGTATTGATATGAAGATAGAGGAACAGAGAGAGATTCTATATTTGAGTACAAGGGGCGAGGGGACACCAGCTAATTCTTTCTCAGCCCCATCTTCGACCTCGGAGTTGGTTGGTGTATCTTCAAAGCCTACTCAAATATCTATTACAGTTCCTGTTATAGGTATGATCACTATATTTAGAAAGTTTTTGTAGAGTTAGTGGATAGACTGAGGGTCATCGATGCTCGATTGAGGGTTATTGATACCGAGATGACTACCTTCTATGAGCAGATAGGATAAGGGGTTAGGATAATTTTTAAGCTGGCAGAGGCCCGATGAGAGGCCACACAGAGAGATACACTGGTCAAGCTATGTGCTAATTTCTAGACACAACTCGATGAGTTTGAGAGTTGGGTTATAGCCCAATTCATAAAGACAGATGTGTCGAATCTAGCCCAAATGAGAGAGGAGTTTGGTATATTACGAGCAGAGGTTTGCTCTCTCACAGAGACCGGTGTAGAAGCCATTCCTTTAGTTATACCCCCGGTGGGCTAGATATCATCTCTACTCACACCGAGATAGTTTGATTTCTTAGTCGATGGTGATGAGGAGGTTCCATCAGTTGGACCAAGAGAGGTCACATAGATGACTTACAGAATCTTGATTTGGTAGATAACCAGGTCGTTAAAAGGGTAAGACATGATTCATTAGAGACTACATCGTTGATAGGTAGAGGCATACATCTATAATAGGGTGTGCATCATCTAGTAGTTCACCTCCACCACCACTGCCTCTTCCAAGAGATATATCCCCATTAGGGATACTCATGAATCAGGCATCGAGTGCATCCCAGGTATGTTTTCACTTTCCTCCATTTTACTTTGTTTTAACATATTGAGGATATTGTGCAGTTTTTAGTTGGGGGTGGGCATACCATGATGTTGTGGGTTTTTGTTGTTGTTCTTCTTTTTTTGTCAGTTATGGTATGATTGTAGAATCAACATATCTAGGATAATTTGGTATCTATTGTGTTTTACGTCGTATTGTGTTTTGTTTTTGTGTAATTAGGAGATTTTTAAATATTTAGGGCAATAGTCATGTTTTGATTGATTTAATACCCCTCCAAAATTGTATGTGTTAGAATTGTGTGGATGTATATATGTGTGAATATTGTAGATCTTGTTATGGTATTAAAATTAGGGACATGATAATCACTTGCTAACAATTGCATGAACTAGATAGGTAGTAGTTGGTAATATTGACTCTATGCTATGTATGTGTGAGATACTACCTAGTTCTCTTTGTGTGTTGAATTCAAAACTTGCCTGGTTAGTCTTGCCTAGGTTGAAGGATAGTCGGTTAGGAAAGGATCATAGTCCATTTTTTTTATTCTAGTCCACTTTTAGCATAAATGACCTTCCATGTGTAAATGATATCCCTTGATCTCTTTTTTGAGCCTTATAAGCCTATTTTTCTTGTTTTACCATTCACTTTCCCATTTATATTATAATGAACCTGTTTTGGCCCTGGTCCTCCATTGACATTATGCATGTCAACTCAAGCAAAATGCCTAAGTTGAGGGTGGCTATCATAAAGGTGTGTCATGTAAAATGGTTATGAAAAAGGGTAAAATAAGAGAAAAAGTTAGTAGGGCTGGGTGTGATAGAAAAAGATTTTTTTTTTTGTAAAAGAGCGAACAAGAAAGAATAAATGACCACACCCAACCTGAATGTGTAATAAAGAATAACAAGGAAGAAAAAAAGATGGAACAAAAAGAAATGGCTTGTAAGTGAGACCCTAAGGTTAGTGTAGTGCCAAGGAGGCTTAGTCACTTGATATGTCCATATGTACCATACCATCCCACAAGCCTACATTACAAGCTGAGAAAAGTCCTGTAGTGTTCCTAACTTGACTATCTGAATGCTAAGGAAAAGAAAATTAGGGCAAGCCTATGGTATTTAATGCACATTAATTGGTACTTCTCTTCTGTATGTGAGTGTCTCTTGATTGCCCCTGCATTGGCATGCATTATTTTATATCAGTGACTGGGACATCCTTGTTGTGAGAATGTTTGAGTAATATTGCTAGCTATTTGCTTGTTTCGGGTAGTGTAACTGATATCTATACATGGTTGTCTGTTTTCTAATGTAATATCCATACCTTGATCTCATTGTGTCACATTGTTGTGCTTCATGTTCATACACAATTGGTTTTGAAAAATAAGATTGAAAAGAGTGTTGTGTTCACGTACGATGGATTTCAACTGAAGTTGATATCGTTAATTGCTCGAGATTACTACACATAACCCCCATTTACTTTTCTTGTTCTGCCTGCTGACTATAACTTCTGAGATCCACGATTCCATGTATTCCCTTGGTATTCAACCCCAACCTTTGTTCGGTTACTATATTTTGACAGCGACCGTATCATCTTCTGAGAGTAGGTATCCCTTAGTATTATCAATTTCATGTATCAATACAAAAAAGATTCAAGACAGAGTGTTACAGTTCAGCACTATTCTTCTATCTCCATGTATTATCATACATTTGTTGTAGGATTTAGTGGTACTGAATATTTCAAAGGTTGATAGATTTATCCAAATAGTGAAAAGCATAGATATTGCTTTAATTAAGGATTTGAGGAACCCGACATCTCTAGCCTGAGGTCCTTTACAAGATTTTTCTCCAAAGGTAGTAAGGAATACCCCAACTAGAGAGATATCGATATATGAAGCCAGCGCTACTTCTTTCTTTGCTCAGCAGGACAAAATACTTTTAGATGTTCACCTATCTATGCCTGCTAGTTACATACTAGTTCCCACTACTTAGGAAGCCAAGGAGAACACAGTCCTAGTGTTCATCTCAGATTGTTTACAACCAAAAGCATTCACAACTTATTACTTTTTACTGTTTACTATAAATTCCCCCCATTTACTTTCCTGCACTTCCAGCTACTTTAGCAAGTTTGAGAGACAGATTTGACCTATTTCCTGTGGGATTGGCCCCAACCTAGTTGGGAAACTATATTTAATAGTAACGACATTGTTTCTTCTAGGAGTGTATAGTTTGAACGGCATCAAATTTTGGCGTTATTGCCGGGGATTATAGTTATGGGTTTGTTGATTGAAGTTTTTAATTTTTTCATCATTTATTTTTTATTATTCCTGGGGCATACGCCGGTGTATATCTAGTACTAATAGTCAAGGCAATCCCTTTATCCCATTTGTTACAAATCTAGAATTAATCCTATTACAAAATCATAGGATGTCACATCAAGATCGTGAATCTCGTATGAGCTATCTCAAGAATGATCCATAGGACTTGCGTTCCCCACCTCCTCAAGAGATAGTTGTAGAAACTATTATGTTGTTATTAGCAGAAGTAAATGTGAGGAGGGATAATAAGGTTTCCCAGTGTGTAGATCAAGAGGAAGAGCGAGTGAGACAGAGGCAAAAAACTAATTGTCGAGCAACACTTGACAGAGGTAGAAGAGATAGAGCTCCATTACCCCCCAGAATTTCAGTATTTGCCAGGTTATAAAGATCCAAATGAAGATATGGGGAATGAAGAGACTATCTAGATAGGCATCATCATTACTCCTAAGCTGCCTCAGGAAATAAAGTTTGACATTACTAATGCTATGATATAGTTGATGAATCTAAAAGGTGTGTTTGCTGGCCTGCCGACTGATGATGCAAACATACACCTCAAAAATTTTGTTGGAATTTGCACTTCATATAATATCCATGGGGTAGATTGGAAGCATTGAGACTCAAGTTGTTCCCATTCTCTCTAACTGGTGAAGCGATATTATGGTTAGGGGAACTACCTCATGGGTCCATTACTACTTGGAATATGTTGCAAAAGCAGTTTTTAGACCATTTTTTCCCTCCGACTAAAGTGATATAATTGAAGAAAAAGATCTACAAATTCAGGCAACTACATCCTAAACCAATGTATGAGGCAAGATATTTGTTAAAGAAGAAGTTGATGATGGTTCCTAATCATAAAATTTCAGGGAGAAATCTACTGGAGATTTTCTTTCGTGCCCTAAATACTAGTTCCAAAGCTATGGTGAATACTATTACTGGTGAAATATCGATAAACCTTTATTGGGAAGCATCATCAAATATCTTAAATTAGATATCTCATACCAACCAAGGGTAGCATACTTGGGAGACAGAGAGAGGTGAAAACACGTATGCCATTGGTGCTTTTGGAAAGTATAGAGTAAGTAACATATGATTTGGTAGCGTAGGAGGTTGCTCAGTTGAGTATAGAGATTGGTTTACTGGTGAAATAATTTACAACTATGAATTCCAAGAAGGTTAACATTATGGGTACACAGAGTAAGGCCTCTAAGTCATATGATTCTGATGCGGATAAAGAGGTAAAGTACATCTATAGAGAGTTGGCGGGTTTTCGAGCCAAGGGACAATCATCTACTTAAGACAATTGGAACTCAAGTAAAGGTAACCATTGTTTGAACTACTATAGATATAGATATAGGGATTAGACTAGGGAGATATATGGTGACTAGAGGCATAAGGATGACTATAAGGAGATGAGTGGTATTTATGTTCTGTCGGGGAACAGAGACACTGAGTCAAGGATGGAGGCTATGTTTTCGAAGCTGGTAAAAGGTCAACAAAATTGCCTTAAGGATATCAAGGAATAAATTTTAGGTTTGATCCAGAAAATAGAATTGCATGCTACGATGATCAAGCGACTTGAACAATAATTTAATTAGATGTCAACGACCTTGAATTAGCCAACTGGGCACTCTTCCAAATAATACTGTACAGAATTCAAAGAATGATAATCATTGTTTAGCCATCACCACTCACAGTGGTATGCCCACCATTGATCCTCTTGTTCCTGCTGTTGATGAATATAGGGATGATGTTATTGATATAGATAAGTCACCTGAAGCAAAACTTGAGAAACCAGTGATTAGTGGTGAGTCATCATAAAAATCAACGGGTGATGGTAAGCATGTTGAGAAGGACAAAGGAAAGGAGAAGGAAGTTGATCCTATAGTGAAGACCATTCCATGACCTCTCCCACCTTTTCCTCAGAGTCTAAAGAAGATGAAAGAAAAAGGGAAGTATAAAAATTTTATTGCTATGCTGAAAGAGTTAAGTTTGAATATCCCTCTTCTTGAAGCTCTCAAGCAAATTCCTGGGTATGAAAATTTTATGAAAGACTTGAAGACCAAGAAGAGAGCTATCATATATGAGGATATTGATGGGTTACATCATTATAGTGCGATTACATCTAGATCTCTAGAACAAATAAAAGCTGATCCCGGTGCTTTCATGATTCGTAGCACCATTGGGACATCTAGATTTGCCAAAGCTCTATGTGACTTGGGTGCCAACATTAACTTAATGTTGCTGGTAGTGTTTAAATAGTTGGGCTCAAAACCTCCCAAACTATTAAAGATGTGATTTTTTTGGCAGATCATATAGTGAAAAAGCATGTGGGTATACCATTTAATGTTTTGTTAAAGATGGACAACTATATCTTTTTGACCAACTTTGTTGTCTTAGATTATGAAGTTGATTTTGAGATGCCCATAATTTTGAGGGAGACCATTTTTGGCAACAGGTAGAGCATTGATGGATTGGAGAAAAGGGAGCTTAAGTTTAGCAGCCAACTATTATGAGGGTGGTTTCGGTGCTAAGTTATGTTGATGACCCTGGAGGCCAACCCTTTGACTACCTTGATGAATTCTGAGCAATCAAGGTACCTGCATTATGTCGTGATGTTAAATCAAAGATTGCATGGGAGGCAACCCAAGGTATCTTCTTATTTGTGCATTTATGTTAATTCATGTTAGTGTGATTGACGTCAAATATATGCACCTAAGGTTTCACAAGTATGTTCCTAACTCTCTTATTTTGTAACGACATAATGCATCGGGGACAATGCATGTTTATTTGATGTGGGTGTGTTACTTGTGGGATTAGATTTCCTCTTGTAGTTTTTGTTGTTGTGTCTCTTTTCCTCAGAGTCTGTTCATAGTAGAGCCGGCATGTTTAGGACGTATTGAGTTTTGATTAGTGTTGTTTTTTATTAACTAGGAGAAAAATAAGTACCTAAGGGTAGTTGATGTATTTTGGTTTTAATTGGGCTTAAATCTGTTAGAAAAAATGATACCTCTCCAAAAAATTATTTTTGAACTATGTGATGTGTATATATATGTGACCATTGTGAATCTCTTTATGTGATTAGGATTAGGGACATAATAATCATAGCTAGCATTTGCATGAACTGATAGGTAGTAGTTTGTGATACAACCTTGTGCCATGTATGTGTGAGATGCTTACTTAGTTCCCATTGTGTGTTGAATCTAGAACTTGCCTGGTTAGTCTTTCCTAAATTGTAGGATAGTTGGTTAGAAAAGGGTCATAAGTTGTTCTTGAACTTAGTCCACTCTTAGCCTAAATGACCTTCCAAATGCGAATAAGTATCCCTTGATCCCTATTTTGAGCCTTTATAGACTATTTTTTATTGTTTTCACCTTTCGCCTTTCCATTTTAGTTATAATGAATCTATTTTGGCACTGGTCCTCCTTGGACATTTTGCACCTCAACTAACGCAAATCGCCTAAGTTGAGGATGGCTATCATAGGGGTGTGTGATTAAGAGTGTGCATGAATAAGGGCATAAATAAGAGAAAAATAAAGTAGGGTTGGGAATGGTAGAAAGAAAAATAAAAAAATAAAAAAATAAAAATGAAAAATAAAGGATATAAAAAACTGTACCTAACCTGAATGAGGAATTATAAAATAAAAAGGAAGAAATAAGGGTGAAATAAAAGAAAAGTTAGTTGAAAAGTGGACCCCAAAATGTAATTATTGTGTTAAGAAGGCTAAGTCACTAGATTCCCAGATGTACCATACTAGCCACCAAGCCTATGTTACATGCCGAGTAAAGTCCTATAGTGATCCTAGTCAGACTGTTCGAAAGACTAAGGTAAAGAAAATAAGGGCAAGCCTATGATATTTTGTTCATATTGCAGGAACTTCTTTATGGGTGAGAGTGTCTCGTGATTGTCCCCACATAAACATTCATTATTCTACTGAGTGAGTGGGACTTTTTTGTTGTAAGGGTGCATGAGTTGTGTTGCTAGATGCTTATTTGTGTGGGTAGTATAATTTGTATATATAATTGATTATGTGTTGCTAATGTAATGCCATAGCTTAATTCCCTTGTGTCACACTGGTTGGCTGATTCACATAGTTGGTTTTGAAAAGATTAGAAGTAAGAGGAGGTTATGTTTTTTAGATGAATTTGAGATTGATTGCCATAGGTATCTTAGGTTTCTCTTGGTTAAGCATCGTGTTGTGTTTTGTTGTATTTTTATTTCCTAAGGACATGCAAATGTTCTAAGTTGATGGTGTTGATGTGCCATGGCTTCATGGCACTTTTGAATCTTATAATTGGAAAATATGCAAGTACTTAGGTTCATTATGGTAGATATGATGTGTTTTTTTGTGTTGTATTTTTCAAGAAACTAGGCTTTGGAGATTAAAATAAAGAAAATGAGTTAACGTTGAGGGATGGTCCACTTAAGTTTCCACCTATATGGCGTTGGTTGCATCTACGTGGCGTAGGTTGCAGAAAGTCCAAGTTCAGAGAATCTGAAAGATAAAATTTTGATTGACACTTATGATAGGTCACTTACCTAGGGTAAGTGACACTTACACCCCATAAGTGCCATCATAAGTAGTAGAGACTGAAGGTTTAGAGAAGCTGAGATTTCAAAAGTTTGGTCATTTACAATAGCCACTTATCTGGGGAAAGTGCCACTTGTCGCGCCCTATTTTTACCTGAGGTCAAAACAAGCACGACGTTATGGATTCTAAAAGAATGAAAATTCTACAGAGTCACCACCTTATTTTAAGGGAAATGAGGAAAACCTTTTTTTATTTATTAAAATGCATGGCTTGTGTTTTAGTCTACGAAACCAGTTTAGATTCTAGGTAAGGGTTCAAGTTATTCCGAAGGGAAGGGGTTAGGCATCCTTCAGAATCCACAAGTGTGGTACCCGGCTAGACTAAATTTATCAAAGAGGGAGGAAGTATAAATATTTAAATAATATAAAGTTGTATGTGTATTAAATATATAAATAAATTTATTTTTATGAAAATATGAACAAAAGTATGTATAACAATACAAAGATTTCATATAAAAGGAAAAAACATTTTTTGTAACGTATAAATAAAAGAAAAGTATTTTTTATATATTAAAAAGGAAAAGTATTTTTTAATCAAAAATCACAAAGGAAAATATAAATTCATTTTTTAAAAGAGAGCTATGTAATATGTGAATGTGAATTAGTTGATTAACTTAATTATTTTATGTAAATATTAACGGCCTAAGTTTTGCCTAAAATTGATGAAATTATATAAATAAAGAATATCCCCACCCGACACCCAAAAATTCAAATTTTCACTATTTTTTTTGTTATTTGTACAAGTGTGAGAATATAAAATACAATATAAAATTTAAGGGCCCTTTTGACTGCAACTCCCGACGAATATTTCAAAATAACATGTATAAACACTTAAAAAAAGAATATTAGTAACAAATAAAAATAATCAAAATAAATTGAACAAGTATGTATGCGTATAAATATTTAAAAATATATTTTTTATTAAAAAGTGGGTTCAGATAATGTCATGACTGCGAAATGGTTGCTCAATTAATTGGCCGTCCTAAATCATCTTGTAACGAAGTGGTTGCTCAATTAATTGGCCGTCCTAAATCGTCTTGCCAAGATATGAATTGTAAAATCTTGTGTTGTTATAAAGTTTCATCATCGCCCAAAAAATATTTATTTATTACGTATGTATACGTAAAAAGTCCGTCATTTGTTTACGGAGGCCTCAAAATTAATAATAATTTTTTCATTGGCCACGATAGTATTTGTTCGTTATCAGTGTATATCCAAAAATGAGTACAGAAAGATAAAATTCCATCTAAACCATCCCAAACGTGTAAAACACAATAAAACAACATCCAAAACAAAAGTGATCCCAAAACAAGCAAATCAATGGAAACATCTAAAGTAATGCTCAAAAGGGAGCTTGGACGAAAATTCAAAGCCACAAGATCGGAGACCACAAAAGCTATTAACGGCGTTGGTTCGACGATGTTCACTGGAGCAACTCCAGAAAACGTCATTACGACCAGATCTGGCTAGTTCTTGATAAGCAAAATGAAATGGGAAGTAAAGGAGGGGGGCTGCCGCGATGTGGTGGTAGCGCGACTGGATCTCAAAGCTCGCTGGCCATCAACTCCAGTGAACTAGCGGCACAACAAATGAAGAAGGAGAGGGCGACAGTGATGGTGACTCGTCGGTCAGAGCTCGTGTGGCTTGTGGTCGGCGTTAGTTCTCCGACGATGTGGCTGCCGGAGAACAGATAAACTGTTAATGTTTTAGATCTATAGAGAAAGTGAAAGCTTAAAATAAAAAAAATTATGTAGTAGGCATCTGTGTATATATTTTTTCATGTGTGTTTGTCTTGGTGTTTTGTAGTGTATGTTTATGTGTGTTTTGTAAGAAAAAATGGAGATTTTTCCTGCCAGTGTCTCTGTTCAAGTCCCCTTAATGTGAGAATAATATCCCTGATATATAGTACGTGTGTATATCCATTGGAGCGCATTTTCTGTGTGTGTAAATGTGTCTGTTTAAAATTGATTGTTGCAAAAGATGAGAAATATCAAAATTCAAGTTTTTCTTTTGATTTCTTTTTGACTTTTCAAAGATCATGATTATTGGTTAAGTAAAAAAGATGAAGAGAAAAAAAACGTGTCTTTTTTTGGTTTGTATTTGAGAGAGAGAAAAAATATGTGTGGGTGTATGAAAATGTGTGTGTAGAGAGAAAAGATGAATAAAAAATGTGTGTCCAAAATGTGTCCTCCCACCACCTATTTATACAAAAAATTGAGCACCCCTTTTATCCAATGGATAAAGGGGTGTCCTCTCTTTTTATAATAGAACACCCTTAGGTCCGTAAGTTATTGGCCAAAGGATTTTCATCCTTTTGACCAACGGACAAAGTAATTATTCAAAGGGTAGTGTCATTGAGTGGTCATTGGCAGATGTGACAAGACAATACTGAGTGGTCATTGTCGGACGTGACAAGAAATTATTGTGTAGTCGTTGTCGGATATGATAAGACATCGAATTATTAGACCGCACAAAAATAATTGATCCGACTCAGCATTTGCAGACTTTAAAATATAGATGTTGAATGAAAAAATGTAAAGAATATTAAAATTATTAAAGTATAATTAATTAAAAAATACTATAATATATATATATATATATATATATAACGTCATGTCGTGCACGTGCACAAATATTTGTAAAATAATAAATTGATAAGAATAAGAAAAATTATTAATAAATTGTAAAGAGTAAAAAGTCCTAAAGTAAGGATGGAAATCTATAATTTGTTATCAATTGTAAAAAATATGTGAAAGTTGTATTTTGTGCTCTTTAACGATCAGGAAGCCTGAATACGTTATTTTTAAGCACGGAGAGCAAAAAATTGGGTGTCAACAGTTGCCCCTTTTCGTTTGAAGGCGAAGTAGAATTCTTTAAACGAAAACGTTGACGTACAATCAATTTTGCTCAACAAAATCATTTGATGAAAATTTGACCGAACTTCGATTTAGAGTTTCCTACATACCTCGAGTTGCGTGAGGATCAGGTCAAGTGTAGTTCAAATCATAGAAAATTTTTTATAAATACAAAATTTTCCCCAGTGTAGAATTATGGTGACACTAGGTTCCTTCAAGGATGACAAAAAAGATTTTAACACGAATGGGATGAATACGGATACTTGTTCAAAAATTGACTGTTTGGGTAGCTGGAAATGAGTAGATGTCGGATAGCACTATTTGCTGGAGACTTTGAGGGAAAAGGAGATTGCAAATTTTTAAAGATTGTTCCAGTATCGGATTAAGACGACATTGAGCAATGATAATAAGGATTATAAAAATGAGAGTTTTGGGTCGAGTTGAGTTGAGTTTCTTCGCCGAACTTCCTGACGTAACTAGGGATCCCTGACATTCCGCTAGCTTGCCCCAGTTTGCTGCTAAGAGGATAGTTCCACATTGTACTGCATGTTCTAGTATTGTCTCATTTTTTTACGGCAATCCGCCTGGCGGGGTGATAACTGAAATGTAAATAACCTCTGTTGGCTGAGTAGTAATTGAAATATAAATAGCCCCTGTCAGCTGAGCAGTTGATGAAATATAAATAGCCTCCATCGGCCAAAATTTAAATAGCCTCCGTTGGCTAAGCAATTGCTGAAATGTAAATAGACTCCGTCGGATGAAATATAAATAGCCTCCGCCGGCTGAAATGTAAATAGCCTCCGTCGGCTGAAATGTAAATAGCCTCCATTGGCTGAAATATAAATAGCCTCCGCCGGCTGAAATGTAAATAGCCTCCGTCGGCTGAAATACTTGTTGAGAAAGTGAAAGTTGCATTATATGCCCTATTATTGAGGGCGGGCGTTCCCTGTCCTATTGTTCGGGGTGGACTTGCCCTGTCCTATTATTCGGGGCGGACTTTCATGTCCTATTGTTCGGGGTGGACTACCCTGTCCTATTATTCGGGGAGGACTGCCCTGTCCTGTTGTTCGGGGAGGACTGCCCTGTGTTATGTTAGAGTTTTGTGAACATCTATTAGTACATGATGACTGAGTCTTAATGGGGATATCTCTTTAATGCGACCTACAAAAAAAAATCAAGAAATTTCTTTTAGAGTTAGAAAGTATTAGCGAATGAATTGATAAAACCTGGCTTCCTGGCTTATGATAGAGATGTGATGTTGAGTTTCTGATGGAATGTTGTAAGATACTTGACACGTACCTCCTTGAGCATTATTATGACCTGCAAGATTCGAGAAGATTCTTTAGTGTCTTGGAATAATTATGGATAAATTGACGATACCTGGATTCTCAGCTTATGATGGTGAGGCAGTATTTAGGCTTCCAAGATGTTTGAACCTTTGTTGTAGCGATATTGTACCTGCGCTCAAAGAAAGTTTCTTAGTTTGGGGAGGGGATGTTGATTTTGTGTTGATCGAGAACTCATCTTAGCAGCTATCTCATCCTTCAATCTTTCGACAATCAATAATCTATTAAGGATTTGGAGTAGTGACACTTCCTAACTCCACATAATGTGCTTATACTAGAATGTCTTTTGGTGGGAACTTTCTTCATATTGATCTTCGCTTTCGAACTTCCATCAAAGTGACGTGGTTGTTGTGGCTTGAGATGATAAATGAAATTTGAAAAGATGTAAAAGATTATGTTGTTGATATGACCGAGCCTGACTTAAGCTGCCTACATATCCTAGAATAGGAATCAAGTCAAAACGTAGTTTCGTGTGAGGGGAATCAAGAAAAATTTAGCTACAAGGGTGGGTATGTGGAGAATGGTAAGGTTGATAATCATGAGCTTGCTTTGGAAAGCTCATTTGGTCATTTACTGAAGCGGTGCCTCTTATGTATGAGTCTTCAACATCTTATGGCTTTTTCTTGTGGTAACGATTAACATCAAAGAATTTCTTAATTTGAGTAATGCTTTTGTAAGTTGTTGGAGTCAATCAAGCATTGAGATTTGCATCTCAATGTTGGTTCCTTCATGTTATGGTTTTAAGCGGAAGAGTAGTGAATGCGTTGTATAAGCTACCTTCATATGTAGTCTCGCTGACTTACGTTTTGATGAAATCAAGAGGCTTGGGTATATGCGCGAGTCTTCTCTGCGTAAACTCTGAATATTTCTTGGGTGCCTCATTGATAGTCTCATTATCTTGTGGGCATCTTCGTATATGAAATCTTTTTGGGTCCACTACAGTCGTCCTTTCGTGTATCTATTTGAAAAGAAATAACTTGCAACAACAGACACAACAACCTTTTTGGTTGTTGCATAATCATTTGCCAGTTGAAAATGTCTTCAAAGTGGGGTGCCCCTTTGGACACCGACGACACTTTATGCAGAAGGGTTCCTACAATCGTGTAATCTTGTGTTGATGTGGTAACCCTTTTGAGTCACCCATAATGCTTGTGGAATGATGACCTCTCTGGTTATTGCCAATAATTCTTCGCATACGATCTCAGATAAGTCTTGCGCATCTTTGTATCAATACTACTTATAGATTTCTCTTGAATCGTCAATCTTTGGATTATCTTGTGCATTATTTGATGTTGGATATGAGGCGACTTATAGATATCCTTTGAATTGTCATCCTTTAGGTAATCCTGCACACTATCCGACTTTGGATAAGAGACGACTTACAGATATCCCTTCAATCGCAAGCTTTTCGGTGTTTCTGCACATCTTTCAACCTTGGACATAATATGACTTATAGATATCTCTCAAATTGTTAGTCCTTGGGTAATCCTACAAATAATCGTTCTTGGATATGACGCGGCTTATAGAGAAACCTTTGACATACCAATTTGATAATCTCGCATATTCTCCGATAAGGATTTAGTTGCGACTTATGGGTAACCTTCGGACTGTCAATTTAGGTAACCTTGCATACTATCCGGTTAGGATGTTATTGCATCTTACGGATGACCTATGGTCTATTAACTCAGAGATAATCTTTCACACTATCTTATTTCAAATAATATGACTTATAGATGATCCTCAAATTATCAATTTCAAGGAAATCTCATATGACGTTCGCTTTCAGATAGCGACTTAAAGATGAATCATGTGCTTTTGATGAATTCAGATGCTGATTCATAGGATGATGAGATATCCTCGATGCCAACGTATTCTATCTCACGTGTTAATAGATATTGAATGTTGATATCCTCGATTGATGTATTAGTTATAATCCAAGCTTGAACGCTTTTAAACATATTTTAGAAATCCTCCTGAAGATTTGGTTGACCTTCTTATGACTGAAGTAACGAGTGTTTGATCCTGCACTGATCGTCGATGTGATTTTGGAGCATTTGTATTGATAGTATCTTTTAACAATATTTGTAGAGAAGATCTTTGGTTAAGTGGTGGAAGTGTCTTCTGTATTGACCCTTGGTGCATTTTTCTGGATATTGTAGTCAATTCATCCTCCGTTGATGTCTTGTAGCTCTAATGATGTCTTGCATTATCTTGTACAAATCAACCTTAATTGTAACATTTCCAAGTTGAACGTCCTAGCCTTCGTTAATTTTTGAAACGGTCTTCAAAATTTTGCCCCAGTCTCTTGGAGAGACTTTTTCGATGATTCTTCGCTATGTATCTTGGGATATTCTTGATGGATCATGTCGGGTTTTCTAGATACCATCGCGTTCAAGTTTCTCTCTTCGTTAGGAAAAAATAGAATTTTGTATTATAAAGGGACTGAGCCTTATATAGGCTGCCTACGTATCCCGCCGAGGGAAATTAGGTCACAAGTAGTTCCAACTACAAAAGGAGAAATGATTCTACTTAAGTACGACCGAACCCGATGAGGGTTGCCTACGTATCTCACCATGAGAAATTAGGTCAGAACGTAGTTCTGATACATGATAATTAGAGGAAATACCATGTCTTCAAATATAGTACTATATTGCCTACTTCTAAGTCAATCAACTTGGATTTATCACTATTGCATTCCCACTAAAGTTAATCGCTTCTCTGTAGGATGGCTTATATGAAAGCCTTGTTGGCTTGGCGTGAAGGATGGTGTCCCTCATGTCATATACACTTTTTCATTTTCATGACTGGGCATTGGATCAATATTTGCATTTAGTTGCACTTCGACACATTAGATTACCCCGGCCTTGGTCAAGCACTCAATTCAATGCCTTAACTTATGACAATCTTCAGTGTCGTGCTCCTGAACTCCAGAGTGAAAAGCACACCATTTTGTTTCATCAAACCATTTAGGTAATGGGTTAGGAATCTTCCCAAGCTCGGGTTGCAACAAATTTGCACCTCTCAATCTTTCGAACAAATGTGTCAATGGTTCAACAAATTGTGTGCAGCTTTGATTGCGCTTACCCTTCGAATTTTGTCTTAGCGCAAAAGGTTTTGGATTTTGATAAATTGACAATTGGATTGGTATGCATGGTTGTGGTGGATTTTGGTATGTGGGAGCTTGGGTTTGAAGGTAATTTTGTTGGTTATTGTAGGAATTATGTAGTTTGTGACTCGATGTTTGCATCAGTTCATTATCAGGACTTTGAAGTGATTGGGATGATTCAGGTATTGAATGGTGTGGTATCATAACAAATATTTCTTCTTCATTCTCCTCCTTGGCTCCTTCGATGGACTCTAACTGAGTAAACTTGCTCGAGTTATTTGCCGACTTAATCTTTCCAGAGTTAATCACCTCTTCTATAAAATTCCCTATTTTGACACAATCAACAAACTTCTGCCCCAATGTGGACAATATCCTTTCAAAATAGACACCCTTTTGACTGTGGATAAAATACTTCGTTAATTCACTTTCATCCATTGGTGGTTGAACCTTTTCCGCCTCAGACCTCCATCGCCGAGCATATTCCTAGAAGGATTTAGAGGACTTCTTTTGTATATTGATGAGGGAAAATCGATCAGGTACAATTTCTGTATTAAACTTGAAACGATTCATAAAGTCTTCAGCCATGTCGCTCCATTTACGCCAATGACGAGGGTCTTGTTTGGTGTACCAAGCGAGAGCCTCACCAGACAAACTTCTAGTGAAAAACTTCATTATGAGCTTCTCATTTTTGCCAATCCAGACCAATTTATCACAATATGTTCTTAAGTAAGAATGAGGATCCCCGGTTCCATCAGACAAGTCAAACTTAGGTGGCTTGAACCCGATTGGAAAATCAACATCTGGATAGATATATAAATCTTCGTAGTCCAAATGATTACTGACTTAAGTTTCTTGGAGGTATTTCATCGCTCGGTTTAGATTACGAAGCTCATTTACGATTTTGTCATTCCCCTCTTTTTGTCCTTGTACTTATTGGAAGCCCACCTTTAGTAGGCACGGTGAAAACGGGTGTCTCAGTTATGCACATTGGGGAAATATATGGTTCTCAAAAGGTATCATGATTTGTTCGTTGAATATCACGAGCAGATGTGACAACATTGGGATGTGGGGTGCAATAAGGAAACTTATGGGAGTTGATTGGTGTGAACGGGGATGATGGATTTGTTAAGCCAACAGTTGTTGTGGGAGATTGCACTGACAGATAGTGTTCAGGTATTAGAGTTCCTAGTGACGAAAAAAAGGTGGGCGTGGTAGAGTAGCCACAGATGGATGTGCGGGGTCCCTTCCTTGGTGTAGTTTTCCTCTTAACGTCTCGAGTTGTTGCTCCAAAAGAAGCATACGTTCATCCTTATCTGCATTATCTTATCTTTTGAAAATCCCTGATATGTTTGCCAGCGTTGGAACACTTCTGGTTGGGTCGACGGTATTGGTGTTCATTAAATATCTTAAGTCGGCTAGTTCTATCGATCAACACAATCAACCTCTATCGGGGAATAATGCAAGCACAAATGAAAGTTCAAGATTTAGTTCATGTCGATGGACAAGCACATTCAGACAAAGTCGAGTAAGCGTATCTTATATTGTGGAGCCTCATTTTGCCAGAGGTAGGCCTTTGTCCAAACAAACTGATATAGATGAATCTAGATTTTGACACATTTTGGATTCAGAACAATTTTAAGTTTTCTTGAAGAGGGAATGTATCCAACAAGGGTGGCTAAAAGAGGCCTATATAGTCGATAAGAATTGATAGAAGCGGGCTAAAATGATGCCTTTAAAAGAGTGAGTATCTCAAGTCTCATTATTGATGAATGAGGATCTTGTGGTAGAGATATTGAACGGAGGAGAAGTATCGACAATGCCTCACGCTCATTGGCTAGAAAGAGTTAGAAGTGGGTGAAGATGAATAATATTCCATATTCATTGTTTTGAAGAAGGGTGTCAAATAATTGTAGAGTTTTGAATAATATTCTACGTCCGTTGACTAGAAAAAAGAATCAAACATTGGAAGAATGCTTGACGACATTCCACTCTAGTTTGGATCAAAAAAGAAAAAGTTAGACGTAGGTGGAGTTTTTAGTGATATTCCTATCTGCGGACTTGAAGAGAAAGTCGAACGAAAGCAAAACATTTTTAGAACACTCGGCTTTTATGGACTCTAATAAAGATATTTGTGAAGCGAGGTTTTAACAACACTCTGTATTCGTGAAAATGGTGTCAAATATTGGCGAGTTTGGGTAATACTTTATGTCTATTGACATGAAAATGATTTTGAATGAAGGAAGAGTAAAAGAAGGCCAATTTGATTGTTCTGAATCCATTAATGTTTCATTTTTGGATTATCTGAATCAATTCAAACATAAAATATGTCATAAAGGTTTCATAACCTTCTGACAAAAGGGTGGCTTCCTAGTTGCGAAGACGATACCTTGGACCATCCCGCCTAAGGTATATGCAATATGACCTATTACTAGAGTAGGATTTTTCCCTAAATGTTCAAGAGTGGGACTGAATATTTGCACGAAGGTGCACTAACCTAACTGCACCGACTCTAAAACTAAGGAATCCAAAGAAGGTTCGGAGGAGTGCAGTACACCCCTCGCGTGTACCACAGTGTGTGAAATGTGTACGGCCAAAGACTTGATAGAAAAATGCAAGTGATAAAGCAGTAACAAGTAGTGTTATTCAAACAAATAAGGAACGCAAGTTTGGATTTGGCTTGCGTCCTTTAACACATAGCATGATATAAAAAAATGTAAAACAAATAACATAATAAAGCATAAAAATCCTAAACTAAGCATGATAAAAAAATGTAAAGAATTTATGAGCAAATTCACATAAATTGCAGTGTAATAGGTAAAGAATTTAATCATATACAAAAAATGTAAAAATAGCTCCCTGTCTCCTCATCCCCAGTAGAGTCGCCATTCTTTCGCGCCCTATTTTTACCTGAGGTCAAAACGAGCACGACGTTATGGATTCTAAAAGAATGAAAATTATACAAAGTCGCCACCTTATTTTAAGGGAAATGAGGAAAACCCTTTTTTATTTATTAAAATACATGACTTGTGTTTTAGTCTACGGAACCAGTTTAGATTCTAGGTAAGGGTTCAAGTTATTCCGAAGGGAAGGAGTTAGGCATCCTTCAGAATCCATAAGTGTGGTACCCGACTAGACTAAATTTATCAAAGAGGGAGGAATTATAAATATTTAAATAATATAAAGTTGTATGTGTATTAAATATATAAATAAATTTATTGTTATTAAAATATGTACAAAAGTATGTATAAAAATATAAAGATTTCATGTAAAAGGAAAAAATATTTTTTGTAACGTATAAAAAAAAGAAAAGTATCTTTTATATACTAAAAAGAAAAAGTATTTTTTAATCAAAAATCACAAAGGAAAATATAAATTTATTTTTTAAAAGAGAGCTATGTAATATGTGAATGTGAATTAGTTGATTAACTTAATTATTTTATGTAAATATTAACGGCCTAAGTTTTGCCTAAAATTGATGAAATTATATAAATAAAGAATATCCCCGCCCGGCACCCAAAAAGTAAAATTTTCACTATTTTTTTAATTACTTGTACAAGTGTGAGAATATAAAATACAATATAAAATTTAAGGGCCCCTTTGACTGCAACTCCCGACGAATATTTCAAAATAACCTGTATAAACACTTAAAAAAAGAATATTAGTAACAAATAAAAATAATTAAAATAAATTGAACAAGTATGTATGTGTATAAATATTTAAAAATATTTTTTTTGTTAAAATGTGGGCTCAGATAATGTCATGACTGCGAAATAGTTGCTCAATTAATTGGCCGTCCTAAATCGTCTTGCAACGAAGTGGTTGCTCAATTAATTGCTCGTCCTAAATCGTCTTGCCAAGATATGAATTGTATAATCTTGTGTTGTTATAAAGTTTCATCATCGCCCAAAAAATATTTATTTATTACGTATGTATACGTAAAAAGTCCGTCTTTTGTTTACGGAGGCCTCAAAATTAATAATAATTTTTTCATTGGCCACGATAGTATTTGTTCGTTATCAGTGTATATCCAAAAATGAGTACAGAAATATAAAATTCCATCTAAACCATCCCAAACGTGTCAAACAAAATAAAACAACATCCAAAACAAAAGTGATCCCAAAACAAGCAAATCAATGGAAACATGTAAAGAAACGAGCACGACATTATGAATTCTAAAAGAATGAAAATTGTACAGAGTCGCCACCTTATATTAAGGGAAATGAGGAAAACCCTTTTTTATTTATTAAAATTCATGACTTGTGTTTTAGTCTACGAAACTAGTTTAGATTCTAGGTAAGGGTTCAAGTTATTCCGAAGGGAAGGGGTTAGGCATCCTTCAGAATCCACAAGTGTGGTACCCGGCTAGACTAAATTTATCAAAGAGGGAGGAAGTATAAATATTTAAATAATATAAAGTTTTATGTGTATTAAATATATAAATAAATTTATTGTTATGAAAATATGTACAAAAGTATGTATAAAAATATAAAGATTTCATGTAAAAGGAAAAAATATTTTTTGTAACGTATAAATAAAAGAAAAGTATCTTTTATATACTAAAAAGGAAAAGTATTTTTTAATCATAAAATCACAAAGAAAAATATAAATTCATTTTTTAAAAGAGAGCTATGTAATATGTGAATTAGTTGATTAACTTAATTATTTTATGTAAATATTAACAACCTAAGTTTTGCCTAAAATTGATGAAATTATATAAATAAAGAATATCCCCGCCCGGCACCCAAAAAGTAATTTTTACTATTTTTTTTTATTATTTGTACAAGTGTGAGAATATAAAATACAATATAAAATTTAAGGGCCCCTTTGACTGCAACTCCCGACGAATATTTCAAAATAACCTGTATAAACACTTAAAAAAAGAATATTAGTAACAAATAAAAATAATTAAAATAAATTGAACAAGTATGTATGTGTATAAATATTTAAAAATATATTTTTTGTTAAAATGTGGGCTCAGATAATGTCATGACTGGGAAATAGTTGCTCAATTAATTGGCCGTCCTAAATCGTCTTGCAACGAAGTGGTTGCTCAATTAATTGCTCGTCCTAAATCGTCTTGCCAAGATAAGAATTGTATAATCTTGTGTTGTTATAAAGTTTCATCATCGCCCAAAAAATATTTATTTATTACGTATGTATACGTAAAAAGTCCGTCTTTTGTTTACGGAGGCCTCAAAATTAATAATAATTTTTTCATTGGCCACGATAGTATTTGTTCGTTATCAGTGTATATCCAAAAATGAGTACAGAAATATAAAATTTCATCTAAACCATCCCAAACGTGTCAAACACAATAAAACAACATCCAAAATAAAAGTGATCCCAAAACAAGCAAATCAATGGAAAAATGTAAAGAAACGAGTATGACATTATGAATTCTAAAAGAATGAAAATTGTACAGAGTTGCCACCTTATTTTAAGGGAAAAGAGGAAAACCCTTTTTTATTTATTAAAATGCATGACTTGTGTTTTAGTCTACGAAACTAGTTTAGATTCTAGGTAAGGGTTCAAGTTATTCCGAAGGGAAGGGGTTAGGCATCCTTCAGAATCCACAAGTGTGGTACCCGGCTAGACTATATTTATCAAAGAGGGAGGAAGTATAAATATTTAAATAATATAAAGTTTTATGTGTATTAAATATATAAATAAATTTATTGTTATGAAAATATGTACAAAAGTATGTATAAAAATATAAAGATTTCATGTAAAAGGAAAAAATATTTTTTGTAACGTATAAATAAAAGAAAAGTATCTTTTATATACTAAAAAGGAAAAGTATTTTTTAATCATAAAATCACAAAGAAAAATATAAATTCATTTTTTAAAAGAGAGCTATGTAATATGTGAATGTGAATTAGTTGATTAACTTAATTATTTTATGTAAATATTAACAACCTATGTTTTGCCTAAAATTGATGAAATTATATAAATAAAGAATATCCCCGCCCGGCACCCAAAAAGTAATTTTTACTATTTTTTATTATTATTTGTACAAGTGTGAGAATATAAAATACAATATAAAATTTAAGGTCCCCTTTGACTGCAACTCCCGACGAATATTTCAAAATAACCTGTATAAACACTTAAAAAAAGAATATTAGTAACAAATAAAAATAATTAAATTAAATTGAACAAGTATGTATGTGTATAAATATTTAAAAATATATTTTTTGTTAAAATGTGGGCTCAGATAATGTCATGACTACGAAATAGTTGCTCAATTAATCGGCCGTTCTAAATCGTCTTGCAACGAAGTGGTTGCTCAATTAATTGCCCGTCCTAAATCATCTTGCCAATATATGAATTGTAAAATCTTGTGTTGTTATAAAGTTTCATCATCGCCCAAAAAAGATTTATTTATTACGTATGTATACGTAAAAAATCCGTCTTTAGTTTACGGAGGCCTCAAAATTAATAATAATTTTTTCATTGGCCATGATAGTATTTGTTCATTATCAATATATATCCAAAAATGAGTATAGAAATATAAAATTCCATCTAAACCATACAAAATGTGTCAAACACAATAAAACAACATCCAAAATAAAAGAGATCCCAAAACAAGCAAATCAATGGAAACATGTAAAGAAATGCTCAAAAGGGAGCTTGGCCGAAAATTCAAAGCCACAAGATCGGAGACCACAAAAGCTATTAACGGCGTTACTTCGTCGGTGTTCACCGGAGCAACGCCGAAAAACGTGATTACGACCAGATCTGGCTAGTTCTTGATAAGCAAAATGAAATGGGAAGTAAAGGAGGGGGGGCAGCCGCTATGTGGTGGTGGCGCGGCTGGAGCTCAAAGCTCACCGGCCATCAACTCCAGTGAACTAGCGGTACAACAAATGAAGAAGGAGAGGGCGGCAGTGATGGTGACTCGCCGGTCGGAGCTCGTGTGGCTTGTGGTCGGCGTTAGTTCTCCGGCGATGTGGCTGCCGGAGAAATCTATAGAGAAAGTGAAAGCTTAAATTAAAAAAAATTATGTAGTAGGCATCTGTGTATATATTTTTTCATGTGTGTTTGTCTTGGTGTTTTGTAGTGTATGTTTATGTGTGTTTTGTAAGAAGAAATGGAGATTTTTCCTGTCAATGTCTCTGTTCAAGTCCCCTTAATGTGAGAATAATATCCCTGATATATAGTACGTGTGTATATCCGTTGGAGCGCATTTTTTGTGTGTGTAAATGTGTCCGTTTAAAATTGACTGTTGCAAAAGATGAGAAATATCAAAATTCAAGATTTTCTTTTGATTTCTTTTTGACTTTTCAAAGATCATGATTATTGGTTAGGTAAAAAAGATGAAGAGAAAGAAAAGGTGTGTCTTTTTATGGTTTGTATTTGAGAGAGAGAAAAAATATGTGTGGGTGTATGAAAATGTGTGTGTTGAGAGAAAAGATGAATAAAAAATGTGTCCTTCCATCACCTATTTATACAAAAAATTGAGCACCCCTTTTATCCAATGGATAAAGGGGTGTCCTCTCTTTTTATAATAGAACACACTTAGGTCCTTATGTTATTGTCCAAAGGATTTTCATCCTTTTGACCAATGGACAAAGTAATTATTCAAAGGGTAGTGTCATTGAGTGGTCATTGTCAGATGTGACAAGACAACACTGAGTGGTCATTGTTGGACGTGACAAGAAATTATTGCGTAGTCATTGTCGGATGTGATAAGACATCGAATTATTATACTGCACAAAAATAATTGATCTGACTCAGCGTTTGCAGACTGTAAAATATAGATGTTGAATGAAAAAATGTAAAGAATATTAAAATTATTAAAGTATAATTAATTTAAAAATACTGTAAAATATATATATATAACGTCATGTCGTGCACGTGCGCAAATATTTGTAAAATAATAAATTGATAATAATAAGAAAAATTATTAATAAATTATAAAGAGTAAAAATTCTAAAGTAAGGATGAAAATTAATAATTTGTTATCAATTGTAAAAAATATGTGAAAGTTGTATTTTGTGCCCTTTAACGGTCAGGAAGCCTGAATACGTTATTTTTAAGCACGGAGAGCAAAAATTGGGTGTCAACACCATTTACCTAAGGTAAGTGACAGCCGACCCAAGTTTCCTGGTTCATTTCGGTTTGGATTTGTAGGGTTTTTATGTAATCTATATATACTTTTATGATGTTTTTAAGTTAATTTTTGCACTTCTATGCACTCATATTATTCAAAAACGTATTTTGATTTCAAGATTGACTTTTGATCTTGGAATCTGTTTGTTCTTGGTTTTTGGTTGATTAATTGATTTGAGACTTTGGGGCTTCTTTGTCAATTATTGTGAGATTATTCATATGTTTTATTTATTGAATTCCATTGATTATTTTGCAACTATGAGGGACTTATTCCCTTAGCTAGGGTTGTGGGAACCCTGGCAGAATAATGGAGTAGGGGAAGCGTGAGATTATCACTGCTTACACTTTCTTAATGATCTTCTTCAATTTAATTGTTTTTTAGCGGTGGCCAACACGGAGAAGCTGCCTATATTTGAGATCATCTTCACAAGAGTGATTGAGATTGAAAAAAGAAGATTACAATAGTGATTCGAGACTATCAACCCTCGTCTAATAACTTGATACCCATAAGGTGATAGTTAAACTGGGATCAAATACAAGGGTTAGTAAGGCGACACCCTGAGACTCACAATGTGAAGGATGCGATTTTTCAACCCATTTACAAGACGGTTGGTAATACTTACGTCATGACCTGAGGCAAGCCCTAGTCACGAAAATTGTGCTTACGGTCATAAGTAACCACAAGATAACCTATGAGCTGGTACGTGATGTGAGCATTGAATAAATGACACTGAAATAGCATCTGTGGAAGATAAACTGATAAGATACTGAAAATATGAATACTGAATATATGTAAGTGACAAGTCTGAAATGTTTGTAACAACTGATAATACTGAAAAACTAAACAATTGTTTACAGACTGACTGTCTGAAAGCCTCTAAACATCATGAGTAGTAGATGGAACAAACCCACAACTAACTTTGATTGACTGAATGTAAAGAAATAATGAAATAATAGAGAAAACATACCATGTCCTCGATGGATGAGGACTCGCCACTACTGTTGCTAGGTAACACTGAGCTATCTAAGAACGGTCGAGAAATAGAGCATTCGGACCTATGTTATAAGTCAACATAGCACAAAGAAAAGTATAAGGACTGGCTGAAATGCATGAGATAACTGAGAATAATGTATAAACATGTAATATATGAGAATGAAAGACCAAGCATAAGCATGTTACAGTAACATTCTTAAAATCTGAAAGGCTAAAATCGGTGTAACTGGATAACTAATAAATCTATACACTTGGTCAAGCAAACTTGAGCTGAGATACATTGACATACTGACTGAAACTGTGGGAGGTATCATATAACCGACATGACCCAATTTTAGCTAATCGGGGTCTAACCTATAACTCCAGTTGGAAGGGTGTCAGTACCTTGCCACGGGTACTAACATTGGCTATGTGTATTTACTAATCTGATGTCCCAAAGGACTAGGGAGTCAGTCCTAAAATGGCGGGTGACCCCTAAGAGACTGTCAGTCCTAAACTGGTGGGTGACATCTCATAATCCTACATTTTCTACATAATTCTACAACTTGGGGACTGCTACTAAGGAACTGATCCTAATTGGAAGGTGAGCCCCCATCCCTAAGTTTGCTTGATGATAAATCCTACTCCCAACTGAACTGAACTAAATTTAACTGAACATTACTTATGATGGTGCTCATTATGATTATATAACAACAACAACAACAAACCCAGTGTATTCCCACATAGTGGGGTCTGGGGAGGGTAAGATGTATGCAGTCCATACCACTGCTTTCGAAAAAGTAGCAAGGTTATTTCCGATAGATCCCCGGCTCAAGAATCATGATTATAAAAACTGAGCAAAATAATAATAATATCCATGGTTTAACTGAATCATTACTTGAAAATCTAAAATCATGTAAAACACATAGGTATCGGGTGTTCATAACCCGCCAACACTGAATGACCATAAATATACGATACAAAGCTTTAAACTATAGTATGAGATCATGGTTTAAAGAGCCATAACATAGACATTTCATCAAACATGTGAGAATTATGAACTTTAATATGGGAATGTGTTAAGTATGAGGAAAACAACATGATTACATGGCTAAATTCATAAATTGGGGATTTAACATGAAATTCACTTAAATATGACATGAGAAACTGAAATTTAAAGAATGAAGCAACCTAACTTTCCATGCGATCATACATAGTCATGATTTAAGTTCAAATTACTAGGGAACACATGAATTTAACCCATCTTGAACATATGAAATTCCATAGTAAAGGAAAAACTCCATAATTTAATTAAAAAGAAGGTTTTTGGGCTCCATGGATGAAAGGGACCCATAGATGAATACCCACATACCTTAATAGCTAGTTTCTTAAGAATTTCATGAACTTAGAAGCTTGAACTCTTGATTTATTAATAAAGAGCTTGGGTTTTGTTCTTGCGAGAAGAGGAGGTTTCTTTAAAGTAATTTGGAGTAAAAGGGGAAAATAATGCCCTTTTGGAAGTCCCAAATTTTGTTAAGATTGAATTAGGGTGAGGAAAATGACTCAACTTCCCCTTGGGAACTTAAACCATCTAACTGTGCGGTGCAGAACCATGCGCCATGCATCTCTCTTCGTGGTAGAGAGCAATGCATCGTAGCCTTATCATGTTGTTCATCTATTTTAGCCATCCAAACATGCCCTGATCCTCGTCCAAAAATCTCGAAACCCTCTCGAGATGTACTTTTAACCTCCCTAAACATGAATCAACTCAAAAACCAATATTTCGAGGTTGGGAAGGCTAAAATAAGAATCTGTAAAGTTTAGGGGTCTTGAAAATGACTAAGTCCTCAACACTTAGTGAAATTTTCAAACCTTAAAACCCTTAAGCATGTAACTAAGAGATGAATCGAGCTTAGATATTATGGGGTATTCAATATCTCCACCTTGGAAACATTCGTCCTTGAATGAGACTGGTTAGACTAAGAATACTAAGGCAACTGAGGTCATATACTGAACATGCATGACTTGGATCATGATAACATAACTGAGTCTGAAGCATAATACATGAACTGAACTAATATAGTGAATGCAAGCAATGACATGAGAATGGTAACATAGCTGAAACTAATAACGAAAAAGAGTCAATCTAAGAAAAATCATTATCTCAAGTTGGATCTAAGTTTGCGGAGAAAAGATAAGGGTACTTTGTTCGCATATCTACTTTTGCTTCCCAAGTAGCTCTCTCAACGGACTGATTCCACCAAAGAACTTTAACCATGGAAACCTCTTTATTCCTTAGCCAACGAATCTGACAATCAAGGATCTCAACTAGGAATTCTTCGTAGGGAAGGGTATCTTGAACACCCATACTTTCTAAAGGAACAACAATAGCTGAATCACCGATGCATTTCCTTAATAAGGAAATATGAAACACCGGATGTACTAATGCCAAGTCTGTAGGAAACTCAAGCTCATAAGCTACCTTTCCAAAATGGTTCAAGATTTTGTAAGGGACAACATAACGGGGACTAAGTTTCCCCTTCTTCCCAAATCTCTTCTCTCCCTTTATAGGCAAAATCTTCAAATAGACCAAATCATCAACCACAAACTAAAGATTCTTTTTTCTCATGTCTACATAAGATTTCTAACGACTTTGGGCTATCTTCAACCTCTCCCGAATCAACTGAACTTTCTCCATTGCCTCAAACACTGAATCTATCCCTATCAAAGAAGCTTCACCTACTTAAAACTAACCAATGAGAGATCTACATCTCTTTCCATATAGAGCCTCAAATGGAGCTATCTGAATACTAGAGTGATAACTATTGTTATAGGCAAACTCAATCAATGGCAAGTGGTCATCCCAACTACCCTTAAATTTAATAGCACATGCCCTCAATATGTCCTTTAAGGTCTGAATGGTCCTCTCTGCCTGACCATCTGTCTGGATGAAAAGTTGTACTGAGATGAACTTGGGTACCCAAACCCTTCTGAAAATCCTTCCAAAAGTGAGAGGTAAGATGAGTACCTCTGTCTGTAATGATAGACAATGGAATCCCATACAACTTCACTGACTCTCTAAGATAAAGCCTGGCATAATCCTCAGCTGAGTACAAAGTATGAACTGGCAAGAAATGAGCTGATTTGGTTATTCTATCCACAAAGACCCATATTGAATCATGTTGATGATGCGTACGAGACAACCCTATCACAAAATCCATGTTCACTATTTCCCACTTCCAAGTGGGGATGCTAAACTCTTGAAGCGTACCACTAGGAATTTAGTGCTCAACTTTAACCTACTGACAATTTGAACACTTCGCCACAAACTCTGTAATATCATACTTCATTACATTCCACCAATAGATTTCCCGCAAATCACTGTACATCTTAGCCTGGGTGGATAGAGTTTCGCGCACCATGCACTTCTGCAAGTATTCATTATCTCAAACCATCAACACACAAAATACACAATCTACCCTAACAATGAGGCACACCATCTCCCCCTTGGGAGAAAACCTCTACTTTCTGATCTCAAATTTCCTCCTTCAAGTTAACCAAACTAGGATCCCTATCTTGCTTTTCTTTCACTTCGGCAACCAATGAGCATTCTGAACCATTCTGAACCCATATACTACCTTCACCTAAATCAACCAACCTAAGGACTAATCTAGCAAGCCGATGCCCCTCACTGACTAACTTCTTCATATCTTCCTTAATATGAGTAACACTACCCATGGACAATCTACTAAAGGCATTTGCTACTACTTTGGCCTTTCCCAAATGATACAACACACTCATATCATAATCTTTTAACTACTAAAAATATATTTTCTGACTAAGATTCAAATCTTTCTGCATGAACACGCACTGTAAACTCTTATGGTTAGTGAACACATCAACATAAACCCCATAAAGATAGTGCCTCCAAATTTTTAAGGCAAAAACAATAGCTTCCAACTCGAAATCATGGGTAGGATAGTTCTTTTCATGGAGTTTAAGTTGTCTAGAGGTGTAGGCTATGACCTTGCCTCCTTGAATCAAAACACAACCAAGACCGACTTTGGAAGCATCACAGGAAACTACAAATTTATCTATGCCATCTGGCAGAGCCAAAATAAGAGCGGAATTAAGTCAAGTCTTCAACACCTGAAAAATCTTCTCATAAAAATCTGACCACTGATATTTGACCTTTTTCTGAGTCAATCAGGACATGGGGGACGTAATATAAGAAAACCCTTCAGCAAATCACATGTAATAGATTTCCAAACCCAGGAAACTTTTGATATCTGATGGAGAGATGGTTTTAGGCTAGTTTTTCACTACTTCGGCCTTTTGAGGGCCAACTCAGATGCCATCACAAAAAACCATATAGCCAGGGAAAGCTATTGATCTTAGACAAAATTCGCACTTACTGAACTTAGCAAATAATTGAAGATCTTTAAGGGTATGCAACACAACCCTCAGATAATTTACATGATCATTCTCATTACGGGAATAGACAAAAATGTCATCAATGAAGACTATGACGAATATGTCTAAGTACGGCTTGAACACCTTGTTCATCAAGTCCATGAAAGCTGCAGGGGTATTTGTTAGTCCAAAAGACATAACTAGGAATTCAAAGTGACCATATCGAGTTCTGAAGGCTGTCTCTGAAATGTCACATTCTCTGACTCTGAGTTGATGATAGTCGGATCTGAGGTCTATCTTAGAGAAATAACATGCACTTTGAAGTTGGTAGAACAAGTCATCAATTTTGGGAAGTGGATACTTATTCTTGATTGTGACTTTGTACAGCTGATGGTAATCGATGCACATCCTGAGAGAACTGTCTTTCTTATGCACGAACAAGACTGGAACACCTCATGGAGAAACACTAAGCCTGATGAAAGCCTTATCTAATAAATTTTTTAACTTTTCCTTCAATTCCTTAAGATCAACTAGAGCCATTCTGTAGGGTAAAATAGATATAGGCTGGGTATCTGGAAGGAGATCTTTTCCGAAGTCAATTTCCCTCTCGGGAGGAACTCTAAGAAGATTTTCAGGGAACACATCTGAAAATTCACTTACTACTGGAACTGACTCACAACTTAGGTTCTTTGAATTTGAGTCCTTGACTCAGACGAGAAGGTAAACACACCCCTTAGATATCATCTTTCTGGCTTTAAGATATGAAACAATCTGACCCCTAAGCATGGAAGTACTACCCCTCCATTCAATCACTAGTTCATTTGGAAACTAATACCGAATGACTCTATTTCTACAATAAATTAAGTCATAACATGAGTGGAGCCAATCTATGCTGAGAATGACATCAAAATCCATCATCTCTAACTTCACTAGATCAATTGAAGTGACTTTTCGGGACACTGTGATAAGGCAATTTCTTTATACCCGTCTGGTTACAATGGACTTACCCAATAGGGTAGATACTGAGAAAGGCTATACTAATATTTTTGGATTGACACCAAAATATATAACTATGTATGGGGTCACAAAGGAAAGTGAATCTTCGGGATATAGCAATGCATAAGCATGAAGATGGAAGACTTGTAATGTACCCGTAACCACACCGGGAAAACTTTCCTGATTATGATGAGTTTGGATAACATACGGTCTGTTCTGATGCTACTCACTGGTGGAACTGGACGTGGCACCCTGTTAAGTCGATTGACCTGCTGGAGCTAATAAAAAATTAGACTGACCCTATTGGCGAGAATACTTTCCCTTTTGGGCAACCACTGGGCACTCTTAGATCCTTTGTCCTGGCTTGCCATATCGAAAAAAAAAACATAACTACCAGCCATACACTCATCTTGATGATTCCAACCACTTTTTTGGCAAAGCAAATTAGTGTGACCACTATTCACACTACCCTGGGACTTAGAGCCTGGCACTCTATCTCGATTGCATTGCATGAACTTAGGCACTGGCACACTAGCTGAAGATGGAGCTGGGGAAAAAAACTTATGACGGAACGGAGAATGATTATCGCCTTCTGACCTTGGCTGACAAAAGTTAAAAGTACCTGTTCTAGACCTCTTATTCTCTCTTTCCCTCTCATTATGCTTCTCCTTCTCAATCTACTGAGCATGAAAAATGAGTCTAGATAGGTCCATCTCCTTAATAAACATGGTGGTCCTACACTCTTTAACCACACTATCAGCTACACCAGATACAAACTTACTCATTCTGGACCTATTATCCGCCACCATAGTAGGAGCATACCTCGGTAACTAGGTGAACTTAAGTGAGTATGCCTTAAATCTAATATTACTCTTCTTCAAATTAATGAATTCCTTAACCTTATCTTCAGTTAAATTTAGGGGAAAGAATTTGTCTAAGAAAGATGTGGCAAACTCCTCCCACTCTATAGACCCTGTATCAAAACCTCGGTCCTCCTTCTGCTACTTAAACCAAGTGTGAGCTACATCCTGTAACTGGTATGCAGCCAACTCTGCACTCTCACTCGAAGCAATGCCTATGATATCTGTCACTTTCTGCACCATGTCCAGAAACTCCAGCAGATCCTCCTCAAACTAGGATCACAAAAATAGAGGGTATTCATCTGAGTGAAATCCCAAATCCTAACTGTAGTTGTATTTGCCACTAGATTGGCTGGGGAAATAGCCTGCTGGTTGTTATGAGCATCTACAAAATGGAATAAGGTAGTGAAAATGGCCCTGAATTCGGCGTGAGAGACATGCTCTTTTAGGGGATCTTCCTGAATAGGTGGGGGTGCAGGCTTATCCCCATTCCTTCTTACGTTGTTTCTTATGGGAGATATTATCTACAGATAAAATGAAGGATGAGTTAGAAAGAGGAATTGAATAGAGCTCATTCTCTTTCACACGACATGAACACTGAAAGAAGGGAAACTTTCCTAAAATATCTCATACCCTCTTGCCCGTAAGTGTGGCGCGCTTCGCACCCATGCATAAGACTCTACCCAGTGCGTCTTTTAGATTCCCTAGGACACTTTAAAACCTTAGGCTCTGATACCAAGTTTTTTCACGACTTGAGGCAACCCCCTAGTCGCGACTATGGTGTTGACGGTCACAAATAACCACAAGATAACCCATGCTCCGGTACCTGTTGTGAGCACTGACTAAATGACACTGAAATAGCATATGCAGAAGATATGATGGAGTATCTGGACCTTTAAGCCTCACGCAATATCGACAAAATCAAACCACCAACCCTTAGAACATAAATTCAACAATCATATCTCAAAATACCCTCAGAATATTTAGTATCCCTCTCGAACATACCACTAACACAAACTATACGGAGTCCCCTATACTCAAAATAGTGACTATAAATCTGCTCAAATAAGGTAGACCTAACATAAAAACTAGCAAGGATCCTCTTGGGGTCAGAAATATCAGGTTGCACTATCAAGTTGGCTAAGGACTGGATGTCCCATGCCAACAGCCTCTCAAAAAAAAATAGAAGCCAAGATACCTATACTATCTGCTTTCTAGATCAAGGTATCAACTACCACGTTTTCCTTACCTAAATGGTATAGAATAGAAATGTTATTTGTACTACCTACAATTAAGCTCTCTCTGAGTTATAAGATGCTAAACACCATGATGATCTATATAGATCTCACAATACATGCCACACAAATAATGTTTCCAAATATTAAGTGCAAAAACTACCACTGCCAACTCCAAATCATGAGTAGGGTAGTTATTCTTGTGCACCTTCAGTATTCTCAATGGATAAGCAATAACTTAACCCTGCTACATCAAAACACAACCCAAACTAAGACCTAAAGCATAATAATATACAATGAATACCTCACCATTAATAGGAAGAGCCAATACAGGAGTTGTAGTGAGAAAACCCTTGAGCTTCAAAAAGAATAACTCACACTCCTCCAACCACTATAAAGGAACCTCTTTTTGAGTCAATCTGGTCATTGATGCTTTAATAATAGCAAAACCCTCAATGAACAACCTATAGTAACCAGCCAAACTAATGAAACAATGAATCACAGACGGAGCTATAGGCATGGTACAATCATGAATAGCCTAAATCTTTGTTGGGTCTACCATAATCCCATCCTTAGATACCACATGTCCTAGAAATATGACCGACTCAAGACAAAAGTCGTACTTTGAGAATTTGTAAAAAATCCTATGATCTCTCAAAGTTTGGAGAACAATTCTGAAAATTTGCATAAGCTCCTCCCTACTCCTTAAATACACATGAATATCGGTGATGAACATAATCACAAAGGAATCCAAATATGGTCTGATCATGCGGTTCAACAAATCCATGAACGCGGTTAGGGCATTAGTCCACTTAAAAGACATCACCAGGAACTCATAATGGCCATAACAAGTCTTGAAAGTTGTCTTTAGGATGTCCTCATCCCGAATCCTCAATTGATGATAATCGAACCTTAGGTCAAGATTAGAGAACACAGCTTCCCCCTAGAGTTGGTCAAACAAATCATCAATACAAGGCATAAGATATCTATTCTTCACCGTTACCTTATTAAGCTGCATGTAATCAATACACATACCTAAGGAACCATTCTTCTTCTTCATGAACAAGATAGGAGCACCCCAAGGTGATACACTAGGCCTAATAAAACCCTTATCTAAAAGGTCATGAAGCTAAAAGTTTTGCACTTTAAACTCGGCAGGAGCCATATGGTAACATGCCATAGAAATAAGTCAAGTGCCCAGCTCAAGATTAATAATAAACTCAATATTATGCTCAGGACAAAGACCAGGTAGATCTATGGGACATCAGGAAAATCACAGACTATGGGAACAAATTCAAGCGAAGGATTGTCCACATTAACATCATGAATATAAGCGAGATAAGACTCGCAACCCCTAGATATAAGTCTTTTATCTGGAACATATGAAATAATCCCCATCAACGTGGGGCTAAAATATCCCTGCAGTACAATGGGGGTATGCCGAGCTTGGTTAAGGTAACAATTTTGGAAAAATAATCCAAGATCACATGATAGGGAGATAACCAGTCCATGTCTAAAATCACATCAAAGCTGACCATATGTAATACAATAAGATTATCCTAAGTTTCAAACTCTTGAATAGTCACAACACATGATCTATAAACCTATTCCACAGCAAAAGAATTACCCATGGGAGTAGATACGCATTATGTCACAGATAAAGAATCCTAAAACAACTCTAAATATGGTGCATAATAAGAAGATCCATAAGAATAAGTGGATCCCAGAAAAAATAAAGTAAAATCCAGCTAAACACTGAGGTCGTACCTGCATATAACATCTAAAGACTCTGTCTTTGGTCTACTAGGTACGATATATAAATGACCTCACTCGCCACTTGGTTGGGTGACTGACATATCACCAATATTACCTACCTAAGGACCTCTAGATAGCCCTGGGGACCACCCCGACAACCTTACATACCACCTCTAGGTAGGGGCGGCACTGTCCTAATCGGTGGAACACTCTATGTTATAGGTGAAACTACCCCATGCCTGGACACTTTCTAGAGAAATGGTCGAAGGCCCAAAAATTATAGCATGCCTCAAGCTCTACACTATAACCAAAAGATCCAACCAACCTATAATAGCTACCTCAACTAGAAAACCTAGAATATAAACCTTTCAAAGGCTAACCACTGCTTTGTCTAGTAAGACCACCGTAGCTAGGTTGACCTTCATTAGTAATCTAAAATGTGGCATGAACGGGTCTACTAAATTAACCCTAATGAAGATAAGACTTGAATGGAGGGTACCCACCCTAAAAACCACTACCTCTGAACCATGAGCCACTCTGGCTCTTATAGAAACTACCCTTGTAGTTCAGCCTTTTATTGTCACCCTCTTAAGCCTAGCAATGCATCTATTTCATAATCTAGGCATGATCAGAAACCTCAATAAAAACCTACCAGTAGCAACCAAAGTAGTAACCAAACTCTGTGTAGCCGTGCAAGGAGAATGACTCAGTCCTAAAATAAAACACCAAATTTGTCCACACTCAGTCAGCAAGAAAAATATAGCATACCTATCCAACTTATGAAATCGATCCTCATACTCCAGAAAAGTCATAAAACCCTACTCCAATCTTAAGAACTGGTCTCTCAGACGATATCTAAGGCTATGAGGCATATACTTCTCCACAAAAACCTTGGAGAATTGAGTCCATGTCAATGGGGAAGATCCAACTTGCCTAGAATAAAGATAACCTCTCCATCAATGTTAATCTACTAGATCTAACTAAAAACTAGTACAATTGACACCACGAGTCTCCACTAGGCCTAAATTATGGAGCCTATCATTATAAGTAACCAAAAACTCATATGCATCCTTGCCCGGTGCCTCAAAAAAACTAGGCAGAGTCAATCTCAAGAATCTACCCAATATTTTTTTCTCTTCAACAAACATAGTAGGCTGGGCAACCACCGGCTGAGCAACTACCAATATTAAAAAGATCTCAACTCTGTGAGATGTAGCCATAGGTTATACCATTACCTTAATAGCACTTTGATCTGCAGACTAATCACCATCAGATGTTACACCACCAAACAAACCCAAAAATTAAACCAATACATCTTTGAGTAGTGATAGAAAAAACACTGATAGATCCTGGGTTACCCTCTGGCCCGCCACTGGCTGAGGTATGGAATCCTTAGTGCGGTAGTAGGGATAGGGTTTATTAAAGGCTCCCTATCCTAATCTTTAACTGCAGATATATCTCTTGTAATCCACCAACCTCTTAATTGGCCACGTCCTCTAATAGGATCCCTAGTTGTGTACTCAGGGTTCTCGTCTCTTATAGAAGAAGCTCACATCCTATCAAATTGCAAAAGATTGAAACCAAATAAATCTTAGAAACCAACATCGACTCTTAGCATAAAATGAGTGAAGGAAGCAGAGATTTCCTAAGAATTTCCTATATTCTCTCAAAAATAAGAAACAGACATCATCATTCTAATATATGAAACTCTACTAGACGCTTGCTCATGTATGAATAATACTGGTGAACCAAGGATCTGATACCAATTAATCAAAACCCAATTTAACAAGTTGTGATAGCACCTACTTTACCCCACCAGTAGGTAAGCCAAACCGTAGCCTGAAACTATAAGTAATGGTCTAGTTGGTAGAAATAGGAAAATACAAGAGTTATTCACTGTAAAGAAATTACAAGACATAAATCATAACAATAATAGTATAACCAAAGAAACATAGAGAGCAGACTAATATCATCCCATGACCTAGTAAGGGTTGTACAAGAGCCTCTTATCAAAAGAATATGAGCACTATCAAGTCCAAGATACAACAATCTCGAAATAAAAAGAATATACAAAAATAAAAGATAGAGAAAAAGTCAACTCTAACTAAGAGAGCTTACCCTATCTAATAACCCTGACTATAGCATCAACGATAGAAGCTCGTACACCGATCTGCACTAAAAAGATACAAAAGTTTAGTATGAGTACCTCATTCTAAGAATTTCCACATTATGTTTGGATCGTAAGATATTAATCGAGCCATATAAAACTATCGAAGAGTGTGAAAATGAGGAAGAATATGTCTATATTCTTGATTTTTTTGTGCCAAAATCAAGGATCAATATTTCTCACTTAAGGGATAAGAGTTAAAATATGCCATATCTATTGCTTAGTTCCTTTATTTTTATGCCACCGCCCTTTGAGAATAGAAGAAAATTGGAGAAAAAAATTAAGGGTTCAATTCTTAAGTTTAAAGTGGAAAGAAAAATTAGAGGCCAACCCTTTGTCTACCTTGATGAAGTCTAAGTAATGAAGGCACCCATTCCATGTCACAATAATAAATCAAACGTTGTATGGGAGGCATCCAATGGGCTTATTGGTAAAGTCTGAGTAACCAACATAGCCAAGTCATGTGGCGATATTAAATCAAGCGCCACAAGAGAGGAAACCCAAGGTATTGTGTTATTTTATTTCATTGGTGGTTGGGTTAGTGTTATTGGTGTCAGATCTCTGCACCTATGGTGCAGCGGGTATGTTCCTAAGTATCTTATTTTGTAGCGGTCTAATGAATTGGGGACAATGCATGATTATAAGTTGAGAGTGGGGCAACTTGTGGGTCTAAGTGTCCTCTTAGGGTTTTTGTTGTAGCGTCTCTTTTCCCTAGAGTTTTATTCCTAGTAGAGCCGGCATATTTAGGATGTATTGTGCTTTTTTGTTTCGTATTGTGTAGTTTTTTTGTTTATCTAGGAGAAACACTTGTGAGTTTAGGATGTTTTTGTTTTGGCTGTAGGTGACAGACTAAAGGTCCCAGAATAATAAATTTCAAAGAATCAAATGCTGTAATTTTGGTTTGCTACCTATGGCCTACAACCTACTGGCCATTGGTGCCACCTACGGCCCGTAAGTGGCACCGTAGGTGAAAACTGACTCAAGTTTTCCTCTTTTGTTTAGGATTTAATTTATAGGGTTTCCATGTAATCTATAAATACCTTTTTAATGTTTTTTTTATATTTGATATGCCCTTAGGGGCAAATTTTTTATGCACTCTTATCATTTACAAACATATATTTTGATTATGAGATTTGCTTTTGATCTTGGGATTGTGTTTTTGGTTTGTTATTCAATTTGAGACTTTGGATTTTTGCCATAAATTATTGTGATATTGATTTAATTCTTTCATTTATGAATTCTATTGATTCTTTCACAACGATGAGCAGCTAGTTCCCTTTACTAGGTTTGTGGGACCTTTGTAGATTACTAAGTAAGGGAAGTGTGAAATCTTTCTAACTCTTTATTATTGCATGCATTATGGTTTTCTTTGATTGTACTGATTTCTTAATGGTTTCCAATATTAGGATCCTTCATGTATTCACTACAAACTCGAGAGAGAGGTAGAGATTAGAAAAAAATTACAATAGTTATTTGAAGTTAATTACTGATATAAGCTAATTAGTGTCATTTACTTAAGATAATTATCTTTATCTAATCAACCTGAGATCGAGAGGAGATAGTTGAAATCGGGGTCCAGGGCAAGGGTCAGTAATGCGACACTCTGAGATCAATAGAAAATGAGTGAAATTCACCAAAAGGTGTCGAGAGGTTATTGGTGATACATAACTTGTAAGATTCTGTATGCACATCAGTGATGTAGTTGGAGAGTACACAATAAGCCTATAGATTTAGATGCCAAAGGGAACACAACCCTAGTGTTCATTTCAGGTTGCTTGCAACCCAAGCATTCGAGTTTTGTTACATCTTACTATTCACAACAAAATCTTATTTTTTTTACTTTTCTGCACTGATCGGTGATTTCAATAAGTTTGAGAGATAGTACCACGTATTCCCTGGGGGTTTGACCCCAACCTATTTAAGTTACTATATTTGATTTCGACCGCTTTATACTTTTGGAAATGTAATTTTTAGAGACATCACTGGTGTATGAAGATTATCTTGTTCTACAACTGGACTACTCAACTCAAACATTAAATTTCAACTGATATGAGTTCTTATAGATGAACTTCATAGAATAAACCAATATGAGTAAGGATGTCGATAAGTAGAATAGAATAGAAGAGATTTCTTACCTCAAGATGACTCTATGCTAGGAGCTAATAAATAAGGATATCGACCTATCATGTCTGCTTCTATATCCCACGCCGCTCCTTCTTTTGATTGATTCTTCCATATAAGCTTCACCGTATTTACTTCCTTATTCCTTAACCTTCAAAATTATCGATCAAGAATTCAACTGGGATCTCCTCATAGGATAACCTATCCTTCACTCCAATACTTTCTAGAGGCACTACTAAGGAAAGGGTCTCCAATATACTTTTTCAACATAAGCACATAAAAACTGGACGGATGGTGCTAATTTTGATGTAAGATCTAATTCATAAGCAACATCTCCAAAACACTGTGTGATTTTATAAGGATCAATATATCGGGGACTTAACTTTCCTTTACTTACAAACCTCATCACTTACTTAATGGGTGATACCTTCAAGAACACCAAATCACCCATATCAAACTTTAGTTCTCTCCTTCTCATATCTACATATGATTTTTGATAACTTTGAACGGTTTTCAACCTCTCACAAATCAATTGAACCTTCTCCATAGCTTCAAGAACAAAATCTAGCCCAAATAAGGTTGCTTCACCAACTTCAAAACAACATATAGATGACCTACACCTACGCCCATATAAGGCCTCAAATTGAGCCATTTGAATACTAGCATGGTAACTTTTATTGTAAGAAAACTCAATCGAAGGTAGATGATCATCCCAACTTTCCTTAAAATCAATCATGCAAGCTCTAAGCATATCCACTGGAGTTTGGATGGTTTTCTTGGACTGACTATTTATTTGAGGGCGGAAATCAGTACAAAGCTTCACCTTTGAACCAAGGCCTCTCTAAAATTGTTGCCAACACTATGACGTAAACCAAGTACCTCAGTTTTAAAAGATGGATCAGTTTGAAAAGATGGATAAAAGAATCACATAGAGCCTTACTAATTCATGGACATACAATTTATAATAATATTTTAGTGTATCTGAGGTCTTAACTAGTAAAAAATAGGCTGACATGGTCATTCGGTCCACGATGACCCAAATCTAATCATCTGATGTATAGTGTGAGGAAGTCTCATAGTAAAAGCCAAATTAATGACCTCCCACTTCCAAGTAGGGATACAAATATCCTGAAGCGTACCTCTTGGTGTTTGATGCCCAACCTTTACTAACTTACAATTGAGATAATTAACAACAAAGTCAGCTATGTCCCTTTTCATACCATTCGACCAATAAACTTCCTACAGGTCACGATACATCTTGGCAGCACCAAGGTGAATCGAATACTTAGAACTGTGAGCTTTTGTTAATATCCTTTCTCTTAATCCATTGACACTAGGAACACATAACCGATACTGATAGCAATGGACACAATCTCAACCTTGGGAGAAAACCTCAATCTTTTGCTGATGAACAACATCCATTAACTAGCTAAGTATAGGATCATTATGTTGTTTCCCTTTCAATTCAACCACTAAGAATGAATCTAAATTGTTGTAAACCACTAAATAACAATCATCCATGACAAAAAGATGTACTCTCAATCAAGCTAATCTATGCACCTCTTTGGCCAACTCCTTCTTCTCCTCTTCCATATGGGATAAACTACCCTTATATAACCTACTCAAAGCATCAGCAATTATATTCACCATACGCGGATGGTAGAGCATATTCATGTCAAAATCTTTTTGCAACTCCAACCATCTTTTTTGATGAAGATTTAACTCCTTCTATGTAAATATGTATTGAAGAATCTTATGGTTGGTAAATATATCCACATGCATACCATATAAATAATGTCTCCAAATTTTCAATGAAAATACCACAACTGCTAACTCCAAATCATGAATTGGATAATTCTTCTCATAATACTTAAGTTTTATGGAAGCATAAGTTATTTCCCTTTCATTCTACAATGAAAGACAACCTATCCCAACTCTAGAGGCATCATAACACACAATAAATACGTCTAACCTATTTGGAAAAGCTATCACTAGTGTTGAAGTCAACATATCCTTCCACCCTTGAAAGTTTTAGTCATATTTATCTGGCCATTGGAACTTTACCTTGCTTTGTGTAAACATTATTAGTGGTGCAACTATAAAGGAAAAACCCACAACAAATCTCTTGTAATACCCGTCTAAACCCAGAGAGCTCCAAATATCAAATGGAGTAATAGGCCTAGGCTAGCGCTTTAGTGCATCTTTTTTTTAGGGTTTACATGAATACCTTCACCCAAAATCACATGCCCCAAAAAGGTAACCGGTGCCAACCGAAATTCGCACTTACTAAACTTTGCATACAACTAGCGATCTTTGAGGGTTTGCAATACTATTCTCAGATGGTTGGCGTGGTCCTCCTCATGCCGATAATAGACAAGTATGTCATCTATGAAGACAATGGAAAACATGTCCAAATACCGCTTGAATACATTGTTCATTAAATCTATAAAGGTTGCAGGAGCATTTATTAGTACAAAATACATAACCAAAATTTTATAGTGACCATATAAAGTTTTGAAAGCATTTTTCAGAATGTCGCACTCCCTGACCTTCAGCTGATGATATCGCGACCTAAGATCAATCTTTAAAAACCAACGGACACTCTAGAGTTGGTTAAATAATTCATAAATTTTGGGATGGGGTACTTATTCTTGATGGTGACCTTATTTAACTATTTATAATCTATACACATTCTAAGAGTACTATCATTTTTATGGACTAACAGGATTAGAGCATCCCACGGAGAAATACTAGGTCTGGTGAACCCCTTATTTAAGAGGTCCTTAAATTTCTCCTTCAAATCTTTTAGTTTTTATAGAGCCATCCGGTAGAGAGGAATAGAGATGGGCTGATTATCTAAAAGGTGATCAGTCCTAAATTTAATTTCTCTATTGGGAGGCACCCTGAGCAAATTATTTGGAAAGACTTTGGAAAACTCATTGACTATACAAACTTACTGAATGGTTGGGGTTTCAAACTTAGTAACTCTAACCTAAACTAAGCACAAGATATAGCCTTTTGAGATTAAATTTCTATCTTTTAGATAAGAGATGAAACGATCCTTAAGAGGTACTGAACTACCCTCCCACTCGAATACTGACTCATTAGGAAATTAAAACATTTTCACTCAGGTGTGACAATCAACTGTTGCATAGCAAGAATGGAGCCAATCCATACCAAGAATGACATCAAAATCTATCAAATCTAACTCTATTAAATCTGCTAAACTGAACTTGTGGAGGGCTGTAATAGGGCATTTTCTGTATACTCATCTAGCAACAAGTGACTCACCAATGAGAGTAGAAACTAAAAAATGGTTTAGAAGGACTCTCAAAACTTACACAAAAGTTCACAACAATAAGTGAGGTTAGAAAATAGAGGTTTGACCGTAATTCTAATAGTATATAAATATTATGGTGAAATACATGATGTGTACCCGTGACTATATTTGGGAAGCTCTCCTATTCCTGGCGAATGGATAAAGCATAAAATTGATCCTAATGTTAACCTCCATTGGTGCTAGATGATGTGCCCTATTATGAAATAAGGTGGCCTAATTAAACTATTGAAATAGTGGGTTGAGCCTGAGAGCAAGCATACCTATTTCCCCATCTTGTAGTGAGGTAATCCCTCAACCTATGGTCCATCTTCTCATATCAAAAACACTATATCCTGTAGTCCAAACAATCACTCAATGATTTCTACCACATCTCTTGCTGGATAAATAATTGGATCCCTTAGAAATGCTACCCTAAGATCAAGAAGTCGGTGCCCTACCTAGTTGTTCCTATTTAATCCAAGGTATAGGGGCACTGGTTGAAGATAGTGTAGGTACTGATGAATGACTCTGAAATTGACAACGATTTCCCCCTCCTAACTTGTGTTGACAATAATTAAACTGTCTAGTTTTAGCCTTCTCAGTCTCCCTTTATCTTTCCTTATATTTGCCAGCATCAATCTATTGAACATGAGTCATCAATCAAGTAATAACCAAGACTCATATTAACATGGCAGTCCTATACTCCTTGACCACCAAGTCAGACATCCCAGTGATAAATTGACTCATATGAGCCCTAGAATCCGGTAGCAAGTCTGGTGCATACTTAGAAAGATGAGTGAACTTGAGGCAATATTTTTCACCGACATAGATCCCCGCCTAAGTGTAATGACCTAAAATTTTTGATGAAAAATGTGAAATTTGTGACTTTGTGTGATTTGACTATTTATCCCCTTCCCGTAGTTACATTGTGATATTTTTGAAGTGTGGAGGTGATTGGCATGGTTCCCTGTGCATTTTGGTACTATTTATGTGATATTGTGGTTTTTGGTGGCTTCAAAAGCCTTATTTTGGACTTTTTGGTTATCTTTTGATCCATGCAACAAATGACTGAACGGACTGTGTCAACAAATCTAAAAGGTTGATTTTAGGGAGTAACATGGTGGGTGTCATTCTATGGCTTTTAAATCTCATTTTGACCCTCGGTTTAAGCAATGTTAATTTTGTGTTTTGAGGGTCAACTCTATGAAAATGATTTTTTTAAAAAAAAATATGATATCGCGATTGAGTCCAGATCATCAAATATAGTATGGTTACATAGTTTGTTTTCATATATCAGATTTTGAAAGAATCCCGAGCACCCCATTAAAGTCTGTTTTGGACTTAGAAAATCTGGTGCACTAGGTTTCTGCTGCACAAAGGGTAAATCACATATGGGGCATGCGATTTATGCTTCGTGGGCCTGGTAACCTGGTGTGACGTATGAATAGCCCATTTAGCCTGATTTTTCTCATTCTTTTACTTTGCCTCTCAAGAGTTAAAACCTAAAATAGTGTGAAGTCTTAAAAGTAAAGCTTATGGGTGCTTGAAAAGCTTGATTAATGTCTATTTCTTGATTCTTTTATAGATTCAAGGTGAGATTTCATCCTTTTCTTACTTAAATTCTTGATTTAATTGTTCAAAATCCCAAAAACCTTATTACTTTATTTATCCTCAAATTTTACTCCTTTTCACTTGAATATTGTTTTTAATCCTATAATTACTTATTTTTTCTTGATTTCATCTTCAAAGCAACTTTGATTCTTGAATTTTTATGGATTTCAAAGGTTTTACTCAGTAAAGTCTAAAAATGGATTTTCTTTAAATTGAACATCATTTTTCACTGAATTTCTCTTGGATTTTATACTATAGATTCTGGAAAGCAGAGAAAATAGGTCTTTGTAATAAAGTTCTGATTTTTCTCTTCTTTTTCAAAAACCCATTTCGGGGTCCATTTAGATTCCGAATCAAAAGTTGGCAATATGAGTATAGTTGGCTTTGTTTTGATGCAGATTCTATATTTCTTAGTTTTAGTTGATTCTAGGATTATTCATGAGGAGTAGGACTTCAAGATCAAAGTGTAGCAGATCAGTTTCGACATTCGGGGTAGGTTATGGATTAACTCTTTCAGAATAGGATGGGTAGTAAATGTTGATAAAAAAATGCATGTTAAGGGTGGGAAATAATCATGAATAATGTCTATCTATGTGTTATTCCCATGTGGGGCCTATATGTGGTATAATTATTGACTTTAAGACATTATGTGATATGTGTAACCGTGTGGGGTCCTTTGTGATGTTAATAGCCTTATAATTATGCGATAGTTGTATCTTGTTGATGAAAAAGGGTGTTGTGGTATCAATTGTCTATTGTAATATATTCGCACTTATTGGTACATGGAAAAATATGGAAATTGATAAATGGTTGGAAATAATTAGTGGATATTAGCTCATATGATTGTGAAAAATGTATCATATGGTTGATTCTTCAAATAACCATTGAAATATAATATATGAATTGTACACGAGATGATAAACCCCCCATCGGTCCTATATTAGAAAGTTATAGCTTTGTAAGACATATGATATATATGGATTGCATGTGGGTTGATGAACCCTCATGGGTCCTACATCGAGAAGCATTGGCTCTGTAAGCATGTATAGATATTGTACGGTGGTTTCATTCATTATCATCATTATCATCATAGACATTGCATTTACTTTATTGTAATTAATGTTGTATTTGGATTGACATATTGACTTGTTATAGTCAACTTGCTTTATATCATGTTATTTACACTTGACCATTTTGTATATACATGTTCTTCTTTGTTTCTACGTATATGTGATATAACATATACTTGTGTTCTACATACTGTGTTGTTGTTGTAATTGTGATATATTAGAACTGTTAGTGAAAGCAGTATGGGCTACCATTGTGGGGCATTTTCTAATTGTAGGTGATTGCCCTTAGGGTGTATTTTATATGCTTTATTTTCTAATTTTCTTGATTGGCCTATATTACATACTGAGTATAAGTGGATTGTACTTACTCCTACTGTACCCTTCTAGTGTAGATTCAGGTTCAGGTGCATCCCACATTGCTTGACTTGGGCGATTGTTGGAGCTTTCAAGATAGCTGATGATTTTCAGGTGCCTGGATGTCTTCTACTACCTTTCTTTATAGACTATGCCCTTACTTTCATTTCAGAGACAGAGTTTCTCTCTTATAGTTGGATATCTTGTGTATTTCCTTAGATTCGAGTTGTACTAGATACGTTCTTATACCGTTGACACCTGGTTTTGGGAGTTATAGCTGTATTATTATGTTTTTTTGGCATGTATTATACTTGTATGGTTTGACTTTACTCTGGAAGCCTTGTCTTAGGGTTATTCCTGTCTTTTCACCCTTCATGTATTGGTTTGTGTGATAGGTTTACTTGTTAAGGTTCACCGCGATAAGAGCCATACGACCTATTGATTTTGGGTCGTTACAAATTGGTATAAGATCCAGGTTTCATTGGTCTCAATGGTGTAAGAATAAGATCTCTAATTGAGTCTCGTGGATCGGTACGTAGACATCCATATCTATCTTTGAGAGGATATAAGATACCCCACTCCTAGAAATTATCCCTATGGCAACAGTTTAAAAACCTTGCAATAGATACAGAAAATCATTATGATAGAGCTATCGCAATGGTTTGGCAGGTGTTGCATATGTAAGCATTGCGATTGATGTATCGCAATGACTTTTGTGATGGTTACAACAACCGTTGCAATAGATAGACCTATTGAAATTGTTTTTTTAACTCCTATTGTGATGCTTCATATTGCCGGTAGCAACGATAAAGAACCATTGCAAGAGACTATATTACAACAATACAAAAACGTTGCAATAACCCTATTGCGACAATTTTTGAATATCTATTGCGACACTTATTGGTATTTTTGCAACGCTTTTTGATACCTATTGCAATGATTTTCAAATCTTTTGCAATATTTTTTGCTACCTATTGCAACTATTGTAATTAGCTATTGCAATGACTTTTGTCACCTATTGCAACGATGAATATATTAGTATATATATATCTATATATATCTATATATATATATATAGAGAGAGAGAGAGTTATATTAATACAATTAAGGGAGCAGAGAATAGGAAATCATTCAATATAAAGTCATTACAAAAAAGAGTTTAGTCACAAGTTTTTTCATAAATAACACAACAGAGCTTCAGTATTCTACATTTGTCAATGGTACACAAAAACGGCATTTCTTAACATATTGGTGAACTACATACTATGGCTACCAGAGCCACCATTGAGGATATCTTCAAGTGAGATATTGCTTATTTTCATTCTTATGAGTGATGGTTCCCCTGCTGTTAGAGTATCTTCTGGTAGTGTTGTCATCAAAGTTATACATCTACAATTAGGCAAACATACTTAAGATTTAAGAATGTTAAAAAATGAAATCAAAATGATACTTAAAACCAGAGGCAAAGAGATACATTAGGATAATGTTGATCCAGCTTTACTAATTCAGTTGACAAATGTAACAAACAAAGGAAAGTTCAAGTAGGGTTGGTGATACCAAAAACTTTGATGAGCTTACAAAGTCCAACAACATTAAAAAAGCACTCAATCGCAAATACCTCAAATAATACACTGTCAACATAGAGACTGGAACTAAATAACAAGTTTTTTTGCCAAATTAAATAATAAGGGTTTAGAATTAGTACCACAATAGATAAGACTATTTATTGTCTTTGTGGACTGCATGTCTATACTTCATCAATTGAACAACAAATGTGCATGAGTGCCAAGGGAGGGCATATGTACCAGTTCCGTGATAAGATTGCTGGATCAAAGACTATTAATAATTTTTGTAGTTCTTTAATTTCTGATTCATAACTTAACAATGGCAGCTCAATAAAAAACTCTTTGTTTCTGTGACCATACACTTTCACCAAATTATTTTTGAAAAGCAAAAGAAAATCCACACAATCATTGTATAACTGTATATGCTAAATTAGCAAGTGTTCTCTTTCTCATACAACTAGAAGCTAAACAGATATTATCATCATTTATCACTATCAAAGCACAATTTTATGTAGCTAATGTTTATCACCTATCAAAGATAATAAGCATGTCAAACAATATCAGTAGATAATCTTCAAATCTTCTAAGAACCAAGTACCTATATTACATCAGCTGCTAAAATATTTAAAGATGCCGAGAGTTGTTTATTTTCCAATAGAGGACCACAAAGTATACAAGAACATAGACAAATTCATACAAACTAAAAGCTAATAAAACAAAGTACGAACTAAACTCTATAACAATGATAGAAGGTGAACATGTGACTTTTTAATTCCCCTGTCACTAGGGCTAGGCCTTCATGGCATAGTATTTTAGATATCCTAAGTACTGATTTTTTAAAAGAAAAAACAAAATAGCAAGTCCATAAATATTCCTCAATTTGAAGCTTTTTTATAGAAGTGTCAGTATAATTCCCCATGTGAAATCCATTCAAAAGAACACATTACATGATTCCAAAGTCCAAACTACACAGATTTAAGTTATATTTGATCTGTCACAAATATTTGAAGCAGTTAAAAGCATATCGAAAGCTATTATTTTTTTCTTTGCTTCTTCTGGATGGGTGAAAACAAATGACAATAGTTAGATAAGTTGTAACAATTTGCTCATACAAATACCCGAGCTGTCAAATTCCACGTATTACCTTATATATGAGAATAAATGCAACTTCTATGCATACATAAACATGGACATGTACCAGAAAAATCTATGAGATAAATAGTAGAATAACTAACTTATCGCGCAACCTGTGCTATTCGGCGATTGTCACGTGATGATTTTGTCGCTAAATTCAATATTTTTGACTCTACATGACAAGGAGCATAATCTCTATCAAAAAGTTGTGGACAATCTGAGAAGGATCTTCACCAGGAGCACAATCTCTAGCATGGCTGGAGTGAGCTGCCAAGCCACCAGTGTTTGATGTTTTAAAGATATTATGGAAATAATTAGGACTGCTTCTTGGAGAAAGATAATCAACATTCCTATTTCTCATGGCTCATCTTCTTTTTCTATGAAAAGATTCCACAATCTGCAGTTCATTTCCGTGTATTTCAGTGAATCCCAGCTTCATGTCTGGTTTAGTTTTTTCTATTGACAAACCATGGACCATATGATAGTCCTAACTTAACTTATTTTAGGGTAGATACATCTCAAAACCACAGGTCTCGAGTAAACCTGCCTACGAAGTATAGAGTAAATGGACCCTCACCGAGTACTTTAGCTGAGTCCATTAAATTACATTAACCAGTATTCGTATGGATGATATATATAAACCCAAACTAGATACATTTCAAGAGTATAGGTTGACTGTGAGTTCCTCACGATGAATTCCTACAGAAACTAGAATCGTCACAATGAATTCCACAGTAGAGGTTAACCACATACAACCACATTACTGAGTTCCTCACAAAGAATTCCATAGGTTATTTCTAGGAAGCTACTGGTTATAGTAATCGTCCAAAGAAGTTCAATGTAGGGAACCGAAATATATACAATGAAAAAACTCACTGCCCCTCTTGTCAATTTCCTCGACAAGCTATCCTGATAGATTACATGCAAAAACTCAATGCAAAAATAAATCAGAAAGACTACATGGAAGGTTTTATGACTAAATTTAACACCTATTAGTGAAGGATCCAAACACAGATTTGACAAAACTCAATAGTGTCTCTAGGTCGAATTCTATATTTATATATGTATGAAAAACAAGTATAGATAGATCTAGGTATGTATTTCAGAATTCACTATCTTAATTCAAACCCCACAACTAATAAATTTTGGATTTGCTATCAGCAATTATCCATGAACAATCATCCTACATAAGAGATTTATTTGTTATGAACATATTTTCATGCGTAATTTCAGCTACACTAAAAGGTGGGTACACTACAATAACATAATCTTGGTGCAAGAACCTACCACCAACGGATTTGCTTTACCCCAATCAACTACAGCCTTTATAGAGGGATATAAATCAAATGGAGGAATTGACAAGTAATTTTTCTATGGAAAGAGACCACAACTAAAGAAATCTTGATACTGTGGGCTGATTATCAGAGAAAGAGAACCACATGATAGAATATACTTCAAGCTCATTGACCATGCATATCCTTCAACATAAATGTTGTACCTGCATTATTAAGAACACAATTTAACTGAATGAATACATTTTTTCTCTTTGTGTTAGAAGACATTAGATAAAATTGGAATGATACAGAGAAAATTAGCATAACCTCTACACAAGGATAGACATAAACAAAGAACTTCAATACAGTCATTTACAACATTATACAATCCTTTAGGGGTACGCAAAAGTTGATTAGACAAATTTATTAGTAAAAATAAAGACATTGATGAAATCATTCAGCATGGAAAATTCAGAGCCATGAATCAACAAAGAAGACAAGAAATTATGGAGGTTGATCCTAGAAACTGTCAATATTGGGCATGACATTTTTTATGAGCTATAAGAGTTTAAGTTATATGAACTGACAAAACTTGAACTTTTCCTTACATTGTTAGTAGATGTAAATCTTTAATTGCTGCCTAAAATACCAAGAATATAATGTCAATTGAAGATCCAAAACCCGAATTTGCAAATAGAAACTCAAGATATTTGTTGCAAATCTCACTTATATCTATATTTCTTTGATAGTTTGGACCTCTCAAATCCATGCATTTCTTCTTCTGTCCAATTCTATATCCATACAACATAAAACCAATAATAAACAAGATTAAGGGACTCAAATTACCAAAAAATATAATTAGTCATGAACCTGCCACATAATTCGTGCTCTCAACATTTCAGTGTTATTGCAATTAAGCAACTTTATGCGAATAGGAGAAACTACATCTGGATTCCCTTTTTAGAATTCTACCGGTATCTTTCTTTCCCAACTTAGAGAGTTTGAACCTTGTTTGATTCTTTTAAATTCTTCATTCTATGGACTTATGTTTGTTTTGGACCTGAAAATATAAATCAACAAAGATAAAACTAGCCTATACAAACAACGAAAAGGCTAAAATAAAGGGTCTATCATCAGCCAAAGAATGACACTCCAATCATAATTCCTATGTAAAAGTTATCTGTATTAGTTTTTAAGTAACAAATTCCACTTAATCTAAATGACCACCTATGATGAATAACTACCTCTTCATTCCATCTCACTTATTATATCTTGCAAGAAGTTGGAATCCAACTTGACTGAAATTGGTTAGATTAGGATTGTAGTATTGATTATTTACTATGTTCATTGTATTAAATGTAAATCAATGAGACCTTACCTATGGTTTAATATTTTATTAGTCGATAAGCTGATCAAAACGGTACTGATGTGTACATAAATTAACAAATCAACCAGTCAGCCATGTACCTTCTCATGATATTGATATACACTATATACCAAAAAATCAACAAATGCAATTTTCATTTAGATAAATTAAAGGAAATTCATATTTATATATATATATACACACACACTCTTACCAGCCCCAGAAAAACCAATCTGGAAAAGGTATATTGAAATGATGTAGTGAGGTACAATACCGAAATAGAGGCAAATGCATTAAAGCATGTTCAATTTGATCTATTGATGACACGACTACTGCTAAATGACCAGAAACTGTAGACTTAAATTAGGTCAAATCATCAATTAAGAGAATAACTTAAAATCCCCAAATTCTGAAACAGTAATGTTTAAAAATGCAAAAATCCAACTCGTCAAAGCTCTGATAGTAAATTTTCCGTCTCCTTTCCACCGGTCAATAACAAGCTAAGTGTTGAGTTTTGATCCACTCTTATCATAACCAAATAGAAATAATAGAACTTACAGCAAGTTGAGGGAGCAACGATGGAAACCAGTTGAGGAGAAATAGGTTTTCGATCCACTTTTTACAGTTAGAGTTATGATTAAGGAGAAATGGGGTTACAATTAAGAAATTAGAGCTTCGATTTGTAGATGTAATTGAGGGATTTTGCTACAAAAATCCAATTTGCTACAACTTGCAGTTATAGTTTGGATTATGGGTTTTTCATTTGCTACCGAAAGAGGGACTTTGATATTTTCCAATTTTCTACTCGATTTTGATAATTTCTACAGAAAGAGAAATATTTGCTACACGATTTTGATATTTGCAACAAAAATACTTTTTAGGCGAACTTAAGTGAAATAAAGTGGAGGGAAATTAAAATGGCGATGCAATAGATAATTTTTCCCATTAAGTGTTGCCATAGATGCTTCTATGGCAATGGTTTTAAAAAGTCTTGCTATAAATGCATCTAATGTAATGGTTCATTCTCAATATCAATGGTTATAGTGGTAATAGAACTATTATTTTTGGCAACGATTGAAAGTGTTGTTATAGATAATTTATAGCAATGATTTTGCAACTTTCACAACAAAATCCATTGCCATAGGACCAATTTTTGATAGTGACCTTAAGAAACTTCCCTCATTTTGTACCTTATCGTGCAGATTTCTTGTGTACCTTGTGTATGAGATTGGAACACTTGAGTAAAATTGAAGAGGTAATCATTCAAATTTATTTTCAAATAAACGAATAGCTAGCTTAAAAAATTGACTTTTGATTTAATCATTTTGGAGCCTTTTGCCAATCAAAATCAAATGCCTAATAAAGTTTAAAAGTGTCCAAAAAGAACAATCGAATTTATTCCAGAAATAGCTTAATATTTCAATTACCTACAATTCAAATTCAAGGGGCCAATTCAGTGGTCATGAAATAATATTTTAAAATTTGGTGTCATTATACCTAGTTATGAAGGTATGAGAGCTCAAAAATTTTTGTATACGTACTAGCATTTGTCAAATTATTCCTATTTTACCTGATGGCTTGGTAAAATTAATATGGATTATTAGGATCAAAAATAATTATTTACATATACTTTTCTATTCAGAGTTGTGTTTCACTCTTTCTGCATAAATGGTGTTGACTAGGTCCCGCAAGATTAGAAATATGAAGCCTTTTCCCAAAGGGTGAGCCTCAAGCCGTGGACGAGCTCAAAGGAGGGGACATTCCTGTGGTTCACCCCATCTACGAAGAGTGCTAGGGGAATCTCCCCTGAGCATCGTATTGAGAAAGTTGGAGGTGTGGGTTCTACCCAGTTCTTTAGATTTTATCTTCCCTAGTGTTGGAGGGATTATTGGTGTATTTTATGACACATTAAGAGGGTTCTCCTTTGGTTATGTCGGGTTCTCCTCCTATTCAGAGTGTGGATCCTCCTGTTGTACCTGTTTCTATTTTGGGTACTCCTCAAACTCTGAGTTCTATTTCTATTTCAACACCGATATCTGAGCATGGTGTTTCGAGATCAGGAGTTCAGCCTTCATCTATGTTACCTCCTCAAATGGGACCTCAGGCCTGGTTGATTTATTATGCCTCCTCTTGTTGTGAGTACTATGATGTCTTCTGATGATCAGAAAAGGTTTGAGAGATTTACTCACTTGGCCCCTCCTAGATTAAGTGGTGTTGTGGGCAAGGATGCCTATGAGTTCTTGATTGATTATCATGAAAAGCTGCATAACTTGGGTTCTCTTGAGTCGAATAAAGTGTCTTATACTAACTATCAGTTGAGAGATACTGTGAGAGATTAGTGGAGATTGTTTCTTGGTTATAGACCTCTTGATGATCCTGAGTTGACTTGGGATCAGTTTACTGATGTCTTTTTGGAGAGATTTATGTCATATAATTCGAGAGATAGGATGTGAGTTAAGTTTGATCATCTGGAGCAGGGCTCTATGACCATTACAGAGTATGAGGCATACTTTCATGCCTTGTCTAGATATTTTTATGCCAGTATTTCCATCGAGTCTGAGAAGATTCAAAAGTTTGTGAAGGGTTTAGATGTTTCCCTTCAGTTGGCTACTTGTTATATGGTTATATTTGGAATAACTTTTTAGAGAATAATGAATTACTCCAAGATGACAGAGGGTATTCTTAAAGCATCTTAAGGCGGCACCAAGAGGGTGTACCATTTTGGAAAGTTTAGAGGTCAGGCTCCCCGTGGTAGAGATTGTATAAGTCCTTGTAGATATAAGGGTAGGCTAGTGCAGGTGTCTTTATAGAGTTCAAGTGGTGGATTTTCTGGTTTAGCAGTGCAGGAGGGCCACCAGGGAAAGTTTAGAGTTTGCTATATTTATGAGGAGTCTGGCCATGTAACCAAGGATTATCCCCATCATAAAATTAGAGCTACTTCAATATTAGCTATGAGAGGTAGGGGTGCTACCAGAGATATAAGAGGTAGAGATAGTGGAGCCCGTGGTGGCGTAGGGCTATTCATCCAATTGGTGGTTGTGGCTAATGTTATGTTATACCTCCCATGCCAGAGGTGGAGGCTTCTGATGTTGTGATCATAGGTAACATTCTCGTTTGTTTTAAATCTGCATTTGTATTATTTGAGCCAAAATCAACTTTCTTCTATGTGTCTATATATTTTTGGGGGGTACTGATTCTGTTAGTGAGCCTTTTTCCATGCCTATTTGTGTATCTACCCCTATAAGAGATTCGCTAGTGGTGGATCGAGTGTACCGATCCTGTGTTGTGACTTTCTCTAGTCGTGAGACTTGGGGTAGATTTTCTTATGTTAGATATAGCTAATTTTGATGTTATTTTGGGCATGGATGGTTGGATCCTGATCAAGTTGTCTTAGATTATTTTACTTAGACAGTGACTTTAGCTTCATCGGGTGTGCCAATGATAGCTTGGAAGGATGTGCTTCATTTGGAACCCATAAGGGACATATCATATGTTCAGTCTCAACGATTGGTTGAGAGGGAATGTTTAGCTTGTTTGGATTATATTCATGATACTAGTGTTGTTTACCTTCTTTTTTAGATTTCTATATGTTGTTCGTGAGTTTATGGATATGTTTCCTATACATTTGATCGGTATGTCTCTGGATTGGAATATTTATTTAGCCATTGATGTTGAGTCGGGCACCAAGAATATTTCTATTCCTTCTTATGGAATAAACCCAACTGAGTTGAAGGAATTAAAGGATCAGTTGTAGAAGTTATTAGATTAGGGATTTATCTGACTTAATATGTCACCTTGGGGTGCCCCTGTCTTGATTGTGAAAAAGAAAGATAGGTCTATGCGGATGTGTATTGATTATTAGTAGTCGGACAAGGTGATAGTTAAGAATAAGTATCATGTTTCTCATATTGATAATTTATTTGATCAGCTTTAGGGTGTTTCAGTATTTTCAAAGATTAATTTGAGGTTTGATTATCACCAATCGAGCATTAGAGCTTTGGATATTCTGAAGATAGCTTTTCTAACTCGATATGGTAATTATGAGTTATTGGTCATATCTTTTGGGTTGACCAATGACCTTACCATATTCATGGAGTTGATGAACTGGGTGTTCCGACCATATGTCAAATCCTTCATTATTGTATTAATAGATGATACCTTGGTGTATTCTAAGAGTGAGGTTGAGTATGAGGAGCATTTACAGATTGTGCTTCAGAGATTAAGGGATGAGAAATTGTATGCAATGTTATTTTGGTGCTAGTTTTGGTTGAAGTCTATTTCTTTCTTGGGTTATGTAGTGACTAAGGAAGGTATTATGGTTTCTCCAGTCAAGGTTGCAGCGGTTCATGATTGGGCAAGACCAACTTTACCCACCAAGATTTGGAGTTTTATTGGCATGGCAGATCATTATTGGCATTTTGTTGAGGGTTTCTCGTCTATTGTAGCTCCATTGACCAAGTTGACTCTAAAGAAGATTTCTTTTTAGTAGACTCGATGCTTGTAAGGCGAGCTTTCAAAAGCTCAAGGATTTGTTGACTTCAACTCCTATTTTGGCTTTACCAAAGAAGGGTGTGGGCTTTACAATATTTTGTATTGCTTTAGGTGTTGAATTAGGTGATTTATTGATGCAGGAGGGAAAGGTAATTGCTTATGCATCTCATCAGTTGAAACCTCATGAAAGGAATTATCCTACCCATGATTTGAAGTTGTGTGAGGTTGTATTTGCGTTAAAGTTATGAAGGCACTACTTATATGGAGTTCGTATTGAGATTATCTCAGATCATGATAGCCTTCAGTACTTCTTCACCCAGTGAGATCTTAATATGAGGCAGCGTTATTGGCTTGATTGCATAAGTATTATGTCTTGACTATTCTCTATTATCTGGGCAAGGCTAATATGGTTATAGATGCCTTAAGCCAAAAGTCAACTAGCAAGGGTAGATTTGCGCATCTTTTGACCCAAGAGAGGCCCTTGGCCTTAAAGGTTCAATCTTTAGCTAACCAAATAGTTAGGCTTGATAATTAGACTCCTGGGCATGTTTTGGAATTTGTGAAGGCTAGATCATCTTTGATGGAGCAGATTCGAGTTCATTAGTTTGATAATGTTGGATTGAGGTTGATTTGAGATAAAGTGCTAAGAGGGGAGGCTAATTAATCCTTCCTTAATTTATATGGAGTTTTGTGGATTAGAGGCTGAGTTTAAGTACTAAAAACGGGTAACTGGATTAGGTTGATCTTGGAGAAGGCCCGTTGTTCCAGATATTCCATCCATCTAGGTGTGACTAAGATATATCGTCACTTGAGATAGCACTACTAGTGGGGTAGTATGAGGCGAGATATAGCAGATTTTGTTTCTTATTGCCTATGTTATCAATAGGTGAAGGCATAAAATATGAGACCTGGTGGTTTTCTACAAAGGTTCCCCATTCCCGAGTGAAAGATGGAATGGATCACCATGGACTTTATGACTGGTTTGCCATGTACATCTCATGGTTCTGACAGTGTTTGGGTCATTGTGGATCGATTGACCAAGTCAGCTTATTTTATTTTGGTTCAAGTCTCATTTAGGGCTGAGAGGTTAGCCTATATCTATATTCGTGAGATTGTGCATCTGCATGGTATGTTCGTGTCCATTATTTTCGATTGAGGTTCTGTGTTCACATCTCACTTTTGGAAGAATTTTAAGGATGAGTTAGGTACTGAAACACCCTAGGTTTTTGAACTTGGAAATTCCCTGAGCTTTGAGCTTACTAGTCTTGTAATGACTCACTATACGAATCGTATGGTATGGGTATGGGTTAGGTAACCCAACTCGTAAAGAGTCCAGTAATTTGTGGTTGGGTTTCTAGTATGGGTATGACTTTGTTCGTATGGGTCATACGGTTTGGTGAAGGGTCATTGGGTTGATCCTTTATTTAATCTAAAGCTTAGTAACTTGACTTGGCTCTGAGTATGAGTGGCTCACTTATAGTCATGAGGATAGGGTACGACTGGGATAATGGAGTCGTATATTGCCCAGTGTTGATACCTTTGGTTTGTCTTAGGTACGACTGGACTATACGAGTCGTATGGTATAGTCAATAATTGGGGAAATGGAGTCGTATGGTGGATAGTGTATGGGTGTCCAACCTTTTGTGCTGGGTACAATTGGATGGTACCAGTCATATGATGTGGTGACAAGTTGAAGAGTCAACTTGTACCCACCTATGGGATTTTTACAATTTAAGTTAGGGGTATTCTCGACATTTCCCCTCTTAACTCTTTTTGACCCCGCGACATAAAACACCTTTTGGGATACCATTGACCTACTATTCTCAATCTAAAACTTTTAGAAATCTCTTAAAACCTCTCTCAAGCTCTTTGTTCAAGAAAAGGGTAGGGTTTATACAAGGCAATGAATTAGGGTCTTTCAAGAGTAAATATCTCCGTCTTCCTTGGTGTCTAAGGCATGTTACTCCTCCCTCATTTTTAGTTCAACTAAAAGCATGTTTTAGTGAATGGTTTTTATGGTATTATTCTTGTATTGTTTTGGTTTTTAAATAGATATTGGTGGTTTTGGTTTTCTATCATTGGATAATGTTTTCCTATATTTTACTTATGGTTTTCCATGTTATAATTATGGTTTGAACATGTGGTTGCATGGAATATTCAATTGATATTTGGTTTTGATTTTGGAAGTTTTATGCCCTCAACATGTTTGTTAAAATGCCAATGAGAATGATTTTGTCACATAGTTTGACTATTCTGGAAATCTTTGCATTGCATAATATGGTAATAGAACTTAAATTGGTTTGGTTGGTTTTAAAATAGATTGGAAAGGCCTTGGTGTCCATGGTATTTGTTTAATTGGAAACTTTAGAGTCAAATTTATGTAATGGCTTTGGTATGGCATAAATGGATAGACTTGCAAGCTCTAATTTTGGTATGACGATACCAATGATTAATGCCTAATTAAAAACTCCTTGGTAAATGGTTGGTTATGTGTGAATGTTTTAATATGGGCTTAAAGAGGGTCGTGTTAGCAAAGCCATAGAAGGTGGAGGTTCCGGGGGGACCAAAACTGGAAACTCATGCTTGCCGATGTGAGGTTTGGTCTTGGTGACCGTGTGCATTATGTTGCACTTATGTTTTGGGAGATGTACTAGTCATCTTAGGTTTGAATGGTTTCAAATATGGGCTAAAAGAGGGTCGTGTTGGCAAAGCCATGGAAGATGGAGGTTCCGGGGGGAACAAAATTGGAAACTCATGTTTGCCGATGTAAGGTGTGGTATTAGTGATCGTGTGCATTATGTTGCACTTATATTTTGGGAGATGTACTAGTCAGCTCAGGTTTTCTCTGGTTCATGAGGCTAACACGCAGTGTCTCCCTTTCAACAGGGGGAGATGAACCCATATAGGACGACAAAGTTACACAACCCATGTTAAAGGTTTTAAATGCATGCTAAACCCGATTCTCTTTCCCGGCATGGTATATATGTATATATGTATGTGATTTCATATGGTTATTTACTTTGGTTTTAACTAATGGCAATATTTTATCCTTATTCCTAATTACATGCTAGCATTCATTCCGCTAACCATCTTCGAGCGTTGTATCCCCACGCGATGCAGGAACCGTCTATACTACTACTCCTGCTCAGTGACTTGGATTCAGGGAAAGCTTTGTGTAAGACTGAAGTAGTGAGCGTCCATACTCCTGAAGACTCCATTTTATGCTATGGACTTCTTTTATTATTGTCATTTTTTTGGTTTGGTTTTGGATATGGTTGGGGGCATATCTCGAACGGATGTTATTGATTCTTGTTAAAGGCTTTGTGGTACTACTATGGTCATGGGCAGTGTCAGTAAGGGTGTCAGCCTTGGAATTGGGGCTAAATCCAATTGGATATTTGGTTAGATGTTTTGTTGATTATAGTTATGGATTTTATTAAATGTATTTTCAACTATTGTTGCTTTATCTTATTATATGTGAGGAATTCATCTGACATAGGGTGTAGGGAAGTTACGATTGGGTATTGGGGAGGTCTCTAGTGTTAGACTTGAGATGCCTAATACGACTAGGCCCTTATTTAGGTCATGTTAGATTGGTATCCGAGCCCTGGGTTCATGATCAGTTGGGAATCCATAAATCCGTTTCAAGTAGAGTCTCTTTTAAGGGGGTGTAGCACACCACACTCATAAAGGAGAGGCTACAAGGCATTTAGGAATGTTTCTCTTTCTTATGTTCTGTTTTCAAGTTGTATGGTCTAAGGTCCTACAATCTTCTCTAATTTAAATTTGTTCGCTTTTCAGATCATGTCTCCTTAGAGATCTGAAGCTCACAGAAACTCCTCTATCCTACCTTAGGATAATGTTGATTAGACCCATTCTACTTATGGGGTCCAGACTCGGTCTAGGGGTTAAGTTCCTGATTGCCCTCCTAGAGTTTCACCAGTTCCCTTTAGTCCTTGTCAAGCTCCTCAGGCTGATATGGTGAATGCTGAGTTTCACCAGTCTATTCACATATTGGCTCGGTTATTAAATACACAGGCTGAGCGTGGTGCATCTGTTACTCCATCTTCTTAGGCCACAAGGGTTGGCCAATTTATGTGGTTCAATCCTCCAACCCTTACTGTTGTTATGGTTGAGGAAGATCCTCAACATTATCTGGATGAGATGGAAAAGATCTTCCACATTATGCATGCTACAAATAAAGAGGGCATGGAATTTTTTGCCTACTAGCTGAAAAATGTGGCGTACCAATGGTATGAGGAATGGGATCAGGCAAGGGGTGACAATGCTGAGTCATCTGTGTGGGAGTATTTCTCTAATTCTTTCTTAGATCACTTATTTCCTCAAGAGTTAAGGAAAGCGAAGGCAAAAGAGTTTGTTCATCTGAATCAGGGTAAGATATCAGTCAAGGAGTATGTATTGAAGTTTCACCAGTTATCGTGATATTCTTCAAAATTAGTTTCTAGCATGAGGGATAGAATGAGAAAGTTTGCTTTTGGGTTGTCTAGAGACTTAATTCTGGAGAGTAGGGCTGCCTTGTTGAACAACGACATGGATATCTCCAGGTTAGATGTGTACATACAGCAGGTAGAGGAAGAGAAGAAGAAGTAGACTGAGGTAGTAGAGAGGCAGAGCAAGAAGTTTAGATTTTCTAAGTAGGGTAGTGGCCTACAACAGAGTGGCAGGGATAGTGGGAAGTGGCCCAAGAAGAAGTGGGGAAATGCTTGGTCTTACTAGACGACTAGTACTCCCTACCCAAAGCCATCGGGTGACAGGCATTTACATGGTGGTGATAATTATAGGGCACAGGGTGCCCAATCAGCTCCATTGTATCCTCCCTTCAGGTTTTGTGGTAGATTGCATTGGGGTTACTGTGAAGAAGGAAGGGATAAGTGCTTTAGATATGGTCAGTCTGGGTACAAGATTAGAAACTATCCAGTAGCCAAGGTTGCTTCGGGGGAAAACAAGGTTCCAGTTTCTTCTTCATCATCTCTGGCACCAAGGGGTGCACCATCTAGTTTTAGCACTGATCGGAACCGTCTCTTTGATCTCACTACCCTCCAGGAGATTGAGGCAACACCTGATTTCATGACTGGTATGTTGAAACTCTTTTCTCGTGATATGTATTTTTTTCTTGATTTTGTGGTGGATAAAAGAGTCTATAGGGGTTTTTTGGTATCTATGGGTGGTCGGGAGACTGGTGGATCCACTTGTATTAGACATAATTGATTTTGATGTCATACTAGGGATGGATTGGCTGCACTCGTTCTATGCTTCTTTAGACTGTCGGGCCTGTAGTTGTCTTTAAATTCCTTAATGAGCAAGTTATTGAGTCAGAGGGTGGTTCCCTATCTCTAAAGAGAAAGTTCATATGGTATCTTATAGCTCGGAGATTAATCTCCAAGGGGTGTCTCTATCATCTTCTCTGGGTTAAAGATTCTAACTCGGAGGGTCCTTTTTTCCATCCCGTCTCGATGGTGAATGAATTTCCTGAAGTCTTCCCTGATGACTTTCCTAGTGTTCCTCCTGATAGGGAGATTGAGTTTGTTATTGATGTTGCCCCAGACACTCATTTAATTTCTAATTCTCCGTATAGAATGGCTCTGGCTGAGTTTAAGGAGCTTAAGGAGCAACTCAAGGATCTTTTAGATAAGGGTTTCATCCATCCTAGAGTGTCCCCTTGGGGTGCAGTGTTATTCGGGCGTAAGAAGGATGGTTCCCTTTGGTTATGCATTGATTACTGGCAATTGAATGAGGTAACGATAAAGAATAAATATCCTCTTCCAAGGATAGATGATTTGTTTGATTTGTTGTAGGGTGCTAAATTTTTATCCAAGACTGATCTTCGGTTCGGGTATCATCAGTTAAGGATTAGGGAGACGAATTGATCTGAGGTAGATTTATGCACCTCAGAGTTGTTATCCAGGCTTAATTAGCTTTATTTTGAGGACTTTTTTTGTTCTTAATGAGTGATTATTGATATAATTAAGCATCTAAGGGTTTGATTACTTGATTACAATATTTAAGGCATTTTCCAAACAAGTTTGTACTTAAATTGGTCACTTAGAGTTCAAATGAGTAAACTAGTGTTACTAGCTTAAGATGGGTGTTGTTCTAGTTGATCTCAGTGAATTCTAATGTGTGTGATGGGTTCCTAAGGTTAATATTGTATAATTACGTATGGAACAATGTGTTCATAGTTTTCAAGGTTTAATTGAATCAAACCAAGAGTCAAAACAATAAGTAAAAGACCAAAAAGGGCAAAACTAGTTCTTAGCTTAAGTTTTAAGTTTGTTGTCATTGATATTATATTGTTTTGAGATCTAATCCTTGGTGTTTGGTGCTATAGGATCCTTGGTGAGTTTATTGTACTGATATATGGATGATACACAAGTTGAAAATCAGGTGGAAACAACACCACAAGGCTGGGGGTGAAAAGACATAGATATGGATTACAAGATGACTTTCCAGTGTGTCACCGTGATGAAGGGGCGTCGCACACCCCTGTCCCCAGAATAGAAATGGAGTCACACATCATAGTCCCTATAATAATAGGTGTGTCTCACACCCTAGTTCATGGAATAAGAGGGGCGACACGGACCCTAATCCAAAAATGGCCAATTGTCCTCCTATAAATAGGACACATGAACTTGATGTTAGAAAGCTTGGACGACTTTGAAACTTAGAGGGAGGCTGGAAAATACTTCAATTAGGGTTTTTCTTCTTTTACTCTAGTTTGTTTATGAATTTTATGTTGTATTCATCTAGGGTGACTATGACTATGTCCATGAGTCACTAAACACCCTTGTTCTGGGGTTGAGGCCAAAAACATGATTAAAATTTGATATTCTTAAAGGAGTGTATTGTTGAAACATCATATGGGTTATTCTTAATCTCTTGTTCTTACTATTTTGATGAATGGCAATCATTAAAATACATCTTTATTCCTTTGTGAATTTGAGAGGAGAATCATATGTTAGATCGAAGAGTTTAAGGAGCAAAGTTCTTATTCTATTATAAAACAAAGAATTTGAATTAGCATCTAGTATAGGGATATACCTAGAAGCCTTGCTTGGTTCACTTGTCGGATGACATCTTAATGCATCTAATTGGATTATTGCATGCCCGTTCAACGATGTGATTGTAATGTCCATTTAGGTAGAATATTAGAGGATCGGGAGACCATGATCATACTATAAACCAAATGAAATCAATAATCCAATAATCAACAAAACCACGATAAGAATAGAGATTTGTAAGATTGTTTAAAGTGTCTAAACCTTGGAATCCTCACTAATATTGTTTACAACTTTGCTTACGTTTCCATTGTCACACATTGTTATTCCTTTATTAATTAGATTATTACTTAAATCCTTAAAATCACCTAGATACTTTAAAACACTTGATACATTCTTGTCAAAACTAAAAGTTAGTAGAATTACTAGTTGAGTAGTCCTTGTGGTACGATATCTGACTATCTAAGCCACTATATTACTTGTACGATCACATGCACTTGCGTGTACGATACACCTAAAGACAGATATCCCTGAGACTGCCTTTCGTTCTTAGTATGGGCATTTTGAGTTCTTGGTTATGTCTTTTGGATTGACCGATGCCCCGACGACATTCATGGATTTGATGAATAGGGTCTTCCATCAGTATCTGGATTTATTCATTATTGTATTTATAGATGACATTCTGGTGTATTCAAAGAGTGAGGTGATTATGCTAATCACCTCTGCATTATATTGCAGACCTTGAAATAGCAGCAGTTGTATGCCAAATTTTAAAAATTTGAATTCTGATTGAACACTGTTACTTTTCTAAGTCATGTCATTTCTAGTGAAGGGATCATGGTGGATCCGTAAAAGGTTGTCGTGGTTAAGAAGTGGCTTAAACCCATGACTCCAACCGATTTTGAAGCTTCTTGGGCTTAGCTAGTTACTACAGGAGGTTTGTGGAGTGTTTTTCTTCTATATCTTCTCCATTGACTAAGTTGACTCAGAAAAAATTGAGGTTCTTGTAGTCTGATGCTTGTGAGGGTAGTTTCGAGAAAATGAAGGATAACCTAACTTTGGCTCCAATTTTGACATTGCCGGAAGGTATAGATGGATCTGTGGTATACTTGATGCGTCCCATATGAGTCTTGGTTGCATTTTGATGCAGCATGGCAAGGTGATAACTTATGACTCTAGAAAAATGAAGGTACATGAGAGGAATTATCTGACTCATGATTTGGAATTGTTAGTCGTGGTGTTCGCATTGAAAATTTGGCATTACTATTAGTATAGAGTACATATGGATATCTTTTCTGATCATAAGATCCTGCAGTATGTGCTTACTCAGAAAGAGCTTAACCTCAGGCAAAGAAGATGGCTTGAGCTTCTCAAGGACTATGATATGAGTCTTCACTACCACCCAGGTAAAGTTAATATGGTTGTTGATGCTCCTAGCAGGTTGTCCATAGGGATTCTATATTATGTGGATAAGAAGAATCGGGGGTTGGTGAAGGATATTCACCGTCTAGCTAACCAAGGAGTTCGTCTTTTGTACACTAAGTATGGGGTTATGTTTGTGCAAGAGGTGGTGCAGAAATCAAGGAGAACCAGTTGCTAGATCTTGTCTTGAAGAGGATCAACGGTGATATAGGTAGGAAGAAGGTGATGGACTTCGAGATTAATAGTGATGGTACCTTGCGGTACTAAGGGAGGTTATATGTTCCTGATGTTGATGGTTTACAAGAGAGGATCTTGGTTGAGCCACATGAGTCAAGCTATGTCGTTCATCCTGGTTTGACGAAAATGTACCATGACCTTAAGGAGATGTATTGGTGGAATAATATGAAGCAGGACGTGGCTAGTTTTGTGGCTAAGTGCATGGTGTGCCAACAAGTGAAAGTTGAGCACATGAGGCCCGGAGTATTGTATAAAGGGATTGAGTTTCCTATGTGGAAGTAGGAAGTGATTATTATGGATTTCGTGACTAGACTTCCTCGGTGTCAGGATCAATTTGATTCGGTTTGGGTCATTATGGATACGATGAAAAAGTCGACTCATTTTTGCCAGTGAGGACAAATTTTTGGGTGGAGGATTATGCAAGTTTGTACCTCCAAGATATTTTAAGGTTGCATGGGGTACCTGTTTCCATCATCTCAAGTGGCGGTACTCAATTTTCTTCTCACTTTTGGCAGTCATTTCTGAAAGGTTTGGGGACCAAGGTGAGTCTTAGTACAGCTTTTCACACAAAGTCGGATGGGCAATCAGAAAGGACTATTCAGACGTTGGAGGCTATGCTTTGGGCTTGCGTGATTGACTATGGTGGTAGTTAGGTTGAGCATTTGCCTCTTATAGAGTTTGCCTACAATAACAGCTATCATTCTAGTATTGGGATGGTTCTATTTGAGGTGGTGTATGATAGGAAATGTAGGTCTCTGATTGGGTGGTTCGATGCTGGTGGGGTGGATATGTTCGGACCGAATTTTGTTCACCAAGCCATGGAGAAGGTGAAGATATTCGGGATAGACTTAATGCTACCCAAAGTGTCCAAAAGTCCTATACATATGTAAGGCGAAGGGAGTTGAAGTTTGAGGTTGGGGATAGGGTGTTCTTGAAAGTGTCTCCCATGAAGATAGTGATGCGGTTTGGGAAGAATGGAAAGCTTAGTCCCCGGTATGTTGGTCCCCTAGTCATCATACGGTTCTTGCAACCCCGAAGGACCATAAGCTAATCCATGAATGATATCTACTGTGAGCACTGAACAATAATACTGAAATAATTGCAAAATAAAAGGGCTAAAATACCATAAGGTTTAAAACATCTAAAATACTGATAATGAATAATAACATCTAAATATGAAATACTGTCTGGAAATCTAGTCTGAAAAGCCTCTAACTGAGTCTGTCTGATAGTGGAGGTGATGGCAATCCCCAAACTAACTTCATCTACTAAAATACTGCTAAGCTGAAATACTGAAATGAAAGCGTATCCTCGATAGATGAGTACTCACAGCTAAATCTGCTACTGCTGACTGAATCTGACTAAGCGCGGTCAGAAACCTGAGCATTCGAACCCATGATATGAAATATCATAGCGCACGAAAGTATGCATCAGTACATGGGAATGTACTGGTATGCTAGATGAGGTAAGTCTAAATGCATGGGTTTATATGCATGAATAATAACTAACTAAACGATATGCAAGAGCTGGATTAGCATACATAGAGAATCTGTAACTACTGAACTTACTATACATACTATAACTGAGTATACAGGAACTAAATCTAATAACTGCTAATTAAATATACCGATAATCTGATATCACTAATAATCTGAATTACTGATAACTGAGTGACTGTAGCTGACAGTCCTAATTCTGTAGAACTGAACTAAATTCTAAATTGAAGAGTAAAACTGTGGGAGGTAATCATCTAACCGACATGCCCCAATCTGAACTAATAGAGGTCCAATCAGAAACCCCAATTGGAAGGGTGCCAGTACCGTGCCATGGGTAAAGACAAGCTGAAGAGTAACCCTTTACTGGCAGGTTCCCTAAACGAGAATGGTGGTACCCTTTACTGGCAGGTAGAGCACCTAATCAACCCTCAACTGGCAGGTTTGATGTCTCAACCTACAATGGCTACATAGTTTTGGAATGCAAGGATTGCTTCAAAGGATCACACCCTCTGCTGGAAGGCGATCCCCTATCCTTGGGTTCACTCGGTGCTAAATCCTACTCCCAACTGAAGGACATGGAACTGATTAACTGAACTGGACTGGACTTATACTGAGATTTCTAAATTTTCCTAAGTTCTGTAACTAACTGAATTCTACTGAGTTCTATAAGGGACTGAGAGTACTACTGATCATGACATGACTGATACTATTCTGTAACTAATAGAATAGTATCAGTCATGTCATGAATACCCCCAGGACTCGATAGCATGAAAAGTAAAGCAAGACATCAACTTGTATAACATAACAATGTTCACTTGGTCACAATTCATTCATAGAGACATTTCATCAAACACTTGTAATGCATTAACTTGTACATAAATGGGGAATACATGTTAGCATGCTATAATGGAATTATTTCATTCTCATAGACAATTTATCAAACACATGGGAAGCATACTTGGTTCAGTAAATCATAAACACTTAGAGTTAACATGGATACAACAATCAACTTGCAAATTCAGGGATTATAACATGGGGATTACTCAATTCAACATACATGCTATACAACTTCATGGAATCTACCATTAATCATGGATTGAAACTCAATAAATTTCAAAACATGAACACAATCCAATTTCATACATGTAAATCATGAATCATAATTCTTTTATCTTTAAAAATGGATTCTTTGACTCTATGGGTTGAAGGGGCCTATAGATGAACATCTAACATACCTTAATTTGAGCGATTCTTGAAGTTCTTGAAGAAATTCTTGGGGTTGACCTTGATTCTTGAGAGCTAGGGTTTATTTTCTTGAGAGAGAACTACCTTTTGATTTTGGAGAAAAGTGAATAATGAAGGATTTTACATATCTTTAGCGCTTAAATCCCACATCTAGGCAGAATAAAATCATGAGAAAAGACAGTTTTAACCCTGGGCGCAACTTTAATTTTTCATGAAATTTTCCCGATCTGGAACCTAGTGTGATGCCCTTCTATCGCACCAAGCCTCCGGAAGATCACGATATGGAACCTAGTGCGACGCGCCTCTATCGCACCAAGCCTCTCTAAGATGACAACTGGAAATTACATGGTGGCGCAATGCAGTGGTATCACATTGCCACTTTGATTATGAACTAGAAGTGCACCGCGACGCGGTGGAATCGCGTTGGTACACTGGAAATTGACAATTATGAACTGATTCTATGGCGTGACATACCAATACCGCAAAGCAATACTAGAAATTGACAACCGTTACTTTGACACACTTCGCGACGCACTACTGGCCAGAATGGCAATGGTTAACAATTGAAACTTAAAATCGCCATAATTTCTTACCTGATTGTCGGATTTAGGAAAATTTTATATCATTGAAGAGCTAATTAAATTTCCTATGAAAAGGAATGCTCAAATATGAAAATTACTAAGTATTCCAAAAATTTATTTAGGATAACCCATGTACTGAGAGTTAATCTAGGCTAGGGAAATATGGGGTATTACAATATCTCCCTCTTGGGAACATTCGTCCATGAATGTGGCTAGTTAAGCTGAGAGAGTACGGACAAACTGAGTTTATATACTGAACTAGACATGTACAACTAAAGAATGATTACGTTGCTGGTCTGATAGACTGAACTTACATACTGAATATGCATATCTGATGCACGGAATACATGACTAAAAACATTGATAAACTTTGAGGACCCATTACTTTGACTAGATTCGCTACGTTATGAGAAAATGAAAGGTTTAGATCATGATAGCTTGGGGATTATAGTGCATCTCCCTCTTTGGACACTATGTCCCTCGAGAGTGCTGACTTGGCTGAGATACTAAGGAAAAGCATTAGACGATGCACGAGGCACCCACGAATTAAATCATGACTGAACATCTGGGATCTGAAACTGAGGCATAAATATGTAAATAGGAGATCTGTAACATACCAGTGACCATATCAGGAGAACTTTCTTGATCTTGTCTGGACTAAAGTGCATAAAACCTGTTTAGGCATTGCCCACTGGTGGCACTGGAAGTGGCATCTTATTGATTCGGGCTACCTAACTGAGCTGAAGGACGACTATACTGACCCTGAGAACCTGACTGAGGACAATCTCTGACTCTGTGGCATGGCTTACCACACCCAAAACAAATATCACTGCCAACTCTTCACACACCCTTATGATTCTTACCACACTCTCTACAAAATGGATTGGTACGACCATTGCTTACGCTATCCTGGGTCATTTGTACACTGGCTAAGGATGAAGTTAGAACTGAAGACTTTGGAAGAAACTGAGAACGGTTACTGCCTTCTGACTTCGGCTGACTGAAATTAAAGCTACCTATTCTAGACCTCTTATTCTCTCTCTTCTTCTTCTTAAGATTTTTCTCCTCAATCTTTTGAGCTTGGACCAAAAGTCCAAATATATCCATCTCTTTAATCAACATCGCTGTTCTGAACTCCTTCACCATACTATCTGACACCCCAGATATGAACTTGCTCATTCTGGACCTATTGTCTGCTACTACATGGGGAGCATACCTGGCTAACTGAGTAAACTTAAGGGAATACTCTTTTACACTCATGCTACCTTGTCTAAGATTGATGAACTTTAACACTTTGGCTTTTCTCAGCTCTAAGGAAAAGAATCTATCTAGGAATGCAGTAGCAAACTCTTCCCACTCTATGGGCTCTACATCTATACCCTAATCTACATTTCACTAATTAAACCAAGTATAGACTACATCTTGAAGCTGATAGGCGGCTAACTCAGCACTCTCACTGGAAGTCACTCCTATGATATTTGTGACTTTATGGACCTGATCAAGGAACTCCTGTGGATCCTCTTCAGACTTATATCCCATAAAAGAAGGAGGATTCATTTGGGTGAAGTCCAAAATTTTGGTTCCAGCTATATTAGCCACTGGGTTGGTCAGAACAGCAGTTGGTCGTTCATTCTGAGCTATGACTGAATTGGATGGAGTAGTGAATATAGCTCTGAAATCTGCATGAGATACATATTCGTCCAGGGGATCTGCCTGAATGGGCTGAGGGGATGACTAGTTTCTGGTTCTTCTTTTGTTAGCTCATTTGGGAGACATATTCTATAAATGAAAGGAAGAAGTGGATTATACTGAGAGATTAACTTGAGCTCATGCTCACTCTCACGATATAAATGAAAGGAAGAAGCGTGCTACACACCCATGTACAAGACTCTATGCGATGTGGCTTTTCAGACTTTGTAGGACTCTATTGAACCTTAGTCTCTGATACCTAGTTTGTAACGACACGATACTAACCCCTAGTTGTCACACGGTGCTTGCGACCCCGGTGGACAACAAGCTAACCCATGAATAATTCTGCTGTGAGCACTGAACAATAATACTAAAATAATAGCAGAATAAAAGGGCTAAAATGCCATAAGGTTCAAAACATCTAAAATACTGATAATGAATAATAACATTTAAATCTAAAACACTGTCTGAAAATCTAGTTTGAAAAGCCTCAAACTGAGTCTGTTTGAAAGTAGAGTTGATGGGACAATCCCCAAACTAACTCCATCTACTAAAATACTGTTGAGTTAAATACTGAAATAAAAACGTATCCTCGATTGATGAGAACTCATTGCTAAATCTACTACTGCTGGTTGAATCTGGCTAAGCGCGGTCAAGAACGTGAGCATCTGAACCTATGATATGAAACATCATAGCACAGGAAAGTATGCGTCAGTACGTGGGAATGTACTGGTATGCTAGATGAGGTAAGGCTGAATGCATAGGTTCATATGCATGAACAATTACTAACTTAATGATATGCAAGAGTTGGATTAGCATATATAGAGGATTTGTAATTACTGAACGTACTATGAATACTGTAACTAAGTATACTAGAACTGAATCTAATAACTGCTAACTGAATATACTGATAATCTGAGATCCGTGATAATCTGAATTACTGATAATTGTGTGACTGAGCAGACAGTCTTGATTCTATAGAACTAAACTAAGTTCTTAACTGAAGACTGATACCGCAACTGAAATTGTGAGAGATAATCATCTAACTGACATGCCCCAATCTTAACTAATAGGGGTCCAATTTGTAACCCCAATTGGGACTTGAGGATCAGCTATGAGGACCTATTACTTTGACTGGATTCACGACGTGAAGAGAAATAGAAGGTTTAGATCGTGATAGCTTGGGGATTATAGTGCAACTCCCCCTTGAGACACTTTGTCCCTCGAGAATGTTGACTTGGATAAGATACTAAGGAAAAGCATGAGAAGATGTACGGGCACCCACGAACTAAATCGTGACTGAATTTTTGAGATTTGAAATAGATGCACAAATATGTAAATGGGAGATCTGTAACATACCAGTGACCATATCAGGAGAACTTTCCTGATCTTGTCTGGACTGAAGTGCGTAAAACCTATTTAGGCGTTGTCCACTGATGGCACTGGAAGTGGCACCGTGTTGATTAGGGCGAACTGACTGAGCTGAAGGACGACTATACTGACCCAGAGAACCTGACTGAGGACAAACTCGAACTCTGTGGCCTGGCTTGCCACACCCGAAACAAACATCACTACCATCTCTTTACACACCCTTATGATTCTTACCACACTCTCCACAAAATGGATTAGTATGACCATTGGTTATGCTATCCTGGGTCATCGGTACACAGGCTGAGGACGGAGCTGGAACTGAAGACTTTGGGGAAAACTAGGAATGGTTACCACCTTCTAACTTAGGCTGACTAAAATTAAAACTACCTGTTCTAGCCCTTTTATTCTCTCTCTCCTTCTTCTTAAGCTTTTGCTCCTCAATCTTTTAAGCATGGACTATAAGACTAGATAGGTCCATCTCTTTAATCAATATCGTTGTTCTGCACTCCTTAACCACACTATCTGACACCCTAGATAAGAACTTGTGTATTCTGGACCAATTGTCTGCTACTACATGGGAAGTATACTTGGATAATTGAGTAAACTTGAGGGAATACTCTTTTACGCTCTGCTACCTTATCTGAGATTGATGAACTCTAACACTTTGGTTTCTCTCAGCTCAAAGGGAAAGAATCTATCTAGGAAGGCAATAGCAAACTCTTCCCACTTTATGGGCTCTGCATCTATACCCCTGTCTACCTTCCATTAATTAAACCACGTATGGGCTACAACTTGTAGCTGATAAGCGTCTAACTCAGCACTCTCACTAGAAGTCACTCCCATGATGTTTGTGACTTTCTGGACCTGATCGAGGAACTCCTGTGGATACTCTTCAAACTTAGATACTATAAAGGAAGGAGGACTTATTCGGGTGAAGTCCCAAATTATGGTTGCAGCAGTATTGACCATTGGGTTGGCCTGAACAGCAGCTGATCGTTCATTCTGAGCTACGACTGAATTGGCTAGAGTCTTAAATGCAACTCTAAATTATGCATGAGAGACATTTTCGTCTAAGGGGTCTGCCTGAATGGGCTGAGGGGCTGACTGGTTTCCGATTCTTCTTATCCCTTTTGGGAGAAATGTGTTGTAAACGAAAGGAAGAAGCGGACTAAACTGAAAGATTAACTTAAGCTCATGCTCACTCGTACGAGATGAATACTGAAAGAAGGGAAACTTTTCCTAAAACATCTCATAGCCTCTTATCCATAAGTGTGGCACGCTACACACCCATGCACAAGACTCTATGTGATGCGTCTTTTCAAACTCCCTAGGACTCTATTGAACCTTAGGCATTGATACCAAGTTTGTAATGACCCGAGACTACCCCCTAGTTATTTCATGATGCTTGCGACCCTGAAGGACCATACGCTAACCCATGAATGATATCTGCTGTGAGCACTAAACAATAATACTGAAATAATTAAAGAATAAAAGGGCTAAAATGCCATAAGGTTCAAAATATCTAAAATACTGATAATGAATAATAACATCTGAATCTGAAATACTGCTTGAAAATCTAGTCTAAAAAGCCTCTAACTGAGTCTATCTGAAAGTGGACTTGAGGGGACAATCCCCCAACTAACTCCATCTACTAAAATACTACGTAGCTAAAATACTGAAATGAAAATGTATCCTCAATATATAAGGACTCACTGCTAAATCTGCTACTGCTGGCTGAATTTGACTAAGCACAGTCAGAAACCTGAGTGTTCGAACCTATGCTATGAAACATCATAGAACAGGAAAGTATACGTCAGTACGTGGGAATGTACTGGTATGCTAGATGAGGTAAGGCTAAATGAATCGATTCATATGCATGAACAATAACTAACTGGATGATACAAAAGAGCTAGATTAGCATACATAGAGGTTCTATAACTACTAAACGTACTATGCATACTCTAGCTGAGTATACTAGAACTAAATCTAATAACTTTTAACGGAATATACTGATAATCTGAGATCACTGATAATCTAAATTATTGATAACTGAATGATTGTATCTAACAATCCTAATTTTATAGAACTGAATAGAGTTCTAAACTGAAGACTGAAACCGTAACTAAAAATATGAGAGGTAATCATCTAACCGACATGCCCTAATCTGAACTAATAGGAGTTCAATATGTAACCCCAATTGAAATGGTGTCAGTACTATGCCACTGGTAAATACAAGCTAAAAAGTAACCCTTTACTGACAGGTTCCCTTAACAAGAATGGTGGTACCCTCTACTGGCAGGTAGAGTACCTCATCAACCCTTATCTGACAGGTTTGATGTCTCAACCTATGCTGGCTACATAGTTCTGGAATGCAAGGACTACTTCTAAGGATCACACCCTCTGCTGGCAGGTGAGCCCCCATCCTTGGATTCACTCGGTGCTGAATCCTACTCCCAACTGAAGGACACATAATAGATTAACTGAACTGGACTGGACTGATATTGAGATTGCTGAATTTTCCTAAATTCTGTAATTGACTGAATTCTAATGAGTTCTGTAAGGGACTGAGAGTACTACTGATTATGACATTATTGATACTATTCTATAACTGACACTGACTCTAAGTAACAGCTAAATAGTCAGGTATTAAATTCCCCCAGGACTCGATAGCATGAAAAGTAAAGCAAGGCATCATCTTGTATTACATAACAATGTTCACTTGGTCACAATTCATTCATAGAGACATTTCATCAAACACTTGTAATGCATTAACTTGTACATAAATAGAGAATACATGTTAGCATGCTATAATGGCATTATTTCATTCTCATAGACATTTTATCAAACACATGGGAAGCATACTTGGTTCATTAAATCATAAACACTTTGAGTTAACATGGATACAACAATCAACTTGCAAATTCACGGATTATAACATGGGGATTACTCAATTCAACATACATGCTATACAACTTCTTGGAATCTACCATTAATCATGGATTGAAACTCAAGAAATGTAAAAACATAAACACAATCCAATTTCATACATGTAAATCATAAATCATAATTCTTAAAGCTTTAAAAATGGATTCTTTTACTCTATGGGTGGAAGAACCCATAGATTAACATCTAACATACCTTAATTCGAGAGATTCTTGAAGTTCTTGAAGAAATTCTTGGGATTGACCGTGATTCTTGATAGCTAGGGTTTTTTTTCTTGAGAGAGAACTACCTTTTGATTTAAAGGAAAAGTGAATAATGAAGGGTTTTACACATTTTTAGGGCTTTAATCCCACATCTACACGGAATAAAATCATGGGAAAAGACTGTTTTAACCCCTGGGCGCAACTTTAGTTTTTCAGGAAATTTTCCCAATCTGGACCCCTGGCATGACATGTCACTATCGCGCCAAGCCACTGGAAAATGACAACTGGGAAATTACATGGTGGCACGATACGGTGTTATCGCGTTGCCACTTTATTTGATAATTATGAACTGGGTCTATGGTGCGATGCGTCAATATTGTGGAGCAATACTAGAAATTGACAACCACTATTTTGACACACTCTGCAATGTGCTACTGGCCTGAATGGCTATGTTTAACGACTGAATCTTAAAATCGCCATAACTTCTTACCCGGTTGTCAGATTTAGGCAAATTTTATATCGTTGGAAAGCTAATTGAATTTCCTACACAATGGCAGGCTCACATCTAAAAATTACTGAGTATTCCAAAAGTTTAATCAAGGATAACCCATTTACTGAGGGTTAATATAGGCTAGGAAAATATAAGGTATTACAATATCTCCCCCTTCGGAACATTCATCCTGGAATATGGCTAGTTAAGTTGAGATAGTACGAAAAAAATGAGTTTACATACTAAACTAGACATGTACAACTGAAGCATGATTACATGACTGGTCTGATAGACTGAACTTACATACCGGACATGCATATCTGATGCACAGGATACATGACTGAAAATACTGATAAATTAAGTTTACATATTGAACATGCACGTCTGATGCATGAGTACATGTCTGAATGGATTAATGAATACGTTACTGAATATGCATAAACTAGAACATGAGGACATGACTAAGTCTGAATCATGATACATGAACTGCACTGATTCTTTTGATACATGTCATGATAGGGGGATGGTCATACGGCTGGGATTGGGACTTGCAGATCAGCTATGAGGACCCATTACTTTGACTAGATTCTCTACGTAAAGAAAAAATAGAAGGTTTAGATCGTGATAGCTCAAAGATTATAGTGCATCTCCCCCTTGGGACACTATGTACCTCGAGAATGCTGACTTGGCTGAGATACTAAGGAAAAGCATGAGATGATGCACGGGGCACCCACGAACTAAATCGTGACTAAATATCTGGAATCTAAAACTGAGGCATAAATATATAAATGGGAGATCTGTAACATACCAGTGACCACATCAGGAGAACTTTCTTGATCTTTTCTGGAGTGAAGTACATAAAACCTATTTAGGTGTAGCCGACTGGTGGCACTGAAAGTGGCTCCTTGTTGATTTGGGCAACCTGATTGAGATGAAGGACGACTATATTGACCCTGAGAACCTGACTGAGGACAATCTCAGACTCTGTGGCCTGTCTTGCGACACTCAAAACAAATATCATTGCCAGCTCTGCACACACCTTTATGATTCTTACCACACTCTCCACAAAATGAATTAGTACGACCATTGCTTACGCTATCCAGGGTCATCGATACACTGGATGAGGACAAAACTGTAACTAAAAACTTTGGATGAAATTGGGAATGGTTTCTTCCTTCTGACTTAGGCTGAGTGAAATTAAAGCTACCTATTCTAGCCCTCTTATTCTCTCTTTCCTTCTTTTTAAGCTTTTGCTCCTTAATTTTTTGAGCATAGATCATAAGCCTAGATGTGTCCATATCTTTAATCAACATCGTTGTTCTGCACTCCTTAACTAAACTATCAGACACCCCAGATACGAACCTCATTCTGGACCTATTGTCTGCTACTACATGGGGAGCATACCTGGTTAACTTAGTAAACTTGAGAGAATACTTTTTTACGCTTATGCTACCGTATCTGAGATTGATGACCTCTAACACTTTGGCTTCTCTTAGCTCTAAGGGAAAGAATCTATCTAGGAAGTCAGTAGCAAACTCTTCCCACTCTATGGGCTCTACATCTATGCCTCTGTCTACCTTCTACATCTTGTAGTTGATAGGAGGCTAACTCAGCACTCTCACTGGAAGTTACTCTCATGATATTTATGACTTTCTAGACCTTATCGAGGAACTCTTGTGGATTCTCTTCAAACGTAGATCCCGTAAAGAAAGGAGGATTCATTCAGGTGAAGTCCCAAATTCATATTATAGCAGTATTGGCCACTGGGTTGGATGGAACAGCAGCTGGCCATTCTTTCTGAGCTACGACTGAATTGGCTAGAGTAGTGAATGCAACTCTGAATTCTGCATAAGAGACATGTTCGTCCAGGGGATCTGCCTGAACGGGCTAAGGGGCTGACTGGCTTCCGATTATTCTTTCGTTAGTGGGAGGCATGTTCTGTAAATAAAAGGAAGAAGTGGATTAGACTAAGAGATTAAGTTGAGCTCATGCTCACTCGGACAACATGAATACTGAAAGAAGGGAAACTTTTTCTAAAATATCTCATAGCCTTCTGTCCATAAGTGTGGTGCGCTACACACCCATGCATAAGACTCTATGTGATGCGGCTTTTCAAACTCCCTAGGACTCTATTGAACCTTAGGCTCTGATATCAAGTTTGTAACGACCCGAGACTACCCCTTAGTCGTCACACGGTGTATGTGACCCCAAAGGATAAAAAGCTAACCCATGAATGATATCTGTTGTTAGCATTGAACAATAATACTGAAATAATTGCGGAATAAAAGGGCTGAAATGCCATAAGGTTCAAAACATCTAAAATACTGATAATAAATAATAACATTTGAATCTGAAATACTGTCTGAAAATCTAGTTTGAAAATCCTCTAATTGAGTTTGTCTGAAAGTGGAGTTGATGGGATAATCCCCCAACTAACTCCATCTACTAAAATACTACTAAGCTAAAATACTAAAATGAAAGTGTATCCTTGAGAGATGAGGACTCACTACTAAATCTGCTACTACTGGCTAAATTTAGCTAAGCGCAGTTAGAACCTGAGCATTCGAACCTATGATATGAAAAATCATAGCGCAGGAAAGTATGCATCAGTACGTGGGAATATAATGTTATGCTAGATGAGGTAAGGCTAAATGAAAGGGTTTATATGCATGAAAAATAACTAACTGGATGATATGCAAGAGCTGGATGAGCATACATGGAGGATTTGTAATTACTGAACGTACTGTGCATACTATAACTGAGGATACTGGAACTAAATCCAATAACTACTAACTGAATATATTGATAATCTTAGATCATTGATAATCTGATTACTGATAATTGAGTGACTGTAGCTGACAGTCCTAATTTGTAGAACTGAACTGAGTTCTAAACTGAAGACTAAACCATAACTGAAACTGTGGGAGGTAATCATCTAACCGACATGCCCCAATCTGAACTAATAGGGGTCCAATCTATAACCCCAATTAAAAAGGTGCCATTACCGTGACACGGGTAAAGACAAGACGAAGAGTACCCTTTTACTGGCAGTTTCCCTAAACGAGAACGGTGGTACCCTCTATTGGTAGGTAAACCACCTCATCAACCCTCAACTAGCAGGTTTGATGTCTCAACCTACACTAGCTACGTAGTTCTGGAATGCAAGGATTGCTTCTAAGGAACACACCCTCTGCTGGAAGGTGAGCCTCCATCCTTAGGTTCACTCGGTGTTGAATCCTACTCCTAACTGAAGGACACGAAACTGATTAACTGGATAATACTGATATTGAGATTGCTGAATTTTCTTAAGTTCTGTAACTAACTAATTTCTACTGAGTTCTGTAAGGGACTGAGAGTACTAGTGATCATGACATAACTGATACTATTTTGTAACTGACACTGGCTCTAAGTAACAGCTAAATTATCGGGTATTAAATACCCCCAGGACTCGATAGCATGAAAAGTAAAGCAAGGATTCATCTTGTATAACATAACAATATTCACTTGGTCACAATTCATTCATAGAGACATTTCATCAAACACTTGTAATGCATTAACTTGTACATAAATGGGAAATACATGTTAGCATGCTATAATGGCATTATTTCATTCTCATTGACAATTTATCAAACACATGGGAAACATACTTGGTTCATTAAATCATAAACACTTAGAGTTAACATGGATACAATAATCAACTTGAAAATTCATGGATTATAACATGGGGATTACTTAATTCAACATACATGTTATACAACTTCAGGGAATCTACCATTAATCATGGATTGAAACTCAATAAATGTCAAAACATGAACACAATCCAATTTCATATATGTAAATCATGAATCATAATTCTTGAAGCTTTAAAAATGGATTCTTTGAATCTATAGGTGGAAGGAACCCATAGATGAACGTCTAACATACTTTAATTCGAGATATTCTTGAAGTTCTTGAAGAAATTCTTGGGATTGACCTTGATTCTTGAGAGCTAGGGTTTATTTTCTTGAGAGAGAACTACGTTTTTATTTTGGAAAAAAGTGAATAATGAAGGATTTTACACATTTTTAGGGCTTAAATCCCACATCTGGGTAGAATAAAATCATGGGACAAGATTGTTTTAACCCTGGACGCAACTTTAATTTTTCATAAAATTTTCCCGATTTGGACCCCTGGCGCTATACGCCACTATCGTGCCAAGCCACTAGAAAATGAAAATTGGAAAATTACATGGTGGCGCGACATGGTGGTATCACGTTGCCACTTTGTTTGTGAACTTGAAGTGCACTGCGACGCGGTGGAATCGCGTTGGTACACTGAAAATTGATAATTATGAACTGGGTCTATGGCACGATGCACCAATATCACTGAGAAATACTGGAAATTGACAACCGCTATTTTGATACACTCCATGACGTGCTACTGGCCTGAATGGCAATGTTTAATGACTGAAACTTAAAATCGTCATAACTTCTTACCCGGTTGTCGGATTTAGGCGAATTTTATATCTTTGGAAAGCTAATTAAATTTTCTACACCATGGCAGGCTCAAATCTAAAAATTACTGAGTATTCCAAAAAAATTATTTAGGTTAACCTATGTACTGAGGGTTAATCTAGGCTAGGGAAATACGGGGTATTACATTTTGAGAAGGGTTTGTAATGTTGCATATAAATTAGAGTTTCCTTGTAGTTTGAGCTCCATTCACCCGGTATTTCATGTTTTTGTGTTGAGATCTATCCCTAAAGAGACAATGAGAAGGCTAGAGCGCAAACATTTGCTAACTTACTATGGGGCGAAACAGAGTGCAGGAAGAAAGATTATTGGGTGGCATAAAGTTTGTCGTTCACTCAGAGAGGGTGGGTTAGGCATTCGATCATTGGAAATAAAGTGCTTGGGTGATCGTCACAAATTGTGCCTATCAAGGATAATGGTATTTTTTATTTTTTTCTTATTAGAAAGTCCCGATTAAAATTTTAGATCGACAGGTTCTTCAGTTGTGGACCAAGTACGTAGCTTCAATAAAGGTTCTAGGGAGGAACCACAAGGTGGAAGAGGCTACAAGGGAAGTTGAAGATGACATAAAGTCCAAATATTCATTCTTGTTTTCTGCTCCAGAAATTCATATGAGAGGTATATGTTCTTCTTAACATATTTGTTTTCTAACTTAGTTAAGGGAAAGATTGCATTCCTTGCATCTCTATTTTCTAACTTAGTTAAAGGTAAGAGTAGAGATATGTGGAGTCCAAATTGTGATTGTACTAGATTTTTTTGTCATTCCTGATGAATGATCCATGGGGGGGAGAACTAAAACTCCTTGGGTTTTAGACCTTGGAAATTCCCTGATCTTTGAGCTCACTAGTCTTGTAATAACTCACCATACGTGTCGTATGATGTGGGTACAGGTTGTATGGTTTGGTGATGGATCATTACATTGATCCCTCACTTAATATAAAACTTAATAACTTAGCTTGGCTCTGAGTATGAGTGGCTCACTAAGAGTCATAAGGTGTTGCACCCAAGTGCACACGCAAGTGTACGTGGTCTCACCAAATAATACAGTGACCTTAAATAAAGCCGAATATCAATCCCTCGGAGACTTCTTTTAAGAAACTATCCAATTCTAGTTTAACAATTGAGATTAACTAGTGCAATCATAACCAATAGAGTTGTAAATGTTTATAAATGAAAGTAAACTAAAGTAATGCAGAAAAGAAAATACTTTGGACAATCAAAGGATGAAAGCCCAGGGTGAAAGCACTATGAACAATAATACCATGCTATTGAACTTCATTCGTTAGGTTACTTATCTTGGTTGTATATTTGTACAGTTTATCGTATGATCAGGGTCTCCCGGCCTCTAACCTTCTACCTAACTGGACATTACAACTACATCATTGAGCGAGGATGTAATAATCTATTTAGATACATTAAGATATCATCCTACATGTGAACCAAGCAAGGCTTCTAGGTATATCTCTATCCTAGTCACTAATTCAAATTCCTTATTTTATAAAAGAGTAAGAACCTTACTCGATTTATTCCTATGTTCTATCTTCCAATTTCCCCTCCTAAGTTCACAAGGGCAACAATATATGTATTCTAAGAGTTGTGAATCCTTAAAATAGTTAAAACAAGGATAAACAAACAATCAAAAATTATAATCAATCCAAACAAACTCAATTCAAAGCGAAAGTAAACATGTTCTTGGCCTTAACCTCGGAAAGGGGGCGTTTAGCTACTAATGGACATAACCGTAATCAAGATGAATAAAAACATGATAAAATCTATTAAAAAGGTAAAGTAAAACAATAAAAACCCTAATTGAAGTGTTTTCATCCCCTCTCCAAGTTTCAAAGACGTCCAGGTTATTTTTAATTAATTAAACGTGTTCCTTTTATAATCGGACTCGATTTTCCAATGTTTGTACCTCACCGAGATGCGGGGCTAGTTTTTTGCGTCTATCTCCATGACGCGGCCTTATAGAGGTGAGCTACTGGATTGTTCCACTCGATAATTACACCTCACTATGATGCGGGTCTTGTTTTCCTCGTCTAGCTTCGCAACGTGATCTTGACATCCCAGGTGTCCTATTCTCGTCAAGTTGTGTCTTGTGCTATCATTGCTCTATTCTAAGTCTTTTTCTTTTTTTACACTTGATTTGAATCTTTAATATCCTTCATATATCGTAATAATCAACTCATAAAGCATTCTATAGCATTAAACACAGCAGATTAGAGCTCAAAACACCACAACATCCAAAAGGACGAACTAGAAACTTAAGCTAAGAATACTAGTTTTGCCCCTTTTTATCTTTCGCTTAGTTTTGACTCTTGGATTGATTCAATTACACTTTAAACACTATAATCAAGTTTTTCCACACATAATTATACAATAACACCACTAAGAACTCATTATACACATTAGAATCCATCAAAATCAACTAGAACAACACCTAACTCAAGCTAGTAACACTAGTTTTCTCATTTGAACTCTAAGTGATCAATTTAAGTACAAACTTGTTTGAGAGACACCTTTAACATTATAATAACATACTTAAACACTTAGATACATACTTATATCATAATTAAACATTAAGCAAATAAGAATTCCTCAAAACACAGCTAAATAAGCCCGAATAACAATACTAAAGTGCATAAATCCACCTCAGATCATGAGGATAGGGTACGAGTGGGTGTCAATATTTTTGGTTTCTATCTTAGGTACGACTGGACTATATGAGTCGTATGGTCGGGTCATGAGTTAGGAAAATGGAGTCGTATGGTGGACAGTGTACGGGTGTCCAACAATCTGTTCTGGGTACCACTGGATGGTACCAGTCATATGATATGGTGATGAGTTTGAGGGTCAACTCATACCCACCTGCGGGATTTTTACAGTTTAAGTTGGGCACATTTTGGATATTTTCCCTCCTAACTCTTTTTGACCCCATGACATAAAGCACCTTTTGGGACTTCGTTGATGTACTATTCTCAATCTAACACTCTTATAAATCTCTTAAAATCTGTCTCAAACTCTTGGTTCAAGAAAAATTCTAGGGTTTATACAAGGCAATTAATTAGGGGCTTTCAAGAGTAAATCTCTCTGTTTTCCTTGGTGTCTAAGGCATTTTACTCCTTTCTCATTGTTAGTTCAACTAAAATCATGTTTTAAAGAATGGTTTTCATGTTATTATTGTGGTATTATTTTGGTTTTGAAGTAGATGTTGGGGGTTTTGGTTGTCTATGGTTGGATAATGTTTTTCCGTGTTTTACTTATGGTTTTCCATGTTATAATTATGGCTCGAACATGTGGTTGCATGGGAATAGTTAATTTATATTTGGTATTGGTTTTGGAAGTTATATGCCCTCAACATATTTGTTAAATTAACAATGAGAATGATTTTGTCACATAGTTTGACTATTCTTGAAATCTTTGCATTGCATAATATGGTAATGGAACTTAAATTGGTTTGGTTGATTTTAAAATGGATTGAAAAGGCATTGGTGACCATGGTATTGGATTAATTGAAATTTTTTGAGTTAAATTGATTTAATGGTTTTGGTATGGCATAAATGGATAGACTTGCAAGCTTTCATTTTGGAATAACGATACCAATAGTTAATTCCTAATTAAAAAGGCTCCTTGGTAAATTGTTGGTTATGTATGAATGGTTTTAATATAGGCTTAAAAAGGGTCGTGTTAGCAAATTCGTGAAAGGTGGAGGTCCCAGAGGGACCAAAACTGAAAACTCATGTTTGCTGATGTGAGGTTTGGTCTTGGTGATCAGGTGCATTATGTCAAACTTATATTTTGGGAGATGTAATAGTCATCTTAGGTTTTTCTTCGGTTCGTAGGCTAACACGCACTGGTTCCTCTTTCAACAGGAGAGCTGAACCCATATAGCCCATGGGTGGATTTAGGACGAAAAAGCTACACAACCCAAGTTAAAGATTTTAAATGCATGCTAAACCTGGTTTTCTTTCTTGAAATTATATATATCTGTATATATGTATGTGATTGTATATGGTTATTTACTTTGGTTTTGAATAATGGCATTATTTTATCCTTACTCCTGAGTACATGCTAGCGTTCATTCCGCTAATCGTCTTTAGGCATTGTATCCCCACACTATGAAGAAACTGACCATACTACTCCTCCTGCTCAATGACTTGGATTCGTTGATAGCTTTCTGCATATTACAGTGATGAGCTTCTATACTCTGAAATACTTTATTTTTTGCTATGGACTTCTTTCATTATTGTTATTTCCTTGGTTTGGTTTTGGATATGGTCGAGAGCATATCCCGATTGAATATTATTAATTCTTGTTAGAGGCTTTGTGGGACTACTATGGGCATGGCGATGTCAGTATGGGTGTCAGCCTTTGTATTGGTACTGGCATTGGGGCTGACACTGGTTGGATATTTTGTTGGTTATTGTTATGGACTCTACTAAATGTTTTTTCAACTATTGTTACTTTATCTTATTATATGTTAAAAATTCATCAGGCATAGGATACAGGGTATTGGGGGCGGTCTTCAGTCCCGATCAAACTTGAGATGCCCGACACAATTAGGCCTCGATTGGGTCGTGTAAGGTACACGAGTTGATCTTAGCATAGCATTTCACTACCAGATAGATGGTTAGTTATAGCAAACTATTCAGGTTTTGGAGGTTATGCTCTGCACTTGTATGATGGCAGAAGTGCAATACAGATCATAGCATTAGCTTTAGCAGAGTTTAGATATAATAATATCTACCATTCCAGTATTTATATAACTCTTTTTAAGGCATTGTCGCTCACCAGTAGATTGGTTTGATGTTTCATAAATGAGACCTCCAGGCATGAACTTGCTTCGTGAGTCCTTGGACAGAGTCCAGATTATTCAAGATAGACATCGAGCAGCTCAGAGTAGGCAGAAGTACAATGCAGATCATAGTATTCGTGCATTGAGATTTGGTGTTGGTGATCATATTTTTCTTCAAGTTTTACCTATAAAGGGTGTGATGAGGTTTGGGAAGAGGTACAAACTTTGCCCTAGGTATATTGGTCCATTTGAGATTCTTCAGACTGTTGGTGATATGGCTAATGAGTTGGATTTTGCCCCTGATATATTGGTTGTTCATCCAATTTTTCATTTTTCTATGCTTTTCCATTACATTTCGGATGAGTCACAGGTCATTTGTTAGGAGTCGGTTTAGTTAGATGAGCAATTGTATTTTTTTGAAAAACTAATCTCTATTTTGGCTGGGGATGTGAGGTTCAGTGGTGACATCGACTTGTAGATGAGTCTACTTGGGAGGTTGATTCGAATATACGTAGTTCTTATCCTTATCTCTTTATTGATTCAAGTATTTCTTTGCCTTTTGTTTGAAGGCGAACTAGATTTTTAGTGGTGGATGATGTAACAACCTAAAATTTGATGAAATATGTGAAATTTGTGATTTTGTGAGATTTGACTATTTTACCCTTCCCTAGTTGCATTGTTTTACTTCTGAGGTGTGGGGGGATTGGCACAATTCCCTATATATTTTGTACCATAGTTGCGATATTATAATTTTTGGTGGCTTTGAAAGACTTATTTTGGACTTCTGTGGTTATCTCTTGAATCGTGTGACGGATGTTAAGCGGACTACGCCAGAAGATTCGGAACGTCGATTTTAAGGTGGTAACATGGTTGGTATGATTTTAAGGCTTTTAAATCTCATTTCGACCCTCGATTTAGAAAACTGTGGTTTCAGGTTTTGAGGGTCAACTCATTGAAAATAATATTTTTTCAAAAATATGATATCCTCGTTGATTTCGGAGCATCGAATTTATGTGGTTACATAGTTTGTTTGCATTTATTGGATTTCAAACGAATCCCGGCCACCCATCGAAATCTGTTTTAAACTTAGAAAATTTGGTGCACTAGGTTACTACATCAGGAAGTTGTAGCTTTGTAAGAGATATGATATATGGATTGAATATGGGTTGATGAATCCTCATAGGTCCTACATCGATAAGCTTTAGCTATGTAATCGTATACAAAGACTGTGCGACGGTCATGTGAATCATCATCATCATCTTATACATTGCATTTGCTTTATTGTGATGAATATTGTGATTAGATTGCCATATTGGCTTGTTATATGTCTACTTACTCTATATCTTGTTATTTATACTTGACTCTCTTGTATATACATGTTCTTCTCTATTTCTACTTGCATGTAATATAATGTATACTTGTGTTCTACATACTGTGTTGTTGTTATAATTATGATAGATTAGAATAGTTAGTGCAAGCGGTGTGGGCTACCGTTGTGGGACATTTTCTTATTGTAGGTGACGTGTTAAGTGTGCATTTTGTATGCTTTATTTTCTACTTTGGTCGATCTTCCTATGATACCTACTAAGTACAAGTGGACCATACTTACTCTTACTGTACCCCCTACTACAGATTCAGGTTCGGGTGTTCCCCACATTGCTTGACTCTGGCGATTGTTGGAGCTTTTAAGGTAGTTGATGATTTTCAGGCATCAGGATGTTTTCTACTACCTTTCTTTATAGACTATGTCTTTACTTCCATTTCATAGATAGAGTTTCTCTCTTATATATGGATATCTTATGTGTTTCCTTGGATTCGAGTTGTACTAGATACGTTCTTATACTGTTGACACCTGGTTTTGGGAGTTATGGCTGCATTGTTATGCTTCTTTCCGCATTTATTATACTTGTAATATTCGGCTTTGTTCTAGAAGCCTTACCTTGGGATTATTTCTGTCTTTTTACCCTTCATGTATCAATTTGTGTGATAGGTTTACTTATCAAGGTTCATCCGACAAGTGCCATCATGACCTATTGATTTTGGGTCGTGACACTAAGGTTCATGAACTCCTCCACCTTGTCTTCCCTCATCTCACTAGGAAAGAACCTATCCAAGAAAGTCATTTTAAGTACATCCTAACTAATAAGAGCAATATCGTCACCCCTATCTTCCTTTCATATAGTAACCGAGTCATAATCAACATCTTTCAATTGGTAAGAAGCCAAATTCCATACTTTCCTCTTCAGTAACATGCATAATCTGAGTAATTTTCTTCACCTTATCAATGAAGAACTGAGGATTCTCTTTCACTTTTGACCCAAAAACCTCCGGTGGATTCATTCTCATAACATCACGAACTCTGCTTGCAGCTAAATTGTCATTCTACTGAATTGGGACAACTATTGGTTGATTACCCTAAGCATTAGCATTCATATCCTAAGCCAACACTTGGAAAGTAGCCTAGAACTGATACAAGAGGAAACTACGAAACGAAAACACAAATACGGAAACACAAAAACTAGGAAAAAATAGAAAATGAAATAAGGATAGATAGATTGATATAAAATGATAAAGAGAGGAAACCAAGGGGTATATTAAACCCAAAGACCTTTCTTACGATTACCACAAGCAACGATCTCTTATGAACACCAAGAGTGAAATTAATTACTCATAACCAACATTTCTAACAAGTCAATAAAACTCCAAACAAGCTTTCATAAACACTCTCAAATGTACACTCCATTCAAAATTATCTAAACCTATAATGATAAGAGTCCTACCTATTTATATCCCATGAACATTTATTACAATTGGGCCTAAAAGTAACCCTAAATGCTAATTGGTCCCAAAAGTGACCCTAAAGCCAAAGATAATGCTAATTGGATGCAAAAGTGACAAAAAAGCCAAACACTCAAGACTATGGACCCAAAATGATCCAAACACCTTTAGCAAGGCACCACTTATGCTCAAAGATATCATCCAACACGATGTTTCTCAATGTCTGCATAGATCGCATCAATAGATTTAACTCCTCGTACACCAAGCTATACTCTAATCACGTATTTGATTTGTTAGAACGATCAAGTCTTGAATCCGTAGGTATGTTCCTTGAAGCATAGATCTCAAAAGAGTGGAGCTAATTTGTCTTGTATCATCCTCACTTTCTTGAACCCAACTCTTTTATCCACTTGTCGTTACACTTTCCAAGTTTGGAATCCTTTGGTAAGAATTTTGTTATCCCTAAAAGCTCATTCTCATAAGGCACTCTCCTTACATCTTCGTTTGAGATTGTTTGTTTATGAACCTGCACAAATAAAGGAGTGATACTAGGTAAAATTTTAGTAGTATTGTGGTTAGTGAGTAACAAAGGTTTATTGTTGGAATTGTTTTTGCTAAATTGGATTTGGAGTGGTTGGACAACAATTTGTGGAACTTATTTCATATTTGGTAGGTTTGATGGAGTTTGGACATGGGGTCGAGGAGTAGGATAATAGGCCTTTAAATGTTCCCCAAGGTTTGCCAACCTACCATCTATACTTTCTAATCCACTATCGACGCTCACCAACTTCTAATTCATGTGTGACAATTATTTAGTCATTTGCTTCATATCTTGTTGTATCCGTAGGAGTGCCTACAAGATGGTATCAAGGGTTGCTCCACCCATAGTTCTTAGCATAATTGAGAAAATGAATGAAGCAAATATGGATGACTCATTTAAAAGAAAAAGGACTTGACTCAATGAAGTTGATGAAGAAAGGAATAATAAAACCATATAAAGAAAAGAACAAAAAGAAAACAGACTCAAAAACCAATTAAACAACTAAGTAAATCAATTATTGTTTGTTAATTAGTTTTAAGAATCAAAAGAAATAAAAAGAGGAATCAATAAATGAAACTAAATGATTGAACCTGAGCAAATGTGATTTCGGAATGATTGTAATGCATTTCAGAGCAGGTGGATGTAGATTGGGCACATGCCCTTGATCTTCCTTTAATCTACCCTTGATCTGCTTGAGTAGATGGACAGAAGATGGGGCACCGATGGGGAGGAGATGGAGAGCAAATAGTACTATTATGACCAGCTTTAGCAGGTCGGGCGCACCTCAGGCACAGGTGGCCAGAAACTAGTCATAAAAAGGGAGAAAATGTCCTCCTTGTGGGCCCTTTATCTCTTTCTTTTGTAATAATCCTTTAGGACCTTTGGATATGCTTTTAGAGAAAGATTTTTTCTTGATTTTCGTTTCTCTTTCTTAGATCAAACACACCTTTTTAAACAATCTTGCTTCTTCAAGAAATAAACACCATCAAGAACACAAGAACATTCAAAAATTGACCCTTAAGCAAACGGATACGAAATTTGATGAAATTCAAAATCCAAGCTCCTTTCAAGCTTCCGAACACAACCCAAACAATTTTAACCTCAAAAGCTCAACCAAAAATTTCAGCTTTCAACAGCCATTTCCAATTTTTTCAAACTCAAGCCTTCAACAATGGTAGAACCTTTATTTACCTCAAATTAAGCTCAAATTCAATATTTAGACTCCAATAGTACTAAGGAACAAGAATCTAGCGCTAGAAACTAAAGAAAACACCAATCAAAGACAAAATTTGGGCTAGACCCTAAAACATGAATAGTAACTTTTTGTGATTTTTTTATTTTGTTAGATAACGAAACCCAAGATTGACTTTGTGGGAACAAAATCAAGATCGGCTCTAATACCAAATGATACACGAGGAAACTACAAAACAAAAACACAAAAATAAGAAAATAATAGAAAACAAAATAAGGATAGATAGATTGACACAAAATGATAACGAGAGTACAACCAAAGGATACATTAAACCCGAAGACCTTTCTTTTGATTACCACAAGTAATAATCTCTTATGAAGACCAAGAGTGAAATTAATCACTCACAACCAATATTTCCAACAAGTCAAAAAAGCTCCCAACAAGATTTCATAAACACTCTCAAGTGAAAACTCCATCCAAAATCATCTAAACCTTGAATGAAAAGAGTCCAACCTATTTATAGCCCATGGCCATTTATTACAATTGGACCCAAAAGTGAACCAAAATCCAAACACTCAAGACTATGGGCCCAAAGAGACCCAAACACCTTTAGAAAGGCACCTCTTATGCTCCAAGATATCATTTAAACATGATTTTGCTCGATGGCCCCATGAATAGAATCAATGGATATAACTCTTCTTATATATCAATCTATCCTTCAATCACGTACTTGCTTCCCTAGAACAATCAAATCTTGGATCCTTAGGTGTGGTCCTTGAAGCATAGATCTCAAAAGAGTGCAATCAATTTGGCTTGTATAAAGAACTCATCATGAGAGACATTCTCATTCAAAGGATTTGCAGATGGTGGTGGGGTTGGTTGGTCCATAAGCTCTACAAGGAGGCATTCTCAATCATGTGAAAGCATGAGTTAGAGAAGATAGAGGTAACTTTGAAGCACGATAGAGATCATGAAAGAAAGGATATTTTTTTAATACGTCGCATAGCCTATCACTCATAAGTGTGGAACGCTTCTCACCCATGATCAAGACTCTATGTAACGCGGCTTGTCAAACTCCCTAGGACTCTTTAAACCTTATGCTATGATACCAAGTTTGTAATGATTCGAGGCTACCCCTGGATGTCACACGGTGTTTAGGACTACAAGTAACCCCAAAGTTAACCTATGATATCTACTCAGCACAGAACCATAATAAAATAAACTTAAAACATGAATGGAAACTAAAGAAAATTATAAAATGGGTTCAAATAGATGAACAATCTCAATCAAACACTGTAGTTTAACATTATTTGAAACTAATGAGAATCTGAAGGAAATCAAATCGTCTGACTAATCTTGAAAAACCTCTAACTAAAACTGAAGAGTCATTAGGACAATCCCCAGCTAACCCAATTGAAATTATAATGTTTGTACTAATAATGATAAGCATTTGGAAACAAACATAAACTTCCCTCAAATACTCACTAATTGGCTGGATGTAGGAGATGATGATCAAGACTAATATTACTATTAAGGACGATCAGATGATGATCAAGACTAATATTACTATTAAGGACGATCACTAGAACCTATATTATGAAATAATGTAGTCACATAGACATATATGTGGTCAGTACTTTTGGAATGTACTGAGCATATGGGGTTAAATGCAATAAGTAAAACTGAAGTTGATATAATAATAGAACATGTATGTAAAGTGTAAATAGACTCGTCCTGATCATGAATAAGTTGAAATATCATAAAACAACATCTGATAAAGTTAGTGGGACATTACACTTAGTTTTTGAAATTATCCTTTTTTTGCGAGAGATTCTCATAACCAACATAAACTATGTGAACAACATGGAGTCCGATATAACTTCCCCCATCGAAAGGGCCCAATATACCTTGCTAGTGTATAAAGGCAAACTATAGTAATCACATATACATTTTCATTTGGACAAGTGGAATAATGCATGTACATGTCTATCTGGACAAGCTATATGTCCGTTTGGGTAAGCTAAATAATAACATACGCTGGCACGTAGTTTATGAAACTAGGGTACACTAAACCATTACTCCTCGGTTCTAGGCACTACTCCCAAATCATACTATTGCTCGTAATATATATATATATACACATACATATATACATACATACAAATATATACATATATACATATATATATATATGAAATTTACCTCAAAATAAGCATATGAGCTTATAAGTCTAATAACACAATATGCTTCTATTTTAATCTCATAATCTTAATTAATTATGTGAATTTCATATCTTATCTGAGATCATAAGATTAAGCTAAAATCAAAATCAGACTATAATAGCCTGTAATCTGAAATAGTAAGTCTAAGCTTCTTGAAAACTAAGTGAATCATGCCAAAATCACATATTTTTACCAAAATTAGGTACTTTGATCATGAACATAAAAATTCACTTCATGGAAACTGCTATGTGTTTAAAGACATGAACAAATAATGAATTTTCATGCTAAATATACTTAACTTCTCAAAGGGACATCATAACTTCAACATCATATAAGGTGGTATGAACCCTAATTGAAATTTCATAAATTCAATAGTGAAAATCAAAGATTTTGGGCACAAGGATGAAAGGTTATCCTTGTTCAAACGCACGTACCTGAACTTGATGAATTTTCTTTAAAGTAAGCTTGAATTTGAGCCTTGGGAGCTTGAGTTTTGGAGAAGAACCCTTATTTGGTGTTCTTGAGAATTTGGGAGGAGATAAATTACATATTCTAACTTATGAAGGTAGAAATCGTGTTTAGTATTGTTGTGGCACTAATCAGTAGGTAAAATACCAAAAAGCTCTCAAAAAATTGAAAAAAAAAACTGAAAATTTTTGTCACTGCGATCTTGGGCGTGGCATGCCATAATCGCACCACACCAAAGGTGTGCCACGCCTTTAACGTGGCACCAAGCCAGTGTAATATGACCTTATCATGCCAGGCCACTAATTTTTACATTAGTTTGTGTCATGCCTTTGTGGCACGCCCTAATCGAAAGCCCTTACTATTTTGGGGTACTAAAATATCTCAGAATGCATTCTAAAATTTTCAAAATACTTCCTAATAGTCCCGTTAACATTTCTTATCATTATTCAACTGATGTACTAAAACACGAAGGAACTATCAAAATAAAATCACTGTAATTTTTAAAGTCTAATAGGGGGCCTCCATAAGTCCGGTGGATGCAATCAAGCAGAAGTAATAACAGTAATTACACCAACTATCCATATCTCAAAACCATAACTAAGGATCTTTTCATATCATAAACACCGGACTCAATCCAGTTCCATAACTATCATAAATAACCTCTTAATGCTGACTTGAACCAGAACTAGTGTCTCATATGTCGGACTTCAACCGGAACTAATATCATGAATACCGGACTAAAAATGAAAGTAAAATAATCGTAGATGCAAAACTTGAACCAAAACTTATATCATAAATTGTCGAACATGAATCAGTCTTATCACTTCCCAAATACAAATCTAGAATAAACCATTATGTTCCTAAGGCCTCTATGGGGTCAATAATATAATTAAAATAATGCATAAAGTATCGTTGAGTCTACTAGGAACTAATAGTAACTATAGCCTAAGGTAGGTCAGAGGGTCCCACTTCTAACCCCGAAAATCCATCCTAAGAAAATTTCTACCCCAAACTATACTAAGGTATCAAATCTCACTACAAGATACTAAATAAGCTTTATTGAGTCATAGGATAACAATTCTACCTAAAGAACAAGTAGCTAAGTCAAATATGCCTAATTTCAGACCATTAATCGGCTAAATAATCCACTTCATACTAAATATACCTCCAAGTCCAAATTCTCAATCCAAAACTATCACAACACCATATCGACACTATGATTAAGCTCAATCTAAGAGAAAGGTAATTCTAGCCAACCTGAACGCCGAAGAAAGCCCGATAAAGTTTGCTAAATTGGTGATATACCTTTCGAGAAGCTTTCGCATGATATCACACAATCAAAATTGTAATATGCGCATTAATACGAGAACAATGGTACCATACTGCATTTTTATACTTTGGGTTCAAAATTAAGTTAAAATCTCATGTGAGGATCGCTTATGGAATTGCACTTTTAAAACTGCCAACATGTCCCTCTATGCTCAAGGATCATTTATCCTCAAGAATGGGTAAATTTTGAGCTCAAACGATACCAAAATCAACCCATCAAGAATCTAGAAATTTATGACTAAATTGAAGAATTAAACCAATAATTAGACAGAAGCTTACAAGGATTTCAATGAGAAAAAGATTATTCCGACCTAGTAAATACCCTATGATCTTCCAATGATCACTCTCCCAATTTTTCACACTCTCTAGGACTTAGAGACTCTTGAGACTACTGAAAGATAGGGAGAAATAGGGAAAAAAGGCTGAATTTCATGCCCTCCGGGTGCCGCTTAAGCAGCTACTTGATCACTTAAGTGGTCACCGCTAAAGTGACTTAGTGCCGCTAAAGCAATATCTGGATGTTCTAGCCTCCCACTAAAGCAGACAAGTTGCCGCTTAAGTGGCTCTGCTAAAGTAGACAGGCTTTCTCTTAAGTGGATAGGCTAGGCAAGCCTTGGTAGATAAATAGACCGGCTGGACAATTAATTGGCCTCCGCTAAAGTGACCAAAGGTCTGTTTTAGCGGATGCACCAGTTGAAACTTGAAAAAATTCCAATTTTCCACTAATCCCTTAGGATTCATTTGAAATCCTGTGAATGCAAATGAACTATGATACCCTATCAAATTCAATATTCCAAACTCAATGATGCCATAAAAATTTCCATCTGGGGTCGTTTTGATGGAATATGAGCCCCACATCTAAGGACTATTTTTACTAAATTTTGACCAATAGCCCAAAATAAGTCTAAAATTATTTGGACCCGAACCAAAGGTCCACCATCCAAAAATTAAAGTTGTGAATGGAATTGTCAGAATTGGTATATGAGATCGTTAACCTGAAGTTTTTTCCCGACAACCAATTCTTACCAGCGAAGACTTCAAAATAAGGAATTAGCTCTAAAACCTAAATGAACTTCCCAATAACTACACTATAAGCTTTAGAAATTCAAAAAAGTCTTAGGGCAACTAAAAGAAAGCTCTAAATAGTGAAAAAGTGTGGAAATGCTATAAATAACCTGGAGGGTCATTATAGTGATATCCTTTAATCCCAAATTTGAGCCTAAGTAGACCCTTTCTTTGAACTATCATATTCACCTTACCAATTTTTACAATGAACCTTATTTGTCACTGGTCCCTTCATGTACACTGTGCACCTCAACTCAGATAAATCACCTAAATTGAAAGTGGCTATCTGAGGGGTGCATAAAAGATTGGTTATGAAGAAAGCATTAGCAAAAGGAAAAAGGATTATGATGCAGTATGGTGTGAAAATAAGAAAAGAAAAGAAAAAAAGAGATAAAAATAAGAAACAAAATAAAAAAGAAAAAAAACTGTGAAATAAAACCGCACCAAAAAAGATAACTAAAAGAAAGAAGGAAAAGTGGAAATAAAAGTTATAAAGTGTCAAGGAGGGTTAATCCTTTTACCCATATGTGTCATACCTGTCCCTATGACTTTACTACAAGCCAATAAAAATCTTACAGTTATCCTAATCTGACAGTCTAAAAGCTAAGGAGTAGAAAATAAGGGCAAGCCTATGGTATCAAACATACATAAGTTGAATTGCTTGTGAGAGTGAGAGATTTGTTGTAGTCCATCTATTAATAATTATTACATATTCTGAGTGATCAGGACATCTTTATCATGAGGGCATAGGGGTTGTATTGTGGTTACTGCTTGTTCCAGTAGTGTCATTAGTTTAAGTGTTAGGTTATCCATTTATAATGTGACGCCATTTCTGGATCCCATTGTGTTATGGTTGATGGTTTTTGTATGTACTGTATTTGTTGAGCTTTGATAATATTAGAGGGTGTGGACCATAAGTGTTTGAATAGTGCATTTTTAAACTAGTTTTGTAAAAATTTCATTGTTATAGAAATCTTAGTTTTTCTTGGTTAAGCATCGTGATAGTACAGTATATTTTGTTTACCTAAGGACATCCAAACATTTTTAGTTGAGGGTGTTGAAATGTCGTGAACTTAAAATACTTTAGTCACTTAGAACTACGAACATTTGCAAGTACAGAGGTATTTTTATGTGGATATGATGTGATTTAAGGTGTTTCCAGGTCAACTAAATTCAAAAAAATAGAGTGTTGGGTTTTTGACAGAAATTGTATTAGACAAACCCATTCCATGATCGTGAATTTTACCATGGACGTACCATGTCATCGTGATGTGAATCAAAGGATGTCCCTTATGAGATGATCTGACGGAAGCCTCCCATGATTATGTATTGATGTCATAATTGTACAACCTAATCATGGGAAGAAATTTTTGGAAGCATGGCTACAAGAGATAAGTATGAAAAGGATCAAACGAGTAAATCCCATGACCGTACTTAAAAGCCACAGTCGTACCAAGTGGTTTTGGCAGGAAGGTTCAGAGATTAAGGTTTCAAGAATTAAAATGTAGGAGGATCAGATGACCACATCATATGGTCATAGGTAAAAGATAAAGAGTCATGTAGAAAACCATACCATTAAAGATCTATGGATAAAAAATCCATAGAAAAACTACTAGCGCCAAGGAAAACCGTATGATCAAACCACGATCATACCTTCCACTGGTCTGACATGATTAACTTAGAAAATCCTTTTATGTTTAGGATAGGTTTTATTTTATTTATAAATACTCTTATTTGTTTTTTTTGTATTGGCTTAGATTCTTTTACTACTTTCAAGACATATCTTTTATATTGAAAGTGCAAACATCGATTTTTAGGGTCTTAATTCAAAGTGAAATCATGGAGTTTTTGATATTCTTATTGTAAGTTCATAGTTATTTTTTCATATCAAATTATTTTTTGTGTGTTCTTGCAATTATGAGTAGCTAAACACTACAACTGGGATTATGGAAACTATGACAGATTAACAAAGTAGTGCTCAAAGTATGGAGTAATTTCCAACCTATATTTATGCATATGTTGTTATTTTCTTGGGTTTCATTATTTTTTGGTGTTTTACACTATTAAAATTCGTCTTATCTTTACTCAGGACCAAAAAAAGAATATAGATATGAAGAAAGAAATAAACAACAAAGACTTGGAGCTATCAACCTCCACTTAATAATTTGAGTCGATAATTCGGGATAGCTAATTTGGAATTCAAGATGGGGGTTAGTAATGCAGGCTCAGGAGAAGAGAAAAATTACTTAAGGATATTGCTTTAGAAAAGATCTAAAGTTGTTATAAGCTTACATAACCTATTGATTCTGCATATCAAACACCGAGAGAGATTACAAAGTATGAAGAACCTACGAGTTATGAAGTCATTGAGGAACATAGTTCTAGTGTCTCTCTCATACTGATTACAAATCCAATAAATCAAAAATTGTTACTACTGAATTATTTATTTGAAAGACATCAATGGATACTTTATAAGGTTCCCATGTGTTAATGTGAATAAGGCCAAATTTGGCTTTAGTAGATTTGTCACTTACAGGAAAAGACAATCTAGATTGTCTTGCTATAGGGCATACATCACAAAAACAATCAAGATCAAAAGGAATAGAAATAGAACTATTATGTTTTATTGATGAGAAAGACCAATGCCTCAATATAATATGCCAAAGCTTTACATTAGAAGTAGCATTACGGCATATAGAAGAAACTCTACTAGAAATAGACTCGGGCTTACAAAAAAACATTGAAAGAAAATAAAACAGAACTCGGAACATCCATTGACATAATAGATACTTCTTTAGTAGAATTTAAACTAGACTCTTTCATATTAGTCTAGAGCAGATAAAGTACTTTCTTAGATTCACCAAAAGCTTGAGGCATCCTGATTGAAGGGCCCTGCACAACATACACATTTGATGTAAATAACAAACTATAATGAAATTAACTACAAAATCTGTTTACAAATATGAGATTGAATTTAAAACTTAGAACATATAAGACATTCTCTAAAGCAATATCTAAGAATAAAGAGATTGTTCCTACCTGAGTGACCTGAATAGTATGATAATTAGGAAGATTAATAGTCAAAGGGACTTTAAAGACACATATGCGTGAAAGAACTTGAATTGTAACATATATTTTTTGATACACTCGAGTCTATTATCCAGGTATTCGAACTTAAAACTAAAAAACATGAGCCAATGTATTTTAAGACTGTACCAGCCACTGTATTTTCATTAATTGTATATCCTCGCCTTATGATTGCTGTCTTTTTCATCTTTATTTGCTTGAACATGTGAGCAAATTAATTGTATTGCTCCTTACTATAGCTCTAATTGAAATCAATAGTGTCACCATAGTTGTTGTGTTTGCTCCAAAATCCTTCATAGATAATGTTGCATTTCTTCTGATCCCTTTGTCATTTGTGAATTAAAAATTATCAAAAAACCCTATCAATCTATAACAGGTAATTTCTTTATGATCATGTTTTCTATAGTAATTGCATACACATTAGGGTTATATTTGTCTTTCTTTTCTTTGAACTTTTGATTTTGCTTTTGCAATCTCTGTGACTGCTGAGGATTATCAAATCTGGGAAATTAATTTCTAGATCTCTGACTAGCAATAATTGGCCTTTGAACCTGCTTTCTACCTTTATTATGATTTTCAATTTTAGACATAAAACCACTAGTTCCAGTCATAAATGCACTGGAATCAGAGGGAACAAGAGGGTTCATATAGCTTTCCCTTTGATGCTCATCCTTTGAGATTAAAAAGTATGCAAGGTTAATGTTAGGCAAGGGGTTCAATGTTAAGCCTAGCCTATGAGTATGTATTATTTGTTCACATAAGGAATTTGATAAGCCTTTCATCCAGTAGAGACTCATGTAGCTTTTGTTTTCATTCATAAACACACACAATTACACTTGATGTTTGAGTTGAGGGAATCAAACTCATCCCATAATCTTTTTAATTGTGTGAATATCCTACAATGTTATTATTGCCTTGTGTTAACCTACTAAGTTCTTGTTGTAGGTAATATAGCTTTGCTCCATTAGATTGACCAAGCCTCTACACCAAGTTGATCCAGAGATCCCTAGAAGTTTTTGAGTAGATCACACTGTTTGCGACCTTCTTTGATAGTGAATTTAAAATCCAAGATGTAACTATATCATTATATTTGCTCTAGGTTTGCAAATCTAGAGAATCATCAAAAGGTGTAGCTTCCGATCAACTAATGAAACTCAACTTATTTTCAGCTGAAAGGGCAATCAAGATAAATCTCTTCCACCCTTAATAACCTTTTCCATCGAAAAGGTTATTGATAAGTGCCATACCAAGTGCATTTGATGGATAACGGTGATAAGGTTGATTGGAATCAATACATGTTGAGATGCCTATAACAGTTGTTGCAGCAACAGCTGTTGTTGAGTGCTGAGTCATTACTCAAATAAGAAAGAAGAACAGATTTGTAATAAATCTGGAAGGGTTTTGATCACTACTCTGATACCATGAAGAAATTATTAAGAGATATGTGAAAATTTTCTCGTTGTATATCACCGTACCATCTTTCATGTGTACATATATACAAGTATTAATTAGAATAATCTGAAAATAAATAATGTTAAATCTTTTCCTACTTGTAAATACCTTGTTGGCTATACATAATTTTTCTAACAAACTTTATTTCTTCTCTATGCTAAATTTGTGCTTCTCAGGTGAGGAAGCTTCTTCAAGAAGCTGATGTGGACGGCCCAGATCCTTTGTTTGACTAAAATCAATATTGAGGGCCTGATTTGTGCCACGTTGCTGCTGACTATTCTAAGGCTTAAAACAATTTGTATTCTTCGGTGTGTTTTGTTCCAACATTTGAAGCAGAGGATCTAGTGAAAAATTAGGTAAAACTATAGGTACGATCTCTCTAATACTCCGTAACTATTTTGGAGATTCCTCAGTTGAACCCTTACAATTTGTAGCAACGTACAACACAAGGCAAGAGCCTTGCCACAGAAAAAATAAGGTTTCCTCCTAAAAGATCAACAATCTAATAAGATTATATATTCTAGTTCTTGTAGTTTGTGCTTTATCAAAAAGAAATTCTTTTCAAGTAGTTGGAGGAAATCCATTGGCGCTAGATTTATTTATTTATTTTTCAACATATTTTAGTTAGTGATTAAACATAAGCATGATGTTCATTGTGATGTAGAGCTAGCTCGATTTTCTTTGATTAGGTCATAGTAGGTTCTGCAACAAGGATAAAATTTCAAAATAGGTTACTATTTGTAGTTGTACATTTTGACAAGTGAAAGGGAGAGGAAGAGATTCTCCAAAATGTACTCATTAAAAACTGTATTATCTAATGAATACTTCGATATAAGTAGTAAAATGCATCGACAGCGAAGTGTCAATTAGATATATATTGAAGAAAAAAACCTTGATTGTAATTAATATAATTAGCATGAGACTAATTTTTAGTATGAAATCATCTTGATTCTCAAGAATCTTTACTATTCACACCATGTGCCACTCTTAATTATATTCTGTGTTATTTGTTTTTGCTTCTATTTTGTTTGAACTTGATAGAATTAAGAAGAAAAAAAATTGTGTAGGCAAATGAAGATTGAAACTATGGGCGTGATCTAAATTTTAATTTCCCAGAGGAGGTGCAAGTGAGATTAAGATTTAATATGTATAAATAACATAAATACCAACCTTTTTGAAAGTAATTGCACTCTTTCCCACTTTTTTAATTACTTTAGTCTCTCTTCCTATTAATATACATAACATAGCCGACATATACATAACATTCTGTGTGTATGTTGGAATTTTTGTAATATATTTAGGGGAATTGAGATTTTTTTGTAATATTGGAAACATAAATTGTGTATTTGTGTAATTTTTAATTTTAATATTGAGTCATAATTACTAAGGGTATACGTGGACGAATGTAAAACGTGAAATTTATTAATTATGCAACATAAATTTTAAAAATTGCTAGATTATATATAGTATCCAATTGAAGATTGATTTATATTTTATATACACACATATGTGGCTAGCTGGCCCAACATTTCTGCATCTCAATTAATTTTCCACCTCTCTAACTATTTTTTAGGAGTATTTCAAACAAGTTAGAAAATGAGTATAAAACTAGATATATTAGTTGTGCTTTAGGTTTGGGATGTCGTGCAGAAGGTGAATCTTTGACAAGAAACTAATTAAGATCAGTTTGAATCTGATTGTTCAGATCTGAACTAAGTGTTTTTTTTTTTTCTTTTGGGGAACAACTTATAGTTACGAATACTATAAGTATCACTATTTATTATTCAGATAAGTACTAATGTACTATACATAATTCTGTTAGGAGTTGCGAAATTTGAATATTACTGTATCCCTCGCAGCTGTAAAACCACATCCATTAGCCTCGGGGAAAGGAGCAAAAGGGTATTTTGATACATGTGAGCTCGTTTAGTTGGGTGTATAAAAATAATATAAAATATGGTGTATTCGTAATGTTTTTGTTATTTATGTTTGTATTTTTTTATATAATGTTTGATCTATTAAAAATAACATGAATCATAATATATATATATATATTTCGAAAAATACCTTTCATAAATGTGATGGAAAAGATATGAAAAATATTTTCAGGGACAATAGTAACTCTAACCATACTAATGTGTGCATTAGAATCCATTGCATTACTAATACCATGAATTTTTATGTATTAGTAATACACTCCTTAATACTAAATAAAGCGTGTAACTAATGTTAGCATAATAATCAGGGGCAAAGCCAACCTTATGGCTAAGAGTTTCATCTGAAACCCCCTCGATGGAATATTATACTATTCGTGATTAAAATTATTTTTATATATATATTGTTAATGTTGAACCCCCTTCGGCCAATTCGTATGCTTACTTCTTTTGATTATGTATCACCTTGATGAAAATTTTGATTCCGCCACTAATAATAATACATAGAATGAAAAATATATCAAATAAGATATTTTAGTAATACACAAAGCTAATACTTATTCTAGCAAACGACCACTTAAGTTCTTTTTAACTATGCATGAGATTCTAGAAAAAATCGAACATAAAATTCTATTATATGTTGCCTCGGTGAAAGAGCATTATTATTAATAGGAGAATCTTAGTTAGTTAGTTACCTGAACTCCATCTTTTTTGTGAGGGTTCGATTCCCCACATTGTAATCCTCTCTCCCATTCTCCTTCCCCTCCCCCCAATTTTTTTAAAAAAAAGCATTATCATTAACCATTTTTCCAATTAGTTTCTAAAAACAATCAAAAATTCACAACCGTCGATCATTTCATCGCTAATTTTCCCGATGCTTTGACCTTCTTTTATCATTCTTTTATATCAAAGTTTTAATTGGATTTAATGTCCACAATAACAATATTCTCCAGTCTCTCATAAAAAGAAAAAGGTTTTATAAATTATCCTTTTAACTCTTTTTAATATACTTTATGTGCCTATTCATCAATATCAAGATTAATAATTTTTTTATAAAAAATTATATCTATACTTTTATATAAAAAATTAATTTAAGGACAAAATGAAGAAATTATATTAATTCTCTTGATTTTGTCAATTGATAAGTATAAATAATTTTAATAATATAGATAAATAATATGGAATGAAGAGAGTCGATTCCAGTAAAAATTAAACGAAACCCTCCCCCTAGTGTACTAAAGACATGAACAAACGGAACAGTCGTAATACTTTTTAATTAGTGTTCCATCAAGTGCGGAAGAGCCTTGAGATTCGAACTCAAGTAGAAAAGACAAAAATACGATCAGATAAGTAGCTTCACATATATGTACAACTTTCTTCTGTCGACTTCATATTGGTTGCTTGTGCACAGCATATATATAGAGAGAGAGAGATATAGATATATATATTATACAACTTTATTCTGTCGACTTCGTATTGGCTGCTTTTGCACTGCAATGAAAATCAAAGAATTTTTATTTTATTTGAAATTTTTGAAGTTGCAATTGATGTTGGAGCTGTGTTTGTTTGTGATATTTGGTGTTGACATTTAAAGAGTGACAAAAAGTGAAATTAAATAAAGTAAAATAAAATTTCATCCCAAATAAAATTTAAAATTGTATTTGATATTTTTATGGCCAAACAAGGATTTCAAAATAAAGTGAATAAATATTCGAAAGTAAAGTGGATACAATTCATGGACAAATGGGTCCTTAGTTCCTATAGATAGGATCTATTATGAAATTAAGATTTCTTTTCCAGTTACAAAGCCATGAGAATTTTTTATTAATTGTTAAGTCCTCAGTTTGATGTTTGACAAACTACATGATGGGGACCTGTTTCCTAGAGATTGTGTGATGACAAAGTTGCTACTACTCAGAAAACAGGTTGGACTTATCTGTCACTATCACAGTCAACCCCGCAGCTAGGCACAAATACAAAAGTTGGTGAAAAGCTGTTGCCACCTTTTTGTCTCAACCCATGACATTTCTCCTAGGTTTTCTTGTGTCATAATATATATTGCTATCTTCTTCAACAAGAAAATCAAGCTTCCATACACTTACGACATATATATCTTTTGAAGCTCTTGAATCGAAGACTCACTTTGCAACAAGAAATTTATAGCTCATCAAGTTGTATTTTATTTTTTTATTGTATTTGAGTCTTTGTAATGCGTTCTTAAATGTTTGCCTACCATTGCTTGTAAGATTATTAGTAGGTGTTTTGGTGCAAACCAAATTTCTTTGTAATCATCTAGAGTTAGGTGATTCTCAAGCTAGAGTAAGTTTGTTGTGTCCGGTTAGAGTTAGTTGGAGGTTGAAACATTAGAGTTACTACTTGTGTCTTCTTCTAATAGAGTTATTACTAGGAGATTAAGGATTAGGAGTTTAATCTTGAAGTTTGGAGTATGTATTCAACTTTTCTTGGATATAATGGAGCTTATAAATCCTGGAGGCATGTCGGGATTTTTCTCCCTTGAGTAAAGAGTTTTCACATAAAATTATTGTGTTTGTTATTTACTTTATCCACACATTTTTTTGTTTAAGTTTTCTCCTAGTTCTTGTTATTTGAGTTCATCTGGGAACAGGTCCCATAGTTGAGAAGCAATCCATTGCAACTCTTCATTTGGTATTTGAACGAGGTCTTCTTAAAAGGCTAACAGCTTTAAAGAATCTTGGAAATGGTTGCTCCTCCAAGTCTAGAAGAAGGTCAGTCAACCACTAGACCACCAAAATTCAATGGTGAATATTATGGATGGTGTAAAATAAGAATGCATGATTTTATCATGGTTGAAGATTCAGAATTATGGGACATTATTGAGGATGATCTTTTTGTCCCCACTAGAGTTTTGAAGGTTGTTGATGTGACATCATAAATTCCCAAGACCAAGAGAGATTTGATGGCATAGATAAAAGAAAGATTGAGAAAAATTACAAAGCCAAGAAGCTACTTGTGTGTGGTATTGGTCTACATGAGTACAGTAGGATCTCTGCCTGTGAAACTGCTAAAGAGATCTGGGATTGTCTTCAGGAAGCCCATGAAGGAACTACTCATGTTAAGCAGTCCAAGGTGGATATGTTGACAAAACAGTATGAGACTTTTACCATAAAAGAGGGAGAGTCCATTCAAGATATGCACACACGATTTACTGCAGTAATAAATGAGCTACATTGTCTTGGTGAGGACATCCCAACCCATAAAAAAGTTAGGAAAGTCTTAAGTATTCTTCCTAAAATGTGGGAAAGCAAAGTTAATGCAATCACTGAAGCGAAGGATCTGAATAAAATGGCAATGGATGAGCTTATTGGCAATCTCAAAACTTACGAGATGTTAAAAAAAATTGGAAAGTTAAAGGATGAGCCTAAGGTAGAGAAAAACTTGCTTCTAAAGGCCACAAAAGATACCCACAGAGATGAAGATGATGAAATAGACTATATTGAAAAATGGGTACTTAAATCCTTGAGAAAGTCAGGGGATTTATCCAGAAGATGTGAATCAAGCAAGCACTTTAATGAAAAAAGGTAAATGACACTTATCACAAATATGGAAAGTTGGGTCACTACGTTAAGGATTGTCCAATGCACAAGGTAGAGCACAAAGAATATGTCAAACAAGTTGTTTATAAGGTGATAGGCAAGGAACGATTCCCTGTGAAGTATAGAAAGAAAGTTGAAGCTGACAAGGTTGCAAATCAAGTGCTTGCAGCCTGCTAGGATGATTCCTAAAGTGATTCAGATGAATTTTAGCAAGGAGAAAAAATTTCTATGATGGTGATGGAAGATAAGGTACAAATTTTTTATTCACTCTTTGTTCTGATGGCAGATACTGATAATATGAAGATAAACCTGTGACTATCCTGGACATCAAAGAGAATCTGAAGGATTACTCCCTCACCAAGCTGAGATCTCTTGCATCTCTGTTGATTGATTCCTTGAATGAACTTGCTAAAGAAAAAGAGAATCTGAAAGAAGCCCTAGGAAAATGTTAAGAAGAAGTAATTGAGTTGAGTGTTCAGGTGGCTGAACTTACCAATGATAAGGCAAAGCTGAAGGATCATCTGGGAAAGTGTAAGGAAAAAATAGTGGAACTAAGTGTGAAAGTGTCTGAGCATCAAACAACTAGCACGACTCTTTCTTATGAAAATGATCTTCTGAACAAAAGTCTAAATAAAATCTCCAAGAAGAATTCCAAGGAAAAGGCGCAGGAAGCAAGATATAGTTTCAGCTGAAAGCAAAATTAATTGAAATCAAGCCCAACATGACTGTTTTACTGGAAAGAAACTCTGATCTTGAGAGAGAACTGATTCAGGTGAATACTGAGCTTAAGAAAGATCTTACGTGGACTACATCTACATAAACTTTGGACACCCTCACCAACCAAGTATCCAGTAGCAGAAGAGGATTAGGATACCATAGTTAAGGTGATGGCCCCAACTTTTCTATCAGAAAATCAAGAAACACGAATGATCCTTTATGTACTCATTGTGGAAAAAATGATCACTCAAAAGAAATGTGTCCATCTAAAGCTGCAGCTCTGAGATGTATGAGAAACTTCACAACACTCAAAATAAAGAAACAAAGATTACCTAGCTGGACAAAGAAAAAATTAGTCTATCCTCTATCGCTATTTTAGGTACTCAGACTGAAGTGGGTTCCCAAAGCTAACAAGTAAGTAATTATATAGGGCGAAGAAAGAGGAAGAAACCAACTCAAGTATGTTGATGATGTCTGCTCAAAGCATATGATTAAAGAACTGAAGTTCACCTCTTGTTGAAGGCCTTTAATGGAGACAATGTCTCCTTTGTGATGGATTAACACAATTAGAGTATGCTGATGCTAGTGGTGTTGTGGATCTTGTTGCAAAATAATGCTTTCAAAGTTCTGAAGGGCATATCCCTGGTAGATCCTTATGAAAGTCAGTAGAAAACTGGTTGAGTGACACAAGAAGGGGTAAAAATGACAAAATCAATGTGGATGCATGAGACTCTCATGATCCTCCATACATCGCTATGAATTGGTGAGCAGGTATCCTGGTTAGGTAATGTTCTACATGTATAATTCAATATTATATCTTCCACAGATATACACCAATGACAAGGAGAAGAAGATATAAAAAAGAGAGGTAAGATAGCACAAAATAATTGAGTTCAAAGTATCATTTAGGGACCAGGTCCCTAATCTGGTTAGTATCATTTATTATTCCTCAACAGTGACCATTTTAAATATTTAATGATATGTGTCACGTCAATCTCCTGCCTTTTCTAAAAGGTTGTCTCTTGTACTTTAAGTCCAAGAGGCGTATCTATCTGACCGGACACGTTTCATCAGACTCATCTATTCAATTAATCTGAACCATTCTCTCATGACCTATTTAAGGTCAAAATTAGATTTATTTTACTTTATTTTGAAAATCCTCTCTCATACAACTTTATCAGTTCCTAAATCATTTCAAAAGAAATTCATCTTGTTTTATTACTCACAGTCCTTCAACTCTAAAATAATGTTATACTCTTTTTCATCCTCACAAAAAAATGAGCTCATTTGTTAAAAGTAATTGATACTCCCTCCATTCCCTCAGTCTCAGAGAAATTGTTTGCTATCACCAAGTTTATTTCACTTTCCCTACACAAAATTGTTGTGGATTACATTTATCAGGAGGAGATAAAAACTCCAAATGATCCACTCACTGAAAAGGGTGTGTTGTGATGCCTGTGTTGACCCTAAAATCAATATCTCCTCTAAAAGGGAAGAAGGCCCTAAAACTGATTCTTCTAAAAGTCAAACTCTAGCAGATGGTCTTCAAAACAACCCTTCCAAAGATCAAGTTCCTGACCAAATAGTTCCTTTATATTAGGGTTTGGATTCTTCCTCCAAAACCCCCCTCTGATAAATCTGAGTCTCCTAGTAAGTCAAGAAGTGTCTTTATAGATGAAAATTTATTTGTAGATTTACGCACTTTCAAAGCAACTCCTTCAAATAACTAGGCCATGAGTGAGGAAATAAGAATACAAGGGATGACTACCTTGAGTGTTGATCCACCTAGATGGGAAATTCCCCCTGCTACACTAATCAGGAGGCAAAATGACCCTTCTGAGAATGTGGATAATGAGAGTGTAGTACTTTCTCCTGTTCTTGATCTATCAAGAGATAAGGATGAAAAAAGTGAATCAAACAATGATGATAACAAATTTTTATCTTGGAATTTTCACAAGAAAGGCTCTTTTTCTTCAACATGAACCATCAAAACACTAGGGACCAGGTCAAGTACCAGGAACCTGATAAGAAAAGCCTTGAAAAAAAAGTAAGAAAAATACTAAGAAAAGAAGATGACCAAAAATAAATTGGGATATATGTGATTGAGCCTGATAATGAAAAGGTAGTGGATGTTGAAGACATAAATGAAGACACTAACAATTTGTTCAATAAAAATATGGATAGTGAGGATAGTGATTTTAACAACATGTTTGAAAGCCTGGGTGACTGTGAGGACGATTCACGTGATTCTGATGTTAAGAAATATGTTGTTCTAGCCAAGGCAAAGATGAGAGGAAAAAGAACTGCCTCACCAAAAAAAAGGGATGTTAGTAAAGAAACCAGTTTCCAAAGCTACTGGTAAGAGAAAGAGAACAGAAAAGGATGATAGCAATAGACCAGGTCCCAGTTCCTAATCAGCCAGAACCTCAGGAACTCCTAGGCTTCTGGCAAGGAAACTGGTTCCTCAAAGAAGGCTACTATATCAACAAGAAAAGAGAAGATTTTGTCTAAAGAGGCAAGACAAAAGATCCTTAAGACTCAGGAAGTCTTAAGAGGGAGAGTATTTGATCCAACACTGGCTGAAATGTCAGGGATGAAAAACTTAATTGACTGGGTGAAATTTCATAATTGGGAGCACTTATTTGAGTTGATTGTTCCTCAGTTACATAAAGAGAAGGTTATAATATTCTATTATAACCTGACCATATCTGATTATGAATTGTATTTTACCTCACATGTTAATGGAGTGAATATGGGTATAGATGAAGATACTTTGTATTAAATTTTTGGGGCACCTACTGAAGGAATCAGGTCCTTAAGATCAGAAAATGCCTTTGTCAAGTTTTTGGAAATTTGTGGCACTCTTGATGGATTATATATTAAAAATGTCAACAAAAAGACTCTTAAATATCAGTTGTTGTTTGAATTGATGAACAAAGTCCTACTTCCCAGGTCTGAGAAGAAGACTACTATGACTGGACTAGATTTGTTCTTCATGGAGGTGATGTCTAAATATTAGAAGGTTAATCTTTCAGCAATTGGCATTAAGCACATCTAAACTATCATAACTACAAAGAATGTAAAGCATGGGTTAGCCTATGGCTTTTGGCTGAACAAGATATTTTCTTATTTTAATATTGAATGTGGAAAAAAAAGGCCGATACAGTAAAACAGATGTTCAACATCACTACTCCTGAAGATAATGAATGCATTTCCAGAAGAGGAGGTGGAAAATCTAAGTGAATTGTATCTGAGTTTATAGATGTGCAGAAGGATCTGAGAGAAGAGATGGATGTCATGACATTCATTGTACCCTAAAAGATGCTGAAATTGCTACATTGAAGGCAACATCAGTGAAAGGGGGAGAAAAAGGAACCAGTTCTAGTAGAAAGTTGAAAGATGAAAATGCAGCCCTGTAGGAGAAGGTGAAGAAATTGGAAGCTAGAATTGAAGTCTTGACTGCAAAGAATAAAGAGTTAACGCAACAGATTATCAAGGCTCATGCTGCTGAGAGTGAAAATGACCATACTCCTTAGACAATTGTCTCATGCTTCTGGTCCTTCTTCCTGATTCCTTCCCAACTTGATCCACTTAAGGCCAGTCAAAAAAATTTCTCTTATGTCTTTATTGTCTCTGAACTGTATTTGGCACAATTATTATAATGTTTTTGTGGTTACTATTTTGAATAATATTTTCTACTAACTTTCTTGATTATTGAATGAATGAATTTTGCGTTATCATATCTCTTATTTTTGTCTAATCTTTTCTTGCTCATATGAGTGTAGCCTCAATGGACATGAATTAACATGTATGCTTATCTATGCTTGATTTACTGTTTTACCTCCTTGATAATGCCAAAAGAGGGAAGTTGATATAGAGGTTGAGATATAGATGTGCATAGTATGTGAGTTGAAGGAGAACAACGGATGGTGAATGAAGACAGTGGTTCTTGCACTAAAGGGGAACCTGTTAGCTGCTCATAGACAGAGAAATGTGTGAGGAATGCTTTAAGGGTATCATAGGCAGGGGAATTCATAGAGAAACGAGCTTGAGGGCATGTGTTGCTGAGTCTTGTGTGTATGTTGTGCACTACGCAGATGGTTGAGGTTGTTGAATACTTGCATAAGTTTGTCATCATCAAAAGGGGGAAATTGTTAAGTCCTTAGCTTTTATGTTTAACAAACTGCATGTTGGGTACCTGTTTCCTAAAGATTGTGTAATGACAAAGTTTCCACTACTCAGGAAACATGTTGGGTTTACCTGTCACTATCACAGTCAACCTCACAGTTGGGCACTAGTACAAAAGGTGGTGAAAAGCTGTTGCCACCTTGTTGCTCAACCAATGACATTCCTCCTAGATTTTCTTGTGTCATAATATATATTGTTCATCTTCTTCAACAAGAAAACCAAGCTTCCATATACTTACAACATATATTTCTTTTGAAGTTCTTGAATCGAAGACTCAATTTTTCACAAGAAACTGATAGCTCATCAAGTTGAATTTTATTTCTTTTTTGTATTTGAGTCTTTCTTAAACGTTTGCCTACCGTTGCTTGTAACATCATTAGTAAGTCTTGTGGTGCAAACCTGATTTCTTTGTTATCATCTAGAGTTAGGTGATTCTCAAACTAGAGTTAGCTTGTTGTGTCCAGTTAGAGTTAGCTAGAGGTTGAAGTAGTAGAGTTACTGCTTGTGTCTTCTTGTAATAGAGTATTACTAGGAGATTAAGGATTAAGAGTCTAATCCTTGAAGTTTGGAGTCTGTATTCAACTTTGCTTAGATATAGTGGAGCTTATAAATCCTAAAGGTAGGTCGTGGTTTTTCTCCCTTGAGTAAGGAGTTTCAATGTAAAATTCTTGTGTCTGCTATTTACTTTCTTCACGCATTTTATTGTTTATGTTTTCTCCTAGTTCTTGTTGTTTGAGTTCATCTGGGAACAGGTCCTAGAGTTGAAGAGAAACCCACTACAACTCTTCATTAATTTTTGAAAAAGTTTTTGTTTGGAAAACTAGTTAGCTCGGGATTAACTATTTTGGAATTCGCTATCTTAGAATTAGTTTTCAACCCTCAAGAAGGGATAAAAATAACACTAAAATCCCAGAATAACCAATCTCTGGGTGTGTTATCCCATAAATTTTATCCTGATTAATTAATCATGGGTTAAGATCATCCTAAAATTAGTCTCGTGAAGATATCTCTTGTCGGTCCTTACAAACGACCCCTAACTCTTCAAGTAGTATTTGAAAAAGTGAAAACAGATTGATACCCGTTTTCACCTTTTCCACTCTCAATTCTCTCACAAAAATTTAAAAACAACTCAAATTTATATTCATGATCAAATACAACTCCAACCCTAACACTAAATTTTTTTATTTTCATGACCAAATACCTAAGAAATATATTAAAAATAGTCTTTTTAAATTTTATGTTTAAAAATAAAATAAAAAATTATATGGTAAAAGGACATATGAAACTAAAAGAGAATAAACAAATGACGTACGTACAATATATACCGATTCTCTCGAGCTAGCTTGAAGAAACAGTTCATTTGAGTTACTATATTCTTTTTGTTGAAAATTTTTATTGCATAAATAAGGTAAAAATAAATCCTTTTGGTTATACATAAAATTCTTAACTCTTTCTGATAAAAAAGATTCCAATAAATAATAATAAAGTGACTAAAAGGTACAAAATTTATTCTAAATCACATGTTCATGTTCATCCAACCGTGATATTTTTTAATCTCCTCGTACGAAATTTCTAATTTCACCTCTGAATAGGCTACTATACAAAGCTTTCTATATGGTTCCATGTAAAGATTCATTCCTGCAGTTGGTTTACTAAAAAAAAAATGAATTTTCCGTTCTCTTCTATATGGCTATATACAACAAACATCTGTGTGTGTGTGTCAATCTCGAGATCAATTGGAAGAGCTGACCAGTTTCCAGTGCTTTAAAATTTGTGATCGAGCAAACCAATCTATTTATCATAAGTGAATTCAAAGTTTAAAGGTTACGAGTGTCACTGTATTTAACACCAACCAATGACTAGTGATTGACATCAAATTAGGGCATACATTCAGTCAATTCGATCAAAAGAGTTTTCAACAATAACGAGATAAAATAAATGATGGCCTAATGTATGCTCAAAGTTATATGAAATTAATAATAATTTATTTGTTACAAACCGATCAAGCGATGATCGAGAATCCGATACAGTGATGCCAATGGAATGGTCCAATGAACACACTTAATTATGTTTTGGCAAAATATTTGAAGCTAACACAAATAATCAATATAATAAAGTGTTTTGAGTACTATAAGTGCACCAAAAAGAATACATCAAGAAAAAGGAAAGAATATAGCGTTGCAAGCTAATTAAGCAGGAGGAGGGTATAGAAAAAGGACATCTTTATTAACTATTCAATATTTAAAATTTTATTAATTCAATTAATCTAAATTCATGTCAATGGAATTAAGAAGTGAGCAAAAGTATATTCTGAGCAGAATACGAATGACCTCTTTGACACATTTTATTCACATTCCCTTTAAAGTGGGCAAAATTAATTTAGAGTGATTTTTAGGTATTCGGCTTATTTTCTATCCAAAAGCAATTATGTATTTCAGAAATTCGAATCCAAAATTACTAATTAAAGTGAAAACCTCGTATAACTAAACATATATTAATTCCTCGTTGACAAGGAGTACTCCGTAAATAAAACAAAAATCAATTTCTTCGTATATATATGTACATTATTTTAATTCTCAAGTATTAAAATTTAGTTTAGATCTCAAATTTGGATTAACTAAACAATTCTTCTGTTGCTATCTCCACCAGTAATACCTTTGTCATTAACACTTGCATATAATTATCATTTTCCTGCAGATCTTATTAGGGGAAGTTGGTATCTAGGCCTACTTGTCTTATTATTATGATAAGAAGAACAACTATCTAAACGAGTTGTCGATAAAGCGTATTATAGTGTACCAAGTACATAAACAAACCAATACTCTCCTCTCCGTACATCTTTACTTATTTATATTTAATTTGGCTCATGTATCTTAAGAAATAAAAAATAAAAAGTAATGTTACTATTGTTATCTTGTATATATTCGGGTACAAGAATCTGTATGCATGCAACACAAACTTCAACTCTAGTTTAAGTCTAAGACAAGAACACTTATGAAGTTACCTAACACCTTCAACACTAGATTATGAATAATCTATCTAAGAAGTGTGTTAATTTTCAGAAAAAGATGAAATAGAATTTTAAGGTCAAGTCCCCCGACTTCACAGAGTGTCCTTAAGGAATAATTTTTCTCACTGTACCCGAGGTTATGGAATCTTCCTCCCAAGATAAAATGGCCTTCAATCCGAACAATAGTGGTACCTCAAATTGTTGGATTCAACGAACTCACTCAACGATTTGATTGATCACACAGAATGTTTTTGAAGATAAGAAGAGAGTTTGTATTTCAGAAAATTCGTATCTAAACCTGTGGATAAAACCAGGTTTATATAGTCTTCATATGCCTCTTCTGAAAAGTGGCAATGGTTCACTTAAAAGGTGTGACCTTTCCTGAAAAATCATGTATGTTCGTCCAAAGATTGCATCTTTTCCGAACAGGCAAACCATTTCATGAATCATTGTGTCATTTCATTGAAGGATTGCATCCTTCTGAAGCATCAGTTCGAAATAGTACATCCTTCTGAAGCATCAGTTCGAAACAGTGCATCCTTCTGAAGCATTAGTTCGAAACACTGCATGCATGCATATAATTGGAGGATCAAAACACAGGAAAAATTTACTGCGTTTTTATTTTTCCTTCGGATTAAATTTATGTCAAATAAATTATCAACAAAAAGATAGATCTCATCGATCGACCAAATCCAAATCTAAATCTGAAGCCAAAGCCGAGCCGAGCGAGCGACGACGACAATGCGAGGCATCTCTTATTTCTTGCCTCACTTACCAAGTGAAATAAGTGTTTCTTCATATAAATACTTGAAAGTCACATTCTCCCACCAATGTTGGAGAAATAGTAAACTTTCCATTTTAGAGTACACTTTTCATTTTAGTGTTTTCTTTTCTATTTTTCCTTCCACTTGATTTTTCCAAACAGGCAAACCATTTCATAAATCAGTGTGTCATTTTATTGAAGGATTGCATCCTTCCGAAGCATCAGTTCGAAATAGTGCATCCTTCTGAAGCATCAGTTCGAAACACTGCATGCATGCATATAACTGAAGGATCAAAACACAGAAAAAATTTACTGCATTTTTATTTTTCCTTCGGATTAAATTTCTGTCAAATAAATTTTGTCCAAAAAGATAGATCTCATCGATCAATCATTTGCCAAATCCAAATTCGAAGTCGAGCGAGCAGCGACGACGACGACGCGAGGCATCTCTTATTTCTTGCCTCACTTACCAAGTGAAATAAATGTTTCTTAATATAAACACTTGAAAGTCACATTCTCCCACCTTCCCACCAAAGTGGGAGAAATGGTAGACTTTCCATTTTAGAGTACACTTTCCATTTTAGTGTTTTCTTCTCTATTTTTCCTTCCACTTGATTTCATCCATTTTCCATTCACACTTTTCATATACTTTGAACCCAACAACTATATCACCTTCATCCCTATTAATTACTATAATTCATCTAAATATTAAAAAATTAAATAGTAATATTTAATAACAAAGGAATTAAAATAAACACAAAATAATAAATTATCTTTAATCTTTTCAAATTGAACAAGTAAAGATGAATAATTATTATTACTAGTATATTAAACAAGTAAAAAATGGATGAAGGGAGTAGTATCAAGTATTCTATTTAATTTAATTTAATTTAATTTGTGTTACACTTTTTTCGTTTAGTCTATCCAAAAAAAAAAAATGTCACCTCTATAAATAGAAATAACTTTAACTCTAAAATTTCTCTTTATTCTCTATGTAATTAAATGATTTATAGCACATAAATCATGTCTAAAGATTGTTTCGAATTACAAATTTCAAAAATCCTTCTTTTTATAAATATTTTATATCAATATAAATCAAATGATGTCACAGAATAAAAGGAAGAGGATACAATTTTTTAAATTAACGTATGAAAGAGCCTTGAGATTCGAACTCAAGTAGAAAATCCAAAAATAGGATAAGTGGCTTGACGCATACACATAGGGGTCGCTTGGTTTGAAAATAAGTTATATCGGGATTAGTTATGTTGGGATAAGTTATACTGGGATTAGTTATGTTGAGATTATTTTTTATTGAGTGTTTGGTTTGTTGTATTCAAAGTAACATGCATGGTATAATTTCTAGAAATAAATTGATTGATTACCAAAATACCCTCCATCTTATTTAACTTTTTTGATATATATATATTTCTTTTTAAGCTTTAAATATTCATTCTTAAAATTTTTTATTATTTTTTAGAGAAATTAAAATATATAAATAAACATAATTTATATATTTTACAACCATTTTGAACGGTAAACTGTTCAAAATTTATTTATTTATGAATATATTATACGTTAATTAAACATAATTTATGTGTGTGTGAGAATATATTATATTATATATAATTAAATATAATTAACATAATTTAACATAATATATTATAATTAAATATATTAACATAACATATATAATTAAACATAATTAACGTATATATATTCATAATATTATACGTTATATATTACGTAATTATGTTATATATTACGTAATATATTATATTCATAATTAATGAATATATTATACGTTAATTAAACATAATTTATGAATATCTAATTAATATATATTTATGAATATATTATACGTTATTCATAATATATATTTATGTTCATAATATATATTATACGTTCAAAACATAATTATTATATAGTTTACCAGTTTACTTTAATTATTATTATATATATAATTTATTTATGAATATATTATACGTTAATTAAACATAATTTATTATTTATGAATATAATATATATATATATATATGTGTGTGTGTGTGTGTGTGTGAGAGAGAGAGAGAGAGAGAGAGAGAGAAATGAAAATAAGGGTATTTTTGTCCTTGTATAATTTTATACCAAAGAAAAATAGTCTTGGGATTGTTATCCCACCATTTGGGTGGATAACTTATCCCGGGACTAATTATTAGTCCCGAAATAAGTTATCCCAAATATTTACAACCAAACGAGTGAGTTATATTTTTATCCCGAAATTATTATTTTATCCCGGAATTATTGACTCTAGTCCCGCAAACCAAGAGGCCCCATATAGTACAACTTTGTTCCGTCAACTTGGTAATAAGGGTATCAAGTGGGCCGCGCCAGGTCAACCCGAAATCGATCCGTGGAATTTAGCTGAGTTGTGGGCCGATCCGGGCCAAGTTGTGGTTAAGTGGGTCGGGCCGAGTCCGGGTTCAACAGTAAATTTTTAAAAAACAACCCTGAATCGGCCCACTTAGCCCAACCTGATCTAACCCACCTAAACCCGATCAAATTTGATTAAAAATCTGGTCAAAACCGGTCAAAAAAAAAAAAAGTTCTTTTCCAATATACACTATATATACCCACCTATATACATTTTAATTACGTTAAACAATATATATACACTATATATTTAGTATATACTACATTAGAATTTAACAAATATATACACATATACACAATTACACATGTAATTGTGTATACAACTATACGTTAGTTAAATAAATATATTACTCTAACTAAAGCATATACTACAAGATATATACTACAATATAATGATATATATAATAATTTATAAAATATATACACATGTAAACGTTAAATATATACGTCTATAGAAGATATATACGCATATATACGTACCATTCAATAGATACGTACTATTTTAAATAAAATATACTACAATATATACACACACTATATATATAGTTATATACAAATTTATAAAACATATACATATGTATACGTTAAATATATATGTCTATAAAAGATATATACACATATATACGTACCATTCAATATATACGTACTATTTTAAATAAAATATACAACAATATATATACTACAATATATACACACACACACTATATAGTTATATACTAATTTATAAAATATATACACATGTATACGTTAAATATATACGTCTATAGAAGATATATACACATATATACGTAGCATTCAATATATATGTACTACTTTAAATAAAATATACTACAATATATATATATATACTACAATATATACACACACTATATATATAGTTATACACTAATTTATAAAACATATACATGTATACGTTAAATATATACGTCTATAGAAGATATTAACACATATATACGTACCATTCAATATATACGTACTACTTTAAATAAAATATACTACAATATATATACTACCACATATACACACACTATATATATAGTTATATACTAATTTATAAAACATATACACATGTATACGTTAAATATATACGTCTATAGAAGATATATACACATATATACGTATCATTAAATATATATGTACTACTTTATATAAAATATACTACAATATATATATACTACAATCTATACACACACTATATATATAGTTATACACTAATTTATAAAACATATACACATGTATACGTTAAATATATACGTCAATAGAAGATATATACACATATATACGTACCATTCAATATATACAGACTACTTTAAATAAAATATACTACAATATATACACACACTATATATATAGTTATATACTAATTTATAAAACATATACACATGTATATGTTAAATATATACGTCTATAGAAGATATATACACATATATACGTACCATTCAATACATACGGACTACTTTAAATAAAATATACTACAATATATACACACACTATATAAATAGTTATAGACTATTTTATAAAACATATATACATGTATATATTAAATATATACGTCTATAGAAGATATATACACATATATACGTATTATTCAATATATATGTACTATTTTAAATAAAATATACTACAATATATACACACAATATATATATAGTTATACACTAATTTATAAAACATATACACATGTATACGTTAAATATATACGTCTATAGAAGATATATACACATATATACGTACCATTCAATATATACGTACTACTTTAAATAAAATATACTACAGTATATACACACATTATATATATAGTTATATACTAATTCATAAAACATATACACATGTATACGTTAAATATATACGTACTACTTTAAATAAAATTTACTACAATATATACACACACTATATATATAGTTATATACTAATTTATAAAACATATACACATGTATACGTTAAATATATACATCTATAGAAGCTATAGACACATATATACGCACCATTCAATATATATGTACTACTTTAAATAAAATATACTACAATATATATAGACTATAATATATACACACACTATTTATATAGTTATACACTAATTTATAAAACATATACGCATGTATACGTTAAATATATACGTCTATAGAAGATATATACACATATATACATACCATTCAATATATATGTACTACTTTAAATAAAATATACTGCAATATATATACTACAATATATACACACACTAAATATATAGTTATATACTAATTTATAAAACATATACACATGTATATGTTAAATATATACGTATATAGAAAATATATACACATATATATGTACCTTTCAATATATGTACTACTTTAAATAAAACATATACTGCAATATATATATACTACAAATCAACAATACACACACACTAAATATATAGTTATATACAAATTTCTAAAACATATACACATGTATACGTTAAATATATACTACTTTAGAAGATATATACACATATATACGTACCATTCAATATATACGTACTACTTTAAACAAAATATACTACAATATATATACTATAATATATACACACACTAAATATATAGTTATATACTAATTTATAAAACATATACACATACATACGTTAATTATATACTACTTTAGAAAATATACACAAATATATACGTACCATTCAATATATACGTGCTACTTTAAATAAAATATACTACAATATTTATACTACAATATATACACACACTAAATATATAGCTATATACTAATTTATAAAACATATACACATGTATACGTTAAATATATACTACTTTAGAAAATATACACACATATATACGTACCATTCAATATATACGTACTACTTTAAAAAAAATATACTACAATATACACACACACTAAATATATAGTTATATACTAATTTATAAAACATATACACATGTATACGTTAAATATATACGTCTATAGAAGATATATGCATATATATACGTACCATTCAATATATGTACTACTTTAAATAAAACATATATTGCAATATATATATACTACAATATATACACAAACTAAATATATAGTTATATACTAATTTCTAAAACATATACACATGTATACGTTAAATATATACTACTTTAGAAAATATACACACGTATATACGTACCATTCAATATATACGTACACATATAAAATATATGTACTTCTTTAAATAAACAATATGTTACTTAATATAATAAATTAATAATACTTTATAATAAATTAGTTCGTTTGTTAATTTTTATTTTTTAAAAAAAATTAACCGGACTGGTTTTGGGCCGATTAACCGGTGGACCTGGACCAGACCGAGTTAATCGGACCAAAAATAAAAAATAAATCAACCCGAGATTCGATATTCTACAGCCCGTGGACTGATTGGGCCGGATCAAATCGGACCGGATTAACTAGGTGGGCTGGATTGGGCCGATTGGACTGAATCAGCCCGACCCATTTGACACTCATACTTGGTATAAACACACACTACCAGATTAATCCATCGTTACTGCTATATATAGCAGTAAATATATAGTTATTTACAGATTAATCCATCGTTATAACTATACTAGGGGTATATTTATAAATAACGATTGCACAGATTAATCCATCGTTACTGCTATAAACATTGAGAGAACAATCATATACTAGGGGTATATTTATAAATAATTTATCAATTTTATAAGATAGGAAAAATGGCGGTAATCCGCTAGGCTATCCAGATCTATAATATTAAAACATATGTATTAATAAGTAAATATGTACTAATAAGTAATTTACTAATTATATAAGATCGGAAAACTGGCGGTAATCCACAGGGTCATTCAGTATTTAGTTTTCTGATTGAGGGGTTGAATAAGTATCCTAAAGGATGGGGTGTGCAAAATTGAATCGATCAATAAAACGACTTGAAAAAAAATGTTTCTATTAATTTATTTATTATTGAGTTATTGAATTAATAATTTTTAATGCTTTTATAAAATAATTTATTGAGTTATTGATTTATAAATAACTTAAATACAAACCCTTTTGGAAGTAATTACACTCTCTTCCACTTTTTTAATTACTTTACTCTCTCTCCCTATTAATATACATAACATAGCCGACATATACATAGCATTCTGTGTATATGTTGGGATTTTTGTAATATGTTTAGAAAGTTGGGATTTTTTTGAAATATTGGAAATATAAATTGTATATTTGTATAATTTTTAGTTATTTTTTAATATTGAGTTATTGATTAAATAGATAAACCCAATAAGTCTATAATAAATTACTATTTTATCCCAAAATTTATGTTAGGGTGTTTTGGTATGATTTCAATTTTCTCTTGTTTGGTTACAAAAAATATTAAGAAAACATTTTTCAAAGTGTGACTTATTTTTCTTCATTTGAGGGAAAATGACTTCCCTAATAAGCCAAAGAAAGTCATTTTCTAGATAAAAAAATTGAGATAGCTTATACGCTTATACCCCCCCTCTTCCCCCCCCCTCTTCTCCACCTCCAACAAAAATTGAAGTCGCACCCACAAGCAGATTTCACCGTCATCTCCAATTTTATGGCTTTCTCCTCTCTCTTTCTCTTCTCCTCACTGCAAGAATTTCAAAGGTATAATTCATAACTAATTTCTTTTATGGTGCTTGGTCAATTGCTTATTTGGGTTTCTGATTTGAGTTTAATTTTATTCAAAAATTAAAATTTGAATTTCTAATTTGAGTTTAATTTTGCTCAAAAATTAAAATTTGGGTTTAACTTATCTAGGAAAGTTGATAAGTTATTGTGAGTTAGTTAACTTATTGTTGTTCACTATGGATGTTTATGTTGAATGATCATTGATTTTGATTGATTTTCTTGATTTAAAGATTAGTTCTTTTTGTGTATATATATGTATAGGTTTACTTTTGTTTTGCATGTTTTTTGATGAATAGGAATGGGGTAGGGCAGTGTGGATTACAAGTAAAGTTTTGATTTTTGCTTTCTTTGGATTAATGGGTACTTGGTGCTAGTTTATAGAGAGGAAGGGTTTTGAAATCAATGAGGTTTTAGACTTTGGTTCCCTTTCTTTTTTAGGTAAAAAACACAACTTCAGCTCCATTGATTTACAATTGTGAATGTTGTTGGATAATTTGCTTTTCGAAGCATCATCGAGAGCAACCTTTATGTCTGTGAGGTAGGTGTAAGGTCCGTGTACACTTCACCCCCGAGGCCCCACGTGTGGGATTACAATCTGTATGTTGTTGTTGTTGATGATGATGAAGCATCATAGATGATTGTAAATGTGGATATATATTATTTGTTGGATGGTGGATTTTTCAGTAAAAAGTGTTGGGTTCATAGTATATGAATGAAGTGTGAATGGAAAAAAAAATTGGAGAAAAAATTGTGGAAGGAAGGAGATATCAATTTAGAAGGTATACTCCCAAAGTGAAAAGTCCACTAATTCTCCCACATTGGTGGGAGAAGGAAACTTTGTAGTGTTTATATTAATGAACACTTACTCCACATGATAAGTGAGGCAAGAAAATAGAGATGTCTCGCGTCGTTGTCGTCGTCGCTCGCTCGGCTCGGCTACGGATTCGAATTCGGCAAATGATCGATCGATGCGATCTATCTTTTTGGACAAATTTTATTTGACGAAAATCTGATCTGAATATGTGTAAAACGCAGGAAATATTTTCTATTGGACTCCATTTAGATTCCGAAATAGTGTTTCAAAACTGTGGTTTCGAAACTGGGCAGTGAACAGTGTTTCGAAACTGGGCAGGCACTGTTTTTGAACTAATGCTACTTCAGAACTGTTGTACTGTTTCTGAACTGATGTACTGGTTGAACAAACTAATGCAACCATTCAGCAAAAGGACACACTGATTCATGAAAATAGATGACTGTTCAGGAAAAGATGCAATCTTTCATGAACAGACATAAACTTACAACAAAGGTGCAACCTTTGGATTGAACCATTGCCTCTCTTCAGAAGAGGCATGTTGTGGCTATAAATAACCTGCTTTCTTCCACAGGTTAGCATGAAAAATTTCAGATTACACATAAATCTTCTAGTCTTCTATATACTCTTTATGATCAATCAAACCGAGAGTGCGTTCGAAGAATTCAAGTATTTGAGGTACCGCTATACTTAAATTGTTGGCCATTTTATCCTGGGAGGGGAAATTCTGTAACCTCGGGTAAAGTGAGGGGAATTATTTTAAGGAAAGTCCATGAATTCGGTCGACTTGGCCTTAACAATTTTTGTTTCATCTATATTTCTGAAATATAAAATACACCTCTTGGAAAGATCATTTTGATCTTGTGTTGAGGGTATTTGTTCAACTTCACTGTGTTCTTGTTCATACTTGAACTCGAGTTAAAGTTGTTATTCTATTATATAGATTCTACGTACCTGTATTGTGGAAAATAACAATCTTAAGGAAATAACTTTACAGAATTTGTATTGCTTGTTTTTGGAGATTAAAGCTTAGGATTTCAACTCCGCTTGAATTTAACTAGTGATTAGAAGACATAAAATCTTCATCACAAGTTAAGGTTCATTCGGTTGATGATTCGAAGTAATAAAAACTTCATCGTTAACTAGAAACAAGAAGAATTGTTTCAAGTTATTTAAGTTTATAAATAGTATTCTAAAAAATACTAAGTTTTCTGTCTTGTGGTGATAGAAAAAATGACAACTGAAAGTCAAATAATAGATGCGACAATGTCTATGGGGGAAAATAATATTGCCACATCAAGTCGCACAAATGCTCCGCCAACGATGGCAACGGAGGAGAAGCCCAGAAAATTTTCTGGCATTTACTTCAAGCGGTGGCAACAAAAGATGTTCTTTTACCTCACCACTCTATGTCTACAATGGTTCACTAGCGAAGACGCTCCTGAGGTGCCCGAGGGAACCTCGGACAAAGACCGCTTCGTTATTGTAGAAGCTTGGAAACATTCGGATTTCCTTTGCAGAAATTATATTCCGAGTGGTCTCCAAGACGACCTCTACAATGTCTATAGTGGAACCAAGACATCAAACGAACTGTAGGAGGCACTTGAATGGAAATATAAAACAGAGGATGCGGGAATTAAGAAATTCCTTGTTGCATGGTTCCTGGACTTCAAAATGATTGATAGCAAATCTGTTGTCTCTCAAGTACAGAAGTTGCAAGTCATCATACATGATCTCCTAGCAGAAGGTTTAATTGTGAATGATGCTTTCCAAGTAACAACGATAGTTGAGAAGCTACCACCTTTGTGGAAAGACTTCAAAAACTACTTAAAGCATAAATGCAAGGAGATGACCGTTGAAGATCTTATTGTCCGACTTCGTATTGAAGAGGACAATAAAGATGCTGAAAGAAGGTCAAAGGGAAATTCTACAATGAATGGAGCACATATTGTAGAAGATGGACAAAACAACTCGAAGAAAAGAAAGAAAGTTGAACATGGAAGCAATCAATCCAAGAAAAAGTTCAAGGGAAAATGCTTCAACTGTGGCAAAATTAGCCACAAGTCCACAGACTGTCGAGCCCCGAAGAAAGGGAAGGAAAAGGACCAAGCGAATCTGATTGAGTCCAACAAAGATTATGACGATCTGTGTGCTATGTTCACGGAATGAAACTTGGTAGGGAATCCACGTGAATGGTGGATGGATTCTGGTGCCACACATCATGTTTGCGCAAACAAAGAGTTGTTCTCGTCATTTGCTCCAGCTCAAGCAGAAAAAATGCTTTACATGGCCAACTCCACTACTGCTAAGGTGGAGGGAACAGGAAAAATTTGCCTAAAGATGACTTCCGGCAAGGTCTTGACACTGAACAATGTGCTATATGTTCCGGAGTTACGTAGGAACTTAATTTTTGTTTCACTCCTAGATAAGAACGGATTCAAATGTGTAACCATTTCTGGAAAAATTATAGTTAGCAAAGGAGAAATGTATGTAGGAAAAGGCTATATCACGGAGGGCCTTTATAAGATGAATGTAATGACTGTTGAAATAAATAAAAGTTCGAATTCGTCTTATTTGCTTGAGTCTTATGATTTATGGCATGAACGTTTGGGCCATGTTAATTACAAAACATTATGAAAACTGATTAACTTAGAAGTTTTGCCAAACTTTGAGTGAAATAAATCAAAGTGTCAAACGTGTGTGGAATCGAAGTATGCGAAGCATCCTTATAAGTCCGTTGAAAGGAATTCCAATCCCTTAGACTTAATACACACTGACATTTGTGATATGAAGTCAACACCATCTCGTGGTGGGAAAAAGTATTTCATAACTTTTATTGACGATTGTACTAGATACTGTTATGTCTACTTGCTAAATAGTAAGGATGAAGCAATAGATGCGTTTAGGCAATATAAGACTGAAGTTGAAAATCAGTTAGACAAAAAGATCAAAATGATAAGAAGTGATAGGGGCGGAGAATATGAATCTCCCTTTGCTCAAATATGTGTAGAGAATGGAATAATCCATCAAACTACGGTCCCGTATTCACCTCAATCTAATGAAATTGCGGAAAGAAAAACCAAACTTTGAAGGAAATGATGAATACCTTACTTATAAGTTCTGGTTTACCGCAAAACTTATGGGGGGAGGCTATCCTTACGACCAATCGTATACTCAACAGAGTTCCCCATAGTAAGACACAATCAATTTCTTATGAAAAATAGAAAGGAAGGAAACCTAACTTGAAATATTTCAAAGTGTGAGGGTGTCTAGCGAAGGTTCAAGTTCCTATACCTAAAAGGGTTAAAATAGGACCTAAAACAGTGGACTGCGTATTCATAGGATATGCTAAAAGTAGTAAAGCATGTCGATTTTTGGTTCATAAATCCAAACATCTGGATATTAGTGAAAATACGGTAATTGAATCAGACAATGCTGAATTCTTTGAAAACATTTACCCGTATAAAATTAGACACGAACAATCTAGAGGAGGTTCCAAACGACCTCGAGATGAACCAAGTGAGAATGTACATAATGAAGAAAATCCAAGATGTAGTACACTTCAAAGAATGTCAACTTCGTTTGGATCGGATTTTGTAACATTTCTCTTAGAAAATGAGCCTCAAACATTTAAAGAAGTGATGTCTTCGTCAGACTCATCCTTTTGGAAAGAGGCAATCAATAGTGAAATAGATTTAATCTTAAGCAACCATACATGAGAATTGGTTGACCTTCCTCCCAGAAATAAACCTTTAGGGTCTAAATGGATCTTCAAAAGAAAAATGAAGGCGGATGGAACTATTGACAAATACAAGGCAAGACTTGTAGTAAAAGGCTTCAAACAGAAGGAAGGCCTTGATTACTTTGATACATACTCTCCAGTAACAAGGATAACCTCGATTCGAATGTTAATTGCCTTGGCGGCGGTATATGATCTTCAAATCCATCAAATGAATGTGAAGACCGCATTCCTAAATGGAGATTTGGAGGAAGAAATATACATGGAACAACCTGAGGGTTTTGTGGTTCCAAGAAAAGAAAATAAGGTGTGCAAACTTGTTAAGTCACTTTATGGACTAAAACAAGCACCTAAGCAATGGCATGCAAAGTTTGACCAAACCATGTTGGAAAACGGATTCAAAATAAATGAATGTGATAAATGTGTTTATATTAAAGACACTCCAAATCACCAAGTCATTGTATGTTTATATGTGGATGATATGTTGATCATCAGTAGAGACATTTCTGACATAAATGCAACAAAATGAATGCTCGAGAGAAAGTTTGATATGAAGGACCTTGGAGTTGCAGATGTGATCTTAGGTAAAAAAATCCATCAAACTCCACAAGGGTTGGCATTGTCACAGTCTCATTATATCGAAAAGGTACTTGACAAGTTCAAGTATATGGAATTCGGTATTGCCAAGACTCCATTGGATGCGAGCTTTGCACTTCGAAAGAATGAAGGTGAAAATAACTCGCAATTGGAGTACGCAAGATTATTGGGATGTTTAATGTATACAATAAACTGTACACGACCAGACATAGCATGCGCTATCACTAAATTGAGTCGGTACACGAGTAATCCCAACAAAACTCACTGGATGGCAATGAAAAGAGTTTTGGGGTATCTTAGATACACTCAAAATTATGCTTTGCATTACAATAAATATCCTGCGGTACTTGAAGGATATAGTGATGCAAATTGGATCACCGGATCGAACGAAGTAAAATCCATAAGTGGATATGTATTTACTATCGGTGGAGGAGCAGTCTCTTGGAAATCATCCAAACAGACGTGTATTGCTCGCTCTACAATGGAATCTGAATTTATCGCATTAGATAAAGCCGGTGAAGAAGCAGAATGGCTCCAGAATTTCTTGAAAGATATTCCGTATTGGCCCAAGCCAGTGGTACCAGTATGTATACACTGTGATAGCCAAGCGGTAATAAGTAGGGCAGGGAGCATGATGTATAACGGTAAATCTCGTCATATAAAATGAAGACATAATACCGTTAGAGAACTTCTCTCTAGTGGAATTATCACTATAGACTATGTAAAGTCAAAGGATAATGTGTCGGATCCACTTACAAAAGGCCTATCTAGAGGAGTAGAAAGGACATCCAAGGGAATACGTTTAAGGCCTAGGACAAGTCAGCATGGCGGTAACTCTACCTAGCAGACTAGAGATCCCAAGAGCTAGGTTCAAGGAGATCAAACAAAGTTGTGTCTGACAGGTTCAACATTGTCAAATACCCAACCCATTCTCATGATGTAGACAATGTATAGTAAACAAGGATAAGACTTAAGGTGAAAAGTCTTTTAATGATTATCTAAATTTGGCAGATTTGACCAAATAGTTTAATCTACAGGATTGAACATTTATAAATCACCTATGTATGGGCGAAGTGGAAGCCGCTTCAAAGAGAATGTTAGTAAAGACCTATTCTCTAAGCTCTCATGAAAACCGAGATGTGTTCATGGCTGAAAAGAACAAAACCGAAAGAACCATAAACGGTAAAAGGCTGGTTGTGTGACATGTGTTGTCTAGGTGTACATTAAAGCTCTACGGTTCAAAGATATAAAATCTACCGATTGACCGAGTGCATCCGATGCATGTTCACTATGAAAAGTTCAAAGGGAAACCCACTTATCCAGATGCAATCAGTATTTGCTTGATGATCACATACTTGTCCATAAAACTTTTACAAAAAATAGTCATTCCCTATTTATGTGGGGGATTATTGGGTTCATAGTATATGAATTAAGTGTGAATGGAAAGAAAAAATTGGAGAAAAAATTGTGCAAGGAAGGAGATACCAATTTAGAAGGTATACTCCCAAAGTGGAAAGTCCACTAATTCTCCCACATTGGTGGGAAAAGGAAACTTTGTAGTGTTTATATTAATGGATAAAGTTTATTTGACGAAAATCTGATCTAAATATGTGTAAAACACAGGAAATATTTTCTGTTGGACTCTATTTATATTCCGAAACAGTGTTTCGAAACTGTGGTTTCGAAACAGGGCAGTGAACAGTGTTTTGAAACTGGGCAGGCACTATTTTTGAACTAATGTTGCTTCAGAACTACTGTACTATTTCTGAACTGATGTACTGGTTGAACAAACTAATGCAACCATTCAGCAAAAGGACACATTGATTCATGAAAGAAGATGAATGTTCAGGAAAAGATGCAATCTTTCATGAACAGACATAAACTTACAGCAAAGGTGCAACCTTTGGATTGAATCATTGCCTCTCTTCAGAAGAGGCATGTTGTGGCTATAAATAACCTGCTTTCTTCCACAGGTTAGCATGAAAAATTTCAGATTATACATAAATCTTCTAATCTTTTAAATACTCTTTGTGATCAATCAAACTGAGAGTGCGTTCGAAGAATTCAAGTATTTGAGGTACCGCTATACTTGAATTGTTGGCCATTTTATCCTGGGAGGGAAAATTCCGTAACCTCGGGTACAGTTAGGGGAATTATTTCCTTAAGGAAAGTCCGTGAATTCGGACAACTTAGCCTTAACAATTTCTGTTTCATCTATATTTCTGAAATATAAAATACACCTCTTGGAAAGATCATTTTGATCTTGTGTTGAGGGTATTTGTTCAACTTCACTGTGTTCTTGTTCATACTTGAACTCGAGTTGAAGTTGTTATTCTATTATACAGATTCTACATACCCGTATTGTGGAAAATAACCAAAAAGTTTCACAATCGAACTGTATGCAGCGGCATGCAGTTTATCATTTTTGTTTAGTTGCATCGATCAGTTGATTTCTATTATTTTATTTGGAGAAAGATTATGTTTTGGTTGGTTGTTACAGAGCTTTGATGAATTTGAAGTTTGAATGCTCTATTATTAGGGAAATGAGAGGCTCTCCTGCTTATTTGAGAACATTTGGGGTTAAGCCTCACCTTGCAGATAAAAAGTGTTGTTTGAATCAGTTTCATTACCTGATTTCTCACTAGGATGGAGGTTAAGTTGTTATTTTTCTCCTTCCAAGAGATTGCATTTTTTTTTTTGAAAAAAAATAATTTGATTTGGCATAATTTTAATCTAAGAAAGTTGATTTTTTTAAAATCATGTAATAACCTTTATAAATAACATATGTAGTGTAATCCCACAAGTGGGTTTGGGGAGGGTACGATATATGTATGCCTTACCTCTACCTTTGCGGGATAGAGAAGCTATTTTCGATAGACCCTTGACTCAAAAGAGATGCAAATGACGCTGCAGTCCATATGGTTCTGTGAACGATGCCCAATTTTCTATACAAACCTCGTTGGTGCAGGGTATGTGACCATAGCTGTTTTACCATATTTTGGATTATATTTATGTGACTTAAAGGTCCTGAGTTTGAAATATGGAATCAATTCTTTCGTTTATATTAGTTTTTAAAGCAGTTTTCATTGCTAGTGTGTGACAAGTATAAGTGTTATTTTTTGCTCTTAAGGGAGCTTCTGCAACTGGAAACCAAAGGCTTTTAGGAAAAAAAAATCCCGAGTTTGAAGTATGGAATCAATCTCTAATGCTTGATACCTAACTTTTTCTAATCTTTTGTATTGTAAGCACATCCCAATCATGATAAGTTCATCACCAAAAAAATTGATATGTTTGATGAAATATCTCTTGTGTGTGGGATGATCAAGTTAGGGGAGATTGTGCTAAGTCATTTGAAGATATAGATTTTGATTGTTTTTCTGAGAAAGATAATGATAATAACATTAAAGGATCATCATCGAAAAAGGATGCGCAAGTGACTGAAGCTTCTCAAGTCAAGGTAAGTCGCAAAAGAAAACGTTCCTTTGAGGTGCAAGATTTCGTAGGTGATATATCAATAAAATTTGGAGAAGTGACAATGGAAATTGGTAAGATGGCTGATAGTCGTCTAGATGTGACAAAGTTTTACGAAGAAGTTATGGCAATGGAAGTTTATAAGGACGAGTTCCTCAGTGATGCTTTTGATTATTTGGTGCAAAATTACACTTTAGATAAGACATTCATGGTTAAAAATTAAAATCTTCGTAAGGTATGGTTGGAACGATTCAAGCAACAACAATAGTGACACATATGGATTGGAAGAACTTAGCTTCATAGGATTTAGAAACAATTATTATGCGCGCATTTTTGTTTTTAATAATGTATCGTGTATTCCTACCAAAGTTCTCTCTTTTATGGATTTGAGGGAATATTGATTAGGAGGCTTGAATTTTATAATTAGTAGTTGCTTAAATTTTAGTGTCTTGTAATATTTTGGTACTCTATATTGATATTGTTTGCTATGCTCAAATTAGTTTCTACAAATTGTTGAGTTGCTAGAGGTAACGATCTGTTAACAGTTTAGTAGTATTTTTCAAATAATATTTTTTTTATTCACCAACCAAACATTAAAAAAAAAATCTGAAAAATATTTTCTACTCATCAAACAAACACCATAAAATATTTTCTAAAAAATATTTTCTACTCACCAACCAAACATGAGAAAATAAGTTGAAAATCAACTTATTTTTAAGGAAAACATTTTCCTTCATACCAAACACACCCTTAGTGTCTACACATTTTGCAAAAGCAATTTACTTTTCCATTACATTTATTCTCTCTCTACCTCTTTCGCTCTCTGCGACTAAGAGCTGAGATTGCAATATCGAGGGTTTGTGACGGCGAGTGTCAGGTGATGATGAGGGTTTGTAAATTGTGAGTATGTTTGATGGGTTTGAAACCTACAGTTGTTGAGTTTGGGTTTGATAAATTTTTTAATCTCATTAATTTTTATTCTGTTGGAGAAATATGCAACCTTTATAGGCATTTTCCCGCCTATTGCATTTAACTCATAGTAAGATTAGATGATATAATAAAAATATAATACTATCTAATTCTCTAATAGGAAAGCCTACAGTAAAGCTCCCTCAAATCACCTGTACCATTTTTGAGTATCAAAGAGGAATGAAATGCAATCTATTGACTAAAAAAAATGTTCACTGTACAACTGATAAATTTGTGACTCATAGGTTCATTTCTTGTAGCGCCATCTCTTCATTCCTCAAGGCTCAAGAACGTATTTTCTTATCGGTTAAAGTGAAAATAAAATAATTACGGACCGAAAATTGAGAAATCAAAAATCACTGGTTTAGCGTATTTACAAATCGATTTAATAATTCACAAAATTGAACCTAACTGCTTGTAATAATCTAATTTGTGAAACCTTTTTTTTTTGTATTATGATTATTTTGCCCTTCTCTGTAGTTGCTACATGTTGATTTTGAGGCTTGTGGTATAGTTGGCATGGTTCCGGATGCGATCAAAAATAATTTAGGTGAGTTTGTGATTTTTTGTAGGCTTTAAAGATCATATAGTTGACTTCAATCAATATTTATTGTTCGGAGTGCTAGATGGTGATTTAGACAGTTTCATTAGGTCCAAAATATCAAATTGGGTTACTAGCTGGATTGGTTCGGGTTCGGAGCCTTTAGTTTATGTTTCGATCCATCAGTTAAAAAAATTCCTAAAAGGGAGTCTTGGGGGGTAATTTAAAAAAAAAAAACAATCTTTTTTTGAAAATACAATATTGCCATTGAGTCCAGAACATCATAAATAGCTAGTCACATATATGATTTACTTCTGTCGGGTCCCGAATAAATTTTGAGGGTATGTTCAAAAAATTCAAAATCATACAAAATCAACATTTTTATTGATATTTGGTGCAGGCCAGATCCTTCTTTGCAAATGCGAAGAAGGATATTTTTCTTCATTGCGAACGCGAAGCGGGAGGTCGCTCTTGCAAAAGGTACTTAGGTCGGAGTCGGTTCGCCCTTCTTCACGAACACGACGAGGCTATCGCGAGCGCGAAGGCCTGAATCATCAGCCTTCGCGAATTCAAAGCCTTGTCCATGAACGCGAAGGCTATTTTAGTGGTGTGGTCAGTGTTTTCCTCGCGAACGTGAAGGATTGACCGTGTTCGTGAGGTACTGTTCATATAATAGTATAAATATCCCATTTTCACAAAATTTTTTATTCTTGGATCTCCAAGCTTTGAAAAAGGCAATTTTTGAGAATTTCTTCATCATGTTTCATGTGGGTAACCTCTAAAATCATATCCCTATTTTCTAATTGTTTACTTTTTTGAAAACACCTTTTAATCATGAGTTTGAAATGAGATTTTGAGATTTTTATTGGTAAAGCTTAAAAATATTTTTTCTTTGTTTGGGACCTTATTTTTAACTCACTTTCATATGAATTTTCAACTGTAGATTCCTTTAATCTTGGGAAATGTATTTCTAAAATAAAATTTTTATTTTATCACTTTCATTTTCAATCTTATTTTTAGAACCCGTTATGGACCCGACTCAAATATGGACAATGTTGACCATATGCTATTTTCAAATGTTGTAGTTGATTCTGAGGCTATTTGAAAGAAAAAAACTCCTTATTAAAGCACTTTAGGCTTATATTTCTATCACAACTCAAAATCTAAGGGTCATGATGGAACTCGTCGCAGCGAACCTTGACGAGTAAGTCTATCACCCAAACTGATACACAAGGAAAAAAAGACAGAAATACTCCAGGGTAAGGCTTCTAGAACAAAGCCGAACCATATAAGTGTAATAATGCGGAAAGAAACATAAACAATAATGCAACCATAACTCCCAAAACCTGATGTCAACAGTATAAGAACGTATCTAGTACAATCCGAATCAGAATAAAATACATAAGAGATCCAATAGATACTCTGTCTCTGAAAATTAGTAAAGACACAATCTAATGATAGATAAGATAGTAAAAGACATTCGGACCCCTGAAAATCATCCACTATCTTCAAAGCTCCAACAATCGCCCGAGTCAAGCAACGTGGGACACACTCGAACCTAAATTTACACAATAAGGGTACAGTAGGAGTGAGTAAAATCCATGGTATCATAGGCCGATCGAGCAAAGTAGGAAACAAGACATACAAAATACACACTAAGGACACGTCACTTACAATCAGAAACTGTCCCATATCGGTAGCCCATATCGCTTGCACTGACAGTTCTAATACATATATCACATACATCGCAATAACACAACCAGGTAGAACACAAGTATGATGTAACACCCCATATTCAAGTACGTTTATTGGCGTATTCAAGTACGTGTATTGGTCTTATTTATATGGAATTAATTTTTTATTTTATTTATACCGGAATTTGCCCGTCGATGGTTCCATGCGAAGGTTATTGAATAAGCTTTCCAATGATATAAATATTTCCAAAAATGGATAGGTTTCGAATATAATCGAGCACGTTCGAAACTATAAAATGGTGGCCGGGATATTTGGGAATAGTAAATGTGCAGAAAAATTTCCTGCACACAAACTACTGAGGCCAGCCGAATTTTTGGGTCAACTTCAAACGATCATAACTCCCTTAATATAATGAACTGGGATATCTGCAACCTATGAAAAGAAATATCTTTGAGTCTTCTTTCTAATTCAATTGGTTTCATCCAAATCCAACATCTAAGTAAGGGGTTATACTCATTTTACTTCAGCCTATCAAAACAGATTTTTGGGGTCAACTTCAAACGACCATAACTCCTTGTACAGGACGAACTGGGTGGCCTACTTTATATGAAATGAAATCCCTTTAAATTATCCTTCCAACGATACCAATTTTACCCAAATTCGATATTGGAGAAAAGAGTTATGGTCGATCTACTTTAGCTTGTCAAAACAGTCTACCAAAGGACAGATTTGACATTATTTAAATTTTAAAGGCATTTTGTTCATTTCCTATTATATTATGGACGGGAATATGTGTATATATACATGTATATGAGTTCAAAAACTCATTTTCATCATCAATCATTGAGAAAGAACAAACCCTAGCCAAATTTGACCTTTAAATTACTTTTGATTCAACCGTAGAAATTCCAAAGTAATCCGATAACTGCGTTTGTCATCTCGAGAGCTTCGAACGACACCTATTATTTGTGCAAACAGGATTGCATAATCAAGAGGTGAATTCTAAGGTATGAATATTGTTTGCCTTTGTTCTTTTCCATATGTATATGTGTGATAGAGGATTATATGTATTGATTGTCATTGAAAGGTGATGGAAATAGGGTTTGGACTATTTTGCATGGTTTGGTTGTATCGAATTGTGGAAGGTGGATATGGTAATTGAGTTATGGAAGGTGGATATGGTGATATACTATTGAATTGATGATTATTTATGTCTATGGCTCAATTTGGTTTAATGGATTATTTGGAAGGATAAATGAATCCAAACTTGATATTGGAGGATGTTGTATGAATATGCATGGCATGTGAATGTAATTGGAGTATAAGAGGTGTAATTAAGGCTTACTACTTAACCACTAGTTTGGTGAATTCAAATAATTAAATTGTGACATTTGGTTGCTAATACTAGATTGCTATATATGGTCATTGTAGATAAGTAATCCGAAAAGACGGGAAGTCCATTTGGGACTAGTATTGAAGGTTGAAAGTCAGGTATGCAAAGCATACTCTATACCATATCTTTGGCATGAAAGTGAACAATTGTTCTATTAAGAAAGCCTCCAAAGTTATTCAATAACATGTGATCCATAAAGGTTTTGTATGATGTCCTACGTTACCAATGAACTTGTTTCCACCCTACAAGATGTCAAGATATTCCAATACTTACTTGTTTTCCAAATCTTACATGTTTATTGCACTAATGAATGTCAGAAGGTATCCGGTTACTCAAACAAGATCCATGTGCTACTAATGACTACAAAACGTTTCATTGATATACCAATAAGTTCCTACTTCATTGTTATGGCATTGATGACTCCAAAACACTTCATTGATGTGCCAATGAGTTCTTACTTCATTGTTATTGCATTGATGGTCTATTTATATGTCTCTTATTGATGTATCATTGTTTCAAAGTATCAAAAATGCGGTGGCGACCGAAATAACAATCTCAAAGATTAATTGAACTATAAAATCTGATGTTTCCAATATTTCTAGAATCTCCAGTATTTTCATTATTTTCAGTGTTTTTGAGAGCACATACATAACATAAGACCCAGATCAAGTATACATACAACAACAAGAAGCATATATATAAAGCATACAACAAATAAGTAAAAGCATGCATGTGACATCATGAGGATGATGGTGCAATGTTCACAATCAATCAAAATATGTATTTCTATAACCAACCAATATACCAATTGCGTGACCCAATTATCCACTCGTTATTTTCAACCATTCATAAATCCTCAAGTGATTCATATGCCAATATAGTATGAATAATAAATAATACACCAATGGTACCACAATAGGCAATCCATTAGCACAATGCAATTATCATATATATTTTAGGCTATCAACATCACCTAGGACCCCACACGATCACACATATCAAAACCAATAATCGATTAACATATGGGCCCCCACACAGGCACAACATATTAAGATAGTCAATTTCATGATTAGTTCTCATCCTCTTAACATTTATTTTGTGTACAAATTAACTACCTAGCCCAGACTGAAACAGTTAATCATAACCTACCTCAATGCTGAAATCAGTCCATAATACTTCACACAAAAACCTTACTTCTCACGAACGATTCCAAAATCAACTAAAACCAAGAAATATAGAATCTATGCATCAAAACAAGGACAACGATACCCATGTTGCCTACTTTTAGTTCGGAATCAAAATGGACCCCCGAAATGGGTTTTTGAAAAAAAAAAGGACAAAATCATAACTTTATTTCAAAAATGTGTTCCCATACCTTTAGAAATCTACAGCTGAAAACTCGAGTCAAATCGAGTTTAAAATAAGGTTCAAATCGAAGAAAAAATATTTTTAAACTTTACCAGGTAAAATCTTTAAAATCTGCTTTAAAATCAAGAATTGAAGTTGTTTTTGAAGATGAAATCAACGAAAAACAAGTAATTATAGGATTAAGAGCATTATTCAAGTGAAAAGGAGTGAAATTGGGGTTTTAAAATCAAGCCCTAAGGTTTTAGGGTTTTTAGAAATTAATCAAGAAATTCACTAAAAGGGGGTGAATTCTAACCTTAAATCCGTAAGAGAGTTGAGAAATGGATGTTAATCTAGCTTTTCAAGTACCCACAAGCTTCACTTTTAAGCGCTCACACTATTTTAGAGGTTTTGGCTCTCAAGAATGAGTGAGAAATGGTCAATTTGCAACCTATGGTATCTATTTATACTCATGCCAGGTTCTCAGATGCTGCAATTGCACAACCAGGTGTGCGATCGTATTACTTAGTTGCAGGAGCAGATATGGAAATCGCCATAGGCATTGGTGTGATATCACTATCTTCTGCCATGACAGATAACAACTGAAACTTTATGAATTTTTAAGTTTTCGCTAAGGCCTCGGGATTCATTTGGAATTCGATACACGCAAACGAATTATGTAACCACACTAAATTCAACGCTTCAGACTCATTAGCGATATCAAATTTTCAAATAGACGTTATTTACACAGTTGAACTACAAACACAAAATCATAATTTTTCAAAGCAAGGATCGAAATGAGATTTAAAAGTTGTAAAAGTAGACAAACATGTTACCACCCTAAAATCAACATTTCAGATCTGCTGGCACAATCCGCCCAGTCATCCATTGCACGGATCAAAAGATAACCACAAAAGTCCATAATGAAGCTCTCAAAGCCTCCAAAAACACAATGTCGCACAAATGGCACCAAAATGCATTCGAAACCGTACCAATCATCCCCACACCCAGAAATGCTATAATACAACTATAGAGAGGGGTAAAATAGTCAAATCACATAGAAATACATAATTCACATATTTTATCAAAATTCAGATCATTACATCATCCACCACTAAGAATCTAGTTAATCTTTGAACTAAGGTAGAGAAGTATCTGAATCAACAAAGACCTGGGGATAAGAACTAGATATATCAGACTCGACCTCCCAGGTAGCCTCATCTACAGGTCGATGTCGCCACTGAGCTTTAACCACAAGGATAACTCTAGAATGTAATCATCTAACATCTTTAGCCAAAATAGAGACCGACTCCTCAACGAAAGACAATCGCTCGTCTAGCTGAACCGACTCCCGATAAATAACATGAGAGTTATCAAGAATATAATGGCGAAGCATAAAAATATGAAAACTCGATGAATAGCTAATAAAACTGGGGGCAATCAAACTCGTAAGCCACATCACACACAGTCTGAAGAATCTCAAATAGACCAAGATACCTGGGACTAAGCTTGCCCCTCCTCTCAAATCTCATCACACCCTTCATTGGTGAAACATAAAGAAAAACATAATCACCGACACCAGATCTCAAGGCACGAAGCCTACAGTCAGCATAGCACTTCTGCCTACTCTGAGACGCTCAAAGTCTATCTTAACTGATCCAGACTCTATCCAAGAACTCATGAAGCAAGTTCTTACCTCGAGGTCTAACCTCAGAAATATCAAACCAACCCACTGGCGAGAGACATTACCTACCATACAACGCCTTAGAAGGAGCCATATCGATACTAGAATGATAGTTAGTATTATAAGCAAACTCTGCTAAAACTAAATATTGCTCCCACTGGCCACAAAAATCCATCACACACGCGCGTAGAATATCCTTCAAAATCGGGATAGTCTATCATGATTGACCATCAATGTGGGGGTGAAATATTATGCTAAGATCAACCCGAGTACCCAACTCATCTTGAAAAGTCTTCCAAAAGAGAAAAGTGAACAAAGAACCCTGATCTGAAATGATAGACACTGGCATACTATAAAGGTGCACAATCTCACGAACATAGATACGAGCCAACCTCTCAGCACTAAAGAAATCCTGTACCGAAATAAAATGAGCATACTTGGTCAATCGATCCATGATGACTCAAACGCTTCGAACCATAAGAAGTACGAGGCAATCCGATCACGAAGTCCATAGTAAGTTGTTCCCATTTCCACTAGGAAATGGGTAACCTTTGAAGCAATCCACTAGGTTTCAAATGCTCGACCTTTACCTGATGGCAATAAAGCCAACGAGCTACAAAATCTGCTACAACCTTCCTCATGCTACCCCACCTGTAATGCATTCTTAAATCACAATACATCTTAGTCACTCCTGAATGGATAGAGTTACTGGAACAATAAGCCTACTCCAAAAATCAATCTAATCCAATCACCCACTCTCTGGACACAAACTCAGCCCCCAATCCTCAAAATACCATCCGAATCAAGTCAGGTTTCCTTAGCCTCACCACTCAACACCTTATCTTGAATTGATCCCAATCCCACATCATCAAATTAATGAGCTCAAATATGCTCCATCAAGAAGACCTAGCCTCCACAAATGTCAAATCATACCCAGATATCGAAATATCAATCCTATCCATCTGGTTAGCTATAGACTGAAACTCTAAGGCCAAAGGCTCTCCTGGGTCAAAAGATGCGCCAAGTTACCCATGCTAGTCAACTTCCAGCTCAAGGAATCTGTAACCACATTAGCCTTGCCTAGATGATAGAGAATAGTCAAGTCATAATCCTTGAGTAACTCAAGCCAACGACAATGCCTTATATTAAGATTTTGCTGGGTGAAGAAGTAATGAAGGCTATGATGATTTGCAAAAATCTCTTAAAAAACTTCATATAAATAGTTCCTCCATATGTTCAAAGCAAACACAACTGCACACAACTCCAAATCATGGGTAGGTAATTCCTCTCATAAGACTTCAATTGACGATACACATAAGATATCACCTTGTCGTCCTGCATCAACACAACGCCCAATCCAACACCTAAAGCATCTCAAAACACGATAAACCCACGCTTTCTTTGGGCAAAGTCAAGATAGGAGTTGAAGTCAATAAATCCTTGATTTTTTGAAAGCTCTCCTCACATGCATCAGACCAATGGAAAAAAATCTTTTTCTAAGTTAGCTTGGTCAATAGAGCTGCAATGGATGAGAAACCCTCAACAAAACATCGATAATACCCTACTATTCTGTCATAACTTGAGTCGAGACCTTGGCCACGATGGGCATCTTGAACCAAGAAGTCCCAAGATACCCCTGTAACTCCCCAATCCACTAGTGATATTACCCGTTTTAGGCCCAAGCCCTCGCGCCTTTAAAACGCGTCACTAAAGAGTAAGGCTTTCTTACTTATATGCCCAACATCTCTCTTATGTTTTGCCGATGTGGGACTCCTTCCTAAGTTAGGGTATTACATACACCCCCTCTTATGGACTCAGTATCCTCGCTGAGGTTTGCCCCACAAAATAGGATTTACTTAGACTCAGGACTGAGGTTTGCCTAGCCTTACTGAGATTTGCCTACACGCAGATTTAACTCTGGCCCACATCGACAGGGCTAACACAAGAGAGGCTCTGGTACCATTCTGTCACGACCCAAGCTGGGGCCCTGGCCTGTACGGGCATCCCAAACCAATAAGTTCCAATATACCCCTGTAACTCCCCAATCCACTAGTGATATTGTCCGCTCTGTGCCCAAGACCGCACGGTTTGGCTTTAAAATGCATCACTAGGGAGTAAGTCTTTCTTACTTATATACCCAACATCCCTCCTGTGTTTTGCCGATGTGGGACTCCTTCTTAAGTTAGGGTGTTACATAATCCAACAAAACTCTGAATCTCGATAGGTGAAGTAGGTTTAGCCGAAACATGAACCACCCTAATCTTGGCTGGACCAACCATACTACCCTCTTTGGTCACCACATGATCCAAGAAAGAAACAGACTCCAACTAAAACTCATACTTGGAAAACTTAGAATACAACTTCTCATCCTTCAATCTCTGAAGAACAATTCACAAATGTTCTTCATGCTCAGCCTCATTCTTGGAATAAACCAAGATATAATCTACAAATACAATAACAAAGGAGTTGAGGTATGGTCGGAGAATAAGTTCATCAACTCCAGAAACACGACAGGGGCATTGGTCAACCTAAAGGACATGACCAAGAACTCATAATGACCATATCGAGTCGAAAAAGTTATCTTTGGAATATCCGAAGCTCTAATCCTCAACTATTGATAGCCGAATCTCAAATGATTCTTCAAAAACACTGCAACACCCTAAAACTGCTCAAATAAATCATCAATAGAGGAAGAGGCTATTTGTTCTTAACTGTTACCTTGTTCAACTACCGATAACCAATACCCACACGCATAGACCCATCTTTCTTCATTACAAACAAGATAGACACACCCCAAGGCGATACACTAGGTTGGATAAATCCCTTATCCATCAACTCCTACAACTGATATTTTAATTTCTTCAACTAGGTTGGGCCATCCTATAAGGTGGAATAGAAATAGGGTTGGTGACCGGATCAACATCAAAAGCAAAATTAATATCACGATCCGGAGGCATACCAGGCAAATCCGTAGAGAACACATCCATGACTCATGGACAACATGAACAAAATCTAAGAAAGGAGGTAAAACAACACTAGTATCATAAATATAATCCAAATAAGATAAACATCCCCACTCAACCAATCTACAAGATTGAACATAAAATATAATTCTCTTAGGACCCGAATGAAGCGTACCCTTTTAAGCTATCCTTGGCACACCTGGCAAAGCTAAAGTCACGGTCTTATCAAATATTCTAGGACAACATGATAAGGATCTAACCCATTCATACCCAAAATAACATCAAAATCAACCATATCTAGCACAAGTAAATCTACCAAAGTCTCACGCCCAACAAAAGTCATAACGTAAGATCGGTACAGGTAGATATATAAATAGGCATGGCGAGAGGCTCACTAACAGAATTAATACCCAAAGTAAAATATGCAAACACATAGGAGAAAGTCGATCAGATGCAGATTTGAAACAACGAGGATGATACTTGTGATCACAGCATCTGAAGCCTCTCCCTTAGGTTTGGATAGTATAGCATAACACTGACCATGACCACTAATTAGTTGAATAGCCCCATGACCACCAACACAGGCTCTGCTACCTCTACCTCTCGCACCTCTAGTAAAACCCTTACCTCTTATATTTGAAATAAGAGTAGCTTAAATCACACGATGGGGATAGCCCTTGGCCATATAACCAAACTCATCACACACAAAGCAACTTTTAAACTTATCCTGGCGACGCACCCTCTTGGCACCTCTCTAAAATGCCCGAGGGTAGGTCCATGCATTCTTGACCGACTCTCTATAGTCTAAAAAGATGCCCTAAATACTACCATCTATTTTGTGTCTCACTGAAGAACGGGAGGAATAGTAAACCCAACTGGCGGAGACCCCACCTGAGGAGGCAAAATAAATGAAGGTTGGACTCCTGATCTCCGAACACCATACTCAAATGCTGGTGTTAAAAGAGAAATAATACTTGGGGTCTGAGGAGTACCCAAAACAAAAGTAGGTACAATTGGAGGACCCACACTCGTGACTAGAGGAGCACCATAACCAGAATTTGGAACAGACTGAGGTATAACACTCGGAGTTGAGGGAATACCAAATGCACTCAAAGGTCAGCAATCTCTCTAAGACTGAGGTAGAGGAACTCTAAGGAACTGGAGTGGAACCCACACCTCCAACATGCCCAAAATGAGTCTCAGGAGAAGGTTCCCTATCACTCCTCCTAGACGAGGTTGATCTACAGTCCTTTCTTCTCCCTCAAGTCCGTCCACAACTCAAGGCTTGCCCTTTGAGTGAAGGCTCTGTATCTCTAATCACGCTGGACCTAGTCAACACCATTTGCGCAGAATAAGTGGAACATAGCTCAGAACACAAGGTATACAAGAAGTTCGCAAGATAAGGAATAAAATAAGTGAAGTTTCCTAAAGACATCTTATAACCTCTCAAAGATAGATACAGACGTCTACGTATCAATCTGCGAGACTCTATTAGACATCTCGTTCTAACACTATTGAGACCAATGAAACCTGACTCTGTTAAAAATTTGTCAAGACCTAAAATCCAAGGGTCATGATAGCACTCATCGCAATGAACCTTGATGAGTAAGCCTATTACCCAAACTGATACACAAAGAGAAAAAGATAGAAATACCCCCAGGGTAAGGCTTATAGAATGAAGCCAACCCATATAACTATAATAATGTGAAAAGAAACATAAATAATAATGTATCCATAGCTCCAAAAACTTGATATCAACAGTATAAGAACGTATCAAGTGCAACTCAAATCCGAATGAAATGCATAAGAGATCCAATAGATACAAATCTATCTCTGAAAATTACTAAAGACATAGTCTAATGATAGATAAGATAGTAGAAGACATTTGGATGCTTAAAAATTATTCATGAATTTGGAAGCTCCAACAATCGTTCGAGTCAAGCAACGTGGGATGCACCAAACCCGAATCTGCACTAGAAGGGTACAGTAGGAGTGAGTACGATCTACTTGTACTCAGTAGGTATTATACGCCGATCGAGCAAAGTAGAAAATAATACATACAAAATACACACTAAGGGCACATCACGTGCAATTAGAAAATATCCCACAACGATAGCTCTTACCGCTTGCATTAACAGTTCTAATATATATATATATATAAACAAACACACACATACTCACATCACATACATTGCAACAACACAACCAAGTAGAACACAAGTATACATTATATCACATACACTTAGAATCAAGAGTGAACATATATATACAAGATAGTCAAGTACAATTAACGAAAGATAGAAAAAATAAAGGTATGACAAGTCAACATGGCAATTCAATCACAACATAAACACAATAAAGTAAGTGCAATGTATAAGAAGAAGATGATGATGATGAGAAGGAGGAGGAGGAGGACTATAATGCACGAGGTTGTCACACAACCTGCGCATACACCCACGGAGGCAATCCTCCCAACGTGGGACTCATGGAGGGTTCGTCCACCCATATACTACCCCGTATACACCTACGGAGGAAAGCCTTCCAATATAGGACCCATAGAGAGTTTGTCAACCTTTATACAACCAATATTGATGACTCTTCTTCGGCATAACCTTCGAAGAAAGTCTATAAGATCCAATATCTGATACCAATTTTCATGACTCCTCTCTGGAACCTACCTCAGGGAAGGTTTATAAAACCTGATGTTTCCAATATTTCTAGAATCTCCAGTATTTCCAGTATTTCCAGTATTTACAAAAGCATATACATAACATAAAACCCAAATCAAGTACACAAACAGCAATGAGAAGCATATATATGAAGCATACAACAAATAAGTGAAATTATGTGTGATGCCATGAGGATGTTGATTCAATGTTCACAATCAATCAAAATGTGTATTTCCATAATCAACTAATATACCAATTACGTGCCAATTATTCACTCGTTATTTTCAACCATTCATAAATTCCCACATAATTCATCTGCCAATAAAGTAGGAATAATACACAATACACCAATGGTACCATTATAGACATTCCAACAACACAATATAATTATTCACATGTATTTAAGGCTATCAACATCACCTAGGACTCCACACGTTCATACATATCACTAATATCTCAAAATCAATAACTGAATCACATATGGGACCTCACACGGAAATAATATATTAAGATAGCAAATTTCATGATTAGTTCCTATCCCCTTAACTACCCAACCTAGTTAGAGAGTTAAGCCATAACCTACCCCAATGCTGAAATTGGTCCGCAATACTTCACACCGCAACCTTACTTCTCATGAATGATTCTAAAATCAACTAAAACCAACAAATATAGAATCTACGGATCAAAACAAGTCTAACGATACTCATATTGCCTATTTTTAGTTCAGGGCCAAAATGGACCCCCAAAACGAGTTTTTGAAAGGAAAAAATTATAACTTTATTTTAAAAATATTTTTCACGTATCTTTAGAAATCTACGATTGAAAACCCGATTTAAATCAAGTTAAAAACAAGGTTCAAATGGAAGAAAAATTATTTTTAAACTTTATCGGGTAAAACCTTTAAAATCCACTTTGAAATCAAGTATCGAAGTTGTTTTTGAAGATAGAATATAGAAAAAATAAGAAATTATAGGATCAAAAACACTATTCAAGTGAAAGGAGTAAAATTGGGGTTTTAAAGTCAAGCCGTAAGATTTTGGGATTTTTAAAAATTAATCAAGAAATGCACTAAGAAAAGGTTGAATTCTAACCTTAAATTCGTAAGAGAATCGAGAAATGGATGTTAATCTATCTTTCCAAGCACCTACAAACTTTGTTTTTAAGATCTCACACTATTTTGGGATTTTTGAATCCCAAGAATGAGTAAGAAATGGCCAATTCACAACCTAAGGGGTCTATTTATACCTATGTCAGGTTCTCAGATACTGCAATCACATAACCAGGTGTCCGATCACACTACCTGGCTATAGGAACAGATATGGCAATCACCATAGGCACTGGTGTGATCTCACTATCTGCTGCCATGACAGATAACAGTTGAAACTTAGTGAATTTTCAAGTTTCCACTAAGGCCTCGAGATTTATTTGGAATTCGATACACGCAAATAAAATATGTAACCACACTAAATTCGATGCTCCAAAATCATTGTCAATATCATATTTTTTGAAATATGTCATTTTTACACAGTTAATCCCCAAAATCAAAAATAAAAATTTTCTAAACTGAGAATCGAGATGAGATTTAAAAGCCATAAAATTAGATCAAATATGTTACCATCCTAAAATCGATGTTCCAAATCTACTGACGTAGTCCGTTCAACCATCCATTGTACGGATCAAAAGATAACCACAAAAGTCCATAATAAGGCTCTCAAAGGCTCCAAAAACAACAATATCGCACACATGACACCAAAATGCATAGGAAACCATGCCAATCATCCCACACTCCAGAAATATCACAATACAACTATGGAAAGGGGTAAAATAGTCAAATCATACAAAAATACATAATTCATATATTTCATCAAAATTCAGGTCGTTATAATTTTATTATTTTTGAGATAAGTTATGATGTAACTTCTTTCAGATTGAACAAAGTTGTTAATAAATAAGTAAAGCATGATATGGGTTGCAGAAAGTAACTATGGGGTTTATATTCTGAGATTATTATTACTATTGTCTGTCCGAGTGAAGGACTTATATTCTCTTGTTGTTGACTTGTGATATCTAATATTGTGTGTTGCCTGTGTAAGGGCTATATTTGACATCATTGGCCTTATCTATGTATTTAAAAGTCTTTATTCTAGATATAATTCTTTGTGCAGGAGCTTGAATTGTTATTATAGGTCTTATCGAGCATTGGTTGCCTTTATCATCATAGAAATGCCCGAGTTAAAGGTTGATATGAAATTAATGATGACTTACATACATATTTATTCCAATGATGTCTAATTAGACTTGATAATCATGAATTGTGGACATATAAAGTTAATTTCTAGGCTCACTTATATACGTATTGGATGGATGGATATCTTCATACTAATGTGTTTATGAGCATTATGTCCTCATTCCATTCATATGCATTCATGAGATACCAGTACCATTGAGAAACATTATTTTTTTTTAGAAAATGAGAATTTTTTTTTTGTAAAAACTCACTCTGTGAACACGAGCTGGGGAGGTGGGTTGAGATTTGAGATATGAGTTTTAGTGTATGGGCTGTGAACCCTCCCTCGTCTCTCCCTCAGGGGTCCTATATTAAGCGCTGCGAGCTTGGTAGGTGTATACAAAAAGTCATGCGATGACTTTAGCTATTCATTTCATTATTATTGCATTGCATATGCATCTTTCATGATTTTCCTTAGTTGCCTTTGACTTATGTTTGATTTTCGTGCACTTTTCATGTATAGTTGTATTTTAAATTCAATATTTTATATTAGAACTGTAAGTGGAGAGGGTGTGATCTACTGTTTGGAAACTTTTTCGTTTGCAGGTGATCGTGCTCATAGTTTTGTTTTCTTATATCATTTTCTGCTTTGCTTAGTCGGCTTATGATGCCTACTAAGTATAAGTGGATCATACTCACCCCTACTACCCTTTTGATGCAGATCCTAATTCAAGTATGACACACGATGACTGATTGTGCTTTTAGAGACTGTGATCAAGGTATTTGGTTTCTCTAGGGACCAGAGTTAACTTTTAGACCTCCTCTTACTTTTATTATGTCTTTACTTGTTTTCGGAGACAAACATTGAGTCTTTCTTGTATTCGAATAATGTATTAAATGCTCTACATTCATGACACTAGATTTTTGGGGATTTTATGTTATTTCTTCATACTTATGCTATAATTATATTTGAGTTGGCCGGAATTCTCTCTAGAGGTTGCATCTTATTATTATTATTACTTGTTGATAATTTTTTTCTGAGTGATTAACTTACTTATCAAGGTTGGGTCGCGATAAGTGTCATCATAACTTCATTTTGGATCATGATACCAATCGATGCGCACCCATCTATCTAAAAGTCGCATGCTTAATCTTTGGTGGAGGCATAATTATTTTATTTTTACTGCATCCATTAGTTCTTTTCAAGTTTTAGATAAAATTAATTTATTTTAGTGAAACCTATTTTTTTCAGTTTTACAATCCAAAATATGAAAAGTGGATTAATTTTTCTTTTTAAAATTTTAGAAAAGAATTTCCAATCCTAGAAGTTCATTAAAGATACATGCATTTCTACTTACTTGTAAAGAGGGATAAGCTGGTCGATATTGCTTGATGAGAAAATGTAATGCAGTACCAGTTTATCCGGTAACTGCCATAGCTCAGCAGTAGGTAGAAGAAAGAAGAACAGAAAAATATCTATTGATTTATGACTTGGCTCTGCAATGTGTACAATGTGCATTTATATATAGATGTTCATAACCGACTATTAGTGATTACAACTAGATTAATTTCACGTGATTACAACTGGATTAATTCCACCAGATTAATTGACTATTAACAACTAACTATGCCGGCTGGAAATTACCAGCTGGGGTTATTTTGTTACTCCCTCTCAAGCCGGAGAGTGAAAAAACATTGAGCACTCCAAGATTGGACAGCAGTGAATGATGTTGAGCTAATCCAAGGCTTTTAGTAAGTATATCCGCCAGCTATGACGATGTAGAGACAAACTAAGGATTCATAAGTCCAACCTTCAACTTTTCTCTAACGAAATGACAATCAATGTCGATATGTTTGGTCTTTTCATGAAATATAGGATTAGAAGCAATCTGGATAGCTGCTTTACTATCACAAAATAATGAGATAAGGGTATGTATAGGACAGTTCAATTCATATAAAAGCCCTGTGATCCAAGTTATTTCTGCAACAGCAGCAGCCATGCTCTTATACTCAGCCTCAGCTAAACTTCTGTTGACTGTTGATTATTTCATGGATTTCCAAGAGATTAAGGAGCTTCCTAACTTCACAACATATCCCATTACAAACCTCTTAGTATTAGGGTAGGTTGCCCAATCTGAATCACAATAGACACTAAGAGTAGAAACATCACCATTAGGAAAGAACAAACCAAGACCTGGTGATCTTTTTAGATATCGGAGCACTCTCAATGCTGCATCATAATGAGATTGTTTTGGTCTTTGCATGAATTGACTTAACAATTTTACAATAAAACAAATATCTGATCTCATGATTATAAGGTAGATTAACTTACCAACTAGCCTTTGATAACCAATAATGTCATGCAACTCTGGATCTAATTTACTCGTGCCCTTATGCTGATCAAATTCCACAGTGGTAAGATAAACATTTTATTCTAAAGGAGTGAGTTCAGGCTTGGAAGCACTGAGTACAGTATCAGATAATAATTCAAGACAATACTTTCTTTGATTGAGAACTATCCCTTTGTCAGATCTCATAACCTCAATGCCAAGGAAATATTTCAAATCTCCCAAATCTTTTACCTTGAAACTACCATGTAGAGTTGATTGAGCCTCATAGATCATATGCTGACTACTACCTGTGATAAGGAGATCATCAATATAAACTAAGATGACTACAATGTCTATGCCATTCTTTTTATAAACAATGAATGATCATAAGAACTTTAGGCATAACCAGCTGTGGTCAAGGTAGAAGTGAGCTTGATATTCCACTACCTTGAAGCTTGCTTCAAGCCATACAATGACTTGAGCAGTTTGCAACCCTTCTGCTCTCCCTGTTTGTGAAAACCCTGAGGTAGGTGCATGTAAATATCTTCTGATAAATCCCCTTGAAGGAATGAATTATTAACATCCATCTGTATAATATTCCAGTTTTGAGAAGCTGCAAGACTAATAAGAGTTCTAACAGTCACCATTTTTGCTACCGGAGAAAATGTATCATAGTAATCAATTCCTTCCTTCTGTGTATAGACTTTAGCGACTAGTCTTGCCTTGAATCTATCCACTTCCCCATTTGCCTTGTACTTTAGTTTATACACTCATTTTGAGCCTATAGCCTGTTTCCCAGGAGTCAAAGATACAATCTCCCAAGTGTTGTTTTCTTCTAAAATTTTAATTTCATCTTCCATAGCTTTTATCCATCTCTCATCTTTAGAAGCATCAAAAAAGGATTTTGGTTCAAGCTCGGTAGCGAAAGCTGTAAAATAAGATTGATATTTAGCTGACAAAGCAGCATAAAAGACATAATTTGAAATTGGATATAAAGGAGGGCCAGTCCCCTTAGGTTGTACATAGTCCTTCATCCAAATAAGAGGTTTGTGATTTCTAGTTGTTCTTCTAGGATCAGCAGCAACTTCGGTAGTTCTAGGTTGAGAGTAAGATGGACTGTGTATGCAATCCATGACAACTTCCAACTCGGGTTCTCCCAACTCTGAGGAATGATGAGGACAACCTTCAGAAAGCTGTTGAGTTGAATGTATTGGTGCAGATGATACTGCAACATCAACATTGTGATCCATGATTTCAACACAAAAAATATCTTCTAATTCACCCTTAGCTCCTTTGAAGGGAAATATGTTTTCCTTAAAACTGACATCCCTGGTTACATGGAATGTTCTTATGTCTAGATCAAACAGTTTGTACCCCTTTTGTGTTTCAACATAACCAACAAATACAGTTTTTCTTGCTCTTGGATCAAACTTTCCTCCTTTGGGTAGAATGGAAAAAAAACATAGTGAACCAAACACTCTCAAATGATCAAAAGAAGGTGATTTCTTATGCAATACCTTATAGGGACATTTACCATTCAAGACAAAAGTAGGCAGCTTATTTATAAAATACACAACTGTTTTTACACAATCTCCCCAAAAATTATTAGGCACACCACTCTGAAACTTAAATGCTCTTGCCACCTCTAGAATATGTCTATGTTTCTTCTCCACAACACTATTCTGTTGTAGAGTATAAGGACAATTGCTTTGGTGAATTATACCAAGTGAAGCAAACAACTCAACACACTGTGAATTAAAGAATTCTTTCTCATTATCCGATCTGAGAATCTTAACAGTAGCATCATATTGGTTTTTTATTCTACATAAGAAATCTTTTAGAACTACTATTACTTCACATTTTGATTGTATCAAGCATATCCAAGTATATCTACTGAAATCATCAATAATGGTAACAAAATATTATTTCCTATCGTAGGTGGGAACCTTAAAAGGTCCCCAAACATCAACATGTACTAGCTAAAAAAATAAGGTAGTGTTACTTGTGCTGGCTAGAAATTTCAGTCTGTTTTGTTTGGATTGAGGGCATACAATGCATTGTCGATGTAATTCTTTAGTCACTTTATTCATGGGAAAGGGAATGTACTTCATCACTTCAATAGAGGGATGACCTAGTCTCATGTGACATACTGTTGGATCACCTTGGTTAGTCAGAACTGTTGTTGCTACATGTATTGTGTCTTCTCCTTGATGTAACACGTATAATCCTTCACTCTCTGTACCAATCCCCATCACCTTTGCCACTGTAAAGTCCCTAAAAACACAAAATTCTGGGTAAAAGTGAACTGAACAACACAATTCCCTTGTTAGTTTTGAAACTGATAACAGACTAAACTTGAAGTCGGGGAAAAAAAGGGCATTGTTAAGTGTGTGATTCTTCAATATAATTGTCTCTCCTGTATGAGTTACTTTGCATTTATTTCCAGTTGGAACTTGAACTCCACTACCTCCATGCTTAAAAGTCACTTTGAGATTATTAAGCACTTCCCTAAAAGGGGTAATGTGATGTGTTGCGCCAGAGTCTATTATCCAATCACAGGTTTCTAACTAGGAAAATAATGCAGTTATACCTAATAAATTGGCGTGATATTCATCTGCATAGTTGGTTTTTCCTTTAAGGCTTGAATTGTGTGAGTGAGAAGATTGATACAGAGGATCTCTAGATAATTTCACTTCATTAACTACTCTATGTGACTCTTGTTTGCACTTTTTCTGCAAGTACAGATAGTGTTCAAATTATTGATTAGTCATATAGTGACCATGTGCTTTGGGTTGTTCACTGCTACACTCAGCTTCATCAGTCCAATAACTGGTGTGAGCAGATGGTCGACCTTCTGAACCTTTAGGCTTTCTCTTACTTACAAAATCTGGTGGATACCCTATTAATTGTAATATTCTTCTGCATAATGACCTTTGCAGTTACAGAGATCACAAATAGCACCTGGTACAGGGGTGTGATAACTATGATTGTTATCCCTCTTTGATTTATAATTCTGATTATTCTGATTTTGTCCCTTATACACTTGACTCTGTGGCTTATACACTTAAGCTTCCTTCCTTCCAATAAATAGGCTTAGAGCATCTCTGTTGAGATCAATTGTCCCTAAATTTCTTTGACTCTACTCTTGTATGACTAAAGTATATGCTTGATTAAGAGATAGAAAAGGTGATCTGAGTAAAATGTCACTTCGAACATGATTATAACTCTCATTGAGGCCCATTAAGAATTGCAATAAACATTGATTACCTAGATGCTCAACATATTGGCTTGAACTCTCACAATTATAGCTAGGTGGTGTAGGAACCAATAGATCTAGTTCATCCCAAGCTTCCTTCAACTTTAAAAAATAGATAGTAACAAAGTTTGTACCTTGCGTGTGCGTTGCAATTTCGCGCCACAACTGATAAATTCTGGTGAGATTTGATTTGTCAAACCTCTCTTTAAACTCATCCCATACTCTCTTAGCAGGTGAAGCTAGAATGATACTAGAGATTAATTCTGGTGCAGCAGTGCAACTAATCCACGACAGCACAATTGCATTACATGTATCCCATTGTTTGCTTAATTCTCCTTGATATGAGCTTCACATATAACTTCCATCCACGAAACCAAGTTTATTTTTAGCTATCAAGGCAAGACGCAGAGATCTACTCCAAACCGTGTAGTTCTCTGGGCCAGTTAACTTGATTCCAATTAACACTGCACTAGGGGAATCACTTGGTTGCAAGAACAATGGATACGTATAATCGAGTTGCGAGGTTTGCGTGGTCTCAGTCTATGAAGTTCCTAAAATTGACATGGTGAATATTCACCAAGCTTCAACAATGGCAATCACAATTATTTTTTGGTACGAATTTGACTGATAGTGCTTTTCCCGCTCTGATACCATGTGAAAATGTAATGCAGTACCAGTTTATCCGGTAACTACCATAGCTCAGCAGTAGGTAGAAGGAAGAAGAAGAGAAAAATATGTATTGATTTATGGCTTGTCTCTGCAATGTGTACAATGTGCATCTATATATAGATGTGCATAACCGACTACTAGTGATTACAGCTGGATTAATTGCACGTGATTATAGCTGGATTAATTGCACCAGATTAACTGCCTATTAACAACTAACTATGCCAGCTGGCAATTACTAGCTGGGGTTATTTTGTTACTTGACAATTCCAAAGGGTGATTTTGTAAATTTATTAAAATCATAAAATTAATTTTACTGTAGTTGCTATACAAATTCTTGAGTATCTTGACTAAATTGATCTTTTGATGATCTCATCAATCATACTAAGCTCATCCATCCGTGGGTCCCACCTCCACTAAGTGTGTCTGTGCATCACAAAAAATCAAAATAATAATTTACCTATAACTAAGGAATCAAGTGTTATTATAACCGAAAAATATGATTATGTAATGATGCTTCAGTTGCATCACTAATTATAAGGAATTACAATTAGAAGTAAACAATAATAATTAAATTGGAGCTGAGTTCGAATTCCTATTTTTTCGTTGATGACTTAATTTTATAAAAATAATTTCCAAATCATTTGTTCTCGTTCTCAATCAATGTATAAAACCAAACCTGGCTAATATTGTGATGTTGGCCCCACAAAAAAGGTAATGAAAGATATAACACATGGATGAAAATTCTCCATTGTATAGTTGTCGCCGCTTCGAAGCAAGGGAGTAATTGTTGAGCAAAAGTCGTTACGCTTTAGCACACTCATTTTCTTGTTCATTAACATTATTTCTATTGTATCTAGCTCTTTTGATTAATAAATAAGATAGAGAATGTCTTTCTCAATTGTTTGAAGTTATTTAAGGATTTTTTTTAATTAACAAACAAAGAAAAATTATGACAGGACTTTAAAAGATAGGAACTTCAGCACAACGATCACACTTGGAGACATGGAAGGACATGATCATCTTTAGAAAGTATACTAATTTAAAATTGAAAGGCAAAGTTTAACTTTGTCACTTGGTTCATTTGTTTCGATTTAAAAGACTTGGTGCCAATGGAGCTTGAACAAGAGAATTCACAAGAAGCTTGTATATCCTTGACCATTGCTCTAAAAGATTTCTTGATTATAGATTCAAATCCTTAAGACATTTTTTAAGTGTGTAGAGGTTTTATTTTATTTCAATGATAGCTGTTGCAATCCTCCTTTGCACTAATTGCATTTATCATGCATAAGTAGATTGTCAATACACAAGGTGAGAACTAATGACATTTTAAGAAAACGGTTTTTATGTATTAATCAAGTTCTATTTAATTAAAACGTTAACAGTAGAAGTTAAATAAAATTAGCATTTTCCTAATTATACTGACAAAGGAAATAATGCATCTCAGTTCTCAAATACAAATAATAACATGGATTGTCGAGATTTTTTTTTTCTCTTAAAAAAAGGTTTCAGGTTCAAGCTCATGAAAATATAAAAATTCTTGTTGAAAGTGTCACCCAGAAATGAGTCCGGAAATGCGTAGATTTGAATTTAATAAGATTTTAATGCTAACACTAGACACTGAAAAAGAAAATTAAAAAAAAATCTTACAGAACAAAATATTTTGAAATTTAATCTGGCAATTTCATATGTTTTTTCTTTAGTTTTTTCTAAAAAGAATGTCAATAGAAATTGAAATTCGTGATGCCAATAGGATGATGTGATGCACTATTATGTTAAAAAAAATATTTAAAACTAACACAAATTATCAATATGATATTTGTTTGACTTCAAGAGCATAAAAAACACTCAACTCATTATGGGAAAAAAGAAATAAGAATTTTCGAACTAAGTATGCCCCTCCCTGCAAAAAAAAAAAGAGAAATTTGGAGGCTTGTCTTCATATCTAGCGATAGTTAGACCTCATCATAACAATTACTATCTTCTATATTTATGTGAAATCAATCTTCTATATTATATTATATCATATTATATTATTATATATTAGGGTGTAAAATATAATCTCTGATGTGTTGAAAAAATAAAGAGAATAAAGACAATGCCATAGCTGCAACCCTGAGATTACTTTGTGTGTTACCCCTCCAAGATATAGGTCAGTTAATTTTTCTTGCCAAGTATAAATTGCCACCTCATATTCTCTCAATCACTCTTCTTTGTGAGATGAACTTAGTTCAACCTAAAAAGAAATAAAAGGCATGTATATGCAGGATGAATATAGAATTTTGTTAGCCTCCGGCAGCATGTTAAACAGCTTAAAAACATGTAATACACTATATTGTTATCGATGGAAACAATCTTGAAATTTCTCAGTGAATCTTCTTTAATACTTGATGAAAAGGCATAAAACTTTTGCAAGATAATGACGATGGAAGGATGATTACCGAGAATTCATTCCACACCAATTGATGATTCATGTACTCAAAGCTTACAGTTTTGTTTATATTTGGGCTCCCATAAATAAGTCTAGCCCTTAAAACTCTTTCAATAAGATTCATGTACCTGTACGTAGTTGATACATATATAAAAACATTAATTTAAGAAGTTTCCATGTGTTAATTTGTTGGCAAGATCACATACAGGGGACATTTATTAGAATCAACGGATGCTATGTTCATACAAGGAAATTATACAGAGTGGCTGGGCTGCGTGTATTGATGAAAAGGGGAATAATAATTAGTGATTGAGGAAGACTTAAGCACACATACACAACATTGAGAAGAATAACATTAAGGCTGAAGATAAGAAGGTGTTGACTTTATGGTACTTAACTGAACTTCGGGCAATATAACATATCAATATTTTAGGGGTTACCATGCATTACCAATAGCAGTGAAGTGATACGTCAGTATACAAGCAAACATATAGATAAACAATATGGAAAAGTCTATACTCCAGAATATAGGGATACCTTAGTCTTGCAAAATCTAGTCATGCGCAAAAAGTCCTTATAATTGTTAATGGGCATTATACCCGGAACAATGGGGTAATTAATTTAAATTTGGCGGCAATCATTGGCAAATTTGAGGAAAATATCAGTATCATAGAAGAGTTGAGTTATAATAAGATCAGCTCCAGCATCAACCTATAGAATACTCACCAAAATGAGCATCACAATCTCATAAATGAAACAAAAAAAATTAAGACAACATTACATTCATCGTACGAAAAATGTAATGCTGAGAATAGATTACCTTTTTCTTGAGTTAAGCAAGGTCATTTTCTTATATCTCTTTTGTAGCTATTTCATTAGCAGGTATAACATCAGGATGTGCCTCTGACAAAGAATCAAATTAGTATTCAGTACCAGCACACAAACAACAGAAAAAGAAAACTTATTTCTGCATCAAAAACTAATGTGGAGTAAGTAAATCAAGGTCCATATTTGTCTATATACATAGATTCAAAGCCTCAAAGACCCCCAGAATGTAATAGCCACCAACCTGGATAACCTAAATAGCTATATTCCAAAGTAATCCCCATACTCGGCATGCATGATTCACTTCCAAATAAACTATCAAACAACCCTTGAGGTTCAATTATGAAGAAGAATTCTCCTTAAAGATAATATGTCACCAAAATAGGTCAGGTAGTCAGCAAATCACACAAAAAAAAATTAAAAACAACTCCAATTTATTATGTGGCCAAACACAACTCCAATATCCGAATATCATTTTCCACTTTTAAAACAAAAACAATTTTTTATCTATTTTCACAAAGAAATATGGCCAACTGCTTACAAAGGTTCTTCTCACCCAATTCTTTGATCTTGAGCTCAGATCCGTGAGAGAAAATCACGCAAAAAGAGACAAACAAACTACAATGACTGCAGATCATTTTTGCAAAACGAGATGCCTTACCAGGTTTTCCTGCCAAGATTCGGGAAGCTCCAATACCCTGCGTCCCGACCAACTCTAGAACTTCATTTGTCTTCATCACAGCCTCATCATGTAATTAAAAGGTAGTATATCGGAATATATTTTCCATTAACAGATCTGAGCTCAAACACCCATAAAACAATAAACACAACTTGGAGATAGCTCCATTCGAACCTAAATACATAGCATCTGGTGAGAGTTTAAGGTGACTTGAATTGTATTTGGTTTAAAATAGTTTATTTTAAAATTTTGATTGCTTGAAGCTTAAGATCGAACAAGAGAGAAAAATAACAAGATAACTCATAAATGATGAAACATTACCTGATTAGATACGATAGTTGACGAAATCGGAACAATATAGAGTGATGACAACAGGAGATGTGAAGAAGAAGAAGAAGAAGAAGAAGAAGAAGAAGAAGAAGAAGAAGAACAGTGTTGACTTTTCATTTTTTATTTTTGCCTTCAGGATTAGAAATAAGAGACTTGCCATTTTATTTCTAGATATTTCTTACATTAATAATTGGGCTTGGGTCTTTAACATTGATAATTGGGCTTGGGTCTTGCTGTCTAAGTGCTTTGAATAATTATTTTGATTTTTAATGGCCCAAATGGCTGCATTAATTATTTTATACGTATAAAATTTGATTTTTAATAAATTATTTCCTATAATTTTTACTCACTTCTTTTCAATTTATTATATGAAATATTTGAAATAGGTATGAATTTTAAATATTTAAGAAGATTTTTAAAATTTATGATATAAATAGTTATACACGTTTATACTCACACTAAATAATTTCTTTGTGGGTGAAATTATCATTTTATAGTTGTTTTTAATTAATATATAAAATTTTCATTCTTTTGGTGACTTGCTAAATTGAAAAGTATGTTATGTAAATTAAAATAAAAATAGTTTAATATTATAGACCAAAATTTCAGTGAGAAATGAGATATTTTAATTTAAAATAATTAGAAATAATATTTTAATATTATTCGCGCATTAGAGTGTATTAGAATTAGAAGTTTTGTAATTGACAAAGTTAAGTACTTTTAGTGTTTAAAATGAAATTGAAAGATGGCATTTTATTTTAAAAAGTGTAGATGAAGTTGAATTAATAGATTAAGAAAATGAAATGGATGGTAAGGGATATAATTAAAACTTTTAATTGATTAAAAATATAAAGTTAAAAGTCCAACAACAGAATTAATAATTACTTAATATATTAAAATTTATTATTTTTTAAAAATTAATCAATACTGAAATTGGTCTTTTTATATCAAAACATGTAAACAATTAAAATTGCAGTTTGTTATTAAGTATGAATTGTCATTTCACTATTAATATCATTTTTAATATTTCATCGACTTTGAACTATGTTAATTTTATACAATAGAAATTAATTAATTTTATATGAACAAGTTAATATTTTTTTAATCATAAAAAAAATATTCCGCGCATCGCACGGATACGTATACTAGTTATGTTAAAAAAAATATTTAAAACTAACACAAATTATCAATATGATATTTGTTTGACTTCAAGAGCATAAAAAACACTCAAATCATTACGGAAAAAAAAAACAAGAATTTTCGAACTAAGTATGCCCCTCCCCGCAAAAAAAAAAAAGAGAAAAATTTGGAGGCTTGTTTTCATAACTAGCGATAGTTAGACCTTATCATAACAATTACTATCTTCTATATTTATGTGAAATCAATCTTTTATATTATATTATATTATTATATATTAGGGTGAAAATGATTTTCACCCCTCAACTTTGATTAAAAAATCAAACTCCCCTCTCAACATTGAACAATAATCATACTCCCCTCTTTATCCCATGCAATGTCCATTTTATCCTTGTAATTTTAATCCTATATTTATGTAATATCTTTTTATATTATATGTAATGAATATTTTTTTAACATGGATATTAGCATTTTATTTAAGTTTATTAACTTTATAAGAAAATTAATGCTTTATTATAAATTTATCACAAAATTCAATGTTATTTTTTAAGATCGCTATTTTAGTATTATATGTATTAAAGAGTCGTTTGGTGTGAGGTATAATTATAATAATTCAGAGATAAAGTTCATGATTGTTTATCCTGCGTTTAATTAGATGTATTAGGTAGTCTAAAAATTATTTGTCGCAACATTTATACCACAGTGGTGAGATAAGTTATCACACATACATGTTAGTACAACTTATTTTGTGATAACTAATTCTGGAATAACTTTATTCCAGACAACCCACCCCTAAGTGTGTGTATATACATATGTATGTACATGCATGTGCGTATATTTTCATTTTTTATCACTCTTTTACTTAATTCGTTTCATATTACTTAACTTTTTGTTGATATAACACAGTCCTTAAGAAAATTTTACTTAGAGATATATTTTGCTAAATTAATCTTATTAATGATAATTTGAAACTACTTTATATAGTTATTTAATACTAAAGGGTAGAAAAAAACATAATATAATTCTCTTGATTTCACAAATTGAGTAGATAAATTAAAACATCTATTTTTAGTATGAGAATCAAGTGATAAGAAACGATATTATATATCGTCCATATCAGTAAATAAGTTGTGATTGTCATTAATAGAGTATTACATATTTTATAATTTATATAAATAAATATAATCTTTAAAATTTGACCTTATTTTTATTCGAGAAAAACATCTAGTACGCCTGAACTATGACCAAATTTGCTACGACACACGTCAACTTCACGGGGGTCCTATTATCCCTTAAACTAAATTTTAGCGTATTTTTATCAATTTTTTTAGCTAACGTAGTATCTTTTGTCAATCATTTTAGATGGTGTGACACCTTTGATGTGGGCTCCATTTTATGTAATAAAGGTGTCACATTAGCACAAAAAATTATAAAAAATACACTAAATTTGAGTTCAGGGGATAGTAGGACCACTGTAAAGTTGGAGTGTGTCGTAACAACTTTGACCATAGTTCGGGGTGGTACTAGAGGCTTATCGCTTTCATTTATTGTTTGTATTTTCTGCATTGAAATATGTTTATAAAATTAGTATTACTTATTATTTTCACTTGTAAAATAAATATTATAGTTTTGGTTATTATTAATAAAATTAATTTTCTTATCATGCTAATTTACTTCATAAAGATCATTATTAGCTTATATACTTAATTAGTATTTCTTACTTTTTTTCCTAGAAGATAATGTTTATGTTTTTATGAAAATTTTGTTATATGATTTTTTTTTTAAATGAAAATATGATGTTTTAAAGAAGTTAAAAAAAAAAAGAATAAAAAAATTGATAATAAAGGGTAAAATAGGAATTTAAAAAAGTCAATTAGGATAAAAGGGGGATATAATTATTGTTTAAAGTTAAGGGGAGAGTTTGATTTTTAAGACAAAGTTGGGGAGGGAAAATAATTTTGACCCTTATATATTATTTATAATAATTTTTTATTATAATAGTAAAATATATCGACACAAATAATATTATTCATATGACTATATTCATTGTTTAAAAATTTTGATTCAATTAATTTTTTAATTCACATTATTTAAATTTAGTAAGGTGACAGAGTTCTTATTATAAAAAAAAGAATTAACCTATTCATCAAAGTTCGCATCTAAAATTAGCAGTTGATAGTTAGACATCTTTATAACAATTATTCCCTGTATTTCTGAGAAATCGATCTTTCATTTTATGTTATAATATATATTATTTATAATAATATTTCATTATATTAGTAAAAGATTATCGAGACAAATAATATTATAAAATTAATTTTACTGTATTATTTAAAAAATTAATTCTATTATTTTTGTTCACGTTAAATAAATTTAGAAAGATGATTAAAGTGTTTATTATGAAAAAAAATTAATCTATTCATCAAAGTTTACATCCAAAATTATCAATGGAAGGTGAAAATATTCTAACTCACCTGACGGTGAACAAGATAAAAATTTATGTGGATCCGATATTTATGCCGAGTCATATTAATTTTTTATGGTTAAATTATAAATTATAGTCAACACCTTTTCATTAACATGTAGCCTATGTGGGTGTTAGCCACCTAGACCAGTACTTATTAGGGGAAGTTAGTATCTGAGTGTGGGGCCAACTTTTTATTTTTAATTATCCAAGATTAAAAACATAACCACCTCACTAAGAACTCACACTGTACTGAAAACCACGAAAAATTTCCCTTTTATTTGTTGCTTAATGTCGTTTGATTTGAAACAAGTTACTTCAGGGATAATTTGTGAAAAATATCTAAAGTAAATTTTCGGGAAGAATGAATATCATAGTTTTTTAGTTAAATTTTTAGAATAGTTTAGTGATGAAATATCATAGGTTCTTGTAGAATGTCCTAATGTAGTGTCTTGAATAAGTATCTTGTGGAATTATCTAGATATTCTAGAATAGTGGTAGAAAATAAAGTTCACTAAATTTTTCTTGTAGAATTATTTAGAAGATTTTCTAGAAACATCTATGAACAAGTATAAATAGAGATGGTCTTATGATAACGCTCAACTTACACGTAAATTTAGGTGCAAGGCGATCGCCGTCAATATATTTACCCAACTTTGGAGTCTGGGTCGAATTCATGAGGAACAATGTGAGTGGCGACCAAATTAATTTGAAATGACAGTTACAAGTTAAATTCAAACAAATGGTACGAAAGGATAAAATGGGGAGGTGAGTTCCTACACTAATGTTTCTTTTTGGGATTTTCTTGTATAAATTCGAGGCTGCGAATAATTAGAGTTGTAACAATTATGCACGGATCTTCGGATTATGCATTACTAAGGGAGCGACATGTGGGAGTTAGTCATCAATATCGATTTAGTAAATCAAATATGAGTAGGTTTTGTTATAGATTTTGATGCTAGTCTTTCAACAAAACACCAAACTTTCTCCCATTGATCTTTTCGAATACCTAATGGGTGTGTTTAACAATTAGCAACCACAACCTCAATCAAGGCATCCCTATTTCTAGGATGACACCCATGGCATAGTCAATCTCACTTTCACTCTTATTTCTAAGATAATGAGAATTTAGCAAACTACACACATAATTGTCTATCATTGCTTTGGTCTCCACATCCCTCTTTCGAGGATGATATAGATTCCTAATCTTCACCCTAAACCCTTCTTTCAAAGATAGCCTTGGGTTTTCTAGAGTTGGGAGCTTTCACCCATCAAACCCATGTGGATATTTGGAGATTTCACCCATCAAATCCCAACCAAACTAGCATAGCAATAATAGAACCCATAAACATGAACTACCAAATAGATTCTAACAATAACAACTCACACACACTTTAATCCCTATTCACATATCATCCCAAGAGGGAGATTTAGCTACATATAAGATAAATAAGCATAGATATACCCATAATTCCCATTGAATTAATTTTTGGTAGATCTAAGCGAATGTTACTTCAAACTTGGCTCCTCTACAATATCAACAATGGAAGTGAGCAAATCTTCCACTTGGAAAGTCTCTGATGTATTTTTCACCCAAAATTTATACAATATTTTCTACTCAAAAAATGAAGTCTACAAAACCCTAAGCTAAACTAGAAGAATATTGGGGAAGAAAGAGTGATGGAATGAATGATTCATCAAATTAAGGCTTGAGTCTTTTTGTTCAAATTGGGATCAATACATGCAATTACAGTTTTGCCCTTGGACTGACATTTCCGCCAAGCCGCAATCGCGCAAGTCTGGGTGCGACCGTGGCTACGCAACCGCGATTGACTTTCACGGTCGTGGTTGATTAACTATCTTGACTGACCGCGACCGCAACTCACGGACTGCGATCACGATAACTGAGTCTAGTTCACTGCAGGTCTCCAGTTGAACTTTTTCTGCTCTTTTTTTATCATTTCAAGCTCCAATCCACATCTCTTTGTCTTTTCAACTCCTATACCTGCAACGAATGGATATTAGTGCATTAAATCACAATTATGACTCATTTACTTATTTGAGACAAGGTAATGTGCACGAAAATTGAGTGCGAATGAGTGGTAAAATCACCACTCATGAACACCCCCAACTTAAGAATTTTCTTTCCCTCAAGAAACACTACCTCTTTACCTCAAGCCACAATTATTTATGCCTATATTTTGTCCCTTAATTGTCATACTGACCTCAACTCGAGTCACAACCACAAGTAGCTCATCGCACATGAGCTAGGCTAATTTCTCAACACCCCTCATTATAAAATGTAATAATTCAGGCTGCATCAGACTTTAAGGAACAATCAAACAACAAAAACCAATACTCTAGAAGTGACTCACCTTTTGACTAAAACTAAATCATACTTCACTTGCCTCATTATCCGAGAGGTGACAAAAATCACTCACCTAAACTTGTTTGCATGCCCATCTCACAAGAAAGAAAAGTTCCACACACCAAACTATCGATCAAGTAACAAGGAATTTTAAGTGCAAAATTCTCCCCTCACAAAAGAAATCTCAATGCAACAAGTATCATGTCATAGGCTTGCCCCTATTTTCAATCACTACTATGAAGAAAATAAATGGTTGGAGATCTTAAAGGATTTTCTAAGCTTGTAACGTAGGTTCGGGTTAGGGTAGGATATCATTTAGGGAACTTGGTTACACTCTATCTTGAACATCTACATTACACTTTACAACACTCTTCCTTTCTACTAAGGGCCACTCTACTTTGTTTCTTTCTTTTCTTATGCCTTTCTTTCTTTTCTTATGCCTACTTTTCACCTCCTTTGTTCCCCATTTTCCTTTTACTTCCATTTCCTTGCATTTTTGTGCAAGTCATGCTTTTATTGAGTCCTTTCCTTTTTCTAAACATTTGTTTTCAATACTTAGGTACATTTAGTATTTTCACTAGTACTTCGTGGTCCCAAACTTATTTCTGACGATTTTTACCACCCCCAACTTAGGCTTTTAGCCTCACATTGTATTTTCAAGTTCAAGGAAGGTATGGTTTAAAGAGGGATAAAAATAAAGGTTCACGGCTTGTAACGAGTTTGCCAAAGAAAGATTTAAAGGCTCAAAGCGCGTACTAGGGATTACAATTATATATGGGTAGGCTTTTTAGGCTAGAGTGGGTACCAAAATCACAAAGAGGGCCTTAGATCATTTCTCCAACCAAATACAATCAAAATTAATTTTGAAAGACTAATGGGGCAAGTTCTAGATAACATAAGTATACAAGAGATGAATGCAATATTCTCACCACACATGGCATGCAAAATTCGTTAAGGGAGCTCAAATGTCCCTCCCGATGGAAATAATTATGGAGCATTTATTACTATTCACGAGTCAAAAATTTGTGAAACCACAAAGAGAGAAAAGGATTTGTTACAATATTGCTCACGTCCATGCCCTTGATTTTTCAAAAATTTTGGACGGAGGGGGTTTCTTGATTTTTCATAGCACCATGCACAAATTGTTAACATATGGCGATGGCTACAACTAAAGCCTTAGTCTCACATCTTGGATCAATCATGGCTGAGCTAACTATATGGCTACTCAGACTTCGTCAATGGTGTATAAAGTGATCCCAATTTATAAAAAGAAATGCTATAGGTACTCAGACTTCCCTTGCATTCTCCGACATTCATGCTACGGGTACTCAGAATTCCCCTGCATTTATGCCTCAAACCTAAATATGGCATTTTACCCTTGAGATCGTAATTGCTCAATCTGTCATTGGTCAAAGCTAGACAAATATTAACAAAATTAAAATAAAAGTAAATCAAAAGAATACTAAAAATAAGAGGGAAGCATGATAATCCATAAAACAAATAATATCCAAAGCATCATCCCAAAATAATAACATAAAAGAAATAGTGTCTAGTATTAAGTCATCAAAACACCAGATTCCAGGGGCACCCCCAACTAGATAAAATGCAGTGTCCTCACTGCATGCACACTAAAGCAAGAGTAAGAAGTGTCTCCCTGAATCCACCTCAAGAGCTGCTCTCCCTATCTGACTCTGTGCTGGCACCACCAGTCTCGCCAACTGACCAATTAACCGGGGCCTCAACTTCACTATCTTGCTTTGAAGAAGGCAATTTCTCATTTGGCTTGAGCACCTTAAAGATGTTTTTTACTCTCTTCCACAGCTTCTTGAAAAACTTGTCTCTCTTCTTCTCTCTTCGTACTATCTTCCCATGTGATTACTTGAGGTCCCCGTGTGCTCCTGCTAAAGTTGAGTACACTTTCTCTAGGCTGGCAATGGTGGCTCCATGTTCCTGCTACGCCTTAATATAATTCTCATAGTCAGATTGTGTTATATATGAATGACGGGTTGTAGAAGGCTCTCTTATAGAGTTCAGTGATAATAGAAGTGAAAAGTAGGTGCATACCTTCATGGGTCTGGTGAAAGCTCCATTCTGATAAGATAATCTCTCCCACATTAAGAGGGATACCAAATAAGATGCAAGACACTATTCGGGATCTCAAGTCCATGACGTTGGTCATATGGGTGCAGGGTGATACTCGATTGTATATGATGTTTAACCAAAATTCGGCCTCTGCTTTGAAGTCCTTCATTAAAATGTCTTTCTTAGTGATGGACCAAGGAACTTCTTTACCAGGGCATAAAATATTGTCCATCCAGGATCCAGGTTCACATGCCTTTGCCTGAAACTGCCTCATGTCGACATTTGGAAGCCCATACACCGCATTTACCTGCTCCGCTCCAAAATTTACCTGTTTACCTCGAATTATCATCACAGGGTTTGTGGTAGGGACTACGCTGAGGTTTTCGTAGAACTCACGCACCCATATCTCATTGGCCTCACAGGGTTATGGGGTAAATCATATTCACCCGGTCGCAGTGAGTCTAGCATGGAATTCTGGGAGCTTCTCTTCCACCTTGTCCAGGCTGATGCCCCTCTTAAGGAGTAACTTAGTCCTGTGGAAATCATCATAATAGATTTGGTGGCATTGTGCGTTCATGAATCTGGTGTCGTTGAAGTATTCCATCTTTGGGGTTGATGATCTGTGAGCAATGTAACTTAGACCAATATGAGTTTTCTCATACAAAACACATACTAGGTCAAACAGATAAGATCATGTGGTATTGCCATGAAGAATTCAGGGAAGCAAAAGGATGTGCAGAAATGTTCAAAGTCTGCCATAATCTTCCCTCAGGTATGGTGATCGCGAAGTGATAACCGCGATCACGGTTAAGCAATCGCTATCATCGGGTCTGCGATCGTGATGCCTGAGACCAGATTTTGACAGACTCTACACAATACCTCAAACACGGTTTTACCCTAAAAAATTTCTTCAAGAAAGCAGGATAACACTGTGAACACTGAATTATAAGACTAGAGTATGTGATTTCAGCCCCAAGCTTAAATAATTTGGACATGGAATTTGTAAAGGCTTTCAAGCTCACACATTGTGCACACTTCCACTTATGTGTTTTAAAGCTTAATTCTGGGTACTCAAGACTTTCCTACACAGTTTGTACACTATCTATAGCAGTGAACCATATAGCAATAAAAATTTAACATGAATGTGATAATGCACACATAAGTTCAGGGTCTATATGCACAACAAAAGATTAATTTATTCTTTTTTATTCAAATAAAAAAAATTCAGACAACTTACCACATTAGTAGATGCTATTGGAATGAAATGACCCATGGTTATGCATTGTAGTGCCAAAAAGTAAAGATAATTTTGAGAGAAAGTGAGGAAGGGGCGGGTGAAAAGTGAGCAGTTGGATGGTCATTTAAATTGATATGACCGCGATCGCGGTCTTAGTCATGCGACCACGGTCACGCGGCCACTGAGATCATGTTGACACGGGCCGCAATCGCGGTAACTAAGACCATAAATCTGATCCCCTGCCTTTCCTGTTCAGTCCAAAATGCCAAGTTCATATATTTTTTCTTCAAATTCGATCAAAATCTCGGTGAGCACCACCATCTCAAGGCTTATACATGCATAAACAAAACAAAAATTTTATTCTACTATGCATAATTAAAAGGATATGTGCCACTTTTCGTGGCATGATGAGTTACCTCCCATCAAAAGCTTAGTTTAAAGTCTTAGTAAGATGCCCCGTCCATTTCCTTTTGTGCTTCCACTTAGAAGATTTCAACTTTCGCTCAATATGTAAGGAGCGGCAGAGGGACAAAAGATTCAGATCTTCCAAGAAGAGGCTTGGAAGAGGTGAAGCAATGGCAAGTAAATTTTGGTCTCGCCATATTGAAAATTTAAACCTTTTACCCATCTTTGCATCGAATTTTCGCTTTAGATCCTTGGGTAAAAGTGAGCACATCATTAGGCCATTCCTTGGACTTTGGAAATTGAGCATCTTGGACTTCGATGGGGGAGGGGGATTCCATGTTCTCCCGTGGAAGGTCAAACTCCAAAATACACGAGTCGGACTCTGCCTCTTTATAATCCTTCATTTGTTTAAAGGGATGGATCTTCGTAACATTCTCTAAAGATAATGTTAAAAAGTGGGTTGAATGAGGTCCAACTCTTAATTTTGGGTTAACCTCCTCCGGAGTATCTCCACCCTAAAATGAACTAGAGTCATTATAGGAGACTTGTGTTGATTCGTCTCTTGGATCTAGTATCATTTCCTTTATTTGGACTTCTTCTCATATGATTTGGATGGTTGGGAAGCCATTGAAGAGTCTTCACTACCAAGCTCTTCGTCATAGCTTGGTTTCTCTTCTTTATAACACTACTCTGGAGTATTGGAAAAGGTAGTGATAGTTTCAAGCTTTTCTTCTTTGCCTAATATATAACTCTTCCTTGACACCCGTCTATTCTTTGTACATGTATTCCCCATTCTCCCCCACTGCATCTACCCGATCCAAGATGGCTAGTAACCTTGGGTCACAGCTACTGGACTTGGTGCATTGCACTTTCAGTTTCTCATCATATGACCTAACAAAATCATAGGAAGAACTAGCAATATGATTAGTATAATAGGGGGAGGGGGTGTTTGGACACTCATCCCAAAGACCTTGCAGACGACCACGCATGGGGAAACCATACTCCCAAGCGGATGGAGATGGTAAAATCTCTCCCCGAGGAGCGTATTGACAATCTCTCCTGAAGTGTGGTCCGTAACAATGCGAATATAAGGGGTCACAATATGACTTCCAATCATTAAACTTATATTTATTAGAAAATGCCATCAAGAAAAGTAAAAATGAAATAAAATCTACCTACAAAAAAATTATAAACAAATATTTACAATCTTGAATTCAAGCAAGTAACTAAGATTGCAAACTAACTTAATATGCCAAATTAATCCTCGACAACGACACCATTTTTTATAACGCTCAACTTATACGTCAATTTAGTTGCAAGGCGGTCGTCGTCGATATATTTAACCAGCTTTGGAGTCGGGGTCAAATCCACGAGGAACAATGTGAGTGGCGATCAAATTAATTTAAAATGACAGTTACAAGTTAAATTCAAACAAATGGTATGAAAGGATAAAATGGGGGAGGTGAGTTCCTACACTAATGTTTCTTTTTGGGATTTTCTTGTATAAATTCGGGGCTACAAATAATTAGAGTTGTACTTATTATGCACGGATCTTGGGATTATGCATTACTAAGGGAGCAACATGTAGGAGTTAGTCATCAACATCGATTTAGTAAATTAAATATGGGTAGGTTTGGTTATAGATTTTGATGCTAGTCTTTCAATAAAACACCAAACTTTCACCCATTGATCCTTTCAAATACCTAATGGATGTGTTCAATAATTAGCAACCACAACCTCAATCAAGGCATCCCTATTTCTAGGATGACACCCATGGCATAGTTTATCTCACTTTCACCCTTATTTTTAAGATAGTGAGAATTTAGCAAACTACACATATAATTGTCTATCAATTTTTTGGTCTCCACATCCCTCTTTCGAGAATGATATAGATTCCTAATATTCACCTAAAACCCTTCTTTCGAAGATAGCCTTGGGTTTTCTAGAGCTTGGATCTTTAACCTGTCAAACCCATGTGGGTATTTGGAGATTTTACCCATCAAATCCCAACCAAACTAGCATAGCAATAATAGAATCCATAAACATGAACTACCAAATAGATACTAACAATAACAACTCACACACACTTTAATCCCTATTCACACATAATCTCAAGAGGAAGATTTAGTTACACATAAGATAAATAAGCATAGATATACCCATAATCTTCATTGAATTAATTTGTGGTAGATCTAAGTGAATGTTACTTCAAACTTGGCTCCTCCACAATATCAACAATGAAAGTGAGCAAATCTTCCACTTGAAAAGTCTCCAATGTATTTTTCACCCAAAATTTATACAATATTTTCTTCTCCAAAAATGGAGTCTACAAAACCCTAAGCTAAACTAGAGAAATATTGGGGAAGAAGGAGTGTGATGGAATGAATGGTTCATTAAATTAGGGTTTGAGTCTTTTTGTTCAAATTGGGATCAGCACATGCAATTACAGTTTTGCCCTTGGACTGATATTTTTGCCAAGCCGTGATCGAGCAAGTATGGGTTCGACCGCGGCTACGCGATCGTGATTGACTTCTGTGGTCGCGGTTGATTGACCATCTTGACTGACCGTGACCGCGGCCCATGGACCGCGACCGCGGTAACCGAGGCTAGTTCACTACAGGTCTCCAGCTGCACTTTTTCTGCTCGCTTTTCATTATTTTAAGCTTCAATCTACATCTCTTTGTCTTTTCAAATCCTATACCTGCAACGAGTGGATATTAGTACATTAAATCACAATTATGACTCATTTACTTATTTGAGACAAGGTAATGTGCACAAAAATTAAGTGTGAATGAGTGGTAAATCACCATTAATCATCTTATACATTTGTAACCAACTCAAAACAATCCAATTCAGGAAGTTTTCTTTCATAACAAAGTTTCTCTTTCATAACTTCCTCTTTTTTAGTTGAATCTTTCAATATTAGTTAACGATCTTGGACTAGCAGAGGATCTCTCCAATTACACCTTTCTTCTGCTATTTTCTACATGGTATTAGAGCCAAAGTCATAAATTGACTTGTGTTTATTTCAAGATCGTATTTGTGGTTGATTCAATTGGTTTGTGCGAATGGATTTAAGTTATCACGTTCATGAACTGGAAATGAAATTATTAAATCAGTACAATTACAAGATATGGAAGACATCTATGAAATCATACCTTATGGGCTAGGATTTATGGGATGTTGTTAACGAAAGTAACACAAGTCCTCTAAATGACGGACCAGAGAATAATAGTGCATATAAAAAAGTGAAAGCAGATTAATGTGAAGGTGGAGTTCATTCTGAAGAGGTCTATCTCCTCTGTTATGCTTGACCATATTATAAGATGTAAATCAGCTTGTGAAATTTGGAGGACCCTCAACCAGTTGTTCAATAAGAAGAATGATGCCCGACTACAAATATTGGAGAATGAATTGGCGAACACCACTCAAGATAATCTTTCTATTACCTAGTATTTTTTAAATATTAAGAAATTATGTTCTAACATTTTTTTATTGAATATGGACGAGGCTATCTCTGAAGCACGAATGAGAAGAATTATCATTTGTGGTTTAAAATCAAAATATATTTTCTTTGTGACATCAATTCAGGGATGGACTAATCGACCATCTTTGGAAGAACTTGAGAATTTGTTATCGTCACATGAGTTAATAGCCAAATAATTGACTAGTGAATTTGTCAAAGAAAGGGAAGTAAATGCTCTTGTAGCTAACAAGAAAAATGTTAAAGGAAAAGCAAAAATATGTCTCGCTCTCGATTCGCATGTGGTTCAAGCTCTCCTGAAAAGACAGAAGAGTCTTTTAATAATTATAAAAAGCCTCTCAGATGTTATTTGTGTGGCAAAGTCGGACACATATGAAGATATTTCCGAGCCTTGGTGAGCAACATGGCTTATACTGAAAAAGTGGTTGAAGAAGAAGAAGGCTGGGAAAGATACTTAGAAGTTGAGAGTCAAGCAATAAATGCCTTGGTTTTCATAAATTTAGAAAGAGATTGCATCAGATATATACAATTGTGGAGAAGGAAGACACTAATAAGAAGCAAGATGATACTGAAGACGTTCATACTACAGACGTGGTAGATGCTATTGAGGAATTCAAAGGAGAAGATCCTGAAATCAACAATAAAAGTTTGAACATGAAAGATGTTACAATAGAACCTGACCAAGCAATGTCTGAAACTATATATGCCAGTGATGATCTTTTTGAAGAAAATATTGGGGGAGATATAATGAAAGTTAAAATCTCTGATCAATCATCTACCATATCAAGGTCAATCCCTAGTGCAGAGAAAATATAAGAAATAAATGAAGAAGCAAACGGTCAAATAAAAGAAGAAGTTGACCTTGAAGTCTCAATCTCAGATATAGAGACAGACCATATGATTTTTAAAACGTCTGAAGCTGCTAGACAGTTTATTGAGGAGTTGGAAAGGAAAGTTGGTGGTGAGATCTCTGATGGTTATAAGGTTTCGAAGAAAATTAATGATCAGATCATCACCAACTCAAATGAAGTAGCTACGACTGATGAAATTTTCTCATATCATGGAGTTGCGTTGGAATGAAAGGTAACACAAAAATTAAATTTGGAGCTGATAACTTCCTTATCATAGATGTTTATCTTAATAATATAATTGTCGAAGAGCTAAGAGAAAGGGGAGCCGAGCAACTCAACAACATGAAACTCGACAAGGAGATGACTCACCTGGTTCACACAGACCAAAAGAAAATATTGTGAAGTCGACAATAAAACTTTTGTTGGTAATATACACATATCTTTGCAGGACCAAGTGATGACAGAAAAAACTTCATTATTTGAAGAAGTTAGAGAAGTCGAGAAAAATTTGCAAGGATTTTCGTCAAGGCATGGTTCAAAGCTTTAGTTGAGTTCTTCTCCAACGAGTTTAGGATAGCTTTCCAAAAATTACTTTAAGGGGGATTTGAAAAATATCTAAAGTGAATTTTTTGGCAGAATGAATATCATAGTTTTCTAGTTAAACTTTTAGAATAATCTAGTGATAGAATATCATAGGTTCTTGTGAATGTCGTAGTGTTTTGAATAAGTAACTTGTATGTAGAATTATCTAGATATTCTAGCATAGTGGTAAAAGATAAAGTTCACTATATTTTCTTGTAGAATCATCTAGAATATTTTCTAGAACCATCCATGAACAAGTATAAATAGAGATGGTCGTATACATTTGTAACCAACCCAAAAATAATTCAATTCACGAAGTCTTCTTTCATAACAAAGCTTCTCTTTCATAGCTTCCTCTTCTTTAGTTGAATCTTCCGATCTTAGTTAACGATCTTGGGCTAGCAGAAGGTCTCTCCAATTACACCTTAATTTTAGAATTAGTTATCCTATTATAGAGTCGTTTGATAGGAGGCATAAAGAATGACTAATTTTGAGATTAATTTTAGAACGAGCTTATCCATGTTTTGTTGGGATAAAATGCATGGGATAACTCATTCCGAGATTATTATTTTTATCCTTTTGAGGGTGGGATAACTAATTCTGGGATAGTTAATTCCGCGATAACTAGTTTTCCAACCAAACGACCTCTATGTATATGGGATAAGTGTATATGAGATAACTTATCCCACCACTATGATATAAATGATGGGATAGATAATTCCGGACTAACTAATACCTCCAACCAAATACAAGATAAAATAATTTACATCTTTATCTCGGGACTATTATACCTTATACCTTCACACTGAACGACAAACTAGTAGCACTAATCAAAAGGATTATTTCACTAATTGCTCTTTACTTTCTTCTTAATTTTGTTTGAGAAGGTTATAATTGGTAAAATGGGTAGGTCGTTTTAGAAAATTTTATAAATCATCAGTTTGAAAAAGGCTGAACTGAATTAGTGTCTTCTTAATCGCTTAAAACAATATTTACTAAGCAAAGTTTATGATTAAATTGACAAATAAAATGTCGCCATAAAATTTTTTTCACTTTATTCCAGAAAACTTTACTTTATTCAAAAAAATTGTTATTTGGTCATACAAATTTCAAAAATGACTTAAAGTTGTATCTAGAATTTTAAAAATAACCAAAACTTTGTTTTCAGCCTCTTTTACTTTTTTATTTTTTATATTTGAATTTTTTTTAGATATTTTATTTTCATAAAATAATCTCATTTAAATTATATTTTATATTTTTTTATTTAAATTGTAAACATTTATTATAAAAATTATGATCAAATGTTGTTGGGTTTGAAATCGACAGGGCGTCATGCGCAAGCTATTAGTTGCAAATCATTGTTGTGACAATTCAGAAGACACATAAAACAATACTAAAAACTTAATATTATTATATTATTTGGTCAATGGACCTACATATAAAACCTAATATTAAGAAAATATAAAACTAATGAGAGATAAAAATATATATAAAACTAATGAGAGATAAAAAAATTTCATAAACTAGACTCTTTAAAAAACTACATTGTGGATGTTATTGTGTTATGACTTGAGAAGAGAGTTGTTCTATTTATAGAGTTACAAAACCCTTATTCTAAGAAAGAATAAACCTAATAGAATTCTAATAGTAAATAGATTTTTTCCTACTAGGAAACCTTTTCTACTAACAAATCCTTTCCTAAGTAAAACACAATTATGGTAGAATCCAAGTAAGGTAAGAAATCTAATAGTAAAGAGATCTTTTCTTACTAGGAAACTTTTTCTGCTAACAAATTCTTTCCGAAGTAAAATACAATTATGATAGTATTCAAGTAAAGTAATGCAGCTTCAACTATACTTTAAAATATATATATATATATATATATATATATATATATATTATGGCCAAACTTCTACTTAGAACTTTCTAATTTTGCAGTACAACAAGATCAAGTCTGTGTAGATGGGGTGCACATGTGTTACCCCATAAAATAAATTCAAATTTGAAGTTGCAAATTTATCATCTACGGAGTACTTATTTTCCTTTCTTTAGAATCTTTATTCCGACCTGCATAGTGACCGGCCCCTTACTTTTTCACAATCAAAATTAGTGCATTATTATTTCTCAACAAAGCTTTAAAGATATGAGAATAGCTATGCTTTAAGTCAGCTATATATTTAAATATGATTTTAAGTCAGCTATATATTTAAATATGAGAATAAATATGTATTAAGTCATCTATATATATAGTTCGTGTTAGGCATGAAATTAAACGGATCACTTCCTAATCAATCATTGCATGTTTATTTCTTTACTATCAATTTCTTTTGTCCCCATATTGGTGTACTAAATTCCTGTTCAGAATTTTAATCACGTAATTGACAAATTAAACTTAACCAGGTAATATACGTCCCAAAGCTTTTCCCTTTTCTTGCCAACTAATTGTAACAAAATTTATTTTCAGAGAAGTATTTTAGGAAAGTAGACATTTGTGTTCGACCAATCAATTTGAAAAAGTTTTTTTAGTCAGAATACTCATTTTATATTGTATGATACGCTAATTTAAACACCAAATATGGAAAGTTTGTTGATTAATAAAGAGTTATTTGAATTAGGAGTTTAGGACCTAATTATTGTTGTTGCTTATTGATAAGTGAATTTGAATTTTGCATAGGTCAACCCAACCTGGATGAAAGGGGGGGGAACAATTACAGCTATGTGTAGTATTTAATGTTAGATCACTCTCTTATCTGATCAAGAATATATGTATAATATATAAATTAATAGTTTAAGTACATTAAGCAGCAATTATTATGAATATTTAACATAACAAATTAATTAAATAGTCAAAAATAAACAAAGATTATTCCTTAGATTCATGAATCCAAACAAAGAGGTCTAATGTTTTGCTAATATATTTGTTAGTGGATGTACGAAAGCAGAATATGAGATTAACAGCAAAGCATATCGAGAATCTTAGATTTGGACGGTTGGTCTCACCTCATCATCTTATGACTACTAAGTACTACCTCATCTCAATAAATGTCACAACCTCAAAGTGTCTGGTCTTGAATTTTCATCTCTTAAATAAATGGGTCTTGAATTTTTGTCCTCAAAAGTGTGTGGTCTTAAATTTTTATCGCTGCTAAATAGATTCTAACGGTTGCTTATAAGACAGAACTTATGGTCGATTGAGGTGACTCATTGTCTTAAAATGTACTGAACCTTTGCATTATGGGCAAGAATTAGAACGTTTGTCTTATGGACAACATATTTAAGTTCTAACCTTTGCATGGCGGAATTTCTCGTCAATTGCGCAGGCTTATTCTCTTGATCGACATGTTATTAACCTTTGCTTATTGGCATTGCCTTATGAACAAGAGTTAGAATGTCTACCTTATGGACAACATATCTAAGTTCTAGATTCTACCTATAAGATAGAACTTGTGGTTAGTTATGCAAGTTCATTATTTTGAGATGTCATAAACCTTTGTCTTATGAACAAGAATTAAAACGTTTGGACATGAAGCGGAGAGAGTATGGAAATGGAGGGAGGGGGAGTACTGCAATGTGATAAGTAGTTTAATTGGAAAAAGAAAAACAAGATAAAAACAGAGAACTCCTCGAACCTCTTTAATCTTGAGTGCTTGACCTTATCCATTTACATTGTTGTTGGGAAACAGCCGAACAGGAACAATAATTGATGAACTTATGTTTTTCAATTATGAGATTTGTTCTTGTTCCTATTTTTAAGATCTAAAAAAACTTTTGTTTTATCTTTTGTTGGGCATATTGGAAGAAATTCACATGATATGCTCCCTGCAGGCTTGCAAGAACAGATGCATTGTCAATATATTCCTCATATAGAGTATGAACGAGGACAGTAAAGTGTTGATACATTCTACATACTTGTAAGTATATACATTGTACAATGTTTTTAATTATTGCTTTTAAAATAATTTAAATATTCAAGTTGCATTTAGTGTACTTTCTATATAGAGTATCTAAATATTTAATTTTATAGTGAAAAAGTTTCTGTTTCTTCATTCTATTAACTAATTTACACCAGTTTTTATGTACTATGTATGAGATGTGTAAGAAAATTGCATAAGCTATAAATTTAAGAATTGACATACCGCCGTTATACATAATTGGTCTAGATGTTCTCTCTTCGCATCCAAAATCTTCTTCTGTTTTGTTATAATCAGAGGCCAGTCAGAGTTTAAATACTCGATATGCCTAACTTCGATAAATGAACATTATGGAAAAATTATATATTTACTAGCTCCTTCATTTTACAAGAAAAGTAACATAATTTTATGTTAAATTATGGTTGAATTAGTCTACTGAACCATGTAACATATGCTAGGTATATTAAGAGGCAAGTTTAAAATCTTTAGAACACATTTTAATGTCTGGTAGATCCAATTTGAAAACAAACATCACCATTAGATAAATATAATAATAATAAAAATAATATCTCTCTATATATAGAGAGAGAAAGAGAAAGAGAGAGAGAGTAGGCCATGATGGCAAGGGTGAATCATTATTTTGCTCACAAAGGAGTGCATGCGATATCTTATACGTATCACAATTCTCATGCACACACAGAAAAAAGATCTAAATGCACACTTTTGATCACTGAACTATCTTTTTCTACCTTATCAAGAGTATGCAACAACATGTATCTAACCATAAATAATATTTATATTTAACTTATATATTCGAAAAAAAAATTCGACGAAGGGTGTTCATCTGACCACCCTTCGTTGGTTGTGGCTCCGCCACTGACCAACCTTTTGAATTAGCGGCATCGTAATAAATTTTGTGAGGTTCCTGAATAACATAAACATGTCAAGGACTCGGAACTTGTCACCCGTAGAGCTCATTTTGCCAAGTATACAGTAATTACTCAAACTGTAGGAAAGTTTGAAAAATAATGACGTGATGGAGATAACAATACCCTCGATAACGTTACGTACAAAAAACAAGAAATAAATAAATTACCCGCGCTATAAGTTCGGACAATTATTTTATTTTAAATATTTAACTTCTCAAGGGATGAGATCGTACTTAAAAAAATGGTGCTAATTATGTTAGAACCCTCCCCACAACCCCATCGTCTCCCTCTCTTCATTATGTTAATGGTCTTTTTTATGTACGTTACAGTGGTAATTCATATAATAATGTTGATGCGTAAAATTACAAATTTCACATCTTAAAAAAGTTTATTTGCAAAATATTGATTAGAATAATCTGATCGTAAAACTTTCTTATATAAATAATGTATATAACTTAACCTTTATACAAATATGTGTCCATATTTTAGTCGATGCAAAATTATTAAAGAGTTATGTAAAATAAAATAGAAAAAGTACTGGTTATATTGTACTTTCTTATATAGCTTCAGCAATATATATATTATACAAATATGTGTCAATATTTTAGTCGATGCAAAATTATTAAAGAGTTATGTAAAATAAAATAGAAAAAGTACTGGTTATATTGTACTTTCTTATATAGCTTCAGCAAAATATATATATATATATATATATATATATATATGTCATTGACAAAGTATAATCATATGACAATATCAATAGCTTTAGCAAGATCCAGTAAATCCAAGAAAAATTGATGACATATCAAGTATGATTGCACAAATTTAAAAAAAAAGACGAGCAGAAAAATAAATAATGCTAATTATCTTAGAACCCCTCCCCACAAACCCATCGTCTCCCTCTCTTCATTAATGGTCTTTAATTTTTTTTATGTACAGTGGTAATTCATATAATAATGTTGATTTTTAAAAATAAATCTCATATTTTAAGAAAGTCTACCGATAAATACTGATTAGGATAATCTAATACGTAAAACTTACTTATATAAATAATATATACAACTTATACTCTATATAAGTACGTGTCAATATTTTAGTGGATGTAAAATAATTATGGATTAAATTATACTTTTTTATATAGCTTCAGCAAAATCCAATATGTATATGAAATATGAAAAAATAATGACATATCGAGTGTGGTTGAACAAATTTGAAGACGGGGACAAGAGGAAAATGCTACAAATTATTTTAGACGGACAATTTATCTTTTTTAGTTAGTATATTTGTAAAAGCAAGTTTGAGGTTGATAACTCAACTTTCGTTTTGATTTTTATATTTTTTGCATTATTTAAGCATCCCCGTTTGTAATATTATCATAAAATGTGTTACAAATTCCGTGATGATCATACAATACCTAATGGAAATTAAAAACTCATCCTCAGTTGGTGTTTACACCAAGCCAATACATGCATGCTCCTTAATTAGTAGAGGTTCTTATTGTTAGGTTCTAAGTGTAAATATGAATGAAAAATGCAGGGAACAAATAGAGGGAAAAGTAAATTGTCTTTTTATTTTAAGGAAGTAAAGTTCTTTCACATTGGTGGGAGAAAGAAACTCTCTTATGCTTATATTGATAAACATTCCTTCATGTGGATAGTGAGGCAAGAACAGGACAAGATCGCGCTATCGTCATTGTTGCTCGCTTGGATTGACTTTGAATTTGAATTTGTTAAATGATCGAGAATTATCTTTGTGCATAAAATTCATTTGAAACTTGATAATTATTGGAGTTTTTAATGCAAAAATCATATAGAAAATATTTTCTCCATTTGCGGACACATGGCATGTGCGGACATATGTCAGAACGCATCTCGAAGGGATGTGACCCTTCGAGGCATTGTTTCAAACAAAATGACAATCTGCGCGTGCAGATTACTACAAAAAAAACAGCATTTAGCGACGAAATTTAACGACAGATCAATTTCCATCATAGTTTAGCGACAGATTAATGACGAAAACATCAATTTTATCGCAAGCATAGCAAGTCTCTTTTTAATTAATGATATAGCAACGGATTCGAGACGAATTTCTTTTCGGCGCAAAAATTTGACGCCTTAATTTCATGATGAATTTAACAACCAATTATGTGTAATCATTTTAATTAATTTGTAGCAACGGATTAGTAACAGATTTAAGGGTTAGTATCATTTATAATATTTTCTATAAATTTTATTTATTATTAGCGACAGATTATCCGTCGCAACTATTTATAAATTAAAAACAGTATAAAATATATTTCTCAAAAACAGATTAGGGCCATCTCATTTCTTCACTCGATCTCTTTCCTTATGTTGCCTCTCTCTCTAAAATTTCTATGCCCATTTGGTAACTTGAATCAGGTAGGGATTTATATTTTCATTCTCTCTATACTTTCTGTCTCTGAATTATGTTCAAAGAAACTGAGAAATTGAGTTTTCATTACTCATTTTTTTGGTAGCTTGAGATTTTTTTGATGTTTTGCTCTTAGATCTATGATTTTCGTAGATTTTATGTACTTTCTACTGGTTCTACTACTTTACTCCTTCTGCATTTGCGATTTTTTTAATTTTTTTGAATTTGTGGACTGAATTAGGGTGCATGCAAACATTTGATACTAAATCTGTATATTTTCTCATAAAAGTTTTGATTTTTTTTTTGATTAATATCGCAGAAATTAAAGTGTTGGAAAAGTGAAGGTTAGGTGACAAAGCACGAAAAAGGTGTGTTCTAGAGCTGATTTGAATTTTCAAGTTCAATAATTTGACCTATTAAGTAAAATATTCTCGATAATTAGTATGGTGATTCTGATAAGGGATTTAGCTATGTTAAAGTAGTATTGCTGATTTTTATTTATGTTGGGTTTTGTGAAAATCTGATTTTACAACTTCTGAAATTTTATATGACTCAGTGAATACTACTGGCTGTTTAAGTTTCACATCTCTTCTTATTTATTTTTTAAAAATTTATTGGTATTAATTTTTTTATATATTTGTTTGCCATTAACTTTATTGCAATGGAGTGTGGATTGTTGTTACTGTAGTTGTGTTTGACAATTTTGTGTATTCCTAATTGGGTAGAAATTTTATTTTGTGTGTTACTTAATAAAAGAGGCATTTGATACATAGTACTTTCAAATATCCCAATAAACACCTAACTACAAGAACCTCAAGAGAAGAACTTTCTATGAATTTGGTGGTTAGAATGTAGAAGTCTTGTTTAGATCAGTTGATAGGTATTAGATGTAGATCTTATAAAAATTTATGTTGTTGTTGTGTTTTGTTTTCTGTAAAGCCCTGAATATTATAATTTCTTGTTGCATTTTCTATAAACAAAGTTCAGTTCCTAAAAATTTCAATAGTTATTCTTCAGCTGACTATTTTTTTTGATAATTTATTTTATCCACTTGCTTTTTTTACAGTAATTGATTGGCTAGAGTGTGTGTTTAATTGTACTTTATTTTAGTAGTTGATTACCTTGATACTGATTTATTGTCTCAAATCAGAATTGTAACTCATTTTCTTCTTATATTGATGTTGATTGATGACATTTGTTATGTTTTTGAACTATTGATTGAAGAGCATGATGTTGTTTCTATATGATTTTTAGAGATAATTAAATCATTTTGGTTTGTCATCTTTAGGAGTTTTGACTTGATTGCGGTGAATTTGCTTTGTGTTATGGTGCTCTTTTCCTAGATATATATATCTGCTTTACCCTGTACTTGAATTGGTGGAATGAGTTAACTCCGTGCTGTAAGATAATATAAATGGGCAGCTGAGTGATGCATAGGTCTTATGGCAACATACCTAGACTTCTTCATATAACTTCTCTATCATTAGACATGAAGGATAATGAAAATGATTATAAATCATGTGATTGATTATTAGCATTTATTGAAAATGTGTATAACAACTTTGATCCCTTTATGTCCTCACTCCATCCCTCTTAAAAAAATGGGTATAATAATTTCCAGTATGTCGTTTAATTAGCACTGATTATTCTATTTTTTTATTTCAACATTAATAAGAACATGAATAATCTAGAGCGTGGTTGGATGTGTGAGAGGTTAGATGTCCGAGGGGCTTTATACTCTAGTTTTATAACCGGTGCGAATGAATTTATTCAATTCGCATGCTCTCAACAAAATTGCATAAGTGGTGATAAAGTTAGATGTCTATGTGCAAAATGTCAGAACTATAAATTTGTGGATGACAAAACTGTTAAATGTCACCTTTATCAATGTAGATTTATTGAGAACTATTTTATTTGAAAATATCAAGGAAAAAGGGATGTTATAAGTGGGACTTCTTATGATAATGACTTGCATGGTGGTGGTCAGCCTGAATTCGGAGAGAATTCATGCCGATAAATGATTTTAAATGCAGCTGATCCCAACTTTTCTCAGGGTTCAATTTGGCAATCTTATAGCAATATTGAACTTGAGTCATCTCATCCTTTTGAACATTCAATGAAGGAAGATCCTAATCCTGTGTTTAAACACTTTTATGATTTGGTAGAGGCTGCTGATGCATAATTATATCTTGGTTCATCCCTTTCTCACCTTGCAGTTGTCTCTCGAATGTTAAATATTAAAATGGAGAACAATATATCGCAGAGAGGCTATAACCAGATTATACAGTTGCTTAAAGAGGCTTTACCTGAAGATAACATAGTGCTTGATAGCTATTATCAGATGAAGAAGCTAGTGCGTAGCTTGGATTTGCCAGTTTAAAAGATTGATTGTTGTGAATCAAGATGTATGTTAGATTGGGGTGATGATGATGAACACCTTATATCTTGTAAAATTTGTAGCAAGCCAAGGTATAAGCGTTGTGTTGGCTCTCGTAAGAGAAAATTGATCCCTTATAAGAAAATCTATTATTTTTCTTTGATTCTGAGATTGCAAAGATTATATGCATCCCATGCTACAGTTGCCGACATGAGATGGCATCAAGAGCATAAAAAAATGATGGTGTGATGCGTCATTCATCAGATTCTGAGGCTTGAAAGAACTTTAATGAAACTCATTCCTTTTTGGCCGTTGAACCAAGAAATGCCAGGTTGGGGTTATATATGGATGGTTTTCAACCATTCATTCAGTTTGAAAGAAAATATTCTTCGTGGTCAGTGATTGTCACTCCATACAATTTACCTCCAGGAATGTGCATGAAAGAGACTTATATATTTTTAACAATCATTGTTCCAGGTTCGAGCAATCCAAAACATAAAATTGATGTTTATCTGCAACCTCTAATAAAGAAATTAACCTTGTTGTGGGAGACATGTGTGAAAGCATTTGACATCTCAAAAAGGAAAAAATTTCAATTAAGGACAGCTTTGATGTGGATAATTAGTGACTTTCTAGCATATTCTATGTTATCGGGATTGAGTACTGCGGGTAAATTAGCATGTCCTTAGTATATGAAGGAAACACAATCCTTTAGATTACAGCATGGAAGAAAACTATCCTGATTTGATTGCCATAGAATGTTCCTTGACCAACATCACCCATTTAGGAGAGATCGAAAGAACTTTCTTAAAGGCCAGACTATCCAAAGACCCCCACCAACATATAGAATAGGAGAGGAAATTTTGCATCAAATTTGTAATTTGGGGATCAGAAATATAACAGAATTAGATGCAGAACAAGTTAATAAAATAATATGTAAGACATGCGGATGGAAAAATCAAAGCATCTTTTGAAATTTTCCATACTGGAGTTCTAACATGATTCGACATAATCTTGATGTATTGCATATTGAGAAAAACTTCTTTCATAATGTATTTAACACTATTTTTAATTTTGATGACAAAATCAAAGACAATTTACAGTCACGTCTAGATACGACATAGTATTGTGATCGACCTTAATTAGTAATGGAAAATATTCAAAAATTGTTTATATATTAGATAAGAAAGCAAGAGCTATCTTATTTAATTGGGTGAAAGCCTAATTAAAGTTTTCAGATGGGTATGTTTCAAATTTGAGTAGGTTGCCAAACAAAAATGCAAAAAGGTTATTTGGTATGGAGAGTCACAATTTTCATCTGTTCATGCAACGACTAATGCCTATGACTTTTCTTGAACTACTTTCTAGTAATGTGTGGCAGACACTTACAGAATTGAACTTATTCTTTAAGGATCTACGAGTGGATTATATGGTGAGATTAGAGAGAGAGATTCCACAAATTTTGTACAAGTTAGAACGTATATTTCCTTCTGAATTCTTTGACTCAATGGAACATCTTCCTGTGCACCTTTCATATGAAGCAAGAATTGTTGGACCTGTGCAATATCGATAGATGTATCCTTTTGAAAGGTAAATGTAAAATTCTATGTCAAACTTGTGACAAATAATTAATACATAACCTTTTAAATGTAATGTTTCATCTTTTTTTTGTATATAGGTATTTGGAAACTGTTAAAAGGATGATTGGGAATAAAACTAGTGTTGAGAATTTCATTTGTGAAGCGTACTTGATAATGGAGTCAACACAATTATTTTTTCATTATTTTAAACCTCATGTCATATCACGAAATTATAATGTGGATAGTAATGATGATGGTGGTGTTGTGAAAAATCTTAAAGGAAATCTTTCAATATTCTCTCATCCAGGTCGACTTTGGGGAGAGGCAAAAAAAAGAGATTTAACCTTAGATGAAATCAAGGCGACCCAAACTTATATTTTACTAAATTGTGAGAAGCTTGAGTCATTTGTGAGGTAATCAAATTCTCTTAATAATAATAATAAAATCTATTCTTATATCGTGACTTCTCTTATTTAAATTATTTTGTTACAATGAAGTATGTACCTGCAATGTTTGGAAGAAGAATATTTTAATCTCTCTCAAAGTGAAATAGACGAGAGCCTTGAAGAAAATTTCGCTATATGGTTCAATGAATATGTAAGATTTAAATAAATATTAACTTCTATATAATGATGTACTTAAATTGGCTTCTCAAATGTAACTAAATCTTTAAAAAAAAATTAAATAGGCTCGGTGTAATTTCATTGAAAATGAATACTTGTGTAATCTTGTTTATGGACCATTAATAGGATCTACATGCCATTCAGTTTATTTTATTAACGGATATAAATTTCACACAAAATGTCATGATAGCGTAAGATCAATAATGAATAGTGAAATTTGTATCTCAGATTTAAATTTTGGTGATTATTATGGGCGGATAAAAAAAATTATACAAGTGGAATACCGTGAAGCACCTTTAAAGCAAACTGTATTATTTAAATGCAAATGGTTTGACCCAACAATGAATGTCGGTTCTAAGAAGCATAATCAGTACAAATTGATTGATATTAACCATCGTCGTCGGTATAAACAATATGAGCCTTTTATTTTTGCAATGCAATCAACTCAAGTATGTTATGTACCTTATCCAAGTAAGAAAAAGGACAAGGATGATTGGCTGACTGTATTGAAGGTCAAATCACAAAATGTTATTGAATTACTAGTTAAGGAAGTACTGACAACTTCGGAATTGAATGTTTCTTTTCAAGTTGAAGAAGTTGAAGTCCATGAGATAAATATGTCTGTTTCTATTGATAACGATATTCTATTGCATGATCCAAATGGGAGTGTACTTGAAATGAATGAACCTCTTAATTATAGTTTATTTGAAGAGCATCATGAAATTCAAGATGGATCTATAGAAGAAAAATATGAAACTGAAAAAACTAAGGGAGAAGATGAAGAGAAAGAGTTTGAAGAAGACATAGATAATGACTAGAGCTTGTTAAACATATGTTATTTTATCTTTGTTGTATTTTATTTTTAGTAAGAAGACATAGATAATGACAAGTGCTTGATAAAAATCTTTTATTTTATCTTTGTTGTATTTTGTTTTTAGTATTTTTTTCTCCAAAAAATTATCATTTTCTTAATTTTTGATTTCCTTTTAATAATCACATTATTTTAATTTGATTTTTAATAATAATGATCTAACAACTCCGTTATTTTCTTTGTAGATATGAATCGAGACGGATATCGTACGGACAAGTCCTCAGGTAGAAGTAAGACTGCTAATCGTGCAAAAATTTCTTCTATTCCAACTCCAGTGATTGAACAGGATGATACAAATTTCATCCCTATTAGTATGCCAACCGATCAAACACTACTGCCCAATAGTACGCTATCAGTTCAAACATTAGGACGAAGAAGTAGCCCGATCATTTTTGAGACATCTTCTGTTTTACCTAACCAAAGCAACCCACCAAACTAGAATATGAATGCTTAAAGTAACACTACAGTTGAGGGAACATCTAGTTAGAGAGATATATTTGGTTTAGGTGATTCCAATTGTAACAATGGCCGGACCTTTATTTTTCTGACTTTTTCAGGGTAAGTACTTACTACATATTTTATATATATTAGGAAATAATGTCGTTAATCATTTCGCTGTCTATTGATCATTATTAGTTGATAATTAATGTCATGATCAAAGTTTCTACTCCTAATTTTTTTAAATTATACTCATGCATATTTCTGTTAAGTGTATAACTATTGAGACTGGTGTGATTGATCTATATTTTGTAGCGAAAGTAATTTCTTAGTGAAAGTATAAAAAAAAATGTTAAGAGATGTATACATAACATGTCAAAGTCCTTCAATTTCGATTTACATATGTTAGTCAAGATAAACTGTCCAAAGTTCCATTGTGTTTCAAAAGTGAAGTTGATCCCAATGGAATCAATTGAAAAGGTGTCTCAAAAGATGTCAAAGATAATTATTTTAGAGAATTCAAGGTATATTTTTAAAAATCACAATCGAGATAGAATTTGTATTCACAGGGCAACACATAGCAATTGTTTGAGTTTGCAGCAAACACTTAATTATATTACTTTCAACTGTATTTCAGAAGAATTTCTTTTGGGATGCTTCCGTTAGTGAAGTTGTGGTGAAGCAACAATGGTTGAAGAAGGATACATTATGCTACAAGAATTTCATTTCTAATATAAAAAAATATAGAGCTACAGTTCAACTAGAATTTGTAAATGATCATGTATGGAAAAAGTGGATGAAACTTTGGAAAAGAGGTGATTGTATTAAGAAGTTCGAGATAAATTCAAAGAACTATTGTGATGGCCATGAAGTAGCTTCTGGGACACACACAGATGACTCTATAACAGTTGGAGAGCACCGAAAGAAACTTTTAAGTATAAATTTCATTAACAGTTTTTCAACATTGACATGCAAGTCATATAATTAAACTACTTAAGAATTGTGCTTTGATCGTATTATTAGCTGACAAACACTTTTCGAATTAAAATTTATTCTGATTAATTTTGTTAATTAGTACTAAGATATTTGAATTTAAATTCATATCTGATTATTAATATAATGGTAAAGGTTATTATATGCTCATCAGGTGGTTATTAGCGATGATTGTAATAATATGATGAGTATTGATAATTATTGATTATGTGTGATTTACGTTGTTAGTCTGTGATAGAGATTATTTATTTATTTAGTGGTGATTGATAGTTATGGTGGAGATGATTAATTTTGTTGATATTAGCCTATGGTTATGATAGCCAGTGGTTGAGGTTGCCAATGATGGTTAACGTAACTAGCTAGAGGTAGAGAACTTAGTTTACATGTCAACTTAGTCTGCGATGCTTTGGTCTGCTGCTAAATACCTAAAAATTATTGATTGGCTTTCAATCGTTTCTCTGTCATTTTAGTAGTTATGATTGTGTTTAAATTGCATAGCAAGCAGCTGACCTTGTTGCTATTTTGTTTGGTTTACTGCTATGTTCTTTTGGCTGTTGCTATGCTACTTTTTTCTCTTTCTTTTGTTGTTGTATGTGATGCTTTGGTCTGCTACTATATACCTAAAAATTATTGATTAGTTTCCTGTCATTTTTTTTTGCCATTGTAGTAGCTATGGTTGTATCTAAATTGCGTTGTTATTTTTTTATTTGTTGCGATGTCCTTTTGACTGTTGTTATGCTGCTATATTTTCTTTCTTTTGCTGCTACATGTGATGCTCTGGTTTGCTACTAAGTACCTGGAAATTATTAATTAATTTTCTGTTATTTCTTTGTCATTTTAGTAGCTATGATTGTGTCTAAAGTGCGTAGCAAACAGCTGGCCTTGCTGCTATTTTGTTTAGTTTGCTGCTATGTCCTTTTGGCTATTGCTATGCTACTTTTTTCTCTTTCTTTTGCTATTGTATGTCAAGCAGCTGGCCTTGCTTCTATAATTTCTACTGCTATATTTCCTGCAAGCAGCTGACCTTGCTGCTTATTTTTTTTGTTTTGCTGCTATGCCAAGAAGTTTGGTGATATTTTCTTGCTTAGAATGGTGCAAAGAAACTTGGCTATTGTGTCATAAATGGGGCAAAGAAACTTGGTTGTCTATGGTGAGCATTGGAGGAAAATGATAAGGATTATGACTCTATATTCTTTTGGTTTGCTGCTATGTACGTTGGTCTAGTTCTAAATACCTGAAAATTTTGTATAGGCTCTTAAAATAGGTCGAGATCCAACTCCAAGTGAGTTACATTTGCACGTCCATACACATAATCATGATGGAAAATCTTTTATTGGTGCGCGTTCCCGACTTCTACATGTAAGTCCATAATTTACATCTAATGATATTATACTCTTCTCTTATTTTCTTTTGTATTGACATGAACTTGAGTCTATTTTAATAACTCTACTTGTTACAGAAAAATTATGAAAAAATTATACGAAAAAAATTACAATGTGAATTTGAAATTGATCAATTGAAATAATATTATGAAGCTGCGAGGTGAGCAAAGAAGAAACGATTATTTGTTTTTGGGTATGAAGCTGAAAGTTATTTTGAAAAAAAACTTTGTGCCTATAATGCCTCCATATCATCAGTACCACCTTCAGTTTCTTTTCCGGTAATAAATTTGAAGGAGTTTGTGAAGCAATTGATTTCGACACTTACTACTCATTTTCTTTCGGTAGTTATTGAGCGTGTTGGTGGTATTAGGGTACAAGAAGGGACCATGCTTGATCCTCCTCCTACTGATGATGATGACGACGACAACATTGATTCCTAGCTTCATAGTATTCGTAGCCCTTGACCGTTACATTAATTTTTGATAGACTATTTTGTGTGGAAGTACAAATTATTTATGTAGTAATAAATACTAATTTTGATGGATGTTGGTATGACATTAGTTTATTTTTGATAAAATACTTGAAATTATTGATGTTTGGACACAATTATTTTGCATTTTGCTATCTATACGAATATTGGTTATTTTAATCATTTTATAATTTACGTGTTTCAATTATTTTCGTACAAAGTTATTAGTGACAAAAAATTAGTGATTAACATTAGTCGTTGCTACTGAAAAACTTTAGGGATGGATAAATTTAGTTGCTAAAGACGGCTGCTATTAACGACAAAAAATTAGTGACTAACTTTTGTCATTGCTACTGAAAAACTTTAGCGATAGATAAATTTGATCGCTAAAGATAGCTACTCAATTGATCAAACTATGTTGCAATAGATCAGCGATGAAATATTCAGTCGTAAATTTAGTCACGACGAAAATAAATTTTAGGAATAGCAACAGAATATTCCGTCGATAACAACAACAACTGAAAGACTTCGTCGCAAAAGGGTTACAAGTTTTGCGATGGAAAATAATTTTTCATCGCTAAGAGGCTAGCAACGAGCAATATAGAGACAGAAGAAGATCCGTTGCTATTTCTATTTAGTGACGGATTTTCATATGAGAGCGACGAAAAGTGTGTGTTGCTAAATGCTTTTTTTTTTGTAGTGGATGGGGTCTGCAGGTCCCCACTTGTGCGCACAGATGGGGTCCGTAGGTCCATGTCTGTGTACAGATGGGGTTCGTAGGTCCCCGCCTGCGAGCACAGATGTGGTTCGCAGGTCATTGTTGTTTCAAACTTGTGCAACTTTTCATGAACCATTGCTTCTTTTCTGAAGCACCATCTTCGGGCTTGTGTGATCAATAAACTATTGAATGAGTTCATTGTTCAGCAAATTTGAGGTACCGCTATTTACTGAAGTGAATCATTTTATCTTGGGAGGATATATTCCATTAACTTCGGGTACTTGAGGGAAATAAATTCCTTAAGGACACATCGTAAATTTGATGGATTTGATTATTTCTGTTTTCATCTCTTTCTTAAAGCTGATTTTACTGTTTTCCAAAAAATAGTTTGGACTTCATATTGATAGTTGTTCAACTGTTTGAAATTGTGTTTGAAGTTATTGAAAAAATATTTTAGAGCTCATAATATAAGTTGGTTAAATCTTGTGGATTAAATACAACTTTTGTACCCGAAAAATAACATTTACCTCATTAGAATTGGTAAGGTAAAGTCTAGCCCCTTTGCTTGTACTTACTCCTATTGAAAAATTTTATGTTAATAAAAAAAATTATACTTTCTTCGTTCACTTTAATTATTGTCATGCTTAATTTCGTTCACAAGAGTCAGTTTAGCTGAACTTTGAAGCTAATTTGAAGTAAATTAATTTAATATTTTAAATTTTAATTTTAATAATAAAAAATGGTAAGAAAAGTTTATAAGAAAAAATTATAAATTCTAATGTTTAATTTCTCATATTAATATTAATAGATAAAAAATATATCTAATCCAACGAATTAGCCAATGTCATTGTCTTCCAAGTATTAGGGTATCTTAAATGAGTTTACATATTGTAACTTCGTATTAGTATAATGATTGTTATCCCTGTCACCTATACAAATTACAAATTTTATAAATCTAGGGTTATCATCATAAAGTCATAAACAAACATTTCCCACTTTTCCTTACAAAATACTGTGTGCTTGCTTGAGTTTTTCCATTTCAAGTTTTCAACAGATAGTTCTCCTTTAGATTCTTGTGCCATTATCGTTTAAAAAAATGCATTCCCTCCGTTTTATATTAGTAAGCATTTAGCCATGAATATTGTTTATAATATTTCAAAATTTATTTTTAATTTATTTCAATATATTTATTTAGCCATAAATATTTTGAAATATTTGAATTTTTGAAAAACACCTGAAGAGTGTCTTCATTAATTTTCAATTCATTTTTTGCAATTCTTAAAAATCTAAATTTTTTAATTCCATAAAATAATTCAAGTCTCATAAAAATCTAAATTTTGTAAAATTTATTTTCAATTTTTATATTTTTTAATTTTAAAAATACCTCATTTTCAAAATACTATTTTCAAAATACTATGACCAAGCACAATTCTAGCTCTATTCTAAATTTTAAAAATACAAAAAAAAAAAAAAATATTTTTAATTTTTTGACAAACAGTAGTTCATAATATTTGTTGATTTTCCATATTTCTTAAAAAAAATTAATTAAAATTATATTTTATTAAATTAATTTTACTAATAGTGATTTAGAAATCTTAAGTTGACTACTACTGTAATATGAAAAAAAAAATATTTAAACTACCTTAATTTACTAAAATAAATAATTAAAATAAAATATCTATGTTGATATAGTATTATTCATAAAATAAAATGGAGAAAATAGTTCAACAAATGATTATTATTTGGACGTTTTCGTTCTTATTCTTACCCAATACTCTAAAGTAAATACAAAATAATAATGTCTTCGTTATATTTTATTTAATTATATTTGACTTGACATATTTTTTAAAAGATAATAAATAAAATGATAATTTTATTATATCTTTACTTATTATTGCAAGTTATTTAGATGTTGAAACATCAATATTCATAGTACATACTAATAAGGATAAAACAAAGTATGGAAAGGTAAATTATTTTTTATTTTTTAAATTAAATAAAACAAATAAATATTTATTTTTAATATAATAAATAAATAAAAAATAATAATTGTAGACATCTAATTTTATTCCTCTCCGACATTACTTTTACTCATTTTTCACCTTATCCTATCGTGTACCCTCAACCATTTGATTACATCCCACAAAAATACAAAAAAAATAACAACTCTTAATAAAATTTCTAACAAATTTTATGTTGTTTTAATCATTTTAACAATCTACCCCTACCCCCTTCCCTACGCACCATCTCACACCCCCTACCCTACCCAACTACCTCACTGTTACACGTCACACAAATGGATACAGAATTCAAAAACCATAATACAAAAGAGAAAAGGGACCCACAGTTATATACAATATACAATTGTCACAAATAAGGGTGGGGCCACAGGGAAATACACACTTCACTGACATTTTTTCACCACAACAGAAACAACACCATCACCACACAATTCCACAGGCATATGTACATAGTCATTAGTCAGCAACAATAAAGGGAGAGAGCTCATAATTCATGCACAAGAAACCACCATTAAACACATTTTTACGCACGAAAAATCGCACACCATACACTACGGACCTCACTCATCCTCACAGAACATCACTCTTACACACAAAAAAATAAACCACACAGTCATAGACACATATACCCACGCAACTCACCGGAAACGCACACACGCACAGCTGATCGGAAATTCATACGCACACCGGTGATTTGAGAGAGAGAGAGAGAGAGAGAAAATTGAGAGAGAATCAAGAGAGAGGGAGTGAAATCGGGAGTTGGCGAGAGTGAAATCGAGAAAATAGGTACTTTCTCCGGTGTGTTCTTGCCGTATCCACCGAAAACACTACCCCAAAATACCAATAGCCACGGCTTGGCCACTGTACCGACGGAACTATCAGAAAACAGTACCACCGGCTCTAGTACGATCTGAAATCCCGTCAGAAGTTCGTTCCTCTTATTCTCGGTTAAATATCACCTGCTAACGTCAATTTCGGCCATTAAATTGTCATTTGGGGTTGTGGCCTTCTTCTTCTTCTTGGTTTCAGTTTTGGGTATTTATTTGGGTTTCTTTTTGTAGATTTTGATTCAAGTCGGATTTTGGGTCTATCGCGATTGAAGACTTCATAATTGATTTGGGAGTCAAGGTTCGGTATTCGTCGGAGTTTCGGAACAGCTCTTTATTTCCTTCATAAATCAATCGAAAGTATTCGGAAGGTCTAATTTTATCTTCTACCCCTTTAATTGTTATATAATTGTGAATAATTTGTGTGTTTGGCATGTTTGAATCTTAATTCTGTGTTGATTGATGTTGGATATGAAATCTTGGATTGGTAGTTGAAGAATTAGTTAATTGATTGGAGAATGAATGCGGGAAGGATTGGTCTCGATAGAAGTAAATTTGGATAAATTTTGATTCATTGATGATGTTGAACGTGATAGGATCATGATAGGTCAAGCCGGGTAGGTAAATAGTATGTTCGGGTAGGCAAATTTGAAGCTTGTTGGTTGTTGAGTGTGGAATGTTTGTTGAATGATTCTCTTTTTCTCGCATTTGAAAAATGTATTCATTTAGCTGGGAAATGCCCTGTGATCATTTGTATTTATTTATCGGAAAATGCCCCGACGTATTATGTACGCAAAGAAGGTTCGTGATGAAGGCCCGAGACATCGGGTAAAGCACGGAAGCGTAGTTCAGGATTAGGATAGGTTATAATAGGATTTATTTTTTGCATTTTTATTTTTGGACTGTATAATTGGACTGAACACTATATTTTGAATTTATTTTATTTCGTGTGTTTGATTGATTGTTTTATGTGTTTTTACGTTGTTTATATATTTGTAATGTCAAATTAGCCGATGTGCTCCACCAAGTGACTGTGGTCGAACCATGGGATCGAGGGGTGTCTAACACCTTTCCCTCGGTCAACAGAATTCCTTAACCGGAATCTCTGTTCGCAGATCAGTTTGAAAGAGTCAAAATCATTTTCGAAAAAGGATTTTCAACGATGACTTGGCACACCGGATTATGCCAAGTGACGACTCTGAGTTTAAATTTAAATAATCCTTTTCTAAATAAAATTTCCATTTTTTGTCACTTTAATAAAAGTCTCTTCGAAACCTTAAAATCCAATCTTTTTAAAGTTAAAAAAGGGGTGTGACAATAATTTATTATATTATACTTATACGAGATTTTTGATTAAAAATAGAGGAACGGAAAACATTCTCTTATATAGAAGTGACAGTCAGCAGACACGATATCGTCGCCTGCTTGCTGTCATTTCAACTGCCTGTTTCGTAATTGTACTATATCACCCCTAATTAATTATTATATGTTATTTATGTATTAAAAAAATAATAATTTTAATTATAAAAAAAATATTTATGGCATGTCTGTTTCAGCTGCTTCAACCGTAATTTTATCATATCACTTTTAATTAATTATTATAAGTCATCTGAATATTAAAAAATTAATAATATTTAATATTAAATTACCTAGATATCTTATATGAGGCTCACTTAATTATTTTATACAAGTACTTTTATAGTAATTTTGTCATATAACTTCTAATTAATTATTATAAGTCATTTAAAATATGTCTACTTTATTGTTTCTGACTATCTAAGCATTGCGTTACTTAAATTGGAATACAGGAAAAAAATTATAAATCACAAAAATAAAAAAAATAAATTATTTTAAAAAATGTAATAGATTATGAATGTCACAAAAATTTGGATAATGAGAGTAACTTATATTATTTGAAAAGTATATAAAGAATATTATAAATTATGATAGTTAACAACTTAAAATATCTAAAAAATAATTAATAATCACAACAGTTAATAACTTAAAAAAATTAAAAGATATAAAATATTTTGTTGACTGTCGAAATTATATCAATGTCACTTAAATTGGAATAAAAAAAGAATTATAAACCTCAATAATTAAAAACTTAAATATTTTTAAAATATAATTGATTATCAATGCCTCAAAAATTTGAACAAGAATAGTAACATGTATTATTTGAAAATTACATAAAAGGTATTTAAAATACAATAATTAACTAACTTAAAATATTTTATCATATATTTGATAATTACTATTTGAAAAGTAATATAAATCACAATAATTAACAACTGTAAATATTTAAAATAAAAATATAACAAATTTTGATTGTCTGCCAAAATTATACGGGTGTCATATTAACAACCTAAAATATTTTTATACATATTTTATTAATCTAAATATAATAATATAAGCGTAACTAAGAATTTATCAACCAAATAAATGAAAGTTTTAATTAAATGATAAAATTATACATAACGTAAAAATTTTAAAGATCAATATTAGATCCGTGAGTAGCACGGCTTGGCCAGTGACAGATTCAGAATTTAAGGAGTGTGAGTGCTTATTACAGAAAAAAATAAAAAATCACCCCAATATATCAGTGCACCTAACCAACTTCTTGTTTAGTGGGTGCTTTTATATAATTTATACTTATTTTCATATAATTTTTATGTAATTATACTTATTTCGTATCGAATTTAATAGATGTTGAAGCACCCAAAATTTATGTGTAGATCCGTCCTTGGGCTTCGTCCTTGGGCTTGGCCAACTAGTATATGATAAGGCACAGAAGCTCCCAGCAGCTTTCAGCAGAGCCTTGAAATGAGAATATTTCTTGGAGAAAAAATTAATTTAGTTTAGTCATGTGACGATAACGATGACCAAAACAGCTGGTGAACTTTTTTTTAATTTGCTAACTAATATTTTATAAAGTTTTGGCTCTATATATATCTTACAATAAGTTTTGAGATCAAGTAAGTAGTTATTAGGCTACAAAGGAGAAAAAATCAAATCATCATCAGCAAGTAATGAAGAGAAGAAGAGATATGGAGATTGAGTCAACTGAAATTAGAAGTGGTATTGAAGAACTATCTATGATGCAGCTCCTCAAAGTCAAATTAGTTAAACCTGATCAAGAATCTGATGCTAATCATCAGGATATTCATGATAATAATATCATTAATTCTCATATTCCTACCATGCCTTTTCTCTCTATCTCCAATTTGGTTCTGCAAGTTCTTGGTTAGTAGTATAGTACTATATCCATATATATCCTTTTTTTAAAAAAAAAAATCAATCAATAATTAGTATATTCTTCTTCCAGACAAGTTTGGATAATCTTGATGTATTATTGGTTTGCTATTATTTTGTGAAATGATTTGCAGATAAGATAGGGCCAACAATGGCAGTGTTGAGACAAGACATATATCAAAACATCCAGGTATGTACAATCATATATAGAATAATTTTGTTTTTTCTCGGTTTAATTCGTTTGTTTTACTTTTTCTCTTTAGTTAAAAGAATAATGTTTTTTTTTTTTTTTTTTGATAACTATTTAAGTTTACTATTTTTTTATAAGGTTAATTTTTTATTTTTTTTTTGTCTTAACCTTTATACTAAGTCAAATCAGATAAATAAATGAAAACGGAAAGGGCGATCCTTTGGTAAATGAAGACTTTTTATCATGGTTAATGTTACGTAATTTTTGTTTCTTTGTTTTCTACTATATGGATAAAGTTGTAAGCTCTCGGTCATTTTCATATTGTGTAAAACACACGATTTTGATTTTACTTTGGCCCCTCATAACATACATTATTACTGATCGGTCTGGTACCTTCATTTTGGACTTTTTATTGCTAAGAAGATATTTCTGACTACTCAATAAATTGGCTATTTCAACAATTTTATATCAAAATTTTCAGTCTACTGCAGTTTAGACATATGAGAACTGTAATCACACGGTAACATTATTTTCAGTTTTAGTTTCTTTTTTTTTTTCCTTTTTTCTTTTTAATTATAAGAATGGAATCTTTAGCTCTTATAATTTTTATTCACATTATTGATCGTTACATTACATCATTGCGTGCATAATTTCGCCTTTCTTTGTTTGTTTATTAGTACGTCAATGTCATAGTACTCGTATACTATATGGTTTGAAATATTAGAAGGATTTATCTCTTGTGAAGAGTATTTGCCCTACATGAGAACCTTTGTTTGTTCCATATACATGCAGGGAGATAAAATGATTTTAAAAGTTTTTAATTCCTTGTCTGCTTTAATCAAGTTAATCTCCCATCAAGTTTACTACATATATTTATGAAAATAATTCGATTTTCTTAAATGTAGGTATTGTCCTTTTCCCATAACACCGAATATACCCTTATAAAGTAGTACCACATTTTCTAGTAATACAAAAATAAAAAAAAAAGTTTACGATTAGTTTTCCTCATATATAGTAGGTGTGCCGAATTAAGTTTAATTATTTGTGTACAGAGATTGGAAAAGGTGCATGACACAGACCCTGCCCTTTACTCAAATATGGTTGAGATATTGAAGAAAGAGATTAGTGAAGGCAAAGCAACAAAAGGTCCTAGCTGTTGCAAAGCTCTTCTTTGGCTCACCAGGTAACTAAACCTTTCGTAATAGTGATAAATTTCCTCCCTCTTTCAACTTTCTTCAGTTTCTTTCTATTCACCAACTACATATTCGAATAATAAAGTGACTTTTGTTTCTTACAAAGAAAAAACGAAGTGTTTATAAGCTTTTATTCCTAGCCCTAATAATATATAGGAGTATAAAATACTACTCTCATGGCATCCCTAACAAAGGCCGGCTGATGGAGTTAATGGTTAGAACTCAAAAACACATCTAAAGTTTTTGAACTTCTCGAGTTTCATAGCTGAAATATCAGGTATATGAGTTTCATACCTAAACTATCACCAACTATTTATCCAACACCTCAACTATCAGGTGTATGACTTTTTCCTACATGAAATATCGCTATGGTTTAGGTAGAAAAGGAAATAATTGATAGTTAAAAGTATGTTTTGATAAATAAATTATGATAGTTCATGTAGAAAACTCGCGCACCTGATAGTTCAAATACTGAAACTCAAAAGACGAGATACTTTAGCTATAGTTTTGACCCTTCACTCAAACATAAACATATACGTGGATACTTATAAATAAGTAGTACTATTATATTTTGGACTTATAACTTCGAAAATGCAGGCAAAATAATTAGTTATAAGAACTTCAAGGTTTGATCGAACCCTATCAAATTTAAAATTCTTGATCCATCTCTGATTTACATATATTTTATGTGAGTGTATATGCATATACATATTAGGATGGACAAATAGTGTTGTTTCATTTAGATCATATATATAGTGTTTCAAGGATATAAGCCTAAATCATCCTATAAATGAGTATACTCGATCTGTTTACTGATCCAAAGATATTTATGAGTTTACTTTAAAGAGTTTTAAGTACTATGCATCGCAGTGTAAATTATTTTTGTACCATCATGTCATATTTATCTATTATAACAAGTAACATATCTTTTTTTTAAAAAAAAATTCAATCTCATATCGTTAGAAGATATTTCTATAGATATCATTTGAATGATATGATAGCTTAAAAAATTGTATACGATTGAATGGTTTGAACTTAGTATTTACTTTTAGAATGGATATATACTTTCAGATCCTTGGACTTCACCTTTGCACTGTTACAATTACTGGCTGAAGATTTAGAGAGGAACATGGTGCAAGCTGTTCAAGAAGCTTACACTAACACCCTTAAGCCATGGCATGGATGGATCTCTTCGGCTGCCTTCAAGGTCATTTTCTTTTTTCTTTTTTCAGCACCGTGGTAAAATTAGCACATGAAGTCATAACACGCTCAATCGATTTAATTTTGAACTGATTATTGACTAGCAATTTATTAGCTTAACAACTCATTTCAGCCCATCAAAGTTTGGGTTAATTATTAACCTGTCCATTCATTAGTTCAGCTCATTTCAATCTAATTCATTTCAGCCCATCAATGTTTGTACTAATATCTACCCAAACTGATTCATGAGAAATTTCATCATAATATATTTAAAAAGATTTTTTTTCTTTAATATGTTATATATAATCACATTAATGAAAAATGACAACTTTCTAAGGTGCTAAAAAATCATTAAAGAACAATTAAACAAGTACGGAAAAATTACAAGAAAGTAGCATACTTAATACTATAATTACAATAAATAACAATATTTTGTAAAATTACAGTTTATAGCAAGAGTAACATTATTTTACTCATTAACTAGGCAAGTGCATATTTTACTCTCACTACTTTATATTTTTCTATTTTCATTCCATTATTTCACTTCCCCAAATATAGTCATATCTTTTACCCTTTTTTTCATCTTATTTTTTTTATCATTTTATTATTTTATTTTATTTTTATTTTCACTTTATTTTCTCTTTTTTTTTTTCCTTTTTCCTTTTTCTATTTTTTGTTTTCTCCCCCCCCCCCCCCACCCCCACACACACATTTGAAGATAATTATCTTAATGATTTTTAAGATTTCAAAATAAAACATCATTATTGTCTTTTACTCTCTTATATCTCTACCTTTTTTTCTTGTTAGTTTTTTTTTATCTTACTTTTTTATCATTTTATTTTTTTATTTTGATTTCGTTTTCTTTTTCATTTTTTTCTTTCAACTTTATTTTCTCTTTTTTTCCCTTTTTCGTTTTCTTTTTTTTTCCTTTCTCATATCTTTTTTTTCTTTTTCTATTTTCGTTTTCTTCTTCTTCTTCTTTTTTTTTTTTACACTTCTATTTCTCTTTCTTCCTTTTTTTTCTTTTTCACTTCTCTTTTTTCATTTTTTTATTTTTATATTTTTGTTTTTTTCCGTTTTTTTACTCTTCTATCTCTAACTTTTATTTTAAAAAGACAAATATGTATATCACATACACATATTCAAAAAACATACAAAATACATACCCATTCAAATCTGGATAAGTATTTACAGTATAAAACATACATATGTATTTACGAAATACATATCATATTCATATTAAACAGTAACAAACATAACTATACTATATATCTTCATACGTATTTGCGAAATACAAAGGTGACTCATATAAAATAAGAATATACATATGGATCAGGTATATATTCTGTAAATACATATGCAAAACTATATGTATTTTATACGGTGTTGAATTTGTCTTTGAACTGTACATACTATGTTATTTTAGAGGGTAGCATATGTATTTACTGTTTAAGATATGTATCATGTATTTTTTTAATAGCTATATGTATATGTATATAATTGTTATTTTTGTAATAAAAATTTTGTGTCCTATGCGTTTATATATACATGTGTCAGATATGTATTTCTGTAAATACATATACAGATATATATATGTATATTTTTTACCGTAAATACATATGCAGATCTGTATGTCTATTTATTTTGTATATTTTTTTAATATGTATATATGATATAGATATTTGTCTTTTAAAAATAAAAATAGAGATAGAAGAGTAAAAAAAAAGAAAAAAGAAAAGACAAAAACGAAAAATAAAAATTCAAAAAAAAAAAGAAGTGAAAAAGAAAAAAAATAAGAAAGAAAAATAGAAACTAGAAATAGAAGTGTAAAAACAAAAACGATTTTTTTAAAAGAAGAAGAAGAAGAAAACGAAAAAAAATATGAGAATAAAATAAAAAATAAATAAACTAAAAAGGAAAAAAAGAAGAAGTAAAAGAGAGAAAATAAAGTGGAAAGAAAAAGGTGGAAAAGAAAAAGAAATTAAATTAAAAAAATATAAAAATAAATGAAAAAACTAACAAGAAAAAATAGTTAGAGATATAAGAGAATGATATTTTAAAATTTAGAAAATCATGGAAATAATAATCTTCATAATTGAGTTTGATTTGGAAAAGAAATCTACTAATTTAAATAAGAGTAATTTATGAGAATTTAATTAGATGGGATAGTTATTCCTTATTTAACTCAACTAATTTGAGTAAAACAATGACAGTAAATCTTGTTGTATATGTATTTGTATAGCAACAGTTTACTTAAATATAAAATACAATTTGCTATTTTTCGTAATTATAAAACCGTTGCTATAAAAGTTACAATAAAAACTCTATAATTGCTATTTTTAAAATTTCCCCTTAAAGTAATTTAAAACTTACTAAGAGTTAGAAGGGTTATATTATGACTCACATGTTATACCATTTCATCCTAACCCATTTCAACACAAGTAACGTTTGGTAACCCGTCCATTAATTAACTCGGCCTATTTTGACTGACCAAGTTTAGCCAAATCCCTTCATTCTTGCAAAAATTTTCCATGTACCAAAAAGAGGTCCATTTCCTTACTTTGAAAAAATGGGGTCATTTCTTTTTTTTTTTTGGTGAAACTTACATTTGGCGGCTTGCTAAAAATAATTACAACGGCTAACCATATATACAAAAAATATACAGTATTAGTGATGTATAAAATATATGGATTATATGTATACATATGTTCATATATATATATATATATATATATACTAGTTTAGGTGTATGCGTCTCGCGCACTTTATTGAGTTCAAACATTATACTAAATAAAATATTTGTTTAAATAATAAAGGAATACAATAATTAAATTCAACATCTTTTGGAGATTTAATTAACTAAACCTAATCTTTACCAAAAAAATTTGTCAAAGTCGATCGACATTCATCTAACACCTGTAAACTGCAACAAAACAATATGATGATAGAAACATCAAAATAATATAATTAATATAACTTTTACACAAAAAATTTCTCAAAGCCGTCTGACACTTATCTACCATCTGTGAACTATAACAAAATAATACGATAATAGAGATATCAAATAATACAACTAAACTTAACCTTTACAAAAAAAAAAAAATTCTCTAAACAGAGATATAAATACAATACAATTAAACCTAACCTTTATCTAAAAAAAAATTCTCAAAGCCGACCGACATTCATCTACCACATGTAAATTCATCTACCGCATATACATTTATCTACGACGTGTAAACTATAAATATATCTTGATTAATAAATAAACATGCCTATTATACTATAAATATATAGTCATTGAATTAAAATTCTATTTTCAGTCCTTTTAATTTTATTTTTGGATAAAATTATATGATATCATTAGAATTCAATTCAGTTTGTACTTTTCTAAAAGCTAGACTGTTAGTTTAACTAAATCTCCTAATATCTCATGTGGATAAAAGGAAAAAAAATTTCACAGACAATGATGAAATATAATCCAAAGAATTTGGTCAAAATTGTAAATAAGTCAATTTCAACATATTTATTGTATATAAGTCATTATAAAAAAATCACAAAAAACATCTCAATTATCAATTACCTATCCAGAATAGATGATAATTTATTATTTAAACTTCAAGAGCATACAAAAATCATAAAAGAGAACTTCTCAATTAGTAGAAGTCTAATAAAAATACAAGATAATTTATTTTTATAACATAAAAAATATACTAAAATCCTAGAAAACTTACCTCAAATCACAAGAAAATTTGTCTCTTCAATAATAAATACTGTTAATATTTCACTAAAAACTTCTCAATTAGCAATTGTCTATCACGAATACATTATGATTTATTATTATAAACTTCAAAAACATACTAATTAAATTTTTTAAAAATTTACCTCAAATCACAAGCAAAATTATTTCTTTAATCATCGATATTATCAAGATTGTAAACATAAAAAACAAAATTTTTAGAAAACATACCTTAAATCACAATCAAATTTATAAACAACGATTAGAAAAAAAAATTATTTAAGAACTATATTGTTGAAGTATTATTCTAGAAAGGAGGAATTCTCAATTTATAAGAAATTTTAGGTTTAGTTTACTTTCCTTCTTTATCAATTCAATTTGTATTTATTTTATGTAATTTTTTTTTGTTTTATTTTTCTTTTTTCCGTTTTTTTTTTTTTCGTTTTTCCTCCACACGTTTTCTTTTTCATTTTCAATTCAATTTAACCTTGTTTCCAATTATGTATTTTCCTTTTTTTTGCTTTGAACCTTCTTTTTCTTGTTCTTTTCAATTCAAATTAATATTGTTTTTTTATTTAATTTATTAATAAATTACATATAAGGTAAGATTTGAATTGATCTAGAACTTTCTTTCCTAACTCAATAAGGATTTCAATTAATTTCAAAATTCTAATATTAATAATAACTAAATAATAATTTGAGGAAAGTAGTGAAAAAACGATTCTATCTGAAGAGGGGACTTTTAATGAAGGGCAAAAAGTTCAAATCACTTTTCTAAAGATCTTCACACTTTTAATATATTATAGATATAGATTATAGATTATAGATTATAGATTATATATATATATCTTTTTAACTACTTATTATTTTGGTGGGCTGCTTGCAGTGTGACAGTTTCCTTTTAATAGGCAATTCCATCTTAAATTGTTTTAAAAATTTACTCCGCAGGTAATGCCTACTTATTATTTTGGTGGGCTGCTTGCAGTGTGACAGTTTCCTTTTAATAGGCAATTCCATCTTAAATTGTTTTAAAAATTTACTCCGCAGGTAGCATTAAAGCTATTGCCAGACAGCAAGGGCTTAATCACAATTCTGATGGGCAAAGATAAAAATAAGGATGAATTTAAGAAGGAATTGCGCACCTTCATTTCACTATTGGCACCTCTGTTAAAAGAAATTCACGACGTTTTGGTGAGATCTAAATATAATTTAATTCTTTTTTACTAGCTTAATCATATTTCTCTAAGGTCCATTATTTTCTTCTACTAATTATAATTTGACCTTTCTTCGTAGGGTGCGTATGGTGTTGATAAGTTAAAATCTACTTGAAGAAGAAGTGCCCAAGAAAGTGAGACAAGCTGTACATAACTTTTAAGTTCTCTGACACTTAATCCCTTTTTGGCTTGTTCTGTAAATATACATGCCAAGCTCTTGTATGACAATTCAGTTATGTGAAATTTTTATTCTAATCCGTGATTTTATGATTTAGATTCCATGGTTTGATGTAAACACCAGGTATAGATAAGTAATGTTCTCGGTGTTTGCATCAAACAATTTAATATAAGACATGTTTCTCTCATACATGAAATTTTATTACTTACTTATAGTTGATTAATCTATATTTTTGTTACAATTCATCACTAAATATGACAAATTAATATGATTTATTGTAAGAAAAAAAGTTTTGAGGTGTAAGGTCGAGTGGAGCCAACTTGGGGCTAGAGGGTTCTCTTGGGTAAAAAATTATATTATTATACATGGTTAAAATTATTAAAAAACAGTACAATATTGATAATGAATAGGAATTATAATGGTTATAGAATAGTCACAATTACTATATCGTGGTAAGCCATTGTTTCTGAAAATGATTTTGGCCCAATTCCGATGCAAATTCTTCTATCCGGTTGCTTCTCAAGGGTTCACATCTACTTCCAAACACGTGCCCTTGTGGCTGGAAGTTTGAAAGTTGCACACATCAATTTTCCAAAGTTATTCAAGAAAAAGAGGAAAGGAGGAAGAGGTCCTTTGTTGTGGTGTGTTTTATCTTCTTCAAAGTACCCTTTATATTGGATTTGGAAAAGCTGATGCAAGGAAGAGGCTTAATGTTATTAAAGAACCAATAATGTACATGTTATATAATTTTTATTTGGAACGAATATTTAGAATAGATACATTCATCTCCTTTTTGTAACGTAGAAATTTATTATTCTTTACATTACACTAACTGCATAAATATATGATACAAGAATAATCATGGATATGAGCTTAAGAGAGTGCATGTTGGACTCCAGACTTGGTGGATGCAAATGAAGTGCAAAGGAGCACCTAAATGGACATCAAAACCATCCATACATAGCACTCCAAGGGCGCCTACCCGAAGCCATTCATTAAAGGACCTTTTTTTTTTGGTTATTTCACCTTACTTTTGTAATAAGTCTATAAATAGACTAGTTTAGGTCTTTGGTTCTTTAGTTCATGATTATTGTAAGTCTTGAACTTTTGAAATACCAAGTCTTCTCTCCTCGAGGCACAAAATCGAAACTTGTAAATAGGATAGCATTCAAGGGCGGAATCTCTTGTGATTGCTTGTTTGTTAGAAACGTTGGTACTTGAGTGGTGGACTCCGCTCTAGTGTCGTCGTAAGAGTTAGATGATGTGTGTGTAGGTGTTAAGGGTCTTAGAGTTTAATATACTCTTTGGTTCTTAGGATTTATACCACCTTTGTCTAGCTATCTATCCTTTTCACTACAAGAAAAACAGCCTATAAGGAAGGAAAATATGATCCTAGAAAGTCCAAATCTTGTCCCAATTGGTCTTTTAGGACCAGAAAAATCTGCTCGCGTCCCGTCCTAAAAGGCTCTGCCACTAAAGGTCATTAGCGACAAGTCCAATAAATCGATCCTTAAAATCCTTTTGTGATGGGAAAAAAGCTGGTGTAATTGCCTTTTAGCGACAATATATCTTGTCCCGACTAACTACCTGGTCTTAATTATTCTTTTGCGACGAGAAATCTTGTCCCAAATAGACTAACTATCTCGTCGTATTTATCTTTTCGCGACGGTATTTCTCGTCCGGAATAGACTAACTAAATGGTCATAATTATCTTTTAGCGACGGTATATCTTGTCTCAAATAGATTAACTATCTCATCGTAATTATCTTTTCGCGACAGTATTTTTCGTCCCAAATAGACTAACTAAGTGGTCATATTTATCCTTTAGCGACGAGCAAAATTCTTTTCCTAGATCAACATTTAAGGACGAGCAACATCTTGGTCCTAGATCAACCTTTAAAGAAGAGCCACATTCTAGTCGTAGATCAACCATTAAAGACGAGCAACATCTCATCCTATATAAATATTTAAAGACGAGAAATATTTCTAGTCTCTAATTGACCACAAATGGCCTAATATCACAAAATAATAAATTTCATCAAATAAATACCGAATTGCTATTGAGAATCTCGATACAAAAACATGATATATATAATTAGAGACCAGAAAACTTAGCATAATCAAATACTTCAGCAGTTAACAAGAGAAAGAGTTCAAGAGTATACACTTTAATGGGCTGTATCTATTATATTTCAATAAGAAAAAATTGCAGTCAGAGAAAGAAAATGGGCAAGGAAAGGTAAATGACTAGTGGCAGACTCAAAGGACAAGGAAAAGCAAAAACCACCAGCAATAAAAAAATCCACAAGCTTCTCAAAATACAGATGTGTGTGCTCAGAAACAACAAGAAGAAACTGGATTTGAGAACCACGGGTATTCTTTCTCCCCAACCCTGTGATCCCGATAGTTGTGTCACTGGTTTTGTGCATGAATATGATGATGGTGTGGCTGGTTTTGTGCGAAAATATGATAGTGTTGAATTATAACGCTAAGAATTCAATTTAAAGTTCAAGATTTTATGGTGATTCAACTTAAAAGACATAAAGATGGTCTTGTAATTCTTTTTCTTGCAGGATCAATGTGATGCTAGTTTAGAAGGAGCTATTGACCAACCTTTGATGGTCCTATGACTTTAAAATCAAACCTCAAAGAGCTAGTTCATCTAGTTCCTAAAGTTGAAATTAGTTGACAAGGTTTCTTATACCTAGTTCTATTTGATTACCAAAGATCAGAAAAAAGCTAATCAAGAAACATAAGTTTGATAATATCTGTCTGTACAGTAAAATGTAATGGTAAACCGCAAACTTCTAAGGAAAGAAAAAATTAACAAGAGCTACTAATAGTACCAGTTCCATCATTTCTTAAGAAAGAAAAATGAAATTACAGAAAGAATGAATCAGTTTTTATTCCAAATTACTCAAAACTAGAGGAATAATAGACAAGAAAGTTTTAAATGGAATATAAATTCACTTACATATATCACTATCCGCAGCAACACTGGCAACTCTAGAAAATGTACCACACGAAAAGAAAAGAATTTTAATACCTGCATAGTAAATCTGTCATTAACTGAGATGATCTTGATGTTACACCTAATATAATAATATCATCCCAAATTAATGAAACAGATAATTTTGTAATTTCAAGAAAGCTCTCATTTGGTGTCATCAGAAATCATCCTCCCTTCATGACCACATTCATATGAAAACATATGAGTGATGCATCTAACTGATTTAAGTATTGTAATTGAAAGCAAAGGTTATTAGACATGGAATGAAAGACACGAACCCCAAATTCAGGAGTATTTGTTCTCACTGATCTTCAGATGACAACATCATTTGTGAAGTGTGTCTTAACTAACCAAATGATTATCACACGTTAGAATGTGCCAAATATCAACATTCCAAAATCAAAGCTAGTAATTTTTGTAGGAAAAAAAGAAATAAGAGCAATTACTTGGACCCCTGCTTAGGGTGACTCAGATGATCAAAGTGGCACCAAGACAAGGTAGACATAATTTATTTTTTGAGGTCAGAAAGAAGAATTGGAAAAGTCACCATGTCAAATGATGCACTTAAATGGTAGTAGAAATAGTCTATGCAAGGGTAGAGGTAACTTAAGGAACATTTTAATGCACAAAAAGTAAAGGTAATCTGGCTGCTTAAATGCCTCTGCGAAGGTAAAGCTCTTTCTTCCCATTTAAAAGTTAAGATATGGTTCTTGAAATGACTAGATTCCCTAACAAGTGCAACCTATATTTCTCACTGTATACAGATGATTTTACTATCCTAGTTTTGTTATCAGCTCTAAATATAAAGAGAGATGCCCCAATATTAGTATTTATACACCAGGGGAGTGAAAAAGAACTAAGAGAACACTTTACAACCAACAGAGATTTACTAAAACAGTGTTCTTGAAAGTTCTCCCTTACATCCGTTTTATCTTAGAACAAGTTCACTAAACAATATTTCTGTACACCGACTTCATATACCAAATAAAATTTAATCCTTTCTTAAAACTTAGCATATGGTTTAGAAGAAAGCTTACCCCACATAGCATGTACAAGTATCTCCCATCATATCTTCACACTAAGTATAATCAAATACTTCAGTAGTTAACAAGTGAGCGAGTTCAAGAGTATACACAAACCTTAATAGCACTTCATTGTCACAACTTGTAGTTGAACAAAGTTCTCTTAAGGCTGCATCTATTCTACGTCAATAAGAAAAAAACTACAGTCAGAGAAAGAAAATGGGCAAGAAAAAGTAAATGACCAGTGGCAGACTCAAACGATCGAAGAGGAAAATAAAAAACCACCAGCAACAACAAAAACAACAATAATAATACCAACAAAAAACATATAAATCCAAAGGTCCACAAGCTTCTTGAAATGCAGATGTGTATGCTCAGAAACAAGAAGAAGAAGCTGGAAAAGTGGTAAATCTGAATGCAAATAAAGTTGAACACAATAAGCTGGATTTGAGAACCATGGGTATTCTTTCTCCCCAACCCTGTGATCCCAATGAATGTATGACTGGTTTTGTTCATGAATATGGTGATGGTGTGGCTAGTTTTGTGTGAGAATCTGGTGGTGTTGAGAAGGGTGTTAACCCCCATCTTGTCAATCCGAATCATGTAGTGTGTGGTTTGATAAATATATCTGAAATGCAGGATTTGGGAGAAGGAAAAGATGTGGAAGTTGGGGTAGACCGTGTTGCAGGTCCATTTACTGATGTGGTCAGTTCATTTACTAACCATATAAGTAGGAAAAATGGGGTCAAATATCATGTTCCTAATGATATGGTTACTGGTGGTGAGAAATATGTGTAGGTACCAGTAATCCATATAAAGGTATCAGTTCCTGATGATACGAGCAACACAATTATTTTAAATAAAGGTACTGTACAGAACTGGGCATAAAAGAGTTCAAAACACATTCAATTTAAAAGTAAAGGTGCATTAAAATTCTGATCACCAGAGGCCTCTCTCACAATTTATATATAAACAACACACTCTCACACAATACACAAACCACCCTCACTGATCTGCACACACCCACCCCTCCATCAAGATATTTACACACATAATACACGCAGCAAAAACACACATACTCCCCAGATTTTCCTTCAACGCAATGCACCCATATACACTACACACACAGAGAAATACATGGGAGGGGGATTTTTGGATTCATCACTTCAATTCCATTCCCACACACACACTGGAATGGAGTAGATAACAATATAACACACAACATACACATAGGTTGAGAAACAGGTAAGATTGTAAGGTAGAATAGTTAAGTTCAAAATAGACATACCTGTCACTACTACCAGAAAATATCCTCTTTGCATCAGAACTCCAAGTGACACTCAACGTACGCCCTATAATAATCAAAACAGTAACTACAAAATTCCCAAAGCAATAATCAAATATTGTTCTATAACTCTTAGGGGCAGTTGCCTCACCACTGACCCTAGGCAACGATCTTTTATAAGACAAATTCTTCTCATTTGAAATGGTGTAGATTCAAACACAACCATCGTCACAGCCAAATGCAAATCGACTAGTTTCACTACAATTATCCATGTGAATAATAACTGAGTCATCATCCTCTTTACCGTCACTGATCTCACTATCACTACTAGCACCATTTGTAAAATTAACATAGCCATTCTCAGACTTCTTTGGAAGATTTTGATGAAGCTGTGACATATTGCATGGTTCCACAACCATCTGTCATACTAAAACACCAATGTAATCTAGTACAACCTGCAAGCAACAATAGAAACAACAAGTTTTCTCAATTCGTCAAAACCAAATCTTAAATTATAGGTAAGACAATAGATGGATTTTGAAGTACATTGATCTGGGAAGATCGAATCCCCAATGGCATAGCCGTATAGATTGTATTTATGCCAAATTCATGCAAGACATTGGAATAGCAAAGAATCTTACACAATTACGGCTAAAACAATAGATTATAACAATATGCAACTCGTAAGCTTTTACCAAAAGTACTTGCCATTTTTTAGTGTGCTCCACTCAATTTAGGAGTTTATTAAGGTCCAACAAGAATAGATGATTTCATCTCTTTTGAGTTTCTTAACACTATAAAATGGAAGCTAAAGGTTGTTTTTTCACAAACAGTTCTAAGGAAATCCACTAATTTATCTACTCAAAAAATCTATAATATATGTCGAGGGAGGGAAATAAAATAGATAAGATCACATAATTTTGCATAATGAATATTACCGCGACAAAATTTTAAATTCCTTTTATCTGGTAGTTCAAGTTGTCTTATTTTCTATGTTCATAAAAAAAGGAGTCAAGAAGTTCATCATGTTAATTGTATATCTATCCACTCATACATTAACCAACCATGCCTCAATTACAATCCTATGTTACATGAATCTGTCCTACCATTCAACATAATACAGGCCATTTTCATTTTACTGCTAAATAATCACCTTTAAGGACCAAAAATCACTAATTATCCATACACCAGTCACCCCTCAAACGAATATAGTTGGTGTAGGTAGTTGCTCCAATTTGACCAATCAATATATAATGCACTCATCGCACTTATTCACTTGCAAGAGTTGGCTGTACTTTCTAACAAACAAGAAGTAGCAAGTCAGAGATATCATGAAAGAGAAGAATGAAGTTCCACTCAAGTTAGTTTCTGAAAAGTGTACAACAACAACAACAAAAAAAACTCAACCACTTTGCAAACAACCCTACTTTTAATTTTGGTAATAGAAAAGGACCATACCCATTTACGTGATTTGATCCAAAAAAAGAAGAAAAAACCTTTTCATTCACTTGACTTTACAAAGAAGACAAAGTACTACATGAGCTCGACAACAAATAAAAATTAATTTAAAGCAAAAACCTCGTGCAGAAAGATCAAAACTCCTCATCAAGGCTCATAAGGTCCTGTAATTTTCTCTCCAAGACTTTTGAACATATCTATCCCATCATATTGTAAAATGACTTTAGATCATATAGTTGTTCCATTTTCATTTTCCCCATTACTTTCCTAGCCAACCCCTCTTTCTCCTTATTCATTTTCAATTTCTCAAATAGGATAATGCTTTCCTTATTGTTTCTCCCATTTGCATTAACCTTGTCTCTTGTTTCAAACTCAATGTTGCATTACATTGCAAAAACAACATAATAGTAGTTAGTTAAGGCGAATACGATGGATGGAGTCAGTAGGTTCAAAATTAGTCATGTACCTCTAGAAATTCTGCTCCTATATCTAAGTCTAAAGTTATAAATGGCTGAATTGGATGACCTTTCTCGTATAAATCTCTAGCAATGGAAAAACTTCAAACTATAATTTTCCTCTTCTTCTTAATTTCTTGATTAAGCTTCAAAGGTTTTTGAACTGTTGTTGAGCTATTTTGTTACTTCTGATAAGCAACTACTGCCTTCATAAACTCCTGTCAAAATCACATTCAACATAGTGTAAGATTAAGATATATAATACTAATAGTATGATATATAACAGTTTCTTTTAATAATGATGTTGACATCTAATTTGGTACCTGATAAGCAATTGTACATCCAGGATAATCAAATTCATCACTATCCATTTGAAAACCTATAATTTGACTGGCCTACTGAAGATTGTACAGGTCGAGTAAGATAAAGAGAATGAAGATGTTACCAAGTGAAATAGGAAGGAAGGTTGCCAATGATGGAACAAAAATCAACGTCTCTTTTGATATGGGTCACCGCAGAGTTGAACAAACTTGACGGAATCGCTGCTGGTAGCGTTCAATGAGAAAATTGTTGATGGAAATTTTGAGCAACAATAGCTAGGGCGTGATATTGGAGAATAGCCGATGGAAATTTTGAGCAACAATAGCTAGGGCGTGATATTGGAGAATACTGAGAGTTTTTTCCTTTTTGGCGCCTTAAGTTTGATTAGCATATATTATTTTTATTAAATTTTTTATAATATTATAATAATTTGGCGGTACTTTTTTCTAAATTATTAATAGAAATCAGTTAATAATTTTCTTAGGACCAAATTTTATTCCTTCTAAAAAAAATACACTATTAGGGACTGGAATTTAATCTCGTCCTAATAAGTATACTTTTAGAGACCAAATTCTTGACTCGTCCCTAAATGTTGGTCTTAAATAGACCTTTTACTTGTAGTGTTTGTTTGTTGTCATCTTGTAGTAGTTTGTGTCTTGTGTTGTAAGTCGTATGGTGTTGTCTTATTATAACATCGTTGTTATTCTTTGTTGTTCATTATATTGTGTTGTTACTTAGTTTTGTTGGCTGGTTTTGGTGTCAACTACACCTTGTTAACTTGTCAAACTCGTATTCTTGTTCTTGACCGAAACTAGCTCTCAAAGGATCCCCAGTTTGTGCAGTGGACTATTTTTGTGTCATTTAGGTGCTCCTTTGCACTTCATTTTCATCCACCAAGTCTCAGGTCCAACACACACTCTCTTAAGTTCATATCCGTGATTATTCTTGTATCAATATAGAATTAATTCCACAGTCTTTCACTAATGCAAAGATAAAGAGTAGAACAAATTTTGAACAAAAGGAAGGAACATGTACTTAAGTGTTAACATCTTTCAATTTGAATTAACACGTGGTGATGTGGGGCAACAACAAATATTCAAAAAGTGAAGTGCTCTTAAACTAGACGGACATAAGTTGGGACAACCACAACACATAGCATAAATATCCTTGATTTTGAGCAATCTCTGCGATACTACAAAGTACTTTTATGTTTATGCACAATTCAGGGGCAGCTCAAGCATATTTGTGGCCTAAGGCCAAAATCGAATGGAGGCCACACATTTTTAAGTTTTTTTTTTTATAAATCTATGGTAAATTTTTTATAATTTATTTCTTCTAATAATTTTTTTAAATGAATTATATAATCAATGCATTTAATCTTTAGTAGTCTAGATATATCATTCTTTTTCTAATAATTCTTTTCTTTATAGTAAAAATTATTTTTGTATAAATGATATTGAATATTTTTTTAAGAAAATCAATAATCTATTATTGCTAAAAAAAATGAGGCCCTCAAATTTGGGGGCCAAGGCGGTGGCCTTTTTTCTTAGAGGGTTGAGCCGCCCCTAATGCACATAAACCTTGGATATCATGAGTGCTCAAGAAAGATGATCCAAGTCTTTCATAAAAGGAGACCAAACCTTTATACTTTCGTAGGTGATCCATCAAGTCTATCTCACAGACCACCTTAAGGTTATGGATCGTTAAGAATAAAAATAAGCTCAATCTTATAATACACTACCTCATGCAATAGGGATAGGAAATGTATTGTACATTGAGGGCCTATATGGCTCTGTTTGAAGACAAATGGGCATCCACCATACTACCTCAATCAATGAGCTTTAACTCTAACCCTCTTGACGACTCAAGAGCTATTTTCCTTGTCAGGCCCATAGTCATAGGATCCGTTAAATTTTTCTGGACCTTATTTGTTTTAAGAAAATAACAGTATATTTCAACAATTATTTAACTGCACCATGTGTGATGTGAATATGACTTTTCTTTCATTTTACGAATTACTTTTAGCAATTTCAATTGCCTTCTATGAGTCAAAATGTAAAAAAATTGATGAAGTTTGTCTTTTCCATAAGTGGGACATCTATCAAAAGGTTTCTCAGCCATTCAGCTTTTTGTCCTGTCAACTCAAGAGCAATAAATTTAGAGTTTATAGTAGAACGTGCTATACAAGTTTTCTTTGAAGATTTTTATGTAATAACATCTGCACCCAAAGTAAATACATAGGAACTGGTGAAGCTAACTTCATCATTATTAGTTACCTAATGTTCATCACAAAACCCTTCTAAAATAGCAGAAAATTTATTAAAATGCAAATACTAATTCATAGTACCTCTTAAGTACCTTAATAAGCGATGAAGAGCATGTCAATGTTCTTTACTGGGATTATGGGTATATCTACTCAATCTACTAACAACATAAGCTATATAAGGCCGAGTATAGTTCATGAGAAACATTGCACTCTTAATTATTTCAGCATATTCAGTTTGATAAGTGCTAGAATCTTTATTCTTTTTCAAGTGCATGCTAGGATCATAAGGAGTTCTCACTGAAACTATATCAAAACAATCAATTTTTTTCAATATAATAAGACTGACACAAAGAAAAATCATTAACAGTTCTTTTTTATTTTAATTCCTAAAATCACATCAGGTTCTCCATGGTCTTTCATTTCAAATTTAGCAAATAATAATTACTTAGACTCATTTACAACATTCAGATTAGGACAAAAGATTAACGTGTCATCCACGTATAAACATATAATCACACAATTTGATCCTATCATTTTTAAATAAATACAAGTATCAGATAAATTAACAACAAAGTCATTATCCATTAATATAAATTAAATTTTTCATACCACTGGTTAGGTGTTTTGTTTAGACCATATAAGGACTTTCTCAATTTTCATAGTTTGTTCTCTTGTCCTAGGACTACAAAACTCTCAAATTGAGTTTTATAAATTTCTTTATCTAAGTCACCATTTTAAAATATTTCTTTGACATTCATTTGGTGTACCAATAAACTATGAATAACGGATAGAGTAATATGAATCTTAATTATCGCTATTTTAGTCAGAGGAGAACAAGTATCAAAGTAATCAATACCTTTCTTTTGGTTAAAATCTCTAATTACAAGTCTAGTACTTATATTTATCAATTCTACCATCAAGTCTCAATTTCTTCTTAAATATCCACTTGCAACTTATGGGTTTACAATCTTTAGGCAAATCATAAAAGTATGATGTGTGATTAGGGACTATAGAGTCTAGTTCACTTTTAATAGCATCTTTTCAAAATATTACACCTGTTGAACTCATTGATTCATCATATGTATTAGGGCTTTATTCTATTAAGTAGATAAACACTAATTCATTATTTAAAGCATCAATATTCTCAGTTCAGAAGATGGTGATAAAATCAGGACAAAAACTAGTATCAGTTCTATGTTTTTAACTCCTTCTAAAGTTATTTTCATGCTTATTTGCAATAACAAGTGATGCAGGTATAAGATGAGAGTTAACATACATAGATATAGAACCCTTATTTTGAATATCACTAGGCACATCATTTTTCAAAGAAAAAATATGCTAAAAAAATTCATCTCTAGATCACAAATAAAATGATCAATTAATGACATATATCTATATGCAATACTATTTTGAGCATAACCAATAAAGACATTGTCAAAAGTCTTAGAGCTTACAGTTATTTGTTTAAAATCAGGTAGACCAACCTTAGCCAAACAATCAGATATTTTAAAAATTTTAAGTTACGGGCAAACCCTTTCCACAATTATATGAGGTCTTGTCCAACTCCTTATGAGGGACTCTACTAAGAAGATAGCATACAGATAGGATAACTTTCTCCCACGTATAGTTAGGTAGACCCGAGCTTAAAAGTATAGTATTCATCATTTTCTTAAGGGTTCTATTCTTTCATTCGACTACACCATTTTGTTGGGAAGTATAAGGAGCACTAAACTCATGAATAATACCATTTTCCTCACAAAAATCTTGTAGAGTTTTAGTACTTTATTCCCCATCCCTATTAGATCTAAATATCTTGATTTTCTAATCTAAATGATTTTCTATTTTTATTTTGATTTTTTTTAAAAAAATATGCTTTTAGCCTCATATTTAGACTTAAGGAGATATACCTTAGTGTATCTAGTAAATTCATCAACAAAATTAATGAAATATTTTTTCTACTTTGGTAACAGAGTTCTTGAAATCTACTAAGTCTGAATGTACTAGTTCAAGCAATTCAATTTTTCTATTAGTAACAGATTTAAAGAATTTTTTGGCATGCTTTACTTCTACACATACAGAAAATTTAGAAAGATATGTCAATATTTACTGCAGGAATTAATTTTATTTTCTAAGTCTTTCAATAGAAGTAACATTAACATGACCTAGTGTATCATACCATAAATTAATACACTCAGCAATATCAGTAGAATTGAAAATACTTGTATTATTGACAATCTCTTGAACAATGTGCAGTGTAAATAAACCTCCACTAAGGTATTTCTTTCCAAAAAAGTCTCCTCCATGAAAAATAATTATTTTATCAGCTTTAAAAATAAGTTTGAGACCTACTTTATTGAGAAGTTCTCCAGAAACTAAGTTTCTACTGAGGAAGGGAACATACAGATAATTGTTCAAGACTATTATTTTATCAAAAGTTAATTTAAGAATAAAATTTCATTTACCCATAATTCCAGTAGTGGAGCTACCAATACAAACACACTAATAATCAGTGAACTCTAGAAATTCAAGGAACAACTCTTGATTGACGTAGAAATGTCTTGAAGTTCTTGTATCCAACACACAACCAGTCTTGTTAGCCACTAGGTTCATCTCGATAACTATTGCAACAATCACTTCATCACCTTCATCAATATAAACTTGAACATTATTTTATCCTTCCTATTTTTATTCTTTCAAACTATTTCATATTTTCTTAGCATATTTGTAAGTAATAAATAAATCAAACAAAGAATTAGTCATATGGTTCAACAAATGTCCTCTAACTATTTTGTTATCTTTTTTCAAATTTCTTCTAGAAGCATCTTCAATAATAATAATAGTGTTAGAGCCAATAGTAGTGTTATAATCATCAATAGGACGTTCATTAAATAAAACATAATCAAATTCTAATTGTTGAAAGAAAATTAAAATTTATTGTGACCAATGTTTAAATTTTTTTTGTCAAATAACTCAAGTTTTGATAAATAAAAAAAAATTATTCAAAAAATAGCCATTTATCAATATTGTATGTGTACGACCCCGAGTTTTCAATCTCTAGACCCCTTAAGAGATAGGCCACTAAAAAAGTTTTTAACATTTCAAGTCATGTCTTAATCCGAGGTCATGGCAAAAAGTTGTGGAAAATTTCCCCTAAGGGCATGACACACTGTCGTGACAACGACTCAGGTAACGAGTTGTTACCATAAGTGAGAACTCATCATGAATGAGTCGTAGCCACTCCAGTGAATGCCCCAAGTTATGATTCCACTGACTATGATTCGACCTTATGGATCGTAATCAGTGACTGCGAGTCGTAAGGATGGACTCGTGGTCACAATAGTATCCCACCAAGAACTGAGTCCTTTGGTTACGAGTCCAGCATGAGACTCGTAGTCAGACCTTACAAGTCATAATGTAGACTCGTAGCCTGGCTAGTGAATGACCCAACACTCAAGTTTCAGACCATGGCTCTACCTAATGACTCATAGTCAATCATAACGAGTCGTTAGGGGGAAGTCATAGTCAGAATAAAAAGGACCCAAAAACCCGTGAGTTCAAGTTACAACTCAGATCACTTCTCATGACCAGTTATGACGAGTCATGAGGTAGTCGTAATGACTAAAATGGGTTTTTCCTGTATGATTTATCAGGGAATTTTATGTCTTTTCTAACTTTTTAAAAGTCAAACCCATGTCATTTAGGTTTTCCAAAGGGTAGTATAAAAGATACAAAATCCCCAATTCATGAATTAATCGTATTCTCCACCCAGAGCAGTTACAAGAGGCAATTTTTCTCTTTTCCCAAGAAGCAATTAGGGTTCTTCAATTCAAGCCCAAATACCAAAAAGTCATCAATGGGTCTCTTCCACCCATTGAGTCCTAAGAACTCTTTCTCAATTATTTTAGTTGTGTGTCTTAAAAATATGTCCCCTCGTGAGAATTGTATTTCTGTATGTTTTATAATGAAAATGACTACATCATGTTCAGTTAATGAAATACTGAGTGTTATTCATGATTTTTTCCATACCATGGCCAGTTCAATAATTACATGATCAGTTTGCATTAGTCTATGCTGGTAGGGTATGAACACCCAATACCAAGGTTTTGGTCATGCATTAATTTACAAGTTCATGATTTCTTCAGTTACGTATACAGTATTATTTTTAGAACTACATGACTTGAGCATATCAATTATCAGTTTATGTTTAAAATATACTTCAGAGTTATTTCGTTAGGAGTAATACTTAGCACCGAGTGAACGCAGGGATGACGACTCCCCCGTCAGTTAGGTAGATTCATTAGTAGCAGTAACTAAGTTCTATAACTACGTTGATAGCATAGGATATGAGGGGTCACCTTTCAGTTTAGGCTTGATACCCTTTTAGGGGTTACCCTTCAATTTCGACTTGACACTCTAGTCCTTTCAGACATCAGATTAGTGGATTCATACAACTAGTGTTGGTACCCTTGCCAAGGTACTGAGACCTCTCCAACTGGGTTACAAGTTGCAGCCCGATTAGCTCAGGTCAGCTCAGTTTCTAGATCGCTCCTAGTCCGTTCTTGTACCACTCAGCTACAACATTGGTGAGTTCTCATCAGTCGAGGACTAGTTATTTTGTTAGTCATTTATCCTAATTTTTTTGCTTTTTGTTATTTTTATAGTCAGAGTTAGTTAGAAACATGTCCCAATAACTCATTATGTTTTGAGGCTGTTAGACAGTCATTTAGATTGACATGTTTTTCAATTGGTGTATTTTATACCTTATTGATATTTGTTTTTATTTTCAGATGCTTTTAAATAATTTTTGCACAATACTTTGTTACCTTCTTTTATGTATATATAGTTTGTGCCAGACCATGGGTTAGCTTGGGTTCACTTGTGTCTCTAGGCACCGTGTTGCGATTGGGGGTAGTATCGGATCGTGCAGTATGTATACGGTCATTGTCAAAATATTGTAACCTAATAGAGATTAGGGATGAATCCTAAGGGAACATGTGGCTTTGCAAATCTCAGCAGTTGTAGTCGACGGGAAGAACAAGAAAAGTAAATGGTTTTTTTTTGTAGTAATCTCGAGCAAATAACTATATTGACTTCGGTTGTAATCACTGTAGGTGAACACTAGAATTATGTTCCCCCTGAATTCTCAACTCCATAGGCTTATCGTGCTTTGTTGAACCAACCCGATACTTTTCATGCAGAATCGATATGTTATGTACCTTCTGCAGTTTTTTAGACGAGCACAAGAATATCACCCTTTACCTTTTGAGTCTCAGGATGTTGCCTTACTAACCCTTATCTTGATCCTAGCTAACTATTACCTTTTGAGTCTCTAGTTATTATGTGAAACCAAACCATTTACTAAGATAGAACCTAGAAGCATGGATCGACAGTTAGACTCCAAATTACTATTGTCTTTATCTTTTCCTAGTCACTACTCCTCTTTTGGAGTAAGCAACAATATCTACGCGAAATACTAATGTATGCACCCATTAAGAAAACTATCATAACAAAGACAAAGTAATACATGCATGAGTATCAGTTCAGAATAACGAAAGCATTTCCCCTATTTCGTTAATGCGCCAGGGTTTCCACAACCCCAACTATGGGTTTTAGTGCTCATGCTTGTGAAGAAATAATAACATTCATATTCCAAAGCATAGAAGAAATCACAATGATAAGAAGTAATAAAACCCACAACCATAACTGAATTAATGAATCAAAGTCAATACAAGAAAATTCCAAGATCAAATTCGAATCTTGGAATCAAAATTTGTTTGTGAATATCAAAAGTGCATAGCTCCTACCAAAAAGTGCATAAAGGGTGTTTATAGTATAAGAGGAAACCCTAAAACCAAATCCTAAATGAAATATGAGTAAATCGGGTCGGTGACCACATGTGGTTTGTACCCGACGTCTGGCACTGGGCACAGGTACAAACTGCAGGTATCAGATAAAAAATTCCTAAAAGTTCAACTCTCAGGATTTTGGATTTCTGGCACTTGCTTTGCCTACCTGCGGTCCGTAGGTCCTACATGTGGTCCGTAGGTTGACTTAGTAGGTGTCGGGAGCCATCTTTTCAGCTCTTCTTTGATTCTCAAACATATTTTGATCATGAACAAGCTGAAAAACATCCCGAATATCCATAATTGCTCCAAACATAGCCAAAAACACCTTTTTCACTAACTTATCATCCAAAACATAATTTCCTACCAAACATACCCAAAAAGCATCATATATAACAAAATAACATCAGAAACTTGCATCTTTTCCACATTTTAAGCATTGAAAATGCTATATTTCTATAACATATCAACACCCTCAAATTAGAACGTTTGCATGTCCTCAGGCAACAAAACACCACTGAAATAAAAATAATGCTTAATTAGGAGAAACTAAGCAATTCAAGGTAGTCAGTCAACACTTAAAATCAAAACACAACATTTCCCTCCAATCTTATTTTTCAAACCCAACTGATATGAACATAAAGCACAACAATAGGATCAAGGTATGGTAATTACATTAGAAACAGACAACCACTCATATATACAAGTTACACTGCCTTAAACAAACCAATATTTAGTAATATGACTCAAGTGCTCTCATAACAAGGATGTCTCACTCACTCATATGAATTCATACATGCCAATTAAAGGATGGTCAAAAGACACTCGCACTTAGAAGAGAAGTTCCAATCAATGAATGTCAAATACCATAGTCTTGGCCTTATTTTCTTTACCTTAGCATTCAGATAGTCAAGTTAGGATCACTATTGGAATTTTCTCGGCTTGTAATATAGGCTTGGGGCTGGTATGATACATAAGGATATATCAAGTGACTAAGCCTCCTTGGCACTAAACTAACCTTAGGGTCTCATTTACTAGCCAATTTCTTTTTTATTCCACCATTATTTCTCCCTTTTTATTCTTTACTGCATATTTAGGTTGGTTGTGGTCTTTTATTTTTTCTTTTTTTCTTTTTCACAATTTGTTTCTTTTCTTTTACTTTTTCTTTTCCTTTTTTTTTCTACCACACCCAGCCCTACTAACTTTTTTTTTCTTAGTTTACCCTTCTTCATACCTATTTTATATTATGCACCTCTATGATAGTCACCCTCAACTTAGGCATTTCTCTTGAGTTAAAGTGCATTATGTCCAAGGAGGACCAAGGCCAAAATAGGTTCATTGTACTATAAATGGGAAGGTAAATGGCGAGACAAGAAAAATAGGCTACAAGGCTCAAAATAGCGATCAAGGGATATAATTTACACATGAAAGGTAATTTAGGCTAAAAGTGGAATAAAATTAAAAAAATGGCCTATGATCCTTTCCTAACCGACTATCCTTCAACCTAGGCAAGACTAACTAGTCAAGTTCTAAATTTGACATGTAAAGGGAACTAGGTAGTATCTTAAACACATAACACAGAGTCAATATCACCAACTATTACCTATTTTTTAAAAAGTGATTATCATGTCCCTAATCTTAATGTCTTAACAAGATCCATAATGTTCACACATATATGCATTCACACAGTTCTAAAACACAAATTTTTGAAGGGGTATCACAAATCAGTCAAAACATGACTATTGCCCTAAATACTTAAAAATCTCTTAATTACACACAAAAAACACAATACTACCCAAAATTATTCTAGACATGCTGATTCAACAACCATACCACAATCGACGAGAAAAGAAGTACGACAATAAAAATCCACAGCAGCATGGTATCCCCACCCCTAATGAAAAATTATGCACTATCTTCAATGCACTAAAACAAAGTAAAATAGAGGGAAGTGAGAACATGCTTGGGATGCACTAGGTGCTTGAATTGGATTTATCCCCAGATGAGGGAATATTAGTTGGCGGAGGTAGTGGTGGTGGCGGTGTACTACTGGATAATAAACTCCCTATTATAGATGCATACCTCTATCTATCGATGAATGCAGACTCCATTGAATTATGCCCAACCTTTTTAACAACCTGATCATATGGTAAATCAGGGTCCTACATGTTGTCTATGAGATCTCTCTTATCTCTAACTGCTGGGACCTCCTCATCACCCTCTACAAAGAAATCAAACTATCTAGGTGTGCATGGAAGTGATATCTAGACCACCTAGGGTATAACTGAGAGAGTGGCTGCAATATGGCTCTCTGTGAGATAGCGTACCTCTGCTCGTAATATATCAAACTCCTCTCTCATATGGAATAGATTTGGTGCAGCTTTCTCTATGTATTGGGATATAACCCATCTGTCAAACTCATTGATCCATGTTTAGAAGTCAGCACATAGCTCGAATAGAGCAACACTCAGTGCGACCTCTCATCGGGCTTATGCCTGATCAACTTTAGTACTAACACCTGATCTTATCTGCTCATAGAGGGTGATCATCTCAATATCAAAAACTCTTACTCTAACATCTGTGGCCCTCAGTATATCCACTAAGCTCTATAAAAACTCTCTAGATATAGTAATCATACCTGAAGCAGGAGTTGTAGTGGATGAGTGAGTAGGCTCTTAAGGTACACCTACCAGCTTTGAGGTCGAAGCTGGGGCTAAAGAAGTAGCTGGTGTCCCCTCGCCCTTCGTACTGAAGTCTAGAGACTTTCTCTGTTCCCTTATCTCTATAAAATACTAATACCCACATCACCTCGATATGCCTCATCGAGCTCTGTTGAAAATATTGGGCCCTTAGTTTGGGAAGGTGGGGCCTATAGTACTGTTGCATGCTTTCTTGATCTCTTAGAAGAGTCTAGACATGCCAGATCCCTCATTGTCCTAGTTTGTGCAGTCGCTGTTGTAGGTACCCTCTTATCTACACCTGGTATTTTAGGCACACCAGTCTCATCACATAGACTCTAAATCATGCAGGGGAATGATAGATTAGTCAACTCCCCAAAGGCTCTGTCATGTAACTCATTCCCGAGGATGGCAACAAAATCAACATCATATTTAGCCATTAGACAAACAACCAGTGCATCATCCTTCTACATTAATATATTATCCAAAGTAGTGGGTATCAGTTTGTATCTAATCAGCAACCACTATAACTTTGCCTTAAATGTCAATAGGTCCTTCTTGATCATAGCATGCCCCTCAATCCATGGGTTTGCATCACCTAGAGGTGAAATATAACTAGCTATCCACCTAGCTATGTTGACTCTCTCTGTCAGTGCTCAGCCTCTCGCATGATATGTAGATCACGTGCATCCTCAGTCTATGGTTACACTTAGTTGTAGATATAGGAGTAATGTAATCTGGGCTGAAGATAACTCTGCGGATAGTCTCTACTGAAATGTCAACTCTAATCCCTCTAACTAGTTTGTGCTCAAGTTATATCTGCCTAGCAAATATGATCAGGCCTAGATATTTGCGCATAGAAAGGACCATGGTAGCTCTATAGGATGTATAAAATTCTCATACCATTGCCAGGCTATAAGAATTAAGTGGCCTAGTCATCCACTCTAGCTGATAGCTATCAAATAGTGCCTGCAGCTGTGGTACTTGATCTAGCCATGATAGGTCAATTCGACCTTTTTATAATTGCACCTCGTGGGCTTGACTACCTCCTAGATATAACTATCAATACTAAAGATGTCCCGCATCCCTGACACATACCACCTCTGATGTCCCTACTCAGGAGGTGCATCTGAAGTATGTATAGGAGTAGGACTCTGCCCCTATTGTACTGACTCATAGTGGGTAGCCTTATCTATACCCTCCTTAGACTGGGGTACATTTGTCTGATATACATGTGTAGTGGCACCCTCATCATACTGGGGCACCACTAATGGCTCCTCCTGATTTGCCACGTGGGATGAATCTTGGGACCCCACCTCAGACTGAAAGTCCTGAGCAGCAACCTGTAGAGTAGACTCAAAATCTATCTCTTCCTCATCATTATTATCATCAGGTGGATAAGGGTACAGTGATGACATCCTGGCTGACTTCATCCTCAGTTGGGCTACAACTGAGTATCCTGGCAAGTCTGTCCTCTCGTGACTTTGTGTGTCACCTCAACTGCAGCGTCTTTACATCATTGCCTTAGGTACTCCCCAACTGAACTGCTATGATCGGGAGACTTTACCCGTCTCCTCGAAGTACCATCCTTCATCTTTTTTCACAGCCTTAGGTGCCATATGTACCTAAAAACCCAATTGTTAGTTTCCAATAAAAGTGAGGGATAGCAAAAGTTGAAGAAAAACTCAAAATTTGAAAAGTTCAAATTTTTCCTCAATTATCACACCCCTATAACCTATTTGAAAGTCTAACAAGTCCAATCTACACACACTTATTATGAATCATATCTTTCAAAGCAAACAAACATGCTCAACTATTGGTATGACTTTCATTCATTCAAGTTTAACTTTTAGTTGGGACCCAACTTTAGATTTTTCTTCGAAACAAGACCCAACATTAACTGTTAAGGCTACTACATACAGGCATGATAGATTCTATATATTTTTCAATGGAATACACATATCAACTTGTTTAAACAATAGATATATCAATACATAACCATTAGGAGCCAAGAAAATTACTTTATATATGAAAAACAGAAGAGAATAATGAAGAAGTCAAGAAAACCAAAGTTGCAATATGTTTTAGCGTGTTGGAACAAGTTGGTATCTTAAACATGTGATAATTTATCCTTTACTTAGTGTGGGATTAGTTGGTGTTTTAAGAGGAAAGTTTGAATTCAAAGAGAAGAGTTAAGTTTTGAGAATTAGAATGAGTTAGAATGAGGTTAAGGTTGTTTAAATAGAGGTGGGGGATGTTTTAGGTCATATATAAGTGTTGTTTGGCCAAACTTTAAATTAAAAATTGATCCCAAAATTATCCAACCCGCGGAAACTACCTGCGGCCAGGCTGTGGGCGTAGGTGTCATCTGCGACCTGCAGGTGCTGGGCGCATCTGCTGGGCCAAAAATTTTAGCCTGCTTTCCTGTAGTCTGGACATGGTGTTTTGATATTTTTCCAGCTACTCATGGTCACGTAACCTAAGTTTTGGTCCCAAAACTAAAAATAGATGCCAAAGTCCACAACCTTACACATTTTGTTCATCCTTAAAATTTCAACTTCTCAACTTATTACTCAACTTACCGTGTGGGACTGGTGACCATTATGGGTTGATCATATATCCCCCTTACCTGGAAATCTATTAATGTAGAAATATTTTACCATATTTTGGGTAAGTCCACAAGCTAAAAACCTATAAAAAATAACAAAAATATGAACACTAAAAATAGTGAGTTGCCTCCCACCCAGCTCTTGATTTAACATCACGGCCCGATGTGGATATGTTGGTTACTCAGACTTCACCAACAAGCTCATGGTTTGCCTCCCATACAACGCTTGATTTAACATTACAGCACGACGCGGGTATCTTAACTATTCAGAATTCATCAAGATACCCATAGGATTATCCTCCAGGGTCATCGATACAATCAATCACTGACACTACCTCATGTCAGTTGGCTTTTTCATTAGCTTTTAGATGTTGAATATATCCTCCTCACCATTGACTTAAAATTTCTGCTGACCTTTCTCTATGTCAAGTATAGCACTGCCTATTCCTGTGGCCATAAACGGTCTTTCTAATATAATAAGCATCTCAATGTCAACCTCACAATCCAGGTTGACAAAGTAATCCACAAATATGAAGTTATCCACCCTCACGATATCATCAAAAGAGATTCCCACAGGCTTCTTCACTGTAAGGTCAGCCATCAATAGCTGCATCAAAGTCAGTTCCAGAGGGTTCAAGGCCAATTACTTAAATATAGACAACAACATCAAATTAATGTTGGCTCCTAAATCACATAAGGCTCTGGCAAATAGAGATGACCCAATATTACATAGTATAGTGAATGCACCAGGATCACCCTTTTTTATGCCAATGACCTAGTCGGCTGCACTGTAGTGGTGCATACTGTAGACACGTAATTTTGCCCCGTCAAAAAATATTTCTTACTCCGATATCACACAATTTAACCCTATTTTTATAATTTTTCCCAAGAAAATAAATAACCACCTCATCTTTTACTTATGTATGTATTTATTTTTTATTTTGTTTTATCCAAATAACAAGTCATAACAAACTTTGTCCCATTCTAATATTCCAACAACCCACCCAATAAAAAATGGACACCTAACATCTACCCCTCCAATTAAAAGACAACACCTCACCACCCAATACCCTCCTACCCTACCCCATCCACGTGACCTCTTAACTTTTCTTCTCCAAAAGAAATAGAACAATACAAAAAGGGAGGACAACTCATCATGACCAAGAAGATTCCCTCAATAATATACATCTTCTAGGAAACTTCCATAGGACACCTCACTCATGGACCCCACAGGTCCCCTTGCCATTTTTCTTTTCAATTCTTGGGAGATATATAGACCACAGTGCACGAAAAGGAAAAAAAAGAAAGATATACATACACACATAGGAATCTCAGGATTCTCTCCTCTCTATAATACATACTATTCATCCTTCTTCTCCAAAAATACACAGATTTGGACCAAAAAGAACAAAAAGGAAAACTTTATTTTCGGCTTCTTCATAGATAAACACAGAAAAAGCATCCCCAAGGGACTCTATTTTTCTTTTTCTCTCCACCATAGTCCATATGTATAGCTTACTTTTGTACTCACACCCACGCAAATCATTTGAGAGAGAGACTGAAATTGTTTGTTTATGATTTTCCGACAAACCCATCGAAATCATCGCTGGCATCTGTGTCTAGCTCGTTATTCTGATCGAATCCAGTCAGTCATCACCAAAATCTATTTTCCATCTCAATATCTCAGTCAGAACGGGTGTTAGTCTTGGGGTCTCTATTGTTGATTGAGCCAATGCCGTTTTGTTCGTCTCCGCTTTGAATCGACTTTGTGATACTTTTTTTACTGGTTTGGATGGCTCGAATGGGGTTTTCGTTTCATTCCTTCATCTTGACATTGGTTTAAGGGGATTCATAAACTGTTTGGTCTCAGTCATATTGTTGGGGTCAGTTTCGGATTACGGTGCCTCTATACCGAGTTGGGATTTCATTATTGTGGGGGATTCTTTACTCGAGGATTTTGGTTTTCGGTCTTCTTTATTATCAACAAAATATTCTATTGAGGTCCATTTATTTAACCCGATCTCTTCTTTATTTTTGATTGGTTGTATTGACTATGAGTATGTGTTTGGTTGATTATGATAGTCTAGTTTCATTGATATTGTTATGTTGTTTGAATTCGTTACTAAAAATGAACACGGATTGTTGAAATGGTTTGTTAATCGTGGAAATTTGTTACAAGAAAAAATTTGGGGTGGAATTAAAAGTTGATAAAAAGTTGTGTAGTTAAATTTTGGTCGTTTTGTCATTTTGTTCAATTCGGGATAAACATGAAGGTGATCGAGCTCAGATAGGTAAGCGTATGTCGGGTAGGTGAATTTACGAATTATGGACTGATGGAATATTTGAGTTGTGTGATTGAATGGTTTCTTTTAGTTATATTGTGTTGGGATCATTTGTATCATTTGGCCGGGGAATGCCCCAAAGTACTTTGTATTGATTTATCCGGTGAATGCCCCGAGGTATCTTGTATTTGGATGATGTTCGTGGTGAAGGCCCGAGGCATCGGGTAAAGCACGAGAGCGTAGTTAGGATTAGTATAGGTTAGATAGGATTTATTTTTGCATTTTTTATTTGGACTGTATAAATTGGACTGGATACTATATTTTGATTCGTTTTGTTTTGTTTATTTGTTTGATTATTTTTACGTGTTTTGTGTGGTTTGTACTTTCAAAGTGTCCATATTATCTGATATGCTCCACTAAGCGACCGTGGTCAAACTACGAGATCGAGGGGTGCCTAACACCTTCCCTTCGATCAATAAAATTCCTTAGTCGGAATCTCCGTTCGCAAACTAGTTTAAAGAGTCAAATGGTTTTGAAAAGGATATTTCGATGGTGACTTGGCACACCGAATTATGCCAAGTGGTGACTCTGAGTTTAAAATGAAAATAATCCTTTTCGAAACAAAAATTCTTCATTTTGTTACTTCATAACAAAAACCCTTTTGAAACTTAATCCACAATCTTTTGGAGTCGAAAAAGGGGTGTGACAGCTCTGGCGACTCTGCTGGGTACTTTTCAGAATTCGAGCATATGTTGGAGTTGTATCGGCTTAGTTTGGAACTATAGGTGTATAGACATTTTGTTTGTGTTGTTTTGTGTTATTGTTTATCATTGTTGAGAAAATGGTTGGAAAAATCTTTGAGGTCATTCAGATCAGCTTCTCTAACGATGAATTGCCTGTTGAAGGTATGGGGCATAACTGGGGTCTTTACATTACAGTGAAGTGCAAAGATTTCTACGTCACTCATATCGTGATTGACGGAGGTTCAGGTACAAATATCTGCCCTATTTCTACTTTGCAAAAGTTGAATATTGGTGTTGAGAGGATCAGGCCCAACAATGTATGTGTTAGGGCTTTCGATGGTGCAAAATCAAACTCCATTGGCGAAATAGAACCAATGTTGATTATAGGGCCTGTTGAATTAGCCCTAGAGTTTCAAGTATTGAACATCGACTCCTCTTACAATCTGTTGTTGGGAAGACCATGGATCCACAAGGCCAAGGCGGTTGCATCTACATTGCACCAGATGATCAAGTTTGAGCATGATAGGAAAGAAGTGGTTATTCATGGTGAAAGGGATTTGTCCCTCTATGAAGATTCTCCCTTGTCTCTAATTGAAGCAAATAATGTAGATGAGACATTTGTCTATCAAAATTTTGATACAGTACCAGTAGATCGTATTCCTTGAAGGACAGGTTGTTTCGGGACCACAATTTTCTTCCACTTCTATCATGATGGTGAGTGAGCTTTTGAAATATGGATTTGTGCTAGGGAAGGGTTTGAGAGTGTCTCTGTATGGTATCATTCGCCCCATATGTATGAGAGAGAACATAGGCACTTTTGGTCTGGGATTTAAACTTACGGCTGAAGATTTGAAGAAGGCCAAGGGAAGGAAAAAGAAAACCTGGTCACTCCCTTTCTCGAAGCCGCTACTCAGTGAATCATTGGTCAGGAGTGATGTCACGAAACCTATAGAATTTGAAGCTGAATTGGTTGATGACTTCCAGAACCTGCTGATTTATGTTGACATGGTTGAAGTAGGAGAGGGTACCAGTAAGGCAGACGTGCAGTTCATAGGTCCTGAGGTCCAGCTAAACAATTTGGAAGTCACTTCTCTCTCCGTCAGGAGGGAGTTTTGGTAGTTCATTTTGTATTTCTTTTTATTTATCCGAGTTATTCTAGGATTTTAATTCAAAATTTAGCTTGTTTACATTCTGTTGTCATATGTGTTTAAACCCTCCTATCTCTCTATTTTAATGAAATGCAATGTCCCCTTATTTTGTGTCTAATATATTTTGTTTTTGTCTTTTTCTTTATATAGTTCTCTTTATGCTGATTCTAATGACATGACATACATGCGAAGCCTGATCTTAAAATCCAAACTAATCATGATATAATAAAGCAAGAGGGGGAATATGATAAAGAAGAGGAACTAGAAGAAATTAGCAAAGAGTTGGAACAGTTTGAAGACAACCAGAATCCTAATTTGAATAAAACTAAGACAATTAATCTAGGGAATCAAGAATATGTTAGGGAAACTAAAATCAGTGTACATGCTTTACCACAACTAAAAGATGGAATGATTCAAGCATTAATTGATTATAAGGATGTTTTTGCATGGTCTTATGATGATATGCCTGGTTTAAGCACTGAATTAGTGACCCATAAATTGCCAACTGATCTCGCATTCCCCCCTATCAAATAGAAGTTGAGGAGGTTTAAGACTGACCTAAGTATCAAAATCAAAGAGGAAATCATGAAACAACTTGAAGCCAAAGTCATTCGAGTGGCCCGTTGTCCCACATGGTTATCCAATATTGTTCCTGTCCCAAAGAAAGATGGCAAAATTTGAGTATGTGTTGATTACCGTGATTTGAATAGAGCAAGTCCAAAGGATGATTTTCCGCTTCCCAACATCTATATTTTACTGGACAATTATGCTAAATGTAAGGTAGCCTCTTTTGTGGATTGCTATGTCGGATACCACCAGATCATTATAGATGAGGAAAATGCGGAAAATACGTCTTTTATCACACCATGAGGGACTTATTGTTATCAAGTGATGTTATTCAGTTTGAAGAATGCTGGAGCAACATACATGAGAGCCATGGACACTATGTTTCATGATATGATGCATAAGGAGATTAAAGTCTATGTAGATGATATGATTATTAAATCAAAGAGTCAGGCTGGCCATGTTAAAGATTTAAGAAAGTTCATTTGGAGGATTCGCAGGTATAATCTCAAGCTCAATCCGGCAAAAATGTATATTTGGAGTTCCGTCAGGAAAGCTGTTGGGGTTTGTAGTCAGCCGTCGGGGAATTGAATTAGATCCTTCAAAAATCAAAGCCATCCAGGATTTACCTCCGTCTAAGAATAGGACAGAGGTGGTGTGTTTTCTGGGTAGATTCAACTATATCAATAGGTTCATTGCTCAACTCACAACCACTTGCGAGCCCATTTTCAAGTTGCTGAAGAAGAGTGCTGCGGTTTAGTGGACTGAAGAATGCCAGGAAACGTTTGATAAAATCAAAAGATATCTGTTAAATCCGCCCATGATGGTACCACCGAAGCCTGGTAGGCCTTTGATCTTATATTTATCAGTCATGGACAATTCCTTCGATTGTGTCTTGGGTCAGTATGATGTCACGGACAAAAGAGAGCAAGCTATTTATTACCTTAGCAAGAAGTTCACAACATATGAAGCCAAGTACACACTTCTTAAAAGGACGTGTTGTGCCCTGACTTGGATAGCACAGAAATTGAAGCATTATCTTTCATCTAATACTACTATCTCATCTCCCGTATGAATCCTCTAAAGTATATATTTCAGAAGCCTATGCCAACGGGTCAATTGGCAAAGTGCTAAATATTGCTTACCCAGTTCGACATTGTATATATGACTCGAACTGCCATAAAAGCCCAAGTCTTAGCAGATCATCTTGCTGAGAATCCCATTGATGAAGAGTATGAGCCATTAAAGACATATTTTCCTGATGAAGAGGTATTGTGTGTCGATGAAGTCATTATAGACGTTGATCGAGGTTGGAAGTTGTTATTTGATGGAGCTGTCAACATGAAAGGAGTCAGAGTAGGTACAGTTCTTATCTCTGAGGCGGGGCAGTATTTTCCGGTCACAGTGCAACTTTAATTTTATTGTACCAATAACATGGCAGAATATGAAGATTGCATTCTGGGTTTGAGGTTAGCTGTTGATATGGGTGTCCAGGAATTATTAGTGTTGGGGGATTCAAATTTTCTCGTCCATTAGATTCAAGGTGATTGGGAGACGCAAGATTTTAAGCTAATAACGTATCGATAATACTTGAAAGATCTATGTCAACAGTTTCTGTCTGTAAAGTTTAGGCATATTCCAAGAATTTGCAATGAGATTGCTGATGCGTTGGCCACTTTGTCTTCGATGCTCCAACATCCTGATATGGCCTACATTGATCCAGTGCATATACAGAGTCGTGATCAACACTCTTATTGTAATGAAGTTTAAGAAGAGCTCGATGGCGAACCTTGGTTCTTTGATATCAAGCAGTACATCCAGTCAGGAGAATACCCAACACATGCCACCAATGATCAAAAGAGGACTATTAGGCATTTGGCTAGTGGATTTTTCTTGAGCGGGGGAGTCTTATACAAGAGAACCCCGGATCTGGGACCTTTCAGATGTGTAGATTCAAAAAAAGCTTCGACAATCTTGGTTGGAGTTCATTCTGGAGTATGCGGACCTCATATGAACGATTATGTATTGTCAAAGAAGATTCTCAGAGCAGGTTATTACTGGATTACTATGGAGAGGGATTCTATTCGATTTGTTCGAAAGTGTTATCATTGTCATCTACGCAGTGATCTGATACATGCTCCTCCTGCTGAGTTACATGCAATGGCTGCTCCATAGCCTTTCGTATCCTGGGGAATGGACGTGATGGGACCGATTGAGCAAAAAGCATCAAATGGGCATAGATTCCTTCTGGTGGCCATTGATTACTTCACAAAGTGGGTAGAAGCAGTAACTTTCAAGTTAGTGACAAAGAAAACAGTAGTAGATTTTGTTCATGCCAACATCATTTGTAGGTTTGGAATTCCTAAGATGATCATTACAGATAATGCTGCCAATCTCAATAGTCATTTGATGCAAGAAGTGTGTCAACAGTTTAAGATCGCCCATCGAAATTACACTCCATATAGTCCAAAGGCTAATGGCGCTGTGGAAGCCGTCAATAAGAATATCAAGAAGGTACTGCGGAAAATGGTACAAGGGTCTAGACAATTGCATGCCGTTTGCATTGGAAGGTTATCACACTACTATTCGCACTTCAACAGGGGCAACTCCATATTTATTGGTGTATGGGACAGAAGCAGTCATCCTTGCAGATGTTGCATTGGTGTATGCGACCTGATTCTCCTCTCTTGGGAGTGAGATACGTAGGCTTTCCTATTCAGGGATCGGTCCAACCAAATAAAGACTTTTGAGTCACCCAGTCAACAAAAATTGGGGCATGAGTTAATGTGTTGTTTGATTCGATTCCAAAAGTTGTAAGTCCCACACCCACTTCAAGTGTCGTTCGAGCCTCTTGCCATCCTTTTCTAACCTTATCCAAAAAGCCAAGTTACAACCAAAGAAAGTCCTTTAGATTAATTTTTGATAATGTTAAGGCTAAGCATGAAATGGATATGATGATACATTATGGGGTACTACTTGTCTTCCTCAGCATAAGAAATCTGGAAAGAGATAAAAATGAGAGAGTCTTATTGGTGAAAATCCTCGCGGGCACCGTAAGGCGGAGGTGAGTCGAGAGAAATAAAAATGAGAGATTCTTATTATTGAAAACCCTCACGGGCACCATAAGGCGATGGGGAGTTGAGAGAAATAAAAATGAGAGTCTTATTAGTGAAAACCCTCATGGGCACCGTAAGGCGATGGCGAGTTTGAGAGATAAGTAAAAAGGAAAGAAGTTTATTGGCAAAAATCTTTTAAGATGTCATCCATTTGAATGAGATATATTAGTCCAATAGATTTGAAGAAGTGACTCAGCGGCAATGGCACAAACTCAACAACAAATGGGAAGTTTGAATAGGAAGATCAGACAGCTTAATCCAAAATGAATGTCATAGTCATTGGAGTTGGTTGCCATCTTCAGATAAGTTTTCTTTTTATTAAAAAGAGGGACATTGCCCTTTTCTTTCATTTACTCATTTATATTTTGTCCTTTTATGTCTTTTATCAAAAGAAAAGTCACCATCGTTTCTTTACATATTTGAGTCTATTCTATGTCAAAACAAGCGAGAAAGAATTTCAAAACTTGCTACCAGTCTTCCTAATTGTGTGAGGAAAAGTCGAGATAGAACATGAGAGAAACATGATCATAATTCAAAGCCAGGAAAAGGTAGTCTATCAACCTACAGGTTACTGGATTCATGGGAGTATTAGATGTTAAAATGTGCATCTCAGATGCATGGTAAAATAGAAACTCGGTATTTGAGTCAAAGGCATTTCTCCGATCTGGTATGGGTCAATGATGCGACAAGACAGGGAAAAGTGTCAACAATTTGAAACAAAGATGAAAGGAAAAACTACCAGAGAGGATTCTTGGAAAGCCAAGTGCTGCAAACCACCACTAAGTTTTCAACTGAAAAAATTTTCTCTGATGAAATAGGGGCAAAAGTTTGTTCATTGAATTCAGCTGTCATTGGAAAACATATTAATGGGATTTTACTTTAGGCTCAGGACCCTCCTGGAAAATGGGAATTTACCTTCTGTTCAGGATTTTACTTTATGCTTAGGACCCTCCTGGAAAATGGGAATTTACCTTCTGTTCAGGACCTTCCTAAAAAATAGGACTTTACTTTCTGTTCAGGACCGTCCTGAAAAATGGGACTTTACTTTTTGTCCAGGACCTTCTTGAAAAATGGGATTTTACTTTCTGTTCAGGACCCTCCTGAAAAATGAGACTTTACTTTCTGTTCAGGAACCTCCTGAAAAATGGAACTTTACTTCCTGTTCAGGAATCTCCTGAAAAATGGGATTTTACTTTCTGTTCAGGACCCTCCTAAATAATGGGGATTTTATCTTATATTCAGGACCCTCCTGAAAAATGGAATTTTACCTTATGTTCAGGACCCTCCTGAAAAATGGGATTTTACTTTTTGTTCAGGACCCTCTTGAAAAATGGGAATTTACTTTCTATTCAGGACCCTCCTGAAAAATGGGACTTTACTTTCTGTTCAGGACCCTCCTGAAAAATGGAACTTTACTTTCTGTTCAGGAACCTCTTGAAAAATGGGATTTTTAGCTTATGTTCAGGACCCTCCTAAAAAATGGGATTTTACCTTATGTTCAGGACCCTCCTGAAAAATGGGAATTTACTTTCTGTTCAGGACCTTCCTAAAAATGGGAATTTACTTTCTGTTCAGGACCCTCCTAAAAAATAAGATTTTTACTTTCTGTTCAGGACCCTCCTAAAAAATGAGAATTTACTTTATGTTCAGGACCCTCCTGAAAAATCGGATTTTACTTTCTGTTCAGGACCCTCCAGGAAAATGGGACCATACTTTTAAATAAATAAATTCTTCTTAATTATAATCTTTGTTTAGGGTAATTTTCGTTCTAGTTTTGATTGTGGTTTCAGGAAGCCCACCTGAAGAATAGGGTGACGAAATGGGAAGTTGATGAAACTAACAGTCAGGAACTCGCCAGAAAATAGGGTGATGAAATTGAAAGGCAAAAATGGCAAGTCAGGAGCCCGCCTGAAGAATAGGGTGATAAAACATGAATCAAGAGTCAATGAAAGCTGCATAGATAGGATTTTGTAATCTCATTTATGTTTTAACTTGTAATTTTCATTTTTCATGTAATGACAGAACCGCGAATCGAAACCTCTATGGAACCTCACTCGACTCTCCAAATCGGTATAGTCCTTCTCCTTCCCTTAGAGGTATCTGTGACTGGTTTTCTTCATAACGTGGGTAGCTAGGATGTCCTAATGTAGACTCGGTTTCACTCCTTCCTTCTGTTTCTTCCTTTTAATAAGGGTCGGGTCAAAATTCTGACTCGTTGTCTACTTCTTTGTATGAAAACACTTGGTGTTCATATTCCAAGGGGGCATGATGTAGACACGTAATTTTGCCCCGTCAAAAAATATTTCTTACTCCGATATCACACAATTTAACCCTATTTTTACAATTTTTCCCAAGAAAATAAATAACCACCTCATCTTTTACTTATTTATGTATTTATTTTTTGTTTTGTTTTATCCAAATAACAAGTCATAACATACTTTGTCCCATTCTAATATTCCAACAACCCACCCAATAAAAAATGGACACCTAACCTCTACCCCTCCAATTAAAAGACAACACCTCACCACCCAATATCCTCCTACTTTACCCCATCCACGTGACCTCTTAACTTTTCTTCTCCAAAAGAAATAGAACAATACAAAAAGGGAGGCCAACTCATCATGACCAAGAAGATTCCCTCAACAATATACATCTTCCAGGAAACTTCCATAGTACACCTCACTCATGGACCCCACAGGTCCCCTTGCCATTTTTCTTTTCAATTCTTGGGAGATATATAGACCACAGTGCACGAAAAGAAAAAAAAAAGAAAGATATACATACACACATAGGAACCTCAGGATTGTTTCCTCTCTATAATACATACTATTCATCCTTCTTCTCCAAAAATACACAGATTTGGACCAAAAAGAACAAAAGGGAAAACTTTATTTTCGGCTTCTTCTTCATAGATACACACAGAAAAAGCATCCCCAAGGGACTCCATTTTTCTTTTTCTCTCCACCATAGTCCATACGTATAACTCACTTTATTACTCACACCCACGCAAATTGTTTGAGAGAAAGACTAAAATCATTTGTTTAAGATTTTTCGACGAACCCATCAAAATCATCGCTGGCATCTGTGTCTAGCTCGTTATTCTGATCGAATCCGGTCAGTCATCATCGAAATTTATTTTCCATCTCGATATCTCGGTCAGAATGGGTGTTAGTCTTGGGGTCTCCATTGTTGATTGAGCCAGTGCCGTTTTGTTCGTCTCCGCTTTGAATCAACTTTGTGATACTTTTTTTTACTGGTTTGATGACTCGAATGGGGTTTTCATTTCATTCCTTCATCTTGACATTGGTTTAAGGGGATTCATAAACTATTTGGTCTCAGTCATATTGTTGGGGTCAATTTCGGATTACGGTGCCTCTATACCGAGTTGGGATTTCACTATTGTGGGGGATTCTTTGCTCGAGGATTTTGGTTTTCAGACTTCTTTATTATCAACAAAACGTTCTATTGAGGTCCATTTCTTTAACCCGATCTCTTCTTTATTTTTGATTGGTTGCATTGACTATGAGTATGTGTTTGGTTGATTATGACAGTCTTGTTTCGTTGATATTGTTGTGTTGTTTGAATTCGTTACTAAAAATGAGCACGGATTGTTGAAATGGTTTGTTAATCGTGGAAATTTGTTACAAGAAAGAATTTGGGGTGTAATTAAATGTTTATAAAAAGTTGTGTAGTTAAATTTTGGTCATTTTGTCGTTTTGTTGTTGATAAAAAGAATTTGTTTGATTATTTTTGCGTGTTTTGTGTGGTTTGTACTTTCAAAGTGTCCAAATTAGCTGATACGCTCCACTAAGCGACCGCGGTCAAACCACGGGATCGAGGGGTGCCTAACACCTTCCCTTCGATCAACAGAATTCTTTAGTCAAAATCTCTATTCACAAACCAGTTTAAAGAGTCAAATGGTTTTGAAAAGGATTTTTCGATGGTGACTTAGCACACCGGATTATTCCAAGTGGCGACTCTGAGTTTAAATGAAAATTATCTTTTTCGAAACAAAAATTCTTCATTTTGTCACTTAATAACAAAAACCCTTTCGAAACTTAATCCACAATCTTTTGGAGTTAAAAAAGGGGTTTGACACATACCATCAACATCCTCAAATGTTGCTTATTTCTTCCTTGTGACCAACTGTTTCATGAACCTAGCGTATCCAGGCATTTTCTCCAATGTCTCTAAAAGAGGTATGTTCAAGCTTATTTATTTTAATATATTAATGAATTGCTTGAACTTACCTTCTTCTTTCTTCTGCCTCAATCTCTAAGGATAAGGTGAGGGTGGTCTCACAATCTTCCTGATTTTTGCCTCAATGACCAGACCCTTACCTTTGTCTTCAGCTGCTTTACCTTAATCACCTGTTACATTCTCAGACTCTACAACAGGTGTCTCATCACTAATAGCTTCTACAGAAAGTCATGGGGGATCCATAGTAGTGATACCACTCCTTATGGTAATAGCAAGTACATGACCATCATTTCTAGGATTTTGCATTGTGTTGGTCGGAAGGGTACCTAGCTTCTCTGATTTAGAGTTGTGGACATCTACCCGAAGTGGTGCTCCAATCCTTGATAGTAGTGGCATGTGACTCGACCTTCTGGGTCAATCTTAAAATGTTGGCCTTAATCTCCTTAAGGTTATCTCTTAATTCTCCTAACCCTTCACAAGCCTAACTAGCATCTCTTTCATTCTTAATTTTGTATCTTATCTTCCAGGTGGAATATATCTATCTCCCTTCTCTCTGTAGTCATCCTTCTTTCTTCAATCACCATCTTGCTCTTTATTATGGTTTCTATATCTGTCATAATAGTTTCGACCCTTGTTCTTTTTCCCTAGGTCTCAAAAACCTGCCAATTGACGATCCCGATAATTTACTTTCTCTTCCAATTCTGACATGTACGCTTTGGAAGTTGACCCCTGTATTGCTACTGAATTCACTTTGTCAGAAGTTGCTGTTGTAAGTTGCTTTGCTAGTTCCTGAAGATCAGTTCTTAGAAATGAAATCTCTTGCACTACTGTATCATCTGCTAGTTTTTAGTCACAGGAGGCACCAATAACATAAGTGTCAGATCCTTTCATAGCCTCCCAAGTTTGCCACCTTCGGTTAGTGAGTGGGATCTGATCTAACATCTCTGAAGCTGTCTCCTGCCATAGTCTCATAAAAGCTCCTCCAGATATGGTATCTGCCATGGCTCTAGAGTTGATGGTCAAGGCTCGGTAGAATATCTCTAATAGGGTCATATCTGGGAACCCATGATTGAGCACCATACTCAGCTTCTTTTTTAACCTGAACCATACCACGTATATAGATTCTAACTGCCGCTGCTTGAAGTTATAAATATCATCCTTTAGCTACAACATCTTTAATAGAGGAAAGAACCTATTCAAGAATTGCTTGCATAACTCGTTCTATATAGTAATAGAGCCTCTTGACAGTTCCCCTAACCATAAAGATGTTTCTCCTGTAAGTAAGAAGGGGAATATCCTCAGTCTAAGCACTTCCCAATTCACCCCTATATTTGTATACGAACTACAGATCTCGATGAAATTAGCAAGGTGCAAATTTGCATCATCTGTAGGCAGACCTGGAAACACACCCACTCATTGCACTTGTAATATCAAACTTAGTGCCTGGGGGGAAAATAGGAGGAACTATGGCTTCAATATGTGTCGGATCATTGTATCCCAAGTCTTCTTCGTCATCTATATATGGTTGAAAATACTGATATGCTGGGATTACTTGAACATAGGCACCTCTAGCTCTATTCTGATTTCCACAGAGTACTGCTCGATGGTCTGCTGCTTGTCTTTGCTCAACTAGATCTGCTTCCCTAGCTACTCGCTGAGCTTCTTTTATTACCCTCCTCTGAGCTTACGCTTGATCTAATAACTCAAAAGTCTATCGATCAATAATATATGTACTCTTTTGGGAGGAGGGGAAGGTACAACATCATGAACTCTTTAAGGAGGTTCATCTCTTTTATGCTCAGACATCCTACCAGGTGTTTGTAGGATCCTCTTTGGATTAAGATTCAGTGGGAGTAAGGAGTTGCCTCTACTCCGTGTTCTAGGTATACACCGGTATATGCCCAACTAAGAATAAAAATAAAAACCCAAAAACTGTAATAACTTTAAATCACAAATCAACACCGTGGTCCCCGACAACGGCGCTAAAATTTTGATGAATTCTAAACAATACCTCCTATTAGATGATGATATGGTCGCTGCTAGAATATAGTAACCCAACAAAGTTTGGGGTCAAATCCCAACATAACACGTGGCTTTACAGATCTCAACAGTTGTAGTCGACGGGCAGAACAAGAAAAGTAAATAGGGGGTTTTGTGTGGTAATTTCGAGAAAATAACTTTATTGACTTTGGTTGTAATCAGTGTAGGTGAACCACTAGGGTTGTGTTCCCATGGCTTCTCAACTCCGTAGGATTATCGTGCTTTGTTGACCCAACCCGATACTTTGCATATAGAATCGATAAGTTATGTAACTTCTGTAGTCTTTTAGAAGAGCAGAAGGATTTCACCCTTTACTTTGTGAGTCTTGGGATATTGTCTTACTAACCCTTATCTTGATTCCAGTTAACTATTACCTTTTGAGTCTCTAGTTATTAGATGAAACCTAACAATCTTACTAAGATAGAACCTAAAAGTCTGGATCGACAGTTAGACTCCAAATTACTGTTGTCTTTATCTTTTCCTAGTCACTACTCCTCTTTTGGAGTAAGCAACAATATCAAGGCGTGATCCTAATGTGTGCACCCATTAATAAAACTATTATAACGAAGACAAAGCAATACATGCATGGGTATCAGTTTAGAATAACGAAAGCACTTCCCCTACATCGTCAATCTACCAAGGTTTCAACAACCCTAGCTATGGGTTTTATTTGCTGTAAAGAAATCAATAATATTCATATTCCAAAGCATAGAAGAAATCACAATGATAAGAAGTAATAAAACCCCCAACCGTAACTAAATTAATGAACCAAAGTCAATACAAGAAAATCACAAGAACAAATTCGGATCTTGAAATCAAAATATGTTTGTGAATATAAAAAATGCATAACTCCTACTAAAAAGTACATAAAGGGTATTCTTAGTACAAGAGAAAACCCTAAAACCAAAGCCCGAAAGAAATAGGAGAAAATTGGGTCGGTGGCCATATGTGGTCTATACCAGTGGATTGGCACTGGGCGTAGGTAGTACCTGTGGTCTTGGCCCTGGGTACAGGTACAAACCAGAGGTACCATATGAAAAATTCCTAGAAGTTCAACTCTCGGGATTTTGGATTTCTGGCACTTGCTTTGCCTACCTGCGATCTGTAAGTCCTACATGCGGTTCGTACGTTGACTTAGTAGGCGTCGGTAGTCATCTTTTCTTCTCTTCTTCGATTCTCAATCATGATATGATCACGAACAACCTGGAAACATACCGAATATCCATAATTGCTCCAACCATAGCCAAAAACACCTTTTTTCACCTTTTTCAGGAACTTATCATGCAAAACATGATTTCCTGCAAAACGTACTAAAAAGCATCATATCTAACAAAATAACCTCAGAAACTTGCATCTTTTCTTTGTTTTAAGCATCGAAAGCTCTATATTTCTATAACACATCATTAGTATGTAAGAAAATTGCATTCAAATTATTGAAAAATAGTATAATATTGATAATGAACTGACAGTATAAATAGTAATAGAATATTCATAAGTATTGTATCGTGGCAAGCCACTACCTTGAAAACAATTTTGATTTGACTCCGTTTTAAATTTTTCCAGTTGGTCACTCCTCAAGGTTACACAAAAACTTCAAACATGTGCACTCATGACTAAAAGTTTGAAGGTTATCCAAATCAATTGCCCAAAATTATTCAAAAAAAAGGAAAGAAGGAGAATGTTTTCTTTGTTTTCTTATTGTGGTGTATTTTATCTTCTCCAAAGACACCCTTTATATAGGATTTGTAAGAGGTATTGCAAGAAGGAGACCTAATGGTATTAAAGAACCATTAATTTTTATTTCACGTAATTCTTATTTGATACTGATATTTAGATTAGATATATTCATCTCCTTTGTAATGTAGAAGTTTCTTATTTTTCGCATTACACTAAATGCATAAATGTAGAATTAATTACACAAAAATTACTTTTGAGGTATATAGTGTAGATGTTGATACCCTTTGGATATATTGCGTGTTTACTTATTTATATTTTGAATCCCTTTAATAAATATCATGGCTTCGCTACGTCGAGGAGTTTGAGTTCATCCAAGAATGGAATTGCTCAGCTTCATTGCTTATATTGTACAAGAGTAGGAAAAGGTCTCTGATGTGCCATGGTTTCTTGGCACTTTCGATGCTTAAAACTAAAAATTATTCAAGTACTTAGGTTCTTTTTGTTAGATGTGATGTGTTTTTGTGTTTGTTTTGCAGAAAAATAGGGCTAGGCGCAAAAGAGGAGGAAAAGTGTGAAGTGTTGAAGAGACACCCACTTACGGGCCATAAGTGGGACTTATGATCCTTATAGGTTCCATCGTAGGTGTTAGAGCCAAGTTTTGAGAGTTTGAAATTTTTGTCTGAGAGTTACGAATGCACTTACGGGGGCAGAAGTGGCACTTACGACCCTCGTAGATACCCCCCCCCCCGTAAGTGAAAGACCGGAAAGTTACTAATTATTTCTGAGATCTACGACCCACCTAGGGTCCGTAGGTAACACCTACAACCCGTAAGTGGGTTCTTAGGTAGGTGCCGACCCAAATTTTCCTATTTTGTTTTGCTCTGGAATTTAAGGGTTCCCACACTATACTGATTCTGAGATTTGACTTTTTATCTTGGAATCCATTGTGCTAGGTTTTTACGGTTGGATATTGATTTGAGATTTGGATTTTTATTCTTCAATTATTGTAAGATTATTCATATGGTTTCTTTCATGAATCCAATGTATGTTCTTGCAAACATGTGCGGCTAAACCACCTAACTAGGGTTGTGGGCACCTGATGGAATAACAAAGTAGAGAAAGTGCAAAGTCATTTTTTATTTATGTTCGTGTATGTGTTATGATCTTTTTCTATTTGATTGCTTTCTTAATAACTGCATATGTTAAAAACATACCTGTATTTGATACTTACTTCAAAAGAGAGGTTGAGATTAGGAAAAGAATATTACAACAGTAGTTTGATGCTACTAAACTTTATCTAATTAACTTGATACTAAAAGGAGATAGTTAATATGGGATCCAGGGCTAGGGTTAGTAAGACGACACTCTGAGACTCAAAAGGTATTGAGTGAAATTAACTAAGGGATTCTGCATGTAAGGTATTTAGATAGTTTGATGAAGCATAATAAATCTACAAAGTTAGGAAGTCAGGGGAAACACAGTCCTAATATTCATCTCATATTAATTTCAACCTAAAGCAATCAAGATTTTTTACTTTGTTACTGTATTTACAAAAAATCCCCCATCTACTTTTCTGCATTTTTGGCTACTTTAACAAGTTTGTGATAAAGATTTGGCCTATTTCCTAGGGGTTTAATCCCAACCTTTATTGTCTTCTATATTTGATAGTGACGGTATTGTACTTTCTTGAAGGTATAATTTGGACGACATCAAATTTTGGTGTTGTTGTTTGGAGATACGGTTATGGATTGATTAATAGAGTTTGTTGAGGTTATTGGTATATAGTTTTCTGCTATTTTTGGAGTGTACATTGGTGTATGACCAGTAATCAAAGTCAAGGCAATCTCTTATCCCACTTGATACAGAGCTTGAATGGATATTATGACAGAATCATAGAATGTCAAAACATGGTCATGAAGCTTATCATGAGGGGCTTCAAGATGATCCACTTGCCTTGAATCTTCCACCTTCGTATGGTGTTTAAGAGACAGCTACGTAAACCACTGTGTGGTTTCTAGTTGAGAAAAATATGAGAAGGTATGCTTTTGCCTGTCATTCAACTCAAGAGGAAAGAGTGAGACAGAAAGAAGAGCACCAAACAACACTCGACAGAGCTAGGAGAGATAAATCTAAATCCCCCTAGCTTTTCAATACTTGCGAGTGCATAATGATATAGAGAAAGACTTAGGGTATGTTAATGCTATCTAGATAGGAGCTATAATTCCCCTTGAAATTCCCCAAGAGGTGAAGTTTGATATTATGAGTGCTATGATTCAGTTGCTTAATCTGAAGGGTGTGTTTACTGATTTGTCGACTGATAACACAAACATGAACATTATGAATTTTTTTGGGATATGCACTTTGTATACTTTACCTGGGGTGAGTCAGGAATCTTTGAGAAGCTAGTTGTTTCTATTTTATCTTACAAGCGAAGCAACATTATGGTTAGGGGAACTACCTTGGGTCCATCACTAATTAAAGTAAGTTATAAAAACAATTTTTAGATCGATACTTCCCCCTTCTAGAATGCTGCAGTTGAAGGGTGGGATTTATAATTTTAGGAAATTACATCCAGAAACATTGTATGAGACATGGTTGAGGTTCAAGAAGAAGTTGATGATGGTGCCCAATCATAGAATTTCAAGAAGAAATTTGTTTGACATATTCTATAGAGCCTTGAATGTTAATACCAATGTTGCTGTTGATACTATTACTGGTGGAAATTTTATGAGCCTTCGTTGAGAGTTAGCTATGGAAATCCTAGCCTGAGTCTTTAATACCAACTGAGGGTGGCATACTCGGGAGGCAGAAATAGGAGTCGGTACCTATGCTATTAGTGCTTGTAGTGAGCAGAGAATCATCGATGTTATATGTCTCAAGAGGTTTCAAGTTAAGGATTGATATTGGGTTACTAACCAAGTAATTTGCAACTATAAATTTTAAAAAGTGAATGATATGGGTGCACAAGGTAAATCTTCTAGGTTGTATAATTTTGATATTGAAGAGGAAGCAAAGCACCTAGATAGAGAGATGTGGGGTTTTTGAGTCAAGGTCCAAGGGTCTAATAAAGGCACTTGGAATTTAAGGCAATGGAATCAAGGTTAGAACTATCATATGGACATATATAGGGATCCGAGCGGAGAGAAACATAGTGATTGGAGGAGAAAAGATGACTATAATGAGAAGAGTGGTGTATATGTTCCACAAGGAAACTGTGATCCTGATTCGAGGATGGAAACATTGCTTACTAAGCTAGTAAGAGGGTCTAAAAATCAAGAGCATTAACTTATGGAGATTAAGACATATATTTCAGGACTGATCCAGAAAGTAGAATCATATGCTACTGCAATTAAGCATCTTAAGCAACGGTTTGGTCAGATGTCGGCTACTTTGAATTAGAACCAACCGGACACTCTTCTGAGAAATATTATACAGAATCTGAAGAATGAATTTCACTGCTTAGCATCCATCACTTGAAGTGGGAAGAAGACTATTGATTCCCCTATGCCTGTAGTTGATAAGGTACAAAATAATGTTGTTAATATTAATGAGGTACCCAAAGCGGAATCTAAAAAGGTGGTGACTAATCTGGAGTCTTCAAAAAAATTGATGGGAGTTGATAAATGAGTTAAGAAGGATAAATTTAAGGGGAAGGAAGTCGAGCCTATATTAAAAACCATTCCATTACCTTACCCTTATTTTCCTCGGAGATTGAAGAAAAAGAAAGAAGAGGTGAAATATCAAAAGTTCATGTCGATGTTGAAGAAATTATCTATTAATATTCCTATTGTTGAAGCATTGGAGCAAATGCCTGGCTATGCAAAGTTCATGAAGGACTTGTTTACTTAAAAGTGGATAGTAAGCTCACTGATAATTTATGCTATTATAGTGCTTTTACTTGCCGATAATTAGTGGAGCAGAAGGAGGACCCCAGAGCATTTACTATTCTATGCACTACTGGTTCCTTCAATTTTGTACGAGTATTATGTGACTAGGGAGCTAACATAAATCTGATCTCATTGGTTTTGTTCAAACAGTTTGGGTTGGGGGTACTCAATCCAACATCTATGAGATTATTGATGGTAGATTGCACTGTAAAAAAATTGGTTGGTATATTGTGTGATGTGTTTGTGAAGGTAGTTTCCTTCATATTTCTAGATGATTTTATAATCCTTTACTATGAGGTGGATTTCAAAGTTCTTATTATCTTAGGAAGTCCCTTCCTAGCTACGGGTAGGGCATTAGTTGACATGGAGATAGGGCAGATGAAGTTCTTACTCAATAACAAACATGTTACTTTTAGTATATGTCAGTCGATATGGTAGACAAAGAATATGCGAGTGGTGTCTGTAATAGACACTGTGGATGATGATACAATAACTATAACTATTGAGGAGAGACTCGGGGTTGAGTCACTCGCGACAGTTATCATGAATTTTAACAGTGATGGTATCGAGAAGTACAATGAGATGGTGAGTGCACTCTATGGTAGAGGATCTTATTCTTATGCACCAAAAAAGTTAGATCTTGACTTAAAGAATAGAGAGACTTCATTAGCTCGACCATCTATTGAGGAACCACCGGTCTTAAAATTAAAGGCTCTCTCTTCTCTTGCATTTTTAGGGGATGATAATACCTTGTCACTCATAATTGTTAATTTGTAGGATACACTATTTGAGGCTTTGATTTCATTATTTCAAAGATTCAAAAGAGATGTTGGGTGGAATATTGTAGATATCATTGGGATTCCACCCAGGATTTATACTCATAAAATTTAACTTGAACCAAAATTATGTGCCCAGCATCGAGCACCAACATCGTTTGAACCCACATATGTAAGAGAGTGGTGAACAAAGAAATTATAAAGTGGTTAGATGCTGGAATGGTTTATCCTATTACAGACAACAAATGGGTGATCCCGATTCTATGCATACCTAAGAATGGTGGGATCATTATGGCCCCACACGAGAAGAATAAGTTAGTACCCATGAGACCAGTTACTGGATGGAGAGTGTGCATTGATTATCGAAAGTTGAACACTTGGACGTAAAAGGACTATTTTTCTATGTCATTCATGGATCAGATGCTAGACCGCCTTGCAGGCGGAGAATGGTACTATTTTCTTGATGGTTATTTGGGGTAAAATCAGATCATCTATTGCCCCCGAAGACCAAGAAAAGACTACTTTTACATGACCATATGGTACTTTCGTATTCAAAAGGATGCCTTTTAGACTTTGTAATGCTCCCACCACTTTCGCATATCGATATTTTTTTATATGTTAGAGGACACTATAAAGGTCTTTATGGATTATTTTTCAGTTGTTGGAAACTTATTTGATGATTGTATGACCCATTTGGCCAACAGACATCAGAGATGTAAGGAGTGAAACTTGGTTTTAAAGTGGGATAAGTGTCACTTTATGGTGAAAGAAGGGATTGTTCTCGGACATAAGATATTAAAGGTACTAAAAGTTTTTTTGGGTAATCCTGAATTCTATAGGAGGTTCATCAAGGACTTTTCTAAAATTGCTAATCCACTATGCAAGCTTTTAACTAAGGAGGGTAAATTCATTATTGGTGATACTTGTCTCAAGGACTTTGAATGCCTTAAGGAACGGTTAATCTCGACTCTTATTATCGTGTCTCCAGATTAGTCCCTGCCTTTTGAGGTAATGTGCGATGTTAGTGGTATGGCCATAGGATCTTTCCTAGGCCAACAATGTGGGAAGATTCTTTACCCAATCTACTAGGCCTATAAAGCACTCAACCCCGCACAGAGGAATTATACAGTTATTGAGCAGGAGTTACTTGCAGTGGTTTTTGCGGTTGAAAAATTTTGGTCCTATTTGATTGGTACCAAAGTCATTGTTCATATTGACTATTCATCTTTTTGGTATCTTATGTCGAAGAAAGATTCTAAGTTGTGGTTGATTCATTGGGTACTATTGCTGAAGGAATTTGGCTTTGAGGTGAAATCTCAAAAAAATACTAAAAACTAGGTTGCAAGTCACCTATCCCACCTCAAAAAGAAGGCAAAGCTTAAATTAAGGGATGAGCCTAAAATTAATGATAATTTTCCAGATGAGTGGGTCTTGATAACATCAAAAGATTTAATCCCTTGGTTTGCTAATTTTGCCAATTATTTGGTAAGTGACCTTGTCCTGGAGGACTTATCATTTTAGCAGCACCAGTGATTCATGCACGAGGTATGAATGTTTTTCTGTGAAGAGCCTTATCTATTTCGGGTATGTGCAGATGAAATTACTCGAATGTGTATTCTTGAGGTAGAGATGATGAATATTCTTGAGGTATATCATTCATTACCAGTTGAGGGTTATCATGGTGATACTCGTACGACCTATAAAATTATGCAATGTGGTTACTATTTCCTGACTAACCACAAAGATGCTCATGATTATGCTCGGGCCTGTGATCAGTGTCGGCGGCACAAAAATATTTCACATAAACATGAGCTTCCCATGACATATATTTTGGAGTTAGAATTGTTTGATATATGGGGAACTGATTTCACGGGTCCATTTATGAGTTCTTAAAGGATGAAGTATATACTGGTGGTAATCTACTATGTTTCTAAGTGGGTGGAGGCAGTTGGACTTAACAATAATGGTGATCGAAGTGTCATCGCATTCATAAAAAAAAAACATTTTTTCTCTATTTGGCACTCCATATGCTATTATCATTGATGGTGGGTTCGATTTCTAATCGTTCATGTAAGGCCTTTCTCAAAAAATATGGTGTGAAAAATAAGGTGGCAACACCTTAGCATCCACAGACGAGTAGGCAGTTTGAGGTCTCTAATCATGAGATCAACTCTATATCTGCAAAGATACTAAATACCAATCAGACTGATTGGTCAAAGAATTAAACGATGCACTTTAAGATTATCGAACAACTTTTAAAACCCTCATAAGTGCCTCTCTCTATCAGTTTGTGTACGACAAGGCATTCCACTTGTCAGTTGAACTTGAACACAAGGCACTATGGGCATTGGAAAAGGTAAATTTTGAGTGGAGCGATGTTACGAACCTGAGGATGAGTAAGGTAAATGAGTTGGATGAATTATGGATCTGATCTTATGAGAGTTTAGTTTTGTACAAGGAGAAGATAAAGTCGTATCATGATAAAAAGATTGAGAGAAAGGTATTTCAGCCTGGTGATATGGTTTTTTTATATAATTTGAGATTTTGCTTGTTTCCTGTCAAGTTGAAGTCTAGGTGATATGGACCATTCACTTTGATTAGAGTATTCCTGCATGATGCAGTTGAGTTGAAGCTAGACGGAGAATCCTCATTCAAGGTGAATAAGCAATGTGTTAAGCACTATATGGGAAATATTGAAGAGGTGAAGGTTTGTGTTGATATAAACCTTGGCGAAGTTTGAGTAGCCAAGAACTTTGTGGGAGGCAACTCATGGGCTTATTTATGAAATCTAAGTATCAAGCATAGACACATTGTGCCGCGATGTTAAATCAAGCATTGATTGGGAGACAACCCAATGTTTTAGTGTTCACTCTGTTTTCTGTTTGTAGGTTTAAATCATGGGAAAACACCAGGAACATGGTAAAAATTAAAAAATTCAGACAAGTCCAAGTAAGTGGACCTACGACCCTACTTACTGGGATTGTAGGTCCAACCTATGACAAGTAAGTAGTGTCGTAGGTGTCAGAGAAATTTTTAGGAATTTTTTAGGTCTCTAAAGTTGTACTTATGAACCCACTTAAGAGGGTCATAAGTACAACCTACAACCTCATAAGTGGGGTGGTAGAAATAATAAAAATTTGAAGACTGCAGGTCCTACTTATGGAGACACCTACAGGGGACGTAAGTGGCCTTGTAAGTTGACCAAAATTTGAGGGTTAAAATTGAAAAAATCTAGGTCGTACTCAAGTGGATCCGACCGATCCGGAATATCCTCACCCTTAAAATCCCAAAATTGACCCATTGCTCCCACAACTCTTCAAATTCAAAATTCCACTAAAATTAAAACTCCCCACACCCCCTCTTAAACTATATAAGGCAAAATTCTCTCATTCCCACATCACTTTCATGTATATTCATCAAAAAGTAGGGCTAAGGTTTCACCTTGTTCATGTACTACTTCCAACTCTTCGAATATAGGTAAATAATTCTCGGTACCAACTTATTAATAATATTCTCTTGATCATAGAACTTTAGATGGTATTTGCTATAGCCCTGAATGTGCTTAAGTCTCATAAATGTTGAAAATTATGGAGCCTAAAATGCGTAATATTAAATTTCTTGCATTATTTGTGTCTAGAAAACCTGTGATCACTTTAATAATGGAAGTAGAAGTTGAATAATTAGATAAAAACCCAAAATAATATGAAATACCCATTTACATAAATTATTGTGTGTTGTAGTGTTGGAACTTGGGCTAAAAAAATTGAAATTGGAACTGTGTTGGGATAAAAATATTGAGAAAAAAATTGACTTATCTTAGTAGTGACTTACGAGTCTACTTACGAGCCACGTAAGTAGTACCTATGGGCGTAATTAGCCTCTTAGGTATCAGAACAAAAGCCCTGAAGCTTCAGGTCTCTGTATGGTACCTACGAGGATACCTACGACCCCTATAAGTACTACCAACAACCCACAGGTAGGATCGTAGGTAGCCCAACTTTGGGAGGTAATTTTTTTTCAAACTTCTTGTTCCATGGTTGTGTTTCAATCACTAACAACTCACTTTTTGGGTGTAATGACACCAAAAACAGCTCAAAAGAATGGAGTTCAGTCTAGGCTTTATAACGAGTCTCATGAATGGAGTGGTTCTATTGAGGAGTAGCTTGAGAGCCCAAATAGACCATTGGTCCTTCCACACATTAGGGGTAGATCACAGAGACAGGTTGCAGCTACAGTAGGTTTTGCTAAGTTGTGCACTCATTCCATACCATCACAACCTCCATAGGCCCCATAAGAAGGGGCCCAAACCCATTTACTCTAAATTATTAGACAGGACCTTGGATAAAGAATCTGAGTCAGACACCACCATACTCTCTCTAGTCTAAGAAGGGAGATGATACATTAAATGATGGTTCAAATAAAGAGGTTGATTCAGGGTTAGTTTCAGGGTCTGCAGAAGAGAACGATGTAGTCAGCTCCTAGTCTGAGGTGGGTTTAGAAGATTCATCAAATTTTGAAAGTGTGACGAAATCAGTCCCAGTTGCATCTCAGTATGAAGAGGGTGTATCTCAGGTTCCATGAGAGATATCATCATCAGCAGCATAGGGTACTCAGCCGGTTGTGCAGGGAACTCAACCCAAAGTTTCACCACCTGTTGCCCAAGAGTCTGACTCCACACATGTCTTGGTCACGCCTATAGCTGAGATTCTTTTGAGATGGTGCGTGGAAGGGATACAATACCTTTTTGAAAGAGATATTTTCATCACAGAGTAGGGGTGCTTGAGTGTAGTCTAGCGACAGAGGTTCGACTAGAATTAACTGGGATAGCAGGGGCATAAGACTTACATGCCTCTTTTGAGAGATATCGGTTGGGCTAGATTACCCAGCTCACAGGTTCATACTACCTTTCTCTAGTTTGGAAATTCTATACACCATACACTTCTCCTATCTACTTGATTAACCCACCTAAGGGTAGAGCAGTTGAGTAGGCCTAGCTAACTAACACTTTGGTTAGGGAAGTGAGAGTTGACACTTCTGAGGCAACCATTCATCGAGTGTTACTTGGTCTAAATTATGAGGGGATGTCAACGATAACTGAGTTTATTTTTGCATGAGGCTAGTGTGGGATAGGTGCACTATAAGGGACATAGATCACAAATGATAGAGACTTAATTTGTCTAAATGGATAGCCACCCAGATAGCCGAGTTGAGTACTAATTGATACAAGTACGATCATAAAGATGGACGTTTTTTAGTATTTTAAATATAACTAAGGTAGTGTGCAAGTTAAAGTGTGAAGAAAGGCCTTGGTGTGCACAAGGCCGCCCCAAAACACACTTTATGGGTGCCTATTTTGTACCCTTTTCATTAAAAGACTCTTTTTTCTTTTTACCTCTTATTGTAATAAGTCTATAAATAGAACATGATAGGGTTTTAGTTCATTAGTCGTTGAATGTTGATGAAAGAACACATCTCTTAGGAGAGAGAGCCTTCCTAGGCCAAAACTAGGACATGAGAAAGTATGGATTCACTTGTGATGGTATTGCTTGGAAACGATGGTACTTGAGCAGTTGAATCCCTCTTGTGTCACGTAAGAGTATGGTGTTGCTATTGTAAGTCTTAGGGGTCCTTAGATTTGATATATCTTTGGGTTCATAATCTTGTAATAGTATATATCTCATTATCTATCTTTACATTTCATGTATTAGTTTGTGTGGTCAAGTGAAACTGTTTGTTCTTGTTGTTCTTATAATCTTGTAATCGTTGGATTGTTTGCATTCTAGTGTTGTCTTCTTATCATATTGTTGTTTATCTCTTGTTGTTTTTTGTATTTTTGGTGTCATTTGCACCTTATTTCTTGTTGTTATTGGACCCGAGAATTGTATGTATGTTTCTCTCAGTTTTTCTCTTTTTCATGGGCTGCTTTTAGAGTATTTCTGATACGTACCAAGTTTTTATCATATTATTTGGTATCAGAGATTGTGGTTGATTTTGTTCCAACAAAATCAATCTTGGGCTTGTTTCTTGAAAAATAAAAAAAAAGTGTAGAAGTTGTTCTTGTTCTTGGCCGAGAGTTGGAGTTGGAGTTACATCTTGGCCGTGACTTGTTTTTGTGTCTAGATCTAGTAATCTTTTTTTGTCTAGTGTGTTTCTTGTGTTAGTTTCTTGATTCACTAACACTAAAGGTGTTTAGATCTATATTTAAGCTTTAACTTATTGAAGTTGTTGTTGTGAACAAAGTGTGGGCCGTGACTTGTTGTTGTTGTGTAAACTTGGCCGTGTAGGAGACCTTGTTATTGGGCATTAGTTGATGTTTTTGTTGTGTTCTTAGAAGTTGTTGTTGTGTTCTTGTTGATTCTTCACCCATTCATCTTTTGTTAAAACAAGAAAAATGAACGTTAGATCTACAAAAGGTGATAGACAAGTTGTGTTAACTTGGCCGTGTAGGAGACCTTGTTGTTAGGCATTAGTTGATGTTGTTGTTGTTGTGTTCTTAGAAGTTGTTGTTGTGTTCTTGTTGATTCTTCACCCATTCATCTTTTGTTAAAACAAGAAAAATGAACGTTAGATCTACAAAAGGTGATAGACAAGTTGTGTTATTTGATGGTGAAAGGACTAGTTCACATCACTCTTGACTTGACAACAACTTTTCAACCACTTTCCATATTTCAAGGACCTAGTTTTGTGGAACAAGTACAAGTCAAATCTTACCTTTTGAGTTTGAATTTGAAAAAGAGACTAGAAGACTTATGCTTTCCCTCTAAAGTCAATTTCTTCCATTCCAATTGTGTAAGGACTAAAATTTCAAGTTGGTGATTAAAAATTGTGTGGGCTTGTGGCCAATTAGGGGGTGACACATCAACAATTACTGTTTACACAATAAATTTTAGGCTCAAATTGTGATCTTCTAGTTTTAATTTGTTGTTTCTTTAGTCTCATTTGTTGATTCTAATACTAACCTACAAGCTAGTACTAGATTATAAGTTTGTTTGAAACCGTTCTTGGTGTTTACGTTCCTATGTTCTATTTATTCTTTTGAGTTGTTGTAAGCATTTGGTTCACCTCTCAACACCTCACGGAGTACAAGCAAGAAAACAACACTTGTGAGATTTAGTGTGAGGAATCAAAAAATAAAGAAATAAAGAGAGAGTGTGAGGACCTTTCTTTTACAACTAACTTATTTGTTTTTTTTGTAGTGAAACTTCTTGGATAAACTCAATTGATCTGGACGAGATTGAATGCAAATCTTAAGATGCAAAGAAAGCCGAGGTACAAAATAAAGATGTTGGCTGAGACTTGAAGTTGTTGTGTTCTCGATTTCTTCTTAATTTAAGGATTGTTTTGTGCCATTTTCATTTAGTTTGTGCCGTGAATTTGAGGTCAAATTCCTCTCAATATGGAGAGGATAATACAAGAACGATCATGAATATAGATATTTTTGAGTATTTTGAATGTAACTGAGGGAGTGTGCAAGTTGAAGTGTGAAAAAGGGCCTTAGTTGTAATACCCTGAGAATCCCATCCGATAGTAGAACCATGATTCAATCTCATAAGAAATAAATTTTAGTGGTTTATTAGTTTTATGATCAAGTTTGATGTATATTAAGGCCTCAAATACTTCCTAGCTATTAGACGAATCAAAACATCCCTTATTGATTGAATTCTTGAGAAGGATATTGTCATAGTCAACTTCAAAAGAGAATATCTTTTGTTATACTATGAATTTTTGAGATAATAACACACCAAAAGATATATCATTGAATTATCTTTTCAATGATACCAATTTTGCCAAAATCCGGTATCGGAGTAAAAAGTTATGGTCGTTTTACTGAGAGCTGTCCGAACTGCCCAGAAGCAACGAGCAAGCAGATGGACTGTCAAGTCAGCGACGGACCTTCGCTTTGGCCATTGTAACTGAGGCAGTAAGGCCATTTTCTATCTCAAAACTGATGGTTGGAGTGATGGTCAGTCACAAGAGTGACGGTCCGTCACCTAGACCGTCAACTTTGTTCGAAACAACACTGAAATGATGTTTTAAAGGGCTTTTTGGGTCTTTTTCCACCCTTTTTAACCCCTCATTACATCAAATCAAAGAAAATAACTCCTTATTCATCCATAACATCAAAATTAGGGTTTCTTTCAAGATCAAAACCCAGGAACAAGATTCAAACCCTTCTCTATGAAAACTCAAGAATCAAAACGTCACCATTCAAGAACCTTCAAGAAAAGTTAACCTCCTTCAAGATTCAAGCTTTTGAGTTATGTAAAGTGTTGATTCATGGGTTTCTTTCACCCATGAATATCAAGAATCCCATTTTTAAATTCATGAATTGTGATTTCCATGTGGTGGGTTGATTTTAATTATGTTGTTGTGATTGTATGAATCCCAAGTTGGAGTCTTTATGCACTTTTCATGAAATTATGCTAGTATGTGGGTTGGAAACTCTTAAATGGAGTTGATTAAAGTAACCATGATGTATGAACTAGTGTATATGCCTAAGCCTAAGGTTATGCATGCAATGTGTTTGATAAAATGCCCAAGAGAACAAGGTTCATGCTTTAGGACTCAATTATGAACAAATTGATGAACCCATGCTTTACCCTTATGTTCAAAATGACCTCTATGTTATTGCTATGCATTGAAATTGTTTGATGTATTATTCATGAGATTAGCCTATGAAATTATGACATATTTATATGCATTCCTATTCATGTACCAAACCATGATAATCAAGTGCCTTATGAAATTCCCCAATGATTGCATTATGGATTATTGTTTATGGTCGTGAGTCCAGGAAGTGTCATGTCTTGTCAGTTTCATGCTATCGAGTCTTGGGGGTACTTGTACCCGATAATTTAGTTGTATGCTTAGAGCCTGTGTCAGTTTTTAAGCTACTCTCAGTCAAGCCATGCTCAGTAGAATTCATTCAAACTCATGACTCAGGAAAACTCAGAAATCCCAGTAATCTCAGAAATCTCAGTAATTCAATAATCTCAGTAGTATTTTGTTAGTCAGTTAAACTCACTGAACTCAGTTCAGTTTAGATCAGTTAATCATGTTCAGTGTCTATTCAGATGGGAGTAAGATTCAACATCGAGTGAGCCCAAGGATGGGAACTCACCTGTTATTAGAGGGTGTGATTCTTAGAAGTAATCCTTGCACTCCAGAACTACGTAGCTAGCGTAGGTTGAGACATCAAACCTGCTAGTTGAGGGTAGATAAGGTGGCTTAACCTGCTAGATGAGGGTCCCACCGTTAACCTTAGAGTATCTGTTAGATAAGGGATTACTCATAGCTTGTCCTTACCAGTGGTGCGGTATTGACACCCTTCTAATTGGGGTTACAGATTGGACCCCAACTCAATTTTATTATCTTATTTTGGGCATGTCGGTTAGATGACTACTTCCCACAGTTATAATCTAAGTCTCAGTCTCAGTAATAGAACTCATATAGTTCTACAAAATTCAGGGTTGTTAGATAAAGTCACCCAGTTCAGTACGGAACTCAGCTAGTTCTATCATAAACAGGACTGCCAGACACAGTCATTCAGATAATAGTATATCAGTTATACAAAACTTTTGTTATCAGTATTCAGATTCAGTGATGTTATGATCTCAGTCACAATTCAAGTATTCATGCATGTATTCTCACGTTTATGTTATTCAGTCAGTTAGTATTGTTCATGCATATAAACCCCTTGCATTCAGCCTACTTTACTTGCATACCAGTACATTCAATCGTACTGATGCATTTGCGCTATGGTGTTTTATACCATAGGTTTAGAAACGCGAGCTCCAGAGCATCCTTAGTAGATCAAACGTTCAGCAGACAGACAAATAGTGAGTCCTCATCATTCGAGGATAGCATGATTATTTTATTACTTCATTATTTCAGTAGTCCAGAGTTAGTTGGGGATATGTCCCATCAACTCCACAGTTTTTAGACAGTATTGAGGCTTTCAGACTAGCATGTTCAGACAGTTATTTTAGTTTTGGAATGGTGATATCGTATTATTCAGAAGTTATGTTTTATCAAATTTTTGAACCTTATGGCTTTTCAGCCTTTTATTCCATATTTATACAGTATGTTATGCAGTTCTAAGTTATAGATATCAGTCATGGGTTAGCTTGTGGTCCTTTGGGGTCATGATCACCGTGTGGCATTTTGGGTACCAAATTTGGGGCGTTACATTAGTGTGCACAAGGCCGCCCCAAAACACACTCCATGGATGCCTATTTTGTGCCATTTTTATTAAAGGGCTCTTTTGTCTTTTTACCTCTTATTGTAATAAGTCTATAAATAGAACATGATAGGGTTTTAGTTCATTAGTTGTTGAATATTGATGAAAGAACACAAAGAACACATCTCTTGAGAGAGAGAGCCTCCCTAGGCCAAAACTAGGACATGAGCAAGTGTGGATTCACTTGTGAATGTGTTTGTTTGGAAACGTTGGTGCTTTAGCGGTCGAATCCCTCTTGTGTCATGTAAAAGTGTGGTGTTTCTATTGTAAATCTTAGGGGTCCTTAGATTTGATATATATTTGGATTCCTAATGTTGTAATAGTGCATGTCTCATTTATCTTTACATTTCATGTCTTAGTTTGTGTTGTCCAGTGAAATCGTTTATTCTTGTTGTTCTTGTAATCTTGTAATCATTGAATTGTTGTCATCCTAGTGTTGTCTTCTTATTATATTATTGTTTATATCTTGTTGTTGTTAGTGTTATTGGTGTTATTTACACCTTGTTCTTGTTGTTGTTGGACCTGAGAATTGTATGTGTGTTGCTCTTGATTTTTCTCTTCTTCATGGACTATTTTTAGAGTGTTTTTAATACGTACCAAGTTTGTATCATATCAATGATGCCCCATGGGTTGAGGGCAATGAAGAGAAATAGAAGGCATCGCTGTACTTTGTAATAAATTTTGGTGGGATGGGGTACATCATAGGTTAAGTCCGACTTTTGCGAACAATATCCTCACATGGGATTGAACATCTTTGATTGCTAGCCTGATTGCAGGTTATGACATTAACTTTGCAAGATTGATCCGGGCTGAGCTCCATATGAGAGTATTCAGTGAGGCCACTACCTTCTCCTTAACTTATTTGATATAGAAGCTATGCGATGTGGCCAAACTGCCACCTATTCCTGAGGTATATTGTGATTGAGGTGATGTGCATAGCAGATATTAGCTTGATAAGGATGTTGTGAACCCGATCCTTGCATAGAAAGTGCAGCCACCTTTGACTTTTGGTATGACCCATTCAGATAGACCCTCAATTCTGGTCAATCCTATTGAGAGGTCGAATATGACTATTGATATTGAGATAGGCATGCATAAAGCTAAGCCCATGATTACTATAAGTAGAGAGGGGGCTATGGGCATATCCGTACCAACCCCAACATTCACTTTAGAGCCAGTCAAGGCATATACTTTACCTCTTCGCCCCACAACTACAAGATTTATTGGTATTCCACATGATTTTCTAAAGTGCATGGTTAAGCGGCCTGATGAGGTAACTATCGTCCTCACTCATACGAAGTCTCACTTAGCCGTGTTATTTGAACATATTTGGTTTTGGGTCGAGACTACACTAGAGACTGCTGAGGCCCGATTTGAGGCAAGGTTGAGGGTTTATATGACAGAGTATACCAGAGTGTTGCATTCCTGGATTAATAGCTTTGCGGGATGAATTACTGCACAGTTGCGTGAGGTACGAAATCCTAATTTGTCGAGTCTACGTGAGGAGATGGTTGCACTACATTCAGAGGTCTTATCTTTAGCAGAGATTCATGCCCCAATCATCCCTTCGTTCCTTCCATATTTTATGCAGCCATTACCTTACTTCCACATATTCTTTTTGATCTTTTTTTATATCCTGATGTGGCCTCAGTTAATGGGACCAAGAGAGATCATGAGTGAGAATTGCAGGATCCGACCATGGGCTATGGACAGGCCCTGAAAAGGATAGCTCAGGAGTCGGTCATGTTAGCCTCGATTGATGATTAGAGGTACACTGAGATGGAAATTAGCGCTTCCTTTATTCGTGCACTACCAACCACCGCATCCGGTTGAGCCACATCATTCCCCAGATAGAGGTGAGTCAGATTTGGATGCTTAGAGAATCCTAGTTATGTATTTATCTCTTATTATATTGTATTTATGCACTAGGGATAGTGCATAGTATTTATGTGGGAGTGGGGGTATACCATAATCAAGGGTTTTTCTTGTTGTGCTCTTTTTCCCTCGGTTGCAGTATCCTAGTCAAATCGGCATGTTGAGGTCATTTTGTGTTTATGTCATATATGTGTTATGTTTTGTTTGTGTTTAATTAGGAGAAAAATAAGGAACCTAAGGGCAGTTCACATATTTTGTTTGTTTTTAAGTGTTTTGGAAAAATGATACCCCTCTAAAAAGTTTTTGTGAACTGTGTGATGTAAATATTTGCATGGCTATTGTTAATCTTGTTATGGCATTAAGATTAGGGACAAAATAACCATAGCTTAGCATTGCATAAATTGGATAGGTAGTAGTTGGTGATAAAACCCTATACCATGTGTGTGTGAGGTACTTACCTAGTAGTTTACTTTGTGCGTTTAATCCAAAACTTGCTCAGTTAGTCTAGCCTAGGTTGTAGGATAGTTGGCTAGGACATGATCATAAGTTGTTTTTAACTTAGTCCACTCTTAGCTTAAATAATCATCCAAATGTGAATAATCATTCCTTGATCCCTGAATTTGAGCCTATATTGACCAATTTTTTTATTTTCACCTTGTCACCTCCCAATTTAATTATAATGAACTTGTTTTAGCTCTGGTCCCTCCTTGGACACTATGCACCTCAACTTAGGTAAACCGACTAAGTTGAGAGTGGTTATCATAGGGGTGCATAGTTGAAATTGGGTATGAAGAGGAGTGTGAATAATAGAAAAGAAAGTAGGGTTTGTGTGAGGCTAAAGAGCATAAAACAAAAAGAAAAGAAAAAGAAAAGTAAGAAAAAGAGAGTGAAGAAACCACACCCAATCTGAATAAATCAACAAAGGAGAAAAGGGAGAATTAAAAGAAAAATTGGTAAAAAAGTGGAGCCTAAATGTAAGTGTAGTGTCAAGGAGGATGAGTTACTTGATCCTAAATATACCATACCCGTCCCCAAGCCTACATTACAAGTCGAGTAAATCCCTATAGTGATCTTAGTCCAACCTTCCAAGAAACTCAGGTAAAGAAAATAAAGACAAGCCCATGGCATTCTATGAACATGATTGAAACTTTTTTTATGAGCGTGAGTGTCTTGACATAGTCCCTTGCATTGACATGCATGTTATGATCCTGTAAGAGTTGGGAATTCTTTTTGTAAGGGTTCATGGGTAGTGATATTGGCTGCTTATTTGATCGAGTAGTGTATATTGCACATTTTCTTGGTTGTTTATTGATAATGCAATGTCATAGCTTGATTTCTTTGTGCCACATTATTATGTTACGTAGATTCACACAATAGTTTTGAAAAGGTGGAAATAGGAGGGGGTAATGGTTTTTGAGATGAAATTGGGTTGAATGCTATAGGTGCCTTAGGTTTCTCTTGGTTAAGCATCATTTTATGTTTATTATGTATTTGTTGCCTGAGGACATGCAAAATATTCAAAGTTGGGGGTGTTGATGTGCCATGGTTTCATGGCACTTTTGATGCTTAAATCAAAAATTATATAAGTACTTAAGTCCCTTTTATTAGATATGATGTGTTTTTATGTTTGTTTTGTAGGAAAATAGGGTTAGTTGCAAAATAGGAAAAAAAGAGTGAAGTGTTGTAGAGACACACACTTACGGACCCACTTACGGGTCGAAAGTGGGACTTACGATCCTCATAGGTTCCATTGTAGGTGTCAGGGCTAAGTTCTGAGAGTCTAAAGTTTTTGTCCGAGAGTTAAAGAGGCACTTAGGGGGGGGTTTAAGTGGAACCTATGACCCTTGTAGGTACCTCCCATAAGTGGAAGGCCCGAAAACTGATGATTCCTTCTGAGACCTACGACCCACCTAAGGTTCATAGGTAGCACATACGACCTGTAAGTGGGTCTATAGGTAGGTGCCTACTCAGATTTTTCTATTTTATTTTGGTTAGGATTTTTAGGGTTTGATGTTTCTTATAAATAACCTTTTGATATTTTTGATTAGTTTACACACTCTATATACTTACAATACTATATTGATTCTGAGATTCGACTTTTGATCTTGGAATCCATTGTGCTTGTTTTTTATGGTTGGATATTAATTTGAGATTCATATTTTTATTCTTCAATTTTTGTAAGATTATTCATATGCTTTCTTTCATGAATTCAATGGATGTTCTGCAAACATGAGTGGTTAAACCACCTAACTAGGGTTGTAGGAACCCTAATGGAATAACGAAGTAGAGAAAGTGGAAAGTCGTTCTTGATTATGTTCTTATATGTATTGTGATCTTCTTTAATTTCATTGTTTTCTTAACGACTACAAATGTTAAGAACCTACTTGTATTCGATACTTACTTCAAAAGAGAGGTTGAGATTAGGAAAATAAGATTACAACAGTAATTTGAAGCTACTAAACTTCATCTAATTAACTTGATACCCAAAAAAAGAGAGTTAATCTGGGATCCACGGCAAGGGTTAGTAAGGTGACACTTTGAGACTCAAAAGGTGATGAATGAAATTCACCAAAGGCGTTCACAAGATGGTTGGTGATACATATCTTGTCAGATTCTACATGCAAGGCATTAAGATAGTTTGACGAAGTACAATAAGTCTACGAAGTTAGAAAGTCAGGGAGAACATAGTCCTAGTATTCATCTCATATTGATTTCAACCTAAAGCAATCAATATCTGTTACTAATATTATTGTCTTTGCAAATCTTCCCATTTACTTTTCTGTACTTTTCGGCTACTTCAATAAATTCGTAATAAAGTTTTAGCTTATTCCCTATGGCGTCAACCTTTGTTGGGTTCTATATTTGATAACGATCGCATTGTATTTTCTTGGAGATATAATTTGGGCCATATCAGTCTCAATGCTTTAGTTTTATAAAAATAATTAAAGAGGAAAATAAAATGTGAATTTTGAAAGTTGATAATTAGAAAATGGTGTTATGTGATGTTCAATTAAAATAAATTTTCCATTTGAGCAGAGAAAGCAAAGAAAGTAGGAAAAAATGAGAAAGTTCTAGGATGTTATCATAAACTTAAAAGAAAAAAGAATCATGCATAGATATCCTTGATAGAATTGATTAACTCTTTTTTATTATGACCCTTAATTATCCAAACAATGTCAAGTAAATGGTACTTCTTATGTTTCAATTTGTTTGTCTGGTTTTGATTTGACATAAAATTTAAAAAATTAAAGAACTTTGAATCTTGTGATCTTAAATTAAAGATATATATAATGTACTAAATATCATTTGATCTTGTGGTTTTAAGCAACTCACGTGGAAAGTTGAAAAGAAAGAGTTATCAAAAAGGAAAAAAAAGATATTAATTTTAGAGAAAAGACATAAAGTCTCCATTGAAGTTGTCTCAAATATGCAAAAAGATACTTAAAATTTGTGGGGGTCCTATTACCCCCTTATTCTTATTCAAAGTGGATTTATTATCCCATTTCAAGCCTACGTGGAAGATAGAGTGAAGTACACTCTCCAATGGTGCGTGAGATAAGAAAAAGATAATTATTTTAAGATTTATTTCAATATTTGTTCATTAAAGTATATTTTTTATTTTATTTATTTTATTTTAATTTTTCAATAAGAAGACCCAATTGTTTACCCTATCCGAATCTTAGTTACCTTCTCCCTTAATTTTAGCAAGGTCTCTCATGAGTCGGAAATGGTTGCTAAGCTTGATACTTTTTCCATCCATAAGAGAGATAGTTTCAAGTATTTAGGGGTCTATGATTCAAGGAAATATAGAGATTGACGAAGATGTCACTCATCGGATTGGGTAGAATAGATGAAATGGAGGCTCGCCTCGGGAATTTTGTGTGACAAAAAGGTACCTCCTAAACTTAAAGACAAGTGCTACAGAGTCGTGGTTAGACTGACTTTGTTATATGGGGCAGAACATTGGCCTGCCAAGAAGGCCTTCATCCAAAAAATGAAGGTGACAGAGATGAGAATACTTCGTGGATGTGTGGATGTGTGGGTGTATTAGGAAAGATAGTATTAGAAATGAGGTTATTCTATATAAGGTGAGAGTGGCTTTGGTGGAAACCGAGATAAGAAAAATGAGGTTGAGATGGTTTGGTCATGTGATGGGGAGGGACACAGATGCCCCAATGTAGAGGTATGAGATGTTGGCTAGGGATAATTTCAAGCGAGTTAGAGGTAGACCAAAGAAATATTGGAGGAAGGTACTTAGACATGGCATGGAGAAGCTCTAGCTTACTGAGGACATAACCCTAGATAGGAAGTTGTGTAGGAGGCAAATTAGGATAAAAAGTTAGTATTATTTTTGGATATTGTATCATTTGTTGTATTCCTTAGTGAATCTTGTATATGGTATTATTGGATGTGGTGATTTATATTGTATCTTGTCCATTAACTATTCTTTATCTAAACTATTTTATCTTGAGTCGAGGATCTATCGAAAACAACCTCTCTATTTTACCTCCGAGGTAGTGATATAGACTGCGTACACTTACCCTCCCCAGACCTCACTTGGTGGGAATATACTGAGTATGTTTTGTTGTTGTTGTATCTTCTTTTTCCTCTCTCTCTTCAATATTTTTCTATAATTCATCATTATATTGTCTATTATTTTCTTTGATTCTTCTTATGAAGTTTGGTAATGGGTTTTGATTTTTTATTGTAGTTTGGTGATGATTTTGATTTTTCTGATTTTTAATATGAGGATAACTTAACAATAGTTTGGTGATAAGTATGTAGGAGGTGGTTATAGCAGTGACATTGATCGTGTTTGTTGAAGGATGACCATCAGGGAAGAAATTGACCAATGGTGAGGAGCAATTGACCGGTGTGACGCATTGTCATTATTTTATTTTTTCAAAGAAAATGACTAAAAGGTAATGAAAAATGAAAAAGAAATGGAGAGAGATGATCACTATTAGTCACCATTTTGTCTGATCAAAGAATATTTTACGATGACAATGACAATTGATTTTTGGAGCAGTGGCACAATTTGACGCATCCTTTTCTTCCTCAATTTTCTGCAACTTTTTCTTTTCTTAGTAGTGAAGGGGGATAGAGAAAGAAGAAGTAGATGGGTTGGAGTGTGGGGGGTGGGGAGTGAAGCCTGGGAAGTTTTTAAAAGTTATTTATCAAAAGAAATAATTTTTTTCCTTTTTTTTGGTGATTTATGCCTTTTTACACATGGTAATTAGGGATTGGTGCGTAACAATTACTTTCCTTCTTAAGATTGAGATTGATAAAAAATGAGATAATAATACCACTTCAAAATTGTTCAATAGGGTTATAGGACATCGGCAAATTTTAAGTGTCTTTTTGCAAATTCGGGATAACTTCAGTGGTGACTTTATATCTTTTCGCTTGTTTTAAATGATTATTCCCTCGTCTCCAAATAGTTGACATGTTTATTAAAAAATATCATCTCAAAATAGTTGACATATTTAAAAAAAAAAAAAGAAATAATTAACCACTTTTTTCAGCTCTACCTTAATAATAATTACTCTAGAATTAAGACACGTAAATAGATGAAGATTTCCAGGCACATAAATAGATAAAGATTAAGAATTAATAAGGATTATATTAGTCAAATCATACTGCTAATTTTTTTATTTTTTTTTAAGAATTGTGCAAAATCTATACCTGCAAAGCAACGCTAGACAAACAAATTGCCTTCTACGCTGTAATGATCTTTTCCTTTTGCACCTTATCATATCTTTGTTTATGCAAGAAGCTTAAGAGAATTCTTTTACATTTTCAAACATACCATTCTTATCAATTCCTAAAATACCTCCAATTGGATTAGAAGATCCAGTTGGAGGATCAATCAGTGCAATCAGTGCAGCTACTAGACCAGCATTACTTGCTATATTTGGTTCTGTGAACCATGGTTGACTTCTTTCGTCCGAAAAAACATCATCCTTATTTGGTCCTGCAACCATTGCTCCCAAAAGGGTATTTGGATTTGCCTTTTCTGAATTGAGCCATTGGTTCCCTTCTGAGCATGTACGTTGTTTCCCATCCCAAGGGATCGATGCAGCTCGATGGTGTACTTGAACCGGATAGGTATCACCATATCCAACCACATAACTCATCTTCAAAGGGTTATCTCCTAGTATGTAATTCACCTGTGACAAATATAATTAAGACACAACTTAGGCCTTTTGTCATCAAGTAATTATCATAGTGAATTGCATGCAATATGTAGAGCCAAAATGGGAATGAGATATGGTTATGAGCTTGAAATTGATGATCGAGTCAATTCCATGATTATGTGTTCATTGCATATTAGACCAGGGAGGAATAGGGTATGCATTCTAACCATAAGAAGGTGTAGCCTCAAAAGGATATGAAAATTGGCAGTTTTGAAGGATCCTTAAGAAGAAATATCACCTGTGATTGTGAGAATTTTTGTAAACTTTCCGAAGAAAACACAGAATCAGAGCAGCTTCTGCTTGTTGTACGCAAAAGCTGGAGATAGTCACTATACAATTTGCTAAGAAAGGAAGCTGTCACAGCATACTGGAGTAGTGGTGAATTAGTACTTGGCTTTAAAAGGATTAATCCACCTGAAAATGCATGATTTTTTTATCTCAAGTTATGATCAGCAAGAATAATGGACAGTTAAGGATATGTGTAATTCAGTAAGACAGCTATCACCTTCTGTCTTGCTGTATTTTGTATCAGAAGTATAAGAGCACATGAGCAAGTCAGTATTGATTGTCGATGATATAAACGAAGACTCATATGGATAACCAAGGTCCCGGAAGTACCTAATCCTTGTTAGCAGAATCTGTAAGTAATAAGAGCCAGTCTTAGATGAAATGCATATGATAAAAACATTATTTCTCATCAAGATTTCATGTCAATTACCGATGTAGCAGTGATCTTGTTGTTCCAATCAAAGACACCTTCGTCAGAATCTACCTGTTCCTTTACAGCTGAGGCAAAGTTCTCTGTTGCATACTTAAGGTAAGTTTTGTTGCCTGTAGCAAAAAATAACCAAAGTCCACCCCAAACCAATTCATCTTTGTAACTTGTTGAGTCATAAAATTGCCTAGCTTTTCCTCCGCAATCATCATTCGTCATGTATGTTCCTTGCTTCTCTGTTCCAATTGCAAGAATGAATAATTCCTCTGCTGCTTTCACCAATTTCTCTGCAATATTCTCATCTTCTTTCAGTACTAAAGATGCTGCTGACATTGCTGCTGACATTTCCCCTGCTAAGTCTGAGGCAGAACTAATGTCACAAACCGAAACAAGCCTTGGGTAATTCATATCTTCTGGCCTTTGCCAACATGTTAGATCATTCTCAGGATTTGAATTATTCCCTCCAACCTGATATAAACAAAAGATTGAAACTTTAATCCGAAAATATGAAGATCTCCGTTTCAATTTGTTTGTCTTACTTTCCTTTTTCTCCCGTTTAAAAAAGTGTCTCTTTCCCTTTTCGGGACATTTTATATATCTTTAGTTTAAGACCACAAGATACAAATGTCTTCTTTACTTTTTCAAATTTCGTGTCTAGTCAAAACTAGACAAACAAGTTGAAACGGAGGGAGTACCAAAGTATTACAAGCAAATAGTCTTGAATGCAATAGTACCTGAGAGTAGATTCTGGCAGAAGCACTAGAAGAATTATTTGGAGGAACAAAGAGTTTAAGTAAATATAAACTACCCCATTTGATAATATCCTTAACATGATCAAGTTCTCCAATATGATCATATTTCTCATGATATTCAATCACTGTCCAGCTTAACAGACTAACAGTATAAGCTGTGGTGAAACTAAACTTTATATTATTCCCAGCATCATAAAAACCACCAACAAGATCTAAATGCTCACTGCTATTCCCATCATTCATCCCTGAATTCCCTCGAAACCTTATCAAACTATTCTCCACAAATCGCCCCGCTGCGCGAATGAAAAAAAGGTCATTAAATAAACTACCAAAAAAGAAATGCATACAAGCAAACACTCAAATTCGACATCAATTGACAAGTACTCCAATATCGAGTATGCACATCTAGACACCTCAGCTCATCTCCACTGTGTCAGTTGAACACTTCAACTTAAAAAAATAATCATCTAGACACCTCCAAAATTTATGTTTCACATCAATGTCAAGTGTCCACGAGACACAGTGGGGACGAGTTGGAGCGTTTAGTTGTTAGTTGGGACCCAGTTAAGGTGTCTACATGTGCACTCTCTAAGTTGTAATACTTACTTACTTGCTAGCTGAGCCCAACTTTGAGTGTCTATTTATATATTATCCAAAAGGACACAGGGAATGCAGTTATAAACATAAAAGAAAGCAGTAAAAACATGAGTGTACTATACATTTTTGAGCATCAAATAAGAGAAGAGCTTTGTTAAGAGCAAGAGTGATGTTATGGGAAGAGCCATTATGATGATTTCTTGGAGGAAAAAAATGCTTAAGGAGAATAAGTGCAGGTATAATGATGATAAAGAGGGCTGCTATAATGACGAATCTTTTGAAATGGATTTTATCTTTAACAAACAGGTTAAAATCAATAGATTTTGAAAATCTTGATGGTAAAGACTCAATTTTTTCATTAAAGGAAGATTTAGGAAGGAGATTGAAGTCCAATTCGATCGAATTCCAACGACTGGCAGAAGGAAGAAGGCGACCGGCCTCAGATATTGTATGAACATATTGGACAGAATTCAACTTTTCTGAGTTTGACATAGTTTTACTTTTTTTTTTTGTTTAGTTTATGAAAAAGAATGTTGCATTTGAAAAAAGAAGATGAAATGAAGTGTTCATGATGTTTTTGTGTTATGAGGAGATTGACATTCCCTATGCATGATGTAACTGAAAAGTAGTACATATAGTTGTAAATTACAACCTTAATTCCGTGTTTGTATTTTTGCATATGTTGTTCTTCTCTTGGTGCTGGCTTTGGCATCTTTATTGTCTAGTTAATTATTGGAAGTCCTATTAGAAAGTCAAGGCTGAAAAAAACAAAAAGAAATGAAGAAAGAAACTTTCCTCCCAAAAATCTCTGTTAATAAAAACAAGTACTAAGAAATTGTTTGGGCCTGCAGAAATGGAGGAGAGCAACGAACACAAGCAACTGCTATGTCAAAATTATGCTTTTGTCTCTTCTACCTAGCACTCTGCTGGTGACAAGTAGAAAAAATGATCAAAATAATCCTTAATGTATTGAAATCGATTTGTTTTGTTCCTTGATTTATACACTTTAAAAGATATAGTTCTTGATGTCTGAAACTAATGGTCATGTTAAAATTTGCAACACTTAACACCTTCAAGGAAATGAGTAGGACATCTAAATAAGTATGGCATTTACCGTTACTAGGTCACTTTGTCCCGCATTAATTTACTTTCCAAATCTTATTATTTTTAAAACTATTATCTTCACTTTTGCACACTTGAATGTCTTATACTTTAGGCTCAACTATAGTCTCATGTTTCCCAAAACCCGATTGGTCTAGTCGATGCAACTTAGTCATATATACTTGATGGCCATAAGTGGAAATCATGCCAATAGTGTCGTCTTCAAACTCACATAACTCTTAATATAGAAATCAGATTGATGAATAAATTTGTTCTGTTGGAAAGGAGATTCAAAGACTTCCAATTTTATAGGTGGTAAATCCTTTAACTCTCCATATATTAGGAGATATGTTCATTCAAAGTCAGACCGTAAACATGGTCACTTGGTATTGTGCCCTATTGATGACACTTCCACATTTAACTTTACTTGTGAACTTAGTCATATCAGACTAAATACATTCTAAATCTTTCAAGTTCAAGAAATTTTATCAACGAAACTTATACATGTACAAGTAGCTAGATACGAGGGATTACATGATTGATAATGACAGTAGTGGTGAATTGATAGAACTAGTGAACCGCCATCTTTAGAAATATTTGAATAAACATCTTCATGATATTAAAACTCTATTAAGGATCTTAATCATACAGATTCATTAAGTTGTTATAAGAAGACTAAGATCTTCCTTAGACGCAAATAAACGAGGCATTAGACAATTATTAGAACCATTAAGTGGTTGGATTAAGACTAAGAGTTTTATCAATTGTTAACAAATGAGGCCTATCCGATGGGATCGACTAATACTAAACTGCATAAGAAGTATTGCCAGTACAAATAATCTTTGTATTTCTGCAAGAGGCTATTTTCAAGTCTTGAACCCATCACCTCTTGGTCACATGGCAGCAACTTTATCAGTTACTCCAAGACTCCTCTTCATAAGTAGAAGACAGTAAAATGTATAAATATTTAGTCAAGAAAAAGGAGCTCATGGAACAGGAGTGTACTTTTTATTTGAGATATTGAAGAAATCATGTGCATGCTTCAAGTAAGCTACACATTTCTAGTAAAATTAAACATGCTCATAGATCTTGAAAGTAGTTGAAAATAATCAAACATTTTGCTAGTAGTTTCTCTTATTTCATAAAAGGACAAGCATCCAATGTCATCCCACTTGTGGATTCACCATTGCTTTCTCCTTTCACAAGGCCTCCAAGCAATTCTCCTCTATCAAAAAACATCTCTGCCTTGATAATCTTGTTACTCTCTTTGTCCAACTGTTTCAACAAATTAACACCCAATTATATATTTCAGAAATATTATATATATATATATATATATATATATAAAGCAATCCGGTGTACTAAAGCTCTCACTATGTGTGGAGTACGGGGAAGGGCCGGACCACAAGGGTCTATTGTATGCCGTCTCAACTTACATTTCTGCATGAAGTTGTTTCCACTGCTTAAAAAAAAAAAAAAAAAAAAAAGAGATGATTTTTGGTTTAGTACTTCAAAAGTGCCAATCCCAAAGAGCTCAACAAGTTGTCCAGTGGCAGCATGTCCTTTAAATGGACCTTCCATGTAACCCCAATGCCTAAACTTGTACACAATTTCTGGTGGTCCTGAATATACATGGAGGATTTCGATCGCGAATCCTCGTAAGAATATGGATCTGAAAACTTTCTGTGATGATTCAAATGTTTCTTCATCAGGATTGTACACTCTAAGATTCTCAGGCAATGAAGTTTGTAGGAATATATTATAGCTACCACCAAGCTTTGCAGATTCTGCAGGTGTCAACCCCTTTCTTCCTATAAAATTCTTTATACTATCAGTGTATATAAGTTAAATTAAAATAAAAATAAAAAAATACAGTCACATAAGAATGTATACCATTGATACTAATCGTGAACTTGTTTGGATCAACAGTTTTGAGGTCATTAGGATCTGCCTTGTGGACTATTTCCATTTCCCAAGTCTTTAATAGCCTTTGCACTTTCTCTTCAAGTGATCCTTCTGCCCATACCTAAACATATAGAAAGGTAAATCCAGTATCTATTGTAATAATGTTAAACTTCTGTATTTGAGTAATAATGAATGATCTTATTTTCTTTAAACAGGGTAAAACAGATCAATGAAGCAATCACACCCTGTCACATCTCTCTCCCATAATGGTCGAATAATAGTTAAAGTTTATAGCAGATTCATTTGCTACTTGTAAAAAAATAAGCACATATACACGAGGAAGAACTATTTACTAGTTATTATATTAATTTCTAGACATGCTTAGATTCAATCAAAAAGAGTTGTAAGATGACAAAAAAGAGAACATACACGAGTTCTTTCTTCTTCAAAGAGCTTGTCAACAACATCATAACTAGGAGGACCATTTCTCCATTTGGTGTTTTTGACTTCTTCATCACTCAAGTAGTCTCTGTATTTATCTCCCCCTCCTACTACTGAACTTGCCATTTCGATTAATTTGATGTAGTTAAACAATCCTTCAGAGGAGGTTTTATAGTAAGAAAGCTAACCTAATACAGTATACTAATTAACAAGTTTGTCTTGGAGAGGTAAAGTCAGAATTTAAACTTTATAGGTGTTATAACACAATTTTTAAGAGATAATAACTATATATTCTAAATTTAAATGTATATAAGTACGTTTAATGTATTTCTCACTACTAATATATTATTTGAAAAAAAGTTAATAGGTTCAGCTTGTCTTCTACCTCGGCCGCCACTGATTGGATTCAAGCTAGTCAAATATAAAGACATATTTTATGCAAGTATCGTGGAAGTAACGTGCACTGGAGTTCAAAATAGGATATTTTATGGATGAAACTAGGATTTAGGACCTCCAAAGAAAAATTGTCCACTAGTATTATATTGATTATTCCATTGTTAATGGCAGTGTCCAAAGAAAAATTGTCCACTAGTATTATATTGATTATTCCATTGTTAATGGCAGTGTCGGATGTAGAGTAGAAGATGTGGGTTTTCGGAAACCCACATCCGCTATCGTAAGGCTTAAAATTATATAGAAAAATCGTCAAAAGTTATAAATATTAATAGGTGGGAACCCATAACTAAATCAAGGGATAGCTTAGTGGCAGGAAAGGAACCCTTGGGAACACACAAGTTTAAAATTCTGAATCCGCCTCTGGTTAATGGTAACATAAATTTAGGCGTTTTCTTACGATTAAACAGTCCATTGTTATGTTCTTCCGGGGGTCCCAACTTACTAAAATCAAATTCAAACTGCAACTGTTACTAATGTCAAACTTGAGTTGGGTATGGGGGGGGGTGAATATTTATTTAGTCGCACTTGATATTTAACCACACTGAAATATACCTTGATTAGACGGACGAAACTACATGAAAATCTAACGGTACTCCATGAAATCTAAATTACTGAACAGTTTATTAATGATCTTAAAAGCTACGAATAAAGGGTGAAGACAAATTACTTAAAAGTGGTAAATACTCAGCATACATGCAAAATACATGTATCTTTTTCATGTGAGTAGTTTAACCACCCATTTTATAGAAGAGCCAAGTGAGGCAAGCTCCAATAATTTGTTAAAATAAACTTCATTGGTAATCCAAAGAAGTTTGAATCTAGGAAGGTTCATTGAACCTAGTTTTGAAATTGCCATAGTCCAAAAAATTTCAGAATAAAAGAATGGCTGATGGTCTGGTGGTATTTAGCCCTTGAGTGTCTGCTCACGTATCTTGATAAATGTTCCCTGTTTATTTTATTTCAATCTCCAAGTTGGACTGAATGGTAATCATTTTTTTTTATTCAGAGAAAAGGATAAAAATATCGAGAACTATTTGAAATGGATTAAAAATATCACTGGTTAGTTTTTTGGCTCAAAAATATTCCTTCATTAAATATTTGGCTAAAAAATACCCCTCATCTTAACGGAATTCCACCAAACATGCCACCTAAATAAAAAAAACCACGTGGATATGCCACGTCACCATCCACATGTAAAATGTTATTTTTTAATTATATGGCATTCCTTTCTTCTTTATTTTTATTTTTATTTTTATTTTTCTGCAAAACAGTTTTATCGATCTGGAAAAAAATATGATCAGCAAAATTAAAAATTTCTAAAAATATTTAACTAAAATAAAATAAATCAGTGTTTTTACTGAATTTAGTTTAACGTTTTTGAGATTTCTCGACATTGGGAAGGTACTAAATAAATTTTGTTAAAGGAGTACAAATTATTCAATTTTTTTCATTATATGATAAACTTTTCACATAGATTATTAAAGAAAATTATATTCATGTTTTTCTAATGATTAAAATATATTAAATGTCATTTACTTTTCTGAAAGTGAAATTTTCAAAAATTCTAAGAATACTTGATGATTAAACATAAAATTAAAAAAAACTATCAACATTCATTGAGTGCAGAAAAAATAAATCAACATCACTGAATATAATCTTTTTATTTAATTTCTTCATCAAGAAGAAAGGAATGTCATATAATTAAAAAATAAAATTTTACATATGGATGGTGACGTGGCATAGTCAGGTGGCTTTTTTTACCTAGGTGGCATGCTTGGTGAAATTTCGTCAAGGGGAAGAGTATTTTTGAGCCAAATATTTAACGGAGGGGTATTTTTGAGCCCAAAAACTAACAAGGGATATTTTTGATCCATTTCAGATAGTTCAGGGGTATTTTTGACCCTTTTCTGAAAAATAAAATTTTACATGTGGATAGTGACGTGGCATAGCCACATGGCTTTTTTACCTAGGTGGCATTCATGGTGGAATTTCGTTAAGGAGAGGGGTATTTTTTAGCCAAATATTTAATGAAGGGGTATTTTTGAGCCAAAAAATTAACGAGGGATATTTTTGATCCATTTCAGATAGTTCAGGAGTATTTTTGATCCTTTTTCGTTTTTTATTTAGGGGTTGTTTGAAAGTAGAGGTAGATTCAAAATTTGAGAGGATGAATGCACAATAATGAAGAGGGGAATTTGAGATTCAAATTTGATTGTTCGATCTTTAGGTTCTTATTATTAAATTTATTAAAGTTTTAGAAGGGAAAATTCTTTTGGCCATAAAATTTGACTCAAATTTGACCATAATAATAAAAAAAATATGTTCACACTATAAAATAATTTCTTTTTGGACATTTTTACCCTTTTTTTCCTTAAATACTTCCTCCGTCTCCGTCCTAAACTACCCGCCCCAAAGTTTTATATTTCCCTTTTAGAAAAAATAAAAGTATTTATGGTTACTTTTATTTTCCTTACAAGAAAAAGTAAAACTTAAATTTAGTTAAAAAATCGGGACAAAAATCATAACAAATCTCCCCTTTTTGGCTTAATTTTCTGGCAAAATATTCTTGATCCTTCTTCTTTACACGGTCTTCATATATCAACGATCTTCATATACCACTGCTGTTTACCATTAAAAATAAAAGCACGGGTTGATAAGATTAAAAGTAGAGCCTTGTGCATTGAAAGTGAGCACATGTTAAGAGTGGAGCTCATGCGTTAAAAATAAATGCACGAGTTGAAAGGAGCCCAAGAGTTAAAGCAAGTATGGGTTGAAAATTGAAGCCAATAAACATGGGTTGAAAATTGATTTTGATATTAAAGATGAATTAGCAGAAGGATTGTTGAACATTTGTTTGAAATTTTTCTCCACATGTAACTTTTTTAGGCATATATCTTCATTATCATCCAAATTGTTGCAGCTTGATTTTGAAACCTCTTTGAACCTGTTTAATCTCGTCTTATCACACCATTGGACCATTGAACCGTAAGTTCTGATACCACTTGTTGGGTTCGAAATCGAGAGGGCGTCATGTGGAAGCTATTAGTTGCAAACTATCGTAGTGATAATTCAGACGACAAAGAAAATAATACTATAAAGCATTAAATTATTATATATTTTGGCCAATTGACCTACATATTAAAACTAATATTAAAGAAAACATAAAATTTTTGGTAGAAAAATCTCCTCCTAAACGAGACTCTTTAAACGACTACATTATAGATGATATTGTGTTATTGAATGAGAAGAGGAGTCTTCTATTTATAGATGCCCAAAACCTTTCCTCAAAGAAAAAAGTTTGCCAAATATGGAAAAGTTTTATATTTTCCTTTTAGGAAAAGTAAAAGTATTTATGGTTACTTTTATTTTCCTTACAAGAAAAAGTAAAACTTAAATTTAGTAAAAAAATCCGGGCAAAAATCGTAAACAAATCTCTCCTTTTTGGCTTGATTTTCTGGAAAAATATTCTTGATCCTTCTTCTTCACACGGTCTTCATATATCAACGATCTTCATATACCACTACTGCTTACCATTATTAAAATTTGATATGGGTAAAAAATTGGAGCCCTATACATTAAAAATAAAAGCACAGGTTGATAAGATTAAAAGTAGAGCCTTGTGCATTAAAAGTGAGCACAGGTTAAGAGTGGAGCTCATGCATTAAAAATAAATGCACGAGTTGAAAGGAGCCCAAGCGTTAAAGCAAGTATGGGTTGAAAATTGAAGCCCATAAACATGGGTTGAATATTGATTTTGATTTTAAAGATGGATTAGCAGCAGGATTGTTGAACATTTGTTTGAAATTTTTCTTCACATGTAACTTTTTTAGGCATATATCTTAATTATCATCCAAATTGTTGCAACTTGATTTTGAAACCGCTTTGAACCTGTTTAATCTCGTCTCACCACACCATTGAACCGTAAGTTCTGATACCACTTGTTGGGTTCAAAATCGAGAGGGCGTCATGTGGAAGCTATTAGTTGCAAACTATCGTAGTGATATTTCAGACGACAAAAAAAATAATACTATAAAGCATTAAATTATTATATATTTTGGCCAATTGACCTACATATTAAAACTAATATTAAAGAAAACATAAAATTTTTGGGAGAAAAATTTCCCCCTAAACGAGACTCTTTAAACGACTACATTGTGGATGATATTGTGTTATTGTATGAGAAGAGGGGTCTTCTATTTATAGCTGCCCAAAACCTTTCCTCCAAGAAAAAAGTTTGTCAAATATGAAAAAGTTTTATATTTTCCTTTCAGGAAAAGTAAAAGTATTTATGGTTATTTTTATTTTCCTTACAAGAAAAAGTAAAACTTAAATATAGTAAAAAAATTGGGGCAAAAATCGTAAACAAATATCTCCTTTTTGGATTGATTTTCTGGAAAAATATTCTTGATCCTTCTTCTTCACACGGTCTACATATATCAACGATCTTCATATACCACTGCTGCTTACCATTATTAAAATTTGATATGGGTTAAAAATTGGAGCCCTATACATTAAAAATAAAAGCACAGGTTGATAAGATTAAAAGAAAAGCCTTGTACATTAAAAGTGAGCACAAGTTAAGAGTGGAGCTCATGCGTTAAAAATAAATGCACGAGTTGAAAGGAGCCCAAGCGTTAAAGCAAGTATGGGTTAAAAATTGAAGCCCATAAACATGGGTTGAAAATTGATTTTGATTTTAAAGATGGATTAGCAGCAGGATTGTTGAACATTTATTTGAATTTTTTCTCCACATGTAACTTTTTTAGGCATATATCTTCATTATCATCCAAATTGTTGCAGCTTGATTTTTAAATCGCTTTGAACCTGTTTAATCTCGTCTTATAACACCATTGGACCATTGAACCGTAAGTTCTGATACCACTTGTTGGGTTCGAAATAGAGAGGGCGTCATGCGGAAGCTATTAGTTGCAAACTATCGTAGTGATAATTCAGACGACAAAGAAAACAATACTATAAAGCATTAAATTATTATATATTTTGGCCAATTGGCCTACATATTAAAACTAATATTAAAGAAAACATAAAACTGTTGGGAGAAAAATCTCCCCCTAAACGAGACTCTTTAAACGACTACATTGTGGATGATATTGTGTTATTGTATGAGAAGAGGGGTCTTCTATTTATAGCTGCCCAAAACCTTTCCTCCAAGAAAGAGGTTTGCCAAATATGGAAAAGTTTTATATTTTCCTTTCATGAAAAGTAAAAGTATTTATGGTTACTTTTATTTTCCTTACAAGAAAAAGTAAAACTTAAATTTAGTAAGAAAATCGGGGCAAAAATCCTAACACAAACAATGCCAAGTCTTGAAGGTGAAAGAAATACTTTCGAGCAAAAAGTCTTATTTTCTAGTAAAATTTATTTTTTCATAAAAGTCATCGATTACTTGAAGTTCTCGAAGTTGCAGCAAAGCTTTACGGTGGTGGTTGAGATTCCGTCGAAGGCACGAACCCTATTTTGCTGCCCGAAATAGATAATATTTCGTTCCTTTTAGTTTCAATATCTTTTCTTCTTCTTGTCAACTTCTTAGTGTGTTAGCCTTATCATCGCCGTTAGTAGTGATAGGAATGCTGGGAATTGTCTGTTGTTGAAAGGTTTACAGGCCATAAGACTTGTGTGTGATAAAATTTGTAATAGTTTCATCTATTTTTCGGGTTGCTTGATGTTTGCGATTCATGTTTGAACGCATCAACTAGTGTATGATTAAAACTGTTTTATGGAGATGCCTGTTCTAATTAGTGTTTATTTTGGGTATAAAAGTAACGTCCAGTGGTTTTCTTCTGTTAATTTTTTCCTTTCCTTGAGAATAGGTTCATATTAGTTGTGTTGTTTCTCCCCCTTTTTGATTTTCTTCAATGTCTATAAAGTAAGGAGTTTTACATTTGTTTGTATTCAGAATAGTGCCAATGTTCTGTTTAAAGTTATGTTTTTCCTCATTTGTGTTATCGTTTTCTAGAGAAATCAAATAGGATAAGATTTACTTTGCACGCTATATTGTGTAGTGAAATGCCTAATTAAGGTGCTTACTCTATGGAACATTTTGTTACTTCTTTTCTTAAGGATAAATATAGTAATTTGGAAGACGTTCTATTTTAGTTATTTCCTGATTTACTACAACCTTTTATTGTTATTTTGAGCTTTGGTAATAGCCATTTGTGTCTAAAAGGGGATAGAGTACATTAATCATCGTCAAAAAGTAATTAATTCCCTTGCACGTTGAGTTGTTTCACCTCTTCTGATTGCTTTTGTTTTCAATCACAGTGTATATGTGAAATTGATTCATTTTGCTTGAAATTCTATAATTACTTTGATTTTTGCTTCAATGAATTTATAAAGGCAAATTTTGGAAGAACACTCTCTAGTTCTTCTCTCAAAAGTGGGATTTAGATAATGAAACAGAGTTTTATCATATCCAATTTTCATCTCTAAAATTCTTTTGCCGACAACTTTAGATAAGAGTATTTTTTATTGGCTCGTTTTAAATATTTTCTCTTTTTCCCTATGGTTGCTCGACTCATTCTAAAGTTTTCATTTTAAATGTTTCCCTTCTTATTTGATATAATGAATGAGTTTCTCATGAGGTTTGTTTAGTTTAATTCCCAATTCTAGTGTATATCTTATTGTTTTTCTTGTTCCTGCTCGTTAATGATTTGGTATCTTTTTTTAAAAGTTTGCATCTTTTTCACCCCATCTCGAAAGAAACTTTCTGAATTTTTTCTTCCAATTTCATCCAAGACGTCTTCCACGGTTTCATTTATTTCAAATATATCTTCTTAGTGATGCTTTGATCGATTTTAGGGTGTATAATGAACACATTTTAGGATCTGATGGTTCCCCCTAGTTGAAGAGAGAATTAATGAAACTTTGGAGGAAAGATAATGTAATCTCACATGCTTCTCTTTTTTTTTCCCTCCAAATGCTTGTTGGTAAGTTTTGTATTTTTCTTATCATTCTTATCCCTTTTCACTAGATCCCCTCACGAAGTTAGTCTTAAAACATCTCTATTCTTTGATCAGTTTATACATTTTTATGTATTGATGATAGACATAATTGCATAGCTTTATTATGTCAAGCATGTCTATTTTATTTGGCATTTCTATATCTTGACTTACCGTCTTTCGTCTTTATTTTGGACCATAATAGTTTCCTTTCATCAATTATTTTTGTTATATTACTCCTCTATTTTGTATGTGTCTTAACTTTCTTTATGTCTTTTTTGCATGCGAATCTATTAAGTCCAAATGGACTCGTCTACTTTGGAACTCCATAATGAGCCAATGAGGACCATCCCTTATAGCTGATCATTTTGGATAAAAGAGTTTGTTGCTGTGGAAGAAGAAAATGGGTCTAAATCCATTGATTAAGTCATTAAATTTGTATTGTTGTTTTTATTTACATATTTATTTATTTGTTCATTCATTTATTTGGGTCTCGAAGCCAAAGTTGTAAATTAATACAGGTGAAGCGGTTATGGGCTGAAAACCCGAAGTAACTAGTTTAGGATAGGTGCAGGCTGGCCAAAAGCCCAAACGAATATTTTAGGACAGGTCTCATAGATTTGGGCCCAAAGAGGTCTAAATCTCCCGATCCCTTTTCTTTACCTCTTTTTTTTTCTTAAGCTTATTTTCTATATAGTTTCTTAAACTTGGTTAAATTCCCTATTAAGTTGTCAAAAATTGATTTTATACAAGTTTTTTTCTAAATCACTTTGTTTTCGAAAACCAACTTCTCTTTTTTAGAATTTAGTCAAAGGTGATTTTCAAATAGTCCGGATAATCGCAAGTTAGCGGATATTTTAGGTGCCTTAAAAACCTTTCTAAAATGTTAATAAGAACCTCTTACCCGGGATTTTTTTAAAACTCTAAGTTTTTTTCTGTTTTAAGACTTAGAATTTTCTTTAAAAGTTTTCTTAATTTCTTTTCAAATAAATTAAGTGACAACTCTGTAATTTCTTATGTTATTTTAAAATTTTCTTTAAAGTTTTGAAATAGTTTAAAAGGTCGAAACCAACATTTTCCAATCCTTCGATTTGAAAAATGATAAAACAGAAATGACGACTTTGCTGGGGAATCTAATTAGGTTCTAATCAAATATTTGAATTAGCTAATTTTGTCTAACTGTTGTAATGTTTAAACTATTTATGTGCTTATGCGCTTAAATTCTGCGAAGTTAAACTATTGCATTTCATGGCATGCTTCCAATTTGAAATATATAAATTATTTGGGGTTTCGTGGATGTCCCAGGCCCTATTGTTCAATTTCAAATTAAGTGTTGGGAATACGACGGTTTATTAGCACGTTAGACGTCTGATGGTTGTTTATATTTCCAAATCCAAGTCCTCCACTTAAGAACTTGGTTCAAACCCACTCTAGACACCTAGGATAGAGCAAAAACTAAAATCCTCTTTTTAGGCATGAGCCTAGGACGACCCAATATCCGAGAGGGGTATTGAGCCCATTAGAAAACCTGCTTGCTTTGGTATAGGTATGGCTCAACCATATCCTTATAGAAAATTCAAGATGGTTACCGGACCTGACAATTTCTTGAAATTATGGTGGTCCCAAGTGAATTCCAAAGACAAAGAAATTATTAGAACTCATATCGGGCATCTACCATCGCTTATAAAGATGAATGCTTGGCCTAAAATAATACATGTACTAACAAAGTTTTGGGATGATGACAATATGGTGTTTCACTTTGGGGAGGTAGAATTGAAGCCTACTATTGAAGAAGTATTGACTTGTTATGAGAGCATCGATATGTGTATAAAAAAAGGAGTACACCTGACAACAACATTATAGTCCCTATCGTATGGGAATGTCAAGAGATCAAGAAGGCATTTTCAATTGGTGATGATACCTGGTTGGGGAATCGTGGAAGGGTAACATATCTTTTCGTAAGCTGTATCGCCATTTTGGAAGGTATAACGCTTTTGAGAAGTTCAAACATAAATTTGAATTAGAGGCAAAATGGAAGGAGAAAAGGGCGTCTGTATTTGCAGTAGGTTTACTCGGAACTATGGTGTTCCCACAAGGAGAAAATGGAACTATTTATCCAAGAGTCAGTATGGTGATGCACACACTTTTTTACGGAATGGAGTACTGTTCCACAAAAGTATTTCACATCTTATCTCCCATGATCGTCGTTGAAATATACCGGTCTTTGGGAATTTGTCAAGGCTAGCAACGTTTCTTTCAAAGTTGCAACCTTATATTGCAATGATGGATGATGACATACTCAGTAAAAAATCCTAGAAAGGGGAAGCCAGACCCTCGGACTAGGGTAGATCTTCTATCATCATATGAATAGGTGGTTATTCTTACACAGGTTTAAGAGGAGAGAATCTCCAGAATTTTGGTTCAAGATTTTTGGGGGATTAAAGGATGACAACGTTTAGTGGTAGATCAGATATCGTCGCCCGAGAAGTACATTACTCGAGAAGACGAATGGACTTTCTTAGTACTTCCAGGTCTCAGGGTAACTCGTTCTTATAACCCCGATAGGGTTCTTAGGCAATTCGACATCAAACAGGAAACACCGCGAACGACGCTAATGGTCAGATTCGTCACCGAGTTTGATGAATATGGAACTCCCCTAAAAAATACATGGTATATGAGTGGAAGAGAATAAATATGAGGGAAGTATCTTTTCATATCCGATATGAACCTAAAGTTAGTGACACATACAAGGAGTGGTTGAAGAAGAATCTTGTCGGAATATTGATCATAGGGCCGAATGTACCCACTCGAAATATTGATATAGAATTAGAACATCAGATCTGACTTCATAAGATTCAAGATGAATTCTAAAAAAGTGAGATTGCGCACCAACAGATGCATATGAAGGATGTCTCGACCATACACCAGTTGAGAGAAGAGTTAAAGCGATCCAGACAAGAGGTTGATGATGCTAGGCAGTGTCTGATCGATTTGGATGATTGCATGGTTTCTCAGATTGATAGCATAGAAAAGATGACCTATAAAAACAAAGCACAGTAATGTGGGATCCACCTGAGCATCAACAGATTTTACATATGGCAAGAGGTGAATAAGGATAAGAAGGCAATGGCTAATGAAAGAGATTTTAGGAGCTAGTCTTTCTATCCCCTGCGCTGGACTTTGTTCTTTCTTTAATGTTATCTTCCTTTTCCCTAAAGATTATATCCCTCTTATGCTACTTTTGTAGGTGTTTATGTTTTTTTTATATATCTATGTAAATTTGGGGGATAATGGATTGACTTTTAAAAAGGCATATGTTTTCTTCAAAATTCATTAGGCCAACCCTTGGCTCAAAAGGGTCACCCCAACTAGGATATGCATTTATTATAATGTTATTATGTGATATAACTATCTTATGTGTTCATGTGCGTTTGTTTGAATCAAAGACAAATTTATCCACTATGCTCCTATGGATCAGTTTGACTATGATGCAAACAACTCTACGTGGTTACTTCTTGTCAAATATCTTGTATTATTTATCATATACGGAATCTAACACATCTAGCTTTGAGTTATTTTACTTTACAAATAATAGAAAACTACTCCGTGTTGAAACAAGTTAGCAGAACATCCTTACTTCACCCGGTCAAAAGTTCACAAAATCCCGTCCCTAACCACCATTCAAATACGACTGGAAGCAACAAAGAGAACGCATTGACTATCAAGGACAATTTGATAGCAGAACAAAGTGAGATGATTATTGAACTTGCGAGAAAATTAGAAATGCTTCAACAAGAGATGAATTGTACTAGGGATTTGGCTAATCAGGCCATCACCGTCAACGTTTTTTTCCTTGGAGGACGCAACTCTCCACTTCAAATTCCTCCCCTCAATGCTCCTATTCTTGGTAATCATCCAAATAACATATTGTCCACATCCATTTCCAATTACCCACTGATCCCGTAATCAATAATACTCCAATTCATGTTGTCCAAAACACCAATCAAGAAAATAACCCAGACGCTTACCATCCATAAAACCCATCCCTAACCCCACAAAATCCGTCTCCAAATCCACAAAATTCATTTTCAAACTCGTAAAATCTGCTTCCAAATCTACAAAATCCATCTCTAAATCCCCAAAACCTATTTCTAAATCCACAGACCCATTTCCAAACCCAAAAAATCCATTTCCGAATCCATAAGATTCATTTTCAAATCCACAAAATCCGTTCCTAACTCCACAAAATCCCCCTCAAATTCCATCAAACTACTCCCAAATTCCATAAAGTGTTCTTAATTTACAAAATATTCTCCCTTTTTACCACCCAACCTCCTCTCATCCTCAAAATCAAGCTACCATCCCAAATCCTTCTCATGTCATTCTATCCCCCAATATCTACAACCTCTTTCCTAATCTCGAGGTAGCCCATTACATGGAGAAAAAAACGAGTGGAGGACTGAGCATGAAAAGAAGTTGTTGGCCATGAATGAAGAGATTATAAGGATCAAGAAATCTCATGAGATAGGGGATACTGATGCTTTGGGGTAAGATGATCTCTGTGTGCACCCCAGAGTAGACCTACCAGAAGGGTAAAAGGTCCCTAAATTTGAAGTGTTCAACGGTTCCAAAAATCCCATGGCCCATCTAATAAGGTATTGTGATAAAATGGTTGGGGTAGGAAGAAATAAGGCATTATTAATGCTCTTATTTAGCTGAAGCTTAAGCGGTGAAGCCTTAGATTGGTTCACGTCTCAGGAACTAAAAATGTGGTTTGGCTAGAGGACATTGGCTAAAAGCTTTCTCGATAGGTTTGAATTTAACGTTGCAATAGTCCTTGATTGATACTCTCTAGACCGGATCAGCATAAAAATGGTGAGTGTTTCCAAGACTATGCCTTTCATTGGAGGAAAAAATCCTCTAAAGTACAACCTTCCATGTCTGAGGAGGAGATGATGTTTGTGTTCTCTCACGCTCAAGAGAGGGAATTTTATACTAGGTTGGTATCCGCAGTCAGGGCAACTTTGGGACATTTGGTAAAAATCAAGAAATCGCTAGAAGAAGGCATTCGAACAAGAAAGATTATCAAAACCCCAACATCATTTAGGACTTCTGTGTTCCCAAAGAAGAAGAAAGAAGATGTGACTATGGTCTCTACTGATTCTGTTATAAAATTGAAGAAGAAATTTAATCCTAGAAACGTTCTCTCCTCTCCAGCATCACTAAGTTTTTAGCATGTATTCTATGCCCAACCCTAATATTAAGCTCCACTTCCAAATATACAATCCCAGTACAAAGCTCTACTTCGAAATATACAATCCCAGTATCAAGATCCGCTTCTAAATATCCAATCCCAATACCAAGTTCCACAACCAAATATTTTACCCCAATACCAAGTTTCGTAGCCAAATTATCAGTCTCATGTTCAAGCTGCCCTTCCAAACAATCGAATAAACGTCCAAGCGCCTCCAAATTATCATTAAGTACCTCCTCCCATTAATCAAAACCATTATAACCCCTACGTCCAAACCTCGAAAAGAGATCTCCCCAAAACATTATGCCATTGGCTGAAAGTCGCAACTAACTCTTTAAAAGATTGAAAGACACTGTCATTTATAGCCTATACAATCAAAACTTACCAATCTCAATTCCCAATTTTATCATGCCGATAAAAGTTGTGCCTATCATTTGAGATCGACGAGGCACAGTATTGAGGATTGTGTTAGCCTAAAGCATAAGATTCAAGACTTGATTGATCAGAAGGTCATCACGCTTTAGTCACCGATACCAAATATAAATAGTAATCCATTGCCTAATCATGGGGGAGATACAGTTAACATGATCAAAATAGAGGGAAAATGGGTGTCCAACAGAACCATCACTAAGGTAGATTCAGAAAGGTCCAAAAGGATAGAAGGAGTGGAGAATATAGAGAGAGTCTTAGCTGCCTGCCTTAAGTGTCAATGAAAGGTCCTCATTTATAGTGATGAAAACCCCGACTCAAGTATATACTCCACCACCTAGAAAGAAATTTACTATAGAGACTGCCGTCGTCCAGGGGATGACATGGTCTGGACGATGCTACATTCCCGAAGATTTGACCAATAGGAAGGATTCACAGAAAAGGCCAATCACTAAAGTGGAGGCCAAGGAATTTTGGAGGCATATGCAACCAAAAGAGTATTCAATTTTCAAGCATTTAGAAAAGCCTTCAGCCAAGATTTCTATTTGGGTACTGTTAATGAGTTTATAACACCACCGACAAGCTCTATTGAACGTCCTGGATAAAATATATGTTCCTACAAGCACGACCATTGAGAATCAGGATGTAATGATAAGGAATGTTGTGGTAAATCATCGTATATTGTTTAGTAAGAAAGAGTTGACTTTTGAGGGGGTGATGCATAACAAAGCCTTACGCGTTACTGTTAGTTGTCGGGACTATGCGATCTATCTGATATTGATAGATGACAGATCAGGTTTGAACATTTTCCCTCTTTCTACATTAGTTCAAATGTGCTACGACTTGGGAAAGGTTTGCCAAAGCCATGTTAATGTGCGAACTTTTGATGGAAGGTAGAGAGATACTATAGGTGAAGTTGACTTGTACATCCAGATGGGACCTGCTGAATTCAAGGTTAAATTTTATGTTATGGATATCCATCCTAGGTATAACCTACTTCTAGGGAGGCCATAGATCCATGGTGCAAAGGCAGTTTCATCAACCCTTTATCAATTATTGAAATTTATTTGGGGAGACCATGAAGTAGTCATTCAAGAAGAAGGAAGCCATTTGAATTATCCCAATGGTTATGTGCCTATGATTGAAGATATTCTGAGGGGTAATAGTTTTTATACAATGAAAATTGTAAGTGATGCAGAGAAAGATCTAACGCCCCAAGTGCCAATACCTTTTGTCTACAAAATGATTGCGACAGTGATATTAAGAAGTGGGTTCGAGCCCGGCCAACGTTTGGGAAAGAATTTGAAAAGAATTATTGAGACCATTATGGTCCCAAAAAAAGCATCTAAGTATGGGTTGGGATACCATCCAACAAAGAAATATGAGATTGAAGATAAGTCAAGATAAGTCTATCCAAACCGTTGCCACTCTTGTACGAGTTATTCCCTGTGCATGAGGTGTCAAAAGATGACGGTCTTGGGTATGGGATAGGAAATCTATTCGAGGGATACAATGCTATACTAGAGGATTTCCCCAAGTCCTGTGGGGTGAGAAAGTTTGCACCAAGAGGGGCTTTGCAGAACTGGACCTCCACTCCACTCATAACTCATCTCTCGTAGTGGTAGATGAAAGGAAAATTACTTGTAGTTTTAAAAATCGGTGATGATCTGGAGGAGGCCCCGTGATCCACCCTTTTATGTCTTAAATTTTCTTTTTGTCTTTTACTATTTTCAAAAAGGCACGAGCCCATATTTCCGCGGGTCATGAACCATAGTTTGTAATTATTTTCCAAATTTCAAAGAAAATGCCCCCCTTTATCTAAGAAGTTATTTTGAAATATGATTATATTATCATATTTTATTATCTTATTACTATCTAACTTGGTTTGTTTGTTTATTTCAGTAGCAATAATTTAAAACTTGCCAATGTGATGTCATGTCAAGGGTTAGACGAACAAAGAAAGGGGAATGGTGATGAATGAAAAAAATGTAATGAAGAGTGGTTAATGAAAGATATAGAGGAATTTAAAAATTGAGAGAAGCCCAACCTAGAAAAAACTAAAATTGTCAACCTGGGCGATCACGATGAAATCAAAGAGACAAGTATTAGTGTTCAGTTAGCATAAGCACAAAAAAACTCATTCGCTTGTTGTGGGAGTACATTAACATATTTTCTTGGTCCTACAATGATATGCAAGGATTGAGAACCAACATCGTGTCGCATAAGTTACCAATCAATCCTGAGTTTGATCCAGTTAAGCAAAAAATATGAAAATTCAAGACGAACTTAATTTTGAAGATCAAGAAAAAAGTGATGAAGCAAATTCTATCTAAGGTTGTGGTGGTCACAAAATATCTAACATGGCTAGCCAATATCGTCCTAGTGTCGAAAAAGGACGAAAAGATTTAAAATTGTGTTGACTACAGGGATTTGAATAAAGCCAATCCTAAAGATATTTTCTGCTACCCAACATCTACATCCTTATTGATAATTATGTGAAGCATGAAATGTATGTATTTCGTGGATTGTTTTTCCGGGTATCATCAAATATTAATGGATAAGCAAGATGCAGAAAAAATGGCTTTCATTACGCCCTGGGGTGTTTATTATTACAGGGTGATGCCGTTTGGTCTCAAGAATGCGTGTACAACATACATGAGGGCTATGGCGATAATTTTTTATGATATGATTCATAAAGAGATTGAGTCGTACATGGATGATGTAATTATCAAATCCTGCAAGAGTTTAGATCATCTGACCCATATGGAAAAGTTCTTCAACAGACTAAGAAAGTACAATTTGAAGTTGAATCCTTCTATGTGTGATTTTGGTGTGCTAGTTGGGAAATTAATAGGGTTCTAGTCAGTAGAAGGGGCATCGAAATAGATCCATCCAAGATCAAGACAATTCAGGATTTACTACCGCCAAGGATTAAGAAAGAGGTTATGAGTTTATTGGGTTATTTGAATTACATTAGAAGGTTCATTGCTCAATCAACAATCAGAGATGTTGAAGAAAGATGCATTGAATGTGTGGACAAAAGAGTGTCAGAAGGCTTTTGATAGAATTAAGAATTATCTATCCTCTCCACCTATTTTGGTTCCACCAAGGGAAAAAATTCCATTGTTGCTTTACCTGCAGTCTCAGAAAATGCTTTTGGATGTGTCCTCGAGAAACATGATGAGACCGGTACGAAATAAAAAGCAATCTTCTACTTGAGTAAAAATTTCATGCCATACGAGGCTCGCTAAACTCTTGTAGAAAGGACGTGTTGTGCTTTGACCTGGGCCGCACAAAAATTAAGGTATTATCTATCCTCATACACAATATATCTAATTTCCAGAAGGATCCATTGAAGTATATATTTAGAAAAGCCATGCCTATGGAAAAGTTAGCCAAGTGGAAAATATTGTTGAGTGAGTTCGACATCATGTATGTGACTCAAAAATCAATCAAGGGGAAATTCTTAGCGGATCATTTAGTTGAGAATTTGGTTGATAATGAGTATGAGCCACTTCAAACTTACTTCCCAGATAAGGAGATTTTATTCATGGGAGAGGACATTGCAGAGATGTACCCTAGATAGAGATTGTTCTTTGATAGAGCGGCCAAATTCAAAGGCTCAGGAATCAGAGTAGTGTTGGTGTAAAAAATAGGCCTACACTATCCAACAATCACTAAATTGCGCTTCCCGTATACCAATAACATGTATGAATATGAGGCTTGCATCCTAGGTTTGAAGTTGTCACTTGATATGGGTTTTCATAAATTGCTAGTCATCAGAGACTCAGATTTGCTGATTCACTAGGTACGGGGAGAATGGGCGGTAAAGAACTCCAAGATTACCCCTTATGCAAAGCTGGTGCAGGATTTGTGTGGAAGATTCAAGGAAGTTGATTCCAGACATATCCCAAGGATACAAAATAAGTTTGTTGATGCTTTAACTACTATATCCTTCATGATTCAGCACCCATATCATAGTTTATTGATCCTTTAGAAATAAGCTTGAAGGAACAACCTGCACATTGTGTGCACGTCGAAGAGGAGCCTAACGAAAAGTTGTGGTACTATGATATTAAAAAGTATTTAGAATCTAGAATATATCCTGAAGAAGCTAGCAATAATCCTAAAAAGACAATCCGGCATTTGGCAAAGAATTATTTTCCAAGTGGGGAAATCCTTTTTAGGAGGACTCTAGACACAGGATTCTTAAGATGTGTCGATTCCGTAGAAGTGAAAAAATTAATAATGGAAGTACACGCTAGAGTCTGTGGGCCCCACATAAACAGATTTGCCCTTGCTAGAAAGATCCTGAGAACTAGTTACTTCTGGATGACTATAGAAAATGGTTATAGCAAGTATGTGCAGGAGTGCCCAAAATGCCAGCTACACGGAGATTTGATCCGAATGCCTCCACATGAGCTTTATGCGATGAGTCTACCATGGCCTTTCGTAGCTTGGGTTATGGATGTTATCAGAGTAATAGAGCCACCGATGTCAAATGGGTATAGATTCATTTTGGTTTCTATTGATTACTTTACTAAGTAGGTCGAAGTTGCTTCATATAGAGCCACCAGGAAGGTAGTTGCAGATTTTGTCAAAAATAACTTGATTTGCCAATTTGGAGTGCCAGAATCGATCATTAATGACAACGGGTCTAACTTGAACAATCACTTGATGAATGAGATTTGTGATCAGTTCAAGATTGTTCATCTCAACTCGACCTCATATCGTCCATACATGAATGAAGTCGTGGAATCCGCTAATAAGAACATCAAGAAGATCTTGAGAAAGATGGTCGAAAATGATAGATCATGGCATGAGTTATTGCCTTATGCTATACTAGGGTATCACACAATAGTTCAAACCTCAACTAGGGCAACCCATTATATACTTGTTTATGGGAATGAAGCTGTGATACCTGTCGAGGTTGAATTTTTTTTTTAAGAATTATTCAAGAAGTCGGATTAAGTAACGAAGAATGGGTTCGCGCTCGGTATGAACAACTTATGTTGATTGATGAGAAGAGAATGGTTGCCGTGTGTCATGGTCAACTGTATCAACACAGGATAATCCATACCTTCAACAAAAAAGTAAGAACTCGAACATTTGAAGTTGGGTAATTGGTTCTCAAACACATATTTCCTTACCAAGAAGAGTACAAAAGCAAGTTCGCTCTGAATTGGCAAGGACCATACATAGTTCACAAGGTACTATCCGGAGGAGCTTTGATTCTATTTGAGATGGATGGTCGAGAGTGGACCAAACCAATCAATTTCGATGCGGTAAAGAGATACTATGTTTGAAAGGTGTTCTAATTTTTGATTCCTTGGTTTATTTGTAATCGTCTTTATGACAATATTTGTTTTATGATGTGTAATTTCCTAGAATCCTTTTTCCTGTTATGTATGAACTACGTGATGACCTGAATTCCCAAGAAAAGGATAAGTAGGCGGCCTATGTCAGCTTCGATCAACCCTTTATATTTTTTTATATATCCCTAATGTAATTATGAACTATGTTTGACCTGATTCTTGCTTCAACGGGATACGTAGGTGACCCAACGGCTCGATCATATAACCCCAGGAAATGGAAACAGGGAAAGAATTTTTGAGAAGGAATCTTAATAATTCATGAGAGGAAGATCATCATCCAATAAAGAAGAGGAAGACCCACGAAGACTTCAGATCCTCTCAAGACAAGATCATCTCAAATAGTAGTAAACTGGGAAAATTTTTTTGAGGAGGTGCTCAAAATTTCCACTAATATATTGGAATATATTTCAAATCTCCCAGCACTAGAGGTCAAAATCAAGTTTTGGAAATCACTAGCTGCGATCAAGTCTAGGTAGACTAAATCTCTGGCTATGACAGAACTTCTGGTAGAAACCTTCAGCGACGATGATGAATCCCTAGATTTCCTCCATCAAACATCAGATATAATCGAAACCAAGAGAAAGACGTTCATTGAGCTAGCATATACATGACTGACAGAGATTTTCGAAAATCTTTTGCAAAGGTTTTGAAACTAGTTTTTAAAATTAAGACTACTTTTAAAAAACTATACAAATATTTTACTTAGTGATTGCCTAGACAACTATTGGAACAAAGAGTCAAGGTAAAGGTCTGATGGAGCACCTAAAAGATAGAGAGGAGCAAACCAAGAAATGAAGGAGGTCAATACGAAGTAGTTTCACTCAAAACTAATCATTTACTAAGGACGCAGGGATTAATACACAAAAATGGAGATCTTTTTTAAAAATTCCCAACCGAGTTAGGAGTCATACCAAAGCATATAATGATCAATAATGGTAGTTTCGGGTACGGTCAAAGGATATAGCCCTATAAGGACACCAATCAAAGGATTTCTCAAGAGAAAAAGAGCAAAAAGTCATCCTCAAAATTTGCCATGAGGCGACACAACAGTATTTGAGAAGTCCCCCCAAAAGGGATTTTATCTGTTTGTTTACATTCGATGGATTTATCATTTAGATGCTTATAAAAAAAGAAGGTGATAAGCTGACTAAGCCATTCTAATTAGTTGTTTAAATTGTCATGATGTTTGAATGTGTTCGCTATTGAGAGCGACATTGTCTATTAACTGTCTACCTTAAGTACAGGTACATATAGATAGCAAAGACGCAGACAAACAGACTCAGGTGCAACTATTTTCAAATTATCTAAAGGGCATATCATTTCATTTCCAAGAGGACTATTGCATTTCATTTCATTGCCATGAGGTCCATTGCATTCAATATCCGTTGACACACAAGATAGAATACACTGGCGTTGAGGATATCATTAGCATTTAATATCCATTGACATGCAAGAAAGAATATGCTGGCGTTGAGGATATCATCAACATTTAATATCCGTTGACACGCGAGATGGAATACGCTGGCGTCGAGGATATCATCAACATTTAATATCCATTGACATGTGAGATAGAATATGTTGGCATTGAGGATATCATAAATATTTAATATCTGTTAACACGCGATATAAAATACACTAGCATTGAGGATATCATCAGCATTTAATATCTGTTGACATGCGAGATAGAGTATGCTGATGTCGAGGATATCATCAGCATTTAAAATCTGTTGAAACGTGAGATAGAATACAGTGGTGTCGAGGATATCATCAGCATTTAATATCCATTGACACGCGAGATAAAATACATTGGCATCGAGGTTATCATCAGCATTTAATATTTATTTACAAGCAAGATAGAATACACTGGCGTCGAGGATATCTCAGTATTTAAATATCTGTTGACACGCGAGATAGAATGCGCTGATATCAAGAATTTAATATTTGCTGACACGCAAGATAGAATACGCTGGTGTCGATGATATCTCAACATTTAATATCTGTTGACATGCGAAGATAGAATACTCTGGTCAAGGATATCTTATCATGAATAAGCATCTGAATGTATCAAAAGCACGTGATTTAAAGAAACGTCTTTAAGGAACTATATGAAGACGGATGACATACGAGATTCCTAGAAATTGATAATTTAAGGGTCATCTATAAGTCATATTATTTGAAATAGGATAGTGTGCAAGAATACATATAAGTTGATAGCCCATAGTTCATCTATAAGTCGCAACAACATCCTAACCGTACTGCAAGGTTACCTAAAGATTGATAGTTTAAAGGTTATCCATAAGTCGCAACTAAATCCTTATCGAGGGTTCTCTATATGCCGCATCATATCCAAGATCGATTATGTGCAGGATTACCCAAAGACTAGAAATTTGAGAGATATCAAAGTCATATTGTATCCAAGGTCGGATGATGTGCAAGAATATCTGAGAGCTAGCGATTGAAGGGGTATTTGTAAGCCATATGTTTTCTAAGGTTGGATAATGTGCAGGATTACCTAAAAGCTAGCAGTTCAAAGGATATCTATAAGTATCCTCATATCCAACATCAAATAATGCACAAGATTATCCAAAGATTGATAATTCAAGGAAAATCTATAAGTCGTATCGCTACAAAAGATGCGCAAGACTTACCTGAGGTCACGTGCAAAGAATCATTTTCAATAATTGGAGAGGTTATCATTCCACATACAATAAATATTATAGGTGACCAAAAAGTTTTCCACATCAACATAAGATTATACGGTTGCTGGGACCATTCTGCATAAAGTATCGTCGGTGTCCAAAAGGGCCACCCTACTTTGAAGACATATTCAATCGACAAAAAAGTTATTTTATTCAACAAACAAGAGGGTTGTTATGTTTTTTATTGCAAGTTATTTCCCTCCAAACAGGTATATGGGGGGACGACACCATATTTTGAATAGCAACTCAGATAAAGGTATGGTAAAAAACTATATACCCCTTTCGTAAATTATGTTTATTACTAACAATTTTCTTTGAGATATTGTTGAGAGATTTTGAGAGGATCAAAATCTCAATATTAAAACCAAAGGGGCGGACGAATTCAAAAAAGACGTAGCACAACGTGGAACCTTTTCTTAACAGCAAAAAGGGACAAAGTTTAGAGAGGGACGTCAAACTCTTTGAACACGAGAAAAGAATAATTGCCATAACCATCAAACCATACTCCTTCTAGAAGGAATGTAGGTACGTTGGAATATTTTTGTTTCAGCTTCATTTTTGGGATATTTCTAAACTCATATCGAGGGTAACCTTCTCTTTCCTTTAAATTCGAGTGATGACATACTTAGAGTTTTGGAAATTATGTACAGGTAAGTTCGTTCCTATGGATGTGAAGGATCCCGCATTCATGGTTAATAGGTTATAAGCCTATTTTTCATAACTCAAACGACTTGTCACTCATCTCGAGCCAAAGATTATCTACAATAAAAGACTATCTTTTCTACCAATTGAGTCGAACTACAAGTAGTTTGATTTCTCGAGTCTTGGAGATATGTAGGCTGGGCTCTATGTTGAAAGCTCGACTGCATTCCAACCTTCCCAAATCCTCCTCTTACCCAGCTTTTTGATTTTGCTAAAATTCAAAAACCGAGATAGCTTGTGAATTTCTTGAAGATCGTGCTTAAAATCAATCTTTATAAACTACAATTGACCTGAATTCTCATGCAACCTGAGATATGTAGGAAACATGACACTGGAGTTTGGCCATAACTCCACAAAACTCATGTGAAAACCGACCTCTCTCAAAAATGAATTTATGGTCAGACAAAAATTAGGAATATCAAACTCTCTTTGCCCAGGGTTACTTCCATCCACCCTACCCAAAGGGAGGGGACGGTTGTTTACACCTAATTTTTGTCCTCCACGATTAAATTTAATATCGATTTTCTTTGATTTTAAATAAAATTACAACATTTATTTTATCCAAATAAAATCTTTCCAGAGTATTCATCTAGAATATTCTGTCATTTTTTAAGTAACAATTATATCTCGTATTCATATATATATGAGGTCGTATAAATTTGTTACTTAAATACCTATGTTAGGGAAGATCGAATTTTAATCAAGGGTATCTTGAAAATTAATTCAAATGGTTAAAATATTGATTCAAATATAATTTATTCTCAAAAATAATTTATTTGGAAAATATTTATTTGATCTTATCAAACCAAGAAACTCGAGATTAAATCGGTCTTTAATTAGTTTCAAGCTTTGATTCAATTTAGTCGATTTATTAAAGTTGGCCATAATTGAAATCAAATTGACCACAAATGCTATGTAATTGGTCAATTGATATTTAATTTGATTAAAATTTTAATAACTCAACAAATTTTTCAATCTAATTTGGCTATTTTAGAAAATGATAAAATTTGAATCCTCCCCCATTTAATTAAGGGAAATTTACATAAATATACATCCTAACTTTCTATTATTACATAAAATTCATCTACCAAAACTAATTACAAATCTCCCATTTTTTACACTTTCTCTCTCCAACCTCCATATACATATCACATCATCCCTTATATCTCAGCTAATGCTCCACAATTTAAACCTAAAATAAAGCAATCATAATTAAGGGGTTTCAAGTTTAAAATTTATAAATCTTATCTTATCAAATTGCTGAACATCATCATCTTCTTCAATTTATTTTTGAGGTTAGTTTAATTTCTTAATTTTTTCAACTTTACTAAATCAAAAATCTACGAGTTACTTGATAATGAGGACCCCAATTTTAGAAAAGATAGACCGAAATACCAAAATGATCCCGCTAAAATGAAGGAGTCAAGGAAAGTTGCTCGTACAAGCTCTACAAAGTTCGTTGCTAAATCTTCAAGTAAGATAAAAAGTGAAGAATCATCATGACTGTATCTTCCAAAGATATAATAATTTGTTGGTGGATCTATTTTGCCTATTTACGCATTCTAATACATTGTTATATAAGAGTGTTTTCTTGTTATTTCAACCTTAGTTATGTATAGGGTTAGAGACTTTTTCTTATACATTAAATTTGTTATGTATACTCAGTAAATTCATGTTCTTATTTTGAACTATGATACATAACGAGTTATGTATATATTTGTAGTTATGTCATTTGTTGGACGTTTTATTTCAACCCATATACATAAATCTGTTATGTATATGTATTGAAACATATACTGATGGGATGTTTAATTTCAGGTCATATACATTACATAGTTATGTATATGTTATGCATCAACGGTGTTATACATAGCACAATTATGTATATGACTTTGTTAGACAAGATGAATTTTGTGTATTTCAGCCCATATACATTGTAATGTTTTGTATGTGATAGATTGTTAGCCATGTATATGATGTGTTATCTTTATATTTTCATGTTTTGTTTCATATTGTTATGTATATGTGATACTTGGGATGTGTATTTTGCAAACCCATATACATAACTCAGGCAACTTCCTTTATACGAGACTTTCTTTTTGCCGGTTTATAATTTTCTACATCCCTTTATTTTATAAAGGTCTTTTTTCTTTGATTCTAAAATTTTCTAGGTGGTTATGTGGTAAATTTTCTTTTATAGAATATTTTAAAAAAAATTTACATAACTAAAGGATTTATTAATCACACATTAATAAGGTACAATTTTAAATAGTTATTAGACTTGATTTATTTCTTTAAATATCATTAAGGAAGTTAGTTATGATGCATAAGATACTTATGTGTATTACGTTTAGTTATGTATATGAACAATTAAAATTTGAAAGAGAGAAAATTTATTCAAATAATCAAAAGAAAGGATAATTAAGAAGCAAACTAGTGAAATTTATGAAAATTGCCCTTAATATATGGGGGAGGAGCAATTTTGTTTTCTTATTTTTGTGAAATCATTGAAATTCCTTTATGTTAAACATTAAAGATTTTTTATAAAGTGTGGGGGGGTGGGGGGTGGGTTTGGAACAAGGTCAATGCCGGACAAAGTTTAAAATTTTACCATTTTCTTGGCCAAACGGTGATAGGTGTATTTATTTTTTATACTTTGTGACTATCAGTATTTAAGTCTTAATGACAAATAAAGTTTTTTTGATTCCTTAAAATTTTCTTTTTTAAAGTTTTTTTGCCATTTTCTCTTTGTCGATGATGGATACTAATAGACTACATATATAATTATTAAATACATCTGGGTTATTCTGTAATTAGTTATTCTTCAGTTCTCTATATATACAGCTGTAACCCCTTCAATATAAAGAGAGATCGATTATTATTAAATCTGTATCATGGTATCAAAGCTAGGGTTTCTTCTTCCGCCCAAACCCTAATCTCTCCTCTTTTCCGACGTGTGTGCGCCGCCGCCACCGTCTACACCACGCCGCACGGCCTCCCTCCTCCGCCGTAGGTCGGCGCCATGGACAAGGTTATTGATCCTCTGTCAAAATTACCATCTGGAGTAAAATTACTGCTCAGGAATCTCCACAATCTCATCCCCGAAAAATTATCTGACAACAACTACCCGGCCTGGGCACTTAACGTCCGCACCGCCCTCGCAGCCAACTTGCTGCTCGGATGGATTGACGGTGCGGAGAAGCCGCAGCCCGAGACAGCCGAGAAGGACGGCGTCAAGCTCCCAAATCCCGACTACCTTCCGTGGATGATCGTAGACACTCAGATCCGAGCCTGTCTTCTCGCAGTTATTAGCCCCTCTGTGCACAAACACGCCCGGGGTTTTCTCACATCGGCTTCACTTTGGGACGCACTAGCCACAAGGTACAACTCTGTGTCCACTGCTCATATTTTTCAGTTGCGTGACAAATTGCATACTCTTCGGAAGGGAACGAAGACGATGACTCAATACCTTGATGATGTGGCCTCTATTCTGTCTGACCTAGATGCTGTGAACGAGATTATTCCTGAACGAGACGTGGTGAATGCCGTGATACGTGGTCTTCCGGCTGGCTATTCCTCTCTCAAACAGCATATTCGCCTCTCGCCTGTCGAAATCACTCTGAATCAACTGTCTGGATGGCTTAATGCAGAAGAATTGAATCTAGACATGGAACACAAATTACTGCTCGGAGAAGCCAGTTCCACCCCTGGCGTCACGGCTCTTTACTCGGCTGGCAGCGGAGGCTCGGCCAGGGGTCGCGGTGACGATCGCCGTAACCAAGGGCGAGGCAGCGGCGGCGGTGACCGTCGAAACACCGGGCAGCAAGGCAGAGGCGGGCCTCCACCGAGGGACGACTTCCAGTCAGGCCGCGGACAGGGACGAGGAAACCAGCGGATGCCCACACGAGATCTTCCGACGTGCCAAATTTGTGCTAAACGGGGCCATTCTGCGGCTAATTGCTGGTATCGTTATGATGACTCGCAGAATGTAAATAGCCAGTCCGGAGGATCAAGGGCGATGCATGCGTCCACAAACGCTCAATCTGGCGATTGGTATCTAGACACAGGTGCTAACACCCATGTGACGTCGGATTATTCACAACTTCAAGCTCCTCATCCGTATCATGGCTCAGAAACTATTACAGTAGGCAATGGTCAATCCCTTCCCATCACAAACACCGGCTCTGGGTATGTCTATACCCCAAATGGTAAATTTCATCTCTCAACCCTTCACCACGTCCCTTCCCTCACATCCAATCTTTTATCTGTTTATCGCTTTACTAAAGAAAATAACTGCACCCTCATTTTTAATGACACCAATTTCCAGATAGTGGACAATACCACGAACCGGGTGCGGTACACGGGCCGCTGTGAGCATGGGCTATACACTCTTCCATCCAGGTCTCCGTCTGTTGTGAGTCAAGCCATTCTCTCGTCAACCTAGAATCGCCGGCTTGGGCACCCATCATCCGCCATCACCAAATCCATTTTATCTTCCTTAGGTTTTAATTTTTCAGAAAAATTACATTGCGAGTCCTGTTCAGTGTCTAAATCTTGTCGTTTACCTTTTTCACTGTCTGAACACAAGGCCACTGCGCCATTTCAATTAATTCATTCTGATGTTTGGGGTCCAACCTCAGTTCCTTCTGTTCAAGGTTTTCGTTATTATATCTGTTTTGTTGATGATTACAGTAAATTCACTTGGCTTTATCCTCTGAAATTTAAATCCGAAGCTTATACTATTTTTGTAAACTTTGACCGAATGGTTCAAAATCAATTTAATGCCAAAATCAAAAATTTTCGAAGTGACAATGGCAAAGAATTTGTCAACAATGCATTTGGTGTTTTTCTTCAAAATCTAGGGGCTCTTCATCACACTTCATGTCCATATACCCCTGAACAAAATGGCGTTGCTGAGCGCAAACACCGTCACCTAATAGAAACAGTTGTTGCGCTCCTCCATGATTCCACCTTACCTGTTTCCTTTTGGGTTGATGCCCTTGCTACTGCCAACTACCTCATAAATTGCATGCCCACTCACACTCTCTCCAACTCCACTCCATATGCCCGTCTCTACAATCATCCACCCGACTATATCCATCTCCGCCCGTTTGGGTGTCTAGTTTATCCCTGGTTGCGTCCGCACACTCAACATAAACTTCAACCTCGGTCCACCCCTTGTGTCTTTCTAGGCTATCATCCCACTATCAAAGGTTACAAATGTTTCGATCCTGTATCTCAGAAAACATATGTTTCCCGTCATGTTCGTTTTGTGGAGGAACAATTTCCTTACACAAGTCTTTCCTCTAGTCCATACTCCCCCAATCCACTTGGCGTTGTGCCATTATTTACGTCCTTTTCTCACGCTCATGCTCCGGCTCACTCGGCACCTAACCCGGTACCCCACTACACCACTACCCACCCGAAACCCCAAACCTCCCACCCGAACATCCAGCCGACTGCCACACAACCCACCACTTCCCTACATCATACTCCTAACACACATACAGCCACCCCATCCACCGCTGCACATCCCAGCTCCCACGACAGCCCCACCCAACCCCCGCCCACACATCATACAACTCCACCACCCCTTCCTAATCACCCTCCACTCAACACTCATCCTATGACAACCCGAGCCAAGGCCGGTACCTTCAAACCCAAAGCCTACCACACTCAAATACCCTTTGATGCACATCCCACAACTGAGCCTACTACCTACAACCAAGCCTCCAAAAATAGTTTCTGGTGCCAAGCTATGGATGAGGAATTTCAGGCTCTGAATGAACAACGTACATGGGATTTGGTACCTCTGCCTAGTAACCGAAAGTCTATTGGGTGCAAATGGGTGTTTCGCATCAAACGAAATTCAGATGGATCTCTTTCTCGCTATAAAGCACGTCTGGTTGTAAAAGGGTATCATCAGGAGTATGGTGTGGATTATAAGGAGACCTTCAGCCCTGTTGTTAAGCAACAGACTATTCGTCTGGTCTTGTCTCTTGCTCTTCACTATGATTGGCCGCTTCATCAGCTAGACGTCAGCAATGCCTTTCTTCATGGTCATCTTGAGGAAGAAATCTATATGGTTCAGCCACCGGGATATGTTAATCCCAACCGTCCTCACTATGTTTGCAAGCTTCGCAAATCACTGTATGGCCTGAAACAGGCCCCTCGTGCCTGGTACACACGTCTCTCTACTTTTCTGCAGGGTCTTGGTTTTCGCACCTACCATCATGACAACAGCCTCTTCACCCTTCACTGTTCTCGAGGGACAGTCATCATTCTTATCTATGTGGATGATATTGTTATTACAGGCAGCTCGTCATCACTCATCACTGAAATTACTGAAGCTATGCATCGTGACTTCAAACTTAAGGACCTCGGTCCTCTGGAGTTCTTTCTTGGCCTCGAACTCATCCGCAAATCGGGAACCATATTGATGCATCAGACAAAATATACCCTTGAACTTCTAAATCGGGCTGGAATGACAGACTGCAAACCCGCGGTCACTCCCATGGCAGTCCGCCAATCCCCAGGGCCGAATACTCCCTTTGCCGATCCTACACTATATCGGAGCCTCATCGGTGGACTTCATTATCTGGCTGTTACTCGTCCGGACATCCAATATGCAGTCAATCGAGTCTCCCAATCAATGCATGCTCCCACAGAACAACACTTTCAGGCCTTGAAACGCATTCTGCGCTATCTTCAAGGTACTCTTCACTGTGGAATTTTATTTCAAAAGGGCTCGTTTGATATATCTGTTTTTTCTGATTCAGATTGGGCTAACGACAAAGATGATCGAAAGTCCACTACTGGATATATTGTTATGATGGGACCGAATCTGATTTCCTGGTGCACCAAGAAGCAAACGCGAGTGTCCCGTTCCTCCACAGAAGCAGAATATCGTGCCATGGCTGCGGGTGTTGCTGAAGCCATGTGGTTACGATACCTTACGGATGCACTTGGCATTCCCCCGACGAAACCACAGATTTATTGTGACAATCAGTCCACTATTTGTGTTACCAAAAATCCAGTCCTTCATGATCGTATGAAGCATGTTGGGTCTGACTGTCACTTTGTTCGCGATGAGGTACTTGCAGGAGCGATGGCCACGCACTATGTCCCATCTACTGACCAGCTTGCTGATATTCTCACCAAGCCTCTTCCGTTACAGCCTTTTCAGTCTCTCTGCTCCAAGCTGCCCCTCGTTACCGCTGATCAGCTTGCGGGGGGATAATAGACTACATATATAATTATTAAATACATCTGGGTTATTCTGTAATTAGTTATTCTTCAGTTCTCTATATATACAGCTGTAACCCCTTCAATATAAAGAGAGATCGATTATTATTAAATCTGTATCAGATACAATGCCTATTAAGAAAGGGTCGAGAAAAGTTTTCAGAAATAATGCTATCTTTTGCAAACTTTGGAATATAATCAGTTTCCTATTTTTGGAGCAGTATGATTGCAATTCCGTGTTTCTTGCAGCTTTTGATGGAAGAATCTAGTCATGTTTTTCTGAGATAAGATTTGTATTTTTTGAGATATTAAATATAGTTTATGCTTTTTATTTAAAAATAAATAGATTGAATCAATATGTTTTCAAAGTAACTTCTATTGTGTAGATGTTACTTACTTAAAAAAAAACAAAAAAAAAAAACTATACATTGACTTTCAAAAGAAGGAAATATTTTAAATATAAAAGAATAACCGTATAACAATATGGTTAAAATTGATGCGTCTCTCTTAGCCTCTGGCCGCAAGGGAAAGAGGTACTGAATGACAAATGCAAAAGTGACGATCCATCAACGTCTTACAACTTCTGGTGGTAAAATATATATGCGGTTACACTAAAATAAATGCTTATGTTTACATTATTATATTAAAGTGTAAAAAATCTTTAAAAAGTGATTTAAACTGTTACACTTTATTAAAAATTTTCGCAATAGATAAAATTATTTATTTTTAAATGATCAAACATTACACGTGCGGTTAATCTAGTTTACTTTAAATATGTAAGCATGTTATATCTATGTGAAATAATTATCTCAAAGAAAGATTATTTTGGTCAAACTATGGATAGTTATAAATATGTAATTTTGGTCAAACTACGGATAGTTATAAATATGTAATACATTTATAATACATATGAGAAAATGGCCAAAAGTCCCCCAACCTTTACCCAAAATCCCAACTACACACCTATACTTTGCGGGGGTCCTATGACCCCCCCTGAACTATTTTAAAGTGGAATATTTACACCCCCGAAAGCTGACATGGCAAGAGAGTGAGAACGAAATTATTTATTAAAAATTTATTTTAAATATTTTTTAAATAAATAATTTTAATTATTATTTTTTCTTATTCATTTTCTCTTGTCTTCTTCTTCTTCTCTTTCTCAAAACAAAAAATTCTAGAACTCATTAATGAAGTTTCCTCATCTTCCTCATCTCCAATTTCATTTTCTCATCTTTCTTGAACTCATTAATGGCGAGGACTCATTAATGATGTTTTTTGATAATTTGGAAAAAGTTATTACCAGAAACAAGAAACACTTGAACTAAGGAGGCAAGAAGATTTAACAAAGTTTAGAATCTTATTCATTTTCGTATGTGAAGTCTTGGCGAAGCTTCATAATCCATTTACCCAATTTTCTCTCTTTTTGTTCATGATCCGTCATCAATGGCGAGCCCAAAACTTTGAACTCCAACTCGACGTATATAATTTTCACAATGCTCAAAGCTTTTAACCCACAATGCCATATATAATTTTCCCATTTCTTCAATTTTCTCTCTTTTTGCTCAATATGGCGAGCTCAAAGCTTTGAACTCCAACTCCGACGTATATAATTTCCACAATTCTCAAAGCTTTTAACCCAAAATGCCATATATAATTTCTCCATTTCTCCAATTTCCTCTCTTTTTGCTCAAGATCCGCCATTAATGGCGAGCTCAAAGTTTTAAACTCCAACTCCGACGTATATAATTTCCACAATGCTCAAAGTTTTTAACCCAAAATGCCATATATAATTTTCAATATAACCCACAATTCCATATATAATTTAATATAAAATTAAATTTTAAAAATTAACTACAAAAATAAAATGTGGTTGAAGAAGAAAATTGAGCAAAATGGGAAATGGGGAAGAGAAAAGAAAATAATAAAGTTAAATAATTAATTTTTTAGAGTAAAAAAAGAAAAAAATGACGTGACAATGATTTGGTATGACTGGCAGTGAGTGCAGCTCACTGCCTGAAATAGTATCTGGGCATGAGCTTTTAGGGGTATAAATATTCCACTTTAAAATAGTTCAGGGGGGTCATAGGACCCCTCGCAAAGTATAGGTGTGTAGTTGGGATTTGGGGTAAAGGTTAGGGGGGCTTTTGACCATTTTCTCTATTACATATTGATAATATGTCGGTAAAAAAAAACAGAAAAAATACATCAAATCCTCCCTGAACTTGTCAGCAAAACTTATTTTAGACCCTAAACTAATCGGGCAATTATATACCCCCTTAATAACTTTCAAGTGAATTTTTTATCACCCTAAAAATATTGTACCACTCTCATTATGGAGAGTGCAGTACACACGCGCCACATCATTGCCAAATCAGTGCCACATCAGTGCCATGTCATTGCCACGTAAGAAATTATAATTTTTTTAAAAAAGTAATCCAACATACATATTATTTTTATATATTTTTTTAAAAAAGCAAAAAATATATATGTACTATTTTTATATATATATAAAATATATATATATTTTTTAAAAAATATATATGTTATTTATATATTATTTTTAATATATATATATATATATATATATGTATAAAAAATAGACCCCCCTCGGTTCCTCCTTCTTCTTCAACAGCGACCCCCCTCGCTCAGCCCCCACCCCGATTCCTTCTTCTTCTTCTTCTTCAACAGTCAAATCCCCCATTAACATCATTATTTCAAACTTCAATTTTAGCTTTCTCCACGTTTTTAACAGTCAAATCCACCAATTAGAGCCATTCTTAATCCAAAGTGAATGGTAAATTAGAGAAGACAAAATTCCAAACAACGCCATTCTCAATCCAAAATTCCAATACACAAAAATCATGAGTTGATCACAAAAATACACCAACACACAAAATTTCAAATCCAAATTCCTTCACATTAACCAAAATCCAAAATCCTAAAACTCCCAAATTCTCAATCTTTTACTCAAAAATGTCTACAGAAATGGAACAAACAGTTCCAAATTCAGAAATGACATTGATGGTATTCGCATGACATGAAATTCTTGGCCAAGAACCAAACTTGTTCATCAATATTGAATCATTTTTGGTTGTCGAAAGATGAAGTTTTGGATCAATAAGAACTTGGTAGGAAGGAGGTTACGAAGAAGATGAAGAAACAGGGTGGGGGGTATGAAGAAGTTGAAGAAATGGGGTGTTGGGGGGTGAGGGTGAGGGTGAGGGTGGGGTGGGGAAAGGGAGTGTTACAAAGAAGAAGATGCAAGTTGGGTTCTTGATTTTTTTTAATTATATATATATATAATAATAATAATAGTAATAATAATAATAAAGTGGGCCCTTTTAAAAAAATAAATTCACGCATTTTTTTTGCCACGTCAGTCGTAGAGGGTGAATTTAATTCACTTGAAAGATGTTAAGGGGGGTATATAATTGCCTGATTAGTTTAGGATCTAAAGTAAGTTTTGGTGACAAGTTGAGGGGGAATTTAATGTCTTTTGTCTAAAAAAAAAAGCATATCATTAGGCCGTTTTAGTAATCAATGTTCATGAATTATGTATAAGAGTACCACTTACAAGTTATTGTTTCTCTCCAAAGATTAAATGATCATATTGTATTAAGGATCTTAAGATGAGCCCACTTTTATGTATATGTGTGTGATAAATATAGTTTTTATTTATTTATTTGTTATTTTTCTTCAGATTTATTTAATTTAATTATCTGCACATATACATGATCTATTTTGATTATTGTGAGAATTATTTATTTTATCGGAAAAGGAATAAATATATTCTCGAACTATGATAAATGGTATATATATATACCCCCCATCATACTTTGGGTACACATATGCCCGTACCGTTAATGAAATGATACATATATGCTCCTCACACTAACGGTAGGGGCATATGTGTACTTAAAGTATGACAGAGGGTATATACATACCATTTATCATAGTTTGGGGGTTTATTTTTCCCTTTTATTTTTTATCGCAGATAATTAATTAAAATTTACTACCCGATCCAATAAACCCACTATCCGATCCGATCTTAATCAAAATTCAAGAGACATCTATTTAATAGACGCATTCTTTCCACTCCTACTATCAATTTCAAAAGAAAAAAAATTAATTAACCTATAGCACCCAAAAACAACACCAAATAAATTAAACCCCTCACGTTTTAATTTTCAGCAAAATTTCATCAAAAAAACACTATCCACCATCAGTCAACACCACATAGCCACTGTCCCTGCCGAATCGAAAACACCCCACCGGCGAACCATTGCCACACCCCTAGCTCCGGCCACCTTCGACCTAATCTCCACCTCCAATCAGTAAACACCAACTTGTAGCAACGATCAATCACTGCAATTTGACTGGAGCTCACATTTAAGAGAAAAACAAAGAAAGCATCGGGTTTAGAACCAAAAAAGGTCAGATCAAGTTAGTTTGAAAGAATTCAATGGGTTTATTGCGCCGAGTAGTAGGCTTGGGTTAATTATTTGAGATAAAAATTTAAAACAGAAAACTAACAAATATACCCCTGAACTATGATAAATGGTACGTGTATACCCTCCGTCAATTTTGGGTGCATATGTGTCCCTACCGTTAGTGTGAGGGATATATACGTACCATTTCATTAATGGTAGGGGCATATGTGTACCCAAAGTATGACGGAGGGTATATACATACCATATATCATAGTTTAGGGGGTATATTTGTCCCTTTTTCGGTAAGATTATTTTGATCAAACTACGGATAGTTATGAATATGTGATACATTTGTAATATATTCATAATATGTCAGTAAAAAAAATATTTTTAAGCCGTTTTAGTAATTCATGTTCATGAATTATGTATAAAAGTACTACTTACAAGTTATTATTTCTCTCCAAAAACTAAATGATAATGTTGTATTAAGTATCTTGAGATGGGCCCACTTTTATGTATATGCATGTGATAAATATAGTTTTTATTTATTTATTTATTTATTTGTCAAATTTTTAGATTTTTTTAATTTAATTATTTGCACATATACGTGATCTATTTTAATAATTAATTGTGAGCATTATTTATTTTATTCTTATAGTGTCTTCTATATTTGTCAACATGAACAATAATTTTGTGCTTAATGGCACAAACTTCAAGAAATGAAAAGAGCACATTTTGATTGTGCTTGGTTGTATAGATCTTGATTATGTATTAAGATTTGATCGCCCTGTGGACTTGAACGATACTAGTTCTACTAAACAAAAATCCACATACGAGAAGTGGGAGCGATCAAATCGCATAAGCTTGATGATGATGCAACACTCAATTTCAAAATTTTTAAGGAGCAGTATAATAGAGAATAAAGATGCCAAAGATTTCCTAAAAGAAATCGCAGACTGATCCACTGCTAACGAAAAAGTTGAAACAAGTACTATTTTTAATAAGATTGTTTCAATGCGATATAAGGACAAAGGGAACATACGAGAGTACATTGTGAAAATGTCTAACCTTGTGACAAAACTCAAGGCCTTTAAGATTGAATTATCCGACGATATACTTGTGCACCTAATTTTGATCTCTCTTCTAACATAATTTAGTCAATTTAAAATTTCATAGTATACTCAAAAGGAGAATGGACTTTGAATGAGCTTATAACTGTGCAAGAAGAGGATAGACTAAACTAGAGAAGATTGAAAGTGATCATTTGACATATGCCTCTGAAACTCAAACTGCTTCAAATAAGCAAAAAAGGAATAAAACTGAGAAAACTGCAGACAAAGAAACATCACAGTCCAAGAATTCAAAGACTTTTTTTTTACAAGAAAATTGGTACATAAAGAAAGAATATTTCAGGTATGCTGCCCAGCGTGAAAAGAAAGGTAAAATTCTCAACATTGTTTGTTCAAAAGTTAATTTGATTATGGTACCTAGTGACACTTAATGGATAGATATGGGTGCAACTACTCACATAAGTTCCACTATATAGAATTGACTAAGAAGTCGAGTGTCGATCGATGCTGAAATATACATCTATGTGGGAAACGACTATAAAACATTTGTAAAGGATAAGAATTTCATTAGATGCTGAATTTTATTGGGAATTAGAGAAATTATTTATTGTACTTTCATTTAGACGAAAATTAATTTATTCTTCTTCTTTGAACATAGATGGATATAATTGCTCAATTGAAAATGAGATTTGGGGTATTTCTCTAAGTTCTAATATTATTGGTATTAGTACTCTAATTCATAAGTTATAAAAATTAAACAGACAAGCCTCATGAAATAATAAAACCCTGCATTGAAGTAATTTGGGCACTAAGTGCAGATTAACAATCGAGAGGTTTTAAATTTTATGCTCCCTCAAATAGATTCTTTTTAAAAATAAAAAATATTAAATTTATTAAGGATGTTGATTATGGTGGGAGCAAACAATCAAACAAATTGTGTTAGAAAAAGAATTTGATAATATCCCTTGTACTAGTGAAAATGATCAAGTAGCTTTAATAAATATTTTTCTATAATAATTTGAAGTAGTGAATTTTTTATTTTTATGTATTTTGACCATTTTTTCTTTTTCATAGTTGTTGCATGTTAATTTTGAGGCTCGAGAATGATTGACATGATTTCTAATGCAATTGAAAATGGTTTATGTGAGTTTGTGATTTTTAGAGGCTTGAGAAGTCATATAGTTGACTTCGATCAATATTTATTGTTTTGAGTGTCGGATCGCAAAACAAACTATTTTAGCAGATTTGAATTGTCGAATTTGAATTAGTAGCGGGGTTGATTTGGTTTCAGGACCTTTACATCTCAGTTTGACTCTTGGTTCAAAAATAGTGAAAAAGGAGTTCTGAGGGTTAGTTTTGTGAAAATAATCTTTTTTTTTTAAAATTCAACGTCGTCATTGAGTCTGGAATATTAAAAACAGCCTAATATATATATATATATATATATATATATATATATTTTATCTCTGTGGGGTCCCAATCACATCGTGAGGATCCGATTGGAGTTTGTTAGGCTTCACCAAAAATTAACATTTGCTGATATCTGGTGCGGCCATTTAAGCGGACAAGGTCTGCTTAACCACTCTTTAGAGGTCCAAGACTTCTTAAGCTATAGCCGCTTTAGTGGCCAGATATTTCTTAAACAGTAGTCATTTAAACGGCAACCATTATTTATAAATCCCTTTTCTCGATTTTCACTATTTTTAGAACTTTAAACTTCGGGTTTGGGTGATTCTTGAACGTTTCTTCACCATTTGAGCTTGAGAAATCTCTAACACCTTATTTCCATTATTTTTCATCGATTATATCTTCTAAACCACCTTTGAATCATGATTTCAAAACGAAAAAATTAGAAATTTTACCAGTAAAGTTTAAAACGATTTTCTCTTTGATTTGGACCTCGTTTTTGACCCACTTTTGTATGGATTTTCTCCTATAGACTCCTATAACCCTCAAGAATGTGTTTTTAAAATAAAATTTTGATTGTACCCCTTTTGATTTCAAACTCTTTTTTTGAACCCGTTTTGATCCAATCCAAATATAGGCAAGCTAGGTATTATTATCTTTTTTTAATACATAGATGCTATATTTGAATATTTTAATTAATTCTGAGACCATTCGTAAGGAGAAGGCTCCGTATTAAAGCATTTTAGACTGTAATTTTATTATTTTGAGGTAGGTTATGGCTTAACTTCTTTCAGATTGAGTTGGGTAGATAATAAATAAGTAAAGATACAATGAGTTGGGAAAAATAGTTATAAAGTTTATATTTTCGAGATTATTTTTACTGTTGTGCGTTCATGTGGGGGCTTATATTTTGTTGTTGACTTGTGATATCTTATATTGTATGTTGCCTGTATGGGGGCTTTATTTGACATCATTGACCTTATCTGTGCATTAAAATGCCTTTATTTTAGATATAATGCTTGTTTAGGGATTTACTTTGCTAATATATGCTTTATTTGAGCATTGGTTGTTTTTATCATGATAAAAATACCCGAGTTACGGATTGATATGATATTAATAATGTCTTGCATGCATATTTATTCTAATAGTGCTTAATTGGAGTGGATAATCATGAATTAAGAACATATAGAGTTGATTTCTGGGAAGTTATATATACGTGTTGGAAGGATTGGATATCATCATATTGAGTTGATTGTGAGCATTACTTTCTCATTTCACACATATACATTCATGAGATACTGGTACCATAGGAAAACACTGTTTTAAAAAAAATGACTCACTTTGGAAAATCCTTGACCGAGGTCATTTGCTGGCAAGGTTGGTTATGATATTTTGAAAAATCCTTAATCGAGGTCATTTGTCGGCTATGTTATCTTAATATATGAGTTATAGTATATGGATTGCAAATCTCCCAAGAATCCTACTTGATAGCTGCGAGCTCGGTGGGTGTATATGGAAAGTCATGCAATAACTTTCATCATTCATCCCATCTATATTGCATTGCATTTGCTTGTTCATCTTGCTTGTTTTCCTTAGTTTCCTTGACCTGTTCTTAGATACAGTGTATCCTTCTTTTATATATGTGTTATTTCTATTTTTGTGTACTTATATACATTAGAACTGTTAGTAGAGATTGTGTGAGCTATCGTTTGGGACTTTTCTGCTTGCAGGTGATTTGCTCATAGTATATTTTACTTATTGTATTTTCTACTTTGCTTAGTCAGCCTATGATACCTACTGAGTACAAGTGAACCGTACTCACCTATAGTACCCTTTTGATTTAGATCCTATCTCAAGTACGACTCGCGGTAATTGATCGTGGTTTTCTGAGATTGTGATCGAGGTACTAGGTTGCTCTAGGGATCAGAGTCGACTTTCGGGCCTCCTCTTATCTTATTATGTCTTTACTTATTTTTGGAGATAGAGTTTCTATTCAACTTATATTGACATGATATATTAGATGCTCTCTACTTTGACACTACTTCTTGGAGTTTTTATGTTATGTTATTCAAATTTCCATTTCATCTATGTCTGGTTTTGGATTAACTTTGTTTTAGAAGTCTCACCTTAGTTCTCATATTTTCTTTATCAGTTTGAGTGAAAAAACTTACTTATCAAGTCTGGACCATGATAGGTGCCATCATGACCTAATTTTTGGGTCATGACAGTTTCAACCTATAAATCAGGATTATATAGGAAATATTCAACAACCTCAAGTTGAAGTGCCTAAAAGAAGATCTAATAGAGAATGAAGAAATATAATTTTGAATAATTATGCTGTTTGTCTCCAAGAACATGATTTTTGATATGGGATTGAAAGATGATCCTATAATTGTTAGTCAAATGAAATCATGTCTAAACTCTGCTAAATGGATCGAAGACATAAAATATGAGTTAAAATCCATGAAAGATAATGATATTTGAAATCTTGTCTAGTTGCCATAGGGATCAAAATCGATTGGTTGTAAATAAATTTTCAAAATTAAACACGATTCAAAAGATAATATCAAAAGATATAAAGTACGCGTAGTTTTTGAGGGATTCACTCAAAAGGAAGACAAAATTTTAAACAATTTTTTTTTCCTGTTTCATCAAAAGACTCTCTAAGAATCATTATGACACTTGCAACCCATTATGACTTAGAGCTACATCAAATGACATAAATACTACATTTCTCAATGGAAACATTGAAGAAATAATATACATGGTACAACCAGAAATCTTTAAGTCTCAAAATTTAATTCACTTTGTATATAAATTTAAGAAGTCCTTATATGGTTTAAAACATGCATCCCATCAATGGTACCAAAAGTTTGATCAGGTGATAATCTCTTTCAGTTTTATGGAAAACATTGTTAATTAGTGTATACAGCAACAACGACAACCTACTCAGTGTATTTCCACATAGTGAGGTCTATAAAAGGTTAAGTCTACCTAGTCAATACCATTATTTTTGAAGAATTAGAGAGACTTTTTCTAATAGACCCTCAATTGAGAATAAAAAATAGTAAACAAAGCCATAATAAAATATAAAAAAATTAAATAATAGAAATAAGATACCCATAGAGTAGTACTATGCACTATCTAACCTAAAGCACACACCTCACCCAAATCCTCCGAACAAGAAACTCCAACCAACGAGCATAGCCCTATGGCTACTAGAATGGATACACCAAAGCTATCCTATTTACTAACTACGACTCACTCCCATGAACTAGCCCTCTAACCTAATTTGCATCCTCCTTACCTTCCTATCTGGAGTCATGTCCTCAGTAAGTTGTAACTTCTCCATGTCATGTCTAATCACTCCCTTCTAGTATTTCTTTAGCCTACCTCTACCTTGCATGAAGTCATCCATAGCCAACCTCTCACACATATGAATTGGGGCATATGTTCCCCTTCTCATCACATGCCCAAACCATCTCATCTCATTTTTTTACATCTTGTCTTCCACCGAAGCCACTACTACCTTCTCTCAAATAGTCTCATTACTAACCATATCTTCTCCAGTAAGATATACATCTAATGCAATATCCTCATTTCTTCTACCTTCAACTTTTGGATGTGAGAGTTTTTGACTGGCCTACACTCCGCTCTATACATCATGGTTAGACGAACTACTACTCTATAAAATTTTCCTTTAAGCTTATGAGACAACTTCTTATCATACAAAACTCTAGAGACGAGCCTCCATTTCATTTACCCTGCCCCAATACGGTGAGTGATATCCTCGTCAATTTTTTTCTGGAATCCATATTTACTACCTTCATCCTCATGAATCAAATCACGAAATTTACATTTCAAGTACTCTGTCTTAGTCCTACTCAACCTGAACCCTTTAGACCCAGCATTATCTTCAAACCTCTAACTTATCATTAATACCTCCCCGAGTCTCATAAATCAAAACTACATCATTCACAAATAGAATACACCAAGGAACCTCTCATTGAATATTCCACGTCAAAATATCCATCTCTAATGTGAATAAAAATGGGCTAAGAGTTGATCCCTGATGCAACCCTGTCAAAATATGAAAATTCTCTGAATCTTCCTCCACCGTCCTCAATCCAATCTTCACTCCATCATACATATCCTTAATCAATCTGATGTATGCCACATAGAGACACCTTTAGCCTCCAAGCACCTCCAAAGAACCTACGAAGGAACTTTGTCATATGGTTTCTCTAGGTAAATGAACACCATGTGTAAGTTCCTCTCCCTCTCCCTATATGTATGCATAAATTTATAGATATCCAAATAATGCGTACATTGTGGGAATGTTGGGGTGATATTTAAGTAAATCGAGAATGATTCATTAGAAAGCAGGAAAATGGGTTATGAGGTGTCTCCAAATAACTAAAGATTATATGCTCACTTACTATAAGTTGGATCAATTACAGATCATAGGATATTCTGATTTATATTTTCCTGAATGTCTTGATAGTAGGAGATCTATATCAGATTTTATTTTCATATTGGCTAGAGAAGTTGTTTCTTGAAAAAATGTAAATCAAACATTAATAGCTTCTTCTTTCTATGGAACTCATAATGTGGCTTGCTATGAAACATCAAATTTGTCAGTGGCATAATATCGTGGTAGTAAGTCTGCTGAGTTATATTCAAAGAACAACCAAAGTTCATCTAAGTCAAAGCACATAGACATTAAGTTCTTAGTTGTAAAAGAAAGAGTTAAGATTCTTCTTGTGTCAATTCAACAGATTAGTACAAATTCGATGATTGCGGATCCACGCATGAAAGGTTGGCCACGTTAAGTATTTTATGGACGTGTAGCTCACATGAGTGTTGTCAAAATTTGACGATGATCCACTATAAGTAGGAGTTTGTTGTTTTGTTGATGCTTTTGACATGTTAAAGTTTATTTACTGTACAGATAAAAGTTTTATGAAATTTATGAATTTCATGTGTTTATTGATAACTCTGAAAAATAAGATATTAACTTTCTATGCCGTTTTGCATAAGATATAAAAAAGTAATTTTGGACTATTAAAGTCATACAGTAGGACCAAGTGGAAATAAGACATGACTTAGATTTTACATGCAATTTCTATATTTGATCTATGTCATTAGTATTGTTGATATTTGTGATCATTGATGGATTTAGTTTCAAAACATATGACGAAAACCGCTTTGATCCTATATTGATAGTAGCGATGGATCAGATTATTTTGAGATATTTAAATTAAGATAGCAAAAGTTTGTGCACACTAAAGTTTCATCTATGTATGATTATTCGAAAATATATGTGGTCCAAGTGGGAGATTTTTAGTAATTTATATTTTATGAACTCACATATTAATATATTTTACATAGATATGCCATCATTAAGAGGGCCCATTTTATGATCTAATAAAGTATTAAAGTTTTTGGGCCGTAAAGTAAATATTTACTTACATATGGTTTAATTTAGATAATGTAAAAATACTTTGGCATTTTCTTATGTTTGATGGAAACTTATGGAAAAGGTACCTTTTCTGAAAAGGCATTTCAGAATTCTTATTAAAGCTTTGATTCCTAAATACGAAGATGTACGCTTCATCTATTTCTCTCCATATCAGAAAGAGAATATGGCAAAAGTACTCTTCAAAATTTAGAAGATAAAATTTTCCTCCAATCAATTCATGCAATGGAATAAGGTTAGTGTTCATATTGTTCTTCTATATTGATATCTCTATCTAGTAATTTACTTGATCAACTTGAGCAAATTCTTTAAACTTATCCAACATGATAACCTAAGGATATTACTCCCTTGGATCAACTTATATGGCACAATTTATTTTTTGAGAGTCAAACTGCTTAATTTTTGACAGTGTTTAAGGTCTTAGAGAAGAACAAATTTAATTCAAGGTGAACCTTTAATCTTGTTATACTCACTTGTCAAGATTTTTTTTTATTCTTTATTTTTCTTCATCTTCTTTTATATTTATACTTTTAATTTAAGGTTAATTAATTATTATTATTATTTTTTTTATCTCAAGGGCCAGTTCAGCCTAACATAACCTCATGAAGCCATAGGGCTGATTGTAACTAAGTTTCATAGTGTGAGATTTAATAGTAAATTTTTTAAATTGCCACTCAACTATTATAAATATTTCATTTAAATTACTAATGATTTCTTTGGACAATATTATCATTTAACTCTAAAAAATATTTCAGACTAACTAAAAAGTCACAAAAATAAAATTTAACCGAGGAATCCTTTTCCTTTTTATTTCTTTTTTATTTTTACGATCCATATTTTTTAAAATAGTGGTAGACTAGTAGCATAGCAGTACTAATAAGGATAATACTCCCTTAAGTTTTGATTTAATAATATTAACTAATAATATGTTTTTTTTTTTTCTTATTTTAACTTTTTTACAATAACCATTTTAAACTATTTATCATTTATTATGATAAGTATCCTTTTGAAAACTTTTTTTTTACCATTTTTTTTTTCTGTTGGATGAAAATATATTGGCACTTAAAAAAAATTCTCGATAGTTTAGACTATAGTAAACGTTACGTGATCTTCTTTATTGTAAGAATTAATTTTATAAGTTTCTACACGTTGATTATAAGTTTGATAATCATCTATGTAACCGACTGTTATGTAGAATATTTTTTTTAAATCTAGTAAAAACAACATAAATCCTGATAGTTTGGAGCTTAATTACAGAAATTCTGACATTTTGTATAGTTACTAAAAATTTTAATTTTGAACCTGTCGCGATATAAAATCAATTTCTGATACATTCAAGAAAGATATATTTTTTTCGAAAAAATCATTTTTGAAAATGGTAAGTTTCAGATTTTGTATGACTTACTGATCAGTTAACACAACAGTGAATTTAGATGACTCATTAATCCCTGAAAACAACAACAACTTTAAAAAATTCAAAATTCATTCAAACAATCAAGCTCATTCAACAAAATTCTCCCAAATTTCTCAATCTTGAATTTTTTGCAATTTTAAATTTTAAAGACGATATACAATGAACACTTTGATTTTGTTAAGGCATTTTGGAGTTTGAATATATGATATCCAATACGAACAATACAAAAGTTAGGGATAGTCGCCGATGAAAATATTTTGTATATGAATTTGATTTCGCTATACCTGTTGAATTAAAAATTATTGAATCATTGAAGAAGATCGACATTCGAAACATTGTAGAAGGGAATTCCTCAATAATGTCGATTCACGACCATAATGGCGTGAAGCTTTACGTTGAACTGAGAAAAACTGTTTCAGAATTCGTAATGTATCCTTTGTGTATAACTACAATAGAAAAATCTTCAGATGAGAGGGCATCTAAAGCCGATACTGGTGCAATTGTTTGCATCAAAGAAATGAAAACGAATGCCAGAGCACTTGCAGTAGTTGAGTTAACAAATAATGACTTGTTATATGTATCATAAATCGAGACTGAAAACTTCATTAGTGATTGCAAGCATGAAGATGTTAAGGTGGATCAACTTTACAAGGATAAGGCAAATCTTTTATCTGTTATGACCAAATATGCCATAGATAATAACTTCAACTTCAAGGAAACGTTCTAACAAAGAAAGGCATATATATTTATGTATCTTTTTAGTTACATTGATATTTATACAGAAAAAATATGCAGGATCATATACTAGAGTACATTTTGTTTATTACATTATATATTAATGGCAAAATATTTTAAGTTGATTGATATATTATGTTTATTGTCTGATACATTAATTCTTTTACTATCTTTGGACTTTTTTTGTCTGATCCTTTGTTTATGCTTGAAACACCCTAAATCTTGGCCGTTTCAAAATTTCATGGGTTTTGGACATTCTATCCATGATATGATTCAAGGGTACCAATCATATCCTTGGATACGACTTGGGTTGCCTATCTCGTATGCTAGGCAGTAAGTCTTGGTTGGGATTCTGTCCAAGATGTGAGTCAACTTCATACAAGTCATATAGTGGGATACGAGGTGTATACTGTCTAGTCGTATGGTGCTTATTGATTTACCCAGTTGGAAACTATCCAATATACGGGTTGTGGGTACCATTCGTACCCTAAGGTATGAGTTGGGGTTATGTTCTCGTATGTTGGTCAGTATAGAGGACCATGGTGAAGGGTTGGATATGAGTTAGGGTACCACTCGTACCCTAGGATACTACTAAGGGGGTGAGTCGTACCCACCTGGGACTTGGTTTTTAACTTTTAAGCTAAGGGTAGTTCGAACATTTCCCATCTCCAACCCTTATGTCCCCGCGTTATATAACAATTGGTGGCCTCTTTGATGTGTGAGCAATTGCTAACACATTTAAGACCTTTAACCAAGAATAATTGCGAAGTCTTAAAAAACTTTTATTGTTTTTGATTTGTTTATGTCTGATTTTACAGTTTAAGCTGATGAGATAGAGAACCAACAAGAATGGAAGCAAATAAGTTGAAATCTGGAGGAATCTGAAGAGAAGTGTAGCCGACGACATCTGTGATAAGCCGTCAGCCCTGTGATAGGCTATCACAGTTATCGTCAGACTTAACCAGAGATTTGGCATAAGTTAAAGTTGTGACGATACTTTGTGATAAGGCGTCAGGATGGTGATAAGGCGTCAGGAGCGTCGTCAGCCTTAAACAGAAGATGGAAGTTGAAGACAGTTTTGTGACGACATCCATGACACGTCGTCAGCCTGGTGATAAGCTGTCAAGGATGTCGTCAGACTTAAGCAGAAGATGGGAGTTGAAGAAAGTTTATGATGAAATCCATGACACATTGTCAAGATGGTGATAGGCCGTCATCATCGTCGTTAGCCTTAAGCAGCAAGAGCCAAAAATGCAGAGGAGTTGACGACATCCATGATAATCTTTCAGACTCCTGATAAGCCGTCACTGACGTCGTCATTTATTCCGAGAAAAAGCTGAAACTTCTATTTTGTTTCCTTATTTAGGATTAACTATTTAAAGCCTTGTTTTAGGGTTTTCTAGATATACAAAAACTTATCAATAAACATATTTTGGATAGACGATTTATTTTCTTTCTCTCTCTCTCTAGACTAATTTTTCGGGAGTTTTGTCTTGTGAATCAATTCAAGTTATACTTTTTGATCTTCATCATAGTTGTAAGTTAATCTTCTCAATTATGAATTCAATTTGTGTACTTATTTCTTGCATTATGAGTGTCTAAACTTCATTAACCTGAATTATAGGATCTAGGGTTAGGTCATGAATAGGTGCTAAATACTCAAGATTCAATAGGTGTCAGGATTTCTTGATAATTCTGAGACGTTAATTAATGTCTGTTGGTCGCAAATAGTAGGCATACCTACTTTGATTTGCTTGAGAAAGAAATCATAAACAATAGAAAGTGAATTATCAACAGGGACTCGGAAATACTTCATTTAATAATTAGTGTTGTAACAAGGTTGATTAACCTGAGGTAAAATCTGGGCAGTAATAGAGATTCCCTAAGTCTGAGAGGATTAGGAAATTAGAAGCTTAAGTAGGTTGAGAGACATTTGAGCATATAATCGATAAAGATAGCTTATTATCCTAACCACCGTGAGAATCTTGATTCACCTTTGGCATCTGTCATGTACCGTAAGCCCTAGTGAACATAATTCTGGTTATTTCATAAAATCTTGGTTACAAACATCAAAATCAAAGTGTCAAACAATTATTTGTGAAACTTAAACCCCCATTTTAGGAGACGTTAAACTATCAGTGAATTAAACAGTAGACAACTTTAGTTCACATCATATTCCTTGTGGGATTCGACCCCAACCTAGTTGGGTTTTATATTGACAATGATCGCTTACACCTATTCAAAAGTGTAGTTTGAGCGTTATAAAAAATGGCGTAGTTGCCGGAGAATACAGTTGTAAACTAAAAGCTTGTGTGCGCTAATTGACTATTAGTTTAGTTTCTGAGATTTAGGTTTATTTGTTATTTCTGTTAATTGCAGGTTCTTTGTTGTTTATGCCCAAAAAAAAAGTTTCGAAGAACCGTTATTGCCAATTAATTTGGAACCTCAGCTGATCGAAAGAATGACTGAGCAACAGGAGGCAGAAAGATTTGCCGCTTTGGCCAGGGCTCAGGTGAACGTACAGAACTAGGGTCAACAAGTACGTCACCCGAACCATGATGATGAAGACTTGGGTGATGAGGAATTGCTGAATCCTCAAAACCCAAGGCGAGCTGTGAAAATTGCTGCACCAGTGCAGCAAAATTTTGATAGAAACCGTCCGGTCAGAGGAAGGTATGGTCAACAACTTGTTCATTACGAGGTTGATGATGATGACGAAGGAATGGACAGAGAAGGTGAAATGGGTGCTATCATTCCTCCACCGTTGGCACCTGGTGCAAAATTCAGCATAACAAGTATCATGATCCAACTCCTGAATCTGAAGGGGTTGTTTGGAGGCTTGTCTGGTGATGATCCAAACATGCACTTGGTGAACTTCATCACTATTTGTAAATCTTTTGATAATCTGGGAGTGAGTCAGAGTGTGATCCGGTTGAGATTGTTTCCATTGTCTCTGCCTGGGGAGGAAATAATATGGTTAAATGAGATGGAGCCCAATTCTATAACCAACTGGAGACAGTTGAAAGAGGCGTTCCTAAAACGGTTCTTTCCACCCTCCAGGAGGGTACAGTTGAGGGCCAAAATTAGTAACTTCAGGCAGCTCCCAACTGAAGCCTTGCATGAAACTTGGGAGAGATTCCAGAAGAAGCTGGCACAATGTTCGAACCACAACATGATAGACTTGCACTTGATGGAGACTTTGTACAGAGCTTTTAACTCTATGACAAAGCCAATTGTAGACAATGTTGTGGGTGGTTCATTAATTGACCTCTCTTTTATAGAGGCTTTAGACATGTTGAATAGAATGACCAAACAGAGTCGGGCCTGGCATATCAAGGATTCTGTGGTAGCGAGCTCGACTATTTTTGTTGGTATGACCGCGGAGCAGCGCAGAAGGGATAATGAGCGAGACCAAGACATAGCCCATTTGAAGACACAGATGGACTTGCTGACCAAGCACTTGCTGTCAGGTAAGACTGAAAAAGTTAAGGCTGTGGAGTCTCAGTGCACTATTGCTACTAATGCAGATGAGGAGACAAACTATGTGAGTAATCAGAGGGGTTTTTGAGGCAATAGCCAAGGGAATCAAGGTCGGAACTTTTATGACAATCCTGATTATAAAGATAGGGAGCAAGGACACTGGAGAAGCAATAATGATAGAAGTGGTTTGTATGTTCCTCCTAGAATTCGAGATGCTGCACCAACCAGCTCTGGTAAGATGTCCATGGAGGACATGATGAAAAAATTGCGGAAAGGAGTTGAGGCTACCAACTAGGGGGTAATTACTATGAAGAGTGAATTCTCTACCCTGAGTCAGTGGTTAGTTCACACTCCACTTCTATCAAGCAGTTTGAGAAGCAGATGAGCCAACTTTCTGCGACACTGAACCAAAGAAAAAGTGGTACTTTACCTAGTGATATGTTTCAGAATCCGCAGAATGATGGCTCATGTATGTCGATTACCACTAGGAGTGCTAAGATCTTACCAGGCTCTTCTGTGGGCAAATTTGTAGATGGTAAGGTGGTTGTTGATGAATCAAAAGAAAGTAAACCAGTGGAGTCTGAGAAGTTGGATAGTTCTGTTGATGCTTCGGAGAAAGAAAAAGAGAAGGAAGAGGAAGTGGTGTTGAAATCTATCCCGAGACCACCACCTTTCTTTCCTAAACGATTGAAGAAAAAGGCTGATGATGCCAAATTTAGCAAATTCATGGCAAGGCTCAAGCAATTAACTATAAATATGCCCCTGGTTGAAGCACTTGAGCAAATGCCAGGATATGAGAAATTCATAAAAGACCTTATGACTAAGAAATGATCGGTGAGCTGCGAATTAAAGGCAGATCTCCACCTTTGTAGTGCTATTTCTACAAGGACCCTAGTACAGAAGAAGCCATACCCCAGTGCAGTCACTATTCCCTACACAATTAGGATAATGGAATTCACCAAAGCACTATGTGATCTGGGAGAAAACGTCAATTTGATGCCACTGACTATTCATAGAAAGTTGGGTCTGGGAAATCCCACCCCCACCAACATGAGACTCGTGATTGCGGATAGGTCAATAAAGTGACCTGTTGGCGTTCTGTATGATGTGTTGGTGAATGTGTCCAACTTTATATTCCTTGCAGACTTCATCATTTTGGATTGCGAGGTGGACTTCAAGGTGCCCATAATCTTAGGTCGACCTTTCCTCGCAACAGGAAGTGTGCTGATTGATTTGAGAACGAATGAGCTCTTATTTAGGATGAACGATGAAGTGGTACGATTTGATGTGGGAAAATCAATGAATCATCATGAAGAGATAAGTTTGTTCTCGGTAGTTGATGTGTATTATGAGGATGAACAGGAGGTGCCCATAGCTGAGCAACTTGTTATCAAACTTTTAGTCGCGGTTATGATGAATTATGATAGTGAAGGCATTGGGGAGTATGAAGAGACTGTTTGTGCCTTGACAGGCATGGGTTCATATCCTTATGCTCCTAGAAAGCTAGAACTTGATCTACATAATCGACCAACGCCACCAGCCAAGCCATCTATTGAGGAGCCTCCGGTATTGGAATTAAAGAAATTGCCTGGGCACCTACAGTAAGTGTTTCTGGGAAATAGGAACACTCTACCTGTTATTATTGTAGCAGATTTAGGGGAACAATAGGTGAAAGCACTTATCTTAGTACTTCAGAGGCACAATAGAGCTATAGGGTGGACCACTGCAGATATTATTAGCATTCCCTCGGGAATCTGCACGCATAAAATTCAACTTGAGGAGGATTGTATTCCAAACATAGAGCATCAGCGCCATCTTAATCCACCAATGCAAGAGGTAGTTAAAAAGGAGATTATTAAGTGGTTGGATGCATGAGTGGTTTACCCTATTTTTGATAGCAAGTGGGTGAGCCCAGTTCAATGCGTACCCAAAAAAAGGGGTATGACGGTGGTTGCTAATGAAAAGAATGAGTTTATTCCTCTCAGGCCTGTAACTGGGTGGAGAGTTTGCATGGACAACCGCAAGCTAAATTCTTGGACTCTGAAAGACCACTTTCTGATGCCCTTTATGGACCAAATGCTTGATCGATTAGCTGGCAGGGGGTGGTATTACTTCTTGGATGGTTATTATAGATACAACCAAATATGCATTGCTCCTGAAGATCAAGAGAAGACGATGTTCACATGCCCATATGTCACCTTTGCATTTAAAAGGATGCCATTTGGGCTATGTAATGCACCCACCACTTTTCAATGGTGTATGGTGTCTATCTTCTCTGACATGGTGGAGGACACCATAGAGGTATTCATGGATGATTTCTCTATGGTGGGTGATTCATTTGAGATGTGTTTGGCAAATCTAAATATAGCCTTGAGAAGATGTGTTGAATTTAATTTGGTGCTAACTAGGAAAAATGCCATTTCATAGTCAAGGAGGGCATCGTTCTCGACCATAAAATCTCTGAAAAGGGGATAGAAGTTGATTGAGCAAAGGTGGAAGTTATTGAGAAACTACCACCTCCCATTTCAGTGAAAAAAGTGCGCAGTTTTCTTGGATATGTTGGCTTTTATCGGGGATTTATAATAGACTTCTCAAAGATTACAAATCCATTTTGCAAACTTTTGGAGAAGGAGGTGAAATTTTTTCTTTGATGACGAGTGCTTGAAGGCATTTACATGCCTTAAAAAGAAGCTGATTGAGGCACCTATTGTTATTTCACCTGACTGGGCAAAACTATTTGAGATCATGTGTGATGCAAATGGTGTGGCCCTTGGAGCTGTATTGGGGAAAAAGAGGGATAAACTGTTCCATCCGATATATTATACCAGCAAAGCACTAAATGGAGTGTAAAAGAATTAAACTGTTACTGAACAAGAACTTTTGGCTGTAGTATATGCTTTTGAGAGGTTCAGAGCTTATCCGATTGGGACCAAAGTAGTGGTCCACACCAACCATGCTGCCTTGAGGTATTTGATGGCTAAGAAGGATGCTAAACCAAGGCTGATCAGATGGGTATTACTGCTGCAAGAATTTGACTTTGAGGTCAAGGATAGGAAAAGTTGTGAAAACCAGGTTGTAGATCATCTGTCTAGAATGAAAGGTGAATAAGAAAGTAGTGATGAAATAAAGATAAATGATGCATTTCCTGATGAGGATATTTTGGCCGCCTTTATGGAAAAATTGCCTTGGTATACGGATTATGCAAATTATATTGTGAGTGAGGTCATCCCAGAAAACCTTTATTTTTATCAAAGGAAGAAGTTCCTTCATGATGTGACGCATTACTTCTGGGATGAGCCGTATCTTTTTCGGTGATGTACAGACAATATTATAAGAGATGCGTGCCGAAAGTGGATGTATTATGCATATTGGAAGCATGTCATGCTTTCCCAGTCGGGGGTCATCACGCAGGTGACCAAACAACTAGGAAGGTGTTACAGAGTGGCTATTATTGGCCAATATTGTTCAAGGATGCCCACGAGTTTGTGCTGAAAAGTGACCAATACCAGAGGCTGGGGTCAATCTCTAAAAGACATGAGATGACCTTGACTAAGATGCTTGAAGTGAAATTATTTGATGTCTGGGGCATTGATTTCATGGGTCATTTTGTGAGCTCGTACGGTATGAAGTATATTTTAGTTACTGTTGACTACGTCTCAAAATGGGTTGAAGCTGTAGCCTTGTCTGATAATGAAGGGAAGAGGGTTGTTGCTTTTCTCAAGAAAAACATCTTCTCTCGCTTTGGAGTACCACGTACTATCATAAGCGAATAAGGATCTCATTTTTGCAACAAAATATTTCGAGCAGCTTTGGCAAAATATGGGGTGAAACAACACAGAGTGGCTACTCCATATCACCCACAAACCAGTGGGCAAATGGAGGTATCAAATCGTGGGATTAAAGCCATCCTTGCCAAAACGGTGAATGCTAGCCGGAAAGATTGGTCTCGAAAGCTTGATGATGCCTTGTGGGCATATCAAACTGCTTTCAAGACACCCATTGGCATGTCACCATTTCAGATGGTCTATGGAAAAGCTTGCCACCTACCAATAGAGCTGGAGCACAAAGCCTTATGGGCACTCAAAAGGTTAAATCTAACTTGGAAGGAAGTAGCAGGGCTGAGACTGGGGAAATTGAATGAGATAGATGAATTCCGTCTCAGGGGCAGATGAACAAGTAAATTTGTATAAAGAAAAGATGAAAAATACCATGATTGGAGAATAGAGAAACGGGAATTCCAAAAAGATGACTTGGTGCTTCTGTTCAATTCCAGACTCAAATTGTTCCCAGGTAAGATGAAATCTAAGTGGTCAAACCCTTTTAAAGTTAGTCAAGTTCACTTATCTGGAGTAGTGGAACTCAAAAATGAAGACAGCAGTACCTTCAAAGTAAATGGGCAACGTCTCAAGCTTTACATTGGCCCGAAAGAATCAGTGCAAAGTATCACCATTATCTGTCTCGATGAAGTCTAAAGTAATCGAGATACATGAGTCGTGCCGCGACATTAAATCAGGTGCTGCATAGGAGGCAACCTATGACACCCGAGATGGATCCATTCCAGGAATACTCTAACCCTTAGTTTAATTTTGCTTTGATTTTGAGTTGAGGGTGTAGGGTAGTCTGTTGTTGTAACATATTTTGTGGTAACTAGGAGAAATACAAGTACAAAAAGTAGTTGACATATTTTTGATTGATTTTTAAACACCTCTCCAATGTTTTATTGGCAAAGACTATGTGAATTATATTTACTTGTGACCATTGTGAATCTTGTTGTGGCATTAGTTCTAGCTGCGTGATGATCATTGCTGAACAATTGAATGAACTAGATAAGTGGTGGCCTGTGATATACTTGCGTGCCATGTGTGTGTGAGAAACTACTTAATTCCCTCTGTATGCTAAAACTAGAACTTGCCTAGTTAGTCTTACCATGGTTAAATGATAGGGGTTAGAAAAGGATCATAGGCCATTTTGTTGATTAACCCACTTTTAGCCTAAACAGCCTACCCTATGTGCATTATATCCCTTGATCCCTGTTTTGAGCCTAATTAGCCTATTTCTTCCTTATGATATCTTTCACCTTCCCATTTATACCATAATGAACCTGTTTGGCCTTGGTCTTCCTTGGATACTTTGCACCTTGACCTAGGTAAACAACCTAAGTTGAGGGTGGCTATCATAGGGGTGCATGGTGTAAGATGAGTATGAAGAAGGGTAGAATAAATAAAAAGATGAATAAAAGTTGGGTGCTATTCTAAAAAAAAGAGAGGCACCCAACTTGAACATGTGCAATCAATGGAAAACAAAACAAAAAAGAGGTGAATAAGTGAGCCCCAAGAGAGTAGTTTCGTGTCAAGGAGGCATAGGCACTTTAAATGACCTTGAATATCATACCAACCCCAACCTACATTATATGCCTAAAAGAATGCCTAGAGTGATCCAAGCTGGCCTCTCTGAAGGTCTTGGTAATGAGAATAAGAGCAAGCCTATGGTACTTGGCATACACTGACTGGAACTTCATTTTGAGAGTGAGAGTCTTTTGATGATCCCCACGTTTACATTTTTGGTTTATTATATGCAGGGGGGATTTCTTTGTTGTGAGAGCACTATGGTATTGTTGCTATCTACTTTCTTATTTAGATAGTGTAATAATGGTATATAAATGGTTGCTATGGCTAAGATTGATGCCATCGCTTGAGTCCTTTGTGTTACATTATTGTTCTTCAATGACATACATAGTTGGTTTTAATTGGATGAACCTTGGAGGTGGTAACTATGTTTTGAGCTTAAAAGAAAAAATTGGCTGTTGAATATGCTAGGTATTCTCTTAGTTATGTTGAGTTGCTTGAGGATAAGCAATTGTTTTAAGTTGAGGGTGTTGATGTGTGAGAAATTGCTAACACATTTAAGACCTTTAACCAAGAATAATTGCGAAGTCTTAAGTAATTTTTGTCATTTTTGATTTGTTTATGTCTGATTTTATAGTTTAAGCTAATGGGATAGAGAACCAACAAAAGTGGAAGCAAATAAGTTGAAATATGGAGGAATCTAAAGAGAAGTGTGGTTGACGACATCTGTGATAAGCTGTCAACCCTGTGATAGGCTATCACAGTTGTCGTCAGACTTAACCAGAGATTTGGCATAAGTTGAAGTTGTGAAAATACTTTGTGATAAGGCGTCAAGATGGTGATAAGGCGTCAGGAGCGTCGTCATCCTTAAAAAGAAGATAGAAGTTGAAGATAGTTTTATGATGACATCCAAGACACGTCGTCAGCCTGGTGATAAACTGTCAAGGATGTTGTTAGACTTAAATAGAAGATGGAAGTTGAAGAAAGTTTGTGATGACATCTATGACACATCGTTAAGATGATGATAGACCGTCATCATCGTTGTCAGCCTTAAGAAGCAAGATCCAAAAATGCAGAGGAGCTGACGACATCCGTGATAAGCCATCAGACTCCTGATAAGCCATCACTGACGTCGTCGTTTATTCCGAGGAAAAGCTGAAACTTTTATTTTGTTTCCTTATTTAGGGTTAACCATTTAAAACCTTGTTTTAGGGTTTTCTAGATATACAAAAACTTATCAATAAACATATTTTGGACAGATGATTTATTTTCTCTCTCTCTCTCTCTAGACTAATTTTTTGGGAGTTTTGTCTTGTGAATCAATTAAAGTTATACTTTTTGATCTTTATCATAGTTGTAAGTTAATCTTATCAATTATGAATTAAATTTGTGTACTTGTTTCTTGCATCATGAGAGGATAACCTCATTAACCTGAATTATGGGATCTAGGGTTAGGTCATGAAGAGGTGCTAAATACTCAAGATTCAATAGGTGTCAGGATTTCTTGATAATTATGAGATGTTAATTAATGTCTGTTAGTTGCAAACAGTAGGCATACCTACTTTGATTTGCTTAAGAAAGAAATCATAAATAGTAGGAAGTGAATTATCAACAGGGACTCAGAAATACTTTTTTTAATAATCAACGCTGTAATAAGGTTGATTAACCTGAGGTAAAATCTGAGTAGTAATAGCAATTCCCTAAGTCTGAGAGGATTAGGAAATTAGACGCTTAAATAGGTTGAGAGACATTTGAGTATATAATCGATAAAGATAGTTTTTTATCCTAACCACCGTGAGAATCTTGAGTCACCTTTGGCATCTGTCATGTACCATAAGCCTTAGTGAACATAATTCTAGTTATTTCATAAAATCTTAGTTACAAACATCAAAATCAAAGTGTCAAACAATTATTTGTGAAACTTAAACCCCCATTTCATGAGATGTTAAACTATCAGTGAATTAAACCGTAAACAACTTGAGTTCACATCATATTCCATGTGGGATTCGACCCCAACCTAGTTGGGTTTTATATTGACAATGATCGCTTACACCCATTAAAGAGTGTAATTTGAGCATTATCACTCTTGTAACACACTTAGAAAAATAGAAACACTCAAAATGCTCTCTCAAACACACTCTTGAAGATTGGAGGCAAGGGTTTCTACAAGTGTTCTTCAAGGGGCTCTAGAGTCAAGTTTCTCTTCGAAATCTTCTTGAGTGAGGCATGTACTCCTTCCCTCATTGTTAGTTCCAACTAAAGGCCTGTTTTATTGTGTTTTAACCATGGATCGTGAATCATAAATGGTCAGTTTGAAATCAATGTTGAGGGTCTTAATGCATATTGTTGGGTATTGGTATAAACTATGTTTTGAAATATTTTTGATGATGGTTTGCACATGTGGGTGCTTGTTCATTATAGGTCAACAAATGGGTCATGATTAACCCTAAACTTGATGGTTTATTCTTGGGTTTTGGTCTTGGCAAAGGTATGCCCTCAACATGTTTGATAAAATGCCTAAGGGAATGTTTTTACTCTATTGTTGAGCTTTTACTAAAACTATTGCATGGTATGGTTTGGTAATGAAACCCTAAATGGATTTGAATGGTATAAATCTTTCAAATGTTTGGACTGGTTTAAAGTGGTATATATGGTGTGAATGGTTGGAATGATGAAATGGTAAAGTCTTGATGGCTATGAAATTGATTTGAATGAAAAATTTGTGGGGTACATGGGAATTCCCCAAGAGAATGAAATGCTGAAAATTGATTGAATGTTTAGTGTCTTGTGGGGTACAAGGAAATTCCTCAAGCAAAGCATAGTAATGAAATACTTGTGGGGTACACGAGAATCCCCAAAGTAAGCTTAATAATAATGTACTTTCTGGGTACATGTAAATCCCCTAAGTAAACTTAATAATGTAACCTATGGGGTACATACAAATCTCCTAAGGTTGGATAAAGATATTGTTTACAAGCTAAAGTCGGTATGATGATACCACTTGTAATAGCCTTGATTAAAAATAAATAGAATAATGGTTTAGTTGGATGATAATGGTTTTAATTAAAAAATAATGGCGGGGTGTGATAGCTAACCGTGAAGGTGTGAGTCCAATAGACAGAGAATGAAAACTCATGTTTGCCAACATGAGGATTAGGAATGGCGACCCTATACTTGATGGGTATATGGGAGTCCTCTAATATTTGTATATATGTATCATGGAGAGTGAAGGGTAATGGGAATTCTCTACTCCTATGGTATCTTTGGTTTGTACGGCTACATGCATTGGGGCCCATCCAGGAGGTGACACTGGACCCATATAGCTCGTGGGTGGTTCTAGGATGATTAAGCTACACATACCCAGGTTAATGATTTCATAGGTATGCTAAACTCGGTTCTCCTTTTCGGCATGGTAATATATATGTATGTATCTTTGTGAATGTATATGATTGGGTTACTTGGTTTTAAAGGTTGTCATTATTTTATTATTATTCTGAGTTCATGCTAGCATTCACCCGCTAATCGGTCTTCGGGCGGCTATATCCCCATGCGATGCAGGGACCGACCATACTATTCCCCCTGCTCATTAATCTGATTTGGGAACAATCATTGTTGGATTGAAGTAGTGAGCTTCCATAGTCCATAAGGCATCCATTTCATCTCATGGATTACTTTACATATATTCATCTTTTAATTGACTTGGTTTTTGGCTATGGTCAGGGTATGTCCCAACTAGATACTCTTTGGTTTTGGTTTAGAGGCTCTGTATGGACAACTATGGATTTGGGTATGGATTGGTTATGTTATCTATATATATATACATTAGATTATTGTCTTGGTTTTGGTTTGGTTAGTGGTTGGATATTAGGTGATTGGACTTGCTTGGGTTGGTCATAGTTATGGACCTATCCCAAAGTCTTAGATAGCGTATTACATTATTTTTTTATTTGTTTTAGATTTTTCTGACTTTGGGTATATGTTGGTTGGTTTGGTCGGGTATCGGGGGTGTTATCCGATCCTGGTTGGACTTAGGATTACCTATTATGACAAGGCCCCGATTTGGGTCATGTCAAGTTGGTATGATAGCCTAGGTTTGGTGTCATGGGGTATCCACAAAGCCGTGTCGATTGGAGTTTTGCTTATGGGTGTGTCATGCATAACTCTTATAATTAGGAGGCTACGAGGCATTTAGGAATGTTTCATTTTCTTGATGTTCTACTTTCGGCCTATGAAGTCTAAGGTCTCAAACTCTTCCCTAAATCTTTTTTTGGTTCACCTTTCAGATCATGTCCTCTCAATAATCCAAAGTTTATGAAAACTCACCCGTCCCACTCGAGGATGACATAGATAGATATAGTCGAGCTCATGGGGCACAAACTCGATCGAGGGTCCTTGCTTCTGGTTTTCCCTATGGAGTTCCACCGGTCTCCACTGACCCTATTTTGGAAAGTGACACTCATTCTCGGTTACCTCAAGGAGAGGCTACTAATGTCGAGTTTCATCATTCTATTAATCCATTAACCTAGATAGTGATAACTTTATCACGCTAGTCCAGTCTTATTGGTACAAGGAAGAATGAGGAAAGGTCGGGAAATAGGCAAGGTAAGGGGTAACAATTTTTTGAACAAAGAAGAGGCCTACGGTATGGTGGTAAGTGTTCCAAGAGGAAGAGTTGAGTGGGTCCTAACTTATGTTCCATGGATAATGGTTTCGCTCTCTACCCGAATCCATTGGGAGACAAACATTTTCAGAATGGTAATGCTTCTAGGGCACAAGGTGACTAATCTCGAGCTATTGGGGCCCAATCCACACCATCCTATGCTGCTTGTAGATTTTATGGTCGGATGCACCGTGGTTGTCTCGAGAAAGAGAGTAATCATTATTTTAATTGTGGTCAATTGGGTCATATGTAATGGGATTGTCCCATAATGACTACCGCTTGGACAAATAGGGTATCAGTTACTCCTTCTCTAGCTCTTGCACCAAGGGGTGATGCTTCTAGCTACGACATAGGTTGGGATTGTATCAATCACTTCACTAACCCTCGGGAGTCCGAGACAACTTTTGATATTGACACTGGTATGTTAAAAAAACACCTTTTGCGTGGTGTGTGTATGGTTTGCTTGGTTTGGGGTTCTCTCTCATGTGACCCCATTTGAGGTTGTGTATTTTGGTTTTGGTGTCAAGGTTGTTTTGAATTCTTCTCTTTTTCTGTTTCTATCCCGGTAGGTGACTTCGTGATTACTAAAGGAGTCTACGGGCATGTGTGGTATCTTTTGGTCTTGGTGGATTGGTTTGACTCAGATATGGTGGATTTTAATGTCATTTGGTGGATGGATTGATTATACTCGTGCTACTCATTATTAGATTATCAGATCTGTAAGGTTGTCACTAGACTCCACGGTGAGTCAATTATAGAATGAGAGGATGGTTTCATTCCCTAGATATTAAGGAAAAGGTTACATTATATTTTAGAACTCGAAGATTGGTCTCCAAGAGGTGTCTCTATCAGTTGGTATGGGTTAGAGGTTCTAACTCGGAAGGTCTTTCTTTGCATTCAATTTTGGTTATGCATGAATTTCTTGGAGTCCTTTATGATGAACCTCGTGGTGTCTTTCTAATGGGGGGTTGAGTTTGGGATTGGTCTTGTTTCAAACACTTGTCCAATTTCTATTCTTTTTTTATAGAATGGTTTTGGTTGAGTTAAAGAAGTGTAAGAGGAGTGGATTCCCTGGGAATAAATAGGTTGTCGGTGGGTGAATAGGGAATTTTAGGGTGTCCTCTTTGTGGGGTGGACCATATGTGTATATTCAATATGGGTACTTTGGTGGTAGTACATGATGGTTGATAGATACTAGGCTTGAACCCAGACTCTTGATCTTGGTAAAGGGAGTATGTTAGCTCGTAAATAGCAATGCGAGGATTGTAGAGGTAAATTGGTAGGTTGGATGAGGTGTGCGGAAGGGGTGAGGATGATGACTTGGGGAATACAATAGTGGTAATGTAATACCCCGTACTTTTCCTAGCTTGAAAAGTTTCCCATGAATGTTAGAAGCTTTCTTTGAAAGATGAATTCACTTTTGTACACGTGGTATTTTCAAGATTTTCACTTTTTAACATGTGGGGAATCGAATAAGCTTTCCATCGATACCAAATTCGCCCAAATTCGACACCCGGGTGAAGAGTTAGAGCATTTTTAGTGAGATAGTGTATCACCTGAGCCTTCAGCGCGTCACAGAGATAGCTCAAATGGCAATTGTCAATTTCCAGTGTTGCTCCTCTATAGTGGCGCGTCGCTCTAAACTTCCAGGTCACAGACAAGGTGGCAACGCAATAGCTCCGCATCGCGCCACCATGCAATTTCCCATTTGTCACTTTCCAGTGACTTGGCGCGATAGTGGAGCGTCGAGCCAAGGAAGAAAATCAGGAAATTTTCTCAGAAATTAAAGATGCATCCAGGGTTAAAAGGGTCAATTTCCCACCCCGATATATATCGTGATTTAGTCATTCTTCACCCAAAATATACTAGTTTCTCTTAAGTTTCTCTCAAGAACAAACTAGGGTTTCTATTGGGGATTCAAATTCAAGAAGGTTTTATCGTCAATCCTCAAGAAATCACATCCCAGGTATGCATAGTGTTCATTCATGGACTCCTTTCGTCCATGAAACCCAAGAATCTCTTTTCTAAAGTCAAGATTTTAGATATTCTTTATGAACTTCACATTGGGTTTATTTTGTTTATGTTGAGAATGATCAATTGAATTCAAATCCATGTTGGGTGATTAATGTTATGTGAAATTGATTTGTATAGATGTATATTCGTGTGAACCTATGATTAAACCCTAGGATGATGAAATTAGATGTTGAATCATGATGTGTAATTGTTGAATAATGGTGTCTACATATATTATGCCTATCATATGTTTGATTAAATGCCGATATGAAGGAAAAGTGCCCAACTAGCATGATATTATGAAATCCCCATGTTTGTACAAGTTTATGCATATCACATATTTGATGAAGTGCTTCAATATATGAATTATGAATTGTGACATTGGCTATGTGTTCACGTAAGTCATGCTATGTCAGTTTCTTTCCATCAAGTCCTCGGGGTACTTGTACCCGATAATTTAGCTGTGTGCCTAGAGCCATGTCATGTTTTCACAATACTCTCCGTCAAGCTATGATCCATAGAACTCAGTCAGTTATGTGACTCAAGAAAACCCAGAAATCTTAGTAATCTCAGTACTCAGTAATCTCAATAACCTCAGTATTCACAGTCAATCTCAGTAACTTCAGTATTATCAGTCAGTCCTAAAAAATTAGTACATTCCGCCAGTCAATGGAACTCAGTAAATTCAGTTTAGTTTAGCTCCGCTAAAAAATACCACTAGTATCAGTTCAGCTCAGTTAATCAGTTTAATGTCTTTCGGATGGGAGTAGAATTTAGCATCGAGCTAGCCTAGGGATGGAGACTCACCCGCTAGATAGGACTGAGATCCCTAGAAGCAATCCCTAAGTTCCCGAACTACATAGCCAGCGTAGGTTTAGATGTACCCTATGCATTTAGGGACATATATACGTCTCATTTAGGTTACCTACCAGGAGGGGTTGACGGAAGAGCTCCCTTTCAGAGAGGGTATACTCACAACAGTTCTTTACCAGTGGCGCGGTACTGTCGCCCTTCCAGCTGGGGTTACAGGTTGGACCCCACCAGTTCAGTTTTGGGGTATGTCGGTTAGATAATCACTTACCACAGTTACAGTTTCATTCTCAGTCTCTGCCTCAGTAAAAGAAGTCAGATAGTTCTTCAGGTTTTAGGACTGTCAGATACAGTCAACTCAGATATAGATTGGAACTCAGATAGTTCCATCAGATTAAGGACTGTCAGATATAGTCTTTCATGTTATCAGTTATATGAGTTATCAAAACTTATGTCATCAGTATTCATCTTCAGGACTGACAGATACAGTCAACCAGACCAGTTCTTCATAATCAGTAACATAGTATCAGTCCCTCAAATATCAGTAATTCTATGTTATTAGTAAAACTCAGTAGTCAGAACTCAACATTCAGGCCTAACACGATCTCAGTTACAGTTATGTATGCATGCATGTATTCTCATGTTCATGTTAGTTAGTCAGTTAGTATTGTTCATGCATATGAACCTATTGCATTCAGCCTACCTCACTTGTATACAAGTATATTCAAAGTACTGATGGTGTCTTATACCATAGGTTTAAAAGCACGAGCTCTAGAGAACCAGTAGCATCCTAGTTTAGCGATCAGAGTTAGCAGTGAGTCCTTATCCTTCGAGGACATGATGATTTCATTACTAATTTAGTTTTTAGTTTATTTCAGTAGTCGGAGTTAGTTGGGGACATATCCCATCAACTCCTTATTCAGACAGTTTAGAGTCTTTCAGATTATAGCATGTTAGACAGTTATTTTAGATTTTCTTTGGTATTGTTATACCGTTTTCAGACATTATTTATTAGATATTCATTCAGTTTTGAACCTTATGGCCATTCAGTTCATGTTTCTGCATTTTATGTTATATTATGCAGTATATAGGTATAGATATCAGTCATGGGTTAGATTGTGGTCCTTCGGGGTTATGAGAACCATGTAGCATTTTGGGTACCAGATTCGGGGCGTTACAAACTTGGTATCAGAGCCTAAGGTTCAATAGTGTCCTAGGAAGTCTAAAAGCCACATCTAGTAAAGTCTTGTACATGGGTGTGTTGTGCACCATACTTATGTGTTAGAGGCTATGAGATGTTTTAGGAACAGTTTCCCTTCTTTCAGTATTCATGTCGTGCTAGTGAGCATGAGCTCCAGTTAAGCTCTCAATCTAATCTGCTTCTTCCCTTAGTTTACAGATCATGCCTCTCAAAAGGGCTAACAAAGGGGGAAATGGAAGTTAGTCAGCACCTTAGCCAGTCTAGGCAGATCCCTTGGACGAGCATGTCTCCCATGTAGAATTCAGGACTGCATTTACTACTCTAGCCAGTTCAGTTGTAGCTCAAAATGAACAGCCAGCTACTGTTCCATCCAGCCCAGTGGCCAATGTTGCTGCTGCCAGGATTCAGGACTTCACCCGAATGAATCCTCCTTTTATCACCGGTTCCAAGTCCAAAAAGGATCCATAGGAGTTCCTCGATCAAGTTTAGAAAGTTACAGACATCATGGGAGTGATTTCTAGTGAGAGCGTAGAGTTAGCCACCTATCATCTACAAAATGTAGCCCATATGTGGTATAAATAGTGAAAGGTATATAGGAGTACAAATATAGAACCTATAGAGTGGGAAGAGTTTGCTGCAGCTTTCTTAGATAGGTTCTTTTCCATAGAGCAGAAAGAAGCCAAAGTGTTAGAGTTCATCAATCTCAGACAAGGTACAATGAGCGTAAAAGAATACCCCCTTAAGTTTATTCAGTTAGCTAGGTACGCTCCCTATGTAGTAGCAGACAATAGATCTAGAATGAGTAAGTTTATGTCAGGGGTATAAGGTAGAGTTGTTAAGGAGTGTAGGATAGCGATGTTGACTGGTGACATGGACATATCTAGGATTATGGTCTATGCTCAATAGATTCAAGAGCAGAAGCTTAAGAAGAAGGAGAGAGAAAACAAGAGAGCCAAAATAGGTAGTTATAGTTTTTCTCGGCATGGGTCACAGGATGGTAATCTTTCTCAGTTGTGTAAGAAATGTTCAGCCCCAGTTCACTCTTCAGCTAGTGCCTCAGTATTAAAGTTCAGAAATAACTGTAAGAATAGGGCATCAGGCTCCAAGGTCCAGAGTAGTGAGAGCGGGATTCTTACTCATCCGCTTTGCAAAGAATGTGGTAAGCATCATAAGGGTGTGTGTAGAGCCAGAAGTGATGTGTATTTTGGATATGGTGAGTTAGGTCATAAGGTTAGAGTGCCCCCAGTTAGGTTATCAGATTCATCTCCGCTCCTCAGCTTAGTTTGATTGCCTAAATCAGCAGGGTGACAATTCCAGCGCTATCAGTGGGCAATGCCCAAATAGCCTCAATGCACTTCAGTACCGATAGGATCAGAAAAGTCCTCCTGATGCAGTCACTGGTAAGTTATAGATCCCTTATTTGCATGCTTATGTTTCTTCAAATTTAGGAGTTTCAGTTTGCTTAGTATTACGAATCATGTTCCATGAACACAGAAATTTCAGACTCAGGTCATGCAACTCATGACTCAGGCACTCATGTTATGTTTTACCATATTCTAGTCCATATGACTAATGCTCTACTCCTAGTGATCAGTCAAGTTCAGATTACATCATGTATACCTCCAGTTTAAATCTTTTGATAAATCCATAATGTTGGTATTCTGTTTCTTAGGCCTTAGTCGATTGTTGAGGTTGATATATTATTTGTTTGAGCATCAGATCCTTGCCTATGCCAATCTTTCCCTAAGTAGTTATCAGTATCCAGTCTTAGTACTTTAATATTAGTCTAAACCTCAATTATTAGAACCCAACATTCATTTCCAGTAAGAATCTCATTTACAGTTTTAGTTATAATACCAACTTCAGTTCAGTAATCAGATCAGAAACTCAGTTCATTCCTAGACTTGCTTGACCAATGCTACAACTACCAGTCACTCAGTTAGTAGTATTTTAGTACTTCAGTCTACAGAATATTTTTGAACCATGTTATCCACCTGGCCTTGCATTCTCAAATAATTCAATATTTTATGAATTCACGCTTAGCTATCTCACGTTACTCAGTTAGTCCCTTTCTCATGTTCATAAAAACTCCATATTCTTAGCTAGTTATTTAGACTATTGTTCAATCTTACATACCCAGTACCTAACCTTTAATAATTCAACAGATCAAATGAGCTAGTCAGTAGGGAACTAGTTTAAATAACCACTATTTTAGTCTAGCAGTCAGTCAGACAAGTTCGTACGGTTTGGTTTCCCATCTTTCCATCTATTTGTATTATCTGAAATATCACGAATGAAACCATTCTAAGATGAATCAATGATGTAGATGCAAGATTAGCTCAGTTAATGTATCATGCCTCAATTTTAGATCTCAACTAATCAGTCACGACTCAGCTTCTAGGTTCCTTGTGCATCGCTTCAGTATTCAACATCTCCGAAAAGCCAAAATTTTTTGAGGGACCTAGTGTCCCAAGGGAGAGATATCCCATTATTCCCCAATGTTCTCATGCCTTAAAATAAGTTCTCTTCGCATAAAGAATCCAATTTAGAGTAAAGGGTATTCATAAGTTGACCCTCAAAGTCCCAACCTCAGCTGTGGGCCAGGTATTCAGAGGTTTAGTTTAGTTTAGTTTATGATGTTCAGTTTGTATGTCACGTATAAGACCAGACCTAATTAGGTTCTCATGTTTCCACTCATGCATGTTTAGTAAGACGATCTCGGGTTCATTAGCATTTCTGGTTAAGATAACATTTCTCCTTAGTCTTACTCAGTTTCATGTTTAGTGTTCATAAAAAACTTGGTAATAAGTACCCTTGCATATTCAGCCATGCATTCATATATCAGTTCAGGCATGTAATTATGCATTAGACATGCATTCTCACTACGAGAAATTCAGTTCATCGGAATATTCAGTCATGTACTCATAAGTCAATTATCAGTCATGCATCAGATGTGCATTAATGCAGCTTATTAGTCATGCATCATCTATGCATGTCCAGTATGTTATATTCAGCTATCAGTCATCTCGGTCATGAAATCATGTTCCAGCCAGTCATGTTCAGTATGTATGTTAGTTTGCATTCTTTCCCTCTCACTTATTCTCATTCGAGGATGGATGTTCTCAAGGGGGAGATATTGTAATACCCCGTACTTTTTCTAGCTTGAAAAGTTTCCCAAGAATATAAGAAACTTTCTTTAAAAGATGAATCCACTTTTGTACACGTGGTATTTTCAAGATTTTCACTTTTTATCATGTGGGGAATCAAATAAGCTTTCCATCGAGACTAAATTCGCCCAAATTCGACACCCGGGTGAAGAGTTAGAGCCTTTTTATTGAGATAATATATCACCTGAGCCTTCAGCACATCGCGGAGATAGCTCAAATATCAATTGACAATTTCCAATATTGCTCCACGATAGTGGTGCATCGCGCCAAACTTCCAGGTCACAGACAAAGTGGCAACGTGATAGCTCCGGGTTGCGCCACCGTGCAATTTTCCATTTGTCACTTTCCAGTGACTCAGCGCGATAGTGGTACGTCGCGCCAAGGATGAAAATCGGGAAATTTTCTCAGAAATTAAAGATGCGTCCAGGGTTAAAAGGGTCAATTTTCCACCCCTATATATACCCAATAACACGTGATTTAGTCATTCTTCACCCAAAATATACTAGTTTCTCTTAAGTTTCTCTCAAGAACAAGCTAGGGTTTCTATTGGGGATTCAGATTCAAGAAGGTTTCACCGTCAATCCTCAAGAAATCACATCCCAGGTATGCATAGTGTTCATTTATGGACTCCTTTCGTCCATGAAACCCAAGAATCTCTTTTCTAAAGTCAAGATTTTAGATTTTCTTTATGAACTTCATGTTGGGTTTATTTTGTTTATATTGAGAATGATCAATTGAATTCAAATCTATGTTGGGTGATTAGTGTTATGTGAAATTGATTTGTATAGATGTATATTCATGTAAACCTATGATTAAACCCTAGGATGATGAAATTAAATGTTGAATCATGATGTGTAATTATTGAATAATGGTGTCTACATATATTATGCCTATCATGTGTTTGATTAAATGCCGATATGAAGGAAAAGTGCCCAACTAGCATGATATTATGAAATCCCCATGTTTGTACAAGTTTATGCATATCACATGTTTGATGAAGTGATTCAATATATGAATTATGAATTGTGTCGTTGGTCATGTGTTCACGTAAGTCATGCTATGTCAGTTTCTTTCCATCGAGTCCTGGGGGTACTTGCACCCGACAATTTAGTTGTGTGCCTAGAGCTATGTAATGTTTTCATGATACTCTCAGTCAAGCTATGATCCATAGAACTCAGTCAGTTATGTGACTCAGGAAAACCCAGAAATCTCAATTATCTCAGTGATCTTAGTACTCAGTAATCTCAATAACCTCAGTATTCCTAGTCAATCTCAGTAACTTTAGTATTATCAGTCAGTCCTCAGAACTCAGTACATTCCATCTGTCAATGGAACTCAGTAAATTTAGTTTAATTTAGCTCCGCTATACAATACCACTAGTATCAGTTCAACTCAGTTAATCAGTTCAGTGTCTTTCAGATGGGAGATGGATTCAGCCCCGAGCGAGCCTAGGGATGGGGAATCACCCACTAGATAGGACTGAGATCCCTAGAAGCAATCCCTAAGTTCTAGAACTACGTAGCCAGCGTAGGTTAAGATACACCCTACGCATTTAGGGACATATATACGTCTCATTTGGGTTACCTACTAGGAGGGGTTGATGGTAGAGCTCACTGTCATAAGGGGTATAATTACAGCATGTCTTTACCAGTGGCACAATACTGACACCCTTCCAGCTGGGGTTATAGGTTGGACCCTACCAGTTCAGTTTTGGGGTTTGTTGGTTAGATGATCACTTCCCACAGTTACAATTTCAGTCTCAGTCTTAGCCTCAGTAAAAGAACTCAGATAGTTTTTCATATTTTAGGACTGTCAGATACAGTCAGCTCAGATATAAAATAGAACTCAGATAGTTCCATTAGATTCAGGGCTGTTATATACAGTCATTCATGTTATCAGTTATACCAGTTATCAAAACTTATGTCATCAGTATTCATAGTCAGGACTGTCAGATACAGTCAACCAGACTAGTTCTTCATAATCAGAACTGTCAGACATAATTATTCATATATCAGTAACATAATATCAGTCCCTCAGATATCAGTAATTCTATATTATTAGTGAAACTCTGTAGTCAGAACTCATTATTCAGTCCTAGCACGATCTTAGTTACAGTTACGTATGCATACATATATTCTCACATTCATGTTAGTCAGTAAGTTAGTATTGTTCATGCATATGAACCTATTGTATTCAACCTACCTCACTTGTATACCAGTACATTCAAAGTACTGACGCATTTACACTATGGTGTCTTATACCATAGGTTTAGAAACACGAGCTCCAAAGAACCAGTAGCATCCCAGTTCAGTGATCAGAGTTCGCTGTGAGTCCTCATCTTTCAAGGACATGATGATTTTGATTACTAATTCAGTTTTAAGTTTATTTCAGTAGTCGGAGTTAGTTGGGGACATGTCCCATCAAATCCTTATTCAGACAGTTTAGAGGCTTTCAGACTATAGCATGTTAGACAGTTATTTCAGATTTTCTTTTGTATTATTATACCATTTTCAAACATTATTTATCAGATGTTCATTCAGTTTTGAACCTTATGGCCATTCAGTTCATATTTTCGTATTTTATGATATATTATGTAGTATACAAGTACATATATTAGTCATGGGCTAGCTTATGGTCCTTTGGGGTCATGAGCACCGTGTAGCATTCTGGGTACCAAATTCGAGGTGTTACAGGTAAAGTATGACATACAGGTCAGAAGTTCAGGTTGAGCGGAGGGATTGGAGGTTTTGTCATTGGATAGGTTAGAGTATGAAGTCTTTATGACTATGTTGGGCTCTAGGTAGAATTTTAGGTGAATAAGGTTTTGGGTATAAGAGAACCAAGTGTTTCTAGTGTACATCCTTGGTGAGACCTAATAGAGCAGAATGTTGTTCTTATAAGTATCATAGGATGAAGGTCAAGGATTAATCTAAAATTTTGTTTTAGCGGTGGACTCTAAGGGAAGGCCGGTTGTATATTTTAGTGATTCTCTTCCATCTTGATTAAGAGAGTATTCTACTAGTGTTGCATGTATTCTTATAGAACTTTTATGTAAGGTTCGCATTTGCATTCGCTTTGTTCCCTAGATATGAGCCTTGATTTTACATTACATTGAATATGGTATATGCTATTGTGTTTTTATCGATTTCCATTTCTAAGGACTTATTTTATGGTATGGTTATGTCAGAATGGTTCTTTCTTATAGTCTAGATGTGTTACTATAAAGTACTTCATGCCTATGGTGCCTTGTCTTATTTTGGGGGTCTTGTCTCGGGTGGCATGGATAATTCTTGTAATTTGGTTCCTTAATGACCCTTCTTATAGTTAGGGTGGTAGTGGCTTGGGGAGCATGGTGATGTTTGAAATAAGGAGTGTAGGAGTCCCTAAGTGGAGGATATTCTAGGTGACTACTAAAGTTAAGGTTTTTAAGTGTATGGTGAGGTTGGTGTCATGAGAAATGGTTAGGAAAGGAATAGGTGGTGAAAACCTTTGTGAAAGTTATAAGGAGTGCTATATCTTTGGAAGGATAGATCGGTAGGATTGAATGTTGTGATTGGTAGTTATACCAATAGTTGTGTTGGGTTCTTAAGAGGCTTGGGGAGGCATGATTTATAAATTGTTTTCATGGTGTAATCGTATTACAATTTTGGGTTTCCAACTATATGTTGGGGTTTTTAGTTTTAATGGTTGGTTGTTGTTTTCATATTATAATGACGATAGAATGTCGTAGTGTTTTGGGATAAATGTAAGGAGTAGAGCTCGGTGGCCTAAGTTAACTCCTTTTAGCTTTGGATAGGCTTGAATATGGGGGTGGTGTATAGCTAGACTCAAGCCCTCATAGTGATGTGTCTTTGGGAAGTTGTAAGTTGAATTGGACTTGCTCTCTAGCATGGGTTCCATTCATTCGGTATTCTATGTGTTTTATGGAGGTTTGGAGTGCATGGTCCTTTGTTGGTTGTTTTCTTTGGGTGGTATTGGTATCTCGGATTACTTGTCCTATAAAGAGGTTCTGGTGAGGATATTGGGTTGGTAAGTTTTCCGGTTACGACCAAAGGTGTGGCTTCGGTGAGGGTTCTATAGTGGAACCAAAAGTCTGAGGAATTCATTTGGGATGTGGAAGGGGATATGGAGTCAAGGTATCCACATTGGTTCTTTATTCTGGAAACTCATGCGTAAGGTATGTGTTCTTTATCACATCTTGGTTTTCTAACTTGGTTAAAGGAAAGGAGTAGTTTCTTTTGCATCTTTGTTTTCTAACTTAGTTAGAGGTTGGAATAGAAGTGTTGGGGTGTAGATCATGCTTGGGTTTGTATTCTATTTTGGTTGAAGGGAAGGTTTGAGATGTGTTAAGGTGTTATTCCGTGCTTGTTCTTGACCTTACCCGTCATTTTCTAACGAATGATCCTAGCGGGGGAGAATGAAACACCCCAAATCTTGGCCCTTGCATAATTTCATGGGTTTTGGACATTCTGTCCATGGTACGACTCAAGGGTACCAATCATACCATTGGATATGAATTTAGGTGCCTATACCTTATGCTAGGCAGTAAGTCTTGGTTGGGATTCTGTCCACGATATGGATTAACTTCATACGAGTCATATAGTAGGATACAAAGTGTATGATGCCTAGTCGTATGGTGATTATTGATTTACCTAGTTGGAAATTGTTCAAGGTATGAGTTGTGGGTACCATTCGTACCCTAAGGTATGAGTTAGGGTTCTGTTCTCACATGTTGGTCATTTTAGGGGATCATAGTGAAGGGTTGCGTACGAGTTAGGGTACCACTCATACCCTAGGGTACAACTAAGGGGGTGAGTCATACCCATCTGGGACTTGGTTTTCAGCTTTTAAGTTGTGGGTAGTCCAGACATTTCCCACCTTAAAACCATATGTTCCCATGTTATATAACCCTCGGTGACCTCTTATAACACTTAGAAGAATAGAAACTCTCAAAATACTCTCTCAAAATCACACTTGAAGATTGGAGGCTAGGGTTTCTACAAGTGTCCTTCAAGGGGCTCTAGAGTCTTTCTCTTCAGAATCTTCTTGAATGAGGCATGTACTCATTCCCTCATTGTTATTTCCAACTAAAGGCATGTTTTATTGTGTTTTAAACATGGATTGTGAATCATAAATGGTAGTTTTGAAATCAATGTTGAGGGTCTTGATGCATATTGTTTGGTATTGGTATAAACTATGTTTTTACATATTTTTGGTGATGGTTTGAACATATGGGGGATTGTTGCTTATGGTTTAACAAATGGGTCATGAGTAACCCTAAGCTTGATGGTTTATGCTTGGGTTTTTGTTTTGGTAAAGGTACGCCCTCAACATGTTTGGTAAAATGCCTAAGAGAATGTTTTTACTCTATCGTTGGACTTTTATTGGAACTATTTCATGGCATGGTTTGGTAATGGAACACTAAATAGATTTGGATGGTTTTGAATTTGTTTAAAGTTTTGAATGGTATAAATGTTCCAAATGCTTGGATTGGTTTAAAGTGGTATAAATGGTGTGAATGGTTGGAATTGTGAAATAGTAAAGCCTTAATGGCTATGAAATTAATTTGAATGAAAACATTGTGGGGTACATGGGAATCCCCCAAGAGAATGAAATGATGAAAATTGGTTGAATGTTGAATGTCTAGTAGGATTCAAGGGAATCCCCCAAGCAAAGCTTAATAATGAAATACTTGTGGGGTACACGAGAATCCCCCAAGTAATCTTAATAATGATGTACTTGTGGGGTACATGGGAATCCCCCAAGTAAAATTAATAATGTATCCTATGGGGTACATGGGAATACCTTAAGGTTGGCTAAGGAAATTTCTTGCAAGTTATAGTCAGTATGACGATACCACTTGTAATAGCTTTGATTAAAAACAAATAGAATAATGGTTTGGTTGGATGGTAATGGTTTTAATTGGGCAATAATGGCGGGGTGTGATAGATAACCGTGAAGGTGTGAGTCTAATGGAAAGACACTGGAAACTCATGTTTGCCGATATGAGGATTGGGCATGGCGACCCTATACTTAAGGGGTACATGGGAATCCCCTAACACTTGTATATATATATATCATGGAGAGCGAAGGTTACAAGAGAATCCCCTACATCTATAGTATCTTCGGTTCATGAGTCTACACACATCGGGCTTGTCCAGGGGGTGACACTGGACCCATATATCCCATGGGTGGTTCTAGGATAGTTAAGCTACACATACCTAGGTTAATGGTTTTTAAGACATGCTAAACCCGGTTCTCTTTCCCTGCATAGTTATATATATGTATGTATGGTTGTGAATGCATAAGGTTTGTTTACTTAGTTTTAAAGGTTGTCATTATTTTATTCTTATCCTGAGTGCATGCGAGGGTTCACTCATTAACCCATCTTCGAGCGGCTGTATCCCTACATAATGTAGGGACCAGCCATATTACTTCTCCTACTCATTGATCGAATTCGGGAACAGTCGGTGTTGGATTTAAGTGGTGAGATTCCATAGTTTGAAAGATGTCCATTTTATCTCATGGATTACTTTACATATATTCATCTTTTCATAGACTTGGTTTTTGGCTATAGTCGGGGGCATATCCCAACTAGATACTCTTTGGTTTTGGTTTAGAGGCTCTGTATGGACAACTATGGATTTGGGTATGGATTGGTTATGTTATCTATATATATATATATACATTAGATTATTGTCTTGGTTTTGGTTTGGTTAGTGGTTGGATATTAGGTGATTGGACTTGCTTGGGTTGGTCATAGTTATGGACCTATCCCAAAGTCTTAGATAGCGTATTACATTATTTTTTTATTTGTTTTAGATTTTTCTGACTTTGGGTATATGTTGGTTGGTTTGGTCGGGTATCGGGGGTGTTATCCGATCCTGGTTGGACTTAGGATTACCTATTATGACAAGGCCTCGATTCGGGTCATGTCAATACTGAGATAAGTTGTTTCAAATTTTTTCAGCTATTTTTAACATTGTTATTTAGAGGATTGTAGTTAGATAATGAAAGCATTTAGTCTGAGCAATTCTGATATATTTTGAATTATGACTTTAAACGTGTACATAATTGTTCAATTAGTGAAAAAGAGATCACCCAAGTTCAAGATACATTAGCCTTTGTCAGTAGGATTACAACCCCAAAGTTAGTTAATCGTAAGAAAAAACATACTCTAGGTGACATAACTAAAGTGATGAATGCTTTATATGGTGTTGATATTAATTACATGAAAGCATGACGGACTAAGAAACGTACAATAGAGATGCTATGGGATGAACCAACTGATGGATATAAATGAATGCCTAGATACATTTATATGCTAAGAAATGTGTATCCCAACTCACACATCAGTATGTATAAGTCACCGAAAAATGAATTCATGTATCTTTTTATATCTTTACATTCAATGATGAGAGGTTTTGAGTTTTGTAGACTTGTGATTGTTGTGGATGTTGCACATTTGACCATACAAAGAAATATTTGTTTCATCTAGCACTTTTGATGGTGTAAGTATGCCACCTCATATGCATCAAATGAACTAGATTAAAACTAATACCTAAAACTTATGGTAAATGTATTGTATATAAATATCATAATAAACTGAATTGCATTGGACTAACAATTTAATGTATTATACTTTTTTATTTTTATGTTACATTCTGCCAATTACATATGGTGTTGTAGATACTGATAATGATTTTTCATGGTCATGATTTTTCTGTCATGACCCGAACCAGGGCCTGGCCGTGACAAGTATCTTATGTCCATCGAGGACTAGAGACCACTCCCTTTGTCTAGTCAAACAGAACACAACACACCTAGCAGCGGATGAATTTCGAACATATAACAAGATAGAGAATCAGATAACTCAAAAGTACTTAAAGATGTTCAACACAACTCCCAATCCACAGTAATCGACAAAGCCTCTACCAATTCAAAGACAACCTAAGTCGGGACATTCCCCTGCCGATGGCAAAAAAAAGAGTCCAAAATAAAATAATTTACGATGTAAACTAAATCGAGAAGTCATAGGCCTTTCGGAAGAAGAAGACTCACCACTTCAAGATGACTCACGAGCAACCCAGAACACACCTATCACTGTGCAAGAGAAGTAGAAGTGTCTCCATTCCCTACATCACATGGGTATACAACGCCCGAAGATGGTTAGTGGGATGAGCACTAGCATGTAACCCAGGGAAGGGATAAAGTAGTGACATGATCAAACATTTTAAAATCATTCAAAGCCAATGCACATAATCATATACATACATACTTGTACATATACATATATATATGTATATATATATATATCATGCTGGGATAGGGAGCAAGGTTTATTATGCAAGTAAAATACTAGTCTAGACCATGTAGCTCAACCGTAAGAAAAAGGCACCCATGGGCTATATGGGTTTAACACCCCTGCTGAAAGGGCCCTAGTTCGTGTTAGCCTCACGCACCGTAGGTATCAAGGAAAAACAGAAAATGCCCCAACCCTATATTAATCCAGGATACAAATATATTAATAGTGTGAACCATGCACACAGTCATTAAGACCAACCCCCATGTCGACAAATGTGAGTTTCCAGTGTCATTCCTTCGGGACTTCCACCATCACGATTTAGATACATAACCCCCATGAAGCCCAATTAAAACCAGTTTCAGACAACCCATTCATTTAACCAAGGAATTATACATTATGTCACATTACAGGTATCATCATACCATTTCACTTGCAAGCTCATAATTATGCCATTATAATTTCATTAACTTGGGGAATGCCTCGAACCCCTTTGTTCATTAAATCAAAACATAAACAACAAGGCCTTCATAGTCCATGTTCATTGTTTAACCATTCATGCAATGCAATATTATAGGTGAGTAAGTCAAACCAAGAGACAAATCCATAATTTAAAGCCATTTACAAAAGTGGGTTGAGGAAACACAACTATCCAAGACCAATTTTAACTCCAAAAACATCAATTTGGGGGAATACCTAGACCCCTATTCCAATTCACACAGCCAATCACCCCATTAGTTCAAAACATTCAATTCAAAGTATAAACAACTCATTAAAACTATGGAAAAACAATTCAAGGATCAACCATTCCTAAAACCTCAATCCATGTCAAATCCCACATTTAAATCCATACCATTAAACCATTTAAAACACATCCTTTTCAAAAAATAAGATTTGGGGAAGAGTAACATGCCTGAAAGGATCACAATTTTGGAGGAAATTTTCCCTTGGAAGCTCTAGACATTCAACCTTGAGAAAACCCTAATGCTTTTGCTTGAGAGGATTTGTGAGAAGAGGGAAGTTATTTTAGTGTGTTATGGATGGGAATGGGGTACCAATAAGGTTTTAAAGTTGTGGGTCACATTTGGGGAAAAAGGGAAATGTCCAAAGTGCCCTTAATGAAAATACTAAAAAATTGTGGTCCAGTCTTTACAGGTGACCTTACGACTCGTAGGGCCACCTTACGACTCGTGAATTCTAGTCGTAGTATAGACAACATCCATAGGCACCCACACTGGTCTTGCTATGAGTCGTACCCTATGACTCGTACTCAGACATTACGACTCATTAGGTCAAATCGTAGGCAAGATAAAAATATTTGGGCGTCACACTAGTTTGGCTACAGATGGGACTATACGACTCGTAATAAGTCAATAGTAATAATAATAAAAACTTGGCTAATACACACTGGTCAGACTATGATTAGGGTCCTACGACCCATAATGACACACTAAGAGTCGTAGTCTGGGCAGTAATCTCATCGGTCTAGAAATTTTTAAGGACCAAAAATTTGGGTGTTTCATTCTCCCCCGCAAGATCATTCGTCCCTGAATAATAAATCAAGGCATTAGTTAGCATGATTTAACAAAGAAACACACCCACAATTTCCTTTAACAAAGTCAAAAAACAAAGATGTTTTGGAAGACACATACCCTTAGCACTATTATTCGAATTGGTAAAAAAGAATGGATGCTTGGACTTCATGTCCTCTTTGGCTTCCCAAGTGGCTTCTTCGACCTTATCGTTCCTCCATAGAACCTTCATCAAGACCACATCCTTAGTCCTCAACCAACAGACTTTTCTATCCAGAAGTTCATGAGGACTTCCTCATAAGATAAGGAATCCGAGACTCTAACACTTTCCAAGGGAACAATCAAGAAAGGATATCCGACGCACTTTTCAGCATCAAAATATGGAAGACTGATGAATAGAACCCAATCTTGATGGTAACTCCAACTCATAAGCCACATTTCCTAGTTGCCTAAAAATCAAGTACGGGCCAATATAACAGGGACTGAGCTTTTCCTTTTTCCCAAATTACATCACTCCCTTCACGGGAGACACCTTCAAGAATACCCAATTACTTAAGTCAAACTTCAACTCCCTACGCCTTACATCCGCATAGGAGTTTGGCGACTTTGGGTGGTATAAGCCTATCCCGAATCAACTTAACCTTTTCTGTAGCTTGGTAAACCAAGTCAAGACCATACAACTTATCCTCACTAACCTTAAACCGCCCAATATGAGAGATACACCTCCTACAATACATGACCTCAAAAGGAGCCATCCCAATGCTAGAGTGATAAATGTTATTATATTCGAACTATATGAGAGGTAAATGATCAGCCCATCTACCATCAAAGTCGATCACACAGGAACTTAGCATATCCTCTAATGTTTAAATAGTCCTCTCCACTTTTCCATCCACTTGAGGGTGGAAAGTGATGCTAAGGCTCACCTTAGTTCCCAAACCTCTCTGAAAAGAACACCAAAAATGAGATGAAAATTTAGTACCTTGATTAGATATGATGAAAACTAGAGCATAATGAAACTTGATGATTTTCTAAATGAAAAGCTTAGCATAATCCTCTGCCGAATAATTATTCTTCACAGGCAAGAAGTGAGCGGACTTAGTCATCCGATGATGATGATTGAAATTAAATCAAACTGATTTTGAGACTACGGAATACCAATAACAAAATCCATATTAATCATCTACCATTTCCACACAAACAACTCAATTTCTTGAAACAACCCACCAGGTCTCATATGTTCCACCTTCACTTGCTGACATACCATGCACTTAGTTATAAAATTTGCCAAATCTCGCTTCATGTTATTCAACCAATAGATCTCTTTCAAATTATGTTACATCTTATTAGAACCAGGAAGATCAGTGTTCTGTGACTTACATACTTCAACCAAGATCCTCTCTCGTATCCCATCAACACCAGGAATACATAATCTACCTTGGTACCTCAAGATACCATCACTACTAATATAAAAATCCATTACCTTCTGGTGACCTACATTATTCTTTATTTTTATTGTAATACCCCGCATGTTTCTAAGCTAGGAAGTGAATAAGTTTTCCTACGTATGAAACCTCCTATCCTGTGAGTAGAATTTTAGTGCATGACTTACAATGAATATCCTAGCTATAGGATAGCTTGAGATGTCTTAAGCATGCTCATATGAGTTGCTTAGAGTGATGCAAGCTAAGAGGTTTTGAATCCATCAAATCTTAGCGTTCGATTTCTCAAGGGTCATCTTTGAACAAGAATAACGTGATTGATATGTTAAATTTTGGCATATTTATACCCACCAAATTGTAGAGAATCGAATTAGCTTTCCAATGATACCAATTTCTCCTTAATCCAATACCCAAGCAAAAAGTTATGCCCATTTTCGTGAGAGACAGTAAGGGTATGCGATTGGTTAGGCGCCGCCCAACCAAACTTAGGCGATTGGTTAGGATCCGCCCAACCTGGCTTATGAAATTACTTGGGTGCTTCCTAAGTCAGTTCCAAGTGCCAAAAACACTCCGTTTTGAGTTATTTTGAGGGTAATTAAGTCTTTTAACACTCCTTACACGTCCCTAAACTTAACCCTATGAAATATATAGATTCTAAACATATTACAACCCTATTAACATCTCAAATCTCATCATCCAAGAGCACTAAAAGAGAAAAACAACTAGGGTTGCATAATTAAGCTTGAATATCCAATTTTAAGGAAATTCCTCCGTCAATCATCAAGAATCTTCCTTCTAAGGTATGCGTGAGTTGATTCATGGACACCTTTCATCCATGAAGCTCAAGAGCCATCTTCTAAATTATGTATTATGATGTTTATGTTATTGGTGGTTGATGTTTATGTGGTTGGAGTTTGATGATGCCTAAGATGGGATCTTTGTATGTTTTGTGTGAAGATATAGTGGTATTTAATGTATAAATATGTGAAATTGGTGGTTGAATATTTGTAATCTTGATGAATCCACCTATTCCTAAGATGTGCATGTAAGGTGGTTGTGAAAATACCTAAGGGAATAGAAATTATGATTTTATGACATAATAAGTCCTAAATGACTATTCCATGTTCTAAGTTTATATTCAACGTGATCCCCATGCTATTGTCTTGAATTGAAGATGTTGTATGAGATGCTCATGATTTGTTGTAATATGGAATATCCATGTTATTGAAGCCATGCAAGTATATACATGTTGTGTGCATTCCCGATCATGTGATAGTTTGTTGAAAATCATTCTTATTATGAAATCCTTACTATGATATTGTGAAATGTGGACTCAAATCTTGTGATCAAGTCATGTCATGTGTGTCATTTTCCTCCTATCGAGTCCTGGGGGTATTCGTACCCGAAAACTATAGCTGTGTGCCTAGAGCCATGTCATGTTTCACGATATCCGAACTCAAGCTATGATTCCATAGACTTCAGTCAGTCATGTGACTTAAGGAAAACCTCATGATCTCAGTTAGTTGTCAGATATCAGTAACATTTTGCCAGTAAACGAAATTCAGTAAGATTAAGTCATGTATAGTCAGTTATTCATGTACAGTCCCTCCAGATAGGAGTATAGGTTAGCACCAAGTGAACCCAAGGATGGGAACTCGCCCGCCAGTTCAGGGTGTGATTCTTAGTAGTCATCCTTGTGTTCCAGAACTACGTAGCTAGCATAGGTTGAGACATCTTAACCTGTAAGATTAGGGTTGATGAGGTGGTTTAACCTGTCAGTTTAGGGTTCCCACCATTCTCATTGAGTACCTGCCATATAAGGGTCACTCACAAGCTGTCCTTACCCGTGGCACGGTATTGACACCCCTCCAGTCGGGGCAGAGATTGGACCGCAACTTAGCCATAATGGTATACATGGGGCATGTCGGTTAAACACTACCTCCCACAGTTTCAGTATCAGTCTCAGTAAAAGAACTCAGGGCGTTCTTCAGATTTCAGTATGTACAAGACTGTCAGATATAGTCATTACGTTCTTCAAATTTCAGTATATTACAGGACTGTCAGATACAGTCGTCCATGTTATCATCTTGTAGTATAAGTTATGAAAGTTATCAGTAAACCATGTATTAGCTTACAGGTCTTTCTATCATGCATTCACGGTCCTAGTTTCTATATATGTATGTCTGCACTCCCACGTTCATATTAGTCAGTAGTGTTATTCATGCATGAAACCCTTTATGTTCATGCTACCTTCCTTATATACTCAATACTACAATTGTACTGACGCATTTGCGCTATGGTGCTTTCTTTTCATGTTACACCATAGGTTCCGAGATACGAGCTCCAGCCCAGCAGTAGCGGTAGCATTCCAGTCGCAGAGACACAGTGAGTCCTCATTGATTCAAGGAAAATATGATTTGATACATTTATTTATTTCTTCAGTTCAGTTTTATGGAGTTAGTTGGAGACATATTCCTTCAAATCCTTACTCAGATAGTTTAGAGGCTTTCATATTTATGCTCAGATTTACGTTCAGACTTAGCCTTCAGATTGAGTTGTTTTAGGTATTTTCACCCACATGGTTTTATTCAGTTGAACCTTATGGCCTTACATTTTTACGTATTCCGCATTATTATGTCATTATTTGTACTATACAGGTACATATATCAGTCATGGGTTAGCTTGTGGTCCCTCGGGGTCATGAGCACCGTGTAGCATTCCGGTTCAGCAAATCGAGGTGTTTCAAACTTGGTATCAAAGCCTAAGGTTCAATAGAGTCCTAGGAAGTCTGAAAGCCGCATCTAGTAGAGTCATGTACATGGGTGTGTTGCGCGCCACATTTATATGCAGGAGGCTATAAGATATTTTAGGAACAGTCCCCTTTCTTTAGTATTCATGTCATGCTAGTGAGCATAATCACAAGTTAAACTCTCAGTCTGATCCATTCTTCTCTTATTCCAGACCATGGCCCTAAAGAGAAGAAACCATCCAGCTCCTCAGCCCGAAGATCCTTTGGGCGAATATGTTTCCCATTAGGAGTTTAAATCCATATTTACCACACTTGCTCAGTCCATGGATGCATAAAATAAACGGCCACCAGTCATTCCGACCAATCCAGTGTCCAATCCCAAAACAGCTAGGATTCGGGACTTCACCCAGATGAACCCTCTATCTTTCCATGGGTGTAAGTCTGATGAGGACCCTCAGGAGTTCATTGACCAAGTCCAGAAGGTCATTGACATCATGGGTGTTACTTCTATTGAGAGTGCCGAGTTAGCCGCCTACCATTTACAGGATGTTGCTCATGATTGGTACAAACAGTTGAAGTCTAAGAGGTTAGATGATGCAGGCCCTATCGAGTGGGAGGAATTTGTCACGGCCTTCTTAGATAGATTCTTTCCCCAAGAGATGAGGAAAGCCAAAGTTCTTGAGTTCACCAATCTTAGGCAGGGGAATATGACAATTGGGGAGTATTCTTTGAGATTTACTCAGCTAGCCAGGTATGCTCCCCATGTGGTTGCAGACAATAGGGCTAAGATGAGCAAGTTTGTGTCAGGGGTCAACGATAGTGTGGTAAATGAGTGTAGGTCTGCGATGCTAATCGGTGATATGACCTTAACCAGACTCATGACCCATGCCCATCAAGTATAAGAGAAGAAGGTTAAGACTAGGGAGAGGTAGAACAAGGGAGCAAGGTCAGGTAACTTCAACTTTGCTCACCCCAAGTTAGATGGAGAAAACCGTTCATAGTTTCACTCCAAGTCAGCCGTTCCAGCCCCTTCCTCTGCCAGCGCTCCAGTGCCGAAGTTCATAGACGGCAACAGAGATAAAGAGCCAGGCTCTAAATCTCAGGGCAGTGTTAGCATTGCCCGAACGAATCCTTTTTATCAGACTTGTGGTAAGAACTACAAGGGAATTTTCAGAGACAGTAGTAATGTCTATTTTGGTTGTGGCAAGCTAGGCCACAGGATTTGGGAGAGTCCGCAGTCAAGTCTTCAGGGTCAGGAAAATCATTCTGCATCTCAGTTCGGTCGCCCGAACTAGCAGGGTGTTGTTTCCAGTGCTACCAGTGGGCAACACCCAAATAGACTCTATGCTCTTCAGTCACGGTAGGATCAGGAAAATTCTCCTGATATCGTTACTGATACGTTACAGATTTTCCATGTTTATGTTTATGCTTTGCTAGACCCAGGTGCATCCTTGTCTTTTGTTACTCCATACATAGCAGGCAATTTTGGAATCATTCCCAAAATTCTAGCAGAGCCCTTTTCAATCTCTACCCCAGTGGGTAAAACCATCAGAGCCCGGCGAGTATACAGGAACTACTCGATTATGATATCTCATAAATCCACGTCAGCATATTTAGTTGAGTTAGAAATGACTGATTTTGATGTCATTCTTGACATGGATTGGCTTCATTCCTGCTATGCCACAGTCGACTGCAAAAATAGGATAGTTCAGTTTTAGTTCCCGAATGAGCCCGTCCTAGAGTGGAAGGATAGCATTTCAGCATTCAGGGGTCAACTTGTTTCTTACCTTCGGGAAGGGAAAATGATTTCTAAGGGATGTGTGTATCATCTCGTGCATGTTAAAGATTTCAGTTCTGAATCTCCCAGTCTTGAAACATTCCCTGTTGTTAATGAATACTCAAATGTCTTTCCCAAAGATCTTCTAGGCATTCCTCCCGAAAGGGAAATTGACGTTGGCATAGACCTCTTTTCAGATACTCAATCTATTTCTATTCCTCCATATAGAATGGCACCAGTAGAACTCAAGGAACTAAAAGATCAGTTGAAGGATATCTTAGATAAGGGATTCATCAGACCCAGCATTTCCCCATGGGGTGCGCCAGTACTATTCGTGCGCAAGGAAGACGGTTCTCTCAGGATGTGTATTGATTACCGTCAACTCAACAAGGTCACGGTCAAGAACAGATATCCTCTTCCCAAGATTGATGATCTATTCGACCAACTTCAGGGTGCCAGTTACTTCTCTAAGATAGACCTCAGATCAGGCTATCATCAGCTCAGAGTTAGAGCATGTGACATTCCGAAGACAACTTTCCGTACTCGGTATGGTCACTTTGAATTTTTAGTCATGTCATTTGGTCTTACCAATGCCCCTACAGCTTTCATGGATTTGATGAACCATGTGTTCAAGTAGTACTTGGACATGTTTGTCATAGTCTTTATAGATGATATTCTGGTCTATTCTCGCACAGAGCATGATAATGCAGACCATCTCAGGATTGTTCTTCAGACTCTCAGGGATCACCAGTTATTCGCTAAGTTCAGCAAGTGCAAATTTTGGCTAAGATCAGTAGCATTCCTTGGCCATATTGTTTCTGATGATGGCATTAGAGTAAATCCTTAGAAAACCGAGGCAGTAAGAAACTGGCCCAGACCCGTATCTCCATCAGATATTAGGAGTTTCTTGGGTTTGGCTAGCTATTACAGACGGTTTGTTGAGGGATTTTATTCTATTGCATCTCCCATGTCTAGATTGACTCAGAAGAAGATTAAGTTTCAGTGGTCAGATTCATGCGAGAAGAGCTTTCAAGAGTTCAAGACTCGACTCACCTCAACTCCAGTTCTAGCTCTTCCAGATAGTTCAAAAGGTTTTGTAGTCTATTGTGATACATCCATAGTGGGTTTAGGTTTTGTCCTCATGCATCATGGTAAGGTCATAGCCTACGCCTGCAGACAGTTAAAACCACATGAGAAGAATTATCCTACTCATGATCGAGTTAGCAGCGGTAGTTTTTTCCTTAAAGATTTAGAGGCATTATCTCTATGGAGTTCATGTAGATGTCTTCACAGACCATAAAAGCCTCCAGTATGACTTTTCCTAGAAAGATCTAAATATTCATCAGAGAAGGTGGTTAGAGATCTTGAAGGATTACGACATGAGTGTTCTTTATCATCCGGGCAAGGCCAATGTTGTGGCCGACGCTCTCAGTAAAATCTCCATGGGTAGTATTTCTCACGTTGAGGGTAGCAAAAAAAAGATGACTCAGGATATCCACCAGTTTTCCAGACTAGACATTCGCTTAGTCAATTCTTCATAGGGTGGTGTATGTACTCACAGTAGTTCAGAGTCATCTCTAGTTTTCGAGGTGAAAGAGAAGCAAGACAGAGATCCTAGCCTTGTCAAGCTCAAAGAGTCAGCTCAGAATCAGAAAGTCAAGGTTTTCTCCCAAGGGAGAGATGGTGTTCTTCGTTGCCAGGGTCATCTATGTGTTCCAGGTGTAGATGAATTGAGGCAGCGAATTCTTGCAAAAGTGCATGGTGCACGATACTCTATTCATCCAAGGGCCACTAAGATGTACCGCGATATGTGGGAGATCTATTGGTGGAGTGGGATGAAGAGAGATGTTGTAGATTTTGTGGCTAAGTGCTCTACATGTCAGCAGGTTAATATAGAGCATCAGAAACCTAGTGGTTCCATGCAAGAGTTCACCATTCTTACTTGGAAGTGGGAAGAAGTGAACATGGACTTCGTGATGGGTTTGCCTAGAACTCGTCATCAGCATGATTCAGTCTGGGTCTTTATAGATAGAATGACCAAGTCAGCTTATTTCCTTCCTGTTCGTACTTCTTATTCCACCGAGGATTGTGCCAAGCTCTATATCAGGGAGTTAGTCAGGTTACACAGTGTTCCACTATCTATAATCTTAGACAGAGGTACCCAGTTCACCTCTCACTTTTGGAAAGCATTCCAAAAGGGTCTCCGTACCTAAGTCTATCTCAGCACAATATTTCATCCTCAGATAGATGGTCAAGCAGATAGGACCATTCAGACTCTTGAAGATATGATAAGGGTGTGTGCAATTAACTTCAAGGGAAGTTGGGATGATCACTTGTCTTTGATTGAGTTTGCATACAACAATAGCTATCATTCTAGTATTCAGACGGCTCCATTCGAAGCTCTCTATGGTTGGAGATGTAGATCTCCGATTGGTTGGTTCGAAGTTAGTGAGGCCTCAATCATAGGTCCTGACTTATTATTCGACGCCTTAGAGAAAGTTCAGTTGATCAAAGAGAGACTCCGTGCTGGTCAGAGCCGATAGAAGTCCTATGCAGATGTTCGTAGAAAGGATCTCGAGTTCGAGGTCAATGGCTATGTCTATATTAAGATCTCTCCCATTAAGGGAGTGAAGAGGTTCGGCAAGAAAGGGAAACTCATTCCCCGGTATGTAGGTCCCTTTAGAATTCTCTGTCGCTTCGGTAAGGTAGATTATGAGCTTGAGTTGCCTTCAGATCTAGCCTCAGTCCATCCAGTCTTCCATGTCTCTTTGCTCAAGAAGTGCATAGGTGACCCAATAATTGTTTTCCCTATTTAGAGCATCGACATTCAGAACAGCCTCTTTTATGAAGAGATTCCAGTCGAAATCTTAGATTATCAGACTCGTAGATTGAGGAACAAAAAAGTCCCTCTAGTCAAGGTTCATTGGCGAAATCAGTTTCATGAGGGAGCTACTTGGGAAGCAGAAGCAGATATGCGTACCAAGTATGCTCACCTCTTCCCCGCTAATTCAGATCAAGCTCAAGGTAACAGTTCTCCTTAAGCTTATTTAGTTTCATGTTCATGTTTCCAGTATAAACTTGGTACCTATTAACCATTGCATACTCAGTCATGCATTTATGTATCAGTTGTCCGTGCATCAGATATGCACGAGTTCAGTATGTTTAGCATGTCATTCATGAGATCAAGTTTCAGTTCTTCATGTTCATTTCAAGTCCTGTTGTCTTGTATCCCTTCTTAGTAAATTCTCATTCGAGGACGAATGTTCCCAAAGGGGAGATATTATAATACCCCGCATATTTCTAAGATAGGAAGTGAATAAGTTTTCCTATGTATGAAACCTCCTATCCTGTGAGTAGCATTTTAGTGCATGACTTACAATGAATATCCTAGCAATATGATAGCTTGCGATGTCTTAAGCATGCTCATATGAGTCGCTTAGAGTGATGCAAGCTAAGAGTTTTTGAATCCATTAAATCTTAGCATTTGATTTTGCAAGGGTCATCTTTGAACAAGAATAACGTTATTGATATGTGACATTTTGGCAGATTTAGACCCACCAAATTGTATAGAATCAAATTAGCTTTTCAACGATACCAATTTTTCCTTAATCCAATACCCGAGCAAAAAGTTATGCCCATTTTCGTGAGAGACAGTAAGGGTATGCGATTGTTTAGGCGCCGCCCAACCAAACTTAGGCAATTGGTTAGGCGCCACCCAACCTGGCTTATGCAATTACTTGGGCGCCACCTAACTAAGTTTCAAGTGCCAAAAATACTCCGTTTTGAGTTATTTTGAGGGTAATTAAGTCTTTTAACACTCCTTACACGTCGCTAAACTTAATCCTATGAAATATATAGCTTCTAAACATATTACAACCCTATTAACATCTCAAAGCTCATCATCCAAGAGCACTAAAAGAGTTAAAAACAACTAGGGTTGCATAATTAAGCTTGAATATCCAATTTCAAGGAAATTCCTCCATCAATCATCAAGAATCTTCCTTCTAAGGTATGCGTGAGTTGATTCATGGGCTCCTTTTATCCATGAAGCTCAAAAACCATCTTCTAAATTATGTATTATGATGTTTATGTTGTTGGTGGTTGATGTTCATGTGGTTGGAATTTGATGATGCCTAAGATGGGATCTTTATATGTTTTGTGTGAAAATATGGTGGTATTTAATGTATAAATATGTAAAATTGGTGGTTGAATATTTGTAATCTTGATGAATCCACCTATGCCTAAGATGTGCATGTAATTTGTTTGTGAAAATACCTAAGGGAATAGAAATCATGCTTTTATGACATAATAAGTCCTAAATGACTATTCTATGTTCTAAGTTTATGTTCAACGTGATCCCCATTCTATTGTCTTGAATTGAAGATATTGTATGAGATGCTCATGATATTGTTGTGATATGGAATGACCATGTTATTGAAGTCATGCAAGTATATACATGTTGTGTGCATTCCCGATCATGTGATAGTTTGTTGAAAATTATTCTTATTATGAAATCCTTACTATGATATTGTGAATTATGGACTCAAATCTTGTGATCAAGTCATGTCATGTGTGTCAGTTTCCTCCTATCGAGTCCTGAGGGTATTCGTACCTGAAAACTATAGTTGTGTGCCTAGAGCCATGTTATGTTTCACGATATCCGAACTCAAGCTATAATTCCATAGAATTCAGTCAATCATGTGACTTAAGGAAAACCTCATGATCTCAGTTAGTTGTCAGATATCAGTAACATTTTGCCAGTCAACGGAATTTAGTAAGATTAAGTCATGTATAGTCAGTTATTCATGTATAGTCCCTCGAGATGGGAGTATAGGTTAGTACCGAGTGAACCCAAGATGGGAACTTACCCGCCAGTTCAGGGTGTGATTCTTAGTAGTCATCCTTGTGTTCCAGAACTACGTAGCTAGCGTAGGTTGAGACATATTAACCTGTCAGATTAGGGTTGATAAGGTGGTTTAACCTGTCAGTTTAGGGTTCCCACCATTCTCATTGAGTACCTACCATATAAGGGTCACTCACAAGCTGTCCTTACCCGTGGCACGGTATTGACACCCTTCCAGTCAGGGCAGAGATTGGACTGCAGCTTAGCCATAATGGTATACATGGGGCATGTCGGTTAAACACTACCTCCCACAGTTTCAGTATCAGTCTCAATAAAAGAACTCAGGGCATTCTTCAGATTTCAGTATGTATAAGACTATCAGATACAGTCATTATGTTCTTCAAATTTCAGTATATACAGGACTGTCAGATACAGTCGTCCATATTATCAGCTTGCAGTATCAGTCATGAAAGTTATCAGTAAACCATGTATTAGCTTACAGGTCTTTCTATCACACATTCACGGTCCTAGTTTCTATATATGTATGTTTGCACTCCCACGTTCATATTAGTCAGTAGTGTTGTTCATGCATGAAACCCTTTATGTTCAACCTACCTTCCTCGTATACTCAGTACTACAGTTGTACTGAAGCATTTATGCTATGGTGCTTTCTTTTGATGTTACACCATAGGTTTCGAGATACGAGCTCCAGCCCAGCAGTAGCGGTACCATTCCAGTCGCAGAGACACAGTGAGTCCTCATTTATTCAAGGAAAATATGATTTGATACATTTATTTATTTCTTCAGTTCAATTTTATAGAGTTAGTCGGAGACATGTTTCTTCAACTCCTTACTCAGATAGTTTAGAGGCTTTCAGATTTATACTCAGATTTACGTTCAGACTTAGCCTTCAAATTGAGTTGTTTTAGGTATTTTCACCACATGGTTTTATTCAGTTGAACCTTATGGCCTTACAGTTTTACATATTCCACATTATTATGTCATTATTTGCAGTATACAGGTACAGATATCAGTAATGGGTTAGCTTGTGGTCCCTCGGGGTCATGAGCACCATGTAGCGTTCTGGTTCAGCAAATCGGGGCGTTACATGTATCAAAATAGGGTCTAAGACCAATTTCTCTTTCACCTCAACACCAAGAGATAACTTCAGCACCTCTTGCACAATCATACCACCATCCCCAGAATCCAAGAGATAAACTCCAAGATTAGCCAAACGGTGAATATCTTTCACCAAACCTCACTTCTCCTCATCAACACGAGACAAACTTTCCATATATAACCTGCTAAGAGCATCAACAATAATGTTCGCTTTACCTGGATGATAATGAAGACTTATGTCATAGTCTTTGAGCAATTTAAACCATATTCTTTGCCTGAGATTCAACGCCTTCGGGGTGAATACTTACTGCCAACTCTTGTGGTCGGAATAGATGTCAACATAAACTTTATACAAATAATAACGCCAGGTCCTTAGAGCAAAACCAAAGCCAACAGTTCTAAATCCTGCATCAGTTAATTCCTCTCATGAACTCTAGAAGCATACACAACCACCTTGCCATGATGCATCAACACACAACCCAGTCTCATTCAGGACGCATCAAAATAAACAACAAAGCCATCAATACCCTCGAGTAGGGTCAAAATTGGAGCTGAAGTCAACTTATCCTTTAACTTCTCAAAGATACCCCCACAAGCATCAGAATATATGAACTTTACTTTCTTCTGAGTCAACCTAGTCAATAGAGCAGCAATCGATGAGAAACTATCCGAAACCTCCTATAATACCCAGCTAAACCCAAGAAGCTCCTAATATTGGTTGGATTTATAGGTCTAGGCCACTTCTTAACCGCTTTCACTTTTTATGGATCCACCATGATCCTCTCACTAGAGATAACATTACCAAGAAAGGTTATAACTCACAATAAAAACTCACACTTCGAAAACTTAACGTACAAATATTGATCCTTAAGAGTCTGTAACACTATATGGAGGTGATTGTCTTGATCCTCTTTGCTCTTTGAATACATTAAGATGTTATCAATAAACACAATGATGAATAAGTCTAGAAACTAATGGAATACCCAGTTTATAAGGTCTATAAATGCAGTCAGAGCATTAGTCAACCCAAAAGACATGACCAAAAATTAATAATGACCATACCAAGTACGAAAAACACTCTTAGGGATATCCGCCTCCCTAATCTTCAACTGATAATAATCTGACGAAAGATCAATCTTAGAAAAATACTTAGCTCCCTAAAGCTGGTCAAATAGATCAATCCTCCTATGAGGGTACTTAGTCTTCACCGTCACCTTATTCAACTGTCGATAATCTATACACATTCGAAGATACCCACCCTTCTTACACACGAAGAGTATAGGAGCACCCCACGGAGAAACACTAGGGCGGATAAAGCCTTTATCAAGGGGATCTTTCAACTGCTCCTTATGCTCCTTCAACTCAATCAGAGCCATTCTATTGGGAGGGATAAAAATAGCACGAATGTCTGGTAGAAGGTCAATACCAAAGTCTATTTCCCTATCAAGAGAAATAACAGGAAGATCATCGAGAAACTCTTTAGGAAACTTATTAACTACAAGGACAAATTGCAAAGAAAGATCCTCCGAGTTAGAATCCTTAACCCGAACCAAGTGATAAAGACACCTCCTTGGAAATCAACTTTCGGGCTCTAAGATAAGAAAGGAACCTTACCTAAGGCACTAAGGAACTACCTTCCCACTTAATCACCGATTCATACGAGAATTAGAAACTGACCTTGCGAGTATGAAAATGAAGAGAGGCAAAACACGAATAGAGCCAATCCATCCCTAAAATCACATCAAAATCTAACATGTCTAACTCTATCAGATCCACTAAAGTTTTCCTTCCATAGATAGATACTACATAATCCCTATAGACTCTTCTACCCACAATAGAGTTATCCATCAGGGTAGACACAAAAAAGGGATCAGGAATACACTCAAGACCAACACCAAAATGAATAGCCACATAAGGGGTCACATAAAAATGGTATATCCGGGATCAAATAGAAAATATACATCACGAGAGAAAAGTTTTAGAGTACCAGTAACAACATCAGGAGATTCCTCAAAATCCTAACGGGTGGCATGAGCATACAGACAATTTCGGCCAGTATCGAATCCAGAAGTAGCACCCTTTAGTGTAGGAGCTGGAAAGTAAAGATCAAAACCTTTTTAGCTCTAGTTGCAACTCTTGAATAATAGTGTCACGACATGTGCCTCAATTGGCCACAATTATAACATCAATTCTTCCCTTACTCTACCCACAAAAATGACAAAAAGGATAACATAGGGCTGACTGAGATCTACTAGCCCAAAATTAGGCTCCCTGTACCTTAAACCCACTGTTGGCCTAAAAAAGATGATCACCAGGAGACCTAGGATAAGGATCACTAACAGTCGCATGGTAAATCCCCTTATTCCTCTCCTTAGTCTACTATTTCCCATGTCTACCATTATTCTGACCTCTATCTTACTTTGAATATCTAAATTTCTTATTTCATCTCTCTCTCATCCTTATCTGATTCCTTCTCCCATTAATAGGACCACACTGGCATGACAGAGAGGCTACTATCTGGGTTAAAATATGAATAAACTAACGAAACTCAACATTAGAAATATCTTCTTGGGGCGGTAGGGCATAGATGTCATCAACCCAAGAAGCTTGAAGAGGACTAGTAGGAACAGGTGGAACCCTACAAGAGCAATCAGAAGCAGAGACCCTAGACTGGGTTTGAACTCCATAAGTAGGATGAGTTCCATATATATTGTCCTTAAGTGGGACAGACGAGTTTGTATGAGCATCAGATATTCGAGGAGGCATGATCTGAAATGAAAATAAATGGAGATTAAAGGAGTTTTCAAGACCGTAGACTCTATAGCTTGAAAATAGATCACAAAAAAGGGAAACATTCCTAAATGCCTCGTAGCCTCTCCCTTATAAGTGTGGCACGCTACATACATAGAGACTCTACTTGACACGACTTTTTGGACACCCAATAACACTGAACCTAGGCTTTGATACTAATTTTTTCATGAACCGAACTAGAGCCTGGCCATGATGGGTGTCTTAAGTCCACCAAGGACTAGAGATCACCCTCTTTAATGAGTCAAATAGAACACAACACACCTAGCAGCGGATGAATTTCAAATATATAACAAGATAGAAAATCAAATAACTCAAAAGTACTTAAAGATGTTCAACTACAACTCCCAATACATAGTAATCCATAAAGCCTCTACTAATCCAAAGACAAACTATGTTGGGAGATGCCCCCGATGATAGCCAAAAATAAGAGTACAAAGGAAAATAGTCTATGATGTAAACTAAATCAAGAAGTAATAGGCCTTCCTGAAGAAGAAGGCTCACCACTTCATGTTGACTTATGAGCAACCCAAAATATACCTATTATAGTGCAAGAGAAGTAGAGGTGTCTTTTTTTCCTGCATCGCATGGGGATACAACATCTAGAGACGATTAGTGGGATGAGCACTAAAATGTAACTCAGGGAAGGGATAAAGTAATGACATGATCAAACATTTCAAAATTATCCAAACCTAATACACATAAACATATACATATGTATCTATTTATCTATCTATCTATCTATCCTATATATGTATATATATATATATCATGCCAGAATAGGGAACAAGGTTTAGCATGCAAGTAAAATATTAGCCTAGATTACATAGCTCAATCGTCATAAAAAGGAATCTACAGGCTATATGGGTTCAGTTCCCCTTATTGAAAGGGCCCTAGTGCATGTTAATCGCACACACCGAAGGTATCAAGGAAGACCAGGGAATGCCCCGACCTTATGTAAATATAGGATATAAATATATTAATAGTGTGAACCACACACAGAGTCATTAAGACCAACCCTCATGTCGACGAATGTGAGTTTCCAATGTCAGTCCTTTGAAACCTCCACCTTCACAGTTTAGATACATAACTCCCATTAAGCCTAATTAAAACCAGTTTCACATAACCCATTTATTTAACCAAGGAATTATACATTAAGGAACATCACAGGTATCGTCATACCTTTTCTCTTGCAAGCTCATAATTATGCTATTATAATTCCATTAACTTGGGGGAATGCCTCGACCCCCTTTGTTCATTAAATAAAATATATCCAACAAGGCCTTCAAAATCCATATTTGTTGTTTAACCTTTTATGAAATGCAATAGTATAGGTGAGTAAGTCAAACCAAGAGACAAATCCACAATTTAAAACCATTTACCCAAGTGGGTTGAGTGAACACAATTATCCAAGACCAATTTCAAGTCTAAAAACATCAATTTGGGGGAATAACTCAACCCCCATTCCGATTCCCATACCCATGCACCCCATTAGTTCAAAACATTCAATTCAAAGCATGAAAAACTAATAAAAACCATGGAAAAACAATTCATGGATCAACTATTCCCAAACCCTTAATGTATGTCAAATCCGACATTCAAATCTATACCATTAAATCATTTAAAACACATGTTTTTCATAAAATAAGATTTCAAAAAGAGTAACATGCCTGAAAAGATCACATTTTTGGAGGGAATTTTCTCTTGGAAGCTTTAGACATTCAACCTTGAGAAAACCCTAATGCTATTTCTTGAGAGGATTTGTGAGAAGGGTAGTTATTTTAGTATGTTATGGATAAGAATGAGGTCCCAATAATGTAATGCCCCAAATCTGGTTCCCAGAACGTTACACGATGCTCATGACCCCGAAGGACCATAAGCTAACCCATGATTGATATCTATAATTGAGCACTGAATAATATACTTTAAATATGTGGAATATAAGCTATAAGGCCACAAGGTTCAAAAATAAACTAATACTGAATATAAAATAATGTCTGTAATGGGTTATAACAATACCCAAACCTAAAATAAGTTATCTGAAATATGTTGTAGTCTGAAAGAATCTAAACTGTCTGAAAACTGTGGAGTTGATGGGACATGTCCCCAACTAACTCCGAACTATTGAAATAATTATGTAATTAATAATTATGCTATCCTCGAATGATGACGACTCACTTCTAGTCTGACTGCTGAATGTCTGATCTACTAAGGATGCTCAGGATCTCGTGCTTCTGAACCTATTGTAGAAAACACCATAGCACCAATGCATCAGTACTTTGAATGTACTGGTATGCAAGTGAGGTAGGCTGAATGCAAAGGGTTCATATGCATGAACAATACTAACTAACTGAATAATATGAATGTGAGAATACGTGTATGAATACGTAACTGTAACTGAGATCGTAATAATACTGACTCATGAATTCTGATAACATGGATTTACTGATATCTGTGTACTAATACTGGGATACTGAATGACTGAGTCTATTGAGTACTGAGAAAATAATGTCATATTACAGATAAAGGAATGACTATTTCTAACAGTTCTGATTATAAAGAACTAGTCTGATTGACTGTATCTAACAGTCCTAAAACTGAATAATGATAACATGAGTTTCGTATAATTAATATACTATTAAATGAGTTTGTGATAACATGATTACTGTGTATGAGTACTGATAACATGAGTGACTATATCTAACAATCTTGATACTGATGGAAGTAGCTGAGTTTCGCACTGTATTGAGTTGACTGTATCTGATAGTCCTGGATTTTTGTAGAAATAAACTAAGTTCTATTACTAAGACTGGAGCTGTAACTGAGACTGTGGGAAGTAGTTATATAACTAACATACCCCTAATACGCTATTACAGATGAGTTGGGGTCCAATCTGTAACCCCAATTAGAAGGGTGTTAATACCGCACCACTGGTAAGGATAATCTGTGAGTAACTCTCATATAATAGGTAACTCTAGTGAGAATGGTGGCAACCCTCATATAAAAGGTTAATCCACCTCATTTAATCTCATATAGCAGTCTATGATGTCTCAACCTATGCTGGCTACATAGTTTTGGAATGCAAGGTTTGCTTCTAAGAATCACACTCTCATATAACAGGTGAGTTCCCATCCCTGGGTTCACTCAGTCCTAACTCCTACTCCCAACTGAATAGACACTGATCTAATTAACTGAACTGAACTGACACTAATGGTATTGTTTAGCGGAGCTAAACTGAGTTCACTGAGTTCTATTTACTAGTGGAATGCTACTGATATCTGAGGACTGACGGAGAGTACTAAAGTTACTGAGGTTACTGAGTACTGAGATCACTGAAATTACTGAACTACGGAGATTTTTGAGAATTACTAAGATTACTGAATGAGACTGGACTAATACTGAGTTTACTGAGTTTTTCTGAGTCACATGACTGACTGAATTCTACTGATCATGGCTTGACTGAAAGTATCATGAAAATATGACATTGGCTCTAGGCACACAACTAAATTGTCGGGTACAACTACCCCTAGGACTCGATAGCATGAAACTGACAAGACTTGACATTTCTTGAACACATGACCAATATCAACAATTCATAATACAATAAGTTAGGGATTTCATGAAGCACATGATTATCATAATGTTGTACGTGGATGGAATTGCATTTATACATGTCATACTTTCATCAACCTAATCTCATGGACATTCCCTCAACCATTCATAATGCACACAATATCATGGAATTCATTCTTGGTTATAGGGTCAAGCATGCATTTATCACTTAGGTCACAATTAAGCTATAGTGCATAGTTTCTATTCTCTTAAGCATTTTATCAAACACCTATGATGCAGACTTAGGGCATAGGCATGACCATCGAATTAACACAATAAAAATCCATATAGCAACTCAATTTCATATGTTTCAGACTACATACTAGCATAGGTTCATGAACAACACATAAAGATTCCAACTTGGGAATCATACAATCATAATCACATGAACATAATCAACCCACAACAAAATATTCACAATACTAGATTTAAAACTTGATTCTTGGGCTTCATGGATGAAAGAAATCCATGAATGAAAACTGTGCATACCTTAGTTCTTGATGCTATAAAGATTGATGAAGAGATTCTTGAATTCGAGTCTTGAATATGAATCCCCAATTGAAAACCCTAGCTTGTTCTTGAGAGAAACTTGAGAGAAAACCTATATTTTGGATAAAATATGGTTGAATCACATGTTATTGGGTTTATATAGGGTTGAGTAAGTGACCCTTTTAACCCTTGGATGCATATTTTATTTCTTAGAAAATTTCCCAATTTGGCAGGCTGGCGCGACGCAGCTCTATCGTGTCGTGTCACTGGAAATTGCCAACTAGGAACTGGGATGATGGCGTGATGCGGTGAAATCACGTTGCAATACTGGATGGGACCTGGAAGTTCACCGCGATGCGGTGTTATCGCACTGAGACACTGGAAAAAGGACCATTCAAAATTTGACCCCTAGCGCGATGTGCCATAATCGCAGAGGCTCACTGGATTTTGATGATTGCCATTTTGATCTGCTCTGCTACACGCTGATGGCTCAGGTGGGACACTATCTTACTAAAATGGATCTAACTCTTCACCCGGGTGTTGGATTTGAGCGAATTTGGTATCAATGGAAAGCTTATTGAATTTCCCACATGACAAAGAGTGAAAATATTCAAAATACCACATGTATAAAAGTGGATTAATCTTTGAAATAAGTCTTTGATATTTTTGGGGTAAATTTAAGCTAGGTAGAAGTACAAGGTATTACAAATAAGGTTGTAAAGTCATGGGTCATATTTGGGGAAAATGGGTAATGTCCAAAGTGCCCTTAATAAAAATACTAAAAAATTATCGCCTAGTCGTTACGGGTGACCTTGCGACTCGTAGGGCCAGCTTATGACTCATGACCTCTAGTCATTTTCTGTACAACATCTATGGGCACCCATAATGGTCTAGTTACGAGTTGTACCATACAACTCATACTCAGACATTAGACTCATTAGGTCAAATCATAGGCAAGATAGAAATATTTGGGCATCACACTAGTTTGGCTACGGATGGGACTTTACGACTCGTATAGAGTCCTTTCGAGTCATTAGGCTTCAATCATAATCATAACAAAAACTTGGCCAATACACACTGGTCAAACTACAAGTAGGGTCCTACGACCCATAATGACACCCTACGATTTGTATGGAGCGTTGTAGTCTAGGCAGTAAGCTCATAGGTCAAGAAATTTTCAAGGACCAGAAATCCAGGGTGTTTCATTTTCAAATAGTTTAGAATTGTCTTTAGAGAATGTTAGAATGTCTGTATTGTATCAAATCAAAATAAAAGCATTATAAAAAGTGTAAGCATTGTGTATCCTAATGTTTCTTATTTTTCTTGTATTCAACATATTTGATAGAATGTATGCACAAATTTTAGGAGGATCAGAAAATGACTTAGTGACTTATACTATTCAACAACCTAGACTTACAGACTAGAGGATTTTGAGTATATAATGGCTAAAGTTGGCTAGGTTGATCATAGGGTCAATGATTACTTTTATAATGGCGGCTATGACAAGTGGGCAAGATATCATGCTTCAGTAAAAAAAGAAGAATGATGACATCGAATATTACTGAATGTATCAAGTATTAATGGTTTTCTAATCAAGATGCGTGATCTACCTATCTTAAAATTTCTAAAAGAAGTGTGCATACAATTTGGATCATGACATTACAATAACAAAAAAATAGCATCATATACAAAGACTACATTGGGCAGAAGGTTTGAAGAAATTCTCATTCTAAACATCACAAAATCTTCTTAGTTGATGGTATATTTTTAACACTACCTATTTTATGTTTGTATTTTTAGCACACACATAAAAAATAGTGTATCTTCAGTGATGTTAAAGACTTCGAACACTGATATCTATTGATTTGGTTATGTTGAGATGAAAGTTATGGATTGTTTTATTAAAGATATATCATATTTTAGTTTCTGGTACATATAAATTTTTTTATGTTGTTATGTATTGAATTCTTCGCGTTTATACTTGTTACTCCCTCCGTTTCAAAAAGAATTACCTACTTTCTTTTTTAGTCCATTTCAAAAAGAATAACCCTTTCCTTTTTTGACAATTCTTTTACTCCAACTTTTCACATGACATGTTTAAGATCACAAGATTAAAGGGAATTTTTGTACATTTGACATAAATTTAGTTTAAGTTCACAAGATTCAAAAGTCTTCTTTAGTTTATTAAACTCCTTGTCAAGTCAAAATAGGTCATTCTTTTTTAAACGGAGGGAGTAATAAATATTATCTTGACTTGTGATTGTTTCGACAGGTTAAGGCTATATCTACTCTGTATACAAAGATAGTAGAAGGTACATCATGGATCTTGAGATTAAAACATTTAATTGTGAAAGGTTTCAACTTGATGAGATACCATGTTATGATGGAATTTCAGTTTTAAAGAGCAAACACGTAAAAGACATGTGGCTCTACTATTCTGATTAGTACAAACCATCTACACTCATCCATACATATGAAGTACCAATCAATTTAATGCTTTATATGAAGTATTGACATGTATATAAAGATATGAGGAATTGGTCTTACCACCAATGTACAAATGACCCCTAGGGAGGCCAAAGAAATCAAGATGTAAGAAATCTGATGAAATTATTTCATCAAGCTAAAAGTTATTGTGAAAAATGTGGTTATCAAGGTCATAATAGGAGAACTTGTAGTTTCTTTTTAAAGAAGAAGTGATGTAGTTGATTTTCACTTGGCAGAAATGAGTTGGAACTTGTTTTTTCTTATCAATGTAGTGTTCTTGAACGTTATTAGATGTAATGGTATTAAATTTTTGTATAGAGTATTCTATTTTTATGATTTATATGTGGGAGATACGTTGTGTTACTTATAAAATCATACATAATGTCAATTAAAAAGTTAAAGTTCATATTACTGATACATTACACTATCGAAAAAATGTATAAAGATATATAAAGTTGGTTGTGTGAAAATACACTAATTATAAAGGTACATTTGTGGTAAATATGCATCAAATACATTGCTGGTAATTCTGACGATACATTTCCCTCAAAATTTATCAATATACAAAACTACCTTAGAATGTTATCCAAACATAAAAATGTATAAATATACATAACTTTGATGTGTTAAAATTAATTAATAATAGAGATACATTGATGATAAATATGTATAGAGATACACTATTGATAATTCAAGAGATACATTTTCTAAAAAACATATGATGACACATTTAAAAATTAGAACATTATTCAAATGAAAAATATATAAGGATACATAAATTGATTATGTGAGAAGTACATTTCTCATAAAGATTTGAAAAGTACATTTTCCCCAAACTGTAAGAAGACACATTCTTACATTAGAAAATTATTCAAATGAAAAAATGTATAAATATACATAAATTAATTGTGTGATAAATCAACCATTTATAAAAATATAATTTTGATAAATATGTATAAAGATTCATTGTTGATAAGTCAAGAGTTACATTTCTCTCAAAATTTATAAAGATACATTGTTGTGCATAAAGTGTTGAAAAATATTTGTCATTAAATAGGTAAGCAATATATAACCACGTCAACAAAGAAACATCATTACTTAATACATGATAAAAATCATGTCCATCAAAAGGTTACATAAAATATAAAAAATCAAAATATGCCTTGATTAGTAGCTACAAACATCATATCGAAATATTGTTCATAAAATCAAATAGCTTTTCCTGAGATTAACTAGACATACTCAACTAATACACATCTACTCAACATTAACCAATATTGATTCATTAAGTGATATAAAAATCATCTTTGATCTGGTTGATTTTCTTTGTCACTGTCATAACCATTTCGAGCCTTCACAATTCCATAGTTCCACAAAAGTGTTGCATATCTGTCATAGAGTAATTCTTCATCAAGTCCATCATTTGATACTTGTAGTTCATCACTCCAATACCCAGTCTAAGCGGCAATAAAAATTCCACAATCATTGCATAAACATATATCTTTTTTTAAAAAAATTACAAAAATTGATATGAATATGTACGTAATGTAAAGTTAGGAATTATTTGATAATTAATGATGATACTTACAAGATAACACTTGATTGTTGAGAAACACCTTCCACGTATTCAACATCGAATGGATAATCTTGTCGAAATTGGCTATACTTGCTTTGTCTTTGTATGCTTCAAGTGTCGATCAGTCAGTATGATTTTTTTGATTCAAAAATCTATTGAAATGTAGGTAAGTAGGCAACATAATGGAAAACTTTTGGACCTCAGACAATAGCTTACTATGTCTCTCTAATAACATCGAATCATAAATACAAATGTGTTTCTCTTTTTGAATAATAACAGTCAACACCCAGTGGAACTCACCATCTCAGTTTACTAGAATTTATATCTCATCAACCAAATGCCAAGGTAAGACATCTGGGACCACAACCTTTAATGATATTGCTTAAAGATTCTTTATTTTGAGCAACAAAAATATGATGTTGATAATCCTCTTGTGATGGCAAAACTTTAGGATCCTTCTTTTGATAATACCTTTTGTAGTTCCTATCTATGTAGACGTTGAACAAATAATTTATGATTGCATATCTATATTGTTGATAAGCTTGCATCTTAGACTCAGAGGCAGTAAAAGATGACATCAAGGCATTGCACATTGTATCAACTATTGTTATACATAAATGACACTTGTTATAAATATAAATTAATAGATGAAAATTAACCTGCTACATATATATATATATATATATATATATATATGTATGTATGTATGTGTTACATTTTATAATTAAAGATTACATTGCTCTTAAATGATTGTATAAACACTAAAAGATGTAAATATAAATGTATTTGATGGATTAAGAGTATTGATAAAGTTTTTGAAAAAGTTTTATTTATACCTCATCATTCTAGCAGGTTCTGGGCTATGGCATCAAATAGATCCAATTCTTCATTTCGAAATGTGCAAAAATAAAGTCCATATCCAATTCAAGATCCGATGATTTCAATTTGTAGTGGTCGTCCTTTGGTTTCTTGTATGGGTTTATGTGTTAAGAAATGTATGTATAAGAAGAAGTTCATGAAATATGTTGTAAAAAATATAATTTATCTTACTTATTGTCATGATACTTTAACAGTCCATCAAAAATCTATTTTGAGAAAATATTTATTAACTGTGTTGCAAGGTGGATGAATTTTTGGTCAACCTTATAACATAAGAAATTATAGATTAATTTAGAATATTACTTAAATGATTTTAAATGAAAAATACAACAGATACATAAATAGGTCGGGACATAGGACTTAAATTCATCTACATATGCTTTTACCAAGTATTGTTCATGATTACTGGGAATAGTATCTTGGGACTTTTCAGGAATGCGTGGCTGGGAACCGTCTCCTAATGATTGTTGATGAACACTTGGAAAATTTAGAGATGTAACACTATTAACAAATGACACTTTATCTTGAACGATCCTTGGTGTGTGTCAATAGTATCTTCAACAATGGAGATATTAGGACATTTTGAAGTACTCGAGGTCTATTTTACTTTAGTAGAATCTGGTTTTGTCTTCTTTATTTCACGTTGAACAACTTTTTTTCCTATTACTGGATTAGTCTTCCTCCACTTAGGCAGAAGGAGGGGGAAAAGATGTACTAGAAACAACCTTATTCTTCTTCAGCAGATCTGTCACGGTCCAAAAACTCAAGGTTATGATGGTGCTTGTCGCGACAAACCTTGACAAGTAAGCCAATCACCTAAACTAATATGACAATAAGAAAACAACACCAAATCCCAAGGTAAGACTTCTAGAATGAAGTCGAACCACACATATATGATAATAATAGAAAAGTACATAACAACAATACCATAAATTACCCCAAAATCCTGTGTCACAATATAAGAACCAACTAAGTACATCTTGAAAGTCAAATTATATAGTTTAGAAAAAACACAAATTTGTCTCTTACTATGAAAAATGACATATACTTGAAAAGAAGTGGTAGGAGATCAATTTTAGAAGCATAGATCGATCGTTACTTCAAAAACACTCTAATCACCACCAGAGATTAGCTACCACACAACGCACTTGTACCTGGATCTGCACTGAAAGGACACAATAGGGATGAGTATGGTCCACTTGTACTCAGTAGGTATCATAGGCTGACTGAGACAAGTAGAAAATAAAGGATATAAATACACACTATGGGCACTTCACTTGTAATTAGAAAATGTCCCAAACGGTAGCCTACACCATCTCCACTAACAGTTCTAAAATATAGCACATATACCAATATACAAGTATAAAAGAGAATCACATAATAGATAAACATCAATAAAGCACAAGTACGATCAAATAAGGTGCATCATGTATAAGATGTAATGAAGATGATAATGATGATGGCGATGATGAGATATGTTCGAGGTCACCACACGACCTTAGTATACACCTACTGAGCTATGATCCCGAGGTAGGACCCATGGGGGGAGGGTTAATGTATATACAATTCAATAACCAATACCAATACAATATTTATAACTCTTATCCAACATATACTTCGACAGAGGGTTTTTAAAGATGTCACATTTTTTGTCAGAAAAATCAGTATTTCCATAGTGGTACCAATGTCTCATGAATGTATATGATATAATAATGTAATGCTCACAACTAACCAGAGTGACGATTTTAAAATCCAACCAATTTACCTAACAAGAGAGCCAAAAGCTACTCAATAAGCCAACCATCCATGATCCAATACAATTCACCTACAAGTAGAGTAAGATATGCAATTATATGTCATTAATACCATATAAATTCCTAATTTAGGAAATTTCCACCAAGAAAAAACAACCAAATATATATAAATACTAGTCCAACCACTTCAAATAAGACCCCACACTGTCACACATAGAAAAAATGTCTCAATCTACCAATAACAACAACATAGGCCCTCACACAAGTACAAAATGGTGATAACAATAATTTTTTGATTGGTTATCATACCCATAACATGATTTTATGTCAGTATTAACTATCTAGCCTAGTCTGAAGAAAGTTAAGTCATAACCCACCTCGAACGAGGAAAACTCAATGTAAAAGCCTTCAACACTTAGCCTGACGCTCTCGAACGGCCTTGAAACCAACTAAAACATACAAATATAGAGTCTAGCATCAAAAGAAAGTCAAGGATACCCATATTACTTACTTTTGAGTTGGTGTCAAAATAGACCCCCGAAATGAGTTTAAAAAGAAGAAGGGTAGAATTGAAATTTTAGTTCATAAATATATTACCATGGTTAAAGGACACCATAAAAGAAAACTCAAATGAAAATGAATTCAAATTGGGGTTTAAAATGAAGAAATACTAATTTAGGCTTTCAGAGCCAAAATCCCTAAATTCCACATTTAAAATCGAGATTTAACAAGCTTTATATGATAAAAATCGAAGGAAAATAATTGAAATAGTGATTTGGAGCTTACCCAAGCTTGAAAATGAAAAATTCGCCCAAAATCTCTAAAACTCGAAGCTCTAAGTCTAAAAAATAGTAAAAAATTAAAGAAAGGGAGTATTTATATTTCCCAGGAGCCGCTTAAGCGGGCTTTGGGTCACTTTAGCAGTCAGAGCTAAAGCACCAGGTGATTGCTAAAGTGATACCTCACTTAGGTGGTAGGCCGCTTTAGTGGTCAATACTAAATCGCTCAGGTGATCGCTAAAGCAATACCTGCTGAGCCGGTCAGGCGTGCCCTGCACTAAAGCACCCAAAGGGCCGCTTTAGTGGTCACGGTAGCTTTTATTGCACCATATGGACTTGGGATTTGTCCGCACCGCTCAAGATTTATCCAAAATTCCATGAAAGCACACGTACTATGCTACCCTACTAAATTTGATGCCCTGGACTCCATGACGATATTACATTTTTGAAAAGACATTGTTTTCACAAAATTGACGCTCAAAACCTAATTTCACAACTTTTCAAATCGAGGGTCGAAATGAGATACCAAAGCCGTAAACTTACCCCAACTATGTTACAAACCTAATATCGATGTTCTGGATCTGCAGGAACACTCTGTTTTATCATTTGATGCACAGAATGATAAATGTTGACCGAAGTCAACTATAACGACTTTCTAACCTCCAAAAACCACAAACTCACACAAATCACACCAAAATGCATTGAAAACCATTCCAATTATTCCCTTACTCTAGAAATACCACAAAGCAACCATGGGAAGAGGTAAAAATGGTCAAATCACATAGAAATAAATAATTCACAAAAACTAAGTCATTACATCATCCACCACTATGAATCTAGTTCCTCCTCGAACTATAGGTAAGAGAAAAACCTGAATCAGCAAAAAGTTGGGGATAACTACTAGACATATTGGTCTCAAACTCTTAAGTAGCCTCATTTACTAGATGATATCTCTATTGAACCTTAACCACCAGAATATCTCTAGAATGCAACCGCCTAACATCCCTGGCTGAAATGGAGATGAGCTCCTCAACAAAAGATAACCTCTCATCTAACTACATTGAATACCAATGAATGAAATGAGACTCATCCATAATGTAGAGTTGAAGTATGAAAACATGAAAAACTGGGTGGACAACATATAAATTTAGGGGCAATGCTAACTCATAAGGCATATCCCTAATAGTCTAAAGAATCTCAAATGGGCCAATATACCTATGGCTGATCTTACCCCTCTTCCTAACACATCATACCTTCATGGATGAAAAATAAAGGAAGAACAATCACTACTACTAAACCTTTATACATAAAGTCTACGATCTACATTCCACTTCTGCCTACTCTGAGCCATTCGAAGTCTATCCTGAATGACTCAAACTCTATCTAAAGACTCACGAAAAAAGTTCATACCTCGAGGTATAATCTCAGAATCCTCAAACCAACCAACTAGAGAGAGACAACACCTATCATACAAAGCCTCGAAGGGAGCAATCTCAATACTAGAATGGTATCCATTATTATATTCAAATTCTACGAATTCTAGATGCTTCTCTTGCTAACCTCTAAAGTCTTAACACAAGCACAGTGTACATCCTCCAAAACCAAAATAGTTTTCTTTGACTTACTATCAGTCTAAGGGTGAAAAGTTGTGCTAAGATTAACTCGGGTAACCAGCTCCTCCTAAAAAGACTTCCAAAAGTGAGATGTGAACACTAAACCCCTATCTGAGATGATAGACACTGGCACACCATGAAGATGAATTATCTCATGAATATAGATACGTGCCAACCTCTCAGTCCTAAAATAAACTTGAATAAGAATAAAATAAATAGATTTGGTCAACCGATCCATTATAACCTAAACACAATTAGATCCATGAGAAGTGCAAGGCAACCCAATCATGAAATCCCTAGTGATTTATTCCCATTTCCACTCGAGAATGGGCAACCTCTAAAGCAAACCACCATGCCTCAAATTCTCGGTCTTCACTTGTTGACAACATAGGCAATAAGGTACAAAATCCTCTACATCCTTTCTCATACCACCCCACCAGTAGTGATGTCTCAAGGCACAATACATATTTGTCACTTTAGATGGATGAAATATCTAGAATAATGAGCCTCCTCCAATATCAATCTTACCCTATCATCTACTCTCGACACATAGACTAAGATTCCAATCCTCAAAACCCTATTTGAATCAAGCGAGGCTTTCTTAGCCTCATCACTCAACACCATATCTCGAATTACCTTAATCCTAACATCATCAAACTGATGATCCTGAATCTGCTCTTTCAAATAAGATCTAGTCTCCACGAATGAAAAAATATGCTAGGTGTCAAAAGATCAAGCCTAACCATTTGGTCAGCCAAATAGTGAACCTCTAAGGCCAAAGGCCTCTCCTTGGTCAAAAGATTTGCCAAGATACCCATGCTAGTCTACTTTTGACTCAAGGAATTTATAACACCCCGAGACTACCCCCTGGACATCATACGGTGCTTAGGACCACAAGTGATCCTAAGCTAACCCATAAACAGGCATACTATTTAGCAACTGATTTGAATATGTATAAAATGATTGAGTTAACTATACGGAAACATAATCATGATGAAATCTAGAAAAAATACAATACTGATACAATTTTATATTCTGATAAAACTGAAAAGCGAAACTAAATTTTATAAGACTGACTTTGACTGACATCTATGAAGCCTCTACTATACTGACTATAGATAGCTGGGACGCGACTCCAACTACCACTAATCAATAAATATGGATAAGAAAGTAAAAAACATAAATAATGTCTAATTGAATTCCTCGAAGTAGGAAGACTCATCCTCTGCTGACTAGAATCTTCAACTATCTGATCTTGATATATGGACTACAACTGAACTGGTACCTACATTATTAAACAATGTAGAACATATACATATATGTGGATTAGTACTTTTAGAATGTACTGAGCATATGGGGGGTGACTCACATGGCTGGAATAACTGAAAGCTGAAAATCATGTTATCAAAATTCATAGAATGTACCTACATTATTAGAATGTACTGATCATTTGGGGGGTGACTCAGTAAAATTAATATCTCAATGTTATCAAAATTCATAGAATATGCATGCTGTATGTAATGACTCACATGGCTGGAATAACTGAAAGATGAAAATCATAGATCATGAACAATAACACATACTGTATAAAACTAGCGAGCCATCACATTTCAAGTCTAAAAACTGAACTGTTATCTGTCATTCTTTTCTGTTAGATTGTAGGAAATAGTAGTAAAAGATTTTCTATTCGAGAGGTTCTTCGAACTGACATAAATCATATAAGCTGTGATGGAGTTCAATGTTTTGTTCCCCTACGGGGAAAACCTCACATTGGGGAGAGGTGTCATACCCTTGCCAGGGAGTATAACCTAAGCTAAGTGATCACAACTATAATTGTCATCCATATAGAAATAGGAATATTGAATTTGTACCTACGTTGGCTCATAGTTCTAGAAAAGTAGGATGCGCTAAACCCACACTTCCCGCTCGGTGCTAAATACTACTCCCTTTAATCTGTATGCTCATCCTGTAGGAAATCCACTTTTAAAAGCTAACTGTGCATCTGTTCATTCAACACTAAATTTAAGCTATAAAGTGGATTCCATTTCTTAGATAAAGATTAAAAGATCAAATCTTTATTCAAAGTTGTCTATAAACATATCATGGGATGCTTAAAAGCATAATCATTCTTGAAATAGTAATATTTAACTAGGGCTAGATAAACCACACATCAATTTCATGTCAAATCATCATAAAGTTCGTGTTTGATAATGGAAATATTCATAATTCAACTCAAAATTTGGAAAGTATAGTCACACAAATGAATTTAAGAAAGTAGACATGCAATTCACTTGAAATCTCAAAATCTTCAATTAACAATAAATGGGTATGGACCCTAAATTTAAATTCATGTAAAATCATGTGAATTTGTAATTAAAACTAGTTTTGGGCACAGGGATGAAAGATTTATCCTTGTTCAAAACCCCACATACCTTAATTGAATTAAATGGATGAAGAAACTTGAATTTGAACTCCTATTGATGTTCTTGAAGATTGTTTCTTGAAGTTCTTGAACTGAGAAACTCGAATCTTGAATTATCTTAGAAAATGAACAGTGAATTTTGGGTTAATTAAAATTTGAAATTAAAGTTCTAGGGTTTTCTTTGAGAGCAATTTTGGTGAAAATCAATATAATATGCTTAGAATAGGTTAAATCTTTTGTTTTCACGATTTGGGGGTGTGGGAAAAAGACTAAGTTACCCTTGAAATTTAAAATTCAAAACTGGAGTGCCGTTTAAGGCTTCGCTATGATGTGGTGAATGTGTCATTCCGATTCCCACCACGACGCGGTGGAATCGCGGTGGCTCACTAGAATGGGACCAATGCTAATTTGGGCATCACCGTGATACAACATGGGAGTCATCTCCATACCCACCACGATGCGGTGCAATCATGGTGACACTCTGGAAACTGACAACTGCCGATTAGACCTCCACCGCAACATGATGGCTTCCTTACCGCTATACTCACCGCGATGCAGTCTAATCGCGGTGAGATGCTTCTTGGCGAATCTAAATGTGATCCAAACCTTGTACGAAAAATCCAAAACTTACTAGAGACATGCTAATTACACCCTTGAGCATAAATAAACTCAAAATCATCATCTCGGAGCCCGAAAGATCAACATAAAAATCTTTGGAGTTAAAGGGGTTCAAGAATGACTAAACCCCTCAATACTTAGCTTTATTTTCTGGTTCTAAGTTCTATAGAAAATTACTAGGGGCTTAACTGGACTAGGAACGTATGGGGTATTACAACATTCATAAACTCGTTTGCCTTGCCCGGATGATAGAAAATAGTAAGGTCATAGTCCTTAAGCAATTCAAGCCAACAATGTTTCCTCATATTAATATCTCACAGGTGAAGAAATACGAAAGGCTATAGTGATCCAAGAAGATCTCACAATGAATGATGACGTCCAAACAATACCTTTTCTCAGATGATGATATGGTCATTGTCAAAATATAGTAACGCAATAAAGGTTGGGGTCAAATCCCAAGGGAATACGTGGACTCGTGGATTTCATATTCTGTAATCAAGAGGCAAAAACTAGAAAAGTGAATTGGGGGATTTGGATGGCAAAATCAAACAAAGAGAAAATATCACCTTCGGTTGTGATCAATATTGGTGAGCACTAGGATTATGTTTCTCCTAGCTTCTCAACTCTGCAGTCTTACCGTGCTATGTTAAACCAATCCGATACCTTGCATGCAAAATTGATAAGTTATATACCATCTACAGTCTTTTGGATGAGTAGACAAATTTCACCTTTTACCTTGTGAGTTTCAGGATATCGCATTACTAACCTTTATCTTGATTCCAGTTATCTATTACCTTTTGAGTCTCTAGTTATTAGATGAAATATATCTATCTTACATAGATAATACCTAATAGCGTGGATTGACAGCTAAACTCCAAATTACTGTTGTCATTATCTTTTCCTAGTCACTACTACTCTTTTGGAGTAAGTAGCAATAATCTAGGTGGGATCTTAATGTTGGACACCGCTAATAAATCTATTATAGTGAAGATAATGCAATGCATGATATGGGTATTGGTTTAATTCAACAATTGTACTTCCCCTACTTTGATAATCCGCTAGGGTTTCCACAACCCTAGCTATGGTTTTTAGCCGCTCATGCTTGTGATCATTCATAATTGAAAGAATAGATGAAATTACAATGAGAAGAATTGTATAAACCCACAACTTACTAAATTAATCTACTGAAGTCAATACACAAGAATCCCAAGATCAAAATTGAATCTTAGAATCAAAATATGTTTGTAAATATCATAAGTGTGTAACTTGAACAATAAAATACATAAAGGGTATTTATAGTACATGAGGAAACCCTAAATCCAAAGCCCTAACGAAATAGGAAAAAATCGAGTCGGTGTCCACATGTGTTCTGTACCCTTTCTCTAGCCCTGGGAACAGGTAGTCCCTGTGGTCCTGACCCTGGGCGCAGGCCACAGGTACAGGGCACAGCTAGTGGATGAAAAAATCCTGCAATTTCAGTTCTCGGGATTTTGGACTTTTGGCACTTGATTTTCCTACTTGCAGTCTGTAGGTCCTACATATAGCCCGTAGGTTGGCTTAGTAAGTGTCAGGAGTCATCTTTTCACCTCTTCTTTAATTCTCGAACATGCTTTGATCACAAATAAGCCAGAAAGTGTCCCAAACATCAATAATTTCTCCAAAAATTAGCCAAAAACACCTTTTTAAACATTTTCATGAACTTAGCATCCAAAATATGATTTCCTGCAAAACATACCTAAAATGCATTATATCTAACAAAATAACTTTAGAAACCTGCATATTTTACTTATTCTATGTATTGAAAGTGTTATATTTCTATAGAACATCAATGAACTCTATGCAAATAGTGCCTCCACATCATCAAGGCAAAAACAATCGAGCACAACTCCAAATCATAGGTAGGGTAATTATTTTCATCGGGCTTTAACTGGAAAGAAGTATATGTAATCACCTTAGCTTCTTACATCAACACAGTACCTAACCTAATACCAAAAGCATAATAGAAGATGATAAAACCCATACCCTCCTTAGGAAAAAACAAGATAGGGACTGAGTTTAAAAAATTCTTAAGTATTTGAAAGCTCGCCTCACAATTATCAGACCACTGAAAAGAAGTCTTCTTTTGAGTCAACTTGGTTAATAGATCTTCAATAGATGAAACAACCCCAATAAATTGCCTTTAGTAACTTGCTAAACCAGCAAAACTACAAATCTTGATAAGAGAAGTTGGCCTAGCCCAATCACGAACAACTACAATCTTGGTTGGATCAACCATAATACCATCCTTAGTCACCACATGACCCAAGAAAGAGATCGAATCCAACCAAAACTCGCACTTGGAGAACTTAGCATACAACTTCTCCTCCCTTAATCTCTGAAGTACAATCCGCAAATTCTCATCATGATCAGTCTCACTCTTGGAATAAAATAAGATATCATGTAAAAAAACAAAAAAAGAGTTGAGATATGTTTAAAATAACTGCTTTATCTACTCAATGAATGCTACCGGGGCATTGGTCAACCCAAAAGACATTCACCTAAATTATACCTTTGACAAAGTACAATATAGTCTTTGTAAAATAAAGAACCTAATAAAAGGTTGCGGTCAAACCCATAGGGAATAAGTCGAATCTGTCTCACGAACTTGCTGAAGTAGCTGAAAAGTACAAAAAAGTAAATAGGGGATTTTGTCAAAACAGTAAAGTAGTAACAAGTCTTGGTCACTTGTGGTTGAAATAAATATGAGATGAATACTAGGATTATGTTCCCCCTGGCTTCTTAACTTCATAGACTTATCATGCTCTATTTAACTATCTCAATACTTTGAATGCAGAATCTGCCAAGATATGTATCACCAACCATCTTGTGAATGACTTTCGTAAATTTCACTCTTCACCTTGTGGGTCTTAGAGTGTTGCCTTACTAACCCTTGTCTTGGATCCCAGTTTAACTATCTTATTTTGGATGTCAAGTTAATTAAGTAAGGGTTGGTAGCCTTAAATTATTGTTATGATTTTCTTTTCCTAATCTCAACCTCTCTTGTGAAAGTGATATTGGATACAGGTAGGTTTTTAACTTTTACAATCATTAAGAAAACAATCAAAATGAAGATGATCATAATACATGCATAAATACTGATTTGGCAGGACCTTACACTTTCTCTACTTCGTTATTTCGCCATGGTTCCCACAACCCTAGTTAGGTGGTTTAGCCACTTATTTTGCAAGAACAATCATAAAATTGATGAAAAAAACATATGAATAATCTTACAATAATTTAAGAACAAAACCCAAAATTTCAAATTAATAACCAACCATAAAAACCAAGAACAATGGATTCCACGACTAAAATTTGTATCTTAGAATCAATATAGTATTATGAGCTTAAAGAGTGTATAAACTAATACAAAAACGTATTTATACAATACATCAGAACCCTAAAGATCCTAACTAAAATGAATAAGGAAAACTGGGTCGGCAACTACATATGGACCCACTTACGGGTCATGAGTGGTGCTTACGAACCTCTAGGTGGGTCATAAGTGCCAGACCAATATTCAATCTACAAAACACCACCTACGATGGCTCTTACGAGGGCATAAGTACCTAAGTGATACTTAAGCCCCATAAGTAGTCCTTTTATAACTATCATACCAAGTTTCAAATTTTAGATTCCCATATCATATTCTTCTGACAGTTATGTGGACACTTATAGTGGTCGTAAGTGCCACTTACAACCCATAAGTAGGCCCGTAAATGGGTCCTTCTGCACACTTAAACTCTTTTTCTTATTTTTAGCTCCAGAACCTAGTTTTCTGCACAATAAACACAAAAACACTTCATATGTAACAAAACAGACCTAAGTACTTGCATATTTTTTATTTTAAGCATCGAAAGTGTCATGAAATCATGATAGATCAACACCCTTAACTTAGAATGTTATGATGCCCTCAGGAAACAAACATAATAACAAAACAATATGATGCTTATCTAAGAAAAACCTCAGGCACCTACGGTAGTCAACTCAATTTTAGCTCAAGAAACATTACCCCCTTATATTTTTAATTTTTCAAAAGCCAACTATGTAGATCTATGTAGCACAACAGTGTGACACAAAGGAGTCAAGATATGGAATTATATTTTAAAAAAACAACCAAGCAAGTATGCAAGTTACACTACCCGAACAGATAAGCAACTAAGCAACCCAACCCATGTACCCTCATAACAAAAAAGTCCCACTCTCATAATAGAATTATGCATGTCAATGCGGGGATAATATCGAGACACTCACACTTAAAAAAGAATTTTTAATCAATGTGCAGAGAATACCATAGGCTTACCCTTGTTTTTTTTACCTTAGTCTTTCGAATAGTCGAACTCAGATCTCTGTAGGACTTTCTTTGACTTGTAACGTACGCTTGGGGGCTGGTATCATACATTTGGGAATTAGTGACTAACCCTCCTTAACATTACAATTACATTTAGTGTTCACTACTCAAACATAATTTTTTTCCTAATTTCCCCCTTTTATTTCTTATTCAGGTTGGGTGTAGTTTCTTTTATTCCTTTTCACTTTTTCTTTCTTTTTGTTTTTCTCTTTCTCTATTTTTCTTTTACCACAACCAACCCTCCTTTATTTTATCTTATTCAACCTTTCTTTATACCTAAATTTTAACAACGTATCCCTGTAATAGCCACCCTCAGATTAGGCAATTTTCCTGAGTTAAGGTGCATAACGTCCAAAGAGGGACCAGCCAAAACAGGTTCATTGTAATTAAACTGGAAAGGTGATAATGGAAATAAGAAAATTAGGTCTATGCGGACTCAAATCAGGTATGAAGGGATACATTTTCATATTTGGAGGTTATTTAGGCTAAGAGTGCACTAAATTAAAAAAGGTCTATGATTATGTCCTAACCGACTACCCTACAACATAGGCAAGACTAACTGGGAAAGTTCTTAATTAAATGCACAAAGGGAACTAGGTAAGTATCTCTCCCACACACCATATAGGGTTACATTACCAACTTCTACATATTTAGTTCATTCAAATGCTAAGCTATGATTATTTTATTCCTAATCCTAATTCCATAAAAAGATTCACAGTATTTACACATATAAGCACATCACACAGTTCATCAAAATATTTGAAGGGGTATAATTTTTTCTCAAAACACTTAAAACTAAAAATAATATTTCAACTACCCTTAGGTTTCTTATTTTTCTCCTAGTTAAACACAAAATGACCTAAACATGTTGATTCTATAAAGATACTGAAGCCGACGGAAAAAGAAGCACGACAAGAAAAACCCTCAATTGTGGTACACCCCCACCCCAACTAAATACTATTTACTATCCCCACTGTATAACTATAATGTAAAAATAAGAGATGAAGACATACCTAATGCTTTATGAAATCGAATCATACTCTCCCCCCATCAAGGGCATGATGTGGTACAATGGCAGGGGGTGGTGCCTGGATAGAGGAGGCACCAATAGCTATCTAGGTGCGGCTCTGTGCATCAATTACTATGGAGACCCTAGAATAATAGGCTGTCATTTTTAGGGCCTGATCAAATGGCATGGTGGAGTCGTGTATCTCCTCCTCCCGGCCTCTTTTTATCCTAAAAGTTGGGATCGTATCCTCGTCCACAAATAAGTCAAACATCATAGATTTTGGAATGCCCCAAATTTGACTTGAGCATCTAAATCTAGGTAAATACCAGTAAAAATATCTCTGAACAAGATTGGCCTTGGAGGTAATGGTTGTGTGAATAATGAGATGACCGGGGGATTGAATTGAACCTGACTCTCTATGAATGTACCTCGGCAAGTAATTAGGCCATCTCCTTGCAAATACTAGATAATTTAAAATCATGAACCTCACAGAACCATGCACTCACCCGACCCTAAAAACCATCAATCTAGGCATGTAACTCTCTTGTATACTCTGCCATATCATCCCTTAGTTGCACCTTGATAATGCTCAACTTAATCCCATGGTTGAGGAGTGAGGGAGTCATTGTCAATAACCTAGCTTGCCTAGGGGTCGAATCCACAATGAGTGAAGTTTAAATTTTAAGACCTATGGGTGTTCTAGTTACTAAAAAGTTATCCAGAATGATAACAAACACGACATTTAAAATAAAATGAGGGATGGGTTTTGAAATTATTTGTAACAATCTTTAGTTAACAACTTACTAGATAACACTTTTGATTTAAAAATAAGTTTGGAGGAAATATTGGGATTATGTCTACCTAAAAGTAAAAACGTGTGGGTTAATGTTGGTTTAATATGAAACTTAGTTGTTAACCAAAGGATAGGCTAGGTCGAAGATCATTGTGGTTAATTTTTCAATAAAACCAAAATGATTTCACCCAATGGATTTTTCGAATACCTAACAAGTGTGCAATTCGTAATCACCCTAAACCTCAATCAAGTATCCCTATTTCAAGGATGATTCTCTTGACATGATTTACACTCCAATTTTATTTATTTCTAAGATTCCAATAGGTAGTAAACCATATGCTTAGTTGTCCACCATTGCCTTGTCCCCATATAACCCTCTTTCAAGTATGTTATGGGTTACCTCATGTTCACTTTCATCCCTCTTTCAAGGATGATGAAGGGTTTCTAGAGTTTGGGGTTTTCACCCGTCAAACCCATTTGGAGATTTGGGATTTTCACCCATAAATTTCAACTTATAAATTCAAGCAATGGTGGAATCCGTACTCAACAACTAAGAATCATGCAAACATAACAATACCCACACACAATTACACTTTAGTTCAACATAATCCTAAAACTAATTTACTTACTACTCATGAAGAAAGCAAAGAAAGATATACCATAAAGACTATCCAAGGCATTCATCCTTCACAAAATACTAAGAAATCAAGCCTCCATAATTAGTTACACACTTTCCCAATTAGAGTTTCTTGCTTCAAATTTCAAAAAAATCTATGAGGTAAGCAATACCCAAAGAAAAAAGGGTTTTTGCCTATATGAAGTTTGAGATTCGTCCAAGAGAAATAAAAAAACTTCCCTAGGTCATACTCCCGCTTAGCTATGATCGTGCGAGGTTATCCGCGATCTTGGCAAACATGACCGTGGTTGTGTTCCGCGATTGCACTATCCTGACCATCTTTGACTGACCACGATCACGGCTTGAGGAACGCAATCGTGGTAATCGAGGCCACATTGTTCCAGGTCTTCAACTGCACTTCTTTTTCTTCCATTTTATCTCTTTTAGATCCAATCCACAACCTTTCATCTTATCAACTATATACCTATAAAATATAGATATTAGTGCATTTAAATTATGACGATACCTCATTTTCTTATACAAAATATGGTAGTGTGCATAAATATTTGGTGCAAATGAGTGGTAAAATCACCACTCATCAACACCCCCAACATAAAACCTTGTTTTTCCTCAAGCAACACCACCCTTTTCTATGAGACAACTTCACATGTATGCCCACACTTTATTACCTAATGATCATGATAACTCAAACTTGATTATTACCACGAAAAGTTCTTCACACATGGGCAAACTGATTTTTAACGACGCCCTCAACATAAAATGGGATAATGGAGGACGCACTAGACTTTGAGGAGCAAGCATGTGACAATTACTGCTCACTCTAGAAATGGCTCACTTATTGACCTCAACTATAATATTCTTTCTTTTATCTCATTGTGTGGAATATGACAAAATCACCCACCTTAACTGGTTCACATGCCTCCTCACAAGAAAGAAAATTTCACACACCTAGTTACCAACACTGCAATAAGGAGTTTAAGTGTAAACACAGTCCCTCTCAAGAAATTCTCAATTTTAACAAGTACCATGTCATAGGCTTTCCCCTATTTTCAATCACCACTACAATGACCACACTTGGTTAGGATTTACAAAGGACTTTTGAGCTTGTAAAGTAGGTTTAGGGTAGGGTAGGATATCAACTTTGGACAATAAGGCTAAACCCTCCTTGAACTTCTACATCACAATCTTTTCACTTTTTGCTATTGGGCCACTTTTTTTCCTTTACTATCGTTCCTACTTTGTCTTTACTTGGTTTTCCCACTTTTCTCTTTTTGTTCTTTTTTTGTATGCATAAATCATGCCTTTCTTTTCTTTGTTGGATCTTTTCTTTCTTCTAATCATTTTGCTTTATTAGCATAAGCTTGTAGGCACTTTCTTACGATTTCATGTCCCAACTATACCCTTTTCAATATCCACCACCCCAAACTTAGGCTTTTAGCCTCAAATTGTATTCTTATGTTCAAGGAGGGTAGGATTCAAAAGAGGAAAAATAAAAGGGTCAAGGCTTGTAATATATTTGCCAAAGAAAAGTCCAAAGGTTCAAAGAGGGTGACTAGGGGTAACTCCTATGTATTGGTAGGATTTTAAGGCTAAAGAGGGCTTCTAATGTCACAAGATGGCCTATGATCATTTTACCAACCAAGCACAATCAAAATTTAACCTTGAAAGACTAATGAGGAAAGTTCTAGATGGTATAAGTACACAAGATATGTAGACAAGTAAGATCACATACATGGCATGCAAAGATCTTTAAGTGGGTTCAATTATTCCACCCGCTCGAGACAAAAATGGAGTACCAATTATTTTTTGAAGTCACTTTTCGAAGTCGTAAAGAGAGGCAAAGTTTTGTTACAAGGTTGCTCACATCCATTCTCTTGAATTTTGCAAAAGTTTTTGTATGGAGAGGGGTGTTTTATTTGTATCTGTACCATGCATAATTTGCTAATCATGGAAATAACCCAAGCTATTGTCTCACATTGTGTCTCTAATACGGGAAAACCACCCACATGGCTACTCAGACTTCGCCAATGGGTATGATTGTGATCCCAAATCATCAATGCTACAGGTACTCAAACTTCTCTTGCATTAACCATGATGCCACGGGTACTCAGACTTCCCCTGCATTCATGGTTAAAAACCCAATTCTGATGCTTTCCCAATAAGAATGTCATCACTCAGTCTATCATAGGGAAAAACTCATCCAATAGAAGTAAAATAAAGCAAAAATCTATTAACAACCTAACTAATCCATGAAAGTGTGGGCACCATCATAGTTCCTGAATATTACAACCTAATTAAAAATGAGATTTAATAAAAAAAAGTAGAGGAACTATGAATAAATAATAATAATAATAATAAAGGCCCAAATCAAATGAATGAGAATAAGGAGACACCCCTAAATAAAAAGGTAGAAGTTTCCCCACTTCATAAATAATCTATTATAAAAGACATAAGTGTGCTCCCTGAAGCCACATCAAGGGATGCTATCACTCTCGAACTCTGCATCATTATTCTCCTTAAGATTGGACCACTCAGCTGGGATTATCACTATCCACCTAAGAGGAAGGATGTCTATCTTGGGGTATTAGGACCTTACATATGCCCTTTATTCCCTTACACATCTTGATAAAGAACTTATCCCTCTTCTTCTCTCTTGTGACTATCTTTTCATGTGCACTCCGAAGGTCTCGGTGCGAATCCACCAAAGAGGAATAGGGTTTCTTAAGCCTAGAAATGGTGGATTATTGCTTCTTTTTATGCTCTCTGTACTTCTCATAATCAATACGTGACACATATGAATGATGGGCGGTGGATGGCTCTCCTGGTCCTTGGGGAAAACTAGATACAAGCTCCCTGATGGTTGCAATATCAACTCCAATTTACTCAAGTGGTTCAGTGGTGGTTGGTCTATGAGACTCAGGATAATCACATGCTGACTTTTCCAAGTTAATTTTTCTCCTCTTGCTTTTGCCAGGTGCGCCCTCTTCTTGAATCCTCAAAGGGTAGATGGGGGCACCAGAGCGCACCAATGTATCACTAACATACTCCTCAACCCCTACTCTCCTACATAACTCAGTAATCAAAGAGGGAAAGAAGAAATACTTACCACTTGGCTCTTAAAATAATCCATTTCATTGACCACGAGATGACCAACATCCAAAGGGATGCCATCTAGAATGCAAGAAACCATCTGGCCACACAGGTCTGGGTCTGCTATCATGTGGGTACAAGGAGAGATTCAGCCATAAATAATGTGCAAACCATATTCGAGCCTCGGATGTGAAGTCATTCATGGAGATGTTGCTTTTATTCTTTGCCCAAGAGACTTCTTTTTTGGGGCATAGCCATTGAGCCAACCAAATCCCTGGTTTACACCCTTTTGATTTGAACTCACCCATATCTGCATATTGGAGCCCATAAACATCATTGATTTGCTTAGCCCTAACTCTCACCGGTTTTTCCCGAATCTTAATAGTCATATTGATTGGGCCTGAGGAAGATACTTCAGTGATGTTGGCATAAAATTCATGGACCCGTTGTTCATTTGCAATGCACGGATCTGAGGTAAAGCACTGTCACCCCATGGCTTCAAGTTTGTCATGAAATGACGGTAGCTTCCTTGGAAAATTCTCCAAGCTAATTCCTTTTTCCGGGAGTATCTTTGTCCTCTAAAGATCACTATAGTAGAGAGTGTGGCACTCAGGTTCCATGAATGTAATGTGATCATACTTGTCCATTAATTTACACTGAAAGCACTAGGCATGTATGATATGAATCAATGACAATTTAACATGCAAACGATGCCCATTATTCACTAAGGCTCATTAGAATAGGTGCTTGGCTAAAAAAATGGAAGTGCAGGAATTTTGGCATGGAAGGAAACTTGTCTCGATTATCGCAATCGTGGGACATAACCGCAATCGTAGATCATAACCGCGGTCGCGATACCTGAGGCTGATTTTGTACCAGCTTCTCATGTTCAAAACACTTCCAAATTTTTAGGCCACTAGCATGCTCTACCATATGGATTTACATGAAGAACAATTGAACGATGCTAATAAGTGTTCGAATGCGCCCTTTCAATCAGCAAGAATCATTATTAAAAGTTCATTTGGGCAATGTATCAAACACTTGGTGTGCACACTGCATTGTTCTTTATTTTGCAAATGTTTTTGGGTACTCAATACCTCCCCACTTATTTGCACACCTTACTCAAACACCCAAAACCACACAAATATCAATCATGATAACATGGAAGCATAATAATCCAAACATTATGCCCTCTCTAAATCATTAATTCTAAGTCCTATTTAAAAAGATTTTAAGCAAGGTTCATGACACCTACCGAAATTGTAATGCAAGGAGGAGGCTAGAATATTGTTGGAGGCCTCACAATCTTGGCCAAAATTTGGTTCAATTAGAGAATTAAATTTGAAAGGGAGTGTGAGGGGGAAATAGGAGGAAATCAGGGATTAAGTGGCTGAAGTCACCATGACAGCGTCAGGTGGCCGCAATCGCAGACATGCAGGTGACCGCGATCGCTCCTAGGGACCGATCACAGTAATTGAGAGCATTTGTTCTCCCCTATTTTCCCCTGTTAAGCTTTTTGCTCAATCCTTACAAATTTTTTCCCTGTTCAATTTTCAATGCAAAATTGCACACTTCCCCTTTTCCAAGCTAATCCAATGCACTCCACAATGCCACAAATGTATGATTTATTCATATGCAAAAGCTAACATCTATACTACAAAAACATGATAAAAAGGATACAAACTACTTTTGTGTAATTTATGGTTACCTCCTACCTAGCACCTTAGTTAATATCATGGAACAACATCTTTCTTAAACCATCTTTGAGGTGGGTACTCAATCACCTACACATTCTCCCTATCACTCTCCATATCCCCCATGGAAACAACTTGGAGCTCCATGGTTTGCTTCTTTTTCTTGTAAATTTTGAAAGAGACCTCATTCTCTTGTAACCTAAACTTTATTTCCCCATCTCCAAATCAACAATAGTTGTTCTAGTGGCCAAGAAAGGGCATCCAAGGATGATAGGTACCTCTTGGTCCATTTCACAATCCAATACCACAAAATCCGCCAGAAGTATGAACTTGTCCACTTTAACAAGTACATCAAATAAAATTCTCACCAGCCTTTTAATAGACTGGTCCACCATTAAAAATTGCATAGAGGTCGGTGTAGAGAAATCCAATCCAAGAATATTGTAGATGACAAAATGAATTTAGTTGATGCTTGTACCAAGGTCACATAGAGCTTTTGAAAACTCATGTGTCCCTATTATACAAGGAATGGTGAACACTCTGGAGTCGTGTTTATTTTCCGAAACCTTACTATCCATGATAGCACTACACCCATGATTGACCTAAAAGGTGTCACCTTCGACAAGCTTCTTTTTGAACATCAACTTTTTTATTAACTTAGAATCCCAAGATCTCTTGGATCACCTCGAGCAACGAGATGTTTATCGCAATATTACTAAGTTTTGCCATAACCTTCCTTTTATTTATGCAATCATTGAAGGAATGAGGAAAGAACTTGGATTGTAGGACTTACTTGACCTTATGTATTTTTAACCTCAACCATTTCTTCGTCACTCGCATCGATCTCTTTCTCATCATTTTCTTCTCGAGTTTGAGGTAACACCTCTTTTGCTTTAGCTTTGGGCATTTTCTCACTCAAGTCTCCTTTAGAGGGACCATTAAGTGTATTTACACTCCTTATGACAATTGATAGAACATGAGCATCATTTTTTGGATTAGAAATCATGTCACTAGGGAGTCCACCTGTAGGCCTAGAATTTAGTTTCATAGAGATTTGCCCAATTTGGGTTTCCAATTGCATCAAATTCCAAAAATATCTATGAGGTAAGAAATACCCAAAAAAGAAAGGGTTTTGCCTATATAAGTTTGAGATTCATCCAAGAGAAATTATAAAATTACCCTGGGTCATACTCCCTCTTAGCCACGATCGCGTGAGGTTGTCCGCGTGAGCGGTCAATGCGACCACGATTGTGTTCCACGATTGTACTATCCTGACCATCTTTGACTAACCGCGACTTCAACTTGAGGACCGCAATCGTGGTAACTGAGGCTGCACTATTCCAAGTCTTCAACTATACTTCTTTTGCTTTCATTTGATCTTTTTTAGCTCCAATCCACAACCTTTCATCTTATCAACTATATACCTGCAAAATATGGATATTAGTGCATTTAAATTATGACAATTCCTCATTTTCTTATATGAAATATGGTGGTGTGGACTAATATTTGGTTCAAATGAGTGGAATCACCACTCATTATACCTTAAACTGGGCTTCAGCAGTCTCTAGAGTGGTACGGACTCAAGGCTAGATCTATGCATATAATATGGCAAGCTGAGTTTTTGCCTGAGTGAGGTGGGTTGTCAGCTTATCCTGCCACTAACCATGCACTGTATAAACTCACACAACATTCTAATTAAACTAGTAACTATGGGGTTAGGGGGAAAAGTAGATGCCCCATTCGGCTCAAAAATAGAAACCGAGGCTAATGTAGATGTGGTTGTAACCCTCTATTGACCAGTAGAAATATTGGTATTAACTCTCTACTTGTCTATCTCAATATTATTTCTAATATTCGGCCTCTCAATAGGCTTTATAAAAACTGACGGTTTCTCAAAATAGAACGAAATAGCAGTAGAAGGTTGGTGTGCTCTCTAGCAAGGACCGAGTATGCTGGATCTTTAAGAAAACCAACATTTACTGTGTGCGTCACCTCAATCCTATGATTAACCTCAGGTGTAGGCAACACTTATTCCACATTCATATAGTTGCTGGATCAATTAAGAGAAAGGGAGAGTAGTGGTCTCACCAAAACCTCTAACATGGATCTCTAGCCAAATCAACACCACAAAATCAATATCATATTCATCAATTAGGCTGGAAACTAAGGCCACTCTATCCCATGTAATTAGGTTGTCTAATGATGTTGGACTCACTCTGTGATGTACTACGATCCATAAAATTTTTACCCAAAATGAAGCAATTCCTTCTTTATCTCCCCTTGCACTCTATCCATGGGGCATCAGTGCCCAAGTTAGAAATCTAGGTGTCTATCCACTTTGCCAAATCAAGATGCTGCCGTCTATACTCTATATCTCTCATAGCACAAATATCCCTCATGAATCTCATTCTAAAGTCATACTCTACTATCAATGTTGGTCCTACATACTCTGGTCTAAATAATACTCGGTGTATGGCTACCTCAGAAATATCCACTCTAACCCTCCAATCAAAGTATGGGCCAGTTGGGGGTTCTCAATACCTCTACCCTCTAGATGTGTAATCAGGTAAATAGTTGAGCATATAATACATAAAAATCCCAAACTAGAGCTGGGCTATATGAACCTCAGGGTTGATTCATACACCCCAACTAATATTTGTCAAAAGAGGCCTGCAAGTTTGGTACCCTTGCTAGTTCAGTCAAATCAATCCTCAACTTTAATATAATACTTTTCTTTGGATGACCCTGCTCTGTGATGAGTCTATCTCTCTCAAAATATATTGTATCCCATCCACACACCATCTCGGATAGATCTCAGCTATAGGTATAATCGAGATATGTATGGAGTCAGAACCTAGGGAAATAGGCGGTGGAACTAGGGGCTGAGAGTCCTGTGAGCCGGTTAAGTGTCATGTACTGATGATGATGAAATCTACTATGGAACCTGGGCTATACCCTCCTTATACTGGGGTGCAATTAGGCCCGAAGCGGACTCACTAGCTGAACTAGATGCATCTTTTGACCCCCTCCTCAAAGTTGGATCCAAGTGCATCATCCTCTTCTTCGGACCCTGATACTGATCTAGATTTAACCTCCTATTTGCATCCTGACTCTACCTCATTCTCTGCATTATCTCTTTCTTCTCAAACTAGGAAGAATATGGTGGTTTCTGACTCAGATTCTTCATCTGAGGTCCAATCCAGAAGATCGAGGGTGATGGAGGTTGGGACTCTACTAGTGAGGATTGTGTAGGCTGAGAACCCAATGCAGCAATAACTGCTCTAGCTATATCCTATCTCTGAGATCTTTCCCTACTCTATCACGGGAAAAATGGTCTATTTGGGCTCACTGGGTACTCTTCTACTGAGCCACTCCACTCAAGAGACTCATCTCAGAGCCTAGACTAAACTACCTTCCTTTGTGCTTTCTTTGGTGCCATCGTGTACCTGAAAAGGTAGTTGTTAGTGCTTAAAATAGAATAAGGGAACAAGAATTTTTAAAGAAAAGTTAGAATACCCAGGGCAGGGTACCTACAATCCCACTTATAGGCCGTCAGTGCCATATACATGGGTCATAGGTACCATCGTAAGTGTCAGACAAAGCCTTGAAGTTTCAATGCTTCAGGTCTGACACCTATCGGGCCACTTGCAGCCTGTAAGTTCTATTTATGAGGCTGTAAGTGCTTGCATAATTACTGTCCTAAGGGTACTTCACCTTTTGTAAAAATTCTCATCCACACAGTGTATATTGCAATTTTAAGTCCAATTTCGTACACTACAATATATATAATTTTAAAGTTCACAGTGATTGCATAAGAATTGTGGATTTTCATCTACTTATTAAACTTCTACTTTCGTGAAAATATACTCAGAGGTTTCCCAGTCAAGAATCATCCAACAATTTTAAATTTTAACCATTCTAGGCTCCTAACCATCAAGACTCATGATATTTGCACTACTTTGAGGATTATTATAAGTACTAACTCAAGTACTTTGTTAATAAAACAAAGCATAACCAGTAGGAGCCAATAATATACCTTAATTGCAGATGATGGAAGTAGAAATTGATAAAGCTTGATGAAAACCCTAGTTTGATTTATGTGTGTGCAAATGAGGAGAGAGCAATTGTGATTCTTTGCCTTTTATAGAGTAAGAGAGAAGTGGAGAGTTTGAATTTAAGTGGGAAGTTAGAAAATATTAGGAAGTGGGTTATATGGCTTTGGTTTTAGGGATTGTAAACATGGGGGAACACCAGATCTACTTGGGTTTGACCCAAATTTCAAAAAATTTAACCCACAATATTTGGTCTACTTATGGGGTCACTTATGACCCATAAGTGGTACTTATGACGGCCTTAAGTTCATCCGTAAGTGCCCATTTAGTCATTTTTTTTTACTTTGATTTCTATGGCCTCTCTAATGGGGGCAGTAAGTGGGTTCATAAGTACAACTTCAGAGACCCCAAAATCCTCAAATTTTCATTCTGACACCTAAGACACTGCTTACCTAGATTAGATCGGATTTACTACCCCCATAAGTAGGTTAGTGAGTCCACTTACCTGGACTTGTATGAATTTTGAAATTTTTACCATGGTCCAGGTGTTTTCCCAAGCCTTAAACCTACAAAAATGAAAAAACTGAACACTAAAACATTGGGTTGCCTCCTAAGCAACGTTTATATTGGATACTCAAACTTCACCAACAAGCCCATGGTTGCCTCCCATGAAGAATATGATTTAGCGTCACGACACGACTCGGTTTCCTAGGCTACTCAGACTTCATCAAGGGTTATATCAACATAAACTTTCACTTCATCAGTATTTTCCATAGAGTGCTTAACACGCTTCTGTTCACCTTGGACGGGGCTTCACCATCTCACTTTAACTCAATAGAACCATGCAGGAACAGTCTAACCACAATGACTGGTCTATACCACCTAGGCTTCAGCTTTCTAGGAAACAAGTGAAATCTCAAATTATACAATAGGATCAAATCACCAGGCTCAAATATCTTTTTCTCAATTTTTTGTCATGATATAGCTTCACCTTCTCTTTGTATAAAGTTGAACCCTCGAAAGCTCAGATCTAGAACTTATATAATTTATAAACCTTACTCATGCTTAACTTTGTTGCATCACTCCACTTAAAATTTATCTTTTTAAATGACCATAGTGCCTTGTGCTCAAGTTCAACCGAAAAGTGGCATGCCTTTCCATACAGAAGTTGATATGGAGAGGCACCTATGGGGGTATTAAAAGATCCCCGATAGGCCCAAAGTGCACCATCTGGCTACCTTGATCAATCAGTACTGTATGCATTCACAGTCTTTTCCAATATGGACTTGATCTCACGATTGGAGACCTCAATCGGCCTACTCATTTGCGGATGGTACAGTGTTTCCACCTTATGCTTCAGACTATATTTTTTTAGCCAGGACTAAAATAGGCGATTACAAAATTGGTACCCACCATTACTAATAATAGCACGCAGAGTGACAAATCTAGAAAAGATGTTCTTCTTCAAGAATGCAGTGACACTTTGACCCTTATTGTAGGGAAGTCCAACCGCCTATACCCACTTTGAAACAAAGTCAACTGCCACTAGTATATATTTTATCCCATAAGAACTCACAAACAGACCTATGAAAGCAATTCCCCACATATAGAATAGCTCTAACTCCAAGATAGGTGTCATGGGGAGCTCATGCCTTTATGAAATATTACCTTGCCATTGACACTGATCACACGCCCTAGCATAATATGAGAATCTTTGTAAATAGTTGGCCAATAGTACCCATACTATAGAATTTTGTAGGTTGTATGGGTACCACCTTGATGACCCCAATCAATGACGATTTACAAGCCTCAAGAATGCTCATTATCTATGATATTGCCTAAAACTATACCCTCAATGAAGTATAATGCATTTGCTGTCAAATTAAGTAACCCAACTAGGTTGTCCACAAGGAATATGCCATAAATCTCTCTTGAACTTACTAAAATAGACGGACAATGCAAGAAATTAAATTGGGGGGGGGAGGGAGTTTTAGTAAATCTTACAAAGTGATAAGTCTTGAATGCTTTTGGTTGTAATAAATCTAAGATGAACACTAGGACTGTTTCCCCCCTAGCTTCCTAACTCGGTAGGTTTCTCGTGCTCAATATGACTATCTCAATGCTATGCATGTAGAATCTGACAAGATTGGTATCACCAACCTTCTTGTGAATGCTTTGGTGAATCTCACTCATCACATTGTGAGTATCAAAGTGTTTCCTTTCAAAACCTTGACTTCGATCCTAATTTAAATATCATCTTGTGAGTATAAAGTTATTAGACAAGGGTTGGTAGCCTCGAATCACTTTTGTAATCTTTTTTCCCAATCTTGCCCTTTCTTGTGAAGATGATCGCAAATACAGGCAAGTCCTTAGCTTCTGCTGTAGCTAAGGGAGCAAAAAATTTGAAGAAGATCACAATACATGCATACACACAATGAACTAAAAAAATCTCACACTTCCCTTATTTCGTTAATCCACCAGGGTTCTACAACCCTATCTAAGGAAATTAGCCGCTCATAGTTGTAAGAAACTCCATGAAATTCAATAAAAAATGCATAGAAATAATCTCATAATAGTTTACAAAGAAAATCCAAAGTATTAAATTAATACTCAACCAAATATCCAAGAATAAAAGGATCCCAAGATCAAAAGTCAATCTTGAAATATATGTTTGTAAGAGTATAAAGGGTGTCAATTGACGAAAAAAATCAGACCAGTATTTTTAGGTTACATGAAAACCCTGAGAATCCAAACCAAAATATACAGGGAAAACTAAGTTGGTGGCTACCTACAGCGCTACTTATGGGCCATAAGTGGCACCTACGCCACGTAGGTGGTCATCATAGGTAGCATAAAACTTCAAAATCCCATCATGCTACTGTACTCCACTTGTGAAGGCACCTACGGGGCTAGGTAGTACTTACGCCTTATAGGTGATAGCCTCACATGTATCAACAAATCAGTAGTCTTGCAGCTTCTCTAAACTTTACTTATCTGCACTGGTACTTACAGCGCCATAGGTGGTACCTACAGGCCATTCGTTACCTCTCGTAAGTGGCAGGATCAATACTCCAAGTTCTGATTCTTTGATTTTGCATCTCTGAAACCTAAGAAAGGCAACTTACAGGACGTAGGTCGGACCTATGCCACATAAGTGGCATCGTAAGTTGGGCCTTACTGCAATCTTGACTCCTATTCTTTATTTAAAGCTCCACAACCTAGTTTCCTACAAAATGGACACAAAAACACATCATATCTGCCTAAACAAACCTAAGTACTTGCATATATTTTGATTCTAAGCTTCAAAAGTTCCATGAAACCATGGCATATCAACACCCTCAACTTAGAACATTTGTATGTCCTCAGGCTACAAAAATACACCAAAACTACACAACGATGCTTAACCAAGATAAACCCAAGATACCTATGACATTCAATCACAAATTTAGCTCAAAAACATTACCCCCTCCTATTTTAACCTTTAAAAACCAATTGTGTGAATCTGTGTAGCATAATAATGTGACACAAGGGAATCAAGCTATGTCTTTACATTAGCAACAAATAATCACGCATATGTACAAATTACATTACCAAAATTAATAAGTAGCCAGCAACACAACCCATGCACCCTCATAAGAAAGAAGTCCCACTCACTCACATATATCATGCATGTTAATGAAGGGACAGTCGCGAGACACTCATACTAAAAAAGAAGTTCCAATACTATGCATAGAATACCATAGACTTGCTCTTCTTTTCTTTACCTTAATTTTCATACACTCGGGTTAAGATTATTATTGGACTTTACTTTCCTTGTAACGTAGGCTTAGGGGCTGGTATGGTACATTTGGGAATTAAGTGACTAAGCCTCCTTGGCACTACAATTATATTTTGGGGTCCACTTATAACCACTTTTCTTTTATTTCATCCTTATTTCTCCCATTTTTCTTTTTATTTGCTTACTCAAGTTGAGTGCGGTTTTATTCTCTCTTTTTTCTTTTTTAATTTCTTTTTCTTTGTTTTTGTTTTTTCCATTTTTTTCTACCACATCCAACCCTACTTTTCTTTTTCGTATTTACTCCCTTCTTTATACCCACTTATAATCACGCACCCCTATGATAGCCACCCTCAACTTAGGCAATTTGCTTGAATTGAGGTTCACAATGTCCAAGGAGGACCAGGGACAAACCAAATTCATTGTAATTAAAAAGGAAAGGTGAAAGGTGAAAATAAGACAATAGGTCTTTATAGGCTCAAAATACGGATCAGAGGATACTTATTTTCATTTGGGAGGCTGTTTAGGTTAAAAATTGACTAATTTTAAGAATGGACTATAATCCTTTCCTAACCGACTAGCCAACAACTTTAGGAAAGACTAACTGGGTAAGTTCTGGATTCCATAGCCACATGAAACTAAGTAGGCATCTCACACACACATGGAACAGGGTTGTACACAAACTACTATCTATTCGGTTCATGCAAATTTTAGCTATGATTATTATGTCTCTAATCCTAATACCATAACGAGATTAACAGTGGTTACATATATATACACAACACACAGTTCAAACATAAATTTTTGAAGAGGTATTATTTTTTTCTCAAAAACACTTTAAACCCAAACGAAATACATCAACTGCCTTAGGTACTTATTTTTCTCCTAGTTTAATAAACAACACAAAACATCACGAAATAACACATGCCGACTCTACCAAGAACAAACTCCGGTGAAAGAGATACGACAACAAAAACCCCAAGAGAACATCTAGACCCACAAGTAGCCTCACCCCAATCAAAATAGAAATTCATTATCCCAAATGCATTAGGAAGCTAAAGATCAAGGGAGTTAGGAACATACCTATGGAACCTTAGTTGTACAGAGATGACGTCAATCACACTAACACGAATTATCATAAATGCAAAAATTAACAAGATAACTTGGGTTGACCGAGCAATGCCTGATTTGATATTACAGCATAACGTGGGTACCTTGATCACTTTGACTTCATCAAGGTAGCCAAAAGGTTGATTACCGAAACCCCCTCATGTCAATTGGATGCTTCATGGTTCTGCAAACATCGAATGTGACTCCTCATCATTTAACCTAAACTTAAGCTTACCTCTTTCCGTGTCCACTAATGCTCTACTCGTGGCTAAAAAGGGTCTCTGCAAAGTTATGGGCATCACAAAATCAACTTCACAATATAAGACAACAAATTCGGTCAAAAATATGAAGTTTTTCACCTTTACCAGAACATCAAATGATATGCCCATGGCCTTTTTCACCATGCGATCTACCATAAATAACCGCATCATTGTTGGTTCGGGAGGTCTCAAGCTTAGTTTGTTAAACATCGCCAGTAGCATCAAGTTAATGTTTTCACCTAAGTCACTTAGCTCTCTAGCAAATCTAGATGTCCCAATGGTGTAGGGAATCGTCAAAGCTTCGGGATCACCTTTTTTTAGCCAGATATTGCAATGTAATCGCACTATAGTGCTGCAACCTACCAATATCCTTATAACTGACTGTTATTTATTTGTTACCAAATACTTCATAAATTTTACATACCCTATCATCTACACAAGAGTCTCAAGAAGAGGGATATTCAAATGTAACTCTTTTAGCATAGCACTAAACTTTTTATACTTCCTTTTTTTTTTCTTCTGCTTCAACCTCTATGGAAAATGTTGAGGAGGTTATGGAATGGTCTTCAGTACATTATTATCTGCCTTTCTCTTACCTTTATTCTTGGCAGCTTCTTTGTAAACACCTGTCAATTTTAGTTATGACTCAGCACTAGTCACTAGTTTCTCTGATTCCGCTTCAGGTGCCTCATCAGCATCAACAACCTCATCCCTAGCTTCATTAACTACAGGCATAAGGAGATCAATAGTGGCCTTACTACTTTGTGTGTTGATGTCCAAACAATGATTATCATTCTTAGGATTATGCACCATATTACTCAAAAATATACCTAGTAGATGCTAATTTAAGATTGCTGACATCTAACCAAATTACTGCTTAAGTTTCTAGATTGCAGTAGCATGCAATTCCATTTCTGGGTCAAACCTGAAATGTCTGCCTTAATATCCTTAAAACAACTCTTTTTATTCTTTAACCCCTTAACCAGTTTAGTAAGCAACGCCTCCATCCTTGAATCAACATCTCAATTTTATGATGGAATATTGGTACCACCCTTGTATTTATAATCATCCTTATACCTCTACTCACCATCTCTCTCTCTATGCTTCAATCCCTGTATCTATCTCTATAGTAGTTTCAACCTAATAACATAAGTACAAGTGCCTCTCTCTACCTCTCGAGTATGGCACCCTCAGTTGGTAAGAGAGATTTGATCTAATATTTCTGATGCTAACTCTCAATGTAAACTCCTGAATACTCTACCAATAATGGTATCCACCATAGGTTTGGAACTGGTATTCAGGGTTTGATAGAATATTTCATGTAAGTTGATCCCAATAAATCTATGATTGGGCACCATCATCAACTTTTTCTTAAACCTAAAGCATGCCTCATACAACGGCTCAGACTGAAATTTCCTGAAATTTAGATCTCGTCCTTTAATTGCAGCATTCTGATGGGAGGGAAGAATCGGTTTAAGAACTATTTTGCAACTTGTTCTAATTAGTAAAATCCCCACAAGGTAGTTCCCTTGGCCATAATATCACTTCACCAGTTAGAGAGAATAGGAACAACCTTAGTTTAAAGCTTTTCGACTCACCCCAAGGATATTTTATGAAGTGAAGATTCAAACAAATTTTATGAGGTGCATGTCTGCATCATCAGTCAGGAAACTCACAAACATACCCTTCATATTTAGTAGTTGAATCATAGCACTAGTGATATCAAACTTTACACCCAGTGGCAATGGTGAAAGAATGATAACTCCTGTCTTGATAGGATCAGCACACCCTATGTCCTCCTCTATGTCATCATATGCTATCAAGTGCTAATAGGTTGGGAGTACTTGAGCTCTATCCCTTCTACCTTTATCATGGTTTCCATTGAGTTCTGCTCGATGTTGTTGTTCCTGTCTCTATCTTGCTAGCACTGTCTCCTGAGATGCATATTGGGCATCTACATTCCTCCTTACACCAGCATTTTCTAATAATCAATCAGTGGTATGATCTAGTCTCTTAAACTACACTAGGCGGAGGAGGGAAAGGCAAGTCAGTTGGATTATCTCGAAGCCCCTCAAAATAAGCTTCACGTCCGTGGTCCGTCATCCTACGATTCTATTATAGGATTATTTCTGGATCTTAATTAATAGGGATAAAGATATTGTCTTGAATCCTAGTACAGAGGATACACTGATGTACACCTAAAGAAAATTAGAAAAGTAAAACCAGATAACCTCAACAACTTTAATCAATCAATCCACAATGATATTTCTTGGCAACAATGTCAAAATTTAATGTCGCCAAAAACTATACCCTTAGTGAAGTATAATGCAGTCATTATCAAATTATAGTAACCCAACTAGGTTGGGGTCTAACCAACTGGAAATAGGACAAAAGTCTCTCTCAAACATGCTAAAATAGTTGGATAATACGGGAAAGTAAATGGGGGAGAGTTGCTAGTAAATCATAAAAAGTCACAAGTCTGGAACACTTTTGGTTGTAATCAAACTGAGATGAACACTAAGACTATGTTCCCCTTGGCTTCCTAACTTTGTAGGTTTCTCGTGCACAATCTGACTATCTTAGTGTATGCATGCAGAATCTGACACGATAAGTATCACCAACCGTCTTATGAATTCCTTAGTGAATCTCACTCTTCACCTTATGAGTTTCATAATGCCACATTTCAAACCCTTGTCTTTTCTCCTAGTTTAAATATCACCATGTAAGTATTAAGTTATTAGATGAGGGTTGGTAGCCTCAAATCACTGTTGTGATCTTTTTTCCCCAATCTTGACTTCCCTTGTAAAGATGATTGAGAATACAGGTAAGTCCTTAGTTTCTGTAGTAGATAAGGGAGCAAACGATTCGAAGATCACAATACATGCATTCACAGTGATCTAGTCAAATCTCACACTTCCCTGATTTCGGTAATCCACTAGGGTTTCCATAATCCTACCTAATGGAATTAACCACTCATAGTTGCAAGAAACTCTATGGAATTCAATAAAGGATATATAGTAATAATCTCACAATAATTTACGAAGAAAACCCAAAGTCTTAAGTTAATAATCAACCAACTATCCAAGAATACAAGGATCCTAAGATCAAAAGTCAATCTTGAAATCAATATATGTTTGTAAGATATAAAGTGCGTTAATTGACAAAAATATTAAGATATCTGTTTGAAGTTTCACAGTTGTCGTAGCTCCTATTGATCAAGTTCAAATTAAAATATTAGAAATACATAAGTTTATTAGTACGTTAGATATCTGATGACTGTTTGTATTTTCAAACCCAAGTTGTCCACTTGGAACTTGGTCAAAGCACACTCTAGATACCTAGAATAGAGCAAAATTAAAATTCCTTTTTAGGCATGAGCCTAGGACGACTCAAAACCTGAGGGAGTATTAGGCCCATTAGATAAACCTACCATGTGTCTATTGATCATGAGTCAATAACAATTGATCATCCCTTATGTGTCTAAATTGAAAGATATAATGTCAGATTGTACGGACCATTGTGGGATTGAGGATTTTATTTAAATAATTTCTTTTATTGTAATTCAGAGAAGATCTTCATCCGAAAGGTATTTAGAAATTTTAAAAAGTTCAAGATTGAAGGACCCCCGAGGAGATTTAGTTTAGGTTTGCTCCGTTGTGTGGGACTGATATCATTTATTTCCTCTTTTCCTCATTTTGCATCTCTATTTGATTTATCCATAAAATTTGTATAACATAGTTTGGGGGTAATATAACGTCTTACAAATGACATTTATATCATTTGAATTCTAGTCTTATCTTTGGCTTGAAGGGTCACATATATGCGAGGACGCTTTAAAAATTATGTATGTGCTAAAGTATTTCATTATTTTTCTTTGTCTATATTTAGTTGATTTATGTGTTAAAATAACATAAGTTCGGCTTTAAAAAAGACTCTCTCATTATTCTATTTCAAAGTCTTAGAACGTTGATAACGCTCCACTTACACGTCAATTTAGTGCAAGGCGATCGTCGTCAATATATTTACCCAACTTTGGAGTCGGGGTCGAATCCACGAGTAACAATGTGAGTGGAGATTAAACTAATTTAAAACTATAGATACAAGTTAAATTCAAACAAATAATACGAAAAGATAAAATGAGTTTTTTTTAATGATTGAACAAAAGTTATTAACACTTCAATTCGCCTTTGAACTCAAAGCTTAAACTGCAATATTTCAAATCAATGATATAGAGAAACTAGAGTTGTGATCACTATGATTAGTAATCCTCCATTGAATAATAGTTGTAGTATTGGATTCTCGTGACTTATGGGAAACACCAAATTATAAGTTTTGATAGTTCATCTAAGTGTTTCTCACCTACCTAGATGTTGAGTTCCCTAATTCTCACTAACTTAGGAACTTTCTATTCACACTGATTTTATTTCGAGTTGATTAATCTTGTTACAGCATTAATCATTAGATGGGAACTTCACCTTCCCAAATCCTCATTGATAATTCACTACCTTTAGTTTATTTCTCAGTTCGAGAAAATGAACATAAGGTGGGATCTATTGTTTGTAACCAACAAAAAATAAATAATACAAAAGAATTATCGAGATGTTCCCACAATCACTCGAACCCTAACCAAATATTAAGACAATACAGGAGTAATCATAGATCCCACAACCCTAGTTGTGGATTTTAGTTCCACATGAAAGAGAAAGCGATAACAATAGCTGAATTCATAATTCAAAGTGATTAAATTTACAAAAGTTGTAGTTAGAAATTGATTATCTTCCCCAATTCAAGAAGAATATCCCACAACTAAATCAAAGAACTGAAAATTGAAATCCAAGTTTAGAGACCAAAGAGAAGTAAAGTAGTCTTTGGAATAAGTTCAAGATGTTAAGCCCCCTCAATGAAACCCTAAAAACTGCTATTTATATCCGTAACATAAGAAAAAATTGAAATTAAAAATTCAGATTTTTCTCCTTAGCTGACGATATGTATGACGGCTTATCAGAGATCTGATAGCTTATAAGACCATGTCGTCAGACATGATTCCCATTTCTTGCCTTCTGCTTATGTGTGACGACATGCTTGACGACTTATCAGAGTTCTGATAGCTTATCAGAACATGTCGTAAGGCATGCTTCAAATTTTTGCCTTTTACTTCTGAGTGACAACATACCTGACGGCTTATCAGAGTTCAGATAGCTTATCAGAACATGTCGTCAGGCATGTTTCAAATTTTTGCCTTCTGCTTCTGAGTGACAACATGCCTGACGGCTTATCAGAGATCTGATAGCTTATCAGGACATGTCGTCAGAACTTAATTTCTTTCATCATTCACCAAAAATCATCCTTCTAGACGTAGCTTTCATGTAGTTTCATGCATCTTGACTTTCCAACAAAATCACATGAAATGTCATAAAAAACAACAATAGTTACTTAAGAACTTATAATTATTCTGAGTTAAAAGCCTTAAATGTGCTAACAGAAAGCTAGCATATCAATACCCTCAACTTAAAGCAATTGCTTGTCCTTAAGCAACTACTTGACACCATACTACGATGCTTAACCAAGAGAAACATAAGATACCTATGACAGTTGATCATTAATTTTAGCTCCAAACACATTACACTCTCCAAGTTCAATCACTCTAAACCCAACTGTGTATATTAATGAAGTCAAAAATGGACACAAGGTAATCAAGATATGTCATCAAATTAGCAACAATAACCATACCTATATACAAATTACACTTCCCAAACAATTAGGCAACTAGCAATGCATCCAATGTGCCCTTACAATAAGGAATTCCCTCTTCACTCATATATGAACTCAAGCATGTCAACAGGGGATGGTCAAGAGACACTCACTCTCAGAAAGAAGTTCCAGTCAATGTATGCCAAATACCATAAGCTTGCCCTTATTTTCATTACCGAAGCTGTTAGATAGTTAAGTTAGGATCACTATAAGACTTTTCTTCAACTTTTAATGTAGGCTTGGGGATGGTATGGTACACAAGGATATTTAAAGTAACTAAACCCCCTTGGCACTACACTATTTTTAGGGTCTCACTTATCAACCTTTACCTTATTTCTCCCCTTATTAATTAAAGCACATTCATGTTGGGTGCAGTTTTTATTCATTAATTTTTTTTCACAAATTTTCTTTTCTCATTCTTTTTCTACCACACCCAGCCTTGCATATTTTTTTTATTACCCTTCTTCATACTCACTTAAATTACGCACCCCTATGATATCCATCCTCAACTTAGGCTATTTGCCTAAGTCAAAGTGCACAATGTCCAAGGAGGACCAGGGCCAAAACAGGTTCATTGTGATATAACTGAGAAGTTGATATGTATAATAAAAAGAATAGGCATTCAGGCTCAAAATCAAGATCAAGGGAATCACACATGGAAGGTCATTTAGGCTAAAAGTGGACTAATATCAACAATGGCCTATGATCTTTTCCTAACCGCTATCCTACAACCAAGGCAAGACCTACCGGGCAAGTTCTGTATTTAACACACAATGGGAACTAGGTAGTATCTCACACACACATGGCACAAAGGTACATCACAAGCTACTACCCATTCGGTTCATGCAATTGTTTACAATGATTATCATGTCCCTAGTACTAATGAGATAAAAAGATTCACAGTAGTCACATATATATGCATATCACACAGTTACTAGATAGACAATTGGACAGGTATTTATCATTCCAAGATAAATCAAAAAAAATATGTCAACTGTGCTAGATACTTATTTTTCCCCTAATTAACCATAACATATCACAAAACAACACAATACGCCTAAACATGCCGGCTCTACTAGGAACAAGACTCCGGAAAAAAAAGGTACGACAATAAAAACCCTAAGAGGACCTCAACACCCACAAGTGGCCCCACCCTCAACTTAAAATCATGCAATGTCCCCAATGCATCAAACCAAAAGAAGAGAGTTAGAAACATACCTGTGGCACCATAGGTGAGAAGATCTGATGTCAATTACATAATATGAATACAATAACAAAATACCTTGGTTTTACCCCCAAGAAGGCCTAATTTGGTGTCGCTGAATGACCCAACTCAGTTTTTTCCTCCACCTTGAGGATATGAATTTCACCCCCAACTTAGAGTCCATCTTCTTGCCTCGCTCATAGGGGTGGTACAAAAATTAATAAGTCGAGTAATGGATTGAGCATGGTAAACCACTCGTCCTTAAAGTGAGGTGTTTTTTTATGTTGCTTGTCTAATGTAAAAGCAAGAATATAGGATTATTGTTCCTCATCTTCACACTCTTCTACTATTTTAAATGATTCCACAGACAAGATATCATCTAAATATAATGTAGAAAGGTGCTTTGAATAGGGCCCAATCAATCCTACTTCAAAATTTACACTATCTACTACACACTCACTTTTATTCACCTTATCGACATCTTTACTTCGAATTGGGCTATAGTCCATAATAGAGATTTTCTTGGTTTCTTTTTTTGCCTCTAGCACCATGTCCTCAATCTTGGCATCATCTCTCATGGTTGGTTCGGTTGGTTGGGAAATCACTGAGGGTTGCTCAACATCAAGCTCAACATCAATATAGGGTTCTTGCTCCTCATCTTCACACTCTTCCATTATTTTAAATGATTCCACAGACAAGATATCATCTAAACATAATATAGTAGAATGCTTTAAATGATTGACCTCTATATCCATCTCCTCATGAATGATTGGCTTCATGTTTTGACGCATATCACATACGATATCATACATTTCTTTCTGGAGATCCAACATTAGTTGAAAAATTGCTTCAATGCCACTCTTTCCGGTGCTTCATTCTTCCTTTTCTTGACAATAAGACCTATCAAACTCATAAGAAGAACTAGAATTTGGGTCAACACAATAGAGGGGGGAGGGCATTTGGGCAATCACTCCAATGTTCATCTTGAGCACCACGTAAAGAACAATCATACTCCCGATAGGATGGAGATGGTGCACGTATCTCTGTCCGAGGAGAATATCTACAATCTTGCAAAAAGTGAGATCCATCACAATATGGAAATGGATCATCAAGATAAGATTTCCAACCACCAAGCTCATGTTCATTCCACGATGCCATAGTAATAAGAAAACTAAAATAAAAGTATACCTAACACAAACAATAAAAGAAAACTAAAAACAAATATTTACATGTTTGAATTCAAGCAAGTAGGCTAAAATTCCAAACTAACTCAATACGCCAAATTGTTCCCCGACAACGGCGCCATTTTTGATAACGCTCAACTTACACGTCAATTTAGTGCAAGGCGATCGTCGTCAATATATTTACACAACTTTGGAGTCGGGGTCGAATCCACGAGGAACAATGTGAGTGGTGATTAAACTAATTTAAAATTATAGCTACAAGTTAAATTCAAATAAATGATACGAAAAGATAAAATGAGGGTTTTTTAATGATTGAACAAAAGTTATTAACACTTCAATTCGCCTTAGAACTCAAAGCTTAAACTGCAATATTTCAAATCAATGATATAGAGAAACTAGAGTTGTGATCACCATGATTAGTAATCCTCCATTGAATAATAGTTGTAGTATTGGATTCTCGTTACTTATGGGAAACACGAAATTATCAATTTTGATAGTTCATCTAAGTGTTTCTCAACCTACCTAGATGTTGAGTTCCCTAATTCTCTCTAACTTAGGAACCTTCTATTCACACAGATTTTATTTTGAGTTGATTAATCTTGTTACAGCATTAATCATTAGATGGAAACTTCACCTTCCCAAATCCTCATTAATAATTCACTACCTTTAGTTTATTTCTCAGTTGGAGAAAATCAACATAAGGTGAGGTCTATTGTTTGCAACCAACAAAAAATAATTAATACAAAAGAATTATCAAGATGTTCCCACAATCACTCGAACCCTAACAAACTATTAAGACAATATAGGAGTAATCATAGATCCCATAACCCTAGTTGTGGATTTTAGTTCCACATGAAAGAGAAAGTGATATCAATAACTGAATTCATAATTCAAAGTGATTAAACTTACAAAAGATGTAGTCAGAAATTGATTCTCTTCCCAAATTCAAGAAGAATATCTCACAACTAAATCAAAGAATTGAAAATTGAAATCCAAGTTTAGAGACCAAATAGAAGTAAAGTAGTCTTAGGAATAAGTTCAAGATGTTAAGCCCCCTCAATGAAACCCTAAAAGCTGCTATTTATATCCGTAACTTAAGAAAAAATTGAAATTAAAAATTCAGATTTTTCTCCTTAGCTGACGATATGTCTGACGGCTTATCAGAGATCTGATAGCTTATAAGACCATGTTGTCAGACATGATTCCCATTTCTTACCTTCTGCTTATGTGTGACGACATGCCTGATGGATTATTAAAGTTCTGATAGGTTATCAGAACTTGTCGTCAGGCATGCTTTAAATTTTTGCCTTCTATTTTTGAGTGACAACATGCCTGATGGCTTATCAGAGTTCTGATAGCTTATCAGAACATATCGTCAAGCATGTTTCAAATGTTCGCCTTCTTCTTCTGAGTGACGACATGCCTGACGGCTTATCAGAGATCTGATAACTTATCAGGACATGTTGTCAGAACTTAATTTCTTGCATCTTTCACCAAAAATCATCCTTCTTGACGTAGCTTTCATGTATTTTCATGCATCTTGACTTTCCTATAAAATCACATGAAATATCATCAAAAACAACAATAGTTACTGAAGAACTTATAATTATTCTGAGTTAAAAGCCTTAAATGTGCTAACAGAAAGCTAGCACATCAACACCCTTAACTTAAAGAAATTGTTTGTCCTTAAGCAACTACCTGACACCATACTACGATGCTTAACCAAGAGAAACATAAGATACCTATGACAGTTGATCATCAATTTTAGCTCCAAAAACATTACACTCTACAAGTTCAATCACTTTAAACCCAACTGTGTCTATCAATGAAGATCAACAATGCCACATAAGGGAATCAAGATATGGCATCAAATTAGCAACAATAATCATGCCTATATACAAATTACACTTCCCAAACAAGTAGGCAACTAGTAATGCAACCGATGTGACCTTACAATAAAGAAGTCCCTTCTCTCTCATATGTGAACTCAAGTATGGTCAATATACACTCACTCTCAGAAAGAAGTTCCAGTCAATGTATGCCAAATACCATAAGCTTGCCCTTATTTTCATTACCGAAGCTTTCAGACAGTTAAGTTAGGATCACTATAGGACTTTTCTTTAGCTTGTAATGTAGGCTTGGGGCTGGTATGATACACAAGGATATTTAAAGTAACTAAGCCTTCTTGGCACTACACTATTTTTGGGGTCTCACTTATCAAACTTTACCTTATTTCTCTCTTTCTTGATTAAAGCACATTCATACTGGGTGCAAATTTTATTTATTTATTTTCTTTTTTTCACAACTTTTCTTTTCTAATTCTTTTTCTACCACACCCAGCCTTGCATATTTTTTTTATTACCCTTTTTCATACTCACTTAGATCACGCACCCCTATGATAGCCACCCTTAACTTAGGCTATTTGCCTAAGTCAAAGTGCACAATGTCTAAGGAGGACCAGGCCCAAAACAGGTTCATTGTTATACAACTGGGAAGGTGACAGGTATAATAAAAAGAATAGGCATTCAGGCTCAAAATCAGGATCAAGGGATATTATTCACACATGGAAGGTCATTTAGGCTAAAAGTGGACTAACATCAACAACGGCCTATGATCTTTTTCTAACCTCTATCCTACAATCAAGGCAAGACCATCCGGGCAAGTTCTGGATTTAACACACAACGGGAACTAGGTAGTATGTCACACACACTTGGCACAAAGGTACATCACAAGCTACTGCCCATTCGGTTCATGCAATTATTTGTAATGATTATCATGTCCCTAGTACTAATGAGATAAAAAGATTCACAGTAGTCACATATAGATGCACATCACACAGTTACCAGTTACCCAACTCAGCTTTTTCCTCTTCCTTGAGGATATGAATTTCACCCCCAACATAGAGTCCATCTTCTTGCTTTGCTTATAGGGGGTGGTACAAAAATTAAGAAGTCGAGTAATGGATTGAGCATGGTAAACCATGCTGCCTTAAAGTGAGGTGTGTTTTTATGTTGCTTGTCTAGTATAAAATCAAGAATATAGGATTATTGTTCCTCATCTTCATACTCTTCTACTATTTTATTGTCCTAGATACTTATTTTTGCCCTAGTTAACCACCACACATCACAAAACAACACAATACGCCTAAATATGCCAGCTCTACTAGGAACAACAATTTTTACTTTAGAACTTACAATTATTCTGAGTTAAAAGCCTTATATGTGCTAACAGATAGCTAGCACATCAAACGTTATTAGGCATTTGAGTCTAAAAATTTGAATCCTCCTAAAATATCATTAAAAGTCCATCCAAAATTTCTTCCAATTCTCCCCTAGTTTTATTCAAAAATCAATTAGTTCATTGTTCGATCATATTGACCATGTTTCTCTAATAAATTTCCTTCTCGCACTTAATTATAGCCAGAGCTAACCAAATGCTTAATAAATAATAGTACTGCATTATTTTCAAAAGAAATTTACAAATAAGACTTGATAGGAAGTTTAGTTTTGAACACTCAATTTCTTCAAAATCACTTAATTCGAATTCAAAGTCCATCAAAATAGTCAAAAGTTTGATCATTCAGTCACTTTCCCAAAGCATTGTATTTTTTGAATTCTGGACTAATCTGTTTCGAACCACATGTATGTCATTTGTTCAAAATATTACTTTGGTCAATATTATGATTCTTGAACTAATATTTTCAACTTTTTAGTGTTTTTCTTTTAGAGAGAGAGGCTTATTTGTGTTGGTAATCAAACTTGTTCATTTTACAAAGAGTAAAAGAAAATCAGTTTCAAGTAATTATTGACAGGACATCAGTATTTCACACGACCTAAGGTCAAGAAAGAAACTATAGACTCATCAGTTATTACTTGGGCTGACAGAAAGACTCTTTCAACTATGAATCCTAGTTTGATCAACATAAACATTTCATCTGAGTCAGTTCTCACCTTGTGTGTGGTATTGAACCCTAGTGCCTCGATTGGAAGAGAAAAAAACCCAGTGGTCATTGCTAGTCTAAAATAACAAATAGTCTATCTAAGGCTAATTGTGACGTAAAGAGGATTACTTTCTTAGACTCCCTTAAATATGGAACTGCCTTCTGATACTCAGCAAAAAAGGCCTATATTTTTTACAACAAAAGGAGTTAATCAGGTAGGTCAACCTCAGAGGTTGTTACTGGTCTAGAACAATAAATAGTTGAACTAAGGATTATGGTGATGCAAAGCAGAACACCTTTTCAAACTCCTCCAAATATTACTCTACCTCCTGATGCTTGGATAAAAGTGCATATATTTTTGAAATCAGAAAGCGTTGATCAACGAGGTCAGTTTACCACTTCTCCAAATTCTCATGCTTCTCAGAATGCTACTTTTATGTACACATTTGATCCTCCAAAGGTTTAGAATATATCATTGTCACACCGCTCCACCAGTGTACACCTATATTATCTCCTCACCACAATACAAATTCAAGGGTTATTCCTCCTAGATGTTTATCACTATGTTAAAACTGAGAATGATCCAAGGGAAAACACAAATAAGACGGTGAATAGAAAGTTCAAGGTCTTGGAATATACAATGAGAAGTCTCCGAGGGCTCAAAATTAACCAAAGTATAAATTATGAAGAGTTGTGTGTATTTCTCGAGAGCGAGTTGCTTCCCAGTTACAAGATCCCAAAATATAAGAATCTTGATGAGTTTAAAAATCCCTTCATTCATTTGAAAATTTATCATGAAAAGTTGATTGATGTTGGCAAAAATGAATGAATAAGGGCCAAGCTATTTAGTTAAGCTTGAGGGGTAAGGCTTTAAATGGTACGGTAAATAAGATGTGACCAAAGGCACACTTAGGATGACTTGGAAAATAGATTTATGGATCACTAGAAGTTTCATGTCGATATTATTCCTGAAAAAATCTATATCCCAATTTATGGATCACTGGAAGTTTCAAGGCAGAAAACAAATGAAAGTTGTTGTGAATATGCCATATGGTGGAGAAAAAAGACAATTAGGGTATATCTTTTTTTGGTAGAGGAAGCTGAAATGACCAATTATTTTATCCACGCCTTAAATTTAGAATATTTTGATTTTACGATGATGATGGATAGAAAAATATTTGCTGAAACTATCAAAATTAGAGAAATAATTGAGGATGGTCTCAAGACAAAGAGGATGATAAATTTGACAGAACTTCAATCCACTCATAAGTGTTTTAAGACTGGCTCTTTTGGAAATAGATAAAAGAAGGAGAAATAAGTTATTGGAGTGATGACTCAAGGGAGTACATTCCACTGCAAACGATACCAAAGTACCAGTCCAATGCTCAACATACTTCATGCCCAGTCTACGATGCACAGACAACATATTATGCTCAACCTCTACTACAAAACTACAAAAACAATGCACCTCATGCCAACCATGAAAGAAATCCTCCCAGGATCGTCACTTCGTTGGCTGACTAAACTCAATGAAAGGTTGAAATAAGCAGGGATACTTTATCCATTGGAAGAAAAGCCTGTGAATACTTTTGCTAATTGGTATTATTTAATACCAAGAAATATATCACTCTCAAGCACAAAATTTAGGATCTAATTGACAACTAGGTGATAACATTTGCAGAAGTTCCAACCATGTTAACAACAATCCATTACAGTAGAAATTGGCACCATCAGTCGCTAAAAAGAATAAAGTTTCCTCAAAGGCGCACTTTTGGTGTTCTTCTATCTTGCATTTTACAGTTACTGTTTTCATGTTTTGTAATCGTACTTTATCATTTTTAGTTCCTTGTAGTTGTACCTTGTTGCTTTATTTTCTTGTAATCACACTTTTAGTTGTAATGAATTACTTTTGACCTAATTTTTCTAGTGTAATACATGGGAGACTTGTATTTTCTTCGGTCACATTATCAAAAATATAAATATCCTTTTTTCTTTGTAAGAACTATGTTTGATCTGAATTCTCAAGAAGGAAATATGTAGGCAGTCTATGTCATCTTCAATCAACCCCTTAAAAAATATCTTTCCAGTTTTATGTTCAAACTATGTTTGACATGATTCCTACCTCATTGAGATACGTAGGTGCCACATCATCTCGATCATATTCCACATAAAATTTCCATAGAAACTGGGAAGAATTTTTTAGAGGATCTCAAAAGTTCATCAAGAGGATTTTTTTCCCAAGTTGAATAGAGATACCATTGAAATATGTAATTGGGGTAGACTTTTTGAGAAGGTCTCAGAAATTCCATAAAACTTGGCATTTAGTACAAAGTTAAACACCAGATATCTCTAAAGTTGAAACCAGGGCATAATTTTTTAGAAGTTCTCAAAATTCCAAGCTAAGCTACGTTAGAGAGAACTCAAGTATTTTACATTCTAGACTACAGCAAAAATGTTTTAGAATATCTCAAAATTTTCATACCAAATAATGTCGCAAGTTAAAAGAAAATTTGTGAGTTTCTTTGTTATAGACTAGGGCAGAATTTTTTAGAAAAAAACTTTAAATTTTTTTCAAAGGTTGCACTTTCTGATTGGAAAAACTTGTAAGTCAGGTTCAACAAGAAGCATCAAGAGAGCAAGGAAAAGCCAACACAATTAGTCTCTCAAAATGAAGAATTTTTCTTTGGATGCAATAACGATGAAGTCACAAAGTTGACAACATTAAGCATGCAAAAGGCATTAACAGATCCACTGTGGCCTTCTTATAAAATCCATAAAAACATCTTTTATCTCTTATGAGTGATGTTTCTATTACTTAATTATGATTTCTAACATTCTTTCTGATTTTTATTGGGAAATGGTTGGATATAACGACAGATATGGAGATATAATCCAAATTACTATCTCCAAGTAGTCATGGATCAAATAACTTGATCTTTAAACTCTTTCTTATGTTACACCCTTGGCTTAGTTACAACAAATTATTATTTATTAGTGAGTGTTGTTTGAGCTATGCAGCTGTCATTATGCAAGACCGTCTCTAAAAAATAATGCAATGGATCCTGTTAAAGTTTGAGGATTCAATACAAAAGATCAGGAAGCTGAACGAATCAACTTCTAAGTTTTTGTTTATATTGATGAATCTAGTCCTTCATCTTGTTGATCAGATCATGCATTCTTTAAATTAGTTTTAGCTCCAAACTATGTCTAACCTAATTCTTATTCCAGCAAGATACGTAGGCAATCCCACATAAGGACTTGATCTTCCCATTGTTTGAAACTCCAGGCCCTCAGAGGAAACTGTAACGCCCCGAGGTTTTTGGTCATTAAAAATTTCTAAAATTTTATCCTCACTGTCTTGACTACAACTCACCCTACGAGCCGTAGGAGTCATTACGGGTCCTAGGGACCCAATCGTAACCAAATCAAAAAGTAAGTGGAAAAGTTCTTCTCTGAGTTTGAGTGGCTCACTAAGAGTCGTATAGTGACTTGTAGTCATTGACAACTAAATTTCATCTTTCAATTGAGGGCACTTTGGAAAATTCCCTTCTAAACCAATTAAAACCCTACATTATGGGGTTGCATGAGTCCCTAAGCTAATGTATAATTAAACCAAGGGGGTTGTGAAATCCCCCAAGTAATAAGATTAGTTTTTTATGTTGTTGTTACCTTGTAATTGTAGTTGGTATGACGATACCAACAATGTATATCTTAATGTGTAATGAGGGTTGTATAGCTATGTGGTGAAAGTGGAGGTCTTAAGGGACCACTACTAGAAATTACAAGTACCGATGCATGGGTCTATATGGCCAGGAGGTTTGAGTCCCTCTTAATATTATTATCATATGATTGGGAGGTTCGAGTCCCCCACATTATATTACAAAATTTGGTGCTCGTGTCACCTTGATATCCCAGGAGGTTCAAGTCCCCCATAGTGCATATGTATACCCTCTGGTTCGTGTGGCCACACGCACAGGGGGCCTAATATCTAGGGGAGAGTTGCGCCCATATATCCTGTGGGTGTATTTTATTTTATGACGGTTGAGCTATTCAATCCTGGCTAAAGTTTTGAAATGCATGTTAATTCTTTCTCCTCATCACAATATGTGATATATATATATGTATTTGATTATGTCCATTGGATTTGAATGATTGGAAATTGTTGATCATGGCATTATGTAATCCTTATCCCTAAGTTACGTGCTAGTTTTCACCTTACTAACCATCTTCAGATGTTTTATCCCTACGTGATGTGGGAATCAACCATACTTCTACTCCTCCTGCTCAATGACTAGGATCTGGGATTGGTTATGTAATACCCCGCATGTTTCTAAGCTAGGAGACGAACCATTTTTCCTACATATGAAATCTCTTATCCTGTGATTCATACTTGAGTACATGGCTTACAATGAGTATCCTAGTGATAGGATAGCTTATGATGCGTTAAGCATGTTCATATGAGTCACTTAAGGTAATACAAGCTAAGAGTTTTTGAATCCATCAAGTTTTAGTGTTCGATTTTGTAAGGGTCATATTTGAACAAGTATAACTCGATGTTAATGTGATATTTCTTAATATTTATACCCACCAAATTATATATAATTGAATTAGCTTTCCAACGATACCAATTTCACCTTAATCTAATACCCGAGCAAAAAGTTATGCCCATTTTCGTGAGAGACAGTAAGGGTATGCGATTGGTTAGGCGCCGCCCAACAAAACTTATGCGATTGGTTAGGTGCCGCCCAACCTGTATTGTGTATTACTTGGGTGCCGCCTTAGTCAGTTCCAAGTGCCAAAAACACTTCATTTTGAGTTATTTTTAGGGTAATTAAGTCTTTTAACACTCCTTACACGTCCCTAAACTTAACCCTACGAAATATATAGATCCTAATTACATTACAACCCTACTAACATCTTAAGTTCATCATCTAAGATCACTAAAAGAGAAAAACAACTACGGTTGCATAATTAAGCTTGAAGATCCAATTTCAAGAAAATTCCTCCGTCAATCATCAAGAATCATCCTTCTAAGGTATGCATGAGTTGATTCATGGACTCCTTTCATCCATGAAGCTCAAGAACTATCTTCTAAATTATGTATCATGATGTTTATGTTGTTGGTGGTTGATGTTCATGTGGTTGGAGTTTGATGATGCCTAAGTTGGGATCTTTGTATGTTTTGTGTAAGGATATGGTGGTATTTAATGTATAAATATGTGAAATTGGTGGTTGAATATTCGTAATCTTGATGAATCCACCTATGCCTAAGATGTGCATGTAAGGTGTTTGTGAAAATACCTAAGGGAATAGAAATCATGCTTTTATGACATAATAAGTCCTAAATGACTATTCTATGTTCTAAGTTTATGTTCAACGTGATCCCCATGCTATTGTCTTGAATTGAATATGTTGTATGAGATGCTCATGATATTGTTGTGATATGGAATGACCATGTTATTGAAGCCATGCAAGTATATACATGTTGTGTGCATTCTCGATCATGTGATAGTTTGTTGAGAATCATTCTTATTATGAAATCCTTACTTATGATATTGTGAATTGTGGACTCTACTCTTATGATCAAGTCAGTCATGTGTGTCGGTTTCCTTTCATCGAGTCCTGGGGGTACTTGTACCCGAAAACTATAGCTATGTGCCTAGAGCTAGTGTCATGTTTCAAGACATCCTCAGTCGAGCTATGCTCCATAGATTTTAGTTAGTCACGTGACTCAGAAAAACTCAGAAATCTCAGTAGTTCAATAGCCCCAGTAGTTTCAGTACGCTCAGTCAGACCTCAGATCTCAAGTAGATTTTCCATCAGTCAACGGAACTCAGTGAATTCAGCTTAGTTCAGCTAAGAAAATATTATCAGCTCAGTTAATCAGTTTATAAATCAGTTCAGTTTAGTTAGCCAGTTCAGCGAAGTTAATCTTTTTAGAGTCTTTCAGTTGGGAGTAGGGACTAGCACCGAGCGAGTGTAGGGATGGCGATTTTTCCCGTTATAAAGGCAGACCCATTAGCAGCAATCCCTGTACTCCAGAACTACGTAGCCAGAATAGGAAAGGAGTCACCCGTCAGATTAAGGCTATACTTGACTATTATATAGCCTTAGGCTTTATTTTCTATTCAGGGTCACCCGTCAAAGAGGCTTGACCATAGTAGAGGTCTATACCCATGGCACGGTATTGATACCCTTCCTATTAGGGAAAAGATTAGACCCCACCAGTATAGTATTGAGGCATATCGGTTAGGTTACTACCTCCCACAGTCACAGTCACAGTTACGATTACAGTTTCAGTATCAGTCATCAGAGTAGAAATCAGAAATCAGGACTGTCAGATATAGTCATCGATCTGAGTAAGGAACTCAGATAGTTCCATTAATTCCTAGACCATCCCATCAGATAGGCTTGTTCCTATATTAAGATGATTATTATTAGATCTAGGGGTCACCCGGCAGACAGGCTTGATCTCAATCTCAGATTTTGTCGAGTATTCTCATTATCAGTTTCAGAGATCACTCGTTAGCTAGGATTGATCTCAGACTTAGATGTTCAGATACAGTTTGGAACTCAGATAGTTTTCCCCAGAATTAGGACTGTTAGATACAGTCATTCAGTATCTCAGTATTACAAAACTCATGTTGTCAGAGTTCAAACTTAAGTAGTCAATATCTCCACGAGTTTAGTAGCAGTTACGTACGTATGTATGTATGTATTCTTACATTCATATTAGTTAGCATGTTCATGCATATAAACCTCATGCATTTAGCCTACCCTCATGTATACTCAGTACTTTAGTTGTACTGACGCATTTGCGCTATGGTGCTTTCTTTTTATGTTACACCATAGGTTCTTAGGTGCAGATTCCAGATCAGTGGTAGAAGTTCAGTGAGCAGTGATTCCTCATCTTTCGAGGACATGATCGTTACATTTATTACTCCAGTATTTCAGTTTATTTTTAGTTTAGGGAGTTAGTTGGAGACATGTTCCTTCAACTCCTTATTCAGACAGTTTAGAGGCTTTCAGACGATTATAGAGTTTTTAGATTTAGACTTTCGTATTTTCAATTTTGTTTTGGAACTGTGATACCACCTTATTTCAGATATCTTATTATTTAAGATTGAACCTTACGCCCTCTTTGTTCATGTTTCCACATTTTATATGTATATTATGCAGTTACAGGTACATATATCAGTCATGGGTTAGTTTGTGGTCCTTCGGGGTCATGAGCACCGTATAGCATTTTGGTTCAGAAAATTGGGGCGTTACAAACTTGGTATCAAAGTCTAAGGTTCAATAGAGTCCTAGGAAGTCTGAAAGCCGCATCTAGTAGTGTTTTGTACATGGGTGTGTTGCGCGCCACATTTATGTACAAGAGGCTATAAGATGTTTTAGGAACAGTTTCCCTTCTTTCAGTACTCATATCGTGCCAGTGAGCAAAATCTCAAGTTGAACTCTCAGTTTAATCCTTGTTCCTTTTCTGTTTGCAGAACATGCCTCCTAAGAAGAGAACAGGGAATCAGTCAGCCCCGCAACCCGCAGATCCTTTGAATGAGAATGTGTCACATGCAGAATTTCGGGTAGCTTTTCAAGCACTATCCCAGGATATGACCACTAGTGTTCAGGGCAACCGATAGACTACAGCCCCACCCCAGTAAGATGGGGATTCAGCTGCAGCCAGAATTAGAAATTTTATGAGAATGAACCCTCCAGAATTCTTTGGGTCAGTAACAGGTGAGGACCCATAGCTGTATCTAGAAGAGGTAAAGAAGATTACCCAAATCATGCATGTATCAGAGGAGGAGAGTGTGGAATTAGCATCCTATAGGCTGAAAGATATTGCTCATGATTGGGTAGTGTTGTGGAAGAAGAGTAGAGGGGAAGATGCAACTCCCATGACTTGGCAGATATTTCAGGATGTCTTCTTAGATAAGCTTTTCCCGTTAGAGATGAGAGAAGCTAAGGTAGATGAGTTTATGAACCTGAGACAAGGATCCATGACAGTGAAGGAGTATTGTCTTAAGTTCAACTAGTTAGCTAAGTATGCTCTCGACTTGATAGCTGACCCCAGAGCGAGTATGCGTAAGTTTATGACTGGTGTGTCCAGGTTAGTATTGAAAGAGTGTAGAAAACCTATGCTCAATAGGGACATGGACCTTTCTAGGTTAATAATGCATGCTCAGCAGATAGAGACAGATAATTCTAATGAGAGGGAGAGATCTAATAAGAGATTCAGAATAGGTAGTTACAGCTTTTCTCTGGATGGGTCACAGGGTGGTAATCGTTCTCACCATAGTCAGAAAAATTCATCCCATGTTCCATCTTCAGCTAGTGTTCCCATACCTAACTTTGGAGATGTTAGTCATGGTGGGGCGCCAGGCTCCAAAGCCCAGAGTAGTGTTAGAAGTGAGTGTACTTATCTTCTTTATGGAGAGTATGGCAAGAATTATCTAGATGTATGCGGAGCTAATAGTCAGGTATGTTTTGGGTGTAGTAAGCCAGGCCACAGAATGCGGGAGTGTAGAGTGTTATCTCAGAAAGGTAGAGATTCACGTAAGTAGGCCGCAAATCCCAGCACCAATAGTGGTCAGCGTCTAAATCGACTCTATTCACTCCAGACTCACCATGATCCATAAAGTTTCCCCAACCTAGATTCGGGTACGTTACAAGTTTTTCATGATCATTGTATGCATTATTAGATATCTTGTGCTCATTTGAGCTTATGTTTCCACATGAGTTACTCAGTAACATTAGCAGGTCTAGTTCAGTTCATGAATCATGCATTAGTCTCAGCTCTCCAATGTTTAGTTATAATCTAGTTCGTAGATGCCCTGTGCATCACCCCAGTATCTCAGCAAGGTAAACATTCCTAGAGGAACATAGTGTCCTAAGGGGAAGATACCCCACCTTTTCTTGATGCTTTAATGTTCCCGTTATAAATTAGTTATCATGTGCCATGGCATAATCAGTCAAGCTTTCAAGAGTCAGCTCAGTCAGATATTCAGGCATTAGATATATGTGTTCAGTAGAGAAAGTACTATTTATCAGTATCGTCACTCATACATTTACATATCATGTCAATCATGTAATCATGCATCAGATATGCATGGATTCAGCCTTTCAGTTATGCATCAGATATGCATTCTCATTTTGAGAAAACTCACTTTATTAGAATCCTCAGTCTTATATTCATGAATCAGCTTCCCATGCATAAGATATGCATGTTCATTATGTTATGCTAAGCTTTCAGTCATGAACCCATGTTTCAGTAGTGTATGTCTTGTACGTACTTTATCTTATCATCTCTCCCACCTCAGTTAATTTCTATTTGAGGATGAATGTTCTCAAAGGGGAGATATTGTAATACCCCACATGTTTCTAAGCTAGGAGACGAACCATTTTTCCTACATATGAAATCTCTTATCCTATGATTCATACTTGAGTACATGACTTAAAATGAGTATCCTAGTGATAGTATAGCTTATGATGCGTTAAGCATGTTCATATGAGTCACTTAAGGTAATACAAGCTAAGAGTTTTTGAATCCATCAAGTTTTAGTGTTTGATTTCATAAGGGTCATATTTGAATGAGTATAACTTGATGTTAATGTGGTATTTCTGCATATTTTTACCCACCAAATTATAGAGAATCGAATTAGCTTTCCAACGATACCAATTTCTCCTTAATCCAATACCCGAGCGAAAAGTTATGCCTATTTTTGTGAGAGACAATAAGGGTATGCGATTGGTTAGGCGCCGCCCAACAAAACTTAGGCGATTGGTTAGGCACTGCCGAACCTATCTTGTGTGATAACTTGGGAGCCGCCTAAGTCAGTTCCAAGTACCCAAAACACTCCGTTTTGAGTTATTTTTAGGGTAATTAAGTCTTTTAACACTCCTTACACGTCCCTAAACTTAACCCTACGAAATATATAGCTCCTAATTACATTACAACCCTACTAACATCTTAAGTTCATCATCTAAGAGAACTAAAAGAGAAAAACAACTACGGTTGCATTATTAAGCTTGAAGATCCAATTTCAAGGAAATTCCTCCGTCAATCATCAAGAATCCTCCTTCTAAGGTATGCGTGATTTGATTCATGGACTCCTTTCATCTATGAAGCTCAAGAACTATCTTCTAAATTATGTATAATGATTTTTATGTTGTTGGTGGTTGATGTTCATGTGGTTGGAGTTTGATGATGCCTAAGATGGGATCTTTGTATGTTTTGTGTGAGAATATGGTGGTATTTAATGTATAAATATGTGAAATTGGTGGTTGAATATTTGTAATCTTGATGAATCCACCTATGCCTAAGATGTGCATGTAAGGTGTTTGTGAAAATACCTAAGGGAATAGAAATCATGCTTTTATGACATAATAAGTCCTAAATGACTATTCCATGTTCTAAGTTTATGTTCAACGTGATCCCCATGCTATTGTCTTGAATTGAAGATGTTGTATGAGATGCTCCTGATATTTTTATGATATGGAATGACTATGTTATTGAAGCCATGAAAGTATATACATGTTGTGTGCATTCCCGATCATGTGATAGTTTGTTGAGAATCATTCTTATTATGAAATCCTTACTTATGATATTGTGAATTATGGTCTCTACTCTTATGATCAAGTCAGTCATGTGTGTCATTTTCCTTATATCGAGTCCTGGGGGTACTTGTACCCGAAAACTATAGCTGTGTGCCTAGAGCTAGTGTCATGTTTCAAGACATCCTCAGTCAAGCTATGATCTATAGATTTCAGTTAGTCACGTGACTCAGAAAAACTCAGAAATCTCTGTAGTTCAGTAGCCCCAGTAGTTTCAGTACGCTCAGTCAGACCTCAGATCTCAAGTAGCTTTTCTGTCAGTCAACGGAACTCAGTGAATTCAGCTTAGTTCAGCTAAGAAAATATTATCAGATCAGTTAATAAATCAGTTCAGTTTAGTTATCCAGTTCAGCGCAGTTAATCCTTTTAGAGTCTTTCAGTTGGGAGTAGGGACTAGCACCGAGCGAGTGTAGGGATGGAGGTTTTTCCCGTTATAAAGGCAGAGCCATTAGCAGCAATCGTTGTACTCCAAAACTACGTATCCAGTGCAGGACAGGAGTCACCCATCAGATTAAGGCTATACTTGACTATTATATAGCCTTAGGCTTGATTTCCTGTTCAGGGTCACCCATCAGAGAGGCTTGACCATAGTAGAGGTCTCTACCCGTGGCACGGTATTGACACCCTTCCAATTAGAGCAAAGATTGGACCCCACCAGTATAGTATTGGGGCATGTCGGTTAGGTTACTACCTCCCACAGTCACAGTCATAGTTACAGTTACAGTATCAGTATCAGTCTTCAGAGTAAAAATCAGAAATCTGGACTATCAGATACAGTCATCGATCTCAGTAAGGAACTCAGATAGTTCCATTGATTACTGGACCATCCCGTCAGATAGGATTTTTCCCATATTTAGATGCTTATTATTAGATCTAGAGGACACCCGGAAGACAGTCTTGATCTCAATCTCAGATTCAGTCGAGTATTCTCATTATCAGTTTCAGAGATCACTCATTAGCTAGGACTGATCTCAGACTTAGATGTTCAGATATAGTTTGGAACTCAAATAGTTTTCCCCAGAATTAGGACTGTTAGATACAGTCAGCCATATTATCAGTCATTCAGTATCTCAGTATCACGAAACTCATGTTGTCAGAGTTCAAACTTGGGTAGTCAGTATCTCCATGAGTTCAGTAGCAGTTACGTATGTATGTATGTATTCTCACGTTCATATTAGTCAGCATGTTCATTCATATAAACCCCATGCATTTAGCCTACCCCCACGTATACTCAGTACTTTAGTTGTACTGACGCATTTGCACTATGGTGCTTTCTTTTTATGTTACACCATAGGTTCTTAGGTGCAGATTCCAGATCAGTGGTAGAAGTTCAGTGAGCAGTGATTCCTCATCTTTCGAGGACATGATCGTTACATTTATTACTCCAGTATTTCAGTTTATTTTTAGTTTAGGGAGTTAGTTGGAGACATGTTCCTTCAACTCCTTATTCAGACAGTTTAGAGGCTTTCAGACGATTATAGAGTTTTTAGATTTAGACTTTCGTATTTTCAATTTTGTTTTGGAACTGTGATACCACCTTATTTCAGATATCTTATTATTTAAGATTGAACCTTACGCCCTCTTTGTTCATGTTTTCATATTTTATATATTTATTATGCAATTACATGTACATATATCAGTCATAGGTTAGCTTGTGGTCCTTCGGGGTCATGAGCACCATGTAGTGTTCTGATTCATAAAATCGGGGCGTTACAGGTTAGTGAGTTGACATTAAAGTGGTGAGCTTCCATACTTCAAAAGTCCATATTTATGTTTTGGTCTCGTATGTCTCAGACTGTTTAGAATTATTTTTGGCTATAGTCAGGGGCATGTCCCGATGCTTTATTGATATTCAATTTTGGTTGATTCTTTGTTTAGATTACTGTGGATATTGGGTAATGTTGGTTGATTGATTTTCCTATTATCGATCATCGATTGTAGACATGCTTTGAATTTTCTTAGGCTTATTTTATGCTATCTTGTTATATGTTCAGAATTCATCCGACATTAGGGGATGTTATGTTTGGTTTAGTTAGGTGAATGGGTGATCTCCAGTTCACGTGGGACTTAAGATACCCGTCACGTTCAGGCCCTGGTTTAGGTCATGACAAAGATGGTACAAGAGCCTATGTTTGGTGTCATTAGGTGTCCAACAAAGTAATGCTAAGTAGAGTCTCGTTTATGGATGTGTAGCACTCCACACTTATAAGGGAGAGGCTACAAGGCATTTAGGTGTATTTCTTATTTTTGTTGTTCTATTTTTAAGCCATAGAGTCTAAGGTCTTGAATCTTCTCTAATTTATATATGTTCATTTTTCAAATCATGCCTCCCAGAAGACTTGATGCTTGTAGAAACCCTTCTGTCCCATCTGAGGACAATGTGGATGGAGCTCATCCAACTACAGGATTTCAGATCAGGTCTAGGGTCGCTGCTTCTGATTGTCCTGATAGAACTCCACTATTTCCTTCTATCCCTTAACAGGTACCCAAGTTGGCGTATCTAATGCTGAGTTTCATCAATTGATTCATTTTCTTACCCAGTTGGTGGCCTCCCTAACTGAGCTTATTGCTTCTATTGCTCCATCATCTAAGGCCACTAGAGTTGAACAATTTATGAGTTTGAGTCCTCCTACTTTCACTAGTTTTAAAGTTAAAGAGGATCCTTAAAATTTTATTAATGAAATAGAAAAGATCTTTCGTGTGATGCATAATATTGATGTAGAGAGTGTAAAGTTTGCTTCTTATTAGTTAAAGGATATAACATACCAGTGGTATGAAGAGTGGGAGCAGCTTAAGGGCGATGATGTTGAGTCAGTTTTGTCGGATAACTTCTTTAGTACTTTTCTTGGTTTCTTCTTTCGTCAGGAGTTAAGAGAGGCAAAGGCCAAGGTATTCATGAATTTGAAGTAAGGCAGGATGTTAGTGAAAAAGTATGCCTTGAAGTTTCATCAGTTTTTATGTTATACTCTAGAATTAGTGTCTAGCATGAGGACTAGAATGAGGAAGTTTGCCTCTGGGTTGTCCCGTGAATTGATCTTGGAGAACAAGCTTGCCTTGTTGAAAAAGGATATAGACATCCCTAGAATTGTGGTGTATATGCAATAAGTGGAAGAAGAAAAGAAGAAGAAACTGGAGATGAGTGAAAGGCAGAATAAGAATTTTTGCTACTCGGATCAGGGATGAGGTAAGCAGCAGAGTGGTAGAAATGGTGGAAAGTGGTCTAAGAAGAAATAGGGAAATTTTGGTTCCTACACTACAGCTAGTTCTCCTTATCCAAAGCCATCGGGTGATCATCATTCTCAGTATAATAGTGGGTTTAGAGCACCTAGAGCCTAGACTCAGGCTAGTGGGGCTCAGACAGCTCTATCGTATCCTCCTTATAGATTCTATGGTCAGGTACACCATGGTGTTTGTGAATAGGGGAGAAATAATTTCTTTAAATGTGGTCAGATTGGTCATATACAGAGGGATTGTCCTACTAGGGTTTCTTCTGGGGAAAATAAGATTCCTATTGGTACTTTATCAACTCCCGCACCAAAAGGTGTTGCTTCTGCTTCTGTATTTGTCACTGCGCGAAACCATTTGTACACTTTTTCCACTTGCCAAAATTCTGAGGTAACCTCCGATGTTGTTACTTGTATGCATAAACTCTTCTCTTGTGATGTATATTGTCTACTTGATCCTAATTCTACTTTCTCTTATGTGACCTCTTATGTGGCTATCTATTTTGGCTTTGATCCTGAATGCATTTTGGACTCCTTATCTATGTCCACCCCGATGGGCGACTCCATTGTAACTAGAAGAGTCTACAGGGTTGTGTGATGTCGGTTTATAATAGAGATACCTTGGTAGATCTGATAGAGTTGGACATGTTAGACTTTGATATGATTTTAGGGTTGGATTGGTTGCATTCATGCTATGCGTCTCTTGATTATAGGACCCATAGGGTTAGTTTTCTTTTCCCTAATGAGCCGATGATCGAGTGGGAAGGTAGTTCCCTAGTACCTAAGCGAAGGTTCATCTCGTATATTAAACCTCGAAAATCAGTTTCTAAAGGGTGCCTCTATCACTTAGTGCATGTTAAGGATTCTAGAGCTGAGGGTCCTTCTTTGCAGATTGTCCCTGTGGTCTGTGAATTTCTTGAGGTGTTCCCTGATGATGTTCCTGGTATTTCTCCCAATAGGAAATTGATTTATGAATTGATCTTCTTCCTAACACTTATCCTATTTCTATCCCTCCTTACAGAATGGCTACGGCTGAATTGAAAGAACTCAAGGAGAAGTTGAAAGATCTTTTTGACTAGGGTTTTATCCACCCTAGTGTGTCTCCGTGGAGTGTTCCTTTTATTTCCGTACGTAAGAAGGATGGGTCTCTTTGGATGTGTATTGATTATCGCCAATTGAATAAGGTGACCATGAAGAATAAGTATCCGCTTTCGAGGATTAATGATCTCTTTGATCAACTTCAGGGTGGTAAGTTCTTTTCTAATATTGATCTTTAGTCGAGTTACCATCAGTTGAAGATTAGTGAGGCAGATATCCCTAAAACTACCTTTCGAAACTGATATGGTCATTTTTAGTTTTTGGTGATGTCCTTTGGTTTGACTAATGCTATGGAAGCATTTATGGATCTTAGGAATTAGATTTTCCATCAATCTTTGAATTTATTTGTCATTTTCTTTATTGATGATATTTTGGTATATTCTAAGTGCAAGGTGGATCATGCCGATCACATCTGCCTTGTATTGCAAACCTTGAAAGATCAGCAATTGTATGCAAAATTTTCTAAGTGCGAGTTTTGGCTAAAAATTGTGACTTATCTAGGACATTTTGTTTCAAGTGAAGGAATCATAGTGGATCCACAGAAGGTTGAAGTGTTTATGAAGTGGCCTAGATCCACGACTTTAACCGGCATTCAGAGCTTTTTGGATTTAGCTAGTTATTATAAAAGGTTTGCAATGTTGCCCAAAACTACTCTCCTCTCAGAAGTATAATATGGATGATTGCAAATATAATAACCCAACTAGGTTGGGGTCGATCCCATAGGGAAAACGTGAATAGTTTCTTGTCTTGATGTAATCCATGAGCATTATAGGACAGTAAATATGGGGATCTGTAGTATCAATTGTAAGTAGTAACCAAATCTTGAGTGATTTTGAGTTGTAATCAATAAGATATGAACACTAGGTTTGTGTTCCCCCTGGCTTCTCAACTCTATAAATTTCTCATGATCAACCCAACTATTACGTTGTTCTGCATGCAAAGTAGACAAGATAGGTATTATCAACTACCGGGTAAGCTAGAGGATAAATTTCACCCTTTACCGGGTAATTCTCAAGGTGTCGCCTTGTTTCCCCTTGCTAAGACCTCAGTTCACTCGTCTGGGTAGGATCGAGTGATTAGATAAGAATATGGGAACTAAAAGGTAGATATGAATCCCAAATCACTGTCCTAATCTTTTTTTCCCAATCGGAAGCTCTTTGGTAGGGATGGCTGCGAATACAGACTATCTCAAGATACTACAGATACTTGAGATTAATTAGTATGAACAAGATTAAGATACCTACAAAAACCCTAGAATAGTTGAATCTCACACTTTCTCTACGTAGCTAATCTTCCATGGTTCCCACAATCCTAGTCGAGGAGATTAGCCTCTCATGTTTGTGCAAGAAACCATGATTATCAATGAAGAACACATAAAATCAATTGCACAAGAATAAGATGATTAAACTCCAAAGTCTTTAATTGAATAATCCCTAAAATCTCAAGAACAATTGTGAAAGTATTGAAATAATATGTAAAAGAATGTTCAAGAGTGTAACCTAATAAAAGATAAATCCTAGGGTATTTATAGTATCTCAAAATAACCTTAAAATCCTAATAAAAATGAGAAAGTTAAAGTTAAGTTGGCAGTCGGTACGATGCCGTCATCACTCGTATCGGCATTATACGAGTCGTACCATGCCTTGTCGTTTCTATTCTAGTGTTTGATCTTTCCACGACTTTAACTTTCTGTTCAGCATACGACTTCTTCTTATGAGTCGTACCTGAGTGTACGACTCGTGTCCTCCATCCGTATTCACCTGGGACTTTTATTCTTCCTAGTCTTGAACACTGGTTTGTATATGACATATCTATACAAGTTGTACTCAAACTTTCGACTCATATACTTCTGACACTTTAATCTTTAAAGAGTATCTTTGGTTCTGTTAAGCTCACGACTGCTTTATATGTATCATATCCACAGTGTAAGGCTCTTAGGTACGAGTCGTATCTTTTCTTCACTTGGTCTTTTTAGTGGGTCCTCAATTCTAGAATGCTTACGATTGTTTGACACAACTTGTATACTCTTCTTACGACTTGTATACATGAGTCGTATCTTTTCCTCAATTAGCATTTTGTCCTGGTGTTTGCTTCTGTTATGGGTACGATTCCTCCTACAAGTCGTATGTTGAGTACACGATGCATGAGCTGACTTATATCTTAATCAATTTTGGTCTTTTTCAGATCTTTTTCTTCTCTTTTCATTCAAACACTATTGTAGACCTGTTTTACCTGCAAGATACACCAAAGTGCATCATATCTAACAAAACACCCTAAGTTCATGCATAAATTTGCAATTTTAAGCATCGAAAGTGTCGTGTTTCCATGCCACATCAACACCCTCAACTTAAACTTTTGCATGTCCTCATGCAAACAAAACCAAATAAATATTATCTAGTACTGAGACAATTCTTAAGCGGGAAGTTCTCAAGCAACCCATGGCAGTGCTTTTGAACTTAATTTCAATCTTGTTGTTCTCCACTTTAATTCCAACTTTCAAAACTCAGTTGCGTATAACAATTTAACACACATAGAAACATGAGGGAATCCGATGATGGCATTACATTATCAATAGACACTTGGGCATAGACACAGATTACATTTATCAAACATTCCAGCAACCTAGTAGTATAACCCATGTGCGCTCATATTCAAAGAAATCCCATTCACTCTCCTTTTGGATAAATCAATTTATTCATGGGTATAACAAACAACTCTCTCGCTCATAAATAAGTACAACTTGTGTATAAAAAATACCATAGGCTTACCCTTATTCTCTTTTCCTAAGCTTTTAGACAGTCACGATAGGATCACTATAGGACTTTGTTCGGATTGTAATGTAGGCTTAGTAGGTTGGTATGGTATGTATGGACATTTGAAGTGACTAACCTTCCTTGACACTACACTAACTTTTGGGGTCCACACTTAACCAATTTTTCACTTTATTTATTTCCATCCATATTTCTCCCTTTTATTTTAAAGCATATTTAGGTTGGGTGTGGTCTTTTAGTCTTTCATTTTGTTTTTCACAAAATTTCTTTTTCTTTTCTTTTTCTACCACACTCAACCTTACTTTCTTTTCTTTTATTGTACCCTTGTTCATACCCATTTTACATCACACGCCCTTATGATAGTCACCCTCAACTTAGGCGATTGGCCTGAGTTGAAGTGAACAGTGTCCAAGGAATATTAGGGCTAAAATACATTGTAATACAAATGGGAAGGTGATAGGTGTAACAAGAAAAATAGGTGTATAGGCTCAAAATCGGGATCAAAAGATATCATACACGCATGGAAGGTCAATTTGGCTAAATGTGGACTAATGTAAAAAATGGCCTATGATCCTTTCCTACCTAACTATCCTGGACCTAGGTAAAAGCAACAGGGCAAGTTCTACATTCCAACACACCGAGAACTCAATATATCTCACACGCACTTGCACATGGCTATATTACTGAGTACTAGTTATCAAAATATGTAACTATTTTGTCCCTCACTATTCTATCCCTAATCCTAATGCCATTTTCAAATTCACAACAGTTTCACATAAGTATACCAATCACGCAATCAAACACAAAATTTCTGAGGGGTCACTTTTTCAACACAATTTTCATTAAAACATAATATTTAGCATAATCATCCATAAGTCAAATCACCCTCATCATAAACATAAAAATAGAATTTTTCATTACAAATGAAATTTTTTCAAAATTCTTAACAAAATTAATCAATTTGCTGCCATAGACGCGCTGATCTGCCCCCTATCTCAGTTGCTTGCATCAAACCTGCAAGTCATAACAGACTTTCAATTTTTAGCTACATCATTTCAGCTACTCCCAAATCTTTTGGGATAACCCCCACCCCCAGCTGAAAAAAATCACTGTACTATCCTCAGTACTACAAAAATAAAAATAAAAAATAGAGTAAGGATATGGGTCATACTTAGGCTGTTAAGGCGCCCGTGTATCAACATCTATTTGTGGGCTCGCATATCGAGTCCAACTCTTATCAGCTATCGTCCATCAACCAGGACTGAATCAACCATATATGGGGGCACAATATCAACATCTGCAGTATCAATAACCAGAGCTCTCGATCCACCAGCTCCAGCGGCCATCTCACGAATGCTTATCTCGCGATCTCGTTTATCCTGAATACTATTTGCTTTGACTTTCTTCTCAAGTTTTTGCTTTTCTTTCCTCTTTCTCTTTCTCTCTCTTCTTTATTCTTTGGTCTCTTAAACCTAAATGTCTGTCGGGTCTGCCCAAATATTAGGAACATGGACATTAGGAATCACTATCTCAATAATGAGCTCAGCAACCACCAATCTTACGTTAAGATCCAAGACCATTTTCTTGATCTCCATAACCTTGATTATGATATCAGCAACATCATTCATCTGCCCTCTGGTCAACTGTCGAGTGATACTTGACTCAAAAGCATCTAGGATCCCTTGAACTCGCCTATCCTACTTCCCAAGCCTTCTGTCAAGATAATTTCTCACTCTTTCTTTCATCTGACCTACATTCGCATTAAGCATAGTTAACTAGGTCACAACCTTAGTCCATGCATCCTGGGAGATCATCATGATACATGTAGGCATACCCCATGGACTAAGTGGTACTGAGTGGACTGGTGGTGGGGTACTAAAAGTACCCACTGCATTTGCATGTGTACCCTCTGTCTGTGCTCCTGCCTTAGTAGCCTCAGTTGTAGCAGAGGAGTCCATCTAATCATTTTGCAGGAACAATTCCACTTTAACCTCTTCTTCCTATTTCATAGATCAGTCCAAAGGGTTGGCAACATCTCTAATCAAATCGATATCAAACATCCTCCACACCTCAATTATTTAATCAATCTCAGAGGTTTCTAGCACTCTCGCAGCAAGACAAATTTGAGTAATCCTGCAGGGGTAGGCCAGCAATGCCTTTTGACTCCCTACTAACCTATCTCGCAGCTCTTGAGATAAAAACTCACCAATATCAAACTCATAACTGGATATGAAACCTGCTATCATGGCTGCTCAGACTGGGCTTAATACTTCATCTCTTGTAGTAAGGTACAACATGTGTTGAGCCAATGTCCACCATGTGTTTCCCTCGAAGTTGAGGGTACTCTTCTTAATATTCTGGGAGACCAACCCAGGGTCTCCCACTACCGAGATAATATTTTCTTAATGTGTGGAAATCTGTTTCGCAATCCATCTAAATGTCACTATCTTGTCATCCAAATACAATGACCTCTATGTAACTTTCCTCATATCCTCCATTCGGTAATCCATCTCTTCTATGTTGGCCAAATCTTGGTACTCTGGTCCATATAAAAATTACCCAATGGTATGGGGAGATATGTTTACCCAAATGCCTCAAATCATTAGTGACTCAATCGAATCACCACCCTTCCATAATTGACCTTATGGATATTGCCTCTGAAGTTCTCCTTTGTATGAGGCATAAAATTCAAGGACCAATACTTCTCTATATTTTCCTGGTGCCCATGTCATCCATTCAAACCCATAAAATCTAAAGCTCTCCTGAAATCCAAGCAATTCTGACATCTTTATGGTGGTCATTCTTCTCTGAGAATATAGCACCCTTTTTGTCTTTCCACCTAGAAGCTTGAACAACCTACTGTTGAACGTATTCTGCATTCCAGGGTGCCCCTATCATTCAATGATTGGCACCAGGGAAGTGGTGAGTAATAGTAGTGGGTTCTGTCGAGCTACAGTGGAACTTTATTTATATCTCCCTCATCTTCAGCATGTTCAAAATTTACCTATTCCGAACTAGACTCAACCTCATTATCATTATCATCTCATTCTCAACATTATCATTGTCAGAAGGAGGTTGAGGTGTGTGGGGAAGGCAATATAGTAGGATTCTTCCTCTGTGAGCCCTTTGGGGTGGGTGACTTAGACTCCTGGGGCACTACCTTTTTACCTTTGCTTTAGTAGCTGCCTTTCCTTTCTGTGTAGATTTCTTCATGGTGGTTTCATCGTACATTTCCCCACTGCTTTCAGATAAAGTCTCATATTCAGACTCACTGGATTCTATGCTAGCAGCTGGTGTTTGCTTAGTATTCTTCTTCGTAGCTTTCTTGGATGAGGAAGGCTTCTTAGGAGGCATGGTTCCTGCAAGCACACCATTATTAGTAACTAAGAAAAGAAAATGAACGAAAAATTCAAAACTAAAGTTCAATGTGCTTGTTCTGAGTCAGGTACGAGCGGTGGGTACTGGTCGTACCAACTGGGAACGACTCGTATAAATGAGTCATATCATGTACAATGCATGACCTTTGTTCACTAGTGGGATTACTACTCCTCCTAATCAGTTATTCCAATAGGGTACAACTTGTTACCGACAGTCGGAAGTTGACCAGGAACACTTATTCTGAATTTAATCATCCCAGGTAGGTACGACTAATAGAGTACGAGTCGTGTGGTCTGGATACTACTCGTTTGGTCAAGTCATATCCATTCCAGAATATTAAATTTCTTAGACTTCTATGTAATCAGTGGGTACGAGTCCAATTACGACTCCCATACCGGTGGGTACGAGTCGTAAGAGTCTCGTATCCACTGCAGCGTAGAAGTCCAACTTTAAAGTTTGACTCCTTAGCAATGTCCTAAAATACTCACTATAATTCTCAGCTATATCCATCATCTAATCCTACACAAACATATCAAAATCCATTTCCAAACTCTAGTTTTTCCCCAAGTTCCTGTTTTCCACAAAAATAACACAGATAGGGTACCAACAATTTCAATAATTGGATAATTCTTACTTAAACCAAGTTTACAATATCAAATACTACTTATATTAACTTGAAAAGTAGAGAAAATAAGTTTAGGAACTTAGTTGGTGAGTGATTAGTAGAAGATCTCAATTTCGAATCCTATTTCCCAAAATTTGAGTTTAAATCACACAAATTGAAAGATTTAGATTTTTTTGTATCTTTATCAAGTTGAAAACATTGAGATTTTATTAATTGAAGTTTGAAATTTATTCCACAAAGGAAATGGGTATGATGAGTTCAATCGAGTGCCCTTTTTTCTTTTAATTGAATAATAGAGCCATGTCAACCCAAGATTTGACCTAGTAAGCATGGGTACAAGTTGTGTATACGGCTCTTACCCAGTCGTATGAGTCTTTTCTTTAACTTGTACAGACCTGGTACTTACCTGGATTTCTGGAGTGGGTACTACTCAAGGTGATGAATCGCACCTTAAGGGTACGACTCGTTCAGTAGGGATGGATGCAAATACAGGCCATCTCAAGGTACTGCAGATACTTGAGATTAATTATTATGAAGAAGATTAAGATACATGTAGAAACCCTAGAACAGTTGAATCTCACACTTTCTCTACATAGCTAATCCTCCAGGGTTCCCACAACCCTAGTCCAGGAGATTAGCCGCTCATGTTTGTGCAAAAAAACATGATTATCAAGAGCTATGATAGATACTATTTCAGGAGAAGCATTTATACATCTTTGCTAGGATGCTCACAGGAAATGCTAGATGATATCGCTGTAAATACAGGCTATCTCAAGGTACTGTAGATAATTGAGATTAATTATTATGAAGAAGATTAAGATACATGCAGAAACCCTAGAATAGTTGAATCTCACACTTTCTCTACGTAGCTAATCTGCCAGGGTTCCCACAACCCTAGTCGAGGAGATTAGCTGCTCATGTTTTTGAAAGAAACCATAATTATCAATGAAAAAAAGATAAAATGAATTGCACAAGAATAATATTATCAAACTCCAAAGTCTTTAATTGAATAAACCCTAAAATCTCAAGAACAATTGTGAAGGTCTTGTAATAATATGTAAAAGAATGTTAAAAAGTGATTTAAGATCCTTATACCTCCACCTTTTAGTACCCGCATCCCATCTAATCACTTGATCCTATCCAGTGATAGTGAAATGAGGTCGTAACAAGGGGGAACAAGGCGACACCCTGAGACTTACCCGGTAAAGGGTGAAATTTATCTTCTATCTTACCCGGCAGTTGATAATACCTATCTTGTAGACTTTGCATGCAAAGAAACAGATCAGTTGGTTAACCCTTTTACCTCAATTTGATTTTCCTCCCAGGTTTATACGACTCCTATTTATGAGTCTTACCCTCTAGATACAATTCTTAAAGAGTCTGTATGACCAAAAACATTTTCAACTTTGCTTGATATTTGCTGCAATCGTTAACCCTGCACACTGAATAAACGTATTACCTTATAAAAATAAATACCAAAACATGAGCTACCTCTCATGAAGCGCTTGATTTAACATCGTGGCTCGACGTGACTAATTTGGGTACTCAAATTTCTCCAACTAGCCTGGGTTGCCTCCCATGCAGCGCTTGATTCAACGTCGCGGCACGACGTAATTTCCTTGGTTACTCAAACTTCATTAAAGTCAAGTTCAACCACTAATTTATTTTTTCAGAATTTCCCAAATAGTGCTTTACTCTTTCTCTATTTACCTTGAATGGGCGATCACCATGCCTCTACAGTTTTAAAGCACCATTGGGATAAACTCTTATAACTGTGAATGGACCTTACCATCTCAACCTTTTCTTACGTGGAAACAAATGAATCTTAGAATTATATAGTAGCATTTGGTCACCTTTTTTAAATACCCTTTTCTCAATCTTTCGGTTGTGATATAACTTCATCTTTTCCTTGTAAAGTGTTGAACTTTTGTATGCTCAGAGACGGATTCATCTAACTCATTGATGCTACTCACCCTTGACTTTGTTACATCCTTCCACTCTAGATTCAGCTTCTTTAATGCCCATAGTGCTTTATGTTCAATCTCAATTGGTAAATGGCAAGCTTTTCCATACACAAGATGATAAGGTGAAGCACCTGGGGAGGTCTTGTAAGCTGTGCGGTAAGCCCACAATTCATCATCTAAACTTTTTGCCCAATCAGTCCTATTGGCATCACAGTCATCGTCAATATGGACTTGATTTCTTTATTAGATATTTCAACTTGTCCACTAGTCTAAGAATGATAGGGTGTTGCCACCCTATGTTTCACTCCATATTTTTCAATCAAACTTTTGAATTGGTAGTTGCAAAAATATGACCCACTATCATTAATAATAGCACGTGGCATACTAAATTGAGAAAAGATGTTCTTTCTAAAAAATGCAATGACACTACGAGCTTCATTGTTAGGAAGTGAAATTGCTTCCATCCATTTCGACACATAGTCTACAACCACAAGTATGTATTTCATGCCACACGAACTCACGAAAGATCCCATGAAATTTATGTCCAATACATCAAAAATTTCTAATTCAAAAATAGGAGACATAGGTAGTTCATGTCTTCTAGAAATAGTACCATGACGTTGACATTGATCAGAAGACGCAAAATCATGAGCATCTTTGTATATGGTTGGCCAATAATAGTCGCATTATCGAATTTTACGAGTTGTATGGGCCCCTCCATAATGCCCCCCAACTGGCGATGAATGACATGCTTGTAGTATGCTCATCATCTCCACCTCAGGTATGCATCTGCGAATTATTCTATCAACATAAATTTTAAATAAGTAAGGTTCATCCCAGAAAAATTTTCTTACCTCATGCATGAATTTCTTCCTTTGATGATATGAAAGATCTTCAGGGACTAGATCACTGGCTAAGTAATTTGCATAGTCTGCAAACTATGGAATTAGATCTTGGGAAGTTGCTAATATCTGCTTGTCTGGAAAACTATCATCAATCTTCACCCCAGTAGCAACCTTCTACATAGCTTCCTTCTCTAGTCTAGACAAGTGATCCGCAACTTGATTCTCTGTGCCTTTTCTTTCCTTCACCTCAAAGTTAAATTCTTGCAACAACAGCACCCACCTAATAAGCCTAGTCTTTGCATCCTTTTTAGCCATTAGGTACCGCAATGCTACATGATTAGTTTTCATAATCACCTTTGTCCTAATCATTTAAGATCTAAACTTTTCAAAGGCAAAAACCACTGCCAGTAACTCTTGCTCCATCACGGTATTGTTCTTCTAAGAAAGATTTAGTGCCTTACTAGCATAGTAGATGGGATAAAGGATCTTTTCTTTCTGTTGGCCTAGTACAGCCCCTAAGGCCAATCTACTAGTGTCGTACATAATCTCGAAAGGTGAAGACCAATCGGGAGACACAATGATTGGAGTAGTCACCAACTTCTCTTTTAGGCTTTCAAAAGCCTTCTTACATGCATTATCAAGATTAAATTTTACCTCTTTCTCAAGAAACTTGCAAAGAGGACTAGCAATATTCAAGAAGTACTTGATAAATCGCCTATAAAAACTTGCATGCCCTAGAAAACTCCAAATTCTCTTCACAGAAATTGGGTAAGGTAATTTTTCAATCACCTCAATATTCGCTCGATCAACCTCTATGCCTCTCTTTGAAATATTGTGCCCTATCGCAATTCCTTATTTTACCATAAAGTGGCACTTTTTCCAGTTAAGTACCAAGTTTCATTGTTCACACCTTTGGAGAGCATTTGCCAAGTGCTTTAGGCAATATTCAAAAGCATCACCAACAACTAAAAAATCATCCATAAAAACTTCAATGATGTGTTCGACCATATCAAGGAAAATAGAAATCACACATCTCTGAAACGTGACTGGAGCGTTGCATAGCCCAAATGGCATTTTCTTGAATGCAAAGGTCCCATAAGGACATGTAAAAGTAGTCTTACCTTGGTCCTCAGGTGCAATAGTGATCTGATTATAGCCTGAGTACCCATCAGGAAAACAATGCCATCCTCTGCCTACTAACCTATCTAACATCTGATCCATGAAAGGCATAGGAAAATGGTCCTTCTGAGTCCATGCTTTCAATTTTCTATAATCCATGCACACTCTCCATCAAGTGATTGGCCTCATAGGCACTAGATCATTCTTTTCATTAGGCACCACAGTAATTCCACCTTTTTTTGAAATGCATTATACCGAACTAACCTACCTACTATCAACAATAGGATACACTTCACCAGCATTCAACCACTTGATTATTTCCCTTTTCACCACCTCCTACATAGAAAGATTGAGTCAACATTGATGTTTAATAGATGGAACACGATCCAGTTCAAGTTGTATTTTGTGAGTACACAAATCGGGTGGAATGCCCACAATATCTACAATAGACCATCCAATGGACCTTTTGAATCTCTGCAATACTGACAATATTTTTCTAATTCGATCTGTCTAAAATCAGCTGCAATAATAACTGGTAAAGTATTGTTGGCCCCTAAAAATACATATCACAAATGAGATAGGAGGGCTTTCAACTCTAACACCAGTGGTTCCTCAATGAATAGATGAGCAGGTGGAGTAGTTCTATTCTTCAAGACTAAATCAAGCTTCTTTGGTGCAAAATTATAACTACTCCCATACAGTGCACTTACTAGCTCCTCATACTCTTCGATACCATCAAAATCAAAATTCATGATCACAGCTGCCAGAGCTTCAACACCTAGTCTCTTTGTCAACAGAAACAATCGTATCAGAACCATTATCCCATAGAGTAACTTCATCAACATCATGGAATAAATCTTTATCCTTATCATATACATCAATCACAGATACCACTCTCAATTCGTCAGGCTGGTTCATAGATTTGCATATGTTGAATGTCACTTGTTCATCATTGAGTCGCAGGGTTGGATCAAACAGGAGCAAGGGATTGCCTCTACTCCTAGTACTTGGCATACATCGACATATGCCAAATCAAAAATAGAAAATAAAAACTCGTGAACCTCACTAATTCAAATAACTACTCACATCATCTTTCCCGATAACAGTGCTAAAATTTGATGTCTCCCAAAACTACACTCCTCTCAGAAGTATAATCCGGTCAATTGTAAATATAAGAACCCAACTAGGTTGGGGTCGATCCCATAGGTAAATTGTGAATATTTTCTTGGCTTGATGTAATCCATGAGAAGTACAGGAAAGTAAATAGGGGATTTGTAGTATCAATTGTAAGTAGTAACCAAATCTTGAGTACTTTTGAGTTGTAATCAATAAAAGACGAACACTAGGTTTATGTTCCCCCTGGCTTCTCAACTCCATAAATTTCTCATGATCAACACAATTGTTCTGTTGTTCTGCATTTAAAGTCTACAAGATAGGTATTATCAACTATCGGGTAAGCTAGAAGATAAATTTCACTCTTAACTGGGTAAATCTCAGGGTTTCATCTTATTTCCCCTTGCTAAGACCTTTGTTCACTCATCTGGGTAGGATCGATTGATTAGATGAGATGGTGGGAACTAAAAAGTGGAGATGAATCCCAAATCACTATCCTCATCTTCTTTTCCCAATCGTAAGATCCTTGGTAGGGAAGGATGTGAATGTAGGCTATCTTAAGGTACTGGATATACTTGAGATTAATTATTATGAAGAATATTAAAATACATCAGAAACCCTAGAACAGTTGAATCTCACACTTTCTCTATGTAGCTAATCCGCCAGGGTTCCCACAACCCTAGTTGAGGAGATTAGCCGCTCATATTTGAGCAAAAAATCATGATTATCAAAGAAGAACACATAAAACCAATTGCACAAAAATAAGATGATTAAACTCCAAATCTTTAATTGAGTAAACTCTAAATTCTCAAGAAAAGTTGTGAAAGTATTGTAATAATATGTAAAAGAATGTTCAAGAGTGTAACCTAATAAAAGATAAACTCTAGGGTATTTATAGTATCTCAAAATAACCTTAAAAATCTAATAAGAAAAAGAAAGGTAAAGTTAAGTCAGCAGTCGGTATGACTCGGTCTTTACTCGTATCAATATCATACGAGTCGTACCCTACCTTATCGTATTTGTTCCAGTGTCTGATCTTCTCATGGCTTTAACTTTCTGTTTAGCATACGATTTCTTCTTATGAGTTGTATTAAAGTGTACGACTCGTGTCTTCTATCCATATCCACCTGGGACTTTTATCCTTTCTATTATTGAACACTGGTTTGTATACGACATCCCTATACAATTCATACTCATACTTTCGACTCGTATACTTCTGACACTTTAATCTTTGAACAGTTTCTTTGGTTTCATTAAGCTCATGACTATTTTATATGTATCATATCCACAGTGTATGGCTCGTATGGGAGAGTTGTATCTTTTTTTTACTAGGTCTTTTGATTGGGTCCTCAACTTTTGAATGCTTAAGATTGTTTGACACAACTCGTATACTCATCTTACGACTCGTATACATGAGTTGTATCTTTTCCTCACTTAGCATTTTCTCTTGGTGTTTGCTTCTGTTATAGGTATGATTCATCCTATAAGTCATATGTTGAGTACACGACTTGTGTCTTGACGCGTATCTTAATCAATTTTGGTCTTTTTCAGATCTCTTTCTCCTTTTTTCATTCAAACACTGTTGTAGACTTGTTTTACCTTCAATATCACCAAAGCGCATCATATCTATCAAAACACCCTAAGTTCATGCATAAATTTGCAATTTTAATCATCGAAAGTGTTGTGCTTCTATGCCACATCAGTTTATGGAAAGTTTTTATTCTACTGTTGCCCAATTGACAAAGTTGACTCTGAAGAAGGTGAAGTTCTTGTGGTTTGATGCTTGCGAGGGTAGTTTAGAAAAGCTAAAGGATAAGTTGAGTTTGGCTCTGGTCTTGGTTCTACTTGAGGGCACTGATGGTTTTGTTGTCTATTGTGATACATCTTTGTTAGGGTTGGGTTGTGTGTTGATGTAGCATGGCAAGGTGGTTGTTTATGCTTCTAGATAGTTGAAAGTTCATGAGAAGAATTATCTGACTCGTGATTTGGAATTGTTAGCTGTTGTATTTACATTAAAAATACAATGACATAGGTTTATGTTGATATATTGTAACGCCTTGGGAGTACACCCTAGATGCCTCATGGTGGTTACGATCATAAGTGACCACAAGATAACCCATGAGCTAGTACTTGTTGTGAGCACTGAATAATAAACTGGTAATGAACATATGTAGAAATAGCTGAATATGCCATAAGGTTTTAAATACAAAAATATCTTTGAAAGTATAAGCTTGGAAACAAGTGTCTGAAAACTTGTAAAATAATGACAAAAATGACTAAACTGTCTGAAAGTATCTGAAAGCCTATAAACTGATTGAATGAGAGTTGAAAGGACACGCCCCAACTGACTTCCACTGTCTAAATAAAGTAAAATACTAAAGTAAACATAATCGGTCTTCAAAATATGAGGACTCACCACTTCTACTGTTGCTGATGCGTTGGAATGTCTATGTGTGATCGGGAACCTAAGAGTCCGAACCTATGATATGGATATCATAGCACAAGAAACGAGTATATGGTTAATACTTTGAATGTACTGGTATGCTAAATAAGTTTAAGCTGATATGAATAGGCTCATGTGCATGAATAATAACTGACTGAATGAATAGCATGAGATAACAGATGCATAGTTGCGTGAAGGCTATAAAATTATAGAATGCATGACCAAGAATATAACTTGATATTGGAATAGTATGTAAACTGAAATACTGAAATCTGAGTATTGATTCAACTAATAAATTGTATGCTTTGGTCAAGCAAACCTAAACTGACTTCCGAACTGAGACTGGACTAAGACTGTGGGAGCTATTATCTAACCTACATTCCCCAATATGAGCTAATTAGGGTCCAACCTGTGACCCAGTTAGAAGGGTGTCAATACCATGCCATGGGTACTAACACTGGTTATGTGGATCTACTAAAGTGAAGTCCCAAAAGACTAAAGAGTCACCCTCTACTGGCAGGTTCTTTAGTGAGATATATGTTAACCCCTAACTGGCAGGTTAGCATATCAACCTACACTGGCTATACAGTTTTTGAATGCAGGGAATGTTTCTAAAGGTCACACCCTCAACTGGCAGGTGAGCCCCCCATCCCTAGGTTTTCTCGGTGCTAAATCCTACTCCCAACTTGACTGACTAATTACTTGACAGAACTAAGCTTACTAATATGATAATTGATTGGACTAATAATACTCTAATATATTCAAAACCATTCTGTAAATACTGAGACTAAGTAAACAACTAAGTTTTTGGGTATTCATAACCCCCAAGACTCGATAACATTAATAGTAGAAACATACTAAAGCTTCAAAGATAGTGAGTAGCCATTGTTCAAAATCCAATCATTTAGGCATTTCATCAAACACTTGAAATTCATGAACTTAGGCATAGGGATGATTAAAACATGTGGGAATAACATAATCACAACAATAAAACCATACATTGGGGATTTAACATGGAATTTCATGCTTCAAACATGTAAGGGATACTTTCCAACTAAAATCACTTGCAAACATCATGTATAATCAAAATTCATAAAAGCTTCATGAAAATAACTCATTGTAAAACTCATTGTAAATATGCAAATTCCTGGTTTAAAACATAAAATAGATTCTTGGACTCCATGAGTGAAAAGGGCCCATTGATGAACATATAACATACCTTAGAGCTTTAATATTACAAGAGAATTAACTTTCGTGATAGTCCTTGGGTGGTGAAGCTTGAATTCTTAAGTTTTCTTAAAGGAATAGTAATTGAACTTGATGAATTTGGGGAAGGGTTAGGGTTTATTTGAGAATAAAATTATGGAAAGTGAGCAAATAATGACCTATCAACAGTTTAATCCTGTGTTTTTATGAATTGAGATGTTGGGACAAGATAAGACTTCCCCTTTGAAATTTAAATTTATAACTGGGATACAAATTAGGCCATCATCACAAATCGCTAAGGATGCTACCGCTAAACCCACCATGACGCGCCACAATCGCAGTGAGGTTATAGAATTTAAATCTAAACATGCCTCAATCCTCGTTCAAAAAATTCAAAACTTTCCCAAGACATGCTACTTACACCCCTGAACATGAATTAACTTAGACACCATCATCTCGGGGTCGGGAAGGTCACTTTAAAAATCATTGAAGTTAAGAGGCCAAAAATAAAACAAAGTCTTCAACACTTAACTAAATTCTTAGGTTCTAGGCCTCTTGTACATACACTATGGGCTGAACTGAACTAAGACTAACATGGGGTATTACATATATATTCTGATCATAAGATCCTGCAATGCGGGTTCACTCAGAAAAAATTAAATCTCAGGCAAAGAAGATGGCTTGAGTTTCTCAAGGATTATGACATGAGTCTTCACTATCATCCAGGTAAAGCTAACGTAGTTGATAATGGTATTAGCAAGCTGTCCATGGGAATATTATCTTATGTGGATAAGGAGAAGTGGGATTTGGTGAAGGATATTCACCATCTGGCTAATCTCGAAGTTCATCTCTTGGATTCCAAGAATAGTGGTGTGATTGTTGAAGAGGTGGAAAAGTCATCTCTTGGTGCTGAAGTGAAGGAGAAGCAGATCTTAGATCCTATTTTGATGTAAATTAAGAAGGATATAGGTAAATAGAAGGTGATCATTTTTTTGATTGGTGGTGATGGTATCTTCAGATCCAAAATAGATTATCTGTTCCAGATGTTGATGGATTATGAAGAAGAATTTTGGCCGAAGCTCATGAGTCATGTTATACTATTTATCCATGTTCGACAAAAATGTATCATTATCTTAAAGAGATTTATTGGTGGAATAACATGAAGCGAGATGTGACTAATTTTATGGCTAAGTACATGTTGTGTCAGCAAGTGAAGGTAGAGCACTTGAAGGTTGGCGGGTTGACTCAGGAGATTGAGCTAGCGGTGTGGAAATGGGAGATAATTAATATGGAATTTGTTCTGGGTCTTCTGCAGGCTTACCAGCAGTTTGATTCGATTTGGGTCATCATGGATAGGATGACTAAGTCTGATTATTTCTTACCCGTGAGAACTAATTACTCTTCTGGGGATTACGCCAAGTTATTTAGTAAGAAGATTATGAAGTTGCATGGTACTCTAGTCTCCATCATATTTGATTGTGGTACCCAATTCTCATCTCACTTTTGGAGATCCTTCTAGGGAGGTTTAGGGACTAAGGTAGCCCTTAGTACCGCTTTCCACCCACAGATGGATAGATAAATGAAAAGGATAATTTAGGTCTTGGAAGATATGCTTTAGGCTTGTGTATTTGATTATAGTGGTAGTTGGGTTGACCACTTGCCTCTCATAAAATTGTTTGATTATGGTGGTAGTTAGGTTGACCACTTACCTCACATAAAATTTGCTTACAATAATAGTTATCACTCTAGCATTGGTATGGCTCCATTTAAGGCCTTATATAGTAGGACGTGTAGGTCTCCTATTGGGAGGTTTGAGGTTGTTAAGAATAAGTTGTTTAGCCCTAATTTGGTTTACTAATCCATGGAGAAGGTGAAGGTGATTCGGTATAGACTTAAGACCTCCCAAAGTTGCCAAAAGTCCTCTACAGATGTAAGGCGAAGGGAGTTAGGGTTCAGTGTTGGTGATATTGGATGTTCTTAAAGGTGTCTCCTATGAAGGGAGTGATATGGTTTGTCATAAAAGGTAAGCTCAGTCCCCGTTATGCTGGTCAGTACTTGGTTTAAAGAGGTTTGGTAATGTTGCATATGAATTGGAATTGCCTTCTAGCTTGAGCTCCATTCATCCAGTATTTTATGTTTCGATGTTGAGAAAGTGTGTGGGTGATTTTGAAAAGGTGGGTATTTGGGATTTCTTATCTTGTGAGGAAGTCCCAGTTGATATTTTATATAGTTAAGTCTATCGATTGTGGACCAAGGATGTGGCATCGATGAAGGTTTTTTGGAGGAACCAAAATGTTAAAGAAGCCACTTGGGAAGCTGAGGAGGACATAAAATCCAAGTATGCATTCTTGTTCAATATTCCGAATAATAGTGCTTGAGGTATGCATATTCCTTAACATCTTTATTTTCTTTCTTTGTTAAAGGTAAATGTGATTGTGTGTGAAGTCAAATTGTGTTAATAAATAACTTATCCTATCATTCAAGGATGAATGATACTGAGAGGGGAATATGTAATGCTCTACGGTTTTTGTTCCTTGAAAATTTCTAAAATTTTATCCTCACTTTCTTGACTATGACTCACCCTATGAGTCATATGGAGTCTTAACGGGTCCTAGGGACCCAATCGTAACCAAATCAGAAAGTAAGTGGCAAAGTTCTGCTTTGAGTATGAGTGGCTCACTAATAGTCGTAAGGACTTATTATGACTCGTTGGGCGCAAATTGTAGAATGTCCAGTGTTTACCCAATTGGATTCTATGTTGACTACGACTAGACCCTGCGAGTCGAAGAGTCCCATTGCGAGTGGTACCATTTGATTCATAGGGTCAATAGTGTGTGGATGTCCAAGGAACTGTCTTGTCTACGATCATGGTGATGATTCATAATGAGTCTATACGATTCATATAGTGACCCATAGTCACTGCCGACTAAATTCTAGCTTTTAATTGAGGGCACTTTGGACAATTCCCTTCTCACCCAATTAAAACCCCACATTCATAAAGAACTTAAGGGGGGTTATATTTCATCCTTAATGTACTCAAATACTCCCAAATCTCTCTTAAATTCTCTCAAGCATCCATACTTAGGGTTTATATGAAGTAGTCCATCCAAGGGTTCAAGACTTGCCCTTCTTTTATTTACCTTAATTTTTAGACACTCGAGTTAGGATTACTATTGGACTTTACTCAGCTTGTAATGTAGGCTTGGGGGTTGGTATGGTACATTTAGGAATTAAGTGACTAAGCCTCCTTGGCACTACAATTACATTTTGGGGTCCACGTATAACTACTTTTCTTTTATTCCGTCCTTATTTCTCCTCTTTTTCTTTTTATTTGCTTACTCAAGTTGATTGCAGTTTTATTCTCTCTCTTTTTCTTTTTCAATTTCTTTTTCTTTTTTTCTATTTTTTTCTACCACACCCAACCCTACTTTCCTTTTTCTTATTTACTTCCTTCTTTATACCCACTTATAATCACACACCCGTATGATAGCCACCCTCAACATAGGCAATTTGCTTGAATTAAGGTTCACAATGTCCAAGGAAGACCAGGGCCAGAAGAAGTTTATTGTAATTAAACAGGGAAGGTGAAAGGTGAAATTAAGAAAATAGGTCTCTATAGGCTCAAAATAGGGATCAGGGGATACTTATTTTCATTTGGGAGGATGTTTAGGCTAAAAATTAACTAATTTCAAGAATGGCCTATGATCCTTTCCTAACTGACTTGCCTACAACTTTAGGAAAGACTAACCGGGTAAGTTCTGGATTCCACAGACAAGCGGAACTAAGTAGGAATCTCACACACACATGGCACAGGGTTGTATCACAAACTACTATCTAACCGATTGATGCAAATTCTATCTATGATTATTATGTCTCTAATCCTAATGCCATAACGAGATTCACAGTGGTTACATATATATACACAACACACAGTTCAAACATAAATTTTTTGAAGGGGTATTATTTTTTTCTCAAAAACACTTTAAACAGAAACAAAATACATCAACTACCTTAGGTACTTATTTTTCTCCTAGTTTAAAAGACAACACAAAACATCACGAAACAAGACATGCCGACTCTACTAAGAACTGACTCCGATGAAAGAGATACAACAACAAAAACCCCAAGAGGACATCTAGACACATAAGTAGACTCACCCCCATCAAATAGAAATGCATTGTCCCAAAAAGATTAGGAAGCTACAGATCAAGGTAGTTAGGAACATACCTATGGCACCTTAGTTGTACAGAGCTGACGACAATCACACTAACACGAATTATCACAAATGCAAAAAATAACAAGATAACTTGGGCTGACCAAGCAACGCCTTATTTAATATTGCAGCATGACATGGGTACCTTGATCACTTTGACTTTATCAAGGTAGCCAAAAGGTTGATTACCGAAACCACCCTCATGTCAATTGGTTGATTCATGGTTCTTCGAACATCAAATGTGACTTCCTCATCATTCAACCTGAACTTAAGCTCACCTCTTTCCATGTCCACTAATGCTTTACCCGTGGCCAAAAAGGGTCTCCATAAAGTTATGGGCATCATAAAATCAACTTTACAATCTAAACCAACAAAGTCGGTCAAAAATATAAAGTTGTCCACCTTTACCAGAACATCAAATGATATGCCTTTGAATGATGGTTCTTGGAGTTCTTGAACTAGGAACTTGGAATCTTGAATAAATTTGCAGAATTAATGGTGAACTTTGGAGGTTCTTGAAGTTGGATGTAGGAGCTTAGGGTTTTCTTTTTTAGGGAATTTGATGAAATATAACATATAATGCTTCTAATAGGCTTTAATATAGGGTTTGGACAGATTTTGGGTGAGGGGGAATGACCAAAACGCCCCTAAAAATCAAATAATTCTCGCATCTGTCCTTTGGTGGACTGTTTTGATAGTCTGAAGTAGATTAACCATAACGTTTTAGTCCGATATCCAAATTGGATGAAACCAATTTCATTAGAAAGAGGACTCTCATATATTTCCGTTGATATATAGTATCTCACCCAGATCATTGTGTACGAGGAGTTATGATCGTTTGAATTTGATCCAAAAATTCACTTTTGATAGTCTGAAGTAAATCGACCATAACTTTTTGCTCTGATAGACAAATTGGATGAAACAAATTTCATCGGAAAGAGGACTCGCAGAGATTTCCATTGATATATAGTAGATCACCTATATCATTATGTACAAGGAGTTATGATCGTTTAAATTTGGAGAAAAAATACGCCAGGCCTCAGTACTTTTTTGCTGCACGTTTTACTGTTCACTACTATTCACGGTTCGATCAGAATGTTCATAACTCGTCGCTCGGGTGTCCGTTTTGGATGATCCACACTTATTCGATACTCTACGAAATGGTGGGTCATAATCTAATACATTCCACACGGAAAATTTATAATTCATTCTAGAAAATAGAAACCAACACGTTTACGTACAAAATTTTAACGAAAAATTTCCCGGGGTATTACAACATCGCTGTAGCAAATCTAGATGTCCCAATGGTGAAAGTAATTGTCAATGCTCCGGGATCACCTTTTTTGTGCCAGATATTGCTATGTAATCACACTATAGTGATGCAACCCACCAACATCTTTATAACTGACTGTTATTTATTTTTTACCAAATACATCATAAATTTTACATACCCTATCATTTACACAAGAGCCTCAAGAAGAGGGATATTCAAACGTAACTCTTTTAGCATAGCACTAAACTTTTTATACTTTCCTTCTTCTTTCTTCTGCTTCAACCACTATGGAAAATGTTGGAGTGGTTATGGAATGGTCTTCAGTACAGGCTTATTTCCTTCATCTTACCTCTATTCTTGTCATCTTCTTTGTGAACACCTGTAGATTTTCGTTATGACTCAGCACTAGTCACTAGTTTTTCTGATTTCGCTTCAGGTGCCTTATCAGCATAAATAACATCATCCCTAGCTTTATTAACTACAGGCATGAGGAGATCAATAGTGGCCTTACCACTTCGCGTGGTGATGGCCAAACAATGATTATCATTCTTAGGATTTTGCACCATATTACTCAAAAATATACCCAGTAGATGCTAATTTAAGTTTGCCGACATCTAACCAAATTATTGCTCAAGTTGCTTGATTGCAGTAGCATGCAATTCCATTTCTGGGTCAAACCTAAAATGTCTGTCTTAATCTCCTTAAGGCAACTCTTTTGATTCTTTAACCACTTAACCAGTTTAGTAAGCAACGCCTCCATCCTTGAATCAACATCTCAGTTTCCTGATGGAATATCAACACCACCCTTGTATTTATAATCATCCTTACACCTCCTCTCACCATCTCTCTCTCTGTTCCAATCCCTATATTTATCTCCATAGTAGTTCCAACCTTAATTTTCTTACCTCGAGTTCCTTGAGTAGATGATTTGCCCTTGGTTTGGAAACTCGCTAACTCTCTATCTAGATACAGTGCCTCTTCATCCACTTCAAAATCATATGACCTGGAACCTCTACCTTGAGCACTCACAACATCATCTTCTCAGAATTCATAGTTGCAAATTATTTTATCAGTAACCCAATCTCAGTCCTTCGTTATGCAACCTCTTGAGCCACTATGTCATCTATAATTCTGTGTTCACTGGAATACCCAATAACATAAGTACCGGTGCCTCTCTCTACCTCTCAAGTTTGGCACCCTCAGTTGGTAAGAGAGATTTGATCTAATATTTCTGATGCTACCTCTCAATGTAGGTGCGTTAATGCTCTACCAATAATAGTATCCACCATAGGTTTGGAAGTGGTATTCAGGGTTTGATAGAATATTTCAAGTAAGTTTCTCCCAATAAATCTATGATTGGGCACCATCATTAACTTTTTCTTAAACCTAAACTATGCCTCATAGAACGGCTCAGACTGAAATTGCATGAAATTATAGATCTCGTCCTTCAATTGTAGCATTCTGGTGGGAGGGAAGAATCGGTTTAAGAACTATTTTTTAACTTGTTCTAATTAGTAAAAGACCCACGAGGTATTTCCCTTAGCCATAATATCACTTCACCAGTTAGAGAGAATGGGAACAACCTTAGTCTAAAGCTTTACGACTCACCCCAAGAATATTTCATGAAGTGAAGATTCCAACAAAGTTTATGAGGTGCATGTCTACATTATCAGTCAGCAAACTCACAAACATACCCTTCATATTTAGTAGTTGAATCATAGAACTAGTAATATCAAACTTTACACCCAGTGGCAATGGTGAAAGAATGATAACTCTTATCTTGATAGGCTCAACGTACCCCATGTCCTTCTCTATATCATCATATGTTGGCAAGTACTAATAGGTTGGGAGTACTTGAGCTCTATAACTTCTACCTTTATCTTGGTTTCCATTGAGTTCTGCTTGACGTTGTTATTCCTATCTCTATCTTGCTATCACTGTCTCCTGAGCTGCACGGTGGGCATCCGTATTTCTCCTTGCACCAGCTTTTGCTAATAATCAATCAGTGGTATGATCTAGTCTCTTGAACTGCACTAGGCGGAGGAGGGGAAGGCAAGTCAGTTGGATTATTCCGAACCCCCTCAAAATAGGCTTCACGTTCGTGGTCCGTCATCTTATGATTCTATTATAGGATTCTTTTTGGATCTTAATTAATTGGGTTAAAGGGATTGCCTTGAATCCTAGTACAGGTCATACACTGACTTACGCCGAAAGAAAATTAGAAAAGTAAAACCCAATAACCTCAACAACTTTAATCAATCAATCCACAATCATATTTCCTAGCAACAATATCAAAATTTGATTTCGCCAAAAACTATACCCTTAGGGGTCGTTTGGTTGGGAAATTGTTATCCCGGGATAACTAATACCAGGATTATTTATCCTGAGATTACCCGAGATAACTTATCCCACCATGTATATGGGATAAGTTATCCCATCACTAAGGGGGAAATGGTAGGATAAGTTATCTCGGGTTGGATTAATCCCTCCAAATAAACAAGGGATTAAGTGATCTTTTATTTTATCCCGGGATAACTTATCCCTTGGACTTTTTATACCTCAAACCAAATGACCGCTTAGTGAAGTATAATGCGATCACTATCAAATTACAGTAACCCAACTAGGTTGGGATCTAACCCACTGGAAATCGAACAAAAGTCTCTCTCAAATATGCTGAAATAGCCGAATAATACAGGAAAGTAAATTGGGGAGATTTTCCTCTAAATCTAAAAAAGTTACAAGTTTGGAACACTTTTGGTTGTAATCAAACTGAGATGAACATTAGTACTGTGTTCCCCTTGGTTTCCTAACTCCATAGGTTTTTCGTGCTCAATCTGACTATCTTAGTGATATGCATGCAGAATCTGACAAGATAGGTATCACCAACTGTCTTGTGAATGCCTTAGTGAATCTCACTCTTCACCTTATGAGTTTCAGAATGTCACCTTTCAAACCCTTGTCTTCACTCCTAGTTTAAATATCACCATGTAAGTATCAAGTTATTAGACGAGGGTTGGTAGCCTCAAATCACTGTTGTGATCTTTTTTTCCCAATCTTGACCTCCCTTATAAAGATGATCAAGAATAAAGGCAAGTTCTTAGTTTATGTAGTAGATAAGGGAGCAAACGATTCGAAGAAGATCGCAATACATGCATTCACAGTGATCTAGAAAAATCTCGCACTTTCCTGATTTCGTTAATCCACTAGGGTTTCCATAATCCTAGCTAATGGAATTAACTAATCATAGTTGCAAGAAACTCCATGGAACGCATAGTAATAATCTCACAATAATTTATGAAGAAAACCCAAAGTCTTAAGTTAATAATCAACCAACTATCCAAGAATACAAGGGTTCTAAGATCAAAAGTCAATCTTGAAATCAATATATGTTTGTAAGAGTATAAAGACAGGATTCAACACTTTCTTCTCTTTAATATCTTCACCAAGAGACGACCAAACCACTTCTTTCACCATCACACCACTATCCTTAGATTCCAAGCGATGAACTCCAAGATTAGCCAAGTGGTGAATATCCTTCACTAATTCTCGCTTGCTTTCCTACACATGATCCAAAATCGCCATGGATAACCTGCTAAGAGAATTAACAACCACATTAGCCTTACCTGGGTGGTAGTGAAGACTCATAGAATAATCCTTCAGAAGCTCAAGTTACCTCCTCTACCTGAGATTAAACTTTTTCTGAGTGAACACGTACTAAAGACTCTTGTGATCAGTAAAGATATCTACGTAAACACCATACAAATAATGCCGCCATATTTTCAAATAAAACACAGCCTCCAATAACTCTAAGTCATAAGTAGGATAATTCCTTTCATGTACCTTCAACTTCCTAGAAGCATAGGAAATTACCTTCCCATGCTGTATCCTGTGAATGTAAATGAACTAGGAAACCCTATAAAATTCGATGCCCTAAACTTAATGAAAATATCAGATTTTTAAAAAATGTTATTTTCCCAAAGTTGACCCCCGAAACCCAATTTCATAACTTTTCAAATTGAGGCTAAAAATGAGATATAAAAGCCATAACACCACACCAACTACGTTACTAGCCTAAAATCGATGCTCTAAATCTTCTAGCATAGTCTGTTTTGCCATCCAACACACAGATCACTAAATTTTAACCAAAGTCAAGTATAAGGCTTCATAAGCTACCAAAAACCATAATATCATATAAATCACACTAATATGAATTGGAAACCATGAATCATCTCCACACACTAAAAATACCATAGAGCAACCACGGGAAGAGGTAAGATGGTCAAATCACACAAAATGAATATTTCACATAAGTCATAAAAATCAACTCGTTATATGGTAGTATGGATTATACATATTCATCCTTGTATGCATATTACATATCACTAGTATGTACCTATATCTATCAGCCTTATAGGGGATTACCTAGGTATAGGTTATGAGTATTTCTTGTGGTGTGTAGTGTGTTAATTATACCTTTCGATATTATTTGTTCGGGGTAGACGATTACTATATTTTATTATTATTAAGGTTAGTTCATGATAGGTTGATTACTGGACTGGTCCTGAGATTCGAGGTAGGATTCTGATTTCGTTATCTCTTGATAATTTTACTATGGATAATTATGTGATGGTTGAACATTATGGTTATAGGCTTGATTATGCTAGTTTAGTTCCTACTATGATTAGGAGGCCTTGAGATACTGATATGACTACTTTAGGTTGTACCATTGATTTAGCCTTGTTCATGCATATATATATATATATATATATATATATTATATGTGTATATATATATCCATGGTATTTCTATATATACCTCTCTCTCTTCATTCATTCATATTGTTTGTCCATTCCTTGGCATTGTATACTATTATATATCCTTCTTCTGCTCTTTATTCACATATTTTCCAATGTTATAGAGTATAGTGCTTAGGTTCCTGAGTATGGCTAAACTAGAATATTTTATCCTTATTGTCTCCTTAGCTTTAATATAATAGTCCCTGGATATTTAGGCTTACATTCCTATTTCTATGTTATTTATATTGCATAATATTTTAAGCTTAGTTGGTAGTTGCCTATTGAGTACCACGTGTTAGGTAGTCATACTATAATTCTACAGTCTGTAAATCATAGTATGGGTTCTCATCTCTATTATGTGAGTCATACGGAGCAACTATGGTTCAGATATATAAGTTTATCTCCTGATGTTTAGAGTATTATTATTCTACCTTCTATGTTCTAGACTAATCTCGATGTTGTACTCAGAGATATATTGTATCAGTATATTCGTTTAGTACATCATGTTGCAATTTTATTACATTAGAATCTCTTGTAGATATTCCACCAAGTTTTGGGACTATGTTTTGTATTTTAGCCTTTTTACTAAATTTATTTTGCATTCTTCCTTCATTTATCTTGCTAGTCTGTGACTAGAAGTTTTGGACTACGAGTTGACTTAGCTACTGGTGGTTTATAGTAGGTGTCATCATGACTTGAGCATTGGGTTGTGACAAATTGGTATTAGAGTCTAGGTTTATTGGTGTGTTAGTACAAGAGTTAAGTGACTAGTAGAGCCCTGCGGATCAGGCCGAAGACATCTGTATCCTATCCTAGGAAGGCTATAGGACATTTTTAGGAAATTCTATTCTTGATTCTTTGTCATGTATCCATATTTCTATGAGCCAAAAGTATATTTGTTGACTCTATTCTATCCCAAAAGGACGATGTGGTGTTGTCAATAGAGGTGAGCAGGACTTTGGCATATATTTCCAGAGTTTTAGTACATTATTGGGCTAGGGAATCAGGGATAGATGTCGAAGATCTTCAACATCAGTCAAACAATATAGGGCCAACCCAGGCTCAAGTAGAGTTTAAGATCGCTTTAACCTTTTGAGATTCAGCAATGGGGATACCAAGTATTTTTGTGGAAACCTCATAGCCAGGGATGTCATTCGATTCATCGAGCAGTTCTTAGGCTAGAGTTGGGTTTGTTGGTGTTCATCAAGGTTCCTTGTTGATTTCAAAATAGGAGATTGGGCTTCTTATATGGTCCAGGAATATTGTTATGCTATATTCTTCAGAGCATGACATGGTCCATGTATTTATTAGAGGATTAGAGTTGCCACTCTATTTAGTATCCGAGCATTTGATAGCAGCTAGGTCTTCCTTCCCTCAGGTAGTTGATCATGTGAGGTCCATATATGGAGCATGCATTTAGACTTATGGAGGTAATGGTAAGAGGACATATCATCAGTACAGTGTTATTGGAATTCTATTCCATTCGGGAGTAAGGATCCTCCTGGCGGAGGTCAGCTTTACTTGAAGCCTATCGGTTTTACACAGGTAGCATCTCAGACTATGGATAGCTCTAGGTTAGTGGTGGTGGTCACAATGGGCAAAGTTCTCATCAGACCTTTTGGATTTTTTGGTATGGGTTTTCAAGCCACGGTGACTATCTTGGATCAGTAAGGGCAGGATCTCAGAGTATTCTAAGAGCTTGTTTTAATTTGGGTGAGATGGTACATTAGTCTAGAGAGTGCCTAAATGCGATTTGATTGTTAAGACTGAGTTAGTCTATGTTCCTCTCCAGTCTATCTCTTCTGAGGTATGTTATGATTGTGGGGAGGATGTCTATCTCAGTAGGATGTGCCCCCAATGTTGGTTGGTCAGCCTGTTGGGGTTAGCTCATGTTTGTTGCTAGGTTAGGGCTTTAGGTATTTGCTACTATCGTAGAGAGATCGGTCACTTGTCCAGAGAGTGTCCCCTATGTAGGATTATTAGTGATTCAGCTCATTCAGATTAGTCTTGTAATGTTATGGCACCTTCGATCAGAGGCAATACTCTTAGTGCCACAATTGATAATTCAGACGGTCAGTCAAAGTTTGGACTCATTCAGATTCATTCTCTCTTATACTTATAAGATATATGACTTCTGATTTTATCATGATAGGTGTACTTTTATTTCCTACCCTAACCTTTTTATTTATGTGTATTTGGGTTCTCGTACCTATTGATGATTTTATTCCTTTGTTGGTTTATATTGATTGTTGTGTGCTTTAGTATAGAGTACATGATTATTTGACTACCCCCATAGATTATTTTTTTATTAGTGGAAGGAGTTGATCCACATTGATATTTCCCTATGGGTGTATCATTTGGGTTCGAGTCCTATTTCCCTTGGCATATTTGCCTGCCCTATAGTGGTACTTGCTGTTGATTTCATTTTGGTACCGCTTATTCCTTATATTGATGTTATATTATTGTTGTTATTATTATCATCATTGTTTGATGTTTATCGATCCTCTTTTGGTAGATGATTGGAGTAGTAGTATCTAGTTAGAATTCTCTTCTTCGTAGTTCTTATTCGCAGGCTTGGATGGCTAGATTGATTGAATGTTTAATCTCTTATAGATAAGTGAGGCTGGTTTTTTCCCTCTTCTGTTTGTTATGGTAGATGGTTGGTTGTTTTATCTATTTGTTCAGACACTTTCAATTAGCAATTATTCCACAGTTTCAATCAGTATTGATTTCAGTTTTAGGAACCTTATGGCATTTTCAGTTTTACTTCCGCACATGTTTTCATGATTATTACTCAGTGCTCACAGCAGGTACCAATCATGGGTTAGCATGTGGTCCTTCGGGATTATAAGAACCATGTGACGCCTAGGATTTAGTCTCGGGGTGTTACAAACTTGGTATCAAAGCCAAAGATTCTAAAGTGTCCTAGGATGTCTGAAAGTCGCGTCAAGTAGATTCTTGTGCATGGGTATGCAGCACGCCACACTTATGGACAAGAGGATATGAGGCGTTTTTAGGAAAAAGTTCCTTTCTTTCAGTGTTCATATCGTGCGAGTGAGCATGATCTCAAGTTAAACTCTCTATCTAATTCAAATTTTTTCCTTTCGTTTATAGAACATGCCTTCCAGAAAGACCAACGAAAGGAGAATTGGGAACCATCCAGCACCTCCGTTCGTTCAAGAAGATCCCCTGAATGAGAATGTCTCTCACGTAGAATTCAAAGCAACTTTTGCCACTCTAGCCCATTCTGTGGCAGCTTAGAATGTTTAACCAGCTGTTGTTCAGGCAAACCTAGTGGTCAATACTGTTGCATCTTGAATTCTGGACTTCACCCGAATGAACCTTCCTTTGTTTTCAGGGTCTAAGTCTGAAGAGGACCCACAGGAATTCCTTGACATGGTGCAGAAGGTAACAGATATTATCGGGGTAACTACTAGTGACAGTGCTGAATTAGCTGCCTATCATCTACAAGATGTAGCTCATTCATGGTTTAAACAGTGAAAGGTAGATAGAGGAGTAGATACAGGGCCTATAGAATGGGCGGAGTTTGCTACTGCCTTCTTGGATAGGTTTTTTTCGTTGGAGTTAAGGAAGGCTAAGGATTTAGAGTTTATCAACCTGAAGCAAGGCAACATGAGTGTTAAAGAGTATTCGTTCAAGTTTACTTAGTTGGGCAAGTATGCTCCTCATGTAGTAACTGATAATAGGTCTAAGATGAGCAATTTTGTATCTGATGTGTCTGACAGTGTGGTCAGGAGTGTAGGACCGCAATGCTGATTAAGGAGGTGGACTTGGCTAGGTTAATGGTCCATGCTCAACAGATTGAGGAAAAAAAGGGCTTCTTGCACTCCATGGGTGAAAGAAGCCAATGGATGAACATCACACATACCTCACAAGATGAATTCGTGAAGATTCTTGAGAATTTATTAAGGTTTGAAGCTTGAATTCCTTGAGAATGGGTTAGGGTTTGTTCTTGAGGAAATGGATGCTTCTTTTGAGAGAATTTGTGATGAAAAGAGAAAATAATACTCTTTGGGAGCCTAAATTTCGTGTTATGGACAAGTTTGGGTGAGGGGAATTGACCCAAATGCCCTTAAATAATGAGGAATCAAAAGCTATATGGGTAAAGGAGGGCGCAACACATTGGTTGGCGCGGCGCGGGCTCTGGAGCAGCGCATTGAAGGGCGCAGTGTGGGCTTATCCCGGTGTTGCTACTATTTTGGATTCCCAAACATGCCTTTACGCTTGTCTGAAAATTCTGAAACTCACCCGAGACGTACTTTTAACTACCCCAATCTTGAATCAACTCAAAAATTGGCATCTCGAGGTCGGGAAGGTCAAAAATAAAATCATCAAAGTTTAGGGGTCTTGAAAATGACTAAGTCCTAACACTTAGGCTAATTTATATACTTTGGACCCCTTATTCATGCAATTGAGAGATGAAATGAACTAAGACTTTTATGGAGTATTACAATATCTCCCTCTTAGGAACATTCATCCTTGAATGAGACTGGCTTAGCTGAGAGCACTGAAGTAACTGAGATCATATACTGAATATGCATGACTGGAAACATGACTACATAACTGATTCTGAAAAATGACACATGAACTAAATTGAATATATGCAATGACATGAGATGGATTACTTAGCTGAAACTAAGACTGAAAGATAGTCAATATGAGGAAAATCTTTACCTTAATCTGAATCTGAGTTTGCGGAGAAAAGATGAAGGTACTTGGTTCACATATCTGATTCTGCATCCCAAGTGGCTCCCTCAACGGACTGATTCCGCCAAAGAACTTTGACTAAGGGAACTTCTTTGGTCCTTAGTTTATGAATCTGACCATCTAGAATCTCAACTGGAACTTTTTCGAATTAAAGGGTATCATGAACACCTGTACTTTCTAAATGAATAACAACAGTTGAATCACCAATACACTTATTTAATAGGGAAACATGGAACACTAGGTGCACTGATGCAAAATCTCTAGGCAACTATAGCTCATAAGCTACCTTCCCAAAATGACTCAAGATCTTATATGGTCCAATATAACCGGGACCAAGTTTCCGCTTCTTGCTAAATTTTTTCACTCCCTTCATGTGTGAGATTTCAAAATAAACCAAATAACCAACCTCAAATTCAAGATCTCTTCTCCTTACATCTGCCTATGATTCCTGACGACTTTGGGTTATCTTCAGCCTTTCCCGAATTAAGTGAACTTTATCCATCGCATCAAACACTGCATATGGCCCTATCAAAGCAGGTTCACCTGCCTCTAACCTATTGGCCTCCCAAGTTTATATTTTAATAATGATAGTGTATCTCTTCAGCTGGTAATAATAGAAGGATAAAGGAAGCCGACTTCAGAAATAGAAGGACATAAAGAATGGAAAGACAGTCACCCCATCCAAGTAGAATCCAAGTAAAATCAATCATGAGAAGACAAATAGAAGGAGCAATATAGTCCCAAATATCATGGAAAATCATGACACAATATCTCACCAATGATATGGAGGACCTCGGCAAGGCAAGCAGATTAATCAAGGATCACAGAAATAGAAGAAGGATTGACCCTCCCACAATCATGCTTGCAATCCCAAGATTCATGGAAGAATGAATCAATCAAGAAGAGAATATCACAAGTACATTGGCAAGGAATCAAGATAAAAAAGGAAATATAAATCACAGACTTATATGATATAGACATGATTCAAAAGTTGTATATGGACATATCTTATATGAACATTATACATGGCTACATTCTTCAATCAAGGAATCAATTCATATCCTTGATTAAGAAGAAATCCCTTAGGTTTTCTTATAAAGGGTAGCAGCCGAAGACTATAAAAGGAAAAGACCAAAGATAGACACTCTTCATGCAACTTCAAGGAGAAAATTCAAAGTGTCTCATTCTTAATTTCACAAAGCTTTGTAAAGTTAGTTTACAATTATTATATAAAGAGTAGGATCGAGTCATTTTTGAAACATCAACTGAAGCAGTGCCACAAGATCTGAAGAGCAAAATAAGTCTTCAAAACTTATTTCCTATCATTATACTCAAACCAAACTTTCAACGATCTAAAGGAAACTTGAAACCCAAGGAGACTGGACATAGGCACTGGATTGGTGTACCGAACCAGGATAAATCCTTATGTTGTTTACTTTATGCTTTATTATTTACGTTCTTTAACTATTTAAGTTTAATTTGTTTATGAAGTGTGTTGATCTGCAGGTGAGTCGACTGTGAGGAGTCAGTAGTCGACTCACAAAAGAAAATTTCAATTAACCCCCCTCTTAAATTTCAATTGATATCAGAGCAGGCCTCACAAATAGCATTGCCTAACGTAAGTGAGCAAAGATCAAATAGCCAATTATCAAATTCCTGGTGCTCTTCTTTAGGATGGTCACTCCTCCTCAAGACCACAATACTTCAATGGACAACACTACTTATACTGGAAAAATAGATTCACCATCTTTGTCAAATCAAATGTCTACTAAGCCTGGGTTGTCGTAAAAAAAGGGTCCTAAGCCAATTCCAGGGATCAAGAAAAAATAAAAGGACAAGGATAAAGAATCCAGTAGTACTGATATGGAAGATCATGAAAATTTTTACATTACCAAAGAACAATAGGAGGCAATCCAAACTAACGCTTATGCTATAAGTTTACTTTTGTGTGCAGTTAGCGGAGAAGAAAACGATAAGATCTCAACGTGTGAGACAACAAAAGAAAGGTGGGACAAACTGGAGGTAACCGATGAAGGAACCACCAAAGTCAAGAAGTCAAAAATTGTTGCTCTTGTGAATGAATATTAGTTATTCAAAATGGAGGAAAATGAGGATATTGAAACAATGTTTGCCAAATTCAGCAAAATCGTGTGTAAACTGAAGTCACTGGGGATGATCTATCCTCATATACTACAAGTCGAGAAGCTGGTCCAAAGTCTCCCAAAGACTCGGGAAACCAAGGTTTCTATTTTAGAAGATGGAGACTTTTACAACATGACATATGATGAACTGTGAGGTAACCTTATTACATATGAGAAAAGTTATATCAACAGGTTTCACAAGGATGGAAGAAAGAAAATAGTATCCCTCAATCCTACTCCAGCCGGAGAGAAGGATATTCTGGAAAATGCTGATAGTGAAGGAATGGAACTCATCAACCGTGGGGTAAGGAAGATCATGAGACAGAGACAACAAAGATCCAGGGAGGAAAAAATAATGACTCCATCAGAAATAATGATCTCTATTACTTCTATGGAAGGATAGGACATTTTAAACAAAATTGTCCAGAATTAAGTCGACGATCATCCAAAAGGGGCATGGAGAGGTGAAGATGAAACTGAATAACAAATAGAGGCTGCAAATATGTGTTTTATAGCAACATGTGAACCTAGTGCGGTAAGACCGCATAACTGTCTTAACTATAATACTCTTGAGTGTAATATGGATATGCTAACCAATGAACTTTAATAAATCGTAGAAGAATATAATAAGCTTGATCAAGAAGAAAAAAGTTCTGAAGTTCGTTTTAAACAAAAACTCCTAGAAGAGTGATGAAACTGGAAAATAGAAATTGAGGCATGTCAAGTTGAAAATGACTTGCTTCATAATAAGATTTGTGACGTAAAAATCAAATTAAACAATCTTAAAAGTTCCCCAAGCCACATTTTCATAGGAACGAACTCCTTAAAAAGTAATCTGAGTTTCTTCTCAGGGTCATTTAAATCAGCTAAGACCTTCTTTTCTTTTCAAGGACCCATCTTCTTTACTTTTTGATAGAGAGGGAACAAATCCTACAGCTGCAAGCATAAGCCTAAAAGTGCATGGGTTTGGAAGCTCAAGGAAAACATATTTAACCCGGAAGGACCCAAGACCATTTGGGTACCTAAACAAAATTAATCTTCTTATTTTGTAGAAACAGATATGCAAGAGCTACAGAATAGGAATGTGGGTCATTGACAGAAGATTTTCCAAACATATAACTGGAAAGAAGGAGAACTATTCTTCCCTAAAGAAAGTTGATGAGGGATCATTCAGATTTAGTGACAATAATAGAGGCAACATCATTGGAGTCATCTCAGTAAGACTCAGCTCATCAATATTAAACATTAATGAGGAATTATATGTCTGTCATAATTGCTGGGTACATACTACTATGAATGGCAATAGGGTGGGGCGGATGCGGACTACGATAGATTTATGCGACAGAGTTACTTCTAAATAGTATGCATAAATTTCCAACAATTCATTTTCTCCTCACACTTTCCCTTAAAGTACATCTGTGAAAGATTGCCTACACTATTTTTTTGTTATCACAGGTGGATCAGTGGAGCCAAAAAAATCCTTTGGTTTCTCTAAATCCATCTGTATCTATACTACAATGCTCATTCTAATGATTGTGGCTGAAACTCCCTTCCTTATAGCATTCAAAGTTTTCTAATCCAACTCTTCTAACCACCGTAATAGATTGTCAAGATGAGACTAGAGTAGTCATATGAGAAAATAAATGATAACTAGAATAAATTCCCTACTGCATATAACATATTGTTGGTTAGTATGTAGTTTTCTCAGGGCAGCTAGTGTTATAATGATAATCCACTTAGGTGATCCAAAAAATGTTCGTCCCTCATGGCATTGTACTTCTTTTTTATGGAGTATTTAGATTTTTCAGTTCAGATTGATGGATCTCTTTTTCCTATATATATTTCTTTATCTTTTGGTTAACGACTATCCCTATGATCTTTGTATATAACTCAGATAATACGAGTCACTAGTTTGTTTTATTATCTACTCTCTATAGTTACTACTTTTGTTGGGTTGAATTTTAGGTATCAACAGTTCATAGGGTTTGTTGGGTTGAATTTTAGGTATTAGCAGTGACACGACTCAAACCAGGGCCTAGTCCTGTTGGGTGCCTCAAACCCAATCGGGACCGAAGACCGCCCCCAATACCTAACCATTACCACCCTACACCCGATGTCGGATGAATTTTGATTATATAACTTAACATAATAGAATAATCATAAATCAAATACAGTCAAATTGTGTCAGCACTAATAACAATACCAATACCAATACCAATGCTAAGTCTAACACCAATACCGACACCGCCCATGCCAACCGAAAGTAGTCTAACAAAGCCTCTAACCAAAAGAAAAGAACATCATGTCAGGACAGGCCCCCGATCATAGCTAAAACCAGAGTCCAAGAATTAACCAAAAGTATGAAAAGATATATATAGCATGAAATGGATTCTTCCGTAGTATGGAAGCTCACCACTTCAATCTAACACAAATATTATTCCCGAATCCAATCACTGAGCAGGAGGAGGAGTATGGATGGTTACTGCATCACGTGGGGATACAACTCCCAAAGATGGGTTAGCAGGTGAATGCTAGCATGTACTCAGGAGTAAGGATAATATAATTCCAATATTTAAAACGAAGTAAATAACCATATGCAATCACATCTATATAAATATATATAATCTGTGTTGGGAAAAGAAATTGAGTTTAGCATATAGTTAAAACCTTTAACTTGGGTTTGTGTAGCTATACCGTCATAATCCACCCACGGGCTATATGGGTCCAGTGTTATCCCCTGAACGTGCCCCAATGCGTGTAGCCGCACGAACTGAAGATATCATAGGTGTAGGGGATTTCCGTTTACCCTTCGCCCTCCATGACAAATATATACAAGTATAAACGTAGGGGATTCCCCTTTACCCCACAAGTATAAGGTCGCCATGACCGACCCTCATGTCGGCAATCATGAGTTTTCGATGTCCATCCATAGGACTCACACCTTCACAGTAAGCTATCACAACCCGCTATTATTGCCCAATTAAAACCAATAGCATATATCCAACCACTAATTTCATAAGTTATTATCAAGTATTTATGAAGTGATAATGTCATACCAACTATAGCTTGCAAGCAATGTCATTAGCCAACACTTAGGGGATTTCTATATACCCCACATGAATTTCAATTAAACCAATACCATGGCCACCAAGGCCTAACCAAATCATTTAAAACTATTTAGGTTCCATTACAATATTATGAAATGCAATAGGTTCAATAAAAGTCAAACTATGTGACAAAACCCTTCTCATAGGCATTTTAACAAACATATTGAGGGCATAGAGTTTCCAAAACCAAAACCAAGAACCAATTGACCATTCCCATGAAACAACATGTTCAATTCCACAATTTTAACATAAAACCCATAAGAAAAACATGGGAAACCAATATTCATCCATTAATAGCCAAAAACCCCAATATATACCAAATAATACCTATTATTAAATCATGAAAACCATTCATTAAGATATGAATTTAGTTAAACTAATAATGAGGGAGGATTAACATGACTTAGATACAAAGATTATGGAGAGAAGCCACCATTGAGAGCCTTAATATACCACCTTGAAGGAAACCCTAGACTTTTCTTAACCCAAGAACCTTGAGAGAGATTTGAAAGTGCTTTGATCTTTCCAAGTGAAGAATAAGGGACCAATTAATGTTATAGGACATGAGTCTTAAGAGTTTTGGTGTGGTAAATGTATAAAATGTCCACAACTTAAAATCTAAAAAAAGTGCGTAGGAGGGTATGACCACACCACCCAAACCGTACCCATAACATACGAATGGTACCCACCACTCATACTTAGGTAGAAACTTAGACCCCAACAGTGTCCAACATACGAGTTTATGGCATAAATCGTATCCAACAATATGACAAGTACCTTAGAAACATATCCTAGGCAGTTTAATACCCCATAATTTTCCTAGTTCAGTTCAGCTCATAGTGCATACATAAGAGGTTTAGAACCTAAAAAATTCACTAAGTGTTGGGGAAATTAGTCTCATTTTTTACCTCTGAACATCAAGGAATTTTAAGTTGACCTTCCAGACTCCGAGATGATGGTTTTTTAATTGATTCATATTCAGGGGTGTAAGGAGAATGTATCAGGTAAGTTTTAGATTTTTTGAACGAGAATTGGGTTATGTTTGGATTTCGATTCCAGAAACTCACCACGATGGTGGTGCATCATGGTGGTATAGCGATGAGGCCCTTACCGCATTGCAGTAAAGGTGTATTCGTTCATTTCTTGATTCATAATTTGAATGCATATTTCATGACCTTTATCCTAGTGTATGAAGTGTTTATTAGGTGAAGAATGAGTCATAGAAATCACTTAGAGCAAAGTTGAGCTAAGAACCTTAGATTCATCCAAAGTTTGGTGTTCGAATCTACAAGGGTCATCTTTGAAAGTGTATAAATTTTTTTGTGTGTGGAATTTTTCAGGTCAAGACCCACCAAATTCAGCTTTGAAAGTGTATAAATTTTTTTGTGGGTGGAATTTTTTAGGTCAAGACCCACCAAATTATAGATAATTGAGTCAGCTTTCCAACAATACCAATTTGGCCTTAATAAGATACTCGTGCAAGAAGTTATGATCATTTTAGTCAGAACGATCATTTTAGTCAGAACCAGTAAGCCATCGCAATTAGACCGTGTCGCGATGAGCCTTCAAATACAATTCGGACACAAATTTAAATGTATAAGGGGTAGTTAAATCTTTTACCCTCAAGACAAGTCGTATATGCACGAGTTAATATGTTATTTAGGGTATTATTTGCCCATTTTCCTTCACTTTTTTCTCCAATAAACCCTAACCTAATCCCAGAAATCCAAAACTCCAATACATCCTCTTCAAGATAAAGAAGAATCCAAGTTTCTGGGTTCAAGAACTTCAAGAATAAGCTTTCAAGAACATCATTAGGAGTTCAAAGTCAAGATTCTACATCAAATTAACCTAATAAGGTATGTGGGGTTATGAACAAGGATACTTCTTTCATCCTTATGCCCAAAATTAGTTTTAAAAGATGAATTTACATGAATTTCAATTTATGGTTGTAACACCCCGTATTTCTCTAGCATAATCTAAGTCCTAATACATGAGTACTCATATATAAAAATTTTGAAATACTCATTATTTTTTAGTTTAGAGCCTTCCATTGCATAGTAAATTCAATTATCTTTCCAACAATATAAAATTCGCCCGAATCCGATAACCGGGTAAGAAGTTATGGCGACTTTAAGTTACAGTCATTAAACACTGTTATTTTGACCCATAGCGCATCGCGGAGACAGTCCAAATGATAATTGTCAATTTTTAGTGTGACTCCGCGATCATGGAACATGCGGAGCAGGCTAATTTCCTGTTTGACAATTTCTTGTGGGCCTCCGCAATATTGGCGTATCGCGGAGGTGGCCAAATTGGCATCCAAAGTTTTACTGTGATAACTCCGCATCTCGGTGTTTTTCCAGGTCCCAGTTATCATTTTCCAGTGGCCTGGCACGATAGTTATGCGTCGCGCCAGTGGTTCAGATCGGGAAAATTTTATGAAAAATTAAAGTTGCACCAGGGTTAAAACAGTCTTTTTCCATGATTTTATTTCACCCAGATGTGGGATTTAATCCCTAAAAACATTTAAACCCTTCATTATTCACTTTTCTCCAAACTCAAAAGGTAATTCTCTCTCAAGAAATCAAGAACCCTAGCTTTCAAGTTCAAGGTCAATCCTCACAAACTCACCAAGAACTTCAAGAAATTCATTATCCCAGGTATGTTAGATGTTCATCCATGGATTCCTTTCATCCATGGAGACCAAGTAACCTATTTTATTCACCAAGTTATAATCTTTCAAGTTATTATGTTTTAAATTATGATTTCATCCATGAATCTCCATACACTATTGATTTTATACTATGTTACCATGAAATTATCGTTACTATTCAATTCTCCATGTTTTTATATTATTATTTATTAAATTAAACCATTATTTAGATCTATGATGTTGAATTCATGCTATTTCATAAGTTCCATGACATTTCTATGATTGTTTTAACCAAGAACTACAAGTGTTTTATAAAATGCCAACAAGAGTGATTGATTTAAATAAAATCCTTCATGTTTTGTCCCTCAAGTTTTAGTGTCATTTTACTATTATTGTTTTGAGTCCTGGGGGTATTGAATACCCGAAATACATAGTTGTTTACTTAGTCTAGTATCAGTACATTATAGAATAGTCTTCAGTACATACTATGAGCATTATCAGAACAGTCAGATATCAGTCAATTAAACTCAGAACAATCTAGTATTTCAGTGTCTTTCAATTAGGAGTAATATTTATCATCGAGAAAGTGTAGGGATGGAAGTTTCCTATTCAGATAGGCAGAGTCATTAGTATCTATCCCTATACTCCATAACTACGTAGCCTACGTAGGGTATGAGAAGTCACCCGTCAGATTAGGCTTGACTATCTCGCAGGGGTCACCCGTCAGTTCAACCTTAACACCCTTAGTCCTTTGGACATTATATCAGCTTAGTGGATCCATACAACTATCGTTAGTACTCGTGTCATGGTATTAATACCATTCCAACTGGGGTTACAGGCTGGACCCCGATTAGCTCAAATTGGGGAATATCGGTTAGATGATGCCTCCCACATTCTCAGATATAGTCTCAATTACAATCTCATTTTAGTTATGCAGTCTTAGAGTTTCTTGACCAAAGTATACAGATAACAGTATTTTTCAGTATTTTAGTTTACAGATTTTACTCAGTTCATGTTATATGCTTGGTCATGCATCCCCAGTGTCCACAGATTTTCAAGTATCTTCAGTATTTATAGACTATCATGCATACTCGGTATTTACAGATTCTCCATATTTTCAGTATCTATAGACTCCATGTTCTCTACTCTTTACTCCATGTTTTACATGCATATTTAGTTAATTATTAGTTCTGTTTATGAAACCATGCCTATCAGTCTACCTCATTTAGCATACCAGTACATTCAAAGTACTAATCGTATACCTTTCTTTTACGCTATGATGTATTTTGTCATAGGTGTTGATACTCAGTTCCTAGACCGCGCTTAGACTTCACTTCTCAAGCTATCAGCAGTACAGTAGCAGTGGTGAGTCCTCATCATTGAAAGACGGATTATTTTACTTCATATCTCTATTTCAATAGTTAGCAGAGTTAGTTGGGGGCCTGTCCCATCAACTCATATTCAGTCAGTTAGTTTTAGAGGATTTTTAGACATTAGAGTCAGTTATTCAGTATTCAGATATTACAGTTAGCTATCCAGTTTATCACTATTTTATCAGATTCAGTCAGTTATTTCTATAAACTCATATTTTAGTTTTAAATTTAGTTATTAAAACCTTATGTCTTATCAGTATTCTTTCGTATTTATAATCATATTATCCAGTGCTCACAGCAGGTACCAGCTCATGGGTTAGCTTATGGTCCCTCGGGACTATAAGCACCGTGTGATGACTAGGGGGTAGTCCCGGGTTGTTACAAATTTAGTATCATAGCCTAAGGTTTTAAAGTGTCCTAGGAAGTTTGAAAGACACGTCGAGTAAAGCCTTGTGCATGGGTGTATGCGCGCCACACTTATGAATGATAGGCTACAAGGAGTTTAGGAAAAAGTTTCCCTTCTTTCAGTATTCATGTTGTGCGAGTGAGCATGAGCTCAAGTTAAACTCTCTGTCTAATCCATTTCTTTATTCCATTTATAGAACATGCCTCCTAAGAAGAAAGAAAGAAGAACAGGAAATCATCCAGCCCCTCAGCCCGTCCAGGCAGATCCTTTGGATGAGCTCGTTTCTCATGCAGAATTTAGGGCTGCGTTCACTATTCTAGCTAATTTCGTATCATCACAAAATGAACGGCCAACTGCTATTTCGGCCAACCCAGTGGCCAATACTTCTGCAACTAGAATTTGAAATTTCACCCAGATGAATCCTCCTTCTTTCATGGGATCCAAGTCTGAAGAGGATCCACAGGAATTCTTAGATATGGTGAAAAAAATAACGGATGATATAGGGGTGACATCTAGTCAGAGTGCTAATTTGGCTGCATATCAGTTGCATTTGTTTTAAGCAATGAAAGTAGATAGGGGTGTTAATATAGGGTCGGTAGAATAGGAAGAGTTTCCCACAACTTTCTTAGACATATTCTTCTCATTGGAGTTGAGGGAGGCCAAAGTATTAGAGTTCATTAATTTGAGATAGGTTAGCATGAGCATGAGGTGGTATTCCCTCAAGTTTACTCAGTTAGCTAGGTATGCTCCTCATGTGGTAGCGGACAGCAAGTCCAAGATGAGTAAGTTTATATCTGGCATATCTGATAGTGTGGTCAAAGAGTATAGGACCGCAATACTGATTAGTAAGATGGACATGTCTAGGCTGATGGTCCATGCTCAACATATAGAGGATCAAAAGATTAAGAAGAGGGAGAGAGGAAACAAGAGAGCTAGGACGGGTAGTTTTAATTTCAATCAGCCAAAGTCAGAAGGTGGTAACCGTCCTCAGTTTCATCAGAGATCTATAGCCCCAACACCCTCTTCAGCCAGTGCCCAGTACCCAAATTCAAAAACAACAATAGGGATAGGGCACCAGGCTCTAAGTCCCAGGTTAGTATTAGCAGTGCTCGTATAAATCCTCTATGTCATAACTATGGCAAACACCATCAGGGTAAGTGTAGAGCGGATAGTGATGTGTGCTTCGGGTGTGGAAATCTAGGCTATCAAATTTGGGAGTGTTGGGTAGTTGCTCAAAAAGGTAAGGATACGCGCCAACAAGGCCAGTCCCATCAGTCGTTAGTTCTATCCGGTCGCCCAACTCAGCAAGGTGCCTCTTCCAGTGCTGCCAGTGGTCAGCGTCCAAATAAATTATATGCTCTTCAGTCTTCCCAAGATCAAGAAAATTTTCCTGACATAGTTACTGGTACGTTGCAGGTCTTTCACTTACATGTTTATGCTTTACTAGATCTTGGAGCTTATCTTTCTTTTGTAACTCCATATATAGCCGTCAACTTCGGAGTCAGTCTCGAAAATTTAGTAGAGCCTTTTTCAGTGTATACCCCAGTAGGCATTTCCATTGTAGCCAGACAGGTATACAGGAACTGTCCGGTCACAATATCTCAGAAAGTTACCTGAGTTGATCTCGTAGAGTTAGAGATGATAGATTTTGACATTGTTCTCGGCATGGATTGGCTCCACTCATGTTATGCCTCAGTTAATTGTAGAAATAGAATAGTTCATTTTCAGTTCCCAAATGAACCAGTCCTTGAATGGAGGGGTAGTACCACAACTCTTAGGGGCCAGTTGATTTCGTACCTTAGAGAGAGAAAGATGTTATCAAAGGGGTGTATTTACCATCTTGTGTGAGTCAAAGACTCTAACTCAGAAACTCCAACTCTTGATTCAGTTCAAGTAGTAAATGAATTCTCAGATGTGTTTCCTGAAGATCTTCCCGGAGTTCCTCCTAAAAGGGAAATCGAATTCGGAATAGACCTTCTTCTAGATACTCAATCCATATTTATTCCTCTATACAGAATGACTCCAGTAGAACTCAAGGAGTTAGAAGAATAGTTAAAAGATCTCCTAGATAAGGGACACATCAAACCCAGTGTCTCCCCGTGGGGCGTACCTGTTCTATTCGTGCGTAAGAAAGACAGTTCTCTCAGAATATGCATAGACTACCTTCAGTTGAACAAAGTCACAGTCAAGAATAAATATCCACTTCCTAGAATTGATGAATTGTTTGATCAACTTTAGGGTGCCAGCTATTTTTCAAAAATAGACCTCAGATCAGGATATCACCAGCTCAGGATCAGGGAATGTGACATTCCTAAAATAATATTCCGAACCCGGTATGGTCACTTCAAATTTCAAGTCATGTCCTTTGGTCATACCAATGCCTCAGCAGCCTTCATGGACCTGATGAATCGAGTGTTCAAATAGTACTTGGACATGTTCATCATAGTCTTCATTGATGACATTCTTATTTACTCTCGTAGCAAAATTGATCATGTAGATTACCTCAGAATAGTACTTCAGACTCTTAGAGCTCACCAGTTGTTCGCTAAATTCAGTAAGTGTGAATTCTGGCTAAGATCAATATCTTTCTTTAGCCATATTATTTTTGGTAATGGCATTAGAGTTGATCCTTAAAAGATCGAGGCAGTGAGAAACTGGCCTAGAACTATCTCTCTATCAGATATCAGGAGTTTCTTGGGTTTAGATGGCTATTACCACTGATTTTTTGAAGGTTTTTCTTCAATTGCATCCCTTATGTCCATATTGACTCAGAAGAAAGTTAAATTTCAGTGGTCAGATTCATGTTAGAAGAGTTTTCAGGAGTTAAAGACTCAACCCACCTTAGCCCCAGTTCTTACTCTACCAGATAGTTCAGATGGTTTTGTTGTGTACTGTGATGCATCCAAGGTAGGTTTAGGTTATTTCCTCATACAGAGGGGTAAGGTCATAGCCTATGCCTCCAGACAACTTAAACCCTATGAGAAGAATAATCTGACTCATGATCTTGAGTTAGTAGCAGTAGTATTCTCCTTAAAAATTCAGAGGCATTACTTGTATGGGGTGCATGTGGATGTGTTCACAGATCATAAAAGCCTTCAGTATGTGTTCTTTCAGAAAGATTTGAATCTGCGTCAGAGAAGGTGGTTAGAGTTACTAAAGAATTATGACATGAGTGTTTTGTATCATCCTTTCAAGGCCAATGTAGTGGCTGATGCTCTCAGTAGATTGTCTATGGACAGTGTTACTCATGTTGAGGATGGCAAGAAGAACTTAGCTCAGGAAGTTCATCAGCTTGCCAGACCAGGTGTCCGCTTGGTTGACTCAGTAAAGGGTAGTGTGTGGGTGCAGAGTAGTGGTGAATCATCTCTAGTTTCTGTGGTGTAGGAAAAGCAGGATAGAGATTTTAGTCTAGTTAAGTTAAAAAAATAGTCAGAGATCAAAAAGTGGAGGTTTTCTCCCAAGGGGGAGATAGTGTGTTGCGTTATCAGGGTAGATTATGTGAGCCTGGTGTAGATGACTTGAGGCAAAAAATTCTTGCGAAAGCGCATGGTGCGCATTACTCTATTCATCTAGGGGCCACTACGATGTGCCGCAATTTGTAGGAGATCTATTGGTCGAGTGGGATGAAGACAGATATTACAGAGTTTATAGCTAAGTTCTCTACATACCAGCAAGTTAAGATTAAGCATCAGAAACCTAATGGGTATATGCAGGATTTCAGTATTTCTACTTGGAAGTGGGAGAAAGTGAACATGGATTTTGTGACAGGTTTTCCGCGTACCCATCATCAGTATGATTCTATTTGGGTCATCGTAGATATGATGACCAAATCAGCCTATTTCTTGCTAGTCCATACCTCTTATTCAGCTGAGGACTATGTCAAACTCTATATCAGAGAGTTGGTCAGGTTACATAGAGTCCCAGTGTCTATCATCTCTAATAGAGGTACCCAGTTTACCTCTCACTTATGGAAGGCATTCTAAAAGGGTCTTGGTACCCAAGTCCACCTCAGCATAATTCTTCACCCTCAAACGGAAAGGACCATTCAGACTCTAGAAGATATGCTGAGAGTATGCGTTGTTGATTTCAAGGGTAGTTGGAATGACTATTTGCCTTTGATTGAATTTGCATACAATAATAGCTATCATTCCAGTATTCGTATTGCTCCATTTAAGGATATATATGGTAGGAGATGTAAATCTCTAATTGGTTGGTTTAAAGTAGGTGAGGCCGTAGTAGTAGAGCCTGACTTGGTGTTTGATGTGTTAGAGAAGGTTCAGTTGATCAGAGAAAGGCTTAGGGATGCCCAGAGCCGACAAAAATCATATGCAGCTATGAGGAGAAAGGACCTCGAGTTTGAGGTCAATGATCTTGTGTACTTGAAAATCTCTCCCATGAAAAGAGTAAAAAGATTCGACAAGAAAGGGAAACTCAGTCCCTAACATATCGGTCTCTTCAAAATTCTCAGTCATTTCGGAAAGGTAGCTTACGAACTTGAGTTGCCTTCAGATCTAGCCTCATTACACCTAGTGTTCCATGTCTCATTGTTGGAAAAGTGTATTAGTGATCCAGCTATAGTTACTTCCTTAGAATATGTAGATATTCTGAACAGTCTTTTCTTTGAGGAAGTTCCAGTCGAAATTCTTGATCATCAAGTTCGTAGACTAAGAAATAAAGAAGTTCCACTAGTCAAAGTTCTTTGGCGGAATCAGTCCGTTGAGGGAGCCACTTGGGAAGCAGAGGTAGATATACGGACCAAGAACCCTCATATTTTCTTCGTGAATCCAAATTCAGTATAAGGTACTAATCTTCTTAAGATTTCTCTCTATCACGCTTAGTTTAAGTTGCACATCATGTTTATATGAATCGTGAATTTACAAATATGTGCAGTCATGCATTCCATGCATCAGATATGTATGTTCATTGTGTAAGCTTTCCACCATTTCCCTAAGCTTAACCAGTTTTATACGAGAACGAATGATACCAAGGGGGAGATATTGTAACGCTCCATCTTTTCCTAGGATAATCTAAGTCCTAATACATGAGTATTCATATATAAAATTTTCAAAACACTCATTATTTTTCAGTTTAGAGCCTTTCATTGCGTAGGAAATTCAATTAGCTTTCCAACGATATAAAATTCGCCCAAATCTGATAACCGGTAAGAAGTTATGAAAATTTTAATTTCCAGTCGTTAAACACCATTATTTTAATACTTAGTGCATCACGGAAACAGTCTAAATGACAATTATCAATTTTCAGTGTGACTCTACGATCATGGCGCATTGCGGAGCAAACCAATTTCCCGTTTGGCAATTTCCAGTGGGCCTCCGCGATGTTGGCGCGTCACGGAGGTGGCCAAATTGTCATCCAAAGGTTTACCACGATAGCTACGTGTCGCAGTGTTTGTCTAGGTCCCAGTTGTCATTTTTCAATGGCCTGGCGCAATAGTGGCGCATCGCGCCAGTGGTCCAGATCGAAAATTTTTTATAAAAAATAAAATTGCGCCTAGGGTTAAAACAGTCTTTTTCCATGATTTTATTTCACCCAAATGTGGGATTTAATCACTAAAAATGTTTAAACCCTTCATTATTCACTTTTCTCCAAAATCAAAAGGTAATTCTCTCTCAAGAAATCAAGACCCCTAGCTTTCAAGTTCAAGGTCAATCCTCACGAACTCACCAAGAACTTCAAGAAATTCATCATCCCAGGTATGTTAGATGTTCATCCATGTATTTCTTTCATCCATGGAGCCCAAGTAACCTATTTTAATCACCAAGTTATAATCTTTCAAGTTATTATGTTTTAAATTTTGATTTCATCCATGAATCTCCATACACTATTGATTTTATACCATGTTACCATGAAATTATCATTACTATTCAATTCTTCATATTTTTATATTATTATTTATTGAATTAAATCATGATTTAGATCTATAGTGTTGAATTCATGTTATTCCATAAGTTTCATGACATTTCTATGATTGTTTTAACCATGAACTACAAGTGTTTGATAAAATGCCTACAACAGTGATTGATTTAAATAAAAGCCTCCATGTTTTGTCCCTCAAGTTTTAGTGTCATTTTACTATTATTGTTTTGAGTCCTGGGGGTATTGAATACCCAAAATCCATAGATGATTACTTAGTCTAGTATCAGTACATTACAGAATAGTCTTCAAAACATACTATGAGCATTATCAGAACAGTCAGATATCAGTCAATTAAACTCAGAACAATCTAGTATTTCAGTGTATTTCAGTTGGTAGTAGGATTTAGCACCGAGCTAGTGTAGGGATGGTGGCTTCCCCATTAGATAGGCAGAGTCATTAGTAGAAGTCCCTATACTCCAGAACTACGTAGCCAGTATAGGATATGAGAAGCCACCCACCAAACTAGGCTTGACTATCTCGCAGGGGTCACCTGTCAGTTCAGGCTTGACACCCTTAGTCCTTTGTATATTTTATCAGTTTAGTGGATCCATACAACCATCATTAGTACCCATGGCACGGTATTAACACCCTTCCAACTGGAGTTATAGGTTGGACCCTGATTAGCTCAAATTGGAGAATGTCGATTAGATGATACCTCCCACAGTCTCAGATATAGTTTCAGTTACAGTCTCAGTTCAGTTATGCAGTCTTAGAGTTGCTTGACTAAATTATACAGATATCAGTATTTTTCAGTATTTTAGTTTACAGATTTTACTCAATTCATGTTATATGCTTGGTCATGCATCCCCAGTGTCCATAGATTTTCACGTATCTTCAGTATTTACAAACTGTCATGCATACTCGATATTTATAGATTCTCTATATGTATCTACAGATTCCATGTTCTCTACTCTATACTCTATGTTTTACATACATATTCAGTTAATTATTAGTTCTGTTCATGAAACCATGCCTATCAGCCTACCTCATTTAGCATACCAGTACATTCAAAGTATTGATCGCATACCTTTCTTTTGTCCTATGATGTATTATATCATAGGTGTTGCGCTCAATTCTCAAACCATGCTTAGACTTCACTTCTCAGACTATCAGTAGTATAGTAGCAGTAGTGAGTCCTCATCATTCGATGATAGATTATTTTACTTCATATCTCTATTTCAATAGTTAGCAGAGTTAGTTGGGGGCCTGTCCCATCAACTCATATTCAGTCAGTCAGTTTTAGAGGCTTTTCAAACATTAGAGTCAGTTATTCAGTATTCAGACATTACAGTTAGTTATCTAGTTTATTATTTTTTTATCAGATTCAGTCAGTTGTTTTATAAACTTATATTTTAGTTTTAAATTTAGCTATTAAAACCTTATGGTATGTCAGTATTCTTTCACATTTATGATCATGTTATCTAGTGCTCACAGCAGGTACCAGCTCATAGGTTAGCTTGTGGTCCTTCAGAATTGTAAGCACCGTGTGATGACTAGGGGTAGTCCTAAATCGTTACAAGGGTCCATACCCAATTATCATTACTTGAAGTTTATGAAGTTACAAGTGATTTAAGTGTTGAATTTCATATCTACTTTCACATATTTATGCGTGAGACTTGATTTCACATATTGAGAATTGAATTTCATTATCTTGACTAGAATTATTAAAGTATTTCAAAATTATTATTGTTGAGCATGAAGTTTGTTGTGATTTGACATGATTTTCAAGCATGGGTTATAAGCCCTAAGTTTAAGCCTTGATATTTCAAGAAATATGATGTTTAAGAATTCTTTGATAAGCATGTATTCAGATTTTAAGCATGATTTTATCTTTTGATCCTCAGCTAAGATATGGAATCCACACATGTAGTTTTGATTACAGTTTAAAACAAACAGATGCATAATTGATTTTTATTATAAACTCTTATGCTATTTTAAGGTGGATTTCCTACAGAATGAGCATATAAGTAAGTGAGCAGTATTTAGCACCGTGATTTGTAAAGTAGTATTAATATTGATGATGACGTGATTCTTGGATGGATCGAGTGGTGATTGTCCTAGTTGGGTGGATTTAGGAAATCCCCATTTCTAAATTTCTACGGCCTAATAAGGATTGGTAGAGTTTTTCTCCTTGATGATATTTGCCTTTTGTCATTCTTTGATGAGATGGATTGTTAGATTGATTAGTTGTTGGACAAAGTTGCATTTCTTTGAGTTGCTAGAATTTTTGCCAATACTGGTGTGGTTTATTTATCTTTCTGTGTGATTTTTATTTTACATCTACATTTCGTGCCCTCGGGTAGTTATAGAGTTGGTTGCTTGTGTTATAAGTAATTGGTTATCCCTGTGGTAATTTTTTTCTTCAGATATGTCTCGGCTGTGACTTGGTACAATTTGTCTCGTGTATGTCAAATTTGGATACTAGAGTCAATTTGAGATAGTTGACAATACTCCTCTGTTTTTCTCTTAAACGTGAATCTCATCAAATTGTAGTGATTAATCATTGCTACTAGTTGGTGTTTACTAGTTAGAGAGAGTGGAGATCAGGCCGGAGGTGGCTGAATCTAGGGGTGCGACGATGGTCCATCAGTGGGGTGTTTCCAGTTCGATGGGATGGTGGCTATGTGGTGTTGATTGATGGTGAGTAGTGTTTTCCCGATAAAATTTTGCTGAAAATGAAACATGGGGGGTCTAATTTATTTGGTGTTATTTTTAGTTTTTTGAATTAATGTTTTTCTTTCTTTTGAAATTGATAGTAGTAAGTGTTACTGTATTGTCTGTGTATATCTCTATAGGGATGAGAAATATACGTTTATTAGATAGGCATCTCTTGGTCTTTAATTGGGACTAGATCGTGTAGTTTATTGGGTCGGGTAGAGGGTTTGAGTTAATAATTTAAAATAAAAAAATTAAAACAAAAAAGCGACAAATATACCATTGAACTATAATAAATTGTACGTATATACCCTCCGTCATACTTTGGGGTACACATATGCCCGTACCGTTAGTGTGAGGGGAATATACATATCATTTTATTAACGGTAGGGGCATATATATACTCAAAGTATGATGAAGGATATATACGTATCATTTATCATAGTTTGAGGATGTATTTATCCCTTTTTTTATTGTTATATTATACAGATATGGGCCATATATAGTCATACTAGGTGGCTTAGCCGTGCTACGCACGGGACCCAATGTTGTTCCTTAAAAATTCCACGTTATGTGTAATTTTAGCATTTAATTAAAACCTTTATTTATTTACTTGATAATTTAAGTTGTTAATATGACACCCATAAGATTTCGAGAGTCAATCAAATATTTTATATTTTAAAAATTTTTTAGTTGTTAATTATTGTAATTAATATATTTTTTTACGTATTTTTTTTAAATATATAACAAATTAATTATTTTTGTAGATATTTTAAGTTGTTAACTGTGACAATTTATAGTACTTTTTATGTAATTTATAAATAATAGATTTTTTTGAATATATAACAGATTAATTATTTTTTAGATATTTTAAGTTGTTAACTATTGTAATTTATAATACTCTTTTGACATAGCGGCCTTTCAGTCCCTTGTTTCGTCATGGAACGCCCTTTCCCCCCTCCACAAGCACCCCTCGGCTCAGGGGGGACCATAAAACGCCTTTCATTTTCCACCTTTTATCGGCCCTTGCGGGACCGAGTTATTCTCTATAACCATAATATAAAACAAGTAAACCTAGAAGCTTCGAAGCGGACTTCTCCCTTCCTCTCCTCTCTTTAAACTGAGAAAGAAGAAAGAAGGACCGAGTCTTGCAGATCTGCTGCTTCAGATTCATCGAGTTAGGTGTTTCTTCCTTCTCCTAGTTTTGTGTGTCTTTTTCGACGATCTCAATGTATTTCAGAATCTTCTTTCATCTTCAGATGAAGGAGACACCATTAGCCCGCCAGGTCTCCTCAGAAGTCCGAACTCTATGGTAGAGAACACTGTAATAATAATTGGTCTTTTCGGGGCGTACATCGGGGTTCCATTAGTAACAGGTAGGTTAGCTCAGGTGATTGAGGGAGGTGGTAAGAGACGGTATAGGCAAGCCGTTCTTTATGATCATATGGATCAGTCATGGACTAAAAGATATTTTAGAAGCCCATAAAGGTAAATATATAAGATAGCCATATCCCAAAACCAACCAGGCAACTACATTTTTTGAGAGGAAATCTTATATTGAACTTATTATTTCGGGCATAGATATTTTCATTTTGGTAGAAACTCGAAAGTATTCGAAGGCTGATAAAAAGATACGTGTACTACGAGACCACCAAGACTGATAGTCATTCCGACGCTTTAGTTAATCCTTTATGTTTAATGATGCCCTCGTGACCCTGGTCAATAAGAAAGTAATTTCTTTTGACGTAAAAGGCAGATAGAAATTATGGATCCCGCTCTCAGATTCGTCGATCCTCTCAAGTTTCTTATCCTGTTGAAGTCTTGACTTCCCCCATAGTTGGGGGCGGGGGTTAAGTGTCCGATTCGAAAATGAACACTAAATGAAAGAGGCAAATCTATTTTCTCACCCGCCGGAGGCTCTTCGCTTCGTGCCTTACTTCTGCTCTAACGAGAACTCTAAGATGAGGGAATTAGAAGTCGGATACTATTTTAAATTGTTAGCTAATTTATAGAACTCTCCCTGTTCAAATTTTTGTGGCATTGATAGTCAACTATATTTTAAAAATAATTTAAGTTTTAAATTATTATGATTTATAATATTTTTTCTTCTATTTCAATTTAAGCAACACTGATATAATTTTGATGTCAATCAAATACCACGATTGAAGCAGCAAAGTAGGCATGTCTTAAATGACTCATAATAACTAATTAGAAGTGATGCTATAAAAATACTTATGAAAAAAGTCTAAGAAAACCTCATATAAGATGTCAAATTAATTCAAAATATTATTGAGGTAATTTATTATTTTATCTCTATTTTATCTTTTTTATTAAGTATAATTAATTTCTAATATTTAGATGACCTCTAATAATTAATTAGGGGTGATATAGTAAAATTATGATTGAAGCAGACTTGTTATAAATGTCTATTTTACTTTTTTTATTAAATATTATTAATTTTTTAATACTTAAATGTCATATAATAAATAACTAGGAATGATTAATAAAATCACAAAGCAAACAAACAGGGATAACCTGGCATGACGACGGAGTGGAATCTGCTTGAGCAGCTCCACTCCCACTTATTATATAGGAGAAATAAGTTATGTCCACGGCGACTTAAGGAATTAGGCATCAAAGGATATGTCAAATGACACTTTTTCAGAGAGAAACTTAGGTCATTATTTTTGGGAAAAGCAATGAAGCAGCTCGCCATTTGCACTGTTGCAAGGAAAAAAATTAGAGTGAGATTGAAAATTAAAAGACAGTTGATTCGAATTCCATGAGAATCTTTAGATCCCTGCTCAACAATCACAAAAGTCTAAATTACCATTAGCTCGATTTCGAGAAAGCTTAAGAATAGTTTTAAATGGAGATTTCAAGAATGTCCTGAAAAGATAATTTTATTGACCAAATATTTATGTGTTGTCAATAAATGAGTACAGAAAAATAATTTTGAGTAGAAATTATGGATTTATTTAGGTATCGATTGAACCTAGAAGTGAGTTTCATAACAAAGTCAATGAATAGTGACTAAAGTTGAAAAATATGACTTGGATAATATTTCTAATGATTCCCGTGAGTCAGAATAACCATGTATGAATAATGATTGGACTTGAATTACAAGAGTAATAAATTTGTTTATCGCTATTTTGAAATAAAAAAATATTTATGAATGAAGTAATCAAAATGGCAAGTGGTTACGGTTGCAAAAAAATAGAGTTTTATGACATGTTAGTAAACTTGTGAACAATATTGGGCATTAGTGGATGTTGAGCATTGTAAATGTTGGTGTAAATACAGTTTGATGATGTTAGGAGCATTATGCTAAATTTGGAGTGTTGTAGAGTAATTGGAGATTGGAATTGAGGTAAGATTTCTTATCCTTCTTCATCTATGGAGCTTGTAGGAGCATTTTACGTGTGCTTTGGTATGAACTCACCAGATGGTGATTGAAAGCCGTTAATTAGTTCAACTATTTCTTTTTGTATAAAGAAGTTTTACAGATTGTTTATGTGATGAGAAGCTCGGGGTATCAAAAGACCCTGGAAAAGGAGTCGAGGAATGTTGTTAATTTCTTTACTTTGGCTAAGAGGGGAAGTGTAGATAAACATCTTTGATTAAGGGGTCGTATGAGCTTGTTGCTCATCTTGTATAGTTGGTATACCATCTGTGTCAACTAGGCTTATAATTATAATAGTTGTATTTCTCATAGTTTTTGTAAGTTAAATGTCTAAGGGTTGATCACTTGTAATCATTCAAGGGCAAGAAGTAAGATATGTAAAGCTAAAACTTCCTTCGCCGATAAGGTACAACCTATTGTCACTTATCAATACTATATTAAAAGTACGAAGAACTGTAGAAATGTTGTTTGAACTTTTTTTCCTGAAGACTCCACAATAGACAAAATCGTCTTTACACCTTTTTTTTCTCCAATTATTATGTAACAACTCTTTATAAAACTGACTAGAGTCCTAGAATATATGAGAAAGAAAGACACCTAAAATAGCAGAATTACAAATTTAAAAAATCCTTCCCTAATTAATATTTGGTACGACCTCAATTGGAAAACAACTCCTAAAATAGGAGAATTTGTATAACTATAATCCTTCCATGTTTTAGATAGAAAAATATCAGAGTCAACCATTAACAAAGAAACATTGACAAACTTTCACGAGTTTCTTTTTCATTATAATTTACGCCAAAACATGTAACAAGCTTGTGAGCACAACTTAGGACAATCAATAAGTGAAGTTATGGTGTTGGAGATTTGAAATGTATAAGATCTTTTATATTCTATTTTATTATACCCTACATAATTATCGTGTAATTACTTTTCAGTTTTTGTTTCTTCAAATCGATATAAACTCTATAATAGAATCTTTATGATTTAAAAAAATGTTAAATTCTGTATTTGATATAGGTATGAAATAATAATATTTAACAATTCTAAATCAATTAGAATTCTATCTTATATATGAAATAATTTCTGTAATTCTATTTAACTAATATGTTGAATCAAACTATAAGAAACATATGATCTCTTCTAATTCTATGTTTCTTTTTCTTTTTTTTCTTAATTTTGATTCAAGCATGTCTTCTTACATTCGTTATTATCAGTGTTTATGCCTTTTCTTTTATTTGTTTTAGTTAATAACTGTAAAGACTATATTTGAATTATACATAATTAACGATTGATAATAGATTCTCCCTTTTAAAAAAAATTCATGTTTTTTCTTTCAATTATAAATTTTTTGTCAAAAAATTAAATGAAATAAATATGTTGCCACCAAATAAAGTAGCTGAAAAAATCAAAGGTTAATTCTTTGGCTTATGCTTACCTATGGTTTAAGTTCGTTTCTTAAGTGTTTTCTGGATTTGGGGTTTTCGATATTTTTTGTTATGTTATACTTTGATTTTATCATTATTATTTTTTATATCTTGGATTTGATGGTTTGGTTTGTGTAATCTATTTATTTTTCTAGGGGTTTCTCTATTAGGAGTCGTTTGGTGCGAGCTATAAGGTATAATAATCTCAAGATGAAATTCTTTGTTTGGTTGGATGTATTAGTTAGCCTCGAAATTATTTATCTGACCATTTATATCATATTAATGTGAAAAGTTATTCCATATACATGGAAGCTAGCCCCAAAATTATTTATCCGACCATTTATACCATAATAAAGTGATAAGTTATTTCATATACATGGTGAGATAATTTATCTCACAATAGATCATTTTGGAATATCTTATTCTCAACTAAATGACTTCTGTAAAATTATTATAAGTATTCTGGGATAAACGTGCAACACACATTTCATAGACTAGTTTCTTTTAAAAGAGTAAACATAGCCAACTTGTATATGTAAACAGAGCATTCCCTTTCTATATTTTTCTTCACTTCTATATATCTAACACACAACTGCATGCCTAATATGGTCATGATATCTGCGTGCCTCTTCTATTAGAAACTACTTGCCTTAACACTTCTTATATCTAATTGTTGAAGTCATAGTATTTATCTTGTCGAGTCAAGTGTCTACAGAGTTATGCATGACGACCGTGTACATATTCGTTAGAAACTCTTAGACTCACGTGGTATATCTATCACATGCTATAAATTAAAATAAAGGAAAAGGACATGGGCTGACCATTATGAAAAGAAATGGCCCATAATTTGAAAATGTGGATAATTGAAGCCGGTCGGCCCAATTATTTTCCTTTTTTAGCTATTTGGCGCAATTGGACACATGCAGTCTCTATACTCAATTGATACACTTTTATACTACATTGATACACTTTTTGAAAAAGATAAAGGAAATTTTATGCAAGCACATGCAATCCCTATACCCAATTGATACTCTTTTATACCACATTAATACACTTTTATAACAAGAGAGAAGGGAAACCTATGCATACATATGCAGTATCCATATACCCAATTGATACTCTCTTATACTAGATTGATACACTTTTTATTGCACATCGATACAGTATATATACCACATAAATACACCTTTTATAGAGGAAATTTGTGCAAGTATATACAATAAATGCAACTAAAGATTGTATAGAATGTATAGAAATTATGTAATTGTCATATAGAATGGGTATATAAACTGTAAAGTTATTGTACAAAATATATTTTTTATGGTGTATACAAATTATATCATTGTTATAAAAATATAAAAATAAAATAAATAGCATCATCAACTAGCTAGAAAAGAATAACTACAAACTTATATTTGATTGTCTAAACAATAAAGAGCAAATTATTTTTGTTTGTACTAAATCGGCAGGAAAAATGAAACTAGAAAAAAAGCTAAAAAACAAAAGAAAAGAAGTAAAATGACAACTAAAAAATGAAAATAAAAAGAAGAAGAAACGGAAGAAGCTTACCAAAGTTGGTCGCTATTTGGTCAACAAATGCGGTTATAAATTAAAAATTAAATATTTGACTATTTTTTTAGATTAGTTTCAGCCGAGTTAAGCGTATGAAATGGCTATTTACTTGATTTTTAGTTTTAGGGGATATTTTTAGGATATTATTTTAATTTTAGGTTTCATTTTTGTCTTTTACCCTTAAAATAAATGATCATAACATAGTTGCATTAGTATATTCTATCACATAGAGACATATTATAAGTTGATATAATTAAAGAACTAGGATTTAAAAAAATGGATACCATTAAAGAAGTTAGTTACATATGGAAGTACTACCTGGATGGCTAAACAATCTTTATCATAATTTACTTGTATATGCCATTAATGCATTGTTGACACCTAATTTTTGGACTAAATTTAATCTTGAGTTTTTTCAACTTTTAATAAAATTGAAATATTTATTTCATCTGAATAAAAATTGATCGAAATATTTTGAACATAATTTTGTCATTTTAAGTAGCAATTATATATTATCGTGTTCAACTATTCGAGATTATATAATTTGATTACTTAAATATTTATTCTATGGAATATCGAATTTTAATTAGGGATTATTTTAAAAATAAATATAATAATTAAAATATTTATTTAAATATCATTTGTTCTTGAAAATAATTTATTTGAAAACATATTTGTTTGATAAAAAAACTCGGGTTTAAATCGGTAGTTAATTTATTTCAAGCTTTGATTCAATTTAGTCGATTTATTTAAATTGACCATAATTAAAATCAAATTGACCATGATTGCAATGCAATTGGTCAATTAATATTTAATTTGGTTAGCATTTAAATAAATTGACTAAAATTTTAATCTAAATTGGCTATTTTTAAATGGCCAAATTTCTACCCCTTTCATTTGAGCCACAAAAATTGGCCCAACATAATAACAACTTCAGCAGCCCTTCTAATATAACCCCGGCCTAACCAATATTAATCCATTCCAATTTGACCCAAAGCAGCCCATTTCTTTTTCGTTTAAATGTTACCAGCCCAACAACAATAATCCGCCTCAGCCCACTTCTTAATCTCCAAACCCGCCCCACTGTCTTATCTCCAACAAAACAAAATAACGACCATACCCACATATGGTACAATTGTTATCACAACAAAAAAATATTGATCAATGATACCACCATCAACCAAAACCGAAATTGACCCGTCAACCATAGACAATCCGACACAACCGACCCGTATCCCGTGAATCCAACCATCCGACCCAGAAACCCCGCAAAACTCCAAACCAGCTTCACCACAACCCAAAAATCCAACACCAGGACTCGCGAACCCGATAACCCAAAATTTAACCCGCGACTTCAATTCACCCAAACAGAAATAGAACAGCTAAGTCTTTTTTGTATTTGAAATTTGAATTTTATACTGGGAGAGTACAAATCCAGTTTTCAACGTTATCCTTAAGTGAAAAATGCCAAAATTGCCCTCAAAACTCTCGTCCCATAATGCCAAAAAAATAGCAATTTATCCCAAAATTTCTTCTATATAAGGCTCTTTGGTGAGCTAAAAATACTAAGTCTTGAAAGGGGAAAACCCCTTTGAGCAAAAATACAGTGCATTTTTTTTAGTAAAAATTTGTTGTCTCATGAAATTCGTTGGCAAATCAAAGATTTCGAGTTGACGATGATTTTTTTGGTGATGGCTGATTTCGATGGAGTTCGTGATCCTGTTTCGCTGCTCCGAAAGAGGTAACCTTCTCGACGCTTTATTTTTATTCTGCCTCATTTTCGCCTTCGAAGTAGTAATAGCAATTTAATTCTCTCTTGTATGCTGGGATGTTCGCTGTAGAGGCCTTGAGAGCCATAGGTTATGTGATTGAATTACGACTACTGTTTAGGATAACATTCCTTCCAATTTTGATTTGATGATTTTCTGTTCATCTTTTAAGTTCTCTTTTGCTTTAGATGACATTAAAATTTATATTCATGTTTTAGCCTGAATGTTTGTTTCTTCTTTCTTTTAAAATTTCACTTTGTTTTCTTCTAATCGATAGTACGCAGTAGACTGATCATTTGATTCATAACTACTTGAAAGTTTGAGTTCCAAACTCGTGATAATGCTTACTTTACATGGTTTTCTTATTTTGTCCCTCTCGACTAAATCTAAATGGTTTGATGAGTATTTCAGTAGTAAATGTCTGTCACTACTTTTCGTCGATGCGAAATTCACAAGTGCAGTATGTGTGCTAAAGTTTTAGCACAAATTGATTTCTCACTAATATGAGCCAAAACCATGTGCTTCTTTACATTTTAAGACATACTATGTGCGATGTAATTTGAAGCCTCCGTCTAGAATAAACACGCAAGGTTTCCTCTATAAATTAAAATTGTGCTCATGTTTGGTGTTCCATTCTTTTTATTTACTCAATTAGAAGTTTAGTATAACTACAAGAGGTGTCTAATTTTAGTTCAATAAACTGAGCCTTTTGATAATGTGCCATGTTGCAAAGATATTGTTAACAGTGAACTGGTATGTACATGCTATAGTCATTTTGTATAGTGATTAAGTGATTCTTTCCTTTATAAACCCTTTGGTCAACCTATGTTGTTGCTTATATATATTAATTCTCTACAACGTTTCAGTAAGATTGAAGTGTTCATTTTATCTTTGCCTGTCTAAATAATCATCTCAAGTTAGTTAGTAAGAGGTTACATACTCTGTCTTCATGTCTTAAATCTGTTTTTTTTGTCATATCGGATTTGCTGAAATGTAAAGTTCATTTGCATATAATTCTTCTTTGTTGAATTGATATAAAAATGTCTTATGATTTCAACTGGCTCTTGATTATTTGTTAGGGTCTATGCCGCATTGCTCTTAGTTAAGCATGTATTAATTCTCTTATATATGTCCCTTTTTTTCCTCGGGGTGATCATGTATTATCTACTTTTAATTTTTTTTGGTTTGTTTGAACTTGTTCTTTAAATTGATACAAATATGTCTTACTATTCTCAACCGGCTTTTTGATTATTTAAGATGCATACCACGTTGTCAGTTTTAGTTAAATTCGCATTAGTTTTCTTTTAGTTTTTCCTCTCTTTGATTGATCACGTGTTGGCTAACTTCCTTTACTTTATTTTCTTCCTCCCTTCTTTCTTTGATTCGGTTATGTACTAATGTGGTTTATTTCTTCTTTCTTTCATGAAAATCATCTGAGTCCTACATGGACTCTTTCCCTTTTGCATATTCATCACGGGCCAATGCGGTCTATCTTTCAAGTCAAGCTCGAAGAAAAATCTAATGTTGAATTAAATACGGATGCGGGAAGGTGGAAGAAGAAGAAATGGGTAGACACCCATTGACAAATTGACAAAGAGGTTTGAAAGTCTCGTTACATTTTTCATTTATTATTATTATTATCATTGTTTCACTTGTCTTATTTCATTCAGTTATTTACTTATTCATGCATTTGGGCCTCGAAGTCAAAGTTGTATTTTAATATAGGTGAAGCAAAACTCGAGTCAAAGGTTCAAAAAAATAGTTTAGGACGGGTTATGAGTCGAAAGCGAAATTATATTAGGACGGGGTTTGTTGATTTGGGCCCTATGGCCTAAATCTTTTACTTTCTCTCCTTCCCCTTTATATGCTATTTGTTATTTTATTAGCTTAGACTTAGTTGAAATTCCCGCTAAGTCATCAAAATCAGTTTTTGTACGAAACTTGAAAAAGCAAAATTTTACCTTAATCGATTTCTTTTGGAAAATCAATATTTTGTTTTTGAAGTTTAGTCAAAAGTTATTTTCAAACAGTCCGAATAACCGCAAGTTAGCGGACATTTTAGATTCCTTAAAATCCTTCCTAAAATATTAATAAGAACCACTTACCTAGAATTTCAAAACTTGAATGATTTTTTTGTTTGAATCATTTAAAGGTTTTTCTTAATTTTCCCAAATAAATTAAGTGGTGACTCTAAAAAAGTTAAAATTTTTGCAAAACAAAAATGACGACTCTGCTGGGGATCTTAACTGAGTTCTAATCAAATGTTTGAATTTGCCTTTTGACTAACCGTTATAGTGTTTAAACTCTTTATGTGCTTATATGTTTAAATTTTGCGAAATTTAACTGTTGTGTTTCATGGTATAATCCCACAAAATAATTATTAAACTGTTTTGGGGTTTCGTAGATGTCCCGACCCCTATTGTTCAACTCCAAAAACAAGTATTAGAAATACGATGGTTTATTAGCACGTGAGGCGTCTGATGGTTGTTCGTATCTCCAAACCCAAGTCGTCCACTTGGGAACCTAGTTCAAACTCACTCTAAACACCTAGGATAGAGTAAAACCAAAACCCTATTTTAGGCATGAGCCTAGGATGACCCAATACCCGAGGGGAGTATTGGGACCATTATAAAACTTGTCCTGCGTCTATCAACCCCGATTCAATTACAGACGAATCATATTTATGTGTTAAAGAAATATATGTTTATTTAATACAATCCATTATTCATTGGGGGTCGGGAGAAGGCTTGTTTTGCTTACTTTCGTGTAAGAATACCTCAATCATACACCAATTGAGGGAGGAATTGAAGCAAACCAAGCAAGAAATTGATCGATTTGGACAGTCGCATCTAGAACACAGTTATATGGAAATTGCTTGATCATTAATGGATGTCGTAAATGACAAGAAGTGCACAAAGATAGGAGGGAGAAGGCCGATAGAAGAGCATTCAGGAACTAGTATTTTATATTCCCTGAGCGAGAAATTATTTTTTTCTCATGTTATTTTCCCTTTCCCTAAAGATCGTATCCCTTTTGTGCAATTTTTGTAGGAATTTATGTCATTTATGTACACCTATGATGGTTTTTGGGAGATCATGGATTGGTTTTAAAAAACATATACTTCCTTCAAATACGTTAGGCCAACCCTTCGCTCAAAAGGGTCACCCAATTAGGATGCACGTTTATTATAATATGCTTGTGTGATATAACTGTTTATGTGCTTATACGTGCTTTATTGATTTGAATCAAAGGCGAATTGATCCAATCCTATTTTTCATAGAGCATCTCTAGGCAAAAACATACCCACTATACAAAAGTCTGACCAAACACACTCCAAGTCTCCCAAGTTTCTCCGAAAAGTCTGCAGTCATTCTTAAAACTTCCAAAATGCTCTCTACCATTTTAGAAAATTTGACTTTAGAATCAAATAAAGCCATTATAGTTTCGAACTATACGGGGTCTGATTTCTCCTCCATGAGATACGTAGGCATTCTTTCTGTCCGGCCCCTATCTTTAAATATTCTGTTATTTTCCATTTTCTTGAAAGAAGAAACAAGGTCGGAAAGAAGAAGAACTGAACCTTCCTAGTAAATCTCATTTGTCTATATCAATGAGAAAAATCTTATACATTGCAATTCTCGAGTCATCATTACTCCATGGATCAATTCGCAAGAGATGGGAAACAACCTTATGTGTTTACTTTCTGCCTTATCATCTTGCTTATTACTAATGAAATCTAACACGTTATCCTTTGAGTTATTTTTAGTTTGAAATTAATAGAAACTACTTTGTGTTGACAAATGAACCTACCTCACTAAATCAAAGTGAATAAGAGATTCCCTTCTTGACTATAACTATGTCACAGGGAAAGAAAAATGATTAGTAGTAAAACTGAAATCTACCAGTCATTTTTCAAAACCTATAAGCGATGGTCTAGATGATGGAATAAGGAAAAATGTGAGGCTACCATGGAAGAATTTTTTTTAAGACAACTGGAATCAAAGAGGATGAATTAGAGAAAACATTGCTGAATTGGACTTCCACTTCACTTATTACTCCCCGATTAATAGGTAGCAATAATTTAAAACCTACCAATGTCATGTCAATAATTAGACGAACAAAGCGAGGGGAATGATGATAAATGGAAAGAAGGTGATGAGGAGCAGTTAGTGGAAGATATAGAGGAATTTGAAAAGCGAGAGACACCCAACCTAGAGGATCCCTAATTCTACCTAAGATGGATGGTCAAGAGCGGACCAAACCAACCAATTTACATGCGGTAAAGAGATACTAGGTTTGAAAGTTGTTTTGTTTTTTGTCCCCTTGGTTTATTTGTCATTGCCTTTATGATAGTATTTGTTTTATGATGTGTAATTTCCTAGAATTTATCCTTTTCTTTTATGTACGAACTAAGTTTGACCTGAATTCCTAAGAAAAGGATACATAGGTGGCCTGTGTCGGCTTCGGTCAACCCCTTAGGAGAATTTATCCTTTTCTTTTATGTACAAACTATGTTTGACCTGAATTCCCAAGAAAGGGATACGTAGGCGGCCTATGTCGGCTTCGGTCAACCCCTTAGGATAATTTATCCTTTCCTTTTATGTATGAACTACGTGATGACCTGAATTCCCAACAAAAGGGATACATAGGAAGCCTATGTCGGCTTCGGTCGGTCCATCAGATTTTTCTATATATCTCTAGAGTGGTCCTGAACTACGTTTGACCTGATTCCTGCTTCAATGGGATACATAGGCGCCTCAACGGCTCGGTCATATAACCCCAGGAAATGGAAACTGGGGAAGAATTTTCGAGAAGGAATCTCAAAAATTCACAAGAGGAAGATCATCATCCAACAAAGAGAACAAAGACCAACAAAGACTTCGGATCCTCTCGAGCTGAGATCATCTCAAACTACTTTAAACTGGGAAAGAAATTTTGAGGAAGGCCTCAAAATTTTCACTAAACACTGGAATATATTTCAAGTTTCCCAGTGTTAGAGGTTACAGTCAAACTTTAGAAATCACCAGTTCTGATAAAGTCTAGTTAGACTAAATCTTCGGCTATGACAGAACTTTTGATAGAAACCCTCAGCGATGATGATGAATTCCTGGAATTCCTCCATCAAACGTCGGCTACAGTCAGAACCAAGAGAAAGATGTTCATTGAGATAGTACATGACATCACTGGCAGAGATTTTCTAAGGCTTTTACAGAAGTTTTTGAAACTATTTTCTAAAATTAAGACTTCTTTCAAAAATCTATACAAATATTTTACTTAGTGATTGTCTTAGCATCTGTTGGAACGGGGAGTCGGGGTGGAAGTACCAACTTGACGGAATACCCTAAAGATGGAGAGGAGCAAACCAAGGATCGAAGAAGGTCAACATAGAGTAGTTTCACTCAAAAACTAATTATTTTTCTGTGGATGCAGGGATCAGTACATAAAAAATGGAAATCTTTTTCCAAAAAAATCTCTGAGAGGGTTGCGAGCCACACCAAAGCATATAATGCTCAAGAACGGTATTTTTGAGTAACCCCGAAGACGGATTTAATACACATTTATTGAGGACCTTTTGAATTGTCTATCTCATTTCTTGAGACCATGAAGGACAAACAAAGTCTCCTTATCTACTTTATGAATATTGTATTTAGAATTCTTTATATAAAACCAATCGCTAGTATAAGCGATTTTATGTCTATTAAATATTTACTTTAAGTGTTGGTGTATTTAAGGAAGTCGACACAATAAATACAACAATCAAAGGATCACTCAATATGAGGAAGATCCGAAAGTCATCCTCAAAATTCACCTTGAAACGAAGCAAACGATATTTGAGTAATCCCCAAACAAATATTTTGACCCATTTACTTGCATTCGGTGGATCTTCTATTTAATTATTTCTTCAAAAAGAGAATATTAATAGCAGAATAATTCATTCAAATTATGATGCTCAGTATTTTTCATAAACTATCATGAAGCTTGACTGTGGTCGCCAGTGAGAGCGACATTGTGTCTACTAACTATCTACCTTGAGTACAGGTACATGTAGAAAGTAAAACACAGACAAAAGGACTCAAATAAAACTGTTTTCAAATCATCGGAAGAGCCATTTCATATCATCTCATTGCCGAGTGGGCCATTTCATATCATCTCATTGCCGAGAGGTTCATTTTAATGCCATTGCCAAGAGGGCCATTTCATATCATCTCACTGCCGAGAGGTTCATTTCATGCCATTGTCAAGAGGGCCATTTTATATCATCTCATTACCGAAAGGTCCATTTCATGCCATTGCCAAGAGGTCTATTTCATATCATCTCACTGTCGAGAGAGACATTTCATACCATTGCCAAGAGGGCTATTTCATATCATCTCACTGTCGAAAGGGTCATTTTATACCATTGCCAAGAGGGCCATTTTATTTTATTCCATTGCCAAGAGGGTCATTTTATCTCATTTCATTGCTGAGAGGGACAATCTATTTAATATCTGTTGACACACGAGATAGAATACGCTGGCATCGAGGATATCATCAATATTTAATATCTATTGACACGAGAGATAGCATATGCTGGCATCGAGGATATCACCAGTATTTAATATCTATTGACACGTGATATAGCATATGCTGGCGTCGAGGATATCATCAGCATCAAGATCTATTTATACATGGGATAGCATATCATCAACATCAATATCTATTGACACACGAGATAGCATACGCTGGCGTCGAGGATATCATCAGCATCAATATCTATTGACACGCGAGATAGCATATGCTGACGTCGAGGATATCATCAACATTTAATATTTTTTAACACGCGAGATAGCATATGCTGGCATCGAGGATATCATCATCATTTGATATCTGTTGACACGCGAGATAGCATTCGCTGGTGTCAAAGATATCTCATCATTTTATGAATCAGCATCTAAATACGCCAAAAACACGTAATTCAAAGGGACTTCTTTAAGTCATTATCTGAAAGCGAACGACATATTAGACTTCCTAGAAATTTTACAATCTGAGGTTCATCTATATGTTATATTATTTGAAATAGGATAGTATACAAGATTACCTATGAGTTGGTAGCCCATAGGTCATCCGCCCGCAACAACATCCTAACCGGAGAGCGTGTAAGGTTACCCAAAAATTGATAGTCTGAAGGTTATCCATAAGTTGTAACTAAATCCTTATCGGAGAATATGCGAGATTATCAAATTGATAAGTCCAAGGGTTCTCTATAAGCCACATCATATCCAAAGATCGATTATGTGCTGGATTGCCCAAAAGACTACCAATTTGAAATATATCTATAAGTCACATTATATCCAAGGTCGGATGGTGTGTTGGAATACCTGAGAGATAGTGATTAGGGGGTTATATGTAATCCATCTCTTATCCAAGGTCGGATAATGTACGAGATTACCTGAAATCTAGCAATCCAAGGGATATCTGTAAGTCGTCTCGCATCCAATATCAAATAATGCGCAAGATTATCCAAAGATTGATAATTTAAGGAAAATCTATAAGTCGTATCGATACAAAAGATGCGCAGGACTTACCCGAGGTCGCATGCAAAGAATTATTGTCAATAACCAGAAAGGTTATCATGGAAACCAAAATAGTTCACCTCAGCATAAGATTACACGGTTGCAGGGACCGTTCTGCATAAAGTGTCATCGGTGTCCAAAAGTGTCACCCCACTTTGAAGACATATTCAACCGACAAATGAGATAGTTATGTAATAACCAAGAGGGTTTTTGTGTCTGTTGTTGCAAGTTATTTCCTTTCAAATGGGTATACGAAAGGATGACTTCATTTTTCAAGCGATAACCCACATGGACGTATGGTAAAAGACTACATACCCCTTTCGTGAATTATGCTTAGCACTAACACTTTTGTTTGAAACACTGTCGAGAGCATCCGAGAGGATAAAAATCTCAAATCAAAACCACAGGTCCAGACGACTCCAGATAGGACGCAACACAACGTGAAACTTTTTCTTAGTAGTAAAACGAGACATAGTCTAAAGAGGAACGTTAAACTCTTTGGACGCGAGCTAAAAGATGATCGCCACCATCATACAACCACACCCCTGTTAGAAGGCATGTGCTAATTTTGGAATATTCTGGTTTCAGCTTCATCATCGGGATATTTCTAAGCTCATACCGAGGGTAAACTTCTCTTTCTTTCAAATACGAGTGATAAGACACCTAGAGTTTTGGAAATTATGTCCAGGTAAGTTCTTGCCTATGGATGTGAAGGATCCCATATTCATGGTTAAGAGGTTACAATCCTCTTTTCCGCAACTCGATCAATTTATCACTCATCCTGAGCCAAAGATCGTCTGAAATAAAAGACTATCTTTTCTACCGATTGAGTCAAACTACAAGCAGTTTGATTCTCTAAGCTGGGCTCTTTGTTGAAAACTTGACTGCATTCCAACCTCTCCCAAATCCCTTTATTCCCTAGCTTCTCGGGTTCATCAAAAACTCTAAAACCGAGATAACCTGTGAATTTTCTTAAAAATCATGCTTAAAATCAAGCTTTATGAACTACAAATGGCCTGAATTCTCATGTAATGTGAGATATGTAGGAAATATGATATCGAGGTTCGGCCATAACTCTATGAAACTCGTGCGAAAGCTAACCTCTTTCAGATTCGAATTTGTGGTTGGACAAAAATTAGGAACGTCAACCTCCCTTTGCCTAGGGTTACTTGCATCCACACTCCCCAAAGGGAGGAGGCAGTTGTTGACACCTAATTTTTGCCTTTCACGACTAAATTTAACTTGAGTTTCTTCGATTTTTAATAAAATCAAAATATTTTTTTCATCCGAATAAAAATTGGTCAAAATATTTCGTACGTAATTTTGTCATTTTAAGTAGCAATTATATATTATCGTGTTCAACGATTCGAGATTATATAATTTGATTACTTAAATATTTATTCTATGAAATATCGAATTTTAATTAAGAATTATTTTAAAAATTAATATAATAATTAAAATCTTTATTTAAATGTCATTTGTTCTTGAAAATAATTTATTTGAAAACATATTTGTTTGATCAAGAAACTCGGGTTTAAATCGGTAGTTAATTTACTTCAAGCGTCTATTCAATTTAGTCAATTTTTTTAAATTGACCATAATTAAAATCAAATTGACCACGATTGCAATGCAATTGGTCAATTGATATTTAATTTGGTTAGCATTTAAATAAATTGATTAAAATTTTAATCTAAATTGACCATTTTTTAAATGGACAATTTTCTACCCCTTTCATTTGGGCCACAAAAATTGGCCCAACATAACAACAACTTTAGAAGCCCTTCTAATATAAGCCCAACCCAACCAACATTAACCCATTCCAATTTGACCCAAAACAGCTCATTTTCTCTTCCTTTTAAATGTTACCAGCCCAATAACAATAATCTTCCTTAGCCCACTTCTTAATATCCAAATCCGGTCCATTGCCTTATCTTTAACAAAACAAAATAACGACCATACACACATATGAAACAGTTGTTATCACAGCAAACAGATATCGATCAACGATACCACCATCAACCAAAATCGAACCCGACCTATCAACCATAAATAATCCGGCACCGGCGCCTTATCCCGTAAACCCAACCATCCAACTCAGAGACCCCGCAAAACTCTGAACCAGTTTCACCGCAACCCAAAAATCTGACGCCAGAACTCACGAACTCGGTAACCCAAAATTTGACCCGCGACTTTAGTTCACCCAAGTAGCAACAGAACAGCTCAACCCTTTTTGTATTTGAAATTCAAATTTTGTACTGGGGGAGTACAAATCCAGTTGTCAACACTATCCTCAAGTGAAAAATGCCAAAATTTCCCTCGAAACTCTCATCCCACATCGCCAAAAAGATAGCAATTCATCCCAAAATTTCTTCTATATAAGGCACTTTGTTGAGCTGAAAATACCAAGTCTTGAAAGGAGAAAAACCTTTGAGAAAAAATACAGTGCATATTTTTTAGTAAAAAATTTTGTCTCATGAAATTCGTTGGCAAATTGAAGATTTTGAGTTGACGACGATGTTTTTCGGTGGTGGCTGATTCCGACGAAGTTCATGATCCCATTTTGTTGCCCCAAAAGAGGTAAACTTCTCAACGCTTTATTTTAATTCTCTCGTGTATGTTGGGATGTTCGCTGTAGAGACCTTAAGAGCCATAGGTTATGTGATTGAATTACGACTGCTATTTGGGATAACATTCCTAACAATTTCGATTTGACGATTTTCTGTTCATCTTTTACGTTCTCCTTTGCTTTAGATGGCATTAAAATTTATATTCATGTTTTAGCCTGAATGTTTGTTTCTTCTTTCTTTTAAATTCTACTTTGTTTTCTTCTAATCGATAGTAGACAGTAGACTGATCATTTGAGTCATAACCACTTGAAAGTTTGAGTTCCAAACTCATGATAATGCTTACTTTACATGGTTTTTTTGTTTTGTCCCCCTCGACTAAATGTAAATGGCTTGATCAGTATTTCAGTAGTAAATATCTGTCATTACTTTTCGTCTATGCGAAATTCACAAGTGTAATATGTGTGCTCAAATTTTAGCACAAATTGGTTTCTCACTGCTTCTTCACATTTTAAGACATACTATGTGCGATGTAAGTTGAAGCCTCCATCTAGTATAAACACGCAAGGTTTCCTCTATGAATTGAAATTGTGCTTATGTTTGGTATTCCATTAATCTTTTTATATGCTCAATTAGAAGTTTAGTATGACTGCAAGAGGTGTCCAATTTTAGTTCAATATACTGAGCCTTTTGATAATGTGTCATGTTGCAAAGATATTGTTAACAGTGAACTAGTATGTCCATGCTATAATCATTTTGTATAGTGATTAAGTGATTCTTTCCTTTATAAACCCCTTGGTCAACCTATGTTGTTGCTTACATATATTAAGTCTCTACAACATTTCAGTTAGATTGAAGTGTTCATTTTATCTTCGCCTGTCTAAATAATCATCTCAAGTTAGCTAAGAAGAAGTTGCATACTCTGTCTTCATGTCTTGAATCTACTTTTTTTTTTGTTATATCGGATTAGCTGAAATGTTAAGCTCATTTGCGTATAATTCTTCTTTGTTGAATTGATATGGAAATGTCTTATGATTTCAACCGACTCTTGAATATTTGTTAGGGTCTATGTCGCATTGTTCTTAGTTAAGCATGTATTAATTCTCTTATATATGTCCCTTTTTTTTCTTGGGGTGATCATGTATTAACTACTTTTAATTTTTCTGTTTTGTTTGAACTTGTTCTTTAAATTGATACGAATATATATTATTATTCTCAGTCGGCTTTGTGACTGTTTAAGATCCATACCACGTTGCCAGTTTTAGTTAAATTCACATTAGTTTTCTTTTAGTTTTTTCTCTCTTTGATTGGTCACGTGTTAGCTAACTTCCTTTACTTTATTTTCTTCCTCCCTTCTTTCTTTAATTCGCTTATGTACTAATGTGCTTTATTTTTATTTTTTTTACATGAAAATCATCTGAGTCCTACATGGACTCTTTCCCTTTTGCATATTCATCATGGGCCAATGTGACCTATCTTTTGAGTCGAGCTCGAAGAAAAATCTAAAGTCGAATTACATACGAATGCGAGAAGGTGGAAGAAGAAGAAATGGGTAGACACCCATTGACAAATTGACAAAGAGTCTTGAAAGTCTCATTACATTTTTCATTTATTATTATTAGTATCATTGTTTCACTTGTGTTATTTCATTCAGTTATTTACTGATTCATTCATTTGGTCCTCGAAACCAAAGTTGTATTTTAATATAGGTGAAGCGAAACTCGAGGCAAAGGTTTGAAAAAATAGTTTAGGACAGGTTATGCGTCAAAAGTCCAATTAGATTAGGACAGAGTTTATTGATTTGGGCCCAATGGCTAAATCTTTTACTTTTTTTCCTTCTCCTTTTATGTGCTATTTTATTCGCTTAGACTTAGTTGAAATTCTCGCTAAGTCGTCAAAACCGGTTTTTTTACAAAACTTGAAAAAGCAAGATTTTACCTTAATCAATTTCTTTTGGAAATTCAATATTTTCTTTTTGAAGTTTAGTCAAAAGTTATTTTCAAACAGTCCGGATAACCGCAAGTTAGCGGATATTTTAGGTGCCTTAAAAACCTTCCTAAAATGTTAATAAGAACCACTTACTTAGAATTTCGAAACTTGAATGATTTTTCTGTTTGAATCATTTAAAGTTTTTTCTTAATTTCCCAAATAAATTAAGTGGCAACTCTAAAAGAGTTAAAATTTCGTCAAAACATGCATTATATGATGAAAATTTATCATTATCGAGGCAGGATATTAGGTTTTACTTGACATATATGCGCGAAGTAATTCTGTGCACAGGATTGAAATCAGACCATTATATTGAGTCCAAATATTGTGGCTTATCCGTCCTTGTGGCATCATTTGCATTTTCTGGAATGTCATGCATTGATTTCGCTGACTTGAGCCAGTATATGAAACATATGGCATACGGACAGACCCTCGTAGTTAGCCCATGAGGGCGCACCTTGTATCAGACTGTGATTACACATATACGTACAAAATTATAGCAATGAATATTTTGACAATATATGCCATATATTTGATATAGACCGCCTTCCATAGACCATCTTATGAACATTTGTATTTGATATAGGCATAAGATATCACCTAGGCAAATTTCTAGATGTTTTATTATAAAGAACAGTTTTAACACACATATGTAAGATAACAAGGTTATTTATATAATTCACACTAAAGTGTTAATAATCTTTAAGGGAAAGGACATGGGCTGGCCATTTAAAAAAAAAATGGTCCACAATTTAAAAATGTGGACAACTGTAGCCAATCGACCCAATTTAATTCTCTTTTTTACCCATTCGGCTCAATTGGGCACATGCAGTCTCTATACTCAATTGATACACTTTTATAGCACATTGATACACTTTTATACTATATTGATACACTTTTTTAAAAAGAGAAAGAAAATGTTATGCAAGCACATGCAGTCCTTATACCCAATTGATACTCTTTTATACCACATTAATACACTTTTATATATACTACATTGATACACTTGCAGTATCCATATACTCATTTGATATTCTCTTATACTAGATTGATACATTTGTAGAATGCATGTAGAAACTATATAGAGTCGTATAAAATATGTATCTAAATAATAATTGTAGTTAAAAATTGTATAGAATGTGTATAAAAATGCTATAATTATTATATAGAATATGTATATATATATATATAAAAAAAAAACCTGTATCATTATTATATATAAATATACATCTTTAACAATTGTATTATATTATAAGTATATAGTATTGTATTTTATTGTATAAATAAGTAAAACTAAACAAAAAAATAGTCTGCTATTTTAATAATGTTGGTGAATGCAAAATAATCTGGAAAAAAAAAGAAGCAATTACTCGATTTTTTAAAAAGAATAAAAAAAAAGTAGAATCTTTAAAAAAGAAAAGGAGCCAAAAAAAGCAGCAACAAAATTAAAAAAAAAATAAAAAAAAAGGAAGGCAAGAACGTGACCTACAAAAATGAAACCAGTGAATATCTAAACATTGTCCACCAAAAGAAGGCTAGAAACTAGGGTATCTATTTCTTGGCCATTCTGTTGGAATTACTTTCCACCGAGTGGCTATTTACCGAATTTTTAAATTTAGGTGTTAGTTTTGTGGAATTATTTTAGTTTTAGGTGTCCTTTCCCCTCATCTTTGTCCATAGTTTCTATCTTTAACGCTTGAGGTATGATATGCCACTAACACTAGTATATAGGTCATTGTGTCATATTGTAGAACTGTTACTCGTATGCTCATAAGTTCTCGATCTTAATATCTAATTCACATGAGCATCTACACTTGTTTATTGATTATTTTGTCTGTTTTTCATACTAGTACATATTTCATATGTACTGACGTGCTATGTTCGGGGGCTATATTTCTGTAAATGCAGGTTCAGGTATACTAGTCAGCACGCTAGCAGATTTTCATACTAGGCACTCATTTAATCAACAAAGCAATTGATGAGTTTCTCCCTCACCCTAGAGCAACAAGTGCCTAGTACTCCTTAATCATATTTATAAAAAAGTTAAGTAAGTTGGAGTTTGTACCGATTATTTTTTATTATACAGTTGCAGATTCTATTACAGGCTTCGTAGGCGGTATATAATTATCATACGTAGTAGTAGTTTTAGTTGTCTATATAAGTACCGAATCCAGTTGGTTGATATGTTTATATACATAGTCCCTTATTATTGTTTATGATTAATAATTCTTCCGCTAGTTTAGTTCAGTTGTATAACACATGTTCATACGGTTCTTATCTGTCATATTCAGGCTTGGGGCATGACCATATTTTTATAAATAAATAACTCTTTAAAAAGATTATGCAATGCATGTTACTTTTAATACATTTAAGCAGACAATGCATAAGAAATATACCATCATAATTAGTACCAACATTACTAATGCATCATATTAAACACTATTTGTCGACACCGATTTTATTTTCTTCTTTTTATCATTCAAACATCTATTTCGTTAGGCCAAAACACTATTTTTACTCATTTTGGTAACAAAGATTATCTCCATTAGTTAAATATCATAATTATTTCATCATCATCATCATAACTAAAATTTCAAATTAAAATTTTGTCAAATCTTTTCACAATTAAAAAAAATTCTCTTCACTATTTTCCTTTCAGTTAAAGAATACTATTATTCCCAAAAGATCACCTCAAATCCATATGGTCCTATTTTTCTACTCAATCACATGTAAATACCTCAAATCACTCTCATTGGATCTTGGCCACCAATTTTACCGCCTCCCCAACGTCTCTTTTCCGATTTTTTTCCTACTTATTCTGTTTTACCTATTAGAGATTCTAGTAACCAAAATTATAGGGAAGTTCCCCAATTACTCTTTCCTTTCCAATTTAGGAAAACCAATTCCTAGTTATTACTCCTACAAAACTTTCCAAATTTACACGTTATTTACTATCTATAAATGTTACTCCAAATCAAAAAGTCTCCACATTAGCGATACGCCAACCATGAACATGAACAATACTGACGCCGTCAATTCCACCGCCACGAATGTTAAGAAAACTCAAGGACGGAGGAAAATCGCAATGAAGCCAATAGAAAACCAGAACAGTAGGCACGTTACTTTTTCCAAGCGTCGCTCGGGTCTTTTCAAGAAAGCTAGTGAACTTTGCATTTTATGTGGTGTAGAAATTGCTATTATCGTTCAATCTCTCAAGCGACAGCGGTTATTCACATTTGGTCACCCTAGTGCCGACGCCATCATTGACCGGTACCTCAGCGGAAAATCCGCCTCCGATCAGCAGTTCAACTTTGTGCAACAGAACAATGAACACTTTTCTCAAATCTGTAGAGAATTGGATGCGGAGAAGAAGAAGAAGAAGGGGAAGGATATTATTGATGAATCAAAGAGGGTGAATGGTAATAATAACGGATTTTGGTGGAATGAGTCGATTGATGATATGGGGATTGAGGATCTTGATAAATTTGTGGATGCATTGGAAGAATTGAAGAAGAGAGTGAATATGAGAGTTGACGAATTGAATATGATAAAGGGTTCTTCTTCATTGCCGTCTACTTCAACTATGAATCAGGCTATTGATTATTGTGCTTCTGTTGTTCCTTTTGATTTCAATTAGGCCAACTTCTGAAGCATTTATGGCCAATTTATTTCGAATTTTGATATTCAAATATTTTTTGTTGTTGTTTTCATTATTTTATATGCTAACAGCATTACTGCACTAGTTTCGCAACAAAAGGAAAAACTATGAAACAAACTCAGTTGACAGAATATCAGAGAACATAAAATGTAAATTGTAGCAACATAGTCCTTTTGAGAACATAAAATGTAAATTGTAGCAACATAGTCCTTTTTAAGTAGTAAAAGCTATAAGCTTCTGGTTGACGATATAATCATGTGGGGATTATAATGCATATATTGCTTATGTGATAATAATTATAATGCAAGAACTGTACGTTATATAGTTGTAACTCATATAAGCAGAATTTCTTATTGGAAATCAATTGTATAAATAACAATGTATTTTATGCAAAGATTAATTTTTCTTTAAGTTCAAATAAAAAGGACTTGTTAGGGCAGATATGAAATGCTATCAAATTTCATGAACGAAGAGAGACCGTGGAAGATAATAATTTCGAATAGTCATGGTACACTAATTGTAAGTTGCTTGTTACGTAGCCATAAGCAACTTGTAAGTCGTTTGACCATAAGCAACTAGTAAGTAGTTTACTTGCATTTGAAAACTTAAAAAAGAGGGCCAATATCTGCCAGGCTCTATCAGGGCAGAGGCAGATCAGGATATAAAGTTTGTAATAATTAAGGAGAGTTGAACTCATAATCAAGAGGTCAATAAAACTTTTACAAGTTCGTCTATTTCACTAGACCAACAATACACTTTGTTTATGGGTTCCCAACTTATAATTTTTATATATTTAATAGATTTCTCTATATAAATGCTAGATCCTCACGAAAGTTACTGGGTTCCCGAAAACCCCACCCAGGCCCCTAGATTCGCCCCTGCATCAGGGTCAGCAAAAGGAAATGTACAAGTTTCTCAAGTACGTACCAGCATTTTGTCCTAGTTGATTTCTTTGGAAAATAAGTGTCCACTTTAAATTTGTCTCAAAAGTATTAACCCTTTTCGACTCCGGATTATGCCCAGGAGATTGATCCCTAGTAATCTTCTTACAGTGCTTTCGTTTGATTTTACTAATTTTGTTTCTTGCAGTGTACTGTGAAAGTGGATTTCAGGCTTAATTAAATTGAATAATGGTTTTATTGCTTTGTATGTGCTACTGTTGTACCAATAATGGTTGTAACCGTTGTATCAATAATGGTTTTATTGATTAGTCTTTGCATAAGGGATGGATGGTGGTTGATTTGGTGACACACGTCAATTGCCACCACATATAATTTCAGTTTCAAGTTTACTTGTCTACAAAACTCATGCTAAATCATATTAAAAGTTAATGAGTTGTATGTTAAAGTGCCTCAAATTAAATAATCAACTTAGAACATAAGGATTTATTTGTTTCCCAAATAGAAGGTCCAATAGCCATTTAAAAAGCCTATTCGAAAATTAATCAACCAACACAAATGACATGGTAATAACAATAATTTTAGCAACTAATTGAAAACTATAATACCCTAATCCAGGAAAGGATTGCTCCAGCTTCATTAATTAGAAGTTAAGAACAGTTTAACAGCATGTAATCTTCAATCAGATAGGCGGCAAACTACAAGCCTGTTTGAATTGGCTTAAAAAAGCTTTTAAGCACTACATAATACTCCCTCCGTCCCAAATTACCCGTTCCAAATTTTTTAATTTGATTTCTATTTTACTTGTCTTTTTTCATTAATCAAGAAAAGACGAAAAAAAAAAAATTCCACGGTTTACCCTTTGTATTAATTATTTTTTCTTCAAATTAAAATGTAAACATCATTTAATAGGGCACTATGGTAAACTAGCCATATTATTAATTATTTTTCTTAATCAATGTGCCGAGGGGATATAATGTTTGGACAATATCAATATATATACAACTAAATACTTATTTTTAAGTCAAAATAAATTAAAAATAGTTAGAATTGATCCCTAACTTTTTTTAGAGATATAGTATAAGCGGATCCAAACAGGCGCTAATCTTTCTCTCTATAGAGAGAAGAAGGTTATAGACTTGTTAATGTGGCATGTCTATCTTTTCTTCCTGTTATTTTGCCATTTTCCTCAAATTTTCAGAGTTTTAATCCTATTAGTTCTATTAGGTTTTTTATTGAAAACAAAAAGTTACTTTTATTAAACTCCTATTCAATGCACCTTGTGACTTCACCATGTTCTACACTTCACCAATTATAACGTTTTTTAAATTCCTTAAATTACTCTACGCATTTGTTTTTTCTATGGGAGCTTTGGTTTCTCTTCTCTAAACAACTGTATTCTCTATTTTTAGTTGGATTTTTTCATTCCCAGCCACGAAAAGAAACATTCAACCATATATGTCAATAAAATTTGGGGCTTGAAGATGAAATTTGGGCTTTTCACTCTAGTTTTTTAATACGTAATTGTTCTTAAACACTGTTTATATCAGGAACTCTGCAACTAATGTGCAGCAAATATGAAAATGTAGAGGGGAAAGAAGAGAGAAGATGATCAGGAAGAACAAGAAAGGAGATGCCAATCCATAATCTTGTGTGAACTCATGAGTACATTGTTGCTTAGATACTACTAATTGAGTAAAGAAATCATCTCATTCTTATCTACACAAAGCTGTAACTAACTATTCCTAAAGTTAGTTAACTATAACTAACTGCCACCTTCCATTTTTTCGTTAACACTGTTACTTAACAGACTTTTTTCTTTCTTTATTTTAACGAAATAATACTCAATTACCCCCTGAACTATAGCCAAAAAGGCTACGACACACCTCAACTTAAAGGAGGTCATATTACCCCTGAACTAATTAAAAGTGTAATTTTGACACCCTTAGTGCCTGCGTGTAACATACGTGGCACAACACACTGAAGTATCCACGTAGGCACTAAGAGTGTCAAAATTACACTTTTAATTAGTTCAGGGGTAATAGGACCCCTTTTAAGTTGAGGTGTGTCATAGCCTTTTTGGGATAGTTTAGGGGGTAATTGGGTATTTTCTCTATTTTAACACTCCTTCTCAAGCTAGTTAATTTCAAATATGTTCATTGTACTTGGTTGTCACTAGCCCTTTACTGATTTTTTCTCATACAAAATGACAATCAATTTTAATATATTTAGTTCTCTCATGGTAAACAGGATTTGAGGCACACTACTAAACAAACCGTAAAAAGAGACTTCCCTGAAAAAAAGATTCCAAAAGCGACCTCAATGGATGGTCTCTAAAACATAGGTCACTTTTTGTAAGAGAACTCATGGGGTCGCTTAAAAGCAACCTCACGAGGTCCCTAGATTATTTTTTGTATTTTTCAAACAGAGACCTCGTGAGATCTCTAAATTATTTTTTATAATTATTATTATTTTATTAAAGGGATAACTACACATTTTAGTAAATATAGACTCCTAATTACCCTATGTAGTCTAAATTTTAATTAATTACAATTCATAGTTTCCTCTTTCCTACTAATTATTCCTAATTACAATTCATAACTTCTCTCATATTATAAAATACTAAAGAACAAGAAGAAGAGTTGAGAGAATAGAGAGAGTGATTCTTATTTCTTCTCTTGAGGGATGATTTACAATGAAGGAAACTCTTCTATTTATAGGGGGAATTGTCCCTAGTTTCACACTAAAAGACAAATACATCAAATCTTGATAGACATCAAATAGATCTTGATAGACATTCACTATAATTGATATATATCATAACACTCCCCTTTGAATGTCTAACAATACGCATATAGGCTGCTTTATTAAAAATCTTACAAGGAAAACCCAGTGGGACAAAACCTCGTAAGGGAAAAAGAGTACAACGCGTATTAGCTCCCCTTAATAAGAACTTCCTTGAACCTTTGCATTCCGATCTTGTGCACATCTTCTTGAAAGTTGCAGTTGGAAGAGACTTGGTGAATAAGTCAGCCACATTGTCACTTGAACGAATCTGTTGTACGTCAATATCACCATTCTTTTGGAGCTCATGTGTATAGAAGAGTTTTGGCGAAATGTGCTTCGTTCTATCTCCTTTTATGAATCCTCCTTTAAGTTGTATTATGCATGCTGCATTATCTTCATATAAAATCGTGGGTACTTTGTCACATTTCAAGCCACATTTTTCTCAAATGAGATGTATTATGGACCTCAACCACACACACTCTCGGCTTGCTTCATGAATAGCTATAATCTCAGCGTGATTCAATGAAGTGGTTACGACGGACTGCTTTGTTAATCTCCAAGATACGACAGTACCCTCACATATGAATACATAGCCTGTTTGAGACCGAGCTTTATGCGAGTCAGATAAGTACCCAGCATCAGCATAACCAACATGATCGGAACTACAATCTTTAGAATAAAATAAGCCCATATCAGTAGTCCCCTTTAGATACCGTAATATGTGTTTGATCTCATTCCAATGTATCCTAGTAAGAGAAGAACTATACCTTGCTAGCAGATTTACTGAAAAGGCAATATCAGGCCTTGTAGTATTTGCAAGATACATTAGTGCACCAATTGCACTAAGATATAGTATTTCAGGACCAAGGAGTTCCTCATTCTTTTCTTGAGGTCGGAATAGATCCTTATTCACATCAAGTGATTGAACAACCATCAGAGTACTTGATGGATGTTCTCCATCCATATAGAATCGTTTCAACACCTTTTCTGTGTAGACAGATTGATGGACAAAGATACCGTTTGTCAAATGCTCAATTTGTAGACCAAGGCATAACTTTGTCTTTCCGAGATCTTTCATCTCAAATTCTTTCTTTAGGTAATCAATTTCCTTTTGAAGCTCTATTGGCGTTCCAATAAGGTTTATATCATCGACATAGACAGCAAGTATAATAAACTTCGACGTTGTTTTCTTTATGAAAACACATGGGCAAATTTCATCATTCGTATAACCTTCTTTAGATAAATATTCACTAAGACGGTTATACCATATGCGTCCAGATTGCTTCAAACCATACAATGATCTTTGTAATCTAATGGAATACATTTCCCGAGGCTTTGAACTATATGTTTTCCGCATTTTAAATCTTTCGGGAATTTTCATGTATATCTAATTATCAAGTGATCCATATAGATAGGTTGTTACCACCTCCATAAAATGCATTTCAAGTCTCCCATGGATAGTGAAACTAATAAGATAACGCAATGTTATTACGTCCATAACTGGTGAATATGTCTCATCTTAATCGACACCAGGCCGTTGTGAAAATCCTTGTGCAACAAGGCGTGCTTTATACCTTTGAATTTTATTTTTCTCATTTCTTTTTTTCTAAAAGACCCATTTATAGCCAACAGGCTTAACACCATTAGGTGTTTGAGTTATAGGTCCAAAAACTTCACGTTTGGCAAGTGAATTCAATTCATATTGAATTGCTTCTTGCCATTTTGGCCAGTCATTTCTTTGTCAACATTCTATGACAGATCGAGGTGTAAGATCCTCACTGTCTTGCATGATTTTCGTTGCAACATTATATGCAAAGACATAATCTACTACTATTTCAGATCGATTCAAATTAGTTTCAACATCACTTGAATTTATGGATAGTTCCTCATTTTCTTGAGTCTCAGGCTTATTGATTCCTTCAGGGATATCAACATTGCTCAGATCTTGAACTTCCATATGTGGATCTTTCATAGTGTCTTCTTGACCATTTGTTTTTCTTTTTCTAGGATTTCGATCCTTAGAACCTAATAGTCTACCACGCTTTAAGTGTGCTTTAGATTCATTAGCTATGACACTAGTGGATGGTCCGTTAGAGACATCAATTCGAATTGGGACATTCTCTGCAGGAATATGTGATTTAGTGATCCTTTTCAAATCTGTAAATGAGTCCGGCATTTGATTTGTGATTCTTTGCAGATGAATAATCTTTTGTACTTCTTGCTCACAAATAGAAGCACGTGGATCAAGATGAGATAGTGATGGATTTTTTCACAAAATTTTTCTTTTGATGTCACTATCTTCTCCCCCTAATTTTGGAAAAACTATCTCATCAAACCGACAATCTGTAAATCTAGCAGTGAACATATCTCCCGTTAATGGTTCAAAATAGCAAATAATGGAAGGTGATTCAAACCCAACATAAATTTCTAACCTTCTTGGGGGGGCCATCTTGGTGCGGTTTGGTGGTGCTATAGGCACATATACACCGCACCCAAAAGTTCTCAAGTGAGATATATTAGGCTCTTGACCCAAAACCAATTGCAACGGAGAAAATTTATGATAATTTTTCGGTCTAAGACGAACAAGTATTGCAGCATGCAAAATTGCATGACCCCAAACAGAAGTGGGAAACTTAGTTTTCATAAGAAATGGTCTTGCTATCAACTGCAGACGTTTAATTAATAACTCAGCAAGGCCATTTTGAGTGTGAACATGGGGTACAGGATGTTCCACTCTTATCCCAATCGATAAACAATAATTATTAAATGCTTGGGATGAAAATTCTGCAGCATTATCAAGGCGAATATACTTAATTTGATTATCGAGAAACTGTGCCCGTAATCGTATTATTTGTGCCAATAATTTTGCAAATGCCAAGTTGCGAGATGACAATAGGTACACATAAGACCATCTAGATGAAGCATCTATTAGGACCATAAAGTATCTAAATGGCCTACTAGGTGGGTGAATGGGTCCACAAATATCCCCATGTATGCGTTTCAAGAACGTTGGGGTCTTAATCCCAACTTTTGTTGGCGATGGCCTCCCAATAAGCTTGCCTTGATAACAAGAATTGCATGAAAATTCACCATTCGAAAGAACCTTCAAGTTCTTTAATGGATGCCCATTTAAATTTTCTATGATTCGTCTCATCATTATTGATCCTGGATGTCCCAGACGATCATACCAAAGTACGAAAGTAGTGGAATTAGTAAACTTCCGGTTTACTATAGAATGTGCCTCACTTGCACAAATCTTTGTCCAATACAGTCCAGAAGATAAAGCAGAGAACTTTTCAATAACACATGTCTGCCCAGAGATATTCTTGGTGATACCAAGATATTCAAGATTCATCTCATCAATTGTCTTGATATGATAACCATTTTCACGGATATCTTTAAAACTCATCAAGTTTCTCCGAGACTTAGGAGAGAACATAGCATTATTTATGACGAGTTTAGTTCCCTTGGGAAAGATTATAATGACTTTTCTGAAGCCTTCAATCAAATCAGCATTACCAAAAATTGTAGTAACATTAATCTTGTCCATGTTTAGATGAGAGAAATATTTCTTGTCTTTGAATATCGTATGTCTAGTGCCAGAATCAATCAAATAAATATCTTCTTGAAAATTATCCATATCTTCAAATAAAATGACATACACCAAATAAGATATATATTAAATTTTTGTACAAAGTGAAAACTTATACTATAAAGAATTATTAATCACAATTTACTAAGCAAAATTAGTACGTACTTGTAGCTTTGCACAACTTTAATATAATAATTATATAAGTTGGTAGTACTGTTAAATATTAGGTCACCTCATGCTCAAGTTAACTGATACATAGTGTTGATGAAAAAAATTAAAGAGGTACTGCCAGTGATTTTTTTTTTTGAACAAATCTTTCCATTTCATGGTAAACCTTTGCTGGAAGCATACGTTTAAACAAATAATAATTATCACAACAACAAGAAGTAATGGAAATTATAGCAGCATGCATGTTTTTGGACTAACATCGTGATAGTTTCAAATGTAATGTTATCCTATCTTCTGCTTCCTTCATAGCCTTAAAATCTGTATGCACGTTTGTTTATTTTAATAACCCAAAAGATCACTATAACACATTAATACAGATGGCGTCAAAAATATCATATTAATATAGGATCACAGCTATGCAGTCAAGCCATCACTAATTTCACCGGAATTTATAGTAAGCGGAGTTTTTTTTTTCAATAAATAATGGCAAAATTAAAATTCAATTTAATTTAATAATAGACTACAATAATATAATTAAACTAATTAATACTAATAAAAAACTAATACTCATGCAAACATCTACTTTTATATGGTATTTTATTCACTAACTCTTACAAAAATAAATAAAGTAATTAAACAAAAAATCATTCATTCTTCCATGTTTACGGAACCGTCACCAATCAAGTGATCAATCTTTTCTTCAGGGTGCTCGAAAAAATCTGTTACATCCAAGCTTGTGATGTCAACAACATTTTCAGAGAGAAAGTTAGCCTCGGGATTTCTCTCTTTCTTCTTTAGTGATGCTTGATAAAGATCAACCAAGTGCTTGAGAGCACGACAATCACGTTAATAATGTCCTTTTCCACCACATCGAAAACAAGTAACTGATTCACGTTTCTCATCTTTTCTCTTTTTGTTTGATGAATGATTAACACCCGAAACAGGGTTTCTTTCTTGGTCATCATGACCACGACCACGTCCACGACCATGGTCACGACCTTTTCCACGCCTAGCATGGTGAGCATGCACATCATTCACCTCACGAAATGGTGCAGATCCAGTTGGTCGATTCTCATGATTTTTCATCAACAAATCATTATTTTGTTCAGCCACAAGAAAATGAGAACTCAGTTCAGTATACTTCTTGAAACCTTTTTCTCGATATTGCTGCTGTAATAGCACATTCGAGGCATGAAAAGTGGGGAGTGTCTTTTTCATCATATAATTATCATTGATCGTCTCTCCACATAGTTTCAATTGAGAAGAAATTCTGAACATGGCAGAATTGTACTCATGAATAGACTTATAGTCTTGAAATCTTAGATGCATCAACTCATATCGTGCTTTCGGGAGGATGACCATCTTTAAGTGGTCAAACCTTCTTTTAGGCTATTCCACAATACGAGTGGATCCTTAGTAATAAGGTACTCAATTTTTAGTACTTCGTCAAGATGATGACGCAAAAAAATCATAGCCTTAGCATGATTTTGACTAGATGTTGTATTTTCATTTTTTATGGCATCTCTAAGACCCATAGCATCTAGGTGGATTTCAACATCCAACACCCATGAAATATAGTTCTTGCCCGAACTTTGAAGGGCAACAAACTCACACTTCGTAAGATTGTTAGCCATATGGAAAAAGAGAAGAAAAATAATAATACCTTAGCCTTAGCCTTAAAATTTGAGACGGTCGAGTCGCGTGCTGATAACGTGTTATAAAACAAGAAAGAATAAAAAGAAGAGTAGAGAGAATAGAGAGAGTGGTTATTATTTCTTCTCTTGAAGGATGATTTACAATAAAGGAAGCCCTTCTATTTATAGGGGGGATTTTCCCCTAGTTTCACACTAAAAGACAAATACATCAAATCCTGATAGACATCAAATAGATCTTGATAGACATTCACTATAATTGATATATATCATAACATCTCATGTATTTTCTCTCTTTTTTTATTTTCTATTATTCTCCTTTTTTTCTTTCCTTTTTCAGTTTTTTTTCTTCATTTTCTTTTCTTTTTTTTGTTGTTTTTTCTCTTTTTTTTCTTTCTTCACTTTTTCCTCTTTCGTTTTTTTCATTTTCTTTCTTTTTCATTTTTCTCCTCTCTTTTTTTATATATTTTTTCTCTATTTTCTATTGCTCTCCTTTTTTTTTTTTGTATTTTTTCTCCTTTTTCTCTCATTTTTTCTCCTTTTTTTTCCTTTTCTTTTTTTCTCCTTCTTTTCATTTGTGCAAACTAGCAAACACAAATACAAGTGCGAATTATAAAATACAAATGTGAACTATAGCATACAAATACAAATGCGAACTATAAAATACAATACAAATGCAAACAATAACATACAAATACAAGTGTGAACTATCATTTGTATTTTTTAATTATTGAAAATTAGGAACGATTGATTTTCTTTCACTACAAGAAAAGTGCTTATTACCTGGGGATTTTCATAGGGATAATGCGATAAAATCCTCAAGTAATTTGATTACCTGCGGATTTTCTTATCAATTAGAATCCAAAGGAAATACCTTCGTAGATAATTATTACCTACAGATTAATAAAATCCCTAGGTAATTTAGTTGCGGAAATAAATTCACAATTAAGTTATTTGTGGATTTATTTACTATTAACTATTAAAATTTTGCATGAATTATTTGGTAAAATTTCATAAAAAAGGATTTTACCTGCGGATTTCCACAAAAAAAATCACAAATTATTCCCCACGAAGATTCTCAAGTAAATCCGAAGAAAGTTTAGAGGTGAAGATTCCTAATTAACAAAAGAAAATTTCTTGTGAATATTTATGAAACTATTTCGCAAGAAAATTCGTATGAAATGTACCAAATAAATCCGCAAGAACAAATTTTCTCGAGAAAATTTTCATGAATATTTAGCATGTACATCCCCATGAAAATTTCCAAGTAATAATTCACACGTAAATGACTAAAAATATTTCACAATTAGTCAAAAATCTATTCAAAACCTCCAATAATTCTCAAAAATAACATTCAATACAAGTCTAATGTAAACTATTACAGCTAACAAAAAAAACTAATACATAACATCCACATCAATAATGTATGATTCTTAAATAGTCCAAAACAAAATATTTCAAACTTGAATCCTCAATAAAACTATCAACCATCAGGGTCAGAATCACTTTCATTCACGTCGTCAGAGTCATCATCACTTTCATCCTCATAAGCTTAGTTGTCTTCTTGAGATGGGCGTTCATCATTTGAAGATAATTTCTTGTATACATGCTTCGTCAACAAGTCCAATTCCTTTCTCATCCTCCTTCCACAATTAATGTACTTTGAGCAGCTAATATTTCTTGTTTCTTTCTTTCAAACTCACTTTGCATAAGAATATGTTAATTCGGGCCATAAAAAGTGCTAAAAATATATTATTAGCATAAATTATTAGCATATAAAGCATCATAAACTCAAAGTTGATTTTCCAAATTATTGTGACTATTGTTATGACTTGTTCTATTAAGATAATAGAGGATGAAATTAGAAGAATAAGAGAACAAGATGGAGGGTTCAAGTGGTGCCATGTATTTAACACTTAATGTAAAGAAAACTCTTTTCTTATTTCTTAAAACTCCGTACCCGGTCAAATGGATTATACAACTGCAATGGATTATACATTGTCAGGTATATTGCAATGCATTATACAAGAAGATTTACTCAATGGAAAATTCTCAAAGCAGAGATCTTTTCATATAACCAAACATATTTATTTTGTAACTATACTTTATTATTTTCAGGTTATTAGTACACATTTCAAGTGACTATACTTAACCATTTTCAAGTCACAAGTTCACAATATCAAGTAACTACACTTAACCAAATTTTCAAGTCACAGGTTCACAAACTCAAGTAACTACACTTAATCATTTTCAAGTCACACCATTTAATAATTTTTAAATAACTTGTTCACATTTCAAGTCACTAGTACACATTTCAGGTCACTATACTCAAACCATTTTCAAATAGCTAATTGACATTTCAAGACACTATACTTAACCATTTTCAAGTAACTACACTTAACCATTTTCAAGTCACTAGTACACATTTCAAATTACTACACTCGGCCATTTTCAAGTAACTAAAATACTTTTTCTATTTAGAATTTTCAAGTCACAAGAATCCTACGTAAATCCTCAAGAAATAATTTCAGCTAAATTTGTAGCAAACAATCCCCCAATAATTTTTCAAGTAATAATTTCGTAGGTAAATCTCCAAGAAATAATTTTCGCTAAATTTGTAGGAACACAATCCCCATAATAATTTTTCAAGTAATAATTTTGCAGGTAAATCCCCAAGAAGAAATCCTCAGCGAAATTCGCAGAACAAAATTCTCAAATAATTTCTCAGGTAATAAAATCCATTACATAAATTTCCTCCAAAATATATCTATGTAAATTCGTAGGATAAATTACCTGGGAATTTTTCTATGGATTTAAAAGATATATATATTTGTCCATATACCTGCAGATTTATCTAGAGATAAAATACCCGCCGATACATTTCCCCAGGTAATGTTGCAAGTAATAATTTCGCAGGTAAATCTCCAAGAATGAATTCCCAGCAAAATTCACAGAAAAAAATCCCCAAATAATTTTTCAGGTAATAAAATTCATTACATAAATTTTCATCAAAATAGCTCTACATAAATTCGTAGGATAAATTACCTGAGATTTTCCTATGGATTTAATACATATATATATATATATTTTCATATACCTACGGATTTACTTAGAGAGAAAATATCTACCAATACATTTTCCTAGGTAATGTCGCAATTAATAATTTTTCAGGTAAATCCCAAAGAATAAATCCCCAACAAAATTCGCAGCACAAAATCCCCAAATAATTTCTCAGGTAATAAAATCCATTACATAAATTTCCACCAAAATATCTCTACGTAAATCCGTAGGATAAATTACCTGAGGATTTTTCTATGGATTTACAAAATATATATATATTTGTTCATATACCTGTGGATTTATCTAGAAATAAAATATCCGCCGATACATTTCCCCAGGTAATGTCGCAAGTGCGAAATTTATGCAATATGGTGTCAAATTTACCTGCGAAATCCGTTGCAAATATATATTTCGCAGGTAATATATTTTAATGTTTAGGAATTTAATATTTTCATAGGTAAATCCGCATGTATTCTTGAGATATTATTCCCTAGGTAAAATCCCCAAGTAATTTACAGTTTTCTAATAGTATTTCTACGAATATTTGTTTGTATTTATTGATACGAGTTGTATTTATTGATATAAATAAATACAATTCAATTTTTTATACAAATACAATATATACAAATACATATTGTATTTGTATTTGTAAAATTATTTATTTCATTTGTTTGTAATTATATTTGTATCAAGTGATATTTGTTTATTTACAAATATGAATGATAATTTTGATACACGAATACAAAACGGTACATTTGTATCAAATGATACATTACATATTTATATATTTTAGAATCAAGAAAATACAATTAATGCATTTATTTATTTATATACAAATTCAAATGATAAATTGTACATAGTAACGGCTAAATACAATATGCAATCAACTTACAAATATAAATTAATTCTTTAAAAATAAAAGATATCAACGAAAATAGAATACAAATACAAGTGTAATCCAAATATAATCTGAATATACAAACACAATAAAACCATAATATAAATATAATTCAATATAATATGCAGTAATTTATAAAACACAAATATAAAACAGTTCTTTAAAATATAAGTGCAAATTATATAAAATATAAATGATGTTGCAAACTAACAATATAAATACAAATACAAGTGTGAACTATAAAATACAAATACAAATGCAAACTATAAAATATAATTGCAAGCAAGAACTTTAAAATATAAATACAAATACAAATACAGTTGTATCAATGAATACAAAAATATAAATGATAGTGTGACTACAAATACGATAAATAATTATGGTATTTACATTATCATCCATGACTTGTGCTCGACTAGTCATATTTTTTGAAAATACAAAAAATATAAAATAGAACCAAAAAACGATAAAGAAACTAAGTACAAAACAAAAACGAAAAAATCAAACAAGAAAAGAAAAGAAGAAAGAGAAATAGAAGTTAGATATTAAAGAGATAAAAAAAGGAAAAAAACCAAAAAGAAAGAAACGAAAAAAATAAAAATAGGAATAAATAGAAAAATGGGGAAAACATGAAAAAGAAAAATATAAAAAAATAATGATAGTGTTTTTGGTGAGACTAAATATGTAGTATATTTATGTTTTTTATGAATACAGACCACTGAGTAAAAGTGAATACAACGGTTGAAAATCGAATACAATCGCAATAAATGATCATTATGTAAAATGTGGCTATGAAAGGAGGATTTTATAGCAATGTGCCGCTATTTCTGAAAGATCCCCTTTATTAAAAGAGTCCCCATAAGGTCTCTATTTGATTTTATTTTTTTAATTAAAAGACACCTCATGAGGTGACTATTATTTTTTAATTTTTAATTATAAACAATTTATTTAAAACATAAACGACCTCTTACAGTCTCTTATTTAAGCATGTGCAAAATGAAATTGTGAAAAGAAACCCTCATTAAGTCGCTTTTGTGCATTTTCTAGAAAATGAAAATGCGAAATAGCAACCTCATGAGGTCTCTTTTCTGCCAAAAAAAATGGTGGCAATAACAGCTTTTACAATTTCATGTTATTTTAATTCAATTCAATAATATATACAATATAATCAATTAAATCGAGCTCCAAAAACTCCCACCAATCAATCAAACTACAACAAACACAAGTAAATATAATCCAATAACCATTAATTGAAAATCAAATTTAAATACCTTGAATATGAACGAACAAAATATAGAAGTCGTAAATTATTTAACATTACTATTGTTCAGACTACTTTACAGTTTTAATACATTCAAAAACACTTAATAATTCAAATAAACCACCATCAAGTATATAGTTTAGATTATCTAACACAATAGTCAACTTTAATAATGCGTCGATGTATTGTCCACATAGTAATTCTCATCATCTTCACCACTGCTGGGCTCCTCAATCACATCTCTGTATTGACCATATACTCCATGTGAAATAGGTGGAGATTGGAGAGGTCGAAGAGGGCGTACTAAATCACCAGGACAAGGGGAAATCCCCCCGGAAGCAAGTAATGTATCGAATTGGGCCTTCATTCCTGCATACTATATATCCTTTGGCCTTTCCCTAGCCCGCGAGGCCTTAGCTTCGCTAGATAGCTCAACTATTTGCTGCTTCAAAGACAAAATCATCTTCCTTGACTCATCATCGTCATCATGGGAACTACTGACGCCTTCTAGTTCCGAATGAAATTCACGAAAGATTCGTTGGGGCAATCCAAAAGTATATCCATACCTACGCAGGCCACTAACCATATTCTCTCATTCTGCTTTTGGCTAAGTGGTAGGTCTCGACTATCTTCTAGCAAAGTTTGGCGAAAATCCTCTATGAATTGCAGATATAGATTTTGAATTTAATGATAATAATATTAGAATATAAATTTAGAAAATAATAATTACAACTAGAAATAGAGGCTTACATAGGTCAGGTTGAGCCACATCAGGATCTCCAGGGGTTTTCTTCTTCCTTGTGTGTATAGCTTTGAATGCCCCAGCTTGAGTTATTGGCCTCCCAAGTTCCTTTTCCTGTAAACAAAATTAATTGAATTTTAGTTGCTATGAAATAATTGTTACGAAACACTAGCTAAAACATAAAAAATATTGCATGTATATTGACTGAAGTTGATGTCTCATTCTGAATAACTTATGTACCAGAAAAGTTCTTTATATAATGTAGATACACAATTCAACAATATTCTTCTCTTATATTTCTTATAATTAGATACTAAAAGTCTAGCAATAATTCAGATGACACTATCTCAATTTATTATTTATAAGCAAAAATTTGTGTAGTAATCACTAACCAGTATACACCTAAACTAAATGGACTGAAAATTTAAAAGAGAAAAAATGGGTAGATTAGTAGAATATGCAATACAGGACAAAAAACAAAGCAATAAGAACTTTGTGCGCACACAGTTGTGGTTATCAAAAGGGCTCCATAACTTTACTAATGCAGTTCTAGTCTAAGTTACTCGAACTCTTCACTTTTGGTGCCGCACCCGTGCCGATACGACATGGGTGTGGGTGTGGGTGTAGGATCCGTACCCGATCTGGTCAACCGATTTTGGGTACTTTGACCAAAATCGACTGAAAAATCCGGGCAAATTTAAGAAATTTTGTAATCAAAACAAAAGTTAAGGTGAAATTGGAGAAAATTGATTACCTTGTATATAGAAATTTCTATGTTATTGCTTTTCTTTTTATCTCTTTCCAAGATTTTCTTCTTGAACAACATTTTTTCATCAAGTTTTTCATATAATATCTCATAATTTATGTTATGTAACTCTATTTTTAGATATTTAAATTATTTTTTGCTGAATCCCCACATCCGTATCCATCCCTAGATCTATATCCTTGAATTTTTAAACTGGGACCGCAAAAGATCCGACCTCTAGATCCATACCCGTATCGAACACCCACACCCGAGTCCGAGCAACTTCGGCTCTAGTTTCTTCTGACAGATAACTAAATTCAATAGCAAGTGAATGCTCATATGTATATTATCAAGAGATTTGTGTTTCTTGCTTACCTTGGCATATCTATAGACTATCTTCAGTTTTTTCTTCTATAGGTCAGTAATGGCTTACAAAGGTAGAGGTTGAGATTGTTGATGACGAATCACTAAGAAATCATCAAGTACAAATTGGTTCAACAACATAGCTAGTATAATCCCACAAGTAACTTTTGGGGATTGTAGAGTGTACACAAACCTTAACCCTACCTGATTGAAAAAAAATATTGTTCCCAATAGACCCCCGACTTAAATAAAAGTAAGTACAAATTGGTTCAAACTTATGAAAAATAAAAACAGATGAAACAGATGAGATTGAAGTTATCATACTAGTAACAAAGCTGACAAATAATCCCAGACCACACAATCAGATTTCTCATAGAAAACTTTTAACTCTATGAAGTCTAAAGGAAAGCTTCTTAGATAAGTCGTGAAACTCTTCAATTGGGTAGACAATTATACTGGCAATACTGACAAAGATTCACAAGAGGAAAAAGCTGGAAGAAACAAAATCGTTAATGTAATATTCAGAATCTCAGCCTCTGAATAGGGTAAATATTCACCGATATCATTCAACCAGCCTCGCCAACTTAAACATCTTAATACAAAAATATTTCACCTAATAGAGAAGATCATTTCAAGTATTCTACAGGCATCAACTCATAAAATTGTTCCTGAGGTCTGGTATAAAGATGCACCATTAATAGAAGTAAAGTAATCGTAACTAGAATCGAATATCCCCATTTTTGGATAATCAAACAAATATTCCCCAGTCTCTTAAGGAGTTCCTCTAAGAGAAAACTACCACTTTTATAGGTCCAAGAAACATAAACCAGAGCTCTACTATGTCATATATATCTGGAGGTAGCGGTGAGAAATTACAATTAAATCGAGTTGTTGATGTTGGCTTTTTGATTGCTAAGCTAAGCTTTGTCAGAAACCAAAGCTACTGAGTAGTAGACTAGAAGACTTGATAGGTGAAGTTGATATTGATGTTAAGAAGCCTGTCACTAGTAAAGGATCAAATCCTAATTGGCAATCGTCTTCGGTTCTATCGGAGGAAGAGGTGGACTTGGCAATGTTTCACGTCTATTCATGCTATCAAATTGCAAGCAAGCTGATTTTTGATGCGGCAAGTGCAACTATGCTTGTGTAGTAACCTTTGGTTCCGTAATGTTATTATTTATGGTTCCATGTTCCCGCTCTTCTCCTTGTCTCTAGTTCTTCAAGTTCTATTTGGGAATTAAAGATGTCATATTTTCAAATTAATGGTGTTGATTATATTAATTAAACCAAGATGTTAACCATAATTAGAATTTCATGTTTTTCCTTACTAGATTTCTAAATATTCCAACAAGTCCGCTTTCCAGATTTTTGAAATTACAATTATCTTTACTAGTGACATTGAGAGAAATGGATCATGATGGACCATTGAGAGAGGAAAACTGGGATCATCTCATCAATTTGCCTAGCAACTCGAGAAGTAGGTAAGTTGTTTGTGGGCGAGGAGGCAGTCGTCTGCGAAAGCTGCAGAAAGAAACTGCTAGCAAACCATCAGAATCTGGCAGGGATGTTGTAAGGCCTACTGAGATGTTAACTCAAGTACTTATTAAGAAGGGAGAAACATATGGGCAGAGACATGTACGAGGTCGCCGAGTTGTCAGGAAGAGGAGAATAGAGAAGAAAATTGTTGAAGAAACCCAACCAGATTATTTGGGTAATAGAAGCAGCCTGCTAAGTCTTATAGTATCACCTAGAAAGCTTGTGAGGGGAGAGTTTAACATGAATGTGGAAGGAATAGAAGCCACAAATGATTACAATATTAGTTTCCAAAGTGAACAGACCAAATGAATTAAGTAGGAACCTAAGTGAAAGAAATATTGAAGGAATATATAGAAAAGACGAGGAGTTAATAAGCTTATATTCTCAAGTTGCTAGCTCTGTATGTCTTGTACTTTAATAGGTATCGAGGCAAATGGCTTTTATTTTATAATAGTATGCTACACCGTGAGTCCCTTTTACAACAAAAATGATATCTCCCATGATGAAGAATTTCAGATTTCTAAGAGAAATAACAAACATAACATGTTCTTAGCCCTCAAATTTATCCAGAGTAAATGTATATTGTTGTATTGTCTAACCCCATAACATCTTTTATACAAGCAAAGGAACCACTTAATTGATTATTTACAGTAATCAATCTGAAACCTTCACTCTGCTTCAACCGTACCTTCATGACTTTGTTAGGAGTAAGGACTTTCTCATTGTTCAAATCCTTTATTTCCTTTACATAATCTTTTCACTTTTTCCTCACAAATAAAAAAACACTAGGGCAACTGATAATTGAATGAGAAAAAAGTGCAACAATCTGTTAGATTTGTGCTATTTGTGATTGTATCAAAATATCTAAATAACCATTTAGAAGATTCAAATCTCAAAACTTAGGATTAGAGCAAGAAGCCACCTATTCTTTCTCCATACTCTTCTTAACTACGATTTCCTGCAGTACATTAAAGCTAAGCAAGTATTTACAGATGTCAATTTGCTTATGTTTGTTAAGAATTCGATCACGCAACTTCTGTTCTATCTATCTAATAAACAGAAAATCCTAAGTGTAAACACAAGCTATTTTAGTTTGTTGTACCTGGTGCAGAGGCAGAATTTTCACTCACGGAATCCAAAATATAAAGAAGTAGACGTGGTAAGAATCCCAGGAGATTCAGCATATACTATGTATAATAAACATAATTTACGGCTAAGGGTATTTGGACAAACCCCCTTGCGCCCCTAACTCCGCCTATGGCTGCACCTAGTAACTTAATCTATGTCACACAAAATCTAAAATAGAAAATGAAGCTTTTAAGTCTTTAGCCTCACACTTCAGAAATTCAGAGCAAGAAATAGGAGATAGATACCATTTCATTCATGAAGTGATAGAAAATCATGAAGCAAACCACAGAATGAAGAGGACTAATTTAAGAGATGGTTTTACACTACTAATGTTGACCCTACCAACCTGAGACCTTTCAACCAATTCATTTGAACTACTTCATCCTACATTTTTTTAAGTCCATCCATAGCCAAGATAAAGAGGAATGGTGAGAAAGTTCCCTATCTCAGGATCTTTAAATCCTACTAGAGATCTATTAACCAACACTAAAAGCTTGACTATGGAAATATTGAACTTGATCTATCTAATATACCTTGAGACAGGGGTGTTTTCTTTTTTTGCAACACCACTACTTGGCAGTCGCACCACACTGCACAACTTCAGCCACACACACACTGCACAGTCTAAGTATAATAGATACGTTTGCAGAAACGTAAAGGCACTCAACAATATTCCAGGAAATAAGTTCCCAACCTTTTATTCTATCAGAATCAAAAAGGACAATGTCACACGAATTGTACAAAGGCAATACAATACTCACTCTCGCTGCCTTGTACAATTTCTAGCAACACTATAAATAGACTGCACATGGGCAGTTACAACCAATGACACCTGGAAGCATGCCATTGGACATGACTGTATGCTTATCACATGAAATCTAAGTATTCAAAGACATTATGAAAACCACACATGCTTACAACATTCAAAATTCAAACTTAGAAACTGCCCCATCTGACAAGCATTTGGGCAGCCTTGCCCCTTTAGCCAATTTTGCCAATGTTCAACACTTAGCTAATTTCCAGCTTTTCAACACTTGACCATTTCGTCTTTGTCTTGTCATGTTTCTCATCCACGTTTTGCCTTGCCATCGCCTGTGTCATGCCAGTGTCGTGTCATGCCTATGTCACTGACTGCACGCATGTCCGCATAAGTGTCATGAGCCCGTCGTCACCTCATATGCCCAAGGCTACCTTGCCATCACTCCAGGCACCTTGGTATTTATCATCTTTCTTCTATCTCATAGCCACCACATCATCATATTTCTTGCCTTATCATACGTCAAGGCCAATGTGCACCTTGACATGGCCTTATCAGCCATCATGTCTTAGACTGGGGGTCTAACAATGCACCCCCACCAGATGAACTCGATGCCCTCGTCAAGGTTGTTTTGAGGTAGTCCTTAATCTGCTTGTCGAACTTCCACAAGTTCTGAGCCTTCTCCCAAACAACGTCTTTTTCGGTTGAGCCTTTCCATTGAATTAGAAATTCTGTCTTGGTATTATTTTTGTTGTTACCCATGATCTGATGATCAAGTATCTTTATTATCTTGGTTTTATACTATTTCACAATCAAAGAAGGAGCCCTCTTGGATTTGTTCTTGTCTGGGTCTTCAGCATCTTCATTATACCTTTTCAGAAAGCTGATATAAAAGGTAGGGTGAATCTTCAACCTTTCTGGCAAGTCTAACTTATAAGCAACTTCCCCGATCTTCTCAATAACTTCAAACGGGTCGTCATACCTTGGGATCAGTCCCCTATGCCTCTTCTTGCTCACAATCTGTTTCCATATTTATGGAGTGAGCTTTAGAAGCACTTTGTCTGCCACACTAAACTCCACCGCATGTCTATGCTGATTAACATACTTCTTCATGTGTTTTTGGGCCTTTCTCAATCTATCTTGTGCCTCAATAAGCATCTCATGCTTGTATTTTACATATTTATAAGCAACAGGGAAAATGCCTTCACTCTTTAGCGTCACCACCTCCAATGGTGTCATAGGCTGCATGTCTAAGACAAGTTCAAATGGGCTCTTTTCTGTTGTCGCCTGTGCAAATTATAGCAAAACTAAATTGTATCCAACAAGTCTGCCCAATTTCATTGGCTTGCTGTCACATAATGCCTTAGGTATTCTTCTAGCAAGTGATTTATCCTCTCAATTTGGCCATCAGTTTGAGGATGATTTGTTGTGGAAAACTTCAGATCAGTCCACATTATGCTGAACAATGTATGCCAGAACCTACCAGTAAATCATGCATCTCTATCACTCACTATATCACTTCGCAAATCGAAGTGCTTCACCACGTTCTTGTAGAATAATCATGCAACAACTTCTGATGAGCAAGTAATTGGAGCAACAACAAAAATAGCATACTTTGAGAACCTGTCCACCACCACCATTATGGATGCATTGCCATCCACCTTGGGAAACCCAGAAATAAAGTCCATAGAGACAAATAACTATGGTTTTTCAGGAATAGGCAGAGGCTGCAGCAAACCCGCCTCCTTCATACGTTCAGTTTTGTCTCTTTGACACATTTGACAAGTCTTTACATATGCTTCAATGTCATCTTCCATCTTCGGCCAGAAATATACACGAAACAGCTAGGTAGTATACGCTCAACACCGACATGACCAGCCTAAGGAGTGTCATGTGCCTCTTTCTTCATGTCTTTACGCAGTCCGCTACCTTGAGGTACCACGATTCTCTCCCTCCCCCCTTTAAAATAAAGAAAATCGCCCTCGATCCAATATCTTTGAATGGTTCTATCTTTCACTTAACCCATCCACTTGACATAGAGTGGAACATTGACAGCACAAAACTTAATTTTGTCCAGAAAACCAGTCTCCAGTCTAGAAATAGAGTATACTACAGCAAATACCTCTTTCCGACTTAGTGCATCAGCAACCTAGTTATGCTTCCCTGGTTTATGCTCTCACATAAAGTCATACTCAGCTAGGAAATCCTTTCATCGGGCTTGCTTTGGACTCAACTTCTTTTGCGTCTTAAAGAACGTGTTCGCAACATTGTCTTACGCACCACAAAATGAGTACCCAATAAGTACACCCTCCAAGTCTGTAAACAATGAACTACTGCTACCATCTCCTTTTCATGGGTCAAATATCTTTGCTCATCATCACTCAATTTTTGACTTTCAAAGGCCACAGGATGATCTTTCTACACCAACACGCCCCCAATAGCCTTGTTTGACGCATCAGTGTGTATTTCAAAAGGTAACTCAAAGTCTGGCAACTTCAATATGGGTTCTGAGGCAATAGCTTCCTTCAACGTCTTAAATGTTGCATCGCACTTATCAGACCATACCCACTTGACATCTTTCTTCAGTAAATCTATCAAAGCCGCAGCTTTCTTAGAGTAACCTACAATGAACTTGCGATAGTAGTTATCCAATCCCAAGAATGAACTCAATTATTTGACCCAACAAGGCGTCTTCCATTCAACAATTGCTTGCATCTTCTTTAGATCCATCCTTACTTAGTTTTGACTGACTAAGTGCCCAAGGAACTTCACTTCCTTTTTAGCAAACTCGCACGTTTCCATCTTCACATAAAGTTTGTACTCCCTCAAACCGGACAATACTAACTTTAGATGTTCCAAGTGTTCATCAAGGAAGCAACTATAAATGACTATGTCATCTAGATATACCACCATGAAATCATCTAGGTAATCAAATAACACATCATTCATCAAGTTGCACAAAGTTGCCGGAGCATTTGTCAACCTAAACAGTATAACAAGGAACTCATATAAACCGTACCTCATCACACACATGGTTTTTGGTTCTACTTATGCTATCCGAACCTTCCAATAACCTGATCGTAGTTTAAGTTTAGTAAGCAAGTATGCCTTTCTTAGCCTATCCATAAGATCTTGCACCAACGAGACTGGATACTTGTTCTTCACAGTCACTTTATTCAATGCCCTATAGTCAATACACATCCTCATTGAACCATCCTGCTTCTTTTGGAATAGAACAGGAGCACCGAAAGGAGCCTTAGAAAGTTGAATCAAACCTGCATCCAACAATTCATTTAATTATTTCCGCATTTCAGCCAACTCTTTAGGGGCCATTCTATAAGGAGCTTGTGCAGGGGCAATCGAACCTGGCAGTAACTCTATCTTATGATCAATGTCCTTCTTAGCGGCAACTCTTTAGGCAATTCGGGAGGCATCACATTAGAAAATTGCTTTAATACTTCGGCAACACAGTCTGACACCTCCACCCTTACATCTGGCTTTACTTCTATCATGGCAGCTAGGAAAGTTTTATCACCTTTCTTCAATCCTTTTTCATCTGAAACAACACAAATAATGGAGGACTTGTTCTTCACTTTCATTGCTTCTCCATAAGGATGAACAACCTTAATGAAACTTAGATTGGCCTCGTTCATGATCATCACTCCATCTAAGTGAGGAAAAGGAACAAAGCAAAACTTTCTAAGGAAATCAATCCCTAGAATGACTTCAAAATCACCCAGTGGCATAACCATCAAGTTGTGTTTCCCCATCCAATTTCCAATCACCATTTGTACATCATAAGCCATGCCTACAATGGCTTGTGCCTTGGAACTCACAGTTTGGACATAGGATGGACTTTTCTTTAACTTCAGTTCATATTTTGCAGCAACCTTGACATCCACAAAAGTATGAGTGGCTCCGGTATCTACCATTGCCATTATACGATTGCCATCAATTTTCACCTTTATATGAATTAAAGCAGTATGAGGATTCAATGTCTTTGAGTAGTCACCCACAACATTCAGCAAACTGATGTGATTCAGTGAGAAACCCAAAGGATTCGCCAAAGTAGTGACAACTTCTTCGCCCCCATCTTGATTCATATTTCCAGTAATCATAGCATTCACGCATTCACTCTCTCACGATTAGGACAACTCTTGGACAAATACATTCCACTACAAGTCCAACAACCTTTCGTATTGCCATCCTTGTTCTTGGTGTTTCCAACATTCATCGAGGTTTTCCCTTTGTCCCCTTTGTCATTTCGTCCATCTTACTTCCCTCTCCTTTCTTGTCAACTTTTTTCGTAGACTTTGAAATAGTGAGAATGTCAAAATTAGAATGAGTTAAGCAAAAATCCACCAATGAGTCAGCGATAGCAATTGCACTAGGAAAATCTTTCACATTCTGCCTCCTTAGTTCATTTTGGGCCCATGCCTGCATTCCTGAAATGAAGTTATGTAACTTGTCTTCATCAGACTTGTTTTGGATGTCCAACATCAAGGAAGTAAATTCCTTAATATAGTCGTGAATCATTCTGTTCTGCCTTAGCCTTTTCAACTTGTCTCTAGCAATCCATGAGGCATTGCTAAGAAGGAATTGGTCCCTCATTTCCTTTTTCAACTTTTCCCAAGTATCAATTTTAGGTCGGCCAACACTCTCACCATCCGCATTTTGAGTCCTCCACCACAATTTTGCATCACTCATCAAGTACATCGTGGTGAGTTTCAACTTGTCCGTCTTAGCAACTCGGGAAGTATAGAAATACTTATCCATATCCTATAGGAAATTTTTCAACTCCTTGGCACTTCTAGCACCACCAAAAGGTTTGGGCTCAGGAATTTTGACTTTGGAACTGCCTTCATGAGACTGCCCAGACACAACCACAGCACGTCGCAGCACCAATATCTCTGTCTGCAGATTTTCTATCACCTTGCCTTGGTCCTGCACCAGCGACATCAAGGCCTCGTGTGTATTCAAAAATTACGTAGATTGTTCATTAAACTGGGCACGCAACAATGCCAGTTCTTCCTTCAAGGCATTGATCTGAGTGATCAAATCCACCAGGCCTTCACTTTGTTCGAGTTCGTCGGTAATGCCGATGAAGTTTTGAACTCGTGTAACATACTCGTTTAGTTGAGCGACAGTCACCATTTTCGTATAGCAACGCTCTGATACCAGTTGAGAAAGGGGCATTTTCTTTTGCAACACCACTGCTTGGCAGTCGCACCACACTGCACAACTTCAGCCACACACACACTGCACAGTCTAAGTATAATAGACAAGTTTGCAGAAACGTAAAGGCACTCAACAATATTACAGGAAACAAGTTCCCAACCTTTTATTGTCTCAGAATCAAAAAGGATAATGTCACACGAATTGTACAAAGGCAATACAACACTCACTCTCACTGCCTTGTACAATTTCCAGCAATACTATAAATAGACTGCACATGGCAGTTACAGTAGTTACAACCAACCACACCTGACAGCATGCCATTGGACATGGCTGCATGCTTATCACATGACTCAACAACCCGATCTAAGTATTCAAATATATTCTGAAAATCATACATATTTACAACATTCAAAATTCAAACTTAGCAACCGCCCCATGTGACAAGCACATGGCAGCCTTGCCCCTTTAGCCAATTTTGCCAATGTTCAACACTTAGCCAATTTTTAGCTTTCCAACACTTGACCATTTCGTCTTTTTCTTGTCATGCTTCTCAGCCACGCCTTGTCGTTCCATCGCATGTGCCATGCCAGTGCTTATGTCTTGTCATGCTCTTTACACATAGATTGATTATTTTTATTCCCATTCTAGTCCAAAAGATTTTCCTAGCAATTGCTAAACCTTTGGCAAAGTTCGGCAATGCGATTGAATACTGGCTTAACCTTCAAAACGTTAACGGCAGATTACTCTGTCTTATTTTCAACTTCTTAAGAGGTACTATAACCTTTGTCCTAATTTACGTGACACTTTTTATTTTCGTGTGTTATCTATTTTTTAAATTAGTGCGATGATTTATAGGTAAAATTATTGTATTACCGAATAAAAAATTAGTGGCCTTCTTGTCATTTGTTGGTAATTTTGATAAAAGAGTTGAGTTGTACATTAAGTGTGCTGAAGTTGGAGGTAAAAGATACGATGAAGCAATCAGCATCATGGCTGCAAAAGCAACTTATGAGAACAAAGCATTTATTGAAACTACTGTAAAGGATCACTAGAAGGTAAACTAGATAGAACATTAGGTGTCTGGTAAGAATGAAAAATGTTTTCTTTACTTCTTTTTATGTGTTGAATACGTAAGTAAAAACTAATATTCTAAGATTATTTGTATATAATCTAAGCAAAAGTTATGAGAGTTGCGTATTGGAGCTTTGAGGATGGGATGATATGGAAAGACCCTACTTCTACTAGGATAGTTATTTCCCTCAATTTTAATGAACTTGTTTAAATTGTTTACAAATCAAACATGAAAAAATAAGAAAAGGTTTCAGACATGCACCCATTAATAGAGAAACCCCTAGGACAACACATTCCCTCTTTAATAAGTCATGCGTAGCATGAATCCGAATTAGTTGGGTGAGTGAACTGAAATAAGAAGTTGTCGAGAAAAAAAAGAAACAAGCAGAGAAACAGTGTACTATTTACATTTCTAAGTCAAAGTATACAGTTTACGTTTCACTCTCAAACAATTGAAAGTCACAGGCTGAGAAACATAAAGATGTGTGCAAGGGGGAATAATAAATAAAAAGATAGCAAATCCACTACTGTACAGAACAATGAAACTTATATATCTAGGAGAACCCCAAAAATAATGCCCAAAATTCAATGTCACTACAAAGAATCTTCAGCCTCTAACTCATTAATCTTAGGCCTCTGGATGTGATTACTAATTAGCTACAAATCATGTAAAATCTACACTTTCAATTTCTAGGAAGCTACAAAGACATGTTTGAAGATCAAAATTCCAAACACCGTTGCCCAAATTCAACCACCCAATACGCTGAATAATTCCTCAAACATCTATGCATTATCCCTGAATATTTTTCAGTTCTCACCATTGAGAATATCCAAATAAAAATCTACTTACTTGAACTAAAAATAAATCACAGGGAATGTTGAATTTTTTACAACTCTTATCCGGTAACACAAAGTAGCAACACATATTCAATCGGAATGCACAAATCTGAAACTCAGTTCTAAAACAAGATAAAAAACGCCCAACTATTCATTACAATCTTCACATTTTGGGAAAATTAAAAGAAACAAGAGATTCATAGATTCACATTCTATTTTATACATAAAAAGAAAAGGCCAACGCTTGCAACCTTACTTGAAATGAAAGAGCTGACAGTGGATTTGAGAGAAGCTCGAATTTGAGAGACGGAAGAAACAAATTTGAGAGACGGATTTGAGAGAGAGAGAGAGAGAGGGATTTGAGAGAGAAGGGAGCTGACCTCTTGAATTGGTATTTTAAAAAAAAAAACTATAATAATTATTATTTAAAAAGTAAATAAATATTTTGACTTCACACTTCTTCAAATAACGATAGATAATTATTTTTAGTGATAAATATCAATTTATTAAAATAATAGCGACCTCACGAGGTCACAATGTTTAAAAAAATTTATTGACCTACTTTATATTTTATAAATTCTCAGCGCTAACTTTTTTCGCATTTTATTTTCGGCCTCTTGAAGTCTCTATTATTATTATGCAGAATGTTTTTAGCATTTACCGACTTCATGAGGCCTCTTTATTTTGAAATGAATTGAGGGGATAAGCGACCTCATGAGGTCTCTTATTTTCGACCTACTTTTTGAGGTCTCTTATTTTAGGTTTCTTTTTATAATTTTTTTAGTTTTCTATCTCTAAAGATATCTACTGGTAACTTAGTGTGTACACCTAGTTCTTTCATTAAACCAGGAAGCCAAACTAGTTCTACCACAGTAGTTGCAATGCTTCTGTAATCAGCCTCTATTGAACTCCTGAAAATTGTAGCTTCTTTCTAGGTTTCTAGGAGACTAAAGAATCTCCTATCATGACAAAGTATCCTGTAATATACTTCCTTGAGTTTGGACAAAAGGTCCAATTTGCATCACCAAATGCTTTCACTTCATTCTTGCCTTGACTTGATAGAAGTACACCTAGACCTGATTTTTGTTTGACATATCTAACCAGTCTAACAACAGTAACCATGTGTGAGTTTTTTGGTTCTTGAAGAAACTAACTCAGTGTTTGCATACTGTAAGCAATGTATGGTCTGATCACTATCAAATATAATAACTTTCTGATCAACCTTTGATATCCTTGTTTATTTACAAGAGGATGATTTGGAATTTTTTCTGACTGATTAAAATACTCATCATATTCTTTGGTAGTAAGCTTGACATTAGTACATGTGTTCCTGCGGGTTTAGCTACTCCAAGTCCAAGTTCAAAAATGAGTTCTAATGCATATTTTCTTTGATGCATTAGAAGACCTTGTTCAGACTTTGCAAACTCTATTCCTAATCCTTCATTTTAAATGCCTTTTGTAATCTCGTCTTGGTATTTTCAATCAGCTCTAAAGTATCTCTTGTAATCAGCATATTATCAACATGAACTAGGACAATTGTAGTACCTTCTTTATATGTTTGATGAAAAGATAGTGATCTAGTTGACTTTGTTTGAACTATATTCTAATAAGAACCTCTGATAATTTTGCATTTCATTGTCTTGGTGCCTGTTTTAGTCCATATAGGAAATTTAAGAATCTACATACTGGTTTTTCTACCCTCCCCTCACTTGACTCTTAAATCTCTGAGGCAAATCCATGTATACTTCATCATTCAAATCACCTTTTAAAAATCCATTGTAGACATCCATTTGGTGTATAAATCAATTTTTAGCAGCAATTATTAGAGTTACTCTTATTGTCTTCATCATAACCATTGGAGAGATAGTCTCTTGATAGTCGATTCTCTCTTTTTGGCTATATCATTTTTCTGCCAACCTAGCCATGAATCTTTCAACTTCTCCAGTAGCTTTATACTTAATCTTGAATATACATTTACATCCTATAGGTATCTTTCCCTCCGATAGTGTAGTTATCTCCCAGGTTTAATTCTTTTCCATTGCATCAAATTCATTTCTTATAGCCTTTATCCATTTAGGACCCATCATAGCTTTACTATGAATCGTAGGCTCAGTAGTTGATGTAGAATTTACTAAGTAAGCCCGGTACTTGGGAGCAAGATTATAATAAGACAAGAATTTGGCCATACCATAAGGTTGATCCTTGTGAATATTGAGCGAGACAAAATCCTTCATCCAAAGAGGTGCTTTTATATCCCTTTTAGACCTTCTCTGCACTTCTTGTATAGGATTTATTATAGTTGGTTGTATGATTTCTTGAGGAATTTCTTGTATAGGATTTATTGTAGCTGGTTATATGACTTGCTGAGGCACTTCATGTTGAACAACTAATGGCATTTGCTGTACAACTAACTTCATATGTTTCTTGAGCTGTTGATTATATTATACCATTGTTATCATGTTGAAATAATATTTCATATTTCAGATATTGAACTAATGTGTTGTTTAGCCGGTTGACAATGAGGTGTTGTGAATCAACAGTTTTGGTCTTAAAAGGGAAAACATCCTCCCTAAAGCTTACATTTATGTTGACAAACAAGGTCTTGCCAGTAATGTCATATCATATATATATAGCCTTTTTGGGTTTCAAAATAACACATACGAATAGTTTGCCTTCTCTTAGGCTGTAGTTTCTCATTTTGTGAAACAATTTTGCATAAGAAAGACATCCAATAACTTTCATATGAGATATAAAAGGTTTTCTACTATGTAATATCTCGTAGGAGACAGATTATGACGCAGATTTGTAGGAATTCTATTTATGATATATATTGCAGACAGAGTGGTAGTCCGGAAGGCTATGTTGTATGGAGCGGAGTGTTGGCCAGTTAAGAACTCCCACATCCAAAAGGTGAAGGTGGCGGAGATGTGAATGTTGCGATGGATGTGTGGACATACCAGGAAAGATAGGGTGAGGAATGAGATTATTCGGGAGAAGGTGGGAGTTGCCTCGGTGGAGGATAAGTTGCGAGAAGTGAGGCTATGTTGGTTCGGGCATGTGATGAGGAGGGGCCCTGATGCTCCAGTGCGGAGGTGTAAGACTCTGGCTATGGATGGTTTTAGGCGGGCTAGAGGTAGACCGAAGAAATATTGAAAGGAGGTAATTAGGCATGATATGGAGCAATTACAGCTTACAGAGGACATGACCCTTGATAGGGACTCACTAAAGTTGCAGCTGAGCGATACAAGGACGGACTATGTACGATCTGGTAACTGAGCGTCCGAACCTATATTATGAAATCAATATAGTGCAAAGAGATTATGCGGTCAGTACTTTGAACGTATTGGTATGTGAGATGGGTTTAACTAAAATACATATAGGTACTGAGCATGAATGCATAAACATGTAAAACGAATGCAAGACCAATCAAAGTATGTGCTAAAATAATCTGTAAAATAGAATAATTGAATAACTGATAAACTGAACACTTGATCATGCAAACCTGAGTTGCTATAATCTAAATATTGAACTGAAACTATGGGAGCTAATATTTAGCCGACATGCCCCAATCTAAGCTAATCGGGGTGAAACATGTAACCCCAGTCGGAAAGGTGTTAATACCTTACCACGGGTACTGACACTGACAGTGTGGATCCACAAAGCTGATGTCCTAAAGGACCAGGGTGTCAAGCCTAAACTAAAGGGTGACCCCTGAGAGGGCATCAAGCCTAAACTGACGGGTGACCCTTCATAACCTACGGTGGCTACACAGTTCTAGAACTTAAGGACTGCTACTAACGACTCTGCCTAAACCGACAGGGGAGCTTCCATCCTTGTGTTCATTTGGTGCTAAGTATTAATCCTAACTGAAAGACACTGAAGTGTAAACTGGTACATTCACTAATAACTGATATGCTCAAGTCATGGTATTCTGAATATAATAGTGCATGTATAATCTGAAGTATTAAAAACTATGTAAACTGATCATAATAAGGAATTTCATGAATAAATTCCAACAATTCAACAACTGGTAAATTCTTAACATTAATATCTTAATCTGAATATAATGATACAAATATGGTCTGAATGACTTGTAACTTAAAAATTTGAAACGTGCATGACTATCTAGGTATCGAGCATTCATAACCTGCTTGCACTGAAAATACAGTTAAATACGATAATTTCAAAGTAATGACATGATAGGAAATTTCATGACTTAAAATAAAAAATCCAACAATTTCATCAATATAACAAGTATCATGATTAGGGTACGGAAGAATGCTTGAAATTATGAGGAAATACTTGTTTATGGTTGAATTCAAGAATTGCATAGAGGAATCATGGAATTTATGCTTTTCATGGAATCCTAATTTATGGAATTCATAAAATTCATGAATAAAAATCAAAATTTTAGGCATGAGGATGAAAGGAGATCCTCATTGAATACCCACATACCTGAGTTGCTTGAATTCTTAAAGAAAACTTGGAATTGAGACCTTGGGAGGGTGAATTTCTTGAATATAGCTTTTGATTTTGGTGTTCTTGGAAGCGGGAGGAGATTAAATGTCGTTAACTGCTGATGAATGGGACAAATAATGCCTCTCTTGGGTTTTAAGTCGTGGATTGGGTGCTTAGGGAGAGGAAAAGGACCAAATGCCCTTCACCCCTTAATAAAGAATGCACGATTTTACACTGTAGCGTGGCATGTTGCCTATTGTGGAGGCCAGCCTCCATGACATGTTGCCTATCATGAAGGTTAATCTCTGTGACACATTGTGTATCGTGGAGGTTAACCTTCATGAGATGTTGCATATCGCGGAGGGCCAGCCTCCATGGCACATTAAAAATGCGGAGGTATACTGCCTCCGTGGTTGAAAATCACCCCGAACCTCTTCCCAAAATTCTAAAACTCTCTTGGATGATCCTTTTAACATCCCTAAACATATTTTAACTCATAAATCAATGTTTCAAATACAGAAAGTCCAAAAATAAAATGTTCAAAATCTTAGGGTGTTAAAATGACCATGTCACTTGAACTTAGTGTGAAATAATTGTTTTGGGCCCTTTAAACATATGACGAATAGATGAAAACTTGTCTAGGATCTTGCGGGGTATTACAACAAATTAGTTAGGAACTCGGAACCAAAATAAGCCACAAAGTAAAAAAAAAAAGTGACCAAAATAGGTCACCTATTTAATAAGTTACCAAAATAATCTAAACGTGATAAATTATTACGTTTTCCACTTTTTTCTTACCAGTCAACTGATGGAAATGAATAGTAAACATGATTTATAAAATATAATAAATTATTACATTTTACAAACAGTGTTTGTAAAACGTAATAATTTATTACGTTTTCCACAAAAAATAAAAAATAAAAAAACAGTGTGTTATCACATCATTCTGTGTCAAATCATGTAGTTTGTAATAATTTATTACACTTTACAAACACTATTTGTAAATTGTAATAATTTATTTCAAACTACAAACAGTGTTTGTAAGTTGTAATAAATTATAACAACTTACGCCTGCCTATGTCACATCACCTTTACTTTCCCCCACTTTTAAATGTAACCCCACCCCACGTAGAACCCTCCCACCCCACCCCACCCCACGCAGCTAACCCTCCCACCCCACGCCAACCCCACCTAACGCCCCTGCCCCTTATTTAAATGTGAACTTTAAATATAAATCCCCTACCCCCACCCTCACCCCCACCTAACTGTCCCATCCCCTCTCCACTTTACTTAGTTCTTTTATTTTTTTTTATGTTAAAAATATGAAATTAATTTTTTCGATTAATGTTTCATATTATTTTCTGATTAGTATTTCAATTAGGATTTTGAGGAGACTCACATGGACAAATACGTTTTTTATTATAATTAATGGAGTAAGAAATCGTAATTTAAGTTACGGGTGTATAAAAATCAAACCGATAAAAATATTATTGATTCATCTTTATTGAGTTAATAATTTTTTAATGATTTTATAAAAAAATTATTGAGTTATTGATTCGGTTTTGATTTTTTTATTGGGTTATCAGGTAAATCGATAACCGAATAAGATTATACGAAATTATTATTTACACCCTCCATATATATATAAATATATAAGTAGGGTTGGATTTTGGTTGTAATTAAGATTCAGTTTCTTTTGATGTTAGTTACTTATCAGTTTCTTATCGGTTAAATGGAAAATGAAATCGTTAGTGGCTAAAATTCCATAACTAATATAACTATAAATATTAGAAGTTATCATCTTCTTATAGAGAAGCCAATAATAACCAAGAAATATTAGAAGTATAACTACAATTATAATGCTTTAATCAGCAAAGAAATATAATTATATTCGTCAAAATACACCATTTTATCAAACTAATGTACCATTACATACGCCAACATCAGTTTTCAATTCAACGACACAAAACGTAAATGAACATCATCACATTACATACAAACTAATGCACAAAATTAGCTTTAACGTCCTTTTGCCTTTCAACTCTTTTTGTTGTTTGTTGGTCTTCTTCAACAAGCCCAAGATCACAATATTGGTTTGACGTGAAAATTTCGGATCATACAAATCAAAAAAATTGCAACTAGTTTGAAATAGAGACTGCAATTCATAGAAAAAAAAGTCATAAAATTTATTTGTTACAAAACATTAAAAAAAAAAGATAGAATATAAAAATTACATACACCATAATGCATACAACCGAGGAACCTACGTCCGGGGTTGTCATCCAACCATGAAATTCTCACAATTGGATGAGACCCACATGCACAAACAAGTCTCCTATTATAATTCATGGAGTTAGAAATAAGTAGATAAAGTAGAAGAAATAGAATGGTTTTTTTTTTTAATTGAAAGTGATGGAGGAAGATGGATAATGAAGTGATGGAGGAAAAGGGATAATAAATAGGAAGAGAAATAATTGAAACTTGTTACCGTTGAAAATGCTGATTTTAAAAAATAAGTTTAGTAAAACATAATAACATATTACGTTTTACTCAAAAATCCAAAAAAAAAATAGTGTATTGTCCCATCAAAAGTTTTGTAAATCGTAATAAATTATTACGTTTTACAAACAGTTTAATAAAACGTAATAAATTATTACGTTTTACACAAAGATTAAAAAAATAGTGTATTGTCCCGTCAGCAGCTTTATTTCAACAGCCAAATCAATAACTTTACCATCCAATCCATTTTCTTTACATTTATCTCTTAAATTGTAGGACTCCACGAACTAACATGATTTAAATATTATGAATTAGTTATAACTTTTACAAATCCGAACCTTGTTATTACAATTCAAAAATTGTAACTATTAATTACAGTTTTAGCCAAAAAAAAAATTAAAAAAGTTATTGCTTCGTTTAGTTAATTCATGTACCACCTAGCCCACTTTTTTTAATTTTTTTTCATAAGAAGTATTAAAAAGTTACTTTTTATAAATAAAAAAAAATTAAAAGCGTAATTAAAAATTTCATTTTACAAAAATGCAGTAAAAAATTATATTCTTTTCTAAATTTATCAGTTGATGTATAATTATTGATGTGACCACTCATACACAAGGACTGAATAATTAAAAATGCCGTAGTTGAATTTTTTTAAATATTTTTTCTAAATTTGTCAGTCCTGAAGGTATAATATTTTATGTCACATGTCACAAAAGAGAAGTAAATAATTAGGTGATATATTATATTTTTGTTCCATTTTATTTTTGGCTCCCAAACTCCTGCAAACACAATATACGAAGAGCTTCAACATTGAGTTTCACCATGTTTAATATTTTTTCATCATTCCTTTATCTTTCTTAGTTTCAATCATGAAGAATGTCTTTGGAACCAAAAGTTAGAGTTTCTTTCTTTTGGGATGGTGATATTATTTATGATGGAAATAACATACATTATAATTGTCCCCCAAAATACAATGTCAAGTATCCACTGAATCTTCAATTTAAAAATTTTTGTGATTCACTTTATAAAAGGATGGGTTTCAACAGTTCTGATTATAAATTGATTATAATTGAAAAATATCCAACGTCATTTTTAGCTCAAGGACAAATAAATTTTGGGAAATGTCTAATCAACGATGACGATTCGTTGGGTGACTTTTTGAGGGCTCTGAATGACTACATAGATCAAATCAAGCTAACCGTGTTTGAAGTATAAGTTAGGAAGGAGCCTAGGTCTAACTGTCGTCGTTCTCCTTTATCGAATGATGTCTTTCCGCAATTAAAAAATCGTAAAAGCCCAGAGATAGTCCCCGTAACTCAGTCTAGTGATTTTCCTTGCATGACTCAATATCAAAATATTCTTACCGGCGGATATGCTTTTGATTTGAAAAAAACTGTTGATGAAAATGACTGATAATATTCATTAATTTGTGTTATTTTTATTAAAAAGTTATGATAAATTATTTTTAGTGTTTAATTATTATTTATCTTTGAAGTTCTTTAGCACAAAATGAGTTGAATATTGCTCCAAGTTATGGACATGATCTTTATTTTGGACAGACCTCACAGTTTGGATCGATGAAAAATGATGAAACATCCTTTAATGTGCATGTGTCGTCTAGTTTTGGTGTAGCTAACTATTATTGGTACGTTCACCATTTGAAGCTTAATTTAAGTAGTTTTAATTAATGTGATAAATATATATATTTATATATTTTATTTTTTATATTTAGGAAAATATTACACAAGATCAGGCCAATGTTCCTGCAAATATCGACAATGTTGATCAGCCAAATTATTGATCAAGCTAATAGGGTGATAGTGATTATTTGTCTAACGCTGATGAATCTGAAGATGAACTCCCATTTGTAGTATCATCGAGTGATGATGAATTTATGACTCTCAATCACTCAGCAAGATCAATGTCCATAAGTGAAGATGAACTCCTATTTGTAGCATCGTCGAGTGACGATGAATTTATGACTCTCAATCACTCAGCAAGATCAATGTCTAGAAGTCCTACTCACGTTGAAGAATTTTTGCCACCACAAAATCTACAGTTAGTAGTCAGGTCACCATCAATGCATATTCCTTATTTTTATCACCTTGAAATTTCATTTCTTGATCACCCTTTAGATGGTCCAGATGTGTTTATGGATGCCCACGGTGATAACTGTACATCACAAGGTACGTGGCTGAACCATAAGATTTTATGAATAGTAATTTTTATGTTGAAGAAGGCATGTTTTTCAAGTCAAAGAAGGAGGTGCAAAAAGCGTTTAATCTTTTACATTACAAGTGGACGAGAGAGTACCATGTGTATAAGTCGACAAAAACATCATGGCAAATTTGTTGTAGGCGTGCAGATCAAGGGTGTGGATTTATGGCCACTACATATAAGTCCAAAGAGACTAATATGTGAACTGTCGGGAAATACCATGATGAACACACATGTACTATAGGTACATGTCGTGAAGGTCACTTCAACTTGAATGTAGAGATGATTTCTTCCATTCTCATCACTGATATACAAAAAATGCCAAGGTATTATTTTATCCTTGGGTTATTTTTTACTTCAATAAAGAAATATGTATTTGTGTTTGAAAATTATTATGATTTGAACATGTCAGGTTTCCCATCAAAGACTGTTAGACAGCTGTCCATAAAGCATATGGTAAAATGGTAAGTAGAAAAAAGGCATATCTCAGACGCAAGCATTCTTTTGAAAATAATCTATGGTACTTTGGAAGGCTCTTTCAATCAGTTGTTGAGGTACATGCATGCTTTGAAATGCTACAATACAGGCACTGTAGTTGAATGGAAGTTGGAGCAGCATGATGATGTCGATGAAAATGTATTCAACTATGTGTTTTGGACTTTTAATCCATGTGTTGATGGATTTTTTACTGTCATCCCATGATATCGATTGACGGAACATATGTGTACGGTAAATATGACATCAAAATGTTGATTGCAGTTAGAACAGATGATAACGGCTCAATTTTTCCTTTGGCCTTTGTTATAGCTGCGAATGAGAGTAAAGAGACTTAGACCTTATTTTTGGATCATTTGCACCAACATGTTGTCAGGGGTCGTAGAGGCGTAACACTAATATCGGATAGGCATCAGGGAATACTTTCAACACTATATAGTTCACCTAATTGGCAGGCTCTATTTGCTTACCACCAATACTGTTTAAGGCATCTTAAGTCTAATTTTCAAAGAGAATTTAAAAATGCTACTCTAAATAATCTTCTGTGGGCAGCTGCAACACATCATCAGGAGAAAAAGTTTTTGCAAAAAATGCAAGAGATTAAAGAGATTAGCACAGAAGCCTATGCATGGTTAATGAAGTTTGATCTTGACAAATGGTTAGTGAAAAAAAACGGTGGTATGAGATGGGGCATGATGACAATAAATATCTCTGAGTCCTTCAATGAAATCATAAAGTCAGCAAGGGGACTACCAGTTACCGCGATGGTAAGACTTACTTATGAACAAGTTATGGGCCGATTTGTTACAAGATCAGCTTATGCTATGCGGTTAATATCGAAAAATCAAAAATGGATGCCATACCCATTCAAGCGTTTTGAGGATCATTGTATAAAATCAGAGGGCCACACGCTCATAAACTATCACCAGCAAAGAGATAATATATTTGAGGTGCTGACATGTACATACCGTGGCCATGGTGGTAATAAGCACATTGTTAATGCGTCACAAGGAATATGTCAATGTGGTAAATGGCAATCATATAACCTTCCATGTTCCCATGCCATTAAGGTCTTTAACCAAATTGGGTACCAAGCATGGGATCATATTGCACAGGAATATAGTGTGCATAGCTATCAGAAAGCCTACTCTGGGCAATTTAATCCACTTGGCGCTGAGGTGTATTGGCCTTCAAATCTGTTCAATATGATAGCAAACAAAAGATTTCTATGAAAATTGGGCTCCAAAAAAATAACTCGCATTCATAATGAAATGGACGTTCCAGCAAGTACGCTCTCTCGAAAGTGCTCATTGTGCAAACATACTAGTCATGATAAGCGCAATTGTCCCTCACGAGATCGGAACGCTAGTTCATCTATAGTTAGAAATACCTCATGTGATGGTAGTACTTTTCAGAGTTGATTCTATTGTACTAATTTTCATCATTTGTTGAGCGCATTATTAGTACTAATGTATGGATATTTTTGTTCACGCATGTTAAAATTTTATTTTATGAATGATTTGTGTTTTTGTGCTTATTTAAACAATTGTTATAACCAATAAATTATTCATTATAATCATTCTTGCGAAGTTTCAATAACAAAATCTATGTAATCATCATAACTACTATTTATATTCCAATATTTGCTTATTTTTTGTATAGACTCATCAGAAATACTTAATTGATTTAGACAACAATATGACACTCCAAAATCTAATGTTTGTGGTAAATATTTTTTTCTATCTAACTATTCGTTAACAATTGGATATACAGGATAGGAAGAATCTCTGTGTAAGTTTGGATTTTCTAGGAGTTGCCAGTGTGCTTCTTCATTAGCTCCCTGATAGTTAAGATCGACTAATGCATGAAAGGTTTCTAATACTTTTTCCATTTCAGATATTTCCTTATTCAAGTGTTCAATAACTCTCATTTCATCCTTGAATTTATATGTTTGAAAAGTTGCAGAGATTGCATGTGTTACAATCAAACCATGCCATCGACATAAGACATCACAATCATATCTTTTTTAATATAGTTTAGGCCATTGTAGTCTTTCACCCCAAATTAACACATCTTTTGATTTAGAGGATTGTGTCTCTCCCTTGATGATATGCCCGACAACACCTAAATCGTAATAGATAGAATAGGTTCATTTAGAAGTGGACGAAGTAATCCATACCACTGTTTACTTGTTATGTCAATGTAGAAACCAAAATATTTTTTGGAGGTGTAAGAGCTTCCCTCTCCCTTTTGGACTCTTAGTTCAGACCAACTTTAGAATCGATCATTTCTATGCATTATGAATGAGTGAAGTAATTTTGTGGTGCTAGAGCTAATGTATTTGCGGTATTTAAAGAGAAAATAAATATTACATTTTCTTCATTGGTGATGAGACGTATTATATAAAGAAAAAGTTGAGTCTAGCGAGTCATTAATACAGTGACAAATCAGACATATTTCTTTTCTCTAATAGTGATGGAACATGTCATATAAAGAAAAAGTTGTTTCTGACCAGTCAATCATATAGTCAATGGATCTCTAAAACTGTCATTGCAAGAAAATAATGGTATCCAGAAGAGAGATTTGATAATAAAACCAGGAGAGAGATCAACTCAAAAAGAAAGTAAACTAAACTGTTACGCTTATTAAGTAAAAAAAAAAATGCCAAGACAAAACTCTTAACAAAGCCACCAATTTCCAGGTTGGGTTTTCAAACTAAAATTAAACATGGTCCTGTACTGTTCAAGCCTTGTCAATCTGTAGCTTTGCTTGGTTATATTCAATTCCTCCCATGCGATACCTTGTATATCCTTTCATTTTCTTATTTGTATAGCCGATGTATCGGTCACTTTTGTTGGCTAAAAGCATATCACAAACAGAAAAGAATGAATAAATAAACTAACACTAAGGTAATTATGCCTCATTTATCCCATAATGATATCAATACTTCCAGGTAGCTCAAAATACAAGTGATCCATCAAAGACAAATAAATATGACTTGACCTCAAATTGGACAAAAAACAGTAATACTACCTTGAACGCTAGAGATTTTAAAAAGAGACGAATATTCATATGCTAAGTTAATTAGAATAATTTTTAACTATCAATAGAAAAAAAAAAAGAACCTTTATTTTAATTACCAAGAAACTCCTAAAACAAAACTAGCATTGAAGAGCATAATGCTGAAACAATCATCAATTCTTATACCTACATTTTGGCCATATATACAAAAACGCCAAAACCCATTAAAATATTCGACGAAAGTAATAAAACAACCTCTAAACCTACAAAGGAAGGGGTAAGGTCTGTGTACACCCATTGACATCTTTAAGGAGTCCAAGCAACATAGCTTGTGGGATGAAAAACTAGTAAAATAACATAAAAAATCTAAAGGTTCAAAGATAAATACCTACGGATGAATACTATGTTCCACAAACCTTTGGCTTACGTAGAGCATCAAAAGGCCAAAATCCATCGCCGTCCTTTCTTGACTTAGTTGGAAGAATCTCCTTCCGTTTTTTCCCTTCATAACAGGCACTTTCATCCTGGATGGGTCAGCAATGTGAGCATCTACCGTAATGAACTCATATTTTTCCGGAGATGAGACTACTGAAGAAGAACCTTCAATCTAAACAAATAAAATAACATCATCATCTATATTAGTAGGTGGATATTAATGTACACAAAAATTTAACAGAATAAACATTGTAAATTAAACCTGTGTGTTAAAGGGACCTCCAATTGATGCCCGCATGATATCACCCTAGCTTCCCAAGCCATGCATGTCCACAAAGGCAATGGGACTTGAAATTTGAAGCTAAGACCAAAATTAAACAAAAGATAAATAAAACGACTTGACATTATTTATTAAGGCAATATAGAATGAACTAATAATTAAAATAATAAACAATAATTATACCTCTATGTAGATAGGAGGTCTGGCCCATGTGGGGAGGATATCACCCTGGCCTATTTTTCTGTCTTGGAAAGTGGAGGCAGGAAGAGACGAACTATCAAGGTAATAAAAAAAAATAACCAGAAGTTAACTTAATAATATAAAGAATATTTATAAAATAAATACAAAGTGAAGTTTAAACTATGAAATTAAGTTTAGATGTATCTCAACGTGAACTCCACTCGATGCCGGCCAGCATAACCCATCAATGTCTCCAAGCTACCACCAGATATCGACACATCAAACATCTCGTTGGTATGACCAAACAAATAATTACTTGTATCGCCACAGGTAGTATGTTGCGTGAATGTTTTCCTAATATTTTGTGTAGTAGAGGGGCCCTACAACAAGACATACTCCATTATGTCATGATAATAATACATAACTATTTGATTAAGAACAAATATTGTATTACTTACCGGCATATCCGACATATAACCATCGTCTATAGCTGATCCATAGCTCAGACGAACTGTCTCCACATCTCACCTAGGTCTCCCATCTACTTGACGAGATGATAGTTCCATAGGTATCATGCTATAGAGTCCGACCATGTCCGAAATAACCTCAGATAGAACGGCAGGAGTAGACAGTGATGGCTCATCAAACAAAGCATGTATAACGGCACTTCAGGGTCGTCCTGTGGAAAGACCACGTCCTCGCCCTCTACCACGGACTTCACTATGCCCCCGAGTATTTACATTATAATACATCGGCTCTGCCTCACAAATGGACCATCTGGCAGCATGGTATCATGAACCTCCTCTAGTGTCTGTATTACCATACTCTCCATTTCATGTCCACACAAAGCACGTCCAGGATCCTTTTGTCATTCTAACGAAACCTTGAACATCTTACGAAGTCCCCTAGTCAACGCAACAACAGTAGCACCCAAATGAACAAATCCAGCTGCGTGATATTCCTGTACATTAAGGTAGGGATAATAGAATTATAAAGTTGTAGTATATTACTATCTCATACATTGAACAAAAATAAATAAACTCCGACATCATATAAATATCTTTCGTTACAGAAAAATTATAAAATTGTAAGTACCTTTAAAGCAAGGTTGTCTATCAACAATCGTCCATGCTTCAAGAACCACTGTACATAATCTCTCAGGATAGCATCATGAACCGGCACAACCGAACAACCATATTGAGACTCCCAAAGAAACTTATACCTATGTAATAGTTCAATCAATGACTGATCCAACCTACTACGCAGATCAACAGTAAAGTGCATGGGATTTTACCCCGGGGGCTGGGTTATGTGCTGAGGCTGACCAAATTGTCACATCACCCGATCAGGCACATGGTACTCACCTATCTCTAAGAAAAGCAAAGGCACTCGTGCAGTCCATACACGCTCATCAATCTTGGAACACAAGGGCAGTGTATGCAATATTTTATCATACGGTGACCACAAAAACTATGTTATATAAAGACAATTAAATGGATTAATAAGAGCAATAATAAAATTTAACTACCACCTCAAAAAATAATTACTTAAGTATATCCTTCTTATGTATCATGCAACCAGAAGATTTAACCATCGCAACAGATACAACATTAAAAGATTTTAAAGAATACAATAATTCATTTTTATACCTGAAATTTAGAATAAAAGTAATAAAAATAACAATAATCAACAAATAAAAATATACTTATATAAATTAACTAGTTTTGGTAGCGTACAAGCATCACTATCACTTATATCTTAAAGTTCAATTTATTACTTATTTTATGGTGCTACTTGAGTGAGTCATAACAGCTAATTAAAATAGATAAGAAAATTATACTAAAGACCTTTTAGTACATTAATCCATTAATATCTTACATTTAACATGAGTTGGTAAGACATACCTGCTCCTCTGTCATGTGATCTATCCAATCTCTCATTGGGATAAGAGTGTGATTTGACTCAGTGTTTCTTTCAACACCCCTTGTCCATCTCCTGCCATATGGCAGGGCTACGTCATCATCCTTTGGCTCATTTAGTCCTTTCTGTAGAGGCAATATCCTCTCCCAATACCATACCATAAAGTGACAAAAAAATTAGTTAATAAATCATACAAATATTATATTACAACACTGTTATAACATAAGACATTTAATTACCTGGATGAGCGGAAGAAATCCATATAGGACTTTTGTATTTCTATATGATGCGCCACTTAGTGACCTTTATAAGTAGGCCAATACTGCACTGCCCCAACTATAGCTACCAACATCACCAATGGGGTCTAGGAATGCTAGAAGATGTAGTCTAATATCGTAGACCGATGAGTTTGGGAATAAGATACCCCCAAGAATGACAAGCATGTATAATCGGGCAATCTTCTCAACCCTTTCAACTGGTGTATCATCTCTAATTGGTTCAATCTCTAACTCATCTTTAATAAAATCAATTAAAGACTTCATAGTCACAAAAATCCTACCCTTAATGGGTCCAACATATCATGTGAGTGCCTCTAGCATAGCAACCCACTGTCGATCCCTCCCAAAAATATTCGGTAGATAAATTGGGTGGCTATCAACGAACAAACCGAACATGACCTGTACATCCTGAAGAGTGATCGTCACATCACCGAAAGGTAGGTGAAAACAATGACTCTCCGGCCTCCATCTCTCAACCATACAAGGAACATTCCTTGGCGGTAAAGGAGAGGAAGAAACCAAAGGTAACTAATTTTTGTTTGTTCCTTGATAAACATAATCATTTTTGGTGTTCCTCTTTTAGTTTGCACAACATGGTTTTACATTCCTTTTCATTTCTCAGACAGTGAACTCTTAATAAAATTCGACAGTGAACTCTTAATAATTAACTTCTTTTTCTATGTCTACGTGGACTCCATGCTACCAATTATCACGTGTCAACCAAAAATACAAACAGTTTTACTTTTTTCCAACAAAGACAACATGGGTCCAAGTTTTCAAAAATATTAAAACAATGTGGGTTCAATCGTAAATTTTTTAGTTCATTGATTCTAATGGGTCCAAAAAAATTCTTATAACAAAATAAAAAATAAAATATAGATGTATGTTTCAACATCACTACAAGTTTAAATAAAACTTAAAGTGAGATTATAAAAACATACCTAACTTGATGTTGCAAGATTTAGATTCTTAAATTGGATCTGAAGAACAATTGACAGAAACAACAATAACACTGTGTCGCCGAAGGGTAGGGAGTGGGGGACCGGTGGAAATTCTTCAAAGGGGACAGACGTTTCTAAAGACTTGATGATATTGTTATCCTTAATAGTTTATCAAGCTTAGTAGTGGATCCAAAAATGGACATTACCTTGATTTTTTACTAACAAATTAAAGTTGAAAAGGAAGAGAAGAAACTCTTATTTTTAAAAAAGGACAGGGGCAGGGGCGGTTAGGTGGGGTGGGAGGGTCAGCTACGTAGGTATGGTGGGAGAGTTCTACGTGGGGTGGGGTAGGGTTACATTTAAAAGTGGAAAAAGTAAAGGTGATGTGATATGGGCAGGTGTAAGTTGTAATAATTTATTATAACTTACAAACATCGTTTGTAGTTTGTAATAAATTATTGCGTTTTACAAATAGTGTTTGTAAAACATAATAAATTATTACAAACTACATGATTTGACATAAAAATTGATGTGATAGAACACTGCTTTTTTATTTTTTGTTTTTTGTGAAATACGTAATAAATTATTACGTTTTACAAACACTGTTTGTAAAATATAATAATTTATTACGTTTTACAAACCGTGTTTACTATTCATTTCTGTCAGTTGACCGTTAAAAAAAAAGTAGAAAACGTAATAATTTATTACGTTTAGCCTATTTTGGTAACTTATTAAATAGGTGGTCTATTTTAATCACTTTTTTTTATTTTGTGGCTTATTTTAGTTTCGAGTTCATTAGTTAGTTAGTTAGAAGTTATTGTTAGTTACTTGTAGATTTGGTTGCTAATGATTGGATATTAGTTGGTAGCAGTTATTTTCTATCTCCTTCTTGTACATAAATTGTAGCTAGCACTGAGTTTGAGTTTGAGATTTCATTATCTCCAATTTTAGGATTCACACAATCTCTCTGTTCACTCAGTTTTCTCTCCTAGCTCCAGATTATCTCAATCATAACATGGTATCAGAGTCATCGGTGAATGAAGTAATGCTTGTCATTTTGGTTGGTTGCTTGGATTTTGCAGTTGATTTGTCCTCATTTAGACGGTTTATCATTGAATTTTTCTCCTAATGTCATTTATTCTTGTATTTTTCTTTCCTCCAATTCTATATAATTTTTTTCAAATTCCTTTAATTTCAGTTGAGTTTCCCTTCCCCGATCAATTTCTTTCAAATTTTAGTTGATATCAAAGTCATCGGTGAATTAAGTAATGCTTGTCATTTTAGTTGGTTGCTTGGATTTTGCGGTTGATTTGTCCTTATTTTGATGGTTTATCATTGAAATTTTCTCCCAATGTCGTTCATTCTTGTATTTTTCTTTCCTCTAATTCTATATGATTTTTTCCAAATTCCTTTGATTTCTATTGAGTTTCTCTTCCCTGGTCAATTTCCTTCAAATTTCAGTTGAATTTTCTTATTTTTTCACCAATCCATAATCTCTATGACTGATGAAGCTAGAAATACAAAATTTTCTCGTGAAGGAGATTGAGGACAGTATTGAATATATGTGTAGCTCTCAAAAGCTTTGGGCTGATCTGAAAGACAAATACAATCATAAGAATGGGGCAAAATTATTCCATATTTAGAAGAAAATAAATTATTTAAGCCAAAGTGCAATGGATATCACTAGTATTACACACGAATGAATAAACTCTTGGAGAAAATCAGTGCAATTACTACTAAACATCATTTCACCTTTTAATGCTCTTATGGAGATAAGTAACGCACACTTAAAGCTAAACAAGATAGACATTTGATCCAATTCCTTATGGGATTGAATGATGAATACACAAATATTAGGAGAAGCATATAAATGATGAAACCCCTACCTAGTATGATACAAGCATTTGACCTACTAGTGTGGGAAGAAAAACAGGGAATTTCGCACAAGAACTCATGTTTTTGGTGAATCATCCTCTATTAATGTCAATGGTAGGGGTGGAAGTTCAGTAGGAAGGAATTTTTGAACTAGCTATGCAGCTAATAGTTATAATGGGGGGTGATAGAACTAAAATTTTCTATGATCAATGTAAAAGGTTGGGTCATACCAAATATAACTATCATAAACTACATGGTTACCCCTCAACCCCAAAATCCACTTTCTACCACTTCAAAACCTTACAATTATGCTAAGCACTATAGCCATAACCCCAATAATCTACGAAGTTCATGTCCAAACCAAGGTTATAAGTTTGCTAAGGAAAAAGAAGTAGTTGTGCGTGCATTTGGAACGGACTCTGCTATATTTCCTGTGAAGCATGGGGTAGGAGGAAATCACATGGATAACCAATAGATGACTCTCACCAAGGAGCAATAAGACCAGGTTATGAATATGATCCAACACTTTGGATCCACCGGCTCAGGAACTATTAACAATAATCTTTTACATGAATGTGGAGTTGTATTGCAGGTATTGTGGGTTGAACTTCCTCTTTAGATTTTGGTAGATCATCTTGTAAATGTGTTCAGTCGAGTAGTACTTGTGTATCAAATACTCAGGGGCCTTACCACTACATAACCTTCAACAATCATTACCATTCCAATATTATTCACCTACCCTACCCATCATGTGAAAGTTATAGAAATAGGTGATGTATTCCTTACATTTGAGATCAGTTTGCATAGAGTCTTCTTCATCAAAATTTTCAAATTCAATCTTTTTTTTTCAGCTCCTTAGTAGAAAAACTCAGATTTGTCATACCCTTTTCTAATTCATCTTGTATTCTATATGAACTTTCTCAAAAGAGGCCTCTGGATATTGGAAGAATACATGATGGACTATACTATCTATTTACAAAATATTTGAAGAAACTCATTCTTGTTGCAAGCTACTAACAAGTTCAACACCATTTCTCTTCCTTGTCCAATTTTATGAATAAGTTGCATTGTGGTCATCCATCTCATATTTATTATTCTTATTCCACTATACAAACTAACACACGCCGCACTCATGCTTATCTGTTGCACTTTATTGTAAATCTTGATGCTCATATTACTTATGATAATTAAACACACTCTGCTTCCAGTATGAATGCTCATGTTCCAAATAAAGTCAGTATTGATCTTTTGTGGCATAACAAATTAGGTTATGTTCCTTTTATAAAAATAAAGGATATATCCTCTATTCTTACACATTTCTCAACTAAAAAACCTTTTACCTAGACTATATATCCAATAGCTAGACAAATCGAGCTTTATTTTCTTGATAAATCCACTTGTACATCATCCAATTTTGAATTGATCCATGTGGACTTATAGGGACTCTACTATGTAGCAACTCATGAAAATTACAAATACTTCATTACCATACTAGATGACTTTAATAGATCCGCTCGGACTCATCCAGCTGTAAAAATAATGCCTTATACTCAATCAAAATTTTTATCAAAATAGTAGAATGTCAGTCTAATGCTCAAGTGAAAATTGTAAGAACTGGTAATGGTTTAGAGTTCACCAATAATGAGACATTTGTATTCCTGTGATCAAAGGTATCTTGTATTAGAAAATCCACCTATATACTCCCCAAAAAATGGGATAGTAGAAAGAAAGAACACATACCTCTTAGCGACAGCTAGATCCTAATGTTAAAATCAAAGAAAAGAAAGGTGTACCCTTGTCTGATCCAGGTTATTATAGAAAGTTAGTTGGCAAACTTAACTTTCTAACACACACAAGGTTGGATATAGAATATGGAGTACAATATCTTAGTCATTTTATGCAAGACCTTTAGAGAACCTCACCTAAAGGCTATATATCATATGTTGAGATACTTGAAGAAGAATTCATCTTTAGGGGCGTTCATGTCTGAAAAGAAAGATTATAACATCAAGGCATTTTGTGACTCAGATTGGGCTGCATGACATGATTCAAGGAAGTCAGTTTGTGGTCGTAAAGTGTTGTTGGATGATAGTCCAATCAGTTGAAAGTCCAAGAAGCAGGAAACTATTATTGGGTTTGAAATCGAGAGGGCGTCATGCGGACGCTTAAAGTTTGCAAACTAATATGGTGATAATTCAGATGACATAAAACTAAACAAAAAAGCATAATATTATTAATATGGTTTTGCCAGTGGGCCTACATATTAAAAAACTAATATTGAAAAATATAAAACCTATGAAAAAACATAAATCTATGGAAGAAATCTCCCCAAAAAAGGACTCTTTAAATGACTACATTTGGATGTTATTATGTTATGGTATGAGAAAAGGGGTTTTATTTATAGATGTTCCAAAACCTTTCCTCCAAGAAAGAGATTTGGAAAATATGGAAAGGAAAGAAACCCAACTTGAAATATTTCAAAGTGTGAGGGTGTCTAGCGAAGGTCCAAGTACCTATGCCAAAAAGGGTAAAGATAGGACCTAAGATAGTGGACTGCGTGTTCATAGGAAATGCTAAAAGTAGCAAAGCATGCCGGTTTTTGGATCACAAATCCGAACATCCGGATATCAATGAAAATACGATAATTGAATCAGATAATGCTGAATTCTTTGAAAATATTTATCCGTTTAAAACTAGACATGAACAGTCTAGTAGGGAGTCTAAATGACCTCGAGATGAACCAAGTGAGAATGTACATAATGATGAAAATCCAAGACGTAGTACACATCAAAGAACGTTAACTTTGTTTGGATCAGATTTTGGAATATTTCTCTTATAAAATAAGCCTCAAACTTTTAAATAAGCGATGTCATTATCAGACTCATCTATTTGGAAAGAGGCAGTCAATAGTGAGATTGATTCAATCTTAAACAACCATATGTGAGAGTTGATTGATTTTCTTCCGGGAAATAAACCTTTTAGGTTCTAAATGGATCTTCAAAAGAAAAATGAAAGCGGATGGTACTATTGACAAATACAAGGTAAGACTTATAGTAAAAGGCTTCAAATAGAAAGAAGGCATTGATTACTTTGATACATACTCTCCAGTAATAAGGATAATATCGATTCAAATGTTAATTGCCTTGGCGGCGGTATATGTTCTTGAAATCAATCAAATGGATGTAAAAACAACATTCCTGAATGGAGAATTGAAGGAAGAAATCTATATGGAACAACCCGAGGGTTTTGTGGTTCCAGGAAAAGAAAATAAGGTGTGTAAACTTGTAAAGTCTCTGGATGAACTAAAACAAGCACCTAAACAATGGTATGAGAAGTTTGACCAAACCATGTTGGCAAACGGGTTCAAGATAAATGAATGTGATAAGTGAGTCTACATTAAAGACACTCCAAATCACCAAGTCATTGTTTGTTTATATAGGAATGATATATTGATCATCATTAGAGATATTTCTGACATAAAGGCCACAAAGCAAATGCTCGAGAGCAAGTTCGATATGAAAGATCTTAGAGTTATGGATGTTATCTTAGGAATAAGAATCCATAGAACTCCACAAGGGTTGGCATTGTCACAGTCTTATTATATAAAAAAAAGTACTTGACAAATTCAAGTATTTGGAATTTGGTATTGCCAAGACTCCGTTGGATGTGAGCTTCGCACTTCAAAAGAATGAAGGTGAAAGTGACTCACAATTGGAGTACGCAAGAGTATTGGGATGTTTAATGTATATAATGAATTGTACATGAACAGACATAGCATGCATTATTAGTAAGTTGGGTCGGTACATGAGTAATCCAATCAAAACTCATTGGATGGAAATGAAAAGAGTTTTGAGGTATCTTAAATACACCCAAGACTATGCTTTGCATTATAATAAATATTCTGCGGTACTTGAAGGATATAGTGATGCAAATTGGATCACTGGTTCAAATGAAGTAAGATCCACAAGTGGATACGTATTTACAATAGGTGGAAGAGCAGTCTCTTGGAAATCATCCAAACAGACATGTATTGCTCGCTCTACGATGGAATCAGAATTTATCGCGTTAGATAAAGCTGGTGCAGAAGCATAATGTTTCTAGAATTTCTTGAAAAATATTCCTTATTGGCCCAAACTATTGGCACCAGTATGTAGATACTGTGATAGTCAAGAGGCAATAGGTAGGGCAGGGAGCATGATGTACAATGGTAAATCTCGTCATATAAGACGGAGACATAATACCGTTAGAGAACTTTTCTCTAGTAGAATTATCACTATTGACTATGTAAAGTCAAAGGATAATGTGTTGGATCCACTTACAAAAGGCCTATCTCGAGAAGGAGTTGAAAAGACATCCAAGGGAATGAGTTTACGGTCTAGGACAAGTGAACATGGAGGTAACTAGACCTAGCAGATTGGAGATCCCAAGATTTAGGTTCAAGGAGATCAAACAAAGTTGTGTCTGGCAGGTTCTACATTGTCAATATACCCAACCCATTCTTGTGATGTAGACAATGTTTAGTAAACAAGGATAAGACTTAAGGTGAAAATTATTTTAATGATTATCTAAATTTGGCAGATTTGACCAAATAGAATAATCTATAGGATTGAACGTCTAGAAATCACCTATGTAAGGGCGAAGTCGAAGCCGCTTCAAGGAGAATGTTAGTAAAGGTCTGTTCTTCAATCTCTCATGAAACCGGGATGTTCATGACTAAAACGAACAAAACCGTGAGAACCATAAATGAAAAAAGGCTGGTTTTGTGACATGTGTTGTCTAGGTGAGAACTCATTGAGTGAGTTCGAAAATATTCCAATTGTTTGAGGTACCGCTACAATTGGTTTTTTGGCCATTTTATCTTGGGAGTAAAAATTCCACAACCTCGAGTACTTGAGGAGAATTATTTCCTTAAAGACACTCTGTGAATTCAAAGGTGTAACGCCCCAAATCTGGTACCCGAAATGCTACACGGTGCTCATGACCCCGAAGGACCACAAGCTAACCCATGACTGATATCTGTACCTGAACACTATATAATATACTGTATAAATGCGGAAATAGTAGGCTGAAACATGTCATAAGGTTCAAAACTAATAAACATCTGATAAAACCATATCTGAATAATGTGGTACGACAATACCGAAACTGAAACAATGTCTGAAAACATCTAGTCTGAGAACACTGTAGTCTGAAAGCCTCTAAACTGTCTGAATAAGAAGTTGATGGGATATGTCCCCAACTAACTCCAACTACTGAAATGAACTAAGTAATGAAGAAATAAAGTAATGATCATTTCCTCGAAGGATGAGTACTCACTGCTAACTCTGACTGCTGAAACTAGAATGTTATTGATGCTCTGGAGCTCGTGCTTCTGAACCTATGGTATAGAATAAAACACCATAGTACAAATGTGTCAGTACGATTGAATGTACTTGTATGCATGTGACGTAGGCTGAATGCAAAGGGTTCAAATACATGAACAATGCTAACTGACTGTATAACATGAACGTGAGAATACATGCATGAATAAGTGACTGTGAATGAATTCATAATGGTACTGACTACTGAGTCTGATTACTGATAACATGAGTCACTGATAATTGATATAACTGATACTGAGCGACTGTATCTGAAAGTCTAGATTCTGATGGAACTAACTGAGTTTCGTACTTTTCTGAGTTGACTGTATCTGACAGTCCTAAAATTCTGAAGAACTATCTAAGTTTTAGTACTGAGACTGAGTTTGGAACTGTAACTGTGGGAAGTAGTCATCTAACCGACATACCCCAAATAAAGCAATATAGCTAGGTTGGGGTCCAATCTGTAACCCTAATTGGAAGGGTATCAATACCGCGCCACTTGTAAAGACAAGCTGTGGGTGACCCTCATCTGACAGTGTCCCCAAAAGAGAATGGTGGGACCCTCATATGACAGTGTTTACCCACCTCATCAACCCTCATTCGTCAGTGTTGATGTCTTAACCTATGCTAGCAACATAGTTCTGGAATGCAAGGATTACTTCTAAGGATCACACCCTCAACTGTCAGTATGTGTCCTCATCTTTGGGTTCACTCGGTGCTAAATCCTACTCACATCTAAATAGATGTTGAACATGATTAACTAAACTGAACTGGACTGAGTTCATTAAGTTTCGTTGACTAACGGAATACTACTGAGATTACTGAAGAACTGAGCTTTATGAGATTACTGGGATTACTGAGTTTTCCTGAGTCACGTGACTGACTAAATTCTACTGAACATGGCTTGACTGAGGATATCGTGAAAACATGACACTGGCTCTAGGTACACAGCTAAATTATCGGGTACAAGTACCCCCAGGACTCGATAGAAGGAAACTGACAAGGCATGACATTCTTGAATACACGACCAACATCAAAAATCCATAATACAATAAGTTGGGGATTTTATCAAGTACATGGTTATCATAATCTTGTACATGGTAGGAATGCATATACTCAATGTCATAATTTCATAATCTAACATCATGAGCATTCCAACAAACATCTATATTGCACATCAATAGCATGGGAGTCATTTGAACATAAGGGTAAAACATGAATCCTTCACTTAAGTCACAATTGAGTCATATTACATAATTTCTAGTCTCTTAGGCATTTTGTCAAACACTTAGGGTGCATGACTTAGGGCATGGCATAATCATCAAATTAACATATCATAACCAACTAAAATTCATGGTTTTCAACTCACATGCTAACATATTTTCATAAAAACACAAAGATTCTAACTTGGGAATCATACAACAACAACAACCACATAAACATAATCAACACATAGCATGAATATCATAATTTATAGTTTAAAACTTGATTCTTGGGCTTCATGGATGAAAGGAATCCATGAATGAGCACTATGCATACTTGAGAAAGGAAACCTTGAAGGTTCTTGGAGTTCTTGGATGGATTTCTTAAGATTGATCTTGATTCTCAAGGGCTAGGGTTTTGTTTTCTTGAGAGAGAATATTCTTGATATTGGGGAAAAAGTAAATAATAAGTAGCTAAGGATGTTTTTAGGGCTTAAATCTCACATCTGGGTGGAATAAAATCATGGAAAAAGACCCATTTAATCTTGGACGCATCTTTTAATTTTTGTGAAAATTTCCTAATCTGGACCCCTGGCGTGACGCGGCGCTATCGCGTCGTATCTATGGAAAGTGACAAATGTAAAATTGCATGGTGGCACGACGCGGCACAATCACGTAGCCACCTTGAACGCGACCTGAAATCTCACCGTGACGCGGTGGTATCGCGTTGGAACACTGAAAAAGGACAATTGTAAACTGGGCCTTTAGCGCGATGCACCACTATCGCTGAGCAATAGTAGAAATTGACAATTTTCATTTAAGCTGGCTCCGCGACGTGCTGTTGGGTCAGGTGATACACTATCTCACTAAAAAGGCTCTAACTCTTCGCCCGGGTGTCGGATTTGGGTGAATTTGGTATCGTTGGAAAGCTTATTGAATTTTCCACACAACAAAAAGTGAAAATCTTGAAAATTACATATATATAAAAGTGTATTCATATTTAAAGCATGTCTTTGACATCTTTGAGAGGAATTTAAGCTAGGTAGAAGTACAGGGTATTACAGGAAGACTTGGCCATTTCTATTTTATCTTATTTTTTGAAAAACATACTTCTTAGAAAGATAACTTTGATCTTGTGTTAAGGGTGTTGTTTTACTTCATAGTGTTCTTGTTTTATACTTGATCTAGTGTTAAATTTATTCTGTCAAATTACAAATTCTGTGTACCCAAAAATATTGAAAGATAACATGTATTTCTTAGGTTCTTTACTTGAATTTCTATTACATGAAATTTTTAATCTAAGGTATCGAGTAACATGATAAAGAATGATGAATATAAATGCAAATTACAATGTCTATTTCAACAATAAAATTTTGTATTGAATTCCACTATTCTCTTCTTTTTCATTTACTTGAGACCAAATGTATTCATTTGCTTTTTATAGACCAGGATGGATAGGTTGTATTTTATAGTTTTGTTATTTGCAAGGCACAATACCAACAATTGATTAGAGGGGACTGGTTTGGTGGTGTACTCTTTAGGTGTATTGTTCTTTTGTTATGGTAATATTTTATAGTTCATTACCAAAAAAAATTATTCAACTATTAAAATTTATTGATGTAAATGAAAAGAAGCCTATACTCATTTCATTGGCCTTAGAATTTGTAACAATAACAAAACACTATCAACTCTTGAGGTTTCAATCTCTTTTCATGCCATGTAGGTCTTTAAGGAGCTTATGTTACGACCCGGACTGGGACCTAGCTGTGACGGATATCTCATGTCCACCGAGGACCAGAGTTCACCCCCTTTGACTTTGCCTAGCCAAAAAGAACACATTACAGCTGGCAGCGGGTGAATTTTGAACATATAATAAATAAGCTGACTTTCGAACATATAACAAGATAGGAAACTCAAAAAAATTTAAGAATTTTCAACACATCCCAATCCACAGTAATCCACAGAGCCTCTACAACAAAATCGATTATAATCTAAGTCGAGACATGCCCCCCGACGATAGCCAAAAGAAACTATAAGAATAGTCTAAGACATAAGAGAATAGCAAAACCATGAAATGAAGCTCTTCCAAAAAATAGAAGCTCACCACTTCAAGTTAACTGCTGACACCCCGAAATCCTATCACTGTAAAGGAAAAGTAGAAGTGTCTAAGTGTCTCTGTGTCCTGCATCACATGGGGATACAAGGTTCAGAGACGGTTAGCGGGTTGAGCTCTAGCATGTAACTTAGGGATAATGGGATAAAATAATGCCACTATTACAAAACCAATTCAAAACCATTTCATATGCACACATACAAGCATATGCATATATATATATATATATATATATGTATGTATAAGATGCTGGGAGAGGGAATACAGTTTAGCATGAACTATAAATCATTAGCCTAGACTGTATAGCTTGACCGTCCTAATTGTTGACACCCAATTTTCACCTCTCAATACTCTTCTTAGGCTCCTATTTTACCAGAATTATTAATTTTGAATGTTGATATTTTCTATGCATTATTTTGGTATCAAATAAATTCCGACGTATTGCATTCATTATTTTGAAGCATGCAATTTCTTTTAACATTTAATTTTATATTTTCTATAGTATGTATAATTTATTAATTTAAATATAATATTTTACACTATTTTATTTAATATTTATTAAATTATATCCGCAAATATGCATACTCATAATTTACAAACACATAGTCTATTATTATTATTATTATTATTATTATTATTATTACTATAAAATATAATGGTTGATTTAATAATTTAGTATTATTTTTTTTCACCTAGTAATTTAGTAGTTATCGATTTTCCTTATATTCTTTTTTAAAAGAAATTTATTTAGTCTTAAACAAGTTTAAAATTCAAATTTCAAATTCAAATCTGCCCATATCCATAAAAACTCTCCTCACTATCTTTCCTTTCGTTCGAAGAATACTTTATTCTCAAAATCATTTCAAATCAATTTAACTATTTTATTTTACTTCCCCCATATCCATAAAACCCTCCTACAAAATCAAAAATCTTTTCTTTATATGAAAAAATATTACTTCATCCAAAATATCCCTTTTATGAGTTTTTCACATGAAAAAAAAACAGATTCTTTTCCTATTTTACTCTCCTCCCCAACGACTCTTTTGATTTTTTTTCCTTTAAAAAGAGACATAATACACTATCAAAAGGAGGAGAGCACACAGACGCAACATGCACAAGCACTCCCTCACGTCACTCTCACAGACACTCACACATATGTCTATTATTTTCACACAGAAGGAAAAGAAACAATAACCATAAACGATTCTCATCCATCGCAGCCCCAACATCAAGCCACCATTATATGACCAGCCAAACTCTACTAACGTAATTGTCGAAATGTCGTGGTTTGTTGGACTCTTTTCGAGCCGGTCCTTTGCTTCACTTTTTATCAGGGAAAAGACATCGTTTCCACCCCAAACTATAGTCGAAAAGTCGAATTCATACCTAAACTATATAAGTGACTTATTACGCGCCTTAACTATAAAAAAATGATACTTTTTACACCCTATCAGGCATTACACCACTTGCATGTGGTGTGGTATTTTACACGCCCTGCCACGTCAGTACCACGTCAGTGTCACATCAGCATAATCCGAAAAAATAATAAATTTATTATTTTCATAAAAAAAAAAAAAAAAAAATTATTTTTTCTTTTTCTTCATTGTCTAAAACCTCCATTTTGTAATGTCCAAAACCTCCATTACACCATATTCACCACCATAAACTTTGTCCCACCAACAAAATTACCATAATAATTAATTTCTTCTAACATTGTTCTTCATCCGTAACCCATCGTCTTTTCTTAAAAAAATAAAAAAAAATTCTCAGCTATAATAACCATTATTGTTTCAAAAAATGGTCACTCTACTGTTGGCCTCTGTGTTTTAAATGGTAATGACAAACACATTTCCGTACTTTTTCTATTTGTTTTTCAGCTATAATGTAAAAAGAAAAAAAAAACTAATATGGTAGCAAGCTTTATTTTCGGATGGATTAATAATTAACAGACAGAGAGGATAAAGTCGACGATGAATCCGACTTTTCCGACGAGAATTCACCGAAAAACATCCTTGCTACAAAATTTTATATATTTTTTTTATAAAATTTGGTTTTATCCGTTTAAACATCAAATACAATTTGATTTTGTTCATTGTGAAATTGACATTGATTCGATGAAGGTGGAGGATGAATTGTGTTATTTGGGGATGGGGTTGGAATTTGGAGGTGGGGTGATGAAGAAACTGTGTTGGTTGGGGTGGGGGTGATGAAGAAGAAGATGGTTTGGGGTTGGGGTTGGGGTTGGGGTTGGAGTTTCAGGGAGGGGGTGATGAAGAAGATGATGGTTTGGGTGTAGGAGTGATGAAGAAGATGATTGTTTGGGGGTGGGGGTGGGGAGATGGATGCTGGGGGTTGGGGGAGGAGTATTTTAATTTTTAAATTTTTTTTTTTGCATTAATTTTTAATTTAAACGCGTCATTTTTTATTTAAATAATTATGTATTTTTCACGTCAGATCTAGGGAGTAAAAAGTATCACTTTTTTATAGTTAAGGTGTGTAATAGGTCACTTATATAGTTTAGGTGTGGATTCGATTTTTCGACTTTTGTTATTTAATAGGTTGGACGCGCCTAAAATAAGTGTAACATACGCGCCTTAGAATGGGGGTCGCGGGGAGGTAATAATATCACTTTTATATAGTTAAGGTGTGTAATAGGTCACTTATATAGTTTAAGTGTGATTTCGACTTTTCTTGTATAGTATGGGGTGAAAATGATGTATTTTCCCCTTTTTATCAACTAGTAACGACAACGTACACATGGATACATACATACACATGTACAAACAATACATACATATACAAGAGATGAGACCATGGTCATCTTCTTGGAATAAAAAGGAGGAAGCCACCATATTACAAAACCATCCCCCAAGTGTCAGGACGATTAAGTTTTCCGTTGATAATTTTGGTCATTATCGAAGTCACAAAGATCCCGTCTTGATCTCAATATTATTTGATTATAGCTTCTAATAGAGTTTATGCACAAGTACTTGCAAATATTTTTGTAATTTATTGGTTCAGTTATGACAACTTTATTTTCCTCCAGTTTGAAATTATACTAAGCTTTATACATGTTCCGGTTTCATAAATCTTAGGAGGATAAGTTACTTGCAGGCAATTTGAAATCTCTACTTCTTAGCTTTGCCTGATGATTTATATTTTAGCACTAAATAGTGATTAAAGGGTTTCTACATGTAGTCTAATTTGTTGGTTTAATATTGTACTAATGTTGATTTCATTTTCTCTTATTAATTCTCTTCTCTTGGTCATATACCCATTTTAAGTTTCTTCAGTTGTAATGCTTGCTTTGTTATGGGAAAATTTTTAATTGATTAAGCCCCCTCAATAATTGATAGTAATTTGACCTGGAGGTGGAACATCTCTTCCCCTTCTTTAATTTTAATTTAAATATCCTTATGATCATTTCTTTTTGTTCTCCAAGTTTGGTGAGAAATTAATGTAGAGATTTCAGTACACTTTGGCATATGAGTTATCCTAAAAGTTAATGGTAAATCATTGGTTTAAATTTTAATTGTTCTCTTTTTCCTGGTGAATTTATTAACCTTCTGGGTTGTGTTACTTTAGTTCAAGATTAAGTTTGAGGTCTTGTGAAGTATTGAACGTGAAAAGAATAAGACGAGATACAAATTTATTTCAAATCTTACTGATCGGTAAAAGGACTTCGAAGCTCTTCTTGTTAAATCTTCTTTCCTCTTGTATGCTTACTTGCTCGAGAACTTTCATCACTTTATTACCTAATTGTTTATGTTCATTTAATTAATCTTAAGTACAGACATACTCTCACCCCTTTTGAATATTTTTTATATGTACATCACAATAGAATGTCATTCAATGGAGTTCAACCACCGCGAATGGAGGAGTCAACGCATGAAGCAGAGCTCAAGTGAAATTGTCGCCTCATCGGGGGTTAGGTATATTTGGGATATGATGACAAAGACAGGCTATAGCCGACTTCTTGTATGAAGCATATACGTAGCTTTATTAAACATAAAGCACCTCGTTACTCCCTCCTTTTCTTATTTCATATGCCACTATTTTAAAAGTCTTAAAGACTTGACAATTCTTAATACCATAGTAACACTCTTTGATACAATTTATATATTATTGTAACGACCTAAAAATTTGATGAAATATGTGAAATTTGTGATTTTGTATGATTTGACTATTTTACTCCTCTCCGTAGTTGTATTATGATATTTCTGGAGTGTGGGAGTGATTGACATGGTTTTCAATGCATTGTGGTATCATTTATGTGATATTGTGATTTTGATGGCTTCGGGAGCCTTATTTTGAACTTATGTGGATCTCTTTTGATCTGTACGACGGATGGTCGAACGGATTGCGCCAACAGCTTCAAAATATCGATTTTAGGCTAGATAGAACTTTAGTTCAGGTCCCGGTGCACCCGAGCTCATTTCGACCTATTGGTCGGAAGGTTGAAAAATTAGAAATATGGATGTGGGACCCACATTTGATCGAAATGACCTCGAATAGAAAATCCGACATCACCAGCAGATTTGGAATGTCGTTTCTAGGGTGTTAGCATGTTTAGCATAATTTTACGGATTTTAAATCTCATTTCGACCCTCCCGTTTGGAAAATTGTGATTTTGGATTTCAGGGGTCAACTTTGTGAAAACGATATTTTTTTAAAAATCTGATATTTTCATCACGTTTGGAATGTCGAATTTAGTATGGTTACATAGTTCGTTTGTGTATATTGGACTCCGAATGAATTTCGAGCACCCCGTCGAAATCCGTTTCGATTTAAGTGAAAAACAAACACTTAATATTGCAGAAAAACTGCAATATAACAGCTTTTTCCACCTATTTTTAGCCTATTTTACACATTTTTATCTTGGCTCTTGAGAGTTAAATCCTAAAATAACGTAGAAGCTTAAAAGTAGAGCTTGTGGGAGTTTGGAAAGCTAGATTAACATTTATTTATTGGTTTTATTACGGATTTAAGGTAAGAAATCACTCTTTTCTTATTTCTTGATTAATTTCTCAAAATCCCAAAAATCTTAGGGCTTGATTTTAAACCCCAATTTAACTCTTTTTCACTTGAATAATGTTTTTATCTTATAATTACTAGTTTTTCATCAATTTAACCTTCAAAACAACTCGATTCTTGATTTTAATCTGGATTTCAAAAATTTTACCCGATAAAGCTCAAAAATAATTTTTCTTCGATTTGAACCTCGTTTTTTACTCGATTTAATTTGGGTTTTCATCTGTAGGTTCTCAAAAATATGAGAAACATATTTTTGAAGTAAAGTTCCAATTTTGTCATTCTTTTTCGAAAATCCATTTCAAAGGTCCATTTTGACCCAGACAACATGGGTATCGTTGATTTTGTTTTGACGCATAGATTTCATACTTGATATTTTTAGTGGAGTTCGAGATTGTTCGTGAAAAGTAAGGTCGCGAGTTCAAGTGTAGCAGACCGATTTTGGTTTTCGAGTTAAGTTATGACTTAACTCTTTCAGACTGGATTGGGTAGTAAATGATGGTACAAAATGCATGCTAAGGGTGGGAACTAATCATGAAAATGGCTATCTATATGTTGTGCCCGTGTAGGGGCTTATATGTGATGTAATTATTAAAATTGAGATATTATGTGATATATGTGACCATATGGGGTTTTATGTGATATTGATAGCCTTGAATATATATGAATAGTTGTATTGTGTTGTTAAAATGCTTAATGTGGTATCATTGGTGTATTGTGATTATATTCATACTTTATTGACAAATGAGACATGTGAAAATTCATAGATGATACGAAAATAATGAGTGGATATTGGCTCATGTGGTTGTAGAAAAGTATCATTATGGTTTGTTGTGGAAATATATCATGTGGTTATTTGTGTAAATACTCATTGTGATTGGTTATGAGCATTACATCTTCATACCATACTTATTCATTAAACATTGGTACCACCATGGCAATATCTGAGAAACACTGGCAACACCTTTTTAAGAGATATTGTAACATCTTATAAAATCCCTTTCCAAAGATTTTTCCAGAAAGGAGATAAGAGATATGTGGATTGTATATGGGTTGATGAACCTCCCATGGGTCCTACGTCGGGAAGTTTTAACTCTGTAGATGTATACGGAGATTTTGGGACGATCCCGGAGGTTGTGCGACGACTTCGTGCATCATCATCGTCGTCAGCATCTTCATCATCATCATCATCATCGTCATATACATTGCACTTACTTTATTGTGTTTATGTTGTGTTATATTACCATATTGACTTGTCATCTATGTATTTGTCTAACCTTCCTTTACTTGTATTTGATGATTTTGTATCTACATATTCTCTCTTGTTCTATTTATATGTGACATAATGTATACATGTGTTCTATATCTTAGTGTGTTGTTGTAATATATGTGATATACATTAGAACTGTTAGTACAAATGGTGTAGGCTACCGTTGTGGGACATTTTCTGATTGTAGGTGACGTGCCCTTATTGTGTATTTTGTATGCTTTATTTACTACTTTGTTTGGTAGGCCTATGATACCTACTGAGTACAAGTGGACTGTACGCATGCCTACTGCGCCCTTTCGGTGCAGGTCCTAGCTCGAGTGCGCCTCATCTTGATTGATTTGGGCGATTGTTGGAGCTTCCAAGGTAGCGGTTGGACATTCATGCGTCCGAGTTCACCTCTATCTTTCTATAGTATTTATGCCTTTATTAGTATTCGAAGACAGTTATTATTCCTTTGTGGCTATTTTTCTGATGTATTTGACTCTTGGATTGTATTAGTAATTCTTACACTATTGACACTTAATTTTGGGCATGATTGGTATTTTGGATAAGTTCTTTCCGCATTGTTATGATTACTTGTATGGTTCGGCTTCATTCTAGAAGTCTTACCTTAGGATATTTATGTCTTTCCTCTTTTCGTATCAGTTTGGGTGATAGACTTACTTGTCAAGGTACGTCGCAACAAGTGTCATCATAACCCTCGTTTTTGGGTCGTGACAATTATACTTACATATTTTTTCTTTACATGACTTTTACACGCTAAAATATTTTACTTAGTACTTTTAAATAAGTTTCTTTGAGAATTTCTTTCGTCTTAAGGCATTTGAAAGAGTAGACATAGAAATCAAAATAGATGGAGTAACATCACATTGGGTCCGTTTCAGCCTTGTCATACCTGATCCACTGATCCACTCACATTCTCTCTTATCTTTTTACTTTATGTATTTGATATTGAATTACCTATTTACTTTAATTAATCTCTTGCATTCAGTCGTCACCAAAATTGAGGTGACACATACTACTAACAAGTTTTGAATTGTTTGTAATCTATCCTTACTTCAACGTAAGTTCAATTTATAGTTTATCACCTTTCAATTTTATCCTCATGCTAAAAAGCAAAGAAACTCGCTACAGTTCGTGATTCGAGGAAGATGAAGATTACAAGAATTATGGCATTTTCATTAATTATTTGCAAGTCGCAAAAGTCAGTCTCGTATCTTTTGTTTTTTTTCTTTGTATGATATATACACTAGTTGAAAGTTTTCTTTATTATTTTCATCACTTAGTCAATATTAAGTTTATAAAATAAGTGACCTTTGTTTTGTTTGTAACATAGAATCTTTATGTAAAATATGAATTCGATCGGAAACCACATTCGTGGACCTCAAAAGGTCCCTAACACCGTCTTTTTGAGGTAACTTGAACCCTTATTTGAATTTCAGGTGACGTAGACTAATTAATTGGTTTGTAATTAACTTAGAATGGTGCCCTAACGCACCTTAATTCATTAGGTTGCGACTCTTCACTCTTTGATCCATCCCAAAAAGAGTTGTCACATCGAATCCCACTTATCGCGAGAAAAATGGTGCGCGACACTAATAACAACCACGGGCTATATGGGTCCAGTTGTCATCCCTTGGTCGGGCCCCAGTGCATTTTAGATGCACGAACCAAAGATATCATAGAAGGTTAGAGAATCCTCATGCCCTACGACATCCGTGATACAGATATACATATAGTGTGAAACAAACACACGATCATCTAGACCAACCTCACATTGGCAAACGTGAGTTTTTAGTATTAGTTCCTCGGGGCCTCTACCTTCACGGCTATCTACACAATCCTCATTAAGCCTAATTAAAATATTTAGCACATAATTCATCCATTAGTTCAAGGAGTCAATCATTAAGACATCATTAAGTGGTATCGTCATACCGACTATAGCTTGCAAGTGAATGTCATTAAGACATCACTTAGGGAGGGGGGGGTCCTCGTACCCCCAGACTCCATTATTAAAATAACTTGGGAGAATCCTTGTACCCCAGAAGGTTTTCAAAAGTAGGCCAAGCCAAATAATTATTCACATTCCAAAATCAAATATGCAAATGGGTTGAGGTTCTCATTAATTTCAATGCCAAAATTCAATTATTTGGGGGAATCCTTGTACCCTTATTTTTATTATTTGCAAATTTAGGGAATTCTTTTACCCTTATTTCATTCACCATCCTGATGCACCCCAATGAGTTTACAAATCATCAATTCAATGCATAATTAATTCATAATAATCATGGGGAAATCATTCAAACAAATTACATCCAAAATCCACAATCCATCATTCAAAATCCAAACATCAAAACCATATGAATGTTAAACCAATTTATGCAATAATGAAAACACAAGTTTAGGGAGAGATATACATGCCTTAATCCCCAAAAAATTTGAAGAAAAAATAACCCTTAGAGCCCTAGATGACCAATTTCTTAAAACCCTAGTCTTGTCTTTGAATGGAAAATTTGATAGAGTTTGAAAGAGTGTTTACGATTGACCAGTGTTAAAAATAGGGTCCCCAATATGATTTAAGGTCGTGGGTTTTAAGTGGGGAAAGAGGAAAATGTCCATAGCACCCTTCGTTAAAAGCTAAAGATTTATTGCCAGTGACGACGGGTCTTCCTACGACTCAGAAAGACACACTACGACTCATCACCATGAATCGTAGTCTGGACAGTAGCTAAAAGATCCCTCTATGGTAACCCTACAACTCATACCACATGACTTGTTAAAGGACCCTACGACTCATAGGGTCTTAGTCATTATTAAGATAGAACATTTAGGTAATTACATTGGTCACCCTACGATTGGTATCTTACGACTCGTATAGAGTCCTTATGACTCATTGAGCTCAAGTCATAACAAAGGAAGAAGGAAAGACAACCATCACTGGTCAGGCTATGGTTTGGGTGATACGACCTGTATAGAGAACTTACGACTTGTATGGATAAATTATAGTCAGGGAAGTGAACTCAAAGCTCATAAATTTTTTAAGGACCGAAAATCTGAGGTGTTATAGCTTACAACCTTTAACTAGTGTCTTTGAATCCATTTTCAGAGGTATTCCTCTCTTACAAATTATTTAGATGGTGGTTTTCTATGGTATTGTATGGTATTTTTACTAATAGAACCATATTTATTTTTATTGTTTCTTAAAAGGTACGGTATGGTTCATTGTCATGATTTGGTAATCATGAAATGCCTCCATTTATAAAATCACTGATTTGGTGGTATCCCATGGTTTTCTAATTTTTTTTCTAATTATGTTCTTACTTAATATTATCTAATCCAATTTTAACCTTTACGCTATATTACTTCCAACCCTAATACGTTTTTAGTTTTACGTTTTACTACTCCAACATTCTCTTTTGTATTCTTTTCCGTTCTTTCGCTTTCGGTCTTCTATTCTATGTTCGTTCTCTCTTTTTAGGTTTATTTTTTAAAACTTAGTTACATATTATTTTATTCTTGTATTCTTTCACCAGATCAGTGCAGGCTGAACTTTTAATGTCGAAATATATCATGTGATATGTTTTGTCATTATTTTGTATTCCCCTTTTTGGTGGTTTCTTCTATAACTGAGTTGTGTTAGTGTTCTATTTTCTAATAAAATTTATCATATTTACCTAAAAGATATTGTTGTGTTCGGGTTAGTGTTTGGATGCTTCTTTGTGGAGTCCTCGTGTCCATCGAATGATTTATTAGTCGAGAAATTGATCGAGTATGAAATTATGTTGGGCTTTTCACATATGTCCAGGTTCTGTTTGGCGTGAAGTTCTACTGAGAATGCTCTACACAAACCTTCCTAGATGATGCATCTATATTCACTAGCTTAGAACTATAGACTAGATTGTAACCCATTATTAATAATCATTTTTATAGAATTCTATTCTTTGTCTATTCTGGTTTCAAAGTATATCCTGTGAGCCAATTTTGAGATCCTTAAGTGATTCAATCTAGGATCCTAATTCTGAGAATGTCATTATGTCAATGTTATTGGACTGCATGAATTCATTTGAGCCCCTACACTTCCCCAAGAAGGTATAAAATCTCACCTTGTTGTGGAGTCCACATGGTGGAAGAACTAGTTGAAATACCTCAATGGTATTTGCTAACTACTCCGACTCAGAGGCCAGAGAAAAGGTTGCTTACTTGCCTTGTAATTATATATTTTTATGAATGTTCATTTAAGTTTTCTCTCTTAGGAAAATAAAAATCATCTATATTTAGTGAACTTATCTATCATATCTAAAAAAGAAAGAGAAATCATGTGGATAACACGTACCTGAGTCGGGGGTCTATCGAAAACATCCTCTATACTTCGTATGAGGTAATAATACAGACTGTGTAAATTTTACCCACCCTAAATCCTTGTTTGTGAAAATACATTGAATATATTGTTGTTGTTGTTGTTGTTGTTGTTGTTGTTGTCGTTATTGTTGTTGTATTCTCCTTTCTTAAGAAGATAAAGCTTTTGATTAAAACAGTGATTGACTAATCAGTAATCACCAAAATTAAAAAATAATCTGCATATCTCAAACATTGCAGATAAACTTTGTGTATATTTTATTTGCATCATTAAGGCAGTATTAAAGTAGCAAATAATCTGCATGTGTTGTACTTGTGTTTATATTTGTCTTTCCATGCATTTATGTTGTTTATAATGTATAACCTCATAGCTAATTTTATTCAAATATATTTTTGTATGTACATAGTTTAATTGGTTGATGCATCTCCCTTAATTTTATTATAAATGGCTGATCACAATAATCAAGATAGTAGTAACATATTGGGACAAGTGAGATCATTAGCTTCATATGTTGTTGTTCAAGTTGTTATTTGATTTTGGACTTATGTTTATGAAATTGAAAATAATCGACGTACAATCAAGTATGATATACGGCTTGAAAGGAAGAAAATTGGAGAGGAATTATTCAGTCATCTATTTTCAACTTACTTTGTCGTAGTATATTAAAAATGCCCCCTTCAATTTTTACTGATCTGTGTGAGATTTTAGTTAGAGATGAAGTATTACACCAATACTTCAGGTTATAATTTAAGAACAAATTGTAAAAGCACTTCACTTATTAGCACATAATGTGACAAATCGTGAACTATCTTTCATCTTTCGACAATCTAGAGCGTCGGTTAGTCATCACTTGTCCTACGAGTTGTTTTGGAGTTGTATGAAAATTTTATTTAACAACCTGGTGGCTTCAAGGTTCCTTCTGAAATTGCTAGCAATCAAAGATTCTACTTATATTTTAAGATAAACATAATTTAATTATTTAAATTTAAGAAACTATTAAGAATGTTTACATGTTAATTGATGTTATAATATCATAATTGCATTGGTGCAATTAATGAAACACATATTCGTGTTAAAGTTTCACAACGTGAAGCACCAAAATATTGTGGGAGAAAATATTATCCAACTCAAAATGTACTAGTTGCATGCACATTTGATTTAAAATTCACATTTGTGCTAACTGGGTAGAAAGGTATGGCATCTGATTCAAGAATCCTAAAAGAAGCACTAAATACTTAAGATCCACTAAAAATTTTAGAAGGTAATATATATATATATAGGTTTTGCTAACATACTACATGAAGGTAGTATGTTAGCATTGTACCCACTTTTGAATTCACTTAAATACCCTTACTATTTGGTGCCAACACATTAAATGAAGGGAACTTTTTGTCTTTCGCCAAAATCCCTCATTTCTTCTCATTTTCAAATAGACATCAACTTTAAAAACTTTTGCAGCCTTCATTTGTGTCCACTTTTTTTCTGCTTCATGTGTGTCTATACTTCTGCTTATTTTCTCATATAAAATTTCAAATATTTTTAAGTTTATAAATTCAACAATCAAAATTTAAGTTAATTCTAATTAATTTCATTGTTATAATTTGAAAAACAAAAAGCTACATCAAATCTAATCAATTTCATTATTATTATAGTAAAAATATAAACTCAACAATTAAAAGCTAAATCAAATTTGACCATTTTCATCGAAAACTGTAAATCCAACAATCAAACATTAAGTTATGTTAATCTATCTCATTATTGTAATTTAAAATTGCAAACACAGCAATCAAAATTTAAACAAAGAAGACCTTACAACTTTTACTAGTTTATTTCACTATTAAACTCCCGTTATGCCAGAGGTCCGAGGAAAGGCTGGACCACAAGTGTGTATTGTACAGAGCTTTACCGGGAAATATCTCCTTTTCACATGGAAACAAATTTACCGATTACTATCTAAACATACAGATTGGAGTCAATGCCTTGTTGGTTCAATAAACTACAACATGTTATATATGCTCAATTGAAACACATCAGATTGAAAGTAGTCACATCTTGCTACAAATAACTTATAGTCACACCTTCTACATATGTGGGGTTCAATTCTCACTTCCTTTAACCCAAAGTGAACTTAATGAAATTGATCAAACATTTAGATATCAAAAGATGTTTCACTTCCTGAAACTAGATAAGAGTACTTCTCAAACATATAACATCTACCCGAGAGCTTGTTCTACCATGTTAGTTTGAAAAAAAGGCTTAAGACTTCACATGACGAAGAAGGATCCCCGTACTGATGATTCATAGCATTCTTAACTTCAATTTTCTTAAGATAGTGCCTCCAACATTTGACGCGTAACAACCTCTCTATCCATCAGGTTCTCCCTCAAGAACTGTACCAAAAGCACAACAAGGACAAAAATTTAAGTTTTGCAATTCACTTACTAGATAACAATCAAAATCCTATATAAGTAAAGATAGGAAAATCACATTCACTTGTACAAAAGCTTCATTGTCATCCCACATACTTTCAACTAACACAAACTTTGGGTGACAGACCCAAAACAGAGCATCTAACAGAGTTTCAAACTTTTGAGATTGTTAGGTTGTGGAGCCTGATTAACATGTGATGTACTGTTATATATTAATGTTCATATAATAATACCATATACCAAATTCTTAACTTGTTCTCTTCTGTTTTCCTTTCCAGTTTCATATATTAATGTTCATATAATAATACCATATACCAAATTCTTAACTTGTTCTCTTCTATTTTCCTTTCCAGTTCCAATTGAACCATAATACAAGCTACAATAGCACATCCGCCTTTGAGTACAACAATCATTAGCTGATTAATGAGCATTTTTATTTTTTTATAGAAGAATTAGAGTACAAAAGAATTAATCAAAGATCTTAAGAATATTTTTAACTGCCAGCTCATTACTCTATTGCAATCTAAAACTATCTACAGCATAGGCATACCGAATTAATATGGTTTGTTGTAAATATTGAACATGGATATGTTTCACCCATAAACATATGGCTCAAGACAAAAAAGATTAGATTGAAATAGGCTAGCCTTCACTATCGTGTATTTGCTTTCTTCCTGCCGATTGATACCGGAGCAGTATGCAATTCTAAATTTGGAAAAGCTAACAGATGGTTACTAGTTTCAAGTGCTAGAGAAAATAAAATATGGTGCTTCAATATAGCAAACGAGTATAGTAGGACTAATTGATAAAAAATCATAGCAGTACATATTTGAAAGAACGCCTAAATACCATATTTGCATAACATTGCAAGACCCATCCATATATTGACTCACAAACTACGCAACCTTGAAAACACAAATACGGAATACCAAGGATGCATATCATAGTGTTTTAAATAGTAGCATAGCTAAATTTATTCCAGAAACGATAGTTCAAGCACATATAAGAAACACAATGTCACCAAAGAAAAACTAGAAAAATCTTAAAAACATCTTTTGACCAAAGGATCGAAGCAGAAACCATTCATAAGAGCATTAAATTCTCAAAAGCCACCACGGAGATGAAGAACAAGGTGAATAGTTGATTCTTTCTGAATGTTATAATCAGCAAGGGTGCGACCATCCTCCAAATTTTAGGTTGTACCTTATATTCTCAGTAAGCAAAAGAATTCTTTCACAAGTAGACCACTTCAGAGCTTCTTGTCCATCCTTTTAGAATCCTACGACCAAAGATAATCACATTTTATTTGAGTCTATACACATTATAAGTATATACATTTAACATGAGATTAGACATAATGCAAAATTTACTTACTTGTTAGGAGATTGTGATATGGGAATTTTAATTATTTTTCTCTTTAGTGGACAATTTCTTGAGTCATGACCAGTTCCACCGCAATTAGGAACATGGCAATGTCTTGGTTTCTTAGCAGCTTCAATCCCTCTAGGTACCCTTTTTACTTTCTTTCTTCCTTTTGTTTGCGATTGTTGTGGATTTTTAATGTGATTATAATCTTCACTTGAAGAATTGTCTTCTGTAGATAAACTTACAGTAGCATGTTCGTGTTCTTCATCGATATTTTTATTTTTGGGAAGACGACAAACAATCTGTAACACCCTTCCTAATTCCCTCGTAGTATATTCATGATGATATTTTGTTTTTATTGATTCAACAGTCAAATCTTGAAATATAGAATGAAGACCTTGAAACTCATTGTCATCATTACTAGAATTTATCATATGACTGAACTTTAGGACCAATGAATTTTCTTGCCTCCATCTACCCAATAAATACTTCTCAGGCAGCATAAAATAGTTTTGGGCAGTAAGGACTCGAATACAATGTCTGCATAAAATTTCTAAAAATTCAAACTCTCAACAAGAACAATGAACAAGGTTCTTCTAATCGTTCTCAATAGACAAAACATCCCCCATCTATTTTGCTGTAATGACGAATAATATATGATCCATCACTATCTGAAAACAAATCATATTCAAGAGAGAGTATCATCTTATCTTGTAATAATTTAAAGCAAACAGTGTGAGAATTTTTGAAGCATGTTTTTCCATTGGCATTAATGTCGTAATATGAGGATTGTAATACTTTTGCCGCATCGTTGCCTCTTCACCGGCATGATTTTTTATGCTAACCACAGTCCTGACCTGCTCAAAAAATGCTTTTAAACTTATTCTTGCATGTAAAAATCTTTTCAAATATGTGTTAATGGATTCTGAGCGTCCAGTTGTTGCCATTCCATAAAAAAAACACCCCTTCAAATAAGGTAATGCCCATGATGCATGATTTAAGTAAAACAACTTGATATGCCTCTCTAATTCAAGATCAAATTTGGAAATCAATTCATCCCATTGGAGTTCAAAATCTTCAATGCTGCCAAGATCATAAAGCCTATGAAATTCAGATTTAAATTGCAAATACCTTGAACCAGGGACAAAAGAAAATCAAGTGGAAAACTTGGATGTAATATGTCATATGCAAAATGAATGTTTGTGAGCGGCAGTTCACTTGCAATAGCTTCTGTTAAGCCAAGATCCTGATCTGTTAATATAGTTTATGGATGCTTTCCATTCATGAGACGCAGAAAACTCTGCATAATAAGTAACATTAACTATAAAGTTAGAAAACTTTTAAAACAAATAAAGAATAAAACAACATTAACCTTTAGCGCCCACGAAAAGGAAGATGTTTTCTCATTTTGCAAGAGAACACATCCAAAGAAAATAGAGTTTCCATGATTATCTGCACCAATTCAAACTCCTAATGGCATCTCATAATGATTCAATCGATAAGTAGTATCAAAAATAACTACATCTCCAAAAATTTCATATGCACGAATAGAATCTCCAAATGCCCAAATAATATGTTCAAGTATTTGACATGCATCAACTGTAAAATCATATTGAAAATCGCAGTCCTTATCTTTCAAACTCTTACATATTTTCAGTAGTTTCAACGCATCACTTTCAATATTGGTAGAACTTTCATATTGAACAAAGTTCCTTATATCTTTTTCTGTAAAAGGCAATTAACCTGGATCTACTATCTTTTCTAATTCAAGAACCCTTCTTATTAAACTCGTGAAACAACCAGCTCTTTCAAGAAGTGTAATTCGCTTTTGATCAATAATGTTAATATTTCGATAAGCGGGGAGAAATCTTACCTCCTTATCACTCAATAGTTCATGATTGTAGACATTATCAAAACATACCACTGTCCAATGAGTGACACCATCAATTATATCTTTTGCAATAGATATTTTGTCTTTACAACTACACCTGGAAGATTTTCGATCTCTTTGTCGGTCTTTGTCTTTTATTTTTTTAGAACGATAATTACCGGCTCGATGACAAACATAATTCCTTTTGTAAATTTTCATAGGATGTTCTACACTTCCCAAATGACGCTCGCGTCAAAATGAAAAGTCATGTCTTTTAGCAAAATTTACATAGCAATTATAAGCCTCATCATCACTTTTAAACACTTTGCCACTCTTCAAACTATTATCATTGCTATCAATATTATTTTTTTGTCTAAGTTCTTGTAAAATTGTTGTAGTTCCTGAAACTGCATCTTCATTAATAATGCAACCAATATCACCATATGGACATCGACTTCTTGAAATTCTTATAATGGAATCACCCATATTAATAAGGACCTGTGTTTTAAAATTATTAACAGAAACAATTTTAGTTTATCATCACACTAAGTTATGCAATGATAAAATCAGTAATAAAAAACATAGATATTGAGTTTTATGAATAAAAAAATAAGAAGAAATCTAAAGGAAATAAAAAAGTAATAAATAGGATCATTATTTGACACATATGTTTCAAAAAGGAAAAAATATTAGATTTAACCTTACAATTTAATCAACAAAAGAAACAAAATTTAAAAGTTATAATCTTACCTCCATAATGCATTAATTAATGTTGGGAGAAGACAAACTTATAAATAAATTATAATTTCAGAGAAAGAAAATGGGTGTTTGGTCTTTTTTCCCGCCACAGGTACTATGGAGATATGAAGGGAGGGAAAATTGAGAAATTTTGGGTGAAAGTACCAAAAAAATCTATATTTTTAATGAATAGTAAGGACATTTATGTAAAGTAAAAAGTGGGGATAGGGCTAACATACTACCTTCATGTAGTATGTTAGCAAGACATATATATATATATATATATATATATATATATATATATATATTATGATAAGTGTATAATTGAGTTTTTTACTTTTTTATATTTTGAAAAATTTTACCTTGTTGATACTAGACTCATGTTGAGAAGTGAACTTATTACACCTTATTGAGGGAATGATATCATTTGAAAGAGAATTTCAGAAATTCACCCCAAATTTTTTGTGAATTATTTAATCTGCGACATGTTTCTTTGTGTAATGCTATTGAAGGATCATTTGGAGTTCTTAAAAAGAGATTTTCTATAATTTCTAGTTCAACAGAATCATCAGATAAAATTGAAACCTTGAAATTGATTATATTTACATGTTGTATCTTGCATAACTATTTAAGAGGTGTAGATCCAAATGATGAGTTACTCACTCAAGTTGATGCAGAGTTTATGAATGATAATGTTTGTGCATGAAGAACCTCCAAATTCTAGAGAGAGTAATAAAAAATTTAGAAGGTAAAAGTTGATTCGAGATGGTATAATAGCTAGCATGTGGATTAATTATCAAGATTAATTTTTTAGAAAAATATTCAAGTGATTATTTGTGTCACATATTTTTATTTTATGTCATTTATAAGTAATTTCGTGATGCTATTATTTTTATTACAAACATTATGTATAGTTGATTTACTTGATATTATAATTTTTATCAATATTTATATGTGACAATATTTTTTTAATCTTATAAATATTTCTCTTATTTTGTAGTGGTTGATATGTCAGAAAAGATAAAGAAAGTTACCTCAAGTGATCTAAATGTACAAGATAATTTTGTATATATTTGGACAAATGCACTGAATGACACATTAGTTGATGCATATTTTCATGAGGATGCACTTGGACATAGAATTGAAGGAACTTTTACTACGTACTCAATGGATAACATTGTAAAGGAGGTATGGTTCAAATTTCCGTATAAGATTATTAATAAGGAAAAAATTCATAATCGAATAAAAAAGTAATTCATCAAGTATTATGACACATTCCATCAATCGAAAATGAGCGAATTTTCATGTGATTCTATCATGCATAAGTGAAATATTGAATTTGAAGTATGCAATCAACTAATTCAGGTAAATTTAGATCTCGCCATAAATAAGTATGTTATATTTATAATCATAACTGAATTTATATTGTTGTGGAATGCTTAGTTTGAATTGATTAGGTATGTTGTTTCTTGGGAATCTACATACACTAATGTCATTTAATAGTGTAAGGACTCATAGTCAAGATTCTAGTGAGACATAACATGGTTTCTTAATAGCAAAACATTGTGAAGATGCTGAATTGATAGTTCCAGAATTATGTCTAAGGCGAGTAATATATTGTCTCTCTCTATTTCGTTTTAGTTGATTCAAGTTGACTTGATACTAAACGTATTAATTATGCTTTGAAATTCTAAATTTATTATTAATATTTTATATTATCACTAAATGATACAGATAATTTTGAAAGAGCATGATAACCTTTGCTTGATTTTATAAATTAGACAAGTTAATTAAAATAATTATTTTTAATAAAAGGATCAAGTAAAATAGTGCGGAGAAAATAGAAAACTCTGACTTACATCATCACATTAAATAAATGTTGTTCCAGTATCATCATTTTGTTAGAATGATTTGACATTTAATTTCTTATTTATTTTTGAAAAATATGTTTTTCAATAATGCATGACCTGATGTAATCATTATAAAGTGGTGAAATTCTTCAATAAATATGAATAAGTTATTATTTTCAACACTATTTTCTTCAATAATATTTTGCACTTATAATATATAAACTAAGCCTCAAGCTGCAGAGTTGGAGGTCAAGTCATTTTGAAATTATAAAAAACTGGTGATGCTATTGAAAAAGACAAAGCAACTGAAAAATATGTTGAAACTGATTCAGATATTTTAAAAAGAAATGTTCATAAAAATTCAAAATAATTAAGTGATGGTTCATTGACTATTAATGAGATAGATGAAATGGATTATATTAATACTGACTCACTGAAAGATATGGAGGAACATAAACTGAGAGATCAAAGTCAAGCAACTAATGACGCACCTACACCTAATATATGCAGAAGCACGAGCGCCTATCAAAAATAAAAAATCTAAATATGATCATCATGAAGCATAGCTGGCATGTTGAGAGGTGGGAAGGACAACTTGGTTGGTGCTATTAACCGACTTTCATTCCTTCTACCTATTTTTGAGAATAAGATATGAAATATGTTGAGGAGCTGAATTTGAAATCTGGTGTGAATACAAAGCTTATATATTTTTTCGTCGAAATGCAAATGCATGTCGCATACCGATAGAAGGTCCAATGAAACAGCACAAAAAACTTTTATCGAAAATGATGTCGAAAGACCATTAAGTTTAGCTTCTACTTGTTTTACTTTATTTTTTATGTTGTTGACAAAAAGTTATGTTTGAACTTTTGTTGACACGTTGTGCACAGGGTCTACTTATTTTGGGTTTGAGACATTTTTGAAGTGTTCAAGTGAACCTAATAATGTTATTGATTGCTTAAATAGAAGTACTTTTTGCTTGAGTTCAAGTGAGCATTTTTAGAAGTTTATAATTTTAAAGTTTTCTAAAACATTAATTTATTGAGAAAAATAAAGATTTACTATTGGATTATATCTTTAATATGTTATATGATTGGTTTGTGTGCATTTATAATGAATTGTTGTCATGATTTAAAGTATTCATAATTTTAATAGAAACGTTTGAAAATATTTAATTCTGTACAATAATTGAACAAAATTTCAAAAAATAATTTTATGATAGGAACAGAATGTAAAGTTATAGTTTTACTAAAATTTTCATGAATTTAACAACTTAATATATTTACAAGACATAATTTGTGATAAATTTGCAGAAAAAAATTATTTTATTAATAATTATTGATAAATTTAAAATTTATAATAATCGGAGACATTTTAGTAAACTTACACACTACAATACAATATCATACCATCAAATAAAAAAATAAAATTGTTATTAAACAGCAACAAACGATACAGTTCAACCAAATATTATACTATGCTATATTATACAGCAATATACCATACAATACCGTATATTATGAAATCATAAAAAATCATCATCTAAACAAAGTGTTAGTTGTTTGGTTATAATACTTGAGTTCTCGAACTATTTAGTAAGTTTATTTTTTTATTCAAGAAGATATATTGTTTGATTTTTAGAAGTCTCTTTTACCCTTATAAATTTTATATGAAATGTATCAAAATGTCATTTAATTTGTGATTTTATCACAATATATAAAAATGAAAATTAAAAAATTATTAAAAAATTATTATATTTTAGACAACCTAAAGACAAAATAGTACAAATAAATTAAACGAAAAAAATGCATAATCCACTAGATAAATAAATTGAGATAAAGTGAATTGACAAGCGGCACCATGAAGCAGCCAGGTCGAGAATCAACTGCTTTGGGGCCATATCTGAAAGCCTCATTTCAACCCACCCACCCCGGCTCATCCACACAGTATGAACTCGCTCGAAGTGCTTTCTCTTATTATGGTGGAGAATTACTTTCCACAATCTTATTCATAACTATTTTGTTCTCATTCTCATTCTCTTTCCCTTTCTTTTATGCATCTTTGTTGGACTATTTGTTTCCTTTCTCTTTACCATTTTTTTTATGTGTTTTTGTCTTGTAGTATTTTGATGTAACCTTTAAATTATTTCATTAACTTTTTACAGATGTAGGCTCATTTTTTTTTAAGGATTGAAGATAAATTATTGGTGTTGGTAAAGCACATCTAGATCTTCTTCTTTGGGCGTATTATGAGAGTGTTTGGATGAGTTTAAAAACTAATCAAAATAGTTTTTGTTAGAAGCTGGAATCTACCAGTTCGAAGGAAAAATGTTCGAAGAGAGACGAAACTTCTCGAAGGAGCTGGAGAGCAAAATATCTCATTATGAATCTGTGTGCATACAGAAAAATATTTTTTCATAACCCTACAAACATGGGTTTTTAGTATATATATACAAGATCCGAAAATAAGAGACTCGGATAAATAAAATGGGCCTATGTACTAGTTGGTCCAATGTAAAATATGTACAGATGAATGAATAAAATAATTAGCCCACTCCACAATGATCTATAGAGTCAACACCCCCCTCAAGTTAGAGGGTGACAGAACTCCCAACTTGCGTAGAAGAGAATGATGAGCAGCACCAGGTAAAGCCTTAATAAAGATGTCAGCCAACTGAGAAGCACTAGGAGTATGACGGAGACTGATCAGTCCAACACTAAGCTTGGCATGAGCAAAGTGGCAATCCAATTTGATGTGTTTCGTGCGTTCATGAAAGACCGGGTTCTTGTCAATGTGAATGGCGGACTGGCTATCATAAAAAACAGGAACAGGTAGAGAGATCTGGATGCCAAAATCAGAAAGAAGGTGCGATAACCATGTAATCTCACCCACAGCTTTACTCAACGAGCGATATTCAGATTCCGCAGAAGAAAGAGAAACTACAGGCTGCTTTTTGGACTTCCAGCTGATCAAACTATCACCAAGTAAGACACAAAAACCAGTAACAGAACGACGACTGTCAGGGAAAGACGCCCAATCACTATCACAAAAAACTCGAAGAGTTAGATCAGGAGAGTCACTGAAAAACAAACCAAACCCAGGTGAACCTTTGAGGTAACGCAAAAGATGTAAAGCATCCTGCATATGTGGCATACAAGGATGCTGCAAGTACTGGCTTAAATGTTGAACAGCAAAAGAGATATCCGGGCAAGTGTGGGTCAAAAAAGTCAATTTTCCCACTAGACTGCGATAAGACTCAGGCTGAGCCAAGGGATCCCCCATATTAGCAAACAACTTCTTGTGAAGTTCCAAAGGACAAACCACAGGAGAAGCAACATCACAAGCATAATCAGATAGCAAATCAGTAACAAACTTACTTTGATGCAAAAGCACACCAGCAGCAGAGTAGGAAACCTCAATTCCCAAGAAGTAATGTAATAAACCCAGATCCTTGATTTTGAACTGATCATGGAGAAACAACTTAAGACCAGAGATCTCCTCAAGGTCAGTACCAGTCAAAATAATATCATCAACGTAAACAGCCAAGATAACCAGAGAATCAGCAGATCCCTTAGTAAATAAGGAGTAATAATTAAGAGAATGAGTGTAGCCCCTCGACTGAAGAGCAGTGGATAATTTTGCATACCATTGACGAGAGGCCTGACGAAGCCCATAAAGTGACGTATTAAGCTTACAGACCATAGGGACAGAAGAAGAAGATGAAATAGTAAGACCAGGGGGAAACTTCATATAGACCTCTTCATCCAAATCCCCATGAAGAAAAGCATTGATAACATCAAGTTGAAAAAAAGACCAACGACGTTTAACAGCAACAGCCACAAGAGTCTTAATGGTGGTCATTTTGACCACAGGGGAAAATGTTTCATGAAAATCAATACCTTCAACTTGAGTGTCACCCTGGACCACCAAGCGAGCCTTATATCTTTCCAAAGAGCCATCAGCCCTATATTTGATTTTGTAGACCCACTTGTACCCAATGGGCTTTTTACCAAAAGGGAGAGGAATAATGGACCATGTATTATTAGCCTCTAAAACGTCAAATTCCTATCTCATGGCAGATTTCCATTGAGGAAATAGAGCAGCTTGAGAATAACTACGAGGCTCAGAGACAGGATCCTGAACAAGAATAGAAGCACAAGAAGAAGAGCATGGAATAAAAGAAGTATGACAGATATAGTCTTGAAGGTAACCAGGAGTGTGTGAAATCCTGGGAAGAGGTACATATGCAGCAGCAGGAGGAAAAGTAGAAACAACCGGGGAAGGTGCAGAAGGGGAAGAATTAGGTAAAACAGGATCTTCAAAGTAAGAAAAAGGAAAAGGACACATAGGAGGGGATGATAAAGAGGTGGAGAGAAAAGGAAAAATAGACTCATGAAAAACTACATCCCTAGAGACAAAACAAGACTTAGAAAAGAGGTTATAAAGTTTGTAACCTTTTTTAGCAAATGGATACCCTACAAATACACAAGGAATAGCACGCGGAGAAAGTTTATCCCTATAAGGGATGGGAACTGTGGAGTAACATAGGCAGCCAAAGGCTTTAAGATGAAAATAAGAAGGAACTTTTTTGTGAAGAATCTCGAAAGGGCTCTTGTGGTGCAGTCTAGGAGAGGGGAACCTATTAACAAGATAGGTTGATGTCAATAGGCAGTCCCCCCAGAATCTAATGAGAAGGTGAGATTGGAAAAGAAGAGCTCTAGCAGTTTCTATAAGAAACTTATGCTTCCTTTCAACAACCCCATTTTGTTGAAGAGTATGAGGACAGGAAGTTTGGTGAATAATGCCTTTGGAAACAAAGAACTGAGACCCAGATAAAGAAGAACCAAGTTTCAAAGCATTATCACTTCGAACAGTTTTAACTTGATAATGAAACTGAGTTTCTACTAAGGTAATAAAATCTTTGAGGAGATCAAAAGCTTTGCTTTTAGCACCCATAAGATGTGTCCAGGTGGCTCTGAGTAATCATCAATAATGGTAAGAAAATACCTAAAACCATCATAGGTGGGGGAATGATAAGTTCCCCAAGTCTCAATGTGAATAAGTTCAAAAGGAGATGAGGAAGTAGAAGAACTATCACTAAAAGGTAATCGAGGTTGCCTAGCTAAGGGACAGATGGGACAAGTGAAAGATTGTTTAGAAGACAAACCACTTGCAATATCAGGAATACATTTTATTTTAGAGAAAGGGGCATGACCAAGTCTATAGTACCACAAAACATCAGTTTTATTGATAGAACCATCAGTAGTTACAGAAGGACAATGTACAAATGAACTAGGAGCAAAAAGGGAAGTAGGAATAACAGGGGATACATGAGAATCACAAGCAGAAGTAAAGGAAAAAATAGGACCAGCTGAGGAATCTGATGACCGGAGAAATTTGTAGAGACCACAATCAATCTTACCAAGCACCACTGGTTTCTTTAGAGAAGGGGCCTGTAAAGTGCAAGCAGACTTGGTGAAATGTAAGGTAAAACCAGGTTGGTGAAGCAATTTGGATACAGATATCAGATTATACTGGAAACAAGGAATGTATAAGACATTGTGCAGAACAAGGTCAGGAAATAAAGCCAAAGAACCAGTATTGGTGACTTTGACTTTATATCCATTTGGGAGGGAAACCAGAAAAAGAATTGGGAGGGATTGAACATTAAACAAAAGAGAAAGGTCAGAAGTCATATGATCAGATGCTCCAGAGTCTATAATCCATAAAGTGCTATCTATCCTGGTCAGCAAACATATATGAGGTAGCTTACCAACAAAATTAGCAGAAGTTAAAGATGGGCAGGCTGTAGACATGTCAGGAAGCTGAGCTCTTTGCAATAAAACAAGCAGCTTAGAAAATTCCCCTTTATTGAGACCAGGAATGTCAGAAGGTTGAAGAAGTGTTGGGTCAGAAACAATGTCATCATTCCCAAGAATGTTAACCTTTTGGCCAGAATTAGCAAGCTCAACATGAGCAACTGTTCTTTTAGATGGTGGCTTAGAGAACTTAAAATTTGGAGGAAATCCATGAAGTTTATAATATTTGTCAATAGTATGACCTGCTTTCTTGCAATACTTGCAAACCAGAGAGGAAGGCTTTGCAGCTTCAAAATGTGTTTTTGGAGTTGCAGATGATCTAGAAACTTCAGCCTGGAAAGAGGCAGATTGCTAAGAGAAGGAAAAAGCAGAGGATACACTCCTCTATTTCTCATCAGCTAAGAGGATACTATAAGTAGTACCAATGGAGGGAAGTGGCTTCATCATAAGAATGTTGTTGCGCACTTGTATGTAAGTATCATTGAGACCCATCAGAAACTGGTAAACCTTTTGTTCATCATCAAAGGCCTTGATACCACCACAAGTGAATGTAGCATTACTATGAGCAGACAAGGAAGCAAGATCATCCCAGAGTTGTTTAATTTTATTAAAATAAGATGCAATGTCTAAAGAACCTTGGGAAATATGACCTAACACCTTACGAATCTCGAAAATGCGAACCCCATCTGTCATACCATATCTCTCTTCTAACTCGACCCAAATATCCCTAGCAGAAGCAGAAAATTCAACACTACGAGCAATGTCCTTGGAAAAAGAGTTAAGCAGCCAGGAAACTACAAGATCATTATAGCGCTGCCATTGCCGGGATAAAGGGGAGGAGTCAGGGGGTTTAGAAGATGAACCATTTATGAAATCAATCTTATTTCTGACAGACAATGCTACTAAAATGGTCCTACGCCAACTACCAAATCCAGTCCCGTCAAAAGGACATGAGGCAAGAGAAGTACCCAACACATCAGAAGGATGAACATATAAAGGGTGACAGGGGTGAGTATAATCCTCACTATGAAAAACAGTGCGACTACTAGCCGTGGAACCCGATGGATCCCCTGTTGTTGACATATTCACTCACGCAAAACAATAGATACAAGATGTAATAGGAAGAAGAACAATATACAATTACTAACACCGTCGCAACCGGAAGGAGACGACCTTGAGCAATTACCAATCATCACCGAACTTCGACTAGAACTAGAAATATTCCACCGAAACACTTCAAGGATAGTTTCGGAAGAGAACCACAAAAAAGATGCCCCAAAAATCAGCAAAAAAAACAATAAACACCAACCGTTGCCGGTCGTCGAAAAAAAATATCACTGAAACACCTCGAGGGTAGTATCGGAAGAAATCTAGGGAGCAGATCTACAAGGATCGACGCTCTGATACCATGTTAGAAGCTGGAATCTACCAGTTCGAAGGGAAAATGTTCGAAGAGAGACGAAACTTCTCGAAGGAGCTGGAGAGCAAAATATCTCATTATGAATCTGTGTGCATACAGAAAAGTGTTTTTTCATTACCCTACAAACATAGATTTTTAGTATATATATATACAAGATCCGAAAATAAGAGACCTGGATAAATAAAATGGGCCTATGTACTAGTTGGGCCAGTGTAAAATATGTACAGATGAATGGATAAAATAATTAGCCCACTCCACAATGATCTATAGAATCAACAGTTTTTAAGTTTTTTTTACTTTTTAAAGTGTTTGCATCTTTAAAAATGACTTAAAAAAAAAGTCTAAAGTTATTTTTTTAAAGCCAAAACGCACATCACCCCTACTTTTTATTTTTGGTTTATAAGTCATTTTAATTTGAGAAATTAAAAGACATATTTATCCCTTGTAATTTTTACATATTTCAAAATTATCATCGTATTTGTCCTAAAATATTTATTCTCTTCTACCATTTCTGTGTTTTTTCTCTATTTTTGTGTTTCTCTCTTAATGTTTGTATTTTTTTCTTCATTTTGTGTCTTTATTTCATTTTTTAATGGGCTACTAATAATTTGATGCTTATGGGGTTTATGATGAATTGAGAAGAATAATTTTTTTGATATTTCATTTGATTGAAACAATAAATTTTAATGTATCGTTAGCAATTTAACTTTTTTTTGGCTATTTTTGTTTAATTTTTTTAAAGAAAAACGGAAAATCAATAAACTTATTTAGTTGAAACAACAATTCTTGCTCCTTTTTGAGTGTTTTGGTTCAATTTTCAGAAAAATAAATCTCGTAAAACAAAAATGGGTTAATTAGTGTGACAAAATTCACAAAGAAAAACAGATCCATATAGCTGAAACAACAAATTTTGCTCCTTTTTGGATCTCTTTTGTTCAATTTTAAGAATAAAAATGAAGCACAAGTAACTTATTCATTCATGAAAATATTTTTAAAAATAAATGTATTAAGTAGTTTATACTTAAATTAAAATATATATTAATTTTAATTTAAATTATTTTTAAAATAAAAATCTACTAATAATCAATTATATATAATGTTAACAACTATAAGGGCATTTTAGACATTTTGACTAAAAAAAGTGCTTAACAACAATTGTCTACCAAACACATCAATAATCTTTTTCAGTTTTAGCACTTTTATTCAAACACGTAACTGCTTAATTTTTAAATAAGTTTCGACACTTTCAAAAATACTTTGAAAGTGCCTTTTAAAAGTCACTTTTTCAGCCTATCCAAACAGGCTCTATATTAACTTGTACTCCCTTCGTCCCAAATTACCCGTCCTAAATTTTTTAATTCGATTTCTCATTTTACTTGTCTTTTTTCATTAATTAAGAAGAGACAGATTTTTTTTTATGATTTACCTTTTACATTAATTATTTTTTCTTTAAATTAAAATATAAATATCCTTTAATAAGGGTATTATGGTAAATTAATCATGTTATTAATTATTTTTATTAATTATTATGTCATCTTAATTTGAGACGGGGAGAATCTGTTATTGAAGGTTATAGTGGTGTATTTTTTTATTTTATTTTTTTGAAAACTTTCCAGGAAAATCCACAGCCGCTACACCCTCTGCCACAGCCTCTGCCCTTCGGGTGAGCACTGTGTAAACCCCCCCGATGCAATAGCCTGCAAACCACATGGGGATGTAAACCGCACTAGGCAAGCCCTGTGCGACAGGCTCAAACCCAGAAGGCATTGAGGGGGAAATCGATCCCTGATCATCCGGGTGGGTAACCGTCCTCCAAACCAACTAGGCTGTCCCGAAGGACATAGATCAATTGTTGTCCAGAAACGCGAGTTGTGCTCTTCTAAGAAGGAATACTATGATCCACATATCTTGTGTCATGCTCGATGTATTATTGATAAAATAAATATTTCTTTCATGTTTACAAGTGCAAACTTAATTATGCTATTTATATGTTTCGTGTTTTTAATCAATTATACAGAATTTAATTTTACGTGCGAAATATGAAAGGTTTATTTTTCTTGAAGTATGAAACTATTATTTTAGTGGTGCACTTATGTATCTTTTTACCCGCGGCTCAATTTTTCTACTATAGCAGACACATGAGTTTAGGAGCTAGGATCAACATGGTTCTGAGACAGGGGCGTTCTATTTTTCGCAACACCGCTGCTTGGCAGTCGCGCACACACAACACAACTTCAGCCACAACACACACAATGCGCAGTCAAAACAATTAGACACAAATGCAAAAACGTAAAGCACTCAATCATTTACAGGAACCGCGTTCCTAACCTTTATATTTCTCTCAGAATTACAAAGGAAGTGTCACACGAAATTGTCAAAGGCATACCCTCAACACACACTGTTTTTCTGGATGCCTTCACAATTTCCTGCAGCACATTTAAATACTGCACAAGCAGTTACAGCAGTTGCAACTTAGGACACATGGCAGCCTGTCATTGGACAAGGTTGCATGCTCCTCACATGACATAGAAAAACTGATCTAAGCACTATCTGAAAATACACATGTTACGACATTCAAAATTCAAACACAACAACTACCCTATGTGACTAGCACATGGGCAGCTTTACCCTTCTAGTTAATTTTGCCAATGCTAACACTTAGTCAATTTCAGTTTCTCAGCACTTAGAGTCTTTCTGTCTTTGCCTTGTCAAGCATCTCGGCCATGCCTTGTCTTGCCAGCATCATGTCTTGCCAATGTCATATCTACACCATGCCATTGCTTGCTCCATGAAGCTGTCTTAGCCATGTCACAGCTTAGGCCACGCCTATGCCTATGCTGCGACTCCGCCTTGATCATGCCTGTATCCAAGTCTGCGTCCATGCCTGTGCCATGCCATTACCTGGGCCTCGCCAGTGTCGATGTCATGCCAGTACCATGCCATATTACTGTTGCACGCATGCCCTCGCAGTTGCCATGCGTCTGTCGTTGTCTCAAGTGTCCAAAGCAGCCTTGCCATCACTCTAGCATGCCTTGGTCTAATATATTGCTTGTGTTTGGCACATGTCAAGGCCAATTTGCACCTTGCCATGGCCTTGTAAGACATCAAACCATAGACTGAGGGTCTAACAAACCACCCCCACTTGAAGAACTCGACGCCCTCATCGAGGTTGTTTTGATGTAGTCGTCTATTTGCTTGTCGAACTGCCACAGGTTCTGAGCCTTCTCCCAAATAGTGTCTTCTTCACTTGAACCTTTCCACTGAATTAAGAATTTCGTCTTGGTACTCTTCTTGCTGTTTCCCAAGATCCGGTGATCAAGTATCTTCTCCATTTTGGACTTATACTCTTTTACGATCAAAGGAGGAGCCCTTTTGTTCTTGTTCCTCCCCGGTTCTTCAACATCTTCATTGTACCATTTCAGAAAACTAGCATGAAAGGTAGGGTGAATCTTCAACCTTTTCGGCAATTTCAACCTATAAGCAACTTCTCCGACCTTCTCAATAACATCGAACGGGCCATCATATCTTGGAACCAGTCCACAATGTCTTTGCTTACTCACAATCTGTTTCCAGATTTGGGGAGTGAGTTTTAAAAGTACTTTGTCTCCAATGCTGAACTCTACCGTAAGTCGATATTGATCTGAATATTTTTTCATGTGTTTCTGCGCTTTCCTCAAGCTATCTTGTGCCTCGACAAGCATCTCATTCTTGTCTTTTGCATATCGATTAGCAGAAGGGCAATGGTGACCTTTCTATAGCATCGTCACCTCCATTGGTGTCATAGGCTGCATACCTAAAACCAGTTCAAACGGGCTCTTTTCCATCGCTGATGACCTGTGCAGGTTGTAACAAAACTGCACAGTGTCTAACAAATCTGCCCAATTCCGCTGACTTGCTGTTACGTAGTGCCTCAGATACTCTTCTAGCAAGTGGTTTATCCACTCAGTTTGGCCATCAGTTTGTGGATGATTTGCCGTAGAAAATTTTAGATCAGTTCCCATCATAGTAAATAATGCATGCCAGAACCGACCTGTGAAACGTGTATCTCTATCACTCACGATATCACTGGGCAAACCGAAATACTTTACCACATTCTTGTAGAATAATTCTGCAACAACTTCTGATGAGCAAATGATTGGTGCAGCAATAAAAACAGCATACTTCGAGAACCTGTCAACCACCACCATAATGGATGCATTGCCATCTACCTTAGGAAAACCAGAAATAAAATCCATCGAGACAGAAATCCATGGCCTTTCAGGAATAGGCAGAGGTTGTAGCAAACCCGTCTCTTTCATACGCTCCGTCTTGTCTCTTTAACACACATCACAAGTCTTCACGTATGCCTTAATATCGTCTTCCATTTTTGGCCAAAAATAAACACGGGACAGTAGAGATAACATCCTTTCAACACCGGGATGACCAGCCCAAGGAGTGTCATGCGCCTCCTTCATCATGTCTCTACGCAAGCCACTACCTTGAGGAACGACAATTCTCCCCCCTTTAAAGTATAGGAGATCGTCCTCGATCCAATACCTCCGAATGATCCCATATTTAACTTAGCCCATCCACTTGACATAGAGTGGGTCGTTAGCAGCACAAATTCTAATTCTCTCAAAGAAATCAGATTCAAGTCTAGAAATAGAGTATACTGCAGGAAATACCTCTTTTCGACTTAGGGCATCCGCAACCTGGTTGTGTTTCCCTGGTTTATGCTCTCACGTGAAGTCATACTCAGCAAGAAACTCCTGCCAACGAGCTTGCTTTGGACTCAGCTTCTTCTGGATCTTGAAGAAAGTGTTTGCAACATTATCCGTCCGCACCACGAACCGAGTACCCAACAAATACACTCTCCACGTCTGCAAACAATGCACCACTAAAACCATTTCTTTTTCATGTGTCAAATACCTTTGCTCAACTTTCAACTTTCGAAAGCCACAGGATGGCCTTCCTATACTAATACACCTCCAACGGCTTTATTCGACGCATCAGTGTGAACTTTAAATGGTAACTCAAAGTCTGGCAGCTTCAAAATGGGTTCTGAAGCAATAACATCTTTCAACATTTGAAATGCTACGTTGCACTTCTCAGACCATTCCCACTTGACTTCTTTCTTCAGCAAATCAGTCAACACAGCAACCTTCTTAGAGTAACCAACAATGAATTTGCGATAATAGTTAGCCAGTCCCAAGAATGATCTCAATTCTTTAACTCCGCTAGGCGCTTGCCAATCGACGATCACTTGCACCTTCTTCAGATCCATTCTCACTTGGTTTTGACTAACCAAATACCCAAGGAACTTCACTTCCTGTTTGGCAAATTCGCATTTTTCCATTTTGACATAAAGTTTGTACTCCCGCAATCGAGACAATACCAACTTCAAATGTTCCAAATGCTCATCAAGGGAACAACTATAAATGACTATGTCGTCTAGATATACCACAAAAAAGTCATCTAGGTAATCATACAACACATCATTCATCAATTTGCAGAAAGTTGTCGGGGCATTCGTCAACCCAAACGGCATAACCAGAAATTTGTAAGAGCCATACCTCATCACACACGTGGTCTTTGATTCATCACCTTCTGCTATTCGAACTTTCCAATACCCTGATCGTAGATCAAGTTTAGTGAACCAGTATGCCTTCATTAACTTGTCCATGAGATCTTGCACCAACGGGACAGGATATTTGTTCTTCACAGTCACCTTATTTAATGCTCGATAGTCCACGCACATCCTCATTGAATCATCTCGTTTCTTTTGGAATAAAATAGGAGCACCATAAGGAGATTTAGATGGTTGAATTAATCCAACGTCCAGCAATTCATTCAACTGTTTCTGTAATTCAGCCAACTCTTTTGGAGCCATTCGATAAGGAGCCTGTGCAGGAGCAACTGAACCGGACAACAACTCGATCTTGTGATCTATATCCCTCCTTGGCGGAAAATTTTTAGGCAATTCAGAGGGCATCACATCAGCGTATTGCTTCAGTAAATTAGCAACACAATCTGGTATCTCCACCTTCACAGCTGGTTTCACTTCTATCATGACAGCAAGAAAAGTTTCAGCACCCTTCTTCAGTCTTTTCTCGACCGAAATAGCAGAAATGATAGGGCCCTTGTTTTTCCCTTTCTTTACTTCTCCATAAGGATTAGAAGCCTTGATGAAACTTGGATTGGTTTCGTCCCCGATCATCACTCCGTCTAAGTGAAGAAAAGGAACAAAACGAAACTTTCTAAGAAAGTCTATCCCTAGAATGACTTCAAAATCACCTAATGGCATAGCCATCAAGTTATGTTTTCCCGTCCAACTCCCAATCACCATCTGCACATCGTAAGCCATGCCTGCACACCGTCTGGACAAAGGATGGACTTTTCTTCAATTTAAGTCCATGTTTCACAGCAACTTTGGCATCCACAAAAGTATGAGTGGCTCCAGTATCAACCATGGCCATCACACGATTGCCATCGATCTTCATCTCGATATGAATCAACGCAGCATGAGGGTTATTGAAAGACTTTGAGGATTCACCCATAACATTCAACAAACTGATATGGTTAAGTGACAACCCCAAAGGATTTGCCAACGCAGCAACCACATCGTCACCCTCACTTTGATTCACGTTCCCAGCAAGCATTGCATTCACTCTTTCGCGATTAGGACAACTCTTGGCCAAATGCGGTCCACCACAAGTCCAGCACTTTTTTGCATTGTTATCTTTCCCTTTGTTTTTAGCGTTCCCAGCATTTGTTTGTGCCTTCTCCTTGTCATTCTTATCGCTACGTCCATTTTTCTTCCATTCTCCTTTCTTCTTAGTCTTCTTCTTTGACTTCGAAGAATTGGAAATGTCAGAATCTGAACGTGATGAGCAAAAGTCCACTAACGAATCAGCAGCAGCAATTGCACTAGGCAAGTCCTTCACATTCTGCCTACGTAATTCGTTTTGGCCCCATGCTTGCATCCCTAAGATGAAATTACTCAACTTGTCTTCGTCAGATATATTTTGGATGTCCAACATCAAAGAAGTAAATTCCTTGATATAGTCGCGAATCGTTCCCGTTTGCCTTAGCCTTTTCAACTTGTCTCTAGCAATCCATGAAGCATTGCTAGGAAGAAATTGGTCCCTCATTTCTTTCTTCAACTTATCCCAAGTATCAATTTTGGGACATCTAGCGCTTTCATTATTCGCATTCCGAGTACGCCACCACAATTTTGCATCACCAGTCAAGTACATCATGGTAATGTTCAATTTATCCGTCTCAGCAAATCGTGCAGCAGTGAAGTATTGCTCCATATCCCATAGAAAATTCTCCAATTCCTTGGCACTTCTAGCACCACCAAAAGGCTTGGGTTCAGGAATTTTTACCTTGGAATTGCTTTCCTGGGTCTGTCCTGATGCAGCCACCGCACGTCGTAGAACCGTCATTTTTGTCTGCAAATCTGCCATCACTTTGCCTTGATCTTGTACCAGCGACATCAAAGCATCGCGTGAACTCAGAAGTTCTGCAGCACTTTCATCATACTGGTAACGTAATTGTCCCAGTTTATCCGTCAAGGTGTAGATTTGGGTTATCAAATCAACAACATCTTCAGTTTGTTCGAGTTCATCCGTAATGCCAATGAAGTTTCAAATTTGTGCAACATTTTCGTTTAATTGAGCGATAGTTACCATCTTCGTACTGCAACGCGTCTCTAATACCAGTTGAGACAAGGGCGTTCTATTTTTCGTAACACCGCTGCTTGGCAGTCGCGCACACACAACACAACTTCAGCCACAACACACACAACACGCAGTCTAAACAATTAGACATAAATGCAGAAATGTAAAGCACTCAATCGTTTACAGGAACCGCGTTCCTAACCTTTATATGTCTCTCAGAATTACAAAGGAAGTGTCACACGAAATTGTCAAAGGCATACCCTCAACACACACTGTTTTTCTGGATGCCTTCACAATTACCTGCAGCACATTTAAATACTGCACAAGCAGTTACAGCAGTTGCAACTTAGGACACATGGCAGCCTGTCATTGGACAAGGCTGCATGCTCCTCACATGACATAGCAAAACTGATCTAAGCACTAATTGAAAATACACATGTTACAACATTCAAAATTCAAACACAACAACTACCCCATGTGACTAGCACATGGGCAGCTTTGCCCTTCTAGTTAATTTTGCCAATGCTAACACTTAGTCAATTTCAGCTTCTCAGCACTTAGAGTCTTTTTGTCTTTGCCTTGTCAAGCATCTCGGCCATGCCTCGTCTTGCCAGCATCATGTCTTGCCAATGTCATGTCTACGCCATGCCATTGCTTGCTCCATGAAGCTGTCTTAGCCATATCACAGCTTAGGCCACGCCAATGCCTATGCTGCGACTCCGCCTTGATCATGCCTGCGTCCAAGTCTGCGTCCATGCCTGTGCCATGCCATCACCTGCGCCTCGCCAGTGTCGATGTCATGTCAGTGCCATGTCATATTACTGTTGCACCCATGCCTTCGCAGGTGCCATGTGTCTATCGTTGTCTCAAGTGTCCAAGGCAGCCTTGCCATCACTCTAGCATGCCTTGGTCTAATACATTGCTTGTGTTTGGCACATGTAAAGGCCAATGTGCACCTTGTCATGGCCTTGTAAGCCATCAAGCCTTAGACTGAGGGTCTAACAGGTTCCTTACATGGCAATAAAGCTAAATCAAGGGTAATTTAGATATTAAGGAATTATTTGATTGGAAAATAGTTATTTTGAAATAATTAATTTTAAAATTAATTATTTCAGAATTAATTATTTCATCATGTATAAGGGATAATTTATTTTATCACTATGGTGTAAAAGATGAAATAAATAATTCGATACCAACTAATTCCTCATATCAAATATAAAATAATCTTTTATTTTATTTCGATATTATTTATTCTTGTATCTCACGTCAAACGATAGCTAAGAGCCCGTTTGAATGAGCTTATTTTTTTCTGATTTATAAGCCAAAAGTTAGAAATTCTAATTTTTGTCTTTTGACTTATTTATGCCTTTTTAGCTTAAAATAAAGTATTTTTAAGGACTTTAAAAATTTACTCAAATACTATTTTTTAACTTAAAAATTATTTTTAATTTAAAAACAATTAAAATAAAACGGGCATAAACATCAAATTATGGAGTTTAAGTTACGTGTCTACAAACCCCCAGCTGTCACTTTCTTCCTTCTCCATATTTTCATGGTTTGACAATGTCCTCCATATTGTGTTTATCCTACCATTTGTTGGATTATTAAAAATTTCTCTCCTTCACTCTTTCCTTCTCTTTCTCATTTATAAAGTTTTCATCTTCCTATGTTTTTCCTTTGATTTTTCCTTCATTTTCAGTTTTAATTTTTGATTAAGTTTTTTGGATCAAAATCTGAGAACAACAGAAATTAGGGTCATAATAGACATAACAGCTCAGATTTTATTAAAATCTACTTCAATCTTCAAATACGACAAGCTGGTTTAATTTTATTTAATTTTGTGAAATCGGCGGATTTTTTAGTGTTAAAATCTGGGTAATTTAATAGTTGAAAAGTGATAGGATTTCTATTTATGCATTTGATAGATTCAGTTATGTGGATTACGAATTTTTTATCTTTATTAGTTTTATAAATATGGGTTTATAAAGTTTTGATTTTTATGTTGGTCAAAATCTGAATAGGATCAAAATTAGGGCAAAGTGTTGTTCAAGGAATCAAAACTAGAGAGGAGATTAGATATCAAGGAATCGACAATGTTGTTCGATAAGAATAGAATTTTTTTCTTTTACAATTTTATTATGTTAGTGTTAGAGTGAGAAACTAGAATTAATAAATAAATATAACAAGGACGAATTGTACTGAAACCTCTCCTTTTAAGGATATTTTGAAAGTTATTTGTTAAGTGCAACATCTTTGACTATGTGAATTGCTGGTTTGCTGATTTTGAAACACTTTCCTTCGTCTCCTTGGGGGTTTTATTTGTATTTTCCTCCTATAATTATTCTTAGCTTATATATTATCCTGAAAAAGAAATATCTAACCCTGCTAACATCGAGTACATTCTCAAAACAAACTTTGACAACTATGAGGTACACCATCTTCTTGACATTCAAGATAATCTCTTTCAATGTTGTAATTTAATACTCTGAAAAACCTTATTAGTAATTAAGTAACTTACTGCATTCATGACTAAAGACCAGTGAAGTTGAGGAGAAGCATCCTTAATGATGCAAATGACGAGCAAGTGCCAAGTGGTACTATCTGCAAATGTGGAAACTGATATATACATTAATAATTTAACATTTTTTAATTCGTGTTGTGAATAGATATATTTACAGTAGGACTACAGTTGCTCTGTCTTTTATAATCTTCCTATTTTGGTAAACAGATGATAATATCATCAAATCTTGGGTAGATTCAGATTACATATTTATCTTTACAGATATACGGTTGGTTTCCATTATAAACCATTAGATTATTTTAAAAGTGAATTTCCATCAAAATGAGCATACAGATTTAATGGGAGTAATATTTAGCACCGAGATGGGTACGTTACTACGGTTTCATACCCCAGAACTACGTACCAATGTAGGATATAGATTGTTCTCACTTCTACGTGGATGATAGATATGTGATCACTTAGATAGGTTATACTCCCTGGCAAGAGTATGACTCCTCTCCCCAACGTAAGGATTCCTTCTTAGGGGGACAAGAACGTTGGACTCCATGAATGCTTATATGGTTTATGTCGGTTAGAAGAACCTCCCTACTAGTAAAGAAAAACTTTGAAAGAATTTCCCTCAGATAAAGTATTTTTCCATGCAGAATGAGTTTTCAGATTTCACTTAGCCTATATGATTTGAGAATAAGAACAGAATACAGATTTTAGAACCAAGTGTAATGGCTCACAATATTTATATTATGTGCTTTACTATTCATGATTTATGTTCTTTAGATTTCAGATTACTCAAGCCTATGTGAGTCATTTACATTTAGCATGCATGATTTTATAAATTGTGATGATATTGCTTACTTATTGCATTCACCCCCATATACTCAGTACATCATCAAAGTACTGATCCACATATATGTCTATGTGTTACATTGTCTCATAATGTAGGTTTAGGTGCTCAGTCTCAACAGCGTGAGTAATTTTTTAGCATCTCATCTACATCCCTGCAGTTGGTGAGTCCTCATAGTTCAGGAACTTAGCTATCCAAATTTTCAGTTTATTAGTAGATGTTTCATTATTCATTTCAGACAGTTTGAGTCAGCTGGGGATTGTCCAGTGACTCTCTAGACTCAGTCAATAGAGGCTTGTCGGACTACTAGATCCAGTTTTAGACTTTTGATTTAGTATTCAGATTTTTCAGTATTGTTTTACCAAGACTTGTGAGATTAGTATGTTTCAGATGAGATTTCCGTTTTTATTACGTTTTCATATTCATATTTCTCCTATGTTGAGATTCAGATTTAGTAGAAAAGCAGTTAGGGTTAGCTCAGGACTACTTATAGTTTGAAGCACCGTGTGCAATCTCGAAAATCAGATTTTGGGGCATTACAAACTTGGTATCAGAGCCTAAGGTTTAGAGAGTCCTAGGGAGTCAGACAAGCCGCGTTACATAGAGTCATGATCATCGATGTGAAGCACGCCACATCTATGAGCAAGAGTCTATGGAGCATTTTAGGAAATCATCTTTTGTTTCATGATCTATCATGCATTCAGTGTCTCTATCTGCTTCTAACTTGTGCTTTCACGTGAAAGAAAATGCCTCCTCGTCGAGCTAACGCATGCAGAAATGATAACCAACCACCTCAGCCCGCAGATCCTTTGAATAGGAATGTGTCACATGCAGAATTTTTGGGCTGCCTTTCAGGCATTGGCCCAAGCTGTGACAGCTAATGTATGGGGCAACCGCCAAGAGGCAGTCCTACTTCAGTAAGACGGGGACTTAGCCGCAACCAGAATTCAAGATTTTATGTTTTATGAGAATAAACCCGTCGGAATTCTTTGGGTCGAAAGTAGGTGAGGACCCACAACTTTATCTAGATGAGTTGAAGAAGATCACCCGAATTATGCATATTTTTTAAGAAGAGAGTGTAGAATTGGCATCCTATAGGCTGAAGGATATTGCATATGATTGGGTAGTAATGTGGAAGAAAAGTAGAGGGGAGAATGCATCTTCCATGACTTGGCAGATGTTTCAGGATGTTTTCTTAGACAAGTTCTTTCCCCGTGAGATGAAAGAAGATAAGATAGAAGAGTTCATAAACCTGAGGCAAGGATCAATGGCAGTGAAAGAGTATTGCCTCAAGTTTAACCAGTTGTTTAAGTATGCCCCTGATCAGATTGCTGACCTTACATCAAGCATGAGTAAGTTTGTGACCGATGTGCCTTGGGCTGTAGTTAAGGAGTGTAGGACTGCTATGCTCATTGGAGACATGGATCTTCCTAGGTTGATAATGCATGCTCAGAAAATTAAAGCAGAGAAGTTGAAGGAAAAAAAGAGAGTAAATAAGAAGGCTAGAACAGGGCAGTTTGAGTATGGTCAAAATAAGTCTGGAGGAGGAAATCATTCGCAGTTTTAGAATTGTCCATCTATGTAAGTACCTTCTTCAGTCAGTGCTCCTGCACCCAGAAACAGACAAGAGCAGTGGGATAAGTCTTCTATGTTCAGATCTCAGAATAGTGTGAGTGGGAAGCCCAATCATCCCCCATGTGCTAAGTGTGGTAAGAATCATATGGGTGAATGTTTGTGGGGTTAGAAAGGTTGTTATTTGTGTCCATATGGGTCACGGGGTTAAAGAGTTCCTGCATGCTATACGGGGAAATAGGGATGTCCGTCCTCAAACTCAGGCTGCTAGTGCACCAGCTCCTCTAGGTCGCCCGACCCCTCCTCAGGGAACTTCATCAAGTACCGGTGGCGGTCAGCGCCAGAATCGGTTTTATGCTTAACTATCTCATCAGGAGCAGGAAGATTCCCCAGATATTATTACTGGTATGGTTCGTTCTTTCATCTTGATGTTTATGTGTTGTTAGACCCTGGGTCGAGTTTCTCTTATGTGACCCCATTAGTTGCAATAAATTTTGAGATAAGTTCTGAAAAGATACCTAAGCCTTTCTTGGTTTCCACCCCAGTAGGTGAGTCAGTTGTTGCCGAACAGATTTATAAAAAGTGTCATATCACTGTCCTTCATAAACTTATATTGGTAGACCTAATAGAGTTAAATATGGTTGACTTTGATCTTATTCTTGGTATGGATTGGCTTCATTCTTGTTATGCAACCATAGATTGTCTCACCCGAGTGGTAAAGTTTCAGTTCCCAGATGAGCCAGTCTTTGAGTAGTTAAGAAATTTAGTGTCTCCCAAAAGTCATTTCATATCTTATCTTAAAGCCAGAAAGTTGATATCCAAAAGTTATATTTACCATCTAGTTTGAGTCAAAGACACAAGGTATGTGACTCCATCAATTCAGTCAGTCAGTGTAGTTAATGAGTTTCCTGATGTTTTTCCAGAAGACCTCCCAGGGGTACCTCCCGATAGGGAAATAGAATTCGGTATTGACCTTCTTCCAGATACTCAACCTATTTCTATCCCTCCATATAGTATGGCTCCTGCAGAGCTTAAGGAGTTGAAAGAGCAACTCAAATATCTGTTAGATAAAGGTTTCATAAGGCCCAGTGTTTCTCTATGGGGCGCTCCCATCCTATTCGTGCTAAAGAAAGATGGTTCTTTGCGAATGTGCCTTAACTATCGTCAGCTAAATAAGGTTACAGTCAAAAATAAATATCCTCTTCCTAGAATTAATGACTTATTTTATCAACTCCAAGGTGCAAGCTATTTCTCAAAGATAGACCTTAGATTCAACTATCATCAGCTTAAAGTAAAGGAGTGTGATATTCCAAAGACAGCCTTTAGAACTCGTTATGGTCATTTTGAGTTTCTAGTCATATTTTTCAGGCTAACCAATGCCTCAGCAGATTTCATGGACCTCATGAATCGAGTTTTCAAATAGTATCTAGGCATGTTTATCATAGCACTCATAGATGATATCCTTGTGTACTTCCGTAGTGAGGATGACCATGTAGACTATCTTAGAATTGTCTTGCAAACTCTTAGGGATCATCAATTATTCGCCAAATTCAGCAAGTGTGAATTTTGACTAAGATCAGTAGCCTTTCTCGGTCATATCATTTCTGTTGATGGTATTAGAGTCGATCCCCAAAAGACAGAAACCATAAGAAATTGGCCTAGACCCATTTCTCTATCGAACATTAGAAGTTTCTTGGATCTAGTTTGTTATTACCGTCGTTTTGTTGAAGGTTTCTCGTCTATTGAGTCTCTTATGTCTAGATTGACCCAAAAGAAAGTTAAGTTCCAGTGGTCAGATTCCTGCGAGAAGAGTTTTCAGGAGTTGAAGACTCGACTCACTTCAGCCCCAGTCTTAGCATTACTTGGTGGTACAGATGGTTTTATGGTGTATTGTGATGCCTCTAGAGTTGGTTTGGGTTGTGTGTTAATGCAGAGAGGTAAGGTTATAGCATATGCCTCTAGACAGTTGAAGCCTCACAAAAAGAATTACCCAAACTATGATCTTGAGTTAGCTGATGTGGTATTTGCTTTGAAAATCTGGAGACACTATCTATATGGTGCACATGTTGATGTGTTCATGGACCACAAAAGTTTATAGTATGTGTTTACCCAGAGGGAGTTGAATCTTCGACAGTGGAGATGGTTAGAATTTTTGAAGAATTATGATATGAGTGTGTTGTATCATCCGAGAAAGGTCAATGTAGTGGCAGACGCCCTTAGTAGATTGTCTATGGGAAGTGTTGCTCATGTGTAGAAGGATAAGAAAGAGTTGGATCGGGAAGTTCATCGTTTGGCTAGATTGGGTGTAAGGCTAGCTGACTCAAATAAGGAAATGTTTGGGTTCAGAGCAGTTTCAAATCTTTCCTAGTTTCGTAAGTGAAGAAGAAGCAAAATATGGATTCTAGTTTGGTTAAACTAAAGGAGTCAGTTAAAGACCAAAAGGTAGAGGTTTTATCCGAAGGGGGAGATGGCGTGTTGAGTTATCAAAGTAGATTATGTGTGCCATGTGTTGATTATTTGAGGTAGCGGATTATGGCGGAAGCGCATGGTGCACGTTATTCTATTCATCCAGGTGCTTCCAAGATATACCACGACTTACGGGAAATCTATTGGTGGAGTGGTATGAAGAGAGATATAGCGGATTTAGTAGCTAAGTGTGCAACTTGTCAACAGGTTAAGGTAGAGCACCAAAGACTTGGTGGCGCGTTGCAAGAGTTTGACATCCCCACTTGGAAGTGGGAAGAGGTGAATATAGATTTTGTGACAGGTTTACCCCATTCGCGTCGTCATAATGATTCGATTTGGGTTATTGTAGACAGATTGACTAAGTCAGCGCATTTCTTACCAGTTCACATTTCCTATACAGTTGAAGATTATGCTAAGTTGTATATCTGAGAGTTAGTCAGACTACATGGAGTTCCCCCTTTTATCATTTTAGTTAAGGGTACTCAGTTCACTTCCCGATTTTGGAGAGACTTTTAGAAGGGTCTTGGTACCCAAATTCATCTCAGTTCAGCTTTCTACCCTCAGAAAGATGGTCAACCAGAGAGGACCATCCAAACTCTAGAAGATATGTTGAGGGCATGTGCCCTTGAATTCAAAGGTAGTTGGGATGAGCATTTGTCATTGATTGAGTTTGCTTATAATAACAATTATCATTTTAGCATTCAGATGGACCCATTTGAGGCTATCTATAGGAGGAGATGTAGATCACCCATAGGTTGGTTTGAAGTGGGTGAGGCTCGTAGACTTGTTGGGAGAGTAGCTTATAAGATTATGAGCTTGATTTTCTCGTAGACTTGTCAGTCGTTCATCCTGTATTCCACATCTCTATGCTTAAGAAGTGCATCGGTAACTCCACTATTGTAGTTCTTTTAGAAAGCCCAGATATTCAGAACAGTCTTTCATACGAAGAGATTCCAGTTGATATTTTAGATCATAATATCCATAGACTAAGGAACAAAGAAGTTCCCTTAGTCAAAGATCTTTGGCAGAACCAGTGTGTTGAGGGTGCCACTTGGGAAGAAGAAGCAGATATGGGAGCCAAGTACCCTCATCTTTTCTCCACAAACTCAGATTTAGCCGAAGGTAATACTTTTCCTTGATTCAGTTCTTTTCTAATTATATATTCAGCTATATAGTTGTCCTCATGTAAGTTCATGCACTCCCAGAATTACTCAGAATGATTTAGATTTAGTTGTTCAATTTATTTCAGTTATGCATGCTATCATATAGCCTCAGATTCCTCAGTATTTTCAGCTTATCTAGCCACATTCGAGGACGAATGTTCCCAAGAGGGAGATATTGTAATACCCCAAACTTTCTTAGCTTAAATCCATCCCTAGAATGTTAAGAAATAGTTTCCAAAATGAAGAATAATTATTTCGTGTGGAATTTTCTAGATTTAGACCTCCCATTGTGTGGGAAATTTAATAAGTTTTCCAACGATATAAGATTCGCCCAAATCCGACACTCGGTGAAGGAGTTATGGAATTTTTAAGTTGGCAGTGTGCCACCTGGGCACTTAGCGCGTCATGGAGAAGGCAAAATCGGCAATTATCAAATTTCAGTGGCCCTCCGCGATAGCCCCGCATCACGGAGAAGCCCATTTTTCCAATTGTTCCATTCCAGTGAGATTTTGCGATTTTAGTGCATCGCGCCAAGGGTCAAAATGGTAATTCAAAGGGCACCACAACTGTGGCGCGTCACGGTGAACGCCCAGTTTCGCTCATCCTTTTCCAGAGATCCACCACGATTGTGGCACGTCGCGGTGGCCCAGTAAATCAGGATTTTTTGTCAATTATTAGTTCCGATTTAAAGTTTAATGGAGGTATTTTGGTCAATCCCCAGGGCCCCAATCCGTCCAAAACACATCATTAAGCATATACCAAAGCACTTTATGCTTATTTTATCACTTTTTTCTCAAAAGAAAACCCTAGATCATCAAAGCTCTTCTCCAAGAAACCAAAATTCTTCCATTAATTCTCCAAGAAAAGTCAAGATTAAGGAATCCCAATACAAGAACTCTATGAATTCATCTTCAAAGAATCAATAGAGATTCAAGAATTCAAGATTCAAGTTCTAGCATCTAGTTCATCAATTGAGGTAAGTGGAGTTATGAACAAGGATACTCCTTTCATTCTTGTGTTCATAACTTATTTTAATTATGAATTTACTGAATTTTATATGATTTCCCATGAAATTGAAGTTAGGGTTTATACCCATTAATGTTATTTACAAGTTTAGGAGATTTCCAATGATTTAGAAGTTGAATTACATGATTATGTTCATATTTTCATGCATATTGCAGAAATTTTCAGATTTTGACTTGAATTATCAATGTTTATATTATCAAGCATGAACATTTTGATGTTTTAACATGAGATTGATACAAGGGTTATTAAACCCTAATTAAAGATTATTATTTTAAGAATTGTTATGCTATAAGCACCCTATAACTAGATTCCTTTCAGATTATTGATAAAGATTTGACCTTTTGGTCTCAGAATAGATACGAAATCTACTTTACAACTTCAGATTACAGATTTAGCTTTACAGATATACGGTTGGTTTTCATTATAAACCATTATATTATTTTAAAAGTGAATTTCCATAAAAAAAATAAGCATATAAATTTAATGCGAGTAGTATTTAGCACCGAGATGGGTACGTTAATACAGTTTCATACCCCAGAACTACGTGCCAATGTAGGATTAGATTGTTTCCATTTCTACGTGGATGATAGATATGTGATCACTTAGATAGGTTATACTCTCTGGTAAGAGTATGACTCCTCTCCCCAACGTGAGGATTCCTCCTTAGAGGAGCAAGAACGTTGGACTCCATGAATGCTCACATGGTTTATGCTCACAACTTTGAGTTTTTCGTCGTCTCATTTTTTCTTTCACAGGTAAAAAATTATGTCTTTTTAGTTATGAAGAAGCAGATGAACTTGAAACAACTTCTCTTCTGATATTGGTTAACAATTTTAATATTTCTTGCTTAAACTTGAAATGTGAACTAAATAAAATCCTAATATCTGGAATTTCTTCTCTACTTTTTTTGGTGTGAAATATAATTTTTTGTTGTTATTGTAGTTCTTATAGTCGAATTGTTGATTCGATTTATTGGTGATTTTTTTATCACCATTGATGTTCTTAGTGTGCGTGTGTGTTGTGTTGGTGTTGCTGGGTTGATTTATTATTTTTATTGATAAAAATGGTGTTGCAACAGATGAACCATCTGATACAATAAATTAATCATCTAATACAACAAATTAACCATCTGATGCAATAGATGAAAATCTGATGCAACAGATGAACATTCTAACATATCATTAATCTATTGCGACAGATGACTCTTCTGTTTGGAAGAAATCTAAATAATATTGATCCAACAGATAACTCATTTGGCAACAGATGAGTGATCTGGTGCAATAGATGAGTAATTTTTTTATTATTTCCAACGGATTACTCATCCGCTGCAACAGGTTGGTTATAGATTACAACAGATAACCTACCTAGTGTAACAGATTAGTGATTTGTTTTATTATTTCCAATGGATTACTCATCTGCTACAACGGGTCGGTTATATATTGCAAGAGATAACCTACCTGGTGCAACAGATGAGTGATCTTTTTTATTGTTTCCAATGGATTACTCATCCCCTGCAACAAGTTGGTTATAGGTTACAAAAGATAACCTACCTGGTACAACAGATTAGTGATCTGTTTTTATTATTTCAAATGGATTACTCATCCGCTGCGACAGGACGGTTATATGCTACAACAGATTAGTGATCTGTTTTTAATGTTTCCAACGGATTACTCATCCGCTACAATAGGTCGGTTATATGCTGCAATAGATAACCTACCTGGTGCAATAGATTAGTGATCTACTTTTATAGTTTCCAACAAATTACTCATCCACTGCAACAGGTTTGTCATATGTTGCAACAGATATGCTACCTGGTGCAACAGTTGTGTGATCTATTTTTATTATTTTTAACGAATTACTCATCTGCTACAACAGGTTGGTCATATGTTGTAACAGATATCCTACCTGGTGCAACAGATGTGTTGGTCTGTTGGAACTGTTATTTTACTGTTGTACATGTTTGATTTACTGTTATCCTTTTTTAACGAAGCATTAATTAATTATAATCTATTTTATGTTCCTGTTAATTTTAGATAATATGGCTTCCAAAAGAAAAGAAAAGAAATCAAATCAAGTCTAAGTAAAGGAATAAGTGAAGAAGCTAGGCTACATCTACCACTCTATGAGCTTTATTTACAAGCGTTAACTCAATCAGGAACAGAAAATGATGAACATTAGGAGGAGAAATGTTTCAAAAGAGAAGATCCAAATGCTAATAGCCCTTACACCGAAGAGTTGGTCAAAACCTTCAACAGTGATTGTTATTCTGTGAGAATACATTGCGATGGTGCCACAGATTTAACGGGCCATTTCGTGGTTAAGTTAGCCTTGGAAAAATCTTTCGACGCCTTCAGAAAAATACTTCGAGAATAAAAATTGGATGCTTATTTTAGGGACAGCTGCTTTGGGCCATATCTTGATTTATCGAAGGACAACAATGCTCGTTTCCAAATGAAAATGGTATATGATCTTCTCAATCATAGGTTTATGTATAAAAACAAAGATAAGATGAATGAGGTATGGATAAATTACTGTGGCATGCCTGTTTGTTTTGGTTGGAAGGAGTTTACTACAGTTACTGGATTAAAATGTTATCCTCCTTCTCCGTCTCAAGTTATACCTATTCTATTCCAAAAAAAGCACCCCGCACATCCAAAAAAGGCAAAGGCAAGTCGAGTGATCGTGATGACTTGGTGTCCCTTGTTGATCCAAGCTTCAAAAACATAAAATTAATAGAAAAGTTGAAAGGTAAAAGACTTTCAAAGAAGCACAAGCAATCATTGTGCTTGGTTTGGTTTGTACATAATGTTCTTTAGGAGAGAGACATTATTAACAACATAACACTTGGTTTGATAGAGCTCTCCGAGGATCTTGAGGCATTTAAAAGTTATCCTTGGTGATATGAAAGCTACAAAATAACTGTCAAATATTTGTTGACTCCGTTAATGCCAAGGACAGTCAACTTATATGGCTTTTCCATGGTAAATATTTCTTTAATCATGACATGATTCATTTTTTTATTCAATAATATTTTTGATTTATTGGCATTATTTTATAGGTTTGGGCATTTAAAGTCATTCCTTATTTGAGACAACAAGTGAACTACAAGGAAGGAATTTCCTGTTCAAGAATTCTGAGATGGTTGTCGGCCAAAACTGATAAAAATACAAAAAAATCCATCTCTTTAACCCCCAGAAGGAAGCAGTAAGTCTAATTCTAATTAAGTTTTTATTTTAATTAATGATTTTTTAAAATGATTTCATCATCATTCTAATATATGTACTGATTTATTTTAGATTGTCCGTCTGTGGCTTGTTCCGACCAATCGAGAGTTGAAGATGTTATTTTTTCTTACTTTACGATCTGCACAAACTTTATCAGACCCTAAGATCATTGATAGAATAAAGGAGGAATTGTTTGAAGCAAAGCCATCACAAGAAAAATAATTTTGAAAGGAGGGCTTGTTGTTGTTGATGATAGTAGTGGTAGTGGTGCTCCTCTTACAATTTTTGAAACAACAAACCATTATGATTATGATCATACAGGTTATAAAGATTTTTCCCCTTTTAGCGAATGTTCTTCATGCAGATGTCAAGACTGCAAGGCGAAACATGATGGAGTGATTAATGCTATTAATGCATTAACTTCTTCTGTAAAGGAAATGACATCTAAGAGGGGTGTCATTCCATCAAAGAGGATTTCATAGCCATACACTCCTCTAGAGATTAAGGTGGCTAAGAGGAGAAGGAAAGAAATTTTCAAGGCATCATCAAGCATTGAAAAAAAAATTGCAACTCCTCTATTTTTGTCTTGCACCTTTTGATCAATGTACAAGGGCCACATGAGAGTAGCATGAGTTGAAGAAGGTGAATGTATATCATTTGTTCCAACAAACAAACAGACACATATTGTTTCAACAGATTATACATCTGCTGAAAATTATCAAACAGATATATATATCTGTTGCAACTGTCATATAATTTTTTGCATCAGATGTGTTATCTATTGAAACATATTTATGTCTTTTTCAGCAAATCAAATGGGTCTTAGTACTATTTTAATTTGTACCGACAGATGAGTCATATGTTGCAACAGATGGGTCATCTGTTTGAAATTATCGTACAACTTTATTTTACCTGTTCGAGTTTATCCTAACAGAAGATCCATATGATACAACAGATAGATAATCTGTTGTATATTTGTGATTATTAGCACTGATAATTCTGGTTTTTCAAGTGGTTGTCATAGTAGAAGCTACTATTGAACAACATAATATCACAGTTGATAATCCATCAATTGCTTCCATGAAATAAGAAAGAGTGGAGCCTATCAGTTCGGGAGAACGGAAGAATTACCCCTTTGAAGGGTTCTACATATCGGATGAGGTTCCAAAAAACCTAACAAAGTTGATCAACGACTATTCAGAATGGATTGCCGATGGGCTGTTAAAGCAGTAAAGATGTTGATCTATACAATTTTTGTTGTAAAAATATGACATTAATACATATAAATCATGTAGAAAACAAAATGACGAATACTACAAAGTGAACGAATCGAGCCTTGATTTTGATATGTTCGACTTTGTTGTTGTACATCTCAAAATAAAGGATTGGTTCTATATGATTTCACAGCTCCAAACTTGTTGGAATGATGAGGTTTAAATGTTATACATATTACTATTAATTAATACTTTATTTAATTGTATATGTGTATTAATTTTATTGTCACGTAATCTAAAATATTTGATAATATGTGCAACACATCGATGCCATTTTTTACTACCTCTGAAAGAAGGCCAAGTTGCAAACACAAGAATAATACAGATACATGACATACAATTATTAGTACAAAGTTTACATCAATAATGCCTACGATAGGTTCTGTCAACAACAGCCATAAGTTTCCCAAATCGAGGAATGCTTAATCAAAATCATCGAAAGTTTTAGCATTTCAGTTGGCTTACCTTGGCATTTGGTCAATGAAGTGTATATCCCAATCAATTGTGGTGATGAATTCCATTGAGTGTTGGTTGTCGTTGTTCTAAAAGAGAGACGCATTCGAATTTATGACTCAGTGTCGGAAAGGAGACATTCCGCACCATCGTTGGAGATACAAAAGCTGGCCAAAATATTACCTACTTACCTTGATATAAGTGGCTTTTTGAACCAAAAGGTTCATACTGATTGGTCGACGATTAAAGCATTTCGGGATAAAATGGATAATTCATTTGATGTAGAATATGTTGAAGGAATTTCTCAACAACCCATTGGTATCCTTTAAGTATCATGATTTAGTTTCACTTTATAAATTTCACGACGCTTACATGAACTGCAAGGTATGAATTAATTTGTTTTTTCAAAACTTAGGGATTACGGTCTTTTTATTGCCGCTTACGCTGAGTATTTGAGCAATGTATTACAAGTACCAAATGATGGACTTGATGTCGGATTACTTCGCAAAAGATATGCTGCTCTCTTATGGAAATACGGAGAAACGAAAACTCAGAAATCATACGCAAGCGACATTAAAGATCTACGATGACCAAAGTCAAATTTCATAGCACCGAATGAAGAACAACTTGTCCATATTGAGTAGATCTTTATAGCTTGAGTCTTCTAATGTAATAACTTCTCCTTCGTAATTATTGGCACCAAAGGTTAAATTGTTGATTTATTTGTAGAGTAGATCATTTGTACCCATAATGATTTTTTTACATTTCATTTATTTGTTGAGTTATTTCTTGTAATTTTATGGCTTTGATTTATTTTATGTTATTAATCCTTACTTTTGAACTTATTAAATGAAATGGAATACTAGATTCAAATATCGCAATAGATAATACATCTGTTGCAACATACGACATATCTGTTGGAAATTATCAAACAGATTTAGACATATGTTACAACATGTAGAACATCTATTGGAAATTATCAAACAGGTCTTCCTACTTTTTTGATTCGTTCCAATAGATTACCTATCAGTTACAACAGATAGACTATATATTGCAACAAATTATATATTTGTTGCGACAGAAACTGAGACATATGTATAATGAAATAGAGGACCAACCTTTTGCAACAGATAATCAATTTGTTGCATTATAAAAAAAAAAAACTTTTGTCAAACATAAATTTTTTTATGGTGTTTGTCTATGTATATCTCCTTCTTTATACACATGCTCCAAGCATCTAGTTAGAACCCCATAAGCCCATCCTCTTGCATATTTTACACAAAGGCATCGTACAAATTAGATATTTTTGTGTCGGTCTGCAAACATTTGATGTATGCAAGTGAGTACGGCCCGTGGCATCAGTTTAATTCTTTTGAAGGTGCATGCCCTTATTTCGACCTTCAAAATCCTATGCTTTCTCTATCAAAACTTCCGCTGGCAAATGATCAATCAGTTTACTCTACCTCAAAAAGTTGGGGAGCAACTCCAATAGCGGCTGCATGTGGATAAAAAAGCTTTGTCGCTGATGACAGGTAAGTTGAAGTCATAAACCTTAATTTTTCCCTCCTCGAGAAGTATCTCAACAATGAGAAAATGTTTGACTTCTACATTCATGACTGCAAAAATTCTCTTTGCCTTGGTATAGATCTTGTCGTGTGGATATGGCCTCTTCCCTCTAACATAGTTAATTATATCTTCCTCCCATTCGTATGTAGAAACTAACTTATCAAATCTTGGGCCACCGAGATTTTCAGCTAGATCCTTAAGATAATAGTACCTATTCTTGAAATTATTATAGAAATTAAGGTCTATTATCCTATCAGCAGCATCATAAGCATCGTCTGCCCTTCATGAGGCAGAGAATTTCATCAACATACTGTGATATAAGAAGACAATTTTTAAATAGGTTAGTAATTGTAAAGAAGAAAAACATAGTGGAAAGATGCAACAGATGGTCCATCTATTGCAGAGGGTTCTCTGAATCTATTCACAGATTACCCAGGTAACACAACTTATGCAACAGATGTTTAATTTGTTGCAACTGAACAATCACCAATTGCGCCAGAATACCCAGTTGTTGAAACAGACGACACATCTATTGTGTAGCATCTTCTTCATGGAGTAGTTTAGAAGGCTAGTTTAGAAAAAGTAAACTTACCTTATCCACGTACCACTTACGCATAACTGTCATACTCCTGAAGTCTTGGGCGTCAAACATATGCATGGTGTATTCTTCTATTGTTTTCTTCCCCTCACCTTCTTGGATGGTATGACACCCCTTTTAGATTTTAATTCCTCGACAACTTCAGCGACAGCCTCTAGTTTTTCAAGATGATTATCCTGTCTGTCCTTGCAAACATTGCATTTGCAATGAGAATATAAGGGTGAAGAGGGGTGATAGGGACCACTGTAAAGGTGGGAGAGACCGATGTATGGGCGAGAGGGACCTGTGTAAGGGGTGATTTCAAACGTATTTACTTTTTCTTAAGCATCAACATGCTTAGCATCTCGACTGGCATCAAAATCAACAACTCTACCAGCAACACCTGTCACACCCCTTTTTTAACCAAAAAGATATTATATTTTAAGTCTGAAAGGGTTTTTATTAGGTGACAAAAAAAATTGGAAAGGATTTATTTTACAATTAATTCAGAGTCGCCACTTGGCATAAATCTGGTGTGTCAAGCCATCTTTGGAAAATTCTTTTGCAAAATGATTTGACTCTTTAAACTAATTTGCAAACAAAGATTCCGATTAGGAAATTCTGTTGACCGAGGGGAAGGTGTTAGGCACTCTTCGATCCTGTGGTTCGACCACGGTCGCTTCGTGGAGTATATCAGCTAATTTAACACTATGAAGTGAATAAACCACAAAACACATAACACAAATAAACTAAACAAACAAAAATTCAAAAAAAAATTAATGTCCAGTCCAATTATTACAAACCGAAATAAAAAAATGCGAAAATGTAAAACTACTCTATTCTAGACTAATCCTAAACTACGCTTCAATGCTTTACCCGATGCCTCGGGACTTAATCTCGAACCTCCTTTGCGTACATGATACCTCGGGGTATTTCCCGGTGAATAAGTATAATATGACCTCGGGGCATTCCCCGGGGGATGAATACATTTGGTGAAATGTATTAAAAGTGGAGAAATCATTCAATACAGACATTCACACATTCAATGATATAGAATCCTACGAATTGCTTACCCCAAACCCTAGAATTTGCCTATCGATTTTGGCCTAAAACATGACACTATTGGGTTCAATGACATAATCAGTGTTCACGTCAAATCAAATAACCATCAATGAATCAAACTAATCAATATTTCTCCTTTGTCAATTTTAGTTTCGACCCCACTCTTATTCTCAAACTACCAATTTTAAATCTCAAACAAGATATCATTTCATCGCGCAATACATAACGGAACCAATAACATACTTGAAATCAGGACATTCAACTCCCATCACGGAAAATGTTTGGAAGATTATGACTGGATTTCAATTTCTGAACTGTCTATATATCTTAGGTTTCACAAGAAGTCAGGCCATTTGTAATTCGAATCATATTAAAATTTTGATAAATATCAAAAATTACCCCAATGTAGAATTATGGTGACACTAGGTTCCCTTTAGGATGATAACAAAGATTTCAGTACGAATGAAATGGATACGGAATTATCCCTCAATTGGTTACTTGGGATAGCTGGGAATAAGGAGACGTTGGATAGCAATATCCGCAGAGAAATTTGAGAGCAAAGGAGATTGTGGATTTTTTAAAAAAATTGTCCTGTGTTGGATTAAGACGGCACTAGTTAATGACACTTAAGGAAAAAATGAAATGATTGAGCCGCGTTGAGTTAAGTTTCTTCACTGGAATTCTTGACGTAGCTAGGGATGCTTGACATTCCTCTAGTTTTTCCTAGCTTGATGCTAAGAGGGTAGTTCCACGTTGTATTGTATATTCCTGCAAAATAGGTAGAAGGGGTGAAAAGTACCTGTTGTTCAAAAATTATAAATTAAAATTGTAATGTAAAGAGTATAGTTTAGATATTCAAACAAATGTTGACGTTTTTGTCATGATGAGTGACTATTTTGTAGGTATTGATTGGCGATGTGTCTTGCGCTGCAGAAGTTTCGGAACGGTGAGGTGATTGTTGAAATTGTAAAGTGCTCCATTTGGCAAGATAGATTGTTGGAGAAGTAAATTTATGTTATATACCCTATTGTTAGGGACGGGCTTGCACGGCTAACACCATCTAGTACAAAACACGATATATGCAGAATAAATATAGCAATAGCTAGAGTTCAGGAATTTTGAATTAAAAGTGACAAATAAATTTATCAATTAAATGAAGTTTTTTCAAATTTTAAAAATTAAGTAAAAATGATATTCTTTTCAATTTTTTATTTTAACATTTTCGCTTCAACAACTATAAAAGTTACCTCAACATCTATCGAAGTTATTCGACAAGAAAAGTTATTAAACAACTTTGATAGTTGTTGGAACAACTAATGGAATTGTCGAACAACCGTAACCTTTTTAACTTAACAATATTATGAAACCCGCTTATCACTTTTAATTAATTAAAGATTTATCACTTTTAATTAATTTGTTAAGAAATAATAAAGAATAAAGAACGGAGTAGAGAGAGAAGAGAGAGTAATTGTCATTTCTCTTGAGGGATCTTGAGAAGTCAATTACAATGAAGGAAAACCCTTTTATTTATAAGAGAAAACTAACCTTAGGGTTTCTAACTTTTCCATAAATAGACATTCACTATATATGATAAAGTAGACATTCATTATATATGGTAAAGTAGACATTCACTATATATGATAATATATTTATAACACTTCCCCTTAAATGTCTAATTAATAGATACTGCGCCTCGTTGAAACCATAGTAGAAAAAACCCAGTGAGAAAAAAATCTAATGAAGTAAAAAGAGTACACATCTCTAACAATACGCATATAGGCTACCTCATTAAAAACCTTACAAGGAAAATTCAGTGGGACAAAACCTCCCAAGGAAAAAAGAGTACAGTGCGTATTTGCTCCCCCTAATGAGAACATCCTTGAACTTTTGCATCTTGATCTTGTGCACTATCTTCTTAAAAGTTGTAATTGGAGGAGACTTGATAAATAAACCAGCCACATTGTCATTTGAACGAATCTGTTGCACGTTAATATCATCATTCTTTTGTAGCTCATGTATGTATAAAAGCTTTGATGAAGTGTGCTTTGTTCTATCTCCTTTTATGAATCCTCCATTAAGATGTGTTATGCATGCTTCATTATCTCTGTATAAAATTATGGGTACATTGTCATATTTTAAATCACATTTTTGTTTCATGGACCTCAACCATATACATTCTCAGCTTGCTTCATGAATAGCGATTATCTCAGCATGGTTCGATGAAGTGGCTAGATAGACTGCTTTATATATCTCCAAGAAATAGCAGTATCCCCGCATATGAACAAATTGCATGTTTGAGACCGAGATTTATGCAAGTTAAATAAATACCCAACATTATCATAATCAACAAGATCAGAACTACAAGCTTTAGAATAAATAATCTCATAATTTTGATCTCATTTCGATGTCTCCTAGTAGGAGTAGAACTATATCTTGTTAAAAAATTAAACGAAAAGGCTTTATCAAGCCTTGTGGTGTTTGCAAGATACAATAGTGCACCAATTGCACTAAGATATGGTACTTCATAATCAAGGAGTCCCTCATTCTTTTCATGAGGTAGGAATGAATCCTTATTCAATTATGTATGTTTCTCATTTAAGCAAATATTCAATTATTTTTGAAAACTCTCCAAGAGTTTCAATAATATTCAAGCTATAAACTTATACAATATAAGGATTATAAATAAGTTTCCTTGAAACTTTTACATGCTTCAAACATTTTGAATCCTTAAACAAGTTTTCATGTGAATTTTGTCAAGTGACAATATTTAGCATTTCATGCATGACATCTTTAAGTGTCTAGACTGCAAATCAAATAAGTTTTACGCTTACCAAAATGCATCCTTTTATGTCACTTGATAAATGTCTCTACGCCAGCATGCTTAAATAAACGTAGAATTTAGATCCTCGTAATCTTTTACAATATTGCGCCGAATTTATATCAAAGATGTCATCGACAGTTTCTCATTTTGTATCGGTTCACAATGTGACATAACATTTTGAGATCTCATCACTTCATTATTTTCAGGTACCTGAACCTCTTATAAGGTTTCATGAAGTATTATGTCGTAGGCTCTTTAAGAGCATATTTGCTCCTTATCCTTTTTGAGGATTATTTCATTTAGAACTGATTAGTCTACCATGCTTCACGCATGCATAGACTTTGTCCTTTAGGGGCACAACATAGGAGCACGTGTAGCTTAAGCATGAGATGCTTTCAACATTTGACTTGAATTTTATCCTTTGAATGAGGATCTGATGATAATTCCTAACATATTTCAGAGTTGCTTATAATCTCCCTCTTATGTTAGAAAAACTAACTTACATTCTCCATCTTCTTTAAGGAATCCATCTTTGTGTATCATGGCATATTCATTAATCGTATACCGCACATCAACTATTAGATGGAATAGTTAGTTTTTGACCTTGAACCAATTGAGAGGGAAGAAATAATCATAATTTACTGGTCTAATGCATATAAGTGCTATTGTATGCAACATATTATATTTTATACGAACACATGAAGTTTTTCTCTCATTAGCAATGAATTAGCTATTTATTCTAATGAAATTTCATTTCTTGATCATTTTCATAAAGGACCTGATGTGTTTATGGATAATCATGAAAATAATTTTGTCCCTACAGGTGTGTGGCGTGAACCGACTAATTTTTTAAATGACGATTTTTATCTTTCTAGCTTGATGTTGTTCAAGTCAAAAAAAGATTTGCAACGGGCGGTTAAACTCTATCATATTAAAGAAGGAAGGGAATTTTTTCTTGTTAAGTTTGGAAAGAATGTGTTCAGAATTTGTTGCAAACGTGTAGATCAAGGTTGCACTTTCAAACTTTATGCTACAAAGTATAGTAGTAATAACTTGTGGAAAATTGTCAAATACATTGGAGAACACACTTGTAATATGGGTGATTGTCGCGGAGGTCACAATAATTTGGATGTAGATATGATTGCAACTGTTCTCGTGTCGTATATTGAAAAGACACCTAGGTACTATTTTTTATTGACTGCATTTGACTATACAAATCAGCAGTTATATTTTCAATTATAATTATTAAGAATAATTTGTTACAGGTTTCCTATCAAAGATTATCAAATGTCTATTCTTAGTAAGTTTCGCAAAATAATTAGTTGGCAAAAGGCTTATCTTGGACGAAAGCGTGCATTTGAATAAGTTTATGGAAATTGGGAGGCCTTATTTCGTGAATTGCCAAGGTTCATCGTTGCTATGAAATATTTCAATTCAGGTTTTGTCAACGAATGGCGATTCGAACGACATGAGGGAGTTGATGAACGTGTTTTCAACTATGTGTTTTGAACGTTTAAGCCATGTGCTGATGGTTTTCGTTATTGTCGACCGGTGATATCAATAGATGAAACACATATTTATAGTAAGTATGATATAAAGTTGTTGATTGCGGTAGGTACGGATGGGAATGACTCGATTTTTCCACTGGCTTTTGCAATAGCAGCGAATGAAAGCCTTGATACGTGGACTAAGTTTTTGAGCGATTTGCATCAGCATGTCGTATGTGGTCGTCAAGGTGTTGCATTGATATTTGATAGACACCACCGCCATAATTGGTAGTGTCTCTACAGAGCATAATTGGCAAGATCATTTTGCCTATCACCGTTATTTCTTAAGGCACTTGAAGGCCAATTATCAGAGAGTGTACAAAAGTGTCCGACTGAACAACCTACTATGGGTTGCTGCAACTGCAACACAGGAGAAAAAGTTCGTGTTACAAATGGAGTTGATCAAGGAGACGCACTTGCCAGCATACGAGTGGTTGATGAAGCTAGACTTAGAAAAATGGACTATACACAAGGATGATAGAAGGAGGTGGGGCATGCTCACAACGAATAGCTCTGAGTCATTTAATGGATTGCTAAAGTTTGCTATAGGCCTACCAGTGACCGCAATGATCAAAATATCTTACATCATGGTTGTGGATCGTTTTGTTCAGAGATCGAAGTATGCAAAACAACTATTGATTGACAAACAAAAATGGATGCCAAACCCATTCAAAAAATTTGAGGAATACAGGAAAAAGGCATCGATGCATAGTATCCAAAATTATCTTGTGGCAGATAACATACTTGAAGTCAGGACATTCAACTCTCATCACGGAAAAGGTGGTAATAAACAAATTGTTAATGAGATACAACGAACATGTACGTGTGGTAAATGGCAATCAAATCATTTTCCATGTTCTCATGTCATTAGGGTGTTTGAGTTTGTTGGAAATCCTGCATGTGATTATATTGCATTAGAATTCTCTGTGGCCTAGTACAAAAAACCTTACTCTGGCCAGCTGATTCCACTTGGTGACGAGGTCTATTGGCCAGAAAGTCCATTTTCCATGATTGCAAATAAAAAAATTTTGTGCAAAGTAAAGGTCACGTCCACCACACGTATACTCAATGAAATGGATGTTTCACAAAGTAGTCTCTCCGAAAAATATTTTACTTGCAAACAGTCAGGATATGATAAGCGCAATTGTCCATCGAGAGAGCATAATACTAATGCATATCGGACAACAAATATCTCCGGTGGTGCTAGTACTTTTAGGAGATGATTTTAAGTATATGTGTTATTATATATTATATATATGTTATTGTATTATGTATTTGTTTGTCAATGAATGGTGTAATTTTTTGTGAGATAAAATTTTACGTATTTTATTGTGAGATAAAATTTTAATTTTTTTATAATATCAAATTGCAACATAACGTACAATGTAAAAAGTTATGTATTTGTATGTCAATGAATGGTGTAATTTTTTGTGAGATGAAATTTTACGTCTTTTATTTTGAGATGAAAGTTTAATTTTTTTATAACACCAAATTGCAACATAACGTACAATGTAAAAAATTACATATCTTCTTCGTCAGTTTCAGGAACTATGTCGAATTCATGTTGTGTTGGCTCAACTAAACTCAATTGGTTTATACAACAATATGGCACTCCAAAATTTAGTGTTTGGGGTAAATGTTTTTGAAGGCCTATACATTAGTTAACAATTGGATATACTGGATAGGTAGAATCTCGATGTAGTCTCTGACTTTCAAGTACTTTCTAATGCTCTTCTTCATCTGCTCCTTGAAAGATAAGATCATCTAATGCATGAAAAAACTCTAATGTTTTTTTCGTTTCTGATATTTCCTTATTCAAGTGTTCAATAACTTGTGTGTCATCCCTGAATTTACATATCTGAAATATCGCGGACTGTGTCTGTGGAACGGTCAAACCATGTCATCGACATAACATATCATAATTACACCGTTTAGAATATAGTTGATTCCACTGAAGTGTTTCTCCCCAAATAATAAAATCATCAGCTTTAGAGGAGTATGTTTCTCCGACAATGATGTGTCCAGCAATTTGTAAATCATTATAAATAGAAATAGGTTTATTTTCTAAGGAACGAATTCGACCATACCATTTTTCCCGGATAAATTTGTATAGCACCCAAATACTTTTGCAGAATTTTTTGAAATTCTCTCATTTTTTATTTTTCTAATATCAAATCAACTTTTCATTGAAGTTTGGCGTAATGAGTTGTAAGATGTTATATTTTTATTATATTTGTAATGTGTTATTTATAACACAAAAAATGAAGATATTTGCAGAAGATGTGTCATATAAAGTGGTGTAGTCAATCAGGGACGTCAGTCCGTTAGTCAAAAGAGGAGTGTACAGTACAAAGTGCATATATTTTGTGCACTATGTAGCCTGTAAGTTGTAGAAGATGTGTCATATAAAGTGGCGTAGTCAATCAGGGGCGTCAGTCCGTCAGTCAAAAGAGGAGTGTACAGTACAAAGTGCATATATTATGTGCACTATATAGCCTGTAGGTTGCAAACGATGTGTCATATAATGTGGTGTTGTCAATCAGGGACGTCAGTCCGTCAATCAAAAGAGGAGTGTACAGTACAAAGTGCATATATTATGTGCACTATGTAGCCTGTAGGTTGCAGAACATATGTCATATAAAGTGGTATAGTCAATCAAGGACGTCAGCCCGTCGGTCAAAAGAGGAGTGTACAGTACAAAGTGCATATATTATGTGCACTATGTAGCCTGTAGGTTGCAGAAGATGTGTCATATAAAGTGGTGTAGTCAATCAGGTACATCAGTCCGTCAGTCAAATGAAGAGTGTACAGTACAAAGTGCATATATTATGTGCACTATGTAGCCTGTAGGTTGCAGAAGATGTGTCATATAAAGTGGTGTTGTCAATCAGGGACGTCAGTCCGTCAGTCAAAAGAGGAGTGTACAGTACAAAGTGCATATATTATATGCACTATGTAGCCTGTAGGTTGTACTATATATCAGTCTTCTCTTTGTATTTATTCGCCCTTATTGTCCATTAGTTTCAAAATTTCTCAAAAGAATTTTCCTTCAATTCCTCTGTCACCTTTAATTGCCTCCATCACCTTCAATTTCGTGCTCCATGAATTACAACAGGAGACTTGTTTGTGCATGTGGGTCTCCTCCAGTTGTTAGAATTTCATGGTCTGATGACAACCCCGGACGTAGATTCCTCGGTTGTATGCATTATGGTGTAAGTAATTTTTATATTTTCTATTTTTATCTTTTTTTCTTAATAAGTAATTTTTACAACTTTGTTTTTATTGAACTGTAGTCCCTATTTCGTACTCCTTGCAACTTTTTGGATTGGTATGATCCAGAGTTTCCACGTCAGGCAAATATTGTGATTTTGGGCTTGTTGAAGAAGACTAATAAACAACAAAAGGAGCTGAAGGCCAAAAGGATCTTAACGCTAATTTTGAGCATTAGTTTGATATGTAACTTGATGATGTTCATTTACTTTTTGTGCCGTTGAAAGAGAATTTGGTGTTGGTGTATGTTTGATGGTGAACTTAAGGCTTGCATCCATGAACGGACAATTAGTTTAACTTCTTGATTTCGTCTATATATAATATTGTGTTTTGACAGATATAATAGTATTTATCTGTAGAATTTGCCTTTAAGCTTGGAAGCACCTTCTTATCACACAACACTCCTGAGGCAAGCCTTATACGTGTAGTTAATAGAAAGACTCCTAATCCTTTTTAACATACAAAGCTAAAGTAACAAATATCAGCAACTTGGAGCAATTTAATTGAAACCTGAGGTTTCATTAGATAGTTAAGTTCACCGCATAATATTTTACCTCATTTAATACTATAGATCAACCACAATTTGAACAAATATGAGGTTTACAACTTATTGAGGCTATAATGCTTAGAAGACTTGGTTCAATATATTTGCGGTGGGATGGATTGGAGGTTTCCGAGTTTGAGCTTTATATATGTAAATAACATATATAGGATAAAAGTGAACTGAATATACAGAATATTTATATATGTAAATACATTAACTTTGAAGGATTCTACGTGCGACCGTCGACATTTTTTGAAGAATCCCAGCAATATAGGATAAAGAGTAAATTCCTGAATACATCACACGAAGTAAATTTTCCAAGATATAACAATTTCTGCCCCTTAAAACAATCCCTCCTCTTCTTTGGATTTGATCTCCTGTAACATCACTAAGATCCGATCATATTCTCAAGAAAAGCTACTGTAATGCAAAAGTCAGCTGAACCTTGGCAACAGCTGCTCCAATCTTTTTGTCTCCCCTGCCTAGAACGATTTCATCATGGCAAGCAACACATTGTAAGAGCACCACCAATCAGCTAAATTTACCAAGCTCCATCTTTTTCTTGATCGCCTTTTGATCATGGTATATGAATGAATCAAGTATCCCTGACACTGTGAAAACACCTGGATACAATTTCCAGAAGATTAGAATACTACAAAGTGAACAATCATCATACATCACCGATGTGAGACAAGCCCTTTTCGTCTTAACACGAGCACGGTAAATAGGCAATACGACAAGGCAACTACAAGTATAACCAAACTACTTGATGTTTGAATAACAAGATATTGGAATATATAGGCACACCGAGTGATATAGTATAACATAGAGAAACTTTGAAACTTTGACATGAAATTATCTCCTAATATGAATTGTTGTTCTATATTCAACAAATTTTTTAAGTTAGTACACCCACCCTTTGATCCAATTATGTGACATTCTTTTCCATTTTAAGTATATCTCCACATATACTTAGTTTTTAGATAGTTTTTTGGTAGGATATCATTTTATCCTACACTACAGTATGGCAAGGGAATGTCCATTTCCTATCTTTATAGCTCCTTATTTTTCATTTCCTTCTCAGATTAGCTCATAAATGTTTTGTTGGAGTGGGAAGTGGAAAATAGAATAAAAAGTAAGAAAAGAAAGATGAATTATTTTCCACATTTGGTAAGTGGGAATACCCCTCAATTATTTCCAAACTTCTTAAAGGACAGAAATAAAGAAAAATATGTTCTTGAAGCTGCATTTGCATTTTAAACAATATCTGCGAGAGACGATCATTCTCTTTCACAGGAGAAAGTAAACATTGCTCCATTTACTAGCCTACGGTCAGCAAAATTGTTTCAAGCTGTTAAAGCTTGTTGTGGCTATTAAAAAAAGTTTTGCAAATATTGAAGTTTAGTATTGAAATGTTTGTTTGAGGAATATGACAAATGAAAAGTATTAGTCAAGTGAAATGCATGTACAAAGCAACTTAATCTTCACAAACTTTAAACTACATAATTTTGCTACTTGAATACATTAGCGATATATCTAATGCCCATCAATCTTATAGATTATTCTGAAGGTACCTATGCCTGGTTGCATCTCTATTGCTTTATGGTACAGTAGGCACTAAATCCCAGAATCTCTACCCAGGTCAGGCTAGATACAATGGATACATATAGTTCCATTTCAATTTTGCAGACTCATACATAATGAACATAACAAGGTAGGCAGGAGAGAAAAAAATACAACAGGACAAGTCATAACTGCCATGACCAGCAAGTGGGTTTTCATTAAAAAAACAAGTACACCTCCTATTTAAGTATTTTATACAAACTTCAAACACTGATGGAGGATAAGTGAGTTAACACCAATGCACGCCCTTACAAGTTCAGGAAGAATCTGTGAGTTAACAACATTAAAAGGATGCATATCAACTCCGCATCAACAATAAATACCAGATAACTCTTCCCACCAAGAATAAAAAATTTACTTTCTTTATAACCAATGGAACTATAGAAGATCATAAATACAAAACATTCCACTGAACTAAACAATTGAATTACCTGGTATATGTAACCACAAGTGAACTGCAGAAGCGAATAGTAATAAACCGGCTCATGCTGTCCAACTGGGTCATCATCTGCCGCTGCCTGAGGATCTGGCTCTGGAGCCGGAAGTAATGGTACATCTCCTACTCCCTCGTGTATGAAGATACCATGTATACGTCCACGTCCACGTCCTCGGCCACGTCCCTCTACGCACAGCTGCATCACCACGTCCACGCCCTCCCCTGCCTCCTCCGCGCATCCTGAGTGGCTGCTGGTACTGTTCATTCGGAACGGCAGGCCCATGAAAGGCCTGATTTGCCTGGTCGAAAATACCTCTAATATCATCAGCAAGCTCGACTTCAAACCCACTAGTCTCTGGTGTCTCCTTCCATACTAATGTTTTTTCATACAATCGTTGCAGGCCTCTACGCATCGCCTCATGTGAAGCCGCAATTGGGACGTGCCAAAAACCTCTGAAAGTGAGGGTTGCCCAATAACAATCGACCGTGTAGAAAATACCATTCCAGATAGGCATCTAAGCTGGCATCGTCATGAGCCTCCACAACTCTAGGCTGCCAATTAATCCACATATCAACACAACGGTTATGCTCTAAAATAAAATCAAGGTCGACTGGAGATCGATCATTATGCTTAGCATGTTTACAATGACTTATTCTGTTAAGATATAATGCACAATGAATTATAACTTATAACAACTAAAGTTTAACAAGCTGAACTTTGTGGATATGTTTGCTTTGACATTTGTAACTTCAGTGATTTAGTAAGCACAATGAGATATTTGGTCAAGATGTATGATATATCGATCGTTGTAGTTAATCGAGTACAAGCCAATTCAAATTTATTTGTCTAAATAGAGCTAAAACTAAGCAATATGACCCCACACGCCACAATATACTAAAAATATGACCCCATATACCACGATACATGAATATATGACTCATAACAACACAATACACAAATAATATGACGTCACACGGCATAATACATAATAATGTAACTTAATATGACGAAACATAAAGAAAATATACCTGCTCAGACGTCAGATGATCAAGTTGATCTCTCGTGGGGACTAGGGCGTGGTGTGTCTTTGTAACACGCTTAACCTCTCGCGTCCACTTTCTACCATATGGCATTAAAGGCTTATCCTCATCAATATCCTCAACCGGTATTGGTTGGAAGGGCAGGACCCTCTCCCAAGTCCATATCTAAAAGTTACACATTAGTTTATGTTAAGTAAATTAACGAATAATTGAACTGAAACTAACATAATAAGATAAGATACCTACAGGAGAGGAATGAATCCTCCAACTCTTTTACCGCTAATAGATATCCGACAAAGAGACCAGTAAAGATACGCTAGAACAACGTTACCCCAGCTGTACGTCCTCGTCTGATCGAGATCAACAAGGAAGTGTAAGAACCGCAAACTCAAGACATTCCCCGATGTGATCGGGACTAGAATAGCTCCTAAAATCAACAACATGTATAGTCGAGCTATCATCCGAACCCTATCATCAGGAGTAATCTGTAATGGGATGTAGAACTACCTGTTGCCAAATATACTCAACTAATACACTTATTTTAAGACGGCTAGTCCCTTCTAAATCCCCCGATGCAGGAGTGAAATCTGTGTGAACTTGCATCAACCTAGCCCAATCAAAATTGCGGTGCATTAGATCTAGCTATACCACAGCATTTCCCTCAACACGTAGTCCAAACAAAATTTGGATATCCTACGGGGTCATAGTGGCCTCTCCAAAGGGAAGGTGGGAAAGTGTGTCTCTGGCCTCCACCGTTCAATCATGGCCGTGATCAGCTTATGGTCAAGTTGTATCTTACCTACCCTAACAATATCCCATAACCCCGCCTTGGAAATATACTCTTTGACGCGCTGATGGGGGCAGTTATAAGAAATTGTCCATGTCGCATCAATTATTTTCAGCTCCACAAGTCTCACTACAATCAAGAGTTTCATCCCACAATTTTTGCGACCTGTGAATCGCATGTAACGTAAGTAATGACCCATTAAAGGGCTCAGGATGCAACAACCAATGCATTATATAGACCGGTACATTAAATTCTATTAGGACTACCATCATAAAACCCAATCATGCATAATTTTGCCTTTGGTGTTACGTGAGGGTATCTTATACATATATAAATAACTAGCTCTTATCTGTAAATATTTTAGATTCTATTTTACATCATTCACACATAAACAGAAAAAAAGTTGTTAATTAATTCTTTTTGATACTAGCATAAAGTTTTTGAGTTGATGGCTCAAATCTGTTTATTAATTCCAACAATTGTTGAAGTCTAAACAATACGATGTTTTTCCTTTCCGACTGACTCTTAACATTTTTCTAAGTAATTATTCCTTAACATTTTTTCTTTCCAACATTTTTCTCAATTCTTCAAATTTTATTTTTCTCAACTGTCACTGAATCTAAGCAATTATCAATTGAATCTAACTTCCTTATTATTATTAATATATGCTCAATTGACAGATATTCAGTGACGATTTTTTTCTAATACACGTCGCATATTTATACTATAAGTAGAAAAAAATATTTTTCAGCTAAGCAAAAGTTAAACAACAAAAAGCTAAACATCGAACGAAGTTAAGCTATTAATTTTAAACAATCAAAAAACTTAACTTTTTTCAACGTTGTTGAAGAATCTGTATTTTTTTCTTTTCAGCAAGATTGGACAACAATGAAGGGGACCATCAAAGTTTTGTTATTCAAAGAGAAGAGGGGACCATCGAATTTGAAGGAATCGTCATCGGATTTGAGGGGACCATCGGAGTGTAAAGAGAGAAGAGAGAAAATGATGAAAAGTCAATTTAGGGTTTTAAAACATGGAGGAAAAGTAAAAAAGTGAAGAGAAAAAATCGGATTGACAATAAGCGCAATTTTATTTACAAATCCACTTATTTAGTGCACTAAACCTATTTTAACGCATATTGTGCACTTATTTTGTACAAACAGTTTATTTTTGAAACTTCTTAAATCAGTCGCATAGATTGATTTCATTTTAAATATGGTGGCATATTTAGGTTCCGCATTCCTTTTTTTAGTAAAGTGAAATAATTTTCTAACAAAAATAAATTTTTCATGGCCAAACGGCTACTCAGAAATTCAAACAAAAATATCCCATGAGAACACAACTATGTCTTCATGCAACACAACTTTACCTCATAAAGTCACTGCAACTTTCTTCTCCAATAATTCAATTGGTTCAAATTAGGGGTTTAGCTTGCCAATCAGGTCTAAATAACACAATCGGAATGCAGCAAGATTTCAAAAACGGGTAGAACCTGAAGTTACATTTTTTCACAAAAATATTTACTTTGGTTCAGTGGCACTGGAAGAACATGCCAACAATCCACATAGTTTCAAATTTGAAAATGAACAAGAAAAAGGATTAGATTAAATCCATCCTTAACTTAAGGAACCACATGCGAGTTTCTTCTCCTGTGACATATTTTAAGTTAATCTAGCAACTAGAAAATGACAAGGACTATGGATTATTTTACATCCAATTTCTAGTACAGTCTATTTATAACTGCAATGCTTAAATTGCTCTCGTGATAAGAAGTTAGAACACTAGTGCAAGAACATTTGCACAGAATTTTACAACAGAAACCAAACTGAATCTACTTATACAAAGGTTAAATATTCTTATACTTCAAACAAAATAACATGTTAGGGTCAAAATGAATGCATACATGGAGATTCTCATCTACTTTAATTAACAAAGAGTGTCAACACTACTAATACGGTAAAAGTAAATAAATCAGCAGTTATCCCAATTGTAACATTCCGAACAACAGAGTCAGTGTGATGAATATCTGCAAAGAGGATGACAAATCAGGAAAGGGAGAAGTGAGCAGAAGTCATAGGAATGGGAGGTATCGGTAAGACATTAACTACCTTTATTCTTCCATTTTAGAGTGGAAATGGAAAAATAAATAGCAATATCTTTCGATTCCTCCCACTCTAATAACTTCTCAAAACCTCATCCCTTTCCACTTCATCCTTATTCCAACTGCTCTTCTACTAACAACCACTCATTCTTTCTCCCTCAAACGTGAGAAACTCAAACAAAAATAAATCAAAATATAGCAAAGAGAAAACGAAATAATTTTATGATAAAAGCAACGAAAAATAAGGAGCCATCAGGAACCAAAATTAATCCACAGAAGCTTAAGGCTATGGTACGGTCCGCATCATGGTTTGATCTTTACAAAGATCGCATCACATGGCTCCTATATGTGTGTATTTGAATTTTTAAAAAAAAATAACACAAAACGAAAATAATCCCAAAAGAAAAAAAAAAAAAAGCAAGAGCTCAGAAAAGTATATGGGTATGAGAAATTTCACATCACTTATGTCAGAGTGGTGCATGACTTTCTCAAGATATCATCACAGCCCTATCTATTAAACATAAACATAAAAGCTCTCTCTGTGTCTGTGTGTGAAAGTGAGAGAAAAGGCAGTGGTTGAGATTTGAGAAGATGAGATGTGCGTTGTATTTGGTGAATGTGGGGGACTAAATAAAGTTAAATCAGGTGGCTGGTTTGAAACCCTAATCATATGAATATGGGCTTTATACTCATGGGCCTAGCAAATTCGGAGTCAATTGAAATGAAATTAGGGATAGGATTCTGTAAGGGGTCGTTTGGTTGGAAAATAGTTATCTCGAAATAATTAATTCCGAGATTATATGGGATAACTTATCCCATCATGAATATGAGATAACTTACCCATCACTATGTTGTAAATGGTGTGATAAGTTATCCCGATATTAACTAATACCTCCAACCAAATATGGAATAAAATAATCCTTTAATTTATCCCGAGACTACTTATCATTTATACCTCACACCAAACGACCCCTAAGATTTCTAACCCGTCCCTCCTCAAATGACACGTCAAAGTTATCCGAGCTTGGTCACTTAATAGCTATACTAATGTCATTTGGTCCGTGTTAAGTCGGATTCAAATTATATTGATATTTATATTTATAATTAATATTTCTTTTTGTTGTTCTTATTACATTATATTAGTTTAAGATAGTTCAACAATTTCTCAATATTTCTAAAATTTTAAATTATATATTTACATCTTTTTTTTTCTCATGTTCTTTTTAAGTTAGTTTTAGAGAACGTTTCTTTTCTTTCTTGAGTACTCCTTAATTTCAACACGCGGATTGGACGGTGTATTGCGTAAATCTAAGTGACAATGAAATATCAAATAGTTATCAGTATATCCTCAATTTCATCACTGACTGAGTTATTTGTATTTAATTAATCTTTTAGGCTTGTTGAATTTTGTTCGTAAGATTTTTTTATTAAATTATACATAAAATCACATAAAAATTTTCTTAAACCTAAAATATATGTAGAAATATTTTTTTAACTACCGGATCAATTATTCAAATTAAAATTTTGATATAGTTTGAAATTTTTCAATTTTATATCAAGCTTTATGAAGAACACATGCATTAGGATTGTGTTATTTTTTGTTGTGGTCCTTCATGTCGTCGATAATAATTTTTTTGATTTAAGAATTAATTTCAGGTTTCATTTATTTTTTAAGGAGAATGACTTTATGGTTAGAAGTCACAAGATGTTGCTTGTTATTTCCTAAGTTGCGGAGCAAACAGAATACTGGATATGGTTCTAGTTTTTGAATTTATAAGAGACACTATATATATCTAAGGTAAAATTATAAATATGACAATTCTTAAAGGATTAAAAGTTTATTTGATAAGAAAATTGAGAAATTTGCCCACATAAAAAGCATTAACTATAAAGTTTTAATTCATTTTCAATCAAAAATGAGATAACTCATTATCAATAATTTCAATTTTGGGATTGAGTTATCGATTACGGTTCAATTTTCAATAACTTTAATTTTAGTTTTTTTTCTTTACATATCTACGATGATCACAAAATTAAAAAAAAAAATTATTACTTTTAAAAATTTTGTGCTAAGTCAAAATTAGATAAACAGATTGAAACAAAGAAAGTAAAATTTTTGGCAAGTCAGAAACAAGTTTTTTCTTAGAATATATTGTAGACTTAATTTTGCATGCATTAAAACTTTTTTTTTTTAATTGAAATTTTTTAAATTAAAGACTTTAGCTATATCTAATTTGATTTTTCCTTAAGTTGAATTAACTTCGTTATTTTTTCTTAATTAAATATATATTGGATAATTATTTTTTGAAAAAGAAAAATACAATATTTCAATAATATAAAAAATATTTAATGCTACAAATTATCGTATGATCACGTCAATAAAGTTAATTTATAAAGAAAGATAGAATTTTAAATTAACTAAATAAAATATTTGATTCAACAAATAATTTTGTAGATGTTTCTTCTATGGGTCAAATCTTACGAAGTTATTAAAGCTTTAATTAGGGATAAAATGGACAAAAGATTACTTGGGAGGACTAAAAAAATTAGCCCTTTCTTATTACTATTTTCACATAAAAGAAGACAATATTTTTTTTGTTAATTTGAATTTGATTACATAAAAATCTTCTACAGTGTCACTGTCACTTGCTTAATGACTCATCACTTTTTATATGTTACTAGTAAACTTATCCGCACTTCGTGCGATTATGAAAAAAGGTAAAATATTAATAATATTATTAAATATAATTTATATAATTTAATTTGAAGAAATGTTTAGTAGACTTCTAACATATGTATAATTGATTTTGTAGAGGTAAATGTTTGACCAATAATTACCAAACTTTTAATAAAGTCAAAAAAGTTACAATTTTAAACCAAAAGAAGCTATAAACTTATGACAAACAAAAACTCATATAAAAACAAAATAAAGAGACATCATAGGGAGAACATATAAAAAATAAATAATGTGACTCATTTTTACAACCTCAACCATCATAAAAAAAATAGAAGAAAAATATGTGAAATTAATGAACAATCTTTCGAGTTTTTGTCGATATCCACTCTCATAATACCGAACACCACTTAATACTCTTTATTTAATTTTTTCGATTGAGCATGAATATAATAAATATAAAAAATATAACAACTTAAAAAAATAATGCGACCATTTCTAAAAAGTCTTACAACGCCTCTATTTAAGGGCTAACAATTAACAATATATAACAAAAGAGATTCAAAGAACAATACTTAACCGCATGCCTACATCTATATAATGGATATTCTCTGTTAGTGTTTGGGTGTGTTCAAATTTCTTTGTTTGTCTATATATTTTTTATATGTTAAAATTGAATTCTGAATTTTAGTATTAGTTTGTAATGCTTGATTTTCAAAGTTGAATATTTTATTTCCTAAATTTTCTATAATTGTATTCAGTCTTTTCTATTTGATTCTATCTTTTTAATTTCCAAAAACAAAAATACACATATTTTTAGTTTTATCAAGTATGTACATTTTGAATATAGAAAAAATAAATAATGCAACATCACTCTTACGACTTTAATCATTAAAAATTAAAATAAAAAATATAAGAATCGATGTTCAATCTTTATAACTCTTATCGATATTCACTATCACAAGTTGATCACCACTAAATAGCCTTCACCTTATACCTCAAGTCAAAATTAACATGGATGTAATAAGCATCGAAAATATTATAACGCCAAAAGGTAATGCGATTAATGTTTACAATGTCTTATAATATTTTTATTCGTAAACTATATTATGAAACAATAAATAATGTCATGAATGTGACTATTAATTATTTTAGGGGTTATGATGATAAAAAAAAATTGTTGACTTTTTAGTTTCTTAACATTGAATATTTAATATAATTAAGAGAAATAAATGAGTGATTTTTAATTTATTTTAATCTAGAACATAATGAGAAAAAATAAAGAAAATTTCAAAAAGAGAATAAAGATAAACTTACTTGGGGGTTTGGGCCACATGTGACAAAAGAGTTTTAAAATGAGGTGTAGGTGACACAAGTCTTAATTATTAGTTGGAGGTGACAATTACTTTATTATAGATTAAGAAAGTTGGAAATGTTTGAAAATAATCCACAAGTTTTTAAATTTACACTTTGATCCCAATGTATACCTAAAATAACGAGAAACGGAGGAAAAAAAGGCGTCTTTCTCTCTCTTCTCATCCATTGTTGTTTTCTCTCTCTTAGCTATTTTTGTTGTTAATTGTTTCTGTTTCTGTTGCTTTATTCATCATCTTCTGCTTCGTTATCATCATTTTCTACTTCATTATCATCTTCATCTTCTTCTTGTCGACCATTTGTTGTTGTTGTTGGTGGTGGTGGTACAACGCTACTGCTGCGATCTGACCAATTGTTTAGGTCAAATTTTGTTTACTACATCACTTTCCACTTTGGCATTACTTCATAGGTGACTTTGGTAAGTAAAATTATGATTTTTATTCGTATTTGTCATCTGGGTACACTTCTGTTTTTCCAATAATGGATAGAACCCCGATTATGAATCCAGCATAAGTGCCCATAATTTAAACAGATCAATCATCTAGTGCATCAGATGAGTAATCTGTTGCATCAGAAAATTTATCTGTTGCATCAGACTGTTTATCTGTTGCATCATCGTATTATCTGTTGCATCATACGTATTATCTGTTGTATCAGAATATTTATCTGTTGCACCAGACTAATTATCTATTGCATCAGAATGTTTATCTGTTGCACCAGACTAATTATCTGTTTCAACGAATGATTAATCTGTTTGAAACAACACAAATCAATCCCTGCCACAAACCTAACAGATAACCAATATGTTTTCAACACTTGCTATTGCTACTGGATTCAAAATTATTCCTTACGTCCAATTATCCATCCCAAATTTCCTAATTCGATTTCTCATTTTACTTGTCTTTTTCATTAATCAAGAAAAGATTAAAAAATATCCATGTTTTACCCTTTGCATTAATAACTTTTTCTTCAAATTAAAATGGAAATAACATTTAATAGGGGGACTATACGCCGACCGACGTTAAAAACTTTCTTCTCTTATGAAATTTCGATTGAATAGTAAACAATGGTTATTTCAAACACGTCTAATGTCCCACCAACTGATCAGTGGGTTATGATAAACTAAACATGTTATTAATTATTTTTCTTAATCAATGTGACATCTCAATTTGGGACGGGTAATTTGAGATGGAGGGAGTACGAATTAAAACGTCAGAGCCAAGCAAAACAACAAACTAGTCATCTGTTGAAACAGACTATTTATTTGTTGCATCAACTTCTTATCTGTTGCAAAATGAGTAATCTGTTTTGAACAACACATCAACCCCTGCCACAAACCCAACAGATAAATCTTGCTATTGCTACTGGATTCTAAATTATTCCTTTTTACGTCGAATCGTCGACATATTTGTTGAGAAGATAATAGACAGAATAAAAATTAAATATGAATTAAAACATCAAAGATCAAACATAATTTATTATTAAATAAAAACAAATAAAAATACATATAATAGACTAAAAGAAAAATAATAGTCTAATTATTATTATTATTATTATTATTATTATTATTATTATCAGCATCATCATTGCCAGCCGACCAATCTTCAACCGGAAGTAGCAAGGCCCTCCTCAGCCTGCGTATCTCGCGGAGCATTCTTGATCTAACTCCTCCCAGTTCCCATTGCAGATCACGAACTTGATTCCGCAGTTCATTCACGGCGTCTTGCAGAAAAGCAACGTCCCACACTAGGTCAGCCATAATCTTATCTTCTAGAGTAGAATATGAAAGACGAGATGCAATAAATAAATAGAGTGTATTTGAATGAACGATTGAGTAAGGAGGGACCTATTTATAGAGGATTAAATTTGAATGAGAGGCAAAAAGGCGCGACTATTCACCTCCATACATTAATTAGATTTTTGATTAAATTAAGAAAATAAATATTGTGATATAAGTCATGATTTTTTAAATTATTATTATTAATTATTTCTTTCGAAAAACCATTTTTATTGAGTTGTGGCAACAGATTCTATATCTGTTGCATCAGATAACACATCTGTGACAACAGATATATTATCTGTTGCAACAAATATAAAATATGTTGCATCAGATAACATATCTGTTGCAACATATAATCTAACTGTTCACCTTCATTTATTAATTATATTTTTTATTAATGTGAAAAGTAATGAATTAATTAAATTAAGAAATATTGTGATAAGTCATGACTTTTCAGATTATTATTATTAATTAGTTTTTTCCAAGAACCTCTTTTATTGAGTTGTGACTCGATATAGGTTGCATCAGATAAATTAGCCATGACAACAGATATATCATCTGTTGCAACCATAGTGAACCTATTGCATCAGATAATTTAATTGTTGCAACATATAATCTACTTTTTTTTAAAAAAAAATAACTATCATCATATCATTAATCCAAATTAGCTTACTTTTTTATTTTATAAATAAAAAAAATATCTTTTCAAATTCATTAATAAAATAATAACCATTTTATTATATAATAAATAATTTAAAAAATAAATTCAAAAACAAAAATGGTGAAAAGTCACGATCAGTTATTAAAATTGTGGTTATAAATTGTGTTTATCATTTATTTCCTTATTATTTATTTACAAAACATTTTTCATATTGAATAATCGGAACGGAAAGTCATGTCTTTTTCTTTTCACCATCTCAATAACAATAACCCTTTTTATTAATAACCACCAGGTGCAACATATGATCGATCTGTCGTAGCAGATTAACCTCTAACTATTGACACAAGTTGCTGCTCAATCCCTACCACCAACCGTCGATATGTTGAGAACAAGGAATAAATAAAATGATTATTATTAAATACTAAATAAAATTAAAAATTCAAAGTCGACAACAAAATAAAATGAATGTTCATAGATTTTTGAATTCCTTGGGTAGATTTGATATACAAAAGGAGCAAAATAATCGCTAAAATAAAAAATATTACCTAATTATTATTACTACAATTATTATTGTTGTCAATCAGACATTTTTCATCCGACAACCTTGCTCTGAAGTCAGCCAAATCTCTCTGGAGTTCATCAAACTACTTTTGAAGTTCACGCAAGGACTCGATATGAATATTCTTGTACGAATCTGGATCATCAATATTTGTAAGGAGGGACCTATTTATAAATTATTGTATCTCAGAAAGAAAAGAAAATTGCTTTAAAATAAATCTAACAGATGAATAATCTGTTGCAAAATATATTCTTTCTGTTATATAACTTACAGCATACTGGCAATCTTTTGCAACAGATGTATATATTTGTTTGATTTCTGCAACAGGTTATCAACTGTCGTAACAGATGTCTCCAATTGTTTGACAATATAAACAGATGTATCATCTGTTGCAACAAGCTAGTCATCTGTTTATTTAATTTAAGCCATAGATGGGCTAGGAAGAATAAGGTGCGTACAGATGGATCCACTATCATATGTGTGGGAGTTAAGTATGTATTACTGATAAGGTTACTGGGACAATACACACAAAGTATAATGTTTTTGTGAAAGCAGTTTTTAACCGATTAGGCATTGATCATTCAAACAAGATCCTGCATTGTACCGTTAAGTTTGATGGGTTCGAAATTGATAAGGCTGAGGACCTCATGAAGATGGTGCAGATACTCTGTTACGAATTACTGACGGTTGGTGCTCGTGTTTATGCGTGTCAAATTTTGAAAAGGGATCAATATTTATCGTCACTGCAGAGAACCTATAGCGATTGGACTTAACTTTAAGTGTGCATTGGACCCTTAGAGGGCCCTCGAAGACTCGCACTGTATCAAACAAGAATGGAAAATCAATATAGTTATTGCCCTGGACAAAATTTATATGGTTGGGTTGCTCGCTCGGGGTGATGATTATATTCCAGAAGGTGCGGTAGGAGAATGCTTTCGAGGGAAAATGGGTGGTTGATGGAAGACTATATCATCTGAGAGCTAATTGAAGAAGAGACATAGGGTAGAAAGTAACTTCTAACGAATCTGGCCGATGGAATTATCTTAACAGATGCGAAATCTGAATCAAGTTCAAATATGAAAGTGTATCCGATAATGTAATTTCATCTGTTGTGTCTCTTAAAGAAAAACAATGCATCTGAACACTTTGCTAGAGAGTTGCGTGGTCGGGATTATCACCTAGGTAGAAAATAGGAGAAGACCAACAAAGTAGCCTCACGGGCATCGAGGGTAGAAATGATGTTCAGCAAGTCTAGAAAACTTATGCCAAGAACAACTGCAGTTAAAATAAGGAAACTAAGCGAAGGCGACAATTTCTGAATTTTAAATTTCATCCCATGCCTTCTTGTTTGTGTTTTCGATCAGGTCCACTGCCGTTGACCTGATCGAAATCATAAACGAGATTGAAAGGCAAATAAAGTATAATTACTTCCTTAGCAATCTGGATTAATTGATTGTGTTCTGTTGCCTTAGCATGCTTTCAACATTCCTTGGAGAAAATCATATGCCTGTTGTAGTATGTGAATCCCGATAATTTTCAAGATTGCCTCCAACTTGTTGATTCTGTATTCAAGCTGGTCGTTGTCGTCTTCGAAGTTGGTAAGGAGTTCCTCGTCTCTTGTGAGCTCGATCAGGAACACTACCTTTAAAGTTGTGGCATTCTAGAAGCCCTTCCGAACACTTTCTTCAGAAGCCTTAAAGGATACATGGAGGGTCTCTATGTTTGTTTTAGGTCAAAATGTGTTGATGCACGTTGAAGATATGGTCCCAATAGTTGAACAACATACTTTTATCGAGCGTTGCTTCATGCATCTTGCTCAACCAATTTGATAAATTAGTAAGCATGGAGTTACGTAGCATGTGATTTAAATCGGCTCTACCAAGCCTATCAAACGTTACGTAACTCCGAGCTTATTACCCTATCAAAATAATATGCCCGAGTTAGTGCACAAATAAAAAAAGCCCAATCTGTCAGCCTTTCTGTTGATCGCTCTTCTCCAATATAGATGACAAGATATCTGCTATGCAAAAATCTACACCGGTGCCAGACAGGTTTGCCTGGGAGCAATTCTTCTGAAGAGATATATTGATTTTTTTTGAAGAATTGCTCCCAGGCAAGCATGTCTGGCGATGGTATAGACTTTTGCATAGCAGATATCTTGTCATCTATATTGGAGAAGACCGATCAGCAGAAAGGCTGAGAGATTGAGCTCGTTCGATTTGTGCACTAACTCGGTCATATTTTTTTGATAGAGTAATAAGATTAGAGTTACGTAACGTTTGATAGGATTGGTAGAGACGGTTTAGATCACACACTACGTAACTCCATGCTTACTAATTTATCAAATTGGTTAAGCAGGATGCATGGAGCAACGCTCGATAAAAGTATGTTGTTCAACTGTTGGGACCACATCTTCAACGTGCATCAACACATTTTGACCTAAAACAAACACAGAGACCCTCCATGTATCCTTTAAGGCTTCTGAAGAAAGTGTTCTGAAGGGCTTCTAGAATTCCACAACTTTGAAGGTAGTGTTCCTGATCGAGCTCACAAGAGACGAGGAACTCCTTACTAACTTTGAAGACGGCAATGACCAGCTTGAATATAGAATCAACAAGCTGGAGGTAAGCTTGAAAATTATCGGGATTCACATACTATTGCAAGCATCTGATCTTCTCCAAGGAATGTTGAAAACATATCAAGGAAAAAAAACACAATCAATTATAACCATATTGCTAAGGAAGCAATGATACTCTATTTGCCTTTCAATCTCGTTTGTGGTTCCAATCAGGTCAACGACAGTGGACCTGATCGAAAACACAAAAAAGAAAGCATGAGATGAAATTTAAAATTTAGAAATTTGTCGCATTCGCTTAGATTCCTTATTTTAACTGCAGTTGCTGTTGGCATAAGTTTTCTAGACTTGTTGTACATCATTTCAGCCCTCGATGCCCGTGAGGCTTCTTTATTGGTCTTCTCCTATTTTCTATCTAGGTGATAATCTCGACCACGCAGCTCTCTAGCAAAGTGTTCAGATACATTGTTTTTCTTTAAGAGACACAACAGATGAAATTACATTACCGGATACACTTTTATATTTGCACTTGATTCAGATCTCACATCTGTTAAGATAATTCCACCGGCCAGATTCGTTAGAAGTTGTATCTACCATATGTCTTTTCTTCAATTAGCTCTCAGATGATATAGTCTTCCATCAACCATCCATTTTCCTTCGAAAGCATTCTCCTACCGCATATTCTGGCATATAATCATCACCCCGAGCGAGCAACACAGCCATATAAATTTTGGCCAGGGCAATAACTAGACTAGTTTTTCGTTCTTGTTAGATGCAGTGCTAAGCTTCGAAGGCCCTTAAGGGTTCAATACACCCTAAAAGTTAGTCCAATCGTTATTGAATCTCTTTACAATGACACAAAAACTAGATCTCTTCACAATGCTTGACAAATAAACATAAGCAACAACTGACATTAAATATTAATAGGCTATCAGAACCATATTCATGGTCCCTCAGCCTTATCAGTTCGGACCTATCAAACTTAACTGTAAAATTGCAAACTTTTTATTTGAACGATCTATGACTAATCAGTAAAAACATCATTCACAAAATCAGTGCACTCTGTGTGTGTTTCTATGATAACATTATCAGTAATACATACCTCCTACATATGAAGTGGTTCCATCTGCAAGCAGCTTATTCCTCCGATCCCATCTTTACTGCAGCCTCTTGAGATAGTCCGTCAAAAGTTGATCAACTGTCAGTTCCTTATATCTACAAAGAAGATGAAAAAAATTGATGTCACAAAAAGAACATTATCTATCTGTTGCAACAGATATGGAGTCTGTTATAACAGATGTGGAGTCTGTTGCAACAGATGTGGAGTCTGTTGCAACAGATGTGGAGTCTGTTGCAACAGATGTGGAGTCTGATGGAATACATCAAATCAGCCTTTCTGGTGGTTTTATTTGTTTCAACAGTTTCTCCATCTGTTGCAACAACAATAACAGCACAAACATCAATAAAAAAGAAACAACAACATTTATTCCAACAACATCATCAACAACAAAGAAGCAATATCCTTTATTCCAGAACCATCAACAACACCACCCCACAAGTTTCAACAACTCCAACTCCACCAACAACATCAATAACTACATCAACAATAATAAAACAAACAAAATACAAACAAAAAAAAATAATACTGCCAACAAGGCATTTAAACTTCTCCCAACAGATGACTTTTTTCTCATATTATAATAAAAATTCTCTGATTGTTTATTCAACACTTTCAAGTTCCTTAAAAAAATTTAATAAATATGATATGGGTAAATAGTAATTAAATAAAAAAACAGATGTAAATAACTTGCAAAGAAGAAGACGAGAATGAAAGAGCAATAATGAGCCATACCTTAATATCAAAAAAGGAGATCAAAATAGAAATTTAAGTCGAGGAAAGATATGGATGGGTTTAGATCCGAAAAGATCTTTATGAGAAGAGAAGAGAAAAGAGAGAAAAAAGGTTGTGATCCTAAAGAGGAGAGAGAAAAAAATGAGAGTTGAATAAAATAAACTGCAGTTGAAGGAAGAGATGAGATAATTTCTATAGATGTATTGTATACGTAGACGTGGTGGTTTTGAATATTCATTAATTAATATTCATTAATTTCATTAATAATTTGAGGGGAACGAGGAAGACTAAGACTGCTGAAATTGAAAAGACAAGACAAGACTGCTCAATGAACTCACTTTTGAGATATCCAAGAAATATTTTTTACCGCCTTTAGTAGTAAGTACTACTACTTGATATTATCTACTCGGATCAGAAGCTTCTTGCTTTAAAATTAAAAGAGAAAAAAAGATTTTCAAACAGATATGTCATCTGTTGCAACATATATAAATATCTGTTTAGAAATCCAAACAGCTCAGTCATCTGTTACAACAGATATAAATATCTATTTAAAAATCCCAACAGCTCAGTCATCTGTGACAACAGATGAAAATGTTTATTTGATAATTAATAAAATCAGATATGTTATCTGTTACAACAGATATAAATATCTGTTAGAAAATTTCCAACAGCTCTATCATCTGTCACAACAGATGCAAATATCTATTTGATAATTAAATCAGATATGTCATCTGTTGCAACATATATGTACCTGTTTGAAAATTTTCAACAACTTAGTCGTTTGTTGCAAAAGATTTTATTGCAATTGATTTAGGTGGAACTAGGTATGACTGAATGAGCTCGAGGGGTCAACTACAAATTCAATCGAGTCTTTGCAATTGCATAGCGTTGGTATTGCGTTCATCCCAACCCGAGTCATCGATCGATCACTCTGAGTTGAAATGAGTTCTCATCAACTCAATGTAGGATAGTGATAGTACCGAAGTTGATTTAGGTGGAACTAGGGATGAATGAATGAGTTCGCAGGGTCAGCTATAAATCCAATCGAGTCTTTGCAATTGCATGACGTTGGTATTGCGTTCATACCGACCCGAGTCGTCGATCGATCACTCTGAGTTGAAATGAGTTCTCATCAACTCAATGTAAGGATAGTGATATTACCTATGTTGATTTAGGTGGAACTAGGGATGAATGAATGAGTTCATAGGGTCAACTATAAATCCAATCGAGTCTTTGTAATTGCATGGCGTTGGTATTGCGTTCATCCCGACCCGAGTCATTGATCGATCACTCTGAGTTGAAATGAGTTCTCATCAACTCAATGTTAGGATAATGATAGTACCTAAGTTGATTTAGGTGGAACTAGGGATGAATGAATGAGCTCGTAGGGTCAACTACAAATCCAATCGAGTCTTTGCAATTGCATGGCGCTGGTATTGCATTCATCCTGACCCGAGCCATCGATCGATCACTCTAAGTTGAAATGAGTTTTCATCAACTAAATGTTAGGATAGTGATAGTACCTAATTTGATTTAGGTAGAACTAGGGATGAATGAATGAGCTCGCAGGGTCAACTGCAAAACCAATCGAGTCTTTGCAATTACATGGCGTTGGTATTGCGTTCATCCCGACCCGAGTCGTCGATCGGTCACTCTGAGTTGAAATGAGTTCTCATCAACTCAATGTATTAAAAACTATATCTTTTAAAAAATTTAAAATTAATTAAGATCAATTCGGACCAAATTAGCAATTTCAAAACTTGTCATTCTTTTCCAAATTTACAAATCAACCCATACAAATCATCCATTGGCGCGAAAAACTTTTCATTTCCAATCTTAAGTTCTCTCTCTTCTCTCTCTCTCTCTCTCTCTTGAGGTGTCCTCTCCCTCTCAACAATACAAACAACAACTACTCAACATATTGCTCAACCCTTCAAAACAGGTTGATTTTCTTCCCATTTACGACTACATATAGGTGTTTTTTTTACTTCATTCACGTTTATATCCGTTGTTTTCTCTAACTTCGCATGTAACAGAGTTTGAGAAGAGTTCTACATTTGTTCTTTATTCTAAAAAATAGGGTTTTTTAGCTAATGATAAAAAAGAAGACTTTTAGTTGTATTATCTTCGAGAATGGGTTAACAATTTTGAGTTTTGATGCTAAAAAAGTAGGAAGCACCCGAGAAAACCCTAGTTTTTCTCTCAGTGTTTTGTTGACTGTCGTGGTATTATTGGATGGTGTTTGTGGTGGTGTTGGTGGCTGTTGTTGGTGGTGTTGGTATTTGTGTTTTTTGGCGGTGGTGTCGGTGGTCTTGGTGTTGGTATTGGTGGCATAGGTGGTGCTCTTGGTGGCATGGGTTGTGGTGGTGGTGGTCCATCTGTTGCAACGGGTGGAAGATCTATTGGGAGATATTAAATAGGTCTTCAAACAGATTCCCCATCTGTTCCAACTGATGGGTTATCCGTTGGAGTATTTTTTTGTAATGTGGCATAGAATAATTTATTGAAATTTCTCCACCTGTTGCAACAGGTGGAATATCTGTATTAAATAGGTCTTCAAACAGATTCGGGTTTCCCATCTGTTCCAACTAATGGGTTGTCCGTTGGAGTATTTTTCTTTGGTTATGTGGTAAAAATAATTTATTAAAATTTGTCTCACCTTTTTTAAAAAAATTATGCAGACATCAAATGCAATGTATTTTTTGTTTTTCTTTTGTTTGTAGTTAAAAGATGTCTCCCAAAAGAAAAGAAACTGAAAGTGAAGAAAGTGGATCAACTTTCGATCACCAAATAAAAAAGGCTAGAGTACAGATAGATTCGGAGGAACTTCCAAAACACTCTCAGTCAGGGCAAAATGAAGCCATCATTCAGGGCAAAATGAAGCCAAGGAAAGTGATAACTCCTCCTCACCAATGGAGCGTGAAATAATATCAAATTTCCAGCATGATTCTGTCAAAACCATTAGTATTGACAAGTTTCAAGTTGTGATGTCGATGAATAACCCTAATGCAGTATTTGGTGATCTTGTACTTAAATGTCAGTTGGGGAAACCTTTTAACGAACTTAGGAATATTATGAAGAAGCAAAACATGGATGGACTTGTTAAGAAGAGCTGCTTTGCACACTTTCTTGAGTTGTCTAGGCCCCACCCTCTCCGTTTCCCAATGATCATGGTATATGGCCTTCTCAAGTGTAGAATCATGTATGCGGGGGATGATGGAGGTCCGAAGGAGGGCGAAAATAAGATGGATGAAGTCTGGATCAACTACTGTGGCATGCCATTTTGTTTTAGATTGAAAGAGTTTACCATTGTGACGGACTTGAGATGCGATTGTCCAGAAGAACCTGCCATCAAGAAAACACCCCACAAAGGGTCCAACAAACGCAAGGTAAAAAAGGATGGGTTGTTGGGGATTGTTGGACCTAGCTACAAAGTGAAGGATTTGATAGCGGATCTCAAGAATAAAGACATACAAAAGCACTACAGGGAGAAATTGTGCTTAGTTTGGTTTGACCATTCTGTTTTATTGGCAAGAGACGTCAAGAAAGTCATAGAACGTGATTTGTTGGCGCTTGCTGATGATTTTGGGAAATTCAACGATTATCCTTGGGGTTACGACTACTACTACTTGACTGTCAAATATTTACTGAAAGAGCTAAAGCTAAAGACGACCACATTATACGACTTTTCTTGGGCTTTCATGGTAAAATTGATCACTATTTTTACTCATTCATTAATTTATATTGAATATACTTGTGACTTTTTTTTTGCTTGCTTTCTGTTTACAATTTTTAGGCTTGGCATGTGAAGCCATTTCTCCCTTCCGAAAGTATTTCACGGATTACCCGGATAAGGTTTCTCATCCAAGAATCCTTAGGTGGTTGGCTGCAGTAGAGAGCAACAAAAAAAATATTAACGAAGCTGATCTCTTTAACCCTCCGGATGATGCAATACATCGTCTTTCAACTAAAATAATTTGCCTCAAAGAAAGATATTGAAACAGATGTTTCATCTGTTGTAACAAATTACCCGTCAACTGCAACTGGTGCAACAGATGGGTAATCTATTACAACAGATGATCCATATTTTGCAACAGATTAACTATATGTTGCTCTGTTCTCTGAACCCTACTCAACAGATTACCCATCTACTTAAATTATGCAACAAATGGGTATTCTGATGCAATATATTATCAATCTGTTTCAACATACAGATCAGCTGTTGCGGTAGCTAGATCGTCTATTGCATAAGTTGGTTGTGTTAACATAACCCGAGCCCCATGTAACCCAACTGACTGCAAATTATTATTATATGATTTAAATTCCTCCTGTCATTTTTTTATAGGTTGTGCATCCTTGGATCGTGCCTACCATTGATGAGCTGGGGATGACTTCTTTTCTTACTCTGGGTCTTGTTGATACAAAAGAAGACCCAATGGTGGAGTTAATAAAGAAGGAATTGGATGGAGCAACATCCATAAGAAGAGCAGTTAGGCTAGGTCAGTCTAATGTTGAAGCTCTTCATGACCAAACTCAAACTGCAACAGATCCGGGTGCTTCTTCTTGGGGTGTTGGTGGTGGAGTTTTTTATGATGGTGGCAGCCATCCTGCTGCTATTTCTGTTGCCAGTCGTGATTATGAGCATGTTGGTGCTCAGCAAAAAATAAATATATTTGAAAATACCCTTTACACAGGTCCTTCCTCTCACCCCTACACCGGTCTCTTCCACCCTTACAGTAGTCCCTCTCACCCCTCATCACCCTCATATTCTTATTGGAAATGCAAAGTGTGCAAGGACAGAGAGGATAAACACCTAGACAAGCTAGAGGCTATTGCTGAAGCTACCGAGGAGTTGAAGTACATGAGGGGTGTCATACCATCCAACAAGGTGAGGGAGCCATGCACTCTTACAGTGGAGGTTAGGAGGAAGAGAAGAAAAATTAGACAAATTCTCTCTATTCTGAAATCAGCAAAAATTACAACTCCCCCTACTCCAATAGTTGTTGAAGTTCAGGGGCCGCCGAAGAAGGTGGACATATTCATGGCACTTGGCAAGGAGAAGAAGAAGGAACTGGAAGAATTCATCAAGATGAAGTTTAAAAAAGAATACACCATGCATTCATTTGCCGCTAAAGACTTCTTGAATATGACAAATATGTGCGTGTGGCATGAGGACCAGGTAAGTTTACTTTTGCTAACCTACCCTTCTAATCTACTCCATGAAGAGGAATCTACGCAGCAGATGTGTAATCTGTTGCAAAAACTTGGTATTCTGTTGCAACATAATACACATCTGTTGCATAAGTTGTGTTGGCTGAGTAATCTGTGAACTGATTTAGAGAACCCTCTGCATCGGATTCTTTCAACTGTGTTTTTATTCTTTACAATTACTAACCTATTTAAAAATTATCTTCTTATACCACAGTATGTTGATGAAATTCTTTGCCTCATGAGGGGCAGGCAATTAGCGTACCCGGATGCTTATGATGCTGCCGATAGGATAATGGTCCTCAACTTCTACAACAATTTCAAGGATAGGTACACTAAACTCTGTAAAATAGATGATTTCGGTGGCCCGGGATTTAATCAGTTAGTTTCTACATTCCAATGGTATGAAAAAACGATTAAATATGTTAGAGAAAAGAGGTCATATCCACACGGCAAGAGCTGGGCCAAGGCAAAGAGAATCCTTGCAGTCATGAACGTGGATGTCACCCATTTTCTCACTGTTGAGATCTGCTATACGAGGGAAATATTAAGGTTTATGACTGCAACTTACCTTTGTTCAGTGAGAAGACATTGTTAACCCACATGCAGCCACTCTTGAAGTTGTTGCCCAAGTTGTTGACGCAGAGTAAGTTGATGGATCATTTGCCGGCTGAAGTCTTGGCGAAGGAATCACGGGTTTTTGAAGGTCGAAATAAGAACATCCAGCTCCCAAAAAATACAACCGGTATAGCGTGCGGGCCGTACTCACTTGCATACATTGAGTGTTTGTTGACCGGCACACAAATGATCGGTGTGTGCGATACTGTTATGGGAAAGATGCAATGGGTCTAGGCATATGGGGTACTAACTAAATGGTTGGAGCCCGTGTATAAAAAAGAACTTGTACAAAGACAGAGACAAACACGATAACAAATTTTCATTTCAAGCCAATTCACTATACATGTAGGGGCAATACTTTTTATGTCTGGCAAAGTTGAATTTTTATAATGCAACAGATTTTATATCTGTCGTAACAGATATAGTACCTGTTGTGACAGATTGATTATCTGTTGGAATAGGTTGGCCATCTGTTGCGTTATGCAGATGTTCCCTATCTGTCTATTTCAACAGATTTACGATCTGTTGCAACATATAACTTATCTGTTGCAAATAATCGATAATCTGTTGGAGCAAATAAAAAAAGTAGGAAGACTTGTTATATAATTTCCAGTAGATGACCTACGTGTTGCATCTCATGTTGCAACATATGTCTAAATCTGTCTGATAAGATATGTTGTCTGTTGCAGGAGATGTAGTATCTGTTGCGATATTTGAATCTAGTACTCCATTTCAATTAACATGTTCAAAAATCAGAATTAATTATATTCATAGACAGAATAAAATAAATCGAAGCCTTCGGAAATTACATGAAATAACTCAACAAATAAATGAAATGTAAAAAAAATCATTATGGGTACAAACGATTTACTCTACAAATAAATCAACAAGTTAAATCAAGAAGGATAGGTTATTACATTGCCGGACTCAAGCTATAAAGATCTAATCAATATGGACAAGTTGTTCTTCATCCAGTGCTATGGAATTCGGCTTTGGTCGTCGTGGATCTTTAACGTCGGTTGCGTACGACTTCTGAGCTTTCGCTTCTCCATATTTCCATAAAAGAGCAGCATATCTTTTACGGAGTAATACGGCATCAAGTCCATTATTTGGTACTTGTAATCCATCGCTTAAATACTCGGCATAGGCGACAACAAAAGGACCGCAATCTCTGCGTTATAAAAAAATAGATAATCCATATCTTGCAGTTCAGGCAAGCGTTGTGAAATTTGTGAAATGAAACTAAATCATGACACTTAATCTTACAGGCTACCAATGGTTTGTTGAGCAATTCCGTCAATATATTGTACATCAAATGAATTAACCATTTTATCCCGGTATGCTTCAATCGTCGACCAATCAGTACAAACCTTTTGATCCAAAAAACCACTCATATCAAGGTAAGTAGGTAATATTTTGGACAACTTTTGTATCTCAGACAACGACCCGGAATGTCTCCTTCGCGACATCTAGTCATAAACTCGGATGCGCCTCTCTTTTAGAATGACAACAGCCAACACCCAATGGAATTCATCACCACAATTGATTGGGATGTACACTTCGTCGACCAAATGCCAAGGTAAGCCAGCCGGAATGCTAAAACCTTTGATGACGTTAATTAAGCATTCCTCGTTTCGGGAAACTTCCGGCTACTGTTGACAATACCTATCGTAGGCATTATTGATGTAAACTTTGTACAAATAATTGTCTGTTGTGTATTTGTATTATTCTTGTGTTTGCAACTTGGCCTTCTTTCGGAGGTAGTAAAAAATGACATCGATGTGTTGCACATATTATCAAATATTTCAAATTACGTGAAGAAAAAATCAATATGCAGATGCAATTATATAAAGTATTAATTAATAGTAATATGTATGGCATTTAAACCTCATCATTCCAGCAAGTTTGAGGATGTGACATCAAATAGAACCAATTCTTCATTTCGGAATATGCAACAACAAAGTCGAATATATCAAAACCAAGACTCGATTCATTCACTTTGTAGCGCTCGTTATTTTATTTTATACATGATGATTTATATGTGTTAATGTCAGGTTCTTACAACAAGAATTGTATAAACCAATATCCATAAAATTGATTTATGTACCTGCCGGCATGATGCTTTAACAGCCCATCGACAATCCATTCTGAATAGTCGTTGATCAACTGTGTTCGTTTTTGGAGCCTCGTTCGAGATGTTGAACCCTTCAAATGGGTAATTCTTCCGTTCTCCCAAACTGACAGGCTCCACTTTTTATTTATCTTTGGAAGCAGTTGATGGATTATCAACTGTCATATTATGCTCTTCGATAGTAGCTGTGATATCTACCTGGAAAGCCATAATTGTCAATGCTAAGTAGAGATATACAACAGATTTTCCATCTGTTGCAACAGATGATTCCTATGTTGTATCAGATGGATTATCTGTTGGGACAAATTCGAACAGGTAAATCAGAGAAGTACGATAATTTCGAACAGATGATCCATCTGGTGCAACATAAGACATATTTGTTGAAACAGATAACGAATCTGATGCAACAGGTTAGACAACAGTTGCAACAGATGTATATATTTGTTTGATAATTTTCAGCAAATGTATCAATTGTTGAAACAGATAGTGCCTGTTTGTTTTTTGGAACAGATGATGTACATTTACCTTCTTCAGCTCATGATGCTCTTCTGTAGCCCTTGCACACTGAACATCGGTGCAAGACAAAGACAGAGGCATTGCAATCTTGCTTTTTTTTTTATGATTGATGATGCCTTGGAAGTGTCTTTCCTTCTCCTCTAAGTCGCCTTGATCTCTAGTGGAGTGTCTGGATATGAAATTCTCTTTGATGGAATGACACCCTTCTTAGATGTCATTTTCTTTACAGAAGCAGTTAGTGCATTAATAGCATTAATCACTCCATTGTGTTTCGCCTTGCAGTCTTGACATTTCATGAAGAACATTCGCTAGATGCGGCAAAATCTGGAGAAAAATCTGTACAACCATTATGATCATAATCATAATGGCTTGTTGTTTTAAAAATTGTAAGAGGAGCATCATTAGCCCCACCCTCCAAAATTATTTTTCTTGTGATGGTTGTTGCTCCAAAAAATTCTATTTTTATTCCATCAATGACCTTAGGGTTTGATAAAGTTTGCACAGATCGTAAAGTAAAAAAAATGGCATCTTCAACTCTCGGTTGGTCGAAACAAGCCACGGATGGACAATCTAAAATAAATTGGTACATATATTAAGAATGATGATTAAATCATTTAATCATTAATTAAAACAAAAACTTGATTAGAATTGGACTTACTACTTTCTTGGGGGGATTGAAAACATCAAGAAATTTTGCATGTTTATTGGTTTTGGCCGACAACCATCTCAGAATTCTTGGACAGGAAACTTCTTCCTGGTAGTTCACTTGTTGTCTCAAATAAGGAATGGCTTTAAATGCCCAAGCCTATAACATAACGCTAATAAATCAAAAGTATTATTGAATAAAAAAAATGATGAATCATATCATGATAAAAGAAATATTTACCATGAAGGCCCATGGAAAATCATATAAATTGACTGTTTTTGGCGTTAACGGAGTCAACAAATATTCGACAGTCATTTTGAAGCTTTCATAACCCTAAGGATAGCTGTTAAATGCCTCAAGATCCTCGGAGAAATTTATTAAACTGAGGCTTATGTTGTTGTTAACGTCTCTCACCCAAAGAACATTATGTACAAACCAAACCAAGCACAATGATTACTTGTGCTTCTTTGAAAGTCCTTTACCTTTCAACGCTTGAATCAGATTTTTGTTTTTGAAGCTTGGACCAACAATGAAAACCAGGTCATCACGATCACTCGACTTGCTTTTTCTTTTTTTGGGTGTGCGGGGTACTTTTTTTTGGGTCAGAGTAGGTATAACTTGAGAAGGAGAAGGAGGATAACATTTTAGTCCGGTAACTATGGCAAACTCTTTCCAACCAAAACAAACAGGCATGCCACAGTAATTTATCCACACCTCATCTATCTTATCTTTGTTTTCATACATAAACCTGTGCTTGAGAAGATCATATACCATTTTCATCTGGAAACGAGCATTGCTGTCCTCCGGCAAATCAAGATATTGCCCAAAGCAGCTTTCCCTGAAATAAGAATCCAATTTTTATTTTTAAAGTATTTTTCTGAAGGCGTCGAAAGATTTTCCCATGACTGACTTAACCACGAGATCACCCATTAAATCTGTGGCACCATCGCACTGCATTCTCACAGGATAACGATCAATGCTGAAGGTTTTGACCAACTCTTCGGCGGAAGGGCTATTAGCATTTGGATCATCTATTTTGAAAGATTCCTCCTCCCCATGTTCATTATCTTCTGCTCCTGATTGAGATAACGCTTGTAAAGCAAGCTCATAGAGTGGTGGATGTAGCTGAGCTGCTGCACTTGTTTCTTTACTTGGACTTGATTCGATTTCTTTTCTTTTGGGAGCCATGTTATCTTAAATTAACAGGAACATAACATAGATTATAATTAATTAATGCATAACAGTAATATAATTCTTCCAACAGAAAACTAATCTGTTGCACCAGGTATGTTATCTGTTACCACAGATAACCGAGTTGTTGCAACGGATGAGTAAACCGTTGGAAAGAATAAAAACAGTCCTAATCTGTTGCAAAATGAAGAGTAAACCATTGAAAAGAATAAAAACAGATCACTAATCAGTTATCTGTTGGATCAATATTGTTTAGATTTCTTCCAAATAGAAGAGTTGTCTGTCGCAACAGATGAATGATCTGTTAGATTGTTCACCTGTTGCATCAGATTTTCATAGTTGCATCAGATTTTTCATCTGTTGCATCAGATTTTCATCTGATGCATCATATGTTTCATCTATTACAACATATATTTTAACTATTGCAATACCATTTCTACCAAGACAAACAACAAATCAACCCAGCAACACCAATATATCACACACACACATACTAAGAACATCAACTGTGACAAAAAAAACACCAATAAATTTGAATCAACAGTACGACAACAAGAAAAAAAATGCAGAAATGCCAGAAATTAGGGTTTTATTCAGTCCACATTTCAATACCAGAAGAGTAGTTGGCTCAAGTTCCTCTGTTTCTTCATAATTTTTTACCTGTGAAAAAGAAAATGGGAGGACGAAAAACTCAAAGTTGTTGTCGCCGGAGAAGTATTCACGTCGATTGATGGTTGAAAGTCGAAAAGAAACTCGCTCGACTATTTGTCGCCGGAGGTTGAAGGGAGAAATTTTACAGAACTGTTGGTTGGGAGAGAGTTGAAAGAAGCTGGAGAGAGAGGGGGGAGTGGTTGATTTGGATTAAAGAGGAGTGTGGGTTGGGTTGATTTGTATTTTTGAAAAGATTAGAAAGTTTTGAAAATATTAATCAAGTCCACAATTAACTTATTCAAGTATTCTAATGATGTTTGACCCTATCTGTTGGTCAATGTCACCAATCCTTCATTCAAGACTTAAACGACACCTTTCCTTCAATTTTCTCAACTTACTTTTTGGCCAAAGAAAAATGCTATATCTTTTCTTTTATTCCTACCTTTATTATTATCAGTAAATTGTATATTTAAAAAAACTAAAACATTTATAAAAAAAACTATCAATAAATTTTTATTTTAGCAATAAAATAATCAATTGAAGAGTATTTTATGTTTTCCTTTGATATAGAGTGTAAATTGATGTTATAAAGTCCTGTTTTTGGAGAATACATATCTTATTTTTGGAGAAATAATTAATTAAAAATTCTAAAATAAACAACAATAAGTATATATACTTATATATATTTCTTAATCATTCAAACTTCTATTTTTGAATGGGTTCAATTTTTTGTCATAACCTTTTTAATTGGCTGGCATAGTTTAATGTTAGGTTATGAGATAATTTTTTTTATAAAAAAAGTTGATATTTTAAGAAAACATACTCAATTGAGGCGTTTAATTATGAAACATATATATTACTTCTGTATTTATTTTTTTTAAATAACTGCGCTCTGATACCATTTGTAGGGGGTGCGGATTAGGTGCGTAGTTTCAACTAGATAATAAATACGTATGTATTTATTTTTATAATGATTATTATTGATTGGAATAATTTTCATTTTTATCTTCTTGACTTAAGATGTTTTATTAATTCATATTCTAAATTAGATATTATCGTGATTAAATTATCTAGTGTTTTAGGATCCTCGTTAGTAATATGTAATCTTTTGTATTCTAGGTATAAACTATATAGTTGAGTTTCTATTTCTTTTAATGATTTATTCTTTTCGTAAGATGTATCCATTAATTTATTAGGTTTATTATTTTATCCTGTGGTAATTGCAGAGTTACAAATTTTTGTATAATAATTTATCCTGTCTGTACTGTAGTATATATCTAATTCTAGATTTTCTATGTCATTTATTATCTTGTGTTGTTCTTCTCGTAGTGAGTTTTTTAAATTATCTAAACTATCACATGTACTTTTTTCTAAATTTTCTAAGGTTTTTTCTATCCATATTAACTTTTCTTTTAGAGTCTCCATTATTTCTTTAATTCGATTTCTATAATTAATTTCATCATTTAGATTATTTTGGTTTTCCCTAGTTTTTCTTATATATTCTAACATCCACAGTCTTGATCTGAATAATATCCTTCTGGGTAAATGTCTTCGTATATCTGTTCTAACGCATTTATTGTTTCAATTTCGTAGTTTATTACTTCTTCTAATATTATTTTCTTAATATCTTTAATTTCTATGTCTTTAAGTATATATAAGATTAAAACTTTAAGGTAGTCTAAATGGTCTATTTTCTAAAATTGATATTTTATATCTTTATTTTCCATGTATTTGTCTATATTTTTCATCTGTTTTTCTAGTAGTTGTATGTTTGTCATATCTTTTTCTAAAAATTCTATGTAATTTATCATGCTAAGTATTTGTAAGAGTAGTTAGGTATGTGTGGTATATAACTTACTCTAGTCATGTAATATTTACCAAATGCTTTTTCTAATATGATTTTTCTTATATCTACTACAGTTATATCTTTAAGTGCATATAAAATAAGTATTTTAAATTTATCTACCATCTCATCAGATAAATAATTATTCATTTTCATAAAATTGCTTTTTTCAAAATATTCCCTTCAACCATGTACATAACAAAATATAGTCATATTAGATTACTATATACTAGATTATTCTTAAATAACATGTTCTTCGGTCACTATTAGCATGGTAATCTGGATACTTTTCCCTTAAACAGCGCCTCTACTCTGGTTACTCCCCACCACGGCTTCTTGCCTTATTGGTTTCACCTTTAGGATGGCATAGTCCTTAGGGATTTTTCTCCATTTCCTCTTTGCTAATAAACTTCTTAACATATTATTCTTCGAATAATTCTACCATAAAGTAACTAACATGAATTTATTTTATCATATCATGATTGTTGGGAATTATGAATTTAGCTATTCATAATCATAAATAAATATACCTGTTCTGGTAGGTTTGATATTTCTGAGTTTTGTTCCTCCATAGATTTTTCCATTGATATATACCTGTTTTTTAAATAACTAAGCAAAATATTTTTTGTAGACTTTGAGAGAAAATTTGCTTCAACGCATGAAGGCTTGCTTTGCAATGCCTTCTGCTTTCTCTATTTATAGAATGGAAAATGTACAAAAAGTTTTTACATCCGTAAAACTAAAAAGCTAAAAAACTAAAAAAGATTTAAAAGTCTTACCTAACTTTGACTTTTCCTACTTTACATTAATTTCCTAATAAATGCTAACTAATGTTACTAACTTATTTTTTCTTTCACGTAACTAATTTGTACAAATAAGTCTTCCGTCTATTTTGTCATATCTGTTGTATCTCCATTATTGCTCTGATCTTATCTTTCCAGCTGTCGTCCTTATCTTCTCATTCTAACTGCACTGCTGGGACGTCATTATCTCCTCCATTACATTTTGAACATCTGTGATCTGGGTATTTGTGTCCAATAGTTTTGCAGTATCTGGTCAATAATTCTTCCGAAATAAATTTTTCCTTAATAGCTCTGGCGATAGGTTCTGTCTCTGGTTTAAGCAACGTGATAATCCATTGCCTAATAGTTTCCATATCTGTTTCTCGTAACTCTTTTGAATTTGAATATATTAATACATGATCTCTTGAATAGTAGTTCCATATGGGATTTTGGTTGCAATATGTATTTGCTAGCTCTTGTAAAATTGTAGATAATCCGATAATCCTTTTGTTTGCATAAAATTTTGGTATCTCGATTCTGGGTATCTCTGGTTGTGAAATAATATCTTGTGGTATAATCATATCTCGTGTCATTCCTATCTTTACAACTTGTATAGGTTTTTTAACTTCATCAAATAATATCTCTGCCGGTGCCGCGTAAATTTTTATAAAGAACAAGGTACCTTTGGTTATTCTTTTAAAAATAATAAATGCTTCATATATCTCTGGTATAGTGGATACCTCAGTTCCGTCCGTGGTATATACAGTACTAAGTAATCCATATTCGTAGCAAGTTTTAACTATGTTTGGTTTGGTTTTGGGTAAGGCAATTAATTTATTATATCCGGTCAATTTCTGGGTTATATAGTTTGTATCTGGTTCTTGGACATTTGTAGCTTTGGGGTTGCTATTTAAAAAGGTTTGTATATTGTAGATATTTTCTATGTATTTTTGGGATGTGTAGTTATAAACTTTTTTATCTTGGTTCAGACTATCTCGGTATGTGGTAATTTGTGGGGGTATAAACATGGGATCTTTTGGTGTATTTGGGGTATATGGTTTTTCAAATATTTTATTCATATTCATGTTCTGGTATCTTGGTCGACTAGCTCCTTTGCTCGTACCTGCAGGAGTAGATAGATAAATGTTATGGGTTTTATGGAGTATCCCAACGTCTCCTTCTAGCTCTGGAATTTTAATGTCTTCCGATCGACATAGCTCTGCACACTGCTGAGTTAGCTGATTTGTAGCTATAGACTTCAGTTTATCTTCATTAGTCTTTAGCTTTTCTATCTCATTACCCATACTGTCCACTTTTATTGAAAGCGTAGTTAGGGTGTTGAGTATCTTTTCTAGAGTATCTTCTTCTATAATATCAGTCTGTGTAGCTTTGTCTTGATATGTAATCTGCAATAACATTTTTGTTAGTACTGATTACTTCAATTGTAAATGTAAAATTTAATATATTTAATACTAGTCTCCGAATTTCTTTTGTTGTAACTGAATTTTGTATTTTCTTTGTTAGCCACCAGCGTACTTGTGTATTATCTGTTCGCACAATAAATTTGTTATATACAATATATGGCTCAAATGCTAACAAACATTTATATAATGAACATAATTCTTTTCTATTTATTTCCCATTTTATTTCTGTCTCGTTGAACGTACCTGAGTAATATCTACAATGGTGTTCTATTTTTTCTGCTTCATATTTATATTTAAGTACTCCTCCGTAACTATATTCACTGGCATCTGCTTCTACTATATATATAAATTTTCTATTTTCATCAGGAAATTGTAATTTTGGTAATTCTTTACAAAGTATTTTTATTTTTTGAACTTGTTTTTTATCTTCTTCATTATAGTTATATTCTATATCCTTTTTTAATTTTTTCTGTAGTGGTTTTAAGTTTTCTGCTAATTTTGGAATATATTCTCTTACTTGGTTTACTAATCCTAAAAATGATTGTAATTTCTTTTTCGTATCCAATTCCTCTTTCGAATTTACTATTTTTTGTACTATATGTTGTTGCATTTTTACTCCACTTTTATCTATTTGTATTCCTAAAAATTCTATTTGATTTTTCATAATTTCAGCTTTCTTTTTACTTAAACTTATTCCCGAATTTTCTATTATATCCGTAAATTGTTCTAATAATTTTAAATGTTCTTCTTTGGTCTTTGTATATAATAGTATATCGTCTATATATACTATACAATTAGGTAGTTGTTTAAAATAACTATCCATAAAATGTTGATATCTACCTGGTGCATTTTTATATCCAAATGGTAGTACATTCCATTCATAAAATCCTTGTGGTACTGTAAATGCGGTTAATTCCTTAGATTCTTCTTCTAACTTTAGATGGTAAAATCCTGATTTGCAATCAAATTTACTAAAATAATTATATCCTTGTATTTGTCTTATTTTTAATATCTTATTTGGTATTGGGTAATTATAAGTTATTGTTTTTTGCATTTAAATTTCTATAATCAATAACCATTCTACTTTTTCCTCTTTTTTGTTCACTATGTTTATTAACTATAAATGCTGGGCTATTATGTTTGCTATTACTTTTTTGTATATATTGCTTTTCTAATAATTCATCTATATGCATTTTAAATTCTTTTAAATCATCAAAATTATATGTTAATGGTTTTTGGGTTATTATGCTATTTTTGTCTATTAATTCAATTTTTATAGTAGTTTTATGTTTTTCCCATCCTTTTAATGGATCTTCACTATATAATTGTTCTAATTTTTTCTTAATTATTTCTATCTTATTTATTGAAAATATAGTTATTTCTGTTTTATTTATCGAAAATACAACTAATTCTATTGTATCTTCAGTATTTTTTATATTTTCTAACTTTTGTGTAATTTTTTCACTTCCGTTTATCCAATCAGTTTTCTTTCTTATTTTATTATTAACTCTTTTTGCTCTTACTTTTTGTTTACATGGTGTTGTAAACCACCAGTCTGTTCTAGTTATTATATGTGGGTATAATTTATCTAGAAACGGCATTCCTAAAAGTATATCTTTTGATGTTAGTTCATAATTATAAATTTCTTCTATTGTTAATATTTTATCCCATACTTGTGTTTTTACATTCTTAGCTTTATAAGTAATTAAGCTTCCTTCGTTATTAAATCCTTTAACTATTATTGGTGTTTTCAATTTATCCCATTTACTTTCTGGTAAACAATTATATCTACATAAATTAGCTTCTGCTCCTGTATCTATCATAGGCGTGTAATATCTACTGTAATATCCTTCTACTACTATCTTCATTAATACATATATTTTCATTTTATGTTAATGCTCTTCTTAAGAATAATTTCTCTCTGTTATATGTTATAGTTAATTGTGTATGTTCTATATTATATGGTTTTACTTGTTCTAGCCATTTTATTCCTAATATTATGTCTGTTTTTTGCATTTCTTCTTTTACTTCAAATTCTATTTTTATTTTTCTTATTCCTATTATTATTTCTTTTTCTGCTATATTTTTAGTGTTTATTAAGCTTCTTGGTAGATCTGGGCATATATTATTGTCGGTGTTTATTTCTTCATTTTTTACTAGATATTTTGCTATATAATTTTCTTCTTGTCCTGTATTTAATAGTATTAAATATTCTTTTTCATTTACCTTTCCTGTTATGTAGTAATGGTTTGAATTATCCATTGAACTTGTTTCATAACTTATTCTTTTTGATGAGCTTGATGATTCTGGTTTTTCATAAGCTGTTCTTTTTGTTGTACTTATTCTATCATTTATTATTTCTAGATTTTCTTCTACATCTATGTCTTTGTAGCTATAATCATTATAGTCTATTGTTTTTACAAATTGTTCAAATGGGCTATCTATTTGTATCTTATTAATCTTATTTTTTCCCGTTATTTTATGTTTTGTTGTTAATACATATAAATTTTTACATCTTGCTGTAAATATTTTACTTCCTGGAGTTAATTCTATTCCTGATATTTTCCAATATAATACTAGTGATTTATCTATATTTCTATCTGTTACTGCTACTGAATAATTTGCACTTATTATAAATTTAAATTTTTGGTATATTAAATTTCCTTTTATGGCAGTTATTATACTTTTTTCTATAGGTTTTATAATTCTATCATCTGCTAAATATAATTCTATTGGTGTATCTATTCCTTCTCTAAAACATGCTTTTATTAATATTTCTGTACCTCCAAGGTGTACATATTTTATTGGGTCTCTACTTTTTATATCGTTTATTTCTTTATTAATTATTCTTTTTGTTACTAGTGGTATACTGGCTTTACCTTTTGCATATCTACAGTCTATTACGTGCTCTTTTTGACTTACTACATAATATTCTTCCTTTTTTCTAGTAAATATATTTTTTATTGTTGGTATTTTAAATATTTTTTCTACACTTAAGTCTAACTCTTTTCCTTTTATTTCATCAAATACATTGTTATCAAATATTATTTTTTGATCTGTTCCTTCTTCATTTAAATATTCTTCTTTTGTTAATATTTTTATATCTTCTTCAGTCATTTAATTCATCTAATTCACTATCTATTTCGTTATCTGTTTCATTCTCTGAAATTTCATATATACTGTCTTCACTTTCTAATTCGTAATCTATGTAATCTATTTGCATATATTCTGTATTTTCTATTTTTATTTCTGATATTTGTTTATTTTTTGGGTTTTTAGGTAATTTACAATCTCTAGCTAAATGTCCTAACTTTCCACAATTATAACATGTACATTCTTTTATAGATTTTTTCTTTCTATGTGGTCTTTTGTTTTTATAATCTTTTACATAATATCTTTTTCTTGGTTTTTTGTATTTATATTTTGATTTTTTGTATTTCTTATATTTCTTATGCCTTTTTCTTTTCTTATAATATCTTTCTTCGCATCCAAATTGAGGTGCTATTTTATCTTTGCAACATGCTAAATTTCTTATTAATGTTTTTTCCATTTTTATTTCTTCTCTGTATTTTTCACATAGGTTTCTATACCATTGTTGTAAAAATTTTATTCTTGCTCCTAAAGTATCTACTATTTTTGTTTCATCCCAACTTTTTATTATTTTTGAACTAAATGGTTCAGGTAATTTATTAAAATATAATTTTCTTATTTCTTTACTTTCTTCTATATTATATGCTCCTTTATAATAATATTCTTTAAATGCGCAAGTATATTCATCTATGTAACACATATTACATATTGCTAATTTTAACATTAAATTTCTATTTATGTCTTTCTCTTCATTTTGTTCTTCTTCTGTTGTTGTCATGCTACTAAATTCGTCTTTTATAGCTGTTTCATATTTTTTAATAATTCTATAGGTGTTAATTTCATTATTCCTTCTGTGGGTTTGTCAGTTCTTAATATTTTTTTACTATTTTCAGTTAGATTTAAAAACCATAATTTTACTGTTCTTATTAATGTTCTTTCTATATATTCTGGTGCATCCGTTACACTTATATTATTATCTAATAATTGCTTTGTCATATATCCTATCCATAATTGTATTGTTTTTTCTGTATCTATTACACAATCTAAGTCTAGAAAGTTATAATTTTTATTAACTATTTGTTTTGGTGTCCATTTGTCATATTCGTTCTTTAGATTATATCTTTTAAACTTATTTTTATAATATGCAGGTTTCCTTATTTCTGATGTACTAGGTATTATATTTTGATCTTCTTTTTTATCAAGAGTATTTATTTCTGTGTTGATATTTTCTAAATTTTCTTCATTAATTGCTTCTTGTTTTTCATTGATTTCTAAATTTCTTGTATTTGTTAATATTTCTGTATATGTTTCACTATCTTCTGAATCATAATTGTCTGTTTCTTCAACATCTATATTATTTATTTCTAATTCCTTATTTTTTATTTCTTTATTGTCTATTTCTAATTTTTCTTTAAACTGATTTATCTCGTTTAATAATTTTTGTTCTTTATCTTTTTCTTCTTTTTCTTTCTGTCTTTTTTCATACAGATCTTTTAACATTTGTAATTCTTTTTCTAATTCAGCAATCCTACTATTTTTAGTTTCTTCTATAGTTTGTTGTTTTATTTTTTCTATTTCCTTTTTTCTATCTATTTCTTCGTTTTCTCTTTCTATTCTAACCATAGCTGTCAATTTATCTTCTAATTTTAATTCTTCTTTTTCTAACATTAAATATAAATGTTCGCCTATTTTCTTATATCTTCTTCCTAAATTAGAAAATACTATTCTTATTTTTAATCCTTCGTGATTTTCATATATTTTTTCGTCTATTATAAATTCTTCTTTGTTCATTTTATTGTAAATAGTTCATGTTGATATATATATTCTAAACTATCTATTTGTGATTCTAAATTTGATATTTCATCTTTTTGTGCATTTATTGAGTTTTTACTAACTCCGGCAAATATATTATAATTTAATCTTTTTGTTCTTATTTTTAATTCTTTACGTTTTTCAGATATAGTCTGTTTTAGTTCTTTGTATTTTTGTATTTTATTCATTCAAACAATATTTATAGTATTTTGGTGGATATCTAAATCTAATTTTATCATAATTAGGTGGTATATGTCTCATTCTCCTAGATTTTAAATGGATTATTAATTTTGCTTCAATACTAGATATTAAGGTAATTAGGTAAGCTAATCTTTGTGGGTTTTCTTTTGTTTTATTTAAACTTATATATTCTGAATAATTACTAATTAAAGATTCTTTAATTTTTCTAAAAGCTTCTTTGTTTTTAAATGGTCTTCTCATAATTAATTAATTAATTGGTTGATTATTGTAATTTTTTCATAAACTCTAAATCCAAACATATATATTACTTCTGTATTTTTTTTTTTTAAATAACTGCGCTCTGATACCATTTGTAGGGGGTGCGGATTAGGTGCGTAGTTTCAACTAGATAATAAATACGTAAATAAATGTGAGCTTTAGTGATATACCACATAATTTAAATTAGAGATAATTGAACAAAAAAAAAGAAAAGTGCTCTATTACTTCTAAGTGATTTATATGTTCTATTGCTTTCAATAATAACCTTAAAGTTCTTGATGTCAAATAAGAAACATTCATTCAAAATTTTCTTCAATTCGTACACCTGATTTTTCCTTATTTCAACATGCATTAAATCGATCTAGCCAAATAGAAACCTTAGTGACTATCCAAAGACATAACAAAAAATTTACAATTAATTAAAATGAGGCCAAAATACCTTCTAGTATAAAAATCATAAGCAAAGTAATAAACTCAACTCGCTATTTCTCTCGGTACTAACATTCTCACATTCTAAAAACTCCCTCACAAGTCAATCGTTTCTACTATAATTTGTAAATCAAGAAAGAATTAAAAAATTATGTGTTGCATAGGTAGAAAGAACTTGCAGAAAAATGTAATATTCAGAAGGGACAAAAAAAAAAGATCAAAAATATAAAAAAAACATGTGACCTTTAAAATACATGTTTCACATTTGATCTAGTGAGAAAATTCAAATAAAAAGTAGTAAGCAAAAACACAAAGCTTAAGCAAATATTAACCTAAAATAGGGGTGGGCATGGTACGGTACGATACAGTATTTTAAACTTCGGTACGGTAACTTCAGTTTTCGGTATCTAAACGAACAATACCATTACCATTCCAAATTAGTTCGGTCTTTTTAAATTCGATTTCAGTATTTTACGGTATGGTAATTCCGTAACCATACTTTATTTGATTTCTAATTACATATATTCATATAAAAAAAATATAACTTTAACTTTTAAAATCGTCTCAATCGTGTTAGGCTAACAACTATCTTTGTTAATCAATTACACAAAAATAACATTGCAATCACAATTGAATAGTCCGAGATGCAAATTCTGAACAACAGTGCCTAAATTTGAGCATAGTACTCCTAAATAATAAGCTTCCCAAAAAAATTATTTCTGAATAAAAGCTTCTTTTGTATTCAATTGGTTAATGGATGATATATAAATATATTTAATAATCTTAAATATAATATATATATATATATGGATTTTATATGTTATTAAAAAACTTCGGTGCGGTATACGGTATTTTGGTATTTATTGCATAAATACCAAATACCATACCAAATACCAAAATAATTTAAAATTCCTACCAAATACCATAACATCCATACCGCGGTATAAAATTTTTTGCTTTCGGTCTGGTATTCGGTATATACCATACCATGCCCACCCCTAACCTAAAAGGTCATATAGTTGCTTAAACTTGGTTTGTACAACTCTATCTTTTATACATGCAAAAAGGTGGAAATGAACATTGTAGCAATATATTGAAGAATTTTCAGATTATGCACTATCCCATTCCAATAGAGTATTATATATCCACTAGAAGAGACCTTCCACATTACTAGCTCCTCTAACTCCTCCTCGTTTTTAAAATTATTATATAATTAATAGAGTCAAATATAGTGGCTTTTGAATTTTCTTTAAACACATAAATATTAAATGGAGAAAAAAACTTAATTAATGTCAAAAAAACCACAAAAAAGATAAATGAAATTAGAGGCCTTTAAGGCATGCCACATAGGATGAACTAACATTCTCTTTTACATATTTGTAATTTTATATATATATATATATTGATTTAATATGGCAGCCCAGTGTACTAAGCTACCTGCTATGTGCGGTGTTCGAGGAAGTGCTCCACCACAAGGGTGTATTGTAAGCAGCCTTACCTTGCATTTCTGCCAGTGGTTGTTTTCAAGGCTTGAACCCGTGACCTCTTAGTCACATGGCAGTAAGCCAGTAACTTTACCAGTTACTCCAAGGCTCCCCTTCTTGTATGTCATTTAATATAAGTCCATATAATTATTCAAATTTACTAAAATGGGTGAAATTATGTAAGGTCATTAAAACTTTAATTAGGAATGAAATAGACAAAATAAATCTATGTGAGGACTACCAACCTCAAGGATCCTCCTTTATATATAGTAGTAATACTCCCACCCTTCATTTTTACTAGACATATTTTGATTTGACACACCCATTAAAAAAATAATAAATAACATGACTATTTTATTATAATACCCCTGTGAAATGATGTTTACATTGTATCTTGAAATTAATTTGAAGAAAAAAATAATTGATATTAAGGGTAAAATGAGAAAAAAAAAAGTTGTCTTTTTTTGATATGTCAAAAGTGACAATTAAAAATAAAAATACCATTAGAACATTAGTGACAAGTAAAAGCGAACAGAGGGAATATTAATTTTTCAAGTATTAGTTATTTTATCGTCTGCCTCGAGTAATATCATATACTAATTCTCTCATAATATTTAATTGTACGTAAATATGCTAAATTGCAAATCAAATATTATATTCAATTATGTATAACATATACAAAACCTAATACATGAATACATGGTTGCTTTACTTTGCTACTCATTACATCCCATTTTAGTTGCGGATATTCATTTTATACGGTGATTAATAAATCATAAATTAAATGATGAATTTTACTACTTTATCCTTTACACATATTAACGATATTCATTAGGCATATGAATAGACAGTAAAATTATAGTTGTTCACATTTAATGTATGTTATTAATTGTAGGGATGAAATAAAAAGAATTAATCATTTTTATCTTGATTTAGTAAGTGATCGAACAATTATTTTTATTTCGAACGCCGTAAATCATTAAATTTATGGTGTATTGATCCTCACTTTCAAAAGCAAAGGTTCAATATTTTTCAGTAATAACAATCCTGTCAACTGCGGCGAAATAATAACATAACTTTCTTCAATGTTTGACCTTTTCCAATCTTGTCAACATAATGAAGTTTTTGACATCCTCTAAATCGTTCGATCAAAACACTTTTGATGCAACAAGAAGTTCATTCCTGATCGTCCTTCATATTATTTTCAAGGATGACTATCATTTTTTTACAATCATGCATGTCACATTCAAATTTATAAATTTGTCTGAACTACGCAGACTTGATTGTTGTTTTTACAAGATACGTAGACAACCCTCATTTGGGTTCGGTCCCATTTTTTTAATAAAAAATAAAATTGACTTGGTTGGTACCAATACAATTAGAAGTGTGCATGAGAAAAAGCAAATTAGTATGATGAAAAGGACTGATTTCATGGTAAATCATAGATTCTTTTGGTACCTTTTATCACACCTGAGTAACACTTGAAAAAAGTCTCTTGCATATATCTAAGACAAGAACGAAACCAACCTCGTTGTTTCAAGTGCATTGTATGTTGAGCTTTAGTTTAATTTTCTTGCATTGCACAGTTGATTTAGAACTTGATCTTAATGTTTGTTGAGGCGAAATTCTGAGTTGTAGTTGGTTTAGAAAAGCACCATAGGCCTTCTTTGACCCGATTGTGCCTTTCCCAGTCCACCAAATGACATTAATTTTCAGCATTTCCTCTTTTGAGCCGAAAACTTTTCTTTAAACAACCACATTTGAGCCTATATCTTTTTTAGTGCTTACGTGTACTATCCCTCTCTTGGCGCTATCTCCTTAAACGCACTAAATACGTGCAAATTACAGATAAAAATTCAAGATTAAAAATGCAAAATGCAAAAGATATATTGTCCTAGATGTAAAAAATGAAAAAATGACTTCAAAAGGAGCAAAAGCCTCACAAAAAAAAAAGAATAAAAAAATATATAGTTTCTGAAAAAAAAGGGAGAACTCCAACGCAAGATTCAAAAGAAGTCGAAGAAAATACAAAACAAGGGATAACGAAGCACAATAAAGAAGATCACGCATCAAAGCACAACAAATGTTGAAAGCACATATGTAGTGTAATGCTCATTGAGGAATTAGTCACTTTTATCCCAAATATTATCTTACCCGTCCCCAAGCCTACATTACAAGCCAATAACAAGTCCTACGAGATTCTATTTCAAGTGTTCTCATATTCGTGGATACATACATGAAGGTCAAGCCTATGGTATCACAATTGCAATGCATTGAATTTCTTTTTGAGTGTGAGTTTATTTCTCTATATGTCCCCAAATTCAAAAAGAAAATTATTCAAATATGTGCGAAATGGAACTTCTTTCTGGAGAGGGCACTTGAAGCATGAGGATAGACATAACTCAAAATATTTGTTTAAAGCAAGACAAAAAAAATTATCGATACTTAGGCGGGTCTGAGGTACCACTTGAAACTATATGAGTTACCCTAAAGTCGATCTCGATTAGCTGGGAAGAAGATAGGAAAATTCTTATGCACATTATTAATTATTGGTACCAACTGAAGTCAGATACGATTGTGTCTTCTTCACCTTTCAGCATTTTTTTATCAAGACAATGCAAAATTATTTCTTTTTTTTTTCAAGACGCCCACTTTCAAATACGGGCATTCTTTTTTTTTTACATTTATATTCAAGTTGCCCACTTTCGCATACATGCATTTTACTTTTTATTAAAGATGCCCAGTTTTGAATTATGGACATTTAACTTTTTCTTTTAAGTATATACCTTTAACTATAGACATTTTATTTTTCAACTAAGCGCCCATTTTTAAGTATTTTTTATATTTTTTTATAGAGCCCTGCCAAACGAGAGGCTATTACATTTGTTCTGCCAATCCAGAGCCTTTTACATTTCAATAGCCCCACCAATTGAGAGGCTATTATATTTTAATCACCTCACTAGTTGAGGGCCTCAGTCTTCATAGACAATCGAAGACGACAATAAACATCAGTCTCCATAAACAATTGGAGATGTCATGCATCAAGTCTTCATAATCAATCGAAGACTTCATTCACTCTCAAGTCCCTGTAGGCAATCGGGAGACGTCATACATCTTTTCAAGACTTTTTTTTCAAAGAGAGACACTGTTAGCCATAGATCATATACTGGGGCAAATTTTGAGAACCGCCTCAAAATTTATCCTATTATTTGCATTTTGAACTACATTGACCTGATTCTCGAGATACTCGAGATATGTAGAAAGCTCTATGCAAAGTTCGGTCGTCACAATCCCACAATCATTCTTTCTACTCAGTAAGTACACAGTCATGTGTTTTCTAGCATCTCACAGCTCGATATTGTGGCAATTTTGAAAGCTGCAACAAAAATATGTGAACACTTCCATTCTCAAATAATTTTTTGCTCAATAATCATTTTTTACATGGATTTGTCCACCCTAAAATAAGGCAATTGGGTCAGTTTGCCCTCCAATAAGACAGTTATGCATGTTTTACTTTAATTAAATATTTATGCTAGCTTGTCTTTGTATCCGTTTGGCCATGAAAATTAAAAAACTTTGGAGTTGGAGTTGAAATTGGAGTTAGAGTTGTGTTTGGCCATGTCTTTTTGAATTATTTTTTTACTTTTGAAAAAAAAATTAAATATGATTTTATGCCCCAACTTTTACAAACTATCAAAATCACCCAGCGAAAATTTACCTACTAACGGGAAAAGAACACAATTAGTCATTTTATAAAAATAATTACATATACATGGCCATATTTAATGAATTTCAATTATGACATATATAATATTTACATTAATAGCCGATTTCTCATATTTGAAAAATTTAAATATGGATGATATATTAACATATCACTGCTTCCTATTTTTTAGATAACAAATTTATTTTTTTAGGAATTTATTTTATTTTTTTCCTTTATTTTCTGTTCCTAAAAAATAGGAAATGATGCGTTGTTATTAAATTTTAGGGTGCCGCTAATTTATTTCTTTAGTTTTCTTATACATGAAAGATTTTACTGTGTGTGAATAAATTATTTCTATGTAAAACATACTTTGCATATTTATGGTATATTATATCATATACCATAAATATATAAATATGCTTAGTATGTTTCGTTATACTTTGTATATTTATATATGTGTGTATATGGTATATACATGATATAAACTTCATATATAACATACTTTGTATATTTATGTTATAAATATGCTTAGTATGTTTCTTAATACTTTGTATATTTATATATGTGTGTTTATGGTATATACATGGTATAAACTTTATATATAACATACTTTGTATATTTCTGTTATAAATATAATACTTTATATATTTATGGGTATAAATATAATACTTTGTGTAAAAAGATACTAAGTATAATGGTATATAAAAGTAACGGTTGTAGTTTAAGGTATAAATTTATTAATTTGGACATATTTTTTTATGAAAAATATGTATCATCGATTTATATTTTTAGCATATATATGGTATAAACTACTTATAATTGAATAGTATAATAAAGATGTACACAATATAATATATATAATCAAATTAAAAATGAGAATAATTTGTGGCAGTGGTAAACTAATCTGCTACAACATTATTAATTCCATAAACATAGAAAACGATTATCCATTATTAATTACACAACTATAATTTCTTAAACGTCCATATCACAACAGAAAAATTATTATTATTATTATATTATAGTAATTAGAATCGTTAGCAGTAAAATAATATCTTAAATAAGGGAGAAAAATAATGATGAGAGAGAAAAAGAGATATATATTAATTAGGATAACATTGAGTTTGAAATTATAATTATCTTATTCTTTAAAACTGCTATATACGTAATATTGAAAAAGTAATATTATAAGGAAAGTTTTATGTAAAAATTTAAAAGATTGGGGTTATGTGTAATAATAATAAAAGTTGAAATTGGAGTTGGAAAATTGTGAAAACACCAAAAATCTGTTTTCCCTTTTTAGAAAAAAATTCCGAAATTATTTTTTGAATTTTCAAGGCCAAACACCACAAATTCCAACTCCGAAAAATTTTCCGGAAAAAAGAAAAAAAAATTCATGGCCAAACGGGCCCTTTATTTGCACATATGACACTGTATTTTTTTTTTGCACTACATGTTATCTATTCTTTTACTTGCACACATCGCAATGTATTTATTTTAGCATTTGTTATTTAAGCACTGTATGTTTTCCTTTTCCTTTATTTGCACATCTCTCAATACATTTATTTTATTAAGCACTGCATTTCTTTTGTCTTTTGCCTACACATACCGCATTGCATTTTATTTTATCATTTAAGTACTCTATTTTATCCTTGCCTTTATTTGCGTGCATCGCTATGCATTTATTTTATCGTTTAAGCATCGCATTTTATCTTTGTCTTTACTGACACACACTGTAATGCATTATTTTATAGTTTAAGCACTACAATCTATCTTTGTCTTTACTTGCACGCATCGCAATGCATTTATTTCATTATTTTAAGCACTGTATATTATCTTTACCTTTATTTGCACGCATCGCAATGCATTTATTTTATCATTTAAGCACTGCATTCTATCTTTGCCTTTATTTGCATAAATTTATTTCATCATCTAAGCACTGCATGTTATCTTTGTAATTATTTGCACATGCCGTCATGCATTTATTTTATCATTTAAGCATCGCATGTTGTCTTTGTCTTTGTCTGCATATATCGCAATGCATTTATTTTATCATTTAAGCATCGCATGCCATCTTTGCCTTTATTAGCGCATATTAATATGCATTTAAGCACTGCACGCACATAACACAATGCATTTATTTTATCATTTAGACACTGCACGCCTCGCAAAAATTGCGATGCACTTATTTTGTCATTTAAGCACTGCATGCATATATTGTAATGCATTTATTTTATCATGTAGGCATGCATGCCTCACAAATATCGCGATGCATTTATTTTGTCATTCAAGTATCGCATGCAATCTTTGCCTTTATCGACGCATATTGCTATGCATTTAAGCACTGCACTCACATATCGCAATGCATTCATTTTATCATTTAAGCACTGCACGCCTCGCAAATATTGCAATGCACTTATTTTACCATTTAAGCACTAGATGTTAGCTTTGCTTGTACCATTTTTTCTTAATTAGTTAAGCACTGCATGTTATTTTTAATTTCACAAAAAAAAAATTAAGCTTAATTTTTCGTTCGTGTTTTATTGAGCAGTACTTCTTAGTTTGATGCATTTGCAAGCATATAATTTGTGGATAAATTGGGTACGTCCACCCTAAAATAAGATATTCTGGGTTAGTCTGCCCGTTAATAAGACCTTTTATGCATGTCTATCTTCAATTGAATATTTTGTTTGTCTTTAGTTAAAATCTTGCAATGCCACTTTAATTTAGTTAAGCACTACATATTATTTTAAAAAAAAATTCTTGAGAAAAGAAAAAAAAAAAAGTTTTGTTACTCGTTTGTCTACTGTTTTTCAGTTTTATAAATTTTGCAAGCATAGAATTCGAGGACGCATTGGATTTATCCAACCCAAAATAGGACATGTCGAAATAGCTTTTGAACTATACCCTACCTGATCCTCATGCAACTTTAAATATGTAGGCAACTCTAAATTGAAGTTCGCTTGATTTTTTTTTAATCAAAATAATTTTTTATCAGGCAAAATTAACTACATGTCAATATTTTCGTTTGAAGATTTCTACGTTATCTTCAAACAAAAAGGGGCAAACTGTTGACACTCAATTTTGGCTCTCCATACTTAAAATTAATGCATTTAGGCTCCCTAATCGTTAAAGTGCATATAATGTAATTTTTCATACATTTTTTAACAAATTACTAATAATCATTATTATTTTAGATTTTTTACCAATTTATTATCATATTTTAACTCTGCATAATTTATTGATAATTATCCTTAATTTCATAAATTTTAGAATTTTATCAGTTTATTATTATTTTAATAGTTTTGTACAGTCCTCTGCATACGTACACAATATAGCACTGCAATTCTTTATAGCGTAGCATTAGTTTAATCATTAATAGCATAATACAATTTTTCAAGACAATTATATTTTTTATTTGTTATTTATATTTTTTCTGTAATTATATAGCGGTATTCATATTTTTGTATATTATTTAATACGACTTACAAATGTGAGTCGATTTAATTATTTTAATACATAGAGCAATAAATCAGTCAAGTCGAGGTCTCATTATTTTTTAATATTTTTACTTTATTTCACCTACTATCCCTAATTTAAGGGATTTGTTAGAAAAAAGTAGATATGAATATTATTTTTTTCTTTTTTAAATACTCCACACACAATATACACGCACCCATAACAATCAGCCGTTTTTTCTTTTCTTTTTTTCTATCTCCGGCGAGCAATGGCTGGATTCCGGTGAGTCCACCACCTCACCGGTGAACACTACCACCAAACCTTCGAGCCGCCGCCTTCCTCTCCATTTTTCCCTCTTCCGCGCCTTACAAATTTTTTATAACAACACAAAAAAATTTATGATTCGTATCTTGGCAAGACAATTTAGGACGGTTAATAAATCAACAACCACTTCGTAGCCATGTCGTATTTAAAATCTAATCTGAGCCCACCTTTTAACGAAAAATTAGATTTTTTTATACATATATGCATACATACGTTCTCAATTTATTTTTATAGTTGCTCATTTGTTACTAACATATTACTACAAGTGTTTATACATGTTATTGGAAATATTTATCGGGAATGGCATGCAAAGAAGATTTTGATTTTTTATGTTTATATTTTATATTCTTACACTTGTACAAATAGCGATTATAGTGAAAATTTTATTTTTTGGGGTATTGGGCGGGGATATTTTTACTTACACAGTATCCATCGCGCATTTAGGCAAATTTAGGCCATCAATATTTATATTAAATTGATTTAGATATTAATAAAATAATTCACACTTTTTACACTGAAAATATTACGTAGTCTTTTCTTCAATACAAATTTTCTTTATTCGATTTAGTCTATTTTTTACATACATACACTGATATACTTTTGTTTATATATTTTACGACAACATACGTATTATATTATTTAATGCATATATTTGTAATTACAAACATTGATTTTTTTCTTTATCTTTTAATAGATCTAAGTCTGGCCGAGAACAACATTTGTGGATTCTGAAGGATGCCTAATCTCTTTCCTTTGAAATAATTTGAACCCTTACCTAGAATCTAATTTGGTTCGTAAATTAAATAAAGTCCTACTTGTTAATAAATAAATAAGTTTTCTATTTTTCCTTAAAAATTAGGCGGTGACTCTGTACAAAATTTATTCTTTTAGAGTCCATAATGTCGTGCTCGTTTTTTACCTTAGGTGAAAACCGGGTATGACAAAAAGAAATGAGCTTTTCTCCAAAATGTAAAAGATTCACTAAAGGCTCATGACTAATAGAGCACTTTCAGTGTAAATATATTTAATAAACCGTCTATTTTAAAACGTGAAAGTTGCAGACTGAAGATGATTCATTTGTAAATCTAACAGATGGATAATCTGTTACAAAATTGCTTTAAAATAAATCTAACAGATGGATAATCTGTTACAAAATATATTCTTTCTGTTAGATAACTTACAATATACTGGCAATTTTTTTGCAACAGATGTATATATCTGTTTGATTTCTGCAACAGGTTGATCACTGTCGTAACAGATGTCTCCAATTGATTGACAATATAAACATATGTGTCATCTGTTGCAACAAGCTAGTCATCTGTTTATTCAATTTAAGCCATAGATGGGCTAGGAAGAATAAGGTGCGTGCAGATGGATCCACTATCATATGTGTGGGAGTTAAGTATGTATTACTGATAAGGTTACCGGGACAACACACACAAAGTACAATGTTTTTGTGAATGCAGTTTTTAACCGATTAGGCATTGATCATTCAAACAAGATCCTGCATTGTACCGTTAAGTTTGATGGGTTTGAAATTGATAAGGCTGAGGACCTCATGAATATGGTGCAGATACCCTGATACGAATTACTGATGGTTGGTGCTCGTGTTTATGCGTGTCAAGTTTTGAGAAGGGATACATATATTTGTCGTCACTGCATAGAACTAATAGCGATTGGACTTAACTTTAAGTGTGCATTGGACCCTTAGAGGGCCCTCAAAGCCTCGCACTGCATCAAATAAGAATGGAAAACCAATATAGTTATTGCCCTGGCCAAAATTTATATGGTTAGATTGCTCGCTCGGGTTGATGATTATATGCCAAAAGGTGCGGTAGGAGAATGCTTTCGAGGGAAAATGGGTTGTTGATGGAAGACTATATCATCTGAGAGCTAATTGAAGAAGAGACACAGGGTAGAAAGTAACTTCTAATGAATATGGCTGATGAAATTATCTTAACAGATGCGAAATCTGAATCAAGTGCAAATATGAAAGTGTATCCGGTAATGTAATTTCGTCTGTAGTGTGTCAGAAAGAAAAATAATGTGGATGGACACTTTGGTAGGAAGCTGCATGGTAGGGATTATAACCTAGGTAGAAAATAGGAGAAGACCAACAAAGTAGCCTCACGGGCATCGAGGGTAGAAATGATGTTCAGCAAGTATAGAAAACTTACGCCAACAACTGCAGTGAAAATAAGGAAACTAAGCAAAGGCGGCAATTTCTAAATTTTAAATTTCATCCCATCTTCTTGTTTATGTTTTCGATCAAGTCCACTGCCGTTGACCTGATCGGAATCACAAACGAGATTGAAAGGCAAATAGAGTATCATTGCTTCCTTATCAATATGGTTATAATTGATTATGTTTTCTTGCCTTGACATGCTTTCAACATTCCTTGGAGAAGATCAGATGCTTGCTGTAGTATGTGAATCCCGATAATTTTCAAGCTTGCCTCCAGCTTGTTGATTCTATATTCAAGCTGGTCGTTACCGTCTTCAAAGTTGTTAAGGAGTTCCTCGTCTTTTTTGAGCTCGATCAGGAACACTACCTTTAAAGTTGTGGCATTCTAGAAGCCCTTCCGAACACTTTCTCTTCAGAAGCTTTAAAGGATACATGGAGGGTCGTTGTTTTTGTTTTAGGTCAAAATGTGTTGATGCACGTTGAAGATGTGGTCCCAAAAGTTGAACAACACACTTTTATCTAGCGTTGCTCCATGCATCTTGATCAACCAATTTGATAAATTAATAAGCATGGAGTTACGTAGCATGTGATTTAAACCGCTTCTACCAAGCCTATCAAACGTTACGTAACGCCAAGCTCAGTACCCTATCAAAACAATATGTCCGAGTTAGTGCATATATGGTTTTCCATGGGCCTTCATGGTAAATATTTCTTTTATCATGATATGATTCATCATTTTTTTATTCAATAATGCTTTTGATTTATTGGCGTTATGTTATAGGCTTGGACATTTGAAGCCATTCTTTATTTGAGACAACAAGTGAATTACCAGGAAGAAGTTTCCTATCCAAGAATTCTGAGATGGTTGTCGGCCAAAATCGATAAAAATGCAAAATTTCTTGATCTTTTCAATCCCCCCAGGGAAGCAGTAAGTCCAATTCTAATCAAGTTTTTGTTTTAATTAATGATTAAATGATTTCATCATCATTCTTAATATATGTACCGATTTATTTTAGATTTTCCATCCGTGGATTGTTCCGACCAACCGAGAGTTGAAGATGCAATTCTTTCTTACTTTACGGTCTGTGAAAACTTTATCGAACCCTAAGGTCGTTGATGGAATAAAAATGGAGTTGTTTGGAGCAACAACCATCACAAAAAAAATAATTTTGGAGGGTAGGTATAATAATGCTCCTTTTACAGTTTTTGAAACAACAAGCCATTATGATTATGATCATAATGGTTGTACAAATTTTTCTCCAGATTTTGCCGCATCTAGAGAATGTTCTTCATGTAAATGACAAGACTGCAAGGCGAAACACAATGGAGTGATTAATGCTATTAATGAACTAACTACTTTTATAAAGGAAATGACATCTAAGAGGGGTGTCATTCCATCAAATAGGATTTCATATCCAGACACTCCACTAGAGATCAAGGCAGCTAAGAGGAGAAGGAAAGACACTTCCAAGGCATCATCAATCATAAAAAAAAAGCAATATTGCAATGCCTCTGTCTTTATTTTGCACCGATGTTCAGTGTGCAAGGGCCACAGAAGAGCAACATGAGCAGAAGAAGGTGAATGTACATCATCTGTTCCAAAAAACAAACAAGAACATATCTGTTTCAACAGATGATATACTGCTAAAAATTATCAAACAACTGTTGTCTAACCTGTTGTATCAGATTCATTATCTGTTTGAATAGATGAGTCTTATGTTGCAACAGATAGGTCATCTGTTCGAAATTATCGTACTGCTCTGATTTATTTGTTCGAATTTGTCCCAACATATAATCCATCTGATTCAACATAAGAATCATCTGTTGCAACAGATGGAAAATCTGTTGTATATCTCTACTTAGCATTGACAATTTTGGCTTTCTAGGCGAATGTCACAGCTACTGCCGAAGAGCATAATATGACAGTTGATAATCTATCAACTGCTTCCAAAGATGAAGAAAAAGTGGAGCCTGTCAGTTTGGGAGAATGGAAGAATTACCCATTTGAAGGATTCAACATCTCGGACGAGGCTCCAAAAAAACTAATACAGTTGATCAACGACTATTCAGAATGGATTACCAATGGGCTGTTAAAGCATCATGCCGGCAGGTATATAAATTAATTTTATGGATATTGGTTTATACAATTCTTGTTGTAAGTACCTGACATTAACACATATAAATCATCATGTAGAAAACAAAATGATGAGCACTACAAAGTGAACGAATCGAGTCCTGGTTTTGATATGTTCGACTTTGTTGTTGCATATCCCGGAACGAAGAATTGGTTCTATTTGATGTCACAACCCCAAACTTGATGGAATAATGAGGTTTAAAGGCCATACATATTACTATTAATTAATACTTTATTTAATTACATCTGCGTATTGATTTTTCGTCACATAATCCAAAATGTTTGATAATATGTGCAACACATCGATGTCATTTTTTACTACCTCCGAAAGAAGGCCAAGTTGCAAACACAAGAACAATACAGATACACAACAGGAAATTATTTGTACAAAGTTTACATCAATAATGCCTACGATAGGTATTGTCAATAGCAGCCGGAAGTTTCCTGAAACAAAAAATGCTTAATCAATATCATCAAAGGTTTTAGCATTTCGACTAGCTTACCTTGGCATTTGGTCGATGAAGTGTACATCCCAATCAATTGTGGTGATGAATTCCATTGGGTGTTGTCTGTCGTCATTCTAAAGTAGATGCGTATCAGAGTTTATGACTCGATGTCGCGAAGGAGACGTTCCAGGACGTCGTCTGAGATACAAAAGCTGGCCAAAATATTGCCTACTTACCTTGATATGAGTGGTTTTTTGGATCAAAAAGTTCATACTGATTGGTCGATGATTGAAGCATACCAGGATAAAGTGGCTAATCCATTTGATGTACAATATATTGACGAAATTGCTCAACAAACCATTGGTAGCCTGTAAGTTTAAGTGTCATGATTTAGTTTCATTTCACAAATTTCACAACACTTGCATGAACTGCAAGATATGGATTATCTATTTTTTTATAATGCAAGGATTGCGGTCCTTGTGTTGCCGTCTATGTCGAGTATTTGAGCGATGGATTACAAGTACCAAATAATGGACTTGATGCTGGATTACTCCGCAAAAGATATGCTGCTCTTTTATGGAAATATGGAGAAACAAAAGCTCAGAAGCCGTACGCAACCGACGTTAAAGATCCACGACAACCAAAACCGAATTCCATAGCACTGGATGAAGAACAACTTGTCCGTATTGATTAGATCTTTATAGCTCAAGTCCGTCAATGTAATAACCTATCCTCTTTGGTTTAACTTGTTGATTTATTTGTAGAGTAGATCGTTTGTACTCATAATGATTTTTTTTACATTTCATTTATTTGTTGAGTTATTTTATTTCATGTAATTTCTGAAGGCTTCGATTTATTTTATTCTGTCTATGAATATAATTAATTCTGAGTTTTGACCATGTTAATTGAAATGGAGTACTAGATTCAAATATCACAACAGATAATACATCTGCTGCAACAGATGACATATTTTATCAGACAAATTTAGACATATGTTGCAACATGAGATTCAACACGTAGGTCATCTGCTGGAAATTATATAACAGGTCTTCCTACTTTTTTTATTTGCTCCAAAAGATTACCGATCAGTTGCAACAGATAAGTTATATATTGCAACAGATCGTAAATCTGTTGCGACAGACAGACAGGGAACATCTGCATAACGCAGCAGATGACCAACCTATTCCAACAGATAATCAATTTGTCACAACAGGTACTATATCTGTTATGACAGATATAAAATCTGTTGCATTATAAAAATTCAACTTTGCCAGACATAAAAATTATTGCCCCTATATATATAGTGAATTAGATTGAAATAAAAATTTATTATCGTGTTTGTCTCTGTCTTTGTACAGGTTCTTTTTTATACACGGGCTTCAACCATTTAGTTAGTACCCCATATGCCTAGACCCATTGCATCTTTCCCACAACGGTGTCGCAAACACCGATCATTTGTGTGCCGGTCAGCAAACACTCCATGTATGCAAGCGAGTACGACCCGCACGCTGCACCGGTTGTATTTTTTGGGAGCTGGATATTCTTATTTTGACCTTCAAAAACCCATGATTCCTTCGCCAAGACTTCAACCGGCAAATGATCCATCATCTTACTCTGCGTCAATAACTTGGGCAACAACTTTAAGAGTGGCTGCATGTGGGTTAAAAACGTCTTCTCGCTGAACACAGGTAAGTTGTAGTCATAAACCTTAATCTATCCCTCGTATAGTAGTATCTCAACAGTGAGAAAATGGGTGACATCCATGTTCATGACTGCAAGAATTTTCTTTGCCGTGGTCCAGCTCTTGCTGTGTGGATATGGCCTCTTCCCTCTAATATATTTAATCGCTTCTTCATACCATTGGAACATAGAAACTAACTGATCAAATCCCAGGCCACCAGAATCAGCTAGATTATGAAGATCAGCGTACCTATCTTTGAAATTATTGTAGAAGTTAAGGTCCATTATCCTATCAGCAGCATCATAAGCATCTGGGTACGCTAATTGCCTGCCCCTCATGAGACAGAGAATTTCATCAACATATTGTGGTATAAGAAGATAATTTTTAAATAGGTTAGTAAATGTAAAGAATAAAAACACAATGGAAAGAATTCGATGCAGAGGGTTCTCTGAATCAGTTCACAGATTACCCAGCCAACGCAACTTATACAACAGATGTGTATTATGTTACAACAGAATACCAAGTTGTTGCAACAGATTACACATCTGCTGCATAGATTCTTATTCATGGAGTAGATTGGAAGGGTAGGTTAGCAAAAGTAAACTTACCTTGTCCTCGTACTACACGCACATATTTGTCATATTTGAGAAGTCTTTGGCGGAAAATGAATGCATGGTGTATTCTTTTTAAACCTTCATCTTGATGAATTCTTCCAGTTCCTTCTTCTTCTCCTTGCCAAGCGATGCAAATATGTCCACCTTCTTTGGCGACCCCTAAACTTCAACAACTATTGGAGCGGGGGGAGTTGCATTTTTTGTTGATTTCAGAACAGAGAGAATTTGTCTAATTTTTATTTTCTTCCTCCTAACCTCCACTGTAGGAGTGCATGGCTCTCTCACCTCGTTGGATAGTATGACACCCCTCCTGGATTTCAACTCCTCGGCAGCTTCAGCAATAGCCTCTAGCTTGTCAAGGAGTTTATCCTCTTTGTCCTTGCACACTTTGCATTTACAATAAGAACATGAGGGTGAGGAGGGGTGAGAGGGACCATTGTAAGGATGGGAGGGACCTGTGTAGGGGTGAGAGGGAGGACCTGTGCAAGGGGTGTTTTAAAAAATATTTATTTATTGCTGAGAACCAACATGCTCATAATCACGACTGGCAGCAGAAGCAGAAGCAGGATGGCTGCCACCATCACAAACAACTCCACCAGCAACACCCCCAGAAGAAGCACCCGGATCTGTTGCAGTTTGAGTTAGGTTGTGAAGAGCTTCAACATTAGACTGACCTTGCCTAACTGCTCTTCTTATGGATGTTGCTCCATCCAATTTCTTCTTTATTAACTCCACTATTGGGTCTTCTTTTGTATCAACAAGACCCAGAGTAAGAAAAAAAGTCATCCCCAGCTCATCAATGGTAGGCACGATCCATGGATGCACAACCTATAAAAAAATGACAGGAGGAATTTAAATCATATAATAATAATTTGCAGTCAGTTGGGTAACATGAGGCTCGAGTTATGTTAACACAGTCAACTTATGCAACAGACGATCTAGATACCGCAACAACTGATCTATATGTTGAAACAGATTGATAATATGTTGCATCAGAATACCCATCTGTTACATAATTTACAGTAGATGGGTAATCTGTTGAGTAGGGTTCAGAGAACAGAGTAACATATGGTCAATCTGTTGCAAAATATGGATTGTCTGTTGCAACAGATTACCCATTACACCAGTTGCAGTTGACGGGTAATCTCTTACTATAGATGGAACATCTGTTTCAATATCTTTCTTTGAGGCATATTATTTTAGTTGAAAGAAGACATACTGCATCATCTGGAGGGTTAAAGAGATCAGCCTCATTAATATTTTTTTTGCTGCTCTCTACTGCAGCCAACCACCTAAGGATCCTTGGATGAGAAACCTTATCCGGGTAATCCGTGAAATGCTTTCGGAGGGGAGGAATGGCTTCACATGCCCAAGCCTAAAAATTGTAAATAGGAAGCAAGCAAAAAAAAAGTCACAAGTATATTCAATATAAATTATTGAATGAGTAAAAATAGTGATCAATTTTACCATGAAAGCCCAAGGAAAGCCGTATAATGTGGTCGTCTTTGGCTTTAGCTCTTTCAGTAAATATTTGACAGTCAAGTAGTAGCTGTCGTAGCCCCAGGGATAATCATTGAATCTCCCAAAATAATCAGTAAGCGCCAAAAAATCACGTTCTATGACTTTCTTGATGTCTCTTTCCAATAAAACGAAATGGACAAATCAAACTAAGCACAATTTCTCCCTGTAGTGCTTTGGTATGTCTTTATTCTTGAGATCCGCTATCAAATCCTTCACTTTGTAGCTAGGTCCAACAATGCCCAACAACTCTTTTTTTTTACCATGCATTTTTTGGACCCTTTGTGGGGTATTTTCTTGATGACAGATTCTTCTGGACGATCGCATCTCAAGCCCGTCACAATGGCAAACTCTTTCAATTCAAAACAAACCGGCATGCCACAGTAGTTGATCCAGACTTCATTCATATTATTTCTGCCCTCCTTCGAACCTCCATCATCCCCCGCATACATAATCCTGCCCTTGAGAAGGCCATATACCATGATTATTGGGAAACGGAGAGAGCAGGGCCCAGACAGTTCAAGAAAGTGTGCAAAGCAGCTCTTCTTAAAAAGTCCATCTATGTTTTCCTTCTTCATAATACTCCTAAGTTTTTCAAAAGGTTTCCCCAACTGACATTTAAGTACAAGATCACCAAATACTGCATTAGAGTTATTCATCGGCATCGCAACTCGAAACTTGTCAATACTAATGGTTTTGACAGAATCATGCTGGAATTTCGATATTATTTCATACCCCATTGGTGAGGAGGAGTTATCACTTTCCTCGGCTTCATTTTTCCCTGACTGAGATTGTTCTGGAAGTTCCTCCGAATCTATCTGTACTCTAGCCTTTTTTGTTTGGTGATCGGAAGTTGATCTACTTTCTCCACTTTCTGTTTCTTTTCTTTTGGGAGACATCTTTTAACTACAAACAAAAGAAAAACAAAAAATACATTGCATTTCATGTCTGCATAATTTTTTTTAAAAAGGTGAGACAAATTTCAATAAATTATTCTTACCACATAACCAAAAAAAATACTCCAACGGACAACCCATCAGTTAGAACAGATAGGGAACCCGAATCTTTTTAAAGACCTATTTAATAACTCCTCACAGATATTCCACCTTTTGCAACAGGTGGAGAAATTTCAATAAATTATTCTCTGCCACATTACAAGAAAATACTCCAACGGAAAACCCATTAGTTGGAACAAATGGGGAATCTGTTTGAAAACCTATTTAATATCTCCCAACCGATCTTCCACCCATTGCAACAGATGGACCACCACCACCACAACCAATGCCACGACCAATACCACCAAGACCACCACCAATGCCACCAATACCAACACCAAGACAACTGACACCACCGCCAAAAAATATAAATACCAACACCACCAACAACAACCACCAAGAACACCACAAACACCATCCAATAATACCATGATAGTCAACAAAACACTGAGAGAAAAACTAGGGTTTTCTCGGGTTCTTCCTACTTTTTTAGCATCAAAACTCAAAATTGTTAACTCATTCTCGAAGATAATACAACTAAAAGTCTTCTTTTTCATCATTAACTAAAAAGCCCTATTTTTAGAATAAAGAACAAATGTAGAACTCTTCTCGAACTCTGTTACATGCGAAGATAGGGAAAGCAACTGATACAAGCGGGAATAAATTTGAAAAAAAACAACTATATGTAGTCGTAAATGGGAAAAAAATCGACTTGTTTTGAAGGGTTGAGCAATATGTTGAGTAGTTGTTGTTTGTATTATTTGTATTGTTGAGAGAGAGAGGACACCCCGAGAGAGACAGAGAGACAGAGAAGAACGAGAACTTAAGATTTGAAATGAAAAGTTTTTCACGCAAATAGATGATTTGTATGGGTTGATTTGTAATTTTAGAAAAGAATGACAAGTTTTGAAATTGCTAATTTGGTCCGAATTGATCTTAATTAATTTTAAAAATTTTAAAAGATATAGTTTTAAAAACATTGAGTTGATGAGAACTCATTTCTACTCAGAGTGATCGATCGACGACTCGGGTCGGGATGAACGCAATACCAGCGCCATGCAATTGCAAAAACTTGATTGGATTTGTAGTTGACCCTGTGAGCTCATTCATTTATCCCTAGTTCCACCTAAATTAACTTAGGTACTATCACTATCCTAACATTGAGTTGATGAGAACTCATTTCAACTCAGAATGATCGATCGACGACTCGGGTTGGGATGAACGCAATACCAATGCCATGCAATTACAAAGACTCGATTGGATTTATAGTTGACCCTGCGAGCTCATTCATTTATCCCTAGTTCCACCTAAATCAACTTAGGTACTATCACTATCCTAACATTGAGTTGATGAGAACTCATTTCAACTCAGAGTGATCGATCGACGACTCGGGTCAAGATGAACGCAATACCAACACCATGCAATTGCAAAGACTCGATTGGATTTGTAGTTGACCCTGCGAGCTCACTCATTCATCCCTAGTTCCACCTAAATCAACTTAGGTACTATAACTATCCTAACATTGAGTTGATGAGAACTCATTTCTACTCAGAGTGATCGATCGATGACTCGGGTCGAGATGAACGCAATACCAACGCCATGCAATTGCAAAGACTTGATTGGATTTATAGTTGACCCTGCGAGCTCATTCATTCATCCCTAGTTCCACCTAAGTCAACTTAGGTACTATCACTATCCTAACATTGAGTTGATGAGAACTCATTTCTACTCAGAGTGATCGATCGATGACTCGGGTCGGGATGAACGCAATACCAATGCCATGCAATTGCAAATACTCGATTGGATTTGTAGTTAACCCTTTAATCTCACTCATTCATCCCTAGTTCCACCTAAATCAACGTAGGTACTATCACTATCATAACATTGAGTTGATGGGAACTCATTTCAACTCAGAGTGATCGATCGATGACTTGGGTCGGGATGAACGTAATACCAACGCCATGCAATTGGAAAGACTCGATTGGATTTATAGTTGACCCTACAAGCTCACTCATTCATCCCTAGTTCCACCTAAATCAACTTAGGTACTATCACTATCCTAACATTGAGTTGATGAGAACTCATTTCAACTCAGAGTGATCGATCGACGACTCGGGTCGGTATGAACGCAATACCAATGCCATGCAATTGCAAAGACTCAATTGGATTTGTAGTTGAACCTACGAGCTCATTCATTCATCCCTACTTCCACCTAAATCAATTGCTATAAAATTTGTTGCAACAAATGACTAAGCTATTGAAAATTTTCAAACAGGTACATATATGTTGCAACAGATGACATATCTAATTTAATTATTAAATAGATATTTGCATCTATTGTGACAGATGACTAAGCTGTTGGAAATTTTCAAAAAAATATTTATATCTATTGTAGCAGATGACATATCTGATTTTATTAATTATCAAATAAATATTTTCATCTGTTGTCACAGATGACTGAGCTTTTGGGATTTTTAAACAGATATTTATATTTGTTGTAACAGATGACTGAGCTGTTCGGATTTCTAAATAGATATTTATATATGTTGCAACAGATGACATATCTGTTTGAAAATCTTTTTATCTCTTTTAATTTTAAAGCAAGAAGTTTCTGGTCTGAGTAGATAATATCAAGTAGTAGTACTTACTACTAAAGGCGGTAAAAAATATTTCTTGGATATCTCAAAAGTGAGTTCATTGAGCAGTCTTGTCTTGTCTTTTCAATGTCAGTAGTCTTAGTCTTCCTCGTGACCCTCAAATTATTAATAAAATTAATAAATATTAATTAATGAATATTGAAAACCACCATGTCTACGTACACAATACATCTATAGAAATTATCTCATCTCTTCTTTCAGCTGCAGTTTATTTTATTCAACTCTCATCTTTTTCTCTTTCCTCTTTAGGGTCACAACCTTTTTTCTCTCTTTTCTCTTCTCTTATCATAAAGATCTTTTCGGATCTAAACCCATCCATATCATTCCTCGACTTAAATTTCTATTTTGATCCCCTTTTTTATATTAAGGTATGGTTTATTATTGCTCTTTCATTCTTGTCTTCTTCTTTGCATGTTATTTACATCTGTTTTTTTATTTAATTACTATTTACCCATATCATATTTATTAAAAAAAAATTAAGGAACTTGTAGGTGTTGAATAAACAATCCGAGAATTTTTATTATAATATGAGAAAAAAGTCATTTGTTGGGAGAAGTTTAAAAGCCTTGTTGGCAGTATCATTTTTTTTGTATGTATTTTGTTTGTTTCATTATTGTTGATGCAGTTATTGATGTTGTTGGTGGGGTTGGCATTGTTGGAACTTGTGGTGTTGTTGATGGTTCTGGCACAAAGGATGTTGCTTCTTTGTTGTTGATGATGTTGTTGGAACAAATGTTGTTTCTTTTTTGTTGATGTTTATGCTGTTGTTGATGTTGCAATAGATGGAGAAACTGTTGGAACAAATAAAACCACCAGAAAGGCTGGTTTGATGTATTCCATCAGACTCCACATCTGTTGCAACAGACTCCACATCTGTTGTATCAGACTCGACATCTGTTGCAACAGACTCCACATCTGATGCAACAGATGGACAATGTTCTTTTTGTAACATCAATTTTTTTCCTCTTCTTTGTAGATATAAGGAACTGGCAGTTGATAACTTTTGACGGACTATCTCAAGAGGCTGCAGTAAAGATGGCATCGGAGGAATAAACTGCTTGTAGATGGAACCACTTCATATGTGAGAGGTATGTATTACTGATAATGTATCGAGGAAACACACATAGAGTGCACTGATTTTGTGAATGATATTTTTACTGATTAGTCATAGATCATTCAAATAAGATGTCTGCAATTTTACAGTTAAGTTTGGTAGGTCCGAACTGATAAGGCTGAGGGACCATGAATATGGTTCTGATAGCCTGTTAAGATTTAGTTTCGATTGTTGCTCATGTTTATTTTTCAAGCATTGTGAAGGGATCTTATTTTTGTGTTATTATAAAGAGATTCAATAGCGATTGGACTAACTTTTAGGATGCATTGGACCCTTAGAGGGCCTTCGAAGCTTAGCACTACATCTAATAAGAACGGAAAACCTATATATTTATTGCCCTGGCCAAAATTTATGTGGCTGGGTTGCTCGTTCGGGGTGATGATTTTATGCCAGAATGTGCGGTAGGAGAATGCTTTCGAAGAAAAATGGGTGGTTGATGGAAGACTATATCATTTGAGAGCTAATTGAAGAAGAGACATAGGGTAGAAAGTAACTTCTAATAAATCTAGCCGCTGGAATTATCTTAACAGATGCGAGATCTGAATCAAGTGCAAATATAAAAGTGTATCTGGTAATATAATTTCATCTGTTGTGTCTCTGAAAGAATAACAATGCAGATGGACATTTTTCTAGGGAGCTGCGTGGTCGAGATTGTCACCTAGATAGAAAATAGGAGAAGACCAACAAAGAAGCCTCACGGGCATCGAGGGTAGAAATGATGTACACCAAGTCTAGAAAACTTATGCCAACAACAACTGCAGTTAAAATAAGGAATCTAAGTGAAGGCAACAAATTTTTGAATTTTAAATTTCATCCCATGCCTTCTTGTTTGTGTTTCCGATCAGGTCCACTGTCGTTGACCTGATTGGAACCACAAACGAGATTGAAAGGCAAATAGAGTATCATTGCTTCCTTAGCAATATGATTATAATTGATTGTGTTTTCTTTCCTTGACATGCTTTCAACATTACTTGGAGAAGATCAAATGTTTGCTGTAGTATGTGAATCCTGATAATTTTCAAGCTTGCCTCCAGCTTGTTGATTCTGTATTCAAGCTGGTCGTTGCCCTCTTCGAAGTTGGTAAAGAGTTCCTCGTCTCTTGTGAGCTCGATCAGGAACACTACCTTCAAAGTTGTGGCATTCTAGAAGCCCTTCAGAACACTTTCTTCAGAAGCCTTAAAGGATACATGGAGGGTCTCTATGTTTGTTTTAGGTCAAAATGTGTTGATGCACGTTGAAGATGTGGTCCCAAAAGTTGAACAACACACTTTTATCTAGCGTTGCTCCATGCATCTAGCTCAACCAATTTGATAAATTAGTAAGCATGGAGTTACGTAGCGTGTGATCTAAACCGGATCTACCAATCCTATCAAACGTTACGTATCTCTAAGCTCATTGCTCTATCAAAAAAATATGACCGAGTTAGTGCACAAATCGAACGAGCTCAATCTCACAGCCTTTCTACTGATTGCTCTTCTCCGATATAGATGACAAGATATCTGCTATGCAAAAGTCTACACCGTCGCCAGACATATTCCCAGGCAATCATGTCTGGTGATGGTGTAGACTTTTGCATAGCAGATATCTTGTCTTCTATATTGGAGAAGAGTGATCAGCAGAAAGGCTGACAGATTGGGCTTTATTTTATGTGCACTAACTCGGGCATATTGTTTTGATAGGGTAATGAGCTTGGAGTTACGTAACGTTTGATAGGCTTGGTAGAGCCGATTTAAATCACATGCTACGTAACTCCATGCTTACTAATTTATCAAATTGGTTGAGCAAGATACATGGAGAAACGCTAGATAAAAGTGTGTTGTTCAACTTTTGGGACCTCATCTTCAACGTGCATCAACACATTTTGACCTAAAACAAACACAGCGACCCTCCATGTATCCTTTAAAGCTTCTGAAGAGAAAGTGTTCTGAAGGGCTTCTATAATGCCACAACTATGAATGTAGTGTTCCTAATTGAGATCACAAGAGACGAGGAACTCCTTACCAACTTCGAAGACGGTAGCGACCAGCTTGAATACAAAATCAACAAGCTGGAGGCAAGCTTGAAAATTATCGGGATTCACATACTACAGCAAGCATCTAATTTTCTCCAAGGAATGTTGAAAGCATGTCAGGGCAAGAAAACACAATCAATTATAACCATATTGCTAAGGAAGCAATGATACTCTATTTTCCTTTCAATCTCGTTTGTGGTTCCGATCAGGTCAACGGCAGTGGACCTGATCGAAAACACAAACAAGAAGATGGGATGAAATTTAAAATTCAGAAATTGCCGCCTTCACTTAGTTTCCTTATTTTCACTGCAGTTGTTGTTGGCGTAAGTTTTCTAAACTTACTGAACATCATTTCTACCCTCGATGCCCGTGAGGCTACTTTGTTGGTCTTCTCCTATTTTCTACCTAGGTGATAATCCCGACCATGCATCTCCCTAGCAAAGTATCCATCTGCATTATTTTTCTTTCAGACATACAATAGACGAAATTACATTACCGAATACACTTTCATATTTGCACTTGATTCAGATTTCGCATCTGTTAAGATAATTCCATCGGCCAGATTCGTTAGAAGTTACTTTCCACCCTGTGTCTCTTCTTCAATTAGCTCTTAGATGATATAGTCTTCTATCAACAACTCATTTTCCCTCGAAAGCATTCTCCTACCGCACCTTCTGGCATATAATCATTAACCCGAGCGAGCAACCCAACCATATAAATTTTGGCCAAGGTAATAACTATATTGGTTTTCCATTCTTGTTTGATGCAGTGCGAGGCTTCGAGGGCTCTCTAAGGATCCAATGCACACTTAAAGTTAAGTCCAATCGCTATTGGTTCTCTGCAGTGACGACAAATATTGATCCCTTCTCAAAACTTGACACACATAAACACGAGCACCAACCGTCAGTAATTCGTAACAGGGTATCTGCACCATATTCATGAGGTCCTCAGCCTTATCCATTTCGAACCCATCAAACTTAATGGTACAATGCAGGATCTTGTTTGAATGATCAATGCCTAATCGGTTAAAAACTACATTCACAAAAACATTATACTTTGTGTGTGTTGTCCAGGTAACCTTATCAGTATTACATACTTAACTCCCACACATATAATAGTGGATCCATCTGCACGCACCTTATTCTTCCTAGCCCATATATGGCTTAAATTGAATAAACAGATGACTAGCTTGTTGCAACAGATGACACATCTGTTTATATTGTCAATCAATTGGAGACATCTGTTACGACAGTGATCAACCTGTTGCAGAAATCAAACAGATATATACATCTGTTGCAAAAAGATTGCCAGTATGTTGTAAGTTATCTAACAGAAAGAATATATTTTGTAACAGATTACCCATCTGTTAGATTTATTTTAAAGCAATTTTCTTTTCTTTCCGAGATACAATAATTTATAAATAGGTCCCTCCTTACAAATATGGATGAGCCAGATTCGTACAAGAATATTCATATCGAGTCCTTGCGTGAACTTCAAAGGCAGTTTGATTGATGAACTCCAGAGAGATATTTGACTGACTTCGGAGCAAGGCTGCCGGATGAATAAAAGATGTCTGATTGACAATAATAGTAATAGTAGTAATAATAATTAGGTAATGTTTTTTATTTTAACGATTATTTTCCTCCTTTTGTATATCAAATCTACCCAAGGGATTCAAAAATCTATGAACATTCATTCATTTTGTTGTCGACTTTGAATTTTTAATTCTTATTTAGTATTTAATAATAATTATTTTATTTATTCCTTGTTCTCAACATGTCGACAGTTGGTGGTAGGGATTGAGCAGCAATTTGTGTCAACAGTTAGAGGTTAATCTGCTACGACAGATCGATCATATGTTGCACCTGGCGGTTATTAATAAAAAAGGGCTATTGTTGTTATTGAGAGGGTGAAAAGAAAGACATGACTCGGAGTTTCGATTATTCAATAGGAAAAATGTTTAGTAAATAAATAATAAGGAAATAAATAATAAACACAATTTATAACCACAATTTTAATAACTGATTGTGACTTTTCACCATTTTTGTTTTTTAAATTATTTATTATATAATAAAATAATTATTATTTTATTAAGGAATTAGAAAAGGTATTTTTTTTTATTTATAAAATAAAAAAGTAAGCAAATTTGGATTAATGATATAATGATATGGTTTTTTTTTTTAAAAAAAAGTAGATTATATGTTGCAAAAATTAAATTATCTGATGCAACAGGTTCACTATGGTTGCAACAGATGATATATCTTTTGTCATAGATGATTTATCTGATGCAACCTATATCGAGTCACAACTCAATAAAAGCAGTTCTTGGAAAGAACTAATTAATAATAATAATTTAAAAAGTCATGACTTATCACAATATTTCTTAATTTAATTAATTCATTACTTTTGACATTAATAAAAAATGTAATTAATAAATGAAGGTGAACAGTTAGATTATATTAAAGGTGTCAAGTGGGCCGGGCCGGGCCAAACCAGAGCCGACCTGTTTAGTTTAACCGGGTTGTGGGCCGATTCCGGTCCGGGTTGGGTTAGGTTGGTCGGGCCGGTTCCGGGTTCAACAGTAAAAATGTTGAAAACAATCCTGAACCGGCCCACTTAACCCAACCCGGTTAAACCCACCTAAACTCGGTCAAACACGGTTAAAAACCGATCAAACCCGTTTAAAAAAAAAATGAAAAATCCAATATACACTACATACACTACAATTATATACACTATATACACTACAATTATACAATATATATTTTTTAAAATATATATAACCAATTAAACATATATACGTATCATTCAATATATAATTATATATGACTATACGTACTACTTTAAATAAAACATATACTACAAATCTACAATAGTACAATATATATATATATACACTACAATATATATATATATATATATATATATAGTTATATACTAATTTATAAAACATATACACATTTATACGTTAAATATATACACTTATAGAAGATATATACACATTTATACGCACCATTAAATATATATATGTACTGCTTTAAATAAAATATATACTACAATATACATATATATATACAACAATATGTATATATATATAATTACATACTAATTTATAGAACACATACACTTGTATACGTTAAAGATATACGTCTATAGAAGATATATACACATATATACGCACCATTCAATATATATGTACTACTTTAAATAAAGTATATACTACAATATATATATATATATATTTACTACTATATATATATATATATACTTATATACTAATTTATAAAATATATACACTTGTATACGTTAAAGATATAAGTCTATAGAAGATATAATATATACACATATATACGCACCATTCAATATATATGTACTACTTTAAATAAAGTATATATATATATACTTACATACTAATTTATAAAACATATACACATGTATACGTTAAATATACACGTCTATAGAAGATATATACACACCATTCAATATATATGTACTACTTTAAAATTAAATAAACTATATACTACAATATATATGTATTACAATATATAGATAGTTATATTATACTAATTTATAAAACATATACACATGTATACGTTAAATATATACGTCTATAGAAGATATATACACACCATTCAATATATATGTACTACTTTAAATAAAATATATACTATTCTACAATATACATTTATATATACTACAATATGTATATATATATATAGTTATATACTAATTTGTAAAACATATACACTTGGATACATTAAACATATACGTTAAATATACATGTGTATAGAAGATATATACAATAATATACAAAACATATACTACTTAATATAATAAATTAATAATACTTTATAGTTAATTAATGAATGTTGGATTTTATTGATTGCAAAATGATCCAAAATTTATAATTTACATGAATAAAAAATGTACAAACTATGCATCATTTTTTCCAACTCATCCATGTTAATATTAACGGGAACTTGCATAGGATAGTCAAAGCCAATAGGGGCAAACCCATGCATTGGACTTGATTCAGCTGAGTTCTCCCGCTAAGTCATAATTTCTTCAAGTTTCTGCTCGTCATTCGGCTCCGGTTCCATTCCTTGATTTCTTCTTTCTGCTCTAATCCAATTTCTGAGGCAAACTAGAACATTCATTGCATTGTTTCCCAATGAGTGTCGGTTGTCTCCAAGTTGCTGTCTTCCCTGACTAAAGGCGCTCTCTGATGCAACGGTTGACTTTGGAACGTTCAAGATATCTATAGCTAATCTTGAAAGCACAGGATATTGTGATTCATTATTCCTCCACCAATCCAACGTGTTGATCTATCGTCTGCGATCCTCTGGTGGCAACCGAAGATAATACTTAAGCTCTTCCCAATAAGTTGATGTGTAAGCTCCCTCGTCAATACTGTTCCAACAGGGTAAATCATAAAAGGAATCAGGAAAACCACAATGTGCCGGCCTTTTAGAAAATAATGGCACCTCAGGAGGATGAGGAGCGACAGTTGGACTGATATGTGTCGGTACAGCTAAATCAACTAAATCAGCATAGTGGTTATATAATTTATCTATGTAAGCATTCGCATCAGACGTAGCCATTCACAAATCAGGTTGTACTTGTTCAGAATCACTGTTAGTATTTATTTCTAAGTTACGATAAATAAGAGTACTAAAGTGTCGCATAGTATGGTATTTAATGCACGGATTTAGCATAACATCAACCAAGAAAATAGGGGGAATATAAACATGACACCAAAAGCATTTTCATAACCTTTTTTTATTTTTATATTCTTTGAGCAAACCAGAAATATCGGTTATATATCCCAAAATATTACAAACAGTAGGATAATAAGCACCGAAAAATTCAACTGTAGCTACATAAATTTTTTCCAAAAACTTAACAAGATCTTTAATTACAACCCAATCAGAATCAAGTTGCATGCAATCGGCAGAATTAGCAAATGAACCACAATGTTGGTTAAAAGCTAATGTAATAGGAACTCTATATTTATAACAAGATTTTAAAAAATCATACGTAGAATTCCATCTAATATCAATTTCCTCAGGCATCAATACCGGTGCAAGTCCATTTTCTTGACATTTAACTTTAAATTCTTTAATTCTCGATCTACGATTATTTCCTTGTATAAAACCAACAGCAGGACGGATTTTTTCAATATAAATCTCAAAAAACTCAAGACCATCTTTTACAATTAAATTATATATATGACATGCACACTTAATATGAAAAATTTTAGGTAACGGCGGTGATAGCTTAGATTTCAACTTTGTTATAGCAGTCTTGTTGTTAGAAGCGTTATCAAAAGCGATACATAAGATTTTATTTTCGATACCATAAAATGCTGCAACTTTATGTATCGAGTCAACAATAAATTGTCCAGTATGTTTGCGATCTTCATCATATAAAAAAGCAAGAATACGTTTTTGCATCACAAAATTACTATCCATCCAGTGACAAGTAATGGTTAAATAATCATTTTTATTTACAGCACGACCAAGATAAGAAGTTAGGGATATTCTACATTGAATATTTTTTAACAATGTAGATAAATAAAAATAATATTGTGAATGAAGTCTAAAAATATCAGACCGACAAGTACTTCTAGGAATACCATTAAACATAGGATTATAAATTGCTTGAATATAATGAATAAAAGCATCAGAAGAAGGAAAACTAAAAGGCAAACAACTTACAGCTACCATTTTTGCTATTTCTTTCCGGTCCCTCAATTTATTATACTTCTTCGTTACGTGACCGATTGTTGGGTCCATTCTAGTTTGTGTGGGCCCACCAACAGTCTCACCACCTTGTGTAATTTTTTACTCTCTTTCGTGGTCTTCAGCTAAATGTCTCATTAACGTACCCGTACCCCCTTGCTTGCCTCCTCTTTTATGCTTATATATTTTTGACAAATATTGCATTGCACCTCAGTATCTGATATACGTTCAAAAAATTTCCATGCAACACTAGTTTGTTTACGAGCTCTTGGGGCACGGGGAGGACGGGGAGGGAGATTAACCGATTCGGATCTAACGTTAGCATTTCCTACTTCGGGTGTCTCACCAATATTTTTATCATCTTCATCTAAATCAACCGCATCTACTTTATTTATTTTTTCTACACCGTAATTTTCCTGAACTTCTAAATAATCCATATCGTGAGCACCTACACCTATTTCTTCCTCAAAAGGTTGACTAAGTGGTACCGGAGGCGAAGGCACACGGGTATATCTAGTACTTGAAGTACCTCTACCGCTAGTAATTTACTTTTTGCTACCACTACCACTTCCGGGACCAAAAAATTTGACACTTTTACCGAGGTTTCTTAATTTATCCATAGTATAAATCAAACTAAAAAATATTCAAAATACACAAAAAGTAATAAAAATAAATATTCAATAATTAATACGCTAATTATAAATTAAAAGTAAGAGATGGAACGACAATACCAAATTTTGGAAGTATCTGAAGGTTGCGACTTTAGAAACTTCCACTCGTACTTAGTAATCGCAAAATTAAAAAAATTAAAGTGAGCACTTTAGAAATTAAATATATAGAATATTTGAGAATTGAGAAATGAGATTTGAAAGAGAATGAGATTTGAGACTAGAGAGGATGAAAAATTGTGTGGAAAATGATTTAAAAGTGTAGGGTATTTATAGAATTTTTTTGGGGATTAAAAAATAATTTAAAAAAAAAAAATTCTTTTATATTTGGGCCCAAACTAGCCGTTATAACCATTGGTCCAACGGCTAGTTTGGCCCAATTTTCCAAAATCTTAAAAAAAAAAAATTAAATGGGCTTATCCGGGACGAGCCGAGCCGGTTAACCGACTGGCCCTAACCGGGTTGAGTCTGCTCCTGGTTAACCAAGCCCAAATTCAAAACCCAACCGGACCGGGACCCGAGCCCTTAAAGCCCTTGGGCTTACCGGGCCGGGTCAAACCGATCTGATTTCCTTTAGTGGGCCGGATCGGGCCCGTTTGACACCCTTAAATTATATGTTGCAACAGATATGTTATCTGATGCAACATATTTTATATTTGTTGCAACAGATAATATATTTGTTGTCACAGATGTGTTATCGGATGCAACAAATATAGAATCTGTTGCCACAACTCAATAAAAATGGTTCTTCGAAAAACTAATTAATAATAATTAAAAGTGTGAAGACCCTTAGAAAAGTGATTTGAACTTTTTGCCCTTCATTAAAAGACTGTACTTTATGCAAAACTGTCTTTTCACTATTTTTTTAATTTTTTATTTAATTATTTTTATTATATTAACTAGACTCCTAAAATATATGGGACTCCTAAACTATATGGAAAGAAAATTAATTAATATTTTCCTTTGATGAATTAAAAAATACTCCTAAAATAAAATCCTATTAATGAAATACATCTATAAATATTGAGATGCACGTTAAACTGTTTATGGTAAAATCTTTAAAAGGAATTAAATTAACGTGGAAAAGAAAATAAAAACATTTAAGAATTATAATTTTATATTTTTTAAGAAAAGCACGCAAGGTAACAAAAAAGCCCTACCACTTTTTAAGGTAAGAATTTTAGGATTTTTGTGTGTAAAATTTAAGTTTAATTGTATTATTTTGATATCTATTTTATCGTATTATTTTGTTGTAGTTTACAGGTGCTACATAAATGTTGGTCGGCTTTGAATAATTTTATAGGTAAAGGTTAGGTTTAATTGTGTTATTTTAAAATCTTTGCTTTGAGTTTTTTTTGTGCAAAGGTTAGGTTTAGTCGTATTATTTTGATATCTCTATTATCGTATTATTTTATTAGAGTTTACAGGTATTAAATGACTGTTGGACGGCCTTGAGAAATTTTTTATGTAAAAGTTAGATTTAATTGTATTATTTTATTGTCTCTATCATCGTAATGTTTTGTTGCAGTTTACACGTGGTAGATTTTTTTGATAAAGGTTAGGTTTAATTAAATAAATTTTTTAGCTTTACATATTCATGTTGAATTTAATTATTATATTCGTCTTTATAATTTAAACACATATCCTATTTAATTTGATGTTTGAACTCATTATAGTGAGATACACGCGCGAGGCGCGTACAACTAAACTAGTTAATAATAATAATATGAAAAGTCATGACTTATATCACAATATTTATTTTCTTAATTTAATCAAAAATTTAATTAATGTATGGAGGTGAATAGTCGCGCCTTTTTGCCTCTCATTCAAATTCAATCCTCTATAAATAGGTCCGTCCTTACTCAATCATTCATTCAAATACACACTTTATTTATTTATTGCATCTCGTCTTTCATATTACACTCTAGAAGATAAGATTATGGCTGACCTAGTGTGGGACGTTGCTTTTCTGCAAGACGCCGTAAATGAACTTCGGAATCAAGTTCGTGATTGTAATACCCCGGGAAATTTTTTGTTGAAATTTTGTGCGTAAACATGTTGGGTTCTATCTTCTAGAATGAATTATAAATTTTCCGTGCGGAATGTCTTAGATTATGACCCACCATTGCGTAGAGTATCGAATAATCTTTCCAACGATATGTGGATCATCCAAAACAGACATCCGAGCGACGAGTTATGAACATTTCGATAGAACCGTGAATAGTAGTAAACAGTAAAACGTGCAGGAAAAAAAGTACTGAGGCCTGGCGTATTTTTTCTCCAACTTTAAATGATCATAACTCCTTGTACATAATGATCTGGGTGATCTACTATATATCAACGGAAAGCTCTGCGAGTTTTCTTTCCGATGAAATTAGTTTCATCCAATTTGTCCATTGGAGAAAAAAGTTATGGTCGATCTACTTCAGCCTATCAAAAGTGAATTTTTGGGTCAACTTCAAACGATCATAACTCCTCGTACACAATGATCTGGGTGAGATACTATATATCAACGGAAATATATGAGATTTCTCTTTATAATGAAATTGGTTTCATCCAATTTGGATATCGAAGTAAAACGTTATGGTTGATATACTTCAGACTATCAAAACAGTCCACCAAAGGACAAATTCGAGAATTATTTGATTTTTAGGGGCGTTTTGGTCATTTCTCCTCACCCAAAATCCGTCCAAACCCTATATTAAAGCCTATTAGAAGCATTATATGTTGTATTTTATCAAATTTCCTCAAAAAGAAAACCCTAAGCTCCTACATCCAACTTCAAGAACCTCCAAAGTTCACCATTAATTCTGCAAATTTATTCAAGATTCCAAGTTCCTAGTTCAAGAACTCCAAGAACCATCATTCAAAGGCACGATTAACATCTCAAAAATGAGTATCGATCTAAAGTTCATCATTCAAGGTATGTGGGGGTTTTCAACAAGAACTCTCTTTCGTTCTTGTGCCCAAAAGTAATTTTCCTTACAAAGACATGATTTTTATTTGATTTTTTATGAATTTGAAGCATGAAACCATATCTTATGATAATTATTATGAAATCTTGATGTTTATGATTTTAAAAGGTGAATTTACATGTGTGGTGATATAAAGCATGAATCTTGAACGATATTTATCATGATTTTCATATTTGGGTCGCGAACCCCATTTGAAATTATATTTTTGAGAAAATGTGTGTTATAAGCACGTTGATGTTGAATATTTGAGATGTTTTGAAAGATGTGACCTTTTGGTCGTGAATGAGTTATTTTGAACTCGACTGTGAAAGAAATCCACGTTTTTATTGATTATGATAAAGGGGTAGCAAATTGACTCCCGATGAAAATTGTTGAAGTGTTTATTGTGGATTTTCTTTAATGTGAGCCTGAGGCTGATTTAAATTTCTGAGCTAAGTTCGGGAGTAATCTTTAGCACCGAGTAGGAGGTATAAAGTGACCTTACTTCCCTAGAACTACGTGCCCATAGGATGTGAGCCTGAGGCTGATTTATATAGTGATCACTAGTGTTTTTGAATTGATACTGGAAGTCCTACTCCGATGGCAAGGATAGGACGGCTCTCCCCAACGTTGGTTGTACGTTGAACTCCATGTGGCTCACATGGTTTATGTCAGTTATAGGATCTCCCAATGTGTGTGTGTGTACTCTTCTATCTGAGATGAAAACATATTTGCTTAAAAGACTGAGTTTGAGAAATTCATTATTCTTAAAAGATTTAAGAAATATATTCTAATGAGAATTGACATGAGATTTGATTGTTTTGATGATTTGAAATTGAGATGAAAGTGAATTGAGAACGTATTGTAATGACTCACTTGTTTTACTTTACATGTATTATTCATCCATGATTTTGATGATTTAATTCGAGCCAAGTGAGTCATCTATATCAGCATGCATACTTTTATAAACTGTGATGATATTAAGATATTATTTTATATATGAATTTCACCCCCATATGCTCGGTATCTTTCCATGGTACTGACCCACATATTCGTATGTGGGCTACATTTTCTCAGAATGTAGGTACAAGGTATAGTTGCACCTTCGGATCCAGTCAGTTCGTGGTATCCAGTCAGCAGGTGATGAGTCCTTTTGATTCAAGGGCTTGGGTTAGTTATGCAGAGTTTATAGTATTTTATTTTATTTATTTAGTCGTATTGAGTTGGGGTAGTCGGGAGTCATGAACCGACTACCTACAGTCAGTACTAGTAGAGGCTTCATAGATAGTCAGTAGAAGTTAATGTATTTTGTTTCAATTTTGGTTGTAAAGGCAGAATTGTAATCCTGTAAAATTCTATTTTTGTATCGATCAGATTCAAAAAATAGTTAATTTTTGCTGATTTGTATGGATTTGTATTTTTATTTAGTTGCTTATGAGTTATGCCAGTATAAGGGTTAGCTTGGGGTCACTTGTGACCCTAAGCACCGTGTGACGTCTCGGGACTCGATTTCGGGGCGTTACAGTGACCTGCAATGGGAATTGGGAGGAGTTAGATCAAAAATGCTCCGCGATATACACAGGTTGAGGAGGGCCTTGTTGCTACTTCCGGTTGAAGATTGGTCGGCTGGCAAAGATGATGCTGATAATATGTAATACCCCGAGTTTTCTTGTCATAAACCTCTCATCCTTTCTCATGAGATCAGATCCAGTGCAAAGTAATGGTTACTCATAAGTTGACACTCTCGTTTCTATCTTATCCATATAGTTATTTTTCTTGAGGATTCATACACTTGCAGACCAGTTCAGTAGCTCATTATTCTTGAGATCCAGTGATTCAGTTCTATCAGTTACACATGATAGCTTGAAGATTAATATTCCTCTATGTTTCAGGTTAATTATCCACATTCGAGGACGAATGTCCCCAAGGGGGAGATATAGTAATGCCCCGCACTTTTCTAAGCTAGAAAATGAATCGTTGTTCGTTTATGTGAAAACCCCAATTTTGTAAGCCATATTTGGGCACTTAAATTACCAAGAGTACCCTAGTTATAAGAGAGCTTATGATGTGTTAAGTTTGGTTATATGAGTCACTTAAGGTAGTACAAGCTAAGAGTTTCAAAATCCATCAAGTTTTAGTGTTTGAATTTGCAAGGGTCATCTTTGAATGAGCATAAATTGATAAATATGTGGTATTTCTGCATATTTCTACCCACAAAATTATAGAGAATCGAATTAGCTTTCCAACGATACCAATTTCACCAAAATTCGACACCCGAGCTAGGAGTTATGGCTTTACGAAGTAGAGTGTGTCGCCTAACCAATCGCACGTGGCCACTGGAAAGCATATGCGATAGCATATGCGGCGCCTATGTAAATATAGGCGATATCATATGCGGCGCCTATGTAAATATAGGTGATATCATATGTGGCGCCTATGTAAATATATGTGATATCATATGCGGCGCATATCTTATGATTTCAAGTGACTTAAACACTCCGTTTTTGGGTTATTTTGAGGGAAATTAAGTCTTTTGGCACTCCTTACATACCCCTAAACTTAACCTTGCGAATTTAATAGATTCTAAACACATCATAACCCTATTATAAGTCTAAGTTCATCATCCAAGAGCACTAAAGGAGAAAAACAACTAGGGTTACACAATCAACATTGATGGTCCAATCTTTCAACGAATTCGTTACCATAAAGGTATGTGGGGTTATGAACAAGAACACCCTTTCATTCTTGTGCCCAAAGTTTGCATTATTTTACAAAGATACATGATTTTTACATGTTTTATCATGAATTTGAAGTGATAAATCTTATCCTATGTTGTTGTTCAAGATACTATGATTATTTTGAATGTTTAGAAAATAAACTCCATGAGTTTGAGATTATTATTATGATTAAAGGCTGAAATTTTTCAGATTTTCGTATAAATTATGCATGTTTGTGATATAAAGCATAAATGTTGAAATATTTTGATTAAGTATCGCTATAAGGGTCATTAACCCACATTGAGATTGTTGTTTTGAGAATTTATGTGCTACATGCACCCATGTTTAGACTATTTATGATGAATTATAGAAAGATTTGACCTTTTGGTCACAACAGAGTTAAAATCCACTTTATGAAACGAGTTACGGATTTTATCATTTATTTAACTTAAGAAATATGAGATTACCCTTAAAGTGGATTTTTCTTGGGATTTTTTAGCATAGTATTGGGAGTAGTATTTAGCACCGAGTTGGGTATGTTACTACGATTTCATACCCCAGAACTACGTGCCACCGTAGGTTGAGACATTGACTTCCACTATATGTGAAAAATTGAGATAGTGATCACTGAGATGAGATTGTTCTACACCGATGGCAAGGGTAGGACAACCCTAAATTTATGAGGGAAAGTCATGGGACATCATGGGTGCTCACATGGTGTACATGTCGATTAGAAGAACCTCCCAATTAGATTGATTTTACTGATTTAAAAGAGATTTGAAATACAGATTTATGATGTATTCAATATTCCAGATTTCACTAAGATTGCTTTGATGATTTGGAATCGAGATGGAAGTGAATTGAGATTTATTATGATGACTCACATGTTTCACCGGATATATTTTACTCTCTTATGATTATGATGATTTTAATTTGAGCTAAGTGAGTCATTTATATCAGCATGCATAATTTTATAAATTGTGATGATATTAAGATATTATTTTATTTATGCATTGCACCCCCATATGCTCGGTATGTTTCCATGGTACTGACCCACATATTCGTATGTGGGCTACATTTTCTCGGAATGTAGGTACAAGGTATAGTGTACATCTTCAGATCCAGTCAGTTCGCGGCATCCAGTCAGCAGGTGATGAGTCCTTTTGATTCAAGGGCTTGAGTTAGTTATACAGTTTGAGAAGTGTTGTATTTTCTTTATTCATTCGTATTGAGTTGGGTTAGTCGGGAGTCATGACCCGGCTATCTACAGTCAGTACTAGTAGAGGCTTCATAGACAGTCAGTAGAAGTTGATGTATTCCATTTCAGTTTTGGTTGTAAAAGCAGTGTTGTATTCTTTTAAATTTAGTTTTGTATCTATCATATTCAGAAAAGAGTTATTTTCCGCAGATTTGTATAGATTAATACTTTTTGTTCAGTTGCTTATGAGTTATGCCAGTAGAAGGGTTAGCTTGGGGTCACTTGTGATCCTAAGCACCGTGTGACATCTCGGGACCCAATTTCGGGGAGTTACTAACTTGGTATCAGAGCATAGTGTTCAAGTGTCCTAGGGTGTCTATGAAGCCGTGTCTAGTATACTCTTGCGGAACGGTACGGAGACGTCTGTACTTTTCTTCGAGAGGCTACAGGGCATTTAGGAAATGTCTCCATTCTTTCAAGTCTTAAATCGTGCTATAGAAAAGTTCTCCAAGAAACTTATACAGATTCTCATCTTACCCTAGTCAGGCCATCTCTGCCTTATTTCTAAGGTATCAGAAACAATTGAGCTTAATTCTCCATAGATAGTTATGGAATTGAAAGAGAGCTACAAAAGTATCCTATCAGTACTTTTGAGTTCCAAAAATTGAAGTGTTTTATCAGGCCTGTAGAAATCGTGTACTAAGCCCGAGTCAGATATGCTTTCAAATTTCTCCTCAGAATTCATAATGATAATCTATACTTCCTTATCTATGTATTATTCTTGAGACAGCATGATCAACAAGTTCCAGTTTTTCTCCAGATAATGCTCTTATATTTGCTAGTGAAAGTTTTAGAAGTTACAAAGCGACTTGAGAGGAGCCTTTTAGTGTATTATAAGTCCCTCAAATTTAAAGTTATGCCCTCGTTCTTATGAGTTATTCAATTAAGATAGAGTAAGGTGTATTCTTAGATCATTGAATGTTGTGTGTCAAGTTTCTATCTCTTGTATTATGTAATCTTGTTATCATTATGTTTGTGAAAAATCAAAGTCTAGTGAAGCCGTGCGAGGCCTATTTCGATTCACTAGCATAGTTGCTTTGTTATTCATATAATTTTCTTAATCAAAACACAAAACCAAAGTCTAGTGAAGCCGTGTGAGACCTATTTTGATTCACTAGCAACTTGTTGTTTACCTTGTTGTTCTGGTATTAGTTGAAAGTGTAGGTTTCTGTGTAGTGACAGAAGTAGTAACGTTTAGTTGAAAGTCTTGTGCTAGTTGAACTTGTGGTTTTAGAAGTGTAGTGGCAAGAATGGTGGTAAGGGAGATGTATTGAATATGTATAGCTGAATTTTTGCTTATGATTGAATTAGTAATGAAGTGATATACCCTTGTTTGTTAGTTTAGTGAAGTTAGAGAAGGAGATTATTAGTTAAGGTGGATTGTTGTTTGCTTGAAGTATGAAAAGAGTTATTGATGGTATTTGTTGTGCTAGGAAAGTATAGGTTTTGATGAAAGTACTTGGTGGTTGAGTATTGTTAATTTAGGCTTTCTTGAGATTGCAAGAGGAAGTTTAGTTGAAATTTATAGAGCTATGAAAGTAATTTAGGTGTGAAGATGGGTAAATAGTAATGATGTGAAGAAGAAGGATATGTTAACAGATTATGAATAAGATACGCCATATGATTATGATCGATTGTCATTGTGTACTAGTTTTCTTAATGCTATGTTCTATAGTTTTGAAGTGAAAATTGTGTGTGATATTGGGTTGTAAATCATGTTTAACTCTAGACATTAAGTTTGAATAGTTGATGGTTCAGTTATTGATGCTAGTTATATGGAGGTGATCTAGTAGGCCTGAACAGTGTATGCAAGAGTATAAGATCATGTGTTCGTAATTAAGTATGGTGTAGAGGTGTTCCCAAGGTGCTATGGGGCTGCATTATTTTTTTTAGGATTATTGGATATTGTGTGGTTAGTAGTAACGTTGAGTTTCTAGGTGGAGAAAGGCTAGTTAGATAATTTATGTTGTTCTTGATAGCTAAGTTAAAGAGTTATGATTGAAGAAGTTGAGTCTTTTTAGTATGATTTTATTCTCATGGTTTGGGAAAAATATAAGTATAGAAGTGTGATCTTGGTAGGCTATGATTATGTGATTAGAGATGTAGATATAGTTGCAAATGAGAGTGTAAGTCTTTGATGATGATTATTGAAGCTAGGAATTAAGGATGGCATATGGATGGGTTGTTAAAGAATGAAGTCGGTAAGTTCAAAATTAGTTTATTCTTGTGAGTTTAGCATTTATGTGTAGATAATAGAATGATGAAATTATGGCTTAATCTGGAGGATATGGAGTAGACCATCATACTTAGAATACCAGCTTTGACCTAAGGGGGAGATGGTTAGTGAAGAACCAAATCAAGTTTTGAGAATTAGATTGTGATACATGTCAACAATGAGTTATGATGAGATAGTGATCCCTTATTACTCTAGAGTATTCCTTGGATTTCAGTCATTACAACACCAAATCCATCACTTGCTTGACAAATCCATGCCACAGGCCTATGCTTATACCTATCATGTGTGCTCAAGCCCATTCTCAGCTTCTAGCAAGCATGTAACAGCTTCACTCTGTGATTTGAGTTATCTCTTATGAATCTATGAACTCCAGTCTTATGTTGAATAGCTCATGATAAGTATAAACTTATGTTTCAGAGTATGACCAGTTTTTAAACTCATGATACTAGTGAAGTTCGCATTATATCATGCATGTCCTCAGCTTAGATTTCTTTAATAAATCCATGCCTTTGATATTTTATTCCCCAGGACAAAGATAAGTGTTAATGTTATGTATTGTAGTTTTCGTGCTTCTGGTTCATATGTGTTAGCCCTTTGGTGACCTCTTCCTATGTTAAGATAGTGGTGATGATAGTGGATAAGCAATGGTTTATATGTGAGAGAGTTGATGACCCTTATTAAGAAAGATTATTTATGCTTTTCTATCTAAGGCTAAAGTGTGAAGTAAGATTGAGGCCAAGTCTTTGATACATGTCATGGTTAGTTAGAAATTATGTGTATGTTCTTAAGAATAGTGCAAGAAAATTGTTGTTGATAAAGGTTTAGAGAATATGTGAAGTATGCCTTTAGGGGTATTTGCCTTAAAGTTATATGTGATTTTTAATGATAGGCTTGAATGTCATGTTGGGTGTAAGATAATGAATGCAATATGCACTAGTGAATCCATATCAAGGGTTTTAAATTAGTCATTGAAGTGGTAAGGCATGTTATGCTTAGGGTGTGAGCTCTAAGAAGATATAGAATATTGAACCTTGTGGTTTAGACTAGTATTGTGCTTTGGCTTGTTGTATCTTGTGATTTAGTGTTAGGCTTGATCATGGTGAGAGAACTTAGTTTAGTTTAGACCTTAGTAGAAAGATTTCATAGTGCTAATATGAGAATTATAGGTTGAATCAAATGAGTATGGTATTTAAGGGGAATAGTATAGTTGAGAGAGCATTTGAGAAGTGATGCTAAGCTTGAAAGTAAGAAGTTGTGTTGCCTACGGCCTAGCAATCCTATCCTAGTTTATGAGTTATATAATTATATTCCATGCTATAGTTATATCAATGTTGTAATTCCTTAGTCAAATGTCTTGTTCAGAGCATGCCCAAAATTCTTTGTACCCTAATGTCAATAGAATTTCATAGAAAAGTGCTAAAGAAATACTCCATTTGAGTATGGGTAGTCAGTATGATCCAGTCCATATAGCCTGTAATCTAGTTTAGCAAGCAAGGACATAAGCTCCTATAGATTCTTAATTTTCCAGCTAGTCTTACTATCCGCAGTCTTATACGTATGAACATTACAAGAGGCAATGTGTTTGTGTCCAATTAAATTATGAATTCAGCTCAGTTCATGCATCAGTTTCAGTTTCAGATATTAAGTCATTATTCAGTTCGTAAGTATCCTGTGTAGTATCACAGTCTCTTCCTAGTATTTTCATCAAATTATTATCATTCGGGGACGAACGATCCCAAGAGGGGGATGTTGTAATACCCCGAGTTTTCATGTCATAAACCTCTCATCCTTTCTCATGAGATCACATCCGGTGAAAAGTAATGGTTACTCATAAGTTGACACTCTCGTTTCTATCTTAGCCATATAGTTATTTTTCTTAAGGATTCATGCACTTGCAGACCAGTTCAGTAGCTCATTATTCTTGAGATCCAGTGATTTAGTTCTATCAGTTACACATGATAGCTTGAAGACTAATATTCCTCTGTGTTTCAGGTTAATTATCCGCATTCGAGGACGAATGTCCCAAAGGGGGAGATATTGTAATGCCCCGCACTTTCCTAAGCTAGAAAACGAACCGTTGTTCGTTTATGTGAAAACCCCAATTTTGTAAGCCATATTTGGGCACCTAAATTACCAAGAGTACCCTAGTTATAATAGAGCTTATTATGTGTTAAGTTTGGTTATATGAGTCACTTAAGGTAGTACAAGCTAAGAGTTTCGAAATCCATCAAGTTTTAGTGTTTGAATTCGCAAGGGTCATCTTTGAATGAGCATAACTTGATAAATATATGGTATTTCTGCATATTTATACCCACAAAATTATAGAGAATCGAATTATCTTTCCAACGATAATAATTTCACCAAAATCCAACACCCGAGCTAGGAGTTATGGCTTTGCGAAGTAGAGTGTGTCGCCTAACCAATCGCACATGGCCACTGGAAAACATATGCGATAGCATATGCGGCGCCTATGTAAATATAGGCGATATCACATGCGGCGCCTATGTAAATATATGCGATATCATATGCGGCGCATATCTTATGGTTTCAAGTGACTTAAACACTCCATTTTTGGGTTATTTTGAGGGCAATTAAGTCTTTTGGCACTCCTTACACACCCCTAAACTTAACCTTACGAATTTAATAGATTCTAAACACATCATAACCCTATTATCAGTCTAAGTTCATCATCCAAGAGCACTAAAGGAGAAAAACAACTAGGGTTACACAATCAACATTGAGGGTCCAATCTTTCAATGAATCCGTTACCATAAAGGTATGTGGGGTTATGAACAAGAACACCCTTTCGTTCTTGTGCCCAAAGTTTGCATTATTTTACAAAGATACATGATTTTTACATGTTTTATCATGAATTTGAAGTGATAAATCTTATCCTATGTTGTTTTTCAAGATACTATGATTATTTTGAATGTTTAGAAAATAAACTCCATGAGTTTAAGATTATTATTATGACTAAAGGCTGAAATTTTTCAGATTTCCGTATAAATTATGCATGCTTGTGATATAAAGCATAAATGTTGAAATGTTTTGATTAAGTATCGCTATAAGGGTCATTAACCCACATTGAGATTGTTGTTTTGAGAATTTATGTGCTACATGTACCCATGTTTAGACTATTTTTGATGAAGTATAGAAAGATTTGACCTTTAGGTCACAACAGAGTTAAAATCCACTTTATGAAATGAGTTACGGATTTTATCATTTATTTAACTTAAGAAATATGATATTACTCTTAAAGTGGATTTTTCTTGAGATTTTTTAGCATAGTATTAGGAGTAGTATTTAGCACCGAGTTGGGTATGTTACTATGGTTTCATACCCCAGAACTGCGTGCCACCGTAGGTTGAGACATTGACTTCCACTATATGTGGAAAATTGAGATAGTGATCACTAAGATGAGATTGTTCTACACCAATGGCAAGGGTAGGACAGCCCTAACCTTACGAGGGCAAGTCGTGGGACATCATGGGTGCTCACATGGTGTACATGTCGGTTAGAAGAACCTCCCAAAGAGTCGTCCCTCATTCTTAGATTGATTTTACTGATTTAAAAGAGATTTGAAATGCAGATTTATGATGTATTCAATATTCCAGATTTCACTAAGATTGCTTTGATGATTTGGAATCAAGATGGAAGTGAATTGAGATTTCTTATTATGACTCACATGTTTCACCCGATATATTTTACTCTCTTATGATTATGATGATTTTAATTCGAGCTAAGTGAGTCATTTATATCAGCATGCATAATTTTATAAACTATGATGATATTAAGATATTATTTTATATATGCATTGCACCCACATATGCTCGGTACGTTTCCATGGTACTGACCCACATATTCGTATGTGGGCTACATTTTCTCGGAATGTAGGTACAAGGTAGTGTACATCTTCAGATCCAGTCAGTTCGCGGCATCCAGTCAGCAGGTGATGAGTCCTTTTGATTCAAGGGCTTGAGTTAGTTATACAGTTTGAGAAGTGTTGTATTTTCTTTATTCATTCGTATTGAGTTGGGTTAGTCGGGAGTCATGACCCGGCTATCTACAGTCAGTACTAGTACAGGCTTCATAGACAGTCAGTAGAAGTTGATGTATTCCATTTCAGTTTTGGTTGTAAAAGCAAAGTTGTAATCTTGTAAATCTAGTTTTGTATCTATCATATTCAGAAAAGAGTTATTTTCCGCAGATTTGTATAGATTTATACTTTTTGTTCAGTTGCTTATGAGTTATGCCAGTAGAAGGGTTAGCATGGGGTCAGTTGTGATCCTAAGCACCGTGTGACGTCTCGGGACCCGATTTCGGGGCATTACATAATAATAATAATAATTAGACTATTTTTTTTCTTTTAGTCTATTATATGTATTTTTATTTGTTTTAAAAAAAAATTATGTTTTATTTTTGACGTTTTAATCCATATTTAATTTCCATTCTATCTATTATCTTCTCAACAAACATTTGGACGATTCGACATAAAAAGGAATAATTTAGAATCCAGTAGCAATAGCAAGATTTATCTGTTGGGTTTGTGGCAGAGGTTGATTTGTGTTGTTTCAAACAGATTAATCATTCGTTGCAACAGATAAACATTCTGATGCAACAGATAATTAGTCCGGTGCAATAGATAAACATCCTGATACAACAGATAATACGTCTGATGCAACAGATAATACGATGATGCAACAGATAAATAGTCTGATGCAACAGATTACTCATCTGATGCACCAGATGATTGATCTGTTTAAATTGTGGGCACTTGTGCTGGATTCATAATCAGGGTTCTATCCATTGTTGGAAAAACAGAAGTGTACCCAGATGACAAATACAAATAAAAATCATAATTTTACTTACCAAAGTAACCTTTGAAGTAATGCCAAAGTGGAAAGTGATGTAGTAAACAAAATTTGACCTAAGAAATTGGTCAGATCGCAGCAGTAGCGTTGTACCAACAACAACAACAACAACAACAACAAATGGTCGACAAGAAGAAGATGAAGCAGAAGATGATGAATAAAGCGGCAGAAACAGAAACAATTAACAACAAAAATCGGTAAGAGATAGAAAACAACAATGGATGAGAAGAGAGAGAAAGGCGCCTTTTTTCCCCTCCGTTTCCCTTTATTTTAGGTATACATTGGGATCAAAGTATAAATTTAAAAACTTGTGGGTTATTTTAAAACTTCCCCAACTTTCTTAATACATAATAAAGTAATTGTCACCTCCAACTAATAATTAAGACTTGTGTCACCTACACCTCATTTTAAAACTCTTTTGTCACCTGTGGCCCAAACCCCCTAGTTACATGATAGTGTCTAATTTTAATGTCTAATAATTTATAGAAAAGATATGCTATTAATTATTTTTTTAGTTAATGTGTTATCTCAATTTGAAAGAGATAATTTAGGATGGAGGAAATATATTTTTGTCTCAATTTTCTCTAGTTCTTTGTTCTACTTATTCGAACATTTTATTCTCCTGAGTTTTACTATGTACTCAAAAAAGAAGAGAAAAATACATAGTTGGTGAAACATTAAATTAAAATGTGAGAAAGAAGAAAAAAAGTGAGTTATAGCAAAAAAAAAAGTTTAACTCAATTCTTGTAATTTAATTTGATAAATAAGCACTAGTAGAATCTCTTGCCAATCTAAGGAGACTGAGTAAAATCTATTAGAGATTTCAATCAGCATAAAATATCTAGTGTAAGGGTGTTAAGTGGGTCGGGCCGGGTCAACCCAAAATCGGCCCATTAAATTTAGCCGGGTTGTGGGCTAGGTCCGGGTTATGGTTAAATGGGCTGGGCCGGGTCCGAGTTCAACGGTAAAAAGTTTAAAAATAACCCTAATCCGGCCCACTTAACCCAACCTAATCAAACCCACCTAAACCCGATCAAACCCGGTTAAAAATCCGGTAAAACCTGATAAAATAAAAAAGTTTTTTTCAATATACACTATATATACCCACCTATATACATTTTAAATATGTTAAACAATATATATACACTATATACATAGTATATACTACATTAGAATTTAAAAAATATATACACATATACACAATTACACATATATACGTAACATTCAATATGTACGACTATACGTACTACTTTAAATAAAACATATACTACAATATAGATAATTATATATATAGTTATATACTAATTACTAATTTATAAAATATATACACATGTATACATTAAATATACACATCTATAGAAGATATATACACAAATATACAAAACATATGCTACTTAATATAATAAATTAATAATACTTGATAGTAAATTAATAATATATTAAAAGTAAGTTTTTAATTTAAACTAGAAATTCAATTTAAATCATTAAATGAAAAAATTACAAAGTAAGGACTAAGGAGTGAATGAATGTTGAATTTTATTGATTACGTAATGATCCAAAATTTATAATTTACATTAATGAAAAATCTACAAATTATGCATCATTTTTTCCAACTCATTCATGTTAATATTAACGGGAACTTGCATAGGATAGTCAAAGTCAACGGGGGCAAAACCATGCATTGGACTTGATTCTGCTGAGTTCTCCCGTGAAGACATAATTTCTTCAAGTTTCTGCTCGTCGTTCGGCTCCGGTTCCATTCCTTGATATCTTCTTTCCGCTCTAATCCAATCTCTGAGGCAAACTAGAACATTTATTGCATTGTTTCCCAATGAGTGTCGGTTGTCTCCAAGTTGTTGTCATCCCTGACTAAAAGCGCTCTCTGATGCAACGGTTGACATTGGAACATTCAAGATATCTCTAGTTAATCTTGAAAGTACGGGATATTGTGTTTCATTACTCCTCCACTAATCCAATGTGTTGATCCGTTGTTTGCGATCCTCTGGTGGCGACCGAAGATAATATTTAAGCTCTTCCCGATAAGTTAATGTGTAAGCTCTCTCATCAACACTGTTCCAACAAAGTAATCATAAAAAGAATCAGGAAAATCACTATATGCCGGCCTTTTAGAAGATGATGGCTCCTCGGAAGGATGAAGAGCGACAGTTGGAGTGATATTTGTAGGTACGGCTAAATCAACTAAATCAACATAGTGATTATATAATTTTTCTATGTATTCATTCGTATCACTCATAGCCGTCCACAAATCAGGTTGTACTTGTTCAGAATCAATGTTAGTATTTATTTCTAAGTTAGCATAAATAAAAGTACTAAAGTGGCACCTAGTATTATATTTCATGCACGGATTTAGCATAACATCAACCAAGTAAATAGGAAAATCAAAAAAAAATATTTTTTAAATTTAGTAAATATGGCACCAACAACTTCTTTATAACTTTCTTTATTTTTATATTTTTTGAGCAAACCAAAAATATCAGCTATATATGCTAAAATATTACAAACAGTAGGATAATAAGCACCGAAAAATTCAACCGTAGCTATATAAAATTTTTCTAAAAGCTTAAGAAGATCATTCATTAATTACAATCCAATCAGAATCATGTAGCATGCAATCAGCAGAATCAACAAATGAACCACAATATTGGTTAAAAGTTAGTGTAATTGAAACTCTATATTTATAACAAGTCTTAAAAAAATCATACGTAGAATTCCATCTAATATCCATTTCCTCAGGCATCAATATCGATGCAAGTTCATTTTCTTGACATTTAACTTTACATTCTCTAATTCTTTTTCTTCGATTATTTTCTTGAATAAAACCAACAACAAGACGAATTTTTTCAATATAAAGCTCAAAAAACTCAAGACCATCTTTTACAATTAAATTATGTATATGGCATGCACACTTAATATGAAAAAATTCAAGTAACGAAGGAGATAACTTAGATTTTAACTTTGTTATAGCAGTCTTGTTGTTAGAAACATTATCAAAAGCAATACATAAAATTTTATTTTCGATACCATAAAATTCTGCAACTTTAACAATCGAATCAACAATAAAATCTCCAGTATGTTTACGATCTTCATCATATAAAAAAACAAGAATACGTTTTTGCATCACAAAATTACTATCCATCCAGTGACAAGTAACGGTTAAATAATCATTTTTATTGACAGCACGACCAAAGATCAGAAGTTAGGGACAATATACATTGAATATTTTTTAACAATGTTGATAAATAAAAACAATATTGTGAATGAAGTCTATAAATATCATACCGACAATTACTTCTAGGAATACCATTAAACATAGAATTATAAATTGCTTGAATATAATGAATAAATGCATCAGAAGAAGGAAAACTAAAAGGCAAACAACCCACAGCTATCATTTTAGCCATTTCTTCCCGGTCCCTCAATTTATTATACTTCTTCATTACCTGACCGGTTGTTGGGTCTATTCTAGTTTGCGTTGGCCCACCAACATCCCCACCACCGCGTGTAATATTCAACTCTCTTTTGTGTGCATCACCTATATGTCTCATTAACGTACTCATACCCCCTTGCTTGCCTCCGCTTTTATGCTTATATATTTGTTGACAAATATTGCATTGCACCTCAGTATCTGATATACGTCCAAAAAATTATCATGCAATTCTAGTTGTTTTACGAGCTCTTGGGGCACGGGAAAGATGTGGAGAGAGATTAACCGATTCAAATCTAACGTTAGCATTTTCTACTGCGGGTGTCTCACCAATATTTTCATCATCTTCGTCTAAATTAATCGCATCAACTTCATTTTCTTCTTTTATACCGTAATTTTTCTAAGCTTCTACATAATCCATATCGTGAGCATCTACACCTATTTCTTTCTTAAAAGGTGTACCAAGCGGTACCGGAGGCGAAGGCACACGAGTATATCTACTACTTGAAGTACCTCTACTGTTAGTAATTCGTTTTTTACTACCACTACCACTTTCGGAACAAAAAATTTTAACACCTTTAAAGGCGAAGTTTCTTAATTTATCCATAATATAAATTAAACTAAAAAAATTCAAAACACAAATATAATAAAATGAAATATTCAACAATTAATACACTAAATAAAAATTAAACATAAGAGATGGAACGATAATACTAAATTTTGGAAGTATCCGAAGATTGCGACTTTAGAAACTTTCACTCGTACTTTGTAATCGCAAAATTAAAAAATTAAAGTGAGCACTTTAGAAATTTAAATATATAAAATATTTGAGAATTGAGAGAGAATGAGATTTGAAAGAATGAAAATTTGTGTAAAAAATGATTTGAGAGTGTAGGATATTTATAGATTTTTTTTGGGATTAGAAAAATATTTAAAATATTATTTTTTTCTTTTTATTAAAAAATGTCATTTGAGTCGTTTTAAGGGCATAAACGATAATATAGCCGTTGGGCCCAATGGGTCCAATTTTGTACAAAATCTAATTTTAAAAAAAAATATATATATATATATATATATATATATATATATTCGGACCGATTAACTGACGGATCCGGACCAGGTTTGGTTCGGGCCAGGTTAACTGAACCCAAACCAAAAAATAACCCAGCCTGGGACCCAATACCCTACAACCCGTGAGCTGATCGAGCTAAGTCATACCGAGTCGAGTTTAATTAGTGGGCCGGGTTAGGCCAGGTTGGGCGGGTCAACCCAGCCCATTTGACAGGCTTAATCTAGTGTTATTTCTTTTAGCACTTTATTTTATATGCACTTTACATTACTATTCAATAGTCAACTGTCGGAGCAAGTCGACGAAAAAGACTTGTCACTCCCCCTCTTACCACTTTCAACTTCTATGCTAGAAATTTATACCTTGTAGATAGATGTAGTACGTATGCATTGAACATTCTTGATCTCTTCATATGCTTGGTTTTTCATACTTTGGCACTCCTTGATTAAAGTTCTAGTTCAGCCACTGATCTGGTTAACTCAAAGCTAAAATGCAGAAAGATTCGAGGTTAGTGTCAAAACTATCAAATAAAGGGGATTTGCTAATTTGTCTGAGATTAAACCAACAACAAAAAAGAGATTTCGCAGTCTGCAATCATATAAATGCAATGGCCTCAAGTTGGTTGTGGAAGAGCACCAACTACCTTCACTATTAGTAAAAAATGAAGCTCAGGCATCGGAATGGAAGTGTCTTCAGAAGGGACCTAACATTCATAATTGCCATTTTATAGATCCAAAAGCAGGAGGACCTCTTTAAAGAATTGATGCATCTTATACTTGAAGGTATACCCAGAGTTTCAAATAGATTTCAACAGATGAATTATTGTATATTTGCTGCTGTTTTTCCCAACTTATTGCGACTTATTGCGTGCAATGTTTACTTCGTTAACGAGCTATTTTCATCAGACACCAACCACAGCTGGAATACGAGGTCATGCAAATGTTGGACCCTTGCACAAAAACCTTTTGAAGAGAAGTTTCAGGCGTTTTCTATTATAGGAAGTCTAGTTACTTGGGGGCCATAGAAGTTTGGGTAGTACTAGGTAAAACACATTCAGATCAACCCAAAAAAGTTTCTTTACTAACAATATGAGAAATCATATAGATGTTGCATCCTGATTGTATTGTATACTATAGATGCTATATCAAGTCGAATGGAATTGCCAAGTTGATTTGGTTGAAACTTCCGTTGTTACAAAATATTATTTCAGTCTCAAATTTGCACATTCTTACAATGACTATTAAGTCTTCATAGTCGTAGAGATCCCACTAGTGGAATTTCACTCAGTTTATTATTGCTGCTGTTTCACCTTAGGCGGCTGTTATGTTTCACATGTGTGTGTAAGAGATCTGAAAGAACCCTTCTAAATACAAAAACATGACAGAACAATTCATCCCTATTTAGGGCATTCTTTCACACCCCAAAATTAGAAATCCAAACAAAATACCAAAAGGACACCACCTTCTCTCACGACAATTTCACATCACAAGAGCAATTTCAATAGGTTTACTACAGTTTTATTTTGCTCAATATGGGCCTCAATCGAGAGTATGACTGGAAGCATCGCTTCTTCAGGAATATTAACGCTTAGGTTCAACGCAAAGGTGCTGCAGTTCAAAATGTTGGATAGACACAATTCACAAGTTTTTGAATCTTTTATTCAGACCAAGTTGGAAGAAGATGCCAATAAATCCACAGCGTTTCGAAATTGAAAATTAACAAGCAAAGAATTAGGCTAAATCCATCCTAAAATAACTTTTTTTATCAGTCAACCTAATTCAATAGTAAATGACTCACAGATCTCAAAACCCATAATTATCAACAGACAAGCTTTCAAACTTCGTTGAGGAGAGTTATGAATTATCTTAATTGATTTTTTGAACCCAATTTTTTACAAAATATTATATGAAAATGAATATACTTATATTTTTATGTAGATCATGGTTTAAATATATTAGAAGTAAGATATGATAATTTCAAAAACTAAAGTAAAATTAACCTGTCCTATAATAATAAATCAACAATTAACACACTTATAATCCTCTGAACAAAGAGAAAGCACGTGATGAAGTTTGGAAGAGATGACAAACGAAGAAAGGGAGAAGCTAGTGGAAGTCATGGGTATGGGAGGAGTAGGAAAGATCTAATCTCTTTTCTTATTTTCCCAATTAAAAATTTTGGAAAACAGAAAGAATAAGTCAAATCTTTCCACCCCACCCACAACCAACAACTTCCCAATACTCTCATCCGTTTCTTCCCCATCACTATATTCAACTTGAATGGAAAATAGCCCATAAAGAGAGCAGGGGAACAGATTTAGTTGAGGAGTAGATATGTGTGTGAGGCTGCGGTAATGGGTATGCCCAAATATATATAGCTAAAAAAAGGGAATGGAACATGTGATAAAGTTGAAACCCTAATGTGTTACAATTACCATTTTATCCCCCAAGAAACTTCTCCGAAACGAGTGGCTCAAAAGTGCAACAACTCAACAGTCAACAAACACCTTTTTAAATTTGGGAAACTCTCTCACCATTTCGTGCTTCGTGCCATAAAATAAAGATATCTCTAGTAAGAATGTTATAAATAAGGCTTAAGTCATTGATAGCTTTTTAAATTTATTTTAAAATTTTATTTGGATTGATTTATTTTTTTATTAGATATTTTAATATTAAAAAATATTTATCTATTAAGCACAAAATAAATATGATGTCAAAAACTATAATGAGTGAGACTCACATGCGGGTCTTATAACAAAAATAACGAATAAACTTATGATATGTGGCGTGTAGACCCAAATAATTATTAAAAATAAATTTTAAACTTTTTCTTTAAAATATCTTTTAAATATACTTGCCTAATTTTAATTAAAAAAAATTAATTTTATACCCACCCACACCCAGCTTCCCACGCCAACCCACCTACTTCCAATCCCCTTTCTCCTCCTTGGAAATCCCTGCAATTACACACCCCCATTTTCCCTATCCATCTTTTCCCAGATTCTCCCTTTTTCCTTTTTCCTTTTTTCTTTCTCCATTTAAAATTCAATATTCCCTCTTTCACAAACCATCGTAGAAAGTTTAGCAGCAACAATAATCGCTCCTTCTTGATGATTTTTTTTTTAAATTTAGCAGTAATAATATACTTCCTCAGTTCTGATTTTTTGATGAATCTCGTCGGAAAACGCATTCCTCATAAAATTCCTCAAGAATGCACGTCGTAGAACAACCAATATAAGCTATGAAAATTGTTTAAGGGCCCAAAAAAGAACAAACTTATTTCTAAATTTAAAAGGATGAAACATTTAAATCAACACATGAAATCGTAAGAAATGTTCAACTGAAAATTGTATTTGAACAAAAAAAACAAGATTTTCCAAAGAATGAAATTTAAAGGAATTTTTTTTTACAGAATTTTGAATGAAGAAGACGATGGCTGGGGGGGACAGTTATTTTTCTTATGAAGAAGAGGAGGACTAAGGAGGTTGGGGAGGGGGGGGATTGGTAGTTTATTCTTCTTTTTCTCGTGAAGAAGATGACGACTAAGGAGTGGGGGTGAGGTTTGGGTGGTGGTGTGCTCTTTTTAAAAAAAAAATAAGGAAATTATTATTATTAAATATTGCATTAATAAAACAATTTAAGTGTAAATCTTTTAATAAAAATAAAAGTAAAATATTATTTGGTACTCAGTCACGCGCCTAAGGAAAGTGGCTTACACTTTCCTTGCCACATCAACAATTTATGCCTAATAGATATACATTTTAAATAATTTAAGTGTTCAATAGGTTCAAGATTGAGCTGAGGGGTCCAAGTAAAATTTCGAAACAATTTTAAGAAGTTATCAATGACTTAAGTCTATAAATAATTTCATGTTCATACTTTACATGAAAATTTTATTTATCTTTAAACTTATTTATTAAAAGAACATTATAAATTTAATTTTTTAAAAGAAACTACTATGATACATACATACATACATACATACATACATACATACATACATGGGGTCTTGGGCTCTAGGTGACAAAAGAGTTTTAAAATATAGTGTGGGTGACACAAGTCTTAATAATTGAGTGGAAGTGACAATTACTTTATTAAGAAAGTAAGAAAAACTTGAAAATAACTCACAAGTTTTTTAATTTACACTTTGATCCAATGTAAAACCTAATATAACTAGAAATAAAGGGGGGAAAAGGCACGTTTCTCTCTTCTCATTTATTGGAGTTTTCTCTCTCTTCGTGATTTTTATTGTTCATTGTTGTTGTTACTTTATTCATCATCTTCTTCATTATCATCATTTTGTTCTTCATTATCATCTCTTCTTGTTCATCATCATCATCTTCTTGTTGTTGAACATTGTTGTTACCGCTACTATTGCTACTTGATCAATTTTTTTTTAGGTCAAATTATATTCGTATATTACTTGAGAATTACTTATAGGTAATTTTAGTAAGTAAAATTATAATTTTTAGTTGAATTTCTCATCTGGGTGTATCTGCTACTGCTATTTTTTCAACAGTAGATAAAACATGTAACGTGAATCCAACAGATGAGTAATCTGTTGCACAGATGAGTAACCTGTTGCAACATATTGACTAATCTGTTGCAACATATGAGTAATCTGTTGCAACATATATGACTAATCTGTTACAACAGATCACTCATCTGTTGGATTTGTATTATAGTATTGTAACATGAATCCAACATATGGGTCATCTGTTGCAACAGATTAGTCATATATTACAACAGATTACTCACTTGTTGCAATAAATGACTCATATATTGGATTCATGTTGCAGGTTCTATCCATTGTAGCAGTAGCAAATATACCAAATAAAAATTTCAACAAAAATCATAATTATACTTACAAAATCACCTATGAAGTAATGTCCAAGTGATATACGAACAAAATTTGACCTAAAAAAATTCTAAAAATTTCAACAAGGGCACAACGAATAAGTGAAACACATGAAAAAATTCATGAAACAGGTAAAGAAGACAAAAATAGTGTATCATACATCAAATGCAAAAGGATCGAGGGAACAAACGTTTGATTTCTCCTAAAAATATTTAAGTTCCCTAGTATTTTAATTGCTTTCTAATGGATAACCCATCTATTATAACTGATTTTCTATCTGTTTGATAATTTCCAACAGCTGAATCATCTGTTGCAACATATCAGTCATCTGTTGATTCAAATTAAGAAATTATTAGTAATAACTAAATTGATTTAGCTAAAATTAAAAACAAGTTTTTAAGACAATGGGACAAACATTTGAGTTCTCCTAAAAATATTTGAGTTCCCTAGTATTTTAATTATTTTCCAACAGATCACCTATTTGTTGCAACAAGTTAGTCATCTGTTGCAATAAATGCTTATAACAGGTTAGTCATTTGTTGATTCAAATTAAGCAATTACTAATAATAATTGAATTGATTTAACTAAAATTGAAGACAAGACCTTAGACAAGGGGGAAAACATTTGAGTTCTCCTAAAAAATATTTGAGCTTTAGTATTTTAAATTGCTTTTCAACACATATTTTGTCTATTTAGTAATTTCCAACAGATGAGTCATATATTGCAACAACTTAGTCATCTGCTGCAACAGATGTCTATATTTGTTTGATAATTTTCAATAGATGAATTAGTTGTTACAACAAGTGAGTCATTTGTTGCAACAGATGTCTATATCTGTATGGTCATTTTCAACAGATGTTTTTATTTGTTTGGTCATTTCCAACAAATTACTCATCTGTTGTAACATGTTAGTCATCTATTGATTCACATTAAGTCATTATTAGTAATAACTAAATTAATTACTAAAATAAAATATGAATTAATAAGTTCAATTATAGTTTCAATTAATCTCATGGTAATTACACGATCAACTAAGTATGTTCGTCCTAAGTAGAGTGATCAATTGACCAATTTTATTTGAAATGATTCAAACTAAGTCATCATTAGAAATAACTATATTGATTTAACTAAAACTAAAGATGAATTAGTAAGTTCAATTACGATTTCAATTAATTTCATAATAATTACATGATCAATTAAGTGTTTCGTACTGAGTAGAATGATTAATTGACAAATTTTATGTGAAATAATTCAAATTAAACCATTATTAGAAATAACTACATTGATTTAACTAAAATTAAAGATGAATTAGTAAGTTCAATTACGATTTCAATTAATCTCAATAATTAAATGATCAATTAAGTGTTTCATCCTTAGTAGAATAATTAATTGACCAATTTTATTTTAAATGATTCAAATTAAGCCATTATTAGTAATAACTATGTTGATTTAACTAAAATTAAACATGAATTAATGAGTTCACTTACAATTTCAATTAATCTCATCATAATTACATGATTAACTAAGTGTATTCATCCCGAGTAGAGTGATCAATCGATCAATTTTATTTGAAATAATTCAAATTAAGATATTATTAATAATAACTAAATTGATTTAACTAAAATTAAAGATAAACTTACAATTTCAATTAATCTCATAGTAATTAAATTATCAACTAAGTGTATTCGTCATGATTAGAGTGATCAATTGACCAATTTTATTTGAAATGAATCAAATTAAGTCATTATTCGTAATAACTAAATTGATAAAACTAAAATTAAAGATGAATTGATAAGTTCACTTACAATTTCAATTAATCTCATAGTAATTACATGATCAACTATGTGTATTCGTCTCGAGGAGAGTGATCAATCGACCAATTTTATTTCAAATTAAATCATTATTAGTAATAAATAAATTGATTTTGACTAAATTAAAGATGAATTGATAAGTCCACTTACAATTTCAATTAATGTATTCGTCCTTAATAGAATGACCAATTGATAGAAGTTATTTAAAATGATTCAAATTAAGCAATTATTAGTATTAACTAAATTGATTTAACCAAAATTAAAGACAAGACCTTAGACAAGGGGACAAACATGTAATACCCCATATGTTTCCAAGCTAGGAAATGAATTAGTTCTCCTACGTATGAAACCTCATATCCTGTGATTCATATTTGAGTACATGATTTACAATTAGTAACCTAGCGATAAGATAGCTTATGATGTGTTAAACATGCTCATGTGAGTCACTCAGAGTAAGGCAAGCTAATAGCTTTTGGATCCATTAAGTTTTAGTGTGTGATTCCGCAAGAGTGACCTTTGAACGAGGATAACTTGATTTATATGTGACATTTTGGCAGATTTAGACCCACCAAATTGTAGAGAATCAAATTAGTTTTCCAACGATTCTAATTTTATAAAAATCCGACACCCGAACAAGAAGTTATGGCCCTACAAAGTAGGAGTGCGATGCATAAACAATCGCACATGGCTACTGGAACAAGTGTGCGACAGGTTGTGTGGCGCACACCCTCAAGTGTACGATAGCATGTGCGACGCACACCTTAGCTTATGCAATAGGATGTGCGGCGCACACCTTAGCATGTACGATGAGGTGTGCGACGCACACTTATGATTTCAGCCATGAAAAACACTTAGTTTTGAGTTATTTTGAGGATAATTAAGTCTTTTAACACTCCTTACACGTCTCAATACTTAACCTCACAAAATTTATAGCTTCTAATCACATTACAACCCTATTAACATTTTAAGTTCATTATCCAAGAGCACAAGAAGGAGAAAAACTACTAGGGTTGCATAATCAAGCTTGAAGGTCCAATCTTTCAACAATTTTATTGTCATTAAGGTATGCGTAGTGTTCATCCACGGATTCCTTTCGTTCGTGGAGTTCAAGAATCAATCTTTGATAACAAAATCATGAATGTTTTGTGGTGATATAGTTGTATTCATGTTGTTATTTGTGGTTTGTGTTGTAGAGTGGGAATTTGATGAACTTCCAGGAAGATTGTGATCATATAGTTGGAACCTATGAATTTGGGTGGATTAAGATGGTGTAAGTTTGTGAATACACATATGCCTTAAAGAGTGCATGTAAGGTGTTTGATAAAATACCTAAGAGACTAGAAATCATGCATTATAGCTAAATTGTGACTAAGTGAAGGATTCATGATAGGCCTCTATGATTCAATGCCATCCATGTTGATAATGTGTCTTGTGAACACTGTTGGATTACTCATGAACTAGTCTTATGGAATTATGCTATGCTTACTTGCAAAACCCCCTCATGTACAAGATGTAGAATACCCATGTACTTCATGAAATTCCCCAAGTTATGATATTATGGATTGTGGTTGTAATATGTAATGAGCATGATATTGAAAGCTATGCAAGTATATACATGTTGTATGAAATTCCCTTCCATGAAATAGATTGTTGAGAACCATGCTTAGTATGAAATCCCTTATTTATGATATTGTGGATTATGGACTCTACTCTTATGATCAAGTCAGTCATGTGTGTCAGTTTCCTTCCATCGAGTCCTGGGGGTACTTGTACCCAAAAAATATAGTTATGTGCCTAGAGCCATGTCATGTTTTCATGATACTCTCAGTCAAGTCATGATCTATAGAAACCAGTCAGTCATGTGACTCAGGAAAACTCAGTAATCTCAGTAGTTCAGTATTCTCAATAATCTCAGTGCTCAGTAACCTCAGTAATCATAGTAAATCTCAGTAACTTCAGTACTCTTAATCAGTCCTCAGAACTCATTATATTTCGTCCGTCATCGGAATCCAGTAAACTCAGTTTTAGCTTCGCTAAATAATACCACTAGTATCAGTTCAGTTAATCAGTATCAGTTCAACAAATCAGTTCAGTTAAGTTATTTAGTTCAGCCTAGTTATTCAGTCCAGTGTCTTTCAGATGGGAGTAAGATTCAGCACCGAGCGAACCTAGGGATGGGGGCTCACCCGCTAGAATAGGACTGAGATCCCTAGAAGCAATCCCTAAGTTCCAAAACTACGTTGCCAGTATAAGTACGAGATGTCACCCATTTGATAGGACTGACATACTCAGGGGTCACCCGTTAGCATATTTATATTTATAGGACTGATCCCAGGAGTCACTCGCTAGATTAGGACTGACTCCACAGCAGATGTCTTTACTGGTGACGTGGTACTGACGCCCTTCCAGTCAGGGCATAGATTGGACCCCAGTCAGCTTAGCTTGGGGCATGTAGGTTGGATGAGCACATCCCAATGTTTCAGTTACAAAATCAGGGCTTTCAGAAACAATCAACTCATCTTAGTAGTACAGATTCAGTACTGTTAGATACAGTCAATGCTTATCATTGTAAATAGACTTCAAGATCACCCATTAGCTAGGACTGATCTCAACTATGATTAATCAGTATCAAAATCATTAGATTTAAAGATCACCCGCTAGATAGGACTGATCTCAGACTAAGTCAAATCATCCTTATTATCAGTATACTCATGATCACCCGCTAGATAGGACTGATCTCAGCTTTAGTTACTCCAAGTAGAACGAAACTCAGATAGTTCCATCAGAACTTAGACTGTCAGATACAGTCGCTCAGTATCGATTATATCGATTAGTACGATCATTACAGTTATATCAGCTATATCAGTTGTCATAGCTCACGTTACCAGTATTCAGTTTCAAGACTATTAGACACAGTCATTCAAACCAGTTTTTCATAATTTAAACTGTCAAAAATAGTCAATAATCTATTCAGTACCTCAGAAACAGTAAAGTCATGTCGTCAGCATTCAGACTCAGTAGTCAGCATCATCACGAGTTCAGTTATAGTTGTTTATGCATGTATGTATTCTCACGTTCATATTAGTTAGCATTGTTCATGCATATAACCTTTTGCATTTAGCCTACCTCACTCGTATACTCAGTACATTCAGACGTACTGACGCATTTGCATTATGGTGCTTTCTTTTATGTTACACCATAGGTTCAGAGGCACGAGCTTCAATCAGCAGTAGCATTCCAGTGTTCAGAGTTTACAGTGAGTCCTTCTCATTCGAGGACGATATGATTATTGCTACATTTACTATTCAGTTACTAGATGGAGTTAGTTGGAGACATGTTCCTTCAACTCCTTATTCAGTTCAGTTAGAGGCTTTCAGACTAGATGTCAGATTAGATATTCAGATCTCATTATTTTCAATTTTTATGACTTGTTTTGGTATTGTTATACCTTTTAAGACATTTTGTTATCAGACGTTTATTCAGTTCGAACTTTATGGCCTTTCATGTTCATGTTTCCGCATTTTATGTATATTATGCAGTATACAGGTACAGATATCAGTCATGGGTTAGCTTGTGGTCCTTCGGGGTCATGAGCACCGTGTAGCATTTCGGTTCAGATAATTGGGGTGTTACAAAACATTTGAGTTCTCTTAAAAATATCTGAGCTTTACTATTTTAAATTATTTTCCAACATATATCCTATATGTTTGATAATTTTCAACAGATGAGTTATCTGTTGCAACAACTTAGTCATCTGTTGCATAGATGTCTATATTTGTTTGATAATTTTTAATAGATGAGTCATTTATTGCAACAGGTTAGTCATTTGTTGCAACATATGTCTATATTTGTTTGGTCATTTCCAACAGATGTCTTTATCTTTTTGGTCATTTCCAATAGATATTTTTATCTGTTTAGTCATTTTCAACAGATTACTCATCTTTTGCAACATGTTAGTCATCTATTGATTCATATTAAACTATTATATTAGTAATAACTAAATTTATTTAACTAAATTAAACATAAATTAATAAGTTCAATTATAGTTTCAATTAATCTCATGGTAATTACACTATCAACTAAATGTGTTCATCCTGAGTAGAGTGATCAATTGACCAATTTTATTTGAAATGACTAAAACCAAACCATAATTAGAAATAGCTATATTGATTTAACTAAAATTAAAGATGAATTAGTAAGTTGACTTACAATTTCAATTAATTTTATAGTAATTACATGATCAACTAAGTGTTTCGTCTTAAGCAGAATGATCAATTGACCAATTTTATTTGAAATAATTAAAATCAAGCAATTATTAGTAATAATTAAAATATTTTAACTAAAATTAAATATGAATTGATAATTTTAATTACGATTTCAATTAATCTCATAGCTAGTAATTACATGATCATCTAAGTGTATTCGTCTTGAGTAAAGTGTTAATTGACCAATTTTATTTGAAATGATTCAAATTAGGATATTATTAGTAATAACTACATTGATATAACTAAAATTCAAGATGAATTGATAAGTTCAATTACGATTTCAATTATTCTCATATTAATTACATGATCATCTTAGTGTGTTCGTTCTGAGTAGAGTGATCAATTGACTAATTTTATTTGAAATAATTCAAATTAAGCCATTATTAGTAATAGCCAAATTGATTTAATAATTACAATTTTAATTAATCTCATAGTAATTACATGATCATTTAAGTGTATAACTTATTGCAACAGATTTAATCTGTTGCAACAGATGAGTCATTTATTGAAAATTATCAAACAGATATACACATATGTTGCAATAGATTAGTCATTTGTTGCAACAAATGTCTTTATCTGTTGGTCATTTACAATAGATGACCAATTTATTGCAACATATGACTTTATCTATTTTGTTATTTCCAACAGATTACTAATCTGTTGCAATAGGTGACTAATCTGTTGCAACTGATGTCTTTATCTGTTTGGTCATTTTCAACAGATTACTCATCTTTTGCATTATCTTAGTCATCTATTGATTCATATTAAGCCATTATATTAGTAATAACTAAATTGATTTAACTAGTATTAATAAGTTCAATTACTGTTTCAATTAATCTCATGATAATTACACGATCAACTAAGTGTGTTCGTCCTGAGTAGAGTGATCAATTGACCAATTTTATTTGAAATGATTAAAACCAAACCATAACTAGAAATAACTATATTGATTTAACTAAAATTAAAGATGAATTAGTAATTTGACTTATAATTTCAATTAATTTTATAGTAATTACATGATCAACTAAGTGTTTCGTCTTAAGTAGAATGATCAATTGAACAATTTTATTTGAAATAATTAAAATCAAGCAATTATTAGTAATAATTAAATTAATTTAACTAAAATTAAAGATGAATTGATAATTTTAATTACGATTTCAATTAATCTCATATTTATTAATTACATGATCATTTAAGTGTATTCGTCTTAAGTAAAGTGTTAATTGACCAATTTTATTTGAAATGATTCAAATTAAGATATTATTAGTAATAACTACATTGATATAACTAAAATTAAATATGAATTGATAAGTTCAATTACGATTTCAATTATTCTCATATTAATTACATGATCATCTTAGTGTGTTCGTTCTGAGTAGAGTGATCAATTGACTAATATTATTTGAAATGATTCAAATTAAGCCATTATTAGTAATAGCCAAATTGATTTAATAGTTATAATTTTAATTAATCTCATAGTAATTACATGATCATTTAAGTGTATAAGATGAGTCATTTGTTGAAAATTATCAAACAGATATACACATATGTTGCAATAGATTAGTCATCTGTTGTAACAAATGTCTTTATCTGTTGGTCATTTATAAGAGATGACCAATTTATTACAAAATATGACTTTATCTATTTGTTATTTCCAACAGATTACTAATCTGTTGCAATAGGTGACTAATCTGTTGCAACAGATGTCTTTATCCGTTTGATCATTTTTAACAGATTACTCATCTTTTGCATTATCTTAGTCATCTATTGATTCATATTAAGCCATTATATTAGCAATAACTAAATTGATTTAACTAGTATTAATAAGTTCAATTACTGCTTCAACTAATCTCATGGTAATTACACGATCAACTAAGTGTGTTCGTCCTGAGTAGAGTGATCAATTGACCAATTTTATTTGAAATGATTCAAACCAATCCATAATTAGAAATAACTATATTGATTTAACTAAAATTAAAGATGAATTAGTAATTTGACTTACAATTTCAATTAATTTTATAGTAATTACATGATCAACTAAGTGTTTCGTCTTAAGTAGAATGATCAATTGACCAATTTGATTTGAAATAATTAAAATTAAGTAATTATTAGTAATAACTAAATTGATTTAAGTAAAATTAAAGATGAATTGATAATATAATTACGATTTCAATTAATCTCATAGTAATTACATGATCATCTAAGTGTATTCGTCTTGAGTAAAGTGTTAATTGACCAGTTTTATTTGAAATGATTCAAATTAAGACATTATTAGTAATAACAACATTGATTTAACTAAAATTAAAGATGAATTGATAAGTTCAATTACGATTTCAATTAACATGTTGCAATAAATGAGTAATTTGTTGCAAAAGACCAAACAGTTAAAGACATTTGTTGAAAATGACCAAACATATATAGACATCTGTTGCAACAGATGACTAACCTGTTGCAATAGCTAACTCATCTATTGAAAATTATCCAACAAATATAGACATCTATTGCAACAGATGACTAAATTGTTGCAACGTATGACTCATCTATTGAAAATTATTAAATAGATAAGATATATGTGAACTCAGAACCAAAATGAGCCACAAAATTTAAAAAGTGACCAAAATAGGTCACTTATTTAAAAAGTTACCAAAATAGGTTAAACGTAATAAATTATTACGTTTTCTATTTTTTTCTTAACGATCAATTAACGGAGTTGACTTTTACAATTTCTAACGTTTTACATTTGTTTTTGTAAAACGTAAAAAATTCTTACGTTTTATAAAAAAAAAATATAAAACGTAAGAATTTCTTACGTTTTACACGATAACCGAGAAAAAAATACAATAAATTGTCAAATCAATTAAAAAGGTACTAAAAAAAAGAGTAGTTCAACGTAACAAAAAGTTACGTTCTTAACTTTTTTATAGCAGTGGTCCCCCACCCACAATTTCTTTTTCCACAAATGTCCCATCACTTCTACTTTTACCTCTTTTTACATATAATAATTATGAATTTTTTGATTAGTTAAATTTATTTATATTTTACATGTAGTTCAAATAATTTATTTTTTTCTCTATGTAATAATTTTTTACGTTTTACATAAAAAATTTAAAAAATAGAAGTATCAATTACCTCATTAACTTAACAATTTTCTTATATTTATTCTATATAAAAAAAATAATCACTTCTATCCTTAATTATCCGATTTCTCTCTAAAAAAATTATACTTTTGAGTTTTCCTCTACTCCAAAATAGTGAAATGTTGAATTATCGTTGATCAAATATGCTACTATATACAATAATTATATTTTTTCGGTGTGTTAAAAATATGAAATTAATTTTTTCGGATAGTGAATCATCGTAGTTTTTGATTAGTGGTTCGATTAGGATATTGAGGAGACTCATATGCACAAATACGTTTCATATTATAATTAATGGAGTAAAAAATCATAATTTAATTTAGGAACACTCCTAAATTAATATAAGAAAATATATTTTTTTAGGAACACTCCTAAAAAAATATAATTCTTGTATATAGTAACATATTTGATCGATGTTAATTCAATATTTCACTATTTTGGAGTAGAGGAAAACTCAAAAGTATATTTTTTTAAAAGAAAAATAGGATAATTAAGGATAGAAGTGATAATTTTTTTATATAGAATAAATATAAGAAAATTGTTAAGTTAATGAGGTAATTGATACTTCTTTTTTTATTTTATTTTTATGTAAAACGTAAAAATTTATCAGAAAAAACAAATTATTTGAACTACATGTAAAATATAAATAAATTTAACTAAAAAAAAATTCATAATTATCATATGTAAAAAGAGGAAAAAGTAGAAGTGATAGGACATTTGTGGAAAAAGAAATTGTGGGTGGGGGACCATTGCTATAAAAAGTTAAGAACGTAACTTTTTGTTACGTTGAACTACTCTTTTTTTTAGTACCTTTTTAATTGATTTGACAATTTATTGTATTTTTTTTCTCGGTTATCGTGTAAAACATAAGAATTTCTTACGTTTTATAGTTTTTTTTATAAAACGTAAGAATTTCTTACGTTTTACAAAAAAAATGTAAAACGTAAGAAATTCTTACGTTTTTGTAAAAGTCAACTCCGTTAGTTGACCGTTAAGAAAAAAGTAAAAAACGTAATAAGTTATTACGTTTAGCCTATTTTGGTAACTTTTAAATAAGTGGCCTATTTTGGTCACTTTTTTAATTCCGTGGCTCATTTTGATTCCGAGTTCGATATATGTTGAAAAGCAATTTAAAATGCTAAAGCTCAAATATTTTTAGGAGAACTCAAACATTTGTCCCCTTGTCTAAGGTCTTGTATTAAAGACTTGTCTTCAATTTTAATTAAATTAATTTAGTTATTATTAATAATTGCTTAATTTGAATAAATAAATGACTATCCTGTTATAGACATCTGTTGCAATAGATGACTAACTTGTTGCAACAAATAGATAATCTGTTGGAAAATAATTAAAATACTAGAGAACTCAAATATTTTTAGGAGAACACAAATGTTTGTCCCATTGTCGTAGAGACGTCTTTAATTTTAGCTAAATCAATTTAGTTATTACTAATAATTGTTTAATTTGAATCAACAGATGACTAGAATGTTGCATCAGATAATTCATCTGTTGGAAATTATCAAACAAGTAGAAAATTTGTTGTAACAGATGGGTCAACTATTAGAAAGCAATTAAAATATTAGGAAACTTAAACATTTTTAGGAGAACTTAAATGTTTGTCCCCTTGATCCTTTTGCATTTGATGTATGGTATATTATTTTTGTCTTCTTTACCTATTTCATGTGTTTTACTTATTCATTGTGCCCCTATTGAAATTTTTTAAAAAAAATTTAGGTCAAATTTTGTTCATATATCACTTGGACATTACTTCATAGCTTATTTTGTAAGTAAAATTATAATTTTTATTGAATTTCTTATTTGGTGTATCTGCTACTGCTATAATGGATAGAACCTGCAACATGAATCCAACATATGAGTCATCTATTGCAACAAGTGAGTAATCTGTTGCAATATATGACTAATCTGTTGCAACAGATGACCCATATGTTGGATTCATATTACAACACTATAAAATGAATCCAACAGATGAGTAATCTGTTCCAACAAATTAGTCATATATGTTACAACAAATTACTCATTTGTTGCAACAGATTACTCATTTATTGCAACAAATTAGTCATATATGTTGCAACAGATTAGTCATTATGTTGTAACAGATTAGTCATTTGTTGCAACAAATACTCTTCTGTTGGATTCACGTTACATGTTTTATCCATTATTAAAAAACAGTAGTAGCAGATACACCCAGATGAGAAATTCAACTAAAAAATAACAAAAAACATAAAAAAAAATAACAAACACCAACAAATCAAGTTCCTCATTTTCGTCATAACTTAAAAGCCCTAATTTTTTACTTGTGAAAATCGAAAAGAAACGATGAAGAACTCGAAGTTGTTGTCGCCGGAGAATGTTGTCACGTTGACTGACGGTTGAAAGTAAAAAAGGAACGGGCAAGAACTCAAAACTATTTGTTGCCAGAGGTTGAAGTTGCACAAGATTGAAGGGAGAAATTTGAAAAGTTGTTGGTTAGGAGAAGTTAGAGAGAGAAACTATCGAGAGAAAAAGAGAAGAAAGAGATAGATTGATTTGCAGAGGGAGGAAAGTTTTGTGGGTGTGGGTTAATTTGTATTTTTGAAAAGATTAAAAAATTTAGAAAATATTAATCAAGTCCACAATTAACCTAATGAAGTTTTTAAATTATGTTTGACCCTTTAAATTGGTCAATGTCACCAATCCTTCATTCAAGACTTAAAAGACATCTTTCCTTCAATTTTCTCTACATACATGCATATATATATATATATATATATTGAGGGGTTGTTTTTATTCGTTTTAATTGCTTAATTAATTCGTCTATATTTTTGTCTTGCTTAATTTGCTTTTCTGACTGAATTTTTTCTTTAATTAGTTTTTCTAAATTTTTATTAATTTCTAATAATAAGAGTATTATAGTGTTGTTTTGTTTTATTGTTATTGCGTCTGTTCTCCCTGGGGTTAGTAACTTGATAGTCCTTCCGGTTTTGGCTGAATTTATTTTGTTTTCTTTAAAATATTTTGATAAAATAGATCATTCATGAGAGAGCTATTTTCTTTATTTGATCAATATCTCTTCTTATTTCTTGTAATTCTTTTTCAAGAGTATTTATCTTAGGATATTCTATAATAGTTTTTTCTTTACTACTTAGAGTTTGTATTTTTCTAACTATTTCTAATTGTTAAATCTTTATGAAATCAAAGTTTTGTTTTAATCTGTCTAAAAATTTCTTTTGTTTAATTTGCAGGTCTTCAAGGATTTCTACAGTTTTTAATATTTTTGTATTATCTTTTTGGATGATTTCTCTCAAGTTTATTATAAGATCTGTAATAGTATTTAGTTGTTAATTATCTCTATGTAATACATGTTCTCCATTATTGAAATTACACTTAATAATCGCATTATCCTTCAGTTGTCTATATTTTATTTCTATTCGTATTTTTAAGTCTAAATAATCTAGTTTCTTTAGAGTATCTATTATAATTAACTTTATCCTAACAGAATAGTTATCTTACAATGTTCCCTTTGAAATCTTATTTATTTGGTTTGGTGTTCTATATCTCTTCTAATTCCTTGTAATTTCTTCATTAGTGTACTTATATGGTCTGGAATAATAAATTCTCTTAATGCTAAGTTTTGTAATTTTTCTGATAGCTCTACTGCTTCAATACTTCTAAATAATTGCTTAAAGCCTTTTCTATATTTAGAAACTATTCTCTTCTTTTTATTTTTTTATATAAATATCAATAATTTATCTGTATTCTTCTGGCAAAACCATGTTTTTCTCATTAATATCTTTTTATATTGTTTCTTAATTTAAGATGTTCTATCACTTTATATTCTAGTCTAGATATTATGGTGATTAGATTATCTAGTCGTTGAGGATCTTCTTTTGATTTATTTAGTCTTCTATATTCTAGGTAAAGAAAATGGCCAGAAGCCCCCCCAACCTTTACCCAAAATCCCAACTACACACTTATACTTTGAAGGGGTCCTATGACCCCCCTGAACTATTTTAAAGTGGAATATTTACACCCCTGATTGCTGACATGCCAAAAGAGAGTGTTTCACTCTCTTTAAAGAGAGTGAGAATGATTTTTTTAATATTTCTTTATTTTCTTTATTCATTTTTAACTATTCTTTTTCTTTTCATTTTCTTTCTTTCTTCTTCTTCTTCTTCTTCTTACACACAATGGCATCCAAGAACTCATCAATAACATCAAAAATTAATTTATTTTTTTCCTCATTTCCAAGCACAAAATCGATTGGTTTCGACTTCAAATTCGTCAAAAATTTCAAAATGGGTATTGTTCATTGTTTCCAACTTCAAGATTGTTGGAAATTTTAAAATCGATATTGTCCATTATTTAAGACTTCAAAGTTGTCGTAAAATTTAAAATGGGTATTGTCCATTATTTTCGACTTGAAGATTGCTGAAAATTTCAAAATTCTCTATTGTTTTCGACTTTAAGGTTATTGAAAATTTTAAATTCGATATTGTTCATTGTTTCCGGCTTCAAGGTGGTCGAAAATTTTAAAATTGGCATTCTTCCTTGTTTCCGGATTTAAGATAGTTGGAAATTTAAAAATTGATATTGTTCATTGTTTCCCACTTCAAGGTTGTCGAAAATTTTAAATTCGATGTTGTTTATTATTTCCGACTTCAAGATCATCAAAAATTTTAAAATCGATATTGTCCATTATTTCCGACTTCAAGGTCATCATAAATTTTAAAATGAGTATTGTCCATTATTTTCGACTTCAAGGTCGTCGAAAATTTTAAATTTTTGTATTATTTTCAACTTTAAGGTCATCGAAAATTTTAAATTCGATATTGTTCATTGTTTCCGGCTTTAAGGTCATTGAAAATTTTGATATTGATATTGTTCATTGTTTTCAGATTTAAGATCGTCAGAAATTTAATAATTGATATGGTCATTATTTTTCACTTCAAGGTTGTCGAAAATTTTCAAATTCGATGTTATTTATTATTTTTGATTTCATCACACAGTTCATAACCAAAGAATCGACAACAAACCAACACGATCAATTATTCACCGACAACAAAGATCAAACAACACACAAACATTCAATCTCAACATCGCACATACCTCCGACGACTTTGGTGGTCACGGACCAGTACCAAGAGGAGCGCCACCTCAAGGCGAGCTCACCCCAACAAAAATCCCCCAAAAACAGTGCTCCAATCGCTGGGAATTTGAGTTCGAAGCCAGCACCGCCATTGGCGATCTCCGGTGAAGTCGGTGCCGCCGTTGTTCAACGGTAAATGGAGCACAACCAATGCCAAAAGATGGGCCTTCCTGGGGCGAGAAAAACCTAATAAGAAGTCCCAAAAAAGAGTGTGTCAATTGATGCCAATTTCAGATCGAAAAACACGTTGTCAGTCGCCGACTCTGGCGACGGCGGCGGCGCTTCGCGGGACCTCCAAATTAGAAATTTCCAACACCATTCCATGGGAAATCACCCCAGCAATCCAAATATGTCAGATGAAATTGAAGAAAATGATAGAAAGAGAAAGTAAAGAAAATTTAATGAGTTCATTTTGGCTTTTGAGATTGAAGAAAAGAAGATGAAGAGAAAGGGAAAAAATGGATTGAGATTGAAGAAAAGAAGATGAAGAGAAGGGGGGAAAATGGATTGAGATTAAAATAATTAATTTTTTAGATAATTTTTTTAAAAAAATAACGTGGCAATGACGTGGCAGCGAGTGCAGCTCACTGCCTGAAACAATATCTAGGCATGAGCTTTTAGGGGTGTAAATATTCCACTTTAAAATAGTTCAGGGGGGTCATAGGACCCCTGCAAAGTATAAGTGTGTAGTTGGGATTTGGGGTAAAGGTTGGGGGGTCTTTTGGCTATTTTCTTTTCTAGGTATAAATTATTTAGTTCTTGTTTAATTATTTTGTAAGTCTTTATATTTTTTAAAGGTCTTCTCATTTAATATAAGTTCCCTAAAATCTTCAGAATTTGATACCAATATAATAAGCAAATATAATAAAAGATATAATAAGCAAATGTAATTAAAAAAAAAGAAGAGAAAATGGCCAAAAGCCCCCCCAACCTTTATCCCAAATCCCAACTACACAACTATACTTTGAAGGAGTCTTATGACCTCCCTGAACTATTTAAAAGTGGAATATTTACACCTCTAAAAGCTCATGCCCAGACATTATTTCAGGCAGTGAGCTGCACTCGCTGCCACATCATGCCACGCCATTTTTTTTTTCTTTTTTTACTCTAAAAAATTAATTATTTAACTTTATTATTTTCTTATTCTTTATTCTACTTTTTCCTTTTATATTACTTTTTACCCTTTCTTCTTCTTCTTCTTCTTCTTCTTCTTCTTTTTCTTTTTCTTACACTTTGACTAATAGCTTTTGCAGAACAACTAGGATGCCATCCATGACTTCCACATTTTCACCTTCATTGTAGGTTTAATAACTAACTGAATTTTGATGTTCTTGATTGAAGCTAGAGGTGAACATAAATTTCATCATCGGAACACTTTTATTTCTGCTTTCATTTTTGACCTGCAAATGATGCTTCAGAGAATTGATAGTGGACGGCTACCTGGGATGAAGGTACAGGAAGAAAGATTAATGTTAATTTTGATTTAATAATGTTGACATCAAAAGGTTCGATTAATGCTTGTGATTTTGTTATGAATTTGCAATCTGCATTGGTGGGTTTGTTACCCATGAATTTCTCTTCGTTAATGACAATAAAATTCAATCCGCTTGAATTTCTATATTGAGCTGCCGAATATTCAACTTTATGGTTGGTGGGAAATAATTGTTGCAAGTATAAAATGGACAATATTGATTTTAAAATTTTCGACAATCTTGAAGTTGGAAACAATAAATAATATCCATTTTGAAATTTTTGACGAATTTGAAGTCAAAATCAATCGATTTTGTGCTTGGAGATGAGAAAAATAATAAATTAGTTTTGAATATCATTGATGAGTTTTTGGATGTCATTGTTTGTAAGAAAGAAGAGGAAGAAGAAGAAGAAGAAAGAAGAATAATTAAAAATGAATAAATAAAATAAAGAAGTGTTAAAAATAAAATTTTAATAAAAAAATTCATTCTCACTCTCTTTAAAGAGAGTGAAACACACTCTCTTGCCATGTCAGCGTTCAGGCAAAGGCGGATTCAGGATTTTAAACTTGTGGGTTCCCAATACAAAGCTTTGAATGTACCTTTTTTTAAAAAAATAGGCTGGCCATCTAAAAATAGGGGCTAAAAAGAGTAAAAAAAAAAAAGGAAAATTTTACCTATTTAAAAGCATAGACTGAAAAGCCTTCTAAAAATTAGCTGAAAAAAGGATAAAAAAGAAAACACATCCAGGGGGATTCGAACCTGCATTGGAGCACAGGAAATACATATGAGTTCCCTATGACCACTGAGCTATCCATCAGTTTAGTTATAGGTTCCCACCTTTAAATATTTATACCTTTTAATAATATTTCTCATTTAATTATATGCCTTATGGTAGCGGTTGTGAGTTCCCGGGAACCCACACCCGCTACCGTAGATCCGCCCCTGCGTTCAGGGGGGTAATAATTCTACTTTAAAATAGTTCAAGGGGGTCATAGGACCCCCCGTAAAGTATAAGTGTGTAGTTGAGATTTCGACTAAAGGTTGGGGAAGGTAATAAACCATTTTCTCTTTAAAAAATATAATAAGCAAATGTAATAAAAAGATATAATAAGCAAATGTAATAAATAATCAAATGTAATAAAAAATATGAGATGTAAATAAAAGTATAAACTGAAATAAATAGAAAATAGTAGATTGCTTTGATGTAAATATGTAGATTGTTTTATAGTGAGTAAACAATAATTTGACGCGTGTTTTTCAAATATGGTGTAAAATCCTACTCAATACTCCTCCTTCAAAATTTTTAGTCATCTATTACACTAAGATCAATGTATTTTCTCTCATTTAACACTCTTTTTTTTTAATTTAATACCCCGTTCATTTCTTTCTCTTCAGTTTGTATATTTAGCAACTCCTTTTTTAATCACATCATGGGACAACGCCAAAATCCTTTCTAACCTCTTAGGACATTCTTAATTTCCTAAGAATTTACAGATTAATCAATCGTTATTACTAAACACTGAGAGACTAATCATATACTAGGGTATTTTTTTTTTTAATAGTTCATTCAAATCTTTCTCCTCAGTTTGTATATTTAGCAACTCCTTCTTTAATCACACCCTAGAACAACACGAAAGTCCTCTCTAATCTCTTTGAATTTAATTTTCTGAAAATTTATAGATTAATCCATCATTATTGCTAAACAATGAGAGACTAACATATTCTAGGGGTAAAGAGATAAATACCATACAATGATAATATCAACAATATATATCACAAACATATATATTTACATATTAGGGAGAAAATACAAAGATCTTTATAACTACTTACATGACTTAGGATGAAGAGAGGTTTCCCTTTCGGGAGTTCCCCTGAAAGTTGCTAGCTACTGGTAGTGATTTAGAAATTTGCACACTATTACTCACACTTTTTTTTACTGAGAAATAAGAACAAACTTAGAAAATAAAAACACTGATGCTCACATTATATGCTTACACTCTAACTTATTTTCACTCTGTCTTGCTCTGTCTGATATCTTGGGTATTTATAGGCATTCAACGCACTTCAAAATCGAATTTCAAATTGCTTGAAGAATCATTTAGCCTGTCGAGTACACTTGTGGGCTCCATCGTCACATGGCTTTAAAAGCTTCTTTTTTATCTACCATTCACTTGTCTTTCACTTTATACCAATCATCCATTTTATTACGTCAATCCTTACGCCGTTTTTCTCATCTTTTTTCGTCCTGCATCATTTCTTACGTAATATTATCTCAAGTGTCTAAATTATGTAATTCCATTTAGTCAAAAATCATACCTGAGTCGTCGTCTTTGTTTGGGTCTTGAGCAAATTGATCCATTGCAGGATCATATTCCTTAATTTCTGAATCTGTCATTCTGGGTCTTTGCTCTGGTTCTGAATTTTTCAAGATCACTTTTTTTCTTTTTTCATTTAAAAGTCTTCCAACCGTTTCTGCTATCATCTGTTGCATTTTTTTTTTAGATTTTTCCTTTTCCTTAAATAAAAATCTTTTATTTTTTCTGGCTTGGATGTATTTTCTTTCTTTGTCTGAAAACTAGCTGAGAGAATTCGTACACTTTTTGGCAAAATGTCAGCCATTAACGAATTTGATGTGTCCTTACCAGTTACCATTTGAATTGGACTAGCTATATCTCTGTTTGATACAATGGATCTTTCTGTATTCATTGGGAAATGCACACCTTTCTTATCTACTTTTGAATGAGATGGAGAACTCTTTAAAATAATTTGCTGGGTTTCATGGATCTATTGGGATAATTCAAAATGAAGGAATTTAATTTTGTCTTACAGAATTCTTATATGTTCTAGTATTTTTTTTCTTGTATAAGACTCTCTTTTTCTTGGTTGAGGTTTTCATCTGCGTGGTTTAGTATCTTAAAAGCCTCTGTCATAGTTGAACAATGGTCACAGAAAATTATCTTGTCTGTGTCTTTTGGTATATTATACTGGAATTTTTTTTTGAGTATTTGATCTGAGAGCTGGGGTAATATAATAGTTGGTCCTAGATTCCCTCTAGCGTAATCTAATGCTTTTGTAAGATCATTAAAGCCTTTGAAAAGAGATGTTGTCTGGTCTTTTATAGCGTCTACTATCTCTATCCATACATGAAATACTCTCTGAATTTGTCCCTTATAACAACATAAAATTTAAATATCTTGTCTTGATTTTTGTGTGTAAAATAATAGCTTAATGCATTTAACACTGGAATGAAATAATTGTTATCTCGGGGTGTCTTATTATAAGATATTCATAAGTTGTCTATCAAACATTTCTTTTGCTTATCAATTCTTGCATCAGTTTTGAGTCTAAAAGTCATATTGAATGGTGGATAGCATATTAAACTTTGCGTACCAAACCACATTCTTTCTAGTATTTGGTGTTCAAACATCATCTGTGGTCTAAAATGTGTATTACTCAATAAGGTCTATAGATACCTATTTTTGGTATAATAGTCTTGAGAAGGCGAAGCCTCAGCCTTGCCTTTTCCCTTCCCTGCGTTCATGCTGAAATAAGAAATGTTAGTTCTTCTGCATAATTAGTCTACTAAGTTGATCTGTCATGTTATTATCTTTTTCCTTTTTATGTTTTAATACAATGTTATAGATTGAGGTGGCGTCTAAGAAATTTAGCCATCTTCTTTTACTACTATTCTTTTCGTTTATTTTTTGATAAAATTTTTCTATAGCTTCACAATTTGTTCTTACTTATATTTCTGATTTATTTAATATATAGAGTCTAAAGCTATTTAGCCCATAAATTACAGCTAATATTTTTGCGTCTATACTACTCAAAGTTTCTTTCTCTTTATATTTATCAATTTGATAAGCACAAATTCTTTCGTCCTTTTAATCATTATATTTGTTAGTTTTTGCTTTTAACATAGCTCCTCATCCTTCGAGGCTTTCATCTGTATTGACTATTAAGTAGTTTGTTTCTAGTGGCATAGCCAAATCTTGAATTTCCTGTATCATGCTTTTAAGTTTCTGAATCAATTTTATGTCTTCTGTATTAAAATATTTCTGTCCTGTGGATCATGTTTTTGAATATAAAGGGTCATCTGCCTTTCCTAAGTCTTTAATAAAATTTCTTGCATAATTTAGTAATCCTAAATTTTTTTGTAAATCTTTTATTTTATCTAACTTATCTGGCATTTTAAAAATCTTTTTTGTTATATGAGGTTGCAATTGTATTCTTCCATTCCTAATAACTACTCCTAGAAAGTTAATACTACTTTTACATAATTTCATTTTCTTTTACTGATTATAATTTCATTATCTACAAATAACTTAAAAACCTTTTGCAAGTCCTAAATATTCTCTCATATTATTTCTAAAAATTAGAATGTCATCTACATAGATCAGTATAAAATTCCTATAATTTTTAAAAATACTATTCATTTTTCTGTGGAATATTGGGGGTGCTGTCTTTAGCCCAAATGGCATGACTATCCATGGACTTCAGGGCAAGTAAAGGCCGTCCATTCTATACTTTTTGCATGCATTTTAATTTGTCAATATCCAGATTGACAGTCAAATTTACTAAATATTTTTTGTCCTAATCCTAACACGAAATTCACTTTAATATTTAAATCTCTTATCCATATTCTATCAAGCTTGTATGGGGACTTGTAAAAACTATCACAAAGTATTAACAAAATTTATCATTGCTCTAGGTATATAATTTCTATAAATATTTAAAGATCCATCCATCTGCATGGACGTTTGTATTTTGGGTAGTTTTTTTATCAAATTTTTTGGTAAGACTCTTTTATTTAGTATGCTTTTCGTACATTCCGAATCTACTAAAGGTAAAGTCTCTATTTCATAATCTTGAATTTTTAGTCTTACTAAAATTTTGATGGCACTTATCTTTTTTGTCTTCATTGCATATCAATCCAAATCTCTCAAATGAAGTACTCATCATCTCTTCTTCAGTAACTATTTTTTTGTTTTGTTTTTTGATCTCTTAATTTTATTTCTAGTTTGTTTACTCTTTCTTCTAATTGTAATATTTTTATTTCCATTGAATTACTTATAGGTGGTTTATGACCGTCTAAAATTTCTTTAACTAGATTATCTCCTGTTATTTTCAATTCTAAGATTTTTTCCACACAAGGAATATATCCTTCTATGTAACAATTCTTACATTTCACTCTTCTGCTCTTACTTGGATACCAATGGCACATAAAGCATTGATTACTATTCAGTATTTTATCCTTTTCAAATTCGTGTTCACAATCCTGTATAATATTAACTAAGTCATGATTGTCTAATTCTTTAAAATCTAATTTGTCTAATTCTATTTCATTTATTAATTCTTTGCCTTCAAAATCAAAGCAGTTTTGTTTATATTCTTCAGATGTGTCTATACTTATTATGAAATAAATGCTTTCGTTATCTGACGTATATTCATCCATATTTATTAGAGTTTCTTTAAAATTTTCTATTAATTGCGTATTTTTTGTCCTGCTATTATTTCTTTTTGGATAAGTGTTTGCTAAATGCTCTATGCTTCCACATGTAAAACTTTCAAGTCTATTTTATAATTTCTATTATCATTATATTTTCTTACATGTCTTTGCTTGTTTAAGTATGAATTTTTTGCTGATGATTTTATTAAATAATATTTTTTCTTAGGATGATAATTTCTTTTATTTTTTTATAGCTTCTCTTTTGGTGATTTTCTTACCTTACTTAGATTCTACCATAATTGTGTTTTACTTCGAAAAGAATTTCTTAGTAGAAAAGGTTTCCTAGTAGGAAAAGATCTCTTTCCTATTAGATTTCTATTAAGTTTATTCTTTCTTACATAAAGGTAGGAGATCTCTCTTCTTAAATCATAACACAATAGCATCCACAATTTAGTCTTTTAAGAGTCCTGTTTAAGGGAAGATTTCTCTCAATAGATTTTAAGTTTTTTTTTTATTTAGTTTTCAATATGTAGGCTTCTTGGCAAATCATATCAAATAATATGTGTTTTTATTACAGTTTTCTTTATTATCTGATTTATCATCTCATGATTTGCAAACTTTAAGCTTCCACATGATGCCCTCTCGATTTCGAATCCAACAAGTGGTATCAGAGCTTACAGTTCAAAGATGAAGATAAGTCCAAGGCAGTTCTAATTAATTGGATGATAATGAAGATTTTTGTCTAGCTACATGTGGAGAATGAGCTTAAAACATATTTTCAACATTCCTGCTGCTACATCTTTAAAAATAAAAATAAGATATTTTTAAATCCTTTTTAACCCATAATATTTTAAATTTTATTTTTAACCATGACAAGCAGCGGTGATGAAGATTACATGAAGAAAAATATGATGATCAATTTTGCCAGAAAATTTAGGCCAAGGGAGGATTTGTTAGGATTTGTCCTGAATTTCTTACCTTACTTGGATTCTACCATAATTGTGTTTTACTTCGGAAAGGATTTCTTAGTAGAAAAGGTTTTCTAGTAGGAAAAGGTCTCTTTCCTATTAGATTTCTATTAGGTTTATTCTTTCTTAGAGAAAGAGTTTTGTAACTCTATAAATAGGAGATCTCTCTTCTCAAGTCATAATACAATAGCATCCACAATGTAGTCTTTTAAGAGTCTTGTTTAAGGGGAGATTTCTCCCAATAGATTTTATGTTTTTTTTTTAAATTTAGTTTTCAATAAGCGGGCTTCTTGGCCAATCATATCAAATAATATGTGTTTTTATTACAGTTTTCTTTATTGTTTGATTTATCATCTCATGATTTTCAAACTTTAAGCTTCCACATGATGCTCTCTCGATTTCGAACCCAACAATTATATTGAATTTTTTGTAAAATTCTATATAATATTGTGTAGTATTTTATTATTGAATATTATTGAATAATATTATTATTATTGAATATTATTGAATTTCTAACAATACTATGTAGTGTATATATACTTTTACAAAAATTTGTCCTATTTTATTTTAATTAGTTTGTATTTGTATGTTTGTACATTTTTCTTGTAATACTTTCATTACATGTTGTATTTTTTGTCCTATTGACCATTTTGCATCTGAATTTTGCAGTACTCATTCTCTTTTATATAATTTTTCTTCTATTTCTCTACCTAAAGCTCCAGATAATTTATTAAAAAAAAAAATTCCTAAATTCTTATCAAAAGCATTTTCACTAAAGTACAATAGTAGAAATAGTCATTTAGAAATTCTTTGATCTTAAACCAACTACTTATACTCAATTGTTCTAGTTTTATTAGTGAATTCTTCTGTAAGGTTACTAGGCCACTATTTGGGTCTTCTCCTATTGTTAATTATGTACTTTATTTGTAAAATTATATGGATTAGCTCCCATACTTACTAATCTTGAAAGTCTTCGAATTTTTTTAATTTATATGCTTCCCACAAATCTTTAGTGGTTCTCCTAAAAACGTTTTCATATACTATACATGATTTCTACGTCTGGTTCTTGATTGGATCGTATATAGTCTGCTATAGCTATACCTTTCCATATATATATATATATATATATATATATATATATATATATATATATATATATATATATATTACCGAGTTTCATAATTGGGGATCATGTGCTACTATATTTAAAAAATTTCCTTTGTTTCCATCCTTTTATAGTCTAATAGGTTCTTTTATTGGCATTCTTCTTTCGATCTCTGTCTCCGTCTTTTCATCAGGATTCTATATACCCTATGTCTTGGTAAATTATTTGTACTCATTTGTACTCTCTACATTGAGGTTGTTCTTTGGAATGACTATACTTGATGCACTTTTCATTAGTTCGGACTTGAACTACTTGATGCACTTTTCATTAGTTCTTTCATACTTTCTACTTCGTCTATAATAAAAATTATTTCTAAATCATTTTCTTTCTGTATTTCATTCGTTATTTCATTTCTATATCCATAATTATTTGTTCTTAATTCACATTTTACAAAATGTTCTTTCATTTCTTTAAGATCTGAATTTTTAATTTTACAGTCTTTGCATTTAAATTTTTGATCGTTATTTATCTCACACATGGCTTCTGCTTTTATTATAACATTGTTTACCTCAAATTCATCTTCTTCTATCATTTCTATATTCATGTATTCAGTATTTTCACTTTCTTCAAATTCTTCATCAATTTTTTTTATTTGTATATTAATAGTCCGTAAATCTAACTGAGGTTTGTCCTTCATTATTTGTATGCATCAAATGATCATGTGGCTTAAGTATTTCTTTATTGCTAAATTTCTCTAAATTCCATTCTAATCCAGCACATTATTCTGAATTTATTTTTAATGATTTCGTTAATCTTATACCCTTATTTTCCATTAGGCTTACTACGTCTTCTACCTTAAGTTTAAATTTAGTATTACTATTTGTAGCAAGTTCACCTATAAAACCTATACATACTAATAAATTATTTTCATTATTTATTTCTTCATATCCTTTAGTCTGTATATCTATTTTAATATATTTTTCATATTCTAAGGAATTTATCATATAATCTGGGCTACAATAGTACAATCCTCCATTGCTTGACATATCTATCTCTATTATTTCTATTATAGATCTTTTCGAGTCTGATCATCTATTATCGTAGATTTTAACTAATATTTTAGTTACTAGATTTTTTCTAGTTAGTCCTTTTAGATCTATTACTATTAACCCCATATGCGCGAGGCTCATATCTATTTTTTTAATTTCTTGTAAAGAGTCTTGACCTATTAAGTTTATGTTGTTACTATTTTCTCTAACAACACACAGTTGTTCTTCGCTATAATGCCTATATAATTTTGTCTGTGAGGAAAAAACTCATGCATTATATAATATTTTCGAATTTAATAATTCTAACTTATTTTGTTGGAAAATTTGTATATCTTTGTCTATATTTACTACTTCTTCTAACAGTTGTTTTGAAGTCATTTTTGATGTATTTATTAACCGGGTTAACATGTTATTTCTTAATCTGTCTTGGGTAAAGTTTATCCTTGACCTGTCTGTGAATGTTGGAAAAAGGTCTATGACTGATTCTTTTTAGTAATTTTTGTTCTTTCTTTTTGAGGGTTACTTCTATTCGTTTTAATTGCTCAATTAATTCGTATATATTTTTGTCTTGGCTATTTTTTTTTTCAAACTGAATTTTTTTAAATTTTTATTAATTTCTAATAATAAGAGTATTATAGTGTTGTTTTGTTTTATTGCTCTTGCGTCTGTTCTCCCTGGGGTTGGTAACTTGATAGTCCTTCCGGGTTTGGTTGAATTTGTTCTGTTTTCCTTAAAATATTTTGGTAAAATGGATTATTCATGAGAGAGCTATTTTTTTTATTTGACCAGTATCTCTTTTTTATTTCTTATAATGCTTTTTTTAAGAGTATTTATCTTAAGATATTCTATATTAGTTTTTCCTTTACTATTTAGAGTTTGTATTTTTCTATCTACTTCTGATTGTTGAATCTTTATAAAATCAAATTTTTGTTCTAATCTGTCTAAACGTTTCTTTTATTTAATTTGCAGGTCTTTAAGAATTTCTACAGTTTTTAATATTTTTGTATTATCTTTTTGAATGATCTCTCCCAAGTTTATTATAAGATTTGTAATAGTAGTTAGTGTTGGGTTCGAAATCGAGAGGGCGTCATGCGGAAGCTTAAAGTTTGCAAACAATAGAGATGATAAATCAGATGACAAAAAAACTATAATACTAAAAGACATATTATTGATATGGTTTGGCCAAACGACCTACATATAAAAAATAAAATTGAAAAACCTAAAATTTATTGGGAGAAATCTCTCCCTAAACAAAGACTCTTTAAAGGCTATATTGTGGATACTACTGTGTTATGGTATGAGAAGGGGGGTCTTCTATTTATAGATGTCCAAAACCTTTCCTCCAAGAAAGAGGTTAGCCAAATATGGAAAAGAATTATATTTTTCTTTTAGGAAAAATAAAAGTAATTATGGTAACTTTTATTTTCCTTCCAAGAAAAAATAAAACTTAAATATAGTAAGAAAATTAGGGCAAAAACCTTAACAAATCTCCCCTTTTTGTCTTGGTTGTCTTCAAAATTTTTTTCATCCTCCTTCTTCTTGTGCATGATCTACATTCTTCATATATATTCTTCATATATCACTGTTGTTTGACATGTTTAAAAATGGTGCTTTTGGGGTTAAAAAATATATTAGCCCTTTTCGGGTTAAAATTATTGGAGCCCTTTTGCAGGGTTAAAAGTGAGCTTTATTTTCAAATATGTGACAATAGGATTGTTGAAAATATGATTGATAATTATCTCCACATATAGCTTTTGGACATATATCTTCATTATCATCAAATTGATTGCAACTTTGTTCAACAATTGGACCATAGATTTATTGAACCGTGGGCTCTCATACCACTTGTTGGGTTCGAAATCGAGAGGGCGTCATGCGGAAGCTTAAAGTTTGCAAACAATAGAGATGATAAATCAGATGACAAAAAAATCTATAATACTAAAAGACATATTATTGATATGGCTTGGCCAAACGGCCTACATATTAAAAATAAAATTTAAAAACCTAAAACTTATTGGGAGAAATCTCTCCCTAAACAAAGACTCTTTAAAGGTTACATTGTGGATACTACTGTGTTATGATATGAGAAGTGGGGTCTTCTATTTATAGATGTCCAAAACCTTTCCTCCAAGAAATAGGTTAGCCAAATATGAAAAAGAATTATTTTTCCTTTTAGGAAAAATAAAAGTAATTCTGGAAACTTTTATTTTCTTTCCAAGAAAAAATAAAACTTAAATATAGTAAGAAAATCAGGGCAAAAACCCTAACAGTTAGTCGTTGATCATCTCCATGTAACACATGTTCTCCATTATTAAAATTACACCTAATAACTGAATTATTCTTCTGTCGTCTATATTTTCTTTCTATTTGTATTTTTAAGTCTAAATAATCTAGTTTCTTTAGAGTATCTATTGTAATTAACTTTATCCTAATGTAATAGCTATCTTACACTATTCCCTTTGAAATCTTATTTATTTGGTTTGGTGTTCTATATCGCTTCTGATTTCTTGTAACTCCCACATTAGTGCACTTTTATGGTCTGGATTAATAAATTCTCTTAATGCTAAAATCTATAATTTTTCTGATAGCTCCGGTGTTTCCAATACTTTTAAATAATTGCTTAAAGCGTTTTCTATTTTTAGAAACTCTTCTCTTCTTTTTATTTCTCTATATAAGTGCCAATAATTTATTTGTATTCTCCTAGCAAAACTATGTCTTCTCATTAATATTTTTTTATATTGTTTCTAGGTTTAAGATGTTCTACCAATTTATATTATAGTCTAGATATTATGGTGATTAGATTATCTAGTCGTTGAGGGTCTTCTTTTGAGTTATTTAGTCTTTTGTATTTTAGGTATAAACTATTTAGTTCTTGTTTAATTATTTTATAAGTCTTTATGTTTTTTAAAGATCTTCTCATTTAATATAGGTGCCCTAAAATCTTCAGGCTCTGTGTGTCAGGGTTCTATTATCTAAAAGTATAACTCAAACCCCGATAACAACAATACCTACCCAACTAAATGCCGCCACCTTAAAGAGAGGCCAATTGAATAAAAAATAAACAACTCAAACGAAATAGACCCTAATAATTCATTAGAATGTGATAAATGAGAAAATTATAAATGTAAAAATTGCAAAAAAATATCAATACATGAAGAAATACAAGAATTGTTGAATATAGATGAATTAGAAAAGGAGTACACTCTAATAGAGATAGATACAGAGTTATATAATTTTAAGAATGGTCTACAACAAATAGAAATAATAAAAGACCAAAAAGACCTAGAAAAAATAATACGAGCTTTAGATGAATTAAAAATAATTAGGGAAAAGGCCTTGAAGCATTGGGCCTCCAACCAAATAACCTGCAAATTAAAATTAATTAATCCAGAATATACAATAAAAGCAACATCAATAGAATAAACTAATCAAGATCTAAAGGATTTTGAAGAGCAAATTAAAGAACTATTAGAATTAAGAGTAATTAGAAGGTTAAAATCAAGACACAGGTCAACAACTTTCATGGTGAGAAACCATAGTGAAATAGTAAGAGAAAAATCAAGAATGGTAATTTAATTATAAGACTCAATGATAATACAAAAATGAACGGATATAAGCTACCAGATAAAGCCGAACTAATAAAGAGAATTCAAGGACGAAAAAGATTCAGTAAATTTGACTGTAAATTTGTATATTAGCAAATAAAAATGCATGAAGAAAGTATAGAATAGACGACCTTTACTTGCACTGAATGCCACTTTGAATGGTTAGTCATGTCATTTGGGATAAAGACAGCGCCCCTAATATTCCAAAGAAAAATAGTTAATTTTTTTAAAAATTATAAGAAGTTTATACTGATCTATGTAGATGATATTCTAGTTCTTTGCAATAATATGACAGAACATTTAGGACATTTGCAAAAAAGGTTTTTAAGTTATTTGTAGATAATGAAATTATAATCAGTAAAAAGAAAATTGAGTTATGTAAAAGTAGTATTAACTCCCTAGGAATTGAGTTATGTAAAAGTAGTATTAACTCCCTAGGAGTAGTTATTAGGGATAGAAGAATACAATTACAACCTCATATAGCAAAAAAGATTTTAAAAATGCCAGATAAGTTAGATAAAACAAAAGATTTACAAAGTTTTTTAGGATTACTAAATTATGCAAAGAATTTTATTAAAGAATTAGGAAAGGTAGCCGGCTCCTTATATTCAAAAACAGGATCCACAGGACAGAAACATTTTAATACAGAAGACATAAAATTGATTCAGAAACTCAAAAGCATGATACAGAAAATTTCAGATTTGTCTGTGCCACTAGAAACAAACTACTTTATAGTCAAGATAGATGGAAGCCTCGAAAGATGGGTGTAAGCCCCCGTAAAAAGTCTTAGTCTAATTCAGTCTTACATAACATAAAAAGGTCCCAGACTTAGGAAAAATTTCAAGCTAAGTATTGACACTTAGTCTTATTTCTGACCTCTAAATTTCCATGACTTTATTTTTGACCCTTACGACCTTAGAATGTCGATTTTTAAGTTGATTCATGATCAGGGATGTTAATAGGTCCTATTGGGTGAGTTTTAAAATTTTTGGAATCTGCTTGGGGCATGTTTGGAAGTCCAAAACAGTAGCTGCATGCGATTAGCGCGTGACGCACGCTCTAGTCTACCCCTAAGGAGCATGCGATAGAGCATGTGGCGCATGCTCCATTTCGGAGCTCCAGAGCATGCGACGCACGCTCCATAGCATGCGCCTAGAATTTCCAGCTTTAGACTCCGCGTATTGGAGGGTAATAAGGTCTTTTGGCTCACATAAAAATGTCCTAAACACTTGATTTCATCCCCAAATAGCATAGATACATCATTTTTCACAAAAACCATCTCAAGAACAAAGCCCTAGTTTCATCAAGCTCAAGAATCAAGTCTCAAGAACTCACCGCAATTTTTACGAATTCACAAACCAAGGTATGTGAAGTGTTCATCCAAGGATTTTCTTCCACTCTTGGAGTTCAAGAAACTCTTTTAAACTACAAGTTAATTGATGTCATAGATTTCATATTGGATTTGAATGTAATCATGACTTTAATGTTAAATGGGTTTTCAATTCCATGATTTATCACAAGTTTCATGGGAACTAGTTAATTGTGGATTGAATTATGTGAACTCCATGTTGAACTCTTGAATTGCAAGTTGAATGTAGTATCCATGATAGTATTACATGTTTATTGATATGTGAAATGCCCATGCTCCCTAAGTGTTTGTCAAAATGCTTATGTGAATTGATTAGTGAAAGCATGACATGTTGTAATGTAATTCCATTTAATCACAAGCCCATGTTTATCCAGTAGTTGAAAAAAATGTCTAAATGAATGCATTATTGGAAAACAAGTACTATTTTACTATTAAAGCCATGTGGTGCTTTACTTTTCATGCTATCGAGTCCTGGGGGTATTCAATACCAAAATCTAGTTGTTTACCTAGAGCTACAGTAGTTACAAAATAGTCTGAGTAGTGTCACGAACAATAGTACTCAGTAATCAGTCACGGTCTCAGTTCAAAACTCAGTTAGTTAATAGAACTCAGTAGTATTTCATAGGTTAGCTCAGTCCAGCCTAGTATAGTTTAGAAATCCGTTCAGTGTCTATTCAGTTGGGAGTAGAATTTAGCACCGAGTGAACCCAAGGATGGGGACTCATCTGCCAGTAGAGGGTGTGATCCTTAGAAACAGTCCTTGTTTTGCAGAACTACGTAGCTAGCGTGGGTTGAGACATCAATCTGCCAGTTGAGGGTTGATGAAGTGTCTTATCTGCCAGTTGAGGGTACCACCGCTCTCGTTCAGAGCACCTGCCAAATGAGGGTGACTCAGTACTTGTCTTTACCCGTGGCACGGTACTGACACCCTTCCAACTAGGGTTACATGTTGGACCCCAAATTAGTTTAGAAAATGGGTATGTCGGTTAGATGATTACCTCCCACACTTTCAGTTTTAGTTTCAATCTCAGAATAAAACTCAATTCAGTTCTACAAAATTAGGACTGTCAGAAACAGTCACTCAACTATCAGTATTACAGTATCAGTAAACTTAGATATCAGTTAATCTGCATTCAGAACTCAGTATCCTGTATTGACATGATCTCAGTTATAGTTTATGTATTCATGCATGTACCCTAATTCAGTTACATTTATGCTACTCAGTCAGTTATTTGTTCATGCATATGAACCCACGCATATCAGCCTACCTCACTTAGCATACCAGTATATTTAAAGTACTGACGCATACCTTTCTCTAGTGCTATGATGTCTTATATCATAGGTTCAAACGTACGGGCTCCTGACCGCACTTAGCAGCCCATCTATCAGTAGTAGACTTAGTGTCGAGTCCTCATAGTTTGAGGATAAAGTGTCATATCATTTTACCATTTCAGTATTTCAGTATGCAGTAGTTGGAGTTAGTTGAAAGCTAGTCCCATCAACTCCATATTCAAACAGTTAGAGGCTTTCAGACTAGAGTATTTCAAATAGTTGTTTAGTATTCAGTTTTCAGTATTCAGTATTCAGTATTTATTTCAGTTATGAACCTTCTGGCAATTTTCAGCCTATTTTCTGCATTTATTTTAGATATATATATTATCATTATTATGTTGTTATTATTCAGTGCTCACAGCAGGTGCTAGTCATGGGTTAGTTGGTGGTTCTTCTGGGTCACTAGCATCGTGTAGCGTTCAGGGTACAAACTGGATGTGTTACAAACTTGGTATTAGAGCCTAAGGTTCAACAGAGTCCTAGAAAGTCTAAAAGCCGCATCAAGTAGAGTCTTGGGCGTGGGTGTGTAGTGCGCCACACTTATGGACAAGAGGCTATGAGATATTTTAGGAAAAGTTTCCTTCTTTCAGTATTCATGTCGTGCGAGTGAGCATGAGCTTAAGATAAACTATCAGTCTAATCCTTTTCTTCCTTCCATTTACAGACCATGCCTCCCAAGAAGAATGGAAAAAGAATAAGAAATCAACCAACACCTCAACCCGTTCATACAGATCCTCTGGACGAGAATGTCTCCCATACGAAATTCAGGGCTGCATTTACTACTCTAGCCAATTCTGTAGCAGCCCAGAATGAACGCCTAACTACCATTCTGGCCAACCTAGTGGCCAATATTGTTGTAGTCAGGATTTGGGAATTCACCCGGATGAATCCTCCATCATTTACAGGGTCTAAGTAAGATGAGAACCCACAGGAATTCCTTGATCAGGTGCAGAAAGTCACAAATATTATGGGGCTGACTGCTAGTGAGAGTGTTGAGTTGGCTGCATATCAGTTATAGTATATGGCTCACTCATGGTTCAAGCAGTGGAAGGTAGAGAGGGCTATAGATGTAGGGCCCATAGAATGAGAAGAGTTTTCCACTGCCTTTCTTGATAGGTTTTTCCTATTAGAGTTGAGGGAAGCTAAGGTTTTGGAGTTTATAAATTTGAAGCAGGGAAACATGACATTCCAAGAGTATTCTCTCAAGTTTACTCAGTTATCCAGATATGCCCCCCATGTGGTAGCAGACAACAGATCTAAAATAAGTAAGTTTATGTCAGGGGTGTCTAACAGTGTGGTTAAGGAGTGTAGGACCGCAACGTTGATTAAGGAGATAGACATATCCAGGATTATAGTCCATGCTCAGGAAATAGAATAGGCTAAGAATAGAGAGAATGAGGGGGAGAATAAGAGAGTGAGAACAGGTAGCTTCGGCTTCGCTCAGCCTAAGTCAGAGGTTGGAAATTGCTCTTAATTTCGCTTGAAATCCTTGGTTCCAACTCTGTCCTCATCCAGTGATCCAACACAAAAATTCAGAGATGGCCACAAATACAGGGCTCCAGGCCTTAAACCTCAGGGTAGTGTTAGCAGTGCCCAAATGAATCCTCTTTGCCAGAAATATGGTACAAACCATCAGGGTGTCTGCAGAGATGGCAGTGATGTATGTTTCAGATGTGGCAAGCCAGGATACAGGGTTAGATATTATCCTCAGTCGGGTTTCCAGGGTCAATATAATCATCCCCCAGCTCAGTCCGGTCACCCGAATCAGCAGGATACCGCTTCCAGTGCCACCAGTGGGCAACACCCAAACAGACTTTATGCACTTCAGTCCTGACAGGATCAGGAGAGTTCTCCTGATGTTATCACTGGTACGTTATAGATTTATCGTTTACATACTCATGCTTTGCTAGATCCAGGAGCTTCTTTGTCCTTTGTAACTCCTTATATAGCCGTTGACTTCGAAGTCAGTCTCAAAATTCTAGCAGAGCCTTTCTCGGTTTCTACCCCAGAGGGTAAATCTATCATAGCCCGGTGGGTATACAGGAACTTTCCGATTATGGTGTCTCAGAAATTTACTTCAGCAGTCTTAGTAGAATTAGAGATGACAGATTTTGATGTCATTCTCGACATGGATTGGCTTCATTCATGCTATGCTTCAGTTGACTGCAGAAATAGAATTGTCCAATTTCAGTTCTCGAATGAACCTGTCCTAGAGTAGAGGGGTAGTACTTCGGCACTTAGGGGTCAGCCTGTTTCCTACCTTAGGTTAAGAAAAATAATAGCTAAGGGATGTGTCTACCATCTCGTCCGAGTCCAAGACTCTAGTTCAGATACCTCTAATCTTGAATCAGTGTCAGTAGCATGTGAATTCCCAAATGTGTTTCCCAAAGATCTTCCCGGAGTTTCTCCCGAGAGGGAAATTGACTTCACAATAGACCTTCTTCCAGATACTGAGCTTATCTCTATTCTGCCATACAAAATGGCTCCAGCAGAACTCAAAGAGTTAAAAGAACAGTTGAAAGACCTCCTAGATAAGGGATTTATCAGACCCAGTGTTTCCCCGTAGGGTGCACTAGTTTTATTCGTGCGTAAGAAAGACGGTTCTCTCAGAATATGTATTGACTACCGTCAGTTGAATAAAGTCACGGTCAACAACAAGTATCCACTCCCCAAAATTAATAACTTGTTTGACCAACCTCAGGGTGCCAGTTACTTTTCTAAGATAAACCTCAGATCAGGCTATCATCAGCTCAGATTCAGAGAATGTAACATTCCAAAAACAGTTTTCAAAACTCGGTATGGTCACTTCAAATTTCTAGTCGTGTCATTTGGTCTTACCAATGCCCCAGCAGCTTTCATGGACTTGGTGAACCGTGTGTTCAAGCAGTACTTGGACATGTTCGTCATAGTCTTCATAGATGACATCCTTGTCTATTCCCGTAGTGAACATGACCATGCAAACCATCTCAGAATAGTATTGCAGACTCTAAGAAACCATCGATTGTTCGTGAAATTTAGTAAGTGCAAATTTTGGCTAAGGTCAGTATCTTTCCTCGGCCATATAGTCTCCGGTGATGGCATTAGAGTTGATTCCCAAAAGATCAAAGCAGTGAGAAACTAGCCGAGACCCATCTCTCCATCAGATATCAGGAGCTTCTTGGGCTTGGCCAGTTATTACCGACGGTTTGTTGAGAGATTTTTCTCTATTACATCTCCTATATCTAGATTGACTCAGAAGAAAGTCAAATTCCAGTTGTTAGATTCTTTTGAGAAGAGTTTTCAGGAGTTGAAGACTCGACCCACTACAACCTCAGTTTTGACTTTACCAAATGGTTCAGACGGATTTGTGGTATATTGTGATGCTTTCAGAGTTGTTTGGGTTGTGTTTTGATGCAGAGAGGTAAGGTCATAGCCTATGCCTCTAGACAGCTTAAGCCTCATGAAAGAAACTATCCGACTTACGATTTTGAGTTAGCAGCTGTAGTATTTGCCTTAAAGATTTGGAGGCACTATTTGTATGGTGTGCATGTTGATGTGTTCACATACTATAAAATCCTGCAGTATGTATTTTCTCAGAAAGATCTGAACCTGCATCAGAGAAGGTGGTTAGAGTTGTTGAAAGATTACGACATGGGTGTTCTGTATCATCCGGGCAAGGCCAATGTAGTAGATGATGCTCTCAGTAGGATGTCTATGGATGGTGTTGCTCACGTGGAAGATGATAAAAAGAAATTAGTTCAAGAAGTTCATCAGCTTGCCTGACTAGGTGTCTGCTTAGTCGATTTAACAGAGGGTAGTGTGTGGGTTCAGAATAGTTCAGAATCATCTCTAGTTTTTGAAGTGAAGGAAAAACAGGACAGAAATCCCAATCTAGTTAAGTTAAAAGAGTCAGTCAGAGATCATAAAGTGAAGGTTTTCTCCCAAGGTGGAGATGGTGTGTTGCATTGCCAGAGTTGGCTATGTGTGCCAGGTGTAGATAACTTGAGGTGTTGGATTCTTGCAGAAGTGCATGGTGCACGCTAATCGATTCATCCAGGGGCCACCAAGATTACCACAACTTGTGGGAAGTCTATTGGTGAAGTGGGATGAAGAGTGATATTACAGAGTTTGTAGCTAAGTGATCGACATGTCAGCAGGTTAAGGTCAAGCATCAGAAGCCTAGTGGGTCTATGCAGGAGTTCAGTATTCCCACTTGGAGGTGGGAGAAGGTGAATATGGATTTTGTGATGGGTTTGCCTCGTACTCGCAACATAATTCAATTTGGGTTATTGTAGATAGGATGACCAAATTAGCTCATTTCCTACCAGTTCATACCTCTTATTTAATCGAGGATTATGCCAAGCTCTATGTTAAAGAGTTGGTTAGATTGCATGGAGTTTCGTTATCCATCATTTTAGATAGAGGTACGCAGTTCACCTCTCATTTCTGGAAAACCTTATAGAAGGGTCTTGGTACCCAAGTTCACCACAGTACAACCTTTCACCCTCAGACGGATGGTCAAGCAGAAAGGACCATCCAGACTCTAGAAGATATGCTAAGGGTGTATGCCATTGACTTTAAGGGTAGTTGGGATGACCACTTGCCCTTGATTGAGTTCGCATATAATAACAGTTATCATTCCAACATTCAAATGGCTCCATTTGAGGCGCTCTATGGAAGGAGGTGTAGATCTCCCATTGGTTGGTTTGAAGTGGGTGAGGCCGCAGTGGTAGGACTTGACTTAGTATTTGATACCTTAGAGAAAGTTCAGTTGATCAGGGAAAGGCTCTAGACAGCTCAGAGTCGACAAAAATCGTACGCAGATATGCGTAGAAAAGATCTCGAGTTTGAGGTTGGTGACTATATATATTTAAAAATCTCTCCTATTAAGGGAGTGAAGAGGTATGAAAAGAAGGGAAAGCTCAGTCCCCAATATATCGGTCCTTATCGAATTCTCAACCGTTTCGGAAAGGTAGCTTACGAGCTTGAGTTGCCTTCAGACCTAGCTTCAGTACATCCAGTGTTTCATGTCTCCTTGCTAAAGAAATGCATAGGTGACCCAACAGCCGTAGTTCCTATAGAGGGCATAGAAGTTCAGAACAACATTTGTTATAAAGAGATCCCAGGCGAAATCCTTGACTATCATATTCGCAGACTGAGGAACAAAGAGGTACCTCTAGTCAAAGTTCTTTGGCGGAATCAGTCTGTTGAGGGAGCTACTTGGGAAGCAGAAACAGATATGCGGATCAAGTATCCTCACCTCTTCTCCGCAAACTCAGATTCATCTCAAGGTAACAGTTTTTCTTGAATCTGCCCAGTTCCATATTCAGATTTCCTGTATGAGTTAGATATCATTTCAGTTCTATAGCATTCTCATATCATGCATACCCTTATGAAATAGCTCAGTCAGGTGTCATATCCTCAGAATTCAGTCATGCTTCAGTTATGCATTTTCAGTATGAAAAATTTAGTTTACCAGCAGTTTCAGTCATATGTCATGTCCTCAAGTTCAATCATGTCTCGGCTGTGCATATCAGTATCAGTACAGTTTCTCAGTAGTCAGTTCATTTAGTGTCATTCTAGGACGAATGCTCCCAAGGAGGAGATGTTGTAAGACCCTGTAAAAACTCTTAGTCTAATTCAGTCTTACATAGCATAAAAAAGATCCCAGACTTAGGAAAAATTTTAAGCTAAGTATTGACACTTAGTCTTATTTCTGACCTCAAAATTTCCATGACTTTATTTTCTACCCTTACGACCTTAGAATGTTGATTTTTAAGTTGATTCATAATTAGGGATGCTAATAGGTCCTATTGGGTTAGTTTTGGAATTTTCGGAATCTGTTTGGGGCATGTTTGGAAGTCCAAAATAGTAGTTGCATGCGATTAGCGCGTGATGCACGCTCCAGTCCACCCCTAGGGAGCATGTGGCGCATGCTCCATTTCGGAGCTCCAGAGCATGCGACGCACGCTCCATAGCACGCTCCTAGAATTTTCATCTTTAGACACCGCATATTGAAGGGCAATAGGGTCTTTTGGCTCACATAAAAAACATCCTAAACACTTGATTTCAGCCCCAAATAGCATAGATACATCATTTTTCACAAAAATCCTCTCAAGAACCAAGCCCTAGTTTCATCAAGCTCAAGAATCAAGTCTTAAGAACTCACCGCAATCTTTGTGAATTCACAAACCAAGGTATGTGAAGTGTTCATCCAAGGGTTTCCTTCCACCCTTGGAGTTCAAGAAACTCTTTTAAACTGCAAGTTAATTGATTTCATAAATTTCATGTTGGATTTGAATGTAATCTTAACTTTGATGTTAAATGGGTTTTCAATTCCATGATTTATCACAAGTTTCATGAGAACTAGTTAATTGTGGATTGAATTATGTGAACTCTATGTTGAACTCTTGAATTGCAAGTTGAATGTAGTATCCATGATAGTATTACATGTTTATTGATATGTGAAATGCCCATGCTCCCGAAGTGTTTGTCAAAATGCTTAAATTGATTAGTGCAAGCATGACATGTTGTTATGTAATTCCATTCATGCACAAGCCCATGTTTATCCAGTATTTGACAAAAATGTCTAAATGAATGCATTGTTGGAAAACAAGTACTATTTTACTATTAAAGTCATGCAGTACTTTACTTTTCGTGCTACCGAGTCCTGGGGGTATTCAATACCCAAAAATCTAGCTATTTACCTAGAGCTATAGTAGTTACAGAATAGTTTCAATAGTGTCATGAACAATAGTACTTAGTAATCAGTCACGGTCTCAGTTCAGAACTCAGTTAGTTAACAAAACTCAGTAGTATGTAGTGGGTTAGCGGAACCTAGTGAACTCAGTTCAGTTCAGTTAGACAGAACGATCAGTAACAACTCATTCCAGCCTAGTACAGTTAAAAATCCGTTTAGTATCTATTCAGTTGGGAGTAAGATTCAACACCGAGTGAACCCAAGGATGGGGACTCATCTACCAATAGAGGATGTAATCCTTAGAAACAGTCCTTGTTTTCCAGAACTACGTAGCCAGCGTAGATTAATACATCAACCTACCAGTTGAGGGTTGATGAGGTGTCTTACCTGCCAGTTGAGGGTACCACCACTCTCGTTTAGAGCACCTGCCAGACGAGGGTGACTTAGTACTTTTCTTTACCCGTGGCACGGTACTGTCACCCTTCCAACTAGGGTTACAGGTTGGACCTCAAATTAGTTTAGAGAAGGGGTATGTCGGTTAGATGATTACCTCCTACACTTTCAGTTTCAGTTTCAGTCTCAGAATAGAACTCAGTTCAGTTCTACATAATCAGGATTGTCAGTAACAGTCACTCAGCTATCAGTATTACAGTATCGGTAAACTTAGATATCAGTTAATTTACATCTGAATGCACATCTGAATGATTAAGATGTTGTCTCTAGATCTGAAAACTGAATGATTAAGACTGTTTGTTTTTCAACATCTGAATGTGTAAAAAAAAATTATTTGTATACATAATAAAAAATTAATTATTTATTAAAAAAGTATGTAATTTAATACAACAAAATTATTAGTATCTGATTGAGAAAAAACATTTATGTTTGTTAGTGATAGTGGAGATGACTTATAATGGTGGTTGCGGTGATGATGATTGATGTTAGTGATTAATAATATTGGTGGTGATAATTGTCATGATTGGTATTGTAGTGACTGTTATGATGGTGGCGATTAATGGTGGTGGTGGTTGTTGTGATGTAACGTTGCTTGATGTTAGTAGTTTAAAGTGTTGATTGTGTTGGCTGAAACATGAATGCATGATGATTGACGATGGGTTGATGCTAGTTGGAGATGTTATTTGTTGTGATGGTGGAGATGATTGTTAGTAGAGATAAATTGTAGCGATGGTACTGGTTGAAGTGGTGGTAGAGGTGGCGTTACTAGTGACAATGGTGGTGGCGGTCAAAGAATGTGTAGAGGTTGTGATGTATTAGCGGTAGTTAGTGGTGGTGCTAGTTGTGATAGATGAGTTGGTTGTTAGTAGGAATTGACCGATAGTGGTTGCTGATTGTGGTGTTATTGACGGCAGTGATGGCAGTGAATTTAATTAGAATAAAAGAGGTAGTAGGTGTGGTAGCGGTATTTTTTGTCGATGGTGGTTGTGATGGTGAAGGTGGTTGGTGGTGGTGGGTGGTGGTTGACAATGGTGACGATGGCAGAGGTGGTTAGTGGTGGTGACTGCTGAATATGAATAGAGTGGTGAATATTATCCATCACCAGAATATCCCTTCAGACCTATTAAGACTTGGTTCTAGATCTGAATGATTAAGACCTATTCAGACCTATTAAGAGTAAAAATTTTAATAAAAAACAAATGCACTTAATGGTCTGAAGTCTGAACCATTCAGATTCAGACCTCCATTAAGTGCAAACAAATGAGGTCTTAGTGTATGATATTAATTTCAAAATGTTTAACCGTCAACCATTTCTCCGTAAAATTGAGCGTGCATGCCCTTACCCACTAAAGTCACGGAGGTCGTCTGTTAAATTTGTGGAGAAAAACATTGTATAGGCTGTCAGTTCCATAAATTTTGTGGTGGCAAACCAACTAACCAGGTTTCACCAAACAAATAAAAAAAAAAATTGATACCCTACGGCCTACACAATTTATAACGTACAATAAAAGAGTAAAACCAAACATCACCGAATAGTAGGAGTCGTTTGGTAGTTGGTTAACAGCTAGAGTATGCATAAGTGATATCATTTTCAAAGTATTTTTAGCGATATATAAAATTCAACAACGGTTTTTAAATTGCAATTTCCAAGCCTATATAACTAATATGTATAAATTTTGATAATTTTATGTATATTTTATGCATGATTAGAAAATGAAATACAGTAACTAACTTTAACAGAACTAATCCTAAATAATATAACACACCAATTTCCTCACAACTAATTTATGTATTACTAGTAGCTGCATAAATCTAACTGACAACCAAACAATTAAAATCTGCACAGTTAGTACTATGTTTGGTTGCATTTTATTGCTAAGTATAAAATCAGCGCACAAAATATGATGTGGTTACTAAATAAACACTTCTAACTTTACATAATTTATCTTAGCATTATTAATACCTGAATACTCTAACCAGCAACCAAACAATCCCTTAGTGCTAAAAGATTCGTGTATCCTCCCACCTTTTACCAGAACCAAGAACTAATTGGAGGAATATCAAAAGGATAAAACCTCCAAATGTTCGACTCATACAAATTGCACCAACAAATTTGACTCCCAAAAGTGCGCATAAATTCTATCAGAATCGCGCCACCACATTCATGCTACAAATTCATCAAAATATAACTTGCAAAGCCATCACCAAGTGTTCTATTCTACTGATTGTTTCCGGTTCACACCAGAAAGTTGAAATTATGTGCAAGTTCAACTTGGAAGCCACTAAATCGAAAGCACCTTCCATATAGAGAGCAATTCTTGACAACGAACTGAATATAAAAGTGTAATTAAACACATGTTAGCATGCAGAGATACTTGTAAGTCAGATGAAATCCAGAACAAAGTAAAGAAGTTCAGCAACATGAAATAACTCCATAAGTATATACATTTGGAGGACTATGTAGTGTAGCGCAAAATTCATTCACATGTGATAATTAGCAGTCGAACATTTTTGGAGTCTGCCAGCACTTCGTAGCTGACAATTTTCTCTCTGCTTCTGCTACAAACTATTTAATCGTTTTACTCCAACCATGTCATATCTCAATTTTCCTCCAACACGAAAATCATCAGCTATTCAAGTCTTTCCATTACTTCAACCCTGACAGGTGCCTTCTCAATAATCATGTGCACTCCTAATATTAGGTTTGCTTACCATATTTATCACAATGTAGTGGTTGCTGAATGAACAATATGGTTAGAAGATGAAATCTAAACTCTCTTTCTAGGTCAGATTAAAGGGTCTACCATCTCCGTAGGGATGACATCCCTTTGGATTGATGATGTGATCTCTTGCCATGCATCCCACTGTCGCTCATACACCCCTCAACAAGATCATCGTGTACTTCAGAGAACTCATTTGTCCACGAGTTCAGTGGAACAACACAACTGTCATCCTTCGAGTTCCTCCTCCTCTCTTCATACCGTTTTACATTTTCTGATATCTGATGGAAAGTCCTATTTATTTTAGCGATTCCCCTTTCAACTGGTTCCGCAACATGAGATACTGTGAACCTCATATCATCAATTATCTAAAAGACGTGACAGCAAAAAAAATATTAGTTACACGGTGGAAGAAAAACAAGAATACCTAAAACAATAAAAGAAGATATCAAGGAATGAAAATCTTACTATTTCACCACTTCCAACAACTACATCCCGAACACTCTGGTGAAATTTTAGACGCTTCTCTCTCTCTTCGGGCCGAGAAATGCGTACACGGGTGGACCTTTCACAGTCCTGAACTTCCTCTGGATCTGGTGGGGTGTCCAGAGCCGCATAATCTGACAGCACAGCTACATTCCTGACACATCTTTCTCCACGCTTGTAAGGCTTTGATGGGAAAACATAAATATGCACCATAGCAGCAATGCCCATCTGTTTTTACAAAAAAAAACTAGATAACTGTGATAAACAATTGCCTAACATCTGTTCGTCAAACAATCCAAAACATCACAAAGAGGAACATCTGCAGCAACTGTTATTCGGCAAAAGGTTTTTTTCCCCTAATTTGAAATAACAGGTTTAAAGCAAATCTAGTAAAACCTTGCACCTACTTAGGTCTGCATTTCTTACCCACCCAAGTAAATCCCAAGTACATTCCTATCAGAAAAGTATATAAATTATGATGCTCATGAAGAGTATGTTCCTTGTCCTGAGCCGGGGGTCTATCGCAAACAGCCTCTCTACTTCGTCCAAGGTAGTGATATGGATTGCACACACTTTACCCTCCACAGACCCCACAAATTTGTGGGAATACACTGGATATGTTGTTGTTGTTGTTGAAGAGTATGTTCCTACAATAGTGATACTCTAATTGCATACTAGCGAGTTTTCTCTACTCAATTTAGAGAACTGCTGCAGTTTATAGCACAATTTGTCGCTTAATGGGGTCAAACATCTCAAGGATCATTTCTAGGTTCAATACTTTTTGAGGGCTTACAATACTGTGAAATCCAATGGAATTTGATAAAATAAAGAAATCTTTTTTATTAATATTTGCTATCAGAAATCCAAGCTGAGGTATCCCAATGCGGGCAAACATAACCATAGACAGATCAGGGCTGTACACATCCACTTTGAGCTTAATCCATATTTCAGCATTTTTTTAATGTGTAGTGACACGGTGAAGGCCCTATGTAAAAGTCGATTTGTTTTCTTACATATCATGACATCACCAGGTCTTTACTAACATCAACGTTTTCCTTCACTTTATCTGTTAAATCGCAAAACCTAAAATTTAGCCAGCAGATCAAATGATGACCAACTGGCAAGATAAAAGGGATAAATGCACTAACCATTACCATAGGCAGGTAATTTCCAATTTTCTGTACTCCAATTTGTAATCTTACACTTCACAAGATTATGAATTACTTTTTAGCTAGCCTTTCAAAAGACATTTCAATGTTGTGACCTTATAAGTTTGCTCTGCTGCTCAGTCCCTTACATTCCTACTATTTATTCATATAACTTCACCTTTCATGCATTGATGTTGCCTAGCTTTGCTTCTTTCTGCCCCATTACAATATCATTCCTCCCTTTCCTGCTAGGATTGGAAATCCTGTATTTTACATCCCTTTAAATTCTCCTCGAAAAAAGGAAAAAGAAAAGACTACAGTTGACAGCTAATGATTTCTACTTTACTAAGCCAGTTAGTTCGGTAAGTTAAGGTCCATGCTTGAAACGAAAAGAAAGGGGAAGGCGTGAGAAAGTAGAATTGGCTAGCTGCCAGCATATCTTTTACGTCACCGGCCACATAGTCCGCAGCGTCTTTTAACTGTAGCCTTTTCAGCCCCGTCTAAACTTTGGAGGACTTCTGCAACATTACATTTTTCCTCTCCTTTCTTTAAGTTAACTGTGGTGGTTTGTTCTCACAGAGTAAAAGTGACTCATAGAAGCTCTCAAAATTAGGGACCCCATTGTCTACCCAATCCGAGAAAGTTTTCCTTCCCAATGCAGAAACAGTATCCAACCAAGAAGAGTATCTCAGTACATGCACATCTTGTTTCACCTCGTACCAAGCAAAGTAGGTACATCACGTACGCAATTTACAATGTTACCTTGTTGTCTGCTAATTACACTTCTATCAGCCTCAATTTAAACAATGTTACCTTGTTGTCTGCTAATTACACTTCTATCAGCCTCAATTTACTCAAAGTCGTCACCGCCCAGATGGCTACAATTCATTAGCTACCTAAGTTTGGCTAGTGATCTCAAGAGAAATTAGGAATTCGAAATTTCATATGAACAGTCTAGACTCGAGAAAGCTCTTGCATAATCCATACATCAGTGCATGTGTAATCTAGGACTGTGTTTATTTCCATGTAACCACGCCTGAATTGTTGGGCCTTTAGGAGTCCCAGGCCTAGGGTTTACATGCCCCACCAAATTGACTTCTCTCAACCAATGTTCTGCACTGTCGATAATTTTTGGAGTCAATTAAATAACCCATATTTTTGCAATCTTTACCTGAGCCTTCAATAATTCTATTGCTCTTATTAGATCTGCCAAAAATCTCCTTTACTACACGTGTGATCGATGTTTCGACTTGTTCTACAATTTAAATTTTGAAAATATGGCCTTTCTGACACAACTAGTGACGGGTGTGAATATTGAGCTTTGAAAACTTTACATCCAACTCTTTGCTACAATTGACTCCTTGATCCGAAATTCAATAAAACAATCTCTACTACATGATTCAGACCCACCTTTCCCACTAGTTTCAACTAGGATTACAATAGTTTTTTTTTTATAATTTCTAACAAAAGATATCTTGACCACCATGGTTGGAACGAATAGTAAATCATACTCAACTTTAATGACAACCTCTAACAGATAGACTTGGGAGACCACTACACACAAATACAAGCCCACTAAAGATGCCCCATTAAGTATTGAGAAAAATAAAGGTGCGCGCCAAGTATTGTAATGACATCAATCTCCAGAAATCCCCAGCATCTATCACCAATTACTCTAATCATGCTTTATGATCAAAGGTGAACGGTAAAGTCTCACAGCCTTATCTGGACATGTTTGGGTGTTCATTTTAGTGGCAAATTGTAAAAGTTCGCAACCACCAGTGTAGAGACACTTTATGATTGTTCTGATACATATCACCCGTGATAATTTAAGCTTCGACTTTCGAAATAATAGCTCCCAGCAGCAACCTCCCATATTCTCTGCACCCATTTTATTACTTCTGTGCAAGTCAACCTCTCTTCTCTGATGTCTGCCCAAGCCAGCAAACACATTTGCAGTACTCTTTCTTAGGTTTGAATAAAGCTTCATCAACCATTCTCATCTGACATCAACGGAATTTTAGTCAAAATTAATCACTATCTTAATTCAAGAATTTTAAATCTTCCCGGCTAACTCCGACCAACTTCAGTTAAGTAAATCTTAGGAAATTGTCTGGCTCTTTTTATTACCAAAAATACCAAGATTGTTGCAACATAATAATCATAAAAGTTGCTCTTGTTTCATCAATATACAGATTCTTCCTGCTCCTTCTGAGACCAGATACATGATACTGGTGATCCATAACAAAATGTTATAGCTAGTACTGATACAACTGTTGAAGTTTCTTCTTATTTCTACCCATGTATATCAAGATTCTTATCAATTGACAAGGCTTTCCTTCCCAACAAACAAGAAGTTTCTTTCACGATCCTAATAACAATAGTTAGTTATTTGATTTGCTTTCCTTGTCACTTCATCCCATGATTCCACAAGAGATTGCTATATCAATATCTTAATCTTTATGGATATTTGTAATTTCAGTACCTGAACTATAAGAAAATCACATTATGATCCTTTTGAACTGGCTCTGTTGAGCACATTTAACCTTCAGTAATTGAAATATGCATCTTTTATCCACATCTTCATGTGATCTTCACAAATTTAACGAATTATTGACTGCTAAACCATTTGATTGCACGTGTTATATTGAATTTGTAACATATTCTAAATTTAGTTGATAAGAGTTCTAAAGATAATCTAAATATAACATATTTCCAATGTAAAGGGACCGTAAGCTCACAGTTTAATTAGTTTAAGGTTATATGTGCTAAGTGAAATAAGATGAGGACAAAAATCAGAACTTACTAATACCTATCAAAAGTGCAATAATCCCTATTTTTTATTTTTCATCTCCTCGAGTTAAAAAAATTAAGTACAAATGCCCTTCTCGTTTAGTTAGATATAGGGTTTATTTATTAGACATAATAATATCTTTTTATCATAAATAAGAATTTTAACTAGTCTTATCTCTTTGTTCGAGATGAAATTCTACTAGTTTTAAGAGTCTTTCTTTTTTTGTTTATGAAGTAAGAGAGATATCATTGGAAGGCATCAAGATCATCTCTCAAGAAGTTCTAACTTTTTTAGAATTCAATATCCTACAAATATGACCCCCTCAGGTACTTTGTTTAGTGTATAGTGGACTTGAATGATATTTTCTCTCTCTCTTCAATGCACTCTTCTTCCTCTCTCTATTCCACTAGCTTTTTTGGTACTACATTACAAACAATTTACATTTTCAAATGTCAACTTCAGTCTTCAGCAGCCAAATATAATGTGGACAACTGCTCCATGAAACAACTAAATGTACAAATCCAATATTTAGGGATGTTTTGTGATCCAACTCTCAATGTCCTCAATTTAGTTTTGTCACTCCCCTCACCTCCCCCCCACCCTTCAAGGCTTAATTAATTCTAGGACAACTCGATTTTGAGAATCGTAGGCGCGTAAAGAGTTGGTACTAAAGAGCACTATGCCTTCACTTCAATAAGCCAAACTTTATAGCCAGAATACTCCAGCAGCTTGTCGATGCAAACCAAAAATAGCACATATCCCACAGCAATATATATCATTTCTATTCATGAGCCTCTGTTGGCACAAGAAATAGTGATAAAGCAATGATCAGTGTACAAAACTAATCCAAAAAATACAACTAACCTCGATACAGATTATATAATCCTGGATCCGTGTCTTCAACAGCTGCACCAAAGAACCTTTGAATGTTCCAAATGACAAAAGAAAGGCAACAGCTATACCTTGCCACCATGTCAAGAAAACAATTGACTTGAATACCAGAAACTTTGCCAATGGCTTGATTGGTGCTAATTTATTCTTGGTGACTGAATAAAACTGCACAAGGCAATATAAGGCCCACGTCTGGCTAAAATTAAGAACAACGGCCAAGTACGGATAACTGCAAGAATTAACCCTCAGATCAACGTCGTGGAAAGCTTGTGCTTTCATGAAATATCCAATACATGGCATAAATCAACTAATCCAGAGGCTGATTAGAACTCTGTAGTATAAGAGTCACAAATATGTAGAAAAAATTACTGATATCTTTGAAATATGAAGGAAATCCCTGGTTGACTTACGCATATCTCCATTCAAATTTGCCTTCACCGTAGATGCCAAAAAGTTGAAAAATCATAGCCAGTAAAGCACATATCATCTTAAGTATCATCTGGAAGGAGAATCCTCAATTCAGTACATAGAAACTTGACGAAACTATCACAATCCATAGCAAATTACTAGAGGTTACATACATATTGCACTATCCCAATTTTTACTGCTTGATAAAAGTCAGGACCAAGATACCACTCCCTGATAAAGCAATTCAATGGAAAAGGATGTTCAACAACTCCATATGCATAGGCATCATCCAGCAGAGGCAAGCTGGAACTTACAACACTTTGACTTTCCATAAATTCGATGGTGTTTTTCTCTCCACCTATATCATGGAGCTCATATGAGAATCATCATTAAAGAAAGGAACTTCTATAAAACAAGTTAGCATAATTTTATCCAAAAAGAGGAGTACTGAGAATTGAATAAACTATACAGCTCCATTGTGACGTAAGATGCAAAAGCAACATGGATGGAGCAAACATTTGAAGCGGTTATGTGAATAATAAACACAAATATAGTTAAACTATCAGACTCCAAGTGGGAAACTGAAGCACTTAAACTTTTCAAGGTGGACTTTTCAGCTTTTCCCAAGGTGGGGTTTTCCAAAGGCACAACACTTAAAATAGGAGAAGAGGGCAACAACCTATGCCTGAAGACATACCTAAGCAGGCTATCAGATACCTCTCGAAGCAATAGAGTGCAAAAGCCTCGTAACAATCACGTATGATCTCACAGTTGAATGCGGCATTTGAGTCCAGTAAAGATAAGAACTGTCAGGTAAAAGAAAGAACTGGTCAAATATTCCACAAAAACCCTCACTGAATCATCAGCATAAAGAAAGACAACAGGATATATATTTATATTTTTTTGAAACTTAAAAAAAAACAAAATTTTTTAAAATTTAGGGTGATGACCACACCGTAAAATTAGACATATAGGTTGTTGAAGATGCACCCAAGTCAATGTTCTTAAACTACCACATTTTTACCCTTTTCATCCATTCCTCTTTTTTAAGAAAAAAATGATAAGGAAAATACAGACAACCTTTTTCATCCATTTTTTAAAGACATTTTCTTCTTTTGGAATTCATTCTATGCTAGAGCATCTAAGCTTTCCCCTGTTTAATTGGCGGTTTAACCAATTGTTAAGGACTTCATTTGTATTCAGCTGTATATTCCATCAGCTGAATAAGGAATATAGGTTTTGTTCATCAGTTTTTTTCTTTTTCATGAGAAATGAATCATGAGGCAATTGCTCAGAAATTATTGTGGAGCAAGAAACAATATTAACCAATACCGGAATGAACAGGGAGCATTGGATTCTGTTTCACAGGCAAATCACAAAATCCAAACCTTGCGCACAAAAACATCAACTGTTCCCCGGATGAATGTATAGGAAATGTAATGCAGAGACATCATCAAAGTTGCAGCAAGTCACAACTGATCATTTTTTAATAAAAATTATACCTAAATGCAGAACTGACAAAAACCTAAAGTGACTTGCATTTTCTTATCTTAGCCCTTCTTTTATTCTTCTTGTAATCATAACTGGTCCTTTTGGTAGGTTGTATTTTCTCTGCTTGTCCACAGAGATATTTATTTAAAATAATAATAATATTAATAGCCGCCAACATCTCAAATTGTTTATAACAAATTTCAAAAATCATTTTTCCAAATAAACTGGAGAAAAAGCTAGCAGACAAGCTACAGGTTCTCTTACCGATTCCAGTGCATAAACAGGAACCATCAAGATCAGTCCAATCAAAAATTTCTGCTCCTGTGATAAAAAATAATTCAAGCATGTATTAATCAAGCACCACAAACTGATCCAAAAAGAAAAGATGCTACAGCTGCTCATAGGATCAAATGATGTATACAAGTAAAAAAATAACTTTAAAAAGATTGAACAGGTGTAAGCAAAAACCTCAGGCTGATTGTATGCAGCTAGATGTTCAACAATTAGATACATAGACAGGACAACAGCCACCAGTACGAAAAAACCAGCACTGTATATAGCCCAATTATACAGTGGCGACGATCCTGAAACTATGCTCAGCGACCACATTTTTCTAGAATTGCTTGACGATTCAACCAAAGCGATGGAAAATAGTAACGAAACTACAATTCCCCTCCATCCCATTTTAAGATGCTGCTTCTCCGGATCTCTAGGAATATGGCCACAATCAGGATGATTCAAAAGTCAACCACAAGCTTCCATGTCACCGAAGATAGAGTTAATCACTTTAGCTTCTTTCCTGAACGAACTTTTATAAAGCAGGTTGCCTTAGTTTCAATTAGTTCTCTCCAGCAGAACCATGCACCAGAAATGTGGCATCAGAAGGATCCTGCATAAACTTCATATCCATAAAAAACTGATGCCAAATGGGAGGGTCAAATTCTCAATATCTTGCCTCCAGGAACCCTGCCACAAACATTTGGATGTAAGACGGATAATCTTATGCATGACTACTATGATACTATCAACAAGATGATATGGGGGAAAGAAAAGAAAAGAAGAAGGATAATGTCCTTAAACGCAATGTAAATATTCTTTAGCATGACATGTACAAGAGAGAGTGGGACTTCTTTTTACAATTCTTCTGCTTGCTAGCTATTGGAACCTGCTTTCAAATCCCAGAAGATCTGGTTACCTCATAGAGCCATGGCCAATAAAAAGGTGTAACCCAAGATCCACTGTTTAAGGTCAACATTTTACCAGATAATACACATGCATCCTAATGTAACAACAACCATTATTAGCCATATGACACATCAATAAGCAACGTCAAATGCAAATCTTTTGAGCATGACATGTTCTAGAAAAGGCAACACTTGTTCTCTCGTCATGTTTCTGCTTGCTAGGCTAGTGACTAGACTATTGTTTTTTTGGAAAATCATTTACTTCAAAAAGCCGTGACAAGCAAAAAGGACCGACCCTAAATCCCTTGTTTGAGGTTGCTATTTAAGCAGATACAAGAAATACATGCAGAGTTCAACTATACAAAATAGTAGCATCCATGGCGGCATACCTCCATCAAAGAACTTAGATGAAGTTTTGGAAGCTACCGAGATGCAAGACAATGCTGTTGAGCTTCAATGGGACATCAAGACGATGTTTATTGGGGAAGAAGAGCCCAAGAATTATGGCGAAGAGTTGAGTTGTGTGATACGTATTTCATAGTCAAGTCCAAGTCCAAAAGGAGGAAGATTGAAGCCTACATGGGCCCAACGAGCTGAACATCAAGCCCACAATGGGCTGAGAATCACGACCAAAAGGGTGGAATTCACACTCAAACTTGAGTGCTTAGGCATGAGTTTACGGTGCAAATTTTGCACTTTAACTTTTTGTTAGGTAGTTTTGGGAAAAAACGATATTAATTGTACATGCTTTCCTACTTCAAAAGTTTCCTAGTTAGATTTTACTACTTATTATTTCCATAAAAGTAGGATTCGGATCTCATGCTATTTGGGATAGAGTTGGATGATTTTTCCCCTATATATAATAGTGGATTTTTTAATTTTTTTTAATATACGTGGTGTTCGGGCCAACTTGCGCACACCTTGAATAATTTCACGGAATGCCTGTCACCTCTACCAAGTACCAAGGCTATGATAGATGGGAAGAAATCGCCTAGTGTTTTTTCTTTTTGTCACCACTGAGGTAGTGGTATGGACTGCGTACATTCTGCCCTCCCCAGATCCCACGATATGAGAATATACTAGGTATGTTGTTGCGGCTGAGACTTGAACCTGAGACCTCATGGTTCTTATCCACTTCATTGACCACTAGGCCACACCCTTGGATTTTGTTCTTTTAGACAAAAAGATTATTAATATTATTGAAAGTAGAAATCAAAAAAATACTGAGAGTTCTTTTCTTTACACCTTTGCATATTGATTACTTGGGATTTATCTTACAAGTTTACAACATTACAAGAATGATTCTTCTAAGAGGTAAGATAATTCTTTGATTAATATCTACAGTTCTTAATTAATTAAAAAAGATAATTAGTCTTATACAAATTATTGTCTTTAATTATTCAATTAGGGGTTTAGATCACTTCATCTAAGTTATTGAATTAAGTCTGCTTTCTGCTAGTAATCATGACTAGCCCTAATTAGCTAATTAAGTTTATTGCAATCAATTAAGTGTTCTCAGTCATTACTTTAACGATCCAACAATTTATTTCTCGAATCTCGTCTTTCTCATTTTTTGTAGTCTAAAAATCTTCATATTTTTTCATTCCACATTATTTTCTTGTTTCTCATATAAGTACCCAATTCTTATTACCTAAGTTGCTCGGACTCTCCAAAAAGATTGTCGCACCCATGTCGGATCCTTCAAAAATATACTATTTTTGGACGCTCCGACACCCACCTGTCGGCATGTTTGAAGAGTCCGAGAAACATAGCTTACTACTAAATGTACCAACTAGCATTGTTAAACCAAATATTCACACATCAATGGGCAAGGTGAAATGAACACTCAAGAATTGTCAATACTCCAATTTTTCATCCATATTGTCACACATTAGATTGTTTGTCCACAGGTAGAAGTACCCTGAAGTTCAGGGAAGAGCAGAAGAGAAAGATATGAACGGTTTACATGATACTGAAGGCTATACTAGATTTTCTAAGCTTCGGAGACCATAAATGTTCAGTTCTCTAGATCTAAATTTCAAGCTCCTTAAGCTGCTCACACATGGTTATTCTTCTTTCCTCTCCCGTAGAAGTTCTCCTTGATGGTACAAGATACTACTTGAGCAAAATTCCTGTTCTTTAAATTATGAAAATCATATTTGAGTCATCCATGATCTATGAAAATCAGATCTAGCAAGATGTACAAATCCACAGCTCCACCACAATGATCTTCGATGAGTTAAACTTCAGCCCTTCTCAAATTATGGACTTGATAAAGTCAAAATACCAAGAATCAAGCATGAGTACCAAAATTCAATCTGCCCCAGTATCTAACCCATTATGAATCGACAAAAATGAAATTGATACGACCCTCTTATGTTCCAAAACAGGTCTGACACAATAAAAAAGAAAATAGATTTTCAATATTTTGTTTTTTAAGGTAATCAAACTAGCGAATCCACCTAATACCAATAAATTTATAACATTGATTATAGAACATATTGAGCCATAACAGACAGTCACAGACGAATCTTTAAATATCTATGCATTTAGTTCCCAGTAAATGTGTTCAAGAACCCAATATACACTTGAACTATATTTAAAACAGTCTTTAAGGATCAAAAAGAATGTCTAACAAAGTCTAAATTATCTCAAATCCCCATAAAATCCAGATAGCCCATACAAAATAAACAAGGGGCATTGTTCTATAAAGCGATAACAGAATAAAAAACCAAACCTGCTCTTTTGATTTGTCTCAAATAAATTAAACCTAAAAAATTACAAACCATTACACATGTAAATTCCACCTCTTTTGATTTTCTGTCACACAAACTAAATTTAAAGTTAAAAGGTGGAATTTCCACAACATGGGCATTCTTCATAGAAAGAATCATTGCAGTGGGATAATGACTAGAAAGGATTCGAAAAGGTCTAAGGTTCAATTCCAAACAAAGACAAACACCAAGTGATTTCTTCCCATCAGTTTTACCACCTTTTGTGCACAGAGTTACCTGCTGCTACTCTGGTCAAAGTGCGTGCAAGCGGGCCGATTATCAAAAGAAGCAAAAATAAAATAAAAAATTGAAAAGCATTATGGAAGGGTTATCGAACATGGCCATGTAAAGCACCAGAAAACACCAACTAATTTCCTACCAAACAGCTTTCATCAATCACAAAAATAACATACAAATTAATCGCTAATTCCAACACCTGCTCTTCGAAAAGAAACCAAATAAAAAGAAAGTTTCATCCGCAAACTCTAAACCGAAGCGAACATTACAGTGCAAAAGTGCAAAAAAAGGATTAAGAAAAAGAGGGGAAAGTGAACGAACCCTAGAAAGTGAACCAAAGAGTGTTGCAAAAGGGAGGGTACAAGTGATGCTCTAAACCTATAATAATAATATAGTGCTTCGATGTTGTTCTCCGAACAGAAATAGAAAACAACAACAATGGTGTAAAATAGGAAGGAGAAATACAAAATTGATCTAACAATTTTTCTCTCTCAATTGAATGGCCATTGGTAGGTGTTTTGCGTATTGCATTTGCATATATGATTTTTCTCCCAAGTGTTTTCGTTTTTAGCTTTGCTTCGGCAGTTGGGTTGAGAAAATTAGGAATTCGAGAAAATTACGAAATCGATGACATAAAAGTGACAGCCAGGTGAACAGTTCTTTGCATCACGGACAAGTATCTAACCGTATATTTGTGGGTCCCATGGGTTTTAAATTTATCGGACGGGTTAAAGAGTGAATAGGGGCTGTAGTTCTAGCGTCATGTTGGAAATACTTGTGCTTTAATAGGGAAAAGTGATAGGAGTTGTCCACGTCATCATGATTGCGTGGCGGTTATATAGTTTTAAGGTTACACGTCATTATTAGTACTTGTTTGTTTGATGATTGCTTAATTATGAAGGATTATGACACTTCAATTTTTGGAACAACCAATTGAATAAATTAGACTGCATTAATTATGAAATTATTTTTGGAACAACCAATTTTTACTTTAATTTTCTTTTCAATAATAAAGATTGTCAAATTATGGGAGGAGGTGAAGGGGATGATAATACTTCCTCCTGATATTTTTACTTCTCTACAACTAAAAATATCTTTTTATTTATAGCATATCAAAAAAATATTTTTATATATTTTAATCTTAATATTATTTATGTATCTCCTATTATGGCTCCTTCAAACAAAGATTTTAAAGTTTTAATTATTGAAATTTGAAGTTGTGTTTGCATATGATTTTAGGTAAAATATTTAATGATTAGATTGTTAAAATCTAATCATTAATGGAAAAATATATATTTGAAGATATATTTTCAAAACATCAATCGATAGTTATATATTACTTAATATGAGGGGTAAAACTTACACGCACTCGGTGTATACACCAAGCCAATACATGCATGTCATGTGTTTGAATTTAAAGTTCATGTTACTTAATCATAATTAATCAATATGTATTTTACTTAATTTAATTACATAATCATGGTAAAAGATAATAGTTTAGTGTATAAACTAAATGCGTGTAAATTTTTACCTAATATGAATATTGCGATAAAATACTCATGTTAATTATTATTTCTTGAAAAAGATGATGTTGTATAAAAAGAAGAGAAAATAATTTGACTTTAGCAAAATAAGTTTAGTGTAAGAACAATAGTCAAACCATTATAAAAGCTCTTGCTTCTCTCCAGCGGCGCACGATAAGGTGAACTACTCATATATTATTTTAAAGATTACAGTCTCAATTTTATGGATTATGTTGATGCTGGGTATTTAATTAACTCGCATAAATATCGATCTAAAATAAGTTGTGTTTATATGTGGGGATATTGTTATATCTTGGAGATATACAAAGCAGTCTATCATAGACACTTCATCGAATCATGCTGAGATAATAATTATTCATGAAGTAAACCGAGAATGTGTATGATTGAGGTCCATGATATATCTCATTCGAGAAAAATGTAGTTTGAAATATGACAATGTACCCACAATTTTATACAAAAATAATGCAACATGCATAACGCATCTTGATGGAGGATTCATAAAAGGAGATATAACAAAGCACACTTCATCAAAGTTTTTCTATACACATGATCTACAAAAGAATGGTGATATTAACGTGCAACAGATTCGTTCAACTGATAATGTGATTGATTTATTCACCAAGTCTCTTCCAACTGTAACATTCAAGAAGTTGATGCATAAGATCAGAATGCAAAAGTTCATTGATGTTCTCATCAGGAGGAGCAAATACGCGTTGTACTCTCTTTTCCTTTCAAGGTTTTGTCCCACTAGATTTTCCTTGTAAGTTTTTTAATGGGGCAGTCGAAATGAGTATCATTAGAGATGTGTACTCTTTTTTCTTCACTAGATTTTTTTTTCTACTGATTTTTTTCTAGTAAGATTTTAACGAGGCACATTATCTATCAAGTAGACATTCAGGGGCTGTTATAAATGTATTCACATTATAGTGAATGTCTATCAAGAATATATCTAATAAGTTCTATCAAGATCTAGTTGATATCTATCATGATTTGAAGTATTTATCTTTTAGTCAGAAACTAAGAGTATTTTTCCTATAAATTGAGGGGTTTTATTCATTGTATCATGATTATGATATCTCTCAACTATCAAGGAAAATACAGAAGTCTCCCTCTTCTCTCTCTATTTATTCTTCTTGTTCTTGCTTTTATATTTCATAATAAAAACAATATTTTTTGTCATAAATGGCTTACTTTAGGTGGATCCACATTATTTCAAATTCAAATCGAATAAAATGATATAAAAAAGGCATTATTTCAAATTCAAATTGAATAAAATGATATCCAAAAAAAAAAAAAAAAAGGACAGAAACGACACTTCAAATTAAATTATTTTCACAAAAATGACCATGAAATTTAAATTCCACTTTCTAGCCATTTCAATTTGCTGGCTTGTTCTATACCGTTTCTACATACCTTCTATACAGTTTCTATACATATCTTATACATATAAATATTCTATACGAAAATTATACAATTTCAATACACAATTTATACAATAATTATATCTTTTTTACACATTTTATACAACAATTATATAATTTTTATACACTTTCTGTATATTTTTATATATCTATAATCTATAATCTATAATATATTATAAGTGTGAAGACCCTTAGAAAAGTGATTTGAACTTTTTATCCTTCATTAAAAGACTCTTCTTTAGACAAAACTGTCTTTTCACTATTTTTTAATTTATTATTTAATTATTTTTATTATATTAACTAAACTTTCTAAAATATATGAGACTTCTAAAATATATGGTAGGAGAATTAATTAATATTTTTCTTTCTACTAAACTTCCTAAAATATATGAGACTTCTAAAATATATGGTAGGAGAATTAATTAATATCTTCCTTTCTACTAGACTTTCTAAAATATATGAGACTCCTAAAATATATGGTAGGAGCATTAATTAATATTTTTCTTTCTACTGTCCAATTAGAAAAATACTCCTAAAATTAATAGGACTCTATTAAGGAAATACTTCTATAAATATTGAGATGTACGCTAAACTAGAGAACAAACCGATTTGCCTATTAGGAGAATATAATTTATGTTCATCTAACTTGATTCGATTGCATGTCTAGATTGGTGGATGCTTGATTTTCTAACCCTCAACTTCTTCATTATTTTTGTCAACGTAATAGAATTCAATATGTGTGTATATCTCTCTCTTCTTCGTTTTCATTCAAAATCATTCTTTAGGATCAAAATTTTGGCTCAAACAAGAATTAGTAGGATCAAAATCGAAGCTTTGTGATTACTATTATATATTTTTTTATATAGTTTATAGGTCGTAGATGAATGTCGGTTGGCTTTGAAGAATTTCTTGTGTAAAGGTTAGGTTTAATTGTATTGTTTTGATATCTTTATTATCTTATTGTTTTATTTTAATTTACAGATACTCGATGAATGTGGGTCGGCTTTGAAATTTTTTTTAGGTAAAGATTAGGTCTAATTGTATTATCGTAATATCTCTATTAGTTTGTTATTTTGTGGTAGTTTACAGTTCGTAGATGAATCTCGATCGGCTTTGAGAAAATTTTGTGTGTAAAATTTAAGTTTAATTATTTTATTTTAATATCACTTTTATCGTATTATTTTGTTGCAGTTTACAGGTGATAGATAAATGTTGGTCGGCTTTGAGAATTTTTTTTTATGTAAAGGTTAGGTTTAGTTTATTATTTTGTTATCTCTATTATCGTATTATTTTGTTATTGTTTACTGATAGTAAATAAGTGTCGGACGACTATGAAAATTTTTTATGTGTAAAGATTAGATTGAATGTCGATCGACTTTTAAGAATATTTTTTATAAAGATTGGGTTTAATAAATAAATTTTCCAATTTTACATACTCAAAAGATATTAAATTTAATTATTATATTCATCTTTATTATTTAAACAAATATCCTATTTAATATAATGTTTGAACTCATATCCTATTTAATGTAATGTTTGAACTCATTAAAGTGAGGTACACGCGCAAGGCGTGTACACCTAAACTAGTATATTTTTATACATATACATATTTGATAGAACTATTATATACATACAACTTACATAGATACATATTCTATATAACAATTATACTATTTTTATATAATTATATTTAATTATTATTTCCAAATAATAATAATAAAAAAATTCAATTAAAAAATTTATAACAAAAAAAAAAATCAAAATATTTTTAAAAGGGCCGAATAACCCAAGTTGGAAACTGTATCAGTATTGTATATGGACTGTATCTGAACTACATGGGCCAAAATGACCAAAATTAGGAAACGGCTATAAAGTAGAAATAGTATACCTGACTGATCACTTTTTGAAAAAATGTCAAACTTGAGCTATTTGTTTTAAAAAGCGCTACCCAGTGTCCTTTTCCCAAAAGAAAAATGACATCACGTTCACGTCAAAACATAATCAACTAGTATCTAACTTTACATAATAGTATCACTACAAGAGGGATATTACTAAAATACATGCAATAAATCCCCTACAAAATATAGCAAATTTGTTTTTATATATGTTCTTCGTCAATCTATCGAATAGTAAAAAGTGTTCACTTTTTTTTTGTCTCACATACATCCTGCACAATTAAAACGATCCAAATATGCCTCGCTTATTCTTCTGTGTTCTTAGCCATACTATATTAATCATAGGATTAACTTGTAGTTTTTTGTGTACTTCAATCATCGTTTTATCTTGTTATGACTACTGTTTTGTTTAGAATGATTTGTCAAGTTGTCTATTATATTTCATCTGTGTTATTTCTTTCTTCTTGACCTATGGGCGTACCAAAACTACTTTGTGGGATGACACTAGGGTATGTCGTATTTACTCGGAAGTGCGATAAATCAAACATCCAGTAGCTTAAAGACCATCTGACATAATTTTTGACAATATGAACACCATGTCCAAGCCTATTGATAACCTTGGCCGTCGACAAAAGAAAAGGCCAAGATTATAAATGAAGTTAATAACTACTTCACAGAAACTACTGTAAGGTGTACCACATGTAGCTTTCTGTGATTCCAAACAACAGTAAGGACATGATCCCAGATAAGCTACAACAATACAAGTCAAAAAGTATTTCAGGAATATTAGAACACTACATGTACACAACAAATGTAGATTACATGAAAAGAGGTACACAGATGAGGTCTCCAAATCGTCTCACTTGGGCAGGACGCGGAAGCTGTGAAAGAAGACGATTATAATGGCTACAGAATGTATTTATGGGACTTTCATCAGCAAACTCAGCTCTTTTATGTACTTCTGCAGAAGCCAAGTATCTTCCTTTAGACTAAAAACAGAAGATATTATCACCAACACTGATGCAGAAAGGATGTAAAATGACAGCAGTGACGGTAAGCTGAATGTAGATTTTACCTGTGATTGTATATTTTCAGATTTTCACAAGGTAATGTAGAGCCCAAAATTCAAAGCACATTGGTGTTTATACGAGCGATTCTCTGAGCTTCTTCAAGGTCCTTCAGGAATCTACAAGTCCACCAGACACATTACACACAAGATTTCAGCCAACTGAATGCACAAGACCAAAGAAACTTTCTGAAGAGTTTAACGTAACTGGGAGACAATGAGGAATAACAACCATTCTGAAGTTGATGGAAACAAGCTTCAGGACCCAAATGTGCGAGAGTTAAGCCAAAAACGTCGAATATAGATTTTTTAAAAGCTAAACCAAGGAGGCTGTATAGGAAATGCATTGTGTTTATCTTTCGTTTGCCATAACTTCAAGATTAAAATTATGTTTGGAGTACAAGGGAGAGCATACCTTTTAGAATTTAGAAGGGCAGAACCACCAAGTATAAAACGAATCCCTGAGTTCGTAGAATTCTGCAGAGCAACTGAACGTGACTCTTCATATGTTGTCCCACCAACAATGAAAATCACCACTTCCTGTGGTCTGCGTATGAAAAACAAGAAAGGTTGTTTTAGCCACATGAATAGTTTAAGCACCATAATATTTTTGTCCAGGTTCCACCTCATCATCAACCCTAAACCGTGAGGAAGTTTAGTTGAACTCATATCGAATCCAAAGTTGGAGAACTACAAAGAGGAGAAAAAAGTTTTTAAGATCTGATGAAGCAGGAACTGCAGTTGGTTTTGATATACATTTTAAATGTTGCGACCATTCCGGAATTGAATAACATACTGCTGGAAGTGCTGACTCTTAAAGAGCATCGGATTTTAAAACTGAACATACCTATAAACAATGTGAATATATAGATATATAAATAGTGAATGACACTGCTTGACAGACATTGACAGACAATGCAGCGTGGTTTGATGGTCTAACGCTTGAATTTGCAGAATCAGGTCGGGGGTTCGAAACTAGCTCCATGCATTTTTCTTTTGCACGTTTTATTGGATTTAACCAATGCGCCAAAACTTGTTTCATTATGATAAGAGTGATAAAAATATTATTCAACTGAAACAACAGTTGTTTTACCATCTCTCATGTTGATATAGTAATTTGTTTCACTACTTCACATGTTGACACCACTTACAAAAAATATTGTATATGCCACTGCCTGAAGCATTACTTGTTTGTATTCATGATCTCAGATTTAGCTCAATATCCGTATGTTATTCTTATGCTTGTACTGCTTTACGTGCTTTGATGCACTACTAGCAATTTCTAATACTTGCCCCACGGGTAAACTACAGATGATCTTGTTGGGTCTGTAGACTAACACTTTTTGGTGTTTCGGTGGGTGGAGGAGCTACAAACGGTGACCAGGTAGCTGGTACCCGACTATTCCAGCTTTCTTAAGTCCAGTTCAGTCGAGGTGAGCCACCATAAGATCATGGCCTTTACTTCTTTAGCAGACTTGGTGGTACTCATATTTTGCACTCAGACTAGTGGCTTCATGACTTAGCCATTTCGCAAGATTTATGGCCAGACTCGGTAGTTGTGTTTCCGCACTTATATTCATATATTGAGACTATTAGTATAGTCTTTCTTTTCCTTTATTTCCGCATGCTTAGCTTAGAGGGTTCACCTATAGTAAGCTCTCCAGGTGCCCTGTCACGACCAAGTGACGGATTTATTTTTTGAGAAAAGTAACAGTTAATCTATATATATCCACAGGTCCACTACATCAAGTTAATGTAGTTCCCCTACAAAAGTGTTGTAGTTACATAGAGCCCTATATCTTCTAGATTACAACCAATCTATAGCTGTGTTAATAGTTTCTGATTGATCTAAGACTACCTGTTTACACCAAAAATAATACAGAGCCAAACAATTAAACTTAAATCTTTGAATGTTGCTCCGTTTCCTTTCAAAACATCTTTGATTTCTTTCCTTCCATACTGTCCACCATATACTTGCGGGGACAATCTTCCATCTCTCCTCTTTTTTAGCTGTATTTCCATCCCTATTCCAGCTCTTCAATACCTCTTTAATTCTTCCTGGTTTCACCCATATTAATTTCCTCATATTGATGAACATTTGCCATAGCTGGTCAGTCCACTTGCAATGTAAAAAAAGATGGTTGACTGTCTCTACCTGTTCTTCACACAAAAAAACACCTGGAGCATAGGTGAAAGCCTATTTTGTTCAGATTCTCATGTGTCAAAACCGCCTCCTTGGCCAGCAATCAAGTGAAGCAATTTACTTTGTAAGGTAACTTAGTGCTCCATATCATCTTCCAAGGCCATTCTGTTTCCGAGACACCTGTAGTGTTGAGATCTCTGTAGGCACAGATTTTACAGTGAAACATCCTTTACTCTCCGCCTTCCATACCATTGAGTCCTCTTCCCCAGATAGATTGTTGATTTGTGCAATTGTGACATAGAATTCTGCTATCCAGCTTATCTCCCAATCGTTCAGGTTTCTCCTGAAATGTAAGTTCCATCCCTGGCCAGTCCACAATTCAGCTACAGTTGCTTGCTGCAGTTGGCATAGATTATAAAGATCTGGGAACATTCGGCTCAATGAGTACTGGCCACACCATCTTTCTTTCCAGAAGGAAATCTTTCTGCCGTTTTCAACTTTGAAGCTTGATCTTTCTAACACTATATCCCATAAACTCCTGATGGACCTCCATACGCTGAATCCATATGGCGAATCTACCCTTACTGTCATCCACTTATCCTCCATGCCATATTTGGCCATGATCACTTCCTTCCATAAAAAATTCTCTGCAGATGCAAATTTCCATAGCCATTTCATCATTAGACTTCGATTTTGGGTCTTTAGATCTCTTATGCCCGCCCCCCCTATCTTCTTGTTTATTGTCATCTCTTCACACTTGACTAAATGATATTTCCTCTTATCGTCGTTGCCTTTCAAGAAAAAGGTTCTTCTGATTACCTCAATCCTGGTGATCACACTGGCTGGAGTTGGAAATACTGACATCATGTAGGTTGGTAAAGCATCAATTACACTATTTACCAGAGTCAATCTCGCCCCTCTGGACAAATATTGACTTTTCCACGATGCCAACCTTCTTTCGCACTTCTCTATCACTCCGCTCCAAATTCCCTTTGATTTGCTTTTTGCTCCTAGAGGCATTCCCAAGTAAGTTGTGGGTAACTCTCCCACCTGTCCCCCCAAAGTGTCAGCCAGTTCTTCAATCTCTATTACTTCATTGATGGGGTAAATGTAACTTTTATTCCAATTGATGTGTAACCCTGAAACTACTAAAAAATTATGAAAATGGCCCTTAGAACTAAGAATTGTTCTCCTACAGCTTTACAAAACACTAGAGTGTCCTCCGCATACTGCAAATGTGTGATCTCTAAGTTGTTCTCCGCCCTGTTCTCTACTTAAAATCCTCTGACCAACCCCTTAGATTTTGTTGTATTGATGAGATTGCTCAATCCTTCCATTGCTAGTATGAACAAGAAAGGAGAAAGAGGATCTCCTTGCCTCAAACCTCTCTGAGAAGGGAAAAAACCATTGGGGTTTCTATTAATCAGAACTGAAAATCTGACTGTGCTCATACATTGCTTGATCCATCTTATTCATCTTGTCCCAAACCCCATCTTCAGTAGTATATTCACAAGAAAGCTCCAATTCAAGTGATCATATGCTTTCTGAATGTCAAGTTTGCATAGGATACCAGGTTGGTTGCTCTTTACTCTTGAATCCACCAGTTCATTCGCTATCATCACTGCATCCATTATCTGCCTTCCTTTGATGAAGGCCATTTGTTGCCTGTCTATTAGTTTATGAGTGACTTTTTTCAATCTTTCGGCCAACAATTTGGCTATGATCTTGTATACCCCTCCTACCAAGCTAATGGGCCTGAAATCAGTCAACTCTATAGCCCCCACCTTTTTAGGAATCAATGCGATAAAGGTGGCATTCATACTTTTCTCAAATATCCCTTCCATATAGAAGTTCTGCATAGCAGCTATCAAATCATGACGGATAATATCCCAACACTGGCTGAAGAAGGCCATTGAATAGCCATCAGGCCCGGGGGCTTTGTCCCCAGCAGCTTAGTGCTTTTTAATTGATAAAATATTACTTATCAGAAGAACAAAAAAAACAATTGTACAATATTTTTTATCTCAGTCAATTTCCACAATAAATGGCTCTATTCCTCGACTGCCTTGCCATAATAACTTATATAATAGTATAATCATAATTTAAATGTAACAATGTCCACTTAACTTGATGATTTGCTTGACTTTGAAATCAACCAAAAATTCATAAATAGTTCCGTAATCATAGTAGGCAAGCCTAACATGATATATGGGACTTGAAGAAATCTATGGCAAGAGCATGTTGTCCAAAACATGCAATAGTGAAGGTTAATCAGAGAGAGATCAAGAGCCACGTATTTTGTAGTTGGCTTCATAGAGATTGTAAAGGAAGTCCCTGTTAACATATGGTGCCTCTATTTTCTTTTCACAGCTTCTACCTAGCCCGTGTTAACAAGGGAATTGGCTGTTAACATATGGTGCCTCTATTTTCTTTTCACAGCTTCTACCCAGCCCGTGTTAACAAGGGATTTTTTTTTTTTTTTTGAGAATGTAACGTTTGTATTATAAACCTGCATTTAGGTAGTGCTGAACACCCATTTACAAATGTATCTAATTAAATAAATAAAAAGCTCCTCAACCTAGCAAGACTCTAAAACTTCTAGGATGTCTTCTGCCTCTATACAGGGGAGCTTTTTATACACCAAAAACAAAAAAGCAAAATACAGTCGGTTTTGATCTGTTGTAAAGTTCTACTTCTATCTTCAAAACTTCTAGCATTCTTTTCCCTCCAGATAGTCCACCAGATACTAGCTGGAATGATCCTCCAGTAAGCCCTATTCTTTGCTCCCATTCCTGCATCCTCCCAGCTAGATAGAGTGTCAACAATCTTGCTAGCCATTACCCATTGTATGCCTCTGAAATTGATGAAAATCTCCCCTAGCTGGTCAGTGATCCTACAATGAAAAAATAGATGTCCCACTTTCTCCGCTGCCTTCTCCACACAAGCAGCAATGTGTGACTAAAATTATATTCCTCTTTCTCAAGTTTTCGTGTGTTAGTACAACTTCCTTTGTTAGCAACCATGAGAAGCATGCCACCTTTAGGGGAATTTTAGAATTCTAGATTTGTTTCCAAGGCCACCTGCCAGATTGTGTCATTGACCTGTTTAGGAGCTTGTATCCGGAGCTAACTTTGTAAGTTCCATTGTTTTGTTCATTCCACCACATTATGTCCGTCCCCTCTTTAATTCCTTGAAATGATTCAAGCACTTTGAAGAATTCAACCATTCTTGGAATTTCCCAATCATTCATTCTTCTCCTGAAGCTCAAGTCCCATCCTTGTGAAGACCACAAATTAGCCACTGACCTATCCTTGTGTTGAGCTAGTTCAAACAAGTCGGGGAACATTTTTGAAAGATTTCTATCACCTAACCACCTATCTTTCCAGAAACTGGTCTTGCTACCATCATAGACTTTGATAGTGGTGTGGCTTTGCATGATATGCCACCAACTCCTGATTGACCTCCAAATTGTTACGCCATAGGGGTTGGTTGCTACCTTAGAGACCCAGCCATCCTCCTCCCCATATTTCATCCTGATCACATTCTTCCATAGAGATTGAGATTCATGAGCATATCACCATAACCACTTCAGTTTCAAAGCTTTGCTCTAATTCTTCAAGTTTTTGATACCCAGGCCTCCCTGCTTTTTACTGGTTACGAGTACTTTCCACTTCACAAGGTGATACCCTTTTTTGATTTTGTTGCCTTGCAAAAAAAAAAAAAGGCTCTCCTGATTCTGTCCAGCCTCTGTATAACACTTGCTGGGATAGGGAAAAGGGTCAGCATACAGATTGAGAGAGCATCAAGGACTGCATTGATAAGTGTCAGTCTGCCTCCCATAGATAAGTATTGTGCTTTCCATCTAGACAGTTTCCTTTCACATTTTTCTAGCACATTATCCCAGATTTCTATTGACCTTGATTTAGCCCCCCGATGCATCTCTAAGTAAATAGAGGGTAGGGTTCCCACTTCACCACCCAAAATTAAAACCAAGTATTCTATGTTTGATACGGGATGGATAGGGTAAATGTGACTCTTACGCCAATTGATATGCAATTCTAAAATTCCTTCAAAGAGTACCAAGATAACTCTTAAGTATTTCAACAGTTCTTCATTTGCATCGCGAAATATCTGGGTATCATCTGCATATTGAAGGTGAGTCACCTCCAGGTAACTTGCATTATTGGTACCCACCTCAAAACCAGATATCCATCAGTTGTGTTTTGCTGTCTTTATCATATTATTAAGGCTCTCCATGGCTAGAATAAATAAGGAAGGAGATAGAGGATCTCCTTGTCTTATTCCCCCCCCCTTTGGGCTAAAAAGAAACCTTCGGGTGCCCCGTTAATGAGGACAGAGAAGAGAACTTCACACTGGAGATACAAAAGCTGATCCATCTAATCCACTTCTCACCAAATCCCATTCTTCTAAGTATATTCAACAAGAAACCCCAGTTAACATGGTCATAAGCCTTTTCTATATCCAGTTTACATAGAATTCCAGGCTTTTTTTGTGTCATTCTGGAGTCCATTGCCTCATTTGCTATCAATATAGCATCCATGATCTGTCTTCCTCTGATAAATGCCATCTGTTGAGAATTTACCAGCCTATCCATTACCCCCTTAATTCTTTCCGTCAGTACCTTTCGACAGTAGCTTGTAGAAGCTTCCCATCAAGCTGATTGGTCTGAAGTCCTTCAACTCTTTGGCCAATTTCTTCTTAGGAATCAGAGCAATATATATGGCATTGAAGCTTTTCTCGAACATCTCATGAATCATAAAAGTTATGGAACGCATCCATGATGTCACTCTTTACCACATCCCTACACTTGATAAAAAAAACCATGGTGTAACCATCCGGTCCAGGAGCCTTATCTATTGCACACTTTTTCAAACAACTATGTACTTCCTGTTCCTCAAACCTACCTTGTAGTTGGGTCTTTTCTGTTTCTGAAATTGTTGGGCAGTTAATCATGTTCCCTGTTGGTCTCCACCTTATTGTCTCTGTATACAATTTCTTGTAAAAGTGAATAATTTCCCCCTTAATTCTGTCTGGCTCCTTCACAGTTTCCCTTGAATTTCTAAGAGATCAATACAATTGCTTCTCTTGTGGGCATTGGCTACATTGTGGAAAAATTTAGTGTTGTTGTCACCCACTTTCAACCACAAAATTCTGGACCTTTGTCTCCAAGCAGTTTCCTCATTCTCGATTAACTCTTCATACTCCATAAATGTTGTTGCCTTCTCTTCTGCCTCCTCCTCAGTAACAGCTCTGGACTCCCCTACGGAATCCAACCTTGCCATTTTGTTGAGCAAAGTGGTCCTTTGGACTTGCAAGTTTCCTTTTTCCTCCTTACTCCATTCTTTGAGCTTCCCTTTCAAAGCTTTCAACTTGCAGGCTAGTATGTAATCAGGTTTACCATCGAAAGTAAAGGAATTCCGCCAAGTGCTGATTCTGTCTTTGAAGCCCTCTGTATTCAACCACCAATTTTCAAACTTAAAATATGACTTATTCTGGTCCCAAGGACCACATTGAAGAGCTATAGGAACATGATCTGAGGCCAATCTCTGTAGAACAGTTTGTTTTCCTTTGTTGAATTGTTCATTCCATTCAGAGGAAAATAAAATTGTCTATTCTTGTAGCTGTGGTGTGCATGTCGCCTTTGAACCATGTAAAAGTACCACCCTCTAGTGGCTGGTCAATCAGTTCCAAATCTTCTATGGTGTCTGAAAATTCTACCATAGCTGAAGATCTTCTCTGACAGTTTCTTTTTTTCAGAAGGGAATCTGCATACATTGAAATCCCCATATACTGCCCAAGGCCCCTCCATTAAACCTTTAATAGCCCCTAACTCATCCCACACCTCTCTTCTTTCCACCTTATCATTTGGAGCATAAACCCCTGTTATGTGGCAATTAAAATTTTGTAACAAAACTTCAAAGTTGCAGGTTAGTGTGTGAACCCCTGTTTCTAGTTCATCTCCCTTCCACACTCTACTATCCCACAACATGATTATTCCTCCCCTTGTATCACTTGCTTCCACGTGGGCATACTGAATCCATCTCCCTCCCCAAATTTGTTTAACTATTTCTTGAATATCTCCTTGCAGTTTAGTTTCCTCCAAACAGATAATATCGGCTCTGCAGTGTTCTATAAAAATTTTCACCACCCTCCTCTTTCCCCCATCATTTAATCCCCTAACATTCCAAGACACCAAATTGAGCCTCATGACTCAATTTGTGTACGCCTTTTCCCCATGTTCTTGCCCTTATTGCTTTTAAATTTAACATCGAAGAAGATTAAGTTTTTTAATTCTTTTGCGCCTTTGAGCCTGTTTTTCCTGATTTCTGGAGGAGCCTCCATCTTCCTAGCCTGGCCTGTCTGCAAGCATCTATCTGCATGAGCAGCTCCATGGCTTCCTCTTCGTGTCCTTTAAAATCAACCCCAAACATCTTGTCGAGCTTAATGATGCTCTGGCGAACCCAGGCTAATGTAATCTCCCCCTTTTCAGTGATTTGTGCAACATGTTCAGTCGCAATAGGCATAGCTTCTTCTACATCCCAAATTACTCCACCCATGCATGAATTGCTGATCACAATTGGTTGTTTCTTGTCATTATTTGCCCCTTTCTTTAGTCACCATTGAATTCCCCTCTGTTTCTTTCATGTTTTCCACTGTGTCGCTCACTTCTCGTAGTTGCTCACTTGCTATGTTTCTTTGTCGGTGATGATATCTTGTAAATCTGACCTCAACATCGTTGTTTCTTCCCATAGATCAATAATTAATTCAAAATTGGGCTGGCCCAAATTGTATACAGTCTTCTGGTTAGGTTTGGGCCGGCCCCAAGTCTCCTCTTTTTTCATTAAAAAGCTCATTGGCCCCTCACCTGAGTTTTTATTTGAATTTTATCTGTTGCACACTTAATTTGTCCAATCAACAACTGTCAACTGAGCTATGCTGTCAATGAGTTCAAAAGGCGCTCTAGTCAACTGGTCAATACCCATCGTTCCCCTTGGACTCTGTCCAGAACTCTCTGTAAAAACCCCATCCAAGTTTCTGTTCCCCTTTGACTTCTTTGTCGCCGTCATGGATTTTATAGATATCATCGAATCGGTGACTGAGTTCTCTCAAAGATAGTGGGTTTTTCGACCCATATCGGTATTTTGAATTTGTAGCCTTCTTTGGATATGTCAACTTCTGTGGGTATATTGTTTCCATCTCCTTTGACCTCGATTCAGGCCCATTTGAGGTGGTTCCTTAGTTCTGTCTCCTCCCCTGTTCTTAACCATCCTCCACATCTATCACTTATCTCTTGGAAGATTGCTTTGGACCACAGATGCAAAGGTAGCCCTATTATTCTGATCCAAGTTGAATTAATTTTCTGCAAGGATGGGACACATCCAACTAGAGGATTCCACCATTCAAGTTGAACCTTATCGCTTCTCTAGATCCATTCTCCTTGAAGGATCTGTTTAGCCATATGCTATATACTTATTTGGGAATTCAAAGAGGAAAAGATGGCCTGCCATTTCGTAGATATTAGCTCCAAATGCTTCCTTCCAGGTTGAAATAGCCCATCTTCTAACATTTGCTAGGCTTGGGGGTTCTTTTTTTCCAAAAAAGCCTTTGATACTCCTCCCTAGTGGGCCCTTCTCTTCAGTGTGTCCTTTCCCTTAAGGTTGTTTTTGCCATTTACTGCTTCCAACCACCTTGGCGTACGGAGCAATTAACTTTGGTGGCTGTTTAAACCTCTGTTGTGGAGAGCTATTAACGAAGCATTCAATTTTAAAAGCTGTCTCTCCAACCCGCATTTATGGCTAATTCCGGCAGTATAATAACTTCTCTAGATTCCCCTTTGAGAGACAGAAAGCTCATGAACCTTCCATGTACATTATATTTCCTGGGGCCATAAAATTCCGACATTTGGTCTCTCGTCCTCCATCTTCTTACCACATTCTTGTTGTCGCTAGAAGTTTCTTTGAGAATGCAACAAATCCACTCCATTACCTTCCTGCTTAGAGTTATCCTTCTCATCCTATTCCTGCTTCTTTCAACCCAGTCGAACCAGGTTGTGTTCCCAGAGCTCCATCTAGTGATATCAAATGACTTGAAACCCGCATTAAAGTGGATTCTGTCATCCGCCATGGCACTAATCGATTAAAGAGATTGAAGAAGGTCGAAGCAATAACCACAGTGGGTGATTACTGATTGGTTAAGAAAAAAGGGTTCTATTCCGGTGATCGGTGCCAGAAAAAAATGCTTTTGCAGTCCTAGAAAGTAGGAGAGAGAAGTTCCTAGGTATCCGTGCCTGGGAGCATTTACATAGAGGGTGTGTTTGGTATGAAGGAAAACATTTTCCAGAAAATGTTTTCTAGTTTTCTTATGTTTGGTTGGCTCATATGTTTAGAAAAATGTTTTCCAAGCCAACTTATTTTCCTTAAATCTAAGGAAAATGATTTCCCTTCAAAAGTAAGAAAACATTTTCCAAAACTCTCTTTCAACCTCATTTTAAAGTTGAAATGTTCATACAATTCTCAAAATCATCTACCCCGCCCCCCGCTCCTAATACCCTATCACCCCGACACCACCCTTACCCTACCCCACCCTTACTCCCACCCCCAAAATTCAATTATTTTAAAAAGTATTTTAAATTTTTTTCTTAGTCCATCCCCTACCCCTACCCCCACCCCCAAAATTCAATTTTTTAAAAAAGTATTTCAAATTTTTTTCTTAGTCCATCCCCTACCCCCACCCCTACCCAGCCCCCCTCCAAAAACAATATCTACATTTTATTAAAAAATTCAAACTTTTCTCCTACCCCCCAAACCTCAAAAAGAAAAATTATTTTTAAAAAGTTTTTAATTTTTTTCTTCCCCCTTCCCCCTCACTCCCCTACCCTGATCCCCAGCTCCTACTAACCCCCTCTCCCGCCCCCACCCCCCACCCCAGCTAAATTTTTAATTTTTTTTCTTAACAAAAAAATTCAAAACTTTTTCTTACCCCACCCCTACTACCTATTCTGATACCCCCAACCCACCAACCAACCCCCTTCCCAAAAAAAGATTTAATTTTTTTAATTTATTTAAAAAAAAAAAAGATTCTGAAATGTATTTTTACGCTTTAGCTAAACACTAAAATGTATATTCTGAAAAATATTTTTTCATTCACCAACCAAATACTAGAATTTCAGAAAATATTTCCCATCCGCCAACCAAATATAAGAAAACAAGTAAGAAATCAGCTTGTTTTCTAGGAAAACATTTTCCTTCATACCAAACACACCCAGAAATTGTAACCTTTGTCATCTTTAACAAGGGAATGGACTTGTGATGAAAAAAGATAATGGTACTAGTTGGTTTACAAAATTAACTTTGTTCAATGCATTAGCATAACCACGAAAGAAATCAATTGACCCCTATTTAAGACGTACAAAATCAAGATGTAGCACCTGCCGATTGCTACAATGGCTAAATTATAAATTTTAATCACAACACACATTGTGGATTTAGTATTGAAGATACATACTACGAGAAAGATTTCATTAATGCCAGAATTATCTATAGAAAGTACTTGCACTTCCTGAGTCAAACTGCTAAAGTTTTGCAAATAAAAAACAAGTCAATTGGCTAGAGTACTACTTATTGCCTTGGGGCACTTAAACTAGAAAAAAGGCTGAAAATTGTATGGAAATAGTAAAATTTGAAATATCATTGCAGCTCACTTAACTGACCTGGCTTGTTGAAAGTGATTTCCTACATAAGGGTAGTCCACATCTCTCAGCCGCCCCCTGGTGATGTTCTCCATGGTTTGGAATAGAAGAGGTTGATGCTGGGTATACACATTCTCAACCCCCTGTGACAAAAGACAAATGTAAACCAATAACATCTACATCTAGAAAGTATTGGAAAGTAAAGTGCAAATCATTTTGGTGGGGAGGAGAGACATTATAACTCTGGGAACGGGAAGTATCACAAATGACATTTGTGTTCAATTGTTCAAAATTTGCTAAGTTATGAAGTAGCTGATTTTTTTAGGATTCATTTCAAGCAATGTCAAAGTCTTAGATTCTCTATTTGGAAACATATTTTAGATTAATCAAGAGGGACTAGGCAAGCAGAGAATCCAATTGCACAAGTCCATTGAAGAGTGGAGGAAAATCAGTTTATGAGCATGGATGTGACCTACATACATGGTTCTCTAAGAAATTGACAACAACTTGGGAGTTGGGACATCGGAAGTATCATGAAGGAAAATAACTTTCCTAAGTTGATCGGCTTACATGTGTGCAACAGTAATTGCATCTGTTTCTGGCTTGATGTATTAAATGGTAATACCACATTTAAAGATGATTTCTGAGACTTATTCTCTGTCCAAAGAAGAGGATATCAGCTAACCCAACTGGCAGCGATGCTAAAAAAATATATTACAGAAGTTAGCTGGATTTTGGAATGTAGCTCTTACAAAACTACAGGATTGGAAAGTTAAAGAGGACGTGGTGTTCTTCCAGAGGTTGCACAGAAAGGAGGAGGATATTTTAACTTGGACAGAGTCATCTGTGAGATGCTTCTGCTTAAACCATATGGAGATCTAGCATTTCAAGAAAGGTGGATTCTTTTACATGGTGTAAAGTGTGATGCTGGGAAACAGTTTAAAGAATAGAAGAGATATCATTAGTAGTTGTTGTTTGAGCAAACAATCTGAAGAGGACACCGATAACCTGCTGTTACATTATCGTTTTGCGTCAGCGCTAAATTGGTGCTTCTGTAGAAATTCAAAAAAGAATCGAACTGCTTGTAATACATAGGGGTGTCTGTACATACAACACCCAATTGGTGAATATAAGAAATGCTTCCAGTTAATCAAAAAAATGTTAAAATGAACTTACAGGCAGAGAAATAGGTCTTTTATTGACCTTTATAAGTTCTCCTCAAGCATCGTACACGTAGAAAACTAAAAAGATACAGCCATGGCTAAAGAAATCAATAACTTGTCTATCAAGTGAAATTTTCTTTTCACAAGTACGAATGCTTGAAGAGATGTTTCTACCATCCTATAGAAACTTCTGGTTTCTGTTAATATTAGAGAGACAGAAAGAAAGTATTCTACTTCTAGACACACCTTGAGCCCACGAGCCATGTTACGTGCAATGTTCAGGAGATCTCTGTTCCCATACAGATCCCCAGTTCTCTTATCAACTCCGGCTTGCTTTAGAAGGAATTGCACTAGCTTCAAACCATAACCAATAAAAATGATTTCAGTTGTCAGATAAAATTGTCAATGTAACATCAAGTGCAGATTAACAATCTACTGAACAATACTTTGATACCAGTACCTACATATAAACTACAACCAACGATAAGCATGAACTAAACAAGTCTATTGACTGTGTACTTACTTATATGAAACACAATAAACAAGATTTTAAGGAATGCAATAGTTAATTCCTCTTTTTATCCCTTTTTACAAACTTCATAGCATAAACAGAGAAGTAGAATCTTTAAGGCCAGGCCATCAAAATATCTTCGAAGCCCATCAGAAGCAATCACTTTTTAACACCCACCAACGATTACGTGAATTGCTTCAACAATCCGAATCAGCTCCTCTCATGGTAGCAGAGCAGATAATGACTATTTATCCCGGAACAAACGGCTATCTTGATTCACTAGAAGTTGGACAGGTAAGGAAATATCTTGTTGAGCTAAACAGATCAGATCACTCAACAAAGCGAATAATGCACATAACTGTTAGCTAAAAAAATGGCCTTTACAGAAGGCACCGAGTGAGGTCCTAATTATCTACTGTTCACTCTTTCACAAGGAGAGACATGGGGCAAAGACAGAACAATTTGTACGATACAAGTAATAAAAGCAACCAGAACTAAGATGGCAGGACTAACACAAAAAAGAAACTGAAAGGTACAACAATCATAGTGCTACTCCTTACCCCAGGCTTATACTTGGGCGACCGAGATGCTAACTTGTTGAACAGCTGCATGAGTTGAACAGGACTCTCCTTCTCGTAGCGCAAGGCGTACAGCATGACGAGGCGCAGGCGGTCAATATCAGAGATACTATCATTATTCAATAGATTTGTCACAGCCTGTAGACATAGCAGAATAGAAAAGAAATTACACCCAAGATCTTTTGTCTTCCACTGATTTTCAAATCGTAACGTCACTAGTGTTAAAGTAAAAGACAAGTCAAACTGCAGAATAGCATATTTAATTAATATAATTAATATTTGTCGCTCAATACATGTCAAAACATTTAACATTATGAACATCTGACATGAGAATCAGTTCAGTTTCAGAGCCATCGTCCCACTGTATTGTTTCACTTGGCAGATATCTGAATGCAAGTAACATGTCTCAAAAATTGAAACTTGCTTCTACAGAATTTCTCCAACCAAGGTACCAACAGCATATATGTATTAATGACTACAGACTACTTTGTAATAAATCTCAAGTCAAGATTTAAGCTAAGAACTCACTGGAAAAAAGAGTTAATTTACCACTGCAGTGAACTTATAAGAAACATTAAAGCTGAACATATCAATGATGTGAGTGAATTATTTTATTAGTACAGAGAGGAGAATTCTTTTTATTAAAATGCTTAGTATTTGATTGAACTAAATTTGCCACCTCTTCTTTTCTGTTAGGAAATACAAAAACTTTTTTCATTTCCAGAGTCAAAAATATTGTCAGGGCCAGTGAACTCATTGACATATAAATAATTTCAAAGTAGATTTTAAAAGCAACCTATATGTGTTGTAATTTGAATAGACACTTTATAGAAGAGAATCACAAATTAGAAGCAAATATGACACTATATTTATGAGACCATTTTGCATTTTGAATAACCACTTTACAGATGAGAATGACAAAAAAGAAGCAAATACGACTATATTTATGAGACCATCTAGGTTTAGCATCAAAAAGAATGGATACGGACACATTCATAACAGATACACAAAATTGTTGAAATTGGAGTTCAAGTCCCCAAGGGGGAAGGTGGATAAACCAGTGTTGACCCATGAGACAAGGGGTTTGAGATGGCATTTACCCCAAAATTGTTAAGAATAAAAAATGAAGACACAACATGGATGGGGCAGTACGTTATAATTTATGTAAAATTATTAAGTATCATTATTGATGAATTTCTACTTAGCCTAATCAAGAAAAACATGGTAAATAAACCAAGAGTGCCTTTCCAAAAGTTCCTAGACCATTTAAAAGAAATCCAAATAGATGAACAAAATCTATAAGAGACAAACTGTTTTAACAGCAGAACAGTTCTTCCCATTTTTCAACGCTTTCTTTAATGCACAAGCTAAAGCTTTCTTTATAATTTCTATTTACGCCTAATTGGTCCCAAATCATAACATTTGCAACATTGATAACAGGTGTATCCAGAAAATTAAAAGGCAATAAAGTACTTCACACAAGAACAATAAAGCTGTTGGACACATCCCCATGCATATTGCTAGCAGACACATTACCAACACGTAACCATATACCAAGTGGGTAGAGGTGATGGGATTAATTCTCTTTTTCACTTTTCGTGCAAGTGAAAATTGGGAGCCAAGAGGATCGGTAGAGTTGGTGACAGTAATACCCTTTACCACAACAAGCACAATACGAACTCAGAAGCATACATCCCTTGGTTAATCAATGCATATGCTCACGACAAAATGAAATCACATTAGTCCATGTATATCTTTCTACGCTGCAAGGTTAGTTGATACAACCTAAGCTCTTGTCGCCAAGGACTTGTCTATACATGATTGTGTATATCATGTGCAATAGTGTTTTCAAAAGTACTAGCAAGTTGTAGCAGTAAGTCTTTCTTCCCTCATCTCCCCTCCCCTCTCATAAACAACTCATTACTTTCAGTTGACATTAGAAGTATTTGTTCGTTAAAACAATAATTTCAATTACAGTTCCAAAGTAGAAGTTAAAGAAAATTGGTGTTGCTTATAAGCAGCATTACCTTGGTTTAGTTATATCTTCAATGCAATTAAAGAAAATTTAGAATGTGAACTAGTTTATCAAAAAGAATAGGAATTTCGCATGTAAAACTTGGTCCAAATAACCACAAGTAGAAAACTGAGAAAAGAGTAAACCAAGATATTCCTTATTCTCTACTCAAGCTCTCCACATATTTTTCCATAACTAATAAGAATGTTATGCTTCAATCCTGAAGGAACAAACTACCTCGAATGCTGCCCCTTGTCCACCATTACAAGCCAATTCTTGTTCTGTCTGTGAAACCAACATGAGTTTCTGTTCTTCAACTATTTTGCTCATTTCCGTAACCAGTGTCACATGCTTAGAAACATTGCCTTGCATTTTTCGGTATTCTGGGTAGTTGTCTACAAATTTAGCCATGTCCTCTGCAAAGATGCAAGCCTTATGAACAGAAGCTTCTTATTTACTAGAAAAATACCATGCTTGAGTTGCAGCAGAAACACTTGCTGTACATCCCAAGCTACACTACAAGCTCAATACGAACCTATCGTCTGGATATTTTGGTTACTTTTTGCCACTTGTTGGAAGTCGTCCACCATTTTCTTAATATTCATTCCGATATCTCCGAAGTTCTCATACATATTTGCTTTGAAAAATGCATCTTGTTCAGATGACAGTACAACCTCCTGAAAGCATAAAAAATCAACAGCAAATGATTCATTGTGGAAAAGATAACAAGGTAGTATTTAGATACAAGAGGAAAGAACTTTTGACCTGTTGATCTTTTGGCAATTTGGCAACGTTTTTCAGGTTGACCTTATTATCTTCAATGCCTATCAACTCATGAACCATTGCCTGTAGAAGTACATAACACAAACAAGAAGCATTTATGTGACACTCCGAGGTTACTTGAAGAAGAAGAGAGGAGGCACAATTTGATGGAAATAACAGAAGTACAGAAGAGACACAATTTGTTAGAAATAACAATGGCGGAGAACTTACTGACTAGCCATACCTGATAAGTCCACTGATTAAGCAGTGCAGTCACAGGGTCATCCCTCCTATCAATTATTAGCAACAATGGAGAAACTTCTGTTCTCCTGAAATCAAAAAGACCACTCTCCTGCTGGTACATCAGCTTCTGCAATATGGATGAAAGAAAAACATGTGCAACTTTTTCATTTTCCAATCTCAAATATGCAAAATCAACAATATCTTCGACCCTAAGCAGGGAAAGGCAATAAACCTAATAATAGAGCTTGTACGCTACAAAGCACGAACAGTTAGTTAAAGGGAGAAATAAAGAAACAGTTGGCGTGCTTACAGAAGCTTCATGTGCTATTCTTTTCGCAATATCAGATGTCCTAGAATATCGAATAATGGGCCTTCGCTTTAACGCCAAGAAAACTGCAGAAATCCCATCAACAACTCGATCACAGAACTGCTGCAATCCTGATGGATCTACAACTGCTGGGAGCATATACATGTGGTTTGCGGCCATATTTAACGTTAAATGGTAAGGGTCCAACGCAACAAAATCTGCATAAAATTCCTGCAAATCACGTCAATAATCATGTAACACAGCAAATTTCTAGTTTCAACTACAAATTTAAACAAATTAAAGGTTACAACAAAATTTTAGAGCTCCAATAGAAAGATGTTTCAGCAACGGTTTCTAAATTTTTTCCATGCTATGCAATATTCTTTTTGATTGCGAATGGTTTCCCCCTTCTATTAGAAGGTAACATATTCCAGTATATTATATGAATCTTCAGCACAAAGATTGTGCTGGAAACGAAAAGATGTTTACACAAAAACCAAACTACAATACTTGCTCTTCTTGCAAGGAACTAAAATAATAAAATAGCAGAAAATGATAAAGCTACGCATACCTGCAACTGCTGGACAACTTCATGCTCATCTGAATCGGCTAACATATGAAGTTGAGTATCTTTCAAAATATTGGAGAAAACTGTACAATAAAAAGCATATATGAAATGAGTCATTCTTGAGAAACTCTGGCAACAGCATCGAAACTAAGTTCTGAAAATACCAGTTCACAGCCATATATTAACAGATTTTTCATGACATCCAATTAAAGAGGACATACTTACAAAGGTGATATTCTCCAAATCGTGGCTTAGCCAGTTGACGACGCATATGCTGGATATTCTCTGATGTTGGCCTCAGAAAATAAACTGCTTTAAGATGTGACATGGATTCCTTTGACATGGAAATAGAATCTACCAGCTCCACGAGGAAAACCTCCTTCTTCAGAAGCTCAGACTGAGAGTACACAACACTAACAGAACTAACCTGCTCATCCAGCACGAAAATTAAACACCACTCTGTATTGCACTTCTCAGAAGTACTGAGATGTGAGACTCAACAATAACATAATTGACCTCAGGTTTATAAAGGTTTACTCACATACTTTGGCAACAACGGTTTATGAATGGATAATATTAACACGAGAAGACATTTTGCAGATATAATTTGTTAGAATATGAGCAGGAATAGGAATAGCAAATAAAATCCTACTTGGAAAGGGATTGTAATATAGTGTCCTATTAGGAAAAGGATTGGAATGTAGTGTCAATAAAATAGGGCCTCAATGTAATAATGTAGTTACAACAATTCAATAATATTTTCTCCATTATTTTTCACATGGTATCAGAGCCTCTACGATCTTGGTAGAGAATCAAAGAGCTTCCGCTGCCGGTGGGCGGCTATAACCCATATATGCCGCCCGTCCGGCCAATGATCATGTTAGCAAAAGTTAGGCCACTGCACTTCTTTCCCCTACTTTCTCATATCTAATTTATGTAGCACCATGCATCTTTCTGGCGACTACTTTCTCATATCAGATTTGCGTAGCACCGTGCATCTCTCCGGACTACTCATATTTAATTTGCGTAGTACCGTGCATCTTTTCAAACTACTTTCTCATATCTGAGTTGCATAGCACCTTGCGTCTTTCTGGTGACTCCTTAGATCTGATTTGCGTAGTTCCACGCGTCTTTACGGTGACTCCTCAGATCTGATTTGCGTAGGGTCGTGCCATCATTCCGACCCTATCCATATAAGTTCTCGTTTTTAGTAGGGTCGTGCCGTAATTCCAACCCTACCCATATAATTTCTATTTTTCAATAGGGTTGTGTCGTCATTCTGAATCTACCTATATAATTTCTATTTCTCAATAGGATCGTGCCATCATTCCGACCTACCCATATAATTCTCTTTCTAAGTAGGGTCGTGTCATCATTCCTACCCTACCCATATAATTTTTCCTTAAATGGTGACCACTTTTCAGCCATCAAATCTAATAATCCAGCGCGTGAGTATGTTTCAGCCAGTTCTTCGGTGACTATCTTGTTCAAGATCTACTCATCTCTTGATTTCGAGATGACCCATATATTTTATACCAGTTTCTGGTAATTTTCCTGCGACAGAGACTTTTCGGCGATTTTTACTACTTTTTGGATCATTTTTTCAGTTTGTTCCGTTTCAAGTGAGGTCTCCCACACGTCCAAAGCAGTCCTTATCAGTTTTCTTGCATATATCTTCACTAAGTCCCTTACTGATTCTCGTATTAATTACATCCATAACAAGTTTGGTACATATGTCTTCTATGCACCAGCTTGAGGGGGAATGTTAAAATATAAGCAGGAATAAGAATGCTATATAAAATCTTAGGAATAAGAATGCTATATAAAATCTTACTTGGAAAGGGATTGTAATGTAGTTTCCTATTAGAAAAGGGATTGTAATGTAGTGTCCTATTAGAAAAGAGATTGGAATGTAGTGTCCTATTAGGAAAGGGATTGGAATATAGTGCCTATAAATAGGGCCTCAATATAATAATTGTTAAATATGAGTAGAAATAGGAATAGTATATAAAAATTCTACTTGGAAAAGGATTGTACTATAATGTCTATAAATAGGGTCTCGATGTAATTATGTAAACACACAATTCAATAATATTTTTCTTCATTAATTCTCACATGGTATCAGAGAGTTGGTGAGAAATTTAAGAAAAGAAAACTCAGCCACCGTGCGTCAATTCCGGTGACTATTTGTGTCCTTTTTTTATTTTGTGGGTTGTGTGAAAAATACACCACCACCAGAGGATCGGGAAGCTCATGCGACAAAAAACCCAACCAAAACCGCTGAGAAAATACTAGCCACACGCCTGCCGAAATTCTGAAATTCCGGCAAGATCTGGTCACGCGCCGGTGCGTGAACCCATTTCCGGTCGAATTTTTTAGTTGTTCTTGTTTTGGTTGGGGTCACCGATCCATTTCGACTCCGACCAGTTACTTTTTTTAGTTTTCGGCAATATTTGAAGATTCCGACCGCCGGAATTAGGGACCGCCGGAATTAAGGTTCCGGCGACATCAAAATTTTTTCTCTTTTTTCTGCAAGTTTTCAGACATCCAGATCCCGTGTCTTGGTGTTTTCAAGTTAAAATTTCCAAGATGTCATTTGGGTATGATGTTTTTGGCCCCAAAACTACTGGAATAGGAAGTTCAAGTCCTATGATCACTTCCGAACCATTAATGGGAAGTTCAAATTACTTAGCCTGGGCTTCCTCAGTTGAGTTGTGGTGCAAATGTCAAGATGTCCAAGATCACTTAACGAACAAGGCTAGTGTGGTAGATGAAAAGGAAAAATCTAGCACGGAAGTTGCGAAAGCTAATGAACAATGGGAGAAAGTTGACGCTCAATTATGTAGTCTCTTATGGCGATCTATTGATTCCAAGTTGATGCCCTTGTTTCGTCCATTCCAGACGTGTTATTTAGTTTGGGAAAAGGCTCGTGCTTTATACATTAATGACATATATCGTTTTTATGATGTGATATCTCGAATGACCAACTTGAAGAAACAAGAATCTGATATGTCTACTTACTTGGGACAAGTACAAGCAGTCATGGAAGAATTTGATACGTTGATGCCCGTCACTGCGGATGTGGAAAAACAACAAGAGCACAGACAAATGTTTTTAGTTCTTACACTTGCTGGACTTTCTACTGACCATGATGTTGTACGTGATCAGATTTTAGCTAGTCCTACGGTTCCTACAATTGATGAGTTATTCTCTCATCTGCTTCGTCTTGCCGCGCCTCCTAATCACAAAGTAATTTCATCACCCGCTGTTGACTTATATTCTTGCATCTCAAACCATAGAAAAACGAACATATCAACCAATGGAAAATCGGCGAAGAGGAAGTCGTTCTGGAAAATCTTGATCGAAGTGTAGTTATTGTCATAAAGTTGGACATGCTTAGGAGATATGTCATAGTTTGCATGGTCCACCACCCAGTTATGATCCTATTGCTGTAAAGGAATATAATGAGTTCCTTCAGAATCGAGCAAGTAAGCAAATATCTCCACAGCCTAATCGACCATCCAATAATGTTCATATTGCCCAAACAGAATATGATGAGTTCCTTCAGTATCGAGCAAGTAAGCAGACATCTCCACAAGTAGCCTCGGTTGCCCAGCTGATGCCTCTATTGCTGATAATCCTTTTGTTTGTGTTTCACATACTCTTGGACCATGGGTTGTGGACTCAGGTGCTTCTGATCATATTACTAGTAACAAATCACTTTAGTTTGATATTGTTTATTCACAATCTCTTCCAGCAATTACTTTAGCCAATGGGATCCGAACACAACCAAAAGGAGTTGGACAGGCCAAACCACTATCTCCTGTCCCTTTAGACTTTGTTCTTTATGTCCTTGGTTGTCTTTTTAATCTTGCATCTGTTAGTCGTTTGACATGTGCCCTTCATTGTAGCATAACTTTTTTTTATGACTCTTTTCTAATGCAGGACCGCAGTACGGGACAGACGATTGGCGCAGGACATGAATCACAAGGCCTTTACCATCTTACCTCTTCAAATTCCTTCACAGCATGCTTCATTAGAGACCCTCCAGACCTAATTCACAAACGTTTGGGACATCCGAGTTTATCCAAGCTACCAAAGATAGTGCCTAGCTTGTCTAGTTTATCCACGTTAGATTGTGAGTCCTGTCAACTTGGGAAACACATTTCTCACGTAGTATTGAGAGTCGTTCGGAGTCTATTTTCTCATTAGTTCATTCTGATGTTTAGGGTCCTAGTAGAGTCAGTTCACCTTTAGGTTTTTGTTATTTTGCTAGATTCATTGATGATTTTCTAAGATGTACTTGGATTTTCTTAATGAAAGATCGTTCTGAGATATTTTCTATATTCAAAAGTTTTTGTGCTGAAATACAAACTCAATTTGGTATTTCTATTCGTACTTTTCGTAGTGATAATGCCTTAGAATACTTATCCTCTCAGTTTCAGGAATTTATGACTCATCAAGAAATTGTTCACCGGACATCTTGTCCGTCACCCCTCAGCAAAATGGTATAGCAGGAAAAAAATAGGCATCTTCTTGAGACTGTTCGTACTCTTCTCATTGAATCCCATGTTCTGCCGCATTTTTAGGGCGATGCAGTCCTCACATCTTGTTATCTAATTAATAGAATGCCATCATCTTTCATTCAGAATAAGGTTCCCCATTCTATATTGTTTCCACAGTCACATCTCTACTCTATCCCCCCTCGTGTCTTTGGGAGTACATACTTTGTTCATAACTTAGCCCCTGGAAAAGATAAATTAGCCCCTCGTGCTCTCAAATGTGTCTTCCTTGGTTACTCTCGAGTTCAAAAAGGGTATCGTTGTTATTCACTGGATCTTCATCGCTACTTTATGTCTGTCGATGTCACTTTTTTTTAATCTCGACCTTACTATATATCTTCGGATCATCCTGATATCTCTGAGATTCTACCCGCACCATCCTTGGTCTTACCCGTATCTCCAGACTTACCCGAACCAACCTTTGAGGAATCAACGGTTACTTTTACGTCTCTAGCTGCAGTGCCATCACTTCTGACTTATCATCGTCGTCCGTGTCCACCATTAGTCCCAGACGATTCATGCGTCAGATGCTGCTCCTACTGCGGACTTGCCTTCTCCTAGCCAATCAGTTGCACTTCAAAAAGGTATGCGTTCCATCCGTAATGCTAACCCACATTATACTTTCTTGAGTTATCATTGTTTATCATCACCCCATTATGCTTTTGTATCATCTTTGTCCTCTATTTCCATTCCTAAGACTATAGGTGAAACACTTTCTCAGTCGGGATGGAAGCAGGCTATGATAGATGAGATGTCTGCTTTACATGCGAGTGGTACTTGGGAGCTTGTTTTCCTTCCTGCAGGTAAATCTACTGTTGGTTTCCATTGGGTTTATGCAGTCAAAGTTGGTCCAGACGGTCAAGTTGATCGGCTTAAGGCTCACCTTATTGCCAAAGGGTACACGCAAATATTTGGGCTTGATTATAGTGACACTTTCTCTCCAGTGGCTAAAATAGCATCTGTCCGTCTTTTCCTCTCCATTGTTGTCGTTCGTCATTAGCCTCTTTATCAGTTGGATATTAAGAATGTTTTTCTGCACGGTGATCTTGAGGAAGAAGTCTATATGTCTGAAACAGTCCCCTCGAGCTTGGTTTGGAAAATTCAGCACAGTAATTCGGCAGTTTGGCATAATTCGTGGTGGAGCTGATCACTCGGTGTTTTATCAACATTCATAACCAAATCTGTGTATTTATCTGGTGGTTTATGTCGATGATATCGTTATCACCGACAATGATGAAGATGGTACCACTAAATTGAAGCAACATCTCTTTCAGCATTTTCAGACCAAAGACCTCGGCAGACTGAAATATTTTCTAGGTATTGAGGTAGCTCAGTCCAGATCAGGTATTGTTATTTCTCAATGCAAGTATGCCTTAGACATTCTTGAGGAGACAAGAATGATAGGATGTAGACCCATTGACACTCTTATGGATCCAAATGCTAAACTTCTACCAGGACAGGGGGAGCCACTCAGTGATCCTAAAAGGTATAGGCGGCTGGTTGGAAAGTAGAATTATCTCACCGTGACAAGACCTGACATATCCTTTCCTGTGAGTGTTGTAAGATCGTTTATCACTTCCCCCTGTGATAGCCATTGGGATGCAGTTGTTCGTATTCTGCGATATATAAAGTCAGCTCCAGGTAAAGGACTACTCTTTGAGGATCGAGGTCACGAGCATATCATTGGATACACAGATGTTAATTGGGCAGGATCACCCTCTGATAGACGTTCTACTTCCGGATATTGTGTTTTAGTAGGAGGTAATTTGGTGTCTTGGAAGAGTAAGAAACAGAGTGGTTGCTCGATCTAGTGCGGAAGCAGAATACCAAACAATGGTTGTAGCAACTTGTGAGCTAGTTTGGATCAAACAGTTGCTGAGAGAATTAAAATTCAGAGTAAGATCAAACTTGTGTGTGATAATCAAGCAGCCCTTCATATTGTATCAAATCCAGTGTTTCATGAGAGGACTAAACACATAGAGATTGTTTGTCACTTTGTCAAATAAAAGATACTCTCGGGAGATAATGTTACAAAATTTGTGAAGTCAAGGGATCAACTTGCGGATATCTTCACTAAGTCCCTCACCGGTTCTCGTATTAATTACATTTGTAACAAGCTAGGTACAGAAGATTTGTATGCACCGGCTTGAGGGGGAGTGTTAGAATATGAGTAGAAATAGGAATAGTATATAAAAATCCTACTTGGAAAAGGATTGTACTATAGTGTCTATAAATAGGGTCTCGATGTAATTATGTAAACACACAATTCAATAATATTTTTCTCCATTAATTCTCACAATAATGAAGTTACAACAATTCAATAATATTTTTCTCCATTATTTCTCACATAATCAACTAAAACTTAACCAACACCTAGCATCTTAAGAATCCAACAAAATAAATTATTATTCTGGTCAAGCTTCTACTTGATAGTAAATCAGAATTACGTCATTTGTGGCCATAATTTTACCAACTTACCTACCAAAAGAATATGCGAATGAGCAATTAACTACTCCAAAGTGGTCTTTTCCTGAAAATGTGGTTTAGAATATTAACCTTCTAGCAGAAACTTTGGGATGTAATATTGACTATTTGCTGACCAAATATATGGGACTTCTTGGGGCTAAAGCTAATTCTATTTCCATTTGGGATGAAATACTACAAAAAGAAAGAGGTGTGAAAAGAAACCATCAAATTGGAAAAGGCAAATTCTTTCTCTTGGAGGGAGACTAGTTCTCATAAACAGTGTATTAGCCCCATTCTCTACACACACTATGTCACTATTTAATGCTAGTATCGGTGTCCAAAGGACTTGACAAAACCTGGAGAAACTTATTATGGCAATGCCACAAGGAAAAGGTGCTTTAAACTTGGCCAAATGGATCTGCAACAATGGAAAAGAAGCTAGGGGTTAGCTGTTTGGGATTCAAAAAGTCACAACAGAAGTTTGTTACGTAAATGGCTTTAGAGGTCTAACTGTGAACATAATGCTCTCCGGAGGAATGTTATTGTTTCTAAAATATAGCATGTTGCATCCTTGGGCATCATATACAACCTCTTCCCCATGGTGCTGAGTATCTGGAAATAAATTCATGTAGAAAAATGTGTGGGAATTTTTGGGCAAACATAAAGATGGAAATAGGTAACTGGGAAACTATTAGATTTTGACTAGACACTTGGCTTGGCCATTCTCGACTCAAGGAACCCTTATATGTCATGTCCAATTTTTAACTACACATACAGTTGAAATTCTTCCCAAAGCTGACAAATGTTTTTTCCAAATTGTATTCTTGTATGCGGGCGGATACAACAGGGTTAGGCTTCCAGAAGTCCACTAGTTCACATTTACCGATTTTCAGGTCCTTCTAAGTTTCCTATTTTTCTACATTTAGACTCGATAACCACCGAGGGAGTTGGGGCGGGGGAAGAGGGAAGGGCGGGGGTGGGATGGAGGCCAAGGTTTGGCCTTAGGGGCGGTAGAGGAAGACGTGATGATAGAGTTGGTAGGCTGAGGGTTAGGTCTTGGAATATAGGGACTCTTCAGGTAAGTCCATAGAGCTTGTGAAGATTCTTAGAAAGAGGAGGATTAATATTGCGTGTGTTCAAGAGACCAAGTGGGTAGGGTCTAAGGCTAGGGATGTGGATGGTTACAAGCTTTGGTACTTTGGGAGCGAGAGGCGTAGGAATGGAGTTGGCATCTTAGTAAATGAAGAGCTTAGAGGTCAGGTAGTGGAGGTAAAGAGGATCAGCGATAGGTTGATGACTATTAAGTTGGTCATTGGGGGGTTTACCCTGAATGTGTGTAGTGTTTATGCGCCGCAGGTGGGCTTGGATGGGGAGGAGAAGATGTGGTTTTGGGAGGCTTTGGATGAGGTGGTGAGAGGCGTGCCTAGCTCAGAGAAGATTGTTGTAGCAGGAGATTTCAATGGGCACATCGGGGCGTTACCGGGAGGCTTTGGTGATGTGCATGGTGGTTTTGGTTTTGGGGAAAGAAATGAAAAGAGGGCTACTCTATTGGATTTTGCGAGGTCCTTTGGGCTGGTGGTGGTGAACTCGGGCTTCCGAAGAAGGACGATTACCTGATCATCTTCCGAAGCGCGATAGCCAAGACCCAGATTGACTTTTTGTTACTTAGGAAAGGGGATAGGGTGTTGTGTAAGGACTGTAAGGTCATCCCGAGTGAGAATCTTTCGACCCAGCATAGGCTCTTGGTTATGGATTTGGGTATAAAGAAGGATAGGAAGAGAAGGGGTGAGGAGTGTAGACCTAGAATTAAGTGGGGCGGCTTGACGCCAGTGAATGCGTGGGAGATAGGGGAGAAGTTGGTGGGAATGAGGGTGTGGGAGTGTAGGGGGGACGTGGATAGTATGTGGGATAGGGTGGCTAGGTGCATCAGGGAGAATGCTAGTGAGGTGCTGGGTGTTTCTAGGGGCCGGGCCGGGCATCATCGGGGGGATTGGTAGTGGAATGAAGAGGTTAAGAAGAAAATGGAGACCAAGAAAGGGGAGTATGCTAAGTTGGTTGAGAGTAAAGACGAAGAAGAGAAGCGGGTAAACAGGAAAGAGTACAAGTTAGCTAGGAAGGAGGCTAAGTTAGCAGTTACGGCGGCTAAGACGGCAGCATTTGAGAGCTTGTATGCGGGGTTACAGGAGAAAGGAGGGAAAAAAAGGTTGTTTAGACTCGCTAAGGCTAGGGAGAGGAAGGGTCGTGACCTCGATCAGGTGAAGTGCATTAAGGGGGAGGACGGTACAGTGTTGGTGGAGGACGGCCACATTAAGAATAGAAGGCAGTCGTATTTTCATAAGCTCTTGAATGACGAAGGGGATAGAGCTATTGTGTTAGGGAGCTGGAGCACTCAGAGGAGTGTCGGGATTTTAGTTATTGTAGACGTTTTACGGTAGAGGAGGTTAGAGAGGCTGTTCGCAGGATGCGAAGGGGTAGGGCGACGGGGCCTGATGAGATACCTGTGGATTTTTGGAAGTTTTCTGGCGAGGCTGGTTTAAGGTGGTTGACTGGATTGTTTAACGGAATTTTCAAGACGGCGAAAATGCCCGAGGCTTGGAGGTGGAGTACTATGATCCCCCTTTATAAGAACAAGGGTGACATTCAGAGTTGCAATAACTATAGGGGTATTAAGTTATTGAGTCACTCTATGAAGATTTGGGAGAAAGTGGTCGAGGTAAGGCTGAGATGGATAGTGTCTATTTCGGAGAACCAGTTTGGATTTATGCCCGGCCGCTCGACGACGGAGGCAATTCACCTGGTGCGGAGGCTGGTGGAACAATATAGGGAAAGGAAGAAGGACCTGCACATGGTGTTTATCGACTTGGAGAAGGCATACGACAAAGTCCCCAGGGAGGTGCTTTGGAGATGCTTGGAGGTGAGTGGAGTCCCGGTGACATATATCAGAGCAATTAAGGACATGTATGATGGAGCTAAAACCCAGGTGAGGACGGCGGGAGGAGACTGAGCATTTCACCGTCTTGACAGGATTGCATCAGGGATCTACTCTTAGTACCTTTTTGTTTGCTTTGGTGATGGATGTGTTAACGCGGCGTATTCAAGGAGAGGTGCCTTGGTGTATGCTTTTTGCAGATGATGTAGTTTTGATTGATGAGACGCGGAGGGGGGGTGAATGATAAATTAGAGGTGTGGAGACCAACTCTTGAGTCTAAAGGGTTCAGGTTGAGTAGGAGCAAGACAGAATATTTGAAATGCAAGTTTAATGACGTGAGGCTGGAGAATGAGGTGGTAGGGAAGTTGGAATCACAGGTGGTATGTAAGAGGGATAGTTTCAAGTATCTCGGGTCCGTAATTCAGGGTAATGGTGAGATTGACGAGGATGTCTCGCACCGTATTGGGGTGGGATGGATGAAGTGGAAGCTCGCTTCGGGGGTGTTGTGTGATAAGAAGGTGCCGCCCAAGCTTAAAGGCAAATTCTACAGGGTGGCAGTCCGTCCGGCCATGTTGTATGGAGCGGAGTGTTGGCCAGTTAAGAACTCCCACATTCAAAAAATGAAGGTAGCGGAAATGCGGATGTTGCGTTGGATGTGTGGGCTGACTAGGGGGGATAGAGTTCGGAATGAGACTATCAGGGAGAAGGTTGGTGTGACTCCAGTGGAGAATAAGATGCAAGAAGTCCGATTGAGATGGTTCGGACACGTGATGAGGAGGGGCATGGATGCCCCGGTTCGAAGGTGTGAGAGGCTAGCTTTGGATGGTTTTAGGCGGGGTAGGGGTAGGCCGAAGAAGTACTGGGGAGAGGTGATTAGGCGGAACATGGAGCAGTTACAGCTCACTGAGGACATGACCCCAGATAGGAAAATCTGGAGGACGCGAATTAGAGCAGAAGGCTAGGGTCAGTTTGGGTCGCTAGTGTAGGGCATTACTTGGTGGGGGTATTATTCTTGTTATGATACCTTGTTTCATGCTTTATTACGAATCTGTTTACTTTTCTCTGTTACTATTACTTGTGGGTGTTGTATTTATGTTATGTCATTTTGTTCCATGCTTTACTATGAATTTGTTTATTATTCCGTGTCTCGAGCCGGGGGTCTATCGAAAACAGTCTTTCTACTTCTTTAGAGGTAGAGGTATGGACTGCGTACATCTTACCCTCCTCAGACCTCACTATGTGGGAATACACTGGGTTTGTTGTTGTAGACTCGATAACCTGACTAATAAAGCATATTTTATTCCTCTTCCTACAGACTAAAGCTATTAGAAAGTTGGTTGCATAAAATCTTCTGGAACAGACAACTTTTGCTAGAAAAGAAGTGAACATAGTAGGAAACACATATGATACAAAGCTATCGAACCGAGAAGAAACTCAATTGGAAAATAATTTATAGGGTTTTCATCCATTTGGCATCTGTCAGTTCTGCAATAGCCCAACCCACTAGTGATATTGCCTGCTTTGAATCCAAACCGCACAGCTTTAAAGCACGTATGTAGGGTCTAAGGCTTGTTTTCTTATATACACAATATATCTCCATGTTATCGCAATGCGGGGTTTGCCTAGGGTGTGACAAGTTCCCTGCTGCCTCTTACTTTACTTGTTGCTGCAGAGAGCATTCACTACTAGTGCATCATAAAACTTCTATATTGTTCTAGTTGTCCAGTAAAATTTCTTGTTGCTGCAGAGAGCATTCACTACTAGTGCATCATAAAACTTCTATATTGTTCTAGTTGTCCAGTGAAATTTCAGTTGTGGTCATGTGACTCAAAACAATGTTCGTCGAAGACGCATTCGAACACATAAGTAGCACCAAATGGGAGCTAAATCTCTAGAAAGCGCAAAAATCTACTCACACCCCAATCAATGTAGATAAGTAACAAAATCATTACAATATCATTTTACAGCTTCAGCTTACACCTAAAACCAACAAAATCAACAACTATAAGCATTTGGACTTCAAACTCTGAAAGGTCTCGCTTCTTCCTATAAAACTGTTGTGGATGCATGGAAGTCAATTAATTAAGTATTTAATTATTATTTTAAGTAATTTTATTTATTACTTATTTATATTTTAAGTAGCTTTATTAATTATTCTAGAATAGGGTTTTATTTTTCCTACTTTCATAAGGATTAGAATATTGATGTAATATGACTCCTATTTAAAGGGTTTTTTGAAGAATAATCAATAAGTCATATTTCAGCAAAAAAACAAGAGATTGGAGTTCTCTCTTCCATTGAACTATAAGGTTTCAGTCTCCCTTTAATGAGTTGAAGAAATCGGAGTTCTCTCTTCCATTGCATTTTAAGGTTTCAGCCTCCCTTTAACGAGCTGAATTTATATATCACCCTGTGAATCGATCCTTTTCCTAAAGATCCATAACAATTTGGTATCAGAGACTAACACAATGGGCGATGAGCTTAATTCCAGATTCTAGAAAGAACGTGCGATTACAATAACCCCAATGGACTCTAAAATTGCATCAATGGAATGCCTCAGCGAAACAATTGTCCAAGTCATTCAAGAACAATTGTCTAGCTTGGGAATTGGCTCCACAAAACCAGCCAACCCACAAACTAGGGTCGAGTAGTGCCCCGACGACTGGCAGATCAACAATTCCTGCTACTAAAGGCAATACACTGCCTATTTAATTGGCCGATCAGAATCACCCAAAAAGTGGTAATTCCAATTCGACAATACCAAAACATGTAAATATGGATTTTCTTACTTATGACGATACCAACAACCCATTAATTTGGGCACATTGTTGGGAACAATTTTTTGAAAATCAACATAAAACAAAAGCGGTAAAAGTTGGGAGTGGTTGGGTTTCACATGTGCAGAGAAGTACAATTATGTTATTATCAGCTTAAACGAACTAAGGGACCAATGAATTGGGAAGAATTTCAGAAATATTGTTTCCAGCGAGTAGCAACCCCATGGGCAAATTAGTCATGCTTCAGCAAACTGATAGAGTTGAAATTTATAAACATAAACTTCAAGAAAAGTTGGCTAGGGTTGGAATTGGATAATTAAGTTGATACTATTCCAGATTTTCTGGATGGCTTCGTTGAAATTTGAGCTTGAGGACAAGCTCTTGAAATGTGAGGGGAGTAATGTTGTGGATGCGTGGAAGTCAATTGATTAAGTATTTAATTATTATTTTAAGTAATTTTATTTATTACTTATTTATATTTTAAGAAACTTTATTAATTATTCTAGAATAGGGTTTTAGGTTTCCTACTTTTATTAGGATTAGAATTTCTAGAATAGGGTTTTATTTTTCCTACTTTCATAAGGATTAGAATATTGATGTAATATGACTCCTATTTAAAGTTTTTTTGAATAATAAGTCGTATTTAAGCAAAAAAAACAAGAGATTGGATTTCTCTCTTCCAATGAACTTTAAGGTTTCAATCTCCTTTAATGAGTTGAAGAGATCGGAGTTCTCTCTTCCATTAAATTCTAAGGTTCCAGCCTCCCCTTAACGAGCTGAATTTATATATCGCCCTCTGAATCGATCCTTTCCCTGAAGATCCATAGCAAAAACATCTATCATTTCTCCCTCCACCCTGCCCAAAATGCAAATTGTGACTATATTAGAAAAGCTCCTGATATGTTTTTCCATCTATATAGAGTCTCTTGATGCTTAGGCGTCATTCAGAACTTCCGAGTTCCAAATCATGCCCAAATCTACTCCAGCAAGAATCAAAATCTTGATCCTCTATCTTCAGAATTAACACACAGTCTACATCTCTTTGAAAGTATAATGGCTGCTCAAATATCAAATTTATAAACAACAGCTTATCCAACACAAACTAGCAGGGTAAGGTGTGCAAGCATTACCCAGAGTCTAGTTACCTCATCCAACCACATAACTCCAGCTACAACAAAGGGTTTCACATCTTTGCTTCACTACAATCACTTCAACGACATCTCCATGGCTCCATCACTCCCGCAACTCATGACCCCATCAGACATATTAAGCAACTATCTAAAGAGTTAGGAATTAATTATACTATTTCTGCATCTCAAAATCTACCCCATATCCTCTATGATTAAATTCTCAATGTGGCCTCAGCAATGAGCACTTCTTTTTTCCTTTAATGTTTCATTGACCGCATTGCTAACAATTCTTGTTCGATCACTAAGCTGGTTTCATTGACCCCATATCCACTTGTGGGATTACACCGAGTATGATATTGTTGTATTAAACTGAAACAAACCTGAATAGATACAGAGGATTCACATAGCTAACCCAAAAAATATAGAAATAGTTGATAGGTTAATAGACTGATTAAAGCTCCCAATGGGTTCAAGATTCTTTTTTTTTTTTTTTCATTCTTTAAGTTCAAGATTCTCATCAAACCACCAACTTAACACTAATCTGTAACTACACATAAACTCAGACCAAGGAAAACATCAGATAACAAGATTTTCTTTTTTACCCTCCCTAGTCCCTACCAGCTCTCCCCCACCCCACAACCTACATATGGAGGTGGGGGATGCTGGCAACCCCTCTTATCCAGATCACAAGATTTATTACACAAAAAATAAAATAAATACATAAATATCCCTAACAAACAAATAAAGAACAAACCGTGAAGGAATCAAGAATGAGGACTTTCATGCCAGAAATGTCTTGTAACATGCGATTGATATACTCCCTAACGGTTGCTACAACTACCATTTTTTCAAATTCCTTCTATGATCTGCTCAATTCAATGGGGAAAAAAGATATTGTTTGAGATCTCAACTAATTTTTGAAGGTTATTAAACAACGTTGAGGAGGAAGAAAAAAAAAGAGAACGTTCGTGACTGACCCAGTTAAGTATTCTCTTGGCAATTCTGCAAGCATGGGCTCACGCAAAAAATAATCGATTTAATAATTAAATATTTATTTATTACACAAAAGCAATTACAATTTTATTAATTTTAGTTAATATCATTTATTACAGTCTTCTTTCTCGTCTAATTCAATAATTTAAAAGATTGAGCTAAGGTTAATTCGTACCCTTTTTATCTTTTGAGCTTGAAGTAAATTCAAAATTCCATTAGATAACATTATTTTCTCTTTATCTTTCTCTTTTTTTCGTGGCTTGATAAGAAAATAAAGAGAAGTACAATATTTCACATATGATTTCCTCCGTTTTAAATTTATTTGAATATCAAAATTCAAATATTACTGTATAAATTAGGATAGTCGAGTGGCATTTTTTGAGTTCAATCTAAATCTTCATTTTTCTCTTAATTTCATCGGTTAATTTCCTCTTACTTTAATTTTATCATTTTTTATTATCATAATTTAATATTTTGAATTTTTTGATATAGTCTCTTGTCTTCTACTCTCTCTATCTCTATTTACATGATACACATTGAAGTTTTGAGAATTTATCAAGGTTCTCTTTGATCGAAATACTTTTATAAATCTTTTCAATATTTTAAGTTGTTAATAATTATGATTTATAGTACTTCTTACTTAGTTTTCAAATATATAAATTTTATTTTCAAAAAAAAAAATACTTAAAACTCTTATATTCAAATTCACGATCTCAAAATTCTAACTTTACAACTTAAATCGAGCCATAAAAAATGTATTATGTATTTAATCATTTTATTTTTATCATAAATCATTGAGTTTCAAAAATACTTTCAAATTAATATATTATTTTGTTTCTAAAATATTAGATTTTATAATTAAATTGATTAGATTGAAAAATAAAATAAAATTAGCTAAAATGCCCTCACATTTGAGTCTAATGCCAAGAAATAGTCATGTTGTTAATGAGTTGCTTCTCTAACTCTTCTACAATGGTAGAAATTGATGAGAGAATAAACTTTGAATGGTATTTTTGTGTGATTTTTTATGTTGATTTTTAACTTTTTTATTTTAAAAAACACTATTATAAATTAATCATTAATTAAATTTTTTTAATGATCTTAAGACAAAACAAGAATGATTTGACTTTTAAATAGCAAATACTATAAAATGGTGGAGAAAATAAAAAATATTTTGAATTATTGACAATTTATGTCAAGATTATATTATATAGAATTATATGGGATCAATAATGATTAGGGAAATGAAATAGAAATTATAAGATCTATGTCAAAGATCAGTTAAATTTTTGTAAATATACATGTAGTATTCATCTACATTATTTTTATTAATATTACACCATCAACATATATATATATATAAAGTTCTTATATCTTATATTGGTGCATAAAATAGATGAATTGGATAATTAATGAGATAGCCGTGATCAAAAAAAATATTAGAAAAATATGTTCTTGTATAATTTTTAATCGTTACTTTATATATTTCCTTATCTATTTATCCAGTTGTAAGATTAAGAGGGAGTTAACCTTCTGGTTACTCAAATCTATGACAACATGCTGCTCGCTAAATTGCAATCATCTTTCGTGATTCAAAAATTCCTATAATAAATACGTCATACAAAATAACATACATCAATATATTATTACCCCCACCCTCTTCTCAAAAAAGAAGTAGTAGAAGAAGAACAATAACACACTGTTAATAGGAAAGCCTACCTCTCTGGTGCACAAATGAGAACTCAAGATCCTTCACTTGCTCTATTTATCTCTCATCTTTAAGCTATGGTAAAATTCTTCTTTCAGTAAGCCTATGACATCGAACCTACCAATTACAGTGCAGGTCTTAAGTGAATGTGAAATCAAAATAATGTATTGATTCAAAAAGCACCTGATACAATATAAGAATAGCTCAAAAGAAAAACATCCATAATACAAAGGCAAGAGGCAAATTCACAATTAACTTCTTAAGAGTAAGAACAAACTTGTCCAATCATCGTTCATCGGGTAAAAATTCAAATTATGAATCACAAAGTCCATTCTTTTTTCAGCTCTTACATGTGATACTCAATAAGTCAAAAAAAATAGGACCAAACACCACATATATGTTTATTATATGATGATCATAAGTTTTTTTTTTTTACATCAACTCAGACCCTTTCGTATTCAAATCGACCATAATCTAAGTTAACTGTGTAGAAAATCTAAGAAATTGCAACCAAAAAATCAGTTGAATGAATAAACTGAGAGATTGAAAGCACACCAAAATATAAGCCATGCGCGATAACAGAGAAAGAAGAATGAAGATCATCTGAGAAAGTAGGAGCACCGAGGACAGGGCGGATCTATTGTATCTAGTATGGGTTCTCGAAAACCCACACCTGCTATCGTAAGGCTTATAATTACATGAAAAAATTGCTAAAAGATATAAATATTAACAGGTGGGAACCCATAACTAAATCAAGGGATGACTTAGTGGTAAGAAAGAAATTCGTAAGTAGTTTTCTCTTGGTAGTTGGACATGGGTTCTATTCTTTGTGGAGATGTTTATTTTTTTCCATTTAATTCTTTTTAATCCTTGTTTTTTATTGAGAACCATAAGTCTGAAATCTTGAATCTGCATTTGACCGAGGAATCCAGCTAGAAATAACCAGCAAACACAACACACCTACGGAGAAGCAAAAACAAGCCCTCTTTTAGAGAAAAAAACATCAAATGAAAAAGCCAACTCATATAAATCAAATAGATCACTCCTACAAAATCGGCATGCACAATGAAATGCAAGCTTTCCAAAAATTCAACTTCTCCAGTCAATAATCCAACATCATTTCGAGAAAGCGTGTATTATCATTATGAAAGAGCTCGAGTTGAAACCTCCGACGTGAAAAATCATTTATTATTTAATAATGTAAACCCAAAGGCAAAATTATCTTTTTAAGTTGCAACCCTGCCGCAACTATAACTTTCAGAACTTTGCTCAATTAAAAAAAGGTCAAGACCATAACCATTAACCAGTAAAATCCTCATCAATAACAACAACATACCCAGTGTATTCCCATCAAGTAAAATCCTCACCAACTATAAAATAATTCCCAAAGACTTAATATAATGAGGAATTGATAAAAATAGTTATGCATGTTTTACAAAATTAGAGAATAAAACAGAAAGCATGTCTAGGATGCATGAGGAAAGGAACGAACACAGAAAACAATAATAGAGAACACAAAAAAAGCTCAAAAAAGATTGAAAATAAAAAATTAAATAGAAAGGAGAAGCAAGAAAATGAACCCACTGGAGAGTGTAGATAAACTACAGAGATGAGTGAAAAAAAAATTCAAAAACAAAGAAGTGAGACCAATTTACAAAGAAGTAACTTTAGCCTGGTGTGTCCTCCATTAACATATGGAAATAGAAGATAGAATTTAACCCTCACTTTTAAAATTATTTACGTATATTGTCGTTCGTTGTACCTAAAAGCTTCACTTATATATAAGTTAAATAAAAAAGGAACGCAATGGGCATTGTTTAATGAAAATTAGAAGCTTCTAGTGGTAGAAAGTAGAGAGAGAATTCATAAATTCATATTTGCAAATAAAGTTTATACATATCTTATGATGGTTGATTAAAGATGAAGAAATTATCGAAATTATGAGACTAAAGGCCGGTAATACCTATTAAAGTTGTTAGATTATATGAGACCTTTACAAGTAAGAGGACCAGGTTCTTTACATACAGAACCAGTAAATAACAAGATATAAATAGAAGTGTTGAAGATTGATGTGTCATGCTTTCATGTCACTTTCGATGCTTAAAATTGAAAAATAAGCAAGTACTTAGGTCTGTTTTGTTATATATGATGTGTTTGTTTCACAGAAAATTAGATTCTGGAGCTGAAAAGAAGAAAAAAAAGTTGAAGTGTGCAAAGGACCCCACTTACGGATCGTAAGTGGCACTTATGGCCACCGTAAGTGGCCACATAAGTGTCAGAAGAATGATATTCTGAGAAGATGAAGTCTGAAGTTTGGTCTGAGAGTTATGAAAGGTCACTTATGGGGTGTAAGTACCACTTACCCATTGTAGGTGGTGTTCTGTAATATTTTGATTTGATTACGACCTGTAAGTGGATCCGTAAGTTGTTACCGACTTAGTTTCTATTTTTTGTTTTGGTTAGGATTTCTAGGTTCTAATGTATTCTATAATACCCTTTTGATGTTTTTGTATTAGTTTACACACTTTACATTCACAACACAATATTGATTCTGGGATTCAACTTTTGATCTTAGAATCCTTTGTTCTTGGTTTTACGGTTGATTATTAATTTGAGATTTTGGGTTTTGTTCTTAGATTATTGTAAGGTTATCCATATCATGTCTTTCTTGAATTCAATGGATGTTCTTGCAACTATGAGCGACTAAACCACCTAACTAAGATTGTGAGAACCCTGATGGAATAACGAAGTAGAGAAAGTATGAAGTCATTCTTGATCAATATTCTTACATGTATTGTGATCTTCTCCAGTTTGATTGCTTTCTTTATGACTACAGAAGTTAAGAACCTGTCTGTATTCGATACTTATTTCAAACGAGAGATAAAGATTAGGAAAAGAAGATCACAAAATTAATTTGAGGCTATCAACCCTCATCTAATTAACTTGACACTCAAAAGGTAAAGTTAATCTGGGATCCAGGATAAGGGTTAGTAAAGAGACACTCTAAGACTCAAAAGATAATGAGTGAAATTCACCAAAGGCATTCACAAGATAGTTAGTGATATATATTTCTGCATGTAAGGTATTGAGATAGTTTGGTGGAGCACAATAAGTCTATGGAGTTGGGAAGTCTGGGGAACACAGTCCTAGTATTCATATAATATTGATTTCAATCAAAGCGAGCCAAGATTTGTTGCTATTAACATTGTTCTTACAACATCCCCTTATTTACTTTTCTATATTTTTCAACTACTTCAATAAGTTCGTCATAGATATTCGGCCTATTCCCTGTGGATTAGACCCCAACCTTTGTTGGGTTATATATTTGACAACGACCACGTTATATTTCTTAGAGATGTAAGGGCCACATCAAATTTTGGCGTTATTACCGAGAAATATAGTTATGGATTGATTAATTGAAGTTGTTGAGGTCTTTGGGTTTTATTTTTCAATTGTTTTTTAAGCGTATGCCCAGTACTCGAAGTCAAGGCAATCCCTTGATCCCACTTGATATTGAGTTGGAGTGAACCTTACGACAAAATCGTAAGATGAAAGAGCAGGATCATAAAATTCATAATGACCCTAATCAGATTTCTCCACCTCTGTGGGGTGTTCAAGAGACAGTTGCACAAACAACTGCACGATTACTAGCAAAAGAGAATGTAAGGATAAATGTTGTTGCCCATCATGCCGCTCAAGAGGAAAGAGTGAGACAAGAAGAACATCTTCGAGCAAAACTCAATAAAGCTAGAAAAGAGAGAGCTCAAGTACCCCCAACTTTTTTGTAACACCCCGAATTTTGGTCCTTGAAATTTTTCATTGACCTTTGAACTCACTACTCAAACAACGACTCTATTAATGAGTCATAACGTGACATTATGGGTCGTATGACCCAAACCTTAGTCTGACCAGTAGAGACTGCCCTTGTTTATACCTTGGTTACGACTTAAAGTCTAATGTTACCCAGGTGTTTCTATCTTGATTATGATTAGGACCCTACGGGTCGTGGGTCACTTAACGAGTCGTGTAGTGTGAGTCTTAATGTCACTAGAGAGGGGTACTTTAGCTATCGTCCAAATAATAACTCATGGTGATGAGTCATAATGTGTCCTTACGAGTCGTAGAAAGACCCGTCGTCCCTGGCGATAATTTTTCAGCTTTTAATTAAGGGCACTGTGGATATTTCCCTCTTTCCCCACTTAATATCCACGACCATAAAACACTTTTGGGATATTACTTTCATTCTTTATCAAATCAAAACATACTTTTTTATCTCTCAAATTCCCGAAGCAAGAACAAGCTAGGGGTTCTTAAGGTTGAGCATCTAGGGGTCAATTCAAGGTTTCTTCTCCATAATTATGTCACTTTCAGGCATGTTACTCTTTTCCAAGTCTTATTTTATTAAAATCATGTGTTTATAATTGTATCCATGTGATTTAATTGATAATTTTAAATGTTGGTTGAGTGTTATTGAACATTATTGTATTAATTGCTTTTTCCATGGGTTTTATGAATCATGTATGATTTGAATTGATAGTTTTGAACATGTGGAGTGCATGGTGAATGAACTAGGGGTCATGGTTATTCCCAATTTCGTGAATGTGGATAATTAAATTGGTATAACCCCAACCTAATCTTGTGAAATTGACTTTAAATATGAGTATATATATATTGAACTAATTTTGAAATCATTGCATGATATAAAGAGGTTACTGAAGCATAATGATTTTGATTTAATGAATAAATGGGTTCATGGCATTCCCCCACATTAATTTAATGAACAAAAGGGCTTGTTTCCCCAAGTTAAGGAAATTACAGTGGCATAATGATATTACCTTACAAGTGTAGTTGGTATGATAATACCAAAAATGTATGTCTGATGTGTATCATGGTTCAATAAATGGGTTATGTGAAACTTATTTTAATTAGGCTTAAAAAGGGGTTGTGTAGCTGTGCTATGAAAGTGGAGGTTTCGACGGAACAATACTTGAAGCCGTGTTTGCTAACGTGGGGTCGAAATGGTCGGGTGTTTGAGTCACCCCTACTTTATGATAGGTAGATTCAAGTCCCCTTTGTTACATGATTGAGTGTTCATGTCACCTTTGATATATTCCCGGGTGATTTGAGTCCCTCATGGTATATATGTACACATGATTATTCTCTAGTTCATAAGGCTACACGCATTGGGGACCTTTCAGTGGGGAACCTGAGCCCATATAAGTCGTGGGTACCTTTTTATGATGGTTGAGCTACACAGTCCAGGCTAATATTTTAAAGTTCATGCTAAGCCTTGTACTCTATCCCGATATGTTATATTTATGTATATGTATATGCATCGAATTATGCACATTAGACTTGATGATTTTAAACTGTTGATCATGACATTATTTTATTCCTTCCCTGAGTTATATGCTTGTGCTCAACCCGCTAATTATCTCTGGACGTTGTATCCCCACGCGTTGTATGAACTACATACAGTTCTACTTTTCCTGCACAGTGATAGAATTTTTAGATTGTTAGCTGTCAGCTTTGAAGTAGCGAGCTTTTATTCTTCGAAAGAGCTATCATTTTGAAGTCTTGTTTTATTTATGTCATACATATACTTCTTTGGTTTTGATTATGGCTATTGTTGAGGGTATGTCCCAACTTAGATTAATTTTGGTCTGCTGAGAGGCTTTGTGGAATACTATTGATTGGGTTGTGCTGAAATTCTTAAATTATTTTCTGAGTTTCCTATCTTGTTATATGTTTGGAATTCATCCGTTACTAGCTGTATTGTGTTCTATTTGGCTAGGTGAATGGGGTGGTCTTCGATCCTTGATGGACTTGAGACACCCATCATGGCCAGACCATGGTTCAGATCATGATAAAGTTGGTATCAGAGCCTAGGTTCATGGTCAATTGGACTTCTACAAAGTCATGTCAGGTAAGTTTCTTTTATGGGTGTGTAGCTTGCCACACTTATAAGGGAGAGGTTATGAGGTATTTAGGAATATTTCCTTTCTTGTGTTCTATTTCGAGCTGTAGAGTCTAGGATGTTAAAATCTTCTCTAATTTCCGTTTGTTAGTATTTCAGATTATGTCTTACAGAAGATCTGATGCTCGTGAAAACTCCTCTGTCCCACCTAAGGAAAACGTGGATGAAACTCGTCCTGCTTATGGGATACACACCTTGTCTAAGGTCACTAATTTTGATTGCCCTCATGAAGTTTCACTTGTTCCTTCTAGTCCTCCTTGGGCTCCTCGAGATGATGATACTCTTGCCCCGAAGCTTCAGGGTGATGTGTCTAATGTTGAGTTTTGCCAGTTGATTCATTTTCTTACTCAGTTGATGGCCTCTCATCGCGTCAGTCTGAGGCGCTGCTCCTATCACTCATTTTTTTGAGGCCACAAGGGTTAGCCAGTTCATGAGGTTGAGTTATCTGGCCTTCACTGGTTCCAAGGTTGAGGAAGATCCTCAAGGGTTTATAGATGAGATGGAAAAAATCTTTTGAGTGATGCATATTTCTGACTCGGAGGGTGTGGAGTTCACGTGTATCAGCTAAAGGATGTAACATATCAGTGGTATGAGAAGTAGGAATAGTTGAGAGGGGATGATACTGAGCCAACTATGTGGGATGACTTTTCGAATGTCATTCTTGATCGCGTCTTTCCTCAGGAGTTGAAGGAGGCGAAAGCTGGGGTGTTTGTGAATTTGAAATAAAATAGGATGACTATGATAAAGTATGCCTTGAATTTTTATCATTTATCCCATTATGCTCCGGAGTTGGTGTCTTTTATGAGGGCTAGGATGAAGAAGTTTGCTTAGGGCTTGTCTCGGGACTTGGTGTTACAGTGCAAGGCCACCTTGCTGAATAATGACATGGATATCTCTTGGCTTGTGGTGTATATGCAATAGGTTGAGGAGGAAAAGAAGAAGCAAGTTGAGATAGGGGAAAGACAGAGTATGAAATTCAGGTATTCTGACCTGGGTGAAGGTCAGCAGAATAGCAGTAGAGATGGCAGACAGTGGTCTAAGAAGAAATGGGGAAATTCTGGTTCTTATTCTAAGGCTAGTGTTCCATATCCTAAGCCGTCTGGTGATCGTCTCTTTCAAACTGACAGTGGATTTAGGGCACAAGGTGCCTAGTTTATCTCCAGCGGAGCTCAGTCGGCCACATCTTATCCCCCTTGTTATTTTTTCGGGCAGATCCATTGAGGAATATGTGATAAAGGAAGGAATAAGTGCTTTAAGTATGGTCAGATTGGTCACATGCAGTGGGATTATCCTTCAAGGGTTGCTTCTGGAGCTAATAAGGTTCTGGTTGCTACTTCTTCAGCTCCAGCACCAAAGGGTGCTACTTCCAGTACTGGCGCTGGTCGGAATCGTCTGTATGCTCTTTCCACCCATCATGAATCTAAGGCTTCTTCTGATATTATCACTGGTATGTTATAACTTTGCTCTTATAATGTATATTGTCTGCTTGATTCGGGGTCTACACTTTCTTATGTAACCCCTTATGTGGCTATTTATTTTAATTTTGGTCCTGAGCATATCTATGATCCCTTTTTGTGTCTACCCTGGTGGGTGACTTTGTTGTGGCTAGATAGGTCTATAGGGGTTGTGTGGTATCTATTTGTGGTAGGGAGACATTGGTAGATCTGATAGAGTTGGATATGTTAGACTTTGATGTTATTTTGGGAATGGATTGGCTCCATTCATCTTATGCGCCTCTTGATTGTAGAACCCGAAGGGTCAGTTTCCAATTCTCAAATGAATCGGTGATTGAGTGGGAAGGTAGTCCTTCAGTACCTAAAAGAAGTTTCATTTCTTATCTTAGAGCCAAAAATTTATTTTCAAAGGGTGCATATATCATATAGTTTGGGTTAAAGATTCTGGTTCTGAGGTTCAATCATTGCAATCTGTTCTTGTAGTAAATAAGTTTCCCGAAGTATTTGTAGATGATCTTCCCGATTTTCCTCCTATAGGGAAATAGACTTTGGGATTGACCATCTTCCAAATACCCGTTCTATCTCTATCCCTCCTTACAAAATAGCTCTAGCTACATTGAAAGCTATAGGAGCAGTTGAAAAATCTTCTTGATAAGGGTTTTATTTGCCCTAGTGTTTCTCTGGGAGGTACTTCTGTGCTTTTCGTGCGTAAGAAAGATGGATACCTTCTAATATGTATAGACTATCGACAGTTGAATAATGTGTGAAAAATAAGTATCCTCTTCCTAGAATTGATGACCTGTTCGACCAGCTTTAGGGTGCTAGATGTTTTTCTAAGATTGATCTTCGGTCAAGCTATCATCTATTGAAGATTAGGAAGGTGGATATTCCTAAGACTACTTTTCATACCCAGTATAGTCATTATGAGTTTTTGATTATGTCATTCAGTTTGACTAATGCCTCAGCGGTATTAATGGATCTTATGAACTGGTTATTTCATCAGTTTCTGGACTTGTTTGTCATTGTGTTTATTGATGACATCTTTGTTTATTCTAAGAGCGAGGAGGATCATGCTAACTACTTCGTGTAGTGTTACAGACTTTTAAGGATCAATGGTTGTATGCTAAGTTTTTGAAGTATGAGATTTGGTTGAATGTTGTGACCTTTTTTGGTCTTGTTGTTTCTAGTGAGGGGATCATGGTGGATCCACAAAAAGTCACAGTGGTTAAGAAGTGGACTAGACCTACGACTCCAATCAATATTCAGAACTTTTTGGGTTTAGCTGGGTATTATAGGAGGTTTGTGGAGAGTTTCTCTTCGGTTGCTGCTCCGTTGACTCAGAAGAAGGTGAAGTTTCTGTGGTCCAATGCTTTTGAGGGTAGTTTTGAGAAGTTGAAGGATAAGTTGATGTCAGCTTCAATTTTGACCCTACCAAGGGTACTGATGGTTTCATTGTATATTATGATGCGTCCCATATTGGATTGTGTTTTGATGCAAGACGGTAAGGTTAGGGCGTATGCTTCTAGGAAGCTTAAGGTACACGAGGAGAATTATCTGACTCATAATTTAGAGTTATTGGCTGTGGTTTTTGCATTGAAGATTTGGCGCTATTACTTTTATGGAGTTCATGCTGATATATATTCTGATCACAAGAGCTTGCAGTACTTGTTCACCCCAAAAAGCTGAATCTTAGGCAAAAGAGACGGCTTGAGTTGCTCAAGAATTATAATATGAGTCTCCATTATCATCCAGGTAAAGCTAATATGGTTGTTGATTCTCTTAGCGGGTTATCTATAAGAAGTTTATCTCATGTGGATGAGGAAAAATGAGGGTTAGTAAAGGATAATCACTATTTGGCTAATCTTGGAGTTCATCCTTTGGACTTCGAGGATAGTGGGGTGATCGTTCAAGAGGTGGTAAAGTCTTCTTTTGGTGCTGAGGTGAAAGAGAAGTAGGTTTTGGATCCCATTTTGATGCAGATTAAAGATGATGTGGGTCAGCAAAAAGTCTTGGTTTTTGAGATTAGTGGTGATGGTATCTTAAAGTATAAAGAGATATTGTGTGTTCCTGATGTTGATTGTCTGCGAGAGAGGATCTTGGTTGAGGCTCATGACGTTAGGTACATTGTTCATCTTAGTTCGGTGAAGATTTACCATGATTTGAAAGAGATCTATTGGTAGAACAACATGAAGAGAGATGTGGCCAATTTTATGGTCAAGTATATGGTTTGTCTGCAAGTGAAAGTGGAGCACTTGAGGCTTAGTGGGTTGTCTCAAGAGATTGAGTTTCCTGTGTGGAAATAAGAAGTGATTAATATGGATTTCATTTTTAGTCTTCTACGGTCTCGCCATCAGTTTGATTCGATTTGGGTCATCGTGGATAAGATGACCATGCCTGCTCATTTCTTGCCTATGAGGACTAATTTTTCTATAGAGAATTATGATAAGCTTTTTATTCAGGAGATTGTCAAGTTTCATGGTGCGCCTATTTTTATTATATCTGATCAGGGTACGCAGTTCTCATCGCGCATTTGGTGGTCATTTCAGAGAAGTTTGGAAACCAAAGTGAACCTTAGCACTGCTTTCCACCCTCAGATGAATGTACAAACGGAGAGGACTATTCATACCTTGGAATATATGCTAAGGTCCTGTGTGATTAACTTTGGTGGTAGTTGGGTTGAATATTTGCCTCTCATAAAGTTTGCGCATAATAACAGATATTATTCTAGCATTCACATGGCTCCGTTTGAGGCTTTGTATGGCAGAAGATGTCGTTCTCCTATTAGGTGGTTTAAAGTGGTGAGGCTAGATTATTTTTCATCAGGCTATGGAGAAGGTGAAGATATTTAGTGATAGGGTTAAGACCCCCTAAAGTCTCCAAAAGTCCTATGAGGATCTGAGGCATAAAGAGTTAGAGTTTGAGGTTGACAATTGGGTGTTCTTGAAGATGTCCACTTGAAAGGGGTAATGAGGTTTGGGAAGAAGGGGAAGCCTAGCCCGTATTACGTTGTACCATACTTGATCGTGAGGAGAGTGGGCAATGTGGCTTATGAGGTAGAGTTTCCTTTGAGTTTGGGTTCTTTCATCTGGTGTTCCAAGTCTCGATGTTGAAAAAGTGCGTGGGTGATCCTTCCTTGGTTGTCCCTTTGGAAAGTGTTGGCATTTTGGATTCCTAATCTTATGAGGAAGTCTCAATTGAGATTTTGGATAGGCAAGTCCATCGTTTGAGAACTAAGGATGTGGCTTCGGTGAAGGTTCGATGGAGGAATCGTGAGGTTGAAAAAGCTACTTAGGAAGTTGAAGAGGACATGAAGTCCAAATATTCATTCCTGTTTTCTGCTTAGGATAATCGTGCTTAAGGCACATGTATCCCTTATTATTTTTATTTTCTGTCTTTGTTTAAGGAAAGTGTGGTTGTGTTCTGTGTTAAATCATGCTAATAGATGCCTTGACTCCTCATTCGGGGATGAATGATCCTAGAGGGGAATGTAACACCCCAAATTTTGGGCCTTGAAAATTTCTTGACCTTTGAGTTCACTGCTCAGACGACGACTCTCTTAACGAGTCGTAACATGACATACGAGTCATATGACCCAAACCGTATTCTGACCAGTATAGACTTCCCTTGTTTCTGTCTTGGTTACGACTTGAAGTCTAATGAGTCGTCAAGACTTTATACGAGTTGTATAGTATAAATAGTAGCCAACTAGTATGTTACCCAAGTGTTTCTGTCTTGATTACGACTAGGACCCTAGGAGTCATAGGGTTACTTAATGAGTCGTGTGGTGTGAGTCGTAGTGTCACTAGAGAGAGGTCCTTTAGCTACTGTCCAGACTACGACTCATGGTGATGAGTTGTAGTGTGTCCTTATGAGTCGTAGGGAGACCTATCGTCACTGGCAATAAATTTTTAGCTTTTGATTAAGGGCACTATGAATATTTCCCTCTTTCCCCACTTAAGACCCACGACCATAGAACACTTTGGGACATTATTTTCATCCTTTATCAAACCTAAAGGACATTATTTTCATCCTTTATCAAACCTAAACATACTCTTCTCTCTCTCAAAATTCCCAAAGCAAGAACAAGCTAGGGTTTATCAAGGTAGAGCATCTAGGGGTCAATTCAAGATTTCTTCTCCATAATTATGACACTTTCAGGCATGTTACTCTTCCCCAAATATTATTTTATCAAAATCATATGTTTATAATTGTACCTATATTATTTAATTGATGATTTTAATGTAGGTTGAGGGTTATTGAACATTATTGAATTAATTGCCTTCCCATGGATTTTATGAATCATGTATGGTTTGAATTGATTGTTTTGAACTTGTGGAATGCATGGGCATGGTGAATAAACAAGGGAGGGGGGGGGGGTTTCAAGGTTTTCCCCAATTCTGTGAATGTGCATAATTGAATTGGTATAACCCTAACCCAATCTTTTAAATTGGCTTTGGATATGAGTATATATGCATCAACTATTTTTGGAACCATTGCATGATATAAAGAGGTTATTGAAACATAATGATTTTGATTTACTGAACAAAGGGGGTCATGGCATTCCCCCATATTGATTTAATGGATTAAAGAGGTTATTTCGCTAAGTTAAGGGAATTATATGGCATGATGATATTACCTTTCAAATGTGGTTGGTTGACGATACTAATGATGTATACTTGATATGTATCATGGTTCAATGAATGGGTCGTGTGAAACTTATTTTAATCAGGCTCAAAGGTGGTTGTGTAACTGGGACATGAAAATAAAGGTCCAAATGGACTAATACTGGAAATCGCAATTGCCAGCATGAGGGTTGAAATGGCTGGGTGTTCTAGTCACCCTAGCTTTATAACCAGGAGGTTCGAGTCCCTCTTGTTACATAATCGGCTATTTATGCCACCTTTGATATATGAACAGGTGGTTCGAGTCCCCTATGGTACATATGTACATATGATTATTCTCTAATTCGTGCAGCTACACGCATTGGGGCCCTTTCATCGGGGAGAGCTGAGTCCATATAGCTCGTGGGTACTTTTTTTATAATGGTTGAGCTACACAGTCCAGGGTAATGTTTTAAAGTTCATGCTAAGCCTTATATCCTATCCCGACATGTTATATTTTATGTATATGTTTATGCGGAGGATTGTGCGCATTGGACTTGATGATTTTAAACTGTTGATATCATGACGTTATTTTATCCCTTCCCTGAGTTACATGCTAGTGCTCAACCTGCTAACCGTCTCTGAACGTTGTATCCCCACGCGATGTAGGAACTATAGACACATCTACTTTTTCTGCATAATGATTGAATTTTTGGATTCTTAGCTGTCAGCTTTGAAGTGGTGAGCTTCTATTCTTCAAAAGAGCTATCATTTTAAAGTCATGTTTTATTTGTGTCATAGATCTACTTCTTTGGTTTTGGTTTTAGCTGTCGTTAAGGGTATGTCCCGACTTAGATTGGTTTTGGTCTGCTTAGAGGCTTCGTGGAATACTATGGATTGGGTTGTGTTGAAATTCTTAATTTTTTCTGAGTTTTCTATCTTTTTATATGTTCCGAATTCGTCCGCTGCTAGCTGTATTGTGTTCTGTTTGGCTAGGTATAGGGGGTGGTCTCTGGTCCTCGGTAGACTTGAGATACCCGTCACGGCCATAACTTGGTTCGGATCGTGACATTTTTCTTTCTTGTCAGCATATGATGATACAGAGGAAGATATAAGGTACGTTGAGCCTGTTGAAACAGGAGCTATCATTTCTCCCGAGTTACTTCAAGGGGTAAAGTTTGATATTACGAGTGCTATGATGCTGAATCTGAAGGTTCTATTTGATGGTTTGCCGACTAATGATGGCAACATGCACATTATGAATTTTGTTGGGATCTGCACTTCATATAATTTATCTGGGGTAAGTCGGGAAGCTTTGAGACTCAAGTTGTTCCTATTCTCTCTAACATGAGAAATGACATTATGATTAGGGGAACTACCTTTGGGTCCATCACTAATTTTAATGAGTTGCGAAAATAGTTTTTGGATCGAATCTTCCTGCCTTCGAGAATGCTGCAGTTGAAGGAAGAGATTTGTAATTTCAGGCAGTTGCATTTCGAACCATCGTACGAGAAATGGTTGAGGTTAAAAAAAAGTTGATGTTAGTGCCCAATCACAAAATTTTAGGGAGAAATTTGCTTGAGATATTCTATAGAGCCCTGAAAGCCAAGACCAAAATTGTTGCTGATACTTTTACTGATGGAGCTTTCATGAGCATTCGTTGGGAGTTAGCTGTGGAAATGTTAGATCAGATCTCTAATACCAATCGAGGATGGCATACTCGAGAGGAAAAAAGAGGAGCTGGTACTTATGCTATTGGTGCTTCCAGTAAGTAGAGAATTATAGATGATACAGTAGTTCAAGAGGTTACATAGCTGAGTACGGAGATTGGGTTACTGACCAAGAAATTTGTATCTACGAATTCAGAAAAGGTGAATATTGTGGGTATATAAGGTAATTCCAGTAGGTTGTATGATTATGATATTAAAAAGGAAGCAAAGTACTTGGATCGACAGATGACGGGTTTTCTAGCCAAAGTCCAAGGGTCCAACCAGGTCTCTTGGAATTCGATGCAAGGGAATCAAGGTCAGAACTATTATGGGGACAGATATATAGACCGGAGCAGAGAGAGAGATGGTGACGGGAAGGATGACTATGAGGAAAATAGTGGTTTATATGTTCCACTCAGGAGCTGTAATTATACTGATTCGAGGATGGAAACATTGTTGACTAAGCTGGTTAAGGGTTCATTGAATCAAGAGAGTTACCTTAAGGATATTAAGACAGATATTTCGGGACTGAGACAGAAAGTAGAATTGCATGCTACCGCGATTAAGTAGCTTGAGCAACAATTTGGTTAAATGTTGGCCACTTTGAATCAGCATCAACCAGGCACTTTTTCGAGCAACACTATGTAGAATCTGAAAAACATCAGTGACTTCTTAGCCATCACCACTCGGAGTGGAAATGCGACTATTGATCCCCCTATGCATATAGTTGATGAGGTTTGGGATGATGAAGTGGATATTGATGATACATCTAAAGCAAATTCTGAAAAATTGGTTTCTAGTGGTGATTTATCTTAAAAATCAATGGGTGTAGATAAAAGAGTTGAGAAGGACAAAGGTAAGGGAAAGAAATTTGAGCCTATAGTGAAGACCATTCTATGACCTCCCCTATATTTTTCTTGGAGATTAAAGAAGATTCAAGAGGAAGGGAAGTATCAAAAGTTCATATCAATGTTGAAGAAACCATCTGTTAATATTTCTCTTGTGGAAGCATTAGAGCAGATGCCTGTCTATGCAAAGTTCATGAAATATCTAGTTACTAAGAAATAAAGGTGAGTTTTAAGACCGCTTATAGTATGCACCCTTGTAGTGCTATTACTACCCGATCTTTGATTGAGCAGAAAAAGGACCCTGAAGCTTTCACTATTCCTTAGAAAGAGGACCCCGAAGCTTTCACTATTCCTTGCACTATTGGGTCTCTGAATTTTTTATGAGCATTATGTGACTTGGGAGTTAGCATAAATCTTATGCTGCTAGTGGTGTACAAACAATTAGGGTTGGGTTCACCTAAGACTATGTTGATGAGATTATTGATGGCCAATCGGACTGTGAAAAAAATGGTTGGTCTTCTGTTTGATGTTTTGGTGAAGGTAGATTTCTTTATCTTCCTAGTTGATTTGTGATCCTTAACTGTGAGGTGTATTTTAATGTTCCTATTATCTGAGGAAGGACCTTCCTAACCACGAGTAGGGCATTGATTGATGTGGAGATGAGACATATGAAATTCAGACTCAATGACAGACAGGTAACTTTAATGTGGGTCAGTCAATACGATAGCTGAAAGATATGAGAATGGTGTCTGTGATAGACATTATTGAGGATGATGCAGTGAGTGTGCCCATTGAGGAAAAACTTAGTGTTGAGGCACTAGCAGCGGTGATTATGAACTTTGACATTGATGGCATCGATGAGTATGATAAGCGCACTCTATGACAGAGGTTCTTATTCTAATGCACCAAAAAACCTAGATCATAACTTGAAAAATAAAGCGACTATGCCAGCTCGACCATTTATTGAGGAACCATTGGTCTTGGAATTGAGGCCCTTCCTTATTACTTATGATATGTATTTTGGGGGCTGACAATTCCTTGTCAGTCATTATTGCGGCTAATTTGGTGGATACATAGGTTGAGGCACTGATTTCAGTATTACAGAGATTTAAAAGGGCCATTGGATGGGCTATTGCAGATATTATGGGGATTCCACCCAGGATTTGTATTATAAAATTTAGTTTGGAATTGTGTGCCCAACATCGAGTACCAGCGTTGTTTAAATCCACTTATGCAAGAGGTGGTGAAGAAAGAGATTATAAAAGGTAGATATAGGCATGGTTTATCCTATTGTGGACAGTAAATGGGTGAGCCCGATTTAATGTATCCCTAAGAAGGGTGGAATCACTGTGGCCCCAAACGAGAAGAATGAGTTATTGCCCATGTGATCGATTATTGGATGGAGAGTGTGAATGGATTACCAAAAGTTGAACACTTGGACACAAAAGAACCATTTTTCTATATCGTTTATGGATAATATGCTAGATGGACTTTCAGGTAGAGGTTGGTATCAGTTTTTTTATGGTTATTCTGGGTATAATCAGATTTCTATTGCCCCCGAAGACCAAGAGAAAACCATTTTTACATGCCCATATGGTATTTTTGGACTTTGCAATGATCCCGCTACCTTTCAGCATTGTATGATGTCGATATTTTCTGATATGGTTGAGTAAAATATATAGGTATTTATGGATGACTTTTCGTTTGTTGGAGATTCGTTTGATGATTAGCTGGCCCATTGGGCCAATGCACTTAAGAGATGTGAGGAGTATAACTTGATTTTAAATTGGAAAAAGTGCCACTTTATAGTGAAAGAAGGGATTATTCTTGGTCACAAGATTTCAAAGAGGGGGATTGAGGTTGACAGGGAGAAGATAGAGGTGATTGAAAAATTACCTCCACCAATTTAAGTTAAAAGTATTAGAAGTTTCTTGGGTCATGCTGGGTTCTATAGGAGGTTCATCAAGGACTTGTCTAAAATTGCTAATCTATTGTGTAAGCTTTTATGGAAGGAGGTGAAGTTTATGTTTGATGATGTTTGTCTCAAGGCCTTTGAGTGCCTTAAGGAGTGTTGATCTCGGCTTCTATTATTGTGTCTTCAGATTGGTCCTTGAATTTTGAGGTAATGTGCGGTGCTAGTGGTGTAGATTTAGGACATGTCGTAGGCCAATGACGTGAGAAGATCCTCACCCAATCTACTATGTTAGCAGAACATTAAACTCTACGCAAAAAAATTATACAGTTACTGAGAAGGAGTTACTCGCAGTGATTTTTTCTTTTGAGAAATTTCGATCCTATTTGATAGGGACCAAAGTCATTGTTCATACTGATCAAGCAGCTTTGAGGTATCTGATGTCGAAGAAAGATACTATGCCGAGGTTGATTCATTGGATATTATTGCTGTAGGAATTTGACTTTGAAGTAAAAGACCGAAAAGGCACTGAAAATCAGGTTGCAAACCACTTATCCCGCCTCGAAGAGGAGGCAGTGCTGAAATTAGGGGATGATCTTGAAATTGATAGTACTTTTCCAGATTAGTGGGTCTTGGCAGCATCTCAAGACTGAATCCCCTGGTTTGCTGATTTTGCCAACTATTTGGCAAGGTCGTCCTGGAAGACTTGTCATTTCAATAGTGCAAACGATTCATGCATAAGGTATGCAAGTTTTTCAGGGATGAGCCTTATCTATTTTGGGTGTGTCCAGATGAAGGTATTCGAAAGTGTATTCCTGAGGTGGAGATTATGAGCATTATTGAGGCTTGTCATTCATCACCAGTTGAGGGTCATCATGGTGGTACTCGTACAACCCACAAATTTTACATTGTGGGTACTATTGGCCGACTATCTACCTAAATGCCCATGATTATGCTCGAGCTTGTTGTCAGTGCCAGCGACAAGGAAATATTTCACGAAAACATGAGCTCCCCATGACACCCATTTGGAGTTAGAGTTGTTTGATGCATAGGAAATTGATTTCATGGGTCTGTTTATTAGTTCTTATGGGATGAAGTATATATTGATGGTAGTCGACTATGTTTATAAATGGGCGGAGTCTGTTGTACTTTCCAATAACGAGGGTTGAAGTGTCACCACATCTTTTAAGAACATCTTTTCTCGGTTTGGCACTCCACGTGCTATTATTAATGATGGTGGGTCTCACTTCTGTAATCATCTATTTAAGGCCCTGCTAAAAAAATATGGTGTGAAACATAAGGTGGCAACACCTTACCATCTGCAGATGATTGGGCAGGTTGAGGTTTCCAATCGTGCAATTATGTCCATATTGGCAAAGACTGTGAATGCTATCCAGACTAATTGGTCAAGAAAGTTAGATGTTGCACTATGGGTCTACCGAACAACTTTTAAAGCCCTCATAGGTGCCTCTCCATATCAGCTTGTGTATGATAAGTCATGCAACTTGCCGTTGAACTTGAGCATAAAGAAAAAATAAAGTTGTATCATGTATATAACCGACGATCGGACTAACGACCGACTGACACCGCCCAATAGCCACAGTAGTCCAAACTAAGCCTTCTAAACAATGATCCAAAACTGAGTGTTAATAAAGTGTCTGTAGATACCCCTGATAATAGCCAAAACCCAAATCCAAAGGAATAGTCAAAATATAAAGGAAACCATAATCATGAAATGGGGTCTTTTGAAGTATGGAAACTCACCACTTTAATATGACTCACTAGTTGATCCCGAATCCAAGTCACTGAGCAGAAGGAGTAGAAATATCGCCAATTCTTACATCACATGGAGATACAACATTCGAAGACGATTAGCAGGGTAAACGTTAGCATGTAACTCGAGGATAAGGATAACATAATGATATGAACAACAATTAAAATCATTCAAAACCAATGCAAATAATCAATGCATAAACATATATGATATATATATCACATGCTAGGATAAGGAATAAGGCTTAACATGCGCTTCAAAACCTTAGCCTAGATTGTGTATCTCAACTGTGATATAATATTACCTACGCGATATATGGGCCCCAACTCTTACCCCCTAGTAGGTCCCCAGTGCGTGTAGCCACACGAATCGGAGAATAATCTCATACATATGCACTCGAGGGACTCGAGCCTCCCAACATATACCAAGGTGACTTAAGCACCTGATCATAAAATGATTTACAGGGACTTGAACCTCCCTAATCATGAAATAATAATAAGGGGGACTCGAACCTCCCTGGTCACTTTACCCCCCGCGTCAGCAAATGCGGTTTCCAATATTGGTCACTCGGACCACCACTTTCACGACTCAGCTACACAACCCTGATTAAAACCTAATTAAAATAATTATCACACATTCCCATACATTTAACCACATTCCACATTAAGGCATACATCGTTGGTATCGTCATATAAACTACACTTTCAAGGTAACAACAACATGCCAAAATAATTCCCGTTAACTTGGAGAAAACAACTCCCTTTGATTATTAATACACGGAGGGGTTCGCCAACTCTCTTTGTTCATTAAATCATCCCATTGTATTTCAAATACCTTTTTGTATCATGCAATAGTTCAAACTAGTTCAATTTTACAAATTCCCACAGTTCTCATAATCAAAACCAATTTCACATTATTGGGTTGGGGTTATAACCACTTCAAAGTCATAAGTTTAGGAAAATTGCAATTCCCTAGTTAATCACCATACCCATGCACCCACAAGTTAGAAACCATATTAAAAACATGGAAATCATATATATACCATGAGAAATATTATTTAATTTATAAATATTAAAAAAAAAAACCTTTGTTTTAAATCCCATATAAGCATCTCATGAACAATACCTTGAAATACATGTTTTTACAAAATTAACAATGAGGGAAGAGTAACATGCCTGTAATAGTAAGATGTACGGAGAGAAATCACCCTTGAGAGACCTAATTGATCGACCTCTTGAAAACACCAAGTGTTCTTGACCTTGAGAATTTAGGAGTATTTAAGACGTTACTTAGATTATTTCTGAGAGATAATGACACCCTAAAGAGGTCATAAGATATGGGTTTCAAGTTAGGTAAGAGGGGAAATATCTAAAATGTTCTCAACTTAAAAGCTAAAAAAGGTCGCCTTTGCTTACGAGTCCACTCTTGACTCGTAGCCAGTCCTTATGTCTCGTCACCAAGGAATTACCATCATGTCACCCTACACTGTTATCCTTATAACTCAACCAACCAACCCATAATAAGACCTTACGACTTATAGGGTCCAGTCGTAGTCAACACAAAACCTAGATTGAGACTTACATTGGACACCCTACGATTACACTTAACATCTTGTAACATACCCTTACGACTCTTAGTGAGTCACTCGTACTCAGAGTAGAATCAAGCTAAAAACTTACTGATTTGGTTACGACTCATCCCAACGACTCATCAGGATACCCTATGACTCATAGGGTTCAGTCGTAACCAGGGCACTCAAAGCTCAGAAATTTTTCAAGGGCCAAAATCTAGGGTATTTCAGCAACCCATGGGCTGATTGGTGAAGTCTGAGTATCCAACATAGCCACGTCGTGCCGTGACGTTAAATAAAGCACTAATTGGGAGAAAACTAAATATTGTAGTGGTTACTTTGTTTTTGTAGGTTTAAAGCATGGGAAAACACCTGGACATTGGTAAAAATTGAAAAATTCAGACAAGTCCAGGTAAGTGGACTTACGGACCCACTAACGGAGGTCGTAAATCCCACATACGATAGGTAAGTGGTGTCGTAGGTGTTAGAAAATTTTTTAGGGTATTTTTGAGTCTCTAAAGTTATACTTACGACCCTACTTACGAGGGTCATCAAAATAAGAGAAAAGTAAACTGCAGGATCACTTATGATGGCACTTACGACCGTTATAAGTACTACTTACGATCCATAAGTGGCCCGGTAAGTACAAAAAGTAAGTGGTTAAATTTTTGAAATATGGGTTGGGCTCAGGTGACCCTACCTGATCCGACCAGACTTCGACCTTTAAAACCCTCAAGCCCGATCCTATACCCCAACAACTTCAAATTTTAAAATTCCCACTCCTTTTTAAACTTCTTAATTTCCCTCTTAATCTATAAAAGGCAAACATTCCTCCAAATAAAATCACTTACACACATAAGCAACAGAAAGTTGGGTTTCTACTTCCAACTCTTTGAATCCAAGTAAATATTTTTGGCTCCAACTTGTGAAAATCATGTTCTTGCTTAAGGAATTTAAGACTAATGCTTGATGCAACTTAAAATGATACTTTAGCATGAATATTAAAATTAATGGAGCCTAAACTTTTGAAAATAATTAAAATTATGCATAATTTATGTTGGAAATACCCGTGATCATATCATATATGGAAGTAGAAGTTGAATAGTGTAGGAAAAAACTGAAATACATGTACATTACCTGTTGAACTTAAATTGATACATTTGTAGTGTACAAAATTGGGCTAAAACTATAATATACACTGTTTGGGATGCAAATTTGTGAAAATGTTGAAGTACACTCAAGAAGGTACCTATGCAGGCACTTACGGGCCTCGTAAGTAGCACTTACGAGGGTGTAAGTGGTCTCATAAATATCATACCCGAAGCCCTGAAACTTCAGGGCTTTGTCTGATACCTATGAGGTTACCTACGTACCCTACCCCGGGTCATCAATTTTTTTTGAAATTGTACCTTTCATGTGTTTCAAGCACTAACAACTACTTTTTCAGGTACAATGGCACCAAAAGCTGCATAAAAGAAGAGAGTTCAATCTAGGCTCCATAACGAGTCTTCCGAGAAGAGTGGCTCTATGGAGTATTACCCCGTGAGTCAAGAAAACACCCCGTTGGCCCGGCAACAGACTAGGGGTCATTCACAGAGATAGGATGCAACGGTAACTGTTATTGCCATATTGGGCACCCAGCCCACACCAATTATTGTTAAGACGGGCTCATAGCCCATACCATCATAGGTTGGGGCCTAGACTCTATCATTCCCTGTCTTTCAAATAGGACCTCAGATGAAGAATTGAGTCATACACAATCACACTCTTTCTAGTGTGAGAAGGAAGAAGATGATTCAACTGCTGCTTTAGAGAGGGAGGTTGAGTCAGGATAAATTTCTAGTTTTGGAGATGTGGAGGATGCACACGACTCCCACTATGAGAAAGGGCTAGATGATGCATCTGCTTCAGGTAGTGAGTCGACATCTAGCTCTGCTATACCCCAGTCTGAGGAGGGTGTAGATGAGGGTCCCTAATTGATATCTTCATTATCGGTACATGGTCCTCAACCGTCTACACAGGACACTGAGCCTCATATTTCACCACCTGTTGCTCCAGCATCTGATTCCACATATGTCTTGGTTGTGTCTATTGTTGAGATTTCGCCAAAATAGTGTGTGAAGGGGATGCAATACATTTATGAGAGAGATAGTTTCATGACAGAATAGGGTCATCCAAAGAGAAGTATTGTGCAAAGGTTCAAATTGATTTGATGGCACTAGCATGAGCATCAGACATGCGGGCCTCCTTTGATAGGTATTAGTTGGGGTGGATGACTCGGCCCCAAGGTTCATACAACCCAACTCTAGTTTGGAAATTCTATATGTGGTATGCATCGATGATCTATTTAATTACCCCATCTGAGGGTAGAGGGGTTGAGCAACCACAATTGACCCATATTATGGTCCGGGGGTGCGAGTGGATATTTATAAGGCAGTCATCCGCTGAGTGTTATTTGGGTTACAGTATGAGGGACCAACGTCGATAATTGAGTTTGATTATAGAATGAGATTAGCACGGGATATGTGCACTATGAAAGACTTAGAGCATAGGAAACAGAGACTTAATTTGGCTAGATAAATAGCCACCCATATTATTGAGTTGGGCCCTGAGGCCACATGGCTTAAGGAAAAGGGAGAGATAAAGAAGGTGTTTCTTTATTTTACGATAAATTTTTGATAGATCGTGGTACGTCAAAGAGTGAGTCTACTTCTTCGGGTAACTTACTGACATGGGATAGAGTATCCTTGATTGCTAGCCTAATTGTTGGATATGACATAGATTTTGCATGACTGATTCGCCTGGAGATTTATATTAGAGTTTTTGGTGAAACCATCACTCTCTCTTTTTCCTATTTGATTCAGCAGCTATGTGGTGCGGTCGTAGTGCCGTCTATACCTGAGGTTGACCATAGTATTGAGGTGATGCACACAACCGATATTAGCTTGATAAAGGATCCGATAAATCCAGTCTTTATACAAAGAGCGTCGCTACCCCTTACTGTTATTCTAGTCTATTTTGAGGGGTCGTAGGTTGTTGAGAGGCAAAATATTACTATGGATGTTGAGATGGGTGAGCAGAGAGATGAGCTCAAGACTTTTACTATTGGTGTAGGGCCACGACCTCATCTGCACCAGCCTCGACTTTGACTTTTGAGCCAACTGGGACATCTACTATGCTTCCTCACCCCATAATTACTAGTTTGATTTGGGTGCCGCATGAGTTTCTATAGCTCATGGTTGAGAGACAGGATGAGGTGATAACCCATCTCACTCAAATGAAGATTCAGTTAGCTGCACTATATGGATAGATCTAGCCTTGGTTCTGGACTACACTTGAGACTGCTAAGGCCCGGTTTAAGGCGAGGATGAAGGCAAAGATGGCCGAGCATATTACGAAAATTCATGATCAGATCGATAGCTATGAGGCTAGGATGACCGCACGATTACTACCACCTCCACAGGATAAGCCACGAGATGTCCAAATGAGGGTGAGTATGATACAGATGCCTAGAGCATCTCGGGTATGTCTTCATTCCCTTGTTTTATATTATAGTTATGCATTGGGGACAACGTATAGGCTTTAGTTTGGGTAGGGGTATACACAATTGAGGACTTTTCTTGCCATGTTTTTTTCTCGTTGGCTACGTTATCTTAGTAGAACTGGCATGTTTAGGTTGTTTTGTGTTTGTGTCGTATATGTGCTATGTCCTATTTGTATTTAATTATTAATTAGGAACCTAAGGGCAGTTGACATATTTTGTTTGTTTTTAAGTGTTTTGAAAATTGATACCCCTCTAATAAGATTTTGCGAACTATGTGATGAGAATATATATGTGACTATTGTGAATCTTGTTATGGCATTAGGATTAGGGACAAAATAATCTTAGCTTAACATTTGCATGAATCGGATAGGTAGTAGTTGGTAATATAATCCTGTACATGTGTGTGTGAGATACTTACCTAGTTCCCTTTGTGCATTTAATTCAGAACTTGCCCGACCGGTTAGTCTTGCCTAGGTTGTAGGGTAGTTGGTTAGGACATGATCATAGACCATTTTTAATTTAGTCAATTCTTAGCCTAAATGATCATTCAAATGTGATAAGTATCCCTTGATTACACCTTTTACGTTCCCAAATTTGATTACAATGAACCTGTTTTGGTCCTGGTGCCTCCTTGGACATTGTGCACCAAAACTCAGGAAAATCGCCCAAGTTGAGGATGACTATCATAGGAATGTGTAGTTAGAATTGGTATGAAGAAGGATTTGAATAAGAGAAAAGAAAGCAGGGTTGGATGTGGTAAAAGAAAAAAATGATAAAAGTAAAAAATGAAAAAAAAAAAAAAAAGCAAAACAAAAGATAAGTAAAAAAGAAAAGAAAAAGAAAAAGAGAAAATAAAGAAAGCACACCTAACCTGAATAAGCACTAAAAGAGAAAAAAAAGAGAAATAAGAGAAATAAAAGGAAGTTGATTAAGAAGTGCACACTAAATATAATTGTAGCGTCAAGGAGGGTAAGTCACTAGTTCCCAAATGTATCATACCAGCCCCAAAGTCTACATTACAAGCCAAATAAAGTCCTATAATGATCTTAGTCTAGCTGTCTGAAAAGCTAAGGTAAAGAAAATAATGGCAAGCCTTTGGTATTCTATGCATATTGATTGAAATTTCTTTTGTGAGTGTGAGTGTCTCGATATAGTCCCTGCATTAACATGCATGATCATATTGTGAGATTGGAACTTCTTTATTGTGAGGGTAATGGGTTGTGTTGCTAGCTGCTTATCTGTTTGGGTAGTGTATATTACATGTTTGCTTGGTTGTTTGTTGCTAATGTAATGCCTAACTTGACTCCTTTGTGTCGCGTTGTTGTGCTATATAGATCCACACAGATGGTTTTGAAAAAGTTGAAAATAGGAGAAGGTAAAAGTTGTTGAGCTAAAATTGAGTTGACTGTCATAGGTGTTTTAGTTTTCTCTTGGTTAAGCATCGTCATATTATTTTGTTATTGTATTTGTTGCCTGAGGACATGTAAACATTCTAAGTTAAGGGTGTTGATTGCCATGGTTTCATGACACTTTTACTTAAAATCGAAAAATATGCAAGTACTTAGGTCTGTTTTATTATATATAATGTGTTTTTGTGTTTGTTTTGCAGGAAACTAGTTTTTGGAGCTGAAAAGAAAAAAAAAGAGTTGAAGTGTGCGGAGGACCCAACCTATGGGCCTAGTTACGGGTCATAAGTGGCACTTATGGCCACCTTAAGTGGCCACGTAAGTGTCATAAGAATGATGTTCTGAGAAGCTGAATTCCGAAGTTTGGTTTGAGAGTTACAGAGGGTTACTTATACTTACGCCCCCGTAAGTGCCATCGTGGTGGTGTTCTGCAGCATTCTGATTTGATCTGAGACCTATGACCCTCTAGTGGTCCGTTAGTGGAACTTACGACCTGTAAGTGAGTCCGTAAGTTGTTACCAACTACGTCTTTCTTTTTGGTTTTAGTTAGGATTTTTAAGATTCTGATGTATTCTATAAATATCCTTTTGATATTTTTGTATTATTCTACGCACTCATTACATTAGCAACACTATATTGATTTTGAGATTCGACTTTTGATCTTGAAATTCTTTGTTCTTGGTTTTACGATTGATTATTAATTTGAGATTCTGGATTTTGTTATTAAATTAATGTAAGATTATTCATATGCTTTCTTTCTTGAATTCAATGGATGTTCTTGCAAGCATGAGAGGCTAAACCACCTAACTAGGGTTGGGGGAACCCTGTTGGAATATCAAAGTAGAGAAAGTGTGAAGTCGTTCTTGATTAATATTCTTGCATGTATTGTGATCTTTTTCGATTTGATTGCTTCTTGACGACCGCATAAGTTAAGAACCTTCCTGTATTTGATACTTACTTCAAAAAAGAGGTAGAGATTAGGAAAACAAAGATCACAACAGTAATTTGAGACTACCAACCCTCATCTAATTAACTTGACACTCAAAAGGTAATAGTTAATTTGGGATCTAGGATAAGGGTTAGTAAGACAACACTCTGAGACTCCAAAGGTAATGAGTGAAATTCACCAAAATCTTTCACAAGACAGTTAGTGATACATATCTTATGAGATTTTGCATGCAGGGTATTGGGATAGTTTGGTGGAGCACAATATGTCTACAGAGTTAGGAAGTCAGGGGAACACAATCCTAATATTCATCTATATTAATTTCAACCAAAGCTACCAAGATTTGTTACTATTAATACTGTTCTCACAAAATCCCCTCCTCCCCCCCAATTTACTTTTCTGCATTTTTCTGGCTACTTCAACAAGTTTGTGATAGATATTTGGCATATTTCCTGGGGGTTCAATCCCAATCTTTGTTGGGTTATATATTTGACAACAATCACGCTACATTTTTTGGAGGTATAATTTGGGCGATATCAATGATAAAGAATATACAACATTTACGTGAAACCTCCTTGTTCAAGGAAGGAAAAACCATGACTTGTCTCGTAGGATTTTTACCAATCTCCACTATCTTCAAGTTAAAAGTGTGATTATAGACTCCAATAATCTGTAGGATTAAATTGTTAATCCTACCCACATTGCAACATCTCTACTACAAGTACAATGTAACAACTCTACAACACCCTTTCAATCAACTAACTTTAGTTGACTCCCTAGGTAACTCTACCTAGAATAATAAATACCATGATGAAGAAAACTTGATAAAACAAAAGTTGAATTGAGCAACTAACTCTAGTTGACACTGCTCATCTTAAGAACACGAACAAGACTAATACCTACAATCCTTTATAGCTCAAGAGTAGGTTTTCAATAATGAAAATGAAATACCACTACTTAAGAAATCAACATAGATAAAATAAACTCGATGGTCCCTTGTTGACAGTGAGTAGTAATCTTGAAGGCTTTTGCTTAAGAGAGAAACCTTTGATTGCAAAAACTAAATTTTACTCTTGTCACATCGTGCTTTTATACTAGAGATCAAAACCTTATCAATACTCCATTGGTCCAGTTTGGACATGCCAATTGCAAGTGCAACAGTTTCACCGATTAGTTGCAAGAAGGTATTGTTTACAACTGTGCTCATAGGCAACAGGGCAACCCACCAGTTGATGGATCAGGTCCCTTTGTTGGTAACTTTTACTAGTAGCAAATACTCGTTGACATTTTTTGTTTATTAAAGATGGTCCAAGTAATATTCATGCAAAAGGAAAAAATTAAAGCTTCTATGTGAGGCAATTGCAAATAGATTGGTGCAGGTTAAATGAATTAAGATTTCTCCTTTTTAATGAATTTAATTTTTGTGAATGAAAAAAATTATGATAATATCAATGACATTTTATTTAAAGCATTGGTTTAATAGATTTAGATGGTACATTTAAAGATGAATTTGATGATGTATTAAAAATCACGAAAGATTAGTCAGGGAGCAATTAGTATGGGCTTATCCTAGTCCCTAAACTTGCAAACTATGTACAACTACTAAACATTTATCCTATGTAACTATAGTCTTTGACTATAGTTTCATTTTGATGAAGAGAAGTCGGTTGATGTTTGAGCACTAAACTGGTCCTGTCCAGTTATACAGTGCATTTTGTCATTTATTTTGAGATGTAAATATCTATACTTGGTAATAAATATGTTATTTACCCAAAAAATATGACACTATTTCAAATAATAGGAGACTGATATTATAAGAACACGCTTCAATAAATTCGTTTGGTGAATTAACTTGTAGACAATTTTTGTGATGTTGGAAATAATCCCTTTAGCACCACTATTATTTGGGCTGGGCATTCGATTTGTTCGGTTTGATAGTTTAATATCGGTTTAACTTTTTGATTTTCGGATTGACAAAAATGACAACTGTAACCAAACCGAAATAAATTCGGTTTGGTTCGGTTTCTACAAATTCGGTTCGGTTATTTCAGATTTTTATTTCGGTTTTGAAGATTAAAGTAGCGAACCTCTCTTTGTTATGACTGGACATTTAAAATTAATGATTTTTTTTAAAATAATTCAAACCTATTTTTCATTTCCAGATATAAATAACTCAACATGGATGAAACTAAATGATATAACCATAAATTTAACATAATATATAACTTCATTATGCATAAGTTTGCATAAACAGTCAGAACTCAGAAGAGTGGTCGCTGCCGGAAAGACCACAATCGGCACTGCAGGCTGCAACCCACAATGGTCGTCTGGTTGTCGGTTCTGATGTTGTTGTACAGACGACGATCTCGCTGGCGGTCTATGATTCGATCGATTGTTCGGCTAATGGACTGATGTATAATGTTAGTTATATGTGGCGTGCTATTACTTATTAGTTATTAGAGTTGCTATTATATATTTATATTATATTATCATATGTTCAATATTATATATATATATATATATATATAATAAAAAATATATATTATTAATTATTTATAGAATTTCAGTAAACCGATTTATCCGAATTATTTTTTTAAAAAAATCAAAAACCAAACCGTTTAATCGAATTTAAATAATTGAAAACCGAAATCGATCCAAAAAATCGAAAAATCAAACCGATTTTTTTTTTTGATTTTTTCGGTTTAAACCAAAATATACCCAGCACTAACTATGATAGTAGTATCAATATTTCACACATTTATTTTTTCCTTTAAACTTCTTTATGATTTTTAATCTTTACTTAAAACAAAATTGCAAGAAAGAGATTTGCCGTGAAAAATCATTGCCCTCAAAAAGGCTTGAATTTATAATATCACAAAAGGACTATTCTAAACAGTTAATGTAATTCTAAGAACGAGTTTATTCTTTTGAATTTGAACTCAAATTTTAAATAAAGTTGAAAATATTAAGTCATTCAAATACATAGCCTACAAATATGTTTACGTGGAAAGCTGAGAGATTGATTACAGTGACAAACATTCTACTTGGCTAACCTACCGAGTATCGACTTCAATCATCCAGTACAATCACTTCAAATGAAAGATGCAACACTCTCTGATACTTTATTTGATCTTGTTGATACGTGACTTAATAGATGAGTTAATAACTTAAACGGTCACTCAACTTTAGATTTTTATTCCAAAAAGTCACTTAATTTTGAACTTTACTCAGAAAGTCACTCAACTTTAAATGTTTTACTCAGAAAGTCACCTAACCTATTTTATTATTATTTTAACTAATCTTTGCTTATGTGATTTTTTTTTTTTAATAACAAAATTCTGAAAAATACAAAATATTCATTTGATGACCCTTTTACCCATTTCTTCCATTCTCCTTTCTTTCATTTGATACCTACATTTAAATGCTTGAGAGCCTACAGTATTTCAATTGTTCATCTTAATTCATATGATCTGCAGTAACTTTTTTGATAGACAATTTTTAGCTATTGTGTCCATTATTCTTTAGTTGCATTTTTATTCTTAAATTGTGTTCACACATCATATATTTTACTTATTAGATTAGGTACATATTAGTTGGAAATTTCAAGTTGGCAAAATGATTAGATTAGGACTCGTAGAAAGCATAGGAACACAAATATACTAATATGACTAAAAGCTATATATTCTCAACTAATTGTTGCCGTTTATATAGATTTTTCTCTTTTATTTTGCTCTATTTTTCACTAGGTCTGCATGAATTTAAAGAAATTGTAGGTCTTTCAAGATAATTTTCTTTCATGTAATATTAGGTCTATCGTGGTCACTTTTAACAGCTTCACTCATGGTTTTCCATCTATAAACAAGTGTTAAATTAAAGAAGGAATGTAAATACTTTTGAGTCCTCATATTATTATTTTTAGCAGCCAACAAAATGAATCGTACATGCAAGATGTTTGTCTCATTAGGGTATGCATGCTACATAATGCAACTAAAACTATATGATCGTTTAGGTATAAGCAATTCAATCTTAAGCTTATATTTCTTGAATTCAAAGGCACTTGATTGCGTATGTTGACTTCACTTCTCAAGTTTATATTTCCTGAGGTATATCCACTTAGATAAAATTACATTAGGTTTCTAAATAGTTTTACGTCATTTGATAGACAAAAGAGAGTTTGTCAATTTACCAACTACATTTAGTAAAACTAAAGATTCTACTTCCCCTCTAATCAAAATCTAGACTCGTCTAATTAAGCAAGTTAGCCTCTACTTTGGAGCTGTTTTTTCTTAGTTATGATTTATCTGTGATTGTCAATTCCATTTACAGTTCAAACAGAGATATTTTCTTTCAAATATTACCTATATTTCAGATTGATGAAAAATAGAGATGTTTTTTTTATTAAGAGAGACTTCCATTTTGAATTAATTAAAATTCCTTTTAATTTAGGAAATTCCACTTTTATCTAAAAAAAAAAATTAACAATTGAATTTTAGTAATGATATTTTTCATGTCGTAGATATTTTTCTGATTTTCAATCATTTCATTTTAGTCGGACATCAAAAAAAGTTCTGCTCCCTTCAACAAATTTCACCAGAATGAAGTGCCAAATATTTTACTCTTTAATCAATAAAAGAAAGGGCAAAAGGGCCATTAAATATATATTTTGTATTTTTCAGAATTTTGTTATTAAAAGAACTTTCACATAAGCGAAAATTAGTTTAAAAAATAATAAAATAGGTTGGGTGACTTTCTGAGTAAAACATCTCAAATTGAGTGACTTTCTGAGTAAAGTTCAAAGTTAAATGACTTTTTGGGATAAAAGTCTAAAGTTGAGTGGCCGTTTAAGTTATTAACTCCTTAATATATAAATACCTTTGTCAATTGATCATGTTGGGATTTAGATCAAATCTCAAATGTGGCACGATATGAACTCACAATGTGACTTTTATCATATATAAATACCTAAAATATGGCTTTTGTCAATTGATCATGTTGGGATTTAGATCAAATCTCAAATGTGGCACGATATGAACTCACAATGTGACTTTTATCAATTTATGTGAGACTGGCAACATTTATATTCATTGATACACATATTTAAGTTATTCAACATCTTCTATACAAAACTTTTTACACTGAATATACAAAATCAACCTGATTCGTTTTGACCTTCTGCAATAATCACTCTTTGTTCTCAAAATATTTGCTATTTTTTCCCTCTACATGGTCCACCATATGCACACTGGTATTGCCACCAATATGGTTCTTAGCAATTCTCAATCACTTCTTCATTTAGCCGACATGAAAATCTACGTTTCTTTTAAACAATATTGCATATTTTTATAAATTTTCCTGCACTATTAGCCTATTTGATCAAACTTATAAAATCAATTTATTTTGAGAAGTGTTTTTTCCAAAAGTGTTTTCAAAAAAGTACTTTTGGTGAGAAGCAGTTCGTGTTTGACCAATAAATTTAAAGAAAAATACTTTTGAACAACAATTAGTGTTTGACCAAGCTTTTAAAAATGCTTTTATATTTTTCTCAAAAGTGCTTTTGGGGAAAGCTACTTTTCCCAGCTTATGAAAAACTGCATTTACTGCTCCGTAGAAGCACTTATTTTCTTCCAAAAACTTGACCAAACACCTCAATTTTTTGAAACAAGCACTTTTTAGAAAAAATAATAAGCTTGACCAAACGGGATATAAAACTTATTAGTCACGACTCTAGGCTTCTAGGGTTTTTCTCTTTTTTTAATTTTTTTTTTTTATATAAGTTGTACAAATCCAGCTTCGTGGAACTACATTTGATCCGTTGTTATTGACCAGTACTACAATCCTATTCATTTTATGCAACTGTTTGTGGTTTCCCTTCGTATGATGTCTTTCGAAGTGATTATGTTATCATTATCTCAGTTTATTTCGTTTTGTGTACTTATCATACATCATCTAGATAGAAACATATTCATAACCAATAAGATCGATGTAAGGGCAATGCTTATTCCCAACAATAAGAAAAAAGAGAACATTGAAAGGCAAAATATATATATAAATAACCAAGCAAGTGAAAAGGAAGTGGGAAAGCCTTGAATTGGAAAGTTCACTTGCATAATATATTAACTCAATTATGCAGGAGAACGTACTTGACATTCGATTCGAGAGAAAACACGTGAGAGGAACTGCGAACTCTGCAGTCAGAAAATCTCAAAAGCTCTGCTGATGGCCTAAATATTTCTCAAACTAATGAAAACAAAATGGAGGAAATTGAGGTATATTGCAACTGTATAAAGGTTTCCAGGGAAGCTGCCGTATGAATATGTTTTTGTACTATGTTTACAACAGACAATTACACATACCAAGAAAAGAAGAAAAACCCGCTACACACATAGGGAGAAAAAGCACTCGCCTGCACGACTCTATTCAAAACTCGCGATCTACTAGCTGTTAGAAGCACTGGACACTATGTTATCACCTTCTGTTTCCACTGGAGTTGCTACAGGACTCCCACTTGCTGATGCAGGTATTTTATCCGGAGTGGATCCACCGACTTGTTTGACCAAATGAACATCAGCCAAAGCAGTTGCGGAACCGAGGTTAGGTGTACCGGTACCAGAGACACGATCATCAAGTTGCTTAGGCCTATTCAAGGCATGACAATGAGGGCAATAGTAGGTTATGAAAGGGAAGTCCTCTTTCCTGGCCAACCCTGAAAACGATAGTAATGCCATTTTACTTATTCACCATTCTTTAAGTGAATCTGCTCCACTAATTGGGCTTAATAATCATTAAATTCTTTAGTTCTTACCATTGTGCATATGGCAATTGCCACAGATGAGTGCATAAGACTGGGTTGGATCCTCTCCCACAAGCAATGCTGCAATTCGTGCAAACCATCCTCCATCTTGTGAGCTGGATCCTGTCGGATTGTAATGCTCAACAACCGTTTGCTGATGCTGCGTCATATCAGAACCTTCAAGCTGTGTATTTTGAAGCATTTCTGTTCCAGGATGATCCATTACAGCACTCTCTGGACTACTAGACCTTGCCTGCTTCCTATTTCTCAGCCCAGTAGATTGCACTACTTCAACATCGTTGCTCTTCCCAGTAGGAACATTATGCTTAGTGTCATCTCCCACGTACACTTTCAAGCCAGTATCTGTACCAAGCTTGGATGCAAGTACAGTGGCTGCAGCTGCCTTAGCTGCTGGGTCGGGGTCATATCTCTGGACAAAAGATTCAACAATGATGCTTAGAATTTGTCAATAAGCGTTTTTGGAAAATCACGATCATAGAGGCATGGACAAAAGAGTGAAAAGTAATAAATAAGTCTCCCAGAGTGCATTTCATGGTTTTTTTAAAAAATTTAGCACAAGGAAAAAATTCTTCGACCACAGTATCTTCATGGTTAATAATATGTGAAGAACTTGGACAAGCCCAAAATCTTGCATATGGCTATCACCTGAATGAGCTGTTGTGTTATATAGTAATTTGTCTTCTCTTTGAGTTCCTCAATCTTGTCCTGCCTTTCAGCTCGTAGTTTTTCTAGAGTTTTCTGGTCCTTGCGTTCACCTGCATGAACACACACAACGGATAAGCCATAGAAGTGAAAGACAAGAATCATTATTCCTCTAAGGCCTTCATGATCAAGGACGATATGTCAACTTCAGTGAAAGACACAAGGAAATTTGGCATAATATAAAATTTTAATTTTTATACAATATTTTCAATAACATCCCTGCTAACGCGGGATGCTTTGTGCATAGGGCTGCCCTTTTCCCACTTGTGGACTACTCTGGGTATGTTGTATTTTCAAAAACTTCATATAAAGATGATCTAAAAATATAGGTAATGGACATTTTCATGCTGTTTGAAATCCTAACATTAATCATTAAGCCAAATTAAATATACTTTCAGCTATCAATTTTGTTTTTGCTGCATCTTCTTGGTGCCTATTAATGAATCATCTTAGTTCATAAAAAACATACTGTCAGCCATTTGAATATTGGCAAATCAATACGTCCTTGAGATCAAAAGAACGAAAGATAAACTAATGAGCTCTGACATGTCATTAGAGCTTTATCAAAAAATCAAGAGTGCCATGTCGCCATAGGTCAACCACAGTAAGTGGGAGACCCGTGTATCATAGCATACATCATAGATATACTATAACCATAGGTATTTTGTGTATTTGTCAATGAGAGCCTTGTGCAAACACCTTGCTCACAAATCAATGAAAAATATACATCATGAAGGTAGGTAACACATTATGACATATTGTTTACCTGATATATGTTAGTTGTTACTTAGTCAAGGCATTGACATGTTAGCAACAAGGAATTAATTGTCCATGCTTAATTTGTTACTTGAACGATACTGGCTCCAGCATGTATACCACATTTATTTACCCATGTTAAAGCACACAGAAATTCTAGAGAAAGATCTCAAGGCAACTAAAACAAGTTACGAACTATAGCTTCTACTTAGAGAACAAAAAATAATCTGGCCATCACTCGCGCATTTTATCATTTTTCATAAAAATTGAAGTCCTATTTCACATTCAGCACCAGAAAGCAGAGACAGTAAGGGAAAGGGGAAAATGAGTATGGCAGACAATATGACTATGACGTGAATAGTATGAGAACTTTGGTTAGCTAACAACCATGAATTACTTACACATCTTTGTGAAACTTCCAATCGCTGAATATGTAAGGAAGGACAATCCAGGCAACAGAAACATTGGTAAAACCCGCAATGCCCTCATTTTCCAGTCTAGCTCAAGGGATCTTGTTGTCATGATAGCGTAACCCACTGCAATAACCTGAAAATCGAAATAAACGCAATAACGACTCCCATAAAATAAGTAAACATATAATGTAACATGTGAAACTCAGGCAGTCACCCATATAACACAAAGGATACACACTGATCATCGAATTAGAATAACCTGCACAAGTAACATCTCCAACAAGTGCAGGTTTAATATAGTTCAAACCACCAGGATACCCCAAAAAAATGAAATCTGTAAATAACTGGCAACAGTTTCATTTAAAAAATTACAGTTTTCATATGTGTGCTATTTGAATCTTCTATTATATTATCTGGTCTTCTCAATATTGAACACAGAGTTAACATGTCCAAGTTGTTAAAATATGAGTTTATTAGTTCCTAATGAAATTGTCATTGTGCACAATTGACATGGACTAAACGATATAGTCAGTGTTATATCATATCAAATTCAACTTTGTAATTCAAAAGGAAAATATCCTAACAAAGTAAAAAGACGTGTTTATATCATGTCAGATTCATCTAATGAAATTCAAAAGGAAAATATCCTTTTCAACTAAAAAACCGTATGCTTTAACTCGTTTAAATTTATATAGTAACCTAGATCTATAATCCCCTTCCACAGGAATAAAGAATGACCCTTCCCCACTTTTTTCTCCTTCGACTCAAATCTCCCTCAAGGTTGGAGGTGAAGGGTGCTTTCAACTAGATCTACCCTTTCTTTTCAGTGCGCTTTAACTACTTAATACAAATTTATAGCTCAAAAAAGCATTGTAATTTCCACAAACCATTTACAGCTTTCTGTTAGACACCAAATAGTTAAAAAGTTGAAAAACATTCAACTGGACTGAAATGGCATCTTTCGCATGCTTAACCAGATGTACTTAGTGTACAATCGTGTTATTCATGATAATCAAATAGCTCATCAAAGATCTGAACTGCTCTTCACCTATGCTCAATATAATTAGGAAAAAATTAACTAGATTAAGGAAAGACCATCAACTAGATTTCTGCACTTAGAACATATTCTATTTCTTCACAACTGCCATTAACTATCCACCATCACCATCATAAAATTAGACTGCAGCATAAAACCACAAAGCTATGTTCTCAGCCACTTTCACAAAAGTCTCAAATAGTCAAAAACTTTGCTCTTATTTTAAACCCTCAGAAGCCCAATATTTTCTGCATTATTTCAGCAACAAGGCATGCCAAAATAAGCTCTAGGATGTCATTGTGTCCACTGCCAACTCTAAGAGGATGTCCCCCTAGTCTCAATTGAGTCTTTCTTTTGTTTGAAAGGAAAGATTTTTCCATTTATTGAAAGAAGTCGACAAGCTTAACCAATAAAAGAATATACCAAAATAAACCTCCACAAACATGTCCCAAAGAGCAATTACATCACATTATAGCGTATTGAGAAGTAGCATAGTATCCTCCCCCTACATGGAATCCAAGATAATATATTCTCTGAAGAGTTAGAGGAATTTGGTTTAGACTAACTTTATGCATAACATTCTCTTAATATTTTGTTTTTGGTTGACTGAAAGAAAGTATTTTGATTTTTTATAATGGCAATGATGTTCTGACCAACTTGCACACACCTCGACTATTCCATCGAGTAGTTGCTGCCTCCCATCAGCCCAGGTACCGGTAACTCTGTCCACCAAGGCTTAGACAGATGGAAAGAAAGCACCTAGCATTTCTCCTTCCACTGGATTTGAACCTGAAACCTCATGATTCTCCACCCACTTCACCGACCACTCGGCCATACCCTTGGGTGTGGAAGTTTTCAACTCCTACTAGTTCTGGTGTAATTCTAAATTTCTAGCTACTTACTGAAATGAACAACAACAAGATACCTTGTGCAGTCCCACACAGGTCTGTAGAGGGTACAGTGTACGCAACCTTACATCTACCTAAGAAGTAGAGAGGTTGTTTTCGAAAGACCTTGAGTCACCCTCAACTCAAGATAAGAACAATTTAGAAAAAGAAGTAATAGAATTACAAGAAACAACAATCAGTAGTAAAAACAACAGATAGCAGCAGCTCAGTACTACACCAAAATAATACCATAACCAAACTACACGAAACAACAAATAATAATAGAAATCAAAGAACAAGAAACAAGAATAGTACTACGACTACTAGAATGGACAGCAAGACAATACACTCCTACCAACTAGTATAAACACATGCAACCTACTTCCCTTCTACCCAAATCCGTGTCCTCCACACCTTCCTATCTAAGGTCATGTCCTCGGTAAGCTGAAACTACGCCATGTCCTATCTAATCAACTATCACCAACACTTCTTCGTTGTATACCTCTCCTGAATCCATCCATTGCCAACCTCTCACACCTCCGCACTAAGGCATCCGTGCATCTCCTAAGCACAAAATGAAAACTCCAAAAATCTCTAGCTAAAATTCTGAAAAGGCAGAATAATCAGTGTTCCATTTCACTCCAAATATTAGTCAAATTGACCCTCAGAAAAAAATAAAGACATTAATAACATATTAAGACAGTACTCAGTAGGAACAAACATTTTTTCTATTGAGAAGGTAAGTAATAAGGCAGAAAGAGTGTGACCATGCTGTGGCAATAATACTAGAAGGAAGATGTTGTAGTTTCTTCCTTAATACATACAAACTGCCACTTAGGGATCCATAAAATAGAAGTCATGGCTCTCCACTCAATCACTTCACTGTTTAGTGAAGTGCATTCAAACAAATTTAATGTGTCAAAAGCCAAATGACATTAACATACAGATAAAACAACCAATTCCAAAGCTTAGAAAAAGGTTATTCTATTTAGAAAAAAAGATCTGTGCTTTTTCTACGTCAAGACATACACTAGAAATCAGTACATTACCTCAAAAAGTACAGAAAGTATAATGAGATGTCTTGTCATCCTTCTCCAATTTTGAGATCGCTTATTTATTCTGGCAATGACAGCAGCCTCCTCCTTGGAAATGTGTTGTAATCTCTTCTCAAAATCATCCTTTTTGGACCTAAATATACTATTCCACATTCTTGAAAAAAATCCCTTCTTTTTCTTCTTTTTTGTCTTCTCTTCATTATCAGTAGCTAATGTGACAGGTTCAGTGTCAGCAACATCAACATGTTCTTTTGTAGGCTCTGCAGCCATTTCCTACAAGTTAAAGCAAAGATATAATTTCAAATGATTGAAGGAGAAAGTCAGTGAAAGAAAAAGTAATAAACCCGTAGAAGCATTTAGGTTAATGATACAAATACAATGTCGATTAGCAGTCATACTGTTCACATTAAACACCATCAGTAAATCCAAATAAGGTCTTCTTATATATGCACTTTCTAGTTGACTTTACAGATAAAAGAATGCATTTTTAAGCATTGTACCATAAAACTGTTGCTCTCTCTTCCTTCAAGTGAAACTTTTTCTGCTACCACAAAATGAATGGTATTATTCGGTATAACATTGAATATTGTAATATACCTAAAAATTATGCATCTGTTTACAGTTCAAGACTGACTGCATATAATGCATAAATTTCCAAACAATATTATCCCATACCCAATACCTTGCTTACTACTCCCCCCATTCCCATTTACTTGTCATGTTCCTTTTCTCGAGAGCCAAATTGCGTGGACTTTAACCAACATTTTAAGATGTGTTTTCATCATATTACTATGAGAAAGATTGCAACTTCAAGTATTTTTCTTGATATAGTTCTCAAATATCTAAATTCAGAATATTGAATTAATCTAATTCAATATAGCTCGGAAGATTAGTCAAATTGATAGGATGGAGTAAAAATGAATACTCTGAAAAGCTTGAGAAGCAATAAGCAGACTAAGCGCTAACTTCAAATCCAACAATACTATGCAACAACGCCCATAGATCAACTAGCACTTCCATATTACATAAATCATCAAACAAATTAACGAACAACAAAATTAAATAAAAGGATGAGGAAAACAAATACACTAGTATATCAACAATTCAACTCAAACATGAAATATATTCGATCGGAACATCATTTCCAAGCCTCAAATGAACACAAAAAAAACAACTCAAATCACCAAATTCAAATAACCAAAAAAGGTTTTATACCTGGATTAGAGACGATCGAAGGGGAAAAAAGAGGTTTCTAGAAATGTTGGAAGTCAAAAAAAGAGATGAAAATGAAGAAAGGAGGAGGAAGAGGAGGCGTAATTGCAAATTACGAAAGCGAAGAAACGGTAGATCGGGACCCCGAGAAGAAGGAAAGAACAAATAAATAAATAAATAAATAAATAAATAGAGTAGTATGTACTATTTTGTGGAAATGAGGAAGAATTGAATTGGAGGACGGGGTGGGGGGGTTGGTTTGCGAGTAAAATGATGATGGCTATTATGGGGCTTAGTTGGCCCCCTCCCCGCACTCTTTTTAAAACATTTTGAAACCGCGTACATTTCCAACGCTGTGTGTGTTGGGGCCCTAGGGCTCATCTTTATTCAAATTTGGACGTTTTTAATACCCATTTTCCAGACCATAATTTTCAGGGTCTCAAAATACTTGTTTTTAGAGCTTCCAAGATAAAAATAGATGTTTCTTAATATTTTTTTAATTTTAAACTTAATTTATATTTTAAAAAATAATAAATAAAGGGGTGGTTTTACTATGTCGTCTTTTGAATATAATAAATTTTTGAAAATTGGGTCAAATTTATTTTTTTACTTTAAAAAATTAATCAAATATATCATTTGTCATACTTTGAGGGTAAATTTACCCTTATTATCATATTTTGGGACCAAATTTACCTCTCTACTTTAGAAAATTGACTAAATATACTCTTTCCATATTTTGGGGTCAAATTTACCCTCGATGTCGTATTTAGGGGCCAAATTTACCTTCGTTGTTAAGAAACTTTCCACATGTATCCTTCCTTTAAACGAAAACTCAAATCAACGCTAAATGACTCATTTTTAAAAATAAAATACACCCTAATTCAACCCACCGATCCAATCCACAAAAAATACAGAAATAAATATATCCCTCTGTCAGTGTCACTGGTAAAAAATTTTCAATAAACAAATATACTTCTCTTTCAATGTGTAGCACTGGTAGGTTATTTGCAAATAAACAAAAAGTAAAATTAATGGGATAACGCAGAAACATGGAACTAGAGAAAATATCAACTACAAACTCTAATCTTGTTCAGTTACATTCAAATTTTAAAATTTAGTATGCAATTCAATGTGCATCTACATTCTAGAATCAGTGGATAAACTTTCTGAGCAAATGACATGATGAAAAATTTGTGTAGATCCATATTGTATATAAAGACATAAGAAGGAACATATGTCACGATTGACACATAAAGAGACATCTTAACTCAATCATTCAGAGAAATATTCAGTGAGCCTAATTGTTGCATTTGACTGCTAAGTTTCATTTTCATGAGCTTTGCACTGATGCAAACTATGAACTGGGGGAGGGGTTTTTTTGTTTGTGTTTGCATTGATGTAGATCAATTTTTCATGAGCTATGCACTGATCTTGTTGGAAAAATTTGATCAACGAAATTAGGAAGGATATATATTTTTTTTTTTGTGGTTTGAATCTGGTCGGAGGGGGGAGGGGTAGATTAGAGTGTGTTTTATTTTTAAAAATGAAACTTTAACGTTGATTTGAATTTTCTATTAAAGAAAGACTACATGTGAAAAGATTCTTAACAAAGAGGGTAAATTTGATTTCAAAGTATGACATCAAAGGTAAATTTGATTTCAAAGTATAACGAAGGATATATTTAGCCAATTTTCTAAAGAAGAGGGGTAAATTTGATCCGAAAGTATAACAGTGAGGATAAATTTGGCCCTAAAGTATCACGAAGGATATATTTACCTAATTTTACAAAGTTGAGTGGTAAATTTGATCATTTTTCCTAAAGTTTTTGCTTTGAAAAAATGCAATGAGTGATGTATTGTATTTAATACCAACTGGTAAATGTAATGCCTCGAGTTTTTGATTCTTGGAATTTTTTGGAATTTTGCACTCACTGCCATGGTTATGACTTGACCTACGAGTCGTAGGGTGTCCTAAAGGATCGTTGGGACGAGTCGTAACCAAATTAGTAATTTTGTGGCTAGATTCTGCTTTGAGTACGAGTGTCTCACTAAGAGCCGTAAGGATATGTTACGAGTCATTAGGTGTTAATCGTAGAGTGTCCAGTGTATACCCCAATTTGGGTTCTGTGTTGACTACGACTGGACCATACGACGTAGGGTCCCATTATGAGTCATGTCACTGAGTCGTAGGGTCAACAATGTAGGGTGCCTTGGTGGCTCTGTCTTGGTCACGACTCGTGGTGACGAGTCAATAGTTGATCCGCAGTCAATGACGACACTTTTTCAGCTTTTAAGTTAAGGGAATTCTAGACATTTTCCCTCTTCACCAAATTGAAACCCACGTCTTATAACCTCTTTAGGGTGTCATTAGCACTCAAAAACAAATTTAAGTAGCTTCCTAGACATTCCAAAATCCTCTCTAAAATTCCCCCAAGTAATTCAAGCCAGGGTTTCATCAAGTTGGTCATCTAAGGGCCCTAGAGTTAAATTCTCTCTGTGAAACTTGATATTCCAGGCATGTGACTCTACCCTTAAACTTAATATCTCCATTGTATGAAAGTACATAGTCATTTACGTGATTAAAAGTAAGAGTTTTGACATGAAGGTTAATTAATTATTTTCCAATGGTTTTATTGTGCATTACTCATGTTTTAACTATGGCCATGAATTTGTGAGTGTATGAGTATGGTGAATGAACTTGAGAATTGTGATTTTCTCCAAACTTGTGACTTTTGAAGTGATTATGACCCTAACCCCACATTGTGAAACTGTTTTAGTTATGAGAAACACGGAAATTTAATTATTCTGGAACTATTGCATTAAGATATTGAATTGAACCTTGTGGATTGGTGTTTCAAAAGCTATTGCATAATTGAACCAAGAGGGATTGTGAATTCCCCAAGTAATAAAATTGTTTTGGCATGTTGATGTTGTTTTGCGAAATTTTTTGACTTTTAAGAGTCGCCACTTAATTTATTTTTAAAAGGAATTAAGAAAACTTTTGAAAGTTACTTAAATGATTCAAAATAACAAAAAATCATTTAAGTTTGAAGATTCTGAGTAAGCGGTTCCTATTAATACTCTTGGAAGGTTGTTAAGGCCCCAAGAGTATCCGCTAACTTGCGGTTGTCCGAACTATTTGAAAATATCTTTTGACTAACTTCAAAAAGAAAGATTGATTGTTGAAAAGTAATTGAATTTAGGAAAAGACTTGTGTAAAATAGATTTGGACGACTTAGTAGAGATTTTAACTAAGTCTAAACAAATTAATAACAAAGCATGTAAAAGAGGAAGGGGAAAAAATAAAAGACTTAGGCCATTGGGCCCAAATCAATAGACCCTGTCCTAATCTAATTGGACTTTTGGCCCACAACCTGTCCTAAGCTAGTTTTCGGACCTTTGAGGCCCAAAATCCGCCTCACCTGTATTAAAATACAACTTTGGCTTCGACGCCCAAATGAATAAGCAATGAAATAAATAAATTAATAAATAAGAAGAAGACAATAATAAAAATTGAGACTTTTCAAGTTTCTTAGTGACCTCATCAATGGGTTTTGACCCACGCACGCCATGTAGTGGACCTTAGGTTTAAACTTCGGACTTGACTCGAAGAGGTGAGCCTCATTGACCCTTTATGAAATGCAAGAGAAGATGAGTCCATTTGGACTCGAGATATTTTTTGCATGCAAAGAAAAGATAAAGAATAAATTAATACACGTTCAAGGAATAATAGTTACATATTTCAAAGCAAAAAAAAAATATCAAGAATTAATTTTTGAATTACAATTATATGCACACTTGCACACATATAACAAGAGTGAGAGTCAATAGATAAAATGCAAAGCAAAGACATCAACTTGCATGCCTCATGATTTATGTTCATAATAAGAATGAATAAAGGTAAAGGGAAGAAGGTCATATTCAATGGATTAATGCGAGAAACAAACAACGTAAGCTTGCGAAAGTAAAGGGATGAGGCAACAAGAAAAATACTCATGACTTCTAAAATTGAACAAACATAGACACTAATTCATATAACAAAAGAAAATAAAGGTTAACTTTTCAAGAAAGAGAATCTTTAAATTTCTATTAAGGCGACATTAACGAAAATTCATACATCTACATTACAACCAATATTTTATGAAAAAATGTGTAACGGCCTATGGTTTATATTTCTAAGACATCGTTGATTCTCTTTTGATATTATGAATAAAAGAGAGACATGAATCAAGTCTTTACACACACAAAGAGCACATCTAACAATCCGAAGTAAGAAAATAAGAATAAAAGTTTAGCATCTCTAAAAATGAAATATCGTTCAACAATCATACTATGCATGAGTAAAAAATATCCAAATAATTCTATTTAGCCACAAAAGTCCGAATTTTCTCATCATTTTGACAAGACAACATGCGAACAAAAGAGGAATAAACATCTTGGATGAAAATAAAGCTAGCACTTCATCTCTTATATGAGGATTTTAAAATCCATTAAAATAATTAGCAAGCAAATGACAAATGCTTGACTTAACTAATTACTATTTTTATTAAGGCGAAACAAACAATAATAACTATTTTTCCAACATAAAAGAAACAACTTTACATGCTAAAACAAACATATCTGCCAACAATGAATTTAAATAAGGCATGAGTTCGTCTTTTGAGCAAAGATCAAAACTTTATACATAACAATCAAATAATAAAGTCAAAAGGCAAAACAATCAATATTAACTACTCCCTCCGTTTAAAAAAGAATGACATACTTTTCTTTTTAGTTCGTTTAAAAAAGAATGACCTCTTTCCTTTTTTGACAATACTTTAATTTCAACTTTCCACATAACATATTTAGGACCACAAGATTAAAGGACATTTTGGTACATTTGACACTACTTTAATTTAAGGCCACATGATTCAAAAGTCTTCTTTATTTTCTTAAACTTTGTGCCAAGTCAAAGTAGGTCATTCTTTTTGAAATGGAGAGAGTATTATTTTCAACATAAAGAAAATAACTTTACATGCTAAAAACAAACATATCTACCAACAATGAATTTAAACAGGACATGAGTATGTTTTTCAAGCAAAGATCTAAATTTTATCCAAAATAATCAAAGAATAAGATCAAAAGGCAAAACAATCACTATTAACTATTATTTTCAACATAAAGGAAAGAGAAAATGATCAAAAGTCCCCCAACCTTTACCCCAAATCCCAACTACACACCTATATTTTGCGGGGGTCGTATGACCCCCCTGAACTATTTTAAAGTAGAATTATTACCCCCGAAAGCTGACATGGTGAGAGAGTGTGTTTCACTCTCTTTAAAGAGAGTGAGAACGTAATTATTTATTACAAATTTCTTTTTAATATTTTTTTTATTCATTTTTAATTATTCTTTTTCTTTATTCATTTTCTTTATTCATTTTCTTTCTTCTTCTTCTTCTTCTTCTTCTTCTTCTTCTTCTTCTTCTTCTTCTTCTTCTTCTTCTTCTTCTTCTTCTTCTTCTTCTTCTTTCTCTCAAACAAAAAACTTCAAGAACTCATCAATGACATCCAAGATTAATTTATCATCTTCCTTATCTCCAAGCACAAAATTGATTGATTCCGACTTAAAGTTCATCGAAAATTTCAAAATGGGTATTGTTCATTGTTTTCAACCTCAAGGTCGTCGGAAATTTCAAAATCGATATTGTCCATTATTTTCGACTTCAAGGTCGTCGTAAATTTTAAAATGGGTATTGTCCATTATTTTTGATTTCAAGATTGTCGTAAAGTTTAAAATTTTCTATTGTTTCCGACTTTAAGGTCATTGGAAATTTTAAATTTGGTATTGTTCATTGTTTTCGGCTTCAAGATCGTCAAAAATTTTAAAATTGATATTGTTCGTTGTTTTCGGATTTAAGATCGTCGAAAATTTAATAATTGATATTGTTCATTATTTTCCACTTCATGGTTGTCAGAAATTTTAAATTCAATGTCGTTTATTATTTCCGACTTCAAGATCGTCAAAATTTTCAAAATTGATATTGTCCATTATTTCCGACTTCAAGGTCGTCGTAAATTTTAAAATGAGTATTGCCCATTGTTTCCGACTTCAAGGTCGTCGAAAATTTCAAAATTTCTCTATTGTTTCTGACTTTAAGGTCATCGAAAATTTTAAATTTGATTTTGTTCATTGTTTTCGGCTTCAAGGTTGTCAAAAATTTAAAAATTGATATTGTTCATTGTTTCCGAATTTAAGATTGTCGAAAATTTAATAATGATATTTTTCATTGTTTCCCACTTCAAGATTGTCGGAAATTTCAAATTCAATGTTCTTTATTATTTATGACTTCAAAATCATTGAAAATTTCAAATTCGGTATTGTCCATTATTTTCCACTTCAAGTTCATTGAAAAATTATTTTAGTTTGAAAAGGAAAAGAGATGAAAAGTAATGGTGAAAAAATGATGAAAAGTGATAAAAATGGAGAATAAAGTAAATAAAAATTAATTTTAAATTAAAAAACAAGTGTAAAAAGGTTGTTGGCGCGTACATCACACCACATTCCAAATGACTGGTTGTTAGTTTTCGAGGGGGGATAATAATTCCACTTTAAAATAGTTCAGGGGGAGTCATAGGACCCCCGCAAAGTATAAGTGTGTAGTTGAGATTTGGGGTAAAGGTTGGAGGGGCTTTTGGGCCATTTTCTCTAAAGGAAATAACTTTACATGCTAAAAACAAACATATCTACCAACAATGAGTTTAAACAAGACATGAGTGTTTTTCAAGCAAAGATCTAAACTTTATCCAAAATAATCAAAGAATAAAGTCAAAAGACAAAACAATCAATATTAACTATTCTTTTCGATATAAAGAAAATAACTTTACATGCTAAAAACGAACATATCCACCAACAATGAGTTTAAACAAGACATGAGTATGTTTTTCACGAAAAGATCTAAACTTTATCCAAAATAATCAAAGAATAAGGTGAAAAGGCGAAACAATCAATATTAACTATTCTTTTCAACATAAAGAAAATAACTTTACATGCTAAAAAAAAACATATCCACCAACAATGAGTTTAAACAAAGCATAATTACATCTTGTAAGCAAAAATTAAAACTTTATCTATAATAATCAAAGAATAAAGTCAAAAAAGGCACGTACAACTATTGCTAGCTTATTTTTATATCATGAACATAAAAATAATTAAAATATCAATTCCACAACGTCCTATGGCCTTCAAGGCCATCTACAACAAACAAACTTATAACTACGAACTACGAAGAAGAAAAAGATGAAAAAGAAAACGATAATAAAACTAAAAAAAAGAAAAGTGTGTTTATTTTTTGGGGGCAGCAAAACGAGACTACGAGCTTCGTCGAAATCAACCACCACCAAAAAACGTTGCCGGCAACTCGATATTCCATAGAATAAATATTTAAGTAATCAAATTATATAATCTCCTATAACTGAACACGATAATATATAATCGCTACATAAAATGACAAATTTACGTACAAATTTTTTTTTGAAATTTTTTTATTCGGATGAAATAAATATTTCAATTTTATTAAAAATCGAAAAAACTCAGGATTAAATTTAGTAGTCGAGGGCAAAAATTAGGTGTCAACAGATGTTACTTTGCAAGTGTAGTTGGTATGACGATACCAATAATATATTGCTAAATGTGTATTATGGTTTAATGAATGAGATTGTATGATAATTATTTTAATTGGGCTTTAAAGAGGGTTGTGTAGCTGGGTCGTGAAAGTGGAGACCCTAGAGACCAACACTGAAAATCGCGGTTGCGGACGTGGGGGTCTCAATGACCGGGTGGTTCGAGTCCCCCATATCTCATTACATGATTTAATTCTTGTGTCACCTTGATATGCAGGGAGGTTCGAGTTCCCCAAAGTGCATATGTACACCCTCTGGTTCGTGCAGTCACACGTACTGGGCCCTACCAGCTCAGGGAGAGCTGGTCCCATATAGCCCGTGGGTGCCTTGTATGTTATGACGGTTGATGCTACACAATCCAGACTAAGGTTTTAAAATGCATGTTAAGCCTCGTTCCCTATCCCGACATATAAGTGTATATATATATATATATATATATAGGTGTATGTATATGCTTTGGATGATGTGCATGGAATCTCAAATGAGTTTTGAACTGTTGATTATGACATTATGTTATTCTGTATCCTTGAGTTACATGTTAGCGCTCCAACCGTTAATCGTCTTAAGACGCTGCATCCCCATGCGATGCAGGAACTGGCCATACTTCTGCTCAGTGATTAGGATTTGGGATCAATTCATGAGTTGACATTGAAGTGGTGAGCTTTCATACATCGAAAGACTATATTTCATGTTTTAGTCTCTTATGTTTAGACTGCTTAGACTTGTTTTGGCTATAGGTGGGGGCATATCCCGACACTTTATTGATGTTCAATTTTGGTTCTTATTTAGAAGGCTTGTTGGATTACTGTGGACTTTGATGGTGTTGGTTGGTTCTTTCGGCTGGGTTGTTGGATGTTAATCATAGAAATACCATTTATTCTAAAATCTATCTTATTATATGTTCAAAATTCATCCGACATTTGGGAATATTGTGTTTATTTGGTTATGTACAAGGGGTGCTCTTCAGTCCACGTGGGACTTGAGATACTCGTCATGGCTAGGCCTTGGTTCAGGTCATGACAAAGATGGTATTAGAGCCTCGGTTTAGTGTCATTGGGTATCCAACAAAGCAGTGTCAAGTAGAGTCTCTTTTATGAGTATGTAGCGCGCCACACTTATAAGGGAGAGCCTATGAGACATTTAGAAATGTTTTCCTTTCTTGTTGTTCTATTTTCAAGCTATAGAGTCTAAGGTCTTGAATCTCTCTAATCCCCATTTGTTTGCCTTCTAGATCATGCCTCTAAGAAGATCTGATAATCGCGGGAACTCTTTTATCCCATCTAAGGACAACGTGGACGGAGCTCATCCTACTTCAAGAGTTCAGACCCGGTCTAGGGTCGCTTCTTCTGACTGCCCTGATGGAGCTCCAGCAGTTTCTCCTATCCCTCCCCAGGCACCTCAGGATGGCGTATCTAATAATGAGTTTCGCCAGTCAATTCACTTGCCTACCTAGTTGGTGGCCTCTCAGATTGAGCAGGTTGCTTCTGCTGCTCCATCCTCCGAGGCCACTAGAGTTGGCCAATTTATAAGATTGAGTCCTCCTATTTTCACTGGTTCTAAAGTTGAGAAAGATTGTCAATATTTCATTAATGAGATAGAAAAGATCTTCCATGTGATGCATACTTCTGAGGTGGAAGGTGTAAAATTCCCAGCTTATCAGTTGAAGGATGTATCATACTAATGGTATAAAGAATGAGAGCAACTTAGGGGCGATAATGAGTCCACTTTGTGGGACGACTTCACTAGTTCTTTTCTTGATTGCTTCTTTCCCCAAGAGTTGAGGGAGGCATAAGCGGAAGAGTTTGTCAACCTGAAGTAAGGCAAGATGTCAGTCAAGGAGTATACCTTGAAATTCCATCAGTTATCTTAATATGTTTCAAAGTTGGTGACTAACATGAGGGCTAGGATGAGGAAGTTCACTTTCGGGTTGTCTCGGGACTTGATTCTGGAGAGTAATGTTGCCTTGTTAAACAAAGATATGAATATTTCTTGGCTTGTGGTTTATATGCAGCAAGTCAAAGAAGAGAAAAAGAGCAGGCTGAAATTAGGGAGAGACAAAGTAAGAAGTTTCACTACTCGGATCAGGGTGGAGGTCAGCAACAAAATGATAGAGATAGAGGAAAATGGTCCAAGAAGAAGTGGGGTAACTCCGGTTCCTACTCTACGGCTAGTGCTCCCTACCCAAAGCCGTCGGGTGATTTCCGTATACAGAATGGTGGTGGTTTTAGGGTTTAGGATGCCCAGACTCAGGCTAATAGGACTCAGTCAGCTCTATATATCCTCTTTGTAGATTCTACGGTCAGGTGCATCGTGGTATTTATGAAGAAAAGAGGAACAAGTGCTTTAGATATGGTCAAATTGGTCATATGTAGAGAGATTTTCCTTCTAGGGTTGCTTCTGGGGCAAACAAGATTTCTATTATTTCTGCATCAGCTTCTGCACCAAAGGGTGTTACTTTTGTTTCTGGCTATAACACTAGTCGAAATCGTCTTTATGCCCTCACTACCCATCAGGAGTTCGAGGCATCCTCCGATGTTATTACTGGTATGTCGAAACTAATTTCTCGTGATATATACTGTTTACTTAATTCTGGATCCATTCTCTCTTATGTGACCGCATTTGTGTCTGTGCATTTTGGATTCGATCCCGAGTGTATTTTTAACCCATTTTCTATTTCTACCCCAATAGGTGACTCTGTGGCTGCTAAAAGAGTCTATAGGGGTTGTGTGGTGTCTGTTGATAGTAGAAAAACTCTGGCAGATCTAATAGAGTTAGACATGGTTAATTTTGATATCATATTAGGGATGGATTAATTGCATTCGTGCTATGCTTCTTTAGATTGTCAGACCTGTGAGGTCATCTCTTCTATTTTCCTAATGAACCGGTTATTGAATGGGAAGGTAGTTCCCTACTGCCTAAGAGAAGGTTCATATCGCATCTGAGTGCCTAGAAATTAGTTTCCAAGGGGTGTCTCTATCATTTGGTTCGGGTTAAGAATTCTACCTCGAAGAGTCCTTTTCGATATTCCGTCCCCATGGTAAATGAATATCCTGAGGTCTTCCCTGATGATCTTTCTAGTGTTCCTCCTAATAGGGAGATTGATTTTGGGATTGATCTTTTTCTGGATGCTCATCTTATCTCTATCCCTCTGCATAAAATGGCTCCAACTGAGTTGGAGGAGCTCAAAGAGAAGTTAAAAGATCTTCTAGACAAGGGTTTTATTCATCCTCGTGCGTTTTCGTGGGGTGCACCTATTTTGTTCATGCATAAGAAGGATGGTTCCCTTCGAATGTATATTGATTATCGTCAATTAAATAAGGTGACGGTAAAGAATAAGTACCTTCTTCCAAGGATAGATAATTTGTTTGACCAACTTAGGGTGCTAAATTCTTCTCCAAGATTGATCATCGTTCTGGGTACCATTAGTTGAAGATTTGGGAGATGAATATCCCTACGACTACTTTTCGAACCCGGTACGGACATTTTAAGTTCTTGGTGTGTCTTTTGGGTTGACTAATGCTCCGACAATATTTATGGATCTCATGAATCGGGTTTTCTGTCAGTTTCTTGACATATTTGTCATTGTCTTTCTTGATGATATTTTGGTTTATTCAAAGAGTGAGGTGGATCATGCTGATCACCTCTCCTTGTGTTGTAGACCCCAAAGGATCAACGTTTGTATGCTAAGTTCTCTAAATGTGAGTTTTGGTTGAATATTATAACATACTTGGGTCATATTTCTAGTGAGAGGATCATGATATATACACAAAAGATTGAGGTGATTAAGAAATGGACTATACCCATGTCTCCAACCGATATTTGGAGCTTCTTGGGTTTAACCAGTTATTATAGAAGGCTTGTAGAGAGCTTTTCTTCTATTGCTACCCTTTGACCAAGTTGACTTAGAAGAAGATGAAGTTCTTGTGGTTGGATACTTGTGAGGGCAGTTTTGAAAAGTTGAAGAATAAGTTGACTTTGGCTCTGGTCTTGACCCTATGCAAGGGTACATATGGTTTTATGGTCTATTTTGATGCATCTCGGGTAGGACTTGGATGTGTATTGATGCAGTATGGCAAGGTGGTTGCTTATGATTCTAGACAGTTGAAAGTTGATGAGAAGAATTATTCAACTCATGACTTAGAGTAGTTAGCTTTGGTGTTAGCATTAAAGATCTAGTGACATTATTTGTATGGGGTACATGTTGATATTTATTCTGATCATAAGATCCTGTAGTACGTGTTCACTCAGAAAGAGCTAAATCTCAGGCAAAGAAGGTGGCTTGAGCTGCTCAAGGATTATGACATGAGTCTTCACTACCATCCAGGTAAAGCTGATGTGGTTGCTGATGCTCTTAGCAGGTTATCTATGAGAAGCTTATCTCATGTGGATGAGGAGAATCGGGATTAGGTGAAGGACATTCACCATTTAGCTAAACTTGGAGTTCGTATCTTGGACTCTGAGAATTATGGTGTGTTTGTGCAAAAGATGGCGCAGTCATCTCTTGGTTCAGAAGTGAAAGAGAAGCAAGTGTTGTATCCCATCTTAATGCAAATCAAGAATGATGTAGCCAAACAGAAGGTGATGGTTTTTTATTTTGGCGGTGATGGTATCTTGAGGTACTAAGGGAGGTTGTGTGCTCTCGACGTTGATGGGTTGCGAGGTAGGATTTTGACTGAGGCCCATGAGTCAATATACGGTTTATCCCGGGTCAATAAAGATGTATCATGATCTTAGGAGATTTACTAGTGTAATAATATGAAGTGGGATGTGGCCAATTTTGTGGCTAAGTGCATGGTATTCTAGCAAGTGAAGTTGGAACACTTGAGGCCTGGAGGGTTATCTGAAAAGACTGAGCTGCCAGTATAGAAATGAGAGATAATTAATATAGATTTTGTTATCGGTATTTTGCGGTATCACCAGTAGTTTGATTCGATCTGGGTCACTGTGGATAGGATGACTAAGTCTGCTCACTTCTTTCCAGTGAGGATAATTTCTCTTTTGAGGATTATGCTAAGTTGTTCATTGAGGAGATTGTGAAGTTGCATGTGCTCTAATTTCTGTCATTTTTGATTGAGGTACTCAATTCTTCTCTCATTTTTAGAGGTTATATCAGAGGGGTTTAGGAACTAAGGTGACCCTTAGCACCGTTTTCCACCCGTAGATGGATGGTAAGAGGAAAGGATGATTCAGGTTTTGGAAGATATGCTTTGGGCTTGTATAATTGACTATGGTGGTAGCTGGGTTGACCACTTTCCCCTCATAGAGTTTGCTTACAACAACAGTTATCGCTGTAGCATTGGTATGGCTGCTTTTAAGTCCTTGTATGGTAGGAGATGTAGATCTCCTATTGGGTGGTTTGAAGTTTGTGAGGCTGAGGTGTTTTGCCCAAAATTGGTTCACCAAGTAATGGAAAAGGTGAAGATGATTCGAGATAGGCTTAGAACTACCCAAAGTCACCAAAATTCCTATGTGTACATGAGGCGAGGAGAAATAAAATTTAAGGTAGGAGATTGGGTTTTCCTAAAGGTGTCTCCCATTAAGAGAGTGACGCCATTGAGAAGAAGGGGAAACTTAGCCCCTGATATGTCGGTTCGTACTTGGTTTTGAAGAAGGTAATGTTGCATATGAATTAGAGTTACCTTTGGGTTTGGACTTAGTTCATCCGGTGTTTCATGTTTCAATGTTAATAAAGTGTGTGGGTGATCCTTTGATGATTTTTTCTTTGAAAAGCGTGGGCGTTTTGGATTCCTTGTCTTATGAGAAGGTTTTAGTGGAAATCTTGAATCAACAAGTCCGTCAGTTGTAGACTAAGGACGTGGCTTCGATGAAGGTTCTTTTGTGGAATCAAAAGGTTGAGAAAGCTACTTAGGAAGCCGAGGAGGACATAAAGTTCAAGTATCCATTCTTGTTCCCCGTTCCTGATAATCGTGCGGGAGGTATGTGTAATTCCTTAATATTTTGTTTTTTGTCTTTATTAAGGGAAATTGTGATTTTCTTGGTATCTTTGTTTTTTGTCTTTGTTAAATGTAATGGTAGGATGCCTTGTGTTAAATCGTGCTAGTATATGCCTTGTCCTATCATTCGAGGACGAATGATCCAAATGGGGGAGTATGTAACGCCCCAGGTTTTTGGTCCTTGGAAATTTCTGGAATTTTGCACTCACTTCCATGGCTACGACTTGGGTTTCGAGTCATAGGGTATCTTAACGGATCGTTGGGACAAGTCATAACCAAATCAGTAAGTTTGTGGCTAGATTCTACTTTGAGTATGAATGGCTCGCTAAGAGCCATAAGGATAAGTTACGAATCATTAGTTGTCAATCGTAGGGTGTCCAATGTATACAATATCCCCTAATTTGGGTTCTGTGTTGACTACGAATGAACCCTATGAGTCGTCTGGTATTGATTTACGTCTAAACAACAACTCCTATTATATAATGATACAGTCACTATCAAAATATAGTAACCCAACAAATGTTGGGGTAGAATCCCAAGGGAACACATGGCTTTGCAGATCTCAGCAGTTGTAGTCAACAGACAGAACAAGAAAAGTAAATGGAGGAGAGGGTTGTGTAGTAATATTGAGCAACTATATTGACTTTGATTGTAATTAGTGTAGGTGAACTCTTGGACTGTGTTCCCCCTTACTTCTCAATTCCGTAGGCTTATCCTATGTTGTTGAACCAACCCAATACTTTGCATGCAGAATTAATAAGTTATGTACCTTCTATAGTCTTTTGGACGAGTAGAAAGATTTCACCCTTTATCTTTTGAGTCTCAGTATGTCCCTTACTAACCCTTATCTTGATCCCAGTTAACTATTACCTTTTTAGCCTCTAGTTATTTGATGACAGTTAACGGTCATTCAGTATATTCCATTGTAGCATGAATCGGTAATTAACTTCAAATTACTGTTGTCTTTATCTTTTCCTAGTCACTACTCCTCTTTTGGAGTAAGTAGCAATATCTAGGTGGGATCCTAATGTGTGCACCCTTTAAGAAATCTATTATATTGAAGATAAAAGAATGCATGCTATGGGTATTAGTTCAGATCAACAATTGCACTTCTCCTACTTCGTTAATCCGCCAAGGTTTGCGCAACCTTAGCTATGAGTTTTTAGCCGCTCATGCTTGTGAAAAAATCAATAACATTCATAATAGGAAGCATAGATGAAATCACAATGATAAGAAGTGTAAAAACTGACAATCGAAACTGAATTAATCAACTAAGGTCAATACAAGAGAATCCCAAGATCAAAATCAGATCTTGGAATCAAAATATGTTTATGAGTATCAAAAGTGTGTAAATCCTAAAAAGTACATAAAGGGTATTTAGAGTACATGAGGAAACCCAAAAACCAAAGCCCAAACAAAATAGGAGAAAACTGAGTCGGTAGCCACATGTGGTTTTTACCAGCGGTCTGGCACTGGGCACAGGTAGCACCAACGGTCCTGACACTAGACGCAGGTACAAACTATAGGTACCGGGAGCAAAAATCCTGCAAATTCAGCTTTTGGGATTTTGGACTTCTGGTAGTTGCTTTGCCTACATGCGGTCCGTAGGTCCTACATGCGGCCACATATTACTTGGTAAGTGCCGGGAGTCATCTTTTCAGCTCTTCTTTAATTCTCGAACGTTCTTTGATCACGAACAAGCTGGAAAATATCCCAAATATCCATAATTGTTCCAAAAAGTATACAAAAACACCTTTTTCATCTTTTTCACGAACTTAGCTTACAAAACATAGTTTCCTGCAAAACATACCCAAAACACATCATATCTAACAAAATAACCTCAGAAACCTTCATATTTTCCTCATTTTAAGCATTAAAAGTTCTAAACTTAGAATATTTGCATGTCCCCAGTCAACACAACACAAACAAAAACGACGCTTAACTAGGAGAATCCAAGCTATTCAAGGAAGTTAGTCATTACATTAAGTTCAAATCACAGAAGCCCATCCAATCTCATTTTTCAAAACCAACTGTGTATGAACATGAAGCACAACAATGTGACACATGGGATCAAGGTATGGCAATTACATTAGCAATAAAAAATCACTCATATATATAAATTACACTACCTGAAATAAGCAAATAGCTACTAGCAATATGGCTCAAGTGCCCTCACAAAAAAGATGTCCCACTCACTCAGATGAAATAATGCATGCCAATGTAGGGATGGTCACAAGACACTCACACTCAACAAGAAGTTCCAATCAATGCATGTCAAATACCATAGGCTTGATCTTATTTTCTTTACCTTAGCATTCAGATAGTTTGGTTAGGATCATTATAGGGCTTCTATCGTCTTGCAATATAGGCTTGGGGGCTGGTATGGTACATATGGACATATCAAGTGACTAATTCTCCTTGGCACTACACTAACCTTAAGGTCTCACTTATTAACAAATTTTCTTTTTATTCCGCCCTTTTATTCCTTTTTGCGTATTCAGGTTGGATGTGGTCTTTTATTCTTTCTTTTTCACTTTTTCATAATTTTTCTTTTCTTTTGTTTTCTATTCTTCTTCTACCATACCCATCCCTACTAACTTTTTCTCTTATTTCACCCGTTTACATACACACTCTACACTACATACCCCTATTATTTCCACCCTCAACTTAGGCATTTTGCATGAGTTAAGGTGTATAATGTCCAAAATAGGTTCTTTGTAATCTAAAGGGGATGGTGAGCGATGAAACAAGAAAAATAGGCTACAAGGCTCAAAGTAAGGATCAAGGGATATTATTTACACATGGAAGGTTATTTAGGATAAAAGTGGACTGAAATAAAAAATGCCTTATGATTCTTTCCTAACCGACTATCCTTCAATCTAGGCAAGACTAACCAGGCAAGTTTTGTATTCAACACACAAAGGGAACTAGGTAGCATCTCACACACACATGGCACAGGGTCAATAGTACCAACTACTACCTATCCAGTTCATGCAATTGTTGTCAAGGGATTATCATGTTCCTAATCCAAATGCCATAACAAGATCCACAAATTCACACATATATATACACACAGTTCTTAAAACACAAAATTTTGGAGGGGTATAAAAAATTAGTCAAAACATGACCACTATCCTAAATACTTAAAAATCTCCTAATTACACAAAAATAACACAATACGAAGAAAATACAATACGACACAAAATTATCCTAGACATGCCAGTTCTACAACCATACCGTGACCGATAGGAAAAGAAGCACAACAACAAAAACCCGCGATGGCATGGTATGCCCACCCCTAACTAAACACTGTGCATTGTCCTCAATGCACTAAAATAAAGTAAAACAAAGGAAAATGAGAACATACCTAGGATTCATTAGGCGCCTAAATCATGAGCATTCCCAGATGGGGGCATATCGGCTGGCGAAGGCAGTGGTGGTGGCAGTGTACTACTAGATGAGGCACCTGCTATTATAGATACATGCCTCTACCTATCGATGAATGCAATCTCCATAGAATCATGGATGGTCCTTTTAACGACCTGATTATATGGTAAGTGAGGATCCTGCAAGTCGTCAATAGGACCTCTCTTGGTCCCAACTGTTGGGACCTCCCAATATTCTCCGCGAAGCAATCAAACTATCTCGGTACATATGGAGGTGATATTTGGACCACCTGGGGTATAACTGACGGAGTGGCTGCAACATGACTCTTTGTGAGAAAGCGTACCTTTGCTCGTAATACATGAAACTCTTTCCTCATCTGGGCTAGATCTGGTGCAACTGCCTCTGTATATCGGGCTATAACCCATCTCTAAAACTATTGAGCTATGCCTAAAAATAAGCACTTATTCCAAATAACACAGCACTCAGTGCGGCCTCCTATCCGGCCTCTACATTCTCAAATATAGTCCTAACCCCTAATCTCATGTAATCATATAATATAGTCATCTCAGTCTCAACGACCCTCACCCTAGCATCGGTGGCCCTCTAGCTGTCCACTAAGCTCTGTAAAAACTCGCTAGATATAGTGATCATACCTGAACCAAGAGCTGTAGTGGATGGGAGAGTAGGCTTTAAAGGTACACCCACCCGCTCTGAGGTCTAAGCCGGGGCTGAAGAAGAAGTAGACGATGTCCCCTCTCCCTGCATACTATAATCTGGAGCCTCTCCCTGCTCCCTTATCTCCATATCAATATTGCTTCTCTCTGCTCCCCTATCTCCATCTTAATACTAACACCCATACCACCTCGATATACCTCATCAGGCTCCATGGAAACTACTGGGCCCTCAGGTCGAGCCCATGGTACTGCTTTCTGTTGTCTTAATCTCCTAGAAGTTCCTGGATGTTCCAGGTCTCTTATAGTTATTTTATGCACAGTCGTCATAGCAACTACCCTATTTTATACGCTCGGTATCTCGAGCACGCCAGACTTATCACATAGCTGTTGAATCATGCAAGTGAAGGGCAGATTAGTCAACTCCCAAATGCTCTGTCATGTAAATCATGACGAAGAATAGCAGCAAAATCAACATCATATCCAGCCATCAGACAAACAACCTGTGTTGCTCTCTCTCACTTCAACGTATTATCCAAAGTAGTGGGTATCAATCGGTATCTAATCAGCAACCACCAAACTTGGCCTCAAATATCAATCAGCCCTTCTTGATCACAACATGCCCATTAATCCATGGGGTCACATCACCCAAAGGTGAAATATAACTGACTATCCACCTAGCCATATCCATCCTCTATCATAGGTTCTCAGCCTCCCACATGATATGTCGATATTCTGCGGTTAGTCTCTATCGAAATGTCAACTCTAACCCTCTAACAAGTATATAATCAAGGCGTGTCTGCCTCACAAATCTAACAAGGTATGGATGTCTGTTCATAGGAATGACTACCGTAGCTCTATAGGATGCATAAAATTCTCGTACCATAGCTGGACTGTAGGAACCAATGGCCTAGTCATCCACTCTAGCTGATATCAATCAAATGTTTGCCCATAACTGTGGTACTCACTCTAGTCCCGATAGGTTAATTTGGTGCTCCTGATATATGTACCTGGTGGGCCTGCCTACCTTCTAAACACGACTTCCAATATCATAAATCTCCCACATCCCTTCCACATACTACATCTGATATCCCTCATTAGGAGGTGCATCTGAGACAGGAGTGGGAGCGGGACTCTACTGCACTGATGCATCGTGTCAAGGCTGCTTTGTACCCTTCTCAGACTAGGGTACCTTTGACTGTTGTACCTGAGTAGCGATACCCTTCTTAGACTGGGGAACCGTGGATGGCTCCTCCTACTCTACTTCATCAGATGAATCCTGGGATCCCTCCTTAGACTGAGGGTCCTGAGCAGTAACCTGTAGAGTAGACTCAAAAATTATCTCCTCATCACTATCACCAGGTGAAAGAGTATGTGAGGGTGACATCCTTGCCAACTTCATCCTTGACCGGGCTACAATTGTCTGAGCAGCCTGGAGCATCTGACCTCTTATAACTCAGCGTGTCACCCCAATGGCAGTGTCTCTACGTCTCTGCCTGGGCCACTAGGATCGAGAGACTCTGACCATCTCCTAAAGGAGCTTCCTTCATCTTATTCACAACTTTATGTGCCATATGTACCTGAAAAACTGGTTGTTAGTTTCCAACAAAAGTGAGGGATAACAAAAGTTGAAGAAAAATTCAAAATTTAAAAAGTTTGAATTTTTCCTCTATTTTCACACCCCTATAACCTCTTTGAAATCCCAACAAGTCCAATGTCCGCACGCCTATCATAAATCACAACTTTTAAAGAAAATAAACATGAACAACTAACGGTATCACTTAAATTCATTCAAGTTCAACTTCTGATTGGGGCCTACTTTAGATTTTTCTTCAAAACAAGGCCCTATATTATGATTTTAGGCTATTTCAAGGATCTTATACACAAGCATGATGTATTATATATATTTTGCAATGGAATATACATATCAACTTGTTTAAAGAACAAATAAATCAAGACATAACCATTAGGATCCATGAAAGTTACCTTTTATATGAAGAACCAGAATTGAATAATGAAGAACTCAAGAAAAAACAAAGTTGAACTTGTTTTTGGAGTGTTGGGATAAGTTGGTATCTCAAATAAGTGTCAATCTAGAATTTACTAAAGTGTGGGGTTAGTTTATGTTTTAACAGGGAAGTTTGAATTCAATGAGAAAAATAAAGTTTTTAGGATTTGAATGAGTTAGAATGAGGTTAAGGATATTTTTATATATGCGGGGGGCTATTTAAGGTCATCTATAAGTGTTGGTGCACCCAAAATATAAATTAAAAATTGGGCCCACAAATAGCCTACCCGCGGCCTACACCTGCAGTCAGACTGTAGGGGCAAGTGCCATCTGCGGCCAACAGGTGTTGGGCCAAAAATTTTAGCTCACTTTCCTGCAAACCAAACTTGATATTTTGATATTTTACTAGATACTTATAGTCCCGTAACCTAAGTTTAAGGTCCTAAAATTAAAAATAGATGGCAAAGTCCAGAACTTTCCATTTTTCATCCTCAAAATTTCAATTTTTCAACTTATTACTCAACTTACCGTGTGGGACTTATGACAATGATGGGATGATAACACAGTCCCCTTACCTGGTAATCGATGAATGTTGAAATTTTTTATTGTACTTTGGGTAAGTCCAAAATCTAAAAACCTAAAAAAAGGAAAAACAACAATAATGTGAACACTAACAATAGTGGATTCCCTCTCACTCAGTGCTTGATTTAGCATTTCCGCATGCCATGGCTGTGTTGGTTACTCAAACTTAACCAACAATCCCATGGGTTGCCTCCCATGCAATGCTTGATTTAACGTCATGGTACGACGCGGGTGTCTTGGCAACTCAGAATTCATCAAGATACCCATAGGAGTATCCTCAAGGTTATCAATACAATCAATCACCGACACTACCCTCATGTTAGGTGGATGTTTCATTAACTTTCAGATGTTAAATGTTGTCTCCTTACTGTTGACTTAAAAAATTAGCTCACCTTTTCTCCATGTCAACCATAGCTCTAGTTGTGGCCATAAACAGTTTCCCTAGAATAATGGACATCTCGGTGTCAACCTCACAGTTTAGGATGACAAAGTTAGCTGGAAAGATAAAGTTATCCACCCTTATGATCACATCAAAATAGATTATCACAGGCTTGTTCACTATGCGGTAATCCATCAATAGCCACATCGGAGTCAGTTCCGGAGGATTCTATCCCTATTGCTTAAATACAACCGGCGGCATCAAATTTATGCAATCTCCTAAATCACACAAGGCTCTGACGAATTGGGGTAACCCAATTGTTCATGGTATATTAATTGCTCTAAGATCACCCATTATCTGCGCTAAAGACCTAGTCGTGACTGCACTGTAGTGGTGCTTACTATCAACATCCTTAATTATTGCTTATTTCTTTCTCGTGACCAATTGTTTCATGAACCTGAAGTATCAAGGCATCTTCTCTAATGCCTCAATAAGAGGTATGTTCAAGCTCAATTCTTTTAGCATCTCAATGAATTACTTGAAATTACCTTTATTTTTATTTTACCTCAATATCTAAAGATAAGCGGGGGTGGTCTCGGAATTTGTCTGAGTTCCGGCTCAGTGACCAGACCCTTACCTATATCTTCGACAACATTACCATTATCGTATGTGACCTTCTTAGACTCAACATTAGATGTCTCATCATTAGTAGCTTCGGCAACAGGTTATGGAGGATCCATAGTAGTGGATCACTCCTCTTGGTAATAGCAAGTACATGACCATTATTTCTCAAATTTTGCATTGTGTTGCTCGGAAGGGTACCTAGCTACCTCTGGTTCAGAGTGGCTGACATTTGACTGAACTGGTGCTGTAACTACTTGATAGCAGTGGCATTTGACTCGACCTTCTAGGTCAATCATAAAATATCAACCTTAATTTCCTTAAGGTTGATCTCTTGATTTTCCTGACCCTTCACCAACTTAGCCAACATCTCTTCCATTCTGGATTCAGCATCCCATCTGCTAGGTGGAATTTATCTATCTCCCTTTTCTGTTGTCATCATTTTTTCTCTAGTCACCATCTCGCTCTCTGCTACAGTCTTTGTATCTATCATAGTAGTTTCGAACTTGGATCTCTTACCCTTGGGATAAAAAACCCATCATATGATGATCTAAATAATTCTATTTCTCTTCTAATTATGACTCGTATGTTTTGGATGCTAACCCCTCTGCTGTTGCTGTATTCACTTTCTCAAGATTTGTTATTGCAAGCTACTTTGCTAGTACCCCTAGATCAATCCTTAGCAATGCAATCTCTTGCGTTACTGTGTTATTAGCTACTTTCTGGTTGCAGGAGGTACCAATAGCATAAGTGTCAGATCCCCTCCCAGCCTCTCAAGTTTGCCACCCTCAGTTAGTGAGCAAGATTTAATCTAACATCTCTGAAGCGATCTCCCAGCGTAGTCTCATAAAAGCTCCTCTAGATATGGTGTCTACCATGGCTCTGGAACTAATAGTCAGGGCTCTGTAAAATATCTCCAGTAAGCTAATCCCTGACAACCAATGATTGGGCACCATACTAAACTTCTTCTTGAACCTGAACCAAGCCTCGTACATAGACTCTGACTGCAGCTGCCTAAAATTATAAATCTCATCCTTAAGCTACAACATCTTGGATAGAGGAAAAAAACTATTGAAGAATTTATTCCATGTGGTGATAAAGCCTCTTGGCAGTTCCCCTAACCATAAAAATGCTTCTCCTGTAAGTAAAAAGAGGAAAAACCTCAGTTTAAGTGCTTCTTGATTCTCCCCTGGATTCGTATATGAACTAAAGATCCCAAGGAAATTGGCCATGTACAAATTTGCATCATTTCTAGGAAAACCTACAAACACACCATTCAAATTTAGAAGTTGGATCATTGTGCTCGTGATGCCAAATTTGATGCCTGGGGTAAAACGGGAGAAACTATGGCTCCAGTCTCAGTCGGTTCAATGTATCCCAGATCTTTTTCATCATCTATATATGTATGCACATACTGGTATGCTGGGATTATTTGAACACAAACACCTCTAGCTCAATTCTAATTTCCACTGAGTGTTGCTCTGCGGTCTTGTAACACCACGTACTTTTGAGCTAAAGTTTGAACTGTCTTCGAGATAAAGTTTGAACTGTCTCTACTCGTATAGACCCAAACCCAATGATTATTTGTTAGTAAATGGGTGATGATCAATCCTATAGTGTGTGGATACATTTGAATATGAATTGAGGTCAAAAAAAACCCTAGCTCAAAGACGAGTTGAAAACTTTCCTATCGCTTAAGTTTTAGTGAATGTTTAAACTTGGGTCAAATTCTATCGACCATAAATTCTTGTATATAATGAGTTAGAGGGACTACTATATATCAAATAAAAGGTATTCAAGTCTTCTTTCCAACTCCATTGGTTTCTCCTTAATCCGATATCATAGTAGAATATTATGCTTATTTTACTTCGAAGTATTTGTCTGCCAAAATATGACGACAAGGCTGGCGACCTATCAGGTAGGTGACGGCCCATCAGCCCTAGTCCTCAGCCTAGGGAAGAAAGTGGTAAAATCCATCCCAAAAGTGATGACCTAGGTGACGGCCCATCAACCTTGGTCGTCAACTGATGAAGTTCTGCGACTTTTTTGGTTTCTTTAGGGGTATTTTGGTCTTTTTCTCACTCCAAAAACCTTTTCCACAAATTTAATTACACTCTAAACGTTGTTAATCAATCATTATCATTTATACAACATCAAAATTCTCTCTTCACTTTCAAATACAAGATCAAACTAGGGTTTCCTCCAAGAACAAGAAATCAAGAAAAATCAATCCTTAAGTCCATGATTTCCAAGGAACAAATCAAGATTCGAGTTCTACTCTTTAAATTAAGTAATCTAAGGTACGTGAAGTTTTTCTAAACTACATGGGCATCGTAAAATCTTATTAATTATGTATAGAGGTTGAGAAATCATGAAATTACAAAGGGGTTTGAATTTACATTTACAATCATACACTATGAAACATTCTTGATATAAATGTTTTGGTCTTGAGCCTTCCCCCTTAAACTCGATTTTGTTCGTATATATATATATACATATGTATGCATGTGGTTTGATTGTTGAAACTTGAATTGAGAGCATAAAGAATTATAATCCCCCTCTTGTTATAAAACTCCTTGTTTTCATATATTGTGCATTATTTTATTGCATATTGAGAAGCATGATTCAAATGTCTTTACAATTTTAAGCCTTGATTTTGGATATAAACTGAAGAGAGGGTGATTCTTGCTAATATAAATGAAAAGTGGTGATTCAAAGAGATTACATGGTTTGTTACAAAATACTTGACCACCACATGTTTGTTGAAATGTTGAAAAAAAAGAGTTTTAGCATAATTTGACATATGTTTTGAAATTGAATTCTCTTGAACTGTTTGAATGATATGGTGGTCCAAAATTTATATTTTAAATGAAGAGACTGGAACTTGATATTTTATGGCTTAGAGATATGACTTGCAAGTCTTGGTATGATGATACCAAATCAGATAATGCCATAATAGACTCAGAACAGGACATAAGTTAGATCTTATTTAGATTTTAGATTTTGAATTCAGAAAGATGCATGTTTAGAACAGGTTAAAAATGGGTACCAAGAGAGTTAGGAGGTTACCCTAAGCAGGCATAAGTCATACGATTCATGCCCGGAACTATATTTTGCTGATACAGGTTTATTATATCCCTAATGAGGGAATATACGCTGTCCTAGTGCCCTGTGGCGTATAAGATTCAGATACTCAAACCCTTGTGGCAAACTTGGGTTGAGGGCTTGGCCAACGAGTTAAGGGCAGATTTTATATAGCCCATGGGATACTTTCAGATATGTAGGGTGTACTACCTAGCTCAGAAGTAAAACAAAGAAAGGAATTACATCTATAGAATTGTTTTAAGATCATTTGAAATTGCCCATGTATTTTAAATTATTTCATGCATATAATGTTTTATGAAATGCTCTCACTTATGTTATATATAAAAGTATATTATTTTGGATTGCTCTGCGTACTAGTACATCTGCATTGACCCCCTATATATCAGGATCTTAGGCTCAGGCTCGGGGGCCCACTAAGATGTAAATTGAATTATTAGAGATTTGCAGTTGGTGAGCCTTCCTTATTTCGGAAGGCCTAATCTATAAGTCATTGTTATTTTATTTTGATTCATAGTTCGACTGGGGACCCTATCCTAGATCTCAGACAGATGTTATTTTTCAGTTAGTAGAGATTTCGCAGACTGATGTTGGATGTTATCAGAGGGTTATGTATTTCATTTTGAACCATTCAGTTGAATTATCCTATTAACCATAATTTCGTATTATGATTTATTCTGTATTTTTTCTTCATATTATATGAATATATATATGATTACCAGATAAAAAAGGACGCTCGAGCCTTCACAATTTGAGATGCCCGTTGTGTATAGGGCCTCAACTCGGGTCATGACAAACTTGGTATCAGAGCATGGTTCATGGTCCCAGGGTGTCTGCGAAGTCGTGTCTAGTAGAGTCTTGCTTATGGGTGTTTTGTGCACCACACTTATAATCAGGAGGCTACCGGGCATTTAGGAGTTAGTTCTTATTCTTTCATACTCTAGTTCGTGCTATAGAGTTGTCCATAAGAAAGTTATCCAAATTCCTTCCTTGTTCTAATTTCATGGGCCATGCCTCATTATCGAGGCAATACAAGTCTAAGAGTCTAGCTCCCCCATCCAGGTGGTTCTCTCTTATTAAGTTATCCATAAAGTTATGAGATATCACAAGGACTTGAGAGGAGTCCATTAGTGCTTCAAGGTGTATTAATTCGAGTGTATACCTTTATCTTGATGAAATTATACTTTTCAGCCTGAGGTACGAAGTGTATTCAGTCTCTTTTATAAAATTCTTGTTGTCGATGTCATGTATAAGGGTAATGATGTGTAGAAGAACATTGGAATTGTATTACCACCTGAGTAATAGTATATGTTAATGTGTCATAACCTACCGGTAGTGAAATAGTCCAAAAGTTTGTGACATGAAGTCACAAGGTTAGAAGTCAAAGTGAGGGTGACTTTTGTGTAAATAAGTAGTTTTAGTTGTATAACCATTGATTTAGGTATGGTTTGCCATTTTATAGTGGTAGACTAATGTGGTAGTAATATTTTTAGATTGTATGGTAGTCCGTGAAAGAAGTGGCAGGATATGATCTTTATTTATTTAAATTAATGAAGAAGCCTAGAGTGTATAGTTATGGTGGTTATAGAAATCATTTATAGGTTGTGAAAGGAAAGGGGTAGACTAGTCAATAAGTTGTGGGTAGAGGCTCATTGGTGTTTATGGAATTTGGTGATAGTGAGAATGTATACATGGGTAAGTAAGTATGATGTAAGAAATTAGAATATGTTGATAAGATTGAAATGGATTATATTATAAGGTTAAGATCGACTATCCCTATTATGTGACTTCACCCCTTTTGATTGTCTTTTCTTTAGTAGTAGTAAACTAGTACTATGTGAGAATGTAGGTAGTGGAATTTGAGGTGTAATAGTAATTTCATGGAGGGGATGTGATTGTAGAAAGTAGATAGGCGAAATAAAGTATTTTGGGTTGATTTCCCAATTTGATGGATTAGTATTGCATGTGGCATGCGTCGTTGGTGGTACATGATTGACGTTAGACTATAGGCTTGAAAGTTAGATATGAGGTGTGGTGGTAAGAGTAGTAGCTTAAGATTAATGATGCATGTTTTGTTGGAATTAATTAGCAGTCTTGATGTGATGTGTGAAATGGCCTAGGTTGATAATTTATGAAAGGTTTAAGTGGTAATCGTGAGATATATGTATACATGAGGACTAGTGTTAAAGCGATGAATTATGGTTGTATCAGTAAGTAGATAAGAACATGAGTATAAAGGAATAAGTTGAACCCCAGGTAGTAGGTTGTTAGATAAAGTTTTATGTGTATAAGTGTTTGGTGTACCTAGTCTGTGTTTTTGAAATTTGTAGTATGGAGACGTCTGGGAAAGACTAAGGAGTTGTTGTATGGTGTTCGTTATAGCAGAATTGAGAAAATATAGGTAGGTAATATGTTCCTTTTGTATAGTTTCGCAAATTTTCTTAAGTTGTAAGTTCTGTGATTAGAGGTGTAAAGCTAGCATTCTAAGGATCTTAGGCTCAGGCTCGGGGGCCCGCCAAGATGTAGATTGAATTGTCAGAGATTTGTAGTTGGTGAGCCTCTTTTATTCCGGAAGGCCTAATCTATAATTCATTGTTATTTTATTTTGCTTCATGGTCCGACTGGGGGCCTTGTCTCAGATCTCAGACAGATATTATTTTTCAGTTAGTAGAGATTTCACAGACTTATGTTGGATGTTGTCAGAGGGTTATGTATTTCATTTTGAACCATTCAGTTGAATTATCCTACTGACCATGATTCTATATTATGATTTATTCTGTATTTTCCTTCATATTATATGAATGTGTGTATGATTGCCAGATAGAGAAGGGCGTTTGGGCCTTCATGGTTTGGGATGCCCATCGCGGCTAGGGCCTCGGCTCGGGTTGTGACAGGTCTGCTGCCTGTCTCTGCTTATCTAGCTCTGCCTCCCTAGCTACTCACTGAACTTCTTCAGTTTCCCTTCTCACGACTTCAGCTTGAGCTAACATCTCACCCATCTAACAATCAACAATATCTTGAACTCCACGGGGAGGAGGTGGAGGTACAACATCACAAACCCCTTCAAGAAGTTCATCTCTTTTCTGGTCAGACATCCTACTTGGTGTTTGTAGGATCCTATCTGGATTCGGATTCATGGGGAGTAAGGATTGACTCTACTCCGTGTGCTAGGAAAATACCGACGTATACCTAACTATGAACAAAACAAAAAAGAAAAACTCAAAAACTGCAAACAACCACAAATTTCAAATCAACATCATGTTCCTAAAAAATGGCGCCAAAATTTTGATTGGCGTCCAAACAACACCTCCTATTAGATGATGATACATTCATGCCAAAATATAGTAATCCAACAAAGTTTGGGGTCGAATCTCAAGGGAACACGTGGCTTTGCAGATCTCAGCAGTTGTAGTCAATGGGCAGAACAAGAAAAGTAAATGAGAGGTTTTTGTATAGTAATCTCGAGCAAGTAACTATATTGACTTCGGTTGTAATAAGTGTAGGTGAACACTAGGATTGTGTTTTCCCTGGCTTCTCAACTCCGTAGTCTTATCGTGCGTTGTTGAACCAAACCAATACCTTGCATGCAGAATCGATGGGTTATGTACCTTTTACAGTTTTTTGGACAAGTAGAAGGATTTCACCCTTTTGCCTTTTGAGTGTTAGGATGTCACCTTACTAACCTTTATCTTGATCCCAATTAACTATTACCTTTTGAGTCTCTAGTTATTAGATTACAGTTAACGGTTATTCACTATATTCCATTGTAGCATGGACGACAATTAACTTCAAATTATTGTTGTCTTTATTTTTTCCTAGTCACTATTCTTGTTTTGGAGTAAGTATCAATATCTAGAAGGGATCCTAATGTGTGCACCCATTAAGAGTCATAAGGAGTGACTACGAGTCAATAGTTGACCCGTAGTCAATGGCGACACTTTTTCAGCTTTTAAGTTAAGGGTATTCTTGACATTTTCTCTCTTAACAAATTGAAACCCATCGTCATACCCGATTTTTACCTAAGGTCAAAACGAGCACGACATTATGGACTCTAAAAGAATAAATTATGTACAGAGTCGCCACCTAATTTTTAAGGAAAAATAGGAAACCTATTTATTTATTAACAAGTATAACTTTATTTAATTTATGAACAAATTAAATTATAGTTAAGGGTTTAAATTATTCTGAAGGGAAGGGATTAAGCATCCTTCAGAATCAACAAATGTGGTTCCCGGACAGACTTAGGTTTATTAAAAGATAAAGGAAAAAATCAATGTTTGTAATTACAAATATATACATTAAATAATATAATACGTATGCTATCGTAAAATATATAAACAAATGTATATTAGTGTATGTATGTAAAGAATAGACTAAATTGAATAAAGAAAACTTATTTTAAAGAAAAGACTACGTAATATTTTTAGTGTAAAAGGTGTGAATTATTTGATTAAATATCTAAATCAATTTAATATAAATATTGACGACCTAAATTTGCCTAAACGCGCGATGAATACTGTATAAGTAAAAATATCCCCACCCCCAATGCCCCAAAAAATAAAATTTTCACTATAATCACTATTTGTACAAGTGTAAGAATATAAAATACAAACATAACAATTAAAATCTTCTTTGCATGTCATTTCCGATAAATATTTCAAATAACATGTATAAACACTTGTAGTAAAATATTAGTAACAAATAAACAACTATCAAAATAAATTGAGAACATATGTGAGCATATATGTATAAAAAATATATTTTTTTGTTAAAAGGTGGGCTCAGATTAGATTTTAAATACGACATGGCTACAAAGTGGTTGCTGATTTATTAGCCGTCCTAAATCGTCTTGCCAAGATACGAATCATAAAACTTTTTGCTTTGTTATAAAAAATTCGTCATCGCCCAAATTAATTTATTTTATTACGTATTTATACACGTAATATCCGTCTTTTATTTGTGCAGGCCTCGAAAATGATGGAAAATTCCTTCATCGGCCAAGTATCGACCCTTAATATAAAATAATAACTTTAATAAAATAAAATGCATCTTTTATAATGGGGTGACCTCAAATATCCAGACGGAGAGATGATTTCATTGGCCAATAGTCTAATAAATTATAAGGCAATAAAAGTAAAAATAAAATTGCTCAAATCAGTTCAAAAAATACCCAAAATAGTAGCAATGCAGAAGCATTTTCAAATTAATTTTCAACTAAAAATTAATCCTAAAATAACAACGAAGTGCAGCAACAACATATCAATAACAAAGATAGTAAAAAATAGAGCAAAATCATAACAATATAAATTTTACAGGCAGCAAGCAAAAGAAAAGAATTGTAAATGCAATCAACGAAAAAATAGTTAAAACAGTGGAGCTTCGTCAGTTTTTAATGGAGCTTCACCAGAGAACGAGACACTCCGATCAAATCTGTTAAAATAAAAATCAAACAATCATATTTAATGTACTACAACAAAACAAAGCGATGATCGGAGTGAACTTATTTTTTTAACAAATCTGTAAAATAATACAACATCATAAAAATAAGAAACCCCATTCAATAGGGACAACACAATAAATCAGTGGGAAAAATGTTGCTTCCACGGCCTTCGACGGAGCAACACCGGAGTAACAGTAATCCAGCCAAATCAGACCACATCCAGTTAATACATTAAAAATAAAGAAGAGTGAAAAAGAAAGGAGAGAAGGGGGCTAGCGGCGTTGTGGTGTGGCTGGAGATGGGAAAGGAGTGGTGGCATCATGGTGGTTCGTCCGAGACCAGCAGTGAAACAGCCATTGATGGTAATGTCTTAGTCTTGACAGAGAGAGATGAGAGAGAGGGGAAAGAAAGTGAGAGAAGTGGTGTTGGATTTAGAGAGGGAGAAAGAAAAATCCGATGGGAAATATGCGTGTGTATGTGTGTGTATTGTATGGTGTGGAGTATTTAAAAAAAAATAATAATATTCATATCTACTTTTTTCTAACAAGTTCCTTAAATTAGGGATAGTGGGTGAAATAAAGTAAAAAAAATAAAAAATGATAAGACTTTGACTTGATTAATTTATTATTCTGTGTATTAAAATAATTAAATCGACTCACATTTGTAAGTCATATTAAATAATATACAAAAATATGAATGCCGATGTATAATTATAGAAAAAATAAAAAATATAATTGTCTTAAAAATATGTTATGCTATAAATGGTTAAAATTATACGATTCTATAAAGAATTGCAGTGCTATGTTGTATACGTATGTAGAGGACTGTGCAAAGAATATTAAAATAATAATAAACTGATAAAAATTCAAAAATTTATGAAATTAAAGATAATTATCAATAAATAATGTAAAATTAAAATATGAAAACAAATGAATAAAAATTGTAAAATAATGATGATTATCAACAATTTATTAACAATTGTAAAAAATATGTAAAAAATTGCATATTATGTCATTTAACGATCAGGAAGTCTAAATGCATTAATTTTATATTTGGGGAGCCAAAATTGGGTGTCAAAAGTTTGTCCCTTTTCATTTGAAGATAATGTAGAAGTCTTCAAATGAAAACGTTGACGTGTAGCAAATTTTACTCGATAAAAAATTATTGTTGATAAAAAAAATTGTGTGAACTCCAATTTAGAGTCGCATATATGCTTCAAGTTGCATGGGGAACAGGTAGGATATAGCTCAAAACCTATCCCGACATGTCTTATTTTGAGTTAGATAAACCCAATGTGTCATTGAATTCTATGCTTGCAAAATTTATTAAACTAAAAAACAGTAGACAACACAAGTAACTAAGCTTGATTTTTTTTTGTTTTTCAAGAAATTCCAAAAAAGACATGTAATGCTTTAACTAATGTAAAGATAAATAAATAAAGGCATTGCACAATTGAAATCGAAGATAAGCAAAATATTCAACTGAAGGCAGACTCGCATAAAGGTCTTATTAGAGGGTAGATTAATTCAAAATATTTTATTTTAGGGTGGACAAACCCAATTCATGCTTGAAATTTTTTTAGAAAAAATTAAGGTGAATTTTTTTTCTTTTTTCCTTTTCCTTTTTTTTTTTTTTTTTTTTGAGAAATTAAAGATAATATGTAGTGCTTAACTAAAATAAAATAAAATACAGACAAAGATAATATCAGTGCTTAAATGGTAAAATAAGTACATTGCGATATGTGCAGGTAAAGACAAAGTATGCAGTGCTAAATAACAAAATAAATACATTGCGATGTGAAAGCAAAAGCAAAAAATGACATGCAGTGTTTAAATGATAAAACGAAGGCATTGCAATATATGCTGGTAAAGGTCAAGATGACGTGCAGTGCTTAAATGATAAAATAAATGCATTGCGATAATTGCGAGGCGTGCAGTGCCTAAATGCTAAAATAAATGCATTGTGATATGTGCTTCTAGTACTTAAATAATAAAATAAATGCATTGAGATATGTGCCGGCAAAGGCAAAATGACATGCAATGCTTAAACGATGAAATAAATGCATTGTGATATTTGTGAATCATGCAGTGCTTAAATGAAAAAAACGCATTGCGATATGTGCATGCAGTGCTTAAATGACAAAATAAATGCATTGCAATATTTGCGAGGCAGCAGTGCCTAAATGACAAAATAAATACATTGTGTTATGTGCATGCATTGCTTAAATGCATAGCAATATGCGCCGATAAAGGCAAGAATGGCATGCGATGCTGAAATGATAAAATAAATGCATTGCGATAAGTGCGGACAAGAATGACATGCGATGCTTAAATGATAAAATAAATACATTGCAATATTTGCGAGGTGTGCAGTGCCTAAATGATAAAATGAATGCATTGCGATATATGCGTGCAATGCTTAAATGCATAGAAATATTCACCGATAAAGGCAAAGATGACATGCGGTTCTTACATGATAAAATAAATGCATTGTGATGCATGCAGATAAAGGCAAAGATAACATGCAGTGCTTAAATGCATTGCGATGCGTGCAGATAAAGATAATGATAGCATGCGGTACTTAAATGATAAAATAAATAAATGCATTGTGATGCGTGCAAGTAAAGGTAAGAGTAAAATACAGTGCTTAAATAACAAATAAATGCATTGAGATATGTTGCTAGCAAAGGCAAAGATGACATCCAGTGCTTAAATGCTAAGATAAATATGTTGCAATATTTGCAAGACATGCAGTGCTTAACTGATAAAATGTGTTGCGATATGTGCGTGCAGTGCTTACATGACAAAATAAATGTATTGCAATATTTCCGAGGCAGTAGTTCCCAAATGACAAAATAAATGCATTGCGATATGTGCGTGCAGTGCTTAAATGCATAGCAATATTTGCCGATAAAGGCAAGAGTGACATACGATGCTTAAATAATAAAATAAATAAATGCATTGCGATGTGTGAAAGTAAAGACAAAGATAAATTATAGTGCTTAAACTATAAAATAAATACATTGAAGTGAGTGCAAGTAAAGGCAAAGATAAAATGTAATGCTTAAACGATAAGATAAATGCATTGCGATGAGTGCAAGTAAAGATAATGATAAACTGTAGTGCTTAAACTATAAAATAAATACATTGCAATGTGTGCAAGTAAATATAAAGATAAAATGTGATGCTTAAACGATGAAATAAATGCATTGCGATGCGTGCAAATAAAGGAAAAGATAAAATACAGTGCTTAAATGATAAAATAAATGCATTGCGGTATGTGTAGGCAAAGGCATAAAGAAATACAGTGCTTAAATAATAAAATGAATGCATTGTGAGATGTGCAAATTAAGACAAGAAAAACATACAATGATTAAATAACAAATGCTAAAACAAATAAATTGTGATGCGTGCAAGTACAGGCAAAGATAGCATATAGTGCAAAAGAAATAAATGAAGTGCGATATGTGCAAGTAAAGGCAAGAAAGAATAAATATTTAATTGAAGAAAAACAAACATAACTGTCTTATTGGAGGGCAAACTGACCTAATTATCCTATTTTAGGGTGGACAAACCCAGGTAAAAAGATGAATATCGAGCAAAGAATATTTTTGGAAATTCAAGTATTCACATATTCCCGATGCTACTTTTAAATTACCCCAGTATCGAGCTGTGAGATACTAGAAATGCAAAATTATTTACTTGTTGGGGAGAAAGAATGATTATGGGGTTGTGACGATCGAACTCTGCATAGAGCTTCCTACATATCTCGAGTGTCGTAAGAATCAGGTTAATGTAGTTTGAAATTAAAAAATAGAGTAAATTTTGAGGCGACTCTCAAAATTTGCCCCAGTGTATTATTTATGCTGACATTGTCTTATTCTAAGGAAACTAAAAAAATAATTTTGCTATTGTGGATTGAAAAGATGCATGACGTTTCCGATTGCGTACGGGGACTGATGTTGATTGTTATTTTCGATTGTCAATGAAGTCTGAGGCCCTCAACTAGTGAGGTGACTTAAATATAATAGCCTCTCAATCGGTAAGACTATAAAAAATATAAAATAATCAAGATGAGTGTATGACAAAAATAATAAAATACCGGTATTAAAGGTAAGTGCTTGAAAGAAAAAGTCAAATGCCCGTATTTCAAAATTAGGCACCTTGAATGAAAAGTAAAAAATGCATGTATGTAAAGTGAGCGCCTTGAATGAAAGTTAAGAAAATGCCTGTCTATGAAAGTAGGCCTCTTGAAAAAAAAAAGGAAACAAAACTATTGTATTTTTTGGTAAAAAATGTTGAAAGATGAAGAAGGCACAATCGTATCTTGACTTCAGTTGGTACCAATAATTAGTAGTGTGCATAAGAATTTCTCATATCCTTTCCAGCTAACCGAGATCGACTTCAGGGTAACTCCTATAGTTTCAAGTGTTACCTCACACACGCTAAGTATCGACAAGGCTTGCTCATCTTGCTACCAAAAAAATAATAATTTCGGGCTATGCCTATCCTCATGCTTCAAGTACCCTCTCCAGAAAGAAAGTCCTATTGTAAATATATTTGGGATTTTTTTTTGGAATTTGGGGACATTTAAAGAGATACACTCACACTCAAAAAGAAATTCAATAAATGCAATTGTGATACCATAGGCTTGACCTTCATGTAAGATCTACTAATGTGAGAACACTTGAAATATAATTTCTCAGGACTTGCTATTGGCTTGTAATGTAGACTTGGGGACGGGTAAGATAATATTTGGGATAAAAGTGACTAATTCCTCAATGAGCATTACACTGCATTTGTGCTTTCAACATCTGTTGTGCTTTGACGCGTGATTTTCTTTGTTGTGCTTTGTTGCCCCTTGTTTTGTATTTGCTTCAACTTCTTTTGAACCTTGTGTTGGAGTTTTTTTCCTTTTTTTCAACAAACTATATATTTTTTGTTCTTTTTTTTTTTGTGGGATTTTTGCTCCTTTTGAAGTTATTTTTTAATTTTTGTTTATCTGGACAACATATTCTTTGCATTTTGCATTTTTTATTTTGAATCTTCATACGCAATTTGCACATATTTAGTGCGCTCAAGGAGGTAGGGCCAAGAGAAGGATAGTGCATATAAGCACTTAAAAAGGTATAGGCTCAGATGCGGTTGTCCAAAAAAGAGATTTTAGGATCAAAAGAGGGAATGCTAGGGATTAATGTTATTTGGTGGGTTGTGAAAGGCTCAATCGGGTCAAATAAGGCCTACGGTCCTTTTCCAAATCAAGTATAACTCAGAATTTCACCTCAACAAACATTTAGGCCAAGTTCTAGATCAACAATGCAATGCAATGAATTAAACTAAAGCTCGCCATACAATGCACATGAAACAATGAGGTTGGCTTCGTCTTTGTCTAAAATATATGCAAAAGAATTTTCAAGTGTTACTTAGGTGTGATAAAAGGTACCAAAAGAATCTATGGTTTACCATAAAGTCGGTCCTTTTTATCATACCAATTAGTTTTTTTGCATGCACACTCCTAATTGTATTGGTACCAACTAAGTCACGATTTATTATTTTTCTAAAAGAATGGGACTGAACCCAACTGAGGGTTGCCTACATATCTTGTGAAAACAAAAATCAGGTCTGCGTAGTTCAGGCAAATTTACAAATTTGTATGTGCAATGTATGATTGTAAAAAAAAGTTGATGGTCATTCATAAAATAATGTGAAAGACGATCAAGAAAGAATTGCTTTTAGCATCAAAATTGTTTTGATCAAATGATTGAAAGAATGTAGTTAAAGCATGGGGAGATCTTTGACTCAACTTCAGTATGCTAACATAATTAAAAAAGTCAGACATTGAAGGAATTATGATATTATTTCGCCGCAGTTGGTAGGATTATTATAACTGAAATAATATTGAACCCTTGATTTTGAAAGTGAGGATCGACACGCCATAAATTTAATGATTTACGACGTTCGAAAGCATAAGCCTAGTATTCTTACACAAAAATAGGCGAGGAATTGAAGGTAGACCGATTAGGCACTAATGTAATTAAGATTTGGATTTGAGGAGTCATTGATTTGTGCTCTTGAAGAATTTTGGAGAGTGTTTTTTGAACTGTTCTAGAAAATTGCCCCAGTTTTAAGTACTAGAGAAATTATTCTAAAACAGTGAAGAGACGGGACCCTAATATAGGGTTGCTACGTATCTTGTCAGGGTAAGAATCAGGTCAAAATATAGTTCAAACCTATATACAGGCAGTGGCGATGTTGCTAAGGTGCATTTTTTAATGATCCTCTATGCAAAACAAAGGTTAGATTACACCTTCCCACTAAAATATAATCAATTTAGAGCAAATAAATATGTATAAACACAATAATTCTTCAAATATGTACAAAAAAATAATATAGTCACTGGTCGTGAACCCTTCGAATACTTAAAAAAAATTGATTAATATGCATGTACCCAAAAGGTATTGTTTTAGTTCTATCCTATGTTGACTAAGAGTGAGTGGACACGGACTTGAATTTTCTTTATGCGAAGGCGCGTAGTCCCCCGACAGTAAAACTCCCGCTCACCCCACGCATATGCCGACTCTCTAAATTAAGGTAATTTGAAAGAACTTTGAGAATTCACGTGTACAATGTGTGTGAGTGTCAATTTTCTAAAATGAAGAAAATATGAACGGAATGCCAATTTATGTAAAGCGATAAACAAATAAACAATCTATACAAAATAATAACAAATAAATAATTTATGTCACATAAACAAGATAAATCAATTCAATTAGTATGAAATAAGTAATAATGTATAAAAGCGTAAATATTTACCTAAGTCTCTAATGGTTAGAACCTTTTGCATTGTCCCCAGCAGAGTCGCCAAACAGTCGTACCCAATTTTTACCTAAGGTCAAAAAAAGCACGACATTATGGACTATAGAAGAATAAATTATGTACAGAGTCACCACCTAATTTTTAAGGAAAAAATAGAAAACCTATTTATTTATTAACAAGTATAACTTCATTTAATTTACGAACCAAATTAGATTCTAGGTAAGGGTTCAAATTATTCCGAAGGAAAGGGATTAGGCATATTTCAGAATCTACAAATGTGGTTTTCGGGCAGATTTAAGTTTATTAAAAGATAAAGGAAAAAATTAATGTTTGTAATTATAAATGTATGCATTAAATTATATAATACGTATGCTATCGTAAAATATATAAACAAATGTATATTAGTGTATGTATGTAAAGAATAGACTAAATCGAATAAAGAAAACTTGTTTTAAAGAAAAGACTACGTAATATTTTTAGTTTAAAAAGAGTGAATTATTTGATTAAATATCTAAATCATTTTAATATAAATATTGACGACCTAAATTTGCCTAAACGCGCGATGGATACTGTGTAAGTAAAAATATCCCCACCCAATACCCCAAAAAATAAAATTTTCACTATAATCACTATTTGTACAAGTGTAAGAATATAAAATACAAACATAAAAATTAAAATCTTCTTTGCATGCCATTCCCGATAAATATTCCCAATAACCTGTATAAACACTTGTAGTAAAATGTTAGTAACAAAAAAACAACTATCAAAATAAATTGAGAACGTATGTGTGCATATATGTATAAAAAATATAATTTTTCGTTAAAAGGTGGACTCAGATTAGATTTTAAATACGACATGACTATGAAATGGTTGCTGATTTATTAGCCGACCTAAATTGTCTTGCCAAGATACAACAAATCATAAAACTTTTTGCGTTGTTATAAAAATTTCGTCATCGCCCAAATTAATTTATTTTATTACGTATTTATAAACGTAATATTCGTCTTTTATTTGTGCAGACCTCAAAAACGATGGAAAATTCCTTCATCGGTCAAGTGTCGACCCTTAATATAAAATAATAACTTTGATAAAATCAAGTGCATCTTTTATAATGGGGTGACCTCAAATATCCAGACAGAGAGATGATTTCATTGGCCATTATCATAGTATTTATTCGTTATCAGTCTAATAAATGACAAGGCAATAAAAGTAAATTAAAATTACTCAAATCAGTTCAAAAATTACCCAAAACAGTAGCAACACAGAAGCATTTTCAAATTAATTTTTGACTAAAAATTAATCATAAAATAACAACAAAGTGCAGCAACAACATATCAATAACAAAGACAGTAAAAAATAGAGCAAAATCATAGCAATATAAATGTTACAGGCAGCAAGCAAAAGAAAAGAATTGTAAATGCAATCAATAAAGAAATAGTAAAAACAGTGGAGCTTCGTCAGTTTTTAATGGAGCTTCACCGGAGAATGAGAAACTCCGGCCAGATCTGTGAAAATAAAAATCAAACAATCATATTTAATGTATTACAACAAAACAAAGCGGTGATCGGAGTGAACTTATTTTTTTAACCGATCCGTACAATAATGCAACATCATAAAAATAAAAAATCTCTTCAATGAGGACAACATAATAAACCAGTGGAGAAAATGATGCTGCTTCCATGGCCTTCACCAGAGCAATGTCGGAGTAACAATAATCCGGCCAAAGCATACCACATCCAGTTGATACATTAAAAGAAAAGAAGAGTGAAAGAGAAAAGAGAGCAGGGGGCTGGTGGCATTGTGGTGCGGTTGGAGGTGGGAAAGGAGTGGTGGCGTCATGGTGGTTTGCTGGAGACCGGTGGTGAAGCGGCCATGGATGGTAATGTCTTAGTCTTGGGAGAGAGAGAGATGAGAGAAAGGGGAAAGAAAGTGAGACAAATGGCGTTGGATTTAGAGAGAGAGAAAGAAAAATCTAGTGGGAAATATACGTGTGTATGTATGTGTATTGTGTGGTGTGGAGTATTTAAAAAAAATAAAAAATAAATAATATTCATATCTACTTTTTCCCAACAAGTTCCTTAAATTAGGGATAGTGGGTGAAATAAAGTCAATTTTTTTTAAAATGATAAGACTTTGACTTGACTAATTTATTATTCTGTGTGTTAAAATAATTAAATCGACTCACATTTGTAAGTCATATTAAATAATATACAAAAATATGAATGCCGATGTATAATTACAGAAAAAAATAAACAACAAATAAAAAATATAATTGTCTTAAAAAAATATATTATGCTATAAATGATTAAAATTATACGATGCTATAAAGAATTGCAGTGCTATGTCGTATACGTATGCAGAGGACTATGCAAGAATATTAAAATAATAATAAACTGATAAAAATTCTAAAATTTATGAAATTAAAGATAATTATCAATAAATAATGTAAAATTAAAATATGACAACAAATGAGTAAAAATTGTAAAATAATGATGATTATCAATAATTTATTAACAATTGTAAAAAATAAGTGAAAAATTATATGTTGTGTCATTTAACGATCAGAAAGCCTAAATCCGTTAATTTTATATTTGGAGAGAAAAATTGGGTGTCAACACCCATGTTTTATAACCTCTTTAGGGTGTTATTAACACTCAAAAACTAATCTAAATAACTTCTCAAACATTTCAAAAGGCTCTCTAAAATTTTCTCAAGTAAGTCAATCTAGGGTATCCTCAAGTTGGTCATCTAAGGGCTCTAGAGTTAAATTCTCTCCGTGAAACTTCATATTTCAGATATATGACTCTACCCTTAAACTTAATATCTCTATTGTATGAAATTACATGGCTATTTATGTGATTAAAAGTAAGAATTTTGACATGAAGGGTCAATTATTTATTTTCCCATGGTTTTATTGTGCATTACTCATGTTTTAACTACGTCTATGAACTTGTGGGTGCATGGGTATGGTGAATGAACTTGAGAATTATGATTTTCCCCAAACTTGTGACTTTTGAAGTGATTATGTCCTAACCCCATATTGTAAAATTATTTTAGTTATGAGAAACATGGGAATTTAACTATTTCAGAACTATTGCATTAAGATGTTGAATTAAACCTTGTGGGTTGGTATTTTCAAAAGCTATTGCATAAGTTAACAAAGAGGGTTTGTGAATTTCCTAAGTAATCAAATTGTTTGCCATGTTGATGTTACCTTTCAAGTGTTGTTGGTATGACGATACCAACAATGTATGCCTAAATGTGTATTATGGTTCATTGAATGGGATTGTATGATAATTGTTTTAATTGGGCTTTAAAGAGGGTTGTGTAGCTGAGTCATGAAAGTGTAGGTCTGAGAGACCAACACTGAAAATTACGATTGCCGACGCGGGGGTCTATATGACCAGGTAGTTAGAGTCCTCCTATTATTATTATTGTTGTTATTATTATTATTATTATTATTATTATATGATTGGGAGGTTCGAGTCCCCCATATCTCATTACATAATTTGGTGCTCATGTCACCTTGATATGCATGGAGGTTCGAGTCTCCCAAAGTGCATGTGTACACCCTCTGGTTTGTGCGGCCACACGCACTGGGGCCCTACCAGCTGGGGGAGAGCTGGGCTCATATAGCACATGGGTGCCTTGTATGTTATGACGTTTGAGCTACACAATCCAGACTAAGGTTTTAAAATGCATGTTAAGCTTTGTTCCTTATCTCGACATGTGATATATATATATATATGTATTGGAGGATGTGCATGGAATCTCAATGATTTTGTATTGTTGATCATGACATTATGTTATCATGTATTCCTGAGTTACATGCTAGCGCTCCAATCGCTAACCGTCTTCGGACGCTGTATCCCCACGTGATGTAGGATTTGGTTGTACTTCTACTTCTCTTGCTCAGTGATTAGGATTTGAGATCATCTCGTGAGTTGACAGTGAAGTGGTGAGCTTCTATACATCGGAATACTACATTTCATATTTTTGTATCTTATGTTTAGATTGCTTAGACTTGTTTTGGCTATTTTCGGGAGCGTGTCCCAATACTTTATTGATGTTCTGTTTTGGTTCTTGTTTAGAAGGCTTGTTGGATTACTGTGGACTTGGATGGTGTTGGTCAGTTGTTTCGGTCGGGTTTTTAGATGTTGATCATAGAAATGTCAATTATTCTAAAATCTATCTTGTTATATGTTCAAAATTCATACGACATTTGAAATATTGTGTTTACTAGGTTAGGTGCAGGGGGTGGTCTCTAGTCTACGTGGAAGTCTAGATACCCATCACGACTAGGTAAAATGGATAAAAATAGGTAAATTATTCATTGATTTTGTAAACTGGACAAGTATTGTTGAACATCTCAAAATAGAAAAGTGAAAAGTAAAAATAGACGGAGGATGTACATGTCATTTCACAAAACCTATGCATAATTAGTTGTTTGTTTTCACTTTTACCTTTAGTAATAAATATGGAGAGATATTAATATAGTGGAAAACAGAGAACCATTAAATAAAGATGAATAATGAATAAAAATTATTTAGTCAAATTACCTTCTAATTAATGTTTTTCTTAAAAAGTATGTAACTTAAAAAGATGACAAGTAAATAGGAACACAAGAAGCACTTTCTCCATTTCGTTTTAGTTGCCCTCTTGCTAAAAGTTTTACTCTATGGAAAAACTACCTAATATCACACCTTGTCTTACCTTATCTTCTTAAAATTCCTATACGTTTGATTAATCACTAAAATTCTTGATTTACCTTATTTTATACAAAATCTCGAATACATTACTCTCATCCCATATCAACCACATTTTTTCTATTAACGGCGCAAATCATGCAGGTGTAACTTGCAATTACTATACCAACATGGGTTGTGGTGCAGTGGATGGGGCTGCTCCATCCTTAATCAGAGGCCGAGGGTTCGACCCTGGGTATGGAGAAAACTCTGTTGGGAGCGCTGCCACCTTAATGGGCCATGCAACGCGCGATCCAAATTAGTCGGGGTTCCAATGCGGGCACCGGACACCGAATGAAAAAACAAAAAAAACTTGCAATTACTCTTAATTCTCCGATTTTGAATTGGAGTCGTGTTTTCCCGAACATCATCTTCAATTTCAACTTAAAATTTTCAATAACTACTTTCAAATCTCCATTTAATTTTCTTCAATTTTTGAAGGTTAGTTTATTTTCATGATTTTTTAAAATTGAGTAGATCAAATGTTTGAACCAATATGGGTTCAATTTACTGTTCTTAACTCAAATTTAATTTAGTTAATGGATTTGAATTTAGGATCATGTTTTAGTATTAGAATTTCTCAATTAGACAAATCTTAAATGACATGTGTTGTTCATTTTATTTTTGGTACTTTTAATAAGGATTCTTTTAGAATTTCATGAAAAAAGATTAAAACACTGTAACGATCTTGTTATGATGAAGAAGCTGCTCAAAGAGGTAGTTAAAAGTAAAAAAAATAAAATGTTGATGTTTTAAAAGGAAAAGTTGTTGAAGATTCATCAAGAGATCCTCTAAGAAGGTACAATGTCTATGTATTAGAATAAAAGGACATGAAAATACATAAACAAATGGGGCAAAGATGCATTTTGTTTGTCAAGTCTATGTGTGCGATACATAGGTCTTATGTATCGATCTCAAATTCTGTCTAGTGTAATTATATCTCGCTCAAATTTTTTACAGTGAATGTAAATATAAGGGAAAGATACATTATATTTTGTCAGATCTTTAAGTCGGATACATAAGTCTTACGTATATGTCAAAAATTATGTCTAGTGTAATGTATCTCACACATAATATGTACAGAATAATATTTGTTGATACTTGTAGTATATCTAAATATGGCGTATGAAATATCTTGTCCAAGATATTCCACTTCATTCTCTCAGATTTGACAGCTCATGCAATGTCAATATCATAGACTGTTTTAAAAATGTTATGGACAAACAGATAGTGGAGTTATTCTGACAAACAAGCTTTGATTTATATCTCAAATGTCCAAATATAATTTTCAAGGATACATTATCAAATATTTTTTAATGCTTGAGTTAGAGTAAAAACAAATTGGATGAACTTCATGTTTGCATCAAGGACATTATGCTTAGATTTTTTATTTTTGAGTTTGCACTTCTTACCAATTTAAAGTGCACCGATAATATCTAAATTTTGAATAACCCAATTCCTCTCCTAGTAGTCTGATGGTGAAATATTTTTCCGATCTTCTGTCACAATAAGATGTTGCACTGATTACCTTAGCAGATTTTAAAATAGTAGAATATGACAGTTATAAACATCTTTCATGAAAAAAGACTACCTTCTCCAAGTTGATCATTTCTCGAGACAAAAATTATATATAGCGAAACAATTATATCAGAAGGGCATGTCATACAAATTGAATGTATGAATACATGTATGTTGTTTGAAAGTTGACAAAGATATAAAAATTTGTGTGGATAACCATATTTTGAGGATACTAAAATGAAGAGTTGTGAAAAAACTTAAATACGATAAACTTATGAGAGAAATATTTAGCAAGGTAAATTTCATATTTTACTAAAGTTCTTTTATTTTACAAAGAAGATATATTTTTCTGTAAATGATTATCTAAACATCCCTGATACACTATACAATTCATTGATACATCACTACTTATGTACTTTTTTGATATAGAAGAAAATTTTGATATATTTGAATTAATTAAATATAAAAATGGGTTAACTGATACATATAACCTGTCAAATAAAGTGCAGTTACAAATCTACTAACTGTTATTGTAATTATTTTTAATGTTTTCTTTGTAACTTATAATTATAGTATTCATATTTCAATCTAGTTTCTACAGTGGAGTAGTTGGATAAACTTGATTTGCCTGATTCATTGAGTATTGTACTATATGATCCCGCCACATTATCTAAGCCAGCCACATGAGATGATCTCCTCAAACAAATGGAGCCTGGAGGTACTGAACCGACGATTATTTTAAAATATAATGGCTTTGAGGAGTTTAGTATAAAATCATCTGACACGATTATAATACATCATTTGCCTCTCCACTAAGAGGAGGAATATTATTTATGTCCTAAAAAAGTATAATGAAAAGAGAAATTAACAAATTCATAACATTTGCATAAAAAAGAAAATAACCGTTGGAAACATTAAAAATTACTATAGCAGATAATGATACATCTTCTCGTGTTGTTTATGGTAAATAAACAACACGCTAGCATAAAGCAGAAAATAATAATGTATAAGATACATTATCAATGTATAAGATACATCGATTATAGTAGATGTATCCTTTGTACCTATTGAAACACTAGTAGTGTATTAGACATTACATACACTAATATATTTTTGTTTTAAATAATTTAGCTATGTATCAACTATATCAAATTCTTCATTAAAATCTTTGTTATAAGTTAACTAAATTATATATCTGATACATTATATAACTGAATTAAAAATTACAAGATGACGACACTAGATAGACATTGAAAATATTCAAGTCATCTTATTTGATGAATTTTGGTTCAAGTTCAAGAAGCAAACAGAAGCGACTTTCAAGCAACATGCATACAAGTAAGACAATTATGCTATCTTATTCAATAAAAAAAATATTTATTTTTTAATATTATCTAAATATTTTTTACTCATATAGGAAAGACAAGGATGATCATACAAAGTTAGATGCTCGGATTTTGAATTTGAACAACTTAATTTTGTAGTTATAATTTTTAAGACAAAAAATTGATTCTACTTGATGTACCAACCAAGCAGAGGTTGGAATGATGAGGTATAACATGAAAATTACTTTTAAAACATGAATATGTAATATCAAAATATATTATGCAGCTCATACATACATATTTATGTATTAGATTTTGTAAAATTCAGTCACGTTGATAATTTTTTTTAGAAAACAAAGGATATCAATGTATATGTCAAAATCACATGTCATGATCATGTATTAGTTTATATTTTTTATTAAGTTATCAATTTTTGATGTATTTGTGCAACATGTTTATGTCATATTCTATTACTTGTAGAAGAAGTCCAAGCAACATAACTATATCTACAACAAATACAATATGGATAATTTTTTGGTTTAAAACTAACATTGATAAGTCATATAGAAGGTATTATCCGATTTCTATAAAAAGGAGGGAATGAGTGAGGTTCTTCCTATGCAGGAGGATTATGTACATTTTATGATTGTGGTTGAGAATGAACATTCAATCTATAATGTTATCAAAGAATTTAATACCTCCGCTAATATGTCTTGACATCTGATAGACGAGATATACATTTTGATAAATTGCAATAAAAAATTTCATTAGGTGTTGGTTGTTGTTGTACTAAAGGAGAGACTTATGTATGTGAATGATTCGATGTTTTCATCAACACATAAAGAAAGTCCATTGAGGTCCAAAAGTTTTTTGTAATGTTGCTTACTTACCTTCAAATCAATAATTTTTTAGATCAAAATGATCGAACCGACTGGTGTTTGCTTGAATCTTACAAATAAAAGAATGAGCAACACTTATTTGATGTTGAATATGTTCCTGGTATTGCTCAACAAGCAAATGGTAGTTTGTATATAGATTTTTTTTTAAATTTATGCATTTTTCATTCTTAACCGAGTATGTTAGTGTCAGCAAATTTTTAAATGATGATACATGCCTTTACAGGGATTGTGAAATTTATAAAGCTGAATTTGTTGAGTACCTAAGTAATGGACTTCAAGTAATATCTTCAGAGATTGATACTGAATTCCATCGCATGAGATACACATTATTTTTATGCAACTATGGAGTTATAAAGGCTTAAAATAGTTATTCTAGTGACAATGGCGATTCATCTAAATTAAAATTCAACTTCATACCTTCGAACGAAAAAGATTTAATCAATGTTGAATAGATGTAGATAAGTTAGTTATGTACATTTTAACATAGAGATTTACTTTTATTTTTATAAAAAATAGTTGATAGCTGCGCTAGCTATTGCTCACAAAGATGTGTTGATACTTTATATATTGTTCAGTATTATTTTTGTGGATCATTTTCCATAAATGATGATTATCATATGTTCAGTTTTAAGTTTATTCGTATGCAACATATTTAGTGTACTATAAATTTCATTGATTACTAATCTGATGTATCTTATGTTTGTGATCTACCAGATATATCACATATGCTAATGTATCTCAACTTTTATTATACCTGTAATGTATCTGATACATAACTATTTGTAATTGATTTGACACACCGATACATCAAATATATTAGTAATGTAACAGTTACATAGAAAGTTCATAGCTATGTATAAATAGCAATGTATCAATTAATATTCATACATTGATATATATCAAAATTAACTAATATATAGCAATGTATCAATTTTATTTTATTATTATGAATATTTTGAAGTAATATATCTTAACCCAAATCTTATAATAATCATACTATATTGACCTATTACATAATAATGTATTAACAAGATTTTCATAATGAATTCAATGAAACAACAAAAATAAACCAGCTCAAGTGATAATTTCTCTAACAAATTCAAAATTTCTATTGTTACTAGCCTAAGAAATATTTAAACAGATTGAACATTGTTCAAACAACAAAATAAAAAGGTCATAATGAATCTAAGATAATGAAAACATGCAAATTGACTGCAAATCAAAAGATCACTTCTCCCTTGAAAAGAAATTACAAGCATGTTTGTTGTGACCTTCATAATCATATCACTCACAACAATTGCTGCTCAATGAAAAAGTTTATCGAATTCCTTGTACTTTCCTTTCTTTTTCCTTTCAGGTGGTCTTTTGTATACTGATGGTATGATCGTTTCTTCTAAAATGTCAGGTAGGATCCTTCCCTAGACCCTGCGCATAGCAAAATCTTTAGTGCACTGAGATTTTTTTTTTTATAATTATTGAAATCTCATACGTCTTGATTAATGTTTTTGGCTTAAAGTAATCAGAGCAGTACAACTTTATGTTATCTACGTTTTGCTCTTTAGAATTGTTATTGTGTGTTGACATGGTATCTTGTCTACTTAGAATCTTCCACAATTGCATGTTCTACTTTCTAGACAAATAATGTACCTTCGTCCAACATCATAAATAGAGTAAACATAAGATGATGCAAAATTTACATATAAAAAAAATCAACAAGTAGATCAATGATACATAACTAATAGTTATGTATCATTCTCAAAACAGAGATCAACTACTAATATATAACAAGAGAACAACTATTGATACATAACACTAATAAAATATAAAAAAATTTATCTTAACAGTAACTATATTATTATGCTATAACTATATTACAATGTGTTATGTATCTTTTATCTAAACAGAGAATAGCTATTGATACATAATACCAATAAAAAATCAAAGAAAAATATGTTAACAATAATTATATTATTATGTTCCGACTATATTACAATGTGTACATGCTGAACATATGTCTCAAGAAAAACATGCCTTCAATCTAGAAGATTTTGATGCATTGAGCACTAAAATGTCTTTAATTTTTTTTCTAATTTTATTTTTGTATACAATTTTTTTTCCATTTTTTCAATTTCAAGATTCAAGGAATATTTGCACTTGTATCAGAAATTCTAATATAGATAATTCTCGTGCCTCTATCAGTTTTCATTAATATATTTAGTGATATTAGAAGTTATCATTCTATCTTTGTTGACTGATGCATATACTTTTGCCCACTTTTCATAATCGGCCTTAAGTAGGTAATCCTTAACCCTATGATTCATTTTATCCACCTTATTCATAAAAACATCAAAATTCTTTTATTCATAACCCTTTGTCATTGCATAATATATTTTGCTAAGTCTATTTTTGCTCCTTTTGAAGTTTATGCGTACATTCTCAGATGCCAAATGCATTCAAGATGCAAATTATTAGGATACATGATGCTTACACTTTCAGTATGCTTTCATTCTGATCAAATACAATGTACATATTATCACACTCTTCGAAAGTACTTTACATTGTTCAAAAATCAAGCCCATGAATAATTTTCTTTTGAGTTTACAACACCATATGTGATTGACAATATTCAATCTAGAAACAACAAAAATCAAACACGTTACTTTATAAGTTTATGGTTAATAAGTAATGCATAAAAATCAGATAAATACACTATTTATATGGTTCTAAAATATATTTAAATTATTTTATTTGAATACATATCACATGGCATACCTGCCCCATCATGAGTGCTAACCGAAATAAATATTTCTTTATAAGCTCCACTCAAATGATTCACATCCATGATAACTATTGATCTACAAAACTCAAACCCTATCATTAATGAATGTAAATCAATGAACAAATACGTGAACTCATTCTCTAATGCCTTATGCATCTTAATGTATGATCCAGGATACACAGTATTTAACATATTTATGTATCTTGGTATTTATCGGCATCTATCTGTTCATCCATTCCTTAGTATCTCTAATATACGCTCTTTATTCCATCATGCTTTTTGGTAATTAATATGCACGCTGAACGTAGATTTAATATCTTGAATTTTATCATTAGATGTGTGTATTTTCTTATGATTCATTGATTTCAGAATAGTAACACCACTAACAAATGATACTGTAGTTTGAACTTAGGTGAACATCCTATCTTTCAAAGGATAGATATGTACATCATGAAAAACTTTCACTTTGAAGAGATCTAAAGACTTGAGACAAAATAACTTAAAAAATTCTACTACAATCCTCAAAATAACACATTAGGACATAGCTGCAACAAAATTGAATGAATGTGTCTTTAAATATACACAACAATATACTAATCAATGTATCTAAAATATAATAACATAAACACATGCAAAATATAATTGGTTAATATATTTGGAAAAATAATTAAGAACAACTATCTATGTATTTCCAATTATTATAATCACCAGTATGTATCTAAAAAATAAATATGCACCACAGATAATGCAACAAGTATCTCATAATAAAAGCATGATGGATTTGTTAGTATTGTAATATATTAGACCCAAAAAATACATGTATCATTGACATTATGTAACAATCTAATAGCTATGTATTTGATAGAATTGGTATTGCTTTAATTATTTTTCACAACTAAACGTTATCTGTAAATATGCCTAATCAAACATCTAAACATAATTATATTTTTATTTTTCAGATCAGTTGTCTTTAAAATTGAAACAATGACCTATGACATACTTTGTCATGATAGATACCCACATATCTTTGTACTTATAAATCTGTTTCGCCTTAACAACATGTAACGACCTGACTTTTAGTGATTGTGTGAAATATTTATTTCTTATAATTTGACCATTTTACCTCTCTTCGTGGTTACATTATGGTATTTTGAGGTATGAGAATGATTGAAATGATTTTCGATGTATTTCAGTGTGATTTATGTGATATTGTGATTTTTGATGGCTTGAAAAACCTTATAGTTGACTTCAGTTAATATTTATTGATATGTGCATCAGATGTCAGAACGAACTACAGAAGGAGATCTGAAACGTTGATTTTAGGATGGTAAGATAATTGGTGTGATTTTATGGCTTTTATATCTCGTTTCGATCCTCAATTCAAAAAATTATAAAATTGGATTTTGGGAGTTAAAATTATGAAAATGATTTTTTTTCAAAAATCTAATATCATTATTGAGTCTAGAACATCGAATTTGATAGGATAGCATAGATTGTTTGCGTTCACAGAATTCCAGATGAATCTTGAGGGGTCCGCAGAGACTTGAAATTCTCCAAGTCTCCGGCTGGCGCACTAATCAGCTGGTGCACCACTCAAATGGTGCACTCACATAAGATACACTTTTATTGCTTATGTGACATTACATATTGGACCAAGAGTCGCATACGCAACATCTTGATCGCGATCGTGAACCCCGCGTAAGCGATGACAGGGTTTTTTATACTTGCCCTCAAGCAAGGTATACGCGACACCTGGTCGCTTAAGCAACCCAGTGATCATGCATGCGATGCTTGGGTCTCCCTTAAATACTTATGTTTCACCATTTTTCACGATTGTGTATGTGATGCCTAGTCCCTTAAATACTTACATTTCACTATTTTTAAGACTTGGAGCTTAGAGTTTCCTAATTTTGAGCAATTTCCTCCATTTCTAAGATTGGGTAAGCTCCAAAACACCAATCTTAACTGCTTTTCTTCAATTTTATCTTCAAAACAACTTTAATTTTCAATTTTAAAATAAATTTTGGGGGATTTATCGGTAAAGCTTAAAAATAGTTTTTCATCTATTTGGACCTTGTTTTTAACTCATTTTCACTTGGGTTTTTAGTCGTGGACTCCTAAGAGTATGGGAAACATACTTCAAAAATAAAATTATAATTTTTTATTTTCGTTTGTTTTTTGAAAACCCATTTCGGGGGTCCATTTTGATCCCGACTCAAAATTAGGCAATATGGGTAGCGTTGGCTTTGTTTGGATGCATAAATTCTATATTTCTATGTATTAGTTGATTCCAAGTTCGTTTGTAGGAGTAAGGCTTCAAATTGAAGGCTTTCAGACTGATTTTTGACATTCGAGGTAGGTTATGGCTTAACTTTCTTCAGACTGGGTTGGGTAGTTAATATTGATACAAAAATCAGGTTAAGGGCATGGGAACCAATCGCAAAAATGGTTATATTATTGTGTTGTTACCATGTGGGGACCTATGTTGTTTCTAATTTGTGGTTTTGAGATATTATTTGCTATGTGTGACCGTGTGAGATCTTATATGAAATTGTTGGCCTTGTGTATGTGATATTAGTTGTATCCTATTTGATGAAAAATCCTAATGTGGTATCGATGGTATATTTTGGTGGATTTTACCTTATTGGCATCTAGATTTATGTTGGATTTCATAGATGGTCAAAATATTGAGTGGATTTTGGCTCTATTGGTTGGTCTATTAGTTGGATAATGAAACTCTCAATCTGGTTAATTGTGAGAATTACATCCTCATATCATATACATTCATGAAACATTGGTACCACCATGAAAATACGGAAAACACTTGCTTTTTATGACAGAAAATGTAATATCTTTAAACCCCCTACCAATGGATATGTCGAAAAGGAGATATGACTATTGGTATTGGATATTGGTTGTAAATGGGTTAACGACCCCCCCCATGCGCCCTACTTGGGAGTGAAGCTCCGTAGGTATGGGTTGGCAAAGCTCTCATGGGTCCTACCTGGGAGTGGAGCTCCGTGGGTGTACACGAAGGTTGTGTGACAAACTCATGCATCACATCATAGTCATCATCATCATCATGATCACCTTCACTATTCATTCTTATATACCTTATGTTTTCTTATATGCATTAATGTATCTGAGATAATACTTGTCTATGTGTATTACGTCTTTTTACTTGTATGTATGATATTCATCTACTTGTGCTTTCTTGTTGAATCTGTGTTTGATATATATGAATATTATAGCACTATTAGTAGAGACGGTGTGGTCTACTGTTTAGGATATTTTTTGGTTGCAGGTGGCATGCCCTTAGTGTGTATTTTGTATGCTTTATTTTCTACTTTGCTTAGTCGGCCTATGATACCAACTGAGTATAAGTGAACCATACTCACTTCTACTGTGCCCTTTCAGTACAGATCCAGGTTTGAGTGCACCTCATGACAGTTGATTTCAGGTGATACTTAGAGCTATTTCAAGGTAGCAGTTGGTCCTTGCATCCAAATTTGACTACTACCTTCTCCTATCTAGACTATATCTTTATTTGTATTCTAAGATAAAGTTATTTCTTTTTGGATATCCTATGTATTTTGATTTTGAGTTATACTAGTTAGATCTTATATTGTGACACTTGTTCTTGGGATTATTGTATGGTATCCTTGGTTATGTATCTCTGCTTTTATCATATTTGTGTGGTTTCATTCTAGAAGCCTTGCCTTGGGTATTGGTGTTATTTTTTTTGTATCAGTTTGAGTGATAATCTTACTTTTCAAGACTTGTCGTGACAAGTGTCATCATGACTCTTGGTTTTGGGTCTATAACATCCCCAGAATTTTGGCCTTTGAAAATTTCAAGACTTGAGCTTACTACCCAAGCTATGACTCACCTAACGAGTTGTGAAGACTCTATACGAGTCGTAGTGTCCCAATCGTAGAGTGACCAGTGTAGGTACCAAAGTTCCTATCCTGGGTACGATTAAGACCATACAAGTCATGGATAGGCATTACGAGTCGTAATGTGGGACTCATAGTCTCACTAATGTAGTGGTCTCTTATTTCTGTTGTAACTACGACTGGACCCTATGAGTCATGATATGGTACTATGAGTCGTATGGTATGAATCTTAGGGTCAACAATGGGGATGCCTTGGGATACTTTCCAGACTATGAGTCTAGGGGATGACTCTTAGTCAGTCGTTACGAGTTGTCAGGTGGCCTATAACGACTGGTCGACAAATTTTCAGTGTTTTATTAAGGGTACTTAGGACATTTCCCCTTTTCCTCAATTGTGACCCATGACCTAAAAACCCTTTTGGGACCTCATCATCATCCAAAAACATAATCAAATACACTCTTAAGCTCTCTCAAATCCCTAAGTCAAGAACAAGCTATGGTTTCTCAAGGTTGATCATTTATAGCTTCCAAGTGGTGATTTCTCTCCAGAATTGTGATACTTTTAGGCATGTACCTCTCCCCTTAAACTTGTTTTACTTAAAGCATGTGTTTAAATGGTTATTCATTTGGATTTGAATATGGATTTTGATTTAGGTTGAGGGTTTTGGAAGGATTGTTGCTTTATTTGCATTCCCATGGTTTTAATGCAAGTGTTAATATTTTATTAATGTATTTTGAAACCCGTTGGGGTGCATGGGTATGGTGAATGGGATAGGGGTTAAGGTATTCCCCCAATTTGATGATTTTTGTTTGGAATTTGGTTATTGAAATTGTGTTCCCTCAACCTACTTGCATAATTGGATTTGAAACATAGTTAATAACATGATTTGGCTCACTTCCTTAAACTATGGCATTACATAAATGGTTAAATGGCTAAAAAGGATTTTGAAAGCTTTGTTGGCCACATTTTTTATTTAAACTTGATTTAATGGACAAAGAGGGTCGTGTCATTCCCCCAACTTGATGGAATTGGTATGGCATAATTATAAGTTTGCCAGTGTAATTGGTATAATGATACCAACGGTATGTGCCTTAATGGATGATCCTTGGTTTTATGAATATGAATGTGTAAATACTTTAATTGGTCTTAAAGGGGGTTGTGTAGCTGAGCCCTAAAGGTGGAGGTCTCGAGGGGCTGATATTGGAAACCACGTTTGCCAACGTGGGGGTTGGTATTTACTATGTGAATAGTTCACGCATTACATGCATGTATATATTTTAGAATGGTTATAGCCTTGATGTACTTGGCCCTTTCTTGAATTTCTCTGATTCTTGTAGCTAACACGCATTGGGGCCTAGCCAGCAGAGAGGGAGATGGACCCAACTAGCAGGGGGAGCTAGACCCATATAGCCCGGGGTATGAATGATGGTTTGAACTACACATTCTAGGCTAATGTTTTAAATATCATGCTAAACCTTGTTTGATATCCTGGCATGATATATATAAGTGTATGATTGTGTGCATAAGATTTTTAATGATTTTGGACTAACTTGATCATGACATTATTTTATCCCTTCCCTGAGTTACATGCTAGCAGTCACCCTGCTAACCTTCTCGAATGTTGTATCCCCACACAATATAGAGTTTGAAAATACTTCTACATTTCTTGCATAGTAATAGGTGATTCTATCTTGTTCTCTAGTCTATCTTTAAGTGGTGAGCTTTCATTCTTCGGAAGGCCTATCATATTTATTTATGTCTAGGCTATTTTTTTGGTTTTCTTTTTTGGACATAGTCGGGGCCATGTCTCGACCTAGTTGGATATTCGGATTGGTTTAGAAGCTTTGTGTATTACTGTGGATTAGGATGTATGTTACAGTTCTTAGATTTCTTTCTGAGCTAGTTGTTTAACTTGTTATATGTTCGGAACTTAGCTTTATCTTGTTATATGTTCAGAATTCATCTGTTGCTAGTTGTATTATGTTCTAGGTAGCTAGGGTAAAAGGGGTGGTCTCCAATCCTCTATGGACATGACAGTGCATCACGGCCTAGTCTTGGTTTGGGTCGAGACAAGCTTGGTATCAGAGCCTAGGTTCATGGTCATTTGGTGTCTATAAAGTTGTGTCAAGTAGAGTCTCTTTTATGGGTGTGTAGCGCATCACACTTATAAGGGAAAGACTACGAGTCATCTAGGAATGTTTTCCTTTCTTATGATCTATTTTTCAGGCTATAAAGTCTAAGGTCTTGAAATCTCCTCTACTTTCGTTTGTCCACATTTCAGATCATGCCTCTCCAAAGATCTGATGCTCATGGAAACTCATTTGTCCTACCTGAGGACAATATGGATGAAACTTGTTCTACTTATAAAGTACAGACCCGGTCTAGGGCCTCTGTTCTTAACTGCCCACGTGGAGTTCCACCGATTCCTATCAGCCCTCCTCAGGCTTCTCGGGCTAATGATGTTTATGCCTTACCACCCAAAAGAGACCATCGATCTATTTATCTACTGACTCAGTTGGTGACTTCTCAATTTTGTTAGCCTGACTGTGTTAGTACTGTTGCTCCATCTTCTGAGATCACTATAGTTTGCCAGTTCATGGGGTTGAATCCTTCGAACTTCATAGGCTCTAAGGTTGAAGAGGATCTTTAAGGTTTTATTGATAAGATGGAAAAGATATTATGGGTGATGCATGCTACCTATGTGAAGGGTATGGAGTTTGTCGCATATTAGTTGAAAGATGTGGCATACCAGTGGTATGAGGAGTGGGAGCAGTCAAGGGGTGATGATGCTGAGCAGGCTATATAGGAGGAATCTTTTGGTACTTTCCTTGATCATTTTTTTACTTAAGAGATGAGGGAGGCTAAAGCTAAGAAGTTTGTGAACTTGAGGCAAGGAAAGATGACTGTGAAGGAGCATGCCTTGAATTTCCATCAGTTGTCTCGTTACACTCTAGAATTGGTGTCTAGCATGAGGGCTAGGAGAAGAAAGTTTACTTCAGGTTCTAGAGTGTAAGGAGGCAATGTTGAATAATGACTTGGATATCTCTAGGATGGTGGTGTATATGCAACAGGTTAACGATGATAATAAGAACCAAGTAAAAATGAGAGAGAGGCAGAACAAAATATTCAGGAGCAGGGCAGAGGCCATCTGAATAGTAATAGATATGGTAGGCAGTGGAGCAAGAAGAGGACTTGGGAAAACTTAGGTTCATATTCTATGGCTAGTGCTCCCTATCGTAAGCCATCAGGTGGTCATCGCTTTCGGACTGACATTGGATTTAAGGCACAAGGTGCCCAATCTCAGGCTAGAAGAGCTTAGTCAGCCCCGTCTTATCCGCCTTGTAGAGCTTGTGGCCGATTGCACCGGGGTTATTATAATGAGGAATGGAATCAATGTTTCAAATATGGATAGCTTGGTCATATCCAGTGGAACTGTTCTTCAGCTAATGTTGATACTGAAGCTAATATGGTTCCAGTTTCTACTTCTTCAGCTCCTGTGCCAAAGGGTGCTACTTCTAATACCGGTAATGGTCAGAACTATCGTTATGCTCTTTCCACCCATTAGGAATCTGAGGAATCTCCTAATGTTACTACTGGTACATTACAAATTTTCTATCATGATGTGCACTATTTACTTGATCTAGGTCTACCCTTTCTTATGTGACCCCTTATGTGGTTGTTTGTTTTGGTTTCGATCTTGAGAGCATTTCCAATCCCTTCTCTGTGTCTACCTTGATGGGTGATTTTGTTGTGCCTAGAATGGTTTATAGGGGTTGTGTGGTATCTATTATTGATAGGGATACACTAGTGGATCTGATTGAATTGGATATGGTAGATTTTGATGTGATATTGGGGATGGATTGGCTTTACTAGTGCTATGCTTCCCTAGATTTTTGAACCCAAAGGGTTAGCTTCCAATTCCCAAATAAACCAGTAATTGAGTGGGAAGGGAGTTCCTTAGTTCCTAAGAGAAGGTTTATTTCGTATCTTAGAGACCAAAAGTTGATTTCCAAGGAGTGTCTATACCATCTAGTTTGGGTTAATGATTCTATTTATGAGGTTCCCTCTCTACAATCTATCCCCGTTGTTCATGAATTTCCTAAAGTGTTTCCCGATGATCTTCCTGGTATAGGTAAATAGACTTTGGGATCGATCTTCTACCAGATACCCATATTATTTCTATTCCTCCTTATAGAATGGCTCCGACTGAGTTGAAAGAACTTAAGGATCATTTAAAGGGTCTCCTTATTGAGGGTTTTATCCATTCTAATGTGTCCCCGTGAGGTGCTCTCATATTTTTCATGCGTAAAAAGGATGGTTCTCTTCGGATGTGTGTAGATTATCGGCAACTGAATAAGGTGATTGTGAAGAATAAACACCCTCTTTCTATGATTGATGATCATTTTAACCAGCTTCAGGGTGTTAGATATTTTTCTAAGATTGATCTTTGGTCGGGTTATCATTAGTTGAATATTAGGGAGGCGGATATCCTAAGACTACCTTCCTAACCCGATATGGTCAATATGAGTTTCTGTTGATGTCTTTTGGGTTGACTAATGCTCTGACTGGATTTATGGACTTGATGAACCAAGTGTTTAGACATCTGGGATTTTTTTATTCGTGATCGTGTATATTAATGACATCTTGGTATATTCTAAGAGTGAGAATGACCATGTCAATTACCTCCGAGTAGTGTTGTTGACTCTAAAAGATCAGTGATTGTATACCAAGTTTTAGAAGTGTGAGTTTTGGTTGAATGTTGTGACCTTTCTTAGTTATGTTATTTCTAGTTAGGGGATCAAGGTGGATCCACAGAAAGTTAAGGTGGTTAAGAAGTGACCTAGACCCATGACTCCAACCGACATTCGAAGCTTTTTAGGTTTAGCCGGGTTTATAAGAGGTTTATGGAGAGTTTCTTTTTAATTGTTGCTTCGTTGACTAAGTTGATCTAGGAAAAGGTGAAATTTCTATGCTCTGATGCTTGTGAGGGTAGTTTTGAGAAGTTAAAGGACACGTTAACTTCTGCCCCAATTTTGATCCTGCCCGAGGGTACCGATGGTTTTGTTGTCTACTATGATGCATCCTGTGTGGGACTGGGTTATGTAATGATGCAGCATGGTAAGGTTGTGGTCTACGCTTCTAGGCAACTGAAAGTTCATGAAACGAATTATCCGACACATAATTTGGAGTTGGCGGCTGTTGTGTTTGCTTTGAAAATTTGGTATCATTACTTATATGGGTTTCATGTTGATATCTACTCAGATCATAAAAGCTTGCAGTATGTGTTCACCCAGAAGGAGTTGAATCTCAGGCAAAGGAGATAGCTTGAGTTGATCAAGGACAATGATATGAGTCTTTATTACCATCCAGGTAAGGCTAATATAGTTGTTGATACTCTTAGTAGGTTATCCATGGGTAGCTTATCTTATGTGGATGAGGAGAAACTAGGATTGGTAAAGGATATTCACCAATTAGCTAATCTTGGATTTTGTCTTTTGGATTTTGAGGATGGAGGTGTGATTGTATAAGAAGTGTTGAAGTCATCTCTTGCTGCAGAGGTGAAGGAAAAGCAGGTTTTGGATCCTATCTTGATGCATATTAAGGATAATGGGGGTCAATAGAATGTCATGGTATTTGAGGTTGGTAAAGATGGTATCTTAAGGTACCAAGATAGATTGTGTGTTCATGATGTTGATGGGCTATGGGAAAGAGTTTTGACTGAGGCTCATGAGTAGAGGCATACAATTCATTTGGGATCGGTGAAAATGTATCATGACCTGAAAGAGATTTATTGGTGGAACAACAGAAAGAGATATGTGGCTAACTTCATGGCTAAGTATATAGTGTGTCATCAGGTGAAGGTTGAGAACTTAAGGCTTGGTGGCATGTCTCAAGAGGTTGAGTTTCCTATGTGGAAATGGGAGGTGATCAATATGGAATTTATAACTAGTATTCCACGGTCTTGGAATCAACATGATTTGATCTGGGTCATCGTGGATAGGATGACTAAGTCTGCTCCTTTCTTACCTGTGAGGACGACTTACACTTGAGAGGATTATGCAAAGTTGTTTATTCATAAGATAGTTAAACTATATGGTGCTCCAGTTTCCATTATTTTGGATCGAGGAACGCAATTCTCTTCTCACTTTTGGCATTTGTTTTAGCAAGGCTTTGGCACATAGGTGAACCTTAGCACCGTATTCCACCATCAGACGGAAAGACAAGCGAAAGAACTACTTTAGAAAATATGCTAAGGGCCAGTATGATTAATTTTGGTGGTAGTTGGATGGATTTTCCTCTCATCGAGTTCACTTATAATAATAGTTATCACTCGAGTATTGGGATGTCTCCTTTTGAGGCTTTGTATGGTAGGAGGTGTAGATCTCTTATTGGATGGTTTAATATTGGTGAGACTAGGTTGTTCGGTCCAGACTTGGTTCACCAAGCTATGGAAAAGGTGAAGGTGATTCGGGATAGACTTAAAACTGCTCAGAGTTGCCAAAAGGACAATGCAGATATGAGGTAGAGAGAGTTGGAGTTTGAGGTTGGTGATTGGGTATTCTTGAAAGTATCTCCTATGAAGGGAGTCATTAGTTTTGTGAAGAAGGGAAACTCAGTCCCCGGTATGTGGGTCCATACTTGATTTTGAGGAGAGTGGGTAATGTTGCTTAAGAGTTGGATTTGCCTTTGATTTTGGATTCCATTCATCCAATTTTCCATGTTTTGATGTTGAAGAAGTCCGTGGGTGATCCTTCATTGGTTATGCATATTGAGAGTGTTGGTATTTTAGATTCCTTGTCTTATGAGGAAGTCCTAATTGAGGACTAAGGATGTCGCTTTGGTCAAGGTTCTATGGAGGAATAAAAAGGTAGAAGAAGCTACTTGGGAAGCTGAAGAGGACATGAAGTCCAAATATCCATTCTTGTTCCCCAGATTAGACAATCGTGCTTAAGGTATGTGTTTCCTTATCATCTGTGTTTTCTAACTTTGTTAAAGGAAATTATGGTTGTGTTTCGGTCATAAAATCCTATGAATTGATGCCTTGATTCATCATTCTGGGATGAATGATCCTAGGGGGGAATGTAACACCCTAAAATTTTGACTTTTGAAAATTAAGAGATTTGAGCTTACTGCCCAAGCTACGACTCACTTAGCGAGTTATGAAGGCTCTATACCAGTCGTAGTGCCCTAATCGTAGGGTCACCAATGTAGGTACCAAAATTTCTATCCTGGGTATTATTAAGACCATACGAGTCGTGGTGAGACATTACGAGTCATAATGTAGGACTCATAGTCTGACCAGTGTAGTGGTCCCTTATTTCTATTGTGACTACAACTGGACCCTATGAGTTATGATATAGGACTACGAGTCATATGGTACAAATCGCTAGGGTCAATAGTAGGAATGCCTTATGACACTGCCCAGACTATGAGTCTAGAAGAGATTCATAGTCAGTCGTTACGAGTCGTAAGGTGACCTATAACGATTGGGCGATAAATTTTTAATGTTTTATTAAGGGTACTTTTGGACATTTTCCCTTTTCCCTACTTGTGACTCGCGACCTTAAAACCCTTTTCGGACCTCAATATCATCCAAAAACATAATCAAACACACTTTTAAACTCACTCAAATTTCTAAGTCAGGAACAAGCTAGGGTGTCTCAAGGTTGATTATTTAGAGCTTTTAAGTGGTGATTTTTATCCATAATTGTGATACTTTCAGGCATGTGTCTCTCCCCTTAAACTTTGCTATATGTAGTTTTGATTATGATCAGCTAACTTCAAGGGACCAGGTCACTGGATATTCATGGTACCGTACAGCTGACACGCATGACTGGACAGTTTTATCCTCTTATGTAACAAACTTGCAGGTGTTGCTTGTACTTATTAGGGCATCTGGTCCAATGATATTTCCGTCCTAACTATCACTCATCTATAAAAGGAAAGAGACTCTTCTTCATCAACTAGTTTTTTCATAATTCTAAAGAGTGAAGAAAGGCATCAAAACTCCATTTCAAAATTGCTCAAGCATTTCTCATGTTCTTATCTTTGTAGTATGCTAAAGGGTGAGTGAGTGTTCTTGAGTGCTAATTTGTAAAAGAACTACTCATGCTATAATAGTAGTGTTTTTGTTTGTTGAGATAAGTTCTTAGGTGGAGTTTCCTAAGTTTGATATTGATTAGAGTTAATCAGTTTAGAGGGTCCTTGATAGAGTTGCCAAGATGAGCTTGTAGTAGAGTTATACAAGCAAAAGGAGCCTAGAGTTAGGCTGAAATTGAGTCTATAATCAAGAGGTATATTAGAGTGAATTTCATTAGTGCTTGTGAGGTCAAGCCATGGTTTTTCCCTTCCTTGAGCAAGGGGGTTTCCACATTAAAATCTTCTGTTTTTTCTCTTACTACACTGTCTTTTGATTCTTGGTTAATGTACTATATTTTGCATGTGATTAACGTTGAGAGACGTAGTCCTTCACTGTGTGGTGCAACCCTCAGGGTTTGTACAATTGGTATTAGAGTAAGGTCACTCTAAAAGGTTCATACCTAGAATGTCTTGGCTAGCATAGCTTCTCCAACTAATCTAGAAAAAGGGAAATCTACTACTAGACAACCAAGATTCAATGGGCAGTATTATGGGTGGTGGAAAACCAGGATATTTGACTTCATTATGACTAAGTATAGTGAGCTAATGGACATAATCCTTGATGGTCCTCATGTTCTTTTTCGAGAATTCAAAGAAAGAGATGTAAAAAATTGGTTGTCAAAAGCAGGAAGGAGTTCAATAATGAAGATAGAAAAAGAATTGAGAAAAACTACAAGGTAAAGAAACTGTCTGTCTGTGGCATAGGACCAGAGAAATACAACAAGATTTTAGCTTGTGAAATAGCTAAGGATATATGGGGGTGCTTGAAGATATCTCATAAAGGAAACACTAATGTGAAGGATTCAAAAATTGATATGTTGACCACTTAGTATGAAACCTTCACAATTAAAGAAGGAGAAACTATTCAAGAGATACATACCAGGTTTACTTCTATCACTAACGAGTTGCACTGCTTAGGAGAAGTAATTACTTTATACAAACAGGTGAGAAAAATTATTGGGGTTCTGCCTAAATCTTGGGAAAGCAAAATGGATGCTATCACTGAGGCCAGAAACTTGAAAACTCTCACTATGGATGAACTCATTAAGAATCTGAAGACTCGTGAACTTAAAAAGCAACAAAGGCATGAGAAGATGGAGGTAAAAGGGGAAAATCTCTAGAACTAAAAGAATTTAAATCAGACTCTAATGAAGAAGACACTGATGTTGCCTACTTGAAAAAAAGAATAGTTAGACCTATGAGACAAAGTGTCCAGTTTAAAAGAAGTGGGAGTAGCAGCAAAAAGGGAGGCCCTATAGAAGTTTGTCACAGATGTGGAAATCCTAAACATTTTATCAAGGATTATTCGATGCATAGAATAGACCTTCAGGATTATCACAACACTGGAGGTGACAAAGGAAGAAACAGGGAATACGTTCCTGTAAAATCAAGAAGATAGGCTACAATTGATCTTGCAGATAAACAAGCCTTAGCTAGTTGGGCTGACTCCCCCAGTGAATCTGATAAAGGTAAGAAGACTGCAGATGTTTCCATGCTTGCAGTGGAAGATGAGAAAGTGACCTTTGATTCATTGTTTGCCTTCATAGCAGACACTGAAAATGAAGAAGAAAATGAGGTAACTATCTCAGACATTAAGAGGAATCTTGAAAATTATTTTGATAGAAAGTTAAAAAAGCTAGAACATGTATTGATTGATATAGTGTGCAAACTGCGTACTAAAAAAATGGTTTAGAAGAAAATATAGAGAATCGAGAGCATGAATGAATTACCTTAACTCTCTAGATTTCTAAAATAGAAGAATAGTGTGCTAAGTTAAAATTTAACAATACGAGTTTGGTGAGCCAACTGAAAAAAGAAGATGTTTCTGATAATAAAGGGAAGAAAGAAGCCTCACAACTTTAAATTGAGCTTTAGAAGAAGCTAAAGGATTCCCAAAAGTATCTTATGTCTGCACTCCAGAAGAATTAAGAGTTGAAGGGTGACCTGGTCCGTTTGAAGGAAGAACGTAAAAAATCCTTACAATGGACTACATCCTCTCAGATCCTTTTGAACTTAACTAGTTAAGGAGATAATATTGTGAAGGGTCTTGGTTATTAATAAGGAACCCAAGTTCATGAGTCTCACGGGAAGATTGCTCATGATACTAAGAAAAAGGTCCACAAGCCTCTATGTACTAATTGTAGAGAGATGGACACATAAAGGAAAATTGTCAGAGCTGGATAAGAGCTAAAATGAATGGTTAGCTGCAGAAAATTATGAAAAAGAACTCTCTACGTAGATGTCCCAAAAGGGATTTGATCACACCATTGTCCTCCTACTGGGAACTCAAACTCAAGTGGGTTCCCAAATTAAACTTGTGATCATGGTTCTAGTAATGAGAAAGGGGATTGTAGTAAAAAATGGTTCATTGATAAGTGGTCAAAGTTTAGAAGATCTAACTAACCTCTCTCTCTCAGGACACTTTAAGTGGAAGTGTCACATGTTGAAATGGTTGATTTCAAAGGACCTAGTCCGTGGCAAAACAAAGCTGAAATTCTCAAAGTAAGAAGTGCATAGATCTCCTAATCAGTCAAAAAACCTATTGATCCCTATTGGTAGTAAAGTTTCAAAAATTAAAGAATTAATTCATGATGATGGTGAAAGGCCAAAAGGTGTAAATAAGAGTGATGTTAATTTAGAATGCCAAGTTTAGGATCTGCTTCTCAGACCTATTTTTAGAATAAGTCACGATATCATGTGGTGTAATAAATCTAACAAGCTAATGCTGGGATTGATTAGATTAGCCGAACCTACTATCAAGTGAATCAGTGTCTCCTTACAAAATTGGATATTGTCAGGAGGCAGGTATTCTTGGTAAATTAGGTACTTGTTGGTTTAACTAAATACCATACATTTACAGGTATACACCCATGGGAACAACTTTGGAGGTGGACAAATGTGACAAGCACTAAGTTGAAGATTCAAACAAATTAGAGAGAGGTCATATCTCTCAGGTTAGTATCTTGTATGTGCAAATTTTATCTGTTTTGTCAAGAGAAAACTGAGTCCTCCCTATCCTTATGCTAGAACAAAGTTGTCATATTCTAAAAGGGAAGGTGAGTCACCTAAAATTAGATACTGATCATATCTTATTCCCCAAAGTAAACCCTTCTTTGTGCTCATTATTCCTTAAATCTTATTACATTCATTCCTTCTCGTATCAATAAGGAAAATCCAAATTCCAATGAACCTTCTTGGTGGCTGCAGCTCTTCCAGTTTCATGTGCTTCAAAGGATTCTCAGCTTAGCATAGTTAAAATCCCCTTCCCAAACCTTCTGAAAAAACATCCTTCTTTTCCTACTCTTCCAAAGCTTAACTCCTTCATCACCTAACCTGTCAATAAAGAATTATTTCTAAATATTTAAAAATGTTCTGATGATGTTGTGGTGGATAAAACTTGGATTTCTGAAAATCTCCTCTCGTTGTAAAATAGCCCAGGAAAGAGCATAATTGATCACAAGAAAAACTATGTCAATAAAACATCAAGAATTTCTAAAAAATTATCTAGAAGTTTTACTGAAAAGCAGCTGATTCTTGAGGGACTTGGTCCCAAGAAGAGAAAAGTAGTTAAAAGAAAATTTGTGATCACTTATACCAGAAGAAAGAATCGGGAGAAAAGTGAGTTTGTATCCAAAAAAACTAGAAATGGTTTCTTGAAGAATCAAAAGATGTTAACTCGAAGGATTTTTTATTCAAAGATGCTAGCAGAACCTGGTATGGTGAAACTTGTTAAACTGGTTAAACATTAAGGATGGATGCATCTTAAGGAAGGACTTATTCCCACTGTTTTTGATGAGATAGTCAAGGAATTTTATTTCACTTTAGAATTCTCAGAAGATGGGATGAATTTGACTGCACATGTCCAAGAAAAGAAAATAAAGCTAAATTAGGAAACACTGGAAAGGATTTTTGAAGTTCCTATATATAGTGTGAGAACTATCTCGAAGCAACTATATTCAATAGAATTCTTAGAAAATATATCCAAGGTCAAAGGAAAATTTGTGGCTGCAGTAAATAGGAAATCACTCAAGAGTGAGTTTCAATTAGTCTTTGACTTTGTGAACAAGGTGCTTCTGCCTAGATCACAAGATAAAAGCATTGCCTCAGCCACTGATTTGTATGTAATGGAATGCCTTAGTAGCTTTGAATTCATCAATCTGCCTACATTAATGATAGAACACATTCACAAAGTGGTTCTTGGAAAGAATGGAAAGCATAGAATGACTTATGGATATTGGTTGAACAAGGTATTTGACCAATTTGGTATTGTTTGTGAGAATAGAACCCAAGGAACTGTTCTTTAAATGCTTGTGATAAAGACATTGGTCAATATAGAATGTGTCAAATCAGGTAGTATTTATTAAAAGAAGCTCAACAAGGAAATAGAGAAACTAAAGGACAATTCAGTTTCCAAGGATGAATGAATTAGCAAGCTACAAGAGACGATTCAGCATTTCTCCAAAGGAAGCCATATGACAATGAAATTCTTAGAACTGAGAATGTTGAACTAAAAAAGAGGGTGTCAATCTTAACTGATGAGATCCTTAGGTCAAATGTAGAGACAAGGCATCTCAATAACAACATAACCTTACTCCTACAAACTTTTCTTCCTAGTCCTTCACTTGTTAATTCTTCTTAATTTCTGTGGCTTTTCCCTAGAACATTTAAATTATGCACTTCTATGATACTTATCCTTTACTTGTGAATGAATCTTAGCTTTGTGTGTTACATTTATTCCCTTTAAATTGCAAAGTTATTCTTTATGTTACTGTTGCTCCAGTGGCCATGAGTTAACTAATTTGTGCTTATTTTACTCTTGATTTACTATACTTACTTTTTAATGATACCAAAAGGGGGAATACTGAGTTCACATAGAAAGGAACAGTATCAGATGAATTAAGTTGTAGATTTAAATGGCATGCTGATAGGGGAAAGTAAGCGATGTGCTGAATAGATAAATGAAAAAAGTAGTGTTGATAGGGGGAAGTATACAGATGCACTAAATAAAGGCGCATGAATCAATTTTTTTGCAGCAAATAAAAATAAGGGACCAGGTCCTTGTGTTACACGATGATAGAGGGAAGCATGATGATAAGGGGAATATTCATCTTTAGAGTGGTAATCATACTATTTAAATATGATGGATGTGTATTAATACTCAAAGTTGTATGGTTGGTTTGTCATCATCATAAAGGAGAAAAATTGCTAAATTTAGTTTTGATGATGAGTAGATAACTGCAAGGGACCAGGTCCCTGGATGTTCATGGTACAGTACAGCCGACACGCGTGACTGCAAAATTTTTTCTCTTGTGTAACAAACTTGCAGGTGTTGATTTTATTGATTAGGATAGCTAGTCCAATGATATTTCAACTCTAATCATCACTTATCTATAAAAGGAAAAAGACTCTTCTTCATCAAGTAGTTTTTACACAATTCTAAAAAGTGAAGAGAGGCAGTAAAAACTCCATTTCAAGATCGCTCAAGCATTTCTTATTTTTATATCTTCGTAGTATGATTAAAAAGTGAGTGAGTGCTCTTAAGTGCTGATTTGTAAAAGAACTACTCAAGCTCTAAGAGTAGCATTTTCATTTATTGAGAAAAGTGCTCAGGTAGAGTTGCCTAAGATTGATACTGATTAGATTTAATCAATTTAGAGGGTCCTTAGTAGATTTTCCAAGATGAGATTGTAGTAGAGTTATTACAAGTAAAAGGAGCCTAGAGTTAGGCTGAAATCGAGTCTGTAATTAAGAGGTTGATTATAGTGGATTTCATTAGTGCTTATTAGGGTAAGCCATAGTTGTTCCCTTGCTTGAGAAAGGAGGGTCTCCACAGTAAAATTTTGTGTTTTACTCTTCCTATATTGTCTTTTGATTCTTGGTTACTGTACAGTATTTTGCCTGTGATTGACTTTGAGGGACCTAGGCCCTCACTGTGTGGTGCAACCCTCAGGGTTTCTACAAACTTATTTTACACAAAGCATATGTTTAAATGGTTATTCATGTGGATTTGAATATGGATTTTTATTTGGATTGGGGTTTTTGAAAGGATTTTTACTTGATTTACATTCCCATGATTTTAATACAAGTGTTCATATTTTATTTATGTATTTTGAAATCCGTTGGGGTGCATGGTTATGGTGAATGGGATGGGGGTCGAGGTATTCCCCCGATTTGATGATTTTGGTTTGGAATTTGGTTTTGGAAATTGTGTTCCCTTAACCCACTTGCATAATTGGATCTGAAACACTATTAATCACATGATTTAGCTCACTTCCCTAAACTATGGCATTGCATAAATGGTTAAATAGATAAAATGGATTTTGAAGGCCTTGTTGGGCATGTTTTTTTATTTTAAACTTGATTTAGTAAACAAATGGGGTCGTGACATTCCCCCAACTTGATATAATTCGTAAGGCATAATTACAAGCTTCCAAGCGTAATTGGTATGATGATACCAATGGTATGTGCCTTAATTGATGATCCTTGGTTTTATGAACAGAAATGTGTAAATATTTTAACTAGTCTTAAAGGGGGTTATGTTGCTAAGCCGTGAAGATAGAGGTCCCGAAGGACTGATAGTAGAAACCATATTTGCCGGCACGAGAGTTGGTCTTTATGATCGTGTGCATAATTTACACATTAAATACATGTATACATTTTAGAATGGTTGTAACCTTGATCGCTTTGGCCCTTCCTCGAATTTCTCTGGTTTGTGCGGCTAACACGCACTGGGGCCCAACCAACAATGAGGGAGTTGGACCCAACAAGCAGGGGGGAGCTAGACCTATATAACCCATGGGTATTAATAACGGTTTGAGCTACACAATCCAGGCTAATGTTTTAAATCTCATGCTAAACCTTTTTACCTATCCTGATATGTTATATATATATGTATATGATTGTATGCATATAAATTTTAATTATTTTGGACTGACTTGATCATGGCATTATTTTATTCTTTCCCTGAGTTACATGCTAGCGCTCACCCTGTTAATCATCCCCGTACGTTATATCCCCACATGATGCCGGGTTCAAAAATATTTTTGCTTTTTCTGCATAGTAATAGGCGATTCTGGTTCATTCACTGGTTTTTCTTGGAGTGGTGAGCTTTCATTCTTCAGAAGGCCTATCATTTTTAGGGCATTTTTTAATATATCTAGAGACTATCTTTTTGGTTTGCTTTTTGGCCATGATAAAAAACATGTCACGACCTAGTTAGATATTTGGATTGGTTTAGAGGCTTTGAGGATTACTATGGATTAGGATGGATGTTAAAGTTCTTAGATTTATTTCTGAGCTAGTTGCTTAACTATCTTGTTATATGTTTGGAACTCAACTCTATCTTGTTATATTTTTAAAATTTATTTACTGCTAGTTGTATTGTATTCTGGTTGGCTAGGGTAAAAAAGGTGGTATCTGGTCCTCAGCGGATTTGAGATACCTGTCATGGCCTGGCCCAGGTTCGGGTCATCACTGGGTCGTGAAAAATTGGTATCACAACCAGGTTCATTAGTTTCAACAGTATAAAAATGGGATGTCTAATAGAGTCTTGCGGATTGGTACGTAGATGTCCGTATCTATCTTCCAAAGTATATAGGACATCTTTAGGAAATTTCTCTTATTTTGTTCCTTATCATGCAAATTTCCTTCATACCTTGTGTTCTAAGTCATATTTAATCTTTTATGCATAAATGGTGATGACTAAATCTCGTGAGATTAGAGATATAGAGCCTTTATCCAATAAGAGAGCCAGTCTAGAGGGCGAGTTATGAGTCATTGATGGGCTCGAGGTAGTGGATAGGCACGTGGATCTTCCTCATCTATATGTAGTGTTAGAGAACTTTCCCCTGATCCTTGAATTGAGTATATTAGAGATGTAGGTCCTACTCTAGTTCCACCGAGTTTTTCTACCCAGTCTTGGAGGGGTTATTCATTCACTTATTGACTCATTTGGAGGATGCTCTTTTAGGTGCTCCTATTGTTCCTCCAGTTTCGAGTATTGTACCTCCATCTGTGCCAGAGTCTGCCTATGGTGTTCCTTTAATTTTTAGTAGGGATCCTCTAGTAGTACATACTTCTGCTTTCGGTACTCCACAGACTCTGAGTGTTCTTTAGCACCTATATTTGAGAATGGTATTCTAAGATCGAGAGTTCATCCTTCGTCTATATTACCTCCTCAGGTGGGATCTCATCCAACCAGATTCACCATATTTTCTTATATTGTAAGTACAGTTATGTCTTTTTATCAGAAGAGGTTTGAGAGATTCATTTATTTGGGTCCCCATAGGTTTAGTAGTGTTGTGGGAGAAGATACATATAATTTTTTATTGATTATCATGAGAAGGTGCATAACCTGGATTTACTGAAGTCGCATGCTGCAACTTATACCACTTATCAATTAAGAGATACTGCTAGAGATTAGTGGAGGTCACTTATTGGTTGCAATCTCTCGATGCTCCTGAGATGACTTGGGATCAGTTCGTTGAGGCCTTCTTAGAGAGGTTCGTGCCTCACAGCATGAGGGATTGGATGAGAGACAAGTTTGACCGCCTAGAGTAAGGCTCCATGACTTTTGCAGAGTACGAGACATGCTTTCATGCCTTATTTAGGTATTTCTATGCCAATATTGCCACCAAATTTGAGAAGATTCAGAAGTTTGTGAAGGGTCTGGATATTTCTCTTTAGTTAGCCACGACCCAAATGGTAGTGCATGGAGCATATTTTTAGAGTATAGTGGATCAGGCTAAGATTACTGAGGGTATCCTTTGAGCATCTCTGACAGGAGCCAAGAAGGTGTACCGTATAGGAGAGATCAGAAGCCATACTACTTGATGTAGGGATCCAAGAGGGTTCCACGGGTGTCATGGTAGACCCGTGTAGGCAGCCTTGCAGAGTTCAGGTAGTGGGCCTTCTAGTTCAACAACATTGGATGGTTGTTCTGGACCAGTCCCACCTCCTCCTATTGAGTCGGGCCATAGGCTTGTTTTATGTGTGATGAGATTGACCATGTGGCCAAGGAGTGTCACTATTGTGTGTTCAGAGCTACTCTCAATTCATATGTAAGAAGCAGAGGTTCTACCAAAGGTGAGTGCGGAAGAGACAGTGGTGTCTGTGGTGGTCACGGGGCCATTCAGGTAATTGGTGGTCATGGTCAGTGCTATGTTATACTTGCTAGACCAAAGATAGTGTCATCCGATGCTGTTATCACAGGTATCATTCCCATTTGTTTTAGATCTGCATTTATATTATTTGATCCAAGATTGAATTTTTCCTATATGTTTGTATATTTTGCTTTGAGTTTTGATAGTTCTAGTGAGCCTCTTGTCATGCATATCGTTATCTACCCATGTAGGAGACTCTTTAGTGGTAGATAGGGTGTATCGATCCTGTGTTGTGAGTTTTACTGGGCATGAGACTTGGGTAGATCTACTTGTATTAGACATGGTTGACTTCGATGTTATCTTGGGTATGGATTGGTTTGATGTTTACCGTGTTATCCTAGATTGTTATGCTAAGATCGTAACTTTAGCTTCGTCGGGTGTGACAAGGATATCTTAGAAGGGTGCACTTCGTTCGGGGCCCGGGATAGTTATATCTTAACTCGTCCCTGTGTTAAGAGGGAATGTTTGTCTTATTTGACTTATATTCATGATACTAGTGTCGCATCACCTCCTTTGTTGGATTCTGTTCGTGTTGTCCGTGATTATAAGGATGTTTTCCCTACAAATTTGTCTGGTATGCCCCTGGATCATGATATTGACTTTGCCATTGATGTTCAGCAGGGCACCAAGCCCATTTCTATTCCTCCTTATTGGATGGTCGTAACCAAGTTGAAGGAATTAAAGGATCAATTACAGGAGTTGTTGGATAATGGATTTATCCAACCTAGTGTATCACCTTGGGGAGCGCCTATCTTATTTGTAAAGGCAAGGCACTTGTGTATGCATATGTGTATTGATTATCGGCAGTTGAACAAGGTGATGGTTAAGAATAAGTATCCTCTTCCTTGTATTGATTATTTATTTGATTAACTTCAGGGTGCTTCTGTGTTTTCAAAGATTGATTTGATATTCCGGTATCACCAATTAAGGATTAGAGCCACGAATATTTCTAAAACATCTTTTCAAACTCGGTACAATCATTATGAGTTCTTGGTCATGTCCTTTGGGTTGACCAATGCCTCAGTTGCGTTCATGAAGTTGATGAACCGGGTATTTCAACAGTATTTTGATTCCTTTGTTATTGTATTTATAAATAATATCTTGGTTTACTCCAAGAGTGAGTTCTATCATGAGGAGCATTTACGGATTGTACTTTTGAGATTCAGGGATGAGAAATTGTATGGTAAGTTCTCCAAGTGTGAGTTTTGGTTGGAGTCGGTATCTTTCTTGGGTCACATAGTGACTATGGATGGTATTATGGTCGGTCCAGCCAAGATTGTAGTGGTTCATGATTGGGATAGGCCTATATCGCCCATCGAGATTCAGAGTTTTATTGGCTTGGCAGCTTACTATCGGTATTTTATTAAGGGTTTCTCATCTATTATAGCTCTATTGACCAAGCTGACTCGGAAGAAGATTTTTAGAGGTCTGATGCTTGTGAGGCAAGCTTTCAAAATCTCAAGGCGTTGTTGACATTAGCTTCTATCTTGACTTTACCTAAGGAGGGTGTGGATTTCACCGTCTTTTATAATGCTTCAAGTGTTGGATTAGGTGTTGTGTTGATACAGAAGGGTAAGGTTATTCCATATGCTTCTCATTATTTGAATCTCCATGAGAGGACTTACCCTACCCATGATTTAGAGTTATGTGCGATTGTATTTGCTTGGAAGTTGTGGAGGCACTATTTGTATAGAGTCTGTTGTGAGATTTTTTCATATCATCGTAGCCTTCAGTACTTCTTTACCCAACCAGCTATTAATATGAGGAAGCATCATTGGCTTGAGTTGCGTAAGGATTATGACTTGACTATTCTCTATCATTCGGGCAAGCCTAATGTGGTTACCGATGCCTTAAGATGAAAGTCGACTAGCATGGGTAGCTTGGTGCATTTTTGACCTAGGAGAGACTTTTGGACCTAGAGGTTTAGTCTTTGTCTAACCAGATAGTTAGGCTTGATGTTTTCACACCTGGGTATGTTTTAGCATTCGTGGAGGCTAGGTCATCTTTAATGAAGTAGATTCGAGTTCATTAGTTTAATGAAGTTGGATTGAGATTGATTCGGGATAAGGTGTTGGGTGGTGAGGCTAAGGAATCCTCACTTGATTCAGATGGTATTTTGAGGATTAGAGACCGAGTTTGTGTACCGAGGATGGGTGATTAGATTAGATTGATTTTGGAGTAGGCCTATTATGCCAGGTATTCCATCCATTCGGGAATGACTAAGATGTATCATTATTTGAGGCGACATTACTGGTGGGGTGGTACAAGAAAGGATGTAGCGACTTTGTATCTTGTTGCCTATGTTGTTATCAGGTGAAGGTCGAGTATTTGAGACCTGGTGGATTGCTTTAGAGGTTACCCATTCCCTGGTGAAAATGGGAATGAATTACTATGGACTTTGTGATAGGGTTGCCTCATACTTCTCATGGTTATGATAGTGTTTGGGTCATCGTGGATCGATTGACCAAATCTGCTCATTTCATTCTGCTTCAGGTTTCTTTCAATGCTGAGAGGCTGGCCCATATCTATATTTGTGATATAGTACGTCTTCATAGTGTGACAGTGTCTATTATCTCAGACCAACATTCAGTGTTCACATATTACTTTTAGAAGACTTTTCAATAGAAGTTAGGTACCCGAGTTATCTTAGTACAACCTTTCACCCCCCAGACCGACGGTCAATCAAAGCAGACTAATCAGGTATTGGAGAATATGTGTCGCGCTTGTGTGATGTATTTTGGTGGTCAGTGGGAGCAATATATAGCCTTGGCGGAGTTTGAGTATAATAATAGCTACCATCCCATTATTGATATGGTTCTTTTTGAGGCTATGCATGGAAGGCATTGTTACTCTTCAATTGGTTGGTTTGAGGTTTCTAAGATTAGACCTCGAGGTACGTACTTGCTTCGTGAGTCCTTGGATAGATTTCAGATCATCCTGGATAGGCTTCTAGCCCCTCAGAGTAGACAGAAATGTTATGTAGATCATATAATTCATGACTTGAGATTCAGTGTTGGTGATCGAGTTTTCCTTTGGGTTTCACCCATGAAGGGTGTGATGAGGTTTTGGGTGAGGGACAAGCTTGCACTCCAGGTATATTGATCCAGTTGAGATTCTTTGAACTGTTAGTGACATGGCTTATGAGTTGGCTTTACCCCCAGACTTTCAGTTGTTCATCCAGTTTTTCATGTTTCCAAGCTTTGGCGTTCTATTCCAAATGAATCTTATGTCATCCATTGGTATTCAATTCAGTTAGATAAGAGGTTGTCTTTTGTTGAGGAGCCCATATCCATCTTCGATGTTAGAAAGTTGCATTCTAGAGATATTCCAGTGGTTAAGGTCCAGTGGGGACATCGACCTATAGATGAGGCTACTTGGGAGGTCGAATCTGACATACGTAGTTCTTATAGGGGAAGCTATCCTTAAAGCTAACCGAATACTCAATAGAGTGCTCCATAGTAAGACACAATCAATTCCATATGAAAAATGGAAAGAAAGAAAACCCAACTTAAATTATTTCAGAGTGTGGGGGTGTCTAGCAAAAGTCCAAGTTCCTATGCCTAAAAAGGTGAAAATAAAACCTAAGACAATGGACTGCATGTTCATAGGATATGCTAAAAGTAGTAAAGCATGTCGATTTTTGGTACATAAATTCAAACATCCAGATATCAATGAAAATACAGTAATTGAATCAGATAATGCTGACTTCTTTGAACAAATTTATTCGTATAAAACTAGGCATGAACAGTCTAGTGGAGGGTCTAAACGACCTCGAGATGAACCAAGTGAGTATGTACATAATGATGAAAATCCAAGACGTAGTTGTAACACCCCGTACTTTTACATAGCTTAAATTCATCCCAAAAATGTTAAAGACTTGCTTTCCATCGATACCAAATTCGCCTAAATTCGACACTCTGGCAAAGAGTTAGAGCCATTTTATTAAGATAGTGTACCACCTGGTACTCTAGCGCGTCACGGAGGCAGTCCAAATGGCATTTGTCATTTTCCAGTGAGACAACGTGATACCACCACATCGCGCCACTAGCCTTTTTCCCTATTGTCACTTTCCAGTGTGACTCCGCATTCATGGCGCGTCTCGCCAAAGGGAAAATTTGCAACTAGTGAGGTACCGGGATGGCTTCATATCGCACCATTATCCCAGTTCCCAGTTGTCCACTTTCCAGTGGTATGATGCAATAGTGACGCGTAACGCCAGGTGCCCAGTTTGAAAAATTTTCACGAAAGATTAAAAGGACATCCAGGGTTAAAACAGTCCTTTCCCACAATTTCATTATGCCCAGATATAGGATTTAATCCCTAAAAATATCCTTAGCTACTCATTATTCAATTCATCCCCAAATTAAAAAGCATTCTCTCTCAAATAGGCAAAAATACTAGTTCAAGAAATCAAGAACAAGTCTAAGGATTTCTTCCAAGAACCTTCAAGAAAGAATCTTCCAAGCTATGTTAGATGTTCATCCATGGATCCTTACCTTCCATGGAGCCCAAGAATCCTTTTTCAAAATACAAGATTTATGATTTATGATTTCCATGTTTGAATTAGATTGAATTCATGTTCATGATGTTGTTTGAGTTTTAATCTGTGATTTAGATTACAAGTTCCAAGAATTGATTCTAGTATGTGTTGAATTGCATAATATTCATGTAAACTCTTCAATTTATAAGTTGATTGTTGTAACCATGCTAACCCTAAGTGTTTATGATTTAATGAACCAAGTATGCTTTTTATGTGTTTGATAAATTGTATATGAGAATGAAATAATGCCATTATAGCATGCTAACATGTATTCCTCATCCATGTACAAGTTAATTCATTACAAGTGTTTGATGAAATGTCTATATGAATGAATTATGACCAAGTGAACATTGTTATGTTATTCAAGATGATGTTTTGCTTTACTTTTCATGCTATTGAGTCCTGAGGGTATTTAATACCCGACAATTTAGCGATTTACCTAGAGCTAGTGACAGGATAGTATCAGTCATGTCACGATCAGTAGTACTCTTAGTCAGTTACAGAACTCAGTAGAACTCAGTCAGTTATAAAACTTAGGAAAACTCAGTAAACTCTGTATCAATTCAGTCCAGTTCAGTATGATCAGATCAATGTCTTTCAGTTGGGAGTAGGATTCAGCACCGAGCGAGCCTAGGGATGGGGTCTGACCCGTTAGCTAGGACTGGGTCCCTAAAAGCAATCCCTAAGTTCTAGAACTAGGTAGCCAGCGTAGGTTAAGAGATGTCACTCGTTAGTTAGGACTGACATACTCAGGGATCACCCGCTAGTTTAGGACTGAACTCAGGGGTCACCCGTTAGTTAGGACTGGCTCCACAATAGTTGTTAGTACTCATGGCACAGTGCTAACACCCTTCCAATTAGGGTTACAGGTTAGACCCGAATTAGCTCAGATTGGGTCATGTCAGTTAGATGATTACCTCTCACAGTTTTAGTTTCAGTCTTCATTTTAGAACTCAGTTCAGTTTTACAGAATCAGGACTGTCAGACACAGTCAATCAGTATCAGTAAATCGATTATCAGTAACTTCAGATATCAGTTACTCTGTTATCAGAACTTAGTACTTAGCTTCAGAAAAGCTCAGTTATAGAATACATATATGCACAGTATTACATACTCAGTATTCATAGTAGTTTCACCTATCCATGTACTCACATATTCAGTTACTCTATACCATTCAGTCAATTAGTGTTCATGCATATGAACCCTTGGATTTAGACTTACCTCATCTATCATACCAGTACATTACCATATACTGACGCATACTTTCCTGTGTTATGATGTTTCATATCATAGGTTCGGACGCTCAGGTTCCCGACCACGCATAGTAGATTCAGATTCAGCCAGCAGCAGTAGATTTAACAGGTAGTCCTCATCATTCAAGGATATTCTATTATTTCATATTTTAGTAGATGTAGTAGTTTAGTAGATAGAGTTATTTGGAGGATTGTCCCATCAACTCCACTGTCATACAGATTCAGTTAGAGGCTTTTCAGACTAGAGTTTCAAACAGTATTCAGTTCTACAGATGTTATATTTTATCAGTATTTCAGATGTTTTGAACCTTATGGCATTTCAACCCATTTTTCCGCATTAATTACAGTATTATTATTCAGTGCTCACAAAAGATATCATTCATGGGTTAGCTTGTGGTCCTTCGGGGTCGTAAGCACCGTGTGATTACTAGGGGGTAGTCCTGAATCGTTATAGTAGTACATGTCAAAGAACGTCAACTTTGTTTGATTAGATTTTGTAACATTTCTTTTAGAAAATGAGCCTCAAATATTTAAAGAAGCGATATCATCTTTAGACTCATCCTTTTGGTAAGGGGCAGTCAATAGTAAGATTGAATCAATCTTGAGCAACCATACGTGGGAATTGGTTAATCTTCCTCTAGGAAATAAACCTTTAGGTTCTAAATGGATCTTCAAAAGTAAAATGAATGGGGATGGTACTATTTACAAATATAAGGCAAGACTTGTAGCAAAAGGCTTCAAACAGAAAGAAGTTCTTGATTACTTTGGTACATACTCGCTTGTAACAAGGATACCGTTAATTCGGATGTTAATTTCCTTGGTGGTGATATATGGTCTTGAAATCCATCAAATGAATGTGAAAATAATATTCCTAAATGAAGAATTGTAGAAAGAAATTTACATGGAACAACCCGAGGGTTTTGTGGTTCCTGGTAAAGAAAAGAAGGTGTGTAAACTAGTTAAGCCACTTTATGGACTAAAATAAGAACCTAAATAGTGGCATGCAAAGTTTGACCAAACCATGTTGGAAAATGGGTTAAAGATAAATGAATGTGATAAATGTGTTTACATTAAAGACACTCCAAATCACAAGGTCACTGTTTGTTTGTATGTGGGTGATATGTTGATCATCAATAGAGACATTTCTGACATAAATACTATGAAACGAATGCTTAAGAGAAAGTTTGATATGAAAGACCTTAGAGTTGTGGATGTGATCATAAAAATAAGTATCCATAGAGATCTACAAGGTTTGGCATTGTCACAGTCTCATTACATAAAAAAAGTACTTGACAAGTTCAAATATTTGGAATTTAAATTTGTCAAGACTCTATTGGACATGAGCTTTGCACTTCAAAACAACGAAAGTGAAAGTGACTCACAGTTGGACTACGCAAGAGTGTTGGGATGTTTAATGTATATAATGAATTGTACACGACCAAACATAGAATATGTTATTAGTAAGTTAAGTCGGTACACGAGTAATCCCAATAAAACTCATTGGATGGCAATGAAAAGAGTTTTGGGTTATTATAAATACACTCAAGACTATGCTTTGCATTATAATAAATATCAATGGTACTTGAAGGATATAGTGATGCAAATTGCATCATCGGATCGAATGAAGTAAATTCCATGAGTGGATATGTATTTACTCTAAGTGGAGGGGCAGTCTCCTAGAAATCGTCCAAACAGACATGTATTGCTTGCTCCACAATGGAATTTGAGTTTATCGCAATAGATAAAGTCGATGAAGAAGCAGAATAGCTCCGAAATTTCTTGGAAGATATTCCTTATTGGCCTAAACCATTAGCACCACTATGTATACACTGTGATAGTCAAGCGTCAATATGTAGGGCAGGGAGCATGATGTACAATGATAAATCTCATCATATAAGACAGAGACATAATACCATTAGAGAACTTCTCTCTAGTGGAATTATCACTATTGACTATGTGAAGCCAAAGGATAATGTGTCGGATCCATGTACAAAAGGTCTATCTAGAGAGGAAGTTAAGAGAACATATAAGGGAATGGGTTTACATCCTAGGACAAGTCAGCATGACGATAACTCTACCTAGCAGACTAGATATCCCAAGATCTTGGTTCAAGGATATCAAACAAAGTTGTGTCTGACAGGTTCAACATTGTCAATATACCCAACCCATTTACATGATGTAGACAATGTTTAGTAAACAAGGATAAGACTTATGGTGTGAAGCCTTTTAATGATTATCTAAATTTGACAGATATGACTAAATAGTATAATCTATAGGATTGAACATTTAGAAATCACCTATGTGAGGGTGAAGTGGAAGCCGCTTCAAGGAGAATATTTATAAAGGCCTATTCTCTAAGCTCTCATGAAATCGGGACGTGTTCATGGTTGAAACAAAAAAACCGTGAGAACCATAAATGGTAAAAGATTGGTTGTGTGACATGTGTTGTCTAGGTGTACATTAAAGCTCGACGGTTCAAATATATCAAATCTACCAATTGACCGAGTGCATCGATGCATGTTCACTATGGAAAGTTCAAATGGAAACCCACTTATCCAGATGCAATCAGTGTTTTCTTGATGATCACATACTTGTCTGTAAAAATTTTACAAAGAGCAGTCATTCCTTATTCCTATGGGGGATTATTGGGTTCAATTGGTGTGAATGGAAAATGGAGGGAAATTCTTAGAAGAAAAGTGAGCACACTTAAAAGGAAAGTGTACTCACTAAAGGAAAGTCTACTTCTCCCACATTGGTGGGAAAAAGCAACTTTATTTTGTTCTTATTAAGAAACACTCCTTCAAGTGGATATTGATGCAAGAACCAAGAGGCGCCTCATGCCATCGCCGTCGCTCGTTTCGGCTTCGGCTTCGATCGATGAGATTAATTGTTTGGAAAAAAATTATTTGAAACTTGGGAAAAACAAGTGATCCAAAAATCCTTGGAAAAAACCAAAAATATTTTTTCTCCATTAACATGCATGCAGAAACGTTGAAAGGTTGCTCGGAGGGGATATAACTCTTCGAGTGAGAGACACACTATTTCAAAAAAAGGGATGATTGTTCGAACGGTTGTGACTGTTCGAAAAAGACATACTGTTTCAAATGGACAGATGTGACAATTATGAAATGATAAACCTTTTCAATAAATCATTACCTTCTTTTCGAAGGGGCACTTCATGACTATATAAACCTGCATTTTTTCCATAGGTTGAGTATGAAAAATTTTCTACATTAAAAATACTTCTTGCCTTCTAGAAACTCTGAGTGATCATCTCCCGTTGAGTGAGTTCAAAGAATCCAATAGTTTGAGGTACCACTAATGTTGGATTGTAAGCCATTTTATCCTGGGAGGAAAAATTTTGTAACCTCGGGTACTTGAGGGGAATTAATTCTTTAAGGACACTCTACAAAATTGGAGGACTTAGCTCAAATTCTGCTTCATCTCTTTTCTTTCAAAATATTGATTAACACACTTCTATTGAAAGGTCATTTTTGATCTTGTGTTAAAGGTATTAAAACTTCTAGTTGTTCTTGACAAGTTTGTTCATGAACTTAGTTGAAGTTTATGCAAAGTAATCTTAAGGAATTAATCATAATCTGTATTGTTTGGTTTTTGGAGATTAAAGTTTTATGCTTTCTATTCTGTTTGAACTTCACCACAAGTGAAAGGTCATCCGATTAACGATTGGAAGACATAAAAACTTCATCGTTAAACTAGAAATAAATAATGTTTATAAGTTGCTACAAACTTGTAATTAGTATATTTTATAGTAAAGCTGACTGTCTTTTTGTGACAGGAAAAATGACTACAGACGATCATGTGAATAATGCTGGGAAAAGTATGGCAGCAATGAACGTTTCTATAACTAATCGTATGAGTGCTCCACAGGCAATGGAACCAACGGAGTAACTCAAAAATTCGCGGGTGTTGATTTTAAAAAGTGGCAACAGAAGATGTTCTTCTACCTTACAACCTTGTGTCTTAAAAGATTTACATCTGAAGATGCTCCAAAATTGCCCGAAGTAACTTCAGACCATGAGCGATTTGTTGTTATGGAGGCGTGGAAATATTCTAATTTCCTATGCAGGAATTACATTCTAAGTGGCCTCCAAGATGTCCTATATAATGTATATAGTGGAATAAGATGTTAAAAGAGTTAGGGAGTGCTCTGGAAAGAAATTACAAGACTGGGGATGCTGGAACCAAGAAATTCTTTATTGCAAGATTCCTTGAGTATAAAATGATTGACAACCAGTCTATCGTATCTCAAGTACAAGAACTGCAAGTTATTATCCATGATCTCCTTGCGAAAGATATGATTTTGGTGAATACCTTATTTGAATATGTTAAAAATTTTCTTAATGTTCACATGAACATTATTATAGGTTTTGTTATGAATGAGGCATTTCAAGTCGCTGTAATAATAGAAAAGTTTCCACCTATGTGGAAGAAATTCAAGAACTACTTGAAACATAAACGAACGGAGATGACAGTCGAAGATCTCATAGTAAGGTTGCGCATTGAAGAAGACAACAAAGCTGCAGAAAGGAGGTCGAAAGAAAATTATGCAATGAGTGGAGCAAATATTGTAGAAGACGACCATAATAACTCAAAAAAAGTGGAAGAAAGCTGGACGAGAAAGCAATCAACCTAAGAAGAAATTCAAGGGGAAATGCTTTAATTGTGGCTAGATTCGCCACAAGTCAACAGATTATCATGCCCCAAAGAAAGGAAAAAATAAGGATCAAGCAAATATGGCTGAATCCAAGAATGAAATGGACGATCTATATGCCATGTTGTCTGAATATAACTTGGTGGGAAATCCTCGAGAATGGTAGATGGATTCTAGTGCCACCCATCACGTTTGTGAAAATAAAGAGTTGTTTGTTGCATTTTCTCTGGCTCAAGTCGAAGAGAAGATCTATATGAAAAGCTCCGCAACTGCAAAAGTTGAAGGAACAAAAAAAGTATGCCTGAAAATGACATCAGACAAAGTGTTGACTCTTAAAAATGTCCTATATTTACGGAGTTAACCAAGAACTAGATTTTTGTATCACTTCTTGATAAAAATAGATTCAAATATGTATTTGTTTCTAGCAAGATTGTTCTTAGAAAATAAGAAATGTATGTAGGAAAAGGCTACCTCACTAAGGGTTTATTCAAAATGAATGTAATGACAGTTGAAATCAATAAAAGTTTTATTTATTCTTACATGCTTGAGTCTAATGAATTGTGGCATGAACGATTACGACATGTCAGTTACAAAACTTTGTGAAAACTGATTAACTTGGAAGTTTTGCCAAACTTTAAGTGTAATAAATCAAAATACCAAACGTGTGTGGAATCAAAGTATGTCAAGCATCCGTATAAGTCCATTGAAAGGAATTCCAATCCCTTAGAATTAATCCACACTGACATTTGTGATATGAAGTCAATGCCATCCGTAGTGAAAAAAAGTATTTTATAATTTTTATTGATGATTGCACGATGTATTTTTATGTCTATTTGCTTAACGGTAAGGATGAAGCAATAGATCTGTTTAGGCAATATAAAACAGAAGTTGAAATCAATTAGAGAAAAAAATCAAAATGATAAGAAGTGATAGGGGTGAAGAGTATGAATCTCCTTTGCGGAGATATGTGTAGAGAATGGACCTATCCATCAAACTACGACCCCGTATTCACCTCAATTTAATGGAATTACGGAAAGAAAAAAACAAACCCTAAAGGAAATGATGAATGCCTTATTAATTAGTTTAGGTTTACCGTAAAATTTGTGAGGGGGAAGCTATCCTTACCACTAACCGAATGCTCAATAGAGTTCCCCATAGTAAGACACAATCAATTACATATGAAAAGTGGAAAGAAAGAAAACCCAATTTAAAATATTTCAATGTGTGGGGGTGTCTAGCAAAAGTCCAAGTTCTTATGCCTAAAAGGGTGAAAATAAGACCTAAGATAGTGGACTGCGTGTTCTACGATATGCTAAAAGTAGTAAAGCATGTCAATTTTTGGTTCATAACTCTGAACATCCAGATATTAATGAAAATAGGATAATTAAATTAGATAATGCTGAGTTTCTTGAATATATTTATCCATATAAAACTAGACATGAACAGTCTAGTGGAAGGTCTAAACGACCTCGAGATGAACCAAGTGAGGATGTACATAATTATGAAAATCCAAGACGTAGTACATGTCAAAGAATGTCAACTTCATTTTGATCAAATTTTGTAACATTTCCCTAAGAAAATGAGCCTCAAACATCTAAAGAAGCGGTGTCGTCTTCAGACTCATCCTTTTGGAAAGAGGCAGTCAATAGTGAGATTGAATCAATCTTGAGCAACCATACGTGGGAATTAGTTGATCTTCCTTCAGGAAATAAAACTTTAGGTTCTAAATAGATTTTCGAAAGAAAAATAAAAGTGCATGGTACTATAAACAAATACAAGTCAAGACTTGTCGTGAAAGTCTTCAAAAATAAAGAATACCTTGATTACTTTGATACATACTCTCCTGTAACAAGGATAACGTCAATTCGGATGTTAATTGCCTTGGCGGTGATATATTGTCTTGAATCCATCAAATGAATGTGAAAACAACATTTCTAAATGGAGAATTGGAGGAAGAAATTTACATGGAATAACCCAAGGGTTTTGTGGTTCTTGATAAAGAAAAGAAGATGTGCAAACTAGTTAAGTCACTTTATGGACTAAAACAAGCACCTAAACAATGGCATGCGAAGTTTGACCAAACTATGTTGGCAAACGCAGTCATGATAAATGAATGTAATAAATGCGTTTACATTAAAGACACTCCAAATAACAAGTTTATTATTTTTTTGTATGTGGATTATATGTTGATCATCAATAGAGACATTTTTGACATAAATGCTATGAAAAAAATGCTAGAGAGCAAGTTTGATATGAAAGACCTTGGAGTTGTGGATTTGATCTTAGGAATAAGAATCCATAGAACTCCACAAGGGTTGACATTTTTATAGTCTCATTACATCGAAAAAGTACTTGACAAGAGTAATCATTCCCCATTCACATGGGGGATTGTTGGGTTCAATTGGTGTGAGTAAAAAATAGAAAAAAATTCTAGGAGGGAAAGTGAGCACACTTAAAAGGAAAGTGCACTCACTAAAGGAAAGTATATTTCTCTTATATTGGTGGGAGAAATCAACTTTATTGTGTTCTTATTAAGAAACACTCCTTCAAGTGGATAGTGAGGCAAGAACAAAGAGGTGCCTCATGCTATCGGCGGCGGCTTTGGCTTAGGCTTTGAATTTGGAGAATAATTGATCGATGAGATTAATTTTTTGGACAAAATTTATTTGAAACTTGGGAAAAGCAAGCGATCCAAAAATCCATGGAAAAAAATGAAATTATTTTTTCTCCATTAACGTGCATGCAGAATGCATGAAAAAATGTTGAAAGGTTGCTCGGAGGAGACCAACTCTTTGAGTGAAAGACACAATATTTTGGAAAAAGGGACATACTGTTTCGAATGGACAGACATGACTATTCTGAAATGATACACCTTTTTGATGAATCATTGTCTCCTTTTCCAAAGGGACACTTCATGGCTATATAAACCTGCATTTTTTCATAGGTTGAGTATGAAAAACTTTCTGCATTAAAAACACTTCTTTCCTTTTAAAAATTTTGTGTGGTCATCTCCCGTTTAGTGAGTTCGAAGAATCCGATAGTTTGAGGTACCACTACTGTCGGATTGTGAGACATTTTATCCTGGGAGAAAAAATTTTGTAACCTCGAGTACTTGAGGAAAATTAATTCCTTAAGGACACTCTGTGAAATTGAAAGACTTGGCTCAAATTCTGCTCCTTAAGGACACTCTGTGAAATTGAAGGACTTGGCTCAAATTCAGCTTCATCTCTTTTCTTTCAAAATATTGATTAACACACTTCTATTGAAAGTTCACTTTTGATCTTGTGTTGAAGGTGTTGAAACTTCTAGTTATTCTTGATAAGTTTATTTTTGAACTTAGTGGAAGTTTATGCGAAGTAACATACAGATTGTGTACCCAAAATAACAAATTATATCTTAATCCACTGTAATAAGCGAAATAGTCTACTCACAAGTAATTCATAATAAATTTATAAGACAAATAATAAATAATTTGATGATGTTATGTTATAGAAGTCCATGTGTTTAAGTTGGTGACATGTGGCTTTATTTGGATTAGGCATAAAGCCTCACCATATTCCACCTCTTAGTAGTGGATTAGTCTACATTTATTTCTTAGGCTATAAATAGCCGTTGTTATTTAAGGAAATGGTAGTTAGATGATGACTATATATACTCCTCACTGTGTATATTTTTCCTTTGGTCTACTTTACATATTTTTATAACACTTAATCAGCACGAGTCTCTACTATTCTGAACAAATACAAGTAATAAAGGTAAGTATTTTTTTTCTTAAATAATGTCAAATATATCCAAATTCAAATTTGTTGCCCTAGATATATCGGGAAAAACTTACATGTCCTGGACACTGAATGTCGAAATACATTTGAATGCGATGGGTCTGGCAAACACCATCAAAAATGGCAATCAGGCATCAAGCCAAGACCGGGCCAAGGCCATAATATTTCTCCGTCATCATCTTGACGATGGTTTGAAAATGGAATACCTCACGATTAAGGATCTCCTTATATTGTGGAATAATTTGAAAGAAAGATACGACCACCTGAAGACGGTTTTTCTTCCACAGGTACATTATGAGTGGACTCATTTGAGGTTTTAGAACTTTAAAAATATAACTGATTGTAATTCTTCGATATTTAGAATTAAATCACAGTTGAATTTATACGAAGAAAATATAATTGATCACGATATGTTAGAGAAAACATTCTCTACTTTTCCTACCTCGAGTATTCTCCTGCAGCAACAGTATCGAGAAATGGAATTTAAAAAGTATTCTGAATTGATTGCTCATCTTCTTGTTGTTGAACAACATAATGAGTTTTTAATGAGAGATCATGAAAGTTGACCTCCTGGTACTGCTCCATTCCCTGAAGTGAATGTTGTATATTTTCACCAAACCAGGCGTGAAAGAAGCCCTAACCCCAGTCGTGGTCGTGGAAGAGGTAGATATTTTAATCAGGGTGATAGTCTTGTAATAAACAATGACCCTCAGCACAAGCAGTGCAAAAAGAAGGGTGAAGCTCCTGAAGTAGCGCCAAGGACGAACACTGAAAATAGATGTTATCGATATGGAGCAAAGGGACACTGGTCGCATACCTATCGTACGTCAAAGTATCTGGTGAAGCTCTATCAGGCGTCCCTTAAGAAAATAAATAATGACGTTGAGGCAAACTTTATCTCTGAAAATAATTTTGAGCCCATGAATGTAGATGCCTCAGATTTCTTTACAATCCCCAAAGGATATGTTAATCATCCTGTAGATGATGAATATGAAATAGTCTGATTATTTTACTTTTCTATTAAGTTGTATTGGTTTACATTTCTGTTAATAGTATCTCACTAATCTTGTAAATAAATAAAGTTTGTGCAATACGTTATGTGCTAGTAATACTATAATGTTTACATTGTTTATATTTTCATCTTGAAGAATTTATGAATACTCCTAAAGTAGAAAATCAAAAATTTACTCCTAAAGTAGTAAATCTGAAATTAAAGATATGTTAGAAAAAAATTCTCTACAACTATATGTATGTCTCGATTTGCTTCTGAAGTAGAAAAATATTGAAAGAGGTCCTAAGGTATTATAGGTTGATATGCTTAAGGCACGTTGTAATAAATATAGTTCATTCTCGGAGAATGAAAACTTTTGATAAATTGTTAATTATCTTTCATTCTCAGGGAATGAGAATTTTTTATAAATGTTACAATTACATATCCATTCCCTGAGGTGAATGTGATATTTATTAAGGTATATAAATGTGCACTTGGCTGTGAAAACCACATTCAGAAGGAGTAGAATAAATTATTCTGAAATTTACTCCTGAAGTAGTAAGTTTGAAATTTATCTTAAGTCTATTCCTGAAATAATAGAACCTTGAAATTTACTCCAGAAGTAGTAAATTTAATATTTACTTGTAAAGTAGTAAATCTGATACTTACTCTCGAAGTAGTAAGGTTGTACAATGATAAAATCTTACAAACTACTCTCGAAGTAATAGACCTTTTATTCTAATAAATAACTCATGTCATGATAAATTTGGAGTTTACTAGTTCTATTTGTTGCGTGAATGATTTTGTCATCATGAAGATGAGCCTATTAAGTTTTAGACATATAATGAAGAACTAAAAGATTCTTCAAGAACTATTACTTGTTCTCATAATAAGTTAATTGAACCAGCTAATGTTGGGACTGAATTCCCTTACAACAACAACAACATACCCAGTGTATTCCCACCTAGTGGGGTCTGGGAAGGGTAGAGTGTAAGCAGACTATACCACTACCTCAAGAGAGGTAGAGAGGTTATTTCCGATAGACCCCCGGATTAGGACCAATAACAGTATAACAAATACAAAAAGTAAGCGGATACAAACTAGTATGGTACACAAAACAAACTAACAGTATAACAAACACAAAAGATAAGTGCATAATAAACTAGTACGGGATGCAAAAAAGTCAATACCACTAACCCCAAAAACTACAGCCCCAACACTACGAATCAGAAACTCCAGACCCACAGAAGCACTCCCCTATTACTACCGCCGCGCTCCCACACCCTAACTCTCTACCCTAATCCGCGTCCTCCACACCTTTCTATCAAGGGTCATGTCCTCTGTAAGCTGTAATTGCTCCATATCATGCCTAATCACCTCCCTCTAATATTTCTTCGGTCTACCTCTAACCCACCTAAAACTATCCATAGCCAGAGTCTCCTACCTCCGCACTGGAGCATTAGGTCCCCTCCTCATCACATGTCGAAACCAACGTAGCCTCACTTCTCGCAACTTATCCTCCACCGAGACAACTCCCACCTTCTCCTGAATAATTTCATTCCTCACCCTATCTTTCCTAGTATGTCCACGCATCCATTGCAACATTCGCATCTCCGCCACCTTCACCTTTTGGATGTGGGAGTTCTTAACTGGCCAACACTCCGCTTCATACAGCATAGCCATCCGGACTACCACTCCATAAAACTTACCTTTAAGCTTCGGGGGCACCTTCTTATCACAAAGAACTCCTGAAGCGAGCCTCCACTTCAACCACCCTGCCCTAATACGATGTGTGACATCCTCGTCAATCTCACCATTATCCTAATTATAGACCCCAAATACTTGAAACTCTCCCTCTTCTGGATGGCCTGAAAGTATAGCTTCATAACCACTCCATCTTCTTGCGACATATTACTGAACTTACACTCCAAGTACTCCGTCTTTGTTCTACTTAACCAAAAACCTTTAGATTCAAGCGTCTGTCTCCAAATCTCCAAATCTCCAACTTATCATTAACTCCACCCCGAGTCTCGTCAATCAGAACCACATCATCTACAAATAACATACACCAAGGCACATCTCCTTGAATATGTCACGTCAAAACATCCATCACCAAGGTAAATAGAAATGAGCTAAGAGTTGATCCCTGGTGCAACCCTATCAAAACTGTGAAGTGTTTTGAATCTCCACCTACCTTCCTCACACAAGTCTTCACACCATCATACATATCCTGAATCGACCTAATGTATGCCACGGGCACCCCTCTAGCCTCCAAGAACCTCTACAAAATCTCCCTGGGAACTCTGTCATATGCCTTCTCTAGATCAATAAACATCATGTGCAAGTCCTTCCTCTTCTCTCGAAACTGCTCCGCTAATATCCTTACAAGGTGAATGGACTCAGTGGTCGAGCCACCAGGAATGAAACCGAACTGATTCTCAGAGATCATCACGGTCCTCCCCATCCTCAACTCTACCATCTTTTCCCAAACCTTCATAGTATGACTCAACAACTTAATACCTCTATAGTTGTTACAACTCTGAATGTCTCCCTTGTTCTTATACACTGGAATCATCATGCTCCACCTCCACGCTTCAGGCATCTTAGCAGCTCTAAAAATAATGTTAAACAACTTTGCCAACCACTCCAGACCTGCCCCACTAGTGCTCTTCCAAAAGTCTACTGGAATCTCGTCTGGCCCCGTCGCCCTACCCTGCCGCATCCTGCGAATAGCTCCCTTGACCTCCTCAACCTCGATATGCCTACAATAACTATAATTTCACCCCTCCTCAGATATGTCTAAGTCTCCCAACACAGAACCTTTGTCTCCCTCATAGTTCAAAAGTTTATGAAAATAGGACTGCCACATCTTCCTAATGAGGGCATCCTCAACAAACACTATACCATCCTCTCCTTTGATGCACTTCACTTGGTCATGGTCATGAGCCCTCCGTTCCTTGGACTTGGCCATCCTATACAACTTCTTATCTTTGCCTTTCTCCTCTAAAGCCGCATACAAACTCTCAAAAGTTGTTGTCTTAGCCGTCATAACCGCTAACTTAGCCTCTCTTCTAGCAACCTTATACTCATCCTTATTCTTCTGTATTTCCTCATCATCCTTGATCCCAACCAACTTAGCATAAGCCACCTTCTTAGACTCCACCTTTCTCTTGACCTTTTCGTTCCACCACCAGTCTCCTCGATGTTTGCCAGATCGACCTCTCGAGACACCCAACACCTCTTTAGTGGTCTTCCTAATGCAACTGGCAGTCTTCTCCCACATATTATCTACCACCACCACCACTACCCTCTACTCTCCCAAGCCTCCCTACTCTTCAACTTCTCTTCCATCTCCAAAGAACTAGCCAAAGTCAGGATCCCCCACCTAATCCTGGGCCGCACCTCCCTACTTCTCTTCTTTTGCCCTTATTGATAACCAAGTCCATCACCAACAACCTATGTTGAGTCGAGAGATTCTCGCTAGGTATGAATTTACAGTCTTTACATAGCGTTCTATCCCCTTTTCTAAGAAGCAAAAAGTCTATCTAAGTCTTGTCCACTGAACTACAAAACGTAATAAGGTGATCCTCCTTCTTTGGAAAGCTCGAATTTGCTATCCACAACCCAAAAGCCCTAGAAAAATCCAACAAAAAAGTTCCTCCTTTATTCCGCTCACCAAAAATGAAATAGCCATGCATATCATCATATCCTCTCGACAAAAACCCAATATGCCTATTGAAATCCCCTCCCACGAAAAGCTTCTCAGTGCTCGGGATGCTCCTCACCACCTCATCTAAAACCTCCCAGAATTCCTTCTTCTTCTTTTCATCCAAACCTACTTGCGGGGCATAGGCACTAATATCGTTCACCGTAGACCCTCCCATGACCAACTTAATAGACATCAGTCTATCACTAACACTTTTTACCTCTACCACCTGCTCCCTAAGATCTTCACCTACTAATATACCTACCACATTTCTATGTCTCACACTACACGAGTACCACAACTTATATCCATCCATATCTCTTGCTTTAGTGCCTACCCATTTAGTTTTTTAGACACACGCTACACTAACCCTCCTCTTTCTAAGAATCTTTACCAGCTCTATAGACTTACCCTGCAAAGTACTAATGTTCCAAGACCCAACTCGCAACCTAGAAGCTCTCTTATCTCGCCTAACCTTACTACCCCTAGCCCCTAACCCTAAACTCAATCCTAGACCCGACCCAGACCCAATCCCACCAAATCCTGACCCAGACCCAACATCTCCTGACCCCGACCCTGACCTATGATATGCCCCTAGTCTACCCTCGCCAATCACAGCCACTATGCAATAAAGGGAAGAAAGATAACAAAGGGGGATCAAGATAAGGTAAAAGGCACACTAGTTAAAATAAAGTCAATAAAGGAGCTAGGGACAAAGACAATAATCTATAATAGATAGGGAGCAACAAAACCAATAATATAACATAAATTTTGATACACAATAGTCAATTGCAGGAACTAATACTACTACACTTAATGGATATGCTAGTAAATCAAGTAACAGTAATCAGCCAAGGTAACACACTCCAAAACTACTAAGAACAATAAAGAGATTCACACATACAACACTATTACAAAGTAACCAATCAACAAGAAATTTGACACCCACGACCAGATAATCAGCCAAGACGCTACGAAATAAGAATCCCAACAAGAATAGTGCAGAACACTACCAGTAGCAGCCCCTAAAAATCAAGAAAGCTATACACAACTAGAAAAGATGGATCGAGTGCACCTGATCAAAGCTAGGTTGTGTCCTTATACTTGATTGAGTCGCTGGATTCTGGCAATTTGCGATAGAAATTGGTCACCGGAATAGTGTTTCTGTCACCAAATTTTAACGCTCTTTGCGTTTTTCTTCTTTGAGATGATGATGATGATGATGGTGTCTATCTTCTTCTTCTTGTTGTTCGTTAACTACGGAAGTATGACCGTACGGTGAGCTAAATCACCGTAGATACACCGTAGAATCGCCGGAATAGAAGCGATAAAGTGGTGCCTGGGATGGGTACTTAAGAACCCATTGATTTTCTGCCAAAAGTTGACCGGACCAAGCTGCGACGAAGAGGCAGGAGAGGTTTTCCCGTTGTTGCTGTTTGGTCGAATAAGAGATGAAAAATGGGGGAAGGGATGGCAGAGTAGTGGTTGTATATGATGGAGAATCGTCGGTCGGTGATCACCAGCGTTAGGACTGATATGCCCTGGTCTTGGAGCCTCCCGTCGACGGTGATGTTGGACTCTTCACCGGCTAATAAGGACGGTGACAATAGGAGAAAGAAGTAGCAATATGCTGGTGGGTTGTCAGTCGTCTGGTGGCTAACTCCGACGGTAACAATGATGGTTAGAGAGAAATAGAGGGAGAGAAAGGAGGAAAGAAGGCCGACGATGGGATGACGGTGGCGCTGTTGTCGGTAGTTATGGAGGTTTGTTTGTTTTGAGAGAGATAAAGAGAGGGACTGCAAAAACAAATCAACGAAAGTTTTTAATCGATTAAGTCAGCACCCAACAATAAGAGTAACAGTACTATTTCTGGGACTGAATTCCCTTAATTCTGAAAAAACATAAAAGGTGAATAAGGGGCCATTCACTCATCATTTGATATGATGCATCCATAAGATGGTCACAAGTACGTTTATTGTCAAACTGCAATTTGACATTCATAAAATTATCTTCTCAATTAAATTGAGTCAAAATCATAATTTTCAAATAATGTAGTCAAATAATTGATCTTGATAATGTTGGTTATATTCAAGTTGGTTTAGCATTGAATGCCTCATATAAATAGCTAAATCATTGCTTATGAGAACAAAGATAAAAAGTATTGGTCTGAAATATATATTGCATACAATAGCACTTATGTGCATTAGACCAATAAATTATGATCAATTCTTCCCTCTCAGTTAGTTCAGAGTCAGGAACCATATATTTTCCATCTAATAGCTTTTTGACGTGCGGTATATAATTAATAGATATACCATTATTCACAAAGATGGATTCTCCAAAGTAGATTGGAGTAGATGTTAGTCTTCCTAATATAAGGGGGAGATAATAAACAGCTAAGAAATATGTTGAGAATTATCGTTAGTACGATCCTCATTTAAAAGATAATTCTAGTCAAATGCCAGAAGTATTTGTTGACCCAAAATTGATTTTATATTTAGCTGCAGATGCTCCTACTATGTGTCCCTGAAGGAAAGAGTCTATAGCATGCATGAAGCATGGTAGATCAATCGGTTCCAAATAAAATAATTCTTAAAAAGAAAATGGATAAAATGATCATAATAAAGAGGCAATATGCTCTTGAAGAGCAACGACATAACACTTCATGAAACCTCCAGAAGAGGTTCAGGTACCTGAAAATAATGATGTGATGAGATCTCAATAATTATGTCGTAATGCAAACTGATACAAATGATATCTCGTCGACAATATCTTTAGTACAATAGCGCGCAATATTGTATAATATTATGAGGATCTGAATTCTACATTTATTTAAGCATGTTCGCGTAGAAATAATTATCAAGTGAAATATAATTCTTGGTAAGCATAAGGTTTATTTGGCCTACAGTCCTGAAACTAGAAGATATCATGTATTTAATATTGAATGGTTCACTTGATAATGAAATTTAGATGAGAATCCCAGAAGGATTAAACATGCCGGAAGCATATAGTTCAAAGTCTCAAGAATTATATTTAATCAAATTATAAAGATCGTTATACGATTTAAAACAATCAGGGCGTATGTGGTATAATCGCCTTAATGAGTTCTTGATAAATGAAGGTTACATAAATAATGTCATTTGTCCTTATATTTTCATTAAGAAAACGGCATCAAGGTTTGTTATAATCGTTGTTTATATGGATGACATTAATCTCATTGGAACTCCAGAAGAGGTCCAAAAGGGCAATTGAATATCTAAAGAAAGAATTCAAAATGAAAGATCTTGAAAAGACAAAACTTTGTCTTAGTCTGCAGATTAAACATTTAGCAGACGGGATCTTCATCCACCAATCTCCTATACTGAGAATGTTTTGAAATAATTTTACACAGATAAAGAACATTCACTAATACTCTAATGATTGTTCGATCACTTGAAGTGAGTAAAGATTCATTCTGACCTCCAAAAGAGGGCGAAGAGATTCTTGGTCCTGAAGTACTATATCTCAATGCTATTGGTACACCTATGTACCTTGATAACAACTGTAGGATTCATATAATTCATTCTGTTAATTTGCTATCCAGGTACAGTTCTTCTCTTTCATGTAGACATTGAAATGGAGGTAAGCATGTATTGCAATATCTAAAGGGGCCTATTGATATGAGTCTATTTTATACTAATAAAGCTAGTCCAGATTTTGTTGGTCATGCAGATCCAGGTTACTTATCTGAACCACATAAATCAAGATCTCAAATAGGCTATGTGATTACATACAGAGGTACTACTATGTCATGGCGATCTACAAAGCAGTCTATCGTTACTACTTCTTCAAGTAAGGCTGAGATAATTGTTATTCATGAGGCAAGTAGAGAAGGCATATGGCTGGGATCATTAATACATTCTATCAAAGAGAGATGTGGCCTGAAGCTCGATATCAAGGTACCCACAGTCATATTTGAAGACAATGCAACATGCATAGTTTAATTAAAAGAAGGCTTTATAAAAAGAGATAGAACGAAGTACATCTCGCCGAAGTTATTCTTCACACACGATCTCTAGAAGAATGGTGATATTGATGTACAACAAATATGTTCAAGTGATAATCCTGCAAATTTGTTCACCAAGTATTTACCAACTTCAACTCTCGAAAAGATGGTACATAAGATTGGAATGCGAAAACTGAACCAGTTGAATTAGGGTCTTCATCAGGGGGAGTAAGAATACGTGTTGTACTCTTTTTTCCTTAATCAAAGTTTTTATCCTACTGAGTTTTTCCTAGTAAGATTTTTAATGAGGCAACACTCAAATGCGTATTCAGAAAGTTTTTTTCACATGAACATCTAAGAGGGAGTGTTATATTATAGAAGCCCATGTGTTTAAGTTGGTGCCATGTGGCCAATTGTAGGGGGTGCGGATTAGGTGCGGTAACTTTACTAGATAATAAATAGTTATTAAGTAATAAGTATTTATTTTTAAGTAAATTATTTCGTGCATATTATTGGTTGATTTAATTTTCATTTTTATCTTCTTGACTTAAGATGTTTTATTAATTCATATTCTAAATTAGATATTATTGTAATTAAATTATCTAATGTTTTAGGATCTTCGTTAGTACTATGTAATCTCTTGTATTCTAGGTATAAACTACATAGTTTAGTTTCGATATCTTTTAATGATTTATTCTTTTCGTAAGATGTATTCATTAATTTGTGTAGTTTATTATTTTATCCTATTGAAATTTTAGCAATTTCTGTGTAGTATTTTATTCTAACTTTGCTATATTCAATGCGTAAGTTTATGTTCTTTATCTGATTAACTAGTATTTGTTGTTCATGTATAGGTAATTTTCTATCTGTATTAAATAATTTTTTGTATGTATTAAATAAATTATTACATGTATCTTCTTTTTCTAAGGTTAATTTCATTTTAAGTAATTTTTCTTCTAGTTGTCTTTTTTCTATTTCAAGTTGATTTCTGTAATTAACTTCTTCATATATCCAATTTTGCCTTTCTCTAATTTTTTTTTATATATTCTAACATTTATTTTGTTCTGAATAATATCCATCCGAATCTAAGTAATATTGATGTTCATAATATATGCGTAAGTTTTCTATACTGTTTAATAATTCTTCCTCTTCATAATCTTGTAATTTTTCCCATATTATTTTCTTTATGTCTATAATTTCTATATCTCTAAGTATATATAAAACAAGTATTTTAATATCATCTGTCATGCTTTTTCATAATATTTTCTAGTTGTTTGTTTTAGTCTAAGTAATTCTTGCATATTTTCATTAAGAAATTCTATATATTTTATATCTTTAGTTTCCATGTATTTTTCTAAATTTGTTTTCATTTGTTTTTCTACTAATTGTATATTTTTAATATCTTTTCTCCAAAATTTTAGATATATGTGATTTATCATAGTTGATGTGTACGTAGGTATTTATAAGAGTAATTAGGTAAGTGTGGTATGTAATTTATTCTAGCTATATAATCTTTACCGAATATTTTTTCTAATATGATTTTCCTTATATCTATTATTCCTATATCCTTAATCACATACAAAATAAGTATTTTAAATTTATCTACCATTTCATCAGATAAATAATTATCCATTTTTCATAAAATTGCTATTTTCAAAATATTTCCTTCAATCATATACATAACAAAATATGGTCATCTTAGATTACTATATACTAGATTATTCTTAAATAACATGTTCTTCGGTCACTATTACCATGGTAATCTGGATACTTTTCCCTTAAACAGCACCTCTACTCTGGTTACTCCCCACCATGGCTTCTTGCCTCATTGGTTTCACCTTTAGAATGGCATAGTTCTTAGGGATTTTTCTCCTTTTCCACTTTGCTAATAAACTTCTTAACATATTATCCTTCGAATAATTCTACTATAAAGTAACTAACATGAATTTATTTTATTATACCATGATTGTTGGGAATTATGAATTTAGCTATTCATAATCGTAAATAAATATACCTGTTCGGGTAGATTTGATATTTCTAAGCTTTGTTCCTCCATAGATTTTTCCATTGAAATATACCTGCTTTTAATAACTAAGCAAAATATTTTTTGTGGACAAGAGAGAGTATTTTTGCTTCAACTCATGAAGGCTTGCTTCGCAATGCCTTCGGTTCCTCTTATTTATAGACTGAAACTTTACAAGGGTTTTCCTTCCTTATTTTACACATTTCAAAAATTATCTACATCTACCTAACTTCATTTATTAAATGTCTTCTAAAAAGACAAAAAACAATTAAAGCCTAGACTAATAATAGTCAAAAGTCTATACAATTCTAATAATTTACGTAAAGAAAATTGTGAAAGTTTGTTACATGTCGCTTTCACAATTTAATAGCTTGTCTTTTATCTCCATTATTATTTCCGGTGATATCTTCTTCTTGTCGTATCTGCTGCATTTTTTTTTATCTTCTTTCCAGCTGGCATGCTTATCTTCTTTTTTTATTTTATTCTAGCCGAACTTCTGAGATAATATTATCTTCTCCATTACATCTCGAACATTGATGATCTGGATATTTGTGTCCAATTATCTTGCAATATCTTGTCAATAATCCGTCTGAAATAAATCCTCTCTTAATTGCTCTTGCAGTAGATTATTTTTTTGGATTTAGTAATGTCATTATCCATTGTCTAACATCTTCCATATCTGCTTGTCGTAGTTCTTTTGAATTTGAATAAATCATCTGATGATCTCTTGAATAATAGCTCCATATTCGGTTTCCATTGGTATAATTATTTGCTAGTTCTTGAATAATTGTAGCTAGTCCAATAAGTCGTTTGTTTGCATAAAAATCAGGTATCTCGATTCTGGGTATCTCTGGTTGCTGCACAATATTTTCTGGTATACTCATATCTCTGGTTAATCCTATTTTTACAACTTGTATAACTGGTTTTATCTCGTCATATAATATCTCTACTGGTGGAGTATAACACTTTATATAAAATAGATTTCCTTTGGTTACTTTTTTATAGGTGTTGAATATTTTTTGTAATTCTTCCATAGCTGATAGTTCTTCTCCATCTTGGGTATATATGGTATTTAATAATCCATAGTGAAACAAGTTTTTATTAGGCTTGGGTTAGTTTTAGGTAGTGCAATTAGCTTGTTGTGACCTTGTAATCTTTGGGTTATATAGTTTGTGTTGGGTTCTTTGATATCTGTAGCTCTGGGCTTAAGGTTTAGAAAAGTTTGTACTCGGTAGATATTTTCTATGTATTTTTGGGTTGTATAGTTATAAACTTTTTTATCTTGGTTCAGACTATCTCGATATGTGATAATTTATGGAGGTATGTTCAAGAGGTCTTTTTGTATTTTTGGTGTAAATGGTTTTTCAAATGTCTTATTTAAGTTCATATTCTGGTATCTTTGTCCAATAACTCTTTTGCTTGTACCTGCAATTGTAGATTGATAAACGTTATGGGTTTTACGGAGTGTCCCAACGTCTCCTTCTAGCTCTGGAATTTTAATGTCTTCCGTTTGACATAGCTCTGCACACTACTGAGTTAGCTGATTTGTAGCTATAGACTTCAGTTTAACTTCATTAGTCTTTAGCTTTTCTATTTCATTACCCATACTGTCCACTTTCATTGAAAGCGTAGTTAGGGTGTTGAATATCTTTTCTAGAGTATCCTCTTCTATTATATCAGTCTGTGTAGCTTAGTCTTGATATATAATCTGCAATAACATTTTTGTTAGTACTAATTACTTCAATTATAAATGTGAAATTTAATATATTCAAGACTAATCTCCGAATTTCTTTTGTTGTAACTGAATTTTGTATTTTCTTTGTTAGCCACCAACATACCTGTGTATTATCTGTTCGTACAATAAACTTGTTATATACAATATATGGCTCAAATGCTAATAAACATTTATATAATGAGCATAATTCGTTTCTATTTATTTCCCATTTTATTTTTGTTTCATTAAACGTACCTGAGTAGTATCTACAATGGTGTTCTAATTTTTCTTCTTTATATCTATATTTAAGTACTCTTCCATAACTACATTCACTAGCATCTGCTTCTACTATATATATAAATTTTCTATTTTCATCTGGAAATTGTAATTTTGGTAATTCCTTACAAAGTATTTTTATTTTCTAAACTTGTTTTTTATCTTCTTCGTTATAATTATATTCTACATCCTTTTTTAATTTTTTCTGTAAGGGCTTTAGATTTTCTGCTAATTTTGGTATATATTCTCTTACTTGATTTACTAATCCTAAAAATGATTGTAATTTCTTTTTTGTATCTAATTCTTCTTTTGAATTTATTATTTTTTGTACTATATGTTGTTGCATTTTTACTCCACTTTTATCTATTTGTATTCCTAAAAATTCTATCTGATTTTTCATAATTTCAGCTTTCTTTTCACTTAAACTTATTCCCGATTTTTCTATTATATCCGTAAATTGTTCTAATAATTTTAAATGTTATTCTTTGGTCTTTATGTATAATAGTATATCATCTATGTATACTATACAATTAGGTAGTTGTTTAAAATAACTATCCATAAAATGTTGATATCTACCTGGTGCATTTTTATATCCAAATGGTAGTACATTCCATTCATAAAATCCTTGTGGTACCGTAAATGCGGTTAATTCCTTAGATTCTTCTTCTAACTTTAAATGGTAAAATCCTGATTTACAATCAAATTTACTAAAATAATTATATTCTTGTATTTGTCTTATTTTTAATATCTTATTTGGTATTGGGTAATTATAAGTCATTGTTTTTGCATTTAAATTTCTATAATCAATAACTTGTTTTATTTTAAATTCTTTAAGTTTTTCAAAAATAATTTGTTTTAATTCTTTGTATTTTTGTACTTTATTCATTTAAACCATATTTATAGTATTTTGGTGGATATCTAAATCTGATTTTATCATAATTAGGTGGTATGTGTCTCATTCTTCTAGATTTTAAATGGATTATTAATTTTGCTTCAATACTAGATATTAAGGTAATTAGGTAGGCTAATCTTTGTGGGTTTTCTTTTGTTTTATTTAGACTTATATATTTTGAATAATTACTAATTAAAGATTCTTTAATTTTTCTAAAAGTTTCTCTGTTTTTAAATGGTCTTCTTATAATTAATCAATATAAATTAATCTCAAGTAAATCCAATCTCAATCCAATCATATATGCTACTTCTGTATTTTTTAAATAACTGTGCTCTGATACCAATTGTAGGGGGGTGCGGATTAGGCGCGGTAACTTTACTAGATAATAAATAGTTATTAAGTGTGAAATTATGGTTTACAAATTTAACTGAAAATAGCAAAAAAATATTAAGAAGAACTGATAAACCTACAGAAGGAACATCATCAACAACATAAACCTACAGAAGGAACATCATCAACAACGACTAAACTAACACCTATAGTTTTATTAAAACATGTATATTTATTTATGATTATGAATAGCTAAATTCATAATTCCCAACAATCATGGTATAATAAAATAAATTCATGTTAGTTACTTTATAGTAGAATTATTCGAAGGATAATATGTTAAGAAGTTTATTAGTAAAGTGGAAAAGGAGAAAAATCTCTAGCTTTGTTCCTCCATAGATTTTTCCATTGAAATATACCTGTTTTTAATAACTAAGCAAAATAATTTGTTTTCATTTATTTTTCTACTAATTGTATATTTTTCATATCTTATGAAAAAGCATGACAGATGATATTAAAATACTTGTTTTATATATACTTAGAGATATAGAAATTATAGACATAAAGAAAATAATATGGGAAAAATTACAAGATTATGAAGAGGAAGAATTATTAAACAGTATAGAAAACTTACGCATATATTATGAACATCAATATTACTTAGATTCAGATGGATATTATTCAAAATAAATAAATGTTAGAATATATAAAAAAAATTAGAGAAAGACAAAATTTGATATATGAAGAAGTTAATTACATAAATCAACTTGAAATAGAGAAAAGACAACTAGAAGAAAAATTACTTAAAATAAAATTAACCTTAGAAAAAGAAGATACAGATAATAATTTATTTAATACATACGAAAAATTATTTAATACAGATGGAAAATTACCTATACATGAACAACAAATACTAGTTAATCAGATAAAGAACATAAACCTACGCATTGAATATAGCAAAGTTAGAATAAAATACTACACAGAAATTGCTAAAATTTCAATAGGATAAAATAATAAACTACACAAATTAATGAATACATCTTACGAAAAGAATAAATCATTAAAAGATATCGAAACTAAACTATATAGTTTATACCTAGAATACAAGAGATTACATAGTACTAACGAAGATCCTAAAACATTAGATAATTTAATTACGATAATATCTAATTTAAAATATGAATTAATAAAACATCTTAAGTCAAGAAGATTAAAATGAAAATTAAATCAACCAATAATATACACGAAATAATTTACTTAAAAATAAATACTTATTACTTAATAACTATTTATTATCTAGTAAAGTTACCGCGCCTAATCCGCACCCCCACCTCTTGGTAGTGGATTAGTCTACCTTTCTTTCTTAGGCTATAAATAGCCTTTGTTATTTAAGAAAATGGTAGTTAGATGATGACTACATATACTTCTCACTGTGTATATTTTTACTTTGGTCTACTTCTACATATTTTTATAACAGATGAAATGTTAATAATGAGACAAAAAAAATAATTGAAAGAATTACTTGTGACTTGTGAGTTGTGATTAATATTAAGTTACAAAGTCACCTCAGAGTCTTCAAGTGACTTTGGCAATATGCGAGTGTCGTCGATGACAACTGACAAGTTGGCGATAAATAGTGGAAAATTTTAATTATTGTAAATAATAAGTGATATTTTCTCTATGTAATTTAGTTTTGATTAAACATGTAATTTAATAAAATATTTTTTTCATCTCAAAAGATTTATGATATTGTGCTTTTCAAAAGCCAGATTATATGAGTTTTGGCAAATATGTTAACACGTACTTCTTCACCATATTGATGAGAAGAATTCCGTATTTCTCATGAAAAAAATTAAATATCTAAGTTTAATTTAATTTTAAAATATAAATTAATCTAATTTAATTTAGCTATAAAGATTAATCAAAATTGACTCTGACAAAAATAAAATATGACAAGCATTTTGGGGTAGAGAGTAAATTTTTAAAAATTTGTGTTTAAACATGTCATGTTATAGGTGTACCTCAAACCAAAAAATTGAGCCGCTCATGAGAAGTTACATTATACCTCATAAATTATCATATATTTCAGATTGTTTATTAAAATAAGGATAAATATCTTAGGGGTTGGTCGATAGAGGGTATATTAAAAGAAAAAAAATATGCATTTTTTTTTGTATTATTAGTACTTTGTTTAGTACATTATATTTATTTAGTCTATGTATAATTAATTCAAATTAATGCTGGCATTAATTATACACTCTATTGTGTATTGAGGTGTGTATACTAATATCTCAAAATATATTATATTAGTAATTGCAATGAATTCTAATGCATGCATTACTATGATTAAAGACATATAATTAATCATCAAAATCTTTTCCACATCCTTTCCACCATATATATGGAGGATATTTTTTTTATTTTTATAAAAAAAAATTATGCAATTAACATTATTTTTAGCACATCAAATCAAATACTGCATAAGAAAAATATAAAGATAACTAATGCAAACATAGGTAACACAAACATTATTAATAGGTCAAACCCATCGATAGGCACTCAAACTTGTTGCGAAAATTCACTTAGACCCCTAAACTAAGGCTTGTTCCTATCAGACCCCTAAACCCCCGAATTTTGTTCCAATTGGACATTTTTTGCCTATGTGGCACTGCGCGTGCAGTGCCATCGTGGGAGCCGCGTGAGGAATATTTTTTTTTACTAATTTACGAATAAAAAGTTGTCAAGTGGCATTGAGGGCCCCAAAAAAATTTTAATAACAAATTTTATTTTTTTTAAACACTAAAGGCCCCAAAAAGCATTAGAGGGCTCCAATTTTTATTTTTTTTAATAAAACTGAATTTAAAAAAAATCTATTTTTTATTTTCATCTTTTAAAAAAATTTATAATTTCTTTTTAATAATTAGTTTTTTTAAAAAAATAATTTTATAATTATTTTTTCATAATTTGGATCCTCAATGCCATTTTATATTTTCATTTTAAAAAGTTTTATAATTTTTTTAATAATTAATTTTTAAAATAATTTTTAATAATTTATTTCATTTTTTAAAAAAAATTATAATTTTTTTAAAATAATCAGTTTTTTATTTTTATTTTTTAAATAATTTTATAATTATTTTTTCCTAATTTATATCCTCAATGCCATTTTTTATTTTCATTTTTGAAATTTTTTTATAATTTTTTTAATAATTATGTTTTTTAAAAAATAATTCTTTAATAATTTATTTCACTTTTTAAAGAATTTTATAAAAAAAATTAAATAATCAATTTTTTATTTTTATTTTTCAAATAATTTTATAATTATTTTTTCATAATTTGGATCCTCAATGCCATTTTTTATTTTCATTTTTAAAAGTTTTATAATTTTTTTAATAATTAATTTTTTACTTTTTAAATAATTTTTTAATAATTTATTTTATTTTAAAAAAAAAATATAATTTTTTTAAATAGTCAGTTTTTTATTTTTATTTTTATTTTTCAAATAATTTTATAATTATTTTTTCATAATTTGGATCCTTAATGCCATTTTTTATTTTCATTTTAAAAAGATTTATATTTTTAATAATTAATTTTTATTTTTATTATAATTTTTTAATAATTTATTTCATTTTTTAAAAAAAATTATAATTTTTTTTTAAAATAATCAATTTTTTATTTTTATTTTTTAAATAATTTTATAAAATTTTTTCCTAATTTATATCCTCAATGCCATTTTTTATTTTCATTTTTGAATTTTTTTTATAATTTTTTAATAATTTATTTCATTTTTTAAAAAAAATTATAATTTTTTTTAAAATAATCAATTTTTAATTTTTTTTAAATAATTTTTTAATAATTTCCTCAATGCCATTTTTATATACTTTTTTTAAAAAAAATTATAATTAATTTTTAATAATTATTGGACCCACAATGCCACGTGTCAGCTTCCAATTAGCTCGTTTTGCCACGTCATCGCGTGTGTGCAACACACAGAAAAAAAAATGCCCAATTGGAATCAAATTTGGGGGGTTTAGGGGTTTAATAGGTACAAACATTAATTTAGGGGCCTAAGTGAATTTTAGGGACAAATTTGAGGGGCTATCGATGGGTTTGACCTTATTAATACAAGCATGACCAACGCACCATATTTTGTATTATTCTTATACAATTTACCAAATAACCCCTTAAAGTTACTTTGACATCTTAGGGATCGTTTGGTGTGAGGTATAAGGCATGAATAGTCTTGAAATAAAATAAAAGATTATTTTATCCCATGTTTAGTTGGAGGTATTAGTTACTACCGGGATACTTATCCCACCATTTACACCATAGTGATGGAATAAGTTATCCCATATGGATGGTGGGATAAGTTATTCCGGGTAATCTCAAAATAACTAACCCTGAGATTTATTATCCCGGAATAACTATTTTCTAACCAAAGTTGAGAAGATGGCTAGAGATTTATTAAAGCAGAGACAAATGTATTATTATAAGTACCATTTTAATTGATTTCATAATTTTAACGCAAAATATAAATTTGTTTGTAAAAAAATATTAAATTATAAAATATAATAGCCATGAATTTTATAATTTAAAATTTTAAAAAATTCAATATAAGAATTTTAAAAGATTGAACCTTGTAACAATTAAATCTTGAATTCCCCTTAAAAGTTAGTATTAATTAATGTAACCCATAATCAAATGAACCCTGCCTGTACAAGTCCATGATTTAGGTGGTTGGTCAAACCTAACTTTCCTAAGGTTCTTTCTGATTGTTAGGGGACGAGGACATGTAAGTGCATCAATTGAAACAACGTGGACTCCATATATAATACAAGTCGGATAAAATATAATATTTTAATATTTTATTTTATACATAATATTTTTTGTAAAATATTATTAAAAAATATTTAAGTATATTGTTGTAGAGAGGTAATTTTACGAAGAGTATATGATTATAGTAAAAGTCATTGTAGGCAAAATATCTTTATAGAGAAGTAACATATAGCATGAAAAATTGATTTAGAAAAAAATTAGGTCACTATAATAAAATATTATTATAACAAGGTGACATTATAGAAAGATCTCAATGTATTCACATTGCCATCACATAAATGCAACTTAAAACACAAATTAATACTATGTATATTTGACCATTTTCCTTTTAATTTGCACTTGTTTTTTTAAAATCAAAAGTTGTATCTCTATTGTAAAAAGCCTGTTTGGATTAACGTATTTTAGATGTTTTAAGTTAACATAATTTTAAAATAGTACTTCTTTAATGTTTGAATAAAATTTTAAAATATCTTTAGATATCTATTTAAAAGTTAAAATTCATAAATTAAGATTTCTAACTTTAGCTTATCTCATCCAAAGAGGCTCTAAATATGTAGTTAATGTTTTAGCACAGAAATTTTGTTTATCTGTTCAGTCTAATAAGTAGTATTAAATTCGACAGAGAAAATTAAATGTTCCCAAATAAATGCGGACAACCAACCATAAATTGCTATGATTATCAGTACTCAGACATAATATCACCTATTCTAAGAAATAGGAATGCGATGATAACTCTCCATAAATATCTTTGGGTTGTTCAACAAAATGGACTAATACAAATAATGTCACTCTGGTAGGAAATTACATTGACACAATAATAATCATCCCTAATATCGTCGGATACTTATATATTCCCCACCTTTTTTTCTTGTAGTCTCTTTTTGTTTTATTTTTTTTAATAGGATTTCACAATTTTGGGATGAGTTAAATTGTATCTTAATGATTTTTTTAGCCATATACAAGATTTGGAAACACATTTTGGTTTTTAAAAATTTCCTTAAAAGGAAAAAAGAAAAACACCTGGGGTGTGTTTGGTATGATGGAAAATGTTTTTCTGAAAAATGTTTTTTTGTTTTCCCTTGTTTGGTTGTAATAAAATGTTGGGAAAATATTTTCCATAACAACTCATTTTCCTTAATTTGAGGAAAAATGACTTCCCTCATGGGCAAAGGGAAGTCATTTTCTAGAAAATGATATGACCCCACACCCACCACTCTTTCCCACCTCAACAACACTCAAAAAATTTACATTACTCCGAAATATTTTTCACTGTACTTTGCTCCAATTTTTCATTGCTTGAAATAAAAAATAGTGAAGCCCGAATTTTTTTTTTGTTTTCAATTTTTCCAATGCATAGAGGACGACTTACCTATGTTACTTTTGCTAATTGCATATTCTATTTTGTCATTGTTGTAGCTTGTTTCACAAGGTTGAATAAGCTTGTCATTTCGTTGTATTTTTATTGATTGTAGTATCTTGAGATTGTCTTGCCAAAATATTAAAAAGTGTCTCATATGCTTGCTAATTAGTAGTTGCTTAAAATTTAGTGACTTGTAGTATTTTAGTACTCGATATTGATATTATTTGTTATGCTTAAATTAGTTCTTACAAATTATTGAATTGCTAGAGACAGTGATATATATACTAGTTAACAGTTAATAGTATTTTCTAAAAATATTTTTTCACTCGCCAATCAAACACTAGAAAATATTTTTCTAAAAATTATTTTCTACTCACCAATCAAACATTATAAAATATTTTTAGGAAAATAGTTTTCACTCGCCAAACAAACATGAGAAATTAATAGAAAATCAACTTATTTTTCAGGAAAACTTTTACCAAAAAAATATTTTCCATCATACCAAACACACCCCTGGTGACATCTAATTTTTCTTCTTCTTTCAACAGAAAAATGGCCTTTAGGGTGCGTTTGGTCGGAAGGAAATTTTTTTTCAAGTTTCTCATGGTAGATTGACTTGAATCTTTAGAAAATATTTTTCAAATAGACTTATTGTCACGATTCAAATAACCGGTTCGCACGGAGACTATTCTAATTCACCTAGATAGAAGAAGCATTACCACCCATTTCAAAAACACATGTGAAGTTGCTATAAATAATTTCATTAAATATTTCAAAATTTGATGAATGATACAATCTTTTTTTAATAAAACTATAAATAAAAACACTTTCTTCGAGAACCTAGTCTAGACAATGTACAAAAGAAACCCTTCTAATATCGTAAACGATAAAACAAAGGACACAACTCCACTATAGGAATGAGGAGATAAAAGTTGTTGAAGATCTCTAATTGCACCAAAAAATGAAACCTCAATTGATCCTGTAGCCATACTATACTCCAAAGAGGCTATAACAAAAGTAGTGCGAGTACAACAACACATATTGGTAGGCATCATCGGTCGATCCAAGGTAAATCACGTAAACACAACATAAATATTCAAAATCAAACATGCGCTTATAAATAAAACCTGTTAGATTTCTAGAAGCATATGCTAGTCTCCACTCTCCCTACGATCCTCCCTCTCTTTCGGACCTCATTTATTTTTAAAAGTCTAACTAACCTCCAGTCGTTCACCTCTATAACTGTCACAATCCAAAAACGAGGGTCATGAAGGCGCTTGTCGCGGCGTACCTTGACAAGTAAGACTATCACCCAAATTGATACAAAAAGAGGAAAAGATAAAAATCTCCCACGGGAAGGCTCTAGAACGAAGTCGAACCATATAAGCAATCGTAACAATGCGGAAAGAACTTATCCAAAATACCAATCATGCCCAAAACCAGGTGTCAATAGTGTAAGAACTATTAATATAGTCCAAGAGTCAAATGCATCGAAAAAATAACCACAAATGAATAATATCTATCTCCGAATACTAATAAAGACGTAACAACTAAAGAAAGATAGAGGTGAAATTCGGACGTATGAATGTCCAACCGCTACCTTGAAACCTCCAACAATCACCCGAGTCAATCAAGATAAGGCGCACTCGAGCTAGGACCTGCACCAAAAATGCGCAGTAGGAATGAGTACGGTCCACTTTTACTCAGTAGGTATCATACGCCGACCAAGCAAAGTAGTGAATAAAGAAAATAAAATATACACTAAGGGGACGTCACCGCAATCAAAAAATATCCCACAACGGTAGCCCACACCGCTTGCACTAACAGTTCTAATATATCTCACATATATTACAATAACACACCAAGATATAGAACACAAGTATACATTATGTCACATATAAATAGAATAAGAGAGAGAACATGTAGAAAAAAAATCATCAAATACAAGTAAAGGAAGGTAAGACAAATACATAGATGACAAGTCAATAAGGTAATACAACACAACATAAACACAGTAAAGTAAGTGCAATGTGTATGATGATGATGATGCACGAGGTCGTTGCACAATCCCCGTATACACCTACAGAGGCAAGCCTCCCAATGCAGGACCCATGGAGGGTTCGTTAACCCGTATAAAATTCACATATCTCATATCTCTTTTCTAGCACATCTCTCGAAAAGGATTTTATAAGGTGTTATAATATCTTTAAAAAAGGTGTTGCCAGTGTTTCTCAGATGTTGCCACAGTGGTATCAATGTTTCATGAATGAGTATAATATAAGGATTTAATGCTCACAACCAATCACAATGAGTATTTTCACAACCAAACACATGATATATTTCCACAACCAACCATAATGATACATTTCCACAACTACATGAGCCAATATCAACTCATTATTTTCATTTCATCCATAAATTTCCATATGTCTCACATGCCAATAAAGTATGAATATAATCACAATACACCAATGGTACCACATTAAATATTTTAACAACACAATACAATTATTCACATGTATTCAAGGCTATCAATATCACATAGGACCCCACACAGTCACATATACCACATAATAACTTTCGACATTACATCACATATAGTCCCCCACACGGGCACAACACATGAATAACCATTTTTCATGATTAGTTTCCACCCTTAACATGTATTTTGTACCATCATTTACTACCCAACCCAGTCTGAAGAGTTAAGCCTTGACCTACCTCGAAAGCTGAAACCGATCTGCTACACTTGAACCCGCGACCTTACTTTTTACGAATAATTCCGAACTCTACTAAAAATATCAAATATAAAATTTACGCTTCAAGACAAAACCAACGACACTCATACTGACTACTTTTGGTTCGGGGTCAAAGAGGACCCCTAAAATAGGTTTTCGAAAAAGAAGGGAAAAATCGAAACTTTACTTCAAAAACATGTTCCCCATATTTTTAGAAACCTACAGTTGAAAACCCAAGTTAAATTGAGTCAAAAATAGGGTTCAAATCAAAGAAAAATTATTTTTGAGCTTTATCGGGTAAAATCTTTGAAATTCGGGTTAAAATCAAGAATCAGAGTTGTTTTGAAGGTTAAATTGATGAAAAATTAGTAATTATAAGATAAAAATATTATTCAAGTGAAAGAAGTGAAATTTGGGTTTAAATCATACCCTAAGATTTTTGGGGTTTTGGTGAATTTATCAAGAAATTACTAAGAAAAGGGGTGAATTTTTACCTTAAATCCATAATAAAATCAAGAAATAGATGTTAATCTAGCTTCCCAAGCTCACACAAGCTTCACTTTTAAGCTCCCAAACTATTTAGAGTTTAACTCTCAAAAGGCAAGATGAAAAATAAGCAAAATGGACCCAAAAACTATTTATATAGTGCAGAAAATCTGCACTAAAAGGAATAAAAAACTGTATTTTTTTTAGAGTCCACTCCGGACTTCGACGGGGTGCCCGAAATTCGTTCGAAATCCGATACATGTAAACGAACTATGAAACCACACTAAATTCAATGTTTAGGATGCGATAGCGATATCATATTTTAAAAAAAACGTCGTTTTCACAAAGTTGACCCCCGAAACCCAAAATTATAATTTTCCAAACTGAAGGTCGAAATGAGATTTAAAAGCCGTAAAATTATACCAAATATGCTAACACCCTAAAATCGATATTTTGGATCTGCTGGCGAAGTCGGATTTTCCATCCAAAGTCGTTTCGATCAAATGTGGGTCCCACACTCATATTTCCAATTTTCCAACTTTCCAACCAATAGGTCAAAATGAGTCCGGGTGCACCGGGACCCGAACCAAAGGTCTACCTAGCCTACAATATATATTCCGAAGCTGCTGGCTCAGTCCGTTCGGCCATCCATCGCACGGATCAAAAGATATCTACATAAGTCCAAAATAAGGCTCTCGAAGCCATCAAAAATCACAATATTGCATAAATGATACCAAAATGCATCGAAAATCATGTCAATCACTCCCACACCCCAGAAATATCATAATGCAACTACGGGGAGGGGTAAAACAGTCAAGTCACACAAAATCACAGATTTAACATATTTCATCAAATTTTTAGGTCGTTACATGTCCACCAATAAAAAATCTAGTTCGTCCTCGAACTAAGGAAGGGAAATACCTGAATCAATGAAAAGCTAGGGATAGGAACTACGCATATCAGACTCAACCTCCTAAGTAGCTTCATCTACAGGTCGATGTCGCCACTGGACCTTAACCACAGAGATCACTCTAGAGTGCAACCGCCTAACATCCCTAGCCAAAATTGAAACTGGTTCCTCAACAAAGGACAACCACTCATCTAACTGAACTGACTCCCAATGAATGACATGAGACTCATCAGGAATATAGTGATGAAGCATAGAAACATGAAAAACTAGATGAAGAGCTGATAGATCAGGGGGCAAAGCCAACTCATAAGCCACATCACCAATAGTCCGAAGAATCTCTAATGGACCAATATACCTAGAGCTAAGCTTGCCCCTCTCCCCAAACCTCATCACACCCTTCAAGGGTGAAACTCAAAGGAAAACACGATCACCAACACCAAATCTAAAGGCACGAAGTCTACGATCAGCATAACACTTCTGCCTACTCTGAGTCACTCTAAGTCTATCCTGAATGATCCGGACCATATCCAAAGACTCACAAAGCAAGTTCGTACTTCGAGGTCTCACCTCTGAAATATTGAACAAACCTACTAGAGAGCGACAACGCCTACCATACAACGCCTCAAAAGGATCCATATCCTAAGTTGCTCGAACTCTCCAAAAATATTGCCGCACCCGTGTCGGATCCTTTAAAAATACCTATCTTTGAAGTATCTGGCACGCATCCGTAGATATTTTTGAAAAGTCTGAGCAACTTAGGCCATATCAATACTGTAATGGTAGCTATTATTATATGCAAACTCTGCTAAATCTAAATGTTGCTCCCACTGGCCACCAAAATCCATCACGCACGCGCGGAGCATTCTCCAAAACCTGGATAATCCGCTCTGACTGGCCATCAGTCTGGGGTGAAATGCTATGCTAAGATCAACCTAAGTACCCAACTCATCATGAAAAGTCTTCCAAAAGTGAGATGTGAATACAAAACCTCGATATGGAATAATGAACACCAACGCACCATGCAGACGCATAATCTCATGAATGAAGATATGGGCTAAACTCTCAACACTGAATGAGACCTAAACCAGAGTAAAATGAGTTGACTTGGTCAATCGATCCACGATAACCCAAACACTGTCAGAACTATGAGATATAAGAGGAAAACCAATCACAAAGTCCATAGTGATCCGTTCCCACTTTCACTCGAGAATGGGTAACCTCCGAAGCAACCCACCAAGCCTCATATGCTCGATCTTCACCTACCGACAACATAGGCAACGAGACATAAAATCTGCCACATCTTGACTCATACCACCCCACCAGTAGTGTTGTCTCAAATAACGATACATCTTAGTCATACCTGGATGGATAAAATATCTGGAATAATGGGCCTTCTCCAAGATCAACCTAATCCAATCACCACTCTCGACACTCAAACTCAGCCCCCAATCCTCAAAACTCCATCTGAATCAAGTGAGGCTTCCTTATCCTCCCCACTCAACACTTTAGCTTGAATCAACCTCAATCCAACATCATCAAACCAATAAACTCGAATTTGCTCCATCAAAGAAGATCTATCCTCCATAAACACCAAAGCACGCCCAGGTGTCTAAATATCAAGCCTAACCACCTGATTAGCTAAAAACTGAACCTCTAAGGCCAAAAGCCTTTCTTGGGTCAAAAGATGCGCCAAGCTACCCATGCTAGTCAACTTTCGGCTCAAGGCATCCGCAACCACATTAGCCTTGTCCAGATGGTAGAGAATAGTCAAGTCATAATCCTTAAGTAACTCAAGCCAACGGCGCTGCCTCATATTAAGATCACGCTGGGTGAAGAAGTATTGAAGGCTACGATGATCTGAGAAGATCTCACAAGGACTCCATACAAGTAGTGCCTCCACAACTTCAAGGAAAATACAACTGCGCACTACTCCAAATCATGGGTAGGATAATTTCTCTCACGAGGCTTCAACTGACGAGATGCATACGCAATCACCTTGTCCTCCTACATCAACACAACACCTAATCCAACACCGGAAGCATCATAAAACACGATAAAGCCCACGCCCTCCTTGGACAAGCCAATATAGGAGCTGAAGTCAACAAGTCCTTGAGTTTTTAGAAGCTCGCCTCACAAGCATTAGACCACTAGATGGAAATCTTTTTCTGAGTCAACTTAGTCAAAGGAGATGCAATAGGTGAAAAACCCTCAACAAAACACTGATAATAACTTGCTAAGACAATAAATCTCTGAATCTCGATGGAAAAGTAGGTCTAGCCCAATCACGAACCGCTGCAACCTTGGCTGGATCAACCATAATACGTTCCTTAGTGACTACATAACCCAAGAAAGAAACAGACTCCAACCAAAACTCGAACTTAGAAAACTTGGCATACAACTTCTCATCCCTCAATCTCTAAAGCATAATCTACAAAAAGATACAGTCGAAATACTCAATTCATCAACTCTATGAATACAGCAGGGGCATTGGTCAACTCGAAGGACATGACCAAGAATTCATAATGACCATATCGAGTCTGAAAAGCTATCTTCAGAATATCCGAAGCTCTAATCCTCAACTGGTGATAACCGTACCACAAATCAATTTTTAAAAACATTGTAACACCCTGAAGCTGATCAAACAAATCATCAATACGAGGAAGAGGATACTTATCCTTAACTGTCACCTTATTCAACTGCGGATAATCAATCCACATCCGCATAAACCCATCATTTCTCTTCACAAATAAGACAAACGCACCTAAAGGTGAAATATTAGGCCGAATAAATCCCTTATCTAACAACTCCTGCAACTGATCCTTCAGTTCCTTCATCTCTGCTAGAGCCATCCTTTAAGGAGGAATAAAAATGGGCTTAGTGCCTGACTCAACATCAATAATAAAATTAATATCTCGATCCGAAGGCAAACTAGGCAAGTCCATAGGAAACACCTCCATAAACTCACGGACAATACGGACAGAATCCAAGGAATGAGGCAAAACAACACTTGTGTCACGAATATGGGCCAAGTAAGATAAGCATCCCCTCTCAATCAATTTATGATCCTGAACATAAGATATAATCCTCTTAAGACCCAAACGAAGTGTACCCTTCCAAGTTATCCTTGTCACACCAGCCAAAACTAAAGTCACAATCTTAGCATAATAATCTAGGACAATATAATAAGGATCCAACCAATCCATTCCCAAAATAACATCAAAATCGATCATATCTAACATAAGTAAGTCTATCAAAGTCTCACACCCGGCAAAGGTTACAACACAAGATCGATGTACCTAATCCACCACTAAAAAATCACCTACCAGGGTAGATACACAAATAGGCATGGCAAGAGGCTCACTAACAGAATTAAAACCCGAATAAAAATATACAGACACATAGGAGAAAGTCAATTCGGGATCAAATAATACAGATGCAGGTCTGAAACAAACGGGGGCAATACCTGAGATCACAACATCTGAAGCCTTTGACTCAGATTTGACTGATATAGCGTAATACTGTCCACGACTACCAACTGCTGAGTAGCCCCATGACCACCAACACGGTCTCTACCATCCCTACCTCTTACACCTTTGGTGGAACCCTTACCTCTCACAGCTGAAATAAAAGTAGCTCAAAACATACGGCGAGAACAGTCCTTGACCACATGGCCAATCTCATTACACACATAGCAACCTCTATGACCAGTCTCAATAAGAGAAAGTACAACTGAGCCTGAACGGCCATCCTGAACTGTTGAACTAACAGATCCACCAACTGAACTTTATAAAATCACCTGCACTGGCTTACCATGGTTCCACGAGATCTTCTAAATTCTCTACCTTAATAGGTCTGACTCCTGAACTCACTAAAATGTCGCGCCTTCTTGGCGCCTCCCTGAGATTCACTAAGAATACCCTCAGTCATCTAGGCATAATCCATAATACTCTGAAAAAAGTCCTAAACACAATCATCTGAGACGTAGCCAACTGAAGAGAGACAACCACACCCTTCACAAACTTTCAAATCTTCTCAAACTCGGTGGAAATACTATCATAAGAATATCTGGATAGGGTATGGAAACATGCCTTATACTCGAAAAACTGTCATGGAGTCTTGCTCCTAATGATCAAACTCATCCCATATACAATCTCTCAAACTGAAAAGCACAAATCTCTCCAGAAAGACATCAACAAACTAATCCCATGACAACCCAGGAGCATGAACAAGCCTACAACCGACAAATGATATCCACTAATTTCTCACAGCATCTCTAAACTGATAAGTAGTATAAGCCACACCATCCGCTCAGAAAGAGTGAAACACAACTCAGAACACAAGATATGAAAGAATTCGTACGATAAGGAATAAAATAAGGGAGATTTTCTAAAGACATCTTATATCCTCTCGAAGATAGATACGGACGTCTACATACCGATCTGTGGGACTCTATTAGACATCTCGTTCTTACACCGTTGAGACCAACGAAACTTAGTTGCTCTGATACCAATTTGTCATGACCCAAAAACGAGGGTCGTGATGGCACTTGTCGCGGCGTACCTTGACAAGTAAGCCTAACACACAAACTGATACGAAAAGAGAAAAAACAAAAGTTTTCTACTGTAAGACTTCTAGAACGAAGCCAAACCATATAAGTAATCATAACAATGCGAAAGAACTTATCCAAAATACCAATCATGCCCAAAACCAGGTGTCAATAGTGTAAGAACTACTAATATAATCCAAGAGTCAAATGCATCGGAAAAATAACCACAAATGAATAATATCTGTCTCCGAATACTAATAAAGACATAACTACTATGGAAAGATAGAGGTGAAATTCGGACGCATGAATGTCCAACCGCTACCTTGAAAGAGCCAACAATCACCCGAGTCAATCAAGATGAGGTGCACTCGAGCTAGGACCTGCACCGAAAGGGCGTAGTAGGCATGAGTACGGTCCACTTGTACTCAGTAGGTATCATACGCCGGCTAAGAAAAATAGTAAATAAAGCAAACAAAATATACAGTAAGGGCACGTCACCTGCAATCAGAAAATATCCCACAACGGTAGCCCACACCGCTTGTACTAACAGTTCTAATATATCTCACATATATTACAACAACACACTAAGATATAGAACACAAGTATACATTATGTCACATATAAATAGAATAAGAGAGAGAACATATAGAAACAAGATCATCAAATACAAGTAAAAGAAGGTAAGAAAAATACATAGATGATAAGTTAATAAGGTAATACAACACAACATAAACACAATAAAGTAAGTGCAATGTATATGATGATGATGATGCACGAGGTCGTCGCACAACCTTCGAGATTGTCGCACAATCCCCGTATACACCTACGGAGGCAATTCTCCCAACGCAGGACCTATGGAGGATTTGTCAATCCGAATACAATCCACATATCTCATATTTTCTTTTCTAGCACATCCCTCGAAAAGGGTTTTATAAGGTGTTATAATATCTTTTAAAAAGGTGTTGCCAGTATTTCTCAAATGTTGCCACGTTGGTACCAATGTTTCATGAATGAGTATGATATGAGGATGTAATGCTCACAACCAATCACAATGAGTATTTTCACAACCAACCACATGATATATTTCCACAACCAACCATAATGATACATTTCCACAATCACATGAGCCAATATCCACTCATTATTTTTGTTTCATCCATAAATTTTCATATGTCTCATATGCCAATAAAGTATCAATATAATCACAATACACAAATGGTACCACATTAAGCATTTTAACAACACAATACAATTATTCACATGTATTCAAGGCTATCAATATCACATAGGACCCCACACGGTCACACATACCACATAATAACTCAATTTCGATAATTACATCACATATAGGCCCCCACACGGGCACAACACATAAATAGCTATTTTCATGATTAGTTTTCACCCTTAACATGTATTTTGTACCATCATTTACTATCCAGGCTGTCTGAAGAGTTAAGTCATAACCTACCTCGAAAGCCGAAATCGTTCCGCTACACTTAAACCCGCGACCTTACATTTTACGAACAATCCCGAACTCTACTAAAAATATCAAATATGAAATTTACGCATCAATACAAAACCAACGACACCCATATTGACTACTTCTGATTCGGGGTCAAAAAGGACCCCCAAAATGGATTTTCGAAAAAGAAGGGCAAAATCAAAACTTTACTTCAAAAATATGTTCCCCATATTTTTAGGAACCTACAGCTGAAAACCCAAGTTAAATCGAGTAAAAAATGGGGTTCAAATCAAAGAAGAATTATTTTTGAGCTTTACCGGTTAAAATCTTTGAAATTCGGGTTATAATCAAGAATCAAAGTTGTTTTGAAGGTTAAATTGATGAAAAACTAGTAATTATAAAATAAAAATATTATTCCAGTGAAAGGAGTGAAATTTGGATTTAAAATCATGCCCTAAGATTTTTGGGGTTTTGGTGAATTTATCAAGAAATTACTAAGAAAATGGGTGAATTTTTACCTTAAATCCGTAATAAAACCAAGAAATAGATGTTAATCTAACTTCCCAAGCTCCACAAGCTTCACTTTTAAGCTGTCAAACTATTTAGGGTTTAACTCTCAAAAGGCAAGATGAAAATTAAGCAAAATGGACTCAAAAACTATTTATATAGTGCAGAAAATCTGCACTAAAAGGAACTAAAAGTTGCTGTTCTTTTTTTAAAGTCCACTCCGTACTTCGACGAGGTGCCCGAAATTCGATACATGCAAACAAACTATGCAACCTCACTAAATTCGATGTTTCGGACACGATGGCGATGTGAGATTTTCAAAAAAATATCATTTTCACAAAGTTGACCCCCGAAATCTGAAATTATAATTTTCTAAACTGAGGGTAGAAATGAGATTTAAAAGCCGTAAAATCATACCAAACATGCCCTAAAATCTACATTCTGAATCTTCTAGAGAAGTCAGATTTTCCATATGAGGTCGTTTCGATCAAATGTAGGTCTCACGCTCAATTTTCCAACTTTTCGACCAATAGGTCAAAATGAGCTCGGGTGCATGGGAACCCGAACCAAAGGTCTACCTAGCCTAAAATATATATTTCGAAGCTGCTGACGCAGTCCATTTGGACATCTGTTGCATGGATCAAAAGATATCCAGATAAATCCAAAATAAGGCTCTCGAAGCCATCAAAAACCATAATATTGCATAAATGATACCAAAATACATCAAAAATCATGCCAATCACTCACACACCTCAGAAATATCATAATGCAACTACCAGGAGGGGTAAAATAGTCAAATCACATAAAATCACAAATTTCACATATTTCATCTAATTTTTAGGTTGTTACAATAACCTACCTTTCAACGTTACTTACCAGTCTAGCCACTTATCTATCGTTTATTCAATTAATAAGCCTAATAATATATATTTTATTTAAAACATCAAGGTAATTAATAAACTATTCCAGTTGACTCAAAAAACCTAGCCAAACACACCACTTAATAACAAGCATTCAACCATTAATCTGTGTAGTAATTTCACTTATAACAAATCAAATCAAGCAATTGTGGTTCACCTTTCTCCAAGCAATCAAGTAGACAGGAATCATTTACAAGTACAATACTCAACTCAAGTCAACTAACATAACTCATAAACAAACAACTCAATCTTGTCAGAAATACATCTTTATTGTATTTTAACAAACATTAACTCAATTCAAATACTATGTTAATAATCCAGACCACACAAGGATCTAAAATGACAAACAACAATATAGTTCACTCAAAAACTATCAAATTCTCCAATATTATGTACACATATGTTAAGGATTTTATATATGCCCATTAGCCATGGTCTGTAGGAAACAAACTAAGTTTATGTACCAAATAACTCAGATAACTAGTGTCTGCCCCATTATCCCGAACCAAGTGCTATGCCACCCTTATTCCAATTTTTCTACCCATATACTCCCGGAAATTCACCAATTTCATGATGATCAACCCTTACTAATTCATCTGATAATATCGAAAAATATCATAACATGTACAATCACATAATGAGAGAATTCAACCACACTTACAAATCAAACAAGTCATTTTTTTAACATAATCTCATTACAAGTGATCAAACCAACTTGTATATATACATTCAATAAGTTCAACATTGAAAAACATGTATTGCAAGAAAGTGGACAAATAGATCGATTAACATGCACCCATAAATCAACTTGAATTTAACTCCAATTCAATATTATTACACTATCTACCTCCGCCAACAATAGTACTTGGGTCGATTACACCTATAATCAAGTAAACGCAGATTCAATTTAGACTGACCTTCTATTTATAAATACCAGTAATACACGCAACTCCCTCTAACTATAACACCTTTATTTCCCCCACTCCCATATTAACACTACGACATGATCGTGCTACCCAATTGTCCAACTGAACAAAGACTGAAACATCAAACGTCAACCCTACTAATACTTGATTCATTTAACTACAACATGTGAAGCATAACAAGTCCATTTTTACTCACTAATCGATGTGACATGCACAAAGAATAATAGGATAGCATTAGTGACAATTCAACACCTTATTCAGAAATACTAATCTCATTTACATAATCCTAGTTTACTTGTTTTATCAATCCAAACACTTCGCCTATAGGCCTAAGAATGAAATATCTTGTCAATCTACGTTATGCATGCATTTTCTAATAGAGGTCTACTACTCAACAACATCTAGCCTACCTGAGCGCCAAGTAGTTGTTACAACAGCATGCAATTACTGGCCTTGCACCATTTCTAGCAAACTCTGGCGTGAAAACCTCAAGAATTCATCAGATTTGCCCCTTTTAATTGTATTCATTCTTCTTCATCATTCCAGAACCTCGAGGCAATCCTAAAGGTTTTCAGAATAATGTCCCTCCCTGGTTTAAAACTGAAAAGAAAAAAGGTTTCTATTTTTGGACGCTCACTATAGTGGACGATTGACCGTTACTGCTTCCCCGCTATAGCGGAATGACATCAACTCGTTCTTCAGAATTTTCGTACGTTGAATTCGTTGAATCTTAGTATTTAAGAACCTTTAACAAAATTCTCATACCCGGAGCCCTTCGAATGCGGTAATTTTAGTAACGACAGAACGGGTTATTGCATTTATTTTCCTTTAATACAAGGAATATGACCTCCCTTTATAAATTAAGAAAAATATTTTTCAAAACTCTGTTTCAACCTCATCACGTGACTCCTGATTCTCGACCCGATTCCCAAGTCTTGACTCCCAACTACAAACCGCAACCCAACTTCCTACCTCATCCTAATTTTGATTCGGGTCTCGACTCCTGACAACGACCTCAATTCGACTTTCGACTTCATCCCCAAACTTGAGTCAAGATCGAGTCCTGAATTAGCATCAAGGTCGAAAGAAGTGTCTTGAGTTTGAATAGGGAGTTGAAATTAGCAGTTATGGTCCATTTAGGATTGAAAATTAGGATCGGGGTGGTATTGAATCGAGATTGGGAGTCGATCTCGGGTATGGGTACTAATAGTCTGTTTGACCAACCTTATTTTTTCTCCAAAAGTGCTTATTTTAAAAAATTAAAGTGTTTGAGAATAAGTGTTTTTGGAAAGTAACAAAAGCAGTTTTTCATAAGCTAAACAAAGAGCTTCTCCCTAAAAATACTCTTTTAAAAAACACTTTTGATAAAAATATACTACTTAAAATCACTTTTAAAAGCTTGGTCAAACAATATTTGTTGCTTGAAAGTATTTTTTAAAATTTATTGGTCATACACAAACTAATTCTCACGAAAAATCTATATTTATAATCTATAATTTATAATATATTAAAAGTGTAAAACCCTTAGAAAAATGATTTGAACTTTTTGTCCTTCATTAAAAGACTCTTCTTTAGACAAAACTGTCTTCACTATTTTGTTTACTTTATTATTTAATTATTTTTTATTATATTAACTAGACTTCCTACAATATATGGGACTCCTAAAATATATGGTAGGAGAATTAATTAATATTTTCCTTTCTACTGTTTAATTAGAAAAATAATCTTAAAATAGGACTTTATTAAGGAAATACTTCTGTAAATATTGAGATGTACGTTAAACTAGAGAACAAACCGGATTGTCTATTGGGAGAATATGATTGATGCTTATCTAACTTGATTCGATTGATGCTCATTCTTTAGGGTCAAAATTTTTGCTCAGATAAGAATTAGTTGGATCAAAATTGAAGCTTTGTGATCACTATTATATATGTTTTTATAGTTTACAGGTCGTAGATAAATGTCAGTTGATTTTGAAGAATTTCTTGTGTAAGAGTTAGATTTAATTGTATTGTTTTGATATCTTTATTATCTTATTATTTTATTTTAATTTACAGATGCTAGATGAATGTGGGTCAGCTTTGAAAATTTTCTTTAGGTAAAGGTTAGGTTTAATTGTATTATCGTAATATCTCTATTAGTTTGTTATTTTGTGGTTGTTTACAGTTCGTAGATGAATCTCGATCGGCTTTGAGAAATTTTTGTGTGTAAAATTTAAGTTTAATTGTATTGCTTTGATATCACTTTTATCGTATTATTTTGTTGCAGTTTACACGTGATAGATAAATGTTGGTCGGCTTTGAGAAACTTTTTATGTAAAGGTTAGTTTAGTTGTATTATTTTGATATCTTTATTCGTATTATTTTGTTATTGTTTACAGGTGGTAGATGAGTGTCAGACGGCTTTGAGAAAAATTTTGTGTGTAAAGATTAGATTTAATTATATTATTTTGATGTCTCTATCATTGTATTATTTTATTGCAATTTACAGATAGTAGATGAATAATGTCGATCGACTTTTAAAAATATTTTTAGTGAAGGTAAGGTTTAATAAATAAATTCTCCATCTTTACATACTTAAAAGATATTAAATTTAATTATTATATTCATCTTTATTATTTAAACAAATATCCTATTTAGTGTAATATTACAAGCACAAGACGCGTACACCTAAACTAGTACTTTTTTTTAAAAATGCTTATCAAAATAAACTGATTTAAAAAAATTAACCAAATAGATAATAAGTTGGATCCCTGTCGGGTTCCGTTGTTGAGATTATACCTAAACTAGAAGTGCAAGGCACGTGTCAACACGGGCCCAACAGTAGAACATGTGGATTGCAATTTTTAAGTGTTTGGATTTATCTTGGAGTAGAAAGTTTGGGCAGTAGAATATTTTCATTAGTATGATGAGCTGAGGGGATCACAATTGAAACCTTTTTTAAACCTTCTTGATGAATTTTGCGATCAGAAATATAAAGAAAGAATAGGCGTAAATCTGATGAAATAGCTTAAATCAAATATCCAGCAGATTATTGATTTTCAATATCGCAAAGATTAAGAATCATGTAAACTTACCCGATAAAGAGAATACACAACTTAGATTCGCTATTGTTTTGTTTAATTATTATTTTTAACACAACAAAAGAGTGTTGTTTTTTAATAGAGAAGGAAGAGTTGAAATTTTCTTTTCTTTATTTTATTTTTAAAACAGAGAAATGTTAATTAATATTGAGGAGCTATAAAAACTTGAGAAAGATGGCTACACATATTTGATAGAAAATTTGCTAATGTTAAGAAAATGCGAAGTATTTGGTAGCAAATTTGTGATAGATACACGTTTTTGTACCTAAATTTACTTTATTTATATTTAAATTAGTTTGTAAAAATCTTTTGCAAATAATCTTTATACTTCTTTTCTTTAATTTCTTTAAAATATAGTAATAAAATTTACTTATGTTTTATTCTTCTCACACTTTACTACATACATTTTATCCTCTTTAAATCTCATTATGCCATTTTACCCTCTTTAAACATCATTGTACATTAAAATCACGATTGAAGCAGCTGAAGCAGAAATCAGTCAATTTTTTAAATTTTTTTTGTTAATTATTGTTATTTACAGTATTTTTATTTCATTTTCAAATAATATATTTTGTTTTATATCTTCTTCTGTCCCGTCTCAACTTATATGACACTAATATAATTTTGATAGTCAATCAAATATTTTATGTTGACATATCATTTTGTTATTCTTATTTTTCTAATACATAAATGACTTATAATAAGGAGTGATATAGTAAAATCATCATTCGAAAGACGAAAATTTAATTTAAAATATTAAGAGTTAATTTCACATTTTATGTCTATTTTATTTTTCATTAAATATTATTTATTTTCTTAATACCTTGATGACTCATAATAATTAATTAAGAGCACTTGATTATGTTATTACTATAAAAATTAATATAATTTTATCATATCCAATAGTAATCATCGATAATTCATCGGAATAGTATATTAATTAAATACGGGATGCTATATTTGCATATGCAAAGTATGATATTATTAAACATTATTGGATAGTGCATTATATTTATCTTTCACAATAATAAAATTTTACTATATATATTTTTTTTATTTCTTTTTAACTTGATACATATTGTCCCAACACAAATTCTAAGAAAATATTCATTAGAAATTTATTTTATTAAATTAAATTTATTAATTTTGTACTTTAAAAATTTAAAGTTAAGTTTAAATATTAGTATTTCTATATAAGAAGAAAAATAATAATTTTAAAATTTAAATTTACTAAAATAAATAAATAAATAAAAAGATTACTTTTCTATATAAAAGTCAATTAAAATAATAAAATTGATTTACTTTAAATATTTAGTTGCAATGAATTAAGATAATTTTTTATTTTAAGTCAATTAAAATAATAAAATTAATTTACTTTAAATATTTAGTTGAAATTAATTAAGATAATTTTTTATTTTGTCATGATTTATGTCGTATCGATAAAATTTTGAGAGTTGAATAGAAATTTATTTATTTTTTTAAAAAGTATTTTAACTTGTTAATTATTGTGATTTATAATAATTTTTACGTAATTATCAAATAATATATTTACTCCTTGTGTCCTAATTTATGTGGCTTCGATACAATTTTGACAGTCAACTAAATTTTTTATATATCTTTTAAATATTTTAAGTTGTTAATTATTATGATTTGCAGTACTTTTTATTTTATCTCAATTTATGTGGCATTTCTAAAATAATGAGAGTCAATAAAATTTCTATATGTCTTTTAAATATTTTAAGTTATTAATTATTGTGATTTGTGGTAACAAATTAGTTTTGAACATGATAGTCAATTAAATAAAAAAAAAAATTACTTCCAATATGTAGTTATAGTTAATTAATATAAATTAATAGAATATATTAAATATTTAAACCATTATAATGAAATAATAAAATTATTATATATTGGAATATGATATGTGATTAAATGGAAGTAGAAGGGTATTTTGGTAATTAAGTAAGAGGTGGTGGAAACCACCTCTTCTATATAACTAGAGGAGCATGACCCGTGTCAGCACGGGTCCAGCATTAAGATATTTATTTGTCTTTTCAATCTTGATATATTTAAATAAATATTTTTTTATAAAAGGATTGCATATGTTTTCTAGTATTCATCCGGAATCTAGCATGAGTTCAACATATGTTATTTTAATATGTATTTAGATAATTTAAGTTGTTAGCTATTGTAACTTATAATATTTTTTATGTAATTTTCAAATCAATATACGTTACTTTTCTTGTCCAAATTTTTGTGACATTGATAGTCAATTATATTTTAAAAATAATTTAAGTTGTTAATTATTGTGATTTATAATACTTTTCTTCTATTCCAATTTCAGTGACACTAATATAATTTCAAGAGTCAACCAAATATTTTCTATCTTTTAAATTTTTTAAGTTGTTAATTATTGTGATTTCTAGTATTTTTCATGTAATTTTTTGAAATATATAACGTATTAATTTTTTTTTTTGATATTTTAAGTTGTTAACTATTGTAATCTATAATACTTTTTATGTAATTTTTGAATAAGATATGTTACTCTCTTTGTCCAAAGTTTTGTGGCGACGATAGCCAATTATATTTTTTAAATAATTTAAAATTTTTATCATTGCGATTTATAATATTTTTTCTATTTCAACTTATGTGGCACAATACTTAAATGACCATAATAATTAATTAGGGGTGATATAGTAAAATCACAACTGAAGCAGCGAAGCGTAAATGTCTTAAATGACTTACAACAACTAATTAGAAGTGACATAACGAAATTATTATAAAAATACTTGTGAAAAATTTAAGTGGACCTCATATAAGACGTCAAGTTAATTTAAAACATCAAGAGTTAATTTATCATTTTTATATCTATTTTATTTCTATTAAATATTATTAATTTTGTAATACTTAAATGACTTATAATAATTAATTATGGGTGATATTTAGTAAAACTATGGTTGAAGCAGACATGTCATAAATGTCTATTTTACTTTTATTTATTAAATATTATTAATTTTTTTAATATATAAATGACTTATAATAATTAATTAGGAGTGATATAATAAAATCACGATTGAAGCAACTTAATCAAACATGTTATAAATGTTTATTTAATATTTTTAATATATAAATAACTTATAATAATTACTTGTAGGTGATATAGTAAAATCATGGATTCAATATTATTAATTTTTCAATATATAAGTGACTTATAATAATTAATTACGGGTGATACATTAAAATCACGATTGAAGCAGCTGAAGCAGAAATCAGTCAATTTTTATTTTTTTTGTTAATTATTGTTATTTACAGTACTTTTTATTTCATTTTCAAATAATATATGTTGCCTTATATCTTCTTCTGCCCCGTCTCAATTTATGTGGCACTAATATAATTTTGATAGTCAATCAAATATTTTATGTTGACATATCATTTTGTTATTCTTATTTTTCAAATACATAAATGACTTATAATAAGGAGTGATATAGTAAAATCATCGTTCGAAATTACTATAAAAATAGCGACATAGAGAAAACTAATTAGAAGTGACATAGCGAAATTACTATAAAAATACTTGTGAAAAATTTAAGTGGACCTCATATAAGACGTCAAGTTAATTTAAAACATCAAGAGTTAATTTATCACAAGTTAATTTAAAACATCAAGAGTTAATTTATCATTTTTATATCTATTTTATTTCTATTAAATATTATTAATTTTTTAATACTTAAATGACTTATAATAATTAATTAGGGGTGATATTTAGTAAAACTATGGTTGAAGCAGACATGTCATAAATGTCTATTTTACTTTTATTTATTAAATATTATTAATTTTTTTAATATATAAATGACTTATAATAATTAATTAGGAGAAATATAATAAAATCACGATTGAAGCAACTTAATCAGACATGTTATAAATGTTTATTTAATATTTTTTAATTAAATATTAATTATTTTTAATATATAAATAACTTATAATAATTAATTGTAGGTGATATAGTAAAATCATGGATTCAATATTATTAATTTTTCAATATATAAGTGACTTATAATAATTAATTACGGGTGATACATTAAAATCACGATTGAAGCAGCTGAAGCAGAAATCAATCAATTTTTAATTTTTTTGTTAATTATTGTTATTTACAGTACTTTTTATTTCATTTTCAAATAATATATGTTGCCTTATATCTTCTTCTGCCCCGTCTCAATTTATGTGACACTAATATAATTTTGATAGTCAATCAAATATTTTATGTTGACATATCATTTTGTTATTCTTATTTTTCTAATACATAAATGACTTATAATAAGGAGTGATATAGTAAAATCATCGTTCGAAAGACGAAAATTTAATTTAAAACATTAAGAGTTAATTTCGTATTTTATGTCTATTTTATTTTTCATTAAATATTATTTATTTTCTTAATACCTAGATGACTCATAAAAATTAATTAAGAGCGATTGATTATGTTATTACTATAAAAATTAATATAATTTTATCATATCCAATAGTAATCATCGATAATTCACTGAAATAGTATATTAATTAAATACGGGATGCTATATTTGCATATGCAAAATATGATATTATTAAACATTATTGGATAGTGCATTATATTTATCTTTCACAATAATAAAATTTTACTATATATTTTTCTTTATTTCTTTTCAACTTGATAAATATTGACCCAACACAAATTCTAAGAAAATATTCATTAGAAATTTATTTTATTAAATTAAATTTATTAATATTTTTACTTTAAAAATTTAAAGTTAAGTTTAAATATTAGTATTTATTATGAAAAAAATAATTTTAAAATTTAAATTTAATAAAATAAATAAAAAAATAAAAAGATTAATTTTCTATATCAAAGTCAATTAAAATAATAAAATTGATTTACTTCAAATATTTAGTTGTAATTAATTAAGATAATTTTTTATTTTGTCATGATTTATGGTGCACCGATAAAATTTTGAGAGTTGAATAGAACTTTTATTTATTTTTTAAAAAAGTATTTTAACTTGTTAATTATTGTGATTTATAATAATTTTTACGTAATTATCAAATAACATATTTACTCCTTGTGTCCTAATTTATGTGGCTTCGATACAATTTTGAGAATCAACTAAATTTTTTATATATCTTTTAAATATTTTAAGTTGTTAATTATTATGATTTGCAGTATTTTTTCTTTTATCTCAATTTATGTGGCATTACTAAAATAATGAGAGTCAATAAAATTTTTATATGTCTTTTAAATATTTTAAGGGTTTAAATATTTAATATATTCTATTAATTTATATTAATTAACTATAACTAATATTGAAAGTAAATTTTATTTATTTATTTAATTAGCTAACATGTTACCACAAATTATTACGATGAAATAATGAAATTATTATATATTAGGACATGATATGTAATTAAATGAGAGTGTTGAAATTTTTTGATAATTGCTTGAGAGGTGGTCGAAACCACCTCTTCTATATAATAGAAAAGAAACATAATTATAATAGAAGAAAAAAAAAAGAAATATTGGTGGATAATATTTTCTTTTTACTAATCAAGCATCATAAAATAAGTAGAAAATAAATTATCTTCTAAAAAAAATATTTTCCTCCTAACCAAACACTGAAAGAGCAAGAAACTTCTGTTGTTGCTTACACACGACACCTTTTAGCCGCCTCAAGTGCACAACAATTTAGTAATCCTTTAGTACTAATTAACTACTGTTTTGATCTGTTTCACTGACTAAAAGTCAAATCTTGATTCTTTGGCATTTTCTCTAACTCCCCATCTACCCACGATCACACTATTTCTTTCTTCTCAGCTGAATCAAGAACTGATTTTTTAATTATGTTTTCTTGAAATGTCATCAGTTGTTCCCTTCCTTAAGCTGGAAAAAAAGAACTCAAAATGAGAGGAAGCTTAGCTGGTGCCCCACCTAGTCCTATTGAACCTAGACAGAGGCTCTCTGTGTCCACGTAAGTACATTACTCTACTCATTTGCTCACTTTTTGTCTCTCTTTACATATCTGGGTCTGCTTATTTTGCTGTTTTAGCATGTGGCTCGAGTTGGGTTTTTAGTTTATGTTATGGGAAATGGAGTTGTACTAAGATAGATTTCAATGGCATAAAGTTTCCTTTTTTTTTTTTTTTGCTTACTTTTAATTAACTAAACTGAACATGATTGGGGGGGAAATCAAGTGGGCAGGTTGGGTGTTATTGTGCTTGTTTATGGATTTCTTTTTTGAGGGAATTTTGCATCCAATTGCCACCCAGATCAGAGTTTGGACGACCACTGGGTATAAGTTTACTGCTTGGGGTAGTAAATAGGTACTATCCAGTTAATTCTTGTGCCAATGGTAGATCTCGAAGCACTGGATGTCATTGATGTTTCATTGTAGTAATTCTATATCCTAAATGTGAAATGAAGAGACAAAATGAGTTCTTGATTTTACAGCATACCCAATGTAGTACCACGGAGTGGGGTCTCGAACCACTGTTGTCATCGAAGTTTGGTTGTAGAAATTCTGTATCCTAAATGTGAAATGAACAGACAGAATGAATTTTTGATTCTACAACATACCCAGTGTAGTCCCATAGAGTGGGGTCTGAGGAGGGTACAGTGTATGCAGACCTTACCCCTACTTCAGAGGTAGAGAGGTTGTTTCCGATAGACCCTCGGCTCAAGCTTGTATCTGATGAGAGTCTAGCCATAATAGATCACACCTTTTAGTTGTTTCGACAGCAACCCCTGATGTGAGGTAGTTATGCAACTACTTTTGTTTTATTGGATCTTATTCAGTAGGCACAAAAAAAGTGTCGCATTTGTGCATGACATTTTCAGCTGATTGAGTTCTTTTCTTAAGTGTATGCTCTGTATATTTAGATGTCTGACTGCTAGTACTTTTTGTTTTATCATTTCCTGTATGCTTGCTGACTCTATGGAACATTTGGGTGATGAAGACGTGCTTATCCGAGAAAAAATTATTAAATTAGGAGCCTTGTTGAGAGCTTGTATTCAAGGTGATAATATAAGATGCAGCAATCTAGAAATGTTTGGATAATGTGCTTTTTCAACACTTCTCTTCTCGTTTATCCATCCAGACTACCTCCTTTTTTTCCTAGTACCGAAATCCTATTCCATATGAGTTTTACCTCAAAGTAGATGACTTCCAAGCACTAATGGTATCGGTATGTGTTCATATTAAGAGGAAGAGGATGTAATGGAAGCGTATCCTTTGTTGGGCAAAACAAACTAAGGAATTTTTCTTTCATTCTGGCATAAAGATCTTTGAGTTGAGAAAGGACATTTCCCACAATTAAACTTCATAAACGTTTTTACTATGAATGGTGGGAGATCTTTGAATCTTACAACAAGTGGTTTCTTCCACTCCGTACATTGTTAAGTTTTCTCGATTAAAAATGTGTTTCTTTCCATTCCATCTTTATCCATGTCAGGTTGGAAATGAAGCCTTTGGATTCTCAGTTTTACCTCAGCTGTCTCTTTTTCTTTACCTCTGTGAAATTAGTACAGCAGCCATTTCCTGTTTTTATATGCTAACCTCTGTTCTTTGTTTCAGCGAGGAAACAAGCAAAAGAAGGTTCTTGAGAAGTAAAGTTTTCAGAGATGGGGAGAGAGCCCTTCATAGTCCCACCAAAAACAGGAATTTTAGCTGCAAGTTCCCAACTATAAAGCTCATATTGGGTGTTATTGCTCTGGTTGCAATTTGGTCACTCTGGCATTCTCCAGCAATTCATAACACGGAATACCTATCTAGTTCCGGCTCTCGGTAAGTATAGGTTGTTTTGTCTTTGTTAGTATTTTCTTATGTTAAAAGATAATACCATCAAATAAACTTTCTCAAACATTCATATCTTGGGTGCCCTTCTGGGACCCTCAGGTATAGATTTTTTGTTGATGTTTGTGTAAGAACATGATTAGTTATCAGTTGAACAGATTACTTTCTGATATTCTGATTCTTTTTCCTTGCTTCATTGATGAAAATCCTGATTCTAGGGCTGCTTTGGTGCACAGAGAGTTAAGCGGTCATTCTTCAGCTGATCAACGTTATACATCACTTTTAGATATTGACTGGGACCAAATTTCCCAAGTTATTGAGAAACTAGTCGATAGGCATGAGTATCAGGGTGTAGGGCTATTAAACTTCAATGACAGTGAAATTGATCAGTGGAAGGAGTTATTACCGGACGCTGAGCATGTAATCTTGAACCTGGATCACGTCCCTAATAATATAACATGGGAAACATTATACCCTGAATGGATAGATGAAGAAGAAGAATTTGAGGTCCCCACTTGTCCTTCTCTACCCAAAATTCAGTTTCCGGGTAAACCAAGGATTGATCTCATAGTTGTAAAGCTTCCATGCAAGAAGTCTAAGGACTGGTATAGAGATGTAGCTCGTTTTCACTTGCAGCTAGCAGCAGCAAGGCTGGCTGCCAGTAATAAGGGGTATCATCCAATACATGTGCTTCTAGTTACTGAGCATTTCCCGACCCCCAATCTGTTCACCTGTAAAGAGTTAGTTGTACGTGAAGGCAATGCATGGCTATATGAACCTAATCTGAACACTTTAAGAGAGAAGCTCAACCTCCCTGTTGGGTCGTGTGAACTTGCAGTTCCTCTCAAGGCTAAAGGTTAGTTCTTGATGGTTACTTTTATGTCAGGACACTTAACTCTGATTCTAGTTTAACATATTTAACAAGTAAAAAACTGTTAGTCTGACCACCTTTTAATTTTACTTATTGCCCCTTGCAAGACATTGCAGGGGCAAGTTGAGTTCGGTGACATTGCTCCATCCATATTGCTCTTTCTGAACTTTAGACTAAAGTTATTTTCTGAGTAATAGTGTTATGCAAGCTGGATTTTGACATGGGATACAAATATTTGGGTTTCCTAGGGCATACCATGTACGTTCTCTTAACCCCCCCAACCCCCAACCAATCATACAGATGTTTATCTCCTCTTCTATTCATTTTCCTATTTTATTGCGTGTCTTTCATTTTCCTGTCGATTTGAGGGGGTGGGGAGTGGAATAAGAAGTTGAGCACCGTTTCATTAGCCCATTTAAAATGAAAACAGTGAGAGGATTAACCTCCAAGTGCAAGTTAATTTCTCCAGAAATGATAATTAGAATCTAATATCATAAGTTTCTGCAGCAGATTGGCACTCTGGAAATGTAAGAAGAGAAGCCTATGCAACTATTCTCCACTCAGCAAATTTTTATGTATGTGGAGCCATAGCTGCAGCTCAGAGTATCCGCTTGGCAGGTTCAACACGAGATCTTGTGATACTTGTTGATGAGACTATCAGTGACTACCACAGGGGTGGTTTGGAGGCTGCCGGATGGAAGATCCACACGATAAAGAGAATAAGGAATCCTAAAGCTGAACAGGATGCCTACAATGAGTGGAACTATAGCAAATTTCGTCTCTGGCAGCTGACAGATTATGACAAAATCATCTTCATTGATGCGGATTTGTTAATACTGAGAAATATTGATTTTCTCTTTGAGATGCCTGAAATAACCGCAATTGGAAATAATGCAACCCTTTTTAATTCAGGTGTGATGGTCGTTGAGCCATCGAATTGCACATTTCAGTTGTTAATGGATCATATCAATGAGATTGAATCATACAATGGTGGGGATCAGGGTTATCTGAACGAAATCTTCACCTGGTGGCATAGGATCCCAAAACATATGAACTTTTTGAAACATTATTGGGAAGGTGATGAGGAGGAGAAGAAGCATATGAAAACACGTCTTTTTGGTGCTGATCCTCCAGTTCTCTATGTCCTGCACTACTTAGGTCTGAAACCTTGGTTATGCTTCAGGGACTACGATTGCAACTGGAATGTGGGGAAGTTGCAGGAGTTTGCAAGTGATGTGGCACACAGGACGTGGTGGAAGGTCCACGATGCCATGCCAGAGAACTTGCATAAATATTGTTTGCTTAGGTCTAAACAGAAGGCTGCACTGGAGTGGGATCGAAGAGAAGCTGAGAAAGCTAACTATTCAGATGGTCATTGGAAGATCAAAATAAAGGACCCACGTTTGCAGACTTGTTTTGAAGATTTTTGCTTCTGGGAAAGCATGTTATGGCACTGGGGTGAAACAAACTGGACAGATAATGCCACCTCTACTCCAACACCTCCCACGTTCAATACTGTTTCACTTTCTTCTTTGTAACTAGGAGGTTCTGTTACTATACCTATCTAGTCTGTAAGTAATACAGTCACAAGTTGAATGTCAGGCAATGCCATTAGTATACGTGGTATTTATACTTGCCCCGTCCTCGAATATAGTCCTGCTCTGCAAGTATGTTACATGTATTATTTGCCATCTTGTCTTGTTACCTATACAATTGTTTTCTCTTGGCCAAACGAGGGTGGCTTCAGGAGTTGTTTTTTCTCAATTATCCTATTACTTAAGTTAGGAAGGGGAGCCTTGGAGCACTAATAAAGTTGTCTCCATACAGATTCGTGTCGTCGAAACAGCTATTGAGTGTCAGGGTAGGTTGCCTACATTATACCCCTTGGGTTGCGGCTCTTCCTTGGACACTTTGCGCACCTGGCTGTGTTTTTTCTTTTTTCTTGGTAAAGGTATTGTATTTAAGTGCAGCAAAATGCTGCAAAGAGGAGTCACAATCTCATCTAAAATCTGTCAGTTTTGAGACACCATATCATTGTTGTAATGCGTACAAACGAAGTAATCTCACACTATTTATGATATTTGTTGGTTGTGGATTTCCATTCCAAGGTTATGTTTCTTTTCTACCTCCACATTTTTTGCATAATCTATGAACAACATTTTCCTGCTTGAAGTGGGGTTATCTTGGATAAATAGGATTTTGGTTAAGAGTTTCCTGAGGAAAAAGGAAATATAAAAGAAGTTCAAAGAGGTCATATGGCCCTAGGCTTAATAGTTTGTTTGGCAAAAAATTTGGAAACTTGTGAAGTTCTTATACTCTCATCTGCAAAAGTATATGTCTTGATAAACAACGGTACAGTTGAATTTGTTGATGTGATTCGATACATCTTAAGAATATTAATATAATGAAATAAATCACAATAATGCTGAAATTTAATGAATGTGAAGCAAGACGATAATCAAACTATTTATGTCCTTTCCCCTTGGATTTAGGAGAAGGACGTGGTCTGGTCCTTCTCAAAATAATTGGCCAAATGTTTGCTCTATTGAAAATTCATGGCTTCATATTATGGCTACTTCATAATTTGGGTAATTTTGGTTCAGATAGTTCATATATCATATCGATACAATTTATATGTCATACTGATACAATTCGTTAAAAAAAACAGTGCAGTGAATTTATGGGTAAAAATTGTAGCATTGTTATATAGAATATGCATTTTTGAATATGATGTATATGAAATTTGTATCATTGTTTTATAAAATATATAAATGTATAAGATGCATATAGAAATTGTATCTTTGTTGTATAGAATACATATCTGTATAAGTTATGTATCAAATTTGTATCAGTATTGTATAAAGTCGCTTGCAGATGGCTAGAAAATGAAATTAAAATTTAATGATCATTTTTGTGTTAATAATTTCATTCAAACTGCTATTTATGTCCTTTCCCCATTAGATTTTGAGAATTAGGTCTCGATGGCCTTAATACAGCATGACCGAAAAGATGGACGTACTAAGAAGCTAACTTTTTTTTCAAGAAATTACATGGGACGACTCCTTAATAACTTTGTTTTTCTATTCCCGTAAGGAAACTCTTTAATAGTCTTCTTTTGTGTTTTTTTTTTATGCCCCTCTACAATTATAATGGAGGAAATTACATGAAATGACCCCAAAAATGGTTGGCTTTGAATTTTTAAATTCCATAAGAAAAGTCTTTAAAAACTAGTCTTTCTTCCTTTTAATGTATAATATAAGTACAATTTTGCCCTTCTACAGATTACACCTCAGATATTTTTAAATTTTTTATTCTCATTTGTCTCTCAACTTCTATTTTAATTTTTTTTCCTTGTTTTAATTCATTTGTCTCAATTTTTTTTTCTCTTACTTTTTTTTCTCATTTTTCTTTTTTTTTTTCCTTAAACATTATTTATTTCTTCATTTCTCTCTCTCTCTCTCTCTCTTTAAATTCATTGGTCTCAATCTCTTTTTTTAATTATTTTTTTTATCATTTCTCATTTTTTCTTTTTCATTTTTCTCAAACTTTCTTTTTCTTTTTTTTCTTTTCATGTTTGTTTTTCTCAATTTTTTTTTTTTACTTTTTTCGTTATTTATTCTTCTCTTTTTTCTTAACCTTTATTTTTTTCTTGTCTTTTTTTTTCTTTTTTTTTTTCTCAAATCTCTTTTTTTTATTTCTCTATTTTGTTTGTTCTCTTTTTTCTTTTTTCTCAACTTTTTATGTTTTGCTAATAAATAAAAAATTGGATAATTCGCAAAGGGATCTTCTTTTTTTAACATCAAAGAAATTTAAGAGCATGACTTGTTGTTAGGAAGTCCTTTGGAATAAGTCTTGCCTCTAAGACAATAATTATAGAACAACTCATAAATCAAGATGCAATGTGGTAGTGTCATGTCTTGTTTGTGGAACATAACTTGTTGTTTGAAAATCCTTGAGTTAAGTCTTGCTTCTAAGGCAAGAGTTATAGAATATTTCATAGATCAAGACACGATGTAGTAGTGTCAACTCTTGTCCGTGGAGCGTAACTTGTTATTTGAAAGTCCTTGAACTAATTCGTGCCTCTAAGGCAAGAGTTATAAAAGACATAATGTGGTAGTGTCAACTCTTACCCATGAGACATAATTTGTTGTTTGAAAGTCCTTGAGCTACGTCTTGCCTCTAAGGCAAGAGTTGTAGAACATCTCATAAATGAAAACATAACGTGGTAGTATTAACTCTTGCTCCTAAGGCAAGAGTTATAGAACATCTCATAAATGAAGACATAACGTAGTAGTGTCAACTCTTGTCCGTGGGACATAATTTGTTGTTTGAAAGTCCTTGAGTTAAGTCTGGCCTCTAAGGCAAGAGTTGTATAACATCTCATAAATAAAGATATAACATGATAGTATCAACTCTTGCCCGTGGGATATAATTTATTATTCGAAAGTCCTTGAGCTAAGTCTTGCCTCTAAGGCAAGAGTTGTAGAACATTCATAAATAAAGACATATTTGGTAGTGTCAACTCTTGCCCGTGGAGCATAATTTATTGTTTGAAAGTCCTTGAGCTAAGTCTTGCCTCTAAGGCAGGAGTTGTAGAACATCTCATAAATAAAGACATAACGTGATAGTGTCAACTCTTACTCGTGGAAATAATTTATTGTTTGAATGTCCTTGAGTTAGGTCTTGCCTCTAAGACAAGAGTTGTAGAAAGTCCTTGAGCTAAGTCTTGTCTCTAAGACAAGAGTTGTAGAACATCTCATAAATGAAAACATAACGGGGTAGAGTCAACTCTTACTCGTGGGGCATAATTTAATGTTTGAAAGTCCTTGAGCTAAGTTTTGCCTCTAAGGTAAGAGTTATAGAACATCTCATAAATCAAAACACAATTTGATAGGGTAATCGAACATCTCATAAATCAAAACATAATGTGATAGTGTCAACTCTTACCCATGAAATGTAACTCCTTATCTGAAAGTCATAACTCTTGCCTCTACAATGTGGCAGTGTCAACTCTTACTCATGAGGCGTGACTTGATTGGACGAAATCGAAAAAAAAAAGTTGCAAAAAAGTAAGAAAATATTAAAAAAGAAAAAATAAAGAAAATATAGAAGTTGAGGAAAGAAAAGGAAAAAAAAAAGTTTAGAAAAAAAAAAAAGACAAAGCAAAAATAAAGATTGAGAAAAAATAAAAAAGAAAAAAAGAGAAAAAAATAAAAATAAAAAAAGGAGAATTTTTTTAAAAATAAATAGAAGTTGAGAGGAGAAAAAAAAAGTAAGGATTGAGAAAAATTAAAAAGTAAAAAAATCAAAGTAAAATAAAAAAAGATATAGTTTTTTTTAAAATAGAAGTTGAGAGGAGAAAAGGAAAAAAAAAGTAAGGATTGAGAAAAATTAAAAAAAAAAAAGAGAGAGAAAAGAAAAGATAAAAATTAAAGTAAAATAAAAAAGAGATAAAAATTAAAAGTTGAAATATAAATAAATTTGGAGTAGTTGAGAAATATTTGAGATATTGAGGGATAAATAAGTAATTGTGCTATATATAAAAAAAAAAGGAAACTAGATTTATAAGACCATTCTTATAAGGGACAAACAAAACAAAGTCATCCATTATAAAAATCATTTATGTAGTTTACCCAATCTAATGTTTTTACACTTCTCATGCTTATTTGTCTCTTGACTTCTATTTTTATTTCTTCTTCTTTTTTCTCTTTTTTATTTTTTCTTGATTTTTTATTTTCTTTTCTCTTTTTCCCCCTTGTTTTAAATTGTGTGTCTCCATTTTAATTTTCTTTTATTTTTTATTTGTTCTTTTATTTTTCTGTTTTTTCTCATACATTATTTATTTTTTATTTCTCTTTTTTCTTTTAGTTTATTTGTCTCAACCTTTATTTTTTATCATTTTTATTTTTCCTTCTTTTTTTCATTTTCTCTCAAACTTTATTTTTATTTTTTTATTTTCATTTTTGTTTTTCTCAATCTTATTTTTTCATTTTTTTTATTCTTCCCATTTTTTTTTTTAAATTTCTTAACCTTTATTTTTTTTTCTGTTTTTTCCCCTTTTTCTCAATCTTACTTTTTTCTTTTTTTCCTTTCTCTTTTTTCTCAACTTCTTTAATATTTTGCTAATGAACAGAAAATTGGTTAATCCGTAAGAGGATCTTCTTTCTTTGATATCAAAATAAATTTTGAGGACGCGAATTGTTGTTTGAAAGTCATTTGGGATAAGTCTTGCCTCTATGACAAGAGTTATAGAACATCTCTTATCTCTTAAATAAAAGACACAATAATGTGGTAGTGTCAAGTCTTGCTAGTGGGACATAACTTGTTGATTGAAAATCCAAGACAACAAAAAATAAATTAAAAATAAAGGCTTAGAGAAATAAAAAAAGAAAGCAAAAAAAAAAAAAAAAAAAAGAGAAAAAAGATAGAGGTTGAGACGAGAAAAGGAAAAGAAGTACAGGCCGAGAAAAACTAAAGAAAAAAAGAGAAAAGAAAGAATAAAAACCAAAGTAAAATAAAAGAGAAAAAAAGAAGCTGAAAGATATATAAGTATGAAGAGTTGTTTAAAAATATTTGAAGTATGGAGAGGCAAATGAGTATTTATTATTATATACATAAAAAGGGAAGAAAACCTAGATTTGTAACACTTCTCTTGTGGGGACAAAAAAATCAAAGTCACCCATAATGAGGGTAAGTTTTGTAGTTTACCCGAATTTTTTCTTAAAGAGACTGAGTATGTATAAACAAGTACGTGAATTGGGGAGAAGGACATGGGCTGACTATTTTGACCAAAAAAATGCCACCCAAAATGGCTTTTTCAAACTTGGTCAATATATGAGGAGTCAATCATATTAATTCCTCCACATGGCCATTTATAAATTGAAAAAATTACGGAAAGTAGTATACTTAAGACTATAATTATAATAAATAGCAACACTTTTTAAAATTACAGTTTATAACAAAAGTAACATTATTTTGCCCATAAATTTCAAACAAGCATATTTTACTCCCTCTCTCCTATTTTCACTCCCTAAAAAAAGTCGTTTTACAGTGTAGTTTTCAACAACTAAAATCAAAATCAAATTAACTGAAGATTTTTATCTTCATGATCTTCGAAAATTCAAAATAAATCATTAATGGTGTTACAGGTATTGAATCAAAAAAATATTTTCGTATATCAATTTGAACAACTTAAAGCGATTTAATGTTGTTTGATATCGTTTTTATGTCTTTAATCATTTTTTCATCAATTTTTTTTCAGCAAATAGTTTTTTGAATATTTCATATATGAATTTTAAAAAATAAAGGCGATTGTACTATTTCATCGAATTAGATGAAAATCGAACTGATTGAGTTATTGTTTGTTCAAACTTTATTTTGATACGTTAAATAGTAATAAGTTTTTTTTGAATTTCATCGAATTATGTAGTCAATTAATCTATTTGTATATTCAGAATAGTGTGTCGATTAATCTATTTGTATATTCGGAATAGTGTGTCGATTAATCTGTTTGTATATTCAGAATAATGAAATTGTAGTCTACTGATTTTTATTTGTATATATTATTTGCGTTTGTACATGTTGATTATGTTTGTATATTTATAACTTTGTTTGTATACCTTAATGTGTAAATGTATATTACCAGTTTATTCGTTTATTGTAATTTATTTGTATATTTTCTATGAATTTGTGTATTTTAAAAATAAATTGTATATTATGTTAGCATTTGTATAATTAGGATTATGTTGTATATTTTGATTGCAGTTTTGACTTAATGATTATATGTGTAATTAAAATTATTGTATTTTTTAATTTATAATTTGTATAACATTTTTTATGTGAAAGGATTGGCAGTGAGAATAATTCCTATTCTTGTGAAGTACTCTAAGAGATGAACATATGAACAACATTATGAAAAATATATCACTGACGCTATGTTCTTGAGCACGAATGCATCCGGTAGAGCAGAGCAAACTCGTATACATAATGACATAGGTTTTAAGGTGCATTCATATCTTTGTTTGAAAAATACATAAACAGATACCTATTTGTATTAGCAATTACAATTAACTACTTAATTTTATTTGTATTTGCTAAATATGTGATCAATACATGCGGTTACCTATATGTATATGTTAAATACATATACAGTTTTCTATATGTATTTGTAATTTCTGTTTGAAATAGTATTGAAAAACTAAAAAGTACACATACTATACAATAATTGAAAACAAGATAAAATATGCAACATAATCAATACATGCGGTTACCTATATGTATATGTTAAATACATATACAGTGGATCATATGTTGCCACATGCATGGCATGCGCTTGGGCTATGTGGGCATGTGCCCAATTTGCTGAAATGGGTTATTTTTTGATCCATAGTTGTATTGATTAGCCCTTGGCTATAAATAGTAGTTTCCCTTTCTTTGTTAGACTAATTTTGATACTTATGAACAATTATACTTTTGTGAGTGTGAGTGAGCTTGCATTAGCTTATATTGAAACTTCATTTTGAAACTCTAGTTGCTTGGGAGTTAATTCCCTTGTGGTCTGCTTAGGATTTAGGTGCTTAATTGGATATTTTAATTAAGGATTAAGGGTTTAATATACCCTTTATTTGCTTTTCAATTCTTTATTTGTGCCTATCTATTTACTTGCTTCATCTATCTTTTGTTTTTGTTTCTTCATATCGTAGTTTATTATCATTTTTGTGGTTTTACTCTTATCATTTGGTACCAGAGCAAGGCTTAGATTCATTCTTACGATTCTAGTTTTGGGATTGTTACCTTTAAAAATTCAAAAAATAGAGTAAAAAATGTTTTAGGCAAAAAGCACAAAATTTATTCTTTTTCTTGAGTCATTTTTGTTGTTTCCACACTAGATTTAATTCATATAGTGTTATATAGGTTGGATCTTGAGCTATTGGTGTGATTAGAAGATATTTGAAGAAGACCTCCAATATTGAGCTTGAAATTGAAGAAGAAGAAGAAGAAGAGAAGTTGGTCTTTAGATATTGTTGATTTTCTATGAATTTGGGTGTCAAAATTAGTAGAAAAGTGTTTTCCATATCAAAAAGATCCCAAATCTACATTTTGGCGCTATTTGGAGAAGTTTCAAAAATCCACCATTATTGGATTTTGATGCTTGAAGAAATTAGCAAATGGGTTTAAAAATTAGAAATTGGTTGAGATTTGAGTCTTAAAGTCATTAGAAATGTGTTCGGGTGGTTGAAAGGAGTTTAGGTTTAAAATTTCATCGAATTTCGAGCAAAGAAATTCATATCTTCAAGAGGAAGCTCATAAAAAAAGTGTTATTTGATCCAAGAAAAAAGAAAGAAAAGTTGTTTGTTCAAAGGAATATCCAAAAGAAAAGGGAATATTCTTGGAAAGGGAGTACAAAGGAGCCCATAAAAGGACAAAATTCAAAGGTACAAATTGAGCTAGACAAGGCAACCTGCGCCAGCACCTGCCCACACAGGTCTTCCACCTGCGGCCGCAGGTCACCAACGAAGGTGAATCCAGGTTCTTTTGAAAGTGACTTGTGAATTCCACATGCGAGGGAGGTGCCCCATATGTGGTCGCACCTCACCCAACACACCTTAATCGCTCCGAAATTGATTTTCCCGCAAGTTCCAACATCCTGATTTCTTTTCTTGATTCTTAATCTCTTTTGTTGTTTCTTTAACATTAATTAACAACTAGTAATTAATATACTTAGCTGATTAATTAGTCTTTGAGTCCGTATTCTTTCTTCGTCTATTTCTTTGTGTGCTTTCTCTTTTGTTTCGTTGTTATTTCTTGTTTCATGTATATTAGTTTGTCTTGAGTCATCTATTCATATTCAAATAATAATCTATTCCGACTATGATCCACAATTAATACCACTTCTTCCATTGAAGTACAAATGATCTTTCAATGCTAGCAACGCCAATTGAGAGGCAAACAAATGTGTGCGCTCTGAGATCTTGTGAGGTTGAGTTCTTAATGCTAACTTATTTGTTATTTTTGCTTTTCATTTCTCTTAATAGGTACTATGGCACTGGGAGACGATACTCAAAGTTATTCGGGAGAGATAAACATGGAAGCCTTAATGGTGGCCATCTTGAGTATGTAAGAAAGATGTAAAATGAGATTCAAGGTCAAGTTTTGGGATTGGATGGAAGGTTGGTTAACATGGAAATTCATCTAAACTCCACCCAATCCACTCTTCAAATCTACCATGCCTCCTCCCGTGGGCATGATCGAGACACCTCTGCTACTATATCTATGAAAACCCTCCACCAAATCTACCATCCTCAACTATAAACCCCTAAACCCATTACACAAATTACTACTTATCCACACAACTAAAATCACATCATCCACTACAACCCCAATTCAATCAATAAGCCCCACAAAATCACGAACCACCCATCCAATACCCAAAACAATGACTACCCCATGCTCCACTTAACCAAAATCCACCACACCAATCCCGACTTCACCAAAATCAACCCATCTGAGTTGAAGATGTATGGAAATAAGGACCTTAAGGAGGAAATGAAGTGATAGATGATGTGTCCATGTTAGTAAATTTTTACAAAATAGGCAAGGAATTCAAGGGGGAAGACATAGAGGATAAGGAGAAAGATTTGATCCGCCTTATAGAAGAGAAAACTCGGGAAACCATCCCCTAGATCAAGGTGATCAATGGGAACAACGAGGAAATATGGGTAGAGACATGAATCTTCATACTTTTAAAGAAACTAGTGATCCATAAATTTACCTTGATTGGGAAGTGCAATGTAATAGGATATTCTAACTCAATAAGTTAATCGATCACAAGAAAGCCACCCATGCCATTGCTCAATTCGAAGGTGTGATTCTATTTGGTGGGAAACCCTGAGGATGTAATGAGGAAAAGATGGTAATCTCGACCTTTTAGATTGGAATGAACTGAATCACTTATGAGGGAAAGATATGTGACAATAAGGCACAAACAAGAACAACTCACCAAGCTGTATAACTTGAGGCAAAGAGGTAAAGATATGGAAAACTACTATGAAGAATTCTAAAACTTGATCCTTTGACTTAGGATTATTGAACCCCCAAACCATTGCATAGCTCGATTTAAATATGGGTTGTATCATGACATTGCTTCTCAGCTAGTTGTCCAGAAGTTTGAATGAATAGAAAACCTTGTCAAAACGGCCATTGAGGTTGAGAAGAACATCAATGCAAAAAAGTCTTTCAATAAAGGCTACACATCTTCTAGTTCATTCAGATTCAACAAGAGCAAAGATTTCAATAAGTCCTATGAGAAGAATCCCATTGAGAAGGCTATCCCAAGGTATCCAATAAAGAATGAAAGTAATCAACACTCAAACACCAATCTTAAAGATATTGTTTATTTTAAATATCAAGATTAGGGTTATAAGATACGTGAATGTTCCAATTAAATAAACATCATTTTGGTTGAATGTAATTCTTACTTTATTGGGCATAAGGTAAGCCAAAAATATGACGGTGAGGAAGAAACCCAAGAGGGTGAAAACATTGGGGATGAATGAGAACTTAGAAAAGATGAAGGGGAAATTAATGTACTCAATGGCTTGATAATTAAAGTTTCCCATAAAGGTGTTTGGACTCAAGAAGGAGAGCTAATTAGTTTTAACTTTATGATGAGGTGGGTGATGAATAGTGAGGCCTTGGAAGACCCAAGACAAGAGGATGAGATGGTCTTGGCCCAAAAGATAAAACCTTGTGTCAACCCCAAGCCCTTGTTTTTTACTTACAATGGTACATTATTTTGCCTAGAACCAATATTTTTCTTTTGCATGGTCATGAGAGAATGTTTACAAAAAAAATCAAAGAAATTTCCTTATGCGGATAAGATTGAAGGCCTAGATAGGTTATTATTCAAGGAATCTAAGATTGATAGATATATGGATAAAAAAAATCCTAATTAAAATCATATGGGTTGATGGATAGTTGCTAGCAAGGGAGAAATATCTAACCCCATGAATCAAATAAACAATTCCAAGTTGATGCATGGGAGGGGAAGTCTACATGGTGCAAGTATGGAAGGTAAGAAGTCAAGATCAAGGATTTGCTCCAAAGTTATGTACCCACCTCTCTTATTACAATAAATTATTGGAATCATGATAGCATTTACCCTATGGTAGGCAATACCTTCAAGGCGTTTGATTTCAAATCTGACCAAGAGAGTGTTAATGTCTCTCCAACCACTTTGTGCTTTGTCATAGCTGGGAATAATATGTGTGGCCTCCATATCCCAGATGCCTAGGGTATTTGTTTCCTTGAGAAGAGTCTATGGTCCCTACCTGATAAACTACCCTTATTTTCTATCCCTTATCACACTTATGTGGATAGACAAGTTGATCTTTTCTCGAGAATTTGTTTAAGTGAAAGGGATATGGGGTGCTTAAGATATTTTTCTTACCTTCTTGTGTTCATGTCCTTTACAACACCTTAAATGATCTCATCTCTTTTCACTCTAATCTCTTTGCTCATGAAGATAGTCATATTTGTGTTGAGAATGTCTTATGTATAAATATGGTTTAAAAAAAAGGTAATCTACACCCTAATGAATACTTATTCTATCCTTGGTTGTTCCAAAATATGGTGATTTTATTGCTAACTCAATTGAGATTATTGGTAATCTTGTTAATGAAAATACCTTGGAAGAGTCTCATGATGCTTCTTATAGCCAATCCCTTCATGCCATGTAGTTTATATGACGAGTTCTTCTTATTTAACATAAGGGATATTTGGTTATACATCAAATGAGTATCCTCTTGGCATGGAAATATTGTTGTTAATCCTTGTGCTAACCCTCATGCTTTGAAGATATTTTGGTTATTTGTTTGTCTCTTATGCTTTTAAGACTTAGATTCGAGGATGAAATTTTTTCAAGAAGAAGAGGATTATACAATAAAAAATCACTCTATATATTTTGATAGGATGATAATGAAGATATAGGTGTTTGACAATCCTTTCTTTCTATTAAAAAGGTGTCATAAGATGGTGCTTTCATCCAAGAGGGGTTAAGGGGCCTTAGAGGGGTAAAAAATAAGTAAAAAAGAGCTTAGAGAAGCATTAGAGGCACATAAAAATCCACATTCATGCATAGATGGATGAGATACGACCGTAGATGTCTTCATAGAGGCTCCTGCATTTCCACATGCGTGGGCATGTGCCCAATTTTCTAAAATAGGTCACTTTTAAGCCCATAGTGGTAATAATTAGCCCCTAGATGTAAATATTAGTCTCTTTCATTAATTAGACTAATTTTAATGCGTATGAACAATTATACTCTTGTGAGTGCAAGAGAGCTTAAATTAGCTTACGTTGATACTTTGTTTGGAAGCGTTGGTTGCTTAGGAGTTGATTCCCTTGTGGTCTACATAAGATTTAGGTGTTTATTCAGATATTTGGATTAAGTATTAAGGGTTTAACGTTTCCTTTATTTGCTTTTCAATTCTTTTTTTGTGTCTATTTACTTTCTTGCTTCATCTATTATTTGTTTTTGTTTTTTTATTCTTATTTCTATAGTTTACTCTTCTTATTAGATACAATGATTATGAACTTACATGGTGATGACATAAAAAATTATGTTAAAATAGTGAAGGTAGTGGTTAGGATGGGGTCTTATTCCTATGCTCTAAATAAACTAGACTTGGACTTGAAAAATAGGCCTAACCTTTTAGCTAAGACTTCGATTGAAGAACCACCAACGTTGGAAATAAAAGTGTTGCCTAGTCACTTATGATATGCTTTATTAGGAGAGAATAGTACACTTCGTGTTATTGTGGCAGCTGATTTAGTTGAGTGGCGGGTTGAAACACTTGTATCAGTGCTTAAGAGGTTCAAAAGGGCAATAGGGTAGAGCATTGTTGATGTCATCGGGATCCCTTCTAGGACTTTTATTCACAAGATCCAACTAGAAGAAAATTTTATCCCACACATTAAAAATCAACATAGGCTTAATCCATCTATGCAGGAGGTGGTGAAGAAAGATATCATCAAATGGTTAGATGCAGAAGTTGTGTACCCAATTTTGGACAATAAATAAGTAAGTTTGGTACAATGTGTCCCAAAAAATAAAGTTAAGTTAGTGGTTCCTAATGAGCGTAATGAGTTAATCCCTCTTAGACTAGTCACAGGCTGGAGTGTACGCCTGGATTACCAAAAATTAAGCTCTTGGACACTTAGAGATTATTTTCTAATGTCTTTCATAGGCCATATTCTGGATTAGTTAGTAGAAAGAGGTGGTATTACATCTTAGATAGATACTATGGTTATAAGCAGAGATCTATTGACCATAACACTAGGAGAAAATGACATTCACATGCCCTTATGGTATGTTTGCATTCAAACGAATGCCTTTTGGCTCATGCAATATTCCTGCAACCTTCCAAAGATGTATGATATTGATCTTTTTGGATATGGTAGAAGACACTATAGAAGTGCTTATGAATGAATTTTCAATAGTAGGTGATGGCTTTGTAGAATGCTTGGCAAGGTTTTTACGGAGATTTAAGAAAGTGAATTTGGTGCTGAACGGGGAGAAATGCCATTTCATAGTAAAAGAAGGCATTGTCCTAGGGCACAAAATTTTGGAAAAAGGTAGTGAAGTTAACAAGGACATAATTAAAGTGATTGAAGAATAGCCTCCACCAATATGAGTTAAGGGGTATTGAGTTTTCTCAATCATGCAGGATTTTATCCTAGATTCAATAAGGACTTTAATTGTGAATCCTCTTTGCAAATTGCTTGAGAAAGAGGTTACATTCCTTTTCGATCATGCTTTTTTGGAGGAATTTTGAGGTTACATTCCTTTTCGATTATGCTTGTTTGGAGGCATTTCTTTGCCTAATAAACAAGTTTACCTCAACTCCCATTATTGTTTCTCTGAATTGATCTCAACCCTTTAAAGTAATTTGTGAGGCAAGTGAGATGGCATTTGGTTCTATTTTGGGACAAAAGAGGGAGAAAATATTTCAACCTATTATACAATCAAAGCATTTAATGGAGCACAAAAAAACTATCTAGTGACTAAAAAAGAATTGTTTGTAGTGGTTTATGCCTTTGAGAAATTTCGAGAATACTCGCTTGGTACTAGAGTAGTAGTCCACACCGATTATTTTGCCTTGAGGTACCTCATGGAAAAGATAGATGAAAAGCTATAGCTGATTTATTAGGTTCTCTTACTTTAGAAATTTGACTTTAAAGTCAAAGAACGAAAAGGTTGTGAAAATCAAGTTGCTGATCGTTTGTCTAGACTTGAAGGTGTGAAGAGAGTGTCAAATGTGGTAGAGATTGATGACTCCTTTCCAAATGAAGTGGTATTAACATCTTTTCTTGATCTTGTGTCTTGGTTTGCCAATTTTGTTAACTATCTTGTTAGTGATATGATGTCGGCAAATCTATAATCGTAATAAAGGATAAAATTTCTGCGTGATGTGAGAAAATGTTTTTGGGATGAGCCATAACTATTCAAGCTCTGTGCTGAAGGCCTAGTAAAAAATATTTTCCCAAAGTAGAAATGATGAGTATATTAGGAGTTTGTTACTCATATCTGGTAGGAGGAAAACATGGTGGTGTGTGGTTGGCACAAATAATATTACAAGTGGGTACTATTGGTCCATAAACCATCAAGATGTGCAAGAGTTTGTAAAGTCATGTGACCAATACCAAATGTAAGGAGCTATCTCACGGAGGCAAAAAACTTCATATGACTTCGTACTGAGAAGTTTAACTATTTGGCGTGTGAGGTATTGACTTTATATATCCCTTTGTGAGTTTTTTTAACCAAAAATACATATTGCTGGTGGTGGAAGTTGTGGCACTACCAAATAATAAAAGTAAAAGTGTGGCTTCAATATTCCTGAAGAGGAACATTTTCTCTAGGTTTGGTACTTCTAGGGCAATTATCAGTGATGGGGGTCACATTTCTATAACAAAATATTCCATGTTTTGCTAGAAAAGTATGAAGTCAAGTAACATAAGGTGGATACCCCTTACCATTGGTAAACCAGTAGTCAGGTGGAAGTTATAAATTGAGAGATAAAGATGATTCTTGCCAAAATGGTAAATGCTAACTGAACTAATTGGGTTTAAAAGCTTGATGTTTTCTTATAGGTGTATAGAACTGCATACAAAACCCACTATTGGTATGTCACTATATTAGTTGGTTTTCGTCAAATCATGTCATTTGTCAATGAAGCTTGAGCATAAGGACTTATGGGTACTCAAAAAGCTAAATATTAGCTTGAGTGATACCTCAAACTTGAGGCTTGAGTAGATGAATGAGTTGAATATTTTTTGGCTAAGAGTATGTGAAAGATCGACTTTCTAAGACAAAATAAAGTTGTAATCACTATCGTTGAATTATGAAGCGAGAATTTAGTCCAAGTAACTTGGTATTGTTGTTCAACTCCAAGCTTTAGTCATTTTTGGGAAAACTCAGATCCAAGTGGTCCAATCTATTTACAACAACATAAGTATTCTCATTTGGAGTGGTTGAATTGGAAAATCATAAGGTGGAACACTTCAAAGTGAACCGACAATACGTTTGAGTAGTATTTTGGAGTGTTTGAAAAGGTAAAACTAATGGAACTTATGTACCTTGATGAATTCTGAGTAACCAAGGTACCCGAGTCGTGCCGCAATATTAAATCAAGCACTATTGAGAGGTAGCCCATGAATATTATTTGTAGCATAATTTTTAGCTAAGTTATAGACCTTGCAATTGGTTGTAGGTAAAAAAACAAGGAGGTTAGATATAACAGCTTGAACTTACGATGTAACGCCCCGATTTTCTATAACCAAAACGCCACACAGTGCTCATGACCCCAAAAGACCACAAGCTAACCCTCTTCTGATATCTGCACCTGAGCACTGCATAATATACCGAAATAAATGTGAAAAACTGGCGGAATCTTGCCATAAGGTTCAAAATATCTAAAATACTCAAAATTGAAAACTGAATACTCATACATCTATCCGAAAAGCCTTTAAACTGTTTGGACTATGGAGTTGATGGGATATGTCCCCAACTAACTCTGTCTACTGAAAATAAACTGAGTTTAATGCCATAATAAAAATAAGGATCATCCTCGAATTATGAGGACTCACTGCTAAGTCAACTGCTGCTGGCTGAGTCTGGACTGCTAAGGGTGCCCTGGCTCTCGCTCTTCTGAACCAATGGTATAAGACACCATAGCACAAGAGAAAAGTATGCATCAGTACTTTGAATGTACTGGTATGCTAGATGAGGTAAGGCTAAATGCAAGGGCTTATGCATGAACATAACTTAACTGAATAACATGAGAATACTAAATAAAGATACATGTATGGAATGAATACTACCTTCTGAATACTTGGACTTCTGACAACTGAGTTTATTAATACTAATATCTGCGTTTACTAACACTGAGAGTCTGAATAACTGAGTCTACTAATAAATAAACTCTGAGCTTACTAATATCGACTGATTAAAACTTAGATCAAACCTATCTTGCGGATAATCTTCAAATCTACTAATAATGATAAGGAATGATTGAATCTGAGTTTGAGATCAGGCCTATCTAGAGGGAGATCTTTGAATCAATTAATTCTGATACTGGTTGACTTCATGTGAGACCAGGCCTTTCTAGCGGATGGTCTGTGAATCTATGGAACTATCTAAGTTCCTCACTGAGCTGAATGATCGTATCTGACAGTCTTGATTTCTGAGTGTTACTGCGATGACTGAGACTGAACTGTAACTGTGGGAGTTCTCACTTAACCGACATGTCTCGAATCTGATCTAGTGGGGTCCAACCTGTAGCCCCAGCTGGAAGGGTGTCAATATCGTACCATGGGTAAAGACCTCTACTATGGTCAAGCCTCTCTAACGGGTGACCCTGAACAGGAAGTCAAGCCTAAGGCAGTATGATAGTTAAGACTTAATCTAATGGGTAACTCATGGTCCTGTGTTGGCTATGCAGTTCTAGAGTTCAGAGACTGTTACTAATGACTCTACCTCTCTAATGGGGAAGTCGACATCCCTGCACTCGCTCGGTGCTAGTTCCTACTCCCAACTGAAGGACTCTGAATTAATTCTTAACTGAACTTAGACTAAGCTGAATCTGTTACTGTTCATATTTCTTAACTGATCTGACTGAGTTCACTTGGTTCTATTATCTGACGGAATGCTGCTTGGATTTTACTATCTGGCTAAATGCTACTGAATTCTTGTTATCCTACTGAGTCTCACTGAAGTCTGAGATGAATACTGAATACTACTGTGTACTACTGAATACTGATTACTTCTGAATACTGTTGAGTCGGAACTGAATACTAAGTCGGATTAGACTTCTACTGAGACTGGATTGCACTTATACTGAGATCACTAAATTTCCTTAAGTTCTGTAACTGTTTGAATTCTACTGATCATGGCTCGATTGAGAGAATCTTAAAATTGACACTGTCTCTAGACTTGCAGATAATTTATCGAGTATAAATACTCCCAGGACTCGATAACATAAAAGTTAAACATAACCATTCTTGAATAACCATGACAATGGACTTTCATTCACCATTACAATTACTAAAGCATTTCAAGAAACACTTGGCATACATGAATTTATACACAATTTGGGGATTTCTTGTCAACATGATATAATGACCCTATTTCCTTCACACAAGCATTTTATCAAACATATGGGGAGCATGCTTTGGTTATATAACAAATACTACACCTAAGTATCATGATTTCATCAACCAACATACAACTTGAAGAGGGTTTATCATGAATATCACACAATTAATCACATGCTAGAATCAATTCTTAATACTTGTAGTCTAAATCATGAATTAAAACTCAACAACACAAAATCATGAACTTCAATACACATAAATCATGAAATATCATAAATACATAAACTTTGAAATTTTGAAAAGGATTCTTGGACTTCTTGGGTAGAAGGAACCCAAGAATAAACATCTAACATACCTTAGGAGACTCTTTCTTGAAGGTTCTTGGAGAGATTCTTGGTTTTTTGAGTTTTTTTTAAGAAGGGTTTGGATCTTGTTCTTAGGAATTGATTTTTGATAGAAACCCTAATTTGATGTTATAGATGAATAAGGAGTTATGAGCCTTGATCTGATTTAAATAGGTGTTAAAAAGGGCGGAAAAGGCCAAAATACCCTTTCTAAAATGACTAAACATCACTGAACAGGATATGCGACGATGGGTGCAATGGTCCATCGGTCTTGATCGTCGCACCTGGGCTAGATATGGGTTCACTGTCTCGTCTGCGACGGCTCGGGTGACGGTCCGTCGGACCTCTTCGTTTCACTTATCCAGAGAGTGGAATAACTGCCTCAGCTGCGATGGTCTGGGCGACGGTCTGTCACTAGCTCGACGGTCCGTCGGACCTCTCCATCGCACCTGGGTAGTTCAGACTGCTTTCTGTAAAACGTCCATAACTTTTTACCCCGATATCAGATTTTTGTAAAATTTGTATCATTGGAAATCTAATTTAATTTTCCATATGAAAAAAAGTCAAAATTGTGGAAATTCTATATGATTTAAACATTACTCACTTAGGAAGTCATCCCTAAATCTTCTGGAGACTAAATTAGACTTTAAAGAAAGTTCGGGGTATTACATATGACTTGGTTGATATCTCATCATAGACCTGATGGCTTATCAATACAAACATCACCAATAACAATACAATATTGGATTCTGGATGAGGTTAACGACCCACCTAATGTCTCACCAACAAGGGTACAGGCCATCAACTCTAATTATTACCAAGTAGATCAAAAGAGTATCATTCTACCTAAGGCTGACGGTACTTTTGACAAGATGTTATCTATGTGATGAGACATCACACTAGGATAGGCCTAGGTAAGTATGTATTTAATTTTAAAATTGATCAACCCTACCTCCTCTACCCAATCAACCCCGAACCCCTAAAATCTATTCACAAAATTCTTACCCGAACCTCGTTGTTTTTAAACCAACCCAAATTAACTCAATCCAAAACCCTAATGATTCAATCCACATAACCTTATTTAAAAGAAGAAATGATTTCAAAAACCTTTCCAACTTCTGAACTCTCTCTTAATTTTATCCTCTATCATTTCACTTATGTTCAATATCTCCCCGACTTCCATCATTTCATTCTCCTCCACCATATAAATCATCCACTAAGTTTAATATCCATCAATAAATTTGTGTACCTTGCTAAAAAATGGCTAAGGGTAAGAAATTCTTGTTCTTTCTTTGTGCGTCAGTCAATTCTCACCAAGGCTGTTAGTTTACCTTTATTTTTTATTTTTTGAATTATGGCATAGTTTTTGTTTTATTTTTTCATGAATGAGTGAGCCAATAGTTGAATTGGAGGGAAATATATTTTCAAATGGTACTTCAAAAACTTGGGAAAATAAGGTTCCCCGCCAACTTAGTAAAAGTGAAGTCTGAGTAACCCTTTGTTCACTTGGGAATTATTAATGATCCATTATACCATGATACTTACACCTTATTTGAGTTGTAATCTTAATGGTATAATAGAAGGGTAATAAATTTCAATATGTCTGCTCATTCACGCATGTAGTATATTTGCTTGAGTTGATGATGGGAGTGATGACCTGCCAACTATGTGACAGGTCGTCACCTGAATTATCAACTCTAATAAATTAGGAAACAGCTATTTTGAGTTGATGACAATGATTAACGAGATGTCAAGCTTATGATGAGATGTCACCTAGAACCATCAATTCTGCATAAATTGGATAACAAACTGTTAAGAGTAATGATAAGGATTGATGATCCATCAAGGCGATGATGAGCCATCACATTAGATCCTCACAGGTTATCTGTAAACTATTAAGCTTGATGACGGGGCTTGAAAAAACATCAGGTCTTTGAAAAGACACCGCCTTAGGTTGTCAAGCATGTATATACAATGCGTAAATCTGTAAACTTCTTTGTTTTATTTTTCCTTTGTTGTTCTAAAATTGACATTATCCCTCTACAAATATAAATTATAAGGACCCCGAAACATCATTACACAGAAAAATATTCCCAATAAAATTTAAGATGACTAAAATACTTTGATTGGTCCTAATGGAATTCAATTCGTGAGAAGAAATAGGGCCCAACATAACTAGGCCAAAAATTAATAAGAAATTAGGTTGACCAGTTACCTATCGCTGCAGCGAAACCCGAGATGGCCATCCTGACCTCCCCTTTAAAACCCCTTTTATTTTAAGTCTCCTAGGTCATCACTTTCATCTAAAATACCTTGAGTAAACCCCACCTCTACAATCATGAGATTCCAAAAGCCAACTTTCATGAGGACGATCGAGGCACACTCGACAGGAACATGATTTAGGATGATGCTTAGTACTTGTGGGATAACTTTATCCTCTTAACAACCACATAGACTTGGGTTGGATTTATGTAGTATTGATAGTAATGTTGGGAGGTTTCATGCATTAGGCCTTTGGGCATAGTCTTTGGATGGACATAAATGATAAAAATCCAATTAGGCTTTAATCATGTTGAAAATGGTTATTTTAATCTTTTAAGGTGATATTCATGATATGAAATGGATGGAATCCTGTGATAATTATGACTAGTGAATGAGCACCATACCTTATAAGTACGGTAGTGGTTAAGGTAAAAAAAGAGAGCAAGAAGTAAGAAAGGGTTTGATCGAAAGTGTTCCTAGTAAACTAGAATACCGTGACTTGCATTAAGATAGGTTAATAAAGAATTAATGCAGAGTATGGGTTGATAATTAAACTAATTGAGTTTTAAGTGACCTACGAGTGTAATTGAGTGGATAAGACAACTTAGGGGGACGACCTTGTGGCAAGGTACGTAACAGAGTGGGTAACTTGGTAAGGGTGGTAGAATAACTAAGGTAAGGTTAGTAATACGAGTATGAGTATCTTGAATGGGTACTAGAAAAGAATTAAAGGTGATGTTAGAAAAATGACTGTGTGCGTGCACAATTATATAGACATATGTACCTATGTATATGTATAGAAATAAAATTGATATCTTTGTGCTTGTATGTTAATTAAGAATTTAATCGCCTTCGGGCACTCTGTGTGATTGTTGATTGCATATGTTAATCATATGTGTTGTTGATGACGGGTTGGTAACTGTGATATTGATGCCAAAATCATGATGTTCATGATGTTGTTGTTCATGAGCTGCTGTTGATGATGATCATGATAATGATTTTGATCATGATGTTCATGATATTAAAAATGATATTGATAAGAATGAGAAGAGAAATAGATGTTCACTTATCTTGCATACATACATTCCTTCATTTGCATTGAATATTCAGTTATATTTATATCTTATTGATTTTTTAAGTGCACTAGCCTTATTAATTGGGGTGATTATGAATGGTCTCAAAGCATAATATGTCCTGACTTATATATAATACTTAATCCCTTAAGTATATAGTTGTATATGAGGTATATCTTAGTTTCTCTATCCACGGGGTTGTAACTATCATAAATGTCATAATTGTTGTAAATCCCATAGTTCATCTCGGTAATTGAGTATCGAGGAATTTTGGTCCAGTTATAGGGTGCCCTTGTGCCCTAAATTATTAAAGTGTGTAGATTGTCTGTAGTGGGTAAGGAATTATAGAAACCAAAATAATGAGTTAAGAAAGGTTCGAAGGATGTAAATTAGAGTGGATTGTCAAAGGACAAAGATATATAAAAGTGCTAAATGTTGTCACAGAGATGCTAGAAACATTATTTTAATAATTTCATAATTCATAAGTTAGAAATCAAAACTTTACTTGATGCTATGATTTCTTTCTATTTACTATTAATATTATTTACTGATAACCCTGGTCGGTCGATAATACCTACTAGTGTGTGTGGTTCTATTGATGTTACATCCAACCTAGAATATAGCCATGGTAGAGGTTAGTTGAAGTTTCTATAGCGGAGAAGGTGATCTTTCCACCACAGCATCCTCTAGATCTTATATGGATGCTGGGTTTTAGAGTCTCGTGTTCCTTGCCTAGTGATATCACCCAAATTACATCTCTAATTAAAGTATAACACGGTTGATGTAAATATAGAACCCAACCAATGTTAGGATTGAACCCACATGGAATACGTTGAAATCTTAATCAATATTATGTCATGGCTATTAATTAGAAATTTCATTGAAAGAAGGGGATGTTTAATGAAGTAATTCAGTTGTAACAATTATTGATTTATTGGAATTGTAATCAGTATGAGAAAGGCACAAGGATTGTATTCCCCAATATATTCATAACTCTGTATATTCAACATACTTTGTAACCCCTTTCGGTGTTTGATATGCAGCACTGATAAGTTATGTATATCTAAAACAATTTTAAGCTCTCATATAGGTAATATCCTTAGGTAAGTTTTCACTTCTCCTGATCCTGCATTACTAACCCATATCGTGGATCCTAGATATCTATCCCTTATTATAGGCTTAAGCTATTAAGTGAAGGTTGATAGCTCCAAGTTTCTATTGACTAATCCCTTCTTCGCATTCATAGTCATCCTTTTATCTAGAATAGAGACTAGGTGAGTTTAACATTATCCACCATAAAAAAGCATTCAAAACAAAGAAAATCAATACACATAAACATTGGTTGAAGATTTTTCTGTATTATGAATCCTAATTCGTTAATCCATCATGGTTCCCACAAGCCTAGTAGTGGTGTTTAGTTACTCATATTGCAAGCACACAATAATAATTCATTAAAGAAAATATAATTATGCACTTGCAAGAATAACAAGAAAACTCCAAAATCTCACTTTGAATTAAACCCTAGGAATCAATGTTTGTAGTAGCAAAACTAATAATATTACTTGAAAGTGGTAATGGAACATAAACTGAAATAATAGATCCACAGTGGGTATTTATATATAAAAAGGAAAACTATCCTCAATAAATTTGGAGTATAAAGTCGGTGATGACTACGCCTATGATAATGAGTCATTTGGTCTAGCGATGACTCGTAGTCAATCTCCTTTTCTATCGTTGCCAGCTTTTCTGGTTTATTGGTGATGGCTCATGTAGTCACCCTACGAGTTGCAGGGTGACTCATTTCCATTAGGACCCCTTTTGCACTCCTTCGGGACCTTTTCTTATCTACTCAGGATGACTAATCATGATGATCCATCGTGTGACCCAATGAGTCATAGCCTCTTATCGTACTCAGCTTGTCCTTGAATTTTCCATGGCTCTAAAAATTACTGGATTCATAATAGCTTCAATATACGACTTATCATGTGTGACAATAGTCGTAGTCACCATCGTGGTCAAGTATTTCTCTAATTCTCCAAGTCCAAAAACATTTTGGTTTGGCGATGACTAGGGCTATGAGTCATATGTGACCCAAGGACTCATGGACCAGTGTCATTTGTTTATACTTCTGCAATTTTTTTCTTTTTCATTCATTCACCTCTGGACCCTATTTCTTGAAAAACTATAATACCCACATCATATCAGTGTAAACAAGCTTTAGAATTAGCACATTGTCGTAAAACCTCGACATATCAACACCTCAACTTATAATTTTTGAATGTCCTCAACCAAACAAAATACTATACTATCACAACGCTTAACCTAGAGTAAAATAAGATCACTACGGCAGTCATGTTTTCATCAAAGATTATTTTGTTCAGCAATGCAATTTTTCAAAACAAAGATCAACACCCTCTTACACCATTCAAGATCAATAAGTACAGTGCATATACAACTCAATCACCATAACACAAAGGGATTAAGACATGACATTACATTATAAGTAGATAACCTAACACATTAGACAAATTACACTACCTAAACAAGCTGCTATTAAAACATAGCCCTTATGCCCTCACAACAAAGAAGTCTCAACTCTCACTACATTTAATGTATTTCAAAACTGGGACTGGATCAGATCTCCCAATCTCATAATAAAGTCAGGTTGTGTGTGTTTGGTACCATAGGCTTGCCTTTATTTTCTATGCCTCATCTTTAAGACAGTTGGATTAGGATTACTATGAGACTTCTATTGGCTTATAATGTAGGCTTGGGGATAGGTATGGTATATATATGGATATAGTGACTAATCTTCCTTGACACTACACTAATCTTGGCTTTCACTTTGTCTATGTTCTTTTATTTCTTTCTCCTTTTCAACTTTTTCACCTTTTCAAACCCTGAGTACGATTTTATTTTCTTCAACTTTTCCTTTTCTTATTTTGCTTTTTGTTTTTATCTTTTTTATTTTGCATATCGCACCCGAATCCCTTTTTTTCTTTTCACTACATATTATTCATACCCAATTTTCTATGCACCTCTATTGTAGCCACCCTCAACTTAGGTGATTTTCCTGAGTTGAGATACATAGTGTCCTAGGAAGAACCAGGGCCAAAGCAGGTCCATCGTGAAAATAGGGAAGGTGAATAGGGTAGGTCAAAGATAAAGTCTAATTTGGCTCAGATTTTGGGTTTAAGGGATAACATGCTTATTTAGGTAGGCTATTTAGGTTGTAGTGGACTATGTCAAGCCTGACCTATGATCCTTTCCTAACCTTCTATCCTGCGGCTTTTAATGAGACTATTCGGGCAAGTTTAAGACCGCACATACACACTGGCTAGGTAAATCCTTACACACTCTCAGCTCAGGCTATTATTTAAGTTACTACCTATTTGGTTCATGCAAAGTTAGGCTAGGTTATCAAACTAATAATACGAATGCTACGACAAGATCCAAACATTGGTTACGGTTTAAGTATACACACAACACAACACATAAACACAAAATCTTCTTAGAGTAGGGGGTGTCCAGTTAAATATGCTCTTTTTCTTTTGACTACACCAAGTTTTCTCATTTTTCTCTAAGTTACACAAAGCACAAACTAAAAACAACACTAAAAGAAATTAAGAACCCTAAACATATAGGTTCTAACTAAGATAGTACAGTCGAAGGAAAAGAAACACGACAACAGAAACCCTCGATCGTGGTACACCCCTTCCCCTAACTTGTAAATAATGCAATGTCCCCATTACATGAAATCATGGAAAGATGTAAAACTAGGTAACGGACATACTTGTGGTGCACAATGCATGAATCATGATGTCTCCTGCATTGGGGCCTCAGAATAGACCCTAGTTTCAGCAATAGTGGCCTCAACAGTGGTGTGACACTCAAATCAAATTGGCAATGGTGGTTTTTGGTGTATTCAATAGTGTAAGACTTGTGGAGGCATGTTTCGTACCCCCACTCTCCTCAAATATCACATTATCAACAAGCAAGGATTAATAAATTTGGAGCTCTCACCTCCATGCCCTATCTCATGAACCTCAGATAATTGGTCTTGTTTCGACTACTTTCTTGCTGCAACTGCCATCTTTATATCATCTTTTTATCTCTTTCTCTTCCTACTTCTACTCTCTCTTTTTCCACTACCATCTAGAACCTTTTCTTTACCTCTTGTACCTCATATATTGGGTACATCCTCTACTAAAATCTCCTTATTGATTGGCATAGAGAGAGTTGGAAGAGCTGGACACGACCTTGCAGCCATGTCCTCTATAGAAAATCTCAGTGCAGCCAACTTCTCATAGATGTAGGCTAAATCTAGGGACTGTATCCCTTTGACCTTTTGGTTAATTCTCCCATCACAACTATCAAAATAGGTCTGCATACCGTTTACTTCACTTCAAATTTCTTTCTTACCCATGACTGCACCCCTTCCTCAACGTTAGCCACTTTTTGCTCAAGGGTGACTAATTTTTTCATATATGATTCATTAACTCTTGGGAGACCAAAACGTATCCACCGATAGGTAGATGCGATATATATCGTCTCGGAGTTAGTGGTATTCGTGCTGAAGCTGGTCTAGAGGTTGTGGATGTAGTGGCATCAACAGAAACTTGCGGCTTGGGCCGCTTAGTCTCAACCTAAGACTCCACTTGTGTATCCCTTAGATCAGCAAAACTCGAGGTATTAATATCCATTGGTGCACCTGGATGGAATGCACCCTAAAGTAATGCAACACCAACCTTTGCCATTAAAATTGGGTTTTCCTGATCTCGAATCAACCCTAAATCCAAGGTCCAAGGGACCCAACAAAATTATCAACTTTGGAAAAAATGAGCACCCTATCCTCCTAACAAATCTGTGTCAACAAACATGGGAACTCCAGGCTCATATCAATACTCACGACCTTATCTCAGATTTCATGTGCAATAATCTTCGCAATATTAATATCATACCCTCTCCATAATAACTGCTATCAAGGTTGCCCGGTCGGGGATCAAAGTGTTATCGCCAGCTGACGGTCCTAACCTATGGGAAACTAGTGTCGTCTACGACTTCACTACAAAATTCAAACTCCCTTTTATAATCTACAACAATGTACCCAAAACCCAAGGAGCATTCTCTTGTACAGTAACAATAATACTTGTTATCCATTTAAAATGTACCAATTTATCCTCAGTAGCAGTCTGCTTTGTTTTTATCTTCCTCATTTTATTAATTCAGTGATCAGTCTCATACGTATCAACTAGGGCACAAAATCAGTCCTATGGAGGAAGTAGGAGATTTTTCATGCAGAGATATTCCATGAACCCCTCCAATCATCAATAAATGAATAGGGTTACCAACCTTTCAATCTATCCCTTGTGGATATAATCGCTTCAACTTCATCGGGTACACATCATAAAATTCCTAAACTAGGGTCGGGCTATTATCCAGATTCTCTCGTCATCCATTCAAAATGGTATTTCTTGAACAAGTTTTTGAACTCTGACATCTCATACATTCCTACTTTCAATAACCTAGGATCAACATAAAACCCTTATTATGCCCGGCCAGTGTTGGGGGCAATAACACTTTCGCTCGTATAACTCTTGCATGTCTGGGTACCCTCACCGTCTAACTATTAGAATTGGGGCAGCCTCAATATGTAGTACTATCCGAGATGGTAGTGGAGGTAGAACCATATATAGAGGATTGTCAGTATCGTCCTCTTTCTCACTATCTGTGGACTCTTTCAAGTTGAATTTTGACCATATTTCACTTGACTTGCTGCTGATGCAGTGTCATCCTGACTCTTGGAAACATTTTATCTCCTTTTTCCTCATAATCAAACCCAGACCCAGACTCTCCTCCCTCTTCAGATTAGGGAGGAAAAAGTGAATGTGCTGGAGAGGCCCAAACACTCTTCATTTAGGGCCTTGATCTACTGCCTCGGGCAAGCTACTCCATGGGTGGAATAGTCCTAAGATACTGATCTACTCTACTCCTGCTCGTCTACGGAAGGTTCATCTCTTAATTGGTGAGTGGACCAAACTTGTTTCTTGGGAGTCGGATTGCCTCTTTGTTTTCATCCTTTATGTTGTCATTCTTTGGTTCCATGGTACCTGCAGGGGATTACACATTAGTAAAATTAATCAAAGAAAGCAATAAAAAAAGTAGGAAATTTTTTTACAGGTAACCTCTACTCCCAGTAACTATGAGTTAGATAATGAGTTATCGTCTATTCAGATGAGTCGTCATCAGAGTCGTATGGCCTGAACTTAACTAGTCATCTTGAATGGTTTCTAAACCACTGCACTCCATGACTTATGTGGTCACACAATGACTCATTGGGTGAACCATTGAGTAGAGTCCTGTGAAGTGCAAAGTAGGTCCTATCAGAATGGTTCACCTGACGATTTTTCTAGTGACCCTATGAGTCGTCAAGTGACTCGTAGGGAGAACATATGTAATTAAAAGGGAATTAACCATTTACTTAACCTAGATGTAGTCACTACAACTCACACAATGACTCATGATGTATGGAAATGAGTCTTTATGGGAGTCGTAGGGGATGCAATAGGTAGTACCTTTCTTATGCATCAATTCAATTTTTTTTTCAAGTGAGTAGTAGTATATAATCATCTATTTATCATCACAACGATCATCAAAGTGACACTACAGACAATGCGCTCGTGACTAATGCGAACAACAATATCAAGGTTACTCATACTTCACCTAGGGTAACCAACAGCCATAATTAACTACCTAATCACCCCTAACCTACATTCAAATTCATCTTTTCAATAAAAACAAGTGACCCAACCAACCCCAATTGCTCAAACTTTTAAATCTACGGTTTGAAAAAACCCTTTGATTCATTACACAACTTTTCAATTAATCAAAGCAAATTTGGAAGCAAAAGAAATGCTTACTTAAGTTTAGTGGAGAGTAGTGATGCTTGAGATCTACTATGAATATAGAATCGGCAATTAAATCTTGCCTTGTTACAGAGTCAAGAGACTCTGTGAGGGGTAGGATCATTTTTCTTTAGTACTGGAATGATTAGGGTTTAATTACCGTTGAAATCTAAGGCGAGAGAATATTTAGAAAGATGGAGGGAGTTGCATTTATTTGAAAAGAAATGGGAATTGAGATCGAATCCCTTCATATTACAAATTGTTAATTGGGATGAGTTGAGTCACAAATTTTTAAAAGATAGACCCAATTTCTTATCGGTGACCACAACCGCTCGTAAAGACTCATCCTCAGTGGTGACGAGTCATAATCTCCATCTGTTGTGACAAAAAGGACTTTATAAAACTTACTTGAGGTCACCAGTCCCCATGACTCAAGGTGACGAGCCGTAATATGCGACTACGACTTGTTTTGAGAGTTGTTGGGTGACCAATGCATTTTTCTTTCTTCCTTCCTTAGCGACGAGTTAGGTGATGAGTCATCACGTATCCCTACGAGTCGTAGGGTAGCTCATTTGAATTGGGCATCAAAAATTTTCTGGTGTCTTCACAGTTTTTCCTTGTCCTTCACACTTCAACATAAGTTAGCCTCTAATATAAAAAGTACAAAATCATGGTGTTGCCTCCTAAGAAGTGCTTGATTAAACGTCACGACACGATGTGGATAAGTTGGCTACTTATATGTAACCAACAATCATATGGATTGCCTCCCACGAAGAACCCGACTTAACATCCTAGCACAACTCGGGTGTGCTTGACACCTCAATCACCATCTAAATCCACATCAGAAACCACATTCACTTCATCAATAGACCCTAGATAGTGTTTCACCCTTTTCCATTCACCTTGAACTTCATACCTTCTTTATTTTCCAACTCAAGTTCACTATAAGGGAACGATATAGTTATTCTATATGACCCTCTCCACTTGGACTTTAACTTGCCTGGATACAATTTTAGCTTCGACTAGAAAAGCAATTCCGTTTGTGAACTGTCTTTCTAGATCTTGTGATCATGGTTTAGTTTCATCCTTTTCTTGTACAAAGTTGATTGTTCATAGGCTTGAAGATAAAACTCATCCATCACATTTAGCTGCTCTAGTCCCAACTTAACTACACTATACCACTCTAGATTTAGCTTCTTCAAAGCCCACAAAGGCTTATGCTTCTGTTCGACAAGCAAGTGGAATGCTTTGCCATACACAAGATGATATGAAAAAGCCTAATAGGGGTCTTAAATTTTATTTGGTAAGCCCATAATGCATCATCTAAAATCCTCTCCCAATCCGTTTTATTGGCATTTACTTTCTTCACTAAGATGGACTTGATTTCATGATTAAGAGACCTCAACCTGTCCACTTGTCTAAGGATGATAAGGCATCACCACCTTATGTTTCAAACCATATTTCTCAAGCAAGGATCTGATAGACGATTGCAAAAATGTGAGCCTCTATCACTAATAATAACCCTAGGAGTCCCAAATATGGAAAAGATATTCTTCTTCAGGAATGTTGTGACACTCTCCCCTTTATTGTTTTGGAAGTGCAATTGCCTCTACCTATTTCAAAACATAGTCAACAGCCACCAAAATATACTTCATACCATGCAAACTCACAAAAGGAACGATGAAGTGAATGAACCATATATAAAAAGCTTAAGTTTCAAAATAGTAGTCATTAGAAGTTCTTGCCTTCACAAGATGTTTTCTTTCCATTGGCATTGGTCACATGCCTTGGCATAGTCGTGTCCATATTTATAAATGGTGGGCCAATAGTATCCATATTACAAGATCTTGTGCACAGTTCATGCACCATTATGGTGACCCCAAACTGTGGAAGATTGACATGCCTCTAAGATACTCATCATATCAACCACAGGAACACATCTTCGCACAACTCCATCAACACAACTTCAGAACAAGTATGGCTCTTCCCAAAAGAATTTTCTCACACTATACATAAATTTCTAATAATGTTGAAATGATAAGTCTTCAGGAACTACATAACTCACTAAGTAATTTTCAAAATCCACCAACCATGGAATTAAATCTTGTGATGCGAATAATACCTGCTCATCTAGAAAAATGTCCTCTATCTCAAACTCATTCTACAATTTCAGCATATCATCTTTCTCAAGTTATGATGGATGGTCAACCACCTGATTTTTAGTCCTCTTTCGATCCTTGACCTCAAAGACAAATTTCTGTAACAACAACACCTAATAGATCAACCTTGGTTTAGCATCCTTCTTTGTTAAAATGTACAGAAGAGTTGTGTGGTCAGTATGTATAATGACTTTTGTGCCTAGCAAATAATACCAAAATTTCTCTAAAGCAAATACCACAACAATAACTCTTGTTCAGTCATAATATACTTTTTCTGGGTAGGATTAAGCGCTTCGCTAGCATAGTAGATGGTATGTAAGATCTTCACTTACCTTTGGCCTAGGACTGCACCTAGTGCCACGCCACTCGCATTGCACATCACCTCAAATGGTGTAGACTAATTTGGAGACACAATAATGAAAGCTGAAATCAACTTTTTTTAGAAACTTAAATGCTTTTGGAAATGTATCATCAAACACAAATTTCACCCCCTTCTCTAATATCTTACACAATGGATTGGCAATCTTAGAGAAGTCCGTGATGAATCTGTAGAAACCTACATATCCTAAAATTCTAAGAATACCCTTCAGCGAAATTGGTGGAGGCAATTTTTCAATCACCTTATCTTCACCTTTTCGACCTCAATCCCCTTCTTCAAAATCTTGTGATGAACCATTATTCCTTCTTTCACCAGAAGTGGCATTTCTCCTATTTCAACACCAAGTTGTATTCCTCACATCTTCTTGGAAAATTGGTGAGATATGCCAAACAATATTCAAATGAGTCACCTATAACTTTTAAATCATCTATTAACACCTCAATGGTGTCTTCAACCATGTCATAAAATATAGCCATCATCCAATACTGAAACATTGTGGGTGCATTACACAAACCAAATAACATCCTCTTGAATGTAAATGCCAAATATAGACAAGTGAAAGTGGTTTTCTATTGTTCCTCGAGATAATAGAAATATGATCATAACCCAAGTATCCATCAAAAAAATAATACCAACCTCTAACAGCAAGTCGGTCCAATATCTGATCTGTGAAGGGCATAGAAAAGTTATCTTTTTTTGTCCAAGAGTTTAGCTTTCAGTAATCCATGCATACACGCCAACCCATGACTAGCCTCATCAAAATAAGCTCATTCTTTTCATTTAGAACCATAGTGATTCCATTTTTTTTTTATACCAGATTACCCACTTACTATCAAAAATCGAATAAACCACACCTGCGTCTAACCACTTGATGATTTTTTTTCACCACATCTTGCATAAGCAGATTCAACCTCTATTAATGCTAAATACTAGGCATGCACTCTGGTTCAAGTTGGATTTTATGCGTGCAAATTTTGAGTGGGATCCCAATAATATCAGCAATGGGCCATCCAATAGCCCTCTTGAACCTTTTCAAAATAAAAACTAGAGCCTTAACTTGCCAATGCACCAGGTCGGCCGCAATAATAATAGGAAAAGTGTTGTTGGATCCTAAAAATACATAACAAAGATGGGTTGGAAGATCTTTGAGCTCCAAAACTGGAGACTCCTTAATGAAAGGTCATGCTAGAGGGTTCGCTCTATTCTTAAAATCAAGATCTAATTTCTTTGGTGCATAAGTATATTAACCCCTACCTCAAGTGCGCTTACTATCTCATCAAATTCATTAGAGCCATCACCCTCGAAATTCATAATAACTGCTGCAAGGGACTCAACCCAAATCTCTCCTCAATTAGAGCTACCAAATCATCCTCATCAACTGTATCTATCACAGAGATCACATACATATCCTTTGGATTCTTCATAGACTGGCATACATTAAAAGTAACTTGCTCACTATTTAATCGAAACTTTATCTACCCAGTCTTCACATCAATTAATACACGCCCAGTCGCAAGGAAAAGTCTTTCCAAGATAATGATGACTTCAAAACCAACCTTATAGTCAAGGGTAACAAAATAACCTTGAAAGATAAAGAATGCAACCTTCACTAAAACATCATATAAGATACCCATCGACTTCTTCGCAGTGTGGTTCGCCATGAGAAGTCTCATCAAAGTAGGTTTGGTCGACCCCAACCCCAACTATTTATAAACTACTAGCGGCGTTAATTTAATGCTATCTCTCAAGTCACACAATGCCTTCACGAATTTGAAACACCCAATAGTGCGTATAATCGTGAGGCTATTGCATTACAATGATGTACATTGTCCACGGGCTTAAAACTCACCGTTCGTTTTTTATTAACCAAATCCTTCATGAACTTTGCGTAACCTATCATTTGTTCTAGTGCCTCAATTAGAGGGATGGTCTCTATCAACCTCTTCGGCATTGACATAAACTTTTGGTACTTTTTCTCATTGACTTTCCTTTTTAGTCTTTGTGAAAAAAAAGGAGGAGGTCGTGGAATGGGAGTCAATACTTGAGGGACCTCCTTGTCCTTTTCGTTTCTTGCCTTGGCCTTGTGATCATAAACATAAAGCTCATTTGATGCATTCTCATTAACCACAATTAGTATACGTACCCGCACGATGCGCGGATAATATTAAAGTAATATTTTTGATCGCGTAAATATTGAAATGTCTTGTTTGAACTTGTTAAATTATATTATCTTAAAAAAATTATTTATCATATTATTTCTCAATAAAGTGAGAAAATAAAATAAAATCTTTTTCTACCCACCTCCCCTCCCCGATCATTACAAAATCAAATGTATATGAGTAAAAATCATCATGTAATTGCAAAAAGAAAATGTGTTTCATATTTTTTTAATTATATTTTTACAATTTAAAGTTTCATATTGTCAAAAATAATTTGAATTTTTATTCTGCTATCCCTCCATCTCTTCCATGCAAAATTTTATAAATAGTAATATGTGTATTATGATTTTTTCATTATATTCTCAAAAATAGTTTAAATTTCCCCTCCTCCTTACCCCTCCCCCCAGCCCCTCCGCCGCCAATCCTCCTTGTATATTTTTTTATTATAATTTGATTACTTTACTTAGATTATATTTTGTGTTACACACATACGTAGTTGAATTTTCTTCTCTCTCATCTCAGAATATAAAAATTAGAACAGATAAATTTTGTTATGCATAGCAAATTATATGAAATATAGATTAGAAGAAGATTTTAAGGCAATCTAGTCTGTTAGAAGTGATTATAATTTAAAATTTAAGCCAAACACTTTCACATCTATCAAAATATAAATTTATCTCATATATTTGATTTTAAAATTTCTGTTTTTTAAAATAAAATTCAAAAAAGTTATTAACATGTCCTATAACTAAATGAATTCCGTAATGCATGTATAAAAATTTGAATATGAATTTTAAAGGAGAAAGTAAAATCCTGAATTTTATTCTAAGAAAAAAGAATTTTAATATGTAACTTACATACAATTATGTTTAATTAAACTCTAAGTTACATCATTAAATGTACTTTTTTTTATTTTAATTTAACATCCAATGATTATGACTAACTCGTATTTACTAAAAAATAATTCACTTAGTCTTTTAAAATTTTTATACTACATGCAATCAGTTAAAAAATAAACAAGTAGAGATGTAAATCTTTAAGTAAAATCAAGAAAAGAATAAACCAATTAAAATACCTAAATTCATGCAAATTTTATTTTATAATCTTTCCAAAAAAATTATTTTATTTTATTGTAATAATGCTCCATAAAGTTGTCTTTCTACTTAAGATTGCATTTTTAAAGTAAGTGTCTAAGTGACTGATTTTACAAAATTCTATTTAAATAAAAAAGAGAATTTTAGTCATATATTCGAATTAAGACACAATATGGAGCAACTGCAGCTTACCGAGGACATGACCCTAGATAGGAAGGCGTGGAGGTTGCGGATAAGGATAGTAGGCTAGGATGAGTGCGTGAGTTGTAGCAAGTAGGTAGGAGCCACTAGTCAGGAGGGCCCAGGTGTCCCTGGTGTGTGAATGTTTGTTACTACTAGGGGGTGTCGTATTCTGAATGCCCTATCGCTTATCTCTTATTTATTGCGCCTATTTATCTTATTTAGTATTGCTCGGATTTATACTTTATTTTATTTTTATTTTAGTATGTCTTATTCCTTTTTATGTTATGTCATCCATCATGCTTCACTACGCTTTGGTTACTATTCACTACCTGGAGCTGGGGGTCTATCGAAAACAACCTCTCTACTTCTTTGGAGGTAGCGGTATGGACTGCGTACATTTTACCCTCCCCAGACCCCACTTTGTGAGAATACACTGGGTTTGTTGTTGTTGTTGTTATATTCGAATTAAAATTAATACAATTATTACTTTTATTATTGAACTACCATGAACATTATAATTTGAATTTTAGTAAATCAGTTATTCTCTTGGATAAGAAAAAGATGAAAAATAAGATTAAAAAAGTTATACATGCCATTAAATTTTAAAATATTAAAATATCTAAATATTTTAAATTTAAAAATCAAACTACTATTTTTGATCTTCAAATTCTAATAAACTACTATAAATAATTCTATCCTTTTCTCTTCTTTAATAATCGGGATAAGAATAAGAAAAAGAAAAGAATGAACAAAATTTGATTTTATTAAAATAGTTTATATGCATACGTGCATAAATTTTAAGCATGATCTTTTTTTATTTTATATGAGTACAAATACAACATTTTTCTTCATTATTTAAATTATAATATGTATGTTTCTTCTAATATTTTGGCATTTAATTTTTAATTTTTTTCCTATTCATGCTAGGCTAGTTCTCTCCGTTTAGTTAATTTATTAAAAAAATATTAAAAATTATCTATCTTCTTTTAACTTATACTCTTTTTTGTCTTTTTGTTACCTTTCTTTCATACTTTTACTATAAAATACGAGTATTTTATTTTAACCTTCAAAACAATTGAGTTAAAATATTACAAATTGTAAAAAATAAATATTTATTTATTTTAAATTTTCTCCAACTATTTCAGAACCTACAATCTACTTTGCCATGATCTGCAAAAATTGTTCATAAGCACAAAATTTTGAAGTTATAGATGATAACTTTTCATTATATTCCTCAAAAGGGGCGGAACTACCCTCAGGTCAGGGGGTTTATTTGAACCCCCTTCGGCGGAAAACTATACTATTTATATATAGTTAAAATTATTTTTTACGTATATTTATAGATGTTGAACCCCCTTCTGTTAGTTTATTTATTTACTTTTGGACCCTCTTAATGAAAATCCTGACTCCACCATTGTTCCTCAATCACATCTCGTACTTGAATCCTAATCAAAGTTTACTTAAATACCAATTACTTAGTCTAACATCATGTATTAAAAATTTTAAGGATGTATTTAATTACTTTTACAAAATCATAATGAAAAATATCACTTAGTTGAATTCAGCCCCGAATATTAAAAAAATAGTGTTAAACATCATCATTTGCATATAAAAATAAAAAAAAAGAGTGTAATAAGTAAATTCATAAATAAAACTAATAATCAATAATCAATAAAAAAGAGGAAGAGAGAGAGAAGGAAGCTTAATACTATATATTACGATAAGAGTGAATATATATAAAAGAGATTAAGAAGGTAGAATTCTATTGCAATTCAATTTTCATTTAAAAATTCAAATTTAAATATCCTTATCCTTATTCTTTTCAAATTTGACATGCTTATGTTAAATATATATTTGAATTAAGAGAAATATTTAAAATCAATGAGATTAATCCATATTTTCTTATAATAAATACTAACAAAATAAAAGAAGAATAAATTTATTTCTCTTTCTTATCCTTTTAAATATATTATTATTATTTTTTGTTATCACTATTACTTTTACGTACTACTACAACTCCACTATTACTTCTCCGTACTACTACAACTCCTAATGAGTAATTTTTTTTAATTATTTCATTTATTTATTATTTCTATCATCACAATTACTACGTACTAATACTACTATTTTATTTATTTTTAATTCTTCTTCTTCCTCTTCCTCTTCTTGCCATTTTTTGAATCTCTTGTTTAATATTTAAACCAAATGTATTCAAATATATTTTATATCAACTTAAAGAAATTAGTTAATGAAATAGTAAGTGTTCATTTATAACTCTTCAATCATAAGTTTCTAGTTATAAGTTAATGATTAATATTTAAATAAATTATATCAAATATATTTTATACATTTAAATTTTAAAAGATATAAGTTTATGAAAGATAAAAAGTTTATTTAGAACTCTTCAACCACGAGTATCTATTTTTAAGCTAATGAAAATATTTTCTTTTTTTAAAAAATAAAGGATAATGTATTTTCAAATTTTGATATTTCTAATCTTTCAATTCAAATTCTTTATTACAATATTATTATTCTTTGTCTAAAAACTGCCAAGTGACTAGTTCTTATGCAACCACTTGTCTTTTGTGGTGCTTTTATTTTTGCTTTTATATATATATATTGATGTAGCACAAGTTTAGAGGAACTCTCTAATGTGCTAAATAAAGTAAACCACCCAATTTGTTGAAGGAACAACTTCAACGTGTTGTAAGATAACACTTCAAAGACAATCAGAATCCACGGATAACAAGAGCTTAATCAAAAGACCTTAAAATACAAGATCTAATCCAAGATCTTAAAAGAAAACACAAGGTTTCATTAATAGAAGAGTTGAACTAAAAACTACATAGCTAGAGGTTATTGCCTCTATTTATAGGCTTCAAAAGCCTTTGTACAACTCATTGACAACTCATACACAACTCATGGTTGACAACTCATTTTCTTAATAGCTAAGTATTCTAGAATTATGTAAAAGATAAACTTGACAACTAGTAGCAAAATTCAATTTGACTTTCTCTTTCTATAAGTAGCAAAATTGATTTTTGATTCATGAAGGTTCTGGACTAGGTTTAGAATTTTAATGTCCCTCATCATTCTCCTCTACTTTTTTGAAACTCAACCTCGAGTTTTCTTCGTAAAGTGTTTGCTCTGGATAATAGAGTAATAGGTCTGCCACATTAAAAGTATTTGAAATATTCATCTCACTTGGAAATCTACCACATAGGCATTGTTGTTGATCTTCTTTGGTATAGTGTATGGGACATATTTCTTTTGCCTTAATTTTTCGTAAACACCAGCAGACAATCTCTCCTTTCTAAGGTATACCATTACTTGGTCACCAACTTGGAATGACATTAGCCTCCTATTCTTATCTGCCAACTGCTTGTATTTCTTATTTGATGTTTCTAATACATCTTGAACCTCTTTAAATAATTTCGAATAGTTGTCACCAAAGGTCATAGCTAATCTTGAATTCTCCTTTGTTGGTAGCTTCACTAAATCAACCACATGTCTTGGAACTCTAGTGTATACAATAGAGAAAGGGTTATGACCCATAGACCTATGCTTAGAATTATTGTAGGCAAACTCCGCAAGGGATAAATCAAAATCCCATTGTCCTTTCTTATCTCTACAAATGCATCAAATTAAATTTCCTAGAAATTTATTCACCACTTCTATTTGTGGATGGGTAGTGCTTGAAAACTTCAATTTTGTGTTGAATTATTTTCATAAAGTAAGCCAAAATGCAGCAAGAAATTTGCTATCTCAATCTGAAATAATTGATCTTGGAACACCATGTAGTCTGACTACTTCTCTGAAGAAAAGATTAGCTACATGATGAGCATCCATTGTCTTATGGAAAGGGATAAAATGAGTCATTTTAGAAAAAATTTCTACTATCATGTAAACAACATCATGTCCTCACCTTGTCCTTGGTAAGCCAAGTACAAAATCCATTGATAGGTCTTTCCAATGTGCACTTGGAATGGGTAATGACATATAGAGTCCGGTGTTTTGAAACTGACCTTTGTATGTTTGTCAAACGGGACACCTTTGCACAAATTTGCGGCATCTCTCTTAAGTTGTGGCCAATAGTAGCGTGCTTCCAAATTAGCAATAGTTTTATCACGCCTAACATGTCCACTAAGATTACATGAATGCATTTCTTGAATTAACTTATCTCGTAGAGAACCTCTGGGAATACATAAGCGGTTTCCATTAAAGAGATATCCATCTTGTACCACAAAATTCTCTTCTAATAGTAAACCTTTCGTTTGTTTCACTAAGATTCGCCCGAAGTATTCATCATTTTCATATAGTTCTTTTATTTTGTCTACTCCTAGTAACTCAGCTTCAAAAGAAAACATGAGACTTGCATGTCGGCTTAACGCATCTGCCACTCAATTAGTCACTCCAGACTTGTGGACAGTAAGATAATTGATTCTCTCCACGTATGCTTCCTATCTTGCTAACATGTGATCCACAGTCTTTTGACTTCTAAAATGTTGCAAGGGTTAATGATCAGTGTAGACAATAAATTCTTTAGGTATTAAATAGACCTCTCATGTCTTCATTTCTCTATAAACAGAATAAAACTCTTGCTGGTAAGTACTCCACTTTTGTCTTGCTTTACTTAGCTTCTCACTGAAGAAAGCAATAGGTTTCATTTTTTGTGATAAAATATCCCCAATGCCTACTCCACTAGAATCACATCCCAACTTAAAGGTCTTGTTGAAATCTGGTAACACTAATACAGGAGCTTGTGACAACTTTTCCTCTATCTCCATGAAACTAGCTTCAGTTTTTTCATCCCATTTGAAATTTTCTTTCTTTAAAAATTCATTGATTAGTGCCATGATAGTACTAAAGTTCTTAATAAATCTTCTATAGAAAGTGGCTACACCATGGAAACTCCTCACTTCAGAGATAGTTTTTGGAGTTGGTCATTCCTTTATTGCATCTATTTTAGACTCATCAACTCGAATACCCTCACTTGAGATAATAAAGCCTAAGAAAACTAGTTTTGTTTCAAGGAATACACACATCTTCAAGTTAACATAGAGCTTATTCTCCTTCAATACATTCATCACCTTTTTGACATATTCAAAATATTCCTCTATATTTTTGCTATAGATTAATATGTCATCAAATAGACAACTACAAACTGTGACAAGAATGGACGAAAAACTTGATTCATTAGGTGCATGAAAGTACTAGGAGCATTAGAAATTCCAAATGGCATAACTAGCCATTCATACAACCCCTCTTTCGTCTTGAATGCAGTCTTCCATCCATCACCAGGTCTAATTCGTATTTGGTGATCTTAATCTTCACTCCTTTCTTGAGTCATCTGATAGTATATGAATTCGGGTGATCATGTGTATCAAGATTTAAGTGTTTAACCATGTTTTTAGAAACTAAATTCTCACAGCTACAACTATCAATTACTAACTTACATACCTTTCCATTTATAGTGCATTTGCTTTCGAATATCTTCTTTCGTTGTGTCTCTTCAAGTTGCATGGTTGAGCATAAAAGGCGTTTGACCATACATTCTATTTCTTCTCCCTCTTCTTCACATAGTCCGGGTTCACCTTCACTTTTATATTTGTCCACCTCTTCATCACTTTCATCACGATGAGTGGTGTTGACAAACTTCTTTCTTAGATAATTGCTTGATATGTGTCCCTCTTCGCGACACTTGTAACACTTCATTGTATTAGATGGTTGCTTATCATTATTTTTGCTAGAAAATGGTGCCTTTTTATATTTCTTTGCTTTAGATGGAATAAACTTCCCCTCCTCTTGGCGTGGATAACTTTTTGGGCGAGAATAAGATGCAGCTTTATAAGACTTTTTGGTCTTTATATATCTCTCATCTTTCAAGGCAAGAGTTTGAGCTTGATCTATTGACCAAATTTGTTGTATGCCAAGATGTTCTTGGATAGAATCATTGACACCATTTATATACCTTGCGACTTGTTGGTCTTCATTGTCAAAAAGATTGCACCTTGTAATTTAAGAACTCCTCTGTATAATCAGAAATAGATTTATTACCTTGAACACATTTATGGAACTGTAGGTACAAGAGTTGTTTATAATTCGCAGCAAGAACCTAGCCTTTAGAAGTGCTCTCATTTGTGGCCAATATCTTACACGATTTTCACCCATCAAATGAAGCTCTACTGGATGACGATTCCACCAAGCTCCAATACCTCCTTTCAATTTATATGCCACCAATGGTACTCGACGATCTGGAGGGATATTCATAATATCAAAGAATGTCTCCACCTCATAGATCCAATCAAGAAACCCTTCAATGTTTATATTACCATTGAAAGTTAGGATTTCAGCCTTAATCTTGTACATATCTCCACCATTTGCATAACCTCTTCTTGGTTGTGCATAAAGATTATGTTCCTCCACATTATCTTCTTCTTCTACATATTGAGCTCGATGTTGTCTCTGATTTTTGACAACACCTCCTTGATTGTTTCTCACTAATACAATAATTTCTTTAAACCTCCTAGTGAGTTCTTTATGAAGAGTAGCAATTTGTTGATCCAATTTTTCTTCTAAGTTATTCATCCTCGTTGTAAGATCCTCTATTGCTTTGATACCAAACTGATATAGCACAAGTTTAGAGAAACTCTCTAATGTGCTAAATAAAGTAAAGCACACAATTTGGTGAAGGAACAACTTCAACGTGTTGTAATATAATGCCTCAAAGACAATCCAAATCCACGGATAACAAGAGCTTAATCCAAAGCCCTTAAAATACAAGATCTAATCCAAGATCTTAAAAGAAAATACAAGGTTTCATTAATATAAGAGTTGAACTAAAAACTACATAGCTAGAAGTCATTGCCTCTATTTATAGGCTTCAAAAGCCTTTGTAGAACTCATTGACAACTCATACACAACTCATTGACAACCCATACACAACTCATTGAACACTCATAGTTGACAACTCATTTTCTTAATAGTTAAGTATTCTAGAATTATGTAAAAGATAAACTTGACAACTAGTAGCAAAATTCAAATTGGATTTCTCTTTCTATAAGTAGCAAAATTGATTTTTGATTCATGAAGGTTCTGGACTAGGTTTAGAATTTTAATGTTCCTTATCACACACACACACACACACATATATATATATAGAGAGAGATGTCTTCAGAGTCTACCAGTCATCCTATGGTTTGGAACACTCTGCAGCTTCTTTTTGAACCTCAACCAAGTCTCGGATGGTGCCTTTAAATTCAACAATCTAAAATTATATATCTCGTCTTTCAATTGCAACATTCTGAAGGGTGGGAAAAATTAGCCAAAAAATTGAGTCCTCAACTTGTTCCAAGTAGTAATAGATCTACGAGGTAATTCACCCAATAGAGAGAACAAAAATAGCCCTAGTCAAATAGACTCCTAACTCACTCCAGGTAGATTATATGAAGTGCAGGTCCCCACAAAGTTCATAATATGCATTTTTGCTTCATCAGTAGGAAGGCCAGCAAATACCTCATTTTTAGTAGTTGGATCACTGTATTTGTGATATTAAACTTAGTACCTTGAGGCAATTCTGGTGAAATAATTTCACCCATTTTAATTGGATCCACATAATCCAAATCATTCTTTGGATCTTCATAAACAGGAAGATAGTGGTGTAAAGGATATTGTCCCCTATTTCTCTTCTATCTTTCCTTCTCATCACACACAGCTAGATGATCTGCATTATATTATCTAGCCCTCTCTTTCCTTGTTGCCCGTCTGGCAGCTGCTTGCCTAACATTTTTCTCAACCATCAATCAAGCGGTGACTTGTTTAGTAGTTTTGCGATTGTCATACTATTTAGTGGTTGATCATGATGTTTTCCTCGACCATGCACACCTTTCAGCAAAACCTCTAGATAATGGACTCTTTTGTTAACCATTCTTCGATTGTGTCTTAAGAGTTCTCTCAAGCTCCGTATCAAGTAGAATCATGAGATTATCTTGATTCTAAGTACTGGGCATACATTGGTGTGTGCCTTAGAAATAATAGAAAAGTAAAGTTAGAAAAAAACAACCAATAACCCCAACAAGCATACTCAAATCAACTTTGTAACTGTATTTCTCGACAACGGCGCCAAAATGTAATGTTACCTAAATTACACCTCCAAGTAAAGTATAATACGGTCACTATCAAATATAGAATCCAACCAAGGTTAGGATCAAACCCACATGGAATAGGTCTAAATATTAATCAGTATGTATGGCAAGGCAATCAATAACAAATTCTGAAAAAAGAAGGGGATATATATGAAGTAATTCAGTAGTAACAGTTGTTTATTTGTTGGAATTATAATCAGTATGATAAAGGCACTAGGATTGTATTCCCAATAACTTCATAACATCATAGTTTGGCGTACTTTATAGCCTTTTTTAATTTTTGGTATGCAGAATCGATAGGTTATGTATACCTAAAATAACTTTACACTCTTTTCTAGGCATATCCTCAGGTAAGTTTTCTTTTCTCCTGAGCTTGCTTTACTAACCCCTATCATATATCCCAAATAACTATCATGTATTATAGGCTCAATCTATTAAGTGGAGGTTGATAGCTTTAAGTTTTTGTTGTTTAATACCTTCTTCCCGTCTGTACTATCCTTTCACCCAGAAGCAAATTAGGCAAGTTCTAACATTGGCCATCATCAAAAAGCATTCAAACCCAAGAGAACAATCAATACACATTAAACCGATTGAAGATTATTCCATACTATAAATCCTAGTTTGTTAATCCATCGTGGTTTCCACTACCCTAGTTGTGATGCTTAGCTACTCATACTTCCAAGCACACAATAACAATTCATTAGAGAAAACATAATCTTTCTTTTACAAGAATAACAATAAAACTCCAAATATCACTTGAAATTAAAGGCACAATACATAAACATGTCCTTTAACTTGGCCTTAGATCACATCTATGGCCTCCAACTTTGGGTTTTCACAAGTAGACACTTAAACTTGTATAAAGTTGAACAAGTAAACACATATGTCATATGTGGCATCCTATGTGGCCAATTCTTGTCCTACATGGTATCCTACATGTATTATGCCACATAAAACGTGTGTGTCTACTTGTTCAACTTTATACAAGTTTAAGTACCTACTTATTTACACCAAAAATTGGAGGCCATAAATGTGATTTGAGGGTAAGTTAAAGGGAATATTTATGTATTATGCCTAAATTAAATCTTAGGAATCAATGATTATACTTGCAAAACTAATAATATGTCTTGAAAGTGGTAATAGAATGTAAGCTAAACTAATAGATCCACATTGGGTATTTATGGACAAAAAGGAAAACTATCCTAAGTAAATTCGTAGTACAAAGTCATTGATGACTATGCCTCTGACAATGAGTCATTTGGTGTGATGATGACTTATAGTCAGTATTTTTTCATATCATTACCTACTTTTCTGGCTTGCTTGCGTAATACCCCAGGTTTTGGACTCTGAAATTTTCTAGTGTGATTGAACTCACTGCCCAGCCAACGACTCATGCGATGAGTCGTTATCATTCGTCATAAGTTGTATAGAGCCAGTCATAGTTTAACCAGTGAAGTTGCTTAGGTTACTAGTTGGGTCATGATTAAAGACCCTACGAGTCGTGAGGTATGGTCACGAGTCATGGTGATGGACTTGTGACCCTAATAGTGTGGTTGTCCTAAGTCACTACCCAAACTACGAGTGACTAGTGACCATGAGTCGTTACATAACCCGTAGCGACTGGCAATAGTTTTTTTATATTTCAACTAGGGCATTATGGTCATTTCTCTCTCACTACACTTCGTGCCCATGACCTTAAAATACTAAAGGGACATTATTTTCACCACTTATCAAATCATAAACTACTCTCTTCTATCTCAAATTCCCCATCAAGAGCAAGACTAGGGTTTCTAAGAATTGACCATCTAGAATTCAATTGGTGATTTCTCATCCGAATATCTTGGTGTCTTCAGGCATATATCTTTTCCATAACTTGGTTTTATATAAAAGCATATGTTTAATCATGGTTTATGTGGATTTAATTATTGGGATTTTGAATAATGGGTTGAGGGTTTTTTATAATTACTACTTGATTGGTTTTCTCTTGGTTTTGGAATTGTTATTCATGCTTCATCCCATGGTCTTAAACTAAATTTGTGCATGGTTATGGTGAATGAAGAGAGGGTTGTTGATTCCTCTAAAATTTATGGAATTCAGTTTGGAATTGGTATTAAACTCAATCCACCTGTATAATTTGTTTTGAATTATGAACAATTACATAGTTTTGCTTACTGTTCTAAGTTATTGCATTGCATTAATGGATAAACAGATAAAAATGGTTTTGAAAAGGGCTTTGGTGGCCATAGAATGGGTTTTAAATTGGAACTTACGGGTTGTGGATTCCCCTAGGTTGATGAATAATTGGAATGTCAGAATTATTTATGTAACACCCCGATTCGCTGAATCGGAATGCTACACGGTGCTCATGACCCCGAGGGACCACAAGCTAACCCATAACTGATATTTGTACCTGTATACTGCAAATCATGATATAATAATGCAGAATACGTAAAACTAGAAAGCCATAAGGTTCAACTGAATAAAACCATGTGGGTAAAAATACCCAAAACAACTCAATCTGAAAGCTAAGTCTGAACATAAATCTGAAAGCCTCTAAACTATCTGAATAAGGAGTTGAAGGAACATGTCTCCAACTAACTCCGTAAAACTGAACTGAAGAAATAAATAAATGTATCAAATCATATTGTCCTCGAATTAATGAGGACTCACTGTGTCTCTGCAACTAGAAATGCTACCGCTACTACTGGGCTGGAGCTCGTGTCTCGGAACCTATGGTGTAATATGAAAAGAAAGCACCATAGCGTAAATGCGTCAGTACAACTGGAGTACTGAGTATACGAGGAAGGTAGGCTGAACATAAAGGGTTTCATGCATGAACAACACTGACTGACTAATATGAACGTGGGAGTGCAAACGTACGTCTATAGAAACTGGGACCGTGAATACATGATAGCATGACCTGTAATCTAATACATGGTTTACTGATAACTGTCATGACTAATACTGAAAACTGATAACATGGACGACTGTATCTGACAGTCCTGTATATACTAAAATCTGAAGAACGCCCTGAGTTCTTTTACTGAGACTGATACTGAAACTGTGGGAGGTAGTGTTTAACCGACATACCCCATGTATGCCATTATGGCTAAGCTGGGGTCCAATCTCTTCCCCGACTGGAGAGGTGTCAGTACCGTGCCACGGGTAAGGACAGCTTGTTAGTGACCCTTATCTGTAAGGTACTCAATTAGAATGGTGGGAACCCTAAACTGACAGGTTAAACAACCTCATCAACCCTAATCTAACAGGTTAAGATGTCTCAACCTACGCTGGCTACGTAGTTCTGGAACACAAGGATGACTACTAAGAATCACACCCTGAACTGGCGGGTGAGTTCCCATCCTTGGGTTCATTCGGTGCTAACCTCTACTCCCATCTGGAGGGACTAGACATGAATAACTGACTATACATGACTTAATCTTACTGAATTCCGTTGACTGGCGGAATTGTTACTGATATCTGACAACTGACTGAGATCATGAGGTTTTCCTGAGTCACATGACTGACTGAAGTCTATGGAATCATAGCTTGAGTTCAGATATCGTGAAACATGACATGGCTCTAGGCACACAGCTATAGTTTTCGGGTACGAATACCCCCAGGATTCGATAGGAGGAAACTGACACACATGACATGACTTGATCACAAGATTTGAGTCCACAATTCACAATATCATAAGTAAGGATTTCATAATAAGAATGATTCTCAACAAACTATCACATGAACGGGAATGCACACAACATGTATATACTTGCATGGCTTCAATAACATGGTTATTCCATATCACAACAATACCATGAGCATCTCATACAACATCTTCAATTTAATACAATAGCATGGGGATCACGTGGAACATAAACTTAGAACATGGAATAGTCATTTAGGACTCATTATGTCATAAAAGCATGATTTCTATTCCCTTAGGTATTTTCACAAACACCTTACATGCACATCTTAGGCATAGGTGGATTCATCAAGATTACAAATATTCAACCACCAATTTCATATATTTATACATTAAATACCACCATATCTGCACATAAAACATACAAAGATCCCATCTTAGGCATCATCAAACTCCAACCACATGAACATCAACCACCAACAACATAAACATCATAATACATAATTTATATGATGGTTCTTGAGCTTCATGGATGAAAGGAGTCCATAAATCAACTCACGCATACCTTAGAAGGAAGATTCTTGATGATTGACGGAGGAATTTCCTTGAAATCGGATCTTCAAGCTTAATTATGCAATCCTAGTTGTTTTTCTCTTTTAGTGCTCTTGGATGATGATCTTTGAGATGATAATAGGGTTGTAATATGTTTAGAAGCTATATATTTTGTAGGGTTAAGTTTAGGGACGTGTAAGGAGTGTTAAAAGACTTAATTACCCTCAAAATGAAGTGTTTTTGGCACTTGGAACTGACTTAGGCGGCGCCCAAGTAATTGCACAAGCTAGGTTGGTCGGCGCCTAACCAATTGCCTAAGTTTGGTTGGGCGGTGCCTAACCAATCACCTATCCTTATTGTCTCTCATGAAAATGGGCATAACTTTTCGTTCGGGTATTGGATTAAGGCAAAATTGGTATCGTTGGAAAGCTAATTCGATTCTCTATAATTTGGTGGGTCTAAATCATCCAAAAATACCACATTAACATCGAGTTATACTTGTTCAAATATGACCCTTACAAAATCAAACACTAAAACTTGATGAATTCAAAAACTCTTAGCTTGCATCACTCTAAGCGAATCAAATGAGCATGCTTAAGACATAGCAAACTATCCTATTGCTAGGATATTCATTGTAAGTCATGCACTAAAATGCTACTCACAGGATAGGAGGTTTCATACGTAGGAAAACTTATTCACTTCCTAGCTTAGAAACATGCGGGGTATTACAATATCTGCCCCTTGGGAACATTCATCCTCGAATGAGAATTTACTGAGAAGGGATACAAGACAATAAAACCTGAACTGAACATCTAGAACTGGAACTTGATCTCATGACTGACATGCTAAACATACTGAACTCGTGCATATCTGATGCTTGGACAACTGATACATAAATTCATAACTGAGAATGCAACGATTAACAGGTACCAACTTTATATTGGAAACATGAACATGAAACTGAATAAGCTTAAGGAGAACTGTTACCTTGAGCTTGATCTGAATTAGCGGGGAAGAGGTGAGGATACTTGGTATGCATATTTGCTTCTTCTTCCCAAGTAACTCCCTCATGAGACTGATTTCGCCAAAGAACCTTGACTAGAGGGACTTCTTTGTTCCTCAATCTACGAGTCTGATAATCTAAGATTTCAACTGGAATCTCTTCATAAGAGAGGTTGTTCTGAATGTCGATGCTCTGAATAGGGACAACAACTGCTGGATCACCTATGCACTTCTTTAGAAAAGAGACATGGAAGACTGGATGGACTGAGGCTAGATCTGAAGGCAACTCAAGCTCATAAGCTACCTTGCCGAAGCGACAGAGAATTCTGAAGGGACCGACATACCGGGGACTGAGTTTCCCTTTCTTGCCAAACCTCTTCACTTCCTTCATGGGAGAGATCTTAAGATAGACATAGTCATTGACCTCGAACTCGAGATCTTTTCTACGAACATCTGCATAGGACTTCTGTCGGCTCTGAGAAGCCCGGAGTCTCTCTCTTATCAACTGAACTTTCTCTAAGGCATCGAATACTAAGTCAGGACCTATGATTGAGGCGTCACTAACTTCGAACCAACCAATCGGAGATCTACATCTCCTACCATATAGAGCTTCGAATGGAGCCATCTGAATACTAGAATGATAGCTATTGTTGTATGCAAACTCAATCAAAGTCAAGTGGTCATCCCAACTTCCCTTTAAGTCAATTGTACACGCCCTTAGCATATCTTTAAGAGTCTGAATGGTCCTCTCTGCTTGACCGTCTGTCTGAGGATGAAATGCTATACTGAGATGGACTTGGGTATCGAGACCCTTTTGAAATACTTTCCAAAAGTGAGAGGTGAACTGGGTACCTCTGTCTGAGATGATAGATAGTGGAACACCGTGTAACCTGACTAACTCCCTGATATAGAGCTTGGCATAATCCTCGGCGGAATAAGAAGTACGAATAAGAAGGAAATGAGCTGACTTGGTCATTCTATCTTATAATGATCCAGACTGAATCATGTTGATGTCGAGTTCTAGGCAAACCCATCACGAAGTCTATGTTCACTTTTTCCCACTTCCAAGTAGGAATAATGAACTCTTGCATGCAACCACTAGGTTTTTGATGCTCTATCTTAACCTGCTGACATGTAGAGCGCTTAGCCACAAACTCTACAACATCTCTCTTCATCCCACTCCACCAATAGATCTCCCGCATGTCGCGGTACATCTTAGTGGCCCCTGGATGAATAGAGTATCGTGCACCATGCGCTTCTGCAAGAATTCGCTGCCTCAATTCATCTACATCTGGAACACATAGACGACCCTGAAAACGAAGAACACCATCTCCCCCTTGGGAGAAAACCTCTACTTTCTGATTCTAAACTGACTCTTTGAGCTTGACAAGGCTAGGATCCCTGTCTTGCTTCTTTTTCACCTCAGAAACTAGAGATGACTCTGAACTACTATGAACACATACACCACCCTCTGAAGAATCGACTAAGTGAACGCCTAGTCTAGCAAGCTGATGGATATCCTGAGCTATCTTTTTCTTGCTACCCTCAAAGTGAGAAATACTACCCATGGAGAGTCTACTGAGAGCGTCGGCCATAACATTGGCCTTGCCCGGATGATAAAGAACACTCATGTCGTAATCCTTCAAGATCTCTAACCACCTTCTCTGATGAAGATTAAGATCTTTCTGGGAAAAGACATACTGGAGACTTCCATGATTATGATACAATGATTATGAACTTCCATGGTGATGACATAAAAAATTATGTTAAAATAGTGAAGGTAGTGGTTAGGATGGGGTCTTATTCCTACGCTCTAAATAAACTAGACTTGGACTTGAAAAATAGGCCTAACCTTTTAGCTAAGACTTCGATTGAAGAACCACCAACGTTGGAAATAAAAGTGTTGCCTAGTCACTTATGATATGCTTTATTAGGAGAGAATAGTACACTTCGTGTTATTGTGGCAGCTGATTTAGTTGAGTGGCGGGTTGAAACACTTGTATCAGTGCTTAAGAGGTTCAAAAGGGCAATAAGGTAGAGCATTGTTGATGTCATCGGGATCCCTTCTAGGACTTTTATTCACAATATCCAACTAGAAGAAAATTTTATCCCACACATTAAAAATCAACATAGGCTTAATCCATCTATGCAAGAGGTGGTGAAGAAAGATATCATCAAATGGTTAGATGCAGAAGTTGTGTACCCAATTTTGGACAATAAATAAGTAAGTTTGGTACAATGTGTCCCAAAAAATAAAGTTAAGTTAGTGGTTCCTAATGAGCGTAATGAGTTAATCCCTCTTAGACTAGTCACAGGCTGGAGTGTACGCCTGGATTACCAAAAATTAAGCTCTTGGACACTTAGAGATTATTTTCTAATGTCTTTCATAGGCCATATTCTGTATTAGTTAGTAGAAAGAGGTGGTATTACATCTTAGATAGATACTATGGTTATAAGCAGAGATCTATTGACCATAACACTAGGAGAAAATGACATTCACATGCCCTTATGGTATGTTTGCATTCAAACGAATGCCTTTTGGCTCATGCAATGTTCCTGCAATCTTTCAAAGATGTATGATATTGATCTTTTTGGATATGGTAGAAGACACTATAGAAGTGCTTATGAATGAATTTTCAATAGTAGGTGATGGCTTTGTAGAATGCTTGGCAAGGTTTTTACGGAGATTTAAGAAAGTGAATTTGGTGCTGAACGGGGAGAAATGCCATTTCATAGTAAAAGAAGGCATTGTCCTAGGGCACAAAATTTTGGAAAAAGGTAGTGAAGTTAACAAGGACATAATTAAAGTGATTGAAGAATAGCCTCCACCAATATGAGTTAAGGGGTATTGAGTTTTCTCAATCATGCAGGATTTTATCCTAGATTCAATAAGGACTTTAATTGTGAATCCTCTTTGCAAATTGCTTGAGAAAGAGGTTACATTCCTTTTCGATCATGCTTTTTTGGAGGAATTTTGAGGTTACATTCCTTTTCGATTATTCTTGTTTGGAGGCATTTCTTTGCCTAATAAACAAGTTTACCTCAACTCCCATTATTGTTTCTCTGAATTGATCTCAACCCTTTAAAGTAATTTGTGAGGCAAGTGAGATGGCATTTGGTTCTATTTTGGGACAAAAGAGGGAGAAAATATTTCAACCTATTATACAATCAAAGCATTTAATGGAGCACAAAAAAACTATCTAGTGACTAAAAAAGAATTGTTTGTAGTGGTTTATGCCTTCGAGAAATTCCGAGAATACTCGCTTGGTACTAGAGTAGTAGTCCACACCGATTATTTTGCCTTGAGGTACCTCATGGAAAAGATAGATGAAAAGCTATAGCTGATTTATTAGGTTCTCTTACTTTAGAAATTTGACTTTAAAGTCAAAGAACGAAAAGGTTGTGAAAATCAAGTTGTTGATCGTTTGTCTAGACTTGAAGGTGAGAAGAGAGTGTCAAATGTGGTAGAGATTGATGACTCCTTTCCAAATGAAGTGGTATTAACATCTTTTCTTGATCTTGTGTCTTGGTTTGCCAATTTTGTTAACTATCTTGTTAGCGATATGATGTCGGCAAATCTATAATCATAATAAAGGATAAAATTTCTGCGTGATGTGAGAAAATGTTTTTGGGATGAGCCATAACTATTCAAGCTCTGTGCTGAAGGCCTAGTAAAAAATATTTTCCCAAAGAAGAAATGATGAGTATATTAGGAGTTTGTCACTCATATCTGGTAGGAGGAAAACATGGTGGTGTGTGCTTGGCACAAATAATATTACAAGTGGGTACTATTGGTCCATAAACCATCAAGATGTGCAAGAGTTTGTAAAGTCATGTGACCAATACCAAATGTAAGGAGCTATCTCACGGAGGCAAAAAACTTCATATGACTTCGTACTGAGAAGTTTAACTATTTGGCGTGTGAGGTATTGACTTTATATATCCCTTTGTGAGTTTTTTTAACCAAAAATACATATTTCTGGTGGTGGAAGTTGTGGCACTACCAAATAATAAAAGTAAAAGTGTGGCTTCAATATTCCTGAAGAGGAACATTTTCTCTAGGTTTGGTACTTCTAGGGCAATTATCAGTGATGGGGGTCACATTTCTATAACAAAATATTCCATGTTTTGCTAGCAAAGTATGAAGTCAAGTAACATAAGGTGGATACCCCTTACCATTGGTAAACCAGTAGTCAGGTGGAAGTTATAAATTGAGAGATAAAGATGATTCTTGCCAAAATGGTAAATGCTAACTGAACTAATTGGGTTTGAAAGCTTGATGTTTTCTTATAGGTGTATAGAACTGCATACAAAACCCACTATTGGTATGTCACTATATTAGTTGGTTTTCGTCAAATCATGTCATTTGTCAATGAAGCTTGAGCATAAGGACTTATGGGTACTCAAAAAGCTAAATATTAGCTTGAGTGATACCTCAAACTTGAGGCTAGAGTAGATGAATGAGTTGAATATTTTTTGGCTAAGAGTATGTGAAAGATCGACTTTCTAAGACAAAATAAAGTTGTAATCACTATCGTTGAATTATGAAGCGAGAATTTAGTCCAAGTAACTTGGTATTGTTGTTCAACTCCAAGCTTTAGTCATTTTTGGGAAAACTCAGATCCAAGTGGTCCAATCTATTTACAACAACATAAGTATTCTCATTTGGAGTGGTTGAATTGGAAAATCATAAGGTGGAACACTTCAAAGTGAACCGACAATACGTTTGAGTAGTATTTTGGAGTGTTTGAAAAGGTAAAACTAATGGAACTTATGTACCTTGATGAATTCTGAGTAACCAAGGTACCCGAGTCATGCCGCAATATTAAATCAAGCACTATTGAGAGGTAGCCCATGAATATTATTTGTAGCATAATTTTTAGCTAAGTTATAGACCTTGCAATTGGTTGTAGGTAAAAAAACAAGGAGGTTAGATATAACATCTTGAACTTACGATGTAACGCCCCGATTTTCTATAACCAAAATGCCACACAGTGCTCATGACCCCAAAAGACCACAAGCTAACCCTCTTCTGATATCTGCACCTGAGCACTGCATAATATACCGAAATAAATATGAAAAACTGGCGTAATCTTGCCATAAGGTTCAAAATATCTAAAATACTCAAAATTGAAAACTGAATACTCATACATCTATCCGAAAAGCCTTTAAACTATTTGGACTATGGAGTTGATGGGATATGTCCCCAACTAACTCTGTCTACTGAAAATAAACTGAGTTTAATGCCATAATAAAAATAAGGATCATCCTCGAATTATGAGGACTCACTGCTAAGTCAACTGCTGCTGGCTGAGTCTGGACTGCTAAGGGTGCCCTGGCTCTCGCTCTTCTGAACCAATGGTATAAGACACCATAGCACAAGAGAAAAGTATGCATCAGTACTTTGAATGTACTGGTATGCTAGATGAGGTAAGGCTAAATTCAAGGGCTTATGCATGAACATAACTTAACTGAATAACATGAGAATACTAAATAAAGATACATGTATGGAATGAATACTACCTTCTGAATACTTGGACTTCTGACAACTGAGTTTACTAACACTGAGAGTCTGAATAACTGAGTCTACTAATAAATAAACTCTGAGCTTACTAATATCGACTGATTAAAACTGAGATCAAACCTATCTTGCGGATAATCTTCAAATCTAGTAATAATGATAAGGAATGATTGAATCTGAGTTTGAGATCAGGCCTATCTAGAGGGAGATCTTTGAATCAATTAATTCTGATACTGGTTGACTTCATGTGAGACCAGGCCTTTCTAGCGGATGGTCTGTGAATCTATGGAACTATCTAAGTTCCTCACTGAGTTGAATGATCGTATCTGACAGTCTTGATTTCTAATTGCTACTGTGATGATTGAGACTGAACTGTAACTGTGGGAGTTCTCACTTAACCGACATGTCTCGAATCTGATCTAGTGGGGTCCAACCTGTAGCCCCAGCTGGAAGGGTGTCAATATCGTACCATGGGTAAAGACCTCTACTATGGTCAAGCCTCTCTAACGGGTGACCCTGAACAGGAAGTCAAGCCTAAGGCAGTATGATAGTTAAGACTTAATCTAATGGGTAACTCATGGTCCTGTGTTGGCTATGCAGTTCTAGAGTTCAGAGACTGTTACTAATGACTCTACCTCTCTAATGGGGAAGTCGACATCCCTGCACTCGCTCGGTGCTAGTTCTTACTCCCAACTGAAGGACTCTGAATTAATTCTTAACTGAACTTAGACTAAGCTGAATCTGTTACCGTTCATATTTCTTAACTGATCTGACTGAGTTCACTTGGTTCTATTATCTGACGGAATGCTGCTTGGATTTTACTATCTGGCTAAATGCTACTGAATTCTTGTTATCCTACTGAGTCTCACTGAAGTCTGAGATGAATACTGAATACTACTGTGTACTACTGAATACTGATTACTTCTGAATACTGTTGAGTCGGAACTGAATACTAAGTCGGATTAGACTTCTACTGAGACTGGATTGCACTTATACTGAGATCACTAAATTTCCTTAAGTTCTGTAACTGTTTGAATTCTACTGATCATGGCTCGATTGAGAGAATCTTGAAACTGACACTGTCTCTAGACTTGCAGATAATTTATCGAGTATAAATACTCCCAGGACTCGATAACATAAAAGTTAAACATAACCATTCTTGAATAACCATGACAATGGACTTTCATTCACCATTACAATTACTAAAGCATTTCAAGAAACACTTGGCATACATGAATTTATACACAATTTGGGGATTTCTTGTCAACATGATATAATGACCCTATTTCCTTCACACAAGCATTTTATCAAACATATGGGGAGCATGCTTTGGTTATATAAAAAATACTACACCTAAGTATCATGATTTCATCAACCAACATACAACTTGAAGAGGGTTTATCATGAATATCACACAATTAATCACATGCTAGAATCAATTCTTAATACTTGTAGTCTAAATCATGAATTAAAACTCAACAACACAAAATCATGAACTTCAATACACATAAATCATGAAATATCATAAATACATAAACTTTGAAATTTTGAAAAGGATTCTTGGACTTCTTGGGTAGAAGGAACCCAAGAATAAACATCTAACATACCTTAGGAGACTCTTTCTTGAAGGTTCTTGGAGAGATTCTTGGTTTTTTGAGTTTTTATTAAGAAGGGTTTGGATCTTGTTCTTAGGAATTGATTTTTGATAGAAACCCTAATTTGATGTTATAGATGAATAAGGAGTTATGAGCCTTGATCTGATTTAAATAGGTGTTAAAAAGGGCGGAAAAGGCCAAAATACCCTTTCTAAAATGACTAAAAATCACTGAACAGGATATGCGACGATGGGTGCAATGGTCCATCGGTCTTGATCGTCGCACCTGGGCTAGATATGGGTTCACTGTCTCGTCTGCGACGGCTCGGGTGACGGTCCGTCGGACCTCTTCGTTTCACTTATCCAGAGAGTGGAATAACTGCCTCAGCTGCGATGGTCTGGGAGACGGTCTGTCACTAGCTCGACGGTCCGTCGGACCTCTCCATCGCACCTGGGTAGTTCAGACTGCTTTCTGTAAAACGTCCATAACTTTTTACCCCGATATCAGATTTTTGTAAAATTTGTATCATTGGAAATCTAATTCAATTTTCCATATGAAAAAAAGTCAAAATTGTGGAAATTCTATATGATTTAAACATTACTCACTTAGGAAGTCATCCCTAAATCTTCTGGAGACTAAATTAGACTTTAAAGAAAGTTTGGGGTATTACATATGACTTGGTTGATATCTCATCATAGACCTGATGGCTTATCAATACAAACATCACCAATAACAATACAATATTGGATTCTGGATGAGGTTAACGACCCACCTAATGTCTCACCAACAAGGGTACAGGCCATCAACTCTAATTGTTACCAAGTAGATCAAAAGAGTATCATTCTACCTAAGGCTGACGGTACTTTTGACAAGATGTTATCTATTTGATGAGCCATCACACTAGGATAGGCCTAGGTAAGTATGTATTTAATTTTAAAATTGATCAACCCTACCTCCTCTACCCAATCAACCCCGAACCCCTAAAATCTATTCACTAAATTCTTACCCGAACCTCGTTGTTTTTAAACCAACCCAAATTAACTCAATCCAAAACCCTAATGATTCAATCCACATAACCTTATTTAAAAGAAAAAATGATTTCAAAAACCTTTCCAACTTCTGAACTCTCTCTTAATTTTATCCTCTATCACTTCACTTATGTTCAATATCTCCCCGACTTCCATCATTTCATTCTCCTCCACCATATAAATCATCCACTAAGTTTAATATCCATCAATAAATTTGTGTACCTTGCTAAAAAACGGCTAAGGGTAAGAAATTCTTGTTCTTTCTTTGTGCGTCAGTCAATTCTCACCAAGGCTGTTAGTTTACCTTTCTTTTTTATTTTTTGAATTATGGCATAGTTTTTGTTTTATTTTTTCATGAATGAGTGAGCCAATAGTTGAATTGGAGGGAAATATATTTTCAAATGGTACTTCAAAAACTTGGGAAAATAAGGTTCCCCGCCAACTTAGTAAAAGTGAAGTCTGAGTAACCCTTTGTTCACTTGGGAATTATTAATGATCCATTATACCATGATACTTACACCTTATTTGAGTTGTAATCTTAATGGTATAATAGAAGGGTAATAAATTTCAATATGTCTGCTCATTCACGCATGTAGTATATTTGCTTGAGTTGATGATGAGAGTGATGACCTGCCAACTATGTGACAGGTCGTCACCTGAATTATCAACTCTAATAAATTAGGAAACAGCTATTTTGAGTTGACGACAATGATTAACGAGATGTCAAGCTTATGATGAGATGTCACCTAGAACCATCAATTCTGCATAAATTGGATAACAAACTGTTAAGAGTGATGATAAGGATTGATGATCCATCAAGGCGATGATGAGCCATCACATTAGATCCTCACAGGTTATCTGTAAACTATTAAGCTTGATGACGGGGCTTGAAAAAACATCAGGTCTTTGAAAAGACACCGCCTTAGGTTGTCAAGCATGTATATACAATGCGTAAATATGTAAACTTCTTTGTTTTATTTTTCCTTTGTTGTTCTAAAATTGACATTATCCCTCTACAAATATAAATTATAAGGACCCCGAAACATCATTACACAGAAAAATATTCCCAATAAAATTTAAGATGACTAAAATACTTTGATTGATCCTAATGGAATTTAATTCGTGAGAAGAAATAGGGCCCAACATAACTAGGCCAAAAATTAATAAGAAATTAGGTCGACCAGTTACCTATCGCTGCAGCGAAACCCGAGATGGCCATTCTGACCTCCCCTTTAAAACCCCTTTTATTTTAAGTCTCCTAGGTCATCACTTTCATCTAAAATACCTTGAGTAAACCCCACCTCTACAATCATGAGATTCCAAAAGCCAACTTTCATGAGGACGATCGAGGCACACTCGACAGGAACATGATTTAGGATGATGCTTAGTACTTGTGGGATAACTTTATCCTCTTAACAACCACATAGACTTGGGTTGGATTTATGTAGTATTGATAGTAATGTTGGGAGGTTTCATGCATTAGGCCTTTGGGCATAGTCTTTGGATGGACATAAATGATAAAAATCCAATTAGGCTTTAATCATGTTGAAAATGGTTATTTTAATCTTTTAAGGTGATATTCATGATATGAAATGGATGGAATCCTGTGATAATTATGACTAGTGAATGAGCACCATACCTTATAAGTACGGTAGTGGTTAAGGTAAAAAAAGAGAGCAAGAAGTAAGAAAGGGTTTGATCGAAAGTGTTCCTAGTAAACTAGAATACCGTGACTTGCATTAAGATAGGTTAATAAAGAATTAATGCAGAGTATGGGTTGATAATTAAACTAATTGAGTTTTAAGTGACCTACGAGTGTAATTGAGTGGATAAGACAACTTAGGGGGACGACCTTGTGGCAAGGTACGTAACAGAGTGGGTAACTTGGTAAGGGTGGTAGAATAACTAAGGTAAGGTTAGTAATACGAGTATGAGTATCTTGAATGGGTACTAGAAAAGAATTAAAGGTGATGTTAGAAAAATGACTGTGTGCGTGCACAATTATATAGACATATGTACCTATGTATATGTATAGAAATAAAATTGATATCTTTGTGCTTGAAAGTTAGGATTTCAGCCTTAATCTTGTACATATCTCCACCATTTGCATAACCTCTTCTTGGTTGTGCATAAAGATTATGTTCCTCCACATTATCTTCTTCTTCTACATATTGAGCTCGATGTTGTCTCTGATTTTTGACAACACCTCCTTGATTGTTTCTCACTAATACAATAATTTCTTTAAACCTCCTAGTGAGTTCTTTATGAAGAGTAGCAATTTGTTGATCCAATTTTTCTTCTAAGTTATTCATCCTCGTTGTAAGATCCTCTATTGCTTTGATACCAAACTGATATAGCACAAGTTTAGAGAAACTCTCTAATGTGCTAAATAAAGTAAAGCACACAATTTGGTGAAGGAACAACTTCAACGTGTTGTAATATAATGCCTCAAAGACAATCCAAATCCACGGATAACAAGAGCTTAATCCAAAGCCCTTAAAATACAAGATCTAATCCAAGATCTTAAAAGAAAATACAAGGTTTCATTAATATAAGAGTTGAACTAAAAACTACATAGCTAGAAGTCATTGCCTCTATTTATAGGCTTCAAAAGCCTTTGTAGAACTCATTGACAACTCATACACAACTCATTGACAACCCATACACAACTCATTGAACACTCATAGTTGACAACTCATTTTCTTAATAGTTAAGTATTCTAGAATTATGTAAAAGATAAACTTGACAACTAGTAGCAAAATTCAAATTGGCTTTCTCTTTCTATAAGTAGCAAAATTGATTTTTGATTCATGAAGGTTCTGGACTAGGTTTAGAATTTTAATGTTCCTTATCACACACACACACACACACATATATATATAGAGAGAGATGTCTTCAGAGTCTACCAGTCATCCTATGGTTTGGAATACTCTGCAGCTTCTTTTTGAACCTCAACCAAGTCTCGGATGGTGCCTTTAAATTCAACAATCTAAAATTATATATCTCGTCTTTCAATTGCAACATTCTGAAGGGTGGGAAAAATTAGCCAAAAAATTGAGTCCTCAACTTGTTCCAAGTAGTAATAGATCTACGAGGTAATTCACCCAATAGAGAGAACAAAAATAGCCCTAGTCAAATAGACTCCTAACTCACTCCAGGTAGATTATATGAAGTGCAGGTCCCCACAAAGTTCATAATATGCATTTTTGCTTCATCAGTAGGAAGGCCAGCAAATACCTCATTTTTAGTAGTTGGATCACTGTATTTGTGATATTAAACTTAGTACCTTGAGGCAATTCTGGTGAAATAATTTCACCCATTTTAATTGGATCCACATAATCCAAATCATTCTTTGGATCTTCATAAACAGGAAGATAGTGGTGTAAAGGATATTGTCCCCTATTTCTCTTCTATCTTTCCTTCTCATCACACACAGCTAGATGATCTGCATTATATTATCTAGCCCTCTCTTTCCTTGTTGCCCGTCTGGCAGCTGCTTGCCTAACATTTTTCTCAACCATCAATCAAGCGGTGACTTGTTTAGTAGTTTTGCGATTGTCATACTATTTAGTGGTTGATCATGATGTTTTCCTCGACCATGCACACCTTTCAGCAAAACCTCTAGATAATGGACTCTTTTGTTAACCATTCTTCGATTGTGTCTTAAGAGTTCTCTCAAGCTCCGTATCAAGTAGAATCATGAGATTATCTTGATTCTAAGTACTGGGCATACATTGGTGTGTGCCTTAGAAATAATAGAAAAGTAAAGTTAGAAAAAAACAACCAATAACCCCAACAAGCATACTCAAATCAACTTTGTAACTGTATTTCTCGACAACGGCGCCAAAATGTAATGTTACCTAAATTACACCTCCAAGTAAAGTATAATACGGTCACTATCAAATATAGAATCCAACCAAGGTTAGGATCAAACCCACATGGAATAGGTCTAAATATTAATCAGTATGTATGGCAAGGCAATCAATAACAAATTCTAAAAAAAGAAGGGGATATATATGAAGTAATTCAGTAGTAACAGTTGTTTATTTGTTGGAATTATAATCAGTATGATAAAGGCACTAGGATTGTATTCCCAATAACTTCATAACATCATAGTTTGGCGTACTTTATAGCCTTTTTTAATTTTTGGTATGCAGAATCGATAGGTTATGTATACCTAAAATAACTTTACACTCTTTTCTAGGCATATCCTCAGGTAAGTTTTCTTTTCTCCTGAGCTTGCTTTACTAACCCCTATCATATATCCCAAATAACTATCATGTATTATAGGCTCAATCTATTAAGTGGAGGTTGATAGCTTTAAGTTTTTGTTGTTTAATACCTTCTTCCCGTCTGTACTATCCTTTCACCCAGAAGCAAATTAGGCAAGTTCTAACATTGGCCATCATCAAAAAGCATTCAAACCCAAGAGAACAATCAATACACATTAAACCAATTGAAGATTATTCCATACTATAAATCCTAGTTTGTTAATCCATCGTGGTTTCCACTACCCTAGTTGTGATGCTTAGCTACTCATACTTCCAAGCACACAATAACAATTCATTAGAGAAAACATAATCTTTCTTTTACAAGAATAACAATAAAACTCCAAATATCACTTGAAATTAAAGGCACAATACATAAACATGTCCTTTAACTTGGCCTTAGATCACATCTATGGCCTCCAACTTTGGGTTTTCACAAGTAGACACTTAAACTTGTATAAAGTTGAACAAGTAAACACATATGTCATATGTGGCATCCTATGTGGCCAATTCTTGTCCTACATGGTATCCTACATGTATTATGCCACATAAAACGTGTGTGTCTACTTGTTCAACTTTATACAAGTTTAAGTACCTACTTATTTACACCAAAAATTGGAGGCCATAAATGTGATTTGAGGGTAAGTTAAAGGGAATATTTATGTATTATGCCTAAATTAAATCTTAGGAATCAATGATTATACTTGCAAAACTAATAATATGTCTTGAAAGTGGTAATAGAATGTAAGCTAAACTAATAGATCCATATTGGGTATTTATGGACAAAAAGGAAAACTATCCTAAGTAAATTCGTAGTACAAAGTCATTGATGACTATGCCTCTGACAATGAGTCATTTGGTGTGATGATGACTTATAGTCAGTATTTTTTCATATCATTACCTACTTTTCTGGCTTGCTTGCGTAATACCCCAGGTTTTGGACTCTGAAATTTTCTAGTGTGATTGAACTCACTGCCCAGCCAACGACTCATGCGATGAGTCGTTATCATTCGTCATAAGTTGTATAGAGCCAGTCATAGTTTAACCAGTGAAGTTGCTTAGGTTACTAGTTGGGTCATGATTAAAGACCCTACGAGTCGTGAGGTATGGTCACGAGTCATGGTGATGGACTTGTGACCCTAATAGTGTGGTTGTCCTAAGTCACTACCCAAACTACGAGTGACTAGTGACCATGAGTCGTTACATAACCCGTAGCGACTGGCAATAGTTTTTTTATATTTCAACTAGGGCATTATGGTCATTTCTCTCTCACTACACTTCGTGCCCATGACCTTAAAATACTAAAGGGACATTATTTTCACCACTTATCAAATCATAAACTACTCTCTTCTATCTCAAATTCCCCATCAAGAGCAAGACTAGGGTTTCTAAGAATTGACCATCTAGAATTCAATTGGTGATTTCTCATCCGAATATCTTGGTGTCTTCAGGCATATATCTTTTCCATAACTTGGTTTTATATAAAAGCATATGTTTAATCATGGTTTATGTGGATTTAATTATTGGGATTTTGAATAATGGGTTGAGGGTTTTTTATAATTACTACTTGATTGGTTTTCTCTTGGTTTTGGAATTGTTATTCATGCTTCATCCCATGGTCTTAAACTAAATTTGTGCATGGTTATGGTGAATGAAGAGAGGGTTGTTGATTCCTCTAAAATTTATGGAATTCAGTTTGGAATTGGTATTAAACTCAATCCACCTGTATAATTTGTTTTGAATTATGAACAATTACATAGTTTTGCTTACTGTTCTAAGTTATTGCATTGCATTAATGGATAAACAGATAAAAATGGTTTTGAAAAGGGCTTTGGTGGCCATAGAATGGGTTTTAAATTGGAACTTACGGGTTGTGGATTCCCCTAGGTTGATGAATAATTGGAATGTCAGAATTATTTATGTAACACCCCGATTCGCTGAATCGGAATGCTACACGGTGCTCATGACCCCGAGGGACCACAAGCTAACCCATAACTGATATTTGTACCTGTATACTGCAAATCATGATATAATAATGCAGAATACGTAAAACTAGAAAGCCATAAGGTTCAACTGAATAAAACCATGTGGGTAAAAATACCCAAAACAACTCAATCTGAAAGCTAAGTCTGAACATAAATCTGAAAGCCTCTAAACTATCTGAATAAGGAGTTGAAGGAACATGTCTCCAACTAACTCCGTAAAACTGAACTGAAGAAATAAATAAATGTATCAAATCATATTGTCCTCGAATTAATGAGGACTCACTGTGTCTCTGCAACTAGAAATGCTACCGCTACTACTGGGCTGGAGCTCGTGTCTCGGAACCTATGGTGTAATATGAAAAGAAAGCACCATAGCGTAAATGCGTCAGTACAACTGGAGTACTGAGTATACGAGGAAGGTAGGCTGAACATAAAGGGTTTCATGCATGAACAACACTGACTGACTAATATGAACGTGGGAGTGCAAACGTACGTCTATAGAAACTGGGACCGTGAATACATGATAGCATGACCTGTAATCTAATACATGGTTTACTGATAACTGTCATGACTAATACTGAAAACTGATAACATGGACGACTGTATCTGACAGTCCTGTATATACTAAAATCTGAAGAACGCCCTGAGTTCTTTTACTGAGACTGATACTGAAACTGTGGGAGGTAGTGTTTAACCGACATACCCCATGTATGCCATTATGGCTAAGCTGGGGTCCAATCTCTTCCCCGACTGGAGAGGTGTCAGTACCGTGCCACGGGTAAGGACAGCTTGTTAGTGACCCTTATCTGTAAGGTACTCAATTAGAATGGTGGGAACCCTAAACTGACAGGTTAAACAACCTCATCAACCCTAATCTAACAGGTTAAGATGTCTCAACCTACGCTGGCTACGTAGTTCTGGAACACAAGGATGACTACTAAGAATCACACCCTGAACTGGCGGGTGAGTTCCCATCCTTGGGTTCACTCGGTGCTAACCTCTACTCCCATCTGGAGGGACTAGACATGAATAACTGACTATACATGACTTAATCTTACTGAATTCCATTGACTGGCGGAATTGTTACTGATATCTGACAACTGACTGAGATCATGAGGTTTTCCTGAGTCACATGACTGACTGAAGTCTATGGAATCATAGCTTGAGTTCAGATATCGTGAAACATGACATGGCTCTAGGCACACAGCTATAGTTTTCGGGTACGAATACCCCCAGGATTCGATAGGAGGAAACTGACACACATGACATGACTTGATCACAAGATTTGAGTCCACAATTCACAATATCATAAGTAAGGATTTCATAATAAGAATGATTCTCAACAAACTATCACATGATCGGGAATGCACACAACATGTATATACTTGCATGGCTTCAATAACATGGTTATTCCATATCACAACAATACCATGAGCATCTCATACAACATCTTCAATTTAATACAATAGCATGGGGATCACGTGGAACATAAACTTAGAACATGGAATAGTCATTTAGGACTCATTATGTCATAAAAGCATGATTTCTATTCCCTTAGGTATTTTCACAAACACCTTACATGCACATCTTAGGCATAGGTGGATTCATCAAGATTACAAATATTCAACCACTAATTTCATATATTTATACATTAAATACCACCATATCTGCACATAAAACATACAAAGATCCCATCTTAGGCATCATCAAACTCCAACCACATGAACATCAACCACCAACAACATAAACATCATAATACATAATTTATATGATGGTTCTTGAGCTTCATGGATGAAAGGAGTCCATAAATCAACTCACGCATACCTTAGAAGGAAGATTCTTGATGATTGACGGAGGAATTTCCTTGAAATCGGATCTTCAAGCTTAATTATGCAATCCTAGTTGTTTTTCTCTTTTAGTGCTCTTGGATGATGATCTTTGAGATGATAATAGGGTTGTAATATGTTTAGAAGCTATATATTTTGTAGGGTTAAGTTTAGGGACGTGTAAGGAGTGTTAAAAGACTTAATTACCCTCAAAATGAAGTGTTTTTGGCACTTGGAACTGACTTAGGCGGCGCCCAAGTAATTGCACAAGCTAGGTTGGTCGGCGCCTAACCAATTGCCTAAGTTTGGTTGGGCGGTGCCTAACCAATCACCTATCCTTATTGTCTCTCATGAAAATGGGCATAACTTTTCGTTCGGGTATTGGATTAAGGCAAAATTGGTATCGTTGGAAAGCTAATTCGATTCTCTATAATTTGGTGGGTCTAAATCATCCAAAAATACCACATTAACATCGAGTTATACTTGTTCAAATATGACCCTTACAAAATCAAACACTAAAACTTGATGAATTCAAAAACTCTTAGCTTGCATCACTCTAAGCGAATCAAATGAGCATGCTTAAGACATAGCAAACTATCCTATTGCTAGGATATTCATTGTAAGTCATGCACTAAAATGCTACTCACAGGATAGGAGGTTTCATACGTAGGAAAACTTATTCACTTCCTAGCTTAGAAACATGCGGGGTATTACAATATCTGCCCCTTGGGAACATTCATCCTCGAATGAGAATTTACTGAGAAGGGATACAAGACAATAAAACCTGAACTGAACATCTAGAACTGGAACTTGATCTCATGACTGACATGCTAAACATACTGAACTCGTGCATATCTGATGCTTGGACAACTGATACATAAATTCATAACTGAGAATGCAATGATTAACAGGTACCAACTTTATATTGGAAACATGAACATGAAACTGAATAAGCTTAAGGAGAACTGTTACCTTGAGCTTGATCTGAATTAGCGGGGAAGAGGTGAGGATACTTGGTATGCATATTTGCTTCTTCTTCCCAAGTAACTCCCTCATGAGACTGATTTCGCCAAAGAACCTTGACTAGAGGGACTTCTTTGTTCCTCAATCTACGAGTCTGATAATCTAAGATTTCAACTGGAATCTCTTCATAAGAGAGGTTGTTCTGAATGTCGATGCTCTGAATAGGGACAACAACTGCTGGATCACCTATGCACTTCTTTAGAAAAGAGACATGGAAGACTGGAAGGACTGAGGCTAGATCTGAAGGCAACTCAAGCTCATAAGCTACCTTGCCGAAGCGACAGAGAATTCTGAAGGGACCGACATACCGGGGACTGAGTTTCCCTTTCTTGCTAAACCTCTTCACTTCCTTCATGGGAGAGATCTTAAGATAGACATAGTCATTGACCTCGAACTCGAGATCTTTTCTACGAACATCTGCATAGGACTTCTGTCGGCTCTGAGAAGCCCGGAGTCTCTCTCTGATCAACTGAACTTTCTCTAAGGCATCGAATACTAAGTCAGGACCTATGATTGAGGCGTCACTAACTTCGAACCAACCAATCGGAGATCTACATCTCCTACCATATAGAGCTTCGAATGGAGCCATCTGAATACTAGAATGATAGCTATTATTGTATGCAAACTCAATCAAAGTCAAGTGGTCATCCCAACTTCCCTTTAAGTCAATTGTACACGCCCTTAGCATATCTTTAAGAGTCTGAATGGTCCTCTCTGCTTGACCGTCTGTCTGAGGATGAAATGCTATACTGAGATGGACTTGGGTATCGAGACCCTTTTGAAATACTTTCCAAAAGTGAGAGGTGAACTGGGTACCTCTGTCTGAGATGATAGATAGTGGAACACCGTGTAACCTGACTAACTCCCTGATATAGAGCTTGGCATAATCCTCGGCGGAATAAGAAGTACGAATAAGAAGGAAATGAGCTGACTTGGTCATTCTATCTTATAATGATCCAGACTGAATCATGTTGATGTCGAGTTCTAGGCAAACCCATCACGAAGTCTATGTTCACTTTTTCCCACTTCCAAGTAGGAATAATGAACTCTTGCATGCAACCACTAGGTTTTTGATGCTCTATCTTAACCTGCTGACATGTAGAGCGCTTAGCCACAAACTCTACAACATCTCTCTTCATCCCACTCCACCAATAGATCTCCCGCATGTCGCGGTACATCTTAGTGGCCCCTGGATGAATAGAGTATCGTGCACCATGCGCTTCTGCAAGAATTCGCTGCCTCAATTCATCTACATCTGGAACACATAGACGACCCTGAAAACGAAGAACACCATCTCCCCCTTGGGAGAAAACCTCTACTTTCTGATTCTAAACTGACTCTTTGAGCTTGACAAGGCTAGGATCCCTGTCTTGCTTCTTTTTCACCTCAGAAACTAGAGATGACTCTGAACTACTATGAACACATACACCACCCTCTGAAGAATCGACTAAGTGAACGCCTAGTCTAGCAAGCTGATGGATATCCTGAGCTATCTTTTTCTTGCTACCCTCAAAGTGAGAAATACTACCCATGGAGAGTCTACTGAGAGCGTCGGCCATAACATTGGCCTTGCCCGGATGATAAAGAACACTCATGTCGTAATCCTTCAAGATCTCTAACCACCTTCTCTGATGAAGATTAAGATCTTTCTGGGAAAAGACATACTGGAGACTTTTATGGTCTGTGAAGACATCTACATGAACTCCATAGAGATAATGCCTCCAAATCTTTAAGGCAAAAACTACCGCTGCTAACTTAAGATCATGAGTAGGATAATTCTTCTCATGTGGCTTTAACTGTCTGGAGGCGTAGGCTATGACCTTACCATGCTGCATAAGGACACAACCTAAACATACTCTGGATGCATCACAATAGACTACAAAACCATCTGAACCATCTAGAATAGCTAGAACTGGAGCTGAGGTGAGTCGAGTCTTCAACTCTTGAAAGCTCTTCTCGCATGAATCTGACCACTGAAACTTAATCTTCTTCTGAGTCAATCTGGACATGGGAGATACAATAGAAGAAAATCACTTGACAAACCGTCTGTAATAGCCAGCCAAACCCAAGAAACTCCTGATATCTGATGGAGATACGGGTCTGGGCCAGTTTCTTACTGCCTCAGTTTTTTGAGGATCTACTCTAATGCCATCACCGGAAATAATATGGCCAAGGAATGCTACTTATCTTATCCAAAATTCGCACTTGCTGAACTTAGTGAATAACTGGTGATCCCTGAGAGTCTGAAGAACAATCCTTAGATGGTCTGCATAATCACGCTCTGTGCAAGAATAGACCAGAATATCATCTATAAAGACTATGACAAACATGTCCAAGTACTGCTTGAACACACGATTCATCAAATCCATAAAAGATGTAGGGGCATTGGTAAGACCAAATGACATGACTAAAAATTCAAAGTGACCATACCGAGTACGAAAAGTTGTCTTCGGAATGTCACATTCTCTAACTCTGAGCTGATGATAGTCTGATCTGAGGTCTATCTTGGAGAAGTAATTGGCACCCTGAAGTTGGTCGAATAAATTATCAATCCTGGGAAGAGGATATCTATTCTTGACTGTGACCTTGTTGAGTTGACGATAATCAATACACATCCTGAGAGAACCGTCTTTCTTGCGCACGAATAATACTGACGCACCCCATGGGGAAATGCTGCGTCTGATGAATCCCTTATCTAAGAGATCCTTCAACTGATCTTTCAGTTTCTTGAGTTCTACTGGTGCCATTCTATATGGCGGAATAGAAATAGGTTGAGTATCTGGAAGAAGGTCTATGCCAAAGTCTATTTCCCTTTCGGGAGGAATGCCTAAAAGATCTTCAGGAAAGACATCTGAGTATTCATTAACAACAGGGACTGTTTCGAGACTGGGAGATTCAGAACTAGAATCTTTAACATGCACGAGATGATACACACATCCCTTAGAAATCATTTTCCTTGCCCGAAGGTAGGAAATAAGTTGACCCCTGAAAGTTGAAATGCTACCCTTCCACTCTAGGATGGGATCATTCGAGAACTGAAACTGAACTATCCTGTTTCTTCAGTTGACTGTGGCATAGCAGGAATGAATCCAATCCATACCGAGAATGACATCAAAATCAATCATCTCTAACTCAACTAAATCTGTTGATGTGGATTTCTGAGATATCATAACCGGGTAGTTCCTGTATACTTATCGGGCTATGATGGTTTTACCCACTGGGGTAGAGACTGAAAAGGGCTCTGCTAGAATTTTGGGACTGATTTCGAAATCGCCTGCTATGTATGGAGTAACGAAAGACAAGGATGTACCTGAGTCTAGCAAAGAATAAACATGACCATGGAAAATCTGTAACGTACCAGTAACAACATCAGGAGAATTTTCCTGATCCTGCCGGGACTGAAGAGCATAGAGTCTGTTTGGGCGTTGCCCACTGGTAGCACTGGAAATGGCACCCTTCTGGTTTGGGCGACTGGACTGAGCTGCAAAATGATTTTGCTGACCCTGAAGACTTGACTGCGGACACTCCCTAATCCTATGGCTTGGCTTGCGACAACCAAAATAGACATCACTATCGGCTCGGCAAATTCCCTTGTGGTTCTTACCATTAGTCTGACAAAAGGTATTCGTTCGGGCACTGCTAACACTGCTCTGAGATTTAGAGCCTGGTGCTTTATCTCTGTTGCCATGTCTGAACTTCGGTACTGGAGCGCTGGTAGAGAAAGGGGATGGAATGGTTGACTTGGAGCAAAACTGTGAACGGTTTCCTTCATCTGACTTGGGGTGAGCAAAGTTGAAGTTACCTGACCTTGCTCTCTTGTTCTGCCTCTCCCTAGTCTTAACCTTCTGCTTTTCTACTTGCTGGGCATGGGTCATGAGTCTGTCTAAGGTCATATCACCGATCAGTATCGCAGATCAACACTCATTTACCACGCTATCATTGACCCCTGACACGAACTTACTCATCTTAGCCCTATTTTATGCAACCACATGAGGAGCATACCTGGCTAGCTGAGTAAATCTGAGAGAATACTCCCTAACCATCATATTCCCCTACCTGAGGTTGATGAACTCAAAAACTTTGGCTTTCCCCAGCTCTAGGGGAAAGAATCTATCTAAGAAGGCTGTGACAAATTCCTCCCACTCGATAGGGCCTGCATCATCTAACCTCTCAGACTTCTACTGTTTGTACCAATCATGAGCAACATCCTGTAACTGGTAGGTGGCTAACTCGGCACTCTCAATAGAAGTAACACCCATGATGTCAATTACCTTCTGGACTTGGTCAATGAACTCCTGAGGGTCCTAATCAGACTTAGACCCATGGAAAGATGGAGGGTTTATCCGGGTGAAGTCCCAAACCCTAGGTACTTTAGGATTGGCCACTGGATTGGCCGGAATGACTGGTGGCTGTTCATCCTGTGCAGCCACGAACTGAGCAAGTGTGGTAAATACGACTCTAAACTCCGCATGGGAAACATGTTCTCCTAAAGGATCTTCGGGCTGAGGAGCTGGTTGGTTTCTTCTCTTTGGGGCCATGGTCTGGAATAAGAGAAGAATGGATTAGACTAAGAGTTTAACTTGTGATTATGCTCACTAGCATGACATGAATACTGAAGAAAGGGGACTGTTCCTAAAACATCTTATAGCCTCCCTCACATAAATATGGCGCGCAACACACCCATGTACAAGACTCTACTAGATGCAGCTTTCAGACTTCCTAGGACTCTATTGAACCTTAGGCTCTGATACCAAGTTTGTAACACCCCGATTCACTGAACCGGAATGATACACGGTGCTCATGACCCCGAGGGACCACAAGCTAACCCATGACTGATATTTGTACCTGTATACTACAAATCATGATATAATAATATGGAATACGTAAAACTATAAGTCCATACGGTTTAACTGAATAAAACCATGTGGGTGAAAATACCTAAAACAACTCAATCTGAAAGCTAAGTCTGAACGTAAATCTGAAAGCCTCTAAACTATCTGAATAAGGAGTTGAAGGAACATGTCTCCAACTAACTCCGTAAAACTGAACTGAAGAAATAAATAAATGTATCAAATCATATTGTCCTCGAATCAATGAGGACTCACTGTGTCTCTACGACTGAAAATGCTACCGCTACTGCTAGGCTGGAGCTCGTGTCTCGAAACCTATGATGTAACATGAAAAGAAAGAACCATAGTACAAATACGTCAGTACAACTGGAGTACTGAGTATACGAGGAAGGTAGGCTGAACATAAAGGGTTTCATGCATGAACAACACTGACTGACTAATATGAACGTGGGAGTGCAAACACACATATATAAAAATTGGGACCGTGAATACATGATAACATGACTTGTAAGATAATACATGGTTTACTGATAACTGTCATGACTGATACTGCAAACTGATAACATGGACGACTGTATCTGACAGTCCTGTATATACTGAAATTTGAAGAACGCCCTGAGTTCTTTTACTGAGATTGATACTGAAACTGTGGGAGGTAGTGTTTAATCGACATGCCCCATGTATACCATTATGGCTAAGCTGGGGTCCAATCTCTTCCCCAACTGGAGGGGTATCAATACCGTGCCACGGGTAATGACAGCTTGTTAGTGACCCTTATCTGGCAGGTACTCAATGAAAACAGTGGGAACCCTAAATTGACAGGTTAAACCACCTCATCAACCCTAATCTAACAGGTTAAGATATCTCAACCTACGCTGGCTATGTAGTTCTGGAACACAAGTATGACTACTAAGAATCACACCCTGAACTGGAGGGTGAGTTCCCATCATTGGGTTCACTCGGTGCTAACCTCTACTCCCATCTGAAGGGACTGGACATGAATAACTGACTATACATGACTTAATCTTACTGAATTCTGTTGATTGGTGGAATTGTTACTGATATCTGACAACTGACTGAGATCATGAGGTTTTCCTGAGTCACATGACTGACTGAAGTCTATGGAATCATAGCTTGAGTTCGGATATCGTGAAACATGACATGGCTCTAGGCACACAACTATAGTTTTCGGGTACGAATACCCCCAGGACTCGATAAGAGGAAACTGACACACATGACATGACTTGATCACAAGATTTGAGTCCACAATTCACAATATCATAAGTAAGGATTTCATAATAAGAATGATTCTCAACAAACTATCACACGATTGGGAATGCACACAACATGTATATATTTGCATGGCTTCAATAACATGGTCATTCCAGATCACAACAATATCATGAGCATCTCATACAATATCTTCAATTCAAGACCATAGCATGGGGATCACGTGGAACATAAACTTAGAACATGGAATAGTCATTTAGGACTTATTATGACATAAAAGCATAATTTCTATTCCCTTAGGTATTTTCACAAACACCTTACATGCACATCTTAGGCATAGGTGGATTCATCAATATTACAAATATTCAACCACCAATTTCACATATTAATACATTAAATACCACCATATCTTCACATAAAACATACAAAGATCCCATCTTAGGCATCATCAAACTCCAACCACATGAACATCAACCACCAACAATATAAACATCATAATACATAATTTATAAGATGGTTCTTGAGCTTCATGGATGAAAGGAGTCCATGAATCATCTCACGCATACCTTAGAAGGAAGATTCTTGATGATTGATGGAGGAATTTCCTTGAAATCGGATCTTCAAGCTTAATTATGCAACCGTAGTTGTTTTTCTCTTTTAGTTCTCTTGGATGATTAGCTTTGAGATGATAATAGGATTTTAATATGTTTAGAAGCTATATATTTTGTAGGGTTAAGTTTAGGGACGTGTAAGGAGTGTTAAAAGACTTAATTACCCTCAAAATAACTCAAAACAGAGTGTTTTTGGCACTTGGAACTGACTTAGGCGGCGCCTAAGTAATTGCACAAGCTAGGTTGGGCGGCGCCTAACCAATCGCCTAAGTTTGGTTTGGCGGCACCTAACCAATCGCCTATCCTTACTGTCTCTCACGAAAATAGGCATAACTTTTTTGCTCGGGTATTGGATTAAGGCGAAATTGGTATCGTTGGAAAGATAATTTAATTATATATGATTTGGTGGGTCTAAATCAGCCAAAATACCACATTAACATCAAGTTATACTCATTCAAATATGACCCTTACAAAATCAAACACTAAAACTTGATGGATTCAAAAACTCTTAGCTTGCATCACTCTAAGCGACTCATATGAGCATGCTTAAGACATCGCAAGCTATCCTATCGCTAGGATATTCATTGTAATTCATGCACTAAAATTCTACTCACAGGATAGGAGGTTTCATACGTAGGAAAACTTATTCACTTCCTAGTTTAGAAACATGCGGGGTATTACAATTTAAGCTTGCAAGCAAAATTAATTGGTATGGCGATACCAACGGTAAATGCCTAAATGAATAACTACTTGGTTAAATGGATGAGTTATTTGCAAATATTTTAATTAGACTTAAAGTGGGTTGTGTAGCTTGTTGTGGAAGATGGAGGTCCCGAAATGATCGATACTGGAAACAACGTTCTCCGGCATGGGGGTCTTTATAACTGTGTGCATATTTTACACTATATACATATTTTGGAATGGTTGGGGTCATGGATTCCCTAGACCTTTCTTAGATTTTCCTAGTTCGTGCGGTGACCACACACTGGGACCCTTTCAGTAGGGAGAGTTGAACCCATATAGCCTGTGGGTGGCCGTATATATATATATATATACGCATGTATGTTAACCTGTACATTAAGATTTGGTTTTGTTTTAGAAATTGGCATTATATTATCCTATATCCTAAGTTACATGCTAGTGCTCACCCCGCTAACCATCTTAGGACACTACATTATTTCATAATGTTGGGTCCTAAGACACTTCTTTTATACATGTGCAGCGTTATATGGATTTTAGTTCGTCGGTTGGTCTGTGTTGAAGTGGTGAGCCTCCATCTTCCAGAAGGCCGGACATTTCACTACTTTCCATATGAGTATCGAAATCCTATTAGTTTTTTTGTATTTTGGATTCTATTTTTGCCATGGTCGGGGGAATCTTCTGACCTAACTTGGTATTTTGGTTTAGATGATTTTGTGGACAAAGTGTATGAATGGTTGTTGTTGACTTTTAGAGCTTACTTTTGAGTTACATTAACTATTTTATCTTTATATTATGGATGTCTTTCACTGTTTATTCAGATTTTTCTTGGTTGAACAGGCTATGAGGATGGTCTCCAATCCTCAGTGCACTTAAGATACATCACTACTAGGCCCAGGGTTGGATCGTGACAAGCTTGGTATCAGATAATAGGATCAGGGTCATTGGGTGTCCATAAAGTCGTGTCAAGTAGAGTCCTTTTATGGGTGTGGAGCGCGCTACACTTATAATGGGGAATCTACACGGTATTTAGGAATGTTTCCCTTTTTTGTGTTCTATTTTAGGCTATAGAGTTTAGTGTCATGAGTTCTCTCTAAATCCGAGTTTGCTTGCATTTTAGATCATTCCTCCTCGAATATTTAATCCTCATGGAAACTCTGCCAGAATCTCTGCCCCACCTGTGGGAAATGTGGAGGGGACTCATCCTATTTATGGAGTGCAGACCCAGTCTAGGGTCCTAGCTCCCGATTGTGCTACCCTATACAGAATTTTGCTAGTCCCCACTAGCCCTTCCTTGGCTAGTGACACTCATGCTCAATAACCTCAAAGGTATATATCTAATTTGGAGTTTTATCGGTTCATTCATCCGCTTACACAATTGGTGGATTCTCAGTCTCATCTGTCTGGTCATGTTGATTCTGTTATGGTTTTAACTGAGGTTACTTAAGTTGGTCAGTTCATGAGGTTGAATCCCCCAACCTTTACAGGTTCTAAGGTTGCAGAAGATCCTCAAAGGTTTATTGATCAGAGTGATGCATTCTACTGATGTAGAAGGTGTGGAGTTTGTTGCATATTAGTTGAAGTATGTTGCATATTAGTGGTATGAGAGGTGGGAGTAATTGAGGTGTGATGATGCTGAGCCAATATTATAGGATGAGTTTTCTAGTTATTTTCTTAATAGTTTCTTTCTTCGGGAGTTGAGGGAGGCCAAAGCCAAAGAGTTTGTGAACTTGAGGTAGGTGGGATGGGTGTGAAAGAGTATGCCCTAAAGCTTTATCAGTTATCTCATTATGCTCCAGAGCTGGTGTCTAGTATGAGGGTTAGAATGAAGAAGTTTGCTTTTGGTTTGTCTCGTAACTTGGTATTGGAGTGCAAGGTTGAAATGTTGAACAATGACATGGATATCTCCAGACTTATGGTTTATATACAGCAGGTAGAGAATAAAAAGAAGAAATAGGCAGAGATTGGATAGAAAAAGAATAAGAAGTTCAGGTATTTAGAGTAGGGTGGAGGACAGCAAGCTAGTGGGAGAGATGGTAGACAGTGGAGCAAGAAGAAGACTTAGGGAAATTCTGGTTCATATTCTTTGACTAGTGCTCCTTATCCAAAGTCATTTGGTGATCGTTGATTTCAGACTAGTAGTGATCCTAAGGCACAGGGTGCCCAGTCTCAATCTAGCTGAGCTCAGTCAGCTCCACCCCATCCTCCTAGCTATATTTGTGGACAACTTTACCATGGTTATTGTGATAAGGAGAGGAATCAGTACAATAATTATGGTCTATCGGGGCATATACAGCGACACTGTCTTTCAGCTAAGGTAGATATCAGAGCTAATAAGGTCCCGATCGCTACTTCATCGGCTTCTGCACCAAAAAGTTCTACTTCTGGTACCTGTACTGGCCAGAATAGTCTCTATGCTTTTGCTACCCATCAATAATCCGAGGCATATCCTAATGTTATTACTGGTATATTACAGCTCTTCTCTCGTGATGTGTATTATTTGATTGATCTAAGGTATACTCTTTCTTATGTAACCCCTTATGTGGCTAGGCATTTTGGTTTTGGTCCTGAAAATATTCCTGGGCCTTTCTCTGTTTCTACTCCAGTGGATAATTCTATTGTGGCTAGAATGATCTATAGGGGTTGTGTGGTGCTATTTTACATAAGAAGACCTTGGTGAATTGGTAGAGCTTGATATGGTAGATTTTTATGTAATCTTAGGGATGGATTGGCTTCATTCATGCTATGCTTCATTAGATTGTAGGACCCCAAAAGTCTGTTTCTAATTCCCTAATGAACCGATAATCGAATGAGAGGAGAGTTTCTTAGTGCCTAAAGGGGGGTTTATTTCTTATCTTAGAGCCCAGAAGTTGATTTCCAGGGATGTCTATATCATTTAGTTTGGGTTAAAGATTCTAATTTTGTGGGTCCCTCTTTGCAATCTATCCCTATGGTGAACGAATCTCCTAAAATAATTCCCAAGGATCTTCCTGGCATTCCTCCCGATAGGGAAATAGACTTTGGGATTGATCTTCTACCGAATACTCATCCTATCTCTATTCCTCCCTATAGAATGGCTCTAGATGAGTTAAGGAAGTTGAAATAATAGTTAAACGATCTCCTTGATAAGGGCTTCATTCATTCGAGTGTTTCTCCATAGGGTGCTCCTATGATTTTTGTGTGTAAGAAAGATGGGTCTCTTTGGATGTATATAGATTCAACACTTGAATAAGTTTATAGTGAAGAATAAGTATCCTCTTCCTAGGATCGATGGTTTTTTTTACCACCTTCAGGGTGCTAGATGTTTCTCTAAGATCGATCTTCATTCGGTTTATCATCAATTAAAGATTAGGGAGACTGATATCCCTAAAACTTTTTCTTTAACACGGTATGGTCACTATGAGTTATTGGTTATGTCTTTTGGGTTGACTAATGTGCCGGCTGCTTTATGGATCTTATGAATTGAGTTTTCAGGTAGTTTTTGGACTTGTTTATTATTGTCTACATTAATGATATCTTGGTGTATTCTAAGAGTGAGGAGGATCGTGCAAATCACCTTCGAATTATATTGCAGGCTCTTAAGGATCAGAAGTTGTATGCTAAATTTTCTAAGAGTGAGTTTTGGATGAATTTTGTGACTTTCCTTGTGCATGTTATTTCTAGTGAGGGGATCAAGGTGGATCTACAGAAAGTTGAGGCGGTTAAGAGATGGCCTAGACCCATGACTCCAACTGACATTTAGAGCTTCTTAGCCTTGGTCGCGTATCATAGGAGGTTTGTGGAGAGTTTCTCTTCTATTAATGCTTCGTTGATGAAGTTGACTCAGAAAAATGTGAAGAGGTGAAGTTCTTATGGTCCAATACTTATGAGGGTAGCTTTGAGAAGTTGAAGGATAAGTTGACTTCTGCACCAATTATGACCTTGCCCGATGATACTGATTGATTTATGTTGTATTATGATGCGTTCTGTGTGGGTCTGGGTTATGTCTTGATGCAGCATGGTAAGGTTGTGTCCTATGCTTCTAGGCAGCTTAAGGTCCACGAGACGAATTATTCAACTCACGATTTAGAGTTGGTGGTTGTGAATTTTTCTTTGAAGATTTGGCATCATTATTTGTATGGGGTGCATGTGGATATTTATTCAGATCATAAAAGCTTACAATAAGTGTTTTCCCAGAAGGAGTTGAATCTCAAGAAGAGGTGGTAGATTGAATTGCTTAAGAATTATGACACGAGTCTTCAGTACCATCGAGGTAAGGCTAATATAGTTTTTGATGCTCTTAGAAAGTTGTCTATCGGGAGCTTATCTCATGTGGATGATGAGAAAAGAGAATTGGAGAACGACATTCACCGGTTGGCTAATTTGGGAGTTCATTTTTTGGACTCTGGAGATAAGGGAGTAATTGTTCAAGAAGTGGTTAAATTATATCTTGGTGCTAAGGTGAAGGAGAAATAGTCTTTGGATCCCATTCTTATGTAGATTAAGGATGATATGGGACAGTAGAAGGTTATGGCTTTTGAGATTAGTGGTGATGGTATCTTAAGGTACCGAGGCAGGTTGTGTGTTCCTGATGTTGATGGGCTACAAGGAAAGAATTTTGACTAAGGCTCATGAGTCACGGATATTGTTTATCTAGGTTAGATGAAGATGTATCATGATTTGAAGGAGATTTATTGGTGGAACAATATGAAGAGAGATGTGGCAAATTTTATGGCTAAGTGTATGGTATGTTAGCAGGTAAAGGTAGAATACTTGAGGCCCGGTGGTATGTCTCAAGATATAGAGTTGCCCATATAGAAGTGGGAGATAATCAATATAGATTTCATTACAGGTGTACCATGGTCTCGAAATTAGTATGATTCGATTTGGGTCATTGTGGATAGGATAAATAAGTTCGTTCATTTCTTGCTTGTGAGGATGACCTACTCTGGAGAGGATTATTCTAAGTTGTTCATTAAGAAGATAGTTAGATTGCATGAAGTGCCGGTGTCTATCATTTCAGATCAAGATACGTAATTCTCTTCTCATTTTTGGCATTCATTTAAGAGAGGTTTGAGGACTAAGGTGAACTCTTTCCACCCTCAAACGTATGGACAAGCAGAACGGACTATTCAAACTTTGAAGGATATGCTAAGGGCTTGTGTGATTGATTTTAAGGAAAGTTGGGTGGATCACTTAACCATCATCGAGTTTACGTATAATAATAGTTATCACTTGAGTATTCAGATGGCTCTTTTTGAGGCTCTTTATAGTAGAAGGTGTAGGTCTCCTATTAGGTAGATTGAGATTGGTGAAACTAGGTTGTTTGGTCCGAACTTGGTTCACCCAAGCCATGGAGAAGGTGAAGGTAATTATAGAGAGACTTAAAAATGTACAAAGTCGCCAAAAGTCTTATGCGGATGTGAGGCTAAGGGAGTTGGAGTTTGAAGTAGGTGATTGGGTGTTTTTGAAAGTTTCTCCTATGAAAGGAGTGATGAGGTTTAGGATGAAGGGGAAGCCTAGTCCCCGTTATATTGGTTCGTGTCAAATTTTGAGGAGAGTTGGGAATGTTACTTATGAGTTGGATTTGCTAGCAAGTTTGGGTTCTATTCACCCTATCTTCCACGTGTCAATGTTGAAGAAGTATGTGGGTGATCCTTCTTTGGTTTTCCCTATGGAGGATGTTGGTATTCGGATTCCTTGTCTTATAAGGAAGTCCCAGTAGAGACTTTAGATAGGCAAGTTCATAGGTTGAGGACTAATGATGTAACTTCAGTGAAAATCCTTTGAAGGAATCAAAAGGAGGAAGAAGCTACTTTGGAAGCTGAAGAGGACATGAAGTCCAAATATCCTTTCCTATGCCTCGCGTTGGATGGAAACGTTTAAGGTATGGGTTCCTTTTTTATTCTTATTGCTTTCAGATTTTGTTCATGGCTTTGTGGTTGCATTCTTTCTTGTATCATACTAATGGGTTTCTTGACCCCTTATTCGGGGATGCATAATCCTAGAGGGGTAATATAATATCCCAGGTTTTGGACTCTACAATTTTCCCATGTGAAGGAGCTCACTGTCCAGCCAACCACTCACGTGAAAAGTTGTTATCACTCGTCATGATTCGTACAGAGCCAATCGTAGCTTAACCAGTGAGGTTACTTAGGTTACTGATTGGATCATGACTAAAGACCCTATGAGTCGTAAAGTGTGGTCACAAGTCGTGGTGAGGGACTCGTGACCCTAACAGTGTGGTTGGCCTAATTCACTACCCAGACTATGAGTCCAAGAAATTACTTGTGACCAGTGAACATGAGTCGTTACATAACCCATAGCGACTGGCGATAATTTTCCTGCATTTTAACTAAGGGCACTTTGGTCATTTCTCTCTTATTACACTTAGTGCCCACAACCTTAAAATACTTAATGGGCCTTATTTTCACCACTTATCAAATCATAAACTACTCTATTCTCGCCAAATTCTCCAATTAAGAGCAAGACTAGGGTTTCTAAGGATTAAGCATCTAGGGTTCTATTGGTGATTTCTCTTTCGAAGTTCTTAGTATCTTCATGCATGCATCTCTTCCCTAACTTGGTTTTATATAAAAACATGTGTTTAATTATGGTTTAGGTGGATTTAGTTGTTGGGGCTTTGAATAATGGTTGAGGGTTTTGTATGATTACTACTTGGTTGGTTTTCCCATAGTTTTGGAATTATTATTCATGGTTTTTAAACTAAATTTGTGCATGGGTATGGTGAATGGTGAAGGGGTCGTGGATTCCCCCAAATTTATGGAATTCGGTTTGGAATTGGTATTAACCTCCACCTACCTACATTATTGGTTTTGAATTATGAACAATTACTTGGTTTTGCTTACTGTTCTAAGCTATTGCATTGCATTAATGGCTAAACAGATAAAAATGGTTTTGAAAAGGGCCTTGGTAGCCATGGTATGGGTTTTAAATTGGAACTTGGGGGGTTTTGGATTCCACCAGGTTGATGGATAATTGGAATGGCATAATTCTATAAGCTTGCAAGAAAAATTAATTGGTATGACGATATTAACGATAAATGCCTAAATGGATAACTACTTTGTCAAATGGATGAGTTATTTGCAAATGTTTTAATTTAGCTTAAAGAGGATTGTGTAGTTCGATGTAGAAGGAGGAGGTCCTGGGGGGACCGATACTAGAAACCACATTTACTGGCATAGGGGTCTTTATGACTGTGTGCATAGTTCACACTTTATACAATTTTGGAATGGCTCGGGTCGTGGATTCCCTGGCCCTTCCTTAGATTTTCCTAGTTCATGCGGCTAACATGCATTAGGACCCTTTCAGCAGGGGGAACTGAACCAATATAGCCCGTGGGTTCCTTTAGGACGACTAGAGCTACACAGTGCGGGTTAATAGTTTTATAACTCATGCTAAACCTTGTTCCCTATCCTGATATTTTCATATATATATATATGAACATGTACATTGAGATTTGGTTTTGTTTTGGAAATTGAAATTATATTTCCCCTATCCTGAGTTACATGCTAGCGCTCACCCCACTAACCGTCCTAGGATGCTATATTATATCATAATGTAGGGTCTGAAGACACCTCTTTTACCCCTATACAACATTCGGTGGATTATGGTTCTTTGGTTGGTCTGCGTTGAAGTAGTGAGCCTTCATCTTCCGGAAGGCTGGATATTTCATTGCTTTCCTTATGAGTATAAAAATCCTATCGATTTTTTTTTTATATTTTGGATTTTGTCCATAGTCAGGGGCATGTCCCGACCTAACTTGGTATTTCGATTTAGAGGCTTTTGTGGACAAAGTGTGGGAATGGTTGGTGTTGACTCTTAGAGCTTACTTTTGAGTTACATTAACTGTTTTATCTTTATATTCTAGATGTCTTCCACTGTTTATTTGGATTTTACTCGGTTAAAAAGGTTATAGGGTTGGTCTTCAGTCCTTGATGGGCTTGATATACCCGTCACGAATAGGCTTGGGGTCAGGTCGCTACAACTCATGATGACTTTTTTAGTCATCCTACGAGTCGTAGGGTAACACGTTTCCACTAGGACCCTTTTGCACTCCTTCAGGATTTTTCTTATCTGCTCAAGATGACTAATCACAATGATACATTATGTGACCCAATGGGTCATAGCCTCATTTCATACTCTGCTCGTCCTTGAATTTTCCATGGCTCTAAAAATTACTAGTCATAACAACTTTAAGCTACGACTCCTCGTGTGTGACAAAGAGTTGTAGTCGGACCTCGTGGTCTATTATTTCTCTAATTCTCCAAGTCCAAGAATATTCTGGTTTGGCAATGATCGGACAGCGAGTCATATTGTGACCCAACGACTCGTTGCACAGTATCCTTTGTCTATATTTGTGAAATTCTTCCTAATTTTCATTCATTCACCTCTAAACCCTGTTTTTCTACAACACTATTATACCCACATTATGTCTACATAAATAAGCCTTAGATATAGAATATTTTTCTTGTTTTAAGCATCGAAAGTGTCGTAAAACCCTGACACATCATGTAGTGCTCTTGTACCGGTTTAGGCTAGTTTATGAGGAGTCATTGTTGTTTATTTTCGGCATAACTTTTATGTATCAAATGTATTAAACTAGACTTATATCTATAATGCAAACCAGATTAATAGGTTGAATAAAGGATTATTTGATTAGATGAATGGGTTGTATCGTTGAAATAAAATTTCTTAACTTTCAAACTAAATGGATGGTTAGGTAGTAAGAGTTCTCCTATCTGAGGTAGGTATTAGGTAGTTTCCCACATGATTTATGATTTGGGTCGCGACACAAATGACACAGTTTCTACCAATTACCACTAATAGGTAAGCCAATACCATAACCCGAAGCTAACACAATGGGTTAATCCGGTAAGAAAAAACCAACATAGGCAAAATTCAAGAACATCAATTGTAAACATAAGGGTTCTAGATAGAATAAATAGTCAAACAAGATACCAATCCAAAACCGGGTAGATTTAGTACAAGAACATCTAGTAGTATCAATACAACTCAAAGTGTAGAATAGTCAATATATCTGTCTCGAATACTAAAGACTGAATACAAAAGATAGAAGAAAAATGGGTGACTCAAACTCCATGAGCTCACACTATCTTCAAAAATCAATCAGTGCGCGAGCAACAATCAACAGCGACAACTAATACTTGGATCTGTACCAAAAAGGTGCAAAAGTATAGTATGAGTACAATGTAGCCATCATCGACCAACTAAACTAAGTCATGATATAAAGATGATACAATGCAAGATAATCATAGCTAAGTCAAGGTACAAAATCGAACCTGAATCATCTCCATCATCACTGTATATAATAAGTAGTCAAATCAAAATAAGACCATAAGGCATCAACGCATGTCAATATCACTGTGCATAGCAAGCAATAAATATAGAAATAACAATGCATCATAAGGCATCAATGCATGCCAATATCACTGTGCATAGAAAGCAAGAAATATAGGAGTAACAATGCATCATAAGGCATCAATGCATGTCAATATTGTCGTATATAAGAATTAGACAATTCAAAATCATACACATATAAAATATTAACACAAGCAATCACAAGTACAAAGTTGTCTCCCATACGCCAATTGGTGATACAGTAAAGAAATCATCACAGCATCCCATACCACCGGAGAGTACACCCAAGAGAAACATAAAAGAATCAAGTCAACAATATATCCAACTTCCTCATTGTTCCATAGTTTTCCACAAATTCCATCAATCGGCCATTTGCCAACAATCATAATGATTATCTATGTTTGTAATTGAACAGTATGTACTAAAAACTCATAACCTCAATAAGAATAATATCACCCAACAACTATATCATCAATACACACTAATAGCTCCTTCGTAGTTAGCCACCAATTATAACTAATCTAATTACTCACTAGTCATCATATAACCTCTAATTATTATCTATCCAATATTCATCACATAATCAATATTCATGGGTCAACGACTAACCATTATTCACTAACTAGCCAATATCTAATATCTAGCCAACATTCACCACTAGACCATATTTTCCAATTGACCAATACTTATTTCTAGCCATCATAATTCCACTAGTCATCATTTATCAAATGACCGATAATCACCATTTGTTCATTATTCATCCATCAAATAACATCCTTTTTTAACTAGAATCATTAACCCACAATACTCGTTTAACAACTAATCAACATCATAGACTTAGTCATTAGTAGCAATTAATCATCACCTTTGCGAATCCCATTATTACTAATCTCTATAATGAAATAATCATCACTAAGTTTCACTAATCCATTAGTCACTATTAGTCACTTAATCAATTCTACCACTAATCATTTTTTAAACCTTAAGTCAACATCTATACCACTTCATACCTTAACTCATTAGAAGATTATAACCGACATCTCTAATAACAATATTATACCCAACTACACAAGAACATAAATAAACATATATTTTCCATACATATGGCTAGCCGAGATCAAACTGGTAGATGTACACAAAGGCATAATAATAATCATCCTTCGATCTTGTCGGTTATCATCATAGTATTCTCCAGCCTTGTCGGGTATCATCATACTATCATAGTATCCTCTGACCTTGTCGGGTATCATCATATCATCATATCATCATAATATCATCCGGATGCTTCGGGTATCATCATATCATCACAATATTATCCGAGCACATCAGGCATTATCACATCATCATAATATTCTCCATCTGCACCAGGTATCATCACAATATCCTCCGACCTTGTCAGGTATCAACATATCATCATAGTGCCCTCCAGTCTTGTTGGGTACCAATATATCATCACATATGCAAATTAATATCATTAATAAAGTACAATCCCTACGAGGGCTAAAGTAAATAACAAGACCTGCGAGGGCTAAATTAAATGGCAAGCCCCATGAGGGATAAAGTAAATAACAAGCCCCAAGAGGGTTACAGTAAATAAATATAAAGGAGAAGCGAAGAAGAGCACACCACCATAATCCAACGTTCATCATCAATGTCACTTTATCAATAGATATATTTAAATGTAACATGAATAATAAAAACTATCATCGGGTTTTCCCTCAAAACTTATAACTTCAATTCCAACATCTTCCTCCGTCCCATACCAGAGAGATAGGTATGTAGATATGTATAATAAGTGGCAAAAGTATAAACATAATTAGTTGTATGATGAGGTATCATGATCCAAACATAATTTATAGAATAACTCAACATATGATCAACAAGCGTGCCTTCAAGCACCATTAACATTATCTTATCCAATATCGGCAATAATGATAATTTTCAATATGATTTTTAGCATAATTACTATGAATAATCATAACATGAGCAATAGAATTATCAATGGCATAATCTATAGCTTGTTCGATAACATCATATGTGGCTTAGGCCATTTTGTAGTCAAGGGCTCATTTGATAGCATGTTTGTTAGCCCAAACAATAGTCAATGACAATAACATAATTAATAACTCGACATAAGCTTTAGCCAATAAAACATACAACCATATAGTCACTTGGGCATTAATCTGCATGTCATTTCTCATAACAACAAGTACCAAGAGTGATCAATATTGCCTCTAAAGGGGACTCTCTAATCAATTACTAAGCATAAGGGTTCAAGAGAACTAATAATTAGTCTGGATTTAAGGTGGGTCAACAAGCACACATTTAAATCCTCGAATACATTTTAAGTCAATTTTTACCCCGAACTAAGCTAAGTTAATTTTTACCCCGAACTAAGCTAAGGTATCTTAATCAACTCTGAGATGTATAGCAAGCCACCATAGTTCCTAAGGTAGACATTCTACTCAAGCACTTTTAGCAAGTTCAATGAAGCTAAGACAAACCTTCTCTAGCATAAGAAACTAAGGCCAACTTATTCCAAGTATGATCAACTAGAGCATTTCACTTAATTTTGAGTATTCAAAGGCATTTCCATGCTAAACATAAGTATTGAAGTCCATTCCACCTAATATATAGGGAAACAAGTCAAGTTTTTTAACTCTAATATTCACATAGCCTAAATGGTCCAAATAACCCAATTCTTGCATCTCATCAATCCAATACTTAAAGTCTATCCCAATCTAACAAGATATCACAATTATATTATAACATAACGCAATCTAACAAGGAGTAAGCCTAGCCTACCTCAACTCTAAGAAAGCTCATGAATTGCTAAACCTTTACTTTCCCCTTCTGAGAAGCTTCTTCAAGGTCCCAAGCTATCAAAAATGTAATCTACACATCATTACAAGAATATCGATACCCATATTGCACCATTGTGCTTCGGGTCCAAAAATAACATAAAAAACCCCAAGTGGATCCCACTTATAAAAAAACATATTTTCTTGGTCAACCCAAAGTTCATACACCATCAAGGAACCATAACCCTCAAGAAATAGGTAAAAACTATGCTTATTTGGGCTAAAATCAAGCCCTCAAGCTATTTGGGGTTTTGATCAAGAAATTCAAGCTTAAAATTGAAGGATTCTTACCTGAAATCCGATGTTAATCATGAAAATATATTTTAATCAAGATTATAAGTTGCACCCAAGACTCAATTTAAGGTTGGCACACCATTTTATGGTTCCTTGGTCTTAAAGAGTGGAAAATGCCCAAAATGCGGCCTAAAGGGCCTTTTTATAGTCGTACCAGGCAATCAAGTATGGCTATCACCATCCTTGGATCATGATCTCCATAGGGAAATAGCCATTCATAATTGTGTGACCACGACATCTCCCTTATGCACCAGATATCAGCTGAAACTTGGAAACTCTTCCAAGGTTTGGCCAATGCATCGGGACTCATTCGAAATCTGATATAAATAAATGAACTATGTAACCACACTAATTTCAACATTCTGGATGCATTGGTGAAGTTGAATCTTTCATCTGAGATTGTTTCAACCAAATATGGTCCCTACACCCAATTTCTCGATTTACCAACTTTTCGACCAATAGGTCGAAATGAGCTCGGGTGCATTGGGACCCAAACCAAAGGTCTACCTAGCCTAAAATTAATATTATAGAGCTATTGACAAAGTTGGAATTTGCATTTGAGATCATTTTATGGAGGTTTTTTTCCTATGGCCATTTGGAACTAGTGAAGACTGAATAACAGGGAATTGGCTTTAAAAACCAAACAAACTATATGATAACCAAACTATCAGTTCCAGGAAGTCATAAATGACTTGAGCCTGCTATAAAAAAGCTTTAATGGTGAAAATAAGCAAAAATACAAAAATTAACCTGAAGGGTCATTACATATAACTACTTACTTTTTATCTCATGTTATTCCGCATGAATGTATAATAGATAGTGGCGTAACATATCTTATTGCAGCACATAACAGTGTTTTTTCATATTGTCAAAACATAGTTAACTTAGAAAGAGATAAAATGAACCTTCCTACTGGATTCAAAGCAGATATATCACATGTTGGAGAAGCATAGGTTTTTAAGGATGAGGTTGTAAGGGATGTATTGTTTGTACCTGACTTTAGACTCAACCTATTGTCAGTATCCAAGATGACTAAATAACTCTCATGCTTTGTTTTTTCTACCCTAATTTTTGTGTATTTCAAGACCTTCACAGTGGCAGGGTAAAGGGGATTGGGAAGAAAAAAGGAGGACTATATATTCTCAATAATCACTATGGATTGAATGGGATGCAAAGACTTAACGTTAATTAGAAACTGGTTGTAAAATTAGATATGCAAGACTGTAATCTATGGCATAGAAGGCTTGGGCACCATTTTTCTCAAGCGTTGAAGTCACTCAGTTTACTGAGACACACTAAAGACTTAGTGTCCTTAAATAAGTGTCATATCTATATATTGGCTAAGAAAACTAGACTAGCATTTCCAATTAGTGATTTTAGAGCTACAAAATATTTTGATATTGTACACATGGATCTTTGGGGGCCGTATAAAATTCTAACTTTTGATAAGAAATATTATTTCCTGATTATTGTGGATGATTATAGTAGATATACTTGGATTTATTTGTTGCAGTTGAAATCTAAATGTATTATGGCTATTAAGAACTTCTTAAATATGATTCAGAATTAGTTTGGTGCTCAGATAAAGATTCTTAGATCAAATAATGGGAGAGAATTCCTTAATGCTCAGTGTAGAGAGTTATTTTAATCTTTAGGTATACTACATCAGAGTAGTTGCCCTTACATACCACAACAAAATAATGTGGTTGAGAGAAAACACAAACAGATATTAAATGTTGCTAGAGACATCAAATTTCAGTCTCAAATGCCTATCAAATTTTAGGGATTGAATGTTAAAGTTGCAGTTTATCTTATTAACAGGTTAACTTTTTCATCTATTGGAGGCAAAATCCCTTATGAAATATTATTTTCCAAGGTTCCATCCTTTGACACATGTGGAAATTATTGGTTGTATGTGTTATTCTTCAGTATTACCAAGAGCTGACAAGTTTTAGAGAGGGCTAAATCTACAATTTTGATGGGATATTCTGCTACTCAAAAGGGGTATTTGTTGCTGGGATGTTGTGTTTCAAGAACATATGTTTCCTTTTGCAGCAAAGCCAACTTCAAAATCACCTACAGACTTTCATAAGCTAAGCATAGGTACTACAGATCATGCAGATGCAGATTCTCTAGTCCACATTCCTGAGGTGTCAGATCCTTATGACCAAGTTCTTAAGGCATCAAGTAAGGATATGCGTCATTCACATGCATCAGTCAATGCACCAGTTGAGATATTTCCTAGTTCATCCAATATAGATACCTCAACTTCATCACTACTTGTAATTGTTGTCTAAATAAGAACATTTAGAGTCTCTAAGAAACCTGTTTAGTTGATGGACTATACCACACCAGGAAAGAGAAAAGGAACCAAATATACCTTAACTAATTACTTATCTTGTGCTAGCACTATTCCAAGTTATTAGTGTTATATATAGTATTTTAGTATTAGTGGAACCTCAATCTTACATTCAAGCTATAAATGAAGAAAGATAGATCTAGGCTATGAAATTGGAGATCAAGGCACTTGAAGACAATCATACTTGGGAGGTTGTTGATATGCCTCAAAAAAAGAATATCATTGGATCAAAGTGGGTTTATAAGCTCAAATATAAGACTAATGAAGAAGTGGGAAGGTTTAAGGCAAGATTAGTATCCAAAGGGTACGGTCAACAAGAAGGGTTGGATTATTATAACACGTTTTCCACTTATGCCAAGATGGTTACTGTTAGGTGTGTCATTGCCTTGGAAGTCTCAAAATGGTGGTGTATGTATTAGATGGATTTCTATAATGCATTCTTATAAGGTGATTTAGATGACAAAGTATACATGGAGATGCTAGAAGGTTTGTATACATGGAGATGCTAGAAGGTTTTAAGAATAAAGGACAAAATAAGGTCTGTAGATTAGTCAAGTCATTGTATAGACTTAAACAGACTTTAAGACAATGGAACATTAAGCTTACTTCAGCTCTACTTCATGCAGGCTTTACTTAGAGCACATATGACTATTCTCTCTTTACTTTAAAAAAAAAATGAATGGTTGTAACGTTGGAATATGTGGATGATCTCTTTATTACTGCTAATAATATTGATATGATAAATAAAACAAAAAGTATATTGCATCAGCAGTTCAAACTCAAAGACCTAGGAAAGCTTAAATATTTTTTGGGTATTGACGTGTTGAGATCTACAAATTGAGTCATATTGAATTAGAGAAAGTATATTTTAGAACTCATCTTTGATACAGGACTTGCTAATGCCAAACCAGCTCTTACACCATTAAAGACTAATGCTAGATTAGCCTCAGTAGAGTTTAACAAAGTAGCGGGTGTTACAGGTGATATTATTATTAAAGATGTTACTTCTTATTAAAGACTGATTGGAAAGATAATGTATGCAACCATAACCAGACCAAATATTAGTTATGTTGTACATACCTTAAGTCAGTTCAGGCAACAATCTAAAAAGTCTCATTTAGAAGTTGCTAACAGAGTGGTGAAGTACTTAAAGGGCATTGTAGGATAGGGTGTTTGGCTCAAGGCTCAGTCTACTGCAGAGCTTATGTGTTGGTGTAATTCAGATCGAGTTTCATGCCCAAATACAAGAAGATCTATTACTGGTTATGTAGTGCAGTTTGGTGGTTCCTTAATATCATGGAAGTCTAAGAAGCAACACATAATATCTAGAAGTTTAACTGAGGCAGAATATAGAAGCATGGCTTTAGCTTTAGCAGAAATTACTTGATCAAAAGGTTTGTGTAATGCCCCGAATCTGGTACCCAGAACGATACATGATGCTCGTGACCCCGAAGGACCACAAGCTAACCCATGACTGATATTTGTACCTGAACACTACATAATATACTGTATAAATGCAAAAAAAAGGCTGAAAGGCCATAAGGTTCAAATATTTGATAAAACACAACATCTAAAAATACAGTATATCAATACCAAAACAACATAAATAATTGTCTGAACATACTATAGTCTGAAAGCCTCTAACACTGTACTTTCTGAATAAGAAGTTAATGGGATATATCCCCAACTAACTCCGACTACTAAAATAAACTAAGTATTGTAGAAATGAAGTAATCAAATCATAACATCCTCGAATGATGAGGACTCACTGCTGACTCTGACTGCTGAAACTGGAATGCTACTGATATTCTGGAGATCGTACTCCTGAACCTATGTTATAAAACACCATAGCGCAAATACGTCAGTACGATTGAATGTACTGGTATGCTAGTGGGGTAGTCTGAATGCAAAAGGTTCATATGTATGAACAATACTAACTGACTGTATAACATGAATGCGAGAATACATGTATTAATAAGTAACTGTAACTGAATTCATGATAATACTTACTACTGAGTATGAATACTGATATCATGAGTTACTGACAACTAATGTAACTGATAATGAGTGATTGTAGCTGACAGTCTAGATTCTGATGAAACTAGCTGAGTTTTGTACTGTTCTGAGTTGAGTGTATCTGACAGTCCTAAATTCTATAGAACTATCTGAGTTCTATTACTGAGACTGAATGACTGAATCTGACAGTCCTAATTCTGTAATTGAAACTGTGGGAAGTTGTCCTTTAATCGACATGCCCCTAATAAGCTATTATAGCCGAGTTGGGGTCCAATCTATAACCCCAATTGGAAGGGTGTCAATATCATGCCACTGGTAAGGACAGTTGTGAGTGACCCTCATCTAATAGGTGCTCTAATAAGAATGGAGGGACCCTCATCTAATAAGTTAAGCCACCTCATCTACCCTCATCTAGCAGGTTTGATGTCTCAACCTACGCTGGCTACGTAGTTCTGAAGTGCAAGGATTGCTTCTAAGAATCACACCCTCTACTCGTAGGTGAATACCCATCCTTGGTCTTACTCGGTGTTGAATCCTACTACCATCTGAATAGATACTGAACTGAATATACTGTACTGAACTGGACTGAGTTCACTGAATTCTATTGACTGACGAAATATTACTGAGATCTGATAACTGACTGAGATTACTGAGAATTCTGGACTGATACTGAATTTGCTGAGTTTTCCTGAGTCATGTAACTGACTGAATTCTACTGATCATGACTTAACTGAGATTATCATGAAACTGACACTAGCTCTAGGCATACAACTAAATTGTCGGGTACAAGTACCCCCAGGACTCGATAGCATAAAACTGACAAGACATGACACTTCTTGAACACATGACCATAATCAATAATTCATAATACAATCACTTGAGAGTTTCATGAAGCACTTGGTTCTCATACTCTTGTACATGAATAGGAATGCAATCGAATATATCATGGTTACACAATTCTAGTCTCCTGGTCATTCCATCAAACAATTTCAATGCATCACAATAACATGAGAGTCATTTTGAAACATAAGGATAAAGCATAAGTTCATCATTTTGATCACAATTGAGTCATAAGGCATATTTCCTATTCTCTTAGGCATTTTATCAAACACCTTGTATGCATAACTATAAGCTTAGGCATGGGCATTAAATTAATTCATCATGGTTGCATAAATCAATATAATTTAGTAGATTTCAATCCAGATGCTAGCATAAATTAATGAAAACACATTTAATGATTCCAACTTTGGTATAATACACAACATGAACATGATCATAATCAATCCACAACATAAACATCATAATTTATAATTTAAAATTGGATTCTTGGACTTCATGGATGAAAGGAATCCATGAATGAACACTTGACATACCTGGGTGGATGATTTCTTGAAGATTGGTGGAGGAAAGCTTGAATTCTTATCTTAAAATTAAACACCGTTCTTGGGATTGATCTTTGAGAGAAACCCTAATTTGGTGTTGTGGATGAACAAAGAAGTTATGATCTCTGGTATAATTAGGGGTTAAAACGGGTGGAAAAAAATCCAAATACCCTTTTAAAAATGGCTTAAAAATTGTTGATTGGAAGTGACGACGATTTGGGCGATGGTCCATCACTGGCTCGACGGTTCGTCGGTCCTGACCGTCGCACTTAGCCAGAACCTAAACTTTCTGCCTCGTTTAGGACGGTTTGGGAGACGGTCCGTCGCTAGCTTGACGGTCCATCGATCTTGGCCGTCACACTTGACTAGAATATGGGTTCACTGTCTTAGTCGCGATGGCTTGGGCAACGGTCCGTCGCTAACTCGATGGTCCGTCGGCCTGACTGTCGCTTCTGGGAGGTTCCAAAATTTTTTTGTAAAACGTCCATAAATTTTTACTCCGTTACCAGATTAGGACGAAATTGGTATCGTTGGAAAGCTAATTCAATTTTACACATGATAAAAAGTTGAAATTTGGGAAATTCTATTTGATTTAAAGATCATTCACTTAGGAAGTCATCGCTAAATCTTTTGGAGACTAAATTAGACTTCAAAAATAATTTGGGGTATTACAATATCTCCCCCTTGGGAACATTCATCCTCGAATGGGACTGACTAAGTTGGGATTTCTAATAGACTAAACTTACTTAAGGGACGTGAATATCTGAAACCTAATTATATGACTTGAACTTCTGATATACTGAAATTTTATACTGAGCATGCATATCTGATGCATGAATACTGACTCTTGAATACATGAATGGAATCACTGATAAGCTAAATTTATCAAGCTAAACATGTATATCTGATGCATGTGTACATGACTGAGCTGATACATGAATGCATGCTGAATATGTAATGGTACTTTAAAATACCGATATTGTAACTGAAATCTGAACATGAAACTGAATAGGCTTAAGGAAAGCTATTACCTTGGGCTGAGTTTGAATTTGCGGAGAAGAGGTAAGGATACTTGATCCGCATATCTGTTTCTGCTTCCCAAGTAGTTCCCTCAACGGACTGATTTTGCCACAAAACTTTGACTAGAGGGACTTCTTTGTTCCTCAGTTCGCGAGTCTGATAGTCTAGGATTTCGACTGGAATCTCTTCATAAGAGAGGTTGTTCTGAACATCTATGCTCTGAATAGGGACTACGACTGCCGGGTCACCTATGTACTTCTTGAGCAAAGAGATATAGAAGACTAGATGAACTGAGGCCAGCTCTGAAGGCAACTCAAGCTCATAAGCTACCTTGCCGAAACGACTGAGAATTTTGAAGAGAACGACATATCGGGGACTAAGCTTTCCCTCCTTGTCGAATCTCTTCACTCTCTTCATGGGAGAGATCCTTATATAGATAAAGTCATTAATCTCAAACTCGAGATCCTTTACTGAACACGCATGAACGGGAATATAAGAATATGACTGAGTCTGTAATGTGTGACATGGACTGAGTATCGTGAACTAAACTGAGCCATTATGTACCTAGATTACGGTTGAGATTGAAACTTGAGAGTCCACCTATGAGTACCCACTACTCCAAGCTAGGTTCCTTACATGAAGAGGGAATGACATATTTAGGTAATGAAAGTTCAGGGGATTATAGTGTATCTCTCCCTTGGGATACTATATCCCTCGTAGAATGCTGACTTGACCGAGATACTGAGGAGAGATTGGAATAATGCACAAGGCACCCACGAATGAAATCACGACTGAATATCTGGGATCTGAGACTGAGTCATGAAACATGAACTGAGCTGAACACGCAATTGCTTGATTGGTCCATTTTAGAATGGTTACATCCTTAAGACTTCGAATAGTGCAACTAGGTAAACAGAATGGGAAAATATGTAAACTTGTTCGTCTGACTGTTGAACTGAAGTACTAGTTGTTCAAACTAATTTCTACTGACTGACTTATCTGATCTGCTGACTGGTTGATGGCTGAGTACTGGGCTTGTAAGACTGAACTGTACTTAGTCTGAATAACTGGCCTAAGAATATGGAGTTTTTATGAACATGAGAAAGGGACTAATTGAGTAACATGAGATAACTGAGCATGAATTTATGAAATACTTTATTGTCTAAGAATGCAAGACCAGGCGTATAACATGATTCAGAAATATTCTATAAGTTGAGGTACTAAAACACTGATAACATGCGTAACTGATAACTAGACATTATGGTCAAGAAAACCTGAAATTGGACTGTGGTACTGATCTGATTTCTGAACTGAGGATAAGGCTGACACTATATCTAAGACTGTTTGGAGATTACAACTAAATTTGTAATTGAGACTCATACTGGGACTGAATGTTGGTTTCTGTTAATAAAGGTATAGACTGATACTGAAGTACTGAATTCTGATGGCTAAGTAATTGATAACTGAAAGTCGTGGTCCTGTAGGACTATCTGAGTCATTTACTGAATACCGATTACTAAACTGACACTGTAACTGAGGCCTGAGGGATGAAATATCGACACCACAAATTCACTGAGGGATCTAAACTGAGGGTATATATGACATAACTTGAGTTTGGCTGATCACTAGGAGTGGAACATGAGTCATGTGGGCTGAGCATACTGTAAAGCATGACATAAGTACATGAGTCAAGAGCTGCATGACCTGAGTCTGAAGGTTCTATATTCATGGGACATGATCCGTACTATTGAGTAAACTGGAACTCCTTATACTAGGAACTGAAAATGCACATAATTCTATGAAAGGTGCGTAAATATAAGTTATGCTCATGGAGCATAATTCGTACCACGGAGTAAACTGGGAATCCTTATACTGGGAACTGAAATCGTACATGATTTTCATTAATTTTCACAAATATGTGCGATGATCATGGAGATGACAGTTAGTACATGAATAGATATCATAATACTTAATAGGTTTTGAGGATCTGTAATACTATTCTGAGATAGTCTGCATGATTATGTTCACTACGAGAATAGACGAGGATTTCATCTATGAAAACCATGACGAATATGTCCAAGTACTGCTTGAACAAATGGTTCATCAAGTCCATGAAGGCTGTTGGGGCATTGGTAAGACCAAAGGACATGACTAAGAATTCAAATTGATCGTATCGAGTTCGAAAAGCTATCCTCAAAATATCACATTCTCTAACTCTAGATTGATGATATCCTGATCTGAGGTCTATCTTAAAGAAATAGCTGGCACCCTGAAGTTGGCCAAATAATTCATCGATTCTGGGAAGTGGATACTTGTTCGTAACTATGACTTTATTGTGCTGACGGTAGTTTACACACATTCTGAGAGAACCGTCTTTCCTGCGTACGAATAAGACTGGTGCACCCCACGGGAGACATTGGGTCTGATGAAACCCTTATCTAGGAGATCCTTCAATTGATCTTTCAATTCTCTGAGTTCTGTTGGTGCCATTCCATATGGAGAAATAAATAAAGGCTGAGTATCTGAAAGAAGATCAATGCCGAAGTCTATTTCCCTTTTGGGAGAAACTCCAAGAAAATCTTTGGGAAACACATCTGAATATTTATTCACTACTGGGACTGATCCGAGACTGGGAGTTTTGGAACTAGAGTCCTTAACTCGAATAAAATGATAGACACATCCCTTAGATATCATTTTTCATGCCCGAAGGTAGGAAACAAGATGACCTCTGAAAACTAAAGTACTACCCTTCCACTCTAGGATGGGTTCATTCGAAAACTAAAACTGGACTGTAGTCGACTGTGGCATAGCAGGAATGAAGCCAATCCATTCTTAGAATGACATTAAAATCTGTCATCTCTAATTCGACTAAGTGTGCTGAAGTGACTTTCTCAGTTACTATGATTGGACAGTTCCTATATACCCGTCGGGATATGATGATTTACCCAATGGGGTAGAGACTGAAAAGGGCTCTGCTAGAATTTTGGGACTGACTCCGAAATTAACTACTATATAAGGAGTAACAAAAGACAAGGAAGCTCCTGGATCTAGCAAAGAGTAAACATGCAAGTGAAAGATCTGTAACGTACCAGTAACCACATCAGGAGAATTTTCCTGATCCTGTCGGGACTGAAGAGCATAAAGTCTATTTAGGCGTTGCCCACTGGTAGCACTGGAGGTGGCACCCTGTTGATTTGGGCGACCGAACTGAGTTGACGAACGGTTACGCTGACCCTGAAAACCTGACTAGGGACAATCTCTAACTCTGCGGCCTAGCATGCCACATCCAAAACAGACGTCGTTGCCAGCTCTGCAAATACCCTGATGGTTTTTACCACAAGTCTGAAAAAGGGGATGGGTTCGGGAACTACTAATACTGCCCTAAAGTTTAGGGTCTGGCGCCCTATCCCTGTTGCCGTCTCTGACTTTCAGCACTGGAGCACTGGCTGAAAAAGGGCTGGGACAACAACATGTTGATTGCTCTGAGCTACTACTGAGTAAGATAAAGTGAGGGAGTCAGTTCTGAATTCGCCATGAAAGGCATGCTCGTCCAGGGAATCTGCCTGAATGGGCGAAGGTACTGACTGATTTTCGATTCTCCTTTTGTTAGCCCTTTCGGGAGACATATTCAGTAAATAAAATGGAAAAATGGATTAGACTGGGAGTCTACATTTGAGCTTATGCTCACTGGCACGACAGGAATACTGAAAGAAGGGAAACTGTTCCTAAAACATCTCATAGCCTCCTGTCCATAAGTGTGGTGCACAACACACCCATGCACAAGACTCTACTAGATGCGACTTTTTAGACTTCCTAGGACACTGATGAACCTTAGGCTCTGATACCAAGTTTGTAACGCCCCAAATCTAGTACCCGGAAAGCTACACGGTGCTCGTGAACCCAAAGGACCACAAGCTAACCCATGACTGATATCTGTACTTGAACACTGCATAATATACTATATAAATATGGAATAAAAGGCTGAAAGGACATAAGGTTCAAATATCTAATAAAACACAACATCTGAAAATACGGTATATCAATACCAAAATAACTAAAATAACTGTCTGAACATACTATAGTCTGAAAGCCTCTAACACTGTACTGTCTGAATAAGGAGTTGATGGGATATGACTACTGAAATAAACCAAGTACTGTAGAAGTGGAGTAATCAAATCATAACATCCTCGAATGATGAGGACTCACTGCTGACTCTGACTACTGAAACTGGAATGCAACTGATGTTTTAGAGCTCATACTTCTAAAACTATGGTATGAAACACCATAGCGCAAATGCATCAGTGCGATTGAATGTACTGGTATGCTAGTGAGGCAGGCTGAATGCAAAGAGTTCATATGCATGAACAATACTAACTGACTGTATAACATGAACGTGAGAATACATATATGAATAAGTAATTGTAACTGAATTTGTGATAATACTGATTACTGAGTCTGAATACTGATATCATGAGTTACTGATAACTGATGTAATTGATACTGAGTGACTGTATCTGACAGTCTAGATTCTGATAGAACTAGCTGAGTTACGTACTGTTCTGAGTTGAGTGTATCTGACAGTCCTAAATTTTGTAGAACTACCTGAGTTTTATTACTGAGTCTGAATATTGATATCATGAGTTACTGATAACTGATGTAACTGCTACTAAGTGACTGTATCTGACAGTCTAAATTCTGATGGAACTAACTAAGTTCCATACTGTTCTGAGTTGAGTGTATCTAACAATCCTAAATTTTGTAGAACTATATGAGTTTTATTACTGAGACTAAATGACTGTATCTGACAGTCCTGATTCTATAATTGAAACTGTGGGAAGTAGTCCTTAACCGATATGCCTCTAATAAGCTATTATATCCGAGTTGGGGTCCAATCTGTAACCCCAATTGGAAGGGTGTCAATACCGTACCACTAGTAAGGACAGCTTTTAGTGACCCTCATCGAATAGGTGCTCTAATGAGAATGGCGGGACCCTCATCTAACAGGTTAAGCCACCTCATCTACCCTCATCTAGCAGGTTTGATGTCTCAACCTACGCGGCTACGTAGTTCTGGAGCGCAAGGATTGCTTCTAAGAATCACACCCTCTACTCGTAGGTGAATTCCCATCCTTGGGCTCACTCGGTGTTGAATCCTACTCCCATCTGAATAGACACTGAACTGAATATACTGTACTGAACTGGACTGAGTTCACTGAATTTTGTTGACTGGGGGAATATTATTGAGATCTGATAACTGATTGAGATTACTGAGATTTCTGGACTGATATGGAATTTGTTGAGTTTTCCTGAGTCATGTAACTAACTGAATTCTACTAATCATGGCTTGACTGAGATTATCATGAAACTGACACTGGCTCTAGGCACACAGCTAAATTATCGGGTACAAGTACCCCAAGACTCGATAGCATGAAACTGACAAGACATGACACTTCTTGAACATATGACCATAATCAATAATTCATAATACAATCACTTGGGAGTTTCATGAAGCACTTGGTTCTCATACTCTTGTACATGAATAGGAATGCAATCAAATATATCATGGTTACATAATTCTAGTCTCCTGGTCATTCCATCAAACAATTTCAACGCATCACAATAGTATGAGAGTCATTTTGAAACATAAAGATAAAGCATGGTTCATCATTTTGGTCACAATTTAGTCATAAAGCATATTTCCTATTCTCTTAGGCATTTTATCAAACACCTTGCATGCATAACTATAAGCTTAGGCATGGACATTAAAATTATTCATCATGGTTGCATAAATCAACACAATTTAGTAGATTTCAATCCGAATGCTAGGATAAATTAATGAAAACACATTTAACGATTCCAACTTGGGTATCATACACAACATCAACATGATCACAATCAACCCACAACATAGATATCATAATTTATAATTTAAAATTAGATTCTTAGGCTTCATGGACGAAAGGAATCCATGAATGAACACTTTACATACTTGGGTGGATGATTTCTTGAAGATTGGTGGAGGAAAGCTTGAATTCTTTTCTTGAAATTAAACACCTAGAGTTTCTTGTTCTTGGGGATTAATCTTTGAGAGAAACCCTAATTTGGTGTTGTGGATGAATAAAGAAGTTATGAGCTCTGGTCAAGTATAATTAGGGGTTAAAACGGGTGGAAAAAGACCTAAATAACCTTTTAAAAATGGCTTAAAATTGCTGATTGGAAGTGGCGACGATTTAGGCGATGGTCCGTCGGTCCTGACCGTCGCACTTGGCCAGAACCTGAACTTTCTGCCTCATCTACGACGGTTTGGCGATGGTCCGTCAGTCCTGGCCGTCGTACTTAACCAGAAGACGGGTTCACTACCTTAGTCGCAACGTCTTGGGCGACGGTCCATCGCTAGCTCGACGGTTGGTCGAGCTGACCGTCGCTTCTGGGCGGTTCCGATAGTTCTCTGTAAAACATCCATAACTTTTTACTCTGATACCGAATTTAGATGAAATTGGCATCGTTGGAAAGATAATTCAATTTTTCACATGATAAAAAGTCAAAATTGGGGAAATTCTAGCTTATTTAAACATCATTCACTTAGGAAGTCATCCCTAAATCTTCTGGAGACTAAATTAAATTTTAAAAATAATTCGAGGTATTACAGTTTGCTTGCAGAATTGAATGTGCCCATCAATAAGCCTATTGCAGTTTTTAGAAATAGTAAATCTGTTATCAAATTAGCAGTTAATCCCATTTTTCATGAAAGGACAAAACATATTGAGATTGATTGTCATATTATTAGGGACAAAATTAAAGAGTGGTTAGTGCAGACTATGTATATTCTAACTAACCATCGGGTTGCAGGCATTCTCACCAAGAGCTTAAGTCAAGATCAACATCTGCACTTATTAAGCAAACTTGGTGTGCTTAATATTTTGCACCCTTCAACTTAAGAGGAAGTATTGAAATATATCAGTTTTTACTATTATATTGAAACTGTTTTTACTGTTTCATAGATTTTATTCTTTCATTGCATTGTTTTCCTTTACCACTAGTTAGTTAGAGCAGTTAGTCGAGTTGGTTAGCTACACAAGTTGTTAAAGGGACTTGAGAAGATTCTAGAAGCTCATCTAAGGCTACGTATTTATTATCTAGATGAATCTACGCACCTAATCCGCACCCCCCTCCAAATGGTATCAGAGCGCAGTTATTTAAAAAAATACAGAAGTAATATATATGTTTGGAATATATATGAATAAAATACAAAAATACAAAGAACTAAAACAGACTATATCTGAAAAACGTAAAGAATTAAAAATAAGAACAAAAAGATTAAATTATAATATATTTGCCGGAGTTAGTAAAAACTCAATAAATGCACAAAAAGATGAAATATCAAATTTAGAATCACAAATAGATAGTTTAGAATATATATATCAACATGAACTATTTACAATAAAATGAACAAAGAAGAATTTATAATAGACGAAAAAATATATGAAAATCACGAAGGATTAAAAATAAGAATAGTATTTTCTAATTTAGGAAGAAGATATAAGAAAATAGGCGAACATTTATATTTAATGTTAGAAAAAGAAGAATTAAAATTAGAAGATAAATTGACAGCTATGGTTAGAATAGAAAGAGAAAACGAAGAAATAGATAGAAAAAAGGAAATAGAAAAAATAAAACAACAAACTACAGAAGAAATACGAAAAATAGAAGAAACTAAAAATAGTAGGATTGCTGAATTAGAAAAGGAATTACAAATGTTAAAAGATCTGTATGAAAAAAGACAGAAAGAAAAAGAAGAAAAAGATAAAGAACAAAAATTATTAAACGAGATAAATCAATTTAAAGAAAAATTAGAAATAGACAATAAAGAAATAAAAAACAAGGAATTAGAAATAAATAATATAGATGTTGAAGAGACAGACAATTATGATTCAGAAGATAGTGAAACATATACAGAAATATTAACAAATACAAAAAATTTAGAAATCAATGAAAAACAAGAAGCAATTAATGAAGAAAATTTAGAAAACATCAACACAGAAATAAATACTCTTGATAAAAAAGAAGATCAAAATATAATACCCAGTACATCAGAAATAAGGAAACCTACATATTAAAAAAATAAGTTTAAAAGATATAATCTAAAGAATGAATATGACAAATGGACACCAAAACAAATAGTTAATAAAAATTATAATTTTCTAGACTTAAATTGTGTAATAGATACAGAAAAAACAATACAATTATGGATAGGATATATGAAAAAACAATTATTAGATAATAATATAAGTGTAATAGATGCACCAGAATATATAGAAAGAACATTAATAGGAACAGTAAAATTATGGTTTTTAAATCTAACTGAAAATAGTAAAAAAATATTAAGAACTGACAAACCCACAGAAGGAATAATGAAATTAACACCTATAGAATTATTAAAAAAATATGAAACAGCTATAAAAGACGAATTTAGTAGCATGACAACAACAGAAGAAGAACAAAATGAAGAGAAAGACATAAATAGAAATTTAATGTTAAAATTAGCAATATGTAATATGTGTTACATAGATGAATACACTTGCGCATTTAAAGAATATTATTATAAAGGAGCATATAATATAGAAGAAAGTAAAGAAATAAGAAAATTATATTTTAATAAATTACCTAAACCATTTAGTTCAAAAATAATAAAAAGTTGGGATGAAACAAAAATAGTAGATACTTTAGGAGCAAGAATAAAAATTTTACAACAATGGTATAGAAACTTATGTGAAAAATACAGAGAAGAAATAAAAATGGAAAAAACATTAATAAGAAATTTAGCATGTTGCAAAGATAAAATAGCACCTCAATTTGGATGCGAAGAAAGATATTATAAGAAAAGAAAAAGGCATAAGAAATATAAGAAATACAAAAAATCAAAATATAAATACAAAAAACCAAGAAAAAGATATTATGTAAAAAATTATAAAAACAAGAGACCATATAGAAAGAAAAAATCTATAAAAGAATGTACTTGTTATAATTGTGGAAAGTTAGGACACTTAGCTAGAGATTGTAAATTACCTAAAAACCCAAAAAATAAACAAATATCAGAAATAAAAATAGAAAATACAGAATATATGCAAATAGATTACATAGATTACGAATTAGAAAGTGAAGACAGTATATATGAAATTTCAGAGAATGAAACAGATAACGAAATAGATAGTGAATTAGATGAATTAAATGACTGAAGAAGATATAAAAATATTAACAAAAGAAGAATATTTAAATGAAGAAGGAACAGATCAAAAAATAATATTTGATAACAATGTATTTGATGAAATAAAAGGAAAAGAGTTAGACTTAAGTGTAGAAAAAATATTTAAAATACCAACAATAAAAAATATATTTACTAGAAAAAAGGAAGAATATTATGTAGTAAGTCAAAAAGAGCACGTAATAGACTGTAGATATGCAAAAGGTAAAGCCAGTATACCACTAGTAACAAAAAGAATAATTAATAAAGAAATAAACGATATAAAAAGTAGAGACCCAATAAAATATGTACACCTTGGAGGTACAGAAATATTAATAAAAGCATGTTTTAGAGAAGGAATAGATACACCAATAGAATTATATTTAGCAGATGATAGAATTATAAAACCTATAGAAAAAAGCATAATAACTGCCATAAAAGGAAATTTAATATACCAAAAATTTAAATTTATAATAAGTGCAAATTATTCAGTAGCAGTAACAGATAGAAATATAGATAAATCACTAGTATTATATTGGAAGATATCAGGAATAGAATTAACCCCAGGAAGTAAAATATTTACAGCAAGATGCAAAAATTTATATGTATTAACAACAAAACATAAAATAACAGGGAAAAATAAGATTAATAAAATACAAATAGATAGCCCATTTGAACAATTTGTAAAAACAATAGACTATAATGATTATAGCTATAGAGACATAGATGTAGAAGAAAATCTAGAAATAATAAATGACAGAATAAGTACAACAAAAAGAACAGCTTATGATAAACCGGAATCATCAAGCTCATCAAAAAGAATAAGTTATGAAACAAGTTCAATGGATAATTCAAACCATTATTACATAACAGGAAAGGTAAATGAAAAAGAATATTTAATACTATTAAATACAGGACAAGAAGAAAATTATATAGCAAAATATCTAGTAAAAAATGAAGAAATAAAAACCGATAATACTATATGCCCAGATCTACCAAGAAGCTTAATAAATACTAAAAATATAGCAGAAAAAGAAATAATAATAGGAATAAGAAAAATAAAAATAGAATTTGAAGTAAAAGAAGAAATGCAAAAAACAGACATAATATTAGGAATAAAATGGCTAGAACAAGTAAAACCATATAATATAGAACATACACAATTAACTATAACATATAACAGAGAGAAATTATTCTTAAGAAGAGCATTAACATAAAATGAAAATATATGTATTAATGAAGATAGTAGTAGAAGGATATTACAGTAGATATTATACGCCTATGATAGATACAGGAGCAGAAGCTAATTTATGTAGATATAATTGTTTACCAGAAAGTAAATGGGATAAATTGAAAACACCAATAATAGTTAAAGGATTTAATAACGAAGGAAGCTTAATTACTTATAAAGCTAAGAATGTAAAAACACAAGTATGGGATAAAATATTAACAATAGAAGAAATTTATAATTATGAACTAACATCAAAAGATATACTTTTAGGAATGCCGTTTCTAGATAAATTATACCCACATATAATAACTAGAACAGACTGGTGGTTTACAACACCATGTAAACAAAAAGTAAGAGCAAAAAGAGTTAATAATAAAATAAGAAAGAAAACTGATTGGATAAAAGGAAGTGAAAAAATTACACAAAAGTTAGAAAATATAAAAAATACTGAAGATACAATAGAATTAGTCGTATTTTCGATAAATAAAACAGAAATAACTATATTTTCAATAAATAAGATAGAAATAATTAAGAAAAAATTAGAACAATTATATAGTGAAGATCCATTAAAAGGATGGGAAAAACATAAAACTACTATAAAAATTGAATTAATAGACAAAAATAGCATAATAACCCAGAAACCATTAACATATAATTTTGATGATTTAAAAGAATTTAAAATGCATATAGATGAATTATTAGAAAAGCAATATATACAAAAAAGTAATAGCAAACATAATAGCCCAGCATTTATAGTAAATAAACATAGTGAACAAAAAAGAGGAAAAAGTAGAATGGTTATTGATTATAGAAACTTAAATGCAAAAACAATAACTTATAATTACCCAATACCGAATAAGATATTAAAAATAAGACAAATACAAGGATATAATTATTTTAGTAAATTTGATTGCAAATCAGGATTTTACCATCTAAAGTTAGAAGAAGAATCTAAGGAATTAACCGCATTTACAGTACCACAAGGATTTTATGAATGGAATGTACTACCATTTGGATATAAAAATGCACCAGGTAGATATCAACATTTTATGGATAGTTATTTTAAACAACTACCTAATTGTATAGTATACATAGACGATATACTATTATATACAAAGACCAAAGAAGAACATTTAAAATTATTAGAACAATTTACGGATATAATAGAAAATTCGGGAATAAGTTTAAGTAAAAAGAAAGCTGAAATTATGAAAAATCAAATAGAATTTTTAGGAATACAAATAGATAAAAGTGGAGTAAAAATGCAACAACATATAGTACAAAAAATAGTAAATTCGAAAGAAGAATTAGATACGAAAAAGAAATTACAATCATTTTTAGGATTAGTAAACCAAGTAAGAGAATATATTCCAAAATTAGCAGAAAACTTAAAACCACTACAGAAAAAATTAAAAAAGGATATAGAATATAACTATAATGAAGAAGATAAAAAACAGGTTCAAAAAATAAAAATACTTTGTAAAGAATTACCAAAATTACAATTTCCAGATGAAAATAGAAAATTTATATATATAGTAGAAGCAGATGCTAGTGAATATAGTTACGGAGGAGTACTTAAATATAAATATGAAGCAGAAAAAATAGAACACCATTGTAGATATTACTCAGGTACGTTTAACGAGACAGAAATAAAATGGGAAATAAATAGAAAAGAATTATGTTCATTATATAAATGTTTGTTAGCATTTGAGCCATATATTGTATATAACAAATTTATTGTGCGAACAGATAATACACAAGTACGCTGGTGGCTAACAAAGAAAATACAAAATTCAGTTACAACAAAAGAAATTCGGAGACTAGTATTAAATATATTAAATTTTACCTTTACAATTGAAGTAATCAGTACTAACAAAAATGTTATTGCAGATTACATATCAAGACAAAGCTACACAGACTGATATTATAGAAGAAGATACTCTAGAAAAGATACTCAACACCCTAACTACGCTTTCAATAAAAGTGGACAGTATGGGTAATGAGATAGAAAAGCTAAAGACTAATGAAGGTAAACTGAAGTCTATAGCTACAAATCAGCTAACTCAGCAGTGTGCAGAGCTATGTCGATCGGAAGACATTAAAATTCCAGAGCTAGAAGGAGACGTTGGGATACTCCATAAAACCCATAATATTTATCTATCTACTCCTGCAGGTACAAGCAAAGGAGCTAGTCGACCAAGATACCAGAACATGAATATGAATAAAATATTTGAAAAACCATATACCCCAAATACATCAAAAGATCCCATGTTTATACCCCCACAAATTACCACATACCGAGATAGTCTGAACCAAGACAAAAAAGTTTATAAACTACACATCCCAAAAATACATAGAAAATATCTACAATATACAAACCTTTTTAAATAGCAACCCAAAAGCTACAAATGTCCAAGAACCAGATACAAACTATATAACCCAGAAATTGACCGGATATAATAAATTAATTGCCTTACCCAAAACCAAACCAAACATAGTTAAAACTTGCTACGAATATGGATTACTTAGTACTGTATATACCACGGACGGAACTGAGGTATCCACTATACCAGAGATATATGAAGCATTTATTATTTTTAAAAGAATAACCAAAGGTACCTTGTTCTTTATAAAAATTTACGCGGCACCGGCAGAGATATTATTTGATGAAGTTAAAAAACCTATACAAGTTGTAAAGATAGGAATGACACGAGATATGATTATACCACAAGATATTATTTCACAACCAGAGATACCCAGAATTGAGATACCAAAATTTTATGCAAACAAAAGGATTATCGGATTATCTACAATTTTACAAGAACTAGCAAATACATATTGCAACCAAAATCCCATATGGAACTACTATTCAAGAGATCATGTATTAATATATTCAAATTCAAAAGAGTTACGAGAAACAGATATGGAAACTATTAGGCAATGGATTATCACGTTGCTTAAACCAGAGACAGAACCTATCGCCAGAGCTATTAAGGAAAAATTTATTTCGGAAGAATTATTGACCAGATACTGCAAAACTATTGGACACAAATATCCAGATCACAGATGTTCAAAATGTAATGGAGGAGATAATGACGTCCCTGCAGTGCAGTTAGAATAAGAAGATAAGGACGACAACTGGAAAGATAAGATCAGAGCAATAATGGAGATACAGCAGATATGACAAAATAGACGGAAGACTTATTTGTACAAATTAGTTACGTGAAAGAAAAAATAAGTGAGTAACATTAGTTAGCATTTATTAGGAAATTAATGTAAAGTAGGAAAAGTCAAAGTTAGGTAAGACTTTTAAGTCTTTTTTAGTTTTTTAGCTTTTTAGTTTTACGGATGTAAAAACTTTTGTACATTTTCCATTCTATAAATAGAGAAAGCAGAAGGCATTGCAAAGAAAGCCTTCATGCGTTGAAGCAAAAATTCTCTCAAAGTCTACAAAAAATATTTTGCTTAGTTATTTAAAAAACAGGTATATATCAATGGAAAAATCTATGGAGGAACAAAACTCAGAAATATCAAACCTACCAGAACAGGTATGTTTATTTATGATTATGAATAGCTAAATTCATAATTCCCAACAATCATGATATGATAAAATAAATTCATGTTAGTTACTTTATGGTAGAATTATTCGAAGAATAATATGTTAAGAAGTTTATTAGCAAAGCGGAAACGGAGAAAAATCCCTAAGAACTATGTCATCCTAAAGGTGAAACCAATAAGGCAAGAAGCCGTGGTGGGGAGTAACCAGAGTAGAGGCGCTGTTTAAGGGAAAAGTATCCAGATTACCATGCTAATAGTGACCGAAGAACATGTTATTTAAGAATAATCTAGTATATAGTAATCTAAGATGATTATATTTTGTTATGTACATGGTTGAAGGGAATATTTTGAAAAAAGCAATTTTATGAAAATGAATAATTATTTATCTGATGAGATGGTAGATAAATTTAAAATACTTATTTTGTATGCACTTAAAGATATAAAATATATAGAATCCCTTAATAAAAATATGCAAGAACTACTAAGGCTAAAACAAACAACTACAAAATATTATAATAAAATATTTAGTCAATCTTAAATGATAGATAATCTTAAAGTCTTAATCTTATATATACTAAGAGATATAGAAATTATAGATATTAAGAGAATAATATTAGAAAAGGTATTAAACTATGAAATTGAAATTATAAATTGGATAGCACAGTTATACCTAGATAATTACCCAGATGGATATTATTCAGATTAAAAAATGCTAGAATATATAAAGAAAATTAGAGAAAGACAAAATTGGATATATGAAGAAGTTAATTACAGAAATCAACTTGAAATAGAGAAAAAACAACTAGAAGAAAAATTACTTAAAATAAATTTAACCTTAGAAAAGGAAAATACAAGTAATAATCTATTTAATACATACGAAAAATTATTTAATACAGATGGAAAATTAGTTATACATGAACAACAGATATTAATTAGTCAGATAAAAAATATAAACCTACGCATTGAATAAAGCAAAGTTAGAATAAAATACTACACAGAAATTGCTAAAATTTCAATAGGATAAAATAAATTAATGGATACATCTTACGAAGAGAATAAATCATTAAAAGAAATAGAAACTCAACTATATAGTTTATACCTAGAATACAAAAGATTATATATTACTAACAAGGATCCTAAAACACTAGATAATTTAATCACGATAATATCTAATTTAGAATATGAATTAATAAAACATCTTAAGTCAAGAAGATAAAAATGAAAATTATTCCAACCAATAATAATCATTATAAAAATAAATACATACGTATTTATTATCTAGATGAATCTACGCACCTAATCCGCACCCCCCTCCAAATGGTCTAGACTAGGATTCTCATTATAACTAACTAATTCCAATGCACAATTTTATACAATTTTCTCTTTTCCTTTTCAATGAAGATCAGCTTCTTCTGCGTTGTGAGAAGTTTGCATTATGTTTGAGTAGTTGATAACAATATTACAATAATAGATTATCACCATGACATCCACAATAGATACGATTAGTTTTTTAGATCAATATCACCTTTTGTCTTTTAATGTTTCAGTTTTTTATATAACCCATAACTTAGTCCATTTAAATAATACTACTTTTATATATATAAAGAGAGAGAGATTATTTCTAATATAATTAAAGATATAGATGGAATGATGTGTTCATAAGATTCTTTTGGCGAAAATGTGTCCTACGAACACATCATTCCATCTATATTACTATTATATATAAGGGAGGATTTTCCTTTTTGGTAGTCCTCACAAACTTTTTAATGAAATTAAATAGCTACACATGTTTACTTATTTTTCATACATATTCTTACATTTGTACTTATTTATTATTTTATGATATTTTTATTTGAGACTTTGTAATTGAACTATGCATAGTATTCTTTTTTTTTATAAATCTGTTCTTGTTCCTTATTAGATTACTTATTCTTTTTTACTTCTTATATTAAAAACTAATTATTTTTCTTTCTTATTTACTTTAGTAAATCACGAAAGATTTATAACTTTTTTCACATTATTATTATTATTATTATTACTATTATTATTGTTATCACTATTATTATTATTGTTGTTATTTTTATCAAGTAATTAAGTAAAGTGTGAATAGCTAAATTTAAATTTTTAAAACATAATTGATAAGGATAATTTCATATATTTTACCCTTAATATATTAAATTCTTAAATTATTTGTCAAGTCAAAGAAACAAGTAAAAAGGAATTGAGATAATACCATTTTTTTTCATTTTGCTTGATCCTTGTACTAAAAATAAAATTTTCTTTTTGCTTATTATTTTAGCAAATAAAGAAAGATTTTATTTTTTCTTTCAATGTTACTCTTATCATTAAGTAACTATACAACATAATAGTTGTCAATCATATACTTTCAAATCATAATTATCGAGATAAATAAACCAACTCCTATTAAACAACTTCTTATTAATAAGAGTATCAAATCAACAAATTTAAAATAAAATGAAATGGATAGAATGCATATTTATCTTTTTACATTTTAATAAAATTTGTGCAGTTTTGAAGTTAGTCTCATTTTCAACCAGAGCATCTATTATTTTTTAATAATACTTATTATCTTTTTGAGTGTGTTTGGTACAATCGTTTTTTCAATTTAAAACATTACTTTAAAAATATTTTTTGAAAAAATTAGTGTGTGTTTTACTTTTTTACTTATACTCGATATGTAAATAAAATATTATTTCAAAATTATTTCTATATAATTTAGATAAGTACTATGAAAAATGAGGTATGAAGTGGCAGAGACGGGAGCCATGGTGGGGTGAAAACGAGGTGTATTGAAGAGCGAAGGCTCAATGAATGTCAAATGTAAAATATAATTTTTCTACTTCCACAAAGTCATTTTTATAAGTCTAAAAAGACTTATTTTCTAGAGAAAATATTTTTTCCCAACAATCTATCAAATATAACTTTGTCTATTCATATTTGTTAATTATCTTCGTATTTTTTTTTTTTTTTCATAAACAAAGTCCTTTAAAAGTTGTCCACATATAACGAAAGGACTTTAGTAATCATAATAGTTACCAGACAAGACATAATCAACGTATCACTAAATTAAATTAATTATGTAATAGAAAAATGTGATTTAAGCTATACTTTTTTTAAAATTAAATTTTATATTTTTTATCATTAGTTTGGGCCCGAGCTTAGCACAGACCTTACACAACTAGTTTTTAGTTAGTTATATTAGAAATAATCTTTCATGAATAAAAAAGAGAGAGAATAATTCCTCTCTCTTAAATCTAAAAATTAAGATAAGACTTAAAATAAAATTAAAAATTCATCAGCAAGAAAGTTAAAAATTTTATGATCGATTTATAGATTGTGTAAGAAATTAAATTACCAAAAATAACCCCATTGTGCAAATCCCTCTCTCTCACACCTACTAGTTCGTCTGTATAGAGAGGCTGCCAAGACTTACAGGCCCTACACACACACACGCCTTCAATAACAATTTACTTCTTCTTCTTCAAAATTAACACTTCAATTCCCTCACATGCTCTCTCACACTCTCCACTCTTGAGCGGAAAAAAAGTTATTCTCTATTTTCTGGATCTTCCTCCTTGTCTCCGAAAGGTCAGTACCCTTTTCTCTCTTTTACTCTCTTTTTCATATTTGTAAATTAGGGGTTTTTATTTTCTTGAAATTGATTTGTTCTGTTGTATATTGAAAAAAAATAATAATTAAGGCAGCAGATTTTATTATCTTTTTGATACGTATTTTGGCTTTTTCTTTGCTTTTAGCTTATGGGTTTTGGTCGATTGGAGCTATTGTATGTGAATTTAGCTGTTTTAGTTCAAATCTTGGAAAGGGGTTAGCTTTGTGTATGTGAATTAGCTGTTTTAGTCCAAATCCCGGAAAGGGGTTAGCTTTATGTATGTGAATTTGGACATCTTAGTCCAAATTCGTAAAGGGGGTAGCTTGTGTATGTGAATTTGGCTGTTTTAGTCCAAATTCGTAAAGGGGGTAGCTTGTGTATGTGAATTTAGCTATTTTAGTTCAAATTTGGTTAGGGGTTAGCTTGTGCACATGAATTTAGTTCTAGTTCAAATCTTGGAAGGGGTTGAGGAAACCTTGATTTCTCGTTCTTGATATGTAAGTGAAAGTTCACTTTCTTTTATGAGCATATTGATGCTTGAAGAATGTTGAATTGTTCTAAACCTGTCAGCAAGTAGGAGAACAAATGATATTTAGGGAAGATAATCTTATTTTTTCCTCGAACGGGCAATTCATGAATTGTTTGAAATAAATGGGTCCAAATAGAATATAGCTAGCGCAAACTAGTTTAAGATTGATTTACGCTTGTTGTTGGTTGAATTTGCAGTGTGGTTGAGACTTGGACAAGTTAATCTGTTGGACTTTCAGTGGTCCTGCGTCTAGACTAGATCTGAAACTTGATTACTGGGGTGTTGGTAATTATCTTTGACAATTACTCCTAAACTTCTTACCTGGAACGAATGAGCAATTGTTCTTGAGTTATTTGCCGGAAGCATTAAATTCATTCATTAATATAAGGAGTTTACCACTCTTCATATACTTTTAAACGAAGTGTGGCTAGTAGTGAAAAGTAGAATGGTGGAGGTATTGATTGAGAGCACTCTTTCAATACTCTAAGCTATAACATGTCCTTATTGGCGTTACTGGTGAGTTGTTGCTCTTGATTCAAAGGCTGATAAAGTTACAGAAGATATCCAATAGGATCCAAGGCGGAGTAAAGAAGTACCATATTTATAATTGGGGAACATTAACATCCTTTGAAGATGCCGGGGAGGAGCTTAGGGCAGGAGGGTATTCAGTATAATCTTACTAGGAAAATGGATTTGAAGTTTCTATGTAGAGTAACGAGTATTGTTGAGGAGTATTATGTCGGAACATTATTGAGGTCAATCATGCAGCCTTATAGAGCAACTCTACAAAGAAGTGTAATGAAAGGGTGAGAAGATTTGACATAGATATCAAACCTAAGTAGCAAAATAAAGCGATAATATTTTTTGATCAGTAAATAAATTTAATTGTTGGTAAATTTAACTGAAGGGGAGCCTTGGAGTAACTAGTAAAGTTGTTGTCATGTGACCAGGAGGTTATAGGTTCAAGCCTTCGAAACAGCCTCTGGCATAAATGCAAGGTAAGGCTGCATACAATACACCCTTGTGGTGGGGCCCTTCCTTGGACTCCGCGTATAGCGGGAACTTTAGTGCAAAGGGCTACCCTTTTTTTAAAAATAAATTTAATTGATAGAAAAAATTAGTCAAGCACTAAGCTAGGAACTTTACAAAGTGAGGCCCTCCTGTACCAAAAAAGGACAGGCTTTACTTTGGAAATAAAGACAGAAATTGTGAACTGAAAATGGTGCAACAGTATCCCTTTTCTGTGAAACTTGTCTTTTTGTCGTAAATATCTTTCCTACAAACAGTAGTACTCAGTCATGTATGCCAGCAACATAGAGATTACATTTATTTGGACCTGAATTTCAAAAGGAATTTGCAGTGCTAGGTGATGGAAGAGCTCAACAAGGTGCTCAAATCATTCTGCAAGCAAAAACATCACTTATCGATAATAACAGCCACAAATGAGATCCACGAGAGATGATCTTTTCTCAATTAAGTCTTTCTATAAACATACTACTTGAAAGGAAACGGTGACTTCCCTTACACTTCAATTGGGTTCCCAGAGCTTCAAGGAAAATGTCGTTCTTCACTTGAAAAAAAGCATGGAAAGTCATCCTCACAGCAGAGTTTGAGGAGTACAATTTATAAAAGTTGGTGTTTCATATGCAAGACTACAGTAGAGAATGTTAATAATTAATGCTTTGAGGCAAACATTTTATGCATTGTGTGAAAGGTGCTTGAAACTGAATGGGTGACATCAAGAATGGTTTGGGAGATACCATTAGGGTGGAAGTTTAGAAGGAAGAGGCTGAGAATGAGATTGTTGAATTAGTTCCTTTGTTTCATGCGGATAATATGAACAAGAACAAATAGAAGAGCATTTGAAGGAGTTAAAATTAGTTCCTTTGTTTCATGTGGATAATATGAACAAGAACAAATAGAAGAGCATTTGAAGGAGTTAAAAGACCCTTCTAAATAGTTTCAGGTGGGTATTTATTGTTGCACCCGGCAAGTTCAGTCATCCCACATGGAAATTGATGGCAGACTTGCAATATAATTTGTGTCTGTTAAAGGTTCATGGATATTATTGTAAATCATCCTCAATTAGGCAATGCTTAGGTGATACCATCGGATATTTGTCCTTCACTGGTGCACATTTGGATGGTTAAATCGGTTTGGCTGTCCTTGGACGTGATGCCATGGCTGTTCACCACGAGAAGTTGCAGTCGCATGCTGTATAAAGTCAAAGCTAGTAGAAGTTGGAAAGTCTGGATAGCAACAGAGGTAGGAGAGAAGAACAGAGATAGTAGTAGAAGAAAGGGCTATTATTCAGCCCCACCGAATTGGTCAAAAGAAATTTGGGTCGCCTTTATTACGAAGAATAACTTGGGAATATGCGTCGGAGGTTATTGGAAGCAAAATTGATAGACCTGTCATGAATTAATTCATCAAGTGCAGTAATTGACCTAGATAAGCTTTATTTCAGCTGTTTCTGAAAAGGCAAACACACCCATTTAGTATATAAGCATATCCACTGGATGATGCAAGGTTGAATTGAAGTTCTTTTGGTCAAAGTGTCTTCGTACATGAGTGCTGGAAGCACAATGTTATATTTAGCTAGCAAAATGGTTGTATCTTCTATGATCGTGTATTAGCTGGCAGCATCAGATGTACACTTTAAGTAATGCCCCTAGGATGCCACGTAACTTCTCACCGGTTGTTCCATTCAGCTACATGCGGTATTCTAGCCACTAAGTTGTTTGTGACGAGCGGTGGTGTGAAGTCTGTCACTAATTGGATGATTGATTAACTCCATTGATGCTTCATCCCGCTCAAAATACTTGCTGCTTCCATTTTTGTGAAAGGCCAGACATCATTCAATTCATAGTAAATTAGAAATTTATGTGGCTGGCCACTAGAACTTGTAGAAGAACCAAGTGAAGCCGGACCATTGGTTTCTACTCATGGTTTGATGTGATTTTAAGTTTTCCGGTCTCTGCCCTTTGGAAGCCTAACCAAACGGAATTTAGTTGGGAATAAAGAACCTTTCCAACAGTCAGTAGTGCTTGAGTATGACGATTTGGAGATATGAACAGATTTGTTGTTATCTTTAAGTGGTATAACATGTATATTTTTTCTGGTTCTTATTCTGTTAGTGGCGGTAGGTTCTACTTTTGCTTGTTTCACTCTTGGATCACAAGTTTGTGTAACTACTTGTTGGATGTTCTTTCTTCTCTTGAGGTTATGGGGAATTGTTTTGCTTTCATTAATCGTGTGATTGCATTTGGAAAGGGATCTTGGGGAAGCATTTATTATCATGCTTTCTTTAACCAAACAAAGAAGAGAAATGTAGGTACTTTATTTGGTCCTCATATAGGTATGCAGTGTTTCAAAAAACATGTTTGGGGCGAGGCGCAACAAAAACGCCTGGGGCGCATTGTAAAAGCGTAGTTCACTTATATGTATGTTTTTCCCGACAGGGCGTACGCCTAGGCGTAATACGCGTACTACAGGAACACTGACGCTTTATGGATCTCACTAAAATTAGGGGTATTTTAGAGGTTTCTCATATCCCACTGTATTTATAATTATTTACCCACTTCGTTATATTCTAGATAGTTCTCCATCCCACAACCAATCATTTCTTAGCAATTAAAAAATCCTATCCTTTTAACTTCTAGTTTCTTAGTTTAGCTCACGAGTAATTAACAATTAGATAATTTCCAATCCCACAACCAATCTTCCTCACTCTTCATGTTATCGTCAATCTTCAGGGACAAAAGAAAGATCTTGGTGTTTCTTCTACAATTTCGGATCTCTGGTGGACCTCTCAGTAGGATTCGAACCTAGATGAAGTTCTGACGATCTATCAGAGAAAAAAGAACGAACGAACGGATCTTGTAGGATTTCCAAGAAATTCTTCAATTTCTTCCGAAAACGAATGATTAATCCTCTGTTTCTCACGTTCCGTGAATAGCCGGGACATTGAGGAATATCCAGAAAGGCATTTCGAGAATCAGCCTGATTCTATCTCTTTTCGTTCCGTTTGAAGAAAGGAAGGACCCATGAAATCGATCTTTCAATTCGTTGTTGAATCTCTCTTTGATTAATCAATGTCTGATATTTCGAATCCTCATTACTTTTTTTTAGTTAAAGGTAACTTTATTTCGAATGCTCATTACTAATGGAATTCAAATGATTGCAATTCTAAAAGCAGCAAGGTATTATAAGTTCCTCACTTCCTCTTATTGCTTTTAGTTTTTGTTTAATTGTTTTTACTTTTTAATAGTAGATGAAGTTTTCTTTTCTCATGTTTTGAAGCATTCTAAAGTAAATGTTGAGTTGGTTCAAACTTCAATCCTTTTTTTTTTCAAAATCGGTAACTTTGTATATATTTATAGTAGCAAAATAGAACATGGGTACTGGAGCCATATTTACAAGGGAGGTCCAGAACCTATAACCTATGTCTATAATGAATCTAACACATCAACAATAGATACGGGATCATTAGACCAAATCTGGTTACACCAAAAACACAATATCAAGATACAATACAACTTGATCTGTTCTATACTATTCTCTACATTCTCAGAACACCTAGCATTCCTCTCATTCCAGATTGTCCACCATATGCTGGTTGGAATAATTCTCCATCTTCTTCTACTCTTTGTCTGCTTCCCAGCTTTGAATAGCCTCTGTAACCCTACCAGGCATAGATGAGGAAAAACCTTTGAGATTTAAGAAAATACGCCATAGTTTTCCAGTATTCTTGCACTGAAGGAATAGGTGATTAACGGTTTCATCCTGCTCTCCACAAAATACACATTTAGGACATATATTTAATCCCATCTTCATCAGATTGTCCTTTGTAAGTACTACTTCCTTAGACAGGAGCCAAGTAAAACAAGCTACCTTGTAAGAAATATTAACCTTCTAGACATTTTTCACGACCAATTGACAACCTGTTGGTTGCAATTGTTCAACTTCCTATATGCTTTACCAACCTTGAAGGTTCCCTTGTCACTTCCCTGCCACCAAAGTTCATCTTCCCCTTCTTGTGTTCCATTAAACTGGCCAATAGTGCTGAAGAAATCCGCAACTCTTGTTATTTCCCCATCATTTACTTGTCTTCGGAAGTTAACTTCCCACCCTTCCGGTGTCCACATTTCTGCAATGGTCCTCTGCTGGTGTGACATTAAATTGTGAATGTGTGGATATAGACTTTCCAAGACGCCCACCTCATGCCAATCATCTCTCCATTCTTTACTTCACCTTGGTGCTATTCTTGAGCTCAGTCCACAGAGATCTGATGGATCTCCTCAGGTTCACACCATATGGAGTATTTACTTCCTTTGTCATCCATCTACCTTCCCTCTCTCTTGAGCCGGGGGTATATCGGAAACAACCTCTCTACTTCTTCGGAGGTAGCGGTATGGATTGCGTACATTTCTCCCTCCCCAGACCTCACTGTGTGGGAATATACTGGGTTGTTGTTGTTGTTGTCATCCATCTATCTTCCTCCTCGTACTTAGCTTCAATGACTTCCCCCACAACAATTGTTTTTCATTAGCATATTTCCACAACCATTTCATTCTGAGCGCTTTACTGTGGTTCTGCAAATTTTTAATTCCTAGACTCCCAAATCTTTTCTCCACTATCAGATGTTTTCACTTCACTAAGTTATAGCCTCTCCTTTTCTCGTTTCCCTGTCATAAGAACATTCTTCTGATTTGTTGGAATAGGGAACAGAGACATCATGTAGTTTGGCGTGGTATCTAGGACTGAGTTGATTATTCTGCCTCCCATTGACAAATATTGCCCCTTCTGGTCAATTTCTTCTCACACTTCTCAATTACAGAATTTTATCTTTGGATTTAGATTTGGCACCCAAAGGCATCCCAAGGTATGTGGTTGGAAGAGCCTAACCTGACCACCTAGGATTGTGTTTAGATCCTCCATATTAGACACTTCATTAATGGGATAAAGAAAGCTCTTCTTCCAATTAATATGAAGCCCAGAGATCCCTTCAAACAGAACTAAAATCACCCTCCGATATTTGAGTTGTTCTTCTTCAGCCCAACAAAAGATGCACGTATCATCTGCGTATTGCAAATGAGTCACCTCCAAACTTTCTCTTCCTTCTCTGGCCACATTAAACCCTCTCAGCCAGCCATGTGTGTTTGTTGTTTTAATCATGTTGTTGAGACCCTCAGCTAACAAAGATAGGAAAGGGGAAAGCGGATCCGCCTGCCTAAGGCCCCTTTGAGCTCTAAAATACCTGTTGGTGAACCATTGATTAGCACTGAGAAGCTCACTGTTGATATGCAAAATTTTATCCACTGAATCCACCTTTGCGCAAATCCCATTTTGTCCAACACTCCGACAGAAATTCCCAACTTACATGAGCGTATGCTTTTTTTATAGCTAGCTTGCATAATATTCCTGCTTTTTTCTACTTCAGTCTTTAGCCTACTGCTTCATTTGCTACATGGACTGTATCCACAATTTGCCTACCTTAAATAAAGGTCATTTGTTGTGAGTCAACCAGCTTTCCCATCACTCCTTTCAACCTTTCAGTTAGGACTTATAAAAATATTTTGTAGATGCTTCCTATCAAGCTGATGGGCCCGAAGTCCCTCAACTTAGTGGAACTTCTCTTTTTGGGGACAAGAGCTATAAATGTAGCATTGAAGCTTTTCTTGAACTTTTTTTGCTCATAAAAATTTTGAAAAACCATCATTATATCATGTTTAACAATCTCCCAATATTTTATGAAAAAACCCATGGTGAAGCCATCTGGTCCGGGGCTTTGTCCCTTGCACATAGCTTAACACTTCCTCCTCTTCAAATCTTCCCTATAAACTCTCTTTCTCCTCGAGTGAGAGCACTGGGCAATTCGAAAAATTGCTAGCAGGTCTCCAGTGTGATGATGTATCTGTGTACAACTTTTGGTAGAATTCAACTCTGTCTTTTTCAATTCTGGTTGCATCCTGGGTGATCTCAGCTGGAACCTCCAGTTGATCAATATTATTGTATATCTTGTGTGCATTCGTAATTTTGTGGAAATACTTAGTATTCCTGTCTCCCTCTTTCAACCAAAGAGCTCTTGATCTTTGTCTCCAGGCAATTTCTCGTCTTTTTAACAAATTCTCATATTCCAGTAGGACGGCTCCTTTTCTTGTGGACTCTTCTTCTGTGAGGGTTCTGTTTTTACCAGCTGCTTCATAATCTGCCTGTTTCCCTAATGAATTTTCTATTTTTAACCTGATTTTATTAATTATAAAAATTAAAAATTTATAGGATTTACATCCCGTGTCTCGGGGCTTACGCCTCACCCCGTGATGGGCAAAACGCCCTGCCTCATGCCTCATGCCTTTTAAAACACTGTAGGTATGTATAACAAATCTTGTACTGCTACTATCTCTAGAGACTGGATCTAGTAGTAAGAGTGCAACACGTGATATGTTATGTGCACCGTGGTGGGCAAAACGCCCCGCCTCATGCCTCACGGCTTTTAAAACACTGTAGGTATGTATAACAAATCTTGTATTGCTGCTATCTCTAGAGATTGGATCTAGTAGTAAGAGTGCAACATGTGATATGTTAGGTGCACCTGAAGGGTTAGAAGTCCTGCCGCAGGCAAACACCTGATATTTAAGTGGGAGAGTAGAGGGCGAGCCCATTATCCACCGAGTATCGAACTGTTCGTCATTAGCTCTCTGGTTTTTCTCTGCTATTAAAAAAGATATTGCATCTCTACCAATCAAAAGAGATAATATTGTTGTGTTGCTGAATCCATGTTTAGGAAACATATTGTTTTGCGGAAAGTCTTCTAGAAACTAGAAAGGGTAGCTGGGACCATAAGGGTCTATCGTTCACAGCCTTACCTTGCATTTCTGCCAGAGTCTAGACTCCAAAATTAATATGATCTACTTAATCTGAGGGCAATTTCTGATTCTTAGCATAGAGTTGTCTTGATTAAGAGAAAAATCAAGAGGTCGCTCATGCATCAGACTGATTGTCTCATTCCGTTTCTCTCTCCTCCACTTGTTTGTTTTTTCCCAATAAGTCAATCAATTGATCAGTACCAGCTGTAGAGGATATATCAGCTGTATGGATCCTCTATATCAATCGCCTTCTATTAGGCCATTCGAATCTAGTACTCAATAATTGGTTTAAAAATGAAACTAGAGGATCTGTAAATCTACACTCGTGACGCCAACATAAAGATCTTTAACCAAAGTAAAAGCTCCTGACAAACATCAGATCCAATGCATGTGTATAACAAGTCTCAATTCTTACTAATTGATATTGCCCATATGTAACTTTGATTCTTCTCTGCGTTGTCCTCTTTAGCACATCATATTATCACACCTACTGACAGACGTATTTGGAAGTCACATAGGACATGACAAACTATTTCATGGAATCTTCTCGCATTTTATTATCAAAGTTTGCTACTTGCATATTATCTTGAGATTCATATTTCTACAACACATCATCTGGATATTTTGGGTTCTAGAGGTCAAACATTCACTCTTGTGGATATTTTGGGTTCTAGAGGTCAAACATTCACTCTTCACTGGAACTTTTATATATATTGTTGTTTTTCCATTTTAGGGGTTGCGATAACAAAGTTGTATGAAAGGAATCCAGAAAAGGTGCATGATAGGAGCTTATTTGTTACTGCTTTGAGGCTGTTTGATTCACTGAAAGAGTAAAATCATGTCTATACTTTTCAGGTCTTAAAAGATATGTTTCATGACAGAAATTAAATATTGCTGATATTTGCTATCAAGGGCCACCATGGGTGAAAGTGAAAAAAGGCGAAAGTCTCTGTGGGATGCTGAAGAACCAAATAGTACGAATTATGAGGAATGGGGAGCTCCAAAAGCCGACAATTTATGGCAGTCCAAGAGTAGATCTGATTGGTTGTCTGGGGACAATGTTACAGGAACAGAAGAGCTGAGGAAGGAAAACTACCATTATAAGAGCATGTCTCCAGCTTTTGAAAGGCGGGGAAGGCGAAGCAATAGCGACTCTCCAGATAATGGTCGGACCCAGCCTCGCAGGTCTGCTTAGAGTATTTGGTTAATTGGTTCAATGATACATCATACTTGTGATTATCAAAGGATAATTGACCACTTATTTGTGAAACCTATTAGCTCTCAAGTAAGGTCGTAATTTGTGTTTGAGTTTTTGATGCATTTCATGTATCGCAATGTGCAAAGAAATAACCGCTGGATGGTGGGACCAGTACTTTACATTTTTTATGTTTCCAGTTTTACTTGCTATATGTGTACCAGCTTATTTGATTTTCCATCATTCTTTTGGTGTTCTCTCCCTTTTGCCTGATTTTCCCTTTGGGTTGAGGGGAAGGGAAAAGGAACGGGGCTAGAAGATATGGTTGATCATATTGCAACTGATATGTTGTGGTTTATTTTTTCATTTGATAGATACTCCGGGAGAGCCAGGAGTAGGAGCAGGAGCAGGAGCCGGGGAAGGGGAGAAGGCAGGAGCAGGAGTCGCAGCAGGGGACGAGATAGGTTTAGGACCAGTAGCAGGAGCAGAAGCAGGGACAGGGGCGGTATGAGAGTTCAGAATAGGAGTCGTAGTCCTCTCCATAATTATAGACGTGATTCATATGCATCAGGTGATAGAAGAACCGGCCTTCGTACATCTTCCCAGGTATGCAGAGATTTTCCAGCGGGGAAGTGTAGGAGAGGTAGTGACTGCAGGTTCATTCATCCAGATGCTGCCAATCATAGGGGTGGAGGTCATTCAGAAGACAATGTGGCAGAAAGATTGGGTAGTCGACCAGAGCGTGGACATATCTCGAGGTATACTGATAGTGAAGGTCCTGGGTACCAATCAAGGGATAGGCTTCCTGATGTGCATCATTTGGAGGATGAACTGCACAGAAACCGGAGTAGAGGTACAATTACTTGCAGGAATTATGTGAAAGGCACCTGTCGCTGGGGTGCATCATGCAAATTTTCTCATGATGGTGCCTCGGGTGATAACTACGACAAAGGCACTCGAAGTGCATCCTTTGATCATGGTCAGGACAACCCAGCAAGCAGATCCGGAAAGTCACTTTGTGAGTACTTTGCAGCTGGGAAGTGCTACAAGGATAATTGCAAATTCTCTCATGATGCCTCATCAAGAAATCATGAAATTAGACACTCAGATAACACTGGTGGCCATAGGTTTAATGACAAGAATAATTGGTTGAATGCTCCGAAGTGGGATGATGAAGGAAGGACCTCAGACCTTGTAAAGGCTAGTGGGTGGGATGAAACTGCTCCGAAGTGGGATGATGAAGGAAGGCCCTCAGACCTTGTAAAGGCTAGTGGTTGGGATGAAACTGTTGTGAGAAAAGATACTGCTGTCTCAGTTCTTACAGATAGGACCAATGAAAGACCCGGCCATAGTTTCGAAAATGAGAACAGAGCCTGGGGAAGCACAGAACCACAATTTATGAATTCTGACAGACAGAGAGCTGCTTCTCCTCACAGGGGGAGTGCTGGTCATCTTAATACTTTGAACATTTCGGAATCTTCGGTTATACAAAACTTTACGAATGCTCAAGATATTCATCTCACTTCCCAAGTTTCTGATCTAAATATGGAGAGAACTTCAGCACACGTCCTTGGGCATAAATCAAATCAAGGTTCTTCAGGCATCATTCTTTCTACCATAGACACTCAGCCTTATGGATCTGGTGGATCTTTTGTAGAGACACAGGGACTGACAGACGATAGCATTGCCAGAACACTTGGCTCTAATGTAGTAAATGAATTTATGAATAGTAGAGATAGTATCCATCACGTCGGTTTGCCTGGTCAGAGCTTCAGTGGAACAGGTATTGGTATGAAGTCTGAACATTCTGCAGTTCTGAATGGAGCACACCAAGAACCGAATGTGTTCTTACCTATCCCATCAACTGGTCACAATAAGAGAGAAGCACCTGGCACACCAGAGATGCTGGAATTCAAAGTCCCTCAAAATCTTTCCGGTACCGTTACTGGTGAGCAAGTACACCAAATGGAAACCTCTCCGACATCTATGATAAAGAAATTTGAGGAAGGACTACGAGAAGCCCAGCTTCAAAGTGTCTTAAATCCCTCTGGTCCATCTGGAATGCTACCTTCAAATCCCATTTCTTCACTTGTTCATGCTCTATATGGTCAGACCAATCCAGAGATGAGGGTTCCAGATAATTACCATCCCCCAGATGGCTTTGAGCTGAATACATCTGGCAACTTGCCTAACAATTCGTTCCATTTGGATAGAGATAGTAATAAGGCTCCCATGGAGCAAATGAATCAATCATATGCTGTTGATCCTGAACTTGGAAATAATGATCAAATTGATGAAGTGAAGCAGCAGGAGAATAAATTAGTTGAAGTCAATGGAAAAGATAAATTAGCTCTTGAGGAGTCCAAGGATGGGCTAGAAAATAATCATCCAGGAGCTATGCATATGCATGCAAAGATTGAGGAGGGAAGCTGTAACAAAGATGAAAAGGCGATGCGATTATTCAAAAATGCTCTTATAGAGTTTGTTAAGGAGATCCTAAAACCCACTTGGAAAGAAGGTAAGATGAGCAGAGAGGTTCATAAAACAGTTGTTAAGAAGGCGGTTGATAAGGTGACTAGTGCAATGCAGGCAGAACAGGTCCCTAAGACGCAAGAGAAAATAGATCAATATCTGTCCTATTCAAAGCCTAAAATTGCCAAACTTGTACAGGTGAGTTGCCTATTACACAGTTCATTCCTCAGATAAATGAAGTGTGATAAGACTTTCCTATCTATACTACCAGACTCTACTTTATCTCACATTGGGCGTAATATGTTGTTTTTCGTGAGTATGATTTGTCATTGTGCACGGTTGAACATCTATGTTATCCGTAGGATGTGTATGTTTCTTTCTCTTGCTTCTGCTCTAGCCCAGGAGAGTAGGGGGAAGGGTGTGCGCATTGGCAGTATTGAAGTTGCCACACGGCATTCAACTCTGTGCATAAGGGGAAGGGTGTGCATAATGTATATTGGGTTTTGATTGTACGTCTGGAGGTGTGGTGTCAATAGATTTTGCAAGGCTTGTTCATCCTTGAATTTTTTGAGATGTTGATTACATGTTAACTTCCAGTTTACTCTTCTCTTGACAGGCATATGTAGAGCGACTTCTGAAGAATGAAGCTTGAGATGCCGTGTTTATATTTGTTCTCCTTTTTCTTCTGGAAAAATCAAATTCGTTAAGGATTTGATTTTCCAACATGCACTGAAGGTTTAGCTATGTCAGATATCTTTGTTTTGGTGAAGTCGCATCTGCAGTAGCTTGATAGAATTGGCTTTGCAAGCAGTTATCTGTTATTCCTACCATTTATTCTCTGATTTACTTTTGTTTGAGCATTATATGTAATTGGTTTTCCCTTCTTACAGATTCAATTACATGGTAGTTTCCTTTCTTATTTGTGCTGATTTCTTTGTCTACATGCTTATTAGCTTGTCACTTTTCTTGTTAAGTTGATTATTATAGTTTAACTTCTTTATTGTTTATTAATGAGTGCCTTTGTCTGATGCAATATTCTGGTTCGTTCCAGGCATTTCCTAGTTGGAGTTTTCAGTCCATCTTTTCCCCCTATCTATAGGTTATACTTTGAAACACGAAAATCATGACTTAAATTTGCCCCATCTTTGTGCCTTATTATTAAGTGGAGTGAAATTCATCGTATTATTTATGCATGGATAGTAGAAACTGTGACCAGGGAATCACCACCTCACTAAAATTCAGTCGAGACAATCTTTACATCTTAGGTAAGCTGAAACTTGATAAATTTAGCTTGTTTAAGGAGATGCTATTGCCGTATATATACCACTTTTTTATTTCTCCTGTTCCATAGCTCTCAGATTACTACATATGACGATGCTTTGATATAAGGGTTTTTCAGACATTCATTTGCATGGTGTTTCCTACACCTTTGAAATACTTGCTGTGCACAACACCACGTATAAGACCAGCACCCATGGAGAAGAGCTGCCATACCTTATCAGGGAAGAAACTAAGCTTGAAGCAGCCATCAAGGCTATGGGTCACTGAAAGATACTACAGCGTGGTAGCGTAATAGACACATGTTATCGGTTTGAATCTTGTTGTAAGCCAAGTCTGATGTTTAAGCGAGAAGGATAGGGGGATGAGCCTAACCATTGTGTAGTGTTACCTGCATTAATTAACCTCTGACATATTACACAACTGTTCACAAATGATAACCATGTCATGAGTTTGAATCTCACCGTGAACCAAGTCTCATGTTATGTTGTGGGGGAGGATAAAGGAACAAGCCAAACTACTTCGGAAGTGTTACATACATGATATATTAATTAACCTTGACATATGACATAGCTGTTCAAAAGATTGTCATTTACCAATATGTTTCACAGTTCATACTAGCTTCGATTTTGTAGCATCATTAATGGTCCTTTTTCTAACACCAAGCAACAGTCTCAGCCACAGCCTAGCAACATCAATCCCTCACTTCCTCCATACCTCAGAGACGGATTAAAGGTGGTTTTTGCGTGTTCAACTAAAATCATTATTTTTCGCTCGCACTATGTATACATATAAAAAAAAAAAAGTTGTACGTATAGTAAAATCACTCCTATGGCAAATCAACTCATGATGCTGAATGTTTCTCTACTCTACTCAAATGTCATTACCCAAAACGAGACAAAAAAAAAGAAGAAAAGCACTACTTTTAGACCAAAAGGAAGGTAACCTCCAGAAGCAAGCAAGTTGCAATGAACATATTGGAAGAAATCATTACTCTAGTGCAGTGGGCACTGCGCATGGTGTAAAATAGTACAGTATTAGGTAACTACAAAATGTGGACCAGCTGGTAAATTGTATGAATGATCACATCCACACGTGTGAAATGCAATTTGTCTAAAGGCCGAATACATTGAAGTCCTTAAAGTGGCTAGTATTAAATTTTATTTAGGCTGTTCAAATTGATCGGTTAAACACATGATAAAATATTTTTATTAAACACACACAGCTAAAATAATCTTTACCGTTCAGTTTCATATGTACCTATATTTGATTCAGGATTTCATTAGTATTCATAATTTTTCTTCTCATGTAGATATCTAAAAAAAAAAAGAGCTCCTATTATCTATGTGGTTAGTAGTAACTTTTTCTTGATAAAATTTACTTTTTCCCTTTTTACCAACTTGAGATCATAATTTCTCAAAGGCAACAAACTTGACAAATTGCATCTTCATTGAAATAACAAAATCTTTCACCAAAAAAGAAATAACAAAATAGCCCTCATATTTAAGGGAGGTTCAGAATGATCCCTTAACTATGTACTTAACAATTTTGGTTTATTTCCATCAAATATTTAACAATTTATATATGCTTATTAGATTTGCTGAAAGTAGTGGAAAAAAGAAATTAACAAAAACTCACATTTAAAGGTATAGTTGTTAAAGACCAAAATCCATAATGTCTACTTTTTAATAGTGACCTCTTCCAAATATTCTTGTGAAGATATATTTATGTCGATACAGCCAGGGAGAAACATTATATATGCGTGAGTAGTGTAATGTATTTTACATAAGATTTTATATATGTATGAATATGTTTATTAGATATGGGTATGTAGTATATTTCTCAATGATTGTGCGCGATTATATTATATTTCGCTATTTAAAAAAAAAAAAAAAGTACAACTATGTTTCATAATTAAGTAAAATTTTGCTATTTCATGTAAATCTGAATGCAAATAGCATTATTTGATGAAGACGTTTTAAAGCTGTTCATTTAAAAGTATAAAATTAGATTTTATAAACGTATTGACATTCCAACACAGCCAAACTAGAGGTCTTTTTCATTTATTTATTTATTATTTGAATTTTTCGTATCAACGCTTATTTCTTTGGGCTAGATATTGAAAATTTGACTCTTTTTTTAATCTATTATATATCACAGATCTTAGATCTAGAGCTTCCATTAATGGTATGTTTATATTTTTGTTGTTTGGTATATCACGGAGATGCACATTTTAAATTGTAGTTGCATACAAGACTAAGGTGTTAGAATTATTTATTTTATGTGAACTTAACATTAACTTTTTATTACGTTAAAGTAAAACGGGCTGATGTTATTAGTTGGTGAACAAGACACAAGCTGTATTCATGTGGATTCCATATGGACCTGTATCCATTTCATGTTATTAGTGTGGTCTGACAATACTGTAGGCCTGTAGGTAGACGTGTGAGCCCATAGGGGGGGGGGGGGGGTGCACTAGGGTAAGGTTACAAATCTAAGGCTAGGTCCCCTCTGTCTTTAACAAAAGACGTATTCCCATAAGTTGCCGCCGTCATAAGCAAAGGAGAGAAAGACTCAGCCTAGTTCATCTTCGGTTATGTGTTGCAACGGCGGACAAAGGTACACACCTTTTCTCTAGCATGTTCTGTTACTTTTACAGATGTTCTTGATTTTTATGAATCTGTGGTGTGTTTCTTTATAAATTTAACACTTGGTATCAGAGCATTTCACATAGATCTTGAACCCTATCACTCAGTTCATGAGAAAAATAATTGAAAATAATGATCGTGACGCACTCCGTCTTAAACTTAAATTTGAAACAATTTCCTTTTCCTTTTGGCTGCTGACTTCATTCCGATTGTTTCACACTACTTTATTCCATAAAAAAAAAAGAAAAAAAAGGTGTACATGATTAGCAGCAGACAGTCGATGGCCAAATCAATTGGATTTGAAAAAGTGGATGAAACCAAATCAATTGGATTTGATTTTTAGAAATTATGGGTCAATAAAAAATTCATTTTAAATTATTTTCGAGTATGTGGGACTATCCTAAATTTCATGGGCATTAGTTTTAAAGTTTTTACAAGTTTTAAAGTATATATGTATGCACGTATTATGACTTTGAGATTGTTTGGAGAGAATGTATTGGGAACACCAATTTATGATGAAATTTTATTTAAACTATGTGTTTTTTGCTAAACTTGAATTATGTTATGTGTATGGATGTTACGAGTTTGAAATAGTTATATGAAGGTATAATTTATGAAATTCCTTCTCTTGTTATAAAATTCATTGTTTTAATGTGTTGTGGATTGTTCAAATGCATGAATTACAAGTTTGAGAGTAAATTCTTTATTATCATTATGGATTGTTATTGTTTTATAAACGAATGAGTGGGGTTCTTTCTTGATTTACAAATGTTCATGTTTCCTTATGAAGAATTTGCATGTAATTGATGAAAGGGATGACCACCGTATGATAAAGTATTGAAATGAGAGTAGTTTGCATAAGTTTTCATGTGTTTCGAAACAAGAACTTCCTCATATAATGTTTAAATATTTTGGGGTGGTCATTAACATGCTTTGAAAATAAGAAAGGCAATAGATATGATGTGGTGTGAAATGAAGGACTTGCAAGTCTGGGTATGACGATACCCTGTTATGATGTGCCCTAAATAAAATGATCTTGAGAAAGATTTTATGAAAGATGTGTCTTATCCAAGTGTATTTTTCCGCTGCATTTCTTGTTTACAGAGTGTTAGTTTTATTTATTTTTTTATATTGGCTGAAGTAAAGTTGGCTAAACTAAAGTCTTCTTAAGAATGTGTTCTGGCGGCCATGTTAATAAAGATTCATTCATTTATTTAGTTCCATATGCTTAGATTAAATAATATAAAAAGTTATTTATTTTATGAAATTTAAAAAGTTTAAACTATTGTTTACAAAAAAATATCGAATTGTTATTTATTTATTTATTCCGTTTGAATTATAACTAAATCATATTTATAATATTTTTTTATTGTATGGTAACTTACTGTGCCACGTGAGCAAATTAAGCAATGGCATGTTGAATCCCTGAGATTGAATTTGTTTTGTAAATTGGGGTAAATAGTGTAAACCAAAGTGACCTATTTACTTTGCTTTATGAAACTTGTTTAATTTATTTCGAGGGATACCACTAAGTTAGAACATAGAATGGTCTGCCCAAAGTAGATTTATTGTCAATTTTAAATTAGTATTGTGATGAGCCACATTATGTGAAAATATTTTGATTTTAGTAAATTTATCTGCCCAAAGGGGATAGGTTTCTAATATTGAAAATATTTTCTTGCCCTTCCCAAAGGGGGGCTACTTGTTGATGCTTCGGGACTCATCGTTGTGATAAGATTATGATTTTTATGCCTTGCTATTTTGATAAATTCATTTATGTTATGTTGTGAAACGTTACCCTTTATTTAAACAATAATAATGCTGAAGTTGTGGTTCTGCCGGGCTCTAACTTCAAGCGATGGATAGAAGATCTTGAATTTTCTTTGATCATGGCTGACATACATCAAACCTTGCGTGAGGATGAGCCTCTAACTCTCACTAATTCTAGTACAACTTCTGGAAAAAAAATTATGCTAAGTGGGAGAGATCTAATAGGCTGTGCATCCTTGCCTTTAGGAGGTCAATTGTTGAGCACCTTAAAGGCTTGCAGGGATGAGGTATGACTTTACTGAGTGTGTTAGAGATTACATACTTAAGATGGTCTACATTCAGTTCAAACTGAAACTCTTGAAATAACTCTTACTGATGCTTACATTGTTCACTCTGCTTTTAACTCTTTGTTTACTGAGTTTAGCCAAATGAAAACTGCCTATAATACTCAGGATGAATCATGATCAATCAATGATCTTATCTCCAAATGTGTTGTTGAAGAGGGAAAAAGTAAAAAGGGAGAAGGGTGAGGTTGTCATGTTAGCTTCTCATGATTCCAAAGTAAGCTCTAGTAAGGGACCTAGGAAGTTTGAAAGATCTAATAATCATACTTTAAAGAAGGGTCAGGACAACAAAAGGCGTGGTGAAGATCAGACTGATTATCCTGGGACCAATAATATAATTTTTTTATTTAAATAAATAATTACTTCTTTTATAAAAAAAAACTAATCATAAGCAGAGAGATTGCACCAAATTTCATTCTTGGATAAAAAAAAGGAGTCAAAAGAAGAAAATTATCTAGCTTTTGTTTGTTTTGAGTCACACTTTGTAGATGTCCCCATTAATTCTTGGTGGTTTGATAGTGGAGCTACTGTCATGTTGCCATTTCCTTGTAGGGGTTCAAAACAAAAGGAAGCCAAAGAAAATGGAGTCAAGAATTAGAGTAGCCACAGATGTCCAAGTTGACGTAGAGTTCATAGGAACTGTAGTTTTAGACTTAAAAACTGGCTATAAGATTATTCTTGAAAACACTCTTTATGTACCATATTTTAGACAAAATTTGATTTCTATTCCAGTTTTAGACAAATTTGATTATAGTTTTATTTTTATTAATGAAAAAATTAATTATTTTTGAACTCTCAAGTTGTTGGTCATGAAAACCTATCTGATGGTTTATTTTAAATTTTCTTGACTTCTGATTTTGAATACAACTCTTTTAATTATAAAATTATTGGGTTTAAACGATCAATTTTAAATGAAAAATCGGGCATGTTGTGGCATAGGCATTTAGATCATATCTCTAAAGATAGAGTTGATAGATTGGTTAAATCTAATATTTTTCCCTCTCTTGATTTTGGAGACATAGGAACATGCATTGATTGAATTGGAGGAAAGTTGACTAAAACAAGAAAAGAGGGTGCTACTCGCAGTACTGGTTTTTTTAAAAATCATTCACACAGATATAAGTGATTCGTATTCTACTACAATATGTGATTCAAGTTATTTTATCACCTTTATTGATGACTTTTCTTGATATGGATATGTTTTTATTATTAAAAAAATCAGATTCTCTTAAAATGTTCTAAGTGTTTAAAACTGAAGTAGAGAAACAACTGTGAAAGGTCATTAAGATAGTGAGGTCTGATCGTGGGAGTGAGTACAATGATAGATACATTAAGACTAGGCAACAGATGGGACCCTTTGTTAAATATCTACAAGATTGTGGCATCTAAGGATTCTTTTAGGATCATTATGGCATTGGTAGCCCATTTTGATCTTAAGTTATATCAAATGGATGTAAAGACAATATTTTTGAATGGTGATCTTAATGAAGAGGTTTACACGCAACAACCTTAAGGTTTTATTGGTAAAGGCAGTGAGAATCTTGTGTGTAAGTTGATGAAATCTATCTATGGCTTGAAGCAAGTTTCTCGACAGTGGTACTTAAAGTTCGAGGAAATTATAACTTCTATGGGGTTTATGGAGAACAAGATTGATCATTGCATCTATCTCAAGATCAGTGAGAGTAAGTTCATCATTCACCCTTTAATATTACTTTATTATATTAAGATTTTTTACTTTACGTGTTGGCTATGTCTCATATTGATAAGATCATATTGTTGTTTTATTGGATATTTCTTTTAGAGACATATATGGTATATCATTCTACCTTGTGGATTTTTCTGATTGTTGCACCATGTAATATGTTGCACATGTTGAACTTTGAAAAGAAAGAATTTTTGGTGGAGCACATGTTGTTTTAGTGCTCACACATGTTGTAACATAAAATTATGGTGACGATTTTTCTATGATACTCATGTTGATTTTAAGCGTACATATTGATATGAAAAATTATTTAAAGGACTAATAATGAAATAGCCTCAATTTGGAGTCCATGTTGTCTATTTCTTGCTACACTACCACATCATTTGGTTTATGTCTACAAAACTTCAGTGTTAGTAACCGTGGACTGGTCTTGTGTCGTTGGTTGATGAAAGTACTGCTGCAGTTCACTAGTGATGTTTTGCTTAACTGAACTATTTTAGAGATGGCGTTCCACCACTAAATGTTTATGGCCACTGTCTAGAGAGTCATTTTCATAAAAAATGAGTTTTTCAAAACTTTTCTATAAAAGTTAACGTTGTCTAAGTGAGAGAATGTTAGAATTGTTTATTTTATATGAACTTAACATTAACTTTTTATTACGTTAAAGTAAAATGGGTTGATGTTATTAGTTGGTGGACAAGACACAGGCCCTGTATTCATGCGGATTCCATATGGGCATGTATCTATTTTATGTTATTGGTGTGGTCTGACAATAGTGTAGGCATGTAGTAGACGTGTGAGGTCATAATGGGGGGTGCACTAGGTTAAGGCTTTTAAGTCTATAAATATAAGGCTAGGTTCCCTCTCCTGACTTTAACATAAGACGTTTTCTCATAAGCTGCCAGCAGTCATAAGTAAAGGAGAGGAAGACTAAGCCTAGTTCATCTTCGGTCACGTGTTGCAATGGCAGACAAAGGTACGCACCTTTCCTCTTGTATGTTCCGTTACTTTTATAGGTGTTCTTGGTTTATGTGAACCTGTGGTGTGTTTCTCTATAAAATTAACATAAGGTTGTACAAGAAAAAATGAATAAGATCAGATAAAAATAAAATAAAGGTTAGTTCTTAACGAAATGAGATTTGAGTGAATAAGTTAGAACTCTCATGAAAAACAAATAGAACCCAAGGGTGTGTTTTACACACGTTGAAAGTCAAAATGCGGAAAACAAGGTTGAGATGGTTCAGACATGTGATAAGGAGGTATATAGATATCCTAGTACGGAGGTGTGAGAGGTTGGCTAGGGACGAATTCAGGCGAGGTAGAGGTAGATCGAAGAAATATTAGAAGGAGGTAATTAGTCATGACATAGAGCAGTTTTAACTTACAAAGTACATGACCCTAAATAGGAAGGTGTGAAAGGTGCGAATTATGGTTGAAGGATAATAGGAAGGAGTGTGTCCTTCCTAGAAATATTGGAGGGAGGTGATTAGTCTTGACATGGAGCAGCTTCAGCTTATCAAGTACATAACCCTAAATGAGAAAGTGTGAAAGACCTTGTTTAGTTATCCGTTCTATTAGACATAGTGCTACTCTTCTTTCAGAGTATGTTTTTTGTATGTCGAATTACTTGGTGATAGTCTTGTTTACGTTATAATTTGGTGTATTAATTCCAGTTGTTTTTTGTTCCTTTACTATATCTTTTCTAGACTATTTTTGTCTTGAGTTGGGGGGGCCTATCCAGATCCTACTTTATGAAAATATACTGAGTATATTATTGTTGTTGTAATTGTTATTAAGAACATACATAATTATGCGCTTTGATTTTTTACCACATATATACCATTTTAACAGATGCATGCAAATGACAAATTAAGTTCTGAGTGTAGAATTAATCGAGAAATACAACCACAATAATAATTACATAGATTAAGAACACCTATAATAATGTGAAATACACGAAAAGAAGTGTGTACCTTTCTGTCATAGCAATACATAATTGAAGACTCAGTCCTCTTTTTTAACTTATGACGGCTACCTTAGGGGCATCTTAGGTTAGATTAGAGAGGGAGCCTAGCATAATGTTTATAGGCTTAAAATCCTTAACCAAGTATGTCTCCTCATTACGGGCTTACTGGCTTTCAATACGCCTATACTATTGTTAGACCACACCTATTACATGAAATGTTACAGGTCCATATAAAATCCACATAAATATATGACCTATGCCTTGTCCACCAGCTATTAACATATAAGCTATCTTAAGCTTAATCAGATCGAGTACACAATATTTATGCATTTTGAAAATCATTTATTAAAAACTTAGGGGTCGTTTGATAGCTAGTTAGAGTTACACATGCATTAGTAATACATAAATTAATTATGAGGGAATCTATGTATTATTTTATGTATGATTGGTTAAATTTTAGTTATTTATGTATAACTTATTCCATCTTATATCCTGTATAAAACAATACAGATTTCCTCATAACTTATACATGTATTAGTCACTACTAAAAAAATTGGTAAAACCGACCACACGTGGTCGGTTTTAATTTTTTTTTTTAAGTTGTCGCTTTTATATTTTAAAAAATCAAAATAATTATTAAAATAATTTTAATAATTATTATTATTTATTTAACAAATAAAAATTTAAAAAAAATAACAAAACCAACCACCAGTGGTCGTTTTTTTTTAAAAAATATAACTAAAAAATATTATACAACCCGACCACAAGTGGTCGGTTTTTAAAAATTCTTTTTTAATTTATTTTTAAAAAAACCGACCACAAGTGGTCAGTTTAAAAGAAAATAATTAAAAAATACTTATAAAAATCGACCACAAGTGGTCGGTTTTCTAATTAAAATAAAAAAATAATTTAAAAAAATCGACCACTTGTGGTCGGTTTATGAAGGAAAAAAATTAAAAATTAAATAATTTTAAGTAACACCTAATTATATATATAATCAAAACCTAAGATATTAATCTAATCAAATATAATTAATCGATCACTAATCTAAGTATGTATAAGAAACACATTGCATTATATTATTGAATAATATACTTGTATACGTATGTGATGTATATAGTACGTATTTTGAACTTGATATAGTTGATAGTGTGTATATGTGTGTGTATGTATATGTATATATATAATATATACATATTATATAGCGACGGTATATTAATGACATAAGATAAATCAACCGATAATTTATTTGAGTATATGTGGAATACAATGGGGTAGTAAAATCGGGTATGTGATGTATATAGTACGTATATGAAATACGTCGCATTATATTATTAGATAAGATACTCGTGTACGTATGTGATGTATATAGTACGTATTGATATAGTCGATAATGTGTGTATATATGTGTGTGTATGTATAGGAATATATATATATATATATATATAGTATATACATATTATATAGTGAAGGTATATATATTAATGACATAAGATAAACCAATCGATAATTCAACTGAGTTTCTGTGAAATATGTTGTATATTATTATGGGGTAGTAAAATCAGGTATGTGATGTATATAGTACGTATTTGAATGTTGATAGCCAATTGAATATATTTATATATGTATATCTAGTGCAGTGATGAAATAGATATATATTTTGTGTCAATATAATATAGACATACGAATATTGTTGAATTTGTAATAACGCAAGACAAGTATTACGAGGTATATGGGGGGGGGGGAGAGGAAGGAAGTAGGTGATAGAAAATGACCTAAAGAGATGAAGACTAAGAGAAACAAGATAACAAAAAAATGCAACAAAGTAAGATAAATAGCTTGACATACAAGATTACAATAAATAGGAACCAAACCGTGTATCAAACGATAAGACTCCTAAGACCCGCAATAACAACACCAAACTCTTAAGGTGACCGCTAAGGGAATCAACTCCGCCTTACAACCACTGTTTCTAAGCAAGGATCAATAATGGCTTTTCCAAGCCCTACACTACTTGGCTTTTCCAAGCCTTAAACTACACTCTCAAAGAGAGAAGAAGAAGTCTTTCAAATATCAATAATCAACTAAATAGAAAATGACCTAATAGAAAACTATTTATAGGCTAGCTTATTACATAGAAAAATAGCCAAAATACCTTTAATGAAAGGGGTGGTCATGGAGTGTCTTTCCAACAAGTGTAATCCCCAAAATCCCCTTAATGAAGGGTGCTTCTTCAATGCTCCAAAACCAAGGGGTCATGCTTCAACACTTGTGGACTCGGGTTGGCATCAAAGGTAAGCTCCCCCACAATCTTCCACACACGGGTTTGCTTTATGTCATGCTTGAAACGGGTCCTCCATACATGTTCTTGTGTCCTCGAGGTGACCAAGTCTTGAGTCTTTATGCATTGGCCTCCAATGATGTCTTCAAAAGCATAGATGGACATTTGGCTTGTATCATCCTCCCTTTCTTGAAAAGGATTCGACTTCGAATCCATACCTTGCAAAACTAAAGAAAGGACAAACAAGAACAACTTCCTCATGGCATGAGGGTTAGGGTTAGTACAAAAAATAACTTCATCATGCCAAAGTGGTATATACTTGAGATATAACCGCGAATCCTTTGTCTTAGTCATGAAAAGCTTAGTAAGAATGTTACAAAGGAAATAGATATGACAAGTATCAAGAGATAAAGAAACTACAAAGGTCTTAATGGGATCACTAGGTCCAAAAGGTAAGGCTACCCTTGTCTTAGGGACCATAAAGCACAATTATTTCATTACCTCTTCAAGTGGCCTCATCAAACGTGGTGCCACTATTGGTCTCAAAATCCACCAATCCCGCATAGACTTATCAATCAAATAAGTGGACCAACCAATAAGACCCCTAGATCTACTTAATGCAAACTCGAAACTAGCATGGATGTCATCATAGATAAAGAGGTAGAATAGGAAAGAATCAAGTATAAAGACGTGCACGGGTGAAGACAAAGCATTTAAGCACATACACGCTCTTTCCTTCAAACAAATAAACAACTTGGCATCCACAAGTTAGGATTCATGCAACTTAAGAACAAGTGTGTCAAGCAAGAATGCACATTTAGAAGCATTACCCCAAGGAGACAATGACACTTTCGCTCTCGGGTTTTCAAGAATGAAAATTTGCTTGTCATGTAGACCAAGCAACAAGTTGGGTGCACCAACATCACCATTTCCATATTTGGCACCGGGGTCAAATGGAAAGAGTAGCCATAGACACGGGTCTAGACAACACTCCCTTTCCCCATAGGCTTCACTCAAACTACAAAATATACTCTCTACAATAGTATATATATCATTAAAAGCAAATAGAAAGTGAAGAAAGGTATCACTCAAGTCAACTTCAACTAAGGTGTCCTCATGTATGTACTCACTACTAGTTTCAATATCATCACCATGAGTACTCTCAACAATAAGGTCACACATAGTAGAAGAAGTACTTTCCAAACAATAGACACCTTCCATTTCTATGGAAGTACCTTTAAGTAGACACATACCACCACTAAAGTCTAAGGAATTATTACTTAAGTCTTCACAAGAAGAAATCAATTCATCTTCATAGTCATCAAACATGGGTGGGGTGTCATATAAAGTATCACAACCACAATCAATTTTCAAGGAATAATCACTTATTGGGTTTCTTAAGAATTCAAACAAGTCAAAATTATCATCACCCAATTGATCATTCCTTTCCAAGACCTCATATTTCCTTCTCTTAAGAGTACTCTCATCTTACAAGAAGAGATTTCCATCTTTAGGAGAAATATTGTCACACCATAGTGGGTTGGCATATAGGCTATAGCTTTCAAGACAAGATATACCTTCAACTTTATTCTCACCACTAGGTTCATTAGGAGTGAACTCATCATCTTCAAATAAGATATTGTCCTTAGAGAGAGAAGGATCTATCCATGAAGAGGATATAAAACATGCAAATTCATTCTCCAAAAGATCATTATCAAGTATCAAAGATGTTTCAAGCACATGATTATCCCTATGATCAAAACCGAGAGTAGAACATTCACTAGAGGTTATGCTAAAGGGGTCACTCCTATTTATTTGATCAACATTTTTAATATCATCACTTACTTGAGATCCATTAAACACATCACACACATCCTCAAGTGGTGGACAAATTTCGCACATAAGTTGATCAACACAATTTCCATAAGATGATGTACTATCATTCAACACATTGGCTTCAAAACTAGGTGGACATAAATTGATCTTACAAGAAGAGTCAATTTGGTCATCAATAGGATCAACTAGTGTATCCACATTCACAACATGTACATCATCATAAAGGGGCAAAGAATTAATAGATAATCAATAGATGATGTATTATCATTCAACACAATGGCTTCAACACTAGGCGGACTTAAATTGATCTTACAAGAAGAGTCAATTCGGCCATCAATAGGATCAACTAGTGTATCCACACTCACAACAAGTACATCATCAAAAAGAGTCAACGAATCAATAAACTCACAAATAGGTAAGCTACTACTCACACTCAATGGGCTACTAGCCACACAATTATTATTCTCATGCACAAAAGTGTAAGATTTAGCTATTTTACCTTGAAGTTCTTGAGTAGATTCTTTTTTGCCGTGGTGTGAACGTTTTCCACATGCTTCGGCAGCAACTTCTCTTTGTCCTTGTGCTCCTCCGCTTTCCATGTTATTACATACACAAATGTCCTTAAAAATAGAAGGACCAACATAGTTAGCACGGTTTGGTGGCAACCCTCTTACTTCACTCCACACAACCTCTCCTTTTTTCACTCTTGGATTGCCATCTTGTACACCCTTACTCCTATCAATCTTTTGTCTTTCATAATCATTTGGCTTGGAGTAAGTGACATTTGCTTGCGGTTTGAGGAGAATTGAGGTAAAGAGATAATTTCCCCAACGGTCCACTACAACCTTAGGCCAATTTAGCATATTTGGAACTCTATGTTATGCAAACCAATCGGCACCCAAGCATACATAACTTGGTGTTAAGTGGAAGATATCGCACCACACCTCTTCGTAGTATTCAAATTGGGTGAAGACAATCCTCACTCTCTCGGTAACCTTATACCCGTCCAAGGAATATGGAACAAGTAAAGGTTCTCAAAACAACCCCAAATAGTCAATCATGGGTGGCGTGATGTAGTTCTTATGGCGCCAATCATCTAGCATAAGGAGGCAACCCGGTACCCCATAAATGCTTACCTTTTCGGAGTGAACACTTCTCCTAGAATCAACATTGTAGAGTTTAGGACAACCCATGGGCATATGAGTACCCCTCAGCCTTGGAGATGTATTCTCTCTTCTTCTTATGGGACAACCTATACTATAGCTAGTATACCCATTCACACCACTTCAACCTTGATAAGATGTACTACAAGGTGAAGAATATGAATCTTCATGCTCCACACGTGCACTCTCACCATGGATCTCATAAGCTTTGCGAAGAAAGGGATTATACTTTACACCAATTCTAGGTTTGGAGTGGGAAGTGTAGGACTCTTCACATACACCAACTTCATCATAAGAACCATCACAAGGCCCTACATCATCTCCATATTCACCATAAGCACTAGGAACTTCATTCACCTCATTTTTTCTCTCAAAACCATAACTCTCAATTCTACCCATGTCTTGATCATGGCTATATTCATAGCCCCCATAATCTCTAACATCATTGTAGCCATAAAATCCCTCACTACAATCATAGTCTCCCATGTTGTAGTCACAATAGTCCAAGGCTACCGAGATATATTCCCCTTATATCACCTTGTACCTACAAAATGAACAAACAATATTAGTAGTAAAAGCTCCTCACCAACACTCGTATACACTCACCTTTGTGATCCTCACAATTGGAGCGACGGATATTGAAAGCTGCTTATACTCCGGTAGTCAATAAGGTGTCAATCACTACTTAGCGGCGGGAATAGATTCTTGTTTGATAGACTCAAGACACAAAATAAAATCTACTTACAAACTTGAAACAAAGAAATTCAATGAATCAAAACGAGAAAAGCACACAAAGAACAAAAACACGAAGAAAACGGACTCAAACAACTAATTCAAAACTAAGTAGGTGATTACTAGTTGTTAATTAGTTCTAGAATCAAGAAATAAAACTAAAAAAACAAAGAAAAGAAACTTAGAACCTAAATTTGAGCTTCAAGGTATTTTGGAAGTTGATGACATGGCACTTTGATGACGTGGCAGCCTTGGTCAAAATTGGTCAACATTTTGGAGTTAACTTGTTTCCAATTTAAAATTCAACAATCTTCTTCTTGATAGTGTGGTAATCAGTTTTGGTGAAGAAAACATAAAAAATGGACCCTTTTTCAAGCTCAAAAGAGTTTGAATTTGTTGTGGTCCCCCCTTATACTTTCCCTTGTCCTCTTCTTTGAGAATATTCTTTTTTTTATGCTTTTGGACTCTTTCTTCCTTTGGAAGACTTGGAATATGCTTGGAATACTCTTTATACAAACAATGACCACACTCTCTTTCTTCTTCTTTTTGGATTAAACCACCACTTTTTGAATGTTTTTCTTCAACAACATATGAAGAACATTCAAAAATGGAACCTAACCCAAATGAACTCCAAATTGAATGATTTTTTAATATTCAAGCACACTTTGAACTCCTAAACACCAATATCACGTTTTCAAGCCACAAATCTCACAAAAACCCTTCCAATTTCGAGATCCACCTTTCAAGTTTCTTCAACTTCAAGTTCAACAATGGTGGATGGCTCAAACAACCTGGAAATAGCTCAAATTTAAGATCTAGACTCCTATAGTGTTAGATAACACAAATCTACTACTAAAAACACAAGAAAAACACAAAATTAAAAACTCAAATTTTGACCTAGGGTCAAAAACAGGAATAGTACTTTTTTGAGATTTTTGATTTTTGACACTTCTTTTTTTGTGATTTTTCAATTTCTAGACTCTAATAGTATTCGGGAACAAGAATCTAACACTAGAAACACCAAAAGACACAAAAATCTAGGAACTAAAATTTTGGCCTAGGGATAAAAATGAGATAACAACTTTTTTTTTGTAATTTTCAGATTTGACACTTCTTTTTTTGTTGATTTTTTAGATAGCAATCCCAAGATTGATTTTATTGAAATAAAATCAAACCTTGCTCTTGATACCAAATGATAGAAAATAACCTAAAGATATGAAGACTAAGAGAAACAAGATAACAAACAAATGCAATAAAGTAAGATAGATAGCTTGGCATACGAGATTACAAGAAATAGGAACCAAATTGTGTATCAAATGATAAGACCCCTAAGACCCACAATAACAAGACCAAACTCTTAAGGTGACCGCTAAGGGAATCAACTCAGCCTTACAACCAGCGTTTCTAAGCAAGGATCAATAATGGCTTTTCCAAGCCCTACACTACTTGGCTTTTCCAAGCCTTAAACTACACTCTCAAAGAGAGAAGAAGAAGTCTTTCAAATATCAATAATCAACTAAAGAGAAAATGACCTAATAGAAGACTATTTATAGGCTAGCTTATTACATAGAAAAATGGCCAAAATACCCTTAATGAAAGGGGTGGTCATGGAGTGTCTTTCCAACAAGTGTAATCCCCAAAATCCCCTTAATGAAGGGTGCTTCTTCAATGCTCCAAAACCAAGGGGTCATGCTTCAACACTTATGGACTTAGACGGGCATCAAAGGTAAGCCCCCACGCAATCTTCCACACACGGGTTTGCTTTATGTCATGCTCAAAACGGGTCCTCCATGCATGTTCTTGTGTCCTCGAGGTGACCAAGTCTTGAGTCTTTATGCATTGGCCTTCAATGATGTCTTCAAAAACATAGATGGTCATTTGGCTTGTATCAGTGGGGGGGGGGGGGAGACAGAAAATTGAATCATGAAACTAGCATATACTTACCATTTGCTTTGAATTTTGAACGACCGCCAAATTTTGGCGGTGAATTTGAGTTTTTTCGCTTAAAATTTTTGTATATGAGTATATGTGAAATACGTTGAATATTATTATGGGGAAGAAAAATCGTGTATGTGATATTTATATTACGTATTTAAATGGTGATAGATAATTGAATACATGTATATATACATATATCTCGTGTAGTGACATATGCAGTAATCGAAAGCTCGATAACTGAATCTATATATCAAAATATTTTGAATAATACATTGATATCATACTATTGAAGAAATAGATATACTAGTTTGTGTCAATGTAGATACGTGTATATTGTTGAAGTTGTAATAACGTAAGACGTCGATAATTTATCTGATTAACACGTATATATATATATATATATAATATCGTAATTAAGAACTAATGAACCAAAAATTTATCGTAATTTGCGAAATTCATTGATATTATTATAGGATGGAGGAAATATACTACTCGTATTAATGTGATGATAAAATAACTAATTATCTGATTTATATATATATACATTGTATTAAATTAATTGGATATTGTTATAAATATTATAGCATTTATTAAAAAAATTAATTAATTAAAAATTAATTTTAATTTATTAATTTATTAATTATAGTTTATTAAAATTTAATTTATCAAAAATTTTGTAAAAACCGACCACATGTGGTCGGTTTTACTGTTAAATAAGAAAATAATTTATAACCCGACCCGAACCACCCAAATAATTAACTTTCCCAATTGATATATACAAAAATAAATGGGAAACAACATACACACACAAACACATACCGACACTCGAAATCAGTCGAAGAAGTGGGTTCTCGTAGCAAATCTTGATTTCTCCAACTCAAGTAAGTAAGAATGTGAGATTTGTTGACCTTATTTTGAGTTAACTTCACTTTATTTTGAATTTTGAAACCCTAGTTCTTATGTTTTGGTTGAAAATAGGAAAATTAGAGAAAAACTTGAATGTAGTATGGATTGTGTGTGTTATGTGGACTGAAATTAGTAATATCTTGCATAGTATATGGGTATTTTTGATAAAATTGTACTAGTCTATCTTTTAATTTGCTAAGCTCATCATTTTCGATATTGCAGCTTGTCGTGAGAGAATCTATAAGCATATTGAAGCTGCCATTTTGAAATATCAAGAAATTAAGGAAATTATCAAAGGTATGTTGACATAGTGAAGCCGTATGGGGCCTTGTGCGATTCACTATTGTTGTTATCTTCCTTTCATTGTTCATATTGAAGTCTAGTGAAGCCGTGTGTGGCCTTGTGCGATTCACTAGCATTGTTCTTGACATCTTGTTGGTCTTGTTGACATTTTATTTTGAATGTGGTTTTGTTTTGATACTTAGTTGGTTGAAAATGGTTAAGTTTAGGGACTTTAAAGGGAATTTTTTGGTTTTGAATGTAGTTTGGTAGGTGACTTAGTTGGTTGAAAATGGTTAAGTCTAGGGACTTCGAAAGGGATTTTGTGTTTTGAATGTGGTTTTGTTTTAATACTTAGTTGGTTGAAAATGGTTAAGTGTAGGGACTTTAAAGAGGATTTTTTTGTTTTGAAGGTGGTTTTGGTAAGTGACTTAGTTGCTTGAAAATTATTAAGTTTAGGGACTTTAAAGGAGATTTTTTTGTTTTGACTGTGGTTTGGTAGGTGACTTAGTCACTTGAATATGGTTAAGTTTAGGAACTTTAAAGAGGATATTTTTTTTTTGAATGTGGTTTTGTTTTGATACTCAGTTGGTTGAAAATGGTTAAGTGTAGGGACTTTAAAGGGGATTTTTTTGTTTTGAATGTGGTTTGGTAGGTGACTTAGTTGGTTGAAAATGGTTAAGTTTAGGGACTTTAAAGGGGATTTTGTGTTTTGAATGTGGATTTATTTTGATACTTATTTGGTTGAAAATGGTTAAGTGTAGGGACTTTAAAGAAGATTTTTTTTGTTTTGAATGTGGTTTTGTTTTGATACTTAGTTGGTTGAAAATGGTTAAGTGTAGGGACTTTGAAGGGAATTTTGTGTTTTGATACTTAGGGCCCGTTTGGCCATAAAGAAAAATTCCTTTTTTCCGGATTTTTTTTTCACTTTTTCAAAAATTGTGGTGTTTGGCCATGAAAATTCGAAAAATTATTCCGGAGTTGGATTCCAAAAAGTAAAAACAACTTTTTGTCGTTTTCACAATTTTTCACTTCCATTTTCAAATTTCATTATTATTACATATAACCCACAATCTTTAAATTTTTACACAAATCCCTCTTATAACTACAACCAACCACCAAGAAAAAAATTATTATTTATTTTCTATGATACAACATCATTTTTAATTATTATAGATATTCTAATCTCTTTTTCTTCTTTTAACCAAAATTTACTAACGTGAAGTAAATGACAATCTATGGCGGAAATATATCAACTTTTGTTTTGAATGAACTATATTATAGAAATATAGGGCCTAGTACATTAAGTTATTTAAAAATGATAAATTTAATATTTTTTTCTTGGCATTCTAATTTTATGTATATGTCATGTAATGGCTATTATGATTTTAATAAATTATTAAAAAATGGTCCGTAAAGTCGCATATCAAACATAACGTAACGATCCATATTTACGATACAATAATATTCAAGGAAAATCAATATCATCAATAAATAAAAAATAAAAAATTAGCACTAATCTATTCAGAAATAATTCATCCGTAATTTTTTTTAAAAAGATCAAATTCAATAAAATAATTAATTCAAGTGAAAGTAATTAAGAATTTTCATCAACAAATTTAAGAATATAAAAAATATATTTATATCCATCAATCATATTTATCAAAATATATTTTCTCTATTCAATCGATTATGGTTAGATAAACTTATTTAGCTCGTGCTTGTGATATTTTTATTCAAATTTTAGAAGAATAACAATCATAATAATTAGTTTGTTGTTAATTATTTTATCGATTGAAGATAAATAAATTATTTTCTCAACATTTGGTTGTATGTTAGTAGGTAAATTAGTAGTTAAGTGATTTTGATAATTTTTAAAAGTTGAGGGCATAAAATCATATTTTAAAAAGTTTTTTCAAAAGTCTAAAAAATTTTTTCAAAAAGACATGGTCAAACACAATTCCAACTTCATTTTCAACTCCAACTCCAACTCCGAAAAAAAGTAATTTTCATGGCCAAACGACTACTTAGTTGGTTGAAAATGGTTAAGTGTAGGGACTTTAAAGAGGATTTTTTTTGTTTTGAATGTGGTTTGTGGTAGGTGACTTAGTTGGTTGAAAATGGTTAAGTGTAGGGACTTTAAAGGGGATTTTTTTTATTTTGAATGTGGTTTGGTAGGTGACTTAGTCACTTAATATGTTTTGAAGACCAGGACAAATTCGATGATGATGACTTTTAGTTTTTTTATTTTTGTATGTGTTCTACTTTGAATTTAGACATTTTGTTGTTTGAAACTATTGTTGTAGATTTTTCATACTAACTTTTGTTGGACATTTTGTATGTGTTGTACCCTTTTGAAAGTATTTACATTTGGTTTTTGGTTGTTGTTGCTGCTGTATTTGATTTGGTCACTGCTGTATTGGATTGTTGTTGTTGCATGTTGTACTTGGGTTATGATTTTTTTTTTTAATTTCCCAGAAAAATCGACCACAAGTGGTCGGTTTTTATTTTTTTTTCAAAAAACCAACCACAAGTGTTCGATTTTATATTAAATTTAATTAATTAATTTAATAAAAACCGACCACTTGTGGTCAGTTGTTTTCCTAAAATTATTTTTTTCAATTTTAATAAAATAATAATGAATTTTTAAATATATATATATATTTTAAAAAACCGATCACTTGTGATCGATTTTAAAAAACTACCACTACTTTACCGACCACATATTTTGGTCGGTTTTGTGGTCGAAAACTGGGGAAAACCGACCACATGTGGTCGGTTTTTATGGTCGATTTTTCCCTTTTTTTTAGTAGTGAGTTATGCTGATTTTTAAAATGTAAATCAAACTTTGTACTAATTTTATACGTGAATAGCTTATTTTTTACTCACCTACCAAACATTGTATAAGTTATACACAGTTTAATACTTGAATAACTATACTCTTAACCAGTAACAAAACGGTCGCTTAGATAATTATTATGCTTTTAGATTCTTTATCATATATACATATTGTTTATCATGAATTTGGTACAGTTAAATTTTTTGGTGAGTCAAAGAACACGTGTTACTATTAACTTTATTTTAGATGTGATTTACTAGCCGTTTGTTTACTAGCTGACAAAGAAAAGCAATTAAATATGAAATATCCGAAACATGAGCAAATACGAGTGCCATTGAGAATAAATCTGAGCTATATGAGATGTTTAGTAAGGGAAACCAACATTAGCTAAACAAATAACCAAGAAAAAAGAAGCTTGTAGATCAGGTAAGAACAAATTATTTGTACAAGTGAGAAAGGACAATTATTTGTACTTTATAATTTTGGGCTTCAATCATAATTAGATAATAGTGCCCTAAAAGACTATGACCCATCAGGGGGCACTATGTGTATGATCCGGTAGTAAGTCGGGCAATATATATATATATATTACATATGAACTCGTCCACGCTCTTAAACAACCTACCCCGCTTGTCTCCTATTTTTCTCTTGCACCATGTCATCGAGAAAGGACAATTATTTGTACTTCATAATTTTGGACTTCAATCATAATTCGATAATAGTGCCCTAAAAGACTATGACCCATCAGAGTGCACTATGTGTATGATCCGGTAGTAAGTCGGGCAATATATATATATATTTATATATATTACTTATGAACTCGTCCGCGCTCTTAAACAACCTACCCCGCTTGTCTCCTATTTTTCTCTTGCACCATGTCATCGAGAAAGGTGAGCAACTGAATCCTTGTCCTTACGAGAATATTATTAGCTCGAGGGGGAATCTTTTGTAGTCTCTGCTCTCATTATTGCGTCAAACCTCTTAGCTGCCTTTCTTATTTATGTCACACGTTCTTAGACGGATTTCGCTCATACAAATAATCCCTCTTGTCTTTCAGAATGCTACGCCCAATAGTAAAAAGAATACTAGTAATTGAAATTCACACGTGTGATTTTACACGCATGTAAATGTGGATAAAGTGTTTAAACTAGAATATTTATTTATTTATTTATTTATTTATTTATTTATTTATTTATTTATTTATTTATTTATTTATTTATTTATTTATTTAATAGGGCTTTCTGGGAAGTAGCACTTCATGGAAGAAGCTTTGTGCTATGTCTCTAGCCATTCCAAATCTTTGCTTTCAATTACTCCCTCCATTATTTTTTACATATTACTTACTCCTTTCATCCATTTTTATTTTTTCATTTTTTTATTTTAAAATATCCAATAATATTTATCTAATTTATAAAATTAATGGATAATTTATCTATTTCTATCCATTTTATTCTTAGCATTTAAATACGATTCATTATCTAATAAAATTTCAAAATATTAAATTTATTATATTCAAAGAGTAATATGATAAGATTATTCATATCATTATTGCTTTTATTGCTTCTCTGTGTCAAAAGTGGACAAGTAAAGATGAACGAAGAGAGCATTTTTAAAATTTTTATTTTTATTTGTCATTTTTTAATATATAAAAAAATAATTATTTTAAAGTAAAAAAGAACTATGGGAATATTTTTGGGAAACTTTTATTAATACTGCTACTACATTTTATAGACCAATTGCAAGTCTAGTGCATCAATATTAAGGCAAATCTCCTATTCCAATTCCTCATAACAAAATATTGGGATAATCATGACACATAGAAGCTTTTTTTTATTTTTTCTGTCTTTTGGTTATTACTTCTAGGAGGAAAAAGGATTAAATTTGCACTTGAATTATTTGAAATAATTTATATTTGCTTCGTGTTAACTATTAATGATTCAGATTTGATCTAATCTTTTCTGCTATAAATGAACTAATTTTGCCCTCATTAACTAATTAGAGAAACTTTAGTCTCTAATGTCAATGTTTAGCACCCGACAGTACCAAATGTTGAACTTTTTTTTAATAAGGAAAAAATGATCAAATTTTTTCATGAAGGATGTGAAATGATCTTGATTTATCCTTGAATTTTGAAGAATATGTGTTATGATTCGGACAGAATAAGCAAACTACAAGTAAAAGAAAATAAGAACAACACACAGATTTACGTGAAAATTCTTGCAGAAAAAATCACAGGCAAAGGCAGAGGAGGTTTCACTATAATGGAGAGAGAGTACAAAGTGGAAAACGTAGTCTCAATGACGTGTATTTTTCTGAACACCCAAAACAGTTCACTAAATGCATTTATATAATACGTGCATACAAATAAGTTCTAAGCCCAAAAACATAAAGGTCTATACCGCGGGGGCGAATCGGGATCAGTGGTGGGCTCCGGGATCAGGCCGAGGCCCGATCCCTACGCTACCACCATAGACCCATTGAAAATCACAAACATGGGTCGCACCGCGAAACTTTCAGGGCCGGACCGACAAAATTGGGTCACAACTCTAACAATCTCCACCTTGACACGAATTCAAATTCAGAACTCAGATCCATTTTAAGACAAACTCTCCACCTCTTCTACAAAAGTCCCTAAGGCCACATCTTAACAACTAACACCAACCAAGTCCAAACAATGCTCAAGCTTGACACTTGGTAGTATCTTGGTCATCATATCAGTTGGGTTATCAAGGGTACTAATCTTGCTTACCACAATATCACCACAAGCAATAATTTCACGCACAAAATGATATTGAACATCGATGTGTTTCATCCTCTCGTGAAACATCTGATCTTTCGTAAGGAAGATAACACTCCAACTGTCAAAAAAGATCGTTGTAATCTGTAAGTCCTTGCTAAGTTCACTGAATAGACCTTTCAACCAAATAACTTCCTTAAAAACCTCCATAATAGTCATGTACTCTGCCTCGGTAGTCAACCGTAGTCTGTTAGGTAGCTTTCCAACTAATAGCATAACCACCAATGGTGAAAACATAGCCTGTAAGGAATCTCCTTTTATCATGGTCTCCTACAAAATCAGAATCAACATACCTGATTACTCCATCTCTATTTCACCCAAACTAAAAACAAACATCAGTAGATCCATGCAAGTATCTGAAAATCCACTGAACTGTTTACCAATGTTCTTTCCCAGGATTTTCTATGTATCTGCTAACTGCACTGACATCATATGATAAATCTGATCGGGAACACACCATTGCATACATAAGAGACTCGACAATACTAGAGTATGGAACTCGAGACATATAATCACGCTCATCATCTGTCTTTGGAGATAAAGTGGCCGAGAGTTTGAAGTGAGCTGCCAATAGAGTACTGACAGGCTTGGAATTTTGCATATTGAATCTGTGAAACACTTTCTCAATATACCTTTTCTGATTCAAGTATAACTTACACTTCTCTCTATCACTCATAATTTTCATGCCAAGAATCTTCTTTGTTGCCCCTAGATCCTTCATCGCAAACTCCTTCTTGAGCTGGGCTTTGACTTTTATTATCTCTCTTATATTCTTTGCTGCAATCAATATATTATCAACATACAAGAGAAGATACACGAACAAACCATCACTTACCTTCTTGAAGTAGACACAACTATCATACCATCACTTACCTTCTTGAAGTAGACATAGCTATCATAACTACTCTTTCGAAACATATGAAAGATCATAAAAGAGCCAAACCTCTTATACCACTACCTGGGAGACTATTTTATGCCATAAAGAGACTTTTTCAGAAAGCATATGTAGTCCTCCTTTACTGAGACTACAAAATGTCACACCTCTTTTTTAACCAAAAATATTATTTTTATGGATTTTTATTATTGAAGTGACAAAAGGTGAAAATTTATTTCGAAAAAGGATTATTTATACTTTCAAAACTTAGAGTCGCCACTTGGCATAATCCGGTGTGCCAAGTCACCTTTGGAAAATCCTTTTCAAAACGATTTGACTCTTTAAAACTGGTTTGCGAACAGTGATTGCGGTTAAGGAATTCTGTTGATCGAGGGAAAGGTGTTAGGCACCCCTCGATCCCGTGGTTCGACCACGATCGCTTGATGGAGCGTATCGGCTAATTTTGACATTATGAATATATAAACCACACAAAAACACACAAAACAATCAATCAAACAAGCAAAACAAATACAAAATTATAGTGTCTGATCCAATTATTACAACCTGAAATTAAAAAAAGGACTGAAAAGTAAACCTACACTAATCCTAAACTACGCTCCAAGGCTTTACCCGATGCCTCGGGCCTTCGTCACGGATATCCTCCGAGTACATAATACGTCGGGGCATTCCCCGGTGAATAAGTACAATGTGACCTTGGGGCATTCCCCGGCGAATGAATACATTTTCCAAATGCGAAAAAAATAAAACCATTCAACACATATCTCAAATATTTCACCAATTTCACAATCCATAAGTTTGCCTACCCCTATCATTTGCCTAACGATCCGCGGCCTAAACATGATGCTATCGAAGTTAACAAGGTATGCGTTCATTTCGAATCAGACAATCATCTCTAAACTAACATAAATCAATATTCACTTTTAGCAATTTTTGATCTTTTCCCCCAAAATCCAACTTAATCCTTAATAAGATATTATTTTATCACACAAACCATAATCAATCCATAATCAAGAAAATCAAATACCGAATCAAAACGAACAACAATTCACATCATCACATATCAACCAATACACCATATTCGATTCATAGCATCGAACATGATAAACAACGAAATAAAGAAGAGAAGGAATAGAATTGGACCTCGATTGAAGCTTTTATTATGACAAATTGCGCGATTAGAACACAAAACCGGATCCGAAAACCTCAAATGAAACCTCAAACAAGCCAACTCCAAACTGAAAATCACGAGCCAACTCCAAACTGAAAATCCTGAGACAAAGAGAAATTCGGATAGATTCCGGTGGATTCCTGGGCGTTTTGGGCTGTTTTTGAGGCGTTAATCGTCGGAACTACTATTTTTGTGACCCCAAAGCTTCGGTGAGCTCGATGATGGTGGAGATCAAAGAAAACGGGTCAGATTTCGAGATCTTTTGTTGACCCTATTCTCTTTCTCTCCCCTTCGATCCCTCGCTTCTCTCTCAATTTCACTCTCTCATCGTCTCTCTCTTCGTTACCTTCTGTTCTCTCTCCGTCTCTCACTGTGTGGTTGTGTGTATGGAGTTTTTTTCTTTTTTTTTGTGGAGAAGATGAGTATAAAATGGTTCTCTGGTCAGTGAAAGTATTGGTGGCTTTTTTTGTGAATCCCCCCAGTTTTTGTGTGTTCTTGGTGCGTATATACACTCTTTCTTTGTGAAAAAGCAATGTGGGAGAGTCACGTGAGGGGGTGGGCTGCCTAGGGATAGGTGGGGTAGGGGTGGGGTAGTGAGGTGGTTTATTTTGATTAGGTAGGTTGTTAGGATAAGATAAAATTAGTTTGAGGTTATTATTTTGTTATTTTGTGGACGGATTATCACACGGGTGAGGGTGCGTAGTAAAATGTAAGCTAAAAATGAATAAAATTGAATTTGGGAGGGACAAAATTAGGTGTCTACACAAAACCCTTGGGTTGCTGCTTATAGATGTCCTCCTCAAGTTCTCCATGTAAGAATGCAGTTTTGACATCCAACTGCTCAAGCTCAAGATTATGCATAGCCACAATACTAAGTAAGGCTCGAATCGAACTATGTTTTACAACTGGAGAAAACACATCTGTGAAGTCAACACCTGGAACCTGACTGTAGCCTTTAGCAACTAGTCTTGTTTTGTATCTAGCATCTTCAACTCCTGATGTTCCTTCTTTCTTTTTAAATACCCACTTACAACGGACTGTTTTCTTATCTTTAGGCAATCTCACCAAATTTTATGTCCCATTCTTATGAAGTGATTTTATCTTCTCCTGCATAACAATCATCCATCGGCTGGAATCATCACAACTAACTGCCTCTGAGTAAGAAGAAGGATCTTCATCAAAATCAATACCTTCTACTACATTCAATGCATAAGCAACCAAATCAGCTTCAGCATACTTCTGAGGAGGTCTAATATCTTTTCTAGGCCTGTCTTTAGCAATAGAATATTGTGGCGTTACTGGTGGTAAAGAAGAAATAGTATCACTTTGTATCTCTAGGCTAGACTGAGAAGTAGGCGCTGGTGTAGACTCTGCTCCAATCCGTAATTCAACATGAGTGCTTGAATTTTGTTGATTCATGTCACTAAGCTCATGTGGGAGCGAAGCACTAGATTCGGAGGGAGCCCGAAGCATGGCAGTTTCATCAAATACAACATTCCTGCTAATTATAACCTTTTTGGACACCAAAGCTTATAGCCTTTAACATCAAGCTTATAACCCATAAATAAGCACTTGACAAATCTAGGTTCCAGCTTTCCATTATCAACATGAGCATACACAGGACATCCAAATATCCTCAAATCAGAACAACTAGCAGGAGTACCAGACTATACCTCTTGTGGAGTCTTTTTATCAATCGCAACTGAGGGAGAGCGGTTAATAAGAAGACAAGTTGTGGAAGCAGCTTCAGCCCAAAAAGATTTGGGTAAACCAGCATTAAAGAGCATACAATGCACCTTCTCCATTATAGTCCTATTCATTCGTTCGGCCATACCATTCTGTTGCGGAGTATGACGAACTGTCAAGTGCCTCACAATTTCGTGTGACTTGCACAGAGCATTAAATTCATTAGAACAGAACTTTAAACCATTATCAGTCCGAAGGCATTTTACCTGCTTTCATATTTGCTTTTTAATCATAGTCTTCCACTCCTTGAAAGTAGGCAACACATCATTCTTTTGCTTTAGGAAGAACACCCAAACTTTTCTGGAATAGTCATCAATAATAGTCAACAAGTAATTCGCACCTCCTCTTAAAGGTACTCTAGAAGGACCCCAGAGATCAAAATGAATGTAATCAAGTGTGCCTTTAGTTAAGTGGATGCCTTTAGTGAATCTGACTCTCTTCTGTTTCCCAAAAATGCAGTGCTCACAAAACTCTAATTTGGTAATACTCTGCCCATCAAGAAGTCCTCTCCTGCTTAGTTCAGCCATCCTATTTTCACTCATATGCCCTAGGCGCATATCTAAAGTTTAGTAATGTCACTTTTTGATAGAGAGGAGGTAGAAACAGCTGCATCACCTGTAACCGTAGAGCCTTGCAAGACACAGATTTGCAGACTTTTTATGTCCCTTCATCACAACAAGATCACCTTTAGTAACCTTCAGGACTCCACCTTCATCAGTGTACCTATATTCGTTCGAATCAAGGGAACTCAATGAAATAAGATTTCTTTTCAGGTCAGGGACATACCGCACATCACCAAGTGTCCTTATAACCCCATCAAACATATTAATTCTGATTGTTCTAGTACCAGGTATCTTACAAGGTGTGTTAATTTCCTATCAACACAACACCTTTAGAGACTGTTTCATATCTTGTAAACCAATCCTGATTGCGACACATATGAAATGTGCAAGCTAAATCAAGAATTTAATCCTCACAGGGTTTGGAGTTACCGTCAGAAACAACCAAGAGTTCTCCATCACTACCGCCATATTAAAAAAATTGGCTTCACCGGACTTCTCTGGTTGGTTTTCCTTTGGTTTTGGAGCTTCTCTTTTCTCTCTATTCTGTAACTTCCAATACTCGAATTTGATATGACCTTCTTCTTGCAGTAATTACATATTTTATTTCTATTTCTGGATTTCAATCTGTTTCTATCATTACCCCAGATTTCCTCTCACGATTTCTTCCTCGAACAATGAGACTATCTACTTGAGTCTCCAACCCATTCACAAGATGTTTCATCTTCTCCTTAGAGAACAACGCATCATAGACTTCATCTATGGATAGGGTATCATGACTATATAAAATCATATCCCTAAAGGTCGTATATGATGCAGGTAGCAAACATAACAGAATCAACCCTAGATCTTCCTCATCGTACTTAACCTCCAGAGTCTCTAAATCAGAGACGATTTCCTTAAAGACAGATAGGTGATCCTCTAAGGACATACCCTTAGAAATGCGATGGGAATAAATTCATTGTTTGAGATGCAACTTACTTGTTAGGCTCTTCGTCATACACAAAGATTCCAATTTTAACCACAACGCAGCAGCAATGGTCTTCTTCAAAACATCCTGTAAAATCTGATTGGATAAATGAAGGTGGATCTGAGATAGAGCCTTCTGATCCTTATGTCGTTTATCATCATCTGTCCACAATGAGGGCATGTGATCAAACCCTAATAGAGCATCGTCCAAATCCATTTGCGCGAGCACAGTCTGCATCTTAACCTGCCATAACGAAAATCTGGTGTTGCAATCCAACAGCGGAATATCATACTTCATGGTTGCCATCCCCGAAAAAACAATCGATCACGCTCTGATACCAGTTTATTATGATTCAGACAGAATAACCAAACCACAAGTAAAAGAAAACAAGAAAAACATACAGATTTATGTGGAAGCCCTTGTGGGAAAAACCACGGGCAGAGGTAGAGGAAGTTTCACTATAATGGATAGAGAGTACAAAGTGGGAGACATAGTCTCAATGATGTGTATTTTTCTGAACACCCAAAACAACCCACTAAATTCACTTATATAATACGTGCATACAAATAAGTCCTAGGCCCAAAAACATAAAGGTCCATACCTCCGGGACTTCGCCCCCGCGCCCCCATCCGGATCAGTGGTGAGCTCCGGGATCGAGCCTATCAGCCCGATCCTTATGCTACCACCACAGACCCCATTGAAAATCACAAACATGGGTCGCACCGCAAAACTTTCGGGGCCAAACCAACAAAATTTGGGTCACAACTCTAACAATATGGTTATTGTTCCGCGACAATGCCAATGTTTTTTCAATGCTCAAACGTCCAATTTCGATATCTATATCACCCCCGGATAAAATTAACAATCCTCAAATCTTAAATCTGCCTAAATAAATATCAAACGATGATTAATTGTATCTCCATCATGAATTCCCACCTTTACTAGAACTACATTGGCATACTGTTCCTTCATCAATCCTTTTGAGATTATAAAAGTAAAGATAATAAACCATTATGAAGTTGTCTTAGCAGGATGAGAGATGATGACTGAAAATATAGTGGTCAAATTAGAACAACTTAGAAAAGCTCATGAACAAATTTGAACCATTCACATGATTAAAAGACCAAATTAATTAACTGACTCTTTTCCATCTTGACCCACCTATTTGACATATATGACATATCGTGTGCTAAATAATGGAGTAAATGCTATCATTAGAGATTAAGCTTCTGCATTAATAAGGACACATCAAACCTATTTCCTTTTTATAATTAAACTAGATATGGACGACCCGTACTAGCACGAATCTAATATATATTATTTTTTTATTTTAACTTATGTGACACAAATAGAATTTAGATAATCAATCATTAAAATAATTTAAGCTTTTAATTATTATAATTTATATAATATTTTTTTCTATTCCAATTAAAGTGATACTGATATAATTTTGAGATTCAGTCAAATATTTTATATCTTTTGAATTTCTTAAGTTATTAATTATGTGATTTATAATATTTTTACATAATTTGTCAATAAGATTGATACTCTCTCCGTCTCAATTTATCTCATTTTTCAAATAATATATGTTACTTGAGAAAATTGAAGGAAATGTGTCTTTTAAGTCTTGAATGAAGGATTGGTGACATTGACCAATTTAAAGGGTCAAACATAATTAAAAAACTTGATTAGGTTAATTGTGGACTTGATTAATATTTTCTAAACTTTTTAATCTTTTCAAAAATATAAATTAACCCACACCCACAAAACTTTCCTCCCTCTGCAAATCAATCTCTCTCTCTTCTCTCTTTCTCTCGATAATTTCTCTCTCTAACTTCTCCCAACCAACAACTTTTCAAATTTCTCCCTTCAATCTTGTGCAACTTTAACCTCTGGCAACAAATAGTTTTGAGTTCTTGCCCGTTCCTTTTTGACTTTTAACCGTCAGTCGACGTGACAACATTCTCTGGCGACAACAACTTCGAGTTTTTCATCGTTTCTTTTCGATTTTCACAAGTAAAAAATTAGGGCTTTTAAATTATGATGAAAATGAGGAACTTGATTTGTTGGTGTTTGTTATTCTTTTATGTTTTTTGTTATTTTTTTTAATGTTTATTATTTTTTAGTTGAATTTCTCATCTGGATGTATCTGCTATTGCTGTTTTTTATTTATGGATAAAACATATAACGTGAATCCAACAGATGAGTATTTGTTGCAACATATATGACTAATCTGTTGCACAGATTAGTAATCTGTTGTAACATATATGACTAATATGTTGCGCAGATTAGTAATCTATTGCAACATACATGGCTATTCTGTTGCACAGATTAGTAATATGTTGCAACATATATGACTAATCTATTGCACAAATTAGTAATATGTTGCAACATATATGACTAATCTGTTTTAACATAAATGACTAATCTGTTACAACATATATGATTAATTTATTACAACAAATGAGTAATTTGTTGCAACATATATGACTAATTTGTTGCAACAACTGAGTAATCTGTTGCAACATATATGACTAATCTGTTGCAACAAATTACTCATCTGATGGATTCGTTTTATAGTGTTGTAATATGAATCCAACATATGGGTCATCTGTTGCAACAGATTAGTCATATAATACAACAGATTACTCACTTGTTGCAATAGATGAATCATATGTTGGATTCATGTTGCAGGTTCTATCCATTGTAGCAGTAGCAAATACACCAAATAAGAAATTCAACAAAAATTATAATTTTACTTACAAAATAAGCTATGAAGTAATGTCCAAGTGATATACGAACAAAATTTGACCTAAAATTTTTTTAAAAAAATTCAACAGGGGCACAACGAAAAAGCAAAACATATGAAAAATTTCATGAAACAGGTAAAGAAGACAAAAATAATATACCATACATCAAATGCAAAAGGATCAAGGGGACAAACATTTGAGTTCTCCTAAAAACGTTTAAGTTCCCTAATATTTTAATTGCTTTCTAATAGTTGACCCATCTGTTACAACAGATTTTCTATCTGTTTGATAATTTCCAACAGATGAATCATCTGATGCAACATGCTACTCATCTGTTGATTCAAATTAAACAATTATTAGTAATAACTAAATTGATTTAACTAAAAGTAAAGACGTCTCTACGACAATGGGACAAACATTTGTGTTCTCCTAAAAATATTTGAGTTCCCTAGTATTTTAATTATTTTCCAACAGATTATCTATTTGTTGCAACAAGTTAGTCATCTATTGCAACAGATGTTTATAACAGGTTAGTCATTTGTTTATTCAAATTAAGCAATTATTAATAATAACTAAATTAATTTAATTAAAATTGAAGACAAGTCTTTAATACAAGACCTTAGACAAGGGGACAAATATTTGAGTTCTCCTAAAAATATTTGAGCTTTAGTATTTTAAGTGTTTTTCAACATATATCAAACTCGGAACCAAAATGAGCCACGGAATTTAAAAAGTGACCAAAATAGGCCACTTATTTAAAAAGTTACCAAAATAGGCTAAACGTAATAATTTATTACGTTTTCTACTTTTTTCTTAAAGGTCAACTAACAGAGTTGACTTGTACAAAAACGTAAGAATTTCTTACGTTTTACATTTTTTTGTAAAACGTAAGAAAGTCTTACATTTTATAAAAAAAATATAAAACGTAAGAATTTCTTACGTTTTACACGATAACCGAGGAAAAAATATAATGAATTGTCAAATCAATTAAAAAGGTACTAAAAAAGAGTTGTTCAATGTAACAAAAAGTTACGTTCTTAAATTTTTTATAGCAGTGGTCCCCCACCCACAATTCCTTTTTCCACAAATGTCTCATCACTTCTACTTTTTCCTCTTTTTACATATGATAATTATGAATTTTTTTATTAGTTAAAGTTGTTTATATTTTACATGTAGTTCAAATAATTTATTTTTTCTAATAAATTTTTACGTTTTACATAAAAAATTTAAAAAAAGAAGTATCAATTACCTCATTAACTTAACAATTTTCTTATATTTATTTTATATCAAAAAATAATCACTTCTACTCTTAATTATCCGATTTCTCTTTAAAAATATTATCCTTTTGATTTTTCCTCTACTCCCAAATAGTGAAATGTTGAAATATCATCGATCAAATATGCTACTATATACAAGAATTATATTTTTTTAGGAGTGTTCCTAAAAAAATATATTTTCTTATATTAATTTAGGAGTGTTCCTAAATTAAATTATAATTTTTTACTCCTTTAATTATAATATGAAACATATTTGTGCATGTGAGTCTCCTGGGGGTTTGAGCCACAGGTGACAAAAGAGTTTTAAAATGAGGTGTAGGTGACACAAGTCTTAATAATTGAGTAGAGGTGACAATCACTTAATTATGGTTTAAGAAAGTTTTGAAAATTTCAAAATAACCCACAAGTTTTTAAATTTACACTTTGATCCAAATGTTAGTTAATATACAACGGGGAACGAAGGAAAAAAGGCGTATTTTTCTCTCTCCTCATCCGTTGTTATTTTCTCTCTCTTCGCGATATTTGTTGTTCATTATTGTTGTTGCTTTATTCATCATCTTCTGATTCATTATCATCATCTTATATTTCACTATCATCTTCATATTCTTCTTGTTGACCATTGTTGTTGTTGTTGTTATCCCAACTGCTGTTTTTTGACCAAATTCTTATGTCAAATTTTATTTCGTAGATCACTTTCAACTTTGGAATTTACTTGAGAGGAGACTTTAGTAAGTCAAATTATGTTTTTTAGTTGAATCTGGGTAACTACTAGTGTGTTGTTTTTTCAACAATAGCTTGCGTGGGAACATGAATACAATACAAGAGCAATCAGTTTAAACAGATCCATTATCTGCGGCAACAGATAAATGTTCTGTTGTAATAGTAGACTCATGTTGGATGGATTCATGTTTAAGGGTTTTAGGTGCCCGTAATATGAATCGAATAGATGGGTATTCTGTTGCACCAGATTAGTAATCTGTTTCAACAGATAAATAATCTGTTTCATCAAATTACTAATATGTTTCGAACAACAAAATTCAGATACAGCTCCTGTCACACACAAAACCTAACAGATAACTCATATGTTCTTGCTATTGATACTGAAATCAAATTATTCCTTAATTGTAGACATGTCATTCGTTAAGAAATAGAAATAGACAGCACGAAAATTAAATAAGAAATAAAAAGTCAAGTGCATCAAACATAATTTTTTATAAAACAAACAAAAAAAATATATAGATAACAGAAAAAAAAGCTTAATTATTATTATCATCATTATTGTATGGCCAGCCGACCAATCTTCAAAGGGCAGCAGCAACGCCCTCCGCAGCCTGCGAATCTCCCGCAGCATCCTTACTCTGACGGCGGTCAACTCTCAATACAGGTCATGAACCTCCTTCAGTTCCCTCATGGCGTCTCATAAAATAGCGACATCCCACACAGGATCAGTCATATCTAAAAAATGCATTAGTTGACAAAACACACACGTAAACACAAAAGTAAAGAAAAAAAAGAATTCGAATGTAATGTAATACAACGTATATTAACATACAAAATCAAGAAAAAAACTTACCATAGACAGGAAAAACTATCAAGTCCTTGAAGAGAAAGTAGTTGAAGGTGTAACAAGAGCGAAAAATAAATAGTGTGTAGTAGAACGAACGATTGAGTAAGGAGGGACCTATTTATAGAGGATTGAACTTGAATGAGCTAGGCAAAAAATCGCAACTGTTCACCTCCATTTATTAATGACATTCTTGATTACTATAAAAAGTTATGACTTAATTAAATTAATCAATATTATGATAAGTCATGACTTTTCAGCTTTATTATTATTAATGATTAGTTCTTTCCAGGAACCATTTTTTTTACACTATTTTGGACAACAGATAATATATCTGTTGCATCAGATAAATCATCTGTTACAACAGATATATCATGATTTGCAATAAATAGATAACCTGTTGCATTAGATAATATATCTGTTGCAAGATATAATATATATATATTTTTTAAAAAAAATAAATTATCTTCATGACATCCAAATTTTTTGACTTTTTAATTATATAAATTAATAAAGCAGATTTAAAGGCACAACTGTTCACCTCCATTTATTAATGACATTCTTTATTACTGTACGAAGTTATGACTTAATTAAATTAAACAATATTGTGATAAGTCATGACTTTTCAGATTTATTATTAAGATAATTAATTCTTTACAGGAACCGTTTTTTATTTATAATGAGTTGGACAACAGATTATATATATGTTGCATCAGACAAATCATCTGTTACAACAGATATATCACCCGTTGCAACAAATAGATAACTTGTTACATAAGATAATATATTTATTGCAACATATAATATATATATTTTTAAAAAATATATATTATCTTCATGACATCCAAATTTTTTGACTTTTTAATTATATAAATTAATAAAGCAGATTTAAAGGCACAACTGTTCATCTCCATTTATTAATGACATTCTTGATTACTGTAAAAAGTTGTGACTTAATTAAATTAATCAATATTATGATAAGTCATGACTTTTCAGCTTTATTATTATTAATAATTAGTTCTTTCCAGGAACCATTTTTTTACACTGTTTTGGACAACAGATAATATATTTATTGCATCAGATAAATCATCTGTTACAACAGATATATCATGATTTGCAACAAATAGATAACCTGTTGCATCAGATAATATATCTGTTGCAACAGATAATATATATATTTAAAAAAAAAATTATCTTCATGACATCTAAATTTTTTGAATTTTTAATTATATAAATTAATAAAACAGATTTAATGGCACAACTGTTCACCTCCATTTATTAATGACATTCTTGATTACTGTAAGAAGTTATGACTTAATTAAATTAAATAATATTGTGATAAGTCATGACTTTTCAGATTTATTATTAAAATAATTAATTCTTTATAGGAACCATTTTTTATTTACAATGAGTTGGAAAACAGATTATATATCTGTTGCATCAGATAAATCATCTGTTATAACAGATATATCATCCGTTGATAACCTGTTACATAAGATAATATATCTGTTGCAACATATAATATATATATATATTTTTTAAAAAATATATTATCTTCATGACATCCAAATTTTCAAACTTTTTAATTATATAAATTAATAAAGCAGATTTAAAGGCACAACTGTTCAACTCAATTTATTAATGATATTCTTGATTACTGTAAAAAGTTATGACATAATTAAATTAATCAATATTATGATTAGTCATGACTTTTCAGCTTTATTATTATTAATAATTAGTTCTTTCTAGGAACCGTTTTTTTTACACTGAGTTGGACAAAAGATAATATATTTGTTGCATCAGATAAATCATCTGTTACACTAAATATATCATGATTTGCAACAAATAGATAACCTGTTTCATCAGATAATATATCTGTTGCAACATATAATATATATATATTTTTTTTAAAAAATAAATTATCTTCATGACATCCAAATTTTCGGACTTTTTAATTATATAAATTAATAAAGCAGATTTAAAGGCACAACTGTTCACCTTCATTTATTAATGACATTCTTGATTACTGTAAGAAGTTATGACTTAAACAAATTAAATAATATTGTGATAAGTCATGACTTTTCAGATTTATTATTAAAATAATTAATTCTTTACAAAAACTATTTTTTATTTATAATGAATTGGACAACAGATTATATATCTGTTGCATCAGATAAATCATCTGTTACAACAGATATATCATCCGTTGCAACAAATAGATAACTTGTTACATAAGATAATATATCTGTTGCAACATATAATATATATATTTTTTTAAAAAAATATATTATCTTCATGACATCCAAATTTTTTGACTTTTTAATTATATAAATTAATAAAGCAGATTTAAAGGCACAACTGTTCACCTTCATTTATTAATGACATCTTGATTACTGTAAAAAGTTATTACTTAATTAAATTAATCAATATTATGATAACTCATGACTTTTCAGCTTTATTATTATTAATAATTAGTTCTTTCCAGGAACTGTTTTTTTAACACTGAGTTGGTTAACAGATAATATATCTGTTGCGTCAGATAAATCATCTGTTACAACAGATATATCATGATTTGCAACAAATAGATAACTTGTTGCATAAGATAATATATCTATTGCAACATATAATATATATATTTTTTTTTAAAAATATATTATCTTCATGACATCCAAATTTCCTGACTTTTTAATTATATAAATTAATAAAGCAGATTTAAAGGCACAACTGTTCACCTCCATTTATTAATGACATTCTTGATTACAGTAAAAAGTTATGACTTAATTAAATTAATTAATATTGTGATAAGTCATAACTTTTCAGCTTTATTATTATTAATAATTAGTTCTTTCCAGGAACTATTTTTTTTACACTGAGTTGGACAGATAATATATTTGTTGCATCAGATAAATCATCTATTATATCATCATTTGCATCATATAGATAACTTGTTGCATCAGATAATATTACTGTTGCAATATATAATATATATATTTTTTGAAAAAAATAAATTATCTTCATGACATCCAAATTTTATGATTTTTTAATTATATAAATTAATAAAGTAGATTTAAAGGCACAACTGTTCACCTCCATTTATTAATGACATTCTTGATTACTGTAAAAAGTTATGACTTAATTAAATTAAGCAATATTGTGATAAGTCGTGACTTTTCAGCTTGAAGCTTAGCTTTATAATTATTAAAATAATTAGTTCTTTCCAGCAATCGTTTATTTTTTACACTGAGCTGGACAACAGATTATATATCTATTGCATCAGATAAATCATCTGTTACAACAGATATATCATCTGTTGCAACAAATAGTTAACCTGTTGCATCAGATAATATATCTGTTGCCACATATAATATATATATCTTTTAAAAAAATAAATTATCTTCATGACATCCAAATTTTCTGACTTTTTAATCATATAAATTAATAAAGAAGAATTAAAAATAAGAATATTTCTGGTGAGTTTTTTACGGTTTAAATTGTGTTTATCATTTATTTCCTTATTCTTTTCTATGAAAAGAAATGACTTAATTAAATCAAGCTGGTGGTGAGTTTTTTCTTATTGTGTCAATTCATGACTTTTCAGCTTATTAAATTTAAATAACCTTTTTCTCAATTTACAAATCGAATACACCTGGTTTTCAATAACCGTTTCGTTTCTTTAATAACCATTTTTATTAATTGAGTTATGGCAACAGATTGTATATTTGTTGTATCAGATAACCCATCTATTTCAACAGATATATCATCTGTTGCTATAAATCGACCATCTGTTTAAGGAGTTTTTTTATTTATTCTAACTGATTCATAAGTCGCAGCAGATGAGTAATTTGATGCATCAGAAGCGTTTTTTGTTTTTGTTTGTTTGTTGAATGTGTTTAGACAAAAGTCATAGTCACGACTATTCATTAACTTTTTTCTTAAAAATCATATCATCATATATATATCTTAATTAAATTAATCCAATGTTGTGACTTTTTTTAAATTAAATAATCTTTCTTTTACGATTATAATATCATTTGGTTCCTTATTATTTATTAACAAACCATTTTTAGGAGAATTTCTCATCATGACCGTATCCCTAACTCCAACCACCGACATGTTGAGAATAGGTAATAAATAGAACGATAATTAAATATTGAATAAGAATTAAAAATTCAAAATCGACCAAACCAAACCAAACATATACATGGATTTTTTTGAATCCCTTATACGTAGATCAGATATAAAAAGGGGAAATACATATGCTAAAAGAAAGAAAAAACATAACCTAATTATTATTATTATTATTATTATTATTATTATTATTATTATTATTATTATTATTGTCAACCTAACAATTTTATCCGGCAGCAGTAGGGCCCTCCTTAGCCTTGCTCGAAAGTCGGACAAATCCCTCTAGAGTTCATCAAACTGCCTTTGAAGTTCCTGCAAGGACTCGATATGAACCTTCTTGTACGAATCTGGATCTGACATATTAGTATTGTAAGTATAGTAGAATGAACGAGAGCGAGTGAGAGTGAGTGAGGAGGCCGGAGGGACCTATTTATAAAATGATTGAATTGGAAGGGACGGGACTTAGTCAAACAAAAAGCCATGACTGTTCATATCCCTTAAAAGGAAAAATTACACAAATCACATATTTAAGACACCATATTACACAATATTCCTTAATGTTTTAAAAAATTACATAAAATCCCGGATTCATATTTACTAGTGATCACTACTGTATACATATGTATATACTAGTGATACATATACATATGTATCACTAGTCCATATATGTATCACTGCTTAACATATGTATCACAATTCGAAATTCTGGGATAAAATGTAATTAGCAAACTATCCTGGATTTAATGTAATATTGCTGAAACTATCTGGAATTTATGTGTTGTGTGTGTTAGTGTTACGTAAATAAAACTGGTGACTTTATTAATAAGTAAATTAGAAAAAAAATGGATCTAAATACAATATTTTATCTTTTTGTTGTATTTTCGAAAGAGAAAGATTGGTAATCTGTTGCAAAATATATTCCACCTGTCAGATAATTTACAACATATGAACAATCTGTTGCAACAGATGGATATATCAGTTTGTTTTTCCATCAGTCATGGCGTCTGTTGCAACTTGCTATTCATCTGTTTATTCAATTTCATCAAGAGCAATCGATTTTTCTAAACACTTCTTGGCCAAATTCAATTTTTTCTCTTGGAGTGCTTCTCTTTTTTTCTTTGCATCCTTCAACCAAACTAAATTTTTGCTATTAGATTGAGGGAAAAAATTGAATTTTGAGGCAAGCTTGAAGGATGCAAAGAAAAAAAGAAAAGCAATCCAAGAGAAAAAATTGAGTTTGGCCAAGAAGTGTTTAGAAAAATCTATTGCTCTCGATGAAATTGAATAAATAGATGACTAGCAAGTTCCAACAGACACCACAACTGATGGAAAAGCAAACTGATATATCCATCTGTTGCAACATCTTGTCCATATGTTGTAAGTTATCTGATAGGTGGAATATATTTTGCAACAGATTACCAATCTGTCTCTTTCAAAAATACAACAAAAAGATAAAATATTGTATTTAGATCCATTTTCTTTAATTTACATATTAATAAAGTCACCAATTTTATTTAAGTAACACATAGAACACATAAATCCCGGATAGTTTCAGCAATATTACATTAAATCCCGGATAGTTTGTGTCAGATGTGGAATCTGTTGCGTCAGATATGGAGTCTGATGCAACAGATATGGAGTCTGATGCAACAGATATGGAATCTGTTGGAATACATAGCAGCCTTGCTGGTGGCTTGATTTGTTCCATCAGTTACTCCGTCTGTTGAAACATCAACAACGGCATAAACTACAAACAACAAATAAAAAACATCAACAACAAAGAAAACAACAACATTTGTTCCAACAACAAAGAAGCATACATCCTATGTTCCAACACCATCAACAACAAGGGACGGACCCACATGGAGTCCTCCGGGTGCGCGAGCACAGACTGAACTCGTATCGAACTTTATATATGTATGTGGAAATAAAGAAAAAATGTATATAATCTAATCAGTGAGCACCTATAGTTGTTTGGTTAGCCTAGTTGTTGTTTATGGGTGCTTAAGGCTATTTATTTCTTTTGGTCTTGAGTTCAATTCCCACTCAGCACATATTTATTTAATTTTGGTAACCAACTCTTCTCTTCTTATTCACTTTAAACTTTTTATTTTTTGCTCCCTTACTCCTTGTGTTAATTGTTCGAACTCCACTATTTTTAAGCTAAAAAGCACCCACCGTCTAAACCACACCACAAGTTCCAACAACGCCAACCCCACCAACAACATCAATAACAACATCAACAACAAAGAAACAAATAAAATACATAAAAAAATGATACTGCCAACAAGGCTTTTAAACTTCTCCCAATAGATGACTTTTTTTTGCATCTTATAATAAAAATTCTCGGTATGTTTATTCAATAATTAAAAGTTCCTTCAAATTTTTTAAATAAATATGATATGGGAAAATGGTAACTAAATAAACAAAAAGATGTAAATAAAGTTGCAAGAAGAAGACGAGAATGAAAGAGCAATAGTGAATCATATCATACCTTAATGTCAAAAGGGGGTCAAAACAACAATTTCAGTTGAGGAATCTAAGATATGGATATCGATCGATTTAGATCCGAATGAAAAAATTTTAGAAAGAGGAGAGAAAAAAAAAGACATCTGTGCAACAGGTTGAACATTTGTTTATGTATAATTCAATTGAGTTCATATGTTAAACTAATACCTTAATTGAATGTGAGTTCTCATAGGGTCAACTACAACTTCAATTTAGTCATTTGGCAATTGTATGATGAGACGGTATTGCGTTTCTCCCGACCAGAGTCGGCGATCGATCACTCTGAGCCGAACTGATTCTTACTACCTCATATGTTAGACTAATACCTTAATTGATTAATATAGAACTAGGGTACTAATACCTTAATTGAATAGTCTAGGACTAGGGGTGAGTTCTCATAGGGTCAACTACAACTTTAATTGAGTCTTTTGGCAATTGCATAATGAGACGGTACTGCGTTTCTCCCGACAGAGTCATCGATCGATCACTCTGAGCCAAACCGATTCTTACTACCTCATATGTTAGACTAATACCTTAATTGATTAATCTAGAACTAAGGTACTAATACCTTAATTGAATAGTCTGAGACTAGGGGTGAGTTCTCATAGGGTCAACTACAACTTCAATTGAGTCTTTTGGCAATTGCATAATGAGACGGTACTGCGTTCCTCCCGACAGAGTCGTAGATCGATCACTCTGAGCTGAATCGATTCTTACTACCTCATATGTTAGACTAATACCTTAATTGATTAATTTAGGACTAGAGTACTAATACCTTAATTAAATAGTCTGGGACTAGGGGTGAGTTCTCATAGGGTCAACTACAACTTTAATTGAGTATTTTGTCAATTGCATAATGAGACGGTACTGCGTTCTTCCCGACGGAGTCATCGATCGATCACTCTAAGCCGAACCGATTCTTACTTCCTCATATGTTAGACTAATACCTTAATTGATTAATCTAGGACTAGGGTACTAATACCTTAATTGAATAGTCTGGGACTAGGGGTGAGTTCTCATAGGGTCAACTGCAACTTCAATTGAGTCTTTTGTCAATTGCATAATGAGACGGTACTGCATTTCTCCCGACAGAGTCGTCGATCGATCACTCTGAGACGAACCGATTCTTACTACCTCATATGTTAGACTAATACCTTAATTGACTAATTTAGGACTAGGGTACTAATACCTTAATTGAATATTCTGGGACTAGGGGTGAGTTCTCATAGGGTTAACTACAACTTTAATTGAGTCTTTTGGCAATTGCATAATGAGACGGTACTGTGTTTTTCCCGACAGAGTCATCGATCGATCACTCTGAGCCGAATCGATTCTTACTACCTCATATATTAGACTAATACCTTAATTGATTAATTTAGGACTAGGGTACTAATACCTTAATTGAATAGACTGGTACTAGGGGTGAGTTCTCATAGGGTCAACTACAACTTCAATTGAGTCTTTTTTTAATTGCGTAATGAGACGGTACTACGTTCTTCCCGACAGAGACGTCGATCGATCACTCTAAGCCGAACTGATTCTTACTACCTCATATCTTAGACTAATACCTTAATTGATTAATCTAGGACTAGGGTACTAATACCTTAATTGAATAATTTAGGATTAAGGGTAGAAGGGTAAACTATCTATTAATCTAGGACTAGGGGTGAGTTCTCATAGGGTCAGCCACAACATATGGCAGCGCCTATTTGATAATTTACAATATATGGGTAATCTGTTGCAACATATGAAAATCCATTTGATAATTTACAACAGATGGGTAATCTGTAGCAACAGATGACTTAATCTGTTTGATAATTTACATCAGATTCGTAATCTGTTATTACCTAATTTGATTGATAATTTACAACAGATGAGAAATCTGACGCAATATGTTGAACATTTGTTTTTTACAATTTCAATTGAGTTCATATGTTAGACTAATAGTACCTAAATTGATTAATCTAGGACCAGGGGTGAGTTTTCACAGGGTCCTCCTAGAGTACTCGATCAACTACAACTTCAATTGTTTTTATACAATTTCAATTGAATTACCCTTTTGGTAATTGCATGATGAGAGGGTTAAAAATTATGCATATATTTTATGATTTTAAAAATAATTAAGATCATTTCGGACCAAATTAATATTTTCAAAACTACTTGTCATTCTATTCCAAAATATAAATCAACCCATACAAAATATTTCATCATTTCGAATCTCGAGGTCTGGCTCTTTATCTCTCATTCTCACTCAACAATACAGTATGGACAACAACTACTCAATAAATTTGCTCAACCCCCCACAATAGATCAATTTTCTTCTCATTTTCAACCACATAGGTGTTATTTTTGACTTCATTCTTGCTTGTATCAGTCATTTTCTTTGTCTTCATAGGCAACAGAGTTTGAGAAGAGCTCTATATTTTTTTTTTCTAAAAAATAAAGATTTTTAAGTTAATGATGAAAATAAAACTTTTAGTTGTATTATCTTCAAGAATGGGTTTACAATTTTGAGTTTTGATAGTAAAATCATAGGAAGAACTCGAGAAATCCCTAGTTTCCATCGCAGTGTTCTGTTGACTATCGTGGTATAGTTGGATGGTGTTTGTGGTGTTAATGGTGGTGGTTGTAGTGGTGTTTGTGGTCGTCGTGGTGGCACTGGTGGTGGCATTGGTTGGTGGTGTTTGTGGTGGTATCGGTATTCGTGGTGTTTGTTTGTTTGTTGGCATTGGTTGGTGGTGTTTGTGGTGGTGGTTGTTGGTGTGTCGGTATTTGTGGTGTTTGTAATGTATTTTTTAAAATCTATGCATACATCAACTATAATGTAATTTTTATTTTTCTTTGTCTGTAGGTAAAACATGTCTCCCAAAAGAAAAGAAAGTGAAAGTGGATCAACGTCTGACCACTAAAAAAAAGGCTACAGTACAGAGGGATTCGGAGGATCTTCCTAAACAATCTCAGTCAGGTAAAAGTGACGCTGAGGAGAGATGTGAAAACAATGTTGAGGGAGGTGGACAAGGGTCCGTAGGTGATGATGAAGAAAATAAAAGTGAGAAAGAGGAGGATTGGAGAGTCGGAAAGAGAAAGAGGATGATCATCAACATGATGATAATGGATCACAGACGGGGCGTGAGTTAATATCAACATCCCATGATAATCCTGTCAAAACTTTTTGTATTGACAGGTTTCAAGTTGCGATGCCGATAAATGACCTAGAAGGAAAACAACTAACTGGTCAAATTGTACTTAAATGTCAGATAGGGAAAATTTTTGAACATTTTATGAAAATTATGAAGAACAAAAACATAGGCGAACTTTTTAAGAAGAGCTGCTTTGGATGCTTTCTCGAGTTGCCTAAGGACCCCTCTTCCCGTATCCGTTTTCCTATGACAATGGTATATGGTCTTCTCAAGCGCAGGATCAAGTATGTGGGAGATAATAAAGATCCGGAGGAGGGGGGTAAAAAGAAGATGGATGAAATCTGGATCAAGTACTGTGGCATGCCTGTTTGTTTTGGCTTGTAAGAGTTTGCCATAGTGACGGGCTTGAGATGCCATCGTCCAGAAAGACCACCACCCCGCAAAATATCCAAGGCAAGAAAATGCAAGAAAAAAATAGATGGGTTGTTTGAAATTGCTCGACATGGCTATAAAGCATCGAATTTGTTGACAGATCTTGAGGATAAAACCATACCAGAGCAGTACATGGAGCAATTGTGCTTAGTTTAGTTTGCCCATTCGATTGTATTGGCAAGAGACGTCAACAAGGTCATAGAAGATGATTTGTTGGCGCGTTCTGAGGATTTTGATAAATTTAACAATTATCCCTGGGGATATGACAACTTTTACTTGACTGTCCAATATTTACTGACAAAGCTATCCTCAGGGACGACCACATTATACGGCTTTCCTTGGGCTTTCATGGTAAAATTAATCACTAATTTTACTCATCCATTAATTTATATTGAATATAGTTATTATGAATTTTTTTTGCTTGCGTCCTGTTTACATTTTTTAGGCTTGGGCATTTGAAGCCATTCCTCCCCTTCGAAAGCAGTTAATGGATTATCCGGATGAGATTTCTCATCCAAGGATGTTTAGGTGGTTGGCTGCAAAGAGAAACACCAATATTAAGGAGACTGATCTCTTTAACCCTCCAGATAATGCAGTACGTCTTCTTTAAGTAAAATAATTTTACTCAAAGATAAGAAAGATATTGAACAGATATTATATCTGGTGCAATAGATGTTATATCTGATGCACCAGATGAGACATCTATTGCGACAGGGTATATCTTGCATCAGATTACCCATCTGTTGCTTTGGTTCTCTGAACCCAACTCTTAAAATATTAACCATCCACTGCAAATTATGCAACAGATGTTTAATCTGATCACATATTATTCATCTGTTGCGATATACAGATCATATTTTGCATAACAAATTACCCGTCTTGTGTAATTATTGCAACAGATGATTGATATTTTGCATCAGATTATCCATGTGTTGCTCTATTTCTCTAAACCAAACTCAAACAGATTTTAACCATATACTGCAAACTATGCAACAGATGGGTCTTTTTTTTAAAACGTAGCCCAACTGTGAAAATTATTATACTATATGATTTAAATTCATCTGTCTTTTTTTATAGGTTGTGCATCCATGGATCGTGCCTACTGAGGAGGAGTCGGTGATGACTTCTTATATTAATCTAGGTCATGTTGATACTATAGCAGACCTAACGGTGGAGTTAATAAAGAAGGAATTGGCTGGAGCAACAGCCATAAGAAGAGAAGTTAGGTAAGGTCAGCCTAATGTTGAGGCTCTTCATGACCAACCTTTTACTAAGGCAGATCCGGGTGCTTCTTCTGGTGGAGTTATTGGTATTGGTGGCAGGCATGCTGATGTTGCTACCACTCGTGATGATGAGCATGTTGATGCTCAAGAAAGAATAAATATGTTTGAAAACACCCTTTTTCGCCCTTACACAGGTCCCTCTCACCCCTCTTCACCCTCGTGTTCTCGTTGCGAATGCGATGAGTGCAAGGACAGACAGGATAAACTCTTTGAAAAAGTAGAGGCTATCTCTAAAGCTATCGAGGAATTCAAATCCAAGAGGTGTGTCATATCATCCAAGAAGTTGAGGGAGCCACACACTCCTGCAGCATTGGTTAGGAGAAAGAAAAGAGCAATTAGAGACGTACTCTCCGCTCGAAAATCAAAAGAAATTGCAATTCCTCCCTCTCTAAAAGCTGTTAAAGTTCAGGGGTCAGTCAAGAAGGTGGACATATATACGAAACTTGGCGTCTAAGAGAAGAGGGATCTGCTACAGGCCAAGAATGCCAAGCCAGGCGCACCAGATTAACCCAGGCCTCCCTTTTCCCCCCAAGACTTCCAGACTATAAATGATATGCGTATGCCGTACGAGGACAAGACAAGTTTACTTTTCCTAACCTATCCCTTCTAATCTACCCCATGAAGAAGAAGCTACGCAATAGATTTCACATCTGTTGCAACAGCTGGGTATACTGGTGCAACTGGTAGTGGTTTTGTTGCAACTTATTATACATCTGTTGCATAAGTTGCGTTGGATTATTGATTCAGAGAACCCTATGCAACATATGGACCATCCGTTACATCTTTACAATTACTAACCTATTTAAAAATTGACTTCTTATCTCACAGCATGTTGACATAATTCTCTACCTCATGAGGAAAAGGGAATTAACGTACCGGGAAGCTTATGACGTTGCCGATAGGTAATGGACCTCGACTTCTACAAGAAACTCAAGGATAGGTATGATCAACTCAATAGAGAGGCATTAGCCCTTGGCGTGGGACTTGATTTCCTAGTTCCTACGTTGGTCTTGGATGAAGAAGAAACATTAAGATATGTTAGAGGGAACAGGCCAAATCCACACGGCAGGAGCTGGACCGAGGTAAAAAGTATTCTTACAGTCATTAGCGTGAACGACATGCATTATCGGGTTGTTGAGATACTACTCAAAGAGGGAAAGATCATTGTTTATGACTCCAACGTACCTCTCATCGATGATTTTGATCTTTTTCTCCTCGTGGAGCCACTAATGGTGCTGTTGCCCATCTTGTTGAGGGAGAGTAAACTGATGAATCATTTGCCAAAGGAAGTGTTGATGAAGAAATCATGGGATTTTGAAGGTCAAAACAGGGGAGTGATCCTTCTAAAAGATGATGTCGTTAAAGCGAGCAGCTCGCACGCTCTTGCACACATCGAATGTTTGCTGACCGGCACAAAAATGGCCGAGCCAATAACTTTTCTGTGCGACAATGCTGTGTCAAACCTGCAAGAGGTCTGGGCTTATGGGGTACTAACTGGACGCTTGAAGCCTGTGTATATAGAAGAGCCTGTGAAATAGAAATTTTTAATTTCAAGTCACCCTTCACTTTATTACATGTATATGTAGTGGCAATAATTTTTTTCTGATGAAAGTTGAGTTTTTTATAATGCAATAGATTAAATTGTAAATCTGTTGTAAAATATCTTTAATCCGTTCTGGCAGATAGCTTATCTGTTGCAATAGATTGGTCATCTGTTGCATTACGACGATGTTTTTCTATGAATAATCTAATAATCTAAGTCTAATCTGTTGCAACAGTGAGAAGACCTGTTTGATAATTTCTAACAGATGACCTAAATTTTACAACATATGACTAAATCTTTTTGATATTTTCCAACAGTTACGCTAGAATATACATGTGCTCGACAACACCAAACCAGTAGAAAATATACACACCACCATGAAAATTTCAGTAATAAGGCTTGAATATCCATGTGCCCAACAACACCAAACCAGTAGCAATAACGACAACAATGTAGTATCTTCTTGCTCGATTTTGTTTCTCTTAAGAAATCTTGACTTTGTTCAACAAACCCCAGATTATATGATTTGGTTGTGAAGGGTGTTGTTCTTCATACCAATCAAAGTAATCGCATCCACCCAATTTCTATAAAAAAAAAAAGAGAACACAATTATAAAACAATTATAAGTCATTAATTAATTAATTAATTAAATAAATAAAAAAATATTACCTTTGAAATCTTACAAATAAAAAATCTACGACTCGGATTTTGTTGAGTTCAAGAAGTCTTTAACAGAGCTTTATGACCGCACTTACAATATCGAAAATCTTTATCACAAAAAATAGTGGAAGATGCGCTCGACATTGTCAAGCTCAGTTGGAAAAAAGGAAAGAAATAATTTGAATAGATAAAAGAAGATGATGATGAAGAAGAAGATTTAGGAATTTAGGGTTAAATTTTAGAAGGAAGATGAATATATAAGACAATGGGGGAAAAAGAATGACCGTTGGGGGCCAAGTGACGGCAAGTCAGCGAAATGTGTCAGACTGACACTGACACATTTGATGCCTATTTTATTTTACGTGTTTAAAATGAACATTGTCTACTTGATACCTATCTTATTTTAGGTGTTTGAACTGAACATCGTCGATGGGTTGTTCCTTTTTTATTTCTATTCAATTCACTTTAACCTTTTTACACGTAGTGATAATTTTTTATGTCCAACGAAAGTTGAATTTTTATAATGCAACAGATTCTCCATCCGTTGTAATAGTTATCCTACCTGTTCTGACATATAGTTTATCTGTTACAATAGGTTGGTCATTTGTTGCATTATCTCGATGTTTTTATCTAAAGTCCATCTGTTGCAACAATGGGAAGACCTGTTTGATAAATTCCATCAGATCACCTACTTGTTGCAACATATGTCTAAATCTATTCGATTTTTCCAATATATGTGTCGTCTGTTGCAACAGATACATTATCTGTTGCAATATTTGAATCTAGTATTCTTTTTCAATTAATAAGTTCAAATCTAAGGAATAAATAAAATTCGTAGACAAAATAAAATAAATCAAACCCTTCATAAATTAGCTGAAATAAGTCAACGAATAAATGAAATGTAAAAAAATTGTTATGGGTACAGATCTCAACAAATACATCAACAACAATTTAAGTATACTGTCAAGGATTGCTTTGATTTGACAAGCTCAAGCAATAAAGATCTACTCAGTATGGGAAAGTTGTTCTTCATCCGGTGCTATGGAATTCGGCTTTGCTCATCGTGGATCTTTATTGTCGCTTACGTATGATTTGTGCGCTTTCTGTTCTCCGTATTTCCATAAAAAGAGTAGCATATTGTCAATGTTGTTCAGCAGTAGCTTTTTCTACATCTACCTAGAAAGCCAGAATTGGTCAATGCTAATCACGGAGATAAAATAAAATGAAAAAGGATAACTCATCTCTTCTAGCAAATCAAATAGGTTTTTTTCCTATTTTAAATTGTCCCAAACAGATTATATTTCTGTTGCAACAATGAAATAATTGTTGGGACAAATTTCTACATGAGGAAGACCCTGTGTGATAATTTCCAATGGATGAACCATCCGTTGCAACATATGAATCATCTGTTGCAGCATATAGGTCATCTGTTGGTACAAATAAAAGCGGTACAAAGAGATGTTTGATTTGCTAAAACAGACGAGACATATTTTGCACCAGATAAAGTATCTGGTGCAACAGGTTAGTCAATTGTTGCAACAGATGTATATATCTGTTTGATAATTTTCAGCAGATGTGTCATCTGTTGAAATAGATATATGTCTGTTTGTTTTGTCAGTTGGAAAACATATAATATATTCACCTTCTTCAGCTCGTGCTGCTCTCCTTTGGACATTGTACGTTGCCCAGTGCAACACACATACAGAGGAGTTGTAATTTTGCTTTTTTGGATGCTTGATAATGCCTTGGAAATCACTCTCCTTCTCCTCTTAGCCCTAATCTCTAATGGAGCGGATGGAAATAAAATCCTCTTTGATGGAATGAGACCCCTCTTAGATGTCAATTTCTTTATAGAAGCAGTTAATGCATTAATAGCATTAATCACTACATCATGTTTCGCCCTGCAGTCTTGACATTTGCATGCAGAACATTCGCTAGGAGAGGCAAAATCTGTATAACCAGTATGATCATACTCATAATGGTTTGCTTTAAATACTGTAAGAGGAGCATCATTAGCACCACTACTACCACCAACAACTTTATCACCACTAAGACCATCAACAACAACAACAAGCCTACCCTCTAAAATTATTTTTCTTGTAATGGTTGTTGCTCCAAACAATTCTATTTTTATTCTGTCGATGACCTTAGGGTCCGATAAAGTTTGCACAAACCGTAAAATAAGAAAAAATAGCATCTTCAACTCTCGATTGGTCGGAACTAGCGACGGATGCACAATATAACATAAATCATTACATATATTAGAATGATGATTAGATCATTCAAAAAAAATCATTAATTAAAAGAAAAAATTAATTATAATTATACTTACTGCATCCTTCGGGGGGTTAAAGAGATCAAGAAATTTTGCACTTTTATCAGTTTTAGACGACAACCATCTCAAGATTCTTGGACAGAAAACTCCTTCCTGGTAGTTCACTTGTTGTCTCAAAAAAGAAATGGCTTCAAACGCCCAAGCCTATAAAATAACGCCAATAAATCAAAACCATTATTGAGCGAAAAATTGAATGATATCATAATAGAAGAAAGAAACATTTACCATGAAAGCCCATGGAAAGTCATATAAGTTGACTGTCTTTGGCGCTAACGGAGTCAACAAATATTTGACAGTCATTTTGAAGCTTTCATACCCCCAAGGATAGTTGTTAAACGCATCAAGATCCTCAGAGAGCTTTATTAAACTGAGGCTTATGTTGTTGTTAACGTCTCTCGCCCAAAGAATATTATGTACAAACTAAACCAAGCACAATGACTACTTGTGATTCTTTGAAAGTCCTTTACCTTTCAACGCTTCTATCAATTTTTGTTTTTAAAGCTTGGACCAACAATGGACACTAGGTCATCACGATCACACGACTTGTCTTTGCCTTTTTTGGGTGTGTGGGGTGCTTTTTTTGGGTTAGAATAGGTATAACTTGACAAGGAGGATAACATTTTAGTCCAGTAACTATGGAAAACTCCTTCCAATTAAAACAAATAGGCATACCACAGTAATTTATGCACACCTCATCCATCTTATCTTTAATTTCATACATAAACCTACGCTTGAGTAGTTCATAGACCATTTTCATTTGGAAACGAGCATTGTTGTCCTCCGACAAATCAAGATATTTCCCAAAGCAGCTGTCCCTGAAATAAGCATCCAATTTTTGTTCTCAAAGTATTTTTCTAAAGGCGTCGAAAGATTTTCCCATGGCTAACTTAACCAAGAAATCACCCGTTAAATCTGCGGCACCATCGCACTGTATTCTCACAGGATAAAAATCAATGCTAAAAGCTTTGACCAGCTCTTTGGTGGAAGGGCTATTAGCATCTGCATCATCTCTTATGAAATATCCCTCCTCCCCGTGTTCATCATATTCTACTCCCGATTGAGATAACATTTGTAAAGCAAGCTCATAGAGTGGTGGATGTAGCCTAGCTGCTTCACTTGTTCCTTTACTTGGACTTGATTCGGTTTTTGTTCTTTTGGGAACCATATTATCTAAAATTAGCAGAAACATAAAATAATATATTATTATTGATTAATGCATCGTTAAAAAGGATAACAGTAAATCAAACAAGCAAAATAGTAAAATAACAGTTGCAACAGATCACCAATCTGTTGCACCAGGTAGTATATCTGTTGCAGCATATAACCAAACTGTCGCAGCGGATGAGTAATCTGTTGCAACAATACAAAATATATCACTCATCTTTTAAGATAGATTAATGGTCTGTTCAACAGATCAAACAACTGTTTTAACATCATCTGTTGCAACATATGAGTGATTTATTGGAACAGTTAAATAATTTGTTGTGATAATATAAAATATATCACTCATCTGTTGAGAAAGATGAATGGTTTGTGCAACAGATCACACATCTGTTGCAACATATGAGTGATCTGTCAGAGCAGTTAACTAACCTGCAGTAATGGTTGAGTAATTTGTTGCGACAATACAAAACATATCACTCATCTGTTGAGAAAGATGAATGGTATGTGCAACAGGTCACACATTTGTTGTAACACATGAGTGATCTGTTGGAATATTTATCAACGGTCAATATTGTTTAGATTTCTTCCATCATAGGGTCGTCTATCACGGCAGATGAATGATCAGTTGGAAAAATCAAGTCTTGGATATTTCCTGTAGGAAGAGTTGATGGGATTTTATCCAACAGGAGGTTCATCTGTTGCATCAGATCATTAATCTGATGGTTCTTCCATTGCACCAGATGGTTAATTAGTTGCATCAGATTTTTTATTCAATGCTTAATCTGTTGCAACATATGGTAAAGATGTTGCATCAGATAGTTGATTTGTTGTATCAGATTATTAATCTGTTGCATCAGATGGTTAATATGTTGCACCAGATAGGTAATCTGTCGGAGGAAACAAAAAACAGCAGCATGATTTTGCTTAACAAAAAACAGCAATTTTACCATTTTTACCAAGAACAAGAACAGAACAAATCAAACCAAATTGTCGTTTTATTTTTATAAACACAAACAATAAAAAGGCCATTTCAGACCGCATTTCAAATTAGTGCAACAAATATTGAAATTGTTAACCAATATTATAAGAGAAGTTGACTCAAGTTCCTCGTTTTCTTCAAAACTAAAAAGGCCATAAATTTTTACCTATGAAAGAAGAAAAGGAACGATGAAGAATTCGAAGCTGTTGTAAAGGAATTGTGGGTGGGGGACCACTGCTATAAAAAAGTTAAGAACGTAACTTTTTGTTATGTTGAACAACTCATTTTAGTATCTTTTTAACTGATTTGATAATTCACTGCATTTTTTTCCTCGGTCATCGTGTAAAACGTAAGAAATTCTTACGTTTTATATTTTTTTTATAAAACGTAAGAAATTCTTACGTTTTACAAAAAAATGTAAAACGTAAGAAATTCTTACGTTTTTGTAAAAATCAACTCCATCAGTTGATCGTTAAGAAAAAAATAAAAAACGTAATAAATTATTATGTTTAGCCTATTTTGGTAACTTTTTAAATAGGTGGCCTATTTTGGTCACTTTTTAAATTTTGTGGCTCATTTTGGTTCTGAGTTCACATATATCTTGTTTATTTAATAATTTTCAATAGATGAGCCATATGTTGCAACAAATGTCTATATTTGTTGGATAATTTTCAATAGATGAGTTAGCTATTGCAACAAGTTAGTCATGTGTTACAATAGATGTCTATATATGTTTGGTCATTTTCAACAAATATTTTTAATTGTTTGGTCTTTTCCAGCAGATTACTCATCTATTGCAACATGTTAATTGAAATCGTAATTGAACTTATCAATTCATCTTTAATTTTAGTTATATCAATGTTGTTATTACTAATAATGTCTTAACTTGAATTATTTCAAATAAAATTGATCAATTAACACTTTACTCAAGACGAATACACTTAGATGATCATGTAATTACTATGAGATTAATTGAAATCGTAATTAACTTATCAATTCATCTTTAATTTTAGTTAAATCAATTTAGTTATTACTAATAATTACTTAATTTTAATCATTTCAAATCAAATTGGTCAATTGAGCATTCTACTTAAGACGACACACTTAGTTGATCATGTAATTACTATAAAATTAATTGAAATTATAAGTGAACTTACTAATTCATCTTTAATTTTAGTTAAATCAATATAGTTATTTCTAATTATGGCTTGGTTTGAATCATTTCAAATAAATTGGTCAATTGATCACTTTACTCAGGACGAACACACTTAGTTGATCGTGTAATTACCATGAGATTAATTGAAACAGTAATTGAATTTATTAATACTAGTTAAATCAATTTAGTTATTACTAATATAATGACTTAATATGAATCAATAGATGACTAAGATGTTGCAAAAGATGAGTAATCTGTTGAAAATGACCAAACAGATAAAGACATCTGTTGCAACAGATTAGTCACCTATTGCAACAGATTAGTAATCTGTTGAAAAATAACAAACAATAAAGTCATATGTTGCAACAGATAAAGACAGTTGTTACAACAGAGGACTAATCTATTGCAACATATGTGTATATCTATTTGATAATTTTCAACAAATGACTCATCTGTTGCAACAGATTAAATCTATTGCAATAGGTTATACACTTAAATGATTATGTAATTACTATGAGATTAATTGAAATTATAATTATTAAATCAATTTGGCTATTACTACTAATGGCTTAATTTGAATCATTTCAAATAAAATTAGTCAATTGATCACTCTACTCAGAACGAAAACACTAAGATGATCGTGTAATTAATATGAGAATAATTGAAATCGTAATTAAACTTATCAATTCATCTTTAATTTTAGTTATATCAATGTAGTTATTACTAATAATATCTTAATTTGAATCATTTCAAATAAAATTGGTCAATTAACACTTTACTCAAGACAAATACACTTAGATGAACATGTAATTACTAACTATGAGATTAATTAAAATCGTAATTAAAATTATCAATTCATCATTAATTTTAGTTAAATTAATTTAATTATTACTAATAATTGCTTGATTTTAATTATTTCAAATAAAATTGGTCAATTGATCATTCTACTTAAGACGAAACACTTAGTTGATCATGTAATTACTATAAAATTAATTAAAATTGTAAGTCAACTTACTAATTCATCTTTAATTTTAGTTAAATCAATATAGTTATTTCTAATTATGGTTTGGTTTTAATCATTTCAAATAAAATTGGTCAATTGATCACTCTACTCAGGACGAACACACTTAGTTGATAGTGTAATTACCATGAGATTAATTGAAACTGTAATTGAACTTATTAATTCATGTTTAATTCTAGTTAAATAAATTTAGTTATTACTAATATAATGGCTTAATATGAATCAATAGATGACTAACATGTTGCAAAAGATGAGTAATCTGTTGAAAATGACTAAACAGATAAAGACATCTGTTGGAAATAACCAAACAGATAAAGACATCTGTTGTAAATGACCAAACAAATATAGACATATGTTGCAACAGATGACTAACCTGTTGCAATAAATGACTCATCTATTAAAAATTATCAAACAAATATAGACATCTGTTGCAATAGATGACTAAGTTGTTGCAACAGATGACTCATCTGTTGAAAATTATCAAACATATAGGATATATGTTGGAAAATAATTTAAAATACTAAAGCTCAGATATTTTTAATATAACTCAAATGTTTGTCCCCTTGTCTAAGGTCTTGTCTTTAATTTTAGTTAAATCAATTTAGTTATTACTAATAATTGCTTAATTTGAATCATTTTAAATAAAATTTATTAATTGATCATTCTATTAAGGATGAATACATTAATTGAAATTGTAAGTGAACTTATCAATTCATCTTTAATTTAGTCAAAATCAATTTATTTATTACTAATAATGACTTAATTTAAATCATTTGAAATAAAATTGGTCGATTGATCACTCTCCTCGAGACGAATACACATAGTTGATCATGTAATTACTATGAGATTAATTGAAATTGTAAGTGAACTTATCAATTCATCTTTAATTTTAGTTATATCAATTTAGTTATTACGAATAATGGCTTAATTTGATTCATTTCAAATAAAATTGGTCAATTGATCACTCTAATCATGACGAATACACTTAGTTGATAATTTAATTACTATGAGATTAATTGAAATTGTAAGTTTATCTTTAATTTTAGTTAAATTAATTTAGTTATTAATAATAATATCTTAATTTAAATTATTTCAAATAAAATTGGTCGATTGATTACTCTACTCGAGACGAATACACTTAGTTAATCATGTAATTATGATGAGATTAATTGAAATTGTAAGTGAACTCATTAATTCATGTTTAATTTTAGTTAAATCAACATAGTTATTACTAATAATGGCTTAATTTGAATCATTTAAAATAAAATTGATCAATTAATTATTCTACTAAGGATGAAACACTTAATTGATCAATTAATTACTGAGATTAATTAAAATCGTAATTGAACTTATAAATTCATCTTTAATTTTAGTTAAATCAATTTAGTTATTTCTAATAATGGTCTAATTTGAATTATTTCACATAAAATTTGTCAATTAATCATTCTACTCAATACGAAACACTTAATTGATCATGTAATTACTATAAAATTAATTAAAATTATAATTGAATTACTAATTCATCTTTAGTTTTAGTTAAATCAATATAGTTACTTCTAATGATGACTTAGTTTGAATCATTTCAAATAAAATTGATCAATTGATCACTCTACTCAGGACGAACATACTTAGTTGATCGTGTAATTATCATGAGATTAATTGAAACTGTAATTGAACATATTAATTCATATTTTATTTTAGTAATCAATTTAGTTATTACTAATAATGACTTAATGTGAATCAATAGAGGACTAATATGTTACAATAAATGAGTAATCTGTTGGAAATGACCAAATAAATAAAAACATCTGTTGAAAATGACCAAACAGATATAGACATCTGTTGCAACAAATGACTCACTTGTTGAAACAACTAATTCATCTATTGAAAATTATCAAATAGATATAGACATCTGTTGCAACAGATGACTAAGTTGTTGCAACATATGACTCATCTGTTGGAAATTACTAAATAGACAAAATATGTGTTGAAAAACAATTTAAAATACTAAAGCTCAAATATTTTTTAGGAGAACTCAAACGTTTTCCCCCTTGTCTAAGGTCTTGTCTTCAATTTTAGTTAAATTAATTTAATTATTATTAATAATTGCTTAATTTGAATCAACAAATGACTAACCTATTATAAACATTTATTGCAACAGATGACTAAATTGTTGCAACAAATAGGTGATCTGTTGGAAAATAATTAAAATACTAGGGAACTCAAACATTTTTAGGAGAACTCAAATGTTTGTCCCATTGTCTTAAAGACTTGTCTTTAATTTTAGCTAAATCAATTTAGTTATTACTAATAATTGCTTAATTTGAATCAACATATGACTAACATGTTGCAACAGATGATTCATCTGTTGAAAATTATCAAACAAATAGAAAATTTGTTATAATAGATGGGTTATCCATTAGAAAGCAATTAAAATACTAGGGAACTTAAATGTTTTTAGGAGAACTCAAACGTTTGTCCTCTCGATCCTCTTGCATTTGATGTATGATACGCTATTTTTGTCTTCTTTACCTGTTTCATAAAATTTTTTATGTGTTTCACTTATTCGTTGTGCCCTTGTTGAAATTTTTATATTTTTTGTAGGTCAAATTTTGTTCGTATATCACTTGAACATTACTTCATAGATGATTTTGTAAGTATAATTATGATTTTTGTTGAATTTTTTATTTGGTATATTTGCTACTACTACAATGGATAGAACCTGCAACATAAATCCAATATATGAGTCATTTATTGCAACAAGTGAGTAATCTGTTGCAACATATGACTAATCTATTGCAACAAATGACCCATATGTTAATTCATGTTACAACACTATAATACAAATTCAACAGATGAGTAATCTGTTGTAACAGATTAGTCATATATGTTGCAACAGATTACTCATATGTTGCAACAGATTAATCAATATGTTGCAACAGATTAGTCAATATGTTGCAACAGATTACTCATCTGTGCAACAGATTACTCATCTGTTGGATTCACGTTACATGTTTTATCTACTGTTGAAAAAACAGCAGTAGCAGATACACCTAGATGAGAAATTCAACTAAAAATTATAATTTTACTTACTAAAATCACCTATAAGTAATTCCCAAGTGATATACGAATAAAATTAGACCTAAAAAAATTTGATCAAGGAGCAATAGTAGCGGTAACAACAATGTTCAACAACAAGAAGATGATGATGATGAACAAGAAGAGATGATAATGAAGAACAAGATGATGAATAAAGCAACAACAACAATGAACAATAAAAATCACGAAGAGAGAGAAAACTCCAATAAATGAGAAGAGAGAGAAACGTGTCTTCCCCCCCCCCCCTCTATTTCTAGTTATATTAGGTTTTACATTGGATCAAAGTGTAAATTAAAAAGCTTGTGGGTTATTTTCAAACTTTTCTTACTTTCTTAATCCTTAATAAAGTAATTGTCACCTCCACTCAATTATTAAGACTTATGTCACCCACACTTCATTTTAAAACTCTTTTGTTACCTAGAGCCCAAAGCCCTATGTTACTTTATATCTTCTTCTCTCTCATCTCAATTTACGTGCACTAATATAATTTCAATAGTCAACCAAATTTATATGTTGACATATCATTTTGTGTCTATTTTATCTTTTTTATGATATATTATTAATTTTTTAATGCTTAGATGACTTATAATAATTAATTAGGGGTGATATAGTAAAATTATAATTGAGGCAATTGAAACAGGCATGTCAGAAATGTCTATTTTACTTGTTTGTATTAAATATTATTAATTTTTTATACATAAATAAATTATAATAATTAATTAGGGATACAGTAAAATCATGATTAAAGCAGCTGATGTAGTAGGTAGCATAAGCAGACATGTCGACCTGCTACCTGCTTCAGCAGTGTAACTTACTTTATGTTTTTCTTTATCCCATCCCAATTTATGTGGCACTAATGTAATATCGGTAGCCTACCAAACTTTTTATGTTGATATATCATTTTGTGTCCATTTTATCTATTTTTTTATGAAACGTTATTAATTTTTTAATGCTTAGATGACCATAATAATTAATTAGGGTGATATAGTAACATCACGCTGAAGCAGCAAAACGGACATGTCTTAGATGACCTATAATAACTAATTAAAAGTGATCTAGCAAAATTACTATAAAAAATACATGTGAAAAAATATTCAAGTGGGCCTCATATAAGACGTTGAGTTAATTTAAAATATTAAGAGTTAATTTATCATTTTATCTATTTTACCTTTTCTATAAATATCATTAATAATTTTAATACTTAAATGACTTAGAATAATTAATTAGAGGTGATATAATAAAATTATAATTGAAGCAGATGAAGCAAACATGTCAAAAAAGTCTACTTTATTTATTTTTATTAAATATTATTAATTTTCTAATACATAAATAACTTATAATAATTAATTAATAATAATACAGTAAAATTACGATGAAAGCAAACAACACAAATAAATATATCGATCTTGTACTTGTTTGAGCTGCTTAACTTCCACTTATAAATAAGACCAAAAAAAATTGATTTAAACTATTCAATTATTTACGAAGGACAAATTTAAATCATTTTACATAATTTTAGGATAATATAATATTATATCTTTAAGAGCCGTCTTATACTGCCTCATGCATGTTTGTTTCTATACTTTTGTACTTATATGATCCAACTTGCAATTACCTTACATTTTCATGGCAAAATAATCTATTCATTAGTTTGGAATTGACTGACACTGTTTCCATAGAGCTGCCAAATTCAAAAGTACGATTTTCACAAGGTTATTTTGTTTGTTTCTACTCTTGTATACAATGGTTACAACTAATTTTGTCTTTCTTTTATATTGTGTGCACGATTGAGTGACTTGATAAAATTATTATTATGTGATTAAAAAAATTATATATTTAAATTGTAAAAATAATTTTTTATAAAAATATAAGATAAAATTACATATAATAGATTCTTATAATTTAATTTTTTATTAACTTTTACATATAGCTAAGATGATAGTTGATTATTTTTTTTAGTTTTTAGTATAGAGGAGTGAATTGATCTCATAATGTAAGAACCCAAATAATTTACTAATAAACCAAAAAGATGTCTCTTTTACTTCTATTTAATTCAAACTTAAACCGTGGGAAAATAATTGGCTGGATTTGAATTATTTAATTATCAGTCAGCAGAACACCCCATTTTCAACTTTTTTTATACAAAGAGGATAAAATCAATTTATTAAATCAAAAGTAAAAAGTTATAAAGATGTTGTCCCCATTTTCACTGTAAAGTGTCATTAAATAAAATTATGCCAGACTATCATTGTTTGGCTAACGTTTGTCCCGTGACCCCTACGATTAATCAAATGAAAGTATAATTAACTATTCCTTAATTAATAGCTTGGCTTATTTATTTGTCTGGAGCATATATCGATTCATACTTAAAATCTGATAATTTCATATATACATTTATAAAGTAGTATGTTTTTTGGTATAGAAATATATAATAATATATATAAATATATCTACTTTGTAAAAAGTTTATATAATAATTACAAAGACAAATTTCTTTTGCGATTTTCAGTTATAATTTTTTAATCCAAAACAGTTCAGAATCTACAAAATAACTTCAAATTTTCTACACACGTCCTTGGATTATTTCAACAAGTCTAAACAACAGTACTTGAAAATTTTCAGAGAGATAAAATTCGAAGCTCGGATCACTTTTCTCAATCTTGTTCAACATTGATGAGTTTTCTAATATAAATTCACCATTCAAATATTATAAAATCAGTACTATAACAATAACTAAAGCTCTAAACAACAGCAACAAATCGGATCTGCGTAGTAACCATCCTGAGCAGTAATAAATTAAGAAAATGACAAATATTTTAAATTACTAGACGATTTGATAATAAGCTTAACCAGGTGACTGAAAGTGTAATCCTTTATTAGTGTTGTGCCACTGATACTAATCACTTGTGATTCAATGTTAGTGATCGTTTAGTAAGTAAAATAAAAAGTAGTATAAACCACACAAATCCAACACGTGAAAGTATTTACATATAATCACTTTAGGCTTTCACTCTCCCTATTTTGTAAAATATACTTATACATTCGACAGTTTCTTATATATTATAGGAATGTATGATAAAACAAAGTTGCCTATATTCATGGAAAAAGTAATTAGATAAAATCTTCCATTCCTTTAAATAACGCCATTAATTACCTATAATTATGTTGTGTATGATTAAATATAGTAACTGAAATTTAAATTCAAAAAAACTCTTAAACATCGGTATTTGGGAGTCGGAAATTATTTATCAATCCTACAAAAGTGACGCAATTATTATTTCGGAAAGTATAATCTTCTTGAAATTGATTTCTACGATTGCGATGGAATTGAATATTGAAGAAGTTCGTAAAAAAATTGAAGTAAAATGCATTGCTGAAGGTAATTCTTCTCCCATTATCATAAGAAATGACAATGGAGTGAGGGTTTACATAGAGTTGAAGAAACATTTTTCGGAATTTGTCAATATGGTATTTCATGCCCTGAAAAAATAAAAGTAGACTCAAATTAAGAGATAAAAAGGTAGCAGCAAACTGATATGTATTAAAGATAATATTATACAACAGTTGCACATGCATGTGGGCACATTATACATTTAAAAAATAATCTGCAGTAATGTATAATGTCATACTATACATTTAAGTATTAACGTTAAACATGCATACTTCTGTATCCTTATCAGAAGGTATCATGTAACCTTATACAATGTTAATACTTTCTGATTGTATAATACCAAATAATACATAAAATGCCTCTTAAATGCGATAAGAACTTCTTAATGTATAACATAATGAAAAATATAGTAGAAGAATTACATTATACATTAGTCTTCCAAAAATAACTAATGTGTAATGCCTAATATATTATAACTTATACATTAAAATATAATCTTCCAAAATGTATAATATCACATTATACATATAAAATATTCACCTTATACATTAATTATCTACAAGATTATAATAATTTTTTTAAAAAATTAGTGTTATTGTAATATTACATTGGCTACACGATAATAAAGAAAAAGCATGATTTAATTTCCTTTATTACGTGAATTGAAAGTATACTTCTTCAATTCCAATTATAAAAGTGTACATCTTCAATTGAAGGGGGGGGGGGGGATGATATGCAACCTTCGGGACACAACGACATGTGTTAACCTAATTAGGATTATTAGACGTACATTGCATGTTAATTTAGGAGTACTAGAGAAACTTTGTAAAAATTCACTACAAAAAACAGGTTAAATTGTGAGGGTTAATTTTAAGGTTTGCGGGGGTTCCCGAAACCCCCACAATTCGAGCCGTCATAAACTGGTTGCGGCAGTTTTTTTTGAACCGCCATAATTAATTTGCGGCGGTTATTTAGCGAAGGTTTCGACCCCTGCTACTCTAAATTTAATTTTTTATAATAAATTTTTATTTAAAAGTTGCGGGGTTTAAAACCTCCGCAATTTTTTTATTTTTTTTTAAAATAAATTATTTTGGACAGCCATAATTAATTTGCAGCGGTTATTTTGTGGGGGTTTCGACCCCCGCTACTCTAAATTTATTTATTTTATAATAAATTTTTATTTAAAAGTTGCGGTGGTTTAAAACCTCCGTAATTTTATTTTATTTTTTTTAAAAAAAATTGATTATCAATTTTTCAATTAATTGATATAAGCATTTGCCATAAAGGTTTCCATGTCAAGAACTCAATACTAAACGAACATAAGTGCAAAGGTTATTCAAGTATCATTGCATTAGGTATCAAACACAATTGTCAACAATTCGATAACTTAACCAAAAACATCCTTGAAATTAAACTGCCCACCCCCCTTTAAACTAACCTCAACAGCGTGAATGAACTCAAATATATAGATGCTCAGTTGTGCAGTGTCCCCAAAATGTCTTCATCCCGGTACAAATAAAACCTACCACAAGATCATCAAGAATGTTTAGAAAAATGAATAAATCTCTAAAATTTAATAGCCAATTTCATTAGTAAAGTCCCATCGTGAGCGAGTGATATACCATCTTTAAGAAAGAACGACTATTATCAAAGGCATTGATACAATGTTATAGTCTAAGGTTGAGAAATAGTTTGGCAACTTATTGAGTGTTCTTTATAGTCCTCGCCGCCCCCAGTAAACCTTTCTTGTTCACCTTCAAAAGTAGAAAAAAAATACCGAAAAAGAGATCAGGATCTTGAGGAAAGAAAGAGTTCAACCTTTAAGATCATGCATAGATAGAAATAACTCTTCGATTTTATATTAACTCCTAAAAAGGCCAATCAGAGAATAGGCTTCTTGGTTCATTGATGACAGGATTAAAATGCCACATTTTATGTAATGGAAGATGGCATGTACAAGACAAAAATAGCATATCTAATGGGTACTTAATGGAGATTAGTGATATCTGGAAGTTCATTGAGAAGAACATCATTTAAATTCTTAAGAAGCAGCTATGAATAGCCAAAACTGTTACAGCTGCTCTCTACCACGTGAATTTAACTACTAGTTCATGAAATTTGTACAATTAATTGCCTAAAGCAGTAAACTGAAGCTATTCTCCACCTAATTGAAGTGTTTAAGCACATTGCACAATTGCAATTTTTGGCTTTCAATTATTGAAATTATGGAAAGCCTAAGTCTTTCCCAAACGAGATTTAAGGTCCTCTTACTGCAGAAAAAATAATTATATTTTCAAGTATATAAAACTCTACGCTACAAGGTTTCAACTTTCATGTTCTAAGGATACAACACTAAGTAAAACATAGGCAATCCATCATCAATTACACCTACATCCTAAATTAGTTAGTGTCGGCTATATGAATCATATATTGTACACTAATAAAAATCTTGGTCCAAACTAGTTGGGATCAACTTTAGCAATCTTCAATATTCTTCCTACACCGTTCTAGGATATTTTATTTCTCCGCTAAAGAACATCACATGTATATGACGCTAACATACAAGTCTCTGGCCAAACTTAGAACAAATCTAAACAAAACAACCCAAGTTAAACAACTAAATACAGAGAAATTCCGAAATAAAAACTAGCAATTATGATACTTACACTTTGATTTTCGACCCTCGACCTCCTGCACCAAATTGCAAATCAACCATGTCAATTATCAAGTAAATAACTAAAACATGAAGAATATAAAAATAGAAAGATAATTTATGATATTAAAAGACCTGTTCTTCGCGTTCACGAGCACGTTGCATAATCTCTTAAAGTGAAAGAGCTGAGGTTACATGATTATTGGATCGCTCCATTGCCTCAGAAATTCGCCTTGTTGCTGGAACCGCTAGTTCAGAACAAGGTCCGATTACAATCCCTCAAACAATGAGAAGATTGTTCATCTTTGTTGTTACCCTCATTTAAAAAAACATTCAACAAAGGTTGAGCAATTCACAGAAAATACTTTTTGATGATGATATATTTAAGCATATTTAGCATCCGGTACCATCTCTACCCCGTATCCAGATGACACATCTACAAACAAATATAGTTGCGCTCACATTTTTTTCATCTACACCTCAAGAAACAAAGAAGTTAATCCAAAGAAACAACCCTCCCTCAGAAGTTGATTAAGTCCCTACATAAGGGAAGAATGACCAAATACATAAATCGTATTCAGAATTTCTAGGACATGAATGTTTTGTCCAACAACTTCTACAAGCAATGCAGATTGAATAAGAAGAAACTACTAATAAGCTCTGCAAATTAACACAGTTGTTCAAACAAAGAATATATTGGATCTATAACAGGGGTCACAGTTAAACAAAATAAGAGCAGACACCAAGAGGTACCAACCTCTCTTCGATTGTCGAACTGGAATGGACGATGGATGAAAAGAAAGAAAAGGGAAGGAGAAATAGGGGGGCAGAGAGAGGGGGGAGGCGACTTTGTTTTGGAAAAATAGAATTAGGGTTTGTTGATTTTGTTTAAAAAGAAATGGAATAAGGATTTGATCTTAGCCATTGGATCATTTTTTATCAATGGCTGAGATAAAATCTGATAAAGTAATAGTGAAGAAGAGTTAAAAATTGTGATTTAATTTATGGACAAAATTGACTAAAATTGATATCAATTGGAATAAAAATTGACAAAAAAATAAACACAAGAAAGAAAAAGATGTAGTAAATATTAATAAAATAATGTAAAATATTATATTTGAATTAATAAATTATAAAAAATAATAGTAAAAGAAATAAAATAATTTGTATATTTTTAAAAATCATGAATGTGACACGTCGTTATTTATATAATACAAGAATAACGTGTAAAAAATATTAATAGTTGAAACAACAACAACAACAACAACAACAACAACAACAATAATTCAATCAATCAAGGTGACATTTTTTTATTGTTTCCTTTATGAGATTTCGAGAAAATTAATACAACAACTAACCTGATTTAGTCACACAAATTGGGGTCTATAGAGGGTACATTATACGCAAACCTTACCGTTAAGGTAAATAGGTTGTTTTCAACAGAACCCTTGTTCAAGAAAAATAGTCTAAAGTTGTCCAATTTTAAGAAAATAAATAGTGAAAATTGATTTAATCTTAACCGTTGATCAAATATGATGAACGGTTGAGATTAGAATTGTGGAGATGAGTTAAATTGTGATTAGAAATTGGGTTAAAAAGGATTGAATTGGAGATTTTGATTAAGTCAAATTAAACTCAATTGACACAGATTGAGTATAAAATGGCTAGAATTTAAATAAATTAGGAAAATTGAATTGAATTAGGTTGATATTTAATAAATATAGTAACTATATAAATTAATATTATAAATAAATAAAATTATTATTTTTAAATTAATTATAAATAAATTATGTAAATAAAATTAATGATGTCAATCACATAATAATGTCAATGCATTTCGTATACTACAAATAATCTTCGATTAATTAATTTTTGAATACGGTATTGTATATATAGTAATACAACGTATTAACCCAATGAATTATTGGTTAATTTGCTTCATTATTATAACTTCAATAGTGTATTAATACCTCAATCATACGATGTTAACGTGTTATTCAAAATATTTGGGTATATAGATTCACTACACGAGAGATACGTATATATATATATATATATATATATATATATATATATATATGATTGACTATCAACTTCAAAATATGTACTATATACATCACATACATGAGTATATTACCTCGTTATACAACGTATTTCATATATGCTCTGAGGAATTATCGTTTAATTTAACTTATACTATTATATTATAACTTCAACAATATATTATTACCTTGATCAATTGATCGTATGATATCAATATATAATTGAATACATTTAATTTTTAAAAATATAAAAATTATTTATTTAATAATAAATTAAAGATAGCAAATATCTACGAACAATGTCGTTTTTATAAAGTTACTTTTTATTTATTTTTAACAAAAGTGACATTGTCCGTCGCTTTTTGTAAAAATACAAAAAAAATAAAAATAATTAAAAAATGCGATGGATAGAGGGTTTTTTTAACCCCCGCAAATATATTCAATGAATATCGGGGGTTAAAACCCCCGCAAATATATTCGACGAATATTGGAGGTTAAAACTCCGAAAATTTATAAATTTTAGCAGCAGTTTTTTTAACCCCCGCAATTCATACTATTTTACGGGGGTTAAAATAACCCCCGCAAAAAAACTCCCGTAATTAACCCTGTTTTTTATAGTGATTATGTAAACATATGTTCGTTTCAAATTTTGGTAAATAAGAAAATAAGAGTCTTTATTCCGGCAATACATGAATTAAACGTTTTGATAATAATAATAATAATAATAATAATAATAATAATAGTAATAATAATAATTAAAAAAATAATAATAAATAAATAAATAATTAGTAATGTAGATTGTATGTCAATTGCCAAGTCCAAACCCCTAACTAGCTGCAGGCGGATTCCTAATTTTTAAAGATAAAAAAGAATATTTTGAACTAAAAATTACATAAGTGACGCAATAGGAGGGGAATGAGAGAGTATTAATAGTACATTAGTTTGATTGTAGGCGTAAATAAAGGAGCACATCTATGGAGTAAAAATCAGTGCACTAAAATAGAATGATTGTAGGCGTGAATAAAGGAGCACATATATGGAGTAAAAATCAGTGCACTAAAATAGAAGTAAAATATGATATTTTGATATGTATGAAGGGGATGAGAGAGAAAGAGTGAATTTAAGGAATTTAAGTAATTACTTTGGAATTTTTGTAATTTCTTTTCTACTATGAGATTTTATGTTATAAGGTAAAGTTACCTTGTGTATATATGTAATTTATAGAAATAAAATAAGGTGAAATATTTCATGATCAAATTTAAAACTAAATTTATATTTTGTTTGATGGACAATATAAATTTATTGTCTAGGAATAAATTAAATTTGTATTATCAATTAAATACAATATAAATCTAATCTCATATTTAGTTATGATATATCCTATTTTATCCCATCTAATTTGGAATAATTTTATCCTATCAAGAGATGGAATAAATTAGTTTTGATATTATAATCCTAAAATTACAATTCCTCAATAATTTAGTTTGTGTAACAAACGACTCCAAAGTGGATAAATATATGGCTTTTCTTCTAACCCAATTTTAAAATAAAAGTATTCTTTTTATCTCAATTTACATGACGTACTTTTGTTAGTCCATATAAAATAATATCTTACTTTTATAAATAAAAATAACTTTAACTTTAAATTTCTTTTTTTCCTTTTAATGGAATGATTATATATAATTTTCTAAATTTTATTACAACAACAAGATACCTAGTATATTCTCAAAGTGGGTTCTGAGGAGGATAAAGTGTACAAAGTTCATACCACTATGAAGTAGATAAATTATTTTCGATAGACTCCGACTCAGGACAAATAATAGTATAATAAGCAAAAAACATAAAATAAACAACAAAAATGGGGTAAACACCACTAGATAATAAAAGAAATAAGATACTCACAAATTGACACTATGAACTATCTATATGAAAATCACAAACACCACCAAAATCAAGAATAAGAAACGGCAAGACACATGCATAATACTATGGCTATGAATATATCTACAAACAAAGCACTCCTCCCTACTAGAAAGAACACACTTTTACTCACTAATTTTCTATCATAATTTGCGTCCTCCACACATACTAATTTTCTAAATTTTATTACCAACACAATTTTAAAAATGTTTTTTTCCTTAAAAACTGTTAACAGTTTTAAGTAAATAATTACTAGTAACAATGGAGTAGCGAACAAAGCAAAATATCTATAACTGTTTGATAAGTAGACTAAATTATTTTAAAGTTATAATTTTGAAATAATAATTCTTGGATTAGTTTATACGAGGTGACACAAAATAATTTTATGTTGGATGAGATAAAAATGAAATATTCTAAGATTAAATTTGTTATGTTCATTTTATGTGACACATTTTTTTTTTCTCCCCGTTTCAAAAAGAATAATTAACTTTAATACTATTCCTTTTTTTAACTTTAATAAAATGATTTATAACTGCACAAATATTCAAGGATCATTTTAGGCTACAAATTTCATTTTTTTCTTAAATATCGTGTGTAAGGATGTCAGATAAAATGAAATAGAAGGTGTATTAGATTTATACTATATTTAAGTAATAATATAAATTAACTTCAAGATAAATCCATATTATAAACTATAAATGATATAAATTTATTATCAAATTTAATCACGAAATATACCTACCTTATACCGCCTAACAAACGACCCTAAAAGGTAGTTTGGTATGAAGTATAAGGAAAAATAGTTTCGCAATAAAATGAAGGACTATTTTGTTCCATATTTAGTGTGAGGTGTTAGTTAATACCACGATTATTTATTTCACCATTTATATCATAGTAATGTAGTAAATTATCTCATATGTACGGTGAAATAACTAATTACACAATAACTAATTTTAAGATTAATTATTTCAAAATAATTTTTTTCCAATCAAACGAGTCCTAATCGACTTCCTGACAAGAATGCCAAATAGATCTCAACTACCCAATTCACATTTCTCTGGTGGTTATCATTAGGGGTGGGCATGGTACGACACAGTATTTTAAACTTTGGTACGGTAATTTTGATTTTTGGTATTTAAAAGAATAATACCATTACCATACCAAATTAGTTCGGTATGGTTCGGTATTTTTAAATTCGAATTCGGTATTTTACAGTATGGTAATTCGATAACCATACTTTATTTGATTTCTAATTACATATATTCATATAAAAAAACTATAACTTTAAATTTTAAAAACGTCTCAATCATGTTAGGCTAACAACTATCTTTGTTAATCAATTACACAAAAATAACATTTCAATCACAATTGAATAGTCCGAGATGCAAACTCTGAACAACAGTATCTAAACTTAAGCATAGTACTCCTAAATAATAAGCTTCCCAAAAAAATCTATTTCTTAATAAAAGCTACTTTTGTGTTCAATTGACTAATGGATGATATATAAATATATTTAATAATCTTAAATATAATATATATATTGGTTTTATATGTTATTAAAAAACTTCGATGCGGTATACGGTATTTATTGCATAAATACCAAATACCGTACCAAATACCAAAATAATTTAAAATTCCTACCAAATATCATACCAAATATCATAACATTCATGCCGCGGTATAAATTTTTTTGATTTCGATATATACCATACCATGCCCATCCCTAGTTATCATCACCTTGGGTGGTGGGGGTGGGGATGGGGGTAGGGGTACTACTCACCCCCACTGGTCTGTAAATCTGCAACTTCCTAACGTCTATGTCTTCTCTCTATAACAAACACTATAAAGAGTTGCAGCAAACAAAACAAGAAAATGCCAGCAAAGCTGCCAAAAGTCTTTTAACAGACCACCGCACTACTCAACCAGCCCCACCAGTACTCCCATTACACATTTCCTTCCTAGTACTTCTTGCCTATTTTCTTCATAATAATTTTTTTTTTCTATATATAGCAAATCACTTTCTGTTTTTAAAGTATCCTTAATTCACGTGCCCTTTATCCCCTCTCCCTCTTTCTGTTATAACAAGATTTGCTTTTTTATATTTGTAGTGTTTTGGTGAAAAAGAGGGTTAAAGATTCAATCTTTATGAGGTTTAGTGAAATGGGTGTTTGTTGGTTTCTTGGACTAGTCATTTTGGGTTTTGTAATTGGAGGAAAAGGGTATCCAGAGGAGGATTTAGTTAAGGCATTGCCTGGACAACCTAAGGTGAGTTTTAGGCAATATGCAGGGTATGTTGATGTAGATGTGAAAGCTGGGAGGAGTTTGTTTTATTATTTTGTTGAAGCTGAGGTGAAGCCTGATGATAAACCTCTCACTCTTTGGCTCAATGGAGGTGTGTTTCTTTTTTCTTTTTTAACTTTTCTTCATTGATTTTAAAGAAATGAGACTAGGAATTTATGTGTACTTGAATGTAGTTTTTTGGTACTATTTGCTTGGAGTTTGAGCTTTTGTTTTTTTGTTTGTTATGCCTCATGTGTTTTTTTAAAAGGTTTTCCTGTGTTCTTTTTGATGTTTGGAAAAAAAGAAACAGATTACTTGTTGTTCTGTCCCCCACTTTGTACTCTCTATCCTAAGACCTCCATATGTGTGTGTGTGCGTGTTGTGACTGTTTATTCAGTCCGAGTGTTGATGCTAATTAGTCTGCAGCAACCAATAGTGTCACGAGCTTACTAGAGATTAAATTTGATAGTGAGATGGAACTTAAAACAAGTAGTTGAACTGATCCTATTTAGAACTTCAAAAATGAGAGTAAACTTGTAATGAAATGGAATTCTCAACCTTATTAAATTACTTGGGAGTTCATTCAATTGAGTAAAAGATTGACATCTCTAGTGAATAAGCCTGATCAAACTAGTGATAGTATAATATTGCAGTGTTGTACTTCTTTTTCCTGGATAAGATTTGTTAAATTAAAATGCTATGAATATAGTGAATTATGTCAAGGCAGATTCTAGAACACTAAAAAAAATCTCATGTTTGTGTTTCAGGCCCAGGTTGCTCATCAGTTGGTGGTGGTGCCTTTACAGAGTTGGGACCATTCTTTCCCACAGGTGACGGTCGAGGTCTCCGAAGAAATTCAAAATCATGGAATAAAGGTATGCTCTAAGTAGGGTAGGGAAGAACTAGCTATATAACATGTTTAAAACAATATGAGTAAAGAGAATGAACTTACTTTCATGTCTTTTGTCCACTGTGTAGCATCAAATCTCCTCTTTGTTGAATCTCCAGCTGGAGTAGGCTGGTCATACTCAAATACAAGTTCAGACTACAAAACTGGTGATGCCAAAACTAGTAAGACGAAGCAGCAAAAATGCTGTGATCAAGCATTATCTGTACTAAATATCAGATTTAAGAATGTAATCCTACCAAATAGCTGAAGCATTTCCTTCTTGTTTCTCTGGCAGCAATGGATATGCATATATTCATGATGGAATGGGTGAAGAAATTCCCGGCATTCAAATCAAGGGAACTATATCTCACAGGAGAGAGTTATGCAGGTTAGACACATTTAACATGTGCAGTTATGTCATGAGAATGTTCAAAACAGTTCAAGAAAAAGAACTTGAACAACAGATTTCTTGAAATAGAAAATTTTGGTGACTTAGAACTTTGAACTTCTTATTATCCTGCAAAAAGTACTTACTGCTTAATATTCTTATTGATCTTCTTTACGTTATTTTTGTTCTAAAAATTGGAGATAGAACCAAGAAATTATCCGATACCCACCTCTATATAGTGGAGAGTCTTATAGACTCAAAACTTGTAGACCTTTGCTTGAAGAGGACTGTAATAATACTATGGAAAATCGAAAACCTGTTGTTGGATTTAGGTGATCATCGTCTTGTTATTTTCGTTTAGCTTGTCCTTCTTCAACTGGTCCCTCTGCCGCCTTATGGTTTATAAGGGGAGTCCTTCGATGCTTAGACTTCTTCGGGGAAAGGGAATTTAGTCCTAGGCCTGTTCTTAGCAGGATATGTGGTTACCATATCGGGAAGAAGGGTGATGATCTACAGTTTGCCTGTCATGAAATGAAATTCGTGATTCTGTTATGCTCTTTCTCTTCCGCTGGTAATATATCCCCCTGAGATGACATAGTTTTACCTTTTCATGTTCAGGGCATTACATTCCACAGTTAGCTGTTGCTCTTCTAGACCACAATGAACACTCAAAAGAATACAAGTTCAACATTAAAGGAATTGCAGTAAGCAAACTTTTTACCCCTCTTATGCATCTCCTTATTAGTAATTGTTTTATCTTCATATTTATCTGAAACAATTTTTCTGTGTATGCTCGCTAAACACATTTCATTTTCTTTGTCAGATCGGGAATCCACTTCTGAGACTTGATCGTGATGTTCCTGCAACCTATGAATACTTTTGGTCTCATGGGATGATTTCTGATGAAGTGGGCCTAACAATTATGAGTCAGTGTGACTTTGACGATTATACCTTTGGCAGTCCACACAATGTTTCACAAAAATGCAATAATGCCATATCTGAAGCAAACACCATTGTTGGTAAATATATAAATAACTATGACGTGATTCTTGATGTGTGCTATGCTTCCATAGTGGAACAAGAGTTGCGACTAAAGAAAATGGTATCTGGTTCTCTTCATTCACTCAACTTTTTTATATCTGCGTTTCTGCTGGAACTTAATAGTGCCTTTCCACTTTGCAGGCTACTAAAGTGAGTGTAGGTGTTGATGTGTGCATGAGCTATGAAAGGCGCTTCTATTTTAACCTTCCAGAGGTTCAGAAAGCCCTTCATGCAAATAGGACGAACTTGCCTGATAGCTGGTTGATGTGCAGCCAGTAAGTGTGTTAAATACCAAATCCACATTGAGACGCACAATAACTGATTACATCTTTGATGTTAGCCATTTCACTAGCAATTTAGAGCTTTCAACTTCTTATGCCATACCTACTATGTCAAAGCCCATAATTTAGTGAACTGCTGTAATATACTTGTAGATTATAACTAGTGGATTATTACTTTTATTGCAGTGTTCTGAATTACAGCGACACAGATGGAAACATCAATATTCTTCCATTGCTCAAAAGAATAATCGAAAACCATATTCCTGTTTGGATTTTCAGGTAAAGATTCCAAATTAGACAAAAAACCATGATCTTGTACGATTTTTCCTAGTACCAAAGTCAATAGTGCTTGATTCTGAATTACTCACTTCCTGCAGCGGAGACCAAGATTCTGTTGTACCATTGCTTGGCTCCAGGACCCTTGTACGCGAGCTAGCTCATGACATGGGGTTCAAGATTACAGTCCCATACGGAGCTTGGTTTCACAAAGGGCAGGTAATACTCTCCTCTGATATCAAACTCTTTCTTCCCAACTCAAATGAGAAGCTATAAGTATAATAAACTGATTGTTTCTTAAACAGGTGGGAGGTTGGCAAACTGAATATGGCAACTTGTTGACCTTTGCCACAGTAAGAGGTGCTGCACATATGGTACCATATGCACAACCTGCAAGGGCTTTGCATTTGTTTAGTTCATTTATACGTGGCCGGAGGCTCCCAAACAACACACGTCCCTCCATCGATGACTAAGAAAGAATTGTCTAATGAGCACTTTAAAAGTTGGTTATAGATCTATAGTTACTTGAGTGAGCAAAAATACATTGCATTGGTAATTGGCTTTGAATTAGCAGAAGGTTTCCTAGATTGGCAGTGTGATAGAGATAGGGGGGAATATATGTCAAGAATTCTCTATCTTAAATTTCTTTGTATGAAATAAAGCAAGCAAGCAAAGGGGGAACAAATTGGAGAAAAAACAAGAATTAAAAGCCAGTATTCTCAAAAAGTCACTCTAAAGATACTTTTCGTTCTAACAAAGATATCACTTAAGTTATTCTTTTATTTCTCTCAAAATCAAATATGGTGGAAACTTGAATAAAACCACCATTTCAGGATTACCTCAACTTTAAGAAAAGATTCTATAAAAGAATAAAGAGCCTATCTTTTTCTTTCCTTCCAAATGCAAGTACAGGATAAGATTATTTTTTTGCAATAACCAAACAATATTTCCACACACAAAACAAAAAGCCATGGCCATAACTTATCCTATTGCAGCCAAATCAAAGCATGATGAATTTTAAAAATTCAGATAGCATTGAAGGGACTTTGATGCACTTGTAAAATAATATATAGTTTTAATGCTATTCCCAGTCCTCATTTTCCGCTGCATTCATCATGATCATGAAGATCAATTGTGTGTTGGCTTATCTTTAACTTAATAAGTGATAAAGATGGATTAATTGGGTCTCTTCTTATCGTTCTTCCCTTATTTCCTTTTTGTTGTTGTTTGTACATCAAAAATTACTAAAGAAAATTAAAATTGTTCAAGACATACCTCATGTTTATTTTAATTCGTGTAGGAGTTCAGGCTTATTTTAAAGCTGATTTCTCCAACAGATTATTTTGTAAAGTTGATGCTATCAAGTATCAATGTGATCGATAAGAGAATACGTAATGCGTCAATTTGGGAAAGTAATAGCCCTTTAAAAAAATAATTGGAGAACTTAATTATTCGGGAGTAACATATTTTTCAAAATAGTTTAGGTCCTTCAAATAAATATAACTAATATTTTATGGATCATAAATTAATTTTCTTAAGATACTTTTACTTGGTTCTATTTATAAAAACATGAAATAAATTTCTTATTTGTTCTGTTAGCCGAGAGACAAGTATTTCTTATACTTATTTTGCGAACTTTGAGTGGGAAATAATTTTCATTTACCATTTCATGAAAAATCATTTTTACTTCGCCTAGCTTTATCTTCCTTTAAGGAGTACTAGTTTAGTTTAGTGTACGCGCGCTTTGCACGTGAATAAAGCGTTCACCTTAATTAAAAAAACTCGTGTCATAATTAAATTATATATAAAAGAATAATAGTCCTAGTCTTATAGTAATTACAAATCTTACAGGAGCCTATTTTTATTTTTTTGTTTTAGTTTTTTTCGTGACTTACATACTAAATGTTTAAAATTCACAATTTTTTGTCAAAATTATTAATGTATTCAAACTCTTTATGATTTTTAGAACTGAGAATTCGTTGTTTTCAATTTTAAAATTCGATGAATAATGGATATACTTCGGTACATGCCTAGCTCTTGACGCAATTATTTTTTTGGGTTCAAAGGATTAAAATCTGAGCCGCCTCTATTTATCAAAATAATTTGAATGCACAACTCAAATTCATTCTTTTTGCGGAACCCGCTTTTATTATTAAAAATAATATAAATTTATTATTAAAATAATATAAATATAATAATATAATTTTTGATAAAGGGCGATTTCTCCTATGTCGTGTCAAATTCGCATCGAAAAAAGGCCAACCTGAGAGCGAGGCAAGCCAGGAAAGGGCTGAGACTTAGGATTCAAAGACTAAATCAGAGACTACTAGACGTATATTTCCAACTTTACTAATTAACTACTTTAATTTTGTTATAGACTTACCGTCCCTCAATGTATTAAAGTAGCAGGACTTATGTATAGTTTGATATTGCTTTTTTCTCATTTTTTTTAAATGGTGTATGGTAAATTTGCAAAAGTGTTTTTAAAAAGAAGTAGAAATAATTTTTCTGCTTCTGAGAAGGAGCGAAAAAACTTTACTTTTCAGAATCAGAATCAGAAGAAGAAGAAGAAGAAGAATTAGAATCAGAATCAGAAGAAGAATCAGAAGAATCAGAATCAGAATCAGAATCAGAATCAGAATCAGAAGAAGAAGAAGAAGAAGAAGAAGCAGAAGAAGAAGAAGAAGAAGAAGAAGAAGAATCAGAAGAAGAAGAATCAGAATCAGAATCAGAAGAAGAAGAATCAGAATCAGAATCAGAATCAGAAGAAGAAGAAGAAGAAGAAGAAGAAGAATCAGAATCAGAAAAAGAAGAATCAGAATCAGAAGAAGAAGAAGAATCAGAAGAAGAAGAAGAATCAGAAGAATCAGAATCAGAATCAGAATCAGAAGAATCAGAATCAGAATCAGAATCAGAATCAGAAGAAGAAGAAGAATCAGAAGAATCAGAAGAATCAGAAAAATCAGAAAAAGAATCAGAAGAAGAAGAATCAGAATCAGAAGAATCAGAAGAAGAATCAGAAGAATCAGAAGAATCAGAAGAATCAGAAGAAGAATCAGAAGAATCAGAAGAAGAAGAATCAGAAGAAGAAGAATCAGAAGAAGAAGAATCAGAAGAATCAGAAGAAGAAGAATCAGAAGAATCAGAAGAATCAGAAGAATCAAAAGAAGAAGAATCAGAAGAAGAATCATCAGAAGAATCAGAAGAAGAAGAATCAGAAGAAGAAGAAGAAGAAGAATCATCAGAAGAATCATCATCATCATCATCATCATCAGAAGAAGAAGAGTATCATTTGCATATATATATATATATATATATCCCTTATTAATTAATTAGCATATCTTATAAGTTTGTTTAAAGTTTGATTTTAAAATTTTACACCTCACATTGAGATCATAATTCTTTATTTCATTCTACGATTTATATATTATTTTTCTCACTCATTTTCTTTAAATAAAATTAAAAATATCATTGATTATGATGATCGAAAAATACAAATATATAACTCTTTACTTTTTTATTATTAACTAGTATAGGTATCCGCGCGATGCGCGGAGTATTTTTTAAAAAATATTCATTAAAAATGTTTGTTTATTCACACTGAAATAATATATAATTCAACTTTTAACATACTTTAAATTAATTATGAAATATTAAATTTAAAATAATTACAAATAGTGAAATTATAATTAATACTTAATAACTAATCACATTTGCAATTATTTTAAATATTTGAAATAAAAATAAATAATATTAGTGTTTTATTTAATCATATTTCATTAATTAATTTTTAAAAATAATAAAATACGAAATGTTAAATACTTGTTAATTTTGTTGTGAACTATTGCTTTTATACTTTTGATCAATTAAGGAATGTAATTACATCCTTTTCATTTTACATTTCAATTTTTTTATCTATCAATTTAACTTCAACAACAAACTTTCACTCATTTAAAAAAAAATTATCTTTCATTCTATTTTTAACACCAAAATAATTTAATTGTGCAAATTATAAAACTTTCAAAATTTAAATTTCAGCACTCTCAATTCAAAAACTAAGAACCTACAAATTTATTATTTTGTTTTAAATTTTCAAATTGTTCTATTTTTTATAATTATTTTTGTGTTTGATTTTATTATTAATATCTTTAAGTATTATCTATTAAGTTCTCTCAAACCACTTTCAAAATGACCTACTACATCAAATTCCACGCCCATCCCCATACCCCTACGCCCCACCCCCTCAAACCCTCTCCCCCCACATTTTTATTTTTAATATTTTTTGTAAAAAGCAAATCCTACCTACCTCACTCTTATCCCTAGTCAGCTCTCCCAAGTAACAAATAAAAACTTATTTTATTTTTTAAATAAATTCTTTTTCTTTACCCCAGCCCCCCTTACATGCCACCATCCACCCCGACCCTTTACATTACCTAAAATAATTTATTCTTTTTTTTTTTTAATTGTTAGAAACTTTTTTTATAAATTTTTTTTTTACCATTCCTCTACCTTGATCCCTAATTTTTTTTTTTCAACTTTAAATTTTTTAAATTTTTTTTCTACTCTTAATCCCAATTCGCCTACATCCATCACTCCGCCACCGCACCCACATAGCCCACCCCCTACCTCGCCCCAACCATCACAATTCCCTAACCTCCCCCTCCATCACAATATTCATTACCCCACTCGTATTCATTTTTATTATTTTGTATTAGATATAAATAAATACCTTTAGAAAATATCTTTTATTGTACTAATAAAATATCAAGTATCAGTTTATTTTGGCATATATGCTATTACTAATATCGAATAATCACATCAAATAATTTAATTTTTAAGTTCAAAATCAACTAATAACTATTAATTAGTATCTTCATTATCCTAAAAAACAAAAATCCTGATTAATTTCAAGCATGTTATCTCTCCAAATAAATTATGCTTTTTGGATATTCGAAAATAATTTGAGATACAAAGGATTAGTTCATTATTGAAATGAAACAAAATATATAAGCATTTTTTTCTTTTGGTTAAATATACAAGCGTATTCCATTAAAAATGATGATAAATTCATATACAAAGATTAAGAGTAAACATTCAGCAATATATTTTCAAAAAAAACCTTTGATATAGACTTGATATATGAATTCATATGAAGAAATTGTCATAAACTTTAACAAATATGAAAGAAATAAAAAAAGATAAAGATAGAGCTACATGATTATGGTGCAAAAAAAAAGAGTAGTGAAAACAATATTACTTCGTAAGTCGAATCATTAAAAAAATGAGATATTAATATCAATTTAAATTGATAGACCTTGAACAGTAACAGAGAAAGATGAAGATGAAAATGTACACCACTTCTACATACAAAAAGAAAAGTGTTAAATAAAATACATCTTAAAAAATAAAGAATGAAGAACAATGCATGTAGCACATAAATTTATGAATAAAACCGATGATATAGGAGTATATATAATAATAGCTAAGTGACAGAACTCTATTCCAATTCAAATTCAAATATTATAGATTTGTTAAAAGAAGATTAGTTACTATTCTTCCTTATCCTTATTTTTCAAATATAACACATATTTATATTATAATTATATATTTGAGTTGAGATAACTATTAAAATCAATGAGATAATATAATAATAATCATAGTTTATTTATTTCACACATTTTTTTCTTTTTTTATTCTCTTTTATCTTCTTCTTTTGGTTACAAAACATAAATTAAAATTTTATTTTTCCATACATTAGTTTAAGTAAGTTTTATTATATTAATGCAAACATTTAATAAAAAAGATATGAAAGCCTCCCACAAAAAGGAGAATCCTAAATTGCTTATTAATCTTAATCTCCGACTTGAAAATTTAATGTAAATCATTTGTAATTTAATGTTGTTACAAAGAAGGAGAAGTAAGGAAAGTTAGTTTAAATATTTAATTTAAACTAACTAATAACGTTTCAGATAAAGTTAAAGTATATTGATAAGGTTTATAAGGATATATACATTAGGACTCCTTAAAAAATATTAGATATATAAATCTGTTGTTGTTGTTGATGTTGTTGTTGTTGTTATGGTTGTGGTTGTCATTGTTGTTGTTGTTGTTATTATTGTCGTTGTTGTTGTTGTCGTTTTTATCATCATTGTCATCGTTGCCATTGTTGTCATTGTTGCCGTTGTTGTCGTTGTTGTTGTTGTTGTCATTATTTTTGTTGCTGGCATTGTTGTTAACGTTATTGTCGTTGTCGTCATTGTCATTGTTATTATTGTTGTCGTTGTCGTTGTTGTTGTTGTCATTGTCGTTGTCGTCGTCGTTGTGGTTGTTTGAAACACCTTGGTTTCTGGACCTTAAAAAAATTTCTAAAATTTTGGTCTCTAGATCCAATATAACTCATGGGTACGAGCCGTATGTTGGGGTACGTACGGTATGGTCTAGTCGTATGCTGACTAGTGTTGGTTGGTGGAATGAATTTTGGTCACTGAAATAAGTACGACTTGTATGGTACGAGTTGTATGGTCGGCTATGAATCATTTGGTTTCTTCACTTAACCTTAGACTTGGTAACCTAGGTTGGATCTGAGTATGAGTGGCTCACCGTGAGCCGTAAGCCAGGGTACGAGTCGTACCCAGGACTCATATGGAGGATAGTGTTCAATCCTCTTAGGATTCGATTCTGCCAGAGATACGGGTGAAGATTACGGATCGTATATTTAGATACGACTTGAGTTGGATAAGTCATACCTTGGACAGTGTTGGGTCCAAGGGGGAGGTCAAGGTTACGAGTGGTGGTTACCACTCGTATAGGGAGGATACGACTCGTAAGGGTCAGTCGTATCCCTGTGAAAGGATTTTGTGCAACTTAAGTGGAGGCAATCTGGAAATTTCTCCACTTATCCTAAGAAGATCCCACAACATATATTCCTATTGGGAGGTTATTTACCATGTTGTTATATTCATTAACACTTAGAAACTCTCTCTAAACACTCTATTATTCTCTTAAGAGCTTTTGGGCAAGAAAGCTAAGGTTTCAACTAGAGGACTAATTTGGGGATCTTATTGGTGGTTTCTGTCCATCTACATTGTCAATTAAGGCATATTCTCTCCCCTCATTGCTAGTTTCAACTAAAGGCATGGTTTTATACAATGTTTTTATGATTTGAATATCGTATGATTTTGAGTTTTCAAATATGATTTGGGAGTTTTGGTTATAAATGCTTGGTTATGATTTTTTCATGTTTTAATTATGTTTGTATATGCATTAATAGTGGTTTTGGATAATTGGTTGCATGGTAATGGTTCTTTGGTAATGGACTTTGGTTTTGGAAATACTATGCCCCCAATGTGTTTGATAAAATGCCTTTAACAATATTTTTATTATAATATTAGTTTTTCAATAGAACTTATGCATGGTTTAAACTTGGTAATGGAACCCTAAATGGTATAAATGATTTAAATGGATTGAAAAGGCCTTGGTGGCCATGGTTTTGGTTATTTGGAAATCGTGTGGGGTACATGGAATCCCCTAAGGTTTGGTTAAGGATAATACTTGCAAGTTATTGCTGGTATGACGATACCACTACTAATAGCCTCGGTTAATAATAATGGAATAATAGTTCGGATGAAAAATGGTTTTAATTGAGCTTAAATGAGGAAAGTGTAACAAAGCCATTGAAGGTGGTGGTCCTGAGTGGATCTAAACTGGAAACTCATATTTGTCGGTGTGAGGTTTGGTCCAAGTGACCATGCATGATGTCATACTATATTTTGGGGGATGTACTAGTCATCTCAAGTTTTCTTCCCTGGCCATGCGGCTTTATGCACTGGCCCCCCTACCCATATAGCCTGTGGGTAGTTTAGGATGATAAATCTACACAGCCCAGGTAAAGGTTTTAATGGCATGCTAAACTCGATTTCATTTCCCGGCATGGTTATATATATATATGTATGGATATATATGTGCATATGGATGGTTTTACTTGGTTTTATAAATGGAATTATTTTTCCTTATCCCAAGTTCATGCTAGCGATCACTCTCTTTCCCATCTTCGGGCAGTTGTATACCCACGCTATGCAGGAACCGACCGTTCTACTCCTCCTACATAGTGATTGACTCGGGGAAAGTTGTTGGATTAAAGTGGTGAGCTTCTATCTTTTTGGAAGGCTCTATTTTATGTTATGAATATTTTCAGATATTTTGATTTACTTATAGATGTTGGTTTTGGATATGGTTGGGGGCATGTCCCAATTGGATATTCTTACTCTTTTGGTTAGAGGCTTTGTGGTACTACTATGGGTTGGAATGGGCGGGATCGGTATTGGTGTCAGTCTTAGCATAGGCATTGGTGTTGGGGATGATACCTATTGACGATATTGTTGGTTGTTCCATCGTATTTTATTTTGGGATTAATCATATTATGTTTTAGAACTTATTTAGTTATAGATTGGTTTATGGCCCTTATTTTGGTATTGGTTTGATTTTGTATGGTTGGACGATTGGTATGGAATGGTTGGACTCGGTTGGGTCAGTTACTGTTGTGATCTATCCCAAAGTCTTCATGTGAGTTGTTACACTATCTTGTTATATGCTCAAAATTCAACCGACTCAGGGCAGACGGCTAGAGGTTGGGTTAGGTAACGGGAGTGGTCTCCGGTCTCGATCGAACTTGGGACGCCCATTATGACACGGCTCCGGTCGAGTCGGGTCAAGTTAGTATCAGAGCTTTAGGTTCATGGTCAATTGGGAGTCCACAAAGCCGTGTCTGGTAGAGTTTTTTTTAAGGGTGTATAGCATGCCACACTCATAAGAGAGAGGCTTAAGACATTTAGGAATATTTTGCTTTCTTGGTATTCTATTTTCAAGCTTGGAGTCTAAGTCCTAGAATTCTTCTCTGATCCTTTGTTGTTTACTTTTCAGATCATGCCTTGACGATCTACAACACAAGGAAACTCTTCAGTCCCATCTAGGGACAATGTTGATGGGGTACATCCTACGTCTGAAGTTTGTCTTTGATATCAGGGTCATATCCCTGATAGTTTTGGAGTTCCTCCGGTTGCTACTAGTCCTCCTTAGGGTAAGGTGACTAATGCAGAATTTTGTCAGTCTATTCATACTATTGCTCAATTGGTTGGTGCTCAGGTTGAGCGGGATGCGTCTGGTGGGTTGTCTGCTGAGTCCATAAAGGTTGGCTAATTTATGAAACTGAATCCTCCTACTTTTACTGGCATGAAGGTGGAAGGGGATCCTTAGGGTTTCTTGGATAAAATAGAGAAGATATTCAGGGTGATATAGGCCACTAATATGGAAGGTGTAAACTTTGTAGTTTATCAGCTCAAGGATGTTGCGTACCAATGGTATGAAGAGTGGGATTGGGATAGAAGAGATGCGGAGGAGTCATCCTTATGGGATGCTTTTTCTAGAGCTTTTCTGGATCATTTCTTTCTTCAAAAGCTGAGGAAATCAAAGATGGAGGAGTTTGTGAATCTTAAGTAAGAGAGAATGTTTGTCAAGGAATATGCCTTGAAGTTTCATCAGATGTCCAGGTATAATCCTGAGTTGGTGGCTGACATGAGAGCGAGGATGAGAAAGTTTGTTTCTGGATTGAATTGGGATTTAATCTTGGAAAGCAAGACTGCTTTATTGATCAAGGATATGGACATTTTGAGGTTAGTTGTCCACATGCAGCAGGTGAAGGATGAGAAGAGTAAAAAAGCAGAGTCTGGAGACAGTCAGGGTAAGAGGAACAGGTTTTTTGATCACGAGGTACTCAGTCGCAAAGTGGTCGAGATAGAGGTAAATAGCCAAAAAACTAGTGGGGGAGTTTTGGTTCCTTCTCTACTGCTAGCGCTCCTTACCCAAGGCAGTCGGGTGATATGTAACACCCCGAGAGTACACCCTGGGCGCCACACAGTGCTTACGACCTCGAAGGACCACAAGCTAACCCATGACTAATATCTGCTGTGAGCACTGTATAATAATCATGAAATAAATATAGAATTTAGATGAATTTCCATAAGGTTCAAAATCTAAATACTGATAAAGTGTAACAGCTGAAATAATAATCTGTAAAACTAAATACTTTTGACAACTAGTTTGAAAAACCTCTAACTGAAACTGTTTGAAAGTGGAGTTGATGGGACAATCCCCCAAATAACTCCATCTACTAAAATACTGAGTCTACTGAGATAATGAAATAAAAAAATGCCCTCGAATGATGAGGATTCACTGCTAAAAAAACTGTTGCTGGCTGAATCTGAATCTATTATGCGTGGTTGGGTACTTGAGTGTCCGAACCTATAATATGAAACATCATAGCGCAGGAAAGTATGCGTCAGTACGTGGGTATGTACTGGTATGCTAGATGAGATAAGGCTGAATGCAAGGGCTCATATGCATAAATAGTAACTGACTAATGATATAGAGTAACTGAATATAAGTGTACATGGAAAATTTGCAATTGTTGTGAATACTAAGTATGCAATGTTGTGCATATACATGAATATTGTAACTGAGCTTTTCTGAAGCTAAGTACTGTGTCTGATAATCAAAGATTACTGATACTAGCTGACTGTATCTGACAACCCTGACTCTGTAGAACTGAACTGAGTTCTATTCTGAAGACTGAGACTGAGACTGTGAGAGGTAATCATCTAACTGACATGCCCCAAATAAGATAAGATAATTGAGCTGGGGTCCAATCTGTAACCCCAATTGGAAGGGTGCAAATACCATGCCACGGGTACTAACAATTGTTATGGAGTCAATCCTAATCTAGCGGGTGACCCCTGAGATGTAACGCCCCAGATTCTGAACCCCGGATGCTACACGGTGCTTATGACGTAAAGGACCACAAGCTAACCTATGATTGATATCTGTAACTGAGCACTGAATAATATACTGTAAAATTGTGAAAAAACTGGTAAAAACTTACCATAAGGTTCAATACTGAAATCGAACTGAATAAAGTATTGAAATACCAAAACTAAAACAACTGTCTAAAAAATACTCTAGTCTGAAAAAGACTTTAAATTGTTTGATTAGGGAGTTGATGGGACAATCCCTAACTAACTCTATCTACTGAAATGCTAAATCTAATGCAATAATAAAATAAGGATCATCCTCGCATAATGAGGACTCACTGCTATGTCTACTGCTGTTGGCTGGATCTGAACTGCTAAGGGTGCTCTGGAGATCGTACTTTTGAACCTATGGTATAAAAAACCATCACGCAAAAAAAAAGTATGCGTCAGTACGTAGGAATGTACTGGTACACTAGATGAGGTAAGGCTGAATGCAAGGGTTCACATGCATGAACATACTGACTGAATAACATGGGACTACTGAATGAGGATACATACATGAATGCATAATCTATAACTGAAATAGTAGTAACAGTGAATACTGAGTTCTAATAGCTGGGTTACTGATAACTGAGTCTAAGCTTACCGATAACTACTATGGGGTCAATCCTATCTTACGAGTGACCCTTGATATTAGGCCTAACTAGAGAGTGATCCTAGAATCTACTAATACTGATACTACGTGACTAAATCTAAGATCAGTCCTATCTAGCGGGTGATCTCTAAATCTATTGATAATGACAATGATTGACTGTATCTGAGATCAAGCGTATCTAGCAGGTGATCCCTGGATCTATGGAACTATCTAAGTTCTTTACAAGTTTGAGTGACTGTATCTAACAGTTTGATTTCCGTAATACTGATCTGAGTTCTATTTTGAAGACTGAGACTGAAATTGTGAGAGGTAGTCATCTAATCGACATGTCCTTTCTAGCTAAGTTGGGGTCCAACCTGTAACCCCATTTGGAAGGGTATCAGTACCATGCCACGGGTAAAGACAACTTCTAAGACCAGGATGCCAAGCCTAATCTAACGGGTGACACCTGGGCGGAGCCAAGCCTAATCTAATGGGTGACTCCTGGGAGGTAGTCAAGCCTTAATCTAACGGGTGACCTGTCATCCTGCGCAAGCTATGCAGTTGTGGAGTACGGGGATTTCTACAAACGACTCTGCCTAACTAATGGGGAAGCTGTCATCCCTGCCCTCGCTCGGTGCTGAATTCTAGTCCCAACTGAATAGACACTGATCTAATTCTTAGACTGTACTAAACTGAGCTGAATTTGTTACTGATCGTACTGATTATCTGAGTTGAGTTGAGCTGAGTTCACTGAGTTTCGTTGACTGGTGGAATACTACTTAGTTCTATTAGCTGACTGAATGCTATTGAGTTCTGAATTGATTACTGAATTGGACTGGGATGTTACTGAGATTACTGAACTTTCCTAAGTCATGAAGCTGGCTGAGTTCTACCGAATACTATAACTGACTGAGAATACTATTGATTGTGACACGACTGAGATTATCTTGAAAACTGAAACAAGCTCTAGACAATCAGCTAAATTGTAGGGTATTAAATATCCTCAGGACTCGATAACATAAACAAGAATAAAACATGATGATTCTTGAACAAAATGACAATATTCTATCATTCACAATACAATCAATGAGGCATATCTTCAAGCACTAGAAAGTCATACACTTTCACATGAATAGGAATGCATACTAATGTCTTATGATTCAATCAATAAAGTCTTTCATCAAACACTTGGCATGCATCAACTTATACATGAATAGTATTTACATATTAACATGCTATAATGGTACTATTTCACTCACATAGGCATTTTATCAAACATATGGGGAGCATGCTTTGGTTATACAACAATTACTACACCTAAATATCATGACTACATCAATAAACTTGCAACTTAAAGGGGTTTATCATGAACATCATGAAAATCATCATATACTAGGATCAAATCTTAGAATTTGTAATCTAAGTTATGGATAACACATAATCATGGCAACTACAATGCTCAATCTTGCAAATTCATGGATTATAACATGGGTATTACTCAATTCAACATACGTACTATTCAACTTCCTGGAATCTACTAATAATCATGGATTTAAACTCAAATAATGTCAAAACATGAACACAATCCAATTTCATACATCTAAATCATGAATCATAATTCTTGAAGTAAAAAAATGGATTATTTGACTTCATGGGCGAAAGGGACCCATGAATGAACATCTAACATATCTCAAAAGCTTGAATCTTGAAAGATAACTAACGTTTCTTGAACGTGCTTGGATTGGAAAAACACAGATTTTGATGTTTTCTTGATGGTTCTTGAACTTGAAGAACTTGAATTTCTTAGTTCCTTGAAGAAGGGTTTGGATCTTGTTATTGGGAAATAATCTTGAAAGAAACCCTAATTTTGATGTTGAGGATGAATAAGGAGTTATGTGCTTTGATTTGATGCAATTAGATGTTAAAAAGGGTAGAAAAGACCAAAAAATCCTTTTAAAAATGGCTTAAAATCGCTAAACGGAGGTCTGCGACGGTTTGGGTGACAAACCGTCGCCCTGGGGATGGACTGTCCGTTTAACCTATGGATTTTTGGCCAGAAAACAAGCTTACTACCTTAGTTGCGACGGTTTGGGCGATGGTCCGTCGGCCTTCCCGTCGCACGTTGGCAATCCAAATAGCTCACTGTAAAACGACCATAACTTTTTACTCCGATATTAGATTTTGGTGAAATTGGAATCATTAGAAAGATAATTCAACTATCTATCCGTTGGTGGGTCATGATCTCAAAAATACTTTTTAGAATGGAATATATTCCTATTTGAAGTTGACTATGGCAATATCCTTCTCAAGAATTCAATCGATAAGGGATGTTTTGATTCGCCTAATAGCTAGGACTTATTTGAGGCCTTAATATACATCAAACTAGATCATAAAACTACCAAACCACTAAAAATTTATTTCTCATGAGCTTAAAGGATGGTTCTACTATCGATTGAGATTTTTGGGGTCTTACAATATCTCCCTCTTGGGAATATTTGTCCTCGAATGAGGTTGGTTAGGCCTGCTGATAGACTGAGTTTATATGCTGGATATGTATATTTGATGTATGGGATACATGACTGAGTTCTTACACTGAGCATGCATATCTGACGCATGAATAACTGACTAGTGAATGCATGACTGAATTATGCAATGGTAACTAATACTAAGTTTGTAAGAAAATCTGAGCATGAAGCTGAATGGATTTAAGGATATGAAAGCAGAAGGGAACTATAGGGTATCTCCCCCTTGGGACACTATGTCCCTCTATGAATGCTTACTTGACTAAGATACTGGGGAAAACTGAGGTGATGCATAAGGCACCTACGAATTGTATCGAGACTGAACATCTGGGATCTGAAACTAATGTATGATTCACGAACTGAGCCAAACTCGCAACTACTAGGATGCTCTATCTGGGAATAGTTACATTTCTGAGATTCTTGATAATATGACTAGATGGAAAGATAGGAAAAACAAACCATACAAATTTGATTGCTTGACTGCTAAACTGAATTACTGACTAACTCATACTTAACTGAAGTTCTTCTTCGGTACTCTTTCAACTATACTCTTCACCTTAGTTTTATACCATCATCATAAGTCTGTGAACACTTCACTAAACTCTGAACTAAACTACAATCAATTTACTCTAGAGACTGGGATATAATAATACACATAAATGATAAACTCATCCTGAAAGACTGCACCTGAAAGTATAAAACCCACTGCTAATACTATCTCCTGAGATATAACCCTTAACTTTCTTTAGTTTCTGCAATCATCATCACATACTTACACTCTTCTCAACACATGCTTGCCCTACTAAACATCACATCTCCTAATTCACATCCATACCTTCACACTTAGTTTCAAATCAACAGACTTAAATTCTTACATGCACTGTTCAAGCCTACTGAATTACCGTTTGGTCAACTATCCCCATGAATATATAATCTACTTAATATGGGTAACACTACCCCAACTGTACTACGGTTAAATTCCTGGGTTCATGTTTCTAACTCTAGGTCATATGCTATTATGGGATTCTGTGGTATGGGCGCTGATGACTCTACCTGCTGAGGTCTGAGTTGAACAAATTTCTCCCGCTAAGTTCAAGCCTACTCCAATCCCCGAAATATATCTAGCCACTTACACATCAACATAACATCTAAGCCTATCTTTATGACTAAAGACTTATGTAAAACAAGCATGCAATATTCCCTCTTTAACATGAAACATTTACTCTCTCCCATTTAAGCAACTGCCCAACACTAAGGAAGGTTCATTGAAAGGTTAAGAGAAGCCTTGGGATCTCACTGAGCATAAACATAAATATGAAAGACTCATACGTACCCGTAACTATATCAGGAAAACTTTCTTGATTTTGTCTGGACCGAAGTGCACAAAACTTATTTGGGTGTTTCCTACTGGTGGTACTGGAGGTGGGTCCCTACTGACGTAAAGTTTTACCCTTATGAGCCATAACCCTACACTCTCACAGTCTATGGCCTGGCTTACCATACCCAAAACATACATCATTACCCACCCTACACACTCCCTTATGGTTCTTACCACATTCTCTGTAAAGTGGATTAGTACAAACATCTTTCCCACGACTTTGTGACTTAGAGCCTGATGCTCCATCTCGACTGACATTCTTTGACTTAGATATGGTGCTTGGAATGAAAGCGGAACTGGTGTTGAGAATCTCTGATGGAACTGGGAGCGATTACTACTCATTGATCTTAGAGTGGAGTTATTTTCTCTAGCCCTCTTATTCATCCTATGCTCCCCTCCCCCATTCAGCTGAGCACAAGTCAAAAGTCTAGATAGGACAATATTCTGCAAATTGTTCAGAGCAATTACTACATAAGCTAAGGTAGTGAGAGTAGCTCTGAATTCTGCATGAGAATCATGATCGTCTAGGGGATCTACCTAAATGGGCTGAGGAGCTGGTTGATTTTCATTACTTCTTTCGTTAGCTTCTCCAGAAGACATGCTCTGTAAATGAAAAGAATGAACAAATTAGACTGAGGGTTCTACTGGATCTTATGCCCACTCACACGGCATGAATACTGAAGAAGGAAAACTGTTCCTAAAATATCTCATAACCTCCTGTACATAAATGTGACACGCAATACACCCATGCACAAGACTCTACTAGATGCAACTTTTCAAAAATCCTAGGACACTATTGAACCTTAGGCTCTGATACCAAGTTTGTAACGCCCTGGATTCTGAACCCCGGATGCTACACAAAGCTTATGACCCCGGAGGACCACAACCTAACCCATGACTGATATCTGTAAATGAGCACTGAATAATATACTATAAAATTGTGAATAAACTAGCGGAAACTTTCCATAAGGTTCAATACTGAAATCAAACTGAATAAAGTATAGAAATACCGAAACTAAAACAACTGTCTGAAAATACTCTAGTTTGAAAAAGCCTTTAAACTGTCTGAATAGGGAGTTGATGGGACAATCCCCCAACTAACTCCATCTACTGAAATGCTAAATCTAATGCAATAATAAAATAAGGATCATCCTCGTATGATGAGGACTCACTGCTAAGTCTACTGCTGCTGGATGGATCTGAACTGCTAAGGGTGCTCTAGAGCTCGTACTTCTAAACCTATGGTATAAAATACCATAGAGCAAAACAAAAGTATGCATCAGTATGTGGAAATGTATTGGTACTCTAGATGAAGTAAGGTTGAATGCAAGGGTTCACATGCATGAATAATACTAACTGAATAACATGGTACTACTGAATGAGGATACATACATGAATGTATAATCTATAACTGAAATCATAGTAATAGTGAATACTGAGTTCTAATAACTGGATTACTAATAACTGAGTCTGAGCTTACCGATAACTGCTATGGGGTCAATCCTATCTAATGAGTGACCCTTGAGATCAGGCCTATCTAGAGGGTGATCCCAAAATCTACTAATACTGATACTGCTTGACTAAATCTGAGATCAGGCCTATCTAGCGGGTGATCTCTAAATCTATTGATAATGAAAATGATTGACTGTATTTGAGATCAAGCCTATCTAGTGGGTGATCTCTGGATCTATGGAACTATATAAGTTCTTTACAAGTTTGAGTAACTGTAACTAACAGTCTGATTTTCATAATACTGATCTGAGTTTTATTCTGAAGACTGGGACTGAAACTGTGAGAGGTAGTCATCTAACCGACATGCCCCTTCTAGCTAAGTTGGGGTCTAATTTATAACCCCAATTGGAAGGGTGTCAGTACCGTGCCACTGGTAAAGACAGCTTCTAAAGACCAAAATGCCAAGCCTAATCTAACGGGTGACACCTGGAAAGAGCCAAGACTAATCTAATGGGTGACTCCTGGGAGGTAGTCAAGCCTTAATATAATGGGTTACTCCTCATCCTATGCTGGCTAAGCAATTTTGGAGTACAAGGACTACTACTAACGACTCTGCCTAACTAATAGGGAAGCTGTCATCCCTGCCCTCGCTCGGTGCTGAATTCTACTCCCAACTAAATAGACACTGATCTAATTCTTAGATCGTACTAAACTGAGTTGAATCTGTTACTGATCGTACTAATTATCTGAGTTGAGCTGAGTTCACTGAGTTTTATTGACTGGCGAAATACTACTTAGTTCTATTAGCCGACTGAATGCTACTGAGTTCAGAATTGATTACTGAATTGGATTGGGATGTTACTGAGATTACTGAACTTTCCTAAGTCATGAAGCTGACTGATTTCTACCAAATACTGTAACTGACTGAGAATACTACTGATCGTGATACGACTGAGATTATCTTGAAAAATGACACTGGCTCTAGACAATCAGCTAAACTGTCGGGTATTAAATACCCCTAGGACTCGATAGCATAAACAAGAATAAAACATGATGATTCTTGAACAAAATAACAATATTCTATCATTCACAATACAATCAATGGGGCATATCTTCAAGCACTTGAAAGTCATAAACTTGCACATGAATAGGAATGCATAATAATGTCTCATGATTATATCAATAAAGTCTTTCATCAAACACTTGGCATGCATCAACTTATACATGAATAGGATTTACATGTTAACATGCTATAATAGCACTATTTCACTCACATAGGCATTTTATCAAATATATGGGGAGCATGCTTTCGTTATACAACAATTACTACACCTAAATATCATGAATACATCAATAAACTTGCAACTTAAATGGATTTATCATGAACATCATGCAAATCATCACATACTAGGATCAAATCTTAGAATTTGTAATCTAAGTTATGGATAACACATAATCATGGCAAATACAATGCTCAATCTTGCAAATTCATGGATTATAACATGGATATTACTCAATTAAACATACGTACTATTCAACTTCATGGAATCTACTAATAATCATGGATTTAAACTCAAATAATGTCAAAACATGAACACGATCCAATTTCATACATCTAAATCATGAATCATAATTCTTAAAGCTTTAAAATGGATTTTTTGACTTCATGGGCAAAAGGAACCCATGAATGAACATCTAAAATACCTAAAAATCTTGAATCTATAAGGATAACTAACATTTCGTGAACGTTCTTGGATTGGAAAAACACAGATCTTGATGTTTTCTTGATGGTTCTTGAACTTGAAGAACTTGAATTTCTTAGTTTCTTGAAGAAGGGTTTGGATTTTGTTCTTAGGGAATGATCTTGAAAGAAACCCTAATTTTGATGTTGAGGATGAATGAGGAGTTATGTGCTTTGATTTGATGCAATAAGGTGTTAAAAAGGGTGGAAAAGACCCAAAAATCCTTTTTAAAATGGCTTAAAATCGCTAAACGGAGGTCCGCGATGGTTTGGACGATGAACCATCCATTCAACCCATCTCTTTTTGGCCATAAAACAAGATTACTGCCTTAGTTGCGATGGTTTGGGCGACAGTCTGTCGGCCTTCCTGTCGCACTTTGGCAGTCCGGACAGCTCACTGTAAAATGGCCATAACTTTTTATCCAATATCGTATTTTGGAGAAATTGGTATCGTTGGAAAGATAATTCAATTATCTATCTGTTGGTGGGTCATGGGCTCAAAAATTCTTTGTAGAATGGAAGATATGCTCATTTGAAGTTGACTATGGCAATATCTTTCTCAAGAATTCAATCGATAAGGGATATTTTTATTCTCCTAATAGCTAGGACATATTTGAGTCCTTAATATACATTAAACTCAATCATAAAAATACCAAATCACTAAAAATTTATTTCTCATGAGCTTGAAAGCATGGTTCTACTATCGATTGGGATTCTCGGGGTCTTACATGAGATCAGTCCTAAACTAGCAGGTGATCCCTGAGTATGTCAGTCTTATCTAATGGGTTACATATCATAACCTAAACTGGCTACGTAGTTCTGCAACTTAGGTATTATTTCTAGTGACCCAGTCCTAACTAACAGGTGTACCCCCCATTCCTAGGCTCGCCCGGTGCTGAATCCTACTCCCAACTGAAAGACACTGAACTGAGTATACTGAACTGGACTGATATTGATATTACTGAGTTTTCCGAAGTTCTATAACTGACTGAGTTTTACTGAGTTCTGTAACAGAATGAGTGTATTACTGGTCATCACATAACTGATACTACTCTGTAACTAACACTGGCTCTAGATATACAGCTAAATTATTGGGTATTAAATACCCCCAGGACTCGATAGCATGAAAAGTAAAGCAAAGCATAACTTTGAATAACATATAAATGTTCACTTGGTCATAATTCATTCATAGAGATATTTTATCAAGCATTTGTAATGCATTAGCTTGTACATAAATGGAGAACACATGTTAGCATGCTATAATGACATTATTTCATTCTCATAGACAATTTATTAAACACATGGAAAACATAATTGGTACATTAAATCATAAACAGTTAGGGTTGACATGATTACAACAATTAACTTTCTCATTGATGGGCTTATCATGAATATCATGTAGTTCAACACATATTAGGATCAATTCTTGAAACTTGTAATCTAGATTATGGATTAAAATCAAAATAACATCATAGACACCTTAATCACTTTGTAAATTCAAGGGTTTATCAAGATAATAAAATATTCTTCACACTTGCTATTCAATTTCAGGAAAAACATGCACTTTAATCATGGATTAAGACCTAACTAATATCATGAACATGAATTCAATCTAATTCAAATATGAAAATCATAAATACACAATCTTTGTACTTTAAAAAAAGATTCTTGAACTTCATGGGTAGAAGGGACCCATGAATGAACATCTAACATACCTTAATTTGTGAGTTTTCTTGGAGTTCTTGGAGAGATTCTTGAGATTGATCTTGATTTCTTGAACTCGGGTTTTTGCCTCTTCAGAGAGAATGGTTTTGTTCTTGAGAGAAAGTGAGGAAAAGTGACATAATAGGGTATTTAGGGCATAATTTTGTGTTTAAAGGCTGACCCGAGTCATGGGAAAAGTCTAAGTTGCCCTTGGTATTTAAAATCGCATAACTAGAATGCAGATTAAATCCTCAATGTGATGCGGTGACTGGGTCATCGCTATATCCACAACGGCGTGCTGGGATCGCGGTGACTCACTGGTTCGTGACAATTATCGATTTGAACCTCACCGCGATGTGGGGCAATCACGGTGAGCTACTGGAATTTGACAAATGCCAAAATAGCCTTCAGCACAATGCGATGGAGGGCTCATCGCGATACTCACCACGACGCAACCTAATCGTGGTGAGCCATTATTTTTACATAAACACGTCCTAATATTTAACTGAACTTTTCTAAGTCGGGGACCCCTTATCAATCTTTAACAGACTAATCTAAGATTAAGATTTTGCGGGGTCTTACATGATAGACGTCAAAGGGATGGTGATAATTTTCGAGCACAGGGTACCCAATCTTAGGTGAGTAGGGGTCAGTCGGTTTCTTCATGCCCTTTTTGTCAGTTCTGTGGTAATCTTTATCAGGATTATTGTAACAAAGAAAGGGAAAAGTGTTTTAAATATGGACAACCATGCCATATGCTCAAGAATTATCCGGTTGGTAAGGGAGCTTCGGGAGCGATCAAAGCTCCGGGTGCTTCATCTTCTGCTCTTGCGCCTAGTGGTGTGGCTTCGGTATCTACTACTATTTTTGGTATCGGTACTGGCCGGAATAGGTTGCTTTTGCATCTCGGTAAAAATCTAAGGCATTGCCTGATGTCATTACTGGTATGTTACAACCTTTTTTTCTTGACGTGTATTGTCTGATTGATCTGGGGTTCACTTTTTCCTATGTGACTCTATTTGTGGTTGTATGTATTGTTTTTTATCCTGAATTTTTTTGGATCCTTTTTTTATTTATACCCCGATAGGTGACTCGGTTATTGCTAAGAGAGTCTATAGAGGGGTGTGGTATCTGTTGGTAGTAGGCAGACTTTGATGGATTTGACTAAACTTCATATGTTGGATTTTGATGTTATTATGGGGATGGATTTGTTATACTCTTGTTACGCATCCTTGGATTGTCGAACCCGTAAGACTGTCTTTAGGTTTCTACTGAACCGGTTATAGAGTTGGAGGGTGGTTCCCTATCTCCTAGGGGGAGGTTTATTTCTTATCTTAGAGCTTAGAGGTTAATGTCTAAAGGTTGTTTTTATCTCTTGGTTTGGGTTAAGGATTCTAACTCAGAGGGTCCATATTTTCATTTAGCTCCGGTAGTAAATGAGTTTCTGAGGTCTTTTCGGATGATCTTCCTGGTGTTCCTCCAGATAGGAAAATCAAGTTTAGTATTGACTTGGTTCTGAACACTCGTCTAATATTTATTCCTCCTTATAGTATGGCTCCAGCTGAGTTGAGGGAACTCAAGAAGCAACTTAAGGATCTTCTGGATATGGGGTTCTTTCGTCATGGTGTATCTCCGTGGGGTACATCGGTGTTGTTCGTTTGCAAAAAGGATTGTTCCCTTCGGATATGCATAGACTATCGATAGTTGAATAAGGTAACGGTTAACAACAAGTCTCCTCTTCCAAAGATAGATGACTAGTTTGATCAGTTGCAAGGTGCCAAGTTCTTTTCTAAGATAGATCTTCGGCCTGGGTACATCAGTTTAAGATTAGGGAGGAGGATATCCCTGAGATGGGTTTTCGTACTTGTTATAGGCTCTTTGAATTCTTAGTGGTGTCATTTGGATTGACTAATGCTCCGACGATATTTATGGATTTGATGAACAGGGTTTTCAGGAAGTTCTTAGATCTTTTTGTCATTGTGTTTATTGATGACATTCTGGTTTATTCCAGAAGTGAGGTGGATTATGCTAATTACCTTTGTGTGGTATTGCATACCTTGAAGGAACAATAATTATATGTCAAGTTCTCCAAGTGTGAGTTTTGGTTGAACGTTGTGACTTTTTTTTGTCATATTATTTCTAACGAGGGGATCATGGTGGATCCGCAAAAGTTGGTTGTGGTTAAAAGGTGGCCTAGACCCACTACTCTAACCAACATTCGGAGCTTCTTGGTTTTGGCTGGGTATTATCGACGGTTTGTGGAGAGTTTTTTTATGATAGTTGCTCCTTTGACTTAGTTGACTCAGAAAAAGATGAAGTTTTCTTGGTCGGATGCTTGTGAGGGGAGTTTCGACAAGTTAAAATATAAGCTAACTTTGCTCCCATTTTTACATTGTCTGAGGGCAGTGAGGGGTTTGTGGTTTATTGTGATGCATATAGGGTGGGACTTAGTTGTGTTTTGATGCAACATGGGACGGTAATTGCCTATGCTTCTAGGCAGTTGAAGGTACATGAGAGGAATTATCCTACTCGTGATTTAAAACTATTGGCGGTGGTTTTTGCTTTGAAAATTTGGCGACATTATCTAAATGGAGTGCATGTAGACATCTTTTTTTATCATAAGAGTCTACAGTATGTGTTCACTCAAAAGGAGCTCAATCTCAGGCAGAGGAGATAGTTGGAGTTTCTCAAGGGCTATGATATGAGTCCTTACTATAACCCAGGTAAGGCTAACGTGGTTACTGATGCTCTTATCAGGTTGTCCATGGGGACTTCGGCTCATGTGGAGGAAGAAATAAGGGAATTGGTAAAAGATATTCACCGCTTGGAAAATCTTAGAGTTCTTCTTATATATTTTGAGGGTAGTGGGTTGATAGTATAGGAAGTGGTTCGGTCGTCTCTTGGTGAAGAGATTAAGGAGACTAAGTGCTAGATCCTATCTTGATGAAAATCAAGAGTAATGTGGGTATCCAGAAAGTAATGGTGTTTAAGATCAGTGGCGACGTTACTTTACGGTACCAAGGAAGGTTGTGTGTTCTGATGTCAACCATCTGCAGCAAAGATTTTGGTTGAGTTGCATGAATCGCACTACTCTGTACATCCTAACTCAACACAGATGTATCATGATCTCAAGGAGATATATTGGTGGAATGGTATAAAAAGGGACGTGGGTGATTTTGTGGTCAAGTGCTTGGTGTGTCAAGAAGTTAAAGTTGAGCACATGAGATCTGATGGGCTGTATCAATAAATTGTTTTGCCCAAATGAAAATGAGAGGTAATTAATATGGACTTCGTTACTGGTCATCCTCGGTATCGAAATCAGTATGATTCAATTTGGGTCATTGTGGATAGGATGACAAAGTCTGCTCACTTCTTGCAAGTGAGGACTACCTTCCAGGTGGAGGATTATGCAAAGTTATATCTTCAAGAGATTGTGAAGCTCCATGGAGTACCTGTTTTGATCATCTCTGATCACAGTACATAGTTCTCATCCCATTTCTGGTGGTCTTTTCAGAAGGGATTGGGTACTAAGGTGAATCTGAGTACTGTTTTTCATCCTCAGATGGATGGGCAAGTGGAAAGAACTATTCATACATTGGAGGATATGCTTCGGGCATGTGTGGTTGATTATGGTGGCAGTTGGGTTGAGCATCTACCTTTGGTGGAGTTTTCTTACAACAATAGCTATCATTCTAGCATTGGCATGGCCCCTTTTGAGGCATTGTATAGTAGGAGGTATAGATCTCTTATTAGTTGGTTCAAGCTTGGTGAGGCAGATACGTTCGGTCCGAATTTGGTCTATCAGTCTATAGAAAAGGTGAAGGTGATTCAGGATTGGCTTAAGGCTGCCCAAAGTTGCCAAAAGTCCTATTCATATGTAAGGTGTAGAGACTTGAAGTTTGAGGTTGGGGATAAGGTATTTCTTAAGGTATCTCCTATGAAAGGAGTTATGCGGTTTGGCAAAAAGGGGAAGATCATTCCCCGGTATATTGGTCCTTATGTGGTTTTGCGGAAGGTTGGAAATATTGCTTACGAATTGGAGTTGCCTTCTAGTTTGAACTCCATTCATCCGGTATTTCATTTCTCCATGTTGAGGAAGTATCTTGGTGATCCTTCTTCGATTATTTGTTTGGAGGGGTTGGGTATCTCAGACTCTTTATCATCTGAAGAGGTCCCGATTGAGATCTTGGATAGGCATGTTCGTCGATTGCGAACCAAAGATGTGGCTTCAGTTAAGGTTCTGTGGCGGAACCATAGGGTGGAAGAAGCTATATAGGAAGTGGAAGAGGACATGAAGTCAAAGTATTCACTTCTATTTTCTGCTTTTAGGATTCGTGCGGAAGGTATGTGTCTTCAACACATCTTTATTTTCTGAGTTTGTTAAAAGAAATATTAATATCTTTGCCTCTTTGTTTTCAAACTTGTTAAAGATTGGAAATATATTTCATTATGCAAATGACTCATGCGTGTGGTTACCCCTACCTTATCTGTCATTTGAGAACGAATGTTCCTAGTGAGGGAGACTGAAACACCCTAGTTTCTGGATCTTAGAAAATTTTCTAGAATTCTGGTCTTTGGATCCAATGCAACTCATGGGTACAATCTGTATGTTGGGGTACGAACGGTATGGTCCAGTCGTATGCTGACCAGTGTTAGTTGGTAGGATGGATTTTGGTCATTGGAATATGTACGACTTATATGGTACGAGTCATATGGTTGGATACGAATCGTTTGGTTTCTTCACTTAACCTTAGACTTGATAACCTAGGTTGGATCTGAGTACGAGTAGCTCACCGTGAGACATAAGCCAGGGTATGAGTTGTACCCAGGACTCATATGGTGGACAGTATTCAATCCTTATAGGATTCGATTCTGCCAGGGATACCGGTGAAGGTTATGGATCGTATTTTTAGATATGACTTGAGTTGGATGAGTCATACCTTGGACAGTGTTCGGTCCAAAGGGAAGTCAAGGGTACGAGTGGTGGGTACCACTCGTACAGGGAGTATATGACTCGTAAGGGTCAGTCGTATCCCTGTGATGGGATTTTATGCAACTTAAGTGGGGGTAATCTGGATATTTCACCACTTATCCTAATAAGGTCCCATAACTTATATTCCTATTGGGAGGTTATTTACCATATTATTCTATTCATTAACACTTAGAAACTCTTCTTAAACACTCTATAATTCTCTCAAGAGCTTTTGGGTAAGAAAGTTAGGGTTTCAACTAGAGGACTAATTTGGGGATCTTGTTGGTGGTTTCTCTCTGTCTACTTTATAAATTAAGGCATGTTCTCTTCCCTCATTGTTAGTTCCAACTAAAGGCATGGTTTTATACAATGTATTTATGATTTGAATGTTGTATGGTTTTGGGTTTTCAAATAATCTGGGGTTTTTGGTTATAAATGCTTGGTTATGGTTTTTTCATGTTTTAATTATGCTTTTATATGCATTAATGGTGGTTTTGGATAATTGGTTGCATGGTAATGGTTCTTTGGTAATGGACTTTGGTTTTGGAAATTTATGTCCCCAATGTATTTGATAAAATATCTTTAACAATGTTTTCATTATAATATTGATTTTTCAATGAAACTTATGCATGGTTTAAACTTGGTAATGGAACCCTAAATAGTATGAATGATTTAAATGGTTTTAAATGAATTGGAAAGGCCTTGGTCGCTATAGTTTTAGTTAATTATAAATCATGTGGGGTACATGGAATCCCCTAAGGTTTGGCTAAGGAAAATACTTGCAAGTTATTGTTGGTATGACGATACCACTACTAATAGACTTTGTTAATAATAATGGAATAATATTTTGGATCGAAAATGATTTTAATTGGGCTTAAAGGAGGGAAGTGTAGCAAAGTCGTGGAAGGTGGTGGTCCTGGAGGGATCTACACTGGAAACTCATATTTGTCGATGTGAGGTTTGGTCCAAATGACCATGTGCATGATGTCATACTATATTTTGGGAGATGTACTAGTCATTCCAGGTTTTTATTCCTTGGTTGTGCGGCTTCACGCACTGGGGCCCTTTCAACAGGGGGAGATGAACTTATATAGCCAGTGGGTGGTTTAGGAAAGCAAAGCTACATAACCCAGGTAAAGGTTTTAATGACATGCTAAACCCTATTCCCTTTCCCGACATGGTTATATATATATATATATGATTGTGTGCATATGGATGGTTTTACTTGATTTTATAAATGGCATTATTTTATTCTTATCCCGAGTTCATGCTAGTGATCACTCGCTAACCCTTCTTCGGGCGGCTGGCTATATACCGACACTATGTGGAATCGTCTGTCCTACTCCTCCTACATAGTGATTGACTCGGGGACAACTATTGTATTGAAGTGGTGAGTTCCATCTTTTCAAAAGGCTTCATTTCATGTTATGGATATTTTTAGACATTTTGATTTATTTATGGATGTTGGTTTTGGCTATGGTTGGGGGCATGTCCCAACTGGATAGTCTTACTCTTTTGGTCAGAGGCTTTGTGGTACTGTTATGTGTTGAAATGGGCGGGATCGGTATTGGTGTCAGCCTTAACATTGACATTGATATTGGGGTTGCTATCGGTTAACGATATTATTGGTTGTTCCATCGTATTTAATTTTGGGATTAATTATATCATGTTTTGGAACTTATTTAGTTATGGCCTGGTTTATGGCCCTTGTTTTGGTATTGTTTTGATTTGGTATGGTTGGACAGTTGGTATGAGATGATTGGACTCAGGTCGGTAGGTCACGGTTGTGATCCTATCCTAGAGTCTTCATGTGAGCTGTTACACTATCTTGTTATATGCTCGAAATACAGCCAACTCAGGACAAGTGGCTGGAGGTTGGGTTGGGTAACGGGAGTGGTCTCCGATATCAGTCGGACTTAGGATGCCCATTACGACAAGGCTCTTGTCGGATTGTGTCATTGTTGTTGTCATTGTCGTTGTTGTCGTTGTCGTCTTTATCGTCATTATTGTTGTTGTCGTTGTCGTTGTCGTCGTTCTCTTCGTTGTAGTTGTCATCGTCGTTGTTGTCGTTATCGTTGTCGTTGTTATTATTGTTGTCGTTGTCGTTGTTTTGTCGTTGTTCTCGTCGTCATCTTTTTTTCTTACTCCTACTACTATTAGTAGCACTACGTAGTGCCTCTACTACATTTATTATTATTATTATTATTATTATTATTATTATTATTATCATTATATTTTTATTCTTAAATCAAATGAAACATATTTGATTTGAAACTTTCATTTGTAACTTTCATTTGAAATTCAAAATTAAATTTTTTTAACACCAATTCAACAAATCAATATGCAGGAAACTTTATCTTTATCTAAAGACTAATTTAAATAGTTTATACCTGTAAAAGTATCCTTTATTCTTTTATATTTTCAATTTAAAACTACAAAAAGTGTCATAACAAATTTCAAACTTATTCATTTTTTTTAATCGTTATCTTTTAATTTGCATTAATAGTATATCATTTTTAATAAATTTATCATTAGTTACTTTTAATTACTTTACCATTTGAATTTTTGTGCTTCAAATAAATGAATAAGTTACCCTAATTAAAACCACTTATAATAATAACTAGTTTAGTGTACGTGCATTGCACGTGTACTTCAAGTCAACATAAAAAGTCGCATATGAAAATAATGAGGTACATAATATTACAATTGAAGTAATAACATATGTAATATTATATTCATTTAAATACCATTTATTCTTCTAATTTTAGTATATGCATGTCAATTAATTAGAATGAAGTACATAAGAAAATAGGTTATTGAATAACAATTAGTGCTAAAGCCTAAACATAAATGCAATAATTGTTTAAATGATAAAAATGAGAGGTACCAAATTGATAAGATAGATAAATAAAATTTATATAAATTTGATAATTATGGTGTTTGGATTGGTTTTCACATATCTTAGTAATTTCACGAGATAATTGTCACCTCCTACTCATCATAACAAATAACAGAAAACACAATTCATCAAATCTTACAAGAAATCATTTTTGTCTCTATTAAGATTTTAAGCTTTCCCACCTTATTCATTTAATCAAAAATTTAGAATAAGGACTATTTAAATTCAAAATTCAAATGAGATTGTTTTTGTTATTTTTCTCTCATCTTTTAAGTTACTATTAGCAATTGAGAGTTTAAAAGAAAAATATACACAAGCATAAATGACTTTATTAGGGAAAAATAAGTCATTTTATATATTTTCCTAGATTGAGTGAAAATATGAGGAATTGACTTTATATCTTTGCTTGTCAAACCAAATACTACTAATTTATTATATATACATTAATAAGTTTTAGGTGTTATCTACACAATATCACTTCACTGAAAGTCCAGCTAATAAATTTCAACACCATAACTCTACCAAACTCTTATTGATAACCGTATTATCTAATTTGAGTCTCGAATATAATCTAAACAGATGTCATAATACTGCACATTCTTGGATCACAACTCACTTCTTGCTTGTTTTCCAAGGTCTCAAAAACATAATAAAAGTTTAACTTCCTTACTTCTATGTTATAATAATAGATTACTGTATGAAACCTATACTCTTTACATTTCTTTTTATTCGTTACAATTTGAATTTTGTTCAATATTTTAAGATATATTTTTTCATCATATGATATGAGAAAAATTACAACGTATAATATTTTTCACGCAGTTTTGAATATTCAATTGTTAATCTTAAAATATTAAATTATTCAAATCTAATATAACTTTGAAAATTAGTCATTTTCTCTACAATAGAAACAAATAAAGAAAGAGAAATTATACTCAATTTTACACTAACTTTAATGACATGCATGGAAAAGTTAATTTAAATTTCTATGGACTAATTGAGGGGTCTACATGAACGTGCAGTTTTCAAGTACAACAAGAAGTACTACAATGTGATGCAAGTGAGTAGGCACGAATATGATTCATGCATATTTACAGATCCAATTGCTACATTCAACACAAGAAACGACTCCATTTCCCTTCCAACCTCTAGTGATTGCTACTATCTCTGTGGAATACACATAAGAAATTGAATTAGAAGGTACTTGGCTGATTTCTCTATCACAAGTTGTATATGACCAAAATGCTTGTCTGGCCACTAAATTGCTTTAATTGAACCTCTTGAGTTGCCTTCTTAAATTTTTTGATATTAAGGAGTCAATTCCTCATATAGTCACTCAACTTAGTGAATTATTCTTCAGTCTTGCTAAAGAAACAGATACATCAGGCACGACTTGGGAACTTGTGGTGACGCCACGATACATGACAACTAAAGACGTTGTGACAGGGTCAACGACTTCCAAGATGGACACTTATGCCATTGAAGTGACTTGGGAACTTGTGGTGACGCCACGATACATGACAACTAAGGACGTTGTGACAGGGTCAACAACTTCCAAGATGGACATTTATGCCTTTGACGTAGTACTGTTGCAATTAGTCACCGAAAAAAATGTTGTAAATGTGGAGTAAAGTCGAGAATATTTAATGCTTTTCTAGTTGTCGTACGTGTCTAAGCTGCTATGGAAGACATTAACACAACACTAATAGGCACAGAAAACCTATGTCCTTGAGTCACTTTAATGGAATACTTACAAAACAAAATAGGCAAGATACAACTTTCCTAGAAACTATCAGGCAACATACATGATCAGTTTTCCATAAACAAAACAGCAAAAAAGAGAATAGAATATTAGGCATAATACAAAATTAAAATAAGTCAAAGGTTCATGATTATAACAACTTCAAACTTTATTATCCTGGTATCTTGAGATTTGGAAAAAAACGTTGTTGATGATTCAACTCCTACCCCCAACAACAACACTTTTCTCCACAACAGAATTTGTAGACAAAATCTAAAAAGAGACTAAAATTAATTTACGATGTCCATAGGCATCAAAATGGATAAAACTAGAGGAATCCATTTGATATATCTACTTACCATTTGAGATGCCTGAAGATGTTTGTGTTTCACCACCCTTCCCTGTCCATCACACATTGTCCAAAGAAGCTCTATGTTATTCTTTCTTTGTGTCTCCAATAGGACCCAATCGCCTTTCTACTTCCTATAGATATGGTCATCTTTCCTATTGGTTTTGTCTCCCCTGTTTCCTCGGTTTTGTCTTTTTGTGACCTTGAAATCACTTCAAATGCCTTGTTTTACTCTCCAGGCTTAATTTCTCTTCTAAATATTCCTTTATTAACCCTCATTTATCAATTTCTTTAGTATTCCCTTCATATCCAACAACTCCAGTTTCAGTGCCCTGCACTTTTACCCATGACACTGCTATCAGAACCCACTACTTTCTCATAAACTGAAACAAGTTTGAGATAGTAAAGAACAATTTTAAACATCTTAATGACATAAATAGTATCACTACGAATAAAAAATAAAATTTTAAAAAATTCCTTTAAATTTTCTTTTAATCGACACGAAGTCTCAACACATGAATCTTTCTTCACCTGCACAAGAATATTGAAGAATCAATCAATAATGGCTTATATAGATTCATTATGATTGAAGAAATGTCTAAAAAATGCAATGAAATATTTATAACTTATATCTACTATTTTTGCTTTGCTATTCCGCTGAATGTCTGACTTCAGTAACCCAACCTACAATGTTAGGTCTGATCTCACTATCTTCAATAATAGTCCTGATAAGCTCATTTAAATACTTGAAAACTTACATAAATCAGTTTTCTTATCGACTTTAAACCAATTGGTGTTGGGAATCAATTTTATTGTGTCTTATTCACCTTTTCTTCTGTTTTGGTACACTGTTGTTCATCTCTTTTGAATCCTTAATAGGAGCATAACGTTGTTCACGTAAATTGAGTCATCCAGTGAGTCAAAAGTTTTGATGTGAACTCAAATTATGAGCATGTTGGGATCGAAACGACAAAGCTTCATGCGAATTTGATCAATTGACCTACATGTAACTAATTATTAGCAAAAAAATCTGCCGAAAGAATAATCAAGACAAACGAAAGGTTTAAATGTACAAAAGAAAAATTATCTTCTAACAGGGACCAGATGGTTAGGAAGCACCAACTGCACATCTTTGCTTCTCAAAATCTCATAAGCCCACTTCGCCTTGACCTTAGCCTCCATAGCTACCTTTGCTGGAGATCTCTCTATTGTAGCCCTTTGATTATTTCAACTGCAGTTTTTTCCATGAAAGATAACAATTTAATTGAAACTTTTCGTTATACCACCTACGAGATGACTTTAGCATAAAGAATTTTCTTATTACTTTATTTTACACCATAACAATTATAGAGAGACACAATAAAATACACGTACCTAAATAAGATGACTATTTGGTTAAAGAGTAAGAATCGAAACCTTAATAATTTGGAGACAAATTCTTTTTTTTGAGGTGTGCAACAACGTTTGTATGTAATGTACTCATATTTTTTCATGGATTTTAGGTTATTAACTTAATATGTTGAAAAAACTATTTGACTCCTAATGGGATTGAGTACCATTTTCTTTTATTCTATTTTGCAAATAATTATTAAATAATTTAAGAAAAAAAGGTGAAATGACAATTTTGTCTATTACAGAGATTTTTAATGAAGGACAAAAAGTTCAAATCACTTTTAATATATTATAGATGTAGTCATCCTTATTTCCTTTCTTGAATTATCTAAATACTGAACAAATTTTCCTTCTAAAATGCCAAAAAATAAGAAACTTTAAAGTCAAATTTGTTCACATCCGTGAAAATATTTATCTGGCTAATTGCAGATATTTTAAATTTAGTTTGAATTATTTAATTCTCAATTATAAATAATTATAAAATCAATGAGATAATAATAATAATTATTTTTTAGTCATTATTATTATTATTATTATTATTATTATTATTATTATTATTATTGTTGTTGTTGTTGTTGTTGTTGTTGTTGTTGTTGTTGTTGTTGTTCTTATCATCATCATCATCATCATCATCATCATCATCATCATCATCATCATCATCATCATCACACTAATACTATTATTACACTCTTTTTTTGGTTAGCAATTATACTACATACTACTATTTTTTTTATTATTATTATTAGTAGTAGTATTAAATTAAATGTATTCAAAATATTTTATAGTTTATAAAAGGAATAAATTTTTGAAATAGTAAGAGTTTACTTAGGACTCTTTAACTATACTTTTCTATTTTTAAGCTAATTATTTTTTTTCTATCTAAAAGGATAAAGCATTTTTAAATTTAAATATTTAGTATCTTTTAATTCAAAAATTTTATTACAATAATATTAACCTTTGTCCTAAAATTGTCACGTGGGTTCTCAATAGCTCGCCACATGGCTTCTTGTCTTGCTTTTAGTTTTGCTTTTATATATATAGACTAGTTTTTTAAGGCTCGTGCTAAGCCCAGGCCCAAATTCAAAAAAATTAATATTTTATAATAACATGATTTAAAATATGTAAAATAATTACAATTTTGATAAAAAGACATAAATCTATGCTAAATAAATGTGGTGATTTAAATTTAGTTTTATATAAAATTAAGAAAAAAAATTATTAAAATGAACCTCAAGAATCAATTAATTAATCCTATAGAACTCATGCTTAAGAATATTAATTTTCAATTAACAAAAAAGATATTCTTAAAATAATTTGATAATGACTGATACTACTACCTTCATTTTTAACATTACAAATAATTTTAAATTTCACTATTTGAAATATGTCATTAGTATTTCATAAGCAGTGAGTAAAATTGTCCATAAAAAATTATATGCGATTCATAAATTAACTAAAAAAATTACGTGAAAATGGTTCATTAGAAATAAAGTATAAACTTGTATAATCACAAAAGTTCAAATCAATTTTAACGGTTATTTTTTTTCCCTCTTCTTCATCCCCAAAGTATTTTTACAAACTTCTTTCATAGAATATTATCTCATATAAATAATAATTAAAAAAAGAGTTATGAAATATTCATGTAACGGAAGAAAGTTCTCCATAATCATAATATGTTTTTTAAAGACCGGTTGTTATATAAAAGATCTTATCTTTTTAAATACTTTATTACTATATTTTTTTACTAAACTCATAAAAGAATAGGTTTTAACAACAGATAAAAAGAATATAAAGTAAAGTGCATAAAAAAATAGTAGTAATAAATAAGATAAATTTTTGAAAACACGTAAAATAGAAAATGTGTATAATACTAATTTTAAAAAGATTATTTTAATTATTTGAAGATAAATCAACATTCTAGAGATATTTTTTTAAAAAAGAAATTAATTTTGTCATCGAATAAGTATTGTCAAAATTTTGAACAAATAGTGTTATTGAAAGATGCATTAATAAAGTCATGAAATAGAAGTAATTTAAAAGATAAAATGAATTAGTAGATATTAAAATTTTATACTTCTCAATTTACTTAATTAAATAATGTGTAATTTATCTAAAATAGAATTATAATGAGAACTTCTAAGAGAATTTACCTATTGGTTAAACAATTAAAAATACAAAGACAGACTCAATAAATAGAGTAGCTTGTCATATTATAATATATCAAGTGCAAACACCCAGGTAATAAGAAATAAAATGTATGGAAAAAAGTAATTTTATCAATTGCATGTCATAATTTTAGAGGAGAAAAAATATTTTATCAATATGTCACAATTTTAGGGGGGGGGGGGGTAACTTCATCAACTAAATGTCACAATTTTAGAGAGAAAAAGTAATTCACCAACCACATGTCACAATTTTAGAGTTTTTTTTAGAAAAAAAATATCATAATTTTATCAACTACATGTCAAAATTTTAGAGAAAAAAATTATTTACCATCCACATGTCTCAATTTAGAGGATTTTAAGAAAATTAAAATTATCACAATGTCATTGTGAGGACTACCATATTTTGTAAGAAAATATTATGAAAAAAGAAGAAGAGTTATGAAATGTTTATGCAATGAAAGAAAGTTCTCCATAATCATAATATGTTTTTTAAAGACCGATTATTATATAAAAGATTTTATCTTTTTAAATACTTTATTAATACATTTTTACAAAACTCGTAAACGAGTAGGTGTTAATAATATATAAAAAGAACTTAAAGTAAAGTGCATCAAAAAATAGTAATAAACAAGATAAATTTTTAAAAACACGTAAAATAGAAATATGTGTTTAATGAGATCTTCTGAGAGAATTTATCGATTAGTTAAATAATTAAAAAAATACAAAGACAAACTCAATAAATAGAGTAGTTTATCATATTATGATATAATAAGTGCAGACACCCAAGTGACATGAAATGAAATGTGTGAAAGAAGTAATTTTATCAATTACATGTCACAATTTTAGAGGAGAAAAAAATAATTTAATCAACATGTCACTATTTGGGGGGGGGGGGCAATAATTTTATCAACTATATGTCATGATTTTAGAGGAAAAAAGTAATTACCAACCACGTGTCACAATTCTAGAGGATTTAAAAAATAAATAAAAATTACCATAATTTTATCAACTACATGTCAAAATTTTAAAGAAAAAATAAATTATTTACCATCCACATGTCTCAATTTTAGTGGATTTTAAGAAAATTAAAATTATCATAATCTCATTGTGAGGACTACCAAATTTTGGTATCATCTCTTATATATAAGTACTAGTTGCTTAAGGCTCATGCTAAGCTCGGGCCCGACCTCATGATATAAGAATATAAGACCTTAATTTTAGAAAAAATATAAATTAAGTCACATTTTCCTATTACATAATTAATTTAATTTATTTATATATTGATTAAGTTTTGTTTGTACCAAACACACCCAAAAAGAGAATATTTATTATTAAGAAATAATAAATGCTCTGATGAAAATGAAACTATAACTTCAAAGTTGCACAACTTTTACTAAAATGTAAAAAAAAAAACAAATAATGTACTCTATTCATTTTATTTTGTTTTATATTTGTTGATTTGGTACTCCTATTAAAAAGCTATTTAATAGGAGTTTGTTTATTTATCTCGATAATTATATTTTAAAAGTATATGATTGACAATTATTGGGCTTGTGAGGATGATCAAATCCCCAAGATCCACACTTTCTTTATGAATTTCATGTTGGGTTAGTTTTTTTTATGTTGAGAATGATCAATTGAATTCAAATCCATGTTGGGTGATCAATTTTATGTGGAATTGATTTCTATAGATGTATATTCATGTGAACCTATGAATAAACCCTAGGATGATGAAATTAGAGATGAATCATGATGATTAATTATTGTATAATGTTGTCTACATGTGCTATGCCTACCATGTGTTTGATTAAATGGCTAGATGAAGGAACAATGCCCAACTAGTATGATATCATGAAATCCCCATGTATGTATAAGTTATGCCTATCACATGTTTTGATGGAATGCTTCTATAAATGTATTATGGACTATGATGTTAGTTATATATTCAAGTAAGTCATGTTTGGTCAGTTTTCTTCCATCGAGTCCTGGGGTACTTGTACCCGAAACATTAGTTGTGTGCTTAGAGTTATGTCATGTTTTCACGATACTCTAAGTTAAGCCATGATCCTTAGACTTCAGACAGTCTTATGACTCAGAAAATCTCCATGATCTCATGAATTCAGTCAGTTGTCAGATGTCAGCAGTATTCTGTCAGTCAACGGAAGTTAGTAACTCAGTCCATGTTCAGTTCAGTAAATCATGTTCAGTGTCTATTCATATGGGAGTAGAAATTAGCACCAAGTGAATCCAAGGGTGAGAACTCACTTGTTATATAAGGGTGTGATTCTTAGAAGAAATCCTTGCGTTCCAGAACTATGTAGCTTGCATAGGTTGAGACATCATAGCCTACTATATGAGGGTGGATGAGATGGCTTAAACTGTTATATGAGGGTTCCCACCGTTCTCATTAGAGTTACCTGTCATATTAGGGTCACTCACATGTTGTCCTTACCAGTGGCGCGGTATTGACACCCTTCCAATCAAGGTATAGATTGGACCCCAATTCATCTATAATACATCATTTGGGGCATGTCGATTAGATGACTACCTCCCACAGTCTCAGTATCAGTCTCAATAAAAGAACTCAGATAGTTCTTTAGAATCCAGGACCGTCAGATACAGTCAACTCAAATACAGGATGAAACTCAGATAGTTCCACCAGATTCAGGACTCTCAGATACAGTCACTCATGTTATCAGTTATATCAGTTATCAGTATGTCATGTTATCAGTATTTAGATTCAGTACTCATGTTATCACGATTTCAGATATAGTTACTATGTATGCATGCATGTATTCTCACGTTCATATTAGTCAGTTAGCCAGTATTGTTCATGCATATGAACCCTATGCATTCAGCCTACCCCATATGCATACTAGTACATTCAAAGTACTGACGCATTTGCGCTATGGTGTCTTATACCATAGGTTTAGAGACACGAGCTCTAGATCAGCAATAGATTTTAGTTTCAACAGTCAGAGTTAGAAGTGAGTCCTCATCATTCGAGGACATGATTATTTCTCTATTATATCATTAATTATTTTATTAGTTGGAGTTAGTTGGGGACATGTCCCATCAACTCCTTACTCGGACAGTTCAGTCAGTTAGAGGCTTTTTAGACTTTCATGTTTCAGACTTCATTATTTTCAGTTTTGTTTTGGGTATTTCATACCCCGTTTAGATGTTATATTTTACTTCAGTTATGTGAACCTTATATCCTTTCAGTTCATGTTTCTGCATTATTCAATATTTTATACAGTATACAGGTACAGATATCAGTCATGGGTTAGCTTGTGGTCTTTCGGGATCATGAGCACCGTGTACCATTCCGGGTACCAGATTCGGGGCGTTACAAACTTGGTATCAGAACCTAAGGTTCAATAGAGTCCTAGGAAGTCTAAAAGCCGCATCTAGTAGAGTCTTGTACATGGGTGTGTGGCGCACCACATTTATGAACAAGAGGCTATAAGATATTTTAGGAACAGTTTCCTCTCTTTCAGTATTCATGTCATGCCAGTGAGCATAATCTCAAGTCAATCTCTCAGTCTAATCTGTTTCTCCCTTTCTTCTACAGAACATGCCTCCTAAAAGAAGAAATAAAAATCAGTCAGCCCCCAGCCCGAAGATCCTTAAGGCGATCATGTTTCTCATGCAGAGTTTTGAGTTGTATTCACTACTCTTTCTAACTCAGTTGTTGCTCAGAATGAACGACCAACTATCATTTCGGCCAATCCAGTGGCCAATTCAGCTGCAGCCAGGATTCAGGATTTCACCCGAATGAATCCTCCATCCTTTCTCGAGTCTAAAATAGATGAGAAACCTCAGGAATTCCTAGATCAGGTGCAGAAGGTGACAAACATCATGGGGGTGACTACTATTGAGAGTGCTGAGCTAGCTGCATATCAGAGAGGGCAGATGATGCAGGGCTAGTTAAATGGGAGGAGTTTGCGTCTGCTTTCCTCGATAGATTCTTTTCCCTAGATCTTAAGAAAGCTAAGGTATTAGAATTCATCAACCTCAGGCAGGGAAATATGACAGTGAAAGAGTATTCTCTTAAGTTTACTCAATTATCCAGATATGCCTCTCATGTGGTTGCAGATAACAAGGCAAGGATGAGTAAGTTTGTTTCAGGGGTGAATGATAGCATGGTTAATGAGTCCAGATCCGCTATGCTGAATAGTGACATGACTTTAGCCAGGCTTATGACTCATGCTCAGCAGATTGAGGAGCAAAAGATTAAGATGAGGGAGAAGCAGAATAAGAGAGCGAAGACTGGTAGTTTCAACTTCGCTTAGCCTAAGTCAAAAGGAGGAAACCGTTCTCAGTTTCGTCCTAAGTCATCAGTTCTAGCTCCTTCTTCAGCCAGTTCTCCAGTTCCTAAGTTCAAAGAGGGTAACAAATATAGAGCTCCAGGCTCTAAGTCCCAGGACAGTGTTAGCAGTGCCCGTACTTATCCTCTTTGCCATACTTATGGAAAGCACCATCAGTGTATTTTCAGAGCTGGCAGTGGTATTTGTTTCGGATATGGTAAGCCAGGCCACAGATTCAGAGACTATCCTCAGTCAGGTCCTCAGGGTCAACAGAACCGCTTCTCAGCTCAGTTCGGTCGCCCAAATCAGCAGGGTGCCACCTCCAGTGCTACTAGTGGGCAACACTCAAATTGTCTCTATGCTCTTTAATCCCGACAAGATCAGGAAAATTCTCCTAATGTAGTTACTGGTACGTTATAGATCTTTCATGTGCATGTTTACGCTTTGCTAGATCCAGGAGCTTCTTTGTCTTTTGTTACTCCCTATATAGCAGGCGATTTCAGAATCAGTCCGAAAATCCTAGCAGATCCCTTTTCAGTCTCTACCTCAGTGGGTAAAACCATCATAGACCGACGGGTATACATGAACTACATGGTTATGTTATTTCAGAAAGTCACTTCAGCAGACTTAGTCGAATTAGAGATGACTGATTTTGATATCATTTTCGGCATGGATTGGCTTCATTCCTGCTATGCCACAGTTAACTGAAGAAATAGAATAGTCCTGTTCAGTTTCGAAATAAACCCGTCCTTGAGTGGAAGGGTAGTGTATCCGCTTTCAAGGGTCAACTTGTTTCCTACCTTCGGGCAAGGAAAATGATATTTAAAGAATGTGTCTATCATTTTGTTTGAGTTAAGGACACTAGTTCCAAAATTCCCAGCCTTGAATAAGTCTCAGTAGTGAATGAATATTCAGATGTCTTTCCCCAAGATCTTCCAGGAATTCCTCCCGAAAGGGAAATAGACTTCAACATTGATCTTCTTCTAAATAGTCAGCCTATTTTTATTCCGCCATATAGAATGGCACCAGCAGAACTCAGAGAACTGAAAGAACAATTGAAGGATCTCTTAGACAAGGGATTCATCAGGCCCAGCATTTCCTCGTGGGGTGCTCCAGTACTATTCGTGCGCAAGAAAGACGGTTCTCTCAGAATGTGTATAGACTATCGCCAACTCAATAAGGTCACGGTCAAGAACAAGTATCCTCTTCCCAGAATCGATGACTTGTTTAACCAACTTTAGGGTGCCAGTTATTTCTCTAAGATAGATCTCAGATCTGGCTATCATTAGCTCAGATTTAGGGAGTGTGACATTCCAAAAACAGCTTTTCGAACTCGCTATGGTCACTTTAAATTTCTAGTCATGTCATATGGTCTTACCAACGCCCCAGTCTCTTTCATAGACTTGATGAACCGTATGTTTAAGCAGTACTTGGACATGTTCGTCATAATCTTCATAAATGATATTCTGGTCTATTTCCGCAGTGAGCGTGATCATACAGACCATCTCAGGATAGTACTTCAGACTCTCAGAGATCATCCGCTATTCGCCAAATTCAGTAAGTGCGAATTTTGGCTAAGGTCAGTAGAATTCCTTGGTCACATCATTTTTGGTGATGGCATTAGAGTTGATCCTCAAAAGACCAAAACAGTAAGAAACTGGCCCAGACCTATCTCTCTATCAGATATTAGGAGTTTCTTGGGTTTTGCTGGCTATTACAGACGGTTTGTTGAGGGATTTTATTCTATTGCATCCCCTATGTCCAGATTGACTTAGAAGAAAGTTAAGTTTAAGTGGTTAGATCCTTGCGAGAAGAGTTTTCAGGAGTTGAAGACTCAACTCAGCTCCAGTTTTAGCTCTTCCAGATGGTCTAGATGGGTTCGTAGTGTATTGTGATGCATCCAGAGTAGGTTTGGGTTGTGTCCTCATACAACATGGTAAGGTCATAGCCTACGCCTCCAGATAGCTTAAGCCCCATGATAAAAATTACCCTACTCATGATCTTGAGTTAGCAGCCATAGTATTTGCCTTAAAGATTTGGAGGTATTATCTATATGGTGTTCATGTAAATGTGTTCACAGATCATAAGAGTCTTCAGTATTTTTTTCTCAGAAAGATCTCAATCTTTGTCAGAGAAGGTGGTTAGAGCTCTTGAAAGATTACGACATGAGTATCCTCTATCATCCGGGCAAGGCCAACGTAGTAGCTGACGCTCTCACTAGACTATCCATGGGTAGTGTTTCTCATGTTGAGGACAGTAAAAAGAAGTTAGCTCATAAAGTCCATCATCTTGCCAGACTAGGCGTTCGCTTAGTCGATACAGATGAGAGTGATATATGGGTTTAGAGTAGTTCAGAATCAACTCTAGTTTTCGAGGTGAAAGAAAAGCAAGATAGAGATCCCAGCCTTGTCAAGTTGGAAGAGTCAGTTCAGGATCAGAAAGTAGAGATTTTCTCCCAAGGGGGAGATGGTGTTTTGCGTTGTTAGGGTCGTCTCTGTGTTTCAGGTGTAGACAACTTAAGGTAGCGAATTCTTGCAGAAGCACATGGTGCGCGCTACTCTATTCATCCAGGGGTGACAAAGATGTACCGCGACTTGCGGGAAATCAATTGGTGGAGTGGGATAAAGAGAGATATTGTAGAGTTTGTGGCTAAGTGCTCTACATATCAGCAAGTTAAGATAGAGCATCAGAATCCTAGTGGATCCATACAAGAGTTTAGTATTCCTACTTAGAAGTGGGAAGTTGTGAACATGGACTTCATGATGGGTTTGCCTCGAATTCGTCATCAACATGATTTAGTCTGGGTCATTTTAGATAGAATGACCAAATCAGCTCATTTCCTTCCAGTTCATACCTCTTATTCAACCGAGGATTATGCCAAACTCTACATCAAGGAGTTGGTCAGATTGCACGGTGTTTCGTCGCCCATTATCTCAGACAGAGGTACCCAGTTCACCTCTTATTTCTGGAAAGCGTTCCAAAAGGGTCTCGGTACCCAAGTTCATCTTAGTAAAACATTCCATCCTCAGACAAATGGTCAAGCAGAAAGGACCATTCAGACTTTAGAAGATATGCTAAGGGTGTGTGCAATTGATTTCAAGGGAAGTTTGGATGACCACTTACCTTTGATTGAGTTTTCATACAACAACAGCTATCATTCCAGTATTCGGATGGCTCCATTCAAAGCTCTCTATGGTAGGAGATATAGATCTCCAATTGGTTGGTTCGAAGTTAGTGAGGCCTCAGTCATAGGTCCTGACTTAGTATTCTATGCCTTAGAAAAATTCCAGTTGATCAGAGAAAGACTTTGGGCTGCTCAGAGCCGACAGAAGTCTTATGTAAATGTTCGTACAAAAGATCTTGAGTTTGAGATTGGTGACTATGTCTATCTAAAGATCTCTCCCATGAAGGGAGTGACGAGATTCAACAAGAAAGGAAAGCTCAGTCCCCGATATGTCGGTCCCTTCAAGATTCACAGTCGCTTTGGCAAGGTAGACTATGAGCTGGAATTGCCTTCAGATCTAGCCTCAATTCATCCAGTCTTTCGTGTCTCTTTGCTCAAGAAGTGCATAGGTGACCCCTCAGTTGTAGTCCCTATTCAGAGAATTGATGTTAAGAACACTCTCTCTTATGAAGAGATTCCAGTCGAAATCTTAGACTATCAGACTTGAAGATTGAGGAACAAAGAAGTCCGTCTAGTTAAGATTCTTTGGCGAAATAAGTCCATCGAGAGAGCTACTTGGGAATAAGAGGCAGACATGCGTACCAAGTATCCTCACCTCTTCTTCGCCAACTCAGATTAAGCTCAAGGTAACAGCTCTCCTTAAGCTTACTCAGTTTCATGATCGGTGTTCATCACGAACTTGGTATTCAGTTTCATGTTTATGTTTCCAATATAAACTTGGTATCAAGTACCATTGCATATTCAGTCATGCATTCATGTATCAGCTCAGTTATATAATTATGCATCAGAAATGCATTCTCATTATGAGAAACTTAGTTCCTTGGAACATTCAGTCATGCATTCATGAATCAGTTACACATGTATCAGATATGCATGTTCAGTATGTTATGTTCAGCTTGTCAGTCATGAGATCATGTTCCAGTTAATCATGTTCAGTTAATGTTCATCTTATTGTTTCCCCTTTCAGCCAGTCTTATTCGAAGATGAATGTTCTCAAGGGGGAGATAATATAATATCTCGTACTTTTTCCTAGCTAATTTCATCTCAAGTATGTCTAGTATTAGCTTCTAAATTTAATGATGGTTATTCCATGAGGAATCTTCAAGATTTTTACTTTTTGTCATGTGGAAAATTCAATAAGTCTTTCATCGATATATGATTCGCTTAAATTCGATAACCGGGTAAGAAGTTATGACTATTTCAAGTTTCCGTCATAAAATAGCGCCATATTAGTCAGTGGCGCGCCGTGCCACAAGAGGAAATGGCATTTGGAAATTTCCAGTAGGTGTCCACAATTATGGCGCGTCATGCCAACACTCAAATTCAGAATTGTCCTTTTTCCAGTGTCTCAGCGCGATTTCTCCCGCATCGCACCAAAGTTCCAGGTCACGAAGGAAGGGGCAACGTGATGGCTCCATGTCACGCCATCCCTCAATTTCTCAATTGTCAATTTCCAGTGACACGACGCAATAACGCCGCGTCGCGCCAGGGGCCCAGTTTGGGAAAAATTACTGAAATTAAATAATGTGTCCAGGGTTAAAAGGGTCAACTTTCCATCCCTATTTAAGCCCTTTAACATGTGCTTCAGACACTCTTCACCCAAAATACACTCTCTTCTCTCAAAAACCTCTCAAGATCAAGCTAGGGTTCTCATAAAAGATCCAATACCAAGAAAGTTTCTCCGTCAATCATCACGAAATCACGAACTAAGGTATGCATAGTATTCATTCATGGACTTCTTTCGTCCATGAAGCCCAAGAATCCCTTTTCTAAGTTTAAGTTTATGGATTTCTTTATGAATTTCATATTGGGTTAGTTTTTTTTTATGTTGAGAATGATCAATTGAATTCAAATCCATGTTGGGTGATCAATTTTATGTGGAATTGATTTCTATAGATGTATATTCATGTGAACCAATGAATAAACCCTGGGATGATGAAATTAGAGATGAATCATGATGATTAATTATTGTATAATGTTGTCTACATGTGCTATGCCTACCATGTGTTTGATTAAATGGCTAGATGAAGGAACAATGCCCAACTAGTATGATATCATGAAATCCCCATGTATGTACAAGTTATGCCTATCACATGTTTTGATGGAATGCTTCTATAAATGTATTATGGATTATGATGTTAGTTATATATTCAAGTAAGTTATGCTTGGTCAGTTTTCTTCCATCGAGTCCTGGGGGTACTTGTACCCGAAACATTAACTGTGTGCTTAGAGTCATGTCATGTTTTCACGATACTCTCAGTTAAGCCATGATCCTTAGACTTTAGATAGTCTTATGACTCAGGAAATCTCCATGATCTCATGAATTCAGTCAGTTGTCAGATGTCAGCAGTATTCCATCAGTCAACGGAAGTCAGTAACTCAGTCCATGTTCAGTTCAGTAAATCATGTTCAGTATCTATTCAGATGGGAGTAGAAATTAGCACCGAGCGAACCCAAGGGTGGAAACTCACCTGTTATATGAGGGTGTGATTCTTAGAAGCAATCCTTGTGTTCCAGAACTATGTAGCCAATATAGGTTGAGACATCATATCCTGCTATATGAGGGGGGATGAGGTGGATTAACCTACTATATGAGGGTTCCCACCGTTCTCATTAGAGTTACCTGTCATATTTGGGTCACTCACATGTTGTCTCTACCAGTGGTGCGGTATTGACACTCTTCCAATTAGGGCATAGATTGGACCCCAATTCAGCTATAATGCATCATTTGGGGCATGTCGGTTAGATGACTACCTCCCACAGTTTCAGTATCAGACTCAATAAAAGAACTCAGATAGTTCTTCAGAATCCAGGGCTGTCAGATACAGTCAACTCAGATACAGAACGAAACTTAGATAGTTCCACCAGATTCAGGACTGTCAGATACACTCACTCATGTTATCAGTTATATCAGTTATCAGTATGTCATGTTATCAGTATTCATATTCAGTACTCATGTTATCATGATTTCAGATATAGTTACTATGTATGGATGCATGTATTCTCGCGTTCATATTAATCAGTTAGCCAGTATTGTTCATGCATATGAACCCCATGCATTCATCCTACCCCACATGTATACTAGTACATTCAAAGTACTGACGCATTTTCGCTATGGTGTCTTATACCATAGGTTTAGAGATACGAGCTCCAGATCAGCAGTAGATTTCAGTTTCAGCAGTCAGAGTTAGAAGTGAGTCCTCATCATTCGAGGACATGATTATTTCTCTATTATCTCATTAATTAGTTTATTAGTTGGATTTAGTTGGGGACATGTCCCATCAACTCCTTACTCAGACAGTTCAGTCAGTTAGAGGCTTTCTAGACTATCATGTTTCAGACTTCAGTATTTTTAATTTTGTTTTGGGTATTTTATACCCCGTTTAAATGTTATATTTTACTTCAGTTATGTGAACTTTATGGTCTTTCAGTTTATGTTTCCGCATTATTCAGTATTTTATACAGTATACAGGTACATATATCAGTCATGGATTAGCTTATGGTCCTTCGAGGTCATGAGCATCGTGTAGCATTCCGGGTACCAGATTCGGGGCGTTACAGATAGGGACATCAAAACAATATAATTAAATCTAATGTTTACACAAAAAAATTCTCAAAGTCGTCCGACACTCATCTACCACCCGTAAACTATAACAAAATAATACGATAATAGAGATATCAAAATAATACAGCTAAACTTTACCTTTACACCAAAAAAATTCTCAAAATAGAGATATAAAAACAATACAATTAAATCCAACCTTTACCTAAAAAGAATTCTCAAAGTCGACCGACATTCATCTATCACCTGTAAACTACAATAAAATAATATAATAGTGACCACAAAGTTTTATAGCCTGTTTGGGATTGCTTATTTTCCAAAATAAGCACTTATTTTAAGAAAAAAAAAATACTTTTTTTATAAAGAAGTGGGTTTGGTAAACTTGGAAAGGTGCTTTTAAAAATAAGCAGAAGCAGAAAATTTCAGCTTCTCAAAATAAGTAGAAGCAGAAGCAGAAAATTATTTTTTTATGACAAAAATATCCCTATCACACACACAAATATATATATATATATATATATATATATAAAATTAATTTTTGATTTTTAAAAATTTATATTTTATATTTACGTCATAATTCTTTATGATTTATATATTATTATTTTATTTTCACTTATTTTCTTTAAATAAATTTGAAATATCAATGATGATGATGACTAAAGAATATATAAATTATTTTATTATTATTAATGATAACAATTGACAGATGAATCACGTTACAAGATTGTATTTTGATATCACATATAAAATTTTTCTCAAATATTTAATTTTAAATAAATAATTCATGAAAAGTGACATATTTGTTAAAATATAGTGTATATATATATCAATATGATGACTGCTTATTCGTAGTAAATTTTCATACCGTAAAAATATACTAAAAAAGACTTTAACATTATGCTAACGAAGGCGTCATCACAGAGATCGAAGAAGCAGACCAGCCTTTTGGTATACCTTCAGAAATACAAGACAGATATTCTACAAGTATGGAGACATTGCGTAGTAAAATTAGGGATGAAATTGTTGAGAATTTTTGTGATGTATGAAGGTCTAATTATTTTTGGCATTAATTTTTTCATATATAGTGATTTAATTTATGAAATAACTTCTGTATTCATTTTTGTTTGATGTTTTAAGTAATATTTAAATTATTTAAGTAATATATCACCATTTAATTTTTTAATGTATTTATGTATATAAATATTGATTGAAAATTTTAGAGTACGTACTTTTTAATTAAATTAAAAAAATTAATCAAAAATACTGTAATAGATATTTAAAATAATTTTTCTCTATAATTTGATTTTCGTAATAAAAGTCTATTGATAGATGCCATTTTTGGTCATTTGTCTCAAAAAAGCACTTCTTGAAAAAAATTATCCAAACACAATTTGATTAGCAAAAGCACTTTTCGAATGAATTTACCAAACACAAACTGTTTTTTTTAAAGCACTTTTTTGAAAACCCATTTTATAAAAGTGCTTCTCAAATAAGCAGTTTTATAACAACAATCCCAAATGGGCTCTTAATTTTGGTGAAATAATTCTTGTCTGAACGAAAATTTTGACACTAAATAATTCTTGTGTGTGTGTGTGAGCACACACATTGAATTTTATTATGTTGACCAAAATAGTGAAGAAGTTGAGGGTTAGAAAATTAAGCATCCATCAATCTAGACATGCAACCGAATCAAGTTAGATGAGCATCAATCATATTTTTTCAACAAGTAAATCAGTTTCTTCTCTAGTTTAATGTGCATCTCAATATTTATAGAAGTATTTCCTAAATAGAGTCCTATTTTAGGAGTATTTTTCTAATTGATCAGTACAAAGGAAAATATTAATTGATTATCCTTCCATATATTTTAGGATTCCCATATATTTTAAGAGTCTAGTTAATATAATAAAAATAATTAAATAATAAATTGAATAAAATAGTGAAAAGATAATTTTGTCTAAAGGAGAATCTTTTAATGAAGGACAAAAAGTTCAAATTACTTTTCTAAGGGTCTTCACTTTTTTAATATACTATAGACTAGTCAAATATACGTGCTTTGCACGTGTGTCTCATGTTGATAAATAAAATTATATATAAAGAAGTAAAATTATTAGAAAATAGAAATTGAGTTGAAATAAATATTGTATCTATTTAAAAGATATAATTTGACACTATAAGTATTTTATCTTAATCAATAAAATTATATATAAATAAAAAATTTAATGAATTGAAAACTTTTGCTCATCAAAGAAAAAGATGTAGAAAAAAGAGAGAAGTATACATTACCCCCTGAACTTGTCATGTTTTATTCATGGTACACCTGAACTTTGACTTGTCCTAAGTACCCCCCAAAACTTGTTATTTTAGTAAATCGTATGGCCCTTTTTTGTTGACTGTCCACAGCGTGTAATACACGCGTGGACACGTGGAAAAATGTGTTGATGTGGCTGTCCACGTGGATAAATACCATCCACTTCTCTTATATTTATCCTATATTAAAAAATAACTCACTTCTACCTTTAATTATCCGGTTTCTCTCTAAAAAAATTATATTTTTCAGTTTTCCTCTACTCCAAAATAGTGAAAGGTTGAATTTTCGTCGATCAAGTAACCTATTATCTAAAAAATTATATTTTTTGTGTGTTAAAAATATGAAATTATTATTTTTCGGTTAGTGTTTCATAGTAGTTTCCGATTAGTGTTTCAATTAGAATTTTATGGAGACTCACATGCACAAACACGTTTCTTATTATAATTAATGGAGTAAGAAATCGTAATTTAAGTTAGAGGTTACAAAAATCGAATCGATAAAAATGTTATTGGTTTATCGTTGTTGAGTTAACGGATTTTTTAATGATTTTGTGGAAAAAAAATTATTGGGTCATTGTTTTGATTTTAATTTTTTATATTGGGTTATTGGGTAAACCGATAACCCAATAAGTTTATATTGGGTTATTGGGTAAACCGATAACCCAATAAGTTTATGCTAAATTATTATTTTACACCCCATATATATATATATATATATATATATTATTTTATTTTATTTTTTTATTTTTTTTACACCCAATAAGTAGGATTTTGGCTGCGACTAAGATTCGGTTTTTTCATGTTAGTTACTACTTTTTCTATTTTATGAGTATTTTCTTATCGGTTAAATCAAAAATCAAATCGTTAGGGACTAAAAATCGATAACCAATATAACTACATTTATTATAAGTATATGTCTTAGTTTCTTTAGTATTTGTTTTGTTATTATTTTTCAAAATATTTTCTTCGATATTTACTACATTTTCTTAGTTACAATAACAAAATTTTTACAAAATTAATAAACGGAAGAAATTTTTATTTTATAAACTAATTAATAAACTGAAGTTTTACAAAATTAATAAAAGGATGAATTTTTTTTTTAGATTGAAAGTAATTGTCACGCCCCAAATCTCATTGGAGCGGACTGGCACCCGTAGCCGAGGACGCCCGGGAGAACCCATTCATAACCTATACTTTCACATTTACATTACTTATGAAAATTAGAAATTTGGGCAGCACTTCGTTGTAAATAGAAGAAAACAGTACCTGTATCAGCCCAGCAGACACACATATATATATATAAACCGTAATTGGCCGTCAGAGTCATCACGTCTATCAACCAAACACTCCTATGGCTGTACAATATGTCTACAAAAGCCTCTACATAGATACACAACTGAGTTAGGGTCGAGACAAATTCCCGCCCACAAAAGACTTTTATACAAATACCAAAAATACATATAGAAACGACTTGGGATGCCCCGAAACAACTGGAGCTCACCACTATCAACAGAATGTCCTGGCTCTTACTGCGGAGGTGTACGACCTGAAGTACTTGTTCCTGCAGGCATGAATACAGGTCCCACGTGAGGGACGTCAGTACGGAAATATGTACTGAGTATGTAAGGCAGTGAGTATCAAGATGAGATACAAAAGATCAACAGAACCCAGATACCAGTGAATAAATAGTGTGAGTAGACCACACTTAAAAGAGCTGATGGGATACCTGCACATTACATTCATATCATTACTTCCCGTATTCCTTATCAATACATAACATATGTCATACAATGGCCAACTGATCAGTGGTACTAATACAATACATCAAGGACCACCCCTGGAATAGCATATATACATAATCTTTATAATACAATGGCCAACTGATCAGTGGTACTAATACAATACATCATATCATCAATTTAAAATAAAGACATTCCATTTCTTAATTCAATTAATCTTTGAGATTGGTTACTTTGTGGTCACACCTTATGGAACTTGGAACCATGATACCTCAATAGGAAAAACATGTAAATAGGTAATCAATATCATGAAAATGAAGTAGAGAATCATGGATACCTCATTAAACCATTTCGGAGTCAACAATAGTATATGAACATATTTTTGACTAGCCGGACATCTTAAAAGTGAAAACAAGTTCAATTGGTAGTGTCGAACATCATATGATGTTATTATGTGTCATGTGTCATAGGACAATGTTGGAAGCTTACTTGAGAGTGCCATGGGTCATTATTCATGTCAAAGATTAGATAGAGTATCTCAAAGATTAGATAGAGTATGTCTTACATACCTTGATATAACCACTTCAATACAAGTCCAACTTGACTTCCCGTACTCTTCGAACACTTATCTACAATAAGTCATTTGTGGCAAACTAGTATTAGCAACCAAACCTTACCGTTTAGGTATTAACTTCACCAAATAATGTCTAGGAAGTAATCCTTTAACTCATCAATCAGAGTGCTACATACATCCTCTTATACTCTTATTACATTCACATATCATGCATTTTCATGCAATATCCCTCAACATCACTCTTAGCCTTTATTTCCCTTCTTAATCACCATCCAATACCAACATGATCACTAGGCATACATAACCACTAACATAATGATATATCACCACAATTCATCCTCCATAATCCAATACAACAACTTCCATAATTTACTACTAACAATTTATACAAAACAATTCATAACTATGTTTCTAGTTATCTTCCAACATCAAGACAATACTCATAATCCTTTATCAATACTTATTCATGGATAAGAATCAAGAATAAACAATATTCATACCTTAACAATGAACTCTTGTATTTAGAATCCTCCTTACATAACCATGGGGTGCTTCTCGAAGCTTTCGAGATGGTGAACACAACTACGGAACCAATTCGAATTTTCTACGGTTGAATCACAAAATATTTGAAGTTGAAATTAGGCTAGGGTTTCACCTTCTCTTAATAATTGGATGATATATGATATATATGAGGCTAAGTGTATGTTTATAAAGACCAATTTTCGTCCAAGAGGTAATAGAAAATGACCATTTTGCCCTAAAAATTTAAATAAAATCCGAATCTGTCCCCAGTGGACAGTTTTGACAGGCTGAAGTAAATTGATCATAACTCTTTTCTCTGGTATCGGATTTGGGTGAAACCAATTGCATTGGAAAGATAATTCAAAGGGATTTCATTTAATATAAAGTATACCACTCAGTTCTTCCTGTAAAAGGAGTTATGGTCGTTTAAAGTTGACCCAAAAATCTGTCCCAAAATTCTGTTTTTTTTTTATAGGCTGTAGTAAAACGGGTATAGCTCCTTACTCAGACATTGGATTTGGATGAAACCAATTTCATCGGAAAGAAGACTCTCGGATATTTTCGTCGATATTTATCAGCTCACACAGTTCTTTTTGTACAAGGAGTTATGATCGTCTAAAGTTGATCCAAAAAAAAATTGCCTAGCTGCAGTAATTTTCCTGCAGATTTACTGTTCACAGGCTTCCCGGCCACCGTTTTGAAATTTCGAATGTGCTCGCTTATATTAAATACTCCTCTGGTTTGGGCAAACTTTATATCGTTGGAAATCATATTCCAATACCTACACATACAACTATTGACGGGATACTTCCGAACACCATAAACTTAATTTAACCCATACGCAAGCCTTTAGGACTCCATACAATCGCGATAAGTGTACGAAAAAATTTACGGGGTGTTACATTCTCCCCCTCTTAAGAACATTCGTCCTCGAATGTTAGAATAGTTACTCAATTAAGACATGTCCAAGCTTACAATTAACATATTCATTATCATAACATACTTGCATAAAAATAAACACTTACTTGTTATTGTTCTTCTTCCGTCTCATGAACTTCCTCCTCATCGTTGAATAGGTAAGGGTACTTAATATTCATCGCTTCCTCGGCTTCCCATGTGATCTCCTCAACTTGTTGATTCCTCCAAAGTACTTTTACCGATGCTATCTCTTTATTCCTTATCTTTTTAATTTGGCGATCAAGAATAGCAATAGGCATTTCTTCAAAAGTAAGATCTTCTGTAACTCGTACATCTTCTGTAGTAGTGATGTGCGATGGATCTCCGATGTACTTGCGAAGCATCGAAACATGAAATATGGGATGAACTGCTGAGAGCTCTTGAGGTAGCTCTAACTCATAAGCAACTTGTCCAAATCTTTGAATGATCTTGTACGGACCTATGTATCGTGGACTTAACTTTCCTTTCTTGCCAAACCTCATCACTCCTTTCATTGGTGATACTTTCAAGAATACCCAATCGTCGATAGAAAACGCAAGTCCTCTTCTTCTAACATCCGCATAAGATTTGTGTCGACTTTGAGCTGTTTCAAGCCGTTGTTGGATCACTTTAACCTTCTCCATTGCTTGATAAACAAGACCGCATCACCTGCTTCAAACCATCCTATTGGCGATCTACACTTTCTTCCATACAATGCTTCATATGGTGCCATTTTGATACTTGAATGATAGTTATTATTGTAGGAAAACTCGATAAGAGGTAGGTGATCATCCCAGTTGCCTTTGAAATCTAATACACATGCTCGTAGCATATCTTCAAGTGTCTGGATGGTACGTTCCGCTTGTCCGTCCGTTTGAGGATGAAAAGTTGTACTTAGATTTACTTGTGTCCCCAAACTCCTTTGAAAAGACTTCCAGAAATTCACGGTAAATTGGGCTCCTCGATCGGATATAATGGAAATTGGAACTCCATGTAACCGAACGATCTCCTTAATATACAACTTCGCATACTCTTCCGCCGTATAAGTTGTCTTAACTGGTAAGAAGTGCGCGGATTTGGTAAGCCTATCAATGATCACCCATATGGAATCAAACTTTCAAAATGTACGAGGCAAACCCGTAATGAAATCTATATTGATTTTGTCCCACTTCCAGACTGGAAGATCTATACATTGCATGTAACCACCGGGTTTCTGGTGTTCTACTTTGACTCTTTGACAATTCGAACATTCAGCTACAAATTCGGCAATATTCTTCTTCATGTCATTCTACCAATATATTGCTTTCAAATCTTGATACATCTTAGTCGACCCTGGATGGATGGAATACCTTGAACAGTGTGCTTCTGTCATAATTCTCTTTCTTAGCTCAACTACATCAGGTACACATAAACGATTCTGACACTGAAGCACTCCTTCTCGCGTAAGCTCAAATGCCTTTGTCGTGCCACTCTGCACATCCTCCTTAAGCTGCAATAAAATTGGATCAGCATACTGCTTCTCTTTCACTTCAGCTATCAATGAAGATTCCGCTGCATTACGTACAATAACCTCTTCATCTGGAGTTTCGAGAAGTCGAACTCCCAAATTAGTTAGTTGGTGAAGATCCTTAATCATCCTCTGCTTTTCTATAGATGCCATTTTAGACTTACGACTCAGTGCATCCGCTACCACATTCTCTTTCCTTGGATGATACAAGATATCAACATCGCAATCTTTCAACAATTCAAGCCATCTCCGCTGCCTCAAGTTTAGATCTTTCTGACTGAAGATATATTGAAGGCTCTTATGATCGGTATATTTGTCAACATGAACCCCATATAAGTAGTGGCGCCATATCTTCAAAGCAAATACAACTGCAGCTAGCTCAAGATCATGCATGGGATAATTCCTCTCATGTGGTCGCAACTGTCTAGAGCCATAGGCTATTACTCTACCATGTTGCATTAATACACATCCTAAGCCAATTATTGAAGCATCACAGTACACTGCATACCCTTCTGTGCCTTCAGGAAGTACCAATACCGGTGTAGAAGTCAACTTGCTCTTCAGATCCTGGAAACTCTTTTCACAGGCATCATTCCATTGAAACTTGGAGGCTTTATGCGTCAACTTAGTCAAGGGTGCAGAAATAGAAGAAAAACCTTCAACAAACCTTCTATAATAACCTGCCAACCCGAGAAAACTACGAATCTCTGTAGGCGTCGTGGGTCTTGGCCAATTCTTCACAGCCTCAATCTTCTGAGTGTCAACTTTTATGCCTTCACTGGATACAATATGGCCCAAAAATGCCACTAACTTGAGCCAAAACTCACATTTAGAAAACTTCGCATACAACTTACGATCACGAAGAATCTGCAACGCCCGCCTTAAGTGATTAACATGATCCTCTTCTGATCTAGAGTAGACCAGAATATCATCTATGAAAACTATCACGAACACATCTAGAAACGGCTTAAACAACCTATTCATCAGATCCATAAAAACTGCGGGTGCATTTGTCAGCCCGAATGACATAACCAGGAATTCATAATGACCATACCGTGTTCGGAAAGCTGTCTTGGGTATATCTTTATCCTTGACTCTCACTTGATGATAGCCTGATCTCAAGTCAATCTTGGAAAAACACTGGGCACCCTGCAACTGGTCAAATAAATCATCAATTCGGGGAAGAGGGTATTTATTCTTGATAGTCACCTTATTCAATTGCCGATAGTCAATATACATCCTCAGCGAACCATCTTTCTTACGCACAAACAATACTGGTGCTCCCCAAGGGGACATACTAGGCCTGATGAATCCCTTCTCTAGCAAGTCTTTCAGTTGCTCTTTCAATTCTCGCAACTCTGCTGGTGCCATTCTATAAGGAGGAATTGAGATTGGCTGTGTGTCTGGCAACATATCAATACCAAACTCCACTTCTCGTTCAGGAGGTAAACCTGGTAGTTCTTCAGGAAATACATCAGGAAATTCATTCACAACCGGAACGGTCTGAAAAGTTGGCGGCTCTGCCTCTGTATCCCTTACTCTAACCAAATGGTATATGTACCCCTTGGAAATCATTTTTCTTGCCTTAAAGTAAGAAATAAATCTACCTCTCGGCGCGCTAACATTACCCTTCCATTCAAGGACTGCCTCATTTGGGAAATAGAAATATACCTTCTTAGAACGGCAATCTACTGTAGCATAACAAGACGCTAACCAATCCATGCCCATAATAACATCAAAATCTACAATTTCTAACTCAACAAGATCGGCCATCGTATCACGACCACAAATATTCACAACACAATTTTGATAAACATTCCTAGCTATAAGAGATTTCCCCACTGGCATTGATACTTTAAATGGCTTGGCTAATAATTCGGGTGTTCTTCCGAACCTTCCCGCAACCAAAGAAGTAGCATACGATAATGTAGAACCAGGATCAATTAAGGCATACACATCAAATGCAAAGATGGACAACGTACCTGTAACCACGTCTGGAGAAGCCTCTAAATTCTGCCGATCTGCTAGGGCATACACACGGTTCTGAGCTCCGCTAGAACTAGCTGCTCCTCTATCACCTCTACCGTGACCCATAGGTTGTGCACCCCTACTCAAAGGAGGCACCGATGATGACACAACAGATGATCCGATAGGTCGTGTTATACCACTTGTGGTCCTGCGTGGGCAATCTCTAGACATATGCCCCGGCTTACCGCACCAAAAGCAATTGTTCGTTCCAAGCCGACATTCGCCAAAGTGAAATATTCTACATATGGGGCACGGGTGTCGTGGAGGTCTCAATTGACTCATACTTCCTTGCCCTTGATACCCCACTGTTCGCGAACTCTGATTTTCACTGCTTTGCCCGAACTGATTAGCTCTGAACCTTTGAAATTGCGGTGGAGCACTAATTGCAGGATAAGAAGATAACGGGCTAGGCAATCTATGAGAGAACGAAGGCCTAAAACCTCCCTGAGATGCCATAAACTGCCCTATAGCTCTGGCCCGCTTAGAATATCCTTTTTCTGATTCCTGGGTTCTTCTTCTTTGCCTCTGATCTTCCATTTTCTGTGCGAAAGCTTGTATCCTCTCTATATCCATGTCCTTGTTCAAAGCAGCAATGGTACAATCTCTAACCAAGTATGGTTCCAATCTATCCACATAGTGATGAACTCTGTCATCCATAGTAGCTACCACATTAGAAGCATATCGAGACAAGGAGTTAAATCGAAGACTATACTCTCTTACACTCATATTACCCTGACGAAGATTTAAGAATTGATCTGCACGGGCCTGACGAGTCTCAAATGGAAGATAATGATCAATAAATGCATCTTTGAACTCTCCCCACGTAGTTGGAGGTGCATCAATACCCCTAGATCGTTTCCAATCCTCGTACCACAATATAGCCTCTCCTTTCAGTCTATATGTTGCTAGCTCAACTATCTCTTTACCGGATATGTGCATAACATCTAGAGCCCTTTGGGTTTGATCGATAAAGTCCTGCGGGTCTTCGTTAATATCTGATCCGATAAAAGTAGGAGGATCCAGTTTCAGAAAATCTTGTGTCCGGAGGCTAGCTACTCTATCCGTACCACTAAAACCCGTGGTAGGAATAGCTTGCCCTTAAACTTGACCGGCAACTATACGCGTCAGAAGTTGTACTGCATCCCTCAAATCTCAATCAACAGTATTAATAGATGGCCCTTCCGGAGGAGAAGAAGCTCCTGATATATGCTCAGCTTGAGACTCACTTTGTTCAGCTTGTGCCGGTGGTGACTTACTAGTACCTTCTCCGGCCACTACATCTACTCGCTTTCACTTATTCTTTCTCCTTGTAACCGGCATCGTTACTATAATAAATAAATAAAAAAAAACAATTGGATTAAGCGATCGATTATGACTTTATCTCTAATATGGGCTCTATTGCACGATCTAAGAAATGGAGAATGGAAACAATCCCTAAATGTCCAATAGCCTCCTGTTTATAGATGTGGTGCACAACACACCGATAAACGAGATTCTACGTAGACACGACTTTGTAGACTCACTAGGACGAACGTCTCTGATACCACTTCTGTCACGCCCCAAATCCCATTGGAGCGGACTGGCACCCGTAGCTGAGGAGGCCCAGGAGAACCCGTTCATAACCTATACTTTCACATTTACATTACTTATGAAAATTAGAAATTTGGGCAGCACTTCGTTGTAAATAGAATAAATCAGTACCTGTATCAGCCCGGCAGACAATCATATATATATATATAAACCGTAATTGGCCGTCAGAGCCATCACGTCTATCAACCAAACACTCCTATGGTTGTACAATATGTCTACAAAAGCCTCTACATAGATACACAACTGAGTTAGGCTCGGGACAAACTCCCGCCCACAAAAGACTTTTATACAAATACCAAAAATACATATAGAAACGACTTGGGATGCCCCGAAACAACTGGAGCTCACCACTATCAACAGAATGTCCTGGCTCTTACTGCGGAGGTGTACGACTTGAAGTACCTGTTCCTGCAGGCATGAATACAGGTCCCCCGTGAGGGACGTCAGTACGGAAATATGTACTGAGTATATAAGGCAGTGAGTATCAAGATGAGATACAAAAGATCAACAAAACCCAGATACCAGTGAATAAACAGTGTGAGTAGACCACACTTAAAAGAGCTGATGGGATACCTGCACATTACTTTTATATCATTACTTCCCGTATTCCTTATCAATACATAACATATGTCATACAATGGCCAACTGATCAGTGGTACTAATACAATACATCAGGGACCACCCCTGGAATAGCATATATACATAATCTTTATAATACAATGGCCAACTGATCAGTGGTACTAATACAATACATCATATCATCAATTTAAAATAACGACATTCCATTTCTTAATTCAATTAATCTTTGAGATTGGTTACTTTGTGGTCACACCTTATGGAACTTGAAACCATGATACCTCAATAGGAAAAACATGTAAATAGGTAATCAATATCATGAAAATGAAGTAGAGAATCATGGATACCTCATTAAACCATTTCGGAGTCAACAATAGTATATGGAAATTTTTTTGACTAGCCGGACATCTTAAAAGTAAAAACAAGTTCAATTGGTAGTGTCGAAGATCATATGATGTTATTATGTGTCATGTGTCGTAGGACAATGTTGGAAGCTTACTTGAGAGTGCCATGGGTCATTATTCATGCCAAAGATTAGATAGAGTATGTCAAAGATTAGATAGAGTATGTCTTACATACCTTGATATAACCACTACAATACAAGTCCAACTTGACTTCCCGTACTCTTCGAACACTTATCTACAATAAGTCATTTGTGGCAAACTAGTATTAGCAACCAAACCTTACCATTTAGGTATTAACTTCACCAAATAATGTCTAGGAAGTAATCCTTTAACTCATCAATAAGAGTGCTACATACATCCTCTTATACTCCTATTACATTCACATATCATGCATTTTCATGCAATATCCCTCAACATCACTCTTAGCCTTTATTTCCCTTCTTAATCACCATCCAATACCAACATGATCACTAGGCATACATAACCACTAACATAATGATATATCACCACAATTCATCCTCCATAATCCAATACAACAACTTCCATAATTTACTACTAACAATTTATACAAAACAATTCATAACTATGTTTCTAGTTATCTTCCAACATCAAGACAATACTCATAATCCTTTATCAATACTTATTCATGGATAAGAATCAAGAATAAACAATATTCATACCTTAACAATGAACTCTTGTATTTAGAATCCTCCTTACATAACCATGGGGTGCTTCTCGAAGCTTTCGAGATGGTGAACACAACTACGGAACCAATTCGAATTTTCTACGGTTGAATCACAAAATATTTGAAGTTGAAATTAGGCTAGGGTTTCACCTTCTCTTAATAATTGGATGATATATGATATATATGAGGCTAAGTGTATGTTTATAAAGACCAATTTTCGTCCAAGAGGTAATAGAAAATGATCATTTTGCCCTAAAAATTTAAATAAAATCCGAATCTGTCCCTAGTGGACAGTTTTGACAGGCTGAAGTAAATCGATCATAACTCTTTGCTCCGGTATCGGATTTGGGTGAAACCAATTGCATTGGAAATATAATTCAAAGGGATTTCATTTTCATATAAAGTATACCACCCATTTCTTCCTGTAAAATGAGTTATGGTCCTTTAAAGTTGACCCCAAAATCTGTCCCAAAATTTTGTTTTATTTTTGATAGGCTGTAGTAAAACGGGTATAGCTCCTTACTCAGACATTGGATTTGGATGAAACCAATTTCATCGGAAATAAGACTCTTGGAGCTTTTCGTCGATATATAGCAACTCATACAGTTCTTTTTGTACAAGGAGTTATGATCGTCTAAAGTTGATCCAAAAAAAAATTGCCTAGCTGCAGTAATTTTCCTGCAGATTTACTGTTTACAGGCTTCCCGGCCACCGTTTTGAAATTTCGAATGTGCTCGCTTATATGAAATACTCCTCTGTTTTGGGAAAACTTTATATCGTTGGAAATCTTATTCCAATACCTACACATACAACTATTGACGGGATACTTCCGAACACCATAAACTTAATTTAACCCATACGCAAGCCTTTAGGACTCCATACAATCGCGATAAGTGTACGAAAAAATTTACGGGGTGTTACAGTAATGGAGGAAGAGGGACAATAAATAGGAAGAGGGATAATTGAATTTATTGAAAAAACTAAAAGAAAATGATTTTCATTTTTTAATCATTAAAAAAGCTAATTTGGTCAAAAAATCACTCCACCGCGCGCGTGATGGAGTGTGACTACAAACATTTTGCTACATCAGCAAAAAAGGGTCACGTGACATACTAAAAAAATAAGTTTGAGGGGGGGGGGGTACTTAGGACTAGTCAAAATTCAGGTGTACCATGAATAAAACGTGACAAGTTCAGGAGGGTAATAGATACTTCTCTCTTGAAAAAATTAAGCCGCAAAGGAGCATTTATTGTACATATACGTCATATTAAATTAAAATATAAATATTATTTCTATGATCTAATTTAGGGTTGAGACTAATATTCATAATATAAAATATAATAGAAACGGAGAAAAAGTGACAGAAAATTAAGAAAGCACAAATAAAAAAACACTTTTTAAGAATATATGATTATCTTTCGATCTTATCTAACATCACTCCTTTACCTTACTACAGCTAATGATCTTACATGGACAAACTTTTTATTTTCTTCAATTTCTCAAAATCAATATTGTATATATTTTTAATAAAATAACGTACATAATTAGATGTAAATATTTAATGATACACTTACGACAACATCATGATGCATATTAAAAGCATTAACCTCAATTTCTTTGTAACTAATCAACTGACCCACATATGATCGATCAAAGAAATTATTGTGAGAATAATTTCCTCCTAAATAATTACTACTATGTAGAAGAGTGACGAAGCACACAGGAGTTCGTCAACATGTGTGTTTCTTGTCATTTTTCTATATGGTAAGAGCATTTTTGTCATTTTATAGTACTTATATTCTCAAGATATTGTACAACTTTGCTTTATATGATTGTACTTTTTCAATTTTAGACAAAAAGGCCACAACATATTCTACTTATTACTACATACCCAGTCAAGAGCTTTTGCTTACCTTTTTTGCCTTGTGGGTCTCATTTTGATTTTTTTAATTCTTTTTTCCTTTGGTTTCTCTTGCCTAGAATGTTCACTAAAATGTATTTTTCTTGAAATTACACATTGACTGAAATTATATATTGTTAAAGATTATTCTTATTTATTCCTAATTAAATATTATAAGTCATTTGTGTATTAAAAAATTAATAATATTTAATAAAAAAATTAAATAAATATTTACGATATGTTTACTTCGACTTCTTCAATCTTAATTTTATTATATCACTACTGATTAATTATATAAGTTATTATCTATGTATTAGCATATTGATAATATTTAATAAAAAATAAAATAGACATTTATGGCATGTCTGCTTCAATTGTTTCAACCATAATTTTACTAGATCACCACTAATCAATTATTATAAGTCATCTAAAAATTAAGGAATTAATAATATCTAATGAAAAAGGTAAATAAACGGATGATTTTTTTTTAGATTAATAAACAAAATTTTTACAAAATTAAAAAACGGATGAAATTTTTATTTCATAAACTAATTAATAAATTGAAGTTTTACAAAATTAAAAAACGGATGAATTTTTTTTTTAGATTGAAAGTAATGGAGGAAGGGGGATAGTAAATAGGAAGAGGGATAATTGAATTTATTGAAAAAACTAAAAGAAAATGATTTTTTTTTCATTTTTTAATCATTAAAAAAGCTAATTTGGTCAAAAAATCACTCCATTGCGCGCGTGATGGAGTGTGACTACAAACATTTTTCCACATCAACAAAAAGGGCCACGTGACGTACTAAAAGAATAAGTTCGCCCGGGGGGGGGATACTTTGGACTAGTCAAAGTTCAGGTATACCATGAATAAAATGTGACAAGTTCAGGGGGGAAATAGATACTTTCTCTAGAAAAAATTAAGCCGCAAAGGAGCATTTATTGTACATATATTTCATATTAAATTAAAATATAAATATTATTTCTACTATCCAATTTAGGGTTGAGACTAATATTCATAATATAAAATATAATAGAAACGGAGAAAAAATGACAGAAAATTAAGAAAGCACAAATAAAAAACACTTTTTAAGAATATATTATTATCTTTCGATCTTGTCTAACATCACTCCTTTACCTTACTACAGCTAATGATCATACATTGACAAACTTTTTATTTTCTTCAATTGCTCAAAATCAATATTGTATATATCTTTAATAAAAGAACGTATATAATTACATGTAAATATTTAATGATACTCTTACGACAACATCATGATGCATATTAAAAGCATTAACCTCAATTTCTTTGTAACTAATCAACTAACCCACATATGATCGATCAAAAAATTATTGTGAGAATAATTTCCTCCTAAATAATAAATATAGAAAGATCATCTAACTTTCGAAAATAATAAATCGCATGTTAATTAAATAGATAGAAGTTATACCTCAATTATTCGTGTTCTTTCGAAGCTTAGAATTTGAATTAAAATTTTCATCTTTACTACATTCTTTCGGACGAGGTCACAACCTATCAAACATAAATTATGATAGAATCTCAAAATATCTCAAAGCACACGTAAAAAATCACATCATTAGGCAATCAAACCAACATTTAAAAGCAAGGAACAATCAATAGCTGACAAAAAAAATTATAAAAAGAATTTCAAAGTGCAAAGAAAATACAAATACAAATTAAATAGAAAAGTAAAGAGACAAAGATTCATACAATTACTTGGATGCTAACATTAAAAAAAGAGAATTTACTTAATTTATTTTCTATTTTAAGTTAATTCTTGCCAAAATAATCTACCTATTTTTGTTAATCTATTGTTTTCTGAATTTATAATTAAAAATTAATAGTATTTTTAGTTATGTTTAAATAAGGAAAGATTAATAACCAAATTTTAATAGGACACCTAAAATATTACAAAATAATTAAATAATAATTTAGTAAAATGGTAAATGACAGTTTTGTCTATTATGAAGTTTTTTAATGAAGGGTAAAAAGTTCAAATCACTTTTCTAAGGGTCTTCACACTTTCAATATATTATTATATTATATAAATATAGATATAGATTATAGATTATAGATATAGATAGATAAATTAGTTTTGATAGGACTCCGACTACAATTTAGTTTCTAAAATAAGTTTTTTAGTTTTAATAGTTAATTTTTTTTAAATTTTGTCGTCTCTTTATTTAAATTCTCCTTACAACTTACTGTGGCCAATTATACAAAGAATGTATTGTTATATAGATAATTGTTGTTATACATAAAAAAATTGTTATAGAAAAGCAAATATAACATAAAAATTGAATTTTGAAAACTTAGTTGTTATTTATAGTGAGGTATTGTTATATAAGTATGATGTTATAGATACGTTTGACGGTATTAATAAATGAACTTTTCATTTACGTGTTTAACAATTCTATTGCATATTTATTTAATCAGTAAAATAAAACTAGAATTAGATATGAACAACTTCACTAATTCATCGTTATATTGCTCGTGGCTAAAGAGATTCAAAGTATTATTTAGTTTGTTTTTAAATACATAAATTGAATATTATTTAGAGAGATACTTAGTAATAATGGTGATAAATTCTTTTACTTTTTACTTGTCCATTTAAGCATATAAAGAGAAAAATAATATATTTTCTTATTATTTTATGTTTAACATTAATTACTAATTCACCAAGTTCATTGAGATTATATAAACATCAATTAATATGTATATTATTATGAAATACTCCCTTCGTTTAAAAAAGAATGACCTACTTTTTTTTTAGTCCGTTTAAAAAAGAATGACCTCTTTCCTTTTTTGGCAATATTTTAATTTTAACTTTCCACATGACATAGTTAGGACCACAAGATTAAAGGGTATTTTGTTACATTTAACACAACTTTAATTTAAGGTCACAAGATTCAAAAGTCTTCTTTATTTTCTTAAACTCTGTGTTAAGTCAAAGTAAGTCATTCTATTTTAAACGGAGGGAGTATACACTTTACCTATTTAAGAGGCATGCAAAGTTCGTTATGACTAAGTAAAAGTGGATGAAAAAAGTTTGAGATCTCTTTTCAGCCATACACACACACATATATATACCAGATGTCGAGGCCCGTGCCAGTGCGGGCCCAATGTATGTTATCTTTTGTTTCAATTTATGTGACACAGATAGAATTTAGATAGTCATATTTTTAATATATTTTTAGATATTTAAGTTGTCAACTATTATAATTTATTATAATTTTTATGTAATTTTCAAATAATATATGTTACTCTCCCTGTCCAAACTTTTGTGACATGATAGTCAATTATAATTTAAAATAGTTTAAGTTTTTAATTATTGTGATTTATAATACCTTTCCTTTTATTCTAATTTAAGTGACACTGAGATAATTTCGAAAGTCAATCATATACCACGATTGAAGTAGCGAAGCTGACATGTATTAAATGAATCATGATAACTAATTAGAAGTGATATAGCAAAATTGCTATAAAAAATAGTTAAGTGAGTGTCATATAAGATGTCAAGTTAATTTAAAACAACAAGAGTTAATTTGTGTCTATTTTTCCTTTTTTATTCAATATTATCAATTTTTTAATACTTAGATGAGTTATAATAATTAATTAGGTGTGATATAATAAAATTATGATTGAATTAGCTGAAGCAGACATGTTATAAATGTCTAATTTACTTTTTCTATTAAACATGATTAATTTTCTAATACGTAAGATCCAACCAAATATCACGATGTGGTGAATTAGACATGTATTAAATAACTCATAATAACTAATTAGAAGTGATATAACAAAATTGCTATAAAAAATATTTGTGAAAAAAATTTAAGTGGGTTTCATATAAGATGTCAAGTAATTTAAAACATCAAAAGTTAATTTATCATTTTATTTCTACTTTATTTTTATTAAATATTATTAATTTTTTAATACCTAAATAACGTATAATAATTAATTAGGGGGTGATATAGTAAAATTATGATTGAAATAGCTGAAGCAGATATGTCATAATTGTCTATTTTATCTTTTTTCTTAAATATTATTATTTTTTAAATACATAAATGACATAATAATTATTTAAGGGTAATACAGTAAAATTATGAAAGAAGCAGGCACGTCGATGAAGAGGTGCCTGCCTCTGCGCGTATATTTTATCTCTTTTAAATTTTTAAAATTGCTAATTATTGTGATTTATAGTATTTTTTGGAAATACATAGCAGATTAATTTTTTGTTGGGTATTTTAAATTATTAATTATTGTAATTTATAATACTTTTTATGTAATTTTCAAACAATATTTACTATTATCATTGTCCAAACTTTTGTGGCATTGATATGAGGTCCTACCTCTACTCTTTCTTTATCGGGTTATAATGTTTTTTGTTATTTTTGGAATTCTTTCTCTAATTATATTTTAAAAATAATTTAAGCTTTAAATTATTCTAAATACTTTTTCTTCTACTCCAATTTGTGTGGCACAATGCTTAGATGCCCATAATAATTAATTAGAGGTAATATAATAAAATCACCATTGAAGCAGCGAAGTAGGAAATGACTTATAATAACTAATTAGAAGTGATATAATAAAATTACTATAAAAAATACATGTCAAAAAAACTAAGTGGGCCTTATATAAAATGTCAAATTAATTTAAAACATCAAGAGTTAATTTATCATTTTATATCTATTTTACCTTTTTCATTAAATATTATTAATTCCTTAATTTTTAGATGACTTATAATAATTGATTAGTGGTGATATAGTAAAATTACAGTTGAAACAATTGAAGCAGACATGTCATAAATGTCTATTTTATTTTTTATTAAATATTATTAATTTTCTAGTACGTAGATAATAACTTATATAATTAATCAGTAGTGATATAATAAAATTACGATTGAAAAAGTCGAAGTAAACATATCATAAACATTTTTTTATTTTTTTATTAAATATTATTAATTTTTTAATATAAAAATAATTTATAATATTTAATTAGGAATAAATAAGAATAATCTTTAACAATACATAATTTCAGTCAATGTGTAATTTCAAGAAACATGCATTTTAGTGAACATTCTAGGAAAGAGAAACCAAAGAAAAAAAAATCAAAATGGGACCCACACGGCAGAAAAGATGGGTAAGTAGTAATAAATAGAATATACTGTGGTCTTTTTGTCTAAAATCGAAAAAGTACAATCATATAAAGCAAAGTTGTACAATATCTTTAGAATATAGCACTATATGACAAACATATCCTTAACATATAAAAAAATGACAAGAAACACACATGTTGACGAACTTCTATGTGTTTCTCCACTTTCTACATAGTAGTAATATATATATTCTTTTGTCAAAACAACATATAAAATCATTGTTAATCCATGATTTTTTTATATTAATTAATCTAATAAATTTTATACATGAAACGACTTGTCCAATTTATCCGAAACAATTGATAACTGGATTTGAGTTGCAGAAATACTGCAAGTAACTAGAGAAAATTGAAGAAAAGATGTCTTTTAAGTCTTGAATGAAGGATTGGGGACATTGACCAACAGATAGGGTTAAACATCATTAGGAAACTTGATTAAGTTAATTGTGGACTTGATTAATATTTTCAAAAATTTCTAATCTTTTCAAAAATACAAATCAACCCAACCCACAAACCTCTTCAATCCAAATCAACCACTCTCTCCTCTCTCTCCAGCTTCTTTCAACTCTCTCCCAACCAACAGTTCTGCAAAATTTCTCCCTTTAACCCCCGACGACTTCTACCTCCGGCGACAAATAGTTGGGCTTCGAGTTCCCCTCTTTTCTTTCTTCAACCCCCGGCGACTTCTACCTCCGGCGATAAATAGTTGGGCTTCGAGTTCCCCTCTTCAATTCAATCAACCTGTCTCTTATCCCTTTCTCGACAGCTTCTCTCAACTTTGTCCCAACCAACTGTTCTGCAAATTTCTCATTTCAATCCTCGGCGACTTCAACATCCGACTACAAATATTTGGGCTTTGAGTTCCTTTTCGACTTCAACTTTCAATCGACGTGACAACCTTTCTCTCCGGCCACAACAACTTTGAATTCTTCATCGTTCCTTTTCTTCTTTCACAGGTAAAAATTTATGGCCTTTTTAGTTTTGAAGAAAATGAGGAACTTGAGCCAACTTCTTTTATAGTATTGGTTAACAATTTCAATATTTATTGCACTAATTTGAAATGTGGTCTGAAATAGCCTTTTTATTGTTTGTGTTTATAAAAACAAAACGATAATTTGGCTTGATTTGTTCTGTTCTTGTTCTTGGTAAAAATGGTGAAATTATTGTTTTTTGTTAAACAAAATCGTGCTACTGTTTTTTGTTTCCTCCGACAGATTACCCATCTGGTGCAACATATTAACCATCTGATGCAACAGATTTATTATATAATGTACCAGATCAACCATCTGATGCACTAGAGGAACTATCAGATTACAATTCTGATGCAACAAATTAGCTATCTGATGCAACAGCTTTACCATATGTTGCAATAGATTAAAGATCGAATAAAAAATCTGATGCAACTAATTAACCATCTGGTGCAATGGAAGAACCATCAGATTAATGATCTGATGCAATAGATGAACCTCCTGTTGGATAAAATCCCATCAACTTTTCCTACAGGAAATGTCCAAGACTTGATTTTTTCAATTGATCATTCATCTGTTGCGATAGACGACCCTATGTTGGAAGAAATCTAAACAATATTGACCGTTGATAATTGTTCCAATAGATCACTCATGTGTTGCAACAGATGTGTGACCTGTTGCACAGACCATTCATCTTTCTCAACAGATGAGTGATATATTTTATATTATCACAACAGATTACTCAGTCGTTGCTGCAGGTTAGTTAACTGCTCTGACAGATCACTCATATGTTGCAACAGATGTGTGATCTGTTGCACAAATCATTCATCTTTCTCAAAAGATGAGTGATATATTTTGTATTATCGCAACAGATTATTTAATTGTTCCAACAGATCACTCATATTGTAATAGATAATGTCACAAGAGTTGTGTGATCTGTTGAACAGACTATTCATTTGTCTTAAAAGATGAGTGATATATTTTGTATTGTTGCAACAGATTACTCATTCGCTGCAATAGTTTGGTTATATGCTGCAATAGATATACTACCTGATGCAACAGATCGGTGATCTGTTGCAACTGTTATTTTACTATTTTGCTTGTTTGATTTACTGTTATCCTTTTTAACGATGCATTAATCAACAATAATATATTATTTTATGTTCCTGCTAATTTTAGATAATATGATTCCTAAAAGAACAGAAACTGAATCAAGTCCAAGTAAAGGAACAAGTAAAGCAGCTAGGTTACATCCAACACTCTATGAGCTTGTTTTACAAGCGTTATCACAATCGGGAGCAGAATATGATAAACACGGAGAGGAGGGATGTTTCAAAAGAGATAATGCAGATGCTAATAGCCCTTCTACCGTAGAGCTGGTCAAAGCCTTCAGTATTGATCGTTATCCTGTGAGAATACAGTGCGATGGTGCCACAGATTTAACGGGTGATTTCGTGGTTAAGTCAGGCATGGGAAAATCTTTCGACGCCTTCAGAAAAATACTTTGAGAACAAAAATTAGATGCTTATTTCAGGGACAGCTGCTTTGGGAAATATCTTGATTTGCTGGAGGACAACAATGCTCATTTCCAAATGAAAATGGTATATGAACTACTCAAGCGTAGGTTTATGTATGAAAACAAAGATAAGATGGATGAGGTGTGGATAAATTACTATGGCATGCCTTTTTGTTTTGGTTGGAAGGAGTTTGCCATAGTTACTGGACTAAAATGTTATCCTCCTTCTCAAGTTATACCTATTCTAACCCAAAAAAAAGAACCCCGCACACCCAAAAAAGGCAAAGGCAAGTCGTGTGATCGTGATGACCTGGTGTCCATTGTTGGTCCAAGCTTCAAAAACAAAGATTTGATAGAAGCGTTGAAAGGTAAAAGACTTTCAAAGAATCACAAGCAGTCTTTGTGCTTGGTTTGGTTTGTACATAATATTCTTTGGGCGAGAGACGTTAACAACAACATAAGCCTTGGTTTAATAAAGCTCTCCGAGGATCTTGATGCATTTAACATCTATCCTTGGGGGTATGAAAGTTTCAAAATAACTGTCAAATATTTGTTGACTCTGTTAGCGCCAAAGACAGTCAACTTATATGACTTCCCATGGGCTTTCATGGTAAATGTTTCTTTCTTCTATTATGATATCATTCATTTTTTTCGCTCAATAATGATTTTGATTTTTTGGCGTTATTTTATAGGCTTGGGCGTTTGAAGTCATTCCTTATTTGAGACAACAAGTGAACTACCAGGAAGGAGTTTCTTGTCCAAGAATCTTGAGATGGTTGTCGGCCAAAACTGATAAAATTGCAAAATTTCTTGATCTTTTCAACCCCCCGAAGGATGCAGTTAGTATAATTATAATTAATTTTTTCTTTTAATTAATAATTTTTTTTGAATGATCTAATCATCATTCTAATATATATAATAATTTATGTTAGATTGTGCATCCGTCGCTAGTTTTGACCAATCGAGAGTTGAAGATGACATTTTTTCTTACTTTACAGACTGTGCAAACTTTATCGGACCATAAGGTAATCGACAGAATAAAAATGGAATTGTTTGGAGCGACAACAATTACAAGAAAAATAATTTTGGAGGGTGGGCTTGTTGTTGTTGATGATGGTCTTAGTGGTGATAGAGCTATTGGTGGTGGTAGTGGTGCTGCTGTTGGTGATAATGATGCTCCTCTTACAGTATTTAAAGCAAACCATTATGAGTATGATCATACTGGTTATACAGATTTTGCCTCTCCCAGCGAATGTTCTGCATGCAAATGTCAAGACTGCAGGGCGAAACATGATGTAGTGATTAATGCTATTAATGCATTAACTGCTTCTGTAAAGGAATTGACATCTAAGAGGGGTCTCATTCCATCAAAGAGGATTTTATTTCCATTCGCTCCATTAGAGATTAGGGCTAAGAGGAGGAGGAGAGTGATTTCTAGGGCATTATCAAGCATCCAAAAAAGCAAAATTGTAACTTCTCTGTCTGTGTATTGCACTGAGCAATGTACAATATCCAAAGGAGAGCAGCACGAGCTGAAGAAGGTGAATATATTATTTGTCTTCCAACTGGTAAAACAAACTGACACATATCTATTTCAACAAATGATACATCTGCTGAAAATTATCAAACAGATATATACATCTGTTGCAACAGTTGACTAACCTGTTGCACTAGATACTTTATCTGGTGCAACATATGTCTCGTCTGTTTTAGCAAATCAAACATATCTTCGTACCGCTTTTATTTGTACCAACAGACAACCTATATGCTGCAATAGATGATTCATATGTTGCAACGGATGGTTCATCCGTTGGAAATTATCACACAGGGTCTTCCTCATGTAGAAATTTATCCCAACAGTTGATTCATTGTTGCTACAGAAATATAATCTGTTTGGGACAATTTAAAATGGGAGGAAGACCTGTTTGATTTGCTAGAAGAGATGCGTTATCCTTTTCCGTTTTGTTGTATATACGTGATTAGCATTGACCAATTCTGGCTTTCCAGGTGGATGTAGAAGAAGCTACTGCTGAACAGCATTGACAATATGCTACTCTTTTATGGAAATACGGAGAATAGAAAGCGCAGAAACCATACGTAAGAGACAATAAAGATCCACGACGAGCAAAACCGAATTCCATAGCACCGGATGAAGAACAACTTTCCCATACTGAGTAGATCTTTATAGCTTAAGCTTGTCAAATCAAAGAAATCCTTGGAAGTATACTTAAATTGTTGTTGATGTATTTGTTGAGATCTGTACCCATAATAATTTTTTTACATTTCATTTATTCGTTGACTTATTTAAGCTAATTTATGAAGGGTTCGATTTATTTTATTTTGTCTACGAATTTTATTTATTCCTTAGATTTGAACTTATTAATTGAAAAGAAATACTAGATTCAAATATTGCAACAGATAATGTATCTGTTGCAACAGATAATGTATCTGTTGCAACAGACAACACATCTATTGGAAAAATCGAACAGATTTAGACATATGTTGCAACAGGTAGGTGATCTGTTGGAATTTATCAAACAGGTCTTTCCACTGTTGCAACAGATGGACTTTAGATAAAAATATTGAGATAATACAACAGATGACCAACCTATTGCAACAGATAAACTATATGTCAGAACAGGTAGGATAATTGTTACAACGGATGGAGAATCTATTGCATTATAAAAATTCAACTTTCATTGGACATAAAAAATTATCAGTACGTGTAAAAAGGTTAAAGTGAATTGAATTGAAATAAAAAATGGCACAACCTACCGACGGCGTTCAGTTCAAACACCTAAAATAAGATAGGCATCAAGTAGACAGTGTTCATTTTAAACACGTAAAATAAAATAGGCATCAAACGTGTCAGTGTCAATCTGGCACATTTCGCTGACTTGCCGTCACTTGGCCCCCAACGGTCATTTTTTTCCCCCATTGTCTTATATATTCATCTTCCTCCTAAAATTTAACCCTAAATTCTCAAATCTTCTTCTTCATCGTCATCTTCTTTTATCTATTCAAATTATTTCTTTTCTTTTTTCCAACTGAGCTTGACAATGTCGAGTGCATCTTCCACTATTTTTTGTGATAAAGATTTTTGATAATGTAAGTGCGGTCATGAAGCTCTGTTAAAGAATTTTTGGACTCAACAAAATCTGGGTCGTAGGTTTTTTACTTGTAAGATTTCAAAGGTAATATTTTTTTATTTAATTAATTGATTAATTATTGACTTGTAATTGTTTTGTAATTATGTTCTCTTTTTTATAAAAAATTGGGTGGATGCGATTACTTTGATTGGTATGAAGAACGACACCCTTCACAAGAAGATCGTGTAATCTGGGGTTTGTTGAACAAAGTCAAGGCCTCTGAAGAGAAACAAAATCGAGCAAGAAGATACTACATTGTTGTCGTTATTGCTACTGGTTTGGTATTGTTGGGCACATGGATATTCAAGCCTAAATGCTAAAATTTTCATGGTGGTGTGTATATTTGCTACTGGTTTGGTGTTGTCGAGCACATGGATATTCAAGCGTAACTGTTGGAAATTATCAAAAAGATTTAGGCATATGTTGTAAAATTTAAGTCATCTGTTAGAAATTATCAAACAGGTCTTCTCACTGTTGCAACAGATTAGACTTAAATTATTAGATTATTCATAAAAATAACATCGACGTAATGCAACAGATGACCAACCTATCGCAACAGATAAACTATCTTCCAGAACGGATTAAAGATATTTTACAACAAATTTACAATCTAATCTATTGCATTATAAAAAACTCAACTTTCATCAGAAAAAAATTATTGCCACTACATGTACATGTAATAAAGTGAAGGGTGACTTGAAATTAAAAATTTCTGTTTCACAGGCTCTTCTATATACACAGGCTTCAAGCGTCTAGTTAGTACCCCATAAGCCCAGACCTCTTGCAGGTTTGCCACAACATTGTCGCACAGAAAAGTCATTTCCTCGACCATTTTTGTGCCGGTCAGCAAACATTTGATATGTGCAAGAGCGTGCGAGCTGCTCTCTTTAGCAGCATCATCTTTTGAAAGGATCATTCCCCTGTTTCGACCTTCAAAATCCCATGATTTCTTCATCAACACTTTCTTTGGCAAATGATTCATCAGTTTACTCTCCCCCAACAAGATGGGCAACAACATCAGCAATGGCTCCACGAGGAGAAAAAGATCAAAATCATCGACAAGAGGTACGTTGGAGTAATAAACATTGATCTTTCCCTCCTCGAGTAGTATCTCAACAGCCCGATAATGCATGTCGTTCACGCTAATGACTGCAAGAATCCTTTTTGCCTCGGTCCAGCTCTTGCCGTATGGATTTGGCCTGTTCCCTCTAACATATCTTAATGTTTCTTCTTCATCCAAGACCAACGTAGGAACTAGGAAATCAAGTCCCACGCCAAGGGCTGACGCCTCTCCATTGAGTTGATCGTACCTATCCTTGAGCTTCTTGCAGAAGTCGAGGTCCATTATCTTATCGGCAGCGCCATAAGCTTCCCGGTATGTTAATTGCCTTTTCCTCATGAGGCAGAGAATTATGTCAACATGCTGTTAGATAAGAAGTCAATTTTTAAATAGGTTAGTAATTGTAAAGATGCAATGGATGTTCTATTTGTTGTATGGGGTTCTCTGAATCAATAATCCAACGTAACTTATGCAACAGATGGATAATAAGTTGCAACAGAACCACTACCAGCTGCACCAGTATACCCAGCTGTTGCAACAGATGTGAAATTTGTTTCGAAGCTTCTTCTTCATGGGGTATATTAGAAGGTCTAGGTTAGGAAAAGTAAACTTTCCTTATCCTCGTACGGCATACGCATATCAGTCATAGTCTGGAAGTCTTGGGGGGAAAGAGAGGCCTGGGGTAATCTGGTGTGCCTGGCTTGGCATTCTTGTCCTATCGCAGACCCCTCTTCTCTTCGGCGCTAAGTTCCGCGTATATGTCCACCTTCTTAAGTGGCCCCTGAACTTTAACAGCTTTTGGAGAGGGAGGAATTGCAATTTCTTTTGATTTTTTAGTGAAGAGTATGTCTCTAATTACTCTTTTCTTTCTCCTAACCAACGTTGTAGGAGTGTGTGTCTCCCTTACCTTCTTGGATGGTATGACACACCTTTTAGATTTAAATTCCTCGATACTTTTAGAGATAGCCTCTACTTTTTCAAAGAGTTTATACTGTCTGTCCTTGTACTCATCGCATTTGCAATGAGAAAATGAGGGTGGAGAGGGGTGAGAGAGACCTTTGTAAGGGCGAAAAGGGGTGTTTTCAAACATATTTGTTCTTTCTTGAGCATTAACATGCTCATCATCATGAGTGGTAGCAGCATCAGCATGCCTGCCACCAACACCAATAACTCCACCAGAAGAAGCACCCGGATCTGCCTTAGTAAAAGGTTGGTCATGAAGAGCCTCAACATTAGGCTGACCTAGCCTAACTGTTTTTCTTATGGTTGTTGCTCTAGCCAATTCCTTCTTTATTAACTCCACTGTTGGGTCTGCTATAGTATCAACATGACCTAGAGTAATATAAGAAGTCATCGCCGACTCCTCCCCAGTAGGCATGATCCATGGGTGCACAACCTATAAAAAGAAAAAAAAAGATAGATGCATTTAAATCATATAATATAATAATTTTCACGGTTGGGATACGTTTTAAAAAAAAGACCCATCTATTGCATAGTTTGCAGTATATGGTTAAAATCCGTTTGAGTCTGGTTCAGAGAAATAGAGCAACACATGAATAATCTGATGCAAAATATCAATCATCTGTTGTAACAGTTGCACAAGACGGGTAATCTGTTATGTAACAGATGATCTGTACATCGCAACAGATGAGCAATATGTTATCAGATTAAACATCTGTTACATAATTTGCAGTAGATGGTTAATTTTTTAGGAGTCGAATTCAGAGAACCAAAGCAACAGATGGGTAATCTGATGCAAGATATACCCTGTCGCAATAGATGTCCCATCTGGTGCATCAGATATAACATCTGTTGCACCATATATAACATCTGTTCAATATCTTTCTTATCTTTGAGTAGAATTATTTTATTTGAAAAAGACGTGTTGTATCATCCAGAGGGTTAAAGAGATCAGCCTCCTCAATATTGGTGTTGCTCTTTGCAGCCAACCACCTAAACATCCTTGGATGAGAAACCTCATCCGGGTAATCCATTAACTAGTTTCGGAGGGGAGGAATGGCTTCAAATGCCCAAGCCTAAAAAATGTAAACAGGAAGCAAGCAAAAAATAATCATAATAACTATATTCAATATAAATTAATGGATGTGTAAAATTAGTGATTAATTTTACCATGAAATCCCAAGAAAAGCCGTATAATGTAGTCATTCCTGAGGATAGCTTTGTCAGTAAATATTGGACAGTCAAGTAGAAGTTGTCATATCCCCAGGGATAATTATTGAATTTATCAAAATCCTCAGCACGCGCCACCAAATCATCTTCTATGACCTTGTTGACGTCTCTTGCTAATATAATCGAATGGGCAAACCAAACTAAGCATAATTTTTCCTTGTACTGCTCTGGTATGGTTTTATCCTCGAGATCTGTCAACAAATCTGATGCTTTGTAGCCACGTCAAGCAATGTCAAACAACCCATCTATTTTTTCCTTGCATTTTCTTGCCTTGAATCTTTTGCGGGGTGGTGGTCCTTCTGGACGATGGTTTCTCAAGCTTGTCACTATGGCAAACTCTTGCAAGCCAAAACAAACAGGCATGTCACAGTAGTTGATCCAGATTTAATCCATCTTCTTTTTGCCCCCCTCCTCCAGATCTTTATCATCCCCCGTGTACTTGATCCTGCACTTGAGAAGACCATATACCATCGTCATAGGGAAACAAATACGGGCATAGGGGTCCTCAGGCAGCTCAAGAAAGCGTCCAAAGAAGCTCTTCTTAGAAAGTCCGCCTATATTTTCGTTCTTCATAATTTTCATAAAATGTTCAAAAAAAATTCCCGTTTGACATTTAAGTACAATTTGACCAGTTAGTTGTTTTCCTTCTGGGTCATTTATCAGCATAGCAACTTGAAACCTTTCAATACTAAAAGTTTTGACAAGATCATGCTGGGATGTCGATATTAACTCCCGCCCCGTCGGTGATCCATTATCATCATGTTGATGATCATCTTCTTTCTCTTTCTGACTCTCTAATTCCTCCTCTTCTCACTTTTATTTTCTTCATCACCATCTACAGACCTTTGTCCACCTCCCTCAATGTTGTTTTCACATCTCTCTTCAGCTTTACTTTTCCTTGACTGAGATTATTCAGGAAGCTCCTCCGAATCCCTCTGTACTGTAGCCTTTTTTTTAGTGGTCAGACGTTGATCCACTTTTACTTCTTTTTTTTTGGGAGATATGTTTTACCTACAGACGAAGAAAAACAAAAATTACATTATAGTTGATGTATGCATAGATTTTAAAAAATACATTACAAACACCACGAATACCGACACACCAATAGCCACCACCACAAACACCACCAACCAATGCCACCACCGGTGCCACCACAACGACCACAACGACCACAACGACCACAACGACCACAAACACCACCACCACCAACACCACAAACACCATCCAACTATACCACGACAGTCAACGGAACACTGAGACAGAAACTAGGGATTTCTCGAGTTTTTCCTACGATTTTACCATCAAAAATCAAAATTGTAAACCCATTCTCGAAGATAATACAACTAAAAGTTTAATTTTTCACCATTAACTTAAAAGCCCTTATTTTTTAGAAAAAAAACAAATATAAATCTCTTCTCGAACTCTGTTGCCTACGAAGACAAAGAAAATGACTGATACAAGCAAGAATGAAGTCAAAAATAACACCTATGTGGTCGGAAACGAGAAGAAAAATGATCTGTTGTGGAGGGTTGAGAAAATTTGTTGAGTAGTTATTGTATGTACTGTATTGTTGAGTGAGAATAAGAGAGAAAGAGCCAGACCTCGAGATTTGAAATGATGAAACGTTTTGTATGGGTTGATTTGTATTTTGGAATAGAATGACAAGTAGTTTTGAAAATGTTAATTTGGTCCGAAATGATCTTAATTATTTTTAAAATTATAAAATATATGCGTAATTTTAAACCCTCTCATCATGCAATTGCCAAAAGGTTAATTCAATTAAAATTGAATAAAAATAATTAAAGTTGTAGTTGACCGAGTACTCTAGGAGGTGACCCTGTGAAAACTCACCCTTGGTCCTAGATTAATCAATTTAGGTACTATTAGTCTAACATATGAACTCAATTGAAATTGTAAAAAAACAAATGTTCAACATGTTGCGTCAGATTTCTCATCTGTTGTAAATTATCAATCAGATTAGGTAACAATAGATTACAAATATGATGTAAATTATCAAACAGATTAAGTCATCTGTTGCTACAGATTACCCATCTGTTGTAAATTATTAAATGGATTGTCATATATCACACCAGATTACCCATATGTTGTAAATTATCAAATAGGCGCTGCCATCTGTTGTGGCTGACCCTATGAGAACTCACCCCTAGTCCTAGATTAATCAATAGTTTACCCTATGAGAACTTACCCCTAGTCCGAGATTATTCAATTAAGGTATTAGTACCCTAGTCCTAGATTAATTAATTAAGGTATTAGTCTAACATATGAGGTGGTAAGAATTGATTCGGCGTAGAGTGATCAATCGACGACTCTATCAGGAGAAACGCAGTACCATCTCATTATGCAATTGCCAAAAGATTCAATTGAAGTTATAGTTGACCCTATGAGAACTCACCCCTAGTCCCATACTATTCAATTAAGGTATTAGTACCCTAGTCCTAGATTAATCAATTAAGGTATTAGTCTAACATATGAGGTAGTAAGAATCGGTTCGGCTCAGAGTGATCGATCAACGACTCTATCGGGAGAAACGCAATACCATTTTATTATACAATTGCCAAAAGACTCAATTAAAGTTGTAGTTGACCCTATGAAAACTCACCCCTAGTCCTATACTATTCAAATAAGGTATTAGTACCCTAGTCCTATATTAATCAATTAAGGTATTAGTCTAACATATGAGGTAGTAAGAATCGGCTCGGCTCAGAGTGATCGATCGCCGACTCTGGTCGGGAGGAACGCAGTACCATCTCATTATGCAATTGCCAAAAGACTAAATTGAAGTTGTAGTTGACCCTATGAGAACTCACATTCAATTAAGGTATTAGTCTAACATATGAACTCAATTGAATTATATATAAACAAATGTTCAACCTGTTGCAACAGATGTCTTTTATGTTGGATCAAATCAAATAGATTATGTAATTTGTTGCTATATATTATCCATATGTTGTAAACTATCAAACATATTAATTCATTTATTGCGACAGATCACGAATCTATTGTAAACTATCAAACAGATTAAGTCATTTGCTGCGACAGATTACCCATCTATTGTAAATTATCAAATAGGCGTTGTAATCTATTGTAGTTGACATTATGAGAACTCACCCCTATTCCTAGATTAATCAATTAAGCTATTAGTTGAACATATGAGGTAGTAAGAATCGGTTCGGCTCAAGTGATCGATCGATGACTCTTGTCGGGAGGAATGCAGTCCCGTTTTATCATGCATTTGCCAAAAGACTCAATTGAAGTTGTAGTTGACCCTATGAGAACTCACCCCTCATCCCAGATTATTCAATTAAGGTATTAGTTGAACATACGAGGTAGTAAGAATCGGTTCGTCTCAGGGTGATCGATTGATGACTCTTGTCGAGAGGAATACAGTACCGTCTCATCATGTAATTGCCAAAAAACTCAATTGAAGTTGTAGTTGACCCTTTGTGCTCATTCATCCATCCCTAATTCCACCTAGATCAATGTATGTACTATTACTAATCTTAACATTAAGTTAATGAGAACACATTTCAACTCAGAGTGATCGATCGATGATTCGGGTCGGGATGAACACAATACTAACACCATGCAAATGTAACGACTCAATTGGATTTGTAGTTGACCCTGTGATCTCATTCATTCATCCCTCGTTCCACCTAGATCGATGTAGGTACTATTATTAATCTTAACATTAAGTTAATGAGGAGCTCATTCTCTTATCCCTAGTTCATCCTAAATCAATTGCATTGAAATCTGTTGCAATAAACAATTGAGCTATTAAAGAATTTCAAACAGATAACAATATCTGTTACAACAAATGATATTTCTTATTTAATTATCAAATAGACATTTGCATCTGTTATGACGAAGGACTGAGCTATTGGAAATTTTCAAACAGATATTGATATTTGTTGTAACAGATGACGTTTCTGATGTAGTTATCAAATGACATTTCCATCTGTTGTCACAGATGACTGAGCTGTTGGGATTTCTCAAACAAATATCTAAATCTGTTTCAACAGATGACATATCCATTTGAAAATCTTTTTGTTTTCTTTTAATTTTAAAGCAAGCTACTGTTCGAGTAGATAAAGTAGTAGTACTACTAAAGGCGGTAAAAAATATTTCTTGGATAACTCAAAAATCTCATTGAGTAGTCTTGTCCTGTCTTTTCAATGTCACCCGTTTTCTTCCTCGTTCCCCTCAAATTATTAGTGAATATTAATTAATGAATATTGAAACCCCTAATACTTCTTTCGTTTCATATTGACTTGGCACTCCTATCAAGAAAATATTAATTAGGGGTTTATTTTACTACTAAATTAGTCTTATTAATTATGCTTTGAAAATATAAATTTGAATAAATACACTTTGTTTAGTCATTTAATATTAAGGGTAGTACATCTAGAAATTAGAATTATCTCATCTCTCCTCTCCCCACCTTCAGCCCTAAATCTCTCATCTTCTTAGCTTAAAAATAGTGGAGTCCGAACAATCAACACAAGGAGTAAGGAAGAAAAAAATAAAAAGTTTAAAGTGAATAAGAAGAGAAGATTGGTTACCAAAATTTAAAAAAAATGTGTTGAGTGGGAATTGAACTCAAGACCAAAAGAAATAAATAGCCTTAAGCACCCATAAACAACAACTAGGCTAACCAAACAACTCTTACTATAGGTGCTCACTGATTAGATTATATACATTTTTTTTTATTTCCACATATATATATAAAGTTCGACACGATTTCAGTCTGTGCTCGCGCACCCGAAGGACGTCATGTGGGTCCATCCCTTATTGTTGATGGTGTTGGAACATAGGATGTATGCTTATTTGTTGTTGATGATGTTGTTGGAACAAATGTTGTCGTTTTCTTTGTTGTTGATGTTTTTTATTTGTTGTTTGTAGTTTATGCTGTTGTTGATGTTGCAACAGACGGAGTAACTGATGGAATAAATCAAACCACCAGCAAGGCTGCTAGGTATTCCAACAAACTCCATATCTGTTGCATCAGACTCCATATCTGACGCAACAGACTCCACATCTGACGCAAACTATCTAGGATTTAATATAATATTGCTGAAACTATCCGGGATTTATGAGTTGTGTGTGTTACTTAAATAAAACTGGTGACTTTATTAATATGTAAATTAAAAAAATGGATCTAAATACAACATTTTATTTTTTTGTTGTATTTCCGAAAGAGACAGATTGGTAATCTGTTGCAAAATATATTCCACCTGTTAGATAACTTACAACATATGGACAATCTGTTGCAACAGATGGATATATCAGTTTGCTTTTCCATCAACTGTGGCATCTGTTGGAACTTGCTAGTCATCTATTTATTCAATTTTATCGAGAGCAATAGATTTTTCTAAACACTTCTTGGCCAAACTCAATTTTTGCTCTTGGATTGCTTCTCTTTTTTTCTTTGCATCCTTCAAGCTGGCCTCCAAATTCAAATTTTGCCCTCAATCCAATAGCAAAAATTTAGTTTGGTTGAAGGATGCAAAGAAAAAAAGAGAAGCAATCCAAAGGCAAAAATTGAATTTGGCCAAGAAGTGTTTAGAAAAATTGATTTCTCTCGATGAAATTGAATAAATAGATGACTAGCAAGTTGCAACAGACGCCACAGCTGATGGAAAAAAAACTGATATATCAATCTGTTGCAACAGATTGTCCATATGTTGTAAGTTATCTGACAGATGGAATATATTTTGCAACAGATTACCAATCTTTCTCTTTCGAAAATACAACAAAAAAGATAAAATGTTGTATTTAGATCCATTTTTTTTCTAATTTACTTATTAATAAAGTCACCAGTTTTATTTAAGTAATACTAACACACACAACACATAAATCTCGGATAGTTTTAGCAATATTACATTAAATCCCGGATAGTTGCTAATTACATCTTATCTCGGAATTTTGAATTGTGATACATATGTTAAGAAGTGATACATATATGGACTAGTGATACATATACATATGTATCACTAGTATATATGAATCCGGAATTTTATGTAATTTTATAAAACAATAAGGGATATTGTGTAATATGGTGTCTTAAATATGGGATTTGTGTAATTTTTCCTTTTAAGGGATATGAACAGTCGTGACTTTTTGTTTGACTAAGTTCAGTCCTTTCCAATTCAATCATTTTATAAATAGGTCCCTTCGACCTCCTCACTCACTCTCACTCACTCTCGTTCATTCTACTATACTTACAATACTAATATGTCAGATCCAGATTCATACAAGAAGGTTCATATCGAGACCTTGCAGGAACTTCAAAGGCAGTTTGATCAACTCCAGAGGGATTTGGCCGACTTCCAAGCAAGGCTGAGGAGGGCCCTGCTGCTGCCGGATGAAAATTGTCAGGTTGACAATAATAATAGTAATAATAATAATAATAATAATAATAATAATAATAATAATAATAATAATAATAATAATAATAATTAGGTTATGTTTTTTCTTTCTTTTAGCGTATGTATTTCCCTTTTTTATATCCGATCTACCTATAAGGGATTAAAAAAAATCCATGTATATGTTTGGTTTAGTTTGATTTGGTTTGGTTTGGTCGATTTTGAATTTTTAATTCTTATTCAATATTTAATTATCATTCTATTTATTCTCTATTCTCAACATGTCGGCGGTTGAAGTTAGGGATACGTTCATGATGAGAAATTCTCCTAAAAATGGTTCGATAATAAATAATAAGGAACTAAATGATATTATAATCGTAAAAAAAAGATTATTTAATTTAAAAAAAGTCACAACATTGGATTAATTTAATTTGGATATATATATGATGATATGATTTTTAAGAAAAAAGTTAATGAATAGTCGTGACTGTGACTTTTGTCTAAACACATTCAACAAACAAACAAAATAAAAAAACGCTTCTGATGCATCAAATTCCTCATCTGTTGCGACTTATGAATCAGTTAGAAGAAATCGAAAAAGCTCCTTAAACAGATGATCGATTTATAGAAACAGATGGTATATCTGTTGAAACAGATAGGTTATCTGATGCAACAGATATACAATCTGTTGCCATAACTCAATTAATAAAAATGATTATTAAAGAAACAGAACGGTTATTGAAAACCAGGTGTATTCGATTTTTAAATTGAAAAAAAGGTTATTTAAATTTAATAAGCTGAAAAGTCATGACTTGTCACAATAATAAAAAAACTCACCACCAGTTTGATTTAATTAAGTCATTTCTTTTCACAGAAAAGAATAAGGAAATAAATGATAAACCCAATTAAACCGTAAAAAACTCACCAGAAATATTCTTGTTTTTAAATCTTCTTTATTAATTTATATAATTAAAAAGTCAGAAAATTTGGATGTCATGAAGATAATTTTTTTTGTTAAAAGATATATATATTATATGTTGCAACAGATATATTATCTGATGCAACAGGTTAAATATTTGTTGCAACGGATGATATATCTGTTGTAATAGATGATTTATCTGATGCAACAGATATATAATCTGTTATCCAACTCAGTATAAAAAATAAACGGTTGCTGGAAAGAACTAATTATTTTAATAATTATAAAGTTAAGCTTCAAGCTGAAAAGTCATGACTTATCACAATATTGCTTAATTTAATTAAGTCATAACTTTTTACAGTAATCAAGAATGTCATTAATAAATGGAGGTGAACAGTTATGCCTTTAAATCTGCTTTATTAATTTATATAATTAAAAAGTCATAAAATTTGGATGTCATGAAGAAAATTTATTTTTTTAAAAATATATATTTATTATGTTGCAACAATAATATTATCTGATGCAACAGGTTATCTATTTGATGCAAATGATGATATAACTGTTGTAACAGATGATTTATCTGATGCAACAAATATATTATCTATCCAACTCAGTGTAAAAAAACAATGGTTCCTGGAAAGAACTAATTATTAATAATAATAAAGTTGAAAAGTCATGATTTATCACAATATTGATTAATTTAATTAAGTCATAACTTTTTACAATAATCAAGAATGTCATTAATAAATGAAGGTGAACAGTTGTGCCTTTAAATCTGCCTTATTTATTTATATAATTAAAAAGTCAGAAAATCTGAATGTCATGAAGATAATTTATTTTTTTTAAAAAATATATATATATTATATGTTGCAACAGTAATATTATCTGATGCAACAGGTTATCTACTTGATGCAACAGCTAATATAACTGTTGTAACAGATGATTTATCTGATGCAACAAATATATTATTTGTTGTCCAACTCAGTGTAAAAAAAAATGGTTCCTGGAAAGAACTAATTATTATTAATTATAAATCTGAAAATTCATGACTTATCACAATATAGATTAATTTAATTAAGTCATAACTTTTTACAGTAATCAAGAATGTCATTAATAAATGAAGGTGAACAGTTGTGCCTTTAAATCTGCTTTATTAATTTAAATAATTAAAAAGTCAGAAAATTTGGATGTTATGAAGATAATATATTTTTAAAAAAATATATATATATTATATGTTGCAACAGATATATTATCTTATGCAATAGGTTATCTATTTGTTGCAAATCATGATATATCTATTGTAACAGATGATTTATCTGATGCAACAAATATATTATCTGTTGTCCAACTCAGAGTAAAAAAAAACGGTTCCTGGAAAGAGCTAATTATTAATAATAATAAAGCTGAAAAGTCACGACTTATCATAATATTGATTAATTTAATTAAGTCATAACTTTTTACAGTAATCAAGAATGTCATTAATAAATGGAGGTGAACAGTTGTGCCTTTAAATCTGCTTTATTAATTTATATAATTAAAAAGTCAGAAAATTTGGATGTCATAAAGATAATATATTTTTTAAAATATATATATATATTATATGTTGCAACAGATATATTATCTTATGTAACAGGTTTTCTATTAGTTGCAACGGATGATATATCTGTTGTAACAGATGATTTATCTGATGCAACAGATATATAATCTGTTGTCCAACTCATTGTAAAAATAGTTCCTGTAAAGAATTAATTATTTTAATAATAAATCTGAAAAGTCATGACTTATCACAATATTGTTTAATTTAATTAAGTCATAACTTCTTACAGTAATCAAGAATGTCATTAATAAATAGAGGTGAACAGTTGTGCATTTAAATCTGCTTTATTAATTTATATAATTAAAAAGTCAGAAAATTTGGATGTCATGAAGATAATTTATTTTTTTAAAAAAATATATATATTATATGTTGCAACAAATATATTATCTGATGCAACAGGTTATCTATTTGTTGCAAATCATGATATATCTGTTGTAATAGATGATTTATCTGATGCAACAGATATATTATCTGTTGTCCAAAATAGTGTAGAAAAAATGGTTCCTGGAAAGAACTAATTATTAATAATAATTACGATAAAAAGTAATGACTTATCATAATATTGATTAATTTAATTAAGTCATAACTTTTTACAGTAATCAAGAATATCATTAATAAATGGAGGTGAACAGTTGTGATTTTTTGCCTAACTCATTAAAGTTCAATCCTCTATAAATAGGTCCCTCCTTACTCAATCGTTCGTTCTACTACACACTATTTATTCCTCACTCTTGTTACACCTTCAACTACTTTCTCTTCAAGGACTTGATAGCTTTTTCCTGTCTCTGATAAGTTTTTTTCTTGATTTTTGTGTAAATATACATTGTATTACATTACATTCGAATTCTTTCTTTTCTTTACTTTTGTGTTTACGTGTGTGTTTTATCAACTTATGCATTTTTTAGATATGGCTGATCCTGTGTGGGATGTCGCTATTTTACGAGACGCCATGAGGGAACTGCAGAAGGAAGTTCATGACTTGCATTGGGAGTTGGCCGCCGTCAGAGTAAGGATGCTGCGGAGGGCGCTGCTGCTGCCCTTTGAAGATTGGCCGGCTGGTCATACAAATAATAATGATGTTAATAATGATGATAATAATAATAAAGCTTTTTTTCTGTTATCTATGTATTCTTTTTGTTTATTTTATAAAAAAATATGTTTGATGCACTTGACTTTTTATTTCTTATTTAATTTTCGTGTTGTCTATTTCTATTTCTTAACGAATGACATGTCTACAATTAAGGAATAATTTGATTTCAGTATCAATAGCAAGAACATATGAGTTATCTGTTAGGTTTTGTGTGTGACAGGAGCTGTATCTGAATTTTGTTGTTCAAAACATATTAGTAATCTGATGAAACAGATTATTTATCTGTTGAAACAGATTACTAATCTGGTGCAATAGAATACCCATCTATTCGATTCATATTATGGGCACCTAAAACCCTTAAACATGAATCCATCCAACATGAGTCTACTGTTACAACAGAACATTTATCTGTTGCCGCAGATAATGGATCTGTTTAAACTGATTGCTCTTGTATTGCATTCATGTTCGCGTGCAAGCTATTGTTGAAAATACAACACACTAGCAGTTACCCAGATTCAACTAAAAAGCATAATCTGACTTACCAAAGTCTCCTCTCAAGTAAATTCCAAAGTTGAAAGTGATTTACGAAACAAAATTTGACATAAAAATTTGGTCAAAGAGCAGCAGTTGGGGTAACAACAACAACAATGGTCAACAAGATGAATATGAAGATGATAATGAAGTATAAGATGATGATAATGAATCAGAAGATGATGAATAAAGCAACAGCAACAATGAACAACAAATATCGCGAAGAGAGAGAAAATAACAACGGATGAGGAGAGAGAAAAAGGTGCCTTTTTTTCCTTCGTTCCCCGTTATATATTAACTAACATTTGAATTAAAGTGTAAATTTAAAAACTTGTGGGTTTTTTTGAAATTTCCAAAACTTTCTTAAACCATAATTAAATAATTATCACCTCTACTCAATTATTAAGACTTGTGTCACCTACACCTCATTTTAAACTCTTTTGTCACCTATGGCCCAAACCCCAAGTAACTAAACAAATATAAGAGAAAGGACAGTAGAAAAACATACCGAAAAAAGTTGATCATTGCTGGATGAAAAATATAGTAACCTGAATTTTTTTTAAAATACACATTAGATAAGATTGGAAAAAGAGAGAAACACATATAAAAAATATTAGTTAAGATTAGAAAAGAATAAATAAAAACAAAGAAATGCAAGAAAAATATAAGAAGTGCATGAAAATATATCAACTCTTTTGAATGAGAAAAAAAAAAATCGACGTGAGGGTTGAATTTTTTTCTACAAAGTTACGATTTTATTTATAGTTTGTTTTATATTTTTTTGGAGTGAAATCAAATTGCACATGTAAACTTAAAGTGTTTTTAAGTAAAATCAAATTTTGTTCAAAATATTAGGTGATTAAAAATAAACATCTATTAGTACGCTAATAGGTTTTGTATTATGCCAAAAAGTAGGCAGTTGTAGTACTCACCAGGTTTTTTATTTAGCCCAGAAAAAAATAGGCAGCTAAAAAAATCAGTAATTTGATGGACTCATACTACAATTTAGGTTGCCTAAAATAACTTGAACTTTTTATGATTTAAAAAAAATAAATTGATAAGACTCCTACTATAATTTAGTTTGCTTAAAATAAGATAAGTCTTTTAGTTTTAAAAAAATATTTATTATTAGTGTTTATATATAATTATAATTTAAGAAATTAGTGAAAAGATGATTTTGTCTAATGAAGAGTCTTTGATGAAGGACAAAAAGTTCAAACAACATTTCTAAAGTCCTTCACACTTTTAATATATTATAGATATAGGTTATAGAATAGATATAGATTATAGATATAGATATAAATTTTGTGATATATATTGTGTAGAACCATTACAAAAAAGTTTCATGTATTAGGAAGAAAATTTTGAGTGTTGTAATGATAACTAATGGCATGTCAGCATGAGTTTAATATTAATATTTTTATCTTAATTTATAGGACATACTTTTTTTTATTTATTTAAAAAAAAATCTATTTTCTTATATTTAGAAACAATTTGATTTTAGAATTTCTATTATGTTATTAATACAATAATTTATGATCATACAAATATTCGAGGCTTATTTTAGACCATAAACTTTAAAAATCGTTCATTCTTTTTACTCCGTGTCCAATCAAATGGTGTCACATACCCATTGTCTAATGCCAAATTGTATGTACTTTTTTTCTTCTTTCATCTTTTCTTGCAATTTTAGTTTTTCTTTTACGTTGATTAAAACATTTTTATCTCTTGTTTTCTTTTCTCCCAAACACATGAAGTAGCATTTCCTCAAATTGAGTTTGATCGTCGGACATAATAATGAAATTTATTATAATTTGTAAATGAAGCAAATATATGTGCTTTTACGGATGACTTGCTTTTTAAATATTTTAACTACTAGATGGCCCATGCCCGTGCAATGCACGAGCATATGTCAAGCACGGACCAAAAGAGGTATGATGTTGGGAAAAATAATTTATTTTCTTTCAATTGTTTTGTAGTTGCGAAGAAAGAAAGCAACACCATCAAGCTAATAATGATATAATATACTTTACAGTATGTACATTCATTTGTGAAACAAAATTGTACAATACTTTGTCGAGATTGCTTCCATGAGAGAGAGAGGATCAATTAGACTATCCATGTTTATGTAGGATGCCCCAACTGATACAGAAGCGCACCGTTATAATTGGGGAAAATTTGAATTTTTGACAGTTTTCATATGTCATCTTAACATCCACTGAAAAAGAGAACCAAGCATTAGAATCATAATATAAACAACCTATTCTTTAAGATTATCAATGTCCGTCAAAACAGAGGAAGATATACAACAATTTTAAAAGTCAACAGATAAGAAGCAAGAGAATTATGAAGTTAAAAGAAAAAGAAAAAATATTTGAAAAGTACTGCATCATGGCAGTAAATCAGAAGTTTGGTATTACCGCAGAATTTTTACGTAAGTCCACCCTAAAACATCAACCTAACGAACGTAGTAGTAATATAATTTTCAGTAGCATTATGCAATTCAAAATATGAACCATTAAGGTTCTTTTAACATAGCAAACAAATGACAAGCATAAACTGCATATAAGAAGCAATTATTTTGGATTCCAAATAAAAATGAAAAGAAAATTATCTTATATTTTGATCAAAGTAAATATGACTAGTGAGCAGAGGAGTAAAATTACAGAGGAACATATAAAGGACAATTTAGATAGATTAATCATACAACAGGTAAACATCAAAGGTTTTTTGAACTTGTTTCCTCAACTATGTCAATTGTAATTGCTTGAACAAGGAAACATACAATGCACACAATCAAGGACAAGAGATTGTCCATTTTAGATCATCATGACAATCTCTAATGCCATACTTAAAATGCATAAACACAACTACGACGTAGACGTATACCTCAAAAATATTATTTTTTTTAAAAGAAGATGGATCATTGGTACCACTTGCCATTGAGCTAACTCGAGAGGATGAGCAGTTGAGAACTGTTAGCAAAGTATATACACTGACAGACGAAATATTGTTGTTAAGAGTGGATAATAATTTATGTTGAAATCACAAAGTATTTTCAATAACCTGCTCTATTGTCAATTACAATATTAGCAGCATTTGTCCTCAAGCAAAGCAACAATTGCATCATATCATCTGCGTAACGCGAAAGAATCAATTTGTTTTTGTATTTTGTGCTTTATGATGGAACTGCAATTACCAAAAGTTAGTTATAACAACTTATCCATGAGAAATCTTATTATATAAAAAAAATGTGGATTTAATAAATTTATATTTCTACTGGTTAAGTAGCAATATTTTTAAATAAATATTTCAGCACTGCAATCCAAAAAAATAGAGCAGCCGCTATGCACCTATTAGACATAAATGAATTCAGGCTGCTTCAGTAGAGGGGCACACCATTTGTTTACATATAGGTATCATTTATACTCATAAAAATTAACATTTAAACTATGTGAGTGAAATGTATAGTTGGAGAAAAACTCACCCAGTTTTATTAGTTGAGAAATTTTAACTAACAGTGTAATAGTACTACCCTCAACATCTCTAGCTAATAATAATGAAATCTTAAGATTAAAGAGTATCTCATCACCTTCATCATAAGAAGGCTATAAACTATCCAAACTGCAAGCATTGGTATCCCTTACCTTCATCAGCACCAATACCACATTAATCTTTAGTCAAAATAAATTATGGGAAAAATAGCTCGATGAACCCTTATACTATGTCCGTTTTGTAATGTGAATACTCTTACTTATATATTTGTCATATGGCCCCTTGAACTCAATAAAAAGGAATATTTTGAACTCTTTTTCGGTGTGTGTAACACACTTACCGCCACATCATCTTCCACGTAGATTCCACGTCATTTTTTAATTAAAAATATAAATATTTTAATTTTTTTTTAAAAAATACCTCCCCCCTGGCCCTTTCTCTCTTCCGTCTCTTCTATCTCTTCTCTCTCTCTTTTCATCCCCTCCATCGAGCTAAAAAAATTCACCAAGTGCTGACATAGTGATACAAAAAAGTATCAAAATTCCACCAACTACAATTTTTTCTTTATAATTTCTTTTTGAGTTTCAATTTTGAATTATAGAGAAAAAAATTACGGTTTGGTGGGATTTTTTAGGTGAAATTGAGGTTGTTCATGTTGAGATCTGATCGGATATGTTGAATTTTGTATGTTTTTCAGTTTATTTGTGTGAAATTTAATGTTTTATGAGAGGTTTTTTTGAGTTTATATAGTTGAAACAAATTGAATTTTGGATGAAAATTGGAGCTGGGTTTTGATCAAATTTGCTGAATTTTATTTCTTTTCCAACGAATTTTGATGTTTTATGGGAGATTTTGGAGCTGATTTAATTGGAAAAAATAAATTTGGATGAAAGGTTTTGAACTTGATATGTTGGTCTCTACTGCTTTGATTGATATGTAAATGAGTTGTGTTCACCTTAAGAAGCGATTATGATATTTGACAGAATGCTCAACAAAGATCTTGTTTCTTGGTTTGCTCTATTGTGTGGTTGTGTTCGAAATGGACTGGCCAACAAGTCCATGCAATTATTTTGTAATATGATGGCCAACGATATCCGACCTGATGCTACTGTGATGGTTAAAGTTCTTGGAGCTTCTTCTGAGTTGGGGGATTCTTGAATTGACTTCTTGTCTTGATAGTTATGTAATTAGAGGTGGGTTCTTAAGCAATTCATTCGTGGGGGCTTCACTTATTGACTGTTACGCGAGATGTGGTAGCTTGGGGAGATTAACAGAGAAAGATATTATTAACTGGAGCTCCATGTTGCAGGTTTTGTTGAAGAAGGAATTGAATTCTTCAACATGATATTAAATGATGTTAAAACCTTTCTTGGAAGAGGGTGGGGGAATGGGAAAGAGAGTGGGGGAATGGGGGTTGGTGCAGGGGTGGGGGGTTGGGGATGGGCGAGGGGGCAGAGGGACTTTCTTTTTTAATTTTCTTAATTATTTTAATGTAATATTGATCAAAAATGATCCTCACTCTCACCCAGACGCGTGCCTACATGCGTTTCATCCTACTCAACTATTTTAATGCCATATAAATTTGGTCAACGGTCAAAGAATTTAAAATATTACTTTTTAATAGGTTTAAGGGTCCAGATGATAAATATGTAAATAGAAGAGTCCACATTACAAAACAGACATAGTACAAGGGTTCACTGAGTCATTTTGCCTAAATTATGGAAAGGAATCAATAATCTCTATGGAAAGGTATTATGGTGTTAACCTTAGATATTCTTCTTTGTATTGCTTTTTCAAGACATTGAATCACTATTTGTTTTCAAGTATCTGATTTTATTGGTGATCCATCCAGATACCTCATGCAGTATTCCTAGTAAAAAATAAAGTTTATCATGAAGTTCACAAATATAGAGAGAAAACATTCTAGTTAGATGAAAAGAGACAAACCAATATAAGATTTCTGAAATACATAGAAAAATATAGCACCCCGTAAGCTTTTGGTCCGTCAGCATCTATACTACTATGAAAGATCAACAAGATGTACAACTCCCAAAATATATATAATACAAATTAGAAGTTTTAGGAAATTGTTGCACCAAATTGTCATTATTGAGTAATCATTTTCATGCTAATTGACAATATAGTTTACTTTTTTGTATCATCTGATTCCTTAATTGTGACATGTTAATAGTTCTTGTCTACAATCATCAGTTGGTTAAACCTTTCTCTCAGTTTGAGAGGCCACCATGTAGCGATATAATGACATCTCTTAATTTTTACTACCTCTAAGAACACTGCATAAAAGATTCTTGATCATAAGCAAATTTTCTGGGACAACAATTGCAATGTAGCTAATGAAAGATGTCAAGTTATGCACTTGTAGTCATCCAATATGTACTTCGTATTAAAAGCAATTTACCTGCACACTTTAACATTCACTAATACTCATCATATTGCATCAAAAATTGGTGAGGACAACACTTTCTTTAGATAGTACACATTGTCTTCCACTTTCAATTAAGTTAATTAGGGGGTGGCTCATTTCCACCCCAATTGATCTTCTTATCGAAGGAGCAAAGAAACAATGTAGACTAAGAGACTAAAATTGAAGCACACCTTTACAAACGTTTAAATAAAAATATTATTAAAATAATACATGAGGACAAAACTAATAAATATAAGAAAAAAGCAATATGCATGTGTAACCATTTTATTGCATCATAAAAATGAGGACAAAACTAATAAATATAAGAAAAAAAATAATATGCATGTGTAACCATTTTATTGCAACATAAAATTACCGAAATACCCTTGGTAGTCATTTAATAAGGAACAAAAAGGCATTTATAAGAAATTACTATCATGTATAATTCAATTATAAAGGTATAAATAAAAATATTATTAAAATAACACATGAGGATAAAACTAATAAATATAAGAAAAAAGCAATATGCATGTGTAATCATTTTATTGCACCATAAAAAAATGAGGACAAAACTAATAAATATAAGAAAAAAATATGTATGTGTAACCATTTTATTTACTACTATATATAAGTGAAGGTTGGGGTGACTAAAATTACCGAAATACCCTTGGTAGTCACCCCAACCTTCACTTATATATAGTAGTAACTAGATAATTTTAAGGCCCGTAAACAAGCCCAATGTAACTGATTATAAATTTTAGATTTATTTTGTATATACAGAAAAAATTAATACAAAAATATAATATTGCATTTTGATCAATATTGTACTGGTACCAGCTAAACTTTTAGCATAAATAAAATATTGTACGTAAAGTTATCTAACTCACAATTTTTTTAAAATATTGTTGGTGTCTATTATGAAAACATTCATTTCTTACTGTTCTAAAGCACTAAGAATTTAAAATTTAAGTTGTTTTTCAATATTGCATACTGACATAAATTTATTGCGATTTAAAAAATAATTTTATTTGTTAGATTGAATTGAATTATATGTGAAATATACTTTATTCAACGAAATAAAAAATCACATCATATATTTAATGAATTTTCTAGTGTTCCTAACTCCTTTATTCCTTTGGAAGATCTATTAAGAACATGGTTCTTGTACGTTTTTCTTCATTATTTCTTGCACATAAATTGTTACTTTCACAAAATAATTTTGAGAATGGTAGAATGTACATAAACATTACCTCCACTATCAGAGATAGAAAGACTATTTCTGACAAAATATTAAGTATTAATTGGTATCTTAAAATGAGAAAATAAGAAAAATAATTTACTATGGTTAATTATATGTTGATTTAATCCATTTAAAAATCTAAAGATATTTTTTTTGGTTTTACACTCAGTGTCTGATACTCGCATCAAAACCCCGACTAATTCGGATTGCGTACTACAGGGGGTGACGCTCCCAAAAAATTTTTCTTCATTCTCAAGGCTCAAATTTGAGACCTCTGATTAAGGGTGGAGCAATCCAACACTGCATCACTATCCATGTTGATAATCTAAAGATATTCTGATACATTAATTGGACTCAAGAACACTTTATTCTTTTTATCAAATTTGATTCGGCAACTCGAAATTAAATCAAACTTGCATTAATTCAACTATTTAAATTATTTTTTAATATTTAAAATGAAATAAAATGCAAATTTGATTCTCTATTTAGATGAAGATTTACGATTTTTAAATTTAGGGAATACTCTTAGGATCCGTTTGATCATAGTATTTTGGAACAAACTAAAAATAAATTTAATTTTTTTTAGAGTTTTATGAAAATTGAGTTAATATATATAAATATTTTTTTAAAAAAAATATTAAATTTAAAAGTACAATAAGTGAACTCAAAAATAGTGGAACAACTCTGAGGTGTTTTACAAACATCCAAAAATGGTGAAAAAGTGGTTTAAAATATTTATGATCAAACAAATATTCTGAAATAAAGTAAAAATGTATTTTGAAATATCGTGAATAATATTTATGGCCAAACGCCTACTTAGTTTACTTTAAATTTCAATCATCCCATCTGAGTCATTTATCTATGTTGATATTTTTGTGCTCTATTAAATATTAAAAAGAATAATTCAATAATTATTTTTATTTATTATTTTTATTTCAATTTAACATATACTATTTATTTTTATCACACTAATTTCATTCAATTTTCTTATACTAAAGGAAACATAAAATTGAAAAATAATTTATTTATTTTATTTCTAAAATAATAAATAGTTTACACTCACATTAGTTATGTTATGAATTAAAGGAAACAACTGCAATAAGTAATTAGATTAAATCTCAGATTAATTAAAAGAAGAAAAAAAGTGTATGATATTGAATATTACCTTTTGAAAAAAAAATCTGATAAGGGTGATAATTAATGACCATTTGAAGATAAAAATTGAGTCCATATTTTTACACATACAAAGGATGTTTTGTTGTTCCAATGTGTTATTTCCGCATGTCCATTAGAATTTAATACAACTTGAATGACTTTTCAGAAATTTAATATAATCTTTGTTTCTTGTACAACTGCTTGAAGTTGAATTATGTTGTTAAATTACGAAATTACTGAAATGACTGTTTTTCCCTTGATCGTCATTCAACTCATCTTTCTATATAATAAAATAAAATTTAATAATAATAGGTTAGTATGTGCTCACAATATGTATGAATGTATTTGTGTCCATCCGCTTTAAGGTCCATCAATTTTTTATGTATCTAAGAGGTTAGAACGTGTTCATGATATATGTAAATGTATATATGCGTAGTTGTATACACATGTATCTAAGTGTTTACTTTGTTTGATACATCAAAGTGATAATAGATACATCAAATTAATGAATTTTATATTTAAATAATAATAATAAAATTAAATTAATCAAATTACATAACTAAGATATATATGTTTCTGTCTTATATTAGTGAAATCAATAAATTTATTATTCTAAAGAGTAATAAAATGAAATTAAACAAACATAGATACAATATTATACAATATTATTCTAAAGAGTAATACAATATTGACGTTTAATAATGAAATGAATGAACAATTTTTTTTAAAATTTTTTATTAATAATAAAATTTTAATATCTATTATACAAGTAAAAATCATAGAGTGATAGTTTTATAGATATATTTTAATATAAGTAATAAAAATAGAGGTATATTTTATAATAAATTCCTAAAAGATCATCCATCTATTGTAATTAAATTATAATTTAAAAATAATAATTAATGACAAAACTCATTTATCTATATAGACAATTAAAAATAAGAGATAAGTAAAGCTTAAATAAACATATATACTTAATACATGTAATATTTAAATAATGTCATAAAAGATAGCATTAGATTTTGTAATAAGTTCATAAAAATTATTCTACTTATAATGTTAGTAAACTTGACAAAAATCTATAAATACCTAGAAATGGTGAAAGAGAGCAAAGAGATGATGCTTCTAGAATTGTGTTGAGTATTAGCGCGAAATGACTATATTGCCCTTGGTCGTCCTAGTTATGACTCTTCTATATATAATAATAAAATAAAAAAAAAAATATATAAAATTTCATTATCTTATTAAATTCCCCTTGAAATAAGTCATATTTACTAAGCTACCCTTGGTCGTCCACTTGATCACCTTTCTACATAATAAAATAATAAAATAATAAAATCTTAGGTTATTGTGCAAAAATAACATTTAGTCACATATAAATTTTTTTTTCAATCCTCTCCCTTCTCTATTCACTACTTCTTATCGTTCCTCTTCCTTCATTGTAAAAATTTTAAAAATCATTTTTACTATATTTGATTTAAATAAAATTTTGAAGTAAAAATGTGTTGATGAAAATCATTTTTCCCCCTCCTTCATCAAGTCATGACAGTTTGTTAAGATTTTATGACCAGGTTTTTATGATTCGCTAAAATTTAAGATTAAACTTTTGAAGATTTGTCAAATTTAGCCAGAAATTCTAATAGTCCGTTAAAATTTATGACAAATTGTTATGAAAAATAAAGCAGAGAAGAAAAAAATAGAAAGAAAAGAGAGAGTGATTATTATTTCTCTTAAGAGATTTCTTGATGGGTCGAATTACAATGAAGAAAACTCTTTTATTTATAGGGAAAAAAATTAACTTTGAGGTTTCTAACTTTTCCATAAATAGACATTCACTATATATGGTAAAGTAGACATTCACTATATGTAGCAAGTAGACATTCACAATATATGGTAATATATTTATAACACTCCCCCTTGAATGTATAATTGATAGATAATGTGCCTCGTTAAAACCTTAGTAGAAAAAACCCAGTGGGAAAAAATCTAGTGAAGGAAAAATAGTACACATCTCTAACAATACACATATAAGTTGCCTCATTAAAAACCTTACAAAGAAAATCCAGTGGGACAAAACCTCATAAGGAGAAAAGAGTATAATGCGTATTAACTCCCCCTAATGAGAACATCCTTGAACCGTTGCATCCCGATCTCGTGCACCATCTTCTTAAAAGTTGCACTTGGAGGAGACTTGGTGAATAAATCAGCTACATTGTCACTCGAATCAATCTGTTGCATGTTAATATCACCATTCTTTTGGAGATCATATGTATAAAAAAGCTTTGATAAAGTATGCTTCATTATATCTCCTTTAACAAATCCCCCATTAAGTGGTGTTATGCATGCTGCATTATCTTCATAAAAAAATATGGATACTTTGTCACATTTCAAATCATATTTTTCTCAAATGAGATGTATCATGGACCTCACCATACACATTCTCGGCTATCTTCATGAATAGCTAGTATCTCAGTATGGTTCAATAAAGTGGCTAGATAAACTGCTTTGTATATCTCCAAGATATGACAGTATCCCCATATGTGAACACATTGCATGTTTGAGACCAAAATTTATGAAGGTTAAATAAATACCCAGCATCAGCATAGTCAACAAGATCGGAACTTTAATTTTTAGAATAAAATAAGATCATGTTGATCCCATTTTGATATTTCTTAGTAGGAGTAAAACTATACCTTGCTAACAAATTAGCTGAAAAAGGCTATATCAAACCTTGTAGTATTTGCAAGGTACATGAGTTCATCAACTGCACTATGATATGGTACTTTATAACCAATCCAAATTGATATATTTCTCATTTCAATAAACAATCTATTGCTTTTAAAAACTCTCCACGAGTTTCAATAATTTTCAAGCTATAAGCTTATGTAATATAGAGATTATAAATAAGTTTTCCAGAAACTTTTATATGCTTCAAACATTTTGAATCCTTAAAAAAGTTGTCATATAAATTTTGTCAAGTGACAATATTCAATATTTCATGTGTGTCATCTTCAAGTATCTGGACTGCAAATCAAGTAAGCTTTAAGCTTACCAAGATGTATCCTTTCACGTCACTTGATTAATATTTCTACGTCAACATGCTTAAATAAATGTAGAATTCAGATCCTCGTGATCATTCACAATATTGCGTCAATATTATATCAATGATATTAATGATATATCATTTCATATCGGTTCATAGGTGTGACATAACATCTTGAGATATCATCACTTTATTATTTTTAGGTACCTAAATCTCTCATAAGGTTTCATGAAGTGTTATGTCGTAGGCTATTCAAGAGCATATTGTCTTCTTATTATAATCATTTGCTCCATATCCTTTTTAAGAATTATTTCATATTGGAATCGATTGGTCTACCACACTTCATGCATACATAGACTTTGTCCTTTAGGACACAAAATAAGAGCAATTGCAGCTTAAACATGAGATGCTTTCAGCATTTGACTTTAATTATCCTTTGAATAAGGATGTGATGATAATTCCTAACATATTTCATAGCTTCTTATAATCTCCCCCTTATGTTAGAAAAACTAACATACATCCGCCATCTTCTTTGAAGAATTCATCTTTATGCATCATGGTATATTCATTAATTATACACCATACATCAGAACTATTAGATGGACAATGTGTGGTTCATGACTCAAAACCAACTTTGAGGGGAGTTAATCATAATTTATTGGTTTGATGCATACAAGTACTTTTGTATATAATATTTCATATTTCAAAACAATACATGAATCTTTGTTCTCATTAGCGATGATTCAACTATTTATCGAAGGCATTCAATGCAAAACCATCATCATCAAGATGAATTGTCTTGATTACACAATCTAAAAGTTATGCTCTTAACTCAATTTTATTGAGCAAACAACTTTATGAATGTCAAACTGCAGGTTGACAACAAATGTACATGTGATTATCTTATTGATGCATCTTTTCAACATATCACATAATATGTGAACAGGCCCTTTTCACCTTTTATACTTTTCAGATTTTAAGAGATCCAATCCCAAAATTAGTTGGTCCAACTAACTTATCATGAGAACAAGCAACATTAAAAGTTCATGAAGAATTTTCTATTTCTTCAATATATGTAATACTCAATATACACATTTTTGGGATGTCACAATCGTTCATGTCAATTTATGAACTTTTATACTAGTAAACACCAAGTGTACCATGACATGTACATATTTCTTTAGTAAATTTCAGATTTACTATTACATGAATAAATTTTAGATTTACTACTTCAGAAGTAGATCTCAAAATAACTCTTCTCAGTTATTCTACTTCTTTCGGAGGTGAGTTGTGATACCATCACAATCAAGTGCATGTTTGCATTGATAAGCTTGTCATTACCCGAGAATGAAATATAACCGCGCCTTAAACCTATCAAGTTATGATAGCTTATAACCTCTTTCACGATATTGCTACTTTAGGAGCAAATCCAGGTATACATATAATATAGAGAATTTTTCTCTAACATATCTTATAGTCATAATAAGCGTGTGAAAATACTATCACTTTTGATGATTATTATCATATTGTCCCTTCACGCTTATATTCGTACATTCAATTATTTGTCTTCTTTCAGACATATTATGCACTACTACCACATTCACTTCAGAGAATGGAGCATATTCAATAGGACATGTCTCATGACTTTTCACGAATATCTATTATTTTGCCTTAGCCATCATAATATCATCAATATGGTGCATTGAGATTCAAACTCAACGGCTTATCCATATAAAGGCGTCTTAGGCATAAATTGATGGGACTTAAACCCAACATCTTATCATCATAGTGCATTGGAGCTTTTAACCCAATGTCTTACCCTCTTAATGAAATGAGATTTAAATTCATCACCATATCTTTTAACAATATTGTTTTTCATGAACAAATTTAAAGTATAAGTGATTTCAAATCAATATTTTTTTCTCAAATCCAACAATAATTATATCATTAGTAGCAAAAGACAAATAACATAAGAAATCACTAACCTTGAAATTACCTTTAGATTTATAATCTTACCTTATTTTGGTAGAGTCTCATGCTGATAACGTGTTATGAAAAATAAAGCAGAGAAGAAGAAAAATAGAGAGAAAAGAGAGAGTGATTATTATTTCTCTTGAGAGGTTTCTTGATGGGTTGAATTACAATGAAGAAAGCCCCTTTATTTATAGGGAAAAACTAAGTTTAGGGTTTCTAACTTTTCCATAAAGAGACATTCACTATATATGGTAAAGTAGACATTCACTAGATATGATACGTAGACATTCACTATATATGATACTAATATATTTATAACACAAATCAAATTTTTACTAAATAATTAATTATTTAAATTCATGAAGGTTTGTTTCCTAGAATAAAATATCATTTATCATATTATTAGTCTATAATGAAATTACTAAGTTTAACCTTTAAAACAAAACTTTAACTTTATGATGCATAGTCATTTTCGCTGGTGCTATGTATAAACATTTTATTCGGAAGTTTGAAGAAAAATTATTGGATTACGGGTATAGGTCACCAATGTGGACTGCCCCAACCCGACCCGACCCATATCTTTGTCAGGAAACTAAAATTAACATATAATCTTAATTCAAAAGAAAAGGGGGGAACGGTTATAACTGTTCCCACCCCAAAAGATCTCATATATGATCATGATATTTTTTCCTTTTCTAACAAGAGGTGTGAGAAAATAATACAGAGAAAATTGGGTCGTAATAAAAGGAATCAAAATTCGCCAAAACGAGAGCATTTAGTTTGTGATTAAAGTTTTATTTTCAAAAGATTCAAAACAGACTTTGGGTAAATACTTTTTAATAGCAAATTCAACAAATTTTGATGTGAATTAAAGGTACACAACTTATTGTTTTACTACTAATTGATAACAATGACATCAGAGACAGGTTGAATTGCCCTGTTTTTACATGTTAATTTTCGAGTTCAGTAGGTGAAACTCTTGAAAAGATCATAAATAAACATACCTGTTATAAAAAAATTTATATCTGGATGAATATTAAGTTTTTGGCCCCGATGTGATTCTGACATGCAAACTTCAGATCTAGAATAATACTCGCTATTACTGCGCCACAGATCCGCTTATAAATTCATAATTTTTTCTTGATTGATTTCTTCTTTCCATTCTTCTATAAAATTTGAATTGGGATTGATTTGTTCTTGATATGTGTAAAGAGTAAATCCTTCTGCTGCAACATCTTAAGATCTCTTGAAAAAAATGTATTGAGGATTTAAGAAGATGAAATAGAGAAGGCTCTAATGTATTGAGGATTTCTGATTGTTTATATGTAAAAGATAATGAACCTGAACCAACTTTTAGGCACTAATTTCATTTAATTTTTTTTTTGAAAAACGTGCCTTTGGTCAAATTACTCATTTTTTTAAAATGTTAAATTAAAAGGGTTGTTCCATATATTTTGTTATGAGAACTGTGTACTGATGCTGTATATTTTTTTTTATATACTGATTTTTTTCATGTTACTTCATGAACAATAATATAATTTTTTTAAAGGTATTAAAAATGAATCTTAATATTTTTGGTGATATAAGTATTAGAATTAGACTTGATATAATCCTTGTCTTAATAAATCTCAAAATTCATTCTAAACAGATTGAGACTTCTGCAATAAATTGTGACATAAGTTGTTGCATTGAATGACATAATCATTCTTATTGTTTCTTAGTCCTATTTCAGAAATGGTTGAACGGGGAAAAACTCGAATCACTCCAAGTGGGAATTCAGGATGTCGAGCAAAGAAACAAAGTGGAAGAATACGTCAACGAAGGACATGTTTTTGAGTTCGTGAGATGATACGAAATGGTGTCCCTAGGGCGACTCAAAATTTGTTACGGAATGAAAGGGCTATACGAAGGGAAGGAGAGAAGAAATTGAAAGAGTTCAAGTCTTTTAAGATGTCACCTAGTATTACAGTTGCTATTTTTATTCATTTGTTTGAATTAAAATGTGAAAAACTAAAAAACTATGTAAAAATCTCGAATTGGGAAGCATTAGCTATTTTAGAAAATTCACTCTGTGATCCTTGTAGCGAGAGATTAATTGATGTTTACCACGGAATTTGGCCTAGCGAGCCTTTTTGGGTGTATATAAGTCATCTAGAATATTTGTGGAATGACTTTTATCTTTAGATTGGCTTGTAACATGAAGTTATTTATTAACTTTATATTATATAATATTAAGTTGTTTATCTCCTTTTATATGAATTTCATTCATTTATTTGAGTTTAAAATGACTTAATTGAAAGTTATCATTATAATACACATTAAGAAATTAATTTCTCATTTTGATCAAATGTTTAGTTCGTAGAAGATGATCGGATTCTTAAGTGTCCTTTCGATTATACACTAAACATGAAACCTTTATGTGAAATAATTTTCTTGAATGTGCAACTTGCATGCATAATTGATAACGTAATTGTCTCTTAATCACAGACATGACATCGAAAAGCATAATTGCCGACTTGAACAAAAGAGAAAAATCTAATGGTGACAATTACGACATTTGAAGTCGTAAAATGTGGTATGTACTAGAAGAGCAAAACATTCTTGAAGGTATTAACCATGTCTTATGTCTATCAGAAGAGAGTAACACTGCAAAACACAGAAGAGACCTTGAAGCTTATAAGGCTTGGAAAAAGGTTGATTTCATTGGACGTGGAATCAGTGTAAGTTCTGTGGTTGATGACCTCATACATGAATGTGAGGAATTTCCTACTGCCAATGCCATCTGGACACACTTGCGAAGAACATATGGGGGTACTTCTATTACCCACCTCAGACAGCTGACTATCAAGTTTGACACGTACAAAAAGCGTCATGATCAGAACATCAAACAACACCTTAGGGTGATGTCGAAATGATAGCTCAACTCAAAAGTGCTGGTCACGTTCTCTCGGATGAGCATCAGGTTCAGGCAGTGATCTAATCTCTTCCCAATAGTTGGGAACACCTGAAGGTCAACTTAACCCACAATGATAGCATCAAAACTTTTTCTGATATTGCTCGTCATGTTAAACTTGAAGATGAGCGGCTCAGAGCTGCTAAAGATGCTTCTAATGCCTTTATGGAAGAATCAAGTGGTAAGAACTCTTCAAGATTCAAGCGCAAGAAGAAGTGGGAAAAGAACGGAAAAGGTAAAGAGACTGAAGAAAGACCCTCCGAGAAAAAGAACAAGCTAAATTCCAAGAAGGAAAAAAGGTTTTTTAAGAAGAAAGACAAGAGTAAGATGAAGTGCTACAATTGCCAAGTTCTGGGGCATTTTGCTCGTGAATGTCTTGAGGAAAAAAGGTAGCATTTCTATACTCATCTCTAACTGCTACATATGTTTCTAGCACTGCTTTATTAACTAAACCTTATCCTATATGGATTGTAGACTCAGAAGCCACAGGCCATGTGAGTCGAGATCGAGAAGAGTTTGTGGAGTTTCTTCGAGTTTCACCAGGATCAAGGTGGATCTATGTAGGAAAAAATGCAAGACTTGAAGTCAAAGGGATTGGCACTTGCAAAGTAGATTTGCGTGGAGGCCAGTCTTTAATATTGCATGACATCCTATATGCTCCAGAAATTCGATGAAACTTAGTGTCTGTGTCTGTTCTTTTAAATGTCGGTTTTCATTTGTTCTTTAGTCGTAATTGTGTAAGAATTACTCTAGATAATATTTTTTATGGTTTTGGACATCGTTATTATCGCTTTATTATTTTAGATTGTAATCTTTCAACTTATGACTATTATGTTGACCGTTGTGTAATGTCATGTTATTATAGTAACAATGATGTTGATATACTTACATGGCATGGTAGATTGGGTCACATAGGGAAAGATCGAATGAATAGATTGGCAAAGGAAGGACATCTAGGTTCTTTCTCTAAAATTAAAATGCTAACATGTGAAAATTTTCTTGCCGAAAAGATTACACGTAAACCATTTGGGAAGGCTAAAGGAGCCGAATTCTCATTGCAATTGATCCATTCTGATATTTGTGGTCCAATAAATGTGAGGGCAACGACTAGTGCTTCATATTTCATTACATTTATTGACGATTTCACATGATTTGGTTATGTCTATTTGATATCTCATAAATCTAAAGCAGTTGAATTCTTCAAAAGATCTATGAATGAAGTAGGAAATCAATTAGACAAAAGTATAAAAGCATTAAGAACCGATAAAGGTCGGAAATATTTGTCAAAACAGTTTGAAGAACTGTGTATTGAAAAAGACATCATCAGAAAATTAACTACTCCTTATACACCTCAACAAAATGGTGTAGCTAAAAGAAGGAATAGAATATTGTTGGATATGACAAGGTCCATGATGGCGCAAACAAATTTACCAATCTCTTTCTGGGGAGATGCATTATTAATTGTGGCCTACATATTGAATAAAGTGTTTTCTAAATCAGTATTTTCTACTCCTTATGAACTGTAGACCGGTAATAAACCAAACTTTAATGATCTACGACCTTGGGGTTGTGTTGCATATATTAAAGATCATTTTGGTAAGTTTGGAAAACTAAGTCCAAAAGGAAAGAAATGTATCTTTATAAGATACTCAAAACACTCCAAAGTATATGTGTTCATTGGTCAATTGGAAGATGAAAGTACTACTGAAATTGAATCACGAGATGTTACATTCCTAAAAAATAATTTTTTAAAAAGGGGTGAAATAAAGAAAAATGAGCCTCTTTACGAAATGTTGAATTCAGATGATCAAATAATGTCGTCGGGAATGCCTGATAATTCAATAGAACAAGAAATGATTCTTGGTCCAAGTGGGAGTTGTGAATCCCAAAATCCTATTGAGGAAACTGAACTTCAATTACATAAGAGTGGCAGAAAAGGTGTGCCTAAACGATCTTATGAGATTGAGGATTATGTCTTCCTGGTATCTCCCACAGAATTGGATGAACCTAATTCTGTGATTGAAGCTTTATCTAGTCCTGAAAAAGATGAATGGATAAAAACGGTGAAAGAAGAATTAGAGTCTATGAAAATCAAGAAAGTCTGAGATCTAGTCGACCTTCCTTCTGGGCGTAAAGCTATTGGGAACAAGTGGATTATCAAAGTTAAACGCAAATCAGATGGGTCAATAGAAAGGCACAAAGCACGATTGGTGGCAAAAGGTTTTACTCAAGAAACTGAAATAGATTATGAGGAAACTTTTTCACTAGCTATGAAATTTACCTCAATTCGATTACTTTTTGCTGTAATTGCACGTTTAGATTTAGAATTACACCAAATAGATATGAAGACCGCTTTTCTCAATGGAGAACTAAAGGAGGAAACCTACATGGAACAACATATAGGTTTTGTTGTTAAAGGACAAGAAAAAAAGGTTTGTAAATTAAACAGATCAATATATGGCCTTAAGCAGTCTTCAAGGCAGTGGTACCTGAGATTTCATAAGAAAGTGATTTCATTTGATTTCACCATGAGTGATGAAGACCATTGCATCTATGTGAAAATTTCCAAAGAAATATTCGTAATTCTTTCTCTTTACGTGGATGAAATTTTATTAGCTGGAAATAATTTAGAGTATGTAAAAAATGTTAAGTCATGGCTTTCAAAATCATTTGAAATGAAAGATATGAGTGAAGCAGACTATATATTGGGTGTTAAAATCCAAAGAGACCATTCCAAGAAAATTTTGAGTCTATCTCAAGAAACATACATAATAAAAATTTTGGAACGTTTTTGAATGAATAGTTGCAAATCCATAGATACTCCTATAGCAAGCGGTGAAACTTTAAGCCTTGAAATGTGTCCAAAGACTGAAAAAGAAAAAGAAGACATGTCTCGAGTACCATATTCCAGTGTAGTTAAGAGTTACGCTATGGTGTGTACTCGTCCAAACATTTGTTATGCCGTAGGTCTGGTTAGCAGGTATCAATCCAATCCTGGAAGAGATCATTGGAAAGCAGTAAAGAGAATTTTTTGATACCTGAAGGGAACGGCTGATTATTCACTATGCTATATTGGATCCGATTTATCCATAAGAGGTTATACAGATGTTGATTGGGCTGGTGATCGGTATGATAGAAAATCAACTTTCGGTTATACCTTCTTGCTAAATGGTGGTGCAATTTCGTGGAAAATCAATAAACAAACTTGCACAGCCTTGTCAACTATGGGATCCGAATTTGTGGCTTGTGAATCTGCAGTACAAGAAGCTGTTTGGTTGAAAATATTCTTTGAGCATTTGAACATCGCAAAGAATTCTAAAGGTCCTATGATTTTATATTGTGAAAGTCAAGCGGCTATTGCATATATGAAGATCCTAAATATCACAGCAAAATAAAACACATTGATATTAAGTATAACTTTATAAGAGACATAGTAGCAAGTGGAGAAATAAATTTACAATACATTCCTACACGAGAAATGATAACTGATCCCTTTATTAAGGTGATATCTAGAGACTTGTTTGAGAAATATGTTATGGCTCTAGGATTACGTAAGATATGATTATATTTATGTATTGTAGATGACTTATTATAACTATTATCAATATAAGAATCTTGAATTTATGTTCAATCTCATATGCATGTGAAAATGTATTTTATTAATATAGTGTGTCGAACAAGTTGCGAGATTGGCTCTCTCACATGAGCAATCGTCTCTTACATTGAGGAACGTGAAGAGAAAAGTTCCACCATAAGATAATGACTTATTTTGTAAAACCAGATATGAGTTTATCTAAGAATGTGGATTTGAGGATAATTAAAAAAAAGAAACTCAGGTTAGACATCTAGAAGTGTCTAGACCTAGGTCTGTACGATGTTGAATGGCTAAAAGAATAAGACACACGCACCAATATAAGGTGAGAACATCGTAGCACGTATTTCATACCACGTGTGCTTAGCGACCAATGGGTTAATGGAAGAATGAATTCCTGCTTCTTCATTGTGTAAGACCCTCAAGGTTATTTTAACCTTTCATTGAAATACCCTTAGACCTTTGATTGTTTCTTGAAGTTACGATCGGTGTTGCTACTTTAGCATGTTACTAATAGCCATGAGAGATTTGGCAATGTGGTGCATGTCTAAGAAAGTAGTTGATTGGAACAGATAGATTCGAGTAGAAAGGAAAGACGATTAAAATGAATATTTTAACTTATTTACACAAGCCATCTATTACACTAACCATATAAGAGTCAATTGTAATTGTGTATATAAAGTTAAACATGAACTCAAGTTCACCTCTTTAAGAGGATGAGGGATCGGATAAGTAACTACTGAAGTAGTGAATGATGTCTGGGATATTGTGAGTATTAGTATCCTCATATTAGTAGAGAATTCTTTCCATATGTGATTGGATTCCTAAGTATGGCTTGTAAAACCTTATAGGTAAAGCTCGTAATGCTCACAGGTCGCACAAACTATTTGTGGTATAAATTGGTGATTTGTTGGTGTCGTACTGGCTCAGGTCATGTCCACCATGTGTGAAGTGGGAGATGTTGGATTACGGGTATGGGTCACCCATGTAGACTGACCCGTCCTGTCCCGTCCCGACCCGTATCTTTGTCAGGAAACTAAGATTAACATATAATCTTAATTCAAAAGAAAAGGGGGAACGGTTATAACTGTTCCTGCCCCAAAAGATCGCATATATGATCATGATCTTTTTTCCTTTTCTGACAAGAGGCGAGAGAAAATAATACAGAGAAAATTGGGTTGTAACAAAAGGAATCAAACTTCGCCAAAACGAGAGCATTTAGTTTGTGATTCAAGTTTTGTTTCCAAGAGATTCCAAACAGACTTTGGGCAAATACTTTTCAATAGCAAATTCAACAAATTTCGCTGCGAATTAAAGGTACACAATTTATTGTTTTGCTAAGAATTGATGACAAAAACCTTCAGCTAAAATTAGACTGCATGATAAATATACTCAAAACTTCATGATTAGCTAGTTCTATACTTATCTTTTTTTTTTTTTTCGATTAGCAGGATATATATTATAGATAGCTTATAAAGTAGTAGACATGACAGTAGTCATAGTGTTCGTAGCACTATCAAATACAAAAAGAGAAGAGTTCCCTAAGGCAGCTAGTTTATTACATATATTCCTAGACACTAGCTTGGTAGTAGGGGCTCCTTAAAAGTTTCTGTCAAACATGGCAGGACTTGTTCCGAAGCAGACAACAAAACATCTACATGAGATTGAGCGGACTTAGCAGCTGATCTAGCCAAGATATCAGCTACAGTTCGTTTGTTTTACGAAAGCTATAGCGCAGTATTACTGGATTTTCCAACCTCTTCAATAGCCACTTACAAGACCAAACCAAGGAATTATACAACGGTGGGGCTTTTTCTAAGATCATAAAAATATCTGTGCAATTAACTTCAATTTCAAGAGGATAATATTGTCGTTCCAAAGCTAATTGTATCCCTTGGAAGAGGGCTAGAAGCTCAGCATGGGAGGCGTTTAGAGCTGCACAGGAGCCAGTAAAATCGACCATCCAAGCTCCATTGAAATCGCGAATGACACCTCCCTCCCCTCTCCCCCATGCCAGTGCGAGCATTTTGTTTAACAAGGGGGCATCTATGTTGAGTTTTAAGGTGTACTCAAGGGTGGTTTGACCCACTGAATTTGGATAGGGATTAGAGTATTTACCTTGCCTTCTCCTTCCGTGAGGAGATGAAAGTCCATGATCCTATTACGAACCATCGCAACAGAGGGAAAAGAGATAAACCGATTATGGACGTTATTATTTCTGGTGGTCCACAGATGCCAAAGAGCAAAAGGCATCAAATCAATCCATTTATAGTGTAGAACTAACGTAGAAGAGTGGAGCATAGGAGGAAAATTTAAATCCCTTAAGACAACCAACTAGTAGAAACTGAGAAATCCAATTTCAGAATAATTAAACTAAGGTCCAACCAAAACTTTCTAGCGATATAGCAATCTATGAAAATGTGAAAAATAGTTTCTATATCACTTTTGCAAACAGGGCAATACGGGGTGTCGATAATCGTTAAAGAATGGAGATAAATCATGGTAGGTAAGCGATTGCAAGCGCATAACCAAAGTAAGAATTTAAATTTGGCTATGGTGTTTAAGCCCCAAATCCAGTTGAAATTATTGATTGTAAAAACGTGGGGCCTGATATCGGGAAGAATAGATTTGGTGTTGAATAGGCCATTTGGGGTGGCTGCCCAGTAGGGAGTATCAATAGAATTTAAGTGGGAGCCAAGTTGTATGAAAGAGGCAGACTGCTTTATGTTATCCAGGACATACAACAAAATTTTATCCCAATTTCAATGATTTACTTCCCTAAGTCTATTAATCAAAGATTTAATTCATTTTGGGTGAGGGGCAAATGGGTAATGTGACGAAGGCCGGACTATTAGGAATTCATTTATCATGCCAAAGTCTAATAGTTTTACCAGAACGTAACCCGGTTTCCAGGCTATGTTGGGAGAGCAAAATTGGCCCCCAAGTAGAATGTTTTTCCATATGAATGAAGTAGAAGAATTACGTCTCACACAATTGTATTTTGTGAATAAGGTACTAGCCCAAAGGGAGGTGGTGTTATTAAATAGACGCCAAGAGAGGTTAGTGAGCAGAGAAAGGTTCTAAGAGTCCCAAACCACCATTCTCCTTAGGAGCAGTAACTTTGTATATACTACTAGGCAACTTAAAATACTGCATTGCATAAAAAAGGATGGCACTGGGGGAAGATTCTGCAAGTTTTTTTTTTTTTTCTGGTTTCCCAAAGTATCCCCAGCCCGACAGGCCAAGGACTAATACTTTGCGGATTTGAGCTCCATTTAAGGATTTGTCGCTGGCCAATTGGTTGCTGCATGCACAAGGAGGGAATCGAACCCCCGACACTTGCTTAAGCGACCTAATTCTGCAAGGTTAAGCCTACCCGTAGAGGAAAGAAAATGGGGTTTCTAATGCGCTAGTTTTTTCACATATTATCTAGGATGAATTGAAAATCCTTAGGCTTGGGAGAACTATTTAAAATGGGGAAATCAAGGTATTTTTTTAAAGTTTTTTGATTCCTGAATACTAAAACAACTTTGAACAAAAGTTTTAATAGAATTCGGGCAATTTTTTGAAAAAAAAGTTTTGGATCTAGTGGATTTTATTTTTTAGCTCGAGAGTTTACAGAAATACATCATACAACTAGTCGTGTTTTGAATAGAGGAGGTGGTAGTTTTTGAGATAAGAGTTAAGTCATCTGCAAAGAAGAGATGCGAGAATAGAGGACCATGTCTGAAAATGGAAACTGCATCCTACTTTAGAATATCTACTTGATAGTCTATGTACGTAGAAAGCATTTTCATACAAAGGATAAAAATATAAGGGGACATAGGGTCACCCTGTCGGATGCCCTGGGAGGGTGAGAAGTAATTTATGGAAGAGCCATTTATAAGAATGGAGATGCTACTGGTGGAGATACAATTCATTATAAGAGTAATTATGTTATTGGGGAATTTAAAAAATATAAGAGCACTATGGACAAAGGACCATTCAAGTCTATCAAAGGCCTTTTCTAAATCTAACTTAGCATGAGATAGCCCTTAGTAGCCTTTGTTTTGTTGACATGGTTAAAAATTTCTTGTACAAGTATAGCATTATGGCAAGCTCTATGGCCTTTTAAAAAGCTAGTTTGATGAAAGCCAATAAGTTGAGGAAGAAAAGATTTAATCCGATTAGCGATAATCTTTGTAATGACCTTATAGATAGAATTACATAACCTATAGGCCATATTCTTTTTAGAAAATTGGCATTCTTAAATTTAGGAATAAGGCAAAGTTAAGTTTTATTCAAAACTGCCGGGATGGTGTGTATGCTAAAAATATGGTGACAACAATCCAACACACTTTGGCGCGCTACATTCCAATGAAATTGGTAGAAATGCGGAAAGATACCATTCAGCCCCGATTCCTTAAAAGGTTTAAATGAGAAAAGGGCACAAGTTATTTCATGATCTTCTAAAGGACGATCAAGGGAGTATAAGGACGATCAAGGGAGGACAAGTCAATTTGATGGAAGCTGCGGGGGGGTGTTGTAAACAACTTTCCATGGCGTGGAAGTGTGTTCCGAAGCAAACCGGTGTTTATAATAATTGAAGACATGATGTTCTTACTGATCATGATTCATAATCCAATTGTCATTATAATCCTTAAAATAAGAGATTTGATTAGTATGTCGACAATTGATAACAGACAAGTGGAAGTACTTAGCATTTGCATCCCCGTAATTCAGTCAATTAACATGGGATCTAATTTTCCAGTAATCATCTTCTATTTGGAGTATGTTATTGTAATCATTGGTAAGGGAAGTTTCCAGATTTTTAAGAAAAATACTAGTCGGATAGGCGCTAGAATTTTGGATACCTTTGAGACGGGCTACAATTCTTCTCTTTTTACGAAAGACGTCCCCTAAAGTATTGTTATTCCAAACAATCGCTGCTTCCTTAAAAGAGTGAGTGGCATCAAGGAGGTTTCTATCAGTCCAGTAATTAGCAACAAGATCTTTAAGAGATGGATGGTTTATCCAAAATTTCTCAAGTCTAAAAGGCATGCATTTTTATGGGGTTTATTAGAGTTGTTTATATTAATAAGAATGGGGGAATGGTCAGAGTGGGTTTTTGGTAAGTGAATAATTTTTGCATTAGGGTATAACTGGATCCATTTTTCATTAGCAAAAGCTCTATCAAGATGTTCCAAGATGAGGTTTGCTCTATTATTTTCTTCCTAAGGTTCGACCAAGTGTATCGAATCCCTTTAAAACCAAGATCAAGCAGATTACATTTATTGATGCATGATCAAAATTAGAACTCCTATTTCGGTTAAACTACACCCACCCCATTTATCGTGTTGACAAATTACTACATTAAAGTCCCCCCGCAATCAACCAAGCACTATCTAAACAAGAAACATTATTAACAAGATTATTCCAAAGATCTAATCTTTTAGCAATGTTTGTACTAGCATAAATAGCAGAAAAATACCAAGAATGTGAGTGCATGCACTTCCTGATCTATACGATGCTTACGAGTTACATGCACCATATGAGAATGCCACATAAGAACCATCCCACCCGAGTTTCCCACAGCCAGAAATTCAAACATTTTATCAAAAGCAAAAATATCCTTAAGGGGAGAATGATTCATCATCTTAGTATCAAGCAAGGCTACTAGATAGGGATTATGGTTCTTAATAATTTCCTTAAGATTCATTTTAAAAGTCTCATTATTAGCACCCCAAGTGTTCCAAACCACAAAGCTAGTGTCTTGCTCCATAGGGCTAGATCATAAGAATTCTTTGGATTGTGGAGAGGATTCGGCTTCATCATAGGAGCCATGATAACTACATGTTTGTCTAGATCTCGATTAATTGTTGGACAAAGAACAAAGGAGCACTTTATCAGATTCACTGAAAAGTTGTGAATGCTTCTTGTATTTGTTTTCTAGAAAGACCATAAGGCCTGCATACTTGATACTGGAGATTTCAGTAAATGTGGTTCTTGTTAAAGGATTTTTTTCTATTCATTCTAGTGCCATAGCTGGTGTGAGAGGAGGAATTTTCGAGCTTGGTAGACATGGAGGTTGGGGAGAAGAGTCGACTTGGGGGTGAAACTGAGGGGTTGACATGAACATTGGTTGACCCGATTGGATTGGCATTGACTACCAAGGGAAAAAGATAGGGGATGTGGAGATTTGTTCCTGTGGGGTGAAGAAAGGGTTTAAACTATGTTGTGCTTGTCGGGGAATGGACTCAAGAAGTGTGAAATGTTCCATGGTCTTTACATTATTTGGAGAAATCCTGGCATTGTTGATGGAGGGTTGGGTTGGCATTGTTGGTGGACAACATTTGGTTCAAAAAATTCTCCAAAGCAATTCTCATTCCCTGAAACACCCTGGATTTCTGGCCCTTAGAAAATTTTCTTGATTTTTGGTCTCTGGACAGGATACGACTAAGGGAAACGACTCGTACACTGGGATACGAGTGGTATGGGTTAGCCGTATGCTGGCCAGTGTTAGTTGGTGGGTTGGTTGGATTACTGGAATGGGTACGATTTGTTTGGTAAGGGTCATATGGATGGACACGAGTCGTTTGATTTGGGTATTTCCTTCACTTAATCTTAGAATTGGTAGACTAATTTGGATTTGAGTACGAGTGGCTCACCATGAGTCGTAAGACAGGGTACGAGTCGTACCATGGACTCGTATAGTGGGCAGTGTTCATTCCTCTTTAGATTCTGTTCTTCCAGGGGTACGGGTCAAATGTACTAGTCGTATACTTGGGTACGACTTGGTTTGGGTGAGTCATACCTTGGACAGTGTTGGGTCCAACAGACAGGCCTTGGGTACGAGTGGTGGGTAAAAGCACTTCCTGGATACAAAATGTCAATTTTCTGCAGCCATACATATTTTGAAAAGATTTTACTTGGGTAGAATAGTTGATAGTAGTACAATTTTCTTGTAATGTATATGTTATAGTTGTTGAGCTTATAACATTCATAACATTTAATTACTGCGAATACAATTTATAAGGACAGGAAAATTAAAGATGCATATAATTAAGTGAACAGTAACCCCATAGTGGATAATATATAAAGATTGAAACTTTTATGCAGTAATCCCAATATGAATCAGGGGTTAAATAACTATAGCAACCAAACCTTAAATAAAGTTGATAACTAAGGAATATGTTGTAAATTTGGTTCACGAAAAGATTAAAACAATTATAGTTGTGTCTATGAGCTGATAAAAGAAAAGATTGAAACAGTCACTGTTGCGCCTACAAGCTGATAAGTACCTCGTGAATTTAATAGAGATGCGAAAACTAACTACAAAACAATCATGTGTTCTTTCAATGAAAATGTTCAATGGTGAGAAGGCTAACATTGTAAAAACATAAGTGTTAAGATCTATTATAGTTAAGCCTATTTATAAATTCATAAGTGCAGGAATTTAGATATACAGAACAAGGTAGGCATAATTAAGGCACATAATAGCTAGCCCATAGTAGAAAATTAAATTTTGAAAGTATCGGTACCTTCATTTGTTTTTCGCTGGGGTGGGTGGGTCGATTTTCTGCCTCTTACCTGTCTGCTCGGGAGAAAATGGGGTTTCAGTGAAGGAGGTGATAGCGAGCATACCAGCTTTTTGATCAGAAAATCTGAATAATGGCTTTTGTAGTTGGAGCGTAAATAATTTATGAGCGAGCAGCTGGTTAATGAGGGCGATACAGAGCGGTTTTTGCTAAATAGGGAAAAAAAGACACCACGGTAAATCAAACTTTGTCTAATGTAGGGGTTTTATTTACCGAGAGAACCAAATTTTAAGGAAATGAGTTTTTTCTGTTGTTAATTGTATGTATATGTGTACCTGTACAGCAACCTATTCATATATTTGTTCGGAGGTTAAGGACAACATTCTTTCACCCAGCGTTTTTGAGATCATCACCGTAATTGTATCGCTAGCATCCATGATATTAACCTCAAAGTAGCACCTGTAATTAACATAAGAGTGTAAATGAAGTGAACCAATCTGAAAATATTCGGTAGTAGTTCCGAAGATCCTTTTTTTCGACAAAACAGAGAATAAAATATGTACTATACTTGGCGATGAAATGTAGAAGTTGTCTTTGTATTTTCAGTTTGCATGTACTATACTTGGAGATGAAATGTAGAAGTGGTCGATAAATAGTATATTTTTCCGTTGAAGGAGGTTCGACCGAACCCCTGAATATATTGTATCTAGATTTTCTTGAGTTCGACACTTCTAAGGAGTCATTGGTCTATTTATATACCTCAGTAAGTTTTTTTAACCAAAACAAAAGAAACCTTGACAATTCCATTAACTATAGTGCATACCTTAAGTCCCTAGAAATAATAAAGACGCTAATATCTGTAGTGGTTCTCATTTTTGTAATTTGGAGCTAAATTTTTTTGACTTTCATACATTTTTATGGATAAAGTCAATAAAGAAGTTATATTTCATCTAACAATGAAATACAAATAAAAAGGAAGAAGCAAAAACTTAAAACAAATATATATTTTTTCATGTTTTAAACTTAATTAATATTTATATGTTACTATTACCAGCCCAAAATAACATTTTGTCGCTGCATTATTTTCTAAATCATGAGTAGTGGGAAGAATAAACAGAACCCTAGCTTCTATGGTGAATAAGTTGCAATTACTTAAACTGTTTCTCTAAAGGCATGGACACCTAAGGACATAAAGGAAAAGTTAAACGTTGATCTCCCCAAAGTTCATTGTAATGTCTCCACCCATTACACTAACATATATCCATACTAATACTTACTGATAATATGAGCTGGGAAAGAGAGACAGTTATACATTCTTAGGCTCTACATTATTGTGGCAAATCAGTTTAGGGCAAGAAATATTATCAACTTTACTTTTGATTTTCTCATAAGGTTTAGCTGTCAGGAACTTTCCTTTGATTACAATGTGAGTCATATTTTCCAACTTTTGCCAAAGCTTCCTAATTGCACAGTTTTTTCTAATCATCGAGCAAGCGAGGTTAAGGATAGTCATACTAAAGATGTTTTGCGTTATAATCATAATGCCCAGAATCTTCAAAAAATACCAACGGGTGTGTGTCGAATTCAGCTAAGCTAGTGTATCTTTGGAGAATCCGACATAGGCACGACATCAAAAATGAAGAGTCCGCAACTAACGTATTTTTCTAATAAAACAATATGAATAACACATGTCAAGAAGAATTAAACACTATTAAGTGAGCAAATTTCTCATTATCAAAATGCTAACTCAAAAGATTAGATTGAAATGTCATTTTGCCTTTTCGTTTTGTCGGGATAAAGAGGCTGTGTTTGGGAACTATTCTACTGTCACTATTTCAAAACATAGTCACGTCAATCGATTTTGCGGAATTATAGAATATACATAAACCTTACCTTTATCTCGTTGAGATAAAGAGGTCATCTCGAGAAAGTGCTAAGCTTCCTTATTTGAGATCAACAGAAAGAAAATTCAGAAATTCCAAAAACAGGATAGCAAGAACATTTTTTCAAGTTTTACCATAGATGATAGAAAAAAGAAAATGCGTTATAGAATCTAGATATGATATAGTTGTAGTAGTTACTTGGGAACTAATTGTCGTTCTAGCTTACAATTGAAGCAGCAAACCATTTTTTGAGTTTTTGGGCGCACGAACTGGCTGCAATGTGAGCATGCAAGCAGATAAAATGATTGAGGACGGTCAGGGAGCGATAATGTGGCTTCTACGGGGAAACTTTGTACCTGCAGTGTTAATGTAGAATAATGTTAGAAGCTTCTTCGACCTCACGAGCTGTACTCTGTGATACAGGTTTACTTTGATGAGAATATAATTACTACATATATACGTTCTGGGATAGACTAACCGTAGATAACATCTGCGGAATTGTAGATATAGCTAGCACTTGATCTTCAATTGGTGCAAGATTTAGTGAAGATGATGACGCTGATGAGTTTCTTAAAGTGTAAGACAACAATATTCGTTTGTTGTGATTCACCCTGGGAAAAGTTAGATGAAACAGTAAAAATATATTTTTTCTTTGTCGTACAAATAGGTAGCATATTAGTGTATACCAGTTTGTCAATGCAGTAGCTTGCACATACTGAGGATTTGTTAAGATTGTCGATTGATATCTTGTTGCTAGTCTTAGAGCTGCGTACGTGAAAGAAAGCTTTTTAAATTCAATATAGAGAAGGGAAAAGTAAAAAAAATAGTTGTAGAAGATGGGCTAACGAATATACCACTACGAAATTCAGTAACACCTATGCGTCTGACAAGAATGACAGGGTATTCATGCAAATGGTGGAGTAATGTAGATCCTTCGTTGTCGGCTAGATCACCCCATATAGTAAAGAGAAAAGGTTTTTTGCTGGTCGTAATAGTAGATACAAAAATTATTATAGTCCAACCATGTTTTAACAACGAAATAGAATGCTTGCTGAAGTTGTTGTTGGTACGTAACTCACCTCTGGTCTATGACGATCGCTTCCCGAAAGTGTTTGCTTTGGTCAGTTGTATATTAGATGGCACTACAATGAACTACCACCGCCAATAAGTCTGTTAAGATTAACATGTTAATAGTTAATTTGATTAGTAGGTGCTAGTTAGTTGATGGGAAAAGAGGCTAGAATGTAAGATGGATGTTTACCAAATTCGACACCTGGACGTTGCTCTTCAATAGCTGAGAAAGAGAGTGTATCTAATTTTATTAGAGTAGAAAGGGGTGCCTCAGATCCATTATTGTTGGTAACCGCTTCGACGATTGTGTATCTGTCCGCCACCCATTCGTATGTAGCCGCTCGTATTGAGTAACTGCGGGGCTCTCTGACTTTCACACATGACACCAAATATGTCTCAAAAAGGACAAACAAATTCTCATACTTCGGAATGTCATCACCATAGAGTATTATAGAAACCTGTTGTTCCTGTAGTCAAGTAAAAGAGAACAAATTTTACATGTGCTGAACAATTTATGTAACGAGCTCTTAACAGTTCAAAGCAGATGTGGAGAGGCAAGCTTACACTTTCATCCTGTACAAGTATTGTTTGGAAATACACGGATGAGTCACTGCTTTTGCAAGGCCGAAACTTGTCTACTACCTGTATTTTACACGTCCAGTCTGTAGTTTCTGGTGTGATTGTGTCTACAGGGAGCCTTTGATCCATTGTGTTGGCCTCTGTTTTATTATTGCAGGGAAGGTGTCTATGAAACGTAGACATATGAGATACTAAATTAATAGACGAAGCTATAATGAAACATTTGAAAGCAAAAATAAGCCGCAGATTTTGGTGATAACAATGTTTTATGACAACAGTGATCGACCAAAAACAAGAACTTGTGAGAAATAAAACTTTTTTCGTAAAGATTTCTAAACTCTTTCTCCAAAGACAACAGAATTGTAAAATTGTTAAAATTAATAGAACTTAGTCATAGCTCTGTGGACGAAAACATTCACACAATAATTACCCCATAAACTTGAAATCATTCAAAAGTAGCGAAGCTTATTCTGAATTATCAACAAAGAACAACACAGTAAAGGAGACCCAATCAATCAGCTCCAACAAATCAGTCAGGAAAATCTATCAAGAAATTGCTCAATTTACTAATCCATCAATAAGAAGACTTGAACTTTACTTTCAGATTCATAAAACAATTATTCCCGTCACTCGTTCAATCTCCACCACTCTAAAAAAAAACACCACTCTAAAAAAATAAAAAAAGCTTACAGTAAAGGGCCTAACTTCTGCTTGACTAACACAAAGAATCACCCCTGCCTTTTTCTTTTTGGAAGAAATTCCTGTAGATATTAAATAAGCGAAGAAATACCAAAAAAAAAATGTTCTGAAAACCCCAACTATTACAAACCAACTCAAAAGTCACTACACTCTCCATTTCAATCATAGTCAGTGTAAATTACATACAGGAAATTACAAAGACCAACCATCAATTCATAGTTGCTCTTTTTCATTTCCGATCTTCTTCGGATGATAGAAATTACAAAGCTAATATCAAATTAAACATTTCAAAGTTGAAAGAAAAGTTGAAAGAAAAGTTGAAATATGGAGAAGAAAAGCAAGAAACATTTCAAAGTTGAAAGAAAAGTTGAAACCTTAAAATTGCAACAACAATTTATCCATATGCAAAACGAAATTCCACAAAGCAGCACATCAATAACAACCATGAAGACTCACCCGAGGAGAAGAAATAAACTCGGCCATGAAGAAATCGATTAGATTGAAATGAAAAGCTATTATATTGAAAAAGCCCCTTTATGTCCCAACAAACCCACAAATTTCACAAAACTATGAGATGCGAAAGTACATATACCAGATCAACAAAACGACTGAAAGAACAGATAATACAATTGATAAATTAGTCAGAAGAATCGAACAACAAACAACCAAACACAAAAGTAAGAACTCATCAATCTTTCAATTCGGAAACTGATGCAGTAAAACTTTCAATAGAAGAAGCTAAAATATTTGTGCCATATGAATTTTATCAATGGAGATGCCAGCAGACCTACAAATACTCCCCCATCAGTTGACACGTTGAACTTTGGTGAAACTGTTGGCAGACATGTACGTGATTACTCATCAGGAATAAATAACCAAAAAGAGCCCTTAAATGGAGAAAATGCCCTTGATGCAAGCAGGGAGGACAACGGAGACCTCCTTGCTTCACGGCAGAAATTTCGAGAGCCAAATATTTATAATTATAAAATTATAGTAGGCATTTGACCATAAATATTATTCACAATATTTTTAAATATATTTTCACTTTATTCTGAAATATCTATTTAGCTATAAATATTTCAAAATATATTTTTACAATATTAGATTTTTGAATAACATCTCAAAAGTTATTTTCACTATTTTTGAATTTACTTTTTACATTTTTTAATTTATTTTTTTCAGAAAAATCTAAACTAAACACAAAAAGTAAGCAGAAAATTAGAACAAACAAACAAAAAATCATTAATGAAAAGGCAAATTAAAAAAGGATGGGACCTAGCCTATATGGAAAAGCTAAATGATCATCTTTTTTCTGTAATAAACCAAATATATCAAGAGTTTATTGTCCAAAATTGAAAAAAAACACATGTATATAGCATGTAGTTACAACGGATTGAAGCAACAAAAAAGAAAGAACACCTAAAATACCTTTAAGCAAATTGTCAATTCCAAGAAGCACACATGTCAACCATGACTTGTGTGCTAACTCATGCTTATATATAGTAAGAACTAGATATCGAAGGCCCTTGCTAGCAGGGGCCCAATATATGTTATTTTTTAGTCTCAATTTATATGATACAAATAAAATTTTGATAATTAATTATATTTTAAATATTTTTTAGATATTTAAGTTGTTAGCTATTGTAATTTATAATAGTTTTTTGACATTGTAATTTACTATTTTAAGTTGTTAGCCATTATAATTTATAATACTCTCCTTGTCCAAAGTATTGTAGCATTGATAGTCTATTATATTTTTAGAATAATTTAAGTTTTTAATTACTGAAATTTATAATATTTTTTCTTCTATTTCAATTTAAGTGACACTGATATAATTTTGAGAGTTAATCAAATATCACGATTGAAGTCCCGAAGTAGACATGTCTTAAATGACTCATAATAACTTAATTAAAGTTATACAATAAAATTACTATAAAAAATAGTTATGAAAAAAAATTAAGCGGGCCTCATATAAGATGTCAAGTTAATTTAAAACATCAATAATTAATTTATCTTTTTTTTGTTTATTTTATTTTTTTATTAAATATTTTTTTAATATTTAGATGACTCATAATAATTAATTAGGGATAAAATAGTAAAATTACGGTTGAAACAACTGAAGCAAACATGCCATAAATGTCTATTTTACCTTTTTTTATTAAATATTATTAATTTTTAATACGTAAATGACATATAATAATCAATTAGGAAATAACTTATTAGAAGTGGTATAAGAAAATTAATATAAAAAATAGTTGTGAAAAAAATTTAGACAGGCCATATATAAGATGTTAAATTAATTTAAAACTTCAATAGTTTGTTTATCATTTTTTATTTTATTTTTTATTAAATATATATTTTTTTAATACTTAAATGACTTATAGTAATTAATTAGGGATGAAATAATAAAATTATGGTTGAAGCAACTGAAGCAGACATGTCATAAATGTGTATTTTATCTTTTGTTAAATATTATTAATTTTTAATACTTAAATGACATATAATAATTAATTAGGGGTGATATAGTAAAATCACGGATTAATACTTAAATGACCTATAGTAATTAATTAGGGATGAAATAGTAAAATTACGGTTGAAGCAGCTGAAGCGGACATGTCATAAAAGTCTATTTTATATTTTTGTTAAATATTATTAATTTTTTAATACCTAAATGACATATAATAATTAATTAGGGGTGATATGGTAAAATCACGGAGGAAGCAAGCATGACGACCTCCTCCTGCTTCCAAGCCTCTTCTATATATTAGAATATAGTAGATATAATAAAACTTAATAATAAAAAGGGAGAGAAACAAGCAAGAGAGAGAGTAGTAGCTATTTTATTGTTTTTTATCGTGTGTTCCATTCATTCTACGAGTAGCCTATTTACAAGCTCAAAATTACTTGGAGAGAAGAGTATGCTAGTGTATGAATTATCGCCACATGACATTCACTCATTACTTTATTCATAACACTCCCTCTTGAATAGATACCAAAATTTTTAGTGGGACAAAATCTTGATTAAGAAAAAAAGAGTGCAATGCATATTTTACTCTCCTAATGAAAACATCACTTAATATCTTAGAGACGCCGCATTTTAATTTTGTATCTCAATTTCTCAAAGGTTGAAGTTGGCAATACTTTTGTAAATATATCTGCAAAATTATTACTTGAATGAACCTGTTGAACATCTATTTCACCCTTCTTTTGAAGATCATGAGTAACATTTTTTTTGGTGAAATATGTTTTGTTCCGTCTTCTTTAATGTATCGTTCTCTTAATTGAGTTATGCATGCAACATTGTCTTCATATAATGTTGTTGGAATATCTCTTTTCAAAGGAAGACCACATGCTTCTTGGATGTGTAAGTTGTTGACCTCAAATAAATACATTCTAGACTTACTTCATGAATGGCTATTAGCTCTGCATGATTTGGAGATATAGCAACCTTAGTTTTTTTTTATAGAATGCCATGATATAGTCGTACCTCAACATATACATACAAAATCTGTCTAGAATCAATCTTATGTGGGTTAGACAAATATCATGCATAACAAATTAATTGTGAATCAGATTTATTTGAATAAAATAGTCTCGAACCAGTGATTCCTTGGAGGTATCTGAGAATATGCAACAACAACAACAACATACAAAGTGTATTCCCATATAGTGGGGTCTGGAGAGGGGGTTAAAGTGTACACAAATCATAGCACTACCTCAGGTGAAGTAGAGAGGTTGTTTTCGATAGACCCCCGGCTCAGGACAGATAATGTTATAACAAACACAATAATATAAAAGCATATAAGCTAATACAATACGCAAAATAAACTAACACTGCTAGATACTATAGAAAATAATACAACCACAAGATAATAATATACATTATCTATCCAAAAATCATAAACATCACTCAAACACCCCGAATAGGGAACTCTAGACATAAACAAAGTACTATTTCCTACTGTTACAGATGCATTCCTTCCCCCCTAATCCTTTACCTTAATCCGCGTCCTCCACACCTTCCTATCAAGGGATATGTACTCCATAAGCTGTAACTGCTCCATATTATACCTAATCACCTCCCTCCAATATTTCCGCAGCCTACCTGTACCCTGCCTAAAATTATCCATAGATAGTCTCTCACACCTCCGTACTGGAGCATCCACGCCCCTCCTCATCACGTGCCCGAACTAACGTAACCTCACTCCTCGCAACTTATCTTACTGAAGTCACTTCCACCTTCTCTCGAATCATCTCATTTCTAACTGTATCTCTTCTGGTAAGGCCACATATCCATTGCAACATCCTCATCTCCGTCACCTTCAACTTTTAGATGAGGAATTTGTTAACTGGATAACACTCTGATCCATACAAAATAGCCGGCCGGACAACCACTCTATAGAACTTACCTTTAAGATTTGGAGGCACCTTCTTATCACACAAGACTCCCGAATCGATCCTTCATTTCAACCACCTAGCACCAATACGGTGCGTGAAATCCTCGTCAATCTCATCGTTTCCTTGAATCATAGATCTCAGATACTTGAAACTCTTCCTCTTTTGAATGACTTAAGAAGATAGCTCCACTACCACATCAGCCTCGTATGATAAATCACTAAACTTACATTCTAAGTACTCCGTCTTACTCCTGCTCAACCAAAATTCTTTAGACTCAAAGGTCTGTCTCTAAATCTCCAACTTATCATTAACTTCTCTCCGAGTCTCCTCAATTAGTATCACATCATCAATAAATAACATACACCAAGGCAGCTCCCCTTGAATACGTTGCATCAAAGCATCCATCACCAAGGCAAATAAAAAAGGGCTAAGAGTCAATACCTAGTGCAACTTTGTCAAAATAAGAAAGTGCTTTGAATCATCACCTACCATCCTCACCCGAGTCTTCGTGCCATTGTACATGTCCTGAATCGACCTAGTGTATGCCACAGGTATCTCTCTAGCCTCTAAGAACCTCCACAGAATCTCTTCGAGGACTTTGTCATATGCTTTCTCAAGGTCAATGAACACCATGTGCGATTCCTTCTTCCTCTCTCTAAACTGCTCTACTAATCTCTTCACGAGGTGAATGGACCTAGTAGTCGATCAACTTGGCATGAAACCGAACTGATTCTCAGAAATAGGCATAATATTCCTCAGCCTCAACTCAACCACCCCTTCCTAAACCTTTATAGTATGACTCAACAACTTTATACCCCTATAATTATTGCAACTTGGAATGTCATGGAATCATCGTAGTCCACCTCCAAGATTTGGCAATCCTCTCCCCCCTAAACACGATATTAAACAACCTCATCATCCACTTCAAACCTACCCGACCTGTGCTCTTCCAAAAATCTACTAGAACTTCATCAGACCCAATCGCCCTACCCCTACGCATCCTGCGGATAGCCCCGAGACCTTCCCAAACTCAATACACCTACAATACCCATAATCTTGACAACTCTCAAAGTTCTCCAATTCCCTCAGCACAAAACCTTTGCTCCCTTCGTCTTTCAAAAGTTTATGAAAATAGGACTGCCACTTCTTCCTAATGAGGGCATCCTCAACCAATACCGTGCCATCCCCCCTCTTGATGAACTTTACTTTGTCAAGGTCACGAGCCCTCCACTCCCTGGCCTGTCCAAGCCTATACAACTTTTTATCCCCATTTTTCTCCTCTAAAGCTGCATATAAGCTCTCAAAAGTTGTTGTCTCAGCCATCATAACCACTAACTTAGCCTCTCTCCGATCTACCTTATACTCCTCCTTATTCGTCTGCATCTCCTCATCATCTTTGTTCTCTACCAACTTAGCATAAGCCAACTTCTTAGTCTCCACCTTCCTATTATCTTCTTCATTCCACCACCAATACCCCCGGTGCTTGTCAGATCAGCGTCTCGAGACACCCAGTAGCTCTCTAGTGGTCTCCTTAATGCAACTAGTAGTCGTCTCCCACATACTATCCATATCCCCTCTACTCTCTCAATCCCCTCTCATCGCCAACTTCTTTCCCATTACCAAAGCACTAGCCAAAGTCAAGCTACCTCACCTAATTTTGGGTCGACCCTCCACACTCATCTTCTTTCTGCCCTTATTTATTACCACGTTTATCACAAACAAAATACGCTGAGTCAAAAGATTCTCGCTGGGTATGACCTTACAGTCTTTACAAATCGCTCTATCGCCTTTTCTAAAGAGAAAAAAAGTCTATCTGGGTCTTAGCCATCGAACTACGAAAGGTAATAAGGTGCTCCTCCCTATTTGGGAAGCTCGAATTTGCCACCCACAACCCAAAAGACCTAGGAAAATCCAAAAGAGAAACATCTCAATCATTTCATTCCCCAAAACCGAAACCGCCATGCACATCATCATAACCTTTCGATAAAGACCCAATATGCCCATTAAAATCCCCTTAAACAAAAAGCATCTCCGTGCTTGAAATGTCTCTGACCACCTCATCCAAAGTCTTCAGAAGTTCATCTTCGTCCAATTCTGCTTGCGAAGCATAGGCATTAATAACGACCAAAATAGACTCTTCAATGACCAACCTAATCGATATCAGTCTATCATTAACCCGTTTAACCTCCACTACCTGTCATCTAATCTCTTCATCTAGTAAGATACCTACCCCATTCCAATGCCTCACGCTACTCGAGTACCACAACTTATACCCGTCCACATTTCTCGCCTTGATGCCTACCCATTTGGTTTCCTAGATACAAGCTATACTAATCCTCCTTTTCCTAAGAATCTTCACGAGCTCTATGGACTTACCTTGAATGGTCCCTATGTTCCAAGACCTAAATCTCAACTTGGAATCTACCTTACCCCACCTACCCTTACTACCCTTTGCCCCCAACCCCAAACTCGATCCTAGACCCGCCTTTAACCCATCGCCAGACCCAAAACCCCATCCTTGCCCTATACCCTAGTCCCGAATCTAACCTAAATCCTAACCTAGAACATGATCCTAGTCTACCATGGACCAACACAACCACTACTCAACAAGAGAAGAGAAAAAAAAAGACGAGCAAATAGGTTAGGCTAAAAAATAATTAGGAAAGGCTAAACAAATAGACAAGGCTAAAAAGACGCAAAGGTAGTAATGAGATAAATCGATCGGAAAAATTAAAAAAAACTCGTATAACTAGCAAGATATATTAATGCCCCAATTGCACTAAGATATGGTATTTCAGTACCAACATGTTCTTCATCATTTTCATGAGACCGAAAAGGATCTTTATTAATATCAAGAATCTCACAGTCATTGAGGTGCTCAATTGGATGTGCTTTATTCATGTAAAATATCTTTAAAAATTATCCGATGCCTTTCATTTCAAATTCCTTTTTCAAACATTCGACTGCCTTGATAAGCTTCTTAGGAGTTTTAATGATATTCAAGTTATCAACATATACAACTATTATGACAAGTTCAGATTCAGACCTTTTAATAAAAATACAAGGACATATTGTGTCATTCTTGTATCCTGTCTTTTAATAAATATTTCTAAGGCAATTATACCACATGTGTCCTGATTTTTTTAATCTGTATAAGAATTTATGAAGCTTGATTGAACAACTTTTTCAAAAAAATTTATGTGCTTCATGCATTTTAAATTCTTCAGAAATTTTCATAAAAATATTGTTGTCTAGTGAGACATAAAATACGTTGCGACAACATTCACCAGATGCATATCAGGTTTTTCACAAACTGTCAGATTTATAAAATATATGAAGGTGATTGCATCCACCATCAAAGAATATGTATTTATATAACCAATGTCAGGTCTTTGTGAAAATTTTTGTTCCATAAACCGTGCTGATAATATATTGTAATATAAAGATAATATAATAAATCTTAATAATAAAAAGGAAGAGAAAGGAGTAGAAAGAGAGATAAATATGATAGAGAAAGAGAGATTAGACAGTAGTAGCTAATTTATTATTTTTTATTGTATTTTTCATTCAATGTACAAGTAGCTAATTTATAAGCTCGAAATTACTCGAAGAGAAAATATGCTATAGTGCATGCATTATGGCCACATGACATTCACTCATTACTTTATGGCCAAACCCACCGACAACCCCTTAAACTTGGCATCATTTTTCACTTTGGCACCTCAAGTGGACGTTGTTCACTTTTGGCACCTCAAGTAGCCATAAAGTGTGTCACTTGGGCACCTTTCGACATCAGCTCTAGTGCGTGCGTCTCGCTTGCTGCCAACATGGATTAACCGACCAATTTATTTATGTCATTTTATTTTACCTCGCCACATAATTATTTATACACACAAATAATTTTTTTAAAAAAGGTCAAAACACATGGCAATTAATGATATAATTATCCAACTCATAAATATATATACACAATTAAATTAAAGGAACCAATTAATGGCTGACAAATGACATTTTTCAAAATAATTATAAAATTATTTAATTTTATTTGACAAACAATCCTCCACCCCACCCTACCCCACCAACCCCCAACCCCCAAAGTCATCTTCTCTACCACTACCCATCCCCCAGACAACCCCCACCCCAAGTCATCTTCTCTATTTGGCAGCCCCCTTCCCCCCCTCCCGTCATCTTCTCTATTTGCCCTCCCCCACCCCCAAACCCCAAATTCATCTTCTTCATATGCCCCTAATCCCCCACCCAAGTCATTTCATCTTCTCCATTTCCCCCCACCCGCCCCCTCTTCTCAACTTAATTTTTCCATTTCTCAGTAATAATTTAGAAATCAAATCAGACAATCAGTATTACTAAACTTAGGACTAATTAAGTGTTCAATGTGAATATAGCTAGTCTTACACTTCTGTACGTTGAAGAACTGCATAGCAATGCTAAGAGCATTTGCATATTTGTCAACCACTTGTTCATGGAGAAGAAACTGTTAGTGGGAATTGAAGGTGTAAATATGGAGGTGATAAATTTGTGGAGTTATTGTTATGGAGAAGGAGTATTTGTTAATTGTCATTGGGTTGCTATTAGTGTGTTAGTGTGTTCCATTGATTCTTGAAAAATTCAACCTCCATTAATGAAGGTTAAGCTAAAGAAAGGTTATGTGGAGAAGACAATGTGAGGGACTTTTTTGTAATTATTTGATCAATAAAAGACATGTCATTAATTTATTGGACCAATTGTTGCTGATTTGGCAATAGAGATTTTCAATAATTTTTAAAAAATTCAAAGATGAAAAAATTATGAAAATACCCCTAAAAAATTATGAAAATACCTCTCAAACGCGCTTTCAATGCGTGTAGCACACGATTTTTGTTGATTCAGCAAAAGTTGCCAAAGTGACACACTTTATGTCTATTTGAGGTGCCAAAAGTGAACAATGTGCACTTGAGGTGCCAAAGTGAAAGATGATGCCAAGTTTAAGGGGCTGTCGATGGATTTGACCTTACTTTATTCATAACATTGAGTTCATATTTCTCATTCAAAAAATAAATCAATCTACATTCATTTAATATTTTAATTTAAATTCCTTGAATACTCAATAAAGGAAGTATCACATATTCTCCGAGTTAGTGCCAACATGAAATACAAATAAATCATGATTGTGTTGTAACGAAATCTTAATGCTATCAATGTCATGACTTAAATCAAATGTATACTTTTTTGAGAAAAGACATCTTTTCCCCCCTGAACTTGTCGTCACAACTCACTTTAGCATTTAAACTTAACTTCCGTTTATTTACCCCTTTAACAACTTTCAAATGAATTAAATTTCCCCTTATAGCTGACGTGGCAAAAAAAAAAAGAGCGAGTGATTTTTTTTTTTAAAAGACCACTTTATTGCTATTTTTTTTTATTTTTATTATTATTATACATACACACACACACACACACACACACACACACACACATATATATATATATATATATATATATATATATATATATAACATTAAAAGAAGAAAAATGTCTTCATAGAAAACATTTTCATCTTCTTCATCACTCCCCTTCCCCACCCCCACGCCTACCCCCACCCCACCCCCAACACTCCATTTCTTCATCTTCTTCATACCCCCACCCCGTTTCTTCATAATTCTCTTCCTATCAAGTCCTAATTAATCCAAAATTTTATTTTTCGACAATAAAAAAAGGTTCAAGATTGCTGAACAAGTTTGATTCTTGACCAAGAATTTCATGGGAATATCATTTATGCCATTTTCGAATTTCGGACTGTTTATGCCATTTCTGTAGACATTTTTGAGTAAGAAATTGAAAATTTAGGAGTTTTGGAATTTTGGGTTTTGGTTAATGTGAAAGAATTTGGATTTGAGATTTTGTGTATTGATGTGTTTTTGTGATCATGTACTTGTATTTAGTTCATTGATGGATTTGCTCAAGCTAATTCAAGTTAATTTTGCATTTGATGAAGAAAAAAATTTATTGAAAAAACTTGTGGTAATTGTGAAAGAAATAGAAAAAGTGGTGCTTTTATGTGAAGAAGAAGAAGGAAGAGGAGGAAGGGGAAGGGACGGGGGCTGCTGTCTAATGAAGAAGTAGAAGGAATTGGGGTGGGGTGGGATGGGGGTTGTGAAAGAACGAAGGGGGTGGGGGTTGCGAAGAAGAAAAAGGAAGGGGGTGGGATCTATTTTATTTATAAAAAATATATTTTTTTATAAAAAATATACTCTTTTAAATATATATATATATATATATATAATAATATATATTTTATATATATATAAAAATAGTATATATAAAATATATAAAAAGTTAGTGTGTGGGATTATTAAAAAAATAAATAAAAATTTCTTACGTGACAAATGACATGGCACTGATGTGGCACTGATTTGGCAATGATATGGCACGTGTGTAGTGCACTCTCCATCGTGAGAGTGGTATTTAGTTTTGAGGGGTGAAAATAATTCACTTTAAAGATGTTAAGGGGGGTAAATAAACGGAAGTTAAGTTTAAGTGCTAAAGTGAGTTGTGGCGACAAGTTCGGGGGGGGGGAAGATGTCTTTTCTCTACTTTTTTAGTAGGCGTTTCGACATGCAGTTTCATCTGATTTAAAATTATGAGATGAATCAACGACTGGATAAATGATTTCATCTTTTAATTTCAAATCATAAGATATCTCAAAATTTTCAAATACCTCGAGTTGCGAATTTTATATCATGATTTTATTTTTTTTAAATATAAAAATTGACCCACAATTCTATATTTTATAAAAAAAAGCCTAATTATTTTAAATTTTACAATAAAACTCATTCTCAATGTGAAGAGATTATACATACCATGTGAAAGTATTATATTAAAGAATAACTAGTTACTGTTATTATTGACTGGTGAATTTTTATGAAATTATGCATAATTTAAAGTTGGTAATCGCAAGCATTTATTTATAAAAGGAATATAGAGACATCCAATTTATTTGTGTCGTATTTTAGCATATTAAGATATCCTATTTATGAACTATTTATTAATCATTTGATACATTATATAAAAATGAAAAATTTTAATAGTTTCACAACTTGTGGGGTTTTCATATTTATGAGAAAACATAAAACTTAAAAAGTTTAAATTATATATTCAAATAAAACTTTAATTTCATCTCAAATAATTTTATATTATTATTTGAGAGAGAGTTTGACCGTCACACCAAATAGCAGGGACAACTTCATTAATTACTTCCTTCATTTACTTTTAGTTATAATATTATGACTTGACATATTTATTAAAGAAATAATTATGATGTTTATATTAAAGTCGCGGGTAATTTTGAATCAACCCGCCCAAAAAAAAAAAGCAAATTGAATTTCTGTCGATGCGTCAAAGAGCTTCTCTTAAGCTTTCCCCTTTCACACAACATTGTCCACTTCTCTATCACTCTCGCAATTTCTCAGCCACTGCGCCGGCGACACTGCCCGGAATCGAACCTCCATCAGCTCCAACTACTCTCCGTTACAACAATCTCCTTAAAATATGCTTACAAGAATGCAAAAACCTTCACTCCCGCCACCTGTTCGACGAAATGCCCCAAAGAACTTCACGCTCTATAAAAACTTGCAAAACCATCCATTTACAGAGCTTGCAACTTGGGTTTGCATCACAAGGACATTTAGGGAATTCCATTGTCGATTTATACGCCAAATGTGGCGACATGGTTTCGGCTGAGAAAGCTTTTTTTAAGCTTGAGAAGAAGGATAGTATGGCTTGGAATTCGATTATATTGATGTATTCGAGATATGGGTTGTTAGAGAATGTTGTAGAAGCTTTTGGGTCAATGTGGAATTCGGGAGTGTGGGGGAATCAGTTTAGTTATGCTATTGTTTTATCTGCTTGTGGTAGGTTAGTTAATGTTGAGTTAGGAAAGCAAGTGCATTGTAGTGTGGTGAAAACGGGGTTTGGTTTTGATTCTTTTACTGAAGGTTCTCTGATTGATATGTATGCAAAATGTGGTTATTTGATTGATGCTCGGAGGATCTTTGATGGGGCGGTGGAGCCGGATAATGTTTCTTGGACTGCAATGATTTCTGCTTATGTTCAAGCAGGTCTACCTCAAAAAGCAATGGAAGTTTTTGAGGAGATGCAGGAACAAGGTTGTGTGCCGGATCAAGTGGCATCTGTGACTATTATAAATGCATGTGTGGGACTACGTAGGCTTGATGCCGCTCGTCAGTTGTTTACTCAGATGACTAGTCCAAATGTTGTGGCATGGAATGTGATGATTTCTGGTCATGCCAAGGGAGGGAAAGAGGTGGAAGCTATAAAGTTTTTTGAAGACATGATTAAAGCTAGCGTTCGACCCACACGTTCTACCTTAGGAAGTGTTTTGAGTGCAATTGCAAGCATTGCAAATTTATCCTTTGGCTTGCAGGTCCATGCTTTGGCATTGAAGCAGGGATTAGAATCCAATGTGTACGTTGGGAGTTCTTTGATTAATATGTATGCCAAATGTCAAAAGATGGAAGCTGCAAGTGAAGTATTTAATAGATTGGGAGAGAAAAATGAGGTGTTGTGGAATGCATTGCTTGCAGGTTATGCACAAAATGGCAGTGCTTGTAAAGTTGTCAAGTTATTCAGGAATATGAGACTTTCTAGTTTTGAAACCGATGAGTATACTTGCACTAGCATACTGAGTGCATGTGCTTGTTTGGAGGATATGGAAATGGGGCGGCAACTCCATTCTATTATCATTAAGAATAAATTTGCATCTAATTTATTTGTTGGGAATGCATTAATAGACATGTATGCCAAATGTGGGGCTCTAGGTGAGGCCAGGCAGCAGTTTGAGAAAATGCTAATTAGAGACCATATATCCTGGAATGCAATAGTAGTTGGATATGTTCAGGATGAAGAAGAAGAAGAGGCTTTTATCATGTTCCAAAAAATGATATTGGAGCTTAGTCCTGATGAGGCATGTTTGGCTAGCATACTCAGTGCCTGTGCTAACATACAAGATCTTAATAAAGGGAAACAAGTTCATTCCCTGCTGGTTAAGTATGGTCTAGAAAGTGGCCTTTTTGCTGGAAGCTCCCTTGTTGACATGTATTGCAAGTGTGGTAAAGTTAATTCTGCCAGTGAGGTTTTCTTTTGTATTCCTGATAAAAGTGTGGTGTCTACTAATGCTTTAATTTCTGGTTATGCTCAGACAAACATTAATTATGCGGTGCATTTATTCCAGAATATGCTTGTTGAGGGACTAAGGCCTTCAGAGGTGACATTTGCTAGCATTCTAGATGCATGTAGTGAGCAGACTTACATGCTTGGGAGGCAACTGCACTCTTTCATTTCAAAGCTTGGGTTTTCATACGATGATGAATTCTTGGCGATCTCTTTAATAGGCATGTATTATAACTCAAGAAGATTAGAAGATGCAAGCTTGCTCTTCTCAGAGTTTACCAAACTAAAGAGCCCACTTCTGTGGACTGCTATGATATCCGGCAATATTCAAAATGACTACTGTGAGGAAGCTTTGCTTGGTTATCAGGAAATGCGCAAGTTTAATGTCATGCCAGATCAGGCAACTTTTGCTAGTGCCCTAAAAGCGTGTTCGACCTTGGCTTCTGTGCAATATGGCAGAAAAATCCACTCTCTGATTTTCCATACTGGTTTTGACACAGATGAATTGACCAGTAGCGCTCTAATAGATATGTATGCTAAATGTGGGGATGTTAAATGTTCAGTGCAAATGTTTAGTGAAATGGCTAGCAAGAAAGACGTTATCTCATGGAACTCTATGATAGTTGGCTTTGCAAAAAATGGTTTTGCGGAAGATGCACTGAAAGTCTTTGAAGAAATGAAGAGAGCATCTGTAAAGCCTGATGCTATCACGTTCCTTGGTGTTCTGACTGCTTGTAGCCATGCAGGAATGGTATCTGAAGGTCGTCAAATCTTCAAGGATATGACTAGCCTCTATGATGTTCGGCCACGCGCGGATCACTGTGCATGTATGGTTGATCTGCTTGGTCGTTGGGGAAATCTCAAAGAGGCGGAGGAATTTATTGAAAGATTAGATTTTGAAACAGATGCTATGATATGGTCTGCTTACCTTGGTGCTTGCAAAATACACGGGGATGATAATAGGGGACAGAAGACTGCTGAAAAGCTTATTGAGTTGGAACCCCAAAATTCTTCTTCATACATACTGCTATCTAATATATATGCTGCATCAGGCAATTGGAGTGGAGTCAACTTCTTAAGGAATGAAATGAAAGAGAAAGGAGTGAGGAAGCCCCCTGGCTGCAGTTGGATTATAGTGGGGAAGAAAACAAATATGTTTATTGCAGGAGATAAATTTCATCCTAGTGCTGGTGAAATTCACGCACTTTTGAAAGATTTGACGGCATTAATGAAAGATGAAGGCTATTTTGCTGATATAGGATTTGTAATGGATGGTAGGGTGAACAAAGCAAACCCCAGACTTGCCTGGGCCAATACTGCAGTACGATAATGTGAATAAATGGCTACAGTGGTGGGGGTGCAAGATGTAGATTAGGCATAGAAGAAACGAGAGTAGTGATGTGCATTGGCAAAGGGAATGCAGAAGTTGATAGAACATGGAAAGCTCCAGGAGGAGGGAGAGAGAGAGAGAGTGAGGAGGAGGAGGATTGGGGGGGGGGGGGATGGGGTCAATTAAAGCTAATCGAGGGTGAAGGCAAATCAGAACCTGGTACAGTGGCAGTAGAATACGAGAGGGTTGCTCTCACTGCAAGATGTAAAACGGTACTTTGAAGGTCCTTAATGACAAATCCTTTTGTTTTGGCATTAAAATTACTAGGACTAGTTTAGCTATTGCGATAATTGTGGGACTGAATGCTAGAGACAGTATACAAGGAATAAACGTAAAAGCCCCCCTAGTTGAGGGGCTAAAGATGTAATTGCTCTGGTTTGCTGAATTATGTTTTGTGGTCGTCAAATAATCATTTGTTTTCTGACTTCATTATTTTGTCGATGGTCCACAGGACTGCTACCTTATCTATATTCTGACTGAGATGTTTGGTAATACGTCAAGGGTTTTCATCTCTCCATGTGATGCGACTCGTCTTCTTGCGTTGATGCTTCGGAATCTTGGCTTGGGAGCCATACCAATTAGTGTTCAGATGACTCAGGTATACTCTTGAACTTCAAAGGATATTTTAACAGGTTCTTACTTTTCTCTTTGCTGGTTCTGTTTCATCCCCCAATCCCCACCCCTACCCCTATCCCACCACACACACACACACAAAATCATTTTTTACTGGGACAGACAAAAAGGCTTGGAGTTCTAAACAAAGTTAAGTCTGGAGAGTGCAATATCCTTATCTGATGTCCCATCTGTTGGTATGGTTATCAACATAGATATTCCCACAAGCTCAAAGTCAAAGGTGTATCTTTTTATTCTTCCTGCTTGTAAAGTTGTATGCTAAAAAGTTGTATACTGTTTTTCCTGTTCATAAGGATGGTCCTAGGTTTGTCTATACTCATCATTTCAATCTAAATAATCTAATTTTGTTTTCTGATGTGATTTAAGCTTATCACTGTATGCATGGCCTGCAGGATTATATACATAGAGCGGAAAAAACTGCACTTTTTATGGGATTACACTGGGTATGCTGTTGTTGGGAAGGACTGCACAAGCAGGATGTTTCTGGGGTTGCCATATCATTAGTAAATCAGTATGAGTTGGAGTGGTATATGCAGATGGAAAACTTATTGGTATGAAAATACAAAACATTATATTTCGATATTATAATATCCTTTTTCCTTATGCATTATGTTCTTCACCTGTCTGCTACTACATATTGTTTTTCAACCAGAAAAATATATTGCTTCGCTACCAATCAGAAGAAATAATATTGTGCTGCTGAATCCATGTTTAGAAAACATATTGTTTTGCTGAAATACTTTTAGCAACTAGACAAAAAGATTAATATTATCTACTTACTTTAAGAGCAATTTCTCATTCTTAGTATCTTCTTTTGTTTAAGGGAAAAATCAAGAGGTCGCTACTACATCAGACTGACTGTCTCGTTCCATTCTCTCCCCTCCGCTTGTTTGCCTTTTCTCGATAAATCAATCAATTGATCAACATCATCTTTATGAATCCTCTATATTAATCACGCTCTGTTAGGACCCATTTGATTTTAGTACTCAATAATTGATATAAAAATAAAACTAGAGGATCTGGAAATTTACACTCATGAGTCATGACACCGGCTTCAAGATCTGTAACCAAAGTAAAAACTCCTGACAAACATTAGATTCAATGATGTGTGATAACAAGTCTTTATTCTGACTAATTGATATTGCCTATCTGTAAGTTTGCTTTTATTGTGTTGTGAGGCAAATTTTCTCTACGTGATTTTAAGTTTGCTTTGTCTCCTTAGTCCTTTAGCACATCATGTTATTGCACCTATTGACAGGCGTATTTGGAAGTCTACATAGGACATGGCAAACTACTTTGAGGAATCTTCTCTCATTTTATCATCTAAGTTTGCTACTTGCATATCCATCTTGAGATTCATATTTCTACAATACATCTTCTGGATATTTTGGGTTTAGAGGTCAAATATTCACTCTTCTCCGGAACTTATATTTCATTTTGTAGACTTCCCATTTTATAAGTTACGAAAATCAATGCTCTATAAAAGTAATCCAGAAAGGGTGCATGATAGGAGCTTATTTGTTGCTACTTTGAGGCTGCTTGATTCACAGAATAGTAAAATCATGTCTATACTTCTCAGGTCTTCGGATATGCTTCACGACAGAAATTAAATATTGCTGTTGCTATCAAGGGCCACTATAGGTTAAAGTGCAAAAGGGCGAAAGTCTCTGAGGGATGCTGAAGAAGCGACTCCAAATAGTCCGGATTATGAGGAACGGGGAGCTCCAAAAGCGGACAATTCATGGAAATCCAAAAATAGATCTGGTTGGTTGTCTGGGGACAATGTTACAGGGATAGAAGAGCCGAGGAGGGAAAACTACAATTATATGTCTCCATCTTTTGATGGGCAGGGAAGGTGAAACAATAGTTACTCTCTCCGGATAATGGTCAAGTCCAGTCTGACAGGTCTGTTTACAATATTTGGTTTAATGATGCATCATACTCATGATTATCTAAAGATAGTTGACCACTTATTTATAAAACCTATTATCTTTCAAGTAAGGTTGTTCTTTAGCTTTGAGTTTTTGATGCATTTCATGTATCGCAGTATACAAAGAAAGATGGCGGGTAGGAAGTGACTACTACTTTAGATTCTTCTATATTTTTTTTGAGTTTTACTTGCTCCAAAGTGTGTACGAGTTTACTTGATTTTCCATCTTTCTTTTGGTGCTCTCTCCCTTTTGCCTGATCTTTCCTTTTGGTTGAAGGGAATGGGAAGGGGGAGCTGGGCTAGAAGATATGGTTGGTCGTATTTTTACTGATATGTTGTGGTTCATTTTTCATTTGATAGATACCCTGGAAGAGCCAGAAGCAGGAGCAGGAGCCGAGGAAGGGGAGAAGGTAGGAGTAGGAGCTGCAGCAGGGGAAGGGGCAGGTTTAGGAGCAGGGACAGGGATAGGTATAGGGGTAGTATGAGAGTTAAGCGTAGGAGTCGTAGTCCTCTCCATAATTCTAAATGTGATCCATATGCATCAGGTGATAGAAGAACGGACCTTCGTATATCTACCCAGGTATGCAGAGACTTTCCAGCGGGGAAGTGTAGGAGAGGCAGTGACTGCCACGTTGCCAGGTTCTTTCATCCAAATGCTGCCAATCATGGTGATGGAGGTCAATCAGAAGACAACTTGGCAGAAAGATTGAGTAGTAGACCAGAGTGTGGACATATCTCGACGTAAACTGAAAGTGAAGGTCCTATTTACCAAATCAAGGGGTAGGCTTCATGACAAGCATCATTTGGAGGATGAGCTGCACAGAAACCGGAGTAGAGGTACAATTACTTGCAGTGATTTTGTGATTGTAGATTTTCTCATGATGGGGCATCAGGTGATAATTATGACAGAGGCACTCGGCGTACATCCTTTGATCATGGTCAGGACAATCAATCAAGCAGAACCGGGAAACTTTGCAGGTAATTTGCAGTGGGGAAGTGCTACAAGGATTATTGCAGATTTTCTCATAAACTATATCAGAGTTCAATTTTTAAGGAAGGATTATTGATAAATAAGTTCATGCATATCAAATTTGACATTTATATATTGTCAAAAAGTTGCGAGGCATTCTTAAGTCTTAACGAACAAATTGGTATTCAGGAAATATATATTATATAAGGTTTCACATGAATGTCAAGAAAGTTGTCGAAGAGTACTTTTTAACTATGTTGCTCGGATTCTTTGGATTTATTGTTGGGTGTGTCGGATCTTCCAAAGTAGAGTATTTTTGTGGATTCGCCATAGGTGCTGCAACATTTTTTTGAGAGTTCGAGCAACATAGCTTTTTATTGTGATGCACCTAAATAATCACATTGTAACTTAAGCTTATGTTATGGTGATCTGAAATGTGATTAAGAACTTGTGTAATGAACTTAGTTTGTGTACAAATTCTATCACAACTTAAGTTTTGATAGAATATGCATTTTGGTGAATGTAATGTCCCCCGTTATTGCATGGGTAGAATCTTGTACTCCTTGTAAGGCCTGAGCAATGACCTTCCTTTGAGCTAACTTTTGGGGTGTGAGTTAGGTTCAAAGCCTAATTTGAAATGTTATTAAAGCTTAAAGGTGAACTTTTGTTTTGAATTTAGTTTAGTTTGGTAACTTGTGAAGTGAATTAGTGACTTGAAATGTTTAAGTGTAGGTACTTGAAAGGTGAACTTTTTTTTTGAATTTAGTAAGGTACATGGTCACTTTAGAAATGAATTAGTGGCTTCGATTTGTTTAAGTGTAGGTACTTCAAATGGGAACTTGTGTTTTGAATTTAGTTTAGTTTTGTAACTTGTGAAGTGAATTAATGACTTAAAATATTTAAGTGTAGGTACTTGAAAGGTGAACTTTTGTTTTGAATTTAGTAAGGTACATGGTCACTTGAGAAGTGAATTATTGACTTTGATTTGTTTAAGTGTAGGTAATTGAAATGTGCACTCTTGTTTTGAATTTAGTTTAGTTTGGTAACTTGTGAAGTGAATTAGTGACTTGAAATGTTTTAAGTATAGGTACTTGATAGGTGAAGTTTTGTTTTGAATTTAGTAAGGTACATGGTCACTGGAGAAGTGAATTAGTGACTTCAATTTGTTTAAGTGTAGGTACTTGAAATGTGAACTTGTGTTTTGAATTTAGTAAAGTACATAGTCACTTGAGAAGTGAATTAATGACTTGAAAATGTTTAAGTGTAGGTACTTGAAATGTGAATTTGTGCTTTGAATTTAGTAAATTAGTGACTTGAAAATGTTTAAGTGTAGGTACTTGAAATGTGAACTTTTGTTTTGAATTTAGTAAAGTACATGTTCACTTGTGAAGTGAATTAGTTACTTGAAATGCTTAAGTGTAGGTACTTGAAATGTGAACTTTTGTTTTGAATTTAGTAAAATACATGGTCACTTGAGAAGTGAATTAGAAACTTGAAAATATTTTAAGTGTAGGTACTTGAAATATGAACTTTTGTTTTGAATTTAGTTTAGTTTGGTAACTTGTGAAGTGCATTAGTGACTTGAAAATGTTTAAGTGTGGGTACTTGAAATGTCAAATTTTGTTTTGAATTAAGTTTAGTTTGGTAACTTGTGAAGTGAATTAGTGACTTGAAAATGTTTAAGTGTAGGTATTTGAAATGTGAACTTTTATTTTGAATTTAGTTTAGTTTGGTAACTTGTGAAGTGAATTAGCGATTTGAAGTGAAAACAGGAAAAGCGACCACATGTGGTTGGTTTTTGTGGTTGCTTTTCTTATTTTTTCTAGTAGTGGCAGTTACTTGAAAATATGGTTAAGTATAGTGACTTGAAACGTGTACTAGTGACTTGAAAATTGTTAAAGTGTAGTTACTTGAAATGTGAATTAGTTACTTGAAAGTGGTTAAGTATAGTTACTTGAAAATGGTTAAGTCTAATTACTTGAAATGTGAATTAATTATTTGAAAATGGTTAAGTGTAGTGATTTGAAATATGTACTAGTGAAATGAAAATAGTTAAGTGTAGTGACTTAAAATGTGAATTAGTTAGTTGAAAATGGTCAAGTATAGTGACTTGAAATGTGTACTAGTGACTTGAAAATGGTAAGTATAGTTACTTGAAAATGCTAATATATACATATTTATATTTGTTGATTGTTATGATTTTATTTGATACTATAATATCATATATTTTATGCTAATAATGTATGTTTAGCACTTTTTATGACCTGAATTAACATTCTTATGCAGAATGAGTTTGCAAGAACGAAACAAGAAATATTAGTTGCTCAAAGTGCATCAATTGTGGAACGATGATGAGAAAGGAATTAGACTTGTTGATGAAGCATGTATACAAGAAATCATCTGCAAATGAACACCCATCTCAAGAAACAACCAAGATTATGTGGATGAAAGTGATGGTGACTCTAACGACGTGAATGAAATTGATAATCCTGATAACGTGAATGAAAGTGATCTGATCCTGATGGTTGGTAGTTTTATTGAGGATTCAAGTTTAAAATATTTTGTTTTGGACCATTTAAGAATCATACATTATTGATGTGGATGTTTTGAATTATGTTGTTTTTGTTAGCTGTAAAGGGTTTACATTAGATTTGTATTGAATGATGTTTATGAGAATTATTGAAGGTTTTAAATAGATTTTTGATTAAATGTGAAATATTTTTAGTAATTTACATGTGAATTATTATTTGAGAATTTTTATGGGGATGTACATGCTAAATATTTATGAAAATTTTCTTGAAAAAATTTGTTCTTGCGGATTTACTTGGGTATTTTATATAAATTTTCTTGCGGAATAGTTTCATAAATATCTGCAAGAAATTTTACCAAATAATTCATGAAAATTTTTTATGGTTAATCGCAAATAAATTCGCAAATAACGTACCTGCGGATTTATTTTCGCAACTAAATTACCTAGGGATTTACTTGGAAATTTTCGTGGGGAATAATTTGGGAATTTTTTCTTGAAAATTCGTAGGTAAAATTCTTTTTATGAAATTTTACCAAATGATTTATGCAAAATTTTGATGTTTAATCGCAAATAAATCCGCAAATAACGTACCTACAGATTTATTTTTGCAGCTAAATTACCTAGGAATTTAATTGAGAATATTCGTGGAGAATAATTTGTGATTTTTTTCGTGAAAATCTGCAGGTAAATCCGCAAATAACATACCTGCGGATTTTACCACATTATCCCTATGAAAATCCCCAGGTAATAAGCAATTTTCTAGTAGTGACTTTCGTTTGGGCTATCATCAGTTGAAAATTTACGAGCTTGATATTCCCAAAACTGCTTTCCAAACCCAATATGGTCATTATGAGTTTTTGGTTATGTTATTTGGGTTGACTAATGATTCCCGACAGCTTAAGGATCATGAAAGGAATTATCCGATCCACGATCTAGAGTTAGCGGTTGTGGTATTTGCATTGAAAATCTGGCGCCATTATCTATATGGGGTGTGTGTAGACATTTATTCATAGCATAAGATCTTACAGTATATGTTTACGTATAAGGAGTTGAACCTCAGGCACTACGGTGGATCTAATTTCTTAAGGATTATGATATGAGTTTGCATTACCATCTAGGTAAAGCTATTGTTGTTGTTGATGCTCCTCTTAGTAGGTTGTTTATGAGGAGCTTATCTGATATTGATGAGGAGAAAAGAGGATTAGTGAAGTGTAATACCCAGAGAATCCAAACAAATATTACAACCATTCTTCAAGCTCATGAGAAATAAATTTTAGTGATTTGGTAGTTTTATGATCGAGTTTGAGGTATATTAAGGCCTCAAATACGTCCTAGATATTAGACAAATCAAAACATTCCTTACCGATTGGATTCTTGAGAAAGATGTTACTATAATCAACTTCAAATAAGCATATCTTTCATTCCACTGAGAAATTTTGAGCTCATGACCCACTAACAGATAGATAATTGAATTAGCTTTCCAACGATACCAATTTTGCCCAAATCCGATAGCGGAGCAAAAAGTTATACTCATTTTATTTCAGCATGTCCGTCTGTCAACTAAGTGACGACCTGAGCTGATAAGCCGTCAACTATGTGATGACTTATCAGCTAAGTTATCAGTCTTAGGCAGAAAGTGTCAATTTCAGCTTCTAGGTGACTACCTAGGGTGACGAGCCGTCACCCAAGTGACGGCTTATCAGCCCAAGTCGTCACCTATGACCAGAATGGACCCAAAAACAGCCTGGAAGTGACGACTTGATCTGACGGGCCATCACATATGTGACGACTTATCAGGCCTGGTCGTCAACTGAAGATTTCAAAATTTTTGATTGTTTTCATAAGGGTATTTTGGACTTTTCCTTTGCCTCCCATGGCCTAAATCATCAAAAGCACGCACTAGGACATCATAAATCAGTTTTGAAAACCCTTAATTCTCTTCATCCTCAAGAACAAGATTAGGGTTTCTCCTTGAGATCATCTTCCAAGAGCTTCAAGATTCCATTACATTCTTCAAGATAATTAAGAACTTAAGGTTCCTAAGCCAAGAACTTCAAGAAAAGCCTCCAAGAACGTTCTCAAGGCTTCACAAGTCAACTTGTTCCATCGAATCAAGCGAAATAAGTTATGTGGGATTTGAACAAGGATAATTCTTTCATCCTTTTGCCTAAAGACTAATTTTTAATTATAAATTTTTGGAAATATATATGATTTCCTATGAATTTCAAGTTGGGGTTTATACCCATTGTTGTTATTTACAAGCTTATGATATTCCCAATGATTTAGAAGTTGAATTACATGATTTTATTTATATATTCATGCATATTGCTGAAATTTTCAGATTTTAAGTTGATTTCTGAATATTTATATTACCAAGCATGGATATTATGATGTTTTAACATGAGATTGAAGTTTGGATTATAATCCCATGATTGATTATTATGCTTTCAAGAAAGATGATGCTTTAAGCATCTTATGAGTCCTGTAAAGCTTTGATATTTCGATCATTGGTTTAGCTTTGGAATCAACATTACAGATTATTGCAGTTTACAAAACTCAGAATAGCTTTACTTACAGATTTACTCAGATAAATGCGTAATGGGGTTTTCATATAAACCCTTATGCTAGTTTTAAAAAGTGGATTTCCAATGGTTTGAGCATACAGATTTAAGAGAGAGTAGTATTTAGCACCGAGCGGGAAGTGTGGGATTAGTGTGCCCTATCTTCCACAGAACTACGTAACCAGTGTAGGTACAGATTATCATATTATTCCCACTTCTACATGGATGACAGATTTAGCTTGTGATCAATCACTTGGATACTCCCTGGCAAGAGTATGACAACTCTCCCCAATGTGAGGTTTATTCCTTAGGAGGACGAGACGTTGAACTCCATATAGCTCGCATGGTTTATGTCGGTTAAGAGAACCTCCCTAAAGTCTAAGATGAAGCATTTTTTTTTTTAGATTTTAGAAACTACGTGTAAAGGCTCACAAACTTATTTAGATCTTATTTTACTTAAGATTTTAGTTATAGAATTTCAGTTTTTAGCTTTAAGACATAAAGGTGAGCCCTTTTCACTTATCCTATATGCTTGAGAATTAGAACAGAACACAACTTTTGAAACAAAGTGTTATGACTCATGACTTTTATACAACATGTTTTAATACTCATGATTTCAGATTACTCAAGCCTATGCGAGTCATTCACATTTAGCATGTATGATTTTATAAATTATGATGATGATATGTTTACTTATTGCATTCACCATCATATACTCAGTACATTCTCAAAGTACTGATCCACATATATGTCTTTGTGCTACATTGTCTCATAATGTAGGTTCAGGTGCTCAGTCACACTAGCGAGAGTGATTTTCGAGCATCTCATCTACATCCCTGCAGTTGGTGAGTCCTCATGGTTCGAGGACCTACTCTTTCTAGATTTCTAGTCTTCATAGTATTTGATTTATCATTTTTAGTTCAGTCTGAGTAAGTTGGGGGTCTGTCCCAATGACTCTCTAGTTCTTTAGCAGTAGAGGCTTCTCGGACAATTAGTTGATTTCCTGAATTTGAGTATTTGTCACTCAGACAGTGTTTTTAGTTTATTTAAGTTCAGATTCGATATAATATAGTACTATTGCTTGATTAGTTTATCTTGAAGTAAGCTCCAGATTTAGTAGCAGGCTCAAAGGGTTAGCTTGGAGCTATCCATAGCCTTGAGCACCGTTTGACGTCTCGGGATAAGATTTTAGAGCGTTACAAAATTTGTATCAGATCCAGGTTTAGAGAATCATATAGAATCAGAAAATCAACATTATGTAAAGTCTTGATCATGGGTGTGAAGCACGCCACATCTATGAGCAAGAGGCTACGAAACATTTTAGGAAACTCATCTCTTTATTTCATGATCTATCGTGCTTACAACTGTCTCTATATGATATTAACTCATGATATTTTATGATAGAATATGCCTCCTTGAAGAGATAATGCCCGTAGGAACGATAATCAGCCACCTCAGCCCACAGATCCTCTAAATGAGAATGTGTCATATGCAGAGTTTTGGGCTGCCTTTCAGGCTGTAATACCCTAAAAAATCCAAACTAATATTAGAGCCATGTACCAAGATCATGCATAGTATATCATGGTTATTTTATAGTTTTATGATTAAGTTAGATGTATATTAAGGCTTCAAATAACTCCCATCTATCAGAAGAATCAAAACATTCCTTACCGATTGAATTCTTGAGAAGGATATTGGTATAGTAAACTTCAAATGAGCATATCTCTAATTATACTTGGAATTTTTGAGCTCATGGACAATAAACAGATATATAATTGAATTAGAATTCCAACGATACCAATTTCGCCTAAATCCGATATCGGAGCAAAGAGTTATTCCTATTTTACTCCAGCATGTCAGGCTGGAAACTGTGTGACAACATTCGTGGTAGCTTACCACATTTGTGACGCCCTACCACGAAGGTCGTCAGCCTTAGGTAGAAATTAGCTCCTGTGTGATGACATTATTCGTGGTAGCTTACCACATTTGTGACGCCCTACCACGAAGGTCGTCAGCCTTAGGTAGAAATTAGCTCCTGTGTGATGACATTCGTGGTAGCTTACCACATTTGTGATGCCCTACCACGAAGGTCGTCAGCCTTAGGCAGAAACCAGCTCCTGTGTGACGACATTCGTGGTAGCTTACCACATTTGTGATGCCCTACCACGAAGATCGTTAGCCTTAGGCAGAAACCAACTCCTAAGTGACAAAATTCGTGGTAGCCTACTACATTTGTGACTCCCTACCACGAAGGTCGTCAGACTTCGGCAGAAACCATCAATTTCAGCTCCTGTGTGATGACATTTTTGACGGCTTACCACACTTTTGACGCCTTGTCACAAATGTCGTCAGCTATGATTTTCAGCAACTGGGAATTTATTTCATAAGGATATTTTGGTCTTTTCCTTCACCTTCCATGACTTATAACCCTAAAGAGGCGTAATTTTTCCCATTTTTCTTCAGTTAAGTATCTCAAAAACTCTCTCTTACATTTTCAACCACAAGATTAGGGTTTTCTCTCAGGATCATCTCCTCAGGAACAAGAACATTATTTCCCAAAAGGGTTAAACCCTAGTCAAGAAAAATCAAGGGCAAGCCTAAGGATTTCTTCAGGAACCTTCAGAAATATTAGATTTCTTTCAAGATCAAGCTTTAAGGTATGCGTAGTGTTCATTTATATATTGAATTTGTTCATAGAGTTCAAGCACCATGCTTTTAAATGTTATTTTGTAAACTTTTGTGGTGATATAAGCATGTACACGTTGATGATGGTTGTTCAAGTTTCAAGATGATATCTAAGGATGTTTTTCATGGAATATATGTGATTGTTGGTTGAAAATCATGAACTTTGGGCGGGTTGAACTAATGCAAGTATGAAATCCACCTATGCCTTAAAGAATGCATGTAAGGTGTTTGATAAAATGCCTAGGATGTTAGAAGTTCATATTTACATGATTTCATGATATCTAGATGACAAGTCCATGTTAGCGATACACTTCAATATGAATGCCCATGCTATTTATGTATTCTTATAGTGATGGAATGAAGTATGTATGATGATGGAAATATGAATTTTTTGTGAAAATTATATCCATGCTTTCCCTACCATGTTTGAGGTGTTGATTAAATACATGAAGTATACTATCCCCTACTTATGATATAGCGAATTGTGGACTCCAATCTTGTGATCAAGTCATATCATGTGTGTCAATTTTCTTCTATCGAGTCCTGGGGGTATTCGTACCCGAAAAACATAGATGTGTGCCTAGATCCATGTCATGTTATCACGATAGTCTCAGTCAAGCCATGATCTATAGAATTCAGTCAGCCATATGACTCAGGAAAATCTAGTAACCTCAGTAATCTCAGTAGTTCAGTAATCCCAATGATCTCAGTAGTTTAGTATTCTCAGTAATCTCAGTGCTCAGTAACCTCAGTAATCACAGTAAATCTCAGTAACTTTAGTACTCTTAATCAGTCCTCAGAACTTATTATATTCCATCCGTTATCAGAATCCAGTAAACTCAGTTTTAGCTCCGCTAAATAATACCACTATTTTCAGTTCAGTTAATCAATATCAGTTTGGCAAATCAGTTAAGTTAAGTTATTTAGTTTAGCCCAGTTATTCAGTTCAGTGTCTTTCAGATGAGAGTAGGATTCAGCATCGAGCGAACCTAGGGATGGGGGCTCACCCGCTAGAATAGGACTGAGATCCCTAGAAGCAATCCCTAAGTTTCAGAACTACGTTGCCAGCGTAGGTACGAGATGTCACCCATTATATAGGACTGACATACTCAGGGGTCACCCATTAGCATATTTATATGTATAGGACTGATCCCAGGAGTCACCGGTTAGATTAGGACTGACTCCACAACAGATGTCTTTACTGGTGGCGCAGTACTGACACCCTTCCAGTCAGGGCAGAGATTAGACCCCAGTAAGCTTAGCTTAGGGCATGTCGGTTAGATGAACACATCTTACAGTTTCAGTTACAGATTCAGGACTTTCAGACACAGTCAACTCAGCTTAGTAGTACAGATTCAGTTCTGTTAGATACAGTCAGTGCTTATCATTGTAAATAGAATTCAAGATCACCTATTAGCTAGGACTGATCTTAACTATGATTAGTCAGTATCAGAATCATTAGATTTAAAGATCACCCGCTAGATAGAACTGATCTCAGACTAAGTCAAATCATCCTTATTATCAGTATACTCATGATCACCCGCTAGATAGGACTGATCTCAGATTTAGTTACTCTAAGCAGAACAAAACTCAGATAGTTCCATCAGAACTTAGACTGTCAGATACAGTTGCTCTGTATCAGTTACATCGGTTAGGTCGATCATCATAGTTATATCCGTTATATCTATTTTCTGAACTCATGTATCAATCATATCAGTTATCAAAATTCATGATATCAGTATTCAACTTTAGAACTGTTAGACACAGTCAACCAGACCAGTTCTTCATAATTCGAACTGTCAGAAATAGTCGTTCATCTATTCAGTATCTCAGTATCAGTAAACTCATGTTGTCAGTATTCAAACTCAGTAGTCAGTATCTCTACGAGTTCAGTTATAGTTATGTATGCATGTATGTATTCTCACATTCTTATTAGTCCGCATTGTTCATGCATATAACCCTTTGCATTTAACCTACCTCACTCGTATACTCTGTACATTCAGACGTACTGACGCATTTGCACTATGGTGCTTTCTCTTATGTTACACCATAGGTTTGGAGGCACGAGCTCCAGATCAACAGTAGCATTCCAGTGTTCAGAGTTTGCAGTGAGTCCTTTTCATTCGAGGACGATATGATTATTGCTTCATTTGCTGTTTTAGTTCAGTTGCTAGATGAAGTTAGTTGGGGACATGTCCCATCAACTCCTTATTCAGACAGTTTAGAGGCTCTCCAGACTATAGCATGTCAGACAGTTATTTCAGATTTGTTTTGGTATTGTTATACCATTTTCAGACATTGTCTTATCAGATGTTTATTCAGATTTGAACCTTATGGCCATTTAGTACATGCTTTTGCATTTTTATGTTATATTAAGCAGTGTATAGGTATAGATATCAGTCATGGGTTAGCTTATGATCCTTCGGGGTCATGAGCACCGTGTAGCATTCTGGTTCAAAAAATCAGGGTGTTACAAACTTGGTATCAGAGCCTAAGGTTCAATAGAGTCCTAGGAAGTTTGGAAGCCGCATCTAGTAGAGTCTTGTACATACGTGTGTTGTGCACCACACTTATGTACAGAAGGCTATGAGATGTTTTAGGAATAGTTTCCCTTCTTTCAGTATTCATGTCGTGTCAGTGAGCATAATATCAGTCTAATCCATTTATCTCTTTCTTCTACAGACATGCCTCCTAAAAGAAGAAATGGGAATCAGTCAGCCCCTCAGCCTGAAGACCCTTTGGGAGATCATGTTTCTCATGCGGAGTTCAGGGCCGCATTCACCACTCTTTCTCAGTCAGTTGCTTCCCAGAATGAATGACCAGCTATCGTTCTGGCAAACCCAGTGACCAATTCAGCTGCAGCTATAATTCAAGACTTCACCTGAATGAATTCTCCTTCCTTCACAGGGTCTAAGTCAGATGAGGACCTGCAGGAATTCCTAGATCAGGTTCAGAAGGTGACAGATGTTATGAGGGTTACTACTGTTCAGAGTACTGAGTTAGACGCATACCAATTATAGGATATCGCTCATACTTGGTACAAGCAGTGAAAGTCAGAAAGGTTAGATGATGCAGGCCCTATAGAGTGGGAGGAGTTTGCCTCTACTTTCCTTGATAGATTCTTTCCGCTAGAGCTTAGAGAAGCTAAGGTACTAGAGTTCATCAACCTCAGGCAGGGCAGTATGATGGTAAATGAGTATTCTCTCAAGTTTAATCAATTAGCCAGATATGCCCCTCGTGTGGTTGCAGATGGTAGAGCTAAGATGAGTAAGTTCATGTCAGGGGTGAATGATAGTGTGGTAAATAAGTGCAGATCTTCCATGTTGAATAGTGATATAACTTTAGCCAGACTTATGACACATGCTCAGTAGATAGAGGAGCAGAATATTAGGATGAGAGAGAGACAGAGTAAGAGAGCAAGGACAGGTAGTTTCAGCTTTGCTCAGCCTAAGTCACAAGGTGGTAACCGTTCTCAACCTAGTCATAAATTTTCAGTCCCAACTCTATCCTCAGCTAGTGTACCAGCACCTAAGTCCAAAAATGACCGTTATGATGGAGCGCCAGGCTATGAGGCCCAGGGTAGTGAAAATAGAGGTATTACTTATCCGCTTTGCGAAGAGTATGGTAAGAGTCATCTAGGTGCATGTATGGCAGGCAGTGATATATGTTTTAGGTGTGGAAAGCCAGGCCACAGGATACAAGAGTGCAGAGTTATAGAACAGAGGGGTAAGGAGTTGTGTCAGCAAGGTACCAATAGTGGTCAGCGGCAGAATAGACTTTATGCACTCCAGACCCATCCTAATCTAGAAAGTTTCCCTGACTTAGATTCGGGTATGTTACCAATCTTTTATGTTCATAGTATGCATTATTAGATATCTTTCTCTCATTCGAGCATATGTTTCAGTATGAGTTAGCTAGTAAAGCCAGCAACTCAGTTTAGCAATCGAGCAGTCAGATTTTTATAGCTTGTTTTCTCATCTTTGCATCTATTCATGCTATCCAAAACCTCAGAGAATGTAACAATTTCAAGGTAGAACCTCCTAGTAGTTGCAAGTTCAGTTTATCTCATGTATCATTCATTAGTTTCTGACTCCCAAAGTTTAGTTATAACCTAGTTCGTAGATGCCCTGTGCATCACCCAGTATTTCCATAAGGTAAGCGTTCTTAGAGGGACAGTGTCCCAAGGGAGAGATACCCCATTTTCTCTTAATGCTCTTATGCCTTAGATCCTTCAATTTCTCCTTGCATAATGAATTCAGTCAAGAATAGAGGGTACTCATAAGTTGACCTTTACGTTAGACCTCAGCTGTAAGTAAAGTATTCAGAGGTTCAGTTCAGTTCATGATGTTCAGTCCATATGTCACATTGCAGAATCAGTCATGTTCTCATGTTTCAGTTCAATCTTAGTGCCTTTACCATTGCATGTTCATTCGCATATTCGTGAGTCAGTTTAGTCATGTATTCACGCATCAGATATGCATGGTCAGCTTATCAGTACTTTCAGTCATGCATTCACGTATCATGTCATTCATATAATCATGCATCAGATATGCATGGATTCAACTTATCAGTTAAGCATCAGATATGAATTCTCAGTTTGAGAAACTCAGTTTATCAGAACACTCAGTCCTACATTCATAAATCAGCTACCCATGCATCAGATATGCATGTACAGTATGATATGCTCAGTTTTCAGTCATGTCAGCCATGAAATCATGATCATTCATTCATGCTATATATACATCGTTTTATCTTTTCTCCCCTCTCAAGCAGTCATCATTCGAGGACGAATGTTTCCAAGGAAGAGATATTGTAATACCCCAAAAAATCTAAACTAATATTAGAGCCATGTACCAAACTCATGCATAGTACATCATGGTTCTTTTATAGTTTTATGATTAAGTTAGATGTATATTATTGCTTCAAATAACTCCCAGCTATCAGACGAATCAAAACATTCCTTACCGATTGAATTCTTGAGAAGGATATTGGTATAGTCAACTTCAAACGTGCATATCTCTCATTATACTTGGAATTTTTGAGTTCATGACCTATAAACAGATAGATAATTGAATTATATTTCCAACGATACCAATTTCTCCTAAATCTGATTCGGAGCAAAGAGTTATTCCTATTTTACTCTAGCATGTGAGGCTGGAAACTGTGTATCGACATTCGTGGTAGCTTACCACATTTGTGACGGCCTACCACGAACGTCGTCAACCTTAGGCAGAAATTAGCTCTTGTGTGACGATATTTGTGGTAGCTTACCATATTTGTGACGCCCTACCACGAAGGTCGTCAGCCTTAGGCAGAAACCAACTCCTGTGTGACGACATTCGTGGTAGCTTACCACATTTGTGACGCCCTACCACGAATGTCGTCATCCTTAGGAAGAAACCAGATCCTAAGTGACGACATTCATGGTAGATTACCACATTTGTGATACCCTACCACGAAGTTCGTCAGACTTAGGCAGAAACCATCAATTCCAGCTCCTCTGTGACGACATTTTTGACGGCTTACTACACTTTTGACGCCTTGTCACAAATGTCGTCAGCTATGATTTTCAGCAACTAGGAATTTATTTCATAAGGGTATTTTGATCTTTTCATTCACCTTCCACGACTTATAACCCTAAAGAGGCATAATTTTTCCCATTTTTCTTCAGTTAAGCATCTCAAAAACCCTTTCTTATGCTTTCAACCATAAGATTAGGGTTTTCTCTCAAGATCATCTCCTTAGGAACAAGAACATTATTTCCAAAAGGGGTTAAACCCTAGTCAATAAAAATCAAGGGAAAGCCTAAGGATTTCTTCAGGAGCCTTTAGAAACATTAGATCTCTTTCAAGATCAAGATTTAAGGTATGCGTAGTGTTCATCTATGGATTCAATTCGTTCATAGAGTTCAAGAACCATGCTTTTAAATGTTATTTTCTAAACTTTTGTGGTGATATAAGCATGTACACGTTGATGATGGTTGTTACAGTTTCAAGATAATATCTAAGGATGTTTTTCATGGAATATATGTGATTGTTAGTTGAAAATCATGAACTTTGGGTGGGTTGAACTAATGCAAGTATGAAATCCACCTATTCCTTAAAGAATGCATGTAAGGTGTTTGATAAAATGCCTAGGATGTTTGAAGTTCATATTTACATGATTTCATGATATCTAGATGACAAGTCCATGTTAGCGATACACTTCAATATGAATGCCCATGCTATTTATGTATTCTTATGGTGATGGCACGAAGTATGTATGATGATGGAAATATGAATTTTTTGTGTGAATTATATCCATGATTTCCCTACCATGTTTGAGGTGTTGATTAAATACATGAAGTATACTATCCCCTACTTATGATATAGCAAATTGTGGACTCCAATCTTGTGATCAAGTCATGTCATGTGTGTCAATTTTCTTCTATTGAGTCCTGGGGGTATTCGTACCCAAAAAACATAGCTGTGTGCCTAGAGCCATGTCATGTTATCACGATACTCTCAGTCAAGCCATGATCTATAGAATTCAGTCAGCCATATGACTCAGGAAAATCCAGTAACCTCAGTAATCTCAGTACTTCAGTAATCCTAGTGATCCCAGTAGTTCAGTATTCTCAATAATCTCAGTAATCTAAGTAATCACAGTAAATCTCAGTAACTTCAGTACTCTTAATCATTCCTCTGAACTCATTATATTCCATCCGTCATTAGAATCCAGTAAACTCAGTTTTAGCTCCGCTAAAAAATACCACTATTTTTAGTTTTGTTAATCAGTATCAGTTCAACAAATCAGTTTAGTTAAGTTATTTAGTTCAGCCCAATTATTTAGTTCAGTGTCTTTCAGATGGGAGTAGGATTCATCCCCGAGCGAACCTAGGGATGGGGGCTCACCCACTAGAATAGGACTGAGATCCCTAGAAGCAATCCCTAAGTTCCAGAACTACGTTTCCAGTGTAGGTACGAGATATAACCCATTAGATAGGACTGACATACTCAGGGGTCACCCGTTAGAACATTTATATGTATAGGACTGATCCCAGGAGTCACCTGCTAGATTAGGACTGACTCCATAAAAGATTTCTTTACTGGTGGCACGGTACTGACACCCTTCCAGTCAGGGCAGCTATTGGACCCCAGTCAGCTTAGCTTGGGGCATGTCGATTAGATGAACACATCCCACATTTTTAGTTATAGATTCAGGACTGTCAGACACAGTCAACTCAGCTTAGTAGTACAGATTCAGTACTGTTAGATACAATCAATTCTTATCATTGTAAATGGACTTCAAGATCACCCATTAGCTAGGAATGATCTCAACTATGATTAATCAGTATCAGAATCATTAGATTTATAGATCACCCGCTAGATAGGACTGATCTCAGACTATGTCAAATCATCCTTATTATTAGTATACTCATGATCACCTGCTAGATAGGACTGATCTTAGATTTAGTTACTCGAAGTAGAACAGAACTCAGATAGTTCCATCAGAACTTAGACTGTCAAATACAGTCGCTCAGTATCAGTTACATCGGTTAGGCCGTTCATCACAGTTATATTAGTTTCCTGAACTCATGTATCATTCATATCAGTTATCATAATTCATGATATCATTATTCAGCTTCAGGACTATTAGACACAACCAACTAGACCAGTTCTTCATAATTCAAACTGTCAGAAATAGTCGTTCATTTATTCAGTATCTCAGTATCAGTACACTCATGTTGTCAGTATTCAAACTCAATAGTCAGTATCTCCATGAGTTCAGTTACAGTTATGTATGCATGTATGTATTTTCATGTTCATATTAGTCAGCATTATTCATTCATATAACCCTTTGCATTTAGCCTACCTCACTCATATACTCAGTACATTCAGACCTACTTACGCATTTGTGCTATGGTGCTTTCTCTTATGTTACACCATAGGTTCAGAGGCACGAGCTCCAGATCAGCAGTAGCATTCCAGTGTTCAGAGTTTGTAGTGAGTCTTTTTCATTCGAAGACGATATGATTATTGCTTCATTTGCTATTTTAGTTCAGTTGCTAGATGGAGTTAGTTGGGGACATGTCCCATCAACTCCTTATTCAGATAGTTTAGAGGTTTTCTAGACTATAGCATGTCAGAAAACTATTTCAGATTTGTTTTGGTATTGTTATACCATTTTCAGACATTGTCTTATCAGATTTTTATTCAGATTTGAACCTTATGGTCATTCAGTACGTGTTTCCGTATTTTCATGTTATATTATACAGTGTACGGGTATAGATATCAGTCATGGGTTAGCTTGTGGTCCTTCGGGGTCATGAGCACCGTGTAGCATTTTGGTTCAGAAAATTGGGGTGTTACACAGGTGCTAGCCAAAGCTGTGACAGCAAGTGTTCAGGGTAACCATTAGGCTGCAACCCCACCTCAGTAAGATGGGGACTTAGCCGCAGCCACAATAAGAGATTTTATGAGGATGAATCCACCGAATTTCTTTGTGTCGAAGGTAGGTGAGTACCCATAACTTTATCTTGAAGAGGTGAGAAAGATCACCCAAATTATGAATGTTTCTGAATAGGAAAGTGTAGAATTGGTGTCCTATAGGCTAAAGAATGTTGCTTATGACTGGGTGGTGATGATGAAGTAGAGTAGAGGGGAGAATGCAATTTCCATGACTTGGCAGGTATTTTCAGATGCGTTCTTAGACAAGTTCTTCCCACTTGAGATAAGGGAAGCTAAGATAGAAGAATTTATGAACCTGAGGCAGGGCTCTATGATAGTGAAGAAGTATTGCCTTAATAGAGATATGGATCTTCCTAGATTGATGACACATGCTCAAAAAATTGAGATGGAGAAGATGAAGGAGAGAGAGAGTGAATAAGAGGGCTAGGTCAGGGCAATTTGACTATAGTTAGAGAAGTCTTGGAGGGGGAAATCATCTGCAGTTTTAGAATCGGTCATCTATGCCCGCACTTTCTTCATCCAGTGCTCCTGCACCCAGAAATAGATAGGAGTAGTGGGGTAAGTGTTCTTTGTCCAGATCTCAAAACAATGTGAGTGGTTGGCCCAATTATCCTTAATGTGCTAGGTATGGTAAGAGTCATCCTGGTGAGTGTTTGGATAGACAGAAGGTTTTTTTTGGTTGTGGTAAGTTGGTTCATGGTATTAGAGATTACCCGTACGCTAGATTGGGTAATAGAGATGTACGTCCCTAAACATTGGCTAACAGTGCACCACTCCTATACCTCACTTGACCTCTCCTCAGGGTGCTTCATCTAGTACTGGTGGCGGTCAGTGCCAGAATTGATTTTATGCTTTGCCATCCCGTTAGGAGTAGGAAGATTCACTAGATGTTGTTACTGGTATGCTTCGTGTCTTTCATTGTGATGTAAATGTGTTGTTAGACCCTGGGTAGAGTTTTTATTATGTGACCCATTAGTTGCTGTAAGTTTTGATATAAATTCTAAAATAATTCCTGAGCCTTTATTGGTTTCTACTCCACTAGGGGAGTCAGTTGTTGCTACGCAAGTCTACAAAAAGTGTCCTATCACTATCCTTCATAAGGTCATATTCGCTGATTTAATAGAGTTAGATATGGTTGATTTTGATCTTATTCTTGGTATGGATTGACTTCATTCCTGCTATGCATCTATAGATTGTCGCACCCGTGTGGTGAAATTTCAGTTCCAGATGAGCTAGTCTTTGAGTGGTCAGGTAATTCAGTGTCTCCCAAGAGCTATTTCATATCTTATCTCGAAGCCAAAAAGTTGATTTCCAAAGGTTGTATTTATCATCTAGTTTGAGTTAGAGACATTAAGTCTGAGGCTCCAATAATTCAGTCTGTTCGAGTGGTCAATGAGTTTCCTGAAGTCTTTCCAAAAGATCTTCCAGGGGTACCTCCTGATAGAGAGATAGAATTCAGGATTGACCTTCTTCCTGATACTCAACCTATTTCTATCCCTCCATATTGTATCGCTCCCGCAGAGCTTAAGGAGTTAAAAAAGCAACTCAAAGATCTCCTAGATAAAGGTTTCATAAGGCCCAGTGTTTCTCCATGGGGCACTTTTGTCCTATTCATACGAAAGAAAGATGGTTCTTAGTGATTGTGCATTGACTACTGTCAGCTAAATAAGGTCACAATCAAGAACAAATATCCTCTTTCTATAATTGATGTCCTGTTTGATCAATTACAAGGTGCAAGTTATTTCACAAAGATAGACCTTTGATCTGACTATCACCAGCTTAAAGTAAGGGAATGTGACATTCCAAAGATAACTTTCAGGACCTGTTATGGTCATTTTGAGTTTCTAGTCGCGTCCTTCGGACAAACCAATGTTCCAAAAACCTTCATGGACCTCATAAATTGAGTGTCCAAATAGTACATTTCAAGTGCGTGTTATTCCATTCATTCAGGTGCTACCAAGATATACTGTGACTTGCGGGAAATCTATTGGTAGAGTTGTATGAAAAGAGATATAGCAGAGTTCGTAGCTAAGTGTGCAACTTATTAGCAGGTTAAAGTAAAGCACTAATGACCTAGTGATATGTTGCAGGAGTTTGTCATTCCTACTTGGAAGTGGAAAGAGGTGAATATGGACTTTGTGGCTGGTTTACCCCAATTGCATCGGCATCATGATTTGGTATGGGTTATAGTATACAGATTGTCTAAGTCAGTGCATTTCTTGCCCGTTCATACGTCCTATTCAGTTGAAGACTATGCTAAGTTGTATATCAGGGAGTTAGTTAGATTGTATAGAGTTCCCTTGTCTATCATCTCAGATAGGGGTACTCAATTTACTTTCTAGTTTTGGAAATCTTTCCAGAAGGGTCTTGGCACCCAAGTTAATCTTAGTTCGGCTTTTCATCCACGGACAGATGGTCAGGCAGAGAGGACCATCCAAACTCTAAAAGATACGTTGAGGGCATGTGTCCTTGACTTTAAAGGTAATTGGGATTATCACTTGCTATTGATAAAGTTTGCCTACAATAACAGTTACCATTCAAGCATTCAGATGGCCCCATTTGAGGATCTCTATGGGAGAAGGTGTAGATCACCAATTGGTTGGTTCGAAGTGGGTGAGGCCACTTTAATAGGTCCAGATGTGGTGTTTGAATCGATGGAGAAAGTTTAGTTGATTTGAGAAAGGTTGAAAACCACCCAGAGTTGTCAGAAATCCTATACAGATGTGAGGAGAAGGGATCTCGAGTTCGAAGTGAATGACTTAGTTTACTTGAAGGTTTCACCCATGAAAGGGGTGAAGAGATTTGGCAAAAAGGGGAAACATAGCCTCCGATATATCGATCCTTATAAAATATTGAGTCGGGTTGGGAAAGTAGTATACGAGTTTGAGTTGACTGCAGAATTATCAGCCGTTCACCCGATGTTTCATGTCTCGGTGTTAAAGAAGTGTATTGGAGACCAAGCCATAGTAGTTCCTTTGGAAAACACTAAAATTCATGATAGCCTCTCTTACGAAGAGATTTCAGTTGAGATTCTTGTTCACTAGACTCGTAGGCTAAGGAACAAAGAAGTTCCCCTGATCAAAGTCCTTTTGGCAGAACCAGTCCACTGAGAGTGCCACTAAGAAAGCAGAGGCAGATATGCGATCCAAATACCCCCATATTTTTCCTGCAAGTTCAGCTTCAGCCTAAGGTAACGATTCTCCCCAGATTAATTCTCTTTAGTTCTCAATTTTTGTTATGTAGTCATGTTTTGTTTATACTTTCATACCTCCTAGTTTTATCAGCTAGCTAGCCTCATTCGAGTATGAATGTTCCCAAGGGGGAGATATTGTAATACCCCGAGAATTCAAACTATTATTAGATCCATTCTTCACCATCTTCAAGCTCATGAGAAATAAATTTTAGTGATTTGGTAGTTTTATGATCGAGTTTTAGGTATATAAGGCCTCAAATACGTCCTAACTATTAGACGAACCAAAACATTCTTACCGATTGGATTCTTGAGAAGGATGTTACTATAATAAACTTCAAACAAGCATATCTTTCATTCCACTGAGAAATTTTGATCTCATGACCCACCAATAAATATATAATTGAATTACTTTCCAACGATACCAATTTTGTCCAAATTCGCTATCGGAGCAAAAAGTTATACTCATTTTATTCCAGCATGTCCGTCTGTCAACTAAGTGACGACCTGAGCTAATAAGCTGTCAACTATGTGACGACTTATCAGCTAAGTTGTCAGTCTTAGGCAGAAAGTGTCAATTTCAGTTTCCAGGTAACGACCTGGGGTGACGGGCCGTCACCTAAGTGACGGCTTATTAGCCCAAGTCATCACCTATGACCAAAATGGACCCAAAAATAGCCTAGAAGTGACGAATTGATCCGACGGGCCATCACATATGTGACGATTCATCAGGCTTGGTCGTCAGCTGAAGATTTCAGAAATTTTGATTGTTTCATAAGGGTATTTTGTACTTTTCCTTCACCTCCCACGACCGAAATCATCAAAAGCACGCACAAGGACATCATAAATCAGTTTTGAAAACCCTTGATTCTCTTCATCCTCAAGAACAAGATTAGGGTTTTCTCCTTGAGATCATCTTCCAAGATCTTCAAGATTCCATTGCATTCTCTTCAAGATTCCATTGCATTCTCTTCAAGATAATCAAGAACTTAATGTTCCTAAGCCAAGAACTTTAAGAAAAGCCTCCAAGAACGTTCTCAAGGCTTCACTAGTCAACTTGTTCCATCGAATTAAGGCAAATAAGGTATGTGGGGTTTGAACAAGGATAATTCTTTCATCCTTGTTCCCAAAGGCTTATTTTTAATTATAAATTTTCAGAAATATATATGATTTCCTATGAATTTCAAGTTGGGGTTTATACCGATTGTTGTTATTTACAAGCTTATGATATTCCTAATGATTTAGAAGTTGAATAACATGATTTTATTTATATATTAATGCATATTGCTGAAATTTCCAGATTTTATGTTGTTTAATGAATATTTACATTACCAAGCATGGATATTATAATGTTTTGACATGAGATTGAAGTATGGATTATCATCCCATGATTGGTTATTATGCTTTCAAGAAATATGATGCTTTAAGCATCTTATGAGTCAATTATTTTATAGTTTTCCAGTAAAGCTTTGATCTTTTGATCATTGGTTTAGTTTTGGAATCCACATTACAGATTATTGCAGTTTACCGAACTCAAAATAGCTTTATTTACAGATTTACTCAGATAAATGCATAATGAGTTTTTTTATATAAACCCTTATGCTAGTTTTAAAATGTTGATTTCCAATGGTTTGAGCATACAAATTTAAGAGGGAGTAGTATTTAACACCGAGCGGGAAGTTTAGGATTAGCGTGTCCTATCATCCATAGAATATCGTAACTAGCGTAGATACAGATTATTAAATTATTCCTACTTCTACGTGGATGCCAGATTTAGCTTGTGATCTATCACTTGGATTAGGTTATACTCTCTGGCAAGAGTATGACACCTCTCCCTAACGTGAGGTTTCTTCCTTACGAGGATGAAATGTTGGAATCCATGTAGCTCGCATGGTTTATGTCGATTAAGAGAAACTCCCTAAAGTCTAAGATGAAGAAGCATTTTTTTTTTTTAGAAACTAAGTGTAAAGGCTCACAAACTTTTTCAGATCTTATTTTACTTAAGGTTTTAGTTATAGAATTTCAGCTTTTAGCTTTAAGACATTAAGGTGAGCCCTTTTCACTTAGCCTATATGCTTGAGAATCAAAATAAAACACAACTTTTGGAACTAAGTGTTATGACTCACGAAGTTTATACAACATGTTTTAATATTCATGATACATGATTTAAGATTTCAGATTACTCAAGCCTATGTGAGTCGTTTACATTTAGCATGTATGATTTTAAAAATTGTGATGATGATATGTTTACTTATTGCATTCACCCCCATATACTCAGTACATCCTCAAAGTATTGATCCACATAGATGCCTATGTGCTGCATTATCTCATAATGTAGGTTCAGGTGCTCAGTTGCAGCAGTGAGAGTGATTTTCGAGTATCTCATCTACATCTCTGTAGTTGGTGAGTCCTCATGGTTCAAGTAACTACTCTTTCTAGATTTCCAGTCTTTATTGTATTTGATTTATCATTTTCACTTCAGTCTGAGTCAGTTGGGGGTCTGTCCCAACGACTCTCTAGTTCTTTAGTAGTAGAGGCTTGTCAGACTATTAGTTGATTTCTAGAATTTCAGTATTTGTCACTTAGATAGTGTTTTTAGTTTATTTCAGTTCAAATTTGATATAATATAGTACTATTGCTTGATTAGTTTATCTTGAAGTAAGCTCTAGCTTTAGTAGTAGGTTCAAAGCGTTAGCTTGGGGCTGTTCATAGCCTTGAACACCGTGTGACATCTCGGGATGAGATTTTGGGGCGCTACATGAAGGATATTCATAGGTTGGCTAACTTGGGACTCTATCTCTTGAACTTTGAGTATGGAGAATTGATTTTTCAAAAAGTGGTAAAATCATCTATTGGTGAAAAGGTAATGGAGAATCAGGATTTGGATCCCATACTTATGAAGATTAAGGATGATGTTGGTCAACAAAAATTTATGACATTCGAGATTGGGGGAGATGGTATTCTGAGGTATCAAGAAAGGTTGTGTTTTCCTAATATTGATAGCCTGTGGGAAAGGATTTTGATTGAGGCTCATGAGTCTTGATATACAATTCATTTGAGTTAGACTAAAGTATACCATGACTTAAAGAAAATCTACTAGTTGAATAATATGAAGAGAGATGTAGAAAACTTTGTGACTAAGTGTATGGTTTATCAGCAAGGTAAGGTTGAATAGTTGAGGCTTGGTGGCATGTCTCAAGAGATAAAATTGCCCATGTGAAAGTGAGATATGATTAATATGGACGTCATTATGGGTCTTTCGCGGTTTTGAAATCAGTATGACTCTATTTGGGTTATTGTACATAGAATGACTAAGTCTGCTCACTTTTTGTCTGTGAGGACTAACTACTCAGGAGAGATTATGCTAAGTTGTTCATTCAGGAGATTGTGAAGTTGAATAGAGAGCTTGTGTGCATCATTTCATACCTAGGTATGCAGTTTTGTTCTCACTTCTTGCATTAATTTCAGAAAGGTTTGGGTACTCAAGTGAACCTTAGTATTAATTTCCACCCTCAAATGGATGGACAAACAGAACAAACTATTAAGACTTTAGAGGATATGAAAAAGGCCTGTGTGATTGATTTTAAAGGCATTTGGATTGGACATTTATCTTTATTGAGTTTGCTTACAATAATAGCTACCATTCTAGTAGTTAAATGGCTTCTTTTGGATCTCCTTATGGTAAGAGGTGTAGGTTTCCTAATTGATGGTTCAAGGTGGATAAGACTAGGTTGTTTAGTCCTGACATGGTTCACCAAGCCATAGAGAAGGTAAAATTGATCAGGAAAGGACTTAAGAATGTATAGAGTTGCCAAAAGTCTTATGTGGATATGACGTGAAGGGAGTTATAGTTTGAAGTAAGTGATTAGGTATTCTTGAAGGTGTCTTCAATGAAAGGAGTCATGGTATCGGAATAAGGGGAAGCTCAGTCCCTATTATGTTAGTCCATATCAGATTTTGAGAAGAATTATGAATATCTCTTATAAGTTAGATTTGCCTGTGAGTTGGCTTCTACTCATTTTATTTCCTATGTGTCTATGCTGAAAAGTGTGTGGGTGACCCTTCCTTGATGGTGACGACTGAGGATGCTGGTGTTATGGATTTTTTGTCCTATGAAGAGTTACTAGATGAAATATTTGATAGATAAGTTCGTACATTGAGGACAAATAATATAGCGTTCTTTGGAGAAAACAAAAGGTAGAAGAAGCTACATTGGATGTTGAGGAAGATATGAAGGCCAAATATCCATTCTTGTTCCACGTGTCGGATGGAAGTACTTAAGGTATGAGTGTTTTTTCCTCTTGTCACTTTTTGAGTTTGTCATTTGATTTTGATGTATTCATGCTATTCACGTGCTAAAAGTGTCCTAACTCATCATTTGGGGTCGGATGATCCTAAGGGAAGGATAATGTGAGACCCCATGATACTTCAATGACTTTATTTTTACCCTCTTGCATGCATACTGTTATTTTTTGACCCGAATCATATTTAGGGATGTTAAAAGGGTGTTTTGGGAAAGTTTTGGATTTTTTAAATGGGGTTCGGGGTTATTTGGGACCCCAGATCAGTAAGCCTACACGATAAGGTCATTTTATGGAGGTTAACCTCTACGTTATTGGTGTGGCACAGAGGCTAAGCTCCACAATATTGGCATGCCATGCAACTATTTTAAATTCATCCAATTTTTTTTTTTACTTGGGGTGAGGGTATTATTGTATTTTTACCCCTTGCATGTCCTTATAACATAAAATAACCCCCATTCCCTTCAATTTTGAAGATCAAATCATTCTCTATCTCTCTCAAATTCAAAACCCAAGAACATTCAATAATTTTACAGTGAATTCATCATTCAGGATCTAAACTCAGAATTGTTTTCAATTTCTTGTGTATTTTAGGCATGTTTCTCTTTTCCTAACTTTAATTTTACATCTTGGCATTAATTGAATGAATTTTTATGTGATGTAGTTGTTGGTTTTGAAATTAGGTTGAGTGATTTTGGTAGTTACTGATTGAATTACTTGTCCCATGGTCCAAATTGATTATTCATGCTTTAAATTGATATTTTTGGGGAGTAAATTTGTGCATGGTATAAATGGTTAGAATAGGGGACATGGGTTTTCCCAAGTTGATGGAATTTTGGCTTGATAATTGCATTAACCTTAACCACATAGTAAACTAGATTATGAATATGGAATATTGCTTGGTTTAACTTGTTTTTAAACCTAAGGCATTGAATTAAAGGATAAATGAATGAAAATTATTCTTGATGGCCTTACTGGCCTTAGTTTTGGATTTTAAATGGAACTAGGGAGTTCAATTTGGTTATGCGGATTTGGTTTGGCATAATTAATTAAACTTGCAAGCATATTGGAATGACGATACCTAGTGGTAAATGCCTTAATGAATGACACCTGGGTTACTAGTTGGTTTATGTGGAAATTGTATGAATTTAGGCTTAAAGTGAATTGTGTAGCTTACCATGAAGGTATAAGTCCAGGGGGAATGAACACTGAAAACTATGTTTTCCATCGTTGGGGGTCTATACAATCGTGTGCTTGATGCAAACTTGATATATATATATATATATTTAGAGACGGCTATTTCCTTGGCGGCTTTAGTTTTACTTCAATTCCTATTCATGCAGCTAACACACAGGGCCCTTCCAGTAGGGAGAGCTGGATCCATATAGCCCATGGGTACTTTTAGGATTAACCGAGCTTCATAGTTTAGGTTAAATATTTAAAATCCCATGTTCATGACCCTTGTCCCTATCCCGACATCCTATATATATGTATATGAATATGGTGCATATGGTTTATGACTGAATTTTGGTAATTGCGTTATTTTATACTTAGTGAGTTACATGTAGTGTTTATCCCACTGACCATCCCTAGACGCTACATCATTTCATCGTGTAGGGTTCAAAGGGTTTTCTGTTGCTCCTGTGCAATGTTAGGTGACTCGGTGTTCCTGTGAATCTTCAGTTAAGTGGTGTGCCTCCATTCTTTCAGAAGGCCTTGTCATTTAACTAGTTTCTTTATTCTCTTAGTATTTCTTTTTGGATATTTTTGTCATGGTCGGGGGAATGTCTAGACTAAGTTAATATTCTGGTGTTAGAGGCTTTAATGGCCAAGTGTGGGTTGGATGTCGGTTTTGAATCTTAAATCTTACATTTGATTTGTCTATTCTTCTTCTTATTATTTGGTTGTCTTCTGATGTATTCTTTTATTGTGTTCTAGATGTTAGGCTAAAGTGGTGGTCTCCTACTCATGGTGGGATTAGATACCCTTCACAACTAGGCCCTGGTTTAGGTCATGACATATATATCCCTAATTTTTTGATAATTTAGGTACCTTCCTAATTCTTACGTTCGAGGATAAATTCTTGTTGTAGTGGTGGATGATGTAATAATATTCATAGTTCTTTTTTGTATTCTACACATTGTAACTATTTTGCCCCTCACATTTCTTTATGATACTTGTTATCTGCGTATATGGGTGACACGATACTTATAGTGATTAAATATGAGTTAATTATGTGAGTTTTTCATTTTTGAATGGTTGAAAAATTAGTAAGGTTGACCAAAGTCAACATTTGATAAAAACAAACTTGAAATATAATTTGATATTTTCTCTAGGTCCAGAAGGTGGGTTTTGGTCCGTTGAGCATTTGATTTTGGCTGTGAGGTATTCAGATAGATTTTAAGTCACTGGACAGAAATTTGTCAATCCCAAAGTTAAGAGTTGATTTCGGTCAATATTTGGTCAAGGTAACCTAAGATTGGTGATTTGATGATTCCACTATGTCCGAAATATTGTTCCAGCCTAGTAAAATTTAATTCATGTTCAGTGGATTTTGAATAAATTTCGAGGGTTTATTTAGAGTTTTAGATTTTGAGCTTGTAGTTGTTGGTTGATGACAACTTGTGCAATTTATCCTCTTCTTTGCGATTTCGAGGTGATAACCATAATTGCAAAGTGTCATGTTTCCTCTTCATTGCGATCATGAGGTGATGAACGCGATTGTAATGGTCGTGAATTTCAGGCATTGCAATATTGTGATGGTGCATTCCGCAATATTGATGGGTAACTTACCTGGGTAGAATTTGAAACTTCATTTTAAAACATAAATTTCATAACCTGAAGCTTGAGAACTCATTTTTGGGAGACTTAAAATGTGATTTTCAACGATCCTTTTAGGTATAATTCTTAATAAATATTTTATTATTACCTTATACTTTATTGATGATTTCATTTTAAATCATGGTTTTAAATTAAAAATTTTGGAAATTTTTGTGCTAAAGTTATATATCATTTTTAGGGTTTAAAGGTTGATTTAAGCTCCACTTCTTATGAAATGTAATATTTTAGTTCCTTACATTAAGTGTAACATAATTTTCAAATAAAATTTCAGTGTTTCTCTTACAGGCTCGGAATTGACATTTTGGGCCCAGAATGGAAATATAGGAATATGGGTGTCCATAATTTTTTTTTCCTATGTAGAGTACATATTTGATCAAATTGATCTGGTTCAGAAGCTTTATAGTAGTGACCTGACTTTTAGTAATTTTTGTATATATTTGTTTTTATGTGATTTAACCATTTTATCCCTCCCTATGGTTGCATTGTGGTATTTTTGGGGTGTGGGGATGATTGCCATGATTTCCAATGCATTTCGATGTAGTTTATGCGAGATTGTGGTTTTTGATGGTCTTAAAGGCTTATTAGTTGACTTCGATCAACATCTATTGATTTGTGCGTTTGATGGTAAAACGAACTATGCCATTAGATCTGAAATGTCAATTTTAGGTTGGTCATATGGTTGGTGTCATTTTATGATTTTTATATCTCATTTTGACCCTTCTTTCAAAAAATTTTGAAATTAGATTTTAGGCCTAATTTCTTTGGTTCCACAGAGCTCTTCTAATCCAGTCTTGGAGGGGTTACTAGTTTGCTTGTTGACCCAATTGGAGGGTGCTCCCGTGAGTGCACTTGGTGTTCCTCCAGCTCTGAATATTGTACCTCTTCCTATGCCAGAATCTGGTTATGGTATTTCTCTAGCTCTGAGTATAGATCCTCCTATTGTACCGATATCCGCTTATGGTACACCATAGACTCCGAATGTGGTTCCTCCTTTAGTACTTGTATCTGAGTATGGTGTTCTGAGATGCGAGTTTAGCCTTCTTCTATTATTCCTCCTCGGATGAGTTCCTAGCCAGCCAAATTTACTATACTTCTAATTATTGTGAGTGTAGTTATTTTTCTAAGGATCATAATAGGTTTAAGAAATTCACTCGTTTGGGTCCTCTTAGGTTCAGTGGTGCTGTAAGCGAGGATGCCTTTGAGTTTCTGATGGATTATCGTGAGAAGTTGCATAAATTTTATTCACTTGAGTCTCATGGGGTTGCTTATACTACTTACCAATTGAGAGATGCAACCATAGATTGGTGGAGGTCACTTATTGGTTGCCGACCTCTTCATTCGCCAGAGATGACTTGGGATCATTTTATCGAGCCCTTTTTAGATAGTTTTATACCCTTCAGTTTGAGGGATCAGATAAGAGATGAGTTTAATCGCTCAGAGCGGAGTTCTATAATTATTGTGGAGTATGAGGCATGTTTCTATGCCTTTCCTAGATATTCTTATACCAGTATTACCACCGAGTTTGAGAAGAGTCAAAAGTTTGTAAAGAGTTTTGATGTTTCTCTTCAGGTTGCAATGACTCAAATGGTTATGCATAGGGCATCATTTCATATTATTGTGGATCATGCTAAGATGACAAAGTCAATTCTTCGAGTGCCTCAGGGGGGCACTAAGAAGGTGTATTGTATGGGCAATTTCAGAAGTCACACTTATTGAGGAAAAGATTCTAGAGGTTTTTATGGGTATCATGGGCATCCTTGAAGATTTTAGGTAGTGGATCTTCTAGTTTAGCAACTCTGGGTAGGCGTCCTAGTTCATCCGTACCTTCTTCTATTGAGTTGGGCTATAAGGTTTGCTATTTGTGTGATGAGATTGGCCATTTAGCAAGGACTGTCCTTGGTATGTGTTCAGAGATACTCCTATATCGACAGTGAGAGGTAGAGGTTCTACTAAGGATATGAGAGGTAAAGGTAGTAGTGCCTATAGTGGTGGTCGAGGTACTATCAAATCAGGTGAGGAAAAGGGTCACTGCTATGCTATACCCGCCAAGATGGAGGCAGAGGCTTTCGATGCTGTCATCACAGGTATCATCCCTATTTATTTTAGAACTGCATATTTATTATTTGATCTGGGATTAACTTTCTCCTATATGTCTGAATATTTTTCTTTTGGTTTTGATGCTGCTTGTGATCCTCATGATGTGCCTATCCATTTATCTACCCTCATAGGAGATTCTTTAGTGGTAGATTAGGTGTACTGATCCTATGTTATGACTTTTGCGTGGTGTAAGATTTGGGTAGATCTGATTGTATTAGATATGGTAGATTTTAATGTCATCTTGGGTATGGATTGGCTAGCTCCTTATCATGTTGTCCAAGATTGTTATGCTAAGACCATGACTTTAGCTTTGCCAGGTGTGCCACAGATAGTTTGGAAGGGTGAGTTTCATTTGGGTCCCAAGAGAGTTATATATTTTTTCAGGCTCGTCGCTTGAGAAGAGGTATTTGTCTTATTTGGCTCATATTTATGATGCTAGTGTTGCTTCACCTCCTTCTTTAGATTTTGTTCGTGTTGTCCGCGGGTTCGCAATTATTTTCTCTATGGATTTTCTGGGTATGCCTTTGGATGGTGATTTGACTTTGCTATTGATGTTGAGCCGAGCACCAAGCCCATTTCTCTTCCTCCTTATAAGATGGCCAAAGTAGAGTTGAAGGAATTAAATGATCAATTATAGGAGTTGTTAGATAAGGAATTTATCCGACCTAGTGTATCACCTTAGGGTGCGCATGTGTTGTTTGTAAAGAAAAAAAATGGTTCTATGCGTAAGTGTATTGACTATAAGTAGTTGAACAAGGTAACGGTAAAGAATAAGTATCCTTTTCCTCGTATTGATGATTTTTTTTACTAGTTTCAGGATGCTTTGGTGTTTCTAAAGATTGATTTTAGGTTCGGGTATCACCGGTTAAGGATTAGAGCTTCACATATCTCGAAGATAGCTTTTTAGACTCGCTACTTTCATTATGAGTTCTTGTTCTTGTCTTTTGGGTTGAATAATACCCTAGCCACATTCATGGAACTGATGAACCGAGCATTTTCATCGTATCTTGATTCCTTTTTTATCGTATTTATAGATGATTTCTTGGTTTATTCCAAGAAGTAAGTCAATCATAAAGAGCATTTTGCAGATTATATGTCTGAGATTGAGGGGTGAGAATTTGTATGCTAAGTTCTCCAAGTGTGAGTTTTGGCTGGATTCCATCTCTTTCTTGGGTTATGTGGTGACCAAGGATGGTATTATGGTTGATCTGTCCAAGATTACAATGGTGCATGATTGGGCTAGGCCCACTTCTCCTATTAAGAATGGAGTTTTGTTGGTTTGGCGGGCTACTAATCGATGTTTTATTGAGGGTTTTTCATCTATTGCATCCCCATTGACCAAGTTACATTAGAAGAAGATTTCCTTTTAGTCGTCCGATACTTGTAAGGTGAGCTTTTAAAAGTTCAAGAATTTTTGACTTCAACTTCTATCTTAACCTTGTTCAGGGAGGTCATAGGTTTTATCATTTTTTGTGATTCTTTAGGAATTGGTTTAGGTGTTGTGTTGTGCAAGAGGGTAAGGTGATTGCCTATTCTTCTCGTCAACTGCATACATATAAGAAGAATTACCCTATCCGTGATTTGGAGTTATGCGCGGTTGTTTTTGGTTTGAAGTTGTAGGGGAATTACTTATATAGAGTCCGTTGCGAGATTTTCTCAGATCATCATATCCTTTGGTATTTCTTTACTTAGCGAGACCTTAATATGAGGCATCATCTTTAGCTTGAGTAGCTTAAGGACTATGACTTGACTATTCTCTACCATCCTGGCAAGGCCAATGTGATTACAGATGCCTTGAGTCGGAAGTCAACTAACATGGGTATCCTGGCACCTATTTTGACTAAGGAAAGGCCTTTGTCCTTAGAGGTTCAGTCTTTGGCTAACCATATGGTTAGGCTTAATGTTTCAACACTTGGGTGTGTTTTGGCCATCGTGGAGGCTAGGTCTTCCTTAATGGAGCAAAATTGGGCTCATCAGTTTGATGATGATAGGTTAAGAATGATTTGAGATAAGGTGTTGAGTGGTAAGGCTAAGGAAGCATCATTTGATCCAGATGGTGTTTTGAGGATGGGTGGTTGAGTTTTTATACCGAGAGTAGGAGATTGGATTAGATTGAATTTGGAGAAGGCTCATTGTTCTAGACATTCCATCCATCTGGGAGTGACTAAGATGTATCATGATTTGAGGCAACATTACTTGTGGGGTGGCATGAGGAAGAATATGGAAATTTTTGTAGATCGTTGCTTGTGTTTCTAGAAGGTGAAGGTCGAGTATTTAAGACTGGTGGTTTGCTTCAAAAGTTACCCATTTTTGAGTTAAAATAAGAATGAATTACTATGGACCTTGTGATTGAGTTGTCGTGGACTTCTTATGGTTATAATAGTGTTTGGATCATCGTGGATCGGTTGACCAAATCTACCCATTTAATTTTTGTTCAGGTTTTCTTCAGTGATGAGAGGTTAGCTGATATATATATTTGTGAGATAGTGCATCCTCATGGTGTACCGATATCTATCATCTTGGATCAAGGTTCAGTGTTGACATCCTACTTCTGGGTAACTTTTCATAGGGAGTTGAGTACACAGGTTAATTTTAGTACAACTTTTCACCCCAAGACTGACGGTCAATCGGAGGAGACTATTCAGGTTTTTGAGGATATGATTTATACTTATGTCATGGACTTTGATGGTCATAGGAGCAGCATCTAACTTTGGCAGAGTTTGCAAATAATAATAGTTATCATTCTGAGTATTGAGATGGATCCTTTTGAGGCTTTGTATGGTATGCATTATCACTCTCCAATTAGTTGTCTTGAGGTTTCTAAGATTAGACCTCAAGCTACGGACTTACTTCATGAGTCCTTAGATAGAGTTTGGGACATTCAGGATAGACTTCGAGTGGATCAGAGTAGGCAAAAGTACTATGCGGATCGTGGACTTCATTCCTTGAATTTAGTATTGGTGATTATGTATTTCTTCATGTTTTTCCCATGAATAGTGTGATGGTGTTTGGGAAGAGAGGCAAGCTTAGCCCTTGATATATTGGACCTTTTGAGATTCTTTGAACTATTAGGGATGTGGCCTATGAGTTAGCATTGCCTTCAGATTTATCAGTCGTTCACTCAATTTATAGATTTCTATGCTACAACATTACATTCCTATGAGTCTTATGTCATTTGTTAGGATTCAAATCAGTTAGATGAGCAGTTCTCTTTTGTTGAGGAACCTGCCTCCATTCTAGCCAAGGATGTTAGATAGTTGTGTTCTAGAGTTATTCCAGTGGTTAAGGTCTAGTGGAGACATCGGCCTGTAGATAAGTCTACTTGAGAGGTTGAGTCCCATATCTGTAGTAGTTATCCCCAGCTTTTCATTGTTTCTGGTATGTCTATTTCCCTTAGACCGAGAACGAACTAGCTTCTTAGTGGTGGATGATTTAATGACTTGACTTTTTGTGATTTGTGTGAAATATTTATTTCTATGTGGTTTGACCATTTTACCCCATGGTTGCATTATGGTATTTTTGAGGTGTGGGAATGATTGACACGGTTTCCAATGTATTTTGGTGCGGTTTATGCAAGATTATCATTTTTAATGATCTTAAAGGCTTATTAGTTGACGGTGGTCAACATATTTTGATCTGTGCATTGGATGAAAAAATGCACTACGCTAATAGATTCAAAACGCCGATTTTAGGTTGATAACATGACTGGTGTGGTTTAGCGGCTTTTATATCTCCTTTTAAGCATCCATTTAAAAATTTTCAAAATTGGGTTTTGGGGGTCAACTTTGTGAATTTTTTTTTTTAAAAAAAGAAACTGACATCGCCATTGAGTCCGGAGTATCAGTTTTAGTGGAGTAGCATAGTTCATTTACGTACTCTGGATTTTGGATGAATCCCGAGGGGTCTGTGGAGATTTGAAATCACCAAGTCTCTAGCTGGTGCACTCGCCTAAGCAAAACTTTGGTCTCTTACGCGATTTGGCCTTACAACAAAAATGTAACCTAAAAGACATCAGGCCCACTTAAGAGAAATTGGCATGCCAGATGTTTGTCGCTTAAGTGATAGCCAAGTCGTTTACGCGAAAAGGCGATTTCTTAAGCGATAGCCGCCTAAGCGATTCGGTAGTCACTTAGGCTATACCTGGGTGATTTAATCCCAATTTTGAGATTATTTCACCATTTTTGAGACTTGTATATTGGAGTTTGAGTTTTTGAGCATTTTCTATCATTTTAAAGCTTGAGTAAGATCCAAATCCCAATTTCAGTGCTTTTTCTTCGATTTTTATCATCTAAACCTTGTTTTAACGTGGAATTAAAGGTGAAATTTAGGGATTTCGGCACGGAAGGCCCAAATAATTATTTCTTTGATTCAAACCCTAATTTTACACTATTTTCACTTAGGTTTTCTCCTATGAGTTCCTTTAATTTTGGAAAATATGTTTTAAGACAAAAAAATCCAATTTTACCATTCATTTTTGAAAATCTATTTTAGGGTCCGTTTTGAACCTAATTTAGGAAAGGGCAATATGGGTATCGTTGGATTTCTTTTAATGCGTAAATTTTATATTTGTATGTTTTAGTTGATTCCGTGTTCGTTCGTGAGAAAAAGCTCCAAACTGAAGGCTTTTGGGACTAGTTTTTGGCATTCGAGGTAGGTTATGACTTAATTTTCTTTAGACTGAATTGGGTAGTTAATAATCATTTAAAATCATGCTTTGGGTATGGGGTTGCATCATAGAAATGTGTATAGGTGATTTATGTGCCCGTGTGGGGGCCTAGGTGAATAATATTTAGTGGTTTTGAGACATTATATGCTATTTGTGATCGTGTGGAGTCTTATATGATGTTGTTGGCCTGGTATTTATGTAGTATGTTTGGTTCACTCTTTTTGGTGTTAAAAGCCTAGATTTTGAAAATTATGTGGTATTAGTGACATTTTCTTGCATGTTTCACTTGATGGTTTCTGGATTATATTGGATCATGGATGGTTGATTGATTTGAGTGGACTTTTGGCTCACATGGTTGGTACATTGGCTGGATATTGGATATTCTCATTTTGGTTGGTTGTGAGCATTACATCCTCATATCATATTCATTCATGAAACATTGATACCACCATGGTAATACTAAAAATACTTAAAACACTAAGTTTTTTTGATAGAAAATGTGACATCTTTAAAAATCCTCTACCGATGTATGTGCCAGAGAGGAGATATGGATATTTGTATTTGATATTGATTATATATGGGTTTATAAACCCCTCATGGGTCCTACCTCAAGAGCACAACTTGGTAGGTGTATATGGAGGTTGTGTGATGACCTCGTGCATCACATCATCATCATCATCATTATCTTTATTTCATTTCATATGTTGTGCTTATTTTATGATTGTATCTATGTTCTTGACTTCATACCTGCCTATTTGTTCTATCTTCTTATACTTGTACTCTGTGTATGTGTATATTTTTTTTCTTTCCTTACCTGTATTCCTTATTTTTGTATATAGTAGAACTATTAGTGGAGATAGTATGGGTTACCATTTGGGATATTTTCTGATTGCAGGTGATGTGCCCATAGTTTGTGTTTATTTGCTTTATTTTCTACTTTACTCACTAAGCCTATGATACCTGTTGAGTACAAGTGGATTATACTCATCCCTACTGCGCCCTTTCGATGTAGATCCAGGTATGAGTGTGCCATATGGATAGTTGATTTAGAAGGCATTTGGAGTCTTCGAGGTAGAGATTAACCTATTCATTTGTAGTTGACTACTATATATTCTTAGTTTAAACGATGTCTTATTTGTATTCCTATACAGAGTTGTTATTTTCGAGAGATCCTATGTATGTGTTGACTTCAAGTTGTATTAGTTGGTTCTTCCTCTGTGACACCTGGTTTTGGGACTTTGATGGCTATCTTGATTATATTTCCTCTTTTACTATATATTTGTGGTTCGACTCTGTTCTAGGGGTCTTGCCTTGGTTTCGGTATTGATTTTTTATTTTATAACAATTTGGGTTATAGGCTTGCCGTGAAAGTGCCATCACGACCCTTGGTTTTAGGGTCGTGACATTTATGAAAGAGAAAGACTAAATTTTGGGCTTTACTTAAGACAAGTTGAGACTCTCTTTTACTATTTTTTCAAGTGTTAGTGCATTAAATGAATGTGTAAGTGAAAAACCGGTGAAAAACTGGTGATAAGGGTCCTATAGAGGTGAGATGATGAACATCTATGTCGGTACCAGTCATACATTATACATAAACTGAGATGGCATCTCTTTATTGTTGATTTATCTAACTATGTGAGCATGTTGATAGTTGTACTATTTATAAGAATGTGTGCGGTGCTCATTGTTTCAGTCCACAAACTGATTGATACATGTTGGGAACAAAATGGTTATGGAATGAAAGAGACAAGAAAGAAAATTAAACAAAAATTGAATGAAAACTCTTGATTGATTCTTTTTTTTTTATTCAAATAGAAGAGTACATCTCTTTTTATAAGAAACTAAATAAATAAATAAGAAAAATATGATATTTTCCTTATAGCTATAAGACTAAATATTTTGTAATTAAAAAATCCTAGACTTAAAAGAAAATAAATAATGTAAAATATTCTTAGACTAAAAAGGAAAAAATAAAAATATTCTACCATTAATGAAACTCACAAATAGAAGAAAGGTAAATCTCAACATTCTCCCTTAAACTCCACCAACTTGTGTTTGAACACTTAATTATTCTTGAAAAAAAATGTATTTTTCCGTAATTTTGTTCCAACAATCTAATAAAGTTGGTCTTCCTCATCTTCATGTTCTTCTTTCACAAGTAATTCTTTGGAATTATCTTGAGTGTCTTTGAACTTGCATAATTTTGTGACATGACCTTTTTGTTTGCAATTTCCGCATAATGCACCGGATCTCCACCAACAAAATTTTTCTATGTGTGTTTTCTTTTTGCAATATTTGCAAGGTGGATAATCAACTTTTCTTTTTTTGATGGTTCACATAAAAAATACCTTCAACAACTTTGTCTTCCTTATAAGCTCTTCTTTGCTCTTGTGCTTGAAGAGCGTTTATCAATTCAGCAAGAGGGATGTTAGAGAGATCTTTGGACTCTTCCAAAGCGTAGATTTTGTACTCAAATCTCTCAAGAATAGTCGCCAGAATTTTTTCAACTATTCAATTGTCTTTAAAATCTTCGCCAAGCAACCTGATTCTATTGATAATCAAAGAAATTCTGTCAGAATACTTAGTAATTGTCTCACCTTCTTGCATCCTAAGAGATTCAAAATCTCTTTTCAAATTCAGAATTTGATTTTGTCTGCCTCATTCACTTCCTTGTTACTCCTTTTCGATTTTTTCCCGAGCTTCTTTTATTGTATCACATGCAATGATTTTAAAAAAGATTGAATCAACAACTGAATTTTGAATTACAATTTTTGCTTTATATTTTTTCAATTTCTCTTCTTAGTGATGTTTGATTTCGGCAGCAGAAGGATTTGCAGGGAATGGTTGTATAGGTTTTTCTTCCTTTACAACTTCCCAAAAATCATAAGCTTCAAGATAAGATTTTATCTTAATTGCCCAAATTTAATAATTTTTACCAGTGAAGGTTTGTGGGGCATTAAAAGAGAGTATTGCTTGTCATGGTTTGAAAAATAAGATTTAAATTAATATGGGTTAAAAAACGATTAAAAATAGTCCTACGTTAAAATAAAAGTAAGGGTTAAAAGAGTCCTACATTAAAAAAAATGCAAGGATTAAAAGTAGGATGAAAATAGGTATGAATTAAAAAATGATTGACAATTTTGCTTCAATAATTTCATAGATCCATAGTGTAATACCCCGTACTTTTCCTAGCTTGAAAAGTTTCTCAAGAATGTTAGAATATTTTTTTGAAAGATGAATCCACTTTTGTACACGTGGTATTTTCAAGATTTTTACTTTTTATCATGTGGGGAATTGAATAAGCTTTCCATCGATACCAAATTCACCCAAATCCGACACCCGGGCCTTCAGCGCATTACGGAGATAGTTCAAATAGAAATTGTCAATTTCCAGTATTGCTCCACGATAGTGGCGCGTCGTGCCAAACATCCATGTCGCAGACAAGGTGGTAACGCGATAGCTCCGCGTTGCGCCACTGTGCAATTTCCCATTTGTCACTTTCCAGTGACTTGGCGCGATAGTGGTGCGTTGCGCCAAGGATGAAAATTGGGAAATTTTTACAAAAATTAAAGACGCGTCAAGGGTTAAAATGATCAATTTCCCACCCCTTTATATACCCAATAACACGTGATTTAGTCATTCTTCACCCAAAATATAATAGTTTCTCTCAAGTTTCTCTCAAGAACAAGCTAGGGTTTCTATTAGGGATTTAAATTCAAGAAGGTTTCACCGTCAATCCTCAAGAAATCACATCCCAGGTATGCATACTGTTCATTCATGGACTCCTTTCGTCCATGAAGTCCAAGAATCTCTTTTCAAATTCAAGTGTATGGATTTTTGTATGAATTCCATGTTGGGTTTGTGTTGCTCATGTTGATAATGACCAATTGAGTTTTAATCCATGTTTGGTGATAAATTTCATGTGGAATTGACTAGTAAAGATGTAGATTCATGTAAACCTAGGATTAAAACCCTTGGATGATGAAATTAGATATGAATCATGATGTTTGATTGTTGTATAATGTTGTCTACATATATTATGCCTACCATGTGTTTGATTAAAAGCCTATACGAAGAAAAAGTGCCCAACTAGCATGATATTATGAAATCCCCATGTTTGTACAAGTTTATGCATATCACATGTTTGATGAAGTGCTTCAATAAATGAATTATGAATTGTGTTGTTGGTCATGTGTTCACGTAAGTCATGCTATGTCAGTTTCTTTCCATCGAGTCCTGGGGGTACTTGCACCCAACAATTTAGCTGTGTGCCTAGAGCCATGTCATGTTTTCAAGATACTCTCAGTCAAGCTATGATCCATAGAACTCAGTCAGTCATGTGACTCAGGAAAACTCAGAAATCTCAGTAGTTCAGTAATCTCAATGATCTCAGTACTCAGTAATCCCATCAACTCCTTATTCAGACAGTTTAAAGGCTTTCAGACTACAGTATGTTCAGACAATTATCTCAGTTGTTTTGGTATTGTTATACCATTTTTTCAGTTATGTACTAGTATTGAACCTTATGGCCTTTCAGTTCATGTTTTCGCATTTACGATATTATTACTATTATTCAGTGCTCAGTTTACAGATATCAGTCATGGGTTAGATTGTGGTCCTTCGGGGTCATGGGCACCGTGTTACATTTCGGGTACCAGATTTGGGGCATTACACATAGGGATCGATGAAGGCTCTTGATACCACTGTTATGGAATCAAAGAGACAAGAAAGGAAATTAAACAGAAACTGAATGAAAACTCTTGATTGATTTTTTTATTCAAACAGAAGAGTACATCTCTATATATAAGAAACTAAATAAAATAAATAAGGAAAATATTATAGCTATAAGACTAAATATTTTGTAATTAATAAATCCTAGACTCAAAAGGAAATAAATAATGTAAAATATTCTTAGACTAAAAAAGAAAAAATTAAAATATTATACCATTATAAGGTAAATCTCAACACATGTATAGTATTTGTCGTCATCATCAAAAGGGACGAATTTGTTGGTTCAGAACATTTTCATGATTGAAAAAGACACAAAATAAGTCAAAAAATGACTAGGTTGAAAACACATTTTCCATCATTGAGATTCCAACTTGTATAGAGGCTCTATCAAATAAAAGATTCTCAAACAAAATGATCCTAAGTTTGTTAAAAATGTTATTAACGACAAGAGTCCACAAGGTTCAAGCATCCTAGGAAGATGGGAGTCATTGGTGGGCAAGAGTTCTTAAAGTACTTAGAAACACTGCCACAAACTATAGATGCACAAGGTATGTAATAATAAGACTCATGAACTTATACTGAGAGAAAAGGTAAAACAGAATCAGATCAGCAAGAACAATATTTAAGAGAGTCCCAACTAGCTATCGTAATGCAACTTGATACAAAGGACCAGATTAAAGATCATGTTTCATCATTTATATTAGAATATTTTAGTCTAGCTATTGTTTATTGGGAATTTAATGAGTTGTAAGTTATTGTCCTAAATCATTGTTTTGGGAACAGTATTGAGTTTGATTTAACTTCAAGAATAACTTGAAGTGGGTTCAATGATCTAGTTGATTGTTGAGGTTTAGTACTTATATCACCAGTTCCTAAGATTGTAAGAGTTGTAGTATGAATTTATGTTGAGGCTCATTTATTTAGTGAAGTTGGGATAAATCCTATAGAGGTGTAGGGCATGATTTTTCATCTTTCTGAGCTGAGTATTTTCTACATAAAAATATTGTGTCTTCATTCTTTACTTATATTAATTCTTGTTAAGTTACCACGTGAAACAAATAGGTTAACCTGGTCCATTAAAGAGTTAGTAGTTCATAAAATATCATCCCTAATCTTAACGTGATAATTTGTGAAGTGTTAATTATACGTCGAAAGAGAGGAAATAACACAATCCAATTGGCATGACCAAAAATATGTTGCATTTTGTGAGTAACTAGTGATCAAATGATCAACCATTAGCCTCTAATAAGGCAATTGATTATTTACACTCATAAGAACTTGAAACATTAAATGAAAGAATAGTAGTCACATTATATATACAGTAGACACTTTCATACTTACCCCATAATTTATTAAGTTTATATGAAAATCATAATTGATGATCAAGTTTGTATATGACCAGCTTCAAGAGCAAAAGGTGATTTCTGAAGATTTATCATTAGCATGCAATAAGTTATAATGATGATGAACTTCTTCTAACTCTTCCGTTGTCCTTATAATATCATCCTTTTCATGCAAATATTCATCCACAAAGAGCACTATTGTCTCAAGTTTTCCATGTCTATGAGTTCCTTCGATAGTTTCTTCCTTGATTTTAAGATGATCATCGATGTGTTTCACTTCTTTTTCTTCAACTATTATTATGTTGTTCTTATTTTTTCTTCAAGAAGCAGCTGCAAGAAGGAACAATTAGACCAAGTAAAATGCAATCGAATGTTTATAAAAAAAATATTATTATGATGTAATTGTAAGATGGTGATTGTGGTTGTGGAATATAAGGTGGAGAATGAGGACGGGGATGAGGTGAAGGATAGGGATGAGAATAAGGTGGGGGAAGTGGGTGGGGTTTTAGCGGTGGGGAGGTTAGATGAGGAGGAAGGGGTAGTAGAGAGATGTGATGAGGAGAAGGGGTGGTGAGGAAGGGAAATATGGGAATGAGAAGTCATTCAAATTGTTATTCATAGTTAAGTTCTTGGTAAATTGTTGTAAAATTTTTGGGAAAATTCTTATCCTTGACTATTAATGTTATTATATAGAGAAAAAAAGTTCGTGGCTGGTGTTGCGTCCTCTCATACACACAAGTGTATGTGATCGTAAAAATAATAAAAGAGGTAAGTCTAGAGATATCATACCTACTAGGATTTGATGAATTAAAATTCTACTTTGAATTATTATGCAAATTATTCAGTAGGCGATAAATAATAAATAGTGATTTGTATATTTTGAGTATAAATAAAAATAATTGTAGAAAAATCATGATTGTGTAATAATTCAGATTTGAGAAAAGATCTAGGGTTAAGGTATTTTGACAATCCTGTTGAGCTATACAATCATACACCTAATTTGATTTCCTGAGTTACTAGTTAGAGGTCAATTTAATCTATATTGAGCATTTTCTGAATAACTCTAAGCCTACTTGACTATTCTTAATGCCTATATTTCATATGATCATCGATTAATGGCAAAGTGCATAAAGATACCGTCTGTAACAACTAAGCTAGATATGGGGTATATTTCTATCCATGGTGACAAATCAATTTTCTTTTCTTATAAGGTTCACAAACTAGCCCTATTTCCTCTTTTTACACTTGTCGTTCTTTTTAAGCCCAACAAAAAAGCTCTAGATAATATTCGCTAGGTAATCAATCAAAAGAATAAATGAATGGAAGAAGAAACAAATAACTCAATGTATAGAAATCAAAATAGATAATATGATATTCAACCACAATCATAGAAATGAAGAGGCTTAGCTACTCATGAATATCTTTGGAAGAAGAGATTTCATGAGTTTACAAGGCAAAAATTGAAAATAAAATAAAAGAAATAAACTTGAATTTATTCTTGAGCTTTGCCCTAGCTTTTGGCCTCCCCAAATAAGTTGTTAATCATAAAAAATGTGGGAGGGGGTATATATAGAGCTTAAGAATTCTTAGAATGTCAAAACCAATCCCAATTGAGTTAGGAGAGGTAATGATTCGTGCCACAACCCAAAAAGCGAACTGTGATGCGTAGAATAACTAAAATCTCAACGTAGTACCCAAACTCGCGCCACCCCTTGATTTTTGGAAGTGGCGAAAGCCTTCAATATTTCTAGAGAACATCATAAATCCATGCCAATGCTGCAAAGCAAGTAATGGCGCAAGGGACACTCTACATGGCCATTTTTCACTTGCCATTGTGACATAGATCCTTCCTTGGTTGCTTTTAATTTCTTGGTGATTTTTTTCGTCTTGTTAAAGCTTAAAACATCTCAATATACTCCTATATAAGCAAATTACGAAATACAAGTGTAAATCACACATTTTAAATCCACAACAATAATAAAAACAGAACGAATATGAGGCAAAAAATGATAAAATAATGTGATTTTTAGCCTCACAACAACTGCTTTTTTATAAGAGCTGAATTTCCTAAGGTTCTTTTCCTTAGTCAATTTCTTGTGTTTTTTACTTCTTTTTAGTTATGAAATTCTCTCTTTTGGTTATGCTTTCGAGTAAGCAGAGACTTGGCTCTTCTGTAAAGACTAGGAAGACTTGTCTTCGCTTAATATTATGATTGCAATAGAACACTTTTTGTTTGCTCTACTTGATTCTTTCCCCTTATTATTTTGCTTAACTGATGTGGAAGATTTGAAAAATAATAGTCGTACAGTGCAAGTGCAAAATCTAAAAAAGGCTAGGGAAAATTTTGTGAGCATCTACTCTATAGTAGCATTGTGGCATATTTTCTTAGATGTACTGGTAAAAATATGTTGGAAGTGAAAGACCGAATATGATTGAACAACACATGACAAGTATAGAGAAGACCGTAGTTGATGATCAACTGTTGAATTGGTCAACACTAGTCAAACTAAAGGCTAGTTGGATCATCCGATAACTATCACTCCGACCCGCCATATTAGAAACGAATAGTAGAAGCCCCAACAATCCATCTGGAAAATGTGATGTACTCGAGCAAGGGATAACCCAGATAATGGCTTAGTATCGAGATACCTATGATTTTTTTTAATTCCATTTAACATAGCCATGTAACGGCTAAAACAAGAGAAGATTGCAGAAATAGTTACTTTTAGCTATCCTATAAAAACACCAACTTTACCACTATTGTATCGATCTAATATTTACCCAATTACACATGATTTTTTTGAACCTTTCCTGTAAACATGATTGTTTAATCACTGATATTTGCACTATATATAAGTGAGGATGATCCTTTTTGGTTGTCCTCACAGGGTCACTATGGAAATATCATAAATCACCCAATCGGTTGATGCATACACGTGTTGCTGGTGCAATTGTTGTGCTACCATTAGTCCTTATCTAAATGTAATAACTTCCGGGCCATTAGGTGACATTTGAGCACTGTGTATGGGTTCTAAGTGCGGGTCTCTTGTGGATTTTATTAGATATTTTTCACATTAATATATTGTTAATTTTTAAATTTATCAAGAGTATTTTATTTAGATACATGAATTAAGTCATATTCTAATTGAACGTTTCAGCTTCTAATAAAGTATTTTTTTTACTTCGTTTTAGTTTACCTTCTTGTTAAAAAAATTTATTTTAATGTAGTTGTTTAATTTATGAAATCAAGTATTTGAAGTATAATTATTATACTTATATCTAAGAGAGAATAAGATAATATTGGTAGTTCTCACCAAAAAAAATTATGCAATATAATTGTTACATTCTATTACTTTGTCTACACATTATTATTTTTGTCCTTATTTATTATTTAATGACCATTTTTATTTGGACTGTTATAATTGGATTAGCTAGAAAAAAATAAAATCTTTCTCTTGAATTCCTAAGGTAACACTTATTTTGGGATGAAGGAAGTATCAAAACTTTTCGGACTCTTATACAATCTTACATGAGTTATAAATCATAGTTCATAGACAAAATATCAAAATATTATAAGCGGTCAAATTAATAAATTATATATTTTCATGTTTCTTTTATAACTAAATATACATAATCTTACAAAAATTCATTGATCCAATAAATTAATAATAGTAATAACTAACTATTTTTTATGACAATATTTTTACTTTAAACATTAGTCTATTTTTGTAAAATTTAAAATTATAGATCTTTTTTTTTTTTTTTTGAAAATATAAACTTATGAGCCAATATTTATATTAAGAAATTGAAATCATAATATGTAATTTTGTGCCAACAATAACGATAATATAAAGTATACAAATATTATACAATATGATCAGACATAGAGTATTATAAATATTTTAGTTGTCGAATTGCTATTTCAATAACTTAATGCAAGAGTAAGAGAAAACTATTACAAGTTAAATTTTTAAAATTAATTTTGGGCCTCGATTTAGTATGGGCCAAACAACATTAGTATTATATATAGTCATAATAAAAAAAACCTTATTTTGTACTAAAAATTTATAAAAAACAAAATAAATAAAATATTTAAAATTTAATAAGAATTGGACGAATTGAATTATAATCCATTATCTAATCCTTTTTGACCCTACCCAATTTTACCCAAACAAATTTGGGTTGGGTTGGGTTTTAATCTGTTTTGACTGGAATTGTCGTCCCTACATATCCCCAAGGTTGTATGAACCATTTTGAATAAGAATGTACTTAATATTGGTAATTTTTGGAGTGATTTCTCATCCTATAAATAGATGTTATTCACTATTATAAGATATGCTTCAATATATAGAAGAAAAAGTTCTCTCCCTTTTCTATATATCTTTTCTTGTTATATTTATAGTTAAAATATTTTGAGCTTAATTTTATAACATGTTATCAACACGATATTCTAACTAAAAGTCTTAATCTAAGAGGTATGATTAATAATAATTCTCTTTATGATGAAATCCCATTTGCACGCTGTTAACGCATGGATATCAATAAATACGTGTCTAACTATGTCATTAAGATGAAGAATATCATAGTTCTTCATATCAAAAAAGATGCCAAAAGGCTTATCAAGATCATGTGATACCGGAAATTAAGAGTTTTTTTTTTTTTTTCAAAATTGTGTCCACAAATAAATAATTAATCCATGAGATGGAATCTCTTAAAAGTTTCATGCTATTTTTATTACAATATTTAATATTCTTCGTAGAAAGTGAAATGATATCAAAGATTTTTACACCAGTGTGTTCTTTGTGGCACAAAGTGCTTGCATATTATAAAACCAAATTTTGTTGACTTGATTTATCCATGAATTCTTGAACTCTAATAGAGTTTTCATATATACATACATGTGTGCTATATTTTATAAATCTTTGCATTATTTTATTTATTTATTTATGCTTAGACTAGTAATATTTTTAAAGACTGAGAAGGGCTCTACTAAAATTTTGGTACTGACTCTATTGGGGTAGAGACTGAGAAGGGCTCTACTAAAATTTTGGTACTGACTCTGAAATCAACTGCTATGTAAAGAGTAACAAAATACAAGGAAGCTCCTGGATCTAGCAAAGCATAAACGTGTACATGAAAAATATGTAACGTACCAGTGACCACATTAGGAGAATTTTCTTGATCTTGTCGGGACTGAAGAACATAAAGTCTGTTTGGGCATTGCGCACTAGTAGCACTAGAAGTCTAACCCTGCTGATTTGGATGACCGACCAGGGCTGAGGAACGGTTACACTGACCCTGATATATTGACTGGGGACAATCTCTAACTCTGTGTCCTGGCTTGCCACATTCGAAGAAAACATCACTGCCAACTCTGCAAGTACCCTGATAGTGCTTGCCATATTTCTACCAAAGAGGATGGGTGCGGGCACTGCTAACCTTTCCCTGAGACTTAGAGTCTGTTGCACTATCTCTATTACCATCCCTAAACTTATGAGCTGGAGCACTAGATGAGGAAGGAGATGGAACAGATGAATTTGGGAGGATCTGAGAATGGTTGCCACCCTCTGACTTAGGCTGAGCAAAGTTGAAACTACCTGTCCTTGCTTTCTTATTCTTCTTCTCCCTCATCTTAATCTTTTGCTCTTCTACCTGCTGAGCATGGGTCATAAGCCTGGCTATGTTCATGTCACTATTCAACATTACGGACCTGCACTCATTGACCACACTATCATTTACCCTAAAAACAAACTTACTTATCTTGGCCCTGCTATCTGTAACCACATAAGGAGCATATCTGGCTAATTGAGTAAACTTAAGAGAATACTCTTTCACCGTCATGTTGCCCTGCCCGAGGTTGAAAAATTCTAACACCTTATCTTCTCTCATCTCTAGAGGAAATAATCTATCTAAGAATATGGTGACAAACTCCTCCCATTCTATGGATCCAGCATCAACTGATCTCTATGACTTCCACCGTTTGAACCAAGTGTGAGAAATATCCTGCAACTGATACGCAGCTAGCTCAACACTCTCACTAGGATTAACCCCCAGGATGTCTGTAACCTTCTGAACCTGGTCAAGGAATTCCTGAGGGTCCTCATCTGACTTATACCCAAAAAAAATAGAGGATTCATTCGGGTGAAGTCCTGAATCCTGGATGTAGCTAAATTGGCCACTGGGTTGGCCGAAACAACTGCTGGTCATTCATTCTGAGCAGCAACTGACGGAGAAAGACTAGTGAATACAACTCTGAACTCTGCATGAGAGACATGTTCGCCCAAAAAATCTTTGGGCTGAGGGGCTGACTGATTTCTAGTTCTCTTTATGGGAGGCATGTTCCATAAATGGAAGAGAAAAGGATTATACTGAGAGATTAACTAGAGATTATGCTCGATTATGCTCACTAGCACGACATGAATACTGAAAGAAGGGAAACTATTCCTAAAACATCTCATAGCCACCTGTACATAAATGTCGCGCGCAACACACCCATATACAAGACTCTACTAGATGTGACTTTCAGACTTTCTAGGACACTGTTGAACCTTAGGCTCTGATACTAAGTTTGTAACGCTCCGAATCTGACACCTGGAACGCCACACGGTACTCATGACCCCGAAGGACCAATAACTAACCCATGACTGATATATGTACCTGAGAACTGCATAATATACTGTTTAAATGCGAAAATAAAGGCTGGAAGGCCATAAGGTTCAAAACTGATAAAAACATAACATCTGAAAGTATGGTATATCAATATCAAAACAAACTGAAACAAAACTGTCTCAATGTACTGTGGTATGAAAAGCCTCTAAAACTGAACTATCTGAATATGGAGTTGATGGGACATGTCCCCAACTAACTCCAACTACTAAAATAAACTAAGTAATGAATAAATAAAGTAATAATCATGGTGAGAACTCACTGCTGACTCTGACTGCTGAGACTGGAAAGCTACTGATGCTCTGGAGCTCGTACTTCTGAACCTATGGTATAAAAACACCATAACGCAAATGCATCAGTACGATTGAATGTACTGGTATACAAGTGAGGTAGGTTGAATGCTAAGGGTTTAAATGCATGAACAATGCTAACTGACTGTATAACAAAAACGTGAGAATACATGCATGAATGAGTGACTGTAACTAATTCGTGATGATACTACCTACTAAGTCTGAATACTGATAACATGAGTTACTGATAACTGATATAACTGATACTGAGAGACTATGTCTGACAGTCTGGGTTCTGATGGAACTAGCTGGGTTTCGTACTATACTGAATTGACTGTAGCTGACAGTCCTGAATTTTGTAGAACTATCTGAGTTCTATTTCTGAGACTGAGATTGAGATTGTAACTATGGGAAGTAGTCATCTAATCGACATGCCCCAAATAACGTATTATAGCTGAGTTGGGGTCCAATCTATAACCCCAATTGGAAGGGTGTCAATACCGTGCCACTGGTAAAGACAGGCTGTGAGTGACCCTCATCTGGTATTGTCCCCAAAAGAGAATGGTGGGACCCTTATCTGACAATGTTTATCCACCTCATCAACCCTCATCTACCAGTTTTGATGTCTCAACCTATGCTGGCTACATAGTTTTGGAACGCAAGGATTGCTTCTAAGGATCACACCCTCAACTGTCAGTGTGTGTCCTCATCCTTGGGTTCACTCGGTGCTAAATCCTACTCCCATTTGAATAGACACTGAACATGATTAACTGAACTGAACTAGACTGAGTTCATTGAGTTTTGTTGACTAACGGAATACTACTGAGATTACTGGGATTATTAAGTTTACTGAGTTTTCCTGAGTCACATGACTGACTGAATTCTACTGAACATGGCTTAACTGAGTATATCGTGAAAACATGACACTGGATCTAGGCACACAGCTAAATTATCGGGTACAAGTACCCCCAGGACATGATAGAAGGAAACTAACAAGGCATGACATTCTTGAATACATGACCAACATCAACAATCCATAATACAATAAGTTGGGGATTTCATGAAGTACATGGTTATCATAATCATGTACATGAATGGGAAAGAATATAAACATGTCATAATTTCATCAACTAGTCTTATGAGCATTTTATAAAACATTTATAATGCACAACAATATCATAGAAGTCATTATGATCATAAGGGTAAAGCATGCACTTATTATTTCCGTCACAATTGAGCTATGATGCATAATTTCTAGTCCCTTAGGCATTTTATCAAACACCTTGCATGCATAACTTAAGGCATAGGCATAATCATCAAATTATTACTTCAAAACTCCATGAATCGACTAAACTTATAGATTTCAAGCCAAACATTACCATAGTTTCATGAACAACACATAAATATTCCAGCTTGGGAATCACATCATCATAATCTCATGAACATAATTAATCCATAACAAAATATTCACAATACATGATTTAAAACTTGATTCTTGAACTCCATGGATGGAAGGAATCCATGAATGAACACTATGCATACCTTAGTTCTTGATTCTACGAAGTTTGACAGTGGAATTTCCTTGAATTTGAATCCCCAATTGAAAACCCTAAACTTTTTTTTGAGGAAAATTGAGAGAAACTAGTACATTTTAGGTGAAAAATGGCTAAATTACGTGTTATTGGATTTATATAGGGGATGGGAAATTGACCCTTTTGCCCTTAAAAGTACGAATATTTAATGATTGAAATTGGGCATCGACGTGATACCCGATGCGTCATGCCATGATCGCACCAAGCCTCAGTAGTTTCACTGGCAGTCCCTGCAATAATGTTAACCAATGCGATGGGTGACCTGGTGCACGAAGATCGCGTTGGTCCACTATTTTGGGACACCAAACGTGGTCTAATCGAGGTCTAAAAAATCCAAAATTTATCTAGGAACACCTATTGACCTCTCTGATCATGAATTAACAAACATACAGACCATTAAAGGACATTAAGGTGGCGAAATAAGATTGCCAACTTTCAAAGGCCAAAAATAAGCCAAGTCTGGGAACTTAGCTAGAGTTTTCTAAGTCTGGGACCCCTTAACAAGCTTAAAGGACTGAATTAAGCTTAGAAATTTTGCGGGGCCTTACACAGGGTGACTCAACATGGTTATTTAAAAGATGAAGGTAATAATTACCATTAATTTGGTATTAAAGATATTGACCATGCGGTTATCGTGCGACACAAATTTGATAAATTTTATAATTTCTTAATTAAATAAGGAAATATAAAGTGACGGTGCACTTGACCTTTAGAAGCGATACCGAGATGAGTCATGCAGATATGATAAATTTCATGATATGAGTATCTGTCACGACCTAGAAATCGAGGTGATGATGGCACCTGCCCTGACCCAACCTTGGTAGGTAAGTCAAAAATCCACAAAAGATAAGAAATAGGAAATAGAAAAGAAAAGAAGTAAATATGAGACTTTAGAATAAAGTCAAGTCATAATAATAAATCAATACAGCAAATCCCAAGATCCGATATCATAAGTCTAAAGGGAATGTAATAATACTAAATTATGAACAATACATCAATGTATCCAAAAAATAAGTAAGGACATAATAAATAAATGGAGGTTATAACAAGGCTCTGGATGGGGATATCGCCAGATCTCTGGATCAACTTTCTTTACATGAATTGGACACCACAGATTAGTTCATACTGAGATATACACTAAAAAGGGCACAATAGTAGAAGTGAGTATAGTCCACTTGTTCTCAGTAGGTATCATAGGCTGACCGGGCATAGTAAAAAACTAAACAAGAGAATACTATGACAATGCTTTCACCTGCATACAAAAAAGTTTCTAAATGATAGCTCACACTGTATCTTCTAATAATTCTTCTAGTGTAATAACTATATAAGAATAACTGCACATGGATATATAAGAAGAGCTAAATACAAGAAAACTAACATGTAGGTAGAATACATATGATGCAATACAATGGGATGATGATGAGATGATAATGATATGAGTCATCGCATGACCTCGTATATACCTTTTGAGTCAAAGCTTCCTAGATAGGATCCATGGGGTGTTTTAACCCATTTAATTTCACAATCTCAATAACCATAAATGGTAAAGACCTTGGTCAAGGATTTTACAAAATTTCTCAATTAATCTTGTCGATAAAGAACTCATCCAAGGGTTTTACAAAATGTTTCCTTTTCTTTCATAAATAGAGTTCTCAATAGTACCACTATGATGAATATATATGTATGTAATGCTCACAATCAAATGAGTAGAAATATAATATCAATTTAATAATGGTATAAATAAGCTCAAAAATCAGCTCAATAAGTCAGTAATTCATGGAATAAGCCCTTGCATGGCACCACTAGAATAAATAGTCATGTAAGACATCAATAATATCAATACAAGCCCCCTTTTCATGCATCACTACAATAATAGAGACATATAATACTCAAATAAGACCTATAATATCAATCTAAGGACCTCACTCGAGCATCACGATAATAATAAGGCAATTAAATGCACTATAAGGCCTATGATATCAAGTAAAACCCCCATAGGGGCATCACTATAGTAAAAATAGTCTCTCAAGTCAACAATAATATTCACATAAGCCCTCACACAGGAAACATGATAATAATTATAATCTTAAACTATGAATTTCATGACTAAAACCTCAACTCATAACATGTTTTACATGAATAGTTAACTACCCAACTCAGTCCGAAGGAAGTTAAGCCATAACCTATCTCGAATTTCCAAAACTCTAGCCTGGACACATCAACACAAAGCCTTTCCTTCACGAGCAATTTCAGAACAAACTAAATCTATCAAAAATATAATCTACACTTTTAAAGGAGTCCAACGATATTCATATTAGCTATTTTTTTAGGTTCCAAAATAGTTTGAAAATAGGCTCAAAATCTAAAATGGGTAAATCTAAAATTTCATTTAAGAATAATATTTTTCATATCAATAGGAGTCTAAATTTGAAACTCGACTAAAACTGAGTTAGAATCAGATTTGAAATAAAAGAAAAAATAATTTTATAATTTATCGGGTAAAAATCCCCAAATCAAAGTTTGAGTCATGATTTTAAAGCTATTTCAAAAATAAAATCAATGAAACATAATGAAAATGTGGATTTGGAACTTATAAACACAAATTTTATGAAAATCTTCTTTTAAATCGTCACTACTCGAGGACTAAATTGTAAAATATAGTGAAAATTATTGAATTTGAAAGTGATACTATTCTGATGAACAATGCCTCGTGAATGAGGTCAAGCCTTTACGTTCTCAAGGATCAATGTTGATTGGATATTAAATTGTTCTTTATGTTCACAGTAAATCCTTCACATTTGTAAAGGCTGCTGACCCAGACCACTTCAGTTAGTGATTGTTTGGTCACGAACGGGATATAGATGACCCAACACGATTCGTAGGTTCACTCTTCATGTATAAGGCCAGTATCCCTCATTCACAATGGATAATTTAGGCTACCCTAAGAGTGGTCCCACCATTTCATTCATGATGAACAATATTTTCCTTCTCCGCATTTGTATCCAAGGGGCCCACATTTGCAACAAAGGACTTTACTGGCACCAGATAACAAAAAATCAACATTAGCACAAGGTTGAAATGTCGCCGAACGGATCCTTAGAGTTCATTTGGGACCCCACAAAGATTATGCTATTAGGCTAATTACTACATACCAAACTAAATGGAATTATCGGATATTTGAAAAGTGATTGTTTACAATGAATTATCCCTCAGGGTTTCTTTTAAGCTTATTTTATTAGTATTTGTATGAATACTTAAAAAATAATATAAAGGCTCTGAACTCAAAGTAACTATGCTACGAATCCAAAATCAATTTTTGGATCTAATGAAACTAATCAAATCACCATCTCATGTTTGGATCATAAAATATTAGTTGAAAGTCAAACTAATTACCTTTAAAGCCTCCAAGGACCTCAAATTATCTCAAATCACTCCCGAATATTTCGGGGCTAAGACAACCAACCCCGTAACTTATAAATAGTATACAAAAATTATACAAAAGAGAAGAATAATCAAACTATAACAAAAGCTAAAATTCACAACTACGATTGTTATAATTTATTATGAAAATTTATGAAGCATTTGCGTATGATAGTCATTGAAGAGAGTGAGACATGTGCTACATATGAAATTTTTTTTTAGTAAATTTGAAATAATAATATGAGATATAGCTTCTAACTTGACTTTATGCTATAGATCTCCCGAGCCCTTAAATGTAACACCTCGAGAATCCAATCCTAGATTAGAACCATGTTTCAAGTGCATGCAAAAATAAAACTTTATGTTATAATAGTATGAGAAGTGAATTTGACATGTATTAAGGCCAAAAATAGCTCCTATCTCATAGCCAAGTCAAAACCTCCCTTACTGATTGGCTTTGTGTGAAGTATCTTGCTACAGTCAACTTCCAATGCGCATAACTACTAAATTAAAAAGTATTTTGTGATATCAAGAACCACAAAATGATAGATATTTAAATTATATTTCCAATTCATCTAGTTTTTCCTTAATCATATATCAGAGAAAAAGGGTATTATAATAACCTGCATTTTCGGGCTAGTCTCTGAACTGTCATTTCTACGTGTATAAGCTATGATCTAAATGATTCCCATGCAAATATGAGTTTCATGATATTTATCCTCATGTTTTATTTTCTTTTGAGGTGAAAAATATTCATAAGAATCACTTAGAACAAAGTTGAGCTTAGAGCCTTTGATTCGTCCAAAGTTTGGCATTCGATTCTACAAGAGTCTACTTTAAACGTGTATAAATTTTTATATATGTAGAATTTTTCATCTTAAGACACACCAAATTATAGGTAATTGAATTATTGTTCCAACGATATTAATTTTGTCTAAATTCAATAACCGGGTAAAAAGTTATGGCATTTTTCGTGTGAGACAGTAAGCCGAGGTGATCTCAAAGCGTCGCGTCGACTGCGCCCCAACACGAAAAAATTGATGCGGATCCAAAGCTATTTTATATGCTAATTCATTTCCTAAAAGGTCTAGGGACACTTTGGTCAATTCCCCTCACCGAAATACGTCCCTAACACTTAATTTCAGCCCCAAAAACATTAGATACATTATTAATCATCTTTTTCTCTCCAAAAAAACCCAAGCCTCCTCAAGAACACCAAGAACTCCATGAAATTTTCTTCAAGAAAAGAATTAAGAATCAAGTTTTCTAATTCAAGAATGCTTTCACGATTGTGTTTCTCCTTCAAGATTAAAGCTTTAAGTTATGTGGGAGTTCATCCATGGGTTCTCTTTCACCCATGGAGTCCAAAATCCTCTTTTTATTTAAAGAATGAATTTTTATGCTTGTTATGGAACTTTGTATGTTCAAGATAGATTTAACTTTATGTTTTTATGGTATTTTAAGTTAATTTAGCCCATGTGTGATTCCATGCAAGAAATTGAATTTCTCATGAAATAAATTTGAGTCGCCCATGTTTAATTCAAGAGAATTCCATGACAAGATCCTAAGTTCATGATTTTTTTTAGCAACATTCCTATATTTTAAATTCATGCTTACCATATGTTTGATGAAATTCTCTTATCATGTCCAATCAAGTTCAAGATGAATCCCCAAGTTATGAATGTTATTAAGTAACTACATTGTTCCCTCATGTTTTGGACTTTCTTATGTCCAAGTTATGATCTTTAGGTGTTTTGATGAAGCACCCATGTCAAGTGAATTACATGTGAATTCCTCAATTCACGATTTTAGTTATGTAATCATGCGATGCTTCTATGTTTAAGATATTCCCATGTTTAAGTTCATGATTTTCATGTGTTTGATGACTTACCTACAAGAATAAGTCTTGATTTATGACTACTCATTATGTCCTCAAAGTTTTAGAATGAAATTATTATTATTGCTATCGAGTCCCGTGGGTATTTAATTCTCAAAATCTAGCTGCTTACTAGTTACAGTAGTTACAGAATAGTCTCAGTAAGGATAATGAACAGTAGTACTCAGTCCGGTACAGCCAGTTACCAGAGTTCGGTGAACTAAGTCCAGTTTAGTCAGATAACAGGATTTAGTAAACTCCGTCCAGCTTAGTCAGTTATAGAATTTAGTGAAACTCAGTCCAGTTTCAGTTTAGTATTCAGTCCAGGTCTTAATAAACTCAGTTAGTTAACCAAACTCATTAGTATTCCGTCAGTTAACAGAACCTAGTGAACTTAGTTCAATTAAACAACATTATCAGTAATAGTTTAGTCAAGCCTAGTACAGTTTAGAATTCAGTCCAGTGTCTATTCAGTTGGGAGTAGGATTCAGTACCGAGTGAACCTAAGGATGGGGACTCACCTTCTAGTAGAGGGTGTGATCCTTAGAAACAGTCCTTGTTTTCCAGAACTACGTAGCCAACATAGGTTGAGACATCAACCTGCCAGTTGAGGGTTGATGAGGTGACCTACCTACCAGTTAAGGGTACCACCGTTCTCATTCAGAGTACCTACTAGATAAGGGTGACTCAACATTTTTCCTTACTCGTGGCATGGTAATGACACCCTTCCAACTGGGGTTACAGGTTGGACCCACCAGTTTCGATTTGGGATATGTCGGTTAGATGATTACCTCCCATAGTTTTAGTTCAGTCTCAGTATAGAACTCAGTTCAGTTCTACAAACTCATGACTGTCAGATACAGTAACTCAGCTCAATAAAGAACTCAGATTAGTTCTATAGAATCAGGACTGTCAGATACAGTCACTCAGTTACCAGTATTATCTGTATCAGTAAACTTAGACATCAGTTAATTAGTATTCATAACTCAGTATCCATTATTAATATAATCTCAGTCATAGTTTATATATTCATGAATGTTCTCTCATTCAGTTATAGTTCTAGTTACAGTCTTAGTTATAGTCCCAGTTATAGTCTCAGTTATTGTCTTAGTTACAACCTCAGTCACAGTCTTAATCCAGTAATCAGATCAGTAACTCAATTTATTCTCAGGTTTACTTGACCATAGCATACAAATATCAGTTATTCAGTTATCAGTATTTGAGTACCTCAGTTTATGGACTATTTTCAAATCATGTTATACGCTTGGTCATACATTCTCAAATAATACAGTTTTCACAAATTCATGCTCAGTTATCTTATGTTAATTAGTCAGTCAAGTTATTCAGACTAAGTACAGTTTAGTCTTACATGACCACTATTTAGCTATCAGACATCCAGTTAATCAAATAAGTCAGTATGTTTATATATTCGTGCTCAGTGTGATTGTCTATTCAGAACCTCAATTTATGCAATCTCTATCACATAGTTTCAAGCAGAGTATTATACAGTATCCATGTTTTATCATATCCTAGCTTCAGTTATGCTTATATTATTAACGTAAAGTTTTCAGAAACTAAGTGTAGAGATACACCATCTTATCATTGAATATTTGTCACTCATGCTTTAAGATATTTTAGTTTCCAGTTTATTTCAGCCTATTGATGAGTCTACTTAACTTAGTATGCATGTTTTACGATTACGTATGAAATCAGTTTTACTTATTGCATTCACCTCTGCATACTCAGTACATTCCAGAAGTACTGATCTATATATTCATCTGTATGGCTATATTATTTCATAATGTAGGTACTATTAGTAGCACAGACATCATGATCAGACAGTTGCAAATTCTAGTTAGCAGGTGATGATTTCTCCTACTTAGTCAACTCCAGACAGTTTTAGTTCATGTACAGTTCATTTACTTTCATGTGTATTGATTAGTTATAGTTAGAGTCATGTACCAACTATCTATAGTTAGTATAGTAGAGGCTTTATAGATGTTAGTCAGAGTCAGTCATTTAATTTCAGTTTTATCCATCAGATGTATCAGATTGTAAAGCTTTATCAGTATTGTATCTATTTTAGATTTTTAGTATGATTATGTTTCCACATTGTAGAACAACTATTTATTATGTTATAATTCAGTTGCTTAATAGTATGCTAGTTTATGCATTAGCTTGGGATAAATTGTGGTTCCAAGCACCGTGTGATGACTAGGAGGCAACCTCGAGTCGTTACAAACTTGGTATCAGAGCACAGAGTTCAAGTGTCCTAGGTTGTTTATGAAGCCGTGTCTAGTAGAGTCTTGCATAATGGTACGAAGACTTTTGCACTTTTCTTCGAGAGGCTACAGGGCATTTAGGGAGTGTTTCCCTTCTTTCAAGTCTCAAATTGTGCAGTAGAAGTATTATCTAAGAAATTTATGCATATCCTTATCTTTCTCTATTCATGGTAACTCTGCCTCAATTTTGCACTTTTCTTCGAGAGTCTACAGGGCATTTAGGGAGTGTTTTCCTTCTTTCAAGTCTCAGATTGTGCAGTAGAAGTATTATCTAAGAAATTTATGCATATCCTTATCTTGCTCTATTCATGGTAACTCTGCCTCAATTTTTAGGCAACAAAAATAGTGAAGCTTAAGTCCTTACAGATAGTATTTCTTCAGCCGATCCCCAAAGACAATTATGGGATTAAATGTTGGATCATAAAGTATCCTATCAATTCCCTTATGTCCTAAAGTTTGAAATATTTTATTCGTGTTTATGAAAATCATGCATTAAGCCAAAGTCAAATGTACTTTCAGATTTCCTTCTCAAAATCCCTTTTTTAGTATATGATTTAAAGTTAGACGTATGAACTAGAAGTTTAGCAGTAGTAGAGTTGGGATAGCATTATCCATATTAAGTAGATTATATATATTCATGGGGCTATTTGTACAAAAGGTGAATCAGTATACTTGAACAGTACATGCAAGAAATTAGGTTTATTGATTTAAAATTAAGTATGATGGTACGGATGTGAGTTAGGAGATATATTTTAGTAGTCTATGAAGAAACAAAAATAGATGATGTGTTTAGTGAGGCAAGTATATGTTTGAAAGAGTGTAAGTATGTGATGATGATGCATGAACTAAAGAAAGTTAAGAGTTGTATCCTTGGAGATAGCATTAGCAGGAGTTTATACTTTCAGGTGCAGTCTTTCAGAATGAGTTTATCATTCATGTGTATTATTATACCCCAGACTCTAGAGTAAATTGATTGTAGTTCAGTTTAGAGTTTAGTAAAATGGACACAGACTTATAATGATGGCTTAAAGCTAAGGGGAAGATGATAGAATAAGTAACCAAGTCAGGCTCTCAGACTCTAGTAGTAGTGCCAGTATGTGTATAAAAATAGTAAGGGAGGATGATTCCTAACCTATTATAATCTAGTGCATAGTTTTGTACTTCAGTCACCACGATACCTGCACATGCTTTACATGTCAGTTCCATGAACACATCTCATATTCACACACTTTCCATAGAATCGTGTACGTTTCTAGTTCCTAGTATGAGGAGTTCCAGTTCACTCAGTAGTACGAATTATATTTCGTGAAATCATGAACTCCAAACTCAGGTCATGCAGCTCATGACATATGTACTCATGCTTTACAGTGTATTTAGTTCCAGTACCCATGCCATACTTTTAATGATTAGCAAAATTCAGTTTATGTCATGTATGTCCTCAGTTCAGACCTCTCTGGCGAATTCATGTCATTACATGTATTAAAGAAATCAGTTCAGTTCATGATATTTAATTTATGTATCATGTTTCAGAATCAGTTATGCAATCATGTTCCAAGTCAGTCATGTTTAGAATATGATATCAATTTCCTTCATATAGTACTTTCAGTCTAACCAGTCTCATTCGAGGACAAATGTTCCCAAGGAGGAGATAATGTAATACCCTGCATTTTTGAGCTAGTCTCTGAACCATTGTTTCTACATGTATAAGCTATGATATAAATGATTCCCATGTAAATATTAGTTTGTTGATCTTTATCCTCATGTTTGATTTGCTTTTGTGGTGAAAAATGTTCACAAGAATCACTTAGAACAAAGTTGAGCTTAGAGCCTTTGATTCGTCCAATGTTTGGCATTCGATTCTACAAGGGTCTAATTTAAACATGTTTAACTTTTTATATACATAGAATTTTTCATCTCAACACAAATCAAATTGTAGATAATTGAATTAATTTTCCAACGATACCAATTTCGTCAAAATATGATAACCGAGTAAAACGTTATGCCATTTTTCGTGTGAGGCAGTAAGCCAACATGATCTCGATGCGTCGCGTCAACTGCGTCCCGACACGAAAAAATTGACGCGTATCGAAAGCTATTTTACATGCTAATTCAGTTCCTAAAAGGTCTAGGGACACTTTGGTCAATTTCCCTCACCGAAATACACCCCTAACACTTAATTTCAGCCCCAAAAATATTAGATACATTATTAATAATGTTTTTCTCTCCAACAAAACCCTAGCCTCCTCAAGAACACCAAGAACTCCATGAAATTTTCTTTAAGAAAAGAATCAAGAATCAAGTTTCCTAATTCAAGAATGCTTTTAAGATTGTGTTTCTCCTTCAAGATTGAAGCTTTAATGTATGTGGGAGTTCATCCATGGGTCCCCTTTCACCCATGGAGCCCAAAAATCCTCTTTTTATTTAAAGAATGAATTTTTATGCTTCCTATAAAATTTAGTATGTTCAAGACAGATTTAACTTCATGTTCTCATGGTGTTTTAAGTTAATTCAGCCCATGTGTGATTCCATGCAAGAAATTGAATTTCTCATGCCATGAATTTGAGTCGCCCATGTTTAATTCAAGAGAATTCCATGACAAAATCCTAAGTTCATGATTTTTGTAGAAACATTCCTATGTTTTAAATTCATGCTTACCACTTGTTAGATGAAATTCTCATATCATGTCCAATCAAGTTCAAGATGAATCCCCAAGTTATGAATGTTGCTAACTAACTATATTGTTCCCTCATGTTTTGGACTTTCTTATGTTCAAGTTATGATCTTTACGTGTTTTGATGAAGTACCCATGTCCTATGTCAAGTGAATTACACGTGAATTCCTCAATTCAGAATTTATGTTATGTAATCATGTGATGCTTCCATGTTTAAGATATTCCCATGTTTAAGTTCATGATTTCCATGTGTTTGATGACTTGGCTACAAGTATAAGTCTTGATTAATGACTACTCATTATGTCCTCAAAGTTTTAGAATGATATTATTGTTATTTTTGTTGAGTCCCGTGGGTATTCAATTCCCAAAATCTAGCTGCTTACTAGTTATAATAGTTATAAAATAGTCTCAATAAGGATAATGAACAGTAGTACTCAGTCCGGTACAACCAGTTACCAGAGTTCGGTGAACTAAATCCAGTTTAGTCAGTTAACAGGATTCAGTAAACTCCGTCCAGCTTAGTCAGTTATAGAATTCAGTGAAACTCAGTCCAATTTCAGTTTAGTATTCAATTTAGGTCTCAGTAAACTCAGTTAATTAACCAAACTTAGTAGTATTCCATCAGTTAATGAAACCCAGTGAACTTAGTTCAGTTAAATAACATGATCAGTAATAGTTCGGTCAAGCCTAGTACAATTTAGAATTTAGTCCAGTGTCTATTCAGTTGGGAGTGAGATTCAGCATCGAGTGAACCCAATGATGGGGACTCACCTGCCAGTAGAGGGTGTGATCCTTAGAATTAGTCCTTGTATTCCAGAACTACATAGCCAACATAGGTTGAGACATCAACCTGCCAGTTAAGGGTATCATCATTCTCATGCCAGATAAGGGTGAATCAACACTTGTCCTTACCCGTGGCACGGTACTAGCACCCTTCTAATTAGGGTTACAGGTTAGACCCCACTAGTTCAGATTTGGGGCATGTCAGTTAGATAATTACCTCCCATAATTTCAGTCTCAGTATAAAACTCAGTTCAGTTCTACAGATTTATGACTGTCAGATACAGTAACTTAGTCAGTAAAGAACTCAGATAGGTTTTACCGAATCAGGACTGTCAAATATAGTCACTCATTTACAAGTATTATCCGTATTAGTAAACTTAGACAACAGTTAATTAGTATTCAGAACTCAATGTCCAGTATTAATATAATCTCAGTCACAGTATATGTATTCATGTATATACTCTCATTCAGTTATAGTCCCAGTTACAGTCTCAGTTACAATCCCTATTATAGTCTCAGTTATCATCTTAGTTATAGTCTCAGTCATAGTCACAGTCCAGTAATCAGAACTATAGCGTACAACTATTAGTTATTCAGTTATAAGTATTTCAATACCTCAATTTACAAACTATTTGTGAATTATGTTATACGCTTAGTCTTGCATTCTCAAATAATATAGTTTTCATAAATTCATGCTCAGTTATCTCATGTTACTCAGTCAGTCTAGTTATTCAAACTAAGTACAGCTCAGTCTTACATGCCTAGTATTCATCTATCAGACATTCAGTTAATCAGATAAGTTAGTTTGTTTATGCATTCATGCTCAATGTGATTGTATATTCAGATCTTCAATTTATGCCAATCTCCATCACGTAGTTTCTAACCCAGCATTATACAATTTCATTCAGTTATGCTTATATTATTAAAGTAAAATTTACAAAAACTAAGTGTAGAGATTCACCATCTTATTAGAGAATGTTTGTCACTCATACTTTAAGATATTTCAGTTTTCAGTTTATTCCAGCCTATTGATGAGTCTACTTACACTTAGCATGCATGTTTTACAATTACGTATGAAATTAGTTTTACTTATTGCATTCACCCCTGCATACTTAGTACATTCCAGAAGTACTGATCTACATATACATTTGTGTGGCTACATTATTTCATAATATAGGTACTATTTGTAAAACGCACGTCATGATCAGACAGTTACAAATTCCAGTTAGAAGGTGATGAGTTCTCCTACTTTGGGAACTCCAGTCAGTTTTAGTTCATGTACAATTTATTTTCTTTCATGTGTATTGATTAGTGGTAGTTGGAGTCATGTACCATCTATCTTTAGTTAGTATAGTAGAGGCTTCATAGATGTCAGTCAAAGTCAGTCTTGTAATTTTAGTTTCATCCTTCGGATGTATCAAATTGTAAAGCTTTATCAGTATTGTATCTATTTTAAATTTTTAGTATGATTATGTTTTCGCACAACAGAAAAACTATATATTATGTTATAATTCAGTTTCTTAAAAGTATGCCAGTTCATGGGTTAGCTTGGGATCATTTGTGGTTACAAGTACCATGTGATGACTAGGGGCAGTCTCGGGTCGTTACAGGTATGCTCAATTTACCAAAAGGTGTCTGTCTACTAGAGTGTGACGGCTAGGGTCGTGAACTTTCACACCAGTGACTACCCATTAGGCCACACCATTAGTCTTAAGTAGTAAGACCAAATTTGGTCATTTTGTGATGATTTCAGTGACTGTTGGTCAAAGGATTGACGGTTCGCCACCCGAGATAGTTATGCACTTTTATAACATTTTCAAAGGGATTTTTTGGTCTTTTCTCACTTGTTAAACACCAAAACTATGTCTTTTAGGATATCCTAAGGCTGGAATATAAGGTTAAAACACACAAAATTCTCCATTAACTCAAAAATCAGTTAACACATAGAGACAAAATAGAGAAAGATAATTTTCTTTGCCCAATGCAAAATTGGGATTCTTCATCTCCAAGTTCAAATCCTCTAAATTTTAGTTCAAGAATAAAAAGTAATCAAGTATGTGGGTATTCAATGAGGATCTCTTTTTATCCTCATGGTCAAATTATGATTTTGTTCATGAATTATATTATTTTCATAAACTAGGTTTTTTACCCCATTATTATTTCAAGCTTAATTTTAGTCCACATGATATATTTTTTATTCATGAGTGTCTTTTAATGATTGTTCATGATTCTTAGGGTCGTATTATATTTCTCATCCTATTCTAAGGTTTATGTATGATTTACATGATATTAGTTACAATTTGAAGCATATGATCAAGCTATATAAGATGTGTCAATTTTCAAGACTATTAAGCATTATTTATAATGATTGATGGATCTGAGTCTATATTATCTTAACATGACGTGTTTTCTATGCATTTTATTATCATTAAAGACTAGTCATCTTATGGATCACCAGTATATTGATATTTAATATTTTGGACTTGTGCCATGAAATTTCCTTTTTACTTTTCGAGTATTAAATTGTCATTATTAGTTACATTTTTTAGAGATGGAAAGTTATGGACAACTGATGACCTAGGATATAATGCATTGTAAGTCAAATACTCAGTCCTTTAGTTTTAATGATTTAGAATAATTTCATACAAAAAACTTATCTATCAACCTATGGACTTTAGTAATATTGAGCTATTCAGTATATCAATTTATATTTATCTGAGAGTAGTACTTAGCACTGAATAGATACAGGGATGGAGGCTCACCCATCAATTTAGATGAGACTTTTATGAAAGTCCCTAAGTCCCAGAACTATGGTCCCATTGTATGTTCTAAAAGTTCACCCGTCAGACTAGGATTGACACCTTAGTCCTTTTTTATATCAGTTTAGTGGTACCACGTTAGATCAACCATTATAACCCGACAAGGTATATTGGTCCCTTTTCGATGGAGATTATATATTGAACACTATGATTAGCACACATGGTTATATGTTGGATAATAGTAGCTCCACAGATCAAACCCAGTTATAACATGGCCTTATATTTATATTATTCAGTATAGTAATAGTCAGTTACATGTTTTTTTACTTGATCATTGCATCAACGCACATCACACAGTTTTAGACTTAGTATTTTTACATCACCCTTAGCTAAGTTTTATTTGTTTTTAAACTATGACTTTTCATATTATCTTTCTTTATTAGTATTTGTGTCTTTCATATAAGGTTATTGTACTTTAATTCTGCTCTTTTCCAATCAGTTAGCATTCAGTACAGTTTTACAGTATGGTTAACACCAATATTAAATCGTATGAAATATTTACGCTTTTACAACTTTCTAATATTTTTATAAATGTTTTAGATCATGATTTAGAGATTTCACCATGCCTTACAGATTTTGCATACAAAAATATTTTAAATACTTATTTCAGAAAATGTCTTATTTTCTCAGCTTCAAACCATATCTTAAGTGTTTTCTTGACTAGTGCATATCTCACATATTCAACACATTCCAAAGTACTGATCGCATATCTCTTCTATTTATATTTTTGTGTTGTAGATTCAGGTGGTTATTATCAGGATCATATTCAAATAGATCACAACATCCATCTAGGATGTGATAAGTTCTCTTAATTTGAGGACTAAATTTAGTTCCAAATTCATTGTTTTTTTATTCTTATGTATTGATAGAGATTGTTGGGGGTCATGACCCAGTCACTTATAGTCAGTTTTAGTAGAGGCTTCATAGATAGTTAGTTAGAGTTGTTAGAATACAAATTTTATAACTAAACTTTCCAATAATAAATGTATTAAACTAGTTTATTCTATGATTATGTTTTTGCTCAGTGGGTTTAGCTTTTAGAGGTTAAAAAGGCCTTATAGTTTACTTTGGTCAACATTTATTTTTATAGTTGTCGAATGGAAAAATAGACTATGTAGCAGATGTGAAACGTAGATTTTGGATCAGTAGTGTGGTTGGTTCAATTTTATGGATTTTGAATCTTATTTTGACCCTTGGTTAGAGAAATTTTAAAATTGAGTCTCGGGGGTCAATTTTGTGAAAATAACCTCTTTTTGAAAATCTAATATCGGCATTGAATCCAAAACGTCGAATTTAGTCTAGTAGCATATTTTGTTTGCGTTCATGGGATTTTGAACAAATCGCAAGGGCTTGATCTGCAACTTTGCATTTTTAGCAAAGTTTTTGATGCACAATAATTTGGTGCAGCCATTTTAGCTGCCATGGAATCGCTAAAGCGGTAGCCACTTTAGCGGACCAGGCACCGCTAAAGTAGAGCCCAACTAGCAGCCCAAGGCTCACTTAAGTGGCCTACCCATTTTGAGATAAATTTCTTTAGAGGTCGACCCGCGCTAAAGTGGTGATCGAGTAAGCAGTCAGTTGACAGCTTTAGCGTTCAACCCTGGTCATCTTAGATAGTGCTTTCTCATTTTCTTCTTTAATTGTTGAGACTTTAAGATTAGGGTTGAGAGGGTTTTGGATGATTTCTTTAATTTTTGAGCTTGGGTAGGTTCCAAATCACTATTTCAACTATTTTACTTTGATTCTCATCATCTAAAACTTGTTAAAATGTGATTTTAAAAGTGAAATTTGAGAAGCTTATATTGTTGCTATTAGTAATTTAAGTGATATTTACTGAGTGTGTCCCGTATGGCGGTCTTATCTTATATTATTCGCCTTGTGTATGTACTTGGTTGCTCTTTTTATGAAAAAACTTCCTAAGTTGGGGTTAATGTGATATTATTGACGTCTTACTTGAATTTTTCACTCTAATGGTACATTACATATGCGTAATCATGGTTAGTTAACATATTGAGTGGATTCTGGAATAAGGTGTATTTTTATTAAAGGGTTTTGAGATCTTTAAACTATCTTGGTTTTAAGAATTATAACCTCATATCATACATATATTCATTAGATATTGATACCATGTAGAAAATACTGACTTTTGACATAAGTGAGATATTCTTACAAAACCCTCTACCATAGCCCATGGGTCAGAGATGAAATATAGATATTGAGATCGGGACTGAGTATTGAGATAGTATATGGGTTGCAAACCCCCCATGAGTCCACCTGGAAGTTTCAAGGCTTGGTAGGTGTATACAGAGGTTATGTGATAACCTCAGTCACATTACATCATATCATATCATCATTATTACCATCATTGCATTTCATACATTATGCATCTTCAGTGTTGTGTTTTATGCTTAATTTGACGCATATCTATTCTGTTTCCTTTACGCACCTATTTTTTACTTATGTTCTACATTGAAAACTGTTAGTAGAGACGATGTGAGCTATCGTTTGGGATATTTTTTGATTGCAAGTGATGTGCTCATACTATATATTTATGTATCGTATTTTCTACTTTTCTGAGTCAGTCAATAATAATAAATGATATAGGTGGACTGTACTCACCCTTACCGTGCCCTTTTACAACAGATCCAGGTATGAGTGTGTTGTGCGACAGCTGAGTTCATACGGTGATTTTTCCACTTTGAGGCATTGGCTTCTCTATATATTTAGAGTCGACCCTAAACCTCATCCTATCTAGTTTATGTCTTATTTTGTATTCAGAGTTAGTATTGTGGTTTCTTTTTAGATTTTCAGTTGTCTATTCAGATTTCAAGTTGTATTTAGATCGTTCCTACACTGTTACACATAGTTTTGGGATGGTTTATGGTTTTATTATTATTTAGTCTTTCGCTATTATTATGCATGTATGGTTTGGCTTCACTTTAGAAGTCCCGCTTTGGGATTTATTATAATACCCCGTATTACTCTTAGCTTAGGTCAGCTCCTAGTTGTATGCATAAGAGGCTTAAAACCTGAAAATTTCACTAAGTGTCTCAGACTTATTCATTTTTAAGGCCTCTTAACTTTGTGGATTTTTAAATTGTTATTCCCGACCCCGAGGTGTTGGTTTTTGAGTTAATTTATTTTTCGAGGTGTAAGAAGCATGTTTCAAGAAAAATTTGAATTTTTTAAATGAGGTTTGGGGAATGTTTGGATCACGAACATGAGAGTTAGTGCGATGGGGATGCATCATGGCGTTAATCTCGATGGCACCTTCACTACATCGCGATGAGCCTTTAAAACTCATTCAAGTGACAAATTTAAATGTATGAGGGGCAATTGGGTATTTTCCCCTCAATCCAAGCCATCAAATTATGAATTATAACATCGGTTAGGGCATTATTTGCCCATCTTCTCCAATTCTCCTCTTAAAGAAACCCTAGTCATCTCCCAAGAACATCAAATTCCATTACTTTCTCTCCAAGAAAATCAAGAATTCAAGTTCCCCAATTCAAGAACATTTAAGAAAGCATCAAGACTGGTATTTCTTTTTCAAGCTTAAGGGTTTAAGGTATGTATGATGTTCATCCATGGGCCCTTTTCACCCTTGGAGTCCAAGAATCTATTTTTATTATTAAATTATGAGTTTATACATGACTTTGTTGGACTATCTCCATTAATCCCTTGTTATTTCAATTTCAATTTCAAGTTAAGATTTTAATTATTTTCATGTGGATTGGATTAAAGAATGTTTGAAATATTGTGGTTTTCATATAATGTTTATGCGAATCGAAATAAATCCTCAACTTATAATTTTGTTATGTGATCATGCTACCTCATCATGTTTAAAAGCATCCCCATGTTTAAGTCTTAATCTCCATGTGTTAGATGAAATGCCAAAGTGATGGATTTTGAATAATGATTCCCTATTATGATTTTTAAAGCTTGTATATGTCCTTATCATTATTTCCATTCAGTGTTGGTCGGTTATGAACACCCGATACTTAGCTGTTTACATAATTTCAGTATCTTCAAAATGATTTCTGATATACCATGAGTATTATCATTCAGTCAGTTATTATGATTAGTTGTTTGTTCAGTTAAGGTTAGTTCAGTCCAATAATCAGTGTCAGTTCAGTTGGGAGTAAGATTTAGCACTGAGCGAATGCAGGGATAGAGGCTTCCCTGTCAATTAGGTAGTGTCATTAGTAGAAGTCCTTGTATTCCAGAACTACGTAGCTAGTGTAGGATATGAGAAGTCACCCGTCAGTTTAGGCTTGACTTCCTCTCAGGGGTCACCCGTTAATTAGGCTTGACACCCTGGTCCATCAGGACATCAATTTAGTGGATCCACATAGCCATGTGTTAGTATTCGTGGCACGATACTGGCATCCTTCCAACAGGGGTCACAGGTTGGACCTCAATTAGCTCAGATTTGGGCATGTCTATAAGATGATACCTCCTATAGTCTCAGTTCAGTGTTCAGTACAAAATTATGTTCAGGTTTGCTTGACCATAGCATACAGACTTCTAGTTATTCAATTATCATATTTTAGTAGTTCAGTTTATAGATTATTTTAGAAACATTATATGCTTCATCTTTCATTCTCATTATTTTAGTTTTCATGTATGCATACTCTGACTCATTCTTCCTTTCATATACAGACAATGCCTCCCAAGAGAAACAAAAGAAGGAGAAATGGAAATCAGCCCGCACCTCCACCTATTCAGGAAGATCCCCTGAACGAGCACGTGTCTTATGTCGATTTTAGAGCTGCATTCACTACCCTTGCATATTCAGTAGCTTCTTTTAATAATCAGAAGGATATTTCCCCAGCTAATCCAGTGGCAAATACAGCTGGAACTAGGATTTGGGATTTCACTCAAATGAATCCCCCTTTATTTTTGGGATCCAAGTATAAGGAGGATCCGCAAGAGATTCTTGATATGGTTTAGAAGGAGACTGATATCATGGTTGTCACTTAGAGTGAGATTGTAGAGTTGGATGCATATCATTTGCAGGATGTAGCTCATACATTGTATAAGTAGTAGAAGAAGTATAAGGGTGCTGAGGCAAGGCCTGTAGAGTAGGGGGAGTTTGCTACATCCTTTTTTGACAGGTTCTTTTTGTTAGAGTTGAGGAAAGCTAAGATGATGGAGTTCATTAATTTGAAGTAGGTTAATTGTGAAGGAATACTCACTTAATTTAGGTCAGTTGGCGAGGTATGCTCCTTCGATGGTGGCTGATAATAGGTCTAGAATAAGTAAGTTTATTTCTGGTGTAGTTGATAGTGTAGTCAAAGAGTGTAGGAATGCTGTGTTGATATGCTCAGTAGATTGAGGAAGAGAATATTAAGGACAAAAAAAGAGAGAATAAGAGGGCTAGAATAGGTAGCTTTAACTTTTTTCAGCCGAAGTCAGATGGTGGTAACCGTTCTCAGTTCTGTCAGAAGTTTTCAGCCCCATCTCCATCTTCAGCTAGTGCGCCAGTGGAAAAATTCAGAAATGATAGTTGAGATAGGTGATAGCGCTCAACTCACTCGTATGTTTGAGGAGTGAGGTGGTCATTGTCAATAACCCAACTTGAGTTGGGGTCGAATCCACAAGGAGCTAATTACAAATTTTAAGTCCTATGGGTGCTCTAATTAATAAAAGGTTACCCAAAATACTAACAAACACGACATGTAAAATAAAATGGGAGAATTGATTTGGGATTTGTTTGTAATGATTTTTGGTTAACAATGCCTGACTATGACACTTTTGACTTAAAATCAAGCTTTGAGGAGATCTTGGGATTATGTCTACCTAAAAGTAAAAGCATGTGGATTGATAATGGTTTAACATGAAACTTAATTGTTAACTAAATGATAGGCTAGGTCAAAGATCATTGTGTTTAATCTTTCAATTAAACCATAATGTTTTAACCCATTGACTCTTTTGAACACTTAACAAGTGTGTAATTCGTAATCACCCAAAACCTCAATCAAGCATCCCTATTTCTAGGATGATTCTCTTGACTTGATTTACATTGTAATTACGCTTATTTCTAAGATTGCATAAGGTATTAAACCATAGGAATAATTGTCCACCATTTCCTTGTCCCCATATAACCCTTTTTTAAGTATGTTATGGGTTACCTCATGTTCACCTTCATCCCCCTTTCAAGGATGATGAAGGGTTTCTGGAGTTTTGGGTTTTCACCCACCAAACCCATTTGGAGATTTGGGGTTTTCACCCACAAATTCCAACTTATAAATTCAAGCAATGGTGGAATCCATACTCAACAACTAACAATTATGCAAACACAACAACACCCACACACAATTACATTTTAGTTCAACATAATCCCAAGACAAATTTACTTAGCTACTCATGAAAAAAGTAAAGAAAGATATACCATAAGGATTATCCAAAGCATTCATTCTTCAAAAAATACTAAGAAATCAAACCTCCATAATTAGTAACACACTTGCCCAATTAGGGTTTCTGGCTTCCAATTCAAAATTTTATATGAGGTAAGCAATACCCAAAGAAGAAAGGTTTTTTTTCCTATACATGGTTTGGGATTCATCCAACAGAAATTACAGAACTGCCCTGGTGCATACTCCTACTTAGCCGCAGTTGCGTGAGGTAGTTCGTGATCGCAGCCAACGCGACCACGATTATATTCCATGATCGCACTATCCTGACCATGACCGTGGCTTGAGGACCGCAGTTGTGGTAATTGAGGCTGAACTATTCTAGGTCTTCAACTACACTTCTTTTTCTTCCATTTGATCTCTTTTAGCTCCAATCTACAACCTTTCATCTTACCAACTATATACCTACAAAATGCGGATATTAGTGCTTTTAAATCATGATGATGCCTTATTTTCTTATAAAAATATAGTAGTGTGGAAAAATATTTGGTGCAAATGAATGGTAAAATCACTACTTATTAACAAGGTGTCAGGCTCAAAGTCCCAATGTAGTGTGAATAGTGGTCGTACTAATCCACTTTGCCAGAAATATAGTAGAAATCATTAGGGCCTGGGTAAGGCTGGTAGTGATGGGTGTTTTGGGTATAGTAAGCCAGGCCATAAGGTTATAGAGTGCCCATTAGTTACTCAAAGGGGAAAGAATTTACGCCAACAAGGCCAATCCAATCTATCATCAGCTCCAACAGGTCACTCAACTCAGCAAGGCGCTACTTCCAGTGCCACCAATGGACAGCGCTAGAACAGGCTGTATGCACTTCAGTCCCTTCATGATCAAGAAAGATCTCTTGATGTGGTTACGAGTACATTACATGTCTTTCATTTTTATGTGTATGTTTTATTACACCTTGGAGCCTCACTTTCTTTTGTAACCCCCTATATGGCTGTCAATTTTGATGTCAGTCCATAAATATTAGTAGAGTCTTTCTCAGTGTCTACCCCAGTGGGTAAGTCTATCATAGCCAGAAGGGTATATAGAAACTACCCAATTATAGTATCCCAGAAAATCACTTCAGTAGATCTTGTAGAATTAGAGATGACTGATTTTGATATCATGATCGGCATGGATTGGATCCATTCATGCTATTCTTCAGTTGACTGTAGAAATAGAGTCTTTCAGTTTTAGTTTCCCAATGAACCAATCACTGAATTAAGGGGTAGTACTTCTGCGCTTAGGGGTCAAATTGTGTCATATCTTAGAGGAAGAAAATGATATCTAAGGGGTGTGTTTACCATTATATTCAAGCCAAAGACTCTAGATCTGAGACCCTGATTCTTGAGTCAATTTTAGTAGTAAGGGAATTTCCTTATGTGTTCCTTGAAGATCTTCTCGGTGTCCTTTCCGAAAGAAAAATTCACTTTGGAATAGATCTTCTTCCTTAAACCCAACCTATCTCTATTTTGCCCTGCAGAATGGCTCTAGCTAAGCTAAAAGAGTTAAAATAACAATTGAAAGATCTCTTAGATATGGGATTCATCAGGTGTAGTATTTCCCCATGGCGCGCTCTAGTCCTTTTTATGAGTAAGAAATACGGTTCTCTCAGATTAGGCATTGTTTACTATCAGTTGAACAAAGTCACCAATCAGGAAAAAGTACCCACTCCCCAGGATTGATGACTTATTCAACCAACTTTAAGGTGCCAGTTATTTCTCTGGGATAGACCTCAGATCCGGCTATCATCAGCTCAGAGTCAGAGAATGTGATATTTTGAAAATGACATTTAAAACCTGGTATGGTCACTTCGAATTCCTAGTTATATCTTTTGGATTGACGAATGCCCCATCAGCTTTCATGGACTTGATGAACAAAGTGTTCAAGCACTACTTGGGCATGTTTGTCATCTTCTTTATTGATGATATTCTCATCTATTCCCATAGTGAAAATGATCATGCAAACTATCTCAGAATTATATTGAAGACTCTTAGAGCGCATTAGTTATTCGCCAACTTTAGTAGGTGCGAGTTTTGGCAAAGACCAGCAGCTTTGCTTGGCCATATTATTTCTGATGATGGCATTAAAGTTAACCCTCAAAAGACAGAAGCAGTAATAAACTAGCCTAGGCCCATCTCTCCATCATATATCAGAAGTTTCTTGGGTTTGCCTGCTATTATCGATGGTTTTTTGAAGGGTTTTTGTCTATTTCATCCCCCATGTCTCGATTGAATTATAAGAAAATCAAGTTACAGTGTTCAAATTCTTGGGAAAAGAGTTTTTAGGTATTGAAGACTCGACTCACCTCAGCCCCAGTCTTGACTTTGACAGATTGTTCAGATGGGTTTGTTGTTTACTATGATGCTTTTAGAGTTGGTATGGGTTGTGTGTAGATGCAGAGAGGTAAGGTCATATCCTATGCCTCTAGATAGCTTAAACCTCATGAAAATAATTACCTTAACAATGATCTTGAATTGGCATCGATTGTGTGTGCCCTAAAAATTTGGAGGAATTATCTTTATGGAGTTCATGTTGATGTGTTCACGGTTCACAAAAGTTTGCAGTATATGTTTTCACAGAAGGATTTACATCTTTATCAGAGAAGGTAGATTGAGTTATTAAAAGATTATGATATGAGTGTGTTGTACCATTTGGGCAAAGCCAATGTAGTGGCAGATGCCCTTAGTAGATTTTCTATGGGTAGTGTTGCTCATGTTGAGAATAATAAGAAAAAGTTAGTCAGAGAGGTTCATTAGCTTGCTATATTAGGTGTTCGATTGGTTGATTCAGTTGAGGGTAGTATATGGGTTCAGAATGGTTCAAAATCTTCTTTGGTTGCTGAAGTGAAAGAAAATCAAGATAGGGATTCCAGTCTGGTTAAGTTAAAGGAATTTATTAGAGATCATAAAGAAGAGGTTTTCTTCGAAGGGGGATATGGTGTGTTGCAATGTCAAGATAGGTTATGTGTGCCGTGTGTTGATGGTTTGAAATAGTGGATTTTAGCGGAAGCGCATGGTGCGTGTTACCCTTTATACCCAGGAGCCACGAAGATATACCGTGATATGCAGGAAATCTATTAGTAGAGTGGTATGAAGAACAGAGGCCTAGTGGCACATTGTAGGAGTTTAGCATCCCCACTTGGGAGTGGAAAAAGGTGAACATGAATTTTGTGATGGGTTTGCCTCGTATGCATCATCGGTATATTTCGATATGGGTGATTGTAGACAAAATGACAAAATCAACTTATTTCTTTCCAGTTCAAACTTCTTATTCAGCCGAGGACTACACCAAACTCTATATTAGAGAGGTTGTTAGGTTGCATGGAGTCTTGTTGTCTATCATTTTGGATTGAGGTACTCAGTTTACCTCTTACTTTTGGAGAGTTTTTTAGAAGGGTCTTGGTACCCAAATTTATCTCAATACACCTTCTCATCCTAAGATAGATGGTCAAGTAGAGAGGACCATTTAGACCCTAGAGGATATGTTGAGGGCGTGTATTCTTGATTTCAAGGGTAGTTGGGATGATCACTTACCTTTGGTTGAGTTTTCCTACAATAATAGTTATCACTCCAGTATTCAAATGGCTATGTTTGAGGCTCTCTATGGGAGAAGATGTAAATCTCCTATTGGTTGGTTTGAGGTAGGTGAGGCTGCTTTGATAGGACTAGATTTGATGTTTTAGTGCATTGGAGAAGGTTCAATTGATTAGGGAGAGGCTAAAGACAACCCAAAGTCTATAGAAATCCTATGAAGATGGAAGGAGAAGAGATCTTGAGTTTGAAGTTGGGGATTTGGTGTATTAGAAAATCTTACTCATGATGGGAGTAAAGAGATTTGGAAATAAGAAGAAGCTTAGTCCCCAACATGTTATCCATTACATAATTTTGAGTCATTTTGGAAAGGTAGCTTATGAACTTGAGGTTCCTGCTGATTTGGCATTAGTATCCAGTGTTTTATGTTTCCTTGTTAAAGAAGTGTATTGGTGCTCCAGCTGTTGTAGTTCCTTTAGAAAGCAAAGATGTTCAGGACAGCCTTTCATATGAAGAAATCCCAGTCGAGATCCTTGATCGTTAGATTCATAGGATAAGGAACAAAAAAGTTTCCTTTGTCAAAATTTTTTAGCGGAATCAGTCCGTTGAGGAATCCACTTGGGAAGCAAAGGAAGATATGCATACCAAGTACCCTTATTATTTCTCCGCAAACATAGGCTCAACTTAAGGTAGTCATTGCATGCATCATGAAATTAGTTCAATTCATGTATTATGTTTCTAGATTCAGTCATGTAATCATGTTTTCGGTTATGCATGTTCAGTATGTGATCTCAATTTCCTTTGTTAAGAACTCTCAGCCTAACCAGTCTCAATCAAGGAAGAATGTTCCTAAGGGGAAGATATTGTAATACCCCGTATTATTTGTAGCTCAGTTCAGCTTCTAGTTGCATGCATAAAAGTCTTAAAACCTAAATATTTCACTAAGTGTTGGGGACTTAGTCATTTTTAAGGCCTCTTAAATTCGAGTATTTTTAAATTGGTATTCCTGACCCCGAGGTGGTGGTTTTTTAGTTAATTTATGTACAGGGCTGTAAGAAGCATGTCTCGGGGAAGTTTCATATTTATTGGACGAGGTTTGAGGAATGTTTGGATCACTAAACTTGAGAGTCAGCACGATAGGACCACATCACGGCGTTAATCCCAAGGACACCTTCACCGCGTCGTGGTGGGCCTTTAAAATGCGTTCCAATTTTGAATTTAAATGTTGGAGGGGCAATTGTGTCTTTTTCCCTCAATCTAAGTCATCAAATTATGAATTATAATGTCGGTTAGGGCATTATTTGGCCATCTTCTCCAATCCTCCTCTCAAAGAAACCCTAGTTATCTCCAAAAAACATAAAATTTCATTACCTTCTCTCCAAAAAAATCAATAATTCAAGTTTCCCAATCAAGAACATTCAAGAAAGCATCAAGATTGGTGTTTCTTTTTCAAGCTTAAGGGTTTAAGGTATGTGTGATATTCATCCATGGGCCCTTTTCACCCATAGAGTCCAAGAACCCATTTTAGTATTAAATTATGAGTTTTTACATGAATTTGTTGAGCTATCTCCATGAATCCTTTGTTATTTCAATTTCAATTTAAGATTTCAATTGTTTTTATGTAGATTGGATTATAGAATGTTTCAAATATTATGGTTTCCATATCATATTTATGCGAATCATAATAAATCCTCAACTTATGATTTTGTCATATGATCATGCTAACTCATCATGTTTAAAAGCATCCCCATGTTAAAGTCTTAATCTTCATGTGTTTGATTAAATACCAAAGTGATGTATTTTGTATAATGATTCCCTATTATGGTTTTCAAAGATTGTATATGTCCTTATCATTATTTCCATTCAGTGCAAGTGGGTTATGAACACCCGATACTTAGCTATTTACATAATTTCAGTATCTTCAGTATGATTTCTGATATACCATGAGAATTATCATTAAGTCTGTTATTATGATCAGTTGTTTGTTTTGTTATGGTTAGTTCAGTCCAGTAATCGGTGTCAGTTCAATTGGGAGTAGGATTTAGCACCGAGCAAATGCAGGGATGACGACTTCCCTATCAGTTACGCATAGTCATTAGTAGTATTCCCTGTATTTTAGAACTACATTGCCAGCGTAGGCTATGAGGATTCACCCATCAATTTAGTTTTGACGTCCTCTCAGGGGTCACCCATCAGTTAGGTTTGACACCCTTGTCCTTCGGGATATTATTTTAGTGGATCCATAGAGCCATGTGTTAGTACCCATGGCACGATACTGACAGTCTTCAAATAGGGGTCACAGGTTGGACCCCAATTAGCTCAGTTTGGAGCATGTTGGTTAGATGATATCTCCCACAGTCTCAGTTCAGTGTTCAGTACAGAATTCAGTTTAGGTTTGCATGACCCTAGCATATAGACTTCGAGTTATTCAATTATCATATTTCAGTAATTTAGTTTACAGATTATTTCAAAAATTTTATATGCTTGGTCTTGCATACTCAGTATTTCAGTTTTCATGCATACATAATTAGTTATCTCATGCTATTCAGTTAGGCATTACTTCATGCATAGTTAATCACACGTATTTCAGCTTAACCTCGTCTCATATACCAGTACATTCAAATTATTGATCGCATACTTTCTTTGTGCTGTGATGTCTTATATCAGAGGTTTGTACGTGCAGTTTCCTAACCGCTCTTAGATAGTTAAGCATTACAGTAACAACGGTAGAGGTGAGTCCTCATCCTATTTGAACAAGTTTATATTTTATTCAATTATTTCAGTATTTCTTTATTACAGTCAGTTGGAGTTAGTTGGGGGTTTGTCCCATCAACTCCACGGATAGTTAGTTAGAGGCTTTTCAGATATTCAGACTGTCAGTTAGTTAATTAGACTTATCTGTTGGATTTCAGTATTTTTTGCAGATGTTTCAGACTTGTGAATTCAGATGTATTTTTAGTATCTAAACCTTATGGCCTTATTAGTTATTTTCCATGCATATCTATTATCATTATAATATCCAGTTCTCACTGCAGGTACTAGCTCATGGGTTAGCATATGGTTACTTATGTCCGTAAGCACCGTTGTCGCGACTTGGGTCTTGCCTCGGGTCGTGACATTTATGTTTTGATTTTCTATTACCTATCAGTTTGGTTCATTAATTTACTTGTCAAGGCTTAGCCAAGATAACTAGAACCATGACATGAGTTTTTGGATTGTGAAAAGTTGGTATCAAAGCCAGGTTCATTAGACTCATCAGTGTAAGAACAGGGTGTCTGTAGAGTCTCGCGGATCGGTATGTTGACATCCATATCTATCTTCAGGAGGCTATAATATATATTTAGAAAACTTTTTTATTTTTTTCCTTATCATATGGATATTTCCAAATCCTCTGTTCTCAACTGAGTTTCACTTTTTTATGCATAGTTTGTGAGGACTAGATCCTAGCAGTCTGACAAGCCTCTACCACTAATAACTAGAGAGCCACTAGGACAAACCCTCATCTGACTCGAACTATCTAAAAAGAATATTGAATCATCTAGGCTAACAAATCTGAATAACTAAGTCCTCGAACTATGAGGACTCACCAACTGTCGGATGTAGACGGAGATGCTTGAAATTACTCTCGCTGCTGATACTGAGCACTTGAAACGACATTATGAGACAATGTAGCACATAAACGTATATGTGGATCAGTACTTTGAGGATGTACTGAGTATATGGGGGTGAAATGCATAAGTAAAACATAATATCAATCATCATCGTAGTTTGTAAAACAATGCATGCTAAATTTAAATGACTCACATCAGCTGGAACATCTGAAAACTAAAATCTGTAATAATAAGGAGCAATCATACTTTATAAATCTAGTGAATCATAACATTTAGTTCTAAAAGTTGTGCTAGTATTTTGTCTATAAATTATACTGTCTAGATGTAAAAAGAACTCACTTCTGTATCTAAAATCTAAAAGCTAAAATCTGTAACTATAATTTCTATAAAGCATAGTCTGAATAAAGTTGTGAGCCTTTACACTTAGTTTTCTAAAAAGCCATTCTTTGCAAATAAGGAGTTCTTTTAAAACTGTTTTACAAGGGAAATACTTTTTCAAAAGCTTATCTATAAGGGAGGTTCTTCTAACCGATATAAACCATGTGAGTTATCATGGAGTCTAATGTCTTGTTCCCCTATGGGGAAAACCTCATGATAGGGTGAGGTGTCATACTCTTACCAATGAGTATAACCTAAGCTAAGTGATCACATTTGTATCTGTCATCCATAGACAAATGGGAATAATTTGATTATTTGTACCTACGTTGGGTACATAGTTCTATGGAATATAGGCCACCTAATCCCATACTTCTCGCTCGGTGCTAAATACTACTCCCTTTAATATGCGCTCATTCTGTTGGAGATCTACTTTTAAAACTAGCATACGGGTTTATTATAAAACTAGTTATGCATTTATATGATTAAATCTATAAGTAAAGCTAATCTGATTTCTATAATCTGTAGTAAATCTGTAAAGTGGATTCCAAATCTTATTAGAAGATCAAAAGATCAAATCTCTACTAAAAATCTAAAAATAAACTGATCATCTGATGCTTAAAGCATAATCTTTCTTTAATGAATAATATTCCATCTTAGGATAATAACTCATGCATCAATATCATGTCAAAACACCATAATAATCATGCTTGGTAATAAAAACAATGATAATTCATCTCAAAATCTGGAAATTACTGCAACATGCATGAAAATATGAAGATAAACTGCAATTCACTTCTAAATCACTTGAAATCTCATAATCTTACAATTAGCAATAATGGGTATGAACCCTAATTTAAAACTCATGTATAATCATTCAAAATCACATAAATTTGAAATAAAAACTTTGTTTTGGGCACAAGGATGAAATGGGATTTTTGTTCATAAACCTCCACATACCTTAATTGATGAAATCCCTAAAGAATCTTGAATTTGAATCCCTATTTATGCTCTTGAAGATGAGTTCTTGATTATCTTGATTTGAGAATCCTCAATTTAGAGTTTTCTTGAAGTAACAATAGAGGATTTTGATTTCTTAAAGAGTAAGCATTTGAGCTTTAGGATTTCCTTTTGAGAGAGAATGGATGAAAATAAGCATAAAGTGCTTAGAATAGTCTTAATGTTGTGTTTAACACGAATTAGGGGCTTGGGAATTGACCAAACTACCCCATTTAAACTTTAATCGGAATTGGGAAAAGGGAACAAGAATCTCGATTAAATATGCCACCACAACGCACCACTATCGAGGTGGCTCACTAGAAAAGGACACCTGGGAATTGGAAAATCTCCGCGACATGGAGTTATTGCAGTAAGCTGTTAAAATACCATTTTGGCCATCACCACGATGCGCCAATATCGTAGTAAGCCACTGGAAATCAACAATTGGTAAATTGGACCTCACCACGACATGAGCTTATCGCGGAGTTCCACTGGAATTTAACGAATGGGAATTTAACCTTCACCGTGATGAGGTGTTTGCCCAGATGGCATACTGCCTTACTAAAAATATCGTAACTTCTCAACCGAGTTTTGGATTTCGGAGAAATTGGTATCGATGGAAAGCTTATTCAATTTTTCACAAAATGGAGAGTCTAAATCTAGAAAATTCTATATGTAATAAAATTCATTCATTTTTAAGCTAACCCTTGAAATTCTAGGTGCAAAATTAAGCTATAAAAAGTATGGGGTATTACAATATCTCCCCTTGAGAACATTTGTCCTCGAATGTGGCTAGATAAGCTAAAAATACTAAGGAATCTGAGGCAATAAACTATCATGCACAACTGAAATAAACTGTATGAATGAATATCAACATAATGAGCTACTAAACTGATCTGTGAGTGTATGAATTTACATGAAAACAACAATATAGCTGAATCTGAGACTGGAAAAGAATTGAATGATGGAAGACTATTACCTGCGGCTAAATTTGAGTTTGTGGAGAAGAGATGAGGATACTTGGTACGCATATCTGCTTCTTCTTTCCAAGTAGCACCCTCAACGGACTGATTTTGCCATAGAACTTTGACCAAGGGAACTTTTTTGTTCCTTAATCTACGGATCGGATGATCAAGAATCTCTGCTAGAACTTCTTTATATGAAAGGTTATTCTAAATATCTGTACTTTCTAGAGGAACTATAACGGCTGAATCGTCCATGCACTTCTTCAACTAGGACATATGGAATACTGGATGAACTGAGGACAAATCTGTGGGTAGCTCTAGCTCATATGACACCTTCCTAACACGACTCAAAATCCAGAAGAGACCTACATACTAGGGACTAAGCTTCCCTTTTTTTCCAAATCTCTTCACCTCTTTCATGGGTGAAACTTTTAAATACACAAGGTCATCAACCTCAAACTTAAGATCTCTTCTTCTTACGTCTTCATAAGATTTCTGATGACTCTTGGTTGCTTTCAATATCTCTCTAATCAACTAAAATTTCTCCATGGCTTCAAACACCATGTTGGCCCAATCAAAGCGGCCTCACCCACTTTGAACCAAATAACTGGCGATCTATATCTCCGCCCATAAAGAGTTTCAAACAGATCCATCTGAATACTAGCATGATAACTATTATTATAGGCGAATTTGATCAATGGAAAGTGGTCATCCCAACTACCATTGAAATTAAGAACACATGACCTCAATATATCCTCTAGAGTCTGAATGGTCCTCTCTACCTAACCATCTATCTTCGGATGAAAAGCTAAACTAAGATAAACTTGGGTACCAAGACTCTTTTGGAAGGCTTTCCAAAACTGAGAGGTAAACTGAGTACCCCTATTTGAGATGATGCACAAATGAACTCCATGCAATCTGACTAAGTCTTTGATATACATCTTAGTATAATCTTCAGCTATGTAAGATACGCGAACTGGTAAGAAATGCTCTGAATAAGTCAATCTATATGTAATAACCCAAATTGAATTATGCTGACAACGAAAATGGGGTAATCCAGTCACAAAGTCCATATTCAACTCTTTCCACTTTCAAGTGGGGATACCAATTTCTTGTAACGTACCACCAGGTCTTTGGTTCTCTACCTTAACCTATTGACAAGTTCCACACTTGGCTATAAATTTTTCTATATCTTTCTTCATACCACTCCACCAATAAATTTCCTGAAAGTCGCGGTACATCTTGGTGGATCTTGGATGAATGGAATAACGCGCACCATGCGCTTTTACCATGATTTGCTACCTTAAATCATCAACACGTGGTGCACACAATATACTCTGGTATCTCAATACACTATCTCCCCCTTGGGAGAAAACCTCTACCTTTCATTCTTTAACTGACTCCTTCAGTTTCACCAAACTAGATTCCTTTTCTTGCTTCTCTTTCACTTTCAAAACTAGAGAAGATTCAAAATCACTATGGACCCAAACATTCCCTTCAGCTGAATCAACCAATCTCACACCCAACCTAGCTAACCGATGAACTTCTTTAACTAACTCTTTCTCATCATTCTCCACATGAGCAATACTGCCCATGGATAATCTACTAAAGGCGTCTGCCACTACATTGGTCTTTTCCGGATGATACAACACACTTATATCATAATCTCCAACCGCCTTCTCTGATGAAGATTCAACTCCCTCTGAGTAAACACATACTGCAAACTTTTGTGATCCGTAAACACGTTAATATGCACCCCATAAAGATAGTACCTCCAGATTTTCAAAACAAACACAACAACAGCTAACTCAAGATCATGGGTTGGGTAATTTTTTTTGTAAGGATTAAGTTGTCTAGAGGCGTAGGCTATGACCTTACCTCTTTGCATCAAAACATAACCCAAACCAACTTTAGAGGCATCACAATACACAAAGAAACCATTTGTACCATCTGGTAATGCTAAAACTGGGGCTAAAGAGAGTCGAGTCTTCAACTCATAAAAACTCTTCTCGCAGGATTCTGACCACTAGAACTTAACTTTCTTTTGGGTCAATATAGACCTAAGAGATGCAATTGGCAAAAAACCCTCAACAAAATGTCAGTAATAACCAGCTAAACCCAAGAAACTCCTAATTTATGATGGAGAGATAGGTCTAGGACAATTTCTTACTACTTTTGTCTTTTGGGGATCAACTCTAATACCCTCATTGGAATCAATATGACCAAGGAAAGCTACTGACCTTAGCTAAAATTCTCATTTGCTGAATTTGGTGAATAACTGGTGATCTTTAAAAGTTTGCAATACAATTCTAAGGTGATTTTCATAATCGTCCTCATAATGAGAATAGACAAGAATATCATCGAAAAAGACTACGACAAACATGTCCAGATACTATTTGAACACTCTGTTTATCAAGTCTATGAAGGCTGTTAGAGCATTTATTAGTTCGAAGGACATGACTAGAAACTCAAAATTACCATAACGAGTTCTGATAGTTGTCTTTGGGATATCACACTCCCTTACTTTAAGCTGATGATAGCCGGATCTAAGTTCTATCATAGAGAAGTAACTTGCACCTTGGAGAGGATAAATTGTGTCATCAATTCTATGAAGAAGATATTTATTTTTGACTGTAACTTTATTTAGCTGACGATAGTCAATGCACATACGCAAAGAACCATCTTTCTTTTGCATAAATAGGATAGGAGCACCCCATGGAGAAATTCTAGGCCTTATGAAACCTTTATCTAAGAGATATTTAAGCTGCCCTTTTAAATCTTTAAGCTCAGCTGGAGCCATACGGTAAGGAGGAATAGAGATAGTCTGAGTATCTAGGAGAATGTCAATACCAAATTCTATTTCCCTATCAGGAGGTACCCCTGGCAAATCTTTGGGAAAGACATCAGGAAATTCATTGACTACACTGAATGACTGAACTGTTGGAGTATCAGACTTAGTGTCTTTGACTTGAACTAGACGATAGATGAAAATTTTGGAAATTAATTTTTTGGCTTTAAGAAAGGATATAAAATGACTTTTGGGAGACACTAAATTTTTTTCCCACTCAAAGACTGGATCATCTGGAAATTGAAACTTGCCCACTCAGGTACCACAATCTATAGATGCATAACAAGAATAGAGCCAATCCATGCCAAGGATAAGATCAAAGTCAACCATATCTAACTCTATTAGATCTGCTAATAAGATTTTATGAAGTACGGTGATAAGACACTTTCTATAGATTTGTTTGGCAACAACTGACTTGCCTACTTGGTAGAAACCAAGAAGGGCTCAGGGATCTTTTCAAGAATTATTTAAAAAGTCACTGCAACTAATGGGGTCACATAAGAGAAACTCAACCTAGGGCCTAACAACACATAAATATCAAGATAAAAGAAACGAAGCATACCAGTAACAACATCTGGTGAATTCTTCTATTCTTGATGGGATGTAAAGCATAGAACCGATTCTTCCACTGACCGCCATCGGTACTAGATGATGCGCCCTGAGGAGGATTCGGGCAACCTAAAGGAGCCGGTGCACTAGTAGCCTGAGTCCGGGGACGAACATATCTGTTTCCCTACTTTGCATATAGATACTCTTTGATTCCATAACCCAACTTACCATAACGATAACAACCCTTCTTTCCCATCAAACACTCACCAGGATGATTCTTACCACACTTAGTACATGGAGGATAACTGGGTCTTCCACTCACACTATTCTGAGATCTGGACGTAGAAGACTTACCCCACTGCTCCTTCCTAGCTCTTGGAGTAGGAGAACTAACTAAAGATGGTGCTTCCATAGATGAACAATTCTAAAACTACGAGGGATTTCCCCTTGAGACCTAGCCTGTCCATACTCAAACTACCCTATTCTAGCCCTCTTATTTCCCCTCTCTTTCCTTTAACTTTTCTGCCTTAACCTACTGAGCATGAACCATCAATCTATCATTATCCATGTCTCCAATAAGAATGGTAGTCCTACACTCCTTGACTACCAAACTAGATACTCCAGTAACAAACTTACTTATACTTGCTCTAGGATCAGCCATCGTATCAGGGGCATACTTAGACAACTGAGTGAACTTAAGGCAGTACGCCTTCATTGTTATTGAGCCCTGGCTCAGGTTCACAAACTTCTCTAGTTCACAAACTTCTCTATCTTTGCTTCTCTCATTTTACGTAGAAAGAACTTGTCTAGAAAAGCATCTTAAAATACCTGCCAACTCTGAGGAGTTGCATTCTCACCTCTACCATTTTTCCATGTAACTATCCAATCATATACTACATCCTTCAATCTATAACATGCCAACTCAACACTCTCCTCATCAGAAACATGCATAATCTAGGTGATTTTCTTCACCTCATCTAAATAAAGTTGTAGGTCCTCACCTACTTTTGACCTAAAGAGCTCGGGCGGATTCATTCTCATGAATTCCCTGATTCTGGCTGCTGCTAAATCACCATTCTAGTGAAGTGGGACTGCAGCCTGATGGTTGCCCTGAATATTAGTAGTCACAACTTGGGCCAATGCCTGAAAAGTAGCCCTAAACTTAGCATGGGATACATTCTCATTCATAGGATTGGCGGGCTGGGGTGCTGGTTATCATTTTTGTAGGTGTTAGATTGACGAGGAGGTATATTCAACTGTCACGTAAGAGAACGAGTTAAAAGAAGATAGAGATACTGTAAACACAATAAATCATGAAAGAAAGAGATGATTTCCTAAAAATGTCCCTAGCCTCTTGCTCATAAATGTGGCGCGTTTTACACCCACAATTAAGACTATACATAACACGGCTTGTCTGAGCCCCTAGGACTCTTATAAACCTTAGGCTCTGATACCAAGTTTGTAATGACCCGAAACCTAACCCCGAGATGTCACATGGTGCTCAAGACTATGAGTAGACTTAAGCTAACCTTGTTTTCCTTCTACTAAGTCTGAATCTCATAACAAGGAAAATATAGACATAATAGTCATACTAAGTGAGGAAATTCATCTGAAATAACTGAGAATAATGTGGATATAATCTCTAAAAACCAAATACTATAAGTTTTAATCAAATCTAGCAGTCTGAAAAGCCTCTACTACTAATAACTAGAGAGCCACTGGGATAAACCCCCAGCTGACTCGAACTGTCTGAAAAGAATACTAAATTATCTAAGCTGAAAAATCTGAATAACTAAGTACTTAAACTATGAGGACTCACCCACTGTTAGATTTATATAGGGATGCTCAAAATTACTCGCGTTGTTGATGCTGAGCACCTGAACCACCATTATGAGATAATGTAGAACATAGACGTCTATGTGGATCAGTACTTTGAGGATGTACATAGTATATGAGGAAACATAATATCAATCATCATCATAATTTGTAAAGCAAAGCATTCTAAATGAAAATGACTCACATTAGATAAAATATCTGAAAACTGAAATCTGTAATAATTGTAATACCACAAAAGTTCAGACATTTTTAGGATCATGCTTCGAACTCATGAGTAGTAAATTTTAGGTCTTTGGTAGTTCTATGATCAAGGTTGATGCATATTAAGGCCTCAAAAGTATCCTAGCTAATAGACGAATCGAAACATTTCCTTACCGATTGAATTCTTGAGAAGGATATTGGTATAGTCAGTTTCAAACGAGAATATCTCTCATTATGATATGAATGTATGATCTCATAACCCACCAAAAGATATATAATTGAATTATCTTTCCAACGATATCAATTTTTCCTAAATCCGATATCGAAAAAAGGAGTAATGTCATTTTACTCCGGCATATCAGGATGAGAAACTGAGTGACGACATTCATGATAAGATGTCACACCCGTGATGGCCTATCACCAATGTTGTCAGACCTGGGCAAATTTTCACCCCCAGTGAAGACATTTTGTGATAAGCCGTCATGCCCGTGATGGACTATCACCAATGTCGTCAACCTTAACCAGAAAAATCAAGATTTTACCCTTTTATGACGACAATTCGTGACGGCTTATCACCAACTTGACGACTTGTCACGAATGTCGTCAGCTATTTTTTAAAAAAATTAAGGGACATTTTAGTAAGGGTATTTTGGTCTTTTTACTTCACTCCCCATGACTTATAACCCACAAGGAGCATATTATATTCTATTCTCTTTAGTTAAACATCTCAAAAAGCTCTCTAATACACTCTTAACCAACAAATTAGGGTTTTATCTCAAGATAATCTCCTCAAGAGAAAGCCTAAGGAATTATTCAAGAACCTTCAGAAACATTAGATCTCTTTCAAGATTCGATCACTAAGGTATGCGTAGTGTTCATCCATGGGTCCATTTCATCCATGGAGCTCAAGAATCATGTTTTAAATTATAAATTGTGATTTCCTTATCGTGTTGTGACTATATTTATGTTGATGATTGTTTTTTGGATTCAAGGTTGTATCTTGATATTTTTTCATGAAGCATGTAAATAGGTTAGTTGAAACCCATAAATTTTGGATGGATTAATATTGTCGAATTGATAAATATACCTATGCCTTAAAATTGTGCATGCAAGGTGTTTGATAAAATGCCTAAGGAACTAGAAATCATGCAATATAGCTAAATTGTGACTAAGTGAAGGATTCATGATATGCCCCTATGTTCCAATGACTTTCATGTTGATAGTGTTCCTCATAAATGTTGTTGGATTGTTCATGAACTAGCATTACGAGATTATGCTATGCTTACTTGCAAATCCTACTTATGTACAAGATGTATGAAAATCATGTACTTCATGAAATTCCCTAAGTTATGATATTATGAATTGTGAACTCCAATCTTGTGATCAAGTCAGTCATTTGTGTGTCAGTTTCCTTCTATCGAGTCCTGGGGGTATTCGTACCCAAAAAATATAGCTGTGTGCCTAGAGCCATGACATGTTTCATGATATCTGAAATCAAGCCATTATTCAATAGAAATCAGTCAGTCATGTGACTCAGGAAAACCTCATGATCTCAGTTAGTTATCAGATATCAGTAGTATTCCATCAGTCAATAGAAATTCAGTAAGTGTTGTTCACGTACAGTTAGTTAAATCATGTTTAGTCTCTTCAGATGGGAGTAGGATTTAGCACCGAGTGAACCCAAGGATGGGAACTCACCTGTTATATGAGGGTGTGATTCTTAGCAGTCATCCTTGCATTCCAGAACTATGTATCCAACATAGGTTGAGACATCACACCCTGTTATATGAGGGTAGATGAGGTAGATTAACCTATTATATGAGGGTTCCCACCGTTCTCACTAGATTTACCTATTATATGAGGGTTGCTCACACTTTGTCCTTACCAGTGGCGCTGTATTGACACCCTTCCAGTCAGGGCAGAGATTGGACCCCAACTTAGCCATAATGGCATATATGGGGCATGTCGGTTAAACAACTAACTCCCACAGTTTCAGCATCAGTCTCAGTAAAAGAACTCAGATAGTTCTTCAGATTTTAGTATATCAGGATTGTCAGATATAGTTAATTTAATTACAGTACGGAACTCAAATAGTTCCATCAGATTCAGAACTGTCAGATACAATCACCCATGTTATCAGAACTACAGTATCAGTCATGATTAGTTATTAGTAAACCATATACTAGCGTAAAGATTTAGCTATCACGCATTCACGATATCAATTACTATGCATGCATATTTGCACTCTCACGTTCATATCAGTCAGTCAGTTAGCATTGCTCATGCATGTAAACCCTTTTGCAGTTATCCTACCTCACTCATATACTCAGTACATCCCCACGTACTGACGCATTTGCTCTATGGTGCTTTATTTTTATGTTACACCATCGGTCCAGAGACACAAGATCCAAATCCGCAGTAGCAGTAGCATTTCAGTATATAGAGTTGTAGTGAGTCCTCTTCATTCAAGAATGATATGATTTGATTCATTTATTATCTCAATTAGCTTTTAGTTTTACGAAGTTAGTTGGAGACATGTTCTTTCATCTCCTTATTCAGACAGTACTTAGAGACTTTCAGATTTAGTTCAGATTTATATTTAGTTTTAATTTAGATTCAGTTGTTTTAGGTATTCGTTACCCCACATGGATGCTATGTTTTGACAGATTCTTTATTCAGTTGAACCTTATGGCCTATTGTTTATGTTTTCCGCATTCTTCATATATATTATGCAGTGTACAGGTATAGATATCAATCATGGGTTAGCTTGTGGTCCTTCGGGGTCATAGGCACCGTGTAGCATTCTGGTTTAGAAAATTGGGGCGTTACAAACTTGGTATCAGAGCCTAAGGTTCAATAGAGTCCTAGGAAGTCTGAAAGCTGCTTCTAGTAGAGTCTTGTACATGGGTGTGTTGCGCGCCATATTTATGTGCAGGAGGCAATGAGATGTTTTATGAATAGTTTCCTTTCTTTCAGTATTCATGTCGTTCTAGTGAGCATAATCTCAAGTTAAACTCTCAGTATCATCCGTTTTTCTCTTATTTCAGAATATGCCTCCAAAGAGAAAAAATCAGCCAGCTCCTCAGCCTGAAGCTCTTTTGGGCGAGCATGTTTCTCATATAGAGTTTAGAGACGCATTCACCACACTTACTCAGTCTGTGGCTGCCCAAAATAAATGACCATCAGTTATTCCGACCAATCCAGTGGCCAACTCAGCCGCAGCTAGGATTCGGGATTTCACCCGGATGAACCCTCCAACTTTCTTCGGGTCTAAGTCTGATGAAGACCTTCAGAAATTCGTTGACCAAGTCCAGAAGGTCATTGACATCATAAGTTTTAATTCTATTAAGAGTGCTGAGTTAGCCGCATACCAGTTGCAAGATATGGATCATACTTGATACAAATAGTGGAAGTTTGAGAGGGTAGAGGATACAGGTCTAATTGAGTGGGTGGAATTTGTCACAGCCTTCTTAGATAGATTCTTTCCCCAAGAGCTGAGGGAGGCCAAAGTTCTTGAGTTCATCAACCTCAGACAGGGAAATATGACGGTTAAGGAGTATTCTCTCAGATTTACTCAGTTAACCAGATATGCCCCTCATATGGTTGCAGACACCGGGGTTAAGATGAGCAAGTTCGTGTTAGGGGTGAATGATAACGTGGTAAATGATTGTAGGTTTGCGATGCTGAACAGTGATATGCCTTTAGCCAGAATCATGACCCATGCTAAGAAAATAGAGGACCAAAAGGTTAGAACTAGGGAGAGAAGAACAAGAGAGCAAGATCAGGCAGTTTCAGTTTTGCTCAGCCCAAAGTAGAGGGGGGAAACTATTCACAGTTTTATCCTAAGTCAGTAGTTCCATCCCCTTCCTCTGCCAGTGTCCCAATACCAAAATTCAGAAATGGCAACAGAGATAGAGTACCATGCTCTAAATCTCAGGGTAGTGTTAGAATTACCCGCATTTATCCTCAGTGTCAGACTTGCGGTAAGCACCATCAAGGTGTGTGTAGAGCGGGTAGTGGCATTTGTTTTGGTTGTGGCAAGCCAAGCCACATAGTTAGAGACTATCCTCAGCCAGGTCCTCAGGGTCAGCAGAATCATTCCATAACTCAGTCCGGTTGCCAGAACCAGCAGGGTGCCGCTTCCAGTGCTACTAGTAGGAAGCGCCCAAACAGACTCTATGCTCTTCAGACCCGACAGGATCAGGAAAATTCTCCTGATGTCGTTATTGGTATATTACAGATTTTCCATATTCATGTTTATGCTTTTCTAGACCCAGGTGCATCCTTGTCTTTTGTTACTCCATACATATCAGGCGATTTAGGAATCAGTCCCAAAATTTTAGCAGAGCTCTTTTCAGTCTCTACCCCAGTGGGTAAAACTATTATAGCTCGATGGGTATATAGGAACTTCTCGGTTATGATATTTCAGAGATCCATGTCAGTAGATTTAGTCAAATTAGAGAAAATTGATTTTGATGTCAATCTCGGCATGGATTAGCTTCATTCCTGCTATGCTGCAGTCGACTGCAGAAATAGGATAGTTCAGTTTCAGTTCCCAAATGACCCCATCTTAGAGTGGAGGGGTAGTACTTCATTATTCAGGGGTCATCTTGTTTCCAACCTTCGGGCAAGGAAAATGATTTCTAAGGGGTATGTGTATCATCTCGTGCATGTTAAGGATTCTAGTTCTGAATATCCTAACTTGGAATCAGTCCCAGTGGTTAATGAATATTCAGATGTCTTTCTTGAAGATCTTCCAGGCATTCCTCCCGAAAAGGAAATAGACTTCGGCATTGATCTTCTTCCAGACACTCAGCCTATTTCTATTTTGCCATACAAAATGGCACCGGAAGACCTCGAGGAACTAAATGATCAATTGAAGGATCTCTTAGATAAGGGATTCATCAGGCCCAGTGTATCCCCATGGGGTGTACCAGTCTTATTTGTGCACAAGAAAGATGGTTCTCTCAGGATATGTATTGATTACCGTCAGCTCAACAAAGTTACGGTCAAGAACAAGTATCCACTTCCTAGACTAGATGACTTGTTTGACCAACTTTAGGGTGCCATTTATTTCTCCAAGATAGACCTCATATCAGGCTATCATCAGCTCAGATTTAGAGAATGTGACATCCCGAAGACAGTTTTCCGTACTCTGTATGGTAACTTTGAATTTCTAGTCATGTCCTTTGGTCTTACCAATGCTCCAGCCACTTTCATAGACTTGATGAACTGTGTGTTTAAGCAGTACTTAGACATGTTTGTCATAGTCTTCATAGATGATATCCTGGTCTATTCCCGCACAGAGCGTGATCATTCAGACCATCTCAAAATTATTCTTCAGACTCACAGAGATCATCAGTTATTTGCCAAGTTCAGGAAGTGCGAGTTTTGGTTAAGATCAGTAGTATTCCTTGGCCATATTGTTTTTGGTGATGGCATTAGTGTAGATCCTCAGAAAACTAAAGCGGTAAGAAATTGGCCTCGCCCCGTATCTCCATCAGATATCAGGAGTTTCTTGGGTTTGGCTAGCTATTACAGATGGTTTTTTGAGGGATTTTCTTCTATTGCATCCCCTATGTCCAGATTGAATCAAAAGAAGGTCAAGTTTTAGTGGTTAGATTCTTACGAGAAGAGTTTTTAGGAGTTGAAGACTCGACTCAACTCAGCTTCAGTTTTAGCTCTTACAGATGGTTCAAATAGTTTTGTAGCGTATTATGATGCATCTAGAGTGGGTCTAGGTTGTGTCCTCATGCAGCATGGTAAGGTCATAGACTACGCCTCTAGATATTTAAATCCCCATGAGAAGAATTATCCTACTCATGATCTTGAGTTAGCAGCCGTAGTATTTGCCTTAATGATTTGGAGGCATTATCTATACGGATTTCATGTAGATGTCTTCATAGATCATAAGAGTCTCCAATATGTATTTTCTCAGAAAGATCTCAATCTTCATCAGAGAAGGTGGTTAGAGCTCTTGAAGGATTATGACATAAGTGTCCTTTACCATCCGGGCAAGGCCAACATTGTGGCCGACGCTCTCAGTAGACTCTCCATGGGTAGTATTTATCACATTGAGGATAGCAAGAAGAAGATAGATCAAGAGATCCATCATCTTTCCAGACTAGGCATTTGCTTAGTCAACTCTTCAGAGAGTGGTGTATGTGTTCAGATTAGTTCAGAGTTATCTCTAGTTTCCGAGGTGAGCGAGAAGCAAGATAGGGATCCTAGCCTTGTCAAGCTAAAAGAGTCAGTTCAGAATCAGAAAGTAGAGGTTTTCTCCCAAGAGAGAGATGATGTTCTTCGTTGTTAAGATCGTCTGCGTGTTCCAGGTGTAGATGACTTAAGGCAGAGAATTCTTACAGAAGCGCATGGTGTGAGATACTCTATTCATCTAGGGGGCACTAAGATATACCACGACTTGCGAGAGATCTATTGGTGGAGTGGGATGAAGAGAGATGTTGTAGAATTTATGGCTAAGTGCTCTACATACCAGCAGGTTAAGATAGAGCATCAGAAACCTAGTGGTTCCATGCAGGAGTTCACCATTCCCACTTAGAAGTAGGAAGAAGTGAACATGGACTTCGTGACGAGTTTGCCTCGCACTCGTCATTAGTATGATTCAGTTTGGGTCATTATAGATAGAATGACCAAGTCAGCTCACTTCCTTTTAATTCGTACTTCTTATTCAGCTGAGTATTATGCCAAACTCTATATCAGGGAGTTAGTCAAATTACATGATGTTCCATTATCTATCATCTCAGACAGAGGTACCCAATTCACCTCTCACTTATGGAAAGCATTCCAAAAGGGTCTTGGTACCCAATTCCATCCCAGTACAGTGTTTCATCCTTAGATAGATGGTCAAGCAGAAAGGACCATTCAGACTCTTGAAGTTATGCTAAGGGCGTGTGCAGTTGATTTCAAGGGAAGTTGGGATGACCACTTGCCTTTGATTGAGTTTTCATACAATAATAGCTATCATTCCAGTATAAAAATGGCTCCATTCGAATCTCTCTATGGTAGGAGATGCAGATCTCCAATTGGTTGGTTTGAAGTTAGTGAGGCCTCATTCATAGGTCCTGACTTGGTATTAGACGCCTTAGAGAAGGTTCAGTTGATCAGAGAGAGACTCCGGGCTGCTCAGAGCCGACAAAAGTTTTATGCAGATGTTCATAAAAAGGATATCGAATTTGAGGTCAATGATTACGTCTATCTTAATATCTCTCCCATAAAGGTAGTGAAGAGGTTCGGCAAGAAAGGGAAACTCAGTCCATAATATGTCGGTCCCTTCAGGATTCTCAGTCGCTTCGGCAAGGTAGCTTATGAGCTCGAATTGCCTTTAGATCTAGCCTCAGTTCATCCAGTCTCCCATGTATCTTTATTCAATAAGTGCATAGGTGACCCAACAGTTGTAGTCCCTATTCAGAGCATTGACATTCAAAACAGTCTCTCTTATGAGGAGACTCCAGTTGAAATTTTAGACTATCAGACTCATCGTTTGAGGAACAAAAAAGTTCCTCTAGTCAAGGTTCTTTGGCGAAATTAGTCTCATGAGGGATCTACTTAGGAAGTAGAAGCAGATATGCTTACCAAGTATCCTCACCTCTTCTTTGCCAATTAAGATCAAGCTCAAGGTAATAGTTCTCCTTAAGCTTATTTAGTTTTATGTTCATGTTCCCATCATAAAAATTGGTACCTATTACCATTGCATAATCATCATGAATTCATGTATCATTTCAGTTATAAGATCATGCATCAGCTATGCATTCTCATCTTGAGAAACTCAGTTTATCAGATTACTAAGTTATGCATTCATGTATCAGTTATCCATGCATCAGATATGCATGAGTTCAGTATATTTATCATGTCAGTCATGAGATCAAATCTTAGTTATTCAGGTTCAGTCATGTTCAGTTTGTCTTTTATACCCTCTCAGTTGATTCTCATTCGAGGACGAATATTCCCAAGGGGGAGATATTGTAATACCCCAAAAGTTCAGACATTTTTAGGATCATGCTTCAAACTCATGAGTAATAAATTTTAGTTCTTTGGTAGTTCTATGATTAAGGTTGATGCATATTGAGGCCTCAAAAGTTTCCTAGCTAATAGACGAATCAAAACATCTCCTTACCGATTGAATTCTTGAGAAAAATATTGGTATAATCAGATTCAAACGAGAATATCTCTCATTATACTATTAATCTCTAATATCATGACCCACCAATGATATATAATTGAATTATCATTCCAAAGATATCAATTTTACCTAAATCCAATATCGGAGCAAGGGGTTATGCCCATTTTACTCCGGCATGTCAGGCTGGGAAACTGAGTGCCGACATTCGTGATAAGCTGTCACGCCTGTGATGGCCTATCACCAATGTCGTCAGCCCTAGGCAGATTTTCACCACCAGTGATGACATTTTGTGATAAGCCGTCACGCCCGTGATGGCCTATCACCAATGTCATCAACCTTAACCAGAAAATCAAGATTTTACCCTTTTGTGACGACAATTCATGACGACTTATCACCAGCTTGACGACTTGTCATGAATGTCGTCAGTTATTTTTCCCAGAAATTGAGGGATGTTTTAGTATGGGTATTTTGGTCTTTTTCCTTCACTTCCCATGACTTATAATCCTCAAGGAGCGTATTATCTTCCATTCTCTTTAGTTAACCATCTCAAAAAGCTCTCTCATACACTCTCAACCACAAGATTAGGGTTTCCTCTCAAGATTATCTCCTCAAGAGCAAGCCTAAGGAATTCTTCAAAAACCTTCAGAATATTAGATCTCTTACAAGATTCAATCACTAAGGTATGCGTAGTGTTCATCCATGGGTCCCTTTCATCCATGGAGATCAAGAATCATGTTTTAAATTATAAATTGTGATTTCCTTGTCGTGTTATGACTACATTCATGTTGATGATTATTTTTTGGATTCAAGTCTATATCTTGATGTGTTTTCATGAAACATGTGAATAGGTTAGTTGAAACCCATAAATTTTGAATGGATTAAGATTGTCAAATTGATAAATATATCTATGCCTTAAAAGAGTGCATGCAAGGTGTTTGATAAAATACCTAAGGAACTAGAAATCATGCAATATAGCTAAATTGTGACTAAGTGAAGGATTCATGATATGCCCCTATGTTCCAATGACTTTTATTTTGATAGTGTGCCTCATAAATGTTGTTGGATTTTTCATGAACTAGCTTTACGAGATTATGCTATGCTTACTTGCAAATCCTACTTATGTACAAGATGTATGAAAATCATGTACTTCATGAAATTCCCCAAGTTATGATATTATGAATTGTGAACTCCTATCTTGTGATCAAGTCAGTCATGTGTGTGTCAGTTTCCTTCTATCGAGTCCTGGGGGTATTTATTCCCGAAAAATATAGCTTTGTGCCTAGAGCCATGTCATGTTTCACGATATCCAAAATCAAGCCATGATTTAATAGAAATCAGTTAGTCATGTGACTCAGGAAAACCTCATGATCTCAGTCAGTTATCAAATATCAGTAGTATTTCGTTAGTCAACGAAAATTCAGTAAGTTCAGTTCACGTACAATTAGTTAAATCATGTTCAGTCTTTTCAGATGGGAGTAGGAGTTAGCACCGAGTGAACCCAAGGATGGAAACTCACCTGTTATATGAGGGTGTGATTCTTAGCAGTCATCCTTGCATTCCAGAACTATGTAGCCAACATAGGTTGAGACATCGCAACCTATTATATAAGGGTAGATGAGGTGGCTTAACCTGTTATATGAGGGTTCCCACCTTTCTCACTAGAGTTACCTGTTATATGAGGGTTGCTCACACGTTATCCTTACTAGTGGTGCGATATTGGCACCCTTTCAGTCAGGGAAAAGATTGGACCCTAACTTAGCCATAATGGCATATATGGGGCATGTCAGTTAAACAACTACCTCCCACAGTTTCAGCATTAGTCTCAGTAAAAGAACTCAGATAGTTCTTCAAATTTCAGTATATCAGGACTATCAGATATAGTCAATTAATTACAGTATGGAACTCAGATAGTTCTTCAAATTTCAGTATATCAGGACTATCAAATACAGTCAATTAATTACAGTATGGAACTCAGATAGTTCCATCAGATTCAGAACTGTCAAATACAGTCACCCATGTTATCAGAACTACAGTATTATTCATGATTAGTTATCAGTAAACCATGTATTAGCGTACAAATTTAGCTATCTTGGATTTACGATCTCAGTTACTATGCATGTATGTTTGCACTCTCACGTTCATATCAGTCAGTCAGTTAGTATTGCTCATGCATGTAAACTCTTTTGCATTTAGCCTACCTCACTCGTATACTCAGTACATCCCCATATAATGACGCATTTTCTCTATGGTGCTTTCCTTTCATGTATACAAAGTTGTAGTGAGTCCTCTTCATTCGAGGATGATATGATTTGATTCATTTATTATCTCAGTTAGCTTTCAGTTTTACAGAGTTAGTTAGAGACATGATCCTTCATCTTCTTATTCAGACAATACTTAGAGGCTTTCAGATTTAGTTCAGATTTGTATTCAGTTTTGATTCAGATTCAGTTTTTTGGGTATTCGTTACCCTACATGGATGTTATGTTTTGACAGAATCTTTGTTCAGTTGAACCTTATGGCCTATTGTTCATGTTTTCTGCATTCTTCATATATATTATGTCGTGTACAGGTATAGATATCATTCATGGGTTATCTTGTGGTCCTTCGGGGTCATAGGTACCGTGTAGCATTCCAGTTCAAAAAATTAGGGCGTTACAATAATAAGGAGTAATCATACTTTAAAAATCTAGTGAGTCATAACATTTAGTTCTGAAAGTGGTGATAGTTGTAAAAAGAGTTCACTTTTGTATCTGAAATCTGAAAGCTAAAATCTATAACTATTATTTCAGTTAAGCATTGTCTGAATAAAGTTGTGAGCCTTTACACTTAGTTTTCTAAAAATCTTTTCTTTACTAGTATTCTTTTAAAAATGTTCTATAAGGGAAATACTTTTGCAAAAGCTTATCTGTAAGGGAGGTTCTTCTAACAGACATAAACTATGTGAGCTATCATGGAGTCCAACGTCTTGTTCCCCTATACGAAAAACCTCATGCTGGGGAGAGGTGTCATACTCTTGCCAAGGAGTATAACCTGAGCTAAGTGATCACATCTGTAGTTATCATCCATATAGAAATGGGAATAATCTCATAATCTGTACCTACGTTGGCTACGTAGTTCTATGGAAGACAGGGCATGCAAATCCCACACTTTCCGCTCGGTGCTAAATACTACTCCCTTTAATCTGCACTCATTCTATTGGAGATCCACTTTCAAAACTAGCATAAGGGTTTATTATAAAACCATTTATGCATTTATATATGATTAAATCTGTAAGGAAAGCTAATCTGATTTCTTTAATCCATAGTAAATCTGTAAAGTGGATTTCAAATCTTATCTGCGGATCAAAAGATCAAATCTTTACTGAAAATCTAAAAATAAACTGAACATCTAAAAATAGGCTGAGTATCTCGGAGAAGGTTAATACCGAATTCTATTTTCCTATCCGGAGTACCCCTGGAAAATCTTTGGGAAAGAAATCAGGAAATTCATTGACTACACTGAATGACTGAACTGTTGTAGTCTCAGACTTAGTGTCTTTGACTCGGACTAGACAATAGATACAACCTTTGGAAATTAATTTTTTGGATTTAAGATAGGATATGAAATGGCTTTTGGGAGACAACGAATTTCCTTCCCACTCAAATATTGGCTCATCTAGAAACTGAAACTTCCCCACTCGGGTGCGATAGTATATAGATGCATAACAAGAATGGAGCCAATCTATGCAAAGAATAAGATCAGAGTCAATAATATCTAACTCTATTAAATCTGCTAACATGATTTTACGACGGAAGGTGTTAGGACATTTTCTATAGATTTGTTTGGCAACAATTGACTCGCCTACTGGGGTAGAAACCAAGAAGGTCTCAGGGATATTTTCAAGAATTATTTCAAAATTCACTACAACTAATGGGGTTACATAGGAGAAACTTGACCCGGGGTCAAGCAACACATAAATATCAAGATGAAAGACATAAAGCATACCAGTAACAACATCTAGTGAATCTTTCTGTTCTAATGGGGTGATTAAGTATAAAAACAATTCTGGCACTGACCATCACTGGTACTGGATGATGTGCCCTTAGGAGAAACTGGGCGACCTAAAGGAGCTGGTGCACTAGTAGCCTGAGTCTGGGGATGAACATCTCTCTTTCTCTTCTTAGCATGCGGATACTCTTTGATTCTATGACCCAACTTACCACAACCATAACAACCCTTGTGTCCCATCAAACACTCACCAGGATAATTCTTACCACACTTTGCACATAGAGGATAACCGGGTCTTCCACTCACACTATTTTGAGATCTGGACGTAGAAGACTTACCCCAATGCTCCTGCCTAGCTCTTGGAGTAGGAGAAATAGCTAAAGATGGCGCTTCCATAGATGAATGATTCTGAAACTACAAGCAATTCCCCCTTGAGACCTAGCCTGGCCATACTCAAACTACCTTGTTCTAGCCCTCTTATTTCCCCTCTCTCTTTTCTTCAACTTTTTTACCACAATCTGCTGAGCATGATTCATTAATCTATTAAGATCCATGGCTCCAATAAACACGGTAGTCCTACACTCCTTGACTACCAAATCAAATACTCCAGTGACAAACTTACTCAAACTTTCCCTAGGATTAGCCATCGTATCAGGGGCATACTTAGACAACTGATTGAACTTAAGGCAGTACGCCTTCACTATTATTGATCCCTGTCTCAAGTTCAAAAACTCCTCTATCTTTGCTTCGTTCATTTCATATAGAAAGAACCTATCTAAAAAAGCATCTCAAAATACCTGCCAACTCATAGGAGTTCTATTCTCACCTCTACTATTTTTCCACATAACTACCCAATCATATGCTACTTCCTTCAATCTATAAGATGCCAACTCTACACTCTCCTCCTAAAAAACATGCATAATCTAGGTGATTTTTTTCACCTCATCTAAATAAAGTTGTGGGTGGGCCCTAACCTACTTTTGACCCAAAGAACTCTAGAGGATTCATTCTCATGAAATCCCTAATTCTGGCTGCTACTAAATCATAATTCTTCTAAAGTAGGATTGCATCCTGATGGTTTCCATGAACATTATCAATCACAACTTTGGCCAACAACTGAAAGTTAGCCCTAAACTCAACATGGGAAATGTTCTCATTCAGAGAATCGACGAGCTGGGGTGGTTGGTTATCATTTCTGCAAGCGTTAGCTCGATGAGAAGGCATATTCAATTGTCACATAAGAGCATGAGTTAAAAGAAGATAGAGATACTGTTAGCATAATATATCATAAAAGAAAGAGATGATTATCTAAAAACATCCCTATCCTCTTGCTAAAAAATATGGCGTGCATTATACCCATGATTAAGACTACATAATGCGGCTTGTCTGACTCCCTGAGAATCTTATAAAATTTAGGCTCTAATACCAAGTTTGTAATGCCCCGAGACCTGGCCTAGGGACATCACACGGTGCTTAAGACTTTGATTAGCCTTAAGCTAACCTTTCTGCCTTCTACTAAGTCTAAATCTCATAACAAGGAAAATATAGACAAAATAGTCATACTAAGTGCGGAAATACATCTGAAATAACTAAGAATAATGTGGATATAATTTCTAAAAACCAAATACTATAAATCTGAATCAAATCTAGCAGTCTAAAAAGCCTCTACTACTAATAACTAGAGAGCCACTGGGACAAACCCCCAGCTGACTCGAACTGTCTGAAAAGAATACTGAATTTTCTAAGCTAAAAAATCTGAATAACTAAGTCCTCAAACTATGAGGTCTCACCAACTATCTGATGTAGATAGAGATGGTTAAAATTACTCGTGCTGCTGATACTAAGCACCTGAACCTATATTATGAGACAATGTAGCACATAGACGTATATGTGGATCAGTACTTTGAGGATGTACTGAGTATATAGGAATGAAATATATAAGTAAAACATAATATCAATCATCATCATAGTTTGTAAAGAAAATCATGCTAAATGTAAATGACTCACATTAGCTGGAATATCTTAAAACTGAAATCTGTAATAATAAGGAGCAATCATACTTTATAAAGCTATTGAGTCATAACATTTAGTTCTGAAAGTTCTGCTAGTATTCTATCTGTAAATCATACTGTCTAGGTGTAAAAAGAGCTCACTTCTTTATTTGAAACCTGAAAGCTAAAATCTATAACTTTTATTTCTGTATAGCATAATCTGAATAAAGTTGTGAGCATTTACACTTACTTTTCTAAAAAGCTTTTCTTTATTAGTAAGGAATTCTTTTAAAAATATTCTGTAAGGGAAATACTTTTTCAAAAGCTTATCTATAAGGAGGTTCTTCTAACCGACATAATCCATGTGAGCTATCATGGAATCCAACGTCTTGTTCCCCTATGGGGAAAACCTTATGATGGGAAGAGGTGTCATACTCTTGCCAAGGAGTATAACCTAAGCTAAGTGATCACATCATTATCTATCATCCATATAGAAATGGAAATCATTTGATAATCTGTACCTACGTTGGCTACATAGTTTTGCGGTAGATAGGGTATGCTAATCTCACACTTTCCGTTTGGTGCTAAATACTACTCCCTTTATTCTGCACTCATTCTGTTGGAGATCCACTTTAAAAACTAGCATAAGGGCTTATTATAAAACCAATTATGCATTTATATATGATTAAATTTTTAAACAAAGATAATCTAATTTCTATAATCTGTAGTAAATCTGTAAAGTAGATTCCAAATCTTATCTGAGGATCAAAAATCAAATCTTTACTGAAAATCTGAAAATAAACTGATCATCTAATGCTTAAAGCAGAATATTTCTTGAATTAATAATATTCAATCTTGGGATAGTAACCCATGCATCAATATCATATCAAAACATCATAATAATCATGCTTGGTAATGAAAACAATAATAATGCATCTCAAAATCTAAAAATTACTGCAATAGGCATGAAAATATGAAGATAAACATGCAATTCATTTCTAAAACACTTGAAATCTCATAATCTCAAATTTAACAATAATAGGTATGAACCCTAATTTTTAACTCATTTATATTCATTAAAAATTATATAAATTTGAAATAAAAACTTGGTTTTGGTCATAAGGATGAAAGAGGATCCTTGTTCATAAACCCCACATACCTTAATTGATGAAATCCCTAAGGAAGCTTGAATTTGAATCCCTATTTATTCTCTTGAAGATGATTTCTAGATTAACTTAATTTGGGAATCCTCAATTTTGGGTTTTCTTTAAGAAACAATGGAGGATTTTGATTTCTTGGAGAGTAAGCTTTTGATCTTTAGGGTTTTATTTTGAGAGAGCATGGATAAACATAAGCATAAAGTGCTTAGAATAGGCTTAACCTTGTGTTTTACATGAATTATGGGCCTGAGAATTGATCAAAATACCCTTTTTAAACTTTAATTGGAACTGGGAAAAGGTAACAAGAAGTCCGATTTAACATGCCACCGCGACGCGCCACTATCGCGGTGGCTCACTAGGAAAGGATATCCAGGAACTAGAAAATCTCCGTGATGCGGAGCTATTGCAGTAAGCTGTTAAAATTTCATTTTGGTCATCACCGTGATACACCATTATCGTGGTGAGCCACTTGAAATCGATAATAGGGAAATGAGACCTCACCGCGATGCGAACTTATCGTGGAGTTCCACTGGAATTTGATGAATGTGAATTTAACCTTCACCGCGATGCAATGTTTGCCCAGATGGGAGTGGAAAGATGTGAACATGGATTTTGTAATGGGTTTGCCTCGTATGCATCATCAGCATGATTCGATATGGGTGATTGTAGACAAAATGACCAAATAAACTTATTTCTTGCCATTTCATACTTTTTATTCAGCCGAGGACTACTCCAATCTCTATATAAAAGAGTTGGTTAGGTTGCCTATCATTTTGGATAGAGGTACTCAGTTTACCTCTCACTTTTGGAGAGTTTTTAAGAAGGGTCTTGGTACTCAAGTTCATCTCAATACAGCTTTTCATCCTCACATAGATGGTCAAGCAAAGAGGACCATTTAGACCCTAGAAGATATGTTGAGGTCCTGTATTCTTGATTTCAAGGGTATTTAGGATAATCACTTAGCTTTGTTCAAGTTTTCCTGCAATAACAGTTATCAATCTAGTATTCAGATGGCTCCATTTGAGGCTCTTTATGGGAAGAGATGTATATCTCCTATTGGTTGGTTTGAGACAGGTGGGGATGCTTTGATAGGACTAGATTCAATGTTTTAATGCAATGGAGAAGATTCATTTAATTAGGGAAAGTCTTAAGACAACCCAAATCCATCAGAAATCCTATGCAGATGGAAGAAAAATAGATCATGGGTATGGAGTTGGGGATTTGGTATATTAGAAAATCTAGCTCATGAAGGGAGTAAAGAGATTTGGCAATAAGGAGAATCTTAGTCCCCAATATGTTATCCCTTACATAATTTTGAGTCATTTTGGAAAGGTATCTTATGAGCTTGAGTTGCCTGCAGATTTGGCATCAGTATCCAGTGTTTTATGTTTCCTTGTTAAAGAAGTGTATTGGTGCTCTAGCTGTTGTGGTTCCTTTAGAAAGCAAAGATGTTTAGGATAGCCTTTCGTACGAAGAAATCCCAGTCGAGATCCTTGATTATGAGATTCATAGGCTAAGGAACAAAGAGTTTTCCTTTGTCAAAGTTCTTTGGAGGAATCAATCCATTGAGGGAGCCACTTGTGAAGTAGAGGCAGATATGCGTACCAAGTACCCTCATCTTTTCTCTGCAAACTCAGACTCAGCTTAAGGTTACAATTTTACTTAGATTGTTTCTTTTCCATTCTCAGTTCCATCTACATAATCATTTCTCATGTCATTGCATGCATTCATGAAATTAGTTCAGTTCATGTATTATGTTTCTAGATTTAGTCATGTAATCATGTTTTTGGTTATACATGTTCAGTATGTGATCTCAGTTGCCTTAGTTCAGAACTCTCAGCCTAACCTATCTCAATCGAGGATAAATATTCCTAAGAGGGTGATATTGTAATACCCCGTATTATTTGTAACTCAGTTCAACTCCTAGTTGCATGCATAAGAGGCTTAAAACCTAAAAAATTTACTAAGTGTTGGGGACTTGGTCATTTTTAAGGCCTCTTAAATTTGATTATTTTTAAATTTGTATTCCTGACCCCGAGTTGGTGGTTTTTGAGTTAATTCATGTACAGGGGTGTAAGAAGCATGTCTCAAGGAAGTTTTAGATTTTTTGGATGAGGTTTGAGGCATGTCTGGATCAATAAACTCGAGAGTCAGCGCGATAGGGATGCATCGCAGCGTTAATCCCAATGGCACCTTCACCGCGTCGTGGTGAGCCTTTAAAACATATTCCAGTTATGAATTTAAATGTCTGAGGGGCAATTGTGTCTTCTTCCCTCAATCTAAGTCATCAAATTATGAATTATAACGTCGGTTAGGGCATTATTTTCCCATCTTCTCCAATCCTCCTCTCAAAGAAACCTTAGTTATCTCCCAAGAACATCTAATTCCGTTACTTTTTCTCCAAGAAAATTGAGAATTCAAGTTTCCCAATTCAAGAACATTCAAGAAAGCATCAAGATTGGTGTTTCTTTTTCAAGATTAAGGGTTTAAGGTATGTCTGATTTTCATCCATGGACCCTTTTCACCCATGGAGTCCAAGAACCCATTTTTATTATTTAATTATGAGTTTTAACATGAATTTGTTGAGCTATCTCCATGAATCCTTTGTTATTTTAATTTAAAGTTAAGATTTCAATTGTTTTCATGTATATTGGATTATAGAATATTTCAAATATTATGGTTTCCATATCATGTTTATGCGAATCATAATAAATCCATAACTTATGATTTTGTCATACGATCATGCTACCTCATCATGTTTAAAAGCATCCCCATGTTAATGTCTTAATCTCCATACATTTGATTAAATGCGAAAGTGGTGGATTTTGAATAATGATTCCCTATTATGGTTTTCAAAGCTTGTATATGCCCTTATCATAATTTCCATTCAGTGCTAGTGAGTTATGAACACCTGATGCTTAGTTGTTTACATAATTTCAGTATCTTCAGAATGATTTCAGATATACCTTGAGTATTATCATTAAGTTTGTTATTATGATCAGTTGTTTGTTTTGTTAAGGTTAGTTTAGTCCAGTAATCGGTGTCAGTTCAATTGGGAGTAGGATTTAGCATTGAGTAAATTTAGGGATGGCGACTTCCCTGTCAGTTACATAGAATCGTTAGTAGCATTCCCTGTATTCCAGAACTACGTAGCCAGTGTAGGCTATCAGGATTCACCCATCAGTTTAGGCTTGACTTTCTCTCAGGGGTCACTCGTCAGTTAGGCTTGACACCCTGGTCCTTTGGGACATCAATTTAGTGGATCCACACAGCCATGTGTTAATACCCATGGTACGATACTAACACTCTTCAAATAGGGGTCACAGGTTGGACCCCAATTAGCTCAGATTGGGGTATGTTGGTTAGATGATATCTCCCACAGTCTTAGTTCAACATTCAGTATAGAATTTAGTTTAGGTTTGCTTAACCCTAGTGTATCGACTTCCAGTTATTCAGTTATCATATTTCAGTAATTTAATTTAGAGATTATTTCAGAAACATTAAATATTTGGTCTTGCATACTCATTTTTTCAGTTTTCATGCATGCATACTTAGTTATCTCATGTTATTCAGTCAGGCATTATTTCATGCACAGTTAATCAAACGTATTTTAGCCTAACCCCATCTCATATACCAATACATTCAAAGTACTGATCGCATACTTTCTTTGCGCTGTGGTGTCTTATATCATAGGTTTGTACGTGTAGTTTCCTGACTACGCTTAGATAGTTCAGTGTTACAGCAACAACGACAGTGGTGAGTCCTCATCCTATGAGGAAAAGTTTATCTTTCATTTAGTTATTTCCGTATTCCTTTATTAAAGTCAGTTGGAGTTAGTTGGAGGTTTGTCCCATCAACTCCAAACTTAGTCAGTTAGAGGCTTTTCAGTTATTCAGACGGTAAGTTAGTTAATTAGACTTATCTGTTGGATTTTAGTATTTTTCGCAGGTGTTTCAGACTTGCAAATTTAGTTGTATTTTTAGAATATAAACCTTATGGCCTTATCTGTTATTTTCCACACATGTCTATTATCATTATATTATCCAGTGCTCACTGCAGGTACCGGCTCATAGGTTCGCTTGTGGTCACTTATGACCGTAAGCACCGTTGCGCGACTTGGGGATAGCCTTAGGTCGTGACATTTATGTTTTGATTTCCTATTACCTATTAGTTTTGTTCATTAATTTACTTGTCAAGTCTTAGCCACAATAACTGGAACCATGACATGAGTTTTTGGATTGTGAAAAGTTGGTATCAAAGACAGATTCATTGAACTCATCATTGTAAGAACATGGTGTCTATAGAGTCTCACGGATCGGTACGTAGACATCCATATCTATCTTAAGGAGGGTATAATAAATATTTAAGAAACCTTTTTATTTTTTTCCTTATTATGTGGAGATTTCCATATCCTCTGTTCTAAACTGAGTTTCACTTTATTATGCATAGTTTGTGAGGACTAGATCCTATGAGTCTAGGGATTCTAAGATGGTATCCAAGGAGGGATACTAACCTAAGGGATGAGACAAGGGTCGCGTATGGTCTTGAGGTAGATAACGGGGATAAGGATCTTCCCTTTCTAGAGGTAATACTAGGGGGATCTCCCCTGATCCCTTTGTTAAGTATGATAGATACATGTGAATGACTCAGATTCTTGTAATGCCCTAAAACCTGGTCCCGAGACATCACACGGTGCTCAAGACTATGAGTAGCCTTAAGCTAACCCTGTCTACCTTCTACTAAGTATGAATCTCAAAACAAGGAAAATATAGACATAATAGTCATACTAAATGCAAAAATTCTTCTAAAATAACTGAGAGTAATCTAGATATAATATCTAAAAACCAAATACTATAAGTCTAAATCAAATCTAGCAGTCTGACAAGCCTCAACTACTAATAACTAGAGAGCTACTGGGACAAATGCCCAGCTGACTCAAAATGTCTGAAAGAGTACTGAATCATCTAAGCTGAAAAATTAGAATAACTAAGTCCTCAAACTATGAGGACTTACCAACTATTGGATGTAGATGAAGATGGTTAAAATTACTCGCGCTGCTGATACTGAGCACCTGAACCTACATTATGAGATAATGTAGCCCATAGACGCATATGTGGATCAGTACTTTGAGGATGTACTGAGTATATGGGGTGAAATGCATAAGTGAAACATAGTATCAATCATCGTCATAGTCTAAATGTAAATGACTCACATCAGCTGGAATATCTGAAAACTAAAATTTGTAATAATAAGGAGCAATCATACTTTATAAATCTAGTGAGTCATAACATTTAGTTCTAAAAGTTATGCTAGTATTTTGTCTATAAATTGTATTGTCTAGGTGTAAAAAGAGCTCACTTCTATATCTGAAATCTGAAAGCTAAAATCTGTAACTATTAGTTCTGTAAATCATAGTCTGAATAAGGTTGTGAGCCTTTACACTTAGTTTTCTAAAAGTTTTTCTTTACTAGTAGGGAATTGTTTTAAAACTGTTCTGCAAGGGAAACCCCACGATGGGGAGAGGTTTCATACTCTTACCAAGGAGTATAACCTGAGTTAAATGATCACATCTATATCTGTCATCCATATAAAAATGGGAAAAATATGATAATTTGTACCTACGTTGGCTACGTAGTTCTGTAGAAGATAGGTCACACTAGTCCCACACTTCTCGCTCGGCGCTAAATACTACTCCCTTTAATCTACGCTCATTCTATTGGAGATCCACTTTAAAAACTAGCATAAGGGTTTATTATAAAACCAGTTATGCATTTTTATGGTTAAATATGTAAGCAAAGCTAATATGATTTCTGTAATCTATAGTAAATCTACAAATTGTATTCCAAATCTTATTTTAATAGCAAAAGATCAAATCTCTACTGAAAATCTAAAAATAAACTGATCATCTGATGCTTAAAGCATAATCTTTGTTTAATTAATAATATTCAATCTTGGGGATAATAACCCATGCATCAATCTCATGCTAAAGTACCATAATAATCATACTTGATAATGAAAACAATGATAATTCATCTTAAAATCTGGAAATTACTACAACATGCATGAAAATATGAAGATAAACATGCAATTCACTTCAAAAACACTTGAAATCTCATAATCTTACAATTAGCAATAATGGGTATGAACCCTAATTTAAAAATCATGTATAATTATTCAATATAACATAAATTTAAAATAAAAACTTGGTTTTGGGAACTAGAATGAAAGGGGATCTTCATTCATAAACTCCACATACCTTAATTGATGAAATCCCTAAAGAAGCTTTAATTTGAATCCCTATTTATACTCTTGAAGATGAGTTCTTGTTTATCCTGATTTGGGAATCCTCAATTTAGAGTTTTCTTAGAGAAACAATGGAGGATTTTGATTTCTTGGAGAGTAAGCTTTTAAGCTTTAGGGTTTTCTTTTGAGAGAAAATGGATGAAATAAACATAAAGTTCTTAGAATAGGCTTAAACTTGTGTTTTACACAAATTTGGGGCTTGGGAATTGACCAAACTACCCCTTTTAAACTTTAATTAGAACTGGGAAAAGGGAATAAGAATCTCAATTTAACATGCAACCGTGATGCGCCACTATCGCGGTGGCTCAAAGTAAAAGGACATCTTGGAACTGGAAAATCTCCACGGCGTGGAGCTATTGCGGTAAGCTATTAAAATGCCATTTTTACCATCACTGCGATGCACCAATATTGTGGTGAGCCATTGGAAATTAACAATTGGGAAATTGGAACTCACCGCGATGCTAGCTTTTCGTGGAGGTCCACTGAAATTTAACGAATGGGGAATTTAACCTTCACCGCGATGTAGTGTTTGCCCAGATGGTGTACTGCCTTACTAAAAATATCATAACTTCTCAACCGAGTATCAGATTCGGTCAAAATTGTTAGTGATGGAAAGCTTATTAAATTTCCCACATAATGGAGGGTCTAAATCTCAAAAATTCTACATGTAATAAAAGTCATTCATTTTTTAAGCTAACCCTTGACATTCTAGGAGCGAAATTAAGCTAGGAAAAGTACGGGGTATTACAGTTCTATATAGTTCTTCTTCACCAATATTGAAGGGTTTATTGATTTGTCTGTTGACTTGTTTGGAGGGTGTTCCTTTGATTCCACCTAGTGTTCCTTCATTTTTTAGTGTTGTACCTCCATATGTGCTAGTTTCTACTTATGGTGTTCCTTTATTATTGAGTGTTATTTATTTATCAATATCGATATGTGCTTATGATATTTTGTAGGTTTGAGTAATGTCTCTTCTCTTATGCCAGTATCCAAGTGTAGTGTTTTGAGTATAAGAATTCAACTTTCATCTATGTTGCCCCCTCAAGTGAAATCACTATCGACTAGATTCACTATGCCTCCTATTGCTTTAGGTCTTGTTATGCCTTCTAAGGATTAGAAGAGGATTAAGATATTTACTCACTTAAGTCCTTCTAAATTTAGAGGTGTTGTGGGTGAGGATGCCTATAAGTTTTTTATTGATTGCCAGGAGAAATTGTATAACCTTAGATCGCTCGAGTCGCATAGAGTTACTTAAACTACCTACCAGATGAGAGATATAGACAAAGATTGGTGAAGGTCAGTTATTAGTTATAGACCTCTTGGTTCACCTGAGATGACTTAGCATCTGTATGTTGAGGCCTTTTTTAGATAGGTTTGTGCCATATAGTTTGAGGGATCAGGTAAGGAACAAGTTTGATCACTTAGAGAAGGGTTGTATGACTATTTCCAAGTATGAGGCACATTTTTATGCCTTGTCTAGTTATTTTATTGCCAGTATTGCCATCGAGTATGAGAAGATTTAGAAGCTTGTAAAAGGATTGGATTTGGTTTTTCTATTTACTACTGCCCAAATGGTTAAGGGTGTCATTTCAGTGTGTGGTAGATCATGTGAATATGACTAAGACTATTCTTTAATCTACTAAGAAAGATGCCAAGAGGGTGCATCATCAAGGCGAGTTATGTGGTCACACTCCTCGATAGAGAGAATTTAGAGGTTCCCATGGTACCATAATAGACTGGTACAAACAGCCATATAGGGTTTAGGTAGTAGGTCTTCTATTTTAGTGACTTTGGTTAGTCGTGCATCATCCTAGGATGGTTTTTCTAATTCAGTCGTACCTCTTTAGATTGAGTTGGGCCATAGAGGTTTCCATGTGTGTGTGTGTAATAAGTTTGATTATGTAGCCAAGGATTTCCCTTATCATGTTTTTAGTCCTATTCCTACATCGTCAGTGAGATGTGACCCTCAGGTTGTAGAGGTAATACTAGAGGTTCACAAAGCAGAAATAGTAGTGGTTGTGGTGGTTCTAAGGGGGATACTCCATTCATTAGTAGATATGGACTGTGCTATGCTATATTTTCCTGACCTAAGGCAGAGGCATTCGATGTTTTTATCACAAGTCTCTTCCAAGTTTGTTTCATATATACATCTATGTTATTTGATCTGGGGTCAATTTTCTTTTATGTGTCTACATATTTTACTTTTCGTTTTGATTCTACTAATGATTCTCTTGCTATGCTTGTTCGTGTATCTACCCTCATAAGAGACTCTTTAGTGGTGGATCGAGTGCACTAATCTTGCATTGCAACCTTTACGGGCTATGAGACTTGGGTAGATCTAATTATTCTAGATATGGTAGATTTGATGTCATCTTGGGTACAGATTGGTTAGCTCCCTATCATGTTGTTTTAGATGGTTATGCTACGACCGTGACTTTAGAATCATCGAGTCTGCAAAGCATAACTTGGAAGGTTACATTTTATTTGGGTCCTAAGAGAGTTATATACTTTCTTCAGGATCGACCCTTGGTAGAGAAGGGATGTTTGTCTTATTTGGCATATATTCGTGATACTAGTTTTGATTCACTACCTGTCTTGGAATTTGTCGGCATTGTCCCTGAGTTCATAGATGTCTTCTTTATGGATTTTCCTCGCATGCCTTCAGAACGTGATATTGACTTTTCTATTGATGTTAAGCCTGGCACCAAACCTATTTTATTCCTCCTTATAGGATACCCCTAGCGGAGTTGAAGAAATTAAAGGATGAGTTACAAGATTTATTAAGGGATTTATCTGACCTAGTGTATCACCTTGGGGTGAACCTATCTTGTTTGTGAAGAAGAAAGATGGGTCTATGTGTATTTTTATTAATTATCAACAGTTGAATAAGGTGATAGTTAAGAATAAGAATCCTTTTACCTGTATCAATAATTTATTTGATTAGCTTCAGGTGATTCTATGTTTTCAATGATTGATTTGATGTCCGAGTATTACCATTTGAGAATTAGATCTTTGGATATTCCAAAGATAGCTTTTTGAACTCAATATGGTCATTATGAATTTTTTGTCAAGTCCTTTGGGTTGACCAATGCCTCATCCGCAATCATGGAGTTGAGAACTGGTGTTTCGACCATATCTTGACTCTTTGTCACTGTATTTATAGATGACATCTTGGTTTACTCTAAGAGTGAGTCCAATCATGAGGAGCATTTATGGATTGTACTTTAGAGATAGAGATATGAGAAGTTATATGCTAAGATCTTCAAGTATGATTTTTGGTTGGAGTTTGTCTCTTTATTGGGTCATGTTATTATAAAGGATGGTATCATGGTCTATGCGACCAAGATTACAACAGTTTTTGATTGGGATAGGCCTACTTCTCTTACTGAGATTCGGATTTTTATTGGTTTAGCAGGTTACTATTGGCATTTTGTTGAGCATTTTTCATATTTTATGGCTCCCTTGACCAAGTTGACTTAAAAGAAGATTTCTTTTTAGTGGTTCAATGCTTGTGAGGAGAGCTTTCAAAAGCTTAATGACTTATTGACATCAACTCCTATCATGACTTTGACCAAGGAGGGTGTGGGATTTATTATCTTCTGTGAAACTTTTGTTGTTAGTTTATGTACCGTGTTGATGCAGGAGGGTAAGATGATTATGTATGTATGCTTCTCGTAAGTTGAAGCCACATGAGAAGAATTACCCTACCAATAATTTGGAGTTGTGCACTGTCGTATTTTTTTTAAGATGTGGAGGCACTATTTGTATGGAATCCATTGTGAGATCTTTTTGGATCACCATATCCTTAAGTATTTCGTCACCCAATAAGACTTAATATGAGGAAATATCATTGGATTGAGTTGCTTAAGAAATATGACCTTATTATCTATCATTCAGGTAAGGCTAATATGGTTGCAGATGTCTTGAGTTGGAAGTCGACTAGTATGGGTATCTTGGCAGATCCTTTGACCCTGGAGAGGCCTTTGTCCTTAGAGGTTCAGTCTTTTGTTGACCAGATGGTTAAGCTTGATATTTTGACACTTGGGTGTGTTTTGGCATTTGTGGAGGCTAGATCTTCCTTGATAGAGCAGATCCAAGCATATTAGTTTGATGATGTTGGTTGAGAGTGATTCAAGATAAGGTGTTTAATGTCTAGTCTAAGGAAGCCTCACTTCACTCTTAAGGTTTTTTGAGAATTAGAGGTTGAGTTTGTGTGCCGAGAGTGGGTGATTGGGTGAGGCTAATTTTGGAGAAGGCTCATTATTCTATGTGCTCCATTCATTAGGGACCAAGGTGTATTATGATTTAATACGGTACTACTAATGGGGTGGTATGAGGAAAAATACAGCTGACTTTATATCTTGTTGCTTGTGTTGCCAGAAGGTGAAAGACAAATATTTGAGGCATGGTGGTTTTCTTCAAAGGTTACCCATTCCCGAGTGGAAGTAAGAATGGATCACTATGGACTTAATGACTTGGTTTCTTTGTACTACTTGAGGTTCTGACAGTTTTTGGGTCATTATGGATTGGTTGAACAAGTCTTCTCATTTCATACCTGTTCAGGTTTCCTTCAGTGGTTGGAGGTTGGCTCTTATATATGTTCATGAGATAGTTTGTCTCCATGGTGTATTCATGTCTATTATCTTAAATAGTGGTTCAGTCCTTACTTCTCAATTTTGGAAGGAATTTCAGGAAGAGTTGGGTACCCGGGTTGATTATAACGAAACTTTTCACCCCCATATCGATGGTCTGTTGAAGCGATCTATTTAGGCTTTGAAGGACATGCTCTGTGCTTATTTTGTAGACATTGGAGGTCAATGAGAGCAATATTTAGCCTTGTCGGAGTTTATGTATAATAACAGTTAGCATTCCAGTATTGAAACCCTTCAACACTTTGTATGATAGGTATTATCGCTCGCCAGTTGGTTGGTTTGAGGTTTTTGAGATTAGACCTCAAGGTATGGACTTGCTTCATGAGTTTTTGGATAGAGTTTAGGTCATTTAGGGTAGACTTCGACTGGCTCAAGATAGGTAAAAATGCTATACAACTTGTAGAATCTGCGCCAGAGATTTTATATTAGTGATCGAGTCTTCCTTTATGTTTCTCCCATGAAGGAAATGATGAGGATTAGGAATAGAGGTAAGCTCAACCCCAGGTATATTAGGCCATTTGAGATTCTTTGAACTATTTGGGATGCAGCTTATGAGTTAGTATTGCCCCTAGATTTATCAATTGTTCATCCAATTTTTTAGGTATCCATGTTATGACATTATATTTCAAATGAGTTTTATGTTATTCCCTGGGACACAATGCATCTAGATGAGATGTTGTTGTTTGTTTTGGAGCCTATCTCTATTTTTAGCCTGGGATGTTAGGCGGCTATGTTCTAGGGATATTCTGGTGGTTAAGGTCTAATGGAGACACTATTCTATAAATAAGGCTACTTGGGAGGTCGAGGATGACATGCATAGTAGTTATCCCCAGCTTTTTGTTGATTTAGATATTTTTCATGCCTTTAGTTTGATTTATCTAACCTAGTGTATCACCTTAGGGTACGTCTGTCTTGTTTGTAAAGAAGCGGGATGGATCTATGCATGTGTGTAATGATTTTCGATAGTTAAATAAGGTGACGATCAAGAACAAGTATCCTCTTTCTTTTATTGATGATTTGTTTGATCAGCTTCAGGGTGCTTTAGTGTTTTCAAAGATTGATTTGATGTTCGGGTATTACCAGTTGAGAATTAGAGCTTCGGATATTCAAAAAATAGCTTTTTGGACTCGATAAGGTTATTTTGAGTTTTTGGTCATATCCCTCAGGTTGGCCAATGCCCCAGCTGTATTCATGGAGTTGATGAATCGGGTGTTTTGATTATATCTCTACTCTTTTTCATTGTATTTAAAAATGATATCTTGGTTTACTCTAAGAGTGAGACCGGTCATGAGGAGCATTTGTGGATTATACTTCAGAGATTGAGAGATGAGAAGTTGTATGCTATGTTATCCAAGTACGAGTTTTGGTTGGAGTGTATCTCTTTTTTGTGTCATATTGTGACTAATGATGGTATCATGGTCAATGAAGCTAAGATTGTAGCGGTTCGTGATTAGTCTAGGCCTACTTCTCCTACTGAGATTTAGATTTTTGTTGGTATAGCTGGCTACTATCAGCATTTTGTTAAGGGGTTTTCATATTTTGTGTCTCCGTTGACCAATTTGGCTCAGAAAAAGATTTTCTTTCAGTGGTCTGGTATTTGTGAATGAGCTTTCAAAAGCTCAGGGATTTATTGACATCATCTCATTTATTGACTTTGACTAAGGAGGGCATGTGATTTTCTATCTTTTGGAGTTTGGTTAGGTGTCATGTTGATGCATGAGTGTAAAGTGACTATGTATGCTTCTCGTTAGTTGAAGTCGCATGAGAAGAATTATCCTACCCACGATTTGGTGTTGTATGCGGTAGTATTTGCTTTGAAGTTGTGGAGGCACTATTTGTATGGATTCCATTGTGAGATCTTCTCAGATCACCATAGCCTTTAAAAAATTTTCACCCAACGATATCTTAATATGAGGCAACATCATTGGCTTTAGTTTCTTAAGGATTATGACTTTGCTATTCTATATCATTCGGGCAAGGCTAATATGGTTGCGGATGCCTAAAGTCGGAAGTCGACTAGTATGGGTAGCTTGGTGCATCTTTTGACCCTTGAGAGGCCTTTGGCCTTAGAGGTTCAGTCTTTGACTAACCAAATAGTTAGGCTTGATATTTCAACACCTGGGTATGTTATGGCATTTGTGGAGGCTAGATCTTTCTTGATGGAGCAGATTCGGGATCATCAATTTGGTATGTTGGTTGAGAGTGATTTGAAATAAGGTGTTGAGTGGTGAGGCTAAAAAAGCCTCACTTGACTTCGATAGTGTTTTGATGATTGGACTTTGTGTGCTGGGAGTGGGTGATTGGGTGAGGTTTATTTTGGAGGAGGCTAATTGTACTAGGTACTCCGTTCATTCAGGACTGATCAAGATGTATTGTGTTTTGTTATAGCACAATTAGTGGGGTGGTATGAGGAAATATATAGCAGACATTATAGCTTGTTGCCTATGTTGCCAGTAGGTGAAGGCTGAACATTTTAGGCCTAGTAGATTGCTTCAAAGGTTACCCATTTTTGAGTGGAAGTGGGAACAAATCACTATGAACTTCATTATTGGGTTTCCTCGTACGTCTTGAAGTTCTAATAGTGTTTTGATCATCATGGATCAGTTGACCAAGTCTACTTATTTTAATCCTATTTAGGTTTCCTTCAGTGCCGAGAGGTTGGCCCGAATCTATGTTCGTGAGATAGTTCTTCTCCATGGTGTACCCATAAATATTATCTCAGATAGTGTTTCAATCTTCACTTCTCACTTTTGGAAGGCATTCAAAAAGAGTTGGGTACCCAGGTTAATTTTAGCATAGTTTTTCACCCCATACGATCAGTCAAAGCAAACTATTCAGGTTTTGGAGGACATGTTCTGCTCTTGTGTTATAGACTTTAGAGGTTGGTGGGAGTAGCATTTAGCCTGGGCAGAGTTTGCATATATTAATAGCTACCATTCTAGTTTTGAGATGGCACCCTTCAAGGCTTTGTATGGTAGGAATTGTCTATCTTCGATTGGTTGGCTTAATGTTTCTGAGATAAGACCTCGAGATACAGAATTGTTTTTTGAGTCTCTGGATAGAATTCGAGTCATTCAAGATAAACTACAAGCATATCATATTAGGAAAAAGTGTTATCTGGATCATATATTTCATGCCTTGAGATTTAGTGTTGGTGATCGAGTCTTCCTTCATACATTTCACCCATGAAAGGCATGATGATGTTTGGGAAGAGGGGAAATCTTAGACTCAGATATATTAGTCCATTTGAGATTCTTTATACTATGGGAGATGCATCTTATGAGTTAGTATTACCCCCAGATTTATCAATTGTTCATCTAATATTGCTTGTATCCATGTGATGATGTTATATTCTGGATAAGTTTTATGTCATTCGTTGGGACACAGTGCAGTTAGATGAGTGGTTGTCCAGTTGAGGAGAGAATCTTCATTTTAGCTCGGGATGTTAGGAGGTTACATTCTAAGGATATTTTGATAGATAAGGTCCAGTGGAGACCCCTCCTTATAAATAAGGCTATTCAAGAGGTCAAGTCCCATCATACGTAGTAGTTATCTCCATTGTTTTTGTTGATTCAGGTATTTCCCTTACCTCTAGTTCGAGAATGAACAAGAGTTTTAGTGGTGGATATTGTAAGGACTTGAGTCTATGAAATTTTCCCTTTTATGTGTTTTGACCATTTTACCCCTTCCCGCGATTGCTACGTGATATTTTTGGGGTGTGGAGATGTTTGGCATGATTTCCAATGTGGTTTGGAATGATTTGTATGAGATTATGGTTTTCAAAGGTTAAAAAGGCCTTATAGTTGACTTTGGTCAATATTTCTTATTTTAGGTATCAGGTAGTAAAATGGTCATGTCAGCACTGAAATGTCAATTTTGGATTAGTTGTATGATTGGTTATATTTTATGGCTTTTGGATCTCATTTTGACTCTCGATTTGAAAATTTATGAAATTGAGTCTCGAGGGTTAATTTTGTGAAAACAACCTCTCTTAAAAAATCTGATGTTGTTATTGAGTTCGGAATACCAAGTTTAGTCTAGTTGCATATTTCGTTCGCCTTTATAGGATTTCAAGTGATTATTAGGCTTGATCTACAACTTTGCATTTTTAGCAAAGTTGTTGATGCACAGTAATTTGGTGTAACCGCTTTAGCGGTCATGAGACTGTAAAGAGAAACCTAGCTAGAAACCCAATTAGAGCTAAACCGGGCCTTGACCTATTTAGTTGTAGGGGACCGCTTTAGCAGTCTACCTTTTTTTAGGATGGACCACTTTAGCAGTTGACCCGTGATAAAGCGGTGACCGCTCTAGCGGTCAGTGCTGGGTCATCTTAAATAGTTCTTTCTCATTTTTTTCTTCCATTTTTGAGACTTTGATCTTCGTGTTGAGAAGATTTTGGATAATTTCTTCCATTTTTTAGCTTGAGTAAGCTCTAAATTACTATTTCTGTTATTTTTACTTCAATTCACGTCATCTAAAACTTGTTAAAATGTGACTATAAAAGTGAAATTTGGAGATTTTGGCTCAAAAATCTAAAAATTTTCTTCAATTTAAACCCCATTTTAACTCATTTTCATTTGGATTTTCTTCTATAGTTTTTTTAATCATGGGTAAGGTGTTTATAAACTAAAATTCTAAACTAAAATTCTGGTTTTACGCTTTCTTTTCAAAAACCCATTTTGGGTGTCCGTTTATACCTCAATTTGAAAATAGGCAATATAGGTATTGTTGGCTTCCTTTTGAAGCACATATTCTATATTTCTATAATTTAGTTTATTTTTTAGGTCGTTCGATAGGGAAAAGCTTCACATGAAGGTTTTTAAGCATAAACTTAGCAGGCACGAAGTAGGTTATGGCTTAACTTTCTTCAAATCGGGCTAGATACTTAATATTTATTATGAAAGCATGTTGTAGGTATGGTAATAATCATGAAAATAATATTATAACTATTGTGTGCCCATGTAGGGACTTATATTTCTACTTTTGATGATTTGAGATGATATTTATTGTGTGGGTCCGTATGGGGGCCTTATCTAATATTACTGTCCTTATGTATGTATTTTGTTGTTCTTTTCATGAAAGAAATACCTAATTTGGGCTGGGTTAATATGATATTATTGATCTCTTACTTGAATTTTTCACTCTAATGGTATTGTGATTATGCATAATCATGGTTGATTGACATATTGATGGATTTCTGGACTCACGTTTAACTTTTATTGAAGGGATTTTGAGATCTTTATACTATCTTGATTGTGTGCTACACATCCTTATATCATACTTACATTCATGAAATATTGGTACCATTGTTGAAATATTGATTTTTGATAGAAATGAGACATTTGTACAAAATCCTCTATTATAGCCCACGAGTCAGAGATGAGATGTGGATATTGAGATTTGAATTGAGTATTGAGATAGTATATGGGTTGCGAACCCCCTCATGGGTCCTACCTGAAAGTGCTGATGCTCGGTAAGTGTAAATAGAGGTTTTGCAATAACCTCAGTCATATCACTCATCATTATCATCAACATTGCATTTCATACATTATGCATCTTCAGTGTTGTGTTTTTATGCTTATTTCTATGCATATCTATTTTGTTTCCTTTACGTACTTGTTTTCTTTCTTATGTGTTGTATTTAAAACTTTTAGTAGAGATAGTGTGAGCTACCATTTGAGATATTTTCTGACTACAGGTGACGTGCTCATAGTATGTATTTATATATCTTATTTTCTATGTTGCTTAGTCGGCCTATGATACCAACTGAGTACAGGTGATCCATACTTATCCTATTGTGCCCTTTTGGTGTAGATATAAGTACAAGTGCGTTGCGCGACAGCTGAGTTCATGTGGTGATTTTGCCACTTCAAGGTATTAGTTGCTCTATGCCTTTAGAGTTGACCTTAGACCTCCTCATATCCTATTTATATCTTATTTTTGTGTTTAGAGACAAGCTTGTGGTTTACTTTGAAATTTTCAATTGTATTTTCAGATTTAGAGTTCTATTTAGATTGTTCATACACCGTGACACCAGGCTTTGGGATAGTTTATTGTATTATTGTTATTCAGTCTTCTGCTTTTATTGTACATGTATGGTTTGACTTTGCTTTATTAGTCTCGCCTTGAGATTTATGTTGTGATTTTCTAGTACATATTAGTTTGGGTAATTGGCTTACTTGTCGAGGCTTAGCCGCGATAACTACCACCATGACCTGAGTTTTTGAGTAGTGACAACTTGATCATTGCATCGGTGCACATCTCACAGTTTCAGACTTATTATTTGTACATCACCCTCAGTTAAGTTTTACTTGCTTTTAAACGATGACTTTTTAGATTATCATTCTATATTAGTATTAGTATTTGTGTATTTCATATAGGGTCATTATACTTCAGTTCAACTCCTTTGCAATCAGTTAGCATTCAGTATGGTTTTACAACATGTTCAGCACCAACATTAAATCATAGGAAATATTTACTCTTCTACAACTTTCTAATAATCTTACAAATATTTTAGTTCATGATTTAGAGATTTCACTATGCCTTACAGCTTTTACATACAAAAATATTTTAAATACTTATTTCAGTAAATGTCTTATGTCCTCAGTTTCAAAGCATATTTTAAGTGTTTTCATGACTAGTGCATATCTCACATATTCAGCACTTTCCAAAGTACTGATCGCATATCTCTTCTGCTTATATTTTTTTGTATTATAGATTCAGGTGGTTACTATCAGGATCATATTCAAACAGATCACAACATCCAACTAGGATGTGATGAGTTCTCTTACTTCAAAAAATCATCTCAGTTCCAGATTCATTATTCTTTTATTCTTATGTATTTATTAGGGATAACTCAAAAGTTATTACTCCATCTGTTTCAAAATAATGGAATTGTTGGAGCCTTTTTTGGTGTTCAAAATAATTGAATTCTTCATAATTCAAGATAGATGGAATTTTTTTTCAATTTTACTCTTCATTAATTAAATTTCCAAGGTTGAGTTCTAATGATCATTACTAATGTTTTGGAATTTAAAAACGACAAAAATGGAAGAACATGACTAATTTATGTCTTTGACCTTTTTTCTTAACATATGTGTCATATTTCAACAATTTAATTATTTTTTAATAGGAGTATATCTTAAGACACAAATAATAGTTAAAAAAATTCTCGTAATTAATGTATTCTTAAAAAACGTGTAAAAGAAAACACTAATGATATTTTGAGATAAGGGGAATAGTACTTTTTGTTTAAAAAAGTTGTTAATCCTCTAAAATCACAAAGCTTTCAATTCCTATAATTAATACGGAAATATTTAAAGAATTACTAATATATATAAGTGAGAATGATTGCTTTTGGTCATCCTTACGGGGTTGTTTTTGTCATTTTGTCATTTTGTAAAATTGCTCTTTATTGAATTTAATTAATCACTTTGAATAGTGATTTAAAAAGATCAATACTTAATATTGTATTTTATGTCTTCAAGAAATACAATACTCACTCTAAATTTGCAGGCACAATAATTTTTAATAGTCACGTGGTTGTGTGGTGATAAATTATTTTTCTCTCACCAATAGAAACAAAACATGCATAAAAGGTAATTGGAAATTGCATTGACATATGGAAGACATGTAAAAAGAAGACATATGGAAGACATGTGTAAAAAGAAATTAAGACATGAATTATGTGCCATCATTTTAAATAGGCTCAATGCATACGTCTTGTTTTAAAATTGTACGTATTTATTATCTAGTTGAATTTATGCACTTAATTCGCACCCCCTTCCTAATGGTATCAGAGCGCAGTTATTTAAAAAATACAGAAGTAGCATATATGTTTGAGTTTATGTGTTTATGAATTTAGAAGTACTATATATGTTTGAGTTTAGTTTATGTATTTAGATTGGATTTACTTGACAATAATTAATCAATATTAATTATGAGAAGACCATTTAAAAACAGAGAAGCTTTTAGAAAAATTAAAGAATCTTTAATTAGTAATTATTCAGAATATATAAATTTAAATAAAACAAAAGAAAACCCACAAAGATTAGCTTACCTAATTACCTTAATATCTAGTATTGAAGCAAAATTAATAATCCATTTAAAATCTAGAAGAATGAGACATATACCACTTAATTATGATAAAATTAGATTTAGATATCCACCAAAGTACTATAAATATTGTTTGAATGAATAAAATACAAAAATACAAAGAACTAAAACAAACTATATCTGAAAAACGTAAAGAATTAAAAATAAGAATAGATTAAATTATAATATATTTGCCGGAGTTAGTAAAAACTCAATAAATGCACAAAAAGATGAAATATCAAATTTAGAATCACAAATAGATAGTTTAGAATATATATATCAACATGAACTATTTACAATAAAATGAACAAAGAAGAATTTATAATAGACGAAAAAATATATGAAAATCACGAAGGATTAAAAATAAGAATAGTATTTTCTAATTTAGGAAGAAGATATAAGAAAATAGGCGAACATTTATATTTAATGTTAGAAAAAGAAGAATTAAAATTAGAAGATAAATTGACAGTTATGGTAAGAATAGAAAGAGAAAACGAAGAAATAGATAGAAAAAAGGAAATAGAAAAAATAAAACAACAAACTACAGAAGAAATACGAAAAATAGAAGAAACTAAAAATAGTAGGATTGCTGAATTAGAAAAAGAACTACAAATGTTAAAAGATCTGTATGAAAAAAGACAGAAAGAAAAAGAAGAAAAAGATAAAGAACAAAAATTATTAAATGAGATAAATCAATTTAAAGAAAAATTAGAAATAGACAATAAAGAAATAAAAAATAAGGAATTAGAAATAAATAATATAGATGTAGAAGAAACAGATAATTATGATTCAGAAGATAGTGAAACATATACAGAAATATTAACAAATACAAAAAACTTAGAAATCAATGAAAAACAAGAAGTAATTAATGAAGAAAACTTAGAAAATATCAACACAGAAATAAATACTCTTGATAAAAAAGGAGATCAAAATATAATACCTAGTACATCAGAAATAAGGAAACCTACATATTATAAGAATAAGTTTAAAAGATATAATCTAAAGAATGAATATGACAAATGGACACCAAAACAAATAATTAATAAAAATTATAACTTTTTAGACTTAGATTGTGTAATAGATACAGAAAAAATGATACAATTATGGATAGGATATATGACAAAACAATTATTAGATAATAATATAAGTGTCACAGATGCACCAGAATATATAGAAAGAACACTAATAGGAACAGTAAAATTATGGTTTTTAAATCTAACAGAAAATAGTAAAAGAATATTAAGAACTGACAAATCTACAGAAGGAAAAATATTAACACCTATAGAATTATTAAAAAAATATGAAACAGCTATAAAAGACGAATTTAGTAGCATGACAACAACAGAAGAAGAACAAAATGAAGAGAAAGATATAAATAGGAATTTAATGTTAAAATTAGCAATATGTAATATGTGCTACATAGATGAATATACTTGCGCATTTAAAGAATATTATTATAAAGGAGCATATAATATAGAAGAAAGTAAAGAAATAAGAAAATTATATTTTAATAAATTACCTGAACCATTTAGTTCAAAAATAATAAAAAGTTGGGATGAGACAAAAATAGTAGATACTCTAGGAGCAAGAATAAAATTTTTACAACAATGGTATAGAAACCTATGTGAAAAATACAGAGAAGAAATAAAAATGGAAAAAACATTAATAAGAAATTTAGCATGTTGCAAAGATAAGATAACACCTCAATTTGGATGCGAAGATAGATATTATAAGAAAAGAAAAAGACATAAGAAATATAAGAAATACAAAAAATCAAAATATAAGTATAAGAAACCAAGAAAAAGATATTATGTAAAAAATTATAAACATAAAAGACCATATAGGAAAAAGAAATCTATAAAAGAATGTACTTGTTATAATTGCGGAAAAATAGGACATCTAGCTAGAGATTGTAAATTACCTAAAAACCCAAAAAATAAACAAATATCAGAAATAAAAATAGAAAACACAGAATATATGCAGATAGATTACATAGATTACGACTTAGAAAGTGAAGACAGTATATATGAAATTTCAGAGAATGAAACAGATAACGAAACAAATAGTGAATTAGACGAATTAAATGACTGAAGAAGATATAAAAATATTAACAAAAGAAGAATATTTAAATGACGAAGGAACAGATCAAAAAATAATATTTGATAACAATGTATTTGATGAAATAAAAGGAAAAGAGTTAGACTTAAGTGTAGAAAAAATATTTAAAATACCAACAATAAAAAATATATTTACTAGAAAAAAGGAAGAATATTATGTAGTAAGTCAAAAAGAACATGTAATAGACTGTAGATATGCAAAAGGTAAAGCCAGTATACCACTAGTAACAAAAAGAATAATTAATAAAGAGATAAACGATATAAAAAGTAGAGACCCAATAAAATATGTACACCTTGGGGGTACAGAAATAGTAATAAAAGCATGTTTTAGAGAAGGAATAGATACACCAATAGAATTATATTTAGCAGATGATAGAATTATAAAACCTATAGAAAAAAGTATAATAACTGCCATAAAAGGAAATTTAATATACCAAAAATTTAAATTTATAATAAGTGCAAATTATTCAGTAGCAGTAACGGATAGAAATATAGATAAATCACTAGTATTATATTGGAAGATATCAGGAATAGAATTAACCCCAGGAAGTAAAATATTTACAGCAAGATGCAAAAATTTATATGTATTAACGATAAAACATAAAATAACAGGAAAACATAAGATTAACAAGATACAAATAGATAGCCCATTCGAACAATTTGTAAAAACAATAGATTATAATGATTATAGCTATAGAGACATAGATGTAGAAGAAAATCTAGAAATAATAAATGATAGAATAAGTACAACAAAAAGAACAGCTTATGATAAACCGGAATCATCAAGCTCATCAAAAAGAATAAGTTATGAAACAAGTTCAATAGATAATTCAAACCAATATTACATAACAGGAAAGGTAAATGAAAAAGAATATTTAATACTCTTAAATACAGGACAAGAAAAAAATTATATAGCAAAATATCTAGTAAAAAATGAGGAAATAAAAACCGACAATAATATATGCCCAGATCTACCAAGAAGTTTAATAAACACTAAAAATATAGCAGAAAAAGAAATAATAATAGGAATAAGAAAAATAAAAATAGAATTTGAAGTAAAAGAAGAAATGCAAAAAACAGACATAATATTAGGAATAAAATGGTTAGAACAAGTAAAACCATATAATATAGAACATACACAATTAACTATAACATATAACAGAGAGAAATTATTCTTAAGAAGAGCATTAACATAAAATGAAAATATATGTATTAATGAAGATAGTAGTAGAAGGATATTACAGTAGATATTATACGCCTATGATAGATACAGGAGCAGAAGCTAATTTATGTAGATATAATTGCTTACCAGAAAGTAAATGGGATAAATTAAAAACACCAATAATAGTTAAAGGATTTAATAACGAAGGAAGCTTAATTACTTACAAAGCTAAGAATGTAAAAACACAAGTATGGGATAAAATATTAACAATAGAAGAAATTTATAATTATGAACTAACATCAAAAGATATACTTTTAGGAATGCCGTTTCTAGATAAATTATACCCACATATAATAACTAGAACAGACTGGTGGTTTACAACACCATGTAAACAGAAAGTAAGAGCAAAAAGAGTTAATAATAAAATAAGAAAGAAAACTGATTGGATAAAAGGAAATGAAAAAATTACACAAAAGTTAGAAAATATAAAAAATACTGAAGATACAATAAAACTAGTCGTATTTTCGATAAATAAAACAGAAATAACTATATTTTCAATAAATAAGATAGAAATAGTTAACAGAAAATTAGAACAATTATATAGTGAAGATCCATTAAAAGGATGGGAAAAACATAAAACTACTATAAAAATTGAATTAATAGATAAAAATAGCATAATAACCCAGAAACCATTAACATATAATTTTGATGATTTAAAAGAATTTAAAATGCATATAGATGAATTATTAGAAAAACAATATATACAAAAAAGTAATAGCAAACATAATAACCCAGCATTTATAGTAAATAAACATAGTGAACAAAAAAGAGGAAAAAGTAGAATGGTTATTGATTATAGAAATTTAAATGCAAAAACAATAACTTATAATTACCCAATACCAAATAAGATATTAAAAATAAGACAAATACAAGGATATAATTATTTTAATAAATTTGATTGCAAATCAGGATTTTACCATCTAAAGTTAGAAGAAGAATCTAAGGAATTAACCGCATTTACGGTACCACAAGGATTTTATGAATGGAATGTACTACCATTTGGATATAAAAATGCACCAGGTAGATATCAACATTTTATGGATAGTTATTTTAAACAACTACCTAATTGTATAGTATATATAGACGATATACTATTATATACAAAGACCAAAGAAGAACATTTAAAATTATTGGAATAATTTACGGATATAATAGAAAAATCGGGAATAAGTTTAAGTAAAAAGAAAGCTGAAATTATGAAAAATCAAATAGAATTTTTAGGAATACAAATAGATAAAAGTGGAGTAAAAATGCAACAACATATAGTACAAAAAATAATAAATTCGAAAGAAGAATTAGATACGAAAAAGAAATTACAATCATTTTTAGGATTAGTAAACCAAGTAAGAGAATATATACCAAAATTAGCAGAAAACTTAAAACCACTACAGAAAAAACTAAAAAAGGACATAGAATATAACTATAATGAAGAAGATAAAAAACAAGTTCAAAAAATAAAAATACTTTGTAAAGAATTACCAAAATTACAATTTTCAGATGAAAATAGAAAATTTATATATATAGTAGAAGCAGATGCTAGTGAATATAGTTACGGAGGAGTACTTAAATATAAATATGAAGCAGAAAAAATAGAACACCATTGTAGATACTACTCAGGTACGTTCAACGAGACAGAAATAAAATGGGAAATAAATAGAAAAGAATTATGTTCATTATATAAATGTTTGTTAGCATTTGAGCCATATATTGTATATAACAAATTTATTGTGCGAACAGATAATACACAGGTACGCTGGTGGCTAACAAAGAAAATACAAAATTCAGTTACAACAAAAGAGATTCGGAGACTAGTTTTAAACATATTAAATTTTACATTTATAATAGAAGTAATCAGTACTAACAAAAATGTTATTGCAGATTACATATCAAGACAAAGCTACACAGACTGAAATGATAGAAGAAAATATACATGAAAAAATACTCAACGCCCTAACTACGCTTTCATTAAAAGTGGACAGTATGGGTACTGAGATAGAAGAGCTAAAGCTAAAGACTAGTGAAGATAAACTGAAGTCTATAGCTATGAATCAGCTAACTCAGCAATGCGCAGAGCTATGTCGATCGGAAGACAGTAAAATTCCAGAGCTAGAAGGAGACGTTGGGACACTCCATAAAACCCATAACGTTTATCTATCTACTTCTGCTGGTACAAGCAAAGGAGTTAGAAAAAATATGAACCTAAATAAGCTATTTGAAAAACCATATACCCCAAATACATCAAAAGATCCCATGTTTATACCCCCACAAGTTACCACATACCGAGATAGTCTAAACCAAGACAAAAAGACATACAACTACACAGCCCGTACATACATAGAAAATATCTACAATGTACAAACCTTTTTAAATAGCAACCCCAAAGCTACAAATATCCAAGAACCAGATACAAACTATATAACCCAGAGATTGACCGGATATAATAAACTAATTGCCTTACCTAAAATCAAACCAAACTTAGTTAAAACTTGCTACGAATATGGACTACTTAGTACTGTATATACCACGGACGGAACTGAGATATCCACTATACCAGAGATATATGAAGCATTTATCACTTTTAAAAGAATAACCAAAGGTACCTTATTTTTTATAAAAATTTACACGGCACCAACAGAGATATTATTTGATGAAGTTAAAAAACCTATACAAGTTGTAAAGATAGGAATGACACGACATATGATTATACCACAAGATATTATTTCACAACCAGAGATACCTAGAATCGAGATACCAAAATTTTATGCAAACAAGAGGATTATCGGACTATCTACAATTTTACAAGAGCTAGCAAATACATATTGCAAACAAAATCCCATATGGAGCTACTATTCAAGAAATCATGTACTAATATATTCAAATTCAAAAGAGTTACGAGAAACAGATATGGAAACTATTAGGCAATGGATTATCACGTTGCTTAAATCAGAAACAGAACCTATTGCCAGAGCTATCAGAGAAAAATTTATTTCGGAAGAATTATTGACCAGATACTGCAGGACTATTGGACATAAATATCCAGATCACAAATGTTCAAAATGTAATGGAGGAGCTAATGATGTCCCAGCAGTTCAGCTAGAATAAAAAGAGATAAAGACGCCAGCTGGAAAGATAAGACCAGAGCAATAATGGAGATACAACAGATATGACAAAATAGACGGAAGACTTATTGTAAATTGGTTTACGTAAAGATAGTAGATGACAACATCATTTAATGTAAATTTAATGTAAAGCTTGAATTTTTAGCCTTATAGGCTTAGGGTAGGTAGAATGGAAGACTTTTTAGTCTTTCTTTAATAGTTTTTGTTTGTTTTTTAGCGGACAGATGTAAAACAATGTAAAGATGTATTCTTTCTATAAATAGAAGAGGAAGAAGGCATTGCAAAGGGCAAGCCTTCATGCGTTGAAGCACAAAAAACTCTCTCTTGTCTACAACAAATATTTTTTCTTAGTTATTAAAAACAGGTATATTTCAATGAAAAAATCTATGGATGAACAAAGCTCAGAAATATCAAACCTACCAGAACAGGTATATTTATTTATGATTATGAATAGCTAAATTCATAATTCCCAACAATCATGGTATGATAAAATAAATTCATGTTAGTTACTTTATAGTAGAATTATTCGAAGAATAATATGTTAAGAAGTTTATTAGCAAAGTGGAAAAGGAGAAAAATCCCTAAGAACTATGCCATCCTAAAGGTGAAACCAATAAGGCAAGAAGCCGTGGTGGGGAGTAACCAAAGTAGAGGCGCTGTTTGAGGGAAAATATCCAGATTACCATGCTAATAGTGACCGAAGAACATGTTATTTAAGAATAATCTAGTATATAGTAATCTAAGATGACCATATTTTGTTATGAACATGGTTGAAGGGAATATTTTGAAAAAAGCAATTTTATGAAAATGAATAATTATTTATCTGATGTGATGGTAGATAAATTTAAAATACTTATTTTGTATGCACTTAAAGATATAAAAGTAGTAGATATAAGAAAAATCATATTAGAAAAAGCATTTGGTAAATATTACATGACTAGAGTAAATTATATACCATACCTACCTAACTACTCTTACAAATACTTAGCATGATAAATTACATAGAATTTTTAGAAAAAGATATGAGAAATATACAGTTACTAGAAAAACAGATGAAAATAAATATAGACAAATACATGGAAAATAAAAAAAAAATTATATAAAATCTCTTAATAAAAATATGTTAGAACTACTAAGGCTAAAACAAACAATTATAAAATATCAATTTTAGAAAATAGATCATTTAGACTACCTTAAAGTTTTAATCTTATATATACTTAAAGACATAGAAATTATAGATATTAAGAAAATAATATTAGAAGAAGTAATAAACTACGAAATTGAAACAATAAATGCGTTAGAACAGATATACAAAGACATTTACCCAGAAGGATATTATTCAGATCAAGACTGTGGATGTTAGAATATATTAGAAAAACTAGGGAAAACCAAGATAGTCTAAATAATGAGATTAATTACAGAAACCGAATTAAAAAAATAATGAAAGACCTAAAAGAAAAGTTAATATGGATAGAAAAAACCTTAGAAAATTTAGAAAAAAGTACATGTGATAGTTTAGATAATTTAAAAAACTCACTACGAGAAGAACAACACAAGATAATAAATGACATAGAAAACCTAGAATTAGATATATACTACAGTACAGATAGGATAAATTATTATACAGAAATTTGTAACTCTGCAGTTACTACAGGATAAAATAATAAACCAAATAAATTAATGAATACATCTCACGAAAAGAATAAATCATTAAAAGAAATAGAAACTCAACTATATAGTTTATACCTAGAATACAAAAGATTACATATTACTAACGAGGATCCTAAAACACTAGATAATCTAATCACGATAATATCTAATTTAGAATATGAATTAATAAAACATCTTAAGTCAAGAAGATAAAAATGAAAATTATTCCAATCAATAATATTCATTATAAAAATAAATACCTATAATGGTATGAATATTTTAATGATTTATTATACATATATGTATTTATTTTTATAATGAATATATGTATGTATTTTTATATGTATGTATTTGATTTAATTATACATATATGTATTTATTTTTATAATGAATATTATTGATTGGAATAATTTTCATTTTTATCTTCTTGACTTAAGATGTTTTATTAATTCATATTCTAAATTAGATATTATCATGATTAGATTATCTAGTGTTTTAGGATCCTCGTTAGTAATATGTAATCTTTTGTATTCTAGGTATAAACTATATAGTTGAGTTTCTATTTCTTTTAATGATTTATTCTTTTCGTGAGATGTATTCATTAATTTATTTGGTTTATTATTTTATCCTGTAGTAACTGCAGAGTTACAAATTTCTGTATAATAATTTATCCTATCTGTACTGTAGTATATATCTAATTCTAGGTTTTCTATGTCATTTATTATCTTGTGTTGTTCTTCTCGTAGTGAGTTTTTTAAATTATCTAAACTATCACATGTACTTTTTTCTAAATTTTCTAAGGTTTTTTCTATCCATATTAACTTTTCTTTTAGGTCTTCCATTATTTTTTTAATTCGGTACTCCAAAAATATCTGATGAATGGATTATACTACCCGAGTGAGTCATACAAAACTCGTTCTTATTATGAGACTATCTCATTTTAATTAAGATTTTTTTCTTTTCCTTTGAAAATTTTTGTAGGAGAAATATTTTTCTCAATTTGCGAAATTCTATGATCACAAATCATTTGATTTTGTTTAAGAGATTTAATCTTTTTTTTTAAGTTTTCAACTTCAGTTTTAAAATCATCAAGAGAAGTAGCTCTATCAGGGGCAGAACTCATTGCAAAGCGCTTATTATCCTCTGATAAAGAATAGGATGTAAAATAATTAGAATTTTTTACTGGTTCAAGAAAATTGTTATCAGCTATTTTAGACGTACTAGGCTTTGAACTAGTAGATAAATTAATAATTTTTTCACATAGTTTCTCATCCGAAACTTCTTTTAAGAGTTTCAAAACATTATCAGAAGTAATGGTCCTTATATTCAAATCTTCAAATTGGGATTGCAATTTATATAATGCATCATCATAAGTGCAGGTATTAACTTTACAATCAGAAAAAGTAGTATCAACATTTTTATCACTATCAGATAAATCTAGAAAATCAACTTCATTGACTAATTCAGATTCAAAATTATAATCAGATTTTGATCCTGAGATGTATAACAATCCATAAACTTTATCATGAAGATCTTCATCAAGTTCTAAAGATTTCAACTTTTCAAGCTCACAGTTAGGAGCAATAAGTCCAAACTTACCACATTTGTAATACTTAATCTTAGCAAGATCTCGCTTAGATCTATTTTTCGTAAATCTGGTTCACTTGTGATAAGCTTTCCTAGCTTCACGCTCTTCTTTGGAGCTATATATAGTCTCTTTTTCTTATAAGGTTTATCATCCTTAAAATATCTATGACTGCTTTTCTTAGAAAAGGTTGGTTCGGGTACTCCAAACTGAGTACAAAAATTTCCTAGTTGATATCGCTCATTTAGCTTATCAATCTTAAGTTGTCTAGAAAACTTTAATTCATTGCACAAATTCAATCTTTCTTGTGAGCAAACTCCTATCAATTTACCATAGGTATAATTTTCCCATGAAATTTCACCGTAAGAACCTCTAACAACCTTTCTTACCTTTTCATCAAATAATGGAGGAAGCCCGTCTATAAACTTAGTCTTCCAATGAGCATACCTATTTTTAGATAATTCCATAACACGGCTCATAAAGGTGTCTTTATACCACCTAAATTCTCCTAGAGCCTTACATCTAAGACCATTTAAGAGAGGTCAGACAGTTTCATACTGATTGGTGAATCTACCGTTAAAGTTTTCTAAAATAGTAAGAACGAGAGTATAAATATCATCTTCCCTATTTGTTGGTAGGGTTCTACCTAGATTATCAACCTCTTCCTCAATAGCTCTAGCATTGAAAACATTAGTCTTTTGTTCAGTAGTTAGAATATTGTCCTACCAGCTACTATTATTTTACAGATAATTCTATTTGTGTTGCTATTACTAGTCACATTACACACTATCGAATACATCATCATGCGGTGAACAAGAATAGTTAATTTCCTATTAGTTAGACCATCTAGATTCTATTCATATATATCGAAACCACTAGAAGACGTATTAGTTGGATTCTAGTCCTTTTACTCTATCAGAACATCTTGAGGAGTCGGTCTTGGATAATAATAAGTTTTCATACTGGGTAAATCAGCATATTTGGGGTTTTTACTCGGTTGTTTTCTAATCATTTCTCTGAGCTTATTAAGATCTGATTTGTCTGATTTGAAAATCAGGAGTTTATTCTAATTGATCAGCAAAATCATTCGATAAATTAATAGGTTTAATATTCAAACCAGAAAGCTTTTTATAAAGAAGCTCTTCTAAATCTTTTAAAGGCGAACTAATTTGAAATCCCTAAATATCAGGAGGCCTTTGAATGCTAGTATTAGTTGTTATATCTTCTGACTTACTTCCTAAAAATGAGGCAATATCAGCTGACTTGAACTAGTAGTCAGGACTTTAGCTAAATTAGTCAATTCATCAAGTTTTTTATCAAGAGAACTGATATGTTCTCTTAAAACTTTAACATATAAGCTCAAATAATTATTTTGAGAAATCAGATCATTAATTTCAGTGATGCTTACTTTTGCAACTTCATTATCAATGAATTTCTGAAAACCAAAAAAAGTGATACCTGTATTATTAGGTAAAATGACTAGTGCCTATGGCGGGTAAATAGATTTAACAATATTACCGTTTATATCTTTGTAAGATCGTTCTAAAACCTTTATTTATAAAGGTAAATAAGTGGTCATAAACCAAGGAACAAAATGCATAATTTGATTATGCAAGGTACAAACTTCATAGAATATTTTTATTCAGTTTGATGATAAGTCTATTGTTTATAACAAACATTCATTTTTTATGTCTAAATTATTGCCTGTTATGCATCATATTTCTCTTGTATAACCATCATATGGTTCAGCTAGAAGGTTTTTTGCCTCTTTGCATACAATTGATTCTACCCCTACAAGATTTGTAGAAAAAATTAAAATCAATCCTCGAACAAATAATGTTCAAGATAGTGATAATATCTCTTATAGAGATATCCCTACTGCTTCTTAAATGAACTTTGATCAAAACGATATTTGATGAGTTCACACCATATTAATTTTAGTCCTAGATCCCAGACAAGAAATTACATTAAAAATGAATTTTTTAATAAAAAATAGAATAAGTTTAGAACTTGTTTTTTTAAACTTATAGTCCCGATGAATTGCATGATATTTCTTGTTAAAAATTCTGAGATTCAGAGGAGAAATAAATAATGGAAGATAATCCAAAAATATCTGATGGATGAATTATACTACCTGGATGAGTCATACAAAATTCGTTCTTAGTATGAGACTATCCTCATTTTCAGGGGCAGAGTAGATTTTGAGCACTTTTCGAGATACAACACAAAAGATAATATTTATAACTTCTCAAAATTCATTGTCAAATGAATTATATCCATTGAAAATTGGGGATGACCACAATAACCAAAAGGCAGATCAGCCTTAACAGCAATTGTATAAATTTTACTTATTGGGATTATATTCAAGCCTTTAATAAAGTGCTTTACTATAATAATGACCGAAATAAACATACTTGGTTTATGAAGGTATGTGCAAAGATATTTGCAGAGCCAATTCCAAACTGGTTTTTAAACTGGTGGTCTTACCAGGGTCTGACTACCGAAATATTTTCGGATCTATTTATTAAGTTATAAAAAGAATGGACCCAAGTCTTCTCAAAGTTAAACGAGTTATATCACGCAGATCATATCTGCAATATGGAAAAAATTGACCAGATCTATTTTTTATTGAATTTTTAATTTCAGGAATACATAAATAGGCTCCGAAAATTGGATTCATAGAAGAACAAATCCCTTTTTTATATGGGGTATTTTATAATAATTTTTGGAATAAGTTGATGCGGAAAGATCCAAAAATAAAAATTTTACATAGACAAGAACTTTTGGACTCTATTGAAAATAAAGTTTGGGAATATTTAGCAGCTTCTCGAAAATATATTATCGAGGACAATACTATTAAACACATCGCCAGAAGGATCTCCGTATAAGATGGAAATAGAATTGAAATAATAGAAAAATACTTAGAAGAAGTTAGAAGAAATCTACTTTGATCCGTTAATCAACATGATAAGTCAGATACTACAATGAAGAGTATCACCAGCGATGATATTGCTGAAGAAGATATTCAGGACTCATAGTTTATCCCCTCAGATAAGATACTATCTGATGATGCCAATGATGCCATTGCACGAACTGAAGAATTCCTTCAAAAATTAAAGTATGAATTACACAGTAATTACACTTTGCACGGGACCCGAATGAGGGACCTATTTTTACTGTACATAGATTCCTACACAATTGATACACTATGCACGAGACCCGAATGTGGAACTCATTTTTTACTATACATAGATTCCTTTCTTATGTCTTTATATAGAGATCTTCATTTGTTAGGGAAGGCATAAGTTTTTTTTTGAATCCTCTCTTTCTACTTGTAAATTGCTCTCTTATTTTGAAGTGTGACTAAAGATCGTTGTTAAATACTATTCTGGCCTTGCTTTCAACCATTAAAGGTATTTTATTTGTTCTTTTATTTTGAGTTATTTACTTAGTCTCTCTTTCTTTCCGGTCGTGACTATGTCCGGCTAAGTAGTTTTCATATCTATGTTGGAGATCTAACTTCCCTTACATAATAACTATGAAAGATCCAGAATCTATCAAAATAAAGGAATTTTATATAGTTTCTTAGATTGGTTCTGAGATGATGGTACAGTCGAAGTTGGTACTGCTTTTGTTGGCTTTGTCTTATTGACTACATCTAGCAAGCTGTGACTTTTAAGTCCGTTATACTTAAAAAAACAAGACTTCCTTTTTCACGATTAGAATCGCTAGACACATGGGATAAACTAAACTGTGTATTAAATTCTGACAGGCCCTTTACTTGGGTAAAAGATTAATACTTCCATTCAATTAATAATCTGTAAGAAATTCTCATATATTTTGATTCTTCCAATAGTATTGGTCTGGATGGCTGCGCAGATTAGCGCCAACCCTTAGGAGGAAAAAATTTAATTGATTTCAGAACATATGGTTGTTGATATTTGTGCCGATCACCCTAGTGATTTTTGGAATTGAAAAAAGCACATTGTCACTCTTCCATATAAAGATAACTTTTCTGAGGATGATATCCCAATCAAATCATGACCTTGCCGAATTGATTGAATTCTGGAAAAAAAGATTAATAATCTGTGATAAAAGGGTTTGATAAAACCTTCAAAATTCCCTTGATCTTGTACTGCATTATATATTAATAATGTTTCAGAAAAAGAACGTGGTGTTCCTAGGTTAGTAATAAATTACAAACCTTTGAATAACTATTTGAAATGGATTAGGTAACCTATTCCAAACAAAAAGAATTTACTGGCAAGGTTATATTAAGGCAACATATTTTCAAAATTTGATTTAAAATCTTGATATTGGAAGATTCAGGTGTTTAAGGAATATACTAACAGAACTTCTTTCAATGTTCCTTTTGGGCAATATGAATGAAATGTTATTCTATTTGGTTTGAAAAATGCCCCTTCTGAATTTCAGAAAATCATGAATGATATCTTTAATCCTTATATGAATTTCATCATAGTTTATATTGATGATATATAAGTATTCTTTAAGACATTTGAATTGCTTCTAAAGCATCTAGATATTTTTAAGAAGATTATGATACAAAATAGTTTGGTAATATCTAAACCAAAAATGAGTTTATTTCAAATAGATGTTCGATTTTTAGGACACAACATTTGTCGATTTTTAGGACACAACATTTGTCAAGGAAAGACTACTCCCATACAAAGATCCATTGATTTTGCACCTAAATTTCTTAATGTTATTACTAACAAAACTCAATTGCAGAGATTCTTGGGAAACTTGAATTATATTTTTCTTGTTTATAAAAATTTATCTTGTGATTTAGCCCCTTTATATGACAGGCTAAAAAAGGATCATAAAGGTTCTTGGACTGATAGTCACACAGATCTTATTAAATGTATTAAACAGAGTTTTAAAACTTTGCCCTATTTAACTTTAGCTAATCCTACATGGCAAAAAAATATTGAGACGGATGCGTCTAATATAGGTTATGGAGGAATACTGAAACAAGTTAATCCCCATGACAAATTTGAGTACTTGATAAGATTTTATTCAGAAAAATGGACCGAAGCTCAGAAAAAATATGCTACTGTAGCTCATGAAATGCTTACGATTGTTAAGTGTGTTTTGAAATTTCAAGATGATTTATATAATAAAAAGTTTTTGATAAAAACAAATGCACAATCTGTGAAATACATATTTGATAAAGACCTTAAACATGATGCTTCAAAATTGATATTTGCAAAGTGGCAAGCTCAATTATCCCCTTTTGACTTCAAAATTCAGTATAAAAAGGGAGTTCATAATTCCCTCCCTGATTTTTTATCTAGGGAATATCTCAATTAAAATGAATGTCTGCTATAAACAGTAGACTTATCATCAAACTGAATACAAATTCGCCCATTCGGATCTTGTGTAACATGTGAAAGGTTGTTATTTATCTAGTCATTTGTAACTTGACTCGGAGATATAACAGAATTTAAGGTCCAAGTAGTGGGAGAATCAATTTCATCCCATTTGATAGGTCTTCCAGTGGTGACCTTAGATCTTGCAAAATTAGTTCGACTAATATAGTCTGATTTGATGTATCGTATAACTTATATCGAGGATTTATAGTAGACAACAATCTATAATAAATCCTATATGGAAAACTTATAAGTTCAGATCCAGGCGCATAATTATAACCATGCGTTTTTACATTTAATGTCAAAGCATCAAGTATATTCACATCAGTTAAAGATAATTACAAATTTAGCTGAGTATTAAAATAAACTAGACCATAGGCCACAGTGGATTCAACTAAACCCATCAGAGGCTGTCTAAAATTCAGATTTCTAGCATCTATAAGCGCTGCTAAAAATATCTCTGGTAATCCTTTAAGAGTTAATGGTTTAAAAGCAATTTGAACCATTTCAATATGCATAAAATTATAATGATTTTTATGTAAATCAATATCACATGTATCTAATAAATAAATCATCTATTCAAATGAATTTAATGTTAAAGACTGTTGAATCGTCTTTATTATCTGTTTAGAATTTTTTTTATCAAACCAACCATAATCATAAATGGTTTTCATATCAACATTTGGAATAGTCCATTTGTTTAACAAGTCAAGATTTTGAGGTATATCTACCTCTTCAAGTCGAGTACTCTTAGTACTCACATCTCCTATTTCCATGAGTAGAGAAGTCATATCTATGCTGAATAGTTCAGATCTATTATATAATTACCATGAAACTTTCTAGGCTCTATATAAAGAGAAAACAAATGAAGGCCTCTATATAAAGAGAAAAGAAAGGAATCTATGTACAGTAAAATATGTCTCACATTCGAGTCCCATGCATAGTGTATCTACTGTGTAGGAATCTATGTACAGTAAAAATGGGTCCCTCATTTGGGTCCCATGCACAATGTAATTACTATGTAATTCATACTTTATTTTTTCCCTTTAATTCTTTAAGGAATTCTTCAGTTTGTGCAATGGAATCATTGACATCATCAAATAGTATCTTATCTAAGGGGATAAGCTGTGAGTCCTGAATATTTTCTTCGGTGATATCATCGCTTGTCTTACTTTTCATTGAAGTATCTGACTTACCATGTTGATTAACAAATCGAAGTAGATTTCTTCTAACTTCTTCTAAGTATTTTTCTATCATTTTAATTCTATCTCCGTTTTCTATCATTTCAATTCTATCCCCGTCTTGTACGGAGATCCTTCTGGCGATGTGTTTAATCGTACTATCCTCGATAATATATTTTTGAGGAGCTGCTAAATATTCCCGAACTTTATTTTCAAAAGAGTCCAAAAGTTCGTGTCTATGTAAAATTTTTATTTTTGGATCTTTCCGCATCACTTGTCCCAAAAATTATTATAAAATACCCTATATAAAAAAGGGATTTGTTCTTCTATGAATCCAAATTTCGGAGCCTATTTATGTATTCCTGAAATTAAAAATTTAATAAAAAATAGATCTGGTCAATTTTTTTCCATATTGCAGATATGATCTGCGTGATATAACTCTTTTAACTTTGAGGAGACTTGGGTCCATTCTTTTTATAACTTAAGAAATAGATCCGAAAATATTTCGGTAGTCAGACCCTGGTAAGACCACCAGTTTAAAAACCAGTTTGAAATTGGCTCTGCAAATATCTTTGCACATACCTTCATAAACCAAGTATGTTTATTTCGGTCATTATTATTGTAAAGAACTTTATTAAAGGCTTGGATATAATCCCAATAAGTAAAATTTATACTATTTTCTTTAAGGTTGATCTGTCTTTCGATCATTATGGTCATCCTCCAATCTTCGATAGATATAATTCGTTTGATAATAAAATTTGAGAAGTTATAAACATTCTCTTCTGTGTTGTATCCCAAAAAGTACTCAAAACCTACACTGCCCGTGGAAATGAGGATAGTCTCATAATAAGAACGGGTTTTTTATGACTCACCCGAGTAGTATAATTCATTCATCTGATAGTTTTGGAGTATCTTCCTTGGTTCATTTCTCTTCTGAATCTCATAATTTCCAACAAGAAATATCATTTCTTTGTTTTCTAGTTATTCATAAGACTTGATATCATCATTGTCCTTATCTTTAGCAATTGAAGCAAATGTATTACTTTGATTTTGCGTGACTAAATATGGCAGCAATTGTCCATATAACGGACTGTCTTCTGAAATATCTTCCAGATGAATTGAAGGAGATGAATAAGATTTACCTTTCTGTGATACTTTAGAGTTTATCGAACTCTTATTTCCCATTTGTATAATCAGGGAATTAGATGAGGATCCGTATGACAATCCTTGAGAATATGATCTTCCTAGGGATGATCTTACCCTGGAGGATGATCTTCCTCCTGATCCGTCTCTTCTTTTTCCTCTGGCCATTTGCCATGGAGGATTATCCATATTGCAAATGGCACGATTAGTCAGATAAATCAAATTTGTGAAAATCAAACATGTCTTTGACTTCTTCATAATCAAAGACTTCAAATTCGTCTTCAATCATATCAGGGAGGATCTTTTCTATTATAAGATTTTGTAAATCTTGATATAATGGTATTACCTTTAGAATAGTGATTAAAGTTTTTTTTAATAAGGAAGGATGTATAAAAAATCATTTTAGTTGAGATATTTCCTAGATAAAAAGTCAGGAAGGGAATTATCAACTCCCTTTTATACTGAATTTCAAAGTCAAAAGGGGCTAACTGAGTTTGTTGCCTTGCAAATATCAATTTTGAAGCATCATGTTTAAAGTCTTTATCAAACATGTATTTCACAGATTGTGCATCAATTTTTATCAAAAACTTTTGATTATATAAATAATCTTAAAATTTCAAAACACACTTAACAATCGTAAGCATTTTAGGAGCCACAATAGTATATTTTTCTGTACCTCGGTCCATTTTCCTAAATGAAATCTTATCAAGTACTCAAATTTGTCATAGGGATTAACTTGTTTCAATATTCCTCCATAACCTATATTATGCGGATCCCTCTCAATGATTTTTTGCCAGGTAGGATTAGCTAAAGTTAAACGGGGCAAGGTTTTCACACCTTGTTTAATACGCTTAATAAGATCTGTGTGACTATAAGTCCAAGAACCTTTATGATCCTTTTTTAGCCTGTCATATAAAGGGCCTAAATCACGAGATAAATTTCTATAAAAAGGGAATATAATTCAAGCTTCCCAAGAATCTCTGCAATTGAGTTTTGGCAGTAATAACATCAGAAAATTTAGATGCAAAATCAATGAATCTTTGTATAGGACTAATCTTTCCTTGACAAATATTGTGTCCTAAAAATCGAACATCTACTTGAAATAAACTCATTTTTGATTTAGATATCACCAAACCATTTTGTATCGCAATCTTCTTTAAATTATCTAGATGCTTCATATTTAATTCAAATGTCTTTGAGAATAGTAATATATCATCAATATAAACTATGATGAAATTCATATAAGGATTAAAGATATCATTCATGATTTTTTGAAATTCAGAAAGGGCATTTTTCAAACCAAATGGCATAACATTCCATTCATATTGCCCAAAAGAAACATTGAAAGCAGTTCTGTAAGTATGTTCCTTAAACACCTGAATCTACTAATATTCAGATTTTAAATCAAATTTTAAAAATATGTTGGCGTTCTATAATCTTGCTAGTAAATCCTTTTTGTTTGGAATAGGATACCTAATCCATTTCAAATATTTATTCAAAGGTTTGTAATTTATTACTAACCTAGGAACGCCAAGTTCTTTTTTTGCAACGTTATTAACATAAAATGTAGTACAAGATCAAGGGAATTTTGAAGATTTTATCAAATCATTCTGTAACAGATTATCAATCTCTTTTTTTCAAAATTCAATCAATTCGGCATTCATTTGGCAAGGTTGTGATTTGGTCAAGATATCACCCTCAGAAAAGTTATCTTCTTACGGAAGAGTGACAATGTGCTTTTTCTAATTCCAAAAAGCACTAGGATGATCGGCACAAATATCAACAGCCATTTGTTCAGAAATCACTATGATTTTTTCCTGTATCTTAGAAGATTTCATTGTATCACAAATATTCATGCTAAGAAGTTCAAACTGTAAAGAATCAACATATTTTTGCTTCATATTAATTAAAGCATTTATATCTCTAGCTACGGGATCGATAACAAAAGAATAAGATCTTTCTTTATTCTTGTATGTAGCAGTACATCCTTTAAAATCAAGACGAGTAAAAAGATATATCGCAGTAGTAAAAGGAATTTCAAGTAAAATATGAGGGTATAATTGATTTTTCACCATAAAGAAGAATTGCAGAATGCATACTTTATTTTGGCAAATATGAGCATTAGATAATTTATAATCTATATCAAGAGCATGTTCAGATGCATATTTTACCATAAGAGTAGTCTTTTGAAAATATTTTATAGGAATTAACCCTTCTTAAATACAACTAACATCCGCTCCATTGTCAATCATGACAAATTAGTTATAGAAAACTTGTTATTAATTAAAATAGTACATTTAATGTACCATTTATGAGCACTAACAATTTACATCATACCTAGAAAGTAATCATTCTTTAAATCAAGAGATTTTTGAAGAATATCATCTGCCTCATTTTCATTAAGAATTTTTTCTTTTCCTTTGGAAATTTTGTAGGAGAAATATTTTCCTCAATTTGCGAAATTCTGTGATCACAAATTATTTTATTTTGTTTAAGAGATTTAATCTCTCTTTTCAAGTTTTCAACTTCAATTTTAAAATCATCAAGAGAAGTAGCTCTACCAGGGGCAGAACTCATTGCAAAATGCTTATTAACATCTGATAAAGAATAGGGTGTAAAATAATTAGAATTTTTTACTGGTTCAAGAAAATTGCTATCAGCAGTTTTAGACGTACTAGGTTTTGAACTAGTAGATAAATTAATAATTTTTTAACATAGTTTCTCATCCAAAACATCTTTTAAGATTTCCAAAACACTATCAGAAGTAATGATCCTTATATTCAAATCTTCAAATTAGGATTACAATTTATAAAATACATCATCACAAGTGCAGATATGACCTTTAGAATCAGAAAAAGTAGTATCAACATTTTTATCACTATCAGATAAATCAAGAAAATCGACTTCATTATCTGATTCAAATTCAGAATTATAATCAGATTCTGATCCTGAGATGTATAACAATTCATAAACTTTATCATGAAGGTATTCATCATGTTTTAAACATTTCAGCTTTTTAAGCTTACATTTAGGAGCAATATGTCCACTCTCATCTTATTTGTAACACTTAATCTTAGCAAGATCTCACTTAGATCTATTTTTCGTAAGCCTGGTAGACTTGCGATAAGCTTTCCTAGCTTAACTCTCTTCTTTGGATCTATATCTAGACCTTCTTTTCCTATAAGGTTTATTATCCTTAGAATATCTATGACTTCTTTTCTTTGAAGGTTGGTTCGGGTACTCCAAACTGAGTATAAAATCTCCTAGTTAAGATCGCTCCTTTAGCTTATCAATCTTAAGTTGTCTAGATAACTTTAATTCATTACACAAATTCAATTCTTCTTGTGTGAAAACTCCTATAAATTTACCACAGGTATAATTTTTTCATAAAATTTCACCGTAAGAACCTCTAAGAGCCTTTCTTACTCTTTCAGTAAATAATGGTGGAACCTCATCAATAAACTTAGTCTTCCAGTGAGCATACCTATTTTTGGATAATTCCATAACCCGACTCATAAAGGTATCTTTATACCATATAAATTCTCCTAGAATCTTATAGCTAAGACTATTTATGGGAGTTCTGACAGTTTCATACTGATTGGTGAATCTGCAATTAAAGTGTTCTTAAATAGTAAGAACGAGAGTATAAACAACATATTCCCTATTTTTTGGTAGGGTTCTACCTAGATTATCAACCCCTTCCTCAATAGCTCTGGCATTGACAACATTAGCCTTTTGTTCAGTAGTTAGAAAATTTTCCCACCACCTACGAAGTTGGCCAATAAAACCAGCAATTATCATTTTATAGATAATTCTATTTGTGTTCCTATCACTAGTCGCACTGCACACTGTCGAATACATCATCATACGGTGCACAAGAATAGTTAATTTCCTATCATTTAGGCCATCTAGATTCCATTCATATATATCGAAACTACTATAAGACGTATTAGTCTGATTCCAGTCCTTTTTCTCTATCAGAACGTCTTGAGGAGTCGGTCTTGGATAGTAATAAGTTTCCATATGGGGTAAATCGGTATATTTGGGATTTTTACCCAGTTATTTTCTAATCATCCTTCTGAGCTTATTAAGCTCTAATTTTGTCTGATTTGAAAATCAGGAGTTGATTCTAATTGATCAGCAAAATCATTTGATAAATCAATAGGTTAATATTCAAACCAGAAAGCTTTTTATCAGGATGCTCTTCTAAATCTTTTAAAGAAAAATTAATTTTAAATCCCTGAATATCAAGAGGCCTTTGAATACTAGTATTAGTTGTTAAATCTTCTGACTTACTTCTTGAAGAGGAGGCAATATCAGTTGATTTTGAAATAGTAGTCAGGTTTTTATCCAAATTAGTTAATTCATCAAGTTTTTTATCAAGAGAACTGATATGTTCTCCTAAAACTTTAACATATAAGCTCAAGTAATTATTTTTAGAAATCAGATTATTAATTTCAGTGATTCTTACTTTTGCAGCTTCATTATCAATGAATTTTTGAAAAGTAGAAAAAGTGATATCTGTATTATTAGTTAAAATGAAAGGTGTTTGTCGAGAGTAAACCGATTTAACAATATTACTCCTTATATCTTTGTAAAATTGTTCTAAAACCTTTATGTATAAAGGTAAATAAGTGGCTATAAACCAAGGAAGAAAATGCATAATTTGATTATGCAAGGCACAAATTTCATAGAATTCTTGAGAAATATTATGCAATTCATCGGGACTATAATCCTCAAAAAATCATGTTCTAAATTGGTTCTATTTTTTATTAATAAATTTATTTTTAATGTAATTCCTTGCCTGGGATCCAGGACTAAAATTAATTTGGTGTGGAATCATTAAATATCTTTTTGATAAAAGTTCATTTCAAAAGCAGTAGGGATATCTCTATCAGAGATATTATCACTATCTTGAACAATATTTGTTCGAGGATTGATCTTAATTTTTTCTATAAATATTGTAGGCGTAGAATCAATTGTATTCAAAGAGGCAACACGACTTCTAGCTGGACCATATGATGATTCTACAGGAGAAATATGATGCATAGCAGGCAATAATTTAGACATAGAAAATGAATGTATGTTATAAATAGTAGACTTATCATCAAAATGAATACAAATCTGCCTATTCGAATCTTGTGTAACATGCAAAAGGTTGCTATTTTTAAAGTCATTTGTAACCTGACTCAGAGATTTAATAGAATTTAAGGTCCAAGTAGTGGAAAAATCAATTTCATCCCATTTGATAGGTCTTCTAGTAGTGACCTTAGACCTTGCAAAATTAGCTTCGACTAATATGGTCTGATCTGATGTATCGTATAGCTTACATCTAGGATTTAAAGTAGACAACAATCTATAATAAATCCTATATGACAAACATATAAGTTCAGATTTAGGTGCATAATTATAATCGTGCATTTTTTCATTTAATGTCAAAGCATCAAGTATATTCACATCAGTCAAAGATAAATGCAAATTTGACTGAGTATTGAAATAAAATTGATCATAGGCCACAGTGGATTAAGTTAAACCCATCGAGACTGTCTGAAATTCAAATTTCTAGCATCTCTAAGGGCTGCTAAAAATATCTCTGGTAACCCTTTAAGAGTTAATGGTCTAAAATTAATTTGAACCATTCCAATATGCATAAAATTATAATATTTTTTATGTAAATCAATATCACATTTATTTAATAAACGAATCGTCTGTTTAGGTGAACCTAATGCTAAAGACTGTTCAGCCGTCTTTATTATCTGTTTAGAAAGAACTTTATCAAACCAACCATAATAGTAGTTGGTTTTTATATCAACCTTTGGAATAGTTAACTTGTTTAACAAGTTAAGATTTTGAGGTATATCTACCTCTTCAAGTCGAGTACTCTTAGTACTCACATCTCCTCTTTCCATGAGTAGAGAAGTCACATCTATGCTGAATAGTTCAGATCTATTATATAATTACCATGAAAGTTCCTAGGCTCTGATACTAGAAAGATAGGATCTGAGGGATGGCGGTAATCCGCGCGGCCATCCAAACCTATACTATTGGAAGAATCGAAATATATGAGAATTTCTTATAGCTTATTGACTGTATGGAAGTATTATGGTAAAGTTGTTTCCATGTGACCAGGAGGACACGGGTTCAAGCCTTGGAAACAGCCTTTGGCAGAAATGCAAGGTAAGGCTGCGTACGATACACCCTTGTGGTGGGGCTCTTTTCCGGACACCACGCATAGCGGTAGCTTTAGCGCACCGGGCTACCCTTTTTTATGTATATATGTATATATGTATATATATATATATATACATATATACATATATATATATATATATGTATATATACACACACACTCAAATTTATATTTTTAAATCATAATCATTAAGGCTAATTTGATAAAATATATCACTAATTAATATTTTCTTAAGGGGAGTGTCAAGTTAACAAAGCCCAGCTATTTTGAAATGGAGAGAGTATATACACTTTGTTTAGTTATTTAATGATAGCGTAATATTGGAAGAATATAATAGAATTCTCTTAATTTCATAAAAGGGACAATTAAATAGAAATAAATATTTTTAATAAGAGGATCAACTAAAACGAAATAGAGTGTAGTTAATTTTTAAAATTCATGAGGGTATTTCATTAAAACGCTAAATTGAAATTTTCTCCAACGAACACCTCAATTCTTAAAAAAAGTATTTCAGTTGAACACATACAACTTAAATTTTGAAAAAGAAAAAACAAATTGTGCATGTTTTATGTATTTATTAAATTGTTAAGTTAATCACATAAATTATATAAATTCTTTAATTATACACACAAATCATCAACAAAAAGAAAAAACCTCTTGAGAGGCTTAAATTTAACTAATTTATTGACAAAGTGTGAAGTGTTGTGTTTTTTAAAAAAAAGAGTTGTCAATTGTGTTGTTTGAAGACCTTTACATTCTACATTTATTTAAGGAGTAACAAGTGTTGTGCAATTCTAGGATTTTGGCCTCTGTGATCGTGAGTAACATTCACTTTTTAAAAAAAAAAATATTTTTCTTGGCCATAAAAAATTTAAATACAACTCTCAAGTAAACATAGCTTTTAACTTATTTTCATTTTTATCCATCTTTTTATTTCATATTTTCTCTTTTTAGAAGTCTAAAAAAATTTTCAAAAAAACATGACAGACCACAATTGCAATTTCAACTCCAACATTAGAATTTTTTATCTTTATGATCAAACGCCTACTTATATTTTCTCTCATAGATAAAGAGATTAAAAATTTAATTTCTACACACTCATTATTTTTTAGTTAGATTGTCTGATTGTGATTTAACACGAAATTTATGAAAATAAAGAAGATTTATGAATCTTCTGGCCTTAAGCTAAAGATAGGCTGAATGTATTAAATTATTTTTTAATCTTGTGATTTTAAACAAATCAAGTGAAAAATTAAAATTAAATAACTGAAAAAAAGAAAAAGAAATAGCTTTTAAACAGACTAAGAGCCCGTTTGGATAGACTGAAAAAAAGTGACTCAAAAGTGCTTTTGAAAGTGCTGAACTTATTTTAAAAATATGCAGTTAAGTGTTTGGATAAAAGTGCTGAAACTGAAAAAAAGTTATTGATGTGTTTGGTAAATAATGTTTTTAAGCACTTTTTTTTAACCAAAATGACTGAATTACCCTTATAGTTGTTAATAATATATAGAGTTAATTATTATTAATTTTTATTGCTAAAATAATTTAAATTAAAATTAATATATATATATTAAAAAAAATATTTTCAAGAATGACTATATTAATTTGTGCACTAAAAAAATCTTTTTTTAAGAGTTTAAGTATTGAATGTTTGTGGTTGAAAAAGATAGTTATTGATTAAAAGATTATTTGTTTCTTCATGGTTACATTAAGATTTCGTATCATTAAGGTGCAATTTGTGACGACACTTCCATTTTCTTATTAAACTGGACTTGTTGCTTTTAACCTTCGAGGATAATATTAATATATATGTCGAGCTTATCATTAAGCAAAATATATATGTTACTAATCATTATAGTTACAATCCATGAACTGTTTCATATATTAATACATATTAGTTATGAGCTATCAGTTTTAAAAAAAAAAAAAAGACATACTCTAATCTAACGGGGCTAGTAACAAATTTAATCTAAATTTTTCTACTGTCCACGTGCTCAATATGCATTAGCATAACCAATAATTACTTGATTAAGGAAAAACCAATAACTATACTTTGACAAGCATGTAAACTAGATCTGTGTTTGCAGTGAAAGAGGAGTCTTTTAGGGCAACAAGAGGACAATTTTGGAGTGAGTAAAAATTATAACGGCCAAAAAGTCATTTACTTGGCCAATGGGGAATAGATTATAAGTTGGAAAAAAAATAAGTAGCAACTGTCAACTTATTTTTTAGCTTTTTTTAAGCCAAAATTAACTTTTTTTAAGCTATTACGAAAATTGTCAAACACCATTAAAAGCAAAAAATTGCTTATAAATTATTTTGACCAACTTATAAGCTAATTCAAACACCCACTAAAAAGAAAAATAAATTAAACAAATTAAAATAGAGTATTTATTAATTTTAGGCCTGGACTTTTGCGTGGGACAAATGACACTAGTATTAGTTATACATTTAAAAAGAAATAAATAACAAAAGCCTTGTCCACCTTCAAGACATTTCTTTTTGATGGTGAAGATTTATTTCACCCTTTATTCGTACTTACCTGACCTGATTTGGCACTTTCTTAACAAAGTAGTATATATTAGTATTTTTGTAAATTATATTTTAAAAATATTAAATTTGACTATTAGTATTTTAAGTAGATACTTAATGATAAAGATAATATTTAAATGAATGATAAATTAATTTTTATTTATTAAAATGGATAAGCAAAAATTTTTTGTATAAGGAACAAGTGAAAAAAAAAGGAATGTAAGTGTTTTAAATGGTGATTTTTTCCAGTTTATAGAATACAAGTCTTATGAATCTTTAGTTTTGTCATGACCTGAAATAGAATGCGTGATGACTCATGTTACATCCTTTGATACAGCGTCTATCCCAATCCAAACTCAATAATCAAAGTAAATCAAAAGCTGAAGAAGAAAATGACAATAATCTCAAACAATATAAAAGGAAATACAATCTCACTGATATATCTCAGGTCTAGATGTCACAATTACAAGTCTCTAATATAGAATATAATTAAATAATCTAAAGTATCTTAAATAAGGATAATTCATAAGATAAGATAAGATAAGGAGAGATCCGAGTAAGCTCTGAGACTCTTCAGCCGCTCCCACAATCTCTACAACGCCAACACTAAGAGAACATAACCTATACTCTGCTACTCAGATCAATACTTGTATGGGGTGAAAAAAAAAAAAGCAAAGAAGAGTACGATATATGTATACTCAACAAGCATCATTGATAACCATTCCTACTTCAAAGTAATGGCAAGGACCACTACACCAACCATCCAATTTACACCAAATAGGACTGCACTTAGAAAAGTCCCGACCTATCCTAGCGGGTAGCATGTTTATCAAGATAATCAAATCATTGCATTAAGGTATGCATGTATAGATTCAAGATCAATGGTGATAGAGATAAGTCACATCACGAGATAATCTCACAGCACAATATATGATATGCACTCATGTGTATTCCAAAAACACTAGATGTGACACAAAAGTCTTAATGAATCAAGCCATAAAAATATTCCACATATCATAATATCTCAACGAACAAGATACAATGCAATGTAATGTAGTGAATGAGATAAGAAATACACAATACCATAAATAAGATTTATATCACAATAATACAATATAAAAGGAAATAATCAGACACAGTATCAAACATATAGAGGAATATAATGCAATACAATGGAGTGATAATGATGTAAGTCATCACATGACACCTCGTATACATTTTTTGAGCTAAAAATTTAAAGGCAAGACCTATGTAAGACCCTATGATTTTTCCTATCTTGAAATCGTCTCAAGAATGTTAGAAACTTACTTTGAAAGAGGAATCCACTTTTATACATGTGGTATTTTTAATATTTTTACTTTTTTTCACGTGAAAAATTAAATTAGATTTCCAACGATACCAATTTCGTCAAAATCTGACATCAGAGGAGAAAGTTATAGCCAAAATACAAAAGGCAGTAAAATCGTCCAGATGCGACGGTGAGGCCGACGGACCGTCGGACTAGCGACGGACCATCGCCCACGACCATCGCAGCAAGGCAGTGAGAACTACCTTCTTCCTAGGAGCGATGGCCCAGGCCGATGGACCGTCGAACTAGCGACGGACCGTCGCTCAGGCCGTTGCAAGGGAAACAGTGAGGTCACCTTCTGGATAAGGTGCGACGGGCAGGTTGACGGACCGTCAAACTTGCGAAGGATCGTCGCCCAGGACATCTCTACTTAGGCAGTAATCCCTTTTCTTGGTCCACGTATGAAGGTCGAAATGATGGACCGTCACCCTAGCGATGGACCGTCGCACGAGCCGTCGCAGGTCCCAATTCAGCAAATTAAAGCCATTTTTAAAAAGGTATTCTGGTCATTTACCAACCACCTATATATATACCCAATTATATCCGATTTCATTCATTTGGTTAATTATTACTTCACAACCAATATTAGGGTTTCTCTCTAACATTAATCTCCAAGAACAAAATTCAATCTTCTTCAAGAACTAAGGGATTTCCAATTCTTCAAGTTCAAGAACATCAAGAATCTTAACCTAGGTATGCATAGTGTTCATTCATGGACTCCTTTCATTCATCAAGTCCAAGAATCCCTTTTCCAACTTTAAGTTATGGATTTTCTTTATGATTTTATGATTGGGCTGTTCTTTTTTACGTTGACAAATGAGAAATTGAATTCTACTCCATGTTGGGTGATAATTTCTATGTGGGTTTAATTATTATAGATATAGATCATGCAAACCTATGACTAAACCCTTGAATGATGAAATTAGAATGTGACTATGATGTTTAATTGTTGTACAATGATGTTTACATGTACCATGCCTACAATATGTTTGATTTAATGCCTAAATGAAGGAAAAGTGCCTAACTAGCATGTTGTCATGAAATCCCCATGTATGTACAAACTTATTCCTATCACATGTTTGATGAAATGGTTCAGTAAATGCATTATGGTGATTATTATGTATTCAAGCAAGTCATGTTTTCTCAGTTTTCTTCTATCGAGTCCTGGGGGTACTTGTACCCAAAATGTTAGTTGTGTTCCTAGAGTCATGTCATGTTTTCATGATACTCTCAGTCAAGCTATGATCCTTAGACTTCAGACAATCTTATGACTTAGAAAATCTCCATGATCTCATGAACTAAGTCAGTTGTCAGATATCAGTAGTATTTCGTCAGTCATCGAAAGTCAGTAACTCAGTACATGTTCAGTTTCAGAAAATCATGTTCAGTGTCTATTCAGATGGGAGTAGAAGTTATCACCGAGTGAACCCAATGGTGGGAACTCACCTGTTATATGAGGGTGTGATTCTTAGAAGCAATCCTTGCGTTCTAGAACTATGTAGCCAGCATAGGTTGAGACATTATAGCCTGCTATATGAGGGTAGATGAGGTGGCTTAACCTGCTATATGAGGGTTCCCACAGTTCTCATTAGAGTTACCTGTTATATTAGGGTCACTCACATGTTGTCCTTACTAGTGGCACGGTATTTACACCTTTCTAATCAGGGCATAGATTAGACCCCAATTCGGCTATAATGTATCATTTGGGTCATGTCAGTTAGATGACTACTTCCCACAGTTTCAGTATCAATATCAGTCAAGAACTCAGATAGTTCTTCAGATTTCAGGACTGTTAGATACAGTCAATTAAGATACAGTACAAAACTCAGCTAGTTCCATCAAATTCAGGACTATCTTGTACAATCACTCATGTTATCAGTTATATCAGTTTTCAATATATCATGTTATCAGTATGCAGATTTAGTAATCATGTTATCACGATATCAGTGTCAGTTATTATGTCTCATGCATGTATTCTCACGCTCATGATAGTCAGTCTGCTATTATTATTGTTCATGCATATAAATCCCATGCATTTATCCTACCTCACATGCATACCAGTATATTCAAAGTACTAACGCATTCGCGCTATGGTTTCTTATACCATAGGTTCAAAGACATGAGCTCCAGAGCAGCAGTAGATTCCAGTCTCAGTAGACAGAGTTAGAAGTGAGTCCTCATCTTTTGAGGACATAATTAATCCTTATTATCTCATTTATTAGTTTATCAGTTGAAGTTAGTTGGGGACATGTCCCATCAACTCCTTACTCAGACGTTCAGTCAGTTAGAGGCTTTCTAGACTATTATGTTCAGACAGTTATTTCAGTTGTTTTGGGTATTTCATACCCCTTTTCAGATGTTATATTTTACTTCAGATATGTGAACTTTATGGCCTTTCAGTTCATTTTTCTGCATTATTCAGTATTTTATACAGTATACAGGTACAAATATCAGCCATGGGTTAGTTTGTGGTCCTTCGGGGTCATGAGTATCGTGTAGAATTCCGAGTACCAAATTTGGGGCGTTACAACCTATGGATAATTTGAAAATCAAATACTTTCATAATCTCATATCACAATCAACATTGTCGGCATATTCTCGATCAAGGGGGCTTGCAAAGTATTTTATTTTCTTTCAAAAGTTAGTGTTTCTCAGTGGTACCAATTTCATGCATATGAATGAATGAAATGAGGATACATTCTCATAATCAAATCAATATCATGTAATGAATTAACTCAACAATGATCTAAATGATCTCAAAATCTCATCAAATTTCAATAGATCATGATATAAGTCATAGCATGACACCACTGTAATAAAAAGTCATGGAAGATATTTATAATATAAATTCAAGCCCCTCACTTATGAATCACGATAATGGTAAAGGCATATAATACTCAAATAAGGTCAGTAATATGGATTCAAGTCCCTACTTGAACACCACAATATAAAAAGGAAAATAATAATAATAATAAAGGAAATAATAATATAAAATTTAGAGAGATCACCAGGCAAGAATTTATAGTCGTATTGACTGGGCATTAGGCAACCACTTATGGTTCATACATTATAACCATGTAGAGGCAGAGTATAAAGACTTTGGATAGTTAGATCACACACTTATAATCCTCAGTACTGACCTCTCAGTGATGCAGGTGAGAAGACCTTTCAGGTTGTTGAATCTAGTGATGCAGCAGGAAAATTTTAAAGCCCTGACCAGAGCAATATGGCAACAAAAAGTACCAGGCTACAAGATGTATAATGTATGAAGGAAATTATATAACTTAGCTGGACAAGCCAAAGGATTGTAGAAGGAAATGAGTGTTGTGGACAAAAGAGTAGATGAGTACAAGACTAGACTGAACCAAGTGCAAGAAGGGTTAAAGAGTGACTTATTCAACCAGGAACTCATTGGTGAAGAGAGACAAATACTACAAAACATAGAGTACTAGGAGACAATCAACGAGAGGATCCTAAAGAAGAAATCAAGGGCATTCTGGATCAAGCAAGGGGAAAGGGACTCAAAATACTTCTTTGCCTACCTGAAGACAGGACAAGCTAGGAACAGAATATCCTCAATCACTACTGACCAGGGAGTGAAGCTGACAGACCCACAGCTCATCCAATAAGAATTTATGAACTTTTTTAAATCATTTCTTGGACAGGAAACAGATACATTACAAGGGTTGGATATCACAATAGCCAGATATGGGGCCTACTTAACTATTGCACAACAATAAGAACTACTTATACCTGTAACAGCAACAGATGTGACGGAAGTTGTAAAGGATCTACCAGTTGATAAGAGCCCTAGAATTGATGGATTCAATGCTGAATTCTTCAAAACACACTGGGAAACAATAGGTACTGAGGTTACAGAAGGTATACTACAATTCTTTAAGAATGGTAAATTGTCAAAGGGAGTTAATATAACCAATGTGACACTGGTGCCAAAATTTTAGAATGCTACTTATGTCAAATAATACAGACCAATTGCCTGCTGCACAACATTATACAAGATGATCTCAAAACTTATTACAAATAAGTTGAAGGCTGTGATGGATTATATTGTGATCCCTTCACAATCAACTTTCATTAGTGGTAGGAATATCCTTGATAATGTGATGATTTCATATGAACTAGTCAAAGGATACTCACAGAAAGGGGTATTACCTAGGTGCACAATTAAGGTGGATATAAGGAAGACATATGACTCAGTGGAGTAGCCTTTCTTAAAGATGGTATTACTAGAGTTTGGATTGCCAACTCAGCTGGTTAGCTTGATAATGGAATGTGTGACAACATTTCAATATACTCTGTTGATTAATGGAGGACTGACCACAGTATTCTCAGCAAAGAAAGGGCTAAGATAAGGGGACCCCATGTCCCCCTTGCTGTTTGTCTTAGTAATGGAATACTTGCATAGAACCTTGTATCAGCTAAGGAATAATCCCCAGTTTAATTACCATCCTAGATGTGATAAGCTGGGTATTATCCATATATGTTTTGCTGATGATCTCCTCATGAGCAGTAGAGCAGATAAAATATCCATAAAACTGATGTTTGTGGCCTTTCATCACTTCTCAGTTGTATCTGGCTTGCAAGAAAATATAAAAAAAAATCTCTTTATATATTGTAGGAGTCACTTCAGAATTTAAACAGCTGATGTTGAAGGAGTTGCAGGGGGTCCCATTGTCTACTAGAAAACTTATTGTATCTCAGTGTATGCCTTTGGTGGAGAGGATGATTGATAGAATCAAGTGTTGGTCTTCAAAGCTGTTAGCTTAAAGTGGTAGATTTCAACAGGTGTAGAGTGTATTATTCGAGATACAGACATATTGGGCACAAATATTCCTACTACCCAAGAAGATCACAAATATGGTCATAATTGTGTACAGAACATTCCTTTGGACTGGAAGTAATAATTGCTCAAGGAAAGCTTTAGTTGCTTGGGAAACTATTTGTCAACCTAAAACTGTAGAAGGGATGAATATTATAGATGTGACATATTGGAATAGAGCTGCAATTTGCAAGCTCCTATAGGCAGTGGAGCAGAAACAAGATAAACTATGGGTCAGATGGATCCATAGTTACTATATTAAAGAATACATGATGGACACAATGTGCATTCCAAAGCAAGCTAGCTAGATAATGAAGAAAGTTCTTGATGCAAAAAAGTTGCTATCAAGTACAACAAGCATTCATCAAGAACTACAACAAATGACTGATCATAAAGGATTCGGTATCAGGAAGGCTTATCACTACATAAGATCATAATACCAAAAGGTTAATTGGCACAAAGTTTCCTTGGTGAAAGGGATGATTCCCAGACACCAATTCATTCTCTAGTTGGCTTTACATAACAAACTTGAAACTATGGATAGAGTTAGTAAATGGGGTATTCAAGTGAAGAAAGAGTGTGTGCTATGTAAAACAGCAGAGGAGGAAACATTTGAGCATCTGTTCTTTAAATGCAATTACTCTCAAAATATTTGGAGCTCCACTAATACGAACTTATGGAGCTCCAACTAGTTTGAGAGTAATTGGAGATCCACTCATTACACTAAATCTGAACCACACTTGTAAAGTGTAGCCTATACTATTTAAGATCACGCTTTCAAAGCGTAGCCTAAACTTTTAGCTTTTGGCCACATTAATTTTGACAACGCTTAAAAAACGTGGTCTTTAATGGTATAGGCCACACTTTATAAGCATTATCAAATCATGATAGAATTGGCAACGCTTATTTACACATATGACTACACTTTTAAGTATGACATTATTATAAGTCTAAAGACAACATTTTAAAAATGTGGCCTAAATTTTCATTAAAAAAATTTTTCTCTCCCTCCAAAATATTTTACTCTGCCTCCAATTTATTATTAGCCAAAAATAAATGAGTAAAGAAAATATTTACTAAATATATTGATCTCCTTTTCCAAATATCTCACAGATCTCAGAACTCACAAAACCTTCTTAGTTCTTTGACCAAATTTCTCTTCAAATTCATCAAATCCATTGAAGATTTTTGCCCAAAATCGTCAAATTTCTCCTAATTTCAGCTCTTTTAGATCTTTATGGGAACATTTTTCTGCAGAAAGAGTCCTATTGATGCAATTAGGCGGTGTTGAGTGCAACTTATTTCCCTTATGTGTATTGGTCACAGCTTTGCACCTGCGATAAGTTTTTACATCTTCTGTTTTTCAGTTATGCTTTTGATTAATCATATGATTTGATATAGTTTTTTGGTTATGACAGTGATATTTGTTCTTTATTTTATATGGTTTTGAATTATGTAGTTTGTTCTTGTATAAAAATGCTTTAGTGATTTAGGTTCTCGTAACTGTGTAAGAATGTTGGCGATCACTTTCTTTTTGGATCTACTTCTGTCCTTTGTGAATAAAGTACTGAAGTCACTTTCTTGTTGTTATGCTAATCATCAGTTTCTTTTTTTTTGGGTGGAGGGGGGGTTAGGGCATAGAGGTGGCTGGCAAGATAGTTGAGTAGTCAAGTATATTGTTTACTTTTAGGGCAATGAGGGGGGGTATCCTTTTTCTGTTGCCGCTTTTGTAGTATTCTCAGGCTTAATTTGGAAAAGTTTGAAACATTAGAGAATGGAGAATTTTCGAGACTTAAATGTTGTTGTTACATTTACTTAGTTCTCAAGTTTACCATGAGTCTTTTTAGTCCAGTTAGAAACTTATAGGTTAGTGCATGGATAAATGTGAACTCTACAGATCAAAAATACCATAATAAACTTTGGGGGAAGAACTATCTTGTATTAGAATACAATTACCGTAATGATAATAGTGATGAATAAAAGACGATTCATATATTCAACCTCAACTATTTGGGAATTGATGTACAGAGGATCATTGATATTCGTTTTGCGTATTAGATTAATTTTTTCTCCGACATAACTTTGATTTAGTTTTCGAACATTGTTCTTTTCAGATGAAGCAATATATGAAAATGATATCCCATCACCACAAAATTGTACATGGAGCATTTATCTATAGTATAAAACCATTAGCAAGGTGAGTATTAGTCTTCATCTCGAGTCTAATACATTAGCTGATGGAATTGTCTTGATCAGTTTTCGTGGGGAGCAAATTCAGGATGTCATTGGGTTTACCAGTGGCAGCCACCGTCAACTGCACCGACAACATCGGAGCAAATAACTTGTACATTATTTCAGTCAAAGTTATTGGTGCAAGGCTTAACAGGTTACCATCATCTTGTGTGGGTGACATGGTTATGGCTACAGTGAAGTAGAGGAAACCATGGCACCGGGAGGATAGTGTTTTCATGTACTTTGAAAGCTGGTGCACTTTTTGCCACTCCATAGGGTTCAAATGATGATTGGTAACACTCTTTACTTTAAGCTCTTATTACTGATTTCCTAATATATAGAAGTGTCATGGGAATCTGGTGGAGGTTGTCCTGCCAGCTTCCTTACATGAGCATTTTGGTTATTTGGCTAGGGGTAATATAGTCTTCTCATCATTTGTTTGTCTGAGTAATGAGCTACGTGTCTGCCAAATTTTGGGTCCAGTCAAACGTGTCAATTGCTAAGGAGAGTATAAGTTACTCTATCTCAAAACTTTTGGTAAAGAGAAGGAAAATTCCCTAAGCTTTGCCATTTCACATTCTCTGTGAGTTCCTTTTACTAATTACTTCAGTTGTTTCTTTGATCTGGACATTGTTGTTTTTACTTTCTTATTTGTGCAACTTGCTTAGAAATTCACTACATCAAGGCTTGCAATTTCATAGTCTCTGTAAGTTGTCTTCACTGATCACTTTAGTTGTTTCGTTGATATGGATGTTGTTGTTTTTGGTTTCTTAATTCTGCAACTTACTTAATTTATTATTAGTTATTTGAAGTGTCCTTCTAATCTATGACCTATGTGTTATATCTGATGATATATGGCTTCACAACTGATAATTTCAGCTACAAATTATGGTTGTCAAATTTGTGGGTCTATCCTATTTTTTCCCTCGATGTTAAACAGTTTCGTAAAAGAGTTGGAAAGGTTAGTGACATTTAGGTTAAAAAATTCCACCAACAAATTGAATCGTTAACCCTTTATTCCATTGCTTCTCTATGTAATGGTGTTGCTTCGAGGGGTAGCCATTATATTTTTGCGAGGTGGCAGGTATCCTGCGGCTATGTTAGTTCTCTTAAATGCTTTATTTTTCGATTTCATTGTTTGACTGTTTCTGTATTTTAATATTTCTGCTCTATTTTTCAATTGCTTAGGAGAGTATTTCTGTATTTTAACATTTCTACTCTATCTTACAACTTTTGGTAAAGAAATTCCCAACTTAGAAGCTTCCGATTCCACAGTCTCTGTGAGTTATCTTCAGTGATGACTTTTACTGTTTGGGTGATCTGGATATTGTTGTTTTTAACTCCTTACTTCTGCAATTTGCTTACTTTATTTTCCGTTATTCCAAGTCTTCTCTTGAGCTGCTATAGTATGTGGTTTCACATCTGATAATTTCAGTGAGAAGTTACAAAATTTGAGACGTTTGGCTTAAATATTTCCCCAATAAATTAAATCATCGACCTTCTATCCCGGTGCTTCTCTCCGTTGTGGTGTTGCTTCGAAGGTGAACTTTGTTTCTTTATACGTTTATCACTATGCAATGTTCAGGACTATTTTAGAATATTTTTTTTCAAAACCCTTGCATGTCGAAAATCAGTAAAATGGATCGTCTTAGTCAGATGAATAGTTATGAGGAAGAATAATAAAACGCTGGATCTTTAAAACCATGTATTTCATTCATTAGTTTGCTCTGTACCTTATGTTGCCATTTAATCTACACTTTCTCGCCGTACTGAAACAGCTGTCGATAAAAGAAACTATAGGTTGGAGCTGTAAGGTTCAGGTCATCAACAAGTTCCGGTCTAGTGAGAGCAGAGATCAGAGTGTGCAGTTTCGGACGATGATTGTGCAAGATGAAAATGTAAGTTTACCTTTACAATAGTTCTTACTGAAAAATGATTTGATACTCAACATGTCTCAAAAAATATTATTACCTACGAAACTTCAGAAAGTGCGAGTTGAAGTCCGATCAAAGCAACAAAGGTTGGACAATAACAACAACAACGTACCCAGTATATTCTCATCAAGTGGGGTCTGGGGAGGATGACTGACGGGCAATTAGAAATAACACAACCCAAATTTACCTAAAAAAAAGAACTGAAGTTGATGGTTCATTTCATAGGATATAACAAAAAAACACTTCTTTTGTTAAACAGTTTCACTTCACACCATATAGCAAGCCCTGCATAGTTGACATACTACTGCTTAATTGTTTAAAAATCAAATAGACAACATAGGTAAAAAGGAAAAAAAATAATTGGTAGGGAAAAAGTTATGTAGTGGGAAGATTTATCATTTGCTTACTACAAGATAAAAAAGAGTGAATACAAAAGATTTTTCCTGGCGGTTGGGTGCGATGTTGTGGGGAGAGCTTTTGTCCAAACAATGAACACGGAAAGAGACATGGAGGTAATACTTACTCTCTGTAGTCTCAGATATTTATTCCCTAGGAGAAAGTTTATTTTTTTTAACTTTGAGTCGTGCCAGGAGAACACTCTTTCACTAGGATAACGTACTTATCATTTAAATAGAATCTTGGCCTCGGTCATATCTTCTATGTAAAGTAACATGGATTATTTTAACAGCCACTGCTACAACCTGTTGCTTTATCGGAGTGTTAAAGGAACAAAATTGACTTAGTTGATTAAGAATAAATAAGGTGGGATAATGACACTAGAAATTAAAATTGCGTCTGAATTTTATTGTATTTGGTTGTTCATCAGGGGATGTTACAGGACAGTCATTGGTTTACTGGTTGAATTGGTTACCTTTTTATGCTTAGAAAGTGACACGCAAGAACTATAAAAGGTATTTGTTAAGCAGTTGTTTCTCCTCATATCGGAGAATACATTTCTCATCGAAGTGAAGATTTAGTGTACCGGACTGTCCTTTTTAGTAAACAGTATTGACAATTTTTTGGACTTTGTTAGTTCATTCCAACTGCAGGTCTATGTATAACCTACATTTGCAATATTTTGGGTCTCTACTTAGTCATATGATTAAAAAAAACTAAAATTTGTAACAAGTTGGTACTGCCAATATGCTTGTAAGGTACTATTGAGACCTAAACCAAAGGCTAAGAAGCAGAATCTTGAGGCGATTCGACGAAGTAAGATAACATAGCTCTTCCATTAATTAGATCAACTGTAACATATCCTGAATATTGGTTAAAATCTAAGTGAATTTTGAGGTCCTACATGTACTGGTGAAGTCCTTTGTGACACAAAGCTACTACTGCTACTAAATAATGGATAATTAGTAGTAGTAGTAGTTTTTTCTATGCTTTGCTTCAATAATACTCAATTGTTTTTAGGCTTTTAAATTTACAACAATACACTACATTAGATAAAGCTAACAAGGTTGGGAACAAGAAGTAGAAATATGATGTTTTAACCATTTTTAAGTTGTGTAAAAGATGATCACAAGTGCGTATTATGATTTATCTAGGGCTAAACATTGTGGTCTTCTGTTTTGGAGCTAAGTCATTTTTTGTCTTCTGTAATTTAGGATATTGTTGATGATTTTTAAATGATATTATTGTACTACATCAAAAGACACAAATGGAAATCATGTTAGGTCATTTTTCTATTTTTTTGGGTCGAAATACATGAAACAATATAAGGTTTAAGGATAGTGTTTTGGTTTTATCTTATCAACAAAGTTTCAAATATTATCATCACCAATGGCTCCCGGAGAAATAGGTAAGAGGCAAAAAGTCGAACCGTGCACTCCAACAATAAAGGCTTAAAAGGTAAGAATACTTCCAACAGTCGATTCGGGTTAAAACTAACAAAAAATAGAAGTTATCCTAAAATCATAGCAGCACTGGACCAACCACCAGAGGGTGATCTAAGGGCAGGTTACCCTTTGCAGTTCCAGACATCTGCAACAGTTTTTGTTTCTTATTATGCCTGGCTCAGAAGTTGAATGCCATTACATCATGAGCAATCTGTGGTATAAACTACTTGGTCTCCACTCTTTTACCAGTTTCCTTGCTTTACCTTATGCAAGTCCAATAACGAAATAGTCAGGCATGTGTAATACATAACTTGAAGGTGCTTGAAAGAAATTGTCTAAAGTAAAAAAATTTGTCTCAATTAGTTTAAACCTCTCAATGCTTTCCCTGGATTTTATTGAACTGACCTAGATAATGCTCGGTAAAAAAAATTCTTCTCTTAAGTTATTACAATTTCATTCATAATGTTACCATTTCATAAAAGTATCTTTAGAGGTAACATAACTTTTTCAGTCTTCTTCATCCTTTTTATTTTTTATTTAGATGCAATATGAGCCTCAAAATCTTAATAAGCATGAGAATAGCTTCAGTGTACATGAGTGGATATTTTAAATCGATTTGTTTCATTCAATGTACTGCTTACTGGACAAAATAACCATGTCTAAACCTCTTATATTTCTCCCACAGGTGGTTAAACCTAAAATTGAATGCGGTCAGGTCAGGTGGTGTGCCATGTACAACTAAATTTTTATTGCCTCCACCAACTTCATCACACGGTATAGCATGTACAGGTGTTTTCCTATACCAACATCAGATCACAGGCTGTATGAACAAACTTTCTGCATTTTTCTATGTGCAACCATAGTCTACCATGGCAGACGTACATGTTTATATTTTTTGGTATGTAAATAGGTCATAACAAGGATGAACTTTTATGGTGATATTTTTTGGTATGTAAATAGGTCATAACAAGGCATACTAGACTTGCTTTCTTACAGTTACTGGTAGTGTATCCTAGCTGTTTGAGTCCACATTTCTGCTGATGGTCTTAAATAAAAAGAAATACTTATTTATTATTATATAGAGAAAAGAATGATATAAAGCATAGGTGCAAATTATGTTAAATAATATCATTATGACCTGATTTTTTGAAGCAATATAGACACCTAAAAACCATTTGTAGGAAGTTCTCGATATCTTGTTGTGGAACTTTGAATTCCATATTTTCAGTTGCTGGAAGTATATAACTTTAGTTTGCATATTTTTTTTAATTTTGTCTGGCGGTGATCAATATGTCATTATGTAGTATATATTGTTCAAGTTCTTCCCAAAAGACTCTTTCATGCTAAAGTTTTCTGGACATTTTTTCTTTTTGTTTGGACTGTTTCTTCTTCGGTTGCAATAGGTTATGTGGATGATCTCAGTGTTAATTGGTTTCTTTGTTATGTCAAAGTCATCTGTATTACTCCCATCTTCCAGGGTATGCTAAGGCTTCAGCTATCAAGGAATCTCCTTCACAAACAACTGGTAAAGGAAGAGGTAAATATGAAATAAGGCAGTCTATGAAAGATGAAAAAGTTAAAGCAAGTATATTGAAGGAAAATACTTCAAATATGTCTGAAATCTTCAAAACCTTTAGCATTGAATTCATTTGGTTGAATGGTATTCTCTTCACGCGCACTAGGTATGTTCCTGCTAAGATGTTATTGATGACTAACAGAACTGAGTAATGACACTAACTTCTTATCATGTTTACTCAGCTTGGAGACTTTTGAAGAAATATTATTGATGGTTAAGAATGATTTGCTTGAGCTTCTCTCTTTTGGATCTGAAGAGAAGTATAGTTTTGGTTCAGATGCTGCCGACTTCAGACTGGCAATTGCCAGTCTCGTGTCCATCTTAATATTCACCATCCATAATGCGATTATGGGAAGTGATAATCCCCAGACCCTAGTTTATGGGAGTACACTTGGTATTTTTTTCTGGTCACATTTTCTATTCAAATATAGTATTTTTTCTTTTCTGGTTCATATCCCCATTCTTTACTTAATTATAGTTATTTTCTTATAAAATGCAGGTAAGGTGGTTTTTAAAGGAAACATTAGGTGTATCTATTTGTGTTATATACAACAACATAGTATGTCATTCAACTAGAGAAGATCATAGTTCAACTCACAAATCATCAAGGATATGAATGATAATGTATATTGTGATCGAGGACGTTGCAAAGCCTAGATTAAGCATGGAGTCAGTCTATTTCTCGAAGAGAACATGATGAAAATTTGCGTGTACTATAATTTTTGAGTTATTTTTATCTAACATAGTGTTTTGAGATAATCTAAATAGAATAATGATGTATAATATGACTAGTGGATGTATGAGAATACAATTGTATTTTTCAATCAAAATTTGTAGTAAATATTAATTGTATAAAATAGGCAAGAATGCCATGTTTTAAACGTGTGGTCATTGGGAGAAGGGATATATATTGTGCGACTTATTTAGATGTTTATGTGAAAATTAGCAAAGGCAACACTGTTGCTTTAGAGAAGGTATTAATGGCTACACTTCAAAAGTGTGGCCTTAAGAAAGTAAAAACCACGCTTTTTAAGTGTTGTTATAGAGATGTTATAAAAGGTTATGCTTTTGAAGCGTGCCCAATAGTAAAACAAAGGCAACATTTTTCAAGTGTTGCTATAGAGGTGCTACAAAAGGCTACGCTTGTGAAGTGTGCCCAATACCAAAACAAAGGCAATACTTGTAAGTGTAACTTTATCAAATACAAGTGTTGGCAATGACAAGCTACAAAACATGGCCTTTATACCTTAATGGCCACGCTTTTTAAGTGTAGCTGATATGGCAACACTTGAAAAGCGTGGCCTTTGATCAAAGGTTACGCCTCTTTAGGCCACCCCCCAAAAAGGGTTGCCTAAAGTCCAAAAGTGTAGCCTTTGATCAAAGGCCACACTTTATGCTATTTTAGGCCATGCTTTACAAGAATGGCCGCAGGACAAAAATATTGTAGTGTCTCCAGTCCCGATAGGATCAGGAAAGTTCTCTTGATGTGGTCACTGGTACATTACAAGTTTATCATTTGCATGTTTACACTTTGCTAGATCCAGGAGCTTCTTTGTCTTTTATTACTCCCTATATAGAATTTGATTTTGGAATCAATCCCAAAATTCTAGCAGAGCCTTTATTAGTCTCTACCCCAGTGGGTAAATATATCATAGCCCAGTGGGTATACAGGAACTGACCGGTTATGATATCTCAGAAAGTCAATTCAGCAGACTTGGTCAAATTAGAGATGACTGACTTTGATGTCATTCTCTGCATAGATTAGCTTCATTTCTACTATGCCTCAGTCGACTGCAAATACAAAATTGTCCATTTTTAGTTTTTGAATGAACCCATCCTAGAGTGAAGGGGTAGTACTTCAGCACTTAGGGGTCAGTTTGTTTCTTACCTTCGGGCTATAAAAATAATATCTAGGGGATGTTTCTACCATCTCGTTTGAGTCCAGGACTCTAGTTCAGAAGATGCTACTCTTGAATCAGTGTCAGTAGCTTGTAAATTCCCAGATGTGTTTCCCGATGATCTTTTCAGAATTTCTCCCAAAAGGGAAATTGATTTTGGAATCAATCTTCTCCCAGATACTCAGCCCATCTCTATTTTGCCATACCGAATGGCTCCAGCAGAACTCAAAGAATTGAAAGAACATTTAAAGGATCTCCTAGATAAGGGATTCATCAGACCTAGTGTGTCTCTGTGGGGCGCACCAGTTCTATTTATATGTAATAAAGATGATTCTCTCAGAATGTGCATTGACTACCGTCAACTAAACAAAGTCATAGTCAAGAACAAGTATCCACTTCCCAGAATTAGTGACTTATTTGACCAATTTCATGGTGCCATCTATTTCTCTAAGATAGACCTTAGATCAAGCTATCATCAGCTCAAAGTCAGGGAATGTGACATCCCAAAAATAGATTTCAAAACTTGGTATGGTCACTTTGAATTCTTAGTCATGTCCTTTGGTCTTACCAATGCCCCAGCAGCTTTCATGGACTTAATGAATCGTGTGTTCAAGCAGTACTTGGACATGTTTGTCATAGTCTTCATAGATGACATTTTTGTCTACTCCCGCAGTGAGCATGATCATGCAGACCATCTCAGAAAAGTTTTGATGACTCTCAGAAATCATCAGCTATTCGCCAAATTTAGTAAGTGCGAATTTTGGCTAAGGTCAGTAGAATTCCTTGGCCATATCATTTCCGGTGATGGCATTAGAGTTGATCCCCAAAAGACCAAAGCAATGAAAAACTGTCCTAGACCTATCTCTCCATCAGATATCAGGAGTTTCTAGGGCTTGGCCGGTTATTACCGATGGTTTGTTAAGGGATTTTCATCTATTGCATCCCCTATGTCCAGATTGACTCAGAAGAAGGTCAAATTTCAATGGTCAGATTCTTATGAGAAGAGTTTTTAGGAGTTGAAGACTTGACTCACTACAGCTCCAGTTTTGACCCTACCAGATGGTTCCAACGATTTCATTGTGTATTTTGATGCTTCCAGAGTTGGATTGGGTTATGTTTTTATGCAGAGAGGTAATGTTATAGCCTATTCCTCTAGATAACTTAAACTCCATGAAAAAAACTATCATACTCATGATCTTGAGTTAGCAGCAGTAGCTTTAACCTTAAAGATTTGGAGGCATTATTTGTATAGTGTACACATTGATGTGTTCACTGATCATAAGAGCATTCAGTATGTGTTCTCTTAGAAAGACCTCAACCTCCGTCAGAGAAGGTGGTTGGAGTTGTTGAAATACTATGACATGAGTGTTCTGTATCATTCGGGCAAGGACAATGTAGTGGCCAACGCTATCAGTAGGATATCTATGGGTAGTGTTGCCCATGTTAAGGACAGTAAGAAAATGTTAGCCCAGGAAGTTTATCAGCTAGCCCGACTAGGTGTTCGCTTAGTCGATTCAGCAGAGGATAGTGTATGGGTGCAGAGTAGTTCAAAATTATCCCTAGTTTTCGAGGTGAAGGAAAAGCAAGATATGGATCCCAGTCTAGTCCAGTCAAAAGAATCGGTCAGAGATCAGAAGGTAGAGGTTTCATCCCAAGGGGGAAATAGTGTGTTGCGCTGCCAAGGTCGGCTATGTACGCCTAGTGTAGATGACTTGAGGCAGCGAATTCTTGCAAAAGCGCATGGTGCGCGCTATTCTATTCGTCCAGGGGCCACTAAGATATACCATGATTTGCGGGAGATCTATTGGTGGAGTGGGATAAAAAGAGATATCGCATAGTTTGTGGCTAAGTGCTCAACATGTCAGCAGGTTAAGATTGAGCATCAGAAGCCTAGTGGGTCCATACAAGAGTTCAGTATTCCCACCCAGAAATGGGAAGAAGTGAACATGGACTTTGTGATGGGTTTGCCTCGTACTCATATAATTCAGTTTGGGTCATTATAGACATAATGACCAAATCAACTCATTTTTTTCCAGTCCATACCTCTTATTCAGTCGAGGATTATGCCAAACTCTATATCAGGGATTTGGTCATATTGTGCAGTGTTCCATTGTCTATTATCTCAGATAGAGGTACCTAGTTCACCTCTCATTCTGGAAAGCCTTCCAAAAGGGTGTTGGCACCCACGTTTACCTCAGTACAACCTTTCATCCTTAGATAGATGGTCAAGCAGAAAGGACCATTCAGACCTTAGAAGATATGTTGCGAGCGTGTGCGATAGACTTTAAAGGTAATTAGGATGACCATTTGCCTTTGATTGAGTTCGCATATAACAACAGCTATCATTCCAGCATTCAGATGACTCCGTTTGAGGTACTTTCTGAGAGGAGATATAGATCTCCTATTTTTTGGTTTGAAGTGGGTGAGGCCACAGTGGTAGGGCCTGACTTGGTATTTGTTACCTTAGAAAAAGTCCAGTTGATCAGGGAAAGGCTTAAGACAGCTCAGAGCCCATAGAAATCGTACGCAGTTATGCGCAGAAAAGATCTCGAGTTTGAGATTAGGGATTTTATGTACTTAAAAATCTCTCCTATGAAAGGAGTGAAGCGGTTTGCCAAGAAGGGGAAGATCAGTCCCCGATATGTCAGTCCTTACCGAATTCTTAGTCATTTAAAAAAGGTAGCTTATGAGTTTGAGTTGCCTTAGGATCTATCTTTAGTTCATCCAGTATTCCATGTCTCCTTTCTAAGAAAATGCATAGGTGATCCAGCAGTCATAGTCCCTATAGAGGTCCCTCTAGTCGAAATCAAAATCATTGACTATCAGATTCGCAGACTAAGGAACAAAGAAGTCCCTCTAGTCAAAGTTTTTTGGCAGAATCAATCCGTTGAGGGAGCTACTTGGGAAGCAGAAGCAGACATACGGACCAAGTATCCTTATCTATTCTCCGTTAATCCAGACTCAGTTCAAGGTAATAGTTTTCTTTAAGATTATTCAATTTCATGCACAAATTTCCATTATAGACTTGATATCAGTTACCATTGCATCAGATATACATGTTCAGTATGAGAAACTCAGATTATTATTAATCTTAGTCATGTACTCATGCATCAGATATGCATGTTCAGTATGATAACTCAGTATATAAGTAATGTCAATCATATGATCACGTTTCAGATATTCATGTCCAGTATGCTCAGCTTAGTCAATCTCATTCGAGGACAAATGTTTCAAAAAGGGAGATATTATAAGACCCCGCAAAATTCTTAGCTTAATTCAGTCCTTTAAGCTTATTAAGGGATCCCAGACTTAGAAAATTCTAGCTAAGTACTCAGACTTAGTGTCATTTTAGCCTTCAAAAGTTGTCAATCTTATTTCATGACCTGTACATCTATTAAATATTGATATTTGAGTTAATTCATGATTAGGAAGGTCAATAGGTATTTCCGGTCAAGTTTCAGATTTTAGGGACTTCGTTTGAGGCTCCTTTGGAATCCCAAACCAGTGAGTCAACGTGATCTTAGAGCGCCGCATCAACTATCGCGTTGATAAATGTTTTCCCCAGCTCCTAGCGTTAATTTCTAGAGAGTCGATGTGGACTCGATGCGATGCGTTGGCTATCGCGTCGATGCTAATGACGCGATGCGTTGGCCTACGCGTCGATTGTTTAATTTTTCAGTCATTAAAAAGTCGCATCTTTGGGGGTAAATGGGTCTTTTTACCACATCCATGAGCCCCCATAACACGAGATTTATCCCTCATTTAGCAAAATATATTCATTCTTTCTCCAAATACTCAAGGACAAAAACCCTAGAAGATTCAATTTCAAATCAAGAACTTAAGAACTCATCATCAATCTCTCAGAATTTAGGTACTAAGGTATGTGAAGTGTTCATCCAAGGGTCCCTTCCACCCTTGGATTACAAGAATCAACTTCTAAACTTCAAGTGTATGAATTTCATGAATTTCATGTTGGGTTTGATAATATTCATGTTTATAATGATCAATTGAGTTTTAAATCCATATTTTATGATAATTTTCCTGTGGGGTTAATTAATTTAGATGTGTTATCATGTGAAATCATGCTAAAGCCTTCAAATTGTGAATTTGGTAATTGGAATTATGTGCTCACATGTTGATTAGTATTATGTGCCTATTATATGCCTTTCAAGTGATTGATGAATTGAGCAAGTGAGTTGAATAGTGAAATTATATCATGTTAGCATGTGTACAAGTTCATGTCATACAAGTGTTTGTTAAAATGCCCCAATGAATGAATGATGATCAAGTACTTAGCTTATATATTTCAAGTTTGTGCCATGTCTCTTAATTTATGCTATCGAGTCATGGGGGTACTTGTACCCAACAATTTAGTTGATTGCTTAGAGCCATGTTCAGTCATAGAACAGTATCATTCACGTCACAATCAGCTGTACTCTCCGTCAGTTATAGAACTCAGGAAAAACTCATTAGATTTAGTACTAGTCCAGTCTAACTCAGTATTTAGTTCAGACCTCAGTAAACTCAGTTAGATAACAGAATTCAGTAGCATTTCATCAATCAATGAAACTCAGTAAACTTAGTAACAGTTCAGTCCAGCCTAATACAGACTAGAAATCTGTTCAGTGTCCATTTATTTGGAAGTAGAATTCAACACCGAGTTAACTCAGGGATGTAGGCATTCCTTCTAGCAGAGGGTTTGACCCTTAGTTGCAATCCCTGCGTTGCAGAACTACGTAGCCAACGTATGTTAAGATATCTTTCTGCCAGATATTATGAGGGTTGATACATCTCACTCGAGTTTTCATGCCAGCGAGGGTTAATGGAAGAGCTTCCTGTCAGAGAGGGTTAACTCATAACTTGTCTCTACCCATGGCACGGTATTGACACCCTTCCAACTAGGGTTACAGGTTAGACCCTAATCAGTTTAGAGAGGGGCATATTGGTTAGATAATTACCTCACACAGTCTCAGTTTCAGTCTTAGTCTCAGAATAGAACTCAGTTCAGTTCTACAGATTCAAGACTATCAGATATAGTCATTCAGCTCAGTACGAAACTCAGTATAGTTCCACATAATTTACGACTATCAAATACAGTCATTCAGATAATAAGTAGTACAGTATCAGTAAACTCAGAAACTAATTAATCAGTATTCAAACTCAGTATTCTGTGTTATCATGATCTCAGTTACAGTCTACGTATTCATGCAAGAACTCTGATTCAGTCATACTCTTGTTATTCAGTTAGTATTGTTCATGTATATGAACCCATGCATTTCAGCCTTCCTCGCTGAGCATACCAGTACATTCAAAGTACTGACGCATGCTTTCTTTTACTCTATGATGTCTTATATCATAGGTTCAGACGCTCGAGCTCCAACACACCCTTAGCAGATCAGATTCTCAGCTCTTAAAGTAGTGGTGAATCCTCATAGTTTGAGGACATGCTTATTTTTTATAGTATTTTAGTTTATTTCAGTAGATGGAATTAGTTGGGGACTTGTCCCATCAACTCAGCAGTTCAGATAGTTTTAGAGGCTTCCCAGACTAGAGTATTTTTAGATAGTTGTTCAGATTTCAGTATTTATGTTTAGTTTTGGTATTTTGATACCGCATTCACATTTATTATGCAAATTTGAACCTTATGGCATGTTCCATATATTTCTGCATATTTCAGTATTATTACTCAGTTATTGCATCAGGTACCAGTCATGGGTTAGCTTGTGGTCCTTCGGGATTATGAGCAACGTGTAGCGTCCAGGGTACAGACTCAGGGCGTTACATTAAGCCCTTTAAATTTTAGAGTAATTAACGTTACAAACAAGGTTCCATTCCATTCACAAATCTTTCTAAATCAAGTGAATAACCTCATAAGTTTAATTCCTTCAAGCCAGAATAATAATAAATACTAGGTGCATGAATATTTTGATATATTTGAGATATTGTGAACTAGACTGAGTTGAGGGCCATACAAAAGTTGATATCTGAGACTATGAGAGATCCTCTTAACTGAAATATAATCATGTAAGCTAAACATGGAGTTTGATGTATACTCCTCATCGAAGAGGGCCCAATATACCTTGTCAGGGTATAAAGATTGAGTTGATCTGATGTGGTATAAATAATCTTAGGTGGCACATAGTTTTGTGACTTAGGAATTGCTACTAAAGGTCTCATCCTAGCGGGTGGATGAGCCTTCATCCCCTTGTTCACTCGGTGCTAAGTACTACTCTTAACCGAACATAATTGATAGCTACATGAGATGACATATCTAGATGTCAACCTAAGATGACATATATGGATACCAACCTATCCATAATCCTAGATGTTATACCTTACTACCATACTACTAGTGAACCTTGCTTTTATATGTAAACTGATCCAGGAACATTGATTCCATTTTGAATACCATACTTATCGGGAACCTTACCTTTGGAAAAATTGTTCAAAGCATTAATGGCATATTTGAATGTCATGCAATGTCATGTATCTTACTGATATGTGTCAGAGCTCCTAACTATGATATAAGTACATGTATATAGATATTAGTGTGTATATGTATGTATATATACACACACAAATGATGTATTTAAGAAGAGAAACGACATAAGGTCATCATTGAAGTTGTCCCGAATAAGTTAAAAGACAATTTAAGTTTGTGGGACTGCTACCCTAACAAAAGTTATAAAGGTCATTGTAGATAGACCATTTTGATTGGATTTTATCCAATATTTGTATCACATAAATGATACACATGAAGGAGAAATATATACTTCAACAATAAATTAAAAAGTGCCACATGTAAATGATTTTGTCTATTCTTTATAAAACTCATCTTCTCTTTTTTTTAAAATCCAACATTTATTTTATTTCATAAAAAATACCGTTTCCTAATTTACCTTTTTCAATTATCCCTACCCCCAACCCCCCACACACATAAACACTTTTGTGTTCTTTGGATGAACACCTTACTTTTCTATTTTCTATTCAGTTATCTACTACTTTTCTTTTTCCTCTTATTCTCCTTTATTTTTAAAACCTCTTTTCTACTTGAGTCTAGTCCTTGATACATGATTGTTCTATCTTTATTTTTTAAAAATTTTATTTTTTGAGTGATTATTTATCTATTTTTATTAAAAACTATAAATCTTCATTTTAATGGAGTTTAAATCCCATCATTAGTGTAGAGATTCTGATTTATAAATTTAAATTTGTTGATAAATTTAATTCGACCATTGTAACAGCAAATTAGAATTTATTAGAAAATAATGGTGATTTCATCAAAAGGTCAGAGCGGTGAGCCGACGACGAATGAGCGGGTGGATAAGGTGGATTGTGCATTCTGCAACAAGGTGGAGCGAATTAATTAAGGGGATGTAGTGTGTTGTATTTGGGGGAGATGAATAAAAGAGGAGATGGTAAAAAAATCTTTGCTAAAAAATGTAAAATTAAATGCATTTAACACGTGGTAGACAATGATTGGTGCATGAATTTCCTCACTTTCTTGTAATTCAAATTAAATGAAAAAAGGTGTATTAATTTATAATATATTAAAAGTTGAAGTTTCTTAAAAAAATGATTTGAAATTTTTGTCCTTCATTAACAAACTCCACAATCGAAAAAATCGTCTTTTTATATTTTTTCTTCAATTTATAATATAAAATATCGAGTATAACAAATATATAAAAAAATAAATTTGATAAGATTTTATACTTATAGCAAATTCCTAAATTTATGGTAATATTTTATTAGGACTTTTGTGTGTGCAGTAAAAAGAAAGAAGTTTTATTTTTGTTAAGGTTTTATTTTTGTATTTGACTACGAACTAGACTTTTTCAATGAAAAATGGTTTTCTTTTTGTTAGTTTTTGTTAAGGTTTTGTTTTTGTATTTGACTACTGCTATTTAATCTAATTATATGAGAATTTTGGATGATTTTTGTTCTCTTTCACCCAGGTGATGGAACCAGATTAGACTTCTTGTTGGTCTCTTTAATGAAATAAGCCGCCCTTTTATATTTGTAATATTTGTAAATAGCTTATGTTATTGAGGTTGCATTACTTTTTATTAAGATTCAGACGTCTGAATCTGAATGCATATATCTGAATGATTAAGATGTTGTCTTCTCTGAAATCTGAATGGTTAAGACTGTTTGTTTTTTAATATCTAAATATGAAAAAATTATTTATTTACATATATAATTAAAAAATATAATTCAAACAAAAAATAATTATATATTAAAAATATTTGATTTAATATAATAAAATTATTATTTGATTGAAAAAATATTTATATTTGTTAGTGATAATGGAGATGGTTTGTAATGGTGATGGTGGTGGTAATAATTGATGTTGGCGATTAGTAATGTTGGTGGTGATAGTTGTGATGATAGAGATGTTTGGTATTGTAGTGACTGTTATGATGGTGGCGATTGATAGTGATTGTGATAGTGATGTGAAGTTGGTTGTTGTTAGTAGTTGGAGGTGTTGATTGTGATAACTTTAAAATGAATGCATGATGGTTGACGATGTGTTGGTGGTAGTTGGAGATGTTGTTAGCTGTGATGGTGGAGATGATTATTAGTAGAGATATACAGTAGTGATGATGGTGGTTGAAGCAGTGGTAGAGGTGGCAACACCTGTGACAATGGTGGTGATGGTCGAAGAATGTGTGGATGTTGATGATGTGTTAGTGGTAGTTAGTGGTGGCTCTAGTTGTAATAAATGAGTTGGTTAGTAGTTGGGATTGGCTGATAGTGGTTGAAGATGGTGGTGGTGTTGACATTGGTGTTGGCATTGACGGTGGCGATAGCGACAAATATAATTAAAATAATGAAGGTGCTAGATATGGTAGCAGCTGAAATTAGTGATTAGTAGCAATTATGATTGTGAATGGTCATTGTGATGGTGGAGGTAGTTGGTGATGGTGGTGGGTGGTGGCAGAGGTGGTTAGTGGTGGTGATTGATGATTATGGATAGAGTGGTGGTGATTATTTTCCAACACAAGAATACCTCTTAATAATTAAGACTTAGTTCCAGATCTGAATGATTAAGATTTATTCAAACTTATTAAGAATCAAAATTTTAATAAAAAACAAATGCACTTAATGGTCTGAAGTCTGAATCATTCAGATTCAGACCTCCATTAAGTGCAAACAAATGAGGCCTGAGTCTCTGACATAACTTTTACTTTAGATTTCAAGTTTTAGATTTCCTTTTTTGTTATCTATCTTGTTTTTTTACAATTAACTTTTGTTATCGAATCTCCAACATAACTTTGTGGTTTCTACGTTTTAGATTTTTTTTTTCGATACACTGAGTTTATGGATCAGTAATTATAAGCTTTTATTATTGAGAAACTTTTTGGTTTCTAGGTTTCAAATTTATTTTTCTATTATATTGGTTTTATTAATTATAGATAACATATTGTCTTTTTATATTTGTAAGTAGCTTATATTGTTGAGTCTCTAACTTAACTTTTTGGTTTAATTTTTTGGTTTCATGTTTCCTTTTCTATTGCGTTGGTTTTATTGATTATGAATAATAAAAATTCTTTTTGTGTTCGTAAGTAACTTTCATTATTGAGTCTCCAACGTAACTTTTGTGGTTTCTATTTTAGATTATTTTTTTTTATCACATTGGGTTTATTGATCATGAATAACAAGCTTTCATTATTGAAAAATTTTGTGGTTTCTAGGTTTCAAATTTCTTTTTCTATTACGTGATTTAATTGATCAAGAATATATTTTGCTTTATGATGGTCACAAATTTTATAGTGTACCGGTGAAGATATGATGCTCAATATCTATTTTGGCTTTCTTTTTGGTATTAAAAACTGACATATAATTCTTTGAGTTTTTCTTTGTTCAGGAGTTCTAATTATTTCTAAAGGAAATTTGTGAAACTCTAATTTTACTAACTTCCAATGTTTTAGTTTTCTAATAGATGTTTGTAATCTACATTAATAGTTTTCAATGATTTATCTCTCGTCTGCATTGTTGGACTGTTGCTTTAGTAGTGCAAAAGCTTAATGTAAGCAAAAAGAAAAAAAAATTCAATTTCAGATTTATGCATTTCATTGGAGGCAGAACTCTGCAAGAAATGATGAGAATTATTTCTATTCTAGCTATTGCTCACTAATGCACTATTTGAAGGTTCTTGTGACGAAAGAGCAAATAAAAACATAAAAGTCAGCTTTTTCTTAATTTATTTTAGACTTAATTTATTTACACTAATTCCTGGTTTAATCTTCTCTTTCTGTGAACAAAGGCCACAAAGTCAAAGGAAAGTAAAGTTCAATTAAGAACATGAAAGCAAACATGAAAATATGCACTGAATCCTTATTTCAACTTTAAGTAATAATAAATTTGTAAACAAAATATGTTGCTTATGCGAGTTGGTAAGAAAAGAAAATGCTAGCCTCTATAATTTTATTTAAATAATATTTTGAATGAGGCTCTAAATGTGAAAATACAATTCAATAGACAAATTAAAGATTATTTTGTTTTCAGCTTGTGGGGCTGGAGCAGGCATTTGTATTATTATGGCGCTCATAAATTGGACCTGGATGTATAGGTGTTATTCGAAACATGCAACTCTTGCGTTTATTTCTCATGTGGAGGTAATGTGGAATGTTGTTAGAGCTGACATGGTATATGACTTGCTCCATGAAATCTTATAGTGGCTCATATTTCTTATGTATGTTTGCGTGCTGATACATTATCATATTGGTTGATTAATTAGTAATTTGTGTAGGATTTTTTGCTAATACATAATATATCCATGGTGATATAGTTAGTGCATGATGGAATTATTACTTAGTAGATAATTAATATCCAATCCACATTGACACAGAAAATTAAAGAAACTGGAGGATAAAGGAAACATAGAGGTGGTGGAGATGATGGTGACGAGGAGGTTGATAGATACTTGGGAGGTAAGAACAAGAAGCTATCGAAGAAGCCAAAGAGAAAATGAGAAAACATGTTATTTAGCAATGTTAGTCCAATTTTGACGTCATTATTTATTTTATAGTAATTTGACATAATTACAATCCTTCTTCATAATTTTGACCATTGCCTCCTAATCCTATTATTTTTGCTCAGAAATATCAAACCTACCCGAACAGGTATATTTATTTATGATTATGAATAGCTAAATTCATAATTCCCAACAATCATGGTATAATAAAATAAATTCATGTTAGTTACTTTATAGTAGAATTATTCGAAGAATAATATGTTAAGAAGTTTATTAGCAAAGTGGAAAAGGAGAAAAATCTCTAAGAACTATGTCATCCTAAAGGTGAAACCAATAAGGCAAGAAGTCGTGGTGGGGAGTAACCAGAGTAGAGGCGCTGTTTAAGGGAAAATATCCAGACTACCATGCTAATAGTGATCGAAGAACATGTTATTTAAGAATAATCTAGTATATAGTAATCTAAGATGACCATATTTTGTTATGAACATGGTTGAAGGGAATATTTTGAAAAAAGCAATTTTATGAAAATGAATAATTATTTATCTGATGTGATGGTAGATAAATTTAAGATACTTATTTTGTATGCACTTAGAAATATAGATGTTGCAGATATAAGAAAAATCATATTAGAAAAAACATTTGGAAAATATTACATGAATAGAAGAACATTTAAAATTATTGGAATAATTTACGGATATAATAGAAAAATCGGGAATAAGTTTAAGTAAAAAGAAAGCTAAAATTATGAAAAATCAGATAGAATTTTTAGGAATACAAATAGATAAAAGTGGAGTACAAATGCAACAACATATAGTACAAAAAATAATAAATTCGAAAGAAGAATTAGATACGAAAAAGAAATTACAATCATTTTTAGGATTAGTAAACCAAGTAAGAGAATATATTCCAAAATTAGCAGAAAACTTAAAACCACTACAGAAAAAATTAAAAAAGGATGCAGAATATAATTATAACGAAGAAGATAAAAAACAAGTTCAAAAAATAAAAATACTTTGTAAAGAATTACCAAAATTACAATTTCCAGATGAAAATAGAAAATTTATATATATAGTAGAAGCAGATGCTAGTGAATATAGTTACGGAGGAGTACCTAGAACATCAGAAATAAGGAAACCTACATATTATAAGAATAAGTTTAAAAGATATAATATAAAGAATGAATATGACAAATGGACACCAAAACAAATAGTTAATAAAAATTATAACTTTTTAGACTTAGATTATGTAATAGATACAAAAAAAACGATACAATTATGGATAGGATATATGACAAAATAATTATTAGATAATAATATAAGTGTAACAGATGCACCAGAATATATAGAAAGAACACTAATAGGAACAGTGAAATTATGGTTTTTAAATCTAACTGAAAATAGTAAAAGAATATTAAGAACTGACAAACCTACAGAAGGAACAATATTAACAAAATTAACACCTATAGAATTATTAAAAAAATATGAAACAGCTATAAAAGACGAATTTAGTAGCATGTCAACAATAGAAGAAGAACAAAATGAAGAGAAAGATATAAATAGGAATTTAATGTTAAAATTAGCAATATGTAATATGTGCTACATAGATGAATATACTTGCGCATTTAAAGAATATTATTATAAAGGAGCATATAATACAGAAGAAAGTAAAGAAATAAGAAAATTATATTTTAATAAATTACCTGAACCGTTTAGTTCGAAAATAATAAAAAGTTGGGATGAAACAAAAATAGTAGATACTCTAGGAGCAAGAATAAAATTTTTACAACAATGGTATAGAAACCTATGTGAAAAATACAGAGAAGAAATAAAAATGGAAAAAACATTAATAAAAAATTTAGCATGTTGCAAAGAGAAGATAGCACCTCAATTTGGATGCGAAGAAAGATATTATAAGAAAAGAAAAAGACATAAGAAATATAAGAAATACAAAAAATCAAAATATAAGTATAAGAAACCAAGAAAAAGATATTATGTAAAAAACTATAAACATAAAAGACCATATAGGAAAAAGAAATCTATAAAGGAATGTACTTGTTATAATTGCGGAAAAATAGGATATTTAGCTAGAGATTGTAAATTACCTAAAAACCCAAAAAATAAACAAATATCAGAAATAAAAATAGAAAACACAGAATATATGCAGATAGATTACATAGATTACGAATTAGAAAGTGAAGACAGTATATATGAAATTTCAGAGAATGAAACAGATAACGAAATAGATAGTGAATTAGACGAATTAAATGACTGAAGAAGATATAAAAATATTAACAAAAGAAGAATATTTAAATGACGAAGGAACAGATCAAAAAATAATATTTGATAACAATGTATTTGATGAAATAAAAGGAAAAGAGTTAGACTTAAGTGTAGAAAAAATATTTAAAATACCAACAATAAAAAATATATTTACTAGAAAAAAGGAAGAATATTATGTAGTAAGTCAAAAAGAACATGTAATAGACTGTAGATATGCAAAAGGTAAAGCTAGTATACCACTAGTAACAAAAAGAATAATTAATAAAGAGATAAACGATATAAAAAGTAGAGATCCAATAAAATATGTACACCTTGGAGGTACAGAAATATTAGCCCACTCGAACAATTTGTTAAAACAATAGATTATAATGATTATAGCTATAGAGACATAGATGTAGAAGAAAATCTAGAAATAATAAATGACAGAATAAGTACAACAAAAAGAACAACTTATGATAAACCAGATATTACTCAACAACCAGAAATACCTAGAATTGAGATACCAAATTTTTATGCAAATAAAAGAATTATTGGACTATCTACGATTCTTCAAGAATTAGCAAACAATTATCGCAACAGAAATCCCATATGGAGTTATTATTCAAGAGGTAATGTAATAATATACTCGAATTCAAAGGAGCTACGAGAAGCAGATATGGAAGACGTAAGGCAATGGATTTTGACCTTACTCAATCCAGAGAAAAAAACTATCGCCAGAGCCATTAAAGAAAAATTTATTTCGGAAGAACTATTAACCAGATATTGCAAGTTAATTGGACATAAATATCCAGACCATCAATGTTCAAAATGTAATGGAGAAGATAATATTGTACCGGAAGTTCAACTTGAATAGAAGGACATAAAAGCGACAGCTGGAAGATAAGATAAGAAGCAAATATAGAACATACACAATTAACTATAACATATAACAGAGAGAAATTATTCTTAAGAAGAACCATATACCATGTCTACCTAGCTACTCTTATAAATCCTTATTATGTTAAAATTACGTAGAATTTTTAAAGATATGCGAAATATACAGTTACTAGAAAAACGGATGAAAATAAATATAGACAAATACATGGGAATTTTTTTTTTATATAAAATCTCTTAATAAAAATATGCAAGAACTACTAAGGCTAAAACAAACAATTATAAAATATCAATTTTAGAAAATAGATCGTTTAGACTACCTTAAAGTTTTAATCTTATATATACTTAAAGATATAGAAATTATAGATATTAAGAAAATAATATTAGAAGAAGTAATAAAGTACGAAATTGAAATAATAAATGCGTTAGAACAGATATACGAAGACATTTACCCAGAAGGATATTATTCAGATCAAGACTGTGGATGTTAGAATATATTAGAAAAACTAGGGAAAACCAAGATAATCTAAATAATGAAATTAATTACAGAAACCGAATTAAAAAAATAATGGAAGATATAAAAGAAAAGTTAATATGGATAGAAAAAACCTTAGAAAATTTAGAAAAAAGTACATGTGATAGTTTACATAATTTAAAAAACTCACTACGAGAAGAACAACACAAGATAATAAATGACATAGAAAATCTAGAATTAGATATATACTACAGTATAGATAGGATAAATTATTATACAGAAATTTGTAACTCTGCAGTTACTACAGGATAAAATAATAAACCAAATAAATTAATGAATACATCTCACGAAAAGAATAAATCATTAAAAGAAATAGAAACTCAACTATATAGTTTATACCTAGAATACAAAAAATTACATATTACTAACGAGGATCCTAAAACACTAGATAATTTAATCACGATAATATCTAATTTAGAATATGAATTAATAAAACATCTTAAGTCAAGAAGATAAAAATGAAAATTATTCCAATCAATAATATTCATTATAAAAATAAATACCTACGTGTTTATTATCTAGTTGAATCTACGCACCTAATCCGCATCCCCCTCCAAATGGTATCAGAGCCCAGTTATTTAAAAAATACAGAAGTAGTATACATGTTTAAATTTACGTGTTTATGAATTTAGATTGGATTTACTTGACAATAATTAATCAATATTAATTATGAGAAGACCATTTAAAAACAGAGAAGCTTTTAGAAAAATAAAAGAATCTTTAATTAGTAATTATTCAGAATATATAAGTCTAAATAAAACAAAAGAAAACCCACAAAGATTAGCTTACCTAATTACCTTAATATCTAGTATTGAAGCAAAATTAATAATCCATTTAAAATCTAGAAGAATGAGACATATACCACCTAATTATGATAAAATTAGATTTAGATATCCGCCAAAATACTATAAATACGGTTAAAATGAATAAAATACAAAAATACAAAGAACTAAAACAAACTATTTCTGAAAAACGTAAAGAATTAAGAATAAGAATAGAAAGATTAAATTATAATATATTTGCCGGAGTTAGTAAAAACTCAATAAATGCACAAAAAGATGAAATATCAAATTTAGAATCACAAATAGATAGTTTAGAATATATATATATCAACATGAACTATTTACAATAAAATGAACAAAGAAGAATTTATAATAGACGAAAAAATATATGAAAATCACGAAGGATTAAAAATAAAAATAGTATTTTCTAATCTAGGAAGAAGATATAAGAAAATAGGCGAACATTTATATTTAATGTTAGAAAAAGAAGAATTAAAATTAGAAGATAAATTGACAGCTATGGTAAGAATAGAAAGAGAAAACGAAGAAATAGATAGAAAAAAGGAAATAGAAAAAATAAAACAACAAACTACAGAAGAAATACGAAAAATAGAAGAAACTAAAAATATATATTTAATATATTTAAAATCCTGATTTTTCATTTACCTTTCCTGTTATGTAATATTGGTTTGAATTATCCATTGAACTTGTTTCATAACTTATTCTTTTTGATGAGCTTGATGATTCCGGTTTATCATAAGCTGTTCTTTTTGTTGTACTTATTCTGTCATTTATTATTTCTAGATTTTCTTCTACATCTATGTCTCTATAGCTATAATCATTATAATCTATTGTTTTTACAAATTGTTCGAATGGGCTATCTATTTGTATCTTGTTAATCTTATTTTTTCCTGTTATTTTATGTTTTGTTGTTAATACATATAAATTTTTGCATCTTGCTGTAAATATTTTACTTCCTGGGGTTAATTCTATTCCTGATATCTTCCAATATAATACTAGTGATTTATCTATATTTCTATCTGTTACTGCTACTGAATAATTCACACTTATTATAAATTTAAATTTTTGATATATTAAATTTCCTTTTATGGCAGTTATTATACGTTTTTCTATAGGTTTTATAATTCTATCATCTGCTAAATATAATTCTATTGGTGTATCTATTCCTTCTCTAAAACATGCTTTTATTAATATTTCTGTACCTCTAAGGTGTACATATTTTATTGGGTCTCTACTTTTTATATCGTTTATCTGTTAATTCCTTAGATTCTTCTTCTAACTTTAGATGGTAAAATCCTGATTTACAATCAAATTTACTAAAATAATTATATCCTTGTATCTGTCTTATTTTTAATATCTTATTTGGTATTGGGTAATTATAAGTTATTGTTTTTGCATTTAAATTTCTATAATCAATAACCATTCTACTTTTTCCTCTTTTTTGTTCACTATGTTTATTTACTATAAATGCTGGGCTATTATGTTTACTATTACTTTTTTGTATATATTGTTTTTCTAATAATTCTTCTATATGCATTTTAAATTCTTTTAAATCATCAAAATTATATGTTAATGGTTTCTGGGTTATTATGCTATTTTTATCTATTAATTCAATTTTTATAATGGTTTTATGTTTTTCCCATCCTTTTAATGGATCTTCACTATATAATTGTTCTAATTTTTTCTTAATTATTTCTACCTTATTTATTGAAAATATAGTTATTTCTGTTTTATTTATCGAAAATACGACTAGTTCTATTGTATCTTCAGTATTTTTTATATTTTCTAACTTTTGTCTAATTTTTTCATTTCCTTTTATCCAATCAGTTTTCTTTCTTATTTTATTATTAACTCTTTTTGCTCTTACTTTCTGTTTACATGGTGTTGTAAACCACCAATTTGTTCTAGTTATTATATGTGGGTATAATTTATCTAAAAACGACATTCCTAAAAGTATATCTTTTGATGTTATTTCATAATTATAAATTTCTTCTATTGTTAATATTTTATCCCATACTTGTGTTTTTACATTCTTAGCTTTATAAGTAATTAAGCTTCCTTCGTTATTAAATCCTTTAACTATTATTGGTGTTTTTAATTTATCCCATTTACTTTCTGGTAAGCAATTATATCTACATAAATTAGCTTCTGCTCCTGTATCTATCATAGGCGTATAATATCTACTGTAATATCCATCTACTACTATCTTCATTAATACATATATTTTCATTTTATGTTAAAGTTGGAATTAACCGCATTTACGGTACCACAAGGATTTTATGAATGAAATGTATTACCATTTGGATATAAAAATGCACCAGGTAGATATCAACATTTTATGGATAGTTATTTTAAACAACTACCTAATTGTATAGTATATATAGACGATATACTATTATATACAAAGACCAAAGAAGAACATTTAAAATTATTGGAACAATTTACGGATATAATAGAAAAATCGGGAATAAGTTTAAGTAAAAAGAAAGCTGAAATTATGAAAAATCAGATAGAATTTTTAGGAATACAAATAGATAAAAGTGGAGTAAAAATGCAACAACATATAGTACAAAAAATAATAAATTCGAAAGAAGAATTAGATACGAAAAAGAAATTACAATCATTTTTAGGATTAGTAAACCAAGTAAGAGAATATATTCCAAAATTAGCAGAAAACTTAAAACCACTACAGAAAAAATTAAAAAAGGATGTAGAATATAATTATAACGAAGAAGATAAAAAACAAGTTCAAAAAATAAAAATACTTTGTAAAGAATTACCAAAATTACAATTTCCAGATGAAAATAGAAAATTTATATATATAGTAGAAGCAGATGCTAGTGAATATAGTTACGGAGGAGTACTCTCTGTTATATGTTATAGTTAATTATGTATGTTCTATATTATATGGTTTTACTTGTTCTAGCCATTTTATTCCTAATATTATGTCTGTTTTTTGCATTTCTTCTTTTACTTCAAATTCTATTTTTATTTTTCTTATTCCTATTATTATTTCTTTTTCTGCTATATTTTTAGTATTTATTAAACTTCTTGGTAGATCTGGGCATATATTATTGTCGGTTTTTATTTCATGAATAGAGTAAATTATATACCATGTCTACCTAGCTACTCTTATAAATCCTTATTATGTTAAAATTACGTAGAATTTTTAAAGATATGCGAAATATACAGTTACTAGAAAAACAGATGAAAATAAATATAGACAAATACATGGGAAAAAAACTTTATATAAAATCTCTTAATAAAAATATGCAAGAACTACTAAGGCTAAAACAAACAATTATAAAATATCAATTTTAGAAAATAGATCGTTTAGACTACCTTAAAGTTTTAATCTTATATATACTTAAAGATATAGAAATTATAGATATTAAGAAAATAATATTAGAAGAAGTAATAAACTATGAAATTGAAATAATAAATGCGTTAGAACAGATATACGAAGACATTTACCTAGAAGGATATTATTCAGATCAAGACTGTGGATGTTAGAATATATTAGAAAAACTAGGGAAAACCAAGATAATCTAAATAATGAAATTAATTACAGAAACCGAATTAAAAAAATAATGGAAGATATAAAAGAAAAGTTAATATGGATAGAAAAAACCTTAGAAAATTTAGAAAAAAGTACATGTGATAGTTTACATAATTTAAAAAACTCACTACGAGAAGAACAACACAAGATAATAAATGACATAGAAAATCTAGAATTAGATATATACTACAGTACAGATAGGATAAATTATTATACAGAAATTTGTAACTCTGCAGTTACTACAGGATAAAATAATAAACCAAATAAATTAATGAATACATCTCACGAAAAGAATAAATCATTAAAAGAAATAGAAACTCAACTATATAGTTTATACCTAGAATACAAAAAATTACATATTACTAACGAGGATCCTAAAACACTAGATAATTTAATCACGATAATATCTAATTTAGATTATGAATTAATAAAACATCTTAAGTCAAGAAGATAAAAATGAAAATTATTCCAATCAATAATATTCATTATAAAAATAAATACCTACGTGTTTATTATCTAGTTGAATCTACGCACCTAATCTGCACCCCCTCCAAATGGTATCAGAGCCCAGTTATTTAAAAAATACAGAAGTAGTATACATGTTTAAATTTACGTGTTTATGAATTTAGATTGGATTTACTTGACAATAATTAATCAATATTAATTATGAGAAGACCATTTAAAAACAGAGAAACTTTTAGAAAAATAAAAGAATCTTTAATTAGTAATTATTCAGAATATATAAGTCTAAATAAAACAAAAGAAAACCCACAAAGATTAGCTTACCTAATTACCTTAATATCTAGTATTGAAGCAAAATTAATAATCCATTTCAAATCTAGAAGAATGAGACATATACCACCTGATACCAGAGCTAGAAGGAGACGTTGGGATACTCCATAAAACCAGTTGAATCTACGCACCTAGACTTTCTCGGTATGTGGTAATTTGTGGGGGTATGGTATCAAATATTTACAAAATACAAACCCTCTTAAATACCAACCCCAGAGCTATAAACATCCAAGAACCACATACAAATTACATAACCCAAAAGCTAACCGGATACAATAAGCTAATTGTTTTGCCCAAAACCAAACCTGGTCTAGTTGAAATATGTTACGAATATGGACTACTTAGCACCATATATACCCAAGACGGATATGAAATATCCACTATACCAGAAATATATGATTCATTTAACATTTTTAAATGAACATACAATACAGGATAGTAGTATACATGAAGATAGTAGTAGAAGGATATTACAGTAGATATTATACGCCTATGATAGATACAGGAGCAGAAGCTAATTTATGTAGATATAATTGCTTACCAGAAAGTAAATGGGATAAATTAAAAACACCAATAATAGTTAAAGAATTTAATAACGAAGGAAGCTTAATTACTTATAAAGCTAAGAATGTAAAAACACAAGTATGGGATAAAATATTAACAATAGAAGAAATTTATAATTATGAACTAACATCAAAAGATATACTTTTAGGAATGCCGCTTTTAGATAAATTATACCCACATATAATAACTAGAACAGATTGGTGGTTTACAACACCATGTAAACAGAAAGTAAGAGCAAAAAGAGTTAATAATAAAATAAGAAAGAAAACTGATTGGATAAAAGGAAATGAAAAAATTAGACAAAAGTTAGAAAATATAAAAAATACTGAAGATACAATAGAACTAGTCGTATTTTCGATAAATAAAACAGAAATAACTATATTTTTAATAAATAAGGTATAAATAATTAAGAAAAAATTAGAACAATTATATAGTGAAGATCCATTAAAAGGATGAAAAAAACATAAAACCATTATAAAAATTGAATTAATAGATAAAAATAGCATAATAACCCAGAAACTATTAACATATAATTTTGATGATTTAAAAGAATTTAAAATGCATATAGAAGAATTATTAGAAAAACAATATATACAAAAAAGTAATAGTAAACATAATAGCCCAGCATTTATAGTAAATAAACATAGTGAACAAAAAAGAGGAAAAAGTAGAATGGTTATTGATTATAGAAATTTAAATGCAAAAACAATAACATATAATTACCCAATACCAAATAAGATATTGAAAATAAGACAGATACAAGGATATAATTATTTTAGTAAATTTAATTGTAAATCAGGATTTTACCATCTAAAGTTAGAAGAAGAATCTAAGGAATTAACCGCATTTACGGTACCACAAGGATTTGGTGATTGTTTAGCAATGTGGTCAGTCTAATTTCACTCAACATATAATTCGATCTCGTAGAAATGTTCAGCATGTTTGATTTAGATTATCTTATGTGATTCAGTTGTTATTTTTGTAGTATTTGTGGAGCATAACAAACCCTTCGACATCAGAAAATATACACTTTTTGTTAATGTCAGTTTATATTCACGTATTGTTAATGCCAATTTATATCCACCTATTGCTACTTTGAAAGGAATTTCTCACTTTGCTAAGAAGGTTATTTATATACTTTTGAAGGTTAAAGATTACGAATCACAAACCCAAAAGTTAGAGGGAAATCAAAACCAAAGAAGACAGTCAAATGCCAGAACTAAATATAACAATGAAAATTACCATTTATAGTAGATGATATTAATTACAAGGACTTCTGACAGGTAAACAAGAACACAAAGAATAAAGAGAATTATTTATAAAATTGCATAAAGTCATTAGCAGCTCTATGCAAATTTGATGAGAGTATTTTAGTGATCCATGTTGTTAGTTTTAATACTGTTAAAATAATGTATCAAGGAGATCTAAGAACTAAACGACTGAAAATCGAGATGAGTTAGAGAAGAAGAGACACAGAAAAAGAAAATTCTTTTTCGGTAAAGCAACGTATTTTATTGATCATCAACTTCTAACTTAAGTAGTCAATATTACAACTAAAAATAGGTTAAACTTAACATAAAAAATAACTTATTTGCTACCAAAAATAATAGAAACAACTAATCAGTTTCCTACCAAAAATAGAAATCCTAATTTGACTAGGAGTAGTTGTATGTATAAAAAGTTGGAAAAAAAAATAAAGACAAGTCACATGCATTATTACTTAAAGCAACTTTTAACACTCCTTCATGCTTTAGGAACTGTAAATTTTTTGTCTTCTTTCTTGGGATCTCCACACTTGATAACCGAAATTGACCTTGTGAATAAATCTGCAGATTCATCTTTGGGCTTGTAATGAACTAAATTCACTTCTCGTCTTATATGAAACCCCTAACTACTAAATCCTATTGGCATGTCTTCCTTTTTTATTTGCATCTTGAATTTAAACTAACCAATTTTATTTTTTTGAAATATTGGTAACTTCTCCATTACTTCAATTTCTTTAGGAACATTGAACGCTTCTTTAAACCTAGTAGATTCACATTTTTCGTGTTCTTTTCAATTAGAATATCATCTTCTAATTTTCCAGCCTATGATATTTTCATGTTCTACAAAAACATCTTTCATTGGATCAAATAAGAAATGTTTACCTCTCATCTTAATATTTAAAACTTCTTTCCCAGCACCATCATCGATGAAACAATGCTTATCCTCAAAGGATACTTTGTATCATTTTTCTACCAACAGATAAATATTGAACAAGTTTTGATCAATATCAGATATATAGAGAACATCTGAAATTGTTTTATTACCTGAACTTATTTTGACGACAACAGTTTCTTTTCCTTCAACAAGATTCTTGTCACCATTTTCAATTCTAACTTTGAATATTTCAGTAGGGTTTAATTCTTTAAACAAGCACTTGTTATAAGTAATGTGATTGGTGAAACTGCTATCAATCAGTCAAAAATTTATTGAAAACTTACTTGAGATACATGTTGCAGCAAAAAGATGGTCTTCTTCTTCATTGACCATATGTGCATCTGCTTCATGGTTGTTGATTTTGTTTTTACAAATCACTGCTTCATGGCCAAGCTGATTGCACTTACTGCACTTCATGTCTGGCCTTTTTCAAAATCTATATGGTGGATGACCCATTTTTTCACGGTGTCCACAAGGTGGGTAACTTTTAAAAATTTTAACCCTGCTTTGCATTTTGTGTCTTGATACTAAGACTCCTTCAACCATACCATCTTGCCTCATAACTCTCCTTTACTTCAGTGCCTGAAAAGAATTTAACAACTTTACCAAGGTAATCTTGGATAGATCTTGTGTATTTTACAAGGTAGTTATGTATGCTTCATATCTTTCAGGAACTGTAACAAAAAAAATTTCAACAATTCTTGAATCTTTAAATATAGCACTTAGTAGTCTTACCTTGATAATGTCAAGTAATCTTTTCGAGTACTCTTTAACTGTATCGCAGTCTTTTATTCTATACAACTCGAATTGTCTCATTAAATTCAATACTTGCATTTCTCAGATTTTTCATCTCCAATAAATTCTTTCTTTAGATAATACCAAAAAAAATTGTGAAGTGAGAAGCATAATTCTTGTAAAAGTAGTTGTTGAAACAGAAGCAAACAAAGTTGCCTTCTCCTTAGACTTTGTGGTTGTCTTTTATTGTGACTCTTGATTTAGGCTATAGTGGGATTATTCGGAAGTGGATTAATTTCATAATTCTCTTCCACGGCTTTCCAAAGATCAAAAGCCTCCAAGTAAGCTTCCATTCTCACAATTCATAATTGATAATTTACACCATCAACAATGGGTGGAGCCATTCGTGAAAAGCTATTTTCAGAATCCATCTCTTCACTTTCAGGTCCCTCAAGAAAATAGCTTTGATATCAACTATTGATTTTAATACTGTTGAAATAACATATCAAGGAGATCCAATAATAAAACAACTGAAATCAGAAATGAGTTAGAGAAGAAGAGACGCAAAGATGTTTTTTCTCTATTCTAGTAAAGCAACATATTTTATTAATCTAAATAGTATCTATTACAACTAAAAATAGGTTAAAGTTACCATAAAAACAACCTATTTTCTATCAATAATAATAGAAACAACTAATCAGTTTTCTACCAAAAATAGCTAGTAATCGATTTAACAAATAGACGGCAGTATTGATTTCCTCAGCCCAAAAATATTTAGGTATCTTCTTTTCTACCAGCATGCATCTTGTCATCTTTATCACTGTTTGTCATGACCCAAACCAGGGCGTAGTCGTGACAGCTATCTCAAGTCCCACGTGCACCGAAGATTACCCCCTATACCTAACCAAATCAAACACAATATCTCCTAATGTCAGATGAATTCCGAACATATAACAAGATAGCATGTGACAAGCTTAAAAAAATCAAAACAAGTCTATAACCGACGATGGATGACCGGCCAAACAACCGACCAACACCACCCAATATCTATAGTAATCCAAACAAAACCTTCTAAGCAAAGAACTAAAATAGTTTTTGTCGGGGCATGTCCCAGATTCTGACAGATGACAATGAGAATGAAAATGATAGTGAAGGTAACAATCAACACAAATCTAAGAATGAAAGCTGGTGAAATTACTAAGACTTTCGGGGAATGGAAGCTCACAACTTCACCACAATAGCACGAACCAACAGACCAAACTAAATGACCTAACTCTGTGCTGAAAAAGTAGAAAAAGCTCCAGTGCCTGCATCACATGGGGATACAACGTCAGGAGAAGGTTAGTGGGGTGAACACTAAAGTGTAACTCAGGGATAAGAATAACATAATTCCATGATCAACAGTTTAAAATCATTCAAAACCAATGCACATAATCAAATACATATACGTATAGATATATCACATGTCGAGATAGAAAACAAGGCTTAACATATGCTTTAAAAATTTAGCCTGGATTGTGTAGCTCAACCGTCATAATATGTACCCACGAACTATGAGGGCCCTAGATCTCACCCCCTGGTCGGGCCCTAGTGCGTGTAGCCGCACGAATCAGACAATAATCCCATATATATGCACGGGGGACTCGAACCTCTCAATCATATACTAAGGTAACTTAAGCACCCGATCATGTAATGATATGTGGGGGACTCGAACCTCCCTAATCCTATAATAATAATGAGGGGGACTTGAACCTACCTAGTCAATTAGACTCCCGTGTTGTCAAATGGGGTTTCTAGTATCATTCACTCAGACCTCTACTTTCACGACTCAGCTACGCAACCCCCATTAAAGCCTAATTAAAAATATTTATCACACAATCTTATTCAATGAACCACAATACATATTTAGGCATACATTGTTGGTATCGTCATACCAACTACACTTGTAAGATAACATCAACATGCCAAAATAATTATATCACTTGGGGAATTCACAACCCCCTTGGTTCAAATATGCCATAGCTTGTGAAAACACAAAACCTACAAGGTTAAATTCAAAACCATTATGCAAAAGTTCAAGGATAATTCAATTCCTATATTTCTCATAACTAAAACCAATTTCACAATATGGGATTAGAGCCATAACCACTTCAGAAATCACAAGTTTGGGAAAATCACAATTTCCTAGTTCATTCATGTAACACCCCAAAATTTGATTCTCGGGATGCCACATGATGCTTCGAACCACAAGTGGTCCTAAGCTAACCTTGGCTTCTTTCTAATAAATCTAAATCTTAAAATAGGAGAAATATGGATATGGAAACATGATAAATGTGGAAATCTTATCTAAACATAGAAATCTCATAAATCTTGGTATGACAATACTAAAAATCTGATTACTGAAGTAGAAGTCTAACACTGAATCTAGTAGTCCGACAAGCCTCTACTAGCTGAATCTAGAGTCACTGGGACAGTCCCCAGCTGACTCAAACTGTCTGAAATGAATAATAAAACATCTACTGATAAACTGGAATTCTGAACAACTAAGCCCTCGAACTATGAGGACTCACCAGCTACAGGGATGAAGATAAGATGCTCGAAAATCACTCACACTGCTGAGACTGAGCACCTGAACCTATATTATGAGACAATGTAGCACATATACATATATGTGGATCAGTACTTTGAGGATGTACTGAGTATATGGGGGTGCATGCAATAAGTAAGTAATATCATCACAGTTTATAAAATCATGCATGCTAAATGTAAATGACTCACTTAGGCTTGAGTAATCTGAAATCTGGAAGTAAATGTATGAATAATAGAGCATGTAATCTAAAATCTTGTGAGTCATCACACTTAGTTCTTAAATCTGTATTTTTGTTCTATTTCTCAAATCACATAGGCTAAGTGAAGTCTGAAAACTTACTATGTATAACTTAAGGCTTCAAATCAATAAGCTGTTTTTAAGATGAGGGGACATATTTTTAGGAAGTTCTTCCAACCGACATACACCATGTGAGCATCGATGGAGTCCCACGACTGGCCCCCGTTAGGTAGGGTTGTTCTACACTTGCCATCAGAATAGAACTTCTAATCTGAGTCATTCACGTAGAAGTGAAAATAATCTGAATCCTACGTTGGCACGTAGTTCTGGGGTATAAAACCATAGTAACTTACCCATCTCGGTGCTAAATACTACTCCCATTCTTATGCTCAAAATCTTAAGAAATCCACTTCAAAATAGCACATGATTAAATCTCAAGTCATCTGAATAAAGTGGATTCTTTATCTTAGCTTAGGACCAAAAAGGTCAAATCTTTATCTAAAATCTGAAAATAATCTAGTCATAGGGTGCTCATAGCACAAACAATCTTGAGTTAACAATCTTTAATTGGGGTCTAATGACCCAAGCATCAAACTCATGTTAAAACATCTCAAAACCCATACTTGGTAATGTAAACATTCATAAATCATCTAAAAATCTGAGAATTTCAGCAATATGCATGAAAATATAAACAGATTTATGTAATTCGACTTCTAAATCAATGAAGACCTCATAATCTTATGAATAGTAATTTTTGGTATAAACCCTAACTTTAAATTCATAGGAAAACACATAAAATCAAATAACTCTTGTAATTAATACAAGTTTTGGATGCAAGGATGAAAGAATTATCCTTCATACCCCACATACCTTAATTGATGATCTTTAATGAAAAGCTTGAATCTTGGATTCCTATTGATGCTTTGGAGATGAATTTTTAGTGTTCTTATATTTGGAATCCTCAATCTTGGCTTATCTTGGAGAATTAATGGAGGAATTTTGAGTTTCTTGGAGAGGAAGTATGAGACTTAGGCTTGAGAGAGAATGATGAATGAAGCATGAAGTGCTTTGAAATTTGATTAATCTTTTATTTTTGGAAGGATTGGGGGTTGGAGATTTACCAAAATACCCCATTTAAACTTTTAAACGAAACTGGAAAACGTATATTTTTCCGATCTAGGTGGCCACCGCAATGCGCCACTATCGCGGTGGCTCGCTGAAAATTGACAAATGGAAACTGGGCAGACTCAGCGATGCAGAGTCATCGCGGTGCCCCTTTGAAATGTCATTTTGGCACATGGCGCGACGCGCCATTATCGTGTTGTACCTCTGGAAATTGACAAATGGGAAGTTGACCCTCTCAGCGATGCGCCATTTTCGCGAAGGGCCATTGGAATGGGACAATTGGAAATTTACACCACTCCGCAACGCGCTAAGGGTCCAAATGATGGTGTTTTGCAACTGGAACTTAAAATAGCCATAACTTCTTATCCGGTTATCGGATTTAGGAGAATCTTATATCGTTGGAAAGCTAATTCAATTTCCTATGCCATGGAAAGTCTAAATCTAAAGAATTTCACACGACATAAACATCATTCATTTTAGAAGATAATCCTTGACAATTTTGGGATGAGTTAAGCTAGGAAAAATTTTGGGGTATTATAATATCTCCCCCTTGGGAACATTCGTCCTCGAATGTGGCTAATTAAGCTGAAAGTTCTGAGGAATTTGAGAGCATAAGATAGCATGCACAACTGAAATAAACTAAGCAACTAAATCTAAATCATTCTAAGCTTCTGAGTAATTCGGTGAGTGCATGAACTTACATGAGGACTACTATAGTGCTGAATATCTGATTAGAAAAGAACTGGATTAAGAAAGAGTATTACCTTCAGTTAAATCTGAGTCTGCAGAGAAGAGGTGAGGGTACTTGGCTCGCATGTCTGCTTCTACTTCCCAAGTGGCGCCCTCAACCGACTGATTCTGCCAAAGAACTTTGACCAAGGGAACTTCTTTGTTCCTTAGTTTATAGATCTGATGATCTAAAATCTCAACTAGAGTCTCTTCGTATGAAAGACTGTTTTGAATATCTGATCTTTCTATAGGGACTACACCGGTGGAGTCACCGATGCACTTCTTAAGCATAGAGACGTGGGATGCACTTCTTAAGCATAGAGACGTGGAATACAGGATGAACGAATGACAAGTCTGTGGGCAACTCAATCTCATAACCTACTTTCCCAACACGACTCATAATTCTATAAGGGCCAACATACCGGGGACTAAGCTTCACCCTTTTGCCAAATTGCTTCACCCCTTTCATGGGTGAAATCTTTAAATATACTAAATCACCAACCTCAAACTCAAGGTACCTTCTTATCACATCTGCATAGGATTTCTGCTGACTCTGGGATGTTTTCAATCTCTCTCTAATCAATTTAATTTTCCCCATAGCTTCTAACACTGCATCAGGCCCAAGTAACGCGGCCTCACCCACTTCAAACCAACCTATAGGTGATCTACATCTCCTCTCATAAAGAGCCTTAAATGGGGCAATCTAAATGCTAGAATGATAACTGTTATTATAAGTGAACTCAATCAATGAAAAATGCTCATCCTAACTACCTTTGAAATCAAGGGCACATGCCCTTAACATATCTTCTAGAGTTTAGTTGGTCCTTTCTTCCCGACCATCTGTATGAGGGTGAAAAGCTGAACTAAGGTGGACTTGGGTACCAAGACCCTTCTGAAAGGCTTTTCAAAACTAGGAAGTGAACTGAGTACCCCTATCTGAGATATAGACAAGGGAACTCCATGTAATCTGACTAACTCTCAGATATACAACTTAGCATAATCCTCAGCTGTGTAGGACGTGTGAACTGGGAAGAAATGCGCTGACTTAGTCAATCTGTCTACAATAACCCATGTCGAATCATGATGATGACACAATTGGGCTAAACCAGTCACAAAATCCATATTTATCTCTTCCCACTTTCAAGTGGGGATACCAAACTCTTGCAACGTACCACCAGGTCTTTGGTACTTTACCTTAACCTGTTGACAAGTTGCACACTTAGCTACGAAATCCGCTATATCTCTCTTCATACCATTCCACCAATAAATCTCCCGCAAGTCATAGTACATCAGGGTAGCCCCTAGATGAATAGAATAACGCGCACCATGCGCTTCCGCCATAATCCGCTGCCTCAAATCATCAACACATGGAACACACAATCTACTTTGATACCTTAACACGCCATCTCCCCCTTGGGAGAAAACCTCTACCTTTTGGTCTTTAACTGACTCCTTCAGTTTGACCAAACTAAAATCCATATATTGCTTCTCCTTCACTTTCAAAACTAGGGAAGATTCGGAACTACTCTCAACCCAAATATTACCTTCAGCTGAATCAACCAGCCTAACACCCAATCTAGCCAAATGGTGAACTTCTCGAGTTAATTCTTTCTTATCATTCTCCACATGAGAAATAGTGCCCATAGACAACCTACTAAGGGCATCTGCTACTATATTGGCCTTGCGCGGATGGTACATCACACTCATATCATAGTCTTTCAGCAACTCTAACCATCTTCTCTGACAGAGATTCAACTCCCTCTGAGTAAACACATACTGCAAGCTTTTGTGGTCTTTGAATATATCAACATAAACACTATATAGATAGTGTCTCCAGATTTTCAAAGCAAATACCACAGTAGCTAATTCCAGATCATGAGTTGGGTAATTCTTTTCATGAGGCTTCAATTGTCTAGATGCATAGGCTATGACCTTACCTCCTTGCATCAACACACAACCCAAACCAACTCTAGAGTCATCACAATACACCATAAAACAATCTGTACCATCAGGTAATACTAACACTAGGACTGAAGTGAGTCAGTCTTCAACTCCTAAAAATTCTTCTCGCAGGAATCTGACCACAGAAACTTAAATTTCTTTTGGGTCAATCTAGATATAGGAGATGCAATAGATGAGAAACCTTTAATAAAATGGCAGTAATATCCAGCTAGACCCAAGAAACTCCTAATATCTATTAAAGAGATAGGTCTAGGCCAATTTCTTATTACTTCCATCTTTTGGGGATCAACCCTAATGCCATCAACAGAAATAATATGATCGAGAAAGGCTACTAACCTTAGCCAAAATTCACACTTGCTGAATTTGGTGAATAATTGATGATCTCTAAGAGTTTGTAAGACAGTTTTAAGATGATCTACATGATCATTCTCGCTACAGGAGTACACAAGGATATCATCTATGAATACTATGACAAACATATCTAGATACTATTTGAACACTCGATTCATGAGGTCCATGAAAGCTGCTGGAGCATTTGTTAACCCAAAAGACATGACTAGAAACTCAAAATGACCATAACAGGTTCTAAAGGCCGTCTTTGGAATATCATATTCCCTTACTTTAAGATGATGATAGCTGGATCTTAGGTCTATCTTTGAAAAATAACTTGTACCTTGGAGTTGATCAAACAAGTAATCAATTCTAGGAAGAGGGTATTTTTTTTAACTATAACCTTATTCAGATGACAATAGTCAATGCACATACGCAAAGAACCATCTTTCTTTCGCACGAATAGGACGGAAGTGCCCCATGGAGAAACACTACGCCTTATGAAACCTTTATCTAAAAGATCTTTGAGTTGCTCTTTCAACTACTTAATCTCCGTGGGAGCCATATGATAAGGAGGTATAGAAATAGGCTAAGTATCTAGGAGAAGGTCAATACCAAATTCTATTTCCCTATCAGGAGGTACCTCTGGGAGATCTTCTGGAAAAACATCAGGAAACTCATTTACTACATTGACTGACAGAACAGTTGGAGTCTCAAACTTAGTGTCTTTAACTCCAACTAGATGATAAATACAACCTTTGGATATCAAATTTCTGGCCTTAAGATAAGATATGAAATGACTCTTGGGGGACACTGAATTGCCTGACCACTCAAAACCTGGCTCATCTGGAAGCTGAAACTTCACCACTCGGGTGCAACAATCTATAGAAGCATAATAGGAATGAATCCAATCCATACCCAGAATAAGATCAAAATCAACCATGTCTAACTCTATCAAGTCTGCTAACATGACCTTATGAAGAACAGTGATAGGACACTTTTTATAAATCTGTTTGGCAATAACTAACTCACCTACTAGGGTAGAAACTAGAAAAGGCTGGGGGGTCTTTTTAGAACTTATCTCAAAATTCACAGCAACTAACGGGGTCACATAAGAGAAACTCGACCCAGGGTCTAACAACACATAAATATCAAGATGAAAGACACGAAGCATACCAGTAATAACATCTGGTGAATCTTCCTTCTCCTAGTGGGATGGTAAAGCATAAAATTGATTCTGATGTTAGACCGCCACCTATACTGAATTATGCGCCCTGAGGAGGGGCTGAGCGACCTAGAGGAGCTGGTGCACTATTAGACTTAGTCTGAGGACGAACATCTCTATTTCCCCACCTAGCATGTGAGCACTCTTTAATTTTGTGACCCTCCTGGCCACAACCATAACAACCTTTCTAACTCCACAAATATTCACCTTCATGATTCTTACCACACTTAGCATATGGGGAATGATTTGGCCTATTACTTACACTATTCTGAGATCTGGACATAGAGGACTTACCCCACAGATCCTGCCTATTTCTGGGTGCAGGAGCACTGGTTGAAGAAGGTTAAGGCATAGATGACTGATTCTAAAATTGTGAATGATTTCCTCCTCCAGACCTATCCTGACCATAATTAAACCACCCTATCCTGGCCCTCTTATTTACTCTCTCTCTCTCTCTTTCCTTCATCTTTTGTTCCTTAATCTACTGAGCATGCATCATCAATCTAGGAAGGTCCATGTCTCTATTGAGCATAGCAGTCCTACACTCCTTAACTACTATCCCAGACACACCGGTCACAAACTTACTCATGATTGACCTAGGGTCAGCCATCTGATCAGGTGTATACTTAGACAACTGGTTGAACTTGAGGCAATACTCCTTCACTATCATAGAGCCCTGCCTCAAGTTCATAAAATCTTGTATCTTGGCTTCTTTCATCTCAAGTGGGAAGAACTTGTCTAAGAACACATCCTGAAATATCTGCCAACTCATGGGAGATGCATCCTCCCCTCTACTTTTCTTCCACATCACTACCCAATCATAAGCAACATCCTTAAGCCTATAGGATGCCAATTCTACACTCTCCTCTTCAGAAACATGCATAATTTTAGAGAACTTCTTCACCTCATCAAGATATAACTGTGGTTCCTCACCTGTCTTCGACCCAAAGAATTTTGGCTGGTTCATTCTCATGAAATCTTAAATTCTGGTTGCGGCTAAATCCCCATCCTGCTGAGGTGGGACTGCATCCTGATGATTGCCCTGAATATTAGTTGTCACATCTTGGGCTAGTGCCTGAAAGGAAGCAAAAAACTCTTCATGCGACATATTCTCATTCAAAGGATCTGCGGGGCTGAGGTAGTTGTTTATCATTTCTGTGTGCTCGACGAGGAGAAATTTTTTGTCACATGAAAGCACAAGTTAGAAGCAGATACAGACACTAGATACACAATAGATCATGAAAGAAAAGATGATTTCCTAAAATGCTTCATAGCCTCTAGCTCATAGATGTGGCGCGCTTCACACCGATGATCAAGACTCTAAGTAATGCGGCGTGTCTGACTCCCTAGGACGCTTCTAAACCTTAGGCTATGATACCAAGTTTGTAACGCCTCAAAATCTAATTCTCGCGATGCCACACGGTGCTCCAAACCACAAGTGGTCCTGAGCTTACCGTAGTTTCTTTCTACTAAATCTAAATCTCAAAATAGGAGAAATATGGATATGGAATCATGATAAATGCAGAAATCTTATCTAAACATAGAGATCTCCTAAATTTTGGTATGAAAATACTGAAAATCTAAATACTGAAGCAGAAGTCTAACACTGAATCTAGTAGTCCGACAAGCCTCTACTATCTAAGTCTAGAGAGTCACTGGGATAGGCTACAGCTGACTCAAACTATTTGAAATGAATAATAAAATATCTACTGATAAACTAAAATTCTAAACAACTAACCCCTTGAACTATGAGGACTCACCAGCTGCAGGGATGTATATAAGCTGCTCGAAAATCACTCACGTTGCTGAGACTGAGCACCTGAACCTACATTATGAGACAATGTAGCACATAGACATATATGTGAATCAGTACTTTGAGGATGTACTAAATATATGGGGTGCATGCAATAAAAGCAATATCATCACAGTTTATAAAATCATGCATGCTAAATGTAAATGACACACTTAGGCTTGAGTAATCTGAAATCTGGAAGTAAATGTATGAATAATAGAGCATGTAATCTAAATCTTGTGAGTCATCACACTTAGTCTGAAAATTGTATTTCTGTTCTATTTCTCAAAGCACATAGGATAAGTGAAGTCTGAAAACTTATTCTGTATAGCTTAAGGCTTCAAATCAATAAGTTGTTTTTAAGAGTAGGGGACATATTTTTGGGAGGTTCTTCCAACCGACATACACCATGTGAGCATCCATGGAGTCCCACGACTGGACCCCATTAGATAGAGCTGTTTTACACTTGCCATCAGAATAGAACTTCTAATCTGAGTGATCATAATCTGAGTCATCCACGTAGAAGTGGGAATAATTTGAATCCTACTTTGGCACATAGTTCTGGGGTATGAAACCGTGTAACTTACCCATCTCGGTGCTAAATACTACTCCCATTCTTATGCTCAAAATCTTAAGAAATCCACTTCAAAATATCACATGGTTAAATCTCAAGTCATATGAACAAAGTGGATTCTTTATCTTAGATTAGGACCAAAAAGGTCAAATCTTTATCTAAAATCTGAAAAATAATCTAGTCATTGGGTACTTATAGCACAAACAATCTTGAGTTAACAATCTTTAATTGGGGTCTAATGACCCAAGCATCAAACTCATGTTAAAACATCTCAAAACCCATACTTGGTAATGTAAACATTCATAAAGCATCTAAAAATCTGGAAATTTCAGCAATATGCATGAAAATATAAACATATTCATGTAATTCAACTTCTAAATCAATGAAGACCTCATAATCTTATGAATAGTAATTTTTGGTATAAACCCTAATTTCAAATTCATAGGAAAACACATAAAATCAAATAACTTCTATAATTAAAATATGTTTTGGGCACAAGGATGAAAGGATTATCCTTGTTCATACCCCACATACCTTAATTGATGATCTTTGATGAAAAGCTTGAATCTTGAATTCCTATTGATGCTTTGGAGATGAATTCTTAGTGTTCTTGTATTAGGAATCCTCAATCTTGGCTTATCTTGGAGAATTAATGGAGGAATTTTGAGTTTCTTGGAGAGGAAGTATGAGACTTAGGGTTTTTGCTTGAGAGAGAATGATGAATGAAGCATGAAGTGCTTTGAAATTTTATTAATCATATGTTTTTGGACGGATTGAGGGTTGGAGATTTACCAAAATAACCCCTTTAAACTTTTAAACGGAACTGGAAAAAATATATTTTTCCGATCTAGGTGGCCACCGCGACGTGCCACTATCATGGTGGCTCACTGAAAATTGACAAATGGAAACTGGACAGACTCCGCGATGCGGAGTCATCGCATTGCCCCTTTGAAATGCCATTTTGGCACATGGCGTGACACCTCTGGAAATTGACAAATGGGAAGTTGACCCTCTCAGCGGTGCGCCAATATCACGGAGGGCCACTGGAATGGGGCAATTGGAAATTTACACCACTCCGGGTCCAAATAACGGTGTTTTGCGAATACAACTTAAAATATCCATAGCTTCTTATCTGGTTATCGGATTTAGGCGAATCTTATATCGTTTGGAAGCTAATTCAATTCCCAATGCCATGGAAAGTCTATATCTAAAGAATTCCACACGACATAAACATTATTCATTCTAGAAGCTAATCCTTGATACATTTGGGATGAGTTAAGCTAGGAAAAATTTGGGGTATTATAATTCACCATACCTATGTATCCACAAGTTCAAAACCATAATTAAAGAATGAATAATCATATGTAAACCATGGAGCATTCAAAACCCTCAACCCTTGTTTCAATACAAACATCAATATCTCATGAACATTACCTTAAAACATATGTTTTTTACAAATTAACAACGTGGAAAGAGTAACATGCTTGAAATAACAAGTTTCACTGAAGGAATTCAACCCTTAAGACCTTGGATGACCTAGTTCTTGGAATCCCTAAGTATGGTTGCTTGAGAGAATTGAAGAGAGCTTTTTGAAAGTGTTTTAGTGAGTTAACACTACTAATGGGGTCCCCAATAGGGTTTTAAGTCTTAGGTTACAATTGGGGTAAAGGGGAAATGTACAAAGTCCCCTTAATAAAAAGGCTGAAAATTTATCGCAAGTGACTATGGGTCACTATACGACTTATATAGACACATTACGACTCAGCACCCTAAGTCTTAACCAAGATAGTTCCTAGGACACTTACACACTATTGAACCTATGAATCAACTGGTACCACTCATCATGGGACCGTACGACTCGTAAGGTCCAGTCATAATCAACATAGAACACAATTGGGTAAACAATGGACATCCTACAATTTGCACCCAACGACTCGTAATAAGTCCTTACGACTCATAGTAAGCCACTCGCACTCAAAGAAAAATGTTGCTACTAAATTTCATATTTTATTACAATTCGATCCCAATGACTCATCATTGGTCTTTACGACTTGTATCCCTAAGTCCCATACCCAGGGAAGTAAATCCAACACCATTCACTGTACACCTTACAACTAGGGTCACCTAACTCGTCAAGACACCCTACGACTCATAGAGTGAGTCATAGTCAGGACAGTGAGGACAAAATCACAAAAAAATTCAAAGACTAAAAACTCGGGGAATTACATACTCCCCTTTTTAAGATCATTCACCCTCGAATGATAGGACAAGGCATTTATTTGCATGATTTGACTCCACATATCACTACTCTTACCTTTAACAAAGACAGAAAACAAAGATGCCAAGGAAATCACCATTTCCTTTAACAAAGACAAAAAAACAAAGATGCTAAGGAATACACATACTCAAGCAAGATTATTCAAAACGCGAAATAGGAATGGATACTTGGACTTCATATACTTTTTAGCTTACCAAGTAGCTTCCTCAACCATTTGGTTCCTCTAATGAACCTTCACCAAAGCCATATCCTTTGTCTGTAACCGATGGACTTGCTGATCTAGAATCTCAATCGGAACCTCATTATCGAAAATGAAACCTAAAATACCCACCTCTTCTAAAGGAACAACCATCGAAGGATCACTCACGCACTTCCTAAACATCGAAACATAAAACAAGGGATGAATGAAGCTCAAACTAGAAGGCAACTCCAATTCATAAGCGACCCTTCCAACCCTCTTTACAACCAAGTATAGACAGATATAACGAGGACTAAGCTTTCTCTTCTTACCAAACTGGATCACTCCTTTCATGAGTGACACTTTAAAGAACACCCAATCACCAACACTAAACTTTAACTCCCTTTGCCTCACATCTGCATAGGACTTTTGGTGACTTTGGATGGCCTTAAATCTATCCCAAATCACCTTCACTTTCTCCATGGCTTGGTGAACCAAATTAGGGAAAAACATCTTATCTTCACCAACCTCAAACCACCTAATAAGAGATCTACACTTCCTACCATACAAGGCTTCAAATAGAGCCATACCAATGCTAGAGTGATAATTGTTGTTGTAAGCAAACTCTATGAGATGTAAGTGGTCAAACCAACTACCACCAAAATCAAATAAACAATCCCAAAGCATATCTTCTAATACCAAAATTATCCTCTCTACTTGCCCATCCATCTGCTATTGGAAATCAGTGCTAGCATGACCGTGGAAGATCGTAACAAAATCCATATTAATTATCTCTTATTTCCATACCTACAGTTTAATCTCTTATGTAAACCTGTCGTACCTCAAGTGTTCCACCTTCACTTGCTGACACACCATGCACTTAGCCACAAAATTGGCCATATTTTGCTTTAATTATTCCACCAATAAATTCCCTTAAGGTCATGATACATCTTCGTCAAACCAAGATGAACAATATAACACGACTTATAAGTTGTGGTGAAAATTCTTTGTCGCAACTCATCAACCTCAGAACACATACTCTACCTTGGTACCTCAATATACCAACGCTATCGATATCAAAAACTATCACCTTATGCCTACCTACATCATTCTTGATTTGCACTAAGATAGAATCCAACATCTACTTCTCCTTCACTTCATCACCAAGAGATGACTTTGCCACATCTTAAACAATCACACCACCATCTTCGGAATCAAAAATACAAATTCAAAGTTTATCTAAATGGTTAATATCCTTTACCACATCCCATTTCTCCTTATCCACGTGAGACAAGCTTACTATGGACAACCTACTAAGAGCATCAACAACCACGTTAGCTTTACCTAGATGATAGTGGAGATTCAATGGGGCAGCAATTGAAGAGAAACTTTCCATGAACCTTCTATAATAACTGGCTAAACCCAAGAAGTTCCAAATGTCGTTTGGAGTCGTAGGTTTAGGCCGTTTCTTAACCATTTCAACCTAATGTAAATCCACCATGATCCCTTTACTAGAAACAACTTGACCCAGATAAGTCAAAGCATTCATCCAGAACTCACACTTAGAGAACTTTGCCTATTAACGATGATCATTTAGGGTCTGCAACACAAGGCGGAGGTGATCGGCATAATCTGCCTTGCTCTAAGAATTCACCAAAATATCATCGATAAAGAAAAGTACGAACAAATCCAAGAACTAATGGAAAATCCAATACATAATATCCATAAATCCTATCTTAGCATTAGTCAAGCCAAAAGACATCATCAAAAACTCAAAATGTCCATACCGGGTTCGAAAAGCAGTCTTAGAGATATCTTCCTACCTAATATTCAACTTATGGTACCCAAACCGAAGATCAATCTTAGAAAAGAACTTAGCACCCTAAAGTTGATCAAAGAGATCATTAATCCTCGAAAGTGGAAACTTATTCTTTACTATCACCTTATTCAATTGGAGTGAATCAATACACATTCAAAGGGAACCATCTTTCTTATACACAAAGAGCACGGGAGCACCCCATGGAAACACACTAGGATGAATACAACCCTTATCTAAAAGGTCTTTCAACTACTCCTTGAGTTCTTTCAACTCAGCTTGAGCCATTCTGTAAAGAGGAATAGGAATAGGATGAGTTTCTGGAAGAAGATCAATCCAAAAATCAATTTCCCTATCAAGAGAAATACTAGGAATATCATCTGGGAACACCTAGGGAAATTCACAAACCACAGGTACAGACGACAAAGAAGGACCTTCGGATCTAGAATGCACTAAGAGATAGAGGAACCCTTTTTAAACTAATTTTTGGGATCTAAGATACGATATAAACTTTTCCTTAGGTAATAGGGAACTACCTTCCAACTCAATCACCGGCTCATTTGGGAAATAGAAACTAACCTACGGATCCGACAGTCATGGGGCGCATAGCATAAATGTAACTAATCAATCCCCAAAATCACATCAAAGTCTACCATGTCCAACTCTATGAGATCCACCAAGGTCTCCCTTCCATGGACCGATATCAGACAACCCCTATAGGCCCTTCTAGACACAATGGTGCGCACTTAGGTGAACACAAAAAAAGATCTGGAATACACTCAAGATCAAACCCAATATGAATAGCCACATAAGGGGTCACATAAGATAGAGTAGACCCGAGATCAAGTAGACAATATACATAAAGAGAAAAGAGTTTGAGCATACCAGTAAAAATATTAGGGGATGCTTCAGAATCCTGGCGAGTGGCAAGAGCATACAGACAGTTCTGACCCGTGCCGGAGCTAGAGGCAGAAGTAGCACCCTTTGGTACAGGAGTAGATGAATTAGAAAAAGGAACCTTATTCATCCAAGAAGCAACCTTAGAAGAACAATCACTCTGTAGGTGACCAGTCTGACCATATTTAAAACACTTATTCCTCCCTTCCTCGCAAAAACCACAATGCACTTGACCACAAAATATACAAAGAGAATATGACAGACTGAGCCCTACTTACCTGAGACTGAGCTCCTAGTGATCTAAACCCACTATCATACTAATAACAATGATCACTTGATGACTTAGGATAAGGAGAACAAGTTGTAGAGTAAGAACCAAAATTTCCCCACTTCTTCTTAGACTACTTTCCATCATCTCTACCACTTTGCCGCTGACCTCTCCTTGTCCAAGTAGCGATATTTCTTATTCTTTCTATCACTTATCTCTACTTGTTTCTTCTTTTCTTCTTCCACTTATTACATATACACCACAAACCTAGAGATATTCATATCCTTGTTTAACAAGGTAGCCTTTCTCTTCAAGATCAACTCATGGGATAACCCAGAAGTAAACTTCCTCACTCTAGCCCTCATGCTAGATACCAACTCGGGAGCATAATGCAATAGCTGATGAAACTTCAAGACATACTCCTTTACTGATATCTTATCTTGCTTCAAATTCACAAATTCCTCAGCCTTGACTTCTCTCAACTCCTTAGGAAAAAAATGATCAAGAAAAGCGCCTAAGAAGTCATCCCACAGAGTAGACTCAGTATCATCGCCACTAGACTGGTCCCACTCCTCATACCATTGGTATGCCATATCTTTCAGCTGGTAAGCAATAAACTCTACACCTTCCACATCAGTGTCTTGCATCACATAGAAAAACTTTTCTATCTCATTAATAAAAATTTGAGGATCTTCCTCAACTTTAGAACTGGTGAAAATAGGAGAATTCAACCTCATAAATTATCCAGCTCTAGTGGCCTCAAATAATGAAGCAAAAGAAGCAACACAGTCAATCTAAGAGGTAACCAACTGGGTAAGTAAATGAATTGACTAACAAAACTCACCATTAGACACTCTAACTTGGGGTACCTGAGGAGGGATAAGGGGGAACCGATGGAGCTCCCTCAGGGTAATCAGAAGCATTGACCCTAGACTAGGTCTGAACTCCTGGAGTAAGACAAACTCCATCCACATTGTCCTCAGACAGGACAGAAGAGTTTCCACGGGCATCAGATCTTCTAGGAGGCATGATCTGAAAAGCGGACATACAGAAATTAGAGAAGATTCAACACCTTAGACTCTATAGCTTAAAATTGAAAAACAAGAAAAGTAAAGATTCCTAAATGTATCGTAGCTTCTCCCTAATAAGTGTGGAATACTACACACCTATAAAAGAGACTGTACTTGACACGTCTTTGTTTGGACACCCAATGACACCAAACCTAGGCTCTAATACCATCTCAGTCATGACCGGAATCAGGGCCTGTCCGTGGTGGGTATCTCAAGTCCCACATAGATCGAAGATTACCCCCTGTACCTAACCAAACCAAACATAACATCGCTTAATGTCGGATGAATTTTGAACATATAAAAAGATAGCATACGATAAGCTTAAAAAAATTAAAATAAGACTATAACCGATGATCGATGACCAGCCAAACAACCGACCAACACCGCTTAATATCCACAGTAATCCAAACAAATCCTTCTGAACAAAAAAACAAAACTAGTCTTGGTCAGGACATGTCCCTGACTCTGACAGATGACAATGAGAGTGAAAATGATAATGAAGGTAACTATCAACTCAAATCTAAGAATAAAAGATGTTGAAATGACTAAGCCTTCATGGAATGAAAGCTTACCACTTCACCACAACATCATGAACCGATGGATCGAATTGACATTTCTAAATCTGCGCAAAAAATCTAAAAGAAGCATTGGTGCTTGCATTGTGTAGGGATACAGGGTCCTAAGATGGTTAGTGGGGTGAATAGTAGCATGTAATTCAGGGATAAGGATAACATAATGCCATGATCAGTATTTCAAAAATCATTCAAAACCAATGAACATAATCAAATGCATATACATATAGATATATCACATACAGAGATAGGGGACAAGGCTTAACATGTGCTTTAAAATTTTTGCCTGGATTATGTAGCTCAATAGTCATAACATGTACCCAAGGGATATATGGGCCCTAGCTCTCACCACTTGGTCGGGCCTCAGTGTGTGTAGGCCGCACAAATTGGAGAATAATCTCAAATATATGCATGGAGGACTCAAACCACCCAATCATTTACTAAGGTGACTTAAGCACCCGGTCATGTAATGATATGCGGGGGACTCAAACCTTTCTAATCATGTAATAATAATAAAGAGGACTAAACCTCCCTAGTCAATTAGACTCCCGCATCAATAAATTTGATTTTCAGTATCGGTCACTCGGACCTCGACTTTCACGATTCAGCTACACAACCCCCATTAAAGCCTAATTAAAAAGATTTATCACACAATCTCATTCATTGAACCACAATACACATTTAGTCATACATTATTGGTATTGTCATACCAACTACACTTGCAAGGTAACATCACCTTTCCAGAATAATTACATCACTTGAGGAATTCACAAGCCCCTTGGTTCAAACATATTATTACTTGTGAAAACACAAAACCCACAAGGTTCAATTCAAAACCATTATGTAAAAGTTCAAGGATAATTGAATTTCCACATTTCTTATAATTAAAACCAATGTCACAATATGGGGTTGAGGTCATAACCACTTCCAAAGTCACAAATTTGGGAAAATCACAATTCCCTAGTTTATTCACCATACCCATGCACCCACAAGTTCAAAACCATAACTAAATCATGAATAATTATATGTAAACCAAGGGAAAATATTGTTCAACAATAAGCATTCAAAACCCTAAACCCTTGTTTTAAAACTGCATCAATATCGAATGAACATTAATTTAAAACATATGCTTTTAGCAAATTAACAATGAGGAAAGAGTAACAAGCCTAAAATAACAAGTTTCACGAAAGGAATTCAACCCTTCAGCCCTTGGATGACCTACAACTTGGAAACCCTAAGTATGGTTGCTTGAGAGAATTGAAAAGATCTTTTTGAAAGTGTTTTAGTTAGTTAACAACGTTAATGGGATCCCCAATAGGGTTTTAAGTCATGGGTTAAAATTAGGGTAAAGGGAAAATATCCATAGTGCCCATAATAAAAAGACTAAAAAATTATCGCAAGTGACTACGGGTCACTATATGACTCGTATAGACACATTACGACTCGGCATCCTAAGTTGTAACCAAGACAGTTCCTAGGACACCTACGCACTATTGACCCTAGGACTCAATTGGTACCACTCATCATGGGATATTACGACTCGTAGGATCCAGTCGTAATCAACACAGAACCCAATTAGGTAAACAATGGACATCCTATGATTTACACCCAACTACTCATAACAAGTCCTTAAGACTCATAGTGATCCACTCGTACTCAGAGCAAAACTTTGCCACTAAATTTCTAATTTGGTTATAATTCGATCCCAATAACTCATCATGAGTCTTTACGACTCGTGTACCTAAGTCATACCCAGGGAAGTAACTCTAATACCATTCACTGGACACCTTACGACTAGGGCCACCTGACCCGTCAAGACACCCGAAGACTCATAGGGTGAGTCGTATTCAGGAAAGTGAGTATAAAATTACATAAATTTTCAAGGACTAAAAAACATAGGGCATTACACCATTTTATTATTTCTCTTAAAAACCCTATTCTGTTCTAGAGTGTAGCTCACAGTGAAGTGTTGGTTAATACCCAAATATTTACAATACTTGTTGAACTGGTGTGAAGTATATTCAATTCTATTATCTAACCTGGTATACTTAAACTGAAAACCAATATCCCTTTCTACCATAACCTTGAATTCTTTGAAAATAGAAAACACCTAAACTTTGCTACTTATAAAATAAACCCATGTCATTCGAGTTAGATCATCTACAAAAAGGATAAAGTATTTATTACCACACAAAGAAGTCATCCTCATTGGTTCACGTGCATCGATATAAAGTAACTTTAGCTTTTTCTTTACCCTTCAAAGACTTCCTTTAGGAAAGGATCATTTATGCAATTTACCAAGTTGGCATGACTCGCAAACATCTCGGCACATGTCAATTTTGGGTACATCAAGATCCATACCCTTGGATTGCATATACACCAATGAACTAAGGTTGTAAAGACCAAATCTTTTTGTGCCAAAGCCAAGTATCACTCATTTTAACATTGAAAGACAACTTTCAACAGAATAGCATAAAATTAGAAAGGAATTGCCAATCATGCTAATTTTAGCTACTTCACATCCTTTAGGAGAATTGTCAATCATGCTAATTTTAGCTACTTCACAACCCTTAGGATCCTAAATAACATAATTTTTTATCCTTAAAATTACGTGAATAATTATTATGAAGAAATTGAGCAACACTCAACAAATTTTGAGTCAAACTTTGCACATAAAGAATGTCATTTATGATTTTCATACCTTCATTCATAGAAAATTTCATGGACCCTCTACCTTGAGCTTGCAGCAGTGCACTATTCCCAAGCTTCACTTTGGTCCTATCAGATCTGTCCAAGCTAAAAAATAATTTTTCATCAATCGTCATGTGCCTTATGCACGCACTATCAACATACCAATTATATCAATCAACATATGATGTGTGCAAGGCCATGAATACCTCCTCCTTTGATTTTTCAACTAGATGATCTTTCATAAAATTTATTCGTTGGGAAGATTGACCACTTTGAGTTTGCTTTTGCCTATAATACTTCTCAATATGTCTCAATATGTCCATATTTCTTACAATATCTACACTGAATAGGAGACCTCTTTGACTTTTGTCAATAATTCTTATCCAAGTAGTTTGTATTCTTACAAATAATATAAGGTGGAAATTTTTCTTTCCTTAACCATTCACCTTGGGTATCCATCAGATTTCACCTTTCCAGAGTGGTCTAAGAGACTTTTCTACCTTCTTTTTGTTGCTTGAATCAATGCATTACTTGAAAGGCATCTTCACCTATCCCTTCACTTTTCATAGTTACTTGTTCCTCTTGGATTTGGAATTTAGAAATCAGCTCAGCTAGTGAAAGAGTAGTAAAGTCACAAGACTCTTCAATAGCTGAGATTTTTTATTCAAACTTGTTCGGAAGGCTGATATGATATTCTCTACAACTTTATGATCTATAAAGCTTTCACCAAGTATCCTTATTTGGTTCAGAATATCCATTGACTTGAAAGATTATTCTTTCACACTATTTGTGTCCTTCATCGTCAAGAGCTCAAACTCCCTCTTCAAAGTTAAGACCTTGACAAATTTCACTCTATTACTACCTACAAACTTCTTCTTTAAATTATCCAAGGCCTCTTTTGCTATTTCACAAGCCATAAGCCTTGTAAACATCACTTCCATAAAACTTGAATGTATGCAAGTGAGAGCTCATAGAGATTTAGTCACCAACTCATCATACTTTTTAATTTCAATGAGAGTTGCATCGTCTCTCAATGGCTGGACAGAAGGTTCTCCTCTCTCAACAACATCCCATAAGTTAAGGCCTTTAAATAAGACTTCATCTTGATATCCCAAACATGATAATTCTTTCTAGTGAAATTCAGAGGACCCATCGTTGGTTGATTTTCAGGTGTCATGACTTTCCAGCAAATAGATCTAAGAAAAAAACAAAAATAATATAAGCCAATCAATAAGATCTGGTTCAGATCCCTTGAGAAATATGCTCCGATACCATGTCAAGAAAGAAAGGAAAGAAGAATTGAAAGGCTACAAGCTAAAACAGATGTAAAAATGCAGTTATAAATTGCTACAAAAAATGGTAGAGAAGAAGAAGATAAAATCTTTTTTTATGTTCTCTATATTCTCTAGATAGTTCATTACATAGGTTTTATATATATAGTGTGAGTATTACAAATCACAAAATAAGCAAAAATATCTCGCACTAAACTATGGCATTTGTGGCTCACTAACCACCACTCATTTTAACCAAAAAAAAAGACTTGTCTACTATAAAAATATCTACTATCTAGAAGTTTCTAGAGAAATCTTATTTCCTAATGAGGAATTCTCCTTTAAAGCTTAGATCAAAATCCATATTGATTTCAACTAATGGGAGTTGATGAGTGATGAACTTGTCTAATTCTAGTTTCTTGTTCATGTACTTCTCAAAGAAGGAAGGTAGAAACGCGGCTTGATGTTTCCAAAGAATATTCCCTTTAGAGTCCTTTCATTCAAAAAGTTCATAGGATGTATCTTGAAAATAATTTTTTATGGGGCAGCCCTGTAAGAACAGTCACTCCCCGGCCCCGTGATTTAGTATGTGTCAAAAATGCATTTTAATAAAAGGCTTAGATGGGTTAATGAAAATTTAATAGTATAAGAAAACATATATCATGGACATATTTGAATACAGAAACCATAGCATTAATATGGCATGTGCACTCCACGCTTCTATCAACTCTGCTATCAGTCATCTCAGCAATGACCTTTCAAACAATCAAGAAAGTAAGATCCAATTATAAAGGATGACTGTTTTCACTCAAGGTTTTATTAATACAATTGAAGAAGGAAGCATGAATAAAAGTACCTGTTGAACTTGTTTGCTATAGTCCTTTGGGTTCACAAATTTTGTCACACCAAATAGTTCAATGATTGACAATGACACGAAACGACTAGGTTGAAGACACATGTTCTAGCATCGAGAGTCCAACTTGTATAAAGACTTTCTAAAATAAAGAATTCTCAAGAATAAAAGATCCTAAGCCTATACAAGAGTTTATCAACGACAAGAGTCCACAGACGAAAATAGGTTCAATCATCCTTGCAAGATGGGAGTCCTGTTGTTTTGGGTACACAATCTGTATGTTACTTCGCATAAACTTCAACAAAGTTCAAGAACAAACTTGTCAAGAACAACTAGAAGTTTCAACACCTTCAACACAAGATCAAAATGACCTTTAAATAGAAGTGTGTTAATCAATATTTAAAGAAAAGAGATAAAGCAGAATTTGAGCCAAGTCCTCCGATTTCACAGAGTGTCCTTAAGGAGTTAATTCCCCTCAAGAACCCGAAGTTATGGAATTTTTTCTCCCAAGATAAAATGGCTCACAATCCGATAGTAGCGGTACCTCAAACTATCGTTTTGAACTCACTTAACAGGAGATGATCACAATGAGTTTTAGAAGACAAGAAGTGTTTCTTAACTCTTAAAAATTATGTATCTAGCTGAGGAATAAGTCAGTTATTTATAGCTATTACGTTTACCTTCAGAACAGAATCGTTGGTTCTAGAAAAATTACATTGTTATTAAACAGTCACGTCACCTGCGCCCAATCTGTGCTGGAACGACGCCTGACCTGCAGTTGTAGGTGATGTTTCACCTATTATAGTGGCTTTTTCCCCTGACCTGTGCCAGTAATAGCCAGCCTACGCCAGGTCTACATTTGCAGGTCGTCCTTATTCTGAAAAAGTGTGTCTTTTTCTCTAAAGGTCGCGTTCCTTTAGAGATGCATTGCCCATACATTTGCATGGCGTCTGAAATACGCACGCATATGGAGAAAATTATTCCATTGGATTATTTGATTAAAACTTGACTTGTTTTACGAGTTTTAAATAAAATTTGTCTAAAAAATTAATCTCATCAATCGATCATTTGACAAATCCAAATTCAAAGCCGAGTTGAGTAAGCGACGACGACGGCAGTGCGAGGCATCTCTTTTTTCTTGCCTCACTATCCATGTGGAGATGTGTTTCTTAATAAGAGAAGATGAAAGTTTTTTTTCTCCCACCAATGTGGGAGAATTATTAGACCTTCCTTATTTTTTAGTACACTTTTCTTTTTTAATGTGATCTCATTTTTTCCTCTACCAATTCCCACTATTTACCATTCACACATTCAACTTGAACCCTAAAATCCCCAACATGAATGGGGAATGGTTATCTTATAAAGAATTTATGGACAAGAATGTGATCAATCAAGCAAAGACTGATTGCATCTGGATAAGGGGGTTTCCATTTGAATTTTTCGTAGTGAACATGCATCAAATGAACTCGGTGAATCGGTAGATTTGATATCCTTAAACCATGGAGCTTTAATGTACACCTAGACAACAGCTATCACACAACCAGCCTTTTACCATTTATGGTTCTCACGGTTTGGTTTGTTTTAGCCATGAACACGTCCTGGTTTCACGAGAGCGTAGAGAATAGGCCTTTACTATCATTATCCTTGAAGTGACTCCACTTCACCCTCACATAGGTGTTTTCTAGACATTCAATCCTATAGACTAAACTATTTGGTCATATCTACTAAATTTGGATAATTACTAAAAAGCTTCGCATCATAAGCCTTATCCTTGTTTACTAAACAATGTCTACATTAAGAGAATGGATTGGGTATATTGACAATCTTGAACCGTCAGTCACAACTTTATTTGATCTCCTTAAACCTAGATCTTGGGATCTCCAGTCTACTAGGTAGAGTTACTGCCATGCTGACTTGTCCTAGGCCGTAAACCAATTTTTTCCATGTTCTCTCAACTCCTTTTCTATATAGGCCATTTGTAAGTGGATCTGACACATTATCCTTTGACTTAACATAGTCAATAGTGATAATTCTACTAGAGAGAAGGTCTTTAATATATCTCTATCTTACGTGATGAGATTTACTATTGTACATCATGCTCCCTACTCTACCTATTTCTGTTTGACTATCACAGTGTATACATACTGGTTCCAATGGTTTGGTCCAATAAAGAATATCTTCCAAGAAATTTTGGAGCCATTCTTCTTCTTCACCGGCTTTATCTAATGCGATAAACTCAAATTCCATTATAAAGAGAGCAATACATGTATGTTTGGACTATTTCCAACAGACCGCTCCTCCACCTATAGTAAATACATATTCACTTGTGGATTTTACTTCATTCGATCCGGTGATCCAATTTCCATCATTATATCCTTCAATTACCGTAGGATATTTATTATAATGTAAAGCATAGTCTTTAATGTATTTAAGATGTCCCAAAACTCTTTTCATTGCCATCCAATAAGTTTTATTAGGATTACTCATGTACCGACTCAACTTACTAAAAGCACATGATATGTCTAGTCGTGTAAAATTCATGATATACATTAAACATCCCAATACTCTGGCGTAGTCCAACTGTGAGTCACTTTCGCCTTTATTCTTTTGAAGTGCATAGCTTACATACAATGGAGTCTTGGTAATACCGAATTCCAAATACTTGAACTTGTCAAGTACCATTTCAATGTAATGAGACTGAGATAATGTCAACCCTTGTGGAGTTTTATGGATTCTTATTCCTAAGATCACATTCGCAACTCCAAGGTCTTTCATATCAAACTTGCTCTCAAGCATTCGTTTCATAGCATTTATGTCAGAAATGTCTCTACTGATGATCAACATATCATCCACATACAAGCAAACAATGACCTTGTAATTTAGAGTGTCTTTAATATAAACACATTTATCACATTCGTTTATCTTAAACCCATTTGCCAACATGGTTTGGTCAAACTTTCCATACCACTATTTTGGTGCTTGTTTTAGTCCATAAAGTGACTTAACAAGTTTACACACCTTCTTTTCTTTACCTGGAACCACAAAACCCTTAGGTTATTCCATATAAATTTCTTCCTCCAATTCTCCATTTAGGAATGTTGTTTTCACATCCATTTGATGGATTTCAAGACCATATACTGCTGCCAAGGTAAGAAACATCTGAATTGACGTTATCCTCATTACAGGCGAGTATGTATCAAAGTAATCAAGGCCTTCCTTCTATGTATCAAAGTAATCAAGGCCTTCCTTCTAGTTAAAGCCTTTTACTATAAGTCTTGCCTTGTATTTGTCAATAGTACCATCCGCTTTAATTTTTCTTTTAAAGATCCATTTAGAACCTAAAGGTTTATTTACTGGAGGAAGAGCAACCAACTCTCACGTATAGTTGCTTAAGATTGATTCAATCTCACTATTGACTTCTTCTTTCTAAAAGAATGAGTCTGAAGACGACATTGCTTCTTTAAATATTTGATGCTTATTTTCTAAGAGAAATGTTACAAAATCTGATCCAAACAAATTTGACGTTCTTTGACGTGTACTATGTATTGAATTCTCATCATTATATACATCCTCACTTAGTTCATCTCGAGGTAGTTTAGACCCTCCACTAGACTGTTCATGTCTAGTTCTATATGGATAAATGTGTTTAAAGAACTCAGCATTATCTGATTCAATTACCATATTTTCATTGATATACATATGTTCAGATTTATGAACCAAAAATCAACATGCTTTACTACTTTTAGCATATCCTATGAACACGCAGTCCACTGTCTTAGGTCCTATTTTCACCCTTTTAGGCATAGGAACTTGACTTTTACTAAACACCCCCACACTTTGAAATATTTCAAGTTTGGTTTTCTTCTTTTCCATTTTTCATATGGAATTGATTGTGTCTTACTATGGGGCACTCTATTAAGTATTTGGTTAGTTGTAAGGATAGCTCCCCCCCATAAGTTTTGCGGTAAACCTGAATTTATTAATAAGACATTCATCATTTCCTTTAGGGTTCAGTTTTTCCTTTCTACAATTCCATTAGATTGGGGTGAATACGGGGTCGTAGTCTAATGGAAAATTCCATTCTCTACACATATCTCCGCAAATGAAGATTAATATTCTTCACCCCTATCACTTCTTAGCATTTTTATCTTTTTCTCTAACTGATTTTCAACTTTTATTTTATATTGCCTAAATAGACCTATTACTTCATCCTTACTATTTATCAAATAGACATAACAATACCTCATTCAATTGTCAATAAAAGTTATAAAACATTTTTTCCCACCACGAGATGGCGGTGACTTCATATCATAAATTCCAGTGTGGATTAAGTATAAGGGATTGGAATTTCTTTCAACGGAATTATACGGATGCGTGGCATACTTTGATTCCATAAATGTTTAGCATTTTGATTTATTGCACTCAAAGTATGGAAAAACTTCTAAGTTAATTAGTTTTCGCAAAGTTTTATAATTGACATGTCCTAATTATTCATGCCACAATTCATTAGACTCAAGCAAGTAAGAAGAAACAAAACTTTTATTGATTTCAATTTTCATTACATTCATTTTCAATAGGCCCTCAGTAAGGTAGTCTTTTCCTACATACTCTTCTCCTTTGCTTAGTACAATCATACCAGAAATAAATACGAATTTAAATCTATTTTTATCAAGAAGTGATACATAAATCTAGTTCTTTCTTAACTCCGGTACATACAGAACATTGTTAAGAGTTAACATTTTGTCTGATGTCATTTTAGGCAAACTTTTTCTGTTCTTTCAACTTTTGCAGTTGCGGAGTTTGCCATATATATCTTTCTTTGCCTTGAGCTGGAGAAAAAAGAGCAAACAACTCTTTATTTGCATAAACGTGGCGGGTGGCACTGGAATCCATCCACCATTATCAAAGATATCCCACTAAGTTACATTCAGATAACATGGCATACAGATAATCAATTTTGTTCTTGGATTCAGCCTGTAAGACCCCATAAAATTTCTAGCTCAATTCAGTCCTTTAAGCATGTCAAGGGGTCCCAGACTTAGAATATTTTAGCTAAGTATTCTGACTTAGTGCCATTTTAGCCTACGAAAGTTGGCAATCTTATTTCACGACCTTTTCGTCCATTAAATATTAATCTTTAGGTTGATTCATGACCAGGGAGGTCACTAGGTGTTCTCGGACAAGTTTTAGATTTTTCGTACCTCGTTAGGAAAATGTTTGAGTGCCCAAAATAGTGGGTCGGCACGATCTCAACGCATCGCGTTAACCATCACATCTATGGATAGTTTTCCCCAGCTTCAGTGCAATTTCCAGTGAGTCAGCGCGGACTCAACGTGTCACGTTGGCTTTCACGTCAATGGCAATGATGCGGCGCATTGTCCTGTGCGTCGAGGGTATAGTTTTTCAGTCATTAAAAGACCGTGTCCTTGGGGGTAATTGGGTCTTTTTCCCATGCCCTTCAGCCCCCATAACACGAGACTTAGCACTCAAATTAGCAAATTATACTCATTCTCCTCAAAACATCAAGAACAAAACCCTAGGAGGTTTAATTTCAAATCAAAAACTCAAGAAACCCACCATCAATCTCTCAAAATTCAAGCACTAAGGGATGTGAAGTATTCATCTAAGGGTCCATTTCACCCTTGGAGTTTAAGAAACCCCTTTTAAAGTCTTGAATCATGATTTTCATGTTGTGAGTTGTGTTGTACTCATGTTAATCTTGTTGTATGATTTCCAAGATGATATCTTTAATGAATTTCATAAAACTATGTTAGCATATGGGTTGAAATCCTTGAAATTGAATTGATTAATGTTGCCATGATGAATTGGTTTATTGTTCATGCCCAAGCATAAGGTTATGCCTCCCATGTGTTTGTCAAAATGCCTAAGTGAATAAATTGTGCCTTCTGATCCATAAGTGATCTTATGATGACCCCATGCTAGAACTTCATGTTCAAAATGACTCCCATGTTAAAGCCATGCCTTGAAAGCGTTTGTTGGAATGACTATGTGAATTGTTTAGTTTACTTATGACATATTAGTATGCATTCTTATACATGTGCAAGTTCAAGATTTACAAGTGTTTGATGAAATTCCTTAGCAAGTGAATTATGAAACTGTGGCCATTGTTGTGCTTTCAAGATTTATGTTATGCTTTACTCTTTACACTATCAAGTCTTGGGGGTATTTAATACCCGATAATTTAGCTATATACCTAGAGCTAGTGTCAGTTACAGAATAGTTTCAGTCAGGTCACGACCAAGAGTACTCTTAATGAGTTTCAGAACTCAGAAAAACTAAGTGAACTCAGTATCAATCTAGTTGTCACGACCCGAACCAGGGCCTGGCCGTGACGAGCATTTCGAACCATGGAGGCCCAAAACACCCCTATCTGTCTGGTAATCATGCACCTAATTCATATGATCAAAGTAATACGAAATAAAGACAATAATTCGGAAACATGGTCATAAATATGAAAAGAAACAATAACGGGGAAATAAAGTTCCCCCAACATCAATCAACCTCTAAACAACTGTCTGCGAAAATCTCTAACAAATGACTGAGTCAAGTAACTGTATATAAACTGGGACAAGGCCCCCAGTAGACCCCAAAACTAAATATAAGATAAAAGGACTACAGGACATAAGACCTTCCAAAACATAAAAGGCTTACCACTTGTCTCTACAACTCTGTCTGAATGATCTACTGATTCTCTTGACCCCTAGACTGGGCCTCTAAACCTAAGAGGTCGGAGAGGGGAGAGGGTCAGCACAAAAGTACTGGCACGCAGAGATATCAAAATAAAACATAATATTTTTAAAAAATATAGTTGAGAGCCATTATAAAGCAATTTCATATCAAATCATTTGAAAACACATGGGCATAATGCAATAGTTTCTCAACAACAATGAAATGCAACTGAGCTAGGTGGAATACCCTACATAATTTACACCAACTGTCAAACCTCGGTTGCCGCCGAGATTAGAGTATAAGTGAGGGAGAGACACACAAGACCATGAAGCATGGTGTCTCGACCCAATGGTAGTGCCCAAGATCACTTAGCCCGGGCTCCAACCTATAGTCCCAATTTGGGAATGACATAAAGTCAAGTACACAAGATCACTTATCCTGGTACCAAATTCCCGTGTCGGCAAACACGGTTTTCCAACGATGAGCCCATACACTCAAACACCTTCTTCGGGCATCCACCTATCTCATGTAAAATCAATGCATTCAAGATTCATTTAATTCAATCACGTATCATATTTTGTAGGGTATCTTCATACCCATCTTGCAAGTCATCAATATCCATCCACATATGCATAATCATGTAAAAACCAAGGTGCTTCATAATTTACAAGTGGTGAACAATAATTATTTCAAATTCATGCTCTCTTTTGTTGGTCACAATATGATATGGGGTATCAAGACATTATTATGGGAATTTGAAAGCAATTTACCATTCATATTTATCAAACTTCCATGGAAAATCTCAAATCGCATATGCATGGTTTCAACCATTGAAGTATATAGGCAAACAATTCCCATGACATAAAGTAAAATGACTTAGAAATCATATTGAAAGCAAGTTATTAGCATTTGATTGAAAACCCCCATTTAAAAGCATGCATGTTAATAAAAACTATACCCATGAGATTTTAGGATAACCCCACATACCTCTATTTCCGAAAATACTAGATGTTTCTTGAAGCTCGCGGATTTGTGATTCCGAATATGTAATTATCTTCGAAAACCTACGGTCGAATCTTGAACTATTTGGGTTTTTATTTTGAAACCCTAAGGAGTGTTCTTGAGCAATTTTGATGAATGAAGGTGTATTTTGGTGTTTGAGGGATTAAATCCCGTGTTGGTGGTATATATAGGGGTGAAGGATGACCAAAATACCTCTAAGGAAAAATTAAGGTCAAATCTGTCCCTCAGTTGACAATTTGATAGTCTGGAGTAAATCGATTATAACTTTTTACTGATATAATCAAATTGGATGAAACCAACTGCATTTGAAAGAATACTCAAAAAGATTTCGTTTGATATATTATATCTCACACAGTTAATTATATACAAGGAGTTATGATTGTTTGAAGTTGACCCTGAAATGCTGAAAACTGGGCAATAGGCTATGTGTTTTGCTACTGGTTTGAAATCCAAACGCAGCCTTATGCGTTCCGAAAAATTCCGAAACTTATCCGAGATGCACTATGAGCTTTTCCGATCGTAACGCAACTTAAAAATCTAAAAACGGATGTCGGGAAGGTTGAAAAGTTGTATCCCGAAGATTGCCAGCTAAAATGACTAAGTCTCATTTTACACTTGGAAAATTTTAAGTCATTAAGTCTAAGAGCTCAATATTAAAGACTAATCTATGCACGCCTTTTACGGGGAGTTACATTATCTCCCCCTTGGGATCATTCTTCCTTGAATGATGGGTAGGAACTTGTTGAAGCCTTATAGCTATGGAATAACGCGGACATGACATGTCCTTTAATAAAGAATACACTAATCTGAAACATGACTATAAGACTGGAATTACTGATGTTCTGAATTCTTATACCGGACATGCATATCTGATGCATGGGTCTGTGTCTGAGTTGTCCTCAATAACGCAGGACTGAATACATTGATAAGCTGAACTTTTTCTATTGAACATGCATTTCTAATGCAGACATATCTGACTGAACTGACACAAGAACGTATGACTGAATACGCAATAACAACTGATGCGAAGCTTGTAATAAGAACCTATGCATGCAACCAAATGGGGTATCTCCCCCTTGGGAACCTATGTCCCTCTATGAGTGCTAAATTCACTAAGATACTCGGAAAACGGAGGCAATGCATAAGGCACCTACGATTTGATTCATAACTGAACCTCTGGAATTTGAATCTAATGCATGACGCATGAACAGAGCTATACTTGCAATTACTAGTATACTCTATCTTGGAATAGTATCATGTCTGAGATTTCGGGTAGCATGAATAAATAAAAAGACGAGAAAACAAGTCATGTGAATTTGACTGCTAAACTGACTTACTGGCTATACAGACTGAATTATGTTGGACCCTCATACTTAACTGGATTATCTCTTCAACGCTCTCTCTAAAGAAGTTCTAACAGTAATAGTGAGCCACAAATCTTGGGTATGCATTACACAAGACATCTCATTGAGGAAATCACAACATTGACACTACTCTGCAGTCTGAAATATAGACATATAACTCCTAAATTAGGATAGAATTACCAAACCTTTGGCAATACAACTTCTTACTTCCAAGCTCAGTACACTTCTCTAATATCCCTTAACTATACTATTCCCTATAAATATCATATTCATTCAATTCAGTTTAAAATTTTCATATGAGCATTGACAAATTTTTCTACTAATGTCTAAAATAGCTTAATCCTTATACCGCGATCAAGCCTAACTCTAAGTCACAAAAATACAACATGCTACACCACGCTATTATTCTAAATCATATGACGCCACCTTCTATACCTCTTTTAAAGACCACATCCTAAGCATAACATGCCTTACCACTTCAATGACTACTCTGAACTCTTAATATAAAGTCGCTAATGCATATTGCGACCTCCCACTACAATCCCAAAACGTCATTCAAGCCTATTTTATAACCATATGTTTACTTCAAGGAAACCACCCATAAATACATACTTCACATAGTTTCTAAACTATTGTCAATATAACTCCCACGTGCTACCCTAAAACATACACACAAACTTTTCCACTAACCATCACATGTATCAAAGATTGGCCCCAAATCTTACTTCATACTTATGGCCTTATCTAAACAAACTTACTATGATCTTCCATCAACAAGAACATTTACATCATCACCACTATCATTGCATGGGGAGGGTCACTAAAAGGTTAAAACATAAGACCCTGAAGCATGAGAAGATTTTTATACGGGAATGAGCACACTATAAAGAGAGAGTACATGCGTCATGAGTTGTATGACCTCAACTAGAGTTCCTAACATAAGGAATGTGATTCCGACTACTTTAATGAACTAGAACTCATTATCTTGGAACTGGAAGAGTACGTGACTCTCTATCATATACAGGAATCACGAACTAGGATCACGAAACTGAAACGTAAAGCTTGAGTAGGCATTGGGATCACTAAAAAATACTAAGATAAGAATGGGTTGAGTCTTACCCTCACTTTCTGACATTCTATATCATCATGACATCACTACTAGAATCTGAGAGCCTGACTTGGTTATTCATTCTAGCATCTCCCCCTTGGCTTTAAGCCATCATACTAAGTTCAAGAGATCCCTTATTACTAGACTCTAAGCTGAACTACTCTCACCGCACTCTAGGGTCTGGAATACAACAATACACATAATTAAATAGAAATTTAACCCGAAAGACCACACATAAAAGTGGAAAGCCCACTGCTAATACTACCTTCTGAGATACACTCTATATTTCGATAGCCCCAATAGTCATAGTATGATGCTTGCACACTTATTTCTATCGGTTCAACCTTCAAAGCTCAAACTTAGATTTCTAACACTTAACATGGATATCACCAAGCCTTTGATGAACCATACCACTTTCGTCATAGCCTACCAATATCGCAACTCCAAACTTATATCTCATTACTATGAGAATCAAGATCATATAAAAGAGCCCAACACTATCAATCTCATGCCACTATTCCGACATCCACATTCTACATTAAATTCAAGCCAATAGTCCAGCATCAATCATCTACCATCAATGAAGAAGGAAACATAATATACTAGTCCGTCAAATCTGAACATTCTATCCAAATACCTCACAAATCTACTACATACCTTCTCACAAGTAGTACTAGTTTACAACTACCAATAAAACAAGGTCAAGGGGGGGTAAAGTCACATACTAGACATAGTTAACCTTAATCTGATATTATAACCCCATACAATCTTATCTACTTATATTGATCTCTCACCTCCTAATTACTTACTCAATCTCATGCAAACAGATTCAGCTATACATATATTAAACCAACACAAGAATAATAAGTTGGACAACAAGCTGCTAGTGAATCGAAATAGGCCTCACACGGCTTTACTAGACTTTGATTTTTGTGTTTTGAACAAGAAATGAAATGAATAACAAAGAAACTATGCTAGTGAATCAAAAGAGCTCCACACGGCTTCACTAGACTTTGATTTTTTTCAAAAACACCATGATAATAAGATTACATATTACAAGAGATAGAAAATTGACACACAATATTCAATGATTTAAGGATACACATCTTACTCTGTATAAATAAAAATCTATGTCAAACACTTCCCCCACAGACTACCATACAATCCACACATGCTACTAGCTACCACATTAGTCTATCACCATAACGGGGGATAAATCATTCTCGAACATTGGTTATTCAACTAAAATATTCATTTACACAAAAGTCACCCTCACTCTGACTTCTAACTTTGTGACTTCACATCCCCAACTTCTTGGTCCAATATCACTACCAATAGGTCATGATAACAACACTTTAACGCATACTACTATTCGGGTGGAAATACAGTTCCAACATTCTACTACACATCATCCCCCCTTAAGAAGGACATTTGTAACATAAATTTAAAGGGGACTAAATGCAATTAATACCTCAAGATGAAAAGCACGATTCCATCAGGATCAATGTTTACATCGAAATCAATACACATTGAAGCACTAACAGACTCTTATCAAGTCCTTGCACAAATTTTAACTCTTATATGGTTCAATCAGAAAGGACCATACCATTTAGATTTTAAACTTCTGTACTTGAATCACCTCAATAATGAGACATGTCTGAGGACATTAGAGTAAGGAAAGAATGTGGGATGACTTTTTACTTTCATATGGGCGACACCATAGCACGAATTAGAGTATGAAAGAGGAACATTCTGACTCTATTGCACGAACTAGAACATGAAGAAAGAGAGACATTTCTAAATGCCTAGTAGCCTCCTACTTATAAGTGTGGGGCGCTACACACCCATAAACAAAACTCTACCCGATGCGATTTCGCAGATACCCTGGGACCATGAATCGTGTTTTGATACCAAGTTTGTCACGACCCGAACCAGGGCCTGGCCGTGACGAGCATTTAAAATCATGGAGGCCCAAAACACCCCTATCTGTATGGTAATCATGCACCTAATTCATATGATCAAAGTAATGCGGAAGAAACACAATAATTCGGAAACATGGTCATAAATATGAAAAGAAACAATAACGGGAAAATAAAGTTCCCCCAACATCAATCAACCTCTAAACAACTATCTGTGAAAATCTCTAACAAATGACTGAGTCAAGTAACTGTATATAAACTAGGACAAGGCCCCCAGTAGACCCTAAAACTAAATATAAGATAAAAGGACTGCAGGACATAAGACCTTCCGAAACATAGAAGACTCAACACTTGTCTCTGCAACTCTGTATGAATGGTCTACTAATTCTCTTGACCCCTAGACTGAGCCTCTGAACCTGAGAGGTTGGAGAGGGGAGGGGGTCAGCACAAAAGTACTGGCACGCAGAGATATCAAAACAAAACATAATATTTTTACAAAATATAGTTGAGAGCCATTATAAAGCAATTTCATATCAAATCATTTGAAAACACATGGGCATAATGCAATAGTTTCTCAACAATAATGAAATGCAACTAAGCTAGGTGGAATACCCTACATAATTTACACCAACTGTCAAACCTTGGTTGCCGTCGAGATTAGAGTATAAGTGAGGGAGAGACACACAAGACCACGAAGCATGGTGTCTCTACCCAATGGTCGTGCCCAAGATCACATAGCCCGGGCTCCTACCTATAGTCCTAATTTGGTAATGACATAAAGTCAAGTACACAAGATCTATTAGCCTGATACCAAATTCCCGTGTCAGCAAACACGATTTTCCAGCGATGAGCCCTTACACTCAAACGCCTTCTTCGGGCATCCACCTATCTCATGTAAAATCAATGCATTCAAGATTCATTTAATTCAATCACGTATCATATTCTGTAGGGTATCATCATACCCGACTTGCAAGTCATCAATATCCATCCACATATGCATAATCATGTAAAAACCAAGGTGCTTCATCATTTACAAGTGGTGAACAATAATTATTTCAAATTCATGCTCTCTTTTGTTGGTCACAATATGATATGGGGTATCAAGACATTATCATGGGAATTTGAAAGCAATTTATCATTCATATTTATCAAACTTCCATGGAAAATCTCAAATCACATATGCATGGTTTCAACCATTGAAGTATATAGACAAACAATTCCCTTGACATTAAGAAAAATGACTTAGAAATCATATTGAAAGCAAGTTATTAGCATTTGATTGAAAACCTCCATTTAAAAGCATGCATGTTCATAAAAACTACACCCATGAGATTTTAGGATAACCCCACGTACCTCTATTTCCGAAAATACTAGATGTTTCTTGAAGCTCGTGGATTTGTGATTCCGAATATGTAATTATCTTTGAAAACCTACGGTCGAATCTTGAACTATTTGGGTTTTTATTTTAAAACTCTAAGGAGTGTTCTTGAGCAATTTTGATGAATGAAGGTGTATTTTTGTGTTTGAGGGATTAAATCCCGTGTTGGTGGTATATATAGGGGTGAAGGATGACCAAAATACCTCTAAGGAACAATTAAGGTCAAATCTGTCCCTCAGTTGACAGTTTGATAGTCTGGAGTAAATCGATTATAACATTTTACTGATATAATCAAATTGGATGAAACCAACTCCATTTGAAAGAAGACTCAAAGAGACTTAGTTTGATATATTATATCTCACACATTTCATTATATACAGGGAGTTATGATTGTTTGAATTTTACCCTGAAATGCTGAAAACTGGGCAATAGACTATGCGTTTTGCTACTGGTTTGAAATCCAAACGCAGCCTTATGCGTTCCGAAAAATTCCGAAACTTATTCAAGATTCACTATGAGATTTCCCGATCGTAACGCAACTTTAAAATCTAAAAACGGATGTCGGGAAGGTTGAAAAGTTGTATCCCGAAGATTGCCAGCCAAAATGACTAAGTCTCATTTTACACTTAGAAAATTTAAAGTCATTAAGTCTAAGAGCTCAATATTAAAGACTAATCTATGCACGCCTTTTACGGGGTATTACACTATTCTAGCTTAGTATTCAGTTCAGTCAAGCCTAGTATGAACTAGGAAATCAGTTCAGCGTCTATTCCATTAGGAGTAGGATTCAGCATCGAGTGAACCCAAGGATGGGGACTCACCTGCAAGTAGAGGGTGTGATTCTTAGAAGAAATACTTGCATTCCAGAACTACATAGGCAGCGTAGGTTGAGACATCAAACCTGCCAGTTGCGGGTTGATGAGGTGTTTTAACCTATCAGTTGAGGGCTCTAACATTCTCACTAGAGTACCTGCCAAATGAGGGTATCTCTTCTGTTGTCTTTACCCGTGGCACGGTACTGACAACCTTCTAACTGAGGTTACAGGTTGGACCCTAAATCTATCTATAAAAAAGAATATGTCGGTTAGATGATTACCTCCCACAGTTTCGGTTTCAAATTCAGTCTCAGTATAGAACTCAGTTCAGTTCTACAGATTCAGGGCTATCAAATCTAGACACTCAGTTCAGTATGGAACTCAGTATAGTTCTACATAATCAAGACAGTCAGATTCAGTCATTCAGATATCAGTAATATAGTATCAGTAAACTCAGTTAATCAGTATTCAGTGTTATCATGATTTCAGTACAGTTTACATATTTATGCATGTACTCTTATTCAGTTATGCATGTACTCTTATTCAGTCTTACTCATGTTATTCAGTTAGTATTGTTCATGCATACAAACCCATGCATTCAGCCTACCTCACTGAGCATACCAGTACATTCACAGTACTGACGCATGTTTTTTGTGCTATGATGTCTTATATCATAGGTTTAGATGCACGAGCTCCCGAGCACCCCTAGCAAATCAGATTTTTAGCTGTCAAAGTCCGTGGTGAGTCCTCATAGTTCGAGGACATGTTTTATTTCAATATTTCAGTACTATTTTCAATAGTCGGAGTTAATTGGGGGCTTGTCCCATCAACTCCACAGTTCAGACATTTTAGAGGCTTCCCAGACTATTGTATTTTCAGAGAGTTGTTCAGATTTTAGTATTTATGTTTAGTTTTGGTATTTTGGTACCGCATTCAGATTTTTTATTCAGAAGTGAACCTTATGGCATGTTTTTCTCCTAATTTCTGCATATTTCAGTATTATTACTATTTAGATATTGCAGTAGGTACCATCCAGGGGTTAACTTATGGTCCTTCGAGATTATGAGCACCGTGTAGCGTCTGGGGAACAGACTTGGGGCGTTACAAACTTGGTATCCGAGCCTAAGGTTCAATATAGTCCTAGGAATTCTGGAAGCCACATCTAGTAGATTTTTTTGCATGGGTGTGTAGTGCACTACACTTATGGACATGAGGCTATGAGATGTTTTAGGAATAGTTTCCCTTCTTTTAGTATTCATGTCATGCGAGTAAGCATGAGCTCCAGTTGAAATCTCTATCTAATCCAAGTACTCTTCCGTTTACAGATTATGCCTCCCAAAAGAACTAAGGAAAGAGAAATAGGAGACCATCCAGAACCTCAGCCCATCCAGCTAGATCCTCTAGATGAATATGTCTTCCACACTGAGTTCAGAACAACTTTCACCACCCTAGCTCATGCTATGGCAGCCCAGAATAAGCGCCCAGCTATTATTCTGGCCAATCCAGTAGCCACCACTACTGCTGCAAGGATTTGGGACTTCACCTGAATGAACCCTCCATCTTTTATCGGGTCTAAGTCAGATGAGAACTCTTAGGAATTTCTTGATCAGGTGAAAAAAGTTAGTGATATTATGGAGGTTACAGCTAGTGAGAGTGCTGAGTTATCTGCATATCAGTTACAGGATGTGGATCACTTATGGTTTAAATAGTGGAAAGCAGAGACGGCTACAGATGCAGGGCCCATTGAATGGGAGAAGTTTGTCATTGTTTTCTAGATAGGTTCTTCCCACAGAAGTTGAGGGAAGCAAAGGTTTTGGAATTTATTAATCTAAAGTAGGGCAACATGACGGTAAAAGAGTATTCTTTAAAGTTTACTCAATTAGCCAGATATGCTCCTCACATGGTAGCATATAGAAGGTCTAAGATGAGCAAGTTTATATCTAGAGTAAATAATAATGTGGTTAAGAAGTGCAAAACTGTTATACTGATTAGTAAGATGGACTTTTCTAGGCTGATGGTCCATGTATAGCAGATAGAAGAACAGAAGAATAAGGACAGAGAGAAGCAGAACAAGAAAGCTAGAACAGGTAGTTTTAGTTTTGCCCATCCTAAGTCAGAGAGTGGGAATCGTTCCTAGTTCCACCCAAAATACTCAGTTCCAGCTCCGTCCTCAGCTCGTGCTTTAGTGTCAAAATTCAAAGATGGCAACAGAGACTGCGCATCAGGCCCCAAACCTCAGGGCAGTGTCAGTAGTGCCCGAACAAATCCTCTCTGCCAGCAGTGTGGTTAAAACCATCAGGGTGTCTGCATGGCAGGAAGTGATGTATGTTTTGGATGTGGCAAGCTAGGCTACAGAGTCAGATATTGTCCCCAGTTAGGTTCCCAGGGTCAGCGTAACCATCTTTCAGCTCAGTCCGGTCACCCAAATCAGTAGGGTGCCTCACCAGTGCCACCAGTGAGCAGCGCCCAAATAGACTATATGCTCTTCAGTCCCGACAGGATTAGGAAAGTTCTCCTGATGTGGTCACTGGTACATTACAAGTTTATCATTTGCATGTTTACACTTTGCTAGATCTAGGAGCTTTCTTGTCCTTTGTTACTCCTTATATAGTAGTTGATTTCGGAGTCAGTCCCAAAATTCTAGAAGAGCCTTTCTCATCTCTACCCCAGTGGGTAAATCTATCATAGCTCGATGGGTATACAAAAACTGTTTGATTATGGTATCTTAGAAGGTCACTTCAGCAGACGTGGTCAAATTAGAGATGATCAATTTTGATGTCATCCTCGGCATAGATTGGCTTCATTCCTGCTATACCTCAGTCGACTGCAGAAATAGAATTGTCCAGTTTCAATTTTCGAATGAACCCGTCCGTGAGTGGAGGGGTAGTACTTCAGCACGTAGGGGTCAACTTGTTTCTTACCTTCGGGCTAGAAAAATAATATCTAAGGTATATGTATACCATCTCATTCGAATCCAGGACTCTAGATTAGAAACCCCTACTCTTGAATCAGTGTCAATAGTTTGCGAATTCCCATATGTGTTTCCCGAAGATCTTCCCAGAGTTCCTCCCAAAAGGGAAATTTATTTTGGAATTGATCTTCTTCCAGATACTCAACCCATATTTGTCCCGCTATATAGAATGTCACCTGCAAAACTTAGAGAATTAAAGGAATAGTTAAATGATCTATTAGATAAGGGGTTCATTAGACCTAGTGTGTCCCCATGGGGTGCACCAGTTTTATTTGTGCGTAAGAAAGATGGTTCCCTTAGAATATGTATTGACTATCATCAGTTAAATAAAGTCACAGTCAAGAACAAGTATCCACTTCCCAGAATCGATGACTTGTTTGACCAACTTCAGGGTGCCAGCTATTTCTCTAAGATAGACCTCAGATCAGGCTATCATCAGCTTAGAGTCAGGGAATATGACATCCCAAAAACAACCTTCAGAACTCGGTATGGTCACTTAGAATTCTTAGTCATGTCCTTTGGTCTTATACAATGCCTCAACAGCCTTCATGGACTTGATGAACCGTGTGTTCAAGCAGTACTTGGACATGTTCGTCATAGTCTTTATAGATGATATTTTTATCTACTTTCGCAGTGAGCATGATCATGCAGACCACCTCAAAATAGTATTATAGACCCTCAGAAATCATCAGTTATTCACCAAATTCAGTAAGTACAAATTTTGGCTAAGGTTAGTAGTTTTTCTCGGCCATATAGTTTCCGTTGATGGCATTAGAGTTGATCTCCAAAAGACCGATGCAGTGAGAAACTGGCCCAGATTATCTCTCCATTAGATTTCAGGAGTTTCTTGAGTTTGGCAGGCTATTACTGATGGTTTGTTGAGGGATTTTCATCTATTACATCCCCTATGTGCAGATTGACTTAGAAGAAATTTAAATTCCAGTAGTTAGATTCTTGTGAGAAGAGTTTTTAGGAATGGAAGACTAGACTCACTACAACTCCAATTTTGACCCTGCCAGATGGTTCTGACGGCTTTGTTATGTATTGTGACGCTTCTAGAGTCGCACTAGGGTATATTTTGATGCAGAGAGGTAAGGTCATAGCCTATACCTCTAGATAGCTTAAACCCCATGAAAAGAACTATCCTACTCATGATCTTAAGTTAGCAGCAGTGGTGTTCGCCCTTAAGATTTGGAGGCACTATTTGTATGGTATGCACATTGATGTGTTCACTGATCATAAGATCCTGTAGTATGTGTTCTCTCAGAAAAATCTTAACCTCTGTCAGAGAAAGTGGTTAGAGTTGTTGAAAGATTACGACATGAGTATGTTGTACCATTCGAGTAAGGCCAATGTAGTGGCGGATGCTCTCAGTAGAATGTCTATGGGTAGTGTTTCCCATGTTGAGGACAGTAAAAAGAAGTTAGCTCAGGAAGTTCATCAGTTAGTCCGGCTAGGTGTTCTCTTAGTCGATTCAGCAGAAGGTAGTGTATGGGTGCAGAGCAACTCAGAATTATCTCTAGTTTCCAAAGTGAAGGAAAAGCAGGATAGATATCCCAGACTTGTTAAGTTGAAAGAGTCAGTCAGAGATCAGAAGGTTGAGGTTTTCTCCCAAGAGGGAGATGGTGTGTTGCATTACCAGAGTCGGTTATGTATGTCAGGTGTAGATGACTTGAGACAGCAAATTCTTGCAAAAGTGCATGGTGCGTGCTACTCTATTCATCCAGGGGCCACTAAGATGTATCGTGATTTATGGGAGATCTATTGGTGGAGTGGGATGAAGAGAGACATTGCAGAGTTTGTGGATAAGTGCTCAACATGTCAGCAGGTTAAGATTGAGCATCAGAAGCCTAGTGGGTCCATGCAGGAGTTTACTATTCCCACCTAGAAGTGGGAAGAAGTGAACATGAACTTTGTGATGGGTTTTTCTCATACTCGTCATCAGCATGATTTTGTTTGGGTCATTGTAGATAGGATGATCAATTCAGCTCATTTCCTTCTAGTCCATATCTCCTATTTAGCCGAGGATAACACCAAACTCTATATCAGGGAGTTGGTCAGATTGCACGGTGTTCTGTTGTCTATTGTCTCAGATAGAGGAACCCAGTTTACCTCTCATTTCTGGAAAGCATTCCAAAAGGGTCTTGGTACCCGAGTTCATCTCAGTACAGTCTTTCATCCTCAGACAGATGGTCAAGCAGAAAGGACCATCTAGACTTTAGAAGATATATTGTAAGCATATGCGATAGACTTTAAAGGTAGTTGGGATGACCACTTTCCTTTGATTGAATTTGCATATAACAACAACTATCATTCTAGCATTTAGATGGCTCCATTTGAGGTGCTCTTTAGGAGGAGGTGTATATCTCCTATTGGTTGGTTTGAAGTTGGTGAGGCTATAATGGTAGAGACTGATTTGGTATTTGATACCTTAGAGAAAGTTCAGTTGATCAGGGAAAGACTTAAGATAGCTTAGAGCCAGCAGAAATCATACGCTGATATGCAAAGAAAAGATCTTGAGTTCGAGATTGGTGACTATGTGTATCATAAAATCTCTCCCATGAAGGGAGTGAAGAGATTTGGCAAGAAAGGGAAACTCAGTCCCCGATATGTCGGTCCTTACCGAATTCGTAGCCGTTTTGGAAAGGTAGCTTGCGAGCTTGAGTTGCCTTCAGATTTAGCTTCAGTGTATCCATTATTTTATGTTTCCTTTCTAAATAAATACATTGGTGACCCAGAAGTCATAGTCCCTTTTGAGGGCATAGATATTTAGACCAGCCTCTCTTATGAAGAGATTTCAGTCGAAATCCTTGACTATCAGATTTGTAGACTGAGGAACAAAGAAGTCCCTCTAGTCAAAGTTCTTTGGAGAAATCAGTCCATTGTGGGAGCTACTTGGGAAGCAGAAGCATGCATGCTGACCAAATATCCTGACCTGTTCTTCGCTAATTCAGACTCAGCTCAAGGTAATAGTTTTCCTTAAGCTTATTCAGTTTCATGCTTAAATTTCCATTACAAACTTTGTATCAGTTACCATTGCATATTCAGTCATATGTTCATGAGTCAGTTCAATGATGTATTCATGCATCAGATATGCATGTTCAGTATGAGAAACTCAGCTTATCAGTAATCTCAGACATGTATTCATCCATCAGATATGCATGTTCAGTATGATAATTTAGTATATCAGTAATATCAGTCATATAATCATGTTCCAGATGTTCATGTCCAGTAAGTAAGTCAGTACACTAGTATTCTCAGCTTAGTCAGTCTCATTTGAGGATGAATGTTCCCAAGGGGGAGATATTGTAAGACCCCGCAAAATTTCTAACTTAATTCAGTCCTTTAAGTTTGTCAAGGGGTCCCGGACTTAGAATATTTTAGCTAAGTATTCTGACTCAGTGCCATTTTGGCCTACGAAAGTTGTCAATCTTATTTCAAGGCCTTTTTGTCTATTAAATATTGATCTTTGGGTTGATTCATGATCAGGCAGGTCAGTAGGTGTTTCCGGACAAGTTTCAGATTTTTCAGACCTCGTTTGGACCATGTTTGAGTGCCCATAATAGTGGGCCGATGCGATCTTAATGCATCGCATTGAGGGATAGTTTTCCCCAACTTCAGTGCAATTTCCAGTGAGTCGATGTGGACTCAACACATCACGTTGGCTATCGCGTCAATGCCAATGATATGGTGCATCGGCTTACGCATCGATGGTACAGTTTTTCAGTCATTAATAGACCGCATCCTTGGGGGTAATTGGTTCTTTTTTCCACACCCCTCAACCCCCATAACACGAGATTTAGGACTCAAATTAGCAAATTATATTGATTCTCCTCAAAACACTCAAGAACAAAACCTTAGGAGGTTCAATTTTAAATTAAGAACTCAAGAAACCCACTATCAATCTCTCAGAATTCAAGCAATAAGGTATGTGAAGTGTTCATCCAAGGGTCCCTTTCACCCTTGGAGTTTAATCAACCCCTTTTAAAGTCTTGAATCATGATTTTCATGTTGTCGGTTGTATTATACTCATGTTAATCTTGTTGTATGATTTCCAAGATGATATCTTTAATGAATTTCATGAAACTATATTAGCATATGGACTGAAATCCTTGAAATTGAATTTATTAATGTTGCCATGATGAATTGGTTTATTGTTCATGCCCAAGCATAAGGTTATGCATCCCATATATTTGTCAAAATGCCTAAGTGAATAAATTGTTCCTTGTGATCCATAAGTGATCTTATGATGAACCCATGCTAGAACTTCATGTTCAAAATGACTCCCATGTTAAAGCCATGCCTTGAAAGTGTTTGTTGGAATGCCTATGTGAATTGTTTAGTGTACTTATGACATATTAGCATGCATTCCTATACATGTGCAAGTTCAAGATTTACAAGTGTTTGATGAAATGCCTTAGCAAGTGAATTATAAACATGTGGCCATTGTTGTTCTTTCAAGATTTATGTTATGCTTTACTCTTTACACTATCGAGTCCTGGGGGTATTTAATACCCGGCAATTTAGCTGTATACCTAGAGCCAGTGTCAGTTACAAAATAGTCTCAGTCAGGTCACGACCAGTAGTACTCTTAATCAGATTCAGAACTCAGGAAAACTTAGTGAACTCAGTATCAATCCAGTCCAACTCAGTATTCAGTTCAGTCAAGCCTAGTATGAACTAGGAAATCAGTTCAGCGTCTATTCCCTTGGGAGTAGGATTCAGCACCGAGTGAACTCAAGGATGGGGACTCACTTACCAGTAGAGGGTATGATTCTTAGAAGCAATCCTTGCATTCCAGAACTACATAACCAGCGTAGGTTGAGATATCAAACTTACCAGTTGAGGGTTGATGAGGTGTTTTAATCTGTCAGTTGTGGGTTCCACCACTCTCATTAGAGTACCTGTCAGATGAGGGTATCTCTTTAATTATCTTTACCTGTGGTACGGTACTGACACCCTTCCAACTAGGTTACAGGTTGGACCCCAAATCTATCTAGAAAAAGGGGTATGTCGGTTAGATGATTACCTCTCACAGTTTTAGTTTCAGATTCAGTCTCAGTATAGAACTTAGTTTAGTTCTACAGATTCAGGGCTATCAGATATAGTCACTCAGTTCAATATGGAACTCAGTATAGTTCTACAGAATCAGTACTGTAGGATACAGTCATTCAGATATCAGTAATATAGTATCAGTAAAATCAGTTAATCAGTTAATCAGTATTCAGACTCAATATTCAGTCTTATCATGATTTCAGTACTGTTTACGTATTCATGTATGTACTCTCATTCAGTCTTACTCATGTTATTAAGCTAGTATTGGTCATGTATACGAACCCATGCATTCAGCCTACCTCACTGAGCATACTAGTACATTCAAAGTACTGACGCATGTTTTTTGCACTATGATGTTTTATATCATAGGTTCAGATGCACGAGCTCCCAAGCACCCCTAGCAGATCAGATTTTCAGTAGTCAGAGTCAGTGGTGAGTCCTCATAGTTTGAGGACATGTTTTATTTTGGTATTTCAGTACTATTTTCAGTAGTCGGAGTTAGTTGGGGGCCTGTCCCATCAACTCCACAGTTCAGACAGTTTAGAGTTTTCTCAGACTATAGTATTTTCAGACAGTTGTTCAGATTTTAGTATTTATGTTCAGTTTTGGTATTTTGATACCTCATTCAGATTTGTTATTCAAAAGTGAACCTTATGGAATGTTTTCCGCCTAATTTCCACATATTTCAGTATTATTACTATTCAGATATTACAGAAGGTATCAGTCAGGGGTTAGCTTATGGCCCTTCGGGATTATGAGCACCGTATAGCATTTGGGGTACAGACTTGGGGCGTTACACAGCCATATTTTCTTGGTCCTTATTTTTGCCTTTCTTTGGGGCACGACAATCTGTTAACTTGTGTCCAATCTTGCCACAATTAAAACATTTCCCCTTGAATTTCTTCTTAGGTTGATTGCTTTCTTATCTAGCTTTCTTCTATTTTTTCGTGTTATTGTGGTCATCTTCTACAATGTTTGCTCCACTCATTGTAGAATTTCCTTTCGACCTCCTTTCTGCGGCTTTGTTGTCTTCTTCAATGCGCAGCCTTACTATGAGATCTTCGACTGTCGTCTCCTTTTGCTTATGTTTCAAGTAGTTCTTGAAGTCCTTCCACATAAGTGGCAACTTCTCTATTATTGCAGTGACTTGAAACACCTCGTTCACAACCAAATCTACAATAAAGTTCATGAACATTAAGAACATTTTTAACATGTTCAAATAAGGTATTCACCAAACTCATCCCTTCCATAAGGACATTGTGGATGATAACTTGCAGTTCCTGTACTTGAGATACGACAGATTTGTTGTCAATCATTTTATACTCAAGGAATCTTGCAACAAAGAACATCTTGGTTTCAGCATCCTCAGTCTTGTATTTTCTTTCCAGCGCACTCCACAACTCTTTTGACGTCTTTATTCTACTATACATGTTATATAGGTCATCTTGGAGGCCACTTAGAATGTAATTCCTTCATAGGAAATCAAAATATTTCCACACCTCCATAACAACAAATCACTCCTGGTCCGATGTTTCTTCGGGCATTTCTGGAGCTTCTTCATATGTAAATATTTAAACACATAAGATTGTAAGGTAGAAGAATATCCTTCGTTTCCATCTTTTAAAATTAACACCCGTGAATTTTTTGGGTTTCTCCGCTGGTACCATTGCCTGCGGAGCACTCATACGACTAGTTGTATCAATATTCATTGCTTTCACACTTGTCCCAGAATCATTCACATGACCGTCTGTAGTCATTTTTCCTGTCACAAGAAGATAGTCAAGTTTAGTATATACTAATTACAAGTTTGTGGCAACTTATAAATACTACTTGTTTCTAGTTTAACGATGAAGTTTTTATGTCTTCCAATCGTTAACCGAATGACCTTTAACTTGTGTTGAAGTTTTTATTTCTTCAAATCACTTGTTAAGTTCAAACAGAGTTGAAAGCATAAAGCTTTAATCTCCAAAAACCAAAAATACAGATTACAAGTTAATTCCTTAAGATTGTTGTTTCGGGCACAATCTGTATGTTACTTCGCATAATCTTCGACTAAGTTCAAGAACAACTAGAAGTTTCAACACCTTCAACACAAGATCAAAATGACCTTTCGATAGAGGTGTGTTAATCAATATTTTTAAAGAAAAGAGATGAAGCAGAATTTGAGTCAAGTCCTCCGATTTCATAGAGTGTCCTTAAGGAATTAATCCCCCTCAAGTAGCCGAGGTTACGGTATTTTTTCTCCCAGGATAAAATGGCTCACAATCCGACGGTAGCGGTACCTCAAACTATCAGATTCTTCAAACTCACTCAACAGGAGATGATCACAATGAGTTTTTAGAAGACAAGAAGTGTTTTTCAGCTCTCAAAAATTATGTATCTACTTGAGGAATAAGTGTATTTATAGCCATTAGGTGTCACTTCGGAAAGGAAGAATTGCATTGTTACTTAAAAATCACGAGCTTTAATCTCCAAAAACCAAAAATACAGATTACAAGTTAATTCCTTAAGATTGTTGTTTCGGGCACGATCTGTATGTTACTTCGCATAATCTTCGACTAAGTTCAAGAACAACTAGAAGTTTCAACACCTTCAACACAAGATCAAAATGACCTTTCGATAGAGGTGTGTTAATCAATATTTTTAAAGAAAAGAGATGAAGCAGAATTTGAGTCAAGTCCTCCGATTTCATAGAGTGTCCTTAAGGAATTAATCCCCCTCAAGTAGCCGAGGTTACGGTATTTTTTCTCCCAGGATAAAATGGCTCACAATCCGACGGTAGCGGTACCTCAAACTATCAGATTCTTCAAACTCACTCAACAGGAGATGATCACAATGAGTTTTTAGAAGACAAGAAGTGTTTTTCAGCTCTCAAAAATTATGTATCTACTTGAGGAATAAGTGTATTTATAGCCATTAGGTGTCACTTCGGAAAGGAAGAATTGCATTGTTACTTAAAAATCACGTCACCTGCACCCAGTCTGTGCTGGAACTGCGGCTGACCTGCGACCACAGGTGACGTCTCGCCCATTCCAGTGGCTTCTGCGCCAGGTCTGCATCCGTAGGTCGCTCTTTTTCCGAAACAGTATGTCTTTTCTCTAAAGGTCGCATTCCTTTCGAGATGCGTTGCGCATGCGTTTGCATGGAGTCTGAAATGCGCATATGGAGAAAATTATTCCATTGGATTTTTGGATTACAAATAAAATTTGTTTGAAAAATTAATCTCATCGATCAGAATCCAAGACAAGCGAGTGATGACGACTACGGTGTGAGGCACCTCTTTGTTCTTGCCTCACTATCCATGTGGAGATGTGTTTCTTTATAAGAACGCATGACAATTTCTTTCTCCCACTAATGTGGGAGAATTAGTAGATTTTTCTTATTTTTGAGTACACCTTCCTTTTTAAGTGTGATGTCATTTTTCTCTCCACCAATTCCCTCCATTTACCATTCACACATTCAACTTGAACCCGACAAGTCCTTGGTGGGCAAGAGTTCCTAAAGGACTTAGAAGCACTGCCAAAAACTTAAACCTGAGAGAAAAGGCGGAACACATTACACAACAGATAAACAAGAACTATATTTAAGAGAGTTCCAACTAGCTATTGAAATGTAACTTGATACAAAGGACCAGATTGAAGTTCCTGTTTCAATGTCATATGGTTTTACAGTCTTCTAGTGATCGATGTAGTTATTGCATATTAGGAAGTTTGATTGAGTTGTAAGTTTATGCTTTCCTAGAATCACTGTTTGGGGAACAATATTGAGTTTGATTTAACTTCAAGAAAACTTGAATTGGGTTTAATGATCTAGTTGATTGTTGAAGTTTAGGAATTAGATCATTAGTTCCTAAGATTGCAAGCATTGTAATCTAAATTCCTGTTGAGGCTCATTGATTTGGTGAAGTTGGGAGAAATCCTATAGAGGTGTATGTGTAGTTTTTCACCTATATGAGCTGTGTATTTTTCACGTAAAAATATTGTGTCTTCACTCTTTACTTGTCTTAATTCTTGTTAAGTTATCATGTGAAACAAATAGTTTAACCTGGTTCATTAAAGAGTTAGGAGTGCATAAAATATAATCCCTAATCCTAACGCGATAATTTTTAAAGTGTTAACTGGAAGTCGAAAAAGAGGAAATAAGACAATTTAATTGGCATGACCAAGAAATTTTTGTATTTTGTGAATAACTAGTGATCGAATGATCAATCATTAGCCTCTAATAAGGCAATTATTAATTTACACTTACAAGAACTTGAAGAAATTGAAACATTGCATGAAAGAAGAGTAGTCACTTCATATATACAATAGACACTCCCATACTTTCCACATAATTTATTATGTTTATATAAAAATCAGGAATTGATGATCAAGTTTGTCTATGGCCAGCTTCAAGAGCAGAAGATGTAATTTCTGAAGATTTATCATTAGCATGCAATAAGTTATGATGATGATGAGTTTCTTCTAACACTTTCTTTGTCCTTACAATATCATCTTTTTCATGCAAAGCTTCTTCCACCAAGAGCACTATTGTCTCAAGTTTCTCATGAGGTCCTTCAACAATTGCTTCCTTGATTTTTAGATGATCATCGATGTGTTTCACTTCTTTTTCTTCAACTATTACTGTGCTCTTCTTCTTTTTCTTCAAGAAGCAACAGAAAGCAAGAATAGCTAGACCAAGTAAAATGCAACTGAATGTCGATAAAACAAATATTATTATAATGTAATTGTGAGGTGGTGGTGGTGGTGGTGGTGGTGATGATGGTGATGGTGGAACATATGGAGGAGGATGAGGACGAGGATGAGGTGGAGGATGAGGACGAGGATGAGGTGGAGGATGAGGACGAGGAGGAGGGTGGGGTTTTGGTGGTGGGGAGGTTGGATGAGGAGGAGGGGGTGGTGGAGAGATGGGGTGAGGAGGAGGGGTTGGTGGGGAAGGGAAATATGGGAATGGGAAGTTATTCAAATCGTTATTCATAGTTAAGATCTTGGAAAATTGTTGTAAATTTTGACTTTTGACGTTGTAAATGTAGAGAAAAAGAGTGTTTGGCTGCTTATTTATAAGTGTTGAATATGCCTAAGGTTCTTTTCCTTAGTCTCTTTCTTGTGTTTCTTTTTGTTAAGTTATTAAAAATCTGTTTTGGGGTATGCTTTCAAGTAAGCAGAGACTTGGCTCTAATGTAAAGACTAGGAGGACTTTATCTTAGGTTAATATTCTGATTGCAGTAGAAAACACTCTTTGCCCTACTCCCGTTCCCTTAATTATTATTTTGCTTGACTGATGATTAGTATCGTCCTACAGTGCAAGACATGGAAATTGATCAGAAAGATTTGAGAGCGTCTATCGTAGTAGCTTTGTGGCATATTCTCCTAGCTGTACTGGTAAAAGTATATCGGCAGTGTAGACTGTCTGACCAAACACACGTAGCAAGCGTAAAGAAGACCAGGATTAACTACTGAATTGATCGACGTCAATCAAACCAAAGACTAGTTAGATCGTCTGATAAGCATCATCTGTCTCAGACAAGCTTCATTAATTAACAATGGATAGTAGAAACCCCAACAGTCTATCCGGGAAAATTTGAAGTGCACGAACAAGGGATAACCTAAAAAATGGATTAGCCTCGAGATACCTAGGACTCCATTTAATTCCATTAAAACACCCATGATCTTATCCATGTAAAGGCTGAAACAAGAGAGGATTACAGAAGCATTTACTCTTAGCTACCCTATAAAACCCCACAACTTTTTCACTATTGTATAGATCTAATATTCACCCTATTACTCATGATTTTGATACAACGATTCGAATGGAGAAAGTTAATCTAGGAGACCGATCTCAAAAAAGATTGTTAACCAACTCAGGGAAGAATCCAAGAAATTAGTTGATTAGAGAAATGTAGAATAAGAGAAAACAGAAGAAATTGTATTATTTCTGAATGAATGTAATTTGTGCTATTACATCACTATTTATACTTCTACTACTACCTCACATCAACTGAATGTAACTACTAATACAAGCTTCAGCAGTAGCTCTTTCTAACTACTCTTAACTGTCTAACTAACTGTGAACAGTAATAAGTAGTAAGTAGTAACTAGCTCTAGGATAGTGCACAATAATAACTACCCTTCAATTCAACTGTGAGCTACTTCTCTTCTTCTCGACATTGAGCCTCTCTTTTAGCATTGTATCAGATTTTTTTGATTATTATCTATAAACACAACTGTTCAATCGCTGACCTTCAAGAATTTTCATCGTTTAAGCCAAGAAAATAAATAAGAATCTTTCTCTCTCTTACTTTATCAAATAGTTTGCTTTAATTGTTTGCACTGCTATTCATATTAATTACTTTGATCTCGTTTTACTCACACTATCAAAGGGTTAACACAATTTGGACTGATATGTTGCTTGCAACCACATTCTAAATAATTTAATTGATTGATCTAATAATTAAATTTTAGGTTAAATAGTTTGGCGCTCAATGTGCACACCTGGCAATTGTGATCATTCCAAAGCACTAATAATCCATTGATTTTGTGTTTGTTAGTTTTGCTAATAATAACTGAGGAACAACGTTTGGCTGTAGTCTAAAATGTCGTTGTAGTCCAAACGGCAAAGGGATCCCGAACAGATTTCGACTTGTTTAAATATTGTGAGGAAGTAGCAAACTTTGAATGGACAATGGAGCATCAACAAGCCTTAAGAGACTTGAAAACCTACATTTGACTTATTATCTCCATATTCTTGTCTTGATTTTCATCTAAAATTAGTCTGTAAAGAAGTGGTTGTATAAGCGTTGGTGGTGGAAAGAAGGGTCATGACTGAAGTGAATGAAGAAATTAAAACGTTAAAAGAATTACGAGTACTTAATTATAAGTTTATACAATAGTGATTCTCATTACTTGTCACTTATTCATAAAATGAAAATAAATCATGAATTTATAATGCTCAAGTTTGTCTATGGCCAGCTTCAAGAGCAGAAGGTGTAATTTCTGAAGGATTATTCTTGGCATGCAATAAGTTATGATGATGAACTTCTTCTAACTCTTTCTTTGTCCTTACAATGTCATCTTTTTCATGCAAATCTTCTTCCACAGAGAGTACTATTGTTTCAAGTTTCCCATGAGGTCCTTCAACAATTGCTTCCTTGATCTTAAGATGATCATCAATGTGTTTTACTTCTTTTTCTTCCACTAGTATTGTGCTCTTCTTCTTTTTCTTCAAGTAGCACCAGTAAGCAAGAATAGCTAGGCCAAGTAAAATGCAACCGAACGTTGAGAAAACGAATATCACTATGGTGTAACTGTGCTCAGAGGAAGATGGTTGTGGTGGTGAAAATGGGAAGTTGTTATCCATAATTTGATGCTGGGAAATTGTTATAAGAGATTTGGTGAAAGTTCTTGATGACTTTGATGTTGTGATGAAGAGAATAGGAGCTCTTGGCTTCTTATATATATGTGTGGTTCATTTTTTTCCCTCTGTTTTTAGGGTATGCTTTAAAGGAAGAAGAGACTTGGCTCCCATGTGAAGATATAGGAAGACTTAATCTAGATGGGTTGATTGTAGTGAAAAACACTTTTCGTTTGTGGCACTCTTTTATACTTGTTGGTTTGCTTAAGTGATCTAGTGTCCTATATTACAAGACAGGGAAAAGTGATAGGAAAGCTAGGGTTTTAAGAGCTATTTTATAGAGTAGAATATAGTTGTAGCCATATTTTTATAGCTCCAATAAAAAATGACGAAAGATATTCAACTTAATACATCGATAGCCCCTCAAACTTGACAGCAAGTTTAATTTAGACAACTGTTATTATCCTGGGTTCAAAACTTAAATGTAAGCCAGAAAATGTAAAACTGGAAAAATAGAAAAGTAATAGACTTATTAAAATATTTGAGTCCATAATTTTCTTGTATGTCCTTAAGGAATTTAATCCCCTCACTGTATCCAAGATTATGGATTACTTCCTCCCAAGATAAAACGAATATACCTATTATTGGTGTAGTTGTACCTCAAACACCAATAATTTCGTCAAACTCAAAGTCAGCAAGTAATCACAAAGATTCAATATTTGTTTGTAAGAAAAATAGGCTGGATATTAATTAAAAAATTGAGGTTAGTCCTCTCAATTTATAGCCAATGAAGAGGTGCTTGAAAAAGTCACAACCTATCAGAAAAAACATAACTTATCGAAAAAGTCACAACATATCGAAAGAGTTACAATTCTTCGGAAAGGTTACAACTATTCAAAGTGAAAAGGTGTCTTTTAACATGCACCATTTCCTTTGGTGTCGATTCATTTCTCATTCACACCTCGTAAAAACTCAACACTAACTACTTGTTCTAATTGATGAGTATCTGAACACACTATAAAGTGTTTCTATTAATCACTTTGTCACTTTTAATTCAAATTCTTTCCCCCATGTTCTCAAATGCCCATTATGTAGATAAGTTAATCATTTAAAATATGTTACAACTTTTAATTATATGAATTAGTCACAATAAATCATAAAACCTTTGGCATACTCAACTAAGGATGATGTATATAAATTAAAGGTGAAATATTTTATGTGATTACCTTATCTACATTATGAACACTTGAAATCACGCCCAAAAGATTTTTTAAAATGTGAATCGAAAGTGTCTAACAAGAATATAATATGTTATCATGTGTTAGAGTGTTCAATTAAAACAAGTTATATTACATGTGTCGAAAGAAAATTTGCCGACAAGTTTGAGGGATATATATATATGTATAAATAACATAAATACCAACCCTTTTGGAAGTAATTACACTCTCTCCCACTTTTTTAATTAATGTACTTTCTCTCCCTATTAATATACATAACATAGCTGACATATACATAGCATTCTGTGTATATATTGAGATTATTGTAATATGTTTAGGGAGTTGGGATTTTTTATAATATTGGAAACATAAGTTATGTATTTCTGTAATTTTTAGTATATATTAAGCCAAGATTTTGAGTAAAAACCATCAAGAAATTAACATTTGGGCTACCACCACCATGTATCACAATTAATAGTTATAAGTCCTAATATGCTATGTATCACAATTAATAGTTATAAGTCCTAATATGCTAATCATATATGTATCTTTATTTTTCTTTTCACTCAGTGTTTAGTATTCATATTGGAGCTTCAGTAATACGGATTCACATCGGAAAGTTCCACTATGAGAGTAAAGCACTTTCTACCAAAGACGACTTCATAACTAAGGCTCAAATCCGAGACATCTAGTTATGAACCACACAACCTTTGGTGGTATCATATATGTATCAAAACTATTGCATAACATAAATTCCTTACTTGTACTTTAATTTGATTATTACATAAGCCTTCTTTATTCTGCTCTAATAATAGGCCTACCACTTGGTTGCAAAATAAGTTCCATTAACAATTGCTCTCTTCTTTCCGACTTCTCTTGGAGAATGGGACTGCCAAACTAATTATATATGCTTTGTAAGATGTTTCTTCTTTAATATGATAGCTAGTAGGATATTCAATAATAGATCAATTAGTTTCAGCAGTGGTTGGTTTCAATAGGATACATGAAGTGTTGGTTAATTTTATGCATGACCATTGACCCATTATGAGTAACGTCAAATTATTTTATTTTATTTTTTTGTCTCACACCAAAGTAACATAACTCTATCTAATATAATGGAGTTGTAAATTTCAAAAAAAGTATTTAATTTTGTTAAACTAAAGTATCTGAACTATGTGTGAGGTTTTTTGACATGCATGGACCTTAAATTTCACCACCGTTTCTTGCTTGTCGCATAAAATCATTCTAACAACAACATACCTACGGGGAAAACTTATCCATACCCATGTTTACATTAAACCAATACATGCATATCATGTGTTTGAATGTAGAATTCATTTTACTTAACCATACTTAATCAACAAGTATTTTACTTCATTATATCACTTAACCATGATATATTATAGTGGTTTGTTGTAAACATCGGGTATGGGTAAATTTTCGCCCATGCCCAGTATAATTCCACATATAAAATCCGAAGAGGATGATGTGTACAAAGACTTTTTACCCCTACCCTAGTGGAGATAAAAACATTTACAAAGTCAATCAGGGAAGAAGATAGATACATTTATTGATGGTAGTTAGGTTTGTAACGTAAAACTTTTTAGGTGGCCATTTAAAAAACAATAAATAAAGGTTGAGGATACATTTATTTTAGGTAGTTGTATTGACAAATCCATTAAAAGGACTTCAAAACAAATGATTGTTGTCATATTCGGATGATGTGATGACATTACAGAGAGTGATACGGGACATATTGAGTCACAAGAACTTAGAGTATAGTTTAAAGCAATGTGGTTTGGATTCTTTAAAAATACCAATGGGTGTTTGTCGGATCCTCCAAACCGTATATTTGTAGAGGATCCGACACAACACAGATGTTGCAGCATTGCTGGAGAATCGAAGCAACATAGGTTGGAGGTGCTTTTAGCCAGATACAATTTGACAGATCAAATTGTTCACTTGAACACAGCAATTTGGCATTGTTCTCCTCTAAATCACCTTTCATATTCCAGATAAATTGGATGAGTACTAGCTCTTTGGAACTATCAGACGATAAACAACTAATACTACCATGCCCTCAATCTCAAGCACATTGAGATCAGCTATATGAATCATCACTATTCATGCACTCCACTATACAAATAATAAGAAAAAGCTCTAGCATTGACACCAGCAACATGAAATCACTGGAAATTTGCAACACAATCCTTGCAAAGTCCAAGACAAAAATGACAATCACTTTGTGTTAAAAGGCTAAACGAGTTGAATTAGACCTGCACAAAAATGTATACGAATGTTGATATTAGATAATGGAACAGATGATGACGGGTTCAAGGCCGAATACTATATCTAACAGATGTTCTCAGAAATATTGAATCAGTAAGGAAAAGACAGAATAGGAAAGCATACTTGTACACCCGTTAAGCTAACCAATCTGATATTGCTGATCCGAGAACAGGAAGGCGAAAAGCACTTCATTCCACATATCAGGCACACCAGGTAAGCAATAATGACTACAATCTGGCACTGACGGATTATCACTCCAAGTACCAACATGTGCATCGCTCCGGTATGACCCCATTGGAGTGACATGCAACAAGGTCACGGGGTTGGATACATTTCTCACAGTATCAATAATCATGTCAGAAAACACGCTCTCATCCTTGCCGTTAGTCTCTAACCAGGGCAGTTGTGTCACATCGCATTTATCACGGGATCCATCACTGATTTGAGCATAACAAGACACTCATCAAATTTAGAAAAGATATACATGTGGAGAAGAACTACATTTTGCCAGGGGATAGATTATGATATATGATCATGACTTATGAGAGCCTCACATAACTGAAAGGAGGACTTAACACAAACTATATCCAGCTCTAATAAATTGATTGTTCGATCAAAAAGCCCAAACATAATTTTAAACTTCTAAGGGGAGCAAAAGCAAAATCAATGGATAAGAGTAGATTAAATCAGAAAATTAAGCACACCTCCAATGTGTAGCTTCGAAAGTCCGAAAAAATACGCGTGTCCTATCAGTGTTGACCTTCTTTTCGATCCAAGATTTCCAAGTCGCTAAGGCTTTCTTGAAGGCACCATTTATTGTCATTCCAAGTTTCATCTTTCCATCAATCTGGAAGTACCAACCCCTGTCTGAAGATGCATGTCAGAAGAGTTCTCTGGACAATTACTTGCATAATTGAATGTCGAATGGAAACTGATATCTCACACACACACGAATAATCATTCATGAGCAGAGTATATCAGAACTCTGAAAATCTGTCTTGGTTGATTCATTTACTAGTCATTTGAAAACTTAAGGCTCTACTCTGATCCAGAACAAACAGATTCTCTAACAAACAAAGCTATATACATAGAAAATGTATCAATTACAGAGAGGAATCTTTTTATCAAGTTGTGTCATAATGATGTTGAAAAAGTATCAAGACATTCCTTATTTGCAACTCGTGTATTATGTTGAAGATCTTGACTTTCCTAGTTATCAACTTTTTTGCATAATAGTAACCTAAATTACTCAAAATCTAGAAAATGATAGTCATAGGCACATGTTGAACTAAAAACTGTTATCAAATAATTGAGCTTTAGTTGCAAAAGCAATAGGAATGGCACAATAGTTCAGTAACATATCATAGGCCATAAGACAACATCAAATGCATAAGTCAGGGATTTGTTCACTTTGAAAGTGTTTATTTGGTGGCCGAGACATTTTATATGGAAATGGGAAAATCACATCTTTTCATATAAAGACAGTGACTTGGGTGATGCTTGTTATACATGATGAGGATTCGGCAAGGATAGTCCCAATCTTTCTAACTGCTTTTGTACAAATCTCAGATTCTTCTTAAGAAAACTCTCAACATTTCATAGCGTCCATTTAAAGACTACAGAGCACAACTGCGATGAATCTAGAAGTCTCCTAAACTTAGCTTATATCAATTACAATGTAATAGGTTTGCCACTTGTGCTATAATTATTTGATGATGTAATTACATCATTTATTTTACCAACTCAAAAGTATGTTACATAATCAGCAAACATATAAATGATAAGTTTCCAAGCTAAAGTTCTTCCACAATAGAGTTACAGTATATAATATGAAGAAACTTACCAAGGTAAGCAAGGACACAACACCAAATGAAAGTAAAGCGTCTCAAAGCAAATAAGAACAAGGAATTCACCATGAATCACTTACAGTTCAAAAAGTTTTGTCGGATTCCACCAATGACCTGTATTAAAGATTAGTATATCAGATTGAATCCATTCTTTGCTTATATCATCCAACTTATCAAGCATTAGTGCTTTCTTGATCCTCTTTGGCGAACGTTTTGGTGGCGCGCCAGGCTGTACTAGGAAAATTGACCTATAAAACTCCACTGTAAAATCAAATGAGCTAAATCGAACTTGTAAATGCCTAATCTGTCTAGTGATCTTTCTTCCTTTGACTTCATACACACTCTTCTTGTCTTCAACACCAGTCATCAACATACATATCATAGACTCCCATTGAGTTCTACTTAATGAATCACCAACAAAGACAATCCTTTTTCCCCTTAACTTTTCCAAGATTTCTTGAACATCAAATCTTGAAATTTCACAATTCCTAGGTTTCCACCTCCACTTAAGATACTCTTTATCCTCCCTACCATTAGCCAAACAACTAAAACCTTGCTCAGCAAAAGGACATTCTGATGCATTATACAAAGGATAACTTTCATCAGGCACCCAATTTCCAACAAAAACATTACAATCACCACTAAGCTCACTTGTTCCATTTGCATTCTCATGAACAATTGGCTCTGACAAAGAATTTATATTATAGAAATAACCAGACCCTATTGCCACAAGAAACAACAACAATAAGGGTCCAATCACAAGAACCCCATTAAAAGAATGAAAAACCCAAGTGTGACAATGCTTCATTTTACCAAAGTTCAAATCTGTACCCAAATCTGACCTCATATGGCTACATGAACTGAACTTTAACTTATTCACCATCAGTATGAACACCAAGAACCTTATTAAAACACAATAAGAAAAAAAAAAAAAAGCTTTATCTCCAAATCAAGAAGTAAAATCAAGATTTTGGAGAAACCCCATGAAGCTAAACAGCTTATTATAGCTTGATAATTAGTTAAGCAAGAAGAAAATGAGAAGTATAAATGGATCTTGAAGGTTCTCTCAGTTGCAGCTGGTTGATAAAGACAAGAGGACAATATGGGCAAGTAAGAGGATATGTTTGTCATTTCACAACTCAAAGTACTTTCGGTTTGTCCGAATATGATCTATGAACTAACTCTGGTTTTAATAAGTTGGTGAGTAAATATGGCATAATACTAAGAATTAGGCAGTAGCATTTCACGTGGCACATTTTTTCATAATGCATTCCAAAAAAAATAATTTTATTTGTAAATTTATTTTTTCTCCGAATAAATTTTACAAATATCTAAAAATTATTTTAAATTATAAATTTTCGAAAAAAAAAAATTCTCAAATATTATCAAGTGTATCACATAAAATAAAACGAGAAATACCAATCAAGTGAATTTTATAGGTAATCAGGTGCTGACTTAGACAAAATATGCTGGTGTACGGCTGCAACTCATTAGCTAACATATTTAAGTATGGAAATTGTGTTTTTCGTTTTTTCCTTTTTTTTTTTAGTTTTTGTCTTTCCTTATTGCTTATTTGTGTTTTGGAAAGTACTCACTAGCTAACATATTTAAATATGGAAATTTTATTTTTCATTTTTTCCTTTTTTTAGTTTTGTCCTTCCTTATTGTTTATTTGTGTTTTGGAAAGTTTGTTTCATTACATTTTTTATGTTGGTCAACCGATGGTACAACCTCTTATCTCATAAAATTTTATTTCGTTGGGACGTGCTTAATTAATTATATGAAATATGTGTGTTTTCTATAGGGTGAAAATGATTTTCACTCCTCAATTTGGATTAAAAAATTAAACTCTCTCTCAACATGGAATAATAATCATACTCCCCCTTTTATCCCATGCAATGTCTATTTTGTCCTTATAATTTCAATCCTATATTTATGTAATATCTTTTTATATTATATGTAATGAATATTTTTTTTAACATGGATATTTATAGCATTTTATTTAAGTTTATTAACTTTATAAGCAAATTAATACTTTTTATAAATTTATCACAAAATTTAATGTTATTTTTTAAGATCGTTATTTTAGTATTATATGTATTAAAGAGTCGTTTGGTGTGACGTATAATTATAATAATTCAGGGATAAAGTTCATGATTATTTATCCTGCATTTAATTAGATGTATTAGGTAGTTTCAAAATTATTTGTCACACCATTTATACCACAGTGATGAGATAAGTTATCACACATACATATTAGTACAACTTATTTTGTAATAACTAATCCCGAAATAACTTATTTTCAAACAACCCACCCCTAAGTGTGTATATATACATATGTATGTACATGCATGTGCATATATTTTCATGTTTCATCACTCTCTTACTAAATTCGTTTCTTATTACTTAACTTTTTGTTGATATAACACAATCCTTAAGAAAATTTTACTTAGAGGTATATTTTGCTAAATTAACCTTATTAATGATAATTTGAAAATTTAAATTTGTCTATACTATTACTTTATATAGTTATTTAATACTAAAAAAAGTTAGAAAAAAAAAACATAATACAATTCTCTTGATTTCACAAATTGAGCAGATAAATTAAAACATCTATTTTTAGTATGAGGATCAAGTGATAAGAAACAATAGTATCTATTGTCTATATCAGTAAATAAGCTGTGATTGTCATTAATAGAGTATTACATATTTTATAATTTATATAAATAAATATAATCTTTAAAATTTGACCTTATTTTTATTCGAGAAAAACATCTAGTTCCCCGAACTATGATCAAATTTGCTACGACACACGTCAACTTCACGAGGGTCCTATTACCCCTTAAACTAAATTTTAGCGTATTTTTGACAATCTTTTTAGCTAACGTGATACCTTTTGTCTATCATTTTAGATGGTGTGACACCTTTTATGTGAGCTCCATTTTATGTAATAAAGGTGCCACATTAGCACAAAAAATGATAAAAATACTCTAAATTTGAGTTCAGGGGATAATGGGACCTCTGCGAAGTTGGAGTGTGTCGTAACAACTTTGACCATAGTTCGGGGTGGTACTAGAGGCTTATTTCTTTCATTATTCTTTGTATTTTCTATATTGAAATATGTTTATAAAATTAGTATTACTTATTATTTTCACTTGTAAAATAAATATTATAGTTTTGATTATTATTAATAAAATTAATTTTCTTATTATGCTAATTTACTTCATAAAGATCATCATTAGCTTATATACTTAATTAGTATTTCTTACTTTTTTTTCCCTAGAAGATGATGTTTATGTTTTTATGAAAATTTTGTTTTATGAATTTTTTCTAAAATGAAAATATGATGATTTTAAAGAAGTTAAAAAAATAATAAAAAAATTGATGATAAAGGATAAAATGGAAATTTTAAAAAGTCAATTAGGATAAAGGGGGAGTATGATTATTGTTCAAAGTTGAGGGGGGATTTTGATTTGTAAGACAAAGTTGAGGAGCAAAAATGATTTTGACCCATTTTCTATAACACTTTCATCGTCTCATTTCATGTGTAGTCTTTTTCTTTTTGATTCATCCTAAAAGATATGCCACATTTCCTTATTTAGTAACTATTTCCTCCGTCCCAAATTTTCTAATTTGATTTTTCATTTTACTTGTTTTTATTCATTAATCAAGAAGAGATGAATTTTTTTTTTATATTTTACCCTTTGCATTAATTACTTTTTCTTCAAATTAAAATGTAAACAACATTTAATAGGGGTACTATGGTAAACTAGTCATGTTATTAATTATTTTTCTTAATCAATGTGTCATCTTAATTTGGGACGAGGGAAGTATTTAAAAACACAATTTCACTTTTATCTTTATTGATCTCATTTATAAAGTCTCACTTCTTTAAAAATAATAGTTGTACATTTTTAATAAAGGACAATTTGGTAAATATCAAGTTTTTTCCTTTTTCTTAAACTCCATGCTCGATCAAAGTATGCTACATAAAATGAGACGGAGGCAGTAGCATGTATCAGATAATTTTGTTCGTTAATATTGGATAGATGAGAAAAATCACTTAAAATTTAATTTTTTTAGAATTTATTAAGAGGTCGTTTGGTTGAGTGTATAAGAATGATGCAAAATATGATGTATTAGTAATGTTTGTATTAGTAAATTTGTATTAGCTATACTTGCATTAGTTATACTTGTATTTTTTTTATGCAGTGTTTGATTTGATGTATTTAAAATAATATGAATTACATAATTTCTAAATTTTTATTTTTTTTTTACAAAAATACCTTTCATATATATATTGGAAAGAATATGAAAAAAAAAATTGAGGGAGAATTGTATCTTTAATCATGCTAATGCATGAATTAGATCCATTGCATTACTAGTGTCATGAATTTTGAAGTATTAGTAATACACACATAAATACACAATACAGTACATAATTAATATCTTGCATTAGTTATACATAGACTAAAAACTATATCAAATAAGATACTAATAATACACAAGATTAATGCATACATTATTCTTTTTAATATGCTCTACCAGACGACCCCTAAATGCATTAGACGATTTATCAAGAAAATGATTAAATATAACATAAATATCTTTTTTCATTATAGAAAATCAAAAAATTGTGAGCATTAAAAACAACAAAAACTCCAAAACTTTTCAGTAAAGGTGTAAATGAGGATAACCTTAGATTATTGAGCTCTTTTACAAAAAAAAAAAAAAAAAAAAAATGGAGATAAAAAAAAGAGATAACGGAGAAGGGGCACAAGGTGAGAATTTCACTTCTCATCGTCCATTTATCAACCAACTAAACTACTAACACTCTCAGAAAATTATTAACAATACTTCATTTTGCTAAATTTCAAATCTTTAGCCAAAAGCACTTTGAGTTGTGAAATAAAACATATTTTATATATTAATAATAGATGTTCAATTATCTTTATATTTTTTTCATGTTTATTTTTTTCATAGTTTGAACTCATTTAATGAAAGTTTTGACTCCATCCACTATTGACACTCTTGGTACTTCCTCCGTAACAAATTGAGATGTCACATTGGTTAAGAAAAATAATTAATAATATGCCTAATTTATCTTAGTATCTCTATTAAATGATGTTTACATTTTAATTTGAAGAAAAAAAAAATCAATGCAAAGGGTAAAAACATGAAATTTTTTTTTATCTCATCTTGATTAATGAAAAAAGACAAGTAAAATGAAAAATTAAATTAAAAAATTTAAGACGAATAATTTGGGATGGGGGAATATAATGGTATATTTGGTTTTCTTCATGTACCTTTTGTTGTTTCAATCTTATTTGTTGTTTATGAATGACGATCCCTACCATGTCTATTTGCTTTGGAACTTAACGATGAAAGATATCATACAACCAACCAAATGTTGGTAACGGTGTCCGTCCGCTTGGTTCTTCTTCTTTTTTCAAGTTAAATTTATTTTTGGAACATTTTCAAAAGGAAAAAGGATGAAAAATATTTCTCTATTTTTATTAATTCATTAAATTTATTTCTAGTCATAGTATAAGCTAAATATATTTTTGTCGTTATGTTATAGGATTAAATACATCATTACCGTTATGAAACTTTACACGTGTACCCCTCAATTGGATGAAATTCCAAAATCAATTTTTATTTTTTTAAAAAAACTCAATTTTACTTAAAATTATCCAATTATCTCTTTTAACCCAATTCGATCCACCTAATATTTTTAACTCATCAAAAAACATCCAAATCTCATTCCTCCTGATCATTTATATTTTTTCTTGTAACAAATCATTAATATGTCTTAATATATATATATATATTTTTAGCAAATAATCACCAAAACAGAATTCAGAGCCCATTTGGATAAGCTGAAAAAAGGTTTTTAAAAGTGTTTTTGAAAGTGCTGAACTTATTTTAAAAATAAGCAGTTAAGTGTTTGGATAAAAGTGCTGAAACTGAAAAAAAGTTATTGATGTGTTTGGTAAATAATGCTTTTAAGCACCTTTTTGTTGTTGTTAAAATGACTGAAATACCTTTATAATTGTTAATAATATATAGAGTTGATTATTATTAATTTTTATTGCTAAAATGATTCAAATTAAAATTAATATATATTTTAATATATATATTTAAAAAAAATTCATGAATGACTATTAATTTGTGTGCTAAAAAAATATTTTTTTAAAGAGTTTAAGTATTGAAAGTTTGTATTTGAAAAAGATAGTTATATTTTAAAATATTATTTATTTCTTCATGGTTACGTTAAGATTTCGTAGCATTAAGGTGCAATTTACGACACTTCTATTTTCTTATTAAACTGAAATTGTTGCTTTTAATCTTCGAGGATAATATTAATATATATGTCGAGCTTATCATTAAGCAAAATATATATGTTACTAATCATTATAATTACATTAATAGATAAATAGTTTCATACAAAGAGGTACTAATATGGCTAGAGTTAAGTTCGCCATAAATACAAAAAGTGAAAATATTCAATTAGTACCCGCATTAAGCATTACAAATATCTCGAAGCCACACCCAATACACATTAATAATTAATTTTACATTTAAACTCATATGTAATTTATAGATCACACAAAAATAACTTTATCATTACCTAAAATTTCAATTCAACTTAATGAATAACAAATAAACACCATTTAAGAGGTAAACGTAATGTCACAAGTTCGAATTTAATGACTTTTACCACTAAATTGTTTCATGTGAAAAATACACTTTCTTCATTTTATTTTATGTAGCTTAATTTAATTGGAAAGAAATTTTTAAGAAAGTGAGAAACTTTTTAGTTGTGCAGTTTTAGACTAAAAATATGTGTAGTATACCAAAATATTATTTGAATTTTGTGATTTAAATATATCATATATTATTAGAATTGAAAAAGTGATAAGTATAAAAGTAAATTCTTTTTAAAGTAAGATTAAAAAGAAAAATAATAACATAAATTTAAACAGAGGAGTATGAGATTCCCGTTAGTCCCTATTTGTTTACTACTCCATCCCTCCATCCCAATACACTTTGAAGGAATCTTGAAGCAATTTGAGAGCAGCGGAGTGGTTATTTTTTGGAAGAAATGAAATTGTTGTGAAGTGTGCTGTGTTAGTAGTGATGGAGAATTAGGGCTAAAGGGTAAACTTGGAATAAGAAATAATTATAAGGGACACAAGTGTAATTTACTTGATCAACTTTAAGCTCCAAAAATAAAAAAACTGGGAATCATAGCTTCTTGTTTTTGGCTTAAAAAAAGCCAAAATCAACTTTTTTAAGCTATTATAAATATTGTCAAACACCATTTTAAGCAAAAAAAATAGCTTATAAGTTGTTTTGACTAACTTATAAGCTAATCCAAACACCCACTAACTCCATATTGTAACGCCATCCTATCAGTAGGACACTACTAGTAAACATTGTCATTAGACAAAGTGAAAAACCAGTACTATCGTTTTTTGAAACCATATTTTGTGGTAAATTATATTATTATTAGTTTCTCAAAAAGAATAAAGAAAAGTCAATTTTAAAATTTCTCTAATTAGTATAGTATTTATTAGCTTTAAAAAGCAACATTCATTAGTCATTCTTTTTGGTCAAATATGACCATTAAGCAATTACTTCCAACGTCTTTTTCTTTAAAGGAAATTTGCCTTAATAGCATTGCCTTATGGCTTTAAATATTTGTGAACATAGGGCTAATTTTCTTCAACTATATATTCTTATACTAGTAAATTAATCCGCACTTTGCGCAGTTATAAAAATTAATAATAAATTTACTATATGACATTATGTAAAAATCTTGAAATTAAATTTTTTTATGTAAATAGAAAATATACACTAAATCTACTATAGATGTATATAAATATTAGTTCTATGCTCGACCCAAGGCTGTGTTTACAATGTGGCTTCAACTGCTAGATCGTTTACACACTGCAGATCGGCTTCGCAAATGGGGAATTCAGGTTGATGATAGGTGTACGCTATGCAAAAGAGATTTGGAGAATAGGAATCACTTGTTTGGAGAGTGAATTTTCAAAACAAGTTTGGTCCAGGCTGATGTGTTGGACTCATGTTTCCTAACCCAACAACATAACTTGTCCTTTATTGACTCAATGGATCATTCAAAAAATCAAAGGCAGAAGCCATATGTCACAGATGATGAAACTTTTATATGCTGAATTTATATATACAATCTATGGATTGAGAGGAACACCTGTGTTTTTTAAAAGAAGGAACAATCTGAGGAAGCACTGGCAAGGAAAATAGCGTATATAAGTACCTGTAGAACCCCTGGCTGTGTTAGAAGATTATTTGACCAATGTCAATACTAGTAGAATGAGAAAAGGAGAATAGATAGGGTAAATTTTAGTAGGAGGGTCTGTGAGTTGGGTTGGTTCTCGGCAAAGATTGTTTTTCGTTGAGATTGGGCAGGTTGTGTTAACTTGCTTTGCTTTGTAAATATCTTACTTGGTGATTAATAAAATTGCTTAATTACCAAAAAAAAAAAAAATATTAGTTCTATAAATTTAATCAAGTTTAAAATTTAAATAGTTTGATAATGTTAATAGGTTTAATTTCACTACTACAAGTACCATACTCTTATAAATATATATAAAATAAATAAAATAAAATTGATTATCATATTATTTTAGACATTTACAATTTCATAATTAGTAATTATTAACTATTAAAAGTGAATCACTGCTTTGCTAAAAAGAACAAAATTTAATAAATTTATCTAATTAATTGTTGATCTTATCAAAAACTAATTTTGATAATTATGCTTTCGATTTTAATTTACTTACTTCTCATATTTATTCCCCTCCTTTCATCTTTTGTCAGATCTAATTTTGATATTCTATTTTTATTGTCTTATTCGCTCTTTGTTGAGCATTTTTTTAAGGATAAATTACACAAATCCCAAATTTAAGAGACTATATTACCCAGTATCCCTTACTTTTTAAAAATTTTCATTAAATTCCGATTTACAACTTTATTCTTGATACATATCAACAAAACTCCACATCCTATTTTTACTCCGCCATTAACTCATGCAAGATTTTTTTTTTCTAAAATTACCTTCCCTAAAATCTCTCCCAAATTAGACACATATTTTTTTAAAAGTATTTTGTTATGAAATACTCCCTCCTTCCCAAATTACCCGTCCCAAATTGAGATGGTACATTGATTAAGAAAAATAATCAATAACATGTCTAGTTTACCATAATACACCTATTAAATAATGTTTACATTTTAATTTGAAGAAAAAGTAATTAATGCAAAGGGTAAAATATGGGAATTTTTTTTGTCTCTTTTTGATTAATGAAAAAAGACAAGTAAAATGGAAAATCAAATTAAGAAATTTGGGACGGATGGAGTATAAAACAAAGAAGAATAGAGAGAGAAAAGAGAGTGATTATTATTTCTCTTGAGGAGGTTCTTGATGGGTTAATTACAATGAAGGAAACTCCCTTTATTTATAGGGAAAAATTAACCTTGGGGTTTCTAACTTTTCTATAAATAGACATTTACTATATATGGTAAAGTAGCCATTCACTATATATGGTAATATATTTATAACACTCCCCCTTGAATGTCTAATTGATAGATAATGTGCCTCGTTAAAACCTTACTAGAAAAAATCTATTGAAAAAAATTCAATGAAGGAAAAAGAGTACACATCTCTAATAATACGCATATAGACTGCCTCATTAAAAATCTTACAAGAAAAATCCATTGGGACAAAACCTCGTAAGAAAATAAGAGTACAACGTATATTAACTCCCACTAATGAGAACATCCTTGAACCTTTGCATCCCGATCTTGTGCATCAACTTCTTAAAAGTTGCAATTGGAGGAGACTTGGTGAAAAAATCAACCACATTGTCACTCGAACGAATATGTTACACGTTAATATCACCATTCTTTTGCAGTTCGTGTATATAGAAAAGCTTTGGCGAAATGTACTTCGTTCTATCTCCTTGATTCCTCCCTTAAGTTGTGTTGTGCATGCTTCATTATCCTCATAAAAAAATATGGGTACTTTATCACATTTCAAACTATATTTTTCTCGAATGAAATATATCATGGACCTCAACCATACACATTCTCGGCTTGCTTCATGAATATCTATTATCTCAGCATGATTCAATAAGGTGACTAAGATAGGTTGCTTTGTATATCTCCAAGATATGGCAATATCCCCACATGTGAACACATTACATGTTTAAGACTGAGATTTATGTGGGTTAAATAAATCCCCAACATCAACATAATCAACAAGACCAGGAATGCAAAAATAAGCCCATATCTATATCCTCTTTAGATACAGTATTTGCAAGATACATGAGTGCAACAATGGCACTAAGATATGATACTTCATAACCAATCCAAATTGGTATATTTCTCATTTCAGCAAATAATCTATTGCTTTTGAAAACTCTCCAAGAGTTCCAATAATTTTCAGGCTATAAATTTATGTAATATAAGGATTATAGATAAGTTTCCCAGAAACTTTTATATGCTTCAAACATTTTGAATCCTTACAAGCTTTCATATACATTTTGTCAAGTGAAAATATTCAGTACTTCATGTGTGACATCCTCAAGTGTTTGGACTGCAAATCAAATAAATGTTATGCTTACCAAGATTCATCCTTTCATGTCACTTGATAAATGTTTCTACGTCAACATGCTTAATAAACATAGAATTCATATCTTCGTAATCTCTTATAATATTGCGTCAATATTGTATCAAAGATATCGATGATATATCATTTCGTATCAGTTGATAGTGTGACATAACATTTTGAGAACTCATCACTTTATTATTTTTAGATACTTGAACCTCTCATAAGATTTTATGAAGTGTCATGTCATGGGCTCTTCAAGAGCACATTACCTTCTTATTATGATCATTTGCTCCTTATCCTTTTTAAGGATTATTTCATTTGAAATCGATTGGTCTATCACGTTTCACGCATGCATAGACTTTATCCTTTAGGAACACAAATATAGGAGTACTTGCGGCTTAAACATGAGATGCTTTCAACATTTGACTTGAATTATCTTTTGAATGAGGATCTGATGATAATTCCTAACATATTTCATAATTACTTATAATCCCCCCTTATGTTAGAAAAACTAACATACATCCTCCATTTTCTTTGAGGAATCCATCTTTAAGCATCTTGGTATATTCATTAATCATATATCGCACATCAAAACTATTAGATGGAATAGTTGGTTCCTGACCTTGAACCAATTGAGAGGGAAGAAATAATCATAATTTATTGATCTAATGTATACAAGTGCTATTGTATGCAACATATCATATTTCAGATCAACACATGAAGCTTCGTTATCCTTAGCAATGGTTTAGCTATTTATCGGAGGCATTCAGTGCCAAACCATCATCATCAAGATTGTCTTGATTACACAATCTGAAAGTTATGCTCTTAACTTAATTTTATTGAGCAAGCAACTTTATGAATGTCAAACTGCAGGTTGACAATGAATGTACATGTGATCATCTTATTGATGCATCTTTTCAAGACATCACATGATAGGTGAAGGGGCCCTTATTCACCTTTTATATTTTTCATATTTTGAGGGATCAAATCCAATATTAGTTGGTCCAACCAACTTGTCATGAGAACAAGCAACATAAACAATTCTTGAAGAATCTTCTATTTCTTCAAAATATGTCTAAACTTAATATGCACATCTTCGAGATGTCACAATTGTACTTATGAACTCATTTATAGTAGTAAACACAAGTTTACCATGACATGTATATTTTTTTTTCTTTAGTAAATTTCAGATTTACTATTACATGAATAAATTTCAGATTTACTGCTTTAGAAGTAGATTTCAAAATAACTCTTCTCAGTTATTCTTCCTCATTCGGAGGTGAGTTGTGATACCATCACAATCAAGGACACGTTTGTATTGAAACAATCACTACTAAAAAAGATGCAAAAAGACACCTAAAATAAGAGACCTCAAAAGTAGGTCGCAAATAAGAGACCTCATGAGGTCGCTTATCTCCTAATTTTTTTTTAAAATTTATTTTAAAATAAAGAGACCTCACGAAGTCGATAAATGCTAACAAAAATTATGTGGGAATGAAAATAGCGGGAAAAGTTAGCGCCAAAATATCAATAAAATTTTACACATGGCGACCTCATGAGGTCGCTATTGTTTTACTAAATTAATATTTATTATTAAAAATAATTATTTATAATTATTTTATGATGTAAAACAATATTTATTTACTTTTAAAGTATATATTTTATAATTAAAAAGTAGAAAAATGCAAATAGCAGTATATTTTTATACTATTGAGAAGCAGAAAAATGCTAAGAGCGCAACTCACTCTCTGAAATCAAAAACCGCAGTAGTTCTCTCTCTGAAATCCAAAACTCTCTCAAAACTCTCTCTCTCGATCGAAACTCTCTCTCAAATCCACATTCGGCTCTTCCAAGTAAGTTTGCAAACTTTAATTTTTTCTTATTTATGTATACAATAGAATGAAAATATATGGGTCTTCTTTAATTCCCCAAAATGTGAAGATTGTTATGAATAATTGGGGATTTTGTTGTCTTGAACTGTGTTTCTATGTTTCCTGTCATCTTTCTTGATTTTATTTTAGAACTCTGTTTCAAATTTATTCTTTTCGATCGAATAGTTGAGGGTTTATGCAATTTCAGCAACAACAACAAACCCAGTGTATTCCCACCAAGTGGGGTTTGGGGAGGGTAGAATGTACGCAGTCTATACCGCTACCTTCGAAAAAGTAGAGAGGCTGTTTCTGATAGATCCGGCTCAAGATAATAAATAGTGAACAAGATCATATCAAAGATAAATGAATTTAAAGAAAATTTTCAAAGATAAAGTTCTGCTAAAGCTGATAAACTACATTTAGTTCAGTATAATAGGTGAATGTTATGAACGGATAATGGGAAAGGAACCTCGGTTGAGGACATGTTTCAAAACTCAGAAAACTGTGTAATTTGGTTGCTAAGATGAGGATGCTTAGATGGATATGTGGGCACACTAGGAGGGATTGGATAAAGAGCGAAGATACAAGGCAAGGTGGGAGTGGCCTAGTGGTAGACAAGATACGAGAAGTGAGACTAAGATGGTTCGGGCATGTAAAGAGGAGAAGAACACATGCCCTAGTGATGAGGTGTGAAAGGTTGCCAATTATTGGTCTTAGGTGAGGTAAAGGTATACCGAGGAATAATTAGGGAGAGGTGATTAGACATGACATGACACATCTTGAGCTCACCGATGATATGACCTTATTACTACTGTTGTTTCGTATACTTGGGATATCTTTACTAATTTTGTTGTCAGTATTCCTTATGTAGTATTTCTACCATAGCTTTTACTTTTTTATTTGTCAAAAATCCGCTTATGATAACAATTTCTTGAACCGAAGATCTATCGGAGCCAATCTCTCTACCTCACACAAGGTAGAGGTATGGTCTGTGCATACTCCATCCTCCCCAGAACCCACTTACGGGATCTCACTGGCTATGTTATTTTTGTAGTAATTTGGTTTCTATAATCTAAGTTGCTCGAACTCTTCAAAATATTGCAGCACCTGTGTTGGAGCCTACAAAATTGCACTACTTTTGAAGGACCCGACGACATTTTTGAAGATTTCGAGCAACATAGGCATGGAATATTATCAGTAGTTCTCTACATTGTGTGTTGTGGTCGGGAATCTATTCCATAACACTGAAAGTGTTGTATCAGAGTCATGGATGTTTCGAGATGATTCACGAGTGGTTAACAATGGCATTAGAGCATAGAACAATAACTTGGGGACATCACTGAATGAAAACATACTTGAATCATAATTATGATTTGCATTATCGCGGTCAAAGGACATCATGTTGAATCTAAAAATTCAAGCAAATATGCAAAATCTTGGCAAAATACAGCTCGTTAGTTGTAACGAAATCATTAAAGATATACCAGAAAGCTAAAAATTCAATAGCATCCAATGTTTGTGAGATGTGTTTGGGAGATTTCTGGCAGTTTACTTTGCCATCTTTACTAGCACTATGTTCCATTCCATTTTGGGAACCTGGGGTTGCGTGAAGGTTGATTATCCATTTTATGCAATTTCAGAACTAATTTTTGATTATTATGAATGACGGTTATTAAAAGTATACAGAACCTTTAGATATATACTTGTCTCTTTTCCTAAAAGATCTGTTTCTTTCCTCAATTCAAGTTAAATATTTTTATAACAAAACCAAGAGAGAACTGAACTGATAGCTTTGGCTGTTATATGCAGCAAATCAGTAGAGTAGCAATAGCAGTCAAAAATATTTCCTGGCTTTAAATGGAAAATGTAAGTTTTGCAATAAATGGTTACCTGTCTAATCCTTTACTAGTACTAGTAAAGTGGTGGTGATGTACTACTACTTAGTAGAAGAAGATAATGATGTTGATGATTCTGCACTTTTACACTATTCTGAAATTAAACCTCCTAGAGCTTCCTGCCTTCTGTCACCAGACACATCTCCCCACAGTAACAAATTTTGTTTGTCTATAAAAATATAATAACTTTTTAAAGTTATAATTACGATCAGAGAGTAATTAAGTTAAATTTGGTGTTATGTTTGATCGGAGAGTAAGTTGAATTTGGTGTTATGTTTGATCATAAATAAGAGAAGTAGTTTACTACATTATTCATTGTCTCATTTTAATAACTATATATAGTTATGTGTATTATGATATTATCTATCTATAACATTTATTTGTGGTATTTGTTTTTTGTGTTTATTTAGTCTTGTGTTTTTTTCCCTTATAAATCTTACATTGCAAAATACAATAAGTTTTTTATTTTAATGAGCTCGTTACATTTACTTATACAAATTCTTGATTTGTTATAAAGTTTTCTTTCTTAATTTAGAGTTTAACAATTTTAATTATGTGATTTTATATAGATGGATCGTAGTTGGATGTATAATATGACTAATGTTGGTCGTATGGGGTTGATGCCTGAATTTGTAGCCGGTGTCAATGGTTTTATGGACTATGCAATGACACTGGAACCTTTTCAACTCGATGTCTTGGTTAAGTGTCCTTGTAGTAAATGTAAATGTAGGAGTTATGAAAAACCTGATATTGTTAAGCTTCATGTTTATCGAAATGGGTTTAAAGAAGATTATACAGTGTGGACTAGTCATGGAGAAGCTGATAATAGTTTTCTCATCTCTCAAAACTATGTTGTTGGTGGAAGTTGTGGGGCGGTGGAACCTGATGTCCAAAATTATAGAATGCACGATATGATTTGAGATGCGTATGGGATGCATTCTGATTTTGAATCTGGTGATCATGTTGAAGAAGCTCCCAATGATGAATCTAAATGTTTCTTTGAACAGTTGGAAGCTTTTAGTCGGCCTCTGTATGAGGGGAGTTCACACTCTCAATTGTCTATTGTTGTTAGGTTATTAAGTATTAAATCAGATTGGAATATTTCTCAGGGGGCAATGGGCGCTGTGATTGACCTTATGCATGAATTAGTTGACCCAAATCTAGAGATACCTGATAATTTCTACAAGGCAAAGAGGTTGGTGTCAAAGTTAGGATTGTCATCGATGAGAATCGATTGTTGTGAAAACGGTTGCATGTTATACTACAAGGATGATAGTGATCTAGAATCTTATAAGTTTTGTCAAAGAGCTCGTTTTAAAAAAGCTCCCAGCGGGAAGAAAGTTGTTGTGAAGGAAATGCATTACTTACCTCTTATACCAAGGCTAAAGAGGTTATTGCATCAAATAGGTCAGCTCCTCACATGAGATGACCTCATAAAAATAGAAGACCGCCTGGTGTTATGTGTCATCCATATGATGAAGAGGCCTAGAAGCATTTTGATAGAAAATATCCAGAGTTTGCAGCCGAACCACGGAACATTAGGTTGGGTTTATGTTCAGATGGATTCACTCCATACTCTGTTTCTGCTACACCATATTCTTGTTGGCCTGTATATTTGACACCATATAATCTTTCACCTGAGATGTGCATGACCAGTCCTTATATATTTCTCAGTTGTATTATTCCTGGCTCGTGTAATCCAAAAATCATGATTGATGTATACTTGCAACCTTTGATTGTTGAGTTGAATCAATTGTGGATTGAAAGGGGTTGAAACATTTGATGTGTCGCTTAAGCAAAATTTTAATTTGTGGGCTGTCTTAATGTGGAATATTAGTGATTTTCCTGCTTATGGAAGTTGTCTGGGTGGATGACAGCTGGCAAGTTAGCCTGTCCTTACTATATGGAAAATACTAAATCATTCACTTTGAAACATGGCCGAAAAAATTATTGGTTTGATTGTCACTATAGGTTTTTGCCCATGGATCATGAGTTTAGGAATATGAAAAATGCATTTAGAAAGAATACGGTTGATCGAGACTGTCCACCTCCAATCTATATGGGAGAACAAGTTTGGGAGAGGGTTCAACACTTTCCAAAGGTTACAGAAGAACAACCATACAAATTTGGTGGGTATGGTGTTGCACATAATTGGACAAAACAAAGTATATTTGGGGAATTATCATATTGGAAGGATCATCTTCTTCGACATAATCTTGATCCCATGCATACTAAAAAAATTACTTTGATAATTTATTTAATACAGTAATGGATGTCAATGGCAAGACAAAAGACAATGTTAAAGCTAGAATGGACTTACCAGAATATTATAGGCGAAAAGAGTTATAGCTGCAAGAGAAATCAAATAAAAAGTTCTTCAAGCCTAAGGCTAGCTATTCATTTACAATGGAGCAAAAACGTAAGCTATGTGAATGGGTTGAGCAGTTGAAAATGCCTGCTGGTCATGCTTCAAATTTGGGGAAGCATGTTGATATGGAGCATGGAAAGTTATTTGGCATGAAAAGTCATGATTTTCATGTTTTCATGGAAATATTACTCCCCATAGCATTTAGTAGCTTGCCTGAAAGAATCTGGAAACCCATGACTGAAATTAGTTTGTTTTTCAAAGACTTGTGTTCCAGCACATTGATGGAAGAGAACCTAGTTCGAATGGAACAAAATATTCCTATAATTATGAATAGGCTAGAGAAGATTCTTCCACCTGGATTTTGGGATGTGATGGAACATCTTCCTGTGCATCTTGTGCATGAAGCTCGTCTTGGAGGTCCAGTTCAATATCGATGGATGTATCCATTTGAGAGGTAACTATTTTAAATCTTAATTTATTCCTCTCCATTAATGTTTTTTAAAAAAATTTCATAATATAATATTATATAGGACTATTGGAAATAATAAACGGAGTATCAAGCAACAACATAAAATTGAAGGCTCAATGTGTGAAGCCTATCTTGCTAAGGAAACGACTGATTTCTATTCGTATTACTTTGCAAGTGATGTTCCATTTTCACGAAATAGACCCAATCATCACGACGATGGTGGTGAGGTTGCTAGAGAGTCGTTATCAATCTTTAATCAACCTAGCGAAGGTTCAAAAAAGCGTACAAGGAGGCATCTTAGTTCAATGGAGTTTAAGTCTGCATCAATACATGTCTTGTTGAATTGCCCTCAAGTTAAACCATTTCTTGAATAAGTTGTTATTATTTTGCATTACATATGCAATTACAAGACAAAGCGACTTACTTAATTTCCATCCTCTTTGACAGCTACTTTGTGCAGTTGTATGACAATGATAAAGTGTTTGACTATTTTTTAACATGGTTTAAAGATTATGTGAGTGTTGCAATTTTTTATAATTCTATAATTATTAGAAAGTTCACGTTTGATTAATTCTAATTTTTGACTCTCGATTATTTTTAGGTTTATGATACAAGAAATGGTCAATTTGACCAATTTTTGAAGGAATTATCTTGGGGACCCATTAAGATCTATTCTATGGAAAAGTATACAATGAATGGTTTTAAATTCAATACCGAAGAATGCTCCAAACATAAAAAAACTAATAATAGCGGAGTTTGGGTAAAAGGTGATGATGGAGATCAAAATGGTGTTGATTATTATGGGGTACTTAAGGAGATTTTAGAAATGGAGTATTCTGGTTGGCCAGAAAAAAGAATTATATTATTTAGAAGTAAATGGTTCGACCCTACCCCAAATAGAGGAACGAGGGAAATCAAACAATATAATATCATCGAAGTAAGGCACACAAGGGAGTATGGGGCGTATGATCCTTTTATCATTGCACATAACGCTAAGCAAGTGTATTATGCTCCTTATCCCCTGCGTCCAGATAAATTGGATTGGTGGGAGGTAATCAAAATCAAGCCTTTGGGTCGAGTAGAAGTTGAAAATGTATTAGATATTGCATACCAGGCTGATGACATATCATGTGTTCACCAACCAGTTGATGTTGACTTAGAAGATAATTTAGAGCATCCTGAACAAATATTGGAAGATGTTGATATACAAGTAGAATTGGCAGCAAATGAAGAAGTGGATGAATCAAATGATGAAAATGTAATAGTAGATGAGGAAAATTGGTTAGAAGAGGAAACAGGATCAAAAGAGGAAGAATGGTCAGAAGAGAAAGAATTGTCAGAAGAAGAAGGAGGGTCAGAAGAGGAGGATGACGACGAGGAGAAATGATAATTTGAAATAACACATATGCATTTTTTTATTTCTTTGTTTGGTTTAGTTTATTCTTTTTTTCCTAATTTGATCAATATAGTTTTTGTTTAATCTATTTCTATTTTTAGCTGAGAATTATTGGTTTGATTTAATGTTATTCTCATTTAAAAGTTTTGTTTGGAGTTCTTGAAGTGAAACTTGCTGCTTTAATCTCTGATTGGTATGTTTCTCAAAATATATTGGTGTGTCTATGTCTGACTGCGCATTGATTGTTGTTCATGCTTGTTAATTTCTTTCATTGATGTTACATGTGTTATTCCATACATATGTCATAGGTTTGGTTTTCCTCGCATACAGTTATATGGTAAAAATGTGTACATTTATGGTGTCTCTAAACTATGGTTTACTTGAAGATATTATATGAAAATTTGCGTAGATGGCAGGCGGTGATAAGGATAAGGGTACTGCTAATGCTCCCAAAAGAAATTAAAGAAGGCTAGTATGATTAATAGACGACCGACAGGAATATATATAAGATCAGACTCCACACCATCTCATTCGTCATAAGGTGCACCACTAACATATACTCAATAGCCCCCGCATACGCCTACGATGAGGCCGACATCAGGTCATGCTACCTCACATGCATACAGTCAATTACCTCATGTGATGCAGTATCAGACATCTAGTGCCTCACGTATAGTTACTCTTAACCCTGGTAACTTACAACCCTCATCAGTATCTACTCCACAGATTGGGATATCAAGTCTTCCGCTTCGAGGCAATATCTCTGTACCTGAATTCCTACCATAGACCAGTCTTTTACACACGGTCAGGTTCATCGACAAGCTGGCATGAGGGACATGCGCAACAGACTCATCATAGATCCTGACGGTTATGGGTATGGTTTTTACAAAATGTATTTAGTTTATGAATATCTCATAATTATTTTAGCTTTAACCTATAAATGTTTAAATTTTAGAATACAATTTTAATATGGATGTTGCTGTGAGGATTCTTTCTCAAATCATTCAAGATCTTTATAGGGGTGCTGTCACGAGTTGGGGCAAGATGCCAGACAATCTCAGGAACCAGATTCTTTTGGAATTTAGGGTATATTCATTTCCATGCTCTTCTTTTCCTTACTGATTTATCAAAAAAGCTCATGTGATATAGTAATTGCATGATGAGGTGAACCAAAATATAATAACAGACAATCAGTGAAACTAATTGAATACAAGTTTTACCAGACAAAAGCTGCAAGTTTTATTTTTTCAATATGATAAAAAGATATATACATCTTAAAATGTTGATCAAAATTTATATCGCCTGACTCTAAAAAAGAAAATTATGATAACCAGAAAATAATTCGAGGAGTAGAAAAGATATTTAAAATAGAGACGAGTGGATTTTTTTTTGATAAATAGTACTAGTATTATATCAAAAGTGAGAACTGAAAGTACAAGGGTAAACAAACTACTAGACAATCTTCCAGTTCAAGCTTAATTATAAACTAGCAATAATTACTCAGAAGGTTATACAGAGTACGTATTAGAATTTTGTAACAACTTTGCTATTCTAATCCTGCTACTTGCTCTAAAACAAATCTCTTGGATGATATTTTTTATCAAAATCTTTTGGTGTTGTTTTTTCTGTTGGAACAGTCACATATTTCTCTTCCTCTAAATGTTGTACACAACCTCAGTTATCATTATTCCATACACTTGATCTCTTGGAATTCTTACCCTTCCATAAGCTAACTTTTCTGAGGATCTTCTCTGATAACCTCTTAGCGATACTTGTAAATGTTTCAACTGATTTCCTAATTTAGGGATTAGATGCTTTGCTTTTTCTCCCCTCCTCCCCACTTGAGAATAAAAGAACCTTTAGTGTCACATTCTTAAAAATTTCCAACTTTATTTATGTCTGTACACACATTCATTACATATATAATTTTAAAATATATACGTATAGACCTATTATAATGATTGAATTGCACAACCATTTTGATTATCTTGATGTTAGCTTTTACTTGTTATTAGTCGGTATGGTCTTCCAGCTGGCTGAACGCTTCCATCTCACCAGGAAGCCCCAAAACTGAATACTAAGATTATTAAATTCTATTTTTTCTTTCCGTCTGTTTTATTGGTAAGAATTGAGCCAAAATTCTTAGTTGCACTTCACTTTGTTCTCTCTTTCTCGTTCCCACTTCTCGAGCCTACTTTTCGCTATTCACTATATTATTTTTCTGCTTTCCAAAATGGGAACGGAATATTGAGTCACAAATCATAACAAGGTTATTTTCCATTCACAGTTCTCTCTTTTGCATCCATCTCTCCGTCTGGTGTATCATTTATATCATTGTGCAGTTTCCTGAATATTGTTAATTTCACTTTTTAGTGCACTTTAGCGAGTGTATAGGTAGACATGTGGCATATAGATAGATCTCATGTATGCTGAGTGTGTTTCTGTTGTAAATGTACATGATTGTATTTCAATGCTTTTCCAACGATACCCCCTCACCTTATTTTTTTTGAAAGGATCTGAATCTGGAATGGTGTTGTTTACATTCTGAATGAGTAGGTTTAAGAAATATATGATATTTGAAAATTCGACCTTATCCCGCTGCATAGGAACATTATTGATACTCAACCAGTGTAGTAGCATCCTCTACATATTAGCTGACACATCACATTCAAAGAACACATGAAAAAAATTCGTTGCTTCATAGATTTGAGAAAGAATATTTGCTTAGTCTTTGGCTTTGCAAGAAAATGTTGAATTAAAATAGTCTAGCAAGACGATACTTACAGTTGTTGAGGAAATAAGCCGGGAAGTACATATATCATTTTGTAATGAACCATAGTTTAACATGGAAATCGGATTCATGATCCCTAACTGGAATCTGCAGGTTTGGTCCTCTTTCCGGTTATAAAGTAATGATTTTTTCTCACAAAGACAGCACTACCCAGTGTAAATATAAATAAGATGAAGGACTTAAGCACCTCTATCTATGATACAACGAGTCAGCGAAGTCCAAAAGACTGTTGTAATGATATGTCTTTTATTTTTATGAAATGATAGACAATGTAGACATTTATATATTAATGCAGTATTGTTGTTTTTCCTTCAAAACATCTGGAGTTCCTCTTCTTACACATTTTCCATATGGTGCACATAGGTATAGTGTTCTGTAAAGCCTTGAGCTGTTTTGGCATTTTCTGACCTCCTCATCCTCATATTGTTTGGAATTATCTATCGTACTCTGGATAGGCTTTTGAACATGCTCTATAAAAATGAAGAAACAAATATTTTGAATCTTCTATTTCCCTGGAACACTGATAGCATCTACTGTAGGATATAGAGCCCCTTCTCTGTAGTTTCTGTTGAGTGAGGCTGGATTTGTGTATTGGTATCCATGTGAATCAGTTCACCTTTTGAACGTGCTCTATAAAAATGAAGAAACAGATATTCTGAATCTTCTCTTTTCCTGGAACACTGATAGCATATTGTGGGATATATAGCCCCTTCTCTGTAGTTTTCGTTGAGTGAGGCTGGATTTTTATATTGGTATCTATGTGAATCACTTCACCTTTAGAGATGCTTTTTATAGGAATCTAGTTGCAATATAAAGATTCATCTGGACAATCCCAAGTTATTACAGGTGATTTTTTCTTAGGCACATTCTGATAATGGCCTGGTAATTTTGTATAGAAACTTTTGATAGAGAACAGAGAAATGTTTTGTATATCTATAATTACATACGCTGCTCTAATGAAGTATTTATTAGTAGCTTGTAAATTTTCTGAGTAATCCAGAATGTCTGTTTTGGCAATTTTTCCAGTAAGTTTCGGTTTCTCCCATAATAATAGTGAATTCACTTTACCCACAACTTATTTTTCTTTGTACAAATATTCCATAAAGTCTTAGCTACAGCTGTCTTGTTCCAGTCATAAATGTCAAGAATATTCAGGCCTCCAGCTGATTTAGGTTAACATACCCCACTCCAGGCTAGTCGTACTTTTCTACTCCAAGCTTGTTAGTTAACCTACCTCATTTAGAAGACATGAAAGTATATGAAGATGTTGTTACTGAACTTCTCAACTTGTCCATTAATGACAATAACAAGTGTGCAATTGTAAATGCTGATGCAATCAAACCTCTGATTCATGTTGGTTTGAGATTATTTGTCAGCTTTGTTAAGTCTGATACTTAAATTGCATCTGTTTTTGTTTTTCATAAGTTTGAATCAATTTGTACTTGCTTTATTTAATTCGAGGGTCTATTGGGAACAATATCTCTATGTCACTGAGGTAGGGGTAATTTATTTCAGTTTATCTTGTCATTACAGAGAAAGTTTTTCATTAGCAAATTAATTCATCTTACTTTATCTTGTCATTACAGAGAAAGTATTTCTGGCGTCCAGAACATGAAGTCCAGATTAAAGCAAACTTCAAGTTAAAAGTTGGGCGCATAGTTACTGGCTTGCTATCAAAAGCTCGTGAAAAAAACAAGAGGCCCAGGTGGATTCTACCTAAAAATTGGCAAAAGTTAGTTGACCATTGAGAGACAGATTCGAGGTTCAAGCAGATGCGTGAGATTGACAAGAAAGCTAGAGCATCTCTTAAGGGTGGTTCTTTACATACGAGTGGAGCTCAAAGTCAGGGAAATGTAAGGATAAAACTGGTAGGTCATTCATGTGATTTGGTATTTAATTGTTTCTTGCGAATGGGGTGTGCGTTTTCCTGCTTGTATTTGCAGTTATATAGGTAAAAGTGTTGTGCTGATCTCGTAACATCTTTATTGAGGCAATATGCAAAAAAGTAGTCTGAGAAATCACTGTTGGCTGTGCTAGAGCTCATATTTGATGTGGGAATAAGTTTTGTGATTGATGCAGCCACACAGATTCTTTACCTATTGCAACTTTCTTCAAAATGCTAAACATTGTTTCTGAACCTGCAATATGTGCCAAAATTTGAGTACTTATGTCTTATCATTAAATTAATTTTATTTGCAGGAAAAGGAACTTGGAAGGCCAATAATTCAAGATGAGACATTCAAGGCTACACACACAAGGAAGAAGAAAACTCCTGAAGATCCTGATGTTTGGGTTGAGCCACGAGCTCAGCTGACCTATGTAAGCCTCTATTTCTAGTACTTATTATTTTATTTTCTAAATTTATATTCTAATATAATTATCATTAAATTCAAAATCGACATCTACAATGCATAGAGGATTTTCGTCAAACTCTACCAGAAGATAGGTGAGACCTACCACTTAGCCAAGATCAAAATGAGAGAATATGGTTAGATGCTGTTGGTGGCCCGAGTAGGTATGGATATGCTTATGGATTTCCCCAATGAACTTTCCGTGAATTTCATTCGGAACTAGAAGGCGTCGGTAGTTTCCAGGATGATGAGTCAAGAGAGATAATTTTGGCTTTGAAGCAGCAAATAGCTGATCTATCTAGCGAATCTAAGGCCTCGCAGGCTAGGGAAAGGCAAAGAGATATACAGTATGCAGGAATGAAGGCCCAATTTGATGGATTACTTGCTTCGGGGGGGATTCCCCCATGTCCCGGTGATGTAGTGCACCTCCTCGACCTCCACAGTCTCTACCTATTTCACATTGAGTATATGGTCAATACAAAGATGCGATTGAGGAGCCCAACAACGATGAAGATGATGAGTATTACTATGTGGACAATACACCTCCGCGTTGTTAAAGTTGAATATTGTCTAGATAATTCAAACTATATATTTTATTGTGGTTTATTTGAATTCTTAGGTGTTTTTGAATCCATTAAAACTTTAAAGTAGTATGAACAATAGTATTGTTAAATAACTTATGACTTTTATGTTTTGTTCGTTCAATTTCAAGGTATTTAAATTTTATTTTCATTTTGTGGTTATTAGATTATATTTACTTGTGTTTGTTGTAGTTTGATTGATTGGTGGGAGTTTTTGGAGTTCGATTTAATTGATTATATTGTATATATTATTAAATTGAATTAAAATGGCAGGTATTTGTAAAAGCTATTGTTTTGCAAAAAGAGACCTCTGGGGTTGCTATTTCACATTTTTATTTTTTTGCAAATGCACAAAAGCGACTTAATGAGATCACCTTTTCATGATTTCATTTTCTACATGCTTAAATAAGAGACTGCAATAGGTCTCTTATGTTTTAAATAAATTGTTTAGAATAAAAAATTAGAAAATAATAGTCACCCCATGAGGCTTCTTTTAATTTAAAAAATAAAAATAAAAAAATCAAATAGAGACCTCATGAGGTCTCTTTTTAATAAAATAATAATAATTATAAAAAATAATTTAGAGACCTCACGAGGTCTCTTTTTTGTAAAAATCAAGAAATAACCTAGTGACCTCGTGAGGTTGCTTTTAAGCGACCTCATGAGGTCTCTTAGAAAAAGCGACCTATGTTTTAGAGACCATCAATTGAGGTCGCTTTTGAAGTCTCTTTTTGAGGGAAAGAGACCTCATGAGGTCTCTTTTTTAAGTCTTTTTTTACAGCTTTTTTAGTAGTGAATCGAAATCCTCATTCCCTGGAATATAACCGTGCCCTAAGTCTATCAAATTTTGATAGATTATAACCTCTTTTATTGCAACTTCATGAGCAAATCGAGGCATAAATATGATAGAGAGAATTTCTCTATATTGCTACCACATTCACTTCAAGAATGGAGCAAATTGTCATCTTTTACAGTTATCATATATTTCTACCACATTCACTTTATGGAATGGAGCATATTCAATAGGACATGTCTCATGACTTTTCATGAAAAACATATTAGTTCGCCTTAGCCATATTAATATCATCAATGTGGTGCATCGAGATTCATACTCAATGTCTTATCTATATAAATGTGTCTTAGGCTATAACTCGATGGGACTTAAACCCAACATCTTATCATCATGGTGCATTGGAACTTTTAACCCAATGTCTTACCCTCTTAATGAGAGGAGACTTAAATTCATCATCATATCTTTTAACAATATAGTTCTTCATAAATAAATTTAAAGCATAAGTGATTCCAAATCAATTATTTTTCCTCACATTCAATATTAATTATATCATTAGTAACAAAAGACATACCACAAAAAATCGACCACACATAGTGGTCGAAAAAAACCGACGACACAGTGGTCGGAAAAAACCGACCACAAGTGATCGTTTTTTTTATTTTAAATCTTTTTTTAAAAGCGACCACTTGTGGTCGTTTTTATATTTTAAAAAGTCAAAATAATTATTTCAATAATTTTTATATTTATTTTAATTTATTTTATATAAAAAAAAAAATCGACTACTAGTGGTCGGTTTATAAAAAAAAATTAATTGAAAAATATTTTTAATTTATTTTTAACAAAACCGACCACTAGTGGTCGGTTTTAAATTAAAAATAAAAGAAAATACTTTTTAAAAAGTCGACCACTTGTGGTCGGTTTTTAATTAAAATAAAAAACAATTTAAAAACAATTACGCTAAACATAATCTTTATATGTAATCAATAATTATATATATGTAATCAAATATATATATATATATATATATATATATATTAGTTTCATTAAAAATAATTATATATATAATGAAATATATATATAATTTTTTGAAATTACACTAATCACACGTAGTCGATAATCAATATAATAATAATAAAAATCAATTATTGTTAAATTTTTTGAAAAAATTACACTTAAAAATATATCAAATAAAAATAAATAAATTACGTTAAACACAGAGGCCAAACTAGGATTTGAACTTGACGGGTGTACCTTTATATTTAATATAGTAATTAATAGTGTCAAAGTTTGCCATGCAGTTCTTTGAAAACTTATTAATTATAGTATTTTATAAGCAAACTTTTAATATTATTGAATATCATTAATTAGATTTAATATGAAAAAGTGTGTTATCCATCATACTTGAATTCAATGCACTTTTATATTTTAAATAATAATAAAAAGTTTTTGAAAAATATGAAATTCGAGAAATTTGTTTGCTAGATGGTTGTACAGAAAACGTTTGATTTAAACCTATCTCAAACTTTAAATTACTATTTTTTTAAATAAAAAATAAGTCAATGATCAAAAGATAAAAGAAATAAACATTTACGCAATAAAAAAAGACTTTAATTGGCATGTTCAACCATCTTGCCAATCAAGTCAATTGTTTTCAGAGGTGCACAACATATATTTAACATAATACCCTGATATATATACAAATATACAAACTATATATACAAAGTTTTTCTAGAGGCTAGCGGGTGCACGTGCACCCTCTACTGCCAAGGTAGGTCCACCTCTGGTTAAACATAATCTTTATCTTTTACTTAAGTTTCAATATATAAAATAAATATTTTCCTTCGTATATACGTTAAATGACGTTAAACATGCATAATCTTTGTATAATGAATATGTGTGTGTGTATATATATATATATATATATATATCATACCGTTGAGATAATGATATTATGTTACTAGTTAATTAACCTGTGTATGTATGTGATATATATAGTATGTATTTAATTAGAATTTGATATAGTTGATAGTGTGTATATGTGTGTATGTATATATATATATATATATATATATAGTGTATACATATTATACAGTGAAGGTATATTAATGACATAAGATAATGTAATCTATAATTCATCTGAGTATTTGTGAAATACGTTGTATATTATTATGGGGTAGTATAATCGTGTATGTGATGTTTATAGTACGTATGTGAAACCTGATAGACAGTTGAATATATGTATATATACATATATATATATCTCGTGTAGTGACGTATGTAGTAATCGAAAGATAGATAAATGAATCTATATATCAAAATAGTTTGAATGATACATTGATATATATCATACTATTGAGGAAGTAGATATACTATTTTGGGTCAATGTAGACACGCGTATGTTGTTGAAGTTGTAATAACATAAGAGTAGTATTACGAGGTATATATATATATAATATTTTATTTAAAAGATAATTAACCAAAAAATTATCGTAATTTACAAAATTTATTGATATTATTATACGGTTGAGGAAATACACTACTCATCTTAATATGATGATAAAATAACTACTTATCTGATTTATATATGGACGAATTGTATTAAATTAATTGGATGTTGTCCCGGTACCATACACAGTGTATGTACTGTGTATTTATATATATATGAATTGTATTAAATTAATTGAATGTTGTTATAAATATTATCGAATTTATTAAAATTTTAATTTGTTAAAAAATAATTTTAATTTATTAACTTATTTTTGTAATTTATTAAACTTTAATTTCAATTTTTTTTGTTTTAATTATTACGAAAACCGACCACATGTGGTCGGTTTTCTTAATAATTTAAAAAATTATAAATCTTTAACCCGACCCGACCCGTAATACATAATAAAACACAAAATCACTCCAAAACCTCACCCATTTCCCGTCCAAAACAGCAACCAAACTCCAAAAATCTTCAAATCTCACACTTTAACAATCTCCAAATCACCATTATTTTTTCTCTTTCAAGGAAGTTTCTACTCCATCCTAACTTTCAATTTTGGCTTTAATCCATTTTCAAGGAACTATTCCATCCTAAGTTTCAATTTTGGGCAAGGTAACAATTAACATTCATTAACTGAATTTAGCTTATTCTTGTATCCACAAACTCATTTTTTTATTATCTAGAAATGTTATAGGTCTACATACAAATATCTTAGTGTTAATTTCGTCAAATGGTTGTGGTTTGAGTTCTAGGGTTTGGATATTTATTTTATTTAGCTAGATTTTAGCTAATTTTTGGAATTTGAGATTGAATAAGCTAATTCTAGACTTGTTCCAACATTAATTTGATTTTGAATTACCTAAATTTTGATTAGTCTTGACACTTATTTCTCTATTTTACTCATTAATTGTTTAATTTTTTTGGGGGGAAATCTTATTCCTATTCCTTTACTAAATTGTTGTAATTATTTAAGCGAAAGAGTATTCTTTGTAATAATTTTACTATTTGACAGATTTCAAATTCGATAAAAGGATTGCTTTGCTATTTTTTTCGGTGACCGCTTATCTCTTTCACTTTAATTTACGTCAAGCAAAGGTAAGTTGATTTATCTCTATTTTTTTATAATTAAATCTTATTATTGTTCATATTGAAGTCTAGTGAAGCCGTGTGTGGCCTTGTTCGATTCACTAGAATTATTGTTATCTTCTTGTTATTATTCATATTGAAGTCTAGTGAAGCCATGTGTGGCCTGGTTCGATTCACTAGCATTGTTGTTGACATATTGTTGGTCTTGTTGTTGCTTTTTTGCTGACTTAGTCACTTGAAAATGGTTAAGTGTAGGGATTTTAAAGGGGATTTTTTTTTAATGCGGTTTGGTTGGTCACTTAGTTACTTGAAAGTGGTTAAGTGTAGGGACTTTGAAGGTTTTTTTTTTCTTTTGAATGTGGTTTGTTTGGTGACTTAGACACTTGAAAATGCTTAAGTATAGGGACTTTGAAGGGATTTCTTTTTTAATGCGGTTTGGTTGGTGACTTAGTTACTTGAAAATGATTAAGTGTAGGGACTTTGAAGGGGATTTTTTGTTTTCAATATGGTTTGAAAATGGTCAAGTGTAGGGACTTTAAAGGGGATTTTTTATTGAATGTGGTTTGGTTGGTGACTTAGTTACTTGAAAATGGTTAAGTGTAGGGACTTTAAATGGGATATTTTTGTTTTGAATGTGGTTTTGTTTTGATACTTAGTCACTTGAAAATGGCTAAGTGTAGAAACTTTCAAGGGGATTTTTTTTTGTTTTGAATGTGCTTTGGTAGGTGACTTAGTTGGTTGAAAATGATTAAGTGTAGGGACTTTAAAGAATTTTTTTTTGTTTTGAATGTGGTTTGGTAGGTGACTTAGTTGGTTGAAAATGGTTAAGTGTAGGAACTTTTAAGGGGATTTTTTTGTTTTGAATGTGCTTTGGTAGGTGACTTAGTTGCTTGAAAATTGTTAAGTGTAGGGACTTTTAAGGGGAATTTTTTATTTTGAATGTGGTTTCATAGGTGACTTAGTTGGTTGAAAATGGTTAAGTGTAGGGACTTTTAAGGATTTTTTTTTGTTTTGAATGTGGTTTGGTAGGTGAATTAGTCACTTGAAAATGGTTAAGTGCAAGAACTTTTAAGGGAATTATTTTTATTTTGAATGTGCTTTGGTAGGTGACTTAGTTGGTTGAAAATGTTTAAGTGTTGGGACTTTAAAGGAGAATTTTTTGTTTTGAATGTGGTTTGGTAGGTGACTTAGTTGGTTGAAAATGGTTAAGTGTAGGACCTTTTAAGGGGATTTTTTTCTTTTTGAATGTGCTTTGGTAGGTGACTTAGTTGCTTGAAAATGGTTAAGTGTAGGGACTTTAAAGGGATTTTTTTTTGTTTTGATTGTGGTTTGGTAGGTGAATTAGTTGCTTGAAAATGGTTAAGTGTAGGGACTTTAAAGGAGATTTTTGTTTTGTTTTGAATGTGCTTTGGTAGGTGACTTTAGTTGGTTGAAAATGGTTAAGTGTAGGGACTTTAAAAGTAATTTTTTTGTTTTGAATGTGCTTTGGTAGGTGACTTAGTTGCTTGAAAATGGTTAAGTGTAGGGACTTTTAAGGGGATTATTTTTGTTTTGAATGTGGTTTGGTAGGTGAATTAGTTGCTTGAAAATGGTTAAGTGTAGGGACTTTAAAGGAGATTTTTTTGTTTTGAATGTGCTTTGGTAGGTGACTTAGTTGGTTGAAAATGGTTAAGTGTAGGGACTTTAAAAGTGATTTTTTTTATGTTTTGAATGTGCTTTGGTAGGTGACTTAATTGCTTGAAAATGGTTAAGTGTAGGGACTTTTAAGGATTTTTTTTTTATTTTGAATGTGGTTTGGTAGGTGACTTAGTTGCTTGAAAATGGTTAAGTGTAGGGACTTTAAAGGAGAATTTTTCGTTTTGAATGTGGTTTGGTAGGTGAATTAGTTGCTTGAAAATGGTTAAGTGTAGGGACTTTAAAGGGATTTTTTTTTATTTTGAATGTGCTTTGGTAGGTGACTTAGTTGGTTGAAAATGGTTAAGTGTACGGACTTTAAAAGTGATTTTTTTTATTTTGAATGTGCTTTGGTAGGTGACTTAGTTGCTTGAAAATGGTTAAGTGTTGGGACTTTAAAGGAAATTTTTTTGTTTTGAATGTGGTTTGGTTGGTGGATTAGTTGCTTGAAAATGGTTAAGTGTAGGGACTTTAAAGGGGATTTTTTTATTTTTGAATGTGCTTTGGTAGGTGACTTGGTTGAAAATGGTTATGTGTAGGGACTTTAAAAGTGATTTTTTTGTTTTGAATGTGCTTTGGTAGGTAACTTAGTTGCTTGAAAATGGCTAAGTGTAGGGACTTTTAAGGGGATGTTTTTTTGTTTTGAATGTGGTTTTGTAGGTGAATTAGTTGCTTGAAAATGGTTAAGTGTAGGGACTTTAAAAAGGATTTTTTTGTTTTGAATGTGCTTTGGTAGGTGACTTAGCTGATTGAAAATGGTTAAGTGTAGGAACTTTAAATGGGAATTGTTTCTTTTAAATGTGGTTTGATAGGTGACTTAGTTGCTTGAAAATGGTTAAGGTGACTTGATTGAATTTTTGTGACTTGATCTAATTTGTTGAATCTGATTGATTGCGTAGATGGAAGCTGATTATAGCTGGATATATCAACGGAACAATGATAATAGAATGGGTATTAGGAAGGAATTTGTTGAAGGTATCAAAAGATTTGTTGAACATGCTAAGACACTTGATGTTTGGACACGTTTTGGGGCCATTCATTGTCCTTGTGTTAGATGTGATGGTATAAATCTTGTAAGTGAAGAAGTTGTAAAGAAACATCTTTACAGAAAGGGGTTTCACGAGGACTTATTAAATTGCGTGGTATTTATGGTGATGTTGCGCAAAATAACTTTGTTGTTGGAGAAAGTAGTAGGTCTACAATGCATAATGAATATCAAGATACTAGGATGATAGAAATGGTGCACGATGCTTTTGGGATTCAACACAGGGGCGACTTTAGGGAAAATGTCGAAGATGTTCCTAATAGCGAAACGGGCAAATTTATGAACAATTGCATGCTGCTAGTCATCCTTTGTTTGATGGGTGTTCACACTCTCATTTGTCTGTTGCTATGAGATTATTAAGTATTAAGTCTGACTGGAATATTACTGAAGAAGGAATGGACTCAATGATAGACCTAATTAAAGAGTTAGTTGACCCCAGCTTGGAGGTTCCTGATTCTTTCTATAAGGCAAAAAGATTGGTGTCAAAGTTAGGTCTTTCCTCGGTTAGAATTGATTATTGTGAAAATGGTTGCATGCTATACTTTAAGGAAGATGCTAACCTAGAGTCCTGTAAGTTATGTCAGCACCCTCAATATAAGCATGGTTCTAGTGGAAATCAAATTGCTATTAAGGCGATGCATTATTTACCTCTAATACCAAGGTTGCATAGGTTGTATACTTCAAACAGCTCAGCTCCTCATATGAGAAAGCATAGTGAAAATAGAAGGCCCACTGGTGTTATGTGTCATTCATCTGATGGAGAGGCTTGAAAGTATTTTGATGCAACTTATTCAGATTTTGCAGCTGAGCCACGAAATATTCATTTGGGATTATGTGCGGATGACTTCTCTCCTTTTTCAGTTGGTGCTACGCCATATTCATGTTAGCCTGTATTTACCACCCCTTATAATCTTCCTCCTGAAATGCTGATGACTAGTCCCTATATATTTCTGAATTGTGTTGTTCCTTGCCCGCGTAATCCAAAAAGTGGAATAGATGTCTACTTGCAACCTTTGATCGATGAACTTTAAATTTTATGGCATGAGGGCTTTAAAACTTGGGACATCTCACTTTAAAAGAATTTCAATCTGCGTGCATATCTAATGTGGACTGTTAATGATTTTCCTGCTTATAGAATATTGTCTGGGTGGATGACAGCTGGAAAGCTGGCTTGTCCATACTGCATGAAAAAAATAAAATCTTTCACATTGAGACATGACAGGAAAAATTCATGGTTTAATTGTCATCGTTGTTTCTTGCCTCATGATCATGAATTTAGGAGACTCAAGAATGCATTCAAAAGGAATAGAAGGGAACATGATGGTCCACCTCCAAGGCTGTATGGTCATGACATCTAGGAAATAGTTCAGAATTTGCCTAAAGCCAGCGAGGAACGATTGTACAGGCTTGATGGATATGGCATTTCGCATAACTGGACTAAGCAAAGTATATTTCGGGAGTTAGAATATTGGCCAGATAATTTAGTAGAAATAATGTTGATGTCATACATACTGAGAAGAACTATTTTGACAACTTGTTCAACACAGTTATGGATTTCACCGACAAAACAAAGGATAACCCTAAGGCCAGACTTGACTTACCAGAATATTGCAACCGCAGAGAATTACACTTACAGTAGGGGCCCAACGGCAATGTTCTTAAGTCCAAGGCTAGTTTTACATTCAAGTTTGATAAAAAATGTCAAATATGTGAGTGGGTTCAAAGTTTGAAGATGCCCGATGGATATGCCTCAAATTTGGGAAAGAGGGTTGATATGGCACAAGGAATCTTGCATGGAATGAAAAGCCATGATTGTCATGTTTTCATGGAACAATTACTTCCAATTGCTTTTATTGGTTTACCTGAAAACATATGGAAACCAATAGCAGAGATCAGTTTGTTCTTCAAAGACTTATGTGCTACCACATTAAAAGAAGAAAATCTGGTGCGAATGGAAAGTAATATTGTTGTTATCACCAACAAGGTGGAGAAGATTTTCCCGCCAGCATTCTTTGATGTGATGGAACATCTTCCCATTCACCTTGTGCATGAAACTCGGCTAGGCGGTCCAGTTCAAACTTGGTGGATGTATCCATTTGAACGGTAAGCATTTGCAACATATTTAAATTCATACATATCTTTTTTAAATATAGTAAACATATAACCTTAAGATTGTACAGGGCAATTGAAAAATTAAAAAGGGATCCTAAAAACAAACATAGGGTGGAAGGATCTATAGTTGAGGCATATCTTGCAAGAGAAACTTCTCAATTTTGTTCATACTACTTTCGTGATGAAGTTGCTTGTTCAAGAAACTGACTAAATCGTCATCAGGACGATATGAATGAGCCTCATTTGCAATCGATATCAATTTTCAATCAATTTGGTTTGAAGGCTAAAAAGACCATACCTCGCCGACTCACTCCCACGGAGCGCAAATCAGCAACTTTGAACGTCTTGCTGAATTACCCGAAAATTGAGCCCTTTCTAAAGTAAGGAGATTAAAATTTTAAAATATCTTATTTGTTTACTCATTCCTTTAAAGAAACTAATTGTGTTTCAAATGTTGGATGTTCAATTCATTTAAGACACAATTCCACGAAAATCAAGTGTATGCATCCTTTGCAACATGATTTAAAAATGAGGTTCGTAAGTGTATTAATATTTCTATAAAGTTTAAACATTTACATATTCCTCAACTAAAATATATATATGTATAATATTTTTAGGTACACCATTCCCCAAATGCAGCCGCATGCAATCAAATTTTGAGAGATATTTCTTTGGGTACAGTTGAATCTAATGCAATGTCCCAATACAAAGTAAATGAGTTTAAATTTTCCTCCGAACAACACTCCAGAACAAGGAAAACAAATAATAGTGGTGTTTGGGTTAAGGGTAATGAAGATGTTGATTACTTTGACATCATACACGAGATATTAGAACTGGAGTATGCTGGTTTCCCAATAAAAAAAATTTCCTCTTTCGATGTAAGTGGTTTGATCCAAGCACAAGAGGAAAAAGAGTAAATAAAGAGCATAGCATCATTGAAGTGAAGCACAATAGGTCGTATCCTATTTACGATCCATTTATTCTAGCACAAAATGCTAAACAAGTGTATTATGCTCCTTAGCCGTTGTGCAATGACAAGTCTGATTGGTGGGCTGTAATAAAAACAAAGCCTATAGGTCGGGTGGAAGTTGAGAATATGCTGGAGACTGCGTATCAAAATAAAATTTAGATTGATCACCAACCAGTGGATGTTGAATTAGTGGACAGTTTGAATCACCCAGAAAATATATTTGAAGAAGTTAATATTATGGAAGAAGAGGCTGAGTGGGTAGGAGATGAGGAAACCTCTGAAGAGGGTGAATGGTTTAGTGGAGAGTCTTCAGAAGAGGAGGATTAGTTGGGTAGGTTGTATTTATTATGTATTGATGTCTTTATGCTTTGTACTATATATTTACCTTTATATTTTTTGTTTAAGATTAATATGTAATATACTGTTTAAGATTGTTGTTTTCACTTTTCCATGATTTATATAGTAATAAAAATATTCTTGTCTATATCTCGTGTTGTTGGAGCGATTTGAAATGTGAATTAGTAACTTGAAATTAGTTACTTGGAATGTTTTCTTATATATTTATTTTGTAGGAACTAACTACTTGTTAACTTAACATAATTTAGATGTCAGGCATAGGTGACAAGGATAAGGGAAAAGTTGATACTACGAAACCAAAAAAGAAAAGACAACCTCCGCCTTATAGACGATCGACCGGTATTCATATATCTGAGGGTCAGTTTCCTGACGCGATAGCACAAACCTCATATTCTAGGTCGTTCGAGGATTCGATACCTACTCCTACGCATGTGGGGCCACTTTATGGGTCTACACCGACTCATTCTGCTCCTATGACCGTGCCACCCCCAGCACAGTACTATAGGACGACCGCTGGCCCATCCAGACATCTACCATCATCGATACCCCCCTACAGCAGTGACACAGCTTTGTACAATGATTCTACTGGATCTATTGGGTTGTCGGATCTTCAGCTTAAATTCGCCCACACCAGTGCATCCACCATCACTTACTAGGCATCCAGGAGATAGAGATGATTCTGGGAGGATTTATCTTTTTCCATTTGAGAGAGGGTAAGATTTCTAAATATAGTAACGTTATTCATTTTTTCATTACTATATTATTATGCTCTATGAAATTTCTGCTTGATTTTGTGTTGTAGGTTTAGGCTGGATGCTGGAGTTGGACAAAAGGCGCGAATATGCATTTCTTGGCACTTCAACGGCTACTGGACCAGCTGGCAAAAGGTTTCAGAAATTAACTAGGAAAGAATGTTTGAAGAATTTAAGGTAAGGATTTAACTTATTGACTACTTATTAACACTTTGTTAGAACAAAAGATTGAATATTATATTTTTGTTGTAGAAATATTATTGGTGGAATGAAATATTATTGGTGGGATGAGCAAAAACATTTTTTATAAAGAGGAACTTTTTCATAAAATGTAGAGCCAGATTTAACGACCTCTTGGATTATGCCCAATCCAAATTGGTAAAACCTAAGTGAATTCCTGAAGCGGCATGGCAACAGTATCTTCGCCATTGGAGTAGCGAAGATTACCAATTGTTAAGGAAAAAAGAAAAGAAATCCCGGGCATCATCCAAAGGTGGCTCCTTACATACTGCGGGTGCCAGAAGTAATCTTGTTGTGCTGGAAAAAATGGTATGTAACTTTTACAGTTTAAATTGTTTGTTTCTATTTAATTTTTTTATTATTTGAACATTGATAATTTTTTCATATGTAGGAAAATACCAGCTGATGACATATTCAAGGTGACTCATCTGAAAAAGAAAAAGAACCCGACTGATGAAGATATCTGGGTTGAAGATCGTGAAAAAGTTGTCCACGTAAGAAATAAATTTTGAATTTATGAATCTTTTTCTCAAAGTTGATATTATTCAATTACAACTACTTTAATATTTTTTGACTTTTAATATTAACTTTACTTTGAATATAGGACGAATATACGCATCTTGTTGGTGAGTATAGTAGTAGTCAGCCTCCTGAAAGTCAGGGTGACCCAATACCCCAACATGTAGAGGCGGAGTTATGGAAAATAATTGTGGGTCCTGCAAATAGAGGCCATTTCTACGGATACCACAAAAGTTTTTTTGGCGATAATATTAGGTGTTCGTCCGGTGCTGCATACTCTACTCTTCAGTTGATAGAGAAACCATTGAAAGACTATAAAATATAATTTTTAAACTCACTGAAGAGCTTGCTGCACAGAGGAAAAGGTTTGCTGAATAGAGAGAGAGGCAAAAGAAGACGGGGGAGGCAACAACATCACAAATCAAGATGCTGCATCAGTAGTTCAGCTCTTTCATTCAGACTGTGGGGGTTATTCCTCCATTTTATGGTGATGCAGTTTGGGCTGCAAAAGGTCTAGGCCCTCTGGATGATTTCAACACGGATGAGGATATGGAAGACGAGGACGAATTCGATGATGATGACTTTTATTTTTTTGACTTATGTATGTGTTGTACTTTGAATTTCGATGTTTTGTTGTTTGAAACTACTATTGTAGTTTTTTGATACTCACTTTTGTTGGACATTTTATATGTGTTGTACACTTTTGAAAGTATTTACATTTGTTTTTTTTTTTGTTGTTGTTGCTGCTGTATTTACATTTGGTTATTGTTGTATTGCATTGTTGTTGTTGCATGCTGTATTTGGGTTTTGTAATAAATTAATTAATTAATTTAATAAAAAACAGACCATAAGTGGTTGATTTTTATTAAATTAATTAATTAAAGTTAATATAAAACCGACCACAAGTGGTCGGTTTAATATTAAAATTAATTATTTAATTTAATAAAAACCGTCCACTTGTGGTCGTTTTTTTTTTCCTCAAATTATTTTTTTCAATTTTAATAAAATAATAATGAATTTTAAATATATATATATATATATATATATATTTTTTTTAAAAAAATAAATAAATAAATCGACCACTTGTGGTTGGTTCTTAAAAAACTACCACTACTTTACCGACCACACAATTTCGTCGGTTGTGGTTGGAAATTAGGGAAAATCGACCACTTGTGGTCGGTTTTTCTCTTTTTTTTAGTAGTGTGTTATGAAATATAAAACAAAGAAGAAGAAGAATAGAGAGAGAAAAGAGAGTGATTATTATTTCTCTTGAGGGGTTTCTTGACGGGTTAATTACAATGAAGGAAAATCCCTTTATTTATAGGAGAAAACTAACCTTGAGGTTTCTAACTTTTCCATAAAGTAAACATTCACTATATATGGTAAAGTAGACATTCATTATATATGGTAATATATTTATAACATAGTTATAATAAAATGTCAGGTTGTAAAATTTCCAACATTCAAAGTCCAAACATGAAAATCACTAAATGGACAATACCAATTTGGAATTGGTCATATCATCATATTAAATCAAGGATCTTCCTTCCCGGTTTTCTCTCCTCCATTAAAGCATGCAACTATTTTTTTTCACAATTTCCTCCCCTAAAATCTCTCCTAATTTTTTTCTAAAAAAAATCGATTGATACATATATAAATTTATTTAGTTGTTCATACAAGTTTAAGTTAATATTTGTATGAAATTCGTCGGTGATACATATTTTTTTGTTAATCTGATTGATACATATATAAAAATATTAATTTTCTGGATACATTTTCATAGTGTAATGGTGATTCACATGAATGATACTTTTGTTACCAGTATATGGGTGATACATTTGTTGACAATGTATGAGTGATATATTTTGCTATTAGATTATTGGTGATATATTTGTATTGACAATGTATGAGTGATATATTTGCGGTCAGATTATTGGTGATACATATATTTATTTCAACTATAAAAATATATCACTAATATAACAGATAACCTTTAAACTAATGCAGACAATATTAATATGAATCACAGAACTTTCATAAACATTTAATATGAATCATATAAAAATCATAGAAATACAACCAAATGTATCACACATATTTCAGATGTATCACATAGTAATCCTCTGCCGCCAAATAATAATTCAAATAATAATTCAGATTTTCAGATGTATCACGTATTCAAATACTAATTCCTTTTCTCCTCCCTCTCTTCTTCATTCACTTCCATCAATGATGTCATACTAGTCTGCAACTCCGAGATTGCCCCGTTTCTACGTAACTCGAGAAGGAGCACTTACTTCTACATCGGACTTATCGGATTCAGTGTCGGGGGCAGATGTTATCAATTCTGGCATCGGTATTTCAGGTGGATGGAAGTGGTAACGGAGGGATAATTGTTGATTCCGGTACGACGGTGACTCAGTTACAGAGCAGTGTATAAACGCTCTATGTAACACTGTAACGCCCCGAAATTGGGTTCCGAGACATCACACGGTGCTTAGGGTCACAAGTGACCCCAAGCTAACCCTTCTACTGGCATAACTCATAAGCAACTGAATAAAAATACAAATCCATACAAATCAGCAGAAATTAACTCTTTTCTAAATCTGATCGATACAAAAATAGAATTTTACAGGATTACAATTCTGCCTTTACAACCAAAATACATCAACTTCTACTGACTGTCTATGAAGCCTCTACTAGTACTGACTGTAGGTAGCCGGGTCATGACTCCTGACTACCCCAACTCAATACGACTGAATAAAGAAAATACAACACTATAAACTCTGCATAACTAACCCAAGCCCTTGAATCAAAAGGACTCATCACTTGCTTACTGGATACCACGAACTGACTGGATCCGAAGGTGCAACTATACCTTGTACCTATATTTCGAGAAAATGTAGCCCACATACGAATATGTGGGTCAGTACCATGGAAAAATACCGAGCATATAGGGGTGTATGCAGTTGTATAAACATCATCATCATAAATATTTATAAGAAATATGCAGGATGTATGAAAGACTCACATAGCTTGAAGAAAATCATCATAATCATGAGAGGATGAAATAAGTATAATAACACAAGTGAGTCATCATATAATTTGTCAATCACTTTCAGTTCATCAAGAATATCAATTCTCATAATGTAAATATCATTTAAATCTTTTGAAAGAATAACTTTCACAATTCCACTTTCAAATTACTTCACCATTCACCATAGACACAAGGAAACACACACACACTGGGAGATCCTATAATCGACATAAACCATGTGAGCCACATGGAGTCCAACGTCCAACCCATGTTGGGGAGAACCGTCCTGTCCTTGCCATAGGAGTAGGACTTCCAGTATCAATTCAAAAACACTAGTGATCACTATATAAATCAGCCTCAGGCTCACATCCTACGGGGGCACGTAGTTCTAGGGAGGTAAGGTCACTTTATACCTTCCACTCGGTGCTAAAGATTACTCCCGGACTTAGCTCAGAAATTTAAATCAGCCTCAGGCTCACATTAAAGAAAATCCACAATAAACACTTCAACAATTTTCATCGGGAGTCAATTTGCTACCCCTTTATCATAATCAATAAAAACGTGGATTTCTTTCACAGTCGAGTTCAAAATAACTCATTCACGATCAAAAGGTCAAATCATTCAAAACATCTCAAATATTCAACATCAACGTGCATATCGCACACATTTTCTCAAAGACACAATTTCAAATGGGGTTCAAGACCCAACTATCAAAATCATAGTAAATTTCTTTCAAGCATCATGCTTTAAGTCATAATTTCATATAAATTTGACTTTTCAAAGTCATAAACATCATAATCTCAAGATAACCAAGATAGAATATAAGTTCATGCTCCAAAATCATAATAAACATATAAAAATCATATCTTCGTAAAGAAAATTACTTTTGGGCACAAGAACGAAAGATTGTTCTTGTTGAAAAACCCCACATATCTTGAATGATGAACTTTAGATCGATACTCATTTTTGAGATGTTAATCGTGCCTTTGAATGATGGTTCTTGGAGTTCTTGAACTAGGAACTTGGAATCTTGAATAAATTTGCAGAATTAATGGTGAACTTTGGAGGTTCTTGAAGTTGGATGTAGGAGCTTAGAGTTTTCTTTTTGAGGGAATTTGATGAAATATAACATATAATGCTTCTAACAGGCTTTAATATAGAGTTTGGATGGATTTTGGGTGAGGGAGAATGACCAAAACGCCCCTAAAAATTAAATAATTCTCGAATCTATCCTTTGGTGGACTATTTTGATAGTCTGAAGTAGATCAACCATAACGTTTTACTCCGATATCCAAATTGGATGAAACCAATTTCATTAGAAAGAGGACTCTCATATCTTTCCGTTGATATATATTATCTCACCCAGATCATTGTGTACGAGGAGTTATGATCGTTTGAAGTTGACCCAAAAATTTACTTTTGATAGGTTGAAGTAGATCGACCATAACTTTTTGCTCTGATAGACAAATTGGATGAAACCAATTTCATCGGAAAGAGGACTCGCAGAGATTTTCGTTGATATATAGTAGATTACCCAGGTCATTATGTACAAGGAGTTATGATCGTTTAAAGTTGGAGCAAAAATACGCCAGGCCTCAGTACCTTTTTTTCTGCACGTTTTACTGTTCACTACTATTCACATGTCGATCGGAATGTTCATAACTCGTCGCTCGGGTGTCCGTTTTGGATGATCCATATATCGTTAGAAATATTATTCGATACTCTATTCAATGGTGGATCATAATCTAAGACATTCCGCACGAAAAATTTATAATTCATTCTAGAAGATAGAACCCAACACGTTTACGCACAAAATTTCAACGAAATTTTTTCCAGGGTATTACAAACACGTTCGTGAAATACATGTTCGTGTGAGTATTTCGACGGTTTCATTTTATTTCTCCAGCTACAAAATGCTGTCGTTGCACCCGGTGAATTACCTGATACCGATGAGTTCGACGAAAAACTTTTACCAAATATATCACATAGAAGAAGGAAGAAACTCTATTTGACTTAATTTGTTCGCTTGAAATTTGAAAGTTGATTGGGGATATTACTGATTGTTTGAATCTCATTAATTCATTGTGTAACTGATTGTGTGTGATTTGCTCCACAGACTAAAAGAGAATCTGTTACTTGATACATTTTATATGTATCACCCTATAACATATGTATCACGATTTCAAAAATCTGGATAAGATGTAATTAACCAAATAGTTGGGATAAAATGTAATATCACTTAAAGATTCAGGGATTTATGTAAGTTACTCTTTTTTAAAATAGTAAGAACGTAACTTAAATCATACTAGCAACTCGCTTTGACCTTATTTTTCAAATTCCATTTTAATTCTCTTACACCACCGTCATTATTATATTTTCATCTCATATATTTCATCTTATTGAATTTTGCAAAATTTTATTTTTTTCTCCATCATCATTTTTTTTTGGAGGAAAAAAGTATAAATCTTAAATTACTTTTAGTTATAAGTTCATTGTTGGAGATAATATGAAATTTTTTATGTAATTTAAAAGAGCACAAAAATAAGTTTAATTCCTCCCAAGAATTTATAAATAATCGAAAATCCACATAAATGATCATTATAATGTAACTTAAACGCCGCAAATCCTTGAGATAATGGAGACTTTTTAGATGTCCATTATCAAACATACAACATTAAGATATAATTAGGTTTTTTATTTTATAAATGAAAAAGGCCAAAAAGGAGAGAAAAAGGTACAATAGTGCCTTTGAGCCATCTTCTATGATGGTTAAGTGTGGCCCTCGCCATGGAAAGTACATGGCTTGCTGTATCATGTTCCGTGGTGATGTGGTGCCAAATGATGTTAATGCTGTTGTGGCCACCATCAAGACTAAGCGCACCATCCAATTTGTTGATTGGTGCCCCACAGGATTCAAGTGTGGTATCAACTATCAGCCACCGACTATTGTTCCTGGTGGTGACCTTGCTAAGGTACAGAGGGCTGTGTTCATGATTTCCAACTCTACCAGTGTTGCTGAGGTCTTTTACGAATTGACCACAAGTTTGATCTTATGTATGCTAAGCGTGCTTTTGTGCATTGGTATGTTGGTGAGGGCATGGAGGAAGGTGAATTCAGTGAAGCCCGTGAAGATCTTGCTGCCCTTGAGAAGGATTATGAGGAGGTTGGTGCTGAAGGCGATGCTGAAGGTGAGGGAGAAGACGATGATGAGTCCTGAGCAATGATGTAGTCTATTTTTATTTTCTTTAGTTACTACTGTCTTTATGTTGCACTACTGAAGACTTACTTCGTGTATTGAATTATGGTATCAAAACATGTGTTTGTTTTGAGTACGTTCTTGGTTTTCATCCTATTCTGGGTTTAAAAAAAAAACCTCCGTCATTGCATAAATATATAAGTAGCTTTTGTTATATTTTTGTTCTTCATCTTACAACAAATTTTTATTTTGAATCTCTCTTTATGTGATATTTTTTTCATTCATATAAATACAATCCACTTACATGTAATCTGAATGATATTTCCAAAAACATGTTTATTATTTCAATTAGACTAACATAATTTTACTATAAAAACACAAAAATACTTAAAATAATATATTACAAAAGAAATACTTAAAAGAAAATAATTAAAATTGTTGCTTGTGAAATTTCGATCACTTGCCACAACATGAAGATTGCAAAATGATTCATTTGGCTCTATACAATACATTATCACTAAAAGTTCAAAAACTTTATTAGAAATCAAAAATTAAAAACACCCATAAGAAGAGGAAAAACAAAAACATGATATACTTGCATTTTAATTAATTAAATAGTTTAAAAAGGATGCAAAAAAAATTAAGAAAGGAGATTATAAATAAAGTGAAAGGAGAGATTTCCTTAATTAATTAATCGGACAATTCATATTTAAGAATCAAGAAAAAATAAAAAAGAAGAATTAGTTGAAGATATTTTTTTTACTTGACTTTTTTGTATATGGTTTAATTAAAAAGAATACTAATAAAACTAAATGATAATAATAAAATTTTTTAATAGTTCTTTTCATGTGAAATTAAATTTAATTTGCAGATGTAGAACTTTTTTTAGACGAAAGAAAAATAACTTGTAAATCCATACACTATTTTGATCACTAAATCTTTATGAGAAAGATAATGATATATTTATTGGGTAAACAACATAAATTCCAACACTTTACTACCTAATTACTCTCTCTCCCTGCTTTTATAATAATTACATAAGTAGGCAATGGTCAATCCCTTCCCATCACAAACACCGGCTCTGGGTATGTCTATACCCCAAATGGTAAATTTCATCTCTCAACCCTTCACCACGTTCCTTCCCTCACATCCAATCTTTTATCTGTTTATCGCTTTACTAAAGAAAATAACTGCACCCTCATTTTTAATGACACCAATTTCCAGATAGTGGACAATACCACGAACCGGGTGCGGTACACGGGCCGCTGTGAGCATGGGCTATACACTCTTCCATCCAGGTCTCCGTCTGTTGTGAGTCAAGCCATTCTCTCGTCAACCTGGCATCGCCGGCTTGGGCACCCATCATCCGCCATCACCAAATCCATTTTATCTTCCTTAGGTTTTAATTTTTCAGAAAAATTACATTGCGAGTCCTGTTCAGTGTCTAAATCTTGTCGTTTACCTTTTTCACTGTCTGAACACAAGGCCACTGCGCCATTTCAATTAATTCATTCTGATGTTTGGGGTCCAACCTCAGTTCCTTCTGTTCAAGGTTTTCGTTATTATATCTGTTTTGTTGATGATTACAGTAAATTCACTTGGCTTTATCCTCTGAAATTTAAATCCGAAGCTTATACTATTTTTGTAAACTTTGACCGAATGGTTCAAAATCAATTTAATGCCAAAATCAAAATTTTTTGAAGTGACAATGGCAAAGAATTTGTCAACAATGCATTTGGTGTTTTTCTTCAAAATCTAGGGGCTCTTCATCACACTTCATGTCCATATACCCCTGAACAAAATGGCGTTGCTGAGCGCAAACGCCGTCACCTAATAGAAACAGTTGTTGCGCTCCTCCATGATTCCACCTTACCTGTTTCCTTTTGGGTTGATGCCCTTGCTACTGCCAACTACCTCATAAATCGCATGCCCACTCACACTCTCTCCAACTCCACTCCATATGCCCGTCTCTACAATCATCCACCCGACTATATCCATCTCCGCCCGTTTGGGTGTCTAGTTTATCCCTGGTTGCGTCCGCACACTCAACATAAACTTCAACCTCGGTCCAACCCTTGTGTCTTTCTAGGCTATCATCCCACTATCAAAGGTTACAAATGTTTCGATCCTGTATCTCAGAAAACATATGTTTCCCGTCATGTTCGTTTTGTGGAGGAACAATTTCCTTACACAAGTCTTTCCTCTACTCCATACTCCCCCAATCCACTTGGCGTTGTGCCATTATTTCCGTCCTTTTCTCACGCTCATGCTCCGGCTCACTCGGCACCTAACCCGGTACCCCACTACACCACTACCCACCCGAAACCCCAAACCTCCCACCCGAACACCCAGCCGACTGCCACACAACCCACCACTTCCCTACATCATACTCCTAACACACATACAGCCACCCCATCCACCGCTGCACATCCCAGCTCCCACGGCAGCCCCACCCAACCCCCGCCCACACATCATACAACTCCACCACCCCTTCCTAATCACCCTCCACTCAACACTCATCCTATGACAACCCGAGCCAAGGCCGGTACCTTCAAACCCAAAGCCTACCACACTCAAATACCCTTTGATGCACATCCCACAACTGAGCCTACTACCTACAACCAAGCCTCCAAAAATAGTTTCTGGTGCCAAGCTATGGATGAGGAATTTCAGGCTCTGAATGAACAACGTACATGGGATTTGGTACCTCTGCCTAGTAACCGAAAGTCTATTGGGTGCAAATGGGTGTTTCGCATCAAACGAAATTCAGATGGATCTCTTTCTCGCTATAAAGCACGTCTGGTTGCAAAAGGGTATCATCAGGAGTATGGTGTGGATTATAAGGAGACCTTCAGCCCTGTTGTTAAGCAACAGACTATTCGTCTGGTCTTGTCTCTTGCTCTTCACTATGATTGGCCGCTTCATCAGCTAGACGTCAGCAATGCCTTTCTTCATGGTCATCTTGAGGAAGAAATCTATATGGTTCAGCCACCGGGATATGTTAATCCCAACCGTCCTCACTATGTTTGCAAGCTTCGCAAATCACTGTATGGCCTGAAACAGGCCCCTCGTGCCTGGTACACACGTCTCTCTACTTTTCTGCAGGGTCTTGGTTTTCGCACCTATCATCATGACAACAGCCTCTTCACCCTTCACTGTTCTCGAGGGACAGTCATCATTCTTATCTATGTGGATGATATTGTTATTACAGGCAGCTCGTCATCACTCATCACTGAAATTACTGAAGCTATGCATCGTGACTTCAAACTTAAGGACCTCGGTTCTCTGGAGTTCTTTCTTGGCCTCGAACTCATCCGCAAATCGGGAACCATATTGATGCATCAGACAAACTATACCCTTGAACTTCTAAATCGGGCTGAAATGACAGACTGCAAACCCGCGGTCACTCCCATGGCAGTCCGCCAATCCCCAGGGCCGAATACTCCCTTTGCCGATCCTACACTATATCGGAGCCTCGTCGGTGGACTTCATTATCTTGCTGTTACTCGTCCGGACATCCAATATGCAGTCAATCGAGTCTCCCAATCAATGCATGCTCCCACAGAACAACACTTTCAGGCCTTGAAACGCATTCTGCGCTATCTTAAAGGTACTCTTCACTGTGGAATTTTATTTCAAAAGGGCTCGTTTGATATATCTGTTTTTTCTGATTCGGATTGGGCTAACGACAAAGATGATCGAAAGTCCACTACTGGATATATTGTTATGATGGGACCGAATCTGATTTCCTGGTGCACCAAGAAGCAAACGCGAGTGTCCCGTTCCTCCACAGAAGCAGAATATCGTGCCATGGCTGCGGGTGTTGCTGAAGCCATGTGGTTACGATACCTTACGGATGCACTTGGCATTCCCCCGACGAAACCACAGATTTATTGTGACAATCAGTCCACTATTTGTGTTACCAAAAATCCAGTCCTTCATGATCGTATGAAGCATGTTGGGTCTGACTGTCACTTTGTTCGCGATGAGGTACTTGCAGGAGCGATGGCCACGCACTATGTCCCATCTACTGACCAGCTTGCTGATATTCTCACCAAGCCTCTTCCGTTACAGCCTTTTCAGTCTCTCTGCTCCAAGCTGCCCCTCGTTACCGCTGATCAGCTTGCGGGGGGATAATAGACTACATATATAATTATTAAATACATCTGGGTTATTCTGTAATTAGTTATTCTTCAGTTCTCTATATATACAGCTGTAACCCCTTCAATATTAATGAGATCAATTATTATTAAATCTGTATCATAAAATCTCAGATATGATACATTAGTTAACGTCATGCTATATTAGTTTATGATGCATTAATAAATCTTTAATTATGGTTAAAAACGGAAAAACGGTAATTAAGCCTACAATTGAGCAATTAATACGTTTAATTAAAAAATTACTGTTTAAATTATCTAATATACGTCATTTAATAACTTATTATAAAAAATATCATAAGTTTTCCTATTATGTAAAAACTTATGATATATTGTAGAGAAAAAACATCTTTTCCCCCCAGAACTTGTCGCCACAACTCACTTTAGCACTTAAACTTAACTTTCGTTTATTTACCCCCCATAACATCTTTAAAGTGAATTATTTTCACCCCTCAAAACTGAATACCACTCTCACGATGAAGAGTACGCTACACACGCGCCACGTCATTGCCAAATCAGTGCCATGTCATTTGCCACGTAAGATTTTTTTTTTTTTAATAATCCCACACACTAACTTTTTATATATTTTATATATACTATTTTTATATATATATAAAATATATATTATTTTATATATATATATATACATATTTAAAAGAGTATATTTTTTATAAAAAAATATATTTTATATAAATAAAATAGACCCCACCCCCCTTCTTTCTTTTTTTTCACAACCCCCACCCCCTTCGTTCTTTCACAGCCCCCACCCCACCCCACCCCAATTCCTTCTACTTCTTCATTAGACAGCAGCCCCCCCTCCTCCTTCTTCTTCTTCTTCACATAAAAGCACCACTTTTTCTATTTCTTTCACCCTTACCACAAGCTTTTTCAATGAATTTTTTTCTTCATCAAATGCAAAATTAACTTGAATTAGCTTGAGCAAATCCATCAATGAACTAAATACAAGTACATGATCACAAAAACACATCAATACACAAAATCTCAAATCCAAATTCTTTCACATTAACCAAAATCCAAAATTCCAAAAATCCTAAATTTTCAATTTCTTACTCAAAAATGTCTACAGAAATGGCATAAACAGTCCGAAATTCAAAAATGGCATAGATGATATTCGCATGACATGAAATTCTTGGCCAAGAATCAAACTTGTTCATCAATCTTGAACCCTTTTTTATTGTCGAAAAATAAAATTTTGGATTAATTAGGACTTGATAGGAAGGGAATTACGAAGAAACGGGGTGGGGGTATGAAGAAGATGAAGAAATGGAGTGTTGGGGGTGGGGAAGGGGAGTGATGAAGAAGATGAAAATGTCTTCTATGAAGGCATTTTTTTTCTTTTAATGTTATTAATATATATGTATGTATAATAATAATAATAATAATAATAATAATAATAATAATAATAATAATAAAAATAGCAATAAAGTGGTCTTTTAAAAAAAATAAAAATTCACTCGCTCTTTTTTTTTGCCACGTTAGCTATATGGGGGAATTTAATTCATTTGAAAGTTGTTAAGGGGGTAAATAAACGGAAGTTAAGTTTAAGTGCTAAAGTGAGTTGTGACGACAAGTTCAAGGGGGAAAAATGTCTTTTCTCTATATTGTATTATGATAACAAATATCTCATTTATTAACATTGAGTTCATGATACACTACAATTCACGGGGCCCACTTAAATTTTTTTCACAAGTATATTTTATAGTAATTTTGTTATTTCACTTCTACTTAGTTATTATAAGTCATTTAACACATGTCTACTTCGCTGTTTCAATCATGATTTTATTATATCACTCCTAATTAATTATTATGGTCATCTAAACAGTAAAAAATTAATACTATTTCATAAAAAAGATAAAATAAACACAAAATGATATGTCAACATAAATTTTTTTATTGACTTTTATTATATCACACCTAATTAATTATTATAAGTCATTTACATATTAAAATTAATAATATTTAATTAAAAAAGTAAAATAGACATTTATGACATGTCTTCTTCAACTGCTTCAACCGTAATTTTATTAAATATCACCCCTAATTAATTATTATAAGACATCTAAGTATTAAAAGAAATAATAATATTTAATAAAAAAAGTAAAATAAATATAAAATGATAAGTTAATTTTTGATGTTTTAAATTAACTTGACGTCTTATATGAGGTCTACTTAAAAAAAATTCACAAATATTTCTTATAGTAATTTTGTTATATCACTTCTAATTAGTTGTTGTGAGTCATTTAAGACATGTCTACTTCGCTGCTTCAATCATCTTGTTACTATATCACTCTAGTTAATTTTTATGGTCATCTAAGCATTATGCCACTTAAATTGAAATAGAAGAAAAAGTTTTATAAATTATAATAATTAAAAACTTAATTTTTTTTAAAAATATAATTAACTATCAATGCCCCAAAAGTTTGGACAAAGAGAGTAACATATATTATATAAAAATTACATAAAAGGATATTATAAATTATAATAGTTAACTGCTTAAAATATCTAAAAAAAAAAAGATTAATTTGTTACATATTTCAAAAAAATACTTAAAAAATACTATAAATCACAATAATTAACAACTTAAAAAATTTAAAAGATATAAAATATATGATTAACTCTTGAAATTATAGCAATGCCACTTAAACTGGATAGAAGAAAAAGTGTTATAATCACAATAATTTAAAATTAAAATTATAAATTATTTTAATGATTGATTATCTAAATTTTATTTGTGTCACATAAATTGAGACTAAAAAATAATATATATTGGGTCCGTGCTAGCTCGAGCCATCGATATCTAGTTTTAGTACAAGTGAGAATATTAGAAGAAAAGATTCATTACTAGCTAATTCAACGCAAAATAAAATGTCTAGCATTATCACCTACTAAGTTGTTGCGGCATGTAACCTGAAAAACCAATGGTGATAGAGGAGGTGTAATTGAGTCCTCATCGTATCAAGATGTTTGTATGTCACTAGAGATAACTTGTAAAAATCTACATTTCAATATAAATTGTGTTTTCTGTTGTCACTTGGTATATTGCTATGCTAATATCTTCATAATGTTAATATTGAGAAATTGATAGCAGTAAACTTTAAAATCTATAATAAAATTTTTTGAGAAAGAAGTTGGAAAAAGTGACAAGTCTGCTAAGCCAAAACCTAATTTGGATGAAGCAGATGATACTATTGTTGTGGTCGTTTCCCAAAGTAATTATTGTTTCAATGTGAGTGACAGGGTGATAAGGTTTGTGCGAATAAAATGTTCTGTAGCTTATACCAAAGTCAGCGGAGAAGATTTATTTGTCTTGAGACTTACTTAAATTCTTGAAAGATAAAATTTCTTCTCAAACTCACATCTGAAAATATTGGCTTTAACTGAAATTCCATATTGATGTGAACTTTATCTTCACTATTTCTATTATGAAACAATAAGAAATAAGAACAAGAAGAATAGAGAGGAGAGAGCAGACTTCTTTATTTCTCTTGACGAAATAGGAATGGGGGATTAGGAATGAATTAAAATGAAGGAAAACTCCTTTATTTATAGAGAAAACTGACTTGGTCTCTAAGTTAGGGTTCCTATCTTTTCCTAATAAACATACAAGTAGACCTTCACTATAATACAAATATATTTATAACACTCCCTCTTGAATGTCTATTTGATAGATAGTGTGCCTCGCTCAAACTTACTAGAAAAAACTCGTCGGAAAAAATCTAGTGAAGGAAAAAGCGTACATATCTTTAATAATACGCATTTTGACAGGCTAAAAACCTTACAAAGAAAATCCAGTGGGACAAAGTCTTAAAAGGAAAAAAAAGTACAACGCGCATTGACTTTCCCTAATAAGAACATCAATTCAAAATTTTGAATCTTTGTATTCCAATCTTGTGCATCATCTTCTCAAAAATTGTAGTTGTTAGACATTTTTTGAATAATCATTCATATTATCACTCGTATGAAACTATTGGACATTGATATCACCATTATTTTGAAGCTTATGTGTGTAGAAAGCTTTGATCAAATATGTTTCATTCTATCTTCCTCTATGAATCCTTCCAGTAGTTGTGCTATGCATGTGACATCTTTATATAAGTACGTTAAACCCCAAAATCTTTATGATTTTAGTTTGATAGATATCATGTGTTTTAATGAAATTCTGAATTGAATAATGATAAGGAATGTTAGCGGGACCACTAAAAAGTTTTTCAAAATTTTTGGAACGCGTTTTGGAGCAATTCTAAACCCTAAATTAGTAAGGGTCTGCGATTAGAGCGTTCCACAGAGGAATGACACACCCTGATGCGAAAACCAGTGACATAGCGCGTTAAGGGCGTGCCACACCAGCTAGTTATCACATTAAGGGCATGTCACGCTAGTTATCACAGCGACGCCTAAATTCCATTTCCCCTTTAGTTTTTTCAAGAGTATTTTGGTCTTTTATGTCCTAATTACTCCAACAACTTATACTAAAGCATATTTCCTCACCCCATAACCCCATAACCCAATTACACTATTCCATCTCCTCCTAAGCTTTCAAGAAACTCAAAAGGAAAGGTTCCTCTCGTAATTCCATCTCCCAGGCTCAAATTCAAGTTTCCTTCAAATAAAATTCACTAAGTTCAGGTACGTGGAGTTGAACAAGGATTATCTTCCGTCCTTATGCCCAAAAATTTAATTTTTACTTGAATTTAAGGATTTAATGATTAGGATTCATAGCCACTTTTCTTATGCTTTAAAATTATGGTGTTTTCTCACGAGTTAAACTTTATTTAGCATAAGATTTCCTATTTACTTATGTTTTGTCCATGAAATTGATCTTATGAATTGAGTTTTGATATGTTGACATAAAATTCCATCAGTGAAAAGGGGTATACATGATTTAGCATGATTTACCCCTTTTACAAGAAATTTAAGCTCACTATTTAAGTTACAGAGCATTACTACATCATTAAAGTTTCAGTTTTGATCTTATGATCTCTAACGTGATAGAAAATTCACACAGTTATTTAAGAACAAGATTTAGCAATAAAAGCATGATTGATTTTCAGACTTATAAACCTATATGCTTATTTCATCGTGAATTTTATAAGGTATAAACATTAGTAAGTTTTGGGAGTAGTATTTAGTACAGAGGGAAATGTGGATTTAGCGCATCTTATTTTTCAGAACCTATGTGCCACCGTAAATTTAAGGGGCCTCACCAGAGAGTGTCTTCCTTAACCCAATTGTTCTCAGTTTAGTGATCAATCTAGTTAAGATTCTTTATTGATGGCAAGGTATATAACAACTCCCTCCAACGTATGTAAGATGTTGGACTCCATACTAGCTCACATGATTTATGTCGGTTATAAGAATCTTCCACAATAAAAGATTATTTTAGAAACAAGTGTAATGACTAATCAAAGTATTTGATTGTGTATTCATTTATTATTCTTTAAGAAATTTGTGTTTTCAATGTTCTTCATGATCATGATGGGTCTATTTATACTTAGAATGCATGTTTAAAGCTTATGATTTATATCCATTTACTAATTACATTCACCCCTATATACTCAGGACATTCTAGAAGCACTGACCACATATATATCTGTGTGGCTACATTATTTCATAATGTAGGTTCTGGTGTTCGTCCAATAATATGATTAACCACGATCACCATCTCCTACATCCTGTCAGTTGGTAAGTCCTTATGTTTTGAGGACCAAGACTATGGTTATTCCAGATGTTCAGCTCATAAGTATAAGCTCAAACTTTATATTTTCGTTTGGGCTAATTGGGGTCTGTCTCAGTGGCTTTTCAACATTTAGAGGTTTGTCAGAACCTGTCAGTTGTCTTCTTTTGTACATTAAAAATTTCAATTATTGTTTATTTTATCTTGTTTTAACCGAGATTGATATTCCAAGTAAAATTTAGTTTATAAGTTAAAGTTTCAGCTTATGTACATATAAATGATTTCTTATTCAGTGCTAAGTGTGTACCATGGGTTAGCTTTGGGTTACTTATAGTCCTAAGCACCGTGTGTGCCTAGAAGATAGTATCGAAACGTTACAAACTTGGTATCAGAGTCTAAGATTTTAAGAGTCCTCAAGAGTCTGACAAACCACGTTACGTAGAGTCTTGATCATAGGTGTGAAGCACGCCACACGTATTAGCAAGAGGCTATGAAACATAATAGAAACTATCCCTTCATTCATGATCACTATTGTGCTTTGAAGTTATCTCTATATACTCTAACTCATGCTTTCATGTGACAGAGAATGCCTCCCTGGAGAGCTTACGTACGTAGAAATCGGGACCACCCAAGTACGCCACCACCTGCAGACCCTTTGAATAAGAATGTCTCCCTTACTGAGTTCATGAACTCAGGCAAAGTTCTATGTTGGTGGGGGAATTTTGTCTCAAGTTCACTCAGCTTTTTTAGTATGCAATAGAGTTTTTGTTAGATTCCAGGGCTCATAGAGTAAATGTGTCACTGAAGTTTTGAATTGGTGGTCAAGGAGTGTAGGAATACCATGTTGATTAGGGATATGGATATTGCTCGTGTGATGACCTATGCTCAGCAGATTAAGGTTGAGAAATTAAAGGAAGGGGAGAGGTAAACTAAGAAGGTGAGGACCAAATAATTTGATTATGGTCAGCATAAGATAGGATGGGAAATCATTCTCAGATTCAAAGCCATTCGTCATTACCCACACCGTCTTCAGTCAGTTTCCCCATACCCAGTACTAAGCAAGAGCAGTAGGGTCGAGCATCAGACACTAGATCTGATGGTAGCATTTTCAGGGAATGTGTTTTTCTTTCCTGCAAGAAGTATGGTAGAAGTCATTTTGTTTAGTTCTCTATGGTTAGAGATGGTTGTTATGGTTGTGGTAAGATAAGCCATAGGATAAAGAAATGCCTTTTTGCTAAGCAGGGAACTAGAGATGCTCACCCTCAGGCTCATTCACCACTTCAGCAGCTCAGTCAGGCTGCCCAGCTCCATATTAGGTCACATTATCCAATATCAGTGGTGGTTAGTTTCATAACCGATTTTATGCTCTACCTTTCCATCATGAATATGAGATCTTCCTAGATGTAGTCATTAGTATGCCTTGTGTCTTTCATATTGAGGTTTATGTGTTGTTAGATACGGGGTAAACCATATCTTTCATAACCCCACTTATTGCTGTGAACTTTGGTGTAAGTCCATAGAGTTTTTCTAAACTTTTTTCAGTTTCCACTTCCATTAGTAAGTCAGTTGTTGCTTGACAAGTACATAGAAAGTTCCCTATTACAATCCTCCATAGGATTACTTTAGCAGACATAATAGAACTAGCGATGATAGATTTTTATTTTATTCTAGGTATGGATTGGCTCTATTTATGCTATGCTTCAATTGATTGTTGCACCCGAGTAGTGAACTTTGAATTTTCTAATGATTTAGTCCTCTAATGGGAGGATAGTTCAGTAACTCCTAATGGTCGTTTTATCTCCTATTTTAAATCTAGAAAGTTAATATCAAAAGGGTGTATTTATTACTAGGTTTAGGTTAAAGGTACTAAGTCTGAGACCCTAGTCAGTCAATTAGTTTGTGTGGTTAATGAGTTTCCTGAAGTATTTCCAGATGATCTTCCTGGGGTACCTCCCAATAGAGAAATCAAATTTGAGATTGATCTACTCTCAGATACCCAACCCTTTTTCATTCCTCCTATTGGGTGGCTCCGACTAACTTTAAGAGTTAAAGGAACAACTTAAGGATCACCTAGATAAGGGGTTCATCATACCCAGTGTTTCTCTATAGGGTGCTCTAGTCCTATTCATGCACAAAAAAATGGTACTCTCGGAATGTGTATAGGCTATAGTTAAATAAGGCCACCATCAAGGACAAATACACCATCCCTAAAATTGATGACTTGTTTGACCAACTTCAGGGTGCTCGTTGGTTTTTAAAAATTAATCTCCGATCGGGATATCATTTGTTGAAGGTCAGAGAATGTGACATTCTAAAGACCATTTTTAGAACTTGGTATGATCTCTTTTAGTTTGTGGTTATGTATTTTGGACTAACAAATGCTTCTGCAGCCTTTATGGACTTAATGAACAGGGTTTTCAAGAAGTATTTAGACATGTTTGTCATTGTCTTCATAGATTACATACTTGTCTATTCCCAGAGTGAGGAGAAGCATGCAAACCATTTGAGGATAGTGTTTCAGACCCTTAAAGATCACCAGCTGTTTACAAAATTAGTAAGTGTGAATCTTGGTTAGAGTTGATTACCTTTTTGGGGCATGTGATTTTGAGTGAAGGTATTCATGTAGACCCTAAAAAAATAGATGCAGTGAAGTGCTAGCCTAGTCTCATTACTCCATCCAACATTCGAAACTTTTTGGTTTTAGATGATTACTACAGGAGATTTATTGAGGGTTATTCCTCAATAAATACACCACTGACCAAGTTGACACAAAAAGAAGGTGAATTTCTAATGGTCAGATAAGTGCGATAAAGGTTTTCAAGATTTAAAAGTAGATTGACTTCAGATAGTGCTAGCTTTGCCAGATGGGTTAAACGAATTTGTAGTGTACTGTGATGCCTCCAAAGTTGGGTTAGGTTGTGTTTTGATGTAGAATAAAAGAGTGATAGCTTATGCCTCCAGACAACTTAAAGATCATGAGCAGAATTATCCGACTCACTATTTGGAATTAGCAACTATTATGTTCACCTTGAAAATTTGGTGACATTATTTGTATGGTATGCATGTGGATATTTTCACTTACCACAAGAGTCTTCAAATGTCTTCATACAGAAGGAGTTAAATCTTCATCAAAGAAGGTGGTTGGACTTGCTAAAGGATTATGACATGAATGTACTCTACCATCCAGGTAAGGCAAATGTAGTAGCTGATTCTTTGAGTAGGTTGTCTATGGGTATTATATCCCATGTGTAAATGAGAAGAAGGATTTGGCCAAAGATATGCATAGACTATCTCGATGGGGAGTTTATTTGCACGATGCAAATGATGGTAGATTGATAGTTTTAAATGGTTCTGAGTCATCTTTTATAGTAGAGGTAAAGTAAAAACAAATCAGTGATCCGATACTTATCTAGTTGATGTTTTTCAACAAATGGTTAAAGTATTTTCCTAAGAGAGATATGGTGTTTTTTTCTATCATGATCGTCTATGTGTTTCTAATGTTAACGAGTTCAGAGAAAAGATATTAGCGGAAGCTCATAGTTCTAAGTATTCAATTCACCCTGGTGCCACCAAGATGTACCGTTACCTATGGAAAGTTAATTGGTGGAATGGTATGAAGAGGGACATAGAAGAGTTTGTGTATAAGTGTCCCAATTGTCAGCAAGTGAAACTTGAGCATCAAGTACCAGGGGTACACTTCAGTATATTGGCATCCTGATGTTGGGTGTATTTATGCACTCTAGTGTTACTATTCTAGCTTATTTTGCCTTTTTTTAAGGATAACCTGAGTGCATAAAGGTATTAATATTGATACAAATAAGCATCTAAGTGATATAGTGTGTGATTATAATGTGCAAAGTGTATTTCAAACAAGTTTGGGTTTAATTGGATCGCTTAGAGTTCAATCTATGAAACTAGTGTTACTAGCGTGAGCTAGGTTCTTGTCTAGTCTCTTTTGTTGGATTATATTGCATTTAATGTGTTCAAAATGGTTTTAATGGTGTTATTATATGAGAAACATCTTGTTGGTAGTGTGCAAAGTTCAAGTGAGTTAAGTAAAGAGTCGAAACATGAAGTGGAAGATCATGGAGAATTGCCTTGTCTTAGCTCTTGTTGTTGATTCGTTTTGTTGGATATTGTGTTGTTCGGACTTCTAATTCATGTTTATATGATGATATTTAGATGATTTGGAGGCTGTAAAAGCATGGAAAATACACCACAAAGTCGAGGATGAATGGAGGAATGTCCAACACTTAACTAATTTTTGAGAAGCAAATTCCAGAGAGGTGTCGCGATAGGGGCACGTTGCGACCCCCATTTGAGTCAATCCATCCTTGCATCGTGAACCCTACTTGACCCAAGTAGCTAGTGCGTTGCGACCCCTGGTCAAGTCAAGCCATCCTCGCATCGCGACCCTACTTCAAATACGGCCAAGGAGTGAAAATTGAATCCTAATCGGCTTGAAACTTGCTGTCCACTATAAATACATCTTTGTAGTCATTATTAATCATCTTTGGGATGTCTTGGAACATCAAGGAGGCTGATACAACTTCATAATTTAGGTTTTTATCATTTTAATTTAGTTTGTACATGTTAGTAGTCATTAATTACCACCTTGTGATTGCGATTATGACTATGTGTGGTTAAACACCCTCTTTCCGGGGTTAAAACCATAAACATGAGTACTATTATTTTGAGTTAAGTTTGTTGATTTGATTATCATTGTTGGTTGTGTGTTCAATCTTATTATAACTATTTTGAGGCTTGATCACCCTTAGAATAAATATATTTTCAACCTTGTGAACTCGGGAGAGGGAATAGGGAGATAGAACGTGGGATTGAACAGAGTATGGTTCATAGTCTTTTATGAAATAAGGAATACAGATTAGCATATATGATAGGGATGTACTTAGATGACTTACTTGATTCAGATGTAGGATGATAGCGTAAAGAAATTAATTGGATTATTACATCCTCGCTCAACGATGCAGTTGTAATGTCCACATTAGGTAAATGATTAGAGGTCGGGAGGCCATAATCATACGATTAACCCTACGAATCGACATCCAAGATAAGCAAGTTAATGAATGAAATTCAATAACATAGTACAAGTGTTCAACGTTCTTCAACCCTGGGTTTTACTCCTATTGATTATCCAAGATCTTTACTGTACACACTTATTACTTTAGTTTTAATTACCAATTTTCAAACTCTCTTTTGGTTACTTTTGCACTAAATTAATCTTAGAAGTTAAACTAAAATTGAATTGTTGTTTAATCAATTCTCTGTGGGATCGTTACTTGTCTTTCATTAGGTTACTTTACTACTTGATAAGACCACGTACACTTGTGTGTGCGCTTTGGCGCTGTCACATCCCCACTTAGAAGTAGGTGGTCATTAATATGGATTTTATTAAGGGACTTCCTCACACCAGATGTCAGCATGATTTGATTTGGGTCATTGCAAATTGAATGACTAAGTCAGTTTATTTCTTGTGAGTTAAGACCTCAGATACGACTGAATATTATGCTAAATTATGTATTTGTGAGTTGGTAAGACTCTATGGGATTTCTTTATCCATCATTCCAAACTGAGGTACTAGCTTACTTTTCATTTTTAGCGATCATTCCAGAAAAGGCCTTGGTGCAAAGGTGAAGCTTATTACCGCTTTAACCACAGATAGATGGTCAGGCCGATCACACTATTCAAACTTTGGAAGACATGTTGAGATATTATGTGATTGACTTCAAAGGAAACTGGGATGATCATTTACCCTTGAAGTTGTAGCAGCCCCTTGATCTCCAAAATATGTCAAAAGATGTGTAAAATGTGATACAACATGTATATATAGCATAAGGGTAAGCCAAGTCCGTGTAGGAGTCAAATTAGCTTAAAACGCCAGGTGTGGAGTGGAGAGTGCTTCACACCCTCTATTCCATAGGAATAGAGCATACTGCGAACGCTAATCGCTCGCACTCTCTGGAAGTTGTCTTCAGAAATTTTCTAAGGCAAGGAAGCACCGAAATGAACATGTGTCGCGGGCTAATCACCTTTAGGACCACCAAACGCCTATTGGTTACTATTTTGGTCCTCTTATGAACCCATCATTGTTTTTCACGAGTCCATTGGCAACTCCTACAGTCTATATTCGCCCAAGACATTCCAGGGGTCCAAAAGTTCATCAATCTGCATATTGTGCCTTTGTTAAGCCATTTCAAGCCTTTTTGAGTTGTTCCCACTTGATTTGAAGCTTGTATATCCTTAATATATCATCATAATACATTCACCAAGAATAATATAACATTAAACACAATAATTTAAAGCTCAAAACAACACAACATCAACACCGACGAACTAGAAACATGAGCTAAGCATAGGCTAATTTCACTTTGATCTTTAACTCATTGTTTTAACCCTTGACTTGATCCAATTGACTCTTGAGAATTATCAAAAAGTTTTTTAACATATAATTACACATAAAAACCATTTGTAACACTTTAAAGAAAATATAATCCACCGGAATCAACTAGACAAACACCTAGCTCAAGCTAGTAACGCTAGTTTTTCGGGTTGAACTCTAAATGAATCTTTTAGGTACAAACTTGTTTGAAACTCACTTTGAACATCATAAACACATGCTTTAACAGTATGATACAGATTTATCTCATTATCCCCCCATATATCACATGAATCATCCTCAAAACAAGGATAAAAAGGTTAGAATAGTGATGCTAGAATGCATAAATACACCCAACATCACCACCCCACACTTAAAACATTGTTTTTCCTCGAATAACTCGTTACTAGAAAACTCATGAGATGGAGGTTCTACACTTATACTACATGAAAGACACTCAAGATAACACTACAATGACTACATAGAATGCAAGTTACTAAGCTAAGCATGTTACAAACACAATTGAAAGCTTATGAACACTACTCCAAAACATCCTAGCCTCAAGAATTGACTCACCAAATTGGTAAACTCATGCACATAATTCAATCAAAGACATCATACAAATCACCCATATTCATCAAACATGTGCCCTTATAATAAGAGAGTTACCCATAATCACTCGCAATTAAGCAATTCATAACATGATGGGTACAAAAATCAAATTACGCTCACTCTCACAAGGGATTCACAAGTTACACACAATGAACCATAGGCTTGCCCTTAGTGTAATTCTCCACTAATAGTCGAATGTAAAGCTTAGGATTAATTCGGTCTTTTCTGGGTTGTTATGTAGGCTAAGGGACGGGTAGGAACTATTTGGGAATAGTGACTAACCTCTCTAAGTGCTTTAATACACTACATTATACAATTAGAACCAATCTCCAACGACCCATTTACACCAATTTTTTGTCTACCCCATTCTTTTATTTCGCCCCATCTCTTTTAGGCATTTTCACAAACACATGGTAGGCATATTATTTATTCCTTCAAGATTCAATTTTTCTCTTTTTTTACAATCATGGAAATATTTTTAGCATAAATTATATCACAAACATCGACCACACATCATTTATACACCAATAACTATTACCTTGGGGCATCAATTTCACCTTTTTCTTCTTCAATTTCTCAAACTCCTTACTCAATAATTTTTTTTTATTAAGGCACTTAGGAGTTTTTTGGATCAAATTATGGTCTATCAAAGAAGAGATTAGGCTAATTATGAGGTTGCAAAAGAAAAACCTAAAGGCTCAATGAGGATTAACTAGGATAATGCACAAGGGTAGGACAAAAAGAAGGTATAAAACAAGGCTATCAAAGAAATGCCTATATCATCTCCTAAAGCCCACCTTCTTTATTTCACTTTACACACACACCGGGCAAGTTCTAGACATCACATGCAACAAGGAATATATAAAAATCTCACATCACACAAGGCACATGCTCAACTTAATAGGATCATCATAGATTTCCAACCAAATAATAACAAGAATTCAAATTTAAGCCACCATGAACAAGAGTCATAAACTTGAGCCTAAGAGTCTCAAAAATAACAATTCACTCCATTAACATGCTTTTACAAACAAACCCACTTGCATCATGTAATAAAAAATAGTACCAACTCAAATTTCTCACTTATTCCTATCTTAAAATTTTTTAAATTGAGATAAATTTTTTGAAATTTCCCCACCCCACACTTAAAAGTATACTTTGTCCCCAAAGTGAATTTAAAAGTAAGAGATAGAAATACTCCCTGAGGCCTCTAGGCCTAGCTAGTAGCATCTTCACATAAAGGAGATCCATGGGACACCACACTTTGTCTTTGCCATGCTCCTTAACTCAAGTTTATGGTACTCAGACTTCCCATTAACCTGTGACTCAACCAAAAACAAAAACTACGTGAAATAATAACTAAAAAAAACTAAAAAGAAAACATACCTAATTAACTTGGGTTGCCTCCCAAGCAGCGCCTGATTTAGTGTCACGTCACGACCCTACTAAACTCAACCATATTCCTTCATTTTTCCCCTCACACTTGAAGGCCATCTTCTTATCTTTTTTGCCCCTTTTGGGTGAGAATTCTCAAGAGCAGCAAGTTTCTCAACTTTAGCCTTTTCAGGTTCATCAACTTCCATCATGTCAGGCTTAAAAGATAGAGTCTTAGGCTGCTCAATCAGGTAATTTGTAGAAGTTTTTTGAGGACTAGCCACCCCACATTTGTACCCTTCAGTAACTTTGATCATACACAAATCTTTAACTTAGGACGTAATTGTGGGTGCTTTGTATACATCAAACACCACATCTTCATTCTCTACCCTCATTTTGAGCGTGCCTTCTCTAATATCAATTAACGCTCCTCTGGTTGCTAAAAATGGACACCCTAATATGATTGGCACTTATTCATCAGCCTCAAAATCAAGAACAATAAAATCATCAAGTATAATAAATTTACCAACCTTTATCAGGACATTCTTAATTATTCCATCCGGATGTGTAAACGTCCCATCTGTCGGTTGCAACACCACATTGGTCAATTTAGGCTCTCCTAATCCCAATGTCTTAAACAATGATAGGGGCATCAAATTAATGCTCGCCCCCAAGTTACTCAGTGCATGGACCCTTTTGTTCCCAATTTGAATAGGGATAGCAAACTTCCCCTGATCTCTTGATTTCTTGGAGATTTTCTGTGTCATCACTGCATTACACTCTTCAGTGAGTGTTATTGCTCCCACATCCTGTAATTTCACCTTCTTTTCCACCATATCCCTCAAGTACTTTGTATACTTAGGCATACTCTGCAAAATATCTAACAAAGGTAAGTTAATATGAAGCTCTTTAAATGTATCAATGAACTTTTTGAACATGGCATCCTCCTTCACTTTTTTGTGCCTTTGAGGGAAGGGAAATGACAACGTCTTCTTCACTTCTGGTTTAGAAACTTTTTCTTTCAAGTACTCAGACTTCCTTAAATTTTTAGCAACTCTCTCTTTTACCTGTTGGGTCACCATATCAGTATCTACCTCATTTGTTGCCTTGGGAGGTTCTCCTTGAAACTCTTGACCACTTTTCAAGGTAATTGCCATAACCTACTTTGGATTTTCTGTATCTGCTGGCAACCCACCTTGTGGTCTAGTATTTATTGCCTATGATAATTGCCTCACTTACAACTCTAAGCTTCTTGTGGCCACTTGCTGATTCTGTAATTCTACCTTTTGACTTTTTAGATTCGCAAACAATTGTGGCTGACCATCTAAGAGTTGTTTCATCATCTCTTCTATGTTTCTCGTTGACTGATTTGATTAGGCCTACGACCGTGGGGCATTCCATGGCTGATTTGGTGGCTGTGTCTGCCACTTCATATTGTAGGCATTACCATAAGTTGGCCTTTGAGCATTACCTACATACATTATAGATTTCGTATTTGAAGCACACATGGCCACTGCATAACCACTATTTCTACATACCTCACACCAACCTGCAACTTGTTGGATGACATTGACTGTGGCTGCAGGTTGTGTTGCTCCCAAATTTATGCTGCTGAATGATATGTTGATCAAATTCTATAGTGCAGAAACTTATGCTAATAAAGCTGTAAATTGGTCCACCTCTATTATACCCGCAATTCATTTGTGGAACTTCCAGAATCTGAATGCTAATTTTGATTTCCTTGTGCTATGTGGTTCAGTAATGTGTACAACTTATTATAAGTCAACTCCATTGCTTGACAACCTACGGCTGAATCTAGAAAAATCTTCGTATTGTGATTAAGAGCTTCTACAAAAGTATGAGCAAGTACCTCATTAGACTGTTGGTGGTGTGGAAACTCTCAAAGAAGAGCCTTGAAGCATTCCCAAGAACGATAGTGGTTTTCATCAGGCTTCTGTTTAAAGCTCACTATCTCACTGCGAAGTCTCGCAGTTTCGCCTGATGGAAAGAATCTGATGAGGAACTTTCTGGCTAAGTCATCCCATGATGTGATTAAATTGGCCAGCTCTGCATTGAACCACCTTTTAGCTTCCCCTAAAAGTGAATGGGGAAATAGTGTCAGCCTCACATAATCTGGAGTCACCCCAGTTGGAGTGAATGTATCAGTAAGCTCAATGAAAGTCTCCAAGTGGACTTGTGGATCCTCGTGTGAAATCCCTGCAAAATGTCCACTGCTAATAAGAAGCTCCACCATATTGTGTTTCAACTTTAAATTCCCCCTAGCTTCCAGTATTTGAATTGGGGAAGTCAAGTTAGTTGGAAGTGGGATTGCCACTTCCCTAACCTTCCTACCAGCTGCTTGTTGTTCAGCCATAGGAACGGCGTTCTCTTAGTCTTCTTGGATTTGCTGAATTCTGGGGAGAAGGATTGCTTCTCTCCTGCATTGATGGTAAAGTTGCTCGGGTTCTGGTCTTTATTCTACCGACTCCCGATCCCTTGCCATCTTATAAACTTAGAAACCTATCTCCCGCAAACATGAAAATAAGACCAAGAGTAAAAACACCAAATAAATCTCAAAATAAAACTAAAATAAACAATTGCCAAAATACAAGTCCCCGGCAACGGCGCCAAAAACTTGACAGCGCCCAAGCGCACATGCAAGTGTACATGGTCTACCAAGTAATATAGTGGCCTTTAAGAAAGCCGAGTGATCGATCCCACAGAGACTAGATTTGGCAAAGATTTGATTTTAGTCCACAGTTTAGATTCAATTGATGCGAAAGTAACCAAAGAGAATTTGGAAGTTATAATTGCAAGGAAAGTAAACAAAGCATAAAGTAAAGATCTTAAGACAATCATTAGGAGAAAACCCAGGGTTGAAGCACTATGAACAATCATATTATGCTATTGGATTTCATTCGTTAACTTGCTTATCTTGGTTGTTGATTCATTGGGTTAATTGCGTGATTTTGGTTTCCCAACCTCTAATCCATTACCTAAGTTGAACCTTACACCTACATCATTGAGAGGGGATGTAATAATTCACTTAAGTTCTTTAAAATATCACCCTACATATGAATCAAGTAAGGTATTCAAGTACATCCCTATTCTATGTACTAATTCAAGTTTCTTATAAAGAATTAAGAACCATACTTTGCTTATTCCCATGTTCTATCGCCCTATTCCCTCTCCCGAGTTCACAAGGTTGATAATGGATGTATTCTAAGGGTCATGAATCCTTAAAATAGTTAAAATAAGAATAAATAAACAACCAATATTGATAAGTAAAGGAAAAAAACTTAATCCATAGCAATAATAATCATGTTCTTGGCTTCAATCCCAGAGAGAGGGCATTTAGCCACGCATAGTCATAATCACAATTAAAATATTGTAATTAACGAATAAAAATATGTATGAACTATATGAAATTAATAAAAACCTAATTCTGAAGTTGTAGCAGCCCCTTGATCTCCAAAATATGTCAAAAGATGTGTAAAAATGTGGTACAACATGTATATATAGCATAAGGGTAAGCCAAGTCCGTGTAGAAGTCAAATTAGCTTGAAATGACTAGGTGTGGAGTGGAGAATGTGTCATACCCTATATTCTATAGGAATAGATCATGTTGCACATGCTAATCGCATGCACTCTTTGGAAGTTGTCTTCAGAATTTTTTGTAAGGCAAGGGAGCACCAAAATGAGCATGCGTCATGGGCTAATTGACTTTAGGACCACCACGCGCTTATTTGTTACTATTTTAGGCCTATTATGAATATATTGGTGTTTTAACACATCCATTGACCACTCCTACAATACACACTCGCCCAAGACATTCCAGGGGTTCAAAAGTGCATCAATCTGTGTATTTTGCCTTCGTTGAGCCATTCTGAGCCTTTTTGAGTTATTACCACTTGATTTGAAGCTTGTATATCCTTCATATATCATTATAATCCATTTAACAATCATCCTATAACATTAAATACAACAATTTAAAGCTCAAAACAACACAACATCCACATCGACAAACTAGAAACACGAGCTAAGCATACACTAATTTCACTTTGATCTTTAACTCATTGTTTTGACCCTTGGCTTGATCCAATTGTCCCTTGAGAATTATAAACAAGTTGTTTCACATATAATTGCACATAAAAACCATTTGGAACACTTTAAACACAATAGAATCCACCCGAATCAACTAGACAAGCACTTAGCTAAAGCTAGTAACGCTAGTTTTCCGGGTTGAACTCTAAATGAATATTTTAGGTACAAACTTGTTTGAAACTCACTTTGAACATCATAAACACATGATTTAACACTATGATACATATTTATATCACTATCCCCTCATATATCACATGAATCATCCTCAAAACAAGCCTAAAAAGGCTAGAATAGTGACGCTAGAATGCATAAATACACCTAACATCAACCCATAAGATAGATCTTTCCCTATCCCAACCTTTATTCGAGGAAAAATGGTACTAAGAGGGAGATAATATTAAACTCCAAAAGCTCAATGATTTTATTTTGATAGATATCATACATTTAAGGTGATTTCTGAGTTGAATAATGATAAGAAAAGTTCATAAGACCATTAGGAAGTGTTTTGGAATTTTTGAAATACGTTTTAGGGCATTTTGGGTGTTATGCCCCGAGTCTGCACCTTAGACGCCACACGGTGCTCATGACCCCGAAGGACCACAAGCTAACCCATGACTGGCACCTACTGTGAGAACTGAATAATAATACTGAAATAATGCAGAAAATAGACTAAAATCCCATAAGGTTCATAATCTGAAAATAAATACTGAATACTGATAAATAAATACTGAAAACTGAACATCTATCTGAAATAATCTATCCTGACAGCCTCTAACTGTCTTAACATAGAGTTGATAGGACAAGTCCCCAACTAACTCTGACTACTGAATACACTGAACTACTGAAATACTAGAATAATGACTCTATCCTCAAACTATAAGAACTCACCACTAAATCTGCTCCTGATAGGCTTGGATGCTAAGCACGGTCAGGAGCCTGTATGTATGAACCTATGATATAAGACATCATAGCGCAAAGAGAAAGTATGCATCAGTATGTGGAATGTACTAGTATGCTCGATGAGGTAAGATGATATACAAGGGTTCATATGCATGAACAATAACTGATTGAATGATATGAAATAATTGAATAAGAGTACATGGATAACTGGAACTACTATAAAAATACTGAATATACAATACAGTGCATATACATATATACTATATTTGATACTATACAAAAAATTGAGTATTGAGTTCTGATATCTAAGATTTACTTATAACTGAATTACTGATACTAAGTGACTGTTTCTAACAGTCTTGATCCTGTAGAACTGAACTGAGTTCTATACTGAGCTGGGTGACTGTGTCTGATAGTCCTGAATCTGTAGAACTAAACTGAGTTCTATACTAACTCTGAAACTGAAACTATAACTATAACTATGAGAGTGTTCATCTAATCAACATTCCCTGATTATAAACTGAGTTGGGTTCCAACCTCTGACCCCAGTTGGAAGGGTGTTAACACCTTGCCAAGGGATACTAACAATGGCTGTGATTTAACCTTATCTGGCATGAAGACATTTCGTCAACCCTCACTGGCAGAAAAGCTCATATAAGATGTATCAACCCTTATCTGGAAGGAATATATCTCAACCTACGCTGGCTACATAGTTTTGTAACACAGGGATTACTACTAAGGGTCAAACCCTTCACTGACAGGAATGCCCAAATCCCTGGGTTCGCTCGGTGCTGATTCCTACTCCTAACTGAATTGACACTGAACTGATTTCTAGACTGTACTAGGCTGGACTGAACTGTCACTGATCGTGCTAACTGACTGAACTGGACTGAGTTCACTGAGTTCTGTTAAGTAACTGAATACACTGAGTTCTGTAACTAATCGAGTACAACTATACGTGACATCACTGAGACTATTCTGAATCTACTATAATTCTAGGTAAACAACTAGATTTTGGGTATTGAATACCCTCAGGACTTGATAGCACTGAAAGTAAAACATGGCATGCTCATAATAACATAACAATAGTAGCTTGTTAACAATGCTTTCATTTTGACATTTTGTCAAACACTTGAGAGGCATGAATTTCTGCACATACTATTATGTCATGATTTCACCCTTCAACTCACATGAGCATTCTATCAAACACTTTGGGACACAATTTATGAACATAATAATAATCAATATGCAAGCATCATGAACACAATCCCATCTCACAAATTTCAAGAACTTTTAAGATAAATCAACATAACCCTACATATATGTTAATTACTTCACATGAAACTTGTAACAAATCATGAATTAAAACTCAAATAACATCATAATCATAAAAGAGGTTCTTGAACTCCAAGGGTGGAAGGAAACCTAAGGATGAACACCTAACATACCTTGATTGTTAATTCTCTGAAATTTGTAGTGAATTTCTTAGGACTTGAATCTTGAATTTAATGGGTTAGGGTTTGTTCTTGAGAGGATTTGTGAATAATGAGTGAATTTTGCCTTTAGAAAGGATTAATCTCATGTTTAGAGGCTAATATAAGGTGGGAAAATGACCTATTTACCCCCTATGGATGTAGATTTTAATTACTGAAAAACGTGCTTAGCGCCGTGCTGCATCGATGGCCGATGCAATAGCCTACGCGATGCATCGATATCGTGTTGGTTCATTGGAATTTGCATTGAAAGCTATTGAAAAGCCTTGGTTAATGCATTGATAACGCATCGATCCACTATTTCAGACTCCAAACATGCCTTAAACGACATCCAAAAAATCCGAAACTCACCCGAAGTGACCTATGGACACACCTGATCATGATTCAATCCAAGGATCGATATTTTAAGGTCATAAGGGTCACTAAATAAGATTTTCAAATTATGAAGGCTAAAAGTTATTCTAAGTATAAACACTTAGCAAAAATTTCTAAGTTTGGGACCTCTTTTCATGCTCTAAAGGACTGGGTTAATCTAGGATTTTGCAGGGTCTTATAATATCTCCTCCTTGGGAATATTCATCCTCGAATGAGACTGACTAAGCTGAGAATACTGATAGACTGAGTTTACATACTGAACATGCATAACTTAAGCATGAGTTAATTCTAAAGGCATGACACTTGAATGAGCTGTTTCATGAATGTATGCATGATATGAGAATGTCGTGCAACTGGAACCGATACAGAGTTTGTAAAGGTAATCTGAGCATGGAACTACGTAAATTTAAGGAAAACTATTACCATAAGCTGATTCTGAGTTTCCATAGAAGAGGTGAGGATACTTGGTCCACATATCTTCTTCTTCTTCCTAAGTAGCTCCATCAACGGAATAATTGCACCAAAGAACGAGGAACTTCTTTGTTCCTCAGTCTATGAACCTAATGATCAAGAATTTTGATTGGGATTTCTTCATAAGAGAGACTGTTCTGAATATCTGTACCCTCTATAGGGATTACAACTGCTGGGTCACCAATGTATTTCCTAAGTAAAGAGACATGAAACACTGGATATACTATAGCTAGTTCTGAAGGCAACTCAAGCTCATAAACTACCTTTTTAAAATGGCTGAAGATTCGGTAAGGACCGACATATCGGGGACTGAGCTTCCCCTTCTTGCCGAACATCTTTACTCCCTTCATAGGCGAGATTTTCAAATACACATAATCACCAATCTCAAACTCGAGATCTTTTCTTCATACATCTGCATACGATTTCTGCCGGCTCTGAGCTAACTTAAGTCTTTCTCTAATTAACTGAACTTTTTATAACGTATCAAATACCAAGTCAGGCCCTACCACTGCAGACTCACCCACCTTAAACCAACCAGTGGGAGATCTACATCACCTCCCATAAAGCACCTTAAACGGAGCCATCTGAATGCTGGAATGGTAGCTGTTATTATATGAGAACTCAATCAAAGGAAAATGGTCATCCCAACTACCCGTAAATTAAATGGCACATGCTCTTAATATATCTTCTGTACTGAGGTGAACTTCGGTACCAAGACCCTTTTGAAAGGCTTTCCAAAAATGAGAGGTGAACTGCGTACCTCTATCTAAAATGATGGACAATGAAACTTCATGCAATCTGACCAACTCTCTGACATAGATCTTGACATAATCCTTGGCTGAATAAGAGGTATGAACTAGAAAGAAATGAGCTGATTTGGTCATCCTATTCACAATGACGTAAATTTAATCATGCTGGCGACGAGAATGGGGCAGTCCCATCACAAAATCCATGTTCACCTCCTCCCACTTCCAATTGGAAATACTGAACTCCTGCATAGATCCACTAGGCTTCTGATGCTCAATCTTAACCTGTTGTCATGTCAAAAACTAAGCTACAAACTCTGCAATGTCCCTCTTAATCCCACTCCACCAGTAGATTTCCCGCAAGTCGCGGTACATCTTAGTGTCCCTTGGGTGAATCGAGTAGCATGCACCATGCGTTTCTGTAAGAATCTGCTGTCTCACGCCATCCACACATGGCACCCATAGTCTACCCTGGCCTCTTAACATACAATCTCCTCATTGGAAAAAAATCTCTACTTTCTGATCTCTGACTGACTCTTTTAGTTTAACTAGACTGGGATCCCTATCCTATTTTTTTTACTTCAGAAACCAGAGATGATTTCAAACTATTCTGCACCCATACACTACCCTCTGCAGAATTGACTAAGTGGACACCTAGTTGGGTAAGCTGATGAAATTCCTGAACTAACTTCTTCTTACCATCCTCCACGTGAGCAACACTACCCATAAACATCCTATTGAGAGTATCAACCACAACATTGGCCTTACCTAGATAATATAGAACACTTATGTCAGTCTTTCAACAACCCAACCACCTTCTCTGATCCAGGTTCAAATCTTTCTGAAAGAATACATACTGCAGGATTTTATGGTCTGTGAACACATTGACATGCACCCCATACAAATAATGCCTCCAAATCTTTAAGGCAAACACTACAGCTGCTAACTCAAGATCATGAATGGGATAGTTCTTTTCATGGGGCTTAAGTTGTTGAAATACATAGCCTATGACCTTACCTCTCTGCATCAAAACACACCCCAAACTAACTTTGGAAACATCACAATATACCACAAACCCGTCTGAACCATCTGGTAAATTCAAAACTAGGGCTGTAGTGAGTCGAGTTTTCAACTCCTGAAAACTCTTCTTATAAGAATATGACCACTTGAACTTGACTTTCTTCTGAGTCAATCTGGACATAGGGGATGAAATATATGAAAAAACTTTCATAAACCATCGGTAATAGCCATCCAAACTCAAGAATCTCCTAATATCTAATGGAGAGATGAGTCTGGGCTAGTTTTTCACTGCTTCAGTCTTTTGAGGGTCTACTCTTATGCCATCACTGGAAATGATATGACCAAGAAAAGCTACTGACCTTAGGCAAAATTTGTATTTACTAAATTTGACGAACAACTAATGGGTTCTGAGGGTTTGTAATACTATTCTAAGATGGTTTGCATAATCATGTTCACTGCATAAGTAGACAAGAATGTCATCAATGAAGACTATGGAAAACATGTCCAAGTACTTCTTGAACACACGATTCATCAAGTCCATGAAAGCTGCTGGGGCATTGGTAAGACCAAATGACGTGACTAGGAATTCAAAGTGACTATACCGAGTTTTGAAATATGTTTTCAGAATGTCACATTCTCTAACTCTGAGCTGATGATAGCTTGATCTGAGGTCTATCTTAGAAAATTAACTGGCACCCTGAAGTTGGTCAAAAAAGTCATTGATTCTGGGTAGTGGATACTTGTTCTTGACTGTGACTTTTTTTAGCTGACGATAGTCAATACATATTCTGAGAGAACTGTTTTTCTTACGCACAAATAAAACTGGTGCACCCCAAGGGGATACGCTGGGTCTAATGAATCCCTTATCTAGGGGATCCTTTAATTGTTCTTTTAACTCCTTGAGTTCTGCTAGGGCTATTCTGTATGAAGGGATATATATAGGCTGAGTATCCGGAAGGAGGTTTATTCCAAAGTCAATTTTCCTCTCGGGAGGAACTCTGGGAAGATCTTGGGGAAACACATCTGAAAATTCACATACTACTGGAGCTGACTCAAGACTAGGAGTCTCGAAACTAGAATCCTTAACTTGAACAAGATGGTAGACACACTTGTTGGATATCATTTTTCTCGCCCTTAGGTAAGAAACAAGATGACCCCTAAGTGCTGAAGTACTACCCCTCCATTCTAGGACAGGTTCATTCAAAAACTGAAAATAGACAATTCTATTCCTGCAGTCAACTAAAACATATCATGAATGGAGCCAGTCCATGTCGAGAACGACATCAAAATCTTTCATCTCTAACTCTACTAAGTCTGCTGAGGTAACTTTCTGAGATACCATAACCGGACAGTTCGTGTATACCCGTCGGGCTATGATAGACTTACCCACTGGGGTAGAAACTAAGAAAGGCTTCGCTAGGATTTTGAGACTGACTCCGAAGTCGACAGCTATATAAGGAGTTACAAAGGATAAAGAAGCTCCTGGATATAGCAAAGGATAAATATGTAAATGATAAACTTGTTACATACCAGTGACCACATCAGGGGAACTTTCCTGATCCTGTTGGGACTGAAGTGCATAGAGTCTATTTGGGTGTTGCCCACTGGTGGCACTGGAAGCGGAACCCTACTGATTCGGGCAACCAAACTGAACTTAGGGACGATTATACTGACTCTGAGAACCCATCTGAGGATATTCTCTGACCCTATGTCCTGGATTGCCACATCCTAAACACACATCACTTCCATCTCGACAAATACCCTGATGGTTTCTGCCACACTTCTGGTAAAGAGGATTTTTTTGGGCACTGCTAACACTACCCTGGAATTTAGGGTCTGGTGAACCTATCTTTATTTCCATATTTGAATTTTGGCACTGGAGAACTGGCTGAGGACGGAGCTGGAACTGAAGATTTCGGGAGAAACTGAGAGAGATTTCCACTAGCTGACTTAGGCTGAGTAAAATTGAAGCTATCTATTCTGGATCTTTTGTTCTCCCCCTCCTTCTCCTTATTATTATCCTCCTCTATATTCTGAGCATGGACCATGATACTGGATATGTCCATCTCCTTAATAAACATTGCGGTCCTACACTCTTTGTCCACCCTTTAGATACACTCGACCTTACTCATCTTAAATCTGCTATCTGCTACCACAAAGGGGCGTATCTGGTTAACTGAGTAAACTTGAGAGAATACTTCTTCACTGTCATGTTGCCCTACTTTTGATTAATAAACTCCAAAACCTCTGCTTCCCTCAACTCCAGTAGGAAGAACCTATCCAGAAAAGCAGTGGAAAACTTCTCCCATTCTATGGGCCCTGCATCAGCGACCCTCTCTTCCCTCCAATGCTTGAACCATGTATGAGACACATTATGAAATTGATATGCGGCTAACTCTGCACTCTCATTGAAAGTCACACCCATGATATCTATGATTTTTTGCACCATGTCAAGGAATTCCTGGGGGTCTTCCTCAGGCTTAGACCCTATAAATGATGGAAAATTTATTCGAGTGAAGTCTTGAGTTCTAGCTGCATTAGTATTAGCCACTGGGTTGTCCTGAATGGTAGCTAGACGTTCATTCTGGGCTACGACATAATGAGCCAAAGTGGTGAAAGATGCTCTGAATTCTACATGGGAGACATACTCATCCAGGGGATCTACCCGAATGGGCGGAGGTGCTTACTGGTTTCCTATTCTTCTTCCGTCATTTTTTTTGGAAGGGATGTTCTGTAAATGGAATGAAACATTGGATTAGACAGAGATTTTAATTTGAGCCCATGCTCACTCGCATGATATGAATACTGAAAGAAGGGAACTTGTTCCTAAAAATGCCTCATAGCCTCTTGTCCATAAGTGCGGCGCGCTACACACCCATGCATAAGACTCTACTAAATGCGGCTTTTAGACTCCCTAGGAGTCTGTTGAACCTTAGGCTCTGATACCAAGTTTGTAACGCCCTGAGTTGCACCCCCGACACCACATGGTGCTCATAACCTCAAAGGACCACAAACTAACCCATGACTGGCACCTGCTGTAAGTACTGAATAATAATACTGAAATAATGTGGAAAATAGACTGAAATGCCATAAGGTTCATAATCTGAAAACAAATACTGAATATTGATAAATAAATACTGAAAATAGAATATTTGTCTGAAATAATCTAGCCTGAAAGCCTCTAGCTGTCTGAACATGGAGTTGATGGGACAAGTCCCCAACTAACTCCAACTACTAAATATACTGAACTACTGAAATACTAGAATAATAACTCTGTCCTTAAAATATGAGGACTTACTACTAAATCTAATGTTGATGGATAGGCTGCTAAATATGGTCAGGAGTCCGTGCGTTTGAACCTATATATAAGATATCATAGCACAAAGAGAAAGTATGTGTCAGTATATAGAATGTAATGGTATGCTAGATGAGGTAAGATGATATGCAAGGGTTCATATGCATCAATATTAACTGACTGAATGATATGAAATAACTGAACAAGAGTACATGGATAACTGGAACTACTGTAAAAATACTGAGTATGCAATAATGTGCATATACATACATATATTGTATTTAAGCCTTTACTGAAATTGAGTACTGAGTTCTAATATCTGAGTAACTAATATTTGAGATTTACTGATAACTGAATTACTAATACTAAGTGATTATTTCTGACAGTCCTGATCCTGTAGAGCTAAACTAAGTTCTATACTGAGCTGGGTGACTGTGTCTGACAGTCTTGATTTTGTAGAACTGAATTGAGTTCTATACTGAGTCTGAAACTAAAACTATAACTGTGGGAGTGTTCATCTAACTGACATACCCCAATTATAAACTGAGTTGGGGTCCAACCTGTGACCCTAATTGGAAGGATATTAGCACCTTGCCAAAGGATACTAACAATGACTGTGAGTTAACCCTATCTGGCAGAAAGGCATTTTATCAACCCTTACTGGCAGGAAAACTCGTACGAGATGTATCAACCCTTATCTGGTAGGATGATATCTCAACCTACATTGGCTACATAGTTTTGTAACACAGGGATTGCTACTAAGAATCAAACCCTTCACTGACAGGAATACCCCCATCCCTGGGTTCGATCGGTGCTGATTCCTACTCTTAACTGAATTGAAACTGAACTGATTTCTAGACTGTACTAGGCTTGACTGAACTGTCACTGATCGTGCTAACTAACTGAACTAGACTGAGTTCACTGAGTTCTGTTAACTGACTGAAAATACTGAGTTCTGTAACTAACCAAGTATAACTATACGTGACATCACTGAGACTATTCTGAATCTACTATAATTTTAGGTAAACAGTTAGATTTCGGGTATTGAATACCCTTAGGACTCGATAACACTGAAAGTAAAACATGGCATGCTCATAATAACATAACAATAGTAGCTTGTTAACAATGCTTTTATTTAGACATTTTGTCAAACACTTGAGAGGCATGAATTTCTGCACATACTATTATGTCATGATTTCACCCTTCAACTCACATGAGCATTCTATCAAACACTTGGGGACACAATTTATACACATAATAATATTCAATATGCAAGCATCATGAACACAATCCCAACTCATAAATTTCAAGCGCTTCTAAGATAAATCAACATAACCCTACATATATGTTAATTACTTCACATGAAACTTGTAACAAATCATAGATTAAAACTCAAATAACATCATAATCATGAATATAATCAATTTCAACATAAAATTTATGAAAATAATCAACTTGTAGTTTTGGAAGAGGTTCTTGAACTCCAAGGGTGAACACCTAACATACCTTGATTGTTAATTCTCTGAAAGTTGTAGTGAATTTCTTGGGACTTGAGTCTTGAATTTGATGGGTTAGTGTTTGTTCTTGAGAGGATTTGTGAAAAATGAGTGAATTTTGCCTTTAGAAAGGCTTAATCTCGTGTTTTGAGTCTAATATAAGGTGGGAAAATAACCCAATTACCCTCTATGGATGCGGACTTTAATTATTGAATAACATGCTCAGCGATGCACTGGGCGACACATAACGTCGATGGCCAACGCTGTAGCCAACGTAACGCATTGATATGGCATTGGCTCACTGGAATTTATACTGAAAGCTAGTAAAAAGTCCTGGTCGATGCGATGGGTAACGTGATGCGTTGAGATCTCATTGATCCACTATTTTGGACTCCTAAACATGCCTTAAATGACATTCAAAAAATCTGAAACTCACCCGCAGTGACCTATGGACACACTTGATTATGATTCAATCCAAGGATCGACATTTTAAGGTCATAAGGGTCATAAAATAAGATAGGCAAATTATGAAGGCTAAAAGTGATTCTAAGTATAAATAGTTCACTGAAATTTTTAAGTTTGGGACCTCTTTTCATACTCTAAAGGACTGAGTTAAGCTCGGATTCTGCGAGGTCTTATATTTGGACCCCAAAATAGTATGGATCCGTGATTAGGGCATTCCACAAAGGCATGGAATACCCTAACAAAAAAACTAGTGGCCCGGTATGATAAGGAAATGACGAGCCAACTAGTTGCTACGTTGAGGGTTTGTCGCGCCCTTGGAGTGGCCTGATAATGGCGTGCTACACCCAAGGTTGCAACGACACCAAAATTCCATTTTCTCTTCATTTTTTCAAGAGTATTTTTGTATTTTATGTCCTAGTTACTCTTAAAAATTATACTAAAGCATATTCCCTCACCCCATAACTCAAATACACCATTCCATCTCCTCTCAAGCCCTCACGAACATTAAAATAAAGGATTTCTCTCATAATTCATCTCCGAGGCTCAAATTCATGTTTTCTTCAGAGAAAATTCACTAAGTTTAGGTATCTAGAGTTTGAACAAGGATTATCTTTTGTCCTTGTGACCAAAAGTTTAATTTTTACTTTAATTTAAGGATTTAATGACTAGGGTTCATACCCACTTTTCTTATGCTTTGAAATTATGATGTTTTCTCATGAGTTAGACTTTACTTAGCTCAAGATTTCCTATTTATTTATGCTTTGTCCGTGAAATTGATCTTATGAATTGAGTTTTGGTATTTGACATGAATTTTCATTAATGAAAAAGTGTATGCATGATTTAGTATATTACTTTATTTACAAGAAGTTCAATCTTATCGATTCAAGTTATAGAGTATTACAACATTATTAAAGTTTCTGTTTTAATCCTATGATCTCAAACATGATATGAAATTTACACAATTATTTAAGAACAAGATTTTGCAATAGAAGCATGATTGGTTTTCAAACTTAAATCTATATTCTTATTTCAAGGTGAATTTTATAAAGTATGAGAACTAGTAAGTTTTGGGAGTAGTATTTAGAACCGAGGGGAATATGAGTTTAGCGCATCTTAATTTCCTAAAACTATGTGCCACCATATTGTAATACCCTGCTTTTTCTTAGCTTGAAAATCATCTCAAGGATGTTAGAACTTATTTTGAAATAAGAATTCATTCTTATACATGTGGTATTTCCATAATTTTCACTTCCTATCACATTGGAAAATTGAATAAGCTTTCCATCGATATATAATTCGCCCAAATCCGACACCCGGGCGAAGAGTTAGAGCCTATTTAGTGCGACAGTGTTTCACCTGAGCCTTCAGCGCATCGCGGAGGTAGCTCAAATGGCAATTTTCAATTTCCAGTATTACTCCACAATACTGGCACGTCACGCCAAACTTCTAGGTCGTAGACAAGGTGGAAACGCGATAGCTCCGCGTCGCGCCACCGTGCAATTTCCCATTTGTTAATTTCCAGTGACATGGTGCAATAACGCCGCGTCGCGCCAATGTCCCAACTCGAGAAATTTTACTAAAAATTTAATGACGTGTCCAGGGTTAAAAAGGTCAACTTCCTACCCCTATATAATCGCTTTAACACATGATTCATTCATTTTTCACCCAAAACATATTAGTTTCTCTCAAGTTTATCTCAAGAACAAACTAGGGTTTCTATTGGGGATTCAAATTCAGGAAGGTTTCGCCGTCAATCTTTAAAAAATCACGATCTAAGATATGCATAGTATTCATTCATGGGTTCCTTTCATCCATGAAGTCCAAGAATCCTTTTAACTACAAGTTATGAATTTTCTTCATGTTTTCATGCTTTATATTTCTCTTTCATGTTGATAAATGAGGAATTGATTTTTATTCCATGATTTAATGATAAATTCCATGTGGGTTGATTAGTATAGATAAAGATTTATGAAATCTCATGACTAAAACCTTGTATGATGGAATTGGAATTGAAGAATCATGTTTAATTGTTGTATAATGTGCTTTACATGTACTATGCCTACAATATGTTTGATTAAATGCCTAGATGAAGGAAATTTGCCTAACTAGCATGATATCATGAAAATCCCCATGTATGTACAAGCTTATTCCTATTAGACGTTTGATGAAATACTTTAATAAATGTATTGTGGTGATTATCATGTATTCAAGAATATCAAGTCATGATAGTTTACTTCTATCGAGTCCTGGGGGTACTTGTACCCGAAATATTAGCTGTATGCCTAGATCCATGTCATGATTTCATGATACTCTTAGTAAAGCTATGAACTCTTAGACTTCAGATAGTCTTATGACTCGAGAAAGATTTCCATGATCTCATAACTCAGTCAGTTGTCAGATATCAGTAGTATTCCGTCAGCCACAGAAATTCAGTAACTCAGTCCATGCTCAGTTCAGTTCAGTAAATCATGTTTTGTGTCCATTCAGATGGGAGTAGGAATTAGCACCGAGTGAACCCAAGGATGGGGACTCACCTGTTATACGAGGGTGTGATTCCTAGAAGCAATCCTTGTGTTCTAGAACTATATATCCAGTATAGGTTGAGACATCATAGCCTGCTATATGAGGGTAGATGAGGTGGCTTAACCCGTTATGTGAGGGTTCCTACCATTCTTACTAGAGTTACCTGTTATATGAGAGTTACTCACATGTTTTCCTTACCAGTGGTGCGGTATTGACACCCTTCTAATCAAGGCATAGATTAGACCCCAGCTCAGCTATTATAGCATATTTGGGGCATGTCGGTTAGATACTACTTCCCAGAGGTTTATGTTACATAATCAGGACTGTCAGATACAATCAATCAGTCTCAGTAATTGAACTCAGATAGTTCTTTAGATTTTAGGACTGTCAGATACAGTTAACTCAGATACAACACAGAACTCAGATAGTTCCATCAGATTTAGGACTGTCAGCTATAGTCACCCCCATTATCAGTTATACTCAGATATAGTCACCCATGTTATCAACATTATTTATATATAGTCCTTCATGTTATCAGTCATATCAGTTACTAGTATGTCACATTATCAGTATACATACTCAGAAATCACGAAATTACGTTGTCAGTTACAGTTACGTATTTATGCATGTATTCTCACATTCATGCTAGAAATTTAGTTAGCATTATTCATGCATGTGAACCATTACATATAGCCTACCTCACATGTATACTCGGTACATATGTACTGATGAATTCGCGCTATGGTGCTTTCTTTTTATGTACACCATAGGTTCAGAGACACGAGTTCTAGATCAATAGTAGATTCCAGTTTCAGCAGTCGAAGTAGAAGTGAGTCCTCATCCTTCGAGGATAAAATAATCTTCTAGTATCTCATTGATTAGCTTATTAGTTGGAGTTAGTTGGGGACATGTCCCATCAACTCCTTATTCAGATTCTTCAGAAAGTAGAGGCTTTCAAACTGGATGCAAACTAGATACAGACTATCATATTTTAGACTTCAGTTTTGTTTTGCGTATTCTATTACCCCACACAAATATTATGTTATTCAGTTATGTTCATGATCGAACCTAATGGCCTTTCAGTGCATGTTTCCGCATTATTATATTATCTTATGCAGTATACAGGTACATATATCAGTCATGGATTAGCTTGTGGTCCTTCGGGGTCATGAGCATCGTGTAGCATTTCGGTTCAACAAATCGGGTCGTTATACATATGTTTAAGGAGCCTCGCTCGAGAGTGTTTTTCTTGCCCAAATAGACTCAGTTTTGTGATCACTCTGGTTAGGGTTCTTTATCAATGGAAAGGTATAGAACAACTCTCCCCAATGCGGGTAAAATATTGGACTCCATGCTAGATCACGTGATTTAGGTCAGCTATAAGAATATCCCATGAGAAAAGTTAATTTTAGAAACTAAGTATAATGACTCATAGAAGTATTTTATTATGTATTCATTTCTTATGCTTTAAGATATTTTCATTCTTTGTGTTCTTCATGATCGTGATGGGTCTTTTTATACTTAGCATGCATGTTTAATGCTTATGATTTATATCTATTTTACTTATTATATTTACCCCTACATAGTCTGTACATTCCATAAGTACTAACCATACATATGTCTGTCTAGCTACATTATTTTATAATGTAGGTTATGGTATTCATTCATAGTAGTATGATTAGTCATAATCACCATCTCCTATATCCTGTTTGTTGGAATCCTTATGTTCTGGGGTCAAGACTATGGTTATTTTAGATATTCCACTAATAAGTATAAGTTCAGACTTTATGTGTTCTTTAGGGTCATCTGGGGTCTGTCCCAGTGGATCTTCAGTATTTAGAGGCTTGTCATAACCCATCAATTGTCTTATTTTGGACATTCGGACTTTCAGTTGTTGTTTAGTTTATCTTATTTGTACCGAGATTGATATTTTAAGTGAAATTTAGTTTATAAGTTAAAAGTTTCAGCTTATGTCCATATGTATTGTTTCTTATTCAATCCTAAGTGCATACCATGGACTAGATTTGGGGATATTTATAGTCCTAAGCACCCTGTGATGTCCAGAAGGTAGTCTCGAAGTGTTATAAAGTGGGTATTTCAAACCACATTTTTCTCAAATGAGATGTATCATTGATCTCAACTACATACATTCTTTACTTGCTTTGTGAGTTATCATTATCTCAGCCGATTTGATTATAACGTTAAACTACATGGCATGATAGTAACCCATTAAGATAATAGATAATATGTCTGTATCGAATCCTTATATCGATCATATGAATATCATGTATTTTTAAAAACTTGACAACATATGTTAGCATAAACATATTCACATGAGGCCTTTCATTTGCCATATACAAGTGATGTTATTTCAGTATCTCCATATAAGAATAAAACTATGTCATGCTCATAGTTATAGCAAGATGTATGAATACATCAATTACACAAGATATGGCACTTTATGACCAATATAATTCTATATGTTTCTTATTTCAACTTATTTCAATAGATAATGTATCACTTTTGAAAACTCTCCAAGAGCTCCACTAATATTCAAATCATTAATTTACCCCTAATAAGGATTATAAATAAGTTTCCTAAAAAATTTTATATGCTTCAGGAATTTTGAATCGTTTAGGAATTTTCATATAGGTTTTGTCAAGTAACAATATTCAACATTTCATTTGTGACTGTAACAACCCTCCTAGTCTTTTTATGAATAGAATTGTGTTTCCCATCTAAGTGATCCACATAGTTAGTATACATTATTCATGACTTATGAGTATGAGTAGTACCGATTCTTTAGGTGTTCGGAAGTGATTTTAGTCATTAGTTGGATTCTTGAATTTTAAGTATGAATACAACTACTTTCGGTCAAGAGGGCCTCAAATTGGTGTTTTAATATTTTCAATAGGCTTGAAATGTGCTTTTTAGTCAATTTACATCTTTAATTTATTTCTATGGGGTTCTAAATAAATATAAATTTTGGGTATTTTAGTTAATTAGTGAATTAGTGATTTAATGGGCCAAATTGATATTTTCTTAATTCTTGAGACTTATGTATAAGAATAAATTTAAGTGAAAGAAGTTTATCATATTTATTATTGATGATAAGAACAAAGAGTTACAAGAGGAAGGGCACAAAATTGTTTTCTCGATTACAAATTTTGAAGGAAAGCTTTCTTACGGGCTTCAGGTCAGATTGTGTTTTCCATATATATATATATATATATATATATATATATATATATATATATATATATGTATACTACACAAAATTCTTAATATGGTGGAATGGAATATTAGATTTTTGTAAGCAAATTGTACGGGTGCGAGAAATTAAAATTAGGCTAAAAAGAAAACTAAGGATTATTCAATTATTGGCCAAAGATGATTGTTGAATTGAAGGGCATATATTTTGCATAGTGATAAGATTAGTGGCCTAAGGTTATGCAACCATGTAATGGTTAATGTTTAGACTGTAGTCTTCCTTTCATTTTCACTTGGGGACAAGCAACATTCACACATAGGTTTTTCAAATAGAAATTTGATAATGTTATTTAGAAATAACTGAGCATCAACTCTACACGCAAACTAGTTAATGTATGAAACGTTTTCCTTCTTTGGATTCTGGTTTTGAGAATCATCAAGTGATTATTAATTATGGTTCTAAAATATTGAGGTTTTAGATCTAGGAATTTTTTTGGAGTAAAGATTTTTGATTTTAGGGGGTTGAATAATTATCTATTTTGGTGAAATCGGCGTTCTAGATCATACGCTTATGATATATACACCCCCACCATTCAGAAGTTTTACAAAAGAGCAAGTTTGTAAATTGACGCTTGACTTCAATTTGAGGCAAGTTGAGACTTTCTTAGAGTTTTTTTTGAAGTTTTTATGTGCTAGTTACTTAATGAAAGTAATGGGAAATGGGATCCCCTATGGGTGAAGTGACGAACATATATGTGGGTACTAGTGTTATTTGAGGGGTTATAAATCAGTTAATTGTCTATTTTGAACGTTTTTCTCCTATTTTATAGCATGAGTGGGCAGATTTGCTATTCTAAATAAATTATTGAAAATGTTAGTTAATTAGAAGACCCCCACTTGATAAGTTGAGTTGATTTTGGAATTGATATTTATTCAGTATAAGACATGAAATGTTTTGCTTAACTTTATTGTTGATTCGGGATCGGAGTTATACGCCTGTACATCATACATTGCATTTAATATAGGTTTGGAGTGTAGGCATGCATGTCATGCATTTCATTGCATATAGAGTCGGAGTGCGCACCTGCATATTATAATCTATTATTGGGGTCAGAGTGCATGACTGCATATTATTATCTACTGATGGAGTTAGAATGCACGCCTACACAATATTTTATTAGGATCAAAATCTAAGTCTAAAAAGTACATGGAGCTTATGAGTCCCCCATGGGTCCTGACCTTAAAGCCATTGTTGGGTAGGTGTGTACGCAACATATGTGTTGCATTGCTTTCATTCTTTTCTTATTCAGATTAAGTAAGTTGTATTTGTTGGTTTGGTACTATTTATTGAGTATTTGAATATTTTCACTTAATTTCATGGTATTAAAGATTTCTAGGATTGTGTTATGATATCCTTATAACTGTTAGACTTGATTATTTTACTGGATTAGGGTGTCTTTCCTGAGTGTAAGTTGTATAGTTGTTTTAGAGGGTTAACATGGTGTTACTTGTCACCGCTTTGAATTAGGATCAATTGATGATACTTGCTGAATGAGTACATGTGGTTCCACTCTCACCCTTGCTTTCTAACACCTTATGTGCAAGTACCAATCAGACAACCTCTGGGCATTGATTCCTGTGGTGTCTTTTGTGTTAACATCTTTGGAGATTCGAGGTAGCTGCTATTGATTTCAAAGACTACTAAAATCTCCTCCCACCTTATCTTTATGTATTTTTTACATTTTGAGATACTCAGATGTTTCTTTGATTTTTGTACTTAGAAGATTGTATTTATGACTACAAGATTTGGAATTATCTATATTTTGACTATACTAGTCTACTATACTTTGGAGATTATTCGGGTTTATTTTATTCTTATTTTTTTTTCTTCTATTCTTTTGAGTTACTGTGTTTGGGTTGGGTTTTAGGTTTACTTTTCATGGTAGGAGTGATAGGTGCCATCATGATCCCAGTTTTTTGGTTGTGATAGCTAATATCAGAGCCCCAAAATTATTGGTCTCACAAGTACAAGCTGAGTCTAGTAAAGTCTCATGGATCGGTATGGAGATTTCTATTACCTATCTTTGAGAGGCTTTATGACTTTAGGAAATAATATTTTTTCTCTCTCTCATATCGTGCAATATTAACCCTTTAACCTGAAATATTGAAATTTTTATCTTATTCTTTAATAGATGGTGAGGACTCAAGCATCTCATGATGGGGGTTAGAAGCCTGTACTAGCCCTCAAGCCGGCTTCCCGACTAGCTATATGGATGGGGCCAGGGGCATGGTAAGGGTGGGGGTTATAGTAGAAGGATAAAGAGCTTAGAGAGCCTCTTAGATTCCTAATAGGATGGGGTCTCCCAAGGTTGAGTTTGAGGTAGGTTATGATGATGTTCAGGTTCCAACTAATGATGTGGGCTCAGGTTAGGCACCATAAGGAATTGTTGCTTCATTGGTTCTTCAAGATACTTTGATTCGGGTTCTAGGAAATTTGGAGAGTATTACACTGGGAGGCAGATCATTTGATACTCCACAGGGTTCACAAGTTAGAGTGGGGGCCTAGATCTTAGATTAATTGCCTATTTTGATTTATTAAGGTCTAGTAGTTTAACCAACATCGAGGTATGATAGTATGTCTTTACCAGGGTAGGATCTACCTATAGGGATAGGGCACCGATGTCTGATGAGGAGCAACGAGAGTTTGAGAATTTTAAGATGATGTACCACTGCAGTTTTTGGGTGATCAACGCGAGGACGCCTATAAGTTTTTGGCCAGTTGCCATAAGAGACTTTAGAGTGTGGGATTGGTTGACTTCTATAGAGTTGATTATACTGTCTTATAGATGTATGGTCCCACCAAGCAGTGGTGTCTCTCCTATATTGATTCCAGGCTAGTAGGTTCTCCATCAATGACTTGGGCTATATTTGCACATGCTTTCCTTGATAGATTTATCCCCCGTAGCTTTAGAAAGGAGTGTAGGCACCGGTTTGAGCATATGACACAAGAGGATATTTATATGCTTAGTATAAAATTTAATTTTATACCTTATCCTATTATGCTATGATGATCTTTCTTGATGAGGCTGAGATGATCAAGAGGTTTATGAGATATTTCAACCTCAGGATCAAAGAGGTCGTGTTTGTTGTAGCATAATTTGGGGATTTTCCCAAGAGTCTTGTTGAGTCAGCAAAGGTTTTTGAGTTGATGAATATTGAGAAGTATGGGGGTCTGAGGGACAAGTGGTCCTACACTTCATGTCGATTCAGTAGTACCTCATCTGGAGGTAGGGGTTCATTCAGATAAGATTTTTCCCCTCAGTATAGTAGACCAGTTTAGGAAGTAATGCAGGCATCAGAGGGTGGACATTGAAGTCAAGGTTCTAATCATTCAGTATAGATTTACATGGTTTATCTCAATAGTTTTTATGTCGTGGTGGCCATACAAAATATTCAAGTCCCTCTCATCAGTTGGTGGCTCCAAGGTCCTATTATGAATGTGGTATTCCGAATCATCTTTAGAGGATTTATCTAGTATACAGATAGAGAGGTCTACACTAAGGTCATCAGGCTTCTACTAGAGCAGCAATGCCCCCAATTAGGGGTCGAGGCAGATCACATGATAGTAGGGAAGGTAGTAGAAGGTGGTAGAGGAGTGACTCAAGTGATACATAATAGAGCTCACCATTTTGCCTTCCCAGGGAAGCTTGAGGTAGAGTCTTCTAATGAAGTCACTACAGGTATCATCTCTATTTTTCATCAACCTACTTCAGTGATATTTGATCTAAGTTCTACTTTCTCGTATGTGTCTACATACTTTGCTTCTAATCTTGATCATATGGGTGAGTCTATAGTTGTGCATATTCTGTATCTACCCTAATAGGTGATTCCTTATTGGTGGATCGGGTGTACAGATCCTGTGTTTTTCTATTTTAGGGTATGTTACTTCGGTAACATTAATTATCCTTGATATGGTCAATTTCAACGTGATTTTTGGTATAGATAGGATTTTCCCCATCATGTTGTTTAGAATTTTCATGCCAAGATGGTTACTTTAGCTATGCCTGATTGTCTAAGGTTAGAATGGATAGATGTTCAGAGTTTGTATCCTAACAAGGTGATTTTTTCCATTCAGGCCTTGCAGTTAGTTGAGAGAGGGTGTCTATAATATTTGGCTTATGTTCATGATACTAGTACTTAGAGACCTCTTTGTCACTGAAGGTGGTTAAAGAGTTCACGGATATATTTCCTATCGATCTTTCAGGTGTTTCTCCTAATAAAGACATTGAATTTGGTATTGATTTAGAATTGGTCAAAAGTCCATTTCTATTCCTCCTTATAGGATGGCATCGACGAAGTTGAAAGAGCTGAAAGACTATCTTAAGCATTTTTTAAGGGTTTTATTTGGCCAAGTGTTTCACCTTGGGGTTCTCTAGTATTGTTTGTAAAGAAGAAAGATGGGTGTATAAGGATGTGCATTGATTATTGATAGTTGGACAAGATGATAATTAAGAAAAAGTATTCTCTACTGCGTATTAATGACTTGTTTGTTCAGATTCAAGGTGCTTCAGTGTTTTTGAAAATTGACTTGATGTCGGGCTATCATCAGTTGAAGATTCAATCTTCAAACATTCCTACGACAACTTTTCAAACTAGATATGTCCACTATGAATTCTTATTTATGTCCTTTGGGTTGGCTAATGCCCTAACAATATTCATGGAGTTGATGAACAAGGTGTTTAGGCCATATCTTTATTTATTTGGGATTGTGTTCATCGGTGATACTTTGGTGTATTCTAAGAGAGAGAGAGAGAGATTATGCGAAGCATTTGAGAATAGTACTTTACAAATTGGGGATGAAAAATTATATACCAAGTTATTAATGTGTGAATTTTGTCTCAGTTTTGTGGCATTCTTGGGACATATGGTGTCTAAAGAGAGTATTATGGTCGATTCATCCAAGGTTGAGGCAGTTCAAAATTGATCACGCCCTACTTCATCTTTAAAAATTTAGAGTTTTATTGGGTTGGTGGGCTATTACAGGCAGTTTGTGTAGGGTTTCTCGTCGATTGCTACTCCTATGACTCGATTGATTCAAAAGAATATGGTTTTTTAGTGGTAGGATAAGTGTAGGGAGAGTTTTCAAAAGCTTAAGACTCTATTGAGTTTATCTCCTATCTGGACCCTACTTTAGCACTTATTTGGACCCTACCTATAGAAAGTAAGGGCTTTACTGTGTTTTGTGATGCTTTCTGTATTGGTTTGGGTGGTATGTTGATGTAGAAAAATAAGGTGATAGCATATGCATCGAGGCAGTTGAAGCCACATAAGAGAAATTACCCTACCCATGACTTAGAGTTACTAGCAGTTGTGTTCCTATTAAAATTATGATGGCACTATTTGTATAGAGTTCATTTTGAGGTGTACGCAAATCATCTTAACCTTCAGTATATCTTTATGCAAAAGGAGTTTTGAGATAACGTAGGTGGATGGAGTTGTTTATAGATTATGATATGACTATTCTATATCATTTGAGCAAGGCCAATTTAGTAGCAAATGCCTTGAGTAGAAAGGCAATTAGTATGGGTAGTCTCGCATTGTTAAGTGTGGAGGAGCGATTATTAGCCAGGGAGTTTCAACAGTTAGATAACAATTTCATGTGTCTTGATATCTTTGAGTCAGGTAGAGTTCCTGTATGCATAAAGGCGAGGTCCTTGTTGATAAACTAGATTTGAAAATATCATTTTAAGGATAACAAGTTGTGTATTATTAGAGATAAGGTGAAGCGAGGTGAGGCTAAAAAGGCAATTTTGGATCGGGGGAGTGTTTTGAGGATTAAGGGATGGATCTGTGTTCCTAGAATGGGTGATTTGACTAGATCTATTAGAGGAGGCCTATTTTCATGGTATTTCATTCATTCATGCATAACAAAAATGTATCATGGCCTAAAATAGCATTACTACTGGTGTAGGATAAAGATGGATGTCACAGAGTTTGTGGCTAAGTATTTAAATTACCAGCAGGTGAAATATGAGCAACAGAGACCAGATGGTTTGCTTTAGAGGATGCCTATCTCGAGTAAAATAGGAGCATATCACTATGAATTTCGTAATTGGTTGCCTTAGACCTTAGGAAAGTTTGATTATGTTTGGGTGGTTGTGGATAGATTGACCTAATCGGCCCATTTTATACATGTGAAGATGAAATATAATGTAGAGAAATTATCCAAGATCTATATTCATAAGATAGTTTGATTACATAGCGTGTTCATTTCCATCATTTCAAATAGACGTACTCAGTTTACTTCTAACTTTTGGCATACTTTGTAACAAGAGTTGGGTACTCAATTGGATATGACTACAACATTCCATCCAAAAATAGAAGGCTAGTCAGAGCAAACTATTCAGGTGTTGGAGGACATGTTACAGGCTTATGTGATGGATTTTGAGGGTTATTAGGATAAGTTTTTAATCTTAGAGGAGTTCTCATATAATAATAGCTTTTATTATAGTATTCAGATGGCTCTGTTTGAGGCTTTGTATGATAGGAAGTGTAGGTCCTTGATAACACTCAACTTACACTGTACATTTAGTACAAGTCAGACATTGTCAATATATACCCAGCATGAGTCAGGGTTGAATCCTCGAGGAGTGCAAGCTTGGTTTTTAATGACTACATGTCTTGAGAGTTAACGAAGTGTTAACTCGTAATGTGAAATTTAAGCAATACATAAAAACAAATTGTGGGTTTGATTTAGAACTTTGTTAAACACAATAACAAATGACTCTAATTCGAGATCGAACAATTGATAAGTGTTATCAAATTGAGAGGAATGTTAGGGTTTTGCTATCCTAGGTGGTGTTAATGCATGTGTAATCAATAGTTACTCCAAGTTTTAGTTAAGGTTTTTGGGTAGGCTAGATTTTAGGTATTAGTGTTAATATTTCAATCAAACACCAAATCTCACTCGTGGATTCTTTTGAACACCTCATGAGTGTGTTAGATCTACCAGTCCACTATCTCAACTAGCACCCTTATTTATAAGATGATTCTTATGAAAAGAGCTAATCAAAATAGCACCCTTATTTCTATGTTGATGCTAAGAAATAAGCTAATTCAAGTTGTTGTTCACAATTATCCCTCACCCACATCCCCTTTTCAAGGATGATATGGGATCCTAGGCAATTGGGGTTTTTACTCCCATTTCTCAATTAAAACATGGAATAAAAGCAAAACCCATCACAAATAACTAATTATTTGGACTAACAATCAATACCCACATATTATTTACCACCTAATCAAACATAACCCCAAGATATAAGATTAGCTACCCATGAAATTAAAAGGAAGAAATATACCCAAATTGGCATGTGATTCTTCCATCATAAGCAAAATAAGTATAATTCCAAACTTCAATTCAAATCAAAAACTAAAATCTCTCCTTTATAAAACCTAATAATTGTTTCTTCACTCAATAAGTGTATTTCTCCCTCAAAAATTGGATATTTGGATGCTTAAAACGTGAAGGGTTGAACCTTTTATACCTTGAGATTTTCACAGTGAAATGCCAAATCTGCATCTCAAGTTTTTCAACCCGTCGCGATCACCATTATAAACCTCGGTCGCGAAGCGACAATCACGTTCTGATGTTGTGGTAGAAACTCTATGATCCCCAGGACTTGGCTTGCGATCATAACATGTCTAAAATTCTAATCCATCGCGATTGCGACCTTTAGAGTGCGATCACGATATCTGAGGGTCGTATCTTGGGCCTGTCTTCAACCTTTGTCAATCTTTTGGTCATTTTCATCCCTTTGATCTTTGTCTCAACTGTTTTTCATCAAGTTTACCTGTAAGATCACAAACACTGGAAATTAGTGCATTTTATACAAAACTAGTCTCATATATTCAGTCATTTCACCATAGTGTGCAAGAACTTAGACGTAAATGAGTGGAAAATTTTCCACTCATCAACACCCCCAAATTAAGATGTTACTTGTCCCAAGGCACACTTCTTCACACTCAATGAGACTAGTCACATTATAGCCCATACTTTTTGTCCAAATGATCACCATAATTTTGAACTTGATTAGAACTCACAACTAGTCAACAAGCATGAGAAGTGCTATCCAAACAAACCCCCTCAAAATTAGTCACATTTTCAAGGATGCAAAGGTGTTTAGTGGACAGTCAAGTAACAACAACTAAATCTCAAGAGGTGAATCTTTATCAAAAGTGACTCAACTACACCCTTCGCCTCATTTTTAAAACATGACAATATCACTAAATTATATTAGTTTACATGACTTCTCATGAAAGGAAGTCTCAACACACCATAGTTTCAATCATATAACAAGGGACTAATATGCAATAAATCACACTCAAAAAGAATTTCTCAATGCAAACAAGTAGCATGCCATATGCTTTCCTTTATTTTCGATCATTACTAACTCGAAGGCACTTGGTTGGAGATTTCAAAGGGTTTTTACCAACTTGTGATGTAGATTCAGGGAAGGGTATGATAGAAATTTAGGATGAAAGTGAGTACACCCTCCTTTAACTCTACTTAACACACTAATTTAGATCAAACTTTGGATTATTGGCCACTTAATTCATTTCTAAATCATACATATGCTTATCTTTACCACATTAGTTCACCCTTATTTTGAAAGCATTCCTTTGTCATCTCTTTCATTTTTGTAAGTTTATTCTTTTATTTCTTTTATTGTTCCCTTTCTTTTTCTCTTTAACTTTTCATTAATGATTTGATCCGAGGCACTCATTTATGAGACTATGACCCGTGATCACCTTCTTCCAAGATCCACCAACCCTACTTAGGCTTTTAGCCTCAAGTTAGCACTTTTAAGTTCAAGGAGGGTAGGGTTCAAAAGAGGGATGAATTTCAAATAGTTCAAGGCTTGTAATGTGGTTGACAAAGAAAGGCTCATCGGCTAAAAAAGGGTGACTAGGGATTCCATTCAAAAATGGGTAGGATTTTTGGGCTAAAGTGGTTTCCAATAATCACAAAGATGGCCTAAGATAATTTCTCCCACCGCGTGTAGTCAAGATTAGCTTTAAAAGACCAAAGGGTCCAGTTCTAGTTGACACAAGTAGGAATGAGAGTCAATCAACTAAAGCTCCCCACACATGGCATGCAAACTTTTCTAGGAGGATCAATTTCATTTCATACTCAAGACGAAAAGTAGTTCTTTGCGACACTACAACCAACTAAAGAATCTTGAGTCACAAAAAGTGGCAAAGCATTGTTTCAAAATACTTCACTTCCATACCTTCGATTTTCACAAAAAAATTTTAGATGGAGGGGGATTGTTGTGTTGCATTTCACCATGCAAGATTTGCTATCGTTAGCTCCAAATCAAGACGTTATCTCATATTTTGGCCTCACAAGGGCAAACCATATGGATACTCAAACTTCATAATAGGATGCAACAATCCTAGTTTATAATGCTATGGGCACTCAAACTTCCCCTGCATCTTCGACTCCACACATCCAACACACGATGATTTTTTCTTAAGAATGTCATCACTTAATCTATCGTAGGGAAATGATCGTCTAAAATCAATAATAAAAAGAATAATAAAATCTAGAAATGAATCGATTAACTCACAAAATCTCTATAAAACATAAACTCGATATGGGTACCAGTATTCATATCCAATCGACACAATAACTATCAAATATTACAAACCAAACATGAACTAGATGTGAAATATGAATCCAAATATTACAGACCAATTATGAATTATAAAATGTAGGCACACATAAGGGTACCAAACACACCCCCAACTGAAAAAGTTGTTGTGTCCTCGCTGCAGATCATGAAATAATAAAAGAGTTAGAGTGATTCCCTGAAACCGAATCCTATGGAAAGATTGCAATCAAGATATGGCTCTCGCGATCATGACATTCCTTTGTCCTGTAGTACTACAACCGTGAATCTCTTTTAGAATTCGGAAAGATCACTATCACGATCTGTGTCTCACGATTGCATTAACCGAGGCACTTTTTCTCCTCTATTCAGCTGCCCTAATTTTTTTACTACTGCACTCCTAAACTCGATGCTCTCCTATTTTTGCATTCCAAACTTCTCCAAATCCCTACAAAGTGCCAAGATTACGTGAATTAAACAAAAACAAATGTCATAAATTATTCTAATAAGATACAAATCAAATGCTAAGTATGAATTCATGAGAACGATGAATTGCCTCCCATCTAGGGCTTGATTGTCTCCGACGCCGGTGACTACGTAGACGCGTTGGCGACAGGTAGGTGTATGCCTATCTCCCTCCTCCTTTCTCTCTCTCCCTTCTCTATCTTTCTTCCTCTTTTTGCTCTTTGCTTTGCTATTTTTGTCATCATTATGGATCCTTGAATCAAAACAAATCAATCGTGGCTGCTATGGGTCCATCTTCATTACCGTGCTTTAATATTATCCCATTCTCCACAAATTTCTTCTTCTCAGAATCCTCTAATTCAATAGCACTTCTAGGGTACACATTTGAGACCACAAATAACCCCAACCATTTCGATCTCAGTTTACCCGCAAAAATCTTCAACCTTTAATTATAGAGGAGCACATTATCATCACCTATATGAAACTAGCTCTTTAGTATTTTGGCATCATGCCACTTCTTTATCTTTTATTTATATAGAATGGAGCTTTCATAAGCTTTGCGTTGGAAATTTTCTAACTCATGGATTTGAGTCACTCTCGATTTAGATGCATCTTTCCAATTCAAATTCAATGTATTCAAAGCCCACAAAGCTTTATGTTCTAATTCAACGGGTAAGTAACACACCTTTCCAAACACTAATTGGTAGGGGGACATACCAACTGGAGTTTTGTAGGCCGTCCTATATGCCTAAAGTGCATCATTGAGTTTCCTTTCCCAATTTGTGTGACCAATATTCACGATTTTTTCAAGGATGGATTTGATTTCATAATTTGACACCTCAACTTGGCCACTCATTTGGGGATGGTATGGGGTAGCCACCTTGAGCTTTATCTCATACTTGTAAAGGAGAGCGCCGAAAAGTAGATCGCAAAAATAAGAACTCCATCGCTAATTATGGCTCGTGGAGTTCCAAAACTAGTAAAAATATACTTCTTCAAGAAGAATGTAACACTTTTTCTTTTGTTGTTTGGGAGATCCACAACCTCCTTCCACTTTGAGGCATAGTCAATGCTTTTGCTTTTGTTTTCCGGGAGAGCCATGACCTCCACCTACTTTGAGACATAGTCAACCTCTAGTAAGATGTATTTTTTACCATAACATCTCACAAATGGTCCCATGATGTCGATCCCCCACACATCGAATAACTCAATTTTAAGATTGGATTTGAGAGGCATCTCATGTCTTCTTGAAACACCACCTTGCAATAGGCATTGATGACATAATTTGACCATCTCAATAGCATCCCTATGAATGGTGGTCCACTAATAACTACTTTGAAAAATTATTGCAGCGGTTTAAATCCCACCATGATGACCACCGAAAGAGGAGGAGTGATAAGTGTCAAGGATATCTTTCATTTCCGCTTCCACAATGCACCGATAAATCATACCGTCCGTGCATTCTCTAAAAATATTTCATCCTAAAAATATTTCTTTACATCAAATAGGAACCACTTTCTTTGATGATAGTTAAGGTCCTAGGTAAGTACACCACTTACAACATAGTTAGTGTAATCCGTATACCAAGGTGCAACTTTTGTTGAGATTGACATGACTAGCTCATCAAGGAAGGTGTAATCAATCTCAATCTCACCCAACATCTCATGATTAGTTTCAAAGATGATCATCCACTTGATTTTCATAACCCTTTTGATCCTTTACCTCAAAATCAAACTCTTGTAAGAGAAAGATTCATGTAATCAAGCGAGTTTTTGCCTCCTTCTTTGCCATGAGGTATCTAAGGGTGGCGTGCTCTATGTGCACGACCACTTTCATACCCAATGAACAAGCCCTAATTTTTTCAAAGTCATAGACCACCACAAGCAACTCTTACTCCATAATCGTATAGTTATGTTAGGCATCATTCAATGATTTGCTTGTATAGTAGATCGGGTGGAATAACTTTTCCTTTCTTTGGCCCAATACCGCACCTAGAGCAACACCACTTGCATCACAAATTAGTTCAAAGGGCTTTGACCAATCCAGGTCTACTATGATAGGAGTCGATACAAGGAGTTCTTTGAGACAATTGAATGCCTTTAGACAATCACCATCAAAATCAAACTTTGCCTCTTTTTCAAAAAGTTCACACAACAGGTGAGCAATTTTTGAGAAGTCTTAATAAAGCTCCTATAGAACCCAACATAGCCAAGGAAACTTCTAACACCCTTTATGGAGATAGGTGGAGGCAACTTAGTAATCACCTCAACCTTTGCTTGGTAAACTTGAATTTGTTCTCCCAAAATTTTATGCCTAAGTACAATTCCCTCCTTTACCATAAAGTAGCATTTCTCCCAGTTCAAGACAAGGTTGGTTTCCATACACCTTTCAAGAACTTTGCTTAAGTTTTCAAGGCAAGAGTCTAATAAATACCCAACCATGGAGAAGTCATACATGAAGACCTCCATGGTCTCCTTAACCATATCCACATAAATAGACAACATGCATCATTGGAATGTGGATGGTGCATTGCATAACCTAAAGGGCATGAGCTTGAAAGCAAAAGTTCCATAAGGATAAGTGAAGGTGGTCTTTTCTTGGTCTACCAGAGCAATGCAAATTTGGTTGTACCTCGAGTATCCATCAAGGAAGCAATATATACCTCAACTAGCTATTCTATTTAGCATTTGGTCTATGAAGGTCATGGGGAAACATTATTTCTTGGTCTATGAGTTCAATTTACGATAGTCCATGCACACTCTCTAAACCATTACCAAATGCATAATAATGAGTTTATTATGCTCATTCAGTAAAACCATCATGCCATCTTTTTTGGAACACATTGCACCGAGCTTACCCATGTGCTATTGGAGATTGGGTATATAACGCCCGCATCGAGCTACTCTATGATTTTTTTATTTACCACCTCTTGCATGGGTGGATTTAGTTTTCTTTTATATTCCACACTAGGAACATGATCAATATCTATCTTGATTTTTGTGTGAGCAAATTCTGGGGGAAATGCCTATAATATCCATTATAGTCCATCCAATGTCACGGATGAACTTCTTCACAATTAATTTTAAGGCATCCACTTAACAAGGTTCAAGATCACCCATAATAATAATTGGCAATATATTGTCTTCACTTAAGAAAACATATCTAAGGTGTGATGGAAATGACTTAAGTTTAAGTTGAGGCGGATCCATAATGGATGGTTTGTTGGGTGGACTCTCATAATCCTTTAGATCAAGATCCAATTTAATCGGGTTCTTGGTATATGAAACAAGGCCCATCAATAAAGCAACCACCTCATTATACTTTTCACTTCCTTCATTCTCCATGTTCCATAATACACCCACCAAGGGGTCAACCATAAATTTTGCTTCTAAGATGTAACGCCCTAAATCTGGTACCTGGAACGCTACACGGTGCTCATGACCCCGAAGGACTATAAGCTAACCCATGACTGATATCTGTACTTGTATACTACATAAAATACTGAATAATACGGAAACATGAACTGAAAGGTCATAAGGTTCACATATCTAAATTAAAACATAACATCTGAAAAGGGATATGAAATACCCAAAACAACTTAAATAACTGCCTGAACACAATAGTCTAGAAAGCCTCTAACTGACTGAACTGCTTGAGTAAGGAGTTGATGGGACATATCCCCAACTAACTCCAATTGATAACCTAATAAATGATATAATAAGGAATAATCATGTCCTCGAAATATGAGGACTCACTTCTAACTCTGACTGTTGAGACTGGAATCTACTGCTGCTCTAGAGCTCGTGTCTCTGAACCTATGGTATAAGCGCAAATGCGTCAGTGCTTTGAATGTACTGGTATGCATATAAGGTAGGCTGAATGCATGGGGTTCATATGCATGAACAATACTGGCTAACTGACTAATATGAATGTGAGAATACATACTTGCATACATAGTAACTATATCTAAAGTCGTGATAACATGAGTATGTTGATGACTAACATGACTAATGACTGAATTTTGATAACTGATAACATGAATGACTGTATCTGATAGTCCTGAATCTGATGGAACTAGCTGAGTTCAGTACTGTATCTGAGTTGACTGTATCTGACAGTCCTGAATTCTGAAGAACTATCTGAGTTCTTTTACTGAGACTGATACTGAGACTATGGAAGGCATTCATCTAACTGACATACCATAAATGATGCATTATAGCTGAATTGTGGTCTAATCTATGCCCTGATTAGAAGGGTGTCAATACCGCACCAATGGTAAGGACAACATGTAAGTGACCCTAATATAATAGGTAACTCTAGTGAGAACAGTGGGAACCCTCATATAGCAGGCTAAGCCACCTCATCTACCCTCATATAGAAGACTATGATATCTCAACCTATGCTGGCTATATAGTTCTGGAACACAAGGATTACTTCTAAGAATCACACCCTCATATAATAGGTGAGTTCCTATCCTTGGGTTTGCTCGGTGCTAATTTTCACTCCTATCTGAATAGACACTGAACATGATTTACTGAACTAAACATAGACTGAGTTAATGAATTCCGTTGATTGACGGAATACTACTGATATCTGACAACTAACTGAGTTCATGAGATCATGGAGATTTCCTAAGTCATAAGACTATCTAAAATCTAAGGATCATAGCTTGACTGAGAGTATCGTGAAAACATGACATAGCTCTAGGCACACAACTAATGTTTCGGGTACAAGTACCCCCAGAACTCAATAGAAGGAAACTGACGAAGCATGACTTTATCAAGTACAAGACCCACATCAACAATACATAATTTAATAAGTTGTTGATTTCACAAAGTACAGGGTTATCACACTATCTAACATGGACGAGAATGCTGATAATCATATCATAATCTCATATTATAATATCATGGCCATTCCGACATCATACACATTTCACAATGATAGCATGAAAACCATTTAAATATAGGAGGATGACAAGCATGTCACATTTAGCTTATGTCTTGAGCTATAAAGCATGATTTCTACTTTTTCAAGCATTTTATCAACCACCTTGCATGCACAACTTAGGGCATAAGTGAATTCATCAAATTACACAGCATAAGTAACTAAATTCATGGATTTTATCTTGCATGGTAACATAATATCATGATAAACACACAAAGATTCCAACTTTGAAATCAATCAACATGATTACAAATAACCCACAACATAAATACCATAATTTATAGATAAAACAAGGTTCTTGAGCTTCATGGATGGAAGAAATCCATGAATGAACACAACTCATACCTTAGTTCATGATTTTGTGAAGATTGATGGTGAAACTTTCTTGAAATTGGATCTTCTATGAAAACCCTAGCTTGTTCTTGAGAGGTTTTTGAGAGAAGAGAGTGTATTTTGGATGAAAAGTGGATGAATCACGTGTTAAAGGGATTAAATAGGGGTGGGAAGTTGACCCTTTTAACCCCAGATACGTCATTTAATTTCAGTAAAATTTTCCCAAACTAGACCCTTGGCGCGACGCAGCGCTATCGCGCAGTGTCGCTGGAATTTGACAATTGGGAAACCGAGGGATGGCGCGACGCGGAGCCATCGTGTTGAACCTTTTTTTATGACCTGGAACTTTGGCGTGACGTGAAGGAAATTGCATTGAGACACTGGAAAAGGACAATTTCCACTTTAGCTTGTGGCGCGGCGCGCCACTGACCAATATGGCACTGTTTTACGATGGGAACTTGAAATAGTCATAACTTCTTACCCGATTATCGGATTTAGGTGAATTTTATATCGATGGAAAGCTTATTTAATTTTCCACATGAAATTAAGTTAAAATCTTAAAAATAACACGTGTACAAAAGTGGATTCATCTTTGAAAAAAAGCTTCCAACCTTCTTGGGACAATTTCAAGCTTAGAAAAAAGTACGGGGTATTACAAAAGGTGTTGTCCACCTCATAATCTACTATATAAATCACCGATACAACTTGTAAGTCCATAGGTTGCTTCATGGACTTACAAATATTGAAAGAAACTTCTTTGTTCTTTACCCAGAATTTTATCTCACCTAATTCCACATCAACTAAAGCCTTATTGGTTTCCAAGAATGGCCTACCAAGAATGATTGGAATCTCATGATCAATATTACAATCAAGGATTACAAAGTCATCTATAAAAATAAATCGATCAACTTTTACCAACACATCAAGCAATACACCAGCAAGCTTCTTGATTGAACAATCGACCATTAAAAGCCTCATAGTAGTGGGTCTAGGAGCACCCTAACCCAAATTTTGAAACACGCTAACAACATAAAATTTATGCTAGCCCCAAGATCACACAATGTTTTCACAAATTTGTATACACCGATAGTGCATGGAATGGTGAATGCACTCGGGTCTTCTTTCTTCATCACTATTGTGTTAGACATAATAATACTATAATTGTTTGTCACCTCAATAGTTTCAAAATTCATAATGCATTTCATTGTGACTAATTCCTTCATAAACTTAGCATACCCTGGCATTTCTTACAAGGCCTCTAGCAAGGTAATATTTATGGACAAGTTGCTAAATTTTCAAGGAACTTCTTAAACTTGACATTATCTTCTTTCTTTTTGACCCTTTATGGGAATGAAGGGGGGATTTTAATTTGCCAAAATGGAACAACTTGCGGCTTATTCACTTTTAGATCATCACCATTTACCACTTTAGGAGTCTCCTCATTCTCACTCTTTTCTCCAACTCTATTTGGTTTCTCAACAATCATTTTATTTGGAGTATCAACACATGGATTTGCTAGCCGCTTTCTCTTTTCACTTGCTTGCTCATCATTTTCCCCTTTATTGGGATTTTCACTAAGATAAAAAACCTTATCACCGAGATTTCATCCACTCCTAGTGACCATATCCATTCTATAAGCTTTCTTCTTCGAGTTGTCCATCATGTCAGTACGTACTTCTCTTTCGGTCTTGCATTAAGTGTTGCCGATAGTTGTCTCAATTACATTTCTAATTGCTTGATGGAGTCCGAATGAGATGTTATAGTTTGTTTTAGTTGAGAGAAATCACTTTTTATTTCCCTTAACATTTTGTTAGTTCGCTTAACTCCCATTAGAATATGAGCTAGAAAGTCTTCATTCTTGAAGTTTTTCAGATTAATAATGCTTGACTCCTTTTCACTCCACCCACGATCTCTATTCTTCCAACCTTGATTCCCGCCTTGCCTTTGATAGGTAAGGTAGGAACGTACTAAATGGTTTGATGAGAACCTAACCTCCTCATGAAGGGTCTCCCCTTATTTATCATTATCAGGACCGTTACTCTTAGAAGCAATGGCTTTGACCTCCTTAGGAGAGGGACCATCACATACTTGGTAAGAAAGTTTAGTTGATCCATTACCTTATCCATATTAGCATCCCTTTCTTCATCTTTCTTCCTTTGTTTTTGAATCATAAAAATATATGGAGCGATCCCCCACAGCCACCTTGATATCCCTTGCATGCCATCCTCTATTTTGTTTTGTTACTTGATCAAGCAAATTTGTTGTAACCCCATAAGACAACTTGACAAGAGAAACACCGGATGCCTTATCCAATACTATTTTGTGTAGTTTGTCCAATGCCCTTTAAAAGATTTGAAAAAGCATCATCTTTGGGACCTCATGATTTGGGCATTGTATTAACATATCATTAAAGTATTGCCATACTTCATTCACGGGTTAGCTATTGAGTTGGTGAAAGTTGGTGATTTCATATCTTAGTTATAGGATCCGGGAGAGAGGAAAATACCAATCTAAGAAAGCCTTCATAAGATCAGCCCATGAATTGATAGATCCTGTGGGCAATGACCTCAACCATAAAACTGCCCTTCCTATTAAAGAGAATGGAAAAAGAGGTAATCGGATAGACTCTTGAGTAATATGGGTTATATCAAATGGAAAGCACACATCAATGAAGTTTTTCAAGTGAATACCTCATTTCCTTCCTCTAGTGGAATACAAATAGACTATCTTTCCCCACATCTCTAATATGATCTATACCCTCAAGATATCCATCAAAAAGGCCGACATTACTAACTTGTTGGCTCATGGTATTGTGCATGCTAGTTTATTCATCTAAATAAAACAAAAACAACAAAAAATTTAAGCAAAAACACTATAGTTAACCCAAAGTTACCTACAACACCGTCATAGTAAAAACTATGTTTCACTCCCCGGCAATGGCACCATTTTTGAATACGCTCAACTTACACACAAATTCGTTGCAAGTTGTACGTTGTCAATATATACCCAACATGAGTCAAGGTTGACTCCTCAAAGAGTGCAAATTTGGTTTTCAAAGCCTAAATGTGTTGAGAGTTAATAAATGTTAACCTGTGATGCAAAATTTAAACAATACATAAAAATAAATGTAACGCCCCGTATTTCGGGCAATAATATAGACCATGACTCCGATGCGTTGATAATCCCGAAGACATAAATCCTATACCAATATGGCATGTTAATTATTTGCATAGTATGTGACTCCATTCAAGCTTGAATTTACACCATAGAGGTTCTTTGACTCAAGGACGAGTTGAAAACTACTTCGATCGATTAAGTTTAAGTGGATATTATAATTTTTGTCAAATTCTATCGACCATGACTCTTTGTATATGTCGAATTAGATAGCATACTATGTGTAAAATGATAGGTTTTCGATTTAGCTTTCCGACGATACCAATTTTGCAAAAATCCGGCACCCGAGCAAGAAGTTATGGCCTTTCAAAGTAGAATGCGTCGCCTAAACAATCGCACATGGCCACTGGAAAGCATATGCGGCGCCTATGTAAATATAGGCGATAGCATATGCGGCGCCTATGTAAATATAGGCGATAGAATATGCGGCGCCTATGTAAATATAATCGATATCATATGCGGCACCTATGTAAATATATGAGATATCATATGCGGCGCATATCTTATGGTTTCAAATGACTTAAACACTCCATTTTTGGGGCAAAAGGGTCCTTTTCCCACCCTTATTCAGCCATAAATATGAAATTCAGTCCCCAATTCTCCAAAATACATCCACATTCATCTAAAATTCTCAAGAACACTCCCAAGGGTTTCAAACTAAAAACCCAAATAAATCAAGATTCAACCGTGAGTTTTCGAAATTGATTAGAGATTCGGAATCCCCAATCCGTTAGCTTTAAGAAGCACCTATTATCTTTGGAAATAGAGGTACGCGGGGTTTATCCTAAAAACTACATGGGCTTGAAATTTGATAAAAGCATGATTTAAGTTTTAATGCATGTATTTTATGGGGGTTTTGAAAACTATATTATAGATTATGTGTTTCAAAGGTTTAAATGCTATTATGCTTTGTTATTATGGTTTTTTCCCCTAAATTGATTTACAGGTATATGTTTATGTATGAAACTAAGATGTGATCTTTGTTTGAGAGAATGAATTATGGACTCCCTCTCTTGTATTAACTTAAAGATTTTGACTTTATTGAAAAGAGAATTGAAAATGCATGTTTCTATGATTTGAAAAGTCATGGCTTTTGGAACAGTGTCTTAGAGTTATCGAGAGGGTGTCTTGATATGACTATGTTTTGATTCAAAGAGAAGAGTTATTTGCATGTGTATGCATGAGTCTATTCTTGAATTGTTTTATTGATATGATGGTCCCGAAACTTATGTCTTAAAATAGAGATTTTTGTATGTTAATGATGGCTCATAGATATGACTTGTAAGTCAATGGTATGATGCTACCATATGTAATTATGCCATAACAGAGTATGTTTTCAGAGTATGTGTTCAGAAGATGTCTTCAGAGTATATTTTTAGAGAATGCATGTTTTCATAGAGTTTTAAAAAGGGGCTTAAAGAGTGTTAGGTGGTTACCCGAAGAAGGCATGAGTTCAAGTAACTCTTATCCTGAAACCGTATTTGCCGATACGGGTAGATTATTATTGTACGCTGGCGAAGGCCGTGTGGCATAGTAGAGTTAGAGACTCCAACCCTTGCGGCACACTTGGGTTGGGGGCTTGGCTGCCGAGTGAATGGTAGTTTCCATATGGCCCCTTGGAATTTTCAACAATTGTAGGGTATACCACCTAGCGTAGAAAAGTATAAAGAGTGTTGCAGATTTTAGATGTTTTTCACAGAGTTTCTTAAAGATGCCCATGAGATTTCCTACTATACGATCGTTTATGAACTGTTTTAAATTGCTCTTATATATGTTAATTATAAATGATTATTTTTGGATTAGCTCTGCGTACCAGTACTTTTGTGCTGACCCCTCCCCCTCTCCAACCTCTTAGGTTCTGTGGCTTAGTCTAGGGGTCCAGATAAGCAGTAGATATTCAGACTTGCGGATCAGATTTTGCAGTGGTGAACCTTCTTTACTCCAGAAGGCCTACAAATTTTTTTTTAGAGTACTATTAGTAGTTATATTTTGGTCTACTGGGGGCCTTGTCCTAGTTTTTTTTCCAGACAAATGTTGAGTTCTTAGTAGAGATTTTGCAGACTGATGTCAGATATTATTATTCAGATATATTCAAGATTTGACCATGTTTCCGTAGTAGATTTCAATTCCGTATTTTCTTATGTTTTTATGCATGTTGTGCATGATTACCAGATAGAGAAAGGGTGTTTCGAGCCTTCATGGTTCGGGATACTCGTCATGGCTAGGGCCCCAGTTTGGATCGTGACAAACTTGGTATCAGAGCACGGTTTATGGTCCTAGGGAGTCTGCAAAGTCGCGTCGGGTAGAATCTTATTTATGGGTGTGTAGCGCGCCACACTTATAAGCAAGAGGCTACTAGGCATTTAGGAAATGTTTCCCTTCTTTGTGATTGAGTTCGTGCTTCAGATTCTGAACTGTTCCCTAATCAATGATCTCTTGTATTTCAGAGACACAGTTATGCCTCCCCGTCGCAACAATGATAAGAATGCTCAGATAGATAAGGTTTGTCCCACCCATGGGATGTGGACCCGTAATAGAGTTCCCACTCCAGAGCCCGTTCCTACTTCGGGAGTTCCTCCTGTCCCAACCAGTCCACCTCGGGCTCCACGGATAAATATTAATCGTCCATCGATTAATCAGAGAGATATTTCAAACGCAGAGTTCAGACAGTCCATTCATATATTGACGCAGTTGGTGGATGCACAGACTCAGTGGTCAGAGGCTACTGGGTTTGCATCTATCACTTCCAAACCTACTCGGGTGAGCCAATTCCTGAGGATGAATCCTTCCAAATTCACAGGTACTAAGGTAGAAGAGGACCCGCAGGGATTTGTAGATGACATAGAGAATATTTTCAAAGTGATGCACGTTGATGAGGTAGAAGGGGTAGAATTGGCATCTTAGCAGCTGAAAGAGGTGGCGAATCAGTGGTATAGCGATTGGGAAGATGCGAAGGGCAACAATTCTGAGCCCTCGATATGGAATGAGTTTGTTGATGTTTTTCTCGACAGGTTCTTTCCTCTGGAGATAAGGGAAGCTAAGGCAGAAGAGTTCATAAACCTCAAGAAGGGTAAGATGAGCGTGCAAGAGTACACTTTAAAGTTTAACCAGCTGGCCCGTTATGCTCCTGAGATGACAAGTAGTATGATAGCCCGAATGAGGAAGTTTGCTTCTGGCTTTTCGGATTATCTAGTACTTGATGTCAGGGAGCTATGCTGAAAGGGGATTTGGACTTTGCTAGGCTGACAATTCATATGTAATAGGTAGAGGATAAGAAAAAGAAGCTTTTTGAAGCTAGAGAGAAATAAAGACAGGCAAAGAGAGCCAGATCTGCAGACCAGGGTCACTGCCAGTAGCAGGGCGGTAACTGGGGTAACAAATGGCAGAAGAGAAAGAATTGGGGTAATGCACAGTCAGCAGCTAGTGCTCCGGCGCCCAGACCTCTAACGGATCAGCGACCCCAAAAATTTTAGTCTAGCCAAGGGCCCCGAGTGCAGGATACACAGTCTCAGGGGAGTGTAGGTCAAACTTTTCGACCATATCCTCGTTGTGGGAATTGAGGAAGGAATCATCCCGAAAAATGTCAGTTTGGTACCATGGTGTGTTATTCTTGTGGTCAACCAGGCCATATTCAGAGAGACTGCCCGGTAGCAAAGAGTAGTGCTGGGAGAGCCAGGACACAGGTGAATTCTTCTGCACCACCACCTCAGAAGGGTGCCACTTCATCCACCGAGAACGGCCGTAACCGGTTATATGCTTTGACCAACCGCCGATAGGCAGAGTCCTTTCCAAATGTAGTTACCAGTACGTTGCAATTTTTTTTTGTGATGTGTATGTATTGCTTGACCCCGGGTCTACCCTATCCTATGTGACCCCTTATGTGGTTGTTGGTTTTGGGTTTGAGCCCGAAGATATTTCTGAACCCTTTTCTGTCTCCACCCCAGTGGGGGATTCTGGTTTTGCTAGAAGGGTGTATAGGGGTTGTGTTGTGACTGTTGGTAGCCGGGATATGGTGGCAGATCTCATAGAGTTAGATATGGTTGCTTTTGATGCTATCTGAGGGATGGATTGGCTCCATTCGTGCTATGCCACGTTAGATTGTAGGACTCGAAGAGTTACTTTATCCTTCCCGAATGAGCCAGTGGTAGAATGGGAAGGGCACTCTTTAGCACCTAAAAGACACTTTATATCCTATCTTAGGGCCCGCAGACTCATTTCTAAGGGTTATTTATGTCACCTTATCCGGGTTAAGGACTCTGATGCCGAGAGTCTTCCTTTTCAGTCTTTCCCTGTAGTGAATGAATTTCCAAAAGTCTTTCCAGATGATCTCCCAGGAATACCACCTGATAGGGAGATAGAGTTTGGTATTGATGTATTGTCAGATACCCATCCCATTTATATTCCGCCATATAGAATGGCTCCCGCAAAACTAAAAGAGTTGAAAGAGCAGCTAACAGACCTTCTAGATAAGGGTTTTATATGCCCTAGTGTATCTCCTTGGGGTGCACCTGTACTTTTTGTGCGAAAGAAAGACGGTTCCCTTCGTATGTGCATAGACTACCGTCAACTGAATAAGGTCACAATTAAAAATAAATACCCTCTTCCTAGGATTGACAATCTTTTTGACCAACTTCAGGGTGCTAGATGTTTTTCAAAAATAGACCTTCGTTTGGGTTATCATCAGTTGAAGGTTAGAGAGTCAAACATTCCAAAAATGGCCTTCCGAACCCGATATGGTCATTATGAATTTCTAGTTATGTCCTTTGGGTTGACTAATGCCCCTGCAGCCTTTATGGATCTTATGAATAGAGTGTTCCATCGGTTTTTGGACTTGTTCGTCATAGTGTTCATTGATGATAGTCTGATCTATTCCCAAAGTGAGGAGGATCATGCCAATCACCTCTGAATTATCCTTCACACCCTTAAGGATCATCAACTGTATGCCAAATTTTCTAAGTGTGAATTTTGGTTAGATGTTATTGCCTTCTTGGCGAATATTGTGTCCAGTGATGGGATTAAAGTGGATCCCCAAAAAGTTGAGGCAGTGAGGAAATGGCCCAGACCCACGAATCCAACCGACATTCGGAGCTTCTTAGGTTTGGCAGGTTATTATAGAAGATTCGTAGAGAGTTTTTCTTCCATAGCTGCTCCACTTACTAAATTGACTCAGAAAAAGGTGAAGTTTGTGTGGTATTAGCTATGTGAAAATAGTTTTGAGAAGTTAAAAGACAAGTTGACTACTGCTCCTATTTTGACCCTTCCCGAGGGTGTAGATGGTTTTGTGGTTTACTGTGATGTGTCCTGTGTAGGACTTGGTTGTGTATTGATGCAGCGTGGTAAGGTGATAGATTATGTATCTAGGCAGTTAAAGGTGCATGAGCGCAACTACCCCACCCATGAATTGGAGCTAGCAGTCGTGGTATTTGCACTTAGAATATGGAGGCATTATCTCTATGGAGTCCATGTTGATATATTTACTGACCACAAAAGTTTGCAGTATGTTTTCTCGCAAAAAGAATTGAACTTCAGGCAGAGGCGTATTATATTTATGTATTTTGAATTTTTTTAATTTGATTTATATTATGGATAAATTAAGAAACCTCGCCACTAAAAGTGTAAAAATTTTTGTCCCAGATGTGGTAGTGGTAGTAAAAAGCAAATTATTGGCGGTAGAGGTAGTTCAAGTAGTAGATATACCCGTGTGCCTCCGCCTCCTGTACCACTTAATCAACCTTTTGAGGAAGAAGTAGGTGTAGGTGCTCAAGATATGGATTATGGCTCAGGAAAATTATGGTATAGAAGAAGAAAATAAAGTAGATGCGGTAGATTTAGATAAAGATGATGAAAATACTAGTGAGACACCCGCAGTAGGAAATGCTAATGTTGGATCTGAATCGATTAATCGCCCTCCCCGTCCTCCCCATGCCCCAAGAGCTCGTAGAACAACTAGTATTGCGTAGCAATTTTTTACAAGTATAGGAGATACTGAGGTGCAATGCAATATTTGTCAACAAATATATAAGCATGAAAGTGGAGTCAAGCAAGGGGGTACGGGTACGTTAATGAGATATATAAATGATAATCACGAAAGAGAGGTATGTATTGCACGAGGTGGTGAGACTATTGGTGGGCCAACACAAACTAGAATAGACCCAGCAACCCGTCAAGTAATTAAGAATTATAATAAATATAGGGACCGGGAAGAAATAGCAAAAATGATAGTTGTAGGTTGTTTGCCTTTCAGTTTTCCTTCTTTGGATGCGTTTATTCATTATATTCAAGTAATTTATAATCCTATGTTTATTGGTATTCCTAGAAGTACTTGTCGGGCTGATATTTTTAGAATTTATTCACAATATGTTTTTTATTTATCTACATTGTTTAAAAATATTCAATGTAGAATGGCTCTAACTTCTGATCTTGGTTGTACTGTTAATAAAAATGATTATTTAGCCATTACTTGTCACTGGATAGATAGTAATTATGTTACGCAAAAATGTATTCTTGATTTTTGTATGATGAAGATCGTAGACATCCTGGAGAATTTATTTCTAATTCGATTAGTAAAGTTGCAACATTTTATGGTATTGAAAAAAATTTGTATGTATTGCTTTTGATAATTCTTCTAACAACAAGACTGCTATTACAAAGTTAGAAGCTAAGCTCTCTCCGCCGTTACCTAAAATATTTCATGTTATGTGTGCTTGTCATTTATATAATTTAATTGTAAGAGATGGTCTTAAATCTTTTAAGCTTTATATTAAAAAAATCTGGCTTACTGTTAACTTTATTCAAGGAAATAATCAAAGAAAAAGAATTAGAGAATTTAAAGTTAAATGTCAAGAAAATGGACTTAGACCGATATTGATGCCTGAAGAATGTGATACTAGATGGAATGCCACACATGATTATTTAAAAACTTGTCATGCTTATAGAGTTCCTATTACACTAACTTTTAACCAACATTGTGGTTCATTTGCTGATTCGATTGAATGTATGCTACATGATTTTGATTGGGCTGTAATTGATGATTTTGATAAGTTTTTGGAAAAAATTTATATAACTACAGTTGAATTTTTCGGTGCTTATTATCCTACTTTTTATAATATTTTAACATATATAGCCGATATTTCTGATTTGCTCAAAGAATATAAAAATAAAGAAGGTTACAAAGAAGCTGTTGGTGCTATGTTTGCAAATTTTAAAAAATATTTTTTTTATTCCCCCTATTTACTTGGTTGGTGCTATACTAAATCCGTGTATGCAATATAATACTATGTACCACTTTAGTACTCTTATTTATTCTAATTTAGAGATAAATACTAACAATGATTCTGATGATGAAGAACAAGAACAACCATATTTGTAGACGGCTATGAGTGATGCGAATCTTTACATAGATAAATTATATAACCATTATGTTGGTTTACTTGATTTATCTGTACCGACAAATATCACTCCAACTGTCGCTCCTCATCCCCCTGAGGAGCCATCATCTTCTAAAGGGCCGACATATTTTGGTTTTCCTGATTACGTTTATGATTTAAATGTTTGGAACAGTTTTGAGGAGGGAGCTTACACAACAACTTCTTGGGAAAAGCTTAAGTATTATCTTCAAATGCCGATAAAGGATCGTAGACAACGGAACAACGCGTTGGATTTGTGGAAGAATAATAAAACACAATATCCTGTACTTTCAAGATTAGTTAGAGATATATTGAATGTTTCAATGTCAACCGTTGTACCGGAGAACGCTTTTATTGATTGGATTAGAGAGGAATGAAGAAATCAAGGAATGTAGGTGGAGCCGAAAGACGAACAAAATCTTGAAGAAATTATGACTTCCAGGAAGAACTCAGCACAATCAAGTCCAATGCATGGTTTTGCCCCTATTGACTTTGACTATCCTATGCAAGTTCTCGATAATGTTAACATGGATGAGTTGGAAAAAAATGATGAGAACTTTGTAGATTTTTCATTCATGTACATCATAAATTTTGAATCATTTTGCAGTCAATAAAATCTAACATTCATTCACTCCTTTGTTTATAATTTTTTTCATTTAATGATTTAAATTGAATTTCTAGTTTAAATTAAAAACTTAGTTTTAATATATTACTAATTTAATATCAAGTATTATTAATTTATTATATTAAGTAGCATAATATATTTTTTGAAGTAGTAAATATATATTGAATGGTACGTATATATGTGTATATATTTTCTATAGACTCTAAAGTAGTATATATTTAACGTATACATGTGTATATGTTTTATAAATCAGTATATATATAATTATATTGCAGTATATATCTTGTAGTATATGTTTTAAAGTACTACATATATTGAATGGTACGTATATATGTGTATATATTTTCTATAGACTCTAAAGTAGTATATATTTAATGTATAAATGTGTATATATTTTATAAATTAGTATATAACTATATATATAGTGTGTGTATATATTGTAGTATATATATTATAGTATATGTTTTATTTAAAGTAGTACATATATTAAATGGTACGTATATATGTGTATATATTTTCTATAGACTCTAAAGCAGTATATATTTAACGTATACATGTGTATATGCTTTATAAATTAGTATATATATCATTATATTGTATTATATATCTTGTAGTATATGTTTTATTTAAAGTAGTACATATATATTGAATGGTACGTAAATACATGTATATATTTTCTATAGACTCTACAGTAGTATATATTTAACGTATACATGTGTATATGTTTTATAAATTATTATATAACAATATATGTAGTGTGTGTATATAATGTAGTATATCTATTGTAGTATATGTTTTATTTACAGTAGTACATATATATTGAATGGTACGTATATATGTGTATATATTTTCTATAGACTCTAAAGTAGTACATATTTAACATATACATGTTTATATGTTTTATAAATTAGTATATATATTGTAGTATATATCTTGTAGTATATGTTTTATTTAAAGTAGTATATATATTTAACTAACGTATAGTTGCATACACGATTACATGTGTAATTGTGTATATGTGTATATGTTTTTTAAATTCTAATGTAGTATATACTATATATATAGTGTATATATATTGTTTAACATATTTAAAATGTATATAGGTGGGTATATATAGTGTATATTCGAGAAAAAACTTTTAATTCTTTTTTTTTTTGGTTTTGACCGAATTTTGGACCGATTTTGATTGGGTTTATGCGGGTTGGACCGGATTAGGTATAGTGGGCTGGTACCGGGTTGTTGCTTGAAATTTTACTATTGTGCCCAAAACCAAACCAACCCATTTAACCTGACCCAAAACCATACCGGCCCATAAACCATTTAAATCTCAACCCGGCCCCGTTAACAGGCTTAGTTGCATCCTCAGTGCAACTAGCTTCCTGCAAGTACTTATGAGCTTTTGCAATCCTTTGAAGTTATGGATCTATTCCACCCATAATTAGTCCTTCTTTTGGCATAGATTTCAAAGGCACTTACCTATATATGCCTAGTTCCATGTGTAAATATCCAATAAATTTAGACCTCCACTAGATTTAGAACAACATTACTTTTCTCAAGCAATTAGAGATTTCTTAAATGCATCAACATTTCCTATCCAAAATAAATCTCTTGCAAGAGGATTCAATAGCTTGCATGATCTTTTTAGGAAGGCAAAAAGATTACGACCAGAAAATCTATATAGCAAATAGGACACTCTTGACTAGTTGAGCCTTCCCTACATAAAATAAAAATCTAGTTGTCCATCTTGTCTTTCCCCAATAGATTATCAAATAAAGGCTTGAATTGCATAAGTTACAATCTTTAGTACTCAAAGTAACTCCAAGATACCCGAAAGGTAATTCACCCTTAACAAATTGCAATTCCTGCAGGATTTGATCTTGAATAGCCTGCTTGACCCCTCCAAAATATGCATTATTTTTACTTGTATTTTCTACCAGCCTTGATGCTTGAGAAAACATATCAAAGCATACATAATAACTTTTTCGTACCACACGCAAGTGTACGTAATTGTGTAATCAATAAAGTGGATTTTGTGAGCCAAATATTTATCCCACAGGGAAATGGCACATAGAAGTCAATCCAATTCAAGTATTACTATTGAAGTTAAATGAGTGTGATTTGTAATCAAAGAGAGTTTAAGTTTTTTAAGCTAAAAGTAACAATGAAAAATAACATAAATGAAAAGTGTTGTAAATAATAATTCGGAGAGTTTCAGGGTCAAGCCATCTTAATAGTCATGCAAAGCTATACAATTGCATTGGTTAAGTTATTTATCTTGGTTGTTGACTCACGGGGTTAATATCATGATTATGGTCTTCTGAGACTTTAACCATCTATTTAAATTATCCTTAGTACTATATTATTGAGCTGGGTTGTGGGAACTAATTCAAATATAGTTCTATTTCATCCCTTATTTGATCCAAATGGGGCGAATTAGGAACATTTCTGTCCTAACCGCAAATTTTATCTTTTATTCATCTAAAACCCATTACTTATATTTCACCTTCTAATCTGATTTTACTCCTTTCGGGCTCACAAAATAAATATAGATGTATTCTAAAGATCGCAAATCAATAGAATATTAAGTACAAGAACACAAGAATAACCAAATGTTATTCAACATTAACCAACTTGAATGAATGCTAAGAAATTATGTTTATAGACTCAACCCTAGAAAGAGGGTGTTATACACTCATATTCATACGAATAATCACCATTAATAAATTCATAAGTAAAACTATAAGAAAACTAGAATTTAAAGGAAGAAAAACCCTAATGTAGAGCCCTTTATGCCTTCTCCTCTCTCCAAATATGTATTGTTCCAAAGGTGTCATGTATACATAGATAAGTACTCCTTAAAAAATCCTTTAGGTATTCCATAATCTTTCCCAAATTAATTATATGCATTTACCATCTTACCTGAACATAAAGCAAGCAGTAAAAACCAAGTCTTAGTCCTTTTTTTTGGGCGGGGCGGGGTGCGTCGCATGGACTATAGCCCGTACAAGAGGGGTGAAGTGCAGAACTATAACATGTACAAGGTATTTTAACCTCTCCCTAGGAGATGCTAAGCATAGTACTCTTCCATTCTATGGAGGGTGCGGCGCATGGGTGCCTCTTTAAGGTGAGGTTTCGTCTAAGCTTTGCTCTTTTTTTCTCGTCTACTTATTTCTCATTTCTCCACTCCTTGTGTCTTGTGTGTAGGCTTCATTTATCATCCATACATGCTCCAATGGTATCCTACAATATCTTATAATATATTTAATAAATGAAACACAATAAAGCTCATCAAAGTACACGAGAACAAGGATGACATAGGCTAGTCGAACTAGTTTTCTCGTCAAGACTCTATTTGATCATTTTGACTCTAAAATTGTTTCAAATTCACCTTAAACACTCTAAATATGTAACTTATCACACAAATACACAATAAAACGTTATACTTCTTTAAGAACATCTAGTTATCCTCAAAACTAAGCTAAACACGCATAGATAATGACATTTAGTTGTATAAATATGCCTAAGATCACCACCCCTCTTAAAGCTATGTTCATCCTCAAACAACGCCTTACACTAGGATAAACCAAGGAAAAATCTAACATTACTAATTTAACCAAGACACTCAAGCTAGAACTACAACGATAATAGGAAGTTCTATATTAGGCATGTCATATTATAATAGAAAAACACATGAATACTACTTCAAGACTTCCTAGCCTCAACAATTGACTCTAAAACCTTGGCAAACTCATGCACATTGCTAAAAAAAAAGATCATATAAGTGACCTATCCGTCATCAAACATCCAGTATCATCTTAAGAGAATCACCCATATCACTCACAAATATACAATTTAACACAAGGATTGGTGTAAGAATCAAATTCCGCTCACGCTCACAAAGAATTCACATGTCACATATGATGAACCATAAGCTTGACCTTAGTATAGTACTCCACTCATATTAGAATATCAAAGATTATGATCATGTATGACTTTAAGAATTGTAATGTAGGTTAAGGGACGGGTAGGAACTATTCTGACTGGTAATAGTGACTATCTTCCCTTGGTACTTTAATACATCACACTTTAAACTAAACTCATCTCCAACCAACATATTTTTCACCACTTTTATCTTCTCACTTCTCCTTCATTGTTCCCCATCTCCTTAAGGTATCTTAAATATCTTTAGCATGGAGTATTTTCTACCAACACATGATTCACTTCTTTTGATCAATTTTTCTTTTCATTACAATAATCTCTACCACAACCTATAAACATTTTCAACAAACCAATATATATTATTTTAGGGCTTCACTTTCACTTTTTCCTTCTTTTTCACTTCTCACTCCTTACTCACTTTATTTCTTCAACTAAAGTGCTTAGGAGTTTTGAATCAAATTACGATCAATTGAAAGAAAAGAAATAAGCTACATATGAGGCTACCAACGAGTAGGCTAAAAGCTTAATGGGGCTAACTAATGTTATAAGGAAAGGGTAGGTAAAGAAGATATAAAACATGGATATCAAAGAAATTCCTATATCATCTCATAAACTCAACATTCTTTATTTTGCTTTGCATCAACACGAAAAAGTTCTAGACATCAATATCCAGACATGGAATATAACAAAAACTTCAAAAACATGGCACATGTTCAAATAAAAAAGAATCTCTATAGATTCTCAACCAACCAATTGCAAGAATTCAAATTTAATCTAAAATCAAACAAGAGTAATATAAAAGAGCCTAGGTATCTCACAGAATTCATTTAATTTCCACATTATGCCTTATACTTTAATACAACTTGCAACAAGTAATCATGTGTAGCACCTAGCTTGATCAACTCTATTTATTCTATATGACATAAATTTTAAAATTACTCCTAAAAATAAAAAAAGATACTAGGTTCAAAGGTCTCCCCCTCATCAAATAACCAAAAAGAAAAATTGAGGGGTGAGTGAAGTGTTCTTCTACTAAATAGATAAAACAACAAAATAAAAAATAAAAAAGATAAAATCTTTTTAAATTTTTTAAAATTTAGGCAAAACCTAAAAAATAAATAAAAATAAACATCCTATAGTGCTCTTCACCCTAAACAAATTGGAAAATTCTCCACTCCACACTTAAAATCATACTTATCTCCAAAGTATACATCAAATTAAGAATAAGAATTAGAAATACTTATTGAGGCCTCTAGGCCTACCTAGTAGCTTGTCACTTTCTCAGATTTGCCTCATTGGGTCCTGGGGACCCCACACTCATGCTTTCATCATTCTCCTTAGCTTAGATTGTGGGTACTCAGACTTCCCCTAATCTGCAAAATAAATAAACAAAAATAAAAACAAAGGTGATACTATATAGAACAATAACTAACTCTATTACAACTATGGTGACCTCCCAAGTAGATCCTGATTTAATATTGCAACATGACTCACATTACAACCATCATCCACAATCTGTCAATCTCTTTTTCTTTTTCGATCACAACTTTTTTCTCTTATTTACTCTACCAATAACACCATCAGAACTTAACTTTTTCCCACTTTTCTCACCTCATATAGACTCACATGTAAGATTTTCCAGTTCAGGATCAATCATCATTTTGGACAACTCCATGATTGAGTTTGAAAAGGTAATGGGAAGTTTGTGCTCCTCTATCCGCAATTATCTACTACTACCATTGTGATCATACATAAATCTTTATAGTGTGAGGGTGTGTTGAGTGCTTTGAAAACTCTGAATACCACTACTTCATCATTCAATTTCAACTTGAGTGTTCCCTCTCTAATATCTATTAAAGCTCCACCTGTATCTAACAATGAACATCCCAATATGATCGATATTCTATCATCTGCCTCATAGTCAAGAACTATAAAGTCAGCAAGAATAATGAACTTACCAATCTTAAATAGAACATCCTCAATGACTGTAACACCTCGATTTGCTGAACCGGAATGCTACACGATGCTCGTGACCTCGAACGACCACAAGCTAACCCATGACTGATATTTGTACCTGTATACTGCATAAGATAACATAATAATGCGGAAATATACACTGAAAGGCCATAAGGTTCGATCATGAACATAACTGAATAACGTAACATCTATGTGGGGTAATAGAATACCCAAAACAAAACTAAAAATACTAAATTCTGAACATGATAGTTTGTATCTAGTCTGCATCTAGTTTGAAATCCTCTACTGTCTAAAGAATCTGAATAAGGAGTTGATGGGACATGTCCCCAACTAACTCCAACTAATAAGCTAATCAATGAGATACTAGAAAATTATTTTTTCCTCGAAGGATGAGGACTCACTTCTACTCTGACTGCTGATACTAGAATCTACTGTTGATCTGGAACTCGTGTATCTGAACCTATGGTGTAACATAAAAAGAAAGCATCATAGCACGAATGCGTCAGTACATATGTACTGAGTATACATGTGAGGTAGGCTATATGTAATGGTTCACATGCATGAATAATGCTAACTGACTGTCTAACATGAACGTGAGAATACATGCATAAATACGTAACTGCAATTGACAATATGATTTCGTAATTTCTGAGTCTGTACACTGATAATGTGACATGCTAGTAACTAATATGAATGATAACATAAAGGACTATGTCTAAATAATACTGATAATATGGGTGACTGTATCTGAGTATAACTGATTACGTGGGTGACTGTAACTGACAGTCCTAAATTTAATGGAACTATTTGAGTTCCATACTGTATCTGAGTTGACTGTGTCTGAAAGTCCTAAAATATGAAGAACTATTTGAGTTCTATTACTGAGACTGAATGACTGTATCTGACAGTCCTGATTCTGTAACATGAAATTGTGTGAAGTGGTATCTAACCGACATGCCCCAAAGGTGCTATGATAGCTGAGCTGGGGTCCAATCTATGCCCTGATTGGAAGGGTGTCAATACCGCGCCACTAGTAAGGACAACATGTGAGTAACTCTCATATAACAGGTAGCTCTAGCGAGAATAGTGGGAACCCTCACATAACAGGTTAAGCCACCTCATCTACCCTTATATAGCAAGCTACGATGTCTCAACCTATGCTGGCTACATAGTTCTGGAACGCAAGGATTGCTTCTAGGGATCACACCCTTGTATAACAGGTGAGTCCCCATCCTTGGGTTCACTCGGTGCTAATTCCTACTCATATCTGAATGGACATTAAACATGATTTACTGAACTGAACTGAGCATGGACTGAGTTACTGAATTTTTGTGGCTGATAGAATACTACTAATATCTGACAACTGACTGAGTCATGAGATCATGGAGATTTTTCCTGAGTCATAAGACTATCTGAAGTCTACGAGTTCATAGCTTGACTGAGAGTATCATGAAAACATGACATGGATCTAGGCACACAACTAATATTTTGGGTACAAGTACCCCCAGGACTCGATAGAAGGAAACTGACATGACTTGATATTCTTGAATACATGATAATCACCACAATACATTTATTGAAGCATTTCATCATACGTCTAATATGCATAAGCTTGTACATTTATGGGGATTTTCATGATATCATGCTAGTTAGGCAAATTTCCTTCATCTAGGCATTTTATCAAACATATGGCAGACATAGTACATGTAAACACATTATACAATAATTAAACATCATGCTTCAATTCCAATTCCATCATACAAGGTTTTAGTCATGAGATTTTGTAAATCTTTATCTATACTAATCAACCCACATGGAATTTATCATCAAATCATGGAATAGAAATCAGTTCCTCATTTATCAACATGAAAGAGAGCATACAAAGCATGAAAACATGAAGAAAATCCATAACTTGTAGTTAAAAATAATTCTTGGACTTCATGGACGAAAGGAGTCCATGAATGAACACTATGCATATCTTAGATCGTGATTTTGTAAAGATTGATGGTGAAACCTTCCAGAATTTTAATCCCCAATAGAAACCCTAGTTTGTTCTTGAGATAAACTTGAGAGAAACTAATATTTTGGGTGAAAAGTGGCTGAATCACGTGTTAAAGGAATTATATAGGGGTCGGAAGTTGACCCTTTTAATCCTGGACACGTCATTAAATTTTCAGTAAAATTTCTCGAGTTGTGCCCTTGGCGCGATGCGGCATTATCGCGTCGTGTCACTGGAAATTAACAAATGGGAAATTGCATGGTGGTGCGACGCGGAGCTATCACGTTGCCACCTTATCTACGACCTGGAATTTTGTCTTGATGCGGCAGTATCACGGAGAAACACTGGAATTTGACAATTCCCATTTGATCTATCTCCACGACACGCTGAAGTCTTAGGTCAAACACTGTCTCACTAAAAAGGCTCTAACTCTTCGTCCGGGTGTCGGATTTGGGCGAATTATATATCGATGGAAAGATTATTCAATTTCCCACGTGATAGGAAGTGAAAATTATGTAAATACCACGTGTATAAGAATGAATTCTTATTTCAAAGCAAGTTCTAATATTCTTGAGATGATTTTCAAGCTAAGAAAAAGCACGGGTATTACAATAACTCCTTTAAGGACTACTCTAGTTTTGTCTGTCATCTATCACACAACTAAATAGGGTATTGGCTTTCCTAAATTCAATATTTTAAATGTAGGAAGAGGTATCAAACTAATGCTTTACCATAGATCACTCAGATCTTGAACGATATCGCTTTTACCAATTTTTATGGGTAGGGTGAAACTCCTAGGGTCCTTAAGTTTTTTAGGCATCTTGATCATAGACACTGAACTGGACTATTCTGTGAGTGCTTAAGTCTTAATATAAACCGAGCCTCCTTTTGTTAGTCATCACATACTTCAGTTACTTAGCATATTTGGACATTCCCTGCAAAACATCTAGCAAAGAAAGATTAATGTGAAGTTCTCTGAACATATCAAAGAACTTTTTAAAAAAAACATCCTCTTTTCTTTATTAATCTTTTGAGGGAATAGTGGTGGTGATCTATTTTGAGGTTCCTCAATCAACTTTTCATTCAGGTACTTAGACTTTCCATTTTTGTCAGCTTCTTTGGATTCAACTTTCCTTTTTATCTACTTAGGTGTGATCAACTCTACTTGCACCTTATGATTTTTCTTTAAAGGTGTGTCACTCAAATCTCTAACATTTATCAAGGTGATTTCCATAACTTGTTTTGAAATTTGCTCTAAATAACAAGGTAAAACCCCTTGAGGTCTTGTGTTTTGTACCTAAGCTAAGTAACCCATTAAAATCTCTATATTTTTTTAGAAAATTGCTGATTTTTTATCTCTATGACCATTTGTTCTTGATTATCAAGAAACTTTTTTCAAATTCTCTTTTATATTATTGGACAAACTGTTGTTCTGAATACCTTGTTGCTGTTGAAACTATTGAGATTGGCACTAATTATTGCCCTAAGAATAGTTGGGCTGACTCTGCCAGTAATGATTGTAGGAATTACCATAGCTCTGGTTTCCAATTTATGGATTGCCCACAAAATTCACTGACTCCAGATTTTCTCCACATAAATCTATAGCGTGACCACAACTACCACTATATATGTGACTATTGAACTGTGTTACCTTAGGCTAGAAGTCGGGATACACTTATTTTGTTGAACTAAGTCACCATTTGGTTTTAAAAAGAGGCCAACTTTGCATCTAGTGTTGTGATAATATCTACCTTATTCATACTTGAATGCTTCTTCACCATACTTTTGGATACATCACCCTTCCACTCTGATTACCTTGTACAATCTAGTTAAGAAGAGTCTACAACTCATCATAGTTTTTATCCAAAGCCTAACCACCTATCGCTGAATCTAGTAAAATTTGTGTTATGCCAAGACTTTCAACAAACATATGAGCTAATACCTCATTTGTTTGTTAGTAATACAGGCATTCTGTGAGAAGAGATTTGAATCTCTCGAATGCATGATAGAGATTTTTGCCTAGTTTCTACTTGAAATTTAAGATCTCACTCCTAAACCTTGCAATTTTCTCAAATGGAAAAAATTAAATGCATAACTTCTTTGTCAAGTCATCCTAAGTTGTGATTGAATTTAAAAGTTCTTCCTTTAACTATTTCTTTGCTTCTTCCAAGAATGAGAATGATAAGAGAGTAAGTCTCAAGTAATCTTTGGAGACTCCCTCAGGAATGACTATGCCATTAATCTCTAGGTAATTCTAAAGATGAACCTGTGGATCCTCATGGAGAATGTATGTGAACTGCCCATTTGAGTGTAATAAGTATACCATGTTATATTTGAACTCAACTGTACCTCCTACATCTATCTTTTGGATAATGGAGGTCACATTGGTCGTGAGCCAAATTACAACATCACGCATTATCCTGCGGGCTGGTTGTTTATCACCCACTGTTGCAGGAATAGTTTTGCCTTAATAAACTTGTAGAATTGGATAGATAAGTGTTTCTTCTCTACTCAATTGGTTCAAGAGTCGATCAGGTTTGGAATATGGTTCAACTACTTTCCCCTCCCTTTCTAGCTTGCTTAAGATTCAAACCTGTACCTACAAATTCAATAGCTAAGATCAAGTTATCATCACTTATTAAATAGAATAGTAAAACTATAAATTAGAATGTTGCTAATTTTTCAAGTCCTCAGCAATAGCGGAAAAAACTTAACTACATTCTACCGCACATGTAATTGTACATGATCTTCCAAGTAATAGATTGGCTCTTGTGATTCAAATATCGATCCCATGGAAACTTGGTGTTTAACAAACAATCAAATAAAATATTATATTGTAGTTAAATGAGTCTGATTTGTAACCTAAAAGATTTTAAGTTTTTCTAAGCTAAAAGTATCAATGAACAATAATAGAAATTAAAAGTGTTGTAAGCAGTAATTCAAAGATTTTCAGGGTCCATACATCATGAACAATCATGCAAAGTTATACGATCGCATTGGTCAAGTTATCTAATTTAATTGTTGATTCACGGGGTTAGTATCATGATTATGGTCTTTCGAGCCTCTAACCGGCTATTAAAATTATCCTTACAACTACATTGTCGAGTGGCGATGTAAAAACTAATTCAAATGCATTTATATTTCATCCCATATTTAACCTAAATGGGGAAAAATAGGTATATTCCTATCCTAACCGCGAAGCTTATCCTTAATTTATCTAAAATACTAGAACCTATTCCTTATATTCCATGTTCTATCTGACGTTACTCCTTCATGGCTAAAGAAAGAAATATAGATGTATTTTAAAGGTCGCGAATTAGTAGAATAGTAAGTACAAGAACATGAGAATAACTAAATATGATATTTAAAATTAACCAACTTAAATGAACGCTATGAAATCATGTTCATAGCTTAAATCCCAGAAAGAGGGTGTTTATACACTCATAGTCATACAAGGAATCACCACTAATGAATTCATAGTAAAATTACAAGAAAACTAGTAGCTAAAGAAAGAAAACCCTAACGTGGAGCCCTTGATGCCTTCTCTTCATTGCAGATGTGTATTGTTCCAAAGGTGTCATGGAAATGTGGATAAGTAATCCTTATATAGAACTTTAGGTCATTCATAAGTTTTCCCAAATTAATTATATGCATATACCACTTTACCCTCAACTTCAACCAAGTAAAAAACCAAGTTTTAGACATTTTGGGTATGTTGCGCCGCATGGCCTATAACATGGCCAGGGGGGGTGCGGTGTAGTCCAATATCATGGAAAAGGTAATGTAACCTTTCTATAGGTGGTTCATTACATGGCCCCTCCCATACAGTGAGGGGTACAACACATGGTTGCCTCCTCAAGGTGAGGTTTCGTCCAATATTTGCTCTCTTCTTTTCATTTCTATACTCCTTGTGGCTTATGTGTATTCTTCATTTGTCTTTCATAGTTGTTCAATGATATCATACAACATTAGTCCATACAATACAATAAATCTCATCAAAGTATACTAAAACAAGCATGCTATAGGCTAGCCAATCTACTTTTCTCGTCTAAACTCTATTGATCATTTTGACTTTTGAATTATTTCAAATGCACATTAAACATTATAAACATGTAACTTGGCACACAAATACACACTTTATAATTCATTAAGCACATCAAGTTATCTTAAAAAATAAGCTAAAAACATATTGATAAGCTAAAAACATGTTGATAACAACACTTAGGTGTCTAAATATGCCTAAGATCACGTACAAGCATTGCACAGACTTCAAATCACTCCTATAAAATAACAATAAGTCATCAGAAAAATTGAGTTGAATGGTCCTTTGTGGCTTGCATCTGGGATGGTAATAGAACTTGAGTGTAGATTTTTCATGATCCTATGAGATAGTCCATGGCTAGGACAAACAATTTAGGATGCAAGGGATCTCCTTGTCCAACCCCCCTCTTATCATGAAAAGGTGTATTCAATACCATTTACTATAACTGAATAAGCATTTGTTGTAACATATTGCATGATCCAAGTAATAATCAAGGTAGGGAACTTTATTTATACTAAAATTTGCTCCAAAAAACTCCATTCTAAGGAGTCATATACGTTATTAATATCAATATTAATCATATATCTCTTGGAAATCCCTTTTCTCTCATATCCATTCACTAATTGATGGCTAAGAATAACATTCTAATTTAGGTTCTACCTAGCATAAAATCTGACTGATTAGGATCTACTAAAGAAGTTTATCGCCTTATATATGATCTTATAAACTGTTGAACAATAAGATATAGGTCTACATTCACCAATTATTGAAGGATTTCCCACTTGAGGAATAAGAGTAACTGATATACAGTTGATTGGACTATACATTCTGCCAGCTTTAAGAAACCCAACACTATATTAGTCACATCCTTGCCTACCATTGCCCATACTTTCTTGTAAAACACTGCATTGAAGCCTAGGGCCTTCAAATCACTTATAGCCTTAAGAGCATTAAGAATTTACTCCTTAGTTACTAGTGTTGCTAAATACAACTACTAGTTTCTATTCAAGGATTCGCCAAGCCTCATAATACTTTCATTCACATGAGGCAACCGGTAGCAGATGGACCCACTAAACTGTTATAAAAAGTAATAACCTCATTCTCTATATCTTCTTGAGTATGTACTCTAAATCTCTCTTTATTAAATAGTCCAGTAATAGTATTTTGAACCACCTTACTCATCATGTAATCAAGGAAATAGGATATGTTAGAATCACCTAACTTTAGCTACTACACTTTTTACTTTTATTGTAATGCACTTTCTTTTGTCAAACTTCATTTCTTAAGTTGTTATCTCACCTCTCTTTCCTTCTATCTATTTACCTCAACTTCCTCAGGATCCCTTATTACTTCCTGAATTTTGTTGATTTTATTATCTTAAGTTAGCTACTTTTTCTCTTACTCCTTTAAATTTTATATTATTGAGTTTCTTGAGGCTAGTTTTTACTCAATTCAAATTCTGTCAGACTGCCTGTATATTACCCTTTGTACTTTCTAAGTCTCTCTTAGTTTGCTGATAAAATTTGGATGTTCTACAAGATAATTAAAGGATCTAAAAGACTTAGCAGCACCTCTACAGTTTTGTAACACCCCAAATCGGGTAGCCGGAATGATACACGGTGTTCATGACCCCCGAGGACCACAAGCTAGCCCATGACTGATATCAGTACCTGTACACTGCATAATATGACATAATAATGCCAAAACATGCACTAAAAGGCCATAAGGTTCAATACTGAACATGATCTGAATGATATAACATCTATATCGGGTAATAGAATACCTAAAACAAAACTGAACATACTGAAGTCTAAAACATGATAGTCTAGAAAGCCTCTAACTGACTGAACTGTCTGAGTAAAGAGTTGATGGGACATGTCCCTAACTAACTCCAACTAATAAACTGATAAATGAGATAATAAGGAAATAATCATATCCTTGAATGATGAGGACTCACTTCTAACTCTGTCTGCGGATATCTGGAATCTATTGTTCCTCTGGAGCTCATGTCTCTGAACCTATGGTATAAGACACCATAGCGCATATGTGTCAGTACTTTGAACGTACTGGTGTACATGTGAGGTAGGCTGAATGTATGGGGTTCATATGAATGAACAATAATAATAATTGTCTAACTATCATGAGTGTGAGAATACATGGATGAGATATAACAACTAACACTAATATTGTGATAACATGATTACTGAATTTGAATATAACTGATAACATGAGTGACTTTATCTGACAGTCCTGAATCTAATAGAACTATCTAAGTCCCATATTGTATCTGAGTTGACAATTTCTGACAGTCCTAAAATCTGAAGAACTATCTGAGTTCTATTACTAGGACTATTGACTGTATCTGACAGTCCTGATTCTGTAACATAAAACTATGGGAAATAGTTATCTAACCGACATGCCCCTAATATGCCATTATGGCTGACTTGGGGTCCAATCTATACCAATTGGAAGGGTATTAATACCGCACCACTAGTAAGAACAAGCTATGGGTGACCATTATCTGAATAGTGTCTCCAAAAGAGATCGGTGGGGCCCTTATCTAACAGTGCTTATCCACCTCATCAACCCTCATCAAACAGTGTTGATGTCCCAACCTATGTTGTCTATATAGTTATAGAACACAAGGATGACTTCTAAGAATCACACCCTTATCTGATAGTGTGTGTTCCCATCCATGGGTTCACTCAGTGCTAATTCCTACTCCCATCTGAATAGACTCTGAACATGATTTACCGAACTGAACATGGTCTGAGTTACTAAATTCTGTTGACTGATGGAATGCTACTAATATTTGACAACTGACTGAGTTCATGAGATCATGGAGATTTCCTGATTCATAAGACTGTCTGAAGTCTAAGGATTCATAGCTTGACTGAGAGTATCATGAAAACATGACATGGCTCTAGGCACACAGCTAATGTTTCGGGTACGAGTACCCCCAGGACTCGATGGAAGGAAACTGACCAAGCATAACTTACTTGAACATATAATTAACATCATAATCCATAATACATTTATAAAAGCATTTCATCAAAACATATGATAGGCATAACTTGTACATACATGGGGATTTCATGGTATCATGTTAGTTAGGCAATTTTCCTTTATCTAGTCATTTAATAAAACATGTTGTAGGCATGGTACATGTAAACATCATTGTACAATAATTAAACATAATGGTTCAATTCTAATTTCATCATTCAAGGGTTTAGTCATAGGTTTGCATGAATCTATATCTATAATAATTTAACCCACATATAATTTATCATCCAACATAGAGTAGAAATCAATTTCTCATTATCCACATGATCAAGAGTAGCCCAATCATGAAATTCATAAGAAAATCCATAAACATGAATTTAGAAAAGGGATTCTTGGGCTTCATGGATGAAAGGAGTCCATGAATGAACACTATGCATACCTTAGTTTGTGATTTTGTGAATATTGATGGAGAAACTTTCTTGGAATTGGATCTTCTATGAAAACCCTAGCTTATTATTGAGAGTTTTTTGAGAGAAGAGAGTGTATTTTGGGTGAAAAGTGGCTGAATCACATGTTAAAGGGCTTAAATAGGGGTGGGAAGTTGACCCTTTCAACCCTGGATGCGTCATTTAATTTCAGTAAAATTTTCCCAAACTAAACCCCTGGAGAGACGCGGCTCTATCGTGTCGTGTCATTGGAATTTGACAATTGGAAAACTGAGGGATGGCGTGATGTAGAGACATCATGTTTCCCCTTCTTTTGCGACTTGGAACTTTGCGCGACGCGGAGAAAATCGCGCTGAGACAATGGAAAAGGACAATTCTGAATTTGGGCCCTGACGCGACGCTCCATAATCACGGACCCCTACTGGAATTTTCCAAATGCCATTTCCTCTTGTGGCGCGGCGCGCCACTGACTAATATGACACTGTTTTACGACGGAAACTTGAAATAGTCGTAACTTCTGACCCGGTTATCGGATTTGGGAGAATCTTATATTGATGGAAAGCTTATTGAATTTTCCACATGAAAAAAAGTTAAAATACAGAAAATTCCTCATGGAATAACCATCATTCAATTTATAATCTAATACAAGACATTCTTCAAATGAAATTAGCTAGGAAAAAGTATGGGGTATTACAATATCTCCCCCTTGAGAACATTCATCCTCAAATGAGACTGACTGAGAGGGGAAAAAAGAAAGCTGATGTACATTCTTAACATGAATAACTGGAAAATGATCTCATGATTGACATGATTGACAAGATGATCATATAATACTGAAAATGCATATCTGATGTGTGTGTAACTGATTCATGAATGCATGACTAAGTTTTCTGAAGAACTAAGTTTGTCACAATAAGAATGCATGTCTGATGCATAATTACATAAATGAACTGATACATGAGTGCATGACTGATTATGCAATGGTACTTAATACCAAGTTTATAATGGAAACGTGAGCATGAAACTGCATACCAAGCTTATGATGAATATTGAACATAAAATTAAGTAAGCTTAGGAGAACTGTTACCTTGAACTTGATCTGAGTTGGCCAAGAAGAGGTGACGATACTTGGTATGCATGCCTGCCTCTGCTTCCCAAGTAGATCCCTCGATGGACTGATTTCGTCAAAGAACTTTAACTAAAGGGACTTCTTTGTTCCTCAATCTACGAGTCTAATAGTCTAAGATTTCGACTGGAATATCTTCATTAGAATGAGTGTTCTGAACATCAATTTTTTGAATAGGGACTACAACTGATGGGTCACCTAAGAACTTCTTGAGCAAAGAGACATGAAAGACTAGATGAACTGAGGCTAGATCTGAAGGCAATTCAAGCTCATAAACTACCTTGCCAAATCGACTGAGAATCTTGAAGGGACCGACATATCAGGGACTGAGTTTCCCTTTCTTGCCAAACCGCTTCACTCTCTTCATGGGAGAGATCTTTAGATAGATATAGTCACCAATACCTAACTCAAGATCTTTTCTACGAACATCTGCATAAGACTTCTATCGGCTCTGAATAGCCCCGAGTCTTTTTCTAATCAACTGGACTTTTTCTAAGGCGTCGAATACTAAGTCAGGCCTTATAACTGAGGCCTCACTAACTTCGAACCAACAAATTATAGATCTATATCTCCTACCGTAGAGAGCTTTGAATGGAGCCATCTGAATACTGGAATGGTAGCTGTTGTTGTATGCAAACCCAATCAAAGGTAAGTGGTCATCCCAACTTCTCTTGAAATCGATTGCACACACCCTTAGCATATCTTTTAGCGTCTGAATGGTCCTTTCTGCTTGACCATCTGTCTGAGGATGAAAGGCTATATTAAGATGAACTTGGGTACCAAGACCTTTTGGAATGCTTTCTAGAAATAAGAGGTGAACTGGGTACCTCTTTCTGAGATAATGGACAACGGAACACCGTGCAATTTGACAAACTCCTTGATGTAGAGTTTGGTGTAATCCTCGGCTGAATAAGAGGTATGAACTGGAAGGAAATGAGCTGATTTGGTTATTCTATCTACAATGACCCAGACTGGATCATGCTGATGATGAGTTTGAGGCAAACCCGTCATGAAGTCCATGTTCACAACTTCCCACTTTCAAGTAGAAATACTGAACTCCTGCATGGACCCACTTCTCTGACAAAGATTGAGATTTTTCTGAGAAAACACATACTAAAGACTCTTATGATCTATGAAGACATCTACATAAACTTCGTAGAGATAATGCCTCCAAATCTTCAAGGCAAAGATTATGGCTTCTAACTCAAGATCATGAGTAGGATAATTCCTCTCATGAGGTTTAAGTTGTCTGGAGGCATAGGCTATGACCTTACCATGCTGCATGAGGACACAACCTAAACCTACTCTGGATGTATCAAAATACACTACGATCCCATCTAAACTATCTAGGAGAGATAAGACTAGAGCTGAGGTGAGTCGAGTCTTTAACTCCTAAAAACTCTTCTCGCAAGGTTCTGACCACTGAAACTTGACTTTGTTCTGAGTCAATCTAGACATAGGGTATGCAATAGAATAAAATCCCTCAACAAACCATTTGTAATATCTAGCCAAACCCAAAAAACTCCTGATATCTAATGGAGAGAAAGGTCTAGGCCAGTTTTTTACTGCTTCTGTTTTTTGAGGATCTACTCTAATGCCATCACCGGAAATGATATGACCAAGAAATGCTACTGACCTTAGACAAAATTCGCACTTACTAAATTTGGCAAATAGCTGATGATCTCTGAGAGTCTGAAGTACTATCCCGAGATGGTCTGCATGATCGCGCTCACTGTGGGAATAAAACAGAATATCATATATGAATACTATGATGAACATGTCCAAGTACATCTTGAACACATGGTTCATCAAGTCCATGAAAGAGGATGAGGCATTGGTAAGACCAAATGACATGACTAGGAATTCGAAGTGACCATACCGGGTACAGAAAATTGTTTTTGGAATGTCACATTCTCTGACTCTGAGATGATGATAGCCGAATCTGAGTTGTGTCTTAGAGAAATAACTGGCACCCTGAAGTTGGTCAAACAAGTCATCGATTCTGGGAAGAGAAAACTTGTTCTTGACGGTGACCTTATTGAGTTGACGGTAGTCTATACACATTCTGAGATAACCATCGTTCTTGGGCATGAATAATACTGGAGAGCCCCACGGGGAAATACTGGGCTTGATGAATCCCTTATCTAAGAGATCCTTCAATTGTTCTTTCAGTTCTCTAAGTTCTGCGGGTGCCATTCTGTATGAAGGAATAGAGATAGGCTGAGTATCTGGAAGAAAATCAATACCGAAGTCTATTTTCTTTTCGGGAGGAATTCCTGGAAGATCTTCAGGAAAGATATCTGAATATTCATTCACTACTGAGACTGATTCAAGACTGGGAGTCGTGGAATGGGAATCCTTAACATGAACAAGATGATAGACACATCCCTTAGATATCAATTTCCTTGCCCAAAGGTAGGAAACAAGTTGACCTCTAAAAATGGATACACTACCCTTCCACTCTAGGATGGGTTCATTTGGGAACTGAAGCTAGACTATTCTGTTTTTGCAATCGACTGTGGAATAGAAGGAATGAATCCAATCCATGCCGAGAATGACATCAAAATCAGTCATCTCTAATTTGACTAAGTCTGCTGAAGTTACAGTAGACCCGCTGGGCTATGATGGTTTTACCCACTGGGTAGAGACTGAAAAGGGCTCGTTTAGAATTTAGGGACTGACCCCAAAATCGACTGCTATATAAGGAGTAACAAAAGACAGAAGCTCCTGGATCTAGCAAAGCGTAAATATGCACATGAAATATCTGTAATGTAATAGTAACTACATCAGGAGAATTTTTTTGATCCTGTCGGGACTGAAGAGCATAAAGACAATTTGGGCGTTGCTCACTAGTAGCACTAGAAGTGGCACCCTACTGATTTAGGCGAATGAACTGAACTGAGGAGCGGAGATGACTCTGATAACTTGAATGAGGGCAGTCTCTGACTCTGTGTCCTGGCTTGCCACAATCGAAACAAAAATCTCTACCAGCTCTGCAAGCACCCTTGTGGTTCTTACCACAAGTCTGACAAAGGGGATTAGTTCGGGCATTTTTAGCACTGCCCTGAGACCTAGAGCCTGGTGCTCTATCTCTGTTATCCTACCTGAACTTAGGAACTGGATCACTGAATGAAGAAGGAGCTGGAACTGATGACTTAGGACAAAACTGGGAGCGATTTCCTCCTTCTGATTTAGGTTGAGCGAAGTTGAAACTACCTGTCTTCGCTCTCTTATTTTTCTTCACCCTCTACTTAATCTTCTGCTCCTCTATATGCTGAGCATGGGTCATAATCCTGGCTAATGTTATGTCACTATTCATCATGGCAAATCTGCACTCATTTACCATGCTATTATTTACCCCTGAAGCGAACTTACTCATCTTGGCTCTGCTGCCTGCAACCACATGAGGGACATATCTGGATAATTGAGTAAACTTAAGAGAATACTCTTTCACCATCATATTTCCCTGCCTGAGGTTGATAAATTCTAGAACCTTAGCCTCTCTAAGATCCTGAAGAAAGAATCTGTCTAAAAATGCAGTGACAAACTCCTCCCACTCTATAGGACCTGTATCATCTGACCTTCCTGGCTTTCACTGTTTGAACCAAGTATGAGCCACATCCTGCAACTGATATGCAGCTTGCTCAGCACTATCAATAGTAGTCACCCCCATGATGTTTTTCACCTTCTGCACCTGATCAATGAATTCCTGAGGGTCCTCATCTACCTTGGACCCGAGAAAGGATGGAGGATTCATTCGGGTGAAGTACCGAATCCTAGCTATGGCTGAATTGTCCACTGGGTTGGCCAAAATAACTGATGGCCGTTCATTTTGAGCGGGAACTTACTGAGCAAGAGTAGTGAATGCGGCCCTGAACTCTGCATGAGAAACATGATCGCCCAAAGAATTTTTGGGCTGAGGGACTGACTGATTTCTATTTCTTCTTTTGGGAGGCATGTTCTGTAGAAGAAAGAGAGAAATGGATTAGACTGAGAGATTGACTTGAGATTATGCTCACTGGCACAATATGAATACTGAAAGAGGGAAATATTTCCTAAAACATCTTATAGCCTCCTGTACATAAATGTGGTGCGCAACACACTCATGTACAAGACTCTACTAGATGCAATTTTCAGACTTTCTAGGACTCTATTGAACCTGGCTCTGATACCAAGTTTGTAATGCGCCAAATCAGGTACCCAAAATGCTACACGGTGCTCATGACCATAAAGGACAACAACCTAACCCATGACTGATATTTGTACCTGTATACTGCATAATATGACATAATAATATAAAAACATGCACTGAAAGGCCATAAGGCTCAATACTGAACATGATCTGAATGATATAACATCTGTGTGGGGTAATAGAATACTCAAAACAAAACTGAACATACTGAAGTCTGAAACATGATATTCTAAAAAGCCTTTAACTGACTAAAATTATCTGAGTAAGGAGTTGATGAGACATGTCCCCAACTAACTCCAACTAATAAACTGATTAATGAGATAATAGGGAAATAATCATATCCTCGAATGATGAGGACTCACTTCTAACTCTTTCTGCAGACATCTGGAATCTACTATTGCTCTGGAGCTTGTGTCTCTGAACCTATGGTATAAGAAACCATAGCGCAAATGCGTCAGTACTTTGTATGTACTGGTATACATGTGAGGTAGGCTGAATGCATGGGGTTCATATGTATGAACAATAATAATAATTGACTAACTATCATGACTTTCAGAATACACACATGAGACATAACAACTGACACTAATACTGTGATAACATGATTACTGAATCTGAATATAATTGATAACATGAGTGACTGTATCTGATAGTCCTGAATCTGATGGAACTATCTGAGTCCCGTACTATATCTGAGTTGACTGTATCTGACAGTCCTAAAATATGAAGAACTGTCTGAGTTCTATTACTGAGATTGATTGACTGTATCTGACAGTCTTGATTCTGTAACATGAAACAGTGGGAAATAGTTATCTAATTGACATGCCTCTAATATACCATTATGGATGAGTTGGGGTCCAATCTGTAACCCTAATTGGAAAGGTGTCAATACTGCACCACTGGTAAGGACAAACTGTGGGTGACCCTCATCTGAATAGTATCCCCAAAAGAGAATGGTGGGGCCCTTATCTGACAGTGTTTATCAACCTTATCAACCCTTATCGGACAGTGTTGATGTCTCAACCTATGTTGGCTACATAGTTGTGGAATGCAAGGATGACTTCTAAGAATCACACCGTCATTTGATAGTGTGTGTTCCCATCCTTGGGTTCACTCAGTGCTAATTTCTACTCCCATCTGAATAGACTCTGAACATGATTTAATGAACTGAACATAGGCTGAGTTACTAAATTCCGTTGACTAATGGAATGCTACTGATATCTGACAACTGACTGAGCTCATGAGATCATGGAGATTTCCTGAGTCATAAGACTGTCTGAAGTCTAAGGATTCATAGCTTGACTGAGAGTATCGTGAAAACATGACATGGCTCTAGGCACACAACTAATGTTTTGGGTATGATTACCCCTAGGACTCGATGGAAGGAAACTGACCAAGCATAACTTACTTGAACATATAATTAACATCATAATCCATAATATATTTATATAAGCATTTTATCAAAACATGTGATAGGCATAACTTGTACATATATGGGGTTTTCATGGTATCATGCTAGTTAGGAACTTTTCCTTCATCTAGGCATTTAATCAAACATATTGTAGGCATGGTACATGTAAACATCATTGTACAATAATTAAACATCATGGTTCAATTCTAATTTCACCATTCAAGGGTTTAGTCATAGGTTTGTATGAATCTATATCTATAATAATTTAACCCACATAGAATTTATCACCTAACAAGGAGTAGAATTCAATTTATCATTATCCACATGGTCAAGAGTAGCCCAATCTTGAAATTCATAAGAAAATCCATAAACTTGAATTTAGAAAAGGGATTTGTGGGTTTCATAGACAAAAAGAGTCCATGAATGAAGACTATGCATACCTTAGTTCGTGATTCGTAAAGATTGATGGAGAAACATTCTTGGAATTTTATCTTCTATGAAAACCCTAGCTTATTCTTGAGAGGTTTTTGAGAGAAGAGAGTGTATTTTGGGTGAAAAGTGGCTGAATCATATGTTAAAGGGATTAAATAGGGGTGGGAAGTTGACCCTTTTAACCCTAGATGCGTCATTTAATTTCAGTAAAATTTTCCCAAACTAAATCCCTGGCGTGATGCGGTGCTATCGCGCCGTGTCACTAAAATTTGATAATTGGGAAACTGAGGGATGGCACGACGTGGAGCCATCACGTTTCCCCTTCTTTTGCGACCTAGAACTTTGGCGCGACGCGGAGGAAATCGTGCTGAGACACTGAAAAAGGACAATTCTGAATTTGGGCCCTGGCGCAACGCGCCATAATTGCGGACCCCAACTAGAATTTTCCAAATGCCAATTCCTCTTATGGCATGGCGCGCCACTGACTAATATGGCGCTGTTTTACGATGGAAACTTAAAATAGTCTAACTTCTGAATCGGTTATCGAATTTGGGCGAATCTTATATCGATGGAAAGCTTATTGAATTTTCCACATGACAAAAAGTGAAAATCTTGAAAATTCCTCATGGAATAACCATTATTCAATTTAAAAGCTAATACTAGACATTCTTGGGATGAAATTAGCTAGGAAAAAATATGGGATATTACAAATCTCTTCCTAGTTCTAGCTCTATAGGAGTATGATAAAAAAATCCATGATTCATAACATTCACCTCCATAAAAGGCATGTGTAATATTTTCACGATCCAAACACAGGCCTAGCCATGACAGGTATCTCAAGCCTACTCTGGGTCGGAGATAACCCCCATAGCCTTACCTCAAGAGCACAATAAAAGTAAATAGTTGAATCTAACCAAAATAATAAGAAAGATAGATAAGTCAAGTGAAAATCTAAGAGTCAAAACCAAACAACCATAACCTCCCAATACCGTCCACAAAAGCCTCTAATCAAAGAATACCAACTAAGTTGGGATATGCTCCCGACTATAACAATAGAAATCGACAAATACATGAATGATAAAGGAAACCTAATAAAATGATAGGGTCTTTCAAAGGATGGAGACTCACCATTTCACAGCTGATCAACAGAAGTACCAAACCACCTAACGCTGCACAAGATCAATAGAAAAGTCCTCTGAACCTACATCATAAAATGATATAGCATCCAGGATGGTCAATGGGGCGAGCACTCACATGCAACCCAAGGTAAAGGGATAAAATAATGCATTTACCAAAATTCAGTCATAAAATACATGCACAACATTTATACATGTTGACACCTAATTTTTGCCCTCTATGACTAAATTTAATTCTGAGTTTTTTTTGGTTTTTAATAAAATTAAAATATTTATGTCATCGGAATAAAAAAATTTCAAAATATTTTTTGTACGTAATTTTATCAGTTTAGGTAGCGATTATATATTATTGTGTTCAGTTATACGAGATTATATAATTTGATTACTTAAATATTTATTCTATGAAATATTGAATTTTAATTAAGGATTATTTTAAAAATAAATATAATTATTAAAATCTTGATTTTAATATAATTTATTATCAAAATAATTTATTTGGATAAAAATACATTTGATTTTATTAAATCAAGAAACTCAGGATTAAAGAAAGTATTAATTTATATCGAATTTTAATTTAATTTAGTCAATCTATTAGATTTGACCATAATTGAAATCAAATTGGACATAATTGCAATGCAATTGGCCAATTAACTTTTAATTTGGTTTAAATTTAAATAGAATGGACCAAATTAAAATTGAGATTATTTTTGAATAACCCCAAATCTAATTGAGATTATTTTCTAAATAACCCCATAATCTACCCAATACCCAATTCTGCCAAGCCCAAAAATACCCAGTCAACCCAAAAATTAATTAAACCAACACCCAAATAGCCCAAGATCAAAAAAACAATTATCCAACAATCAACAAGCGAAAAGCAGCCCAAATCTCACTGACCCAGCCCATTAAAGCCTCCGACCTGGCCCATTCTCTATATATTACACGCACAACAACAATAACTTCACAAAACAACGGCAAAACCCAAAGCATCGACAATAACACAGTCAGCGACAATCGATCTATCTCCAACTACCTGACCAGCGGTGACCCGTCCAAATGCAAAACCAATCCAGTTTCAAGGCGTACAAAACAAACCCATAAGAGATAAACCTCAGTAATGATTATTAGCAACGGTCGATTCCAGCTCATAGGAACAACACCTCATTCTTTGTCCTTTCTAATCCAAATTTGTACCATACGTGTCTTGAATTGCCTTAGTCTCCAAAGATATTGTTCGAATTTCAAATTTTCAAAATCAATTTCCCCTAAAATCTGTGGAACCTATATAACATTCCGAAAATTTCCACCTTTTGACTTTCCATTGGTCAATTGTAAGGAAAAGGATGATGACCCCTCTCATTATCGTCCATTTTTGTAGAGATTGATTCATGGGCGTGCAATTTAGGTTTTTATTACCCAAATCCCATATCGATGGAGAGGAATTCGTCCCTTAATTTTCCTCTATAAGGAGCTCACTGTTGAGCTAGGAGGGGGTTGAAAAAATTTCCACAAAGCAGAAACACACAAAAAAGGGAAAAAAATTGGTCGCAAGAATAGGCGAGAATTTTCGTCAGTAAAATTTTTAGGAAAGGCAGTCGGCTAGTTGAGAATTTCATAGAGGCATTGAATTTTTCAGTGGTGGTGTAGTACAAAGGGGCTCGAGGATCCATTTTGCTGCACCCAAATAGGTAATATCTCATTTCGTTGAGCTTTTAATTGATTCTGCTTCATCTCGACCTTTTGTAGTTATAAGTCTTTAGTAATATTATATGTTAGGTTGTTTGCTGGTAGATGGCTTTGATAGCCATAGGTTTCATTCGTGATAGTTATAGTCATGTCGATATTTGAATCAATGTGTACGATGTTACTGCTTAGTAATGATAAGGACATGTTCTTCATCAACACATGTTAAATCCACTATTTTGTCAATATTTTTCTTTTGATTTATGGCATGTTATGTGGTCTGAACAACGTTTGTTGATGGATTTTTTATCAAATACTCTCATTTTGTATACTGGTTGAGATTTGAATAAGATGGTTTCACAATAAAGTTTCATGCTTTGAATTCATTTAGTAGTTTTCGGCTAACGATATCTTGTTATAGCTAGTTTCATAATAAAGTTTCATGCTTTGAATTTTTTTGGTAGTTTCGGGCTAAGTTGGTTTCATAACTAAATTTTCATGATTTGATGCGTTTGATAGTCTCGGGATGATAGTCGTCTTGATTCATTGTTACATCTGAGGTTGTCTACCTTGCCATTTTTAGTTTGTTAGTCGTGCCCTTTGATATCAAAAATTTGAAATTTAGATTTCTGTTTGCTTTAGATTTGTGTATTCTGATTATAAAGTAAATTTGATAGTGTTTTATTGAATTGTCAGATACTTGAAGGGATCAATTTGAGGAGAATGTCCCTTCTTTTGTTGGCATTACGCTATACGCGTAGTTTATGTTTGGGCTGGGGATTCCTCGGAATTTCTTTTTCTTGGTCAATATCACAATAAAGGAGGGATGAAGTCATATTCATTTATCTCTCGAAAGAAAGGATGAAGGACGGAGTAGAACATCACTGTGGTATATCTCTATCATTCGAGAGCCTACTGGTAAGGTCCTGCTTTGGATTGTTTGGGATTCTTAAATGTAATTCTGCCCTTGTTTTGTCAGGATTGATTATCATATAGTAGTTGCCTTAGGCACTAAGACCCTTACTATCATAACTATTTGACTTGGTTTCTATAGCATTTCGAGTCCAACAAAGAATCTTTGGTTGTTCATCAAAATTAACTATTTGATGCTTGAAGTTTTGGATGTGTATTAGTAGTTCCTACTAGTTTCTTCTTGAATACATCTTTGATATAGAGGATTCTTTCTCAAAAGGGTTTCCTTTTAAGTTTCTGATAATGCCCATTTAGGCTCGCCAATATCTTTTTTTAAAAATTTCGGTTTAGAAATGGATTAATTTTTTGGTTTCTTTTATTGCTTCGGTATCATCCGATTTTTATGTTAATGTTTCGCCTTTACAAACATATCTTGTGTTTGGTTAATCAAATTTTATTTATTGAAGATCTATGTTATGTCTTTCTCTTTAGTCGATTATGTGTCGGTTTCCCTTTATATGCTTTTTCTAAGTCTCTCTATCTCTTTTTTTATTTCTTGTTGCTTGCCTCCTTAGTTTTCCTGAATTTATGCCTTATATTACTGTGTGCTTCTAGAGAATAAATTTTTGTAATGTTCTGTAATGATACTTTACTTGATCATCTTTGTAAAAAAGATGAGACTTCATTAATTTATTTGATCGGTAATCATAGCATCTCCTTTCTCTCCACCTTTTTTATGTCCTACAGTTTCAATTTCAACATTTTTGGTGTTGCTTTTTTGTCGTAAGAACTAACATACATCCTGTTTCTTCCCTTAAGCTCTTATGGATGATCATGTTTTGTATAAAAAATTCAGGAGATGTCCACATCGATCAATTAGTGAATAATGACTAGCCTTTGTTGATTTAACAGCAAAAGGAAGAAAATGAGATTTCATGAATCAATTCTTCTTTTGTGAATTAGTGCGGTCTTTTAATTTAGACATAGTTTCAAAATTTAAACATTTTGATAATTAGTTAGAACTTATAAGGCTCGGTCGATCTCCTAATGATTAGATTAATTCTCACATCTTGATTATGCCTGTTGTTCGAGTTGACGTGTGTGTCTTACTACTTCCGGTTGTCCCACGACTATTTTTTTGGATCCCTGTTGTTTTGCTTATGTAGTTAATATGTATAAATTTTCTTCATATCTAATTACCTCCTCCGGTTGATCACGTATTATCCATTCTAGCTTCCTACTTTGGTTAAGCATGCATTGATTTCCTTTACTCTTCCTTTTCCCTACCTTTGCGGAATATATATTAATGTGTTTTATTTTCTTTCTTTGAATGGAAATCATTTGAGTCCTACATGGACTCATCCCCTTTTGCATATCTATCATGGCTAATGAGGCCTATTTTTTGAGTCAAGCCCAAAGTCGGTTAAATCGGACATTGATACAAGGAGTCAAAAGAGGAAAAGATGGGTTAAAGTCCCACATTTGAAGCAGCTAAGAGACTCAACAGTCTTATTTTTTATTTTATTTTATTTAATTATTTTTGCCTTTATTTATTTTACTTACTTATTTGTTCATTCATTCATTTATTTGGGGCCTCAAAGTCAAAGTTGTAAATTTAATACTGGTGGAACAAGACTCGAGCCAAAGGCTCAAAAACTAGATTAGGATAGGTGAAATGGATTGAAAGCTCAATTAGACTAGGACAGGTCTTGTTGATTTAGGCCTAATGGCCTAAATCTTTTTACTTTCTCCTCCCTTCCCCCTTTTATGTATTTATTTGCTTATTAGTTTTGTTTAGACTTAGTTAAAATTTCTACTAAGTCACCTAAATCTATTTTACACAAGTCTTTGCTAAAAAATCGATCACTTTTCTACAAATCAATCTTTTTGAAGTTAGTCAAAAGACGTTTTCAAATAGTCTGGATAACCGCAAGTTAGAGGAAGTTTTAGGTGCCTTAAAACCTTCCTAAAACGTAATGATTTTTCTATTTTGGATCGTTTAAGTAACTTTCAAAGGTTTTCTTAATTCCTTTTCAAATAAATTAAGTGGCGACTCTTAAAAAAGTCAAAATTTCTGCAAAACCGAAATGACGACTCTACTAGGGATATTTTAACTTGGTTCTAACCAAATGTTTGATTTCATCTTTTAATTAACTGTCTATGTGATTATATGTTCAATTTTATGATATTTAATTATTGCATCTCATAGCATTTTCTTGCATTTATTTATAAACTATTTTGAGGTTTCGTGGATGTCCCGTTCCCTGTTGTTCAACTCCAAATAATGTGTTGGAAATACAACGGTTTATTAGAACGTGAGTCATCTGATGGTTGTTCGTATTTTCAAACGAAATTCGCCCGCTTGGGAACCTGGGTCAAACCCACTCTAGATACCTAGGATAAAGCGAAACCAAAAACCTATTTTAGGCATGAGCCTAGGAAGACCCAATACCCAAGGGGGTATTGGGCCCAGTAGAAAACTTCTCCTGCGTCTATTGACACCGATTCAATTAAAGACGAATCATATTTATGTATTGAAGAAAATGTATATTTGTTTAATCCAATCCATTATCCTTTGTAGTCGAGGGAAGGCTCATCTTTGTTTGCTTTCGTGTATGATATGGGTCAACTGCCTTCCCGCAAAAAGTTCAAGATGGTTATTGGACCCGAAAATTTCCTGAAACTATGGTGGGATTACATGAGTAGAGGATAAAGAAATATTGTCAGAACACATATCGGGCATTTACCTTCGTTGATTGAGATGGACGCTTGGCCCAAAATGATTCACGTGCTGACGACCTTTTAGGATGATTAGAATATGGTGTTTTGCTTCAGGGATGTTGAATTGACTCCCACTATTGAAGAATTGTTGATTTGTTATGAGAGTATTGAAATGTGTTTCAGGAGAAAAGAGGCACCCGATAAGAACATTCTAGTCCCGGTTGTGTGGGACCGTCAAGAGATCAAGGTTTTTTTACTTGATGATGATACCTGGCTAGGGGGACGTGATGGGAAAAATATCTCTTTTCGTGATTTGTAAATCCTCTTCGGAAGGTTTAATGCTTTTCAAAAGTTTGGACATAAATTTGAGTTGGAAGCAAAATGGAAGGAGACAAGAGCATTTGCATTTGCGGTAGGCCTACTTGGAACTATGGTGTTTCCACAAGGGGAAATGATGCAATTAATCCAAGGATTGTCACGGTGACCTATGAACTCTTTTATGGAATGAATTAGGGGAACTTAGCTCCCATGATTGTAGCCGACATATATCGAGCTTTGGGAATATGTCAAGCCTAGAATCATTTCTTTCAAGGTTGCAACCTTATCTTGCAATGGTGGATGATAATGCATTTGGTGAAAAATCCTAGAATGGTACAGCCTGATCATAAAATTAGGGAGAATCTTTTATCATCGCATGACATGTGGTTGTTCCTATACAAGTTCAAAAGGGAAATATCACTGGGATTTTAGTTTAATACTTTTGGAGAATTAAGGGATGATGATGTCCAATGGTCCATTAAATATCTTTTTTCATGGAGATACACCATTCGAGGGGGTGAGTGGCCTTTTCTAGTGCTTCCATGCTCAGGGGGACCCGTCTCTACAATCCTGGCAGAGTTCTTAGGCAATTTGAGATCAAGCAGGAGACACCCTAAATCCAGTATATGATTAGATTCTTCACTGAGTATGATGAAGGCGAGTCTCTAATCAAAGACTACATGGTAAATAGATGGAGAAGAAGAGAGTGGAAGGAAATCTCTTTTCATATCTAGTATGAACCCAAAGTCAGCGACACTTACAAGGAGTCGTTGAAGAAGAGTCTCGCCGGAGCATTGATTCCGGGGCCGAATTTACCCACTCGGGTTGTTGATGTAGAATCAAAGCATCATATCCGACTCCATAGGCTTCGAGATGAATTTCAAAAAAATGAAATCGCACACAAAAAAATGCATATAGAGTATGCTTTGATTATACATATGTTGAGGGAAGAGTTGAAGCGAGCCAGGCAGGAGGCTGATGATGCTAGGCAGTGTCTAATCGATTTGGATAATAGCATGGCTTTTCAAATTGATAGTATAGAAAGAATGACCTACGACAACAAGGCACAGTTGTGAGGGATTCATCTTATTATCAATAGGTATCAAATATCACAAGAGGTGAACAAGGTTAAGAAGGCAAAGGCAAACGAAGGAGCATCCAATAGCTAGTTTTCTATTCCCCTACGTAGGACCTTATCTTCTTTCATGTTATTTCCCTTTCCCCTAAAGATTGTATCCCTTTTTTTTGTAGGTATTTATGCCCTTTTACATATCTATAAAAGTTAGGGGTATAATGGATTGGCTTTAAAAAGGCATGTATTTTCTTCAAAATTCATTAGGCCCAAACACTTTGCTAAAAAAGGGTCACCCCAGTAGGATACGTGGTATTATAATGTTTATGTGATATAACTATCTTATGTGCTTATGTGTGTTTGTTTGAGTCAAAGGAAAATTTATCCACTATGCTCCCATGGATCAGTCTATCTATGGCACCAATAACTCTATGTGGTTACTTCTTGTCAAGTATCTTGTATTACCGATCACTTATGAAAACTAACACATCAACCTTTGAATTATTTTACTTTACAGATAGTAGAAAACTATTCCGTGTTGAAATAAGTTAGAAGAACATCCTTACTTCACTCGGTCGAAAGCACATAAGATCCCATCCTCTGACCATCATTCAAAAATGACCAAAAATGATGAAGAAAATGCGTTGACCATCAGGGACAATGTAATACCAAAACAAAGTGAGATGATTGTCGAGCTCGCGAGAATATTGGAAATGCTTCAGGAGGAGATGAATAGTACTCGAGATTCGGCTAACCTGGCCATCACTGTCCATGCTCCCACTCCAGGAGGACACATGACTCCACTCCAGATCCCTCCCCTTAGTATGCCTATTCTCGGGAATTATTCAAATAACATATCGTCCATCTCTGCTCCTCAACTTGTCCAAAACACCAACTGAGAAAATAACCCAGATGCTTACCATCCATAAAATCCACAAAACCCATCTCCAAATCCACAAAATTCATTCCTAAATCCCCAGAATCCATTTTCAAACCCATAAAATCCACTTCCAAATCCACAAAATTTGCTCCCAAATCTACAAAATCCATCCCCAAATCTACCAAATCCATCTCAGAATCCACAAACTCCATTTCCGAATCCGCAAAATCCTTCTCAAATCCCACCAAACTACTCTCAAATTCCACAAAACTTTTCTAATTTCCAAAATGTTCTCCCCACCTACCAACCAACCTTCTCTCATTCTCAAAATTAATCTACCCTTCCAAATCCCTCTCATGTCACCATATCCCCTGATATCTATAATTCTTTTCCCAATCCTAAGATAGACCATTACGAGGAGAAGGAAAAGAAGTGGAGGACCGAGCATGAAATGAAGTTGTTGGATATGAATAAACAGATTATGAGGATCAAGGAATCTCATAGGATGGGGTACAATGATGGCCTGGGTTACGATGATCTATGTGCTCACCCTAGAGTAGATCTACCAAAAGGATACAAGGTCCCTAAATTTGAGGTATTCAATGGTAATAGAAATCCGATGTCCCATCTGAGAAGGTATGGTGATTAAATAGTGGGGGTAGGAAAAACTAAGGCATTATTGATGCGCTTATTCAGCCGAAGCTTAAGCGGCGAAGCCTTAGATTGGTTCACATCTCAAGAACTGAAAAGATGGACTATTTGGAGGGCATTTTCTTAGGGTTTCCTTGATAGGTTGGTATTTAACATTAAAATAGTCCCTAACCGATACTCATTAGACCGGATTAATTAAAAGAATGATGAGTGCTTCCGAGACTATGCCTTTCATTGGAGAAAAGAAACTGCCTAAGTACAACCTCCTATGTCTAAGGAAGAGATGGTGTTTGTGTTCATTCGTGCTTAGGAGGGAGAATATTATACAAGGATAGTATCCGCAGTCAGAGCAACTTTTGCAGATTTGGTAAAAATTGGGGAATCTCTAGAAGAAGGCATTTGAATGGGAAAGATTGTCAGAACTCCAACGTCATCTAGGATTTTTATGTTCCCAAAAAAAAAGATATAGGCGCAGTCTCTGCTAATTCTGTTGCTAAATTGAAGAGCCAATTCAAGCCTAGGAACAGTCTCTCCTCTCCTTCGACACTAAATTTTTAGCATGTGTGCTACACCCAACCCCAATACCAAGCTCCACTCCCAAATACCCAATCTCAATACCAAGCTCCACTCCCAAATATCCAATCCCAATACCAAGCTCCACTTCCAAATATCCAATCCTAATACGAAGCCCCATAGCCAAATATCCTACCTTAATACCAAGTTCCGCAACCGAATTATCAACCTCATGCTCAAGCTGCCCTTCCAAATAATCGAACAAGTGATCAAGCACCTCCAAATTATCATCAAGTACCTCCTCTTTTTAAACGAAACCATTTTAACCCCCCACGTCCAAACCTAAAAAGAAGACCTCCTCAAAACTTCACGTCATTGACCAAGAGTTGCACCCAACTCTTTGGGAGATTAAAGGACGTTGGTCATTTATAGGCTATCCAACCAAAAATTATCAATCCCAATTCTCGATTTTAATGGGCCAATCAAAATTGTACCTATTACTTGGGAGCAGTGGGGCACAGTACCGAGGATTGTATTAACCTAAAGCATAGGATCCAAGACTTGATTGATCAGAAGATCATCACGATTCAGTCACCGGTACAAAATTTCAACAGTAATCCCTTGCCCAATCATGGGGGAGCTGCACTTAACATAATTGAAATAGAAGGAGAATGGGTGTCTAGCAAGACCATCTCTAAGGTGAATTCAAAAAAGTTTAAATGGATGGAAGAAGTGGAAAAGATAGAGAGGATCGTAGTTGCCTTAATTGTCAATGAGAAGCCTCCATTTATAGTAATGACGTCCCCAATTCAGGTGTACACTCCTCCATCTAAGAAGGAATTTATTGTAGAGACTGCCACTGCCCAAGGGATGGCACGATCTGGATGATGCTACATCCCTGAAGATTTAACCAATAGGAAGGATTCACAGAAAAGGCCAATCACTGAAGGGGAGGCCGAGGAATTTTGGAGGCATATGCAACCAAAAGACTACTCAATTATCAAGCATTTAGAGGAGACTTTAGCCCAGATTTCTATTTTGGCACTACTAATGAATTCACAATACCACCGACAAACTTTATTGAAGATCTTGGATGAAGCATATGTTCCTATAGGCACGAGTGTTGAGAATCTAGCTACGATGATAGGAAATATTATGGGAAGTCATCGTATATCATTCAATGAAGAAGAGTTTCCGTTTGAGGAATTAATGCATAACAAAGCCTTGCACATCACCATCGTCTGTCGGGACTATGTAATTAATCAGGTATTGATAGATGACGGATCTGGTTTGAATATTTATCCTCTGTCCATATTGGTTTAAATAGTCTATGATTTGGGGAAAAGTCACCAAAGCCACGTAAATGTGCGGGCATTTAATGGAGGGCACAAAGATACCATAGGTGAAATCGATCTGTACATCCAGATGAGTCTTACTAAATTCAAGGCTAAATTTCACATTATGGATATCCATCCTAGTTATAACCTGCTCTTAGGAAGACCATGGATCCATGGTGAAAAGGTAGTTTCATCGACCTTTCATCAGTTATTGAAGTTTATTTGAGAGGATCATAAAATAGTTATTCAAGGGGAAAAGATCCATGCAAATCATCTCAATGGTTGTGGGCCGATAATTGAAGATATCTCAAAGGGTAATAGTTTCTATATTGTGGAAATTATGAATGCTGAAGAGAAAGATTTGATGCCCAAAACTCCAATGCCTTCTGTCTATAAAATAATTGTGACTGTTATGTTAAGAAATGGGTTCGAACTTGGTCAGGGTTTGGAAAAGGATCTGGAAGGAATTATTGAGCCCATTATGGTCCTAGAGAAAGCGTCTAAGTATGGGTTAGGATACCAACCGATAGAGGAGGATGAGAATAAGTCAAAGGAGAGTCTATATAAGACCTTGCCGCTCCTGTACCAGTCATTTCCCATGCGTGAGATGCCAAATTATGATGATCTTGGGATGGGATAGGAAATTTGTTCGAAGAATGAAATGTTGTACTAGATTATTTTCAAAAATCTAGTGGGGTGAAGAAGGTTGCACCAGGAGAGGCTTTGGAAAATTGGACCTCTACTCCACTAATAACCCATCACCCATCGTGGTAGATGAAAGGGAAATTACTAGTAGTTTTTAAAATCAGTGATGATCCCGAAGAGGCCCCGCTATCCACCCTTTATGTCTCAAACTTCCTTTTTATATTTTACTGCTTTCAAAAAGGCATGGGCCCGTATTTGCATGGGTCATGAGCCATAGTTTGTACTTATTTCCCAAATTTTAATGAAAAGGACTCCTTTTATTTAAGAAGTTATTTTAAAATATGATTACATTAATATATTCTATTATCTTGTTACTATCTTATTATCATCTAACTTGGTTTATTTGTTTATTACAGTAGCAGTAATTTAAAATCTGTCAATGTCATGTCATGTCATGTCAAGGCTTAGATAGACAAAGTGAGAGAAATGATGATCATTGAAAATAAGGTGATGAGGAGTGGTTAGTGAAAGATATAGAAGAATTTGAGAATCAAGGAAAAACCAACCTGGAGGAAACCGAAACAGTAAACCTGGGCGAGCATGATGAAATCAAAGAAACAAGTGTTAGTGTTCACTTAGCAAAAGCACAAAAAAGAGAACTCATTCACTTATTGCGGTAGTAAATTTATGTATTTGCCTGGTCCTATGATGATGTGCCGGGATTGAGCACTAACATTATGCAGCATAAGTTACCGATCAATCCTGAGTTTGATCCAGTCAAGCAAAAAATGCAGAAATTCAAGCCAGATTTAAGTCTGAAGATCAAGGAAGAAGTGACAAAGCAAATTCAATCTAAGGTTGTGGAGGTCACAAAATATCCAACATGGCTAGCCAACATTGTCCCAGTGTCGAAGAAGGACGGCAAGATTTGAATTTGTGTTGACTATAGAGATTTGAATAGAGCCACTCCTAAAGATAATTTTCCGCTGCCCAACATCCACATCCTCATCGATAATTATGTGATGCATGAAATAAAGTATTTTATGGATTGCTTCGTCGGGTATCATTAGATATTGATGGATGAAGAAGATGTAGAAAAGACAGCTTTCATTACGCTCTGGGGTGTTTATCATTATAGATTAATGTCGTTTGGTCTTAAGAATGCGGGTGCAATATACATGAGGGCTATGAAGACGATTTTCCATGATATGATTCATAGAGTGATTAAGGTGTATGTGGATGATGTAATTATCAAATCCTACGATAGTTCGAATCATCTGACCCATCTGGAAAAAAAATTCAACAGATTAAGATAGTACAATTTGAAGTTGAATCCGGCTAAATGTGCTTTTGGTGTGACGACCGGGAAATTATTGGGGTTCATAGAAAGCAGAAGGGGCATCGAGCTAGACCCATCCAAAATAAAAAAAATCAGGATTTGACACCGCCGTGGACCAAGAAAGAGGTTATGAGTTTCCTGGGTTGTCTGAATTACATTAGCAGGGTCATTGCCCAGCCAACAGTCATATGTGAGCCAATTCTCAAGATATTGAAAATAAATGAATTGAATGAGTGGACAGAAGATGTCAGAAATCTTTTTACAGAATTAAGGAATATTTGTCTGAACTGCCAGTTTTGGTTCCACTAAGGGAAGAAAGTTCGTTGTTGCTTTACCTGTTAGTCTCAGAAAATGCTTTTGGATGTGTCCTCGGGAAACATGATGAGACCGGTAAGAAAGAGAAAGCCATCTACTACTTAAGTAAAAAGTTTACATCGTATGAATCCCGCTACACTCTTGTAGAAAGGACATATTATTCTTTAACTTGGGCCACACAAAAGTTGAGGCATTATCTGTCGTCATACACAACATACCTCATTTCTAAAATGGATCCATAGAAGTATATATTCTAGAAAGCCATGCCTAAGGGAAAGCTAGCCAAGTGACAAATGTTGCTGAGTCAATTCGACATTGTGTATGTGACTCAAAAGGCAATCAAGGGGCAAACCTTAGTAGATCATTTAGCAGAGAATCCAATTGACGACGAATATGAGCTGCTTCGAACTTACTTCCCAAATAAAGATATTTTATTCATAGGAGAAGACATCACAGTGAGCTATCCCAGATGGAGGATGTTCTTTGATAGAGCATTCAACTTTAAAGGTTCAGGAATCAAAGCAGTTTTTGTGTCAGAAAAGGGACAACACTATCTAGTAGCATCTAAGTTGCATTTCCCATGCACCAATAACATGGACGAATATAAAGCTTGCATCCTAGGACTCAAATTGGCACTTTATATGGGTGTTCATGAATTGCTAGTCATCGAAGACTCAGATTTGCTGATTCATTAAGTACGAGGAAAGTGGGCAGTAAAGAACTCCAAGATTACTCCTTATGTGGAGATGGTGCAAGAATTAAGTTGTAGATTCAAGGAAGTTGACTTCAGACATATCCCAAGGATACAAAATGAGTTTGCTGATGCTTTGTCCACTATATCCTCCATAATTCAACACCTGAATCAGAGTCACATTGATTCTTTGGAAATAAGCTTGAAAAAGCAACCCGCGCATTGTGTGCATATCGAAGAGGAGCCTGACGGAAAGCCATGGTACTATGATATTAAAAGGTATCTAGAATCTGGAATATATCCTGAAGAGACTAGCAACAATCAAAAGAAGACGATCCGACGTCTGGCAAAGAATTATTTTCCAAGTGGGAAAATCCTTTTAGGAGTACTCCAGATTCTTAAGATGTGTCGACGCTACAAAAGACAATAAATTAATAAAGAAAGTACACGCTGGAGTTTGCGAGCCCCACATAAACGGGTTTTCCATTGCTAGAAAGATTCTGAGAACTAGTTACTTTTGGATGACTATGGAAAATGATTGTAGCAAATATTTGCAGAAGTGTCCAAAATGTCAGATACACGGAGATTTGATTCGAATGCCTCCACATGAGCTTCATGCGATGAGTTTACCTTGGCCTTTCATAGCTTGGGGTATGGATGTTATCGGATCAATAGAACCCACGACATCAAATGGGCATAGATTTATTTTGGTTACTATTGATTACTTTACTAAGTGGGTCAAAGCTACTTCATATAGAGCCATCACCAAGAAAGTGGTTGCGGATTTCATCAGGAATAACCTAATTTCCGATTTGGAGTGTCGGAATCGATCATTACTGATAATGGGGAAAACTTGAACAGTCAGTTGATGAATGAAATTTGTGATCAGTTCAACATCGTGCATCACAACTCAACTGTATATCGTCAACATATGAATGGAGCTGTGGAAGCCGCCAATAAGAGCATTAAAAGGATCTTAAGGAAAATGGTCGAAAATGATAGGTCATAGCATAAGGTGTTGTCCTATGCTCTATAGGGTATCGTACAACAGTTCGAACCTCCACCGGGGCGAATCCTTATCAACTTTTTTATGAGAATGAAGTTGTGATACCTGCTGAGGTTGAGATACCTTCTTTAAGGACTATTCAGGAAGCCGGACTAAGTAACGAAGAATGGGTTCGCTCTCTCTATGAACAAGTCATGTTGATTGATGAAAAAAGAATGGTTATCATGTGTCATGGCCAGTTGCACCAACATAGGATGGTCTGTACCTTCAATAAGAAAGTACAAACTTGAATATTTGAAGTCGGACAATTGGTTCTCAAGCGCATGTTCCCACACCAAGAAGAGTATAAAGGCAACTTCGCTCCGAATTGGCAAGGGCCATACATAGTTCACAAGGTACTATCCGGAAGAGCTTTGATTCTATCTGAGATGGATGGACAAGAGTGGACCAAGCCAATCAATTCTGATGCGCTAAAGCTATACTAGGTTTGAAGGATGTTTTAGTTTTTGTTTCCTTAATTTATTTGTAATCGCATTTTTTATAATGTTTATTTTCTACTATGTAATTGCATAGAATCCCTTTCCTTTTATGTATAAAATACGTTTGACCTGAATTCCCAAAAAAGGATATGTAGGCGTCCTATATCGGCTTCAATCAACCTCTTAGAAAAATTTATCCTTTCCTTTCATGTATGAACTACATGATGACTTGAATTCATAAAAAGGAATATGTAGGTGGCCTATGTCGGTTTCGATCAACCCATTAGATTTTCTATACATCCTTAGCGTAGTCCTGAACTACGTTTGACCTGATTCCTGCTTCAACGAGATACGTAGGCATCCCAACGTCTCAGTCATATAACCCCAAGAAATAGAAACTGGGGCAGAATTTTCGAGAAGGAATCTAAAAAAATCACAAGAGGAAGATCAAAGAGAATGAAGATTGACAAAGACTTCGGATCCTCTCAAGCTGAGATCATCTCAAACAACTCTAACCTGGGGCAGAAATTTTGAGGAAGGCCTCAAAATTTCCACCAAACACAGGAATATATTTCAAAGTCCCTAGCACCAGAAGGCAAAGTCAAAGTTTTGAAAATTACCAATTGCGACAAAGTTTAGGTAGACTCATTCTCCAGCTATGATAGAACAGTTTGAAGAACCCTCCGATAATAATGATGAGTTTTGGAAATACTCTGTTGAGTATAGTCAAACCACGAGGAAGACGTTCATTGAGATAGTTCATGACATGACTGGCAGAGATTTTCTAAAGCTTTTACAGAAAATTTTGAAACTATTTTCTAAATTAAGACTACTCTAAAAAATCTATACAAATCTTTTACTTAGTGATTTCCTTGGCGTCTATTGGAACAGGGAGTCAGGGTGGAGGTCCCAACATGACAGAGTACCCAAAAAATGGCGAAGAGAAAACCAAGGATCGAAGGATGTCAACACGGAGTAGTTTCTCAAACTAATCATTTTTTTGTGGATGCAAGGATCAATACATAAAAATGAGAGTCTTTTTCAAAAATCCCAGAGCAAGTTGGGAGCCACACCAAAGCATATAATACTCAAGAACAGTATTTTTGGGTAGCCCCAAAAATGGGTTTAATACCCATTTATCGAGGACCTTTTGAATTGTCTATCTCATTTCTTGAGACCATGAAAGAAAAACGAGAGCACCTTATCTTCTTTATCGATATTTTATTTAGAATTTTCCTAAAAATAATCACTAGAAAAAGCGACTTTGTGTCTACTAAATATTTATTTTGAGCGTAGGTGCATTTAAGGGAGTCAGCACAACAAATACGACAATCAAAAGGGTCGCTCAACAGGAGGAAGAGCGGAAAGTCATCCTCAAAATTTTCCTTAAAGCGAAGCAAACAGTATTTGAGTAATGCCTAATTAAGGACTTTTCCACATTTACTTTCATTCGATGGTTTTGCTATTTAATTATTTCTTCAAAAAGAGAAGATTAATAGCGGAATAAGTCATTCAAATCCTGATACTCAGTATTTGTCATTAAACTATCATAAATCTTTTCTGTGGTCGCCAGTGAGAGCGAAATTGTATCTGCTAACTGTCTACCTTGAGTACAGGTACATGTAGAAAGCAAAACGCAGACAAGTCAACTCAAGTGAAACTATTTTCAAATCCCCGTAAGAACTATTTCATATCATCTCGTTGCCAAGAGGGCCATTTAATATCCGTTGACATGAGAGACACAAACACTAGCATCAAAGATATCATTAGCATTTAATATTTGTTGACAAGTGATACAAAATGCTAGCGTCAAGGATATCACCAGTATTCAATATCTATTGACACGCGAGACACAAACACTGGCATTGAGGATATCATCAGTATTCAATATTTGTTGACACGCGAGACACAAACGTTGGCGTCAAAAATATCATCAGTATTCAATATTTGTTGACACGCGAGACACCAACGCTGGCGTCGAGGATATCATCAGCATTCAAATATATGTTGACACGCGAGACACAAACACTAGTGTCGAGGATATTATCTGTATTTAATACCTCTTGACATGCGAGACAAAAATACTGACATCGAGGATATCATTAGTATTTAATATTTTTTAACATGCAAGACACAAATGCTCGCATCGAGACTATCATTAGTATTCAATATCTATTGAAACGTGAGATACAAACACTGGCGTCGAGGATATCATCAGCATTTAAATATATGTTAACATCCTAGACACAAACACTGGCGCTGAGGATATTATCAATATTTAATATCTATTGACACGCAAGACACTAATGCTGGTGTCGAGGATATCTCATCATTTTATGAATCAATATCTGAATGCATCAAGAGCACATAATTTGAAGGGATGCCTTTAAGTCGCTATATGAAGACTAGTGATATATGAGATTTCCAAGAAATTGACAATTTGAGGGTTATTTATAAGTCATATTATTTGAAATAGGATAGTGTGCAAGATTACCTATGACTTAATATCCCATAGGTCATCCGTAAGCCGCAACAACATCCTAACCGGATAGTGTACAAGGTTACCCAAAAATTAATAGTCTGAAGGTTATCCATCAGTTGCAACTAAATCCTTACCGGAGAATATGTGAGATTATCAAATTGATAAGTCCAAGAGTTCTCTATAAGCCGCGTTATATCCAAGATCAATTATGTGCAGGATTACCCAAGGACTACTAATTTGAGAGATACCTATAAGTCATATTGTATCCAAGGTCGGATGATGTGCAGGAATACCTGAGAACTAGCGATTAGAAAGATATTTGTAAGCCATCTCTTATCTAAGATAGGATAATGTGAGGGATTACCTATGGGCTAGAAATTCAAAGGATATCTTTAAGTCGCCTCGTATCCAACATCAAATAACGCATAAGATTATACAAAGATTGATAATTCTAGGGAAATCTATAAGTCGTATCAATACAAAAGATGTGTAAGACTTTCCTGAGATCATATGCAAAGAACTATCGTCAATAACCAGAAAGGCTATCATTCCACAAGTATTATAGGTGACTTAAAAAGGTTGCCGCATCAACATAAGATTAAGCGGTTGTAGGGACCGTTCTGGATAAAGTGTCGTCGGTGTCCAAAAAGGGCCACCCCACTTTGAAGACATATTCAACCGACAAATGAGATAGTTATACAACAACCAAGAGAGTGCTTATTACAGGTACATGAGAAAGATGACTTTATTTTTTTGAATAACAACTCGCGTGGAGGTATGGTAAGAAACTAAATACCCTTTTTGTGAATTGTGCTTATTACTAACAATTTTGTTTGAAACATAATCAAGAGAATTTGAGAGGATGAAAATCTCAAATAAAAATCACAGATGCGAACGACTCCAGATAGGACGCAGCACAACATGGAACTCTTTCTTAGCATCAAGATGGGACATAGTCTAGAGAGGGATGTCAGACTCTCTGGATGCGAGCTAAAGGATGATCACCACCACCAAACAACCACACTACTGTTAGAAGGCATGTGAGTATTTTGGGATATTCTGGTTTCAGCTTCACCTTCAAAATATTTCTAAACTCACGCCGAGGATAAACTTCTCTTTCTTTCAAATTCGAGTGATACAATAGTTAGAGTTTTGGAAATTATGTCCAGGTAAGTTCTTGCCTATGGATGTGAAGGATCCCACATTCATGGTTAAGAGGTTACAAGCCTCTTTTTCATAACTCGAACAACTTGTCCCTCATCCCGAATCAAAGATCGTCTAAAATAAAAGATTATCTTTTCTACCGATCAAGTCAAACTACAACCAGTCTGATTTCCTGAGACTCGGGGATATATAGGCTGGGATTTATTTTGAAAACTCAACTGCATTCCAACCTCCCCTCAAATCCCTTTATACCCCAGCTTTTTGATTTTATCAAAAACTCTAAAATCGAGATAGTCTGTAAATTTTTTGAAACCGTGCTTTGAATCAAGATTTATGAACTACAAGTGGCCTGAACTCTTATGTAACTTGAGATATGTAGGAAAACTGATACCGAGGTCCGGACATAACTCTATGAAACTCGTGCGAAAGCCAACCTCTTTCAGATTCGAATTTGTGGTTGGACAAAAAATTAGGAACGTAAACCTCCCTTTGCCCAGGGTTACTTGCATCCACACTTCCCAAAGGGAGGGGGGAAGTTGTTGACACCTAATTTTTACCCTCCACGACTAAATTTAATTCTGAGTTTCTTCGGTTTATAATAAAATTAAAATATTTATTTCATCTGAATAAAAAAATTTCAAAATATTTTTTGTACGTAATTTTATCAAGTTAAGTAGTGATTATATATTATCGTTATATGAGATTATATAATTTGATTACTTAAATATTTATTCTATGAAATATTAAATTTTAATTCAGGATTATTCTAAAAATAAATATACTGATTAAACTCTTGATTTTAATATAATTTATTAACAAAATAATTTATTTGGATAAAAATGCATTTGATTTTATTAAATCAAGAAGCTCGGGATTAAAGAAAGAATTAATTCGTATCAAATTTTAATTAAATTTGGCCAATTTATTAGATTTGACCATAATTGAAATCAAATTGGTCATAATTGCCATGCAATTGGTCAATTAACCTTTAATTTGGTTAAAATTTAAATAGAATGGGCCAAATTAAAATTGAGATTATTTTTGAATAACCCTAAATCTAATTGGGGTTATTTTCTAAATAACCCCATAATCAACCTAATACCTAATTCTGCCAAGCCCAAATATACCCAGTCAGCGCAATAATTAATTAAACCAACACCCAAATAACCCAAGATCAAAAAAATAATTATCCAACAATCAATAAGCCAAAAGCAGCCCAAATCTCACTGACCCAGCCCATTAAAGCCTCTGACCTGGCCCATTCTTCATATATTACACGCACAACAACAACAAATTCACAGAACATTGGCAAAATCCCAAAGCACCGACAACAACACAGCCAACGACAATTGACCTATCTCCAACGATCCGACTAGCGGTGACCCATCCAAACGCAAAACCAACCCAATTTCAACGCGTACAAAATAAACTCGTAAGAGATAAACCTCAACAATAATTATTAGCAACGGTTGATTCCAGATCATAGGAACAACACCTCAATCTTTGTCCTTTCTCATCCAAATTCATACCATACGTGGCTTGAATTGCCTTAATCTCCAAAGATATTATTCTAATTTCAAATTTTCGGAATCAATTTCCCCCCAAATCCATGGAACTTATAGAACATTCTGAGAATTTCTACCTATTGGCTCTCCATTGGTCGATTGTAAAGGAAAGAACGATGACCCCTCTCATCATCGTCCATTTTTGTAGAGATTGATTCATGGCCATATGATTTAAGTCTTTTTTACCCAAATCCCACATCGATGGAGAGGAATTCATTCCTCAATTCGCCTCTATATAAGGAACTCACTGTTGATCTGGGAGGAGGGTTGGAAAAAAAATTCACAAAGCAAAAACACACAAAAAGGGAAAAAAATTGGTCGCATGAATTGGTGAGAATTTTTGTCAGTAAAATTTTTAGGAAAGGCAGTCGTCTAGTCGAGCCTTTTTTAGCGAAATTGAATTTTTTGGTGGTGGTGAAGCCCAAAGGAGATCGAGGTTCCATTTTACTTCTCCCGAACAGGTAATATCCCATTCTATTGATCTTTCTATTGTTTCTACTTCATCATGACCTTCTGTAGTTATGAGTAAGTCTTCAGTAATATTGTATATTGGGTTGTTTGCTGGTAGACGGCTTTGATAGCCGTAGGTTTCATTCGTGATAGTTATCATCATGTCGATATTTGAATCAATGTATACGATGTTACTTCTTAATACTGTTAAGGACATGTTCTTCACCAAAACACTTTAATCCATTATTTTTATCTATGTTCTTTCTTTTGATTTATGGCATGTTATATGGTCTGAACAACATTTGTTGATGGATTTTTGATCAAATACTCTCATTTTGTATACTGGTTGAGATTTGAATAAGCTGGTTTCACAGTAAAGTTTCATGCTTTGAATTTGCTTAGTAGTTTTGGGCTAATGTCATCTTGTTATAGCTAGTTTCATAATAAAGTTTCATGCTTTGAATTTGTTTGGTAAGGTCAGGCTAAGGATGTTTTGTTATAGGTATTTTCATAATAAAGTTTCATTCTTTGAATTTGTTTAGTAGTTTTGGGCTAACGATGTTTTGTTAGAATTGGTTTCATAGCTAAAGTTTCATGCTTTGACGCGTTTGATAGTCTCGGGCTGATAACCGTCTTGATTAGTTGTTACATCTTTGGTTGTCTACTTTGCCATTTTTAGTTTATTTATCGGGCCTTTTGATATCCAAAATCTAAAATTTAGATTTATGTTTGCTTTTGATTTGTGTGTTCTGATTATAAAGTAAATTTGATAGTGTTTTATTGAATTGCCGGATACTTGAATGGGTCAGTTTGAGGAGAATGTCTCTACTTTTGTTGCCATTATGCTATACGCGTAGTTTATGTTTGAACTGAGGATTCCCTGGGATTTCTTTTTCTTGGTCAATATAAACAAGAAAAGACGGATGAAGGCATATTCCTTTTGCTCTCGAAAGGAAGACTGAAGGACGGAGTAGAACATCACTATGGTCTATCTCTATCTTTCGATAGTCTGTTTCCAAGGTCCTACTTTGGATTATTTGGGATTCATAAATGTATTTCTGCCTTTATTTTGTCGGGTTTGATTATCATATAGTAGTTTTCTTAGGCACTAAGACCCTTATTATCATAACTATTTAACTTGATGTCTATAGCATTTCGAGTCCAAGAAAGAAGCTTTGGTTGTTCATTAGTATTTTCTATTTGATGCTTAAAGTTTTGGCTGCGTATTAGTTGTTCCTACTGGTTTCTTCTTGAATGCATCTTTGATATAGAGGATTCTTTCTCAAAAGGGTTGCCATTTAAGTTTCTAATAATGCCCCTTTAGTCCTGCCAATATCTTTTTTTAAATTTTTGGTCTAGAAATGGATTCATTTTCTGGTTTCCTTTATTGGTTCGGTATTGGCTGATTTTCGTGTTAATGTTTCTCCCTTACGAGCATATCTCCTTGTTGGTTAATCGACTTTTATTTATTGAAGATTTATGTTATGTCGTTTTCTTTAGTCAATTAGGTATCGGTTTCCCTTTATATGCTTTTTCTAACTTTCTCTATCATTTTTTTCCTTATTTCTTATTGCTTGCCTCCTTAGTTTTCCTAAATTTGTGTCTTATATTACTGTGTGCTTCTAGGGGATCGATTGATGTAATGTGTTGTAATGATACTTTACTTGATCATCTTTATAAAAAGTATGAGACTTCATTAATTTATTTGATCAGTAATCATAGCATCTTCTTTCTCTCCACCTTTTTTGTGTCCTACATTTCCAACTTTACCATTTTTGGAGTTGTTTTTTTGTCGTAAGAACTAACATGCATCCTGAGTCTTCCCTTTAACACTTATGGATGATCATATTTTGTCTAAAATATTCAGGAGATGCGCACATCGATCAATTATTGGAATGCTGACTAGCCTTTGTTGATGTAATAGCAAAAAGAAGAAAATGAAATTTCATGAATCAATTCTTCTTTTGTGAATTAGTGGGGTCTTCTACTTTAGACATAGTTTCAAAATTTAAACAGTTTGATGATTAGTTAGAACTTATAAGGCTCGGTCGATCGCCTAATGATTAGTTTAATTCTCATATCTTGATTATGCCTGTTGTTCGAGCTGACGTGTGTGTATTACTACTTCCGGGTGTCCCGCGACTATTCGTTTGGATCCCTGTTGTTTTGCTTATGTAGTTAATATATATAAATTTTCTTCACATCTACTTGCCTCCTCCGTTTAATCACGTATTAACCATTCCAACTTCCTACTTTTGTTGAGCATGCATTTATTTCCTTTACTCTTTCTTTTCCCTACCTTTGTGGAATATATATTAATGTGTTTTATTTTCTTTCTTTGCATGGAAATTATTTGAGTCCTACATGGACTTGTCCCTATTTGCATATCTATCATGGCCAGTGATGCCTATTTTTCGAGTCAAGCCCAAAGTCGATTAAATCGCGCATGGATACAAGGAGTCGAAAGAGGAAAAATGGGTTAAAGTCCCACATTTGAAGTGGCTAAGTGACTCAAAAGTCTCATTTATTATTTTATTTTATTTAATTATTGTTTTCTTTATTTATTTTATTTACTTATTTATTTATTCATTCATTTATTTGGGGCCTCGAAGCCCAAGTTGCAAATTTAATACAGGCGGAGCAAGACTCGAGACAAACGCTCAAAAACTAGATTAGGACAGGTGAAATGGGTCGAAAGCCCAATTAGACTAGGATAAGTCTCATTGATTTGAGCCCAATGGCCTAAATCTTTTTACTTTCTCCTCCCTTCCCCCTTTTATGTGTTTATTTGTTTATTAGTTTTGTTTAGACTTAGTTAAAATCCCTACTAAATCGCCTAAATCTATTTCTCACAAGTCTTTGCTAAAAATTCGATCACTTTTTAACAAATCAATCTTTTTGAAGTTAGTCAAAAGACATTTTCAAACAGTCCGGATAACCGCAAGTTAACGGACGTTTTAGGTGCCTTAAAACCTTCCTAAAACGTTAATAGGAACCGCTTACTCGGAATCTTTAAAACTTAAACGATATGTCTATTTTGGATCATTTAAGTAACTTTCAAGGCTTTCTTAATTCCTTTTCAAATAAACTAAGTGGCGACCCTTAAAAAGGTCAAAATTTCCGCAAAACACATGTATGTAGAATGTCGGGATAAAGATAAGGGCTATTAAACAGATGCCTTTTAAACATTAGCTTCAACTATGTAGCTTGTAATATTCCAGGCACCCATAGGCTATATTGGTTTCACTCCCTTTGCTGGAAGGGCCCCAGTCCATGTTATCCACATGTACCGAGGAATGGCTAAAGACACAAAGGCAATAGCCATCCAAAATATATTGTGTATCTAGACACAGAGGTCATGTCGACCTTCAATGCCGGCAAAAGTGGTTTCCAGTGCTGGTCCCCCCCCTCCCCCCGGGACTACACCTTATCGATAAGCTACACAATTTCCTTTAAGCTCAAATTAAAATAATTTGCACATAAACCAACCATTAACTAATGAGTCTTTCATTAAGGCATTTTTCAACATGGTATCGTCATACCAATATGATTGCAAGTTATTCCATCTTTGCCAAACTAATCCATCTAACAAAATTGACTACAATTGCTAGTTTCAAAATCCAAATCATAGCCACCAAGGGAATCCAAAACCATTTTATCCATTTATCCTTTAATGCAATGCAATTTTTTCAAAAGATAAGCTAACTTGTGTGAAAATTCATATTCAAAACCAAGATTATAATGTGGGTTGAGGTTAATGTCATCATCATGCAAAAAATTCATCAATATGGTGAACCCCATGTCACCCATTTCAACCATTATAACAATGCACAAATTTAGTTCCAAAAGTCATCAATTAAAGCATGGATAACCCATTAAAAATAAGAGAAAAGTAATTCTAGCGATAACAAACAAAAACCCTCAACTCAAGTTTAAACCCATCATTCAAAATACATGAATATTGAATAAATTGATGCAATAATATAAAATACAATATAGGGAGTGTAGAACATGCCTTATTTGAAGAGAATCCTTGAAGAAGATAGGAAGACTTGAACCTACAAGCCTTGAAATTGAGGAATCCTTCTTGATGTTCTTGGGAGAAAGAGAATGAGGAATTTTGAGATCCTTCTACTAGTTTTGGATGACCTTAGAGTTATAAAATTGATTGGGGGAGTTATAAGGGGTGAAAGGACCATTTTGCCCTTGATTTAATATGGGAAAAACATGTTTTAACATCTAGGAAGGGAGGGTCACGCCTCGATTCCCATCATATGGCTCCACCTGTACTCTGTGACCCCAATCGCGTGACCTAAACATTGCCTTGCGCGGCCATTGAGCACTCTGTACAATGCTTCACTAAAACGCCTCTAACTTTTTACTCCAAACTCGGATTGATGAACGGTCTATTGAGTTGGAAAGAAGACTCAAAGAGTTTTAATTTGATATGAAGTAGGTCACATAACACATTATATTCTATGAGTAATAGTCATTGTAAGTTGATCCAAGTAAAAATGTATACTAAACTCAATCGGTAGGAAAGTCCTCAACTCAACTTTGACCTAGGAGATTTTTGTGACTCCAGTTAACACCCAAAGACGTTACCACACTAAATAATTGATATTCACACTTATATTAAGTTGTAAGTCATTGGTTCAAGTCTATACACGTATGAGGGACGGCTAGAATTCAAGCCCAAAAATGTGGGGTGTTACAAACATCCATTCAGCATTCACTAAGTCTCTATCAATCTTGCTACATGTATGGACATTTTTCCAAGTATAATCCCTACCAAACGTGACCAACTCTGTCATATTAGTATCACTAATAAACTAATCAAAATCATTGATTTCCACTTCCTGCATTGGACTACCTTTTAGTCTATCGTCACTTGTTAAGACTACATTAAAATCACCCATACATAACATTGGCATGTGAGTATTAGTCACCAGCACCCTCAAATGATTCTGCATAGGGATTCTACCATGGATAGTATATAAGCCTTACACTGCCACAAAACAGAACACCATAGTACTTCCTTTAACCTGCACTCTTGATAACGCTCAATCTACAGCTCTCGTAAGAGTGTAAAGCGGTCGTTAGCAAATATAGAACCCAACTGGGTTGGGTATCGATCCCACAGGGAATAGCTTGGTCAACAAGTAAGTAAAGATTACTAGACTTTTAGTGCAAGTCTCGTAAAAAAGGGGGGAGTCTTGTCGTGCAAGTAATGTAACCAAAATAAGATCTAAAAACGGCAATAGCAAAGTAAAAAGAGAAAGAATGTTTTGGTGAGATGTAAACAATGAGAATTGAAGCGTTGGGGTTATGTCCACCTTCTGAGGTATACGTCTCTATTGGCTGTGAGTGTGTAGAATTCTGACATGCAATTGCTTATAGAGGATTGTAGTCGATGGTAAATCCAAGCGTCTCTCGACCTAAACAAGGACTATTTCACTTTAACTCTCTCGAGCTTAAAGCGTATCTAACGGTATGAATTCTCCAAGAGGTTAGTCCAGTTACGGCACTAGCTTTTTAATAGGAAAGGGTGTCCTACTACCTTGACATTATCTCTTTTCCAGACAAATAACTTTTCTCTCGAACAAGTTAAATGTTAGACTGGCGTATTCTAGCGTTTGCAACCGCAAAGAATGTAGATTAAGATGAAGAGAATAATGATATAAGCAATATACGTGCCTTGAACTCACAAACTCACAGCAATAGATAGTAACTCATTCGGCTTCCATAACCCCAACAGAGAAGTTTAGTTACCCATGAATGCGAAGGAGATCATGCTTGACATTGTTGTTATACCACAAGATTGATTAATTTCGTGTAGCGTAAGTGGTAGGTGTGAGGCGTGAATTCCTTAGAAAAGTAACGATTCTCTTGTTGTGGAAATTAAGAATAGATGAATGGAAGAAGAAAACTAGAATTAATAGAAAGATTAGAAGAGTTGTAGAATTGTTTGTAGTGTAGAATAATAGAGGAATAAAAGATGTTAGAAGATGTGAGGGATGGAAGGAAGTATTGTGTTCTCCCTCCTTCCTCCCTCCTTCCTCTAAATCTCTAGCATGATAGGGTATTTATAATACCCATATCCTACTCCTACTAAGCTAATGAAATAAATAACCAAATCCTACTAGACTAATGAAATCCTTAACCCAAATGTACTAGGTTAAGGTAACATTATCATAATCCATATAAAATAATGAAATACATAACCTAATTGTACTAGGTTAATGTATCATTGTCAAAATTCAGCTTTGTGTCTGTAAGTCCCCAAAGTCTTCAGAATTGCTGTTTTAGCCCGGGACAGATTTTCCATGCAGCAGTTTTGGTCCCCCAAAGTCTTCAGAAATGCTGTTTTAGCCCGGGACAGATTTTCCATGCAGCAGTTTTGGTCCTTAGGCGTGTAAACTCCCTTCCCTTCCTTCGTGAGCTTTCTTTAGCGTCAAGTAAGCCATAAAATGCTGAATTATGCATCATTTATACCTGAAACTTTACTAATCATGTTCGTTAGCTCATTTACAGGAAAAAGGACTAAAAGTGCATGAAATATATAATTTGTTCTCAAAACTAGGCTAAAATATGGGCAAAATATATTGATATAGGTGCGTAAATTCGCCTATCATCAACACCCCACACTTAGATCTTTGTTCGTCCTCGAACAAACTATCATGTCCTTCTAAACGTCAACTTAGGGTTTCACAGCAACAACATAAAATATTCGTCAAGACAAGCACAACAATTATCAACAAAGAGTATCTTTTCGATTATAAGTAGAAACAGTTTAACCTCTAGCATAGACTCGTGATGGTGATCAACTCGCATGCAAACGTTAAGGTGCATGGAATCATATACAACTATCCAAAACTCATCAACCATGTGTGTCTCACAATATACTACCCATAATCACTCACAAATATAGCATATTTTTCAAACATGGGTATCAAAATGTCCTTGCTCTCACTCTCACAAAGAATTCATATGTAGCGACTGATGACCATAGGCTTGCCCTTAATGTAATACTCTACTAAATGTTGAAATGTTAAGATTAGGATCAAGTAGGTCTTTTGATGGTTGTAATGTAGGCTAAGGGACGGGTAAGACTATTTTGGCCAGGAATAGTGACTAAGTTCCTAAGCGCTTTAATACATCACTTTGTATCATTGACACTTTTTTCTTTCAACCTTTCTTCTTTCTTTTGTTATACCACCCTTGTTCTTCTCTTTTGTTTTTCAATTTTAAGCACAACTCGCTTTTCAGCTTTCTTTTCCTTTTTCTTTTCACAACATACCTCTTATGATAGCACTTTCTTTTTCATAACACATTCAAGCACCATTACAATTTATAGCATCATACTCACCCAATTTCCTTTTATGTTGTCACATGACTTTTTCACTTTAAAGCACTTAGGGATTTTGGGATCAAATTACGGTCTTGAAAGAAATGGATTAGGCTTACATACAAGGTTGTCAAAGAAATAGGCTAAAGGCTCAAAAGGGTTAACTAGGATGATGTCCATGGGTAGGTAAAACTGAAGGTAAACATGTATAGGTTGCCAAAGAAATGCCTAAATCATATCCTAAACTTACACTCCTTATTTTCGCTTTGCATACATACCAGGCAAGTTCTAGCATCAGCCACATACATAGAATATACTATTATCTCACACACACAAGGCACATGGTCGACTTGATTGGAAGTAATATAGACTCTCGACCCAACAAGTGAAGGAATTGAATCACACAATATCACATATTGAGTCACAACTAGAGCCTAAATGTCTCAATAGTCACAATTTTAGCACATACTCTTGTTATAATCTCATGCTGCCTATCAAAATAATTTCATGCGAAGCTAAAAAAAATTTAACTACTAAAAAAAACAAAACGAAACAAAAATGAAACAAAAGCAAACAAACATAGATGTGAATAGAGAAGTATAGCATGCAATACCACCACCCCATACTTAGTCGGGACACTGTCCTCAGTGGAAAATAAATACGAGGAACCTGGTTGGTCGGACTTATCCTCTATGTCTGGGGTCATACCCCTTGCATTGGAATCATCATCAGAGTCGTCATCCTCAGAAGTTCCTCATAAGTATCCCACTTAATTCCAAGCGTGAGTCGAGGTATTTGCAGCGAGGAGGGTTCTCCTTGGTCCTTGTGACTTCTCTTTTTGCCCTTTTGGGAGGTGGTAGCCTTCTCCTTGCCTTGTCTCGCTTTAGGTGCCATTGTACCTGAGACTAGAAATAGTGTTAGTGGTAGCACAATATCAATGGATACAATCTATGCACAAGCAGTAGGGGTACCACCCCACACTTAGTTTTGTTGACACAAATCAGTGAAGTGAAAGTGGTCGATTACTTAGACTTCATCGACATGCGTTTTAGGAGCTATATTCCAACGAGAAAATCAGAGATATATCACTTCTTGCAACCTTTGCAATACTTTCATATTAGGTATAACAAGACTACTACATAGGGATTACATCATGGTATCGTTTCTATCAATAAACTCAACCTCCTATGTCGGTAGGCAGTTATAAGTCTTATTCCGATGAACGGGATATTCTAACATGTAAGTATTCAAGTGACAAGATTATGCAATGTTCATTACTATAGCAATTCTGCAAGTAGTATAACAATGCATCAAAATCAAATTCAAGTCGGACATAAGTTAAGAGTATCCTAACGCACATGTTCACTCACTTGGTTTTGTATCAACAATTCAAACACGTTCACATCACCAATACTTTTTCAAGATTTAGCAATTCATAATAGGTGTAGTAAAGTAGTACTTACAAAATATGAATGAAGAATAAAGTAGTACTTACTTGGTTGAAGCCTTTGGATGATGTTCTTGTGACGAAAAAGAGCAAAAGGAAACTTTTTGATAGGTTTTGGAGACTATAGGTGGTGCATAAGCTAGGTTTCCAATGTGTTTTTGGTTCAAGACTAAGTCTCATATTTATAAGAAAAGGTTGGGTCGAGTTTTGGCCCATTAAAATCGAATTTGGAGACCAAAAGTGACCATAGGTGGTGCCTAATGCTTTGCCTAGTTGAGCAGAATGCCATAGTATATGCCAAGCATTTATTTAAGAATGCCATAGCATATGCCATGCATTTATTTAAGAATGCCATACACTATGCGGCGCATTGTCTATGGCATAATGAGACATATGCGACGCATTGTCTATGGCATAATGGGACATATGCGCCGCATAGTCTATGGCATATGAGATACTGAGACCAAATACCATAGAATAGGCGGCGCATAGTCAAAAGCATACCTAGGAATAGGCGGCGCATAGTGTATAGCACACTAGATTCCGAGACCTTAGGCTATAGGATAGGTTGTGCATCGTTCGTGGCCTAGTTTTACCAAGGCCTAGCCTTCCTCAAAGCCTATTTTGGCGTGAGAAAGGCTCAATCCATAGCCTTATGCATCACCCTTCCTAACTTACCAACTTTACCATACAATGCATCCAAATCGTCAATTGAAATCAATTTCCTCGTTGACTACTTCTTGCACCTATATTCGCTCAAACAAATGAAAACGATTAGTACGATGGGTTGCCTCCCACCAAGTGCCTTAGTTTTGGTCATGGCACGACTCTTATTTTTGGATTTTTATTTATCAAAAGAAAAACACATACTAAAACGAAATGAAAAATGAAAAACGATAAACGATAAAAGATGGGTTACCTCCCATCTAGCGCTTGATTTATTGTCGCGGCACGACATAGTTACCTCGAGTACTCAGACTTCGTCGGGATAGATGGTGGATCATTTTCTGAATGGATTCAGACGACAATGAGGCTTACTTGTAGGAGGGGTACCAATTATATCATCAATAGTCCAACCCATAGCTCTCATGTATCTCTTCAGAGTAGAGATGAGAGCCTCTACATGCTGTTTACTTAAATCATCCGCACTCACCAGAAGTATCTTTATACTTTCCAGGAACACATACCTTAGATAATCGGGGAGCTCTTTCGATTCTAGCATTGGTGGCTCTTCAAGGGAAGTCTTCGCTGGTGGTGTGGGTCGATTTTGGAGATCAAGGTCCAGCTTCTTGGGAGCATAGCGATATGTCCCTAATCCTGATAGAGCACAAATAGCTTCTTTGCAATTTTCAGCATCCTTACTCTCTCCATTCATGAGCACAACCGCCAAAGGGTCAGCAATAATTTGCTCTTCTTTAAGTAATTCTTTCGGATCATCAAAGAAAACATCAGCCACCGAAAATACACTCGGATCTTTGGGTTGCTTCATTGATTTGCAAACATCAAAGCGAACCACTTCATCATTTATTCGGAATGAAAGCTCATTAGCTCTCAAATCAATGAGCACACTTCCTGTAGCAAGGAAAGGGCGTCCCAAGATTATGGGAACCTCTGAGTCCTCTTCACAATCCAAAATAACAAAGTCTGCTGGAAATATGAATGAAGAAACCTTTACCAAGACATCACATAGGATACCAACAGGTCGTTTTACCGACCTATCCGCCATGACAAGCCTCATATTAGTTGGTGTAGGATCTCCTAACCCCAACTTCTTGTAGATCGATAATGGCATCAAGTTGATGCTGGCTCCTAGGTCACATAATGCTTTGGAAAAGTTCAAAGATCCGACGGTGCAAGGAATAGTGAAAGCTCCGGGGTCGGCCTTCTTCTGAACTATCGATCGGGTAGCAATTGCACTACAATGATGCACATCATCCTTCAGCTCATAACTTGCTTCCCTCTTCTTAGTCAAAAGATCTTTCATAAACTTCGCATATCCAGGCATTTGTTCAAGTGCCTCTACCAATGGAACATTAATGGTCAGCTGCTTCAACATAGTCATAAATTTGCTGAACTTAGTGTCATCTGCCACCTTCTTCAATCTTTGGGGAAAAGGTGGTGGTGGGTATGGAAGTGTTCTCTCCATGGATTTCTTCTCCTCTTGCTTCCGTTTTTCCATTTTTTCAGGATGCACGTCACTGGGCGTGACATCCTTGACGTTAGGACTGGTTTTTGCGGCATCTTCTCCTTTTACGTTATCATCCATGTCCGCAACTTCGTCAACCACTTGCTTGCCTTTTTCTGAAGGTTCTAGCACCTTACCACTTCTGGTAGTGATGGCCATGCATGACCCATCATTCCTTGGGTTTTGCACAGTATCGCTAGGTAAAGTGACAACCTTTCTTTGATTGAGTGCTGCTGAAAGTTGGCTCAGTTGCTGCTCTATTTGCTTGATTGAAGTGGAATGAGAATCAACTAGTTGTTTCATGGAGGACAAATCATTAATTACCTCAGTAACTCCCGCGCTTGTTGCTTCCACTCCTTTTAATAATTTAGCCATCATGTCTTCCATACTTCCAGAATTAGATGTGGTGGTATCACGTCTACCAGGGGGAACATATACACCACTCTTTTCATTGTTTTTTCTCCAACTACCTTGGTCCTTGTTTCCAGAATTATCATAATAGTTCCTACCTTGGTTTCCTTGGGTATTACCACGGAAACCCCCCTGATTGTTCAAGTAGTTGGCCTCCTCTTCCGAATCAGATTCGTCTCTTCCTTTTAGCGCCACAGCTTTCACTTTTTCGGTCTTTTCTGATAATAAATGCTTTGTCAGAAGATCCATCTGTGTTTTCATGTGCGCCATATCTTGATCACGTTCTTCTTGTCTTCTTCTTTGGTCTGCAGTCATGCCTATAGATAAAGTGGGGCTTGCTACCTCAGAATCCCTGGTATGCCAAGCTCTACTTTGCTTCGTCATACGATCTAGCATATTGCTTGCCTGACCAAAGGTGAGATCCATAAAAGATCCTCCAGCCGCATTATCCACCACTGGTTTAGTTATTGAATTCAAGGCTCTGTAAAGTATCTCCATTAGGTGAACATTAGTCATGTGATGGTTTGGACACCTCGCTAGCTTTGTCTTGAACCTCTCCCATGTTTCATGAAGAGCTTCAGTTGGAAGCTGACGAAAGTTGCTGATTTCATCTCTCAATTGTGCCCTTTTGGAAGGCGGAAAGAATCTTTCTAGGAAAGCATCTCTCAATTGCCTCCAATTTGTAATTGAATCAGGAGTCAGCCCATTCAACCATAGTGTTGCCTCCCCAGACAGAGACAATGGAAATAGACGTAATCGAATTGCATTCTGACCAACACCAGGATTGTCAAAAGACTTGCATGTAGAAATAAAGTTGATGAGATGCATATTCGGATCATCGCTTGCTAGTCCACCAAACAATCCCTTGAGGTGCAATAACTGAATCATGGTGCTTGTGATGTTGAACTTGGCTCCGGGCGCTAATGGTGGTGGAATAATGGCTCCTGTGGCTCCGGCTCCATCAAGATCATCATCATCATCATCGAATGGTATCTCACGTTGTGCATCCATTGATGCACTGAACAAAAACCTGCAGTAAACAAAAACAAAAACTAAAAGTAAAAGTACGAGAGTCTTCGACCAAAGGGTCTAGTAATTATTACGAACTTAATTGACACTTGTATTCCCCGGCAACGGCGCCAATTTTTGATAACGCTCAATCTACAGCTCTCGTAAGAGTGTAAAACGGTCGTTAGCAAATATAGAACCCAACTGGGTTGGGTATCGATCCCACAGGGAATAGCTTGGTCAACAAGTAAGTAAAGATTACTAGACTTTTAGTGCAAGTCTCGTAAAAAAGGGGGGAGTCTTGTCGTGCAAGTAATGTAACCAAAATAAGATCTAAAAACGGCAATAGCAAAGTAAAAAGAGAAAGAATGTTTTGGTGAGATGTAAACAATGAGAATTGAAGCGTTGGGGTTATGTCCACCTTCTGAGGTATACGTCTCTATTGGCTATGAGTGTGTAGAATTCTGACATGCAATTGCTTATAGAGGATTGTAGTCGATGGTAAATCCAAGCGTCTCTCGACCTAAACAAGGACTATTTCACTTTAACTCTCTCGAGCTTAAAGCGTATCTAACGGTACGAATTCTCCAAGAGGTTAGTCCAGTTACGGCACTAGCTTTTTAATAGGAAAGGGTGTCCTACTACCTTGACATTATCTCTTTTCCAAACAAATAACTTTTCTCTCGAACAAGTTAAATGTTAGACTGGCGTATTCTAGCGTTTGCAACCGCAAAGAATGTAGATTAAGATGAAGAGAATAATGATATAAGCAATATACGTGCCTTGAACTCACAAACTCACAGCAATAGATAGTAACTCATTCGGCTTCCATAACCCCAACAGAGAAGTTTAGTTACCCATGAATGCGAAGGAGATCATGCTTGACATTGTTGTTATACCACAAGATTGATTAATTTCGTGTAGCGTAAGTGGTAGGTGTGAGGCGTGAATTCCTTAGCAAAGTAACGATTCTCTTGTTGCGGAAATTAAGAATAGATGAATGGAAGAAGAAAACTAGAATTAATAGAAAGATTAGAAGAGTTGTAGAATTGTTTGTAGTGTAGAATAATAGAGGAATAGAAGATGTTAGAAGATGTGAGGGATGGAAGGAAGTATTGTGTTCTCCCTCCTTCCTCCCTCCTTCCTCTAAATCTCTAGCATGATAGGGTATTTATAATACCCATATCCTACTCCTACTAAGCTAATGAAATAAATAACTAAATCCTACTAGACTAATGAAATCCTTAACCCAAATGTACTAGGTTAAGGTAACATTATCATAATCCATATAAAATAATGAAATACATAACCTAATTGTACTAGGTTAATGTATCATTGTCAAAATTCAGCTTTGTGTCTGTAAGTCCCCAAAGTCTTCAGAATTGCTGTTTTAGCCCGGGACAGATTTTCCATGCAGCAGTTTTGGTCCCCCAAAGTCTTCAGAAATGCTGTTTTAGCCCGGGACAGATTTTCCATGCAGCATTTTTGGTCCTTAGGCGTGTAAACTCCCTTCCCTTCCTTCGTGAGCTTTCTTTAGCGTCAAGTAAGCCATAAAATGCTGAATTATGCATCATTTATACCTGAAACTTTACTAATCATGTTCGTTAGCTCATTTACAGGAAAAAGGACTAAAAGTGCATGAAATATATAATTTGTTCTCAAAACTAGGCTAAAATATGGGCAAAATATATTGATATAGGTGCGTAAATTCGCCTATCATCAACTCTACTCTGAATAAGTTGGTCAGTTTTGCTCATTATCACACAATCAAGCACTTGAGGGCTCCACATCAACCAGATGCTCCCCTTATTAGAATGTTCATAATTGTTGCATATTGCAAACTAGGATCAGGCTTTTGCATGATTCTACAGGCCGTATTCTCCTTAACTTTATGCTCTATAAAAGCTACTTATGTTATTGTCCTTCAAAAACAGCTTGAGTTCCTTCTTTATATGAAGTTTATTTATTCTCCTAAGTATTCCAAGTGATCAAGTTCATTGAGCAAGATTTTGATTTATACCTCCAACACCCTTCCTCTGCAACCTATGGCTAGCACCCTTTCCTAGCAATTCCTAATCATTTGAAGCAAGAGTTTCAAAATCATTAGTTACTTTCATGAACTGTGATTTGGGCTTCATCCCTACACTTCTAGCTAGAGTCTTAGTTGCAACCTGATGCCAAGTTTTCTCCCTTTTCTCCACTTGTACTTTCTCATTGTATGGTTCAGTATCATCTACTTGTTTTAAAGTCCATGCTGTTGTAGGAATGAGAGGTTTCCCTGCCATTTTTGTACCATTCTAGGTGAACATTTCCCTCTAACGTATTCTTTATATGACATTTATGGCCTATTTTCATACATTTACTACAATACTCAGGTATACGCTCGTAATTTAGCAGCTGCTCAAACACTTTTCCATTAGGACCCTCAACTTTAATCTTCTGTGGTAACTCTCTTGACACATCCATATCAATAAGTACACGAGCAAAAGACATTTGATCCACCTTTGTAATACATTCATCAGCGTATAATGGCACCTCCAAACCACTACTACTCTACTCAAAGAATCCATACTCCAACAATTTAGAGGTAGATTGGGATATTTCACCCAAACTGGGACTATTTGCAAAACCGCTTTATTAAAATCTAAATCTGCACTCCACACCTTGACTATAATTGGACAACTATTTAACATATGTGGCCCTAAGTATAGTATCTCATTACGACAATCCATGCTAGAAAACTTCATTAAGATAAAATCATCATTATGATGGTAAACCTTAGGCATTCTAACAGTGTTCACCTGGTGTTCTATATGTCTTTCAAACACAACAATAGCAGGCGAGTCCCCAACAACATACATGATAAGAGCTTGTTTCGATTCCTCTATAGCACGAATGACTTCCTCCTTGTTCAGCTCGATAAGCTTTATTTCGTTTTTCACAATTGGAGCCACGTAGTTTAGATTCACACCTTAACTATTTAATTTGGAGTACTTATTTCCTCCCCCGATATTATTTTTGATAAATATGAAAATTTCCTTAACTGTATAATTTGGAGTACTTACTTCCTCCTCCAACATTATTTTTGATAAATATGAAATTACCATTGTCAAGGAATTCAACAAAAGTCAAAATAAGAATAAAACATAAATGTCATTATTGAGTGAAAATGGAAAAGATCTAAGTCGGTTATCGAAAATGTTAATAGTGACATTCAAAATTAGGAAGCACGAACGAACTTACATTAATATGATGGATCATAATCCCTTGTACCAATGGCTAAACTATTTAGCAAATATGGTAAGTCTTGCCAAAAAATTAACAAAAACATAAATACTAATACTAGCTATATAGATTTGTGTTACTAATACTAGCTATATAGATTTGTGTTAAAAGCATTACTTGTGAGAAAAATGTAGCAAAATATAATCAATTCATATTTTTTATTTTAGAAAATAAATTACTCTCAAATCAAATACACATCATGTGTGTTTAAGCTTGATTACTCACTTTCAAGGGTGAATTAAACTATTGTAGCGTTGCCTGGTCCATAATTCCATAATGTAGATCTAACTAAATTTTCTGAGCAATATTCGTGAAGGTGAGGATGACTTCGAGCAATAATATACCAATATCACTAGTCGTGTAATGTATTCCCATACAAAACAACCAATTATTCTTGAAATGGGCCTAATTGTGCTCCTCTGCCTAATTTGTATACCCTTTTAATTGATTAATTGCAATTTTGTTGGCATGTAAGGATCCACCAAGAGTCAAGAGACTAGGTCCCTTAACACACAATCACAATAAATGGTAAAGTAAGAGAAATGATAATGGAAAGTAAAATGCACACGATATTTACGTGGAAACCTTCTTTCTCAAGGAAGGAAAAATCATGAACTGTCTTACAGGATTTACCAACTCCACTAACTCCAAGAAACAATGCAATTACATACTCCAATAATCACAAGAGTTAAATTAATAATCCTAAACCCTTGTAACAACACTATTAGAAGACTAATGCAATAACTCTATTACACCAATACCTCAACTAACTCTAGTCGACAACCCTAGGCAACTCTACCAAAGATAAACATCAAACCCATGATGAAAGGATACTTGACTAAACACTTGATGACTCAAACAACTAACTATAATTGATACAACTGAAGTAACAACTTAGACAAGAAAAGAATCTGCTAATCCCTATGACTCAGACGTAGATTTTACATAATGGGAAAAAAAAAAACGAAAGACTAAAAGAAATGACTCACTAGATCAGGTTTCTTTTTAAGAATGAGCAATGTTCCTTTGAGAGAAAAATGGATTTTTATTTTAGAGAGTAATCTTGATGTAAAAAACCTAGGACGCATGCCATTGGTCGAGAGAGACCAAAACCTAGGACGCATGTCATTGGTCGAAATTGGTCTATCTTGTAGTGCCTATGCAACAGTGCCCCCAACCTTCAATAGAAAGTATGATTTCCCATTGTACCCAACTGACTTCTCTTGAAGTCGGCATCAACATGGACTAGGTCCCACATTCACTATTTTTTCATCAGATCAAGTCCTTAGCACTTTCGTTTTGTAAATCATCCAAACATCATGAATACAATATTTTTTTTTTTGATGATGACAAACTATTTCCATTGTCAACCAGATCCATCTTTTATTATCTTCCCCCTATCACCCAGACCAGGTCCCTGTGGAACCAACTTCTCCCCCTTGTTGGCATCATAAGAAAGTAAAATAGTAAACCAAGATAACTCATATACAAATCAGGTTAATTCATGGCTATTGAAGCAACACTTAAACGAATGAACAGGCAAAATAAAGAGAGCACCTAGCAGACAAGGTTAAAGTACATTCCATTAAACACAACAAACAGCATCATACATATTACTAAAATCAGAAATACAAAAAAGAAAGTTGTTCTTAAGTAGCCACATGAATATAGGAGGGAAACAAGAACAAGGGGGCAATAGGGCTTACGGATAAAGGAACGGAGGACGAAGTTCAGGCATGCACTTTCATCTAGTGCACATTGAGAATTTACTTGGTAAGGTCCTTTACTTATGCATTAAGTTCCTTAACTTCTCCAGAGAGTGCAGTGACCTTTACCTTCAAACTGACATTCTCTTCTTTTAGAACACTAGTGGTACCAAGTCTCAAAGATGAAAGTTGATGCACTTTTTCCTTCAAATTAGAGATTTCAGTATCTCTATCAACCAACTACATCAGTTTTCTCTTAGTTTGTAGTAAGCTTTTCTTGGCTTTTTATCAACTTTGACACTTTTGACTTTGACTTGATCCCTACCTTTTCATTGATGCACTTATTTTCAAATCAAAGTGGTCATGTTGAAGGTTTGCTTTACCAATCCTTCCACTCTTAAAGTGATCAAATACCTTATTCTTTAATATGCATAACCTTATGTATGTGCTCAATAATAATAGCTGGAAAATTTGCTAATTCAAATTTACTAAGGGACTCTATAAGGAATAAATCTGTGGCGGAGGCGACTGTACACTTTTCAGAGTATGGCAGCAGGACCTTATTAACCATTTCGAACAACAATTAAATTTTTTTTTTATGAATTTCTTCCTCACTCTAGCCTTTGATCTCCCAACAACTTTACAAGCTTCTTGCACAAACTAAAGACATAGAACTTTATTTGTAAAGGAACTGATCTCATCCACTGGGACCTCAAGAATCTCTCCAAGCACAGATTTATTTAGAAAAATCTAAACTCCTCGGACCATAGTTGTCAAGCTTAGACAATCCTTAGAGAATTTTATGGTGTAGTAGAAGTCCCTAACTTTTTTTCATAAACTGCAGGATCGGCAACTCAAACAGATGAATACAATCTTGACATTTCAAATATTCAACCAACTCATACATCCTAGGACTTCCAAAAATGCTTGGATCAAATACAATTCCCTTCAAAACTTTTTATGTTCTGAGTGCCTAGATCTTTCCTCCCTAGAGAGGTTTTTTTAACCTTTTGAACTTTTCTTCGCTTGGAGGGGGTACCTGATATCATAGATAACTAAAACACTACTTCAAATATGGTGAAGTCAGATTATGGATTAGCTCCCTCGGGAACATCAACTCTCTTTCTTTTGACAAAGATATGCCATTTTGGAACAACTCATTTGGGCTTTGTCATAGATGGATTAGCAGGCTTTGATATGCCTACTCCCTTGATATACCTACTCCCTTTCTCCTCTATGCAATTAAAACAACAAAATTATAACCTATCTCATCGTCCTTCACATCCTCCTCTACAACCACAACCTCTTATATAGGAGTTTTCTCTTCCTATATTATAGAAACTTTCCTCAATCTCCTTCTATGAATAGTAGTAGACTTATTTGCTTTCACAACAGCACCTATGAACTTTTTTCCGCTCCACAAGCTCCATAGTACTTTACCAACTTATTAGTAATATCTATCTTTTTCTTTTCTATAGAGCCACGCTATCCAAATCTTTTCCAAACCAAATCACTATTTTCATCATCCTCTACAACATTCTTTTTCGGGGGGAAAGAGTGGTTCCTTTTAAACTTGGACTGGGGTTAGGGTTCCATCATAAGTTGGATAAGTTGATTGAATTGGAGACTCAAATAAAGAAGGTCCATCAGATCATTTAGGATTGCTCATTAGTCACTGGCTAAGAGAGTTAAAATTTTGCAACCCAGTCTACCCCTGCTACTAAACTGTTTAAGGGATTATTTCTTTCAACTGAAAAATACCTATCAAATATGCGTTTATCCATAGAAATGGGGTCAGAAAGATTCAAGGGAACTGGTCCCTAAGAAAACTCTATGCTCACTTCAGCACATGGAGGACCAAGTTGAAATTTAGGAACTGACTAAAGGGGGCCTCAAACATCATCAATGTAGTGAGTAATTGTTCCTCAATTGCAGTAGAAGTAGTTTCACGAAGAGTAGCAGAAAAAGTTGGGATTGTTTCACTAGTAGAATATACGATAGAAGTATTTTTTGCTATCATTGTAGAAACATAATTTTGCCCCCCTTAGAAGTTCGATTTTATTCATTTTTCTACCTTAGCATATCATGTACCCTCCATGATGTCATTTTTACCCACTTTTATTTTATCCTACCGTGTACCCTCACCCATGTCATTATACCCCGCAAAATACAAAAAAAAATAATAAACAAATAGTAAAATAACTAACCCTATCTTATCCTAACAACCTACCCAATAAAAAATAACACCTCACCGCTACCCCCTACCCCACGTTACCCCACCCCCTTCTTTTTTTTTTCTTGTCCAAGAAGAAAGGACTCAAAGCAAAAAATACATACATCCACAGCACACAAGAAAAAGGGGAGCTGGTCATTTCTCGTTTTCAATTCATCACAATACACACTCGCACCATTTTCTTCCTCGCAACACACACAGCTACACGAAAAACAAGCACACATAACATACAACATCTTACACAAACAATCGATAGAGGAAAAGATCGATAAGGGTAAGAAATAGAGAAAAACAGTGCGAATCAGTAGGAGACGGGCAAAAACAGTAGAAGTTAGAGAGATTCGAGATCGAGAGTAAAAGAAAATGAGGCTCCGGCGAGTTGTCTCATCGGAAGTTGACTGAGAACCGTCCCCTAGGTGTTGTTATCACTGTTACGGCGAATTCGAAATCAGAAAACACCACCGGCTCTATTTCTAACCCACGTGCCATCGATTTCCATTTTTGATCCAACTGCTTGTCGGAATCTCACCAGATCGGAATTGGTTATCCATCGCCGAAAAATACCCCTCACCGCGAAGATCACTGCTTTGATTCAGTGGAGAAACTACCATCGAACAGTGAATCGTTCGTCCTTGGTTGTTCTGTTTTTGCATTATTGAGTTGAGGTCGTTGTTGGGTTCGAGGTTTGCGTGGTCCCGATTCGTGGCTCCTTCTCTATGTATTGTTGAAATTCCTCAAAGAAAACTCGTGACTAAGCCCCTATTTGAGGTCCAATTCTATCTTATTCTCATTTTGATTTCATCATATACATGTGAACGATTAATATCATCTTAATTTGCTTATTTTGGGTGTGATGTGAATAATTAATGTGGAATTATTTGGTTGTGGATTGTTGAAAAGAATAATCATGAACTGTTATATTGCAACCTTGAACGAAATTTGGGGGAATTGATAATCAAATAAGTTAAACGTTGATTAGTTTTGATTCATTATTGGATAGTGTTGAAATTGACAATATCGTGCTTTAGATCGTTAAATGGGTAGGTAAATACTAAGTTTGGGTAGGCAAATTATAGAAATGGAAGATGGTGATTTGTTGAATGTGTGAATATTTGTTGAATGTTTCTTTCTATTTTACCTCACAAGATTGAGAAATGTATTCATTTTATCGGGGAATGCCCCGAGATCTTATGTACTTATTCACCGAGGAATACCCTGACGTATCATGTTGGCGAAAAATGATCGTGATGAAGGCCCGTGGAATCGGGTAAGACATTGGAGCTTAATCTAGATATAGTTTAGACTAGGATTTATATTTTCGTATTTTTCTATTTTTTAGACTGTATAATTGGACTGGACTTTACATTTTTGGATTGTTTTGTTTTGTTTATTGTTTGATTATTTTGCGTGCTTTTGTGTGGTTTATACATTTCGTAATGCCGAAATAGTTGATACACTCCACCAAGAGACCGTGGTCGAACCACGGGATCGAGGGGTGCCTAACACCATCCCCTCGGTCAACAGAATTCCTTAGCCGGAATCTCTGTTCGTAAACCGGTTTAAAGAGTCAAATGGTTTTGAAAAGGATTTTCCATTGGTGACTTGGCACACCAGATTATGCCAAGTGGCGACTCTGATTTTGAATGTAAAAACAATCTTTTTTCGGAACCAATCTTCATTTTTTTACTTTAATAAAAAACCCTTTCAAACCTTAAAATACATATCTTTTTTTTAGAGTCGAAAAAGGGGTGTGACAGCTCTGGCGACTCTGCTGGGGAAGGTTGAGAATTCGAGCTTATTTTTAAGTCGTATCGGCTTTGTTTGGCATTACGAGTGTATAAGCATTGTTTGTGATTATTGTTTTGTTATTGTTTTCACTTTTGCGCGTTTTCGTGCTCTTTGTTTATAGTATTTATCCTATGTGTTACCATTTTATATTTTTCATCATGAGTCCATCCCCCGACCTTCTTTCCGCAACAAGTCTCGGAGCGCACGTCGTGCGCACGAACTCTAGTTGAGTCACCTTTATTTTAGGGGGGAGCCGTTGAATGTATGGAGTAGGTGGAAAGCAAAGCAGTCACTATCGACCAAATGTTCCCCCGAACGGCCTTATTAGTACACCACAACGTAGGTCAGCCTTTAGGTCATTCTTATGTGCATCATATTGAGACCTAGCGGGGCCTACATGATCCTTTGTAGGAGACTCACCTTTAAAGAATCCCTACGTGCTAACTGTTGCATATTTGAGGGTAACGTGGTCATTTGACGGACGGTTTTTTTATAAAAAAAATATAGAAAGCGAGTCGAAAAGAATGACTCAAAAGGAATGTCGTAGTTTATTTTAGAATTCTTTATGGCTTTTGTTCTTCACGATCCAAAAACTCAAAAAGATTTTTTTTACATTTTTGCATTTTGTCTTCTCAAAGTACCGTAAATTCAAAAAGAAAAAAAAAAGTTTTTTCTACGTATTTGTCAAAAGCAAAAATACCAAAAAGATTTTTTCCATAATTGATGGTGTCAGTCTTAGTTAAAGTGTCTAATTGAAAAATCCAAAAAGTTTTTATTCGTTTGTTTTTTATTTTGTCTCTTAAGTTAGGGTCAATTTATTAGTTAATCGTTAGTTGTCCAATCTGGACGAACTACGCATACCTGATTCCCATTCCTCGAGGCGGGATACGTAGGAAACCCTTGGTGGATCTGGTAACCTTTATTTTGGCCTTCGTCTTAGTATTAGGCTAGGTTTTTTTACCCCATAACCTAAAGTTGTTAGCCAAGTAGGATGATTTTATTCAGCGTTACTGTTCGGCGATTAAGAGTCATGAAGCGGTCTGTCCCATCGACGTATGTCCGCATCAAATTCCTTTTGGTTGTGAACCTTTTGCTCTTATCAAATTTTTGAGATAATTTCTTATCTGCTACTACAGGATGGATCTGTCCACAAAGTCTAGAGTCCTTATGGTTGTCAAGGTACCCAAAAAGTTGATCAAGTGGTGGGGCATGTTCAATTACTCTGAAAAGCACGAAGCGAGGAAAGTGTTAGGCAATCTTGTAACACTCATGGATCTCACGCCTCGTCCGGATTTAATAGAAGCTACGTTGACTTTCTGGGATCCAAATAATTTTGTGTTTAGGTTCGAAAGTTGTGAATTGACTCCTACCCTGGCATAAATATCTCGTTTGTTTCGGTTGACTTACATGGGTCAGCAGATGATTTTAGCCCGCAATCATACTCGTAAGAAATTTCTTCGACTCTGTGGATTAAAAGATAACTAGCATCTAGGATGTCTCAAACAATCTTGGATTTCCTTGGACTATTTGTTTGCTAGATTTGGGTCCTTAGAGGGTTTCGACTGCTTTTGGGATGAATTCTGTACTACCAAGAAAATCTAGGAACAACGTCGTCTTGAGGTTTTCTGTCTGGCTATGTTGGGTATCTTGGTGTTCCCGTTAGATAAGAGGTGTATCAATACTCGTCTACAATCAGTGATGATAGCTTTATTCAAGAAAAAAGATGAGGTCACCATTGTACCAATGATCTTAACAGAAATATATAAGGCTTTAACTGAAGTAAAAGAAGGGGTACGATTTTTTGAGGGAAGTAATCTGATATTGCAGTTGTGGATGATGGAGCACTTGCATACACCTTCTTTGATTAGAGCAGATGTGATCGACCGTTGTCTGAATGATCGAGTGCAAGCCATGCAAGAAAGAATGCATTTTGACAAATTTTCTTTTCCTATTGGAGTCAATTCTTGGATCGAATTTCTCGAATCAAGAACTCTGAACAACATTCTTTGGTTCTATATGTGGTTTCGTCCTAAGAAAATCTTGATTGGATCTCAAATGCAACTCTTTCTAGTTTTGATAGGACTTAACTGCACTAGGCCTTACAGTCCAAGAAGGGTGATGCGTCAGTTGGGTAGGATGCAAGACGTCCCCCCAATAATGGACCTTCTAAAGGATGTAGAGTACTTTGAAGACCAAGCCGTGGGGGAAAGAAAATATGAGCAATTATGGAATAATGCGATAAAGCTAGGTGTCGATACTCTCGAGGAAAATCCAGGATGCACCCAAAACTATGAAATCTGGCTACAATCTCTGCCCCGTGGTATTAGTAGACCCTTACCAGCCCAACTTAGAGGGCGAATACGGGAAGCAATCATGGTAGATGATGATGAGCAGGAAGATCTGGGGGCCAATTTGGAGTTTTTGAGAGTTCAGTTGTCACGTTTGATCACAACTGTGGATGGGTGTCAGAGAAACCTTTGCGGGTGTACTCTCCAAGAGGCGGGGATACGGGCGAGGAATTTGTTCCTGGGTATCAAAATGTCGTTGCAGGATATGTTGCAAAGTCTGAGGGAAAAAGTGGGGACTTCACAGATGGGTTCATCTCAGTCGGGGACGTCACGCAGGGCACCAGTTTGAAAGAGAATGTCTTATATTTATGTAGTTTTGAGTCTTTATGTTTCTGCCGTTGTAGGTTGGTGTCTGTGTTAAGTTAGAGTCAAGTTGTTTTGATATTCGGGTCTTTATTGCACACATGTCGTTAGGGGTTTAGAATGTTATTTGTATTTGTTGTTTAGTTTTAAAGTGGTCCCAGATTCGTTGTATATTTTGCTGTCTTTCATCGAAATGTTAGGATGTTACGTCTTTCTTTTGTTAACTTGTTTTCATTTCTCGTGAAAAGAAAAAAAAAACCTTCAATTGTGTGATGTTTATGCATAAGCGGCCCGAACTACGCAAGATCTGATTCATGTACAACATGATACGTAGGCAACCTACTTTTGGGTTTGATCTAATCATTTTGTTTCGTTTGTTAAAGAAGAATAAAAGCCATAAAGAATGATAAAATAAAGGTAGATAATGAGAGAAGTGGAAAGAACAGAGGTGGATACGAAAAAAAAAGTGTAGATAAAAATCAGGATGATGTTGAAATGACCTCGCTACCCTCAAAAGCTAGTAGAAATGAACATGAATTTAGGACAATTTTACCAATGTGACTCTCATGCTTGTTGTGTGCCCTAATCCTAACGGATGTCGTCTTTGATGAGCATGTTCTTTCAGATAACAATGGTAGGTTTGCAACACTATGGCTAGTCACCCATACTTCACTAGATCCAAAGCAAAGCTTGTCATGGCTAGCAGGAACATTGAAAATTCGCTCATTGACCCGGATCAGGATTACATGGAAGAAAGTTCAGAACATAATGATGAGGTAGTAAGGCTCAGGAAACAATTGATAGATTTGCACCGGGCATGGGCCAGCGGAATGCCTCCTCCTCCGCTCCCTGATGGTCTTGGGAATATCTCTAATTGCCCACCGCTCTCTCAGGTGCAATTGTCTGCTCCTACTGAGTCAACTGAGCACGCGCCAGGATTCACTCCACGACATTATTATCCTGGCAATTCTGGTGTGCCCTTGGCAGCTCCCCAATCAAGACCAGCTGCTCAGCCAGCTCCACCGATCACACAGGTATTCGTGGCTCCACCACCACCTGAAGCTCCCGCATATGCTGTGCGTCTGACAATGGGGCTTCCTCGGTCTGCCAGTGAGCCAGTATTGAAGGTTCCAGATAGTCAGTATTATGCCCCGGAGCCGACTTTGAGAATGAATGAACCGTATGGGTACACTCAACCACCTGTATTTCCATTTGATTCAGAGAAACCTATCGCAACAGAGGAACAGAAAGTCGTAGCGCAGAAGTTGAAAAGTTTAGAACAGGCCATGAGGAATTTGCAGGGAATCGGAGGTTATAAGAGTGTTTCTTATAAAGATCTGTGCATGTTCCCAGACATCAACCTTCCCCTCGGTTTTAAAATGCCTAAGTTCGAGAAGTATGCAGGACACGGTGATCCCGTGGCCCACTTGAGATGCTATTGCAACCAGTTGAGGGCTGCAGGAGGAAGGGAAGAGCTGCTCATGGCTTTCTTTGGCGAGAGTCTTTCTGATCTGGCTTCAGAATGGTTTATCGATCAAGATATCGACAAGTGGAACAGCTGGGATGACTTAGCTTCTGAGTTTGTGCAACATTTTCAGTATAACATCGACCTGATTCCGGACGAAAAATCTTTGGTCAACATGAAGAAGAAAATCACTGAAGGTTTTAGGGAATACGCGATAAGGTGGCGTGAATAGGCCACCAGGGTAAAGCCTCCTATGAAAGAAAGTAAATTGGTAGAGGTTTTCATTCAGGCACAGGATGAGACTTATTTTTAATATTTACTCCCGACAATGGGAAAGTCTTTTATTGAAGTCCTCAAAATGGGGGAGATGATAGAGGACGGAATCAAGACCGGACGAATAGTGAGTTTTGCCGTATTGAAAGCCACCACACAAGCGATTCAAAGTGGATCTGGCGCATTCAGAGGTAAAAAGAAGAAAGAGGACGTGGTGACTGTCGTAGCTGGAACCCATTCCTATCCTAAAAGACCACCTCGCCCCTATCCCCAATCCCAAGCCCAAGTCTATGCCCAAGCTTCATATATTCCTCCCCACTATTACTACCCTCCACAAAACCCTTTATATTCCATTCCACCACCCCCGTACCCAGTATATAGCACGCAACCATATGCCCAAACCTCTTCTTACCCGCAGTCGCGCGCGCAAGCTCCACAAAATCGCCCATTCGCTCCACCGAATTACCAAAACCCCTCTAGACCTGGTTTTTAACCTAGGCCCGAGTATAGGAAAGAGAAGGCGGTCAAAAATCAATTCACACCTCTTGGGGAGTCATATGCTAGTTTTTTTGATAGGTTGAAAAAGTTGAAGGTTTTAAGCCCAATTCAAGGAAGGCTTTCAAATCCACCGCCGAGGAATCTCGATTATTCTTTAAGGTGTGCGTACTGTTCTGATATGCCCGGCCATGATATCTAGAAATGCTGGCATTTAAAGAGAGTTGTCCAAGATTTAATTGACACAAATCAGATGCTGGTCCAGGCCCCGGAAGGCCCAAACATTAACCAGAATCCATTGCCAACCCATGCTGAAGCCAATATGTTAGAATTGATATATGACGGGAAGGAGTGTTCGAGGGGTTATAAGCCTATTATTAAGATACAGACCATTGAGGAGAAATCGGTAAATGTAGCGGAGTCTTTAAAAGCAATGTCATTGAGCTAGGAAGAAATGAGAGAAGATAAAGCGCAAGAAAGAACAAAGAAACCTCTGATCACAGTACAGAGCGCCAGAAGGTATGTTGATTCAAGTCAGGATAAACCTAAGTTGACGGTGGTGGGAGCTCTGAGTCAGCCTATCTTGACGGTGAAAGGAGCACTGGAAGCGCCTATTGTCCTCAAACCAGTGACCCAACCTTCGATAGTTGATAAAAAAAGGATTCCCTAGAATTATGGGGGGACCGTGATGACCTATCACGGGAAAGAAGTTGTGGAAGATGTAGATGAGGTAGGGGGTTTGACTAGGTCAGGAAGATGCTTCGTGCCTGAAAGCTTAAGAAAGTCCAAGCCAACGATGAGTGGACCGTCATCTATCAAAAAACCTATCACCAAAGAAGAAGCCGAAGAATTTTTGAAAAAAATTGAAATTGCTAGAGTATTCAATATTAGACCAGCTGAAGAAAACCCCTGCTCAAATTTCCCTTTTATCTTTGTTGTTGCACTCCAAGGAGCATCATGATATTTTACTGAAGGTATTAAATGAAGAATATATTCCAAGGGATATTACAATCAACCATCTTGAGAAAATGGTTGGAAAAATCTTTGAGGTCAATCGGATCAGCTTTTCTGATGATGAATTGCCTGTTGAAGGTACAGGGCATAATCGGGGCCTTTACATTACAGTGAAGTGTGAAGATTTCTATGTCACTCATGTTATGATTGATGGAGGTTCAGGTGCAAACATTTTCCCTATTTCTACTTTGCAAAAGCTGAATATTGGTGCTGAGAGGATCAGGCCCAATAATGTATGTGTCAGGGCTTTCGATGGTGCAAAATCAAATTCCATTGGCGAAATAGAACTAATGTTGACCGTAGGTCCTGTTGAGTTTGCCATAGATTTTCAAGTATTGAATGTAGATTCCTCTTACAATCTGTTGTTGGGAAGGCCATGGATCCATAAGGCCAAGGCGGTTGCATCTACACTGCACCAAATGATTAAGTTTGAGCATGACAGGAAAGAAGTAGTTATTCATGGTGAAGGATATTTGTCAGCCTACGAAGATTCTCCCTTGTCTCTTATTGAAGCAAATAACGTAGAAGAGACATTCATCTATCAAATTTTTAATACAGTGCCAGTGAATTGTATCTTTGAATGATAGGCTATACCGGGACCACAATTGTCTTCTGCTTCTATCATGATGGTGAGTGAACTTTGGAAATACGAATTTGATCCAGGAAAGGGTTTGGGAGCGTCTCTGCATGGTATAGTTCATCCCATATGTTCGAGTGAGAATGTGGGCACGTTTGGTCTGGGATTTGAGCCTACAGCTGAAGATCTGAAGAAAGCCAAGGAAAGGAAAAAGGAAATATGGTCACTCCCTCGCCCAATGCCACTACTCAGTGAATCATTTGTTAAGAGCGGTGTCACGAAGCATGTGGAATTTGATGTTGAATTGGTTGATGACTTCCAGAACCTTTGTATGGAAGTTGATATGGTCGAAGCAGGAGAGGGTACCAGTATGGCAGACGTGTAATTCATATGTCCAGCTGTCCAACTCAATAATTGGGAAGTCACTCTTCTCCCCGTCAGGAGGGAGTTTTGGTAGTTTATTTTATTTTTCTTTCTGTTTATCCGAGTTATTTCAGGGTTGTAATTCGAATTTTAGTTTGTTTATGTTATGTTGGCATCTGTGTTTAAACCCTTCTATCTTTTATTTAATGAAATGCAATGTCCCTTTTGTTTTGTGTCTAATATATTTTGTTTTTCTTTTCTTACACAGTTCTCTTTATGCTGATTCTAATGACATGACATGCATGCAGAATTTTCAGCCTGATCTTAAAATCCAAACTAATCAAGATGTAATGAAGTAGGATGGGGAATATGAGGAAGAAAAAACACTAGAAGAAATAAGCAAAGAGTTGGAACAGTTTGAAGACAAACCGAATCCTAATTTGAATGAGACTGGACCAATAAATCTAGGGGATCAAGAAGATGTTAGGGAAACTAAAATCAGTGTACATGTTTTGCCACAGCTAAAAGAGGGAATGATTCAAGCATTAATTGATTATAAGGATGTTTTTGCATGGTCTTATGATGATATGCCCGGTTTAAGCACTGAATTAGTGGCTCACAAGTTGCCAACTGATCCCGCGCTCCCCCTATCAAAAAGAAGTTGAGGAAGTTTAAAACCGATGTGAGTATTAAAATCAAAGAGGAAATCATGAAACAACTTGAAGCCAAAGTAATTTGAGTGTCTCGTTATCCCATGTGGTTATCCAATGTTGTTCCCGAACCAAAGAAAGATGGAAAAATTCGAGTGTGTGTTGATTATCGTGATTTGAACAGAGTAAGTCCGAAAGATGATTTTCCACTGCCCAACATCCATATTTTGCTAGACAACTGTGCTAAATATGAGGTTACTTCTTTTGTGGATTGCTATGCCGGATATCACCATATCATTATGGATGATGAAGACGCGGAGAAGACGTCTTTTATCACACCGTGGGGAACTTATTGTTATCGAGTGATGCCGTTCAGTTTGAAGAATGCTGGAGCAACATACATGAGAGCCATGACCACTATGTTTCATGACATGATGCATAAGGAGATTGAGGTCTACGTGGATGATATGATTATTAAGTCAAAAAGTCAGGCCGACCATGTTAAAGATTTAAGAAAGTTCTTTAAGAGGCTTCGCAGGTATAATCTCAAACTCAACCCAGCCAAATGTGTATTTGGAGTTCCATCTGGAAAGCTGTTGGGGTTTGTAGTCAGCCGTCGGGGAATTGAATTGGATCCTTCAAAAATCAAAGCTATTCAGGATTTGCCCTCGTCCAAGAATAGAACGGAGGTGATGAGTTTGCTTGGTAGACTGAACTACATTAGCAGGTTTATTGCTCAACTCACTACCACTTGTGAGCCCATATTCAAGTTGTTGAAAAAGAGTGTTGCGGTAAAATGGACTGAAGAATGTCAGGAAACGTTCAATCGAATCAAAAGATATTTGTCAAATCCGCCAGTGCTAGTACCCCCGGATCCTGGTAGGCCTTTGATCTTATATTTATCAGTCATGGACAATTCTTTCAGTTGTGTCCTGGGTCAACATGATGTCACAGGCAAAAAGGAGCAGGCTATTTATTATCTTAGCAAGAAGTTCACCGCATATGAGGCTAGTTATACTCTTCTTGAAAGGACGTGTTGTGCCCTAACTTGGATAGCACAGAAGTTGAAGTACTATCTCTCATCCTATACTACTTATCTCATCTCCCGCATGGATCCTTTCAAGTATATCTTTCAGAAGCCTATGCCGACAGATCGATTGGCAAAGTGGCAAATATTGCTTACCGAGTTTGATATCATATATGTGACTCGAACCACCTTGAAAGCCCAAGACTTGGCAGATCATCTTGCTGAGAATCCCATCGATGAAGAGTACGAGCCATTAAAGACATATTTTCCTGACGAAGAAGTGTCGTGTGTCGATGAAGTCATTATAGATGCTGATCCAGGTTGGAGGTTATTCTTCGATGGAGCTGTCAATATGAAAGGAGTCAGAATAGGTGCGGTTCTTATCTCTGAATCGGGACAACATTTCCCGGTAACAGCACAACTTTGATTCTACTGTACTAACAATATGGCAGAGTATGAAGCCTGCATCCTTGGTTTGAGGTTAGCTGTTGATATGGGAGTCCAAGAATTATTAGTGTTGGGAGATTCGGATTTGCTCGTCCATCAAATTCAAGGCGATTGGGAGACACGAGATTTGAAACTCATCCCGTATCGACAATGCTTGCAGGAGCTATGTCGACGATTTGTGTTAGTAAAATTTAGGCATATTCCAAGGATTCATAATGAAATTGCTGATGCTTTAGCCACTCTGTCTTAAATGCTCCAACATCCTGACAAAGCCTATATCGATCCAGTGCATATACAGAGTCGTGATCAGCATGCTTACTGTAATGCGGTTGAAGAAGAGCTCGATGGAGAACCTTGGTTTTTGGATATCAAGCGGTACATTCAGTCAGGAGAATACCCAGCATATGCCACCAACGATCAAAAGAGGACTATTAGGCGTTTGGCTAGTGGATTTTTCTTAAGTGGGGGAATCTTGTATAAGAAAACACCAGATCTGGGACTTTTAAGGTGTGTAGATGCAAAACAAGCCTCGGCAATCATGGTTGAAATACACTCTGGAGTATGCAGGTCGCATATGAACGATCATGTCTTGTCAAAGAAGATTCTTTGAGCAGGTTATTACTGGCTTACTATGGAGAGGGATTCTATTCAATTTGTTCGAAAGTGTCATGAATATCAGGTGCACGACGATCTGATACGTTCTCCTCCTGTTGAGTTGCATGCAATGGCCGCTCCATGGACGTTCGTGGCTTGGGGAATGGATGTGATTGGACCGATTGAGCCGAAGGCATCAAATGGACATAGATTCATTTTAGTAGCCATTTACTACTTCACAAAGTGGGTGGAAGCAGTAACTTTCAAGTTAGTGACAAAGAAGGCTGTGGTAGATTTTGTTCATGCCAATATCATTTGTAGATTTGGAATTCCTAAAATGATCATTACAGACAATGCTGCTAATCTCAATAGTCATTTGATGCAAGAAGTGTGTCAACAGTTTAAGATCACACATCGAAATTCTACTCCATATCGCCCAAAGGCCAATGGTGCTGTAGAAGCCACCAATAAAAATATAAAAAAGATACTGCGAAAAAAGGGTACAAGGTTCTAGACAGTGGCATGAAAAGTTGCCATTTGCATTGCTAGGTTATCGCACCACTGTTCGCACTTCAATAGGGGAAACTCCATATTTATTAGTGTATGGGACAGAAGAAGTCATCCCTGCAGAAGTTGAAATTCCCTCTCTTCGAGTCATTGTAGAAGGAGAGATTGATGATGACGAATGGGTAAAAACCCGACTGGAACATTTGAGTTTGATCGAGGAAAAAAGGCTAACGTCCGTGTGTCATGGCCAGTTGTATCAGAGGAGGATGGCTCGTGCGTATAACAAGAAGGTCCGTCCCAGGAATTTTGAAGTTGGTCAGTTGGTATTGAGACGTATCCTTCCTCACCAGGTTGAAGCGAAAGGCAAGTTCTCCCCTAACTGGCAAGGTCCCTTCGTTGTGAAGAAAGTGTTACCCAATGGAGCCTTATATTTGACAGATATTGAAGGCAAAATGGCAGAAATGGCTATCAATGCTGATGCGGTCAAAACATACTTTGTATGATATTTGGTCCTTTGTTTGATTTTATTGCATGTTTAGTACTTGCATTTTTGAAGATTGATATGATGAAGGCATTTTATTCTTCTAGCCAAACATTGTGTCATCCTTCGTTTACCCGTTTGAGCTTCATTTTTTTTTCATATCCCTCTTTTGGAATCAAAATAGAGATAAAGATAAATGTCAAGAAAATAAGAATAAAAGAAAGAGTTCGAAAATAAAAGAGAAAAAAAAATCAAATCAAAATAAAGAGCAAGCTGATGGAACTACGTGCGACCTGATTCTCCTCTCTCGTGAGTGAGATACGTAGGCTGCCCTATTTCGGGCTCGGTCCAACCAAATAAAGATTTAAGATTCACCCAGTCAACAAAACTGGGGCATGAGTTAACATGTTGTTTGAGTCGATTCCAAAAGTTGTAAGTCCCACCCCCACTTCAAATGTCGTTCGAACCCCTTGCCATCCTTTTCTAACCTTATCCAAAAGCCAAGTTACAACCAAAGAAAGTCCTTCAGATCAATTTTTTTGATAATGTTAAGGCTAAGCATGCAATGGATATGATGATACATTGTGAAGTGTCACTGGTCTCCCCCTCAGCATAAGAAATCAGGAAAGAAATACAAAAATGAGAGAGTCTTATTGGTGAAGACCCCCGTGGGCATCATAAGGCAGTGGTCAGTTGAGAGAAAATGAAAATGAGAGTCTTATTGGTTAAAACCTTTGCAGGCACCATAAGGCGTTGGTGAGTTAAGAGAAATACAAAAATAAGAGAGTCTTATTGGCGAAAACCTTTGCGGGCACCATAAGGCGATGGTGAGTGGAGAGAAATAAAAATGAGAGAGTCTTATTGGTGAAAACCCTCACGGGCACCGTAAGGCGATGGAGAGTTCAAGAGAAAAGTGAAAAAGTGAAAAGAAAGAGATTTGTTGGCAAAAGTCATTTAAGATCTCGACAATCGTATGTGATGAATGAGTCCAATGGATTTGAAGAAGCGGTTCAGCAGCAAAGCCACGAACTCAACAACAAATAGGGAGTTTGGATAGGAAGATCAGGCAGCTCAATCCAAAATGCATGTCATACTCATTGGAGTTGGTTGTCGTATTCAGATAAGTTTTTTTTTTGGAATATGGGACATTGCCCTTTTCTTTCATTTACATATTCAAGCTTTTTGTCTTTTTATGTCATTTATCAAAATAAAAGTCACCATCATTTCTTTACATTTTAAGTCAAGTCTGTGTCAAAACAAGCAAGAAAGGATTTCAAAATTTACTACCAGTCTTTCCAATTATACGAGGAAAAGCCAAAGAACAACACAAGAAAGAAATATGATCGTAATTCAACATGAAGCAAAGGAAGTCTATCAACCAACAGACTGTTGGATTCGTGAAAGCATTCCCGATTTGGGACCCTCCTGAAAAATGGATTTTACTTTCTGTTCAGGACCTTCCTGAAAAATGGGATTTTACTTTCTGTTCAAGACCCTCCTGAAAAATGGGATTTTACTTTCTGTTCAGGACCCTCCTGAAAAATGGGATTTTACTTTATGTTCAGGACCCTCCTGAAAAATGGGATTTTACTTTTTGTTCAGGACCCTTCTGAAAAATGGGATTTTACTTTCTGTTCAGGACCCTCCTGAAAAATGAGATTTTACTTTCTTCTCAGGACCCTTCTGAAAAATGGGATTTTACTTTATGCGCAGGACCCTCTGATGTTAGCCGTATTTACACGCCTAAAGCACCTTAATTTACCCATATTTTAGCTAAGTTTTAAAGGACAAAGTATATAATTCGTGCACTTTTAGACCTTTTTGCTGTAAGTGAGCTAACCAACGTGATTAGCAAGTTTTCAGGAATAAATGATGAAGATTTCAGCATTTTATGGACTATTGGACGCCAAAGGAAACTTCACGTAAGAAGGAAGGCAGCTTTTGGAAGCTTGTGGACTGAAAGTGATACATGGAGAACTTGTCCCGGGCAAAAACAATATTTCTAAAGACTTGGGGGATCAACAGTAACTTAGTAGGATTAGGACAAGTATGCAGTAACCCAGTAGGACTAGGACAAGGATAAAAACCCTATTTCAGTAGGACTAGGACAAGGATGTTATAAAAACCCTATTTGCTGAATTTTTCAGCAAGCTTTTTATTATTCACTCATTCATTAATTCAATTCTCTTTCATTCAACTTCCGCTCCTAATTCACGTTACAATTGTTAACAGAGAAAAATGCTAACTCGTGGGAAACACCAAGAGGAAAAATGTCAACCTTGTTGTGATTCCACACTCCTCTCCAACGTGAGATCATTCTAGTTTTGATATGATGATGATGGTTATTGTGATCTCCGTTGCGCTCATGAGTAGCTAAACTTCTCTGTTAGGGTTATGGAAGCCTTATGAGATATTATCTATTGCTATGAGTTTGTGAATTCTTGATACGTATGCTGCTTATATCATTACTCTCTTCATCTTAATTGAATTCTTGTGGTTGCAAACATATAGAATACGCCAGTATAGCATTAACTTGTTCGAAAGAAAAGTTACATGTCTGGAAAAGAGAGAATGACAAGGAAATAGGGCTACCAACCCCTGTTTAAAAGTTAGTGCCGTAACTGGATTAACCTCTTGGAGAATTCGTACCATTAGTATACGCTTTAAGCTCGAAAGAGTTAAAGTGATATAATCCTTGATGGTCGAAAAACACTAGGATTTACTATAGAATACGAATCTCTATAAGCGCATGCATGTCTGAATTCCGCATAACTCATAGCCACTAGATACGTAAAACTCATAAGGTGGACATAACCCTAACTTACAATTCTCATTGATTAAAACCTAATAAACATTCCGTTTTTCTTTGTTACTTTGATACTCTTAATTCACGCTACAATTGAATCCCCCCTTTTTCGTAGAATTTTCGATCAACAGTCTACTAATCGTTGCATACTTAGTGACCAAGTATTCTCTATGGGATTCGACACCCAACCCAGTTGGGTTCTATATTTGACAACGATCGCTTACACTCTTACGAGAGCTGTTGTTTGAGCGTTATCAAATTTTGGCGCCGCTGCCGGGGAATACAGTTGTCAACTAAGTTTGTGATAGTTAATAGACCCTTTGGTCTAAAATTCTTGAATTTTACTTTTTGTTTGTTGTTTTTGTTTTGTTCAGGTTTGTTTGAGTGTGTTCCAAACACTCGAAGTTCAGGTCAACCGTTATTACCCATAAATCCTGAACCTCAACTTATTGGCCTAATGGATGCACAACGTGACATTAAAAGAAGGGCTGCTCAACAGGAGAAGGCTAGATTAGCTGCGTTGGCAGCTGCTCAAGTGCATCAACAGAATATTGATAACCCAGGTCGGGCGACAAATCCTGATGATGAGGACCTGGGTGATGATGAGTTACTTAATCCACGGCATGCAGATGAGGTGGCAGCGCCTGTGAACAGGAGAGATCGTCAAGCTAGAATGAGACCTGAACGCCGAGCTGTGCAGGCTCCTTTTGATGATGATGATGACGATCTTGATGGAGCTGGTGCCACAGGGGCTATTATTCCTCCGCCCTTGGCACCTGGAGCCAAGTTCAATATCACTAGCACCATGATTCAACTATTGCAGCTCAAAGGTTTATTTGGTGGACTTGCAGGAGATGATCCGAATATGCATCTGGTTAATTTTATTTCAACATGCAAGTCGTTTGACAATCCAAGAGTTGGGCAGAATACAATTCGGCGCCGCTTATTTCCATTGTCTCTGTCTGGGGAGGCAACTCTATGGTTGAACGGGCTAACTCCTGATTCTATTACTAATTGGAGGCAACTGAAAGACACTTTCCTAGAAAGATTCTTTCCGTCATCCAAGAGAGCACAGTTGAGAGATGAGATCAGCAATTTCCGACAGCTTCCAACTGAAGCTCTCCACGAAACATGGGAGAGGTTCAAGAAGAAGTTTATGTGGTGCCCAAACCATCAGATGACCAATATCCACTTGATGGAGATATTATACGGGTCTTTGAATTCGGTGACTAAGCCAGTGGTTGATAATGCTGCAGGTGGGTCATTCATGGACCTTACTTTTCTTGAGGCAAGTGATATGCTAGATCGTATGACAAAGCAGAGTAGATCTTGGCATACCAGGGATTCTGAGGTAGCAAGATCTACTGTATCTATTGGCATGACTGCAGAGCAGAGACGTAGACAAGAGGAACATGACCAAGATATGGCTCACATGAAAACGTAGATGGATCTTCTTACCAAGCATTTATTATCAGGGAAGACCGAAAAGGTTAAACCCATTGTATCACAGGGAAGATATGATTCCGATTCTGAGGGGGAAGCAAACTACTTGAATAATCAGGGGGGTTTCCGAGGCAATGCCCAAGGAAACCAATGTCAGAACTATTATGATAAATCTGGATACAAGGACCGCGATCAAGGTGGTTGGAAGAATAAGACTGACAGGAGTGGTTTGTATGTTCCTCCTGGAAATCGTGAGGTTATGGCGTCTGGCTCTGGAAAGATGTCCATGGAAGATATGATGGCTAAGATGTTGAAAGGAGTGGAGGCAACCAACATGGGTGTAACCGAGGTAAAGAATGATTTTTCTTCAATAAATCAATTGGTTGACTCGCATTCTACTGCAATAAAACAACTGGAGCAACAATTGAGTCAATTATCAGCGGTATTCAACCAAAGAAAGGCTGGCACGCTACCCAGTGACACTGTACAAAACCCAAGGAATGAAGGATCGTGTATGGCTATTACTACCCGGAGTGGTAAAGTGTTGGAAAATCCATCTAAAGGCAAGTAGGTAGTTGATGATATAGCGGATAATGTTATTGATGCAGAATATGAAAAGGCCGAAGAAGCTGAAGAGTGTGTTCATGATGTCACCCCTAGAAGTCTGCAGCCTGAGAAGATTGATAGTTGGAAGCAAGGTAAACAAAAAGTGGTGGAGAAAACTATTCCCCTTCCACCACCACCTTTTCCTCAGAGACTGAAGAAGAAGGCTGACGACACTCCTAAAAAGGTTGATAATCAGAAGCAAGATAAAAAAGAAGTGGTGGAGAAAACAATTCCCCTTTCACCACCACCTTTTCCACAGAGACTGAAGAAGAAAACTGATGACACCAGGTTCAGTAAATTCATGACCATGTTGAAGCAGCTGACTATTAATGTTCCGTTGGTGGAGGCGCTGGAACAGATACCTGGGTATGCTAAATTCATGAAGGACCTATTGACAAAGAAGCGGGCAGCAAGTTATGAGCTGGCAGATAATGTTCATCATTGCAGTGCAATCTCTACAAGATCGCTAGTCCAGAAGAAGGAAGATCCTGATGCTTTTACTATTCTTTGCACGATTGGATCGTTGGATTTTGCTAAGGCGTTGTGCGATTTGGGGGCTAGCATCAATTTGATGCCGCTATCAGTGTACAGAAAGTTGGGGTTGGGTGACCCTACACCAACCAATATGCGGCTCGTGATGGTAGATAGGTCGGTAAAACGACCTGTGGGTATCTTGAAGGATGTGTTGGTGAAGGTTTCTACCTTCATCTTTCCTGCAGACTTTGTTATTTTGGATTGAGAGGTGGATTCTGAAGTTCCCATAATCTTGGGGCGTCCTTTCCTCGCAACTGGAAGTGTGCTTATTGACTTAAGAGCTAATGAGCTTTTATTTTGGTTGAATGACGAAGTCTTCCGTTTTGATGTATGCAAGGCAATGAAGCAGCCCAGCGATATGAATGCGTTCTCTGTAGATGATGTTTATCATGAGGATGAGAAAGAATTATCTGTAGAGAAGCAGCTTACTGTTGAGCCACTATCTGATGTGCTGTTGAATTTTGAGTGTGAGGAGGCTGAAGAATATGAAGAAACCGTTTGTGCTCTAACAGCGAATCAATCTTCATCAACTATGCTATGGCCTAAGCTCTCTGAATCTAGAATGCCATAGCATAGGCGCCGCCTATGCAAAAGCCTTTTGTCTCTAAATCTAGAATGTCATGGCATAGGCACCGCCTATGCCTAACAATGCCATAGCATAGGCGCCGCCTATGCAAAAGCCTTTTGTCTCTGAATCTAGAATGCCATGGCATAGGCGCCGCCTATGCCTAACAATACCATAGCTTAGGCGCCACCTATGCTCACTTTTTGGTCTCCTAATCCGATTCCAAATAGGTCAAAACCCGACCCAAGCTTGTCCTATAAATAGAACCTTAGTCTTAGAACAAAAATGCATTGCAAATTCAACCTAAGCGCCGCCTACCTCTCCAAAATCTCTTAAAAATTTTCCTTTTGCTCTTTTAACTTTGCAAGAACATCTTCCGAGGCCATCAACCAAGTAAGTACTTCTTTGCTCTTCTTTTATATTCCGTAAAGTACTACACTACTACGCCTATAATAAATTGTTAAATCTTGAAGTAGTGTTGGTGATTTGAATATGGTTGATTTGTCGTGATACAACTAAGTGAGTGAAAGAATACGTAAGGATGCTCTTGACTTGTTTTGAACCTGAATTTGATTTTGATACACTGTCATACTTTTGCCAAGATTTCATGAAATAGAATCAAAAAGGATAGTTAAGATGACAAGAAAAGTATGACTGCACTGATTATATTGTTGGAACATAACACCTAAACGTATATCGATGAAGACTGAGTGATCGACATCGTTCACTTCACTAGTTTGTGCCAACAAATTAAGTGTGGGGTGGTGCCTCTACTGCTTGTTTGTTGATTTTATCCACCGAGATGAAGCTAACATGACTATTATTTTAATCTCAGGTACAATGGCACCAAAATAAAGACAAGGAAAAGAAAAAACAACCACTTCACAGAAAGGCCAGAAAAGAGGAAGAAAAGAGCAAGCTGAATCCTCCTCGCTGCAAATACCTCGACGCATGTACGGGATAAAATGGGTCCTAGAGGAGGAAGGAAAGGAGTGGTACAAGAACAATAAAGTAAAAAAATATGTTCATGTGGAGTTGATACAAAATGATAGCCTAGCAAAGAAAGAACCCCGCATTTTGGCTAAGATAATGGTGTTACATCTTGATTTCATCTTTCGAGATATGGGAGAGTGCAATCTAGATCTAACGCGAGAATTCTATGCCAACTGGTCACCGAAGCCCACAGGAGTGAAGTAAAAATTCGGGGCCAAGTATTGCAGCTAAATGCGGAGTTCTTCAACTCTTTTCTGGGTTTACCATCTGTTGATCCATCACCACTCAAGGAGCTTTATAACAGACTTTGGTATAGGGAAATCAGACACACACTGTGAGGAACAAGATCAATGGCACATTGGAGTCGTCACAAGGATACCGGTCGGCACAATACCTTCCCATATGCTTCTTTGAACAGAGAAGCTCGGATATGGTAGCGGATGGTCAACTCTTGCCTGATTCCAGGGACACAGTACACAAAGATATCATGAGATAGAGTGTGCTTGGTGTACGCATTGATGACGAACGTCCCTATCAACATTGGGGCAATTATTTGATTTTCAATGCGTAAGGCTAGGATGAACAAGAGGTCCCACTACAGCTTTGGCAATCTGTTGACTGTGATATTAAGGAAGGAAGACATCGAAGAGGAACCTGCAGATCATAAGCTTCCACACAACCCGAAGAAGGTTGACCTCACAAAGGTTAAAGATGTTGAATCCATGCATGGCGTCAACCTGACCACTGCAGAACGACATGCTAGGGCTGAAAGCTTCTTCCGCCATTTATATAGCATGACGAGGTTTACCATGATGAGCGGGGGCCGTGTTCCAAATGATGCAGAGCTCCAACAATTGGATTATTACAACCCAATGAATGAGCATGCGATGGCTATGTGTGGAGTAGGTGTATATTTTGAGGAACCTCTTGATGACGACATGCCAACCGATGATGATCGACGAATGCCAGACTCCGATGTGGAGGAGAACTCTGATGATGATGACTCTGATGATGATTCCGATGCAGGGGGTATGACCCAGGACATAGAGGAAGAGTCTGACTAACCAGATTCTTCTTATTTATTTTCCACTGAGGGCAGTGTGTCCCGTCTAAGTGTGGGGTGGTGGTATTTGTATGCTATACTTCTTTATCTGCATTTACATTTATTGTAGTTCTTGTTTGTTTTAATTAGTCGTAATTAGTTAGTTTAATTTTAAATTTTTTAGATTTTGCATGAAATTGTTCTGATAGACGGCATGGTAGTATAACAAGAGTTTGTGCTAAATCATTACTATTGAGACATTTAGGCTCTACATGTGACTCACTGTGTGATAATTATGTGGTTTAATTCATTCATCTGTTGGGTCAAGAGTCTATACTGCTCCCAATAAAGTTGACCATATGCCTTGTGTGTGTGAGGTTATAGTATATTCTGTGTTGTGACTGATACTAGAACTTGCCTGGTGTGTGTGTAAAGCGAAATAAAGAGTGTGAGTTTAGGAGATGATTTAGGCATTTCTTTGGCAGCCTGTGATTGTTTACCTTCTTTTTACCTACCCATGGACATTATCTTAGTTAACCCCCTTTGAGCCTTTAGCCATTTTCTTTGACAGCCTCATATGTAAGCCTAATCTATTTATTTTTTCAAGACCATAATTTGATCCAAATTCCTAAGTGCTTTAAATTGTGAAGTCATGTGACAAAATAAGAGGAAATTGGGTGAGAGTGATGCCTTAAAGTGAATTGATACTTGAATTTGTTATGAAAAAGAATGGCTATTATAGAGGTGTGTTATAAAAAAAATGAAAAATGAAATGAAAAAGAAAAATGCAAAGTTGATTCTATTTAAAATTGAATAACAAAAGAGGTGAGAAGGGGTGGTAGATTAAAACAAAGTAGAAAGGTCCTTTGAAAGAAAGTGTAAATGGCATAATATGATGTATTAAAGCGCTTAGGGAACTTAGTCACTATTTCTGGCCAAAATAGTCCTACCCGTCCCTTAGCCTACATTACAACCTGTAAAGACCTATTTGATCCTAAGCTTAACATTCTGATATTAGTAGAGCATTACACTAAGGGCAAGCCTATGGTCATCAGTTGCAACATATGAATTCTTTGTGAGAGTGAGAGCAAGGTTAATCTTATACCCATGTTTTGAAAAATAAAATACTTGTGAGTAATTATGGGTGATATATTGTGAGACACACATGGTTGATGAGTTTTGGGTAGTCTTGTATGATTCTTTGTGCCTTAACTTTTGAATACGAATTAACCATCATCACGAGTCTATGTTGGAGGTTGAATTGTTTCTAGAAGTGATTAGAAAACTACTCTTTGTTAATAATTGTTGTGCCTGTCTTGATGAATATTTTGTGCTGTTACTGTGAAACCCTAAGTAGATGTTTATATGGACATGATATATTGTCTGAGGACGAACAAAGCTTTAAGTGTGGGGTGTTGATGTTAGGCGTATTTACACGCCTAAAGCACCTTAATTTACCCATATTTTAGCTAAGTTTTAAAGGACAAAGTATATAATTCCTGCACTTTTAGTCCTTTTTCCTGTAAGTGAGTTAACCAACGTGATTAGCAAATTTTCAGGAATAAATGATGAAGATTTCAGCATTTTATGGACTGTTGGATGCCAAAGGAAACTTCACGTAAGAAGGAAGGCAGCTTCTGGAAGCTTGTGGATTGAAAGTGATGCATGGAGAACTTGTCCCAGGCAAAAACAGCATTTCTAAAGACTTGGGGGATCAGCAGTAACTTAGTAGGATTAGGACAAGTATGCAGTAACCCAGTAGGACTAGGACAAGGATAAAAACCCTATTTCAGTAGGACTAGGACAAGGATGTTATAAAAACCCTATTTGCTGAATTTTTCAGCAAGCTTTTTATTATTCACTCATTCATTAATTCAATTCTTTTTCATTCAACTTCCGCTCCTAATTCACGTTACAATTGTTAACAGAGAAAAATGCTAACTCGTGGGAAACACCAAGAGGAAAAACGTCAACCTTGTTGTGACGCCACACTCCTCTCCAACGTGAGATCATTCTAGTTTTGATATGATGATGATGGTTATTGTGATCTTCGTTGCGCTCATGAGTAGCTAAAATTATTTGTTAGGGTTATGGAAGCCTTATGAGATACTATCTATTGCTATGAGTTTGTGAATTCTTGATACGTATGCTGCTTATATCATTACTCTCGTCATCTTAATTGAATTCTTGTGGTTGCAAACATATAAAATACGCCAGTATAGCATTAACTTGTTCGAAAGAAAAGTTACATGTCTGGAAAAGAGAGAATGACAAGGAAATAGGTCTACCAACCCCTGTTTAAAAGTTAGTGCCGTAACTGGATTAACCTCTTGGAGAATTCGTACCATTAGTATACGTTTTAAGCTCGAAAGAGTTAAAGTGATATAATCCTTGATGGTCGAAAGACACTAGATTTACCATAGAATACGAATCTCTATAAGCGCATGCATGTCTGAATTCCGCATAACTCATAGCCACTAGATATGTAAAACTCATAAGGTGGACATAACCCTAACTTACTATTCTCATTGATTAAAACCTACTAAACATTCCGTTTTTCTTTGTTACGTTGATACTCTTAATTCACGCTACAATTAAATCCCCCCTTTTTCGTAGAATTTTTGATCAACAGTCTACTAATCGTTGCATACTTAGTGACCAAGTATTCCCTGTGGAATTCGACACCCAACATAGTTGGGTTCTATATTTGACAACGACCGCTTACACTATTACGAGAGCTGTAGTTTAAGCGTTATCAAATTTTGAGCTCTCGTAAGAGTGTAAGCGGTCGTTGTCAAATATAGAACCCAACTGGGTTGGGTGTCGAATCCCACAGGGAATACTTGGTTACTAAGTATGCAACGATTAGTAGACTGTTGATCGAAAATTCTACGAAAAAGGGGGGATTTAATTGTAGCGTGAATTAAGAGTATCAAAGTAACAAAGAAAAATGGAATGTTTAGTAGGTTTTAATCAATGAGAATTGTAAGTTAGGGTTATGTCCACCTTATGAGTTTTACGTATCTATTGGCTATGAGTTTGCGGAATTTAGACATGCATGCGCTTATAGAGATTAGTATTCTATGGTAAATCCTAGTGTCTTTCGACCATCAAGGATTATATCACTTTAACACTTTCGAGCTTAAAGCGTATACTAATGGTACGAATTCTCCAAGAGGTTAATCCAGTTACGGCACTAACTTTTAAACAGGGGTTGGTAGCCCTATTTCCTTGTCATTCTCTTTTTTCCAGACATGTAACTTTTCTTTCGAACAAGTTAATGCTATACTGGCGTATTCTATATGTTTGCAACCACAAGAATTCAATTAAGATGAAGAGAGTAATGATATAAGCAGCATACGTATCAAGAATTCACAAACTCATAGCAATAGATAGTATCTCATAAGGCTTCCATAACCCTAACAGAGAAGTTTAGCTACTCATGACCGCAACGGAGATCACAATAAACATCATCATCATATCAAAACTAGAATGATCTCACGTTGGAGAGGAGTGTGGCGTCACAACAAGGTTGACGTTTTTCCTCTTGGTGTTTCCCACGAGTTAGCGTTTTTCTCTGTTAACAATTGTAACGTGAATTAGGAGCGGAAGTTGAATGAAAAAGAATTGAATTAATGAATGAGTGAATAATAAAAAGCTTGCTGAAAAATTCAGCAAATAGGGTTTTTATAACATCCTTGTCCTAGTCCTACTGAAATAGGGTTTTTATCCTTGTCCTAGTCCTACTGAAATAGGGTTTTTATCCTTGTCCTAGTCCTACTGGGTTACTGCATACTTGTCCTAATCCTACTAAGTTACTGCTGATCCCCCAAGTCTTTAGAAATGCTGTTTTTGCCCGGGACAAGTTCTCCATGCATCACTTTCAGTCCACAAGCTTCCAGAAGCTGCCTTCCTTCTTACGTGAAGTTTCCTTTGGTGTCCAACAGTCCATAAAATGCTGAAATCTTCATCATTTATACCTGAAAACTTGCTAATCACGTTGGTTAGCTCACTTACAGAAAAAAGGACTAAAAGTGTAGGAATTATTTATTTTGTCCTCAAAACTTAGCTAAAATATGGGTACATTAAGGTGCTTTAGGCGTGTAAATACGCCTAACATCAACACCCTACACTTAAAGCTTTGTTCGTCCTCGAACAAAATATCATGTCCATATAAACATCTACTTAGGGTTTCACAGTAACAACACAAACTATTCATCAAGACAGACACGACAATTATTAACACAGAGTAGTTTTCTGATCACTACTAGAAACAATTCAACCTCTAATATAGACTCATGATGATGGTTAATTCGTATCCACAAGTTAAGGCACAAAGAATCATACAAGACTACCCAAAACTCATCAACCATGTGTGTCTCACAATATATCGCCCATAATTACTCACAAGTATTTCATTTTTCAAAACATGGGTATAAGATTATCCTTGCTCTCACTCTCACAAAGAATTCATATGTTGCAACTGATGACCATAGGCTTGCCCTTAGTGTAATGCTCCACTAATATCAGAATGCTAAGCTTAGGATCAAATAGGTCTTTACAGGTTGTAATGTAGGCTAAGGGACGGGTAGGACTATTTTGGCTAGAAATAGTGACTAAGTTCCCTAAGCGCTTTAATACATCACATTATGCCATTTGCACTTTCTTTCAAACGACCTTTCTACTTTCTTTTAATGTACCACCCCTTCTCACCTCTTTTGTTATTCAATTTTAAATAGAATCAACTTTGTATTTTTCTTTTTTATTTCATTTTTCATTTTTTTTATAACACACCTCTATAATAGCCATTTTTTTTCATAACAAATTCAAGTACCAATTCACTTTAAGGCATCACTCTCACCCAATTTACTTTTATTTTGTCACTTGACTTTACAATTTAAAGCGCTTAGGAATTTGGATCAAATTATGGTCTTAAAAAAATGGATTAGGCTACATATGAGGCTGTCAAAGAAAATAGCTAAAGGCTCAAAATAGTTGACTAGGATAATGTCCACGGGTAGGTAAAAAGAAGGTAAACAATCACAGGCTGCCAAAGAAATGCCTAAATCATCTCCTAAACTCACTCTTTATTTCGCTTTACACACACACCAGGCAAGTTCTAGCATCAGTCACAACACAGAATATACTATATCCTCACACACACAAGGCACATGGTCAACTTTATTGGGAGCAGTATAGAATCTTGACCCAACAGATGAATGAATTAAACCACACAATTATCACACAGTGAGTCACATGTAGAGCCTAAATGTCTCAATAGTAATGATTTAGCACAAACTCTTGTTATACTACCATGCCGTCTATCAGAACAATTTCATGCAAAATCTAAAAAATTTAAAATTAAACTAACTAATTACGACTAATTAAAACAAAAAAGAACTAGAATAAATGCAAATGCAGACAAAGAAGTGTAGCATACAAATACCATCACCCCACACTTAGATGGGACACACTGCCCTCAGTGGAAAATAAATAAGAAAAACCTAATTAGTCGGACTCCTCCTCTATGTCTGGGGTCATACCCCCTGCATCGGAATCATCATCAAAGTTCTCCTCCACATCTGAGTCTGTCATTCGGCGATCGTCATCGGTTGGCACATCATCATCAAAAGGTTCCTCAAAATATATACCTACTCCGCACATAGCCCTGGCATGCTCATTCATTGGGTAGTCATAATCCAACTGTTGGAGATCTGCAGTAGTTGGAACACGAACCTCGCTCATCATGGTGAACCTCGCCATGCCATATAAATGGCGGAAGATGCTTTCATCGCGAGCATGTCTTTCTGCAGTGGTCAGGTTGACGCTATGCATAGATTCAGCATCTTTCACCTTTGTGAGGTCAACTTCCTTTGGGTTGTGTGGAAGCTTATTATCTGAAGGTTCCTCTTCTATGTCCTCCTTCCTCAATATCGCAGTCAACAGATTGCCAAAGCTGAAGTGGGACCTCTTGTGCAGCCTAGCCTTACGTATTGAACATCGAATAATCGCCCCAATGTTGATAGGGACGTTCGTCATCAATGCGTACACCAAGCACACTCTATCTCGTGTTATCTTTGTGTACTGTGTCCCTGGAATCAGGCAAGAGTTGACCATCTACAACCATATCCGAGCTTCTCTGTTCAAAGAAGCATATGGGAAGGTATTGTGCCGACTGGTATCCTTGTGATGACTCCAACGTGCCATTGATCTTGTTCCGTACAGTGTGTGTCTGATTTCCCTGTACGGAGGTCTGTTATAAATCTCCTTGAGTGGTGATGGATCAACAGATGGCAAACCCAGAAAAGAGTTGAAGAACTCCGCATTTAGTGGCAGGACTTGGCCCCGAATCATTACTTCACTCCCTGTAGTTTTCGGTGACCAGTTGGCATAGAATTCTCACGTTAGATCGAGATTTCACTCTCCCATATCTCGGAAGATGAAATCAAGATGTAGCGCCATGATTTTGGCCAAGATGCGAGGTTCTTTCTTTGCTAGGCTCTCCTTTTGTATCACTTCCACGTGAACATATTTTTTCACTTTATTATTCCTGTACCACTCCTTTTCTTCCTCCTCTAGGACCCATTTTATCTCGTACATGCGTCGAGGTATTTGCAGTGAGGAGGATTCAACTTGCTCTTTTCTTCCCCTTTTCTGGCCTTTCTGTGAGGTAGATGCTTTTTCTTTTCCGGGTCGACTTTTTGGTGCCATTGTACCTGACATTAAAATAATAGTCATGCTAGCTTCATCTCGGTAGATACAATCGACAAACCAACAGTAGTGGCACTACCCCACACTTAATTTGTTGACACAAACTTAATTAAGTGAAAGATGTCGATTACTCAGACTTCATCGCCCTGCATTTAGGTGTTATGTTCCAACAATATATTCAGCGCAGTCATAATTTTCTTGTCATCTTCACTATCCTTTTCAATTCTTTTTCATGTATTCTTAACTATGTTTTCATGTTTGGACTAATGCATCTCTTTGAAAAAAACTACTACATAGATATCGTATCAATTTATGGCTTAGAAATAATCACAACATCTCATGTTTGTAGTTAACCATGATTTTCATATCGATGGACAAGTCATTCAAATATACAAGCTTTCGAGTTACAAGATTATGCAATTATCTTTACCATGTCGATTTCGCAAAAGTATGACAGTGTATCAAAATCAAATTCAGGTTGGAACCAAGTCTAGAACACCCATACGTATTCTTTCACTCACTTAGTTGTATCACAACAAATCAACCACATTCAAATCACCAACACTACTTCAAGATTTAACAACTTATTATAGGCGTAGTATTGTAATACTTACGGAATATAAAAGAAGAGCAAAGAAGTACTTACTTGGTTGATGGCCTTGGAAGATGTTCTTGTAAAGTTAAAAGAGCAAAAAGAAATTTTTTGAGAGATTTTGGAGAGGTAGGCGGCGCTTAGGTTGAGTTTGCAATGAAATTTTGTTCTAAGACTAAGGTTCTATTTATAGGACAAGCTTGGGTCAGGTTTTGACCCATTTGGAATCAGATTAGGAGACCAAAAAGTGAGCATAGGCGGCGCCTATGCTATGGCATTGTTAGGCATAGGCGGCGCCTATGCCATGGCATTCTAGATTCAGAGACAAAAGGCTTTTGCATAGGCGGCGCCTATGCTATGACATTGTTAGGCATAGGCGGCGCCTATGCTATGGCATTGTTAGGCATAGGCGGCGCCTATGCCATGGCATTCTAGATTCAGAGACAAAAGGCTTTTGCATAGACGATGCCTATGCTATGGCATTGTTAGGCATAGGCGGCGCCTATGCCATGGCATTCTAGATTCAGAGAGCTTAGGCCATAGCATAGGCCTTGCCTTGTTCGTTGCCTAGATTTTCATAGGCAATGCCTAACTCATAGACTTTTGCTTCTTCATTCCCAACTTACCACCTTCAACATGCAATACTTCCAAATCAAAATTTGAAACCAATCTCCTCCTTTACACCTCTTGCACCTACACTTATTCAAAAACAACAAAAACGATTAGAACGATAGGTTGCCTCCCACCAAGCGCCTTAGTTTTGGTCGTGGCTCGACTTTTCTTTTTGGATTTTTTTATTTAACAAAAACAAACTCTTAGTGAAACAATAAAAAATGAAAAATGATGGGTTGCCTCCCATCTAACGCTTGATTTATTGTCGCGGCACGACATAGTTACCTCGAGTACTTAGATTTCGTCGAGATAGATGGTGGCCATGCATTTTATCGAGTCAAGAGGACCGATATATGGTTTTACTCATTGTCCATTCACCTTAAAGACAACACCATTATTGTCTTCTTGCTCAACTACTCCAGACGAGTAGACTTGGCTAATTTTGTACGGACCAGACCATTTGGACCTTAACTTACCTGGGAATATCTTCAGTCTGGAATTGAAAAGAAGTACCATATCACCCTTTTGAAAGTTTCGTTGAACAATCCGTTGATCATGATACTTTTTCATCCGTTCCTTGTAGAAGTCTGATCTTTCATACGCATGTAGACGAAATTCATCCATCTCATTCAGCTGCTCCAATCTCATATTCATGGCCTCATCCCAATTCAAATTCAGTCGCTTCAACGCCCATAATGCTTTATGCTCGAGCTCAATGGGCAAGTGACAAGCCTTCCCATAAACTAGTTGGTACGGGGACATGCCAATTGGCGTTTTAAATGCAGTACTATAAGACCATAGTGCATCGTCCAGCTTCTGAGACCAATCCTTCCTATTAGCGTTTACAGTCTTAGTAAGGATCAGCTTGATCTCTCGATTAGAAACCTCTACCTATCCACTAGTTTGTGGGTGATAAGGCGTGGCTACCTTATGTTGCTTGACCCCATATTTAACCAACACGGATTTGAACAACTTGTTGCAAAAGTGTGATCCTCCATCGCTTATGATGGTACGTGGTACCCCAAAACGAGAGAAGATATTTCTCTTCAAGAATGCTACAACACGTTTTCCTTCATTATCGGCCAGCGCTACTGCTTCGACCCATTTGGATACATAGTCGACAACAACTAGGATATATTTCATCCCAAACAAATTTATGAATGGTCCTATAAAATCAATACCCCACACATCAAACAGCTCTACTTTAAGAATTTTTGACATGGGCATGTCATGGTGCTTCGAAATCGTGCCTTGTCTCTGACATTGGTCACATCTTGTCACAAATTTGTAAGCATCTCTAAATATCGAAGGCCAATAATAGCCGCTTTGCAATACCTTCCTTGTTGTTCGACCACCTGATCCTCAGGAGCAATACAAATCTGATTATAACCAGAATAAGCATCTAAGAAACAAAACCATCCCTTCCCTGCCAATCGATCAAGCATTTGGTCCATGAATGGCATTGGGAAGAGATCCTTAAGCATCCATAAATTCAGCTTCCGGTAGTCCATGCATACTCTCCACCCTGTGACAGGTCTGAGTGGAATTAGCTCATTCCTTTCATTTGCAACTACCATCATGCCCCCTTTCTTGGGCACACACTGTACCGGACTCACCCATTTACTGTCAGAGATTGGATACACTACCCCTGCATCTAACCACTTAATAATTTCTTTCTTCACCACCTCTTGCATAGGTGGATTCAAACGTCTTTGATGCTCAATAGTGGGTATGCAATTTTCTTCAAGCTAAATCTTGTGCATACATATCCCAGGCGGAATACCAATAATATCAGCGATGGTCCAACCGATGGCTCTCATGTATTTCCTTAGAACAGCAATGAGAGCTGCAACTTGCTGCTCACCTAAGTCAGCCTCCACAATAACTGGGAGGGTGTTTCCTCTTCCCAAGAATGCGTACTTTAGATGATTGGGTAGCTCCTTCAATTCTAACATTGGTGGCTCTTCAATGGATGGTTTAGCTGGTGGTGTAGGACGATTTTTGAGATCGAGGTCCAGCTTCTTGGGAGCATAAGGATACGACCCTATTCCTGTTAGAGCACAAATAGTTTCTTCATAATTTTCAGCATCCTCACGCTCAATATTCATAAGCACAGACTCCAATGGGTCAACAATAAGCTGATCCTCTACGGATAATTCTTTCTCATCATCAAAATAAACATCAGCTACCGTGAACACGTTCAGATATTTGGGTTGCTTCATTGATTTGCATACATCAAAGCGGACTACTTCGTCATTCATCTGGAATAAAAGCTCATTCACTCTTAAATCAATAAGCACACTCCCTGTTGCAAGGAAAGGGCGCCCCAAGATTATGGGAACTTCAGAGTCCACCTCACAGTCCAGAATAATGAAGTCTGCCAGAAAGATGAATGAAGAAACCTTCACCAATACATCATACAAAATACCAACAGGTCATTTTACCGACCTATCTGCCATCACGAGCCTCATATTGGTTGGAGTAGGATCACCCAACCCCAACTTTCTGTAAATAGATAGCGGCATCAAATTGATGCTAGCTCCCAAATCGCATAATGCCTTGGCAAAATTCAAAGATCCAACGGTGCAAGGAATCTTGAAAGCACCGGGGTCAGCCATTTCTGAACTAGTGATCTGGTAGCGATTGCACTGTAATGATGAACAGTATCCGTCAACTCATAACTTGTTGCCCGTTTCTTTGTCAAAAGATTCTTCATAAATTTTGCGTACCCAGGCATTTGTTCCAATGCCTCGACCAAAGGAACATTAATAGTTAGCTGCTTCAACATAGTCATAAACTTATTAAACCTGGTATCGTCAGCTTTCTTCTTCAATCTCTGAAGAAAAGGTGGTGGTGGAAGGGGAATAGTTTTCTCCACCGCTTTCTTTTCATCTTGCTTCAGTTCGGCGATCTTTTCAGGCTGTGGAGGTTGAGAGGTGACGTCACGAACAACCTCATCAGCTGCTTTGGCATCTTTTGGTTCTGTAATGATGTCATTAACTTTTATATCATCAACCACCTGCTTGCCTTTAGATGGATTTTCCAACACTTTACCACTTCGGGTAGTAATAGCCATACACGATCCATCATTCCTCGGATTTTGCACTGTGTCGCTAGGTAGTGTTCCAGCTTTTCTTTGATTGAATGCCTCTGAAAGTTAACTCAATTGCTTCTCTAATTTCTTTATTGCAGTAGAATGCGAGTCAACCAATTGATTTATTGAAGATAAATCGTTCTTCACCTCATTCACTCCCGTATTGGTTGTCTCTACTCCCTTTAACAGCTTCGCCATCATATCTTCCATCGACATCTTCCCAGAGCCAGACGCCACAGCCTCACGGTTTCCAGGAGGAACATACAAACCACTCCTGTCAGTCTTATTCTTCCAACCACTTTGATCGCGGTCCTTGTATCCAGATTTATCATAATAGTTCCGACCTTGGTTTCCTTGGGCATTGCCTCGGAAACCCCCCTGATTATTCAAGTAGTTTGCTTCTTCCTCATAGTCGGATTCATCTCTTCCCTGTGATACAACGGGTTTAACCTTTTCGGTCTTCCCTGATAATAAATGCTTGGTAAGAAGATCCATCTGCATTTTCATGTGAGCCATATCTTGGTCACGTTCCTCTTATCTACGCCTCTGCTCTACAGTCAAGCCAATAGATACTGTAGAGCTTGCTACCTCAGAATCCCTGGTATGCCAAGCTCTACTCTACTTTTTCATACAATCTAGCATATCACTTGCCTCAAGAAAAGTAAGGTCCATGAATGACCCACCTGCAGCATTATCAACCACTGGCTTAGTCATTGAGTTCAAAGCCCTGTATAATATCTCCATCAAGTGGATGTTGGTCATCTGATGATTTGGGCACCGCATAAGCTTCTTCTTGAACCTCTCCCATGTTTCATGGAGAGCTTCAGTTGGAAGCTATCGAAAATTGCTGATCTCATCTCTTAATTGTGCTCTTTTGGATGGCGGAAAGAATCTTTCTAGGAAAGCGTCTTTCAGTTGCCTCCAATTAGTAATAGAATCAGGAGTTAGCCCGTTCAACCATAGAGTTGCCTCCCCAGACAGAGACAATGGAAATAAGTGCAGCCGAATTGCATTCTGCCCAACTCCTGGATTGTCAAACGACTTGCATGTTGAAATAAAGTTGATCAGATGCATATTCAGATCATCGCCTGCGAGTCCACCAAATAATCCCTTGAGCTGCAATAGTTGAATCATGGTGCTAGTGATATTGAACTTTGCTTCAGGTTCCAAGGGTGAAGGAATAATAGCCCCTGTGTCACCAGCTCCATCAAGATCATCATCATCATCATCAAAAAGAGTCTGCACAGCTCGGCGTTCAGGTCTCATTCTAGCTTGACGATCTCTCCTGTTCACAGGTGCTGCCACCTCATCTGCACACCGTGGATTAAGTAACTCATCATCACCCAGGTCCTCATCATCAGGATTTGTTGCCCGACGTGGGTTATCAATATTCTGTTGATGCACTTGAGCAGCTACCAACGTAGCTAATCTAGCCTGCTTCTGTTGAGCAGCCCTTGTTTCAATGTCACGTTGTGCATCCATTCTGCCAATAAGTTGAGGTTCAGGATTTATGGGTAATAATGGTTGTCCCGAACTTCGAGTATGGGGCATGCACTAAACAAAACCTGCAGAAAACAAAAACAACAACTAAAAGTAAAATACGAGAATCTTTGACCAAAGGGTCTAGTAATTATCACATAAGAAGGAAGGCAACTTCTGGAAGCTTGTGGACTGAAAGTGATGCATGGAGAACTTGTCCCGGGCAAAAACAGCATTTCTAAAGACTTGGGGGATCAGCAGTAACTTAGTAGGATTAGGACAAGTATGCAGTAACCCAGTAGGACTAGGACAAGGATAAAAACCCTATTTCAGTAGGACTAGGACAAGGATGTTATAAAAACCCTATTTGCTGAATTTTTCAGCAAGCTTTTTATTATTCACTCATTCATTAATTCAATTCTCTTTCATTCAACTTCCGCTCCTAATTCACGTTACAATTGTTAACAGAGAAAAATGCTAACTCGTGGGAAACACCAAGAGGAAAAACGTCAACCTTGTTGTGACGCCACACTCCTCTCCAACGTGAGATCATTCTAGTTTTGATATGATGATGATGGTTATTGTGATCTCCATTGCGCTCATGAGTAGCTAAACTTCTCTGTTAGGGTTATGGAAGCCTTATGAGATACTATCTATTGCTATGAGTTTGTGAATTCTTGATACGTATGCTGCTTATATCATTACTCTCTTCATCTTAATTGAATTCTTGTGGTTGCAAACATATAGAATACGCCAGTATAGCATTAACTTGTTCGAAAGAAAAGTTACATGTCTGGAAAAGAGAGAATGACAAGGAAATAGGGCTACCAACCCCTGTTTAAAAGTTAGTGCCGTAACTGGATTAACCTCTTGGAGAATTCGTACCATTAGTTACACGCTTTAAGCTCGAGAGAGTTAAGGTGAAATAATCCTTGATGGTTGAGAAATATTAGGATTTTCCATTAGAATACGAATCTCTATAAGTGCATGCATGTCTGAATTCCGCATTACTCATAGTTAATAGATACGTAGAACTCATCAGGTGGACATAACCCTAACTTATAATTCTCATTGATTAAATCTTACTAAACAAAGCATTCCATTTTTTTTACTTTGATATTAGAAATTCACGCCTAAACCATCCCCCCTTTCTGTAGAATTCTCGACCAACAGTCTGCTAACAATTGCAACACTTAGTGACAAAGTATTCCCTGTGGGATTCAAAACCCAACCCAGTTGGGTTCTATATTTGACAGCGACTGCTTACACTCTTACGATAGCTGTAGTTTGGGCGTTATCAAATTTTGGCGCTGCTGCCGGGGAATACGGTTGTCAACTAAGTTTGTGATAGTTAATAGACCCTTTGGTCAAAGATTCTCAAATTTAGTTTTAGTTGTTGTTTTTGTTTTATTCAGGTTCTGTTGAGTGCATGCCAAATACTCGTAGTTTTGGTCAGCCATTATTACCCATAAATCCTGAACCTCAACTTATTGGCAGAATGGATGCATAGCGTGATATTGACAGAAGGGCGGCTAAACAGGAGCAGGCTAAACTAGTTGCACTGGCAGCTGCTCAAGTACATCAACAGAATATTGATAACCCCGGGCGAGCAACAAATCCTGATGATGAGGACCTGGGTGATGATGAGTTACTGAATCCCAGGCGTACTGATGAGGTGGTGGCACCTATGCACAGGAGAGATCATCAAGCTAGAATGAGACCTGACCGCCGATCTGTGCAGGCTCCTTTTGATGATGATGATGACGATCTTAATGGAGCTGGTGCCACAGGGGCTATTATTCCTCCACCCTTGGCACCTGGAGCTAAGTTCAATATCACTAGCACCATGATTCAGTTATTGCAGCTCAAGGGGTTATTTGGTGGACTTGCAGGAGATGATCCGAATATGCATCTGGTCAATTTTATTTCAACATATAAGTCGTTTGACAATCCAGGAGTTGGGCAGAATGCGATTCGGCTGCGCTTATTTCCATTGTCTTTGTCTGGGGAGGCAACTCTATGGCTGAACGGGCTATCTCCTGATTCTATTACTAATTGGAGGCAACTGAAAGACGCTTTCCTAGAAAGATTCTTTCCTCCATCCAAGAGAGCACAGTTGAGAGATGAGATCAGCAATTTCCGACAGCTTCCAACTGAAGCTCTCCACGAAACATGGGAGAGGTTCAAGAAGAAGCTTATGTGGTGCCCAAATCATCAGATGACCAACATCCACTTGATGGAGATATTATACAGGGCTTTGAACTCAGTGACTAAGCTAGTGGTTGATAATGCTGCAGGTGGGTCATTCATAGACCTTACTTTTCTTGAGGCAAGTGATATGCTAGCTTGTATGACAAAGTAGAGTAGAGCTTGGAATACCAGGGATTCTGAGGTAGCAATCTCTATCGTATCTATTGGCTTGACTGCAGAGCAGAGGCGTAGACAAGAGGAACGTGACCAAGATATGGATCACATGAAAACGCAGATGGATCTTCTTACCAAGAACTTATTATCAGGGAAGACCGAAAAGGTTAAGGCCGTTGTATCACAGGGAAGAGATGAATTCGACTATGAGGAAGAAGCAAACTACTTGAATAATTAGGGGGGTTTCCGAGGCAATGCCCAAGGAAACCAAGGTCGGAACTATTATGATAAATCTGGATACAAGGACCGCGATCAAGGTGGTTGGAAGAATAAGACTAATAGGAGTGGTTTGTATGTTTCTCCTGGAAACCGTGAGGCTGTGGCGTCTGGCTCTGGAAAGATGTCCATGGATGATATGATGGCTAAGCTGTTGAAAGGGGTGGAGGCAACCAATATAGGCGTTACTGAAGTAAAGAATGATTTGTCATAAATAAATCAATTGGTTGATTCGCATTCTACCGCGATAAAACATCTGGAGCAACAATTGAGTCAACTATCAGCGGCATTCAATCAAAGAAAGGCTGGCACCTTACCTAGCGACACTGTGTAAAACCCAAGGAATGCTGGATCATGTATGGCTATTACTACTAGGAGTGGTAAAGCTTTGGAAAATCCATCCAAAGGAAAGCAGGTGGTTGATGATATAGCAGATAATGTTATTGATGCAGAATGTGAAGATGCCGTAGAAGCTGAAGATAGTGTTCCTGACGTTACCCCTAGACGTCTGCAGCCTGAAAAGATCGACAATCGGAAGCAAGATAAAAAGGAAGTGGCAGAGAAAACTATTTCCTTTCCACCACCACCTTTTCCTCAGAGACTGAAGAAGAAAGCCGATGACACCAGGTTCAGTAAATTCATGACTATGTTGAAGCAGCTGACTATTAATGTTCCTTTGGTGGAGGCGCTAGAGCAGATGCCCGGATACGCTAAATTCATGAAGGACATTTTGACAAAGAAGCGGGCAGCAAGCTATGAGCTGGCAGATAATGTTCATCATTGTAGTGCAATAGCTACAAGATCGCAAGTTCAGAAGAAGGCAGATCCTGGTGCTTTCATTATTCTTTGAACGGTTGGATCTTTGGATTTTGCTAAGGCATTGTGCGATTTGGGAGCTAGCATCAATTTAATGCCGCTATCTATTTACAGAAAGTTGGGGTTGGGTGATCCTACGCCAACCAATATGCGGCTCGTGATGGCAGATAGGTCGGTAAAATAGCCTGTTGGTATCTTATATGATGTGTTGGTGAAGGTTTCCACCTTCATATTTCCTGCAGACTTTGTTATTTTGGATTGCGAGGTGGATTCTGAAGTTCGCATAATCTTGGGACGTCCTTTCCTTGCAACAGAAAGTGTGCTTATTGATCTAAGAGCTAATGAGCTTTTATTTCGGATGAATGACGAAGTGGTCCATTTTGATGTATGAAAATCAATGAAGCAACCCAAAGATATGAATGTGTTCTCTGTAGCTGATGTTTATTATGATGATGAGAAAGAATTATCTGTGGAGAAGCAGCTTATTGTTGATCCATTGGTTGTTGTGCTTATGAATTTTGGGCATGAGGATGTTGAAGAGTATGAAGAAACTATTTGTGCCCTAACAAGAATTGGCTCCTATTCTAATGCTCCTAAGAAGCTGGATCTGGATCTTAAAAATCGCCCTTCACCACCAGCAAAGCCATCCATTGAAGAACCACCAGTGCTAGAATTGAAGGAGCTGCCCAGTCACCTGAAATATGTGTTTTTGGGAAGTGGTGATACACTTCCGGTTATTGTTGCAGCTGATTTAGGTGAGCAGCAGGTTGTGGCTCTTATTTTTGTTCTGAGGAGATACAAGAGAGCCATCGGTTGGACTATTGCTGATATTATTGGTATCCCTCCTGGGATATGTATGCACAAGATTCAGCTCGAGGAAAATTGTGTGCCCACCATTGAGCATCAACAACGTTTGAATCCACCCATGCAGGAGGTGGTGAAGAAAGAGATTATTAAGTGGTTAGATTCTGGGGTAGTATATCCAATCTCCGACAGTAAGTGGGTAAGTTTGGTACAGTGTGTGCCCAAGAAAGGGGGCATGATGGTAGTTGCGAATGAAAAGAATGAGCTGATTTCACTCAGACCTGTCACAGGGTGGAGAGTGTGTATGGACTACCAAAAGCTTAATTCGTGGACGCTTAAGGATCACTTCCCAATGCCATTCATGGACCAAATGCTTGATCGATTGGCAGGGAAGGGATGGTTTTGTTTCTTAGATGGTTATTCTGGTTATAATCAGATTTGTATTGCTCCTGAGGATCAAGAGAACACCACTTTTACATGCCCATATGGTATGTTTGCCTTCAAACGTATGCCATTTGGGTTATGTAACGCACCTGCCATTTTTCAGCGTTGTATGATGTCCATTTTTTCTGATATGGTTGAAGACACCTTGGAGGTGTTCATGGATGATTTTTCAGTCGTGGGTGAATCATTTGAATCGTGCTTGGTGAATCTGAGTATGGCGTTACAGAGATGTGTTGAGTTCAACTTGGTGCTAAACTGGGAGAAGTGTCATTTTATGGTTAAGGAAGGCATTGTTCTTAGGTACAAAGTCTCCGAAATAGGAATTAAAGTTGATCGAGCCAAAATTGAAGTTATCAAGAAACTACCACCTCCAATTTCTATAAAGGGAGTTCGTAGTTTCCTCGGTCATGCAGGTTTTTATCGAAGGTTTATCAAAGACTTCTCCAAGATTGCTAGTCCGTTATGCAAAATCTTGGAGAAGGATGCGATGTTTGACTTCATTGAAGATTGCTTGAAGGCATTTGAATGCCTCAAAGGGAAGCTAGTTAAAGCTCCTATTATTGTAGCACCCGATTGGTCTCTACCGTTTGAAGTGATGTGTGATGCAAGTGGGGTAGCTTTGGGTGTTGTACTTGGTTAGAAAAGAGAAAGGCTATTTCATCCAATATACTATGTGAGCAAGGCCTTGAATGGAGCCTAGAAGAACTATACCGTCACGGAACAAGAGCTTCTAGAAGTTGTTTATGCTTTTGAAAAGTTCTGTGCTTACTTGTTGGGAACCAGAGTGGTGGTTCATATAGATCATGCGGCTCTGAGATATTTAATGGAAAAGAAGGATGCTAAGCCAAGGCTAATTCGGTGGGTGTTATTTCTTCAAGAATTTGATTTTGAGGTAAAGGATAGAAAAGGTTGCGAAAATCAAGTAGCTGATCATCTATCTAGACTTGAGAGTGCGCACATAGCGCAACCCGACCTGGAGATTGAAGATGTATTTCCCGACGAAGAGATCCTAGCCGCTATGGTGGAAGACTTACCGTGGTATGCAGACTTTGTGAACTACGTGGTAAGTAAAGTGATGCCTGAGAATCTCTCCTTTCATCAAAAGAGAAAGTTCATGCATGATGTGAAACACTACTTCTGGGATGAACCTTATCTTTTTCGACGATGTGCTGATGGTGTTATTACGCGATGCATCTCTGATGTGGAGGTGTCTAGCATCTTGGAAGCAAGTCATGCTTCCTAAGTTGGGGGTCACCATGCAGGTGATCGGACAGCCAGGAAGGTATTGCAAAGCGGCTATTATTGGCCTTCATTATTCAAGGATGCTTACGATTTTGTGAGAAGATGTGATCAGTGTCAGAGGCAAGGCTCTATCTCAAAGCACCATGAGATGTCCATGTCTAAAATTCTTGAAGTGGAGCTATTTGATGTATGGGGTATTGATTTCATGGGCCCATTTGTGAGTTCGTTTGGGATGAAATATATCCTAGTTGTTGTGGATTATGTATCCAAATGGGTCGAAGCAGTAGCGCTGGCTAATAATGAAGGTAAGCGTGTTGTAGCATTCTTAAAGAGAAATATCTTCTCTCGTTTTGGGGTACCACGTACCATCATAAGCGATGGAGGATCACACTTTTGCAACAAGCTGTTCAGAGCCGTATTGGTGAAATATGGGGTCAAGCAACATAAGGTAGCTACGCCTTACCACCCACAAACTAATGGGAAGGTAGAGGTTTCTAATCGGGAGATCAAGCTGATCCTTGCTAAGACTGTAAATGCTAGTAGGATGGATTGGTCCCGCAAGATGGATGATGCCTTATGGTCTTATAGGACTGCATTCATGACACCAGTTGGCATGTCCCCGTACCAACGATTTTATGGGAAGGCTTATCACTTGCCGATTGAGCTCGAACATAAATCATTGTGGGCGTTGAAGAGGCTTAACCTGACTTGGGATGATGCAATTAATCTGAGATTGGAGCAGCTGAATGAGATGGATGAATTCCGTCTACATGCGTATGAAAGGGCAGACCTCTACAAAGAACGGATGAAAAAGTACCATGATCGGCGGATTATCCAACGAAACTTTTAGAAGGGTGATATGGTACTTCTTTTCAACTCCAGACTAAAGCTATTTCCAGGTAAGTTAAAGTCTAAATGGTCTGGTCCATTCAGAATTAGCCAATTCTACTCGTCTGGAGTAGTAGAGTTAGAAGGCATTGATGATGGTGTCTTTAAAGTGAATGGCCAACGAGTGAAGCCATATATCAGTCCTCTTGACTCGACAAAATGCATGGACACCATCTATCTCGACGAAGTATAAGTAATTGAGATAACTATGTCGTGCCGCGACAATAAATCAAGCGCTAGATGGGAGGCAACCCATAGTTCTAATTATTTTTGTTGTTTTTGAGTAAATGTAGGTGTAAGACGTATAAAGGAGGAGATCTAGCCCAAATTTTAATTTGGCTATGGCCTAATCTCTCTGAATTAACAATGCCATAGCATAGGCGCCGCCTATGCCTAACAATGCCATAGCATATGCGCCGCCTATGCCATTGCCTTTGCTCTCTGAATCTACAATGCCATAGAATAGGCGCCGCCTATGACCAACAATGCCATAGCATAGGCGCCGCCTATGCCATTTCCTTTTCTCTCTGAATCTACAATGCCATAGCATAGGCGTCGCCTATTCCTAACAATGCCATAGCATAGGCTCCGCCTATGCTCAACTAGGCTTTGCAAAAGGCGCCGCCTATGCTAAGCATAGGTAAAGCATTAGGCACCGCCTATGCTTACTTTTTGGTTTCCTAATCCGATTTTAAATGGGTCAAACCCGACCCAAGCCTTGTCCTATAAATAAAACTTCAACATTAGAACAAAACACACTTATTTTCTCAACCTAGGCACCACCTTTACTCTCCAAATCTCTCAAAATTTTTCTTTTTGCTCTTCTAACCTTGCAAGATCATCTTCCGAGGCCATCACCAAGTAAGTACTTCTTTTATATTCCGTAGTTATTACAATACTAAGCCTATAATGATTTGTTAAATCTTGAAGTAGTGTTGGTGATTTGAATGTAGTTGGTTTGTATTGATACATCTAGTTGAGTGAAAGAATACGAATGGGTGTTCTAAACTTTGTTCCGATTTGTATTTTGGTTGTTATACACTGTCATCTTTTTGCGGAATTGAAATGGTTAAGCTAATCACATAATCGTGTAAGCCGAACGTTGGAATGTTTTGAAAGGCTCGTTCATCGAGATAAAGATCATGATTGAATACAAGCATGAGATGTTGTGATTATTTCTATGCAATAAACTTGATTCGATCTCTACGTAGTAGTCTTGTTCCAAAAGTGCATTAATCCAAACCATACAGTATGGTCAAATTTATATGAAATAGAGTTGAAAAAGATAGTGAAGATGACATGAAAAGTATGACTGCGCTGAATATATTGTTGGAACATAACACCTAAATGTATGGTGATGAAGTCTGAGTAATCGACATCGTTCACTTAATTAGTTTGTCACCACAAATTAAGTGTGGGGTGGTGCCACTACTATTTTTTTGTCGATTGTATCTACCGAGATGACGCTAACATGACTTTATTTTAATCTCAGGCACAATGGAACCAAAAAGTCGACCAGGAAAAGAAAAAGCGTCCACCTCACAGTAAGGTCAAAAAAGTGGAAGAAAAGAGAAAGCTGAATCCTCCTCACTGCAAATACCTCACCGTATGTTCGGGATAAAATGGGTCCTAGAGGAGGAAGGAAAGGAGTGGTACAAGAACAACAAAGTGAAAAAATATGTTCACGTGGAGTTAATACAAAAAGAGAGCCTAGCAAAGAGAAAACCTCACATTTTAGGTAAAATAATGGCGCTACATCTTGATTTCATTTTCCGAGATATGGGAGAGTTCAATCATGATCTAACGCGAGAATTCTATGCCAATTGGTCCCCAAAGACTACAGGGAGTGAAGTAAAGATTCGGGGCCAAGTCTTGCAACTAAATGCAGAGTTCTTCAACTCTTTTCTGGGTTTGCCATCTGTAGATCCATCACCGCTCAAGAAGCTTTATAACAGACCTCCGTACAGGGCAATCAGACACACACTGTGCGGAACAAGATCAATGGCACGTTGGAGTCGTCACAAGGATACCGGTCGGCACAATACCTTCCCATATGCTTCTTTGAACAGAGAAGCTCGAATATGGTTGTGGATAGTCAACTCTTGCTTGATTCCAGGAACATAGTACACAAAGATCACACGTGATAGAGTGTGTTTGGTGTACGCTTTGATGACAAACATCCCCATCAACATTGGGGCGATTATTCGATCTTCAATGCGTAAGGCTAGGCTGCACAAGAGGTCCCACTTCAGCTTTGGCAATCTATTGACTGCGATATTGAGGAAGGAGGACATCGAAGAGGAACCTGCAGATCATAAGCTTCCATACAACCCAAAGAAAGTTGACCTCACAAAAGTGAAAGATGCTGAATCTATGCATGGCGTCAACCTGACCACTGTAGAAAGACATGTTGGCGACGAAAGCTTCTTCCGCCATTTATATGGCATGACGAGGTTCACCATGATGAGCGGGGTTCGTGTTCCAACTGCTGCAGAGCTCCTACAGTTGGATTATGACTACCCAATGAATGAGCATGCGAGGGCTATGTGCGGAGTAGGTGTATATTTCGAGGAACCTCTTGATGATAACGTGCCAACCGATGACGATCGCCGAATGCCAGACTCAGACATGGAGGAGAACTCTGATGACAACGACTCTGATGATGATTCTGATGCAAGGGGTATGACCCCAGACATAGAGGAGGAGTCCGACTAATCAGGTTTTTCTTATTTATTTTCCACTGAGGGCAGTGTGTCCCGTCTAAGTGTGGGATGCTGGTATTTGTATGCTACACTTCTTTTTCTGCATTTGCATTTATTCTAGTTCTTGTTTGTTTTAATTAGTCGTAATTAGTTAGTTTAAATTCTAGATTTTTTTTAGATTTTGCATGAAATTGTTCTGATAGACGGCATGGTAGTATAACAAGAGTTTGTGCTAAATCATTACTATTGAGACATTTAGGCTCTACGTGTGATAATTGTGTGGTTTAATTCATTCATCTGTTGGGTTAAGAGTCTATACTGCTCCCAATAAAGTTGACCATGTGCCTTGTGTGTGTGAGGTTATGGTATATTCTGTGTTGTGACTGATGCTAGAACTTGCCTGGTGTGTGTGTAAAGCGAAATAAAGAGTGTGAGTTTAGGAGATAATTTAGGCATTTCTTTGGCAGCCTGTGATTGTTTACCTTCTTTTTACCTACCCATGGACATTATCCTAGTTAACCCCCTTTGAGCCTTTAGCTATTTTCTTTGACAGCCTCATATGTAGCCTAATCCATTTTTTTTCAAGACCATAATTTGATCCAAATTCCTAAGCGCTTTAAATTGTAGAGTCATGTGACAAAATAAGAGGAAAGAGGGTGAGAGTGATGCTTCAGAGTGTATTGGTACTTGAAATTGTTGTGAATAAGAGTGGCTATCATAGAGGTATTTTATAAAAAAAAAAAAAAGAAATAGAAAAATAAAAAAAATAAGTTGTATATTCTCATCTTTGTGTTTATAATTGAATAACAAAATAGGTAAAAAGGGGTGTTAGATGAAAAGAAAGGTAGAAGGGTTGTTTAAAAGAGTGTTAATGGCATAATGTGATGTATTAAAGCGCTTAGGGAACATAGTCACTATTTCTGGCCAAAATAGTCCTTCCTGTCCCTTAGCCTACATTACAACCTGTAAAGACCTATTTGATCCTAAGCTTAGCATTCTGATATTAGTAGAGCATTACACTAAAGGCAAGCCTATGGTCATCAGTTGCAACATAAGAATTCTTTGTGAGAGTGAGAGCAAGGAGAATCTTATACCCATGTTTCGAAAAATGCAAAACTTATGAGTGATTATGGGTGATATCTTGTGTGAGACACACATGGTTGATGATTGTTGGGTAGTTTTGTATGATTCTTGGTGCCTTAACTTGTGCATACGAATTAGCCATCATCACGAGTCTATGTTGGAGATTGAATGGTTTCTAGTAGTGATCCAGAAAACTACTCTTTCTTAATAATTGTCGTGCGTGCCTTGATGAATAGTTTGTGTTACTGTTGTGAAATCCTAGTTAGATGTTTGCATGGACGTAATATTTTGTTCGAGGACGAACAAAGCTTTAAGTGTGGGGTGTTGATGATAGGCGTATTTACACGCCTAAAGCACCATAATTCACCCATATTTTAGCTAAGTTTTAAGGATAAAATATATAATTCCTGCATTTTTAGTCCATTTTCCTGTAAGTGAGATAACCAACGTGATTAGCATATTTTCAGGTATTAATGATGAAGATTTCAGCACTTTGTGGACCTTTTGGTAGCAAGGGAAACTTCACATAAGAGGGAAGATAGCTTTTGGAAGCTTATGGACTAAAAGTGATGCATGGAGAACTTGTCCCGGGCAAAAATAGTATTTCTAAAGACTTGGGGATCAGCAGTAACTTAATAGGACTAGGACAAGGATGTTATAAAAACCCTATTTGCTGAATTTTTCAGCATGCATTCATTCATGCATTGATTCACGTTTTCTTTTTCAGAATTCAGTCGACACTTTGAGTATTATTCAGTTTACAGATTCTGTAAGTTTTAAGACAGGGAAAAATGGCAAACACATGAGCAACGAGGGGAGAAAAATCATCAATCCCTTTTGACGCCAATCTCACCCCCACCGTGAGATTATTCGAGCTTTGGTATGATGATGATGTCTATTGTGATCTTCGTTGTAATCATGAGTAGCTAAACATCTCTGTTAGGGTTATGGAAGCCTTTTTATATACTATCTATTACTATGAGTTTGTGAATTCTTGATACGTATGCTACTTATATCATTACTCTCTTCATCTTAATTACATTTTTGTGGTTGCAAACATATAGAATACGCCAGTATAGCATTAACTTGTTCGAGAGAAAAGTTACATGTTTGGAAAACAGAGTGTGACAAGGAAATAGGGCTACCAACCCCTATTTACACGTTAGTGCCGTAACTGGATTAACTTCTTGGAGATTTTGTACCGTTAGTTACACGCTTTAAGCTCGAGAGAGTTAAGGTGAAATAATCCTTGATGGTTGAGAAACACTAGGATTTTCCATTAGAATACGAATCTCTATAAGTGCATGCATGTCTGAATTCCGCATTACTCATAGTTAATAGATACGTAGAACTCATCAGGTGGACATAACCCTAACTTTTAATTCTCATTGATTAAATCTTACTAAACAAAGCATTCCATTTTTTTTTACTTTGATATTAGAAATTCACGCCTAAACCATCCCCCCTTTCTGTAGAATTCTCGACCAACAGTCTGCTAACAATTGCAACAATTAGTGACCAAGTATTCCCTGTGGGATTCGACACCCAACCCAGTTGGTTTCTATATTTGACAGTCACCGCTTACACTCTTACGAGAGCTGTAGTTTGGGCGTTATCATATACTTGTCACTCGATCCTCTCATAATGTGAGTAGGTGGGATGTCTTAAGTCAAAACCAGGTTGTCCTTCTTCCTTCTGTTTCATTCTTTGAATAATGGTCGGATCAAAATTCGGTCTCGTTGTCTACTTCTTTGTCTGAAAACACTGCGTGTTTACATTCAAAGGGGGCATGATGTAGACACGTAATTTTTCGCCCCTTAGAAGTTCAATTTTATTCATTTTTCTACCTTAGCATATCATGTACCCTCCACGATGTTATTTTTTCCCACTTTTATTTTATCCTACCGTGTACCCTCACCCATGTCATTATATCCCGTAAAATACAAAAAAAATAATAAACAAATAGTAAAATAACTAACCCTATCTTATCCTAAGAACCTACCCAATAAAAAATAACACCTCACCGCTACCCCCTACCCCACGTTACCCCACCCCCTCTCTTTTTTTTCTTGTCCATGAAGAAAGGACTCAAAGCAAAAAATACAAACATCCACCGCACACAAGAAAAAAGGGAGCTGGTCATTTCTCGTTTTCAATTCATCACAATACACACTCGCACCATTTTCTTCCTCGCAACACACATAGCTACACAAAAAACAAGCACACACAACATACGACATCTTACACAAACAATCGATAGAGGAAAAGATCGAGAAGGGTAAGAAATAGAGAAACCAGTGCGAATCAGTAGGAGACGGGCAAAAACAGTAGAAGTTAGAGAGATTCGACATCGAGAGTAAAAGAAAATGAGGCTCCGGCGAGTTGTCTCGCCGGAAGTTGACTGAGAACCGTCCCCTAGGTGTTGTTATCACTGTTACGGCGGATTCGAAATCATAAAACACCACCTCCTCCATTTCTAGCCCACGTGCCATCGATTTCCATTTTCGATCCAACTGCTCGTCGGAATCTCACCGGATTGGAATTGGTTATCCACCGCTGAAAAATACCCCCCACCGTGAAGATCACTGCTTTGATTCAGTGGAGAAACTACCATCAAAAAGTGAATCATTCGTCCTTGGTTGTTCTATTTTTGCATTATTGAGTTGAGGTCGTTATTGGGTTCGAGGTTTGCGTGGTCCCGATTCGTGGCTCCTTCTCTATGTATTGTTGAAATTCCTCAAAGAAAACTTGTGACTAAGGCCCTATTTGAGGTCCAATTCTATCTTATTCTCATTTTGATTTCATCATATACGTGTGATCGATTGATATCGTCTCAATTTGCTTATTTAGGGTGTAATATGAATAATTAATGTGGAATTATTCGGTTGTGGATTGTTGAAAAGGATAATCATGAACTGTTATATTGCAACCTTGAACGAAATTTGGGGGAATTAATAATCTAATAAGTTAAACGTTGATTATTTTTGATTCATTATTGGATAGTGTTGAAATTGACAATATCGTGCTTTAGATCGTTAAATGGGTAGGTAAATACTAAGTTTGGGTAGGCAAATTGTAGAAATGGAAGATGGTGATTTGTTGAATGTGTGAATATTTGTTGAATATTTCTTTCTATTTTACCTCACAAGATTGAGAAATGTATTCATTTTATCGGGGAATGCCCCGAGATCTTATGTACTTATTCACCGGGGAATGCCCCGACGTATCATGTTGGCGAAAAATGATCGTGATGAAGGCCCACGGAATCGGGTAAGGCATTGAAGATTAATCTAGATATAGTTTAGACTAGGATTTATATTTTCATATTTTTCTATTTTTTGGACTGTATAATTGGACTGGACTTTACATTTTTGGATTGTTTTGTTTTGTTTATTGTTTGATTATTTTGCGTGTTTTTATGTGGTTTATACATTTTGTAATGCCGAAATAGTTGATACACTCCACCAAGCGACCTTGGTCGAACCACGGGATCGAGGGGTGCCTAACACCTTCCCCTCGGTCAACAGAATTCCTTAGCCGGAATCTCTGTTCGTAAATCGGTTTAAAGAGTCAAATGATTTCGAAAAGGATTTTCCAATGGTGACTTGGCACACCAGATTATGCCAAGTGGCGACTCTGATTTTGAATATAAAAACAATCTTTTTTCGAAATCAATCTTCATTTTGTCACTTTAATAAAAAACCCTTTCAAACCTTAAAATACATATTTTTTTAGAGTCGAAAAAGGGGTGTGACAATCATGAATAAGAGAGATTCTTTAGAAAAGGGATTATCAAAGCTTAAGATAATATTGTTCTAAGGTGACCCAACTTGAGGAATTTTTTCCTCCAGGAGGAGATGAAGGTTGTGACATTTTAAGAGAAAAAAAGTGGATTGAGGAGTTTTCCTTTTTATGCCTAAGTTTTAAGAGAGCTTTAGGGATTTTAAGAATGTGAAGATTTAGGATTAGATCCAATATTTAAAGACAAAGAGGAGTTGTATATTTGGGTTTAAATTGAAAAGATATGTCTGGTCCTTATTAGACACAACTTTGCAATTTTTGCAATGATGCAATAGGGGTTTAGATAGGAGAGAAGAGATACGTGGAATTAGAACATTTTCTTTAAGCATTTTTAAAAACAAAAATATATAGGATACAAACATCGTAGTAGGGACTTGGATCCTTTTTTTATTTTTGTTGAAAAAACATCGCTCATGTCTGTCCCAGTGCTATCTCTTTTTCCAGCTAGTCCACCATGGGTGTAAACTATAAAATGTATGAAGCTGAATTAGACCTAGTTTGTTGGATACATTCTCCTTAATTATATCCAATACAGAGACAGAGAAGATCAACACAAGAAACTCGATTCATTTATATTAATCTCGGCTTAAGTCTACTTTTCTCAAACTGGTCCTTATTGAGTATTTTCATGAAAATATCAGCCAATTGATCTTATATCTTGTAAAACATTATGCAAATGGTTCCGTTCTCTGCATTGTCTCTTAAAAATTAATGCCTTACACCAATGTGCTTTGTCCTCTTATGTTACACCAGATTCTTTGCCATGTTAAGAGCACAAGTATTGTCATATAGTAATGTAATAATATTTGAGATTATCCCAAAGTCCTCCAATTATTGTTTGATCTACAGTGTCCGAGAATAACATGAAGCAGTAGCAACATACTCGGCCTCTATTGTGGAAAAAGCTATTAAGTTTTTCTTCTTAGTTCCCTATGAGATCAAACAATCTCCAGGAAATGTTCCATCCTTGAAGTGTTTTTCCTATTAATCATGTACCCTGCATAATCTGCATCAGCATAACAAATTCGATAAAAAAGAGTCACCTAAAGGGTAGTATAGGACCAAGTCTATTTTACCCTTCAGGTATCTTAAAATTCTTTTAGAATCCTTCAAATGTAACTCTTTAGGCAAGCCTGGAATCTTTCCCACGTACCTATATTGAAAACAATGTCAGGTTTGCTGGTAGTCAAGTGCAAAAGCAATCCAACAATCCTCTGAACATATTTTCATTTACCATGGGACTGGGCTCATCAGTACAAACTTTAAGTTGGTAACAATAGCATTATAAATGGGCTTGGCCTCAATCATATGAAATCTCTTCAAAAGTTCCTTAATGTATTTTCCTAACAAATAGTGGGTCTACTGGAGGTTTGCTTAATCTGCAAACTCAAGAAAATCTTAGCTCCCCTATCATACTCATTTCAAATTAAATTTTCATTAGATTTGCAAACTCTTCACACAAGGAATCTGAAGTTTCTCTAAGAATAATATTATAAACATTTACTTGGACAATTTGCAAATTTTTACCTCTTGATTTTAAGAAGAGTGTGTTGTAAAGATTCCCTCTCTTAAAACTATTTTCAAGAAGGAATCTTGATAACCTTTCATACCATGCTCTTGGAGCTTATTTCAATTCGTCAATGCTTTAATCATTTTCAACACATGATTGGGTTGATCAATATCTTCAAAACTAGGGGGGTCCTTCACATAAATCTCTTCCTTTAAATATCCATATAGGAAGGCACTTTTCATATTCATTTGAAGCAACTTGAACATCAGGTATGTTGCAAAGGAAATACGAATTATGATCACCTTTATCCTGGCCACTGGTGTAAATGTCTCATCATAATTAATCATTTCTTCCTGATTGTATCCATGTATTATAAGCCTAACCTTATTTCTAGTGATGGTACCATATTTATCACACTTATTTTTGTATACCCACCTAATACCTATCATGTTTTTATCAACAAGTTTGGGGACCAGGTGCCACACTTTGCTTTTATCAAGCTGGCGAAGATTCTCCTACATGAAAGCTATCCAATCAACATATTTCAGTGCTTTCTTCAGATTCTTTGGCTCAATTAAGGACAACCAAACTCCTTGCTTTAGCCTTGGTTTGCATACCAGAGTCCAAAAGTGATGTGAGATTGTCAAGAGGATAAGATGACTTATACTTCCAGTTTAACCCTTTTATTACTGATAATGGTTGACTAGTACTAGGTCCCTCGACAACATATACTTGTGATTCTTGAGGTTGTAAATCATCAGGATCTGATGAATCTTATTAAGGACCTGGTACTTCTAATACTTTAGTTTTATCATTTGCACTCTCCTAATCATTTCGCTTTCCATCATTTTCTTCATTAGCTTGATCAATATTACCGTTATCATTCAAAAAGTATCTCTAAATTTGGAGAAGTTCTTCTAAATCTACATCATCCTTATTTCTCAAATCCTCCATGATTTTTGATTCATCATAGATAACATGGACACTTTCTTAAATACAAAGAGTTCTTTTTTGTAGACTTTGTACACCTTGCTGGTTTATGAGTATACTATAAGTACCCCTTCATCACACTTGGAATCAAATTTTCCTAGATCATTCCTCCCACTGTTAAATACAAAACACTTACTCCCAAAAGACCTTATGTAACTTAACTTAGGTTTCCTACTATTCAACAACTCATAAGGTGTTTTATTGAGGATTGAACTGATCATGCATAAGTTTGTAACATAATAAGCAGTGTTCATTATTTCAGCCTAAAAGTTCTTTCGAAGAGCAACATCAATCATCATAGTTCTTTCAGTGTCCATAAGGGTTTTGTCTTCCTTACAACAACCCCATTTTGCTGAGGGTTCTAGGAGTTGAGAAGTTATGACTGATTCCATTCTTTTCACAAAACTCATGTATTTTGGCATTTTAAAATTCCTTTCTATGGTCAAACCTGATCCCTAAACTTTTGTTATTCAATTTGACCTGTATTTTCTTTGTAAAGACCTTGAAAATATCAAAGGTTACATTCTTGAACTTTAGAAACATGGTCCAATTAAACCTAGAAAAATCATCCACAATAGAAAAATATACTTTTTTACATCTCTGTTTTGAATCTTGACAAGTCCACAAAGGTCCATGTGAAGTAGCTCAAGAGGTTAGCTAGTACTGGCTTATTTCTTTTGCTTGAATAAGGACCTGGTTTGTTTTCCTTTAACACATGCATCACAAATCCTATCTTCTACAAATTTGATCTTTTCAATTCCATGGACCATGTCCTTGGAGACTAAATTATTGAGAAGAGAAGAGCTCACATGGACAAGTCTAGGATGCGACAAATCTCACTATCACTTTGAGCATTGATACATATGAGTTCATCATCGGGTATTGAGTCCAAGCCAACACATATACTTGTTCTTGCATCCTCTGGCAGTCAAAATAACTTCACCAAAATTAATATTTGACACAATGAAACCATCTAACACAAACTTTAGTTCATTTCCTTTATCACAAATTTGTGATACATAAAGTAAGCTAAACTTGAGTCCATTCACAAAGTACACATTTCCAATGGCATGATTTTTATATTTTTCAAACTTGCCTACACCTTGTAAGTAACCTTTCTCCATTTCCAAAAGAGACACCTCTTCTATAAAGTGCCTTGAGTGAGAGAAAGTATTCAATTCTTTCAGTCATATTCTTAGAGCAGCCATTGTTCATGAACTAACACTAACTACTTTCTCTTGCTCCTACCTGCACATAGAATCATATGTTAGTTTTAGTAACCGACTTAAGTCTAAGTTCCCAAAAAAGGGATAGAGGTGTTGCACCCCATTTTTCTCGTGAAAAGCAAGATTCGACATGACAAATCTTTTTAGGATAGTTAAGATTGAAGAGTCACCACCTAATGAATTAAGGTGTATTATGGAACCATTCTATTATGGACTATTTTATTATTTAGTTTAGTTAACCAAAAATCAAGTAAGAATTTAAATTACCTGAAAAAGAAGTTGTTAGGAACCTTTCAAGATTCACAAAGGCAAATCCTAACTGAATTCATATATTACGCGGAGATTTCTATGTGATAAACAAAATTCGCTTATTTTTATTAACTTAATAAAGAACACTTTCAACTGGTGTACATATCATGTAAGGAATAAAAAATACAAGAGATGCAAGTACCATAATTTGTGTATTCATCGTCTTCCTCAGATTAAAGACTCTAGTGAACTCATTTGCTTTGTAGTATATTCAGTAAGAAAAATATTCAATAATGATAAACTGTAAATAATGAGAGACGTGTTAGTAAGATTTGCCACCTTAATTTGACGGTAAATTTAATGTAAGAAAAGTAAACAAATTAACAATACATAAAGTTAAAATTAAGAGAGAGAGGGAGAGGGAGAGAGAGAGAGAGTGGGGTCAGGTATGACAAGGATAAATGGGCCCAATGCAATGTTACTCCCTCTATTACAGTTTTTATATCAACTCTCTTAAATGGCTTAAGACAAGAAGAAAGAAATTCAGAAAGCACCTATTTAAGAGCACTAAATAAAATATCTTTGAATTTAAAAGTCATGTGAAGCAAAAAAAATATGTGGATATAATATATAAATTGTATCAAAGCATGTTGCTATAGTATAGTAGTAAGAGTTGTCAAGTCTTTGAGACTTTTACAAAGAGTGACATGTAAACATAGAAAAGAAGGGAGTAATGAGGTACTTTATATTTTCTAATAAAGTTCTATGTGTTTCATACGAGAAGTCAGATATAGCCTATCTTTTTTTGTCATCATTCCCAAACGTACCTGGCCCTGATGGAGTGACGACTCTATTTGAGCTCTGCTACGCGTGCTCCCACATAGAACGCCAAGTGATTTCGCTCCATTGTAATGTATATGTAAAAAATTTCAAAAGGGTGAGTGTATGTCTGTTCTTAGAGTTTAACTAATCACAAAAGAATAATATTCGTGATCGCATATAAGTAAACTAACGAGATAAGGGAGTGAAATAGATTATGAAGTGACAAACTTGAACATACTTCTGTGAGCAACGCAGATATACTCTAAGGGCTACTTTTATGAGTATATGCGGGTAAAATATTAAGTTTATCAATCAACATATAATAAATTTCTTTGCCAAGTACATGACGACTAATTATTACTATAAATTTTCATAATGATATCTTCATTTTGTTATTACATAACATAGTTAAAACTATATTAAAAAATCTAACTCTATGTGAAAACTAAAGGATTTAAATTCTACTACTAAAAATATAAATAGAAATTTTGAGAAAATATTATTCATTTATTCAATGCCTTGTATACTTTAAATTGCTTCAAATCTTATAGGAAGGCTTATGCAGAATAAGGAGCGCTATCAGCAAAACATTAAAGCTCTAGACTCACTAACTTGTAGACAAACAAACCAGAATCAATATAGGAGGAAATAACTCATGCTATCATATTTAACATTTTATACGAATTAAACTTTAGAAACGGACCTCTTTCAGGAAAAAAAACATAAATAGGACAAGACTACAAGCCATGATTTCTAGCGAACTAAACCAGACCAAACACACAATATTTATCAAACTCAAGAGATAAATTTTCTTTAAAGCTTAAAACAAAAGAGAAAAAAACAAATGAACCTTTCTGGAGTAAAGTCATTCAAGAAGGGACAGTAGTCATAGTAGTGGAGGTAGGCAGAGAAGGGAGACAATGCAACGAGATTTTCATCAGTTGATTTATGTTGTACGTTGATTCTCCAATATCTTTTCTTTAATCTTTTATTTCCTCTTCTTTGCTGCTATTTTTATTCTGTTTTATATTTAATTAAAAGGATGGTTATTTCCCTCTATCATTGATGAAATGATGGTTGTTGGATTGAAATTTGTGGACTATGGTGACATGATAGTGAAATAATGGTATATAAGTGTTATTTTCAATATTTTCGGGTACACAAATTTGTATTTAGGCACAAAATAACTTTAACACAAGTTCTAGTTTAAAAACAAGAATATCTATGAAGTTTCACAACACCTTCAACACAAGATTAAAAATAATCTATCCAAGAAGTGCGTTGTAGTTTTAAAAATAAGATGAAACGGAAATTTTAAGTCAAGTCCCCCGACTTCACGGACAAGCATGTGCTCATTTAGCAAAGACTGATTGCATCTGGATTAGTGGATTTCCCTTTGAACTTTTCATAGTGAACATGCATCGGATGCACTCGTTCAATTGGTAGATTTGATATCTTTGAACCGTCGAGCTTTAATATACACCTAGATAACACATGTCACACAACCTGCCTTTTACCGTTTATGGTTCTCACAGTTTTATTTTTTTCATCAATGAGCACGTCCCGGTTTCATGAGAGCTTAGAGAATAGGCATTTACTAACATTCTCCTTGAAGCGGCTTCCACTTCTCCCTCACATAGGTGATTTCTAAACATTCAATCCTATAGATTAAACTCGTTGGTCAAATCTACCAAATTTAGATAATCGTTAAAAGACTTTTCACCTTAAGTCTTATCCTTGTTTACAAAACATTGTCTACATCTTAAGAATGGGTTGGTATATTGATAATGTTGAACCTGTTTGACACAACTTTATTTGATCTCCTTGAACCTAGCTCTTGGGATCTCCAGTCTAATAGGTAGAGTTACCGTCATGCTGACTTGTCGTAGGCCTTACACCCATTTCCTTGGATATCCTTTCAACTCCTTCTCTAGATAGGCCTAGTGTAAGTGGATACGATACATTATCCTTTGACTTTATATAGTGAACAGTGATAATTCCACTAGAGAGAAGTTCTCTAACGGTATTGTAATACCCTGGAATTTTCCTAGCTTAAACTCATCCTAAAAATGACAAAGATTAGCTTCTAGAATGAATAATATTTAATTCATGTGGAATTCTTTAGATTTAAACTTTTCATCGCATAGGAAATTGAATTAGATTTCCAACGATATAAGATTCGCCTAAATCCGATAACCGGTTAAGAAGTTATGGCTATTTTAAGTTCCCGTCGCAAAATACCGTCATTTAGACCCTTAGCGCATCGCGGAGCAGTGTAAAATCCCAATTTTCATTTTCCAGTGGCTCTCTGCGATATTGGCGTATCGCGGAGAGGGATAATTTCTCAGTTATCAATTTCTAGAGATCCAGCGTGATAATGGCGCGTCGCGCCATGTGCCAAAATGGAGTTTCAAAGGGGCACCGCGATGACTCTGCATCGCGAAGTCTACCTAGTCCCCATTTGTTAATTTCCAGTGAGCCACCGTGATAGTGGCGCGTCATGGTGGCCACCAAAATCAGAAAAATGTACGTTTTCCAGTTCCATTTAAGAGTTTAAAGGGGGTATTTTGGTAAATCCCCGAACCCCCAATCCATCCAAAAACATAAGATTAATCAAATATCCAAGCACTTTATGCCCTATTCATAATTCTCTTAAAAAAAACCCTAGTTCATCATACTTCCTCTCCAAGAAACTCAAAATTCCTCCATTAACTCTCTTAGATAAGTCAAGATTGAGGATTCCCAATACAAGAACACTAAGAATTCATCTTCAAAGCATCAATAGGAATCCAAGATTCAAGCCTTTCACCAAAGATCATTATTTAAGGTATGTGGGGTTTTGAACAAGGATAATTCTTTTATCCTTGTGCCCAAAACTTTATTTTAATTATGAATTTAATTTATTAGATTTTCCATGAAATTAAAGTTAGGGTTTATGCCCATTATCATCCTCTGCAAGATTATGAGATTTTACATGATTATGTTTATGTTTCCATACATATTGCTGAAATTTTCAGATTTTAAGATGATTTATGAATGTTTACATTACCAAGTATGAATTTTTAGACATTTTAACACGGGATTGATGCTTGGGTCAATAGACCCCATTTAAAGATTGTTGTTTCAAGATTTGTTTGAGATATAAGCACCACATGACTAGACTATTTTCAGATTTTAGATGAAGAATCCACTTTATTTCAGATGACTTTAGATTTAAAGAAATAAAAGAGCATAATTGGTTTTCTTGTAAACTCTTATGCTAGATTTTGAAGTGGATTTCTTAAGATTTTGAGCATAAGATTGGGAGTAGTATTTAGCACCGAGTTGGGTAAGCTACTACAGTTTCATACCCTAGAACTACGTTCTACCATAGGTATAGATTATCAGATTATTCCCACTGCTACATGGATGACTCAGATTATGATCACACAGATTAGAATGTTCTATTCCGATGGCAAGGGTAGAACAGCCCTACCTAACGGGGGCCAGTCGTGGGACTCCATGGATGCTCACATGGTGTATTATTGGTTAGAAGAAACTCCCAAAAGATGTCCTCTACTCTTAAAAAACTTAATGATTTGACACCTTAAGATATACAAAATAAGTTTTCAGACTCCACTTAGCTTATGTGATTAGATGAATATAACAAAGATACAGATTTCAGAACTAAGTGTGATAACTCACAAGATTTAGATTACATGCTTTATTATTCATTTTTTTACTTTAAGATTTCAGATTACTCAAGCCTAAGTGAGTCATTTATATTTAGCATGCATAATGTTATAAACCGTGATGATATTGTTTACTTATTGCATACACCCCCATATACTTAGTACATTCTCAAAGTACTAATCTACATATATGTCTATGTGCTACATTGTTTCATAATGTAGGTTCTGGTGCTCAGTCTCAACAGCATAATTAATTTTTGAGCATCTTATCTACATCTCTGCAACTGGTGAGTCCTCATAGTTCAAGGGCTTAGTTATTCAGATTTCCATTTTACTAGTAGATATGTCTTTACTCATTTTAGACAGTTGAGTCAGCTGGGGCCTATCCTAGTGACTCTCTAGATTCAGATAGTAGAGGCTTGTCGGACTACTAGATTCAAATTTAGACCTTTGAGTTAGCATTCAGATTTTTAGCATTTGTTTTATCAAACTTTTGAGATTTAGTATGATTCAGATATACCCAGAAGATTCAGACAGTTTTCCATCTATATTATGATTTTTCATCTATATTTTCTTTAATATAAGATTCAGATCTAGAAAAGGCAGCCAAGGTTAGCTCAGGACTACTTGTTGTTTGGAGCACCGTGTGGCATCTCGAGGATTAGATTTTGGGGTGTTACATACTTAGTATCAGAGCCAAAGGTTTAGAGAGTCCTAGGGAGTCAGACAAGATGTGTTACATAGAGTCTTGATCATTGGTGTAAAGCGTGCCACATCTATGAGCAAGAGGCTATGAAGAATTTTAGAAAACCATCCCTTCTTTCATGATATATCATGCATTCAGTGTCTCTATCTACTTCTAACTCGTGCTTTCAGGTGATAGAAAATGCCTCCTTATCGAGCTAACGCTTGTAGAAATGATAACCAGCCACCTTATGTCATAGATCCCTTGAATGAAAATATGTCACATATAGAGTTTTGAGCTATCTTTCAGGCGCTAGACCAAGCTTTGACAACTAACATTTAGGGATATCATCATGCTGCAGTCCCACCTCAGCAGGATGGGGATTTAGCTACAGCCAGAATTCAAGATTTTATGAGAATAAACCCGCCAGAATTCTTTGGGTCGAAGGCAGGTGAGGACCCACAACTATAGCTTGATGAGGTGAAGAGATCACCCAAATTATGCATGTTTCTGAAGAAAAGTAGAGGGGAGAATGCAAATCCCATGACTTGGCAGATATTTCAGGATGCGTTCTTAGACAAGTTCTTCCCACTTGAGATGAGGGAAGCTAAGATAGAAGAATTCATGAACCTAAGGCAAGGCTCTATGATAGTGAAGGAGTATTGCCTCAAGTTCAACCAATTGTCTAAGTATGCCCCAGATTAGATGACGGAACCTAGGTCAAGCATGAGTAAGTTTGTGACTGGTGCATCTGGGATGGTAGTTAAGGAGTGTAGGACTGATATGCTCAACAGGGACATGGATCTTCCTAAATTGATGATGCATACTCAGCAGATTGAGGCAGAAAAAATGAATAAAATAGAGAGAGCAAATAAGAGGGCTAGAACAGGAAAGTTTGATCATGGTCAGAATAGGCCTGGAGGAGAAAATCGTTCACAGTTTTAGAATCGTTCACATATGCCTATGCCTTCTTCAGCCAGTTCTCCTACACCCAGAAATAAGTAGGAATAATCGGGTAATTCCTCTATGTATAGATCTTAGAATAGTATGAGTAGTAGGACTAATCTCTCCCCATGTGTAAATTTTGGTAAGAATCATAGATATAAATATTTATGTGGTCAGAAAGGTTGTTATGGTAGTAGCCAAGGCGGTCACGAAATCAAAGAATGCCAGCATGCTAGACAGGGAAATAGAGATGTTCATCCTCAGACTCAGGCTAATAGTGCACCAACTTCTCTAGGTCGCCCAACTCCTTCTCAGGGTGCCTCATCTAGTACCAGTGGCGATCAGTGCCAGAATTGGTTTTATTTTTTGCCATCCCACAAGGAATAGAAAGATTCCCAAGATGTTGTTATTGTTATCCTTCGTGTCTTTCAATTTGATGTTTATGTGTTATTAGACCCTGGTTTGAGTTTCTCTTATGTGACCCCATTAGTTGCTATGAATTTTGAGATAAGTCCTGAAAAGATCCCTGAGACTTTCTTGGTGTTTGCCCTAGTAGGAGAGTTAGTTATTGCCAAACGAATTTATAAAAAGTGTACTATCATTATTCTTTATAAAGTCATTTTAGCAGACCTGATAGAGTTATATATGGTTGATTTTGATCTTATTTTGGGTATGGATTGGATTCATTCTTGTTATGCTTATATAGATTGTTGCACCCGAGTGGTAAAGTTTTAGTTTTCATAAAAGCCAGTTTTTGAGTGGCCAGGTAATTCAGTGTCTCTCAAGAGTCATTTCATATCCTATATTAAGGCTAGAAAGTTGATAACCAAAGGTTGTATTTACCATTTAGTTCGAGTTAAAGACACTAAGTTTGAGACTCCAACACTTCAATCCGTTAGAGTAGTCAATGAGTTTCCTAATGTTTTTCTAGAAGATCTCCCAAGGGTACCCTCCGATAGGAAAATAGAATTCGGTATTAACCCTCGCCCAGATACTCTGCCTATTTCTATCCCTCCTTATCGTATGGCTCCCGAAGAGCTTAAGGAGTTGAAGGAGAAACTCAAATATCTTCTAGATAAAGGTTTCATAAGGCCTAGTGTTTCTCTATGGGGCACTACTATCCTATTCGTGCACAAGAAAGATGGCCCCTTGCGTATGTACATCGACTATCGTTAGCTGAATAAGGTTACAGTTAAGAACAAATGTCCTCCTCCTCAAATTGAAGACTTGTTTGATCAACTCCAAGGTGCAAGTTACTTCTAAAAGTTAAACCTTAGATCCGGCTATTATCATCTTAAAGTGAGGGAATGTGATATTCTAAAGACAGTCTTTAGAACCCGTTATTGTCATTTTAAGTTAAAAGTCATGTCTTTTGGGCTAACCAATGCTCCAGCAACTTTCATGGACCTCATGAATCAAGTGTTCAAACAGTATCTAGACATATTTGTCATAGTGTTCATAGATGATATCCTTGTGTACTATCTTAAAGAAGATGACCATGTGGATCATCTATGAATTATCTTGAAAACTCTTAGAGATCATCAATTATTCGCCAAATTCAGCAAGTGTGAATTTTTGTTAAGGTCAGTAGCCTTTCTTGGTCCTATTATTTCCGTTGATATCATTAGAGTGGATCAACAAAAGACAGAAACCATAAAAAATTAGCCTAGACCTACATCTTCGTCAGACATTAAGATCTTCTTGGGTCTAGCTATTACCGTCGTTTTGTTGAAGGTTTCTCACCTATTGTATATCCTATATCTAGATTGACCCAAAAGAAAGTTAAGTTCCAATGGTCAGATTCCTACGAGAAGATTTTTCAGGACTACTTGTTGTTCAGAGCACCGTGTGGCATCTCGAGGATTAGATTTTGGGGTGTTACATAATAAGTATAAGAGCCAAAGCCTTAGAGAGTCCTAGGGATTCAGACAAGACGTGTTACATAGAGTCTTAATCATCGTTGTAAAGCGTGCCACATCTATGAGCAAGAGGCTATGAAGAATTTTAGAAAACCATCCCTTCTTTCATGATCTATCATGCATTCAGTGTCTCTATCTACTTCTAACTCGTGATTTTAGGTGATAGAAAATGCCTCCTTATCGAGCTAACACGTTTAGAAATGATAACCAGCCACCTTATCTCGTAGATTCTTTGAATGAGAATATGTTACATTTAGAGTTTTGAGCTATCTTTCAGGCGCTAGAACAAGCTTTGACAACTAATATTTAGGGATATCATCAGGCTGCAGTCCCACCTCAGCAGGATGGGGATTTAGCTACAGCCAGAATTCAAGATTTTATGAGAATAAACCCGCCAGAATTCTTTGGGTTGAAGGCAGGTGAGGACCCACAACTATAGCTTGATGAGGTGAAGAAAAGTAGAGGGGAGAATGCAAATCCCATGACTTGGAAGATATTTCAGGATGCGTTCTTAGACAAGTTCTTCCCACTTGAGATGAGAGAAGCTAAGATAGAAGAATTCATGAACCTAAGGCAGGGCTCTATGATAGTGAAGGAGTATTGCCTCAAGTTCAACCAATTGTCTAAGTATGCCCCAGATTAGATAGCGGACCCTAGGTCAAGCATGAGTAAGTTTGTGACCGGTGCATCTGGGATGATAGTTAAGGAGTGTAGGACTTCTATACTCAACAGGGACATGGATCTTCCTAGATTGATGATGCATGCTCAGCAGATTGAGGCAGAAAAAATAAAGAAAATAGAGAGACCAAATATGAGGGATAGAATAGGGCAGTTTAATTATGGTCAGAATAGGTCTGGAGGAGGAAATCATTCACAGTTTTAGAATCATTCACCTATGCCTATTGCTTCTTCAGCCAGTTCTCCTGCAGATAAAAATAGGTAGGAATAATGCTCGGTAATTTCTCTATGTCCAGATCTTAGAATAGTATGAGTAGTAGGACTAATCTCTCCCCATTTGAAAATTTTGGTAAAAATCATGGAGATAAATATTTATGGGGTCAGAAAGTTTGTTATGGTAGTAGACATGGCGGTCACGAAATTAAAGAGTGCCAGCAATCTAGACAGGGAAATAGAGATGTTCTTCGTCAGACTCAAGCTAATAGTGCACCAGCTCCTCTATGTCCCCCAGCTCCTCCTCAGGGTGCCTCATCTAGTACCAGTGGCGATCAGTGGCAGAATCGGTTTTATGCTTTTCCATCCCGCCAGGAATAGAAAGATTCCCCAGATGTTGTTATTGTTATACTTCATGTCTTTCATTTTGATGTTTATGTGTTATTAGACCCTGATTTATGTTTCTCGTATGTGACCCCTTAGTTGCTTTGAATTTTGAGATAAGTCCTGAAAAAATCCCTGCGCCTTTCTTGGTGTTTTCCCTAGTAGGTGAGTTAGTTATTGCCAAGCAGATTTATAAAAAGTATGCTATCATTATTCTTTATAAAGTCATTTTAGCAGACCTGATAGTGTTATATATGGTTGATTTTGATCTTATTTTGGGTATGGATTGGCTTCATTCTTGTTATGCTTATATAGATTGTCGCGCCCGAGTGGTGAAGTTTCAGTTTTTAGAAGAGCCAGTATTTGTGTGGCCAGGTAATTCAGTGTCTCCCAAGAGTCATTTCATATCCTATCTTAAGGGTAGAAAGCTTATAACCAAAGGTTGCATTTACCATTTAGTTCGAGTTAAAGACACTTAGTTTGAGACTCCAACACATCAATCCGTTAGAGTAGTCAATGAGTTTCCTAATTTTTTTCCAGAAGATCTCCCAAGGGTACCTCCCGATAGGGAATAGAATTCGGTATTAACCCTCTCCCAGATACTCTGCCTATTTCTATCCCTCCTTATCGTATGTCTCCCGCAGATCTTAAGAAGTTGAAGGAGCAACTCAAAGATTTTCTAAATAAAGGTTTCATAAGGCCTAGTGTTTCTCCATGGGGCACTACCATCCTATTCGTGTGAAAGAAATATGGCCCCTTGCATATGTGCATCGACTATCGTCAGCTGAACAAAGTTACAGTCAAGAACAGATGTTGTCCTCCTCGAATTGAAGACTTGTTTGATCAACTCCAAGGTGCAAGTTATTTCTCAAAGATAAACCTTAGATCCGGCTATTATCATCTTAAAGTGAGGGAATGTGATATTCTAAAGATAGCCTTTAGAACCCGTTATTGTCATTTTAAGTTAAAAGTCATGTCTTTTGGGCTAACCAATGCTCCAGCAACTTTCATGGACATCATGAATCGAGTGTTTAAATAGTATCTACACATGTTTGTCATAGTGTTCATAGATGATATCCTTGTGTACTATCTTAGAGAAAATGACCATGTGGATCATCTTAGAATTGTCTTGCAAACTCTTAGAGATCATCAATTATTCACCAAATTCAGCAAGTGTGAATTTTGGTTAAGGTCAGTATCCTTTCATGGTCCTATTATTTCAGTTGATAACATTAGAGTGGATCCCCAAAAGACAGAAGCCATAAAAAATTAGCCTAGACCTATCTCTCTGTCAGACATTAAGAGATTCTTGGGTCTAGCTGGCTATTACCGTCGTTTTGTTGAGGGTTTCTCACCTATTGCATATCCTATGTCTAGATTGACCCAAAAGAAAGTTAAGTTCCAATGGTCAGATTCCTACGAGAAGATTTTTCAAGACTACTTGTTGTTCAGAGCACCGTGTGGCATCTCGAGGATTAGATTTAGGGGTGTTACATACTAAGTATCAGAGCCAAAGGCTTAGAGAGTCCTAGGGATTCAGACAAGACGTGTTACATAGAGTCTTAATCATCATTGTAAAGCGTGCCACATCTATGAGCAAAAGGCTATGAAGAATTTTAGAAAACCATCCCTTCTTTCATGATCTATCATGTATTCAGTGTCTCTATCTACTTATAACTCATGCTTTCAGGTGATAGAAAATGCCTTCTTATCGAGCTAACGTTTGCAGAAATGATAACCAGCCACCTTATCTCGTAGATCCCTTGAATGAGAATATGTCACATATAGAGTTTTGAGCTATCTTTCAGGCGCTAGAACAAGCTTTGACAACTAACATTTAGGGATATCATCAGGCTGCAGTCCTACCGCAGTAGGATGGGGATTTAGCTACAGCCAGAATTCAAGATTTTATGCGAATAAATCCGCCAGAATTCTTTGGGTTGAAGGCAGGTGAGGACCCACAACTATAGCTTGATGAGGTGAAGAAGATCACCCAAATTATGCATATTTCTGAAGAAAAGTAGAGGGGAGAATGCAAATCCCATGACTTAGCAGATAATTCAGGATGCGCTCTTAGATAAGTTCTTCCCACTTGAGATGAGGGAAGCTAAGAAAGAAGAATTCATGAACCTAAGGTAGGGCTGTATGATAGTGAAGGAGTATTGCCTCAAGTTCAACCAATTGTCTAAGTATGCCCCAGATTAGATAGCGGACCCTAGGTCAAGCATAAGTAAGTTTGTGACCGGTGCATCTGGGATGATAGTTAAGAAGTGTAGGACTGCTATGCTCAACAGGGACATGGATCTTCCTAGATTGATGATGAATGCTCAGAAGATTGAGGAAGAAAAAATGAATAAAATAGAGAGACCAAATAGGAGGGATAGAACAGGGCAGTTTGATCATGGTCAGAATAGGTCTGGAGGAGGAAATCGTTCACAGTTTTAGAATCGTTCACCTATGCCTATGCCTTCTTCAGCCAGTTCTCCTGCACCCAAAAATAGGTAGGAATAGTGGTCAGTAATTTCTCTATGTCCAGATCTTAGAATAGTATGAGTAGTAGGACTAATCTCTCCCCATGTGTAAATTTTGGTAAGAGTCATGGAGATAAATATTTATGGGGTCAGAAAGGTTGTTATGGTAGTAGAAAGGGCGGTCACGAAATTAAAGAGTGCCAGCATGATAGACAGAGAAATAGAGATGTTAATCATCAGACTCAGGCTAATAGTGCACCATCTCATCTAGGTCCCCCAGCTCCTCCTCAGGCTGCCTCATCTAGTACCGGTGGCGATCTGTGCCAGAATTGGTTTTATGCTTTTCTATCTCGCCAGGAATAGAAAGATTCCCCAGATGTTGTTATTGTTATGCTTCGTGTCTTTCATTTTGATGATTATGTGTTATTAGACCCTGGTTTGAGTTTCTCTTATGTGACCCCATTAGTTGCTTTGAATTTTGAGATAAGTCCTGAAAAGATCCCTGAGCCTTTCTTGGTGTTTGCCCTAGTAGGTGAGTTAGTTATTTCCAAACAGATTTATAAAAAGTGTCCTATCATTATTCTTTATAAAGTTATTTTAGGAGACCTTGATAGTGTTATATATGGTTGATTTTGATCTTATTTTGGGTATGGATTGGCTTCATTCTTGTTATGCTTACATAGACTGTCGCACCCGAGTGGTGAAGTTTCAGTTTTCAGAAGAGCTAGTTTTTGAGTGGCTAGGTAATTCAGTGTCTCCCAAGAGTCATTTCATATCCTATCTTAAGGCTAGAAAGCTTATAACCAAAGGATGCATTTACCATTTAGTTCGAGTTAAAGACACTAAGTTTGAGACTCCAACACTTCAATCTGTTAGAGTAGTCAATGAGTTTCCTAATGTTTTTCCAGAAGATCTCCCAAGGGTACCTCCCGATAGGGAAATAAAATTCGGTATTAACCCTCTCCCAGATACTCTGCCTATTTCTATCCCTCCTTATTGTATGGCTCCCGCAGAGCTTAAGAAGTTGAAGGAGCAACTCAAAGATCTTGTAGATAAAGGTTTCATAAGGCCTAGTGTTTCTCCATGGGGCACTACCATCCTATTCGTGTGAAAGAAAGATGGCCCCTTGCATATGTGCATCGACTATCGTCAGCTGAATAAGGTTACAGTCAAGAATAAATGTCCCCTTACTCGAATTGAAGACTTGTTTGATCAACTCCAAGGTGCAAGTTATTACTCAAATATAAACCTTAGATCCGGCTATTATCATCTTAAAGTGAGGGAATGTGATATTCTAAAGACAGCCTTTAGAACTCGTTATTGTCATTTTAAGTTAAAAGTCATGTCTTTTGGGCTAACCAATGCTCCACCAACTTTCATGGACCTCATGAATCGAGTGTTCAAATAGTATCTAGACATGTTTGTCATAGTGTTCATAGATGATATCCTTGTGTACTATCTTAGAGAGAATGACCATGTGGATCATCTTAGAATTGACTTGCAAACTCTTAGAGATCATCAATTATTCGCCAAATTCAGCATGTGTGAATTTTTGGTAAGGTCAGTAGCCTTTCTTGGTCCTATTATATCCGTTCATAGCATTAGAGTGGATCCCCAAAAGACAGAAGCCATAAAAAATTAGCCTAGACCTATCTATCCGTCAGACATTAAGAGCTTCTTGGGTCTAGCTGGCTATTACCGTCGTTTTGTTGAAGGTTTCTCACCTATTGCATATCCTATGTCTAGATTGACCCAAAAGAAAGTTAAGTTCCAATGGTCAGATTCCTACGAGAAGATTTTTCAGGACTACTTGTTGTTCAGAGCACCGTGTGGCATCTCGAGGATTAGATTTTGCGGTGTTACATACTAAGTATCAGAGCCAAAGCCTTAGAGAGTCCTAGGGATTCAGACAAGACGTGTTACATAGTCTTAATCATCGTTGTAAAGCGTGCCACATCTATGAGCAAGAGGCTATGAAGAATTTTAGAAAACCATCCCTTCTTTCATGATCTATCATGCATTCAGTGTCTCTATCTACTTCTAACTCGTGCTTTCAGGTGATAGAAAATGCCTCATTATCGAGCTAACACTTGCAGAAATAATAACTAGCCACCTTATATCGTAGATCCTTTGAATAAGAATATGTCACATATAGAGTTTTGAGCTATCTTTCAGGCGCTAGATCAAGCTTTGACAACTAACATTTAGGGATATCATCAGGCTGCAGTCCCACCTTAGCAGGATGGGGATTTAGCTACAGCCAGAATTCAAGATTTTATGAGAATAAACCCACCAAAATTCTTTGGGTTGAAGGCAGGTAAGGACCCATAACTATAGATTGATGAGGTGAAGAAGATCACCTAAATTATGCATGTTTCTGAAGAAAAGTAGAGGGGAGAATGCAAATCCCATGACTTGGTATATATTTCAGGATGCGTTCTTAGAAAAGTTTTTCCCACTTGAGATGAGAGAAGCTAAGATAGAATAATTCATGAACCTAAGGCACGGCTCTATGATAGTGAAGAAGTATTGCCTCAAGTTTAACCAATTGTCTAAGTATGCCCCAGATAAGATAGCGGACCCTAGGTCAAGCATGAGTAAGTTTTTGACCGGTGCATCTGGGATGATAGTTAAGGAGTGTAGGACTTCTATGCTCAACAGGGACATGGATCTTCCTAGATTGATGATGCATGCTCAGCAGATTGAGGCAGAAAAAATAAAGAAAATAGAGAGAGCAAATAAGAGGGATAGAATAGGGAAGTTTGATCATGGTCAGAATAGGTCTGGAGAAGGAAATCGTTCACAGTTTTAGATTCGTTCAACTATGCCTATGCCTTCTTTATCCAGTTCTCCTACACATAAAAATAGGTAGGAATAGTGGTCGGTAATTTCGATATGTCCTGATCTTAGAATAGTATGAGCAGTAGGACTAATCTCTCCCCATGTGTAAATTTTGGTAAGAATCATGGAGATAAATATTTATGGGGTCAGAAAGGTTGTTATGGTAGTAGATAAGGAGGTCACAAAATTAAAGAGTGCCAGCAAGCTAGACAGGGAAATAGAGATGTTCATCGTCAGACTCAGGCTAATAGTGCACCAGCTCCTCTAGGTCCCCCAGCTCCTCCTAAGGGTTCCTCATCTAGTACCGGTGGCGATCAGTGGCAGAATTGGTTTTATGCTTTTCCATCCCGCCAGGAATAGAAAGATTCCCCAGATGTTGTTATTGTTATGCTTCGTGTCTTTCATTTTGATGTTTATGTGTTATTAGACCCTGATTTAAGTTTATCGTATGTGACCCCTTAGTTGCTTTGAATTTTGAGATAAGTCCTGAAAAAATCCCTGAGCCTTTCTTGGTGTTTGCCCTAGTTAGTGAGTTAGTTATTGCCAAACAGATTTATAAAAAGTTTCCTATCATTATTCTTTATTAAGTCATTTTAGCAGACCTGATAGTGTTATATATGGTTTATTTTTGTCTTATTTTGGGTATGGATTGGCTTCATTCCTTTTATGCTTATATAGATTGTCGCACCCGAGTGGTGAAGTTTCAGTTTTCAGAAGAGCCAGTTTTTGATTGGCCAGGTAATTCAGTATCTCCCAAGTGTCCTTTCATATCCTATCTTAAGGCTAGAAAGCTTATAACCAAAGGTTGCATTTACTATTTAGTTCGAATTATATACACTAAGATTGAGACTCCAACACTTCAATCCGTTAGAGTAGTAAATGAGTTTCCTAATGTTTTTCCAAAAGATCTCCCAAGGGTACCTCCCGATAGGGAAATAGAATTCGGTATTAACCCTCTCCCAGATACTCTGCCTATTTCTATCCCTCTTTATCGTATGGCTCCCGCAGAGCTTAAGAAGTTGAAGTAGCAACTCAAAGATCTTCTAGATAAAAGTTTCATAAGGCCTAGTGTTTCTCCATGGGGCACTACCATCCTATTCGTGTGAAAGAAAGATGGCCCCTTGCATATGTGCATCGACTATCGTCAGCTGAATAAGGTTACAGTCAAAAACAAATGTCCTCCTCCTTGAATTGAAGACTTGTTTGATCAACTCCAAGGTGCAAGTTATTTCTCAAAGATAAACCTTAGATCCGGCTATTATCATCTTAAAGTGAGGGAATGTGATGTTTTAAAGACAACCTTTAGAACCCGTTATTGTCATTTTAAGTTAAAAGTCTTGTCTTTTGGGCTAACCAATGCTCTATCAACTTTCATGGACCTCATGAATCGAGTGTTCAAATAGTATCTAGACATGTTTGTCATAGTGTTCATAGATGATATCCTTGTGTTCTATCTTAGAGAGAATGACCATGTGGATCATCATAGAATTGTCTTGAAAACTCTTAGGGATGATCAATTATTCTCCAAATTCAGCAAGTGTGAATTTTTGTTAAGGTCAGTAGCCTTTCTTGGTCCTATTATTTCCGTTGATAGCATTAGAGTGGATCCCCAAAAAGCAGAAGCCATAAAAAATTAGCCTAGACCTATCTCTCCGTCAGACATTAAGAGCTTCTTGGGTCTAGCTGGCTATTACCGTCGTTTTGTTAAAGGTTTCTCACCTATTGCATATCCTATGTCTAGATTGACCCTAAAAAAGTTAAGTTCCAATGGTCAGATTCCTACGAGAAGATTTTTCAGGACTACTTGTTGTTCAGAGCACCGTGTGGCATCTCGAGGATTAGATTTTGGGGTGTTACATACTAAGTATTAGAGCCAAAGGCTTAGAGAGTCCTAGGGATTCAGACAAGACGTGTTACATAGAGTCTTAATCATCGTTGTAAAGCATGCCACATCTATGAGCAAGAGGCTATGAAGAATTTTAGAAAACCATCCTTTCTTTCATGATCTATCATGCATTCAGTGTCTCTATCTACTTCTAACTCGTGCTTTCAAGTGATAGAAAATTCCTTCTTATCGAGCTAACGCTTGCAGAAATGATAACCAACCACCTTATCTCGTAGATCCCTTGAATGAGAATATGTCACATATAGTGTTTTGAGCTATCTTTCAGGCGCACGAACAAGCTTTGACAACTAACATTTAGGGATATCATCAGGCTGCAGTCCCACCTCCGCAGGATGGGGATTTAGCTACAGCCAGAATTCAAGATTTTATGATAATAAACCCGCCAGAATTCTTTGGGTTGAAGGCAGGTGAGGACCCACAACTATAGCTTGATGAGGTGAAGAAGATAACCAAATTATGCATGTTTCTGAAGAAAAGTAGAGGGAAGAATGCAAATCCCATGACTTGGCAGATATTTCAGGATGCGTTCTTAGACAAGTTCTTCCCACTTGAGATGAGGGAAGCTAAGATAGTAGAATTCATGAACCTAAGGCAAGGTTGTATGATAGTGAAGGAGTATTGCCTCAAGTTCAACCAATTGTATAAGTATGCCCCAGATTAGATTGCGGACCCTAGGTCAAGCATGAGTAAGTTTGTGACCGGTGCATCTGGGATGGTAGTTAAGGTGTGTAGGACTGATATGCTCAACAGGGACATAGATCATCCTAGATTGATGATGCATGCTCAGCTGATTGAGGCAGAAAAAATGAATAAAATAGAGAGAGCAAATAAGAGGGCTAGAACAAGGAAGTTTCATCATGGTCAGAATAGGCCTGGAGGAGAAAATCGTTCACAGTTTTAGAATCGTTCACATATGCCTATGCCTTCTTCAGCCAGTTCTCCTGCACCCAAAAATAGGTAGGAATAATGGGGTAATTCCTCTATGTACAGATCTTGGAATAGTATGAGTAGTAGGACTAATCTCTCCCCATGTGTAAATTTTGGTAAGAATCATAGATATAAATATTTGTGGGGTCAGAAAGGTTGTTATGGTATTAGCCAGGGAGGTCACGAAATCAAACAATACCAGCTTGCTAGACAGGGAAATAGAGATGTTCATCCTAAGACTCAGGATAATAGTGCACCAACTCTTCTAGGTCGCCCAGCTCCTTCTCAGGGTGCCTCATCTAGTACCGGTGGCGATCAGTGCCAGAATTGGTTTTATTTTTTGCCATCCCACAAGGAATAGAAAGATTCCCAAGATGTTGATATTGTTATCCTTCGTGTCTTTCAATTTGATGTTTATGTGTTATTAGACCCTGGTTTGAGTTTCTCTTAAGGGACCCCATTAGTTGCTATGAATTTTGAGATATGTCCTGAAAAAATCCTTGAGACTTTCTTGGTGTTTGCCCTAGTAGGTGAGTTAGTTATTGCTAAATGAATTTATAAAAAGTGTACTATCATTATTCTTTTTAAAGTCATTTTAGCAGACCTGATAGAGTTATATATGGTTGATTTTGATCTTATTTTGGGTATGGATTGGATTCATTCTTGTTATGCTTATATAGATTGTTGCACACGAGTGGTAAAGTTTTAGTTTTCAGAAAAGCCAGTTTTTGAGTGGCTAGGTAATTCAGTATCTCTCAAGAGTCATTTCATATCCTATATTAAGGCTAGAAAGTTGATAACCAAAGGTTGCATTTACCATTTAGTTCGAGTTAAAGACACTAAGTTTGAGACTCCAACACTTCAATCCATTAGAGTAGTCAATGAGTTTCCTAATGTTTTTTTAGAAGATCTCCCAAGGGTACCTCCCAATAGGAAAATAGAATTCGGTAATAACCCTCGCCCAGATACTCTGCCTATTTCTATCCCTCCTTATCGTATGGCTCCCGCAGAGCTTAAGGAGTTGAAGGAGAAACTCAAATATCTTCTAGATAAAGGTTTCATAAGGCCTAGTGTTTCTCTATGGGGCACTACTATCCTATTCGTGCACAAGAAAGATGGCCCCTTGCGTATGTACATCGACTATCGTTAATTAAATAAGGTTACAATTAAGAACAAATGTCCTCCTCCTCGAATTGAAGACTTGTTTGATCAACTCCAAGGTGCAAGTTATTTCTCAAAGATAAACCTTAAATCCGGCTATTATCATCTTAAAGTGAGGGAATGTGATATTCTAAAGACAGCCTTTAGAACCCGTTATTGTCATTTTAAGTTAAAAGTCATGTCTTTTGGGCTAACCAATGCTCCAGCAACTTTCATGGACCACATGAATCAAGTGTTCAAACAGTATCTAGACATGTTTGTCATAGTGCTCATAGATGATATCCTTCTGTACTATCTTAAAAAGAATGACCATGTGGATCATCTATGAATTATCTTGCAAACTCTTAGAGATCATCAATTATTCGCCAAATTCAGCAAGTGTGAATTTTCTTTAAGGTCAGTAGCCTTTCTTGGTCCTATTATTTCGTTGATAGCATTAGAGTGGATCCCCAAAAGACAGAAGCCATAAAAAATTAGCCTAGACCTATCTCTCCGTCAGACATTAAGAGCTTCTTGGGTCTAGCTATTACCATCGTTTTGTTGAAGGTTTCTTACCTATTGCATATCCTATGTCTAGATTGACCCAAAAGAAAGTTAAGTTCCAATGGTCAGATTCCTACGAGAAGATTTTTCAGGACTACTTGTTGTTCAGAGCACCGTGTGGCATCTCGAGGATTAGATTTTGGGGTGTTACATACTAAGTATCAGAGCCAAAGGCTTAGAGAGTCGTAGGGATTCAGACAAGACGTGTTACATAGAGTCTTAATGACGTTGTAAAGAGTTCCACATCTATGAGCAAGAGGCTATGAAGAATTTTAGAAAACCATTCCTTCTTTCATGATCTATCATGCATTCAGTGTCTCTAACTACTTCTAACTCGTGCTTTCAGGTGATAGAAAATTCCTCCTTATCGAGCTAACGCATGCAGAAATGATAACCAGTCACCTTATCTCGTAGATCCCTTGAATGAGAGTATGTCACATATAGAGTTTTGAGCTATCTTTGAGGCGCTAGAACAAGCTTTGACAACTAACATTTAGGGATATCATCAGGCTGCAGTCCCACCTCAGCAGAATGGGGATTAAGCTACAGCCAGAATTAAAGATTTTATGAGAATAAACCCGCCAGAATTATTTGGGTTGAAGGCAGGTGAGGACCCACAACTATAGCTTGATGAGGTAAAGAAGATCACCCAAATTATGCATGATTCTAAAGAAAAGTAGAGGAGAATGCAAATCCCATGACTTGGCAGATATTTCAAGATGCGTTCTTAGACAAGTTCTTCCCACTTGAGATGAGGGAAGCAAAGATAGAAGAATTCATGAACCTAAGGTAGGGCTCTATGATAGTGAAGGAGTATTTCCTCAAGTTCAACTAATTTTCTAAGTATGCCCCAGATTAGATAGCGGACCCTAGGTCAAGCATGAGTAAGTTTGTGACCGGTGCATCTGGGATGATAGTTAAGGAGTGTAGGATTGCAATGCTCAACAGGGACATGGATATTCCTATATTGATGATGTATGCTCAGCAGATTGAGGCAGAAAAAATAAAGAAAATAGAGAGACCAAACAAGAGGGATAGAACAGGGCAGTTAGATCATGGTCAGAATAGGTCTGGAGGAGGAAATCGTTCACAGTTTTAGAATCGTTCACCTATGCCTATGCCTTCTTCAGCCAGTTCTCCTGCACCCAACAATAGATAGGAATAGTGGTCGGTAATTTCTCTATGTCCAGATCTTAGAATAGTATGAGTAGTAGGACTAATCTCTCCCCATGTGTAAATTTTGGTAAGAATCATGGAGATAAATATTTATTGTGTCAGAATGGTTGTTATGGTAGTAGATAGGGCGGTCACGAAATTAAAGAGTGCCATCATGCTAGACAGGGAAATAGAGATGTTTATCGTCAGACTCAGGCTAATAGTGCATCGCCAGAAATGGTTTTATGCTTTGCCATCCCGCCAGGAATAGAAAGATACCCCAGATGTTGTTATTGTTATGCTTCGTGTCTTTCATTTTGACGTTTATATGTTATTAGACCCTGGTTTGAGTTTCTCTTATGTGACCCCATTAGTTGCTTTGAATTTTGAGATAAGTCCTGAAAAGATCCCTGAGACTTTCTTGGTGTTTTCCCTATCATTATTCTTTATAAAGTCATTTTAGCAGACCTGATAGTGTCATATATGGTTGATTTTGATCTTATTTTAGGTATGGATTGTCTTCATTCTTGTTATGCTTATATAGATTGTCGCACCCGAGTGGTGAAGTTTTAGTTTTCAGAAGAGCCAGTTTTTGAGTGGCCAGGTAATTCAGTGTCTCCCAAGAGTCATTTCATATCCTATCTTAAGGCTAGAAAGTTTATAACCAAAGGTTGCATTTACCATTTAGTTCGTGTTAAAGACACTAAGTTTGATACTCCAACACTTCAATCCGTTAGAGTAGTCAATGAGTTTCCTAATGTTTTTTCAAAAGATCTCCCAAGGGTACCTCCCGATAGGGAAATAGAATTTGGTATTAACCCTCTCCCAGATACTCTGCCTATTTCTATCCCTCCTTATCGTATGGCTCCCGCAGAGCTTAAGAAGTTGAAGTAGAAACTCAAAGATCTTCTAGATAAAGGTTTCATAAGGCCTAGTGTTTCTCCATAGGGCACTACCATCCTATTCGTGTGAAAGAAAGATGTCCCCTTGCATATGTGCATCGACTATCATCAGCTGAATAAGGTTACAGTCAAGAACAAATGTCCTTCTCCTCGAATTGAAGACTTGTTTGATCAACTTCAAGGTGCAAGTTATTTCTCAAATATAAACCTTAGATCCAGCTATTATCATCTTAAAGTGAGGGAATGTGATATTCTAAAGACAGCCTTTAGAACGCTTTATGGTCATTTTATGTTTCTAGTCATGTCTTTTGGGCTAACCAATGCTCCGGAAACTTTCATGGACCTCATGAATCGAGTGTTCAAACAGTATCTAGACATTTTTGTCATAGTGTTCATAGATGATATCCTTGTGTACTATCTTAAAGAGAATGACCATGTGTATTATCTATGAATTATCTTGCAAACTCGTAGAGATCATCAATTATTCGCCAAATTCAGCAAGTGTGAATTTTTGTTAAGGTCAGTAGCCTTTCTTGGTCCTATTATTTCCATTGATGGCATTAGAGTGGATCTCCAAAAGACAAAAGCCAAAAAAAATTAGCCTAGACCTATCTATCCGTCAGACATTAAGAGCTTCTTGGGTCTAGCTGGCTATTACTGTCATTTTGTTGAAGATTTCTCATCTATTGCATATCTTATGTCTAGGTTGACCCAAAAGAAAGTTAAGTTCCAATGGTTAGATTCCTACGAGAAGAGTTTTCAGGAGTTGAAGACTCAACTCACTTCAGCCCTAGTCCTAGCATTACCTGATGGTATAGACGATTTTGTGGTGTATTGTGAAGCCTCTAGAGTTAGTTTGGGTTGTGTGTTAATGCAGAAAGGTAAGGTCATAGCCTATGCCTCTAAACAACTTAAGCCTCATGAAAAGAATTACCCAACCCATGATCTAGAATTAGCTATTATGGATTTTACTTTGACAATCCAGAAACACTATCTGTATGGTGTTCATTTTGATGTATTCACGGACCACAAAATCTTGTAGTATGTGTTTACTCAGAGAGAGTTGAATCTCCATCAGAGAAGGTGGTTAGAGTTGCTGAAAGACTATGATATGAGTGTGTTGTATTATCTGGGCAAGGTCAATGTAGTGGCAGACACCCTTAGTAGATTGTCTATGGGTAGTGTTGCTCATGTGGAGAATGATAAGAAAGAGTTAGCTCGAGAAATTCATCGTTTGGATAGATTGCGTGTTAGATTGGTTGACTCAGTTGAGGGGAATATTTGGGTTCAGAGCAGTTCCAAATCTTTTCTAGTTTTGAAAGTGAAAGATAAGCAAGATATGGGTTCTAGTTTGGTCCAACTGAAGGAGTCGGTTAAAGACCAAAAGGTAGAGGTTTTCTCCCATGGAGGGATGGTGTATTGAGATTACAAAGTAGATTGTGTGTGCCATGTGTTGATGATTTGAGGAAGCTGATTATGGTGGAAGCGCATGGTACACGTTATTCTATTCATCCAGGTGCTACCAAGATGTACCGTAATTTGTGGGAAATCTATTGGTGAAATCGTATGAAGAGAGATATAGAAGAGTTCGTAGCTAAGTATGCAACTTGTCAACAGGTTAAGGTAGAGCACCAAAGACCTGGTGGTACATTGCAAGAGTTTGGTATTCCCAATTGGAAGTGGGAAGAGATGAACATGGATTTTATGACTGGTTTACCCCAATCATGTTGTCATCATGATTTAATTTGGTTTATTATAGACAGATTGCCTATGTCAGTGTATTTCTTGCCAGTTCACACATCTTATACAGCTGAAGATTATGCAAAGTTGTATATACGAGAGTTAGTCAGATTGCATGGAGTTCCCTTATCTATCATCTCAGATAGGGGTAATCAGTTTACTTTCTAGTTTTGGAAATCCTTTCAGAAGGGTCTTGGTACCCAAGTCCATCTTAGTTTAGATTTCTACCCTCAGACAGATGGTCAGGTAGAGAGGACCATCCAAACTCTAAAAGATATGTTGAGGGCATGTTCTCTTGATTTCAAGGGTAGTTGGGATGAGCATTTGCCATTGATTGAGTTCTCTTATAACAACAGTTATCATGCTGGCATTTGAATGGTTCCATTTGAGGATCTTTACAGGAGGAGATGTAGATCACCGATAGGTTGGTTTAAAGTAGGTAAGGCCACCTTAGTTGGGCCTGATGCAATATTTGAGGCCATGGAGAAAGTTAAGTTAATTAGAGAAAGACTGAAAACAACCCAGAGTCACCAGAAATCATATGCAAATGTGAAAGGAAGGGACCTTGAGTTTGAGGTTGGTAATTTAGTGTATCTGAAGATTTCACCCATGAAAGGGGTAAAGAGATTTGGAAAGAAGGGGAAACTTAGTCCCCGGTATGTTGGCCCTTATAGAATTCTGAGTCGTGTTGGGAAAGTAGCTTATGAGCTTGAGTTACCCGCAGACTTGTCACCCGTTCATCCTGTATTCCACGTCTCGATGCTAAAGAAGAGTATTAGTGACTCCACCATCATAGTTCCTTCAGAAAGCTCAGATATTCAGAACAACCTTTCATACGAAGAGATTCCAGTTGAGATTTTAGACCATCAGATCTGTAGACTAAGGAATAAAGAAGTTCCCTTGGTCAAAGTTCTTTGGCGAAATTAGTCGGTTAAGGGTGCTACTTGGGAAGCAGAAGCAGACATGAGAGAGAAGTACCCTTTTCTCTTCTCCATAAACTCAGATCTAGCCGAAGGTAATACTCTTCCTTAATTCAGTTCTTTTCTAATAGTACATTCAGCTATATAGTTGTCCTCATGTATGTTCATGCACTCACAGAATTACTCAGAAGCTCAGAATGAATTAGATTCAACTGTTCAGTTTATTTCAGTTGTGTATGCTATCTTAGATCACCAGATTTCTCAGTAATTTTGGCTTAACTATCCACATTCGAGGATAAATGTTTCCAAGGGGGAGATATTATAATACATCGCGATTTTCCTAGCTTAAACTCGTCCCAAAAATGATAAGGATTAGATTCTAGAATGAATGATGTTTAATTCGTGCAGAATTCTTTAGATTTGGACTTTCCATCATGTAGTAAATTGAATTAGCTTTCCAACGATATAAGATTCGCCTAAATCCGATAACCTGGTAAGAAGTTATGGCTATTTTAAGTTCTTGTCGCAAAACATCATCATTTAGACCCTTAGCGTGTCGCACAGAAGTGTAAAATCTCAATTGTCATTTTCCAGTGGCCCTCCGCGATATTGGCGCATCACAGAGAGGGAAAATTTTCCAATTATCAATTTCCTGAGATCCAGCGCAATAATGGCGTGTCGCGCCATGTGCCAAAATGGAGTTTCAAAGGGGAACCATGATGACTTCGCATCGCAGAGTCTGCCCAGTCCCCATTTGTCAATTTCTAATGAGCCACCGCGATAGTGGCACATCACGTGGCCACCCAAATTGGAAAAATGTACGTTTTTCATTTCCGTTTAAGAGGTTGGGTATTTTGATAAATCTCTCAACCCCCAATCCGTCCAAAAACATAAGATTAATCAAATATCAAAGTACTTTATGCCCCATTCATTATTCTCTTCAAAACAAAACCCTAGGTCATCATACTTCCTCTCCAAGAAACTTAAAATTCCTCAATTAACTCTCCTAGATAAGTCAAGATTGAGGATTCCCAATACAAGAACACTAAGAATTCATCTTCAAAGCATCAATAGGAATCCAAGATTCAAGCCTTTCATCAAAGATCATCATTTAAGGTATGTAGGGTTTTGAACAAGGATAATTCTTTCATCCTTGTGCCCAAAACTTTATTTTAATTATGAATTTACTGCAATTTATGAGATTTTTCATGAAATTAAAGTTAGGTTTTATGCCCATTATCATCCTTTGCAAGATTATGAGATTTTACATGATTATGTTTATATTTCCATGCTTATTGCTGAAATTTTCAGATTTTAAGATGATTTATGAATGTTTACATTACCAAGTATAAATTTTTAGACGTTTTAACATGAGATTGATTCTTGGATCAATAGACCCTATTTAAATATTGTTGTTTCAAGATTTGTTTATGCTATAAGCACCCCATGACTAGACTATTTTCAGATTTTAGATGAAGAATCCACTTTATTTCAGATGACTTGAGATTCAAAGAAAGAAAATAACATAATTGGTTTTCTTGTAAACCCTTGTGCTAGATTTTAAAGTGGATTTCTTAAGATTTTGAGCATAATATTGGGAGTAATATTTAGCACCGAGTTGGAATTGTTTCTTCGGTTTCAATCCCCAAAACTACGTGCCACTATAGGTACAAATTATTAGATTATTCCCACTTCTATGTGGATGACTCAGATTGTGGTCGCACAAATTAGAATGTTCTATTCTGATGGCAAGGGTAGAATAGCCCTACCTAATGGGGGCCAGTCGTGGGACTCCATGGATGCTCACATGGTGCATTGTCGGTTAGAAGAAACTCCAAAAAGATGTCCTCTACTCTTAAAATAGTTTAATGATTTGACACCTTAAGATATACATAATATGTTTTTAGACTCCACTTAGCTTATGTGATTAGAGGAATAGAACAAATATACAGATTTCAGAACTAAGTATGATGACTCACAAGATTTAGATTGCATGCTTTATTATTCATGTTTTACTTTTAGATTTCAAATTACTCAAGCCTAAGTGAGTCATTTATATTTAGCATGCATGATTTTATAAACCGTGATGATATTGTTTACTTATTGCATACACCCTCATATACCCAATACATCCTTAAAGTACTAATCCACATATATGTCTATGTGCTACATTGTCTCATAATTTAGGTTTAGGTGCTCAGTCTCAGCAACGTAATTGATTTTCGAGCATCTTATCTGTATCCCTACAGCTGGTGAGTCCTCATAGTTTGAGGGCTTAGTTATTCAAATTTCCAGTTTACTAGTAGATATGTCTTTACTCATTTCAGATAGTTGAGTCAGCTGGGGCCTGTCCCAGTGACTCTCTAGATTCAGATAGTAGAGGCTTGTTGGACTACTAGATTTAGATTTAGATCTTTGAATTAGCATTCATATTTTCAGTATTTGTTTTATCAGACTTTTGAGATTTAGTATGATTCAAATATACCCAGAAGATTTAGATAGTTTTCTGCATATATTATAATTTTTCATCTATAGTTTCCTTAATTTAAGATTTAGATCTAGAAAGGTCAGTCAGGGTTAGCTCAGGACTACTTGTAGTTCGAAGCACAATGTGGCATCCCGAGAATTAGATTTTGGGGCGTTGGAGGTATTATGTCTCCATCTTATGTGACAAAATTTACTATAGTACATTATTCTCCCTGCCCTACCTATTGCCGCTTAGCTATCATAGTGTTTACATACTAGTGCCGCTGGTTTTGGCCAATGAGGAATATCTTTAAAGAAATTTCGATGCCATCTACTTCTTTACTAGCTTTATCCATTGCAATAAATTTATATTCCACTATAGAGCAAGCAATACATGTCTGTTTCGATGACTTCCAAGAGACCGCTCCTCCACCGATAGTAAATATATATCCACTTGTGGATTTTATGTTTGATACGGTGAATCAACTTGCATCACTATATCCTTCAAGTACCGCAGGATATTTATTACAATGCAAAAACATAGTCTTGAGTGTATTTAAGATACCCCAAAACTCTTTTCATTGCCATCCAATGAGTTTTGTTGTGATTATTCATGAACCTGCTCAACTTACTAATAACACATGCTATGTCTTGTCGTGTACAATTTATTATATACATTAAACATCCTAATACTCTTGCGTACTCCAATTGTGAGTCACTTTCACCCTTATTCTTTCGAAGGGTGAAGCTCACATCTAATGTAGTCTTGGCAATACCAAATTCCATACACTTGAATTTGTCAAGTACTTTTTCGATGTAGTGAGACTATGACATTGCCAATCCTTGGGTTGTTCTATGGATTCTTATTCCAAAGATCACATCCGCAACTCCAAGGTCTTTCATATAAAACTTGCTCTCAAGCATTCATTTTGTAGCATTTATGTTCGAAATGTCTCTACTGATGATCAACATATCATCCACATACAAACAAACAATGAATTGGTGACTTGGAGTGTCTTTAATGTAAACACATTTATCACATTCATTAATATTGAACTCGTTTGCCAACATGGTTTGGTCAAACTTCGCATGTCATTGTTTAGGTGGTTGTTTTAGTCCATAAAGGGACTTAACAAGTTTACACACCTTATTTTCTTTCCAGGAACCACAAAAACCTCAGGTTGTTCTATGTAGATTTCTTCCTCCAATTCTCCATTTAGGAATGTTGTTTTTATATCCATTTGATAGATTTCAAAACCATATACCGCCGCCAAGGCAATTAACATTTTAATTGACATTATCCTTATTACAGGTGAGTATGTATCAAAGTAATCAATGCCTTCTTTCTATTTGAAGCCTTTTACTACAAGTCTTGCCTTGTATTTGTCAATAGTACCATTAACTTTCATTTTTCTTTTGAAGATCCATTTAGAACCTAAAGGTTTATTTTCTGTAGGAAGATCAACTAACTCTCATGTATGGTTGCTTAAGATTGAATCAATCTCACTATTCACTTCCTCTTTCTAAAAGAATGAGTCTGAAGACGCCATCGCTTCATTAAATATTTGAGGCTCATTTTCTAAAAGAAATGTTACAAAATCCAATCGAAACAAAGTCGACGTTCTTTGACGTATACTATGTCTTAGATTTTCATCATTATGTACATACTCACTTAGTTCATCTCAAGGTCGTTTACACCCCCCCACTAGACTGTTTATGTCTAGTTTTATACGGATAAATGTATTCAAAGAATTCAATATTATCTGATTCAATTACCGTATTTTCATTGATATATGAATGTTCGGATTTATGAACCAAAAAACAAAAATGCTTTACTACTTTTAGCTATCCTATGAACACGCAGTCTACCGTCTAAGGTCCTATCCATACTCTTTTAGGAATAGGAGCTTGGATCTTTGCTAGACACCCCATACTTTTAAGAATTTCAAGTTGGGTTTCCTTTCTTTCAATTTTTCATATGGAATTGATTGTCTTACTATGGAGAAATCTATTGAGTATTCGATTGGCTGTAAGGATAGCCTCCCCCCGCCCCCCACAAGTGTTTGCAGTAAACCTGAACTTATAAGTAAGGCATTCATTATTTTCTTCAAAGTTTGATTTTTTCTTTCCACAATTCCATTATATTGAGGTGAATATGGGGTCATAGTTTGATGGACAATTCCATTCTCTACACATATTTCTGTAAAGGGAGATTCATATTCTTCGCCCCTATCACTTCTTATAGTTTTGATTTTTTTCTCTAACTGATTTTTAACTTCAGTTATGTATTATCTAAACACATCTATTTCTTCATCCTTACTATTTAGCAAATAGACATAACAATATCTAGTGCAATCGACAATAAAAGTTATAAAATACTTTTTCCCACCATGTGATGGTGTTGACTTTATATCACAAATGTCAATGCGTATTAAGTCTAAGGGATTGAAATTCCATTCAATGGACTTATACGAATGCTTAGCATACTTTGATTCCACACACATTTGATACTTTGATTTATTGCACTCAAAGTTTTGCAAAACATCTAAGTTAATCAGTTTTCACAAAGTTTTGTAATTGCATGTCCTAAACGTTCATGTCATAATTCATTAGACTCAAGCAAGTAAGTAGAAGCAAAACTTTTATTGATTTCAATAGTCATTATATTCATCTTATATAGGCCCTCAATGAGATAGCCTTTTCCAACATACACTTTTCCTTTAGTAATTACAACTTTTCTGAAAATAGTTACACATTTGAATCCATTTTTATCTAGAAGTGATATAGAAATCAATTTCTTTCTTAAATCTGGTACATATAGGACATTTTTTAGTGTCAACACTTTGCCTTAAGTCATTTTCAAGCATACTTTTCCTATTCCTTTTATTTTTACAGTAGCGGAGTTAGCTATGAAGATCTTTTCTTCTCATTGATCCGGAGTGAACGTTGTGAACAAATCTTTATTAGAATAAACATGGCGAGTGGTGCCAGAATCCATCCACCATTTTTGAGGATTTTCCACCAAGTTTTATTCAGATAGCATGGCATACATATCGTCCACTTTCTCTTGAATTTCTTCTTGGGTTGATTGATTTCATGTCTAGTTTTCTTTCTTTTTTTAGAGTTGTTCTGGTCGTCTTCTATAATATTTGCTCCATTTATTGTAGAATTTCCTCTCAACCTTCTTTTATCAGTTTTATTATCTTTTTCTATGCACAATCTCACTATTAGATCTTTGACTGACATTTTCTTACGTTTGTGTTTTAAGTAGTTCTTGAAGTCCTTCCACATAGGTGTTAACTTCGCTATTATAGGTGTAACTTGAAATTCTTCATTCACGATCAAACCTACAATAAAGTTTATGTGAATATTAAGAACATTTTTAAATTCTTCAACAAAGGTATTTGTTAAAATCATACCTTCTGCAAGAAGATCATGGATAATCACTTGTAGTTCCTGCACTTGGGATACAATAGACTTGTTGTTGATCATTTTATATTCCAGGAATCTTGCAATGAAGAACTTTTTAGTTCTTGCATCCTCAGTCTTATACTTCCTTTCTAGCGCTCCCCACAACTCTTTTGTTGTCTTTGTTCCACTATAAACATTATATAAGTCATCTTGCAGACCACTCAATAAATAATTTCTGCAAAGGAAATCGGAGTATTTCCAAGCCTCCATAATAATAAATTTCTCTTTTTCAGAGGTTCCCTCGGGCACCTTGGAGCTTCTTCAAATGTGAACCTTTGAATACAAAGAGTTGTGAGGTAGAAAAACATTTTCTATTGCCACTTGTTGAAGTTAATACCCGCGAATTTTTTGTATTTCTCCTCTAGTGTCATTGCTTATGAAGCATTAATATGACTCATCATGGCAATACTAGTTGTTGCCACAATCGTTGCAATATCATGCATTTGACTTTCATTAGTCATTTTCCCGTCACAACAAGACAACACTTTAGTCTATAGAAATACTACTTATAAAGTTGTAGCAACTTTAAACACCCCGTGTTTCTAGTTTAACGATGAAGTTTTTATGACTTTCAATCGTCAACCGAGTGATATTTAACTTGTGATGAAGATTTTATTTCTTCAAACCACAAGTTAAGTTCAAACAGAGTAGAAATCTTAAAGGTTTAATCTCCGGAAATCAAAAGAATATAGATTCTGTAAAGTTGATTATTCCTTAAGATTGTTATTTTCAATGTTTTCGGGTACAAAAATCTGTATTTAGGTACAAATAACTTCAACACAAGTTCTAGTCTAAAAGTAAGAACAGCTATGAAGTTCCACAACACCTTCGACACAAGACTAAAAATAATCTATCCAAGAAGTGTGTTGTAGTTTCAGAAATAAGATGAAAGAAAAATTTAAAGCCAAGTCCCCCGACATCACGGCGTGTCCTTAAGGAATAATTTCCCTTACTGTACCCGAGGTTATGTAATTTTTCTCCCAGGATAAAATGGCCTTCAATCCAACAATAGCGGTACCTCAAATTATTCGATTCGTCGAACACATTCAACAGTTAATGATCACACTGAGTTTTTCTAAAGATATGAAGAATGTTTTTTTTTTCAAAAATTATGTTAATAACTGAGAAATATATCAGGTATTTATAGCCTAAATGTGTCCCTTCAGAAAGGATGCATTGGTACTATAAAAAGGCACATTTTCAGTACAGTCACGTCACTTACGCCCACTCTATGTAGGATCTGCGATCGTAGGTGACATTGTTGAAATACCAGTAGCTTCTTGTGCTGGACCTACGCCCGCATGTTTCCTAGGTGCGCGTGCAGATCGCGCTATTGCATGAACCAGTGTTCCTTTTACCTCGAAGGGTCGCATCCCTTCAGGTGCGTCGTGCATGTGTTTGCATGGCATCCAAAATGCGCTCGTACATGGAGAAAAATATTCCTATCAGATTCTTTGGATTAAAATTTCACTTGTTCATCATGTTTCAAATAAATTTTATCCAAAAGATAGATCTCATTGATCGATCATTTTCCTAATTCAAATTCAAATTTGAAGCCGAAGCCGAGCCGATCTAGAGACGATGACGACGGCGCGAGGCACCACCTTGTTCTTTCCTCACTATCCAAGTGGAGATGTTTTTCTCAATATAAACACATGAAAGCTTCTTTCTCTCACCAATGTGGGAGAATTTAGTAAAATTTCCTATTTGAACACACTTTTTATTTTTAGTGTAGACTCAATTTTTCTCCACTATTTTTTCCTCAATTTTTCATTCATACATACACCTTGAACCCAACAATAAAGTTATGTGCTTCATGCAAAAAATGATTGATGGAGGAGGCCTCAGAAAATGTCAATTTCCATTGTACGGTGATAGGGGAGAAGATAGTGTTGGCATGGAAATCTGTTCATGTCATGTGGCTGATCTCCTCTGTGTTCCTCTGTCCCCAATAAAAAATAATACTAGTATTTATAAGAGAGAAGAGAAAGAACACTGAGGGAAGAGGAAGGAAAAGGAATTTGACAAATCTTTTCTTACAAAAATAAGGTAAAAAGAATAAAAGGGGCTATGATTGTGAGTTTAAGAAAATATTTTATGGGAATCATTTGGAAAAAATATATTATTTCACGTAAAGTCAAGATTTTGTAAAAATTCACAAATATATAAAGATTTGATAATGTTTTAAATTTGAATTTTGAATACTAATCTTGTTTAAGACTCAATGAATTTCATTCAAAACTAACTATCAAATTATTAAGTGAAGAAAAATAATAATAAGTTATTAAATCAATCTTTATATTTATAGTAAAAAAATTACTATAAAAGAATAACAATTATAAAAATATTTGATCAAATGCGTATAAACTAAAGAAAAATGTAAAGAATAATTAAAAAAACGTTTCATGTGAAAAATATTATATAATAATAAAAATAATTAAAAACAACAACAACAATAACAACAACAACAACAACAACAACAACAATAATAATAATATTAATAATAATTGAATGCATAAATATGTTGGTAAATATCAATAAAATTATTTAGGTATATTATTTTTAAATTAGTAAAATATAAAGTTGAATCATAAAATAAATTGTATACGTCAAAACTATGTTTGCAACACGCATCTTCGTTTGAAATTTAAATAATATGTAAATAATTATTAACATTAGATTTGTTAAAATAGCAGCCTAGGAGGCATATCGGAAGGTCAAAATTGGGTGTCAACAAGAGGAGTAATCAATATTTTTTTGATAGCTTAATTTTCTTTACTTTAATGAAAGGAACTATTCCCTTCTTAACATGATTTTCTTGTTCAACATACTTTGAATAGCCCTCTTCAGCCCTTTTTGCTGGCTTCACGTTTTTTTTTAGATGACCATTTCTACCACACTGAGTACATAATAAGTTGTCAGACACAAATACATATTTACTGTGGGGATTATATGGGGGATTAATCTTTTGACTCCCTAGACCATTCCCTTCATTGGATCTTTGACAAGTTATACTAGCTAAGATTTGAGACGAGTCAGCCAATTTAAGATATTTGCTAAGTTCTTCCTTTATTTGGACCAGGTCCCTTTTCAGTTCAACATTTCTCTCAAGTGAGACTACAAAGTCTACTTTGGATTTATTCATATTCACTTCAAGTTCATGTTGAAGACTGTTTGCTTAACTTTTTCCTTTTGAGACACACTCAGAGTGTTTTCTCAACTGCTCCTTAAGATCATCATTTTTAGAGAACATTACACAGAGTTGTTCCCTAAGCTAAGAAATCTGAATAGTTAGAGCAACTTTTTTATTTTTAAGATTATAAATACTTTCATATTAAATATCTTACTCCGTAGTAGTCTCACACAAGCAATCAATCAAGACATTAGCTAAACTCTTTAATTTCTTTAAGGAAGAGTTATCAAGTTTTGCTTAATGTCAAGGGGAATTACCTCTTCATCATTTTCATCTTCTGATTTTGCAAAGAGAGAGTCAAAAGCATCATTGTTGTCCTCCATAACTATTATGGATGCATATTTTGGGTACTCAGATGCATCAGACTCCCTGGATGAGTTTCTCCAAGCAGTTAGTGTACGCTTGACAACATAGTCAATAGAAACTCTTTTTTTTTATTTTTCTGGGACTCGGTCCTTCCATTTCCTATATCACCAATAGTCTTGGTATAATCTTTGTATCCATGCTATGCATTGTGAAATAGATGATAAAATTCTCTTGTTTGACACATTTGTGATAGAGTTCATTTGCATTTGCATCTCTACTTAAGTCTCTCATCCTCAAAAATCTATTTCTCCTTATAACTTTGTGGAATCTACGAGTAAGATAAGCCAAATTCTTGTATTTGTCACTTGAATCATCTTTTGCAGCCTTAATAACTAAGGTCTTTTGTCATAACCCATGTCGAGGCCCTGGTTATGATGGGCATCCCGAATCATAGACTCTTAGCATACTATCATGAGCAGAACTCATTCAAAAAAATGAGGAATATATAATAAAGTATTTAAGAATATTTTTACTAAACTTTTTCAACAAAGTCATAACAAAACAACAACTCAAATCCAGTCTATAAAGCCTTTACTAATGATTATCTATCTAAGCTGGGATAAGACCCCCGACTGGACCATAAAACTGAAATAAATAAAATAAAATAAAGGAATTTCCATGAATGGGTGCTTGCTAATTCAGAAACTTGTAGAAATCCTACTGCAGCGTGGGGCTATAGGACTAAGCCTCAAAACCGACATTATGAGAAAATGAATTTTTCTGAGGATGACCAATACTTGGAATATATCGGTATGCAGAACAATCCAAAAATAAAATATATTTCATACATGATAATTAATATCATTCGGAAAAACAATTTAGCATAATAGAGATCATAACACATGGGCATATCTAAAAGCTTCAATATATCTCTTAAAGAGAAAAACTTGATTCTTTTCTTTACTTCTGAGCTAGATGGCATCCCTAGCCTTTTTACTAACCATGGCTTATATAGGTCCAAATTTAAATCATTGGCCAACCCCTAATCTATGTTTTTCACGGGAATTGGAGTCTCTATATTCTATTCTAGTATAATGAAAGACCCAATGCCTTGGCCTTAAAATTTTTTATAGTTTTGGACATTTTATCAATGGTATGACTTAAGGTACTAGTCGTACCTGCTGGATATAACTTAGTGACCCCATCTCGTACACTATACAGTGTGGTAGGGGTTACACACTATCCTAGATATGACTTAGGCTCCTATGGCCGTACCTTTGGGTACGAGTCATACCATGGAAAGTTGTATGGAATCTTAGGTGTTGGCTTGATGAGGCTATCTTGGGTACAGTTCAGGGTATGGTTTAGGGTACTATTCATACCCTTGGGTATGATTCAAGAGTGGGTATTTATACCCTAGGCTTTGTGGTGGTCCTTGGTATGGCCTGGGGTATGAGTTAGGGTACCACTTATACCATAGGGTACAACTTAGTGAGGGAGTTATACCCTTCTGCGGGGTGACTTCCAGCTTTTAAGCTGAGTGCTTTATAGACATTTCCCACCCTAAAAACCTTAAGTACCCTCACTATATATGTCATTTTAGCCTCTCATAACATTCATTTGGTGGATCAAACATACCAAGTACACTCTAAACTTCTTCCACTAGATTGGAGGTTAGGGTTTCAAGAGGGTTCATCTAGAGGCAAGAGAATTGTCAAGTTCTTTAGTGAATCATCTTGTATATGGAATATATCTCTTCTCTCATTGTTAGTTCAAAATATCATGTGTTTTAAACAATGATTTTGACTCGTATATGGTGGTTTTTTATTTAAATATTGAGGGTCTTAAAGCATAATGTTGGGTAATGTTTACCCTCGCTTTATCTAATGCCCCGAGATTACAACCTAGATGCCATATGGTGCCTACAACCCTGAAGGACCACAAGATAACCCATGTTAGTACCTATTGTGAGAACTAATTAAAATAACAAAGAAGCTGCGCAAAATTTAACTGGAATGCCATAAGGTTTTAACAACTAAAAATGACACTGAATCATGGTTCCAAAATGTCTGAAACCATACTGGAAATACTGATAGAAATGACCAATAATATCATCTAAAACTGACTAACCATCTGTACTAGTCTGAAAGCCTTAAAACTAACTGAATGTGGAGTTAATGGGACAAGCCCCCAACTAACTCCAAATGACTACTGGACTGAAACACTGAAATAACCAAATCGGTCCTCGAAGTATGAGGACTCACCACTTCTAACGCTTCTGATGCGTTGGAATGTCTAAGTGCGGCCGGGAACCTGAGCGTCCGAACCTATGATATGAGACATCATAGCATAAGAAATGAGTATGCGGTCAGTACTTTAAATGTAATGGTATACTAAATAAAAATAGGTAGATATGCATGGCTCATGTGCATGTATAGTAACTGACAAAATAAATAACATTAGATAACTGATGAACAACATACATAGAAACTGTGAAATCTAAGGATGCATGACAAAGCATATGACATGATACTGAAATAGTCTGTGAACTGAAAGCACTAACATCTAATGAATGATCAACTAATAACTATATGCTACGGTCAATACAAACCTTAACTGAATTATAATGAAGACTTGACTGAAACTATGGAAGATATCTATAACCGACATTCCCCAATATATATATAATCAAGGTCAAACCAGTAACCCCAATTAGAAGCGTGTCAGTACAATGCCATAGGTACTAACAATGGCTTCGTAGATCAACTAATGTGATGTACCGAAGGACTAGGGTGTCATGCCTATCTGACGGGGGACCCCTCAAAGTCTATGGTGGTTTCGTAGGTATGGAACTCAGGGACTTCTACTAAAGTCTCATGCCTACTGATGGGGGAGACAAATTCCCCATTCCTACTGACGGGGGAGATGTCATTCCTACATTCACTTGGTGCTAAGTGTTACTACCAAATGAATGATACTGACTAATAAACTGAACTGAGTTTAACTGATTATGAGTTCTAACAGTGCTTATTAACATAATAATAACTGAGAAATTAACTATGCTCATGGTTTAACTGAAATCATTCTGAGGATACTGGAAGTATGTAGACAACTAAATTTAGGGTATTCAAACCCCCAGGACTCGATAGTATTAACAACAAAATCATACTAAAACTTTAAGGACATAACATGTAGTCCATAATCAAAACTCATTCTTTGAGGCATTTCATCAAACACTTGCAATGCATGGCTTAAACATCGGAATAGTCTTAAATATATTGTAGTAGTAGCATGATTTTGATACTAATCATCAATTAAGGCTTACATTAGTTAACAACATCATTCAAATATGTAGGGTTTAATAATGAAAACAATTTCAAGTAAACATGATATAAAATTTGAAATTCACGAAAGTTCATGGACATAAGTCATAAAAATATGTAAAGATCATACTTTTAAACTTGAAATTGGGTTCTTGGACTCCATGAGTCAAAAGGGATCATGGATGAACATCTAACATACCTTAATTGAATAATTCGTGAGGTTTCTTGGTGGTTTCTTGAAGAACTAGGGTTTGTTCTTAAGAGAGAATGGCTTTCAATTGAGAGAATTTGAGTGAAAGATGACCAAATATGCTATTTAGGGCTTTAATCCTATGTTATGAACCTATTTGGTGAAGGGAAAATAACCCATTTGCCCCCAAAAATGCAGAAAAACACTAAAAAAATGCATGAATCAGACAGGGAAGGGAGCTGCAGGCTCCAGAGCGCTGCTCAAAAATAGGTGCCGCGGGCTCCATCACGGGCTCCCCCAGCATCAGACTAGGCAGGGCGCGATGGGCTTATCACCCTCTGCTGCTGTTTTTGAAGTCCCAACACTCCCTTACGCTTGTTTGAAAATTCTGAAACTCACCCGAGATATACTATTGACTTCCTCGATTATGAATCAACTTAAAAACTAACTCTCCAATGTTGGGAAGGTTGAAAATAAATTCATCGAAGTTTGAGGGCTTTAGAATTGACTAAGTCCTAACACTTAGTAAAATATTCGAAGTCTTGTACCCCTTTTTACATGCAATAGTGAGTGGAAATGAGTTGAGGATTTTATGGGGTCTTACAATATCTCCCCCTGGGAACATTCGTCCTCGAATGAGGCTGGTTAAGCTGAGAACACTGAGGTATTGAGGTTACATACTAAATATACATACTGAAAACATTATTACATGATTGAGTCTGAAATATAATACATGATTGAACTGATTTTGTAAATGCAGGGGCAACATGAGAATGATAGGAGCCGAGACTAAGTACGGAACAGAAAATCTAAGAGAATCTTTTACCTTAAATTGAGTCTGAGTTTTAAAAGAAAATATGAGGGTACGTAGTTCGCATATCTACTTCTTCTTCCTATGTGGCTCCCTCAACGGACTGGTTTTGCCAAAGAACTTTGACGAAGGGAACTTCTTTGCTCCTAAGCCTCCGAATCTGGCGATCAAGGATCTCCACTGGAATTTTCTCATAGGATAGGCTATTCTGAACATCTACAGTTTCTAAAGGAACAAATACAGATGGGTCACCAATACACTTCTTTAATAAAGGAAACATGAAACACTGGGTGCATTGATGCCAAATTTGCAGGCAACTCAAGCTCATAAGCTACTTTCCCATAGCGACTCAAGATCCTATAAGGGCTAACATATCGGGGACTGTGCTTCCCCTTCTTACCAAACCTCTTTACTCCCTTCATGGGAGAGATCTTCAGATATACAAAATCACCAATCTCAAATTCAAGATCTCTCCTCCTTATATTTTCTTAAGATTTCTGTCGTCTTTGGGCTATCTTAAGCCTCTCTTTGATTAGCTGAACTTTATCCAGAGCATCAACTACTGAATCTGGCCCCATCAACATAGTATTACCTACCTCAAACCAACCAATTAGAGATCAATATCTCCTCACATATAGAGCCTCAAACGGAGCCATCTGGATACTGGAATGATAACTATTGTTGTACGCAAACTCAATCAAAGGCAAACGATCATCCCAACTACCCTTAAAGTCGATAACACAATCCCTCAACATATCCTCCAAGGTCAGAATGGTCCTCTCTACCTGGCCATCTGTATGAGGATGAAAGGCTATACTGAGACAAACTTGGGTACCAAGACCCTTCTGAAAATCCTTCTAAAAATAGGAGGTAAATCTAGTACCTCTATCTGAAATGATGGACAAAGGGACTCCATGCAACCTAACCAACTATCTAAGGTAGATCTTAGCATAGTCCTTGGCTGAATAAGAAGTATGAACTACCAAGAAATGGGTTGTTTTGGTCATCCTATCCACAATGACCTAAATTGAATCATGTTGATGATGAGTACGAGGCAAACCCATCACGAAGTCCATGTTCACTTTCTCCCACTTCCAATTTGGAATATTGTACTACTGCTTATAACTACTAAGCTTTTGGTGTTAAACCTTAACCTACCATTAAGTAGATCACTTAGCTACAAACTCTAGAATATCCTTCCAAATGCCACTCCACCAATAGATTTCCCGCAAATCGTGGTACACCTAGGGGCCCCTGGGTGAATAGAGTAACGCACACCATGCACGTCTACAAGAACCCGCTGTCTCAAATCATCTACACACTGCACACATAGTCTACCCAAGAAACACAACACACTATTTCCCTTTTGGAAGAATACCTCTATTTTTTTATCTCTGACTGACTTCTTTAACTTAACTAATCTGGGATCCCTATCTTGGTTTTCTTTTACTTCGTCAACAAAGAAGATTTCAAATTGTTCTGCACCCAAACATTTCTCTCAGTTGAATCAATCAAACGGACACCTAATTTGGCCAACTGATGAACTTCTGTAACTATATTTTTCTTATCCTCCTCAACATGAGCAACACTTCCCATACACAATCTACTTAGGGTATCTGCCACTGCATTGGCATTACCCAGCTAGTACAAAACACTCATATAATAGTCTTTCTACAACTCTAACTATCTTTTCTGATGAAGATTTAGATCTTTCTACAAAAAAATGTACTGTGAGATTTTATGATCCATGAACACATCAATATGCACTCTATATAAATAGTGTCTCCAAATCTTTAAGGCAAACACAACAACTGCTAGTTTAAGATCATAAGTAGGATAATTTTTTTATGGGGCTGAAGATGTCTAGAGTCATAGGCTATGACCTTATCCTTCTGCTTGAAAACACAATCCAAACTAACTCTGGAAGCATCACAGCAAAAACCAAACCTATCTGAACCATTGAGCAATCTCGAAGAGTCTACAATACTATTTTGAGATGGTCTGCATGGTCATTTTAATTATGGGAATAGACAAGGATAACATCTATGAAGACTATGATGAATATGTCCAAGTACTATTTGAACACTCTACTCATCAATTCCATGCAAGTTATGTGGGGTATTTATTAGACCAAAGGACATGACTAGAAATTTGAAGTGACCATACTGAGTTTTGAAAGTTATTTTTAGAATGTCACCTTCTCTGACTCTGAGCTGATGATAGTCGTATTTGAGGTCTATCTTAGAGAAATAGATGGCACCCTAAAGTTGGTCGAATAGGTCATCATTTCTGGGGAGTGGGTACTTATTATTGATGGTGGCCTTGTTTAACTAAGCTTTAATTGATGCATATTCTAGGAGACACGTCTTTCTTTCACATGAAATGGATTAAAGAACCCTATGGGGAAACACTGGACCTAATGAATCCCTTATCTAGGAGATATTTTGACTATTATTTTAGTTCTTTGAGTTCAGTTGGATCTATTCTATATGGAGTAATAGAGATTGGTTGGGTATCTGGGAGAAGGTCTATCCCAAAGTCAATTTCCACTTTGGGAGGAACTCTGGGAATATCTTCAGGAAATACCTCTGGGAATTCCCTCACTACTAAAACTGACTCAAGACTAGGAGTCTCGAAATTAGAGTCTTTAACTTAAACAAGATGGTAGACACACCCCTTGGATATCATTTTTCTTGCTCTAAGGTACGAAACAAGCTGACCCCTAAGTGCTAAAGTACTACTTCTCTATTCGAGGACTGGTTCATTCAGAAACTGATAATGGAAAACTTTGTGTCTACAATCAACTAAAGAATAGCATAAGTGGAGCCAATCTATGCCAAGAATGACATCAAAATCAGTCATCTCTAACTCCACAAGGTCAATTGAGGTGAATTTTTGGGATATTATAATCTGACAGTTCCTGTATACCTACCTGGATCCAATAGAGACACCTACTAGGGTAGACACAAAGAAGGGTTCTGCTAAAGTTTCAAGATTGACACCAAAATTCACAGCTATATAGGGGCTACAAAAGATAGAGAAGCTCTGGGATCTAATAAAGCATAAATATATAAATGAAATACCTGTAACATACCCGTAAAAACACCAGGAGAACTTTACTGATCAGGGGACTGGAGTGCATACAATTTATTCTGGTGTTGACCACTGGTGGTATTAGAAGTGGTGCCCTACTGAGTTGAGTGACCTACTAGTGTTGTTTAAGAGTTAGTCTAACCCTGCTGGCAATCATTCCTACCTTTTTACATACCCATTAGACATTCCCTTAACCTGTGGCCTGGATTTCCAGATCTAAAACACACATCGCAGCCAGCCCTGCATACTCCTTGATGATTCCTACCATAGATCTGGCAAAGGGGATTAGTCCAACCACTGTTCATACTACCCTGAGTTTTAGAACCTGGCGTCCTATCCTGATTACCATTTCAGAACCTTAGCACTGGAGCACTTTTTGAAGATAAAGCTAGATCTAAAGATTTTTGATGGAACTAAGGATGATTACCACCCTCCAACCTTAGCTGAAAAAAATTAAAGCTACCTTTCCTAGGTCTCTTGTTCTCCCTTTCCTTCTCCGTAACCTTTTCTTCCTCAATCTGCTGAGCATGGACCATAATCCTAGATAAGTCTATATCCTTAATCAAAATCACAGTCCTACACTCCTTGACCACGCTATCAGTTACATCTGAAACAAACTTACTCATTCGAGACCTGTTATCATCCACCATCGAAGGAGCATACCTAGCCAACTTAGTAAACTTAAGGGAGTACTCCCTCACACTCATGCTACCCTACTTCAAGTTAATAAATTCCTGTACCTTATATTCCCTTAACTACAAGGGAAAGAACCTATCTAAAAATGTCATAGAAAACTCCTCCCATTAAACAGGCCCTGCATCTACACCTTTATCCTCCTTCCACTATTTATACCAGTTATGAGCAATATCCTGCAACTATTAAGCACCCAAATCTGCATTCTCACTATAGGCTTTACCCATAATGTCTATTAACTTCTAAATCATGTCAAGGAATTCCTGCGGATCCTCATCAGACTTGGATACCAAAAATAGAGAAGGGTTCATTCGGGTGAAGTCCCAAATCCTAGATGTGGTAGCATTAACTGCTGGAATGGCTAGGACAAAAGCCTGCTGATTATTCTAATCTACTACTTAGTAAGCTAATGTAGCGAAGAAAGCTCTAAATTTTGCATGAGAGACATACTCATTCATGGGATCTTTCTGAATAGGTGGAGGTGCGGGTTGGTTACTATTTCTTTTTTCGTTAGTCTTCCTGGGAGGCATGTTATTTATACAGAAGAAAGATTGAATTAGAAGAAGAGTTTAAATTAAGCTCATTCTCATCTGCACGACATGGGTACTGAAATAAAGAAAACTTTTCCTAAAATGTCTTGTAGATTCTTGACTATAAGTGTGGCGCGCTTTACACCTATGCACAAAACTTAAATCAACATGGCTTTCAGACTTCCTGGGATACTTTAAAACCTTAGGATATGATACCAAGTTTGTAATGCCCTAAGAGTACACCCTGGACACCACACGATTCCTATAGCCCCAAAGGACAACAAGCTAACCCAAATCGGTACCTGTTGTGAGCACTAATTAAAATAACAAAGAAACTGTATGAAATTTAAATGGAATGCCATAAGTTTTTAACAACTGAAAATAATACTGAATTATGGTTCCAAAATGTCTGGAAATATACTGGCAATACCGATAAAAATGACCAATAATATCAACTGAAACTGACTAACTGTCTATACTCGTCTGAAAGCCTCTAAACTGACTAATATGGAGTTGATGGAACAAGACCCCAACTAACTCCAACTAACTACTAGATTGAAAGACTGAAATAACAAAATTGGTCCTCAAAGTGTGAGGACTCACCACTTCTACTGCTACTGATGTGCTGGAATATCTAAGTACGATAAGAAACCTGAGCGTTGAACCTATGATATGAGACATCATAGCACTAGAAACAAGTATGCGGTCAGTACTTTGAATGTACTATTATGCTAAATAAGGTTGGGCTGATATGCATGGATCATGAGCATGTATAACAACTAGCTAAATAAATAACCTTAGAAAAATTATAACAACATGCATAGAAACTGTGAAATCTAAGGATGTATGACCAAGCATATGACATGATACTGAAATTGTTTGTGAACTGAAAGCACTAAAATCTAATAACTGATCAACTGATAATTGTATGCTATGTTCAATACAAACCTGAACTGAATTATGCTAAATACTAGACTAAAATTATGGGAGATAGCTATAATCGATATGCCCTAATATATATAAACAGGTTCAAATCTATAACCCTAATCGAAAGGGTGTCTGTACCATGCCACGAGTAGTAATAATGGCTAAGTGGATCCACTACTGTGATATCCTGAAGGACTAGGATGGCATGCCTATTTGACGGGAAACCCCTCAAAGTTTACAATGGTGTTATGGGTCTAGAACTAAGGGACTGCTACTAACATCTCATACATACTGATGGGGGAGACAAATGCCTCATACCTACTTACGGGGGAGATGCCATCCCTATGTTCGCTCGGAGCTAAGTGTTACTCCTAATGAAATGATACTGACTATTAGACTAAACTATGTTTAACTGATTATGAGTTCTAATATTGCTCATTATGATAACAATAGCTAAGAAATTAACTATGCTCATGGTTCAACTGAAATTATTCTGAGGACACTGGAAGTATGTAGAAAGATACATTTTAGGTATTCAAACCCCCAGACTCACTAGCATTAACAATAACATCATACTAAATCTTTGAGGACATGACATGTAGTCAATATTCAAAACTCATTCTTTGAGGCATTTCATCAAACACTTGCAATGCCTGGCTTAAGTATGGGAATAATCTTAAACATGAAGTAGTAGTAGCATGATTTTTATACTAAATCATCAATTATGATCACATTAGTGAACAAAACCATTCAAATATGTAAGGTTTAATGATGACAATAATTTCAAGTAAACATGATATAAAATTCGAAATTCATGAAAGGTCATGGACATAATTAATAAAAATATATAAAGATCATACTTTTAAACTTGACATTGGGTTCATGGACTCCATGGGTGAAAACGGCCCATGGATGAACATCTAACATACCTTAATTGAAGAATTCATTAGGGTTCGTGATGGTTTTCTTGAAACTTAAGCTTGAATCTTGAAGAGCTAAGGTTTGTTCTTGAGAGAGAATGAGCTTCAATTAAGAGAATTTGAGTAAATGATGATCAAACATGCTATTTGTTTCTTTAATATCATGTAATGGACCTATTGGGTGAAGGGAAAATAACTTATTTACCCAAAAAACATGGAACAAAACCAAAAAAAGCACGAACTGGATTGGCAGGGCGCTGTAGACTCTGGAGCACCGTGGGCTCCCCCAGCACTGGACTAGGCATGGAGCCATGGAATAATCACCCTCCAATGCTATTTTGGAAGTCAAAACACACCCTTATTCTTGTCCAAAAATTCTAAAACTCATCCGAGATGTACTATTGACTTCTTCGATCATGAATCAACTTAAAAACTAACTCTCCGATGCCGAGAAGTTCAAAAAAAAATTCATCAAAGTTTCAGGTCTTTAGAATTGACTATGTCCTAACACTTAGTAAACTATTCTAAGTCTTGGACCCCTTTTTAATGTAATAGTAAGCTGAAATAAGCTTAGGATCTTATGGGGTCTTATATATTAACTTGTTTTTATCTATGTTTTTGGTTATGGTTTGCACATGTGGGTGCTTCTTGATTGTGGTTTAACTAATGGGTAATGATTAACCCTAAATTAGATGATTTCTACTTTAGTTTTGGTCTTGATAAAAGTGTGCCCTCAAGGTGTTTGTGAAAATGTCTAAGAGAATTAACTAGTTACATATTAATGGTGTATTGGACTATGGTATTGGTCTAGTGAATATGAATGAGATAAGATATTGCTAAAATGAATATGAATGCATTGTAAATGGTGGTTAAAGGCCTTTCTAGCCATGTAATAAGTTAATGCATATCTTGGATAGTTGGTTGGCTAAATGGGTCATAGACCCTAAACATGAAATGGAATTGTGTTTTGAATTAAAGAGGGGCATAAGAATGCTAATGAAGAATGAATTATTTGTAAGGGTCATGGTGACCAAAAATTGAATTGAATGATGAATTGAATCAAGAAATTTAGCCTATTTAAATGATTAGAGGTTAAATGGTTTTTGTAAAGGTCAAATATTCACCTATGGTGTTGATATGTAGCCTTAGTGGCTTGAATTACCTAAGAAGGGTTTGAGTAATTATGTGTTGAATTGAATGGATATTAATGTACGTTTAAGAAGGGTTTGAGTCCTTATGTGTTGAATTGTATGGACGTTAATACATGTAAAAGAAGGATTTGTGTCCTTATGTCGCCTAGTAATAATGATAAGATGTCTTGTTATTCAAGTCCCTTGCCTAATGTAATGGTTTATGGTTTGGGTCCGCTTAACATATAAGATGTGTTGGTTTATAGTTTGGGTCCACTTACCATATAAGGTGTGTCAGTTTGTGGTTTGGTTCCACTTACCATATAAGATGAGTCGGTTTGTGGTTGGTCCACTTACCATATAAGGCGTGTTGGTTTGTGGTTTGGGTTTACATGCCAAATTAGATTAGTCAATTTGTAGTTTGGGTCCACTTATCATATAAGGTATGTTGGCTTGTGGTTTGGGTCCACTTACTATATAAGAAGAGTCATTGTTTGGTTTGGGTGTAAAGGTTTTCTGTTTGGGTTAAATTATCATATATGATGTGTATGTTCCATTTACTTTATATATAAAATATGATGGCTTAAGGTTTGGGTCCTCTTTTCTAATGTAACGGAGAAGCTTAATGTTCTATATTCCAAGGGTGGAATGCTGGAAATCCTTCACTCCATGTCTCATGAATGAATGTGTTAAGAACAAATAATATTACTTGTTCCATGATTTGGTATGCTACATAATTATATGTATAAGTATCTCCATATATGTTTATACTAATGAAAATGTGTTTGCTTATGATAGTTTGACTTGGATTTGAACTAACACACTATTTTATCCTTATCCTTGAGTTACATACTAGTTTTACAACTGCTAACCATCCCTTGACGTTATGTCCCCACGTGACATAGGGGTCGAAGCTTCTTCTTCTCTTCCTGCACAGTGACCAAGTGTTTGGGCAGATCGCATGTTGTCATTGAACTAGTGAGCTTCCATTTTTCGGAAGGCATATATTTTATAGTCTCTTATCTTATTCTTATTTTATAGACTTGATGTTGGCTATTTTTTGGGGCATGTCTCGATGTGTATTAGGCATCAAATTTGTAGAGGCTTTGTGGTTGGCTGTGGACTAGGGTGTATTGGATATGTGTATATATATGTGTGTGTGTGTGTATGTATATATATATATATATATATTAGTCGATGTAAATGCAATGTTTAAGCATTGTCTAAGTTTGCTTATTAGCCTTGTTTCTGCATATATATATATATATATATATATATATTAGTTGATGTAAATGCAATGTTTAAGCATTGTCTAAGTTTGGTTATTAGGCTTGTTTCAGCTTTCTTGACTTTGATCTGACCCCTTGTGGATTGATGTGATAGTTAGGTTTGGGTTAACGGGGCAACCTCCGGTCCAAGTTAGGCTTGAGTTACCCATACAATAAGGCTTGGTTTTTAGTCGTATCAAGTTGGTATCAGAGGCTAGGTTCATGGTTAGTTGGAAGTCCATAAATACATGTCAAGTAGAGTATCTTTTATGGGTACAGGCATTTAGGAATTTTTTTCTTTCTTGTGTTTCAATATTAAGCTATAGTTTCTAAGGTCTTGGATTCCTCTAATTTATGTTTGCTTATCTTTCAGATCATGCCTCCAAGGAGATCTAATACATAGGAAAACACCTCAGACCCGACTGAGGGCCCTATGGATGGATCTTGTCCAACTTTCGAGGTCTAAACCTGGGCTAGAGATATGGCATCTGACCATCCTCGAGGAGTCCCACCAGTCCTCACTAACCCTACTTACGAGAGTGACACTCCTCCTCCATCACCTTAAGGGGATGCTACTAATGCTAAGTTTCATCGCTCTATTACTCTGTTGACTCAATTGGTAGCTTCTCAGTTCAGTCGTGGTGCTCTTTTTGCTCCATCCTCCAGGACACAAGGGTTTGCAAATTCATGAGATTGTACCTTCCTATATTTACGAGTGTGAAGGATGAGGAAGATCCTCAAAGTTTTATTGATGAAATGGAGAAGATCTTTTGGATTATGCATATGTCAGAGGTGAAAGTTGTCCTACCAATTGAATGATGTTGTGTACCAATGGTATGAAAAGTAAGAGATTTCAAGGGATGTGGGTGCTAGTGGTACTATATGGAAGGATTTCTCTAGTGCCTTCTTAGACTACTTCTTTCCTCAAATATTGAGGGAAGCAAAAGTGGAAGTTTTTGTAAATTTGAGGCAAGGTAGTATCTCCATCAAGGAGTATGCCTTGAGATTCTATCAATTGTCGAGGTATGCCCCTTAGATGATTTCTAGAATAAGAGTTAGGATGTGAAAATTTATTTTGAGACTGTCTCCCAAATTGGTTCTTGAGAGTAAGGCGGATTTGTTTATCAATGACATGAACATCTCTAGGTTAGTTGTGTATATGCAAAACATGTAGGAAGAGAAAAAGAAACATGGTCAGATTTATGAATTGAGAGGTAAAAGGTCTTGGTCTTCTGAGCTAAGTGGAGGCCAATAGTCAAGTGGAAAGTTGTCCAAGAGGAATAATTAGGTGAATGGTGATTCTCAGGCCAGTGAGGCGTAACCAGAGCCAACCTACCCTCCTTGTAGATTTTGTGTTCAACATCACCGTGGTGAGTGTGAGAAGGGGAAGAATAGGTATTTTAGATGCAGTTAATTTGGGCACATACAGCGAGAGTGCCCTTCTTAAGTTGCTACTTGGGCCGATAGAGCCCCTATTTCTACCTCATCTACTTCTACACTGAGGGATGTTATTTCTTCTTCTGTTTCTATTTTTGTAACGGCACAGGCCAGAATTGGTTATATGCACTTTCTTCTGACCAGGAGTCTGAGTCATCTCCGAATATTGTTATGGGTATGTTGAAAACTCTTTATTTGTGATATATATGCTTTATTTGGTAGGGGGTCCCTCTCTTTCTTATGTGTGACCCCACTTGTGATTTTGTATTTTGATTTGGTTCCGAGTCATTTTAGATTCTTTTTCTATCTCTACCCTGGTAAGAGACTCCGTGGTTATAAGAATCCTATAATGGGTGTGTGGTAGTTGTTGGTAGAGAAGAAACTCTTGTTCATTGATATAAGTGGATATGATTACTTTTGATGTCATTCTGGGGATAGATTTGGTTGCATTCGTGCCATGCTTCCTTAGATTGTCGGACCCGTGAGGTCATGTTTAATATTCCCTAATGAGTTGGTCATTATACTAGAAGTTTGTTCCTTAGTGGATAATGGGAGGTTTGCCTTTTATCTTGGATCCCAAAAGTTGATCTCTAAAAAGTGTTTGTATCATATGGTCTGAGTTATAGACTCTAACTCTGGAGGTTTTTGTCTATAGTCCATTTCCTTTATTAATGAACATCTTGAGGATCCTAATTGAAGACTTTCCTAGTATCCTGGTGGGGATATTAAGTTGTGATTGGTCATCTCTTGGACACTTGTCCAAATTACCATTCCTTTTTTCTAGAATAGTTCTGGTGAGGTATTTTTATTTTTGCATGTATAAGAGAGATGGTTCTCCCTGGGAAGGTATGATTTGAAATTAGACTTTCTCTCTAGCATAAGTCCTATTCATTCGACATTCCATGTCATTATGTTGATAAGGTATATAGGTCGCCCTCCATTGGTTGCTTCCTCAGAAGACGTTGGTATTTTTGACTCTTTATCCTATGAGGAGATCTAGATAAGGATCTTGGGTTGGCAAGTTCGCCGATTGCGAATGAATAAAGTGGATTTGGTGAAGGTTCCATGGAGGAACCAAAAGTCCGAGGAAGCTACATAGGAGGAGGAAGAGCACATGAAGTCCAAGGTATCTTCATTTGTATTCCTACCCAGAAATGTTTGGTTGAGATATACGTTGGTGTCCTTAACTATATTTATGTCTTTGTTAGACAATGGGTTCAAGTCCCTAAGCTTTGAATTGATCAATTATCTTGATAAACAATGGGTTTGAGTCACATAATAAATGAAATGAATGGTTGATTGATCATGATCATGATGTGTGTCTTATCCTTATTATATGACTTATGTTCTAACTTGATAAGAGGCTAAATTTATGTGTGGTAATATGTTAACTTGTGATTGTGCTTTCCTTACCCATCATTCAAGGATGAATGATCCTAAGTTGGGGAGAATAAAACACCCAAGGCCTTGACCTTGCAAAAATTTTTATGTTTTGGACATTTTATCCATAGTATGACTCAGGGTACTAGTCGTACCCACTGATACGACATAGTGACCCTCTCTTGTACACTAGAAAGTGTGATGGGGGGTTATGCACTTTCCAAAATACAACTTAGGATCCCCATGGTCGTACCTTTGGGTACGAGTCATACCATGGCAAGTCGTATGGAGTCTTAGGTGTTAGCTTGATGGGGTTGTCTTAGGTATGGGTTAGGGTATGGTTTAGGGAACTATTAGTACCCTTGGTTACAATTCAAGATTGGATAGTCAAACCCTAAATAGTGTGGTGGTCCTTGGTGAGGCCTAGGGTACCACTCGTACCCTAGGGTATGGCTTAGTAAGAGAGTCGTACCCTCCTATGGGGTGATTTCCAGATTTTAGGTTGAGGACTTTATAGATATTTCCCACCCTATAATCCTTAATTACCCTCACTATATAAGTCATTACAGCCTCTCATAACATTTATTTGGTTGATCAAACATACCAAATACACTTTCTAAATTTCTTTCACAAGATTGGAGGCTAGGGTTTGAAGAGGGTGCATCTAGTGGCAAGAGAAGTGTCAAGTTCTTCAGTGAATCATCTTGTATAAGGCATGTATCTATTCCCTCATTGTTAGTTCAAAATATCATGTGTTTTAAACAATGATTTTAACTTGTAAATGGTGGCTTTGTAATCAAATGTTGAGGGTTTTGAAGCATAATGTTGGGTAATATTTACTCTTGCTTTAACTTGTGTTTATCTATGCTTTTGGTGATAGTTTGCACTTGTGGGTGCTTGTTGATTGTGGTTTAACAAATGGGTCATGACTAACCCTAAATTGGAGGATTTCTACTTTGGTTTTGGTTTTGATAAAAGTTTGCCCTCAAGGTGTTTTTAAAAATGTCTAAGAGAATTAACTAGTCACATGTTAATGGTGTATTGAACTATGGTATTGATCTAGAGAATATGAATAAGATAAGATATTGTTAGAATGAATATGAATGCTTGATAAATCGTTGGTAAAGGCCTTGCTGGCCATGTAATAAGTTAATGGATGTCTTGGATAGTTGGTTGGCTAAATAGGTTATAGCCACTAAACATTAAATGGAATTATATTTTGAACAAAAGGGTGGTATAAGAATGCTAATGAAAAATGAATGGTTTGTAAGGGTCATGGTGACCACAAATTAAATTGAATGATTAATTGAATCAAGGTATCTAGACTATTTAAATGATCAGTGGTTAAATGGTTTTTGTAAAGGTCGAATAATCACCTATTGTTGATATGTAGCCTTTGTGGATTTAATTATCTAAGAAGTGTTCAAGTACTTATGTATTAAATTGTATAGACGTTAATATATGTGTAAGAAGGGTTCGAGTCCTTATGTGTTGAATTGTATAGACGTTAATGTATATGTAAGAAGGGTTCGAGTCCTTATGTTGACTAGTAATAATGATAAGATGGCTTGTGGTTCGGTTCCACTTACCATATAAGATGAGTCAATTTTTGGTTCAGGTCCACTTACCATATAAGGCGTGTTGGTTTGTTGTTTGGGTCCACTTACCATATAAGCTGAGTAGGTTTGTAGTTCGGGTCCACTTACCATATAAGGCATGTTGGTTTGTAGTTTGGGTCCACTTACAATATAAGTGAGTCGGTTTGTGGTTTGGGTCCACTTACCATATAAGGCGTGTTGGTTTGTGGTTCAGGATTACGTACCACATAAGATGAGTTGGTTTATGGTTCGGGTTCACTTGCCACATAATATGCGAAGGTTTGTAGTTTGGCTCCACTTACCATATAAGATGTGTTGGTTCTATTTACTTTAATTATAAAATGTGACGTCTTGAAGTTCAGGTCCTTTTGTCTAATGTAACAAAGAAGCTTAATGTTCTGTATTGCAAGGGTGAAAGGATATAAGTCCTTTACTCCATGTCTCATAAATAAATGCGTTAAGAACGAATGATATGACTTGTTCCATGATTTGGCTTGCTATACAATTATATTTATATGTATATCCATATATGCCTATCCTAATGTAAATGTGTTTGCATATGATGGTTTGACTTGGATTTGAACTAACGCACTATTTTATCCTTATCCTCGAGTTACATTCTAGATCTCCAACCACTAACTGTCTCAAGATGCTATGTCCCCATGTGACATAAGGGTAGGAGATTCTTCTTCTTTTCTTGTGCAATGTCCAAGTGTTCAGGTGGATCGCATGTTGTCATTGAAGTGGTGATCTTCCATTCTTCCGAAGTCATACATTTCATAGTCTTTTATCTTATTATTATGTTTTATAGTTGATGTTGTCTATTGTCGGGGCCATGTCCCAACATGTACTAGACATCGAATTCGCAGAGGCTATGTGGATGACTGTGGACTTGGGTATATTGGGGATTGATATATAAATATATATTGGTTGATGTAAATGAAATGTTTAAGCAATATCTAAGTTTTGTTATTATCCATGTTTCCGCTTTCTTTACTTAGGGTTGGAGTTCATCCGACCCCTTATGGATTGATGTGATGGTTAGGTTTGGGTTAATGGGGCAACCTCCGATCTAAGTTTGGCTTAAGGTTCCCATATGACAAGGCCCGGTTTCAAGTCGTGTCATATAATATTCCTATGAAAAGTATACATTGACCATCCACATATCAGGACTGAGCCAATTTTCTCACGTCGGCAAAACACAATTTCGGGTTGTAAGTTTTTCAACTCACGTCGTCTCAGCTAAATATCTAACTCTCTTATAGCCCATTTTTAACCTCTTAAAATCATACTTCATGCTTATAAAAATTCGTATTTTGTTCTTTTAAGGGCATTTCATAAAAGGTATCGTCATACCTAGACTTATAAGTCATATCATATCATATTGTATCCATACCCTTCTTTAATAAAGCATGCATCATTGACCACCATAATAATTCAAATATCAAACAAGATTTCTTCAAAATAGATATACAAGTTTTAAGAAAAGTTTTGCCTTTCAAGACATAACTCTTAGATGGTCATCTCTTTCATAATTCATACAAGTATAATGAGAAAATAAGAGTACTTTTAAGTTCAAAGGACACTCTTTGAAAATCATATAAACAAATAGTTCATAATTTTATAAAGTAGGCATTCAAATATCAATCTTCGGTATTCATTTGATAACCCACAACAATTGTCAAATACATAATTCTTATCATAAAAAGGGGTTTATAATTCAAACACTTGCACAACTTCAAAACCCACAACATATGTATATTAATAAAACCTAAAGTTTATAGAACGATAATAGTTAGTTGATATGTCGTGGAAACACGGCACTTTCGATGCATAAAACCATGAATTTATGTGGGTACTTAGGTTGTTTTAGTAGATATGATTCGCTTTTGGATATATTGCAAGTAGCATAGGTCTACAGTAGTGTTAGGATAAAAATAGAAGAAAAGACCTGGAAAAGACCAATTTTCAACAAGATACAAGTTACCCCATGAGTTGTCAACACTCGATATGACTCGTAGGCTGAATCGTTAGCATAGCAGAACCCAAAGCCAAATTGAGAAGCTATGTATGGACAAGATACAACTGGAGTATCTGAGTCATAAGCTAGGGTACAAGCCGTACCATAAAGTCATAAAATCTAAAGATGCCATCCAAAGTTGAAGTCTCAGAAGTATATGAGTCGAAAGTCTGAGTACAACTCATATAGGGAAACCGTAAGCAAACCAGTGTTTGAAGCTTGGAAGAAAAGAAGTCCCAGGTGAATACGAGTGAAGGACACAAGTCGTATATTAGGGTACGACTCGTGAGTAAAAGTCGTATGCTGAACAGAAGTTGAAGCCTAAAAGACCATAAACTGAAATGGATTGAGAGGCATAAGTACGACTCATATGATATCGGTACGAGTTTAATATTGAGTCATACCAAGTGCTGAAATACTTTACGTTTCCCATTTATTTGGATTTATTTGTTATTTTGAGATACTATAAATACCCTAGGGTTTATGTTTTATTAGGTTACACATTCTTACAATAAGTTACTTACTTTTACATACTTTACAGTTATTCTTGAGATTTTGGGTTTTTATTCATTTCAAAACTTTAGAGTTTATTCATCTTTTTCTTGTACAATTAATTACATGTTTTCTTCATTGATAATCATGGATTCTTGCATGAACATGAGCAACTAATATCCTTGACTAGGGTTGTGGAAACTCTAGCATATTAGCTATGTACAGGAAGTGTGATCTTCTTCACAATAATTAATCTCATAGCTGTTGTGAAGTTTGAGATAGACTGTATTTGCAAATATCTAGGGAGTTTGTGATTCGGAAAAAAAGATTAAGATAGTAATTTGAGATTCACCGCCACCTTATAATTCCCGCCATCTCATCTAATTACTTGAAATCAAAGGGTAATAATGAACAAAGGTCATAACAAGGAGCAACAAGGTGATTCCCTGAGATTGAATGGTAAAGGGTGAGATTTATCTTGATATTTACAATACAGTGGATAATACATATCTTATAGACTTTACATGCAGAACAACAGAATAATTAGGTTGAACACAAAAAATTTACGGAGTTAAGAATCCAAAGGGAACACAAGCCTAGTGTTCGTCTTCTATTGTTTACAACTCAAAATCACTCAAGATTTTAATACTAATTATGATTGATAATAAAATCACCCATTTATTTTCTTGTACTGCTCGTGCATTACATCAAGTCCAACAACTATTTGGTATCTTTCTTATGGGTTCGACCCAACCTAATTGGGTTACTATATTTGTTATCTTCCCTATGGGTTCTACCCAACCTATCAGTTAGTTTTAGATAACATCAAATTTTGGTGTTGTCGTAGGGGAAGATGGTGTAATTTGTTAATTGAATTTGGTAAAGTTTGCGGGTTTTATTTTCTATTTTTGATTTGTCATATGTTGGTGTATGTCAAAAACTAGGATAAGAGACAATCCCTTACTTCATTTTGATCCAAATCCAAAAAAAATCTTCAATCACCACGAAAGATGGAAGAACAAGTTTGTGATGGTGCTCTGGCTAGGGTTCAAGACCCTCATAATATGGCATCTCTTCATCCACCGGATGATCCATAGAATATTGCTGATAGACAGGAAGAACAATTATTAGCAGTAGTAGAGAAAGAAGCTAGAGTGGCGGAAGAGCAAGCCAGAGATAAGAATGCAGTGCTATCCAGGCAAAGACAGGTGGCTGCATAGTATAGAAGAGTCCAAAGAGGCAGAGCCCCGATTATTCCTTTTTATCAGTATCTTTAACCATCTGATAAAGATGAAGACATGAGATATGTTGAACCTGCTTAAACAGGAGCCATTGTTCCTTCTGCATTACCCCCTAATGTCAAATTTGACATTACCAGCGCTATGATTTAATTACTAAATCTGAAGGGTGCAATTTTGGGAGCAGCAACTGACGATGCAAACATGCATCTTGCTAATTTCACTGGTATTTGTTTGTCATATACTATGCAAAGGGGTAGATTAGAAAGCTCTGAGAATACGGTTGTTCCTATCTTCTTTGACTGTGGAAGACATATTATGGCTAGGGGAACTTCTAAGAGGCTTAATCACTACCTGGCATGAATTACGTAAATAGGTTTTGGATAGATTTTTCCCTCCTTCAAGGATGCTACAGTTGAAAGATAAGATTTTTAACTTCAGACAGTTGCTTGCAAAGTCATTGTATGAAGCATGGTTTATATTCAAAAAGAAGCTGAACATGGTACCTAATTAGAGGATCAAATTTAAGGGAATCTTCAATAGATCATTGAATGTTTGTTCAAGAGAAATGGCAGATACAATTTTAGGAGGTTCATTTATGCGTCTTTGGTGGGAGATTGCGTAGGATATGCTTGATGATATTTCAATGATGAATAGAGGTTGGCATACTAGAGATGTTGAGCTTGGTGCGGGTACATATGCTATTAGAGTAGATAATGCTTATCAACTAGTCATTATTTGGTAGCACAAGAGGTTACAAATATTTGGACGGATATCGAGCTACTTACAGAAAAATTTGCAATAATAAGTGCTGAAAAAGTAAATGCAGTTACAGCACGGGGTTCCACTTTCATAAATCTTGCCATTGAATCTAAAGAGGAGGTGAATTATCTTGATCATAGGATGGCATATTTTCAAGCATATTTTCAAGCCCAAGGGCAAGGAAATTAAGGTCGGAACTATTATAATGACAGGTACAGAGATAGAAGTAGAGAGAAATGGTGATTATTGCTGAAAAGATGACTTCAAAGAGACGAGTGACAAATACATTCCACCAAGCAGTTGTGATTTAGAATCTAGAAATGAAGCAACATTGTTGAAATAGGTCAAAGGGCAAAAAAGTCAAGAGAGTTGTCTTAAAGACATTAAAGAGGACATGTTAGGGATAAATCAGAAAGTTGAGTCACATGGTACAGTAATTAAACAACTTGAATAGAAGTATTGTCAGATGTCGACAATATTATATCAGAGGCACCCTGGCACTCTTCATAGTAACACAATTACAAATTTAAAAAATAATTGTCACTACCATGTCATTACCACGTGGAGTGATAAAACCATTATGAACCCACCTATACCCACTTCTGATGAGAAGAAGATTGATGATGACACTATCGATGTGGAGAGTAGTAAAAAGCAAGACACATGAAAAAGATGAGACCGAGGAGCCTGTTCTAAAACCCATTTTGAGACCTCATCCTCCTTTTCCTCAAAGGCTGAAAAAGAGACAAGTAGAGGGTAAGTATAAAAAAAAATTGTCTATGCTAAAGGAACTATTAGTCAACATCCAACTTTTAGAGGTACAGGAACAAATGCCAGGATATATAAAATTCATGAAGGACAAATCACCAAAAAGATGTTAGTCAGTTATCATCCAATTGATAATATTCATCATTGCAGCATTGTGGCAACTAAATATTTGGTAGAAAAAAAGGAGGATCCGGGGGCTTTCACGATACCTTGCACCATTATATCATACGACTTCACTCGTTCTCTATGTGATTTAGGGGATGGTATCAACCTCATGTCATTATCCATATTTAATAAATTAGGGTTGGGGTCTCCCACTCCAACTACCATAAGACTAGTGATGGCAGATAGGATGGTGAAAAAGCCAGTCAGTATTCTATATGATGTACTGGTTAATGTGGCTTCTTTTATTTTTCCTGTTGATTTTGTGATCTTAGGCTGTGAAGTGGATTTCCAAGTTCCAATTATCTTAATAAGACCTTTCTTGCCTACATGAAGGACATTGATTATTTTAGAGTTGGGGCATCTGATGTTGAGATTGAATGATGAACAGGTGATATTCAACATATGTGAATCCATGAGGCAGCCTGATTAGTTAAGAGTGATATCTGTGATTGATGTGTATAATGATGAGTCAGATTCATTCCATGATATTGATGCAGTTACTCTTTGGTGTGATGGTTCTGATGTTTCTATTCCTATTAAAGAGAGGCTAGGTGATGAATCTCTTACAGTGGTGATCATGAACTTTGATAGTGATGGAATTAAGGAGTATGATGAGATAGTGTGTGCACTTTTTAGGAGTGGTTCCTATATTAATGAACCAAAGAAGCTTGATATGGATTTAAAGAATGGAACTACTTTATTTAATCACCCATCCATTCAAGATCCACATGTCTTAGAGTTGAAGTTCCTCCCATTTTATTTATGATATACATTTTTTAGGGCCAACAACACTTTTTTTGTTATTATTGTAGCTGATTTGATATAGTCAGAAGTGGACGAATTATTGTCTGTAATGCAGAAATTCAATAGGGCCATAGGTAGGTCCATTGCAAATATACTAGGTATCTTCCCTAGTTTGGGTACTCATAAAATTCAACTTGAGGTGGATTATATTCCAAGTATAAAGCATCAGCACCGACTTAATCCTCCTATGCAGGAGGTGGTGAAGAAAGAGATAATTAAGAGGTTGGATACTAGTGTAGTGTATCCTATTGCAGATAGTAAGTGGATCAGTCTGGTACAATGTGTTCCAAAAAGGGTGGTATTACCATTGTTCCTAATGAGAAGAATGAACTAGTGCCAATGAGACCAGTCACAGGATGGAAAGTATGCATGGATTACAGAAAATTAAATGCATGGACTCAGAAGATAATTTTCCCATGCCCTTCATGGACCAAATATTAGACAGGTTAGTGGGCAGAGGATGGTACTATTTTCTTGATGGATATTTAGGTTATAACCAAATTACTATTGAATCTGAAGATCAAGAGAAGACCCTCTTCACATGTCCTTTTAGGACCTTCACATTAAGACGTATGTCATTTGAGTTATGTAACGCTCCAGCTATATTTTAGAGATATATGATGTCAATTTACTCTGACATGGTATAAGACACTATCGAAGTATTTATGGATGATTTTTTAGTTGTTGGTTATTCTTTTAATGACTGTTTAGTTAACTTAAAGAATGCTCTTAGAAGGTGTGAACAATGCAACTTGGTACTTAATTGGGAAAAGTATCATTTTATGGTCAAAGAAGGTATAGTGCTTGGATGCAAAATTTCAAAAAAGGGTATCGAGGTAGATAGAGTGAAGACTGAAGTGATTGAGAAATTACCTCCACCAAATTCTGTTAAAGGTGTTGTAGCTTTTTGGGTCATCCTGGTTTTATAGGCGGTTCATCAAGGATTTCTTCAAGATTGCCAACCCTCTTTGTAGGCTTCTTGAGAAAAAGGTGAAATTTATTTTTAGTGAAGCATGCTTAAAGGCTTTTGAATGTCAAAAAAAGAAGTTAATGATTGCTCTTATCATTGTATCTCCATACTGGTCCTTTCCATTTAAAATTATGTATGATGCTAGTGATTTAGGCCTAGGGGATGTATTAGGTCAACAGAAACAAAAGATCCTTCACCCCATCTACTATGCTAGCAAGGGCACTAAATCCTTCTCAAAAGAACTACACCATGCTAAAACATGAGTTGTTGGCAGTTATTTTTGCCTTTGAGAAGTTTAGGTCTTATTTGATTGGGAATAAGGTGGTTGTGCATACTGACCATACAGCATTGTAGTACTTAATAGCGAAAAAGGATGTGAAACCTACACTAATTAGGTGGGTGCTATTGCTACAAGAATTTGATTTTGAGGTGAAGGATAGAAAAGTCATTGAGAATCAAGTTGCATATCATTTCCTAGACTAGAGGAGGAAGCTAAGCAGAATTTTAAAGATGGGCTTGATATTGATGACAGTTTTCCAGATGAGAAAATATTAGCAGCTTCCCAAGATCTAATTCCATGGTTTGCAGACTATGCAAATTATCTAGCAAGTGTTTAATCCCAGAATATTTGTCCTTTCATCAGAGAAAGAAGTTTATGCATGAGGTAAGGAAATTTGTATGGGATGAGCCTTATTTATTTAGAATTTATGCGGATGGTATTATTCGTAGATGCATACCTGAGGTGGAGATGATGAGTATACTTGAACCTTGTCATTCTTTGCCAGTTGGGGGTCATCATAGAAGAACCTGCACTGCTCATAAAATTTTGCAATGTGGATATTATTAGCCTATTGTGGATATTATTAGCCTACACTCTACAAAGATGCACATGATTTTTCTTCTTCTTGTGATCAATGTCAACAAGAAGGTAATATCTCTAGACGCCATGAAATTTCTATGACTCTTATCTTATAATTAGAATTGTTTTATGTATAGGGTATAGACTTCATGGATCTTTTTGTAAGTTAATTTGGCATGAAGTATATACTTGTTTCTATAAATTATGTTTCTAAATGGGTAGAAGTAATTGTGCTTCCCCATAATGAAGAAGGTAGTGTCACTGCATTCTTGAAAAGCACATTTTTCTTTATTTGGCACAATAGGTCACATTTTGGTAATCAGCTATTCAAAAGTCTGCTTGAGAAGTATGGAGTGAAACACAATGTGGCGACACCTTATCATCTACATTCTAGAGGGAAAGTAGATGTGTCCAATAGAGAAATTAAGTCTATATTGGTAAAGACGGTAAATGCCAATAGGATTGCTTGGTCACGAAAGTTAGATGATGCATTATGGGCTTACCGAATAGCATTCAAGACCTCAACTGGTGCTTCACCATATCAGTTAGTGTATAGAAAGTCATGTCACTTGCATGTTAAGATTGAACATAAAGCACATTGAGATATGAAGAAGCTAAATTTTGAGTGGAAAGATGCAGCCAAGTCAAGGATAAAGTGTATGAATGAGTTTGGTGAATCTCGACTTCCAGCGTACAAAAGTTCTACACTTTACAAGGAAAAGATAAATTTGCATCATTATCATAAAATTGAGAAAAGAATCTTCAAAAAAGGTGACCATGTATTGCTCTACAACTCAAGGCTTTGATTGTTTCTAGTTAAGTTAAGGTCAGGATGGTATGGTCCATTCACGATTACAAAAGTTTATCCCTATAGTGCTTTAGAAATGAAAAGGGATGGTGAATCCCCGTTTAAGGTAAACGGGCAAAGATTAAAACACTATATGGGAAATTATGAAGAAGTGAATGACGTTTTTCAAATTAACCATGGTGTAAACTGATTAAACAAAGCAATCACGTCATTCCGCGATGTTAGATCAAGCATTGCATGAGAGCCAACCCATGAGGCTGGTTTGGTGCAATCTAAGCATCCAACTTTTCCCCGTTGTACCACGACGTTATATCAAGCATTGTGTGGGAGGAAACCAATGTTTTTATACTTATTTACTTATAGAGTAATATGTTTGTTCAATGTACAGGGCTAAAGAGTGCAGAAAATACCCAAAAAGTTCAAAAAGGTTGGTCATACGAACTCTTAATGAGTCGTATCTATGTGGTATGACTCACGAGTAGGAGTCGTATTGACCTGTGAGACTAATAAGAATTAGGTAAAAGTTTTTGGAGTGGATATGACTCTAGAAATGAGTCGTTCCCTCAAGGTACGAATTGTCACATTGAATCGTATCGACTCCAGAACCCACGTAAGGTTTCAAGTCTATACGAGCTAAAGAAAAGACTCGTAAGCCTGGGTATGAGTCGTATACACAACTCGTACCCAAGATTACTAGGTCAGGGTCGCGGGTCAACCCGACCTAGAAATTGATTTTAAATAAAAAAAGAAGGGTACCCGATGGGCACCCGATACTCTAAATGCACCTAGCACTATTTTTTTCTTGAAATTGCAAGAACCCAACACACCAAATCACTTGGAAACAACATAAATTAACTACCATCTTTCTCGGATTCTTCATCTTGCTCGAAATTAAGCACGCATTTGGAAGAATTTTAGAAAAAAGCAACCCTAATTTGCTCATTCAAGTAAGTGTTCAAACCTACTTTGCTTTAGTTTTTAAGTTGAAATCATAAATGTGAATTATTTCTAGCTTGCTTAAAGTTGATAGTTCTTGGTTATTAGATTTTGGAACCCTAGTTCTTGGGTTAGAGTTGAAAATGAGAATTGGGAGAGAAATAAGGTTTGGGTGTGGTTATTGTGTGTTGTTTTTTACTGAATTTGAGTAGTATTTTGGATAGATTAATGGGTTGTTTGGGTATTCAAAATGGATTCAAACTTTAAAGTTGGACTTCTATGTTTATCATGACTTTACAGGCAATGTGGACTGAGTCCATGACCAGATTAGCCACACTGGAGGCTAAGGTCGGTTAGATGGAAGGAGGCCTAAAGCCCTGGCTAGACATGCAGTTCGTGAACCAAGACAGATGAGTCTAAGGGTTTCTTGATGCATTTGAGTCAAGGATTACTCGACAGCTGAGTAGTGGGTAGATGTCTGATATTACTGGGATCAGATCAGAAGTTGTTAACATTAAGAGGATTGTCGTGGAGTTGTATGATAGACCGATAATTTCAGAGCCCATGATTGAGATAGTTGTACCTACAGTCCATGTTCCTAATATTTGGGCAATCCCAAAATCAGCTTTAGAGACCAAAGGGGAGAGAAGAGCGAGAAAAAAAAAGGCATGAAGATTAAGAGGCAGAGAAGAAGGCCGAGGGTGATAGTATACAGGATGAGCTAGACCATGAGACGTGGGTCAGTAAGATGGCCGCTAGATCTAGTGGTCAAAACCACCCATTAATGATACTGAGGGGGACGGTGTTTTGCCCCCGACTACTATTGTTGATGGGATGATAGTTGAGGAGACTAGGACCCGGTCTTAGGGACCACGTGGTGATGTTGTTGAACCGGCACCTTGAGTGCCTAGGTATGACCTTTCATCCTTACATTACATTTTATTAGCAGTGGGGACAGTGCCATAATTTTTTTAGTTGGGAGTGGTGGTATATCTGATTTTGAATTTCTGGGAGTAGTCGAAAAATATAAGTAGCTAAAAGTCTATTATGACTTGCAGTTTTAGTGCTGACAAACAGCTGAAATGGGGAGAAAACTGGCACTTATGGTAGAAGACTGATATTTTTTATGCTTGCATTAATTTTTGAGAGATTTTGAAGAATATTTGTAATTATTTGCAATTTTTGAACTAATTTAGAAATTTGGAAACATTCGTGGATTTGAAAAGATTATGCTTAGTATTTGTGTTTAATGAAATTGTGTTGAAAAGTTGAGACCCCTCCTAAAATTTTTGTGTTGTGTGATATGTGTATGTGTGTGAGACGGTTGACTCTAATAATGGCATTAGAATTAGGGATAGAACAATTAGGGGTGAAAAGTAGCATAACTGGATAAGTAGTACTTATCAATGCAACCTTGTGCAAGTGTGTGTGAGGTATTATTGAGTTCCCGGTGCGTCAGAATCTAGAACTTGCCCGGTTACTTTTACCTAGGTCTAGGTGAGCCAAGTAGGAGATGATCATAGGACCTTTTTGTGTAAATCCATTTAAGCCTAAATGTCCAACCAAAATAAATTATGAATCCCTTTAATCCAAATATTTGAGCCTGCATTGACCTATTTTTTTAGTTTAAAACATTGATTTCACCTTCCCGTTTCTACAATGAACCTTTTTTCACCTTGGTCCTCCTTGAACACTGTGCACCTCAACTCAGGCAAATTGTCTAAGTGAAGGGTGGCTATTATAGGGGTGCGTAAGAAGAACAAGAATAAAGAAAGAAGCGTAGAAAAAAAAATGAAAGAGGATAGGTGTGGTAACAAAATTGAAAACAAAACAAAAGAGAATAGAATTTAACACAAAAGATAATGAAAGAAAAGAAAAATAAAGTAAGAAAACCGTACCTAGCCTAAGTCAGAATGTGCTTTGAAAAGTTAAAAGGGAGAAATAAGTGTGGAAATAAAGTGAAAAATTTGGTAAGTGTGGACCCCAAAAGTTAGCATAGTGTCAAGGAGTCATAATCACTCAATAAATCCCAAGAAGATACCATACCATACCATCCCTTAACCTAAGTTACAAACCAAATAAAATCCTTTAGTGACCCTACTTTTTACTATCTGAAAACTTAGGAAGAGAGCATATGGGAAAGCCTAGTTTATTATATGTACACCGGTGATACTTCTTTGTGAGAGAGAGCATTGTTCGTTATATCCATAAATTAATTGACTATTTTTAGTTGTGTATGGGATTTCTTTGACTGTGAGCGCACGGGGGTTGTGTTGCTAGGCTGCTAATCTATTTTGTTGATGTGGCTTGTGTTGATGCTCAGTTATCTATAACTAATGTAATGATATCATCGGATTCCCTTGTGTTTCGATGTGTGTTGAATTGTTATACACAAATTGATTTTTGAAAGTGAGATTAGGTTAGGGAAACAATGTATGAGAAACTTGAATTTAAAATCACTGCCATAGGTAGCTTATGATCTTCTTGTTTAAGCTTCGTGTTGAGTTATAGATCTTAGTTGTTATTTCCTGAGGACACGTAAATGTATAATTGAGGGTGTGTATGTGTCATTGAAAAACAACACTTTCGATGCTTAAAACTGTGAATTTATGCAGGTACTTAGGTTGTTTAGTAGATATGATGCACTTTTGGGTTTATTGTAGGTAAAATAGGTCTGCATTAGTGTTAGGATAAAAATAGAATAAAAGACCATTTTTTATCAAGATACGAGTTATCCCACAAGTTGTCAACACTCTCTAAAACTCGTAGGCTGACTCATAAGCACAGCAGCACTCAAAGAAAAACTGAGAAGCTAAGTATGGACAAGATACGACTGAAGCATGTAAGTCATAGGCTAGGGTACGAGTTTTACCATGAAGCCGTAAGCATAATAGAATCTAAAGATTCCATCTAAAGTTAAAGTCTCAGAAGTATACAAGTCGTAAGTCTAAGTACGACTCGTATAGGGAAACCGTAAGCAGACCAGTGTTCAAAGCTTGGAAGGACAGAATTCCCAGGTTCATACGAGTGAAGGACACGAGTTGTATGTTAGGGTATGACTCATGAGTGGAAGTCATATGCTGAATAAAATGTTGAAGATTGGAAGACTAGACCCTGAAATGGATATGGGAGGCACAAGTATGACTCATATGATGTCGGTACAAGTTGAAGACCGAGTCGTACCAAGTGCCAACATAACTTTACCTTTTCCATATTTGTCAGTATTTCTATGTTATTTTGAGATACTATAAATACCCTAGGATTTATCCTTTATTAGGTTACTCATTCTTGCAATAGGTTACTTACTTTTACATACCTCACAATTATTATTGAGATTTTGGGTTTTTATTCAATTTAAGACTTTGGAGTATATTCATCTTATTCTTGTGCAATTAATTTCATATCTTCTTCATTGATAATCATGGATTCTTACATAAACATGAGAGGATAATCTCCTTTACTAAGGTTGTGGGAAATCTTGCAGAATAGCTACATAGAGGAAGTGTGATATTTATATATTCTAGGGTTATGCATATATCTTAATCTTTTTCACAATAATTAATCACATAGATGTTGCAGAAGCTTGAGTTAGCCTTTATTTGCAAATGTCTTCATGGAGGAGTTTGTGATTAGGAAAAGAAGATTAAGACAGTAATTTGTGATTCGTCTCCACCTTATGATTCCCACCATATCATATAATTACTTGAACTTAAAAGGTGATAGTGAACTGGGGTCGTAACAAGGAGCAACAAGGCGACGCCCTGAGACTAAACCAGTAAAGGGTGAGTTTTATCTTCACGTTCACAAGATGATGGATCATATATATCGTGTACACTTTACATAGATAATAATAAAATAATTGGGTTGAACATGAGAAATTTACGGAGTTAATAAGCCATGGAGAACACAAGCCTAGTGTTCGTCTTTTATTGTTTACAATTCAAAAGCACTCATGATTTGGTTACTACTTGCAATTGATACTAAAATCCCCCATTTACTTTCTTGTACTGCTCATGGATTACATAAATTCAAGAAACTATTGAACATTTTCCTTGTGGTTTTGACCCCAACCTAGTTGGGTTACTATATTTGGCATCGACCACAGCATACTTCTATTGGAGTGAGTTTTGGGCGACTTCATTAATACATAAATTTCATCATGAAAAAAGGTTTCATAATTCATTCTTTTCAATCAAAATCAAAATCTTAACTTATACATATAAGATATAGGGTTTATAAAAATATCATACTTACGTCCATGAGTGTTAGGATAGTTCTTCAGACCTATTAATATAGAGAAGTTGACGTAATTTCATCCTTAGGGCTAAATAGTTCTGAACCCTTGGTAGTTTTCTCCACTCTTGCTATTAGAATGATTACAACATGTTTTTTGAAGTGTAAAGTCACTCTTAAGGACCTAATCATGTACTTAGAGAATTGGGAACAACTTAAGAGTGTAAAAATATCCTAATACCCTTAAATATATTAAAAAGAGTATCACAATGATGGAAAGAAGAGAGGGTGCAGTGTGACCCCCATCGCACAGAGGAATCCTCGCGACGCAAACCCTAATGCAAGAGAGAGCCCACGTGATGCAAACCCCATCCTGAATAGGCCGCTTTGCAAAGTGGTCCCCCCACATGGGTGAAACAGTACCCTATCACGGTGTCCCTCATGGCACGTGGCTACCACATGGTGTTTCTTTTGCATCGTACGGGTCATTTCAATGTCTAAAAAGGCCCCTAACCCATTCGAACCCATTCTAATATGGTTTATATTCAATCTAGGGGTCTTTTGAGATCATGCTAATCTCTATTTGCATGTCAGACAGTCAGGGGTATTACATTATCCCCCCGCCCTCTGCCCCTCCCCCTTCTTTCGAGATAATTTATCCTAGAATAATGACTCGGAACACACTAAGCACGATTTAAAGAGTTACATGGAATAAAATGGGTAAGATAGTATTAATACATTCCATGATGTCATTGATAATCCGAATAGTGATGGATACCTTGCACGCATATCATCTTCGATTCCCAAGAAGCTTACTCCATGTTTTAATGTCTCCACAACACCTTGACCAAAGTTATCTCTTTGATTCTCAATTTTCAATCTTGCCGATCAAACATCTTTATGGGTACCTATTTATATGACAAAGAATACTTCACACCAATATCTTTAACATGCAAGACATGAGAATGATCTCCAACACACTTCTTAAGCATAGACACATGAATGGCGGAATGAACCAACGTCAAGTTCGTGGGAAAATCTAGCTTATAAGCAACACCATCAATCCTCATTGTAATTTGGTAGGGACCTATATAATGACGACTGAGCTTTCTTTTCTTTCCAAACCTCATAACCTCTTTCATAGGGGAGACTTTCAGAAATACCCAATCATTCACCTCAAATTCTAACTCACTTCTTCTACCATCAGTATAGAACATTTGGAGACTCTGAGTAGTCTAAATCCTCTCCTTAATAACCCTTACCTTTTAATTTCTTGATGTACATGATCAATTCCAAACAATTGGGTTTCACCAACTTCATACCAACCAATCGGTGATCTGTACCTTTTACCATAAAGAACTTCGAAAGGGTCCATTTGGATACTAGAATGATAGTTGTTATTGTAGGTGAACTCTATTAGAGGCAAGTGATCAACCCAAATTTCTTTAAAGTCAATAACGTAGGCCCTCAACATATCTTATAAGGTCAAAATGATAATTCTGATTGCCCATCCATTTGAGAGTGGAAAGAAGTGCTAAGGTTCACCTTGGGTACCCAAACCCCTCTGAAATGATCGCCAAAATTATGAAGAAAACTACGTACCTTAATCAAATATTATGGTCACTGGGCTCCATGAAATCGAACTATATCATAAATGAATAGGTTCACAAAATCCTCTCCTAAATAATTAGTCCTCATAGGAAAAAAGTGAATGGACTTGTTCATCCAATCAATAATGACCCAAATAGAATCGTACAGATTTCGAGAACATGGACGTCTATTAATAAAGTCCATATTAATCATCTTCCACTTCCACATGGGTAGAGCTATGTTTTGGGAGGTACCCCGGCCTCAAGCGCTCAACCTTAACTGGATGACAATATAAACATTTAGCCACAAGGTTAGAAACATCCTTATTCATATTATTCCACCAATATAACTCTTTTAGGTCATGAATATCTTAGTAGAATCTAGAAGGACAACATACCTAGAAATATTTGCTTCAGTCAAAATCTTTTCTCGCAAATCGAGATGGAAAACATACCTGAAAACATTCCCTTCAGTCAAAATCATTTCTTACAACCCATCAACATCCAGACCACATAACTTTTCTTGATACCTCAAGGTACCATCTCCTCCAATTTCAAAAGCCGTAACTTTTTGTTGGCCAACATCCTTTTAGATTTGCATCGGCATGGGGTCATTAGGTTGCTTCTCCTTGACTTCAGAACACAAGGATGATCTAACCACTTCCTGAATGATTAATCCTCCATCCTCAAATCTAATTGTCAAAAAAGACAAATTATCAAGTTGGTGAATATATTTGATTCAATCACTCCTCTCCTTCTCCACATGAGAAAGATTGTCCATAGATAACCTGCTAAGGGCATCAACAACCATGTTAGCTTTAACTGGAAAATAGTGCAAGCTCATGTCGTAATCTTTCAATAGGTCGAGCCAACATATTTGGATGAGACTCAAATTTTTCTAATTGAATACATATTGCAAACTCTTATGATCAGTGAAAATATCAACATGCACCCCATAAAGATAATGACGCCAAATCCTAAGTTCAAACACCAGGACCACCAACTCTAGATCATGGGTAGGATAGTTCTTCTCATGGACTTTCAATTGTCTGGATGCTTAAGATACCACCTTACCATGATGCATAAGCACACAACCAAGAACCACCAGAGACACATCACAATACACAACAAATCCCTTTATGCCTTCGGGAAAGGTCAAAACCGGCACAGAGGTTAACTTGTCTTTCAATCTCTCAAAACTTCTTTCACAAGCCTTCGACAATAAAAACATTATCTTCTTCCGAGTCAACCAAGTAAGTAGATAAGCTATAGACAAAAAAATCTCTAAAAATCTCCTATAATATACCACCAGACCCAAGAAGCTCCAGACAATTGTTGGAGTCGTGGGCCTAGGCCAATTTTTCACTGATTTAATCTTTTGGGGATCAACCTTAATCACTTCACTAGAAATAATATCCCCAAAAAAACTACTGCACTGAGCATAAATTCATACTTAGAAAATTTAGCATATAACTCTTGGCCCTTAAGGGTCTAAAGTATAACCTGGAGGTGATGGGCATGCTCCTCCTCACTCTTGGAGTAAACTAGAACATTATCAATGAAAACTATGATGAATAAGTCCAAAAACTTCTTGAATACCATGTTCATGAGATCCATAAGATTTTAGGTGCATTAGTCAATCTAAAGGACATGACCATAAATTCATAATAACCATATCAAATTTAAAAAGCAATTTTGGAAATGTCAACCTCCCTAACCTTCAATTGATGATAACCCAAATAAAGGTCTATCTTAGAGAAACATCTAGAACCCTGAAGTTGTTCAAAAAGATCATTAATTCTAGGGAGTGGGTACTTATTTTTAATAGTGACCTTGTTTAGATATCGGTAATCTATACACATATAGAGGGAACCATTTTTATTATGCACGAAGAGTACTGGAGCACCCCCGGGGAGACACTAGGTCGAATGAAACCTTTATCAATAAGGTTTTTTTTAACTATTCCTTCAATTCTTTTAGTTTTATAGGAGCCACTCTACATGATATAATGGAAATAAGTTAAGTGTCAGGCAACTGGTATATTCCAACGTCTATCTCCATATATGGGGCATCCCAAGAAGATCATCAAGAAATACTTTTAGGAGTTCATTAAATATAGGGACCAATTAGAGAGGAGGATTTTCAGTGATAGAATCTTTGACCCAAACAAGATAGTACAAACAACCTTTGGATATGAGCTTATAGGCTCTAAGATAAAATAAGAATTTCCCTTTAGGTGCCAAGGAATTTCCCTCCGATTCTAAGACTGGTTAGTTAGAAAAACCAAACATAACCTGTCTAGTTCTACAATCTAGGGTAACATAATAGGAATAAAGCCAATCTATCCCTAGAATCTCTTCAAATTCTACCATGTTAAGCTCTACAAGGTCAACCATAGTGTTTTGATGGAAGACAGACACCACAAACCCTTCTAGCAATCACAGAATCACCAACAGGGGTTGATATACAGAAGGGTTGAGAAATACTTTCAGGTTCAAAGCCAAAATTCACTGGAACATAAGGGGTTACGTAAGATAAAGTAGATTCGGGGTCAAGTAGCACATAAACATCACGGGAGAAAATTTAGAACACACCCATAATAACTTTTGGTAAGGCCTCTGAGTCCTGGAAAGTGGATAAAGCATATAGACAGTTATGACCTATGCCCAATCCAGAGGTATTCCCCTTAGAGGATAGGGAAGAAAAATTAGTAGTTGGGGCCTTACTACCCCTAATTATTTTCCATGCAAAAGGAAAATTTCTTTGGAAGTGGTCAGGCTGTCTACTAGTATAGCACACGCGACTACCATAGTCACACTTTTCTAGGTGATTCTTTTAACAAGAACAGTAGCAAGGTTCTTACTTAAAGGGCTGAGCCACAGTACCCTGAGACTGAGTACCCTGAGCCCTAGGCCTATTTCTAGACAGAAAACACTGATCATCGGATGGTTTAGGAACAGGTGAACTAGATGATAACTGGTCATGATCATTACTGTAGTATCTCTTCTTAGACCATCTTTTACCCCTCCTGCTACCTTGTTGTTGACTAGCATCTTGATCTTCGAACCTAGTCCTCTTATTTTATCTCTCTTCCACCTTTGCCGGTCTCTTATTTTTTTTCTCTATATGATGCATATACACCATCAACCTGGATATGTCTATATCACTATTCAATGGCTACCCTTTACATTCCAACACCAAATTATTTGAAAGACCAGGCATAAACTTTCTCATATGAGACATCATATTGGACACCAATATGGAGCATAGCATGACAGTTGTGTGAGCTTTAGTGCATACTCTTTAACACTCATTTTCACCTACAGATGTGTGAACTTTAGTGCATACTCTTTAACACTCATTTACCCCTACTTCAATTCATAAACACCTTAGTCTTAGCTTTTCTCAAATCCTGAGGGAAAAATAATCAAGGAAAGCATCCAAAAACTATTCCCATAATGTAGGTTTGGAATTCTCACCTCTCAGCTCTTCCTACTACTCATACCATAGGTAAGTCACCCTATTCAACTGATAATATGCAAACTTCACCCCCTCTATATAACTAGAATGCATAACTCTGAATATTTTTTCCATCTTATCCACAAACTCTTGAGAATCTTCTTTAGCCCGTAAAAGTATATGTGTTCAGCCTCATGAATTGACCAACCCAAGTGACCTCAAAAAATCCAATAATAGAGCCAAAAGTTCTAGATCAATGGGACTATGATGCCACAATCTGATAAAGCATATGAATCAACTGACAAAACTTTGTATTTAAGACATCTCTCTATAACGATACAGTACGGTTAATGATGATCCATAGGATCCTAAGGAGGACTAATTGGGGATGGTGAGACCTCTAAGAGGAGAACTGAAGTCTAAAGTATGAGCCCTTATCGAGTTTGTATTCTGTGAGTTGGGCAAAAATCTTTAGCATTTTCACCTATAGGGACGAAGGTTTTGGCTGAAGTGTTCTGATTATTAGATCTTTGAGAAGAAATGATCCAAAATGCAAAAATTCAGGTGGTGATGAATTTCTTTCTAACTAGACCCTGCAACATGAAATAGAACATGAAGAAAAGGGAAACATTTATGATGCCTCATAACCTCTTCCTTATAAGTATGGCACGTTATACACCCATAAAAGGGACTCTACTTGACATGACTTCATAGACACCCTAAGACCCTGAATCAGTCTCTGATATCAAGTTTGTCACGACCCAAGCCGAGGCCCTAGCTATGATGGGAATCCAAACCATGGAGGCCCAAGAGACCCCTTAGCATACTATCATAAGCATAATTCATTCAACAAAATATGAAAGATAGAATAAAGTATTCAAGAATCTTTTAACTAAAATTTATCAACAAAGTCATAACAAAACAACAACCAAAATTTAGTCTACGAAGCCTCTACAAATTATTATCTAAGTCGAGATAAGGCTCTCGGTTAAACCATAAAACTAGAAGCAACTAAAAACTAAATAAAGGACCTACAACAAATGGAAGGATCACCAACTTTGAAACTTATGGAAATCCTATTGTAGCATGAGGAAACGGACTGAGCCTAAGAACCATATTATGAGACAATACAGCCACCCGAGGATGGTCAATACTTGAAATATATTGGTATGTAGAACAATCCAAAATAACATATATTAGCGAACTCTAGAAGCTTGGGCTTTGTTCACCTTTGGACACAAACACATATAAGATAATCGAGAGCATTGGGAAAAATAGTTTTGAAAATAGACATCAAAAATACATGGGAATATCGAAAAGATTCAACATATCTCTTAAAGACATAAACTTGACTCTTTTCATTACTTTTGAGCTAGATGGCATGGCCGATCTTTCTACTAGCTATGGCCTATATAGGTCTAACTTTAACTCATCATCCAAGCTCATTTTCCGTAGTAATTGGACTCTATATGTTCTATTCTAATATACTAGTGCCTGAGGTAAGTATACTTTGACCATTCGATATTAGGACTAAGACAATTTTCCCGCGTTGGTAAAATACGATTTTGGAATGTAAGATTTTCAACTCACACCTTCTTGGTTAACCACCTAACTCTCTTAAAGCCCATTTTTAACCTCTTAAAATAATACTTCATTCTTATATAAATTCAACTCTTTTTCTTTTAAGGGCATTCCATAAAAGTTATCTCCATACCTAGACTTGAAAGACATATCATATCGTATCCGTAGCCCTTCTTTTGAAAACATACATCATTGACCACCTTAATAATTCAAATATAAAACAAGAGTTCTTATTTCATAAAAGGATATACAAGTTTTAAAAAAAAAAATTCCTTTCACAACATAACTCTTAAGTGGTCATCTCTTTCATAATTCATACAAGTTTCATGAGAAAATAAGATTATTTTCAAGTACAAAGGATACTCTCTAAAAGTTGCAAAAATAAATAGTCCATAATTTTATAAAAGAGGCATTTGAACATCAATCTTTGATATTCATTTAATAACCCACAACAATCGTCAAATACATAATTCTTATAATAAAAAAGAGTTCATAATTCAAACACTTCTACAACTTCAAAGCCCATAACATATGTATATAAATACAATTAAAGTTTATATAACCACCATAATTAATACATAAATTTTACCATGAAAAAGGTGTTTTGTAATTCATGCTTTTCAATCAACTTCAAAACCTTAACTTATACTTACGCCCATGAGTGTTTGGATAGTTCTGCTTACCACTTAACTGAAAGAAGTTGACATAATTTGATCCTTAAGCTAAATAGTTCTGAATCCTAGGTAGTTTTCTCATCTCTTGTAATTAGGATGATTATAATAAGATTTAAGAAGTGTAAAGTCATTCTTAAGGCCTTACTGACGCACCTTGGTTTTTGGACCTTGAAAAATTCCCTGAAATTCTGGTCTCTGGACCCAATACAACTCATAATTATGAGTCATATGTTGGGGTACAAATGGTATAGTCCAGTCATATGTTGACCAGTATTTAGTTGGAAGGATGGATTTTGATCAGTGAAATGGGCACAACTTGAATGGTATGAGTCGTATGGTTAGATATGAATAATTTGGTTTGGGTTTTCCTTAGCTAAATCTTAGACTTGGTAACATAAGTTGGATCTAAATACGATTGGCTCACCATGAGCCAAAAGCCAGAGTATGAGTCATACCAAGTGCTCGTATGGTAGTTAGTGTTCAAACCTCCTGGATTCTATTCTGTCAGGGGTACGGTATATGGGTACTAGCCGTACACTTTAATACGACTTGAGATTAGGTGTGTCATACCTTGTAAAATTTTAGATCAAAGAGGGAAAGCCTAGGGTATGAAATGTTGGTACCATTCGTACCGGTTGGGTATGACTCGTAAGGGTCAGTCGTACACTATGATGGGAATTTAATTTAATTTAAGTTAGGGCAATCTGTATATCTTCACACTTATCCTAATAAGGTCCCATGACTTATATTGCACTTGAGAGGTTATTTTCCCTATTATTTTATTCTTAAACACTTGGAAAACACTCTTAAATCCTTTCTAGAGCTCTTGGGCAAGGGAAGCTAGGGTTTTATCTTAAGGAGTAAATTAGGGCTTGTCTTGGTGATTTATCTCCATCATCATCTTGGTTTAAGGCATATAATCTTACCTAATTATTATTTCTAATTAAAGGCATGGATTTATATAATATTTTTATGATTTAAACTATGAAAACCAAGTTGGGTCTTGTCAAGTTTGTAGACACATGATTTTTTACCCTCCCCGAATTTTAACCTATTTTTTGGCATTAAATATTTATATTTTTGTCCAAAATTTATTTTAGCTCTTATTTCATTTTTAATAAGTTTTAATTGAAAATAAATAAATAAAGTTATAATTTGGGATATTTTTATTTTTATTTTTATTTTTAAAATAATATGAAAAAAATAAAAAATATACCTTCCTTATAATAAATATACTAGTAGTATTAGTATTATCTTAATTATATTTATTTTAGGCTATTTATGAACTTTTATTGTATTTTTCTTAAATATAAAATTTTTATTAGTTAATATTCTTTTATATTTGTTATTATTATTATTTTATATATGTTTTAATTTATTATTAAAAAGGGAAAAACTTTATCCTAAACTACCCCAACTTAGAGAAACATCATGAAAAAGGTGTTTCGTATCTTCAAAATCTTAGACTTGGTAACTTAAGTTGGATCTGAGTACGAGTGGCTCGCCATGAGCCATAAGCTAGGGTATAAGTCGTACCTAGGACTCATATGGTGGTCAGTGTTCTAACCTCCAGGATTTTATTTAGTCAGGGGTACGGTTTATGGGTACCAGTCGTACACTCGAATATGACTTGGGTTTGGGTGTGTCATACCTTAACAGTGTTGGATCCAAAGGGGAAATCCTGGGTATGAGAGGTGGGTACCACTCATACAGGTTGGATACGACTCGTAAGGGTCAGTCGTACCATATGACGGAAATTTAATGCAGTTTAAGTGTGGGCAATCTGGACATTTCCCCACTTATCTTAATAAGGTCCCATGACTTATACTGCACTTGGGAGGTTATTTTTCCTATTATTCTATTCTTAACCACTTGGAATACACTCTTAAATCCTTTCTAGAGTTCTTGAGCAAGGGAAGCTAGGTTTCATCTTAAGGAGTGAATTGGGGATTTTCTTGTTGATTTCTCTCCATCATCATCTTGGTTTAAGGCATGTTCTCTTTCCACATTGTTAGTTCCAATTAAAGGCATGGCTTTATATAATATTTTTATGATTTGAATTATGCATAATTTTGGGTTTTCAAATATGATTTGGGGGGTTTTGGTTATAAATTCTTGGTTATGGTTTTTCATGTTTTAATTATGATTTTATATGCATTAATGGTGGTTTTGGATAACTGGTTGCATGGGAATACTTCTCTGGTAATGCACTTTGATTTTGGAAATACTATACCCCCAAGGTGTTTGATAAAATGCCTTTAACAATGTTTTCACTATAATATAGGTTTTTCAATGGAACTTATGGATGGTTCAAACTTGGTAATGGGACCCTAAAAGATATGAATGATTTAAATGATTTTGAATTGATTGAAAAGGCTTTGCTGGCCATGTTTTTGGTGGATTGGAAATCATTTGGGGTACATTAGAATCCCCTAAGGATTGGTTAAGGACAATACTTGCAAGTTATTATTGGTATGACGATACCACTACTAATAGCCTTCGTTAAAAATAATGGAATAATGCTTGGGATGGAAAATGATTTTAATTGGGCTTAAAGGAGGAAGGAATAGCAAATCTGTGGAAGATGGAGGTCCTGGGGGATCTAAATTGGAAATGCATATTTACCGATGTGAGGTTTGTTCCTAGTAACCGTGTGCATGATTTCACACTATATATTTTTGAGAATGTGCTAGTCATCCCAAGTTTTCTTGCCTGGTCATGCGGCTTCACGTACTGGGGCCCTTTTAGCAGGGGGAGCTGAACCCAAATAGCCCGTGGGTGGTTTAGGACAGCAAAGCTACACAGCCCAGATAATGGTTTTAAGGGCATGCTAAACCCGATCCTCTTTTTCGGTATGGACTCTAAAACCATCTATATGCACAACAATATATATATATATATATGTGTGTGTGTGTATGTATACATATATATATGTATATGTATATATATATATGTCTATATAAATATATTTATACATAAATATATATATATATATATGTGGTTGTGCATATGGATGGTTTTTACTTGTTTTTATAAATGGCATTATTTTATCCTTATCTTGAGTTCATGTTAACGTTCACCCGCAAACCCGTCTTCGGGCGCTGTATCTCCACGCGATGTAGGAACTGGCCATTCCACTCCTCCTACTTAGCGATTCGGACTTTGCGGTCAGCATTTGGATTAAAATGTTGAGCTTCTATCATTTCGGAAGGCTCCATTTCATGGATGTGATTTCATACTTTGACTTATTTATGGATATTAGTTTTGGCTATGGTTGGGGGCATGTCCCAATCGGATTTTGGTATTTTTTTTGTTAGAGGCTTTTTGGTACTGCTATGGGTTGGAATGGATGGGGTCGGTATTGGTGTCATTCTTAGAATTAGTATTAGTATTGTGGCTGATACAGGTTGACGATATTGTTAGTTGTTCCAGCGTATTTTATTTTGGGATTAATCATACTATGTTTTGGATCTCCTTTGATTATGGCCTGGTTTATGGCCCTTGGTTTGATATTGGTTTGTCTTGGTGGTTTGATGGACGGGATGATTTGGTAGGGCTTGTCTAGGAATAGACTTATCCCAAAGTCAGTCCTTTTCCAATTACGCAATCTTGTTATATGTGCGAAATTTAGCAAACTCAAGGCAGGCGGCTGGAGGTTGGGTTGAGTAACGAGGGTGGTCTCCGGTCCCGGTTGGACCTGAGACACCCATTACGACAAGGCCTCTAGGTCGGGTCCTCTCAAGTTTGTAAACACGTGATTTTTTACCCTCCCCGAATTTTAACCTATCATTTTGTATTAATTATTTATATTTTTGTCCAATATTTATTTTAGCTCTTATTTCATTTTTAATAAGTTTTAGTTAAAAATAAATAAATAAATAAATAAAGTTACAATTTGAGATATTTTTATTTTTAAAATAATATAAAAAAAATTAAAAATATACTAGTAGTTTTAGTATTATCTTATTTATATTTATTTTAGGCTATTTATGAACTTTTAATGTATTTTTCTTAAATATAAAATTTTTATTAGTTAATATTATTTTATTTTCATTATTGTTATTATTTTATATATGTTTTAATTTATTATTAAAAAAAGGAAAAACCTTATCCTAAACTACCCCAACTTCTACACCCCATCTCCACACTCCCATGTTCCCTAAACTTCTCTCCCACGTCCCCTTTTTTCAGGATAACTCCCTCAACTTTCCAATACCCATTATATATCAAAAACACATGTAAAAAAGAAATAGAAAGACAAACAACAAAAAAAACAGAAACAAAACGAAAAAGGATAAGATTACTAAAAAGGGGAGGAAACCAAAGTAGAAGGGATTGGATTTAGAGTTCAGAGTTTCGTTTGAAGTTTTCAGTGATGATTTTCTTGTTTCATTACTCATTTGAATGCATCATAGGTTCTTATTTAATCGTGTACCATTTATGTTTTAAGTTTTATTATGGAAAATCATGAATGACAATGTTTGAAAGGTCCCAATGCACTATTTACTATGCAAATTTGATTATGTGAACCTTTATTACCACATGTGTGTATTCTACAAGGTGCTTATATATTTGTTCAGTAGATGTGTTGGCCATTAAAATATAGTATGTTAATAGCATTAAGTCAACACACTGATATATGCATAAACTCATTGAAACAATTCACAATATACACATACTCTTCTATTTCCATTGAATTTCACAGAATTTCCATTCACGGATCTAGACACTACACATAAAAAAATCAGAGAGTAGAGGGAGAGAGGAGAAAGGAGAGAAAACAGTAAGGGAATGGAGAGAGATTGATAGAGGGAAAAAATCAGTAGGAACAAAAGGAAAATAGCCGGTGTAGTCACTGTAGCGACAATATACCCACCATTAGTGTCGTCCAGAACATTTTCCACATAGATAGCCATCGGCCATCCCATCTCCAACCAAAATGACCCCATTCATTTAATTTCAACGAAGTTCCGTAGATAACAACCACAAAAACTAGCCAAACTCGGCCATTGTTTGACGATTCTGATGTTAACTCATCGAAAAACATCAGAGTCAGTCGGTCTAGAAACCCCAAAACGCATCAAAGATCCTACATCAATCGACCCCTCACCGGAATGCCATCGTATTGACCACGGGAAAACATCATCGGGTGATATTAGTTATTGCTCTGGAAAAATCTATTGGCGAACTGCATCACTGGCTTCATTCTTCCCAAAACTGACTGGGGTCATGTTAGTGTTTCACTTGGATTTGTCAGTCGTTATCTCGATTGGCTCTTTTTTCTTTGTAACTTTGTCATAGAATCATTTTTTAGTATTTCCATTGATGGGGTTAATTCAGAGTCAAGATTTGTACTCGTTTGGGATAATAAAAAGGGAAAGTTACGCAGAAGAAAAAAGATCAAACATACATAGTAATATTATAATAAATTTAGATTATAAGAAACAAGCATAATTGGTTTTGTTATTATTAGTTAAACTAATATTCTTTCATGTTAATAATAAATAGTATGCATGCTTTGATTTCTATAAATTCTATTTTAGTATGTTACTGTAATCACGAGATATAAAAAACATTAACCCTTTTCTATTAATAGATTTGGTGGGGGCCTAATTCGATATGTAAGTCTTATTCGTTAATTAATGCGAAAATGAGTGAGACAGGTTACGATTTTATTCAACACCTGTCATAATTGAGAAAAGAACAAGAAAGAAAAAAATATTTGTAAGGGAATGAGATGGGGTGCGGATCTATTCTAAACCCCATCGCATAAAAGAAAAAAAAAAAGAAAACCCATTTGTGAGGGAGAGAGACGAATTGCATATTAATTCCAAGACTCGTTGAAAATTTAGAAGAAGAGAGTGAAAAAAATATAAAATCGCGATTTACAAGAGACGAAACAAATACCTTATAGCGTTATATAAGCTTTAGGCACACTTAATATATTTGTCTCAATTAAGAATGCGGCGTACACATCTTTTTTAGACATTTAAAATAATTCGACGATGCAATATTGCACTTCGGCAAAGGTCGTTGTAAAATTAACTTATATTGTCTTAATTCAAGAATAATAGACAAGTTTTAGTATTAAAAAGAGTGAATCAAGGCCTTCAACGTAATCTATCAAAATAGTTTAAGTTAAGATAAGTTTATAAAAGCGACCGTTCTAGAACCACGGGTCTCTAAGGGTTCCTCATACCTTTTCCTCAGTCAATAGAATTCCTTACCCGGTCTTCTATTTTTACAGACCAAAACAAAAAGTCATTTTTTTACCGAGGATTCAAAAAGGTGACTTAGAATGCCATAACTCAATTTCAAATGGCTACTTTATAAATAAAATAATCCCTACTCAATACCGTCACTTTAATTGAAAAAATCCTTCGACTTTGACCCATCAGCGAAAAGAAGTTGTGACATCTCTGGCGACTCCAATGGGGAATAACTAGAATTTAAGCTTTTGATATCAACTTTACTTGCTTTAATTATTTAGATATTATATTTATTGGCCTAATACGCTACCTGACTGTAATGCCCCGAAATCTCATCCCAGAACGTTACACGGTGCTTAAGGCTACAAGTAGCCTCAAGGTTACCATTTGAACCTATTACTACTTCTACCACTTACTTTAGGATGAATAACCAAACAATAAATGTTATATTATATCAAAACAAAACTGAAATCATTAAAAATAAATGTTTGTATACCAAATACTGGAAATCTGGAACAAAACTTCAACTGACAGTCTGACAAGCCTCTACTTACTAAGAACTAAAGATTCATTGGGAAAAACCCCCAACTGACTCAACTGGATTGAAAAGAAATAATCAACTACTATAAAGACTGAAAATAAGGGATTAGGTCCTCGAACCAAGAGGACTTACCAACTGGTGACGTGTAGATAAAGGTACTCGAAGATCACTGTCACTGCTGAAACTGAGCATCAAAACCTACATTATGAGACAACGTAGCACACAGACGTATATGTGGATCAATACTTTTAGGATGTACTGAGTATATGGGGGTGTATGCAATACTTAAAATAACAATATCATCAATCTTTATGAAAATCATGCACACTGATATAGCTGAGTCACATAGCTTGAATAATCTCAAAAAAAATGTATATCTTGTAAATTATGAATAATGGAACGCATAGTATAAATTTCATGAGTCAATGTGCTATTTATGAAATCTATAGTTCTATTCCCTTCTCAAAACATATAGACTAAGTGGTAAAGTGCTCACCTCTGTATTTGAGAGCTAAGACTAAAATTTTTAAAACTGAAATCTAAAGTAAAACATTAATTGAATAAGTTTGTGAGCATTTACACTTAGTATCTAAAAATCTTTATTGGGCAGGATATCTTTCAAAGCTTTAGGGAAAATAACTCATCTCAAGGAACATAGTTTACTTTAGAAACTGATTATTTACTCTTACTAATAGGGAAAAATGCTTTCTTTATGGGAAAAATACTTTAAGAAACTACTCTAAAAATCTTACTATTAGGGAGGATCTCTTAATCGACATACACTATGCGAGCTACATGGGGTCCAATATTTTTTCCTCCTAAGGAAGAAACCTCACGTTGGAGAGAGGCATCATACTCTTGCCAGGTAGTATAACCTCAACTTAGTGATCACTATCTTGGCCTCAGCCCCATAAATCTCAATCCTACGGTGGCACATAGTTCTGGGCTATGAAACTGTATTAACTTACCCAAATCGGTGCTAAATACTACTCCCCTTAATTAGATATGCTCATCTCATAGGAAATCCACTTTTAAAAATAATCTCATAGTTTATAATGAAACCAACTACAAAATCTGTAATCTCATTCGATAAGGTGGATTTCAAAGTTATTATGACCATCAAGGTCAAAATTTCTCAATAATCTCAAAATAATCAAACCATGGGTGCTTATAGGACAAAAGTTCTTAAAATTGATATCTCTAGTAGGGCTTGATGACCCATATATCAATCTCAGGTTAAGACGTATCAAAATTCACACTCGATATCATAAAGATTTATAAATCATATAGAAATCTAAAAATTTTCAGCAATATGCATTATAATCTCAACATGCTCATGTACTTCAATTTCTAAAACATAGAAAATATCATAATCTCAAGGATAACATCATAAGGTATACACCCATACTTTAATTCCACAAGAAAACATGTAAAATCATATATCTTTGTAATTAAAGACAAGTTTTGGGCACAAGGACGAAAGGATTGTCCTTGTTCAAACCCCACATACCTTAGATTATGAATTTAGATGAACAAGCTTGCTTGAGACTCTTTTTCGTACTCTTGAGTGAGGATTCTTGAAGCTTTTGACTTGGGAACCTTGATTCTTAAATCAATTTGCAAAAACTATGATGAAATCTTGGAGAAGGAATTGGGTCTTTCTCTTGAGGGTTAATCTTGAGAAAAAACCCTAGTTCTTGATGCTTTGGATGAATCTAAAGTTCTATGCTTCATTTTGATATATCTAGTGTTAAAAAAAGGTGGAAAAAGACCAAAAACCCTTTTAAAAATGGCTATAAAATGTTGAACGGCATCTATGATGGCTCATGCGGTGGTCTGTCGCTGGCTCGACGATCCGTCAGTCTGACCGTCGTATCTGGGCTAGAACGGTGACTTACTGCCTTAGTTGCAATGGCTTGGGTAACGGTCCATCGGCCTGACCATCGCACTTGGCCAGTGAATAGGTCTACTGCCTCGGTTGCGACGGTCCATCAGCCTGCCCGTCGTTCCTAGGCAGTTCGGACAGTTCTCCATAAAATGTCCAAAACTTGTTACTCTGATACCGAATTTGGACAAAATTTATATCGTTGGAAAGCTAATTCAATTTTCTCCATGATAAAAAGTCAAAATTAGGAAAACTCTATTCCATGGAGAAAATTGAATTATAAAATGTTGAATTGTATTACGCTAGCGCTCATTTATTACTTTGATATTGTTGAATTGTATTATAAAATGTCTTCACTTGCGCACCCTCTCTGAGTCTCTGAAAATAGGATAGAATGAATGCAAAGTATGCATCTTACCTTCTTTTTTTATTTATCCATAGTGTTAATGCACCTGGTGAAGGATTATTAGTCACACATATTAGGCGGGGTTTGTATCAATAATGAAGGAGAAGGAGTACTTCTACCAATCAAGTTGTCCCTCCCCGATTCGAGTTTCTGTTTGGGTAAGCCAATCTAGACACCTATCCATATTAGGATAAACTGACCAGAACTAAAACTCAAACATGGTTATCCCTATTAGGTTCTACTTTATTTACATCATATGCATTTGACTTAGTGGGACTCGGCACAGGGGTCGGTTCTGTCTAGGACAGGTGTCCCTCATTATAATGACCAACATGTGCATCCTACATGCTCTGTGACATTTATTTGGAAGGCCATTAGATTGTTGACCGGCTTTAAGAAACTTGGTGAAATGCAAGAGAGTATGTTATACTCAAATTTAACAAATTATTTATCAACGAAATTAAAAATATATATAGTTTTTAAGGTCTTCATGAACTACGAGGGTCTGATTCTCACTCTTTAGTGGGATATGTAGGAAGTCCTTCCAGGGATACAACCCTGTCTTTTGAAAATTACTCATAGATTTACTTGGAATATTTAAAAAATAATATAACTACTTTCATAATTATTTTCCTTATCCTCATGTTCAATATATATAGAGAGAGAGAATCAATCTTAAGCCGGGGGTCTATCGAAAATAGCCTCTCTACTTCTTCAGAGGTAGCGGTATGGACTGTGTATATTTTACTATCCCCAGACCTCACTTTGCTTGAATACACTGGAACTGTTGTTGTTGTATATATATATTAATAGCCCTGAATCTTGAGAGATCATGAGGCTAAGTTTGGTATTTTCTTCCAAATTTATAATTGAAATTATGTAGAGGTCTGTCCTTGCAAAATTTTCAATAGAGTTGGTCTAAATTAGTGTTATCCGTTAAAAGCAATGTTGACATCCATGTTTCTTTTACTTTTTATTTTTGAATAAAATTATTTTTTGCATCTGAGTCCAATTTAATGATTGCATTAAAGTTCATGAGTCAAGATTAAAAATTTCAAAAGTTAGTGAATTAAGTTCTGCCGAGAGTCTAGACGTTTCTTAATATTGTGTCTTTATCCATAGGCATAACATGTCTCATTGGATTCGTGGAAAGTGTCGAAAGAGAAAAAGAAATGGGAATATACCACTACAGGTTGTAGACTGCACCCCTTAGTAGCTTTGGAGATGGTGGAACGAGATAGATTCATTGGATCATGGTTAGATATATAAGTATTCATTTTTTTACAAGCATCATAACAATCAACCCTAGCAGGGATGTGGTTGATAAATTACTGACTTTCAAGGATATACAATGTATTTTATTTCTCAAATTTCAAGTTGACTTCAACTTTAGAGAAGATAGCGGCTTATATTAGGTTTGGGGATATGCACCAAAAAAGACTTTTAGCCCCAAGACTCATCTCAATAAATAGATTCTATAAGCTCTTGAACATACGAAACTCAAAAGAAAAATCAATGGAAAAAGGTTGTATCTCCTTATAGTTTTTGTATGAAAGATACGAAAGACAAGAGGGGTTTGAGCAGTTCGGTAAACAACTCAGCAATAAAGGAAGTTTTCAAGCTTGGAAAGAGCATAGACGATTTGCTTTCATGGTATCCTTTTTAGGAACTATGGTCTTCCCTAGGAGACAGAAAAAAATAACATTCGTCCAGCTGGAGTGGTACATGTATTAATTAATAAAGAGAATTTGCACTATGTTGCCAATGATCTTGGCTGACATATATCATGCTCTAATAGTTTGTCAGAAAGGGAAGGGCTTTTTCAAAGGATGTAATATGTTGATACAAATATGGATCATAAAGCATATTTATCAACATCCTAAGGTGGAAATTTTTATTCCTGAATGAGTCTATCAAATCAAAGATTATGAAAAAAATGATGGATAATATATATGTCCAGAAGTACTTAATGATTGGAATAAGCTTTTTCGTTCAATAACGGCAGATAAGATCACTTGGAACCTCCCTTGGTTCCCTTGGAGACAGGTCATACATAGCTATGGTATTTGGCCTTTTTTGTTATTGATGGGTATTAGAGGTGCTCAACCATATGTGCCATTATGGGTTCTATATCAGCTAGGCAGACCAAAAATAATTCCCATAACAGAAAATATGAAAGAGTTTGTGTTTGAGGTCAGACTAGAGATTTCCCTTCCAGGGGGATTGGCACAATATATTTGGGATGGTTATTATTTTAAGGGAATTAAAATAATGGTCACAGAATGTGAGAAAAGAGAAGTACACCCAGGCTACTACTAATGGTTTGAGAAACAACCACCTCCACCAGTCAGAGCAAAAAGATCAGTTAAGGGACCAATAGATCAAGAGGCTGCAATAAGGATAGGGATTGAGATGGCCATGTGATAACATCATGATATCAACCAAGATTTGAGAGCAGAATTGGAACGTGTTAGGGCAGCCTTGACTCAACAACAAGCACATAAGGATATAGATAATAAGGCAAGAGTTAACTAAGCACAATTGGAGGTAGTGAGATATTATCAGTCCATTATTTAGGTGTTAAATTCTGATTTAGAACGAGCTAGAGAAAGAATAGAAGAACAGTAGAGGGAATTTGCTGAGGAAAAGGCTAAGTCAAAAGATATTAAGGTTGCACTTCGAGGATATATAAAGTTGTCCATAACTAGGGGGTCACACATTGTAGAACTTGCCACATCTTTCCGCCAACAGTAGCAAGAATTTGACATAAAGATACAGGAAAAATTCAATCAAGAGAGATCTCAGTGGATACGTGAAAAAGGGATACTACAAGAACAGCTGGAGGTAGTTTTCACTCGAAAGAAACGTGCATGAGAGATGATTGATTCCCGTTATTGGCAGGCCCAAGAATGGGATTGGGATTTTAGTTCCCTTTAAGGAAAGTTTCATCGTGTGGCAGATCATACTGCAAGAATGGGTTCAGACTACCAAGAGTTGAATCGTGAACAATTTTTGGCACAAGTACCAGCGTCTCGCCACTTCATTGGAGGACATATACTTGGGTTTGGGAGGGTATATAAAGCAGAAATCTCCTTGATCAAGCATGTTGAAGTTATGAAAATCAGTTGAAAACCTTGAGACACTGGAGTTTATTTATATTGATGGATAGTTATTTTCTTTCATTGCATTATTTTAGTTTTAGTCTTAGAACTTTTTTATAGATTTTATTGTCTTTCAGTTAATTTTGTTGTTTAATTTTAGTTTTATTTATCAAATGTCAGTTGGTAGGTCTACTTCTAGGAGTTGTGTCATTTGTTCTTTCGTACTTGTATTTAAAAATTACTGAATATAATGAAGTTGGTTGTTTATTTTTATATATATTACATATGTTCTACTTCATTTACTCTATTCATTTTCTTTCAAATTAAAAAAAATCAAATCAAAAAATCATTTTTGTTAAGCTTTTTCCCAAACTATGCACAGACCTGATTAATGCCCTAACATCAGAAGTAGGCAACCCTCCAAAGGGTTCGATCAAAACTTTTCCAAATAAAAGTATGCCTAGAAAATCCGGGATAAAACACCAAAGCCTTCCATGATAGGCTGGGAAATGAATATAGAGGCATAACATACAATGTGTCATTATAATGTGTTAAATATTTAACGCTTACCCATTTGCTACTTGGTACAGAAAAGATAAAGTAGTTGGTAGTTGGTATGTGGTTTAAACTGGAATCTCATCCTTACAACTCAAGATACAAAGGAAAGAGAAAGATAACCTGCAAAGAAAGTGTAGAGTCTGACAATGAGAAAGATCAAAATCAGCTGATTCCACAAGAATTCGTTTCAATAGAAGAAAATAGGTTATTGAAACAACTGATAGTGGAGATTTATTAATCTTGCATGAATGTGCAAGCCCCGCCTTGCTTTATTCCTGAACTTTCAAATACGAATGATCGAAGTTCTATTCCAGCCAAAAATGTTGATCCATTTTATCCACCTAGATTTGCCCTATATGATAATGGGTCTAGTGTTGTTGGTACTTCTACCATGAGCCTACCAAATCCATCTCTCACAAATAACCCATTTTTTATTCTTGTAGCACCAACTAATGTGGGTTCTCAATCGATAGTACAAAAAACTATGGGTGAACCAAGTCATCATCAATTGTATCCTCCTGAAGTGACTTTCAAACCCTCAAATTCATAATACCCCCGCTTATTAACACAATTCTCCTAACGTTATTGAGAAGACTATTAAGAATGAGGAGAAAAAAGAGATGACCAAGAAAGTGAGAAGTTTAGAATAGAATATGAGGAATATGCAAGGACTAGAAGGGCAAAAGAGTGTTTCATACAAAGATTTTGTGTATGTTTCCTGATGTCCATTTGTCACTAGGATTTAAATCTCCTAAATTTAACAAGTACGAAGGATATGGCAATCCCTTGGCTTATTTGAAAAAGTTTGGTAATCAATTGAAAGGAGCAGAGAGAAAAGAATTGTTGATGGCTTACTTTGGAGAAAGTTTAGCAGAGATAGCTTCAGAATGGGTCATTGACCAAGATATTTGTCGTTTGCACGTTTGAGGTAACATGGCTCAGGATTTTGTCCAGCAATTTTAATATAATATTAATATAGTGGCAGATTGTACCACGCTTTCCAATATAAGGAAAAAAACAACCAAAACTTTTTGAGAATATATTGTTAGATAGAGGGAGCAAGCTGCAAAAGTTAGGCCATTAATAAAGGAATCTGAGATGATTGATATTTTTCTACAGGTACAGGAACGTAACTATTTCCATCACTTGATTTCTACTACTGGAAGTACAGTTGTTGAGGTCATTAAGGTCGGAGAAATAGTAGAAAATTGAATTAAGTCTGGAAAAATCATAAGTCGAGCTGCTTTGAAAGCAATAACGCAGGCAATTCAAAATGGCTCAGGAAGTTTTGGTGGTAAGAAAAGAAAGAAAGTTATAACTACTGTTGTTCTAGGTCCACAATAAATTTGAGAGGATCGCGTCAACCATACACACAATCTCAATATCAAATTTATGTCCAAGATCCATATAATTATTCACAATACTATGCTCCTCCCAAAAATCCATTATAATCTATTTTATCCCCTAGTATCCTATCTATAATGCACAATCGTATGCTCAAGCTCCTTCTTAACCATAATGGCGTGTACCAGCCATTCAGATTCATCCTTCAACCCCACAAGTTCAACAAGGCCCTGATAAATCAAATTTATTGCCCAGAGCTGATTACAAGAAGGCTAATATAGGCAAATATAATTTCACTCCCATCGGAATATCTTATGCCATCTTTTTTAGAGACTGAGGGACATGAATGTTCTAACCCCACTTGGGAGAAGGATTCAGAATCCTCCTCTAAAAAACTTGGATATTCTAGAAGATGTGCATACTATTTTGATTCCATGGGGCATGAAACAAAAAATATTGGTACTTGAAAAGAACAATTCAAGAGTTGATCGACACTTAACAAATTATGGTGCAAATTCCAGATGCTCAAACATTAATCAGAATCCATTATCGACTCATACTAAAACAAATATGCTTGAATTTATACCTAGTTATGAAGAGGTTGTAGTTTCCTTCAAGCCAATCATTAAGATCAAAACTGATATGGAAAAGTCAGCAAATATTGTGGATTTGACGAAGGTAAAACCTGCAGCAGTCGAGAAAGTAGTAACAAAAACAAAACCATCAAATAATTCTCGGGCTATGGGGAAAAAAACTTCAGAAAGTGTTGGGTCAGGTCAGATAAAACCAAAGCTTATTATTCCCAGAAGGCCCACCAAGCCTATATTAATTGTAAAAGGATCTATCATAGCTCTATTATTATTAAGACGGTGTCACAATTGCCTATGGTTAATTCCAAGATAGTCCATTAGAACTATAATCCCATTATGGTGACATACAAGGAGAAGGAAGTTATTGAAGAAGTGGATGGAGTAAGAGGATTAACCCTTTCGGGGGTGCTATGCCCCAGGCGAGTTAAGAAAAAATGAACAAATCAATGAAGATTGAATTCCCATCAAGAAATCAGTTACCAAAGAAGAGGCTGAAAAATTCCTGAAAAGGATAAAATTGCCAAAATATTTTATTGTGGAACAATTGAAAAAGACACCAGCCCAAATTTCTTTGTTGTCCTTACTAATACACTCGGATGATCATCACAAAGCTATAATGAAGATTTTGAATGAGACACATGTTCCCAGTGAGATTAAGGTGAACCAATTGGAGATAATTATTGGCAAAATCTTTGAGGTAAATAGGATTACTTTCTCAAATGATGAATTACCCATAGAAGGTACTGGACATAATCAAGGCCTCTATATTACTATGAAGTGTGAGCATTCCTATGTTACTCAAGTATTAATTGAAGGAGGATGTGGTGATAATATTTTTCCTATGTCAACTTTGAAAAAGTTAAATTTTAACGTGAAAAGGATCCGACCTAATAATGTATGCATCAGAGGATTTGACGGAGAAAAAATAGATGTCATTGATGAGATAGAGCTTATACTGACAATAGAGCCTATGGATTTTGCTGTGGATTTCCAAGTATTGAACATCGATGCTTCATATAATATGTATTGGGAAGACCATGGGTTCATAGGGCTGGGGCAGTCGCATCTACGTTACATTAAATGGTCATGTTTGAAAATGATAAACAAGAAATAGTTGTCCATGGTGAAGTGGATTTGTCCATATGTAAATATTATTCAATTTCATCTATTGAGGATGAAAATAAAGATAGAGCGTCGGTTTATCAAGTTTCTGAGGCGATGGCTGTTGAGCATATCCTCGAGAGAAATCTCATTGCAAGACCACAATTGTTCTCTGTAACTATTATGGTAGTAAATTAAATGTTAAAGCATGGTTTTGAACCAGGAAATGATCTAGGGATGTCTTTACAATGCAAGGATCATCCAATATACCTCCGTGAGAGATTCGGTACCTTTTGTTTGGGATACGATCCTACTTTTGAGGATACAAAGAAGGATAAGAAATGTAAGAAAGATTCATGGTCACTTACCAAGCCAATACCGCTACTGATATGCCTAAATTACACCTCTCTTTTGAGAGAATAAGTGGTCGTTGTCAAATATATAACCCAAGTAGGTTGGGGTCGAATCCCATAGGGAATATGGTGTTAATTTAAGTTACTTGTGAGTCAGTCAACTGATAGTTAGTAGTTTCCGGTAAAAGGGGGTTTTATGAGATTAGTTAGAAAGTTATTTCTCACTTCAATTTCACCACTTACAACTAGTGTTTCGGTGTTTTAGATCAATATTATGGGAAAGCTAGAATTGTGTTCACTATGGGTGTTGATACTTGACGTGAACTAATTGTGATTCAAGACTCTTGTGACAGACAGGAACAACAGATTATCAATATCAAAGTGTTATCTTAATGTCTCTCAACCTAGTTAGACTTTCGGCTACCTAATTCTTCCAAATTGAGGAAATCCGTCTAATTGATTAGATTTTATCTCAGGTTAATTAACCTTGTTACAGAGTTACTATTAAATAAAAGTTTAACCCTTTCAAGTCCCTATTGATAATTTGCTTTCTATTAGATCAACTTCTTCTTTCAAGCAAATCAATACTTTGGTGTGGTCTATTATTTGCAACAACAGACAACATGCATAACAAAAGAATTACCAAGAAGTTCCTACTGCCTTAAGAATCTTGCTCAGCTAGTGAACGCACAAGACTAAACCTATAGATCCCACAATTCGGGTTAAGTAAATTAGCTACTCATGATGTAAAAAGCAACAACACATACTGAATTTATGATTCAATAAATGATAACTTACAGAATGATGAAGGTATATAATTGTTACTCCTTCGAGACACAGAAGAATTTTCCAAAATATAGAGAAAAGCTAGTCAGAGTTGTTCCCTCTCGTGAATTTTTCTCCCTTAATAAAAAACCAGAACTTGTCCTTAAATACCTAGGTTAATTTTAGAATCAAATTATAGATCACAGAAAATCTCTCGCACATGTGACACTAAAATGATGGCTTATTAGGAGTCTGACGACTAGTCAGACAATGTTGTCAATTTCTCTTCAAATTCCATGTTTGCTTCCTTCGGCTGATAACAAGGCTTGATGGCTTATCAAGATTTTGATGGCTTGTCAGAAAATGTCATCACTTCTCCACTCTAACTCCCATGCACTGTCTTTGGCTGACGATATTCCTGACGGCTATTCACAAAGTTGACGACCTATCAGACAAGTCATCAATTGTACTCTTCATGGCTGCTTACTCAAAATTTATCTCTTTTGACTCAGTTTTTGTTGGCTTTCATACATCTTAGCTAACCTGTACTATCACAGAGAAAACAATCAAAAATAATAAAAGTTGCTTAAGAATTTACAATTATTCCGAGTTAAAAGATTTAAATGTGCTAGCATCAAGCTTGCACATCAGCTACTCAAAGAGTCGTTCATCAAAATCGATGTTGTTGGGTCCTCTACTTTGCCAGATGTAGGTTCAATGAATGATGATGATACAGAGTTGATCAGTCTCTTCCAAAATATATTTAATAAAGCTAATATGGTTGAAATTTGGGAAGGTACTAGTAATGCAGATGTGCAGTTTATCGGCCCTGATGTCCAGGTTAATAATTGGGAGGCTACTCCTCTCCCTACTATGAAGGAGTCTTGGTAGTTTGTTTTTTTTATTTTTGTAATTTGAATCATTCTAGGGTTGTAATTCAGATTTTTATCTTGTTGTTTTTAGGTTAAAACTCTTCTACCTTTGCTTTTACTGAAATGTAGTTTCCCTTTGTTTTATTTTGAGTCTAATATTTACTTATTTATTTTCTATTATATAGTTTTTACTATGCCAATCCTAGTGATATGACATGCATGAAGAATTGTCAACCAGATTTTAAAACTCAATCTAATTATGAAATAATGAATAAATAAGTTAAATACGATGAAGAGGAAGCATTCGAGAAAATAAGCAAAGATTTCAAACAGTTTGAGAATAATTCAAGCCCCAATATGGACGAAACTGAGGTAATCAATCTAGTGGGTCGTTAAAAAATTAGGGAGAATAATATAAGTGTACATGCTAGACCACAACAAAAGAAAGATATAATTGAAGCCTTGTTTGATTACAAAGATATCTTTGCATGGTCTTATGATGATATGCCTAGTTTGAGCACTAATTTGGTAGTTCATACGTTGCCAACTGTTCCTTTTTTTCCTTCTGTCAAACAAAAGTTAAGGAGTTCTAATCACAAAGCAACTTGAGGCTAAAGTCATTCGAGTGACACAATATCCTACTTGGTTAGCAAATATTATCCCTGTTCCCAAGAAAGATGGCAAAGTTTGGATATGTGTTGATTATTGTGATCTAAATAAAGCAAGTCCGAAAAATGATATTCCACTTCCCAATATCCATATTTTATTGGACAATTTTGCCAAGCATGACCTTGCATCTTTTTTGGATTATTACGTGTGTTATCACCAGATAATTATGGATCAAAAAAGTGCTGAAAAGACATCATTTATCATATCATGAGGGACATATTGTGTTTGAGTCATGCCATTTGGACTAAACAATATCGGGGCAACTTACATGAGGGTGATGACCATAATGTTTCATGACATGATGCACAAAGAGATTGAAGTTTATGTTGATGATGTGATTATTAAGTCAAAAGAGCAATCAGACCATTTCAAAAATCTGAGAAAATTCTTTGAAAGATTTTGCAGGTATAATCTCAAACTTAATCCAGCAAAATATATATTTGGAGTCCCATCTGAAAAGCTTTTGGGGTTTATAGTCAGTCGGGGTGGTATTGAGTTAGATCCTTCGAAGATAAAAGATAGTTAAGAATTACCTCCACCAAAGAACAAAATGGAGGTAATGAACCAACTCAGAAGGTTAAATTATATCAGTAGATTCATTGACTAACTCACGAAAATCTAAAATCCAATTTTTAAGTTGTTGAAAAAGAATGTTGAAGTCAAATGGACCGAATAATGTCAAGAGTCATTTGACAAAGTCAAGAGATACTTGTTGAATCCACCTGTTTTGGTTCCACCAAAGACAGGTAAACCTTTGATTTTGTACATGTCTGTTTTAGATAACTCTTTTGGGTGTGTATTGGGTCAAGATGATGTCACAGGAAGAAAAGAACAAGCTATCTACTATCTTTGCAAAAAGTTTACTACTTACGAGGCTAAGTACTCTTCTTGAAAAGACATGTTGCGCCTTGTTGCACCTTGACTTAGGTGGCACGAAAGCTGAAGCATTACCTTTCATTTTACACTATTTACCTTATTTCCCGTATGGATCCCTTAAAGTACATTTTTTAGAAACCTATGCCCATAGGCAGACTCGCGAAATGGTAGATATTGCTCATAGAATTCTGTATTGTCTATGTGATATGAACTTTAATGAAAGCTCAAGATTTAGCAGATTATTTGGCTTAAAATCCTATTAATGAGGGATATGAACCATTGAAGACTTCTTTTTAGGATGAAGAGTTATTTTGTGTTGATGAGGTTATTTCTTATGATTTCCACTTAGGTTGGATATTGTTTTTTGATAGAAATGTTAATGTAAAAGGAGTAGGGATAGGAGTAGTTCTTATTTCTGAATTGGGACAATATTATCCTATAACATCCCAAATTCAATTCTACTGTACCGATAATATGGCGGAATATGAAGCTTGCATTCTAGGTTTGAGACTAGCAGTTGACATGGGAATCCAAGAACTGTTGGTGTTAGGAGACTCACACTTACAGGTCGACCAAATCCAAGGAGATTGGGAGACTCGTGACTCAAAGATTATATCGTATCGAGGTTATTTTCAAGATCTTTGTCAACAATTTGTAGCAATAATGTTTAAACATATTCCCAGAGTTCATAATGAGATTGTTGATACTTTAGCGACATTATCTTCGATGCTCCAACATCCCTAAAGGACTCATATTGACCCCTTTCATATAAAGATATGTGATCAGCATGCATATTGCAATGTAGTTGAGGAAGACCATGATATCAAAGAATATATTCAGACTGAAAAATATCCAATACATTCTGATGGTAACGAAAAGAGAACCATTCAACTACTGGGTAGCAAATTTTTCTTAAGTGGGGGAATCTTGTATAAGAGGACTTCATATTTGGGACTATTAAGATGTATAAATGCTAAACAAGCTTCAAATATCATGACTGGAGTACATTCTGGGATTTGTGGACCGAATATGAACGGGTATGTTTTGGCAAAGAAAATACTTCGGGCAGGTTACTATTGGTTTACCAAGGAGCGAGATTTCATTTGTTTTGTTCATAAGTTTCATGAATTCTAGGTATATGGGGATTTGATACATTTTCCTTCATCTGAGTTGCATACGATGGTTGCTCCATGGCACTTCGTGGCCTGGGAATGAATGTAATTGGACTAATTGAACCAAAAGCATTGAATGGACATAGATTCATCTTGGTGGTCATTGATTATTTCTTAAAATAAATGGAATCAATGACTTTTAAGTCAATGACTAAGAAAGCAGTGGTTAATTTTGTTCACTGTAACATCATTTATTAGTTCAGCATTCCAAAGATAATTGTCACGGATAATGTTGCAAATCTAAATAGTCATTTGATGCAAGAAGTATGTAGGCAATTTAAAATTATGCATCGGAATCCAACTGCTTATCTCCCAAAGGAGAATGGGGTTGTGGAAGCTTCCAACAAAAACCTAAAGAAAATACTCAGCAAGATGGTACAAGGTTCCCAACAATGGCACAAAAAGTTACCGTTTGCTTTAATAGGTTATCGTACTACTGTTCGGACTTCAATGGGTGTAATTCCTTACTCGTTGGTATATGGAACTGAAGCAGTTATACCTGCAGAGATTGAGATTCCATCTCCTCGAGTAGTTGAAGAATCTAAAATTTATGATGATCAGTGGGTCAAAAATTGATTGGAGCAATTAAGCCTAATTGAAGAAAAACATTAGCGTCAGTATGTCATGGCCAACTATACCAAAAGAGAATGGAAAGAGCATATAACAGAAAGTTGTGTCCTAGACATTTTGAAGCTGGTCAGTTAGTATAAGACGCATCTTTTCCCATCTGATTGAAGCCAAAGGCAAATTCTCCTCTAATTGGCAAGTTCTGTTCTTGGTAAAAAGAGTATTACCCAATGGTTCATTATATTTGACTAATGTAGATGGAAAAATAGAAGAAATGGTTGTCAATGTTGACGTAGTTAAAAGATATTATGTATGATATCCATGTACAATTACGTTATGTATGTTTAGTACTTGCATTTTAAAAGATTGAAATGATGAAGGCATTTTGTTCTGCTATCTAAATACTATATCAACCCTTGCTTACCTCCTTCGAGCTTTGATTTGATTTTTATTTCATACCCCTCTTTTGGAATCAAATTAAAGTCAAAAAGTTCAAAAAATGATGATTGAAAAAAAATCATCAAAATCAAGCAAAAGAATGACTTGCCTGAAGTACGTTTATCCTGATTCTTTCTAAGACAAGATACGTAGGCAGCCCTACTCTGGGTTTCGGTCTAACCAAGTAAAAATTCAAGTTACCCAGTATGAAATAAAACTGGGACAAAAAAATTATTATCCTTAGGAGTCGATTCCAAAAGTTGTATGCTTCACCCAGTGTAACGTAAATTTTTGAGTCGCATGTCGCCCTTTATTTCTAACCTTATCCAGAAGCCAAGTTACAACCAAAGAAAGATACTCAGATCAATATTTTATAATTTCAAGGCTAAACATGTTAAGAGTGCATGATGTTTCATATTTGGGAGTCTTTTTCCTTCAGCAAAAAAAAAATGAGAAAGTCTTATTGGTGAAACCCCTCTTGGACACCATAAGGCGATAGTAAGTTGTGAGATCGATAAAAATAAGAGTCTTATGGGTGAAAACCCTCATAAGCACCATAAGGCGACGGTGAGTTGAGAAAAAAATGAAAATGAGATAGTGAAAACCCATTGAGGTTCCACTAGACAAAGGAGGATTGTAATCTAGAGGCGACAAGTTCAAGAGCTGTTTAATTTAAATTCAATAAGTGGGAAAAAGTTGATAAATGATTAGTATGGGTAGATCAGGTTGCTTGATTCAAAATACATGTCATAATCACTGGAATCAGCTACACACCCAGATAAGTTTTTCTTTTTGACATTTTTGAAAAGGAGATGCCTATTGCCTTTTTATTTTCTTTTTATTTTTAATTTTTGTGTCTTTGTTATCAACTAAAAAATCATTATCATCATCTTTCGTATATTTTGAGTCAAATTCAGGTCAAGACAAGTGAGAAAGGAATTCAAAACTTACTACTAACTCCTTAAATTGTACAAAGCGAGACAAAGGGACACAAGTAAAGGTTCTCAAGAATGCTTGTCATCCGACAGTTTTTGGAGTCATAGAAGTATAAAGGGTGTATTTGAAGTTGAACCCAGAGTCATCATACAAGAGAAATATGATTTGAGACAAAAGGTTTTAGTAGCCAGAATTTAGGGGTCAAAAGTACAAATCTACGATACTTATCAATGACTGAAATAGAGTTGAGTATGACAAGTGCAAGAGCAGTGGCCTCAATAGACAAAATCCACAAACCAACGACCACATTTTAAACTCACGATTTTTGTTTGTTTGAAACAGAGACGGAATATTGATTTCACTTTAAAGTTTTCAAATAGAGGGTGCAATTCCACACTTCTATCAACACAAGAAGTAAGGTTACAACACAAGATACTGGGTTATGGTCATAGCAAATTTTATTCTTTCCGAGATGTACTTACCAAGGTTATCAAAGTTTGATTCACCCTCCTTTCAGTACTTTTCAAAAGTTATGATCTGGTGACACTCATAAAATTTTCCAGTATAAACTGGGCTATGAAATTTGTTCGTGTTATTGGAGATTTTATTTTCTACTCAAGACCCTACTGGATAATGAAATTTTATTTTCAGCTCAGGACCATCTTGGATAACGGAATTTTACGTTCAGCTCAAGACCCTCCTGGAAAATGGGACTTCAATTTTAGCTCAGGACTCTCCTGGATAATGAGAATTTAATTTTTGCTCAAAATCCTCCTGGATAATAGGATTTTATTTTATGCTCAGGACCCTCCTAGAAAATAGAATTTTACTTTATGCTCAAGACCCTCCTGGATAAGAAGAATTTACTTTTTGCTCAGGACCCTCCTGGAAAATGGAACTTTAACTTCAGCTCAGGACCCTCCTGGATAATGAAAATTTATTTTTTTCTCAGGACCGTCTTGGATAATGGGACTTTTATTTCAGCACAGGACCCTTTTGGATAATAGGAAATTACTTTCTGCTCAGGACCCTCCTGGATGATGGGATTTTATTTTTATGCTCAGGACACTCCTGGTTAATGGAATTTTATTTTTTTTCTCAGGACCCACCTGGATAATGGAAATTTATTTTTCAGCTCAGGACCCTCCTAGATAATGGGACTTTTCTTTTCTAGTTCACCTTTTACTTTGAGTTCAGGAAAGTATTTGAAAAATCATAAATAGCAAGTCAGGAGACCACCTGGAGAATAGTATTAAGAAGTTGCAAGTTCAGGAGCTCGCCTAAAGAATATGGTGAGAAAATAACAAGTCAACAACCCACCTAGAGAACAGGGTAAAGAAACTGCAAGTCAAAAGCCCGCCTGGAGAACAGGGTGAATAAATAGCAAGTCAGGTGGCCGCCTGGAGAATGGGGTAAAGATTATCAGTTGCAAGTTCAGGAGCCCTCCTGAAGAATAGGGTGAAGATTTTCAAGTTCAAATCAGAGGGAAGTCTGAAGAATACGTCAATTTTCAAGTTCCTCTCTAGTGCTAAAAATCAACATGGAGGAAAATTTCATTGTCCAAGTTCAACTCAAAATAACAATTGTCTCTCCAATGGAGAAGTCATGAAGATTCAAGTCAAGATTCTAGAAAAGTTGTGTATAGATAGGATCTTTCACTTGTATCTTTATTTTCAATTTTGTTTTCATTTGGATGTAAAAGCAGAAGTCGTGAATCAAAAACTCGACGGGACCTGACTCTACCTCTAGCTCATTGTCTTACTATTTTACCTCTTTGAACTACACATGACCAGATTTCTTTATAACTCGGGATTGGTAGGCAGTCCAAAATTAGGACTTGGTCACATCTTTTATTTTATTTATTTTATTTTATCCTCACCTTTCGAATAATCAAAAGGTCAAAACTCATCTCTTTGTCTACTTCTTTGTATGAAAATTCTTCGAGATTTCAAACAAAGAGGGCAAAATGTAGATACGTGAGTTTTGACCCACCCCAAATTTTAACCTTTTTTTGGTATTAAATATTTATATTTTTGTCCAATATTTATTTTAGCTCTTATTTTATTTTTAATAAATTTTAGTTGAAAATAAATAAAGTCACATTTTGGAATATTTTTATTTTTATTTTTATTTCAAACTAATACTAAAAAAAAATTGAAATATACTTTCCTCCAAATAAATAAACTAGTAGTTTTAGTATTATCTTAATTATATTTATTTTAGGCTATTTATGAACTTTTATTGTATTTTTCTTAAATATAAAAATTTTTATTAGTTAATATTCTTTTATTTTTATTATTCTTATTATTATTTTATATATGTTTTAATTTATTATTAGAAAAAAAAAACTTATCCTAAACTACCCTAACTTCCACACTCCATCTGCACACTCCCATGTTACCTAAACTTCTCTCCTACATTCCCTTTTTTCAAGATAACTCCCTCAAATTCCCAGTACCCATTATATATCAAAAACACATGTAAAAAGGGGAAAGAAAGACAAACAACAAAAAAAAAAGCAGAAACAAAAAGAAAAAAAGAGAAGATTACTAAAAAGGGGAGGAAACCAAAGCAAATGGGATCGGATTTAGAGTTCAAAGTTTTGTTTGAAGTTTTCGATGACAGTTTTCTTATTTCATTACTCAGTTCAAATCATCACAGGTTATTATTCAATCCTGTACCATTTATATTATAAGTTTTATTATGGAAAAGCATGGACGAAAATGTTTGAATGTTCTCAATGCATTATTTACTATTTATATTTGATTATGCGAACCTTTATTACCACATGTTTACTATTAATTTTCAGGGTGCTTATATATTTGTTCAGTAAGTGTGTTGGACATTAAAATATAGTATGTTAATATCATCAAGTTAAAAAAAGTTTAAAAAAAAAAGTGGATATAGCAACACATTGATACATGTATATACTCATGGAACAATTCACAATACACACATACTCTTCCATTTCCAGTGAATTTCACAGAATTTCCATGCACGGATCTAGATACTACACACACAAAAACCAGGGAATAGAGAAAGAGAGGAAAGAAAATAGTAAAGGAACTGAGAGAGATTGATTGAGGAAAAAAATCAGTGGGAACAAAAAGAAAAAATTTGGCATAGTCACTGTAACGGCGGTAGACCCACCGCTGGTGCCGACTGGAAATTTTGTATCGATAGCCACTGACCATCCCATCTCCGACCAAAATAACCCCATTCATTTACTTTTGGTAAAGTTCCACCGATAACAACCACAAAAACCAACCAAAACTGACAGTTGTTTGGCGATTCTGATGCTAACTCACTAGAAAATGTTGGAACCACCCGGTCTAGCAACCCTAAAACCTATCATAAATCCCACATCAACATGCCACTTTCCAGAATCCTGTCGGATTGGCCACGGGAAAACATCATCAGGCAATATTAGCTATTGCTATGGTAAAATCTATCAGCGAACGGCTTCACTGGCTCCATTCTTCCCAAAAATGACATGGGATCATGTTATTGTTCATGTTTCACTTTAATTTGCCAGTCGATGTATCGATTAAATCTTTGTTCTTTATGAATTTGTGTTTGAATCAATTTTTAGGATTTTTATTGGTAGGGTTGATTCGGAGTCGAGATATGGTACTCGTTGGCGATAATAAAAAAGAAATGTTATGAAGATGAGAAAAAGATAAAACATACACAGTAATATTTTAATTTAATTAGATTATGAGATACAAGCATAATCAGTTTTATTATTATTAGTTAAATTAATATTCTTTCATGTTAATAATAAATAGTATGCATGCTTTGATTTCTGTAGATTTTCGTTTAGTATGTTAATGTAATCACGAGATACAAGAAATGTTAACCTTTTTCAATTAATAGATTTTGTGAGGGTCTGGTTCAACATGTAAGTCCTATTCGTTAATTAATGCCAATTTGAGTGAGGTGCATTGCGATTTTATTTAAGACCCATCATAATTGAGAAAAGAACAAGAGAGGAAAAAACACTTGTAGGGGAGCGAGATAGGGTGTGGATCTATTATAAACCTCATCGCATAAAAGAAAATAAAAGAGAGGAAAAACCCATTTGTGAGGGAGAGAGACGAGTTGCGGATTAATTCCAAGACTTGTTGAAAATTTGGAAGAAAAGAGTGAAAAAATAAATATGATAAAATCATCTCAAGTTTACAATAAATGAAACAAATGCCTTTTAACACTAGATAAGCTTTAGGCATGCTTAATATATTTGTCTCAATTAAGAATGCAGTGTACGCATCTTTTTGAGACGTTTAAAATAATTTGAGGATGCAATATTGCACTTCGTCAAAGATCATTGTAAAATTAACTTATATCGGCTTAATTCAAGAATAATAATCAAGTTTAATTATTAAAAAAGAGCGAATCAAGGCCTTCAAACATAACCTATCAAAATAGTTTAAGTTAAGATAAGTTGATAAAAGTGACCGTGGTAGAACCACAGGACTCAAAAGGTGTCTCATACCTTTTCCTCGGTCAACAGAATTCCTTACTTGGGTTTTTTTTACAGACCAAAATGAAGATTCGTTTCCTTTTGACTAGGGATTCAAAAAGGTGACTTGAAATACCATAACTTAATTTCAAGTGGTGACTCTATAAATAAAATAATCCCTACTCAATATTGTCACTTTAGTTGGAAAAACCCTTTAAATTTGACCCATCGGTGAAAAAAAAGTGTGAATAAGTTGGTATCAAAGCTTTAGGTTCATGATCAATTGGGAGTCTAAAAAGTCGTGTCAAGTAGTCTCTTTTAAGGATGTGTAGCGCTCCACACTCTTAAGTGAGAGGCTATAAGATATTTAGGAATGTTTCACTTTCTTGGTATTCTATTTTCAATCTTGGAGTCTAAGTCCTGGAATTCTTTTCTAATCCATGGTTGTTCACTTTTTAAATTATGCCTCGATGATCTGAAACACAAGGAAACTCTTCTGTCCTATCTGGGGACAATGTTGACGGGATAGTTCTACGTCTAGAGTTCATCTTCAATGTCAGGGTCTAATCCCTGATAGTTTTGGAGTTCTTTCGGTTGCTACTAGTCCTACTTAGGGTGAGGTGACTAAAGCAGAATTTTGCCGATCTATTCATACTATTGCTCAATTAGTCATTGCTCAGGATGAGCGGGATGTGTATGGTGGGTTGTCTACTGAGGCCACAAGGGTTAGTCAGTTTATGAAACTGAATCCTCCTACTTTTACTGGGGTAAAGGTGGAGGAGAATTCTCAGAATTTCCTAGATGGGATAGAAAAGATATTCAATGTAATACATGATACTAATATGAAAGGTGTAAACTTTGTAGCTTATCAGCTCAAAGATGTTACATACTAGTGCTATGAAAAGTGGGATAAGGATAGATTTAATGTGGAGGAGATGTCCTTATGGGATGCTTTTTTGGAGCTTTTTGGATCGTTTCTTTCTTCAAGGGCTAAGGAAAGTGAAGATGGAGGATTTTATGAATCTTAAGCAAGGGAGAATGTCTGTCAAGGGATATAACTTTAAATTTCATTAGCTGTCAAGGTATACTTCTGATTTGGTAGCTGATATGGGGGCGAGGATAAGAAAGTTCACTTCTGGGTTGAATCAAGATATTATCCTAGAAAGAAAGACTATTTTAC